>JAILWY010000003.1:67500-10067500 GCA_022113835.1 Atopsyche davidsoni | reverse complement strand
CGTAGCGATCAAAAATTAAGAAGTCTATGTACGCTGTCACCTAAGCCACATGTTGTAAGCCTCGAAACCTGGGGATAGCCACATTATAAGCATAGACCTTACAGCTATTGTGAATTAACACAAAAGAAAAGAAAAATTGTTGAAATTTAATTTTTATTTTTAGTGCCATGTCTTTCTGGGCTATTACTAATTGAAAAAAAATATTTGCATTTTGGATACAACTTACAAAAGACTAAATTGAATTATATTGCACGAATTGATGACGCAAAGAGTTAACAGCAAAAAATGAAACAAAATGGATTACATACACCCAGTGTCAAAAAAATAATCGTTTTATTCATAAATATATGTTTTTAAACACGATTAATTTGTATTTGACATAGTTTTAATATAAAAGGTAATAAAAGTGGTTTTTAAGTTAGTAAGGCGATGGTATTTTTATAAAAATGTTTGTCCCTTCAAAGTCAATTTATATTTGTTGTTATACTACTTTTAGCTTATGGGTAACATAATTTAACAATATTGGTATTTAACAAAGTTGTTTATTATATTTTATATTAAAAATGTATGCATCACACATAATGGTAAGTATAGAAGAAGTACTCAAGTAGAAATGTATGGGACATATCGATTGCTCGATGGACTACCCGACTATGGTAGAAGTACGATGAGATTTGTGTTGTCTGCAAATGACGTGGTGATCGAATTAAATCTCCTTTACAATACTGGAATCGTATTAAACATCACAGTATTAAGGCGGAATACATAAATAATTGTCTGTTATACAATTAAAAAAAACTGATTTATACATTTTAATTTTTTTGGCGTTTGTTTTGTTTCAACGATTTATAAAAAGTGTAAAGTGAAGACAATGTTGTTTTACTGAGCATTGTCTTTGTAAAAATTTAAAGATCATGGGTGACGTCACCATTCTCGTTCTTGGACCTTTGAATGGCAGATAACCTTAATTCTGGGAAAGATTAGACGTTGGCGCCCAGAAAATAGGAAGATACGGTATGATTTAGCTTTGCAGGGTTTCCGTCTTCCTGTTTCCGCACTTCAATTGAACGATAGTAGTGATGTTTAATAATAGTCCAAAATTATTTCCTATTATAGTAAATTGTTTATCAACAATATAAAATGTATAAAAAGATGAGTTCCAACATAAATAAAAAAGTAAAACCTACAAAAAACAAACTCAGGAATTTTTTAGTTATTCTTTCCATCCTAAGCGGAAGAGTATTTTTTTTAAAAACTTATTTTTCTCAAGTGATTTTAATGTAAATATAATGTGTTATTTTAGTTTATTCACGTGAAAATCTCAGAATCTCCAATTCGCTTGGTTGGTATCGAAACATAAAATAAAAAATTGATTTAGCTATCCTTAGAATTTTTGATAATAAAGAAAACAAGTACTTTCTGTCAAAAATATTGAAATAGCAAATTTTCTCATTATTATACAACCCTCCGATTTCTTAGAAATTATTTAGGGAAAAATTCGTTAGCTACTTACAATAAATCAGGTTTTATTTTATTTTAAAATAGGTGTATATTATTTAATAACCGTTGAAGGGTTCAACTGAAATACAATCAAACTTTATCTGGAATTTAATATTAGGCCACCCAAACCAAAGCAATATTCTCAGATTACTATGTTGAAGTTTCTTCGTCTTTTCTTTTTGAAGTCATTCATCGTTTTCGAGAATTAATAACGGTAGCTACTTAACATTACTTACAAGGAAATGGAAATAAATAATATTTTTTTCAAAATAATAATCGACCCATCCAAAACATTGAGAATATTAAACATGTAACATTTGATTCGTACACGTGATCACGAAATCGTAAAACTTTCTCCTCGAGGATTTGCAAGTTTGCCATGTTTGACTTTCCGTGATATCGGAAAAATTCTTAGGTAGAATGTAAAAATTTCAGAATTTATACTGTGTTAAAAAATATATATTTTTGAAACTCAATTTTCGGATCGTTATACTTTGCGTATAATAATAAATATTTAAAAACACCATTATATCATTTATATTGATGTATAGGTAAATACTTACATATTTGATATTAATAAAAGTTTTCAAAAAATTTAAATAATTGTAATCTTTATTAAAAATATTATTTTTATACTAATAAGCTTAAGTCTCATATAAAAATTAAAACGTATCTGTCATCATAACTTCACTATAAAGTTTAAATACGTTTTTGGTAAAATTTATTGATTTTTATAATTAAGTCAAAATTTGGTTGATGGTTTTGATGTTCCATGATCGTTTTTTATTTGTGACCTGTTTCGCCAACCTTCCACGTTGGCATTATCAAACACAGTGGAAAATCGCTCAAGTATTTTATTCATAAAAATATTATAATGAAATTCCACCAAGTACTCTCTGTCAAAAATATTAAATTTCTAAACAGTGCTAGTGTGGCAAAATTGACAGTTTTTGAAAAAAAATTAGATATTTATGTGATTAAGCACATTTTTTCATACATTGAAAACGATTAAAGAAAACTCTCAGAAAATATCATCGTGACTTGTGTGGGATTCGAACCCACATCCCCAAGCTTTCATGGCCGGTGCATTTATCCAACTATGCTAACTTTGAGAATTTTTAATAATCATAATCTACATATGAACTAATATGCTCGGGCTAATCAATATGTAGATTATGATTATTAAAAATTCTCACTAAATTGCAGTGGCTCGTTAGCATAGTTGGATAAATGCACCGGCCATGAAAGCTTGGGGATGTGGGTTCGAATCCCTCACAAGTCACGATGATATTTTCTGAGAGTTTTCTTTAATTGTTTTCAATGTATGAAAAAATGTGCTTAATCACATAAACATACTAATACCTGCATGGGTAAATAAAAACGCATTCTGATTGACATTAATCTAAATTAATATAAAAATTAGATAATCATCAACAGACTGAGGCTATATATATATACATATATAAAAAAAAAATTCGATACTATTTTAAAAATTATATTTGTGAAAATCTTTACCACTACTTAAAATCAAATTATTAGTAATATTTCAGCATCAGTGACTCACCCTTAATCAGGCTCTGCTAGGGGTGAGATGCAGTGGCGGGGGGTGCAGGGTGCAGGGAGGGTCGTCACTGTGATGGATGGATATTACGGACGGGTTATTGGGGCGAAAACAGCGCAGCTCTGGCCTGGACAGCCGGAATGGGGAGATATGAGCTTGACGCTACTTAAAAAGGTCAATGTGTCATTTTTGTTCTAGAAGAAAAAAGAAAAAAAACTCATGTAAGCTTGTTAAAGCCTTGGCGATCTTTGTAATTAGAAATTACACATACTTAAGGTGACTTGTTTGACTTTTTGATCTTAGTACTGGGGCTATCTTCAAGGATTTTCTAACACTCCAAAAACCCATTATAGCAGCAATTTCCAATAATAAAATTATGATATTTTTCTTTTAAAATTCACCATGTTAAATAAGTTTTTTTTTCGATTATAAGTACTAAAATGATTATATTAAAAATCACAATCCTATACATATATTCATATAGTAATTAAATATTCTTTTATGATTGTTATTCTCTAAGATAGAATAAATGCAGACTCTCAGAGCTACATGTATAGTTTATACCATAAGTATTAAAAAATGTATAGTGTTTTCATACCATGATATATCATATATAAATTCAGTCAAAACTACCTCTAAGCTTAGAAGTGTTTTTACTTACTAAGTATCGTGATTGAAGAAAATTAAGCTCATGTGGGAGGAGTTCAGTAAATGAGATTAATTACAGGACGTATCATTTTTCACGACTCTAACCCTCCCAGCTAAATTTTTAGTTTAATTTGTGGAATCATCAATTGAAAGGAAATTGAATTAATTAAAAAAATATTTAATATAATTTGCAAAGTGTTTTGGCAGTATTTATATGGTTGTATTTTATTTATATAAATAAAAACACCCTGTTCAACATCATGAAACGTATTTCTCGTTTTGACGTTTGTAAATATCTTTCACTAAACAAACAATACGTTGATTTGTATGTACAAACAAAATATACGAATAGGTAGGAAATAATCAAAGTGCCCAAATAAACAAGAAGTAAGTAGAAAAAAATGTGTACAATCGGCGAGTTTGAAAATAAATAGAAATATTGCCAAAGAAATTGTTAAATTTCTAAAAATAAATTGATTTTATCCTTAAATAAAATTATTTGGTAGGGTTTGTTTAGTTTAAAAGAAATAATTTTAAGCCTGAATTTTTTGGGCCATTAAAGTTATTCAAATCATTATTCAAGATCTGGTCGACTCATTTAAAATATATTGATATTTATATCAACTTTTGACTACAATATGAGTTTTGTTGAGTGTTGAAACATTTATCGGTCAGGTGTGCTAAAAAGTTTCCTCCAACGCCATGTCCCCAATGTATTGATTTTATTATATGTCCTACATTTCTATTCTTTTTTCTTGATCCATAAAAAATAATGATTACCGGGTTTATACGTATGTACGAAAATAATACATTTAAGTTAGCACCTGAGATTGGCAAGACGTGTGACACAAAATTGCAGAATAAAAACAAAACATTGAAAAAATTATAAATTTACTTTTATTAATGTAACTAAGATGTTTGTATAAAATTTCACTTAGGAAATTAAATCGATACCTTTTAGGCGTTTCAACCATTTTTTAATCAATAAAATAATACGATAAAGTTTAATAAAATCTCGTTTAAACAATGAGTCAGTCTTTTAAGAAATTCAATATTTTTGACCGAGAGTACTTGGTGGAATTCGAATTTGAGTGATTTTCCACAGTTTGTTTTTATTTGTGACCGGTTTCGCCAACCTTTCACGTTGGCATTATCAAACAGAGTCTCTGTTTGTCTGTCAGAGCTTTTGTCACAGTCTTTTAATGACTTGTTGATTGTGACTTTTAAACATTTGACAAAAGGATGTTAAAGCTTCGTCAGAAGAATTAAGCTCTCACAAATAAAAATCACACTCTCCCAGCTATTTCGTTAAATGTGTTTTCTTTTAAATATGGCACTAATCATGCTAATCTATTGTGTTCAAAATCGCATGTCTGTTTCAATAAAGCTCTACACTGTGACTAATAATTACAATTTTCGTAAGTAGACCTTTATAAATAACTAAGGGAAGTTAAAATAGGTGTGAAATAGTCTTTTCACATGATTAATGAATATTGAACCGAGCGGGTTCCATCCAAGTATAATTAATATTGAAAACATTTATCATTCTCACACAAAATTAATCTCTTCTAAAGAAAAGCTGTGCCAAAAATATTTTGAACTTACCGTAATTCATAAATTAAGCTTTTGTAAATGGTTTTTAGTGTTATTGGATTTTCTTACCTGTCTTTTAATGAGATACAATGTCAAGTAATGTCACTTTTTTATTTTAAAAAATATTGATTTAAATATGAAGATTTAATAACTATTACTCCAAGAACGCTTTGCGTATTTAGAATTTTTTATATCTAAGCAATATTTAAAAATTAAAAATATTTATTTACCAATATTTTTCCATTTACTTCTAAAACTGATAAAGGCATACCAAAACAATGTGCAGCAATTGCTTTCGTGTCAGGCTTGTTATTTCTTCAGTATTTGCCTTGTCGTATAAAGAAAAATCACGGACAACCTTTATCATAGAGGGGTTTGCTGAAGGGTTGTCATTATATTTTAACATGAAAAAATATATAAAATAAACAGAAAAGAAAAGTTATTTCTCCACCCAAAAATAAATAACATGAGCTGAAAGTTAACGAAATGGATATATTATAACTTCTTTATTATAAATATTACAATTAAATAAAAATTGAATTTACTAGTAGAAAAATTATAAATAGTTTTAGTTTAATGTTCAATCATTAAAATACTTATTTCTTTTTATGTCCATACAAAATGCGGTTATTAAACAAACCGGATTATTTTTAATGAGGGTTCAAACTACTCTGGGAAACTTGTGCCCTTATAAGTTGAAAGAAAATAAAGTTGTTATCTATCAGAGATCTTGTTTACCCTTTAAGAATCATATTACCACAGATAAAAATGAAAAATATTATGCTAGAGTTATATTCACTAGCAAAGTTTACGAGATAAATACTACAATAGCGTATTTAATCTCCATATATAATTTTTTTAAAAATTAACCAATTTACTGGAAGTATGTTTACTTTGAAGTGTTCTATTGTATACTGAGAGATTTTTCGCCCTTTATATGCGTTGAAGTTTTACAAAAGCCTTTAAATGTTGAAAAAGTTTTTGCTTGATAAAATAAATTTGTCGTATCTTTTTCCAAATGATTTAACTTATGTTGAAAAAGTATTGTTTATATAAAAATGTTAGAAATAGTTCCGAACAAAAATACGGGATGATATTCAGTATGATGTACAATTTTCGTACCTACTTCTCATCTACAAGAGACTATGTGGCAGGAAGCTATAATGTCGCAATAAATTACCGGGGTGAAAATTGTGTTTCACCAGTTCGACCCTGGCTAGGGTAGTTACCCAGTGTGAAACGAAGGAGATTAGCCTTCAGTAAATCATCTTGTCCCATATAGAAAGCGCTCAGGGGTGGATTCGGAACGCTTTATTACACACCCCTCGTTAATATCACGTAATTTAAAAAAAAATGGCATATTTTATTGAAAGTGAATTTGCATGAGTCTTTGTTAAATCTTTTGACAGTTTTTTTTTTAATTTATATTAGAAATAGCTCTTAAGGTGGCTTTCTTAAAAATGAAAATGATTGATAAATGGATCTCAAAATTGTTAATATATTTACTTTTAAATAATAAAAAAAACTTACTGAATCATCAGGAGCAAATATAAATATAACCTAACCACGCTATCGACTGAGTAAGTTTATTTTATGATTTCATTGCACTTAACGTTATATCAATGTTTCATGACTTCCAGATTGAATAAATGTAAATCCATGAAAATATAATTTTAACCTTTGGTTATGTCGTTTTCTTCAGCAATCAAAGTAATTTAAATTGTTTTTAATTGCAGTAAATTGACAATAAACAACTTTTTTATATAAAAGCCATTATCTTTTTTTTCCAAGTTGATACTTGTCAAAATCTATTTATAACGAGGCTTTGGCGAAATTTAATTACGCAAAGTTTTTACTTCTCGATGGCTAGGGTAAAATATTATCATGATTTTCCCCACTCATGCTGCGAATTACGTGAATTTATTTCAACAATTTTTCAAGGACCTAACGAGATTCAGATTTGCCTACTTGTTCCATAAATTCAGGAAAGTATCGTTTTTAGCTTGTTTTCTTGCAAAGAGCAAGAATTTTTCTTGTAATTTACTGGATAGCTGAAAACGTTTTTTAAATTTATCAAAAATACCAGGAATAAAGTCAGTAGTTTAAAGTTTTTGAAATAAAAATAATTTTTTAAAAAGTATTTTTTATTGTTAAATACATGACAATATCAACTAACAAAAAAATCTCTCTGATATTATATAGCGATTGTGTATGGCTAATGTATTAAAAGATTAGGTTTAATTTGATTTCAATGCGTGATAACTGATATAGTTTATAGTAAAAATTCATGTTTATAATTTTTATAACGGCTACGATAGCAACGGCCAGAAAATTTATGCTATTTTTACATTAGTCATTTTTGCAAAGAATAACAGATAGCTAGATGAAATGGTTTCTTATTACTCTAGAAGAGTCGGTTTAGCTACAGAGAAGAAGTTCAAGGTAGAAGCCTGTGAGCTGCCAGTTAGAAAATGCTGAAATTAGTAGGTCAGAGTATCATTGTTTCTTAGAAATCCCTACCAAACTTTGGTTTTAATTCGTAAAAAAAATAGGCATATTATTCTTTTATTTCTCATGGACTTGTTTTAAAATTAAATTATTCAAATTGACTGTATAAATAAGACAGATGTTTAAAATACTGAGAATTAAAAAAATATTTTAATGAAAATTGTTCAGTATTTATGAAGGAACGTGAAATATGATATTATTAAAAAAAAAAAAAGTTTTAGTAATTCTTGATACCATTTATAACAACATAATTCTTTTTAATAACTGGATTTGTTAAAATTGAATTTAAAAAAAATAATTAATGTCTTTTTTTATACACGAAAACTTTAGATTTAAATACATTTTACAAATACAATAAATTTTTTACCTAATAAATGGACATTTAAGAGATGTAAAATATCAGTTTTAAGGTAGTGTTATATGGGAATATTAAATCAATATAAAAAAATTGTCATGAATATGAATGGTTAAATAGCTAAGAAGTAAGTATAAAAATAAAAATATGTTTGGGTGATAACATATATAGGTTACTTAATAATCAATAGGACTTCCATGCTGTATCACTGACGTACTTAAGTGACTTAAAAAAACAATTATTGAAGCCACACGACGGTGATAAAACAAAAAGAGTAGTAGAAAGAAACTACAAAAGAACAAAGAACTCTGAATCTGAATCTGTTCAGAGAGAAAATTTCAATATGCCTTCAGTAGTGAGAAAACCGCGACTTTATGTTTTCCCCAGAGCCTGCGAGACAATCATATCTGCTACTGAGCGAACTTTATTGAACTCTGGGGTTTTTCATGAAAATTCCTGAAGGCGACACAACCTTGTTACAATTAAAACAGCAATATATTTTGCCTCCATGTTCAGATATCATATAAATAAGTTTTTTTTTTAAACATTATATATCAAAACGATTTTTTTATATTCGAAACGCAGCTAATTTTGTTCTTTGCAATATCCGCGTAACTAGTTGAAAAAAATGTTATTATTTATTAATTATAATAAAACGCTAATGCAGCATTAAGCTATAGTAGTTAATGTACACAAATATATTAATGTTTTACTTAAATCATACTGTTATTCTATTCATCTTAAACGGATAAGCCGCGAGAGTATCAGGTTAATCTCATTAGATCTTGTACTATGGTGTAGATATAATATCAACGTATGCATATCAAATCATATGCAAATGTAAAGAACAGAAGCTCTCGTAAAGTATAAATGCAAATCTAACTAGAATATGCCGTAAATTATCTTGTAAGATTTATGCAAACTAGCTCAATCCACCCAAGAGTAAAATTTACTTGTATTCTTAAACAGAATTATTAAGAGCTAAAAGTTTTGCATTGGTAATAAATAAACACATAATAAAATTTATGATAAACAAAATGATTATATTATTGTTGTTATTTAAGTAATACTTTAAGTAGGCTTGAAAGGTACACCATTATTATTGTGACGAGAGGTTCTGGCCGAGTCGTTTGAAACTGTCCAACTGCATCTGGCAAGATTCCAAGTTTGCTGCAGCCTCTGAAGAGGATTAGTAATTCGGCTCTCCAAGCGCGAAGCCTCCGGCACTCGAGTGGTACTCAAACATACTCCTGAAAATTATGTTTACGGCCGGATAAACCTGAAAAAGTAATTCTGAAGGTAAGGTGTGCAGGGACCTAAGAAGGAAAGTATAATTAATTATTCAAAATTGATGGTATGAAGAACATACAAAGAATCCGATACATTTAAAATAATATAAAAGCTTCTTAGATACTACATCATAATTATTTTATTTGCTACCTGTATTTACATTTATAGGTTGATTATAAATTTTCGGGCACGTGTTTAAAAGTTGAATCTGAATAAGATGAACAATATTGTGAATTACTATTTTGAAATTTGGAAATCAGTTTGGGGTAAATAGAAATATTTAATTCTTGTGAAATGGAGAAATGTAATCAGCTTATTTCACTCTAAAACTCGAATGGAAGTTTTTGTTTATAATCCGATAAATAAGACCTGCGATTCAATATAATCAAACCAGGATCCGAGTTATTTACTTACATTGATGAGGTTCCCTATTTTTTAGTTGCTTTTCACCAGAAGTTTAATACACTTATTAAAACCAAATATTATTTTAACCCTAGCAAAAAATGTATAATATTATTATCATTGTTTAACGACTGAGTATCTGTGTGTTTTTTCCGGGATTTGATCGTGTTTATGATTTTGATAACTTCCCTTAGGGTAACCGGAAAAAACAATCCGCTTATAAGAGTGTTTTACTTGTCTCTGGCAGGCTGCTCTCTCAGTAATGTTTTAACGATATGTGACGTCACTTTCAGAATAAACTACCCACGTCCGATGCGCTAAGTTAGGTCCAAAATGGATGGTGGCCCAAATGTATAATTGCTGGATAAAGTTGGACTCACTTCCTCACGGAGCTCCAGAGTGAGTCTATAGAAAGCGCACTTTGGACAAGTTAATGCTTTCTTTGCAGTAGTTACGGAGCAAACTTCATCTTCCTAGTAAATTACGATGAAAAAAACAAAAACTAATCTCGCCCAATAAAATCAAAAAAAAAAGATTAATATGCGCTTAAATTTATATTTAAGCCGGTCTCATTGAAAGTTTTCAACTGATATATTTAATACCCATGTTAACTGTATAAGGCAATAATAAATAATGTATGTGATAAATGTTGAAGGGCCAACCTTTTTGAATTTATTTAGGCCAAATCCCGAAGAAAAACCTTGTGTTTATTACACATCTTCAAACCTTTTGAACAACAGAAATATCTTAAGTGTTTCAGTGACACAATAGTAAAGCTTCTACCAAACAGACATGATAAATAATCCTCTAGACGGACTTTATTTATCAGAGAGAAGACTTTCAGGTCCCTGATTTCTGAGAGTATAATAAACATAAGGAAATAAATATTTCTACCAGTGTGGTCAATTGAAACAAAACACTGCTCGGCCATTTGTAAAGTTATATGAAATTTATATAATATTCACAATGGCTATGGATAAATACACAACCTAGTTTTTCCCGTGATTTATCAGGCCGATTTAAATGAATGAGTTGTACAGATGAACAGTTTAGATTTTTTTTAACTTTTAAAGAAATGAAAAATATTGCAATAGTAAATCGTTATTTTGATAACAAGCATGAACAGCCAAACAGCTAAAAATAAAATAAAAATTTATGTGATGTACCAACATTAAAAAACGATCGCCTTTTTATGTTGATTGAGGCACTAGATTTAATTTTCTATTAAAAGTATATAAAACCAGTTTTTCACAATTATGATTGTTTCTTAGTTGAAATAAAAATATCACAGTTCAATTAGTCACAGTCCTTTGAATTGTTTAATATGACGGTTGCAAAGTTGAAATAAAAAAATCATAACAGTACCGTACCTGTTCCAACTTATAAGACTTCATAAAAAATATTTACACTCCAGTTAAATTACACTAATTAAAAAAAAAAAGAAAGGAAAGCTTTACGGCGAAAATACGAGAATTTTTTAAAGTCGTATTTTTAAATATTATGATTGCAGTGAGGCTTGTTTTTCAAGCTGGCATTCATTATTCAGATGCGCATTTTTCCGTTGAAATAAAAAAAAAATGTAAAGCCTTTCCAAACATGACGACATGGCGGAGAAAAGCTCCAACACCCCAGTGTGTAGATGTAATTACATTAAAATAGTCAAAGGCGAACAGCAGATTTTTCATAGAATTCTACAGAAAGAAGTTTTTAATGCTTTTACCTAAATTCTAGTTAAAGTTTTAAAAATATTTTCTTGTAAATACGGTATTGGGATTTATAAATATGAGTATAAATAGGCTTATTGTTAGTTATAATATTTTTTTTGTACACTGACTCAAGGGATTTCAAAGGATGTAGGAATGGGTGAAGATAAATTGTTTCATATATATTTTGTGTGTTTTTAAGGATGCGAGTATGATAAATAAAACAATCTCAAACCTTGAAAATACATTCGAGGTTTTTAATTTACAAGTTTGGTAGATTGTATATTTCTCTAATGTTCTACAAGAATTGAGTTGTTTTTAAAGTATAAGATACTTTTAACGAAATTAAAGCAAGTCTTTCTACTCATTTTATATGTTATTTAAAGAACAAAGAAAAGTCAACAAAGATATATTTTAATCAAAAAGGATTTCCTTAAGAAAAACGTTGACGTGTACGTAATCACCTTGTGCTTAGAAAATTTCTCATCAGAAATAATTATATTCAATCAAAATTGTGCTATGATTCCTATAAAAATCCATATTTATTTAACTTGTAATATGAGCAACTCGCTTATTCAGGTTGGCAAGTAAAAATCTAAAATAAACAAAAAATAAAAGGTAACATTATATGGTTTACCTGCGTCTTAAGAAAAGTGTGTTCAGATAATTTTTTCAAGTACATTGATTCATAACTTTAGAAAAAAATATAATAGGTTAGACTGAAGTGAAGGTTCATATAAATAACCAAATTGTTTAGAATTTATTTTGATAAAACACAACAGTTCAATAAACTAGAATTGAAAGATAAATCAGCCGCAACGGGAGTCAAACAACGAGGTTGGAGAAAAGTACTTACATTTCAATTTTGCTGTCTGCTCTGAGGAATAAAGTAATTTATGAGCGTTCTTTCTATCTCGAGTCCAAAGCAAGCAATAAAGCTTTGCTGGCAAACTTCTCACAGCTAGTTTGAATTCCAAATACTAAATAGCTCAAAAAGGCATTAAGATGAAAAGCAAACCGACCGCCGCTCGACTTCCCACAGGATCTGCCTTCAGTAATACTCAGTCTGATTACTCTCTCCTGCTTCTGATAATAAGAAATCTACGCGACTCGAGACGAAGTCAGATTTGAGAACTAGGATTACGAAATTGAACATGTCCTCAGATGAGTTGAATTCTCTTCCCTTGGTTCGTTTCGGTCTCCGAATTCGTTAATTGGATTATATTTTGTGTTCTTTGGTCCAAAACCTTTTGGTCCCAGCGCTGGGGTTGATTAAATTACGGTAGGTTTAAGTCTCTTCAAAGAGATTTTTATATGTCTTATAATTAGACGATTCAAATTTAATGCCTGAAATTTTAAAAAGAGATGAATGCGAAGCTTATAAAGTATAAGCAAAGTGTTAGAATAACCACATGTTGCATAGATTTGCCGCAGTATTCCTGTATGCACCGGCGGTCGACGCCTCCCTATATAAACGCCATTAACTATACAGGTAAGACCACCGTTTGGTTTGCTTTGTGAAAGCCGGCAAGCAATTCCCATGACATTGTATTTAAATATTACAAATGAAAATTAACTAACGTTTTTTAGAAAAGCATATTTTTTTAACTTTAAGAGTTTTGAAAACAAAGACCTATTATATAATAACTAATAATATTATTTTTTTAGTCATACAGATAAATTGTTTATAAAATACGCAAGTTATCAATTGACATATGAAACAACGGAGAAAATCATTGTACTTTCTAAGAAGAGGTTACAGCACTGGGTTTCGATACTTTTTTCGTAAAATCGTCTCGTTGTTGATTAACTATCCAATAAATTGAATTTTTTCAAAATTAATATGAACATACACAAGTATTTGAAAAAAATTATTAAGCTGTAAATTGTACTTCTGAACAATATTTCTTTAAAAATGTATCGTGTAGAAATACAATTTCAATATAAAATAATAATCCTTTGATCTTTCCTTCCTTCAATTTAAATAGAGTTATTTTGTTATCATTAAAAAGTTATGACAAAATAGCCTTTTTTCAATTTTTGTACAGTTGATTTTTTAAAATTATATTTTTTAAAAGTTTTGAAGAGATTACCTATTATTACAAAAAAGACGTTATTTACATCGCTTTCTACAATTTGTTAATTTTATACTAAATAAAACTTCCAATAAGTTAAAAAGTACGCTCAGCATCAACAAAAGTTTTATAAGAGATAATTGTATTTCTAAAAGAAATCGACCCTCGATAAAAATAAATATAATCATATAATGAAGATAGTGAGACTTGCCGAATTATTTTTGTTGCAGAGAAAATTGTTTGGAATTTAATAAAGCTACATCTGCAGCAATCTACAATTTCAGAATTCAGTTAGGGGAGGTTGTGGATAAAAACCGCGGACATGTTGGGGAGGTTTTGGCTCCCCTCGTCTGCTGGCTCCAGATCTCAATTGCAGCAGTACGTGAGGCGAGAGGGATGAAAGGCTTCCAGTTTTCTATCTGCAGGGATTATCAGGTCATTGAATGCATGCTATAATCATAATAATGAGATAAAATCACAAATATCACCCTACGATGTCACATGAGATCTCTGATACAGGTGTGTAATTTCCACAAATTAAAAGTTTACCCAAATGAGCAATGTTTGCTTCTGGGGTTGCGATAAAATAAGTGAGAGTACTTATTGGATAAAAAACCTTGTAAAAATCTGCAGTAAAATTTTTGAATTGTTTTTGGTTTTCTATAAAATATCGAAAGATTTCAATTGAATATAAATAACATTGAATAATTTTTATATTAAAATTATAACAAGCTCATTATATAGTTTTTTGAAACTTTACCAAAAATATTGTTATTCAAAATTAATATTTTCAGATATTACTTTTAAACCGTGTAATCCGTCCTTCAATAATGATACAAATCATCCAATTTATTTAATAAGCTCCGTCAAAAGTAAATTTTTTTTTGTTAAACATAAATAAAATCGGATCCTCGTTAGAAACTCTGTCTTGTAGAGAAAAAATAAAAAGATTTCACTTTATTCAATTTTGATCAAATGTAATAGAATTCAGGAAGATTTACTCAATCTTATAAGCTCACATTAATAATTTAGACTTCTAAGGATTTGATAAAATTTAAATTGATATTTTATCTTGTATTAAATTTGTACAAAAAATAAAAATCACCAGTACAAGGGGTTAAGGGAATTTAAAACTATTTGGTAAACATGTATACATTATTAATGAATCTTGAATATTAATCCATGAAATTTACAACGAGTGAGACTAGAAGGTGTGACATTTATATTTTCAATATAAACACGACACTAAAAAACCTTTATGATAAAATTTGTGAATTTTAAATTTATATTGAATAATTCATTACACTTCAGCTGCAAACTACTTAATTATAGCCGCTTCTTGCGTTTTAAGTTTTTGCTAGTTATTATTAGCAAATACTTAATACTATTGTTAAAAAAAAAATGGAATCACACACACACACACATATGTATATATCTTAAGAAAAAGATTTTTGTCAAGGTTTAATATATATACTAAAATTGTTCAATTATTATATACAGTGTAACGCACAGTGTTCTAAAGCCGTTAAGTCTACCATTAGAATAGGATGACTGGATTGATAAGATATATTTATAAATTAATAAAAGAAAACTGAATTAAGGATAGTTCAATATTTCTGTTTTTTAGATAGAGACAAGGTTCATCATTTACTAGAATGGTTCGTTTATCTTTTCAGCCAGCTGAAATTCTGGGCACGTCGACTAATGCGGCCGACAGCATCGCCGGCCAGTGCTTGGTTGTGGCAACTTCTCACAATGGTTTGTTTCTTCCTGAATTTGAGGTTTATATAAACTGATTCGGTTTTTTAACCTCACGTTTTGTATTACATAGCTTAACTTTCGAAAATATAAACAAAAAATCATACAGCTTGTGACCGAAGAAACTCATTAGAATGTTGATCTTTAAGCGTCGATTTGTTTCGTGTGATCGATTTATGCATTTATTATTTCAGTTTAATATAATATAAATCATGTTAAAACAATTACTTTGAACTGAAGTTAATGTAAATCGTTAATTTTTATTGTGTAAGTTTCAAGAGACTTAAAATGAACAATAAGTGTATTTAAGGTTATACTTAATAATAACTTATTTCTACGTGTAGTGTATTTTGTAATAGTTATTTAATTTAATCAAGAACAACAGATAATCTTTTACGTGTTCTTAACTACACGTGGCTTATAGCAATAAATTAAATATGCAATCATACGATTTAACAATAAAATTTTAGTTATTCATTATTTACCAAATAAATTAACACGTGTATGCCTTATAAAAAAACTTTAAATGTTTATTATTAAATAATAAAACTATTTGCGTTTATTACTTATACAAGCTTTAAGGTGAAAAAAGAATCTGAATGATTATCGTACTTTTAACTTTTTTGGTAAAAATAGGCTTTGAAATCGTCTTCTGTGCGGGATAATTATATTAAATGAGGCAGATCGATTCCGCATCAAATTCTTGCTGTGTTTAACCACACTGGATAAATTGGATACGTTATATACATATATAACCATAATAGTCGTGGAGGCATTTCACATTCGTATCCCACACATGTCTCAATTTTTTTTCTCGTCTTTTCAAATGAAAATCGATACATAAAAATAAATTAAATTTTAATTATATAATTTAATGATATCTCAAAACATTTTTTTTACATAACGTGGATATGAAATCAAAAGTACGTTGGATGAGGTTGTATTTTTTAAAATATACCACTATCCATAAAAAAAATGAGAAAAGTAAAAAAACCCAATGATATAATTTTATTAATTCTAAGCTCTTTTGTGCCTATTTATGATTTTTTTGGTAATAATTATATATAAACACACCGTGAAACAATTCAAGTAATTATTTTTATTACTTGTGCGTAAAACCACAAAAAACGTGTTTTATAAAATTTAAGCCATTTGAACGGTTTATTAAAATAAAATGTATACAAAGAGAATTAAATTGCACATTAAAGACGAGGGTCAAGGTGAAATAAAAACGCAAATTTATATGATCATTTTTTATTTTATATAAGAACAAACAAAGACTTTATAAATATTAAAAAAAAAATATATATATATATATATATATGTATATAAGTGTTATTTTATTTAAATAATAAATAAATAACAATATTAACAGCTAGCAAAAAATGGTCTATGAATAAGTTTACTTCTTACGAAAATTATTTTTATACAAAATTCTGTGATTATTTTAAATGAAAATGACACATAAAATACTTTAAAGGAATTTATTATTTCTAAAATTTTAAGAGTCTCAGATATAATATTTTTATATTACTTTTAAATTTGGGTAATTTATCTACAATCCTAGTAATAGATATTTAAATATACTTTAAATCGAATATGCGCAAGTTAGATAGATCCCAGAAATTCCAGTTCACCTACAATGCTTGCAGACGCTTATCATCACCAAAGCTGCCCTCAAAGTCGGGATGAGTCCAGGAGAGATTTGAGAGACTCAGGAAGAGGAGGGGATGATGGCCACACCAGCTTGGAGTTTCAGGATAAATACACAGTGCCTCATGAATGTTGACAGAATGCCGACCATTCAATTAAAAAATTACTAGCAAAACTTGTTTGCGCCCCAGGATTGAATTTTTTTTGTTATAATTAATATAATATTATGAACATCAAGAAATAATTTGTTTATTTTTCTACACACATTTAATAAAAAAACAGTGTTAATAATTCTTTTTTCTTTACATTGAGGCTATGTAGTATATTATAGGTTATAGGATATTAGATATATAAGGATATTTGTACACATGTAAACGTGAACATATTCAAGCTGAGTTGAGTAACGAAGGTTAATTAAAGACTAACAAGTATGAATATGACATATCCATTATTATAGAATTAATTCTAGGTAGTTCATATATTTGGTGGTATAAATAATTTTGATAATTAATTACGTTATGAATAGATTTATGAAGTATTATTTTACCTTATTATGTCATATAATAATATTTAGGTTTACAAAATATTCCAAATAAATAAAAAAATATGAATAGAGGTTTGAAATTCAGGCACATATGAGTTAATGGTTGATAAAGTTGTGAATATATTTGTAACATAGTGAAAATCATCATTGAAATCAATATAATTATAATTTTTACTCTATTCACACTTAAAAGAAGCACTTTTTACGAAGGCTCTAGTAATTTTCTAAATATATTTTTCATTATTAAAAATCAACTAAAAACAAAACAAAATATGCGAGTATGTTTATATTATTGCATGTAAATGTCAAAACAGCAGGTATCTCGTCATTTATTTTAAAAGAATATTGTTTGCGTTGGATACGCGAGAGACATGTTTCGGGGACAATACAAACAGGAGCCGGAAGTAAAAGTATTTCATTCCTGAAATAAAACATTCCAAGTCGTACTTTAGTAGCTAGGGTCACAGGTGCCAAATAATTTTGACCAAGTTCCGCCCGTATCATGACAAATGTAATAAAATAAATCCGGAGTAGCCGGTCGCGATAAATCCTACTGCACATTTAGCGACCGTATAAATCCTTCGAATTCCTTTGAGTCCAGAAGTTTCATTTACGTTCTAGACCACCTAACGACGAGAACAAAAATCTGCAGTGTGCATTTACACCACCAGCCCCTTTGTTTAGAAACGAAATACATTTAACTGCGAACTATTTCAACAATATACAATTACGAATATATTTTCAGAACTTGTTAAAGCTCTGGCAAAAATAAAATGAATAATGCATAAAAAAATACACCGCCCTGAAATGCTTGATTAAACTTGTCATTTACGAAATTCTCTGTAGCTTGGAATTGTATCTAAGATTAATATCGCCTGTCAAAACTCGATTCGCTTTAATGGTCTTGTCGGCAAGCAATAAAGAATGATCACATTGTATTTGTGGGAACTGCGATGTACTCATGTCAATTATATAATTTAAGGTCATCACCCGAGACAGCTGTGTCTGTAAGAAGAACCGACAGCAAGGATAATGAAGTTTTAACAGCGAGAATATCTCTGATTACAGAATGTTCGATGTTTTCTTGTTCAATAAAAACAAAACAATTGTTAAGTATCCATTTCTTAAAAGGCTTTTTTTTACGATCGTATTGAGTTTCGGTTGGAAATAAATTCAATTAACTGGTTTTACTACTGTGCAAAACAGTGATTAATGTTGATTACCAGGTGTACTTGTAATTAATTTCCGGTTTTTTTGTAAATAAAACACAATATTGCAAGAGAAGTGTTAAAGATATTTTATTCAAAATATTTTCCATCGTTTTCTATATATTTTTCCCACCTTTCCGGTAATTTGTGGATACCACGCCAATAGAATTGACTGTCTTTGGTGGTGAACCACTCGGTGAGCCAATTTCGAAAATTTTCATAAGAATCGAAGCGCTGCTCAGAAAGTGCGTGGCCCAGCGAAGCAAAGAGGTAGTAGTCCGATGGAGCCAAGTCTGGTGAGTAAGCCGCATGATCAAGCATTTCCCACTGGAGTTGTTCCAGCGTGTCGCGAACGTGTTTCGACTTATGCGATGGTGCATTGTCATGGAGCAAAATCACCTGCTTCTGTCTTTCTTTATATTCTGGTCGGTTTTCCGCAATTGCTCGGCTCAAATCTTTGATTTGTTGTTCGTAGCGAATGGCGTTCGCAGTTTCACCAGGTTTCAGCAGTTCAAAGTAGATAACACCGGTGTGGTCCCACCACACACACAGCATGGCCTTCCGACTGAAACGATTTGGCCGTGCCGTCGATGTCGATGCTTCACCTGGACTCACCCACGATTTTTTGCGGTTAGGGTTCTCTAAAAAATCCATTTTTCATCGCCAGTAACAATACGATGCAAAAAAGACTTTCTTTTGTATCGTTGAAGCAGCATTTCACATGTCACTTTTCGATTTTTTTTTTGTCTCTCGGTCAGTTCATGCGACACCCACTTTCCGCACTTCTGAATTTTCCCCATGGCTCGCAGACGTTTGGAGATTGCTTGCTGTTGAACTCCCAGCGCTTCTGCAAGCTGTCGTTGCGTTTGCGTATCGTCTTCATCCAATAACGCTTGCAATTCGACGTCATCAAACGATTTTCGCTTTCCGGAGCATGCGACGTCGTTCAGGTCGAAATCTCCATTTCTGAATTGTCGAAACCACGTTTCACATGTTCGAAGTGTTAAAGCATGATTGCCATAAACTTCGGTGGCTCTCGGACACTTTTTTCCCTTGATTAAACATGAAAAGCAATGCATGGCGCATATGTTCAAAATTCGGTACGAATGCAGACATCTTTGACACGCAATAAAAACTTTCTAAAAGAATTTTTTAGGAAAACGTCAACGCCGTCTAGACACTCGATAACTACTTAACAAAATGACATATAAGTGCTACCAACAATAAAGCAAAATACAGAACACCATCTATCGAAAAAAACCGGAAATTAATTAGGAGTACACCTGGTATATATTGATTTGGTTTGTATTCATTTATAGTTATGTTGCGAAACTGTCTGATAGGCGGTTTCTATTACTTATTCTATTTCTCTTAAAATTTTAAAGCCTTGTATTGTAGGATATCTTTGATTTTGTCTGCTTGGCATCCTGTTCCTATTTTTTTTAGGACAGAAGGGATGGAGATTGCTTGTTTTCAGCTTGGTCTTTTCTCCCTTGTGAAATCAAGATTATACAAATATGATATTTTATATATACTGAAATGTAGGAAAATAGAATACGTTATTTAAATAGCATAGATTATACTTTATGATCACACAGAAGTATTGAGTAAACTACTTTGCATTAAATTACTTTGATATTACAATATAACGATGTAGTCTCTGTTATAAATTATTATGACGTTATCAAATTGAGTTTATAAATGGTTTTCATTCCAACAAGGCCATTAAAAAACTAATAACGATATAAAAAGTAACAAAGCGCTTAAAGAATTCTCAAAAAAAACCCTTTTAATACCAAACATGCTATGTATATCTAATAATTATTTTTAACGAAATGTAATGTAAATACTTTTAAAATTTTATATTATTACTTCTCAGTACAAAAATATCTACTCTTAAACTTGAGGGAAAAAAAATATTTGTAAGCTTAAAATTAAAAAAAATTGAGCCTTATACGCCGATTTAATATTCACCTGTTAAGGCGGATACCAAATCGGAAATCTTACAGTCAAATAACAATAGTATTGCCTTTCAGCCAGAATGTTTATATTGAATTTTCAGTTTGTCATACATTTCAAAACAGTTGATGTATTATATTATACATGTATGAAATACGGAAATTGTCACGGAGCTGATGTTGCAGTGAGGAATGATTGAGGGCCTGTGTCTCAGCTGTTGGAGAGAGGGTGTCCATGGAGTGATGGAGTCACCATGTCGTCACTATGCTGTGCCTAGAATGCGAAGGCTCAGGGTTGGTTGATGCACTTGTTGCGATTGCCTTTTCAGGGTCGACACTGCGGTTCATCATAACCTGGAAAACCAACTAATAACCAACTAATATTAAGTATTTGTGTGTTGTATAAAATTGTATTATTATTCATTTTATGTTACTGTTATGTTAAAAATTTGTTTGTTTCAAAGATATTTATCTATATTTCTATAGTTGTATAAATACAAAATCTCATTTTTAATGATTGTGTGTCAATTTTTTTTAGTCCACCACAAATTGTCAAACTTTTAATTTCTTGTAAATATTTATGTATACTTTTGACAATGAATCTTGAAAAACTAAAAATAAATTACTATTTTTATTTTTATGCTGTACATATATAATTAATAGCCCCGATTGAAAAGTCTGGAGTCAACGCAAGGGAAATTTAAATTACATAACATGCCACCATTAGTCCAAAATTGAGAACGCTATTATTATAACCCATAAATGTATATATTTTTCTGTTCAATCATAATTGTTATTACGAACCATATTTATTTAAGATGCTTTAAATGAAAGATTTCCATGTTAAAATGTATTATTGTACTTTTGATAAATTGTTATCAGCTACTTACGGTTGAAAGCACGTGAATCTGTTGTTCTAATTTAAATTATATAATTATTACAAAATACGCTACACGTGTAGAAATAATAACCCAAAGATTAAGAACAGCCATAAGAATCCCAAAATTCCGCCTATACAAGCATTATTTTGGTTGATTTGAAACATTTTTTTAACTTTACGAGTGTAAAAAAAATACGTTATACCTTTGGTTTTGTTCAAATTAATTTTTTTTAAATAAAACATTAACTTAATTTTATAAAATTCAATACAGCTAATAAGCTTATATTATGAAAAATAGTTCGTTATGAATCACAAGCTTATCGATGGATTTTTTGAATTTAGATGAAAATGGAAAATTGCATGTGGATTAGTCAGAGAAATCACATCAATAAGTCTGCATGGGTAAAATATGCTAATATATTGAATATCTAAAAATCATTGGTGTATTTATTTACCATTTTTCCAACATTAGTCAAATATAAATAAAACCCCTAGATTCACATATCATCAATAACACATAAAAATCCAAACAAATATCAAAAGCGAAAGAAGCACAGAGTCCGAGTCCCGAAATAAAAATACGAAGTAAAAAAAAGTCCAACAAGGATCCTCGTTCTCCGTCCCTGTCATTGTGGAGTATAAAAAGAGATTGACTGGCACAGTGAGATGAATATCTTTCGCATAAGAGAGAAGGGCAACTTTCGGAATATCCCTGATGTGAATGTTCTTTATTTTTATTCAGAAACGTCTCCATTGTGACGTCTCATGTCACGGGACGAGATGTTTCAGTAATTTCTCGTTATTCCCTGTAATGTTTTATCTCGTACAATTCCAAAAGTATTTTCAGCCTCCTTAGTTTTACTGTTGCGCACTTCAGTGGGTTGACTTCTTAACGGGATTTTCCTGCGACGTGCAAAGTAAATAACAAAATAAAATAAATTAGCTTTATATTATTTTATGTCTAAATTTCTCTTACTTAGATGAGGATTATTTTAAAACTTGAGTTGAAAAAAGCCTTGGGTTGAGGAAATAAAGAGATTGATAAGATCTTATCTGACTTTTATATAATAGAGGTTGCCAGATAGACACTGAGGGACCAGAATAATAAAAATTAAGAGATTGCGTTTAAAAAGTTATCTGGAGAGCACGTATGATTTAGATTTTTGTGAAAAATATATTGTTAGATGACCTTGAAGGGCGTCGGAGAGGAGATTGATACAATCGAAAACGATTTTCTGTTCTCTGGGCAAGTGTTATAACGAGATCCTTGGCTTATATCCTTGATAGAGGTCAAGATTCATTTCGGGTTGGAGTACTGAAAATGGCGATGACAAACGCATGTGTACTGACCGCATATTAAAAATTAGAAATGACCCCTAATTATCAAGGATTCTCTTCTAGATGTTTAACATTATTAAAGCGTTTATGTTTTAGCTAAGATATTCAATTATGGCATCCTGCCAACAACTTAGAATAGTATACTTGGTCATAAATGACGCGATTTTGTAGCAAATATATATAATTTCATATTATTAGAACACTCTTAGTATTAAATGTTTATATTCAAGTATTTTATTATGAAATAAAGCTTAAAATACGTAAAATTCTGTATTACTTATATTTCTGTATAACTGTTTAAGTCCTTAAAATAGATATTATAAAGTTAATCTCCTTATTTATAAAGAAACGTGTTCGAAATTTTCCTTGATGATGTTATCTTTTACTAGTAAGGGAGACACAAATAAGAAGAAAATGAGGCAATTCTTAAATAAAAAGATAAACGTATATATATATATATATATATATATATATATATATATATATATGATACATATAAAAAATTAACAGTTATTTTATTATACAAGGTGGTGATTAACTGAAAGTGCTGAAAAACAGTTTTTTTAAACACATGAAAAATCAATTTGTACAAATTTTATATCTTCAGTGACATCAAAATTTGTGATAGATCATGAAGTGTAGGAATTTTTATCGTATTATCGGAAAAAAATACGGCAGAGGCCTTGACGTAAAAATAATAAGGTTCTTTTTATGCTTATTTTATTAAGAAAATCCTTTGAAACTAGAAAAATTCTGCGTCTAAATCCTTCTGGGTGAGCTGAAAAACTACCGAGATTGTAGCTTTTTTATTTTTTAAGATTATAAATAAATGAGTTTTATCAGATTATTTAACGTAAAAATAGTTTTTTTGTATTTGATATAACTGTGGAATTCGAGAGACAAAACTCAATTTTATTTAAGATTCAACTAATCTAAGCTAACAGTTTTTTCACTAGACTTTTCAGTCTGCAACTGTTTTATATTATTCAAAAAAATTTATAGCTTGTTTATTTTTCAACAGTAAAGAATGCAAATAAATTTGATCCCTACAATATTTATGCTCGTGGGTTTTGGCTGCCAATGTTTTAAGATGATTTTGTTATTGATCATCTTCCGGAATATTTTAAGTCTCTGAAGCAGAACGAAGTACCAAAAACTTGTAGCAGCTCAACACCCTAGAAACCAAATCAGCTCTACAAGATAAATTCATGAATTTAATTACTTCGTAAATTTGAATTTCCGCCCTAAACTTCAAACGTGATATTGTTTGGGTACTTACCTAGAACCTTTTAATGAATAATCATTAAACTGCAAACAATACTTATTTGACTTCCCTTGGCGTTGTTTCGATTTATTAAGTTTCACGATATCGACCCAACCACCCTATTTATAGAGCAATCTATGCTCCACGGGATGCCAATAAATTTATAGAAGAGAGCTCAACCCGCTGAGATGTAGTTCTAACAATCGGAGGCTTTACAAAACTTAAAATTGATTCTGGGAGGCAATAAAGAGAGGAGATAGTAAAGATAAAGGCGATGAAGGGGTTATAAAGAATATAGTATAAAACACTTGCGTAATGAAAATGAAAATTCTTCACTTATAAATTTAAGTATTATACTCTAAAGAAAATTATTAAATGTGAGATTTTTCAGCGATTAATCTAATATATATAATAGCCATTGTGTGTATGTGTGTATGTTTCGATTTTTGGTTTTCTATAGAATATCTTAAAAGATACAACGCTGATTTTTTGCACATAAGTTAAGTAAATTTTTCCGCAGCTATGTGCCGAATTTCAAGACGATAGGATAATATTTTAATTCATAAACTTTAAAATATGCTTTAGCGAGTTTCAATATGTACAAATTATATGCTTCTGTTCTCAACCGTGAGAATTTCAAATTTAGAACTTTTACAAAAAAAACAAATTTTGGATGCTTCTAAGGAATTTCCAGCTTATGTCAGGTTGACACAAACGCCATCTCTATTTTTTTTATCGAAATTGCATTAGAAATTATTAATCACATCATTAATAACTCAAAATAACACCTTCTACGCACAGAAAACGTAATTAAAAAAGAATTGCACTATTGAACGTGATAAAGACTGCATCAAATAAAGAACAGTGCAGTGAAAAGTGATGCGTTGTTTGTGACACGAAATGTGACATAAATGTCAAGCAATGAGTTGGAAGGAAAACGTGAGCAGCGTCTTCTTAAAATTCGAGTACGCGCATCGACCTCAAGACAAAAAGAAACTGATGCACAGCGAACGCTGCGTTTGTCTTCGGATTAATTAGTGTGACCTGTCGATTCTGCAATGCTTTACATTATCAAGCAGAAAACCCATCAGATGGAAAGTTCAACAGTTCAAGTGCACAAAGATAAAGTGAAACTACCAGCAAGGCCTATTTCCCCAGTATATTTAAAGGATATTTATAATGTAAATTTCAAGAGAAAAATAAGATCATACAATAACAGTATATCTTTTGCATCAATGGGAGCTAAATTAACAGTGGGCCACTCTGCTTCAAAGTTCAAGGCCAAGGTATATCACAGAACTTCGCACCTTCATCCAACTGATGGTACAAAATTAAAGCATTATTCATCTTATTATTGTAAGCATTGTTCATCGAATGCGCGTCATTCTGTGACGGGCTACATTTCTAGTGTTTTAATAAAATCGAATACGTATAGAAAAATGCTACAAATTCTTACTATCTGTAATAATAAAGTTGATACCTCAAAATTACAATTCAATCACTCATTTTGGTTTGTTTGTTTTAGGTTAATTATTCACTGATGAAAATTTCATGAGCCAAAAATTAATATTATCAAAGTTTTGAATAATAACTATTGAATAATAACTATTGTGGATACTTGTGAAACTTAATTAAAACAATGTTAGAGAAGGTCAAAAATAAAGTAACATTATTGTTGAACTTTTTAAAACCAAAAATCCTTTGATTGCTATATTTGATTAAAATATATCGATAAACAATTTGTGTGTAAAATGTTGGCGAATCAAAGTCGGTTTTTTATCCGACTGATGCATTTTGTCACAAACGAGCAAATATTTAGAATGGTAACGAATGAAGCCAGCCCCGGGCTTCGTTTAATGAAAAAAGTTTAAAAAGTACTTCAGCCATGTGATGCAGAGGCATTGGCGATGTATGAGCTAAAACATGGATAACGAATATTTAATGTAAAATGAGACTTTGAATATTTAGCTTTTGAAACTTATAAATACCCTTCTTGAATGTTTTGCATTTTGCATATAAATTAATCGACTCTAGTATTTATAACTATTGAAATATTAAATTAAAATATTGTTTGATATTTTCATTTCATTACAGTTTATAAATGTGGTATCCTTTTATTAATTTTCCAAGGAAAAAAAAATAAGCAGCATTGGAAGAAGAAAATTTACGTGGGTGCGGAATTTACGTCAGTAATACAGTCGAATTAATGAGACTGGCTCAAGATAAATATGTATTCAATGAAATGGTCACCAACCTCCTACGGTGAGAAGCACAAGAAGAATAAGATCTACATAGTTCTATATAAAAATTGGCAAAAATATTCAACAATTTGATTTTATTATCAATATAAAAAAATATAGTAAAGTTAGTCTAATGGTTTTTACTATATAAATGTATTAAAGTGTACTAATGACTCCACGTCACAAACAGTGACCCATCTCCTTGTTTCTAAGAGTCTATGCCGACCGGAAAGTCTATGCCTAGACGACCTGAAGGCAATAGAGCAGCCTCCACAATTAACGAATTTTTATAAAAACGATCAAAGCGATCAATCAGGGAGTGTGAACGGCAAGTATGACAAGATAAAATTACAAATGCCAAATGAAGATGAGCATATCGAAAGGCCCTCATACAGAATCCAATCAGGTCACATTCGAACATCCCGCCTATTCCTGTTAGATCAAACTCATCCTACTTAGAAGCATCCATCCAATTGTTACTCCATCCTACCTTGTCCATAAATGCAAGGTCTCTAACCTTAAATAAAAATATATTATGTCCTCAAAATAATGAGCACGACACTATTGTGTGCACGTTGATATTTTTTTGTTGGTTTATTGTTACATTTTTTTTATACTTGGTATATTTTTGTAGACAGATAATTTATCGAAGCGTTTGTTTTGTTTGCGTGTTATTGGCATTGAGTTAAATGCTGCATTGTTGCGTTCATCAGGTGGGGGGGGGGGGGGAGTACAGTGCCACCAGTCGGCCTTGTCTGCTGCAGGTATAGTAGACCCACACAGGCATTGCGCCTTACAGATCCGCAGACGCGAGGTCAACGAACTCCAGTGAACGTATCAGAATACCACTCAGAAAGTGCACAGTGATAATGTCGCAAGCGCACACTGTGCAGTCGTATCGAGCCGCACTGTGGACATTGACATTTACAATTTATATTTCTTGACCTGCCACTTCAATTCTGATTGTGAAATACTACAAATCATAAATATTTATAAACATAAAAAAATCGCATGCAAAATAATCATGTGACTATGCCTGTGAATTCAGTATTTTTTAAAATATTTAAAATCTCATCATGAGAAAAATAATCTTAAATGTCAAAGACACGCTCTTTATTATTAGTCAAATTGAAAAATAAAAAGAAAAATCTCATCAACTACCTTGACAGTCGACTTGTCAAAGGTCCTTAAACTCTTTTAATCACCGCTTCAAGCTGATTTCAAAGCTTAACAAGTTTAATTAAAATTTAGATTTTGCACTTTTAACCCAAAGACAAGAGACAATCATTGCCTACTTGAAAATCACGAAGATCTTGTATAATTAATGATCATTCAATGTATCGCATACATTGAAACGAGAAAATAAATTTAACAATTAACATAAATTAGAATTTTAATTAAAATATTTCAAGTTTTTTAAACTGGTTCATACTTTGACCAAAATAAGCAATAAATTGAGAATATTGTTGAGCCTTCGAAACTCTCCTGAAACACTTAATTACCCAAGGGGAAGGTGTACAATCATCTTCTTGAAAATAATTGCTATATATTTACACTGTAACCGTGAGTCTAATTAAAAAAAGGTATAAAAACAATCGCTGCTAAATTCTATAAATACTTATACTAAAGCGATCCACAGGAAAAGTTTTATTTATACATTTTAGCTTGAATACATTGATATTATATCTAGTTAGACTTATAATCTTAAGACTTATGAATAACAAGGTTTTGTGTTAGTTTTTGTTAGTGAGCGTTTTTGCCTTTCAATGGTTTTTTCAGACTCCAGTTCGAAGAAAGCGTTCACAAACATAAATTATCGAATTCTACTAGCCATTTGGCGTGTCACGCTTATTGTTTCTATACGCTGTAGTTTAAAATCATTAAGAGTAGAAATCTGATATTAAATACGGGTTTGTTTATTTTTATAAAAATACTCTACTTTGTTGAACTAGATGAACCAATTTCAGTAATTCGTGACTCAAAAAACGTAAACATGTCGTAGTATTAAAAACGGAATATCTAAATTTCAGGCACTCGATTTAGGTCTCATCGTAAACGTACAGAAAATTGAACAGGAACATGATATTATGTAAAGTGCCTTATTTTCAGAATCAAATTGCACTCAATACACGTGACAACCAAACCCAGCGTTCTAAGTACCATAGAGTGGTTTTTAACCTTTTGGGTGAAAACAGGTTTCCTTTGTTGGACATCTGATCTTAAATATTTTAAGGTTGGAATTGAAACCACGAATATACTAGCGTTCCAAAAAAACAAACAAAGGCACCTTCGTTTTTTTGGGTAAATTTTAAAGCTGAAAAATAAATAAATAATATCTTTTAACTGGGTTCCTGCTATTGTTTTTGTAGCGTGCTGCAGAAAGAGTATCAGATCTTAATTCTAGAGATTTGTAAAGAAAGGATTATATCATAATGGTTTTGGGCAGCAGCAAAACGCAGTATTTTTTTTCCAATATAAAACTGCGGTGTAGACCCGGGGACCCGTTACACTATTTTCCCCTTAGAAAACCATGAACACTGGCTCAGCATGAAAGTGGAATAGTTGCCAACCTCCTCTGAGGATAGGCGCTTGATGACAAAGAGCTGATCAAACCTGTTGTTACAACAGAACTACTAATGAACTTAAACAAACCGAGTTATATTTTTTGCATCAAATATAAACATTTAGACCGGATATTAAACGATTTTTATATCATTATTTGAATTACACGAAACCGTCTTCGCAAACACTTTTTAATTAAAATATTTGCTCAATTACATTTTCGGAACCAGACTAAACCAAAAACAATATTTACAAAAGCGTTCATAGAAAATAAATATCACCCACCAATAAAATTTTTACTCAAAAGAGTAAATTTGTTTATGCAACCGCCAGATTTATTTCACTGAAAACCATGAACACTTGATCAGCATGAGTATATGCTCAGTGAAATAGTCGCCAACCTCCTCTGAGGATAGGCACTCCATGAACTGATGAAACCTATTGTTACAACAGAACTACTAATGAACTTCAACAAAGCGTGTTATATTTTTTGCATCAAATTTAAACACTAAGACCGGATATTAAACGATTTTCATATCACAGATTTTATAATAAAATAAAACCAAATGGTTTTGGAGACTTCGTTAATTTCACTATTAGCGAGAGCTCCTAGAGTCTTGAAGATGCCGTGTTCGGCGAAAGAGCTCTCGCTAATAGTGAAATTATCGTAGTCCCCAAAACCATTTGGTTTTATTTTATTATAATAAAATGGAGTACAACAAAATAAATACCAGTTCCATTAATCACAGATTTTATTGATTATCAATTATACTTGCTCAACTACATTTTCGGCACCAGACTAAACCAAAAACGAAAATAAATTTCACCCACCCATAAAATTTTCGGATTGTTCAACAAAGCGTGTTATATTTTTTGCATCAAATTTAAACATTAAGACCGGATATGAAACGATTTTTATATCATAGATTTTATTGATTATCAATTTCAATATCAAAATTTTAATTATAAATATTTTCTCAATTACATTTTCGGCACCAGACTAAACCAAAAACGAAAATAAATTTCACCCACCCATAAAATTTTCGGATTGTTCAACAAAGCGTGTTATATTTTTTGCATCAAATTTAAACATTAAGACCGGATATTAAGCGATTTTTATATCATAGATTTTATTGATTATCAATTTCAATATCATTAATTTAATTATAAATATTTTCTCAATTACATTTTCGGCACCAGACTAAACCAAAAACGAAAATAAATTTCACCCACCCATAAAACTTTCAGTGTGTTCTTGCAACCGTCAGATTCATTTCACCGCGTGCAACCGCTTTTAAATTGATATCGTATGGATGAAGTATGCTTTTGTGCGTGCGTTTCGGCCGGTATGTGGGTATGAGCATGTGCAGGGCGACCGGAGCCGAAGCGCCGGGGCCGCGAGTCCGGCGGACGCGTCGGTCCCTCCCAGTCGCGCTGCAACCGCCGCCCGGGCCTGTCCTCCGCGGCTCGCGGCCCCTGCTCGCACACCCGAAAACTGAACTTCCTTCCGCCGGAAAAAAGTCACAACACCACCGTCACTTCAATATAAAAAGCCTCCACGAGTCACAAGTGAATCAACACACGTGCGTTACTCCAGCGATTCACCGTGCACGACTCTGTAACAACGCATGCAGTGCGTGTGATTTTCGTCACGTCTGGTGCATTCGGCTGTTTTAATCTAGCTGTGTTGTTTTTTGTTTTATTTTTTATTTTTTGTGGCGTACGTGAAGCGCTGAGTATTGTTTTGTCATGTATCGTGTGTATGCTGATGCGTTGTTTTTGTGTTTCGTTTGATACCTTCTGTGCAACAGTTCGTCTCGGTGAGTTGTGAAATTGTTGCGTTCCGGCCCTATTGGACGGTGAGTTGTTCTGCAGTTTATATTGCTTGTGCCACGCGAGCGACACGCAAACGCTGTCATTATGATATACACACTATACGACTTTTTAATTCTATTATAATATGATGCAGAATTGATATTAATGACTTGCGTTGGGCTTTCGTTATGCTTCTCGCATTCCTCGGACTGATTTATGTAATACGAATGAGTACGCTCATGCGTTCATACTGTACGATTGCTTTAAAATATCATATATTTAAATTTAAAAACCGTAAACAATATTACAATTAGTGATTTCACAATAATAAATCAAAAATGTTTGTCACAAGTTTTATCGTATATTTATTGTGACATTCTTTCAACCGAAAAAAGAGTACGTGTAATTATAGCACACATAAAAACTGAGTTGATTATAATATAACTATCGATTTTTTCGAACCCAAATATTGATAAACTATTTCATTTTTAAAATAAATTCTTTGTATTAAAATAATCACTCCCTATTGAAATAAAAAAAACATGATAAGAAGGATACAGCTGACAGTTATCTTGAGGCCATTAACTTCATAAATACATTTTTAAATACTTTTGTGGTTGTACATTTATAACGTAAGCTTTGTAATGAAATATAAATTTTGTTACAATTGTGACGTGACTTTAATTTAAAAACTTATTCTGAGAGCACAAATTGTGAGCAGCAATTGTCAAGATCGTTTATCAAAACTATGACAATACAGAACACTTTCATTATTTTTTTTTCACAATTTTTTTTTTAAATAATTGTATATACGAGTATAGCCAGGAAGTCTTAAATTAGTTTAATAATATTTTAAATCAAATTTGTTATTTGTCAGTCATAAAGTTTTTTTGGTATATTAATTTTTAAGGTCTATTTAAATTTTATTTAACCATCGATTGGAAAAACTGTGACATGCGTACTCACCACCAGAGTGTAGTTTCCGCCATTGACTATGTTCGATCATTTATACTAGAAAAAAACATGTATATATTGTTCTACAAAAGAAAAAAAAAATTCCGAAAATACTTTATGATCATTAATACATATTACCTCGCAGAAAAAAAGATTTTGTACCATTTTTGTATCTTTTATAAAAATTACTTTTCAATTTAAAAATCAATAACAACTCGAATAAAACCAAATCTAGAAATCATCGCATCGAAGTTGAAGCTGACTTACATAGAATTAAATATTTATGTAATTATTAATTTTATGGAATATTTTGTTTTATTTTCCAGGGATCTTTAAAATCTTTGGTTATGTAGAAAGTATTTTTTTTATAAAAAACGCATTTTAAATTAGCGCCGCTTATTAAAATCATATCCCACTTCATCGGTCAAAATTTGGTTTAGCAAGTATGTATTTTACTTGCTTAAATGCTTGTTAGGACTAATTTATATAAAAAGCATTTGAATTAAAGACTTCATGTACACGTAAAGGATGTTAAGACTAGTTTCATGGAAGCCTTTGGCCATCTTTGGGTGAACGTTAAAACATCATTTAAATGAAACGATTACGTATAAAATATAATTTTGGGAGAAACGTTACATGGACTACAAAAATATAAAAAAACTCAAAGATAATTGTTTCACTTGATAATATATTAAATCTAAAGAATTAAAAAAAAATCTAAATTTCATTTACCCTATAAAACGTAAATACTTTCTAGACATATGTTTAATACAATTATTTCATTTCATTATGAAAAAACAATTCCTTTAAAGATGGTGACCTTTCTGAATTTGTTCACAGTTGAACTTATACAGGTTCTTTAATTTTGGTTTTACATCGTCATAGTTTTTCTTCTTCTAAAATATTCCGAAAAACACCTGTTTTTTTCAGAAAAGCCTTGGTTTTTATTTTTAAAGAATGAAACTAAAAGTTCAACTTAAAAAAAATAAAATATCGTTCGCAAAAAATATTAATTTGCATTGAATTTTTGAAACGAACGTTATTGTTACAAAAAAATGTGGTTCATTTACATATATTAAATATTTTCGATGCGGAAATATTTGAACTAAATAAGCGTTTACACAAATTTACTTATTGTTTTTATTATCAATATTTTTTTATTTAAATCATAAAATAAGAATGAGGAATTTTTGTGCAGTAGACGTGCAAATTGCCTGATTGATAAGTTGTATATTAAATGTAAAATAAAATTGTTAAAAATCAAACGGCAATCGAAATTCGATTGTGAAATAAACGTCAAAGAAAAATCAGTTGACATTTTTTTATAAATCTATTATTTGATTTGCTGTTGGTAACATTTTATTTATGTAAATAATAAATTGAGATTGGACTTGGATCGTGGCTTTTCGACTCGGAGCATTGGTTTGAATTCAAATTGGTTTTTTATTTTAATTGATTGTGTTAAAGATATAAATTGGCCCTCACCTAATAACAAACATTAATATGGGAAAGACGAAAGACCAAAATTTATATTGTTATTTTATTTCGAGCTTCTTATCGAAGCTTGCAAAAATTTTTTTCTCTGAACATACACATATATTTATTTTTGAATAAATACGACTAATCTATAAAAATAAATTTGATATTACGTATGAAAACTGGACATAGAATTATATTTCTAATTTTGATTGCATGTTTTATAAAAATGTTATGTAGAAAATCCATTCAAACTACTTAATAAAGCCCTGAGGATAAGTTAACAAAATTTGTTTATTTTAATCGTGTTTATGGACTAATTAAAAATAATATCTTTACAACACAAATTGGAGATAATAAGCTCATTTATCTTACTAGATTTGTATTTGCAAATGAATTGCTCGCGACCTTTGTTGCGTTTATATTTTTGATTTCAAAATTGAAATCTACATCATGTTTATTACAATATTTGCATACATTGTCCTTTGTATATTTTAACCATGTTTATTTTATAATACTAACTCTTTTAATATCACTGTTTCTATCAAAACTAAAGATGCTGAAAAAATGTGAAAAGATTGGTGAATCTTTGACGCGATTGCTCTTTACCATACCCCATGGCTTTATGTTATGAAAAGTAAGTTTGGTGAACGAAAACCTATAAGAATTTTCAGAGTGATTTTCATACATTTGTGAGCTTATATTTTTTTACTTGGAAATGGCTTAAATTGCCTGAAGCTACAAGGTTATTGTCCCTTGTTGACAATCTGTTTTATACAAACACAGAATTTTATTATGGATACTAGGAAATCATGAGCTTATTTGTTTTAAGGAGATTTTATGGATAATTCTTTATTTTAATAAAATATTTTGAGTATATATTGTGCGTTCTGTTGACTTCATTTTTACGTTCAATAACAGTAATTTTACTTTTGCACAATTATTGTTTTCCGTTTTCTATACATGATTAATGATATAATCAAGTTTATATGTTTCATATTCACACATTTCATTTAAAAAAACCGATAAAGTGTCGATCGAAAACAAATATGAGTGAATAAGTTACCTGAAAACATATTAAAATTTTCCAGTGGTCAATGTAGTAACTTATCGATTTTAGAGTACCGGATTCATATTCAAGGCCCAATGCTTAGTGAAATATTAAAAATCTTTGCTGTCAATAGAATGAAAAACCGTTTTTAAATAATTCCAACGATTAGGGTTTATAATGGTCTTGTTAGGCGAATGTTGGGGGCTTCCGCAATTGTCTGCGGCCACTTACATCTTCCGCTCTCTTTGCTTTCTGCCTTCTTCACATTTTTCAATTATAAATAACACAGCATTGATTTTTTCCAAGATGATGAAAATTCAATGAGGGTCCCTTTTAAATTCAAAAATTGGGATTTTTGTTTAATCGCCGCAATATGAACGGTTGGAGTTTTGTAAAATTGGGCATGCATCTATGAGAAAATTAGTTTATTGCGTTCTTTTAATATAAAAGATCCAACAATTCAATATCAGATATCATTGTATATTTTATGATAAATATGTGAAAATACAACTCTTTGAATTTACATAAGTTTTTAACCGAAACTTCCATATGGTTTTAAAGCATGAATAACTTTGCTTTATATAATGATATTGACAAAACATGAACTGTTTATTTTACAATACTTTCAGTAACAAAGTGTGAAGTACAAATAGTAATTTTATTTAATGTTTATCTAATTGAATTTGTATATTCGAAACTATCTTAACTAAACGTCAGCTGACTTACAAAAAATATTTTTGAGACAGTCAAGGTTTATGAATCTCAAATTTATTCCATTTTTGTAGAATCTGTGACTGATATGAGTGTATTTTTATCCGACTATCTCTTTAAAAAGATAAAAGCAATGAGCGTTATTCGTTTCGCGAAAGTCAAGATTCGTTGAGTTTGCGTATTATTAGATTTTACCGGAGACCGTTCAGTCTTTAAACAGGTGGCCTTTTATATCTGTAGACTACAAACACAATAGCATTAACAAAAACGCATTAATACAATGCAGATCTCGTCAGAGTTTTATTTTTATTATAGTACAAAGTCAAATAATTTTTTTTTATATTCATTTTCAGATATTGTTCAGAGATTTTAAAAACTAATGCAATGAACTGTAGTTGAAATGAATTTTTATTCTAAGTTTTTTTAAAAGTTAGATCTTGAAGTTTCTTGTTCAATAATAATTCAATATGAAAATTAAGAATAAATATAAATTATAAAAGTAAGTAAACATATTCTCCAATATACCTCAACCTTACATTTGAATAGATTGTTATTTTCAAATACGTTTATTTAACTATTAAAACAATATGCATTCATGTTATTATCAAAGTTGGCAGTTATTATGATTTTCTGAGAAAACAGACTCTAGACTCGTTGATTACATTAAAATGAAAAGTTTTTTGATGTAATTTAGTATTCAAATATTATGCATGCACCTAATGAAAGTAATAAAATAGTTTTAGTAATATTAAACCCTCCAATGAGTTTAACTAAAGGTATAACAGTTTGATTAAATAATTATTTTTGTTCAATTCAAAATAATTAATAAGTTTATCTAAATATTCTTAAGATTATTGTTTGTCAAAACCATTCGTTCAGGCTATAGCTTCGACATTTTCCTTTTATGCTATTCAACAGCAATGTTTTTGGTATTGTTGTGTAAAGTGTTTTATTTTTTTATTTAAAAAGTAATGCGTATCTTTTTTACCTTTATTTAGAAAAAATCTCATAGACACGGTCTGTTATTAATTTTCTTTGTGATGTGAAAAGTTTTGAAAGAAAAAGAAACATTTAATTTATCACATCCCTGAGATTTCTGAAAACAATTTCATAAATCATAAACCTTTTTATGTGTGATCTTATTATTCGAACAAAATTATGACAAATTTATGTCCAGAATCAAATACTTCTTAAAGACCGGATAACATTATAACGTAAACAAGCTACTGTATTTTTTATAAATAACCAAAATTCTTATTGTACTCAAATATTTTTTTTGTTGTTCCTAAATTCAATTTTCTTTTATTAATTAAGAATTTAAATTCTTCTGCTTTCTATTTATTCTGGTGGAAAAAGAGAAACCTTTTTATTTAAGTGATGAATAAAACCAATCACTGTATATTGTTCTATGAAATTGGTGTCGTAAAATGAAGTGAATTTATCCCAATTGTGGAAAAAATGCGACTGTGCTCTCTCTAAAAGAACCCAATTTCTTGGAATTAAATATTTGATTTTATGGAAATTTTATCAAATAGAATTGGTTTAAATTTTGGTTTTTTATTATATACTTGACTTGAAAATTCAATCAACTTTTTCATATATATATATATATATATATATATATATATATATATAAATACATACAATGTAAATTATCATTCGTGGTTGCATGTACATGCATATACCTGAAATTATTAATATATAAATAAAAACTAAGATATTTCTTCTGCAAACTTAACATATAAATTTTCCTGCTTCAGTATTAAAATCTCTTGAATATAATTTCATCTCAACCCTAATCTATCGTTAGTTCTTTTACTTAAACTCTTTCCGACTATGGTTCTTATTTTTGTGATTTTAATTTTAATTTTTATTACCTAATTTATAAATAATCTTTATATGTACAACTATTTTCCGAAAGCTGTGAATGAAATATAATAAAATTTGTAGGTTCTTTACGTCCATACATACAACGATGATGCCATATAACTCAGTAATAACTTTTGGAAAGTTTGACGTACTCACTGAAAACTTGCATTGTTATGAAAGGGTGCTAATTATAACGAGAATTATTCTTAGATGGATAAAAACCAACTAAAAAAAGAATTTATAATATTCAGACTTCAATATAATTAATATTAAATACATACAATTTGAGTAAAAATTGTTTTGAAAGTATTTACTTTAAAAAATTATTCCACGAATTTCATGAAACAAAAATTCAATAGATTGATATCGAATTAAAGCTATGGTGCCTAAGAATTTATTTTTTAGTAATAATTATAATTGATTCATTGTTAATTAAATTAAAGTTATAATTTTTACACTTCTAATTATTTTATGAAATTTGATAAAGAGCTAATGCAAAAAGTGTTAAATGAAATATAATATCCATTAATTACATATTTAACAAGCCTCATTTATTTGTTTCCTGTTTTTATTATTATCGAAATATTATAAGCAACACAATCGAAAACTTTTGCAATGTCGGTGTTTCATTTTTCATTTTATTCGAACGGTAAGTCATGTTAACAAATTTGCTATGATGAATCACTTTATGGTGAATCATAATTTGAAAATGATAAATTGAGTTAACACGAAAGGTTGATTTTGGGCTAAAGATTCAAACAATTTACAATGATTGATTACAAACTGGGTTGGGTAAAAATAAATGGAGGTATAAAACAAAAAAGGTGTTAATTTGTTATTAAAAACAACCTGTTGTTTTTTTTCTACATAAAAACGATATTCAGTAAAGTAACTTATATTCTTTCATACATGGATGAATATGATATTAAATATTGTATTACTTTTAATGTTTTGAGGTTCGTTTGTATTTACGTTCCAGTTAATCTAAAGAATATTTTAAATTAATCAGCGGTGATTTTTTTCGTATTATCGTTTCCTTGTAAAATTGTCAATATGTGTTTTAAAAAAAAGCTAGGAAATACTTGTGCGTTTTCACAAAAAAATGAGCATCGTATATTTACGAATAAATCAATTTTCCTTTCTCATTTTAAGCATACTATAAAGCTCCGGTCCTTATTTATAAAATGAATAATGCTACGTGAAATTTAAGGATCGAATCCGATGTAACGAAACCACTCAATCTTTATACGTGCGTAAGACTTTGCTGCTAGAAGAGTAATGTGGCGACTGTATATTTCAAGGGAATACACATTTATGATTCACCAGACGCGTCACCGTCTCTCACCCTAAGAGGTTACCTTATCATTTTGCCGTAAATTCGTTGATACGAAAATATCATTTCTACCATTGATCGATCGGAGTTGATATTTCAAGAAAACTTAAGTTTAACTTGATAACGAAAATCATACATGTTCTTGCATCAATTTTCTGACTCTGCGCGCAAGTTACGGAGCTTACAAAAGGTGTCTTAGATTGTGGTATACATGTTTTTCTGTTATGTAATTATATTAGAGATAACTTAAGAGAAGTTTTTTTTTTTAATACAATTAAAAATAAATTGTGTGTATTCTCCTACAAAGCATGCTTTAAAAGTATTGTGGGAAACGTTAGAAACTCAATACCCTATTGTAGTCCAGAGAACAAACCGACAATAAGCGCCACAATTAGTTAATTAATTCAACGGTTAAAAACCTAAAACAACGACTCTTTTCTCCTGTATATAAAACATTTTTTTGGTAACAAATTTACTTGATTATTTTTTGTACTTAAATTTTTTTTGTTATTCAATAAATCACACTCATCTTATGCATAAGAAAATTATTACTTTAGTGGTTATCTATGACAGTATAAAAATAATATTCTTTCACGAATACTTTTAAAACGCCAGGTAAAAGCGGGTCGATACCTGGGCGATACGATCTCTTCCTTCACGCACATAGATCGACAAGTAGATCGTGATAAACGAGTAGCGATAGATCGAGATAAATCAAGGGACCGGGGGAGAGATCGCGTTACTTTGTGTGGGTGTTACACTTTCCTGAAAATTCCGTTACTATTATTAGCAAAAGGTTGCTTAGAACAATTGTTGTTAGTTGAATATTCAACACGACCCAAACATTATAAATAACATAATTAAAGGTAAGATAAACTTTATGAGGGATGCTTTATGTTGTTTTAATTTATTCGAGTAAACAAAAATTAAAATAATTTCGTACCGATATTTTGATAAATGATTTTTATACAGCCTATCTTTATTTTGTCGTAAAAGTGACTTTGGGACAGAAATCACTTGATGTTGAGATAATTTATCAAATCAATTGTATTATATAAGACCATTATTGTCAAGATAGCAATCTATCTTATTTGGAAATATTATTTTTGTATCTAATAAATATTCACTTGAGTGATTTCAATGAATACCTGATCCTTAGCCCTTGAATATTTGATCTTTTTATTTGTTATATGCTTTGATAAATATATTGTAATACAAATATATATTATTAATTACGATCACAATAAAATAATATCAAAGATATTATGGGAATCAAGCTTATTTTAAATGAATAAAATAGTATATTAATGTTTGATAAAATAAAATTATTATAATACAATTTTTTTGAGATAGCTTTGTAATACTCATTTTTTTATTTTTAAAACGCATAACTTTGTAAGAATTTTTGAAAAAAAATCCAACCATATTCATATCGAAACAATTTTTTTAAATATTTTTTTTTTTTTTTGCTTTATAAACGTTTTTGAAAATCTTTTTTTAACTTAATAATTCTTTTTTTAACTTTTGGATTAATTCACTTTAAATGTTCCAAAGCATAAAATTTTATAATAATTATTATTTGAAATTTATTTTGAAGATTTTCATGGTATTGGTTTAAACTATGATATATGCTTAATGAAACCAATTATTGATTCTAGTTGAAGAAGTAATTGATTTTTCGATCATCATAAGCTGTTTGATGATACAATTGAAGGGACAGATATCTGTAACTATCTTGGCATATAGTATCAGCATTCTCTAAATACTTAGGCTTTTTAATTTTTCTTATTTCAAGGGTATTTGAATTAGATTCTGTATCCTACACATCTAAACCATTTGTTAAAACTGTTTCTGGCTGACATAGATATTGTAGTTTCCTTTGTAAAGACGACTTTTCTCTATATTAATCATTTGAAAAACAAATATAATTTAATACGGTATTATTTCTAATACTATAATTAAATACAGTGCTTAATGATTTTTGTACACAGAACATCTTACCATACATAATTTCTTTGTCGTATCAAGCCCTTTCGAGCCGTTTGTTTTAAAGCTTTATTTAATACATTAGCACTAACAATTCCAAAGTGTATAACAAAAATCTTAAAACACATTTAAATTCCAAAACCAAGACACAAAATAAATGTAAATAAAAAATGACATATTCTCTCTTTTATCAGAATCTATGATTTTGCGTGAAAGTGATTTTATGAGAATACTTTGAAATTTTTCATTTATCATGATAGATAAATGGCCGTGAATGTGGTATTTGAGACCGATTTGAATCATGATTTACCACCACTGCATAGACATGGACCTTTGTGCTGAAGCCAATTTACTACCCTCAGTCTATATGCTCGCGAACCTCCGCTAGGTACTCAGTACTTTATCACTACCCCAGAGCTCCGCAGTGCTAATTAGGTGCAAAAGAATGCTAAAACTGTAAGAAACCGAAGAGATTGCACTTAGGAGTTTATAATTCAGTATATTTATTACGACTACGGAGAAGATGCATATCTATTTGGAGGTAATAGATTCCTCAATGCTGTATACAGAATAAGGAAATCGATTATTTAAAAGTATATTTCGTTTGCTTTGTAGTTGAATTACGTTTTTATAAAATTTGTTAAAAAACGGATAATTCTTCACGAAGTTGCGCAAGAGCTGTTTTATTTATTAAATCATTAAAAATCTTATATATTCAGTATCAATCCGTATTATATGTGTTATCGCATATTTATGCAAACAAGTTTGATATTTATCATTATGAAATCATATATAAATAATCTATTAAGACAAAACATACAAGTATTGTTTTGTTTTCCAACTTAGTGATGTTTATTTATGAGTATTAGTTAAATTTTATGATAATCGCTTTGGGTCGGAGAGAATATCAAACGGCCTTGCTTTCTAGCGTATTAAGACCATGCACGGGTGTATATTTACTTTGGACATATTCATTAAATAGTTTTCGTAAGGCTTTTCTGGATTTTCGACCGCTGTATTTACTTAGTAAATTTACTTCAACGTCGAGGAAGTCCTGAGCTTAAATATTATATCTACTTCCAGCAAAAAGGCCAAAGACGTACGTGAGCGGAAACTGTTAACTTGCCTTTCGGTGAGGTCCTTTCTCGTGCCGAATAATCATTTAGCGGGGACCTTAGCAATTTATTACACATTCTTTATTAAATGTTCACGTGTCGCAATTCAATGCATATGGAATTGAAGTATCAATCTGATTCTTACTTACGAAATAAGTGAATTTTGAAATATATTTTTTACGTGTTGAATTCAAGCTTTGAACTGGCAGACCCATTATTCTTGAGGTCATATTATTAAAAAACCAAGTCTATAAACTATCAACAGAATAATATGTAAAATCAATGTCTTTTAACTGTATTGTCAACATTTAATTAAAATTCATATTTATTTTATATATTTTTTATTCGATAATTAATTTTAACTCACTTTTAAAAATACTATTTTTAAAAAAACTTAATAATTAAAATAGTCACCAACCAATCACCAAAATGATGTTAAAATTTTATTGAAAGATTTAAAAATATTTTTCTGATGTATTTTATGTGATATTAGTAAGTAGTTATTACTAAACTAAATCACAATTCATTCTTTTACTTAAAAACTTTTAGGCAAAAACCAGCACCTTATAAAGTAAGCTTGTTTTATTGCCGGAAAGCTTAGTAATAAATAAAGTGATTTGTCTTCTTATTCAGGAAATTGAAAACAAAATGTCTAGAACAGTAAGATAAAAGTTATCGGAGATGTTTATAAATTATCAGAATAATAACAAATCACTTCATAAAAAACTAGTGTTTTGCAATAAACTGAAATACCTCATAAATTATTATAACTTTAGACCATTTATATAAATCACATTTAATTCCGGTGAATTATTTTGACATTATCCAATAAAGAAAGTTTTTCGTATTTTTGTAATAAAAAAATATTTTCATGATAGATTATAAAATATCAATTGTTTAAGAAACATTTTTGCTATTACACACTTTGTAAACCATTATAAAGGCTATTTAGGTCACAAAAATCAAAAAGGACAAAAGTTATATAAACCTGAATGTATTTCATCATGAATATAAATATATTCTTATTTAAATTTTATGTGTCATAGAATTCGGCCAGATTATAGATTATAATTTTTATATTCATTATTAATTTACATAATTATCTATAGCTATAGGTTTGAATCACACGAGTGGCATTTCTTCCGTCGTTTCAAGCTTAATTCAGTTTTTCAAAGCATTTTTTCAATAACATTGGTTAACAAATTAAAAAATTCAAACAAATTATTTTATTTACCAAGATGTAAATTTTTCAACCTTTATAATTTTTTAAAATAATAATATTGATCACAAATAGAATGAATAAAAGCCACTGAATTTATAAGGATTTATGTTTTTTTTCAATGATAATTGATATTATATGTTTAGGGCGGCTTGTAAACTAGGGTTAAGTAGTATGATCATTATTTAATTGAATGTATTGATTTTTTTGCTTTTTTATGTATTAACCTCACAATGAACTCACGATTTAGTATGTTGACTTTATAACAAGTACTTTTATTAGTATGATCCTGATTTAGTTGCATGTTTTATATTTTTTATGACCTACCAATAAACTCAAGATTTAATATGTTGATTTTATAACAAGTACTCTTATTAGATTCAAATTTTCTTAGAGAATTCGTAAAGAATTCTGTCATTGATATGATTTTTTATTTTTCTCTCCTCTCAACGAATATAATTTGATATTTTTATGCATGGTTCTAAAATTTAATATTATTTTAATATACTTTGTACTAGCTGACGTCTATTAGAATAACAATTCCTAAGAAATCAATTTGTTGAAGGATTTTCAGAATCTCACTTTTCCAAGCTTTTTTTTATTGACAACATTTACTAAAAATAAAATTGAATTTGTTTATATTATATGAAAACCAATGTTAAAGTATTAATATATAAATAAACACTGACACTAAAGATTACTTCGATTTATTTTTATTAAAAAATATATGAAAGCATTTACGACGTGAATAATGTGTTTATTTGTTGATTCAGAATATTCTTGATCTTATCTTCTTACGTCAGCTTTACTTCTTATTTGTTTGTAATTGATTTATCTTCTTCTTAAATCTGAAGTGATTTAATAAGCTTGTCGACTATCATTCTGTATTTGACCCAATGATAAAGTTTTGTTTGTCTCTACTTGCCTGAAGGAGTACGTACTCGTCTTTGCTGTACGGTACACGTGTTCTAATGTACGTGAGCATATATCAGACTAATATGATTTTCGTTAGTTATATACCATACCTGATTCAATTACCGAATCGACAGACCTGAAAACAACACCTGCCCATTTGATAACCATAAAATAAGTAAAAAGTATTTATAAAACTTTTATAAACGTTTAAAATTTGAATTGGTTAAAGTCGATTCCGATGAGACTTTTTTGTCAGGTAGTAAAGATAGATTGGACCAAATATTATGTTTACTTATAGTTGATATCACATACTTGGTGCTCAAGTTTATTTTGTAAGAGTATAAGAATTCTTACAAAATTTTAAACAGCTAATCTAAATAAATATAAATTAGCTCCGTGGAAAACACTCATGTTTTCATTTAGAAGTCATATTAAATTCTTCAAATTTTCCACTGTTATAATAAACAAAGTTAAAAAAACTGGAAAAATATTTTTTTTGTTCGTTATAAACTTTTTTTTTAATAATTGAAAATTATTAGAAATAAATCAATTTCGTTTACAAAGCATCAAATGGTTTTTACAAAAGCCTTCCTTTGTATGCCTGACTTTTTTTGTAATCTTTTGAACTGATTGACAAACTTAAATATTAAGAAGCAGCCATAGATCTTCATTAAACATAATTTTTCAACCATAAAATCAGGTCTGAATCAAAAATAATCTTTCGGTTAGTAACCGATAAATTACTGCCTGATTTCCTTCAATTAATTTCAGCGGCCTTTACCATTTTGGTCGATTAAACTCTGGCTTAATAAAGATGATGTAATTGAAAATGTAAAGTAAAGGAAATCAAGTCCGCGGTTTATATAAAAAGAGCAGTTTTTTTACAGAAAAGCAAGAGCAGAATTTAATAAATATAAGATTAATAAATATGTATTAACCAAATAAATATTGTTTAATAACAAAATATTACAAATTCAAAACACTTTTTTTTTGAGAATGTACACACTTAAAGACATTAATATAATATTAATCCATTTTAGATTTATCATCCTTATATGGTTTTAAAATGTCTATTGAATCTTAAATGAGACTCGTTTATCTATGGTAGCATATGTGAATAAATCGTTATTTCCATAAAGCAAATAGATTAAGGACCCTCAAAAAAGATTTTTTGAAAATAATAGAGGTGATTTGGGACGCCATTATGAAGAATAATTTGAATTTCGACATGTGTAATGGGCACTTTATATTTTCTGATTGTAATCTACGTCACTTTGCTGATTTGAATAATATTATGGGTCACTGTAGCATCATTATGTAAAAAAAAAATCGATGTTATCCTAATATGTTGATAAATGATAAAATGATTTACTTATTACATAAGTGAAATGCAAAACGTACTATGTGTATATTCAGCGTCACATATTCTTGATCCCAAGTGAAAATTTAGGACATACCCTCGTATCTTTCAGATAAGCATTTAATAAATTTCACGTTTCAGTCATTGTCAAGTTACCGCAAAGACGAATCGATTCTAACATGTGACAAATAAACGCATGGCAGAGAAGTTTTTAGTTTAATTATGTATGCAAACAAGCATTCAAAAATATTGGCTAATCATTTACCTGGGTGGATATGTGTATGTATTTTTATTATATGTATAATATATATACTAATTCCAATCCAAATAGCACTTCTCGTCGCATTTCCATATCTAAGTGTGCCTAATGCAAGCGTGAGGCTCAGATTTTTATGATTTCCCGAGGACGTGCTCCGTGTATGATTGGAGCAAGTCTCTACGTGAGCTAAATATGGAACGCCGGTATGAAAAAAATCTAATATACTTCTGCTTGGTATTTAATGCTCAGCGTGTGTTATTTGCACGGAGATTTTCCGTAAAAATACACAAGAGAATATCAAGAAGCTTTAAAAAGGCTATTCTTCATAGTCGCATTTTTTGAAGAAATGACTTACTTGTGATGAAAAAAATTTTTTTTAGTCAACGGTCGAGTCGCTTGTATTTTATCACAATAGGCGAATAAGCTTTCTCTTTTTTTGAAAAGAAATGCTTTACATGTCCATTGTATAGTAAACTGCTATTCCTTAGTATCGTATAATATGACCACAACAAAACACAAAAAAATATGAATCTATCTTGTTATAATACTAGTCTAAATATTTTTAAAGCGACATTTTTTCATGACTATATGAATAAAAGATAAATAACGAAATTTAGGTAAATATTCGATAGCCCCTCGACGTCATTATTTTAAATGCACTATTGACTCTATTTTGTGCAGGATTCAGGTTTTCCCTTTTATTTAAATTCTCCAAGCAAGGTATCTTAGCATCTTATACTTCAAGAACTCTACAGTAGATATACATTTATACATGCTTGCATAATGTAACAGTTTCGTGAGTTTTGTATTTTATTTTATTCGGTATATTTGCTAATTTTACTAATTTGAATTTTCAAGTAAGCAAATATCTTGGTTGTCTTTATTTATTGCATACGACATAGCAGAAATTCTCTGTTATATTTGATAATGCTTGAAATTGTACTAGAAATAATATTTTGCTCTCCTACATCTATATAAGTGGATATGTTTTTAGTTAGTTAATTTTTTATTTATTTTAATAAAGTTTTCGTGCTCGCAGAAATTCGGATATTGGAATACATAATTCATAATATTAAATACGATTTCATTTTATTTTTATTGGCAGCCGAATATAGATTTATTGCGTAATAATTTATTTTTATGGTTTAATGAATTTTTTAAGGTAAAAATGAATAATTTAACTATGTTACTATATTGACACTTTCTTTTCGGTGCTCCGTAATTTCACCATTGATGTTCATAGCACACATGTTGGGTATCAAGTATCATAAAACCAATTTTTTAGAACCGATCCTTCAACCAACAATGTTAAATCAATATGCTTTCATGGTGATTATATATCCATATCTTTTCTTACTTACAATCCTGAAATCAATAAATCATTGGTAATCTTAAAGCATTAAGTTTTCAATATATATTATTTACAAAAATGTGCGTGTAATCATTTTTTGTCATTAGAGGTTTGTTTGTTTGTCATTTTGATATTGGTCAATACGTGTAAATTGAACGCAGAAAATGTTTTTTTTAAAAACTTTATATTCAAAAACCAGTTTAAAGATTTAAAACTGTCATATCAACCAAACTAGATTAGTCAGGTCACCTTGGTCCTTCAAAATAAAGTAATCAGATATAATATACAAACAGGTTAGGCTTAAAGAATGCCGTATAACAACAGTCGTATGGTCAAACCTTATATAAAAGAAATAAACAATAAATGACCAAAAAGGCATCTGGATCTGGGTACAGTTCCAAGAACCACAAAACAACAATGCAAATGAATATATTTTTCCAACGTTTAATATTATATATTCAAAGCAACCTAAAGTTATAAATTGAGGAATTTTGTTGAAGTTTGTACAATTGCTTCTAAATGAAAACGTTATTAAATTAAATTTGAAATTATACCTTGTATGCCAATGTCTAACAAACAAAGACCGGTAAATTAACTAAGTTAAATAAAAGTATCCAGTAAACATAACTTTTATTGAAAATAAATATTTTTAGTAGTTGTGCAAGTTTTATTTGTTGACGCGACTAGGTTTGTCCTAGGTTGGAAGAAGAAACGTTAAAATTGAAATTGTTAGCTTTGTTTTTGTATTATGAAGTTAACCTCTTCTGTGATTTGCAAAATATGCGATGATTACTGTACGTTACGTTTACTCTGTAATAATTCAAAACCAAGTGAGTGTTTCATATTTCGACGAAAAGCTTTTCCGAAGAATACACTGGGGGAGAAATGAATTCAATTCGCGAGTGCAGTGGCCTAAAAAGTAGCCAAACGTCCGTTTGGGCGAAGAATTGGCGAAAATAATGGATGACCGAATTGAATTGTTGAGGCACTAATGGCGTCGGTATGAGCTTGACTTGCATTTGGCTTTGCCAACCACCCCTCTGCAGCCCCGCGGGCAAGCAAGGGGAGTGAGAGGAATCGATTCACGATTATTCAGGATTTTAACGGGCGAGTTGCAGATATAAACCACATTATTTGTATTATTGATTTTTATGATGACCGTCTCACAGGAAGTACGATTTTGCCTATACAGGTTTGATTGATTGATAATGATTAAGTACATTTTTTCAAATATTGGTTAAAGAAACTCTTAGAAAAATATCATCGTGATTTGTGTGGGATTTGAACCCACATCCCCAAGCTTACATGGCCGGTGCATTGATCAAAAAATCACGATGATATTTTTCTAAGAGTTTCTGTAATCAATTTTCAATATTTGAAAAAATGTACTTATTCATAATCAATCAATAAAACATGTATAGGCAAATCGTACTTCCTGTGAGACGGTCTTCACAACAATCAATAATATATTTAACAAGTGCGTGTATTGGCTTAATTAAATAGACTTTAAAAATAATAATATCCAGATCGCATTTAAACGCTTCACTCAGTACATTGTGTTAAAAGTCTCACAATATTTAATTGGCATAATAAGTACGTTGTTTCATTTATAGGATATGATTGTTAAAAAAATTTGCTTAGTACTAGTGATTCGTTGGTATGTGGGGATGTGGGTTCAAATCCCACACAAATCACGATGACACATTATTTGTTTGATAATATAAATATTATGTATCAAAATCGTAGACTTTTTAAATCCTGATGAAATTCGGGAGAGAAAAGTTTACTAACACAGTACTAGTTTCTAGCGGTAGAATAATCTTGTTGGCAAATACCAGGAAGCGTTGTGCAGTGGCTCCATTAAATATGCATCAGACTGAGCGAGAAGACCGGCATCTCTCAAGTTCTGCGCTAATGGTTGATGTCTGGATTAGTTTACTGGGTTCTAGGAATCCAAGTTTGACTGGATGCTATACAATATAGAGGACCGCTAACATTGTTTCAGGAGATAGTGCAACGCTGTGGTAGGGAGTGCTCTGGCACTTGGGGAAATCCGAGGGATGTTTACCAGACGATGGCAGAGGGTGTTTATTTTGTTTAGTAGATTTGGAATTGTTGAACGACGTCTTAGCAAATCGATTACAGTATTGCATGGTGCTTGTGGTATGTAATTGATACATTTGTATGAATAACAAAACGCAACCTCTAATATGAAAAACAAGGATATAAAAACTGGTTGGCAAACAAAGAAGTATTTATAGTTTAATGACAGTCACAGGTCATTTTAAATGTGTTCATGATCATAACCATGTAAATTGCATATATTTTATGTAAATAAATTGTATTCGAGAAAGGAAATCACTTGCTTAACAACAGCAAGATGATAGAAAAAAGTAAAATTTTAATAAACAACGTATTTAATTGAGTACTAAAACGATATTTTTTATCAAAGTATGTTTTTCAAAACTAATTATTAAAATAAATAAATAATTTTAAATTCAAGATAAATTCTGTTTTTTCGTGACAAGGTTACAAAAAAACAGCTATCAAATTTGTATATTACTCAAATATGAATGGTTTTATGTTTCAATGTTTCTGTTTGCTTTCCTCAAAAATAAACAAAGGTTTCTCATGACAAAATTAAAAAATATATGACATTTCCCTCCTTTAATAATCATTATAATTTATCAGGTTTGAAAGGGTTTCTCGATAGGAATTCAATAAAAAGTGCTAGCATAAATAGGTCTTGAGTCCGAAATTATTGCTAGGAAACGTGAATTCTTCATTTATACCATAAATATATAAAAAAATACAAAAACACTAAAAAAAGCTACATGGGACCTTTAAGAGATGTGATTAATCATGAGACCCGTGTCAGTTTTGTGAATAAATGTATGTGGCTTATTTCCGCCTAAGTTAGCTTAAGCGGTCACACAAACTTAAGTTAGTATAATTTATTTACCCACGTTTTGATCATAACATTTTAATATTAAACTTTAAAACTTGCCTGTAAAAGTATTTGTACAAAATATTTATTTTTTAAATTCAAAACAAAGTTGATTTCAAGGTTGAAGTTGTGCTTAAATTTGTATAATTCAGACATTTAAAATCGTGAGAGGTGGGAGCAGTGTAAGTTTTGTCTGTATCCAATATACCAAGAAATACTTGTTGAACAATTTGCTTATGAGTTTACTGTAACACAAATTATTTATGGCTGTATTTTTTTAAACTATTAAATCGGATTTATATACGATTATAATATCACTGTGTATTATGGTATGCGATATCATCACACGACGCTTTGCCTTGCAATCAAAAACACGCGCACCTGATGTTATTCCAGGGGCTTATGTCTGCAGTAGACAGATGCTTGTCTGAAATAGCATGAGATGCCTGGTTTTATAAGAAACCCCATCGTCACGATCTGAATTATAGGGATATTGAAATAACTCAATGGCATCCTTCCCCAGACGTGAGTGGTGCCTTTCTCGCAAGCACTTCTACCCCAAAGTCAAAAACGTGACCCAAGAGATGCTCTGTTATGGCGGGATCTGGGCGACGAAGTTCTCGGGCTCTCTCCTACCCGTCAACCTTTTTAGGGGCGTGTGACCGATGGACATATCGTGGTAGTTTCTACCCTTATATATACCATACTGTTTGTACACACATCTCATTTTATACACAAGTATAAACACATATCAACGAACTCAACGTTAAAGTCCTCTACACACGCGGCGACACAATCTGCATATATTGGACACTGACACATATTTTGCATGGTATTATAACAACGTCCGCGAAATCTCACAAAAAATATACGATAACCATATTATCATACAACATAGCAAAAGTGCTAAGTGGATTTTTTGTTGCGAATTGTTGTGTCACGACGTGTGTGGAGGCCTTTAAATAAACCCCAGAACGTTTCATGGAAAGCAAGAAGTTATTTTTATAAATTTGAAAGGTATCTCGTGTTTTTTTTTTCAAATTCAAACATTTTTAGTGCAAAGCAACACAACGCGTCACGAATTTGAAAATAGCTAATTTATTTAATAATCTGAATCTAAATTTTCAAAATGAACGACTTTTTGTGTAATCAATCAACTTCCTTTATATTCAATTGTTATTAGTGTTGTTTAATGGATTAGATATATTCATTAAAATTTTCCTACCTAAGATACTATTATAAAATGAGAGGACCTACTGTTTGAACCAGTTTATACTCTATCGCTTACAATAATTATTATGTACACATTCTTGTTTGTTTGTAAAGGTAAGTATACTATTATAGAATACTTAATAGACGATAATGTGTTTGTTTTGTATGAAAATACATGGACTCAATTAATCATTTTAATTGATAATTGTTTTTGCTTCAGACGTTCACGTTGAATCAATCACTTTTTATTGACACTTAGGAGGCAGACATTAATTTCTCATTAATATGCAAGCATTGATCTCTGTTCAATATCCGCTTTCAATGCCTAATTGACCCATCGATGCTTTATAAACCTGTTATTATAAAAGAAAAAAAACATAAGCCGAGTAAATAGAAAATTGTTACCCAACTACTATGAGCAAGCGTGGATCTAATGACGTCGGCTTTGATTGCCTTATCTCAACGGGGATTGAACCGACAGTATATATGTGCTCAGGAACTAAACGGTGTTACCACTGAGCTTACAAGCAACAATTTTTTTATAGATGTAACTAAAAGCCAATAATTAAAGTAAAAGTTTTCGTTTGCTGGAGAATAATCACTTTTTTATTGACTGTATGAAATGAGGTTTTTTTTTTAAACTTATCAAGTAAATTGTGTCGTTTTTATCTTCTTATCATACGATGTTTTATAATCATAAATTAGATAATTATAAAATAATATGAAAGTTATTTTACATATGTGTAAATTGAAAAAAAATACGTAAAGCGAAGTCAGATACGAAATCGCAGCATTGCATATTTTTAAAAGCCTTTTTAATACACAATCAGTTTTTATGAAATTGTCATATGGTATATTCTTTGATATGGAATTTATTGTTTACCCAGTGAGTGTTATCGTAAACACATGTGTGACCAATCCATAAGTATAATGGCCGAGTCTGACTGAATGCTAATGCTGGAATACGTGACAAAAAATAAACAAAACATAGTTACTTCATAGAATTATCAAGAATAGCCTAGTTTGATATGGATATTATAGAACTGTCAGAGAAAATAATATATTTGTAATATTCCATGTGAATCAAAATATGTGTTTTCGAGCTGATTGTAAATTTTGCACGGACAAAAAGATTTTTTCAAATCTTTTTATTAGTATTAAATGTTTATATTCACACATTGCTAGGTAAACGTTTTTGAAGACTATAGAGTAAAAATATAGATGTAGTATCTTTCATTTACTATAAAGATTAAAACTTATATTTGAGAAAAAATAAATAATAGTATAATCATCTTGTTTGTTCAGAGGTAAGTCTGATGTAAGGCTGATGATCGAATCTCCATGTGATGTAATTATCACACGCCTTTTCCAGTTTTGCCCAAGAGGGCATTATTGATATTGCACGTGTTGATAAATTATTGTTTTTTCTTTTGATATCTAGCAGCAAAGTCTTGCCGAAAACCTTTTATAAAAAATAACGAGTCAACTTTTATCAATATATTTTTTTGCACAAGTCTAGATTCGATCTGCAGTAACAAACCATTCTTCGCCCATTAAGAGCAGCTCTCGGAGCTGGCTGGTGCCTCTAATTTCAATTTCGGTCTGGAGCAGTCGCCTTTCATTGAAATTCTGGAAGCAGCTGTGACAGGAACTGTGCCTATAGATTTCTCCTCTCTAGAATGCTTTTCCGTTTGGATAAGGTTTTTCTACTACGAATAAAAAACACTTGTTTTTTTAACTCTTTGAAGTGATTTCAACTTTTGACTATTTCCTTTAGTTTTAAATTATTCATAAAAAAATATAATTGCGTAAAAAGGATTATATGGGCTTTTTGACATTCGATATATTTTGTATGAAAAAGTTATTTTTGTTGAAATATTTTTTATTAAAGACTGACGATTATTTATGGTAAAAGGTACAGATAATAGGTATAGTATGTTATTTTTTTAAAGTAAAATGAAGCAAAAAGGTTTAATGCTCAAACATAATTTTGGTTGTATATAAAAATATAGAAATTAAAGAATTAAAGAGGTTACTTATATATTTATAATTGGGACGTTGTGACGAATATTTATTTTATTTATTTGTGAAAGATTAAGTATTTTGTGAGCTATAAGTACCGTGCTAGAAATTATTTATAAATATAAAGCCTTGTTCTGAAAGTACTTTTATAAAAAGGAATCAAATAAATAATAATTCATAAATAATTTAATTTTAATTATGCCTGCTCGGTTATTTGATTTTTAAGCGTCAATAGCGGCTTGAAATCTGAAAATAATTTATCCGCGAAAAAAAAAATATCTTCGAGATCATTATCTGCGGCTCGAGCTTCATTCATTGCATATTTCCGGTTCCTGTTCTGCAGCCCTTTAGTAATATGCCATAAGCTGCGAGGTTTTTTTTAAAAACTTTTTAATGAAACATTCCACAGAAAGGCACCACGCTCTGCCAAAAGGATTCGTTGCACTATCATTTGCATATCGTTCCAGCTTTTGTACCTCTCATTTTCACCTCAACCCTTCCGCTTTGCTATTCTGCGCCGTGCTGGGGAAAGATTTGTCCGATGGACCGATCCTTAGAAAACCTCTTTGAGAGGGATTCCGTGTAATTCTATCCGCGGTGCTGGAGGGAGGGCTTTAAAACCTATTCAAACAGTGTCAAATGCTTCCTACAGAGATTGTTTTCAGACTAAAAACTCCTTGGTTTATTTATATGTTAAATGATACGTTAAATTGAAACATGAATCCCTTCAAGATATCGCGATTTTTTCATTAGGTCGTACCACCATCAAACGTGCAATTGAAGAGATGTGCTCGAATAAAAATGTATTCGTAGGTTTCGACATCTTATTTAGAATTTTTTCTAGCTAAGGTGGTATTTAATATATAAAAAGTAACTTAATTTTTATAACGTTGAAACGCCTACACCTCTAAGTCATTCGAACATTATTTCACTTTAAGTACACGCATAAAAGCTTAAGTATATTTAGCAGCAGACTTAATGAAAGTTTTTGGGATTGGTCTGTAATATAATAGGAAAGAACTTTAGATGATTACTTAATTTGTGAGAAAAAAACGAACAAAATATAAAACAAAGTTGCTAAGTCGAGGAAATAAAAGTGGAGTCATGTTTATTTCCTTGCCATTAATATTTTTAAAATTCTAAATAGGTAAATTATTTCAAACGGCCTTCAACTCTTTTGTTTTATCTATGTTTAACTGTTTTAAAATACATAAAATTATTATAAAAACAAAGTAGCCGTCTTTAACTTTCAAAATTATTTATGAATAAAAAATAATTATTATTCATTGGACAAAGAAGCGGTTTTTTGAAATGAGGTTGCATTGGTTTGATGTCATATGTTATTTTATATTGCAGCTTTGTTGATATTCTCGAAGAAACTTAATATAAAGAATCAATCATAATCTTTTACACAGTAAAATAACCCATCTTAAAATCAAAATTTTAATCCGCATCTCAAATAATGGTTGCAGATAATAGCTTGAAAATTCAATAGGATTTTTTTTTCAGTAAGATAAAAATAATAAGGAAATGTGGTAGAAATATGTAGCCTCAATTTTACCAAAAGGCCGCCTGTGGCTGATTTTCAGGCACAGAATGAGCATAATTTTAGAAAAGTCCATTTAGATCACACGCCCGGTGCATTTGTACATGAGCGGATGCAGTTCAGGAGGAAATGGAGGGCGTTTGGAGGCTACACACGATGCGCTTTAAAATGCCTCGAGTATTTTCAAATACTTCCACATTTTAGTTTGAATTTACTTTTTTGCATCATATTCTGTAATTTTTTTGTTACACTTTAAAATATCTACTAGATGACATAAACGTTATGTATGAAAGAAGTACAAAATCTTTATTCAAAACAATAATTTAAAAAGCACTGTAAGTACTGTAGAAGCCCAAAAATATATTGACTTTTAAAATTCACGATTTACATATAATAGATTTAAAAAAAAAAAAAAACACTTTGTCGTTTAGTATTTCGTAAATATATTTTGATATAATTTTTAATTTTATGCCCTTTGGGATTTAATGACGCATATTTTTTGGTTAAATTAAAAGCTTAAATTTTATAAAAGTTTATTTTTAATTTTCAATATTTTTGTGTACTTGGTGGAATATCATTTTAATATTGAAAATATAATACTTTAGTAATTTTTCCACATGATTGATTTTATAAGTGACCTTTCACGTTAGCATTATCAAATTCAGTTTGATAGTGCCATGTTTGATATCACACCGAAGAAGGGGATCGTAATTTTCTCTTCAACTTTTATCGTAAATTTTATTATTATATGGAGTTGGTTTATCTAGTTAGAAAGCACGTTAAGGTTTCCGCACCCATGTGGCCAGATGTTGAAAGTATCGTCGACGTACCGGAACCAGTAACTGGGCTTCAGTTGGGGTTTATCAAGACTCATTGTTCTCCAAAATTTTCTTGAAAAAAAATTGCAACAAGCAAGTAATACTTATGCAAAGACTTCTATTTGTTAATATATGCGGTTTAAAGTTCTAAATGAAATATACAAATTTCTTGGCATAGATTTTTGATTAAAGCATAGCGTTTTCTGTGGAACTTTTGTGAAGAGGCAAATCCTTTTTTTACATTTTAGTTATCTAACGAAATGAAATGATTTTTTTTTATTCAGAAGTCTTGTAATTCAAATGCTAAGTACATGGCGAGTAAGTCTATAGAAGTTTTAATTGCACAAATGATGGGTAGAAGCTTGTCTTATGAATTAATGCTGACTATAAAGCATCGTGGTTCTTAAGACTTTAGTAAAAGGAATCCAGAATAGTATATTCGGTAAACTATTTTTCAAACATTTGGATGAAGGTTTTATGAATGAACCTAGATTCTTGCTAGACATACTATTGTAATAGAAGAGCTAATAAATAAGTTTATTCGCAACAGCCGCCAAACTTTGTGAACTTATAAAAATTTAAATCGCAACACAAGCTCCGAACCATTGTGTTTTTTTCATTAAATTTATATATTTTCTTATTTGAACTAAACTCTACGTGATTCGAGTATATATTGAATTTAATAAAAAAGGGATATTTATTGTACCCCTTTGTAGTTTTAATGAATTGTGTGAATAAATGGTTGACAAAGCTGCAAATGATTTATGGAGCACTGGCTAACGATGACAATAAATCTTTCAAACTCTGCCATTCATAGTACATAACCTACCAGCGTTTTATTTTGACTCTATTATACTATATATGAATATTAAAATTTTTACTATACATTCAATATGAGTTTAAGGTTTTAAGGTTTTAATAAACACTACAAGTGCATAGTATTTAATTATGACTCAATATATAAATATATACTCAATGAGAAAGTAGATTTTCATGTACAGATGTCTCTTTATAACTTTTTTTAAAAATTAAATAACTTTTATTTGATTTTAAATAATTGAGTTGAGACAATGTGTAATTTTTTTATAGCGTATCCCTTTTAAACTATATTATTGAATTCACAAAAAATATGCATATAGTTTAATAAATGTAAAGTGTTTGCACTAGCAAATGCACCTAGTCTCAGAGTATGCTCTCTAGACTCGCATAGATTCATCGCATGCAACGAATGCGATCCCATCCTGAAGCCTCGCGAACCACCGTTGAAGTGATGCTGTGTCGGAAATGCCGGTGAATTATTAATCCTGGTGTTCCGATTGAAATCCTACCGCTACGGGGAAACTGCATGAAGTACGGTCGATTGTTTTCATTCCACACGCGCCCTGAAAACTGATACTGTTATTTGCACTTATATCTGTCTTGAAATAATACAAAATAACGCTTTATATAAAAATTTTAAACCATTCATTGCACCAGATGAAAAAGTTTCAAAATAGATATCAATATTTATTTTTGAATAATAAAAATTAAAAAAATGTAATAATGAACTTCAATGTAGCGTTAAATATGATTTACTTGTCATAAGCAAGGTTTGTTGTTGGAACCAAAACCCATGTTTTTGACCTACTAAAATACATTTTATTTTCGTGAGTTAAGCTGAAAAAAACTATCATTTATCATGGTCTGAAGGCTCTATAGCCTTTTGTACATGGTAACTCGCTTTAAATTCTATGGCGACTACTGTGCATCTGTTTATTCTCATTACGCATTTTAGTTGGGCAGTGCTATCTATTACATGTCAAACGTGACGTGGTTTTATGGCTGAGGTACTGGCTGGAAATCCCTCTTCAAAATAAGGCTTTGTGGCAAGACTGCAAGCCTTATGTAAAATCTGAATTATATAATTGAATTTTCCAGCGTTGTGTAAAATAAATTATACTGAACAGTCAACCCGCAAATTGAAAATACTTTTGAGTGACTTTTCAAATCATATTATTTAAAAAGACATGTATGTTACCTCCTCACTCATTAATCCTCAATTATCACAACCACGGTATAAAATAAACCATCAAACTAACAAAACTACGATAAAGCCTTATTAAGCGGCTTTACCATAAAGCAAAATTGAAAATACTTTTGAGTGACTTTTCAAATCATAAAATTCTAATCATATTATTTAAAAAGACATGTATGTTACCTCCTCACTCATTAATCCTCAATTATCACAACCACGGTATAAAATAAACCATCAAACTAACAAAACTACGATAAAGCCTTATTAAGCGGCTTTACCATAAAGCTTAGCGAGACTTCAAAACGGTTGTTACCCTCGCAAACACAAAAGGTGAATTTAAGTCCTTTTAACGATCGAGCCTAACTGTGGAAAAAGCTTTAAACTTTTATGATGTCTTTAAAATGAGGTCACTTTCGATTATCCTTAGATCTTGCTCTAAATTCAGAGTACAGGAATTGTGTCACGACACCGTCGCATAATCTCGATACGCAAGCTTCCGTCTACTCGGGAACGATGATAAGAAATTCCGGGTCCTTTAATGCCCTTCACTATAACTTGCGACGGAAGTGTGATTTTTGTGGATGTTTATCTTTCTGTTTCGTCTAAAAATAAAAAATTATGTGAATGAAGACAAAAAAAATGTTGGCTCAGCCCAAATAATACGTATTAAATATATAAGATTGTTTTTTAATGTTCATAAAAAAAACATGGGTGTTTTTACACGTTTAGATAAAAAAAACAATACAATAGCTGAACATACTTAGGTTTTTTCACTATCATAAAAATAATAAATAAAAAGAGATGAATTTGAATAATTTATTTTCACCGTATAAAATAACTATTTGGATTGTATCGCATTATTTTCCATTTACGTAATAATACATTCTCAATAAACGTCTTCAGAAACATATTTTAGTACACTGACGATATTTCTGAAGTAAAATAATCCTTTTTTATTATTTTTCCTTTGTTTTAAGATTAACCTCATTATTCAGTGAAATTGTTTACGTATTTACTCATAAATTTCACTGACATAAGATATGGCTTACGCTTAATTAAAAAAATAACGTAAAGAGCCTGAAAAAACTTTTTCCCATCTATCTCGCATCTCCAGATTTAAAATCCTGTAAGACTTGGCTCAAGTTAATCGCCCTGAAAGGGTATTTCGCATTCAACAGCTGTAAGGCGTTTGCAATTTTCGCTGAACAGTTTCACCCAGTGCTAAAGTTTTCCAGATGTTTCTGGAATCCTGAAAATGATAGAGGCAAAAAACTCGTCAGTTTTTTTTTCAAAGTACGTTGATAAAATACCTACATGGGACATGAGTTTAATTTCTGAGATTAATGTTTTATTAGTTCTTTATATAGGCCTAGATATTTTTTGTTACCTTAGAAGTAAACATAGCTAATTTAGAGGATGGCAAATATGTTGTACACAATGTTGTCAGTAACACAACATATATTTTATGATATAAATAAAATAAAAATGAAGATCTTTGAAACAAAAAAATCCAAAGGATACAGACTTTTAAAAAAAAAAAATGGAAAATGTCAGAGATAAATAAAGCTGGACACTGTTTAAATTCCCCCATAACGCTTCACACTGCATGCCTTCCTGCCTTTATATATGTATTTTCTGCTTCCCCTAAAAGAACTTTTAAAAATCTGTAAAAAAAAATTATGATAATAATTGATACTGATCTTATTAAACTCTTGTGCAGTCGAGTTTAACTAAATTAACCGATTATATACTTGAAAATCATTCCGAAGGCTTATTTACTTAATACAAAACATTCAATATTGTGAGTGACATTATACAAGTAGTTTATTTTTTATCAATCATACAATCAAGTGAAGTCATTCCCAAAACATAATGATATAAATAATAAAAGATTATTTTCTCACCACAAAAAATATATTTTGTTTTATTATGATAATCAAAAGTTACAAATGTAATTGGTTGTACATTTTACTCGTAGATAAATAAAAATTTCTTTATACACGATTGTTTAGATATTTATTCAATTTTACAGCTATATTTGGTTGCGTTACATAAATCACTTGTAGCAAGTGCATAATTGAGTGCATAATTGGGTGATAAGTTCGTAACACATATTCAAGAGCACTTTCAATGAAGCTTCGTCAGTGACGTCACTCTTCAATTAAATATATTCAGAATGTAGAACGCGGAGAGTCACTTCCAACAAGCAACTGAAAATAAACAACAGGTTTTATTTTTCAAGGGAAAAAATAATTATTGACATACAAGATTTCAGGAATTCTTGATTGACAATACCATTAAAGCAGTGAATTTACATGATAACTCCATTAAAAAAGAACGGTCACAAATATTAAAAAATTGTATCGATAAATAATGTCTTCATATTTGATGCCTTGATTGCAAATCAGTAAACACTAAAATATCCTTAACGACTTAAAATTTCATCCAATTGAAATAATTTTGATTTATATGAAAAATATTACTATCAAAACTTTTTTCAATTTATTTAATCACTTCCCTGAAAAACACTTCACTGTTAAATCATAAAAGAACTGTAATTTATATTTTTTATACATATCAAAGCAGGTACTGTTGTTTGTTTGTAACTCTACTTTGTTTAACAATTGTTTTTTGTTTCCAAAATATAGGTTTTTAATATCAAGTTATAGATTTTTTGTTTTGAAATACACAAATGATGTGTTTTAAAGTAATAATTGAAATTAATGTGCTTTAAATCATTTCAGTAGCGTTTTAAAAGTATTCACAGCATTAACTGCCTGATTAATGTTTGCGTTGTATTTTCACCTGGGGTAAATCGCTTGTGTTTCAAATATTATCCGTGGATAATGGCAATATACGTCCAAAGCCGTTTATCAAAAACGTCTGGGTGGCAGTCGTATATCTAATATCCAGTGCATCCAGTCTCATCGCTTAGTCGAACAAAAGCTATTGCCTGGAGCAAATAAAAGAGAATGAAATGCCTCCGTAGTCTCAGCTGATATTCGCAATTTATGACGTTTAGCAAAACAGCGCAAATCGAATCTTATGTATTTTCCAATAGAATTGATCTTACTTGTAGTGAGAAAATACAACCGTGACTTTAGGACTTTACTTCGATCCTTTTACTCATGCAAACAAATGGCGGATTCTGTTTGTGTTTAAATTATTGTGATTCTTGTAAAAATCAAATTTGAGCTACGTTTTTTAGAAAGAAAGACGTGATAAGATAAATCTATAAATGTATTGCTTTAGTCATTATGTAAGTATAGAAAATACTACTATTTGGTGGTGATCATTATTAACACACATGTTTATTATTTTCACTTTAATATAATATTAATTAAATATTCTTAAAATAATACACACTTATACTGTAGCAATAAACTATAAACAAGTGTAATTAAGAAAACAAAGAGCTCTAAAGATCACATATAATGAAAGTTCTCACATTAAATATATGATGATAATTACAGGAGCAAGTTTTAACGGCCTAGTTATTTCTGAGCTAATTGTTAGTTTCCTTTACTTATACTTCTACAGACATGTTGATGTCTTATTTAATTTATTTATAAAAAAAGTATTGTGTCGTGTTTTGTCTGGAATAAGAAAAATATTCATTGGGTTTCAGTCAATCTTGCGGACAGATGGGTTAAGGTACATTTATATTTACAGACATTGAACGCACTTGGCACGTAGGTGCTGTAGCAATGGAGATATTTTAAATTGTAAGATCACTAGCAAACACCACGCACAGAGGATCACGTAAGGGTCTTTGACATTTTTATTTTAAAAAATATCCATTTATTTGCTGAAGTGAACGTGACTGCATCGTTATTGGAAATAAATCAAAAAATAAATTAAAAAAGTTTCTTCACCTACGAAATCTTTATGATTTGTTTTTTTTCCCCACTGTATTTTTAAAGTACTATATATATTTAAAAAAATACTATTGTGATTTGGATCTTGCTTTATAAATAATGTGTTATATCGCTAAGAGTTTTTTAATTAATTTTTTTTTACCTTTATGACTTTTAAGTCAGCTATCAAATATTCTGACAGGAAATGTACGGCGCTGAATAGGTTTTTAAAATATATTACTATGATTTTTTTAATGAGAAGTTATGAAATATAATGTATCAAGTAAATAAAAATGCAGACATCTCAAAAATGAAGTATATATTTAAAGTGTCATGTCCAAGTATATTTACGTCAGAGGCTGTAAGTTGAAAGTACGCCCGAATTAGTGAAAATGGCCCAGAATAGAAATATATTAAATGAAACGGCCACCAACTTCTTATGAAAAGAGGCACTAGAAGAATAAGAAATATCAAATCACAAAAAATCTGAAGCTGGTATAGAATTGAAAATCCATCAAATCATTTGAAGAAGCGTGAGAACGTCAAAAGCATCACGTCTAGAATGTGTAAACAAAGCATTTTACGCATTGAGAATTTTTGGTGAGATATATACATTTACATAACTTGTTGAATATCCAAGTTTCTGAATAAAAATGTAAATAGAATCACTGCGCTCTGATATTAAAGCTTCTTGAGTTTGAAAAACACAATTTAAAAAAATAGATCGAGAACATTGTATATATATACTTATATTGAAATAAAATTTTATTTCAAAATTAGATTTTAAAAATAGAAAATATATTCAAGTTAAATAAAATATACATGAAAATAGTTCTGATCTTTTTATAAAAGTAAATATCCACCCTTAACGCAAAAGTGGATAAACAATAATTGATCCCTAGTTCTCATAATTTCGAGTTGACCATACGATATGGCAACCTGATCATATTTGACTTACTATAGTTAGTTTCTTGTTTTGATAACACACAGTAAATAAAGTTTTTGGTGTATAAATACTATTTGTGAAATTTGATTTTCATCATTTGTGTTCAATACATACAACTATAATATATACAAGTTAAACACTTTTACTGTGTACTTTTTTTGATAAGAAATCTTTCATGTTTTGATACCGGTTAAATACATAATTTAAAACATTGTTTATCAATTCTACAAAAAAAAAACTCGGGTGGTAATACAATGTATCAAACAAAAACATACTGTATTTCTATTGAAGTAACCGAGGATTTTAATTTGTATACATATCACTCAATAAAATTGTTCAAATGATTGATCATAAAAAAATAAAAACAAAAATCTACTTCCTGTTCAAATATGAATGTCACGAATTCAGGTCCGGAAATCTCGTGTCGAATTTTAATCAATATTATTTCAGGCACAGAAAAATACGTTGAAAAATATTTATTCCAAATACTATGTGAACAAGTAACAGCCATTGGTGTCTATAAACGTAAAGCGTGAGGACACGTAGCATTTTGACTTAGTATTTTCAACATTCTTCAAACTCACAGAAACAGTGCGGTAGCCATTTACATAGTAAAGCGAAGGAAAAGAGATCACAATACACTGTTCTTATATTTTAAAGTCTATTATTAATAGTTTTTCCTTATTAATATAATGAAATAAGTAACTTTTTATTTATATCCTCACATTGAGATTTTATTTATATCTTCACATTTTTATTTATATCTCAATGTGAAGATATAAATAAAAAGTTACTTATTTCATTATATTAATGGATCTTCACCATGCAAATGCCTTGTCCCTCAACAACATTTCCTTATTAACATAAAAATGTCTATTCTTACTACGTGCTTCTATAACTATACTCAATACAAGTATGCGCATCTTTAGCATTCTATGTCATATGATATTGCTGTGTTCAATTTTATGCTATGATGAAATAATCTGGGAAGTAACGATTTTAGATCTCAATTCTATAACACATACTTGCCTTACTCCTGTGTCAATTGATACCCTTATAGAAATGAACAGAATGTAACGCAATATGAAAGCCTCGACAAAGAACAGCAAATCAGGACAGGCCATGGAAGGAATTCCATGGTCTCTCTCTATTGATCTACTTGGGCTGTTCCACAAAACAAATTCAATTGTATTTTCAATAAAGCTGAGAACTTCCAACGTTGCAATATTACTCAAAGAAATAAAAAGGCGCAGAGGATTTCCACACTAAAATATTGCTTTTCAATACATATCCTGGAGTATACTGGCACTGCAGTACTGATGTATTTTATATAAAATAGTTTTTTTTTTGGTATATTTGGTAAAATAAATTCATGCTCTTGTTTATTAAAACGTATAAATGAAAAAAATGTAAACATTGCAAACAATCAACACAAATAATTTATTTGTACAAAATATTATATTTTCGGTGGAGTTATAATTTTGTTAAAAAGCTCCGAGGTCGTATTTCTTATGTATGTAAGAGAGAACAATCAATTTTAATTGTGTCTAGCAATGGTCCGTGCTGAAATTTGATTTAATGGTCAAAATAATCAGAATTGAACAATTGAAATTGATATTCACAAAGGTTATGACCAGTTGGGTCCGACCTCTTACCCAAGAGTATTATTAACAGCAATTTTGTCACGTGCTTCCTGTTCCGGCAACGGAATGGGGAATGAAGAAATTCGCTTTCTAACAAAGAATATAAGATTTCTTACGTCTACTACCCCATGTAATATTGGGGTGAGCTCAAAAACATTTGCGAGAATAATTCTCAGGGGATTTCCAGCAAGCTGAATGGAATTAGGTGTGAAATCAATATATCCTGTTGATGAAATATTCATAATAAACTAAGGGTTGAAATATGATTTTCAAATAATAACAAACTTAATTATAACTGTTTCCACAAATAAAATTACAAAAGAACACCGAAAGTACAGCAATTGATACTGGCATAAATATTATCGTAAAAAACATCAACAATCCAAATAATTTACATTATTTACAATAATACTACACAACTTTATAAGAAACCCAATTTACATTACATTAAATAAAGTTTTGAGAATATTTCGTAAATATGCAATTTTTTTGAAATACAATGAAATTACATTAATAAATCTGATAAGTTTTAAAGTTAAATTAATACAAATAAGTTTAAAAAAAATACTTTATGCAAACGCTTAGTATATTGCGATTTTCTTTTAAACATCTTCAATAGAGAAGGTTTCAAGATTTTTTTGGAATATATACATGCTAATGTGAATTACTATATTTAGATTTACTAAGTAGCTTTAAAAATTCCTGTTATAATAATGTTATTTTAAATATTATGTGGTTTACGTATTGTGAGTAAACGAAAAGTGGTCGAAGCCTTGAAACTGAGAATTATATATTCTCATGTGTAATCTGTAATATAATCAACAAAGTTGTTGTTTGAGAAGACAAAATACTGAAATTATTTAATATTTACACGCTATGCTAATTAAAGTTGAATTCCATAGAGCTTCTACACATTTATAAATAAAGTTAAATTTTAGATTATTTCGTTTATTTGCTTTAATTATGTAATGTGTTTTAAGTTACCCATATATTTCTATCTGTGATAATTTGGAAGATTATAAATGTACGATATTATTATTGAAAATATTATAATTAAAATGAAGAGAATGAAATAGTCTTGAATTAATTTTGTGTTTTTTTATTGCTGGTTTCTTATTCAATAAATAAAATTGCTGATAAAATAGTATTTGAAATTAATAAACAAAGAAAATACAATCAATATTTATATAACAAATATTGTCACCATTTAGATTTATGATTTTTTAGAAAAAAAATAAGTCTTCATTAAAAATAATTTTTTAAGCCATGAAATCAATTTCGGGTTCACTTTTGATAGTTTTTATATTTCCAATATAAAAATAATAATGTACTAATTTATCTTTTTTTTGCATTAAAAACTAAGATATGTAGATGAAGGTTATTTATAATATATTTAGATCGATTGTTATCACTGAAAATTATCCAATTCGTTTTCAGGAAGGGAAGCCTATAAGGTCGGATCCTTTTTGTTGAAATGTGTTTGATAACAAACATGGCCTCTGTTATGGAGAAAGTAGTAACCTTGAATCACATTTATATCCCTTTGAAAAAATATTACGGATTCCACAAGTGAAAACTGTGGCGAAAAAAAAAAATGAAAGACCAATAAATGTTATTCAGTTTTAAAAATACTTGATCCATGAAAAAAAAAAAGGTTTAATATTTTTTATGACAATTACAAATGTGTACTTCGGTATGGAAATTTTAGATTATAAAAATTATTCATGGCTTTCACGTGGTTTGCTATATGTTTCAATAGACGTTTACTTTATACATTGAATACTGTTAACAGTTGCATTTGCAGTTTTTATAAATAGAAAATAATATTATTTATTAATTGTTGTTTTTATTCTGATCCCAATGCTTTGACTATTAATGTAGGTTTTCTTACAAATTAGGTATTTGAAATTTAAAATGCATTTCGATAGACTGTTAATTCACGAATAACGATTTATGAAACACTAGTGATTTATTTATAACGAATTCCAATGTCATATTGAATATATTTATATTTTTTTATGTCGTATAGAAACGTCTATTAGAACCAGAAATATATATTATATTTTAAACTAGAAGATTTATATAATGGGCCAATTGTCTTTTTTGTATTTTTTTAATTTTAGCCACCGAGTGTAGAAGTTTATGCTAAAATTGTTTTGAAACTTTTTGCCAACAATTAAATAATTAAATTGTATTTTCAAGTAAACAGAAAAACATTAATTTATTATGTGCATATAATAATACCATCAAATTTTATTTTCATCTATTTCAATGATTTTTTTAGCTGACACCACAAACTAGATTGATAAATTATGTAGATGCTTTAGAATCAAGATGTCTACTACCTATAATTTATCATATTCATGAGTAGCACATTCTACCAAAAAAGTAGAATGACATTGAAGTTCTCTCAAGGACTGGACGCTATGAATTCCAGTGCCTCTGAAAAAAAAAATGTAGTCTCATCGATGAGTTATAGTAGAAAAAGCTAGGTTATACGTTTCGGTGATACTGAAATTACTGCACATCACTCATTGCGACAGGATCCGTAGTTGCTGATCGTAAATTCGTTTCTAGACATGCGTTATTAAAAAAAATCCTGTGGTAGTTGAAAGGTCGATTTACTATAGCAATGGTCTCTTATATAAGTTATATTCAGAAGGATCTTTTTTGTGGACATTACTGATTATATAAATAGCTTATAATATATTTGGATATCTCACAGTTTATGATGATTTGTAATAATACATTAAATAGTTTTATGTGTATATATTATGTGAATATGTCTGTATAAGTTAATATTAATAAAAAACGTTTATTTGTATTTAAATTTGGTACATGCTTAGATTTTATCAGAAAATTTGTAGTCAAATAAAACAGCACGATAATTTTAATATAATGTAGCTTATGGTTTTGATTTAAAAAAGAGTATCAGTGTAATAACTCATTATATTATATTTGTGAAAAATAAAGTGTTTGATTAAATATTTGATATATAAAAACATCCTTAATCTAGCAACATACTAACTGCAACCGATTTGCCCCTAATCATAACGTTGCTTTATTTTGGGTGTTTTTGTGGTTAGGTCTAAGTAAATAATGTGAAATAGGACGCTTTTGGTTAGTTAGAATTAGGTTATCAGCTGTGTCTCAGGGTGTGTGGAATCAAAATGATATATGTACAGGTAAAGGTTTTAGTATATCAAGTGTACCCACGTAAGACATTTTCCAATACACGTTGATTAACGATTTTCCCTTATATAAACATGAGCTTTGATTCCACGGTGATGGACAAAGTTTCAACTTCTATAAGGAAGCCTAGCATTGGTTAGTTAAGTTACCAATTAACATGCAATTTCCTAAAGGATTTGTTTCTATGATGCTAACCAACATATTATGAATGGTTTCAGAGTACTGTACATGTAATTTTCAAACGTACAAAAAATCAGGTTTTTTTCTTAAGAGATAAAACTCTGGTGATAGTATAGGTTTTAAACTGCTCCGAGGCTAATCTTCACGATTTAAAAAAGTTAAATCCTGATTTGTAACGAAATAAGTGAAATTTAAACTCTCTGAAGGAAGTACACTTATTTTTTTTCAATTTTATAAAGTAGATTCTAATGGGTTTCAGTGAAAATTATGCTCAAAAAACCCCCTTAAATTATCTAAAGCATCCAACCACACTTTTGTAAGCGTAGTTCATAAAAAAATAAATACTTAAAACAATTTTCTACGAAAGAAAAAGCGAAAATAAAAACAAAAATTGGATTCATAAATCTACGCGTCGGCTCAATTTAAGGTCTACTTCTGTTCTGTGGAGATAGAACTTTAGTATCTTTTGAGGTTGCAGTAATTTATAACTTTACTACCCGGATCATCCGTTTTTTTTAATTAATAATTACGGGGTTGAAAAACCTATATACTATTATTTTTCCTTCCTTTTAGTTTATTTCCCTCGATGAAAAATTAATTAGGACATTTAAATATTATATAAATATATCAACGTCAACTATATATCAAACCGACATTTCTCTTAATACTGTTAACATTACTTTTTAACTTGAAAATTACGTGTGCTGAAAATATTCCGACAAATATTTTTAAAGGTGAATATACGAATAAATATAAAATGTTTTACATATATTATTTAGCAATATTTAATTTAAATCTTGAATATAATTTATAGAGAATCTTACTTATTTTTTTACACACCTAACATTTAAGTCTCGATGTAACTGTTCGATATAGAGCAAGTGGAGACGATGTCCATTCTACAAAATATTTTTCGTAATCTTAAATCGATTTTGAACAATAATTTTTATATGGCTTTGAAATATTCATTAAAATCTTTTTTGTAGAATGCAATCTACTTCACAATAAAATTATTATAATGATTTCTAGGAACACTTTGCCTGTAATTTATTTGGTATTTTTAATGTTAACGTTTGACTAAGCTGCTTAAATTCGTATAATTTTCAAATTATCATTTCCTTAAATGGTATAAATAACAGTTGAATTGTAAATTAAGATATTTAAGTAAATATTTTTCTGCAAAGTTTATAAAGGTAAATATTTACTTTTTGACTTGTGGCTTGTGTTTATGAATAAATATAATAATACAATAACAGCAATATTGATAAAGAAATTATTTTTTTATTATTATAAAATATGGAAGTATGCACGTGTTATTTAGTGTGAAGTATAAATTTAAAATGGGATTAAATGAAATAGTCTCGTTGAAAGCAAAAAAAGTAAAATGTACCATCTCAACGTCATATCCGGTGAGCTAAGCAAGTAGTCGACAATCGTATTTCCGCTCGTAACGAGCACCAGACAGACCGGATGTGCTGCACCTACTTCTGCGGCGCCACTAAAGTCTGTTCCCACCCTGTAATTGCTGAAACGGAGAACTTTATCCTGCATTACAGTGGTAACATTCAAAACTCAGAAGAATTTAATTAAACCATATGTATCAACTTAAAAACAAAGCTTCTCGAAATTCTGCATATCTTAAAATCAAAAAGCTAAAATTTATCAATGCCTTTACTTAAATATCAACAAAAAAGTTATTTTCACATTACTAACACTGTATTTATTGACAACATTGTGAACAGTAATTAAATCGATAAACGGATAAAATATTTTTTTTTTCAATAAACACACAAAAGGCGGGGCGGGTACTAGTACCCGTTTCGCGGACTGCTGTCTAAAAGCGGGGCGCGTATTAATACCTTTTTGAATGTGTTTACTCTAAAAGCGGCAGAAGGTCATTTTACTCTTTAGGTTAACAGCTCGTAATGTTTGTTTAGGACTCGTCAATGTTACTTCTACCAAAACTGTCCAGTGATTCTGAACAAAGTGACAATGAAGAAGTGGAGTGGTCAGAGAATGATAATCCTCCAATTATTGAACAATTTTTAGGACAAAGTGGTGTTGTTGTGATGCCAAGTAATCAGCAAAGTGTGTATGAAGTGGTTCAACTTTTTATAGGAATCGATTTCGACTACATGCAAATCAAAGAGTGTATAGACTAGATTTCACACGTGCAATTTTACGCGAATTTTGCCCGCTACGCACATCAGTTTAGTCAATTTGGTTACCCGCTTAAAGTGTGTTTTGATTAAATCAATAATTACATTCAATGACATAAAGTAATCATCTTCTTCTGATAATTCTCCAAAGGAGGTTGGTGACCATTTCATCGACCATTTTATCTCACCAATAAGAAGCGATAAGTATTAGCCAAGACATATTTTGTCGTGTATATATATATACGCCATTCTATACACAGCATAGTTTCAAAACTTAAATTAATATCATATATAAGGTGAGCTAGAATGGAGTGCAAAGTTGACGCTACATTTTGCTACCGTCCCGTTGGCGACACAATCTGCTCCTACCTGTGTGAAATATTTCCGTGACGCCGATTTAGCAAGTCCCGGGAAATGTGAAAGTTTGCCTGCATTGCTCGCCGGGAAAGTTGACGCCTTCCGTAGAAATGTGCAGATGCAAACTGCCTGCTTGAATACGTTTCATCTGCCTTTGTCTTTTGTGGCTTTTATAGTATATTTAGCGGAATCAACTTACTTTATGATACTAATTTTTTATTAAATTCAAATCCATATATATATATATATACATATATTAATGACGTATACGTACCTTTATATTTTTGTTATTTTATAAATAGACCGATATTTTTATGTTTTTAAAAGATATATTTAATTTTAATTTACGCTGAAATAAATGTCTGAATCATGTACAGTTTGGTTGTATTTCGATTTACACGATGTTCGAAGGAACCAATCTTCAGTTAAATAATTAAGTATTACAATTAAACCGGAATATTACCCTGAGCTCTGTGTTATTTTATTAAATAATTATATATTTATAAATATATAAGTAACATCACACCAAACAAGAAAAAAATATTCAATGAATACGAAAAGTGATAGCAGTAATTAAATTGTATGCTATTTTTTATATTTACAGTAAACCGATAAGATACTTAACGACAGTTTTAAATGTTACTTAAATTTAATTAATTTATTTGAAACCTATTGTGGTGTGCAAGGGTTGTGTTTTTACACAAAATTATCATTAGACTGATTCATGTCTTCCTCAATTTCCAACAAAGAATCTTTGTTTCCCTTTTTTTAACATTTATTTTGTTAAAATAACATGTTATATTTTAGTTATTATTTTTTCAATTAACAGGATATAAAATGCATGAAAAGAAAACCGTAGAGCGACTTAAACTGGATTTTTCTGCATTTTGATTGACAGCTTGATGCAATTTCCGATGCTCGCTGGATCAAAGAGGGATTTTCTCCTTTGAGACAAAGTAGATTCCTAAATATTATGAAACTTATTTAATAACGTATATTTTTACTCATTATTTTCACTTACTATTTTTACGAAGTTATTTCAGAATGAAATATTTAGAATATGATGTATTCTTTAAAACTTAAATAAATAGTTTTTTAATCGATTGTTATCACGAAAAATGTAGATTTTGACAAAAATGAAGAAAAATAGACTTGCATTACATATAATTTTCATAAAAGCTTCATAATCTTGAAAGTTTAAAAAAAATCTTTAGGGAAATGTGAGCCTTATAACTCGTTTTTTATACTCATTTTATTCTAATTTTGGGAAATAAAAGTTTTGTAGGTAAATTTACTTAAAATATATTTTTTAAATCTATTATTGTATATTTTCTGTGGTATATGAATTATAATTGTTTAAACTATATTAATATTGAATATATAAGGTTTTAAATATCTTTTATCAAAATATTTTAACATGCTATCTGCTTACTGACGAACGATTTATTTCTCGGGGTTTTAGATAAAAGTGTGTCTTAAAACATTTCTTTTATTGTTGCTGAGGGAGAAAGTGTTAGTCTTCAGTATAAATTGCTCTTGAGAATTAATTATGTAAGGAATTGTCTCGTGTTTGGTGCCAAGGTAAAAAAATATATTGCCTTTGAATTTAAATGCAATGCTAATGCGATTCTTTATTAGGATTTTTCACGAACAAATTTTCAATAAAACTGTCAAGAATAATTAATACAGATCTGATAAATACTGTAATTTGTATTCAAAAGTCACAAAAACAATGAAATCTTTATAAAACGAGGTTTCACAACTATTTTATTATAAATTTGCTGCAATAGATGTGTATTTTTTGGGTAAAAATTTTTTAGGCATAAAATATTTTTTTTTTTTTTTAATATTGGCGGGTTTTCTAGAACATTGTTTTTAGAAAAATCAAGAAGTAAATGCGATATTTTAAAAATAAAAATAATTGTCATATCTCTTTTTTATTATTTTTGTTGCCTTTTTCAGTAATACTTCAAAACTTTCTTTAAATACGGATTCTCGAGTTTTCATCTGAATTCAAAAAAGCCTGATATCACACACAAAGACCTCAAAATGTAGAGTTTTCCTTTTGAGGAAATGTTTTCTATTTACAATTGTTACCCTCCGAAGTCCATGTTTGGATAAGCTCACCCCCAGTCCGACTAACCTACCCGACAGTAGATTCTCTGAAATCATGTTCCACTGAAAAATAGTAGTTTTCAGCGGAATTTCTTTGAACATATTTGATGTAACGTTTTTTCTCAAATGTGTAAATAACTGTGAGTAATGTTAAATACAAATGTGTAAATATGAGGAACTTAAATTTCAATGTAAATTTACAAATGTTATTTACAATTCTAAAAGTATCCTTACAAAAAGTAATTTTACTTTATATGTTTATACACCATATTAAAGACAAAGAATTTACATGTGAGTAACTTAATACGGGCAATTATCGTAGACCGTAACGATAAATGTTCGTTGCCTGATTAATAAAATAATTATTCCACATCTAACAATAATATTATGTAAAAGAAAATTATTTTACACCATCGATGTTCTAGTTAACAATAATCAACACATTCCGATAAATTGATTTTGTTGGAATAATCCAATTAATCACAAATATTTATGTACTTGAAAAACCAATATAAGGCTTAAGGAACGATACTTTATATGTCTGACTATATTAATCATTTATCTATTTTTAACTTTAGTTGCTTACAATTCCCATTAAGGTTAGGTTAGGTTATTTATAATACTTATCATTTTCATTTATGTTTGTAAAACCGTGTGAGTAGAAACGAGTTGAGCCAAGTTTTATCATCTGCGTTCTTTCGTTTGCAATATCTGTGGTTAACTTTATAGTAGCTTGTAAGTTCTGATGATAACGAGTGAACCTTATTGCCATATAATCAACTGATATACAACATTGATAGCAACTTAACGCTATATATATATATAATATATCCATACCTCAGTATAACCTTTTGGAGTTTTTGTAATTTACTTGATTTAATCTACTTAAACTTATTTAATATTACAAAAAAAAATTGTTACTCCTGAAATGCTGATGGATTCCAAATTTTGTATTTGCTTTTAAAATGAGTGCTTTTAAAAATATTTACAAAAGAAGATAAAATAAAAACCACAATTGAACTATAAATATTTATAAGGAATCTTATAAAACATAAATTTAACTCATTTACTATTTTGTCTGCTAATAAATTCAATGTTTAATATTTACGTTCTAAGAAGAAGCTTTTCAAATATAAATACAAAAATAGTAAAAATTTATGAAAACCAATAAAAAATAATGATAGTTATAAACAATTGTTTTCTTATTAAAGATAAAACTTTCGCAAAAGACATTAAAATATTTTCCCCAGCTGATATCAAAACACTATGCAACCTTTTCTGGACAAAGAATTAGTCTTAAGACACAAACAAACTTGACTTACGAGCAGAATCTGACTTGAAGCGCCGCTCCCATAAACTGCTTGGTTGTTCTTTTATAATAGTAGTTATTTCTTAGAACCAGTTTCACTTGGAAGATTAAATTCCATCATTTTTGTTTTCTGAAATTCAAATTTCATCATTAAAAGGAGTTTTCTGAAAACTAATATATTGATTAGTTATTTTCAAAGGCTTAAATTAATTTATCTTTAAGGTATTTTTTTGTTTATAAGTCTTTGCATAACATTTAAGGATGTACAACGGTTGTATATTTAACAGTGGAAGGAGTTTATGTTTTAATGCCAGCTCTTCACCCTTCTACACGTCAGATAACTTCCTTTTATTTAAACTTCTTTAAAAACACCACATTACGCCTTTTTGTCTCATGAGATCAAAAGTATTGAAACCATTTACCATTTACAGAAATAGAAACAATCTGAATAATCTGTAATGTAAATTATAGATTTTTAATGTGAAAGTTATCACCCACTAATAAATGCTGAAAAGTTTTAAGAAACCAGTAACATATTAAGTAATCACTATATTAACACCCTAAATATTGATAATGATTAAGAACATTTTTTTTAAATATTGAAAATTGATTAAAGAAACTCTTAGAAAAATATATCAACGTGATTTGTGCGGGATTCGAACCCACATCCCCTCGCTTACATGGCAGGTGCATTACCAACTATGCTAACCAATCACTAGTACTAGACAAGAATTTTTAATAATCATATCCTATAAATGAAACAATGTTCTTACTATGCCTAATTAAATATTGTGTGACTTGCAATACTAGACTTTTAACACAAAGTACTGAGTGAAGCATTTTAAATCCAAACTGGATATTAGTCTATTTAATTATGTCAATACACGTACTTGTTAAATTTATTATTGGTTTTTTGTGAAGACCATCTCACAGGAAGTACGATTTTACCTATACAGGTTTAATTGATTGATAATGATTAAGAACATTTTTTTTAAATATTGAAAATTGATTAAAGAAACTCTTAGAAAAATATATCAACGTGATTTGTGCGGGATTCGAACCCACATCCCCTCGCTTACATGGCAGGTGCATTACCAACTATGCTAACCAATCACTAGTACTAGACAAGAATTTTTAATAATCATATCCTATAAATGAAACAATGTTCTTACTATGCCTAATTAAAACTTTGTGTTAAAAGTCTAGTATTGCAAGTCACACAATATTTAATTAGGCATAGTAAGAACATTGTTTCATTTATAGGATATGATTATTAAAAATTCTTGTCTAGTACTAGTGATTGGTTAGCATAGTTGGTAATGCACCTGCCATGTAAGCGAGGGGATGTGGGTTCGAATCCCGCACAAATCACGTTGATATATTTTTCTAAGAGTTTCTTTAATCAATTTTCAATATTTAAAAAAAATGTTCTTAATCATTATCAATCAATTAAACCTGTATAGGTAAAATCGTACTTCCTGTGAGATGGTCTTCACAAAAAACCAATAATAAACCCTAAATATTGTTTCATAATAATTCTTTTAACTACCTCATTTCCTATTAATGTAATACCATGTTTTTAAATAAGTCATACAAATGTCAATTTGATGGTGTTTTTCAAATACAATTTAAAAATTATCGCCTTTACTCCGTCTGCTTGTAACTTTTTGTGTTTTACGTAAATTGTTTTCGAGTTTTCACTAATTGACCCAAATTATAAAGAAATTTTATTTATTTATAAAAAGGTGAGAAGTCGCTTGTAAATAATTATGTTAAATTGGGGTCACTGAGAAGGGTAAGTGGGTTAACGAATTTCAAGGCAAAACTTTGAACATACTGGGAATTTTTAAATTCTATTTTCCTGCTAACCTTTTGACTTATCTCTCGTTACACTGTTATTTACACATTCGTTAGGCATGTCTAAATAACTGAATAAAAAAATATTATCAAACCCTGTGACCCAGCGGACTTTCAACTTATTTTTTCTATTTGAGTAATTTATTTTAGATCATTCGTGCATTAAGAATGTAATTAAATATGATATTTACCTCTAAAATCACGTTGGTAACGAATATTAAATTAGCTAGATTTTTGATAACACCTGTTTCAAAGTATATTAAAAAAATAACTCATAAATCCTAGGGTTTTACAAAAGATTAAATGGGATATTTTTTGACTTGTTTTTGACTTCTTGATTTACGTATTTTTTGTTTTGATTATATTTGTAAATTTAATATTATTATTGTATAAATAAAATCATATTATTTAAATATTTAACGTTTCACTAGGTTTATTTGTACATCTGGTTTTTTGACATTTATTAAGAACTGATAATGTATGTCAATACAAATTTCAATCCATACAGATTTCTATAGGCGAAATCGGTTTGTATACTCATCCCTGTTTAAATATCCCATGAAACTTATTTAAGCTGTTCATTAAATATTTATTAAATTTTTTTTAAGGAAACAAGACTGCCAATTTATATGTTGCACGTCACGACCAATTCCGTGATCCTAAATTTCTGTCTATTTATTTATCAGCAAAGAACCAAAGAACTGAGAAAGCAGGTTTTTCCAAGTTCCAAACATCGTAAATCTGGAGTTTTGGGTTGGTAAACTTCCATATAAGTTGTTTATACTCGGACCAACCTTCGTCTTATTCAATTCTCCGGATTCCGATTTCATAGGTGGATTTATCTATTTTCCATAATCTCACCCGACAGAATGTAAACAGAGATCTTTCTACCCTCTTTTTTCGTTTGTCTTAGAAATGTTTCTATTCTTTTCCAATTTATCTCAGCAGGCTTCATAAATATATCAAAATTGCGGCTGGAAGAAAATGTCTATTGGCTGTTTTTTAATAAACCATATTTAATTAAGAAAATATATAAATAAGTTAGACAGCAGAGAGTTTATTTCTTATTTTGACTGATATTTAATTATGCAGTAAATTAATATTTATTACCATTAACATTGTGCCTTTTGTTTATTTGAAAAATCTTATATAATCTCATATAAATCGTGATGCCATTACTTAATACTATTGTATTTTTAGAGTACGAATCGCCGGTGTTGTTTCAGGGGGTATTATGGCGCATATTTTTTAATAAAGGCTTCGCTCCAAATACACAGTCGAGTAAATATTCATTAGGTCTCTGTTGCCGAGCAAAAATTCGCGGTGAAAAGTTTTTTATTGTACTTAAACGTCTGCAAAAGATGAATTTATAATTTGACCGCATGCAATATTTGCTGCTATTATTAAACATAAAATTAAGATATGCCCCCTGAGATTTATTTGTGGGTACGTATTCAATTATTCAAATGTTTATATGATATAAAAATATATTACCTTACAAATTTTAGATACCTGTCTTCAGAAGAGGTTGGTAATTTTCTGACTGTACCTTCTTCTATTCTAAGCCAGTTTTTATAAATTAATAAATCGGCAGTACTTCTGATATCCAGCGAATAAATAAATTAAAAATTTGAAATATTTTTTTAATGTTTTACAACATTTAATATAAACAAATTTACATGTCTTTTGAAAAGTTAACAAGAAAGATATATTCAAAATAGTGAGGTGTTTTAGGTATTTAAATGTTACAGGCGTACATATAATAAACTTGTCGCATCGTTGAAATTTTGAAGGACACGTACTTGTTGATTGTATAGAAATATTTTGTCAAATAATTTTATAAAAATAAATATTTTCTTAAATAACGTAGGCAAAAAGGCACATCAAAATAAACTCCTGAAAAATCTGCAACCTTTTTGCAATCAAGAATATAGAAATAGAATAAGCGATGAAAAAATAGACCAGGGGTCGTAATATCAAACTTAACCTTCTCCCTGGGGCTGGTTTTGTGCGATAAAGGCAAACGGGACATTCGGTTAGGCAATTTTACTATCACTAAAAGTGTTTGTTGCGACTATATCGTCCTTAAAAAACTCTGTTAGATGTAATTGTTAGAGACTTTTATTTTTATAAAAATATAAAAAAAATTATACGACTGTGGTAAAAATTCACTCACCAAAACTTTTTATAGAAAATCTGCAGTATTTCAAAACAATGAATATGAATAGCCGATGGTTAAGAAGTTACGATAGTTTTCGCGTTTTCGCCTTTATATTTGTTGCTCAGTATGGAGTATTATAAATTTATATTATTATTTAATATTTGATTTAATTAATCATGAATGTATTTTTGAAAAAAATATCTTATATCAAATATGTCTAGAATATAATGTAAATATATCTATCTTAATACTTATAACCTTGAGTACAATAACTTGTGCTTTTTTCAGGTATAATAAGACGCGCAGATATACGAGTATAATTATAAAAGTAAAGTTTTCGTCCACACTTCGTAAATACTGAAATGTGTTATCATTCCAAACAACACGTGGTTTGTCAGAAAAAACGCTGCAAGCAGTAAAGTTTTTGCATAAAAGATTAAATCGTACCATACAATAGCACACAAATGAGTGAATACGTATTTATTTCATGAACCCAAATTATTTTGCATCGCTTGGTTATGAGATTTGTGACGGCTATTGACTTTTTCGTTTGACTGGTTATTGGTTATATTTCACGAAATTATAAAAAGTTTTTTTTTTCCACAGAGCTCTAGTAAATTAAATTTAATTTCCTCATATTAATTGGCGTATGATTTTTTTTGTGGTAATAAATAAAGTCTTTTGTTTTTAATGTATATATATATTTTTTTATTATTTGTTTTGATTTCCGAGTGGTTGTATTTTCCGTAGAATCTTATTCCTCAACATTTGACACTGAAAATTATTTAATCCTCACATATTTTCTTTTTGAAACAATTCTGTATCTTTTACATTCTTAATAAAACTTTTGATTGTTTCGCATGATAAAAAAAACACAAATTGAAATATTCAAGTGTTCATTCATATTGGAGACAGAATACATACACCAAACATAGAATATAACTTATTCTAGTATCAACAACTATCTTTCACCAAGAATATTTATTAAAGAAAATGTTGATAGTAAGACTTGTCTTAATTATTTTTATCGATAATAGTATACATAACCGTAATAATTTTTCAGGACATCAATAATTTTCATTAAGTTAACTCCACCTGTAAAAAAATGATACAAGTGAAAAATTTAAGTCAACAGAATGCAATCTTAGAATAAAATAAAATCACTGTGATATTTCGTCACAAGATATAAAAAAATAAATGTAACTCTGCGAGTAATTTTTTCATTACATTGCTACTTTCGATTCAATGTTTTGTAATTTTTGGGAGTCTTTCGCTTATTTATGTTTCATTCAACGCGTTTGCTTGTTTTGATCCAGCAATTTATGAATTTAATTTAAAATCAAGCAAGGCATGATTCCTTTGCAGCACGAGTTATAAGACGCAAGAATAATAACATGTAATCACTTTCTCATATTTATGAATAACATAATTTAACGGATTACACTATTAAATCATAATTTCCGGTATAAATATAATATAATTTCAGTTAGAAATACCAAGTAAAGTTGATTTGTAATCAATTTTTTTAGATAATAACAGATATTTGTACCAATTTAAGTACATGGATTTGACTATACTGTTGAAAATATTATATTGTAACAGATATAACGTATGATGTTTTTTATCACGTGACTTCAAACATGACGTTTTATTTTTCTGTGTTTTAAACAAAAAATACACTAAAACGCGAATGTTTATTCAAATATTTTATATATTTTAAATTATGCTTTATACAAATGTCTATGAAAAATCATACTTCAAATTCTTGTGGATTGTGGTTCTTGCGTGTACATATATTTTTTCTGAAAAAATTACTTGTGCATACAAATTGCCGTCTTCAATGTTTTGGTATCAACTTTTGAAGAAAGTGGTTTATTTACAATGCATTATTTTTACGATTCAATAAAGTGACTTTTATTTGCACCCACGTTTCTTTCTACGAGCTTGTTCAATAGCTCAATGCTACATTTACTACTTTGTTCGGTGCGGAAAGAACTCTTTTGCTATATTATATTTACGCTGTTTACTCATTTGCGGTTTGCCGTAAAGTTCCTAGGACAAGAGCTTTTCAATAAATCAGGAAAATAAAACGCTTTCATAAAATTTCCTCGCCACCACACCGCCTGGCGCGCACTGCTGGTAAAATGTGGATTCAGGGTTGCCATATTTCTATATAAAATTTAAATTTACTGATAAATAAATAATCTAGTCGTTACTTGAATTAAACTACTTCAAAAAACACAACAAAAAAAAATTAAAAATTCTCCACGAGTAAAAAATATTTGGAAACGAATATTTTAAGTAAATCATATATAGGTAAAGCTTTTTTAGTAAAAAGAATCACTGCATCCTAAAGAATTTATTAATTTTATTATAACTTGGAGACATTCAAAGTTAAAATCTAAATTCTACACTCCATATCCAAGCCGTAGATCCATTATAATAAGCATGAATGCAAACCACTGGAATAATGTTACAAAACATTATTTATACAAAAGGGTTGCGTGTAAATTAGGTTAATATATTTATAACGTTATAATAATCAAATATTCATAATCATATTTAACACTAAGCAGTATTTATGCACATTCTCATGTATATTTTTAAAACTTTTTTTCCAGTTTTAAAATAAGGAGCGATTGTGTTTCCAGTAATTTGAATGTCTCTGTGAGTCCTGTCTCTTTCAAGTGCCACCCAAAATATTCCGGACTAACCCAGATCAATTATGTAGAAAGACCCCAAAAGTTTCTGTTTTGGTGTAAATTCTGTTCTAAAACTCTCCACAATATAGGAAAATTTTGACTAACCACATGTGAAAGTGACTTTACAGTATTTCGTTTTCATTCTAAACTTACAAATTGTTTATATGTAATTACAATTATTATTACACTCTACGTACGTTAATGTGAAACTATTCTTGTGAAGCCACGTCCAAAATATTTATTTTTATTATATTTGTAAAATAAATTGAAATACTTCTTATCAGAATGATATCTGTTAAAGATATTGTTTGGTTGAGATTTTATCCTTGAAACTCGTAGTCTTGTAAATTGGACTAGCAACAAGAACACGAGTAGCAACCAAGTGATAATAGAGTTTTGATTATCTTCCTATACATAATATTTTTGTTCAGCACGTACTAGGTACAAAAATAAAGTGTATCTATAAATAAACAGGGGTTGTTTTTCAGGTAGGCATGTCTACGAGTTGAATTCAATATATTTGGCAACCCTATTGGCAACGAAGGCCTTGAATACTGTTCCGCTCGATTTTACAAAAGGTATTTGGGAAACGTAGCTTGAAACTTTAGAGCGTTCAGTCTGAGCTTTTGGCCAGGTGGTACTGTGAGAGGACCATTGAATGATGTTTGCTTATTTTAAATTACACTCATTCGATTAAGGCTATGAAAATTCAACCGATAAATGCTAGTACTCGTTTTTTACTTTGATCGAAATCCGTGCTACTTTTTGATGGTATTTATTTGAATGTTCAAATAAACTCACCTAAAAATAATCTACTGTATAAACATGGAGTGCAGAGTACGTTTTTTAAAATTAAAATAAACGTATTTTTTATCAGTAAGAAATTGATCCAAACATTTATTTACTTTTGTATATTTACATTCTTTAAAATTGATCAAAAGTCTATCGTTTTTGAGACGCCGTGTAATAAATGGTTTAAAAAAACACTTTATTTTAAAATGTTGCTTTATTTAAGTTCATATACGCCACTGAGTGATCTCAAAGCTTCTTTATAAATTTTCTTAATGATATTTAACGGCCCAGAAAGTGCAAACAAAAAATGTAACCTTCAACAGAATAAATTTAAGTAAAAAATTAGCATTTAAAAAAATCCTTAATTATAAATATAGCTTGTTAGCAAAGATTGTACATTTTATGCACACGTAATTCACTTTTTGATCAAAAAATGTTTTTATATGAATTGATTTGTAACAGTATTAAAATAAAATGAGTACGATATGAAAGCCACAAGACTAAAAAAATAAAAATAATAATAACAAATATATTTTTAAATAATTCTGATAATCCCATAACCTTTTTTTTATTCAATTATTTATATACTGGGTTATCATTAATAAAAGATTATCAGTTTTCAGGTGCTATACTTTAGCAGCTTTAATCTAAAGCAACAATTTATGTTGTGGATATAAAACTTTCTAAGGTTACCAAAAATTTTTGTTTGCAAAGAAACAACTTTTAATACGAAAGAAACCCAAACCGAATAAATGATTTCTTAAATTTTGATAAGTTGACAAAAAATACCGATAAAAAAATTTCAAATAAATCTCTATAACACAAGAGGCATGCTATTTTTTTTTCATGATAGTATTTATTATTATAATACTTATTTGAAAAACTATTTTGATAAACCAAATGGCTAGAAAATTACGAAAATTTGTGAGCGCTATCGATTTAGAGTCTGAAAAAGCTCATTAGAGGCAAAAGCACTCTTTGCCTCTAACGAGGAAATTGATATTTGAGTTTTTAAATCCTATTATAAGATTGTTATTAATTTAAATTACATTTATATAAATTTTTTAATGTTTAAAAATATTAACTAAATTGTACTAAAGCTACACATTATGTAATTTTAGAACTTGTTTGATATTATTTTAAATAACTTTGCATATCAAATAATATAATCCCTGTGAATAGCAAACATGTGTCTTAAAATCCATATATCTCTGTATTTCAACGTTTATGGAACTTCTATATATAGTACGATTTAAAAAAACAGGAAAAATATAGGCATTATTCTGAGGAAAAGTCTATGATTTGTGTATATAACAATTTTTTAGTAGATAAAAAAAAAATAACGATTATAAATATTTCACAAGGAGCTTTTTTAAAAGTTATTTTAAAGAAAACATAAATTGAAACAGTCAAAATTGATTTCTACTTGTTTGGTAAATAAATATATATTTATGTTATTTTGAAGTGTTTCTTTAAAAGAAAATCAAAAACAATATCCAAAACTTTAATACGAACTAATAATTAGAAGTTAGAAATTTAAATTAATTTTCAAATTGAAAATTGAAATATACATAACTTCAAACAATTATTTTGATTGATATTTTAGATCATTTATTAAATTAATTAACAAAATATATATTTGATAAATAACAAATCTGCTTATTCAGTCAATTATTTGCTTCTTTTGAAAGGAAACAAAAGCTTATTTAATCTATCGCTCAGAATTCACTCACAAGAGCTTACTTAATAAATCCACTGCGATCTTACGATTTGTCACGGTTGTCGTCGAAAATATACTAAGAAATAATTTAACACTTTGAACAGAACGTAACGTAGATAGTGACGAAATATTATAGTTATTAAAAGTAAATCAAATGATCTTAATATATTAAAAATCTCAAATAAAGCTTTTCCTCAATTTTGTGTGATAACCAATAACTTTTTTTTTTCACCAATCTGTTTTTTTATTTAATTGTAAGATAACTCAAATATTCGAGTTCTATCTGTATTATTTGCCTACATTTTTGTAAAAACACAATTTCAGGATTGATTCTCAGTCCAAAATGGAAAGTATATTACAAATATATTCGTAGATAATCAATTTACACATGAAATGACAATAAATACCAAACCTTTACCTATTCGGCAATCGTGACACAGTATTATGCTACTAAAGAGATTGAGTTTCTCCTGTGTCGTTATTTTTATTTTTTTTAATCATCCTTTCAACTTTAAACCAAAAAACAATAGTAAACAATTGGTAAAAATCCATTTATTTTAAATATTATATTTATTGATATTACTATCCAGGTGGAGTAATACTTTTAATAAATAAAGTTTCTGTAGAAATCTCTCAAAAAATAAATAAGATATTTAATTTTGCACATAAAACCACATCATACTCATGAAATTCGTGTATTTATTTAACGACCATGAGTTATTAGATTCGTGTCTTATTTGCTCCAAAGAGTTTTTATTCATTTAAAATTGTCGCGACGCTTTGGAAAAAAGTCGTTTGCTTCTTAAACTTATATATGTAGCTACATTCAATGGAGGAGCATCCTTCTCAGAAATGTTGACTAAAATTTCTTTTTTAAAGCATTGAAAAGTATTTTCTGTGTTATTTTCTTTCAAGACCTCGTTTAAGTTCAAAAAATTGATAGTATATTAACATCATCTATTTTAAATGCTCTGGAGGGAAATGTCTTGAAATTTTTCATCAACAAGTACTATTTTTTTCGTTAAGTGTGCTCAGTAACAAAAAAACTGATATTAAATTGTATATAGTGATATGTTCTTAAATCTCAAAATAGTGTATATTTTTATCAGTTTTATATATCAGCATTTAAGCCTACTCAGTTGTCTGTTTTTGAGTGTATTTACAATTTATTACCTAATTTTTACTTACTTTAGAAAAGCAGTATAAAATTTAAAAGCAATCTCAGCAATTCCGTTCATCCTCAATTTATCCTTTTCAAGCTCTCAATAAATGTCTCATAAAAACTTATCTCAACCAAATGTCTTCTTCGAGCTCCGGAATAAATTTACACAACTTGAAAAAAAAGCTTTGGTCCTGAAGGGCTCCCTTGTGCCCGTATCTGTTAAACTTTGGGTTAACTACGAATACCGTGACAAATAACAAGCCGCGTAAATTGAACCAAAAGGTCTAATCGATGGAACTTTAAGTTTCGGTTTGTTGTAGTAACCACTAACCTGTTCTCTAAAGGTTTACAGCCTTAGACTTACAGGCTTAAGTTATTAAAAACCCTAACTCAAAACTTAGTACAGTATTGTTTTTGTCAAGTTTTTCTTTTGAAGTGAAATTCAGGAAGAATATTTATCTTATAATTACACTCTAGAGCCAGGGCCTAATTTAATCAAATGATTCATGACACTCTATGAATCTGTGTTGAATAGATTGGATGGATCATTCTATGGTGGTAATATTAAAAAAAAAAAAAAGGGAAATTACATAGTGATTTTGAAATTACCAGAAACCATGGGAAATTTACCACATCATGTATTTTTCCGATTTTATATGATCACACTTACATAGATTCGAAGTTTCAGTATTATTTTTAGAAATGTTTGTTTAATGAATATAAAAACAAACTATATACTCTGATTTAAATACAATATTAGTTTTATCAGTGCAAAAGCAGTTTAATTTTATAAGAAATGAAATGAGTATGTTGTAATATGAACTTGTATGTCAAAACGAAGCTTAATTTTGACTGTGGTAATATTGAAGGTAAAATATAAAAATTCAGCATTTTTTTTTAACAATTTCTTTCATGTTTTATTTGAGTTTTTGCAATACTGTATTTGGCAAAAATATTCTACCGACAGGCTGTTACCAGAAAATGTAAAGACTTTAAAATGTGTACGTCGATTTGAAGATTTCTAGCATCGTTAAACATGCAAACACTGGCGTTACGTTGTTTTCTTACCTTTTCAATAAATACTTCAAGAAGTATTACGTCTTTGAAAATAAAATAAAAAAAATTGTAAATATAAACCTGTTGTGTTTGTGAGTTGGGCTTTGAAATGAGGCAATGTTTTTATTACAGTTGGGAAATCAGATTCTTTTTACTGAAGCTCGTTGTTTGTACTTTTAGCAATGGCACCTGTATTGTATGTACCCTATATATGGTACATACAATATGTATATGGTTCGCCACGTGTGTTCCTTACATGATACGGTATTTGTCCCCCGCTGTCAAGTCTATTACCATACGTTCTCATAACATCACCTGTGTCCCATAGCGCGTTATTACACTATACATCAGATCTTTACACGAACCCAACAAAAAGTACCCTTTACTTTCAATAAAGATAATCTTGGTAAAAGTTAGCTTCATATATGAGTGTATATGTGATAATTTCAATTCGAATATAAATATGCTATCATAAACAGATAAAATATACTAAAACATAAAATAATAAAAAAACTCAAAATTTGCAATTTTTAGAGTGTGATTTGATTTTATAATTTTTTGCATTTTTTGTAAATATTATGAATGTTTTGTATTATAAAATCATCTTATAAATATGTCACACTCTATCTGTATTTATTTATAGTTCATGTTTCGTAATTGTATCATACCATAGTTCTTGAAATTCGTGAAAGAGTACTCTTAAAAAATGTACAAAAAACAGAACCTTAATAAAAAAAGTAATATCAAGTAAGTTTCGTTATAATAGAGTTAAAAAAACCATCATTTTCATACCAATATGTTTCATGTTTATTTTTAAGGCAAAGGGTCTTTTTATGTGTTTTGTATTTTTTTTATTTTCCTTGTAATTTAATATGGTATTCTGGTAGTTTTTATGAGTATAATATTGCACCCTTGCTTTTTTGTGTGATAAATACCTATTTTTTACTAAGTTATAAAATATTTTTAGTTGCCAAGTTTTTTAGGTGTTGATAAAAATACCCGTTACCCAGTTCCATTCATGAAATGCGATAGAAGTATGATAAAAGATATTCAGGTTGTCACTGAAAATAATCATAAACAAGTTGATTAATGTAAATTGCATTAGGAGGCATATATGATATTATTGTACTGCAGTGGTGTTAAAGTTATCGATTCAAGTAATGATGGTAAAAACTTATTTTGAACAAAAAAACAGTACAGGTGATGTTTAATCAACACCCCTTAGTTATCGTTGTCTGAAGTTCAATTTATATTTAAAAAATGTGGCTTTGAGAGAAGAAATACGCAAATTTATAACCAATGTACTTTGTTGCTAGATAAATAATTGATAAGCAAAAAAATCACTATATCATACCATATTTAGAAAATTATGTTTACAAATTAACTGAATATACTTTTTTATGATATGATAAGAATATATTTCTATTAATCTATTAATATTCGTATCATTTTCAGTTTCTTGTATCCGGCATCTCGTCTCTGAAGCTTCAAGCATCCCTCTGGGAAGCGATAAGGTTTTCAGGAGAAGCAAGTTGTTAGCGTTGAAAATTGTAAAGGTCTCTTGAGATGTGCTATTGAATAGAGAGTGACTTCTTCTAATGTCAGACTTAAATATTTTTTTATGTATATATTTTTTTAATTAATCTTTCTGGGGGTTTTTTTCAGTCACAATATGCCAAATGTGGTTTAAATCTTATAAAGGTGAGATTGAGATTCTCATTCATTTACAGGCTTTCGATAATTTCATACTTTTAATATCAATCACTTAGCAAACAAAGTTGCAGCTTTTAGAAGTAATCTCTTGATTATTAATTCTCGTAGAAGAGCAAATTTTGTAATCCGCTAATCCAGTATGGGCGTCTACATCAATATAAAAATAAATGCACGAAATTGACTATTTTAATTCAAATGCCAGATGTACAGCCAACCGCAATATCGAGGTTGTGAATTCTTGGATGGGTTGAGTGAGCTTCATAAAATAATATTACATTATAACTTCTTACACGATAACTTGAGAGCTTAGCAAAGTTTACACCCTCCTACGTTTAGATCCCTTAGAAACTCATTCGGTATACCAAATTTCACAATTGGTTAATTTGTTGATTCATAACAAATAACGTATCTAATAACTCTCATAAAAAAAACACCACAAGAACTATAATAGCATATATAATTTCAGTGATAATAAATTCAAAAATCACATTATAAATAACATTTGGAATTCACAACAATTTCAAAAAGTTTCATGAAATAATTTATCTTAATTGACCAATTTGCAGACTTGAGCTTATAACTAAGAAAGTTAATAATAATATAGTACTTTGGTGTCTTTTTAACATTTTTAATCACAAAATCAATGATCTTTAATTTTTTTATTTTAAATTAATAAATAAATTCTTTTAACTTTATCAAAAATGTGGAATAATTTTGAAAACACTCACCAATAAACGTCACACTATTTAAAATATTCCTAGCAATTTGGTATATATGATAATATTTTTTTTATTGATTAGTTGATCATTATTATTACAATATTTTTGAATAAAATACTTGAGTGATTTTCCACATTTTTATTTTTATTAGTGACCGGTTTCGCCAACCTTTCACGTTGGCATTATCAAACAGAGTTTCTGTTTGATAATTCCAACGTGAAAGGTTGGCGAAACCGGTCACTAATAAAAATAAAAATGTGGAAAATCACTCAAGTATTTTATTCAAAAATATTAAAATGGAATTCCACCAAGTACTCTCTGTCAAAAATATTGAATTTCTCATTATTATTACATTATTCAGTGTCAATAAATTCTGTTATAATACACGCTACTTATTAAAAAAATATCTTCAAATGTGATTATCGTATAAATTGATAAGGGTTCTTGAACGTTAATCAAAAATACTAGCAGCATTATACTTGAAGTACGTGCTCTAACTTACAAATATGGTTAATTTATAAATACCTCAGTGTTATTTTTTAGTATTAATTTTGATTTCGATAGTTCCAAGAAAATATTTTGGGCATTGGAATGAAAAGGGTATGTTTTTTTCATTTAAATCTTAAATCAATTACGAAGTGTTGCCTTTTAAATCCCTAACGTAAAAAATCGCTTTATAAAAATAATTCATATCCCAAGGAGTAAAGCATTCAAAATAAGCCGACTCTATGAAGCAATTAGACCATAGTTTTTATTTAAAATTTCTCAAACTTCTTGCCTGTAAATAATTAAAATTGCCTTAACCTTTTTGGAAATTAATAAAGAAAAACTTATGTATCATGTGCTGGGGGAAGGAATTTAAGAATTTCTGGGTAAATTATAAAAATCTGGCGAGTATACTTCTAGAGATACTGAGTTAATTTAAGCGGTTGAAGGCTAATGGTTTTCATTTAGATTGAATTGAAGGCAGAGCTCCGTGAGTGATTTATAGCGTGAGTTGTTTTATTTACTAAGCACCAGCTTTACTACTGGATAATTTAAAAATTGTTCAGAAAGCCTATACATTGTTCAAAATATTTTTTGTAGATTAAGTTAGATTAAATACATTTGTTACTTGAAGGCTACAGAAGGAAAAGTTATAAAATATGTTTCAAGAAATTTAATTTTAGAGTATTTGGTTTTTCATCAAATTTTTTAGTAATTCCTTACATGAAGTTATGAAGAAAATCCTCGTGTTTTTCAATGTATGATGAAAAATTTACTCATATATAATATACAGCACAAAAATACTTTCTAGGATTGTTTATTATTATTTTTTATAAATTGAATACCACGATAGAAATTTTTTGCTGTTGGCAGTATTTATTACAATAAATAAACTCACTCTATCCTTCCAAGTCAGCACTCTTAATATTAAATTAATTGGTTAAAGAAACGAAGAGTACGACTCGTAAATTCACCTGTATTTAATTTAATTCTTTTTCGGGTCTTAGATGTACTTTCAACCCACTTATAAAATTTTATGGCAAGGATATAAAATTGAGCAGTTTTATTGGTTTTTATGCTATTCGAGATACGGTGTAGATCTAGAACATGTTATGAATAAATAAACGTATAATATTTTTATTGATCTCTAAATATAGCTTAAAATTTACAGGTCCTGAACGATATCGCGTATGGAATTTTATGTTTGAGGGATTTTATAACTGATTTTTGCCAGTTTACTCACAGTTGATATTGAAATCACCTTTTTATTGGTACTTTTTACCTACTACAAATCAATAACTGATGATGGTGTTGGAATAATTTTTTCAATTCACAGCTCACGTTTTGGAAAGAAATAGTTCATCATTTTTATTTTTTATTTACTAAGTTAAATTACCAAAATTATACCAGTTAATAAAAAAGAAATTGTTGCTTGTGTTCATAAATCATGACCAGAACGATTAGTAAGTAATGACCATAGTTTGATAATCAGATCAAAGTTCATATATATATTCAATATATATGATCATTTATTTACACTTAAACACAGATCCAAATAGTTCCTTTCCAAGAATAAATATTTACCTTTTCACACAGCATATGTAATACCCATTGTTCCAATATTTTTGTTTCTCAGCCAATAAGCTGGATATCAAATACGATGCTTTTGTTATATGCTTGGTACAAACACTGTATTTTCTGGTGCAACTTGATGCTTAAAGCGCACGGAAAGCCAGTAAGGTTCTTGCAATAAACCAACTTGTATTCAACGTTATTTCTAAAGAGTTTACCGATGGAAGTCACAATGTTATATATACTTTTTATGAATACTTATTTTATGGTTTCATCTAGTAATCGTATATACATATTAAAACAATATATATATTTTTTTACTGAATGATTACCTGATTTAAACCACCCGGTAATCTAATATATTTTCTCCTAAAAAAAATTATTTTCTCATTCAATACTAGATGAAATAATAATGAAAATAAAAACATTGCTACGTTTTTTCTTTAAAAAATAATGAGTGCACTTAACTCTATTATAAATAGAACATTTTTAGTATCGCTAAAAATTTTTGTAGTTTTCAATTAAATTTAATTTTTATAAATTTAATGCTACTAAAAAGGTTAAATATCTCGCTTACCGCAAAATAATTGACACCGTCAACACAAATTGCAGAATTTATTTTAAAATATACGTTAAACATGATTTTTTTGATGTTTGTTTTTGACAAGGAAAATTGCTTTTTTTGACTACGAGACAATATTTGTTTTTAAAAGTAATTGGCCGTCCCTTACTATTATAAAAAAAATGTATGTTAATGTAAAAAAATGTAAATTAATAAAACGAATGTTAACATGAAGCTTGTAAAATCTCTGATTTTATTTCACATTTTTTTCATTTGATTGTGTACTTCAATTAATATTTTTGCCATTTTTTGTAGTTTTAATGCGAAAATATTTTTTTTCTTCAAAAACATATAAATTATGGATATTTTTGCAAAAATAAAGTTCATTGTATTAATATTACTTTTTAATAGCCAAAAGGTATATGTTTCTTACTGAGTATATATTTCATATAAATAATTTTCTTCAAGAAAAAAGGGGAAGTACTTCTCAGAACAAATTGGTTGTTCTCCACCTCGTTGTCGAGATTAAATGGATTTCAGAACGAAGTTTCTTATTTCTGCTTTGTTCGTCTAACGTGATTTAATAGTTAATGCCTTTTAAAGCTGGTTTCTCAAAGATCTTTGGATTTGCATATAAACTAAACGAATTCTAATAATAGTAATCAAATGCGGTCGAGCCTTTACAATCCTTTAATCGTTTTGTCTTTGCCATGGAAATTTCTTAATTATAAAAGACTATTGTCTAGTAAAGTTTTCTAAGGTTAACGATAAAATTTAGGTTTACTATTTAATGTTGCACATATATTATTGTCTAATTACAAAAATGTTGTTATTTAATTACGCTTGAAGTAAAAAATAAACCGGTTTTATACGATTAAATTCTTGCGTTTTGATTTGTAATGAGAATGAAAAACAAAAAAACAGAAATATTTTCACTTTTTTAGATATACTTTACTGGTTTGTTATCAAAATAATACATATATAACATGAACAATGTCATAATTGTGATGACGAGCTATGCTGAAAAAACTTCTATTGTACCTTTATATTCTGCGATTTATTATACCCAATATCAATACATCACAAAACTTCATATATGATTGTACATTTGGAAATTTAACTGTTATTTTATTTGCCTTATTTCCAGATAGAAAAATCGTTTCATCTCATCGCTTGCGAATCAAAAGCCTTGGCTGCTACCCAAACGATCATCTGAGAAAATGAGAAGATGATTCCAATGGTCCGCACTGCCAATAAAGAACACTACGAGCTGAAATACAACCCATTTTCCCAAAAGAAAGGGTAAGTGTGATTGATCTTTTATCTTTTAGTAGAAAATACGGTCTTCTATGTTTATCGGCTGAAATCTATAAAAATTATTTGTCACAATAACAAAAGTCTACAAATATATAGTGATATAATATATCAAACCATATAATGAATATACAGATATATACACACACATATATGTCTCTATACTAATTATTTGTATTCTGGAATCTCTAAGCAAGATATCATGAAAAATTCCTCAAATGTCATAGATACTAGTCAGGAACTATTTAATCTTCCAAGTATCAACGGCAAAGGTTAGTTTTTTTGGTTCTTTCTAAGGTTACGATGGAAGAGTAAATTGTCTGAAAAAAAAAATTTCTTGTGGCGCAAGGTGAATGTTTTTCCTTGTGGTCGTTATCTCATCTTAATGTTAACACAAAAAAAATCATTTTTTGTTTGTATTTTTAGAATGAATGAAGCCAATGTTAACAATGCTACAAGATACCAAAAACTATTCCATAAGTTTATAAGTGTCTGACAATCACATTTGCTTGGAGGATTTAAGCTTAATTCAAACTAACTGTGAGATATTTTATTAAATTGTTAGTAAAATAGATTTGTTCACAAGTTTATTTACTTGATTACCTCAACAATTTAAGTAGTTAGAGCAATTTTTCAGGTTACTTAGAGCACAAGGTTTAAAAGTTTTCACTATACAATTTTATTTTTATTTAATTTAATTTTGGGAAAAACTTGACGGCACTTCGAAAAATACTGTTTTTATAATTTTCCAATTTTTAAAAAAAATTTAAATATGATAAACCAATCATTTAACATATTAAAAAAAAACATTTTCATTATGCTGACTTTATACTAAGCAAGAGATCATAAATGTTTTTATATTATGTTTTCAACAAATATTTTTCACTGTATATTTTAAGAATTATATTATGGCCAAAAAATTACGTCAATGCATCTTTAATTTCTTCAAAAAAAGGATTAACCTCATCGTTTATAATTTTTATCATATAGTTTTTCATCATTTGATTTTTTTAAATTTAAAAATACATAAAACCGTTAACAATTGAACAGGGTTGATTTACAACTTCCCATAATTGGTTTTCTTCGTTCTAAATATATCGATCGATGAATCCAATTTACTTTCAAAAAGCTTCGTTTTCAGCAGATTTATGGTCTATTGGTGTTGTTTGTATCAGACGATCTGCTTCCATTGTGTAAAACTACAGCCTTAATACAGAACTGTCGGTGGGGGAGTCCCGAGGGAGAGGTTCGTCTGTAAGGCGTTGAATTCAGGCTACGTAATTATTTTTAAGTTTTCCTATTTAAAAAAACCTTTTTTTTTTTGGTAAATACTTCTGTTTTTTTTATTTAAAAAAGGTATCAAGATCAAATGTTTTCCTTCTATCAGATTCTATATACTAATTTTGGTAATACAATATTACAAAATATAGCTACTATTTCGTACAGGTTTCGTAATTCATGACAGGTTAATTTTGAAGTTTTTTTTTATTTTGTATTAAACAAATAAATATTTCAAATAATCATAATAATCATACATACGGTTTTTATTTCATGAAATAAATTACTGAAATCTTGCAAGGTTGATGATAAAAAAAAATCATTATTACACTCTTCCTTAAAGTATTTACACATTATAGTACTATTTTTTTGCATACTTAACGGATTGTAAATATAAAAATAAAATATTTTTTCCACCAGTATATTTTTACTGATCTTTTCATAGATAACATGTACAGGTATTTTAGAAATTAATAAGTGTACTTTGGTTTTGTTTTATACTTGAACTGTAATCAAACGCTTACAATATGGCTGTAGTCTTTATTATTTTTATTTTCAACAAATAAAAGCTCTCATATCCATAAGTGGTTGAAATAAAAAATAATATATTACATCAAAAATTCACCATGTAAGATTTTCTAAAAATTCAAAAACATTTTAAAACAATTCAGGTGGGAATAACCATTTTATGTCTGAACAGGGACTTCTGAAAGTTTAGAGAACTTATTTATAGATAAGTTCTATAAGAATAAAATACTCATTAGAATGAGTATTTTATTCATATTTTAAGTAATAAACTCTATAATACTTTTATGACTAGTCTGGTTTTATACTTCTTCTTCTTCAGGTGCTTCTCTTCAGAGAAAGTTGGTGTGTCTCTCACTTTAAAAATGTTAAAAATTGAGATCGTGAAATATTGGCAATATTGAGATGTTTTTATTCCCAGTGTATTTTTTAAAATTTTTACTTCATTAAGATATAAAAATTTAATAATAAATCTGTACAGCCATATAATAGTCACTAAAACGTCCTATAACATTAAACAATAAAATACCGATTGGATAGAAAATAAATTCTGGTAAACTCTTTACTAAGCCGTTTAAATTTTATGAGTAACCTTGTGAATCTCGTAAAGTGGTTGAATATCTGAAAATAAAAGTAAATTTTCAGTATTTAAATGAAGCTCATGAATTTTATGACGCTTTAACATCCACTTTTCCTTTTTTCAAGTGTCTAACAAGGATTAAAACGATTTATTTATAGTGTTGTTAAAAGTGTTTATCTAATACTTATAAAAATACACAACTTAAAGTTTATGAATGAAATATTTAATTTAACGACGAAATATCATATAAAAAATACCACAAATATTTAAATTGGCAGTCAACACTTGAATAAACGGGAAAATCTTTTTATTCAATTTTAAAGAACCACATATAGTAGAAATGAACCTCTGCTTATATTGCTTGAAGGTAAAAGTATTTATTTAGATTTTATGTATAATATTATATATTTGTAATAAAGAAAGTACATACTTTTTTTCTTTAGTAAAGTCCATTCAAAAGGTTTTCTTGGCTAAAAAATAATACACGACCTCGTTAAAATATAAAAATCAAAATATATGTGTGACTCGTCCCAATATTTTACAATTCTCTTTATGGTCGAGCCAAGTCAAATGTTTGGCGTTGCTCTACAAAAGTACTTTTAATGGACTTTTTTTTGTCAAGAAGTGACTATTTTTATTTGGTGTGTACCTTATTTTTTACACCTATCAACAGTTATTTATCTTAAAAGTACTGAATTTTTGGATAGTATGCTCCTTTTTTTATTAAAATTCCAGCTTTTCAGTGACTCCGGCACCAGGACTGAAATGGCAAACCTGAAAAGATGGATCACGGCATTACACCCAAAACTGTCGTAAATAAAATCTGTTCACAGATATTTCTTTATCCAAAGTACACACAAATAAAAAAATACTTGACTGTCAGGAGGAGAGTAATTTTCCTATGTAGTATGCTCAGAATATAAATAACCTGTGTCCTTATATATTTCCATTCGTTAAAAGCTTCCGGTCTTACAAAAGATTAACTTTCCATATCAAATCAGAATAAACTAGAATAGCTCTGTGTGAATGTAAATTCTCGTTATTCTTGAACAGTATGTGACATTTTATATTTAACCTCCCCTTTCCGGTGCGCCCTTGATAACTCAAAGGTTTGCTTTGCTTAAAAAAATTACTCTTTATAAAAGAGGGATGTTTTTTGCATTATTTGCAGTGTCTACATTTGAGGTCAGTACGTTTGATGAATTCGCTAAAAACATATTTTTAAAAATCCCAAAAATTCTGTGATGTCATCGCACGTGCCTCCAAAGTGATAAACAACAAATAAATGCTCTGAAGGATTTATATTTCGGATGATTTTATTTTTTAAAGGAAAAAACAGCTTGATCACCAATTATTTTTTTTGTTAAGGGATAAAAAAAACCTTTTATGTACTTACACAAATTATTTTTTTTTTATGAATTTAACTCAATATAACATCAAATTTAAAATAAAAATTATTTTGTGATGAAAGCAATTTTTGCAAAATATCAGATAATGCAATAAATTCTCGTTGTCGTATGCACGACTTATCCGCATTGTTTTAATTCGCTTTGATAAACATGACCTTGTTAAAAATGGGGGCATTGCAAGTTTTATCAGTGTGTTTTCATTGATAGCAAAAAAGTCAGTAATAAAGATAAGCTTAATTGGTAAATCATTATCATTAGCTGCACTATTTGCACGTACTTGGTAAATCTCTTTGTTTATTCAACACGTAATGAAGATCACCAAAAATAGAATTCGCCTTAGTCTTATACTTTATATTTTTCCAACTGGACAAACTGGCCAGATATCAAAATCGCCATACGAAATGAATAATTTTAATATCAAATTTTATATTAAAAATATTAGATTCAGACTATACATTCATACTGAATTCATGTCAAAATTTTCATACTGAAGCAAGTAAATATAAATTATATTAATATTTATGTAAGTTTGAATGAAATTTTTGGCTTTGTAGAGAGAAACTATCTTCGGAGGCTATTTATTTCTCTTGAAAGATTGGGGTCGACATAAACTTGAAAAAATTTTAAGATATATAAATGTGTTTATGATTTTAATAACATTATTTCTTCTTAATTGTTAACAAAAAATAGCATTTCATATTTTTCGTTATAAATAATAATTATGTATAGAATATTTTTTGTAGTAAACACATGGTGCCTGATCTTAGTCAGTGAGTTTTCATAATTATATTAGTAAAATATGAATGTCAAAAATAAATTTTGCCAAATGCGATGAGAGATTCAAGCGCTATTATTGCCATAAATTCTAGAAAAAAAAATCTAGAAAATTCTTCGTTTACAGATTATTTTTCTAACCACTGAACCAGCTCAGCTGTCCATTTACTCGAGGTCTAGAAAAATTAAAAGAAGTATAAATATATTTAAAAGAAGTCATTTTAAATATGAAATAACTTGAGGTTTAAACAATTTTCGACATCTCAAATATTTTTAAATTACCTGAATTGTACAATTTATACTGCTTACGTACCATAAAGGTATTTTTTTTATGAATTTTACCACATCGCAATATCTTTTGCCAAAAGAAGTCAACACCGACGAATTTTTTCAAACGAATCTAGTCTATTTACATTTCCATTATTGATCCTTCAAAATATTTTTCAGGCTTCAGGCTCGAGCCAGGAAGTTCATTAATTCAAATTTATGAAAATAAACTCTGCGATCGACAACCGCGCAAGTAATATATTATTACCTTGTACTATGAACCTACGTGACGTTAAAATTCTCTTTTCTTTTTCGGCCAATAAAATTTATTCGGGCGCACTTACGCAAATGTATCTAAAATAGCTAAGCATAAACCTACTTAATGGTATAATTGTACTAGAGAAAAAAAAACATCTGGGTTGGCTTTTAAATATCTGATATTCATTTCTTTTTTTACTAAATTGCAAACTAATATACATTTTAAAAATGTAAGAAATATTGCCAAACTATTTTTCACAGATTAGGATTTTTTTATATGTAAGTAATTTTGCCTTTCAAGGGCTTTTACAGTCTCCAGAGCTTTTAAAAAGCAAGTGTACTCACAAACATAAAATATGTGTAGTCTATTTTATAATTGGCAATTCATAGTTTAAATATAAAGTGTTAAGAATTAAATCTGTTTGATGTTTACTTTCAGAACGATTTTAGAATCTCGACCATTTGTTTAATATATAACATTTTAATGATTGCATATATAGCCTTTTATGTTATAAAAGTTACGTATACGACTTGTCAAATACCGAATTTTGATTGTACGACCTGTATAGCATTACACATCAAATGCCAAAGCAAAACATAATACTAATTTGAATATTTATCTCACAGCCATTTGAGTGCAAACGACGCTACTAGTAATGAAGCTGACAACAATGTACCAGGCAGATATAGTAATTTGCATATTTTTACCCTTCAGAATAGCTCCATATTACTTGAGGACACATTAACATTCCTCTCAGTACACTATTGATAACACAGCCTGCATTAAGTGATATTCCTTGCCCCGACCTCTCAAAAACGTACTATTTAATTAAACCTCTAATGACTGTCACAGCAGATAACTGGCGACCTACTCTTGATGTGTCGTAATAACCGATGAATAATTCAGACTTTCGTTTGGAATAATAATTTACATCAAGTATTTGATTGGTTTTAATAAATTTTCAATTGAAATATTTTACTAATTGAGAAATCCTTTTAAATTTAAAGATAAAAATATTTTTCTTTAAAATATTTATAAAGTCCACCGCATGACTACTTTTTGGTATAAACTATTTTGAAAAATATGCTTTTTAAACTATGAATAATTTTATACTCGATTATTTCTTTTAAATGTTTCGAGAATTTTATAACAAAAGAGCTCTTTGAATATTTGGGTTTAATAATTCAGTAAACATAATAATGACGAAAAAATTTCGTTGCGGCATTTTAAAATTTAGTCCTTAATCCTTTAAAATATCAATAAATACATTTGAACCAAATTATGTTTAAAAAGCCTGAACTATTCAAAGCAATACATTAATGAACGGGAATAAGATAACACTTCCACCCTTATTTATGTTTGATTTTTGTTTTATCGTTAAAAATCTACATCAAACAAGACAGCGATAAATAAAACCGACTGAAGTTCTTTCAGGTTTCTGCCTGAGAATGAATTTACAAGTATCCTTTTTTTAAAGAAGCTATTAATCAAAGTTATAATGGTAGAGCGTAGCAGTAATAATAAAATTTTAATCTTACAGTGAACTGGAAAATATGTTCTAGATTGTGCCAGAACTTCTCATCTTTATAACGTTATTAAATTATCGTCTATCGATACGTTCAGATCTTAATAATTTAATTTATTAATTTTGAGTAACTCAATTGGCGTTAAATAATTACCAAAAATCAATGTATTTAACACTTCTGTATCTGGCGTAGTCTGGTTAAAATTGTAATAATTTTTATACGAAAAATGCTAGGGCCACGAAATATTTTTGTTTGTGAACATTTTTGTGTTTCTAGAAAACGATATAACTGCCATTACTAAATTAAAATGATAATTGAAATTGAATCATACTTTATTGAGTCTACACTTGGTTTCTGAGTGGTGTATATTTTTATCGCCGAAACTAAAAATTCTTCACTTTATCAGTTTCATAAGTATTTCCATCATCATTACGAAGGAAACTGTAAAGTTTATTACGATATTGGTCAAAGTTTTGAGCCCCATCCTCGAGAACCTCCCTCATACTACGTGTGCACCGCATCAGGTAGTGGAAAGCAATTTCGTTCCCAGTAACTTGTCATAAAAATATATTTGTCACTTGAGACTATCCAGGGCGCCGAAGCGATCGGCCGTATAATTGGCAGTAACAAGACCTTCCCTGTTATAACCGACATTATGTATGCGTGTCCGATACTGTAAAAGAAAATCCGATATATATATATAAATATATACATATATATATATATATATATATATATATATATATATATATATATATATATATATATTTATATATTTTCATTTCAAATTTAAATACAGTAAAACAAAAATTTATCTGAAATGTATGTTTATGACTGCTTTCAAATAAACTACTGCGGCTTTATATTTTCAAAGAAAATAATTTAATTAAGGTTTTCAAAATACTTTCTTTGTTATATTATTGTGGATATCTGCTCTCGTAGTATATTTTAAATAATTTTTTCATGAAATTTTTTGATAATTTTCAAGTTTTTTTAACAGCAGAAATATTGCCAGATGTACGTTATATCAAAATTATTATTATAATTTACAGAGTTTATATGTAACTTTGCGAATATGTATTACGTGTGCTGTATAATTTAATTGTATTGTTTTTGTTAATAGTAAACAACCCTTATAGCCTTATCACCTATTCACCAGCCTGTCACCCATTTCAACATCTCGTGACAAGAGGTCACCCTCGTCTAAAACTGTAAGCTTATGCATTTGGAGCTTTTAAGTCATGTAATAAATTTATTTTAGGATTCTTGAAGGTCACCAATCTTATTAAATGTTTCACTATTCTTATGTTATTAGGTTAATTTATCTCAATTTATATTGGAAGGAATTTTATTATCACTTGCCATATAGGTCATATACGGTTTTTAATTACGGCACAATAATTCAATTCACAAAAATCAATATTACGTAACTTATTGAAAGCTTTATTTTTGTAGACATTGATAACTGGGGCATGAGTTAATAATATAGAACTAGAACCAGAGAGTTTAGAACTTGAGGTCAAATGAATAAAAATCTTTTACAGGGCTAATGTCATGATGTTTGATTGAAAAATAATTAACACGTGAAAAATCAGTTGACCAGAATTATAATCGCTATATAAATTGTACTTTTCTTGAAAATCTGTCTTAATGCCACACCTGAAAGATCTTTTAATAATTTCTTTCTTAGATGAATATAAAAAAGTTTTCCGGTAATAAGTATTTGTGTGTTTTTTTTTTATTTTTAATATAACAAGGCCTTCAGCGTGTGTATAAGCAAACAATAAGAACTTTGAGAGCGAGGCTAGGCAAATATAAAATAAAATTTCTTTTAAGTCTTCAAGACATGCGGGAAAAAAAATAATAATGCTTACTCAAAAGTACGAAAAACGTGACACGAGCTTCTTTACTCTTGCCTTCTATTATCAAATTTTACAATTTCTTTTCAAGGTGAGAAATATACTTTTCAAATTTATCGAAAGCTACGTGCATGTAAAAAAATTCTTTCTCATTGGAACAGGAAATTCTCTTTGGTCAAAAAGGCCAAGAGGTGGTATTGAATAATACATAGTCGTAACATAAAATAATTTTTTTTTACTCTAAAAACTGATTATTTTTTTACTGTGTAAAATAAATAAATTTACGAAAGTGGTATTAAAAGCTCGGTTATATTTAATAGGAAAAAACCTTGAAAAACGTACTTGTGATTTTTTTTAAAATAGTAAGTTGGCATATATCACTTTTTTATCTTTTGTCTTCTTTTACCAGATCAAATTCATTTGAAAAATTATGGTTTAATTTTTAAATAAAATCATTATTTTATGAATTAAATTCGACGACAAAAAATAGAAAAAAATTAAATGGTAGAGCTATTTACTCGTACATTAGATAAAATACATGAAAAATACCTTGATTTGGTGTTAATATTTAAATATAATTGAATCACTAAAGAGTAAAGGGTACTTTAAGCAAGAATTGTTATTTCATGCTTTGAATGAGTTTTTATATATATTTTTTATTTGTTGTTTATTCAAGCATTTTTTTTTAAATTTATATCCGAATATTTGCGAATCAACGCAACGTTGTATTTTTTACCAACAATGGTAATATATAACTCAGTGAAATCTCGTGGAAAACGAAGTTGCGCATTTTATTCTTTACTTTGACAGGCTTTTCCGATGAGTTTTTCAAATTTAGCAATAAATTCAAGCGTACGTTTATTTTATTTCCAAGTGATTGAATTTTATAAAAGCCCTTTTTTATTGTAAAATCTATTCCTTTCTACCTAAAATAAAATAAATACAATGGCTATCGCGGCCAGATGGTGTATTCGATTCAACCAAATTGTAAGAATTATAACCGTTTTATGCAAATGTGAAACTGATGAATAAGACGTGGGCTTAAATCTTAACCGTGTTTTAAAAAGTTTCTCGCAAATCGCAGCCTTTTAAATATAAATTTATGACTGAAAAAATAAGTTAAAACCATATTTGCGATATTAAATTTATAACTTCTCAGAGTCAATATTTTTTATATACATATTATTATTCAAAGAAATCAAGTGATTTTAAAAAATGTTATTAAATTTTGTTTTCTTCGCATTATATTAATTATGTATTAAATTTAACTTTAACTTTTAATTTTTATTTCATCCATAAACATTATTTTTCATGAAAATAAATTCTTTGGCTGTAGAACATGTGACAGGGTTTCTTATTGCCGGCAATATGAAACCCCGAATTTACTTACATCATGACAAAATTGCTTTTTTTTCGTTTTACAGTATTTGAAAAAAGTCGGTTACTCAGATTTCATTCTCTGAAAATGCTTCTATTTAAATGACTGAGAAATTTTGTACAAAATGAAGAAATATATCTTTGCAGATTAAAGGGTCTGTCGTTCTAGAAGGAAGATATTCCGCAGATTTCTTACCATGGACTCCTTATCTTTTGTATTTAAGCAGCATTCATGTTGTAAAGTCTCTTTGTAGGTTTTTTACACAATTATTTAAACACTAATTTTAAAGTCAAGCAAGTAACTTTACAAATTTTACATGGCGGTTGCAGTCATAGTAAATATTGAGAAAAAGTAAGTAGCTTTAATCTACATATACCACTAAAAGTATCGTAATCTTATCTAGTCTTTGAATTGAATAAAATAATGAATTATATATATGACAACGAGTTTAAGGTCGTTTCGAAAATAGGATGATTTATTGAATTCTATTTTTTATTGATTTATTTTATTATAATTTAAGTGACTCAACACTGAATGAGATTTTTAAAAATAATTAAAAATGTAAAGCAAACTCTTGAACAAGTTGTAAATCATAAAACAGCTGACCATTTAATATACTATTAATATCTTATTTTTATATTTAGATTTTTTAAATACAAAAGAAAATTAATTATCTCAGTACTTAAAGGAAAAGTTTTATTTAAAAACTTAATTAAAAGCAGTCCGAATTCACAGACCCTTCTTGTTTTTAATTGCGGTTTTGTTACAGTAATTGCCGATAGAAAATTCACGGCTGGCCGGAAATAATTACCAGCAAAGGTCATTGTAAAAAGTAAAACAATTATATTTTTTGGTATTGCTTTCAATAATAATAATTTTCTGCTGTTATGGGTTCTATTGTGTTACTTATTTACAACATCGAATATTCGTGGCGAAACTAGTCACATCAAAAAACAGAAACAATAGGATCATCTTTTAATATTCATTCAATAAAAATATTACAAAGGATTTCCGTACTTTTTGTGTAAAATAATTAATTTATAAATATTAGATGCAAAATATTTATGTTTATGTACTTTAGTCGCTCGTTTTTAACTAAAAATTCAATTTTCTGTCCAGTTACCTGCGATTCGGGACAGTTGACAGGTGGGATTGTCAAGAGACGTGGGTTTGTTTAAATGAAGACAGTAAAATATGATTGTATTTTTTGTCATTTCTGTGTGAATCGTTTTTCTTAATACTATATTACCTTGCATCTTTTCTGAATGATTATTTTCACTCGGTATTTTAATTTACTATGTAAAATAGGTGAGACCTTTCAGGTAAAATATGAGAAAGTTTATTTCTGTTCTAATCTAAATTTAGTATAAAAACCAATAATTTATACTATCCTTTTAAAATACCCCTTGAATATAATTTACTTAAATTTAAACTTTGTAATAATTCATTGAAAAATATTCTATCATACTGAAATAATACGTATTTTCAGAATGAGGTTTACTAGATATTTATATGTTCGTTAGAAGGAATCTTCTAACTGTTAGCTCTAAATTCTTAACACATTAACTGTAATGTTGCCGGGGAGTCGTTTTAATTGAACCAATGCGGGCGACAATCAACGTAATTAATTAACTAATCGAGAGAGCCGGGCTGTAACAGTTCAAGGCTGGCTCGAGAATTGATTTCAATTAACAGATCTAAGCTCTTGTTTTTCGCATGATCGGTTTAATCTGTGATGGTTTTCTTCAATAATTAAGCTTTTTCAATTATAGAATGATTTTTACTTGAAAATTTTATTTATTTTATAAAAACTAGTCTACTACCAGATTAAACTATATTATCGTTATTTTTGTTGTTTTTTTCTCGACTAATTTATTTACAGAATTTACTTATATAAAAGCATCCGTATTTTATAATTTTAATGTGTTTAAACGTTATTTTTGTAAAAAAATATTTTCAAGAGATTTTCAGATATTTACTCCAGAGAGATATTATTTGTATAAACTATTGAGCTTAGAGTTTATGTACAATTTTTAAGGTATAGAAATATCTCACGTTAGATATTTACGAAGCGAAAATAGGTTCTATTTTCATGAAGACCCTTGCTGTTTTATTTATTTTCCACTAACTTTATTTTTTCTGTTTGTTTCAGAAAACTGTTTCACGGTGGTAAAAATACTAGTGTTTAGTATACGAGTTATGTTAAGTTATTAATAAAGATAAGGGACTGTATTTTAATCTAGTTGTGAAATTCAATTTAATTAACGCGTTATATACGCAAAATGAATCAAACATCAGAAGTAATTTGTACAAAACAAATTAAATACATGTGAGCTTGAAAATGATTTGCAGGCAACGTCACAATAAACAGTTTAGAAACTACATTAATACTAAAATTAAGAACAGGCTTAAATAATTACAGTAACAATGGAGGGGTTTATGGAAGAAATTATTACGATGTCCGTAGAGGAATGTCGCAGGTTAGATATAAATGTTACCATGACACCTTTTATAACAACGTTCAACGATACGACTATAGAGTGTCGAGACCACGCACCTACCTTGACGAAAGCTTCCTTGGTAAAAAGTTGCGTTTTGGGAGCTTTAGCAGTTTTATCGCTGATAGGAAACATAGCCACGATTATAAGCATACGGAGAAGCCAGCGAGCCAGGAGGTTCTCGCGCACATCATGCAGTGCTATCTACACCCTCATCATGCAACTGTCCGTGGCTGACTTGCTGGTTACAGTGTTTTGCCTGGCCGGCGAGGCCGCCTGGAGCTACACAGTGGCCTGGCTGGCAGGCAACGCAGCCTGCAAGATCTTCAAGTTCCTGCAGATGTTCAGCTTGTACTTGAGTACTTTCGTGCTGGTGCTGGTGGGGGTGGACAGGTTCGTGGCCGTCAGGTTCCCCATGAAGAGCCTGTCGACAGCGAGAAGAGGCACGAGACTCTTAGTGCTTGTTTACATACTGAGCGCTATCCTGAGCCTGCCCCAGGTGAGTTTTTATCGCATTTTATTTTAACATTTTATACATACAGCGTGATCCAAATTTTAACAAATCTGTTTTAGGGTCTAGGTCCCATAATCGAGTTTTTTTGATCATTTTCTATTCCGTTTTGCGAAAAATCGACTGCACCAATCAAAAATATTTAAATTCAAAAAGTTCGATACATCCCTTCTTCCGAACACAATATACTTTTATTTCTTATAAATTTACTATTAATATGATAAATATGTGTTTTTCCGATTGAAGTGTAGGAATTTGGAGATTCGTCCGGTAAATTTTCCAAGAATTCTAAACATTTAAAAGTCTTATTTTTAATTGGAATTGAAAGATTAAATATAAACCATGTGCGGCTTATAAATTAAAAAATCTTTAACAAGCTGTGGTTTTGAAAAGTCGTCATTTTATCCAATTTTTCAACATCTTCAAGATTTTATTTTACCCTAAAAATGGACGTAAATTAAATAATAAAAAATTGGTAAATACAATTTATAGTTTTCTCAATACTCTGTATAAAATCAACTTTCGAGATAGAAAAATAAAGTGACAATTAATTAATGAAATGACACGATTTCGCCAGGTAATGGACTGCCTCTGGTGTACGGTTGGACACCAGAGACAATTAAAAGGCTAGAAGCAACTGCCTTAAGTGCGTGACTCAAATTGAATATTGAATTCTCAACAAACAAACAAAAATCAAAGAATAAGTAAATAATTGTATTTTTAAAAAACTTACTGACTTGATGTAATCAAATAAAAGTGTTGCTTCAAATATTTAATATCAACATAAAACTAACATGTGACGTAATATTCAATTCTAAATTTTATCTTCAGTTTGTTTTGATTAAATTATATTGACTCTGGAATTCTAGAGCTCAAAAATATATGATCACTCATGGATCAATGATTTTCTTACGCTGAAATATGTAAAAGAAAAATATCGCACCCAATCATTCGTAACGACTTTTCTTGGGAAGTTGAAAGATTATATTTTTTAAATTATATCCATTAAACCCATCTGGCGTTTAGATTGCCACTGACTTTGGTACAAAGTAAAGATTAAGTGAAGGTTATCTCAACTCATTAAATTCGACCGGCTAAAAAAAGTAATTCCATCATCTAATAATGATTGCCTTCTCTATTTTTAACGTCCTTTATTTTCCAGCTGATGGAACGTAGCCAATACTCCAGAGCCGAGCTTGCAAACCGTTTAATAAAATCTGACATCCGTATTGACCCCCAAGTGAACGCATTCCAGTAAAGTATGAAAAGAATTTCCACATTTAGAATAAAACGAAACCCAAAACAACGGCCATGCAGAGGATAGTTCTTATACAATTTTATTTGCTCGTGAATATATTTCACAAACTAGGTCTGATTTTATGGAACAGGTATTTATTTTTTAGCGCGTATAATTTTTTCAAATGATTATTTTTGTCACTCGCTTGCATGTTCAAAAATTTCTTTGGAAATATAATTACTGAGTTAATAAACAACCTAGCTTTTGAATCGATATCCAAAAAAACAGTTTATATTATTACGATATCGCAATCGTACATGCAAAAAGCTACCCCAAAAAAATCATTTATTTATTTAAAAACATGAAACAAGTTCAAATCGTAAAACAAATTCATACGTAAAACATTAAATAGTTAATCTTCAAATGGAGTAACGTTGTTTTTTTGGTGTAGCAGTGAGATCAAAAACATTTATCAGAGTAAAAACATACAAACGCAAATAAATCCAGGGATTTTGGTAAAACTGGGAAAAGAGCCTTTGAATGCCGACGCTTTCGAGTTCCAGGAATTACGATTCACTGGATAGATTTTTTATCGCCATATCCATCACAGATTGCCTGTCAGTGGTGGAAAATTGTTGTGATACTAGATCTATAGTTGCATGCAAAAAGAGCTGATACTGATGCAATCCAGGCGAGTCTAGCTTAGCGAAAGGGATGTTTTTTCAGTTCCGGTGCACTTCCAATACATTGAAAGTTATTACCTCAATAAACAAGAGAAAGAACAAACGCTATTTAAAACACTCGGAATGGAGCCGTATTTATCACCAGGTACTAGAGCCTACATTTATCTTTCCTCCCCACAGTCTCGTGTTTCCAGACTTCGAGATTCTCGATTTTACTTACTATACAACCACTGTACAACCTCATACAATCTCTGCGAATAGCTCCAGGGCTTCGTTGTGAATTATCACAAGTGATTTTATACTTATGTTTTATCATTAGTCATATAACAATGCTTCTCTTACAAACATATATATATATATATATATATATTTACTTTCCTCTTTTAAACTATCATTTCTATCAACCCATCTTCACGGTTAATCAGTAGGAAGAAATGACCATTCAACAAAACAATATTCTGTCTGTCATCCAAGTCTGTATTCTTTAAAGACTAAGCAATTTTCATAACTCTATATTCCTGTGCAATTTTTGATGCTTAAATTTCATTTAATACACACATCTTGACATTGTTATCATGGAAATTCAAAGTAGTCAAAAGTTTAATGAAGAAACGCACCATAACTCTCAAGAACCAAGTATTTATTCAAACAACAGCCTCAAAAGCCTACAAGGGACTTGTACTCGTATATATATTTATATGCTCTGTTGGAAGATACAGTCTTTTTTGTGCGTATATATTTAATATTTTGGGTATTTAAAATTAATTAATTTAAATTGTTTTGATTCAAAATACTACACAACGTATTAGTTACTGAATTGTATTGATGTTGTAAGATAAAGAAACAAATTGGCGTGATTTGGTTTGTCTGAATGTTGATACAAAAATTAGGCACTGAGTGCTTGTATATATATATACATATATATAGGCAATACCACCTTTATATCGAGGATATCTCAAGGGTATAAAACATACGCATTTCTTGTAAGATGCGCATGAAGGGTTTGCGTTCAATTTTGTAATAAAATTTTTGTTTCCTTTTTCTTTGACTTTTCATTTCTTGCGTGTCTTCGCTTGAAGCGCAGCTTTTGGAGTACAAGAACAGTTTCTTACACAATGGTTTAAGTTATGAAAATCTTATGAACATGAGATGAAATTTATTTCTGAGTTTTGATCATACAAGAAACATTGTATCTTGTGGAGAGTTTTGTTTGCAGAGCGTAAGCAGTCATATTTTTTGATTCATACTCAATTTTAAGTTTGAGTAGTAAATAATACTTATTCTGAATAAAATCTGTAATGAAAAAGTTAAGTGATTTTTTGCATTGCTAATGGAGCAATCAGAGAATAAAATCAAACTGTTTGTTTACATTGAAACGTTTTAAATACCTTAAACATATAATGTGATTTTTACCAAGAAATACCATGTGTTTCATCTAACTAAAAAATACAATCATTGCCTATTTCAATCTCTAGGCTTATATGATTGTCATTTTAAGTGATTTTAATAAGCATTGATACATTTTTTGTCATAAAAATATAGCGTTACATCAAAGAATCTCGCAAGATTAATGCTTAGTGATAATTTCTTTAATATACCATTTTAATCTGAATGATTCTACACACTTCTGTAAAAAATATTGTTGAATTAAATTTATTTCATTGTTCAAACAAAGGTGATTTACAACTATCACATAATCCATAATTGACCTGCCACGAATTTATAAAACATGTGATTCGTTTTCAAGGTAAAATACCATTTAATCCCATTACCACATAGAATTGAAACAATGAATTATAACGTTTAAGAGTAGTTAGTATCTTGAAACCGATATTTTAATTAATACTATTTTTATACGTCAAATGAACAATAATCCTTTTTCGTGTACTTCTCTTTATAATTTAAATTTTTTTAAAAATAACAGTTGCAGTATTTACGAAATTATTTTTGAAGTAAAATGCTATGAATATTTTTCTAATAAAATTTTTATTTAAATTATAATAAATTTTATGCCTAATATAAAAAAAATATTCAACTCAATTTCTAATTAGAATTTTTTATACGTAGACTTTTATAAATCCAGTTATAAAAACTGAGCTGTGTTTTTCATAATTAAATTACAGAAGGCGGAATGAGGTTCTATTTTCCACTTAAGTTACAAAGGACGCAGTAAGACTTGGCTTTTCTCACTGTTGGGTCAAGAAGGGATTAAAATAGACCTTTCTTTTATTTCTACAAAGTTTAAGAGACCACTTACTATGAGAAGATCTCCAGAGGCGGTAGGTAGTTAACAAAAAATATAAATAAAAACATCAGACTGATATTAGATGACGATAACACGATTCATAGGGTTGTTAAATTTCGCATTGATATTTATTTTTAATACTTTATATTAGTTTAAATATAATTTGATTTTGCAACAAGAGTGATTTTAGCCTCCACGCTGTGGAGATTGCAAGGATCTGTAAATTTTTAAGTTTTAGTAAATTTGACCATAGTGACATTTTTAATATTTGTTTGATTGAATTACGACTTTATGTATAGGATCAAATGATATCTATATATAAATTTAATAAAATTTGGGCAGGTTCTTTTGTTCCTTTCTATTTGTAAAGAAAACCATGTTTCATGATTGATTTTTTTTAAATGACGTAAAGAAAACATATTTTTAGAAAATTTAACAGTAGTGTGTAAACTACTAGTTTTTTTATTCGTTTTTGTCTGAGTTTTGCATTGCACATTCGATTATTTTTTTATAAAGGAAATACGAGTTTATATGGGCTCTCAGTACTTCTCTCAAAAGGACAGACGGTCTTCCTTTTAGTGCAATCCCCCACATTCTCCAACTCTTGGAGACTTATCAAGCATGCCAAGCATTCCTGAAGTTTTAGGCTGAAGGAATTGGAAACCGTGGATTTCACTTTTGAAGAATAGCCCCTCGACGTAAAAAGCCTCTTATGTTATTTGACACATAAAACTTAAAGAGACATCGCTTTGCATAACTTATTATTAAATCCTTTGTTGAATCAAATATTTCGTAATACGTACTCGTTGGTGTGTAAATAACATGTTTTTACACCTTATAACCTTTTTACTTTGTTAATAACTGCTGTATAAATAATTGGTAGTTTTGAACAATGCTTGTGAAAAAGGAATACAATGCGCATATTATAAAGCATTTATTATGTAAATATTCTGAAACAACGTTGAAAATACTCGGATTATATTTTACAAAAAATTAAAATCAAATGTTTTCAATCTATTTTATAAATAAAGGAATAATATGTTATAAATCTGATATTATAAAAACTTCCATCGTTTTGAAATATTAAATTCTATGCAATAATCATATCCTCTAATCTACAGTTTCTTGAGCCCCACACAATTATTGTCATTAAGAACAGAATTTCTACACCCCGTAAAAGTATAATGCTTTGTTAAAAATGTTTAAGAACCTTTGAAAAACAAACGCTACTCGTTTTTTAAATAACACAAATGATTATAAAATAAATTCTAAATAGAAAATACGATAATATGAAATAGTTTTTACGCATTCTCAATTAGTATTAGTCCCAAATATTATATTGATATTTTATTTTCCTTAAAATCAACCATCAATGATAAATAAACATTTAAAATAAAGCTTATTTTGCATTCTTTTATATATTTTAAAATACATCTACAAAAAGGTTTTTTGTGAAATAATGTTCTTTGTATTTATAACACTATGAGAGATTAATATTTTTTTAAGGTCTAAAGGTTCTTCTATCAAAAACTAATGGAGTGTAAGTTGAGTTTTTTGCCAAAGCTGTTTATGCTTTTCTTTTTGAAGCAGTATTAAATTCTTCAGCATTTTTTGGGAATTAGGTTATATTTTCATCGCTTGAATATAAACAGCGAACTTTAAGTAGCCGCAAAAGTGACAGATAAAATAAAAACGTTGTAAATATTTATAAAAAAGTAACAAAAGCTCAGCTGAATAAGCCATGCCCTGTAAAAAGCCATTATAAATATCTTACAAATTATCACAGTAACCGAAAAACCTAAAATATACTATATAACCTGGATTAAAAAAGCGTTTATAAATAACTCAGGAATAAATTTAATTTCAGATAAATTTAAAAGTAAAATAAATCCACGCCAAGAAGAAAGTTTGAATTATATCTTTACTTTCGACCAATCTTGTTCGCAATTCGCAAAAGGGGAATAAATTAATCCATAGAATAGCTCTGGGGTGTTCCACAGAGCCTATGTAGTATTTTCTGTGGACTTGCTCTCGACTACTACGGACTCTTGTCTTATTCATCATCACGTAATAAATTGGGAAAGTTCTCCCGTTGATTTTAACAAACTTCTTTCTTTCGTCATTCCATGTGAAATCTCAATTTCGATAACATTAATAAAATTTAGAAAAATATAAAACTTTTGGGCACATTTTTAAATCGAATTTGCTTTTGAAATATTTATATTAGTGAAAGAGAAAAAGTGTAAATCAAATTATTTTATAGGTAAGTTGTTGTTGAATAAACTATTTTTATTCGTAGAAATTTTTTTGTCATCACACATAGTCGATATTTGAAATGATACCAAAATGCATTTTTGATTTGAACGCAGTACAGTGGATAAATGTACATATTGAAATTAAACCCAATACATATATTATAGTACAACATGTACTTTTTTTTTAATAATAACTATATTGATTTTTGCATCAGTGCATTTTGCCGGTGAACGAGAAAATACAGGGAGTTTCTTAAACCACATTTTCCGATTAACCTGACCTACCTTTGTAGAAGGCTATTCTCTCAGTCTGGAAGCGTAATGGTTTAATCAGCCCATGCTGGGTAGGGTTCAATAACTTGTACAGGGGTGAGTGAAATCGACGGCTGGTACCTCTCGACGTGAGGGTGGAAATGGAGTGTTTGAAAGTTATGGGTGAACAGGTTTTTTTCGTGAGATAAAAATTTTAAAGCAATCGAAACTTGCATTTACTCAAAGCGAGTAGGTGTTTTTTAATGTTAAATACTGTTACAAAGGTGTGTTATATTAAAAATGATTTTTCTAAAAAAAATATCGAGTATTTCACGCATATTTTTCTAATAGCAAAAAGAATAGAACATAATGTACTTGTTAGTGAATTCTAGATTTTTTGTTTTATTTGCGCATGTGAGTTTTCTTCATTTTCACAATCAACTATTGTTACAGGTCCTTTCTGATAATGTATATTTGTAAGGTAAATTTTCATGAAATTGAGAAAAATTATTCTCATGAATACCTGAGTATTTATAGCTATACCTTCTTATTGACAATTTCTACTCTATTCAATTCTCGCAATTGCAAAGATAACCTCTGACCTTTCGAATATTTTTTTATGATCTGAAACTAATAAAGCTACATGTGTTAATTTTTTTTCTAAAACTATTTTTGATAATAAATAATAATGAAAAATAAACAAATAATAACTTTTAAAATCATATATAATAAAGTTATCGTTAATTTTGTTTTGTATCGTTAATAAAGATTTTTTCCTAAAAGATTCCCTAGTAAAGATTTTTATAGGGTTGATGTATATTATTCTGAGGAATGAAAATATTATGCTTTTTATAATAAAACGTAAAAACTTCAACATGGCCCAAAACATAACTTTGCATAAAAAATATAGTCTTGATTTGAATTTTTTTTTACAACCAGGTTTTAAGAAAATATTATTTATTGGGGTTTCTTTGTCTATATTTTTTATATTTCACGGAGAATAATATATTTATAAATTCTTTTAATTTTAAATTCTGTTATAAAATATGTCCATTTTAATTCTAGCAAACAAACAGATTTTTCTTGCAACCTTGTAAATATCTTAGAGACGTCTAGCAATTTTTAAGTTTTGTGTTTTATTACATTAATTATTAACATTGTCTGTGTAAGTAAAGTTTATCTACGTGTAATGAAAAAAGTTGAAAAATGTAAATGATGATATGATAGTTAAATTTATTTATTTAACAATATCAAACTAATCAATACAGTGATTTGGCTTTATTATTTTTCATTTCATGTTTTTTTTAATTAAAAAAATATAATATAAGGAATCAAACGTTTATACGTGATTCATAAAATCATTTCACAATATTCTGTAGAACTAATAAATTATATCGGAAAATGATGAAACGCTCTGTTAAAATAAATCGACTTAATGTTAGTGTTTTCATTAACATATAATATCACAGGTTCTTTTTAATGAAAAAAAACTTCTCATCTTTCTTATTTAATATTGAAATACCGCACTTAACTGGAAAGATATAAAAAAACAATTTTATTCTGCGGTAGGTAAAAAAAGATTTTGTTGTTTCTTTGAAATAGAAACACAGTGGGAATCCATTATCTCCAGTACTCTTTTAACGCAAGGATATGGAAATGGATACATGCTTCGGGCAAGATACTGAATTAAATATATATTTACGCATACATTTTGAACAGTAGTAAAATATACAAAACCTCCTGTTTTACCAACTGATGAATATCAATTTTTTTTTTTTTAATATTGTCATTTAAGGTTTTTCTTTTCATGACAAATGTTACAGTGAAAAAAATATGAAAATGTAAATAATCATTTGTAGACTTGAAATCTGATCTTTGGTATATATTAATATTTATTGTGGTGTGCTAGTATTAAAATGTCTTCGTTGTTTATGAAAATCAAAGATTGTTTGTGTCACTCCACACATTTTTTAAAACATAATTATTATTATATGATACGTGTACTTGAAGAAAATCTAAAATTAACTACTAGAAAGATGTTGAATAAGCTAAGTATCGTAATCTGACAAAAAATGTACTTTTGTTAGAATTCGACTAATAAGATATAAATCAATCATATACAAACCACAAATAATATATTTTTTACCCTAAAAAAAATATATAATAACTCAAACTTATGATAATATTTAAAATACCAAAAATTTAGCTTTATAAAACCTTTTTAAGGGTAAAGGTCTTACAATATTCCGTGGTTCTGCTTAGACGTCATATTTTCTTTTTTATTGTCATTTATAAAATTACTTTGATATTTAGAAAAATTGGCTTGACTGTCACGTCATTTAGGTTATTAGAATCGATTTGTATTTGCAAGATTTTAATAAATAAACATTTACAGTTGATAAAAGTGAAAACTGAAAGAGATGGCATGTTTACCTTCGTAATTTAAGATATTTCAAATAATCAAGTCTATTTTGGTGGATGTGAGTATTTATGTGATTTAAAATATCATTCAACTGAGAAGTCCATTATAGAAAAGTCATGAAGCCTTGATCTCTTACTTACAACCTGAAATTACTGAAGATAAGACAAAGTATGGGTGTCTTCAAGCCTGAGAAGTGTTCGAGTTCTTAGCTTTCCGTAATCGTGGTATACCAGAGCTTTCGTTAAATTTGTAAGGGGTTTGTTTACGTTTGTTTCTTTAGAGGGTAGTTTGGAGACTTGTTTATTTTTCAAATCATTGATTATAAAGGGAGGATGCCATCTAAAAATAAAGACTCGTGTAAAAAAATCTACTATGTGTGGAAAGGCTTAGTATTAACTTGACTGTAGGGATAAAATATTTAATAAAATAAAAAAATATTTGAAATAACAAATATAGCATTAGTTCAGATAAAGCTGAAACATTTAGAAATATTTTAAGCGTACAATAAAAATATTTTATGACTTTGCTTAAAATTTATCGATGAGTCAAACAATGAATTAAAATAGGCAGCATGGATCATGTTTTATTAACGAAAAGGGGTGTACTCGTTTACTTGGTTTTAGAAATAATTACAGTAATTGAATCGGGCTTTATATTTAAAAATTCTTCTTAAAATAATTAGATACAAGTTGTATAATGATAATGTTTTTTGGGGTAAATCGGCTAAAAGTTTAACATTAATACAAAGATCTCAAAATCATTTCGTTTGTATTTTTTATTTGCTTGTTCATATTTTTATTGTAAACACCTGATAGCATATTTTTTTCCAAATATATTTAAATCTCGACCAATTTGCAGTGAATTTAGAGTTCTCTCGGTTTTGTGTAGAATTTATTATAAGTCTATTTAAATATTTGTCTTAATTACAGGATCTTAATAGCGGGTTAAAGTGATTTTTAACGACCTTCCCACCTGCGTAATGCCCCGTAATGGAGAGGCTTCGAGGTAGTGTTGGCGTGAGCGAGTAGACAATACATAACACGGATCTCTCTTTCTCTCTCTCTAATACTTGGCAACTACTGAAACTCTCCGTGTGATACTTTGGAGCCAGCAATAATACTTCTTGATAATGCAAATATGTCGGAGCACACTCACCGTTATCTATGGATATTCAAAATAGGTAGTCCCAAAAAGGGATTTCTTATTTCTGAATCAATATCATCCATAAATATTTAGTTATAATAAAGAAATTAGATTAAAAAATCTGTAAACATCGATATCGATTATCTTACAAATGAAAATGCTTAAAATAATTTTTAAAACACAATTTAATAAATATTTGCTTTGGAAGATAAGATATATATATATATATCAGATTTTTGTAGCAGAAAATCAAAGCACGGTATTTTTTATTTTGATCATCCGTTTCATTCGTTTTATATATATATTATAATAATTATTGGGATTTTTTTACATGAATAATATTCAAGGTTTTCTCTTATAATTTATATTTTTAAATATTACAAGGTATAAGTTTGTAAGTTCGTATACAATGTTTACATACTATAAAAATAAATGAATCATAATTTTTTTCGCTAATCAGTAGATGTAAGTAACTAATTCGCCTATATTGTTATAAATAATTAAATATCAACTTATTGGCAAGTTGAGAGATTTTAGCAGTCGTTCTTATCATATAATTTGGTTTCTTGGGTTGCTTGGAGCGATGGAGAACAGATATCTTCAAGTATATCAACATCCAAGAAACCAAATCATCTAATCAACATATCGCTCTATACTATTCGCATACTTAGCTGCAGACGTATTCTAATATAATGTAATTTTATGCTTCTGCAAGAAAGTGTTACCACAATATCTGTAAACTCATCTTAACATTCATGCAAAGCAAGCTGTAAGATTATTTATAGGGCCTTGCCTAAATTCTTTGCGCTATCCCTTTTTGTGTATATTTATACCAAACACTTGCTCAAGAGAACTTTCTTGTTTAAATCTACATGCAAGAAACAAATTAAATAAGTTTTATGTTCGTTTCCACTTGAAACATAAATCAAAAGGCTTAAGAAACACACAATAAACTTTCATCATATAATTAAATAAATAAAAATTGGATATACAGTTAATTTTGTGGAATGCATTGAAAAAATAAAATAAATTTATGAATTCTGTGTGTTGATGCTAACCAAGTGTCTGAAGAAACTGATTGCTTCACAGATAATTCATAATTGGTATCTTTTATTTGATAATATAATTTATCAATATTAGAGGATTTAAGTATATATTCTGTCAAAATAAAACCGATTGACAAATATCGGGTATTGAGGGTTGCCTAAGAAAAATAATAGTTTAATTTGTAATGGTTTAAATTTAAACAACCATAATGAATAACGTACCAAATCAAAAATTTGCATAATTTTTATTTTTAAATTTAATTATTATAAGTCGTCGTTGTAGTTTTTATTTTATTGTTTTCAAAAAATTGAATACTTATATTGAGTTACTTAAAAATAGCCCTCAAGAAGAAAACGCAATGAAAATGACTGAAGGCTCTTAGCAATTTAGCTTTTTATATTTGTAACTAAAGCATAATTGTCGAAGAAAAGGCATACTTTTTATTAAACCATGGAGATAAGATCTACTTTAGATTTTTGATATATAATCATGGGTTGTTGAACTCAATTTTTTTGTTTGACTTCAAGGCTGGCATAATATGAACATTCTAATTTACAGTTTGTTTTACCAAAAGAGCTGTAAAGGTTTTTTTACAGTTATATTTAAGGATCATTATGACACAACTAAGTACATTGTTGAGACAAATTCAAGAACATAGTTTTAATCCAATAAGACTACAAAGACTAAAATATGTAAAAACTACGACGTCAGAATTGTTTTCAGCTTACATTTTTCAACAACAAAGGGTAAACGTTAGAATATTATAAAGTTGCCCATTCTATTTATCTTTAGCTTTGGTGAGATTTTTTGAGATTTAAATACCGACGAACATTAATTTGATACGTTTAATCTGAAAAACTTTGATCTTTCTTCCCTTTTGTTGGAAATTGCGAAGACTTGAAATTACAGGTTTAAGCTAATATTTTCATAAAATTTTAAATTTATTTTAACACCTCTGAATTTGGCATATAAAAATCTTACCTAATTTTATACATATGACAGTTTGATAAAAATCACGATATATTTTATAAAATAAAAATTTGATAAATTTGTGTGATTATATTCTAGTCTTAGATTTTTGGAAGCTATTTTAATCGTTTAATAAAAAATAATACGTAAGCATGTATTTTATTTGCTTATTTTCAGTTTATTAACAGTTTAAAATAATTTATAAAATGTTAATATAAATATCTTCATACATATATTTCCCTTTTATTTTCAGTGTCGGGGAATTAACTGCCATTTTAGTTCATTATTGATTTTATAAATTCTGATAATTCAAGAATCCCTCTTGAATTATCTGAAATTCTCATAATATCGATAAAACAATTATATTTATTTCGGTATATTAACATTGTTTTCTTATTGCTAGATTGAATTTCTACTATTTTATTTGTGTTTTTAAAAAAAGTTATTATCAGAATGAACTTCATTTTATAACTTGTTCTAAATAAATAAAGTGAGTTAGTTGTTTTTTACTTAAGAAACATTTTAAGATTTCTTGGAGCTAAGCTTAAAACATCTTTGTTTATCAATCCAAAATATATATTTTTAGAACATGATTTTTTTACTTGGTAAATTTGACTAAATAAAATGAGTTAGTTGTTTTTTACTTAAAAAATATTTTAAGATTCCTTGGAGCTAAGCTTTAAACATCTTTGTTTATCAAGCCAAAATATATTTTTCTGAACATGATTTTTTGACTCGGTAGTCTATCTATAAGAATAGATAGATTACTAATTTATAAAATATATAGTTTATATTAATAACAATACCACTATAAAATGATTGAATGTGCAATTAAAATTCTTTTTTAATGTTTCATCGGCAGACTGAAAGAGCTGTATCAATTTTTATGCATTAATTACCTTGATTTAAGGTGTGTAATAACTTAACGTTAATATGTACTTATCGAAGGATTTAAATGACGTATTTGCGATTTATTTGAAAGTAAATAAATATTTAGTTATAATGTCAGCTGTTATTTATTAAGAAATTCAAGAGTCCAGGTTATAAATTTTCTTCAATATTTACTGTATCAAGGGTAAATGAACTCATTTATAAATGGTTTTCTTCTCAAACTGGTGACTTCGGAGAGACTTTCTTTTTCCTTTAATTGATTTGATATGTACTTAGAGGCTATCGGAAATTTGTATCAATTAGAAGCGAAGACAAAGTTTTTATAGACCCAACCTTGTTGTTTTAAAGAAAAATAAAATTAAAAATCAGAGAATCTTCCAAAAACTTTTATTACGAATTCATCTTAATCAAAAACTTATGAAAAATATTTTGATTTACTCAGCGTTTGAAAGATGATTTCAATACAGTGACATCTTGAGCTTTATAGTAAAAAGTATGTTGCTTACAACATTTTTTTATTTATAATTTGTACAACAACAAAAAAAACATTTGATTTTGTAATTCCGATCGGTAATTAAAAATATCTATTTTACAACGAGATGTTTTCGTTACAGAAATTTCATTGTCCAATTAGCTGTGTTTAAAAGATTTATGTAATATGTTTAATTAAAGGCACAAATTTAGTTATTTTAAGCTTTGTACATGTTTCAGCAGAGTTACCTGAAAATGCACTTATTACCAAGTTGAATAATTTACTCGCAGTAGTGGAAGCTGTGTTTATATATAGTTGTAAATTCCTGAAACAGAACACCCTGACAGTCTCGCATACAGCCTGCAGCAAAAAACCAACAGGCGATGAGTTTCTGTCTCATAATTCTACTATTAGAGAATACTCTTCCCAATGGTAGCAGTGCAATTTTAAAAGCACCCAAGTTAATATTTCAAACGCGAGTTTATCAGAGTTTGTTGTTTGAGAGTTTCGATTTCAGATAAATCACTGAGTTTTTATACTTCTATCAGAATACGTTATTTTTTTGCTTAAGGAAAAAATAATAAAACCTCCACTATTTGAATCCTATTTTATATAACAAAATCAACATGATCAAAAATTATTCCGATTGTATTTATTATTAGAATTTCACACTACAAAACAAATTTCACAAATCTGGTCCCTGAAAGAGTTTTAAGGTTTAAAAACTCTCAGATAAACTTAAGAATCCACGTTTTCTTCATATAATTAAACAATTTTACTCACAAATATTTTCTCTTCATATTTCCTAAAGAGGATTAATTTTCATTACCCCAGTTTTCCATCATGAAGCAAGCAGTTATTCAAGCCCTCTTTACTTAGTTTTATCTCTTAATACACGAATTCATTCTAAGTACCTCTCAAACTTATAACTATATATATTATATTACAAGCAATAAATTAGATTTATTGATTATTTATTTAAAAAAATTCTTCTAACTGTTGTACCAATAATTTTTGGTTTTGAGTTGAAGCGTTTTTCATTTGATTTCTTAAGTTATTGATTTAATCTTTGACTTCTGTAATTTATAAACGTGTGAATTTTCATGTAAATACTATAACTTGAAAGTATCATGCTATTTTCGAAAGTTTAAATAAATTAATTGTTAGCTCGAATTCACTGTGTATAAATAAACATTTCAGCTGACTGTAGTGTAGCTTTCACCATATTGTCGGTGTCCATTTTCATTTGCCCCGACGTGACGTCACCCTAGTCTGTCTAATCCGGGCTTTACTTTTACCCGGTCGATCGAAGTTATTACTGGCCATTCGTTTCAGGGAGTTTATTCAGACCGAGATATTCGAAAGACGATGAAATTGTTAAATCGATTCATAGCTTTTTTTAATAATGTTGCAGACTTTTCAAAAAAAAAAAAATTATGTATATATGTAATATGAAACAAATTGATATATTCTCAAAGTATCACTTATAATTATTTCAAATAATAATAATAATAATCAATTCAGAATTTATTTTCCACCTTTTCTTCGGGTCGTGTAGATATATTTATTAAATTACCAGAGGTTGAAAATTTCGAGTATGATTTTATTTAAACATTTTAAATCGTAATGATTAATGATATTTTAAAAAATTAAAACCCTTTTTAATGTCACAAAAAATGCAAATCAGTGTAGAATAATTTTTATACATACTTTTAAATACTCCTTTACAGTATTTTTACTTGTGTAAAAATTTTGCGGCCTGTATGATTTATTTTCAATTAACATAAATAATCAACAATGAATAGTTTGTTTAAATAAATTTCTAAATGTAAAGAAAATTTCTCTTGTAATGTTATATAGTAAAGTTTAGATTTCTTAATATCTGGCGTCTTCTGAAATGACTGGGTGGAACAATTATTAATACAAACTCGAAATTTACCTTCATAAATTTTCATGAAATTTTTTAAATTTCTAAGAAGTATTTCTATAATTAACACTTCATTCACAAACATTTTTAAAAATATTAATAAATTTGATAAATTGTAGCTTCGCTTACTTTAATAAAAAAACCAACACCTCTATACAATTTAGAGTTGGCCATGTGAAGAGTATTTGCTTCAGGTGAAATTGAACTAAAGCACTTAGCGTTTTCATGAATCACCATAATCAAAAGCACTCACACCTCGGGAAATGCGGGCGCGTAAAAACGCCACTCAAACTGAGTTATTAAGGCTGTGTGTTAAAGCTGTCAGATACACTGGGAATAATAAACCCATACCGTTTATCGCCTGCGGGGACAGAGGAAACTTCAACGAAGACTCGATGTCGTTTAATTAAAACTTTAATGGGGAATTCATATTGGAATTTCGGCGGATCTAGTTACTTGGATACACCCTGGAGAAAGTACAGCTCTCTATGTAAGACATCCGGGATCATGTCGATATCATATAAAACAACCATACCGCTATCATGTAGTGACGTGTTTAACTCCGACGTTTTGGTTGAAATACAAATAGCTCATTAATATATACATTTAATTGGTTAGTGATTTTCTTGATTTTTCTCACACCAATTAAAACAATTATTACTCAACTGTGCAATAATTTAATGGTGATTTATACGGTAATTAAAAATTGCTCAAGTGTAACTAATTAAAGCAAGTCAGGCGATTGCAAAAGACCCCTTAAGTGCTATTACTAACCAATCAAGTGGACATTTATTGTAGCTTCTGCTTAACAATGAAGGAAGCAGAAAGTAGTTTGACCATTTAAAAGTGATTTTTAAAAAGAACATTAAAATTTCTAAAAAATTTGTCTGTAAAAATATTTATGACCCACAAACGCAATAATCCTTCACATTTTATGCTTGCTTTTTTTAAATTTTACTGTAAAATCAGTTAAATATATACTAGACTCCTAACTGAAACCAAGTAAAAACCTGACTACCATTCAATAAAAAAAGTGTGTCCGTTTCTTATATAGTAAACGTTATTTACTCATATTAGTTTAGAAACTTTTAAATTAAATATTCAAGAAAACGTTGAAGTATCCCAGAACTTTTTTTGTTCCAATGTTTATAACTCCAATAAATTAAAAAAATTGATTAATTTTTTTATTCCGTGAAATGGGACTTGTAAAAAAGGTTTCCATACTAAAGGTTTAAAATAATTGGGAAATTGTATTTTGCTTTAAAATAGCCAAGTCAATGCACGAGAAGATAGACTAACTTTTTTGAGATAAAAAAAGAAAAAAGCAATTTTAAATTATACTGATATTAAAATAAACAAACGCGCTTTTGTGTAGACTTTTGAAAAGCCTCCCAGCGAAACTTTACAGTTAAAGCCTGCAAAAGCAACAAGTGCATCTATTTCGATACAATTTGCTGCAACAAAAGCCCGAGCCGCAACGCCGACCGGGTTTTCTGAAAACCGCTCAAAACAATATATTAACAGTAATTTGAACTGTTTAAAACATTTAGCCCGGCAACACAAATTAAACTTCCGGTGAAATTTACGGCATTTAATTCTTCGCACTGAACGAGAACAGGGACTCAAATTTAATTTTAATGAAACTTAAAGCTCACGAGCAGTGAGTTTATTTATTTACAAACGTCTTATTGATTAGAAACGTTTTAAAAATTTATAGAGCCTAAGTTGGAGATTGCGTCTCTATGGTGAAAGAAGCACGATCGTAGCACAGAATTCAATTGGTTATATATGTCAAACGTATAGAACAGGACGACGTCTTTTTAATTATATAAAAAATTAAACATTTTAATGAGTAATTAACATCAATAGATGAGAAATAAGAAAACATTTAACACTAAAAGCTCAGATGAAAATAACAGTTTTCATGAGAAATCCTGAGTAGATATTTTAGTAAAAACAATCTACATAGCATCCAGGCTCATAAAATCTTAATAAGATGTTCTTACCAAATTTCCAAGACTAAAAAATTTAAAAGGAAAAACACCTTCGTAAGCAGTTTGAGACAAAGCCAATAACGGCTGTGATAAGACTTGATGTGTTTTCGGAATTTTACATTTTGAAAACATGTATCAGAAAACTACCAGGAGTTATATAATTTCATAACAAAAATAAAAAAAACTAAATTACATTTTGACCCAACCGTCTAAGATATGCAAATTAGAGGCTCTTAGTTTAAAAGGAAAAACCTAGGATTAACTAAAAAAAATGTAAATTAAATTTTTTTGTGAATATTATAAGAGTTTTTATAAAATACTTCTTCACTTGCTTCGTTTACCTCTACTGCTGCGCCGTTAGTTTTCAAGGTTTAAAATATTTACTTTACGGAAAACCTCCAGTTAAGCTAAAATTATCTTAAAAAAACCTATGAATTTATCTTATTTATTAAACAAAAACATTTTTTTAATGATAATATATTAACGGTTAAAATTATTTTTTGATAATAAATGAAAAATTAATTTAACTAACCTCATCTTTTAATATAATACCTCGTTTGTTTACTTAACTCATCGTATGGAAAATACTTCAATTATTATTAAAAATTAATCAAATTAAAAAAGAGCTTATCTAACTAACCGTTATTTTATGAAATTTTAATAATGCTACTAAATTAAGTGGTACACAATGAAAATTGTTTGCCACCGGAAGTTAATATACAAAAGATGTATGTAGGCTTTCAATTAATTATCCGATAAAATTCACCCAGTTTTTTTTAAATATATGAAACAAGATTCTTAGAAGTGTTAAAATCATGAAATAACTGAATTACCTGTTTCTATAATTTTATAAACAAGTATAAAAACTATTTTCTTATTAAAAAAAAAAATACTTCACTAATGACGGAGCCAAGTTGAGGTTGATTGAATGAACTCGATTATTTGGATGAACGGTTCAAATTACTCGATTATATGAACCATTCAATTAAGCCCGGCTGTACTATAATAACACCCAGCTAGTTCTGAAACAATTCAACGTGAAGCCTTCTAGAGACCTTTTGTTAGTTCCCTTACGGAAAATCAATAAGTTATTCTTATATTGAATAAGGATTATGTGGTCAATTCTCTGCCCATGGCTCATGGCCTCTACAAAGAATTGCAAAAATATATCTTTCAAGCCAAAAATTCAAAGATAAATTAAATATATTTATGTACTATTCGTATGCACAGCGAGAATAAATCCTAAAAAATACACAAAAGTGTAATTTTTATTAAACATGCTTACGCCGTAAAAATTATGTTTATTTAAATTATTTTTATTGATATCTTTTTTTAAGTATTTTCTTTCAACTTTGATCATTTGATATAAAATGATAAAGTAATGTTCGACCTATTTAGTGTTTCCGGTAAACTAACAAACTTGCTGAGCGTAGTAAATACGAAATACAAACCGATAAACTACGCAGGCTAATGTCAATAATTAACTAAAATTGAAGATCAATAAAGGAGTTGCTTTCCTTTGAAACTAGGCAAAGTTAATCTAAGCCACTCCTTAGTCGATGGACTAACAAATTAATCAATCCATCGGTCTGTGGTTGGTTTATGTTTTTATTTATTACGCTAAAGCATGGCAAGTTACTCAGACAGGGTATGGTGAAATAATTTTTCATAAACAGGTACTGGTTAAATATTTTTAATACCTCTTTTCATGGGGTCCAGCATTCTCTCAAGTGGCAAAAGTCATGGTGTAGGCGCGTTAATTATTATACTAACACAAGACGAAAGCACAAAGTTAAATCATGATTATTTTTTACTTTTAAAATAAAACAAAGGGTTTTTTAAACAAAGATGTTAAGATGCAACTCAATTAATAGATTTATTTTAAATTTGATGTACGAAAAAATATACATAAATAAAGGTTGCGTTACAAGTAGATGAGATTAATTCAAATAATTTCTTCTCAACATTTAATCTTAAACTTAAACTTAAACTTAATCAATATCCTTTTCTTAAAATATAAAAAACCCTCGACTCAGATACAACAATAATAATATATTTATAAAGTATAATTTCTTATTATAACCAATTCAGCTTATATTTATTTCAAGAGAAATTTTACTTGGAGTCAAATTAAAACCCTATTATTTTTTGATTAACATGCTGAATGAGAAAATTACTCAAGATCGTAAAGCTTTGGTTAGTAAACTTGAATACCCACAGTTAATGAAAAGTCAAGTTCATTTATGTAACTTAAAACAATAACTTTTTATTCGCCGTACGCATCTTTGTTCACTTAATTTTTTTGCTAAAAATTGTCTGACAACATATTTCTGCCTTAACGTTAAGTACATAATCTAATAAATGAAAAATTTAGCTCAAAATACTCCAAACCTTTTAATTTGATTGCTTAAAAAATATTAAAAACGTTGTGTTTTTAATTATGAAATAAAATTGAATTTTTACTCCTAATTAGTAGTTTTTTTCCAATTGTGAGTTCCAAGAATCTACCTTGTGCTATTTAACAATCACTTAACTGAAAATAAAATGATGAAACAACACAAATATATTTTTATTTAATACAGTACATGATAATAGAAATAAAATAAAATTTCTGAAATTATGTTTTCATCAATGTGTTGCAAAGTTTAATATTAATTTTTGAAGTAATGCTATACGTATGCATCGCAAAGTTTATAAAAATTAATTTTTACATTAAGATTTCTACATTCTTCAACGCCCATAAAAAATTCTTAGTCAAAATGATTTATTAAACTTTATTTCGTGCTCAGACTTTCCGTAGAAGTATTTTTCTCCACTCATATTTAATATGTTTTTCCGTAACGTTTTATACATAAAGTCGTGTTTATTTAAGTCGAAAACTTTAGAAGACTTCGCTTCGAAATGACTACTTGGTAAAAACCTCACAAACGACCTTCTAAAAAATTGGCTGTGTTAAAAATTTTCGATTTAAAATTTTTGTTTGTGTCATTTTTTCCATGAATGCCTTACGAAAAGCTGAAAAGTTGTAATTTCAAAACTCCATAAACATACTTATGGATTTATTTTATCTTATGTTTTATATTTGATAGTAAAAATGTAAGTCATTTGAATCTTTTCATTTGAAAATTATAAGCAAGTTATGAATTATTGTAGAAATATATTTTTACATCAAACCCAACAAATTTTCTTCTCAATAAGAAAATACTATAAAATTAATTGAACTATATTTTATGGTGATTTATTATATATATTTCAATGCGATGTCCTTATCATAATTTTCAACTGCTTATATTGACTAAATTAAATTTTCAGAATATGTCGTGGTAAATTTATGAGATATTTTGTTCTAACATTTCTAAAAGCTACAAACCTTTAAATTGTATTTTCATACAAAGTGCAGCATTTGTACATTAACATTTTAGCTAATATACAGTTAAAAAGAAATACAGAAGAGGTTATTCATAATCAAGTATGAATATCAGAATTACCCTAAACAGATCAAATATACCAATTTGTAATGAGAGATGTGAAAAGTGACTCCTATCTTAGTCACAAAGACTGGTGAACGTGATAACTGTAATATTAAATAGGTCCTAAATGTATAAATCTCTAACGGAAACCGCTTCTACCACAATTATAAATTATTATTAATATATCAATATTGATCTAATGTACCCTTTCTCAACCTTTTCACTATATCATTTTTACATGTAATACGGATCTAGTACCTTTGGGCATGCTGGGGAGATTATCTTTGTGTTGATATTAACAAATTTAGCTGTAACGTTGAGCATTTTATACTGTCCGTTAAACCAAATATGCTAACATGATAATTTGAATTAAAGTTTTAAATTTTTTTTATAAATCTGTCAATTTTGCTACACTTCTTCATCGAGTGCCTCTTCTCAAAGGAGGTTGGCGACCATTTCACCGAGCATATACTCATGCTGAACCAGTGGTTTTCATGGTTTTCTAAGAAGAAAATAGTGTAGTGGGTCCCCGGGTTCTTCTACACTAACACTATTCAAATAAATATATCACTCAAATGTATTAGTCAAGCAATAAATCGAGCAATTAATTGGCAATTTGACAACGTTGGAGTCTCTGTGAACGTTCACGAAAAAGTCACATGCAATTGCACGAGACCTTTTCATAGTCACGCGACGCTGCGGTTGCATTCAAAAGAATTAAAGGACCATAAATCGCATCGGCTGACTAATTCCAGTGCGCTTTATTTACCTTAGTTTTACCGAGTGATTCTCAGATTGTTATTGCGACGGTAATTCCCGCTCTATCCTCTCTCGGTAGCCGCAATACGGCGAGCATAATGGGACACTATTTCATTTGTGACGCGCACTTTGTTCGCTCGGCTGACATACACAATTTCACACAGAAGTTTGCACAGACAGAGCGGCCGAGATGTACTCGCGCCAGTGGCGTGGGGTGATTTAGAGATCAAGGTAGGCAGTTATACATCTTTTTCTGATGCCTCTCCTCATATATCTCATCGTCGGTGACCATTTCATCGAACATATCTCTATACTGGGCCAGCCTCACTCATTCGGGCGTACTTCCGATCTCCAGCCACTAGCGAAAATTCTGCATTCACCTAAACTCCCTTCATGTAATGCCCTTCTTTTTTCCATGGACAATCAGCTGTAAGATGCTATATTAACTGTTACGAAAAATGTGGCCAATATAGGAGACATTGCATTACCAACGTCAGAAGTTCTCTTTCTTTGGGCATTCCGTGTAAGACTCTCTCATTTGTGACGCAGTCAACCCATGGTATTTTAAGGATCCACGTTTAAATCGCCTGAATTCTTCGCATTGTAGCTGTCTGGAGTGTCCAAGCTTCAAACATATAAAGAAAAACTGAGACGACATAATAGTTGGTGAATCTCCAGTGAGATATATGTGTTATATACTTGCCTCGTAGTATTAAACGTACTGCTTGCTGTCTCAATACTCACCTTTCTTTTTTGGTAAAGATTCTAGTTCTCATTTAACCATCTGCCCAAGTACTTAAATCTTTTAACATTCTCCACTTATTTGTTGTCAATGTTGAGTTTTCCTTAACACGGAATGATCAAAATTACAAGTAACGCTAAAGAAAACGGTCTTAACAGAATCTAGTCTTCTTCTTCAGGTGGCTCTCTTCTACATATTCACAGGCGACCATCTCATTGAACATATATTTAAGAAGAACCTGTTTTCATGGTTTTCTTAGGAAGAATATTGTAGTGGGTCCTCAGGTTCTTCTAAGCCGCAGTTTTATATTCAAAGGCAAAGTCTGCGTATCTTTGTAAGGAAATGATTATACAAGAGCCTAATACGTTACGAAAAATATTTATTTAATAATAAATATTACTCAAAGTATATTAAATACCAATACAACAAAGTATTCTAATAAATAATAATACTAAGATTTTTATTTTTATAACAGTCAACGCTTTATCGTTTCTTTGGATCGCACGCCACTTATTAACATTCATGAACAATCAAACAGGAATAGTTTAATAGATAATTATTTTATTTTCATCAAACTAATTTCAAGAAGACATTTGACGGCTTATATTTAATTAATAAAAGATTTTCTGAACGCTTAAGGATATTTGAAAGAAATACAATACTTAAACGAGTTTGGTAATCTAAATGGAAAAGGTGACGGTTTGCGAAAGTGAAAACAAAATATGAGAACGATATATATTAATTGAAATAAATTGTGAATTTTGCTGCTGTTTTGAATACATTTGAATATAATATTTAAATAGGAAATATTGTATTATTTGTATGAATAAACAATCGTCAACTTTATCAATAAGACTATTTCAATACTATCTCGAATAAATCTTAACGTATCTTTAGAACTATTTTCAACGGTTGCTATCAAATTGCCAAATATATTCAATATATCACTTTTATTGTATCCTATATGATTTAGTACAAAATAAAAATTGCCTTTCGGATTATTTTTGAAATTTATTTTTAATATTGTTACTTTTAATGCGATTATGTATGAACGTTTATTTTTTGCTGTTATTTTCATTTATTTCAATAAATCCAATATTTTATTTTAAATTTTAGAGTTTTTTTAAAAGAAAACACTGAAAATATTTTTCGAATATTTCAAGCATTTATCAAAATAATTAAGCAGTAAAAACACTTGGAAATTTTTTAAGAGATAATCTTTCTAAAAGGTGCTCTGTTTAAATGAAAATATTAAAAAATTCCAAGAGAATTTTCGGTTCACGAAATTATTTAGTATCGTCATTCTAACGCTATAGTATAAAAATTTTCGGTTGTCAATCAAAAATCTTTCCTTACTTGTGATTGACACGTGTTTTATATAAAGTGAAATATAAATTCGATCTTTAAAATAATAGCATAATTATATGATTTACAAAAACTGTTATATTTATTATTTAAAATAATTATTAGATCACAAAACCTTTTTTTAAAACATTGAAAAAAATACTTGTCGATTTATAAAAATTAAAACTGTTTTTTGTTTGCTTTTGTTCCTACTCTGTTGACTTTGTTTATAACCTATTTTCTCTGGTTTTTAAAGGTATTATAAGCCATTCATATTACACAAAGGTAAAGTAAATGTAAAAAAGTGTAAAGCGCAAAAAGCGGTATTTATGATATTACCGTATTCAAAGGTCTTTTTTTATTGCAGGTATTCTAAAGTATATTAAATGATATTTTGTTGGCCCACATTTTTTACAAACATTTACAATCAAAAATACCTATAATACGATAAGTTTGTCAAGGACCAAATAAACATAAATATTTTATATTAAAACAGTTCAAGCAGATTGTAAGGAGACTGTAGAAGATTGGCAATTTCTCGAGTATTATTTCCCCATAGAAATATTTCAAATTTAATGAAAAATTCTCGGCAGACATCTCGCTAGAAGCACCGGCCTTTTATTACGCTCGGATATTTATTTCTCACCTTGATTGATCGTTGAGACGAGTTAAAAATGAAAAATTATATTAAATGAATTGATAAGCATTTTATGAATGAGACGGTTTGCTATGGTTGGTGGTTTTCAAAGCAATATTTTTTAATGATGTTCAGTGTTCATTTCATCTGAAAGCAAAATTCACTTTTATAAAACATTGCGTAACTCTCAGAATTGATACTCTCTCAAACAAGGATAATTGATGTTGATGATATTGAATGTCTTAGTTAAGGGGGAGACCGACAAGGTTTGAAATGTGAATCCTAGTCATAAATGAATTTACAAAATCTAATGGTTAACAAGAGAGGAAAAGTTTTATATTTCTCTTTATATATATCATCAAACTTGACGTTGTTTGATACCTCTAAAAAGCAAAGCACTCACTCTGTCTTATTAGGAAATATAATTTCTCCAACAAATATAAACTTATCTTCTTCTTCTAGTACCTCTTCTCATAGGAGGTTGGTAACCATTTCATCGAATATATTTCTATCCTAGGCTAGTTTCACTTATTTGACTGTACTTTCGACTTCCAGCCACTGGCGAAAATTCCTCATCCTCGTAAGTTTCCTCTTTCCAATGCCCCTATTTCCTTCGAATTTTAATGGGACAATCAGCTGTAGAATGTTTGATTTATTGTCTCATAAAATATGGCCAAAATGTTTTCTATTATGTTCATGGTTTGATACATTTTTTTAAAATCGTTATTAGCCTATACATAATTTTTAATTATTAGCTTTTTCATAAAGCTAAGCAAAATAATAAATTGGCTTATATAAATTTACTTAAACAACTTTTATTCAAAGGTTTATTTGAGTTAAATATACAGTGTTTTCATCATAAAATTAAAATTAATATCATTAAAAATTAGCGAAAAGAGCAAGCGTCTTTATTTTTTTACAATATTTGAATAGCAACACTTTCATGGTTACTTATTTCAATTTGCAAAAATTTTCAAAAACAAAATACACTTTACAAATAATAACGCATGTTACACCAATACTCATATACTTCAATGGGATCTACTGGCTCTTTTCCTATTAACCACACTATAAATATTTCAGCCTGTTCACCATCCTTCAGAGTAACCCAACCTGAACCTCTTTTCAGTAACTGATAAGACCAATGATTAATTTATAAACTTCTCATAAATTTATGTCAGGCCGTACTAACAAGACCGAAGAGATTCCATTAATCTCGAGAAAGTGCATTACTAACACTCATTACATCTAAAATTTATAACAAACAAAACAGCAGTTTTAGGTCTATTCGCACTCAACTATAATATTATACTACTAATACTACTCTTAGAAAATATTTGTATGTTTTTTTAAGTTTTTCTTATGTAGATTTTTTTTTTTTTTTTTTGATGTTAAAAAAAGGAAATTGTAATTTTTGTTGAATGCAAATATTTCGGTGCATCGAATTCGTATTTTATCGACGGGTAACAACCGCGAGCACGTTATTCGGGATTTCACACGCTAATGATATATTACTAAAATGTCGAGCATTGTTGCCGGAAAGACTATGGCAGGGCTGCAATTACGAATTATTTCACGGGGAATTAAATGGCTGCCTAAATACCTTGGGAGTGGCGAGCACTGAGGGAATTCCCCTCGCGATGATTGCGTGGGTTTTCTGGGGCAGGACCCGCGAGCTTTGCGGTGCAGATTCAACTTTAATTCACCTTTTTTTAAATTCAAATTTTAATTTTTAGACGCCGAAATTAACTTTTTAATTTCGCTCAAAGCTGATTCCATAATTTCACTCATGATTCATTTATCGCTAATTCGAGTGCCTACATGTTGGAAAAGATTTTTCATTATTTTAACTCATAGCCTTATAATAATATTTGTGTTAACCAACACATTTAAATTTATTACATGTATAGAACATGATAGATGATTATTTCCAAAAAAGTATACTGTGGTACAGCACATCAAAAATAAAATGATTAAATGTTTTTTTGATTGAAACCTGAAATGCCCGAAAACACGAAAACATGAAAACATGTTGTAAAAATGGTGTATTTACACATTTCATACAAATAACATAATGACACTAATATTGCATGTCAACTACAAAATAATATTTTTTAATAAATGTGTGTAGATGTTTTAACATTTTAATAGGTCTTTGTTACCAACGCGACCATAAAAATAATCTTTATTTTCTTAGATTTAAGTGACTTTAAATTTGAAGTAGATTTATGCCACAAGGGTGGAATTTTAGTTTTCTTACGATGATTTTTTGTGCCTTTGAATGGTGAGAACACACCAGCATAGGCGATCGGGGTATAATCCTTGGTCACGGTTAAAATCCTAATATTCTTTTATTACAAACATATGTGTTTAGCGACCAAGTTTAAATTAACTTAAGGTTTGTAGGCATACGGTTTCCTATAAAATTAAGATTTATTTGACATTTGGTATTACGGTTACCTATTCATATAGAGAAATAATTCCTAAAATCTATCCTTCCCACGGATATTTTATATTTTATTTTAAGCCTTGCATATGGCCAAATACTGTACGTCTTTGTGTTTAAATACCGACCTCGTTAATTTGGAATAACCAAGGAACCGAAGTTTATATTTATGACGGTCCGGATACGGTCAATTGATATTTTGGTTGATTGGTAAATTTAATATGTTTTCAGCGTGAGAACTTGTAAACATGGTTTCTTTGTTCTGGAACCGTATAAAGATCAGTAAGAGCCCTATAGGGCTAGTGTTCAATATGTCTTCATGGGGTTACGATGCCCGTAAGATGACGCTCCGGTAAAAACGCGAATTCCGTTCCGCCGTTAGGTTCGGTCAGGTTACGAAATGTTCGTACCTGCCGTAATTAAAGTAGAGATCTTACAAATCTCAGTGAATATACCGCCGCGAGTTCGGAAGTATATTATGACGTTCGTAGTCACCAGTAAAGAAGTTCGCGATCAAAGCGAAAGTGTTAAGTTACCGACCCCTGTTGTCGGTTCAAAGTGAAAGTCTTTTAAATAAGTGTCTTATAAAAGTGTTAAATGTAACATGTCTGGAAATCATATATTATAACAAAGTTTGTAATAAAGTTTAAATAAAAGTTTACACGAAAGAAGTCTTTAAATTACCTACAATACAGTCCACTAAGTATTCACGAACCTTGGGGAATTCGTGAAGTCACATCGAAGAAACTGAATGTCTACCAGAAGTCTCGAAAGCGAGAACTATACCTGGTAGGCAATCCTCAACAGTCTTTCAAATAAGTTCAATCAAATAAAGTAGAAAAAAATATTATTTCAAAATCGATATCATTCACTATTGCCATCGTCAAAGGTGATAATATCAGTGGATAATTAAAAAAGAACAAAGCCCAGCGATCCTCCGATAAAATACGTATATGTATATACTCTTATTGGTGCCTATACACGAATTCACCCTCTCATCCCCTTATATCTTCAATCGAGCGTTTTTAATATAAAAACGCCAATTATAGTAGATACTCCTCGCTCATTGCAAAGATCTGAGAAAACCTTTTATTCGGCGAAATCACGTGCCCCATTCAACTGAATCGGTTTTAGTGATGGGAAAATCGATTTTATTAATAATAAACTTTCTATCGGCGAATCTCATTATTACTGTAAATATAAAATTCACTTTCTGAAAATAAACTAAATGGTTAAATAACAAATAAAAATTACCAATAACCGCACCCCTTATTTTTACATGTTGCTTTTATTGATTATACTCGCTTTGATCATTTTTTAATTTTTATTAATAATATATTTATTACCGCTCGATTTTTTTATTATTGATTTTATAATTCTTAAGACTTTGTTGCTAATATATTTAATAATTTTTACATTTCTGAACTCTTGATGATTTATTATAATATTCGTTTTTATCACTAAAAAAAGTATTTTATTAATCATTGATTTTACGATGTCCAAATTTATTTTTCAATGGATTATTTTCAAAGTTATAATGAAATGGTATACCATTAATCGATATTTTCAGTATTATGTTGTTGAAGCCCTAAAGGTCACCGGAGGGAGTCGCCAACATAACAAGGTTAATATTGAATGCGGTTTTTGTGGAATTAGGCTTTTTTTATAACGATAGTGCCTTTTTTACTATCGACTAGGGATTTGGGGCAAAGGAAATTGGTATAAAAATAAACCCTGAAAAAACATTTCGTTGACATATCCCGCTATGGTGTAGTAGGTCTACCTTTTTCCAGAACATGGAATAGTACATAACATGGTAATCAAAATATGTTCCAAAATTGGAAAGCATGCAGGGTTTTTTTAGAATAAATCCAAAAATTGATATTAATTCATCTAAAAAAATATTTTTTTGTTTAAAACTAGGAAAATTAGTTTTACATTTGCATATTACAATTCAAATTTTTTCTTAGTTAGTATCAATATGGCGTGGATGTAAATCCTACTTTCGTCTTTTTTAACTAGACTAAAATATGCTTTATCAAAACCTTGATAAAGCATATTTTAAAGCAAAAGAAAAAAAAATTGACACTAGGCCTTGAAAATATCCGTTTTTTTTATTGATTAGTCACAGAGTCATTATTAGCCAAAAAATGAAGGTAACAATTAAACTGCAAAAATCAAGAAGCATGGTTTCAAGTTTTCAAGGTTTCAGTTTGCTTTGCCATTTCATTGTTTTATATGAAGTATTTTTTGACTAGTTAATAATTTAACAGATACATTTACTTGTTTTTAACCAAATTAATCAAGTACCTTTATTACTAACTTACCTAACTATTTACGATATTACTCAATAATGTTTAAAGTCTCATTTCTTTGTTTATTCGCAATGAAAATTTATATAAAGCGAAACTTTAATATATTGATTGTGAAATATAAAGAATATTTATATATAATATATGTAGTGAATGTATGTAATGTATTTACGTCTTTAGATTGAGATTTCACAATACTAAAATCCTTTCAACGGCGAATTCAGGCAAACGTATTAAGACCCTCACCTGTATCGATTTGGTTGAGATAATTTGTCTTGAAATTGTGTGTCTTAAAATAGATTATAGATTACTAACATTTCCATGCCTCAAAATGACAAATATAGGATTTGCTATGCTATGCTATCCCACGGATATAACTGTAGGCTTTTATTAAGTAACGTTCCTTCATCAAGCGTTTGATAAAACTGGAATCTGTTGAATGTATAATATGTAGTTAAGATATTATAATGAAAATACCTTGAAACTGCTTTGAATATTAACAGCTGGTATGCTTGCTTGTTTACAGCTAGGTTTATTCTGTATTCATTAAATATAACATCACCTAAAGATCCATATGTAATAACTTCTCTTAAATGCAGATTTTTTTGTAGTATTCCGGCCTTAACAAGGTAAATTTAAAAGACATACAAGTGTAAAATACTTTTAAATTGATTTGAACTATTTTGTATTTGGTTTTACCCTTGTGGCCTCCTACTCGTTCAAATTCATATGTTTTGACAGTTAAAGTTCTCAGATTATGTAACCTTAGATTTGTTTCCCCTCACATATAAAGACAAAAATCAATCAAAATAAATTTCAATAAAAAAACTCATGATTTTTTTTTTTCGCTTAAAAATAAAAGTTAACATATAAAAATGTATAATTTTTAATTTAAAAGGTTTGCTATGTGTAACTCTGTGTATAAAAAAAAGTATTTTAATAATAACAAAAATATTACTTCATATCAGTAATGTCCATTAGATATTATAAACATTTTTAAATCTATATGAAGAAAAATCACTCAAGTATTGTACTTATTATATAAAAAAATATTGGTAAAAGCAATTTTCAATTACTAAATTTAATTCATTTAATACTTAAAAATTAATCAAGTACAAAAACAACGTATTCAAGGTAAAAACTCACCTTGCTGTTTACTAGATACTGTTTAGTAATTTTAAGTAATCAGCTAATCTCTCATAAAAAAAATACCAAAATTCCAAGCTTCTTTTAGGTGGAAAATGGGAATTTTCGTTTTATTTCCACAGCCGCGTTCCGAGCTGTTATTCCAAACAAATGATCATTTTTACCAAAAGTGGGTACTTATTTGAACGTGAATATTTTTTAATGTGTTATTTTACGCAAATGATAAGAGCTTCACGCCAGTTTGGTCAAATAAGTGTACAACTTGCGTGAAAATAAAATTTCATTCCATGGTTTTATTTTAGGAATATTGTGATGTTCCGCTTTTATGGTGTATTTGCTAACGTGACTAGTTTCGCCAACTTCCTAGGCTAGTATCTTCAAAAAAATACTTATTAAAACGGTATCTTCATTTTGTAGAATTTTAGCAAAACTAGTTGTGTCAACATAAAAGAAAAATATCACCTATTTTTTTCCATTAACTGTTAATTTTCCATTAAGTAATGGAATTCCACCAAATATTTTCTGTCAAAAATAAAAATTGAATATCAATATTATTAATATGAATTTCAACATTTTATACATCAATTTTTCACTATAGTAAACTGGCTGAACTTCTTATATTTTGTATCCAAACAACAGAAATTAGATTAAAATTATGAATTTTTTTTTGTAAGTGGTTTCGCCTTAAAATCTTATTCAGCCTGAAGAAGTTCCCGAAAGACAAAGCACTCGGAAACAAAAAAAAATCGTAACCACTCACTCATTAAGCTATTTAAATTGGCATTAAAAATTTTTTCAGTTATTCATATGTATTTAAGTGTATATATATATAATATTTATTAAAAACTTGCTCACTCGTTATTCTTTAAATTAATTAGGGTGCAAGCCACGAACCGTTTTATTAAATAATTTATAAACTGCTTCAAATAATCAGTACTAAAAGGGATTTGTAGGCTTAAATTACGCTTACATACATTTACTGCTAACCTTCACAATTTTAGATTTTGCTCTCTGGGTTTAAAAGTCACAAAATCGACCTTAATATACCGAAAAATTTTACCAAATATGTATATTTAAAATCATATGTGCTTTACTTGAAAATCAAAACAATTATTTGGATGTATCCATATATGAATTTGTACAGACGACATTATTTAAATCTTTGATACAAACCGAAAGTTTCCACCAGAAAGTATTTTTTTGAATACTTTTAAAGAGATGGCACTTTAAGTTTACAGACTTGGCAGAAACAATGGGGAAAAATCGAAATGTCATTTATTGCCTCGAAACAGGAAAAAGGCGTCAACTGCCATGCAGTATATTTATTTTATGACGCCATGAAGATTTCTAAATTTGGAAAAGACCAAATAATCCCAGGAGATTTTTTTTTATGTGGGTTGAATTTTTAGAAAAGAACTTTGACGCAACCATCGAATTTATAAGACATATTTAAAGTATTATTTTAATGCTATATAAATATTTTTTACGTATTTGAGAGTGTGTTTGTTGCTGTGATCGGAATATAGCGCTATCGATATTTGCCTGGTTTTTATCATTGAATTAGGAAATCTTGGAAAAAATATTGTTTGAAAGGTTATATTTATCGCTCGATTTGTTTTATTTTTAATAGGTAGGCAATTTATAATTTTAAAAGCACAGAGAAAGCTTTGCTCGTAAATGTGAGACTAATGGTAGTGAGTGTTCTTACCACTAGAACATATGCCTGTTGCTTTAATTGCGTCATTTACGATATTACATTAAAATCTCTTAGCGTAAAAGCAAAATTTCTATTTGTTTCATTACATTAGTAAGTTTAGTAAATTTAATTTAGGCTGAATTATTTAAAGTGTATTTTATTTTAGGCGCATTTGAATTCTTACTAGATAGGGTGTGAAAAAGATTTTTACGTTGAAATACAGAAATATATTTTTACGTGGAAACATCATAAGTATTCTAAAAAATAATTAATGTGAGGAAAAAAATGACAGTATATTAAAAATTGAGTTTTTTTACGAGCTCACATTTAAAACCCAAGTATTACTTGGAAAGTAAAACTTTTAATTTTTTTTACAACGAAACACGTGGCTTTTATGTGTGAAACCCAATAAAGCCTTGAAGATCTCCTTATCACATAAAATAATTAATTAAGAAAAGCCTTATGGATACTTCGACAAAAAAATAATAGATTTTTGTAATTACAAGCCATTTTTTTTCACACAAATGTTTATTGGTTTTATAATATGCTATTGGAAGTTGGATTCCTACACGAAACGGCTAGATTTAACAATAATAAAAAAATATGATACTCACTGCTTATACTGTTTTTACAAAAATTACTGTTTTTAGATAAAATATTTATTTTAAATATAATGTTAAATTTGCGTTTTTGTACTTGATCCATTATTTTCCGCGAAAAAAAAGTTGTCTGAAAAAATAAATTAAATTAAACGATGAGGAAAAAATATCTGGGTAATTGAATTTATGTGGGAGGATGAAATCATTTCTACTTTTTCTGAAATTATTTTCCAATTTTTTTTATTAATTGTTCTACCTTTGACTCCGGAAATGTGCCGCTGTACATTTTCTATTCGGTGTTTTCTGACCTACGTAGTTTTGTAAAATAATTATTTGATCATTCTTGAAGTTTTTGAATTCGATACATAACTTTCTATCGAATTTAGTGGAATTAATATTTATAATGAATATTAAAAATATACTACCAGGTATTGAATTTAAACTAGCAATTTTAATATTACAATTTATGAATATTTATCAAGCTTTAAGAGTGAACTGCTTAAATTAACACCGGATAAATAATATTCAAAAGGTACATTGTTCAATTAAAATATTGTTCGTATTTAAAAATCTAAAAATACAGGTTTAAGTTTATATTAGCATTGTGGTTTGGGCTTAATTAACAATAAATCAAAACTTTCTATCTATGTACTACCAATATATATTTATTTAAAGCAATAAAATAAGTGAATAAAAGCGATGAAGAATTGGTAACAAGTTCTACTCGTCTCCAAAAAAATATCTATATTTTTTTGCTATTTTATATTTGAATCGATAACGTTAAAACACATATTATGTGTTTAAGTAGACAAAATTATTAATAATACATCAATGTAGCGGACTTGCACAGAATTTATTTTTTTCTGTTAATACTATCATGTACCTTACTTCACTTTAAGGTTCATTAGTATACCTCTAATTTGCTCTCACAGTTAATTAACTCTACGATACGTTCTATCATTATATTTGACATGAGACTGTATATTTTAAGATATTATGCTTATTATGAAATATTTTTAAACAACTGGAATAATTGTTTTGGGGATGTTAGTACACAGGTATCAGAGAATATGTTAACCGAAACCTTTAGTGTTTTCAGGTGTGGTACGAACACACCGCCTCATTAGTATTTCAAGAAACAAATCAAAGAGCAAAAAAAAAAAAAAACAAGTCTTCATTTTCTAGCTGCGCATTTGTATTCACGCTTTTGCATTGAACTTCATAATTGGCTTCATAACAATTACCCGTTTTATTAGATGCACAAAAAGCAGCTCGAGATTCACGGATGAACTATCAGCTGACGAAGAGCTCTTTGTTCCTCCTCCGGGCTTCAGAAGTTCATGTTTATTTAATTAGCTGAAGGGAGCAAGAGGGGTGGACCTCTTCCTGGCTGTAGTCGCATTCACGTTTCCTGTGTTGATTTATTCGAGCCTTGCAGCCGGCTCTGGATGCGTTTGCGTCTTAGAATTTTCAACCCTTTGCAGCATTCATTTTGCTGAAAGATTGAGTTTAAATATTTTTTATGATTTAAACACAAATTTACTTTTTGAAATCGATTTTTAGATATTTTTATGTCACTTACTAATGTGATTAGGCATACTTTTTCACATATTGAAAATGATTCAAAGAAACTCTCAGAGAAATATCATCCTACATAAGTCACGATGATATTTTTCTGAGAGTTTATTTGAATCATTTTCAATATGTGAAAAAATATGCCTAATCATATTAGTAAGTAATATAAGCCTGCAAAGGTAATTAAAACGCACTTGATTGACGTTCAATCCACAAAATAGACATATTTTTACAGCATGTGTACTTTTTAAATATTAGCAAATTTTGGTTATAATAAATCGAATTCGACAAACTGAAATTGTACTATTATCTATATTACAACTATTTAACTGTGATCTAGGCGACATTGTTAAAAAATACATTATAAATTCAAGAGTAAATATTTTATAGTTCTGCTAACAGAACAGCTGCAAAGTAATTGTTACTTTTAAAGTCACGTCTATGTCGTCTATTAAAACTTAAATCCGTTGGCAATCTTAACTTGACAATTTATGTATGGAAACTTCTTGATTACATTTATAAAATATTAATCTGTTAGACGTTTTAAATATTAAGATTATTCATGTAAACAGTTTTCATATTGAGTACTAAACGAACATTTCTAAAATGAAAACATCGATGAAATAAGAACTGCTTTCTACAATTTTACTAACTTAAAATAAAACAAAATTCAAGGTGTATGAGTGTTTATTATATTATATAAAATGAAGCAAAACTTTCTTTGAATTAATTCAAAGAAAGTTTTGCTATTAATGAATAATTTCTATTACCTTTTTTGTTCCTAAATGTAACATATCTAAAATTCGTATAATTTAACTTCAAATTTACTGACTGATAACTTATGAACAGATCTAAGGTCCTGCGTTTTTTTTTATTATTTAATTCTTTAACTGATAATTATTGAAAAAAGTTTTTTTATTTAAAATATTGATTTGTATATTAGACATGAAACTAGAACTGCGTTTCAAAACAATTAATTCTTACGAGAAAAATAATCAAACTGAAATTCGGTTTCAATATTTAAATTAAAGTTAAAAGTAACCACAACAAATAACAAATTTACAAAAAGCTATTATGTATAATTGACTATCTGCTTTGAAGGTCTTATACATCTAAAACAAACAGGTGACGTTAAAGCCGACGTTGTTTACCAAGTAATTTTTAATTTAAACAACACGCTAACTATCATTTACACATACTCTTCTAGTATCACGTGCCTCGTGAAACCTTTCACAGATGTTCTTTGGATAAGTTCGAGTCCGCAAGGGGTTGAAATGCAGATCGCGATGCATCATGCAGTATCGTGCGCTTCTTTCTGTCGTCCTATGTTCCTGGCGACAGTTCGGGAGAATTTAGTATGGCAAAACCGACTTTTATTTTTTGTTTGCACTTCGAATATATTTCCGGTCTGAAGGAGAATTGCATGTCGCGAGATACCCGCAGTTATCTTGATTCGTTTTAAAATATCGCTTACGGTAATGGTTGAAACGATATTTACGGTCGTACACACTAACATGTTTCTATAGAGATTCGTAGATATAACACTAAGAATATAATATATGCATTATAACGTTGCTTGAACTTCTTTCTAATTAAAATAAGATCGTTTGTTAGTTTACTTAACTAGAGTAGCAAACTTACGCATCGCTTTCTCTTCGGGTGGTTATGACACAGCCTGAAGATGACTTAGTTTTAGGTGGCTTTTTACGTACCACCATTAAATGCCTCCCATGTATACTTACCCGCCCATCCGATCCTTTCCATAAAAACAACTCGTCGTTCTAGGGATACATCTATCCACGGAGACTTAGGACTTATTGGAGGTCTTTTTTGTTAGTTGGGTCTGCTAAAAGACTAGAATCTTCGAGTTTACTGGGACGGTGATGGATTGGTTCTCTGATAAATATGTACATACATTTCAGTACGTTTTTACGTATAAAAAGGTGTTAGAAGACGTTTTATACACCTATAAATTTTGACCCTGGGTGTTAAATCCAACTATCACATAAAAAAATCTTACAAACGTGAAATTTTTGTCTTGAAATTTTAACCTTTTCTTATAACATGGTATGTTGTGCATTTATTAAAATAAAATGGTAAATAGTCTAATAAACAACTGTAGAATATAAATTTTTAATATTTTATACAATAGCATAAATCTCATCTTTTAGTGAAAATGTTGGAGAATAAAATTTTTTTTGGACTACTTTCTTGCTGTCATTCGAAAAAATATGTTTTTCATTTTATAAAAAAAACCGATAAAGTAAATAGGAGTAAAATGTTCATTTTAACGAATAATCTGATTTTTTCATTATTATTAAAAGCTTATCTGATGTTGTTACTTAACACGTATATTATCATTTTGCAATAATTTATATATAACGTGTAAATAATATTTCTATTAAAATAAATAAAACATCTTCAATCTAATCCAACTATTCTAACTATAATAACGATAACAGACAAGTGATTGATTAAAGCAGTATGACATATTAAGATAATTTGCGTGTTTAGAATAGAAACACACAATTATATATATTACGATTACAAATTGCTGGTGTTTAAAACATAAATCTAGTGTATTTTATTTAATTTGCTAAAGCTTTGTTCTATAATTTCATCAATCGAGATTACCAGGAAATAATTTCCGGAGTGATTGACTGAGGTTTTCCAAATTAAGGGCTTTATTATATTTAAATATGAAAATATCTGTTAACGCCAAAGCGTCGCCTTCCTTTGTGATTATAATAATCGTTTAAGGGTTATAAAATATGCTGTGACAGCAAATATCTTATCATTTTAAAAAAAAAAAGTAAATCAATGTTTTAAATAAATAAAACAACAAACGTTTGGCAACCAAGTTCGGAATATTTTGATAAAAATAATTAAGGAGTCGCATTAAGAAATGAATAAACTTTAATACATTTAAAAAAACAATGAAATTAATTTGATGGATCACGTGACTGTCTAACAGTCACAAGAGGTTCTATTTATTTTATCTGTGAAAGCTGTCGAAGTCAACAGGCTCTGTATATCTATGTTTGAAGACAAAATACAGACACACTATCAAAGCAATCAAGTTTCAACGTTTACGTGAGTGTACTAAATTATACCTTGAAGGGTATTGTGGAGGTACCATGTAATGTATTTGCTCCAAAAAGTTAGTAAAAATACCATTAAATTGATTAAAAAGTTATTTTTTAAGTTTTTCAATTGTGAGAGCTTTTAAATAATTATGACAAGGTATTCAATAGAGTGAATCAATTGTAAATTCTTATCATACTTTTAGAGTTATGCTTAGCAATATTTAAGTTTTATCGTGTGAATAAATTCACGTCTGATTCAAAATATAAAAATCTTTAACCATTTTGGAATTTTAATTGTAATAAATATAACATTCAGATATTTCTGGAATTCTACTAACAAAAAGATGATTATTTTTTGCACATTGTATAATTATTTTCCTTCGAGAGTATAAATGGTTTGTCGGGTCGTTAACAAGATTCTTTGATTCATTCCAAGATTCATTGGGTTTTCGTTGAGATCATTGATTGAAATAATAAGGAAAGAAATATATATTACTAACAGCTGAAATGCAATGTAAGAAATGGCCGTTTCAATTTCACTTGAGATACATAAACGATTTAAAGTCAACATGAACTTTTGACTTTATATTTCAGTATCGATATTGGCTTGAAGTATTTAAATACGACAGCGCGGTCCCAAATTTCAATAACTTTTAAAATATATTATCCGGGGAATGTAAAATCCATTTAAAATTTGATCTGAAATGAAGAAGGTTTAACCAAATTTATACAAGAAAGAAAAATTCAATTACGTTCATGTATAACACCAAAGAATTTATTTTGAATAGTAAAATAGGCTTTGGTTCAATTGAATAACAAAGAGTTTTTTTTATACATTTTTACTATGCATTTTTGTATTATACTAAAAAACAATACCATTATTAAATAAATTAGCATTATTGAAGTAAAATAACCCCCTTAATAAATTAAATTAGGGGTTTAAAATAGAGATGTGATTCTGATTTATCAAATTATTATATATCAGCGATCATAAATACACTTGCCATATTTTTTGGTTTTGAAATTTGTTACTGGCATTAAAATAATCAGGCACATAAATTGATTAAATATTTTAAAATAAAAAAAAATTGAAATAAAACACTGTGTGTAATTATACATATAAAAATATTTCACACTAATAAAAATCGTACTACAAATGAGAATTATCTTTCATTAGGAGTGATTGTTATCCTTTTGTTATCTTTATTTTCAGTCTAAAAAATATTATTTTTTTAAATAAATATTTTATGGATTGATTTGCTTCTTTTTATATTTAAAAGCTACCTTTAGTCAAAAAGAAGTCATCGATTTTTAAAATCATAGGTAAATAAAAATTATGACCATTTCATTGAATATATGTTTTTCCTGAGCCAGTCTCACTAATTCCAGCTAGTTTCCTCTTTTTCTTTTGAATTTCGTGGACAATCAGCTGCAGTAGCCTATTTTTATTATTTGATAGATATTGCCAAATTTAGATTCACTTTTATTCCATCGTTAGGAATTATCGTTTTTTGTGCAAGACTCTGTTATTTGTGACGCTGTCAACCCATGGTGATTTACGGAATCTCTTACAGGGTGTCCAAAGAGAGTATCGGGTATTTATTAGTTCAGTAAAACAAAAACTACTAGTAATCAAGTATTTTTTTATTGTTGATTATAAGAATACACAATGGAAAATTATTTCAAAAAGATGATGTTGTCCAAATGGTGATAGTTACGCTGCTGGCACTCTTCTAATCTGGAACAAAGATTGCTGATAACACGCTGACACATAGCCCTCGATATTGCTGCCATTTCTGACCTGATGTATTATTTCAATTCCGTTAGGTTCATCGGATTATTCACATAAACCCTACTTTTAAGGTATCCCCACACGAAATAATCAAGAGGGCTAAGTTGATGTTACGTGAAATGACCTTATTGGGGAATAATTCGTTAACAGCTTCAATTGATTGATTGGATGTATGGCAAGTTCTCAAGTTGAAACCTTGAAACTCCTGCAACTCTGGGCCCAAAAAATTTCGCAGCATATCGCAATAACGGTCACTATTCACATTCACCCGATACCCTTTTTGGACACCCTGAAGCCACTGCTACACAGTTGCTTATCGTTACGAGTTATCGTTTCTAGCGCATTTTGTGCAAGACTCTATTACTTGTGACGCTGTCAACCCATGGTATTTTAATGAATTTCCTATAAAGCCACTGCTACAGAGTTAGAGTTGCTGCCTCAAGTGTCCAGACCTGAACTCCATAAAAATAAATACGAAGCAAGCCTCAAAAATAAACATTCAGAGAGCGCTGATGTACATTCCACTCGCGGCTTGCAATCGGATATTCGTTATTCGGCCATAAATCACAGCTTCTCGTGACGTCACGTCGGTGTGACGTCCCTGCCGCGAATTAATCTTAATTGAAAATGGCGTCCTGGTGTTTGACAACATGTGTTGCCGCTTCTGCCGACAACAGTATCGCGCACTAATCGTCGGTATTTGCCGGGGAATTCTCATTTGATTAATATCTCTCCACGCGTCTCCGGTTTGATCAATACTTGAATATTTTGGCCGGGAATTGGTGCGGTCGTGGGTGATGTCGAAATTTTATCGCGTGTACAATCTGGATCTGTTGGATGTGTGCTCGTGGCAGAGAGCGAATGGAATTAAACCACTGATTCAGTTAATTAACTGTCAGCAATGTGATTAAACGTCAAGCGAGCACATATTACTTTTTTGTAAAAAATACTATGTGTAAAAATCACGAACGTCTTTTTTTAAATTTATTTCTACTATACATTTCATGTATGCGTTAATGTTTTAGAAATCGTTATTTTTTTGTGAAGTGGTATATATATTTGTCTATGTTTCGGTATATTTTATATATTTAGTCCATAATAGGTTTAAGCATGAAAGCACAGACCTTTTAAGGTTTTATTAAATTCATTTATACATGTATTAAATTTGTTTTCATTTTGAAACAATATGTTTCTTTCCTTTGATTCACATAATTATGTTTTCATAATACACAGAGAAGGTTAAAAAATAAGTTTTTATTGTTTTATTTTGAATAATTACAAATACAGCGAGTAAAATAACTCACAAAATACATGGGTTGGTAATATATGACAAAATATCATTTTTCATACATATTCTGATTTTCATGCTCGTTTCTATTCTAATTTTTTTTTAAAATTACATACTCTTGATAACTCAACGCAAAATGATTTTTTTGAGATATGAAGACATTGTCTGTTGTTTATTGGAAATTTAAAAAATATTTCTGTTTATTAAAAAACAAATAAATTATGGATATTTCATAAAAAGTTTTTTTTTAATATGAATTGTAAAAAATCACTTATATTATTTTTCTGAACTGATGATGTAATTCACAAAAAAATCTTGTAATCAGGTATGAAAGTTTTCTAAAAAAAATAAAAATCAAATATTGAAAATATACAAGCAGGTGTAATATTATGTTGATTAAACTTTTGTGCTTTGTATGAGTTCTGCTGTAAAATTGCGGTTATAATTGAAAACCTTATTTCCACTTTGAGTTATAAATTGAGTACTTATATACATATTAAGTTTTAATCTCCCTCATGCCATTATCTTTTTGCGAAGATTTTTAATTTACTGAATACTTTTTTCAGTGATTAAAGAACTGTTGGCCCACTTACTCTCTCCGTATGTAAATGTGCAAAAATAAAACCTATAGTTTTTTTGCCTTAAAAAATTTTTCATTCATTTTTTAATCACCTCTAAACCATTGTTAAAACAAAACATTAAAAAGTTTTATAAATAAAAATTTTCATGTTCTTCAATATGTCCCATAGCATTATCACTAATTCTGGATATGTGAATAATATAAATCAATATTATTCGGGTCTTCTAAAGTCAGATTTGTATTTATACTATAAAATATCAATATATGCAATTGCATAAAAATTGTAATGGAATAATTTATTTTCCATCTTGATATCGTACCAATTCCATCCTTTTACATAATTCGCTTACGGGGTAGTCTCAGCGTTCATGCCCAAGCCCGAAAAATTGGATTCGTAACTTATTCCCAGTATCTACCCTTATTTGCCATTCAGCATACTGTATAATAATTCAAACAATCCCCTTACGGCATAGTTACGAAATCTATACAATTTAGCTTATCTATACGTGAACTAGTAATTCTCAATATTTAAATCAGTTGTGTTTGTAATTTGTTTTATACACATGGATGACAAGTATTACATTTAGATATTTTAGAGGTTTGTCGTTAAACAGGTAATTACTCGATTATACGTACATTTGAAAAGAAATAGTGAATTAAGCTTGTTTTTAAAAAAATATTTTTTCAAATTTATTTAATACAAGTTTTGTACTCAGGGGTGTTTACTCGGTATTATCGTGACGTAGCAAAAGGTTTGGAACCAATGGTATTCCCAAAGCGCCCTCATTAGGGAGGCTGTAAGCCGCCCCAGATACGCGGAGCAACGGGGTAGTTCACGGGCTCGTAATACATTTAGCAATAAATGTTTAAAAATATAATTATGAAACTTTCTACATGTTAAAGTTATTTTGTATTAGAATTTAATATCACTGTGGCCAGTTAATTTTGCATACCAGACATTTTGAAACGATAATTAAACGGTTCACAAAATATAATGGTACCGATGTTTTGTCATATCATATGCAAATTAAGACTCTAAAATATTAATAATATTGTTTTGATATTTTATTAACGCTTTTAAAGATTGATAATAACTGGTAATGTTCACAGTAGTATATATAAACTGCGCATACTATAAGGTTAGCTGGAAGGCTCTACTTCAGATTTAAGAGTGGCTTCAACAATGCCGATACTGGTAAAGTAGAAGGGATCAGATGCCAAGATGGCTGCCATCTTACCTGATGAAGGCTTACACCGGAAACGAAGGTTCTAGATTTAGAAGTGTTGGTCAGATGCTGTTGGCGTAATTAAATTGTTAAGTCAGGGCAAAGTTTCAGATTCTTAAGCTGGCTTCATAGACAACAAAACGGTAACTATCCACTACCATCCTCTTTTGGGTTGTTAACTTAACTCGACTACACCCGCAGCAATACAACTTGCAACCGACTTGCAATTAACAATTTTTACGGTTTAGTTTAAGCTAAAAAGGCAAAAAAGGACCTATAGGCCAGGAACTATTTGGTTTTCTGTTATGTCGCAGCCTGTGCTGAAGGCTTTAGGGAAAACATAAAAAAACTGAAATAAAGTGACGCCATTGGCTTATTGCCATTTCAGTCAGTTATCTCGCATCGTATGTAACCAGTTTTATTTAATAAGAGTGCAATAAATATATAAATTTGGTTGAATAATATATTTATAAACATGAAAATAAAATTTATTTACAATAAAATAAATTTGGTTTCAAAACCATTTACAAAACTGAAATGAAGTATTTCTAATGGATTTGAATTTTATATTAAATATATTTATATTATTTTTGTATAAAAAAAGCAGAAACCTAAATCGAATCGTTGAATTTATAATATTTTAAGATTATAATGTTTCATGTAGCTGACGAGAACCAGTCTGCGAAAAAACAGCACGCATGTTTTATTTATATACACTAATATATTTTTAAATAAGTTTTTCGTGTAAAATATGTGTTTGACCTTTCAAGTAAAAATTGTTATTGAGTGTTTGTGGTAGTGAGCTGGTAGTTTATTCAAGTTTCAGATACCCTGCTAAAGACTGTGTGCACGTTTTTTTACATTGATTCATACAAAAACTCTGAGACCCATAAACGAGGTTTCATTTTGTTCTCGAACCTGTAATTTGAATAATAAATAATGTATCATGATAACATCCCTCGTAAAAAGCTGCCCCATAGCATGAGATATTTCAACCTCGAATAATGCTAGATAATGCCACGTTTTTAGTTATTTTATGCTTTTTACCATATAAAAGCTTTGTTTAGTAAACCGCATAAACTTTGATGGAATTTTTTTTTTAGACTTTATAATCTTTTTGTAGTCTTTGAAATCGACCGTGGAAAAGATATTACATATTTAGACCAAGAAGATTTATTTTTTAAAAATACTATTTCATATTTAAAAGTGGTGTTCACTGGCCTTATAAGGTTATCAGTCGTAAATTGTAATACCCGGTCTAATCTCTTTCGTGCAAAGAGTGAATAATCACTTGCTGTTTTAAGAGCCTAGAATAGTATTTGAGGGACTCCATAAGTTTATCAACATAATAAAATAATATTTTGGTAATAATGTGGTTTATAGATACCTCGTTTTAATATTTTTTACATTGATAAAATGCTTACAATGTCGCACATATTTTTAATACTGACATACAGCCTTTACCACTCGAAGAAATGTGGTAAAATGAAATGTCGATTCGTTTCCGTTCTAATAAATTTTCGTCCTTTGTATCTCTTTCTCCATTTTCCTGTCAACACATGTCCCACGCTCGGCCACCACCTGTCTGCTTATTATTCGGGTTTTTCCGAGTAAAAGATTTGAATGTTCACAAATATATTGAAAAAAAAAACAAACAAATTTACATGCTGACAGAACAATATACATAAAAATTATACGTGAAAACAAACGAGACCGTGGCACAGATTCGCAAATCGCAAAAAGACAATTTCGCCAGGGGAACTATTCAAATGAGTAGCGATTTCGCTCACAAAAGGCTTTATTAAATTATTGTGAAGAAAGACAAAGAATATATCAAAACCATCTCACTCTAGGCGTGTTTTTTAATCACACACATCCAACATATTTCAAAATAATTACATTAACTATACCCCCTACCTCTTTTCTGTTTTAAATATTCATTTATATAATTTTATTTTATAAAATAAGAATATAGTTCAAAAATATTAAAATATAACCAGTAAACATGTTTATTACCTAGTGCAGTCTTTTATGTCATGTTGAAGGCTGAAGCGGATCTGCCATTAACAGTCACGCAATCTCATGCAATATTAAGGTGTATGTTCCCTGGTTTAGTTTATGGAGTCGGCATCTTTGTTCTATGGCAATTTATATAGTCACGGGTTTGCCAGACCATGAGTTGATTGGGTAATACCAGCCCTTCCTATTTGTGGAGTAAATCACACATGCTGCCATAGCTATTATTTATATTAAAAAAGCTTGCCTAAAAATCAAACATTTCTTTCTACGATCCTTATGAAATTGATAACATTTTCAATATAAGAAATATTGATATTTTTGAGTAAACACGTTGAGCTTATCAAACAGAGTGAAATTTAATATAATAATAAGCAAGAAAGGTTGGCGAAACCGGTCACAAATAAAAACGAACATGTGGAAAATCACTCAAGTATTTTACCCAAAATATCAAAATGAAATTCCACCAAGTACTCTCTGTCAAAAATATTGAATTTCTTAAGAAATATTGAGTCAAACTTTCTTTTTTCAACCCGAAGTGTTTGCCACAACCATAAAAAATCGTTGTATTAGGGAGACAATTTAAAATCTAACACTCCTTGAATATTTTTGTTTAATTCACTTCTTTTCACAAGTGAACTTTTAATAAAAAATATTATACAAAAATCCAATACACGAGTTAAACATTTGAAATACAGACATTTGTTTACAATATTCTACACGATGCTTGTAATTCTTCGCAAATTGCTCGAGAGTCATTAATAATCGTATTTACTGTGGTTCATTTACGAAAACGTTTCACATAATTAATTCTCCCTTCGCACCTTCTATAAACGGAGGGAATCAAAATGGCGTCACACCCCCGGCAATTCTGCTTTGTGACATTTTATCAACTTCCCGAATCCTCCCCTTAATCTGTTACCAAACTTGCTCAGATATGCTAAGCGGCATTAGCAACTTCCCCGTGGGCTGAGCCGGGAACTGGGCGTTTTTAAAACTGCTAAAGAGCTAGCCTAATGCACCAGTCAAAAAACATCAAGGATTATTTTTATAACAGCAAAAAAATCTCTAAAATACAAAGTATAAGGTCAACATTGTTATTTTGAGTGTAATTAAAATCACACCATTAATTTGAACATATTACATGCAAATACTGGAAACGAAACAAAAATACGCATACTTTACACCACCTGTGCGAGTAGTGGCTGCTAATAAAATAAGCAAATTGTTATAAACTGTCACAACTTGAGTTTGATATGTTATATTCGTAATATATTGAAGTTTTTTTTTTTTTTTTTAATTTTTTCATTGAAAGGCCATTCTTCTATTTAAAAAACAACGTTGCTTCTGCGTGGTTCGATCTACTCGATAAACTTGTTAAATATTTACCAACTTTACTAAATACTACTGCCCACTGCTAACTGCAGTTTTAAGGTTATCATATTTAAATATTTTTATAAATAAATAAATACATGTATATTTATAAACATCTGATTCTATCAAAAACAGCTGAGAATTAACTAACCATGATTATTACGACTGTGCAATATGATCCTGATACTTTGGTACAATTGAATCACAATGTATAATATGCAATGTGCTTTATATATATATATATTTGAATAAAATACTTGAGTGATTTTCCACATTTTCGTTTTTATTAGTGACCGGTTTCGCCAACCTTTCACGTTGGCATTATCAAACAGAGTGAGATTTTATATAATAATAGGCAATTAGGTAAACAATTGTTAGAGGGAGAGGTTGTTGGAAAGAGAGAGAGTGATTGTCAGGTGGTAAGAGCTAATGTGATTTTAATGTACCTGACAAGTGGAGGATTCTATATAATTGCAAAATTTTTGTGAACAGATGTTTTTATATTAATGGGGTAATTATCTAAAATAGTGGCTTTGGGGCGCAGCGGCAGTTATCATGTGTTGGGGTTTGTTATATATATATATATATATATATATATATATATATATATATATATATAGTTTCTTCTGTAGCCAGAGTAGTATGTCCCATCCCTTCTGAGCGCGGCTGTATCAAACATATAAATTCGTGTGCCTTTAATTGATAGGGAGCTGCTTCTTGTACCGCTGATGTTTTGTTCCGTCGAGGTCTACACGGCTCGAGATGTTCATTATTCTGTACTCCACTTCCATTGTCTTCGTTTCTTGGTAATTGTTTTGTTGTTGAATTGCTTTTTGTCCGCCGAACTAAATCGCGGCATTGTCAATTGATTGTCGTCACGCCAGCCCGCAGACTTTTAATAGAGCCACCCCCGCTGCCATTGAAATTCAAATTGTTATAGTATCACATCGGAATAACTTACCTTTTCTCTTGTTGTTTTACGGAACCAGCGTCGAGATGGAAGAATTTTCTTTATAAAGTCTCTTATACCCCGATAATATGCGGGCGCACGCCCAAGAATGGAGAGAGGTCTTTCACCCATTGTGCCTCCATTCTTTTAATACACTTCTTGGGAAAAGTTCTGCAGTGGACCAGTCTGTAATATTTTTTATGTAGTTGAACACAATTCATCAATTAAGTGATTCAGTCATTCATCAAGATTTAGGTTGTAACTGTGTTATATATATTTTTTTAAATGGATTATTTTATTATCCGCAGAACGGTGGTATGATTATAGTAACTATGTGCTGTTTGTCAAGTCATTCTTTCCCAAGAACTAAAATACCGTTAAAAAAATTAAATATACCAACAAAAACATTCAAAACTATTTGATTTGATTGATTTAAATTGTTTTTAATTGAATTGCAAGTAATCATAATTACGTAAAGTATGGACGCACTAGATGAGAGTAACCTAAATAATTTTTTTAAGATTAAAAACGCAAATCCATTTTTAATGCAAAAAGCATTTTAAAAAACTATATATATATATATACACATTCTCTGTGTGGAGATATTCGGGCGATTTTGTGGAGCAAAATTGTTATTCTGGCCTTTACAACAAGTAATATTTATTCTGGTCATACCGTATATATAAAGCATAAAATAAATTTCATGTTTATATTCGATTGCCGTACATTTATTACAATATTAGGAGGACTAAAGTGAATTTAAAGATTTTTTTTTATTTGATTTATGAGCGGACCCTTCAGACCCCAAAATCTTATCCGGATGTATGTTTATTTTATTCGAATATGACAATATACTAGAAGCAATAACATATTTTATGACCCGATAAAGGTTTGTATTCAATTGAGCTCATCTCGAGATTTATTTATTTTATTGTGAGCTATCTATACGAAAGGTTATTCCGGATATTTCATAAATATTGTAGAAGGATCCTTAAAAGAAGGGTGAAAAAGAATCCCAATAATGACGTCACATTGTGTCACAAGTAATAGAGAGCAGCTGTCTCTTCAGAATTAAGATTGAGTTTTAAATTGAGTAAATGTATACGCGTATTTAATTTCTTTTGTGACAGAACAACCCTGAAGATGGCAAGGCACCATTATGTGTCGTATTAGAAAGAGATTTAATTTAATGACTAACGAATAGGGGTTGAAAGAAAAAGTCGATGATTAATAAAGTTGATAGAATTTGTTTCACAGTTCACAATCAATCAGTATACTGACATATATCTTTTACAGACTGGGTGAATTCAATAGCATCATTAAGGCAGAGATCTTCAGTTCTGCAGTTCTAAATATTTTTTATAGCTTTATCATCAATGTAAAGTAAAAATCTTTGAGATATTATTAAAAGTTTTATTGGTTTGGTATAAAGCTAATATTTCATAATAAGTTTCTTATTATTCTGAATAGAGTGAAATCAGGAACACTCATATAAATTATAAAGCAATTATTGAAGTAGTTATATATGTTAAAATATTAAATCTTTGACACAAATGTACAGAGATACAAAGAAAACTAATGATATGAAAAGTATAAAGCTTTTAAAAAAAGTCAAGTTATACTTGATGAGGTTTTAACGTAATTAAACTTTGTAATTTCTGAATTAAAGTAGGTTGTGCTGCTTTATTAGGTCAATATACTTATAAGCTTTAAAAATATCTAGAGCACTGTTTACAAGTATTTTTAAAAACATAATAGCATGGTTTGATTTATGTGCAGAGATATATATTTATATGTGATGCTGAGTCCGAATTTCAGCGTAATAAGTTTGAGTCGACGAAAGAAAATTTATTTCAATGAGAGGACAGAGTGCCATGTCAATGAGAGAATTATAAATGAATTATTATGCGAACGGAGTGGATTTCATTTGAAGCTTCTAGAAGCAAATGTTGTCAACTCAGTTAACAACAAAGACATAATTCAAGCATTGACAAAGTCCGCGTTGACCAGAAAATAATATTCCCAGTTATTACACTACTCTTCTTGTTTGTTATCAAAAATAAACCTATATTTATAATACAATTAATCCTAATCAAATCTTGTTTTCCGTATCTTATAATATATTAAAATCTATTTGTAGAACTATGTTTGATTTTTATTTTTGGTTATGTAAAACATAAACTCACTATATCAATCAGTGTTATTTGTTTACGCCATTTAACATGTATTTTCGCAAAAGGCCGAAAAGTGACTTCTCTTATCACATTTTTTATCAAAAAAATAAAATGGACATTTTGTAATTTAATTAATTTTTTCCTGTACTTCAATATGCATATTTTCAAAATACAAAATAATTTTTAAGATATGTGTAAATTATAATTATAAGTATGCAAATGGTTGAATATAAAAAAATAGTCACTTGCTAAGCGATTCTGATCGTTTTAGTTAGCAAGCGCTATTGTCATTTAAAGGCTTTCTTATACAGAGTTGAGCTTGACGAAACCCTTAAAATCAATTGTAGTCTCGTAGCCGTTCTGAGATACATATATATTGTTTAAACCAGGGTGTCATGAAATAAAGCATTCATTTTAGTTAAAGCAGTCGGCAATATTTCAAAGTTGCATAAAACCAACTATTTTCACAACACTAAAGTTTTCCATTTCGCATAAATCACGGGGGCAAAAAAACGCGTAGTAATTATTTACAGTACGTACACTTATATTATATTTCTGTGCGAGTTCTTTGGCCGTTCATTACCAAAGTTTCGCCGGCGCATTCCGGCCACTCAGTTTTGGCGTGAATAAATAAAAAGCAGATTTACGTCTTATTACACTGTGCGCGCTACACCACGTATTCTAGGGGGATTTCCTGAAAACTTCCCCATACGTTACTGCCTAGTGAGGCACACTCAGTCCTATAGCGGGGACGTGACTACAACCGGATGCACGACTTAAAGACTCACGAAAGTGCGACGTAAAAAATATCTGATACTCAAAAGATTATCTTGCTTGAAGGGATGCTGAGAAGGCGGCACGTTCAATGACATTCATACAAAACCTAGTTAAGTGTTTAACCCAAAGATTGAAGCATATTTTTTTAATGTTTTCAGTATCAGAAATGTCTATCGTATATTAATCATCTCTACTTGAAAATGCACAATCTAATATAATTAGGTTTCTATGGTTTCCCTTGCCAATTTTAAGCAAATGCAGAGGAGTTCCAATCAGGCCATAGCCGAACATCCCGCCAACTCCTGTTAGATTAAACTCAACCTAGTTAGAAGCATCCATCCATTTTTTTCATAAATACAAGGCCCCTAACCTTATAAATAAAAAAATCTAGTTAGCAAAACTATTTAATTTTCCATCATGATATCAAAAGTTATAAATACGAGTTTGCTACATTATTTACTAAACGCTTTGATTGGGACCATCTCCAGTGAATTTGGGCCTAATACTAGGATTAATGCGTCGCAATATTAAAGGAGTATATGCACATGTGGTACGTTTAAACATATCTTTTTCTTCAAGTGCCTCTCCTCAGAGGAGGTTGGCGAACATTTCACTGAGCATATACTCATGCTGAGTTAGTGTCCATGGTTTTCTAAGGGAAAAATAGTGAAGTGCTATATACTGCAGTTTTACAATGGAAGGAAAAGTTTGCGTATTGCTGCTGCCCAATAGCACTATTATATAATATTTTCCTTACAAAGCTTAAGCGTTTAGATCTGATACTCTTTCTGCAGCAGGCTGCAGAAAAAATAGCAAGAGCCTCCCTCTTGACCTCGACAAAATATGTTCAGAGCACATCCCACATATAGCACATATAGCTGAATAAAAAGGTAATTTCTCTAGTGTCAGTATATGATTTTGCAAGTGAAAAGTTGGGTCGTGTTGCAGTTGTATCATTAATGAACTTTAGCTTCATGTGGTATATCGATGCGTGTAGCTGAATAAATCGATATTGCTTCTGGAGTTAATATATGATATTGGAAGTGGAAAGAGTCGGGGCGTGAACACGACCGGAACGAAAAGGATCCTCCCTTCGCCGTTTATTACGGTGGGCGTAAGAGCCGAGTTTTTCATGCTGTTTGCTACATTCGTGTATCTTCCGGCTGCGTTGTTTGTTATAGTGACGCGTAGAATAATGTGAAAACGTGTAGGGGTGGTTTACGACGCGGCTTCATAGCTCCGCAGTTGGAAAAAAATAAGAATTACACGACACTATTTTATTTTGATCCACAAGGCTGATGAAACTGTAGTTATATCATTTTTATTTAATAACACATATGATATTTAAACGCATAGATATATTTTTATTTATATATACTGTCATTCAAAAATCTTTCACGTGGATATAAAAAATATCAAAATATTAACGTTTGAAATTTTTAAGGCTCACGGACTGCCGCTTAAGCGACGCTGACTTGACTTCGATTAATGTCTTTATGTGAAGACGTGCACTCTATTTGGCAACACGTTGACATGCGATGCATGAATCATAAATTCCATTGATTTTTAGAAAAAAATACCGGCGAAATAAATTAGTATCACATATTCCATAAAAAGATTTTTTTAACTCAAACGTTTTTTTTTAATGCAATATTTATTTATAATGGAAATCTGCAAAAATAACAAAAAGCAAACAAGCGATAAACGTACTTTTACATAATTGGGGATCTAGAGACCTTATTCTAATTTATACTACGGGGGAAACAACCTTTATGTTAATAATACAAATAAAATTTTATATCCTTTGATTGTATACTAGACTCAAGCCCGTACGCTTTTTTGCAGTACAACACAGTTTAATGTAAAAATATGGCATGGGAATCACTGAAATAAAGCTGAAAATAACTGGAAATTGCTACATATGATATTTATAAATAATTCACGAAACAGGAAAGATTCTCGATTGTTCGTTTTCACATGCGACTTAATTCGTGTGTAATAAATTTATTTATACAGAGTTTTTGCTTGTTTAAAGTACATCATGTATGTAAATCACAAATGTCAAAAAATAAAATATGAATTATGAATTGAATTGAATATGCCTGTAAAACTTTCAACAAAAGCCGGCTTTCAAATACAATTTCCTTGCTTTCATAAATTACTAATAAAGTAAATTATCCTGAAAATGTGTTTTTAATAAAAAACGGATGAATGTATTTACCAATTTATTTAATTAATATTCAATTTTTATAAATTTAAAATAATTAAAATTATTTTTTCTAGTATTATATGATAATAAAACCAACAAAACAATGAAATAATTACTTATTTTATATTTATTCTCATATCCGAGTCTCAATAATTGAATTCGATTGATGTCAAGCTTCATTCCATATATTTCTTGAAATCTCTTATTTTTTTTATCAAAATTGTTGAGTCACGTTTCATATTATTTTTAACCAAATTGTTACTCACGGGATATTTTATTTTCAATCAAATTGTAAAGACAAGATACATAATATTTTTCAGTCAATCGTATTCACTGGCTAATTACGACGCAGACTTCATCCAAGAGTTCATTTGGACAAAAATTGGCCGGAGTCTCTGAATATCCTCATCCGTGTTTTCGTATACTATAGATGACCTTGCACCGAATTCCAGAACCATTTCTCCCTGATGATCGCCCCAGAATTTCTAACCGAAATTTTGGAATTCTCCCCCACAAGCATGAATGGAATAGTTAACTGATTAACCCTTTGCAGGACAAATTTTTTCCCGTTGCTTTAGGCTCATATTATTAGCTTATAAATAAGAAAAAATAAAGAGTTGTTTATACTTTATTTTCAATGTTCTTTTATAAGAAAAAGTGTGAGGAAAAACTTTACTATAATTAGAATAAATACGTAAAAATATAACTATGTCTATTTTGTGGATTGAACGTCAATCAAGTGCGTTTTAATTACCTTTACAGGCTTATATTACTTACTTATATGATTTGGCGTATTTTTTCACATATTGAAAATGATTCAAAGAAACTCTATTTATCTATATTCTTCTGAGAGTTTCTATGAATCATTTTCAATATGTGAAAAAATATGCCTAATCATATAAGTAAAAATATAACGATTGAAAAAAATATATATATAATCACTCAGGTTTTTTTAGAGAAGTAAATTAATTTAATGAAATAAGAAATCAAATTTTACTGTAGCTTGACTTTGTTCATTATATTTGAATTGTATTGTTAATAACTAATCAAAAAGAAATCGTTAAAACTAGATTTTTTTTTTCCCAAGAAGCTGAATTATGTTTAGAAATCCATTTGAAAATACACCAAAGCAAAAGAGTATGATAAAAGTAACTAGATACGGTTTTTTAAGTACTATACGTTCTTGGCTGGAACAAGGGATCTTTTCAGGATATTTTTCATAGAATTAATCTAGCCTGGCGGTAGACCGTTAATCCTTTGTTCTTCTGATTCACTATCAGTTCAGTAAATTAGTTCTTCGCATCACAGAAGGAAAGCCTTTGGAGAGATTCCTTTGCGTTGGCTCAAGGCAAAATGTTTTTGTAAGCTTGTTAGAACGCACGTATTTAGTAAAACGTACCCACGAGCCCGGCTTGGAGCCTTCTCAAGATGGAAATTGGCACTTGGTTTAAATAAAATCACCTGTATAACACTTTGGTCTTGTTTACGCACGTTAGTAGCGTTAAGTTAACCGTTTCGTTATTCTAGGTTTTCTTTCATAACGTTGCTTTGAAGTGTGGAAAAGCTTCACTGAAAACTAGAGACGTACCTACAGGTAGCGATAGAGTGGACAGCCCCGGGAAGCAAATATTTTAGACCAGCATTTTTTCATACTGTTGTCCAAAATCTATAAAAATAAATAATACAGTTATTTTTTATTCAACAGAATAAACTATTAAATAAGTATGCAATTTAATAAAAAGTGATTAGTGTTGTAAATTTTTTATAATTTCTTGGCGGAAATCTAGGAACGCCACTGCTGAAAATATTATGAATGTGAAAATATATATTATAATGTATTTTGTTGTACTATATTTAACCGTTTTTAACTATTAACATTCACTGTACTTTTAATAAAATATATAATTTCAATGTTAGATAAACTTTATCATTTAAATAAAAAGTAAACCCTTAGTCCCGTGCTAGTTTTGCATGTAATATTATATAAGTAAATTGAAAGTATGTAAAAATATTGTTGAAGAACTGTAGGCGCGATATATTATCTAGCATAGCACTGTCTTGTATATGATAAATTTGTAAAATAGTTAAAGTTACCTGCAGTCGTCCTTAACAAAAAAAACAAATATTCAAATATGTTATACGAAACGCGATTAATAACTGCATCAAATATTTTCAAAGAACTTCGTTCCACCTAAACTTACAATATCATATTTCACATTATACGAGCGATATTAAAAAATTAACAAAAAAAAAAAACCAAGGTGAGGCGCAAAGGAAAGCAAAAACGTTTGTTTGATTCACATTTTGAAAATAATATTACAAAATGTCGCAGAATCTATTATTTCATTTGTGTTAATTTCTACTGTCTTATTTCCTTCTTAATCGCAGAAAATAAATCACCTCGTTTCAGTTGTTTTAAAACATGAATTTCATGTTTTAAATTAATGACAAAATTATGTTTTCCATTTCATTTCAAATGATTTGATAGCCAAAAATAGCTTTGCGTTATAAAGGATTTTTTGGAGCATTTCTTGTCACATTTCAATAATGAAAGTACTGATGAATAGAATCAATAATGGCGTGTTGCTTTAATCAAACTTTCAATCTTTTGTGCAACGCATAAAAGCTTTTGTTTTATATTTAAAATGTGGTATTTTCACCTTACCGAAAAAACCGTCGTTTCACATTGATTCTATAATTTTTTTAAATATGACTTTTTAACTTTTTTTTTAATTTGATAACTGAAACAACGAATCATTTTAATATTGAAAGAATAATACTTTTGAGTGTTTGCAAATTATAATTAGATTCTACATACACCCATGGTACGAAGTAGTTTATTTTTTTAAATCAGCAAACCTTGATGCTTTGTTAAAAAAATCAATAATTATGCATGTATAAATAGATTATTCGAAAAAGTTCAGAAAGGAGATGAAATAAATGAGACTAAAAATAGCTAAGCTTTCACATTGAAGGGTTGAAGTTCAGGAGGTCAGAGGCTTTTCATACAGTTAACAAGACCTTTATACCATGAAAAAATCTGCAAAGTCCTTATGTTTAACAATTGAGAAGAACCTCTCATGGTAACATAAAAAAAAAACAACATGACCCTTTAAGCATGATAAGCTCTAGTCCGATTTTTCCGCTTTCAAAAGAAAGCTCTCATCAAAAAACAAGATCCTTACCCATAGGTATCCGTAATGGTATCCTTGTTTTCCAGAAAAAATCTCCGCCAGGTATTCAATATCCTCTGCTTTGATCGTCTCTTCCGCGATTCCGACACTCAGTTAATAAATGCAGTTATTTTTGACGTAGCTGCTTCCTCCAATCCTATCATCGACTATAACCTCGAAGGGTGTCTATCAGAGTCACATACAAAACTTAAAACTCACTAGTGACAACGTCACGAGTGCTTAGATAAAAATAATAAATAACTAAAACCCAGACCTTTATGCACCCAAGAGCACATTTTAGAATGTCGGTCGGGCGGCGGGCCCCATTTTTTTTTTCAAGGTATATTTATAGTTGGACATAGTCAATAATACATATAATGCATGAAAAAATATTTAATTCCAAAAATATAACTATAAAATATAAAAATTATTAATTATATAATTATTAAAAATTAAAATATTTTTATGTTAAATAAATAATAAGTAGTATATAATAGCATAAAAATTCTGGTAATAGGGTCGAATTGAGGCAAAAATGCAACGAATATTTATTTTAATAGGAACTTTAAAATTTACATTTATAACTAAAAATTGCAAACGGGTTAGAATTTAGAGGGCGTTATTACAGAGACGAAGACAAATCAAACTACATCCTTAATATGCTATTTCAACAGGCTTATATATGATTTACTGGAAAGAATTATTATTTTCAAAAATATAACGATATAATTATTTTCGCTGTTTAATTATCATCCTTTCGCAAAAATATCAGCTAGACATTCACATAGCTTTCCCTTCACTTTTATCAACGCAAAAATACAAATAAAAATAATAAAATTCACATAGCTTTTCCCTCACTTTCGCCACCGAAAAAATATCAGATAGACTTTCACATAGGTCTCAAAAATATCAGAGACACTTTCACATGCTTTCACCTTACTTTTATCAACGCAAAAATATCCGAGACACTTTCACATAGCTTTCCCCTCACTTTTATCACCGTAAAAATGTCAGATAGACTTACACGTAGCTCTCAAAAATATCAGAGACACTTTCACATAGCTTTCACCTCACTTGTAGTACCGCAAAAATATCATATTGACTTTCACATAGCTTTTACCTGACTTGTACTATCGCAAAAATATCAGATAGACTTTCATATAGCTTTTACCTCACTTTTATCAACGCATAGGGCATATGGCTGGGGACCACTATGTTAACTAATATATAGCTATATATAACGAATAACTTGCCTGAAATCAATAATTTCGAATCCTGCAGTCTATTTTTGGTTTATTTTATAAGTTGATACACAAACCCATTAAGGGCAAAAATAATCTATTTTTACTTCTTTTGACCAATCTCTATTCATTTCTATGCTATCACGATTCAACAATCAAACTATGATATAAAAATATGGAACAATAGAAAATTGGATTCGTTCAATGTATCTTATCGCAATTTAGCATGCACCCCTACGTCAGTTCGGGGTTGACCTGAAATCGACCCTCCGTATAATCCGATTTAATTTTTCCGAGGCAGGTAAAGCGATTAAAGCTTCGGGTTCGTCCACAAGATTTATATAAACAAATTTTCTGTACGTGACAGCTGACAGGGTGGCCTTTGAATATTTGTATAGCATTGAAACGTTAAAAAAATCAGTTATATACGCACACCATATCAATATGAAGAAAATAATACTTTCTTCGAGGCGCAAGAAATTTAATGAAAAATATATGTATTTTATTTTGAGCCGGTTTTCAGGAATGTAGCAATAAAATCGAAAAAGTGTGCAATATACAAACATATAGTAAAAATATGGGTTTTGTGTATCAACTGTTCAGTATTTGATATTTATTTTTTTTAATACATTTTATCATCCTCCGACATCAAATTTGCTATGTGTGTTGTTTTAATGGTGTTTCCTTTTTTCCAGATGGTCGTCTTCCATGAGATGCGGGGTCCCTTCATTGAAGAGTTCTACCAGTGCGTCACTCACGGCTCCTACTCCAGCCCATGGCAGGAGCAACTCTACACCTCCCTGTCCCTCTTCTTTATGTTCGTGTTGCCTCTCCTAGTTCTGCTTTCTACGTACGCTGCCACCTTTTTGGCAATCTCAAGTGAGTATTCATTTTTGATATTCTCGTACGCACTTATATCACGACACGCTGACGTTATTATTTCTCATTCACAGGAAGCGAAAAGGTCTTCAGAGAAGAAGTCGCCGGTGGCAGAAGACCAGATTTAAATAGAAGACGCCTCATCCACCGAGCCAAGATGAAATCGCTTAGGATATCTGTAGTCATAGTAGTTGCCTTCGTACTTTGGTGGACGCCCTATTATACAATGATGATTATTTTTATTTTTCTTGACCCTAATAAGCACGTGAGTAAAATTTTAAATTAAATTTACAATTTGAAGTATTCCGGTATTTTGCGTGTGCTCATTCATATTATTGTATTTCAGATAAGTGAAGAATTACAATCTGGTATTTTCTTTTTTGGGATGTCAAATAGTTTAGTAAATCCTCTAATTTATGGTGCATTCCAATTGTGGCCTGGAAGACGAGAACGCTCACAGGGAAGTCAAAGGTACATCAGATCACTTTATTTATTTACGTATTTTATAAAAACTGTAAAAAAAATGCAACTGGGTACTCGATTTTACCAAATAAACATTTAATTTAATTTTAATACTGTAATTAGATCGTGCAAACTGGCCATGTCAAAAATAATAAAACTTATTATCACAACCACCCAAACAATATTTGAAACTCTAAAATACTCATATCAAATATTTCAGATCAAAAAATCCAAGATTATATATTTTAAATTATTAAAAAATATATATTTAAATTTAATTCAATTCAAATTTGATTTAAGTGAAATAATTTGTACGATTTTATTGTTTTTTTTCTACTGGCAGCATTACAAGCTTCAGACTTGCATTTCCGCCTTGCTAGCTTTTCAGTTCTTCATCCTTGTCGGTTGTTTTAAAAGTGTCGCCTGTTTTGTTAGATCATTGTGTCAACACTGACAAGACTAAGACAGTAGTTGTGTATTTAATTTAATTTTATATCACTGAAAAATATATGTGATAAAAATATAATAATGAGTGATGATTATTATTTGAAGTATTCAATTATTTTATTATTGAGTTAATCTTGACACTGTAAGTTAAGTAGTCAGTTTGTTATTTTGATTTTATACCTGTTAATATAAGTTCCCTCTCTAGTGTCTCGCATTTGTTCAACACATAATTATATTTTTCAGAGAAGGTTCCATGATGAACCACAGAAGCACCATGACTCAAGCCTCTATAATGCGTCATGGCAGCACCAGAATCGTGGTTGACCGAGTGCCCCTCCATGTTCATGACGGGGAGTGCGGGGCAGAGGTGGACTCGTCTCTGGTCTGTCTCAACCACCACGATCCCGTCTCCCGCTGCAACAGCAGGGGCTTCAGAGGAAGGTCTTCAAATCGAGTCATCACTTCCAAAGTTGTCACCAAATATAAAATGGATCTCCTAGATAACCAACTAGACGCAAGGCAGAATAATAATAGACTCAACGGGTGCGTCACACGAGTTTAAAATATATTTTGATCACTGGGTAAAAGTGCTTTTATCTCTATGTTTTCAATGTATAGTTTATGAGATATATTAGACTTGTCCATTGAATTGCAGTTACCTCAATATACATTTTCAAAACTGTTCCTGTAAAAGAAATCATTATATGCTCTCACAAAAGGTTTGTGGAAGCATGTAAAGAAAAAACTTGTCACTTTAGTATAAACCTGTAACGGATTAGTTTTCCAGTCTTAATACTTCATGGTCTGTTATTTTATTTGAGGGAAGTTGAATGTTAATCACATTTTGCTTCTGATCAGTTATATTATTTTGAATTTTTTTCAAAGATTATAAACGTTGATTTCAACTTTCTTGTGTTAATGGGTATGACAGAATTGTCGTTTGTATAAAACTCTTGTACTTTGTCAGGTCTTGATGCTTTATTATTTTTTATAAATGCTTTTATAATATCTTACACCAGTTAATAACCATTTTTAGTAAATCATATATCAAATAAGTAGGCTTTTGGCATTTAAAACTGTTTATAATGTAAACCAAAGCAGAGCTGTTTAAAGAGGCAATACCCAGAACAGCGACTTCATTACTAGTTAGCAGCAAGATAAAGAAATTGAAATATGCACATCTATTAAGTAACATAAAAAGTATTTTTGGGAGGTTTGTTTTGCTACTGTTTTATTCATTTCATTAAACTTTTTTTAAAGAGATCAGATTTCTCCGAACTATTTAAATTATTAAGATGACTAAATATTTAATATTCTTTAGATGAGAAAAAACTTGGAGAGTAATTTTTAATTTGAACAGTACAAGAAAAAACTTTACTAACGGATAACTTATCATTTATCGATAAAATTTATCTTGGATTCGTAGTTAGTAAATATATTTTTATTTGAAGGCAGATTGGGGCGTTGGGACACTAAAAATTCACTGCTGCCTTACGATTAAGGTACTGATGATGCTACTTGGTCAGGAGTAGTGATTATGCTAAAACAATTACAAGCACAGCAAAATGTGCTGAAAAAAGTCTAGCTGGTAAGTGAATTTCTGAAAAGCCTTATAAATTACTTTACCAAGTGCAATGAAGGAATGTTGAGAGCTGGTTTATAAATGCTTAGGAGTTAGTTATTTAAATTGAGTTGATTATACAAATCATTTGAGTATGCTCATCATTTCATAGTATCAAAAAAAACTGTAGACTGCCAACCAAAACCTGAGATTTTAACAATGTAGAGACTTCTTTACAAATTTAAAGTAGACATGAATATAAAGATAGATACATCATGGACATGGTTATATCGTCATATATTTATTTTTCCATATTTTGGTTGCTGAGAGGCTTCTAAAATATTTAAGTTGCAATGTGTGATTGGACAAGTAACTTTTTTAAAGCAATTTAATGCAACAGTTGGCTGGAGTAGTAAAAATTATTATTTTGTTGATGCAGACTTTTAGTTGGTGATCATAGATATTTTAAAAAGAAATTGTGACTTCTATATTTTTATACATTGTAAAGTTGGCTTAAAAGATTAGATTGATATAAACAAAACAGATCCTCAACAATTAGACAGAAAAAATAAATTAGTTATGCTTTAAAAAAAATTGTGTGATTATCATTCCGAATTATATTAGTTGAATTTGCATGATTTTTTTTGTTTAAGATGTAAAAAAATCTTGATTTATTTGCATGTGTAAACTTTATAGCTTTAATAAATTAAAAATGTGTATTATATTATCCTCTTATCAATGATAAATTTTTAAACAATATTCACATGAAATTTGAAAATATGCTCAACTGTGAAATTGCAACATACAATAATCTACCTTCAGCTAATATTAATTTTCATTGTCAATGTATTTTACTAAAGATTTTTAATAATAACCATTTAAATTGAATGAGTTGTTTTTTGCCGATGGTGAATTCTCAATATCTTTTTGTTTATATTCAGATAAACTCAATGTGCATAATTTGTATGGTTTTAAGTTTAATTAAACTTAGTAATTACATTCACGCTTGTACTCTCAGATTTATGGTCCGCACAGTTTCCGTTGCCTGAAACTGCTACAACACGTTGATTCTTTGCAGCTTAAGTCGTTGGAATGATTTTAAAGAGTGGGAAAGCATTTTTATTTATTCCAAATTGATTATTGATGACGAGGAATTGTTTACCAACAGGAGATTCTGTGACATCTGAATAACTGCAAATTACCTTCAGGTGAATCCATTTCTTCTAAAAAAAACGTTAATAAGAAAGGCGCTTTATATGTATCTAATATTTTATTGGTTTTAGAAATATTAATTATTTTTTCTGGAATTACCAAAAGATAGTAAATGTATTTAAAATTCTTGTATACCTTTTCCATTTTGCCTTGTGTTCATAAGCATCTTTGTGAGTATTCTATAATGTATATACTTAGATAATATGGATATCTTATCAAAGATTTGGATAAAGCCAAAAAGTTTGAGCTTTATTTGTTAATCATTGTTAACCAAATGACTGTTATTGAGTAGTTTTTTGTAATTACACAATGAAATATGATACAATAACCCCATGTAAGTGAGTTAAATTTTCTAATACATAACGATATTATTAAGTCTAAAGTATAATATTTTTTACATCATTCGTACTAAGATATGTTGTATTGTATAACATTTATAATATTGCTCATTATTTTCAAGGCAAATAGAATAATAAAGTTGCCGATACTAGTCATAATGAATTATTATTATTTTAAACTTTTTCAAAATACAACTGAGTTGTATGAATATTCAGGAAACAGAAACGCTTGAAAATTAGTAACTTGTACAAATGTGAATATCTTTGGAAATGTAAAAAAATTGTAAATATTTTGAATTAATGAATTGTTGTGATTTTTCAAGCTGATTACTCCATGTTGTTGCTATCTTGGGTATAGGTTTTATGTAGATAGAAAATTCGGCAATTGCAAGTGCCGAGTAGTACAAATCATATATATTATTTGCAATTTATACTCATTTTATATTGTTCCATGTTTATTGTACCCAAAACAAAGCAGGTATTTGTATTACCAATTTATTTGTATTTGAGATAGCGCATTTGCCTCATAAACGTTCAAACTATAATTATATCTAAATATCAATATTTATACCTTGAGAGGAGTACAGTTATTTCGTTGGTTTTGAGAATGTGTGACATTAAAATTTGGGTTTGGGTGAGAAAGAGGTATTATTTTATATGTGGGTAGGAGTTAAAGAAATCCAGCTCATGGGAAATGTTTACACATAATGTCAATGGAGCCTTAGATAAAAATAACATAATAAAATAAAATTGTGAGTACATTAATGAGCAGTTGGTTTATTTATGTTGGAGATTACCAAATTACCTCATCAGCTTTCCAAACCAAAAATTTACTATCCCACCTGTTTAAGACCAACGAAGCAGCTGGATAAGTTTTTGAGGTTATCGATTTAGACATGATACAATAAATATCCTTCGTAGCTTTAGTAGGCTGGCACAGTATAATACTTGTAATATGATCTTACTAGTTGCATAATAAAATTTGACGACTCAAAGCATTCTTGACATTATTAATAAACAAAAACAGCATTTTATTGTGTAAATATTATCAGTCTTTTTACTGTTATATTATTTACAGAATTATTATAAATTGTGTAAGTAATAAATGTAGATTTTTAATAATGATAAATATTGATGTCTAGGTGTAAAATCATTTTGAAAACATCATGAGAAGAAAGTGCTACCAATATATATACAGGGTCCGGCACTCGATGTGTAACCTATTCAAAAGGCCATAAATTCGGTTTGGAAAATGATTTTTATTTATTTCAAAGTACAGAATGTATGAAAATAATCAACAATTCAGAATCAATTCACTTTGTTTCAATATGACCACTTTTTGCCTTGACAATGGCCTTGGGATGGTCAAAAAACGAATCGCAAGGTGCGCGAGCAAATCACATGATTTGCTTTTGATGGCTTTCTTCAGCGTCTCAAGGCTGGTGTATTTTTTAACTCTGACATTGCTCTCCAAAATGGCCCAGAGATAATAATCCATTGGATTCGCGTCTGGTGAATTCAAGAGCCATTGTATGGTTGAAGTGAAGTTCAGAAAATTGTTTTTCAGCCATTCTTGTTTCATACGATGCAGAGTCTTGTTGAAACATCCATGGTCTGCGACCGAAATGTTTGTCTGCCCACGGCTTCAAAGCAGCCTCCAGAACACTTTCCCGATAATGTGTCACATTTACTTTGACGCCAGGCTCAATGTAAACGATTGGAGAGCGCCCATCTGCGGTTACAACGGCCCAAACCATTATTTGTGGCGGGTGCTGCTTTCTGGTGACCAACCGATGGCTCAAATTCTCGTATGAACGTTCGGTCTAAGTAAACCCTTATTTTTTCCGATTTTTCTTGACCGCTTTCGCTCTTTCAGGTTTAACTTGTTGCTGCTTCGGTGTAAGATCACGCGCCTTTTGGAACTTGAAAGGCTTGACCTTGAGGTCATTTTTCAATATGCGTCGGATGCTGCGATTGGATATTTTCAGTTCTTTAGCCATTTGATTGGCACTTCGTCGTGGATTTCGCTCAAGTCGCTTCTTCACTTCTCGAACCATCTTAGATGACGTTGCAGTCTTTTGATGACCACCTCCATGGCGTTTTGCGATGCTACCAGTAGCGTTATAACGCGTTATGGTGCGATAAACAAAAACTTTATTCGCTTTGAGGTGTTTGAGCTCACGAACAATCGCTGCTTGTGGTTTTCCAGCTAAATACAAAGCAATCACACTGTTACGTTTGAATTCCATCGCTTATAACTTGTAAACGATACTCAAAACTGTCAGTTAGCAAATTCATAAACAGTTGCGACAACGGTCTGAAGTTGGTTACGCTTCAAATGCCGGATCCGGTATATATATATAAATTACTAATAACATAACATTGTTGAATCTAGTTTAAGCAGTTTTCTGGTTAATTATAATAAACGGTTCAATGTATTTCTTTACACCTCATATACTTTATATCAAAATTATGTCTGATCTCGTTCTTAAAGCTATGAATCATATAACCAACAAATTTGGTCTTTAAAATAAATTGGTGAATATAGCGCTCAATTTCCACGACAAGATGTAAGCACAGAGTCTTCAAAGTAAAATTGTCGATAGGCGTGAAAGTGACCAAACATTTCAAAATGTCTTATATTTTCTTATAAAAAAAGACATACAAATAAATATACATTGACCCGACACTCATAACTCTGTACATATTATAATAGTGAATCACTATTAGGGTATATAAAATAGTATGTTTTTTATTGTCCTACTTTTTTATTTATGTGAAATTGTTCGATCTTAATTTTTATCAGTGCTTTGGGGTGCATTTCATTAATTTAAGCTTGTGTAACACAAAGTTTTAATATACTCATTTCTTTGTACATATTGTATGTAGTAAAAATGATAATTATTACTGGAGTATATACAAATCTTGTTTATGTTGGTATAATAATCTATATGTAATACTGTATAAAAAGTAAATACTGTAACATTTTGTAAATCAAAATATTAAGCATTTGACTGTTATAACAAACTTAATATTACCCATGCCGATGTTGATAGTAATGTGACATGTATTTCACTCATACATCTAAAAATACATGTAATTTCTTTTTTATTGAAATAATTGTTTTATTATTTTTCAGGTCTTGCGTTAGGCTTATTTTTTGCCATTCAAAATCCCAACTCACCGTCTCCTTGTATTGTCACGATGTTCTTCAGTCATGTTTCTCTACTTGTTATCGTTGTTGATTGGGTTTGTGTTTTGCAATGCTAAATAATAGGCATTTCTTTTTGTATTCATTTCAATAATTACTTACCGTCACATCATATTTTAAGTGTGTTTATGAAATCGTAACTCTGCTGAACTACTAAAAACTAGTTATTTTCCTTCTGTAAGAAACAACTGAAACAAATAATTGTCTTGTGCGTTCAGCTTTGCCACTAAATAACTTACTGTTTGGTGATTAAAAATAGCGATTCAACAACTCTTAGTTAAAAATGTGTGATTCAAAGTGCTGAATTTAATTAGAAGTCAGTGTGTTTTATTAAATTGAGGCAGTAGGTTAGAAAGGAAGAATAAATGAAACTGACAATATCATCTTTATTAAAACAGTTTCTACTCGTGAATTATGAAAATGTTTTACACTTTACAAGTATGGATAATCGTCAATGTAAGATTATCTATATTCCATCTGATGGAAAGTTAAATATTATGTACAGCAATGTATAGGTAATATAAGCATTGTTTTATATAAGTGGTCATTCGTAAAATTTTATTTACATATATTAACATAGCTGTAAAATTCAACAAAGAAATTAATAATATCATTCCTATCTAGGTGGTAGTTATATCATAACAATCTACAATTTTGGTCATGGTTTAAAGCTAACAATTTAGTACTTATAAACATTATGGGATCGACGTTATAGGAGAGTTTAATATTCAAATTCTAGGTTATGTTATCTGAAGCTAGTAAAAAACTGTCCAAGATCTATATTGTTAACATTACAAATCTCTTTCAAATGTTTCTATTAATACTAAAACATCATGTCAATAAAATGCAAAAGCGGTAGGTTAACGAAAAGAATTGATATATATTTATTTTAAGAAGAATACGAAGCTCTAACAAAATAAATATCATAAAATTCAAAGCAGTAGTTATTTGTACTCAACTAAAAGCAATATATAAAATTTATACACACAAGATGTTTTCAGATAAATCTCTGCTTAAAGCAACGTTCATTGCTATAGATCTAATATCCCATTTAATGGGAAAATAAGAATCTACTTTATTTAATTAGGCCAAAGGCCAAAACCAATAAATTAGGATACTCGTTAATTCAAATAAAATTTATAACAAGATCAATCGATTTCATCATAAAATTTGTAGCACTACTTTACAACAGTATATGTAAATAAGCATAAAATATGAAATATGAAAAAAGGACAAGATATTTATAAAGATAGGAGGGAAAATCTAACGATAGATTTGATAAATAATTAGGGATTAGGAAAAAGTAGAGGGAAAAGGTTTTATTTGACTTATAATGTTTTTTTCATTATATTTCACATCACTCCTATTATCCCACAGTAACTTTATTATATTCAGAAATAGTCTTTTCTAAATTACGAGATTTCTTAGAATTATTAATATTGGTGTCATTGGTAATTCCTCACGTACGTGTGGCGCACTGAATAATATAGTTTTTATTAACGTGTTAATATTATAACACCTTCAAGGTAAAGTAAGCTTGATTTCACTACTAGACATAATAACTACAATTATGAGCTTTTTATAGTGTAAGAAACAAAATATTTTCAAACATGTTATTGAGTCTAAAAATGTTATAAATTTCATACATTTTCGACAAGACAATTCAGATTGCAAATAAGAAAATTTCTACAGTTTCCAATTTTTTGTGCTTATAAGCTTAAAAATCCAACCGGCATAAAAATAAAGCAAGTTGAAGGTTATGGGGTATGTTTTATAAAACTACTCATTTAATTGTATTTTTATCGAACAAGAATTTGATGACTTGTGATTTGTGATGTCTTTTCAAATCAAACGATCTAACAATTTTGGTTTTGTTAACAAAAGCCATAGTTTATTTTACTGCAAATCAAGTAATAAAATTGCATCTGCTATTTTAACAAACAAGAGTGCTATAGGCTGGTCATTTGTGAGCGGATTGTCTAAAAAATACAGTAATATGCCAATATATTCTACATTAAGGTGGAAAAAATATAGTAATCACACTGAAAATATTCATTACCGTGTTCACAATGGTTAGGAAATGCTATGTGATAAATATTTATATGTGAAGCTTGTCAAATCATGCATTTGATCGGTGTTAATAAGGTGATAATATGAATGTGTTCAAATCCGTATTTTTGTGTCTTATTAGAAATATATGAAATCTATTATTGTGACTCGATATATAGGTCTAAAAGTCTTAGGAATAAATTATTTTTGGAGCTCCATTGAGTGTGAGCAAGTATTCAACTGATACCATTGTTAGATGTTTTTCAGTACTTTTTTTACAAAGAGTTCTTTCAGAAGAAAGACATTTTTATCGAGTATTCATTATTGTACATTGTTTGAAAATATATGATACAATTCCTGCCGTAAATCTAAAAAGTCAGTCTTAGATTTGACCAATAGATTTTTGTGTTAACATAATGTAACAATAATAATTGTTAGCCTCGCATTTTAGACAAATAAGAAATACATTTTAAACAATTGTAAAAAAAGTTTCTTTGCGGTTACTCAATGGATATCAAATTCTAGTAATTTTTTAATTATGGCAACATTTTCAATATTGTGAGCGATACATAGAGTAGGTATTATATACAGAAATTTAATTTAATGGTCCTTGTATTTATATGAGTTACATAAAACTTTCGAAGGCCGTCTTGATTTATATCATCACACAATATAATAAACACCCTGTCGAGGTTAATATTTTAAATGGAGTGTAAAGAAAATCAACTTCATCATACTGACAAATTAGAGGTGTGTACAAACATTGTCATCGGATTCCTTTTTACTAATGAATAGATATATTTTATAATATGTGCAGAGAAACAGAATATATGTCAATCAGAATGCTGAGTTGCGGCCATTATAAACATTTTTGCAACATCGTAAGTATATTATTTTGTCTTAGAATAATGGTAAGTATAGGAGGTAAATTACAGTGTCATTTCTTTTACTCATCATGGTCGTTTTTATAAGTACCTACTTACAAATTTGCAAAATATAATACCAAAATTAATTTGTAAATAGATATTGGTCAAAATTAAATACAAAGTTTTGATTAAACCAGTTATCCAATTTTAAGTTAACCATATTTATATACATATATGGTAAATACATCAGTAAAATTTATTCAATTTTGACTTACTGATTATTCAAGGTTTTACTCTGGGAGATTCGTGATATTTATGACACTGTAGCTAAATTAATTAATGTTCTTCCTTTTAGATAAGTTCAACCCAAACCGTACATTATACACAGTCATTTGATTATATTTAACTTAAATCAAATACACCGAATAATGTACTAAAATGAGATTTCGTCAAGGAATTCCATAAAAACCGTATTAAATAAATAGCAACTATATTATGCAGTATATAAACTGACTTTCTACATTACAATAATACCTTGATTTTAATTCCAATTTGAATACAAAACATGGATTCAATGCTATTACGTATTTCAATATATAAACGTAATTATATAATATTGAAAATTGGATTAAAAAATTTGCTAGAAATTCAACAAAGTTTTTTTTAGCTTCAATTCAGTATACCAGCTTAAATTTTAAATGAAAAAAAAAAATTTACTGAATACGCACAATTGTTTTCAGGTGTAAAAATTTCACATACAAAATCTTATTTAATTGAGATAAACAAATTTATGGATACTATTAACAACAATACAACTTTTAACATCATACAAATATTTTTAAAGTAAATAAAAAAAATTGTCATACAAATAAGTAATATTTTTAGATAAGTTTTGTTCGTTAATAAATTCAAATAAAAAAACTATGTTTACAATTTAAGACCTTAATATAATTAATTTAAGTATTTAAGACATTTAATAGGCCTTTTTTGTGTAGCATAAAGATAAACAAAGTGGCAGCTGACATTGCCTTTTAACGCCAAATTATTATTAACTTAAAACATAAAAGATAATAATGACCAGAAAAGTCAAGTAGAAATATAAAATTTCGAAATTATTCGATTAAAAGTATACTGAGACTATTATATAAATATTTTGTTAATAATTTAGGCGAGTACCTAATATGTATTTTAATATAAATTTTGGCATCTGATCTAATATTGAAAACCTATTTTATGCTTTTACTCATTACGGTTTTAATGCACCTACATAACAAGAAGTAGATATTTTAATTAACGATACTAAAATAAATATATTATAATTTTTTTGTTTCATTCTAATAATAATTTTTAAATGAGTGACAAAAAAATGAAATGCTAAATTACTCGGGAAACTGTTTTCACTAGTCTCATTAGGTTGAAAATAGTTCAAATATCGCTTTCAGCTTATGTTTTTAATAAGAATATAAATTTCCTAATTCGTTCACCTAAAACTATTGAAAATGAAAATTGCAGGTAATCATCCAAGCATACATTACATATATGTTTATAATTTGTAGTAATCTTGAACTATTAAAAAATAGTTCATTTATATAATTTTAACTCGATAAATATTATAATTATTATTTGTGCAATCACTATTTCAACAATATAAATTTAAATAATGTCTACACAACTGCAATTATTTTTGAAGGCGCTTACAATTTTAATAATTTTTTTTTAAAACAAAGTAATATTTTTTTAAAGGTATGTGTGGGTGTGTGATTTATATGCAGGGTCGGACTTAAGTCATATTGATCCGACAGATATAATAAATATCTATACTATTATTATAAATACCAGTTATGAGTTGACGCAGGGCATACGTCAGTCTGATTTCCTAATGGAAGTATTAGCATAATAAAAGAGTACACAAATATGTTGACCGTTTCATGAACATTGGAATTGAATTTTATTAATGTAGGTGTATAACAATGTTGATCCAAATATCAGAAAAAAGCAATTGAGGATCAACTGAGTATGTCAATGATTAAATAAATACCCAGAAAAAAATATGTCAAGCTGGCTTAACTCTACCTGTTTTTTTTAATGTTCATCCCAAGACTGAACTGTATTTTATAAATATTTTTCCCGGGCCAGTGTTTGTAAATGTAAGTGGTACATCATAAAATAATACAACAATAAAGTAAAAATAGTTTGGCAATTAATGCGTACATTAAACTACATGATTACCATTCGTTATATATTGAGAATAAAAAAATCTATAATATTCATGCTCTAACTTTTCTATTAATTATGCACCAATATGGTTTATGTACAAATATATAAACAGAAACATTAAAAATGTTGGATTTACAACATTTTCATTGCTTATTATAGTTACACAAAGGTCTAGAGTAAAAGTCCGACCCTGCAATCATTACTTAGTCAAAATACCAGGTTTTAAACTAATATTAAATTATACGGTAGGCATATTCTTTTATAATAAAATTGACAAATAATTCCAAAGTAAAAAAATCTCAATTCATTGCCAACTATTGTAAAAGTTATGGTAGAAAATTAAACATTTCTATAATCTTACTTACTTATATGAAAATGAAATCTATAGATTTAGAAAAATAAATAAACATATTCTACATTTTAAATAGGTAGCTATTTTGTATATTTAATATTTTTGACCGAAAGTACTTGTTGGAATTCCATTACGATTCTTTTTGAGTAAAAAATGGTTTTAGTATTGTTCCAACTTTTTATTATTTTGTGACGTTACAAGTTTGCCAACATTCTACGTTAGCATCTTCACTGAAGATGCCAATCAAGCGTGTTAGCGAAACTAGTAGTGTCAAAAAATAAAAATACATCGAAATAACACTAAAAACATTTTTTAGTAAAAAATATTGTCTGTATTTTGAATATGTACTTCTTAAAGAGTAAACTCATAATAATTTATTATTATTTTATGCGCGTGGATTCAACTTTCTTTGTTAATGATCAAATCTTCAAAATGATACAAAACGAAACATATTAAAGTTATTGATAATATTAATTTTACAAAAAATGATGCATATTATAAAAAGCAGTTATTCTAATGGTATATGAAATAACCATAATTGTTGAGCCTCAATAATCAAATCCTTGAATAATATGTATTAAAACTTTGACATTCATGGCAGTTTTCCTATTTCACTATTGTTATTAATAAACACATGATTTGCATCTATAAATTTTCATTGTTAAACGCTCGTCTGAATCACCATAAGTGCATTTCAGATAAGTTATGTACATAATAGCAGATAAAAATCTTAAAATAATGAAATGAAAGTAATAGGATTATTAATTTGCAAATGTGTTAGGTAATAATTATTATTGTAAAAAACTATTCATTAATATCTATGTGAAAAAGTACAGTAGTGTATATTTTTAACATAAGGTTTATACAGATTTAAAAACCATCAATTTGGCTTAATGCAATTTTTTTTGCTAAATCTCTTGAATATGATGGTAGTAAATATGTTTGCTTATGTAAAGTTATTTCAATATTCTTCACGTATTAAAACAAATAAAAAAATTCGAGCCACTCACAATATTATCCATTTTATTAAAAAAATAACTGAAACCCATCGTCAGTCTCTTTTTTTATTGATTATTTTTAGAAGTAGAGTACTAGAAGTGAAATGTTTAATTACTAGGATATTTATAAATGAATTATATAAATAACCTAATCACAGATCACAATATTTTTTTAAGAGTCTATTGAACCATAACGAATTGGTTCTTTCACTTTAATTCGTAAATAAATTACTGTGGGTGTTAATAACGCAATGAACCAGCGAATTCACATATTTTCACTATTGTTTTGTAAATATCCATATCACATTCGTATTAAGTCACACAGAAATACAGTTTCATGTATTTCACACAATTTGGTTTAATGTTTGTTTTTAATTTGTTTGATTCGTATCTAGTAAAGTCAATTATTTTGGGTTACTTTTAAGTTCGTAATGTCTTTCAAATGAGTCATGTCTAAAAATGAAACTGTTCCAGGTGGAGGTTGAACTACCATTGGTTCCGAGTGGACTGTTAATAATTGAAGTATACAAAATAGATAGAAAATATTTTCTAATTGTTTATGTTTTATTACTCATAGGCAATCATATCCGGAATATCGAATTATCGTTATAGTTTCAGTATTGATTGTAAATTTGTATATGTTTTATGAAAATTACTAAAACAAATAAATTCAATGTTCGTATTTCGACACATGAAATCACATGATGAGTTTCAAGATCGAAGATCTCAGGTTTGAGTGTAAAATTATGCTATAATGGCGATTTCAGAAAGAACGATATAACCAGAATAATGATTGTCAATGATAAATAAAACATGAAAAGCACTCGTACAAAGAGTTGGACATATTTTATTACTCCACTCGAGGAATGGCAGTTCAACGCTACGCCGTCTTCCCTAACAGAGCAGTTCATTCTTGACCTGCATTGCCTCTACTCAGCTGGGCGGGTTTTGCCTGCGGTCAGGGAGCGCCAGGGGGGGCAGAGGCCGTAGCGGGGCTGCACACAATGGGATGACCGGCACCTGAGCCGCCGGCAACGGTTCTGCAACCAAATGTGGCGTGCGAGAGGCCACCGGTGGCAACACTGGGCTTGAGGGCCACGGATAGGATGATGGTGAGGCGGCTGGCATGCTGCGGCTGTTAACGTAATGGAAGTCGGTGAACATCGGCGGGCTGAGGGACGCAACAAAACACATGCAGTGAGGGGCAAAATAAATTAAATGTACACAGACAATAATTACATACACAGACAATACAAAAATTGGAAAAAAGAGGTACAAATAGGCCACAGATCAAACAATCTGATACAAATAAATCAATAAGGATTGCTTTTTTATGCTAATAAAAATTCCTCATTGAGGTTGAGTTGAGTTGCCATTTATGATGCAAACCTTTTTGATCATTTGAGCAACATATTGTATGTCCACACGATTCACATATAAGCACAAACAACATTAACGTTATATACTAGAAATAATTTTTTTATGCAATCGTATTGTGTCCTCTATTTGAATCTGCCTGTTTTCTCCGGCCACCATTGAAACTGCAATATGCGAAGAGCTTTATGAAAACATTTATAATTATAACGTGTGTAAAGTTACTTTTATATTACATTTTGCAGTTTCAATTAGGATGACGTTCATAGTATATTTAAAAATGCAGTGCTGCAAATAATCAAAATAATTATTTGGTTCGTACATATAGGGCAGGCAAATAATTTAATAAAGTAAAATTATTTATAACTTTGAAAAATTAAAAAGAGTAATAAAAATCAATGTGCCGACAGCACAATGCACATGCAAATATATAAAAGGAATCAATAAAATATCATTCTTAATGTATGAATTTATAAAAATCAGTTTTGATATGTATCATCTTTAATAAAAAAAAGAATTGAGGATAAAAATAACATTTCAATACATTTATCATATTTTCAATACACATTCTTCATTATGCAAAGAACTACTTTTTAAATAATATACTTAATTTTTTTCTTTCTTATATACAGTTCCTAGTAAGTAATATATTTTCGAAGACATGCGAAAGTTAAATATTACAATATTTTCAAAAGTTACTTCAAAATGCAGATTAATGTTGATACAAAAGAGATTTGTCAAAAATTTATAATAGATAGGTAAGTAATGTTAAGCCAAACATTTTTACATTTTATTACTGGAGTTTTATTTTATTCATAAAATAACACTTAACCGAGAAGATCATGAAAGTGAACTAATTTAAATATTTTCCTTACTTTCAATTTTAACAGCAATAATCAACAATTTAGTAAAGCGCTATTGATTAAAATCTTTACTAGAGTTGTATTTCGATATTATTGATTTTCGATATGATACTGTTCAACATTTGATAAGTTAGATTGGATAATTTCCTATTTATTAATTAACATAGTTTTTGATAAGACAGCGATTGCTTGGAGCTAAATTGCTTTAGAATGAATAATTATTAGTCTATTAGTATTATCTTGAAGTTCTGTCAGCTGTTACCTGGAGTGGGGTAGCAGTATGGGAGATGTCTGCGGCAGGATCGCAGGAGTGGCCGGGACCAGCGCCGCGGTGTCAGGGTGCAGGAAGTGTCTCCTCTGCTCTGCTCTCTCTTGCTGCTGCTGGAGTGACCGAGCCACCAGCTCGGGCAAAGCTTCTAACCTTTCCTGAAATATTTAAAAATAATGGTTATTTATCAGTCACATACAGTCCGACCATTTTTACTTTGAGCTCAACTCTATAAGGGATATTTAAAAATTACAAACAATTGAAAATATTTAATAAGTCACTTGAGGCAATTTGGCTGGAGACATTTTAAGTACTTGTGGTTATTTGCTTCAGACATTTCCTGCCCATTGGTACATTTCTAGCCAGATGTAATCACAAATGAAACAATCTCTGAACCTGCAGTGTGACCATCTTCTCCTCCAGGCTTGTGAGCCTCTCGTCTACGGCATCCTGGCGGGAGCTCATGTCGGAGACGATCTCGTAGACGGTGTTCTGCGTCTGTAAAAGTATGGGGTTCTGACTTGAAATGTATTGTTGCTCCATCTATGCGGCAAATAAGTAAAAAAATGCTTGTAAATGGTAAAACAGTGTGTCTTTTTGATGTGGTGTGTGTCTATGCTAAGATATTTTTACAAAAATAATAGATTTGCTATATGTTTAAAAAAAAAAATTATATTGTATTCGTCTTGTGATATTTAACCAAAAAAAATTTTTGATTTAATATTACACTACTAAAATCACACTTTTTTAACATTTTTATCATTGATAGTTAAGCTTTTGATACCTAGGTATTTTTTTATATTTAAATGTTAAATTCACCTTTATTTGCTGATATTGTTTACTTTTGTGGCATGATGTTTATTTTTGTTCGTTTTACAGAAGAGCAGATCAAAATTGATTTGAAACAATCGTGCTAGCATAATGAATAATGTATGAAAAGAAAAGTATGCATATTTATTAAAAAGTACCATACTTTTAAAATAAATACTGACAAACATGGATATGTCTGCGAGAAGTGAAGAGAGTCCAATATTTTAAACTCACTATAATTTAAAGTATTATTTAAGCTGTGATGAAAAATACATTTAAAAAGTTTTAAAAATATTATTGAACAAATTATGAAAAAATATATACTTTTAAAATATATTTATGGCTTTTCACTATTAGTCACTAAAAGAGTTTTAGTGATTTTGTGAATACAAGCAAAACGACTTGTTTGTTTTTATTTTGTAAAACACTTGTATTTATTAATATATTTCCATTTCGTATTAAGAAAAACAAAGACATCATCATCAATATTAGAGTTCTTCCTTTAATCTCATTTAACTTTATTTTCTAGGGTTGGTTTTAATCAATATTACTGTAAACAGTTTCATTTTCATAATTCAATCCATGAAATAAAATAAACTCCATTTATTTGACTTCAATCCTAAAATTTGTTATGAAGAAAATACTAATAAATAAATTTTTAAAATATTATATAATTTTACCTAATTTGTTCATTTAAAAGTTTTTTCATGATTCACTGTGGTATAAATCATACGTTACTTAAAAAATAAATTTTTAAGATAAAATACAAAAGAAAGATTTAAAAATGGCACAAGCAAAAATAACCATGTTTTCCTGTAAATTACTTTCATTTCAGAGGAAAAATTAGTTATAAAAAATGTTTTGGAATAAAAAGTGAAATAGTCATTCGGACATTTCATGCAAGTAGATGCAATTCTGTTTTTTGTCATTAAAATCAAGACGTCTTCTATAGGTACACAAGAATAATAAAATGTTCACAGTAATCACCTAGGTATCTGTTAAAATCCTGAAAAATCTAATTTATTATTTTATTTGTTTATTTATATTACTATACCTACATAAAGCTGCAGTTTATTGTTAATTGCACTTTTGATAGGAAAATGTAGGTAGGTATGTACTTATTTCTTCATCTAAATTACCTACGCTCTATTTAAGCTTTTCTAATATTACCTGTATCGTACTTTTGCATCAAAGATTAGTGAGAGATAGGATCAAATGTAACTTGATGTTGTATTTTAAATGTACTTATAAATGCTTTATGATCTGATTAATATCTGTAAAAACAGTTATTTATAATTAAAAATGGTTTGTCCTACGTACAAGCGATTACTAACCTATATGTTGATGATGTAGGGTGTAAATCTTCTACAATGTTGAAGGTAATGTTGGGTGTGAAATGGGTGTACTGTTGCAACTACGGTGTTCAAGCCTATCTATGGGGTGTCAAATATTGAATATTCTAGTTGGATGTCTTATTGCGTCAGTGTTTAATTGAATGCAAGACTTAGAAGCAAGCAATGCAATTGAGTACTATATAAAGCTTGTCTTGTGTCTGACTTTTATACATGATACAGAATAAAGTAGGTATAGTTAATGGGAACGTTATGATTTTGTTATTAGTATTGTAATTATGTTTTATCATTGTCAAAGTGATACAGTATAAACAATTCAGATCAAGACAAAACTTTAAGTGAAGCACACTCCGCTAGATCTTACCTTTGCCATATCTGTTATAGTATTGGCGTTATCCATAAGTTTTCTTTGGTCCATTTTTACTTTTCTTAATCTGAAAAATATAACAACTCATATACATTCATTTTTGAAACATTAATTATTAAAAAAAAAAAGGTAAATAACTGTTATGTTACAATATCAATGTTACATAGAAAGCTATTTGGTATTGGTTTTGATGTTTGTAATATGATACACAAAATGATATTAGTAAAATTTTGTTGAGCATTTATTTTATACTGAAAGAACAAGTATATTTAGTTTATCATTCACAAGAAGAAAGGGAAGAAATATTATGGTAGCCTGTCAATGTTATCTTATAACAAGTTAAATAGTTTCAGATAAAAGAAGCAAAATCACAAAATAGTTTTCTGTTTTTTTGTTGTTGTTGATATTATGTACTATAAATGATTTGGTAACATTATTTCTCTTTTAGTTTGTTTGTCAGACATCTTTGGTAAATAACTCACGCATAAATGGCGAGAAGAAACTTCCTTTGGTGAGTTCGAACTCTACCCGGGTTGACCCTCTTCACCAGTCGCGTGTGCTTGTATATGAGCCACGTTTCTCTTAGCACGTTTGCTGCTGCATTTTTTAGCTGAAAAGTTTAATGCTCACCTTTAGTAAAGTTTTAATTGATTTATGTCGAACACATTCACGTTTACCAGGAAACTTTGCATTTAGAAAGTTAGGTATATTATATTCATATCAGCGTTTAAGCCAAAATCTAATTTGCCCCAATAAAAATTTCACTTCTTAGTAAGTACGTTGTTACATTCCTAAAACCATTAAAAGGTCTAGATGTAGAGTAGATTGGCGATTAAACGTTGATCAAAGAATATAAAAATGTATCAATGTATAAATTTACAAAAGAATCCATATATTAATTGTAATAAAGGTCTTCAAAAGTATTTATTTTCACTCAGTATTCTCTTCATCCACTTGGGAATAATCTTTTTCTCTTCCCAAGAATTTTGTGGGTGGTTTGACTGTTTATCGAAGGAATTCTTCTATAGATAAAAATGCTGTTTTATTATTTTGTTCTCATGAAAGAATTTTGAGACAAATTCCATAAAGTATGTTTCAAAGCAGTCGAGGAATGTGTCATGGATATTTTTTAATAAATATTCAGCGGATACAATTATTATAATCGTCTTGCTATTTTAATACTGAACTCAAAAAACGATAGTCATTAATTATTATTACACTCATGTCTGAAAAATGGATTATATTGAATAATGGCAACCAAGTTGTTTAATGTCACAAAGATTGATCAAAATATACTCTACTCCCAAGATAGGATGAAATGGCAATGTGCACGACTTATTTCTGAAAAAAACCTGTCATAAAATCGTAAAGTCATATTATATATATCAAACAATTTAACACTAACGCGACCGAGGAGTAACTCAGACGCAACAAAAGTTGTTATTTTTTTAAGCCGACACTAAATCTAAATCCCGAATAAAAAATAACGAGATAACTTCCTTGAGCGCGATTTTGAAAAGGGCACGGAAAAATTTAAGAGAAAATCTGCCCCAGATACAAATTTATGTAACCGGGTCGGAGTCGGACTTTACGACTTCCATCGCGACGAGAGCCGCACGGAATTCATTTTGCATCAGTGTTTTTTTTTTCTCTCTTCCCGAGAACGAACGGCAGCTTGGTGATAATAATGGATAACCTTTTTGATTAAAAAAAAAATAAAACTACAATTCTATCCCTCTTTATTATAAGTGAATTGTGGTCCATGGTGGATAGCAGCGGTCTTAGGGCCGAGTGTTGCTCACCCATTGCATGAGGAGGTTGGTGACCATTTCGGCGAATTTATTTCTATCCTGGGTTAGTCTTATTAACTCGGCTGTTATCCTTCCATTTTTCTTTGGACAATCAGCTGTAGGATTCTGTATTTATTGTTTCGAAAAGTGTAGCCAAAATAAGAGACTTTACGCTTTTTGTTGTACATTGCCATACTACTTGCAGATGTCTGCTTTAAATCATAGGAATTCCCTGTTTGATAGGAAGATCCTCAAAGGTTTCCGCATAATGAAACGGTTCAGTAAATTGTTAACATCAATATTTCCCATTTACTGAAGTTCTACTATAGTGGAGTAAAAATAATGAAACCCGAATAAAAAGTCAACCTCAAGCGAGGCTTATCTGCAGGGCTTTGCGGTAGTTTTTTTTTCAGTATAATGCAAGCCTTTTTTTCAAAATGCCATCCCTTGAATATACAAAATTTCGCCCTTGAAAATCAAACTATCAATACGTATCACGGGGTGTGCAATAAATCAAAAATCGTAGACCATTGATCTAGAGATCAAAATCGGAATCGGAAAAGCGCTGCGTAAAGATTTTTGATTATTGAATAGATTGAATTGTTTTTTATTTTTCTGCTTATGGTGGTTCTTATGGTGTGGTACACGACCCTGCTTGCCTGGTATGACGTTGCGGTTTTGCATGCGTTACTTAAAATTTGCCAGCTTTTATGATAGGGTAGTAACTCCGAATGGCGTATATGGGAGCGAGGAGCAGTCATTTTGTCATATACGCTTCTGTATTAAATGAAAAATAAAGAAAACAACCCGAGGACAAAGTCCTTTTACTATAAAACACTTTTGTATGCAAAGTTTATTGCAACGGAACGTGGAATTGTATTATACTAGCAAGGATATTTTTTAAATATAATTTTGAAATCGTTGTCAGAAATTAAACATAAGGAGCGGACAAAGTTTAAGTTTTTCATACTTGACGGTTTTTACTGTTATTTTCCAAAATTTAATCGTTTATATTGGACTGCACTAGTCTATGTATAACCTTGAATGACTATTATTATCATTTTTACGGTAAAACAAATATAAATCAATTGGTCAACTCAGTACGTAAATATGCTATAATATGACTGCACATATTTACATATATCAGAAGGTATGCTTTGGTTTATTATAATATTAAAATGTATCTATTGAATTTTAGATGTAGATAATAAATATATAATAATGTTTTGAATTTAATGGAGTTTTTTATTTCAAGCATCCTAGAAGAACTTCAATTTTTTTTAATAAGACCTCACCATTGTATATATAAATTGAAATAAATAAAATACACGTGAGTGTAGTAAACTAACAGAGTTTCATCTCTACATACCACGAAGGCATGGAAAGCACAGAAAGGCTGTCTGTATTAATAAGGTTATACCTAAACTTATCCTTTAAGTCTGATAGAGTGGACCTTCTTATTATGATTAATGTGTTTCTGGGAAAGTACTGGAATGTCTTTAGAAATAATCCCCATATTATATTTATGAAACCTACTAATGTAAAAATTTGAATTCTCAATTATACAAGTGTTTTTTTTTATTATTAACTAATGATACTCCAAAGTTATTTAAAAAGCATTTTTAAATCTTAGTACTTACTCTTTTTGTTAGTTGTGTGTCCATCATGAAATTATGTACATGTTTTTCAGCCCTTGTGAGTTCCAACTTTCTCGAGACAACCGCAACCAATAAGGCTGTGCAACCCGCCCCCTGAAACATTAAACATGTGTATTAGTAATCGACAAAAAAACAATTGTAATTAATTTTCTAGTAACTAATAACCAAACCGATAACTAATTTCGTGAGTGCATTATATATGTAGCCTCAATAAATTTAGGTAACGATTATATATGAGAGGTTTTTTTTTCACAAAACACCCAATGAGCTTTGAAATAACTTGAATATGTCTATTTTTTGGATTGGACGTCAATCAGATTTGTATTTATTACTAATATGATTAGGCACATTAGTTCATATATAGAAGAAGATTTAAAGAAACTCTCAGAAAAATATCATCGTGATTTGTATGGGATTTGAACCCACATCCCGAGGCTTACATGGCCGGTGTACTAACCCTTGTACTAACGAATCACTTCCGTTTATCGAGAATTTTTAACAATCATACTCTACATATGAACCAATGTGCCCAGACCAACCAATATTTAGTGATTTGCAAGCACTGGACTTTTTGAACAATGTAACAAGTGAAGCGATTTTAGTCCCATCTGGATATTATTTTTAAAATCTATAAATTTAGCCAAGACGCGCACCATCATATACGTATGTCTATCTTTTGGATTGGACGTCAATCAAATGCGTATTTATTACCCATTACGGGTTTATTATATTATTACTAATATGATTAGGCACAGGATTTAAAGAAACTCAGAAAAATATTATCGTGTTTTGTGTGGGATTTGAACCCACATCCCCTGGCTTACATGGCCGGTGTACTAACCCATCTTCTATGTATGAACTAATGTGCCTAATCATATTAGTAATAATATAACTTGAATACTTATTCGATTTCATAATTTTCTTCAACTTGAATTTTGTACTCTAATTTTGATTCAAAGTCAAATTTTAATTTCCGAAATCAAATCTGAATAATATTAAGTAGGCAGATGTTCCGAATTTGGTAGTTCTATTTTAATTCGGTTGCATTTCGTTAGCAGTGGCTCGGTGTTTACCATATTTAGCTATAACTCCGCTAGACCGTCATTGTTTCGCCTGTTTTAGATGGAAATTGAGTCGAGGTTATACAGTACTTTGTGGTTAGGCCTGGAGTCTTGCCTTGCTCTAAGGCGATATTAATTAATTAATGAAATCATAATCTATAAACTTTGAGCCATTCGTGGAGCACGAACTTCTCTCTTTACTTGTTATGTACTTTTCAAACTTTCGTAATCAAGTATGAAATTAAATATTATAAAAAAATACAGTAAAATAACAAATACCCTAATTTTTATTTTTGATATTTTACGAAACGTTGTCTGCTACGTTAGGTCACTGTATTTTAATTCATGTGTTTTTTATCGTTACATATTTTTTATGGTGATTTCACCTGACTCATGATGTCTATAAATATTATCGATATTTTTCTATAGTTCAAAATCAGTAGATAAATAAAAGACGCTTTTAATATTTTATGAACCATATGTGACCATCAAAATTGAAAACTAACCAAACAAATAATTAAAAAAAAATTGTGGATGCCTTTGCTAGAGTATATTATTTAAATAGCCCAACGGCAACTGTAGAAGGTGACTTAGAGGTTGAAATTTTTTGTAAAAGCTATTGAACTCTATATCGAAAAAATTTCGTTGGAAACATTCTCTTCTTTTATAAAGGCATTGGCAAATATTTATCCAGGAAGTAGGTATTTCAGTTTCATACTTGCATAAAACGATAATGCTCTGTCACAGAGCTACGGTGGATCTTGTTTACAGCTTAAGGCTGATACAAGATCCACCGCTGAATTAAGTTTAATATAAGACATTTTATTCGCTATAAATAAAAACTTTTAGCAAATTCAACAAATTCAACTAATTATACAAAAAACCTAGTTTTTCAGTCGAGATTCGCTGTAGTACGCAATGAAAAAAACTATCACAAATCTCACTATGTTTGTGACCATACAGTCATCACGTATACAGTATATTCTAAGGACAGTATGATATCAGTTATTCAATTCGTATACCAGAACATCAAATAATAAATAAAACAAACAAAAAACCCACGTAACATAGGTAATGCGTCAAAACCAATTACTTAACCTCGATATTTTTTTATGGGGACAAATTTTATGGGGATCCCGGCATCAAACAGATTTTACGTTGATGGAATACAGGCAACATTTAAATACTTATATTTAGCATTGGTACCATCTCGGTTACAGGACATGGCGTATTGGATTACTTACTGAACCAGAGAATATCGATAAATGTACGTACGTTCTCCGAAATGGCAACATCCGAGAGGGAATATTTTATTTTTGAATATTATTAGCTGCCTCAATAAACCGATATCTCATACATATTTTATACATAGTATATGGATGGGAGTGATGGATTCATTCAAATTCATAATCATCATCATCATCCACTCCCGAGTGAAAGAAGTACCTTAATATAAAGCTGTAGAAAAAAAAATAGCTGTCATGAAAAATAAGTAATATGAAAAAAAACCTACGCGTGAAAAATGTAAAATTTTAAATAATTGTCAGGTTAATGCTTGAAAATTTTTTATTAAACAAATTATTAATATTTATACTTAAAAATGCATTATAATTATAATATTTGGTACTATCTCTACGTAATGAAATCATTTATTAAATGGAACTGCAAATATGAAGTCCTAAAATTTACCCAGGCGCAGTTTTTGAAAGCAAAGGTAATATGAAGGTAATAATTTATATCAGAACAAAATTTATAAATATAGTTTTAAAACCTTTCATTTAATATGAATTCTGTGAAAGGTTGTACTTTGAAATATTACCTTGCATTATAAAAGATATTTTCTGTGTATTTATGCAGAGTATACGCTGAACAGGCTTCTACTAGAAAAGTAAGCAATATTATTATGCTCTGAGAAAAATGCAGGGGTAGTTATGCATATCCATGCCGTAGTATTTTCAAAACTAATGTGATTTCAGGTTCACCAGGGTGAATAACGACATCATGGCTCAATTTCCCTGTGTGTTTTAAGAAACTAAAGGTGAGATCTTAACGTGAAAACTCCAGTGACATTTAAAAATAAAAATTGTGGACTCGATCTTGGTATCGCTTTCAATTAAAATAATATTCGCTTTCTGACAGTAAAAACGATCAAGAATCTTCAAGTAATACAGTGAAGACTTGAAAGTTGCTTTATATATCTCAATTTTTATAAATTAACTAGAAACTTCAACGCCTCATTAGCAATTGAAATGATGGTGCAAGCAGGTGATCTAGTATGGATATATCTAGCATGTTCTTGAATCCTTGGTATGATTTATAGCGAAAAATACTGCTTCACAGTATGGCGGAGAATCATGAAAATTTGAGAAAAAAAATAATCAAATCTGCATTATGTATACGAAAAAGAAAAAAAGAATCAATAGTAAAATTACATCGTTATTTTGCCTTTACAGAAAGGCGCTTATATCTGGCGTCTGCATGCTTATATCTATCCCAGATTCAAATTGACGTCTTGTAACTGCTTTTATTTTCATATGATTAAGTGTAGATGTTTTCAGGAATTTCTATTTAATGTATATAACAGAAGTGACGTGTAATTGTATCTCGCATTTAGAAACACATATCTCGGTTACTACTAAGTATAAAGCCGAGTCTTGTATGCTATGAAGTAACAGGGTTAACTAGCTGCTACGTAGAAAGCCCACAAAGAAAAATTGCTCGGAGCTTGAAACTACCCTCGGCGACCGTAAGCCAAATATTCCACTAACTGTGAGGCTTTCGTTTTGTTGCTTGGAGTTTTCTTCCCTAGTGCGACGAGGAAACCTCGAAGAAATTGAAAGAATTATAATAATAGACTATGCGGTGCCGAGAAACAGGGTGTTTTTTTTTCAAACTGTAAGAAAAGAAGTGACTCCGTTGAAAATGAGTTTTCTAGTGTAAAGACATCGATTTTTGAAATATTTTATAATTGTGTTTTAATGCTTTTATAATTTTAATTAATTTATAATATAAACAAATTATTAAGTAACAAAAAATCTTATTACTGAAATAAATTTTATATACCTTCACGAGTTTCATGAATTGAATTGAACATTTTGTATTTTTTTACGGACATGTTCATATTGAAATTATTTAATGATATAATGATGAATAGTTAAATTATTTTAAAATTTATTGAAATTTAGTGTATTGTATTACACATAACTTATTTGATTCCTAGATAGATCAAATAAATACGACACATCAATTATTGCTAAAGAATTTTATTTTTAATTTCATGGTACATTCTACTACGCTGGAGTAAATTTGGACTAATCGTCAGCTAAACTTTTCAAAACGTTTGTATAATTTTTAGTGTGGTTGATGGATTTGCAAGATAAATTCACGAGAATAATACTATGCCCGGATGCTTATTTTACTAAAAACTCGCAATTTCTTAATACCCAGATTGAATAAATAACAGTTTTATTCGTAAATTATTCATTTTGTCGAGATTGGCAGTGATATTAAGGCTGGGGAACAAACAAGTTTATTCAAATACGAATGTCAAGGTCTCGCCGGGTGATTTCTCACTTAATTAAACCGAAAAAGCCCAATAAGACGGAGGATTTTTTTTATTAAAAATTCAAATATGCCGCAGAGAATAACACCAAGGCTCATTTTCGTTATTACTTTCTGTAATCTAAAATAATAAAAAACGCTCGACTCCGGGCCTGGCCTAACAGTTCCGAGAAAAGAAGTAGATTTGTTTTAGGCAATAGACGCAAATGACTTAAAATTACTCTTATATATAATCAATTGTAAGTAAAATTACTGTTACAAATGCAATATTTTATTGCAGCGTAGATCAAAGTATACGAAATACAACATCCAACATCATTTTATTTCGTAATAATATGTTCATATAATTATAAGCAACTGCAAAAAATACAGTATATTTTGGGTAAATATAAATCTTTTTAATGTGTTGGGCATTGGATTTGTGTAAATAACGAAAGACCTGCTGATAAATTCGGGTGGATGGGCGAATTCTCTAAGGCTCTCTGCTTGATTTATTCATGACCACATTGCCGTGTTGCGTTGCTGGAAGACCATGGTGAGGTTTCACGGGAAACCCTACGGGAACAGGTAACTCGATCGTGTCTGCTTCCGGTACGACTTATGGTCTCGACAGTTACCTTCCGTGGTACGCAGTATTTGTAGTGGTCTGCTCAAACATCAAAGCCATAAACCTAACCAACCTTTCCAATAACTAACTTATTTTTTTCAAAGACTGTAAAGATTCATTACTTCCTAATACTATCGCCTGTCTAAGAAAAGCCTTACAATATACTGAGAAATATATATAAACTATAAAAGCAGATCCAATTATTTACAAATATCAAAAACATATAAATTTCTAATCAAAAACAAATGGACCATACTTTAAGGTAGTATTTTTTTTATACAATAGATCCGCTTTATCTTGTGAGCTTAGAGCAAGTAAAATATTTTTCATGTTTCCAAATCGCACTGAAAAGCATGTGTTTGTATATTTATTGCAATTATTCATATTTTACAAAGACAATATTTGCAACTTTAACGATAAAATTATAATTTTATACTTCAATATCAATTGCCAATAGGAATGATTGCTTACTGATGTATGATACTATTATACAACACTAGAAGAAAAGTGAAATAACTCATATTTAGTGATTTATTTTGAAGGCCGTCATAAGGTTACTCTAAATATTACCACAAAAGAAAAAAAAATGCATAAACGTGAAAAATAAATACTGAAACTGTACTGAGGTGTTATTTTATCTTACTTTGAATACACCCAATTCGCATATATATCAAACACGGTTCTATGAAATTCAAAGGTTTTTGATAGATAATGCACAACACGAAAAACTTTTTGATAAATTGCGGATAGTAGTGTTCGTTTTACACGATGCAAGGACAAAAGATTCTGAACGCGTCAGACCAGCATACGAGCACCGAACAACGCCTTTTTTTGGCTTATTTGTTGTGCACGGGGAGCTTTTGTTTCAACTCGTAATTTCTAACAGATAGGAACCAGATTGTAGTCTCGTAAAGCTTCAAATGCTGCAGCTTTTCAGTGAATTTTTTGCCAACGTGAAAGTTGAGGTTCTACATAAATTTTACTATTTTATTGAAACTCTACTGCAAAATATGGAAATATGAAGAAATCTAGAATTTAAAAATATGTAAATTATATGTGAATTAGGTTTAAATCCGAATTTCATTTTATAAAAGTCAGACTAGATTTCGATATCACATTCTATGAAACTCTTTTTCGGTTCATATTACCCAAGAACAGAAAGGAATAATCTCGATTTAACGATTTTTTTAAAATTTTAATGTACTGTCGATATTTCAAGCTAAAAAGTAAAGTAATAAATAAATCTGATGGTTGAAAATTAAATAAATACACACCGCCCAATGATCTTTTATGTGTTTTGAATAGTTATTTAATGGATGCTTCATGAAGTGTAAAACTTTGAGCTAAGAAGGCAACCTCCAACTTATAGAAGTCGAGTTCTTGTTTTAGAGTTATTTAACGAAGGCACCTAAATGGAGAAAAACTCACAGCTGAGACTATTTAATAAGACTTAATAAGAAACTTTATGCAGAGGCTTGTACAATGTGCTATAAATACTTAGTAGTTTTAGCAAGTATGCAGTTACCTATAAACTATTAGTTATTTTTCAGAGGCATAACCAATGTTGCGAAAAATCTATGGAATTAATAAAATATGTAAAACAGTATCAAAAGCTTCTAGTTCTATGTTTTAAAATTCTCATTTATAATACCTGATTGCTACCTTAAGAAAAATAATAATGAAATATATGACGTATTTTACTTATAGATTTTATAATTATTTTTGTTAATTGAGTGTTTCAAAAGTAGGCACGCTAAAGCCTTACGCGATTTGAAAACTTTTCAAATGCCTGGGGAGGTATCCCGGAAGCTTTTGCTCCAGTTGTCATTTTACATATTGGTTAATTTTCCCGTACTTCCTCGCTCTATGCGTACAAAATTTATGACTCAGAAGTTTTCTCTGGCTGGAGATCGTAAAAATATAACAATGAGAGGTGAATCACATTCTTCATGACCTATTTTTTTTTCGCCTCGTAAAGTATACTTTAGATCATAAACGTAAGAAAGACTATAATAAATTACTTGGTGAAAGAAATGAATATAGAACAACGACCTAGGAGCAAGGAAGTACGAAAAATACAAGGAGTATCAAGTAATTTGCTTTTTATTTGATACTGAACTCATCGGTGATGATTAGTTCTTCATTGTGTATCATTGACGCAACTTATATCTACTTCAGTATTTTGTGTTTGAGTCGTATCAATGAACACGAAAATAGTTTTGAATACATAAATATATATTTCATATTCGAGAGTTTTGTTAAATTTGGTAGATTGAATCAGTATATAAAAACATCTTTGATTTCTTTTAATGCACGCCTGATACAAGACAGCCAGTATATCACAATAGGCATGACGAAAGATTTTCAAATCCTCTTTCATAATGGGGGTACACGTTTACTATTTACGAAAAAAACTTTATTTCGGTAAAAAACTAGAGTTTAACGATGTTTAAAGCCATTTTTATAATATTTTTTCAAAAGTGCGCGAAAACGCGTCATCGCGAGGCGTGACGTCATCGCGTCCGCTCTGACGTCACGCCTCCTATTAACTATCATTGTCAACTGGCGTGCCATTGTGTTTGCATTGAAGACCATAGACCAATTTGAATACCATAGAGTTGTTTACGGTGGTATGACGTCATGCGCTGTGATTGGTGTTTCAGTCAAAATGGCCGATTGCAGTATTTTAACCTTTTAATTTGTTGAAAATCTTATTAATCTTAGATTTTTAAATAAAACTAAATCAGTTTTTTAAATCCTTTTAATATGTATTTTCCCTTAAAATAATTATTTCTTTGATTCTTTGATACTGTCGTCACGCCTATTCTGGAGCGCGCTGTTTTATTAACTGTACCAATTCGGAGTGGAACTTAGCAACTGTTTATCTATGATCGTATATACAGGGTGTAGGTCCAATCTACCGGAATTTAATACGAGATTCATTAAAACTAGTATGTAAAGTGAGTCCACTTACCATGATGCCTGTGCTCACCGCGATGCCCCTGCCGCAGTACGTGTTTGGGACAATATCCCCGAACCCCACGGATAGGAAGGTAATGGCGATGAGCCACATGGCGTTTAGCAGGTTGGCGTGTTCTTCGTCGTGGAACCTGCGAGTCGCGTGGAGGTCGCGTGGAGGTCGAGTCAAGGCCGCGCGGATTCAAGGTCACGGGGGATAGAAAGTACAGTCCAAAATGATGACAGGTATTCAGATTTTGAGCACTATTTTTACGCGGTGTTTTCGTTCGTGAAACTGTTGGTTACTGGGCCATGTGCAGCTCTAAAGATGAATCAATATTTTTAGATATTTAGACACTCTCAATTTTTAGTAAAATATCTGCCTACATATGAAGCATATTGTATGTATTAAATATTAAGCTTTTGCTACATTATACTATGTTTTTTTTCGAATTCGGATGATTTTGTGTCAATATTTTAAAACCCACGCGCATACTACGTAAAGCCAGTTACATTTTTTTCTCGAGTCATATTACTTTATTTGGAAAAAACATAGTTTCCACTCCAAGGTAAAAATAACCAGCCGAAAATGCTAATGTGAGGCTAATGTGAGTGGTTGGTTCTTACTATGTAAACGAATTCCAGCATATTTAAAGTGAAATTGAAGTGTGGGGCTTTTCAAATAGCATGTGATCCATTTGATAGTATAACGAAATTTTAATATGTACACACATTTGACTTAGTTTTTTGAGATAGACATTTAAAATAAATATAGTGAGCCAAAAAAACCATTAATATTAGCTTAGCATATGTATATGCTTAGTGAGATGGTCGCCAACCTCCTCTGAGATTGGCATCCAAAGAAGAAGTAAGCCAGTAATAATATTATTTTTGTTGTATTTCAGTTTTTGTTTTTTGACATGCTGTGTTAAAGAGCTTGAAGTACTTTCTGTCAAAAATATGAAATGTTTATTCATTTTTGAAAATGAATATTTTTAACGAAAGAAGTCCTTCTGAGAATATTGATAAATCTTCAAAGTAACACACGGCATCAATACTCAACAGTTTCACCAAATATCCGACGGCCGTGAAATTCATCTCACATATCGTTTTAATTTGTCTATGCATGAATTTTGAGCGATTTTTAATTTTTTTCTGTAGGTGTATGAATGATCACGTTTTTTTTTGTAAACAATAAAATGAAGAATGAAGACTTGAAATGAAGACATGCAGGGCTTGTCATTAAATCTTAAAACAAGGAAAATGAAATTGGAAATTGTTGAACACATATGCGTAGAGAAAACAAGAGTAATGTAGAAGAGAAGTTTGGGTTAAAGAGTAGGGTTTAGAGTTGTACACACACATTAGAGCTAAAGTAGTTAGAGCAGCAGAGACGAATACAATAAAACAGCACAAAAGCAACACCAGCTCACATTGTATTCACATAGTTACTATTTAATTTTACGAAACAAACCACAGGGCGTTTAAAAAAAATGTATCACCCTATTACAAAGTATGTTTACAATTTTTTTAATTATTAATTGGTATATATATTTTATCTTGCCTGTATATTATATGGATGGATTCATGTATAATTCGGTTTGGTTAAATTCATTATGCATTTTACAAATTTATTATTAATCGAATTTTCGACACGAAATATTTACAAAATATAAATTATGATTTCATCTATCGTGAAAATATTCTAATACAATATATCGTATAATTTATAACCTAACAAAAAAAAATTGATCAAAGACGGCACATCAAAAACCTTACAAAAAGGGGAGTCTGAGGGGTTATAAACAAATATGTAATGTTTTTCTAGTGTTTTTTTAAGTCAAAGTAAAAAATAGTTATTTGAATTAAATAAAAATTTTGGTTAGAATATTTATAGAATTAATTAATCACACTATTAACGTGCTATCAAAATATATGCGAATAGTCAATAAATTTGAATACTTGTTAAAAAATTGACGAAAAATCAAATAGGTTCTAACACACTGTTTTGTGATAAAATATGGTATTTTTAATTTTTTCGGTTTGAATTGAAACATTTTTAAAACAGTGTATATACTATTTTTATAGGTTGAAAAAAATGCAATTACACTTTTTTCTGTAATCACTTTTAATAAAAAATATTAATTTATGTATGTATTACATTAAAAAGCTTAAAATGTCATATTTATTTTCTCCCATTTTCGTGCGATATAGTGGCTTAAAATAATAGTGTCGTTAAATTTATGTGTTATTATATGTTGTCTGATATTAAATATATTATTGTATTATATAGTTAACAGAAGAAAAAGCCGAAAATAAATATTTAAATGAAGCAAGAATGAAAAGAGTTTTAAAAGAATTTTTAATTCAACGGTTAGTCTTCAGAATATCTTTATTATAAATTCCAATAGGCTATTTTGTATGCAGTATGATGTTCTCATAACGGAAAAATGTTCCTGAAGAAAATTGATGCATTTTTAACATGGAAGCAAATTTAATAGCTTGCATGAGATAAAACTTTTTTTTAAAATAAGGCTATAATTTTTGTACAAATCATAGAAGTTTTCGTGAATAATAATAAACTGATTTTTTATCATGATTTTGCTAATATTAATTACACACTTTTATAAAATCTTAATTGGTGGTTTAGAAAAGATATCCATTTCAATTATTATAAAATATGTACTTAAACCTAATATATTTAAAAAAAAAAAACGATGAGAAATATTGGTGAATATCTTTGATTCCGTTAGATGTTAATTTTGTATTATTATTGTAAAAAATATATATGTCTTAAATGTAGCAGAATTAAAGCTGCTTAGTTTTCGTTTCGCAATAAAGTTTAAATAAAAACAATAAAAAAAAATAATTTAAACAGTCAAAAAACAGATGTTTGGAGGGTACAGTTTGTTGTAGGCTTAGTTCAAGTTAAGCCAGATGAATTAGTAGTGAAAACGAGGAGTCACCCCCAGTCCGCAAGAAGTGCAAAGAGTGTAGCAAATGAGAAAGGGTCGCAGCTTTGCATATCTTCAGGGAAAAAGAAAAAAAAAGGGCTTTTATACTTGACAGAGAAAAGTCCAGAGCCCTAAAGAATTTTCAGAACGACAGACAAGATAAATGAAAGATAAGGGTGTAAGGCAAGCGTCATGGCTAAGTCCTTACAATTACTTAGAGCTTCGTTTTTCAGACGGTAATTTGTGGTGCATATTTGAAAGCTTTGGTGATTGTTATTTGTCGAAATTTATCTTTTTTTTTTTTCTTTCATTGAATGGTTTTTTTGTACTGTGAAAAAGGGCTGCAGTAAACGAGTGTGTGAGAATTTATAGGAGTATATAGGAAGGTATGGTGAGTTTTTGTATAAATAATTATAAAGGACTTAATAAAATGACAGCTGACAGAGAGAATTAGGTTTCTATGGTGAATAATGAAAACACTGATGGCTGTTCTGAATGAAAATAGATGATACACACACATATTTTTTTTTCATCAATTTAAAAAAATCATGCTAGAAGAAAATTTAGAAGTTTAATGTGCAAAAAAAATTGTTGCATCAATAAGCTATGAAAATATCCCAGTTTTTAGGTGTTATGGTGTGTTGTACGGAAAATATGACATTGTTTATAAAAAGTATTGTATTTTCTATGAGTTGCAATATATTTGACCGTAAAAAAAATATAACTAGTGTAAATAATAATTTAGGCTTTGGTATGTTTAAATATCAGTTCATAGTGTTGTGCTAAGTTTTTTAAAAAGTATTTGATATTAGACTTTTGAGAACCTTTTCTATCTTAGTGGTAGTTTTTTTTTGTATTGTTATAGGTTTACTAATATTATTTAAAATTAAAATAGTCTGATAGTTTCACAATTATGCCAATAGGTAGTTGTGTTAAGAAATTAATTTTATATTTCCTGTTTTTATTGTTAGGCTTGATCGCAAAAAAAATATCTCATTAGCTTTATGCAGAGTTATTATGTTTAATGTGCTTGGTTTTAACACTTCAGCTGGTCACAGGTTAAAAAAGTACAAAACATTATTGTATTGAATTCTATTAGCGAGCATTCCGTTGCATAATGATTGTAAGTGCTAATGGTGTAAGGGATGTCTTTCATGGCGTATTTGTTGTTTTATTTCCAAGAAACTACATATTTGTGTTGATAGCAGTAGAGAGAAAAGAAGAACTTGTGCATTATGAGAAAAATACTGTGAATTTTCTATGTATGGTGAAAACGAGTAAAAATACTGACATTCATATAAAAACAAAAGAAAAAATAATACAAAAAATATTAAAACCATGCAAAATTGCAAAGATTGAAGAAATGTGATCAGTTTTGTTTAAATGTTTTTGTTACAAAAGAATTTCTTTAGACATTAGTAGTTTTTTTTTTTAGTGGTGGGTAATTTATTTTTAAAAGAATATTGTTTTAGGAATGTAAGTAGTTTATATTTTTAGTCGAATTGCATCGTAAAATGTGTAGTGGACATTCGGACCATGCTCTGAAGATTATGTTGAATTTAATTGAGTTGTAAAAACGTCCAATCGCGATAATAGAATTAAATTTTAATTAAACTCCTGGCCAGGTACGCCTCGCTGTCCTTCCTACTTCATTTTATTTTTAGTACTTTTTTATCACTTAATGGAGTTTGCGAATTTTACGTACAAATGTTCCGATGTTTTATACCGACATTAATTCTCTTGTTATTTATTTATGATGTTTGCGCGTACAGAAATACGCACTAAAAATATTTGTTAATATTTATGATCACGAATAAATATCACTTTTATTAATTCCGGCATGAATGGCATCCTATTAAAACGACGAAAACAAAAAGACCGCGGCCGCCATTTTGTCAGTTTCGATTCCGCCATCTTCAGCTGCCGCGACCTCTCATACATACCAGGGAGCTAGTGATGTCCACGCGGCCCCATCGTGACCGTGAGTTGGGTAAATCTAGTAGCTTACTATTCACGCTCGAAACGCTTCACACCAAAGAATGACACCCACGCACAACGTACAAAAAAGACACCCAAGTACTAACTTTTAAACAAAAAAATAATTGCGTAACACTATCGAAAAAAACTATTAAAAACACCTTTGCGTTTCTTTTGATTAAAACATGACTACGTCATAACAAAAAAAATATTCATAGTATTAATATTTATTCTGAGCACTAACAACAATCAGTGGCAAGTAATAAAAATCAATAAATACGACCGATATAGAACGTCTGATTTTACAGGTTTTGCATCATCGTGTAATGCATTGTTTAAATTTTTTTAATCGAAAATTTCTCAAAGTACTTTTTTTTGAGCTATTGTATAAATTCGTTTATTGTATCAATATATATATATTTATATATATATATATTGACTTATTGAATTCAGCTTTATATGGGTATGTTTTTTTTTATATTTAGCTTGAACATCTAATTTGTACGTCATCGACATTGTATCCGTCAATTTTTTATATCAAAACGTTCTTGCGTGGATGGAGCAGCTTTTTTCTATGGGTCTGTCGTGAATCGTGACATACGTACCACCATCCCGCACGTGAGCGTGATTCCCCGGCCGCAGTAAGTGTTGGGTACAATGTCTCCATAGCCCACGCACAGAAACGTGATCGCCGTCAGCCACATCGTGTTTAGGAGGTTCGCGTGGTCCGCGTCGTGAAACCTGTCGTGACCACCGCGGTCGTGAGTCGTGAGTCGTGAGCACTACCCGAGGGGGTGACGGCGCAAAGGAATCTTGTAATAGAGGATGGAATCGCCTTTATGTTGGGGATCTTTCGATCTCGTTTTCACTTTGAAACATCAGTCAGAATATCTACGAGATATTTTGTATTAAATAAAAAATATTTTTTCTTTAACGTCTGTCAAATCATAATCTAAAAATACAATTAATTATTTTAAAAAATTTAAGTACACGTCAAGTATTGCAATAGTTGTATTTTTTAAAACAGAGACAAATATAACATATATTTAAATATATATATATATCGTATTGGTAATATTTGCAATACACGTAGAAAAACCATTGAAAGCTTTACAATAATGTGCAAAAGAAGATAATACAATACTGACGAACAACAGAGGGTAATCAAGTTAGAATAAAGGTACGTCAACTAATATATAAAACACAAAATAAATTGTAGGTTCTTTGTGAATTTTCAATTCTGAAGGCACAATCGAAAGAACAGAACGAAAATGGGTAAGTAAGGATTACAGGAACACACCCCCTCGTCAGCTGAGTCGGAACCGGGAGGTTCTTTTGTCAGCTTATTTTTAAATTAACTTTAAGGGTTGAGACACACTAGGGATAGGTTAGGGTAGGCTTGGTTTATAATTCAAACTTCAGATTAATTATAGAAACACTCTAAAATATTATATCCTAGGCCGAGAAGTATGAAGTATGATCCTTTTCAGTGTGTTTTTGAAAAGCTTTTACTTTCATAATTAATATAAATATAAATATTAAAAAGATAAGCGTTTTATTCTGCATATTCACAGATAAATACATTGATTGGAGTTAGTCAAAATAATTTAAAATAATAAATTAAAAAGCATGGAATATAAGCATTTGTAATTCGTTTTGGAAAGCATAAAATATACACATTTATTATTATATTTTTAAGGTTTTTAATATGTTGGCTTTTGAAAATATCATAAAATGGGAATGATAAAATCTATATTTTGATGGAATCATGCTAAAACATTGAATTTTTATTTTTAATTCTTTTATGAAATAATTTCATTAAATGAGGTTTTTTTTAAAAATCTTACACTAAAGACGAATATAAATAAAATATATAACAAGCTTTATTATTTGTAAAGAGAATAAAAGCTTGAAGCAAGTCAATATCAATATCGAATTTACCTTTTTAAGTAAATTTATTGTTAGCGAAGTTTAAAATCATTCAAGATTTTATTCTGCCAGTAAAATTCACAATAAACCATGCTTTATTATTGATTGGTATTTAAGAGATAATAAATTTTGATATTGTCGGGTTGAAACAAGTAATTTAAAAAAAAAATTAAAATGCCAATTGAAATCTTAAAATATATATTATTTGGTTCATCAGAGCTCAGTTATGTGTGTAAAAATCAATCATTATATTTTAAATATTAATTATTTAAAATCAGTTTTTAAATTTGAAATAGCATTTAAGGAAAAATAATTAAAGATTTTTTTTTTGTTGTAATAATAAAAGTACTTTTCACTTTGTAATATGCATATAAAAATGTAAAAGTAAAATTTAATCAGTACTGTGAAATGTTTCAACATGGTTTCAACAAAATGAAGATTATTGGCAAATTATCGAAATTCCTGGATACATGTCACCACCCTCAAAATTTATTATTCTTTATTATATACACAAAGCATCCGGTGTTAACACCTTCAATAACACATTGTTCACAGACACTAAACAATAATGACCAACAAAATCAGGTAACACTGATACGAGAGGAATATCGCTGGAGAGGTATAAATCAATACTTAACCGTGCAAAAATTGTTTTAAATCAAAAAAATACATGGGCAAATCATAACACATAATATTATAGCAACACGAAGTCTGAGCAACACATTGAGTGACAAAAGAAGCTGCAAAATAGATAAAATAAAAATCAAAATAAAACAATGTCATTTACGAAAACGTTACGGATTTTAATCAATTTATTTTTGCTGTCTTTAACGGGCGATCGTAAAGAAGAATTTTTTAGCAAAAGGTGTTTGACTGATGACTAATGATGTTATGAAGTTACAAAAAAATTTCTTTTTAAAAAGTGCCTTGGACTTTATGAATCAATTGATTTTCAAAAAGTATAGACGTAGCGTTGCGTATACGTTTATCGAGAGTTTACTGTCTCTGATATTAATTGAGATATAGATTTTAAAAACACTAATCAAGAAAAACGAACAGGTTATAGTTTTGAGAGTGATATGTTCATATGCGGCTAGTACACAATACAGTTGTTAATATGCATTTGTTCACAGGTGCATTTGTGTGATATGTGTGTGGATCTGTGGCATTTGTAAGTCAGTCATCAATATCAAAATGATTTTCTCAAAATGATACTTCTACCTTAGACAGGACAGTTGGTTGGCTCCAAACTCCCAAAACAGTAGTTATTAGTAATAAAAAAACAACACAACAGAAACCATTATTTATAAATACGCTGTACACCAACCAAATTTATTTATTACAAATCTATTCTTAGGTAAGCACTTCACGGTTTTATCAAAATCAATTTGTTCAAATCGCCCGGCATTCAACAAAGACAAAAAAATTAACTGAAAATATAAACAACCGAATGGATAAAAAACAACGAACAGGAAGCCCTTAAAGATAAAAGCGCTCACGAGATAAAATGTTCGTAATTGCTGCCTAGATGTAAAGAATTACAAATTGAAAAAAAAAAAAATTTAAAAGCAAAACACTGCTCGACATTTTTGAAAAAAATTTCTATGAAATAATTTGATATTTCAGAGCGTCAACTTTGCTATTTTTTTCAGCGCAAGAAAATACAATCTAGCCAGAGTAGCCTGCATGGAATAAACTGAGCGGAAAAGGTTAATGACTCGTGTGGATAGTAAACCATGTATTAATGCGAGGTCTTTTATCGAATGAAATCATAAAAACGTGCTCAAGCATACGGCGAGGTGTGGGACGGGAAGTTCCTACCGCAGAGTAAACAGTTCCGACAATGATCGATCTGCAATGCTTAATTGCACATATCCTTCTATGCCGAGCTGCACAGAACTCTGTTCTGCTCTAGAAAAAACCCAGCGAGAGTCTATAGACTGAAAAACAACCAGAAGTGGTAGTATAACCGCTCGTTAAAAGCCTTTAAAAAATCCTGAATAATTATGAAAGAGCACATATAATATGTACGTTGACTTGCAAGGCTTCAAAATTCTGTTCTCCTCAAGAGAATAACACAGCAAGTGTCTATGGACTCAATTACAACCAAGAGCGGTAATAAACAACTACAGACTTTATAATACCAAACTCTTTATTACAATACTAAATAAAATGTGTGATACACCATATTTATGCATTTAAAGTAATTTGGTCGCTTTATAAACGAGTTGGTGTATTTTGTATGGACTTGCTTGTTATGGAGAGTAAGTAGCAAATACGTGGTAGCTTAAATAGCTTGCAGAGACAATAGCATTGTGGGTGTGCTTAGATATTTCGAAATTAAGGGGAGGAGTCTTGCTACCATATTTATGAATCGGAATATAACAGATGAAAGTAAACTGTACAAAAAATGTTATGTTTTTACTGTGGCAAGATCATCATCATCCATGGTTTGATGAAAAGGAAAAACAGCACTGAAATGTTTCGAAGATTTTGCGATATGTTTATTTTTTTACAATCGCCTAGCTTGAATCTCAGTAATAAAAGATAGTTAGATTGTGGGTTTACTATTGTGTTGAGACTAACTTTATTTGTGCTTATTAACCCTTTTTGTTTGATTGTATACCAAGCCTTTGTCAATTTTACTGATTGAGAAAGTGGGGGTGGACAGGAAAGGATAATTGGGACGGAATTACCATTACATCAGATTAAAATATTTTATAGGACCTTGAAGTGGCAGCAGAAGTATATTATGACTTTTATGATTTGTTTGTTTGACTAGAGAAAAATATTTATTTTATTGTGTTATAAATGAGTATTATTTTTCGTGTTTATGAGAGGAGTACGTTTTTTTTATTTTGAAGTTTTTTAATATTTGAGTTTTGCTTCTTTTTGTGTGTAGAAAAACTAAATGATTTTTTATCAAACTAGGTCAAACAGATTGATCATGCACTTAGAGAAAAGAAAGTTCGATGAGAAGAAATCATTTCCAAAAAAGCCAAAATAAAAATAAACAAATCAAACACCAATGAATCTATCAATCTATTCTACTAATAAAACATAAAACAGGAATAAATACAGTGGGAAAAGCGGAGAAACAGAGTTAGAAGGACATAGAGTGAAAATATCAAGAAGGAGAATTCAAAAATAAGTTTCAGATAAACATAAACTTTAACGCTCAAAATAAATGGAAACATTTTCAGAATTATTCAATCACTTGAAACATTCATGCAGAGAGTTTCTACGTAATCATTTGAAAAATTTATTAAATAAGAAATCTAAAATAAGATAATCTTATTAACTACGATAAAAAATTTTCATCAGACACCAAAATTATGCAAACATTAAAAAATCTATTTATACTGAAAAAAATAATAACACGAATTTTATTATATTTGTTAAACATACTCGTAGAATCACTGTGCGTTTTCGAGTAATGTATATTTACATTATTATTTAAAATATTTTTTTTTTATGTTAATATTATTGCACAGTGTTCTAGACTGAAATGAAAATTCAACAGCATTCAATATGTAGGTATGATGAAATCCTACCTTTCGCACTGGCGCAGCGTCCAGCTGGCGATGATCCACAGCGAGACCATGAACACGAGCAGCACCGTGCCCGGGCAGATGGTCATGAGCGTCTTCAGCACGAAGCGAGTGTTGAAGTTGATCCTGTTGAGGGCGCCTATGCTCCTGGAGGAGGCGTCCGTGAAGAGCTTGCTGTGGAGCAGCATCACCCGACAAATGAGGTACAGCCGCAGGAACATCGGCAGCGACAGCGTCACGTCATAAGGTACCTGCCAGAACAAAGCCGCCCTGAGTTGACCAGGTGTGACATCTTTGCTGCATAGTCACAGTTAATTTTTATTTTCATTTATACTATCCGTAATCACACAATTAAGAATTTGCAATATACGAGTATATGTTGTAGTACAAAACTCTATGGATCACATCAAAAAGTACCTGCCAGAACACTCCGCCCTGAGTTGATATCTTTACTGCATAGTCACAGTAATATTAGTCTGAGTTGACATCTTTACTGCATAGTCACAGTAATATTTTTTTATCCGAGAAAAAGGGTACAATTTTTAAAAACATGATAAATCACATAATTAAAAACTTGTTATGTATGTATTGTAGTACACAATTTGATAGACCACGTCATTAGGTACCTGCCAGAACAAAGCCGCCCTAAGTTGATCAAGTGTGAAATCTTTGCTGCAGTCACAGTAAAAAAAAATATATTTTATACGAGAAAAAAGGAATATTTTTTTAAAACACGATAAGTCACATAATTAAGAACTTGCAATGTATATATTGTAGTATAAAATTCGATGGATTACATCATAAGGTACCTGCCAGAACAAAGCCGCCCTGAGTTGATCAAGTGTGAAATCTTTGCTGTACAGTCACAGTAAAAAAAAAATTAAATTTATTTTATACGAGAAAAAAGGTACAATTTTCAAAACATGATGTCAAATAATTAAGAGCTTGCAGTGTATATATTTTAATCCACAATTCGATGGATCAAAACCTTTTAAAATAATAAAAGGATTGATACATAAAAATACATCTGTATATTGCATCATCATAGATTCTACCTGAAACGATCAACTCTTTGTAAATCAAAAATATGTCTATTTCTCAAAATATATTTAAAAAAATTAGAAATAATTATTTTGGGTGTTAACAAAACACGAAAAACTATTTTTTCGTATCATTTCAGTAAAATTTCTCCCAAGATACATAGTTTTTGAGTATGAAAATAATTGTAATTCCTTCTTTATTTTTTGTGTAAACAAATATTATAATTATATATATATTTTTTAAAGTGTTAATGGATTTGAATACATGAAAACTTTTTATCCAAAAACTATTCTACTGTGGATGTGTAATTTTTTCTTTTGGCATTTATTTAGTCATTATTACGTTATAATTGAAAAAAAATATTCTTCAATATATAAATGAATTTTCGTTTTAAAATTAATTATCGGCATGGCTTGGCCTTCTTCGAATATGAAGACATAATATTATTAAATTATAAATTTTGATAAAGCTAGCAATTTAGCAACAAAGTAAGTGTAAAAAAAATCATTGTTTTTTTAAATGAAATATTGTATTTTGCCTCGACTTTGAGTACAAATATTTTTGCGTTGCTGAAACATTATGTCAATATATATTAACTCTTGCCAATTGGTTGCTTGGAGTAGGCTTTAAATTAAAGATAATTTTATAAGATAAACGATCATCCTTAAGTAATTGGCTATTCTTTAAGTCTACTTTGGGTCAAATATCATAGCCAAATCCTACGTCTAATGATATAAAGTGTTCGTACCTGAGAACGTGGCACGCGACATGACGTGACGTGCGGTATGCCTGTTTACGTCTTACTCAAGTTAAGTACTTTATCAAGACACAAGCTATTGTGAGATCACTAATATTTCCATAAAACTGAATTTATTAAACTCTTGTTGAAATAGCAGACTATATTGTGGCCAGCCATTTCGGTAAACTTGAGCGTTATTGATAGCAACCACATTGCCCACAGAAAATAGAAAGTAATTAAAATTTTCACCCAGACAGATTTATTGTTTATCAATGTTAGAATAATCAATTCGAAAATGAAATGGTAACTAAATGTAATCTTTGATAAGCGGTTTCGAATATTTCTCTTTTTGTAGTAACAAAGGACTTGTCTTTTCATTGTATTTATTTTATATTATTAATTTCTAAGTGCCCTTTCACGAACGTCCTTTTTCCCTTCCATTTAATCCTGTGAGTGACTTTTTGATTTATCTTTCAGAAGTTCCAAATTTACTTTGCAAGTTTTTTCTGAAATAATCCCAACTTGTTGTAACTGCCCTTTGTCTTGCTTGAAGCACTCAATCAAGTATTAAAAAAAAAACATTAAAAATAATAAAAAAATGAGTAGAATTAAAAATCTATTGCAAATCTACAATATTATATTTGTTCGAAATGTTTTGTGACAAATTAATTGGTCATTAAAGAAATAATATTTTAGAACGACCAGTTTTGCTAACTTCTTTGGGTATATTTTTGTTTTCTTTTTTTTTTAGGTTTACAAAATATGAAACAAGTGAAAAAAAAATCTTAAGAGTTTTTTGCTTAAACCTAAATTGAATTCGAGAAAAAATGCGTGTACACATGTGAAAACTGAAAAAAATAAGTGTAGTAATTATGTCATTATTAGACTTATATCACAACTTCGATCAACCCAGAGTACTCTATATTGTGCTATTGTCCTGGATTTTTGTAATTCTGTCGTGAATTGTAAAAAAATGGGATACAATACAATTTGTCAATCTGTTGATGGTTGTATAGAAGAGTCAAGAGTGACTACCCTCCGTAAAAAAAACATAAAAATCATCAAAAATTTTCATAAACAAAACCGGTCGCATAAACGTAAACATGTTTACAACAATATCAAATTTTTCTTTTATTTTCAAGTAGCATTGTTACCTTAGAAATTTGTTTTCAATTTAGGAAATAATAAATACGATGCTAATACCATACACAAAGAGACTGACTTACAAACCTTGCAATACTAGTTTATAGAAAAGATTTACGATTTTATGTTCAAAACTAAAGAAAAAAGCTAACAAGAAGGTTACTTAGTACTGTGAATACATGATTTTGCTTTTACTATATTCGGTTCACATATTTAAATAGAACGCTAATCACGATATTTAACTATACATTTAGATTTTAGTTTGTTTATTAATCGAATTGCATTATAAATAAGTTAAATACACAGTGATAATCAAATTTGTATCTAGACAGAAGCTATGAAAATTAAAATTGAATAAATACTGAAAAATATTACACAAACACTTTGGAATTTAAATGACGTTAATTTTAAATCTTTAAAAATACGAAGTTTCTTAAAATTACTACAAAGCAATGAAAACTTACCTTACAAAAAACTGTATAAAGTACAAGTTTTTTATTATTTTAAAATGCCAGATGTCGAAGCTAAGGTTTATTTAACCCATTTTTTAAGCTGGATGTTCAATTTAATTATTATACTTGCGATTTTTTTGCACGATAATTTTCTATTTATGTATGGATGACTTTCATGTGTGAAAGATCACATTTTTGATCATCAATCACGTTATTCGCGGTGAATTTTTTTTCTTATTAATTTTTTTGTTAAATCATACTTTCAAAATGTTCTATATCGCTGGAAAATTTTATAAGCCTTTTTATGAATTGATTCAGTTAAGCTTTTGATTTATAATTTGTCAAATTTTTATTATATACATATGAACCGAATACGACAAAGAACCACACATTGCAGTGTCAGCTAAACAGATTGCAAATTTACTTGAAATAAAATGAGAAGTAAATATACCAAATAAATGTACCTACATAGAAAAATATCTATGATACACATCCAAACAACAACACGCACACACACGATTTAAGACAAACTCATGCACACGCACGTACATTGATCTAATACTGGATGTGATATACAGACCTGTATTTGTTTATATATGGTTCCCTACAGAAAGAGTGAAAATAATGAATCTTTATAAATTTAATAAGCACGTGAAATCATGAAATAGGTGTGGAAACAAACTTTTAGGTTAATGTTGGAGAATGAGCTTGATTACATAGCAAATAAATTTTGTAAATGAAAAAAAATAGTAATCAAAACTTTAATAAGTGAGAGTGAGAATATTTTCTGAATTGAAGATTATAATATCTTTTCATAGTTTTTTCATAACAATTGAAATCTTATAACCACCAAAAAAAATAATCAGTTCCAAAAAAAAATATTATTAAAATTTAATAGTATTATTAAATAATTAGTACTGTTGTCTTTAAAAGAAAAACAAGTTTTGAACTGCCAGAAGGTGAAGAAATAGTTTTGATATATTCAGCGTTTCTATCATTTGAAAGCCTGAAATCAAAAACCTTTTAAAAGCTGAAAATCAGATTAAAATAATATTTCATTGTTTAACCAAAAAAAATATTATGATTATGATATCTAAATGACCAGTTATTTAAACGGTTCAGTTAAAATAAAACGTTATAATTTAAATTTAATTATAAAGAAGTTTTTTTATAATTCGTAATTATAAATATAATTTTTTAGTTGTAAGACTTCAACAATTATCAATGAAAGTGTATAAAAAAAACTTATCATATAAATTAAAGACGAGAATATTAAATGGTTAAAACTCTTTTGTGTCTTGACATATAACATTAAACACTCCAATCATATGGAAACATAGATAACACCATGATTATTTTTACAATCACAAAATGGTGTCACGGCTTTTTGGGCACGGAAATGTAAAATGGCCGACTCACGATCTCCGTGCCGATGATGCCACCCTTGTTGGCCAGCTTGGTGGTCCAGCGGAAGCTGTACTGGCCGGGGATGGGGTGCACCGCACAGATGCACAGCTCTATTGTGATCTGGGAAATTCTCTGCCATGTCATCGCTATTCGCCAGTCATCCGCGCAATTGTCTATCATGAACAGCTGTTGAAGAAAGAATTTTCACAAAATTAACAAATTGATTTTTTTTTTCTCAAACCAACTAACAAAACTCCACATCTGTTCCAAAAAAATAGAACAGACAGACGACAAAGATATTATAAAATAATTTGTTTTTGAGTGCTTTTGCCTCTCAAAAGCTTTTGAAGCGCCAATAAGAATATTTATAATCGTATTATAGCCATTTTAATAATTATATTTCTCGTTTAAAAACTTATGAATCACCGATTAAGGAAATATGTCGATTTTTTTATTAAACGTCAATCAGATGCGTATTTATTACCCATTACGGGTTTATTATATTATTACTAAAATGATTAGGCACATTAGTTAATATATAGAAGATGATTTAAAGAAACTCTCAGAAAAATATCATCGAGCTTGCAAATCACTAAATATTGGTTGGCCTGGGCACATTGATTCATATGTAGAGTATGATAGTTAAAAATTCTCGATAAACGGCAGTGATTCGTTAGTACAAGGGTTAGTACACCGGTCATGTAAACCAGGGGATGTGGGTTCAAATCCCACACAATACACGATGATATTTTTCTGAGAGTTTCTGTAAATCATCTTCTATATATGAACTAATGTGCCTAATCATATTGGCAATGATTAAGGAAATCTCAATTATCCAATTTAGTTAATCGTTCGATTATGCAGCTATTCTTCATTGTATCATAAAACAGAAATATTAACAGAGAGGGCCCAATGCGCTTATAGTATTCAAATGATTTATTTCAATAAAATATATTTATCTCATAGATGCATCGGCTTTAACACATAAATAAATGAAAACTAGATTACATTCCTTGATATAAAAACAGAATTCAAAATAATTTTGGCTCGACTCCAAATACATAAAAATATTGCATACCCTTTTGTTTAGCTCTGTAGTAAAATGCATTGAATTTTTAACTAAAGATGAAATGAGATAAATATGTTTGAAGGTTTTAGTAGCCGATCTTATGAGGTTATATTGGGATTTCTTAGGTATTATGTTGCATAGTAGTCTAAGTCTTCTGAAATTTGGCTCCTAGTCTCAGTACTGGGTATCATAAGACACAAGCTACTACACAGCACAAGACTTAAGAATACATAAAGATCATCTTCTTCTTTACTTTTGTTGATTTTCAATCAAATGGCATATGCTCTTAATTATATTGTGTAAATGGGTTGCGTGAGAGTTTGAATGTAAATAAATATTTCTTACCTGGACTTCTAAGGCATGGTATGCGACGATTAGGCCAAGTAAGATAACTGTAGAAACTGAAATTAGTGTCTTGAGAGCGGTAGAGTAGAAGGATGCCTGAAACAATGAAAAAATAATATTATACTAACATAATTTAAAAATTATCACAAATGGTTGATGAAGTCATCCAGCACATCTATTTCTAGTTCAATGGACGGCTTATTTTTCTAATAAATTTAATTAATTAACACAAGCGTAGCAAGCATCACTTTGTGTAATATGGATAATGCAGGAAGGTCTCTTTATTCATTCTAATATTAACATCTCAATTACGGGACCCGCATCCGTCCTCTGCGACAATATACATAATTAACTACTCGCCATTGCGTACCCTTTTCAATGCTTTATGACAAACATATTTCAAAACCCAGAAATCGTATATCTGGAATATGATATCCCTGAAAAAGGTTCCCTATGACCCGAGCCGGTAATAGAAGCAGAATTTCCGGCGGACGTGTGACTATTTCCGTGAAAAATAGGCAAAATGGCTTTTCACGAATGTAACATAAGCGAAAACAAATCATATACAGAGTTGTGAAATGTCATAGTCAATTTCAGAATAGAGCAGACTGTACACACCCTCGTTATATTTTAAATTAATCTTTCCGATTTATATATTTACTAGAAAATAGATCGTGAAAATCATGTAATAAATTGTAGTTTATTCACAAGAATAAGTTCAAATGATCAAATACAAAGATCTTGCAACATTTGTGCACTTACTCTATTTTTATGACCTAACTTAACTGTGTTTTTCAGAGTTATAATTCATATCTACTTTGTTTATAATATTGAAATAAAATCTGTACGTAAACAGCTTTTATCGATAGTCTCTTATTGATACAAATCTTTCAGTTTGTAGTTTGGATTATCGGAGTAACACAAATCAATATCTGTTATTTTATTTAAAATTTTGCATAAAGGGCTATTTAAAGTACCGATTCATTCAGTGAACTATCAAAATATACCTTTTTATCGTACTTTTTGTTATAATAACAATTTACGGGTGATCTGTGGTGAATCTCTAACGGTCGAAGCGAAATAATTTTAAACTCAATTCTCAGGAGGAATGTCGTCGCTGTGTATAAGGAAAAGCATCAACAAAAATTCTATACGCTTTACGTTGAAAGAATGATGGGTATTTTATGAGGTATTTATGCTTTTGGATTTTCATCGTTTGATTTTTATTTACGTTACATTTTCCTTTAAAAAAGCGATGTCATAACGTAACAAAATTATTTTTGACGCATGTTTTTTGTCATAACATTTTTGCGCATAGGTATACGATAAGTAAATAAAATTCGAGAAGGCACTCTTGAAAATACAAACGCCAAAGGATAAACAGTATTATTTTTTAATTTTTACAAAAATACTCTATACAGAGTTGTTCAAGGCTCGTGGTGGCATTCGGGCAGATTATATTTTTAAAAATATCGGAAAAAAATAAATTGTGAATATATTTTAGTGTTTATTGTTGAGATACGTCATTTTCTACTAACGTTTGGTAAAATAAAAGGGCCGGAAACTTGTAAATAATTATTTATATAATTATAGTTCTCGATCAAAGTAGTTAACTGAAATTTTTAAGATTCATCCTCAGTTGTTGATTTTACTTTTTTTTTTTTTTTAATTTTTAGTAGTAGCAATAAAACAAATATTTTAACTGAAAACAAAAATTTCTATTTCATATTTATTATGCCAACCTAAGCATAACTATTTATTTATATGTTTATACGGTACTAATAATCACTAAACAATTAATGCGGATAAAAATATAAATAAATCGTGTGTGTGAAAAATAAGGTTTTATTTTAAAAATGATCAAAAATAATTAATCGAAAATTATTTAAGGCACCAACTTGTTTATGTGCATATGCTAAAAAAAAATTCTAAATCATATAACAAACCGTCAACATTGTCATAATGTGGTACAATGTTTTGGATATATATTCTATTAAAAAAATGTATGGTATTGTTTTTTCCGTGTTTGGGAAAAAATATCCATTTTTACTGTCACTATTTATTACGCCGTCGGAGATAAATGGGGATATAAATATAAAAAGTGGTTATTGGAATATTTTAGTGTATACAAGATAAAGATTGTTTTTTTTGTGTTTACTGCTTGTATAATTAAATACGTTAATCTTGAATATACAATATTTTTTTGTTTATTTTTAGTGGCTTGAATTGACGTGGAATAGTTGACTTTTTTAATACAAAAAAATTAACATTTAGTTTTTATTTTTTATTAACTATTTATTAGGTATTTAATTGCTTAATAGAAGTAAGTGTATGTCGACCAAAAGTTAATAAGTCATATTATAATATTTGTGCATACTTGATCGTATAAAAGTATATGTATTTGTGAATAGTTTCAACACTCACTGCTATAAGCTGAAGGTATTATCTATGATAATTCATGTGACCACAAATTTTTTAGGTTTTTTTGAAAAATCGTATTTTTATTTTTTGCAATAAAAGTAGTTTGAATTACGTCTTGATGGTTTACACCTGAAGCTATTATTTGGTTGTTATAGTAACGTAACTCAGGTGGACTATTCGATGTACGTGATTCTGATTTCTATAGCAACACCGCTGGATAAGTCGAGAATGCAAATTAAACTTTGGAAATTATATCAGGTGGGTGTGTCACGGAAGAGCACACCATTGTGCGATGTCTGCGCGGGTATTTAATATTGAGAATGCCTTGCTGCAGCTCTTGGATTATACCGCTGGTATGCTTAGTGCCACGGTGTGGTATATCTTAATTAAAAAGTGATCTTGGAGCTTCAAAAAAATGTAGTTTTTTAGTATATTAAAACTATAAATTAAAAAGCAAACAAAAAAATTAAAGCTTCTACCGCTGAAATTTACCACTGAAAGCTTTCACCCCCTGAAAAAGCTTTGCAATTAAAATAAAAGACATACGACTTTTCACTTGTTTCTACTACAATAAAAACCATCTTTTGTACATGAGTGTTTATGTTTCGTTTAATTATTTAGAATAACTGAAAAAAAATTATAAACGTTAAAGTATTATTAAATGCATATATTTTTAATGCCTTTTCAAAATATATTTATTTTCGTAGTGTGTAGTTTTGCTTCACATATATCTCACAACTAACGTAAAAATTGTCAACTGTAATTGAAAATAGTATTTTTTATTAATGATATAAGTTTTTATTATTTCTTCACGTTGAGTAATTTCTTACTCAACGTGAAGAAATTATAAAAACTTATTTCATATCATTAATATAAAATGAATCTTCACCAATCAAATGCCTTGTCCCTCAACATGAAAATAGTATTATTTTTTAAACAGCAAAAATACTAATACTATTTCTCAAAAATATTCAAACCGATAATATTCCAAGGAAAATTTAAAAAAAACTTTTAATTTTAAATATAATCGATATATTATTTGTCTTTAAAAAATAAAAAATACCTGAAGAGGTAACCAAAGCCATCGAAGCACTATTTTAAAACACAATTAATTTAGCTTTCCGTGTTGAAAAGTTGAATTATTGGAATACTGCAGAGTTTGGTGTGGCTTTTGGCTTTGATTTGGTCTCCGGTGCACAGTGGTTCAGAACTCGCTCTTAACAGTACAAAATTAATTTTAGTGTAAAAAAAAAATATAAAACCATATTCACTAAGAATAGATGAAATTGTGTTATTAACCAAATTAAATTTTACACGTAAAATTCACACAAACATTTTTAAACTTTGTTTACCGACTAAGAAATGTTAGAAGTGTAGTCAGTGAAGTTTTTAAGAATGGGAAATTTATAAATAATATATTTTTGTTTTCATTGAATACTTGTATAAATTTAAACGAGTCTTTACTCGTCAGATAAAAAACCCACAAAAATGATTTGTCTTTTTTTTTTTATTATGTCCAGGTTGTTGGGCACACTGTCCCAGTGTGCGGCGGCACAGTGCGCTGCACTCGCCCCGATATTGGCAGAATTTATGCACAGATTATACAAGAATACCGCGAATATCAGTGCGGCAAAGGGGAATACGTCGAATTAAACTGTCAAGAAATTCATTTGATAAATGTTAACTGTAGCGCGGAATTGTTTTGGTCACGTGATACGAGGAATTTCGTAGTCGAATCGAGATATTTGCATAATGCGACAAATCGTAAAGTAACCCACCCGTTGGAGCGTATTTCGTATACGATATTATGATATGAATGGGAAAACGTTTTTTTTCTAAGTCAAGGTCGGGGATATTTAGATAACACGCTTGAGAATTGACTCAAGAAAACACTACAGGTATTTTTTAATCATAATATATGCCATGGTTATATTGGAATCAGTTTTGTATTACAACTATTTGAATACGTTGACCTTTGGAGTAGACTTCGGTATCTTCTGAATCGGTTGTGTTGAATGCTAGAAACGCTTCGAGGGTCTCCTCTCGAACTATCACTGAAGTTTCAAGAGTCAGCGTGATGTACGCTAAGGGATGAAGGTCTTCAAGATAATAGCGCCTTTACGAAGAACCCCAACTTATTAAAGTGTTCAAATGTCGTCGAACTGCGTGACAACTTGAGAGTCAGATTTGAACAACGTCTCCTCTGGGACGAATGATTTAATTGCAAGTATCTAATTATACTGTGTAATTAAAATTATATAAATAATTTATCGTGGTGATTTATTTAACAAACGTGCAAAAATGATTTTATTTGGCTGTAAACGTAAAAGCAGCGTTACAAAATTTTGGGGAAAGCTGAAGATAAGCATAGGTATATAATTATTGTAAATAAAACTAATGTACATTCACTAAGCTTTAAATAAATAAAAAAGCGTTATTAATTAAATTTTAAAATAAAACCACTAGGCAAGAGGAGAGAATGAGAATTCTTTATACAATAATCTGAGAGAGCTCTCAATTTTCAACACTTTTCAAAAAAGAAAATACCTTAGGCTTTGCGTTACAATAAAATTCTTTTGAGAACGGCATAAAACTTGACTTTAAGGAAATCTTATTATTTTTGAGCAGGAATGGTAAACTTTGCATTCAAGGTTCAAAAGAAACATTCTTCATTCAGAGATTTTAAAAAAATTGTACGTGATGAAGTAAATTTCTAAATTGCTTAAAAAAAAAATTTATTAAAAAAAAAAACAATTTTGTCAGTTAAGTTAAGTTAATTTTCGTGTACATATTAAATTTTTTACTGTTTAAAATTATATTTTTAAAAAAATAGAAGCAAGACTTGAAAACTTGTAACAAATAAAAAACAGGTGCCAGAGTGTTATTGTGGTTCGATTATAAGGCATACAAAATGTATGGATTTCGTTAATATTGTAATTATATTTTATCTTAAATCAAAAAGCAAATTATTAACAACAATAAAAATACTGCAGCTATTAATAGTTTTGACAAAATGCTTTGGGTCAAAATTTCTTAAATGTTAAAAAAAATATTTAATATTGTCAAAGTTTTACAATTTCTGCATGAGGACAAAGATATTATATTCATTGTACATAATGAAACGACTTTGCAAAGAATAATTCAAAATTCCTTTCAAAAGCTTTTGTTATCTTAAAGATCCCTTAGTGCATTATTACGAATTGGAAAGAATATCCAGCTCCTCCGTTTTGCCCATAAAAATCACACTTTCTTTACGTTTATACGTTATTATCAGCCCTTAGTTTTGTTTTTAAGGGTTTTTATTGGAATATTATTCCGAGAATTACTATTTTATACTGAAGCGTGTAAATGTAGCAATGATTGCTCGCTATAATTTAAAAATATGAAGAGTGTGATTTACAGGTAGCTACCCTGTGAATTATTCAGGTAAAACGCGTAAAATTATTGTAACTTATAGTAACATTACTTTATATATCATATTATGTAGAAATTTGAACACGTACTACTGTGTAGTAATTTAAATATTTAAATTAATTTTAACAATAAGTTGATGTTAAAACATGGTATATATAGTAAACAACGAATTATTTTCAATAAAATAACAGCTCATGTTTTGTAAAAAAATACCAGGGTTTTGGCAATAAAATAATTTTTATCAATATCGAAATTAATGATTTCATGCAAAAAATGCATACAATTTTTTTTCTATCTTTTATCGGTTTGATAGCAAAAATGAAAAGACCAATCGCTAGGAGATAACGACTTATTTTAATTGTAAGCACTTTTTCACTTCAGGAGATTTGTCAAATGACACTAAGCTTATGTTAAATCTTAGTCAGATTCTATCATGTCTATAAATAGCGATATGCACTCAATGTGCAGAAATCATAATCTCCTCTTTCATATTTGTCATTAATATTTTTGTTTGATAATTTTGCATCTGAACTCAATTATAAATATTTTAATTAACATGTGTTCCAACAACAAACAATGGAATTACCGACAGCATAAAGATATAAACTGTACATTTTGTGGTGTGCTTGGCAATCTTAATGGCGTAGTATCGGATATTCCTTCCCAGCCTGGTCCCAATTTATCAGTAATAATACTGTTGGCCCATCTATTCACACAGTAACCATATTGTGTGGCTAGTTTAGTGGACTCGATTGTGTATCCCTGTTAAACTAGCTACTTTGGAATACCTGCAATACATTATAGCTGAAGAGTTAATTATAAACGTTTTTCAAAATAGTTTCAGAACTCAACCAATATAATACAGCCTTAAATTGAAGAATTTAATTTACAGTATTATTTTATTTACATATTGAAACGACAAGTAGTATTTTGTATATTTTTTTATGATATTAAAAAAAATACACTGGGACTTTGTAATAAGAATATTTTAATAAACTTTTCAATCAATAAACTTGTCATTCTTGCTGTTGAGGACTTTGAATGCTTGATTGGGACGCATTTTAAATTTTTAAGGCATGTTGGTCGACATAGCAGTACAAAAAAGTTTGATTAAAATTTAGAAGTCTGACTGATCTTGTGATCATCTAGCCAAATTTGGCTATGACTGATTCACGTACATTAGTATTTCCCGATTTTTTTTTAATAGACTAGAAGCTTAAATACGCGGTTGTAAACAATAAATTACGTTCCCCCCGACTCTTTTGCCTCGCCTAAGTGAGATTGTGTTTCAAATAAATAATGTACATTGTAACTTAATGTCCAAATTGATGTCGAAAGTATTTTTTATATAAAGGTGTGGTGTAAAAAGGGGTTATTTTTAAATTGAGGACACTGAACTCATTAATCAAAGCCAAAATGGTGGAAGGTGGGTCAGGTTGTTAGACAAACGAATCGACGTAAACAAAGGGTATCATAGACTGGAGTTTCCGCGCCAGGAAAAAGCTAAAATATATTTAAGTCCCTGCAAGATTAATGACACGAGAGGTTACGCAAAGTAAATACACGCCAAGAGCGACATTTCGGGACCACTATCCTGTCGAGGAATCAAAAATTTCAATAAAAAAATTAACACATTTTTCTGAATGTATAAATGATAAAATAAAAAATCGTAGTCACGTTTGAACTTCTGTTGTAAATGTTAAGAATTAAAGCATATGAGTAAAGTTGGAGTGATAGTAATAATCAATATCAGTAACTACACTTTTTAAGCAGAATATATTAAATATTTTATATTCCAATTATTGGTTATCAGCTTGATAATGAATAGTTCCAACTGAGAGTGCAGCATATCAATTGCTGGTATATCCCATATACAATGGCCACAAATGGAAATGTTCTCTGACGGAGTTTATATGGAGGCAGTGGCTGCAACGAGACTCTGAGTAATGTCCGGGAACACTGTCCAGAGAATGATATACAATTACCTTCCCATGGACAATACATCATCATGCCATCATGGTTGGATATTACCAGATTGTATTGTGAATTTACTGTGGATTGCCCCCTTTTGCTGGTTCACGTTAATAAAAAATCTCCAAGTTACACGTTCTTCAACTGATTTGGTACAATAACTGCTTTGATGGTTTTATAAAAAATGCTTCTCGCTGATTGTAAATTGTATGGTGTCGAACTGACAAAAATGTATTAAGTATTGCTTGTGCCTGTCCTCTATTTTTGTCCTATGCTTTTTAGTTTAATTACGACTAGTTCGTACGTATATAAGGTTAAATTTTAGAATGATAATTTAATATTGAGAACATAACAGTTAAAAATCATAAATGATTAACAAATAAAAGTATAGAGTTCAAAGTACAATTTTATTTATAAAACGTAGTGGCTTTTGCAGTACGAAACTAAGTTTAGTGAAAAACGACTTTTATTTGTATCAATGCAATAAAAACAGACATGTAGACAGAAAAATATTTTGAATCGTTATTTTTTTATATATATATCTTTCACAGATTATTTCAGTGTCAACGAAATCTGAAAATACTTCGGTTCCTACAACAATGTAAGGACATAATGTTATGATCATACGGCACTTTTACTTCACACACGAGTCCCACATCACCCATTGGAAACATTACGTCGCCCACGATTCAAATTTCCCCAGAGTAACGACAGAGCAAAATAAATATCAAATAACACCAAATCAGTTCTTTTCAGAGGATCAGGTAGTTCGGTTAGTTACCATTAAAATTTTGTTACTGCTGTTTTCTGATCTTCAACGTTTCAATCACGATGCTGGGGCCGTTTTCAGGATTATCGACGAGAACCGAAACGTAAACGTTGGAGGACAAAAGCATCAAGCAACTCAATACCTAAAAAAAAAACAAATAACAACGAACTAAGTCATCTAAAAAATTGAACATTTAAACTATAAATTAAAAAGTATCGAGCCTTTGTGTTATTTATAAATGTACTTCTGACTTTATTTAATATTAAATTATTTAACGGCTGATATTTGTGTGAACTGAATATAAAGTTGTTAATTCAATAATACAAGAAGTTTTTGGAGTATAACATTAAATATATAGTTGGAAGAAATTCACTGTATTAGCAATACAAAGTTTAACAGTATTTTGTAACGCTAATAAAATTATTTAGATTAAAGAAGTGTTTGGTTTTAAGAATAAAAATATGAGAAATTAGGAAAACTTTATACATGATAATTTTGAAATAGAAACGAAACATTGCCTAATTGTATTATTAGGAAAATGATAAAAGATCGTTTACATATTGTGAAAGTCCAATAGGAAACTATGTGTTCATTATTTTTTTATATTAAATGAGACTTTGATGAAAATAATTTTTGGAAAAGTGTGAATTATATTGTACATTAATATTTCATTCATACGGTATTAAAAAACATTAAAACGATTTTTTTTTCTTCATGGTTTTACGAGTATATGCTATTTAAAAAAAATGTATAAATGACAAGCAAGTGCGAAAAAAATCGACATGGAAAACGCGGGCATTCCTCGCATATACATTTTTTCACAGAATATCTTCTCAGTGAGAAAAAGTGCCAGGCAAATGGGTCATGAGAGCCATTTGTCAGGGGGGTAGCATCAACCCCCGAACAATACACCAGAGATAGAGGAGGGTAGTTCACAGAGGGTGCAAATAAATTATAAGGGAGCTGGAGGAATCGTAATTGCGAGCGGCGCACCAAGAGAAGCTCAAGATCTCTAGTTTTAGGTTTGCTCTGGTCCTTGTGGAATGTTTATAAGTATTTTATTATCATTATTGGGTTACTTATATATGTGGGTTTGTTATACATACTGATGAATCACTTAGTTGATAAAAAGGTTTGTAAGTATAATATAAGTATAAAAATAATACAATGAAATTAACACCATATAAACTCACAACCATAGTTATATCATATATTATACATGGATGCGAATTATATGCATGCTTTTGCTGGTCATTCTTAAAACTCAGAATTCTTGTCTACTAATTCTATGCCCACATTTATTGTGAGTAAAATTTAAAGGTATTAAAAAATAAGATCAAAAATTATTACTAAGTTAACTATGAGTATGGTATAAGAGTAAATTTTTTTTTATCCAAAGACCAACGAAAGTGTTTAGTAAAATTAGTTATCAATTTTTTTTTTAATATCACTACAAATTGAAAAAGCATTCAACGTGGGTAAGCTGCGCGTGTTTTGATTTTTATATAAATTCTGGCACTTCATTTAGAATCCTTGCACATAAGGAAAGTAATAAACGGTAACTGTTTGCTAGATTTATATAAATACTGAGTGTTCCTTTGATGCTTTTATCTTGGAACTTTGCCTAACAAAATGCACGTTGGCTTTACTGAATTCTTTCCATACCATTCCCTATTTGCTCTAGATATATCCTACTAATATTTTTTTAGCTACGTGCTAATGCTTCGGAAATGCTCACTATATGTTATTGTAGAAAAAAGGTTTTATTTGTAAGTGGGTGTCATTATTCTTATTGTTATAAACGATTACTGGTTTTCGAGAAATCGTCAGATGAAAGTATATTCGCTCGTTGGCAAGTAATTTCACAAGCGTTAAGAGTCTAAAAGTAAACCATATTTCAAGCCAAATATCCTTAATTGCTAGAAGCATACAAATAAATAAAAGAAGGCGTGTGTGTGTTGAAAAAATAATACAAATAGGGTGAAGATATTTGACTTGTTGCCTTTGAAAGAAAAACGTCGGATATTTACATAAATTCTTTAGATCTGATTTATATCCTGTAATGGATAATATTCGATTTTTGTATAATTAGAGTCAAACTTTTTTTATTCGGTTTAATAATCGGTTTAATTAATCTCAGAATTTTAATAAAGTATAAAAATCATTGTATGTGTTTTACAATAAGATGTATGTAAGTAAATACAAATTAACGACATGAATAAATACATGTTTTTAAATCATCTCAATATTGGCAACTTGATATTACATGTTTGATACTTATATTTTTGCTATACAGGTAAATGCCTGCATTTTAAATATAAGTATAAAAATATAAATATATAGTTATAAATCAAAATAAGAGTTGGAAAAAAATATATATGAAATTCATACCACATAATACATACCCAATAATGATTAACTCAAATTGTGTCATAATATTATAATTGAAAATCTGATTTCAATTATATATAAATCATATATCAAAGTTCTAAATGCATTTACTGAAACAAAGTAGCACTAAAGTAGTTAAAGTAAAAAACTTTTCAATGAACTAATAATTCAGTAAAATCGTTCACCGAAATTCGTTTTCATGTTGCAGGAGTTATGGAGTTTCGTAAGGGAAGAAGCATGGTTTTTAAGTTAGCATGTTGGAGCAGTTATAATAGGATATCATTAAAACTAACTATCGCATTATTAACTTGAAAGTTCTAGCACGAAAAGTTGAAAATTGTAAAAGTTGCTGCTTTGTAAGCTTTTAAGTACTTTTAGGTTTTTTAAAATAGAATTCCATTTTATATATTACAATTTTTTTGATTTTAAACATGTTAAAACCATATAATCAAATTAAATTTATTCCAGATATTGTGTCAACAAATTTGATATATAAATAAATTTCAGTAATTTGAAGCTGTAATTTGGTTGAAAATCATTCTGGTTGAAGAAATTTTCAAATCATATCACCAATATATGCAACTGTTTTTGATTGACATGATAAACATAAAATTTATTTATAATCATTGCAAAAACATAAAATCAAGCCGATATATATATATGCTTACCCTGATACGATTAAAATATAAAATAATATATATATTGCGTATAAAAAGTTTGCGCTTGATACAAGGGGCATTCTTTGTACCTTAGAGCCCTTAGCAGGGAAAACGTTGAATAAATAATGCCAACTTATTAAATCACGTACAAAATACAATTAGGATACAAATGTTCGATATAAAAAATGGGGGTGTGCAAGGCAAATATGCTCGAACACAAACAAAACCTGTCCCGAGAGGGTGTGCACCCTCTCGCACGTTCGGCTTCAATTACCCCCAGTTCATTTAGATATTGTGAATCAAATTTTTTAAACGTGTTAATTAAGAAATTTGCATTTTAGCAATTTTGCTTCGCCATCCAATATAGTCAGAATGTTTTAAATTTTATTTAAAAAAAAAAAAAAAATTCAGTAGTGAACCGTTGTAGTTCTGATTACACTGTATAAATCGGAATTTTAAAAATGCTGATTTGACATGTTTCATGAAAAATAAAACACCGATATTTATATCATGTCAAAAAAATACGACCAAGTAGTTTAACGATAACATTAATATTTATATCTATGTTATGGATTAGTCAATCAAGATGCGTATTTATTACCCATTATGGGCTTATTATATTTACTAATATGATTAGGCACATTAGTTCATATAAAGAAGATGATTTAAAGAAACTCTCAGAAAAATATCATCGTGATTTGTGTGGGATTTGAACCCACATCCTCTGGCTTACATGGCCGGTGTACGAACCTTTGTACTAACGAATCACTTCCATTTATCGAGAATTTTTAAGTTCGTACACCGGCCATGTAAGCCAGGGGATGTGGGTTCAAATCCCACACAAATCACGATGATATTTTTCTGAGAGTTTCTTTAAATCATCTTCTATATATGAACTAATGTGCCTAATCATATTAGTAAACATTAATATTGGTGTGATGAAAATTAAGCCAACTGCATGTTGTCAAAAATACTGCCAATATATTTTTTAATCAAATAAATAAAACGCCTTTATATTCGTAAAATACATTACGCACGGGAGAATAAAACGTAAAAAAATCTATAAATGACCGAATGCCCAACTACTATCATAGAATAGTAAAGTTTTATTACCAATTCTATCTTAACAACTGCGGCATGCTGAACCCTGGTACTAACACGAGCTGTTAAAGAGTTGCTCTCTAAAGTAAATACTTTATATCATGTTGATAAATCACACGTTACAGAAAAAAGCTACATATTAAAGTATGTAGAGTCTATATTTCAGTACTTATAATTAATAACGCTACTTATATATAAAGTATTATATATAAATAGAGTTGACATATTTTTCAAAAAAAGTGGTTGTTTATTGAGGGTTCAGGGATTTGTTGTTTATTTGTGATTAAAATGCATTTATATTAAAAATATTTTATGCTATGATATTGTTTTCTTCGAGCAGATTAAAATAACTGCAGTGAACTGAAATAAAGGTTTGGGTTTTCCTCTGTAACAGCCATGCCCATAATATAGTATAAAAATTTACATTTCTTATAACGTAAAAGGTTTATTCATTGTCGGTAATGATTAAATGGTAGAATTTTATAATAAATTAGGTTTTTCCTATTTTTTAATCACAAGTTTTATAAAGAAAATATTCTGGTAGAATTTTTGCTCATAACTTTGAAAACAGACGGTTGTCAGCAGTAAAGCAATTTTGATATGAAATTATTTGCTTGACCTTGTCTTCGGTGACATATTTCAGCGTACGCGGAAAAGGCTGAAATTTATTCAGCAGATTATGGTTAAATAAAAAAAGGGTCAACGCATATACCTTACGGAAGCAGTTTGATTTTCTCCTAATCAAAATTGCTATTGACCCGACATAAAAGCGTCATAAATATAAAAGTCCACTCATCTCCCGCATTTCGCCGGCTACGACCAAAATAAAGTGTGACATAAAAACAGGGGATGTTTTATAGGGGCGAAAAAATGGAAGTATTACGAATGAATAAAAATGATTTGTGATGTATATATTTTTTAAGTTTTACAAGCAGTCGTTGCATTATTCGTATTGCCCCTTCAGTTGGCGTCCTGCCAGTTTTGCGATTTTTCAAACGGATTGTATGAAAGTCAACGCAAGTACCGGAAATTGGTGAAGTTTTGTTATTCATAAACTGTGTGTTCAGGATAACTTTAACAAGGATTGGCATATTATTGTATAAAATATAATATTTTGTAGACAAAATACACGTAAAAAACTAATATCCGATATAACTTCATACGTTTGCTTTGACAATATTTACATAAATTTGATATTATTTATGAACTTTGTTTCAAACAATAATTTAATTTGTTTGATAATAAATATTCAATCCACGACAGACTGGTTGAATTTGTATTATTCAATATTTAAACAACACATGTATATAACTAAATGCCTGGTGATATTAGATTATGATATTACGATAGTTTTATTTTCAAGCATTTTTGGTTTACAAAGGCTTTTTCAGACTAAGGAAGTCATTTGTATATCCAGATTTTTTTGCTTAAAACCAATTATATTCTTTTATTTTATATTAAACGTGTGCGTTTTTAACTTTTATTAATATGTTTTGAGCTACAAGATGTTTTATCATTACATTTAAAAGCCCCCTTGCCTTTTAAGATTCAGTAAAAATTGTTTAAAGCTTTAAGTCAATAACATTGTTTATGCGTCTTAAATGACAGTAAAGTTTTTTTCAAGAAACTTTTTATTTATTTTCTATTATAATTTTTTGTATGGTGATGGAGATAAAAATCATATCTTCCTTGGTGACTATTTCACTGAACATATTTCTACTCTGGGCTAGTCTCATTAGTTTGGCAATAATTCCGACATATCTGAGCACTTAAAATTCACAAGTAATGAATATGTATACTTTTAGTATGGGATGTTTGTAGTTCAAGGTTGTTAAAAAAAAATACTGTAGGAAAGGGTTGATTAGAAAAATAGTCTTGGCTATTTAATTGCTAACTGCTTCTTCCAGAACTTGAAAGAGCTGCAATTAAATGACACAGTTGGCGATTTTTAAGATAAAAACAAGTTCAAGAATGCACCAATTTAATTTCAATTACTTTTAGATTGTAAACTCTTTTTGAAGAATTTTCCATTGAATACTATATTACTACAAATAATAAAATGTGTAATTTTATGCACAGTTAAAAAGTTTAATAAATTTATTTAGGTTTGTTTCTTAATAAACGTTAAAAGAAGCTATGAAGTATGTTACGACGTTGTTATGTATTTAAAAAAATTAAATTTTAAGTTATATTATTTATAAAACCATGAAAAATGATACACTGTTTTCTACATATGAGTGTTCAGAATTTGCCATACTTTACAAAACGAAATTATTAAAATATTAGTGGATGCATGACGTTTTGCATTGCAGCAATAAAATACACTCAAAAAATAAATGACTAAGCGAAGGAAATAAAACGCACAGAGAACATGTAAACAGTGAAAAAAATGAATTTCTGCGAAAAAATCCGGCATCAAGCAACTAATGGCCGGCGTGCGGCTTGGAGATGAAAAAATAAAATAAATATAAAAACAACGCTTTTCTTGTATAAAAATCTAATCACGACCGAGCGAGAGCGCTGCGAAATTCAGTTTGGCGCTCCGAAGCGGGATGATTTCCAAAGGGAATCGTAGGCGGAAGAGGCAAGGCATTACCTTGTACAACGGCCAAGTTTTCGGGTTGAATTGCCCACATAATAGTAAAAATCAGATATCACTGCCGAGCTGCGGCGCTGCACCCAAAATAATTGCACACAAGTTGAAATAAAAAGATACCCCGCAGCTTTGAGTAAAATGAATAAAGATTATTCAACAGGAAAGCCCACTGAAGCAATATGGCATCACAAATAAGTAAAATACTATTTAAGCATGTTTGAAGTATTATTGAATTGCCCACATAATAGTAAAAGTCAGATATCACTGCCGAGCGAAATGATTTCACACAAGTTAAAATAAAAAGATACCCCGCAGCTTTGAGTAAAATGAATAAAGCTTATTCAACAGGAAAGCCCACTGAAGCAATATGGCATCAAAATGAGTAGGATACCATTTAAGCAGGTTTGAACTATTATTGAATTGCCCACATAATATTAAAAGTCAGATATCACTGCCAAGCGGCGGCGCTGCACCCAAAATGATTGCACACAAGTTGAAATAAAAAGATACTCCGCAACTTGAGGTAAAATTAATAATGATTATTCAATAGTAAATCCTACTTAAGCAATATGGCATCACAGATGAGTAGAATAATATTTAAGCAGTTATGAGCTATTATTAAATTGCCCACATAATACTAAAACTGATATCACTACAAAGCGCCGGCGCTGCATCAAAAATGATTGCACACAAGTTAAAATAAAAAGATTCCCCGCAAATAAATATTATTCAATAGTAAAGCCTACTTAAGCAATATAGCATTACAAATGAGTAGGATGAGATTTAAGTAGGTTTAAACTATAATTTAATTGCCCACATAATAGTAAAATTTATATCACTACTAAGCGGCGGCGCTGCACCTAAAATGATTGCCCACAAGTTGAAATAAAAAAAGAGTTAAATGAATGAAGATTATTCAATAGTGACTTCTTAAGCAATATAGCATTGCAAATGAGTAGGATAAGTTTTATTAGCTTTAAACTATAATTGAATTGCACACATAATAGTAAAACTGATATAACTGCTGTGCGGCAGAGCTGCACCCAAAATAATTGTACACAAACTGAACTGGAAAGGTAATTTTAGAATAAGTTCAAGAATACTTATTTTTTGAACGTAAGATTGAATGTGTTAACAATTGATTTACTGTTTATTAGTCTTATATAAATTCATCAGATTAAAATCAGATTAGATAAATTAGTCAGTTAAAAACAGCTCAACGAGAAAAAATAGCTATGGTATTAAGTAAGGTTTTGTCTAAAAATATAATATAGAATTATAGACGAGAATGTTTAAAGTTAAGGCTTAAGTTTTTTATTAAATGACCTACACAAAAGTATAAATCGGATACTACTGCTGAGCGGCGGAGTTGCATCCAAAATGATTGCACAACAGTTGAGCCAAAAATATAACTCCAGAGAACAGCACGTTTTTCAATTAATAGACAATCCCTCGTTTGTGTCAAAAAACGTTTTTACCGTCGTTTTATGTTTGAAAAAAATATTGTTTTGAATATTTAAAATTGTTAAAACATTCCTTACTTTCAGAGTTTAAGCTTTGTGAATTTAACATGTTAAAAAAAAAAAAAAAACCAAGACGAAATTCTCAACAACGAAAACTTTTCACGAAGATTTCATTGTGCTTCAGTCCCGCTTGCATATTATTTAGGGGTTGCTTATAAGTCCCTTTCCGCCCATAAAGAGGCGTTGCATTATTAAGCGCAAAATGACAAAAACATCACCTGTGATCCAACCCCTTTGGGTTTGTGGGCCACAAGGCTCTAGACACACCTCGCCTGACCTCGGGATCAAAGGGTAGGTCTTCAAACTTGCGGGTAGGACGCACTTACTCTGCTAATCGGGGTTGTTTGTTTTTATACGTGTTACTTTATCAACCTACATAATTCAAGCTGAGATTTACTTCTCCTCAAATTTACTGCTTTTTAGAGGATAATTTGTGAAATACACTTTATGGCATTTCTGTTAGCAAGAATAGGTTAATATAAAATTTAAAAAAACAGACTGGTTTTGAATAACTATATAAATAAAATAATAATGATTATCGTGATTTTCTTATAGTATATGACAGTAACAAGTTTAAGTACAGGAGTATTATCAATATTTCTTGGGTGAGTCTATTTGCTAAAAAAACACACTGAAAACATGATTTACCTCTGCATGCGTTAAAATTTCGTCATTATCACTTCTTTAATAATATTTTAACAATCCCTATATAAATATATCCATGAATATGGTCACTGCGAATAACTGGAATACTGACTGATAATTTGCTAAAATTCGGGACATTCATCATTTAGTGGATTTAATTTATCAATTAGTGGTTTTGAAATATTTTTAGCTTTGAAATATGCTTCATGCTTTTAACAGTAGTTTTAATGAATTATTATTTTCAACATTAAATACATTAAAGCTGACAACTGTATTATATTTTTATGTACATAAAAATGTATGCAAGAATACGTGTTTTTCAGCAAAATTTTACCAAAATATCAGCAAAAAGCTTTAGCTCTAAGTAAAACGAAAAACCTTAATGTTCACAGAGGTCAATTGTTTCTCTGTTATATTGTAAAGTCTTATATTTTACCCATTGCTTATGAATAATCATAACAAGAGATATTTTAAACCATAAAACAGATATTGGGCAAACTCGAAATTAAAAACTATGTGTATTTGATAAAATTGTTTATAAAATAACTTAGTTATAAAACAAGAGTACTTGTTAGTAATTAAGTGCCAGGTCTTGATAACAAAGAGATGTGGAGTGAGATTTTTACCTGTAACACATAACAAAATTTTAAGATTTTTTATAATTATATCCTATATTATCAATACCTAATAGTAAGTTTAAAAAAATGTGTTATAGGCAAATTGAAAGCGCAAATGCAAAAATATTGAAAATTCAATCCTAAATTATAAGGGTCTAATAAATCTCTAAGTTGAATAATATTCCCTTAATACTGTTTTGTCGTCAATTTAAACTGCGTACGATTCATAATATAAACTAATTTTTAATTCAAACTAAGCCTTCAGTTAACTAAGTAGGCAGGTTGTATTTAAGTCTATATATACTCTTCTATATGAAGAGCATGGCAGGGAACGTGGCGCCCTAGCAACTGGGTAATAATATATTCACTCCCCCTACAGCCTTCCGAGACTTCGCGCTTCATCTTAAAGCCTTTGGCAAACATAATACATAAAGCATATGGCGTACTTAATATTTCACTTGATTATTATTCAGATATTAAAAGTTTTCGCGGGTTTCAAAAAGTTTTCCTCCAGGAAGCCTGAACACGTATGAATTATTTGTAAAGAAAAAAAAATCTTTATTTTTCTAGTTTAAATAGTACTTGAAATACTTTTATGTACACAACAATCGAATTATCTGTAAATTCACTTTTAAGACTTGCCAAAAAACCTTTTTCTGATTTTCGTTTTTGAATTTAAATAACGTGTCATGATGTCACTTTGAGTCTATTGTCGTATATTTCCAGCTTTTTATTTAATAATATTTATGCGGTGTCGTTTTGATATTAAAAAAAAATGATATTCGAAAAATTTATATACGAAAATGACACGGCTTAGTTGTTGAACTCGAAAAAATATTTAGAGCCAGAAAACGTACCCAAAGATGATTTGTGAAAGAAGTAATTTTATATTTTTTTATATAAGTGAAACTAGGAATTTCAATACCACCTTTGCTTCAAAAACTTCGGATGACACAAAATAAAACGGAAGTAAATCCGAAAAGTACGCTGGTAGCGATTGTTGTTTGAATGCCTTTCGTAGCGATTCTCGCAAGACGAGACTGCGGCCACAAAGTAGCGCAAAGCAGGCGGCGTGACGTAAATGGTACGGAAATATTGAAAAAGATTGCCGACAATAACCGGGGGAGCTGCGCTGAAGCCGCGTGAATGTGCCGAAAAGGCCGATACCGGTTCTGAAAACACGTGAATGTGCTGAAAGGGCCGATACCGGCGCTGAACGTGCCTTGAACACTTTGGAGCATGCCGAACACGCCTCCGAAAATGCCTTTTATTTTTTTTATATCCAACCCAGAGAAGGTGTACTTGTTTGTGAGGGTAATACATTTAAAAGAAAGAAACAACCTACGGCAGTTTTTATTTGGCACAAATTTTATACCTACATGAAAAAATATGATAATTTCTATAGAAAACAATACCCATTATCTGGTAAGCTCGGAGTCTGCTCGTATAAATGAAAGCGTAGCTCGTTAACTGTGCATGTTACGGATGGAAATGCAGGAATGAGAGAATTAACTCATTGTGCATTATATGTGGGCTATGTTTGATTTCATAATCACGAGATAATGAAATATATCTTGTGCATCCACAAACAAGGAGCGAAAGAAACTTCAAATCAAACCAAAATAATTTGCTTTTGAGTAATATTGTTTTATTACTAATATGATTAGGCACATTTCTTTAATCATCTTCTATGTGTGAACTAATGTGCTTAATCAAATAAGTAATAATATAATAAACCCGTAATGGGTAATAAATACGCACTTGATTGACGTTTCATCTAAAAAATAGACATACATAATATTGTTATAAAAAAAAGCTATAATGTTTATGTTTAAATTGTTTCAAATGTGGCTGTACAGTTTTTTCAAAACTTTTATTTATGCATGAAATTTATTATTCTATCATCGCTGTATTCTTGAAATAACTATTTTTTTAAAAATCTTAATTATTAGTTCAAAAAGTAATTAAAGTTTTTAATATTAATTATAAAAGTGATTATAAAACGATATTATATAAGCGATGAAGTAAATATTTTTAGTGGTGGGTAGTAATATAAAAGCTTTTATTAAAAGTTTAATGAAACGCTCGAGCTTTATATGAGTGTGTAGTTACATAATACCTGTAGTGGGACTGTTTTAAATTTAATTTTATGTTTTAATAGAAGTAACACTCCAGCGTATAGTTCCATTAATTAAAATCATAATGAATTCCGTGTATCCGCGTAATCGAGTTATTCAAACAACGGACTAACTGTAATTAAATCGTTTTATATTCGAGTCCAAATTTGATCCGATAATTAATATTGTTTTGACGTTGATGCATTAGATGTAATGGAAGATCTCGGCTCATACAAACCCGGCCATTTTCAAATTCAATCGCAAATTATGGCAAGTTTTTGATAAAACCAATTGATCATTTTAGAAAAACACTTATGGTATTTTCCTAATTTTCAAGTTTGCATTAAATTTGTGTTTCGATGGGTGTGCATTTAAAAAAACAACGTTGTGTGTAAAATTTACTTTCGTGTTATGATAATTTAATTTAAAATATAAGAATTGACACCTATTTAGGTTTATTGTGCATACAAATGAAGGATAAAACATGATACGATGAAAAAAAATTATGTTCTACGGCTATCTCAAACTGAATTTTTCTAGTAAAATTATGTTCATCGGTTCCGCATTTGCATATAATAATTGAAATTCTTGTTAAGTTTCCAAGAAAAAAAATTATTTCTCGTCGTTTCATTTGGCTGTTTATAAACATGCTGTTCACATTCATGTTCTATTCACTTTTAAGTATGCAGAAAAAAAAATGTCGTAAGGCGCAAACTTGGCATAAGGCAAAACTTTCAGAATTTTTCCTATGAATTTTGCATATATACGATTCACTAAAATATGTGAGTTTTCCCTTTCACGGCTGCAGAAGGGCTTGGAAGCCAATTACTTATTCAATTTTTCGAGTAGAAGGCTCGTCGTACAAAAAAATTGTATAAAAAGATCAAAGAAGAAGTTCCACAAAGAAGATGGCCGTCAATCACTGAATACATTGGAAATTTTGCCGCCAATCACCCGACAAAATTACCTCTTGGGGTTTTGTCAATTCTTTCCATAGACCTCTGAGGAACTTTGTATGCATATAAATACAGCTGAGCTGAAAGAAATCTTTAAAATTAAACTAGAGATAAGTGATTAACTTGCTTGCAATCTATAAGATATGACATTCAGTACACAAAATAAAAAATATGGACGCATATAAAATCACTTTGAAAAACTATCACAATGTTGATTGGTTTTGTCGTGTTTCCTGTAAGTATGTAGATAAAATAATTTAAATGTCACCCAACAAATATTTATCTACTATGAGTAAAAAATTGCATACTTTAAAATATCACTCATAAAAATATGCCACGCAAGGAGATATAAGCAATGGTTATGTCTTGTATAAGTATAATAATAATAAAAATATATCGAATAACCAATATTACTGTATTCTAAAATCCCTTCAACCCAAAATTACATTAAATGAATTGTCGTTTTAATGAGCACTCTAGAGTGCCACTCGTGGTCCGATTTGCTTATGCGATACTCTTTAAATATTTAGTTCCAGTGCGTAATTTAATTACAGGGGTTGCTTTACGTGCCTTTTTATTGTCATTCAGGGAGAAGTAAATATTTAAGAGGGGGTACTTGGACGAGTAGTTCACAGAAATAAAACAGCCGTTTTATTTCCGATAGGGAGCCCCACTACCTTGATCGTGACCCGAAACGTTCATTACATTTTCATTGCTGGGTTACTAAGTAGACTTTGAATAATGCGACGATTCCCATGAAAGAGAACTGCCAGCTTATATGAATAATTTCTTATCAACTGAGCTTGATAATATCTAACATTCAAGGTAGTATAAAAGATGTTTCGCGCATATTAAAAAGGGGTGAGAAGGTAATAGTGCATTGTCATGTACATGAATTTTTTTGCTACCAACAACAATGTAAATGTTTTATAACTATGCAATTTTCCCCTACATGTATATTGCCTCCGATTTTCTTAATATTGTGTGCATAAAAAGTCTACACAAGCTTAAAATTTGGGTATATAAAATACTTCTCTTGATCATGAATATTCAAAGACAGATATTCAAGTAACAAAAAATCAAAAGCGCTCTTAAATACAAAATTTTTATCATCTCTTATCAATCTGCTTATTAATGGTTTTTACTATAAAAAATAGTCTATAATAAATTAATTTTTTTCCCACTTGCAAGTATCAAATTAATATTCTTAATTGAGTATCGAAGTAAAAAAATTAAGCTGTGGATCTTTTACATAATTACCTCTTGTGCTCTGAATAAAGGCAAATATATTCTCAGTGCTTAACTTTTGTTAAAGCTGTTTTAATGGTTCATAGATATGAAACTGAATAGCTTCGGCGCTCTATACCCAATGGAGGATGGAATTTATCTAAATTAAATCTTAACCACGCCTAGTAGAGGTCCGGTAAACAGTTTGTGAAAGGTCAGAGAACAATGTAGGCAGGGGTTAAGTCTCTCCTTAAAGGATTAATTATAGGATTAATTATAAAAAAATGGATGTACGTGAAATTACAAGGGTGTAACAGGTCCGTATAATTGCAGTTGTAACGACATGTGGTTAAGACATGAAATTAATCCCAAATGGGAAAACGGCTAGAGCGCAACTTATTTTTAGTTATAGAAGTAATCATAGCTGTAATGCTAAGTATATGAATAAAAATATTTATAAGGTTACAAGGTTACTTTGGTGGGCAAAAGAAAAAAGGAAAAGCGATTACGCAAAGGAGAGCAGGAAAGCTTAAAGACAGAAGCTTCATGTCTCTGCGGGTCCCGCAAACAAACCCTAAATCACCTCCTTGACCTGACTACATCTTCATGTCTTACCTCTTACACAAGAAGCACGAAGACATGTCTTATATACTCGTATATATGTCAAATGCGAAGAATTGAGGCGGTGTAAATTTGACTATATGGGAGAATCCTTGAAATATAATGGGTTGACCGCATCACAAAAAGAGAAATCTTGACGATGGCAAAGAAGTGTGATATTTTCTATTTTTGGAGATTTGGTAATAGAAAGTAGCTGGAGGTCGGAAGCACGGGTGAATTAGTAAGACAATCTTCTGAAGAGAAGCCCATGAACATGAGAAAAATGGAGCTGAAGAGCATGATGAGACACCATTTTCTGTGCTTTTCAGCGCATCACGGAGACGCTGTCTCCATAGATAATCAGGGACGAATGTCAGAGATGAATAGAAGGGAGAGGAGGCAGACGGGGGAATAGCGAAAGTGCTCGAATGAATTGAATGCATGATATTTATATATATTTAGATTAAAGACCAGCTGTGGGCATCTGGAAGTGAGAGGCACCAAAAAAATGTCACTATTTACACGCAAGTTATTGCTCCTGGAAAGGAACGTAGCTTATATTGGTATTTTTTTTTTTGTGAAGACCGTCACAGTAAGTACGATTTTGCCCTATACAGGTTTTATTTTTGATTGATATGATTAAGTACATATTTTTTTTAAAGAAACTCTCAGAAAACTATCATCATGACTTGTGCGGGATTCGAACCCGCATCCCCAACGCTCTAATGGCTGGAGAATTTAACCAATTATGCTAACGAGCCATCGGTACTAATCGAGAACTTTTAACAATCATATCCTACATGTGAAACAACGTACTTATTATTATGCCATAACGTAGCTTATTGCTACTGTTACGTATTTCTCCTGCTTGTTTATAATCCTACTCTCTCGGAAATATTGTAATACAATAGTACTTACCGACTGACTTAAGTCTTATAATTTTATTGCATTAAGATTCACCTGTGAAATTATATGCCGCTAGAAAGTAATTACGACTCCTTCCTGGAAAGGTTCGGGGTAAAGACGTGTTTTCCAAATGCATCTAGTATTCTATTGTATATTCATGTTGCTTATTCCTTTGGGTATTTACTCTATATATGAACCAATGCGCCCAGGCCAAACAATATTTAGAGATTTGCAAGCATTGGACTTTTTGAACAAAGTAACAAGTGAAGCGATTTTAGTCCCATCTGGATATTATTTTTAAAATCTATTAATTTAGCCAAGACGCGCACCATCATATACATATGTCTATTTTTTGATTAACGTCAATCAGATGCGTATTTATTGCCCATTATGGGTTTATTATATTATTACTAATATGATTAGGCACATTAGTTCATACATAGAAGATTCCAGAAAAGTCCAGTGCTTGCAAATCACTAAATATTGTTTGGCCTGGGCACATTGGTTCATATGTAGAGTATGATTGTTAAAAATTCTCGATAAACCACCGGTCATGTAAACCAGGGGATGTGGGTTCAAATCCCACACAAATCACGATGATATTTTTCTGAGTTTCTTTAAATCATCTTCTATGTATGAACTAATGTGCCTAATCATATTAGTAATAATATAATAAACCCGTAATGGGTAATTAATACGCATCCGATTGACGTTAATCAAAAAATAGACTCAAGTATTTTACTCAAAAATATTAAAATGGAATTCCACCAAGTACTCACTGTCAAAAATATTGAATTTGTTATTATTTAAACGCTTGAAAGAGAGTCCATCCAGTGTTGCATCCGCGGAGTCACATATCAAGTTAGTGGGTGTAGTGAGAGGGGCACATAACAAAGCTGCTGAAACTGAACTGAATAATGGTTACCTTAGTGTAGACGCCGGCGCTGCTGAGCTCGTTCTCGATGACCATGACGATGATCCCGAACATGCCCATGACGAGCGCGTAGTCGCTGATGCGCTTGCGCTTCTCGAAGAGCGCCTTCCTGCGGCCGAGGCGGTAGCCGATGTTGGGCTTGTGGCGGTTGCTGTTGTTGTAGACGCCTCCTCCAAGGCCGCGCTCCTCCGCGTAGCGAGGGTACTCCGCGTGCACGCCCACCAGCGCGATGCCCGCCTCCTCGGGCGCCTCGCCCTTCATGCCCGCGCCGCCCGCGCCCCCCGCGCCCCCACCCCCACCCCCGCCCCCCGCACCCCCAGCACCCCCCGCACCCCCCGCGCCCGCTATGGACAGCGTCGACGCGGGCTTCCGTAGCTGCAACAAAACATCACCGCATTACTTCAACGTCATCGCATTCATTTGCCACATCCTGACTTTCAAATTTCGAACAACACTTCAAACAAAATTTAAAAAAATATATATACATACAAAATTATCAAAAAGACACTAAAGACGTGGCGGGTACTAGTACCCGTTTCGCGGACTGCTGTCTAAAAGCGGGGCGCGTATTAACACACTTTAGCCGGGTAAACAAAATGGACTAAACTGATGTGCGAAATCTAGTCTATACATTTTCTTTTCCTTCAGCAACTCCGAGTTAATTAGTCTATCAATAGTTTACTATGCATGCAATTTCTCGCGGGGCAGGTACTACAGGCCCCGCCTTTAGTGTGTTAACACATTAAAAGCGGGGCGGGTACTGTAGTACTGCCCCGCGAAATCATTTGGTCATTTGGGTTGGCCACCCCTGTTTTAAAATAAATTTTAAAATTTTAATTGTTTGCATAATAAATTATTTGAATGTGTTTACTATAAAAGCGGCAGAAGGTAATTTTTATCTTTAAGTTTACAGCTCGTAATGTTTGTTTAGACTCGTCAACTTTACTTCTACCAATACTGTGATTATGAACAAAGTGTCAATGAAGAAGTGGAGTGGTCAGAGAATGATAATCCTCCAATTATTGAACAATTTTTAGGACAAAGTGGTGTTGCTGTGATGCCAAGTAATCCGCAAAGTGTGTATGAAGGGGTTTAACTTTTTATAGCGGACTGCTCTCTATCAGCGGGACAGGTATTAGTACCTTTTTGAATGTGTTTACTCTAAAATCGGCAAAAGGTCATTTTTCTCTATATGTTTACAGTTTGTAGTTTTTGTTTAGACTATAGGTTTCCAAATTGATCAATACCGACCCCCAGGGGTCGATTTCGCCCTGCAAGGGGTCGATGACAGCGAAAAATTAAATTGGGGGTCCATGAACTGTAAAAAAATTCAGAGAAATTGTTACTGTATCTCTAAATATCTATTACTATATAATATAACTGTTTTTTTAATTTTCCTTTTAACAAAGCATAAAATAATGACTTCCTAAAAAAAAATATTTTACAAATATCAAATTTTCTAACTGAATTATAAAACAAATATCAAATTTTCTTACTGAAATTGATAATCATCTAAAAAGAAATTGCTTTTGGTTTAAATCACCGATTAAAATATTCATCTTTAATCGTTATATTTTTTTACTTACGCAATACAATTCATAAAAATAATATATCGTTATAAAATGAAAATTTATTATTGTACATATTGCTGACAAACTAAAATACATTTTCAGGGCACACATTCACAGAAAAACTCCTGCTGAAGCTTGTAAGCTCTGAATTCTACAGGGGATTGTTCGCTCAAACAAAAAAAGCTAAGAAACTGTACGGCGATGGGTCTTCGAAAGCTCTTTCACATTCGTCTTAACAGCCTGCGACTCTATTCCATTACAACCGAGTCTTAAACACGAACACTTAACTTTTACAAAACATTCCAGCAATATTTTAAATAAATATTTTATAATAAATGCATCTCCTTTAAATTGAAGTACTTTAATACAATGATTCTGATTTTTTTTAATATATAAAATATATGCAAAAAAAATCAAATTTTCTTACTTAGCAATAATCATTGAAGTATGATTTTACACCAAGAATAAAAAAAAAAAAAAAAATTATATCTGTTTCACACTATTTCAGGTGCACTCTAATCCGAGCACGAAGAAAATCTTATGCTTTGTAAATGCGATAAAAAATATATATCCTGTTAGACAGCCCCTACGTGTTTGTAGATACCTTAAACCGGCACACAAAAGATAGTAAAAAAAATAGTCACCAAGAAGCAAAACCCAAAAACATTATTGTACTCTTATGAAAAACTCCTAGGAGAGGACTTCGTGACAAAAGCATTTTTAAGGCTGTATGGGAATAGCAAGAGCTGTATTCTTGTTATAAAATTGCCGCATGTTTCTACTATGTTGACTTGGAACATACAACCGTAATATGCTCGGTTTTATATCCTTAAGTTTTGCAAAGGTAGATGAGAGAATTTAAATATTTACTTTTCTAGAAAAGTATTTTGTGTCTTTTACTAGGAAAGTACTTTTCATTTTATATTTGGTATGTATAATTAACTGTTAGCCCGCATCGGTGATATTTTTGGGGTATGATAAGTTGATATGGATATGGTGATGATCAAATATTATAAATTTAGAAAGACGTTGCTTTGTAGATAAACTAATGAATAAAATTGAGATCGTACGTACAAAGAAAAAAATTAATTATAATGTCGTTTTAAAACATTTTGAATAAAATAAGTAATAGTTTTGAATTGTTACGTGTATTTAATTTTAAACACCGCAAAAATTTTATTTTTCAAAATAACGACTGTAAATTTATTTATCAATTTTCAAATAGCACCATAATAAAACTATTATAAAAATAAATAATAAGTGAATAAAAAATATTTTCATATTTAAAAATTTTGAATATGAAACTGAAACAAAAATGCGTTGAATCATAAATCTAAAATAATAAAGTTTTTTGGAAGAAGTGTAGACTTTAAAAAAAAGATATCACGTAATGAAAATTTAAGTAAAATGTTAAAATAATAAAATTACACAGTTTTAATTAGGAGTACCAAATCATATCAAAATTAAAATAATATTTTTTTGTGAAATAAATGTTTATTTAAATTCTAAAGGAAATGCAAGGTTTATGTTAAAAATATTTTAATAGTGAACGATATTTTTAAAGCTAAGAAGTATTTAGTTTATGAAATGCAGGTGCATACAAGGAAAAGCCCACGTAATTCCTATTATTATTGTAGAGGATATTAGAATTCTACGAAACCAAGGAATATAATATCACCCTCAGGCTGCATGTCTAATTAATTAACGTGTTTCTTTGCTCTCGGATTAACAATACACCGTACAAGGCCTTATATGATTCTAAAACTAACCGAGGATTATCCCCAACAAAGCATGTGGGCAACTAGCAATGGCTGCTTGTGTTTTCATTCAAAGTAAAGGCTAAATCCGGATAAAGTGATTTGAATTTGTTGGCTGTCCAAATTTTAAGCTCAGTGTGTGTTTTCGAGAAAAGTTGGGAGAGCTTAAAATGGGTAATTCACTGTCAAAAAAATATGTACGAAACAAAAAAATATTGCATTTGAAAAGCATTGAAATTAACAAAAAAAAATACCGTGCATAATATAAAAAATACACAAAAAGCAGAAATATTTAAATTATAAATTAATTAAAATTATTAATGACCAAACCGAAAGTTTGCCAATAATTACATTTTAATTTACTTGTAAGGACTGCGATCGGTTTGGTAAACTTTTATTTAGAAGACATTATACTAAAAAAAAATATTTTCATTACCGTTTTGATTGATGCTTATGATCTTATTTGTTAATGAGAATCAAATATATATTTTTTTAATACTTAAAAAAAATATTTAATTTGAATCTATAAATATCATACTCCTCCTCAAATATAAATTTGTAAGCGAAGATTTCCAAGAATGTTTTAAGTCTGGAAATCAATCATTCATGAATTTTCTTTGTTTTTCGTCCGTGACCTCTTTCCTTACAAAATGTATGCAAACCTCAGAGAATTCACATGAAGCATTTAACTCTACCCGTACGAGACCACTTCATTCTTTGAAGAGCGTCAAAACATTTTGCTGAATCACAACTCAATAGCTTCCGAATCACTTAACGTTTCAAGTTTGAAAAGAAAAAAAATAAAACTACTGTGGCTTTGTATTATAAGCTATCGCAGAAATTTTATTCACAAATTAGAAAAATGTACTTGGTGTAATAATACGGCCTGATGTAGAAAAAAACACTCCGTATAAACTGGTCTCTTTTGTCGTTGATGTTGTTAAGATCGGACGTGTACTAACGACTCACTGAATTATTATTTTTTCATTTTGAGAACAGCTGTTCTTTAAGATCACGAGCAAGAATCAGAATCGAATATAATAAATTTTTTAGTTTTAATTTTAAATTATTTAAAATTTCTGAATTTCAAATGATTTAATAGAAAAAAAGAAAGTGTTAATATCGAGTTATTATCTGGTATTCAGAAAGTTGTAGCGATCTCCAGTACTTGCTTGTCCTTATGTAAGGTAGAGAAATGCGCCACTCTCTCGGATGGAAGAGAATTGGATATTTAAAGGGGTCGTTATATAACCCAGATCGAATCAATGGCATCTGGATAGAGCTTTTTAATACAATTGCAAGTCTCTCACAGAATTGAACTGCAAGTATTACACAAGAAGCAGGAGTGATATAAATAAATAATTTAATTTGTAAATAAATTGGCAGCTTTGGTCAAAAATATTGCAAACGCGTAAAAAAATATTTCAGTTTGTAGTAAAAGTAATGAAAAAATTTACGTTTACAATTATTATTCGATACAATATACTTTACTTCATTTTAATTTTATTTGAATTCAAATATACAGTGATTCTGACACAAACGTATTTTCTATACAATAATCGTATTTTAGAATGATGTTACTGGTTATTTGTATACAGATAATATATAAATATGCCTTTATTAGATACTAAGATATTTAAAACTTATTGATAGTAATTCATAAAATATACTTTTATTAAACGATTTGATCAAAATTGATTTAAAGAAAATATATTTTCACCGTCGCAGATTTTATTTTTATTTTATATTATGTATAAATAAGCTTAACCTTTTCATTCGCATGAATAAATGGGCATTTTAAATATGAATGCTCGAAAAACGCTTGAAAAATTATTCATTTCGATATCGTTGTTATTGCAGAGTCCAAAAAAGTAAAAAGCTTGTGTCACGCAAGATATCGAGATATTAAGGGTCGAATGAAAAAAACATCTCGAGTATTTTCAGTTGGAAAAAAGAGATGGAAAAAAGCAACGAATTCAAAAGGTAGCATCTACCTAAGCCTGCTTTTTATATAGAATTGTATAACCGGAATCAATATAAACAAAGCATTTTTATTAAGCCACGGATCGCACTATAATTTTAGTCATACAAACGAAAGCTAGTGTATTTTTTACGTTTATTTGTTTTGATTTTCCCGTATAAAAATTGTTTTCTAAAAGCTTTTACGCGAACGAACCCATTATTTTTTATTATTATCGGTTTACTATGATATTTACATATATATTGCACATTTGTATAAACTCTACCCTGAGTCTGTGTATATTATTCACATATTAGAAATAACAAATTTTACACAAAACTTGATTTTTATTTTGTTGATGGTATTGAATTAATTTTTTTTACAAATCTCTTCTTGTTATCGGTTAATGTTAAGTAACTTATCAAATATTGGATCACTCAATACTCATTTTTATTATTTATTTGTAATTAAACTTCTTCCAAGACAGTAAAATCCTTTGAAAATGTTTTTTTAGTAACGTGGATACAACTCCTATTTATTTCAATCAAATTTTGAAATTGTGAATCAAAAATGTTTTGATATATTATATACACATAATTATAGTTTATATTATTGAAATATATGATAATTTGTCATTATAAATTTGTCTTAAGTAGAGATTGTGGATACGATTGTATATCAGTTAAGAAAGTTTTCTTTAGTTTTCATTTACTATCAATATGCAAGAAGTCCCAGATATTTTTAACATGAAACTAAATCGACGAATCCCGTTATTTCTGCGATAAAGAAAAGATCTCCTTAATAAGAATTAAAAAAATAAGTAGTCTTGTTGGATATTTAGTTCAATAGAGAACAATTTTAGTATGTAAAAAATATATTTATTTTGCCTAGTAATGGTGTTGCAATTTAAATTAAAAGGAAGTATATAATAAATTCCAGTCTGAAATGTTTTTAGTCCTGTAAGGTTCAGGAGAATACGCAGCACGAATAAGGAGAAATACTCCTGTGCGTTTAGGCAGTGCAGAGTACTCTCCAGAGACACCTGAATATTTTATACATTTGTTACAAGAATTCAAAATTTCAACAAAGCTGAAATAACCTGAAAGAATTTTTACATGCCAGCTTAGCACTTAGGAATCATTAAAATTCCTGCAATACCCAGAAATAAAATATTCATCGAACCTCCTGATTGTAAAAGGTAAAAGATTTTTTTACATGTTTTTGTGAACTGTAAGAACGGTTTGTGAGGATTCTCCTCTGGGAAGCAATTACATCACCACTTTGTACTCAAGAGGTTTGTTTTATTAGAGATGGGTCTTTTGTGACTTATTCTTTGCTTTATACTTTAAGGCAAAAAGTCTCGAAGGAAAAAGTATAAATTAAATATTGTTCTTTTTGTTTGACTTCATCTATCGGTTACTTCAGAAAACTCCAGGTTGAGTTTGAAATCGAGTTTCTATTTAAAAATAAATCAAACGAAGTAATACAGACGGCTGCGTCTTCTTGTGCCTTTGTGTTTACTTTAAATACATTATTTTCTGCACTAAAATACTTGCTATTCTTAATTAACTGACAATCTTGATTTTTTTTAAACCTATAAGGAGCTTTTTTAATACACAAAAGCTAGGCCTATGTAATGAAATTCATAAAACTATAGTGATATGCCAAAAAATCTCTTTCAATAATCATGCTCTTTATAAACGTGTTTATTAAGTTCATGAGTTTATATATATATATATTTCATAAGTTGATATAGTTTACGCAATAACAACTACCCTTAGTAAAGAAAAAAACATGTAACTCTCCCAAATTTTAATATTTTATTGAACAATAAGTAAAAATAAATTTATTTTAATGTACTGGGTCACTTATTTATTTTAAGCCTAAATGTTCGTATTTTTGTTGGATTATTATACGGGTAAGTGTTAAAAATAAAATTTGTTTTAAAAGATAGATTAAATAATCGGATTAAGTATTTTTCAAACATCAATATTTAGATTTAATTTAATTTATTTTGCGTTTATGTTTAACTTATAATTTGCTGAACAAAAGTTTTTACTTCTGAGGATATTTATTTAAATCAACGGGGATCTTATCTTGTATTTGTTTGTTTTATGATTATTTTTTATAATTATTTATTTCACAATAAGTTCAAATTTCAGATGAAAAAAGTGGTAGATTCATATAAAATATATAATAACAAAATATTTTACTGTCATTAGATATATTTTTTGGAAGTAAACTTTAGTGCAGTAGTGAATTGGCGTATAATTACTACCCCAGTTGCGAAAAACAAAGCACTTAAGTAAGGCTTACCCACTTCCGTTTCCCGTTCACCTCTTACATGATTGAAAATACATAGAAATCAACAAAAACTCTAAGAAAATGCTTCGAAACTGGAGTGAATTTTACTGGTAAGTAAAATTCACGAGAATACAAAATTGAATTCAAATATTTTACTTTATGAATTATTAAAACGACTACAAAACAAAGGTGCCGAATAAAAACTCTCAATAAAAGTATGATGTTTACAAATTATTAAATAAAATTAACAATAAAACTATTGTCTATTTTTATTGATATAAGAAGCAATCACTTATTATTATTAAATGATGCTACAGATCACGATTAAGGCTCACGTTTAAATAAATTGATATTTTAGATGTTCTTACAGTATCTTGTAAAATAAAAAGTTGAAGATACTAAAAATTCTTGTGTGCGAAAAATAATAACACATAATCTTATTGAACTTTTTTTGATACACACATACATTTTCGGTTTATAACAGCGTAGAAAAATATAAATTAATGTTTATATAAGTTCTTTTTGATAAAAGGTTTGTGTCGCTGCAAATTTCCTACTGAAAAACAAGGAAATACATCTAGGTCAATTGCATTATATAGATATTAATATAGGTCAAGCCATATCACTATATCTTAGTTTTCCTTCGAAGAGGTTTTTTGTTTTTTTTTGTTTAAGTGTTTTATAAGTTTGGTGCGTGACGACTTTTCGAATAATAACCCATAAAAATCTAGATATGTCGTATTTAAAATGAAAATAAATTTTACTTTTAAATGTTTTCATTTTTATACGTGGTATTATATTTCATTAACAGTTGCCAAAATCAAAAGTCACCTTTTTACATTTCATTATTTCTGACGTTTAAAGAAACTTTTATATGTGGTAGAATAGATGTACATCCTATCATTATTATTAGTATAAAAATATTATTAAAATAAAAATGGCTATTTTCTATTAAAATACAGATAAAACTTTGGACTGAAATAACAAGTAGGGCTCGAAAAGTATTTTATTAATAATATTTTATAATAATATTAATATGAAATTTTTCGTTAAAATTAGTTTAGGTTTTAATTTAAACTGCAGGAAAAATAAGCTTATATAAAATAATATTGCTGGCAGCACTTGCAGATGAGAAATTACCCCACTTCCTGAAAACACAGGCGCCTTCAGGAAAGTACGCCCAGTCCTCGGTTAATAGTCTAGTATTATGTAATCATCTGTCAGAAAATAAGAAACTGCAATGCACTAGAAAAATAAATGAAAACATGATGAAGCAAATAAATTTTTTAATTATGCTTCTTTAAATTAAATAAGATGTTATACTTAGTAAAGAGTTTTGAAAAATGTTTCAATTATTTATCCTATATATATAATTGAAATCAAGTTTGAAAACCAATTTAATGATGTAATTTTCTGGATCGATAGTTGGGAACAATGACTTAATTAATTGATGTCAAGTTCATACAATATCATCATTAGTCATGACATTGCATAACGGCCAAGACCCAAATCATATATTTCTATGTAAACGATCATTATAGGATTACACATTGAATTGATTGATTAATTTCTCAGAGCGGAAGGGTTGATGTTATCATACAAAACCGATGGAAGAAAAGTAGTTAGAGGACGTCTAACATAGAGGCTTTATTAGATCAGGGATGTTGGATAATTATTACGCTTTCTTGGAAAATCAAAGATTTCTAAAGGGTTGGACGTACCGTATATTTAATAATCTTAAGTATTATTCAATTCTAAGTATTTATTTGTTCAATGTTCAAGAATTGTCTAACAAACATATTTGCTTTGCAAAAACATTATCTACGGTAAACTCTATATAATGAAGGTATTTTTTTGGAAAGTAATATCTAAAAACGTCACAGCAAAACTGATTATATGTCTATTGTGACTTTTATTCCAAGTATTTTTATTTTGACAAATCAAAAAAATAATAATTCAATAAATTTTTAATAATAAACAGAGAAAGAAAAAGAATAATACAAATACCAATTATAAATGTGATGGAAGTGATTGAGTTAAAAGCAAATATAAAAAATAATAATTCGTATATTTATAGAAATAAAAGTATATATTCTATAAATATAAATTCTAAATTATTTTTTAAATATAATAAAAGGTGTATACAAAATATTGTGGTTAGGTGCCGCTGGTTGGTTACCACTTGTTTCCGCATTAGATTAAGTACTTTACGACTGTTTTGGCATCGGGCAGTTTCAGTAGTGTATTTTGGGTCTGTGAGGTTTAGGAAATGGACAGTAAAAATACTCCAGTTTATACAGTTACCGTGATATTGTTTTTTAAATAAGCGAACTTAATCATTGCCAGATATTTAATGATAATAAACGAAAGTGTTGTCTACAGTCTCACAGGGTTCCCATAGAATTTATAATTTTCAGAGTTGACCTTCGAGTTATTTATAAAATATTATCATATACGTTTGAACGCATTTATGTAACTATAAATACATTTAAACGTTTAAGATACTCTAAAAATGATGATTATCATGAAAATATAAATTTAAAATTTTTCTTCTCAACCTGCTTGTATTTTTAATCTCCTCATGCGAATCTTGAAATCATATTTTTATTGGCAAATAAAAAAATTCTTTAGTCAATGTTTAATCTTCGTTAGAATCCGTGTTTATTATCAGGTACATGAAATAAGAAAACGTATAGAAGATCTTTATCCAGTAGTTCAGCAATTGGCAGATTAGCACGTTTCACGAAAGCGAAAAAATCTTTCAGAGATAACTCAATTTTTTTGAAATAAATTTTAGTTCGTAAAAAAAATGTTTTTACGCGCACATTCTTTATCAATATTTATCGAACATTCGTATCACATCTTTACCATAAAATATACCCCAGAAGCGTCGGTTCGAGACGCAATATATCCTTTTATGGATTCTGATCCTCGCAATGGAATCAGTATCACGTACAGGGACTGTTTAAGGGATCAAACCGCTTTAAAAAGTTACAACTACTAGTTTCCGAATTTTTTGAGATATTTTATGTTAAGGGCTTTAGTCGTAGAGATCCAAAAAAAATATTTACATTTGAATATTTAAGTGAGTTATTGGTGTTATATAGTGACAAAATATTTTAAAACGAATTGAATTTCTTCGATTATACAAGCGATAAATCCAGCGACGAAATGCATTTTATACAGCATTGAACTATATATATATTTTATATTTTTAATTTTAAAAACCCTATTGTTTTAGTTAATTTTATTGTTTTATATATATAACAACGATAACTTCATTTTGAGCTGTTTTTTATGGTGTCGTCAAATAAGCGTTAAAGTTTATTGGATTTTTCTCTGAACAGGTTTTATTTCATAGTATACGAGTTCAAAATTATTGTTTGATAAATTATAATAACTCTTACCATGAATGTAATGTATATTTATATGAACATATTGCGAGCATGCTATTGTAAATATTTTACAAACCCATTGCTCTCTATTTGCCAACGATATTGAAGATATGACCTTACGTACGAGATGATACACAGTGGAAATATCCTATTATAATAAATTTTATATATATTTAAAAATATATATATAGCAAAGAATATTGACCTCAAAATTAATGTAACTAATCTTTACTCTGTTATCAAGTTAATTCTTTGTCAGTTTATAAAGAAAATGAAATAAGGATGTAGCTAAAGCTTATAATCCCAAAGCCACTGCTGCAACTTAGTAGTATGAGCTTTATCAGGGGCGGTGAGTGCCGACCGAGGTCTCCGAGCTGAAGTAATACGGATTAAAAACTGGGTCGTAGACTTCATGGTGGACCACCTCGTTACTTGAGGTCCCGTGGCTTGTGCTGTATTGAGCGTTGAGCTCGCTTCTAGCCCACTGAAATTATTGGGACAATAATGCTGCCTGAAGTTTTGAAAGCTCTCTATTGATTGGAAGATATTGGCGAAGTTTATCAATTACAAGAGATTCAATCTCGATTTTTAATAAATTTGTTAGTTTCATGATGAATACAACATCGTGACCGATTTATTTAGATTACCCATTCACGCATAAAAAAAAATAAAAATATTTTTTAACCATCGTTTTAAAGTAGTAAAAACACAAATAATACGAATGATATGGAATTCAGCCCTGAAATCTTTAAATGCGCTTGAGATTTTGATATTTATGTACATGACAAGCTAATAAATACTATTTAATAGGTAATGAAATCACACTTAATACACGTGTATAAGTATAAAATTTAGATTTTACAGTATATTGTAGTTATTATATTAAATGTAGTACATAATTTTGACGGCTCAAAATATTGAAAAAAAAAAGTTTCCCGATGGTTAATGTATTGGAGTCGAAACGTACGCTAACTTGACTTTTTCTTTCAAATTCAGTAAATTCATTTAACATTTTTAAAAATTTAGTTTGTTTCATAGCTGCATTCATCACAAGCAAAATAATCGCTTCTCACGTGAAGTGAGTTTCCTTGAAAACACGTCAAAATAATTTGCAAAGTCCTAAACATTCCAATTTAACTTTAAATCTTCGTGGGGTAGGTTAGATCCATTGGTAATTCAGTGAGATACTAGCTTAGTAATATGAAGCTTCGCCAAACCGCGAGATAGTCGGGTCGGGATACCCGTCGCCCACCACTTGCCACCCTGACTCGCAACCCGTCACCCGCCACCTTCACCCACTACCCGCCAGCCTCACCCACTACCCGCCAGCCTCACCCACTACCCGCCACCCTCGCCTACTACCCGTCACCCGCCACCCGCATGGAAAGCTCTCACCATCGACCGCAAGGCAACCACTACTTGTACTGTCCACGATGTGGAATAGTTAAACTTGAGAGGATCATGCTTCATTTAAATACAATTAACTTTGAGTTACACAATCCAATTTGAATAACGATTTCATGATAACATTATTTGTGACATTCTTTTTGGGAATGAATAAGGAACTACATTATATAAAACAACAAATTTTAACTATGCTGATTTCAATAAAAAAGAGCAGATACGTAAAACCTATTATCATCATTTATTTGCGTTACACGCAATCGTAACTATTATACCTCTCTTTTAATATTTTCTCAAATAATGAGTCTCGACATTACAATCAATATTTAAAACATATTAGTACAAAATCTAGTTAGGGAATTTTTTACTTTTGTAATTAAATTCACACCTGTTTCAGTTAAATTGAAAACCTTTTGTATTGATAGTGAATTTGTCAATACAAATTATAGGAAAAAAATAACAGAAAATCTCTTTACAATCTATAAATTTCAAACGTATTGATTGTGTGACGATATGACACAATATTAACCTTAATGTTAACACTACAGAAAATATACAATTTATAGTTTTATTTGGCAGAGTAATAACAATTATTTTCCAATATATAAAAAAATTTGGTATAAATTTGACAATTTGAAAAAAAAATTATATCACATATAATACATAAACATGTGTTTATTTTGATTACTGATTTCACGGTATGCATAGTAAATTAATTTATTCAACGTCATGCTGGTTAAATTTTCAGGAAAATTATATTTCAAGGCTTTTGTAACCCAAATTCCAATACTTCAAGCTGTAATCAAACTGTCTCAGAAATTTTCACTAGCCTAATCTTGTGTTGGTTTCTGAGCTACCAAAAACCGGTTTCCGTTAGGGGCGGTCGGGGTAGGACTCGAGGTGGTTTTCCGCGATTGAAATCAGGGTAGGTCGCCACCGGAAAAGGGAACCAGAACTCTCGGTCTGTGGCTTGGCAAAGCCTCCTCCCAGAGAGCTTTCAGACAAATACATAAATTCAGCGAACGGTTGCATGCGAGTTTTATTGCAAATTGCATGGTGGGGATATGAAAAGTTGCATTTTACGGATTTGCAGTTGGATTTTTGTTGTTTATTTTGGTGTTTGTAAAATTTTAGAGGCTGTTTCATTCATTTTTTGAGTTTTAAATAGTTTACTTGAACAGATTTGATTTACTTTTTTTTTATGTTGAACTAGAGTTGTAACGAAACTGCTGTTCTCACAAGCATTAATAATGAAATATAAAAAAAACATGTTATAAATGAATGGCCAAAGCAAAATATGTAACAAATAACGGTTAAAATATTATTTTGTTAAAGACAAGGTTAATTAGTGAAATCTTTATAAGTAAATATGATTTTAATACTGTGAAACTTTCTGCTCTTATTGATCACATGCAAGCTAATAATACTTATTTAAAGTAATATTGGAGAACTCACAAGGGGGTATAGCTCATCATCAGAATTCCAATATGGTTTATTTTTCACTGTACGATATTTTGACATATTTATTAACATCACCACAAATAACTACATCGATAGCTCGTATAGATCTGTGATTATTATTAACATTAAATATTGCATTGATAAGAAAGATATGATAAGTCTTTATCAGTTACATAGTAGTACTTTATCAACAGAAATGCCGATGTTTTTTAAATAATACATCATATTACATGGGGTCTTATTTAAACTATAATTGTTATGCTTTATGGTCAGATGGATGATTTTAAATGTTCAGAAAAAAAAGTTTCTAGATAAATTGAAACATGTTTCATATAAATAATATCCCTAAAATTATGAGATAAACTCTTGGGTCGATTTAGGTCGAAAAGTTATATGGAAGATTTCCAATGAACTGGATTAACAAACTCAAAAATACACTAATACAAAATATGCAGTGGATATTATCTCAATCTCAAGATATTTATTATGAAGAGTCATATTGAAATATTCTGATTACTGAATACAAAGATTTGATTTCACACAATGTTTTTCTACAATTATAAGTGGTAAAACGTATGGTTAATATAACAAAATAAATTAGCTAAAATAATTGAGTAATTAATTAATTGGGTACAAACGACAACGTGAATTTCACGGTTATCTTATCAGATAAAGAGCTACTACTTCAACTTATCAGTTATATAATAAACAAGAAATCGAAGTTATATTTCTACCCATATTGATGTTAATTATTTGTTAATTTTGAATTTAATAATAAGTAAGGTTTGTATTAATAAAAAAAACTAAAATAAAGATAAAATAATAAATTTTGTCCATTTTGCATATTATCATTTATAATTAGACAAAACCTGAAAATAGATTTGACATTTCAAGAAAATACGTAAAAAATATAAAACACTATTCAAAACTAAAGTTGTTTTGTGAATACTAAATCTGTTCAGTAAATATATATTTATCATTAAAATTGGAAGAACGAGAAATATCTATTTATAAGAACAAACAGCAATTATCACTTTGACTCCGAAACTATTAAACAGACCCAACACTTGAGCAAACAGAATTTCCATAATATAATTGATATTCAAATGCAAAGCATATAATTCAGGGTTTTAGAACATATAGCAGAATTTAGTATTGGAATTAGCTTGGACAATATTGCATTATGTATCAATACAAAATAACCAATCGCGTGTTGTCACATAGGCTAAACAGCAGCTGCGCAAATAAAGTAATAATTTTATAAAGCACACATGTATACTTATGTATTATTTAAATATTAAAAAAACATCATTTCAATATATTATCAATCCATTAAAAATTATTTCTATTAGCCAAGCTCCATTTTTGCCTAGAAAAATATCAAATGTTTAAATCATAAACTTACGAGTATTTACTTATTAACAGGTGGTAAAATATACTTATAAAGCTTTTGTGCATAGTTTTTGAATACCATTAAAGTTATCCAACTGAATTGTTTGATAAGTACGCGTTAAATGGTTTTGAGAATAAAACCCGTAATCACGTTTTAATATTTATTTGATATATTTTCCTCCCTCTCCAGCAAAAACAGACAGAGAGGAGGCTGAGTTTAATGTTTGCGTAGGATAACCTTGTTCCAGCCTATGAAGCGTCTATTTACTGACTATATACATATAACCATTCTATACAGTAGACACCACACTTAGAGCTAAAGTAGTTTATTTACCATCCAACATTTATAGGACATGCAAATAATATAACCTAGAATTGAATCCTTCAAAGGATGGGATAAGAAAATAGAAGCCGGAACATTGCGATCAATTCAATTTTGGGCTGACTTCCGACAGCTTCCAGTCGTGTTCTTTGTGGGACACGTTCTTTGCGGGGAATTGAAAATCTTTGCAAGAAAACTGTTATTACTTTGAGATCGAATGCTATCAAAAATACATATAAAACAAGGACGTTTTATTATAAAGAAAATGCTTCGAATTTTTTTAGTCGCGTTTTTAGTTTTTACACATACAATTGTTATATGATGTTTATATGTTTTTGCGTAAATAAAAGCATTTATAAAAAAAGTATGATAAATGCACAAATAAGTAGTAAATTTCAGTTACCAAGTAACATAAGCATGTTTCGATGTAGAATACCCTTTTGGTTAACTAGTTGTGATATCCTTCAACGTCTAAGAGTAGTGTAATAGGCTCAAATAAAATGAGACACAACGATGATATTTAAGTAACTATTTAATGGTGTTATCCGAATAAGGGTTGAGGTTTTGAATCTAAAGCTCCTTGGGAGAATTACAAGGGTTTTGGCCATCCAAAAAAGATTGAGCTTTTGAGACTAAAGCTTAATGGGAAAATCAGTAGAGTGTTGGCATAGCTCAAAAGTTTGAGCTTTGGAGGTAATATTTCTTGGAATAATCAGTACGCTCTTTGCATGACATCAAGGATTGAGCTTTCAATATCAAAGGTCCGTAAACACAGAAAAGAAGAGATGTTTTCATTAAAAAAAATGAGAGATTTCGACATAAAAGCTTTCTGGAAATAAAGGCTCCAAGTGCATCGAGTACTTTGATATTTAAAGCTCATCTTGAAATAAAATGATGTGTGTCTGTTTAGTAAATTGCAAGCTATGTGAATCAGAAATGTGGTGTTTGCGACATTGAAGTGATGAATTTGATGTTTATCAAAATATTCAATTTCAGTTCAAGTATTATTAATTTGTTTAATGAGTAAGTATTAAAATACTCCTCAAATATAATAAATCACCGCGGGATAATATTTTCTGTAATAAACGCATTCGGTGTATTTCACTCAATAAACAAATCAAATTTTATAAAATTCGTACGCGTATTTTAATTTAGATGGCACTTTATCATTATCGCGTTTTGAGTTGAGTAGATGGAATTTATTATACCCTGACAGGTTTCATGGCTTTGTGTGAGGTTTAAAACGAATTTCCTGGTTTCGCGTCTCTCTACACCCCCATTATTGGTCAATTAGCGAGCCGAACGCCCTGTGTTTACCGACTCCGTAATTACCTTTTTGAAGAAGGGCTGACTTGATCGAATTGAGTTCGCCGGGGGTTGGCTTAGCACTGCGAGTCTCCAAGTATTAAATAGGCGTTTAAAGTAATGTTTCTTCGGTTAGGAATATTCGCTCTTTGATCTTAATTATCTCCTTCGGCTAACGCCACAGTTGTACCTTGAAATAATGCAAGGGAGCGGTAATCGTCTTGCGTAGCATGATCAATAGTTAGCTAATTATTGCTGTTAGCATAATAGGTTTTAAGAAAACCAATTGCTATTCAACGAAATATTAAGACAAATATGATTAGGCACATTCGTTCATATATAGAAGAAGATTTAAAGAAACTCTCACATTGATTCATATGCAGAGTATGATTGTTAAAAATTCTCGATAAACGGAAGTGATTCGTTAGTACAAGGGTTAGTACACCGGCCATGTAAGCCAGGGGATGTGGGTTCAAATCCCACACAAATCACGATGATATTTTTCATCTTTTATATATGAACTAATGTGCCTAATCATATTAGTAATAATATAATAAACCCGTAATGGGTAATAAATACGCATCTGATTGACCAATCCATAAATAGACAGAAATATTAAGACTAAATAATTATTGATTATCTTTCAGCATACTATGCATCGTAAACATCATCATGACGAGACATGTTTTTTTTTTAATATTTGAGCGCCACTGTTATCTGCAATAAAATATAATAATAATTTTTCCAATAAAATAATTTATTTAGTAATACGAATTTAACAATAGTGTGTGTATGAGAATCTTCAGTGCCTTATGCCATTTGCAATCGTAGGTTATCACAATAGAACTTTGTAATAAAAGCCACGTCCAACGTGATATTAAACTTTACGTAATATCTACAATGTTTCAAATTTAGCCAGACGTTGTATTGCAGACGTGAACAAAAGCACCTACAATATATGGAATAAGAATATTTTGTTTATGTTATTTCCCAATTATGGAAGAGGAATAGTTGCATAAGAAGACGCGAAACACTTGTTGTAGAGAAAATATTCACAGTTTATTTTGTGTAATCTAGATAAGTTAGTATAAACTTTATCGTTATCTAAGTGGTTGGTCACAATAAAAACCAAATGAATTTAATTAAATACTGCTATTTTTGATATTATATATTTTGTTTATTTGATACCGATTTGCGATTGAAAAATAAAGGCTGAGAATCGAATTGAATAATCAGTGGTGTCTTTAAGATTTAAGACCCACAAAAGTGTAGTTGTACAGTTAAACGTGAGCTTAAAACTTATTGGGGATATAGTGGAAAGTTTAAAAGGGTATATAGTTTTAAGCTTCTCAGCCACAGCAGAAACGTAAAGTAGAACATTTCAAAAGTAAAATGCAGTATAATAATCACGTTTAGCATAAAAGCTCAGTTTTTTTTATTTACAATCAAAAAATATTTTTATTACTTTCGAATTCGGGCTTAAGTTTTTTGGTACTATATTACATTCAAGTATTATTGGTTTGAGTTTAATAAGGATTATCCGGAAACAGCTTAGATACTAGATTGTCCACTTTTAAAATAGAAATGTATTATAGAAATTATATAAATTTACTAAATACTTGAAGCTTATTTGTGGATATTGTATTGAGTTTTGGTCATATTACTATTTATTTCTAAATGCTAGCTCACGTTATATAATATCCATGATTTTTGTTGTGTCCGCAGTAGATTCAGTATTTATTGCGGGCCGCGTTAATATTAGCTTTGTAGGGCAATAAACAAACACACTAAAGCTTTGATAAATCCATCCCATTTTGTGGCCAGAGTTTAATGGCAAACAGTGAAATATGGCCATTTTATATTGACTTTTAACTGCAGTCATTATATAATTAATTAATTCATTAATGCAGGTAATGATATTTGGTTGAAAATATTGATTGAATTAAGTCAGTATATTTTTCACTAAAATATCAATAAATTCCCTGGCATTATTAATACAATAACTTTCTATAACATTTGTACTATATTAATTTTTTTAAATAAGTGTATCATTATATGATCGCAAGTTTCATTATTTCTTTTTTGTCTTGATAAAACAAATATCACGGAACGTAAAACATCCTTAATAGCAGTCTTAATATCGTATGGCCTAATTATGTCAACTTAATAATGAAGAATCTACGAAATTCTCCTTAAGTTAGAGTTTTTATATTCCATTTGATTTATATTTAAAGTTTATTTTCCAATAGTTATCCATGCCAAAGAAATTTTACTTTCATATATGTATTTAATTTATTATTACAAATTAAAACTAAATATTATAATTGTATAATAGATTTTGTGAGGTAGCATTTAAATTTTAAGCCGTATGCACTTATAATTATATATCGGTTGATATATAATTAGTAAATAATAATGAGTAAATCAAGCGGTAAGAATAGTTATATCATGCACTTTCAAATTTATATTGTTTAAATTTATATTGGCATGCTGTTCAAAAAACACATTTATGCTTTCGTTTTCTAGAAATACTACTGAAAATTGTCTATATTAAAGGGTTTTTTTTATTTGATAGAAAATGGCGTTTCTTGATATGGAATGGAGATTACTTAATAAAAAATGTCAGAGAATTTATGACTGAGGGATGTTAGAGGTTTGATCTTCAGTCGTAACAGGAGTATCGTAAAACATTTCATCTTGTTAAGATTTTATAGCCACTGATTGCAAAACAATAAAAAATCCAATCTTATTTCCGTAGTATCTAAACAAACCACAAATGTATTGCTTCCTTATCGAAAAATCTTTTTGTATACTAAAAAAAACTAAGGTAGACGTATTGAATAAAAGAAAAAGGCTTACTTGACTATTGTTTCTGCAAGAGTCGACAGAGAGTGTGGCTGTGGAACAGTCTATGGCTTGACATAAAAACCAAAGCTAATCAGGATTAGCAGTATATTTTGTCATCCCAATAAAGGTTGAGCTTTAGTAGTGTGTGGTTTTTTACAAAAAAATATGACAGCTTTTAACATCAAAGCTCAGTAAAACCACAAACCGAGAGATGTAACTATTAAAAATTACGAGTTTTTGACATAATAGCTTGCATAATAAAAGCTTTGAAGATAAAAGTTATAGTCATGGGTTTTTTGGGTCAAAGTTCTCTGGACATAAAGCGTGAGCTGAAAATATAAAAGTTCTATTGAATTTAACTCTTTCTGTCAGAGCTTAGTGCAATCTAGCTTTGGAGTTAAAAGCTCTTGCTGAAATGTATTGGGAAAGCTTTGGGCTTCATAGCTACAGTTCTATACTGAAACAGCGGTAAAAAATGCATGATTTTTAGATAGAAGGCCTTTAGGATCATCAAGGGTCTTAGGTCTTGAGGTCTTATTTGATGTCAAAAACATATGAAAAATCTCAAAAGACAAAGTTTCTTAGATTCAGCAATGCGATAGTAAAATTACAGTAAGCCATGAGCTCTAGAGTAAAGCTTCTTGGTGGAAAATGGGGGGCATTGAGAAAGTTTTGGGATCTTTTGAGATCAAGGTTTATTGTTTATTCTCGACGTTATTGATTATAAAGAAAATTTTACTCATTTTTAATGCAGTATTAGGTTTACTTTTTCTACTACAAGTTCGAGTTAATACAGTTGCTTCCAGCCATTTAATTGCCTCTGCTGTACAACCGGACACCACAGTCAGTCCATTACCCGGCAAAAACGTGTCATTTAATAAATTTAATTGTCACTTTATTTTTCTAAACCGAAAGTTGATTTTTTTACAGAGTACTGAAAAAACTAAAAATTATATTAATCTAGTTTTTAATTATTTAATTAACGTCCATTTTCAGGGTAAAATAAAATTTTGAAGATGTTGAAAAATTGGATTAAATGGCGACTTTTCAAAACCAAAGTTTGTTAAAGATTTTTTTTTTTAAATTAATAAAACGCACAAGGTTTATATTTAATCTTTTAATTCCAATTGAAAAAAAGACTCTTAAATATTTAGGATTCTTGGAAAATGTCCAAATTCCTACACTTCAATAGGAAAAACACATATTTATCATATTTATAGTATATGTATAAGAAATAAAAATATACTGTGTTCGGAAGAAGGGATGTATCAAACTTTTGCATTTAAATATTTTTGATTGGTGCAGTCGATTTTTCGCAAAACGTACTAGAAAATGATCAAAAAAACTCGATTATGGGACCTAGACCCTTAAGTAAAATTGTGATAGATTTAAACATTTGTACGGAATGGCATAAAAGCACACAGACTTAGACACGTACCGTTTATAAGCAAGCAATGCCTCTCCGAACGATGTGCTAATACCCCGCATATCGTGCAAGCCAAGAATACACTTCGCAGTTTGTACTACACACCGAATTTCAAGCAGGGACAATAAACAAAGTCCACACACAGGGCGGTTGACGCCCGTTCTCGGCGAGGCAGGTAAACGTACTTCTTGCAAACGAAACGCGAGATTAGCATAATGTAAAAAGCACATGGTTTTTCAGTAAGCCGAGCTTCGTTTGCCTTATCAGGACTCGCAAAGCTGGTCGCTGTAATCATTTTAGTACAAGACTTAATGTAAATATTCCACAACGTGCTTGGTGCTTTATGGGCTGTGCGAGGATTTTAAGCATTTGTAAATTATACCCCATTTTCTAAAAGGTTTAATTATACTTGAAAATTTTATTTAAAGTGCTTTTGCATTGTGTTTTAAAATGATATTAAAATGTATCAATTTAAATTACAAGATTGTGTAATGAAGCATAAAATAAAAATAGATCACAAAGCGAAATGAAAAAGACGGCTTAAATATAAATACTATCTTTCAAGATACTCTCCTGTTGTTTTTATGATTTATGGACGATATGATATAGATATTTGAGATAATTATATTTACAATGAGAACTGTATAATTGGAATAAGCGAAAAAAAATGTATAAACATTGCAGATAAACTGTGGGAGCACAGTATACTTTATTTGATTATGAAATGTTTACATTTGATGCAAATAGATTAAAAGGCATGGTTGAATTTTTTACGTGTCTATTGTATCCCTTATTTTATGTTTTATATTCTAAATAAAAAAATAATAGTAACATACGTTTGCAATAGTCGCTTCATTGAACATTATTGTATTTGCTTGGTCGGCTTCAGAGATATAGTTCTAGTTCTGCTGCGTTTCAGAACTTTAGTATGTGTAATGTGGCCAGTATGGGAATATATCATATCAAATATCTTTACATGACTTGCTGTGTTTATTAACTCTGTAAATACACAGTTATTAATATTCAAATATAAATTATAAAAGGAAAAATATATAAAAATTATTAGTAAGAGATGCATCACTAGCATGAAACAGAGTTTTGGAAAAAGTGATTCTTGTGTATTGAGAAATTCAATATTTTTGACAGAGAGTACTTGGTGGAATTCCATTTTAATATTTTGAATAAAAATACTTGAGTGATTTTCCACATTTTTGTTTTTATTAGTGACCGGTTTCGCCAACCTTTCACGTTGGCATTATCAAACAGAGTGAGATTTTATATAATACTAAGCAATTAGGTAAACAATTGTTAGAGGGAGAGGTTGTTGGAAAGAGAGAGAATGATTGTCAGGTGGTAAGGGCTAATGTGAAATTAATGTGCCTGACAAGTGGAGGATTCTATATAATTGCAAATTTTTGTGTTAATGGGGTAATTAAAGTAGTGGCTTTGGGGTGTAGCAGCAGTTATCCTGAGTTTGGGTTTGTCCTGTAGTGTGTTTATCTGTAAATAATAGGTTTATGCACAGTAAATGTTTTTTTAAAGATGTGATTATAACATTAACAAACAACGGATATAACCCTTCAACCATTCTTAAAATGTTATCGAAAAAACAAAAAACTATCTTTGTCGATATGATCTCTAAATTATCCAAAAGCGATAGAAATAATATTAATAAAAAATGGGTTAAAATCCCATTCTTCAGCGAGACTTGCGAAAAATACGGTAAACTCCTTTCTAGATCATGCAGGGTCTCATATTACAATAATATGTCCTTAGCAAAAATTCTTATCAATAATAAAGATAAGAATGATAAATTCAGTAACAGTGGCATTTATAAACTCAACTGCGATTCCTGCGACGCCACTTACATTGGCCAAACAGGTAGATCTTTCAACACAAGGACCAAAGACCACATAAGAGGATGGAAAAAGGGAGATGAGACATCTACCTTCGGCCTCCACCTCTCGGATAATAAGCACGACTTTAACCAGAACTCCAACCTCAAAATTTTGCATATTAACAATAAAGGCACAAAACTCGATCGCCAAGAGATTTTAGAGATCAATCGCATAAAAGATAACACACCGGAGCACCTGCTTAATGACCAGGTTATTTTCAATAAGTCTCCATTATTATTCCCTATTGCTAAATCACATCTTTAAAAAAACATTTACTGTGCATAAACCTATTATTTACAGATAAACACACTACAGGACAAACCCAAACTCAGGATAACTGCTGCTACACCCCAAAGCCACTACTTTAATTACCCCATTAACACAAAAATTTGCAATTATATAGAATCCTCCACTTGTCAGGCACATTAAAATCACATTAGCCCTTACCACCTGACAATCATTCTCTCTCTTTCCAACAACCTCTCCCTCTAACAATTGTTTACCTAATTGCTTAGTATTATATAAAATCTCACTCTGTTTGATAATGCCAACGTGAAAGGTTGGCGAAACCGGTCACTAATAAAAACAAAAATGTGGAAAATCACTCAAGTATTTTTATTCAAAATATCTTGTGTATTGAGTTGTTTGATTTTTTGGTATTTCCCAACGCAAGTAGCATATTAAAAAAAATTAGGGAAAGTTTCTGCTTAAGAATCGATACTTCGAAGTATCAAAAGCTTGAAACAGTTCCACACCTATTAATTAAAGTCTGCTTAAACCTGCAAATATACCAATCAATAAACAGCAATAAATTATGGTAACGACAAACACTAGCGAGTGTAAAAATTGCATTTTTTTAATATGAAAACAGATAAAAATTTAATTCATTTACTATTATATGTACATATATAAAAATTTATGAAAAAAACGCCATGCTGGCTATTGATTTTCGTAGATACGATACTATCATAAAAAAAAATATGTACTATCGGTGTTATAAGTATTGATAAATAAAAATATTTCGTATTGGTATCTGTCATTTCATTTTACAGTATATCCTTAAACTCAGTGGAAGGATATTCACCTCACATTTTTTAAAAAAATAGTAGTATTCAACGTTTCCAACATGCCATGGGTATGATTGATCACCCAAACGACACGGAAGGTGATAAATGGAAATCCCGAGATCTTCCAGTCCGCAGTATTTTATTATCTATCATCACTTTTCTATAGATTCCCTCAAGAAATTGCAATGAAGCTTGCTCTTTTGTTACAGCGAATTTCCCTTGAAAGGTTTCTTGAATAATTGTTTGGACATCGGCGAAGAAAACACACCGTTTTAATTGAGTATTTAAAAAGGTTTTAATTTGTTTAATTATACATGTAAAAAAAAAATAAACCTTACAATTAATCACCACACCAATAGCTCCCGCTTAAATATAAACAAACATCGTGGTTTTACTCAAAATTATATTTTTAAAATTAAAACAGCTTTTGGTCAAATATATTTTTTAACAAATTATGGTTATTATTGTAATTGGTAATAAAATGATATTTTTAATAAATTATTCATTTTATTTTCTTCGTTGTTTTGAAACTGTAGTGTATTATTGAGCTTTCGTTGGCATCAATTTTTCATTAAAAAAAATATCTATATTAAATTTCTATATTTGTTTAAAGAATTTAAAGTGTAAAAAAGAAACTTAAGAGTGTATGAAATATTTATTTGTTTTTTTTAGAAAAATAAAGTTGTTTGGTATAATATTCTTATTATTGATAATAAAATTATACTGTTTTTTCTGATAAGCAGGTTTAAAATTAAACTTTTTTCTGGCTAAGTAGTCAATGTAAAAAAAAAATTGTTATATTTATATCTAATGCGTTTTAAAACGGTTTGAGGTTTATGAAATGGGTATTGGATTTAATATTAATAATCCACTTCAGCAGCCTAATGAGGCAATTAGCATCCTTAATAAATAATAGGTAATCGTTAGTCGTATTACATCTATTATAGAATCAATGTATTTTTGAAGACATAAAGATGAATACTTTGCGTGGAAATAAAATATTAATTTAACTTTTACGACACACCATATATATTATACAATAATCTTTAGGATTATTTCAATTGGAGGATTCTTTAATGTTTTTATTAGGCTGGAAAGAAAATTATAAGTATTTTAAATATAAAAATGTGATATATTGAAACTCAAAATATACAAAATAGGACTCTAAGAGACGTTAAAAAAATCATGTGAAATTCCATTGAAAGAATATATTTACGGATTTGTTTTTATATTTTTAAGTATAAATATTTGGTTGATTGGTTCTATTAGGTCATGATGTATGTTTTGTTTATTAATTTTATCAAAATTTAGTTTGAAAATATTTAAGGAGCACTGCCAACACACACAGCCCTTATTTCACAATGTGTACTCTGCCTGTGGCAGTACACAATGCAGACCAGAAATCTGAGTGTAATAGATTATACGATGAGTTTGCTTAGCACAGATAAATCTATTTTAGTTTCTCACTGTACAGTAAATTATTAATTTAATCATGCAAGCTACACTGAAATAAAACCAGGTGTGGAAAATTACATACTTTATTCGCTTGAATAACTTCTTAACATCGCATGTGTGACATCTGCGTTTGTTACTAGAACTTTGCTACACACTATATGGTTTATTAGTTTATAAAAAATCTGTTTTTACGGCATATTTTGAATTTGTTGTTTCATGAAAAGATAGGTGGATAAAATGTTAATTATCAAACCACCTGCTTGGTTTTAAATACACCTTGAAACATTTACATTACAAGGAGAATAAAAAGTAAATTTTTTTTGCCAGGTCAATATGAACGAATATTTACATACTATAGATAATGTCAAAATTTTTCCCGGTTACACTGACCGGATTTGATCGTGTTTTTATGATATTTCATATGATCCAAAAAGTGCTAATAGATCGAGTGGTAACATGGATCTTTAGATAATAATTTATCAAAAATAAAAATTACAACCCCGCACTCGTACAATGTTCACGGTAAAAATGCTGGTTCATGTTTCTATTATAATTATCGATAGATGACGTCGCCGCGTATATATAAGCACCATATTTTCGATCAATCACATTGAAACTTGTATTAGATTAAGGATAAGTAATTCATAAAGGATAAGAAGTATTTTTATTTCAAAAATAACTCCGAAGCCTTTGGTACTCTGTCTTACTTTCCGCCGCCGCTTACAGTACTCTGCGGACATTTTCACATCAAGGGAATACAACTAAATGAGACTTTTTGTTTTATTTGTTTAACGAGTGATCTTTTTATTCTATTTATATATATATATATTTTTTTTTTTTTCTTCATAAAATTGAATTTGGGTTTGCGTATTTCTAAAAGACAACGGAATACGCGCCGTTGAAATAGTGAAAAGATAACTTTTGATAGACAGGTCCATTCAAAACATCAGAAAATACTGAAAACACCTTGCGTAAATATTTAGCCATAAAACAATTTATTCTACGTTTAATTTTGACATTTTTTTGATTCCTCTTTATACTTTATTTAGCAAAACTAATTTTAATGATTTATTTTTGACATTTATATATCCGAACGACTCCGAAATATCCGACGATATTTTTTTGTACATTGTAAATCTGAAATATGACTTAAAAGTCTCCATGAATTTAAAACACCCATGGACAAAGTTTAATTGATACCGAACTCAAACAAATGATGAACTTTTTTATTAAGTGGTTTCTAGCATGAATACGAAAACAAAGTTTTAATATATTATTCAAGGCAAAGTTGTGTTCCCATTAATTTGTTGGGTATTTAAAATGGAGAAAGTCGTTAATGATTATTTTTGCTTACAAAAATAGATTTTTATAGACATTTCGACAAAAATTGATAACCACAGTTTTCACTATTTACGTATTTTATTCCACAGTTGTTAAGACTATTGCTTGCTATATGCAAGGCTTTGAGATGAAAACTTATGAAAGCAATCAGTTTTTTTTACATATTTATTATTATTGATATAAAAATGATTAAGTGATATAATAGTAAATAAACGAAAAAATTACCAATATTGCGTTTTTACTTGATTTCACAGTAAAGTTTAACATTATATTGCCAGTTCAGATTCTCTTGGGGCTTTATATAATCGGTCAAGGTATTGACTCTACGCTCACAGATTTTATGAGTTTGAATGATTGCTTGTGGTATAAAAATCAAGGCAATAAGTAGGTAAAAATATAATAAAATTAAAAAAACTCGAGTAAAAGTAATCTTCTAAATGACTTTCAGTACAAATACTGTCTTAAAGTAGAAGTTTCAATTTTAGATTTTTAGCGCGTGTGCCAGTTCGTCGTGTCCACCTGTGGGTCTTGTATGATGTTTCCCCTTCGCAGGCACGTCCAGACCTGTGTTTACTGACTGAATTAATTATCCAGCTAAATACCCTTGTTCCAGGTTTGGAACCAAGTCGATGTATTTATAGACGGAAAGTACTGGCCAGCCCCTGTTGCTGGTGACCCAAAATGCTTTAATTTTTTTTACACTACATATTGATTTACTTTGTAATAATTCGTTAATATCAAAATATCTGTGAAATTACATTTTTTTTAAAGTTTTCTTGGAACACGAAAGCACAAATTAATATAAATATTTGTTATTTCCTAGCCATTTGGCTATTAATGTTTGTTCTGTTGTGCATGTTTGCTGTATATGAACCCAAAATAAAGATTATTTTATATAAAGTAGCAATCAATATGTTTATTTTTATCAATTATATTCAACAAGAAGTGTCTTATTGCAGTCATTATTGATTAAGGCTGTTGAAAAGTTAATGGAGCAATAATAATAATGCATTTTATTTATATTACCCGATAAAACAAATAGTTGTTAACGTTATTTACTATATTAAAGCAATTGTTAAATAATAATATCATAACTTTTTACTAAGACGGTAAGAGTAATATTCCACTTCAATGACTTCGTTGAATTCAAACTACGACAATGCTTTTGTAAAGGCAAAGGGCTTTTAATGTAAATGTTTTTTTATTTAAAGATATTATATAGATTTTTTTGTTTTTAAGGTTTTGAATGACAACCATAATATTTATTACTACAAAAAAGGTTATGCAACGTGATGTGAATACTTTTTCACATTTGAAAAAGAATTTATCACATACTTACCAAGAACTCGTATCACAGAAGTATCATTATGTAGTACTCACCTGCAACAAAAAAAAACAAAAATTATTTGTAATCAAATTTTTAAACTAGTGAAACATAAATTTATGCAACAACACTTATTACTTAATATTTTTGAGTAAAATACTTCAGTGATTTTCCACATGTTCGTTTTTATTTGTGACCGGTTTCGCCAACCTTTCACGTTGGCATTATCAAACAGAGTGAGATTTTATATAATAATTGTTAACAATTGTTAGAGGGAGAGGTTGTTGGAAAGAGAGAGAGTGATTGTCAGGTGGTAAAAGCTAATGTGATTTTAATGTACCTGACAAGTGGAGAATACTATATAATTGCAATTTTTTTATATTAATGGGGTAATTATCTAAAGTAGTGTCTTTGAGGTGTAGCAGCAGTTGTCCTGTGTTGGGGTTTGTCCTGTAGTGTGTTTATCTGTAAATAATAGGTTTTTGCGCAGTAAATGGTTTTTTAAAGATGTGATTTAGCAATAGGGAACTCTGTTTAATAATGCCAACGTGAAAAGTTGGCGAAGCCGGTCACAAATAAAAACGAACATGTGAAAAATCACTCAAGTATTTTACTCAAAAATATTAAAATGGAATTCAACCAAGTACTCTCTGTCAAAAATATTGAATTACTTATTACTTAGTTTGTCTTCCTCACCTCACTCGAAATACATTTGTGTTATAGGAGGGCATATAAAAACTTTGTAGCTGTGAGTAACTCATTAGATGCGACCATCTCTCTTGGGTGGAGTAATTCTACTATTCACGTTTCCACGTGACCGTGTGATCTCCCTTTATGCGAAATGTGGACGTGTTACTGGGGGGCGAACATTTCAACTTTGCACCGACTTTGTGCTGCACCCAGAGGCTCTTCAGTAGTAAAGCACAACCTCCCCGCCTGACCTGCTCGCACGTGCTGCCGAAGCCTGAAAGCCTCGCTGGCCGTTATTCACTGCTACTGCGGATTCAACTAGCTTCCGCGGCTACTTCCGGTGATCCCACCCACTGAAGAACTCAGTTGGCCGACACCGGTTTGAGATTTAAAATCAGTGTTTTCAGCTAACATAAACGGATTATTAAAATTTAAAAATCGATAATAATGATAACACAAAGAGTTTTTCTATTAACCTACATAATTCCTAAAAAGTTTATAAATTATACGCATAACACAATAATGTTTTGCTTTCAATCAATTTTCAATATTTTACACAATTTCACAAACAGTTGGAATCGAAAACCCATAAAATAAGAGCACGTGCCGGAAAGCTTATGTGTTCATTATACTGCTTATGAAAGGTTATTTTCCATAGAAATTCTGATATTATTCCGCATGCAGTAAAGGCACTCTAAGATATTCAATAGTCATTCAATACGGAGGGATTATCATTTTAATCGAAATTCTATAACCAAAAATAATTCAACGGAGGCCGTATACTAAATAAGTACCTCGTTGATAGTATTTGCAAACTAAATATATGGTTTGTAAAGCTTATAGTAATAAATCCGTATTTTAGGGTATTTTTATTTTAGCTCTAATTGTTCGTTTAATATTTAAATGAGTGGAAAAAAAACTACCCACTTTTTTTATAAAAACGCACTTTCATAATTTCACTTCAAAATATCATCATTTTCATATTTTTTTTCTGTTTGCATTACTTGTATTCTTCTTATTAAAAATAATAACTTATTTTCAGAAAACACAGTTATTGCATTCACTTAAAATCTTAACAATACGATAAAAAAAGAAGTAATTTAGTAATAATAAATTTATGAATGATTTTTGCATGCGGTGGTGGAAGAAATTCTTCTGTAAAGAATAGCAGTGATCTTATAAAGTGATTTTAAATAAAAATGCTTCAAATTAATAAATTTATCCAAAAAACGTACAAACGGTCAATTAGGTCTTTTAAATATATTATAATTGATACAATTTTTTTATAAAGAACCATTGTTAAATGGTATCACAACAGTAAAAAAGCAAAATGAATCGTTATTGATTTAAAAAAAGGATATAACCTTTTATGCTTCCACCACGCTATGTAGAGGAAATAATAGAATAAGAAACAATACAGCACAACAATATATTGCGGAAAAAAATTGTATGCTTTTCAAATATACGAAATGCGAACGATATTCAAAGAAATAGCTGAATCTAGAAATTTATATCTCGGCGGCAAGAAAAAATCAAAAAACGGAAATGGCTACTTTCCAAAAACCACTTTGCCTGGGTAAAAAGAAAAAAAATGATTTGATTCTCGTCTTATTACGTTGTATATAAATAGGCTTGGTTTTGGGGCAGGGAGCGTCCGGCAATTTGCATCTCAGCGGAATTGCGAATAAAGTTTGCTTATCGCTGTATTCGTAGGGAGGCTTTACTTTTTAATGGGAATAAAAGCTGATGCCTAATTGCGTAAATAAGCTTTTGCAGTCTGCCCTGTTCAAGCAATCGATAATCTGCTTGGAAAAAACCATAATTTCAAATATATTTATATATTACAACTGTACTACTTTTAATCTACTCTTATTGATTTTACACTAATCTTTAGAACAATAAAATTTCAATCAGACATCAGTTTATTTAAAGTCTATTAAAATAGCAAAAGCGATATTATATGTGGCATTATTTTTGTTTTAAAATATTCTCATTACTACAATGTTATGTAAATAAGATTCGCTATTGCTGAAACAATATAGCATTGTATGACAAGTGGATTACAGAACAGTTGAATTAAAATGACGCAATTTACATACAATGTGGGAAGGGCTTGCATTTGTTGCCGTTGTGAACCATTTACTGGGACAAAATTTAGTACAAAGAGATAGGAACAACATGTATTGTGTAAAGTGTACTGTATCAGCATAAAGGATCCAGGGCTTTTGTTTTATGTTTCCCATTACACCTACGTCACGTTCATAGTACAATTTGTAAGAGGATTTTAAAATAAGTTCTTTACGCTCACAGCAGGAAAATAAATATCTTCATTTAAGCGAGAGGAATTTGTTGGCAAAAATATCTTTAGAAAAGAAATGTCTGCTTTTCTGATAAAGGTACGGCGTCGAGAATCAGTTGAGTGAAATTAATTACAATACTGGAGCGTACATTTAATTAAAATTAATATCATGCTCTCGAGTAGCAATGGGAGAAGTAATGTTTTGTGAATTAGGCTTCGAAAATAATTTGAGATGCACAGATAATTTATGATCATGTGAAATGAGTGGATTCAAATTAATTTTTATGCCGAAGAAGTGTGTTATCTACATTTTAATTATTTTGTAACCCGATTATTCACACACAATCATTTTAAGGGAGAAAAATTAACACAAATACACCATATTTTAATTTTTTGATATATCACAATGAAATGAGTAAAAATAACAATAATGTTGGAGTACGAATGAGCAAAATATATAATTTAACAAAAATTTCTATTAAATGAAAGTCTTTAGTTATGCGGCATATTGTAAATAAAAGTATAGTTCTCACCTAAAACTGTTTATTTTTAACGATTTATAAAAAGTAAAAAAAGTTCTTTTAAGACCACAATACAAAACACATATTTTTTTATGTCCACGAAAGGTTTTATACAATAATTAAAAAAATATATTTCTTAAGCCTTTGATGTGGCTCAAAAATGAAATTCGTTTTTAATGGTTCGAAAAATAGCTTGTATTAGCAATAATTTATAAAATTACATAAATTTAAATATACTTTTGGGAAAAAATATATATTTTTATTGAAATTTTGAAACATCATAATATTTCTTAGTAAATTCATTTAAATATTATTTCATACATTTAGCAAATAAATTACTTAGAGTTTTAGACAAAATGAATATATTTTAATCAGGAATAAATTATTCTAATTTATTTTGAATTTCCACAGAGTAACGAAAAAAAAACAAATTAAATTCCAATGAAAAACGATAAACACTGGGCACTGGGCAATGCGAATGGGAAATTTCAATCAATTGGAAATCATTGATCCCGTAGTCAAACTGTCAATCTCTTTTTAAGGGAATTTTTCAATTATTTTTAATTAGAAACTGATTTATATTAACTCGTGATTCAATTCCAAATACCCGATTTGTAAAAAAAAATTCCAATAAAAGTATAATGCGGATTTATATAGAAAAGTTAAATTATATAACTGGTGTAACATTTACATTATTCTTGACTATTTTTTCATTAGTGATTATTTCTGATACAAAGGTATTTAAATTACAGATAATTTTATTAAGACATAAAAATATAAAAAAGACAAACATAACGGCCATAAGAAAAAAGTATTTTTTTACTCACGATTTTTTTCAGCTTACCTAAATATTGGTAAGCAAACAAGATTGTGTTATTTTTTAAAAAATATGGCTGAAATAATTTATATCATCTCAGCAAAAATTTTGAGAGCAGAAAGAAGTCACAGAAAATAAAGTGCGTTATATCTATTCATATTACTTCCGCAATGTTTCTTTACTAGATCATTTTTCAATATCTTGACAACTTTTCTTTTTAGGCCTGACCCAAAAACCCACAAGAAGCAAAACACAACGAGCCACTTTTCTCTAAAGCAGGCCTGGGAAATCTGCGGGCCTCTATCCTTTTTCACGGGGTCCACGAGACATAGAAAATACAATAAATGGCTGTAAAATCTAGAGTTTGAAATAATATGAGTTGTTTTTATTATTTAAGCGTTTTAAAGTAAAAATTATTGTGAGAGAAGGTAATTATATAATTTACTCGTAAATAATTTCAGCTGATAAAATAGTGAACTGCTTTGATTTATATTGCACCATGTTGATAGAAAATATGATTTACGACAGGTGAACGCGCTCAGAGTAAAGCTATTTTCATAAACATTATAGCCATTTGTTAATATTGAATATTTTAGTGAACCAACAAATCAAAGTTTTCAAATTTTTAATCAAGTAAAACTTATTAATTACATATCCTAAGTACGTTTATGTTAATGATATAGTCATTCTATGATTCTTTCAGTAAAGTCTAAAAGCACACTTTTACTTTCATACACTCACGGAAAAAAAAGTTTCTTTTTTCCCTAGAGTGATCTGGTAGTTAGTTTTGTGGAACCTTAAAATCTATTGCATCATTATTGATTTCTTATCCAAAACTGTCGAGTGATGTTTCGTGCCTTCGAGAGTGGAACTGATCAAAACTTAATATACGAGACAAAAATCAAAAAGCCTTACATCATCATTTTCAGGTATCTGATAGGTATTGCTAATCAATTTTATTGCTTGCGTTAGTGTATAGATACTAGGCTGAACACAAGTAACATAACAGAATATAATTCAGAAAAAATGCAGCCTACAAACTGGAAACATTTTTCAGGCCTGCTGTAAAGACGGTTCCAAGATCTGCGAGTCACGGGTTTTCAATTCCACGTAGGGGTAGGTTTTGTCTAAGTTCGATTATTTACATATCCGGGGTAATAAATCACCACGAGATGCCCCCCGGTCTGCGCCAGGCACTTTAGACAATCGTGCTAGATACATCTCTGCCTGCTTCTTGTGTGATTGATGCGAAGGCTGTGGAGATTTTTATTGTTCGCCGTCGCCACTGACAGTTCTATAGCCGAGTGTTTACACTAAAACTTTCCATGACTGCGAATTTATATGTTTTTTGTTGAATTCGGTTTCTAGATTTATTATGTCAAGTTTTCGAATAATACTGCGTTTTTCAAAAATACTTTATTACAAGTGATACAAGTCTTTTTTGAATACGATATGTTTTAAGGCTAAGTCAGATTTTGTTGCAAAATATATATTTTTTAAATTAAACATATATTTTTCAAAGAGCTTCGATATAGTTTAAATATAAATAAATACACTTAGAAATAAAGATTAGTGCTAAACAACACTGTAAAAAATAGTTACAACCTTTTTTTTTAAACAATAAAGGGTATTTTTGATTACCAAGGTGACGTTTGTATTAGAAAATTATTTGATACGGAAATCAGTCAAAACACGAAAGCATATTATAATAACATTAATTATTCACGAGGCATCTTAACGTGAATCAGATTAATCAAATTTTTTATGACGTCTAAATTCTAGATCGATACTTATTAAGCCAAATTGAGATTTGAATTAGCCTTATGCAGAAACCAAAAGCATTAACAACGCCAGGCTCAAGCTTAATTTAGTGATTTATGAGAACACAGCGTTAGTCAATGCAATTAATATAAAATTTACACATACGTGACTTAATGATGAAATAATAAGCGAAAATTACGTCACATTATTCACAGATTGTTGATTTGTTGCCTTCAGTAAGTATTATTCAATTCAATAAATTTTCCATGAAGCACTCATGTTGACGATGTATTCAAAATTTGGGATATTAGTCTATAATAAATGAACAAGTAATTAATTTCTCTGAAAATTATGGAATATATTCCACGTCACTTATTATATCGTCGAAAAAGCAGGCATTCATTATCTTTAAATTGAAGACACCTTAGATGCTTTAATTTAATACGTTTTTTTTAAGTATAAATCATTGAGTATATATTTTTACGTAATTTGATAACACGTTAAGTATTTATTAAGTTTTCATTAAATAAATTGCATAAAAGTTTAGTATTTATTTTTTTAGTCAAGAATAGAAGTAAGCCTTAATGTTTACTTAAAGTATAATGGTTTCTACAAGAATACAAGTCGATGTTTAAAAACATCCCTTCTTTATTTCTAGACCATTGTTTTTCAGGGAAAAATTCAGGCTGGGGTTGTTTTTGTACGTCGGCGTCATGTAAGAAAATACTCGAACCTCTAGACTTTTCTGCTAAGCGAACATCACCAAGACTCTCAGGGTGCTCTCAAGAACAAGGTGTGTGATTTATAACATATGATATAAACGGAATTTATTTATTCTTTAAATGCATAATGTCAGTTTTAAATGAATATATAGCTTTAACCAAATACGAAATATGGATTTATAGAAGTTGAAATTGAAAAAAAAAAATTGATATCAAAACATTATTTTTTTAAGCTTGTGCTCGTGTTGATTTTTATTAATCATTTTGTACACAAATTCTGATAAAATGACATAAAAACTTTTCAAAAATATTTCTGTGTAGTTGAAAAAATGTTGCTTGATTATATGAAATAGTATAATTAATACATACATCGTATTTATAATTACATTATATGGATATATATTTCGTACGAGGTCTTCGGTACTTACATCTTGTAAGATGAAAATTTTATTTTTGAATATTAATATAAAATGTATTATTTTTGAATATATTTTATTTTGACACATGTTGTATTCTGATGTTTATCAAAATGTGAGCATCGAAGAGCAACAAATTTCGTTGAGCATGAAAAATAACGACAGAGGACGCTCCTTACAGAATAAGAATCTTCATGTCTATCCTGAATGAATATTTATTTATTGTATCCGGAAGAAAACACAATAAAAGCAGGAAAATATCTGCTGGTTTTAGATATGCATCATTGAACGTTATGATAAAAAATACAACGTAAACACAATATTGTATTTGTTAAAAAAAATATCGAGAACAACGCATACATACAATTTATAAAATTTATATAATATATTTTTTAAATATATTCTATTTATATAATATATTTAATAAATGTAAAATATTATCTAATATTGATTTTTCCTTGAGTATATTCACGTGTAAGATTTGATAAAGTTGTAATACTCTGTACATTAACAACAAACAAAAATATCATTTCTGAATATATGGATAATTTGTAATAAGATGAGAGAATTAAGGATTTTTTTCTTCATTTTGACTAAGCAACTAAATTTAAGAAGTTATTTTAATCGATGTAAAATTAGTAAAATTAAAAAAAAAAATAAGCATTAATAATGTTTCAAATCAGTTTGATACTTAAACCGCTTTTACACTGTAATAGAGTTTTTAAAAATTCCGTGTTGAAAAATTGAGTATGATTATTTAAACGCAAGGACACAGGCTACTTTATGAGTGTAATTAGTAACGTGAATATTCCAGTTTATTTAGACTGTCTAGGTTAAATATACTTCCAAAATCACGAATGAGGACAATATGCATGTAGGTGTATAATTCGATGAGTGCCAGAAGGCAAAATTGTGTCTCCCATTATGGGCTAACATTAATATTCTATATCAATACTAAAATGAACTGTAAAGGTCTTTGTATCAACGAGTCTAACTAAAGCTTTGATATATAAAAACTGACTACCTAAATCATAAATAAAATAGTATTTTTAGATCATTGAGGGCATAAAATCTTGAAAAGGTGAACGAAGCTTTAAATCATTTTAAAGAATCAAAAACTGTTAAAAACATTTATGAAACGTTTAATGTTAGCAAATAATAAGATTTTTTTAAATATTCATATGATGCCTGTTAGTATGTTATAATAGTAAAAGTATAAACTGCACTATTTAGCAGAATAAATTTAACATTTTATGTAAAAAGTATGATCCGTATACAAGATTACTTCAAATGGCTTACAGATTGCGATTATCGCCATTTGAGTGTTTCATAAACAAACTTCAGTTACCCCTTGAAAGGAAAAGTGCTTACAAATGGGTGTATTTATTTATTTATTAAAATACAAATTTAGCCAGTATTTCACGGATTTGTAGTTTTTTCTGTTTAATATCAAGTTCAAATTGAAATTAATACATTGGATTTTTTTTTCTTTTCACAAAATTTCGAATGTTCGCGGCAGGCTGGCATTGCGAGAAAATGAAAGAAAATCATATTTTCTCCCTAGAATTTACCTTATATTTATTCGATATACGTGACATATGAAAATGTCGTTCATTTTTACGCCTTTTGTAGAAAAGCTGGCACCCCAATAAAACACAAATATAAAGCGGCGAATAAAAAAAAATAAAAAAAACTTTTTACATCAAACAGTGAATAAAAAATAAAGTCAATATTTTCGTTCGAAAGTTATGAAGCCAATAACAAAAGATTTACCGTCATTACTTGCGGGGGCGTAAAACGGCACCCCCTCCCCCGTCTATTACCGAATGCACATCGGCGGAGGCTTCACACCCCCGCAGCCTATTCCGGGCCTACATAAAGCCGACCTATCTCAAGTTAGCGCTCTCTCGATCATTTCGGTCTGAGACACATCGCAGTAAAAGCAATGGAATAAATTAAGCCCCGCAAATAGCGCTTCACAGATTTTGCATCTCTGAGGTATTGTTTTAGTGTTCCTAAAATAGTTTACACTACATATTATTTTGTTAAAGGTTAAAATCTGCAATATTTTCTCATTCAATTCAATATACTTTTATGATAAAAGTAACTTTGTATTCTGACTTCACATTGAGTTTATTATATTTTTTGCATGATTAGTTTCGACTAAATAGACTAGATCATCATCCGATGCATAACTACTGTCAATTTACACATGAAAAGACTAGAAGAATTCCTATAAACATTTTAACGATGCAGATAAGATTGAATCCTTCACTTGCATGGTTATTGCTAAAGAAAAATCTCAACATGTCCATTAGTACACCATTGAGATTGCTTTATGTGGAAAAAACAAACAAACTAAGTAATATAAACATGCTGTTCAATTTAAATAAAACTTGAAATACTTTAAAACGCATATTGATTAACGATCTTTTTTTATTATTGCATTAAGGGTCTAGGTCCCATAATCGAGTTTTTTTAATCTTTTTCTAGTCCGTTTTGCGAAAAATCGACTAAACAAATCAAAAAAATTTAAATGCAAAACGTTTGATACATCCCTTCTCCCGAAAAAAATATATTTTTATTTCTTATAAATTTACTATTAATATAATAAATATGTGTTTTTCCGATTGAAGTGTAGGAATTTGGAGATTCGTCTTGTCCCTTTTCCGAGAGTCCTAAACATTTAAAAGACTTTTTTTATTGGAATAAAAAGATTACATATAAACCCTGTGCGATATATTATTTTAAATATTAAAAAAAAAAATCTTTAACAAACCTTGGTTTTGAAAAGTCTTCATATTATCCAATTTTTTAAAATCTTCAAGATTTTATTTTACCCTGAAAATGGTCGTTAGTTAAATAATAAAAAAATAGATAAATAAAAAATCAACTTTCGACATATAAAAATAAAGTGACAATTAAATTAATTAAATGACACGATTTCGCCAGGTAAAACGGTCCTTTTTTGTGGCAGACGGGGGATGGAAAACAAGCAAGGTTAGGTAGCAAGACCCTTAAGAAAATTTCACAATAAACCTTTACAAGTCTTTATAAGTCTTTTAATCTAATAAACAAAATATCGCATTTTAAAATTAATTGCTAATATTTTATTTATTAATGTTTTTAAATTTTCAATACCATAGAGATGTCTCTACAGCCTGTCGTACCTCCGAGAAATGCGCTTACTTTAAAGGCGAGAATCTTACTCAGCTTGTCTTTTATTCCAATAAAGGCGGAGGATCGCGGAAAGTATTTTTTTTTATTATTTTCTAAAGCCTGAATGAAACAGAGTGCAGATTTTATAGAAAGCATAAAATTTGCAACTGAAAAAAAATCGTTTAGTATCAAAACCTAAATTTTTTTATATAATATTGATTCCTCAGGTTTTTTGTGGAATAAAATATTATAATATCATTTTTAATAACGATGAAAACTCTGACTTGCTTTCCTTTCAGTATCAGTACAGTTTTTAAACTCAAGTACAAAAAGATATAAACATTCATACGATAAATTATCGCTAAAAATCTCAGTTCTTTAAATTATATTATAAAAACAAACCTATATTTAAATAAAAATAAATTTTGTGATATGATAAGACTGATTTATGATCAATATATGGTATTAGTATTCTTTCGCTTTTGTGGTTTTCACGTCATCGGCATCCGGTGCTGCAGATTGATGTATTGCATGCCTTTATGGTTTCCGGTATGATATAATTTTATGAATTTACGATTGATGCTTATCAAATTTTATTAAGATAAATGATTTTTACGCAAAACAGTAGTCGTTATGTTAAATATAGGTCTTTTTTATTTTCGCAAATATGTGCGCTTTGAGATTTGGTCGACCTTTAAGAAATGTAATAAATTAAGTTTTTTTGAGTTAGTATTACACATTTTAAATAAATATAATAAAAAAACACTAAATAAACATAATAATAAATTAACTATTCAATAAAGCAATGCCAGTGTCAGCCGGTATGAAAGTTTTTGGGTATATTAAAGACCTGAAAACATTATGTGTTTCATTTTTGATATTTTATAAACGGATAGTAATAGTAGATATAAACAAATATATTCTGATGACAATGAATTGTTTGAAAAAAAAGGTTTTTTTTCAAAAAGTAAGTTTTGAAAACATCCAAGCTCTGTTAAATAACAAATACGATGAATGAATGGGTTGTTGATCAATTTTTGTGTTTATTATTATTATTATTATTACTTTTTTAAGTGGATGCAAAACATTGCAAATTGACTTTTCTCAAAGTTTATGTCATATTTTTTGTAATTAATAAGGATGAAAGTTTATAAAGCAAATATAAATTTTCATCCTCGTGGGCACAAAACATCTTTCAAATTTTAATTAATCTATGCATAGTGTATTTTCCCGACAGTAACTGCAATATTCTCTTTATACAGTTTGACCATATTAACATGACAAATGACAAGTATGAATATGTTTGAATAAATTTCAATGTTTTACCATCAAGTGACGTGTCGGATGAAACGGAATTGGCAACTGGGAATTCCGTAACAACATGAATAACACAAACACTATCCCCTAAAATAAATTCTACATAATACAAAATACTTTCAGCAGAGGCTGGGTTGGCTTAGCAACAACCCCTTCGAACTTTCACCCCCCTTCTTGTAAGGCTTCGCATAACAATACTTTCCTAATATTATTTAAGAAGTGCTACGGCCGTGAAGCCACATAAATGAAAGGAATAATTTTAAAGCAATTAAAAAGTATTTCCCTATTTTTTGTGTTGATGAGTTTACTGACATAATTTAATGAAAATCTTCATTTATATTTGCGTAACAGGTTTGCAATTCAATGCTGATGATTTAACAAAACACTCTTTTTGATTTAAAAGATTACGTTCAATTATGAACGTTCAGAGCTAAAAATTATATTTATTAAATTACCAAATGTTGAGACAAACAATTAAATTGAAGATTGACTTCCCGAGTGATTTAACCAAAAATTAAAAAAAATCCTTATCTTATAAAGAAATCGATACTGAGATACTAAAAAAAATGTTAATCCAAAGATGCAGCATTTCTTAACTGTACAAAAAAAAAATGTTTACGTTATTTAGTTTACTTTGTGTGTAAATTACTTTAATATTTTATAACATTTGATTTGAAATGTTCAAAGTTAGATGATTTGTTTATTTAGGTATCGAGCTGCTGAATTTTGAGTTCTCCTCCGTTGTGGTCCTCGAGCTGGAATCATCTTTAGAGATTTCGTAATAATCATCAATGACCTATGTAAATACCCAAGAAACCCAATCATCGTATAGCATTAAATGTTTATTGAATAAATATTTTTTTAAATTGTTACTAAGGAGGCAGCAGCAGGGTCTTGTTTAAACTGCGGATAAATTAAGGAGTCCATTTGGAAGGTCTGCGAGGGGTCTATTTAACAATGCTCCATTGTGTCTTGTTCCTTCTTTGTTAATTCGTTTAATTCTTCTGCGTTGGAGAAATTCCTCAGTTTTATTTTATTGCTGAAGAAAGTGGACCGCTTTTTGTTCCGCGCTTTCTTTTGTCGGGGAAAATCAAACCGAGAAAAACGTTGTTTGTTCTGAAATGCGCTTTCTCTTCGCGATTGGATATATTAGGGAAATTGCCTGATTTGTGTACTCTGCCCTCAAAATTCTCACATTTTTTTGCGTTCGTTTGATTAACTGCTTATTCATCTGTAAATAAACGAACGAAATCATCTCTTCAATTTACGTAGACAAGTTGTGGCCGGCATAGAAAAGCGAAATGTATTTGCAATCAACATGATTATGAAAATTTATTTAAATGTTTTTTATGTATTATAAATGAAAGTGATTTATTTAAAATCATACTTGTTCACTTTAAAGAATTTATATAAAATGATGTTTATTGTATTGTATAAAACAAAAGTTTTTTATTAAACAATTAATATAAAGTGATTTTTATTATTTTTCTTTTATCGATGCTTGACTAAAGTAAAAAAGAAACATACTAACTTATCGATTGATAAAAAATATTCAAATTATTTTTCAAGAATGTCAAGTGTCAGATATTACTCATAAATGTATTTTTAGTTAAGAAACCAATTGATTTGACATTAGGTCTCCAAGTCGTAGGGTATATAATATTTAAAGATTATCGGTTCAACATGATGCAAAGATTTCATCGAAATCGGCGTCTAATGATAGGGCACAAGTAGTCTACACGCTGGTAGGTATAATTTATATTATGCGATCATGAATGATTCAGAATATATTCAGGGCCGATAGAACATTAATCAATATTCTATGGCATCCAAAGTTGGTAGAATAAACAAAGTGATTGAAGTCTACTGAATACCCCTCGTTAGGGTATTCTTGCCGGATAACCTTAAAGGGAGAAAGAGACGAGAGTGCTACTTCATTTCCTGGATGCACTTGGTATAATATTAGCACCCCTTTTGAAATTAAACTTGTTTATTAACTAAGAAAGTTTCATAATGACTTTGTAAAATAGACTTTTTAATTTCGGAAAATTTTTGATTTTATATCAGCTCAAATGTGAGAAACAAGAATGTGTGACATAAAATTAAGAATGTATCAAATATATTAAAACTAAAATAATTTCTACTGTAATTATATAATTTACAAAAATAAACGACAGGTCCAATATTCTAACAATGTTTTTTTTTTAATATAAGAGAAATGACGTATTAATCCTTCAATCCAAATTATTGGAAAATAATAATTATATTAAACAATTCGAAGCGTACATAATTACAAAAGATAATTTATATTTTTATACAAAATCTATAATTCATTATGTCATATATGATTAATCGTTAATCATAATCACGCTTTATGTATTTTTTGATTAAATCATTATTTTTTTGTTATGTTATTACAGTAAGAATAAATAAAAGTATAATTATAAATAAACAGTCACTCGTAGAAAAAACTAAAAAGATAAAATAACCTCATCTTGAAATTTTTTTTTATCTTACATTGACCTTTAAGTGTTGCGCGAAAAATCATTTTTGTAATTAATCACTTTTAAATTAAGGAATTAAGCGTGGTTGTATTTTTCGCTGAATTAAAAAAAGTCGCTAATTACTTTTTTAGTTACGATTTTTTGCGCAATCCAGCGCAATTAACGGGAACACGAACCGGATGATAAAATAATTTTCTTAATTGATCTTGCTTTTTCACGCTTTCTTTGTCCTAGATTCTCGAAATTGAACAGAAAGATAACGAAATACGTATTTTCCATCAAAACAGCAATAAAAATTGGCTTTTGATAATAACTTTTATGTAATTTAATTATAAATACCCGTGAAGTACTTACATATTTTATTTGTAGTAAAAAAGAGTTTTTCCATCTCCTGAAAAATGCTGACACGGAGTTGGATTTTTTTATCTGATTATAGCAGGAATGTGTTTTTATTGCTATTTGGAATGAGTTTTGGCAAAACACTTTTATGTCAACTATTTAATACGAAAATTGAATAAAAACTATGAATTATTTTGTTTTGAAAAAAAAAATAGGTCAATGTAATAATAAATTTTTAAATTGTTGAGTTTTTTATGGTAACACAATATATTTGTATTAATATTTACTAGATTATTTGTTTGTTCATTCATTCTGCGGATAATTTTGTAACTTTTAAAAATGCATTTTATTATAATTCATAGAAGTTTTCTTTGATATTAAATTCTGGGAAATTCGCAATACAAGTCTTATGCAAATTACAATCCAGGCAATGGCACTATAGAGCCTTTGTAAACATTTCAACAAAATCGCAGAGCTCGCTATTCCGTTCCTTGTCGCCGGAAGCGTAAGGGTCATATTTACTTGTTCGGTTTACTGCATGCCAGAGAGATAAACCAGTTGGTATAGTAAAACCGGGAACATAAATCTATAGTTAAACCAAACAGCCTTCCTGTCGAAGCGACGGTTGAAGGGATTTGTAGGCATAGCTGATTCCACGCAAAAACAACGCCGGGTCGGTTATGAGAATAACAAGGCGTGATTGATTTTATCTTCATAAAAACTTAAGATTATATTTACACAGTCAATGCCATTGAAAAAAATATTTTGATTATATTGCCATAACAAAAAAAAATAGTTATTAACGGTCTTCTTGTTACATGGCAGATGAGGCTTACTAAAGCGCTCACAACTAAAGTGTTATTTGGGTATCCATATTTTTTGTTAATATACGAAGAATATCAAATTGAACTAGTCTGTTGTAGATAAAATATATATTTTTTTATTTACAATCTATCAACATCAGACCATATAAACTGACACTCGACCGATGAATATGTCATTAAAATGGTTTTTTAGCATTATTATTACGAAAAAACTATGAAAAATCTAAAAGGTCAGAATAGCGCAATACATGATAGTTTATCAGTCGGTTGTTGGTTGTATTGCCCTTTCTGTAGACTGATTAATCTACAAACGGCAGACATATTGATTTTTATATTTAGTTTAAAAAATATATAATATGTATATGTTAATATTGCATAAAATTTTAAGAATTTATCCAGTAAAATGTGATTATATTGTATAATACATAAACTTAAAAAAAAAAAAAAGGACAGTGGATTTTAATTTTATTTTTGAAGGTACATGTCATGAATACTTAAGCATCTAAAATTTTAGGCATTATTAAATAAATAGGCTTTTGAATTATGACTATCTTAGATGATTCTCAACAAACAAGACTAGAAAATAAATAAATAATTTAGGTCACCATTGGTATATGTTTTACTATGACTTGGTCTGTTGGCATTTACAAAAAATAAGCTAATTTAAATCGTTAAATTTTTTATGCTGTCCACAGTGGTTATTTTAAATGACAGTAAACTCTTCAATCAAATGTCGTTTACATACTTTTTTCAAAAATGTATTTGTTACAAAGCAAAAATGTTTGCTGTTAACACACATTGATTTACTGTTGAAATTCAATGTTTTTGTGTAGAAATATAGATGAATGCTTTTCTTACGCTACAGCAAATATTTGGGATACACTAAGACGTGTTTACTCCGATCCACGAGGCTTTATACTTAACAAATACTCTTCTTGTAAGCTTTCCTTATCTCAAGATAAAACTTCAGTTTATTCTTCCCTAAATCTAAATACTTATATTTCCCAACGATATTTGAAAAGTTTCTGAAAATACTGAATTGAAATTTCAGTTAATTTAAGATTGATTACGTAAGTGTCCTTATGATTAAGTACTTGTTAAGTATGATTGTTTATATGATCAATCATCTTAATAGATAAAATTGACATTTTTAAATAAACTGTACAAGAATATATCAAATTCATCAGCACTTTAAGTAGATAACAATTTGTCTTATATATTTTTATATTTATATATATTTTTTATGTATATAAAACTTATGTCATTTTAACTTTTGTTATCTTTGAATTTTTTGTAACAAAGTGCACGGGATCTTTTGAAAATGTTAAGTAAATAAAGATTGCAGATTTTACAAAAATTGTGATATAAACATATTAATTTCAGTTTATGGAAATACATAATTTAAATCTGAATTGTCAAAGAGACGATTGGTTATTGATTATTTGTAAAAGGGTTCACAAAAGAAAAGATGCACATTTTCAACTCTCACTGTAAAATGGCACATGAACAGTCTGAGATCTACTTTAAAGACACTTTCAAAAAAAAATACACTTTTATTTAAAATATTTTGTATATAAGAGAATTCAATTTAAATGTTTTAACATTATAATACTTTAATATAAAATATGAATGAGCTTGACAATGCCTCAACGTGTATAAAAAAACTAAATAATAGCTTCTGAAAGTGTTAGATGTTTTTTTGGTTGTGAAACAAAATGGTTGGAGGTCACAATAAGAACAATACAAAATATTCATAAAACCTTATTCTTTCAAAAAATCGTACTTTGATAGCGACGATTGCTTCAAAGAAAAGCTAAAGTATTTATTCAAATTCGCGGTATTGTGTGATGGAGGTTCTCGTGGAATCACCTATGCCTCCCCCTGTAGCTAGACAGTTTTATTGAATACGTCACGTTGTTCGGGTTTGTTGTCAAATTGGAATTGATACCAAATTGAAAATGGTAATTTTTCAACTTCGGTGATTCTGACATCTCGTTTGGACGTTTTTTTGATTAGAGCTTTGTGCACTCTACACTCAAATGCTTAGCTTATTCGACATGCAAATATTATTAAACTTTTAATATTTTATGGAATATTTCACCCATCAAAGACTGAATGCTGATATTATTCATATATATTTGTCATTCTGATTTATCAAATTTATGATCAAGTGATATGACAGATAAAACCTATTCTGACAAAACCAAGAGAAGAATTGTTTGAGTCATCTTATTTAGTGTAATAAATATTGTGGGCAGATCTAGGTTTTCATTAAAGATATATCCAGTACCAATACCAAAACTAAAGAGATGACAAAAAAATACATAACACCATATCACCTTAATAAAAAAAAGCTTCTTTGGTCTAGTCTAGATACTGGAACTATCTTTAATAATTTTTTTACCCAAGAACGCAGACTTTGAACTTCGTTCACATGTCTTTAAATGATATGTTGCATTGCATAAATGTCTTGCAAAGATTCTCATGTCTTACTGAGATTAGATAAAGCAATTTTTAAATAAATTTCCATGGCTGTTTCAAATCGGGGAAAAATGATTTATTAAATGTAATCTACTTGTCCACTAATACCAGCTGAGCTTGTTGTTATTACTGGAACTCCATGCTTTGCCCCCAGCGTGCTAGTTCCGATGTATATTTTTTGTTATCAAATTACTTTGTCCCTTGCAGCGAGCTTTGTTTATTGCTTCATTTTGTCCCCGACTCGCTGACAGCAAAACAAAAACCGCAACTAAACGGAGATAAAGGCAGTTTTGATGCTGTCAGGTTACAACAAAGGCAAAATACACGGCTTAGGAAATATTAATCAAATAGGGAAGTAAGAACATTGTTGATTATCTTAGATGTCACTTATCGGGATAACGACTGAATTCAATTATGTCAACAACAAATACGACATCTAGATTATTATAGAGTTATCGTATGAATAGTGAATAACACTTCTGTTTAGAATTTTGCTTATGACTATGTTTTTCAATTTCACCTTTAAAAATTAGTGTATGTAACATGTTTTATATATAAAAGCATCACATAAAAAGATCACTTTTAGAGGATAAAAAACAACTTAACTCTAGCAATAGTAAATACATCTTTAATCATCAAGATATTTTCGTATGAACAGAAGATGTAAAGTTTTTGAAATTGTTTTACAAATCCACCTTCGGAAAAGAAGGGTAACTTTATTTTTTATTATTACAAGCTAATATTAAGTAATGAATAAAAAAAAATCTAATTCTTGTTAAAACAACACTAAAGAATTTTAAAACAACCAAACAGTTATATTGTATCATTATATGATATATATTTTGTATGGTAAATATTAAATACATCAACAACAAAAAAAACGTTATGTCTGTCTGGTTTGGATGAACCTTTAAAGCGCTTTGTATGCGTATATTTCCAGTTGATTGATTGTCAGTTTTAATGCAAATATTTTACATTATTTGTGAATAGAAATATAATATTCAGTGTTGTTTTGTCGACGATTAGTTGCGTAACTACTGAAAATTTAACTTGTTCTCTTACATCTTACTATCTTACAGCATAAACAACACAACTCATCATTAACGTTCATAGAAGTGCTGTGCATATATTATCAGGTATAGTCGAATAATATTTTTTTTAATATTTCATTCGAACAATTATCAAAAATTGAGTACAGATAATAATACTGAGATTGATCATTGAATAAATCTTGATTTTTTCATTGAAGATATAGTTTTTCTTAGAGTTGCTGCATTCTTGGGTATTATGCTGCGTTTTAAATTGTAATTGTTGATATTTTGTTCGCGGTACTGGGATCATCTACGAAACATCCAAACCGTGATCGAAACTTCGAAAATTTCGATTAAATACACGATTCTATTAATGACTGCTCAAATCTATAAACAAGTTCAAGTGTTTTTGAAATGTGATTTACAGAAATAGTCGTATAGTCGATTCAAAGTCAATAATTCAAATAATCCTATAATGGATGTCAATAGTAACTACCCCAAGAACCTTTATAATGTTACGCCGGTGAATGGAATTCCGAGAACCACGGCTTGTTTCTACAGTTTATGGTATTGTTAGGTTTTTTGAGAAATTAGCATTGGGGGCGTTCTGAGAAGAACTCCGCAGCGGTTTATTATGCTGATAAATTTTATCGCCTGGAAAATCCCAATTTTATCATTCGTGTAATTAAATTGGGTGAACCAATGTACTTTATATGCATATTTTAGAATATGAATATTGAAGCAATTTTTGACTAATGATCCAAGATGTGGCATTGCAAAATATGAGCCATAAATAAAAAAAAATATTAGTTAGCAGAAAATATCAGTTAGATGAATAAGATGTATTTATGTAATCAAATAAATATGTTTTAAACCCATCAAAAGTAAAGCAATAATGATTAAAGGTTAAATAAGTAGTACACAATATTTTTCAATTTAAATTAAAAACGATTTATGCAAAAAATGAATTGAGGCACTTTAAATAAAAGTACGGCTTTTTTTATCAAAGCACTAAAATTTAAATATTACACGACAAAAACAAAAGCTACTTTATTTCAATTCGTCTTTATAAAAAATTCTAGTAAAAGTTAAGAATTTAAATTGACTGTAGTTGTATTTAAATGAATCAAATAGGGAAGTGAATTAAAGCATTGGACGCTTGGGGTGATTGTATAAAAATGTTACTTTTTAACGAACATTCCGCGCGGAGTATTCACTCGAGTAGAAAACAGAGATGTTTAAATTAAAACACAGCTGCTTTGTATTAAATAAAGACCTTGCGATTTATTAAGTCGAATACTATTGTCGGAAAATCTTGTGTGAGAAACTTAATGAAAAAATTTAATATACTTTATTTTTTCTTGCTTCAGTGACTTCTACAAAAAATACTTAGTACCAAACGCAACAAAATTTCTCAATTGATCATTTCTACTGATTTACATCGATTCGTTTTTTTGCTTGTACGAGAAAATATCATATATAAAAAATTCTTTGATAGTTCTTCGACGACTAAAAATGTGTTATTAAAAATATTTTTTAAAAAAGATTTTTTTCAAAGTTAAATAATACAATTACAGTCAATTTATATTTCCATTTTTTTAAAAACGCCTCTTTTGTGCTTGCTGGAGTGGGAGTAATTGAAGAGCCAAAAAGTTAAAGAAAACCTACCAAGTGAGTTACCGTTTGACTGTCTTAACAAGAATGCACGGGAAATATGGATAATTGGGTTTCAGAAAACTTGCTCAAAAGCATTTAGTAGTTTGGCTACTGACACGCGAAGTGGAAAAAGTTTACAGAATGTGCGATCTAAACTTCGTTCAATGTTTGAATTTCCTGCATAATCAAATATCTCACATTGGAAATAATTTTAAGGCAAATTATATCATTTACTTTCAGTTGAATTTTATTTAATATAATTTTGAAAATGACGTTATCACATAATGTCACGTAAGATAATAATAAAGAATTGTTTCAGCCTAATTTATTTATTTCAGAAAACACTAGTTATTTTGTTTTGAACAAATAAACCCGAATTAATACAATGCTTAAAAAATACCACTGAGATATAAAACTTATTAGATGGCCTATTTAAAATAATTTTTAAATTAAAGACTTTTGTAACATTTTTTCGATTTTTTTGTAATCTCACTGGTATTTCCATGAGTGTGGAATATTCATTAGCTCACATTTATTAGTATATATAAAATCATTCTACCTGAGAATGCCAACCAAGCAAATTGGCAAAACTGGTAACATCAAATAAAACATATATCATCATTTATTTTTAGACCAAAATATTATGAAGGAATCCTACAGAGTACTTTATTTCAATATTTAACACAAAATAACATCTAATTAATATTCTTATCAATTTTTAAAATTGTACAAGCAAGGAAGCAAATATAAAATGATACACGATATGAAATAAATAAACGTTTGATTTTAAAAATAAGTAACGTGAATGAAAATGAAACACGAATTGGGCCAAGGCACACAGTGAATGGCTTCCCTCCTAATATTTTAATATACAGATATTACCAAAATATTGATCCGATGTCTATTCAAAGTATGCTTTTTAATGGCGGCCAACCGAAGGCTATTGTTCATCAAATGTACCTATTTATTGATAAGCGTTCGTGTAAATGATACTGGTAGTTTTTGGTGGAAGAAAAAAAAACTAATCCAAATATATTTTTTGTAGTTTTCATACTTCAATCAACTCAGTTTGAAGTGTAATAAATTCAAAAGGTACAATATTATTTATTGAAACAACGCAGGTATTTCGGTTTGTTACATTTGAAAACGACTAATATCAGATATTTTAAAAAATTTAATTTAATTTTAAAAGCAAACTTGACGGTTTTTTGTATGTTTACTGATGCATCAAAATTTTTATAATTCAGTCATGGTTTACATATCAAAACTTTATTTTAGCCTTGCAACAATATTTAATATTATATCCTTGACATTGTTAATATAATAAATCTGAATATCAAAATTTTGACATTTTGTGTAGGAAACTATTTCATAGTAATCAATTATTAGAATTGTGTTTTTAAAAGCTCTCTTAACAGTAATTGGTTTGGTTTTGAACTAACTTTAAGGTAAGATGTTTTTCTGTCAAAAAATTTGCATGACCATTGTACTTGAACTTCTTTTTAAGAGATAAATCTTCAATTCAGCTTTAATGTGTCTTTGGCAATCCCATTTAATGTGACAGCCTCTCTCAGTGTCTAGACTAATAGTAAATGGTTTTCTTGAGTAAGAATTATGAGTTTCTATTCTATAAATATTCACCTCGAGTACCTAAGATTTTAAATCGGAATCGGTTCTTTGTCGGTAATAAAACCATTATTTTTTTTTGTGCAAATACCTGCAAGAGCACCATTATCTTTTGAAACTCAGTTTTTGTGGAATAAACTATGTATCTAAGTTGTCATTTTATAAGGCTTCACCTACAACATATTAGCTTACTTTTCATACAAATTTGTTTTCCCATTCAACGGATTCCATTTGTAGAAACAAGATAAAAAAACCATTATTCACTCAAGGTTTTTAGAAATTTGCAATTAGGTTGAAATTCAACAATAAAGGAAAAGAACATTATCTTTTATATTTACTGATATATTCATTGTATTTCCCTCATGATACAAAAATCCTAAAGACTAAAATTATTTAATCAATCTCTTATATTTTAAAATCTGAAATTTGATGGATACCTAAGTATATTACTTTGCACCCAAGCCTGAAAAGAGGCACACATATCAGAAATATATATTTTACATAGATTAAAAAATGCATTGTTGTTAATTATTCCTACATTTTGATCGTGAAATATCAAAATGATTTCAATCAAAATAAAATATTTGATGCTTTTCAACTGACGGAATTTCAACTTAGCAATCAAGGATTCCATTTTATCATTTTTTAAGAAAAGAGTACTTTTTCTTTGTGTTACGTTAAAATGACATAATGATTTTTTCATGTGATCTTAAAAAAAAGCAAAATAAGAAAAACGAAGGCCTTCATAATTAAAATGGCTTTTCTGAACCAAAAAAAATAACAAATATATTTCAATTCAAATATACACAATGAACTATTGTATAGTATTCATTTCGACACAAAAATAAAATATTTTTATTTACAATTTGAGCATTATTGATTATAGGTCTCATTTTATAAGACATGTTTCCGTTTTCTATCAACAATACACATCAAAAAAATAAAAAATCCTTAATATTTTATTAAAAAATACATGTTATCATTGTTATTACTTATTATGTGATATAAAAGTCATATCAAATAAAGCAGATATACTCAACTCATTAAATTCAAGTATTGTTTTGATTTGAAGTTTATTTAAGAATAGATTTTTACAATGTATTGATAACTTAAATTAAAACCCAAAGATTTATGATTATATTCACTATTCCACTTCTACTACCTGCAATAAATATCAAGTGTTGCCTATATTTTAAAATGTGTCAAGCCTGTTCGTTCAAGTTTCATACTTGAAGTTTGGATGACGGAGCATAAAATAAATTTAGCTGCCTCAAACTTGTATATGATTTATTTGGCGCTGTTTCATGCCCCAGCTATTTTATCTTGTTAAAAGTATGTCTACTGGCATACTTAAAGAACAGAAAAAAACTGAAAAAGGTGACCTATTTTAAAGCAAAGATAATATATTCACAGACATTAGTATCTTCCATGAAAGAAACGATGAATTCCATGAATCAAACGCATCAAAACTAAACATATTCATTTTTATGTACCGTAAGGCTTAAATTTATGTTGAATATATTTCCATCCTAAAGTGTTGAATAAATTGACTGAAAAAAAAAGCACAGTGTAGAGCTTTATATAACAGACTTTTCTAAAATTGTTGTACAAATATCATCTCACTGACGATCAGCCATATTAGTTTAATCTCAGAGTCGAACGGCTAATAAATATGTTTGTTTACATTTACAAAATGAAAAAAAACCTTTTGACCTTTCTAACCTAAAAGAATGGACGAAAAAATATTGCATGAACAAATAAGTTCTGGCATTTGCTTACTTTGTGGGAGGTCACAGAGTCAAGTTCTCCAGTGAAATATTCTTCGCAATTTTTCATAGTCCAACCCGCGGCGTAGTCTTGTGGTGTATTTTTTTTTTTTGACCTGGGGAAATACGATATAGCCTTCATTTTTTTATTCTCAAAATAACGAAAGTGCCTAATTATACCGACGGCTATTAAGGGAGCTTGAATTTATGCAAATTGATATGAATCTCTAGTATTTCTCTTAGTCCCGGGTTATTGTGCCTCATCACGTACTACAGCCCTTTTATATCACACAGTGTTCGAGCTTCATAAAATATATTTATTTTATGTTATGTATCATTAATAATAAACGTAGTCTTCTTTAGTTTAAAAAACGATTTGAAGATTTTTTATCAGCAAGCCAATACTTCTATTTATTTATGTATTCTGTTGATATTTCAACAAAAAAGAGCATTCACCACTTAAAAGCATATTGCGACTCATGTTTATATATAATATATAAAATGTTTAGAAATTAAAGATGAAAGATGTATAGTTGACTCCATACCGCTTTTATCAAAAGTTAATATTACACGAACAACTTAGTACGTGGAAATAAAATTGTTCGTTTATTTAATTATATTCCTTTATGAAATTTTAAAAGTACTTAGGCTGTTACTATATAAAATGTAGCTTGTGTGCCTTTATGCGGATTTTCTTTAAACTATGCGGTATTTTATATAATTAAGAGAGTTTTATTTCATGTAGTTATTCACTAGAGACTTCAGAGCAGGAACATTTCACAGCAATATCTGCAAAAACTCAGAATTGAATGAACGGGAGGTAGATCTACCTCGTCCCGTTTTCATCCCTTATCTAAACTTAACAAACCGGGGGCAGGTAAGCCAGTTAGCCCAGGGGCGCTATATACTGTAGCCTTCAAGCTAACGTGCATATAGTCTTAATCGTCCATACATAAATAATAAGATTACCCTTTCCTGTCCCAAGCTAGGGAGTTTAAAATTGTCAATAAATTAGTAATTACTTCATACACAGAGATATGTAAATATATTCACTAAGGTTAAATCGATTCAGTTTTGATGATTTATATATTATATATACACGTGTTAATATTCAGAAACTAAATAACCAAAACAAAGATGAAAAATTATAATAATATTCATGATAAGCCAACAGGTAAATTGAATAATTATTTTAGGTATTCAATTCGCAACAAAGTTTTTAATAAAGCAAATTACCAATTCCAGTTTTATAATAATAAAGTTTTATCACGGCAAAATTGTTTTAACAATCAACAAATAAAAAAGGACGCAAGCTGTTTCTAAAATATATCAAATGAATCAATTACCTGTATTGTATTGAGGTAGTATTTTACATATTACTAAAAACATTATAAGTTCTTTTAAAGATCAAACCGAAGACCCATACATCATTTTTACAGTTTTCACGTCCATTAAAAATTGAAATTTACGTTTTATTTGATTTGAAACAAAAAATAATTATAAAATACGAGTGTTTCACACTCGTTAGTCTCAATTATGGAGAGTTTTAAATTTTGGTTCATATCAGGGAAACTGCCACATGTTAAAATAAATCTTTATTAAAATGATGAATAGAGATTAAACTTATAAGTGAATTAATTTTTAATTTTAGTTTAAGACAAAATTTTTGCAACGCACTTGTAAAAATTAATAAAGCAATATTTAATATTGAAAGTACAAAACTGTTATATTATATTATACGAGGTAACCGAAACTGTTTTTAAGGATAGTTACAAAAATTATAAACTACGCTTTTTTGACGTGGCTTGATTTTTTTCAATGGTAAACGATAGTATTTTCATTCTTAGTAAATATAGTGAAAGGTTCATTATAAAACCTCTTGTATTACTTTTTTGTAGGACAACAGGAGGTCAATTAGCTAACAACCCAAGCCTTGGGGCTTGTCTTGGATTTTAATCACTACTCTTCTAAGATTAATTAGGACAAAATAAAAGTTAGGACTGACCTACATTTTAAAATAAAGGCAACGTTGTAAAATATTTTTTTATCTATACTAATATTGTGTAGTATTGATTATACACTTCACACAAACTGCATTTCGCAATGACACTACGTATGCCGATTTTATAAAATCATAATCACTTTAATAAATTATCTTCATGATTATTAAAATTTATTAAATTTAATATTTCAAAATCAATTAAAAATTTTAATTCAAAACTAACACATATTACTATAAAGTCAAAAATATTTATTATTTAAAGTATTTGCAAATGACAGTTACATTTATTATTTACAAAATGTGTAAGCATTTTAAATTATAAAAATCGATCATTTAAGGTTTAAAATATTCAATAAGGATATAAATAAACTGTAATTGATTCGAATTGACTTTTCTTCTAAAGAAAAAATTGAAGGATGGAAAAGTTTCAGCAGTAGTATTCACCAAATCCAAGAATTGGTGTATGATGATAATTAGTCATCACTCAAACGGGAGTTATCAAGAAACTTTTTTATTCTAATAACAGTGCGCACTCACCCAAGATAATCACAAAACCGCAAGCTGAGCATAAAATGAAAGCCATTTTAAAAGACAATCAACAAAATATTATGAGAAGTACCACAGATATCTGTAAATCTCAATCTCAAAGGGAACAAAAGATTAAAAAAAATATTCGTGAATCTACATAGAAGAGAACGGGAGAGCAAAAAATGTTTTTATATCTCCGATCACGTAAATATCGGGTGATCTGTATCATTTCAAATGTCGACTGCTCTTTGTTCATGTAGAAAGCCACAAAAAGCTTGAGAAGATATCAATTGCAAAAAAAATAGAATTTTGAGACTTGACCCTGAAATGCATAGATATCGTACATATCGAGTATTTTTTTATTTAATTCTCCAAAATAATTAATTATAATTGGCTATAAAAGTTATAAGGCCTGATTTCCCATATTATAAAATTAGTTATTTTTAAGATGGCGTGATGATGTGAATAATCAATCATTCGTTAATCCCATAAATAATTTTTCATTAAATCAATTTTTGTACGTACATAAATCATTTTCGTTTGCTTGTGATTCGTCTTCCGTTTCCGTTACAGATTTTAAGTGATAAATCATAAAAGAATATCGTCTTACTAATGTTTTTTTCAACAAAACGTATAAAAACATCCTAAATAATAGATAGACTCGCCGTAATAATTTATCACTTGGAGAGAAAACTTCGTTATTTTGTTGTGACACGAAAACGAGGTTATTATGAAACTTTTAATTGAAGACTGATATGTTTATTTTGTTTTTTTTTTTTTGTAAAATGGACAGTTGAAATATAATATGTTTTATTAATTTTGTGTTTTGAGTTAATGGAAAAACTATGCGCTTATATAGTTGATATATGCGTTAAGCGTTTTCCGGCCTTTCGGGTTCATCAAAATGTAATTTTCACCCAACAAAGAATGCGAAAGGAAAAAGAAGTCCTCTCGATTCCGGTCAACGACTCCTTGAGAGGACGCATTTTCCTTAACCCTAGTACTTTGAGCTTTCAGTGGTAGGTCAAGTCGCTACCAACCTCTTTCTAAGAGAGATTGATGTGCGACTCTTTTTATCCTATAATATATATCTTTATATTCAGCCACTTACAAACTTTCTTTTTGCTACCCAAAGTTAACTAAATAAAAAATTATATTTAATTTTGATGCAGGTTAAAATTAAACTTACAAAAATATTTTCATAAAGTACATTACATCTTTATGATTTATCTTTATATAAAAAACGTTTTTATCAATTTTCATATATTAAAGACATGATGTTATACTAAAAAAAAACGTGTTTGATTTATAGTTCAAGTTGAACGGGATTTATGTGAAATATTTGAGAGCGATAAATTCAGGCTACCTTTTAATGACAGGTTTCTTAGTTCGATACAAAGCAAAGCTTACGCGGGTTGTTTATTAGTGTGTAAAGACCGGAAAATCATGTCAAGATGGAGGATCGTTTATTGATGTACCGACGCCTTACAAATATGGAGAGCATTCAGTAATCCTGAAACATATTTCATGAAACACAAATTTACACACAACTGGTACACTTTTAATAATTAACTCTTTACATATGTATGAAATGAAAAAAAACGTTCTGTTTTATAAAAAATCTCATTAAAAAGCTTAACTGTAAAAAAGTGTTATTTTTAACTCTAGGAAAGAAAAATTGTCACTCAAAAAATTACATGTTTTTTTTATTTTATATTGATATAACACAATTTTTTTAAATGTATATTTTTAGAAGAATGATACCCATTTAATTACAGTTTATGTCTGACGCGCAGTGTACTTAACGATTTTATATTAAAATTGACACAAGTTATTCAAAATGTAATTTCGATGTCGTCTTATATCAAGTCACAAATCCCATTTTATTTTAAATAGAGTGTTCAAGCCTTCACAGCTAATTTTATTAAAATGCCCTGCTGCTAACTTTTCCAAACGCAAAACTAATATCACAACAAAGCTCCAAACACATCCTTTGATGTTGAAATAAAGCAAGCCTCAAACTTTACTTAATGCCATTAAAATGTATCCTTTTGCCGCATAAGAATCCGCAATTAATTTCCCTTATAAAAACACCCCTTCAGCGTTTAACCCCCCAGAACTACAGATAATGCTCGAAGGGCCGTCGGTTCGCGGCAAAGCGAAAATTGTGGGTGAAAGGAATTATTTCATCTTAGTTTGCTTGACTTACAGTCTCGCTACAACTCTGCGGAAAGATATCCTTCTCCGCTCCCTCACAAAAAGGTCCTTAAAATTAGAACATCCCAAGTTAAGTCGTGGTATGAATTTAAACTTTGTTTCACTGCCTACTGATTAATTCAATTCACTTTATTATTCATGGCGCATGTGAACTGTTTTACGAGGCAGTTTTTTGTACGCCTGCTAGGGCATGTGTAAATGTATGATATTGTTTATTTTCGAGCATAAAACCCGGTCACGCACAAGAGTTGTTATTAATTTGCGTATTCGCTCATATGATGTACGATAAACTGTAATCATTACGGCGACAGAGTTAAAATAATGAAATTTGCTACGCTTGATAAAATTCTGAGTCATCATTGTCTGTGTTACAGCAGTCAGGGGTGTGATGATTTCACACCTACCCTGAAAAAAATTCACTTTACATTATAGCTAAAGAGCTTTGTATCTGAAAAAAATAATTACTTAGTTGCTTATAAAATAGCTGTAAGATTTTTGCCTACTTAATATATATCGATGATAAACTGAAATGTTTCAGTAAGATCATTTAAGAAACCAAATTTGTTGAAATAAGATATATGGATGTTATGTGTGGCTAATTAGCCAATAAAGCTCTTGGTAAATTTAAATGTAAATTTAACGAAAAATTTAGTACTGAAAAGGTATCAATTTACTTTAAACGAAACAAAACCCCGCCAAACAATATAATAGGTATCCGAATGAAATCCTTCTTAGGCATAACAATTTAACGACGCAAGAAGACGTACGAAACATCAGAAGGCACATAAACAAGCAGATACCGTTACGCTAAGTACCCCCATCTATCAGATGTTGATGTTACAAGGGATGAAGTATCGGGCTGAAGCCACGGAGGTTCTACGTTAAAAACAAAAGCTCCTCCGAATGGGCGTGGCTCGAGACGGCGGAGTTTGTACTGCGAACATCCCGTTAAGTGTTCAGCAGGGTAACGTTTTCTATATACGTATTATGCAAACAGCTGTTACGGTCTACGCAAATACCTCGTTAAAGGATGCATCTCCTCCTCTAATGTTAATCTAATGTTGTATTTTTTTGTTACTTTTAAAAAGCCATGCGCATACATTTCTTTTACATTCTACTAAAAAAATGGTTTTAATTATGCGTTAAAAGTATGTCAGATTTTTTATACGCTGTTCCAACTTTTATGAGACCGAAACAATGCATTAAAAGCTTTAATCATTGAGACTTGTATAATACAAAAATTATTTGTATAGCAAACAATATAAAGAAATATAAAAATTTTGTAAATCCGCTAATGATAAATATATTTTATAGCTTACAACATAAAATGATAGTTTACATGTTTTTCTGCTTGAGACATTAAACATGACGTCACAGGCTTTTTTTTTTAATTATGCCTGCTTGTCACACAACTGAAATGTAAGTTCATTTTATAAATAATTAAATTATGTTTAGCCAGTCCTAATGTACGCGTGTTATGCTTTTAATGAATACGTTATAAACGTTCACGGTTCAGACCGATGTTATATATGTGAAGCATGAATTTAATTAATATTAAATTCATGAAGTATTATTACATATTATAAAACAAACACATTTATGATGATTTTTAAAATTTATTTCGGTTTATCAAAATAAATGAGCAGTCAGGACGGATAAAATAAAAGCTAGTTTTACAAAAATGTTTATGATATTATTGAAATCATCATTAAAAAGATGTTAACGTTATTTAGAGAACACGTCATTATATTTTATCACCACGATCAAGGTCAAATCAAAATATATTATATTTTAAAACACCAGCTAATTCAAATTTAAAAGTGTTTTTTTTTGTTTTATTTTGAATATAAATTATATACAATGATGATTATACTTGAAACCACTATATCATATTATAATGCAATTCAAATAAATAATTGTAGTTTTGTAGTATTGTAAATATTGCAATATGAACAATATTTACATTGATACAATTTAGTAAATAAAAACTGTAGCGGAGATTTATTTTATTAATATAAAGTGGTTTGAAAAATCTAAAGTTTGCATTGATAAAGAAAAGCATGATATACAGCGAAAATCTAGTAAGCCTATTGTATTTGTAAAGCCAAAAACCCTGTAAAGAAATATTTAAAAAAAGATGTTAGCATTTTGAATTTCCTGTGCACCCCATTTAGGCTATCATTGGACAAAACCATTTCCGCCAACAAGCGTCACGGGACGCCATCCTTTTCCAGAACATGTAGTATACAATATGATAAGAGAGATGAATGTGCGAAGGGAAAATACCTGAGAGCAAGTCACTTGCTAGACAGCGAAGGAATGTTTGCATCGATTTTCATTGTTCAGCGAGGGACGCCTGAAATCTTTGCGATATGCAAATAGTATAGAGATAATAATTCGGAAAGTCTTTGAATTGGGCGTGATTTATGGGCCCTCTGAGGGTGAGCGAGCCGGGGTGAAGTCCCTCCCTTAAAGGCTTTTCTTGTGATTTGTAATTTAAATTCATTTTTAACGTTATCTCAGTTGCTAAAAGTCATCTTGCAGCGGTCTGAATTTCATGTAATTTTTGACTTGTACAGATACTATCGGTCCTACTTGCTTGAGATATATAAACTAGAGTGGAGATACTTCATTTAAAATAAAGAGTTTTTCTTTTAAAAAACAATATAAATATATATTTGAATGTGTGTGTGATTGTGTATATTTATTTTTATTGAATGCTATAATATATACATTTGAAATAATACCGCGATTTGCAGTGTCGCTGTGAAATAGCTTTTATAGGGTTTCTTTGGCAGTTGTTAGTGGATGTAAAGCCAAGAGCTTATACTTCGGCTTACAGCACTTACATAAAAACTTTTTCTTTAAAATAATATCTTGTACAATCAGCAGTGTGACGCAATATTTTCGAAATATTGTAATTTTTTTGGTTGGGGTGTAAATTTTGATACGTACGACTAAGCGGTTAGATTATTTTATTTAATTGATCACATATACTCTAGGATCATTATTTTAACCAAAAACGTATTTCCGAGTTGCTAGATTCATCTTCATTTAAAATATAAATTTAATTTATATTGTTTGTCCATATTATATTTGAATATTGCATTTGTTTATATAGATAAGTTGCATTTAATGGTAAAAAATACGTACAGTATTAACAATACAACAATATTTTTAATGCAGATGTGTGTTGTTAAATTATTTTAAGATATTACTTTAAGTAAATACATAGTCGTAATGAAAGTTTAATATTTTAATTGTCTACAGATATATGTACTTATGAGACTTACCGACGTTTGATTACTTCCATTTGCAAGAGACTGGAATAGTGAGCACTTACCTGTAACAAACAAACAAAAAAAAATTAGCATTAACTTCATAATGCTTCGAAATGGTTATTTCAAAGCACAAGCAAAGTAAAAATGAACATTTGCAATATCTTAGACATACTATTTTTTTTTTGACAAATTATTAGTTTGTACGAGTACCAAGGGTTAAGATTTTCTTTAAATAATAAAAATATCGGACAATAATGAAATAGCCACATAAAAAAATCTCAATTTAAAAAGGAATTACAAACTATCGATTAGAGCTGGAATATCTTTAATGAATTTAATAAAAAAATTCCTTATGCAAATGCACGCTTTGAATTGTCGTTTATTGACACAGTCTATTTATATTATAGATTTATAAATTTAAATAGAATTTAGTATTGACACCTGACGTTCAACCGATCTTAGTAAGTCGATAACTTACTAAAAATCGAGTTGATTAAGAAATGGTGTTCCAAGTTTTCACTGCTGAGACCACTTTCAGCAAATAAATTTTACTGGGATCAAAACGTTAGAGTAACGAAAACATGAAACAGCACAATAGACAAGAATCTAAATCAATTTATAATATCTACTGCCAAAACTTACGAACATGAAAAAAATATATATGTAAATGTGTAAGGTGTTTCACTATTTTTTTTGTTCAAACTTCACACTAGACTAGTATAAACTAGAAAATGGCACAGACTAAAAAAAACACCCCTGAAATGCAGTGTTATTACTGTCGCAATGAAACGACCCCTTTTAGGCCGAGGGGCACTTTGCAGAAATACACGCCATTTAAAAGAGCAAGCCAGTGAGGCTTTAGTGACTCTTTTCCGCATAGTACGCGTGCGTTCATGATCAATTGGTCCTTTCCACCCCTTGTTGTTAATTCATCCCTGAAAAAAGTCACTTTGATGTTCTTCCATCCCCTCTGCTGCTTGTAAAAATATAAGGGAAGATTATGCGTGACTCTTGAATGTAAAATTTAGAAGGGTTTATCCTGAGACTTGACAAGGGAGAACACATCTACCAAAATATACCGAAATCTACAAGCACAAAATGAAATTTATCACTTTGTACTGAAACTTTTTATTTTTTTAATGTAACAATACAAGTAAAGCCAAATATTTAATAACTTCAAAAATTATTAAAATGTTAACTGACCTTTAAAAAAAAAATACGACAGTTGTAATTTTTTAATTTTGTTTAGTTAGTAGTAGTTAGTAGTTAGTAAAATTGATACGGTATTTTTATACTCATATGAGGTTTAGGCGTTCTTGAAGCTAGAAAATTCATATTGCATTGAAATGATCCTAATACTTATGAAATGACACTGAATATGTTTGTTTACTGATCTAAAAAAAAAACGCATCTGAATATATATATTTGGTTTTTATTACGAATTAATAAATTGAAATACACAATCGTATTGTTTTTTAGAAATCAATATTGAAATCCTAGAATTTTTTTTTTTTTCTTAAGGGTTAGTAAATTCGTGGAATTGGAGTCAAATGTTACATGAAACGTAGAAAACACTTTCGGGAAATATTGCGTTGTGAAATTCTATTGTCAATAAATGAGAATTGTTATAGTTGAGTTAATTTGTTAAAGTTAGCGAACTTGATACGCAAAGGAAATTGATGAAGTTACAATTGTGAGTAATTTAACATATTCATTGAAATTTTATTTGTATTTTGCACGGATATAACTCTTTTCCATTCAAAGTTAATGCCATTAATTTTATTATTATATATTTTACTTCCTACAAAGTTTGACTCTACAGAAAATTAGTTTTTAAACTTTGGAAGTTGAACTAACAGTCAAATAACAAAAGTTTATTTGGCATATTAAAAAAAATTACAAATAAAACAGAAATAATTCCATGCAATCATCAATATCCATGAACAAACTATCAGTATAAATTAGTTATGTTATATGAAGTTACTTATGTTTTTTTGTTAAAAAAAATATATATATATATTTAATGGTCGTTATGTTTTATTTAACACCGTTTAACTCATTTAATACATTAATAACTTGAATTAATATTTTAGGCCATAAATTATTTCCACATTGTAATTTCATTCAAATATATTACGCAGATAATTAATCACTGTGTTTTCAATAATTAATGAAAAACCTTTTTTATATTAGTAAAAATGCGGATTTATTTAAAAAAAATGGAGAATTTTAAGAAACCCTTCTCAGGATTAAGAAAAAGTACCTTTTAAATTTATTTTTTACATGTAAAGATTGCAATATAAGTTAATATAACTAAAATTTATTTTGAAATTTAAGTTTAAGAATTCATGATATTGGAACGCAGATTTTCCAATTGTTAATTAGTTTGTCAAGTATTTTGTGTTGGACACAGATATATGCGTTCATATGAAACATTACAGAATCTCCCTTAATCAGGTGCGAGTTCTTAGATGATTTATTCATTTTATATTCAATATTAGTTTAAAAATATGTGAACGGTCCTGGCACGTAAACGAGGTTATTTTCATGTTAATTCACTAATCATAATTTGGTGAGCACACACGCTAAGTTTTTTGTTCAAATATGAGGTACCAGGGGCATCAATATTCCGGTGGACTTCCCAAACACTTCATCGATTGGGTAGAGCCTCTCAATTATGTAAAAGTCCACGCGACTGAATAATAGACAGACATCGTACCGCCGTAAAAGCCTCACATCATTCTATTAAAAAAGCCAATATGGTGTTTCATGGCCACGTAGGGGCATTATAATAATTATACACAGTTCGATCCGGAAATATTCTACGCAAACAAACATTTGAAGATAAACCATGAATATTGAGATTTTTTTATCAATCCAAATTCAGTTCACGGCGATTGGTGGCAACTTAAAAATAATGTAAGGCATGTCGAAAAGAAACATATTTCAGATACATTTGCCAGCTTTATGATATTAAGATTTGAAACGATGAAATACAACGTCTATAAAGTTTATAAATAATCAACTCCTGTTTTATTTAAATTAAAAAATAAAATACGAAAAAAATGCGAAAAGTGAAAAATAAACTTTTTTCTTATACTTTGTTTAATCACTTAAATCAGTGAAGTTTGTATTTTAAATACGTGTTATTTTAGTTTTGATTAACTGACATTTTTATTGATTGAAAACAATCAATTTAGAAAAATAGCAAGATTAACAATTAAAATTGGTCTTTGTAAAAAAATTTATTTAAGAAATTTTTTTACTTAAATAAAATTCAAATAAAGTAAATAAATGTATGACAACGAGCACTTTTACTAGTTATAAATAAATAATAATGCAGTTCAAGGTTATTTCAGGCATTACGGTTCGCTATAATTCCGTCCATTCACGCTCACAGCGCCGCGGAGGGCGAGGGGTTGTTGAGGGTGGTGAGGGGTAGTGAGGGGTGGTGAGGGTGGTGAGGGTGGTGAGGGTGGTGAGGAGAGGGCGAGGAGAGGGCGAGGGGAGGGTGAAGGGGTCGTCGCCGCTGTCGGGGGCGTGGCACTCTTGGATATAGAAATACAACAATCAAAATTTGAATGGCGGCGCGGAAGGATTAGTTCTCTCCTCTGCTTCTAAAATGAAAATATCCCTCGCTGTAAAATAACAAAAAAAAATGCGAATACTTAACGCGTAATAAACAAGCAAATGGGCGGTGTGAATTTTTATTTGTTTACAAATGAAACCTTGTTTGTTAAGTACAAGCGTGAGTTTCTAAATATTTTTTTAATTGAAGATGTTTATATTGAAGTACGATTTATTATATTACCGGTAATGTTAGGTTAGGTTAGATTTCAACGGTAGCGAAAATTGTAGCTTAATTATAAATTATACTCGTTGTAAATAAATAACATTTTTTCTAATGAATTTATCAAAGAAAACTAAGGTCTTCGTCTTTACATATAAAAAAAGATCATATTGAGATTACTTGTGATTAACTTCAAAAATCATGTAAATACTTTCGTAAACAAAATGCACCCTATATATAAAATATTTTATTATAATTAACATATCTTTGTGTTAAATTTTTATTTTGCTTCCTTATGTAAAAATTGTTAATTTTTGTTAATGCAAACTTTCTGTGCATCATGGGTTTTTTTTACAGCATAAAATTCCTCAAAGAGTTAAACGCCGCCATCACAAAACGTGCGCTGTTTTTGGCAAAAAAATGTTTCATAATTAAATGCGAGTGAAACAATTATGAAGCCGACTCAAACATTTTTCGGTGTTTCATACGATTAACAGCTTAAAGAACATGAGTAATGCAGGCGTGCATAATAAAAGTGTTTCCACACAGCCAGGCGGAATACTGCCTTCAAACACGGTCTGTTGATTTTTAGTTTATTTTAGAGAGCTGGACTTAAATATTTTCACGGCGCATTATTTATTAACAACATGGCTTCCAGCCGTTTCCGTGACTCCTTATTATTTATCCGGAAACGTGGAATCACGTCAGGAAATAAAGCGGATATAGTAAACAATTATGCATTCCTGAAAAAAAAATCATTTCGGCCGAAAGGCGAATTTCTTGCGGCTGCCGCCATAAAATAATATTATGGCATGTTAAGAATAATGATAGGCTATTAAGAAACGAGTTAAAGTTTGGTTGAAATTTTTTATTCTGAGATTCGCTTCATTGAATATAGAAGTATGAAATTTTACAAATATTTTGAACACTTTGTATAGTTTTAAAAATTTTTATTAAAAAAAAACAACGGAGAGAATAAAAAAAGTGAAAAGTATATAAATAAAGTGATTAAATATGCTTACACGAATCGTTAACACGATGCCTCTAATGAAAGTAGAGGCACTAAAAGTAGAACTAAAAAAGGTTTGTACAAAACAATTTTTTCGTGTATTAAGTAAGCCTGTTCAAAGAATTGAATACGTTTGATCGCATTTTGTAATAATGTTTAGTAAAAATATTTTAAAATAAATATGTATATTTATAATACATTATCATGAAAACACAGTGTTACGGAAGTTTATAAATATTTGATTATAATGAACAGTGATTATAGGCTCAGTAAAGTTGTGAAAACGACAAGAAAGTAGTTGAATTAAAATTAATAATTCAGGAAAAACACCCCGTAATAGCATATGATCAGTAATCTAACGTGCGATCGTTTGAAGTTTTAAACATGTGCTTTTATAATAGTTTTATATTAACACAAAAATTATCAACGGTGTGACGTTATTACTTCATTTATTATAAACATAATATTGTAATAAATTATTTAAAAAACCTGCTTGATCCTGGTTTTGATAATTAATAACGTTAGTAAGGGAAGCATTTTTTTGATACAGATTCTAGGAACTAACGGTATTTTTTAGTTTTGCCTTAGCCTTCAAAGGCATTTTCAAATTGTTTATTTGTTAACAAAAAAACTACTTTGTATTTATATTTATTTAAAAATACACCAGTCTTTGGTAAATTTCAGTCTATTAGGTAAAAAATCTTTAAATGCAACATTTTCAGGAATTCCCGTGAGTTTGTCTCGTTTCCGGTATCTTCACTATCTCAACTGTCGTAAAAAACTGCCATTAGAAACCAGTACTTTGTAAGCATTGACTCTTGGTGTGGCTATATTTTAGTGCTTTGGTACATTTAGGTTCTTTTTTACTTTCCTCTATCCACTAAAAATATGTCCTACCTTGTTATCAAATGATTATTGAATCTGATTATAATTTATATAAATTACTGTTATTTTCGTGATTTAATAAACTATAATAACGTCGAATTTGTTATTATGAATAAAATAAAAAAAAACTTTTTATGAGTATTCAATGTATAAGATTAGTTATTATATAACAGAACATGATGTATTTTGGTAAAATAACATGTAAATTAGAATTTGAGAATAGAAAATGTTACGTCCATAAAACATCTTTTCGAATGCGTTATGCATTCATAACAAGCAGGAATAAAATAACATTTTTTTCGGTCGAGATATTTTATATCCCGTTTCCTATGTCTAATTTTCCAAGTATGAGTACACTACGGCTGCAAAGCTTCGATAAAGCCGTGTGAATCCAAGCTCATATATCTACTACGAATAAAATGGAATCAAACTTCTAGAATACGACGTGCTACCCTCACCCCTTGTGGCTTGCAGGATTTCATAATGGAATTGCAGAAGATTACCACAGAGAGCGGACAAAGCCTCCGTGAAAATGGTTTTCATCCTTCGAAACGATTCCGATTGATCGGACCACATCTATCTCTTGGCTTTTTAATGTCACCTTTTAAAAACTAAGTACGCACTTAAAAGGTGCATTAATTTAGAAATCTCGGAATTGAGTATTGATTTCGATAGAAATATATATTATTCAATGAATATAATTTCCGCAGTGTGCGATTGGATTTTGCGAAGAATGTACATATACGATATTGAATTTAATATCGTATATAGAAAACAATTTCCTGTTGAAAATATGTAAAGCTTTTATTTGAATTTTACTTTTTTTATATAGTTAATTTTTATTGTAAATATTGGATATGTATGTTACAATCTCTAGAATCAAAAAAGGAAATATTTATTGCCAATAAATCTTTGAAGAAAAATATTTTTTAAAAATAAACTTCCAAAGTGATTTCTAGCATTCATATTTACATTTAAATTAAATTATTAAATGCGTAAGTTAAAGATAAAAATATTAAAATTTCAAAGGAAATTGTATATACAATTATTATTTAAACATAAAATTCAATTTAATAAACATCATTTTAATCATAATATTGAATTGATAAATTGAGTAGGTGATATATTTTTCTGTTAAGTTTCAATATACTGGTTTAATGTATATTTGATTTGTTTGAGTAATAAGCTTTCCACGTATAAAAATGCAATCATACAATCAATTTAAATATTAAATAAAGCATTGAATATTTTTAAAAAGTATATAAGCATGTTTAAAACGCCTAGAACGTATAGTATTTAAAATAAAAAAATAAATGTATAATATAAAAAATCTTTTTGCAATCCCTAATTGGGTTTTCTTATCCTTTTGTTCCAAAATAATAATAAAAAATAAGGGAATTCCGTCTTGACATTAACATACTTACAATATTATCACAACAGAGTGGTAGGACCCCACAAAAGCGAGGATCGGGTTTTCAGGAAACCACAAAACCGAATGCCGGAACCTTCCCGCGCCCCATTATGTTTTACTGTCCTCAAAAAAAGGATACAAAATGAAAAACAAGACTATTATCCCACTTCTGAGGATGGATTTACACGGGGGCTGATTAAACAGACAGGCCGGGGCGGTTTTATCTTGTGGAATAGACTAATGTTGTGGGTCGAAGGATTATAAGCTTCAGTATTTCTTTTATAAGGGCAATTATCAATATAGGGAACTGAAAAAAAAAACAATCTTTTGATAAAATCAAATTTATAGTTTTAAAAATTAATCAAAAAATATGTAAAAACAAAGAATATTATTTATTTAGTCAAGTAAAAAAAACCCGCAACTAAGAAATGTCCAGTTAAGTTAATAATGGAATTAATCAAAAAGTAAGTAATTTATAAAAGTATTTGCTTTTCAAATGCAAATGATAGTTATGTTCGAAAAAAGTTATATTGAATACAAAATGAATATTTAATGTAACGTCTTGTAGTTTTTAAAACGTAAATATGATGCTTATGAAACTTCAACTGCTTTAATATGAACAAAGTTACAAGGAATTCGAAACAAGGTCAAGGTTTTTAATAATAAATTTTGATTTTATCTCAAGTTAAACAAAAGGCCAGTCATTTTCATTAGCAGTTGTTGCCTCCCTTCGCCGAAAACGGAAGCAGCCCTCTGCTTAGGGAGGAACCGCGAGAATTACTGTAGCATTTCATCCCCTGCGCCAGATGGTTTCTCATTTTGTATGCATGGAAGATTGTGCCCTTTCCTGAAACCACCACAACTCAGGCCGGAGACATACAACACACTCTTTTTGGTGACTTAACATGTTAACTTTGTAATCAAGACACTAATGATGAGTCAAAAGTGAATGAATTTTATATACACTATCGAACACTATTGTATTTAATGATGCGTTTATAAAAAAAATATTTGATTATATCTTATTATATCAGAAAATAATATTCTAAATATGTTCATAAAAAAAGCATAATAAATAATCCAAATATACGAATTTTTTTTTTTTGGAAAGCCAAATTTGATTAAGTAAAATAATCAGACTTACTGATGAATATAAGGTAATATTTAAAGCTATTCTTGATCTAGAAGTTTGACTTCTTTGTTAATATATAATTCTATACATATTTTATTTTTGTTTAATATTTTTTTTTAGGCAATCAACTGACATACAAAAATGAGAAAAATTTGAATTAAAAAAAAGGTAAGGTTAGGTTAGGTTTATTATGACCCCCGAAGCTACCGTTAAGGAACAGGTCTCCAGCTCCGCAGGTCGATGGGGGTGGCCCTGGCTCGTCTGGTGATAATCGCAGGGTCCCGTGTCCCAGTACTCAGTTTTGAATATTCTTCCCGGATAAACAATGAGCGGCATTAGATTTCGTATTCATTGGATTTTCCGGGAGACACCTGTCGTACTGAGCCCACCGTAGTTTGATGAAGGTAAAGTTAAGCGACCTTGCAAATAAGTTGAATATTAACGCGATACCTCGCATACATAATACCCCAGTCTTCACGAAGAATTCGTCAAGTTTTAGTCGCGAAACGTGTCGTTCTGAAAACTAATAACATTTATTATCTCAACCAAACTGTGTTTTCATCAGTTGTTATCAGCAAAATACGTTGGTCTTTGAGTAAATAGTCACCCAGCGTGGATATGTTATATGATGTTTAATTAATATTTGGCTGATGAGAAAATAAAAAAAAGACTTTAACGACGTTGTACCTAACGAATAATTTAATTTGTGGGAATATTTTTGAAGGCAGGGAATATATAATCCATTTATAATCAACGCTGAACTTACATAACTCTAAAACAAACATGGAGGGAATTAAAATTTCACCGTGTCGTCGTGCAAGCGCCAGAGGTAATTCTGTTCCCTAATTGCGAGGACACCCCCAGTGTTTTACGCGTGCCGCGATATCTTTTGATTAACTCAAACAACGAATAACTACCCTTTCTTACTTTGGCACGCATTTTACCTGTCTTGTTGTATAATTGTTTCCGTAATTCGGCGTAATTAATGCCCGACGGCAATTTGAATGAAACGTTTATTCAGAAAATGTACACGAACGAACACGCGTCGCGTTTCGAAGCTCCTTGCGATTTCGCTAAATCGTACGAGCAGTTTTGTTTAATGGAGATAACATAATTGAGCCATTTTTCAACAGATTTAAAATAAGGCTCATACATTTTATAAATATTCCTGAAATCGCTGCCTTTTAGACTTTTATAAAACATTGTTATGTAAAATCTTAACATATAAAGCTTTTTAGGATAAATGTGTATTTTTACATGAACTCAAGCTTCTAAGATGTAATATATAAAGAAGGCTGTATTTATTATAATTTTCAGAGAAATTTTAAGATACAGATTAACATATTACCATAGACCATAAAAACCACATTAACCATAAAAAATGTATTTTAAATTTTTAATGATACAGCTACCATGGCTTTTGAATAGTTTACAGTTTTGATGTTTCAATCAATAATTTTACTATCATTATTAATAATCACTCATAACTTCAGTTATCTTTCCATATAAATACAATCAAATCATATTAAAAGTTGCTGAGGAAAAAGAATACTCATCCAATAGGGCAGTTTTAGTCTCTCCCTGGGGTTTTTGGAGCAAACATCCCCAAAAGTATAAACATGGTTCTTATTAGCTCCTCTTATATAATGTTATATAAAAATATAAGAACTTTATAAAGTACTTACAAAAACAATATTTTACAGAAAAAAACTTTTTTTCCGTGAAAATTATATATACTTGAATGTGTCACGATAATATTGCACAGTATGACTATTTAAAACATTTGATAGATTTTAATATAATAAATGCTTTACGCCAGAAGCGAATTATTAATATGACCCCGAGAGACTAACCAAAATAAATTTAATAGTTAAATCACAACTTATCAAGATATCAATAAACAAACAAAATTAGCTGATTCGACAAAAATAAATTATAGAGAAAATTCAATTTCAAAATAATAAAATATAATGGGGCTTTTGATAAACATAAGCCTCTTAATTAGCGAAAACAAATTGGAGATTTTTCATATTTTTAAAGATATATTTGATTACAATTATATCAATGGATAGGTTTATTGGAACCTGTGTTCAAACGTACTACTAAATAGGTTTATGATAAAGCGTTTTGAATTTATTTGCCAATTTTAACAGTCACCCTTATGCTCAATGCCAACTACCCTAATGGCATCTATATCCATTGAGTCTAGAACAAAGAGGGTGAGTAATTGGCAATAATGGGATTTCTAAGTGGCGATCTTCATTGAAGGATGACTGTACTTGTAAGTTTGAAAGTAAAGCTGTTAATATAATTGTTATAAATAAATCAATAAAAAATTAAGAGCTTATTCCACATATTGTATATTTTTTAATTTAAAAACCGTTTTTAACAGATTTTTGGTTTAAAAAAGAATTATAAATAAAAAAAGTTATTAGTCATTTTTTTTATTTATAACTGTTTTATTTAATACTGCAGTTGTATGTTATTAACCTTAATACGACAAAAATGATAAATGAAGATAATATTATTATAATTTATGGTGTTTATTTCTTTTTTTTCAGAAATATAAATATGACCTCAAAAAAACCATACTCATGCAAGAATGTTGGTCATAAATTATCAAACACAATAATTTCAGCTACAAAAATTTAATAATTTTTTTTATGACCAAAACTTCGGCTTTGATTATTAAAAATAAATACACACTAAGCATGACACACGGATATTTCTAATATAGCGAAGAATCCATATATGTGAATGCTTTAATAGTAATTAAATACATAATACATTTAATTTTTTCCCCCTTATGGAATTACTTGCAGTGCAGTATTTATTGTCTATTTTTTAAAATATTGCATTTTTATGAATCAACAATACTAAATGAAAATATAAGCATATACGTTTATGCATATATGTTTTCTTCATAACTAACATGCAACCGTTATAAATATAGATTTAGGTATAACCCCTGTTATGGCGATGAGGATCGATTTATTGTCATTATTATTGACACCGGTTAGTCTAATCTTCTATTTAAATCTCAGATTATTATATTAAAAAATTTTAAGACGTATTAACACGGCAGGTTTTCTTTTCAATCAATTTTATCACTTCAAGTAATTTTGTATTTTGCTTTTTTATTGTGTATATAACAAAGCAAAATACTTATTGTCGACTTAGGACTGACAAAAAATTTAATTTCTAATATTCTAGTGGTAATAGTCATAAGTTTTTTTGTACAAAGCTGTATGTGTGTTGGTGAAAAAATGTCTTTAAATCAATGAAAATGTAAATCAATATTCATACAAAATAGACGTGCTTTCAATATCTGAATGCCCTTGAGAGGTCGGAAGGGATTCCAATATAAATAGAACTTAGTATGTATGCTGTTAAAGAAGGGTCTTCCATGAAAAACCGGTTCGGTAACCAAAACCCCTTTTTTGAACTAGTGGGAAACCCCAAGCAAACACGCCGGCTTAAGTCGGAGACGAAATGAATTTATCTCCGAAAATATTTTGTTTTTTTCAATTTGTGGTTTAACTTGGTTGTTTTATCACTTGAAATGTATGTCTTGTATCATATACTTTCGTGTTTATATGCTTGAAGCTTCTCTAAATTCATATTTTTTTGGTAACAGCTGTTTATTGCGTGTATGTTATTTTTAAAGTACAGCATACAGCTCTTAGCATTCCCATAGGAAAGCCTTCTTGGGTATGATGGTAAACTTGGGTAGTTTTCTCCCAATTAGGTCTTCAAAGGCAAAAGCCACAACTTTTAATACTCAATATAAATGTTTTGATCACTAAAAATATTTGACATTTTATAATATTATAATAATAGATAATAGCGTTTTATATTTATTTTTAAAATTTGATGTTCGAAGACAAAAAAAAATATCATGTTCTTGTAATCTATAGAGTTATTTGTTGATATTCAAAACATTATTTTTCAAACAACAGTACCTTTTTCACACGTATTCTATATAACTATTATTATACAAATCTGATATTAAATGACTAATGAATTGTTATGCAAGAAGAACAACACACATTTGAACTAATTAATTCCCATTTAATATTCAATATAAAAACCAATAGTTAATTTTAGCAGCATGAAAAGTCGATCGAGCCATCGATGTGAATTAAAATAAGAGCAGGTTAAAGCAGACCTGATAAAAAATGAAATAATGAACGGATGAAAAAAATATCGATCCGCTATCGGAAATTCAGTCAGAGGTGGGGGAAATCAACCCTCTTTAGTCTTGGGCGCAGTTGGTCTCTAGAAATAAAGCCCCACAGTTGAAAGCCTTTGTACCCTAAGAAGGTTTACATCCCTCTCAAAAAACAGCTCCGTTTATGTTCACCAGCCGTATGGGACCTTGGTGCGTTTTATGCAAGGGTATTTTTATAATACGATAGAGTAGATTTGCGAGAACTATCGTTTTTTTTTTGTAATTCATTCAAGTAATACTGATAATATTAAAATATGGATGTTTATATATATATATATATATATATATATATGTAAGTGTCGTAATATGTTTTTTTACGGCAAGCTTTCAACAAATATTTTACTGAATATATTTTCGCCAGCCACTGGAGTTGTTCCTGTCATTGGAAATGACAACAGAACATTGGAGTTGTTTCACAGGAGGCATCAATTTCCATGCAAGATTTTATTTAAATGTTGTTTACGCATATGAATATTTTATAAACCTGATTTTAATTTTGTTTAATATGTGTATATATTTATGATAGCAGAGTAGTAAATCATGTAGCGTGAATTACTACTCTGAATTAATATTTTAATGAAATATGCTATTTTTGGGATTTTTTTTAGGTTCTAGTATACATGACAACAAGTATTTGGATTTATAAATACAATAATGTACTTTTATCAATTTGGATTTTATTTTTAAGAGAACATGGCGTCTCATTGTTAATCGGTACATGCCGCAGACCGCACTCTCAGCACAACTGCCTGAATGCATTTAGTCGGAAGCCAAATGAATAATTTATTTAATTAAGGAAGGAACGCCAGGCGACTATTCAATCTTCAGTTAGTGAAAATTTTAAATATTTATACAATGTCCGGTATGAATAATGTAGGCTGCCGTCCTCTTTGACCATCGATTATATTGGAGGTCGCCTACAAATCAATACAGCCTAAATTGTCGCACGACAATCGCGACCTAAGTACCGACGATATATAGAGCAGGTAATATTTGTTTATGAAAACGGTTACAAAGGGCATATTTAATGCCACAAATTGTCTTAGAATTGTCCTACTTCTAAGTGAACCGACAAATAAGGCATTCCAAGGCATTACAATGCGTATAAATATAAATGGCTTCAGTTACATCGTATGTCACTGTAAACACGAGAGTTAAATCTATATAATGTAGATTGGTCTTTTAAAATTAAAAAAATATATTTAAATGATTTGTGAGTGTTCTTCTAATTCCTTATTATATTATTTATTTATATTCATCGAATTATTCATTCAAAAGAATCATCAAAAAATCAGCAATTTTTCCACATGTTAATTTGAAAGTAAAATCTATGAATACTCTCTTGTAAAATTTTGCAGAAGTTTTATTTTTGATAATATAATGAAATTATTTTTCGCTAAAAAATGTCAACGGAGAGAGGTAGAAAACATATCGTTAACTTTTTTATTTTTTTTAATTTGAGTCAGTTTATTTAAAATTTTCCTTCACTGCTTCAAAAATCGCATATAAACACGAACATAAAAATAAGTCGGAATGATTATTTAACGCACTTACGTATTTTCCGCTACATTTTATTTTCAAGGTAAATTCGTTTTATTGTATGGGCCATTGAGATGAATGGGCAGAGCAATGAAAAAGGGAGTTGTGTAACAGTAAATATGAATATTTTTTTAACATTCACGAATAAAATATAGAAAGTTTTATAAAAAATATATTTAATATCTAAATACACTTATATGAAGATCGTGCACCAAAAAAAAGTTTTTTTGTCAGTGCGTAATTCAGAATTATCAATAAAATATATATAAAAAAATTTATTAATATACTGAGAGTTAATTGAATTTTTTTTCTATATATTATATATTAACGTTAATAAATTATTATAACGATTTATTAGCTACTGCATGTCTTATCAGTAAACAAATATGGATTTTTATAAGTATAAAAAAAAATAATTAACTTCCCACAAACGAGTTCAATTGAAACTTGAAATTTTATAAAAGTACATTCATAAAAGTACATTCACCAAAGCTACTATCGATTGGTTTCTTTACAGCTAAAATTAAAATTATTTTTTTTACAGGAAAACTTTTCGCTCTCAAGTTTCTGAAGAAATTCATATCTCTTTTTAAATAAAAAAAAAAGTACACAGTAAAAATTACAAATTACTTTTGCAACACAAAAGGTGCTCTTGTAAGCCGAGGCGGTTCCATAATAAACGTGTCACTCAGTGTTTCAATTGCAAACTTCTCAAATCGCTTCAGAATTCACTGTCAGGAAAAAAACAGAATATCGAGCTGGTTTGTTAGTAAAACGTCATCTTAGAATTGGACGCATATAATAAAATATTTTTTTTTTTTGATAAACATATTGTTTATATAATAGATGATTCTTGATTTTTTAAATTGCACTCTGGTCGCCTTTTGTTTTATGTTTTATGTTTTACCTCGCCTTTGCCTCAAACGAGTGTATGAGTTACCGGAAAGACCCTCTGTGAATTGGCCTATTAGTGCAGAGTAATCCGCGTAGTCAAGATGATTGACGCGTTCGCCCTCATGGAGGAGCAGACTGAGGATGAGAGCTATAGCTCCGATATGGCAGGCATTACGTGAAACAAGATCGGTGTCATGCAACCCCCCAAAGAGGACACGAGCCCTTACTGCTCGGCGTCAGCTCCTCGAGGTATTGATCCGTTATATTGAAAGCCACGACGGGGATATTATTAACTTATTCATATTGTAAATAGAGTTAGTTGTGTAGGGCTCGTGTATCTAATATACTGTGGTTCACGAAGTATGAGAGTACCACACGTGCAGCGTTTACAGTGGCAATTATAATTCTCAAAGCTTCACATAATGTTTTGAAAAAATCTACGTAAGTTTTTAATGAGTAAAATACTAAATTTATTTTAATATCTCCGTAGAAGTTTATCATATATTATCATATCATTATTTTTTGGTATGAATAACTTATGTCCTAAAAGTTTAATCTATTTATATGGAGCGCCCAACCCGGGCTTACATTGTATAAAAGCACGTTTTAAAATCCCAGCTTAATAACTATATGAAAATATTTCAATAAAGTTACACAGCGTTTTTAGAAATTAATTATTTTACAAGAAACGAGACACAGTGACATGTCAATCTCACTGATGTGCGACAGGAGTAAAAATAATAGGAATATGAATTAGTTTATATTGTTGAAAGTCTATTAACAATTTTTTTTTAAATACGGTTCTACTATTGATAAGTAAAATATTCATGAGATGTATAGTAAATAAAATTGGTTTCGTTATAAGTAAAGATACATTCCTATGTCCAAATACTAGATAATTCTGATATGTTATATGACTGTGCTTAGATTTAGACGTTTCCGAAAAAAAAGTGTAAATCGTAAAAAACCAGTGGCGTGCGGTACATACAAAAATATGTTTGATTTTTTCAATTGCAGCATATTTTATATTTTGATACCTTTTATTGAGGTTTTGTTGTTTTCTATGGTATGGGCCGCACGCCACTGGTAAACGTAATATCAATATCCATAAATAATGGCAAAATCACAAAAATGTCTTAAAATGCAGTGTTGCTGTATTTTGTTGCAAAAAATACGACTAATCGGATGTCTATAAATCTTTATATGCAGCGTCAGCAGATAGTCCGACTTTTACGGTGTTCGTGCTATTCGGCATACTTTGTTATCGGTCGGGTCGCGCATGCGATGCGTCCACACGCCAGGCATTAAAGGTAAAAACATTTTACTTTCATCGAATATTTCTTCACACCTATCAACAAGGCTAGAAATTTCACTAAGCTTACCAAAACATACTACCCTTATTAACAATATCTATGTTAAATAAAGATTTTATATATCTCCTGTCGAATCATTCTGGTGCCTCTCCTCATAGGAGGTTCATCGAATATATTTCAATCTTAGGACAGTACTTTCGATTCCGCATCCACGTAAGTTTTGCCTTGCATAATCAGCTGAAAGATGCATATTTATTGCTTCGAAAAATGTGGCCAAAATAGAAGAACTCGGGCTTTTCTATCATCGCTTATGCCTAAAAATCTCTACTACAATCAATTATGATTAAACATAAAAAAACGAAATTTTATATTTTGTATTGATCGATATTTTTTTGGTGCCGATAAGTAACCATAAATTTTTTTGCTGAACACATTGAATATTTATATATTCTATGGTTTGGTTCTAATACCAAATAGGAGACATGGCCATAGAAATGACAGTCAATACACTGTAGCGTGTTGTAAAGAAGTGCGCTTGTCTCGGTGCAGTTTAATGCTGAATCCGCAAAAAGATCGACATATTTGTGACAGTACAGTTACTTTTGTTGATATAAGACAAGATGGCAGATACACTAAAATGTATTGAGAAAAAGCACCGATGAATGCATGAAGGTGCTACAGTAATTTACGTCAGTCGATAAAACGAGAAGTAGTACAATGCCACGTGCGAGTCGACTCGAATGTAAGCTCTTCTAGGTTAACACGCTTGGACCACTACTCGCAACAGGTAGCAAAACTTGTTAATTAGCTAATAGCTTTCACATGTATCGCAAGTGATGGGATTGAAATAATTATCATAGTAGGGTTGGTTTATCTACGAAATAAATTTGATGTGCTACCATACAACATTTGAATAATTAACCGGAATAACACCAGCCAAACTAAACGCGACCGCTTATAATACTATTCTTAATTATAAAATAACACTAGTGCCACAGTAAAATAGAAAAATAATCAATGTTTATACAATAAATATCGTTTTATAGTTTTCATGGTTTTGATTGTTTCTATATTTGTTGTAATTAAACATATATCACAATTAAATTTGAATAAAACTTGTCGTACCTTAATTTTAAATGTGCTTAAAGAATTTTGTATCTTTTGTTATTTGATAATTTTGAGCTATTTTAGATATTATTATTTGATTTTAGATACCGAAACTGGGGTCCTTAAAATATCAGAATTATTACTTAGATATCATTTTATCTTGAATTTCTATTTATTTCGGCGCGTTTATTAAATTGCAGTTACACTGTTATTTCAAAAATATGCGACAAATCTTTAAAGTCTTATTTTAAAAATATTTTGTAATTCTTCAAGAGAGAAAAGATTAAGTATGGATTAATCCTCAGAAGAGAAGAATGCACGGAAAACGATAGTAGATAAAAAATCTGGGAGAACAGATTACTTGAGAACTGTAGGAAATAGTCAAAATGAGATAGATGGGTCCAGCCAGAGAGATAACAGTAATGCTTCCCGAAACAGAAATAAATCGACCTGGTTGGTCTATGAAGTTGCCTCGACAAGAGGGTCACAATAATGAGATACAAATAGCTACGACGGAGAGAGAACATTTTTAATAAGGCCACCTCAGAGGTGACTTCAACTCAACTCTACCCCAACCCTGAAAGCTCTTGCAGTTTATTTTAAGCGCATTATGTAACTGCAATTATATAGGAGATTGAATATTACACAAGATTCTATAAAAATAATGCAATAAATTGAGTAACTAACTGTTTTTTTTAAATTTATTTAAATAAAATTTCTTAATAATGAATTTCAACGCTTTAGTAGATTAACATTATTTTCAGGTGCTCAGGTAAAAATATTTTCATATGTAGCGTATTATAAATTATATATTTAATGTCCTTTTAATACTTAGTATACTTAACTAAACTATGGTAAAAAGTATTTTAGTATTGAGTTTTTTTTTTAAAGTATATTTATGGTGAGAGACGTATCTATTTATTTTACTCCAGAAGCAATGTACTTGAGTTTTAGCAAACGATTCTGAAAGAAATGCAAGGCCAATGATTGGAAATGTCGCAAATTATTTTTATTATTATTTTTTTCTATTTCAAATTCATATTACACGCGAGATACAAGAATTATGTCGTTAAAAAGCGTTAAAAAGATTACTTTTAATGTACAAAGCTATAAAAAAATAAAATTATGACTCAAAAATATTTGAAACTTAACCAAACGGGTTGTTAGGAAGATTTTTTTATCTCTGAAGGATGACAAATTAATAAAAGAAGTAAAGAAAATTTTCATCATTGTGATTCAGTGTTAAAACGCATCTTCATTATTTTATGTAATTCTTAGTTTCAGTATACTAAGTTCATGAAGCATTGCTTTATTTATTAAAGGTACTGAAGAATTATTTTCAATAAACATAATAATGTTGCATCAAAAATACTTTAAAATAAAAACAAACCGTAGATTATTTAACCTTTAGACTGAAACAAGAAATAAAAAAGATTCTGCAGTCGGTTCTTATTAACCTCGATTCCATTTGCAGGTTTCTTACAGGACCAAAATAACGAAGACACTCTGAATTTTTAGCACTCATCGTTACTTCAGGCATTCTGTATTGATCAAAAACCTGTATTCCCACGAAATTGCAAAGTGTTTTTAATATGATTACGCTTTTTGGAGAGAGTGGCGTTGACAGGGGTAGCTTTATCATATTCATTTAATTACTGCCGTGCTGTACTGTGAAATTTATTGTACAGAATGATGAAGCGCCCTTATGTTATTAAACTGTGAAATCGTTGTATATATTTCTTGCAGATAAAATAATATATACTTGCTACTAACCGTAAAAAGTAAAACGATTCTAAAATGCCATTTTAAGATATTTTTTTTGAGATTGTGAAAATAAACACGTATTGAGGGTAACCGAGTTTTCTCTGTGGAATAGAAAAAGAGAGCAGGTCCCAAGGAGCAGAAGTGCAAAAATCGATTCATTACAGGCGAAGTATCTCGACGTTTTCTTCTGATTTCTTAGATTGCTTATCGAATAGATATTTCAGTTTTCTAAGCACTTATAGTAGAAAAAATATAAATTTATAATATTTTCATTAGATTTGATAACATATGCATGAATAATTCAATGCTAAAAATACTTTATTTAGTCAGCAAATTCACTATTAAAATGAATATAAAACAGAATATCAAAAATTTATTATTTATTAAAAAACTAACCTTACTTAAACTGCATGATTATAAGTATATGCATAGTAATATTAATAATAAAAAAAAATCAGAATAAATCATTGTATACCGCAGTAATATTAAATGAAGGAATATCATTACAAATAATACAATTTATACTCCAGTGAGCGTATTTGTCTTCCAAGAACATGATCGGGAAATTTTATAATAAAAATAAATTATATAACAGGTTTTGTATACTGAGATTAAATAAAAAAAATGTATTAAACTAGACAGAACTCATAGCTGGTGGTTTTTGAGTGTGATAAATTTAATACTATGGTCGTAGGGAATTTAGCACCACTTGGGCATTGGGGCGTTATATTGACTCCATTAATGACTTAACGAGTCAATAAAAATATCGCCATAAATTAGAAATGAGGCAATGTACTTTTCTATATTTATAGTCATCTGCAGATATAAATATATAATAAAGAGAAAAATAAATATATTTTTTGAAAATACTTAAAAATAGAGATAAAAAAACAATTTTAGGTCCGTTCATGAAAAACGCGTCATGTATTAGCTTTTATATGATATTGATAAAGAAAAACGTTTTCATAAATTTTTTCGTAATCTCTTAGCAGTTTATCAAATAATATTTGCTATAAATTTGATAAATAATTTTTTTTCCAAGCCCGTTAGACATTAAAACACCATATTATGAAGTTACGGCAGTATGTTTAGAAAAATGTTTTTTTTTGTTACGGTCTGTTAAAGCCTTTTGATTGTAACATCTCCTGAAAACGTCTACTCCGACTGAAGGTTATATAAGTTTGTGGTGCGAAGATAGATTTTAATTTACAGTAGCAGGACCTCATTTTATTTTTCTCTCTTATTATTAGCAGTGTTGTTCTGAAGTACAACTTGAAGTTCACGCATTTGCTTTAGTACAAGCATACAATACAACACTTTCCTGTTATGAAGTGTAAATTATTTATCATTCAATGAAATGTCTCGTATTCATTTATCTTCAAAAATGCTTGAAAGTTTTATTTTCAGTGTGGGTACTCCGGCGCAAAATTATTACAAAATATTTTTTTTCAGTGGCTTTTTAGTGCATAAAATATAATATCCTTGTAAAAGCTCAAAAATATGTAGTGTGGAAAAAAAGTATTGAATTTAAATCAAACAAGGTATTTTCATGTTATCATCAAAAATAACAAATTTATCGTTAAAAATTTATTTATTATTTACATACATTTTGCATTTTAAATTTAAATATATTTTTTTATTCTACTGGCATATATTTTAAAAACCGAAATTCTTAGTTTTTAATATATGTAAAAAAATTAAGGAATTTTAATAAATGTTAAAAAAAAGCTGTAATAGTTGATTTATCAGATTGAATGTCACAGAATACGTGTTCTTAATAACAGGAGATCTAAAGTCCTCTTACCTGGAGTGTTGTTGTTTCAGCTACGAAAAACACTATCATGGACGTCCGACTTTATTGCCTTTCTGCTACCACTGAGTCATTTATCACCACAGCACTTCTCAGGGTAGAGCCAGCAGCTTTCGCACCCCTCAGATCTCCCCACGAAGCCTCCTTCAGCGAGTCCCGAGATTGCCAACCAAATTATCTCCAGCGCGCGAGGTGTAGTCGTCATTGTACGAGAGCCCCCGGAGAGTATATATTTTATATTCTTTTTGGCTAAATGTACACTATATTTACACATATAAAGGTTCTCTGTGAATGTTTTATTTCAGATTCATCAGTTTTTTATGTTTTCCGAAATGAAGTCCATAAAATGGCTTCCAATTATCGGATATTTAATCAATAACGCTCATTGACAAAATTGTAAACTATGTATGTTTATAAACGTTTCGTAAGCTAATAATATATATATATATATATATATATATATATATATATATATATATATATATATGTATTAATTTATATTGATCAATATAATACGGAATATTTATTAACAAACCGATAACTAAATATAAAAAAAAAATTTAAACTAAAAACTTCAGTTTTAAAGATTATCCATTTATGTTTTGATAAGAAATGTTTGTTAGAATATTTTGATTGGGTGGAAACAAATAACATAACTACTTTTTATACTTTCCTTACTAAAGTTACTGATAAAACGATGAAAATTATAGATTAAAACTAGGCAAGAGAAAAATATTAGGGTTAGTAGCAGTATCAGTATTTTACTAGGTCAAGTCTGACTATAGAAAGAAAAGTGCCAGAGAATCAGAAAAAAATTTTGAAAATACAAAATATTAGATAATACATGTTAAAATGCATTGCCTTTAAATTGAAGCATATGCCGAATATCGTTAGAATAATAAAACAGCGTACAATGTTACCTTCAAATCTTAAAAAAAAATATTTAATAATTTCAATAAAATAAATGCCAACATTTTGAATTCATACAAAAATACTCCTTAATAACCTTATAAGATTATTTGATTAAAAAATACTGCAAAAACAATCCTCAATAATTTCATCAAGTTGTTCGATTCAAAAAGTTTATAAGCCATATATTAATTTCGTATGTGAAAGGTTAATGATATTACAAAAAATTGACTGATGGCTTCCACCGTGCTGTTTTCATTGAGGTAAAAGATGCGAGTACAGATTGATGTTTCTTAAAACGGAAATTAAATGAAAGATGTTAAAGCATACTAATTAATATTTCATCGTTGAAAGCTTCTTTGCGATACGTAAAAAGCCAGCTATATATAAACTTCCTTGACATTCCGATAAAAGATTAAATATATCATCATTAGTTTCGTGTCGGTATCTCCAACTGATCATACATTACGATTATCACGCTATGCGGTCATATCCACAGCTCACTTATATAATGGTCCTTGAACCGTTCGATAAAAACCTTGTATTTAAATATTAAACACTACCAGAAATAGAAAAGTCGGACGTAGTGCAGTCGATCGCAGCTCGATTCAATAGACAAGTCTATCAGTTTAGAATTTTAACGTAGAAAAAGTGAGTCAATCAACGTCGTCCCGGCTTAGCAGAGGTTTTTGGAATAGTAGGGTTTTTTATTTTTAATTTTCACTTTGATCAAAAAGACTTGCGAAATCCATAGTGACGTACAAATGACTTTTTATTCAGTGCAATTCATATAAAATAATGAAAGCAAAAATTTTAATCAAAGTATGATTGAATTTCAGCGCTGAAAGGTTATCATCTAATAAAACATTTATGATAGGCGGTATGCTATGTATAAAACACAGAAAAATAGATATATTCTAAATAAAAAATAAGAAAAATAAATTCATTAAAAATCTAATTTTCTATTACACTAAGTATATTTGAACTCTTTCAAACATTTTCATATTTAAAAAATAAATGAATCAGTAAAAATTAAATATTTTTTGAGTAAACTGAGCAGTTTTACTATGTAAAAATAATTTTGAATACTTTTTAAAACCAAGTCACACGTTAATTTTATAAACACAACATTAAAAAAATACTATTTACATAATATTATTATAGAATTCGAAGGATGAGATATTTGTCAGATGTTTGACTTGTCACGCGATTGGACGTCGTATACATAAAACAATTAAGTTTTCTCTGAAATTGAATATTTACCGAGGAATAATAATTATATACCTAAAAAAATAATTTAAAAAATTTCTAGACATTTTACAATAAAAACACAGTAAGTAAATGCATATACTTTAAGAACATACATAAAAATCATTCCAAGTCATGTAAATTATCATTAAGAAAAAGCAATAATTGTGAAACTATTTAACGACAGAAAACGAAACGGGAAGTACCTTCGTATGAATTCGTTAAGGGCTCATAATGGGCGCACGTTTCCTCTCAGTTGTCAAAATGTTTTACGTGTACACAAAAGCAATTATCTCCAGCATCTCGGCCAAAAACATACAAGAAAACATGAAAAACTGAACGAACCGTCGATGCGTTATCCTCGAGCACACGTCCCAGGGTCGTGAGGCATCCTAAATCTACGTATTTACACGGGCGATCTCGACATATCGGTCTACTGTGCGACTTTTAGCATGCCGCAAACATAATGTCGGTGGAACTGCTGCGACGGGCGTGATCCTCCCCTGTCGACGGACCGAGGGCGACTAAAGCCACGGAGTCTCCCTCACGCCTACTTCTCCCTCCGCCCTGCCCCGCGCCCCCGCGAGGGAGAGAGACGCCGCGCGTCCATCGCCCGTCTCCCTCGCCGCGTTGCTAGGACGCTCGCTGACGATGTAATTTATTTATTGGAGACTCGGTGACGAATGCGATTTATCTCTGTGTTTGTGATTGATAAGCAGTTCGGCGATGGAGGCTTGACGGGTTTTTAAGCGATTCCCGCGATACGATACGCCACCGCAATGACGTGAAATGAATCTGAAAAAATGACGGATGCTTCTGACAGTTTGTATCTCGGCCCCGCGCAACGGACACAGACATCAAAGTGTGATGAAATAATCTGATGAAATGCACTATTGTTCTTACTCCCTTTGTTAGTCCCCCGAACCAAATAATCACAAGTAATTTTTTTTTTTATAATAAAATAAAACCAAATGATTTTGGAGACTATGTTAATTTCACTTGTAGCCAGAGCTCTTTCGCCGAACACGGCATCTTCAAGGCTTCATAATACGACAACAAGACGACAATAGAGACTTGAAGATACAAGTGAAATTAACGTAGTCTCCAAAACCATTCGGTTTTATTTATTATAATAAAATGGAGTATTGCATAATAATGACCAGTTCCATTAATTAAAACATTTTATCTTGTTGAGGGACAAGGCGTTTGATTGGTGAAGATCCATTATTATAATGATAAAAAGTAACTTTGTATTTTTGTCTTCACTTTGAGTTTATTAGAATTATTTGCATAACTAGTTTCGACCCTATACACCGGGTCATCATCAGATGCATGACTAAACGTTTAAACTAATGTTTAAATCTAAAGTTTAGTCATGCATCTGATGATGACCCGGTGTATAGGGTCGAAACTAGTTATGCAAATAATTCTAATAATCTCAAAGTGAAGACAAAAATACAAAGTTAATTTTTATCATTACTAAAAAACATTTTAAACATCAGTTTCGAATTCAGTATGAAAAAAAATCTTATCTTTGTGCGTAGTATTCAGGCCGTGTAATTAGTTTCAAACTTGAAATTATATATACGCAATTCATTAAACCGATGAGATTCTTAATCTATAGCAAAACTATTTTAATCAAGAAAGTGACCGCTATAGAAATGTTGAGGATTTTGTTGGATTCTAAATAATTTTAGTATTGTTTCATTTAATTTGTTTTCTTTTTATATATTACTGTTAAATATACACAATACGCATTAAAAGCTATGGAAACTGAAAAATCACTTAAATCAATAAAAATGTAACCATATAAAATATAGAATAAATTGTATCAAAATACGTTCAACCAGAAGCATTTCTTGGTGATTTAAAAGTATGCTGTTATTATCAGACGCATTAGAATGACCAAATATAATCGAAATCGTAATTTTCATCAGCCTGAAAGTTATTATTATTAACGAAGTGATACTTTTGTCTTTCCAAAAATTCGACAGACATTTATAGTCTTCGCCTTACCTTAGAGAGCGTAAGAGTTCTTTCTCTTATGGGAATACTAAAAATATTGTAAAAATAAATTCATTTCTTCACAGCAAACATATTTGCATGGATAAAAATAAAAATAAATCTGAAAATGTTGGAGAAAAATTTAGACGGAACATGAATAATTTACAGGTAAAATTTTATTTTATATTTTTAAGTAAAATTATCTTGAAATGAATAAGTATATTCATAAAAAAAGTTGATATACACGTATGTATATATCTATAAATTTCCTAGTTTTTTTTACAACGATATTTTTTAATTAGTGTACTTATGAAATAATTGAAGAGAAACATAATATTTTTAATTTCAGCGGAAATGAATGACGATTATAAAAATATGTACTGTCGGATATTTAAGCAATGTGCTCAGCAAAGTAAAAAAATTGAAGTGACCTTAAATTTTACGGAGCGTGTAAATATATTTGAGCTTTTTTTAATATATAAAATGGGGTTGGCTTTTCTCGGGGATTCTTTGAAAATGCGAAAAAAAAAAAAACATTTAATGAATACAAATTTTGATAATTGATATATCAAACAATTGGAAAAATTATCGTTTATATGTCAAAATCATGCAGATTTCATTGTAAGTTTTTCTAGGTGGCAACCATTTTGATCCTGATCTTAGCTTTTTTCCAGGCTCCATGGCCTCGATCACTAGAATTGTTTTATAGCATGTAAAATATATTGCTGTACAACTTTGGAGTAGTTACGAAGCCATTATGAAGTAGTTATAGAAAATTATTTAAACCTTTTTATCAGTCGTGTATATTATTTCTCGCACCGAAGCCTGAAGAGAGCGCAAACGATTTTTTGAATACTGATTTTTTCAGGCTCCATGGTCTCGATTACAAGAATCGTTTTTAAGCATGTAAAATATATTGCTGTACAACTTTGGAGTAGTTACGAAGCCATTATGAAGTAGTTTCAGAAAATTATTTATACGTTTTTATCAGTCGTGTATATTATTTCTCGCACCGAAGCCTGAAGAGAGCGCAAACGATTTTTTGAATACTTCATTAAAATTAATTATTAATTTATATTCCCGGCATAATTCATGCGCACAGTGGAATGCCTGTTCGGTGTGTTTTCACCGGGTCGTCTCCTGGGAGGAGCCTGGGATCGTGACCGAGTGAGGGGGAACCTGGGGCGGGCAGCGCGTGGCCTGAGTCATTAAGTGCGGCGGCGGTCGGGGCACCCGGGGGACAACGGCACTCAAATAAATATCTGTAGTTTTATTTTGATGTCCTCTCTGTGTACATTTTTTTTTTTAATAGTCAGCATATTTTAGGTCTTGGAAAAGCAAACAAAGCGTTGCCATCTGCAAGTTATAAAAATATAATGTTTGCTGTGCCTCCACGAGCAGGCTAAACTGTTGTTAGCCCTCTATCGTACTTCAAGCTTTCGTTTAGTTAGTTTTGTACTTTTTTAACGAGGACTTACATATTATACACATAGTTACATGTTTACTCAAATTTCATTAAAAGTTTAAATATACTTTATTTTCATGATATATAAAAACTATATTCCGATTTAAAAAAAAAAACTTAAGAAAATGTCCACGACTACAACCCCTAAAATCGGAACTCGTATCTTTGTTTCTGACAATCGAATCGCAAATTGATTTACAACAGGCTTTTGGGCCCGTTAGGGTTTGTTTGCAAGGGATTTTTATAAATATATTAAATTCGTGATATCGTTGTTAAATAAACACAAATCAAATATTTTTTACACCATATTTAATGAATTAGAGTTATGAGTTATTGGCACTAAACTAAGAGCGTTTTTTTTTAATAATTTTATTTTCTTCACTAACATAATAGTTAAATTATTTCACTTTAGTTTTTGTATTACAATCTTATTGAATTTCATAAATTGTAAGTCATTTTCAATTCAAAGTATTTATTATATTTTGGACTAATAACTAAAGAATGGATGACAATTTTTTTAACTATCTGAATAATATTGATGAAAAATATTCGTTGCTGAAAATCTCACAAAAGCTAATGCTGAAATAATGAAAAAAAAAAAAATTATTATTAGAACACATCAGTTCAAAAGATTTTGATTAATTTAAAAGTATTTTGAAAAGCAAGCTATTTTAATTTATAATATTAAGGTTTTTGTCTTTAAAAATATCAAGGCTCATTCAGCTGTGAGATCCACTCGGACATTATATAGAATCGTTTGGGTTTGTGCTTTTAGCTTCTCATCAATCTTTTGCAAAGCACTATTTGTTTGTTTCTTTTCATCTCAATACGAAGAACTAAGAAACATGATAGTGCATTTTATATGGGTCTTCGTTCTTTGGTTAGAAATACAATGAAAATTTTGCCATCAATTGGGAGAGGAATAAGATAATAGACTAAATGAAACATAAAAATATAACAATGGATAATATGTGAAATATACACGCTTGTTTTTTCTGATATTAAGTAAAGTTTTGTCAAAATTTTAGGTCTAACGCCACATCCACATCCCATACCCAACGTTAATATCCACTTTCACAGCCTCACTTTAGTAAAACTAGTTGGCAAAACTAGTTGCGACAACAAATACAATCGGAAAAATTAATAAAAATATTTCTTTTAGATAAATATTATAATGGAATTTCACCAAGAACTTTTTGGCAGCAATGTCGAACTGCTTTTATTTATAATTAACATTAGATTAAATTCTGTACAAAGGCCGATACTGAGTAATTAAATTTATTCAACACCAAGAATCCTATTAAAAAGTGAAGGAATTCTTCTAGCTCCTTGTACACTGAGGGATTACATTTCTATCCATAGCCTTTAGTTTCCGTAGAAATGGGAAGAGTTCTTCAGTGACTTGTATGTTCAGAAGAAACTGAGTGAGAGAATCTCATTACTTCAGTTAGTCTCTTCTTCCAGACTAAGAAGTCAAAGGTTCTTATATCTTGCGAAAAGAATCGCAAGCCTTCCTGTCTTCAACAATCATTGTTCTTGGCAGTTTTATGTGTAATGACATTTGAAATCTTGTTATTTACAGAGAGTTTTTTTATTAAATTAACATTTCAATAAGAAATTGCTAGTAATAATAATCATTTAAAATGTTTGAATACATAAATAAACATTATATTCGTAGAGTGCGAGTATCAACAAGCATGAATAGATTATTTTCTAGTAGATGATAAAAAAAATGGTTGAGTGCTTTCGTATTTTGAGGGTTTTTTTAGCCATAAGTACTGACCAACAGAATTATTGCAATTTTCTAGCCAATTAAGTACTTATGTTTATATTTAAAAGTAATACAAATGGAGTGTTTCATAACAAACCAGGGAGTTTTGAAATACGAGAATAATATGCGAGGAGTTGTTCCGTGAAATCGATAACTGTTCCCGGAAGCAACTTTAAATTCAAGTTGAACGTTAAACGTGAATATTTCGCTCTTGAAACTAGTCTAATGAGAACTTTATTATTTTCGATAATTTTTAATAAACCTTCCGTGTATTTGTTGTATTTTATTTTCATCCGGACGAGCCGGAAATGTTTCGTTGAGTTTTGTATTACTCGTCGGACGCAGTTTTATTGAAATATCTTCTCTCAACAGCAGTGCTTTCAAAGAGCACTTATAAAAGCTTTGATGTTGTTGGTTTGTTATTTTGAATGAACTATAGCAGCCTTTATTACAAACTAGAGTATAAAATTACTCAAAATCTTGATTGATTCATAGAAAAATAAAACGACAAATACACAATAAATTTTGATAGAAGTTGTATCCACAAGAAAATTTAATATTAAATTTTTCTGTTTGAGTTTGCAGTAAAGATAAATAATTAATTGTCCTCACAAAAATATGGAAAGTAATAGTTATTTCAAAATTTTAATTTCCAATACTTAAAAAAATGTTTTTTTTTTAATATACACTTACTAATAATATAGTAAACATATTTATATGGTTTAAGTTATTAGGTTATGTTTCGGTGGAAATTTTTTGCAATGTCATGTTTGAGAAATGGTTTGTCTATGTCTTTACTCTTTTTTCCTTTATCATTCAATGTGAAAATAAGAAATTTTCAACCTTGCATTAATTTATTAGAAAAGAGAATTTTTATACAAAAAATAGCAAATAATTCTCAATTATACGGCAATATATATATTCAACACGCTTTAAACGAATTATTTTTTCCATCATTTCAGAAATGTTCTAAACGAGTTTTGTTTAGCCAAAACCAAGGCGGGGAAAAGTTTCTCCGAAAACATAAAAACGATTTCAAAATAACTATAAACAAATAAATTATATTTATACCAAATAAAAGTTAACGCAAAAATGAAGCGTCTGTGGGGATAAAGGCAATGTCGCAAGCAGTAAAAATGCACGTATTTATATCGTTGTTCTTTTTTAACGTACTTTTGATAAAAAGTATAAAATTACAAAAGTTTTAACGGCCCAAGTGTGCATCGAATTAATTCGTTTTCAATTTTACAGGCAGCTGCAAACTCAAATACTTAAAAATCCATAATGCGTAAAAGCCTCGGCGTATTGATACTCCATCCCTCTCGCTGGCCGAGCCTCCCCAGCCCAGCAGTCTTGGCATATTTAATCAGACCTTTGCTCTGTGTGCTGAAGGCTAACGCTTAGCAACTGGCGTTGAACCGAGCCTAATGTAAGGGGCTTTGTTGTCTGAACTATCCATCTATAAGGGATGAGTGTAATTATAAAGTTGTTGTACTCGAGTCTTCATTAAAATTGTGTCATTCGTTAAGCGCGGAATTTTAAATTTGGGACGGATTAATTGTCGAGGGCAGTAAACCGATAAAACTAATAGTGAACCATAAAAAGAATTGATTTTTTTTATTATATATGATAACTTATGCCCAAAAAGTGAATGTCTTATTTGTGAAAAAAAAATATTCTTACTTTTGAAAATATAATGACAGCGTTGATACTGGAAAGGCTTTTTAAATTTTAAACCTTTGTTTTTTTTGCTTGATTTCATATTTACTAAAATGATGACGTCGAAGTTTAATTTAATAAATATGTACTAAATGATTCGTTAAAGATACTGTTAAATAGCAAAAAAACATTCAAATGATTACACTTAGGTTCTTTAACCACAACGCCTTCTCTTAAAGATTTACATTTTAATGCCTAATATGTAAGATTAAATTTATCTTAAATGTTCATAAAAAAGAGAGATAGCAAAATATAGCATTGATTAAGCATTGATGTTATAAATTTAAACAGAACGAGTCGGCCTTTTTAGTTAATAATTAAGTGAGGTCGAATAATATAAATAAGCCAGACTGCACTGTATCTATTTTCAGTCTTCGATTGTCGCTCACAGAATGCTCTAGGCGATAATTTATTCATAATCTAGACATATAAAGGCATATTATAGAGAATCGATCAAAATAAAGCCATAACTATCAGTTATGGACATATAAGTGGAATATATATCTGTTTGTAGTTGTGATCATTGTGTTTCTTTAAACAATTTTAATTTAATCAGTTAATATAGTGAGGTTATAAAAATAAGTTTCTTTCAAATGAAAATTTGATAAGTAAACAGTATTAAAAGTATAAAAATTATTTTATTATATCAAACTGAACTAAAAGTATGGAATTCACTTGTCAAGGTAGAGAACTCTTAATAAAGAGTCACTGGTCAAATCAATAACCCATATATTTTGATTAACCAAATAAAAGATTCTTAACAATATCATTATTAAAATAAGGGTACATTTCCAACAAAGATTATTATGCTGTTTCATTATTTAAGTCAATATTTTGTTAAACTATTAAATTGTACATTTTATTACACAATAAACACAATTCTCAATAAGGTCCTCAATGCTGTTATAATATTTTAATAAGTGTACAATTCTATTCATTGGAGAGTTGTGAAGTCATATATTATTTTTTTGAATGCTCTGAATAAACAATAATTTGTTATTTTTAACAACGATATAGTGGAAAACGAATTTCAAACAAGTATTCATAAGAGCAACAATAACACGATTGATTGAAAATCGAAATATGTGAAACATGAAATATATTTAAAAAATATATGTTCATTTGGTTTTTATTTTTCTGTTTGACCAAAAATCTACAAAATAACCACACAAATGCGAATATTTTGGTGAAAATTTTATAAAAACATTTCTATGAAAAAGTTTTAAATGCATGCAAATAACTTTTAGTATTCATTCATCTGGTTTATTTTGGAAATAGAGGAATATTGGACTGTTAAATTGCATGTATTATCGACGTTGAGTGCTCTTTTTCATAGTATTTTTTTTAAATATTGCTAGTAATGCTTCCTCAATATCTTATTACCCAATTTGTATTTGCGAAAGCAAGTATTTAATTTAAAGCTGTACATAGATTTAAATAACATAAGAGTTATCTAGTTAATTAAGAGAAGTAACTCAAGAATAACAGGGTATTTCCTTATATCATTCGAAATTGCTAAAGCAAGATAAGTTTAAGTTCCAAATGAATTTTAACAAGTAGAAACAAACAATCTAACAAAGACAACAAGAGTCTTGAGAAATTCTAGCACTGGATACAAATAATTTATACTAAAAACTTGTAAAAGAAAATTTTCATTTATAAACAAAACAATATAAATAACGTTTTCTTACCACAAAAAATAATCTGTCTGATTATAAATATAATGAGAATTTATTCTAGGTTAAAATAAATTTTGTTCTGTACTATAATACAATTTTATATTTCTACACTGACATTGATATTAAATACAAGTTTGTCTCATAGCGTTTTCCCCTCAAATTTAATTTTAACGTATTATTCATTACCAAAAGTCAAATTGAAAGTTATCTAACATTAGCAGTGATGAACGACTGCGGTTAATTTATGGTATTTTAAAACATGATGAATGAACATAGCAACTTTATGGGATAGGCAAGTAGGCAATTTGCAAATTACTTTGTTTTTTTATTTTATTTTTTCTGCCAAATCATAAATGTGACAAAGCACAAACAATTTTTAAGCAATTAATCCCTACTACATGTTCATTAATTATATTATTTAAAAGTGGCCTTGTTTTTACTACTTCTAAAAATATATTAAATTAACTAAGTATAAATACATTATTGCTTATGTTACTTAAATAGTAACATGTCAAATATATGTATGTTTTAATTAGTATTAATGTTTTATGAAATATGATGCTACAGATATTAACCTTACAAAGCTATTAAAAAACATTAATAATGAAAAATATTTCTTCGTACTGATGATCCTACAGTAAAGATAGAGATGTTCTAGGTTTTATTTTTTTTAGTCTGATCCAACAACTCAAGACCCGCATAATCTTAGCTCAAATATACCATGGGAATATGAAAATTCTGCGTCTATATAATTCAGCAGTATTAGAAGGAAGTGCTTTGAAGCTAAGGTCTGTGATTTGCTATTAATGTCGATAAAAGATGACAGACTGCATTTCCTAGATAATTTGCACCATATTGAAGGTTGAATGTTATCGAGGGGGTGTTTTTTTAGATGCGTCGTAGTTTGGATACACCAAGAATCGATACGTTAGATGAGTGTTTTATAAAAACACGATGCACATATACTTCGAAAAATTTAAGTTTAATTTTTATGAGCATAGAATATAATAAGTATAAATTATAACATTTAAGTAATCGCATTAAATCCAAACATTCAACTGGAATGTTGTCGTACACATGTTCTGCTCGTGGCGTACTAGAGAATGACTTAGATATTTATATTAAAAGTTTGTGCCACGGGCTAAATAGTACGAGACTTCATTGAATTTCTTAGGGTAGTTGGAAGGGTGTATTCGTGACTTCCGACCTGGGGGATGAGGTCAATTAACGGGAAATAGGGTTGCTTATTTATTTACGACAAAGATGTACAATGCTGAGAAAAGGGATGTTTATGCGCTCTCTGAATACATTAATTAAATAATAAGTACATTAAAAGTACAAAAAATAATTATTTAAAAATAATTACAGTAAATACTTTTGACAGTTTAGTGAATAGTACGGGAATATTAAACTTTCAGCTGTTGACAACTAACAAAAATAAATATAAGTTACTATTGAGTGATGTATATTTTATATCCAATCCTTCAGTAAACACACAAAAAGTTTATAAAATTATCTTAAGTATATGTTTTATATAATTTGAAAAAAATTGCATTAATACCTTATGATTATTTATATTGAATAAATTATATATATGCATATTTCGTGTATACTTAATTTTTAAACTATGCTGAAATAAAAAGGTATAAATAATACAAAAAGTCTTACAGGCAGAAGATACAGATTTAAATTATGAGTTGGAAACGACTTTTTTGAATATATGATTAAAATAAAAAGTAGTATAATTATTTCATATCCGTAAAATAGCCGTATAAATTATACCAAGAAAAAATATTAGTCCATGGTTTAATATTTTTTATGAAGAAAGAAATGATGATTGAACCTTATATATGTATAAATATGATTATTATCTTTTCTCATATTACTATTTAAATCCTCTTTAATAAATATTGATACGATGCACTGAGTGGTATAGCGATGGAGATCGTGTTTATAGTGAATAATTTACGACTATTGAAGGCATTTATGCGCCATAAAACTTTCAATATTAATGGTACGGAGGCTGCCATTTATCTACGTAATGATTTTTGAATAAAATAATAACCTTTAATTAACACTCTCATAAATATATTGAAAAGATGAGAAGCCTGTCGTATGCATATTAATATGATATAAAATATTTATCAATGCAAAACTACTTTAATGTTGAAGAACAAAGAAAAATCAATGTTGCGTTAATTATTGCTAATATATTTAAAATTCATAATTATATAACGACATAAAATGATTTATTATTGGAAATATTAGTAAAAAAAAATTACCGAGTTCTTAAAATTGAAGGAAAAACACAATTTAACAGTTTTCATCGTTAGGCAGTTTTGGTAATTTACAGTAATTATCCATAAGTCAGTTGATATAATTGACAATAATATTGACTCAAAGAAGAAGCATAACCAATGTATACGAGTAAATTATTAGTTAGAGTAAATATACTTAGAATCACAATTATATTTAATTTTAATTAAAATGTGTTTGATTTGTGTGAGATAATATACACCTGCGACTAGTTCACAAATACTTGCCGTTAGACCCAAATAGGCAAAGACCCTCATAAGCTTCTAGAAAATGACTCTCAAAGTGGGAATAAAGATTCAATCTATTGCCGAAGACAATGTGTTCTTGGGTTAAGGAAGGGCATACATGTGAAACGATGAAAATTTTCGTTAAGAGCTCGTGAAATTTAAGCTGACTCGTTGCTCAGTGGTTTGGTTCTCATGAAAGCTTTGGTTTTATAATAGAGCTAAAATACCATTCAAATAAATACAATATATGACTGTCAAAGGTTCACTTGTTATGTGAATACGTTTTTTTTTTTTTTTAAAAACGCGTTTTTTAAACATGAAAATAAACTCAAGATGATTAATGGTATTGTTAGACACCGGCTACCAGGTATGGTTCTCGACTTCGAGACTTCTGATAGACGTTCGTTTTCTTCGATGTGACACCACGAATTTGCCTAGGTTCGTGGATATTTAGTGGACTGTATTATAGGGTAGATTTAAACACTTTGTATGTGTAAACTTTTATTTCAACTTTATTACAAATTTCGTTATAATATATGCTTCCAAAGATGTTACACTTAACACTTTGACTTCACTTTTGAGCCGACACAGGAGTCGGTAATTTAAAACTTTCACATGTGACCATATGTCACAATATACGTACAACTCGCGGCTGTATGTTCGTTGAGATTTGTAAGATCTCACTTTACTTACGACGGATGTTTAATCCACCGGAGCGATACTACACGGTAAATATACCGCCAAAATAACGCCGACCCGCGGCTGAATACTCTGTGGGCAAGCGTGGCTTCCACGCCCGTCTCTGAACTAACACTGCCCTTCCATGGCGAAGGGCGGGCTTATAATACTATCTTAGGTCTCACAAAAAATAGAACGCTATCGTGAGACCCAAAGTTATATAAATCAAGTATGTCCTAAGTCTTTTCTTAAGAAGTAACTCTCGAGATTGAATATTGGAGACCACACATCTGTATGCAATAACTTATTCTATTCATCTCGAGAGTTGTACATGTTCCTTAAACTATTAAGTCATTTATTATCTGTAGCTAAGTCTGTTTAGAATATCTTAATTTTCAATAATTCATCCGTGGCCGCGTAAAGGTCCACGTATAAAAAACATTTCGTTCCTGGAAGGACCGAGGGTTGTTATTACGAGCATCTAAATAGCTCATCATGTGCTTCAAATAGCAATACATTTACTTAACAAAAATATTTAACTTTAGTTTTATCTTAATTCTAAAGTCAATACAACACTTGAATGCACTAATAAATCGTTCAAAGGATCCTTGCAGACGCGCAATACCCTGAATCCATGAGTGGAAATGTCACATAATTTAAACTCAATAGGTTTTAAAAACACAAATATCAAAGCCAGAGGGGTTCCCTTTAACTGAGACCTCCAGAGGGGATGTCATATTTCACTTGTCACTGGTGAATTTACGATTTTTAAACATAATATCAAAATAAAGAGTATCGACTCGGCGACCACTTATTACTTTACCAATAACAAATCATATCTAGATTGAGTTATATTTTAAAGAAATTGATCTTGCCATCGGGTTGCCAACAGGTATAATTATAAAAAAAAGAAAATTATTAACGATAAAATTAAAATCAAAGCTTATAATTTATGGCTCAAAGTAGTAGTAATATCACAGAGGATAAACATTACTTATATAATATGAAATATGGCTTCTTTATCTTCTTTGTACAACCCGGAGTATCGGCCGAGAGTCTAATCCTGAAGCAAGATCTTAAACTTTTCTGCTTTATAGATGCAACTTAAGGGAAGTCGGAAGAAAAATCACCAGAGGAGGCTTTAAGGGGAGGCACGGACGACACCCCAGGCGGAAGACACTTCATTGTCGCCAGTTTTCAGTAAAACTTCTGGGATTCGCATTGTACGTGTACTAATTCTCTACGAGTCTATGTATTTTTCACCTACCCAAACTTTACTTTTGAATACATGTACTTTATCTAGTAAAACTATTCACAAGTGTAGCGATACTTTTAAATTTTAGATTTACTTAAGCTAGAGTCTTCGGTGTAATTTTATACAAGACTTGTTTCAAGTAATATTTATAATCTCAAATACATTAATATTTTAAAGAATTAAGTATATTTCATTGATTATATAGGAACTCAAACCAAAACTGACGATCATTAATCATACGTTACGTGTATTTAAATCTATTTATTGGCTTGCACATAATTTTCAGTTTTTATTTCAAGTACTTAATGATTTTTTTCTTTACATTGATTAAATAAATATTTTAATTTATTTTCGTTTTTGAAGTTATTATTTATTAAATATGATATGGCTAAAATGTATAGTATTTTCTTAAAAAAAATATTTGCCAAAAGCTATTATTTGTATATTTTTTTATATACACTGTGAACGTTGAACGATTTTATACTTAACTCATAAAAAAGCACGCATTATGTTATTGATTTAACTGCTGGTATTTTACACTACTATATTATTCTGAAATTATTTTCAGAATGCACTTTAATATTCGAGATTTATATAACTTATACCTCTTTTTAATAAATTTTGATTCAAAATAAATTTATTTCCTTAAGAAAAAGCACTAGTTTGCATGTAATAGTTCTTAATGTATATATTTTAAGTTGTATAAATTTCGCACTAAGGGAAACTTTGCTCAACGATAATTATAATAGGTTCGTTAATATAAATTGTTCAACCATGATAAGATGTTAAGATAATGGATATCCTTAACGCACGTCTTGAACAGGGTATCATATTATAACTTTTTTAATATTTCGTAGTATTAATGCATGCTATTGATCTTGGTGATTAGGTTCTTATCATTGACAATGATATTTCCTAATATAATAAATACGCTCTCATTATTTGTTTATTATTTTTGTAATGTTTGTAGTCATAATATAAACAAATAAGGATCGATATCAAAACCGGTTCACTAAAACTCAACTCAGCAAACTTTACAAGAGATATTAATTAAAACAAATTTGATATGTATATAGAAAAGACTGCTATATACAAAATATATTATCAAAAACCGGTGATTCAATCTGTTTTCTAATCATCATAATGATATAGTACACCTTTATTTTTGCTCAGTTTTATTTAGCTGCTACTGTATTTGTTCAAAAAACCGCAAGTTTAATAAACACTTTATAGATTTCAAAAGGATATTAAGATTTTGTTGGTTTTTCTCTGTTGGTGATTCTTTAGTAAACTTCAGGTTGCCATATAAAAGCCAAAGTTTATAGCAGTTATAATCATTTTTGTTTAATTTTTTGTATATAATTGAAAAAAATAGACTTTTTGTAATTATATAGAAAACTACGAATGAGATATGCATCTTATTGGTCTATGTAATAATATTTAAATTGGGATGAGAATTTGGATATTAATAATGGAGTAGTAAACTTGGAATGACTGTGAAAGGGTGTGCTCTGGAAGTACTTTGTCGAGGTGTGGGGTTTCTGCTATTGTTTCTGCAGCCAGTTACAGAGGTTTGCAAGGAAAATATTATATAATAATGCTATTGAACAACAGCAATACGCAGGCTTTTCCCTTGAATATTAAACTGCATTGTATAAGGACCCAGAGACCCACTTCATTATTCTTCCCAAGAAAACCATATATATATATATATATATATATATATATATATATATGGTAAGTGAGATGGTCCCAAAAAAGAAGAATAACACATCTACTACTTTCAATAAAAAAATGATGAAAATAAATCTCACACACATAAGGTGATACCGAAACTAAAATAAAGTCAAAATGCATGACATTGTACAGATCCAAGAAATGCAGAAATTTCACCGAAAGTACTAAAACGAAGTGTGCATCTTCAAAGTTGTATATTTTTATGAAAGTGTTATCTTTTGCGTTTCTCGCTTTTACGGCATCAGGCTGTCTTTTCGTTCCGGGCGTTCTTCCGTCACGCGGAAGTGTTGTTGTAAAATTAAGAAAATATTGCGGTCGAAAGTGCTGTTCGGGACTTTGCGTACAACTGCGCGAATGCGAAGGAACAAGCCTGACTGCTGTCTTATTCAGAAATTCTGACCGAGCATACATCCGTTTTAAACCTTTGGTTTATCAAAACAAAAAAACTTATGACTTCAATCAACTAGACTTAATATGAACGTTAAAAGATTCAGTTGCTACCACTTTTGCTGTCGACTATAGTTTCCGGTGTGAATATAAGTAGTTTTATGCTGTTTGGGACAAACAACTGAGCGAATGCGAAGGAACAAGGCTAAAGGCTTTTTTCTTAGTACTGTATTCAAACATACTTCCTTGAGTCATAGTAAAATAATTTTTGACTGATTTTAACTATCTTCCTGTAACATCATATATGCAATAAATAGTGCTTAGTTCTACTTAATTTTACTTTGTTCCTTATGTATACGGGTCTCAAGTATATAACCGGCTAGAACGGTCGTTCTTGTGTGTAATTTATTCGTATTATATTTCTACGATGCTATCTACGACCGAGCCGAGGGAACAGAGTGGGCGCTCCTGAATAGTTTCCTTTGTTATCACCTCATTACGTTAGTGTTGCATAAAAGTAGGCCAACCTCACCGTGTGTGTTAATGCAATGAATTCGACTTTATATATTAAACCTTTTTTTACAAAATACGTAATTAATAAAATCAAATTAGATTACGTTCGATGATAGTATCGTAAAAAAATATATTGGAGTGTTTAATGTACTTTCAGGTAATTGTGAATCGATCACCTGAAAAAAACACTCACTAGAATAATTCTTATTATGTTTTTTAGGTATATGGGTGTGATATTAATCCAAACCTTTACAGCTATTGCGTTTCGATTTTTTAAATATAATTGAACTATTTTAGCACTGCATCTATGTTATGGATGTTAAAAGACCCAAATAGACCTGCATACGTTAAAATATGATATTATTTATTTGTATGTTGAGTTACATCAAACAGATGCAGTTTATATCTCACAAAGTTTAGTGAAGTAGTTATTTCAGTGCTTTAGCGAATTTGAAATGAATGGAAATTCAGTAGGAACTTTTACACGGAAAATAAATTTGTAATTATAAAAGTGGCAGTAAAAAGACCCGCTTTGCGTATTTTTTACGGTCATGAAGAGCAATTAGCTAATTTGGAAAATACATTGGTGCATTACATATTCAAAGGGAATTCATCAATCATGGGCATATGGTTATGATATAAAATCTAACCTTGACGAAAACACCGTTTTATTTTTTCAGAAATATTAAGTAATGTTTCCACATTTCATTTATTGGCGTTACTCGTTTTACCTGCAATTTTTTTATATTTTATTATTACGTAAGTAAAAGACCATAAGTAATTATAACTAAATATCATAGTTTGCCGTGTATTGATTATTATTGTATTAACTTAAAGTATATCTACAAGTTCCTGATGTCCAGACAAAGAAAATTGATAATATACATTATGTAAAGTAAATATCTCGAATGCAACCATTTTATGTGAGAATATTCAAAGGTTTTTTATCTTGTTTTTTTGTCTTTCTAACCAAAAAAACCGAAAATAATTATTATATAAGCCTATTTTTATGAGCGCAATATGCACGATTAATGTAATATAGAAGACATTTTATAATTTACAATAAAACTCTTAGTAAACATTATTTTAAATACTCTTAAATGGATTGTGTTCTTGTGGCTCGGGTAAAAATAAAATTTGTTTGCCGATTACCTGAACAACTTGTAAATTCTAAGAAATAAAAAGTTCATACAAAATAATAAAAACAGAAAGCAAGTTTTCTTGGACCAATGTCGCATCTTAAGAGCGTAATATTTTTTATAACAAAGAAATAAGACTGCCGATCAAATAATATTGCGAGAGGAGTTCTACGGCACAAGTTTGTATCCATAATCAATTCTTCTCGACTTATACGATTCTTCTGAAACTCCCTTAGTACTTGGGGTGGTTGTTTGCAGGACTTATACTTACACATGACTGCAATATTTGTGAACGTAATTTTTGACTTGGGTATTTAAAAGTTAAAAGTTATAACAATCTACTTAAAAGAACGTACTTAAAATCCCCCACGAAGCTATTTTCTACAAAATGAAACCGGGAAAGCCTCTTATAATGAGCCATTATTATAAAATATTAAAACCAGGGGTAAAACTTTTATAAAATGGTTTTCAATTGGTAAATAAGTTTTATATTGTTATCAGAACATTATTTTATGTAAAATATACTTTTAGAGACATTCTCATTGTTTTATTAAATATAAAAAAAATTAAACACAATGAATGTCAATAACTTTAAACTTAATTATATCTTTCGTGAAAATTTCGTAATCAACTGAAACATTTTTAAAATCTTTAGAAAAAGCTAAAAATATTTTTTTACGGGCGTTAAAATCAAAGTCGTGTCTTTTATAAAACTTTGATATACTTTTTATTGAAATTAAAATAAAAAAAAAAAAACAAGAGCAGTTAAGTTGTATTTTTTTATACACTGGATTTTATTTGTATTCATATTACAACATGAAGTATTGCTGTCAGCGTGTTTTTGGAAAAAAAAAAATATTTAATTGAATCACTATTGTATTTCATATTGACTTAACAATTATCGGTCGATTTGAATAAATAATCGTTGTTTGTGTTTAAAGCATTTTTATTACTTGCTTCAATAAATTCACATAACTAAATTAGCGTTTAAATGAGTAGCAATACGCAGCACACTTTCATGATAAATACAGCCTATTTCAAGCCACGAAAACGAGCCATAAACAAGTAGAGCTAGATATTACACATCGCTCACAGCTTGTATGGTATCGATTGAAAGCGTCCGAGCCCAGTATTGACATAGTGACCGACTATACGTGTGGCAGCAAGGAATGCTCGTTAGCTCCACACACACGCTATAGGCGATAGCGCACATAGAAGATGCTATCTTCAACCCCCAGTGGCTGGTCTAAACGCTTCCATTTCCCTACCCCCAGCATAATGACGCCTCACCAAAAGAAGGGATGGAAGAAACGCCTTGCGCCGGTTTCAATTCCGAGTGTAAGCTTGAGTTGACACGTCTAAATGTATGTATTTTATTTGGAGTTATTTTTGGTTGAAAATTTTTTTTTTTCTTTGATTTAATATTTATATAACTTAACAAGCTTACAAGTATATTATTGGTTTTTGTGAAGACCGTCTCACAGGAAGTACGATTTTGCCTATACAGGTTTGATTGATTGATAATGATTAAGTACATCTAGTATTGCAAGTCACACAATATTTAATTGGCATAGTAAGTACGTTGTTTCGTTTATGGGATATGATTGTTTAAAAATTCTTGCTTAGTACTAGTGATTCGTTGGTATGTGGGTTCAAATCCCATACAAATCACGATGATATTTTTATGAGTGTTTCTTTAATCAATTTTCAAAAATGTACTTAATCATTATTAAGCTTACAAGTCTTTTTGTTTATTTGAGCTAAAATAATATTTATAAATACATTTGGTGAAATCTTGAAAAGGTATGTGCAAGTTTTCACTAATTAACTTATTTTTTAAATAAATTAATGCTAACCTTACTTCGTTTATTTTCCAGCATTATATTGAAATTGCAATCTGAGACTAAAATTTTTAATATTGTAATGCTTAGTGACTCATTAACAATAGAAATAATGAAATACTTTTCAATACTATCATAGTATTCATTAAAACTTATTCATTTTTCAAGTCTTTGATAGGTAAAGGTAAACACACATAAAAATTAATATATTCAAAGAGCCATTTGCTTACACATATTGTTTTTCTCTTAATACTGCGTTCTTGGTACTAATACGTTTTCAGTGATTGATTATTAACTCATTTATGCCGAAATTTTATAATAATTAAATTTGAGTTTCTCATTTATAACAATATTTTCAGTAATACAGCACTCTGTTAATTTGGTTTTGATTTCGCATTCCGATTTTATATTTACTAAAAATAATAAACGTTTATTTATGTTTTTGTTTAATTAACTATATTAATCTATACAGTGACCACTACATGTTAAAATGCTGTTGAAATTAACAAATTATGGCTACATTTTCGAATAAAACCATTTAAATTCACGTTTTATGAAAACAGCTGGTGCGTGCATAAATTGTTGGTTAAAATTTTCGATTTAATAAAAAAAACACGGTGAGAAAATTGGCTCAATTACCTGACCACGATAGCGAATGGTAATTGGTTTTTAATTGCAACTTCGGCGCAATACGTTTCCATTTTATTGCTATTTCATGTTTGACACATGCAATTAAAGTTGATAGTTAATAAAGCTGTGTGGATCGTAAAATCCTTTAGTTTTGATTGTACTTAAAGATAAACTGAAGACTTTTATGTTCATAGAAAATGAATATACAAAGTAGACTCTCAGGTAGCATGTCTCATTTCATGCCATGAACGGAAATTTTCCAGGAATATTTTCCCCTTTCAGCGGTTCGAATTCCAGGAATAAGCTTTTAAAAGCATTTCGTATCGCAAATAATGCAGCAGTGGTTTTTACACAAGAACGCTTCCAAATTGCAACTTCCGCTACTAAACTAGTTGCGAGTTTTTTTAAAAAAATAAGGAATTACCGATAAGTAATTTTTTGACACATATATTTAATATTTAAAAAATATATCAATGTAAATACAGTAGATTTAAATTAACAAAAAGTGTTTGTACGTAACCAATAAATCAATATCTTTATGAAAAAATATTTAGATTAATAAGTTTATTTGACAAAAATATATTGAAAACTTAAAATAAAACCAGTTTATTTCAATTCAAATTTTAGACACAAGCATTTGTTTTGTATTTTGTGGCGTGTAGCCAAAAAATAATTAAAACTCATATATGCCATATTAACATATGTATTTTGCTTCTATTTGCTTAACAAAGATATCTTTTTCTAGATAGTAATTTATCAGTTGTTATATTTCGGACCCAATCGATTCATAAAAATGTGGTATTAAGCCTCGAACGAAAATATAAACGATATCTACGATAAATAATAAAAAAAATAATTTTGTGTTTGTTTGGGGGATATCATTGTTTAACTTTCCCAAAAATTATTAATGCTTCCGTTATTCGCAAGACCCAATGTAACAATATAAGCAATACCGCGTAAGTCCTCCTAATCTAACTTCAACACTTTCAACTTTCACAATCTTTTTTGCCAGCAAACACAACGGATGATTGAATCTGCCCGGACATCTCCAGGGGTGGGCAAGCTCGGTGGACGAGCTCAGATAAACCCCACATTGTTCCCAGAGTGTCCACTTAGGTGGGCTCACTGAATACTCCAGCCTGAGAGTTTTAAGATGTCGGACGGAGAAGAGTGTGGATGCATTAATACAAGAGCCCTTCTCACTCCATCACTGCGTTTGAATAAGATCGGAGTATTTTACTTTCACACTGAGGTGAGATAAGAATATAAAAATTACCGTGAAAACACTGATAAAAAATAAAAAAAAATTTGAAATTAAATCCATAATTGATATTAATAGAACTCACAATTTTGGAAGCTTGTAAGGATTTATTTATTATAAAAATAATAATACATTTTTTATATCTTACGTATATTTGAATACGAAAAAGATTTTAATATTTAAATTAAAAACAACGATTTCACTCTCAAAGTATAATTTTATGTATATTAATATTAATAAAAAAACAGGTACTTTTTAAAATATGAAATTAATATTCAGAGCATACGTTTATCTGCACTAAAAAGCTTTGATATTTTTTATAGAATTGAGTTAATCGCAAAATGTGCAGCTCTTGAAAAGTACGTGGAAATGGTCTGAAGCTATAAAATATTATATTTTCTATACGCTTAGCATATTTGGAATAAACAGCGTTAATTTCTTATTTTCAACTCGATGTGATGTTCGTTGCCAAATAATAGAATTCGCTGTCTAGTTTTATAAGTAAATATATTTTATCGACACGATTTGGACTGTTAGGAAATTCGTTATAAAAATAATAATAATCAACAAAGAATCACCTATTTTAATGAAGTGAGTGTCATTTAGAAATTTAATGATGGACAAAAGATCTTTTTCTATTTCATCTAATGCATAAATGCATGTTATTTATTCTTCATTTTTCACTCATAATTAAATCTTCTACATCGTAAAAGCATAATTTTTCAATTATACAATAGAACAAGGATTAAAGTAAAATGATGATTAGTACACTTTGTTGTTTTTAAATTATTTCACTAAAATATCCAATTAATTAGTTTCACCCGTTCTCTGCATATTAATTTGTATAAGATAAGAGAGAAAATTGCAGAATAGATTAAGGTCATGGTATGGGTTTCTAGGGTCCGGGATATTTTGGTTAACCAACTTGATGTACCGTACTAAGATGTGTAGGAGCTGGACGAATACATGGGGCGGGTAGGGAACTTGTCTTTGCAAATGTTGATTAATAAAATAATGTTTTTAATATATTTAAAAAAAAAAATATATATATATATATATAATTCTCAAGTATAATGCATCGGTTATTCCATGCTTAGGAGCCACTGTGTAAATTACTATGGTAACTCCATCACGAACAAGGATTGAAACTGGGTCCTTCCTCTGACATTTCTATCGATTTTCACTTCCCATTCAACCGCAATTGACTGATAAAGGTAAGCATTAAGGTTCGGGCCTGCGTTATTTTCCCAGTGGTACAATGATCCCCCATCGGCCACATTTCTCACCATCCTCGTTCTTCCATTCTTTTTTGCTAACGAAAAAGATCTCAACCACTCTGAGGTGAAATCAGTGTAATATGATACCCAATACTACGATCTAAATTAAAGTGGCGTATTTACTGTTAATACATCGGCTTCCGTAGAGTTTTTATAAAATACTGAAGTAAATTATATTTTTTAGAAACTTTTGGGAGTATCCTTAATCCACTATCTTCCCAGTCTTGGAAAAAACTTCTCCCACAAGATTATATATTTGAATTTTTCTCTACACATTAAAATAATATATACGCTTCTTTTAATACAAACTTTCAGGTTTATGTTGTTATTTTTATTTTCAGTAACATTAACGTGTGGTGTATAGTGAACCGAGAAAAAAACTAAATATGTATTTTTTATATAAGATGTCGAAATTTGTTTTACGAAAGATCCATTTGAATAATTTTTTTCATAAAAATAAGCTTCCAATAGACTATTTGTGAAGGCATATTTTCATACAATTTTGCAACGTGTCTGACAAATCAAGTTTATACTCAAAGCTTTAATTATAATCATAAAGTTTTCTTCACTTATTCATTCAATAAGAAAAATTGTGTTTGTTTTAAAATATATTTCGCCTACTGTAGAGTTGCAACAGTAATTAGAGCAATATTTCGAGTTACGTTTATCTTAACTTGGATGTATTCCGCTTCCAAAATATACAGCTTTATATATGAATTTTAAGAAAACAGGAAATGTTCTCAGGTTTTAGTAGCGTTTCTAATAGATTACATTGTTTTTAGTTTAAATATTTAAAGTTGAACTCGGTTCTTATCCCTAATACATCAGAAATCACAAAGTAGAATTACCACGCTTGGTAATCAAGTAAATGAAGAAGGAAACGGCTTAAAGAAAAACATTACCCAAATAATATTCTTTATGCATAAAAAATATATCATTTATGTACAAAGGTTTTGTCGATACGTTTATAAAAAATTCTACCACCGTACCAATTTTATTTTTATCTTAACAAATCAAGAAGATGTTTTGATTTTTCTCCAAAGAATTTACCGAGGAATTGGTCACTGATATTCGAGCAGTAAGTCCAATATCTCCAAAGACAAAAATACATTTTATATTGAGCCCAAGAAATACCCTTCCTCAGCAGTAAATAAATAAGTCAGGATCCTTGGATCGCGATAGAGCTGTACGTGATCATTAGGCTCCACCATATTTGAAGATCCCCGCCGTAGATTCTCCTTAGTCTTGTTAGACATCATAAGACCTTACTCCAGCAGCAGATATCTGCGAGACTCTCAAAAGATTTAAAAATATTCTCAGCGCTGTCTTAATCCTCTTTTCGAAAGCATGAACAGCCGATAATCCGTGATTTATACAAACTACGATATTTAAATAGAAAATACGTAGCCGCCATTGGTTTTTTAAGTTTAAGTTTGAATTAAGATAATCTTTTGTAAGTCACATAATAAAATTTTTGAAGAAAATTTTGTCAAGCGTCAACTAAAAAAAGCAAGTGAGAATGATTACCTTACTATTCCGATGAGTTTTGAACCAATTTGTTTTGAAATAATTGCTTGTTTACTTATATAGCAATAAAGTTTTCATTTTTCGTTTATATTGTATATCCTTATTCAATTCAAATTCAAGAGAATTTTCTGTGAGTTAGTGCGCGGCCTCAATTTTTTACTAAACAATAAACTAATGGTCTTTTCATTACCTCAAAATATTTTGTTGTGTGTTATTAACACATATTATAAATATTAAAATTAGCAGGTACAACTTCCAGTACTATCATAATTATATCGTTTACTAAAAGAAATTATTAAATATAGATATATGTTATTTTCCTTGTCTTATATAACGGCTATGCGGTATATCATAATATATAAAACATTTTATAGAACCTATGTAAGTATTCAGCGCAAAATATTCTTCCAGCAAAGATGTTCAAAGCCCCTAGTCTATCCTACAGGGAACGATCCACGCCTGAAGAAGCCGACGGGGCAGGACGGGGGATGAACGGCTGCGATATTATCGTGATGATAAAGAAGCTGAAATGGCAGAGGACCCCAGCACGTTGGCCGATAGATGAATGGAGGACAAAAAGTGTTATCGATTGGTGTTCTTACTGCAAGAAAGCGACACAGGATATATGTCAAGGTCCCAGCTCAATTGATCACTTCCGAGGACTTAATACTAAGCAATAACCTATAATAAAACGAAAATATCAATAAACCCTAAATACAAGATAAACCACTGTAAGAATATCGTTTAAATATAAATAAAAATATTTTTCTATTCAAGGCTCAAAATCACAAGGCAAACGTTGTAGTTATGTTCAAATTAAAAGGCTTAAATCAAAAAAATGCATTTTTAATTATTTATAGACTTAACAAGGTGTCTGATTCTGCCCATTAAGCGGAAAACCACGAGACAGGAATTTTCAGGGATGGTGCTCAGCAAAATGGCAGAACAAGGAAATCTGCATGCGGACTGAAATTAAATTGGATTAATCGCTTTATTTACTGCTATGTAAGTGATCTTTGGGAGGATTGATTTAAGTTGGCAAAAGTTTGAGTTTTATTCAAATTGAGATACTTTGAAAGAAACTACATGAACATATTGATTTTTGGTAACTACTGCTTATTACCTATATTAACGTAGAATAAAAAAAATACTTTCTACCGATATCCATGATATACCTTAGCCTGACTCTTATTAATGCAGTATTTATGTACTCAAGTCTAAAGTGTGATTCGAAGCACTTACCTCTTAAGGATGGCGAAGATAAAGATTTGTTTTGTCATTTTAGGTGTGAATCGATGACTAAAATATTACACACGTAATTCACTCGAGAATGAAAAATGAATGCAAAGTATTATACGGAATAAAATACATCGCGGAAGTATAAAAAAAAAGTCTAGTAATTATAAAGTTATTTTTTACTATTTGGTTGCAGGTAAAACAATATTCTGCCTTAATTATGAGTGAAAAGCTGGCAGCTGTGCAAAGTATGACAACTGCATAGTTTCGGGCAGGCTGCACTAATCCCCACCATTACCACCCCCATCTTGTGGACCGCAGTAATTTGTGAAAGTGCACACAGCCAGAGCGAGGGCTGTTCCTGAAATGTAATCGAATAATATCGCAACTTCCAAATCGAGTTAATCTGCTTATACTGAATCTGACGAGATAATGTCCAGCTGCTCTGTGTTACGAATTTTTCATTTTGGTACCAAAATCAAATACTACAAACTATGACTTTCAAACACAACAAATTATGAATTAATGTATTTGATATTGAATGTACTTAAATTTGAATGATTTTATAAATTCTGCCTACTTGAGTTAAAAGCTCATACTATATCATGTACTACTTAATACCGCATAAGAATAAAATTACTTTATTAAGATTTGTATATTATATAAAATAACATTTATTTAAAATTTTAAATTTAACTGTTATTTAATACCATATAGAAAATATGGCTTATATTTACTGTACAATGGTTTTCGTTCAATGAATAATTTAAAAAAGCAACTTAATAATATTTCCATCAGATATATATCGTTTCTAGTTTTAGAAAAACCAAATCGAAGCTTGGAATATCTAAGATCTATTTTTATGAAACATGTCCCTTTAGATATAACGTTAAAATGTTTGATAAAAAATGCATATTTTTTATATTGTAGATTTAAGAATTGTTCTGTCGTAAATATTTTATCTACTACTAAATGCCACCAAAAGAAATTTGCCAGGGACAGATGTAGGTTAGTCAAATAATACTCATTTAGATTAGTCATATAATACTTTTGCATCTCCTAATCATTTATTTTGGCCCTATTTATATTTTCGTATTGATTTCGTGTGTGACTTAAAACTTATGCAGTTAATATTGATGTGTCAAGGAATAACGAAAAGGTAATTGACGGTATTTGCAAGGATTTGATATTCTTCAAAATTCGTGTTACTGCTTTGAAATGTTGAGATGTTTAAATATAATTTCGATTGTTTCAGTTTTATAGAAAAACAAGACACTTTTTTGATTATTTGAATTAATTGGCACAAGATCAAAATGAAATGCTTAGTTAAATATATTTTTTTATCAAGTAATAAACGTACATGTATATATGTGCATTTATTACGAAAAGTTTCGTTTTGTATCAAAAGTCTTAGGCAGAATTAAACTTAAGTATTAAAACAAAAACAAATCCATTTAAAACTTTGTAATGCACGTTTTTATAAAGATCAGTTTTCGTTAAGTATTTTTGGGTAGATTTTAGATTATTGTGCTCACTGTTGCCACACCAAATGTATATATAAATAATTTATATTAATGACTAAAAAATGTAAACCTTTTTTCAAAAAAAGTATAAGATAAATGGTCCTAGAAATAAGTAGTGTGTCTATTGAAAAAAAAACTCGCAAAGTCTGAATCGCGTAGAAAATAACAGGCTTTGCAAATGCGCAAAGAATTTACCTCCAGTATGACAAAGTGTAACAAATTTTCTTTCAGACGTTATCGCATTTTCCGAAAGGCCTAAATTAACTGCAAATTCAGTTCCAGCAAGTTAACACGCCGCATTTTCTGATCCTACACCGGCCGATAACAGTTTTATTCATCGCGCATTAGGTCTGTCCTTTGTTGAAAGACCGAGAGCGCGCGATTTATTGCCCCACGGTTTCAGTGCTAAGGCTCGCCTGAAAGCCTCCCTGTTGGACCGCCAGACATTTCAGTGATAGATCACACACCAGAGGCGCCTGCAAACGATCACTATCACAAAAATGGCACCTCGTTATTATAAAATCGCTAATAACACAGAAAGACGCTACGATCTCTCCCGTGAAAACAGATTGGCTAACTCTCACATTAACTTCTCACTTGCGTGATAATAATACGATTATGCCGGTAAAAAAATGAAACTTTTGTTTGAAAGTCGTAACATTACTCGGGTAGCTTGTTTTTAAGTTAAATTTTATGAAAATTGAGTTATTTTTTATCCTGCTGCTTTGTGTAAGTGTAGATTATTTTTAAGCACTCTGTTTATTTCTGACATAATATGAGGTATTGCGTCATTTTGTCTAATGGTAGAATGTTCAATTTATACAAAAATCATACTTTTGTGAATTCGTTGCTTATGTTATTGAACTAATTTATAAAAGTTTCCAAAAATATATTTATTGCGTAATGTACTGTTCTAAAAACTTTTCAAAAAACGTCACAATTAAGAAAAAAATATGAAACGCATCACGTGAACAAATATTTTTTAAAGATTTTCTAAAAGTCCGAAAATCTTATATTTTGTACCTAATTATATCTATTTTAAAATGTGCCTAGTATAAAAAAACATAGATATAATGAGCTTTATTAAAATGTTATAATTTTGACATTATTTGACACATTACATACTCTAAAATATGTTATCGCAAAAAACATGGAAAGTCTGAGTCAATTTTGAGGCGCACAAGTCATATTTGTTGCAAACAAACTTGCGTTAGAACGACTTTAGCATATCAAATGATTATTAATGTTAATAAATACAACATTTATGGATGTCATGTTATTCCGTGATTCTTCTTCGAAGTTCCAGCGTTTCAGTCTCGTTTCAGCCAACTTCAGGTATTTAAAACTTTACAACAAAAAATGTCCTTTTAAATTTACGAATACACTAATAACTTGTTCAGTACAGTTCAATACTTTTTAATTATCATTATTTGCAGCATGATTTTCGTAAAGGTAAATAAAAGTATCATTATCACGATGCAGCCTAATGTTATGTGAAAGTTTGAAATAGATATAAAAGACATGAACATGTAGCAGTCGATAGATAGGCTGAGCTACATGTCGTTAACAAGGCCTCCACTTGGCGACAACACGTGAATACTCCCGTGCCATTCGTGTCGATCGCTGGCTGTCCGATCTGGACCCGTGCCAGCGCAGAGGCCATACTAAGGACGAGGGGGCTCAGATAGTGATTTGTCCGAGGAAAGTTTCTAAGTGATAAACTTCCAATGTGGACTTTATGGTGCTGATTGGTTTTGCCAAATCACTTTTTTCTTTTCCTAATTTTATATTTTATTAGTGTAATTATAGGAAAACGCCAAATCGGCATGATGTAAGTTAACGCTATTTTATTTATTAAAACAATATTTAGTTATAGTTTAAGAAGTATTGTCTGATAATGATTAAGTAAATTTTTTTAAATATTGAGAGTTGATTAAAAAAACATCGTGATTTGAACCCACATCCCCAAGCTTACATGGCCGGTGCATTATCAAATCAAATCCCACACAAATCACGATGATATTTTTCTAAGAGTTTCTTTAATCAATTTTCAATATTTGAAAAAGTATACTTAATCATTATCAATCAATCAAACCTGTATAGGCAAAATAGTACTTCCTGTGAGACGGTCTTCACAAAAATCAATAATATATTTATCAAGTGCGTGGCTTAATTAAATAGACTTTAAAAAAATAATAATATCCAGATCAGAATTAAATGCTTCACTCAGAACTTTGTGTTAAAAGTCACACAATATTTAATTGGTATAATAAGTACTTTGTTTCATTTATAGGATATGATTGTTAAAAACTCTTGCTTAGTACCAGAGATTCGTTGGTATAATTGGTAATGCACCGGCCATGTAAGCTTATGGATGTGGATTCAAATCCCACACAAATAGAGTTTCTTTTATCAATTGTACTTAATCATTATCAATCAATCCAACCTGTATAGGCAAAATCGTGCTTCCTGTGAGACGGTCATCACAAAAATCAATAATATAAGTATTGTCTGTTGAAAAAGAACACAGAGCCACATTTATTTTTTGAAGATCCGAATTAACTTGCCGAAAAAATTTTGAGTCGATGAAGCATGATAGAAACATAAATTAATGCTATTCAAACTAAATAAGTGGTTCTTTGTTTAATGCGCTCTATTTCTTATCCATTATTCTTTTTGAGCAATTTAGTTTTTCTTTTCGTAAACTTCGCAGCCTCATCGTTACAACAATCGTTTAAAATAATCAGATAATTTGTTACGCGAAACAACCACAAGCACCACCCCGCGAGCGATATAACCACTCTTCGGGGGAAAAAAAAGAAAATCCGTCTACTGAGAAAAGCTTTCCTAACAGACACTATCAATCTAGAACTGCGAAAAACACTCCGGACTCCGAATGGAAATAAATTTTGCTCGTTACAACCTACAGCAAACGAAACCCTCTGTCATTTCTTTGGTATCCTTCTCTAACGCGATATTTTCAACACCTCACCAAATTAAATCCGCGTTGACTTATTTACTTTTATTTTTAATTTAGAAACAGTGTATTTTTTTAGTATTTCAACTTTTGTAACAAAAAGGGTGTATTTGGCGTCAAGTTAAAAGATGAATTTTACTTTTACGTGTATCGTCAGGCAGAATAAGATTACATAAAAAATTTTAAAAAAACATTAAAAAAATTTTTTTTTTTCATAATAATAATATTATAATGGATTTCACCACATATCAAATGTGATTTTTTTTAAATATACCAATATTAAATTAAACCATAATAACTTGACTTGAATTTTTTTGTTATTTAATATAAAACATGCGGAAAACACTACAATAATACACCAATGATTGGTAGTCTCAATCTATCAAAAATCGAGAGATTTGCCACTGTGTTTTGAATCTCAATTCGCTAACTTTGTTCAAATATGAAATATGTCGTTAAGGTATGTTGGCTGATCAAACGAAGCCGAAAGATGAACGAAGTTGATGTTTTCATCGTTTCGAGAAGTTTTCCTGACACTTTTCAATAACATTTTGTCTTTCATCTCATTAGGTAGTCAGAATACAGAAAAACAAGTCAGAATTGTTGGAAACTCAGATACGTTTACCGTTGTATTCAATTTGTGTTCATATAACTGAAAACAATAAAGTTAAGTGAGTTGAAATTGAGTTTCAAAAGTGAATTTTTTCAATGAAACCCGAAGTAAAATTATCAAATTATTTAATATCATGAAAACGCCGTAAAATTTTTCTCTTTTCGTAATATTTCATAACTTTGAAACACTTTGTTGCGAATGTGTGATTAATTACTCATTGATTAAACATGTCATATAAAACTAATTTTTTTTAAATTGAGTTTAAATTAGTTTAAACAAGATTCACTGAATAATTATTTTGAAATGCTTATTAAGTCAATGTTCGTATTCATTCATAACACGAATCCCGAGAATAGCACATGGCTACAAATTTAGCTAACAAAACCAGATATTTCAATGCTAAAATATTAACATACGAGGACCCATAATATATCTAAGACACAAATAACTGAAGAAACTCTGATGATTGCGGCTATAAAATGCGTGATAATGTCAAGGCAACCAACGCTGTCACCAATCCTGTTTCAGTCTCTTCAAAGACCTTCACGCATGCCCCATTATCACAGTCCCCGGCTATTTTTCCTCTCCTCATCCTGGCTCCAGGATCTCAGGGCCGTTTGCATATCAATAAGAACATTTACTTCAGCCCCTATAGCAGGGATGGATGGAAGGATGAAAGAAAGCTGGGGGGATGGCGCCCTGGGGATGGATAACTCATTGTTACTGTTGGTGCACCCGCCCGATGGTTAAGCCAGGCCGTATTTTGTTTGGGGATTTACACAAGTGTTTTACTTGGCTGTTAACGGTTTTGTTTTGTTTTGATTTACGTATTATTCTGCAGCTTTTTTGGATAATATTCAGATTTAGTATATTTTAAAAGAAATTTTAAGTGTCTAGGTCCCATAATCGAGTTTTTTTTATTTATCATTTTCTGGTCCGTTTTGCGAAAAGTCGACTGTACCAATCAAAAATATTTAAATGCAAAAATTTTGATACATCCCTTCTTCCGAACACAATATATTTTTATTTCTTATAAATTTACTATTAATATGATAAATATGTGTTTTTCCGATTGAAGTGTAGGAATTTGGAGATTCGTCTGGTACATTTTCCAAGAATCCTAAACATTAAATTTTTTTTTTTTCAATTGGAATTAAAAGATTAAATATAAACCATGAGCGTCTTATTAATATAAAAATTAAAAAAAAAAAAAAAAAAACCTTCAACAAACTTAGGTTTTGAAAAGTCGTCATTTTATCCAATTTAGTAACATCTTCAAAAAAATTTTTTATACTAAAAATGGACGTTAATTAAATAATAAAAAATATATAATTTATAGTTTTTTCAATACTCTGTAAAAAATCCACTTTCGATAAAGAAAAAAAAAAGACAATTAAATTAATTAAATGACACGATTTCGCCAGGTAATGGACTGCCTCTGGTGTCTGGTTGGACACCAGAGGCAATTAAAAGGCTGGGAGCAACTGCCTTAAAGGTTGTTTCTACAAACCTTAAATAACATTCGAGTAGATATAACCGATATTTAATATCAGTTGAACAGATAGTTTTCTCTCTTGCTGTAACATTTTTATTATTTCACTGGTTGTTGGCACTGTATAACAGAACTAAAAAATATGCTTTTAAAATTATAAAAAAATTCGGTTGTATTTGAAAAAGATTACAAAAATATGAAATTTAACTAAGGTCACGTAAAAATTAAAATCAAATTAGTCTGACAGGTCAAATTTCACGCCACGGAATTATCGCTGTAATCCTTTTTATAATTAATGAGCGCAATAACTCAAAAACTGAAATTATTATGCCACGCGAGAACTGAGAAATGATACTTTTCATTAAGTAAAATTTCTCCCCAATGCAGAGAATTTAATTAAAATTGATAATTGAAGAAATTTAAAACTAAAAAAAAAAAATTGATAATTTTTGTGAATAACTATTTTGTGACGATTGGGAAAAAATATTTTTTGTAGAGTGTAAAGTTTATCAACTTTACACTGCAAAGTAACGAGTTAACAAGAGTACAGTAAGTATTTATTATTTTCAAATTAAAAAAGCCTATCTTATCCCCATGTCATCAAGAAACAATTTAATATAAAAGGTATGAAACATTTTATGAACCGAGTCATAAAAAATATTTAATTAGTTAGCAATTATGAAATTAAAATAAGCGAATACGGCGTAATTTAATAAAGCTACATCTATTCAAAGATTTTTTTTTTTTAAAGTATGCATCATCTCGGTGCAAAGATATCAGAATATTATTCTTGGATCTTAATAATTTTGCTATGTAAATCAATACCTTAGATCTTAGATCAAGTACTCAGACAATATTTACATTATCCGGTCCCTGCACACGTAAAAATGAGGATTGTCAGTTTGAGTGGATACATTCATGATCCATTGGTAAATTCGTGAAGTAGGCCTTAAGAATAGTTTCCGGGTCCTTAAGCTTTCGATAACAAAAAAAATACTTAGCAGTCTTCGTCAACAGTTCTCTTTGATAGTTATAAACAAATACACAAAAAAAAATTGGCTAAAAGTTCTAGTATTTTTTATCAAACTAGCCGGATCCATAAGTTGCTATTTAGATAATTTATTTTTTCCAAATACTGTTGTATATTTTTTCAAAGTTGTATATTAGAAGCAATGTTCATTGTAACATATAGTGAAAAATACACGGACTATCTTAACAAAACGCGTTATTAAGAATATCTCCTTTTTTGGAGTACATTATACGTTTTATAAAATGTAAGAAAAATCTCCAAACATGTGTGGTCATCTTACTTAGTTCTTTATGTATAATAATTTGGTTTAAATAATATGTGTTATTATACGTTTATATAAATTCAAGAGTACAAAAAAAAAAAATTGAAAACGTTATCCAAAGCAACCGAAAATATGTCTGAAGAAACATGGAGCAATGGAGTGGAAGTTGACCTCGAAATCCTGGCAGTGGGCCAGTGAAGAGGTCACCATTTCGGGTTGTTCAAAATAACCAGAGAGCCTGATGCCCCCATGGCTTGAAGAGCCAAATGAATTAAAATAGGTCGTTTTTGTTAGTTAGATAGATTTAGATAGCAAAAGCTCTAACTTAAATTTTTTATGACCTCCTACTCTCTCGGGTTATCATGCTTGTTTATATAAAATAAAACGAGTATGAAGGATGTTCAGATATAGATCAAATGAACTTATTGGTTTATGATTTTTTTACATGTACATATATTTTTAACGTCAATTAGCAAACTTAACATAAATCAAGCGAGTTTACTGATGCGTCAGGTCATTATCTCGAAATGATGTAAACACAACGATTATCGATGTTATTACGCGAGATGTATAAAAAATCCAATTACTCGGCCAATTTTCTATAACTGTCTTTTTATGACCATCCATACTCTGTTCATATCGCTATTTTTCTACAAGACTTTCTAAAAGCCAGTTATGGGGAGAGCCGCCCTTATCTTGTCCTTCTTTATATTTTTACGTCTTTTAATTTATCAGGATAACGAAAACATTTTAAAAGTCTTATTGAATTTTACTATTTACTTAAAAATAACGAAAGCCTATTTCTTATCCCCAATAATTAAAGCTCTCATTTGTAATTTTTTGTATGCAAAGGCTTTATGTCAAACTAATGAGGCTTTGAAAGCAAAAATAAGCCTACCCTACATTTTTATAATGAAGATAAATTGTGAGTGTAAATTGGCTCATATTTAAGCTTATATAATTTATTTGAATAAAACTTAAATATGTGACGTCATATCTCTACGAGATTAAAAATGATTAAATATCATTTATGTTATTGAACTTATTCTTAATATATATTTAAAACAATTTTAAAAAATTTTAAACATAATGCGGTTTATCAATTTTCTTGTCGTGTAATTACAAAATTATTGTTGTTTTTCAAGTGATTAATTAAATTATTTCCTATTAAGATGTTTGTCATCCACTCACCATGATTTTAATTTAAACATCAAAATTAATTACAGTTATAAACAGGTAAGCGAATCATTGCGTCCAACGTTATCTACCATTATAGGTTAGTATTTATATTTTCTATACCTTAAGAAGTTGGAAAACGACGTTTTGAAAAAGTAGCTTCATTTGTTGTACATATTATATAAATTAAAACGAACAGGTTCTTTGGTAATAATAAGTCATTCACTGACTGTATGAAAAACCCATAAAATAAATCGTATAAATGATAAAGAGACTGGTAAACAATATACTAGCATGGATGACGTCTACGTCTTAATACATGAAAGATGAAGAGGACATAATAAAGCAGTAGTTAAAAATTAAATAATCGTACAATCATAATTAATATGTTAATTAAGGTATCAAAACTTTTTATGTGTCATTTATTAAAAAAAAATTCTTCATAAATACGATTAGAAAGTTTGAAGCATTAAGCTTATACTTGTGCACAAATGGGTATTTGTAAACAAATAAAAGTTTATAATGGGATTAAAGGTTACCTTCGATAACTTTTTTATAAATAAACTTAATCGCATGTATTAGAAGATAAGGCGCTATCTTTCCAAGGCAAAAGATAACAGAGAGGGATACAGGTGATATGGAGCATGGGATTGAGCCTTCCCATATCCAGATATGATGCGTAATAACCCTCTCGGAGGCTTAGCATTTGGGTATTATTATTACTGGTACACTACAGGGTGGTTGTTATTTTACTACTGTGATACATGAAATTCATTTCATTTTAAAAATAATTTCTACTCCTGTTTATAATTTTTTGAAATCATATTACGTATTATTTTAAAAGTCTGATTAAACAAATGAAATACTAAACTAAATATATTTTGATAGAATATTTCATGCTGTAGATAAATATTTTTATTTTATAATAATATTTTATTTAATATTTTTTAAAGTTCGTACAATAAAATCAGTCGCTACATCACATTATAATTATTTTGATACTTTGAGAACGCAGTTACACTTAAATACAAGAAATACCCTTGTATTAAACGACACATTTTATGTAATTTGGCGGTGGTAAAAGGGGTAGGATTTTCAGGGTGGTGAATGGTGGTGTCTTCGAGAAGGGATTTCTCGTACCGCAGGTACATCTCCAGTTTAAGGATCTTGTTCTCAGAATTTGAATAACGGATCCAAAAGCAGCCATTTGAAGACAGACAAAGGGAGCACACCAAAAACAGCTGATTTAATCAAGAAGGGAGGTAATTATATCTGTATGAGTACTTTCTCCGTGTTAAAAGATTTTCTTAACTTGCCTAAAAGCTTTTTTTTAAAGATATAATGAGACAATTTTTTTACAGGCTGAAATACTTTTACTCATAAATCTACCGTAGATGCAATTTATACGAATTGTTGTTTTATGATTGTTTATTGAAAGTCATTAATGTAACTGTTTTATATGAAATATAAATATGTAAACCTTTTTCAGAAGGATGAAAACTGTTTATTTTTGATTTTATTTAAAAATAGTAAAATACTTGTCATTAAAATCATATAAAAAAATGAAGTATATTACAGAAATAGGTTTTATATCTCCGAAGCGATGGCAGAGGCTTTTATCTCGGGGTACATCGAGATATTAAATTTTGAGATCCTGTAACTTAAATAACACAATCCGTGTGGAAAATACAATCATTTGCCGACAGCAATGGCGACTTTTCCGCCTGCGAGCACTCAAGGCTCAGGGCGTATCTCTCGCCTGCAGGATATGCCACATAAAGCAGGGCTTGCTGTGCATTCAAACGTTTGCCGATCATCCCTTTTAGATGAAAAACACTACGAAATTTCTAAACAATCTAAAAAATATATGGCCAATATAACCATAAAGTTAAAAAGAAATTGACACTCATTAAAAATCTTTACCCAAATTGATAAGATGACCTTCGAATATCATAGATGTTAAGTCTCGAAGTGGTTACTTCGAGGAAGCCACATATCACTACGCAGTATCCCACACGAGAAATTCCAAAGCCATCTTATTAAAATGGCTGCCAAAACATTTTATTGCAATCATAATTTATTCTTAGAGAAAAAAACACAATATTTTTAAAAATGCAATATGAAAAAGCCCTATTGAGTAACGCTATGAACGATTTACATTCTTAGCAATATCTTTAAATGTTTTTAAAAACCGTATTGATATTATAAATTAATATATAATTAAAAGTTATTAGTACTATGTTTATTTTTTTATCGAGAGTTCTCAGACGGTTATAAAAATGTAATAATAAAAGCATCGTTGCATTTTTACTGAAGAGTAATTATTGTTTCCAAAAAACGAAAATTTACATAAAAGTTTAGTGAAAATAGGAATCTTATCGGTTTTCTTGGAATAAATTTCAGTTCAAAACTTTTTTATTTATATTTACCTAAAATTTACACACGAAATCACGGGGTAAATGTGTATTTATGTATGCCCTTCATATCAAAATTTTAATCATAATCGATATATAAGTGTTTCTGAAATACTTAAAGGTTAAAAAACTAGTAAAATCAAAACATTACATATATATTCACAATTGTGCTGTAAATCCTTTTAATTTTCCGGTTCATTAATTTAATATACAAAAAAACACTTTATCCTTTCAGCACTAAGAACACATTGAGACAAAGAAGTAATAGATGAAGACAGACTAAACGTTTGAGCGAGGAAGAAGTTATGATTGACTTAATTCTATATAAATAATCTGCCGTCAATGTCTGCCTTCGTTAATGACGTTATGTTCACAGTTTCACAAAGCGATTCTTTATGTACATACTCAATTAGGTTATTTACCGATAGAGCTGGGTGCTCAAGGATATTGTAGGCTATCGGAAAAGATAACATGTCTTTCATTTCGACCTTCAGAATATATAAACGCATACATGGCAACCACTGAATATCAAATCAATTCGCCTTCAATTCTACTATGAAAAATACATTTAACAACTTTGAAATATAAAAGTGATAACTGATGCTTCAACATTGTAAATTTGTCGGATAAATGTCGGATGTGTGTATGGATTAAAGTGTCGGATCTCATTGACAGCATTGGTTAGCATAAAGTTAAATAACTCGTCGCTACAAGTGCTTTATCATTGTTAACGTGAAAATGTCAGTACGCTCTTTTTTATTTTTATTTAATAAACAGAATCAGTAATTTCTGAATGAACAATTATATAATCATTTTATAGTCAGTTTTACCATTTCTGATTTTTACACATTTTTTTAATTTGATGTTTCTTAAAGATTTATCACAGATAACTAAGCTTTGATTATGACGTTATTATATATATAAAAACGTTGTCCTCGGATTATTTCGAAATATGTTCATAAGCCCTTAGCTATTCAAAGTATTGACTTTAACAAACTGAGGTTTCCTCTGAGGTCGCAAAGCATATTTGAAGAGTCGGACTATACTATGGACAGAGATGAGTAATTCGATTCGTGTAGCAAGAGCTCTATGATGCAATACAGTCGCCATCTGCCTAGTTTCCCGTAATGGTCCAGGGCCTTCCCATCGATCGATACTATCATAATCTGATTGGTAATATTATATTTAACACATAATTCATTTTGATTTAATCATACTGGTAAAGGTTTGTGGAAATGTGATTTATTATACGTTGAATCTTACGACGTTTCAGTTTTGGTACTGAGGCCATATTGAATGAGTTTTAAATTCCAAAACCCCAAAAGATAATGCAAATCTTAATTTTAATAGATTATTTATTGAAAGAAAAAATAAGTGAACTCTCTTCATTATGAAATATCGCTGTTTGAATAAAACTTCAAAAATTATCAAATAGTTTTTTTTTTAAAAGGAAGCGCGTTTATTTAAAATACGTATTTTCCCTGTTACATGAAATCAAAAGGTTTTATTGTAAGTGTGACAACTTCTAGTTTTAGCAGTAGCCGATTTTGGCTGACTCGTTATATGCTTCGAAGAAAACTTAATTTTTGTTTACAGCAACATAAAATGTAAGCTTGGTGGAACATTACAAAACAAAATAAAATGCTTAAAAATATTTTTGCTTCTTCACTGTATAACCGGCGTACAAAAATACTTGAGGTTTTGTTTTTTTTTTTTTCTTTTCAGTTCCTTTGCCATTTTTCCTCGAAGTTACCAGAGCGAATAAATGTAGTCACACCCGAGTCAGGAGTCAGACGCCTGCGATATATCACGGACTGAAATGCTAAACACCGGATGGCTCTCGGGGGTCGTGACCTCTTCGCTGGACTTCCATTTCAATCAAAGTTACGGGTTTATTTCTTGATATCTTCTGATTCGTGTCAGAAAGAAATCGTTATTATTGTTCTTCAATTAAATTAATCTAATTAATAAATCGTCTATTTCAATCCTTGTTACGAGCTATTCACCTTGTGAATATCGTTTATACAGGTGCCCAAAAGGAGTATCGGGTGAATGTGAATAGTGACCGTTATTGCGATATGCTGCGAAAATTTTTAGGCCTAGAGTTGCAGGAGTTTCAAGGTTTCAACCCAAGAACGTGGTTCCAAGACTTGCTATACACCCAATCAATCAATTGAAGCTGTTAACGAATTATTCCTTAATAAGGTCTTTTTACGTAGATGTAACATCAACTGGCCTCCCAGAAGCCCCAATCTTAGCCCTCTTGATTATTTTGTATGGAGATACCTTAAAAGTAGAGTTTATGAGAATAATCCGACAAACCTAACGGAATTGAAACAAAACATCAGGTCAGAAATGACAGCAATATCGAGAGCAATGTGTCAGCGTGTTATCAGAGATCTTCGTTCCAGATTAGAAAAGTGCCAACAGCGTAACGGTCACCATTTGGATAACATTATATTTTTGAAATAATTTTCCATGTTGTGTTCTTATAATCAATAATAAAAATATACTTGATTACAAGTAGTTTTTGTTTTACTGAACTAACAAATACCCGATACTCTTTTTGGACATCCTGTATAAAATACTATAAATGATTGGTTGGCGAACTGGTCATCTATAAAATAGAAAATAACTAAATTCATCAGTGTTTTTGTGTTTAGAAAATATAGCTGAAATTAAGTGTAAAAGTGATTTTGTGTAATTGCAAGCCTTTTAATAAGTAAAACGTATCATCTTATTTAAATAAATGTTTTCTTATTTATTTGTTTGTGTTACATATAACTTTATGTTGTAAAGAAGTAATTTAACGAAATAAAAACCAATTTCTGCGCCTACGATACTGTTATTTGAGAAATGTTCAAAACTTCCTAAGATCTGTCATAAAAGTGTGATGAGAATTTCGTTTCCTGGTTTATAAAAAAAAATATATATTATTAAAAGGCCTCAGGACGCAACTGCTGCGACCTTCCTATATAGTATGCACACTTTCATCTGAAGCGGTGAATAATGCATATTTTTCTGTAATACAGATGTTGTTTCCACGTGGTCATTGGCCTGTTTTCTTTTTTCTTATATTTGAAAAAATAGGAAAGACTTGCTGAAATACTGGCTAAACTTTCAGATGTGTCATTTTTGGCAAGGAACAGCTGTTTCAGAGAAAATAAAATTTCTAGCACGTTTCCACAGGGTTAAGGGGGGCGTTTCAAAACATACCCTAAATCAAACATCTACATAACCGACATTGGAACTGTCGATAGAAAAGATATAAATCAGTTGAAACAGCTTAAGAGCCCTATTAAAACATATGTTTGGTAACTAATGCGAGGTTCAAGGAATGAAAAAAATTGGTCCGAAATGCTGAAAAAATATGTTACCAATGATATCATGGATTTTTTTTAAAGGTATTTTTTTGTTAATCAAAAAATATCTATCATTTATTGTACAGTTCAACTACTTTTAATTTACAAAATTTGAAATACAATCTAAAATATTTATACGATTTTAACACACTACTTTCAAGATAATTTGATGGGCTTTTATGAAAATCATAATGGTTTTTATTTATTTTATTGTACACAGCACATTTTTATTAGAAAATATTGTTTTGCTACCATCATAGCTATATGAGAGTGAATTTCATGAATATGGTTTTGATAACAATGTACTGGTTAAATTTTGTGTTACTCCATTTTTAAAAAAAAATATATGGATAGCAAAATAGAAAAAAGATTACAACATTTTTGCGATGTTTAAATTCCGCTTTGAATTCAAAAGAAGATGTTAAGAATCCTTTGGAGAAACAGAGCCTTCGATGTCTTATTTTCACCGACTGTTTATTTCATTTATCACTGTGCTCAGAGCGCTTTCAGTTCAATATAAATAAAATAGTCCTCCCGGTTTCGGTTCACGAACCGTCGCATCCCTGGAGTAATGTTCATGAGTCCGAACCAATAAAGGCTTCGGAGCGTTGGAGCGGCGTTTTGCTCGTTTCAGGGAGCATTCGGAGTAAAACGAGAACCGGTTCGGGTTTTTTTCAGGATTCAGACTACCCGTGTAAATGCGAGGAATTTTTATCGGTTCAATAATGTAAGATTTAACACGGCAAAATGTGTGCCGCTCCGAACAACTGGGAATAATATGGGCATGCTTATATTTATTATTTTTGTTTTAGTTGCACGTATATTAAATAATAAAACCGTTGAAATAAGTGAATATTGTACACGTGACTATCATATTTCTTTTGTAAAAACGTAATTTTAAAAGATTCATTTTATTTATTTTCATACCCTATCTTCATATTATAAAAAAATATATATATCTTTAATATTTATACTCGTGCTATACAATTTATCAATATATCAGATATTATAATAAGTATATAATGCATGAAAAGATTCAACTATTTGTTTTATTAGATAAAAAGAAGAACGTAGCCTAGGATTGACGGATACTATTCAAGAACTTTGCATCAATGATATAAATTTTTGATCACACAGTTTTTTATTAATGTATTTTTTTTTACTGGAATATGTATTTTTAAAGAATCAATACATTTTTTAAAATTTTATTCAATTTTTTCATAGTTATTGCATATGAGTATTGAAACAGCAGCTAATAAATCACATTAGAATGTCTTTTTATTTAAAAGCGTAAAGTATAAGATCTAATAAGACTTTATTAGCAGTATGGACGGAGTCAGATTTTTTCCTTGTCAATTCAAGAAACCCTTTAATAAGAAATGATTTGAACGAGGACCCAACTTACTTACGCACAGACAATTTCTTTCCCGCAGAGTAAAGATAAGAATCAAATATATCAAGTGGTCGACCAACTATAAGTAAATTGACATAAAAAGTGGAGGTTTTAAAAGTCGTTCTGAAAGTTAATACTTTCAGTTGAATCTTAAAAAAAAACTTCTTGTTTTAATCTATTCCATTTCAAATGATGGTTTGCAATTTAAAATAAAACCTTAACAAAGCAACGTTTTACTAAAGATTACTAAGAAGTTGACTGAGCAATAAATGAGTCAAGAAAACCCAAAGCCTGGTTTAAAAAAAGCTGACATTTTGTTTTTAAATAATTGATTCACCCATTAAAAGACGATAAAAATCCTTAATTCATGTGAAATTTTAGCCAACACCTCCTTAAATATTATGTTTTGGTTTTTTCCCAATTGAGCTTAAACGTCACATTAATTTCTTTTTGATTTTAACCAAGTACAAATAGGTTTTTCAAAATAATTAGATTAGGTTTTTCAAAATAATTTCATAAAAGTCGCTCTCTTCATACAAGATTGGTGATCATTTCATTGAATACGTTTTTATCTTGAGCCAGTTTTAATGATTCGAAGTACATTTTAAGCGTCTTGGTTTTTCACATTTTTTAATAATAATCATAAGTTTAATAAAACAGTTTCATGAATTAATTTCATTGCATTAGCAATTCAAGAAACGAAGTAACAGCTGAAATAGAATCAAAGAAGTATGTTATGGACTTCAAACACGTAGAAACACGTAAAAATGCAGACCTGGACTTACCTTTAAATTAAATTGCAATGGAACGTGACAGTTTAGTTTACATAAAGATGCAGTAGAGATCACGAGATAGTTGCATTTATTGCAGACTTGTATGTGCATCGAAATTTAAAGCGGAATAAAATATTGAACCGTTGATATATGTGAAGATATTACCACTTACTGTATGACGTTGTTTATAACAAAAATATCGAAGACCTTAAAATAATGTCCAGGCACTGTCTCGATTTGTATAACGCTAAAAATAATTGCCGCATACTTGACGTATTACTCCAAATTGCTACACGTATATATAATAAGTACACGTAAAATTAAGCTTTCAGTAAGTAAATGACAAAACGATAATTGTAGAGTAAATATATAGTATATAGGTGTAGTTTCACCTACAAATATTTTTTTGTTGATATATGGTTAAAAAGTTTTCGGAAAAGTTTTTGAAATGCTTCATATATTTCCTCGATGGTGTTAATTTGCCATGCCGAAGAGTAACGCAGGACTTCGCCGGTGGCAGAACCACGCGAGTTGATTTATGTCTCGCTGCGATGCCGAGGGCAGGAAACTCCTTCGATTTTATTGACTGTACTTGGAACAAACGGGTCACGTGACTGGCCGCCCGGCATTTCCGCCCCCGCGCCCACTTCCGCCCCTGCGTCCCCAAAGCCAGTGCTCACCAACCGGGAGGTTTCACACTAAATTTCACTAATGCAAAATACCACCTCATGAAAATAAGAGTTCCCCTCAGTAAGGTCTGCTAGAATCGTCGACGATTCTATCACTGTCCTTTGGATATGAATACAGTAGTAATGTCGGCATGGCAATTGCATACATATTTGAACTAAAACATTTCTACAAATAAAATAAAAGTGTAGGTAGGTCCCAGTGAATAAAGAGGGTGTGAATAATATATATATATCTGCGGACCCAAACGAAACTTGTTAGCTTTCGTGCATGTCATCGTAGCCCCCCATACAAATCACGCCAATCCCCCGACACGAGTGCACACTTTCACGGGTGGAGATAACGAGGTTTATAAAACACTGACCGAGCCGAAGAACCGAGCCGGGCCTTGAAAATTTATTCTCGAGAAAATTGGGCCCCCGGAATGGTCTATGTCGATTTTGATTTTATTGCGATCTGTCTCCGAGTGCGACACTCCGCACTTGGAAATGTTATTTCTCCGTCAAGCTCAGGATAGGAGAAACAATACCGTGTAGCCCATACATATCCCACACCCCTATGCTGGCGCCCTTACTAAATTGGATGGACGAATATCGATCTTATTTGATGTGATTATTTTAGAATTAGAGTTTGGATGAGGGATTTGATGAATATATTAGTGTTTACGCTCGGTAATTGATGCATAGTTGAGTGTGTACTTGCGTGGAAGAGTTTATGTGATCCATCAAAATCTTGCGTTACCTAACATTTTAAGTATTCTTATCTGCCAAATAAAATATATAAATAACAGTTTTATCAATATTTATGCTCTATATATAAATTTGTGAATAGTATAAGAGAAAAATACAAAGCACCTTGTTTGATGTGTGATTTAAGATATTTATGGTAATTACTTGCGACAAGTATAGAGTGTGATGGGTGACCTTTGCAATGAACCATGGATTAATCATCCCTCGAGCTTTAAGACGTAACCAAGGTTATTTTTCAATAGACTCTTAAATCACGTGATTATGAACCATTAATCTATTTTCGTTAATAATTCAGATATTTTCTCTGAACTTGGTATCAAGAGTTTTAGTTTAAAAAATTAAAACCTTAAATAACGGAAACATGTAAATAAACCTGTTGCAGTAAATGAGTGGATATTTCAGATTCCAAATGAGCCTAGATTGGTCGTAGAAGAAGAGAGGTTTTGGAGTGGTTATTCAAGTTTTTTTTTATTTTCATTGCCTCATTCAAAAATAAAAATAACAATAATTATTTCAATATTATACTTATTTTTTTGCCTTTTGAAATTTTGTAGTAACATAGAACTTTATAAACGCGAAATAATCATTAAGAAAGCTATTGATTCGTAATTCGTGGTTGAAACTTTGTAAACTTTTTTGATATAGAGTATCAGCATCACCTGAATAGAAGAACTTGATGAATAAGGAATTCTAAAGTTACACAAAGAAAGTGTTTTCACAATTTTCGTAATTTTATTATTATAAGAGAAATGTTATAAAATATTCAAGTTCGAAAACGTAAGGCATAAATAAAATTAATAAATAAGTTACTAGACAGGTATATTCTAGGTTAATTAGAAAGAAAATGTTCCATTCTATTCTTATTGATTAGTTTGGAAAGTAACACAGAGTTTTTTTAACACCAAACTTAAAATATTCAATATTTATAAATATTTTTGTCAAACTATTAAATTATATTATAATACCATGAGTTTGATGCACAGTACATGGTAGAAAAAAAGCATGACAATGCAACATTATATAACAAAGAATTCAAAATATTTTATGATAGTTTGAAAAGTTATTTTATTATTCTTAATAACTTTTTTTCTCGCAAATGAAATATACGGAGTTCAATTTATTATGTTCAATATGAAATTTTGCGATAAAAGATATTTTTTATAACATAATAGTGAGAAAAATTAAAAGTTTTTGGGCCAAACTGAAAGCATTATTGAGGTTTATAAGCTACATAAAACATTATTTATGAAAGAATTTCAACTACAGTTGTGCTAAGATGCTATAATATTAGTAATTATTGATTATGTCGTGTTATTTTTTTTTTAATGCGCTTTTGTAGCGCAAACAGTAACCGAAGTATTTTTTTCCTCGATTTTATTTTGTTTATTTGTCCACCACTGTCAGTTATTTCAGTTTATACAAAGCAAGCATTATTCAATAAAAAAATATGATTGATTGAGTCTTTGATGTGAAAAGCGAATTTGAACTTTCGATAAGGATGATGAAAGAAAACCACGATTAGAAAAATGCGTTGAGTAACGATAAACCCACAGCTTTCAAAGGAATATAATTTTATTGCTTTATGTTCTAGGTTTTTTTTATATCTAACTGTTCTTAACACAAACATAAATTTAATAAATAAAAAGCTTTATAAAAATAAAGAGAATAAAAATAATTATATTATTATAGGGGAGCTAAAATATCAAAAATGTAAGGACTTTAAAGTATAAACGTTTATTGGATATGAAAATTTCTCGTTGTATTTTAATATAACAACTGCCATTTTACATTTGGTTTAAAGTTTGATAAGCATATTGCCACATATTCATATAAAAGGGTCAACGGGAAACAGTATAAGGGAGATATGAAATATCCGACATTCTAACCTGTTAAATTTTAACGACATATTTCCGGTATGAAATAGGGTTTTCAGTACAATAATATTATGCATTGAAATTGTAGTTTTTAAAATATTTTTATTCTGTCGTTATTATGAGAAAGAGTAGTCAGAAATAATTTTCAACAAATTCATTTATTTTATTAAGATTCTTGTTTTTAAAATTAAATATGTATTTATCAATAAACGAGCTGAATAAATTATTATCAATCTACGATATCATTTCCAAAATAAAGAAGTATAATTTCATAACATACATGACTAAAGTAGTTATAATCTTTTACTGCATAAATCAATTTTTAACAATAACATTTTTTAACTATCAATTGAACAAAATTCTGTTTCATCTTTAATATCTTGATAGAGAATTCAAAAATATCGCAGTCTTGTTGTCTCATCAGTTTTTTTTTATATTGAGATGAATTAACGATGATTTTCATAAGCAAGCTTAAAAGATTATTACCAAGGCCGAAAAAATTTGTATTTAAATAATAATTGTATAAAAGCAATATTCTAAATAATTGCTAAAAACATGAGACTAAATCTCGAGAATAAATAATATTTTTTTAAAAAAACCTGACACGTTTTAACAGGATGTTTATTTTATGAAAATCGTTTAAAGATAAAATAATCTTTCTTTAGAATATAAATAAAAAAATTAGTACTAATATATAAAAATAGCTATGGTCTACGATCTAGTGCAAAATTTTGTGAAAAAAGATGTGCTTTCACATTAATATTGTATACAAATTAACAATTGTCAGTAGATTGGTGCTTTGTGTCTAAATAAATTTTAATTTATTTATTATGTGGTTGAAAGTGACAATGTTTTGAAATTAGTGTAATTAGAAAGACTAATAAGAATAAGCGCTTTCTAACAACCAAAGCATCGAAGAAAAATTCTCTACAGAGACAGGCAAAAGTGGAAAAGAGATACATAAGAAAAGTGCATATCAAAAATCTTACCCTTCCAGCATAATAATGATGTAACGCTTCTGTAAAAATAAGTTTTAGGCTAAAATCATAAGAGTCGCATTTAAAAGAAATTAATTTAAGCATTTATACGCTTTCAATTCTATTAATTATCTAAATTTTTAGCAGTCAAATAACCTAACTAATAACTACAATTTATTTATTTAAGACTGATTTATCTATTGTCTTCTTAAATTAATATAATTTCGTAGACTAAAAAGAACTTGTAAACAGGTTTACTTTTGAAAGCTTTGTATCATTATAAATTTGGTCAAATACTATAACATTTTGAAGAGTGCAAGTTGAAATTGGATCTATGAAATCTAAAATCCTTTCAAGCTTGCTTAGAATCTGTAAAATAGACCTTGTTAAAAAGAACAGGTTTCTTCTAATTACTTAAAGGTTTTCCACCAAAAAGTTTGGGCTTTCAAAGCTCGGTTAATAATGTAAACGTTACCTGGTCTAATGGAATGTTTACACACTCAGCCTGTTTGACTGTTAACGATACATCAATATGTTTATTCTTGAGTTGGGCATGTTCTGTTTAAAGTTCTTACGACGTAATTAAACTAGTACCGAGTACACATCCTGCATATTACACGAACTGTAACTCTTTTTTATCTGAAGAAAGGGCGTGTATTTTAGAAAGGTGAATCACACATTTTTTTTTGTTTTAAGTAAAAATCAATAAGCAGGCTACTTGACTAATGTATAAGAATGTATATTTTTCGATTGCGAGTTGTGAGTGAGAAGTTCGAAACTAACAGTTTTCAATCAAAAATTTTAGACTTTGGACTAAGCTGCTTGATTATTTTACTTATTTCAATAAATTTTAACAAAGTCTCCGTTTGAATAAAAAATGTAACAATGTTTGAAGTCTTCGCCGAAAAACTTTGCAATTTTTACATATCTTTAAGACTCGTACTTTAAGAATAAAATATTAGCTTTTGGTAAAAGGATAAATGTCACATATTTGTTTACGTATAAAATATTTTGAGTTATAACGCTTAAAATTAATATACACTTAAACACCGTTGTTCATATAACCAAGCAATTTCTATAGGATTTTTCATCGTGTAATTTATATTTAAAATAATGCAACCTGTAAAAAATTCAGCGTCCTACTTTTCATACATGATAATTATGCAAAATTTTTACAGCTTACCACGAAAATTCAACTGGAACATTTGGCGTATCGTCGTTACCTAAAACTATTTAATTACAGAAAATTATGTATCATTACAACCTGGGGAGCAAATGTACAATGCTTAGTGCCTTATAGCAGAGTTAGCACTAAGAAGCCACGTTATAAACACTAAAATATGTCATGTTCAAGTAGTTTGTATATTGTTGGTTTGGTTTGTAGTTTTCGTCTATACTGCAGGCTGGGGCGTGTACTGGGACGAGCTACGTGATTATCAAAAGCTTATTGTATGTGGTTAGAAAAATACCCAAAAGAAATACAAGACTTTTTATAGAAGCAGACAGAAATAGAGTCGGAAACATTATTTTTGAAACGTTGGAATTGTAGCCATTATATATATTTTTTATGTACAGAAATTAACTGAAAAATGTATAAAAACTGTACTAGACTATTTTCTCTAAAAAAAACACTGACTCAGCATAGAGTGAGAAAGGGACCCGAAGACGATGATAAAAAAATATATACTTTTACTTCGAGTTTTGACTTTTTTGAGTTTACGTTATTAATTAACCAAACAAGATACATCGTGTAAAATTAAAAACTCTTAGCACCAGTATTGTGAATTTAATAAATAATTTATTTAATACGTGATTTAAAATTTAGTTTTGATTGTAGCAAAGCTTTTGAATGCAGTTTCAGGCGTTGATTCCAGCGTTTTCAAGGAAAGATGGTTTAGTGCATGTATTTCTCGAGGGTATTCTATCCGATGGCCACATACAAAAAAGACATACACAGGTCAAATATACGTGTCGTAGGGCTGTGCCGCTTACGGGGACATGTCTCTATGGTTCATATGCAGCATACGTTGCGCAACTATGGTGACAATAATCTAAGGGTTTGTCCCACCGTTTTGACGTAGGAAACGGTGTCTCCTGTTGCCTCTGTGAACGCCCGCCTTAGACGCGACCGTCTAGCCTGCGACAGGGTCTGTGGGCACAGCAGTACTCCCTGCATGGAAAGAAACACAATGGGGTTTGCTATAGAACTGTGAGATACATACATACATACAGAGGTATAGGTAAGTCGACAGAGGGTATTAAAGACATATATCGACAGCAAATAGCTATAAGATACTGAGTTAAATAATGGGAAGATCAATACTTAGTAGAGGGGAAGTATCGCATTATGCTTGAATGATACATATATATTAATACTCAATTATCTACTATATCACATATACATAATATACTTAAAATACAAATTGGATTGAAATAATAAGTATTAAAATAATATAGGATGTAGCTAGTTTATAAGTGTGTTTTCTGCTTTTTAATGTTTTTATCGAAAACGTAGATTTTAAACAAAACTTAGTTATTGTAGTGAACATTTGAAGAGATATTTAGAAAACGGACACTGAATAAAGTCAATTCCATATAATATTTATGCTCATTTAGCTTCGTTCGTAAAATATACTATTATACTACTAAAATACAAACAGTGTATTTAGCTAATTATATAAAACGGTTTGAAATATTGAGTACATAATAAGTACACTGATAAATGTAGTATTTTCCTACGGTTCAATTATGCATTATTCATTGTGAAATCCTGCAATCTAACCTGAAATACAAAAGCTCCCATCCTCATTATTTCAGGTCGGCGAGTAAAGCACTTTCGAATAAAATATCGCTTTAATCCAAACTGGTTTGAGCATTTTCTCGTTTTAAAATATAAACTAAAAAAAAATATTATGGAAATAATACAAGTCTCGCGTAAGCTTTGAGCTGGCACAAACTTGAGCTTTCTTTTTTGAAATTTAATTAACTTAAAATGCCGTAAACGTGAGGGGAAAAGCAATTTGGTAATTAAACGCCAGTTTCTCCACAAAAATAATAAAATGGGTTTTTAAATATGAATTGTACTGAATCACTATATTATGAACGACAAAAAACTATTGCTGGACTAGAATTATATTTTTCAGCTTTGATGAGTTTAAATACCCATTAAAATAAAATCGCAGTTTGTAGAATTTCATTAAAAATAATATCGTTTTATCTTACTATTGTTTCAAATTAATTTATAATGTTTCTATAAAAAGTAATAACACTTAAATTATTTATTATTATTACAACGTTTTTGCATATAAGGCACTTATAGATATGTATTAAATGCTTAATTGATTGGATAGTTACTATTCACAATTGTCTAATTTTACGTAAAACTATTACATCTGCGATCAGAGTTATTTAAACTTTAACGGCCTCGATCTGCCATTATCAATTCTCTCTGTTATATCCGTTTCCCCGTAACGGACGCTCTAACGGCGTTGCATTCGTTACTCGTTATGACAAGCCGTTATTCCGAAGTACATGTCATTGTAACTCAGGTTTTATGAAAGCCGGCTTCGCTTTGACATTTCCCGCTGTCTGATAGTAAAATTTTATAACAGAAAGTTCTCTCTATCTGCTTTGATGAATTTTGTTTTGATATTTTTAATTAATTCAAAACCCTAACAGTAACTCTAACATTAAAATTTAGTTATTTTTACGGAGCTTAGTGAAAAGTAAATCCCCACTTGAGTGTTTTGACAAAAATATATTTTCAATTTGATATAAACAAAACCCAACGGGTTCGACTATTTTTTAAATGCATTATCATTTTAAACAATTCCTGAGTAACTCATCGAAAAGTTTCGATTGAAAACTTACTGAAATTACTTGGGGAAAAAATACAATGTAGATTTTTTATTCTTTCGAGTAAACTTTCGCTGAAGATAATTAAAATAAAGTTTCAATTTTTGCAGACAAATCAAATTTTCTTTCACAAAAATATATTTTTGCATTTGGAGGAAAAACTTGTCGGGTAGATTGTAAAATTTTAAATTAAAAGTACCAATGTTTTTATGCTGTATTACTTTTCAAATGTTTGACTAATGTGTAAAAAATAAATTTGAAGATATTTAAAAATATATATTTTATAAATATTTTCTACCCGCTGGTAAGGCGTTGGGGATATAAATTTGCGTTTTCAACAAATATATATTCGATATCGAAACTGAGCCTCTCATCTGGAGCGGGCGACACGAAAAATTTCGGGAACTTCCAAACTAATGCGAAAAGCCAAAAAGTGACAAAACAATGGAGTAGCGATCAAAGATGGCGCTGAAATGTGAAAAATATTTGTGTACTGCCATCTGTGGGCGAGCGGCGCAGGCGGGAGGGAAGCGCGGCGGAGAACCTCACCTGACGGAACTGCCGCATGGCGCCGTTGATTCTCAGCGAGTCTGCCGCGATTCCAGCTATGGCCTCGCTGGGTTCCCGCAGCTGGCGCAGGGAGGCGCTCGCCGGGTGCTGGTGCTGGAGCTGCAGCTGCAGCTGGACCTGGTGGCAGCATCCCGAGGCGCAGGCGCTGGCTTCCGGCTGCGAGCTCTGCCGGATGATCCGCGAGCTCGGAGACGCGCTCAGCAGCAGCGCGGGCGGCTGCGGCGACGGACAGCCGCAGCCCTGGTGCAGCGCCGAGCGGACGCTCTCCCGCGAGGCAGACCTCGCCATCCGCAAGCTCGACACCGGAGTCACGGACGCCCTCCGGTCGCAGCCGCCGCACTTGGAGTGGGCGTAGGCGTGAGGAGCCAGCTGGTAGCCACCCACCGAAGCGCGCTGGCCTCTGGAGGACACAGCCGGGGAGGCGGGCCCCAAGCGGCAGTGCAGCTCGATATCTGGCACGGACCTCGCGCTGGCCTCCTCGGTGCGGACGGAAGCGGCGCTCTCTTCACTGCCCCCGAGTCCGCCGCTGGACGACAGCTGCGGACGAGGCGACGCCAAGTAGTGGGCCGTGCGATCCTGGCGCGTCAGCACGGGCTTGCCGGAGTTGAGCTTGGGCCCGGGCGAGGATCCCTCGCCGTCGCTGGGAGCCGCGGCGACGACGGTCACGGCCGGGGCGTGCACCAGCAGGCTGATCGTCTCGTCGTTGCTGCCGTAGCCGGAGTTGGCCGCGGCGTTCTCGTTCTCGTCGGTCAGAGACATGACGGTGGAGCTTTGACTCATCGCGCTCGGGGGCCGGTCGTCGCGCTCCGGAGCATCGTCTGCAATGAAAACGATCGACTCCCTTGTGAATGCTTTAAAGATTTTGATGATTTTTTTTATTTTCAGCATAACTAGTTTCGACCGTAACCTGGTCATCATCAGACACTGAATAAACTTACATAATATACAAGCATACGTTTAAATACCCCAAGCAATAGTTCAGATGAGGGTTATACTATTATTTCCGTTTGATGTTGTCGTTTCCGTTTTATTCTGCATTTGATGTTGACCAGGTTATGGTCGAAACTAGTTATGCTGAAAATAAATAAACTCATATGAAGTATACAAAAAAATCGTTTCATTTATCAAATTGTCCATCAATAATATCAATTTTTCTCATTCAAATAAAAAAATTGAATATGCTCTGTAGTCAAACATAATTCACTGTATATCCTATATCTGCTGCCGATTTTGCCAAACATGATCGGTGGTGAAGTTGGTTCAGAAAACCAATACAGAATCGGAATGCATTTTATGCCCATTCGATATGCATTTTGCTGTCACTACTACCCATGAACTACAGTGGATGCAATAGGTGAGGTTTTTGGAATGATTATTGTTTTTTCATAATTATTCTAATGGCAAATAATGTTATTGTATTGAAGATGATCTAACGCGACGGGACATAAATTGATTTATTGTATCTCTTGCTTAGAAGTATATTTAATTATTAAAAATTGGTCATCACTTGCAACAACATCTTCTTTGTGTATTATAAAAAATAATAGTTCTATTTTTGTTAGATAATTTAGTAATTCAATTGCTTTCTATGCTGCGAATAATAAGTAAGGCATTAGTTCGTTTGCGCTACTCGTAAAAGCCTTAGTGGCAAAGCAAACACTGCACGCAAAGTTGAAATAACGCGAAAATGTAAAATTGCATGACAGAATTTCATGCAAGACAGTATTGCAAGTTGCACTTTAGCCGTACAAAGGCAGTTGCGCCACGCGGAAGGCTTTAAATTTCATCAAATATCGCACTTGTCGCTACTATTTGCCTTCTTTTTAGTGATAAATATTTAAATAAAAGATTTATTTGATATTGTGCCATTTTACTCATATATAATATCAGCGGGAGTCTGTGTAAATATGATATTGAAGTTGGTTTTTGATTTGTGATATTAAACACAATTTCTATTATACAATTTAACCGACATAACCGTTTCTATTTACATTCAATAAATTCAATGTATATTGGCTACACTCACAGTATTTTTCATGGTTTAATTTTATTATATTTGCATGTTGAATCTACTTTATATCTCATACATATTTTTATGCTGCATTTATTGTTATTTATCAGTTTTGGTTGATTTCATTTTACGAGATATGAGTAATGAGTTTGATTGCTTAAGCTAGAATAAAATGTTAATTTTGTTAATATTATCTTTTTGTTATAACAAACAAATATTGAAATGCAGTCATGACAATATGAATGATACATAAAATCGAGATTAAGATTAAGTAAAACAGTTTTCAAAAATTAAAATAGTTTATACGTGTTGATTTTGTTGTAATCTAAACATTTTAACTTTATGGATTAAAAATGTATTCTGAGTAAAAGTAACAAAAACGTGTTTAGAAAATAAATACCACCTTCCATTTTAGGAAATACACATCTGTTTTCATGACCCAAACGAATCAAGCGGATTCGTTCTCGATATGATACCATCAGAATGAGAGTAAAAACTATAACCGCAGGAACATTTTTATTCCTCCATGTGGCCAGTAAAACTTGATGACTGTGTCGGTCGTTTTCTCAAAAATAAAAGTGGCGTGAAAGTAACGGTTTACTGTCTCAGTGTGTGAGGAGCTAAAGCCATTTTCACGAAGACAACTCCAGCCTCGGCAGACCGTTTCAAGATGATGAATTTTATAAATAGATTTAGCCGGGCGCAAGATAGGAAAAAGGAAAGTAAACGATTTTCTTTACCGTGCTTTTATTATTCTTAAAATTCAAGTCACTCGTTATATTTTAAAAGCATATATAAACCTTAACAAACCACAAGTAATAATATATATTTTTAATTATACATGCATACAATATTTACTATTATAGAAACATATAATTCATTCACTATTGGTAATTGCTTTCATCGCATGAAAGGCATAAGTTACTAATATAAACGATTACTCAAAAACAGTTTTTTAAATTTTGCAATTGCACAAAAAGATCCCACATTGTCTTGATATATTGAAAAAAAATATTCAAAAATAGGGTATATTGAAATTATTTTTATCTAATAAATTTAATAGCGTGAAAAATGTATGATGATCAAAAGCTTTAGTATCCAATAAGAGCCAGGTAGAAATAGAAACACCTGGGTACTTTAAGCACATGTTTGCTATATAAATTTTGTCAACGATTCAAAATTTTAATTTCACTCTATATTTTTTTTCAATTTGTTTTAACAAAGTGTTGAGCGAGGTAGGATTTCATATCAACAAAGTACTGGACGCTTTATAAACACTGAGAAGTTAAATATTTGTTACATTGTTATCCCCTAGGCACTATAATCGGATCCAATTTTTTGCCAGTTGGTGAAAAATGGTATTATCGTTTCAGGTTTTATAATCCGTAGATTTATTATTCCGAGGAATCCGGTAAGCTGACTTAACGAAATGTGTGGTGACCTTAAGCAAATTTAATATAGATTTAAAACAATATTTGTATAATAAAAATGGTTGTGGATACTGAGCCATATTTATGAATGACGAAATGCATGATTATGTCGAGTATTCGGAGATATAACCGAGAAGATCGTATCTTTGATCGTACTACATGAAACAATTTTTTTAAAATTATTTATATATATATATATAATAACTGTAATTACAAACAAAAAAAATTGTGTTAACCATATATTTTGTGTTTATTAATTTTAAAAATATAAAGCGCACTACTAGAGGGCCCATTCAAAATATCCTACGTGGCTGTTAAACAAAGAAAATTGTACAGCCTTTCCTTTGAAACGTCTTGCACAGTCCAAATGGTAAAGTTCTACAGTTGATTCTTCAGGCTTAAATTCACAGAAGGATAAGTGGTTGAAGAAGAACCTCTGGCTTGAAGAACCTTAGGGGACGGTTTTGGCGCAGCACGGGTTTCCTATTCAAAAGCGTAGAAAGTAAAGAATTTTTAAGAAACTTCGGTCTTTAACCTGACATAAAATAATTAAATAAAACATCTAAAAGAAAAGTGTTTGATAAGATTAATAACATGTAAATATAAAATTACTTGTGAATTACCTTGTATTATTGCAGGCATCGGTTTAACCGTTCACTTTTATTGACAATTTTTAAAGCCCTTGAAAAAAAAAATTTGTGGTACAATAATTTATGTCATGAAATGAAATTGTTTTTTGCTAGTTTATTACTTTTTAATTGTGACTTAAACTATATCTCAATTATTTTGATAACTCAATTAAGTGTATAACAATGGTTATAAGGTATGTTAAATAATATTTTATTTTTAAATTTAAATTTTATTTTAATCCCACTCATTAGTGAAAAATAGATAGAGCAGATTTTTAAGACTGCATATTTTGGTATGTTTAAAGAAGTGTAACTATTGAAGTTTTTCGCAAATTAGTTCAAGAGCAGATATGATTTAGATGCCTAAAAATTTATAAAACTTTGTTGAGACTTTTATTACTTTTTACTGCAATAGTTTGAAATATTAACCATTTGACTGGTGTTTGCAAGAATGTTTGTATTCGCAAAGCACGTGTTGTTTTCAAGTGGAAACGAGGTGCTGAGCATCCGTTGTCGATATTTCCACATTGAAATATTGAACAATCGCTATTCCAATCAACAAATAGACAATTACCTCAATTATTTGAAGTTGCTTTCCAGAACTGAACTATGTGCAGACATATACAAGCTAGTATCGGGACTTGAGTTAAACCAACTTTGCTAATCAATAGGCCTTTGGATAAGTATCCTAACTATAGATTATGTTTAAATAATACTAAGGATGAAAGCCCACGTAGTTAACTCAGAATTAGATAACAGTTTAATAATAGTACACTGATTGGCTTCGATAACTGGGATTTCAAGTAATTTGATTTAATATATCAATTTAATTTTACAGTTTTAATATTTAAAAAAAAACTTCAACAATAAAATAAAACTCGTGGAAAAATGTCATTTTTAAATATTAAAATTAAATTCACTCTTACAAACAAGTACACTGTAAAAAATATTGAATACTCAAATGTCCATTTTTTGCCAATCACTATAAAGAAAATAATTGTATTTTTACTTGTGAATCGGACATAGTTTAAACAAAAAAGAATTATGAGTGCTGTCTTCTTAAAATAAAACTAGTTGTATACATATATTAAAAATATGCATTTAGGCCCTAAATATAATAAATCTAGACAAAGGTCAATTATAAACTTTTCTTGGTGATGATTGTATTGAATATACTTTTAGATGAAAAAGAAACATTTACCCTAAGCATATTTGGGTACTTGTTTTTTATCCGACCACCAAAAAACATTGTCCTATTGTTTTGCTTTTTTTGTTGGCAACAGTGTCTATTTTTTGCTTCTTTTGTTGGCAACAGTGTCTATTGGCGAGAAAACACGTATTGTTTATTTATTTAATTTAAAGTATTAACCTAACCTAACCTAACCTAACCGTCAAAGATAACCGTTTTTTCATTGTTTGTAAAATATATGATACAAAATTGAAAAAAAACTTTCATTTCTATGACGAGACTCGCTGTTGCCAACAAAAGAAGCAAAAAATAGACACTGTTGCCAATAAAAAAAAGCAAAATAATAGGACAATGTTTTTTGGTGGTCGGATAAAAGACAAGTACCCATATTTGTCTAAACTGAAGACCTCTTTTCTTTCCATGACTGTTTCGTTCTATACCCCTAAGCAAACGTTTACTCTAGGAGACAATTCTTCGTCTAACATCTAACTTCAGGCATTGTATTCAAAAGTTTGCACCGAATTTCACTAGCTGCAATATTTGCCATATTTTGATGAAAAATATAAATACACATGAGTATGAAACATTTATAAATATGATATATATAGTTTTCTCTGAATTTAAAACAATTTTTTAAAATCAATATAATGATTCGTAGCTTCTTGTTCAATGTAAAGAATTCTTTGAAAACCTCAAAGAAAAAAAAATTAATTGGAAGTATTTAAATGTTTGTCCTACAGCAGTTGTCTCAAAAAAACATTGAATTGTATTTAAAAAAGCTCGATTTTTTATAGAATATTTTCTTTAAAAACACTTACTTAACTATTCATAAAAATAATTGTTTTTTTACTGCAAGATGATCTTATTTTTTGTCCATTGTATTTATTTGCATTTGTCATAATTATAATATCCTTTACGTTATTTTCGTTTAACTGTTTTCTTAAAAAGACTCAAAACTTGTCAAATCTCTTACTACAATAACAAAATATCATATGTGTATCTGCTATGTTCTAAAGAAGCATGACAATCAATTCCTGAAGCTTCAGCTGTGGTCCTTATCAATATTTGCGAATATTTTTGGCAAATATATATATTTTTTTATAACACCAGAGTTTTGTTATTAGAATATGAAGAAAACTATTTTTGAAATTTGTAAAAAAAGATTGTTTCTTGTATAATAAAATATGTAAGAACAAAATATATCTCTGAGTTGAAACAAAGGCTGCTTATAAGAATAGCATATACACAAAATAAAACCAAAACAATATCATTCGAATGCGTAAAAAAAATCAAATAAAAGAGAAGAAAGGATTTCGTGTTTGTTTATCAGAAGCTGGTATCCCTGGCGATGTTTACCTGTAAGAGTATAAACATAATAATTTATTTAATATGATCGCACGCCACCTGTAGCAAAATGAACTTTCTCCGGACTTATTCATGCGAAATGAAAGAAATACACAACAGGGCGGCTTCCTTGTTGAATCACGTAATATTTGCGAGGAAGCTGACTCGTAACGTTTACAGGATTCTGAATGAGGGGGAGCATATGGCGGGGTGTGTTTTCAGTGGACTTGGTATAATTTCGTTATAAAAAAACAAATATTTTCGCAATGTTGGTGATAGGCTTTTGACCAGCCGTTCTGGGGTTTTTTTTACGGAATTTTTGTGTAATTTTTATACTCTGGTTTTAGCAACGTTTATTATAAAATATTTCACGTTTCAGTACTTCGACATTTTGGTCATTGCGTTAGGATCATCTTTCTCATAACACTGAAGATGGTTCGAAGACTAAAACATTGAAGCATTGAAAACTTATAGAATAAGTCAGTTAGTGATACAACAAGACGATGATAAATTATATGAGAAATAACGAGTGGCCACTACATAAAGTAAAAGTATCTTATAAATAATTTTTAGGTTAATAGGCTTAGAGACTGAAGTCTTATTTCGTATTAATTATTCTCTTTACCATAACAGTTGCTCATTGAAAATATATGTGAATATATCTGATGCTAATATAAAGATTTATAAGACATCAAAGTAACTATGTGATGATAAGAGTTAAAAAAAATAAATTGAGATTAAAATAAATGTCTTAAGATCATTTAAAAGTACAACAGCTCTACTTTTGAATGTAAAACTAACAATTTCAAATGAGCACTAATTAAATACGACGTCGAATCATGGTTTTAAAATTTAATTAAAAACTGCAAGTTTGTTTTGTACGACATTGTTTAAAATTTATTTGCATTCAGTGCTAGTTGTAATTTTAGAATCAGATTTCTTGCACTACCTAATTAATATTTGTTTCACAAGGCTAATAAAACGGGGTGGTAATGTAGTTCCTGTCCTTTATAGGCATGGGGCTTGTTTTAATAGCGTAACTTTAATTACGAGCCAGTACATTTAACTAGATAGTGAAACTGATAACTTGGTTAACAAGGTTGTTAAAATATTGTTATGACGGTATATGTATTCATGCAAAACAGACAAATAGGTATGGAAAAATTTTAGTTGAAACAATACAAAATAACACTTATGCGTTCATCAAAAAAGCTTAAAGCTATTGATCAAGAGATCCAACTGAACATATCTAACAATAAAAAAATATATATTTTATCCAAAAACGAGTAATCAAAAATATTTTCAAAGTAATTTGTTACCCAAAGTAATCTGTTTTGTAAATATATATTAATTAAAATATTCACAAAAAAATTACTTCTAATCTATTTTATTTTTTTAATAATCTACTCAGTAATAAATAAACATAAAGAAATAAGCCTTTAAAAGCAAGTAGTGTTTTCGCAACCAACAGTTTGTTAAAGATTTTCATCGTCTTGGTTTTTCAGGATTGCGAATATATACCGAGGTTTACTGATGAGTAGCTTAGTTTGTAGCATGAGCATTGTTACAAATTTTCCTGAATGTGTATCCATTAGGATAAAAGGTAAAAGTTTCTAAATATATTCGCCGGGATGTTTCGTATAAGTAACAGTTGAATAAATTCAGTGTTGGGATTCAATGTCCGGAATGCTGGGGCTGTTGAAGGACGATGAGTTAAAACCAATTTGGGGTGGGCTGAAAATACCAATGAATGTCATTGGTAAATCTTATAATGCTCTTATAAAGGCAACATACATAAAGCATATAACCTTCAAGAAATCTCAGCCATTTTTCAGTTTTCGAGATTTTCCGCTGCATGGTTGAAATTTCAAAAATGATATATTATATTTTTATAAAATTGATTTATATCTACAACATACTGTAAAATATTTCTCGAGTGCAATATTTTCTAATTGAACCAAAGTTTAATCGAAAAAGTATAAATATTTGAAGACTAGTACATGTACGTGACAGTGGCGTCTACAATACAAAATGATATTGAATATTGAATTCTGAGTGATAAGTCTACATGCTTTGGACAGACTTCAGCGGTTTATACTTAGTAACATGTCATATCATTTTAGAAAGCCTTTGTGGTCTTAACACATGAAATAAAAATATGATATTATTATAATATTCAATAACCGTATTTGAAAAAAAACCTTTTTCCGACTTACGCTCGCCAAGTAAAGATTCTATGAAAGCATAAAATATTTTATGCACAAAGTGAAAGTCCAGGTAATAAAAAAAGAAATAAAATAATTAATATATAATATACGTCATATATACTTCTGGAAATGATAAGAATATATCAAATTAAATAAGTATTAAGGGAATAATAATATAAAATATACTTTATTATCTGAAGTGTAAACATATATTTTCTGTATCCTTATGATAAGAAATATACTTTTAGCATATAATAATTTAAGTGAGTTGAAAAAAATTAAAAAATACATACTTACAATACTTGAAAGGTCTTTTTACTATGATACCAAGTACCACAAAATCGACATTGGAATTTCACATTTATAAATTTATTCGTAAACTCTTAATTTTACCTAGTATTGAGTTTTTACACAAATGGAAAGCAATTTATTTTCATTCGAGAACTGTTTTGGTCTTCACGTAGATGTTGGTTCCTATACTATTGTTTTCCAATATTTAAGTAATAAATTCCTTTTTCAATAACATTATGTCTGTTAATACTTTTTTAATTATTAATAAAAATTCTTTCACATACATAATAATAACCAAAAAAACTACGTTTCTGTTCATTGAATTGAGTCAATCTATATTAGTAAAAAATATATACATATCAATCTAAAGGCTAGAAAAAACTAGATAGGTTTTTCAACTATAAAAAAAACTTCTTGAACTGTCTTTAGTCGTACAATTTGTTACAGATTCTTTGATATCAGTAAGAATTAGTATGACCTTTTTAAAAATTCCATTGGTTGTGTTTCGAGAAGCCTCAGCATTAATAATAAAAATATTAAAACCATATGGTGAGGCCTGACCGATATAAGTTAATGGATAAAATATAGAGAGGGGCTGTTACCCCTATACAAGGGATCTAGTACCTCTCCATACTTAGTCGACAAGTTTTATTAAGACTCAGGGTTCGATTGATTGCCAATTAATTCGGCTTTGACAGGTTTTAAGGTTTTATGAAAACACTTCTTGGGTAATTCAGTTTTAAATATCCTATTTTAATTGAGTCTAGACTGATTTGTTTCCTTCAGATTTCGGGTTAGTGATTATCGAACTTTCGAGTTCTTTTGACGCAGGCGTTATATATATAACGTGGTATTTTCAGGCTAATAAACATTTATTTACTTATTTTACGTTATATTAAAGTATTAGAGAAAGTAATTAGTGATTATTAATTTCATTATGAAAAGGCTTCATTTTAGTAACCATAGCTCAGTTTAGGTAAAACTTCACTTAAAAAAATAATTAATTTAATTTATGTGAAAGAATAGAATAAGTTAAAACTTCCTTAACTTAGTCAAAAATTACTAAACTTTTAATTTAGACTGAGTTTTCTCTCCGCCAATCAAAATTTGTTTTCTTTGAAACAAAGTTTTGAATTTCATTGTAGGATGAGCACGTGTGTTATATGACTTTCATCTTATTTCTTAACTACCATATTAAATTTAATATATAGTTAAAACTTTCATATTCCGTCTAGGCTGAATAAGATTTTAAATTTGAATAATATATTTAATTTATAACAAATTATCTGGTGTCTATCATAATCAATTCAAATACATTTTTTAAATTGATTTGTATTGAAATTTGCAGATCCTAAACAACGACTATGAATAGTCAAATGGCTATTTTTATTTGAAGTCAAGTAATATTTTTGTTTTTAAGCGTCTTTGCCTTTCAAGTATAATACTTTGTTTTAAATTTGACAATTTATTTATCATGTTTTAAAATATAGCATAACAAATAAAATCAGTGTATCACGGACACAACATATCCTTTTATTATTCATCAGCTTTTGAAACAACTAAGGGTTTTTTATTGAAATTTTTAAACCATTAATGATTCTAGGATTGATTAATTTTTGTATAAATTATTTAAAAAAAAAAAAAACCGTTCCGTGAATATAACTAAAAAAAATAAAAATATTTTGAATATAATTTCAAATTAATGGCAGATACGTTATGTAAATGCGAATCTACTTATTGAAAATTTGGTATTTCCATATTAAAACGCTGAAAACCCCAGAACATATTAGGAAAATTGTTTTCCAGGAATTTTCTTTTGATATAACATACAATCCAGAACTCAACCTATTTTTAAATATTTTTTTAAATACATAAAATCATTACAAACGACTGCTAATTAAACCATTTAGTTTAACGCGAATAGAAAGTAAAAAGTTTTTTTACATATATTTTTTATGACAAAAAATTAACATTATTTATTGTGCTTTTAAGTATACATGAAAAAAATATTGTTCGTTTTACATGAAGTATAAAAATGTCAATTATTTTTTTTATTCCAGAAAATAAAGCCAAAATTGATAATTTACATAAATTGCTATATTTATGTTATTATTTAGTACAATATTTTTATAACCCTATAAACAAATATCATAGCGCATATAATAGTTTGAATTTATATGTTACCAAATAATTATAAACAAGAATCAATGTTGATCAGTACTAATTATCTTATTTACTTAAAAAAATAATAAAAATAATTTCCTGAGAAATATTTTATTTAACTGTGATAATAATAAATATTATTTAAATTAATGTAAAAAGGTACTCTTTATAGTTTGCATTAGTAAATAAGGTATTAACGTTGTTTGTGCAAGCGCAAGCTGGACTTCACCCAGTGAATAAATTATCAGAGTTGAATTCAACACTTAACCACCCTGTCAATATTATTTCAGCAGTTCACCTAAACAAAAAGCTCACTGCACATAGAAAACATTTAAATATATATAATAAAAAAAGCCTAAACTTTCAATATAAAAATATAAAATTTGATGAAAAAGCATAAACCATTATTACTTTAAAAAAAATTGATTTCTTTTATTTGCAACTAACGTTGAAATGAATAAGGGATTAATATGCAAATTCACGGAAGATATTTAAAATTTACATAAAAGATCTTAACGCCTGTATTTATCAAGACCTCAATTTATCATGTCTTTTGAAAACGATGGATACTAAATACAAAATGAGTATTTGAGACTTTTTTATAAAATATTGCAAGAATTTTGGCAACAAAAAAAGTAAAACAAAGAGCGCTTGTAATAAATATTTAAAATTAATAATTATGTGAAGTATTTCTGTGTGTAATTTTGGTTTCAACGTTAAGCTCACCCCTATTCAAAATCGGCATTCAAGTACCCCTTTATCCCATACATCGGCATAATGGCAGGAATATAGTGGATTGTGGTTTCAATATAACCCACACTAAGTCCATACGCCAGGAGAAAGCTCCGTGGTAGCTGTAGTAATACAAACGTTTAAGGATTATTTTCATCGATTTAAACTAAATTATTAATCACATGGTAAAAATAAATACAAACACGAAAATAATAAAAATAATTTATTAATCATTACACTTATTTATGATCATTGAATGAAATTAAGCTGTGGGTCTATTTTTATCGGAAGTACAAGTAATAATGCTATAAGTGTCTCCTTGACTATAACTTGTTAAAAAAGGTGCTGAAGGTATTTATAATCATTATTTAGTCAGTGTTTTCTTATTTTCTGGTGTTTCCGGCGAAGAAAAAGAACTTCTCCTTTTTATGTGTCAGATTTGTACAAATCATATATGTAAAGATCGCCAACTTTTCAGTTCCTGTGGGTTATCTAAAAATTTATAGGTCACATCATTGGACATTTTGTGTAAACATAATAAAAATTTACTTTGCTTAGCATTAAAGCATTAATTATGTGCTGAAACGTGTGTTTTGTTTCACATTTTTAAACCGAGTAGGTTGCTAATCAATTTATATATGTGGCGATCTGCTGAAGAGAAGCTTCCGGCTTTGAAAGGTTGTTTAATTGCCGTGCGGTTGGCAAAACAGTTTCAAACTCCCTTGCTAACATGCGCGGTCGAAAATTCAATTATTGACTAAAGGTATGAAAACAAACTAAACTAAATGCTGATGCAGGACAAAGCAAAGTGAAACCGTGTCGTTTAAATAAAGATATAAATTATTAAAGATTTGATATCATCAATTTGAATTTTACGTTACTTTACTATGGTCATGAATTTTATTTTATAAATCATAAATGTCTGCCCTCAGACATTTCCACTGAAAATATCTTTATCCTGGGCAAATCTTAGTAATTTAGCAGCTCCCCTGATTTTCAGACACTTATAAAAGTTCCGCATTCATAATAGTTAAAACGAGATTAAATATTAAAAAAACCTTTTTTACCTATTAGTAATCAACATGATAATTTTACCCTCCAGTCTATATATATAAACCCACATGTCTCTTATCTTGACGGATAAATATTCGTATTCCCTAGTGTTTAGATGCAGGCATTTTTTTCCATATAATTACTACATTCGATAAAAACTTTTATTATCTTTAATGAGCTGTAATCATGCACACGTCTTTGGGGGTTATGAAGAATTAATATCCATTACCTGTTAGGAAATTCGTCTGAATAATATACTTATATCTATGTATGGATTAGTCAATCAAGATGCGTATTTATTACCCATTACAGGGTTATTATATTTACTAATATGATTAGGCACATTAGTTCATATATAGAAGATGATTTAAAGAAACTCTCAGAAAAATATCATCGTGATTTGTGTGGGATCCCACAAAAATCACGATGATATTTTTCTGAGAGTTTCTTTAAATCATCTTCTATATATGAACTAATGTGCCTAATCATATTAGTGAATAATATACCTCAAATATACTTTTTCAAAATATTACCATAATTGGTATGAAGTCGATAAAACATAAAAACTTTAAAATTTTCTTGCATCCATTAATTACAAAGACCGATACAAAATAGCGATAAGGTTGTCATATAGTAACTCGAAAAAGTGATTAAAAAAATATCGGTCCAATGCAAATGAAACGAGGGCGTAACTCATATAAAAGCGATTTAGCATTTTTTACATCCGCTATATCAATTCTGCGTTTATCTCTGTTGTGTCTAACCAGCCGGGGCGAGAAAAAAGAATAATCCGAGAGCAAATTCGTAAATTGTTTCGTTCCGGCGTGGGGCAGGTACCCCGCCACTGGCAAATGGAAATGCTGTGTAAAAAGTGGACCGCCCGTAGTTATCCGTCGTTAAATAATAAATGGCTTTTGGAAGTGTTTGCCCAGTCTGGAGCCGTCCACGAAGTGCGCGAGCTCACGGCTTTCATTTTGGTACGTTCGTCGTGACTTTGTTCGTTGCATGTCGAAAGTCAAGAGATCATCATTTATTCTGAGCGATGAACCCCAGGGCTGGATGATTCGTCGTCAAGAAGTGCGATAAAGTTAATATTTAAATATATATGTAACTCCCTGTTCTCCCCATTATGTCGCTTATGCATGGCTGCTATTCTGTAACCCAACCATGTGTAAATGGTATTGGAGTAGTGGAGGAAGCTCATTCTATTGTTTAAATGAACTACGATGTGTAATAAAATAAAAACCAAGTTGGTTTTGGAGACTACGTTTATTTCAATTGTAGCGAGAGCTCTTTCGCCGAACACGGCATCTTCAAGTCTATACAGAAAAAAGCGAGCTTATACGAGCATAATACATGTAGTATAATATATGATTCATGTATTTCTGTTGAATTTGTTATGTATAAGCTCGCTTTTTTCTGTATAGACTCAGTCTTGAAGATGCCGTGTTCGGCGAAAGAGCTCTCGCTACAATTGAAATAAACGTAGTCATCAAAACCACCTGCTTTTTATTTTATTATAATAAAATTGAGTATTACAAAATAAATACCAGTTCCATTAATTAACGATGTAGTAATTGTACTTTCTAACTAATAAGTAATTTTTTTTGGGAAAAAAATAGACTTGCTGCAATTATTATGTATACAAAACTGGAAATGAGATATGTATGTTGGTGGTGTATGTTACAATATTAAAATAAGGATTTGGATATCAATTATAACTTATATATATATATTTATATATATATATATATATATATATATATATATATTAGGGTGTCCCTTATATGACCAAAAAATTTTTTTTTTCAAATTTCGAAATGGGTACCCTCTACTTTTTTTAGTAATGCTATAAGAGTCTTAAATATAAAATTTCATCTTTCTAGCATAATTGCAACCAGTGCCGACCGAGCTTCAAAGTTTAGTAAAAAACGTGTTTTGTCTTGATATTTCGGTCTGGTATAAAATCATTATAAATGCAATAAATTAAGTAAATAATAGTAAAAATTCAATTAGATGAACATTAATCTTTAATCAAAAACATAAAGTAATAACAATCAGCCAGGGTAACTTTTTTTTAGAGTTGTTTTTTTACAGTCCGGATACAATTTTCTATGTTCCTGGACACAGCGCAGCAAGAACTGTTTTTGTTCTTCTTCAGCCGTGATAAGTCCGTTAAAATCTTGCATCATTTTAACAGCCCTTTCAGCAGTATCATTCACAACCCTCAAATAACTTATTTTTCTTTTAGCTTCCAGAAAAGCAGCATTATTATTCCAGGAAGATACATCTTCCTTTAGAAAACTGTCGTCGATCTGCAGTCGTGATAAAAATTGTTTGCTCTTTTCCGATACGAAATTATCCAGTGTTTTGCCTGGAAAAAAAAGGAAAATAAGATAAATAACAAATAAATCTACAACAATTTAAATATATCACAAAAAGTCAATTAAACTTACCAAACAACCTTTGGGGCAGTTCTTCCTTTGACGGGTCATAGCGTTTGCTAAAATCTGAGGTTTTGTCCCGGTTGAAGTTGGCAATCATTTTCTTTTTAGTTTGGTTATCAACTTCATCATCAACAGTGATAGAATAACTGTCTCTTCACATAAATACCACAAGTGATGGCTAAACTTGCTTATAGAAGCATTAGAAATTGTTGCGTCAACTTTTTCGTACTCTTTTAACATCTTCAAGAAGCGCAAATCTTGGTTAGGTGCTTTGATCGCCACTGTACATTCGAGCCAAGGTTTAACATACAACACCACGACAAATAAGCAAACATCTTGTAGAGCCTTTTTGTCCTTCGCAGTTATTCTGCATTGTGACTGAAGTGAACATATTTTTAAAGAATAGATCGCTCTCGCCATCCAGCGAGCCTGATGCATTGCTCCGGGGGGCCTTAGTTTTAATTTTTCCTCTGTGTCTCCTCCCAAAAATATTACGCACAGTTCGACCAATTCGCGGTAGTCATCTCTTACATAACCTTTGTCTAATTCTGCCTTATAAAATATTAACAAAGCTTGAATGTCTGTCTCGGCAACACGTTGTTTTACGAAATTAAGAGATGGTTCAATGTTACTAGCGTCGATGTTTTTCCAATTTTCTCTGAACTTTTTAAGCATTGGAATATCTGGGCTACTAGTAATTTGCTTAATTTTGCTTTCAAAGACAGCTTTTAGGACTAATTCATAAACATGATGACGACAGGTGAAAAGCAGAAATTCACTTCCTAAAGTTTGCTCCAAAATAGCACAAGCTCCATTAATATGGCCAGTATTGGAAGCTGTTGTGTCGCAGCACATTATTTGTACTTTATCGTGAAGGTTCCAGTCAAAAAGAGCTGTTGAGACAGCCTTACCTTGATGTTTTCCAGAAGAATGTTCTAGTTTCGGCACTGCAAGAAGCTGTTCCTTATTGTCAAACGAAGCAATAACTGGCAAGCGTTCTTCTTTAGAACTTTGTACATCCAACCTGGGTAATAGTTTTCCATCCCAATGGACTGTGACTACGTCGGGTACATTGTTTTGGAAGTCAGATTTTAATGCTTCTGCCCTTGATTTTCTAGTTTCAGCAGCTAGTGATTATCTTTGTCTTACAACCCTTTCCTCATCTTCCATTCGTCGTTGTTTAGATCTATCTTCTTTTTCCGCCAATTTTTTATCAACACCACCTAAGCATCCCGGTCGACCTGGCTCTCTCTGTTTCATTAAAAATAATTTATCTTCCTCTATTTTCATTCTCTCAAAAGCATCAGCATGTGCAATATCAAACAAATTATCAAGATCAATTTTGAAATTGTTCTCACGGCTCTTGAACGTAACCTGAGTTTTCTTACAATTTTTTGCATCTCTCTCCAAACATGATATAAATCAACAATTTTCTTCACGCAGTTAGGAAATGCCCCTGTTGGAATTCTTGCTTTTTCCCAATATATGATGCACTCCCTAATCACAAGATTTGCACTTTCACTAACAGTCAGTTTAACCTCAAGAATATTGTAAAATAGGACCGAGAGAAATTGTCGATTAGATGGTAATTTTGCACCATTTATTTGATATCTAGGCAAACCGATAAGGAAGTTATTTTGTTTAACACTCCGTAATTCCACCGACATGTCAACGCACTAAACAATGAAGCACTACTAATCTCAAAAATCACGTATGAAATGACAAATAAAACATGTAGGTAACTACATGTTTTATTTGTAAAAGTCACAGCGCAGTACTTACGCAACTTGTATGGACAAGTTAAAATCGCAAGTCGGCACGGGTTATCGTTTATAAATCGAACTAATATTTTTTTTCTAGACAATATAGGGTTATTACTAAACTTTTAAGAAGGTACGCGTAAAAAAATATCGAACTTGAAATTTAAGGGACACCCTAATATATATATATATATATAATGGAGTAGTGTACTTGGAATGATTTTGAATGATATGCTCTGGAAGTATGTTTATGAGGTGGGGAGGCTCATGCTATTGTGTCCGCAGCCTGCCGCAGAAAGAGTATCAGATCTTAACGCCAAAGCTTTCTGAGGAAATGTATATATAATAATGCTATTGGGCAGACTTTTCCTTTGAATATAAAACTGCGGTGTAGAAGTACCCTGGGACCCACTACACTATTTCCCCCTTAGAAAACCATGAACACTGGCTCAGCATATATGCTCAATGAGATGGTCGCCAACCGCCCCTTGAGCAGGGCATATGTGTGTGTGTGTTCATATATTTAGTTTATCCAAAAAATAATATCTTTAAGTTATGATTAAATATATAATTCAATGTAAAAACTTGATTCGATTGAACGATTACATGGTTAAGTGTAGAGAGAGTCGAATGTATTTCAGATGGGCAGGAGTTTGAAATTACATCGTATCCAGTGAACTGTGGCTTTACTCTATTGCGTCAGCTTATTGAGTCAATAGTTCCGGAATTCAATGATCTACTGAAACTCTAAAGATTTCATCCCCGTCAAAGACGAATTGTATATAATATTAAATGTGGCTGTATACCTTTTAATTTTTATGAAATATTCTAACTTATCGTTTCCTATGTCAGTACAAATTAATATTTCCCTTCGTATATAAATATGAAAGATTTTTTTGAGTGAATATATCTGTTGTTGATTTTAAATTTTTAATCTATTTAAATTATAATATAATTGTCATGAAAACTGTGTTTTTTTTATTTATATAAATAAAACAACTGTTCTCAATAGTTAACACGATCAATAAACGTTTTTGAAACGTTAGTGGTAAAAATAAAATTTAGTAATGACGCCCATGAATAAAATATAAATAATTATAGTAAATTCCTTAATGATTATTATTTTATTGGTAGTATAAGTTGCCTATAAATATCCGTAATATTCAATTATATTTGTTAAATTAACTTAAATTGATAACGTTGACATTTTTGACATATTTCGCAGTGATATTTTGACTTTAAATAAATAAGTCGTTTATTTGCTATTTTTTTTAAATTTATATAATATGTTTTTATCAAATATATATTATGGCACTCATCACATAAGTCACTTGTTATGTCAAAATCACACCCCAAACAAAGTTGAATAAAAATTTAACACATTGGTAAATAATTTTTATATGTGTGTAAATGTTTTATAAACAAAATATTCCTTAAAACATTTTACGTGTAACTTGTTTTAGCATTTCGCAGTGAAAATATTATTTTATTTAAATTTACGTTTTAACTTATTAAAAAAAAGTATTTTGTTTATTTAAATATGCGTAAATGTAAAAATAATATTTATTACTTTTAAAACTTATTGTGTTGTAATGTCGGTCCCTAAGTAATATTTTAAAACTAAAAACAGCTTCATAAATTAATAAAATAAAAATAATCGCCCAAATTTCTGAAAGATGAAATCCATTTATATACATAAATAAATTATATTTAAAAACTTTGTCAACATCATTAACCAATCAATAAAAAGGAAAATAGTTAATTTTTATATTGATTTTATGATGTTAAAAAGAGTAAGAATACTTGTGGCATTCATTACATGAAGCGATAAGAAAAATTCTTATAGTTTCTTGTATGGGGTTGGAAAGCAAGTTATCTTCTTACCCTCAAGTTTATCAAATTATTTATTAAGCATATCTCCCAGAGAAATTGAAAATGATCGTTTTGCAAAACCAAATTTACTGGACGACCATATAGGGGTCATAATGTTCTTTTTCTTGTTTAGAAAACATTGAAAAGGTGCGGACTTTTAATGGGACCCTGGGGTAGAAATGAAAACATACTGCCTAGCATCTAAATAAACACTTTTATTATTCAGGCATTCGAAAGTAGGGTAGTTTTTAAGGATGTCGTATGTAAGTTCATGATTATATTAGCACTTTGTCAAAATGACCTTTTGTCATGACTTGCTGTATTTTTCACTTTTATGAGTAGTAAAACGGAAGTCATGTTTTCGTCAACTAATGCTTTGAGAAAATTACATGCAAATAATATTTATTTTAATGATGAATATTTGCTTATAGAAAAAAAATGCGCCTATAATAATGAAATTGAACCTCCTATAGTTTTTAATAAATAAATAATATTTTTTATAACTAATTCTTGAGATATAAATTCTTATATATGGTATACCGCTAGAAGATTATGAATATTCTATATCATTTCAAGGCCTTCGTCAGTCGAAACTTTCTCACTTTTGATTCTAAAGTTCTCAAGGTTTCGAATCAGAAAAAGCCTTCTAATGGTTCTCAATAAACTAGAACGAACTTAATCAATCATTTTCTGAGAAATTCAATATTTTTGACAGAGAGTACTGGGTGGAATTCCATTTTAATATTTTTGAGTAAAATACTTGAGAGATTTTCCACATGTCGTTTTTATTTGTGACCGGTTTCGCCAAACTTTCACGTTGGCGTTATCAAACAGAGTACAAATAAAAACGAACATGTGGAAAATCACTCAAGTATTTTACTCAAAAATATTAATCATTTTTTGAGTGAAATTATAAGTGAGTAGTGTAAATTTATAATTTATATTAATAGCTATAAATTTATAAAAAAAAATTGTTTCTTGAAAATGTTTCATTTTTTGATATTGTAATTTGATGTAATTTGGATATTTCATGGTCATGAAACGCAGAAGAGAGCCTTAGTTTGATGGCTGCGCTGTTACTAGGTCATGGTGGCCCGCTACTCCCCGGGGAATTTCATAATTTATTCGTTTCTACTGGAAGTCCCGAGTGCCTCGAGTTATGTCAAATCGAGCCTCATGAAATATGCACGCGTCTGCTCATCGAGCGGTGTATTACAGTCCGCCGGTGTTATTTGTCATTTGAATTTTACAAGTCTTTTTATTACCACGGCGGTTGCTTCCATTGAATTGGTTTTTACATTTTACATGCTTGAGTCCCAACTGCCCGAAAGCGTTGACCTCCTAACCGCTTGAGCACAAGTACAAAACCACTTCAGTACCCAAGGGTAAAAAAAAAAACATGGGAATTATTTTATTAAGCATTTTTATCCAATATATTTATATAACTCATACTAAAGAGCAATCAATTTCATGCTTCAGATAATTTAAATCCATTACTAATTGGTCATCACGGTGATGAGATTAAAAGCGATCAATCCTTTGTGGCACTGAAGCAGAACTGAAATATCCAGTATCGTAGTTTTTTACCTGTTTTTTAGGAGTAAATTAATTACTTCAAAAAAATTTGCACACACGATTTGAGTAAAACATACATGGTTTTGTATAATATCTGCAACTATAGGCTGATAATCTGTATTCAGTATTGATGCATATACATATATTTATATATAAAAATATTATGGTTAACTAATTGCTAGCCGAACCTCCCGATTTTTTTTAATATTCGTATTTCCACATTCCCTGTTTTTATAAATTATAAAAAAGTTTAATGTTTTACGAACATTAAAAAAAAACGTCTTTCGATTAACGACAGTTTCAAAGTTTTTCGCTGTAGTTAAAAATTATCTGCATAATAAGTCTATAAAATATCGATGTTTCTGAAATTATTTTAACGATGAACGTCTGGTAAAATTTAACAAAGTGTTATTATAAATTATTTTAACAGACTAAAATTTCTTACGTAGAATTTAAATTACAGTAATTAAACAGATAACGGCCTTTGATACTTATTAAGAAATTGGTAAAGTATCATGTTCTGTGTAGTTATTTTTTGACTAATAAGTTTTAAAAACTTGTTTATTCTAATTTAATTTAAAAAAATAGTTTTATTTTAAATCATCACCAATTATTGGATTGCGTACTGTTTCTTTTTATTCACGATTTTTTTTCGATATCTTTGTTGTCATATAAAATAAAATGTATGATTGCCATTCATTTATTAAATTAAACGGTTTTTTTAAAGCAATTCAGAAAAGACATTGAAAAGTTCTTTTCTTATGATTTTACTTTTTTTTATCAATTTGATTTGTTAATATGCTTGCATAGACGAGAAATATGTGAATAAAAGTTTTTTGTTGTTAGTAATAGTGTATGCATTCACACATTCGGTTAACCGCCATGGTTTATGCAAAGGTTGTTTGAGTTTGTAGATCCTACGAGTTTCAGGCAAACAGTTTCAGTTTCATATTATTTCAGTTTAGGTTTATTTGTTTGATCAATTTATTATTCCCAGTGAACTGTAAAGTCCACTCCGGAAACTACATTTGACAGAATTATTAATATGAAAGCATTGTTTTCACGCTCATTTTAATTCATTAATTAATAACACGTAAATTAACATATAAACTTATAAAATTTATTATTTAAGGTTTCACTATGGAATTAAAGATTTATAAAAAATACACATTTACTAATCGATACAAAAACTAATAAATTTACCGTTAATTGTATTATTCAATTAAAAATAATATTATGTCTATGTGATTACCTACACTTGATTTGAATAAATAACAGTTTAAGAATATATTTATAAGTGTTAAAAAAATATCGTTCCTTTTGTATTTTACTAAACAGCTAATAGGGCAACTCAATATAACTAGATATTTGTTAAATGTTATATAGTGTTAAAAAAAATCTCTTGGCAAACAGAATAATGTTCTCAGAAACATAAGTTGCCAAAATATTAAATTGTTACACTCGTAAATTGATGTAAACTTGATCGTTAACAAACATGATGTCATAGTCAAGTATAAACGTAATTGAAACGTAATATCACTAAAAAAACCAAATATACATAATATAATATTTTGTAGTTATTTGCTTCGTAAATTAAATTATAATAATTTTAAAGATTAAATATACGTCAAAATATTTACAATATTTATTTTTATTTTTTAAACATTTTTGTTCGCAGATTTATTAAAAAAATATTTTTATATAATGAAATAAGTAACTTTTTATTTATATCTTCTCAATGTGAAGATATAAATAAAAAGTTACTTATTTCATTATATTAATGGATCTTCACCATGCAAATGCCTTGTCCCTCAACAACAAAAATAGTTTTATAACAAATAAAATAATCAGCATACTTTGGTGAGCAATTTAAATAACAAAATAGTAAAATTTAATTTTATATTTACATAACTGTCATTTGCTATGCATGGCCAGTTCTATTAGATTAATACTGAAGTGCCTACAAATGAGGCCCCAAAATGATGCATTGTCTGCAGCCAACATTTATTCAGATTGATTGCCATTTAATGGGAGTTTGATTGAGACCTAATTGACGATTGCATATGACGCCGTGATTGATTGTTTCTCCGATTCAGATAATTACGCAAAATGCCAACCCTTCTCAATGACAAATAACGACTTGCTAGGGGTAAAGGCTTTGCAAGGTTTCATGAGAATATTATATATAAGTTTGCATGGTTTATAGAAAATAATTATGTTACTCCAGTTATAAGTAAGTTTTACTTTATATTTACAGCCGACATAACATCTTTTGTAAAATTTTTACGAAACCTCATTCTACTTTATGATGCAAACTTAGAATGTTGGCAAGACTCGGAGCGTCAAAAATTAAATGTTTACTGTAATTTCAAAAAGCGTCCAGTGTTTTCAATTATTAGGCTGTCAATTTAAAGGTTGAGAGCCAAGAAGTACGTGGTAAAAAAAAAGCACCAGCCTCCCTGGCAACATGGGAGCCTCAGTGATGAATAAATTACTTGTGGAATCAGAGGTTGAACAGATTCAGCCGCTACTTGCGGCGACGCTTTCGCATCCCGTCGGGACTAGAATCACAAAACACAGATTAAATCAAGCCGGAATACCCGCCGTTATTAATCTCTAACTTGACGGTTAACATTCGTTAAAATTCTACTGTTTTTTTCTGTGCAAATACTCAAATTAGAACGAAAATTGTGTTTCTCTTAATAGCACTGTAAAAAATACCGAATACAGCTGGCATTAAAAAAGCACTCTTGACATATAAATGCAAATATTTTTGAGTAAAATACTTAAGTGATTTTCCACATGTTCGTTTTTATTTGTGACCGGTTTCGCCAATCTTTCACGTTGGCATTATCAAACAGAGTTGATAATGCCAACGTGAAAGGTTGTCAAAACCGGTCACAAATAATAACGAACATGTGGAAAATCACTCAAGTAATTTATTCAAAAATATTAAAATGGAATTCCACCAAGTACTCTCTGTCAAAAATATTGAACATATAAATGCTACTATGTATTTTATATATTTTCAAATTATTTTATATTGGGTAATACATATTTTGATATTGAAGATTCACACGTGAAATGACGATGTGATTTAGTCTTTGAAATTTCGGTAAAACTGTTAAACCGAATAAAATGATAATTATTTAAATTAAATAATCATTATTCGTTAAATTTATCCAAACCCTTGATTTATTTTAATACAGAATGACTTAAAACATTTGATGTATAATTACTATACTTTCTGCCATAAATGCAGCTTATTTGACACCTCAATGCCTAGACTTTACATTAGTTAAGGTTCCCCAACATCTAAAACTAATCTTGTGGTTAAAGGTTGTGCAGTATGTTGAAATTACAATATACAAGATTAATTTGTGATATTTAGGAGTGAAAGATATGTTTAGTAAGATATTATAAATACGTTTGCAAAAAATAGGTTTGCACGACATTTTCCGCTTAGCATTTGAACATTTGAAAATTGGTTTTCTTACTTTTAAAAATCAACAGGTAATAAAAATTTAATAAATTAGAAGACCTACAGGCAATTTTACTTTAATACCACATAGTCTACAAACATTAAACAAAAATACAAAACATATACCCCACAGCTGTTACAGTTATATTATATGGAATTGGTCTGCATTAATGCATTAATGCAGACCATTACTTTAAATTACTGCAATATCAGCCAGGATATAAAATAAAATATTTTATGACGAATTAGTAAAACAGTAAACTCAACAAAATTTAAATATAGCAATTGGTTTTTCGTGATGACTTAAACTACTACGAAATGAACTAAATCGATTTATGTTATCGATTTAGTTAAATAAAAAAAATATAATGATAACACTTTAAATGTCACAATGTTGAAAATCTTCACAAGAAAATTGAATATTACTTTCAATGAAAATAGCGATTCATATATATTTTTTTGTATTTAATTTAAGTTTAATTAATTTAAATTTAAACCACCAATTTAAAGTAATGCAAATTGCTAATTACCTGGCTGATTCTTTACTTTGATAATCAGCAGTAAGTAATTGATTTTTTGCTATGATTATCTAACAGATATTTTATACTCGTACATGGTTTATCGCTTAGTATTTTATATAAAATACGATGGTTTAAAAATAACAATTACGCATTATTTTAAAAAGACTAATAAATAGATATAACTCTTTAAATTACTTCAAAATATTTTAAAGCATAGACTGATAGTGAACAGTGATATTTTTAAATTATAAATACTATTAAAAATATGTTCTGAATCCATAATTAACAACAAGTAGGAATAGATATATTTTTATCTTATATTGCTGTTTGAACAAATTTGAGTCGTATTTGCATTTAAAAGTGCACAAGCATTCTTCAAAATGCATAAATACATAAAATTGCCATAAATTTCCTATAAAAAACCGCTGTGATAAAAACTGTTAGTAGACTGAATCGCTGATGGAGATTTAAATGATTGCAACAATAATATTAACTTAAGGTACTGTAATATTATACACTTATAATTTCAAACAATAAAATAGTAAATATGTTTATTAAAACTTTGATATATATATACAGAAAAATTTAAATTTAGATAAAATCGTTTACAAATAGGGGTCATTATTTATTTGAATGTTGAGAAAGTTTGATTTGATTAAAAATATTGATTTTTAGATTTCATTTAATTATTATATGGAAAGCTCTAGAGAAATTAAAATGTGGTAAAGCAAAACTCTAAAAAAATGTTGTCTGAAGCTGTATTTTGTGAGAGCCTCGAAGGACACGAAACGTCTTTATTCATTAAGTAAAAGTAACTCGCTGTCTATCGAATAGTCAAAGAAGAAGAGTTATAAAGTTTGAATATAAAGTCAATTTATATTCGTTTTATTTGGAAAAGTTTACAGTACACTGTGTTAAGGGAGAAATGAGCAAATGGGTATAAAGATTTTTACAAACTAAGTTTTATAAATACTTCATTATATGATAAGTTAAAGAAACATAGTTCAATTGCAACCAAAAAAAGTTATTTTTGGCTCAAGCATTATATTAAAGATAATTTTGAAATTATCAACTGAATTCTCGATTTGCAGCTTGGATCGAGATTCCAGTCGTAGAATCTATCTAAAAGCTTTATTAACTTTTGTCAAAGAAACTTACTTACCTGCCCCTGAATGGATCTCATTTAAAACTTTTTGCTCGAGCGTACTTTGTCGGCAGATTCAATTAATTAAAAAACCGAAATCCTAAGTCATCCCAGATTCGATAAATTAATTTACGAATACGATTTTTAAAATAAAAAAATATAATTGGTAAACAATTTATAATTCTTTTTATTTTCTCTTTTGATTTTATAAATAATAAGTCAAAACCGTATAAAATAAAAGTTCTTTGACTGAGTGAAAAATTATTTATAGATAGACATTATTATTTTAGACAATTTTTTATTTCTTGTTGCTTAATATAAATCTTTTTAGATAAATCAATTGAATACTTATTTAAATTGCTTTTACAAAAGACATTATTTATCATTACACAGCTTTTGATTTTTATTATTGTCTCTTTCGATTTCCGAGTTCCGACCCAAAACAGAGTCTTTTGTGTTTTAGTGGTAGTGTCGTATGTCTTGGCATCATTAATCAAGTCAGATTTTTAAGTAAATACGGCAGAGAGTTTCTTCGATAAAGGAAGAAGATTGATGGAGCTAACTTAAAGTTTAAATATCTTTACAGTAAGTCAAATGTTATAAATTGATCATATAATATACCCCATAAAAAAAACAAAATAGTCAATGTGGAGAAAAGTTATTCAAAATATTTTTGAAATCATGGTAACGAAGATACTATCAATAAAAAAAACTTATATACAAACAAAAAAATTCGTGTTAAATTAGTGCTCAGTGAGCGAAAATGAAATTATAAAAATTAAAACAAAAATTCACGTTAAATTAGTTCAAAAGTAAGCAATAAAACCACACTTGTTAAATATTGATATTAAATCAATTAATAGCAAATTAAATCAAATAAAATATTGACTTAGGCCAAATTACCTTTGAACTGGGAGCAGGACATAATCTTCTTAGTAACAACATTGAGAATTATAGATCAATGGGAACAATGGAAAAGTTTTTATTATGATTATTTCAATGAGTTTCCTGGAAAGAGTCAATGATCTCATAAAACTGAAATTACTATAAACATTTAGTCTCATTTGAAAATGAAATTATTAAATATACAAATTACTTAATTTATCGAGTCTGTATTAAATTTATTAATTACAGAGAGGGCTTAAAAAACCAACATTAATTTGTGTTGAAAGCTGTGAGTGAAAAAATGTAAATACACATTGATATTAATTGATACAACACCTACATGCGTCGGAAATGAAACCCTAAAAGCTGGAAAAAAAATTAACCATTTATTTCAAATTAAGATAGTAAACATTAATAATATTGATAACAATCACTTTGATTTGTAATTAAAAAAGAATTATTACAAATCAGATTATATTCTTTAATACATAGAAAGCGCAATTGTTTAATATAATTTTAACAGAAGTAGAATGATAAAATGTTCTAATTAGTACTCATTGTTATTGTTTTTTAAAAGATAATGTTAGGTTTTCAAAATAATAATCATTATTAAGATATGCAAGTCTTTGAACAAAACTTTTTTTTTTGCTGATACTCATGATAACGAGAATCACAAAAATATTGTATATTCATAGTTTTAACTATAGATTTGCAGTATATTTGGTATTTTACGTTACACTGAAAAACATGAAAAAATATGTAAATACTTAGTTATTTATAATTAATAAGTAAAATATTTTTTTTGTAAACCAAATAACGGTTATTATTAACATCAGTTTAATATGTAAATTGTAAAAGTTCATATCGATTCGTATATTTAATTTGTTATTAAAACAGGCTTAACATTCCCAGTTGATAGATGTTCTGGAATAAATACGATTCATTTTGGCAGCAAGCAGAGACAGAATACAAAATAAGACAAAACTCGCTTCGTTTAACCTAATCCGTGTTTGTGAAAGCAGATTAAAGAATTACATTGTCAGTAAAGTATATCCGTAGAAATGTTATCTAGCCCGACGCTTATAAATAAGGAATGGCCCATTTGATTGCGTTTTACTCTCTTGAAGGTACGTTTTAATATTTAAATACAATTTTTCGTTGTACGTACTAATTTTAAATTTTCTACTTAAAAAAAAATTAATTATATCCGAAAAACCATAACAGCAAAAGAACAATAGGCAAATTTCTTAAAATGTATATTTTGTTAAAAATAATACAATATAATTGGTTGATTTCATCTATTCGTAAATTTTTAATTTCGTCTTGACGAATAAAAATATTTATGTTTTCAATTACAGTTATTCAATATAAAAATTCATATCATTTAAACGGTAATAATAAAAAAGGTTCTTGCAAAAATTAAAAATAATGTCAAATATACATACGAGTATAGATTTAAAAAAATTGTAAACCTATTTGATTTATTTTTGCCTCTCATAACGTGACCTTTTAAGTAAAGTACTGCTGTTGGAAAGAAATAAAATAAAAATGCAAAAACATATGAAATAAAAATATGTTTGAGTTTTAATATCAAGTTTTTTGACCTTTTCTAACATAAAGGTGAAATACTTTGCAGATACGTATGTTAGTCAATCTAGCTTTTACATTTTTATGATAAAGTCACCTAAAACTTTCACACGATCATCGATGGCATCGAAAAAGATTATTATAAAGAATAAAACATTGCCAATCCATTTTTCACTAAAAATGTTATGTAATAAATGAGAATATTCAAATCAAATTTTGTATTAATGGAAAAACATTTACGATTCATGTTTACATGTTGTGGGTTACTAGATATTAAAAAAATCTACATCTATAGATAGTCGTTTTGGTAAAATGCTGGCTATCTAATTTTTATACTGAAAATATTTTTTTTTTTAAGCCAACATTATATATTGTAGTAAAAACTAATAATAATAATAGCCAGTAGAATTTTTCAGCTTAAAAATGCGTCTCCAGTGGAATTAACCGCAAGCTTTCACCCTTGTGTATAGTGGAGCATCAGCTGATATTCTCGAGGGTGCTTGAATATTTCCCGCGGGTTATTTCGTACCATCCCTTGCGTCGAGGCCTTCAATTCAAACACTACGAGCTTTCAGATTGATTTTCTGAGGCAAAACTTGACGCTCTTTGTTAAGAATATTTTTGGTTTTTATCGGATCAATATCCAAAATAACTCAAAAATTAAAAAAAAAAAAAAAAAACTTTTCTAAACGAAATTTGAATAAAGTAATAAAGTGTTAAAATTATATGAAACTTACCCAATATTTCTTAGACTGGACTCTTAGACTGCATCTTCATCTGCAACAACAAAAAAAGTTGAAACGGAATGAAACACACTTTTTATCAATCAAACAAATTTCAAAAAATTAAAAATATTGTACTTTTTTGGTTTAAAATTTTTCAATCATATTAAAAGCACACAGTTGAAAATATGTCAAGTTGAATAAACGTGAAAAATTACATTTTAAATTTGTGTATTTTTCAGTTCAAAAGGAAACGTGGAAAAGGTGCTCGGTGGAAAATTTTCCAACGAAAATAACTCATCTGTGGAGAAAATCGACTTTAAACTCTGCAAACCAGAGCGAAAAATGTCACAACATTGAATTAATTTTTAATTTAAAATTCATCACCATTTACTTAATCAACTCTTTATTATGAGCAAAAATACATATTATTTTCTTAATAACTCTTTTTTAATATTTTGAAGTCAAATACTTAGAGCAAATAACTAAAAAAAAATGTTAGTACTCGTATGCTGTTCACAATCATTTTGCGAAATATTAAAAATTGACACGTATTATTACAAAAATTAAAGTCATTTACAGTGATTTTGTTCGATAACCCCTCATTCTTTAATGATTTAGTCAAAAACATTTTTCGATATTTATTTTTAAAAACAGCTACATTGCTTTTGTCTTAAACTGTGGATATTTTATTATTGGGTGGATTATTATTTCAGTGGTAAGACTGTGAACTCTCCTCTGAAAGATCCCCCCAAATCGACCTTCAGCCTGAAAGGAAAATCCCAAACTGATATTATTGGTTTCACGCTTGTTTCAATTTGGTCGAAGACGATTTGCTACACTATTGCATTTGTCATTCTAGTTAAATATATTTAAAAAAAAAGGTTTTTGTTCGAACCTGAGACCTCATGGTTGGCTTGAGAGAGATATCCCCTCGCCACCAAAAGATTCCTGTGCGGGCTCGGTGAAATCGACTATTTATAAACCAGTCGGTTTACTATAGAGTTAAACCGACGAAATAAAACGTAAATATTTATAGTGTACGGATTTATTCAACCGCTTTATTAGTCAGAGTACTTTTCCTCATTATTGACGCCTCGTCTTAATAAACAGTGTTTTTTTAAATAGCATACTTCAAATGGGTTATTTTTAGATTTTCCAAGGCTTAAAATAATGTCGCAAATTTATAATTAAACAGTTCAGAAAATTTTTATAATAAAAACGCATTGTAAATATCGTTTTCAAGAAAAAAATATTACTGTGTCTTTATGTTTTGCTACATCAAAACAAATCTACATATTTTTTTTATTACAAACAAAGGTTTTGTTCATTTAAATACTACAGTGAATGATAATATGTAAATTCTTCAACAAATACTTTTTATTTTCAATCTCATATTCCACCGTATTAGATAAAGCAATGTACATATTTCCCTGCTTGAAGTGAATGTTTGAGTATTTATTGTTTTCTGTAAAAAAGAAACATTAAAAAATACATTATTTCAGTAAGGCCGGCTGTAATATTTTTCTCAAACTGCGCAATTCGTCTTTTATTGGTTTAAAAGGGAAAAACGGACTTACCCTCCAGCAAGATAAAAGCTTATATTTCCAGAATATAAAATGTGATACAATGGACTACCTTAACCTCTTTTTACGAGCATTCGTGCGTGATTATTGTCCGAAATGTACGGCGGAGTTCCGACTTCATAAGCTAAGCGTAAGTATATCAAAATATTACGACTTCACTCGGACTCTAAATCTCTTGGACTTGTGTTTTACATATATTAGCGTGTTTGTCTATTTTAAAGATTTTTTTAAGTTTAATTTATGATTATGTTATAATAAAGTGATGCTTTGTTTTTGATTCTCTAAGGACTATATTTATCATAGCAAAGCATTATTTTCTTTAATGTAAATTCTAGGTATGTTGAAAATGAACTAGACAAGTGGAAACGTCGCGCTGGGGTCTTTGTATCGCAGAATTGATCGTAACTTCACACAAGACATAGCTGCTTGCGTGCTCTCATTGTTTAGACTAGACATGCGATTCTGCGGTGCATAGGATCGTCCTCTTTGCTATGTAAAATGGAATTTTAATACCATCGCTTTAAATAAAATTTTGAAAGCCTAACCGTCTCCACGACATTAAAGTTAATGTCACTTTATATGCATATGCTAAGAACACTCATAACTATTATAATCTGCTATGCACAAACCGCAAAATAATTTATTGGACAGTATTAAAAAAAACATTGCTTTTAGCCTTGCCATGTTTATTTTATCTTCTTCGTCACATGCATTTCACCGAGCATATACTCATGCTGAAACAGTGTCTCTTTGTGAAAAATAGTGTAGTGGGTACTTCTATAGAGCAGTTTTATATAAAAAGGAAAAGTCTGCGTATTGCTGCTGCCAAAAACCAATATTATATAATAATTTACTTTCAAAGCTTAGGCGTTAAGATCTGATACTCCTTCTGCAGCAAGCTACAGAAACAATATCAGAAGCCCCCCCCCACTTAGACACAGTACTTCCAGAGCACATCCCCACACAATCATTCCAGGTCCACTACTCCATTACCGATCCTTCATTTTATAATCTAATAAAAAAAAAATATATATAATGTACAAATAAGATGTCGATTTTAAAATTTCGTTGTGTCTGTAAGTATCTATTTTTAAAAGCACTGAGAATTTAACTGAAATTTTATTCATTAGTTAAAGATTAAAATAGTGATGATATTAGATTTTGATTCTGAAAAACGCTTTTGCTATGAAAACATGTTTTTTTTCATGAATCTATTTTTGAAGGCAGTCAGGTGTAGACAATACCACACGAAGGTTGTATCACGTCGGTGAGCGCCCAATGCACAGCGTGGGCTGCCAACTGACACCTACTGACGTCAACGTATTGCCCCTTTGGGGAGGTTCTAATAAATATAGATATCTTGAACAAAACTTTGCCAAGAGAAGCACCCCACTTTATATTTTGTGTACGTAAGCATAAAAAATATCAATAAATGTAACCTAAAACCTATTAAATCGACTATTGAATTTACACATATTAAAGCCATAGCTGTTACGTTGTATTTTTCTAAAATCAAGGATTTTTTAATAAATCTTTACATCAAAAGATGTTACCAATAACGAATCAAATATATTTATCAAAAATTTATACAATCTTTTCTGATATATTAAAAAAAGGTATTTCTGTCAATAAATAGAAATTTGTTTAATTTAAAATACAACTTTGTAAAGTCTGTCTTTGGTTGTATAAACTTTGCAGATATTAACTAAATAACCGAATTACTCGTACATTCTATTAAGGCGCTCGAATAGCCAATTACAGAACAATTTCTCGTATTTCTTCATAAAATTTTTATTACTATCATTAATCAAAATAATTGGTTTTATTTTTTGTATACTCATTTTAAAAAATTAAACCTATTATAAAGAATGAGTGACGATGTATTTTGAATATATTAAATACGTTATCATTACTTCCAAGCAATATGAAAAATAATAAAAATTATTAGTCGTGACATATTCGAGCAAGTTTGAAGACTAGTCCATAATATCGAGGAACACGAAGTTTCTGAACATCCTTCACCGAGAAACTCTTTCATGTATCGCGGTCTTCCTTTGAGTGGATAGGTTCTGTCAGTGAAAAATCTAGCCTTGTGCCAGAAATTTTTAGTTCATAGTGTTAGTAATTTCCTAAGGTTTTTGGTCCCTGAAACATTTCCGCTTGCAATATTAAAAAAAAGTGTTTATCATCTTTTTTCTCGGCGCTTATAAAAATAGTAGTATTCTATGACATATTGATAAAAATAAAAAGAATATTGTGAGTTCGACTTGTATTCATAGTTAAATAATTTACTAAAGAAAATTCCACAGTGAAAACATATAAGGTGTATTGGTTTAACAGCTCACACATAGTGTGTGAGCTATTAAAGATATGAATAAAATAAATATTTTTAGAAGAAAGTACTCGAAGGAATTTCTTTATGGTATTTTTTTTTATTTTACACTAACATGTAATGTGATTTTTTACGCTTTTATTTGAATACGCGACCATTTCCAACTCCCTAGGGTGATTTTTTTAGGATTTTAAAATAAAAAATAAAGATCCATTAAAATATATCAAGCTTTTAAGTAAAGGTAGGTAAAATGTCTAAATGCTTTTTCAGTTCCCGCGATTATAAAAGGTGATTTGAATTTTTTATAATTGAGTTGAAAAGTTCACGAATCAGCATAAACGAAAAGTTTTCTCTTTGTCTAGCTGCAGTCTCTTAAATTATTTAGTTTTTTTATTTTACACTTTTACAGTGACGTACTGAAGTTATAATTGGCTTGAAAAGTAATAAAAGGAGTGTATTAAGGGGTGTATTTAGTTCAACTGACACTGTCTGACCCCGAGGCTGTCACCCGTGGGAGGCAAATGTGACTGTAATAGCATCGTTGCTACTGTGCACTTGTGCCAGATGCTATTGGATATACAACACAATGCACTGAGGAATATGGCTGCAGGCATGTTTGGGATACATTAAATATCGAACCATGCCGCATGTTAGTGAAATCTATTCTATCGCATAACAGTTTATCTATATGAATGTATAGCAAGTATTTGAAACCAATTGGATGATTGGTGATTTTTTTGAAAGCGTTAAGTTCATATATAGATATTTGTAAAAAAAGCTTTAAATAAATAAAATCATTTCAAAATTAAATCAACACATCTATAATTTAATACAGATGAATGTTGATTTTATTCGCAGACTTATAAAAAAAACTTTAAAATCGAATGGAATTTTATAAATACACGGGAAAGTTCAACAAAGGTTAAATGCCGCTTAAAGTTCACGCTAAAGATGCACACAATACTTAAAATAGCTGAATTAAAAGTGAAACGTGATGCCAGCACGATATCTTTATAAAGCCAAAGTTGTAAAAAACCTAACTAATGGTAGATAATGGCCGTACTGGTACGAGCTTTTTATTTTATTTTTTTTTTGGGTTTGAGTTTGCAATTAGAGGTCGCCAGATTTTTTTAAAAACATACTTAAGATTCAGCTCATATCGTTAGTAAAATTTCTTTGGTACTTTTCAAGAAATATTTTAAATTTATTAATGTAGGTATAATCAAAAGAAAATAATTTCAACGTTTATATGTGTGTCTGTCCTTCTAGGCTTGTAGTAGCAGAAGGGATGAACATCTGATTACGTCAATCAAGACGCTTGACTGCCTTACTATATATTCTACAGAAATGTAGGCATAGCTTTAACAGTACAGAGCACTGAACTATCTACTATGTTGTGGATGCATTCACCCTTGCTTAGTCATCAGTACTTACAGCCCGATAAGGGAGGAATAACATGGCGAGATAGCGCTGAAGAACCTTCGTGATTTATAGAAATTAACATATAATGTTGTACTTGTGTATCTATTTAATCATATATAATGTTTAAATTGTTTTATGGTTAATGGAAGTTATTTTGTAGTCATGATTGAGGTGCTATTAAAATACTATAATCATTAACTTTTGGTCGTAACTTTACGACCTCTCATTGCTTTAACATCAAATGAGAGAGAGAAAAAGAAAATACAGTGCAGAAAACTTCACATTAATATTAAAAAAGAGTATTTTGAAGTCTATAAGGTACCAAAGGAATGAATATTTAGAATCAAAAGATTTTGGTTATTTATGATTGAATTATCAATTCAAACATTACCAGGCATATCAAAAAGCGTATACATTACATAGCATTCCTGTTAAATTAAAAAAAAATGCTGTAAAAAATGAACCAATCTGTTTTGTAAAAGTTAAGAGAATAAACAATTTGCTATTATCTTTCAGAAAATCCTGGATTTTTCAGGCATATTGCGCGCCTGAAATAAAGCCCTGAAAAGATTGCAATGGCGGGTCGCGTTACAGGCGCGATGAGTTTCAGCGGTTAAACAAGAATCTGCCAGGCAAGCCTTCTTCAAATATGAATAAAATTTTTAAAAAAATAATGACAAACCAATGGACAGTATATATTATTAAAAAATATAATTTCACTTTAAATTATTTTAAAAATGATGTGGCTATCACATTTCTGAAAAATAGCTCATTAAATCTTAAGCTAAATAGAGAATATCAAAAGTCATTTATTAGTATCTTTTTAATGTATTAAAATATATACATTTATACACAATATAGTTTATAATAAGCCACAGAAATTTCAGCTGGAATCTTGTGTTGTAACTCTAATTTAATTTAATTTTTCTTATGTAGACTATTACATAATTGGGAAAGTTTATGTTTGTATTATTCGTTGTTTATTTTAGCGGTTCACATATTTTCTGTACTTTTATATTCTCAGGAACATTTATTATCGGTGCATCTAAAGAATGGGAAACTGGAGAGCCATTGTAGGCGTACTGTGGGTATTATATTCAGCCAGTACTAGGACAGTGCCTTATTGCTGCATGTCGAGCTAACTTATGAGGCGGTAGTTTGACAAGTTTCCACTGCAGTAAAGTCGACAAATTATGGACTACGGCAAGACAAATACCGCCCTGAGAATTAAAATCTGTCCATAGAAAAGTTTGCAAAGCACGATCCGGATAGCGATAAAGTGTTCGTTACTCCTTTAAAATAATATTCACCCATTCTATATTTATGCAATATATACAATTTATATTTATTCAGACGTATAAGATGATAAATTCTATTTTGCAGGTAAAATAATTGTGCTGAAGTAAAATGTAAGTATTGTGTAAATTTTCAATTAATTTACACAGATTGCAGGAAATTAATTTTCCATTACAACGTGCCTTTAAATATAGACAGATTACCAAAACAAGCGGACTCAAAGTATTATCCAAAACAAAGAGGAAAATCCAAACATTACCTAAATAATGGGCATACCTTAGGTACCTTGTGAAGTTCATTTGTTGGTCACCTGGCTAAATGTTTTTGCTCTGAACCAAAGCATTAAGAACGTTTGTTAGAAGAAACGTTAAATTAATTTACGTAACCTAATAACTGTATATAGATTATAAGTATACAGGTTTCGCCAACCACGAGTACAATGACCTGTAAATTCTAAATATGTACTTTACTAATCAAAAAATTAAAAAAACGAAACTTATAAAAATTATAAAACAAGTACAAAATAAATAATGTATGCTCTTTTAATTTGAAAAAATTAACTAAATCAAGGCAAGCGTAATAAACAAATTATTTTGACTACCTTGTATCAAAAGCATGATTTAAACCGTTCTCACAAAAGTTTTGACAGATTGTAGGACATTGTTTGTAAAATAATTTTGTGAATAACATCGATCGTGGTCTTGAAGTGATGGGTTGTGATAGGGGTAGGCAAATTGTGATTATTGCTACAATTTGAATTATTTATCAATTGAATAACAAGTGGTCTATTCAGCAAAACAATAATTTATTGGTACAACTCATGGTAAGTTCTATAGACAATATTCTAACTATCTTGTTTACGTAACAATCAGTGGGGTAGTTTTGAAATTAAATATAGCATAAACAATAATATTTCAATCTCGTAGATAAATTAAGAGTAAATTGGTAACTCAATTTAAAAAAATAATTTAAAGACATCGTTAATTTCTATGAAAAAACCTTTGTGTGATCTTGCGCGAAAAAATATGTCAGCTTCAAATTTCTCTCCGACAAAAGCTCCCACGTTCTTAAACTTGTATAAAGTTCCCCACTTAATTACTGGCGGAGATATTTCATACAAACTTAAGTAGTGGGAAGATTCTTTCAACAGCCTCTGACAGCTCTCACAAGATGCGATTATGTTTTAGTGGGGCAACTTTGCTAACTGAATGCAACGTACAATTTTTCTCTTGGCCAAAGTTTCTAGCAAGTAATAACTCATTTTAGGCTGACTATGCGAATTATCGCCATAAGACTTATAACATTGTTGTTGCTGTAATCTCAAACTACTCTAAATATCAAAACATTTATTTAGTTTCAAAAAAGTTAATAAATATTATATGCATGAGAAAACGAAAAACTTATAATAATTTGTGCAGCTTCAAAGGTTAGAAAATATACAATGAAGCTAATAATACCCCAAATAAAATGCATTTCTGTGTGTCAATATTAAATATTAAACATAATTATTACGTTTCAAATCTAAACATGCAATTGCATATTTTAAATATGTAGAGTAAATTCTTATTATTAATAAATTGTTAAATTTCATTATATTATCCACAGACGGTCTCTTGGGTTATAATAATAATTATAATAAATTTGGGTTCTTCGTGTTTACTTTTACTAATTTTTTTTTTATTATTTAAATACCGGCGCTTCAAAAGTCTCTAAAGAATTCAGGAATAACTAAACAGACAATCCTCAATGCTTAACTCAATAAAATTACAATTCGAGCAGAAAAGTTGATTGCAGATTAATAAATCTCAGCTTTAAAAGAGCCTTAATTATGGAAGGTTAATAAGGGATCTGAAAACATTTTTGCGTTCAATGAAGTTTGTGAATTAATTATGTTCAGTTAATTTTGCAATTGTTAGATAAATACTGGTTTGAATGATTATTTAAATCAAACAACTATTTTAATGAAAATATTTCATTATTCATACTAAAAACCAATTTTCAGTAGTGCATGGTGTAGCGGAGTGATAAATGAATGTCAATTTGATAATTCAGATTTCCTGATGTTTTTCAGAAATATAGGCTGTTATTGTGTCTTGTACAAAAGAACCGTGTTCAGCTTTTAAGAAACAGAATCAATTTATATCACTATATTTTTATTTCTGCATTATGCTTCCTCGATTTGAGATACTTAAAATATTCACGAATATGAAAAGTAAAAATTTGTAAAAGTAATAATGAGATGTGTTTTGTATTTCCAGTCGGTAAATTTAGTTTCTAGTATTTTAAATTAAAATTCTCTTCGGGATATTAAGTTTTATTTCACGATAAAAAAGCTGCCCTATATTCGTAGGAAGGTTTTAGTTTACACGTTTTATGAAGGTATATATTTTTATCGATCCGAAGGTTTTACGTTTAGTATTTTATGTCGAAATATCACGCAAGTCTTGATACATCATACACCGATACTTGCATTTACGCACGAATCATAAGAATAATCTTTGGCCTTGTATGAAAATATATACAGTTTAAATTTAATTTTAAGAAATATACAAAGTTAGAAATGGAATAAGATAATTAAACTTATTTTCTTATATTGAAGCTTATATTAAAAATGTGATTTTTTTTCTAAATTCTACGATCATATTATAAAAAGATGTTTATCGATCTGTCCATCTGAACATTTATTCAATAACATATCGGAGAAGAAAAATTACAAAAAAATCAGTAAACATCATTATTCACGCATTCCAGGCATTCAAGATTCATCAGCACTTTTTATATTTTTATCATAATCAAAAAAAAGCTTCATAAAGAAATTTGATTTCACAAGATATATAAATATTTGTTTAGCATATTTTTTTTAGTTTATTGTTTATACAAATATTTCAATTGGTTAATTTTATTTTCACTTTCTTTAGGAAGAAATAAAATAATAAATTTATATAATAAAAAAGTAAGTTTTTGTCATATCTCTGCTTAAAGTACATGTAAAATGTGATGAAAACTTTTTAAATAGACTGTTAAACAAATTATCTCGGAGAGGTTATTTTTAATCTACGATGGACAGCAGAAAGGTGAAAAGTTATTTTTAAACACCGCACGGAGATGACCTTGATATTTCCTCATGAAAAACTTTTAATATCCATCGTGGGCTTTAACATGCGAGATATAACCCCAAAACTTTACTATCAGAAGATAAATTAAGTTTTATGCTAAGCGAGATCTTACTATTCATTTCATAACACGATTAAGGTGTATTTCAGTTAAAATGAATTACGTGTTACATTATTTCAAATATTTAAATAATCTTCTGTTTTATGAACATTTCTTTACCTGGGACCAAAGGGTATATAAAATTAAGTAACAGTTGTTAAATATATTTGATAAAAGTGTTATTTATTATATTTAAGTGAAACGAAAATTTACCTTGTAACTATCAAGCTATAAACATTTCACCGAAAAAAACCAATACGCGAAGATCGACTTATTCTATTTATGACTTCATTTAATACATTATTCTTGCTAAGCATGTTTTTTTTTTAAGAAATAAGCAAGTACCTAGAATATTTAGCTTAAAGACATGAAGAGTTGAATGTTTATAGATATAAACTATTATAAGAAGGCATGTGTCTTTTTTTTTGAATCTACATCTGAGTCAAATATTATTCAGTTTTATACGGTGAGGCAGTTTTCCTGTAAATCTGAAAGTTTTTTTTTCCATGTTTGGGCCGTTCGTGTCAGAATATACAATAACATTGCTTATTCACGAGATTATAGCTACAGAGTTTAGATTCATATAGTTCAGTTTTAATACATATATTCCCTAGTAACATAAATTCTTAGTAAAAGCTTTGCAAGTCCCTTGAGAATGTCCCCTCTGTTCCTAAGGAGGTCAGCTCCGTGCAGACATTGGAGGTTCCACTTTGGGAGTAATTTAGACGTACTTCTTTCGAGGTTATACTCCAAGACCTTTCATGAGGGGTGCTTAACTACAACCCTAGAATAATATAAGACGCTACTCGAAAAAAATCTTATTACCTATAAATACTATTGAAAATTTAATCAACCAGCATTTATAACAAGTTTTTAATAATTAACTAGTATACCTCACATATTGACAAATTTAAATATTTATTATTTTTTCCTTTCGTTTGATATATTATTAGATGACTGCTGTTCTTATTTTCTTTATATTTTAACAACAAATATGAGGAGCTAAATATGTAGTAAATTACGAACTTAACATTGTAGTTTGAAGTTTGAAGAAACCTTAAAAAAACAAAGGCCTTCTAGTAATTGAGATGAAATTATGTAGCTATAAAGCACCGGCCATCTAAATTCGGAGACGCCCTACATACTCGCTTTGGTAATTACATCTTCTACAGTCTAAAGTCTGAAAAAACATCGATAAGCAAAAGTATTCACAAACAAATATGTTCGCAATAATTTAGCCAGTTGACCAATTTAGTGTTGAAACTACATATTTCAAAAAACTCTCTTAAAGTATTTGAACACTAAAATAAATTATAAACATAAATGTTTCATAATGTTAGATGAGCCGTTCCGGTAATTGAGATGAAACCATGTCAGATCATGCGCCCTGAGCTCCGACCATATAAGTTGGGCCTACATAATCCAAATGCTGGCTTCAAGCTCCATGGTAATTATGTTTTATGTGCTTTGGTACAATGTTATAATATATTGTTATTAAAATACTCTTCGTGTTCATGGTTTTACGCATTTAACGCGTATATCTAACTTATTGCACAAAACATTAGAAAAATGTTTTGATTATTAACTGTGTGGATTCAAAGAAGCAACAGCATTCAAAAACACTTTACATAATATAATCAAAAATATTTCAATGATTAGTATTTCTTATAAATATATCAATTATATAATTAAGCGAATGAATCAACAGAATCGAGATCGTGTTTTATCTATTAAAATATTAAATGCTTTTTTTTTAAACAATTCGAGCATGCATTAATAAATAAATATAAATCAAAGCATAATTTTAAACATAAAATTTTTTTTGGAATAAATGAAAGCTTCTTTGGAAGGCATCATTACACTTTTAAACTTTTATAAAAATATAAAAGGAATTTTTTTTTCGTTAGTTATTTTCAAAGTGATTTCTACCAAAAATATATTTCAATAAGTAAAAATAAATACTTGGTCTTCAACGAATCCCAATTTTAAGTAAAACCTATATATGTGCTTTTATTTTACTCACAAAAAAGCTGCCATTGTAACATTTCATTTAACTAGAAATAGGTTTTTTTGAAAAAGTCATAGATATGTGGAAAGTAAATAGCAAGAATATATTCAGTTTGATGAAAAGTCCACAATTACTTAAAAATTAAATCCATTGTATTCTCATAAAAATATTTTTATTTAACTTTTTATAAGATATTTATAGTATAATAAAAAAATGTCATTTCATATGCTCATCTTATTGTTAATTTTATTAGAAACCTATAATTTAAATAACGTATAAAATATTTGATCAAAATTCACGAGACCCATAGTGCTTTTGAATTTTTGTTTTATCGCTGAAAGTCTTAAAACTTTCTAGACCTTAGAATAATTCTTATAAATTTGGTTAGTAAAATTAAATCCTGATAGCTTATATTATATTATATTTGATTGTAGGAATAAACAATTTTTTGAAACAATAAAAATACTTTCAAGAACGAACGCAGCAGTTATTTGTTGCCAAAACAAATTTCATTAAAATAGCAAGGCTTGTGGAGAAAACTTAAACTCATTATATTTAATTGTGTACAATTCCAGTGCGGAGTCGCTCTCAAGAATTATTGCTGGTCTTCGTCTGCTGTGACAAAAGGTTTACTGAAGGAATGAACGAGTTGGCATAATTCGGGCGAATGTGACAAATGGCGTACGACGAGGGAAAATATTGATGTAGCCAGAAATAGGTGCCGAGATGGAAAAACATTGCTTTTGAATGTTTTAGCACTCAAGAAATAACCTCTGAGTAATTAAACAGCATAATTATACCTTCAGCAAGTAAATTATCATTAAATCCATTGAGAAACTTTATACCAAGAATATATAAAGCTTAAACACTTCAAAGTGTTATTTTATTATTATCAAAGACTGCTTCAGTAAATTGTAAGATACTCAATGAATAATCATTTATTTAAAAAAAAACTAAATAACTAGTAGACTGTGACACATATGCAATAGTGAATGCTTTTGCTTTTGAAAAGCTTTGTAGGTCTTTCTGACGGCTGAGTAAGACCTTGAATGGCGAATGCACTCACAGTTTTATATCAAATTTACAAATTTTTTGATCAACACTTTAGACAGAAATATCGTGTTGAAATTTTAAATGACAACTTTTTTATTAAAAGATAAAAAAACTCAAAATTACTTTATTAAAAGTCTGCTTATAGCTGCACTCATGTTATGCATCAACGGTCAGAATCTCACTCCATAATTTTGTTGACGATGCCAAACATGACTCATGGTGAAACCGGTTGTTTTAAAAAGTAATAATAAACAATGTCTAAAATGATTTATCATACATCATGTCAATAAAAATAGCTTATATGGTAGAAACGAATTGAAGAGGGTGGGAAAAATATGACAAGGGTGAGAAAGGAAATAAAGTCTGATCCAAACCACATGATATCGTTCGATACGTTTTTTTGGAGTAAAGTTTGCAACTCAACACTTATAAAAGTGGAATAATATTTCAAGGTAAAATTTAATATTATTTGTTTGAAGTATGTAGTTTATAGGCGAATATACAAATTGACTGGAAAAAAATCGTTTTGCTGGTCAGTTTGACCTTCATCGTATATTTTATTTCAATAAGTTTTTTTCTGCATGAATTTTGATATTTTATTACTTTTTAATAATGTGTTAAGAAATTATTTTTTTAAAATTTTTATTGCATCACACCTGGACAATTTTAATTTGTTTTATTGCCATCAGATGGTTTTTTTAAAAGTAAATTATTGTTATGTCTAAACATGTAAGCATCACACTGTTTTATACAAATTATGATTAATACTAAGCAACATTAAACAAGCTAGAATTTTTGTATTGATATAAATAATACTTAAAGAAACTTATCATTGAAATATCAATAACAATGTTTCAATAAAATATTTTTTTATTAAAAGGTCTTCTTTTTCACATATAAGCCCATAAAAGCTTTAACTTTTATGATTTGGTAAATTCTTCATGGGATTTCCATTAAGAGAAAGATTTCCGAAATTGCTCAAAACTATAAAATCGGAATAAAATTTCCATGAAAGCAAATGGTTTCAACATAAAATTGGGGTATATTGACTTTTCCACAGTAAAAGGTTGATCGTATGAAGAGATAAAGTTTTCAAAGGAAAATACTTAAACACTTGGAAAGGGACATAAATGTTTCATTGGCTGTTATAAAAATGTTTTAATTAAGGTTTAGGGATTCTTTTGACACTGATACTAAATATCAAAAGACACATGGTAATATTTTTTGGTATAATTTTTTACAAAGAGTTAATATAAAATCTGAAATAATCAAGGACTTTGTTGATACATTATACATTTTCTGAGTAGAATAAATTTCTAATGCACATACATTGCACCAAAAACTGTCTAGTTCTCTTTTAAACAATTAACTGTTAAAAATCCTCTTTGCGACGGTGGTAGTCAAATATATTACAGTATATAAGCAAAAAAATAACTATTTCTTATAGTATGCAAACAAAACCACGCTATGAATCAAACATAAATTGCTTGATAGATTGACATAAAAGTGGCTACATTTTCATGTAGCAAATTTAAGACAATATCGTGGATTTCTGATATGATGGGCGGAGAAGTTATGGAATCAATATAGAAACCAGTCAGTCGACTCTAAATGGCACTGAATGTTTATATCGTGATACTTTTTTTGTGTATTTTATATTTGCGTTTTTCCTTCGGGGTATGAAGCCTCCTCTGTTAAAGCCTCGGAGTAACGAATCGTCGCGGGTTTTCTACTAGTCTTATGGTAGTTGTATCCCTTAGAGACTTGCTTGATTTATTATTTTGTGTACAAGATGTACTGCGACACTTTCTATTAATAACAAAACATTTGACTGGAAAGAAAACTAAAAATATATAATCTAGAAACAAAATGTAATTTTGTATTTTCTGGTATTGTTTTTTTCTATGCGGTTTTATGGCAAATATTCGACTCAATTTCATATGGGAACTATATACAATAAATTAATATTATAAAATATGATAAAAAGTCTATTAGTAAACACATTAATATAATTTAAAAGATTATCATAGAGCTTCATATTAATTATAATAAATACTGTAAAATTTTCTGCATCATTTTTAAACATGTATTTTTGACAAATACAACATGAAAATGACACCTGTATACTTTATTATATGTATAAAATATTTTTTGTAAATAAGGAACTGCATTTTTCATAAAATATAAATAAAAAAAACTCATTTGATTGTATTTATTCCAATCAAATCCAATTTCAGATATTCCGACCCAGAAAGAAATAAAACATGATCGTGAAAATCCGTCAAACTTTACGGATTTCAAAAATACCGGTCTTTTTCGTAAATAATTCCTTGTTTGACTCCTCACTCTCGGCAAAGGGAAAAGATTTCGATTTCTTCTAAATTCTCCGATATAAGCCTTTCTTCATCCTACCCTGACCATACCTCTGGCAATCCCCTTCGCGGAATATCTTACTTCAGAATATTCAAGTCTTCTTGTTACGACGATTCTTTGTTATGCTTTTCCTTTTACACTTTCTTCTTCAGCAACAAATTTTCCGTGTTTGCTAGGATATCTGTACTTCACAACAGAGCTACAAGAGGTTATCTAAAATATGAAACTAATTAAATAAATGCGTATTTCAGTTCTTATTGCAATATATTAAAATAATTTTAAAAAATCACAAGAGTGAACTTTTTTTTCAGATATACAATTTTCTATTATATTAATATAAATTTAAGCAATAAAAATGATGTATTCTTTTATAAGAATATCTCATCTAAGTTTTTAACTTAATAATGTTTTTAGAAACTCCTGTTTATAATTATTAAATAGTATACAAAAAATTGTTAAAATTTGTCGAGTTCATCTCATTTCAGATAATTTTAAAAAAAGATATAAAATTAAGATTTGTATTTAACGCTTATTATTGCAAATTATCGGTATTCTAATGCATATATATATATATATATATTTATTTTTTTTATATATATATAAATATATATATATATAATATAATATAATTGTATATGTAATTTATAAATTATATCAGCAAAACAAAATGTCTGAAAGGGAGGAAATTTCATGAGACGGCGGCAAAATGCCTACTCAGTTGAAAGTATTTCGTGAAAATGATAACACCACGAAGACATAACCACGTGTCGCATACGTGCCTAAAGGAAACCTTTTTGATAAAAATAAGCCCCATTTTCTCCTGTTCATGTAAAAGTTATTACAGAAAATTGATTGTTACACGAAAATTGGTTCGATTTGTCGTTACTTCTTCTTAAGCCTTTTTTAAGATGAGTCCAAAAAAATATACGAATCTCACTAATATATAAAGAAAAAAAAATCCGTTTTATGTTTTATTGTTTTTTAAAGTATATTCGTAAATAAATACAAGATGAACAGTTCTTAAATGGTCTATTAACGACAGGTTTTTTTTTAGTTAACAAACATTTAAGAAGTTAAAGTAATACAAAAATCAATTTTCATTCAATAATATAAATGAGAACATATAGTTCATCAAGAAAAATTTAACATAATGAGTTTCTTTTTGATGTTTGTTATTATTATTTCAGAACTCATTATTAACATTAAATTTGCTTGTATATACGAGTATATTTATTAAATTAAAAATATTTTGCTGGTCAAAGGTTAGAACGTGCGTGTAAATTAAAATGTCAATTATTGTACGTTTATTTGTACTTAAATATGCTGATTTTTTCTCAAACATTTAAATAAATATTTATATGAAGTTAATATATATTTGTATAGCTAACGATTATACAATAAAAATAATTGTTTTAATAAAAAAAATAATAATTCTTTTATCAATCCACTTTCAATGAGTTGAGCAATTTTAAATAGTTACATATTTACAAAAATAAGTACTTCAAATAAAAATTCAAACATTTACTAGGACAAATTTTGTTTTATGAAATAATCAACAAAGAAAAAAGTTTCTCAAAACAACGTGTTCTGTTTGACCTAAATCAAGTTTATGTTCTTTCTTAAAAAACATTCGCACTGTTTTATCTTTGAACCGCAATCTTCCATCATATCCCACAGCTTATCGCTTGGATAATCTTTGCAGATATATCTCATGTAGTACGGTTCTTCACCCTTCTGGGTTCATTTTTATGGTAGAAGAAGTTTTATTATGAAATGTGTACTGGAGACCGTGAGATCGTTTCTTATTTTGTACTACTAGATGTATTGTTTTTAATAATTTTGATTTTCAAATAGATATACAAGACAACGAGTATTTATAACAATTTTAACACAACACAAAAATAATACATTTATCTATAACACTCGAAGCATTTATTTACTTCTAAGAATGAAACTTTACTTTGTGCTTTATACTAATGAATCGTGATTTTTTTCATACAATATATTTTTACTAACTAAGTAACGCGTGATCAATAATTACCGATTGAAAAATCGACGTTCGTGTTTCAGATTAATTAATTGATTGTCCGAATTTAAATTGATCGATATATTAAAAACAAACTATCTACATCTATTTTTCAAACAATCAATTATTAATAGTTACGAAATATGTCATGATTGATATTTAAATTTCAACAGTTTATTTTACCTTTATAAAAGCAAGATATGATTTTTTTACATGCATTATAACGTTGTCTTTCAAATCTTTTTTGTGGGGTGTTATATAATAGATTTATTACTGAGTTTGTGTGAAATACAGGTGCTTCCAGTCATTTTATCATATTATAAATCTGATGGCAAGCAAAGCGTTAGGTTATTTTTATGAAATCAATAGCTTGATATTTTTTCTGTAATACTTGAGAATGTGTGCTCGGAATAAGAAACCTTAGATTTTTTACTCCACGAATAAATAAAACTTATAAAATTGAATCCATATTAAAACTTTCTGTATTACGTCAATTGTAATCAATATTTGAACCTATAAAGATAGAAATTAGTAGTAAAAAAGTAAGCTAATATTATATTTAATACCTTATATTCAATATATTTTCAATTAATTGATTCATATATTAAAAAAAAAATTAAAGTTTCATGGTAGGACACACTGAATTTAAAGCAGCACTTCCATCATTTGGATACATAAAAAAAAACTTACTAAATTTGTAATAGAGTAAAACGCAGATATTATAAATAATTATAATTGGTAAATTATCTACGGCTTTTTTAAATGCATTTAATCTTATTTATTTTTAATACCACTAAAAATAATTTGAAATAAAAAAAGGCCTAATAGGACACAATTGTTACTTTATAATTTTTTTCTCATGAACTTTCTTTAAAAAATATAAGTACTACTTACTACTTATTAGTTTCAGGCTTGTTGTAAATATTTTGCGTTAAAACTGTTGTTTATTTGGATATTTTTGAAGTACTCACTTTAATTATCAAATATCAATGTGATTTCGTGTTTTAGTTTTTGCATGACAGCAGTCATTAGTTGGTGATATCAAATTTCATGTCGTTCATTAACGATGAATAATTGCCTTCGTAATAGAACTCTCAAGCATTTACCTCATTAGCCCCCTCCGTTTACATCCTCTAGTTAGAACGTTTGTTAAGGTATTAGTATAATTATATACATAACCTGATAATCAAATATCTTACTGATGTTCACATAAGCTAAGATTTCAAATAGTAATAAAACATTACCAAAAGGAAGATAATACGGCGTCGACATTTAGTTCAGTGATAACTTTCGTCTTCTTGAGCTATTTTGTGTGCTAGTTATGAAAGGCACAAAAACCTCATAGAATTACAAGCGAGAAGTTATACTACCCGCAACATATAAAGTTTATTGAACTTATCGTATGCTTTAAGTAATCCAATAAAATTTACAAGGTTATTATTTTATATATATAAGTCAAATTCACGAAATGTTTTAATTGATTATGATAAAAACTACAATATCTATCCGCAGAAAATTCGACGAAAAGTTGACTGACAGACATCCAAAATACTATGAGAACGTAACATAATACGTTACTAAAAACAATTTTAAGTTTAAATATGAAAACTCAGAAAGATTCTGTCAAAACTTGTCACTCTTGTAAAATATAAAAAAAAAAACAAAAAGAAAATATAAATATTTATTTTGATGCTTGAATAAACAGCATAAATGTTTTTCAAAGAAAATTATGAATGTATCCAACAATGTCACATTCAGACATAGAAATATTAAGTAAATTTATTCAAAGAGTTTTTTTTTTATTTGAAACTTGGAAGTAGATGGTGATTTTGAAACACAATACCTCCAGACTTCAAAGCTCCGAGATCCTTAACTTTACAAAAGAGATACTCAAGCAAAAGTGACCGTCTCTACGACAGACAAATCTTTTTAGAGGCAACTGGATGGAAGAGACATCTTAGAAAAAAAAACTACACGAAAATTACTATTAGCAAATAATTTCAAAATTCACACATTTTAAAATTCAAATAAAATAATAAACAACTTACTTGACCGAAAAAATAGAATATTTTTCTCGTTCTTAATATTTGGACGTAATCTGATGATTCGTTAATGTCATTATAATTGATAACGATGCTTATATTTTTTTAAAGTGAATTTGGTAGAGATAGTACCTAAAATATAAATATATTTAAGCCTATTTATAATGAATGGTTTGAGATAATTATTAATATCACTTACTCATTTATAAGTATATAATCCTTCATAATTGCATTACTTTAGTAAAAGTTTTTCAAGAAAATGAATATTGATGAGTGTTAGCAAATAAGCAATTGCATATTTCATATCTTTTAAACTCTAAATGTCTCATAGAAATTGTAATTCAAGAGTAATTTTGATAAAAGCGAGAAAAAATTTCTACTACTAGCGAAAAACCCTAAAACTTTGTTCTTATAGACATTAGATATTAAACGTGTAAATATATTTTTAAATTTATTTATAGTAAAAAAAAATTATTTTAATATTTATTTAATTATTTGCTTATCTTCAATGTGAACAAATATTAGAAGTTCGTAAATTACGATGGTGTCTTCGTTCACAGATATACTATTAAGATCTAAGAACATGTTTTATCGCCAATAACAGCCAAATTTATTTGACTGCAATGCACTTCTTGACTCAAGTTGTGCATTCGAATAATTTATTATGCTTTACATTTTCTTCCACCGCTGCATATCTACTGAGTTTCTTGTTTGAACATATTTCTTTGTCAAAAAAGATCGTACAGTTCTTGAAGTATTGCCACTATATTTAAATAATACCTTGAAATGGGTAAAAAATATATTATTGTAGCAACATAGTAGAAATATATAAAAACAACTCACAGAAGTTTCTATAAAAAATCTTCATATTGGTAATTCAAACAAAAGCCAAAGCAAAAGAATTATGACAATCGTTTTTTACAGATTCTATATTAAAACTAATGAAACAGTTTCTTTCTAAATTAAATATTATACTTTTATCCGTAGATGAGAGAGTTCACCTAGTTCAGGTTGATAAAACGTATTAGGGAAAATTAAACGGAGCCTACACGGGAAAAAATGATCATTTTTTCTGAAAGGGTAGTATGGGAAGATTAAACAGCCTCTCAAAAAAATGAAGCGCCGAAAATCAGATTTTTTGCGTAATATGATTGAAAAACGTGACGACCAATCTCTTTAAAAGAGATTTATACCAGAAACATTTACGAACATTCACAGCTTCAAAGCAATCGTTCTCAAAGAATCAATACGTTAGAAGTGGTTTTTCTACTTTACGGTTTCATTTAATCGATCATTCAAACACATTGATAAAAATAATTTACAAAGCTTTGACATAAGGATTAAAATCGTGATGTCAAAGCATCGCCTAAACTTCACCTAAACTCACTTTATGTTTGTTATAGTCTTAATTATATTCATTTCATAAAGTATCATTACGTAAATCTCTTTTAAAATTTAAAATAAAAAGTATTTTAAACTTAAATAAAATTTATAAAAAAGTTTTAGAACCATCTGTGAATGCACGATCATTATAAAACTTGCAGAACAAAGTGAAAACCTGCATACATTCAACGGTTATATTAGTTTGTAAAGTAATTAAAACTGTTAAACAACTAACAACGCTGAAAATAAGTAAAACATAAAAGTAAAGTAAAAGGCCTGAGGCTTGAAGGGTGTAAAACACTGTCGGGTTACGTGGAAAAAAAGTAACGAAATGAAAGGAAATCTTTGTATATAAATATATATTATTATTTAATTTGATTCTCAGTATCATACCTAAAATAAAATTAACCACAAATTTCTTAATGACAAAATACTATTTAATATAAACAGTTTAGGTTATCAAATATCAAAATATGGTATTCAATGGTTTGAAAAACTGAAGTTGCATTAACTTTAGTTTACGTTTAATAAATTTATAAAATAATATAATATGTTTTTTTATCATGTGTATTTTTCAAGATAAATTTACTACAAAGAGCTCACTAAAAGTAGTGAGGCTTTTTTGAATGTAAAAAATTATTATCACAATAGGAAGGAGCATGTATCGTTATCATCTCTTTGAAGATTCAAGAGTAAAGAGCGCCTATTTTCTCCTCAAAAAGTAAAAAAATATCAATAACTTTTTGTAATCCTACTAAGTGTAAAATACTTAATATTAAAACTTAAGAAGAGTAAAACTCATCTTAACAATAAAATTACATACCTTTCTTAAATAAATGAAAATAATTTTCAGTATACATATATGGTAAGTAATAACATAAAATGTTTTAAAATCACTCGGTTTTATATAATAGGATGTTAATTCGCGTTTACTTTGCATACAAATTAATATATAGGGAATAATTAAGGTTTTGATATTAATAGCTGAATAAAACCTTTTTGTTTGAATTGCTGATTTAATTAACTTCACTAGCGGGTTTTCTTTTGTGAAAAATATAAATGCCGACCTTATTTGAAAATAATATGTTTAAAACAGCTGAAATATCCCAAGTTGCCTATTTTGTACGCATAAGTTTTACATATATTTTTAATTGATTTATTAAAATTATACAAAGGTCATCCAAAAATTATCTTAAATTTTCTACTGTAATATTTATTTCGTATATTTCTAACCACATTGTGTAAAATATTATTGAATAATTGCACATGCTTTACAATAAATTTTACTATAAAAATTCAATCTTTAAGACAAACTAATATGTATATTTACAAACGATAATTTTTCATCAATATTTTATATAAGTACCCACTTAAAGATACAATAATGTTTAAAATAGATATTTAAAAAAAACTCAAGTCTGAATAGTTTGATTGCAGCGTTTATATTTAATATTTGAGTAGAAAGCTGTCGTTGTATGTGAATTTTGATAAATCTTGCGTGTTTTTGGGTTGAATTATAAAAATAAACATAAATAAGACCTTGGATACTGTGTATATGAAATATGTGATTCTAAAAATTTACTTTGAATATTTTGTTAAATGTCCAGCCAATGTTAAACGGATCAATCACGATACAGACCCGAGAAGAAATTTTTTTAAATCCCAATAGCTTTATCCATCAATCCAAATAAATTTTAGAATATGTACAACTCAATACAAGGACTTTGATAATCTATCGTATTTTCACTTTTAATTGAGCAATGATTTTGTCTAGGATTGTATGTACGGTATGATTTGATTTTTTCGTCCACACGAAAGACAAATCGAATTCAATGAAACTTTTTTCTCGGTACTTTTTAATTAATTTTTTTTAAAGTAAAAATTCAACATGTACGAAAGAAAGCAAACAACGGGGAAATTGAAACTGCACGAAATATGAACCGAGCACATAGAGGAGAAAGGCAAATAAAACTCCGTATTGTTGGCCGAGTGAGACCTTTTCCTTCAATTAGCACCGGCGTCGACTCCCGGAGAGGGTATTTGCTCACTTCATACCTCGGAGGCGGAGGTCCGGAACAAAAAGATAGTTGGCGAGAAAAACTTTCTTGACAAAGGGCAGAGAATGAAATGTTTAGAGCGATCCTTTGTTGGAGGCTGCCTTGGATTAGACCGCCGGAACAAAAGGTCAGATGGCTGCCGATTGAATTGCAAGTTTGAAGAATTATTTGATTTGGGTTAATGTCAAAGTTTTTGTATTAAAGAAACGATTTCCCTTTACGTACATCGATATATTTTCATCCAATATTATGATATTTTAAACATCACTGTTATCTACTGTATTTTTTAAAATATAATATTTTATTTGAAACAAAACATATCTAACCTAACCTAACCTAACCTAACCCAGAAGATACCATTTAGTGTAAATAAGCATCAACATCAATTAAACTTACTTTTTTTAAAATGTATTTTTATAATAATTTAAAGCCTATTAATCGATTTTATTTAGCACGATTTAAAATTTATGAATCCAATACAGCTATAACGATAAGTATTGTATTCAATAATAGTATGGATGGCAGTTCTGAGTTTGAGAGATTTATTGAAAGTTCATGAATAACTGACGTTGATTTACAAGAGGGGAGAGCTCTTAGAAGCCTTTGGATATTCACCCATTCCATTTGAAGTCCAGGAAGGGAACAGATATATATATATACTCTTATTATTTGAGTAATCGATGAAATAAAGTTTTCAATTTAGAAAAAAATTTCATTTTTAAAAAGTTTACCGTGACATTAAATATTCCATAGCCTTAAAAAATAATTAATACAATTAAAATTTAGTTATTATCCAATATGATTTTATTTGTATCTTAGCCTTTTTATATCAACAAATCATGTTGCTTGGCTGGCAGCAATAAATAAAATAGGTTAGTTTAACAAAAAGAAAAACATTAACATTTTATTGAAATTCCCCTAAGTACTTTCTGTACAAAACGACACACAATTTAATCGTTTATATTTATAAAAAATAAAACATGTAGTCTTAATTCATGTGTACATCTTAATAATTATAAAGGATTTTAAAGTTATTGATTTAACATACATTAAACAAAAAACTCGATTATAGCTATTTCACCGTAGAATACGTTTTCTAATAGCTTAAAGGTTATAACGACATATGACGTAACAAAAAACCAAGGAATAATAAAATAATTTTTTATTAATAAGAATGCGAAATACGAATGATTTTTATTACAATTAAAAGATAAACTATTGAAAAAATGTAATTTTAATAAAAAAAACAATATCCACAGAGTAAAAGCAGCTACTAGCTTTTTAGAACAAAAAATCAGTTTCGTGTACTGTTTATTATATATGAGACTATTAAAAAATCCGTTCGGACATTTTTATGTTTATTATTAAACAATATCAAAAAATTTCCTTTTAATTTAAAAATTGATCCTTTTGTAATAAGGTATAGAATTTCAACTAAAAAATTTACTATTTTTTTGATCACTGAATTGACATTTGAATTAACTAGTTTGCTATCGATTAAATATACATTTATTTTAATAAAATTAAATGCTAGTTGTTAAGGGGGAAGTCCTTCTAATGGGTCCAATTTCGAGTTCTTTGATAATTTTTTGGGAAAAATGATCAATAAACTTGAAAATGGACCCATCAAAGGGATTTCCTCCCTTTAGAGATTTTATACATAAAAATAAATTAATTTGTATTAATACCACTGCAAACACTTATAATGCTTCGTAAATAAAAAGAAACGTGTTTCAAAAATTTTCTTCTCATACACACTAAACCAGTTTTAGGTCAATGCAGCATAAATAACACTGTTTATTATGTTGAAATTAATTAATCTTTTTACTCTGACTTTTATGCCTGACTTGTATTTTTCTTCTTGGTTGAAGTAATGTTTGCGTTTGAGATCGTTAAAATTTGATCTGAGGGCGACCGAGAGAGTTCCTATCTTGTCTGAAGTGCCCTTAAAAAATGTCATCATTAAAACTGAGAGAACCGACGCTTTATATTCATAACATAGCGTTTCTTTTCGATATGATTAAGCTTTCGTGTATTTCATAATTTAGTGTTAGGTGATATTTTCTGAAATGCTGAAATAGTAAGAAACTGATGAAAATGAACAATTTCCGATATACAAATAATTGGAGATTGCTTAGAATGAAAAGTTCAAATTGATCTTCGCAAGCTACTAAATATTAGTTTGATAGGTTTGCATAACTGATTTGACTTCTCAATAATTAATAGTCATATTAAATATATATTTTAATACTTGGTATTGTTAACTAAGTAGTTTTATATCAAAATTGAGATAAAAACAGAAATGTTATATTCCATAAATGTTAAAAGTATGAACGTGACACAAAATACTTTTTTCAAAAATTATCACTCAAAACAAAGTTTTTTTTGTCATATTTTATAAATATAGATAGTTTGGCAACAAAAGTTTTTATTTGAAATTATAATCATCAGCTTTTTAATTTGCCTTTATAAAAAATGGCATCAATTATTATATCTACAACTTACTCCACTGTTTTATTTCTGCTTCCTACTAAAATGGTGAAATCGAGTTTAAAACAGTAAAAAAAAGATCCGGTTGTAAATATTTCACAATAAACTATACTCAAACATAAATAAAGGCTTCAACTATTTGCAAAGTTTTTTTTTTACGTTTAGAAAAGTTGGACAATTTGCGCTAGTTTTTTTTCATTACGGGGAGTAAAAATACAACGTGACCTTGTCGTAAGTTAACATGAACGAAGTTTTCAGGGAAAAAAGCTGTGTCATTGCCTCGGGAGCTTCGCGGGTCTGCTGCTCGGCTGATTCTAATTGTGTGTATTTATTCTCGACTTGATGCTTCTTTATTTTTCATCGCCAGCTGGAGCTTAACTTGCTGAAGCTCATGTGAAAGCTTTGCACTGTATGTTAAGTGGATCTATGTAAGTTAGACCAGCTATACATGCTACGGCATAATTAACAACTGATTTACAATTAACCAATAAAGTCTCATGATTGTGTGAGGTCGGCTTTATTTGCGCCAGTGTAAGCAAAAGTGTTTAATTTATATTGTAAATTATAATTAAAGGTTATGTTTATAATATCCCTTATATAATTTTAATATCCCTTGATCAAATGTATTAGCTTTCTCTAAGCTTTGTAATCACTGTAGTATATTTTCTTTGGATATTTATAAGCGTATTGAATTTCTCTCATGTCTATTTTGCTGATTTTATAGTTGATGGTTATCGTGTCCAGCTACATTTTAGACAAAATTTAGAATACCTACTTCAAATATGTGTCATGTTATATTATGTGCACCCAACTATATAAAATTACCCATCGATTTAAACTATATTATTACAAAAGCTGTATTTTTCAGAAACCTCGGAAATTTATAAGAAAAATGCTTCGTAGAACCCAAGTTTTTGTATTTCCTTATAAGATTCATCAAACAACATATCGTTAAGAAAAACGTTATTTTCTTTAAACTGAAAAATTGTTTTGGCTGTGATAATAGCATTCAACTAAAACCATTTTTAGATATTCAACTAACAAGAAATAAAAAAATGTTATTGAATCTCTATTAATAATAATAAAGTAATAAATAGCTACTAATTCAGATCACTTATTTTGTACGGATAACACATTTAGTTAACATTTTTGGGTAAAATACTTGAGTGATTTTCCACATGTTCGTTTTTATTTGTGACCGGTTTCGCCAACCTCTCACGTTGGCGAAACCGGTCACAAATAAAAACAAACATGTGGAAAATCACTCAATTATTTTACTCAAAATTATAAAAATGAAATTTCACCAAGTACTCTCTGTCCAAAATATTGAATTTCCACACATTTAGTTGTTAAAATAATTTATTTTATTCTAAGCTTCGAGTATACTCGTAATAAAATTGAATTTGACGAGTAAAAATACTAATGTTTAGATTTACAATAATATAAGATAAATTACTGATTGGATCGCTTTTCTACTGATAATACATTTGATTGTTAAAATATTTTATTTTTCCTTAAGTTGACTGTTGAAAAATGAACTCAAATAGTATAAATAAAAACTTTTAACGTGCAACATGTGTACGTAAAATGCTTACAAATTTTGACTGCTTTTGACGTAGTAAAAATTTGTTTGTTATAAATCCGTTGGGTATTAATTTAAATATCTAAAATCGGCAAACTTGCACATGAAGCAACCCAACACTAACAGAGGTTAACCATCTCCCAGTGCAAGTCGGTTTGCGAGTGCATGGGGCTAAATATAGGAAGTTTACGATGCACCAGCTTTGTGAGAATATCGCAGCATGCAACGTTCTGCTAGTACAGATACTACCCAGACAGCAAGAGGAAACAATGGAAATATCAAGCTCAGAGATTTACTATATATTTATATGCATTAATCAAGGCGAGATTTTCATAAATAGATACATTAGATACCATGCAAGAAACACGGAATACCATCTACGGTTTATATCGAAATGATCAACGTTGTTTGAGATAATATATCATTGCACCATTCACTTTAAAAAATATGAAATTTTCCTTAATTTATGAGAACATAATTTAAAATAATCAAAATATTATTTGAGCTTCCAAATACATACGAAAAACGAGTTGTTAATACATAAACACTTACTGAATTCTTAAAAAGATCAAGAAAGATCTTACTGAATTATATAGACATATATTAAAAACATAAGCAAATATAAAAATATTTTTTTAAATAAAATCCGGCTATATAGAAATTGATTTATAAAACAAACTTAAAGTCAGTAAGTTTAACTTTGGAGCTGACGGAAATAAAAATTCACGCTGAATCTTCAAATCACATTCGTAAAAGATAAAATATTATCAGAAATTGAACAAGTTGCTTTATAAAAGTTTTTATATCGAAAATTGTTCCGTTGTGACTGAAATAAAAAATCACATTGCTTATATCCCACAGAATTGTCATTTATTGATCAGTATTCAAACAAAACCTGCGTTACCTCTGCTCCTCAGAGTATTTCATATGTCAGATTACATATTCCCAGTGAAGCACTCCGCGTAAAAGCCCCAAAGGCTGTCACATCGAAAACAAATCGGCAAAGTTTCAATTTGTAAAAGTGATCCAATACCATATCGTGTTATTTTATTGCCACAATCACGAGAACGTCAAACAAATAAAACATCAATCGAGGACAATTCACCCTTTTGTGGGAACGCTAGTACCGATGAGGTTTAGTTGCTGAAAATTTTCAGAGCAGCAAAGCTTGAAAACTACATTTTTACTCATATTTCTAATAATATGTTATGTGAACTTAAAATCAACTATCCAGTAGTTTTTTTTTTAATGACAAACCTAATCTATTGATGACAATAATTGTCTTCTCATGGTCAAAATATTCAAATAAATTTTTCAGTAAAAGTTTAATATATTAATTTAATGCCGTATATTTACATTTTAAATAAGGATTGCATTTGTATGATTTTTTTAATTTCCTTTATTAAAGTTTCAATTTTTTTTTAAATATTATTGAATTTTAGTGATTTCGAAAATTTAGTAATAAAGAGTCTAATAATCTTATAAAAGTCTTAAAGGTTTTGCTGTAGAGATGCAACACGCTTATAAAGATTTATACATAGAGTGAATAATTTGAGCTTTCGTATGTCCCACAAGATGTGATGAAATAAATAATAATATATTTCTTGAAATTCCATGAAACACAGACCTCCCAGGCTTCAAAAACATAAAAATAAATGAGTTAGATAAATACAGACGTTCAAACGCTCCGAGAATCATCCCGATCGATGTAGCAGAGGAGATCAAACGAACCTGACGCAGACGAGGCGTGATGTCTTGAAGCTCAACTTATGTGATCTCCTTGGACATAGGAGCCATGTCACAAGTAGACATTTTAAAACGAAGAAAATATTCATTACAATTTTTCAAAAATAATATTATAAATATGTATTAGAAAAGGCCAAATCGATACTGACCGATATAGAAAAAATAGTGCAAAAAAATGTCGCGATTGAGTCAATAGAACACACCACATACAAACTAAAGAGGCATTCGAGTGCAAAATGTATTTTCACATACACACAACAGTGAGCATGGGATGGATCCAAAAATAACGGGAATTCTCTCAAAACAGGCTGGAGCTGGCGGCGATGCACTGTGATCAATGATGCAAATATAGCAGACGTTTTAAAAATAACTTACGATAATAAACAGCAGAATTTTTCCTTTAAAACACATCGACAATATCGTTGAGAATCTTGTTACAACATTATGAATCGATAAATTTACATTACGTCTAAAAATAATCGATATAAGCTGGTTTCATGTTCACATACTTTGGATCAGCACCAGAAAAGCTTTTGACAAAAAATTATGTGAAAATATTTACTCTACAAACTTGATTTATTTTTCAACGAAAACACCTCTTACAATAGTAAAATATAAAACGTATCTTAATTATGCAAACTGAGTTTAATATTTCAATGGAAACACAAAGGATGGATTTATTTGTCCACGATTTATTTGTTGATAAAATACTGATACAACTCAAAAGGCTTAAGGTATTTTTTAATCATAAAATTTAAAGCCTCCTTTATTCTTGTAAGCCACTGTGCTGCGTCAGAATAGAGTCGACAGTCAGCAACGCTTTGGACACAAATAACTGGACCTGGAACATGGGAGCTATTTTGGAAACAATAGAGCCGATAGACTACTATTGTCACAGATGGTTGTGATTATGCAACATTGATTAAAAAAAACATATTTTGGAATTGAATTACCTGAAAAACAATGTTTTTTCCTACTAAATGGATGAAAATATTTTTAAAAAGTTCTTGGTTATATCTGGCTAGGAAACCAAAACTGCATTTTAAAATATTTCTCTTATATTATTTTATTTATTCTTCTCAACTTAAAACGACATTGAAACTTCCTTTTTTTAATAAATTACTAATTAAAAATATTTTAAACTAGTTTTCAACGGAAGACTCAAATATAACTTTTTTCTTATCTTAAATATAACATTTTAATGTATTTAATTTTGGTGAAAATGTTTTTGAAAGGAAAAAAAATCAATTAAAATTTAACATAAAAATATATCTCGTATTTATAAAATTTGTCCATAAGTTATGGGGAATGAAATGAACGTGATTAAAATTAAGCAAGCAGTGACATGGAGTTTCTAAATAAATTATATATTCATAAATGTGTCACTAAGTTTTGATATATACTTAATCGATTCCAATGAAATCTTAATTGAAATTGGCTGCAATAATAATTTTAACGTGTATTTTCACCAATGTCGAATTGAATGCTCATGTGAATTTCATCAATAATATTTCACCGTCTGGATGAAAATAGATTGACCAAGGCTATAATTTTGCTAATAACATTATACGTCCAGGCAGCATGTTTGATTGGATCGGTTGATATTGGATTACCAATTCTGAAATGAACGGATGAAAATATGCAGAAAAGATATTCGAGAATCGTTTAATTTTTGAAAGAAGTTATTTTCACGATTTCAATATACCTTTTAAATTAATCTTATGGAAATGTAAAAAAATAATTCACAAAAGCTAATAATAAGTGGTTTTAGGGGAGACATAACTTTTTTTACATAAAATTAGAAAATAAGTTTTTAAAAAATGCGCAAAAAGAGGGTGATGGAAAAAAATAGCTTTACTGTCATGAAAGTCTCTGATAATATTCTGGCCTATTATGAATCCGTTGGATTGGTGCTTTGGGACGAACAGAATCCATAAGCTTGCAACTCTCAAGGGGTGTTAAAAGGCTGTCTGTGTTTTCTCAAGAAATGAGATTACCAACTATAAACCAAAATCTGCAAGAATACTTGTGACAAAAGTTACTTTAAAGCTAAATACAACGTAGCTTTATTTTGTAGTAGCATTGAAAAATATTTACAGAAAAATATTTGAAAAATACCAAACTTGTAATAAGTATGAAGTAAAGCTCTTTTTTTAAGTTATATCGTTTCTTTCTTAGATTTTAAAACTTACACTTTTAATTATGGTTTATATATATTAAACAAACTAATGCAGAGATTGGTGCAAAAGTTCATTCGATGGATATATACTTTAGAAACTGATTTTTTATTAATTTAACATAATTTATTGGTAGTGATCTCAATTCAATAAAAAATCATTGTAATTGTCGGTATCTTACTTAATATAATATGTGTGTTAAAATATAAAATGTACGCTAAAAGCTTGCTTTTAAATTAATTCATTATAAAAGACAAAAATTTAAGTACTCTCCGCTGTGATGTAACATATTTATATCAAAGAAATAATGTGAACATTTTTCTTAAAAGCTTTTTAATAAAACTGATAGCAGCAAACACGAAACAGCTTATTATATAATTCAGTACAGAAAATAAAATACAAAAAACATTGTTCAAATTTGAAGGGCAATAATAAGAGCAGTTAATGACAAAAATAATAATAACTGAAAACTATACAAAATAAAGCAAGATTTACAAGAAAAGCTCGACTAAAATAATGACGATATAATTATTTAGGCTTTTTTTAGATATTTTTTTATTTAAATACTTGTATTAAATTAAATACTTAAATATTGTGATATTTTCCTAACGTGTTTTCGGAAAATAAAAAAAAATTTAAGTCAATAGAGATTAATGAATAATGCTTTCAAATTTAAAGTATTATATTCATTAAATTTTGGCTTACGTGTTATTTTATGCAATAAAATCAATAACTTATTTTTCAACCTGATTTGTGTAATTTCTTATGAAATGAATAGATGTGAATTTTAAAACTCCCTTAATTTAAATTTATATAATTTAGTAACATAACTTTGAGCATGAACTGCTTCTTAGAAATAATGTAATTTTTGTACTCAATTAGTCAGGTAAAGAAAAATTATATTGAAGTGGTAATTTAATTTTTTTTTCATTGCGAAACAGCGTTTAATTTTTTATAATTGCTGTTTAAATTATTATAAAAAATTACAAATTATACAGAATAATTTATGGAGATATTTCAATGATTACGTCACTGCCTCAATTATGAATGGAATTCTCATAAAAAGTCAATTGTTTCCTTTTCAATAAATGTTTATTTTTATTCAAATAGATTTTAATAAAGAAATTTTTATTTACATTTAATAAAAAGTCAGCGGTAAATAGTATAGAACTAGTAAATTTAATATTTAAACATAACATAATATCGTAAAATAACGTAAAAAAACAGTTCTCGATATAAATTTACATCACACGAAATTTTAATTAAGTGAGCGAAATATGTATTCTTGATATGCGGGTTTAATATTTTGTTATTGTTTTCCCAGAAGGCTACAAGCAAAATGTGTATTGCCGAGGAAAATTTAATTGAAAATAGTGAATGCTCTAGGTAATTACAGTGGCAACTAGTTCATATACAATTATAATAAGTGAAGAAATATACATTAATAAAAACTCTCAGGAGAACAAACGTTAGTTAATTAAAAGAAAACATGACTGTTTGGCTAGTTTTACCTAATATATAACATTATTGAGTGTATAAGTAGCATAAGTTGCATGGATTATGTATCGGCTTTTACAGATTAAGGGATGTAAAGGGACTGGTTGAGGGTTGGCTTACTTGCCTTTATCGGAGTTATTGTCAGTCCTGACAAGATTTCAAGCTTAAGTGCTAAAATCTCCACCCGGTGAAAAAAATCAAATCTTTACGATACTTTAGAACGATAGAAACTTATTCAATAATTAAGTTCACTTAAATAAAAGAAAAAAATTCTTGCTCTAAATATATATTTTTGCCAAATATATTTTTCAATTAAATTTGAAACTAATTGCTTGAAAACTGTAATATTTTCGACATTTAGTAGATGAGCTGCTGTGATCTCTTAGGAGCTATTGAAGGTTTTTAGAGGAAAGCTGTAATATAAAGGATTTTTGATCCCAGAATGCCGTATTTACTTGAATACTTGAATACCAAGCACCACAAGATAAAAGATTATATTTATATTTGACGATACGTCAGACAAAAAACGATAAATTTCTATATAAAAATAAAACAGATAAATATTTCAAGTATATATTTTTTGTAACTGAATTTCAAAACTGATATTAAATTTTAAACATAAAATTGCGTGAACGCGTCACTTCTTTTAGCTAAACGATATTTGCACAATATTTTCCAATTTTGTAAGCTTCCATTTTCAGTCATGAGATCCTGTTTCAATTTTCATTTGTATTGCCAACCAACCGACTGTAAAATGTTATTTTAGAATACCAAATGTCTCTCTTGACTTATAACAGAATAACAAAGAAAATTCAAATAATCAAATGCCCACAGAGGAGAGCTTTTAAACGAAATGTTTTTTACGTATGGATTTTTTTATATATTATAAAACCTCGTGAAATTAAATATTTTTTCCGCAAAAAAGACACTGAATGTTAAATTATATTTTAAAAAAATATTTGAAATACAGTAATATTAAGTGTAACAAAAAAAGTTTTATTTCTTTATTCAAAGAGCTATCACGTATATAAATGAATATATGGTTTTTATTCACTTGAATTCTACCACATTTGTTAATAAATTATATCTCAAAGATAAGTTTCCGAGACAATACAAATATATATAATATATATAGCAATTCGCTTTTAAATAAACTGTATTCAGAACTTTACTTGCAGCTATTAGCAATTAAAAGTAACAATACAAATAGGAGCAAAACGTGTATAGTATGTTAAACAAAATATATGATTGTTTTTCGTTAAATCAAAAACATAGTTTAAAAAAATACTCGACAACTCAGCATTATAAAATAGAACATTACCAAATTTTTTTTTTTTAATTATTAAGTTATAATGAGCATTCGTAAAATTTATCCATTGCAACCAAATATGATAAGGCTCAACACGAATGAAGGATATTATATATTTTGGATGAAATTTCATGTCAGGATTGATGTAAGAAGCCCCGGAAGACGAATCATTTCCTGAATGAGGAAATGGCCGAGATGAGGGCGGGTTGCACGGATTTATATTTCGTGTAATATTCAGGGTAAAATACACCAACGTTAACCTTATTAGTTAAAATAATGACCGCTATAAAAAATACCCTGTGTTTTCGATAGCAAATGTATATAACTGGGGGGGAAATTATTATTATTTTTTTAATTTACTCAAACGAACAAAACCGTGTATTTGCAGAATATGTATGCGTTTGAAGAAATACTCAGAGATTATTTTTTCACAAATTTTTTGAAAATAACCCATGAATCAGAACTGAAATTTAAAAAATCAGGATTTACGCCCATTAAAACGCTTGAACACTGCAACAAAATCTGATTTGTAAGTTAACGTCTTTTTCATAGAAATAAATATGGTTTCATTGAAGTTATTGCCTTCAATTGAGTTTTTTCCAATACAATTGTGATATCATGACAAGGCGAATTTTTTTTGCTGAGTTTATTATATTTCTAAATTCCTGTTTTCAATTCATTTATTTGTGACACTCCTGCAAGCGTTGATATTTTAAAATCGCAAAAAAAATTATCTAATTTTTGTACGTCCTCAAAATGATTTGCCGATTTCAAATAAACATTTTTTTTATAATAATAAAAGTCAATTTTTTGTAAAATATTCACTGAAATACCAGATGAACTTTAAAAATTTAACGCAGTAAAAAGTCTCTAACAAGAAATTCCAAACAGGCATACTGTTTTCATACATTATTTATCATCGAATGGAAAACGTGCTCAGAGTTAAACATACTATGATATCTGCTTTCAAAGGTTTTAAAATATATATGTACGTAAAATATTTTGTAACCTATTCAATTTACACCCTTTTTGTGAGAAGAAAAATGGAGAGTCGCTTTATGTTTTTTTTTTACTTTTAGCTAAGCAGTTCCACGAAAAATTTTATTTCCAATATTTTTTTGTTTACAATACAAATTACAAAATTCTTGAGTGAAAAGATAAAACGTGTTTTCCAAATTATGCCATAAATAATTGTTTGAGAAGCGTGTTTGAATATTTTCATCAGTAAATAATGTGAATATTGATGTTAATTCGTATTATTTTTGTTATATATTTTGTATTTTTAACGTATCTAAAATTATTTTAAATTATTTGATGAGTTAACATTATCATATAAGTGGTTCTTAACTAATAACAATATAAACTTTCTGAAAAAAAAAAATTATAGGCTATGTTTGGTTTCATTAAATTTAAAAATTGATGTTTTATTAAATATATTTTTTTTGCCGTAACAGTTTCACATAAGGTTTTCATCTAATCGCAAGAAAAAACCTCGATCAGAGTATTTTTTACCGGCTCAACAGTAGATTCGCAGTTAAGAAACAATTAGTAAATTAATTAAAACGTACAATAAAGTTCTTTCCCATATATACTTGCGATAGTATCAAGAGTTATTAAAGAACGTGACGAAATACCCTTCTCACCATTTATATAATTAAATATAGTACGTAAAAACAGAATAAATAAAACACGCAACTAATAGTATGTACTTATCTAGTTAGTTAAATAAAGTGGTGCAAGGAAATTGAGCCACCAAATATAATACATGAAGAGTAAAATGCTACTTATTTAATTAAATAAAAGTGCTTCTATTTTCAATAGAGATTTCGACAATTCAGTAAACGGATATATTTTAATTTTAATACGGAAAAGTAAGAGTTTTTAAATTTCAACCCAAAAGCAAAAAAAACGTCTTTGTTTTTATCATAAAATTTATAAAGTGATGATACTTTAATAAAAAATGCTTAATATATATGTTTTAATATAAGAAAGCATCACGCTGACTTAAGTCAACTCTTTAATAAAAAAATACATTTCAGAGTTTCTATATCAAAAGTAAAGCTAGATTAAAAATAATTTAACTTACTGAAAAGTCGATTTATTCAAATACTCAATTTTATTCAAATCTATAAATAATGAACTAAATATAGAGTCCGCTCCATGTAAATAAAGTTATCCGGCCACTTGGCATTCATTGGGAGCAACCCTCCCTGATTGAAGCTCAGTAGACTCACATTTGAATATAGATGAAGATGTGAGGCAGAAGGGATTGAAACCCTTCAGCTGAAAAAAACTGAATTATATACCACCTGTGAAAACCTCCGGCCAAACTACTTTACTACACGGAAATTGGAATATCGTAAAAATAAATATTCATTAAAAAGTGTTTTTAAACTTAAGTAGTACTCTTTAAAAATATGATTTATAAATCAGATATCCAATATTTAAAAATATATTGAAAAATATAATTTGTTTTTAGCACATTTTTTGAAGCCAAAAATAATCATTCGTTAGTTAATTATAAATAAGAATTTAAACTATTTTAGTTCAATTGAATTTGCTATAGGTCAGTTTTTTTTTAAGAAAAAAAATATTTTCTGCGGGGGTACAATTTACAGAAATCTGTTTATAATATTTATTGTACACGTACACTACATTACGTAAGCATAACGAGTCGTACATTGTACATGCTATAAGGATGATAAGAACTCACAAAGAGAATATCAATTCGGTACGCACATTTTCTAAGGTAGTTAGTTATTCTTGTGATATGGAAAATATGGACCTTTATGTATATCACAAATTTATTAATTTTGTCTTGAATATTTCCAATACTAATTTCGTAAATAAAATTATGAATAGTTATTGTTATTTTAATAAAATTTGATGAAATTCTGCTGGAAACATTGAAAATCGTTCAACTCTCTAACTTCATCACCGACTCGCTTAGGGAAAATTATCAAGAAGATTTCTGAACGCAAAATTTAAATTTCAAATGAAGACTGTGCAATATGGACATCTTTATTAACTTATAGCGACACAGACTTTCATCTATATTCAGGGCAAAGTGGAATGAACCAAGCACAACTAAAATAAAACCACTCTCTAAAGATATATCTTAATTTTTTTTTAGTTTATTTTTTCACGATTATCTTATTGAAAATATAATTTCACATTTTTTTGAACTTAGAAATAAATACAAATATTTATTTCTATATTCAATACAATTGAAAAATATAAAATTGGCCTTGATTAAGAGCACTAACCATGACACATGTATATAAAGCAAAAATTAAATCTAGTGTCTAAATTTGCACTTTAATATTTAAATATTAAAAGAGAAAGTTATCCTTTAATTATAATTGTCTTTTTCTTTGAAATTAACAAATGGGAATATTTCCATGATAAGATGAGCGTCGGCAGTTTTTGCGGGGGTTGTGGCAATTTCAGTAATTAGTAACTTTTAAGGTAAACAGAGTAGTCTCCTGCCGCTACCCTTAGAAAATTATTACCCTGGATGATAATGAACCGGAAAAGGCAAGGTGGCAATGATAAAAATATGAAGTAACTGTGGAAAGTGGTTTCAGGTATTTCCATAATGATTTAATTCAATCGCTATTGCGTAACCTTTTTTTTTCCAAAATTATTAATTTTCCACCAAATTTGCAGCTCTTCTTTGTGTATAGACTTTCACTATTGGGCTTTATGTATATGAACAAAAATCATATGAATTAATAAAAAATAATTATCGACTTGGTTGATTTCCAATGTTAAAAAATTGATTAATTTACGACGAAGGAAACATTTTTTGGAAGTTTTTACTGAAAACAAGCCATAAATTAAGGTAAAAAATAGGAACATGAAAATACAGGCACCAGTCAACTTGTCAATCACTTTAAGTCATAGTAAGATCAAAGTAGCGTTATTATTAATCGTTTCCCTGAATATAAAAATAAAAAAATCATTCTTCAAAAATTTTGAAATAATTAATTTTAAGTATAAAAGGGTTAGCATAAAAAAGTAAAGTGGTTTTCCAGTAACCACTTAAACTTTTTGAAGTCAGCGTTAAATTATATCGCTTGAAAACTATTTTTTTTTTTTTACTTTAATCGATATTCTGAATATTCCGCATTCAAAATATTTTATCATTGTTTGTTTGCTTTGGCGGAAAAAATTGACTGTAATTTATTTGGTCTTGGAAAAGTTTCAGCTTACAATATAAAAAAACAGCAGCTGAAATACAAAATATTGCTGATAAAAATTGAATGTATAATGTTTTCTCAAATTGCTCTGGAGAATTTTTAATCAAACAAAAAACTTTATTTCACTTTTATAAAAACCTGGAAATTGCCAGAAATCAAGTATTAAATAAAATTTACTTTAAAATGGCTTTTTATTTATATTGTGTAAATAATGTAGATTTTTAATTGTTAATTGAATGCGTTTATTTTAAGAAAAATATACGAAAGAAATTAATAAAATCGGATATTTCGTTATTTTCTATGTGAAACGATAGTTTGGATATTTTTTTCATTTAAATAAAATTTCCCGTTCAAGACATTAAAATCTTAAAATACAACCTTTTCTGAAGTATTATATTTTGATAAGTTTGAACCATGCCGATAATACAAATAAATCAATTTATATATAAAAATTGAATTTACTCAGAGTAAAAAAAAATTTTTTTTAGAGATTTAAAAAATATTTATGAATTGAAATGGCATCAAAACTTGCAGCTGCAAGTTTCCAAAGCACAGATTTGCGTGACACCGACGATGCCGTATCCATTTCGGGAAGAGACAATAGCGCAAGATCTGCGCGGGAATAGAGGCTTTATTACCCCCGGGGCATAAAAATAATGATCCACTCTCCAGCTCCGGATATGGTCTCCTCGGCCACCGTGTCCTGAAAGGGTCGACAGTAAAATGCTCTGGACCTTTCAGGCTTGCCAGCCCAACAAGGCAGCATGACTGCACGCAACATCTTATAATGATATTTACGTAAAGATAATTTTCAATACAGTGCTGATTGGGTTATTAATCTTGAGATCTACTTTTACTTTTACTAGTTTACAGTTGTCTTATATACAATAGATGTCGTATATCTTGATAATTTTATATTTTATTAGGTTTTGTGATATATTATTTGATCCTCACATGAAATAAGTTTGATCCACGCGTGAAATTGGTAAATAAGTATGCCATAAGAAACATTAGGTTTACGTGTTTAGCTTGACACGTTTCTGAAATTAGTCATATTGTATACAAATATATAAAAAAAACCTACAAACCATTTTTTTATTAGAACAAGGAAAAATTAAACAAAGAATATGAATTTAAGTTTTATTATAAATTTAATTAATTATTATCAATCTTTGGTTCTGGTTCTTCACATAATTTTGCCTCCAAGGCAGTGAAAAAGTTGAAATTAAGTTAGGCTTATATCAAGAAGTAACTTTACAATAAAAAAAAAACGATTTATGTTTCAATTATGAAATATTTTATTACAACAGCATATTATAATAGTATTTTATATGTATTTATATGAAAGTAATAATAAAATTATTTCTTATGTTTACACCAATACATGCTTTTTTTATCTATAGCTTTTTTGTTAATAAAAACAATATGTTATATAAGTCGTGATCTTTATAAACTGAGATTGTTATTTAATAAGAGGTTTTATTAATTTAACAAATGAATACACTGAATTCTTTGCCTCTCATGATAATAAGATGAATGTGAACGGATATGTAATAATTGTTCCCAAATGAAATTATTTTTAGTTGAGGAATATTCGCAACAATTTTTTTATCGACTAAAAACGATAACTCAGAATATGTGTGAATAGCCATATAGCCATGCTTTTATTTATAATGTTTATCTCCAATTGCTCATTCATACTCGTTCGATAATAAAGTACAAAAATTAAATCAGTTCATCGAAGATTAACTCGTATTTACTTTGTTTTTTATCAAACTTAATGGATTGCGTGTAGTAGGATACTTAATCGTTGTTTTATAAAAAGCCGTATTTTTGTTTCGTATTGATGCCTTTGTGCGTATTACGCGTTACAAATTGAAGTGGTAAACTTGCTGAAGCAGACCGGAAGGAGCGTTTAGGCACTCAATGGTTTATTGGTTCATTATGGGTCAAGATATCCAGCAGAATGTACAGAGGGGCAGACCACCCTGCCTCAAAGCGAGCAACTCCCTTTGCGGATTACTAGTACGTAGCAGGTACTGAGGTACCGATGTAGAAGAAAAGGTGTGTTGTACCTTTTGCGAGGAGATTTATTGAACATGTCACTAGGCATTTGTCACCTGAAAAGCTTTGGTGTACAAAATGTACTGACAAAGCACAATCCATACAATTTCTTCAGTATCTTGCCACTCCACACGTCATTAAAATATTTACATTTGAAAAAAGTTTTCGCCTTATAAGATATTATAATTTTATTAAAACTTAGCTTTTTTTTTCTCTAACATTATGAAATAATCATAATTTGTAATTATAACAACCTAAAACAGTATTTAAAAAAATACCAAGGTTATTTAAACAAGCTAAAAACTACCTCATTCTTAATTAAAAGTTTATGCAAAAACACAATTTTTTCACTTTTATGTGATGATTCAATCATTAACCCACTTTAAGAACATGATAAAAAATAATTATTTACTATATCTGGGCGTTGCTACCGAGAAAATATGGGATTTGAACAAAAATCCAGGATTTTTCTCCTCCTTCCATGCCCATCGATTTTCTATTGGTACATTGTATTAGAAACAATTAATATTTCTTTGATTATTTACATTTTAATTTTGAAAAATAAATACCCATTTCTTTAATAGTTTATATTTGGTTTATCTTTAATTATAATACTTGAAAGACTTAGTGATTTTGAAAGACTTTGATCTTGAAAGACTTAGTGTACTTAGTGAAGAAATAGTGATTCTTTTTCAAAATTATTTTCGTAATCATTTTTTCAAAATTCAAAGTAGATCTCAAAAGGCAAAAGAGTAAAAATAATCATAATCGAATAGATGTGTGGCTATTCAGATTTTCTGTTAACAATTCTAAGCCATAAAATTATATTATATAGGACTTAAATTAATGAACTAAATTTAAGAAAATAACAGTTTCTAGACTCGATTCTGGGAGAACATCTACAGCTGGAAGCCTTGCTAGGTAATAAATTGAAGGTAAGCACACTTCTGTCCGACACCTGACCTAATTCAACCTCTAGTGCAGGTGTCGTTCTCCATTCTTCCCCGCGGTCGAGTGTCCCCGGAGTAATATCCGCCTTCAGTCTGAGACTCTAATTTAATAACTTAAGACATGTACTCCGTAGAAACTGAAATAATTGCAGTTGAACAACATAATAATTGACGAATGCCTAATAAAATTAATAACTCGAAAATGAAATAAAAATATCAAATTTAATTATTATTAGTGATTATTATTTTTAAATTTTTCGCTTCAAAGCAATCTCTACAGAAATAATGATTATTTAAAGTTCGTTTTAGATTAGTATTTTTTCAATTTTAATGGAATTATTAAACAAATATTTCAAAATTAATATTAACGTTTTATAGTATTAAATGTGAAATTTAAAACTAACCATAAAATTGTAAAGTTTGTGTTTAAATAACGAGATTCACCATCCACACATTTTACAGAATGGTTTAGTTTAAATCACTGTTAAAAAATTTCAAATATTTAGCTTTAAGTGGTTTATAAATACAATTAAAGGTTTTGCATTGTACTTAAAAAATATGAAAAAATTACTAAGCCTTATTTTCACAGTTAATAAATTATTTATCTTGGGTGTAGTTTTATGAGAATTGCTGCTTTTTACTCTAAGGGAATAGTGTAGTTAAATATTTATGTATTAACCTACTCAAAGAGCTATTTAACTATCTAAGCATTACTTTTAAAGTATCAACATCAAATTTGTGCGAATTATGTTATAAAGTTTTATCGATTATAAATAATCAATTCATCAACGATTCATGTTTCATGAATATAATTTTTTTATTTGAAAACCAAATGATACGATGTTGATATTCTTACGCAGTGCATAGTTTTTTGAAAGAATTTTGTAAACGCAAATAGCCAAAAGATGAGGCATACGATAGTTTACCATTTTTTTCAATATCAAAAATAAAATCCTTCACATTTAGCAGTCCTTATCGTGTTCCGTGTTGTACGTATCTAACTGATGCTTGTATGAAAGATAGCGAAACACCTTTCCCCCTTCTCCACTATCTATGTGATAAAAATAACCTAGAAATGTACGATCATTCGACATCGTGCAGCGAGACCATTTATATTTTCCCCTTTCCAAAACATTCTAGAACAAACGACACACTCGAACTTTGTAGTAGACAAGTTCTTTGATATATTCTAGACAGGCTGCTGATTTTTTATGATTTATGTTAAAATTAAACAAAACAAAAAAATAATATCCCAAGTACTTAAACATCGCTGTTTTATTTCTTTATGAGAGCTTTTACCTTTCAAAGGTAAAAGCTTTAGTCTGTAGAAACGTATACTTACAAATAACATTTGAGTATTTTTAATTTCACAATCTGTAATCTACGATTATTGAAACATTTTATAATATTTTTAATTTGCTTAATACATGTTTATTAACTTCATACAATAAATAACTCTAATAAATCGATATACACATACTTTTTGTTTTATGAATCCATGTCTTCTAATACGGATTATATTTCATTTGGTTATACTCAATGTTATTTGTAAGTATTATTTAGTTATAGTTAAACGCTTTATTTTAAGAAATATTAAAAATGCTTTATTTTTCTTTTGTAAAGTGAAATACCATAAGATTATTTTTATTGACTAAGCAAAATAAAAGATGCTTAAAATATGCACAAATATCTTAATTTTTTATACACGTTCTTGTAAAATGAACATAATAGCATCATCTTTTTTTTTATTAAATAGATTAAATCATTTTATCAGAAAATATATTTACAAATTTATATTAATATAAGATTATTTTTATGCTTTATAAAAACAAAAAAAAAATATTTTAGAAATAAATTCACCAGCTTTTAAAATTGTACTTCGATAAAAGAGCTACTCAAAAATCTAATTAATTTTAAACCTATATACGAAATGTATAATTTCACGGATGACGTAATTCGTATCTACATTAAAATTGTTCAAAAGCCTTGACACGGTACGACGAATGAAACAGTGCATGCTATTTGTCAAAGCGCAAAATAAGTTGATTTTACTTTGAAAAGTACCGATGCCAAGAAAACACGGGGTTATTTCCGTAAACGTTTTAGAATTACCACATCACAGTCGTCGGGTACGAATCGATTTTGCTCACAAACAAGATACACAACCTCTGATGACGTGATAAAAACGTTTGGAGGGGCATTAACGAGCGAGTGCCTCCGACGGAAGGCTAAGGGGATTCCGCTTGTTTTTTTTTTTGTAGTATTAGGTCACTTACAGCCTATTGATTTGTGATTGAGGTAATCACCGCCATTAAACATGTAAGGTTCTTTGAAATATGTATATAATTCATGGTTGTTTTGGTACTGTATTCAGGGATTCTAATTCTTCAAACAGCCACGAATAAAAAGACTAATTTATCCTTGTTGAGGGACAAGGCATTTGATTGGTGAAGATCCATTTTTATAATGATAAAGGTAACTTTGTATTCTTTCTTTACTTTGAGTTTATTATTATTATTTTTTCATGAAAAGTTTTGACCAATCAGACTAGGTCATCATCAGATGCATAACTAAACGTTTAGTATTGCATCTGATCATGACCTAGTCTGTTTGGTCGAAAGTAGTCATCCAAAAAATATATTTAAGTTCCAATTTAACAATGAGCTAGTATATATATATTTTTTTTTATTACTACATTATTTTTTTTACTTGTAGCGATTGATGGGGTAAGAATTCATCCCCCACGCCTGCCAGGCGGCTTTATAGCGCCGTGAGGACAAACAACAGATAATACGGCTTTATGCCACAAATGAGAATCAGTTTACACTGTGCTACTGGCCAAAGGCACAATCTTTTATCCATTTTTAATATCTGTAATAAAAATAAACTCAAATAGAAGCTTTGTAAAGCAAACTTATAAAAATAATTTTTCACTGAAGTCGTAAAAAAGTCGAATATTGTTAAAAAAAAAAAACCAATTAAATACAAATAAAACTCATTTAAAAAATCTATTTTATTTTATTTTTTTCACATACGATGTTCCCTAAATTTTTAAATTAACAGAATATTTTTTTCTGATATTTTCTCCGATATCAAAATGTACTAAAAAGACGTAGAAAGTAGATACTTAAAAAAAGAGTCGTATTTTTAAAAAAATATTGATAATTTAAATCAATCATCTCATTTTACGACTGTCAATTTTATCAAATACATTTATAAATTTACCCGGGACCTACTTAAAGTTTATCTTTTGATTATTTTTAAGAAAACGTCAATAAAATCTTAAATATACAACTTCAAAGCAGTATTTAATATAAAAGCGAAGGGTAAATATTGGTTGTTGGTTTTTTTTTCATCTGCGTTTCTTCCTTCTCTGGATATTCTTCATTACGCCTACTTGATCGTAGAAACATCAAAAGACACTCTTCAATAGAGGTTGATTGAATTAGGGTGGTTATAATGACACTCGTAAGAAACCAAGTGACAGTTTTTTAGGTTACATTCATAGATTAAATACTAAATTAAAGTTGTAAAGTGTAAATTATATTTCTTGATATATTGCTTTAAAATGGTGTAGGCTAGATATTATATTGGATTATTGATACTATTTACTAAAGACTTATTAGCGGTTTCGATCGATTTCAACTCTGTAATGTACCATTGTTTTAGATAAGGAAGTCAAATTGAAAATTTTGTTTACTTTAAACGTTGAATTAGTTAGTTTTAGGTAATTGTATTGTAATATATTTTATTATATAATTTTACTGAGGAATTTATACCAAAGCTTTGTAGAGTAAAATAAAGTCTAATTTTTTCAGTCATGTGATAATCTAGTTTAACTTTCTAAGATTCAATTATCGATTTAGAAAAGTTACAGAATTGCAAAAATAAGTATTATTAATATACCTCAAAGTAAATTTTCCATGGGACTTAATAAATAAAATTAAAAGGTTATAACAATAGGGTTTTTTACTGTTTCAAAAGTACTGTGGTTCTTAGATAGAAATAAAATATGTATTACCTTATAAACGCCGCAAGAAAGGTGTAGTGTCCACCTAGAAACAAATTTGGGTCAATCAATATCAGGTAAGCTAATTAAAAATTCATACCAAGCGAGTTCATTAAAGTTTCTACATATAATTTATTGAATGTTTAAGAATTCTCAAGTAATATGGACTTTAGGGGTCAAGTGTGTAGTTTATAATATACAAAATCGAAATTGTATTCTCAGTTGTTAAGAGATGATTATTATTTCAAAGAAAAACTTTTCCCTTTGAAAATAATTGTGCTTACAAATTTCAAATAAATCGGTATATTAACTTATTAAAAACTTTAATTTGTTTTTATGTTTCTTAGGTAAAATTTTTGGAATTAAAGAAATAACATATATCAGGGTCAGAAGGGGTATTTTCGCTGCACTGATGTTATAAAAAGAAAAATCAGTTAATTAGTCTAAATGGACGACACATGAAACATTGAAAAATGACACACAAAGACCCAAAAACTATGATAAAATATTTTATGCATTCACCATTTTGCATTTTGTCTCTCAAATCATTGTCCATGCAATTTCTTTGTTTTAAAGTAAAAGAAAAATAGTATACCAAAAGTATTTTTAAAAAATACGAGAAAAGCACAACAGCCTCTATAACGACAGCACGCAAGAACAGGTGTTTCCTAAGGGGTGCAAAATCTTGAAATATTTATGCGAGAACATAGCCTTAGCTAGAATAATGATGACAAATATACGCATGAAAAACTTATCACTCAATTTAAATCCCTTATCTTACACAGAGGCCTTGTATATTACTAACATAAACAAGCCTACGGTCATAATTCTTTTAAACACTCCTTTCCCCGTTTCACGGCGGCCTGCTCACATTTTCTCACTCTTCGGTAATAAACTAAGACCCGAAGAGGTTTAATCAAAACGTTCCCGGAGTTTGGCTCCGTCAAGAAAATTAAGTACGCCGTAAATCTAAAGAATATTGGCAGTGTACTACGAAGCCAATAATGTTTCGTCGCTCAAAACGTATGAGGCCGATCCGTGTTCGTATTATCGAGTCTGGTAATTAAATATTAAGAATTAAACTCATTTGATAACAAAGCACCCGGTCCACCATGAATAAAGTATAGCCTTTCCATAACACAGGATATTGGTTCACCGAAAGTTAACTATGAGAATTTTTTGAATATATGATTAGATAAAAAATTAAGTTTTACAAAACAAGCCTAGGAGTAGTTTTACACTATCGATGTTAATTAATACTTAACAAACCACCTTCAACTCCTTATTGGGGGTTAAATTATAAGTAGCGGAAAATTGAGAATATATTTATGAAGTTTATATGTAATTATTTTATCGTCAGTGTACGCAGGTTATGTTATTATTAAAATACTCGTTTTATGTTTCAACGTTTCAATCTTGGTTTTGGATCTGGCTTCAGGACTTTTAATTTTAAATTTTGAAGATGACTCCAATACCGAATATTGAACAGTCATACAGGGATAGCACCCACTAGATATTATTTTTATATGAATTATGTACGCATGTACACTTAGAATAATATGGAGATATGGATGATGAAGATATATAATAAATATGCAAAACATCACGCATAAGAATTGATCACGTAATGATTAACATCAAATGTATCGAGGACAGAATACAGCCGCACTATTTTTTCATATTTGAAAGATATTTGAAAATTTGTCTTATTGATTTAATTTTTGGCATTATTCATAATGTCTCTATCTTTTTTGAAATTTTAATGAATTTAGCTAATATTTTTGAATTTTACTTTCAGTAAAAATCCTTTATGTAGAGATTACACGTTTACTTTAAAAAATCAGGCTTTCATATTTAAAATCTTATCACATCTTGTTTTTTTTATAATGAACACATATAATTTTAATAAAAACAAAGACTAAATAACGTGAATTGAATTGTTAAAATATATTTTTAGTACTTGGGTACTCCATTTGCTTAGATTCGTATTTACAAACAACTTTACTAAGTGATTAACAATCATATCAACAAAAATAAAATAAGATACATTGACTCTGCATATAATTATTTAAATTCTTATTTATTTTCTGTGACTAAGTATGTTGATTACCAAAAAGCACCAAAATGCGTTAAACCCAAATATTTAGATTTGTATCTTACCTATAAGCTCCCTAAAAAGTTATTTGATTTTTCTCTTCTTTTCATTTATAAATCGATTTCCTTAAAACTTATAATGTACAAATAAACCAGTATAAATTAATAATGTGGATTGACTTAATGCATAATGTTGATTATCATTAATCTATATAACTTATAAAAAGACATTTATTGTTTCATTGCTAATTACCAATCACGTCTTATTGTGAATTGAAATGAAAAAAAAAGTTCTAGAATTGATCCGATATTCCAATTAAGGCTTCTCATATTTCACAATGGCAGCGGTTCTATTCATTTGGATTTCATTGGTTCTGAAAACATATATTTAGGTTAGTAAATTCATGGATAATTAATTGATTTTAATTGACGCTTAAAGTTTAAAAAAAAAATACGGTTGGAGAATATGATTAAAATTATAATCACTTTAATATTTTGAATGAATATTGCCAATGAATTTATATCATCAATATCCTCAAATTCCAAATTATTAATAAAAAATAAATGAAAGGGTTATTGCCGAAATTTGGAATCATTTAATTCACATGATATTGCAAAACCAACAATGTTTGCTATCGTGTTATTCCCATTAAATTGTTTTTATGATAAGCCTAACAACAAAGCGGATATTTCTCATGAATTGTTTTTGTAAAAATGAAAGCTAAATTTCTAAAAATAGTATTAATTGTTTGCAAGATATCAAAAACGTGCTCAGATAAGCACTTAAATAATATCATGAAAAATCAAAAAAAGATTCTACGCTTTTAGAAAAGCGCCTTATTTAGGAAAGTAATGTTTTATAAAAAAAAATTCATAAGTTACATTTTTGATTATTTATATTATAATAGATATATGACTCAATTATTTAATCAGCTTTTGATAAAAAACATTTATGAAAGACGATAATTGTTTGTTTAATATGTAAAGAGAGTAAGCACTAAGCAATGTTTAATGTCACAACAACTGAACACAAAAAAAATACACTAAAAACTACTGTGTTGTTCTTAAGAGTTGTTCTATGGATAGTCAAAAGATATGAAAGCATAAAATGATAACTAATGTATTTTTTTTAGGAATGCTAAAAAATAAATCATAATTTTTAATGTTGTCAACGTAGTATATGCCCATCCAATCTTTCAGTGGTATACTTTCAGGTTCACTTTTGGTAATCGCAGCATGAATATGTAACAGTTAAATAATCAAGGATCTTAGTTGAAAAAATGAAACTTGATCTTCACTAAACGTAAGATTTCTTAAATTAAATTTTTGAATTGTATCCACATCCACAGTAACCTCAATATCAAATATAAATATAACCAAAAATAGTCTAGTAGTTTTCCAGTCTGTCGAAATTCAAACTGAAGGAAATTATTATATAATGATGAAATACAAGTAATGTCTACCGGAAATTAATGAAGCCTTTTTAGATGCAATATCGATTGGTTGTATAAAGAAGTCTTATAAGTATGATAGCATTGGAAAACATAAGGCGGCCATTTAATACATGGTGCTTAACCATTTGAGCTTCAAATCTTTTTGGGCCATATTTATCTTTATAAAAAGATTTTCATTGATATCTAGAAAAAAATATGCATATCTACATTGTTAAAATAGTCTCAAGTAATTTCACAAAACAATATTTTTATGATTCTTATAAAATATATCATAAAAACAATCAAATCAATATTAAAAGTTTATGTTCAAAAATTGTTTAAAAAAAACATCTTTGTATCTAAAATTTATGAAAAAATGTTTGAAAATAAATAACATGTTTAGAATTATAAAACGTGTACTTTGTTTATGCAGGTTTTTTTAATTATACCATGATTTTGTAACACCGAGTGTTTGACATCAAAACGGCTTCTTGTGTCTCCTAGCATTCTGCAGCTGGCTGTATGATTGATTATTTAATTATTTAACTGTTGATAATGCCCATGTAGCCTTCAAGGTGACACATTTAATATATGACGGCTTAAATTTCACTACTTCATGCCTTTAATTAATGTTAGTTGATACGATTAATTATTGACGAAGTTTGCCGACTGGCTTTTGAAAACGAAATGTGATTAATTATACATTAAGTATTATATTTCGTCCCATTACATTAAATGTAACGAATGTGCTATTTGTACTAAATTTTGTGCTTTTGCAAGTAGTAATGCAGGTTAATTTGAATGTTAGACTCATTCTCTATACAAATATTGTAGGGTGTACTTGACTGTGAATATATGCGTAAAAAAATCTTTTGCACCAAAGTACCAATTAAAAATAAGTTTTTTTTTATCTAAGAGAAGTTTTTGTTTGTAAATATACTTTCAAACCAAATCAGCACCAAGCACTTAAGTTCACTGCAAGAAAGCCAGCCATAAAGTAAAGTCTACTAGATCCTCTATAAATGTTTTGAAACAATGAAATTTAGATTCCTGTAATTATTTGTGCTTCACTAATTGAAACAGGCCTAAAAAACCATTAAAGGAATTGTAATAGAACTAAAGAGATAAAGTATACTTCAAAGGATGGTGGAAGAAAAGATTGAATCCATTTGTGAAAATTCAAGTTGAACAAAATTGCTTAAAATCTTGGGTTGTCAATAAGAAGAGTAGTTCTGTATAAATTGGATTTCCAATAGTTTTTATTTCTAACTCTTGCAATTCCTTGTAAATTTAATCCTAAGTATTTAAAATAAACATTGTCAAAGAAAATAAGATAAATCATATTGAAAAATATATGCATTATTTAATATGAATTATAAAGTAATATAACATTGTAATATAAAGCATGTTTTTTTTATATAAAAGAGTTCTGTTTACAAAAAAATAAAATGATAAACGGGTAATATTTATTTTAACTCCACATTGTTTATGTAATCATGAAATTATGAAAACATGCACAGTTGTTATCGTTTATAATTCAGTATTTAAAAAAATGAGCTCATTTTATAATTAGCTTGTTCATTGTTATGTCTATTTGCAAATGCTCTCAATAAGTCTGCACAAAACAATCAATTTAATGTAAAATAGTTGTTTATAATCATTAAATGGTCACATTTTTCAGCTTGTTATAATCAAAAGATACATGTATATTTTACTCGTTTACCATAGTTTAAAGTGACATAAATGTAATTAACAGGAAAACAAAATGCCAATTTATTTTTTTTTAAATATAATTTAAACATGTAAAATATAGCCATCGAAAAATCCTAAAAAGTAGTAGACTTTAAATTATTTAAGAATAATGTGTTCTGAAAGCACCTTGAAGTGGTAAAGAGAGGCACTATCTATACGAGTAGGAAGAAATATCTATACGAGTATATATGTAACAAATCAAAAATTATCTTTTCGTACTTTTATATTTAAGGTCAGTAAAAATCAGAATAAAGATGCAATTAAGATTCTCAGAAAGTTCTGATGGACTTGAGATTCGAAAAGAGTCTTAATTCGTTAAAATTCAATTAAGTTATACAAGTTTAATTGGCAGCACTGAAAACGGCTTCAGTAAAAATAAATCCACAGATAAATTTAAACCAAGTCTGCTTAAGAAGCTCAATTAAATTGTGTTTTATAAATACTAAAAATCAGCAGACTGTTCACTTGAACAAATTTATATTTTTTTGCATAAAAATTGTAATATACACATAACAATAGCTAATAATTTAATAACTAAAAAAAGGTAATCCAGACTAAGATGGAAAAGATCTAAAAAGATTTTTAAATCAAATAGTTAATAATATTTAAAAAAATTATATTTTCGAAAATTGATTTACGAAAACGGGAAACACAAATAATAACACACCCAAGTCGAGATTTACCATAGAAAAAAAAACATTCTTTATATTTATTAAATCATTATTTGATTACACGCATTGTTAAAATCAACCTTCCTAGAATACTCTGTATTTCCGGTATCCAATTTTCAAGAACCCAAAGTTCGGCGAACTCTGTTTGGTAATTAGATTCCTGTTGGATTTAGATTGTTTTTATTTTTTTAAAATATTTTTTCTAGCTTTTTATATTTTAAAAAAGAAACCATCTGTTTTTCAAAATAATTGGACGGCAAATTTATATTCTCTATCCTCTTTGAGAGTCAGTGGCAAAGATGAGTAAATGGCAAAAAAACCATCAGCTTATTCCACCATCATCAACTTTATTTTGAACTGGTTACTTAAAATTTGAAGATTTAATGTAGAATTTAGTAATACAAATGTTTTTTTAATTAAAAATATTTGGAGAATTAAGTATTACGTTCATATAAATAAATATTATATTATATATAGGACTTAAGACTGACAAAACACCTTTAAAACTTTTTTAAGGAAAAGTAATCGATTTATTTGTTATAAATTAAATATTATTTGGATTTTTTTTTAAATATTATATAATTGAAGAAAAGAAATTAAAATATATCATCATATTATAAAACCTGATTAATTAAATGTTTTAAAAAAACTCAATATATATACTTGAGCTTACAGATTTTTAGCACATATCTGAAAATTTGTAGTATCGTAGCCCTAATAAAAATTTTCCGGTGATGCTTTATTCAAATTTTTGAGAAAAATACAGAATTTTTTATCAAAGTTAAAATTTTCCCGATACATATTGAGAAAGTTTGAGAAATTGCTATATTTTCAAATCAATCATGCGGAATTTTAATTCATTTCTTCACAATAAAAAAATTAAACTTAAAAATCCAAAGTTGTAAAAAAAAATCGAATCCATCAATAATTTACGAGATTAATCTTCCTTGATTCAGTTTGAAGCCATGAATTTTTAAATCAGCTCCCGGATTGGTATTTTTGAGAGACAGTTTTTTTGGCTGAACTCGTTCTGATATCGAAAAAGTTGATGTAATGAATGGAGAGCAGATAACGAACTCTTTAATTATGTTAAGGTGGATTTTTAATAATATATTACTATGACTGTACATTTTGCTATCTTTAACTTTTCGTGCTTATTTGGGCTTGTAAATAATCACTGAGATTGACGTCAGATCAAGTTATTATGCGTGTCTAATTAGAAAGCACCATTAAAAACACATGCGCGTATCTCAAGTAGTCATATAATCGATAAATACCTCCCTGGCGTTGTATGGCATCATTTTATACGAATTAAAGGCTTTGCTAAAAAGGTTATTTGCAGAGAAATATTCATTATTTATTTCTTTACTGTAGAAAATTACTGGAACAAGAAAAAGCTTTTTGAATAACACATTAAATCTTAAAACAAAACTCATTTCAAAATGATGTAATTTTCATGTATATGTGATAAGATTATTTTAATATTGTATTTTTTTATTTATTTTAATATAAACTAAATGAATATAAACGTATATTAAGTCATTGATTATAATTTTTATGAGTGAAATTCAAAGTAACATCTATGAACATATGATTGTTTATTAATTTAAAAACAAACGTGTACGACATTTAAATATTTTTGAATAAAATACTTGAGTGATTTTCCACATTTTTGTTTTTATTGGTGACCGGTTTCGCCAACCTTTCACGTTGGCATTATCAAACAGTCTGTTTGATAATGCCAACGTGAAAGGTTGAAGAAACCGGTCACTAATAAAAAGAATAATGTGGAAAATCAGTCAAGTATTTAATTCAATAATATTAAAATGGAATTCCACCAAGTACTCTCTGTCAAAAATATTGAATTTCTTACTAAGACATTTGTTAAATATTTAAAGAAAATGCTTCTTGTATAATTGATAATATCCACTAAAGTCTGGGAATAATGTTCAATATTACTTTACCAGCTGATAATATTTCAGTAAATCACTACACGTAAAATATGACAACTTCATGCAAATTGAAAATAATATTGTGAGCATCGTGGCGGTAAAATAAGATCAAAAATATAAAAAGGTTTATCTTTATCTCAAGAAACATGATCGTCAACCCTACTCCTCATAAACCTTAACATACTTTTCTTTAGTAAATCGTAAAAAAATAAGTGTTAAAATTTTACACACAAAAGAAGTTCGTAATTTTTAGTCCGAATACGAAAATAAACAGTTTAAATCATAAGTATAATAGATTTAAAACAAAATAACCAGAACAATCCTAAACAAGTAATATATAATGGTGTATACAGTTCTAAGGTAATAGATTCAGTAATGAATCGACTAGAAATGTTCTCTATTTTTTTACGAAACATGTGAAATTATGAAATTAGTGAACAGATTTTTCTTACCACTTTATGTATGAATCTACAACCCAAATATTATGTATATAATATGTGTAAAAATGTGTAATATTAAAAAAATATCAATGATAAGATAGATAAGAAAGAAAGCCTTAAGTTATATAAGAATACGTTCATTTTAAATGTTGTTTGCTGTAACTTCTAGAAATTATTCTAGAGTTCAATGGCAATCCGAAAGAAAAAATATTTCAAGCTTTACTTTTGATTTTAACAATGAAAGTTATTTTTAAATAGTTTGTTAAAAAATATTCTTCAATGTTTAGTATTGAATGTCTTATACTTGCGTCAACCTTGAAACCTTAAAGTTACGCTAATTAAGTCAACTTGTACGTATAACTTTCTTCGTTATAATCAAAAGACTTTATTTCGAGCCCGAAACTGGAAACTTAAATATACTGAATTAGTTTGTACAGAATATTAATATCTTACGACATGGTTGTGACGGTGCAGTACATTATAAATAAAATTTCTTGAAAAGTATGCAGTTTCAAAGTATAAGGAAAAATTATTCTTTGGGAGAAAAATTACATAAAGGAGAATTTCTCGAATTTCCTCAGTAAATATATAAATCCGTTGACCCAAAAGTAAGTTTCAGGACACGGATGCTTGCGTTTCGTTCAAAAGATTGACTTGCTAAACGTGTTACAAGAGGCTTGAAGTAATCTTGAAAATTAGTTCAGGAAATAGAAATACCAATTGTAATAAACCTAGAATATTGAATATGTTTTGAAATGAGCGCTTTTGCTTTAAAGCTTTTGTCTTATTGACGCATTTAAATTATAATTTGATTGAAAAAATATATAAAATACTTTACTAAATTATTTTACTTCAAAATCAAGAAAACAGGTTAAAAATACTACGCGTTAGGTTAAACGGATTTTAAAAATATCTAACTGAACATTAAATAACTAGACGTACTAGATAACAAAATTTTACAGATAATGCTTATTTACCGAGTTAATTTTTTTGAATTATAAAACATATCATTAAATAGATATCACCTAACTTTCACGCATAATATTTTTATGAATAAAATTCTCTCGCGCTATGAAAATGAGTATTTAAAATCTTTACTTTAGCATAACGATATAATATTAATAGTACACGTAGAGAGAATATAACACGATAATATTGAAACATTAAATACTATTCATAAATCATACATATATATTTGAAATTTCAATATGCACGACAGGGCACGTACAACTTAATTCCGTCTGTTACACTCTAATGCGTTTTCAATTAATTTGCACTAAAATGCTATAAGGCATAGAAACTAGCTAACACTAGACGACTGGAAACTTTAAATCGTAGATCTGAACTAAAATACATATCCAAAGTATTCAGGAGAGTATTGCTGGCTTTTGACTTTCGGTTCCATATAATTTGTATAAAAGCCTACACTGCTGTGAAACTCTCTGAACTAACGAGCGACGCGGTTAAGCCTTGCGATTAATTTCACACACTGGGTTGACTGGAATCTTCTCAGGAGCTAGAAATGGTTATCTGTATCGTGATGAAATTTTTAGTGAAAACATCATTTGAATGAACGTCTGCCCTAATTTTTTAGTATTTTATAAAAATATACAGTGCTATATTGACAGTTGTGTCACCATATGTAATTTTTTTTAGGTTTGATTTAGAGACGTAAAGTAACCAATTTTTTTATATAGATATTTAAGTTTGAATAATCTTAAACCAAGAGTCTTTAAAAATATATCAATAAAAGAAACAGGCTCCAATGGAATAAAAGGGCATGCGTCATAAAGATCCTATTAATTGCACCCAAAAAATCACCTAAGTAGCAAATACATTTTATGATTTCGGAGACATATTAAGGCGAAAAAAGCTGCAATTGCATCCAAATAATTTATATAACGTGTATAAGTGTAAAATAAAGAAATAAAAATATTCAGAAATGAGCAGAAAAAAAACAAGGAATTACTTATCAATGAGCAATGAAAATAATACTTATTAAATAATAATTATTTTGACTCCTTTTTATTTTTTAGTAATAATGAGTTTATGTTGTTTTCTTTGATTATTTGAGGCTGGATGTTTATAACTCGAGAGAAAAAGTAAATGAGCTGATATTTTTTTTTAACTTTGATGCAACTAACTGGACAACAAACGAAAGGCATATACTAAGCAATCATTCTTGAATTAAAAATACTAGGCAAGATCGTTTAATTATATTAGCTAGACATGAGTACAGATATTGAAAGATATAATAATAGAAAAAATCACAAATAAATATGTGTTGGTGCTACACGTATTCAATGTCAACGACCTTTTAAATTATAATATAAAATACTCAAATGCATAAACAAATAAGTTCATTATAATTTTTACATTGAAAAAAAAGGAATTTAAAATTCTCTTATAAAATACGCACATATTAAAAAAAAACACCGGAAATGTTAATTATGTCTAATGCACACTCTTTATCCGGCAGGGAGTTTGTGCAATATTTATATTTCTATTTTTATAAAACGCTCGCGGCTTAAAAATGTCCAAAGTTTTGGCGCGGTGACAGAAAACCCACAACTGGAACCAGATTCGGGATATAAATAATAAAGCCCCGTGTTTATCATTAAAAAACCATATATTATTATTTTACAAGTATTAAATAATATTATGAGATCATAAGTCAAATTGAAATGTCGTTAAAAGCACACGCATTCAGCCCTTTCAACATGTTTAAGTATAATTAAATTTATAGCATGGATAATTTTTATAATGTTAAAACCAGTTTAAAGTCGAACTGTTGAAAAAGGTTAACAATAAAACTTACCATTGTTGCGGCTGCTTCGACGTGTGTTCCCGCTGAAGTTGAACTGCCGGCAACAATTGTTCATACACTGTATTTTTTAAGAAACTACCCACACTAATTCTTAAATGGTCCACAAATTGGTCGCATGTTTCTTCAATACTTGAGTAATGTAAAATCATACATTTATATGGTCCCGTATTTTATTTGTGTACTTTGATATTTGAATAAGATATGATTTTTTAATGTTTCAGATATGTACATTTCGATACGCAAGGAAAGGATACATACAACATATCATAAAACATAAAAGTTTATATAAATATTATCAATGATTGAAATCAATGTCACAGTGTCACACACAATACACGGCGAAAATCAATATGTGTAATAAACAAACTGCACTTCAACTCCGCGACAGTCACACAATTGCGGCATTCGCAATTCATTCGGATATTTCAAGAAGCGAAATTAAATTTTAAAGATTCTTTTTAAAGTCGTTTCTCTTGTAATAATAAGTTTTCACAAGGAGCACATGCTTTCAGGCCGGGGCGGTGAGCGAGCGCGTCCGTCCTCCGCGACCGCCGGCTTTCGTCTGAGCGAGTCTTTTCAGGCGGCACAACACCGCGGGTCGGGTTCGTGGACTTCCGGTCGGCTCCGTGACCCTTCGGCGGCTGAAAAGAGACGCCGAACATCCAGCATGGCAACTGATAGATAAATAAACAATACACCCATCTGCCTTAATAAGCAGCGTTTGGTGTATTTAGATCGATCAGTGAAAGTGTGGAAATTACGTATTGGCTTCCATGCCTTTTTCAAGGAGCCACTTCAACCTAAAAAAAATACCTTAATTGCATAATTATATTTGATGACATCAAATAGTTCACTTGGGGATATATATATACTCGTATATATGAGGGCGGTCCGATAAGTACTTTACAATGCCGAATTGCAGAAAAAACGGCCACCGTATTACACACCAGAGACCAAGGAACTGTCGAAACAGTAGACTTCATCCGGCAAACATGCTACAAAGAAGGCAAAGACTGTCCTATCGGCCGGAAAGGTGATGGCCACCGTTTTCTGGGATTCACAAGGTGTGATCTACACTGACTACCTGGAGAAGGGTAAAACGGTCACAGGGCTCTACTATGCCGAATTATTGGGCCGATTCGACGCCGAATTACAGAAAAAAAGACCGCCGTATTCCATCATGGAACATGGATCCACTGGTACACACCAGAGACCAAGGAACAGTAGAAACAGTGGACTTCACCCGGCGAACGTGCTCCAAAAAAGGCGAAGACTGTCCCATCGTCCGGAAAGGTGATGGCCACCGTTTTCTGGGATTCACAAGGTGTGATCTACATTGACTACCTGGAGAAGGGAAAAACGATCACAAGGCTCTACTATGCCGAATTATTGGGGCAATTCGACGCCAAATTTCAGAAAAAACGGCTCTATTTGGCGAAGAAAAAAGTTCTCTTCTACCATGACAACGCACCGGCTCACACCTCCGCCTTCACCACGGCCAAATTGATCAAATTGCACTACGAACTGCTCCCCCATCAACCGTATTCTCCAGATTTGGCCCCGTGCAATTATTTTTTTGTTACCAAACTTGAAAAAGTCACTCGCCGGGCAGAAATTTAAGTCGAATGAAGAGGCATCGCCGCCACGGAGGCCTACTTTGCAGACCTCGAGAAAACGTATTTTTCAGATGGGTTAAAGAAGTTGGAGCATCGCTGGGTCAAGTGTTTCGAGCTAAAAGTAGATTATTTTGAGAAATCAATCGCCACTTTTCCAAAATTTTCGTTTTTATTTGTAGACTAAGTACTTATCGGACCGCCCTTGTATATATAAATGACATTGAATCGTAAAAAAATATTAAGTAAAAACATAAACATATCTATGATTCAGTTTCATTTTTGAATTCATATTGAATTTCTCTGCAAATTCCCAGTTTCATGAAAATGAACACTCAGTGTTGTTTCGTGGTTTTTGGTTTCCTCGCGAATAGAAGGCGGCTGAAACCACACATTTTACTGTATCATCCCTTAAACCGCACACTGGGAGGAAGCTCGTCATGTACTGGGTATGAACCACGTCCTGAAATATAAATCCGTTTATACTAGAAATTCGTGTATGCATAAGCATTCAAATAGACAATTTTGCTTTAGTGTCGTTATTGCGAATCGTGTTTAACTAATAGTGTACATTTTTATTTTAACATGAATCCTCTGATACGTATATTATATCAAATCAATATATATTTTTTTATTTTAAATCTACGCTATAACTTTTTTATAAGAGGTATATTTCATGTTTCATTGTTTAAATTTATTACCCCAATAACTAATATAACGGTAATTTGACTCCACGCATGCAGTGTCGTACATAGGTATCTCAAGTAGACTTCGATATGTATGGCTCTGAGGGAAAGCCACCCCAATACAAGCACATGACATGACCGCTCGATCAATCCCTCATGACTTACCACACCTGCCTATCGTGATGGCTTTCGTATAATTGACTCGAAAATTAAACCGCTGAGGGTCGAAAGTAATGACTCGATCGATATGGGTTATTAGTGCAGTGCCTTGTGATGGGTGAGTTATTCCACTCGAACGGTCGTTGATTCTACATGAGTGATTACTAATTATCGTTGTTTTAAAACTGTACTTAAATAAAAACATAAAAATTAATTGTATTAAAATACCATGTGATATAAAAAACCAATAAGCATGGATCTAGGTGAAAAAATTTACGCTCTGAAACATAACATAAAATCTATCAAATACGTTTTTTTTTTCATTAAACATCCACTAAATAAACTGAATGATATAAGTTATTTTCACGATAAACATACATTGTAGATATTAAAAACTAATTAAGTATCAATCAAATATCATTATTTACGCAGCTAATTCAACAAACATATATCTTGAAAAAAACGTCTTGTATTTGTAAAATTATTCAATGTAAAAAACACAAATAGTTGCTTTTAAATATTTGTAATCCATGAGAATAGTTTGTTCTTGTAAATGCTAGTTAACTTTTTAAGCCACTTAGGTATAAGGACAACTTCAATAGGAAAATTAACGAGGTCAACTGTTAACTTTAAAAAATTTAATTACTGATATTTTTAAATCACGGATTTTAAAATTGAATAAATGTTTATTTTTAACGTATTTCCCTATTTTAAACATTTTTTTAAACAAAATTAAATATCTTAGTACAAACAGAATTTTAATAGGGAACATTTTAATAATAGTGTTCATATAACTATTTATCCAATGAGTTACCAGTAAAACAATAAACAAGCATTAACCGAATAAACAGATTATAAAGATAAAATAAACAACATTACATAATTATCAACAATCATACGTTTCATTAAATTCGATCTATTTACTAAGAACAGCTTAAAATAACTTATACAATGCACACAAAAATAGATTCAAAACACTGGTTGAAGACTACTCATAGAGAAACTTACATTTACCATGAAAATAATTTTAAATAACATAGTGCAAATAAAACAAAAATATGCTTATACAAAACTGTAAACATCATCTTAAAATTTGATAATTAGAAAGTGGGCGATGATAAACTTAAAAATGTCCGCAAAAAAATTATTCCAAAAGAATAATGATAAATGTTTGTTATATCTAACAATGTTGAAAAATACTGGTTATACATAATTTATAATGTCAATTTAATGACAACTTCAATACAAAATTTTATTGTCTCCAGAATCTACCCTATTATGTAGTTTGCTCAAGTTATGCAGGACTAAAACGGAGAAAGTAATTATAGTTAATTATAGAACTGGACATGTCGGGCCTTTAATTTAACTTTACAAATTGTCAAGCTAACAGTAAAAAATATACATAATTTATGCAAATTCTCAATAGCTCATATCTGACATACAGTATTTATTTTAAATGTAAATGCGCTCGTTCATTGATAATTTTATTTAGTTAGATAAACGTAAATATTAAAGATTCGTTTTGTCAAAGAAACACCTGTTAAACAAACTCATACTTATTTTTAATATTTTGTTGAGCAAACAATACAATGTTTTTATCATTAAAAAGGTATAAATATTTTTTTATTTTTCGATATTCTTGGTGATTAATTTTCAGCTCGCCCCTTCTGGTGCTAATTTATCTATGTTCATATACTTGTTGGTTATTTGGGAACGATGACCTTTACTGTACCGAAGAAAAGGAACCCGCATGAGTTGACGAGATTTTTCTATTCTTAGACAGTCTCCTTTCTTTAGACAGTCAGATTCATCGTTAGTAGCATAGACTTTTACATTATAATTCATAAGAAAAGAAAACATAAAATACAAATATTTATCATAAATAAAGTATTAAAAAATTATGTTAAAAATAAAAGGTTTCTGTTGAGAAGTCTTATTATTCATACTATTTCGTATATAAATCAATACAGCAAGCAAAAAAAGTATTTACATTTACGAAGCTAATTTTTCTAATGGATATTTAAATATATTTTGAGTTAAAGTTAATAATTGCTTCATTTAAAACCATTATGCAATGTCGGTTTTGAAAATAGCATTTTCGCTCGGAGTATGCATTTAAATCTATGTTTAATAGCGAAACCGTAAACTGCCAAATAAATTATAAAAATTTAATAAGAATGTATTCAGCTTCATTAAAATAATTTATAAAAAACTTCTTATCATACTTGACTTCAAACTACTCAAAAACGTTTTTTTTTTAATTTCTCACGTGTTTGTAAAAAATCCAATAAATTAAAATTTGAAATGATTTCTTGAAAGAAACATTGCGTGAAAAACTGAAGCCGCTTCGATCTTTGAAGCTTTATTAAAATAGCTAATAAATTGTACTTGAAAATAAACAGATTAAAATGTATCACATCATATTTTGTTTTTTAGGACCTTGCTATTTAAGCTGCGGGTTAGAAAAATAAACAGAAATACTCCAGTAAAAATTTCAAAACAGTTTGATGTATAAATAGCAGCATCATAAAAAAATTATAAAACTTGTATAGGTTTAAGGCATTTCGGGGAATTTCGTTGTGTTTTAGCAGCAACTTTTGTAAGTGTTATTTTAAAGTTCAATTGAATTATTTATGTTTCAGTCTAAATGCAAAGCAGATGCTGGAAAAATTTTGCTGCAGCAAAGTAAATACGAGTGTTGCACAAAGAAACAAATACACAGCACATAGAATGAACTTATTCGCAACATGTTTTAAGAAAGGTGAGAACATATAAAAAAAACTTTTTCAGAGTGCAACTCACTGAAAAGTCTTTTATATATACAAAGATCGTGTAATAATTCTCTCTTAATATGTTACAGATATAATAAGATATCTAATATAAATTCAAAACACATCATTCATGTGAAAACTTTAAAATAAATTACATTGTTACAATTACAGTATCAATTAATTCAAAGCTGTTTTAATAAAATGTTCATCCTGAAATATGCATTACCATAATATTTTTTTTTAGGCCATTATTTTTCAGTACAAATATTAAAATGCAGTTATAAACATAATAATAAAATATATATGCCTGACCTGATAAATTAAATTCGTTAGTTTTAAATTGAGACACGTTTCATTTCTGTTTTTAATAATTTCAGGCTGAAATAATATTTAAGTTTATTTTATTTGAACATAACAGTTTTTTTCTAGAGTAAAAAGAACAGAACTCAGTTATTCGAAGCATAGCATTTCAAATAATTTTTTACGTACATTTTCAATACAAGTTTGTAATTTTTCAATGTTTTTTTTTCAGATTTATCCTATATTCTGCTAGAATTGTGTCACCTGCGTTAGTTCCCCTGCAAGCAACCCTTTTGTGAAATTCAGTTTTGTGCTGGTGATGAATAAGTAAGGGCCTGCATCAGTACACTGCATCCTCTGAAAAGAAACCTGAAGGCCTGGGATGGAGGCTGTGACCGGATAAGCTTGAATATTCATTTTATTATGATTTCAGAGCATGTGTTTCTTTTCATTTTTTACATACGAAAAATCATTTATAAAGTTGTATTAGGATATGACTTATATATATTTATATGAAATAGACGTTTGTGATTCGTCTACTTTTAAAATAACTTTTTTTCTAAAATAATATTGATTAAATGATTTTCAAGTTTACTTGCCTTTTGTCATATTTAAGATATATTACAAAAATAAAATTATACCAAAAATAATTATTTCGTTAATACGATTTAATTTTTTTTTAATTGTTAAAACTTGAAACGTACTAATTTACAAAAAAATATTGAATGTAGGGATAACTTTCTATGTTAAAAAAATACCTGTGTAAAAAGAATTATACGTTAAAATGTGTACTATAGAGAAGTTATATATGATTCTTTATTTTATGCATATTAAACCTTTTCTATTCATGAATTAAGCATCCTAAAAGTATCAACCAAAATATATTATAGAATATATTTTTTCAATTTATATCCACCATTAATTGCTATAAATTGTATAACGTTATTTATAAAATCAAAGACAGTAACTAGCAATGAAATCGATAGAAACGGAAATGGCTCTAATGGACGCGGCAAAGACACAATAAAATAAGAGTTTCTTTACTCCAAGTGAATAGTTAGATTAGTGATCGTGCAACGTCCCAACAAATTAGCTGATTTGCTGATAGCCAACGACTAGTGAAAAGTTTCAGAATAACAACCTTAATAATCTAAAGCGTAGGGGATGGCAGTCGTGTCTCCTGAGAGTGAGGAGCTTCCGTGTCACGTGAGAAAAAACAATAAACAACCCTAGCAAAGCCAGATTTTCGCTCACCTAGTTTGGAGGCTGCCATTTTATAGACACCGAACCTTTCACTCTTGATGACCCGAAGTGGGGTGCTATTTTTTTTAAGCTTTACTGTGAATAAAAAAGGTCACGTTACTTACACCCTGTGTAGCACGTGGCAAAGTTGTATCTATAAGGAAGCTCAAATGTGCAATGTAAAGTGTTGTTTTTTTTGCTTTAAAGTAAAAATAAGTAATTGGCAATGCGTTTATAAGTTTACAATATTTTTTTAATTGTTTCGTACAAATTTTTATTTTCGCTTTTGATTTTACGTTAACATTTTTTTAAATAAAAATAATTTTTATTACTAACGGTGAAACTTCACTTATTGATATTCACACTGTAACTACATGATATAACACACCTGCTAAAGCAATTACTGTTATTGTTGCAATCTGATTTCAGTCAGCGCGATGGACGGCGTCAGTCTGTTGTTTGAATAGTATTTACGATGCAATGGACTTGGCACAGGCTTTCAATCAATTTGTTTGATTAACCTGTATATCGATGCAAGTAAAACCTCATAACTGAGAACACAGTGAGTCACTTTATATCCTGATTCAAATACAAAGTAATGCTTAGTCTTTAGAATGACTTTTATATAAAGATTCAATAAATTTATCAGATTCTTACTGTAAATATTGGTCAATCGGAATAGACTATAGATAGACCAAATACATGTTTATTTTGCTTTATGCAATATTTAAAAAAAAAAATTTGAAGAGGATATACTGCATCCAACCTGTTCAGAAAGACTAGAACTCAAGGCTTATTATGTTTGCTTATAAGACAGCGGGAGGTGGATCTCAGAAACTGATTAGACGTTGTACGTAGAATAGCCGAGCCACATAAGATGAGTTTACATACATTGTAAGCCCCTGGCCTCTACTCATCTTAAAGCATCTGTTTTATAATATAATGATTACCTTGAAATCAAAACTGTCTATGGTAGTCCACTATTTCTTTCCATGTAAACTCAATGCAAAGTTTAACAAGGTGCTTTATTTAATTATTTTAACTATGATATATACTCCTGCATAACCAACTTTCATCAATAATGAAGAACACTCCCACATATTGAAAGTAGAACCTTCAATATTGAGACTTCATCAAATCAATATAATACTACCGGGAGCTACCTCTTGCAATCCCTAAAGCCCGAGGGAGCAGGGGAGGACAATAGAGCGTACGAATCACCCTCAATAAGTAATGCCTGAAGTCAAGCTGGGTAAACCAGCCTGATATTCCAAAGGACCTTGCTTTGTAAATCTGACTATTCAATATGTATGAACCACTATTTGGGCGTATTTAAATTTCAGTGCTTAAATGGAAATTTTGAATTTCGTATGAAAACATCTATTGACACTCGTAAATTATTAAATTTCAGTATTTATTCAAGATTTCTCGCAAAAAATTTGACCTTTGCTTAAGCAATTCTTCAATTGTGCTTTTGTTTTAGCTAAATATTAGATTTGATAAAAAATCAGCAAACTGTTATTTACAAGAATAAAAGGAAAATCGAAAATCACATAATATTTATTTTACAACAAATATTGCGGTGGAATTCCACGAATACATTATAAACTATTAAAATATTTTCAGTTTCTATGTATACATCATAAAACAGTTTTTTTTTATAAGTTTACATTCTAATAAAATATCCAATGGCATCCAAATGACTTTCAGCAAGAATAAAGGTAAAATATTATATATTACGGAGACTTTTATGATTTGGAATACACCTCTACCGTCGCGAATAGTTTCAATAAAAGTTTATGCAGCCATAAAGGCGACAAGTGCATTGAGTTTATTACGATAGCTTATCCTCCAGTATGAAGATCTTAATTGAAACTGAAATTATTAGGACAATAAATTCCAACATTGATAGTTACAGCAATAATTTATGTAAGTGAATCTTGTACTTATAAAAATTTATTTATTTTTACACACGATTTTAGTAAATAAGGAACCAATATATTTTTATCCTATATTTCATGAGCAACACAAAAAACCTTAAAATAAAAATCCAAAAATCAGAGTGAGATGATTTTCGTAAAAAAAAAAAATTAGAATATGAGATTGTGTAATCTTAAGATTCAGAATATTATACACATCATGAAGGTATTTTCTAAGTATTCCAAATCAACTATGAACTTTAATTTAACTAAAAACACATCACTGCAAAGAGTTCAAGTTACGGGTTCCATTAGGCCAAGGGGAGGTAGGCAATGGAGCCTGAATTTCAAGATGAGTTTTTAAATTCGTAAAACTTTCTTGACTCTTTCGTATGCTATGTTAATTTAACTACCTTTTCCGATTGAAAATCTACCGATAAGTTTGGAGTTATTTTCCAGCTTAAGTAAAATAAAGAGCTAGATGGCTAAAGGCACTACTATAAAAATCTGTAGATTATGGAGCTTTTCTACATTATAATAGTAATTGATATTGCACCAACAGGGGATTTATTGGTGTAATTGCAAGTGATTCATTCTATTACATATATAAACTTAAATTTAAAATCAAAAAGTATTACATACTTCATTGAAAAAGTTACTCGGAAACATTTTCTTCTGAGGTTTCATTTTTCATCAATTTAATTTTAATTGTGTGTATTCTGTGTTACAGTGCAGACAATGGGACGAGGTCAGAGCTGAAAGAGAATTTTACGAGAGTTCATGGCGGCAACTAAAAATCCATAAAAGATTACAACAGAAATTAGAGCAACTTCTCTTATTGGGTTGTATATAAAACCCATATTCTTCTGAAAATCTTTTATATTTCAAATTCAATAAAACACAATAATTAGTAATCATAAACAATACAGAATTGAAAAGATTGAACATATTTATATAAATATGCCAATGTGTTGCCATTTGTGATGCTTTGTCAATAAGCATGGATATATTAAACATGAATACCGCAAAGGTGACGAAACTATTGTGAAATACATTATTGATACAATAAAAAGACAAGTTGTCGTTTTTAAAAAAATATATATTTGACTTCAGTGTCATATTTTTATAAATGTTTAAAACATTTGCATTTTAAGTGCGCCATTTTTTACGACAGTATTCTAAATGCTTATTTTATTAGTTTAAGTGTATAGAACTGTAAAATAAAAACAACATTTGTCTCATGCAAGAGACGAAATTATTGTGAAATACATTATTGTTACAGTAAAAAATCGCACTGCCATTCAGTACAAACTTCACTCCAGACTTTAGTGTTATGACTGTTGTTCAGCCGATCCGTTTGCGCGTGCATTAATCTTGGTTCTTATGTATATAAATCAATAATCATTGTATAATTTCAGTGTTAATATATGCTTATATTTGTTTGTGTTTGAAATGTGTGAACTAAGATTAAAAATTTGTGTCACTTGTCACGGCCTGAATGAGCGACGAGTCTTCTATGATTCTGTAAGTAGTTTTATTCATTCAATGGTAGAAAATATTTTTATATTATTTGTTGATTACACGGGTATTTTAAACTGTTATTTATCGTATTCAACAAAGTGTTTTTTTTATTATAAATCACGTGAAATATTATTCATAAGATTTTATTCAGATGAATATAGAGGCAACTTTTTTTGTGATATCAAAAGTAAACTCGAAGATTTTTTGTGCGTGCAATAGAAATGGCGTTACTGTCTTTATTGTGAGGTAGATCAGATATATTTTGTATCGTAAGCCTCGTGTACTAACTCTACGTACATCAGCTGACCTAAGGGAATCACATTTATCCGGCCTTGTGTTATTGTGGCCCATTTTTATTTACCAAAGAGAAGTTCAATGTTTCTAGAAGAATTTTGTGCCACGAAATATAGAAATATATTTTTTTTACTTTCATTCCATTTGATACGCAAAATGACTTTAACGCAAGCTTAGATTTTCACTTATTTAAAACATTGGGTGTCATAAATTATGTATCGTTAGTATAATACAAGAAATATAGAAATCTTGATACATATTAAATGTAATAATTCTGGCCAATAACGTGAGTACTAGAATGTTTAGTCACAAGATTTGTGTTACTTGACGCAGTCATAAAATGAATTTTTAAGTTTTCTGAAACTATGTCGATACTAAACTGTTTTAATGGCTCTATAATAAATTTTAGTAAAAATATTAAATTCAGAAAAAATGGCATTTTCAGAGGAATTTTCATAATCATTGATATTTTTATAGCAAGCCTTAGCCAGTTTTTTCAGATGCGCCATTTTAGTACTACGTATAATATAAAAGTGGGGATGAGTGGAAACTGGAAACGTGCTTAAGGAGGCTTCAAATTTTCTGAAAACATTGAAAGTATATTGTGGCGTTGAGTGGCGCGGGGAAAGTGCGAATAAGGCTCAGGAAAGGTCTTCGTTAGTAGAAATGTAAGAAAGTAATGCGACAATAGAGGCCCTACAGCGAAACCAAAATAACTGAAGGGAGAAGAAAGCTTCCTCGACTCCAGATAAGACAGCTGTAAAAGAAAATCGGAGACTCAGAATGAATGAAATCTTTGGTTTTATCAGCGGAAAAAAATATTGGAGAAGTAATTCTCTACTGTTGAAATATCTTTTATTAAAGAAGTTAATATTTAATACACGATTAGAAAGATTATAATGCAATTAAATTCATTTTTGTTTAACAGCGCTACTTCGATGTTACTTTCTGATTATTAACACTCGTGAAAAAGTACATACAATCGTATGTATAAACTTTCCACAATTTTGTATTTTGAATAAAAAATGGAGATTATAAATATACCTTAAATAACTCCACTTGAAATAATTATTTTTACAATGTGCATGGCGTGTATAGAAGAAATATTGTTACATGTGACCTTTCGATAGTGTTTCTTTAAATAAAATTAGAAGATTTTTGCTTATATTTATTTGGCAGTACACTTATATCAAGAAGAAGTATTTTATCTTATTCATTTAATATAATTTAACTTATATGCATAGGGCTATATACTAGTTAAAATTGCTAATCTCCAAGTAAGACAACAAATATAAAATATGAAAATTGATTTAAGATTTATAACGTTACTCTTGGTATTTTTTTTCTTGAGACTAAATAATATCTTTTAACTGCTTGGCCATTCAAATAAAATGTTTCTGTTAACAGTTCGTTAAATTTTTATGTTTTAAGACTAACCTATTGAGTGCAAACTTTTATACCCAGAGGACATTATGACTGCGAGATACAAGGCAGAAAGGCCTTAAGAGTCTTAATAACTGTTATTTTCATAGTTATCAAAGCAATAATAACGTAAATAATTCAAAGAGTAATATTTTTCCAAACTTTTTTTTTAATAATTAAAAGCCGTCAAAACAATATAAAAGAAACTCTGTGATTGAAAAGAATTGGAGATTAAGTCTTGACAAGGTTTTAAATGAAAATCACAAAAATATTACTTGTAATTTTATACTGTTTGATATTTTATTTTCGTGTCAAATTTTATTTCATTAAAACTCGTAAGTCACCTTTTGAAATAAATAAAAAAAATAATTAACATTTTCATAAAGGATCCATGCCTTTGTCACAAACGAATTTTAAACAATGGATATTTTATAAAATGTAAAAAAATTTCAGCATAGTCGTCAGTGTCATTTTTCTTTTAATATTTTTTTATCTTGCTTATTTTTCTATATGTATTTACTGCTAAGAATATATCCATATTAATTCTGGCCGAATAAAAAAAAGACACCTTTACGAGTTCTAAGAGATTCTTTGAACGCTTTTAACACTTCTAAGGACGAAAATCTAAGGCAGAATAAAAAAATTTGAAAAAAACAACATGAAAAATTGAATTGTTTTTTTTATATTAATTTACTTCTGATTAATTCTGCAAAACTGATATTTGAGTGCTATTTTGAAAAATGACATTAAATTTTTTTGGAATCAATGAATTTTAGTTTTAAATTTCAGTTTATTGAAAATTGTGTCAAACTTAAAAAAAATAATCTGAAATACGTAATTTTGGAGTCAAACTCTCATATTTGGTGCTTGACATAATTTAGAAGCATTTGCCAGTCAATTTGAAATGCAAAATATGTATGAAAAAGTTGGCACATCTGCAGATTTTTTCAGTCAGTCAGTTTTCGTATTATATACGGCTTCCTTGATACGTTATTAAACGTATTATTTAAATATTTCGAAATTAAATAAAACTACAGTTAAATATGATAACGACTCTATTCAAATTGCAATACAATATAATAAAAATAAACTAAAATAAATTAACCGATAGAATAGTTTCATTCATAATACTTCTTATTTAAGCAAAACCAAAATTATACAAAGAGTCGATACAACGATTTTGTTAAAAAAATGTGTATAAATATTTTTTTTGCATATAAAACATACATGTATAATAATTACTCATAATACTGAAGTAAATTTTTTTTTTCAACACTCTTTAAACTTTGTTTATTTGTAATAGTGCATATTAAGATATTTATCAAAACCAAGGTTATTTACTTTGAACCACATCAGGTTTTTATAATGAATATATATATTTATTTTAAAACTATACATTTTAAATTGCGCAATAGTACTTAAATTTTATAACATACGCCGACCTACATTAAAACGGAAACATATCAATTGATATAAAAGGTTAGTATATTACTATAACAGCATAATGTGAATTACTCCAAGATGAGATAAATGATAAAGTTTTAGGTTCAGTGTTCAAACGTAACGAACTTGTAACCTTGAATATACTCACGCAAGGGTAATAATAATAAATGTATGGGGGTGTATTACAGAATCAACACAGCCTAATAAAAGTAAATCGTTTATTACTGTGGTCACTTATAATCAAAATAATATTTTATAATTCGTAATTTAAGAAATATGTATAAAATAAGGATCAATTACAACTTTTTCTAGGGAGTTGCTATTTTTTTGGTATGAGAAGATGAATACATTAATAAATTGAATTGAGACTATATTTATTAACATATGTCTGTTTTGTGAATTGAACGTCAATCATGTGCGTTTTAATTACCTTTACATTATTATATTACTTACAAATATGATTAGGCATATCTTTTCACATATTGAAAATGATTCAAAGAAACTCTCATAAAAATATTATCTTACACAAGTCACGATGATATTTTTCTCAGAGTTTCTTTGAATCTGAAAAAATATGCCTAATCAAATTAGTAAATATTTGTTAACACTAAAAAAATATGTATTTTACCGCGTTCAAATCAACAACTCTTTATAAGCATGCCAGCTGCTGAACTACGAATAGGTTATTAATTTTTTTTTATGTCTATTTTTTGGATTAGACAATCCAAAAAATAGACATACGTATATGATGGTGCGCGTCTTGGCTAAATCAATAGATTTTAATAATAATGTCCAGATGGGACTAAAATCGCTTCACTTGTTACTTTGTTCATAAAGTCCAGTGCTTGCAAATCACTAAATATTGGTTGGCCTGGGCACATTGGTTCATATGTAGAGTATGATTGTTAAAAATTCTCGATAAGTGGAAGTGATTCGTTAGTACAAAGGTTCGTACACCGGCCATGTAAGCCAGGGGATGTGGGTTCAAATCCCACACAAATCACGATGATATTTTTCTGAGAGTTTCTTTAAATCATCTTCTATATATGAACTAATGTGCCTAATCATATTAGTAAAGTATGATTGTAAATTCTCGATAAACGGAAGTGATTCGTTAGTACAAGGTGGGTTCAAATCCCACACAAATCGCGATGATATTTTTCTGATAGTTTTTTTAATCACCTTCTATGTATGAATGTGCCTAATCATTATAGTAATATTTTTTTTTTAGTTTAATAAATATTTGAAACAGAAACAGTTTGAAATGAAAAGCGTCAGCAATAATTTCAACTCACAGTCGCATACTTGTCTTGACGATGCATTAAAAATGTAGGGCTGCCACCCCGCGTTAGTGGAGCTTCCCCCTTTTCAGAGACGTTAGCTTGAATTATTCACACTCGCCCTGGAGCCGGAACCGACCTTTCTGAACGCTGCGGGATCTTCAGTCCCTGATGGGACGAGGTGACAACCCTGACGTCTCGTTTGCATGCGAGTGCTTTCCCCAGGCTGCGATTTTTTAGAGTACCCTTTGTATGGCCTGTCTGAATGCCTATTGGTTTGCATTGATCTTGCAAATTAATATACACACACACACATACACAAATATATGACTATAATATTAATTGTAAAAATTATAACATGATAGTCTTGTAAAATTTTCATCACCAGTATGATATTGCAGGGAAGGTTTTTTAAGCGCGTATGTGTGTTTTTTTTCTTCTTTTTTTAGCTGACTTTAACTTAATTTTTCCTCCAGATCTTGCAAATTAATATACACACACACACATACACAAATATATAATATTTATTGTAAAAATTATTACATGATAATCTTGTAAAATTTTCGGGTGCAATTTTCATCACCAGTATGATATTGCAGGGAAGGTTTTTAATTATGTATTATAAATTAGAAATTTCTCCGCACCCGTGTTGATGTTTATGGTGTAATGTGCCTTCCTTTTGAGGTTTTTGATATTACACAGAGCTTCAGTTGGTTGCCAACACATTAAATAATTAAATTTTGTAGTTATATGTTAAATTAATTTCAGGTGTAATATCATGATGTATATTTATCTGAAAACTATATCATTTATTTAAATTATTAATTGTTACGTATTTAGAGAAAAAAATAGTTGAATTTTTTGGACTCCTTAAATAAAGCATAAAATTATTGAAAATAATTATTTAAAACGTGTTTAATTCTAATCATATACTATTATATATGATAAGTAATTATTAATGAACACATCGATTAGATATTAAATTTAGAAGGTATATCAGATACTTAAAAACATAATTTTAATATATATTTAATATACTTTTGCTTTCACCCCAATGGTTCTCACTATTCACGTCATATAAAATTATGAAACATTGATAACACCCCCTGGTGAGTGAGCTTAATTAACGTCTATGGCCTGAAGGTAAAGAGAGGCTCTATGTGACACTTTTAACAGGTATGGCAGTTTTGATCACCCTGTGTACATCCGATTCATAAATAATATAGCATGCCTGTGTGTATCTAACCTACTTATATACTTGCGTTGAAAAAAATAATCTGAATTTTTTTCAACCTCCAAATGTTCTCCAAGTTATATATTTTCTTGTTAAAGATTTTTGTTATTATAGAAATCATTTTATTTAATCAAAAGTTTCAATAAAAAACACAAATTGCTAAAACTAAATAAATTAAGTGCTATCCAATTTTAACATTTGGATAATTATAAAAATATTAAATTTTGTTTTATTATATTGGTAAACTATATTTATTTAATAAAATGTATTGAATCTATTTATTTGCAATTTATAAAACATTTTTTCTAAAAATCATTACCATTTTTGACGCTTTATTTAATTTTCATATAAAATATTTCTCTGAATTTATATAAACTGAAATTATTTTAAATAAAATAATTTTAAAAATCTTACTTAAGCGTCGTTTGTACAGTTTTTTATCATAATAATAAAAACACAGTTACTAAATTTTTTTGCCTCATAGTTTTCACTAACAAATAATCAAAAATAAACATACAATAAATACAAAAACTTCAAGCTTTTAAATATAAAATAGCAATACGTAGAAAAAGGTTTTTATCAACTCGGTTTTAACATTTTTTACGGACAAAATGTCGCTAAAAAAGCAAATTTTACAAAGTCATTTTACAGTTTAATTTAACATGGCTTTGTATAATATAATACACCTGTATGAAATCCTGCTTTAAAATTCAACGAAAAGATAAAAAAAAAAACATCCACCTAGGGTAAAATAAACTTGAAAAACTAAATTTCAAATTTGCGAAATGGATCCGTGTACATTACGCAAAAATTATTTAAGCCCAAACTCTACTTGTGTAAAATATTTTATTTACTATGATGTGAAATATGTAGAGTAGCCACTTTGGGCTGTTTACGCGAGAGGCCACCTTTTTAGCTTGGGTCGCCTGGATTGGTTGGAAAAGTTTTTTAATTATCTCTACGTAAGGTTGTGACGAACGTGATGCCGCACCTACTCTTTTTTTTTTCTACGAGATGAAAAATCTCGCTGCTTGTAATTAACTCACCTCAATACACTGAGTTTTACAATTTATGTTTTATTGGCTTACCGCCCATTTGTATTTCAAGCATCTCACAGTATATTAAATAAATTCATACGTTCTTTCCCTTTGCAACAAGTTTCATATTTTTTCTCAATAATCCGACTCAGACTTGATCAGGTGTGAGTAAGCATTGAGCTCTGTCTATATAATTTGAAAATAATATATATTATGCAAGCACAATCCTTTCATCTTTCCATTAAGATAATTACACCTTATATATAATAACCTTATGCATGATTTTACACTTTTCCAATATACTTTTTAAAAATACCTTCAAGAATTCATGATAGAATCGTGATAAAACTTATTGGATTTACCGTAGTTTTAGCAATAAGTGGAATCATATTGTTGCTGTTTATTTTTCAAATGTCAAAAAGGATATGAAAGGTTTTTATTGAGAATATAAAATATCTCTCAAGAATTTAATTGAGCATTTATTAAAACACTTATTTTTAAGGTTTTCAATTCAACACGACGAAAATCTTTTAAATAAACCTTTTGAAAAACCCAAAGATTTTTCCGAATTTTTTTGATCATCTCACTGATGTGTATAATAATTCCAAACTGATGTGTATTGCTGTATAATAAATTCAATTTTTAAAGTCTTAAACAACTTTAGAACACAGCGTTGATTTTGACTTTTTGTTGTTTGTTAAGCTGGTTAATAATTTTGGTCCTCCAATCTACAGTGACAAACAACAAGTAGTTTTTCACCTAAAATATCATTCAATTATCAGATAACAACGACGTCCAAAATCTTTAGATATATGAAAACATATAGATTTTGGGATAGATCTGTAATGTTTTGTCAATCAGTTAATTAAGGAACGTGAATTTTTAGAAAATCGTGCACGCATGCTTAATTGGTTAATTCTTCATGTCTTCTCCAGGGTTTAGGAACGAGATAAATCAATTTACCGCCTGATGAGGGCGTACCTTTCACATTAATTCTTTGTTCTACACGTAAACTCCTATTCGACCAATATATGTTTTATAAAATATATACTTCGAATTCCAATAAATAAAACGATGTAACATTCTTATAAATAAAATAAACGTTTAATACAAACATAAAGCTTAGTTTGTTACTTTATTTTTTCATAGGCTGATTTAGTAAATATTTTCAAAAATAATATATGGATAACAAATTTTCATATATGTATAAAAATTGTCATCTTCTCTTTTATTGCAGTGAAAAAATGTATCAAAAATACTTTTTTTTTATTTGAAAAATAATATTATTAATTTGCATTTTAATTAAGTATTACGCAAAAAACCCTGTACAAATATTTTTGTATGCCTCGGATATTCATATCATCTGGGCCATGAAATTGGTACTGATATAAATAAACTCAGGGGTTGAGATCATACGTACAAATATTTTCGAACGATATCCGTAGTGTCCATATAAATAATTGAATTTTTTTAATAACATTGATTAGTTAAATAAAAACAGAACTTATTTTTTTTAATGTTTGATTCAGCACAAAGATTTGATGTGATTTACTACAAAGGTAGGATTCTATACAACACCTCTACAATCAACGTAATGCCATTTTTACTTAACTCAAATTCAAATCATTTTATGTACCTAGTTTAATTTTATAATATATATGCACTTCGTGTAAAAAAACAATAAAAAATTCTAAAGTATTTTCAACTATAGTATAAACTTTAAGAATACAATAGCTTATGAGTGATGGACATTTAGTATAATCTTTGCCAAAATGTAATTTTAGTATCGCAAATATCATTAAATCACAAATATTGGAATTTTCTAAACAATGGTTGCATTCAGACATTGATTTTCTTCTAAAAATAGCCCATCTACCCTCCTCGACAGTCGGGGGTAAGTTTTCGCTCGATAGACCCTTGATAAAAGGAGGCATGCCCACAATATATCTTAAATTTGATTATACATATATCCGTGAGACATAATCTTTCAGCTGGTTGTATTTTTTTTGTAGCTTAAGGTACAAAAATATACCCTAGTTACACTTAAATTTATAGTTCCTTATTTTATAATATTTATAATATTTTTATATATTAATTGTAGTTGATAAAAATACTTCACTATACATTACTTTAAGCTACTCTTCATTGCGTGATCTCGCAAGCGTTCGTTTATTTAGTTTTTTTTTATAAAAGCACTGTTTTTTATAAAGGGTGAAACTGTAGAAGCAAAAAATAATACAATAGAGCACGAACCACCAAATGTAAGTAAAATTATGAGAACACTATTGTTTGCGATTCATCTCTTAATTCGCTTTTATTTGAAGGAACGGTTGCATGTTTAGTATTATACCAGTAAAAGTTCTTTCAACTCTAGTACTTTTGATTCTTTTATACGAGTATTTCTGAGTTTTTTGCTGTCTATTTTTGTACGTTGTATTCAAAAATCTTCTAAGTAACAAATCATAATATTGAATAGATGGCATTTTCAAAAAATATATTATTTTATCTGATTACCAAATCATATTTTTGCATTTTTTTATTTTCTCAAATATGAGAATTTAAATACAATAATATATCAAATTTACCCAGAAAAATAAATTACTCAACATAAAATATGTATACTTAAAATCTCCATACAAACGTCATAATTTTGTTTTTTTTTAAATTTTTTTTGTTACACAAGTGAATTTGGTAAAAATGAGGATTTCCATATCCAAAGACCAAAATGTCGAAAATCAAAAATGCAGTATTTGTTACAATAGCCCAGACTAAGACCTCCGTAATTTAAAATAGTTAGTACTAACAACATGAATTATGCCTTTTAAAGTTTTTGTTGTGATTTAAAACGCGGCATTCAGGCTGACCCAAAACTTCAAAGTTGTTTTTAAGCGCCGCCATATTCTGAATGTATTTCACAAATCAGAATTTCTTTGCACGCATGCGGTGACTTGAATTGCCTTTATTCCAAAAATACCCCTCCGTTATTAGCCAAAATAGTTTTATGTTATAAATTGATTGCCAGGAATTATAAGTAGAATATTTACTTGGTATTTTTAGGCTTAAATGGAGTCTAGGTTACACAAAAGAGTACCAAAACATTGGTTTGTACAGAAATGTTTTTACTTTAAAAAATACACAAAACGCGAACTTTCATTGCTTTTTTAACAATTTTGTATCAATGTTCCTAAAAAATTACTTTTTAATATAATTTATTTGCTTTTTTTAATCGTTTTTCTCGTCTTTTCATGTATGTGTGAATCTATAAAAACATATTGAATATTAATTTTACTTATATGTTTTCATTTATGCGTTCAGTTCAATGCGTACTTAAGAAAAACCGATCTGACAATATTCATACAAGAAAATGTTGTTGATATGATGAATTTCTGAAAAATACTATTAAAGAACAGTTATTAAAGTTACAATGTAACTATCGCGCAATTAGGGGTAATTATTTTTTTTCCTACAAACAACATCCGATATAAATCAATCACATGTATATATTACAACCAAAACCCGGTATAAAATTCTATTATACTCCATCCAAAAAAAAACATATTCCCCTCACGTAAATTCTTGGTACATACATAATGTACAACCTTAGCTCGTAGTAAGACCACGTCACGTTAACGGCTTTGTGTATGACGTATTTAACAGTAATTGTAAGTGATGACGTCATTGGAACGTGATATAAATGAAGCTTAATTTTTTTTGTATTACCACAAAGCATTCTTTATGGACCGAGCCTCGCAAAGTGATGTATTTTGAGACCGTGGATACTTTAGAAGTGGATAAAAATAGGCACTGAATTATATTTTTATACACTTATTAGTATTAATTGATTGATAGACTCTATTTCTATCAGTAGCAATAATGTTATAAAGTACTTTTTACAGGCAAACATGACTGCATTTTAATAACAAAAATATCATTAAAGGTTCTTATAATTCCCTATACATATAGGTCAAATATTTTTCTGCTTGAATTATAAATGTATTCATAATATATTATGAATTTATCAAGTAAAATGTGAAAGTCTGTGTAATTTAATTCATGTGGCTCATGTTGATCAGTAAACAGTAACCTGCTAGTATGGTATAGAACCTTCATATCTTTAATCTTCGTAAGCCCCTCCATTCCCTCCCCAAAGACTTAAAAAAATATTCAGCTGCTTGATTCTGACCCAGTTAAATAAACATTTATTAACATAACATATTTTTGTAATATTCCTGCTCTGAAAATATAGAATTCTTTAAAATATTTCATACAATTTTATTTCGTGGAAATTTTTTTTGTCGAAAAATTAAGAGATTATCATTTGGCTATAATAAATAAAACAATCATTTTTAAAATGAAAATAATGTTTAGCAATCAGTCAATAATATATTCAAAACTTTTAATGTTTCATTGTAATAAATTTATATTTGATCTTGTCAGTAAATATACAATGTTTGTCGATTTATTTAATGAACTAATATTGATTTTAAAATACCATGAAAGAAAACTCACCCTATCAATGAACTTATCGGTAATCTTTCTTTGTAGTTTTTTAATTTTTTTTTCCATACAATGAGTGTTTAATATAAATTCAAAATAAGGAAGTTTCTTTATTTCATGATGTAATCTCACGTTTTTCACAAGGTCGCGTTATTTGAATATTTCAGTAAATGGACTTGAAATTATTGAGGGCAAAAATTCTTTGCATCAAATATTATAGGCAAGGGTTTGTATGTGCTCTTAGCATCCCCGTTGCTTTAAAAAGTGGAAAACGAATAAACTTTCTTTACACGGCAAAAGCACGCAATCCCTAAATATTAATACAAATGGATTCGTGCACATCGCGGCACTACTGTGCAATGTTATTGCCGTATTTCGTATTACGTATTTCTTAAAGTAACATGCAAACTTTAAAAAAAGTTACACTGAGACAAAGTCTTAATGTTAATAAAGAAATCAAAAAAAAATTATAACAAAATTCATTCTATAAGACATTTATTATTAAAGTAAAAAACTTTATTATGAAAAAACATTGGGCAAAATAATATTATTTTTGTAACTGTGAATCATTATCAAAAATATAAAAAAATTGTAAGCTACCTTAAATATAATAACCATGATTTAATATTTTTACTAAAACTGACTAAAGGCAATATCCTAAAAGTAAATCTAAATTATTTTTGTCTCTAAGAAACTGAGGATTAGAAGTGTAATGATGTATGCAACGCACTGAAATATATTTTGGCCATAATATAATATCAAAAACGTCAAATACTATATTTACTTCTTATGAATATTGTTGATGGTGTCAAATAATCTACTGTTCAACTATAATTGAATACCATTTAAATTTGTTCAGCAATCAAATCAAATCAAACTTCAACCAAATTAAATGCGAGTGGAATGCAGTATTCTAACCAAGTTCCGGAATCTCGGAGCGAGGCAAAGTTAGATTAGATTAGGTTTGGATAACTTAACCTGCTTGCTAGCAAAGGGTTTTACAGCACCCAGTGTTTAATAAACATATTATGTAAAGACTTTTGTAAAAGATGAATATGTATATATGAAGAATAAACTAATAAATAGAAAGCATTCACCTTACCTTTATTTTTTTTAAACATATCAAAAGGTGTACAAAACGTAAAGCTTAATTCAGAATTTACTAGTTTAAATATTTTGCATAAGTTAAATTAATCGATTCAGTTTAACTAAAGTGTTAAAATATCTATTACTATTGACAAAATGGTTTTTATTTTGGATTGTTACTAAAAAAATCTGTTGAACAAGCATTCTTCGTTTAATTTTAAAATTAATGGTAAAATTAAGCATTCAAACGATTTGTGATACAAAAAGTATTCAAACATGAATTTTTCAATACCAATATAGTTTTATTAAGTAAGTTAACGTATAATTGTGGTTTACTACACATCTCACTTGGTATAAGTCATAACTTATGAACGTGTTGAGATCATAATAGAAAATAAAATAAATAATTTCATAACTTCTTCTCAAAAAGATTTAAGATATTCTCCGTCTTCATTAGTCTCTTGACTTTTATTCTCGATATGAAGATCGATTTTCATTAGGTTCCAAGCCAAAGCTTTGTCTCAACATTATTTTTTTTTCTTTTTGCTGTCTATCCTTTTTTCACGTTTTTTATTATATATAATCAACTTTCTGTTTTTGTACACATCAAATATTAATATATCAAAAGCTTTTCAAGTTACATCATGTAAAATAACAAATCAGTTCATAACATAACTTAAACAGAAATAAATTATTGAATTACACCAACTGTACAAAATCACGATAGGGTTGCTCATTAAGTAGGGTTACTAATCACTCTGAATTGACCTTGGCTTATGGTTTGCAGGTCAACAATAAACTCTTCTATGTATATAACAGGTAATAAAACATAATATAATATACTAAAGGATAATTTAAATATAAATTTCGGAAACAAGTTTAGGATGAAAATTTTAAAATTATATATAGATTTAATGTGTATAAAATCTGGCAGAAAAAACAATCATGCAATTCAGTGATATCTGGGACACATGGGTGTTTTTTTTTTTGTTTTTTTTTTTTTTTTACATTTGAACGGATATTTCAAACGAGCAGTTTATTTAACTCTACAAAGTTATTTAGAATTGTGCAAATTCATTCTGAGTTAATAGTACCGGCCGTTCGTTAGCCTGTCTCAGGTACCACAGGCCGTGCATGCTCGCCCGTACGTTAGTTGCAAGAGAAAATTGCCGGAGGGATTGATTTACTGGCGGCCTAGTTGTAAAGCTCGCCAGTACGAGTCATGCCATACGTGAGTAATAAAATCAATTATTTTTTAGAACAAGGTTTCTGGGGTAGAATTGATCACAACTTGTGGTTTTGAACTTGAAAACTACTGTGCAATGCATAAAAAACTAATATTTCATAAAAAGTTCTATCGAATACACTCGACATAGGCGTTCTCATAGGCTTTGAAAAATAACTAAGTTTATTACTAATATGATTAGGCACATTAGTTCATATGTAGAAGATGACTTAAAGAAACTCTCAGAAAAATATCATCGTGATCCCACACAAATCACAATATTTTTCTGAGAGTTTCTTTAAGTCATCTTCTATATATGAACTAATGTGCCTAATCATATTAGTAATAATATAATAAACCCGTAATGGGTAATAAATACGCATCTGATTGACCAATCCGTAAATAGATATTTATCGTATGTGTAAAATAAAATCACAAATAAGCCTAGAAATCCTCTTTTTTAGTTAACGCCCACCCTTAGTAAGAAAAGTGTCGGTAGAACTCAATCACTTACACTTCAAACGAACCCAATGAGGACTTGATAGAATTGTGGGAGACCTTTGTGGTCATCTGGCCTTGGGAAGGGTCTTGAAGGTCTACATATTTTTTACATTTAATTCTAGTAAATAAAATATATTCAAGTATTTATGATTATTATTTATATTGAAATACGACTCTTGCAGTGTGCTTTGAACAAAATTTATTATTGATATATCTATATGTTTGGTTTACAATTTTTTTACAAGCCATCGTACCTTTTTTCTTAGAAAAAAGGTAAATTTGACATATTAACAATTAATAAAGGATTAAGGTTTTACTATTATATTATATTAAATATTCTTTTGTTCTGATAGAAATATTAAAAATACTTTTGCAAAAGTCGTATATCTATACATTACATGGAGAATGGTTGATCTTTTAAAAATCTACTTTTGTAAATACGTTCATTTATATTGTATTTCGCGTTAACTTTAAAAAGTCTCTAGTATACCCTTTAATACCAAAACCGCAACCCAGAGGCTGTATATTTAGGTACCCATGAGACCCCATCAGCGGACATGGTCAGACGACAAGTTCTGGAAGTCACCGCATTCTCCATAAAAGCCCCAAATCTACTGCGCCTCATTTAAGGCCATACCACATCGATAGAAAAGTTTCCTCCGTTTTATTGAACAGTATTTTTCTTTTTTTTTATAAATATTTTTTACTGAATTTAATGATTTTTTTAAGAATTTTTTTATAATGTAAATACATAAATAAATAAATATATATATATATATATTTTACTATGATAATCAATATTGAAAATGGATTAAGAACTTACTGATTAACCTAATTACTAATACAAATCCTACGATAGCTGCATGGGTATTTTAAGCATTATCAATGAACACAAAGCTTATAAATAATATAACATTTTTATAAATATCAAGCAAGAAATTTAGGTACCGGAAAAACATGTAGACCTTTATTTAATTTTTTATTTTTTATACAATTAAATTTAAATATATTTTTAATATTATCTCAATGTATTGTTTTACATATTATTTTAACATATTTCAAATTTTACGTTTGTACTTTATTTAACAATATCGATATATAATGATTATATAATGCTTGATGTTTTCTTATACCAAGAAAGTATGTCAACGGCTACGACGATCCATCACCATCATAATATTAGTAGAAGGTTATTTTTCACAGTCCATGCAGGTAAAATAAAAACTAACATATAGATTTTTACCAAAAAATGTATGTTTCATGACTAAAATTGTGAAAGATTTCAAATAAAACTTAACCTTGCAAATTAAATTCTCCGACTAAATGAAAGTCATATATATTTTTAATACCCAACGTAATTATAATGATTTCGTTTAAATAAAAACTATTCCTTCCGCCAGCTCTAAATATGCTTCTGTGAAATTTCATATTTTACCCTCTGTGGAAACAGGAATCCTGAAAAAATTCTCAAACAATATTTCAGCAGACACCATTTCATGAAAGTTTATGACAAGTGATTTTTCCTCTTTTATACGGCTACCTTCGAATAAATGAATTTTTAATTACATTATTTATTTTACTTTCAACACAACGGTATATTTCTAAAGCTATTTTTCAAAAAGATATAAATTAATGTCTTCTTTCCAAATAATTAGATAAATAAATTTTCTTCAACGAAAAACAGAATTCATGCTAAAAGCCACATTTGATATTTTTTTGTTTTTTTTTTTTTTAGTACAACTCAATAATTTGTTTCATTGGCAGTTAATATTAAATAACTAATTTACATACTTTACATAAATGTGTTCTCACAAAGGCACACTTGATTTGAACATATTGTTGTAGTTGAAAAAGTAAATAACTAAAAACAACATTATTTGTATATTTTGAATTGGGTTTATCGTCCAATAGATAACGTCAATTATGTTTTCCCATTCGATGTTAAATAAAGATAATGGAGATTACACGTGTGGCAAATGGGGTTAATAGAGGTTGCTTTCCGTCTAGGTCACAGGGTTATGTTTGGGTATGGCGGATCAGTAGATAAAAATAAATGACCAGGGAACTGTATTCCTATTGTCGTTAGACCTAGAATTCTGTAGCGGACCAAATTTTCACCCCCTGGGAGATAAGAGGTAACAGCACCCTAACAAAGAGATGAAAACCTTTGAAAAAGAAGGTTCTGAAAATGTGTCAAGCTATTGTCAGGAGAGTGATTAAATTCTGAAAAACCACCCCATAAATATTTAAATATCAGTTACTTTAATGATAACTACAAAGGCATACATGCAAATATATTTTTTTTATAGAAAGGAGAATTTATTATATAGATAATTTATTTTATGAAATTAAAGAAATAAAAATTTGGAAGTATTTCTTACGTTTATTTCTGGATCTTATATAAATATTGTATGGTGTAAGAAACTCGCCCAATATTAAAATAGCTACATGTACAATTCTCCATTACATCAATACTCCGGGCAAAGCACTCGAAACTCTAAGAAATATTTAATACTTCTATTTATAGAAAATTTTCTCTGTACTGGGTATACCTATCATATATTTATCACATTAGTTTAATATTTTAATATATTGCGTAAATCTTAAAATAATTCAAACATGAACCTCAGTATTTTTTATATATTCAATATTAAAAAAAACAGCTCACGTTTTCACTGAAAAATTATTTTTCAAGAAGTATTTATCCACCACTTAACGTAAAATATGCAATGTAATTAGAATAATTAGTGTACCGGAGTAGCCTGACTGAAATAGGACAGCTATGGTTACATAATTACATTACCTAATTAGGTTGCTTCTATGGAAATACCATTATGGATAAACAAAATACTCCTCCTTCTGAATTTTTCCTGAATGAATTTGATTTTATTCTTCTTATAAAAATATTTGTGAAAATATATATGTGATAACTTGACACATTTTTATCAGTTAAGACAAGTATAAAAACATTATTTTTTTTGTTATAAAATTATATGTTATTCGTTATCAAAGTTTATAAATATAACATCAAAAGAAATCTAAATTAATTGAAATATTTTTTTTATAAATATTAGTAATTATTGCTCTAGAATGTATTTCATATCTAGACATTTAACCTGAGTTTTGTGATAAGTTTATACTTCCTTATTTAATTGGATCTTTAGAAAATTGATAAACGTTTTTAAATTACGTTCCCTAATGAATGAAGCTGAGATCTTAATAATAGTCATTAAATTTTTCAGAACTCATTTTAAATGTCAATTATTGTATATGCCCTGTTTTTAAATTATAAGAAGTAGGCATTCTTCCAAGAACTAAAATAAAATTTATATTGTTTTCAAAGCAAATCAATTTTAAAATTTTTTGACGTTGATTATTTTTTATATACTATATTTTATAAATAAATAAGTGACACCTTCCGACGCCACCCTTCAGTAGTATATTGGTAGCAAACCTTTTGTGTATTTTAAGTAGCAACATCTTTCTAGTCTTTAAAATGTTTTCATAAATGAATGTCTAGATGTCACTTTTGATTTTAAAGCCACCATTTTTTGTTTTGTTTTCATTAATTGCCTAATTTTAACTATGATTTACATGTACTTGAATATGATCAGATTATTTTTTTAAAAATATAGTCGTTAAATCGCCATCTGTGTTTTATTGGCGCCTACAAAACATATTATTATTTTTGAGGCTTTATGAAATCTGACATTTTTTCCCTATATTATTCACTCTAGTCCACAGCCTTTTAGAATTTGATCATTTCGCTTCTAATAAACGTCCACAGATGGCACTTTAAATAAGACACACCAAGCACGGACTCGAACCTTAAAATAAAAATTTATATTAAGAATAATATTTTTTTAAATAGCCTTAATATAAATTTATACTAAGAATAATCTTTTTTAAAAAGCCTCTATCAAAAAAAGCTTCTTAATTTTTACACATATAGAAAGTTCAAAAAAATATTTTTGTTATAATTTAATGAGGATTTTCTTCATACGACCTAAATATTATAATATGTTTTTTTTATTTAAAATAAAAACAAAAGTAACATGTGTAAATACCAGGTGAAAGAAACATAATACGTGGGAAACTTAACGTTTTTATTTTAAACATCACGTGTACAAATTTTATACAAAACATGAATTTTGGGATGCACAGGGTGCTCACAAGGCATTGATTGACTTAAAAAATGTATATTTCAAATGATCACTCCGGTTTATCGTGTAAATCTCAAGAAGCCATGTTTTTAAGCAGATGATTGCGGTTTTATTCCAATGGGTGGTGCGGCATGAATGCTAAGTGATTAATCAAGGAAATCTGCCCTTCGTTTGAATTCTTAATTCAAGGCAACCGACCAAGGTGTGAGGCGAAATGTTTATTTTTAACCCACTCTTGGCCATTTATTCATACTTTAAAAAATATATAAATTTGAAACTAAGCCGTAGCTAATTTACTGTATTTGTTACCATTCATTTAATTTGATTGTGTCGCGAAGCAATACAATACATTGTAGGCTGGTAAAATTTGCACAATCCGTTTTTCTTGACTTTACGTGAGCGCCATACAAATTTATGCTCCAAGAATTATATAACTTCCAACGGATACGTTAGTATAAAACTATATATATAGACTAATATTTTATATATAGACTGGATTCCATAGACCTAGATCATGATCTTTTCACAAAAACTGACGTTATTCGCAAAGTTTGTTAAAACTTACGCTTCCGAAAACGATAAAAATATAAATTAATAAAAACCTTTCTTTATAAACTTCTTTTAATTTTAAACTCAAAATGTTTTTTTTTACATTAAAATTAATTTAATAATGATTAAAAAGAGTATCTAAAATAAATTAAACTTGGTTTTATTGTGTGAGGAATTATCAAATATTTGGAAAAACTGTTTTAGATACATATTCTTTAGTGTTTGAAAAAAAATATACCTACGAAAGTTTTTTCTTTGATTCTTACCTGTTATCTATATTGTAATTAACGTTCTACTGTCTCACCGTTTGAAACACGTATTATATTGAACTTTCGGACCGGGATTGTAGTTATTAAATATTATTTGAACATATTTCCCAACTAAAGTTCCAAGCTCGGGAAGCAAAACAATAACAATGCTTACCTAGCCTTCATATTTAGCCCATAAATAATATGCTATGCAACCGAGTTGTTTATAATGGGGATGCTACAAATTCGCTGCACAATAATACTAGTAGCTTGTGAATTGTTGGGTTCGTATGCCGGAGCTTTAGCGAGGATGGAAAGTTGCTTTCAGCTTGCAGATAAAGCTCCCACCGTAAATAAAGCCAGGCCCAGTGCACAGCGCTACGAGCTTTCGTGATAACTTCATTGGGTGTGAACGATGTAAGCGATTCATTCGTGAATGTTCCATTTACTTTGAATAATAATAAACTTAGCACATCTTTTGTTAATATCTTACTATAATAATTTAAAAAAACTTTAATTATTATTTTTAAAAAAATCCCTCTCAATCACTCATCATTATAATTTTTCTTTATTAAAACAAATAAAAATAATATGTAAACTCACTAAATATACTTCTGAATATGATGTATTATATCACAAAACACTAAATAAAATATTAAAAATACTACCCAGCTGTATTAACAAATTACCTGGAAAAATTGTAATCGAAAACGTGATGGAAACGTCAATGTAATCAAAGTCTTTGATGTTGTGGAAACTAATTTTTGATGCCGTTGATCCTTGACTGGTTCATTCATATCTAAATCTGTATCAATTGTAAAAATAGCTGCGATTCATTGATTAATTCTCGATTGCTTTTTCGATTTCTCGAGGTTTTTTTTATCGATGAAACGTTTAACTGGTTTTGATATAAGTAATTGAAACGAATCAATTTTTTGTGACAGTAAACAAAAGATACATTTTATTTATCAAGTGCCTCTCCTCATTGGAGGTTGGCGATCAGTGTTCATGGATTTCTAAGGGAAAAAATTGTGTAGTGGGTCCCCGGGTCCGTCTACGCCGCAGTTTTATATTCAAAGTCAAAGTCTGCATATTGCTGCTGCCCAACAGCATTATTATAACATCCTTTCCTTACAAAGCTCTGGAGTTTAGATTTGATACTGATATAATAGTAGAAGCCCTCCCACCTCGGCAAAGTACTTCCAGAGCACATCTCTTACAATCATTTCAAGTCCACCAATCCATTACCGATCCTTTACACTCCCTCAGGGTACAGAATGGCAGCCATACACAAGCAACATAATGGGGAGAGCGGGGAAGTTTAAGTAAAATCAAACATCATCACCATCACAGTGATATTTGTGTTATAGACATTTTTCAAAACCTCTTAAATAACCAAGCGCAAGAATTTAAGCGACAATATTTTTTGAATTTAAGGCAATATAAGAATACTGAAGCACGTTTTACAGCAAAACTTTAAGAAGTGTTTTTAGAGTATTTCTAAAACTTTCTTATAAACAACACTACGCCGTCGCGGAAAATCCAAAATTGTGCCAAACTTCGTCCGGCTACCATTATTTATTAAAATACCGCAATACATGCCTAAACATTCTTAAAAAAAAAACGCTGGCATGAGGCTGCATGACGCAATAACCGAGACCGCACGGGAATCCGATGTGAAAGTAAATTGAAAGCCTCGGGTATGAAGTTATTAGCCATCCCCATGCGGGGGCGGCGCGAAGATCCTGAAAATGCTTGTATCGCAGCACTACTGTAGACTGGGGTGACTCCACCACTCTCGTTATTATTTTTATATTTAAAATATAAGAAATTCAATATTTTTGACAGAGAGTACTTGGTGGAATTCCATTTTAATATTTTGAATAAAAATACTTGAGTGATTTTCCACATTTTTGTTTTTATTAGTGACCGGTTTCGCCAACCTTTCACGTTGGCATTATCAAACAGAGTTTGATAATGCTCTGTTTGATAATGCCAACGTGAAAGGTTGGCGAAACCGGTCACTAATAAAAACAAAAATGTGGAAAATCACTCAAGTATTTTTATTCAAAATATTTAAAATATAATCAACGTCGCTTGATGGTTCATGTAGAGCATAGGTTCCCAAACTATTTAGTCCCGTCGACCCCTTTTCGAGTTTTCCTGTTTTTCGTAGACCCATGTCTAGCTAATATTTAATTTTTATAACATTCGTCAACATCAAACATATTTTTGACATCTCATATACATGTTGCGCCATATTTTATATCGGTATGTAAACATTAAATATTTTTGACATTTATCAACTAATTGATTTGAGTAAACATGTTTTGAAACAATAATTTAGTACAATTTTAACCATGCTTCACACTGAAACAACGCGCCGAAATAGTGAAAATAGTCGTTCAGTTGTGTTAACTCAACGTGCATATAGTCGAAAATATCGTGGCCAACATGGTAAATGGGATCCACTCTTGTAGACCCTCATTTACAGTTCGTAGACCCCCAATGTAATTTTTCGCTGTCATCGATCCCTTGCTGGGTAGAATCAACCCCTGGGGGTCGATATTGACCGCTATGGGAACCTATGGTGTAGAGTGATCATAAGCAGTTTGTGATCCACAAAAAAACTTACCTAATTTTATCAATAATTTTGACTTATCAGGAATATTTTATATTACAGCAGGAAAACTGCACAAAACTTACCTTACAATGTTATTGCTCAACCTCATCTTTATATTCCACTGTTGAAACTTATTTATAGCGTTTTTCATGTTTTTTTTATAGTTCACTGCCTAACGATTAACAGAAAATAACATTTCTAGTTCAACGATGGGTTAATATTTGCATAATCTCCATTTCGGTACTTAAGTTTGATGATAACATTACTTTTATTACTGTTTTCGTCGATATGCTTTTAGGTTAAATTATATATCGTAACACAATGGTGAGTTTGCGTTTTATACATCATTCTTTGTTTGCTCATTAAAAGTGACACTTGAAATTAAAATCGATAATTTTATTACCCTTTGGTTTAAATTACCGTTTAAACATCCTTAGACACCTGCGATAATACTTAAACTAAGATTTTCTAGTAAATATTAATAAGTTTCAAAAAGTATATCAATATATACTGAACAATAACTAAAATGATTTGATTTTATTTACAAATCCACAAATGTGTTTATACCTTTATTAAAGTATAATATTAAGCATTGAAAGTAATCAAAACTTACCAGATTTCTTTTTCGCCTTTGACATTTGCTTTTAACACATGTCGAAAATCCATTTTAGTTTTTTAACACAGACCTTTCTTTAAACTTTGATATATATATATAAATATGTTTATGTTATACAAAAGCGCATTCTGTTAACATTCCACGTAGCTTCGAACGTATTCTTTATTATAATCTCTTGGTCTCAAAGCATTAAATAGTTGAATAAAACGAGATTATACTTTTAAATATATTTCAAAGCTTACGCTCTTTAAATTTTATAAAAAGCTGCTTAAAAAATCACATTTTATTATAACTATGTTAGTGTGCTTGCACTTAAGTCACGCTTTCACTTTTCTTAAATGATTTTAAATAAAAAATGTTTTTATTACTCTTTGGATGCCAAATTGCAAAGATACTTTATTTCAAATCATGAATCAGCAAATTTAAAGTTAACCGACTATGGTGAGATGGTTTTTCATATTTTTGTGCTTTTTTGAGTTGGTATTGTTCGCTCTCCGTTCGAGGTATTCGATTTATCAAAACATATATGTGTGTAATCAAAGCTATGGATATCGTTATGACAATAGATTGAACAAACATTTATCATTATTATCGTACAATTTTACAGGAAAAATATGAAAACATAAATAATACAGCCAGATATAAATCTGTGTACATTTTACCAACAAAACTAATGTTATAAATTTGTATGTTTATATATGTTTTTTTTATGATAAAATTGACTCAATATACCATTTAATATTAATATTCAATAATCATTATACAATTAGTGGTATGCTTTAAACATAGCAACAATTCTACTATTTTTATGCTTTGAAAAAAAAACACTACAGTGGTATTTTCTTAAGTATAATATATGTATAAAGTTCAGAAATTTTTATCAGTTTTTATACCTTATTAAGACTTTCGGTTGATGATATCTTGTATTAAAAACATTTGCCACATTTCTTCATAAAAAAATTTAAATCAGTGATCTTGATCAATTCATAAAATATAAGCAACCCAGTGTTATAAAAATAGTTATTTATAAATATCAACAAATACGTATCGTTTTCAAGTATCAACACAAAAGTGTTATTAGTGTCAACAAAAAGAATATAAAAAGTTGTATAACTACCTAAGAAGGCGAAATATTCTTTTCAATAACTTCATTGTCACGAATGGCACTACAAATATTTTCAGCACAAAAAGCACAGCTGCGTTAAAAAATACGTTGAGACTTATTTTTATTTTATTACACTTCAATACATTTTATTTTATATGAAACAACAACTTCGACATTGTAACACTTTAGAGCAAAGATTTTGATGTTTTTTTTTTTTTTTTTTTGTATTACAGTATTATGATTTTAAAAAAGGCAGGTTGGAGAACAACCCTACTCTACTTGAGCGTTACTCCAGGCCTCTTGCGACTCACTCCGAGTCCTCTTATCACCTGCACACTCTGCCGTACAAACTAAATTAATTACAGTCGCAGTGCGTGAGAACGCTCCAGGACGTAACGCGCCCATCATGTCCCATTTACCTCGGCTTTTTATATTTCCACCGCACTCACTTTTGGTTTTCGTAGACTTAAAAAGGATTTACGATTTTTTTATGAACGCGTATTTTTATTTTTGCAGTGCCAATAGCTATCTATTAGGATATGTTGATATTGATATGTCTCCATTGAAAAAGATGAAGAAAAAAAAAGCACGGGGAACAAACTCTTTCACTTGCTCGTAGAATAAGAATACACATGTTTGTTGTCAGACTGTCTCCTCTCCAGACCTCACCGCTCTTCATATTCTGTTGCTTGAGGATGACTGGTATAGGATCAGTAATGGAGTAGTGGACTTGGAATGATTGTGGAGGGATGTGCTCTGGAAGTATCAGATCTAATCGCAAGAGCTTTTTAAGGAAAGGATTATATAATAATGCTTTTGGGCAGCAGCAATACGCAGACTTTTCTTTTCAATATAAAACTGCGGTATAGAAGGTCCCAGGGACCCACTACACTATTTATCCCTAAAAAACGATGAACACTGAGTATATGTTCAGTGAAATGGTCGCCAACCTCCTTTGAGGAGAGACATCCGGTGAAAAAATCAGACCGCTGAAGCTCAGATTTTAATATATTTTCAATACCTTGTAATGATATTACAATTTTATTTTTAATGAAGACAGTTTCATGTAATCATTATCTTTGAAAAAACTTATTTACAAATCTCTCCCTTGTTTCCCTCTACTCACTCGCAGTAACATGTTTTTAGTCTAAGTTTGGATGTAATCCTTCATAAAACCTTTCAAATACAACTAAATTCCATAAATAATGGCATCTTATAATACAATATAAAATATAAATATCTCTGGAGCAATTTATCAAAATGACTAAGTCTAACAAAAGCTTTGTGTTCTGTTCATTTTTGTAAATTCGTAAATGCACAAAATGAAAATAAAATACACAGCTTTGATATCCTTTCAAACGCAAGCTTTATTCTTCCATAAACGATTACAATCCAATGATATTGATTCACTCTCATTCAGTTTATTTTTTTGGATTACCTCTAGCCATGATTTTCATATTTATTTTCAATTTCAATGATTTATATTCAACCAAACCATGCACACGCGGCAATACTCTTGAATGAAAGTTTTCACAAAATATATATTTTGTTTGTTTTTCTAGGAAAATCACTACACTGGATGCTTCTATTCTACCTTCCATGTATTTACAGCTCTAGAGAATGAAATATTTACATATGAAAACCTTTTCACTCTCCAAACAACATAAAAAAAAACAATTGTTAAGACGTACCTTGAAATATAAACGATTTTTTAAAGTAAATATTAAATGTCAAAAATATTTTCCTCCAGTAATTGTTATAAATAATTTCATATTCACATAACACAATAATTCATTTTAAATAAATTGATAAAAATTCGGTTTATCTAATTTTCAATTATCATCATCACACAATTTGGAAAAAAACAAGCTGCATGTTTTTTTTTATATAACTATCTTTTTTTAATATATATTTTAATTATAATCAGAACTTTATTTTTGTATGAAGCGACATAAAATATCGTGGCATCTTTTTTTTGAGAATATTGAATTTTATTATGCGTGCTTGGACTACTTTTTGTTCTGGTTTTTATTATTTCGTATGGAACATTTTACAAGTCGACAAACAACTTACTTAGACTGACAAGTCTTTTTTGTGTTCTCATTGAAAGCACTTGGCCACTTCAAGACACAACTTATAATAAAAAACACATAATTCATACACGAAGCACGCGTTTTGTGTATATTTTATAAGTAATAACACAAAACATAAGAATTCAAATAAATATTAATAATGTGTTTAGCATAGGAATTCCTCTCGTTTGGTTATATTTAATTTAGATGAAAAAAAAAGTATTGATTATATTTAAGAAATGTTATTTTTATAATTGTAATTATAAAAAGTAACTTTGTATTTTTGTCTTCACTTTTGAGTTTATTGAAATTATTTGTATAACTAGTTTCGACACAATGACCGGGTCATCATCAGATGCATGACTAAACTAGTACTCAGTTCAACTTTCACCATTCAAATACCTTGTCCCTCAACAAGATGTTGTTTTTATTAATAAAGATAGATTTTAATTGAGCAATGATATTATTTGAAATAAATATATTTATTTTATCTTAATTGAGATTCGTTTTCACTTATGATTTAAAGTAAAACGTATATTTAAACCACACATTTATTTATGTGTTATTACTAACTATAGCAATTTTTCAAAAATTAGATGTACTTTTACACTTCGTCCTAGTAAGTACATTTGTCCCTATGTTCGTTGCTCTAAAATAAGTTCACCTGCCAGTTAGCGGACCAAACAGGTCTGATAAGAAAGGGGACAGTCATTGTGTAAGTAACATGACCCAGTTGAGAAGAAGTACTAACTGGAACGTAACGGTTACAAATAAAATAACGAAAAGGGGGTAAAATTGCATCAACGTTAATTTAGACTTATATTGTGTTTTCGATGCATTTAGAGGACACAGATAAAAACATAATAAATACATACAGATCCAACATTGATAATTGTTTGAAATAATCAAAATTTCTTTAAGTACAACTGATTTTTTTTTTAAATTATTGCTTTAAAGATATTCGATTGTTTAGATATGAAGCATTTCATGTTGAACGAGTGTGCTTCGGGTGTTTAGTTTTAGGCAAAAGTATTATAAAATTATTTGTAAAAGAATATTTGAAGTTGTTGTACCGAAAGATACAGCTCATGTCGACAGTTTCAGAACTTGTGACAAAGGGGAAATACAGGATATAAAAGGCTTTTCGGCAAATACATCAAACGTTGCAATCGGTACCGTGACGCCAAAGCGAGCACTTACCGTGGCCGAATCAGCTGAGGCGGTGAACGAGGATATTGACCTCCAATATCTACCGAAATAAAATTTATGATACGTCCAACATTCAAAAATTGTTCATAAAATATGTTTTGTACCAAACATTGATTGATAAAATAATTTTAAACGATGGGAGACGCTTATAAATTTGAGTAAAAGTGAGCACTTGCCGTAGCCGGCCGGTGAAGCTGAAACAGTTTTATTTGATTCGCCATAGCTTTGAGATGTACAAAATATGACTCCGTGCATTTTTTTTTGATTGATTCAAATTATCACTGAAATAAATCATTTTAACGATATAATCGATTTCGCATGAAACGATAATAAGAGTCCAACGGTTTAACTGAGGCGATTTTCTTCTTAGTTTAAAGATATTTCAACAAATCAAAATTACCTTAATATATACCTAAAATCGACAGAACACCAGATAATTTTATTTTCACGCATGAAATTATGAAAAAAACCGTCGAGATTTTTACCTTAACAAATTGAATGACGAGAAAAATCTTCGGTTATTTTTTAATACAGGTGACATTTAAACCCACATTTCCCAGTTATCTTAACCTGGCATCGTATCGTTTGTTATTTCATGGCTGTGTATGTGAGCGAGATTTTAAACCATTATTTGCAAATGTGAGTAAAAACCGATATTATTTGTTGTTCATAATCCAGCGGTCATGAATGAAACTCTTAAGAATTTAATAACACACAACACACAGTTTAATAATATCTTATTAAAGAAGCATATTTTACATGGATTTTAAAAATAATATAACTTTTTAATTTCAATTATAAATGCATTTTTTTTTAAATTATAAAAGTTTACATATTTATTAAAATTACAATTAAAAAATATTTTTGTACAGCGTTTCCAGAAAGTGCTTTATACATTTTATATGATTTTTTCTAAAATCGGATAACGAAGAGTGACAGTGATATATGAAATTATGCATTATCAAATGCATGCAATAAAAATAAACCCTGAGTCTTTAACGAAAACCAATTAAAAGTATACGACACCGCATAAGTTTTGCGACCATTGCTAATATGTCAGCGACGGTAATCTATTTAACGTTCAAACTTTTACGACTCGATATCCCCTTATCGACGGCCATTCATCCGCTCATATTTTTATCCAATTTTCACGTAACACAATCCTAACTGGTTAACCTCCATCCCTCACACAAACGAGTTAGGGAAGCCATAAAAATGATTTAAATACCCGCCAATGCGTGTTTTATTCAATAAAGACCCCTATATTGCTGTTCCCAATCTCTTTCTCTTTGAAAACTCTATTAATATTCAGGCCACGTGTCCATTGTCCGGCCTGACCGTCCGGTATGGCCGCACTGCCCACGCTCGCCGCAGAAGGTGCAAACTCCTTTCTTTGTAAAACCTTGAAAACTGTCCTTATTCATATTTTATTATAAAAAAATATTGCTTGTGTCTAGTAATAATAAAAAAAAAAAAACACCCGTAGAAAACTTCGTCGTAAAGTACTTGCCGGAATTTCATAATAATATTTTATTATATAGAAAGATTTTTAGTGATTTCGCACAACTCACTTGTCGACGTGAAAATGCCAACATTGAGATTTCGTTATTTTACAAATGTTTCTCAAACGCTTCGTCTTTTGCTCGTTTGTAAATAGTTAACGAAACATCTTCGTGTGCTTGAAGATGCCTACCTTGGATGCTGACAAAACTACTCACGTTAATAAATAAAATTATAATATTTGTCATCAATTAAAATCATAAATATACACCGTTTTCTATTCATTACGACGTTTGTAGGATTTTACTGAGCATTTTACTTATGCAAAGACAGTATTCATGGTTTTCTAAAGGGAAAATAGTGTAGTGGGTTCTTAGGTCATTCTACACGACAGTTTTGTATTGGAAGGAAAATTCTGCGAATTGCTGCTGCAAAATAGCTATATTATATAATAATTTCCTTACAAAGCTATGGCGTTTAGATCTGATACTTCTTCTGCAGTAGGCTACAAAAACAATAAAGGATACTTCGACAAGGTACTTCCAGAGCAAGTCTTCCACAATAGTCCTAAGTCCACTACTGCATTACATGCTCAGGGTATAGAATGACAATCTATGGAAGATTTTATTAGTCAATATTTTTGACAGAGAACTTGATGGAATTCCATTTTAATATTTTAAATAAAATACTTCAGTTATTCTTCCAAATATTAAAGTAGCTAGATTAAAGTAAAGTTAACGTATAATTTAAATAGAATATCAGATTGCAAAGGCACTCACACCCTGTGAAACATCTCTGTTGTATCTTACAGCAGGGTGGGCGAGTTTACGGCGATCGTTCTGCGTTGTCAGCTAAAGCCTCCGGCTTAGTTGAAAAGTGCAATATCCGCCCGAGTTGCCGGTACGAGACTCACGTCACAGTTGCTACAGCTGATACGAACATGCATACACATCGGATAAAAACGCAATCAAATATGCAAGCTCTAGGAATATCATAGTAGTAAAAAAAAACCTCGTCACACTGGATGTCACAGCAAGAAAATACAATGAATTTGAAACGTGTGTGTACGAATATTTCAATATTTTTTAATACATAAAAAAAATATATATTTACGGAACTTTTTAATTCAGAGTGGACATTCAATCAAATATGCATGCTCTAAGAATATCAGAGTAGTAAAAAAAAACCTCGTCATACTGGGTGTCACAGCAAGAAAATACAATGAATTTAAAACGTGTGTGTACGTATATTTCAATATTTCATTAAAAGTTTATATTTGCGGAATTTTTTCATTCAGGGTGGACATTCACTCAAATATGCAAGCTCTAGGAATATCAGAGTAGTAAAAAAAACTCGTCACACCGGATGTCACAGCAAGAAAGTACAACGAAATAGCATTTGAAATTTTAGTTTTTGTGGAAATTTTTCTTTTAGGATATTCAGACACAATTTGCTTAAGACTTTGTTTATTATTCACAAAAAAGTCTTAACACATTTCAAATGAGATATAAGTAACAAAACAAAATTTCTATGACAAAGGTATTCTTAATATAATTACACAATATAGCTGTTAAATATTATAATATGTATTATATAAGTCACTATCAACCTACGAGTAAATTTAAGTTCTACCACCAACTGTCAATTATATAAGTTTTTATTCATGTTAATCTTTACAATTATCTTGACATATTTTCTCCGGTACATTATCGATATTTAAGATATACGGCTTCGGTATTTTCTCATGTCAAATATATGATTAAAGATAATGAATAATGTATAGGACATTCCTCTAAACTTTAATTGTACGAGTACTGAGAATCAATACGTAATGTGTATTGATTTTCCAGGCTTTGTTATAATTATTCGTGGAATTAATTCAGATGTATAAGGACCACTGTTATTCGATATTTAGGTATTGACGCAGCTGGTATCAACTATCTCTGACTCTTGAGTATCCTAAATTCTACATTATATGCTAAGAGCTTAGAATAATAAAATGTTTTGTACATAATACTAGTTGATAATTCACACAATCAGGCAAAATTGAAAATATATATAGAGTATGTAAGCGTTTTTCGAAACTAAAATTCTTGAGTGGATTATTTTATAAAGCTGGTATAAATGCCACGTTGAATAAAATGTAAATCAATAGAGAAAGCCGTTGATTTAATTTTAACCAAAATGATAAAAATGGGTTGCTGTTCGTCATTAATTCGTTGTTTACGATAGATTTTATTGAGTTTAGATTTTTCAATTAAAAGTTCATGTCTTAACATAAACAATATATTTTGATGTTCCCACGTTTTTATATATTGGTGGCAAAAGTTTCGCCAATATGCTAACCTTGCATGTTGGAGAAACTAGTCCAGTCAATGACTAAAAGTGGTAACATCATTTAACATGATCAACAAAACTAATGAAGAATTAATGAATAAACAATTATTTTGCTTTTTAGATTATATCTATGGTATCAGAGTATTTCAATACATTTTAAAATATTGAGTATTATTGATCTAAACCACTGGTTCCAAAGTGGTCAATATCGACCCCCAGGGGTCGATTTTGTCCTGCAAGGGGTCGATGACAGCGAAAAATTAAATTGGGGGTCCACGAACTGTAAATGGGGGTCTACGAGAGCGGATCTCATTTAAGCAGGTCATTACCAAAATTTAGGCATTCCGTAAATGTCATAATTGAACACATTATGTACTTACATAATAATGCTGTTAATCCTGCATTATGGACTATAGCAAGAAGGTTTTTGATAGCTTTTCCATCTTCATACCACATAGAAAAGAGTTTCAGTGCAGTTATCAACCTTCTTACAAAAAAAGAAATAGTTATTCAATGTTTACACACCGACATAAAATTTGGCCCACCATGGATATCAGATGTCAAAAATATGTTTGAAGATGATGAATTTGTAAAAATTCAATATAAGCAAGGCAGGGGTCTACGAAAAAAAAGGAAAACTCGACAAGGGGTCGACGGGACAAAATACTTTGGGAGCCTATGATCTAAACAGTTCATTTAAAAAATCTTCATCGAAACATTCGTAGAAGAATATTTAGGAAAAAATATTTATTAACGTGATCTCTCAGGGTATATTTCTTTTAAGTAAAAATTATATGTGTCTATTACGGATTGGTCAATCAGATGCGTATTTATTACCCATTACGGGTTTATTATATTATTACTTATATGATTAGGCACATTAGTTCATATATAGTATATAGAACTCTCAGAAAAATATCATCGTGATTTGTGTGGGATTTGAACCCACATCTCCTGGCTTACATGGCCGGTGTACGAACACCGTACACAGTGTTTCTTTAAGTCATCTTCTATATATGAACTAATGTGCCTAATCATATGGTATTAGTAAAAATTATATATTAAAATTTAACGTAATGTTTTTTTTTTTCAAAAATAAAGTTTTAATTAGAAACGCTTCTTTAATGCTTTATTTCAGAAGTGTCGCTTCGAATTGCATCTACAGTTGACTTTTAAATAGTCACATTGTCAGTGTATCCAATTGTCCGTGTCTGGCTCGCTGAATTTCCCAGTCTGTTGTTTTGTAATGGAGCCATTTGCTCGCTTTGTCCCCGTGCTGCTGTTGGCTTCAGTTTTTTTTCCAGTCCGTACATTAGTAGTCGTTGGAGACTCCGCATGACTGCAGTTCCGTACAAATCAAGTCGGGTCCTGCGCAGGCTGTGGTGCCCGATATCGGGTAACGAGGCATTCGTAATCCGCTTTACAAGATAATCTCTACGTACTTTTACTGTTAATTCATTTTTATTTTGTTTTCTGATATTTTTCTTGTGATTGACATAACATTCTATTACATTCACCGGATTGTACTTTCGGTCTGTATTTTTAATACAATATATTTTATTAGTTTATGATACATTGACAGGTGACTTGACGGTTGACATGACATGGAAAACAATGAAAAAAATTCGGAAATATTGACTGAATATCTCGGGAATAAAGTATTATTTTTTTGTAAAAATGGTCGTATGAGAATGCCCTTCTGTGTGATACAAAAAAATATGTTACTAAAAATTTAAACAAAATCAATCGGCAAAATCTGACAATAGCTATATTTACCACACAAAAACAAAAAATAAAAATTTTGCACCACATTTTTTTTTGCGTTATTGGTTATATTTAGTTTTCTCTCGGGTATGCTCAGATCACGTTATTATAAATTTAAACGTATCATGTGTTTAAAAGGTTTTTTTGCCGTTGTTTGGATATTTTAAATATTATATTTTCCGGTGCTATGCCGTAAATTTTTTGTAAAATTTCGACAATTTCAAGTATTTACAAACCTTTAGATTTTTCAAGTTCCTGCTGTGGGCAGCGTAGCGAAATATGTAGAATATTTATAGAAGTAGCATAGTGTATGCGTGTTTACAAATATGTCTCATTGATGATAAATTGAATATGTATGCTTACATTAACTATGCAGATATTCATGCTTAAATAAATATACTTTGTTGGGTAAAGGTGAAATCATTGTGGTTAATTTAGACCGAAAACGGTTATGTCACATCAACCGCACACATTACACTGGCCAGGCAGGGTTAACTAAGATCCCGGCTAGCTTCACGTCGTCTCTGGCGTACTACCTTCGGATCAGAGAAGGATCCTGACGGAGGTGAAACTACCCTCACGATGTGGTGGCTGAGAGCTCGCTACCCCCGGGGTGAGATGAGAGTGAGACGTCGTGCATCACGCGCGTGTGTTTATCTCCGGATTAGCGAGTCTATTGTACGGATTATACGATTGTGTTCTTACCTTAATCGCGCAAAGGAAATATTCCACCTCATGTTATATTATTAACCGAACAAAAGCATCGGTTGTTATCACAATAGGCACCGTATGATTTATTACTAACCAGTAATTCTTTTCTATGAGAATGTGATACATTCGTTTATTTCTTTTACAAAATGTCTAACTGGCTGTAAATGTAATCACAAATAAAATTGAAAAAAAAATTCCGTTTTTTCTTCCCAGAGGTTTCCAAGCTTTTTGTCCCATCGACCCCTTGTCGAGTTTTCCTGTTTTTCGTCTTGCTAATATTGAATTTTTACATTTGACCGGATTTTTTGTCCGTTGTATCCGAAATCCGTTAAACAAGGGTCCGTTATATCGAGGTTTTTATTATATGCTTTTATAAATAAAAACACACTAAATGCAAATATAGTAACATTCTTGCTTCCTGTCTGATGCTTTGATAGCAAATTTTCAATATTTGGCTTCAAAAGAGTCAGATTTAACTTTAAATCTCCTCGCCCAGTGATTTCCAATCTATTTCTTTTTATTTAAGAAGAATGGCATCTTCAATGTCACCGTATGGATTGATAATCCACTGTTTTATTTTGGTGATGACCTGCTTAAATGGGATCCACTCTCGTAGACTCCCATTTACAGTTCATGGACCCGCAATTTAATTTTTCGCTGTCATCGACCCCTTGCAGGGCGGAATCGACCCCTGGGGGTCGATATTGACCACTTTGCGAACCTATGCTTTAAATCAAAGGCTTTTAGGTGAACAGGTGAATTTCATCATCAGAAGAATTTTGGCTAGTTTGATACATGATAATTAAAAAAAAAAAAATTCATAGATGTCCGCAAACAGACTGAGAGATTTTAATTTAAAAAAAACGGCCAAGTACATGTCAATAATTAATGATTTAATGAGCGGCGACTTGCGGTGCTATCGATCACCGCTCCATTAGCCACCTACCCAGGAATATGGGGTGCAGGGGCGCCAGGGTGAGGGGCATGGAGGCTCGGGGGATTGCAACCACTACGGAAAATGAACAGCGGACCACGGGTTATTAAAGTCAGTGGGGTGGCGGAATGGAGACCGTTACGGGCAGACCAGCTATCGGCGCCCAGCCACTTCCGGTGAGGCATCGTAATGCAAGGAACCTGTAAGGCTCGGGTATTGAATAATTGATAGATCCGCATTTGCAAAACATACATGATTAATGTGTATACTTTAATTTGATCCATTCACATATGCTTAATTATAAATATTTTCTATCTAAAGGGTGTCCCAAATTTAACACAAAATTTGAATTAAATAGAGAACGCAGTTTTTAGTCTTTTGACTGTCCCAAAACTAACGCAATATTTGAATTTGTCGTCATTTTTGCAGTTAAGTTTTGGTAACACTTAAAAAAAAACAATTTGACAGCTGACAGTTTAAGGTTAGTAAAAATGGAGCGTTACATGATAGAACAACGTGTCTTCTTTATTGAACAATATTTAAAAAATAATGAAAGCTTGGCAGCCGCAGTTCGAAAATTTCATACAAAATATAAATATTTAACTTCGTCAACTGTGAAGAGATTAATTGAAAAATTCAGGAACATTTCAGAACAATTCAGAAACAATTATGTTGATATTATCATACCTCCATGGAGACTTTAATATTGCTATTGAATAGTTTAACAACTGATAAAGCTTTGCCTTTTTTATATGAAGCCAAGTATGATGACAGTTTTACATGTAAAAAAATTCGTACACACCTTTAAAGGAGAAATGAGGAACGTGCATAATATCTTTCATTAGAACCTTTAAAATGCTATTTTATCCATAGTTCTTTCCGCTGTGTATTTTGAAAAATATGATTGCATTAAAATAAAAACATATACTTTTATAATGACAATTATTACAACTTTTTAAAGAAAATACAGGTTATGACAGTAAACATGTATGATTTATTTGTATTGGTTAAGTTTATAGGCAAAACTAAAGTTTTAATAATATGTCATTAATTTTAATGTTAGGACTTGTTTTACACCAATACTAAACGGCTAAAATTAATCCTCATCATTTTTAATAAATATCAATCTTTTCGTATATTTTTATTTAATTTTACGTTTTTAAGAATATCTAACAAATATAATGTAGGATTTTTTAAATAAAATAATATATGTTTAATTAATACAATTTTAAAAAATATTTGGCATGTGATTCTAATTCGATGAAAAACAAGGTGAAGTTTCCTGAAAAAATCTTATGTCGTAATAAGGCTAAAAAATTGGATCGAATTTATACATCATTCTTAATAATGGACAAAAATATTTATTACTACAAAATTTTGTAGGCATATAAGAAGAGAATTAAATAAAACAATAATGTTGTCCTATTTTTAAAAGAGGTCACTTGTTCCTACACCCAGAAGCTTCGGTATATTGTATACGTAGCTTGTGTGTGGAATACAAGGGGTGTAATGTACATCTCCCTCGATAAATTGCTCGCAAATTACTGTATAGAGCCTAAGCCAACGACAATGGAGGCTTTCTCTTATTTGAGGTCACTGCACGATGTGTGTCTTGGGGAAACTATATTACTGTTTTTTTTATTTAAAAAATTAAGCTATTTTTAGTTTACACGATATTCCTTTGAAAAAAAAAATACCTTCAAGGTTACAAATGATAAGTGTTTGAGGTATTGCAGAGTAATTAAGGTGACTCTATAAATAAAAATAATAATTATACTTAACAATTTTTTAACTTTATGTGAGTAATAATATGGGAGCATTTATAATAATCAAAATTCAATTATATTTATACAGACAGTGCTATTTTACTCAGTCGAGAGAAAATAAAGGATTCAAGTATAATCACTATGAGACAAGCAGTATTACTAAATTTAATCCCTTGTATTTTAAATGTATAAGTTTTATAAATGTATTATAATATATTTAAATTTTATCTATAGAGCTTATAAGATAATATTATAGATTTAAAAAAAATAAATAGCTGCATACTTTTTTCTTTGTAGGTATATGTTGAAAAAAACCCGATCATTGCATAAATGGGTTTCGTGTTAATTTGGAGCCTTTTACGGCTCGTTAGCTCATATTCGGGAAGATAAATTAACACATGTGATGTATCCAGATTTATTATGTCATATTTACATTTGTTTCCTTTTATACGAGTTTTTACGAGCCAAAGAAAAGGGATAAAGGGCTAAATGACATAAAAAATACATTATCTGAAAGAATATTTTTTTACGCGCACAACACATATTTTAGAAGCACAAAAACTTAGTTCAATAAATAAGAGATAATAAACCGCAAAAACGTGCTTAAACTGGAAAAAGCATATTTAATAATTCAATTAATTTAACTGTATTATATGCGATTGATCTCGAAAGAATAGTTCAAAGATTTTATGATAATTATTTGAAGTTATAAAAAATATTTTTCATTATAACTTCGTATTTGATGCGAATTTTTTAAATGTAAACTAATGAAAAGGGTATTTTATTAACATATAGGAATATTTTAGCTACCCCTATTTGAAACTTTGTAATCACAAAGTTCAAACTTAAATTATCCGGTATCCTGATCGCAAAGTTCTGCACCAAGATATTAATTTTATCAAAATTTTGATAGAAAACCAACATCACCGTTGTACAAAGACCACAATATAGATTCGTCAGGGTATTAATCCAAAATATTGTATTTAGGCCTGTATTAAGATAAGTGAAAATAGCTTTATACATAACAAGAAGTCGCATTAAATAGTACTTGAATAATATATAAAACCTTTTTAGGATGTAATTAATTTCTAGTAAATAAAGTTGTATTATATTTTAATACTTCAAGTAGTAATGCTTTAAATATTTTTGTGATTAAAATGTATTTGTATAAATACTGAAATTAACACAAACTGTATTGTTGTATACATATTTTAATCTGCAGCATTAAAAAATCATCACTGTGAAGTTTTTCTGTTTATAAATCTGGCGTTGGCAAGATTTAATTTGTAAAAGATCCGATAAAGCAAAATCGACTCCTCTGTCTACAAAAAGATTTATTTATAGACCGGGTTTTCATCATGAAAAGAGGATACAGTGAGACTTTTTTTTTAGAGTAGTGTTTATACAAAACCCTTGGACTAAGTCACCCCACTTCCATACGCTGCGAGTACAAGTGGGTCACAAAGTCTTAGTGGAAGAAAGGCCGGAAGTCGCGGCTGGGACTTTCCCCGCGAGTCCGCAGCCTCCGAGCACGTGACCAAAGTAAAAAAGGCTTTTTTAGTGTAAGCTTACACTGAAGACTGTTGTTAAAAGCTTTCGGGGCATAAGCTCTGTAAGTAGTGTCGATGTATATTTATAACATCTTTGTTTGCTTTTTATTGTTTGTTTTTATTCACCAATCTTCGAAGATTTATTAAGTTACTTTTACCCTATTTTTTAAAAGCTAGGTTGTAAGTGAATAAATAGTACTTATGTTACAAAAATGTAGAAAAGATAAAATTACGATGCCCACCCGAAGTCATCGTACAGAACGCTTTAAACTTTTAATTTATCTCGCGATACATGGGAGGTACGTCAGAAAAAATATTTCCAAATTTTCTACAAAATATCTTATATCATCAATATCGTATAATTCATTATTTGCTATTTCATATCGTATGGCCTTGAAGAATAAAACCAAAGATCACATACATTATTTAATATCAACATTGTAACAGACATACTCAGAGGCATTATGAAAATGATCAATTCCTTTTAATATTTTGAATTGCATTGTTAAGAAACGACGACGAATTTCAGTAACTGAATCAGTTTTTATTTTATTGAAGGTAAGCAGTAAAAATATGTTCCTAGTTTGTTTTATAGGCACCTCCATACGAAACGTGCTACTAACAAGGACCCAAAAATCTATAAAAGATATTTTTATTTCCTCCGTTTTCATTGCATTTGTAATAAAACTCAACCTTCGAGGAATTTGTATTAAAAATTTAAATGTCAATCTGATTTTTATGACACTCGCTAATCTTTTAGGAAAAAGTGCTGAAATATGTTTTTACTCTATTCGATTGGTAAATAGAATCTTTGAATGCTTGTATCTGATTATTTGTCTTAGGAGAAAACTTCACGAAGGTAAACAATTCTATTGAATTATAATAGCAGACGAAGTACATAAGTTAATTAAGAATAAATTCAATTAACAGGTTTATTTTTCCGAGTAAACAGAACTTATTCTTACGCAGTATTACTAGAAGATTAATATTTTCACAAAAACAATGTAGATATTCTCACATTTTTATACATACATTCACATAATAAAAACCATTTGCAGGTTTTATTTATTCATTATTACTGTTTTGTAAAAAAAGGGTCGGATTTTGTATAAATAAAGATAACTTTTCCTATTTCTACCTAGCTTACTATGTGAAATAGCATGTTTTTTTATTTTATTTAAAAATAAAGTACATGGTGGTATTATATTTTGTACAAAATTCACAAAAGTTATTAAGAAATAAATTTGAGATATTTTATGAAACGTTTTAAAGTTCTCTATGTATAAATTGAAAGCAAAAATACATTATGTAAACTATAATTGACCTCTAACTTTATTTTATTCTATTTTTAAGACAAATGTTCAGAGAAAACTTTCTTCCTAACGTGAATTCACGGTTTCAAACTTCATTTTCAGCGTTGGAGGACAAAGACAAATGCTTCAAAGATTTTATTAAGATTTCCACAAAAAAAACATGTAACTTTTTTACAGCAAAATAAGATAACATATCATATTTGACAGAACGTGATCTCGCATTCGTGATCTCTTGAAACACTTACCAGCCACCAGAGTTGGAGCTCGGCGGGGTGGCAACCTGCCGAGTGAAAAAAACAAGTGGCCTGATAACGATCTTTCATCATAATTTCACCGGATAAAATCAAGGAATGGTACATAAGACGAAAAGAAATTTATTAAAAAACTTAATATTATTTTATGTAAAAAAATTTTTTTCAAAAACTTCATTGAATTTGTCTATTTTGATATATTTAGATTTATGATCTTTCGCCTTTGGTTTTTTTTTGCAGCGCATTTATTTCTGAATTAAGAAAAAACTGTTTATTGCTAAGCTTTGAGTTATAATACGTTGACTCTCTGAAACCAGTTTGTTTTTTTATCAAGTATATCTATTTATGGATTGGTCAATCAGATGCGTATTTATTACCCATTACGGGTTTATTATATTATTACTAATATGATTAGGCACATTAGTTCATATATAGAAGATGATTTTTAAGAAACATCCCACACAAATCACGATGATATTTTTCTGAGAGTTTCTTTAAAATCATCTTCTATATATGAACTAATGTGCCTAATCATATTAGTAATAATTTTATCAAGTAATTTTTATAGAATCTACAAGTCTGAATAGTCAAGTAGAAATCTTACATAATTTGTTATTCGTTTTTTTTACTTAATATAAATATCCGTGGCTCTTATTTATTCTTTTAATCGAGCTTGTCATGTGAAAGCTAAAAATAAAAGGATGGATCGCTTCAAGGGTGGGAATAGCGAATAGGGCGGAGGCAGTTGCGGTGACGTACGTAGAAGTTTACATCGGAACGAACGCCTTACGAATACGTAAGCGGAATGAAGATCTACAACCCCTGAGACAAAACGTAGAGGACAAAAGATCAGCGCCGGTAGTCTCGACCTCCTGCGGGTCCCAGCATTCGCTGAAAGGCGGTCAAGTGTCCTTCTGAAAGATTTAAATTTTTCATGAGGTTTTCAAGAACGTCAATTCTTGATGCAGTTTAAATTGGATTGCAGTTTATGGGTCCGATTGCGTTGAGGTTCGCTATGGAGAATCACGTTATTTTTAATATTGTGTTCGAGTGACTTGAAATTGGATTTTTTATTAAATATACATATATCATAAATTATATTTAAATATTTGAAATTTAAATTAACTGTGTCTGTCCCGGTAAGCGAAATCAACTTATAACAACGATTTTCAAAATTTACGAACAATCACGCAAATAATCATTGAACTTCGAATTATTGAATAATTTAAATTAATGTAATAATTAATTTTCAAACCGTTGTTCAATGTTTGATATAAGTTTTCGTATAATCAATGATTTTATAATATTAATACCGTAAAGTTTTTTATATTTTTCGTATGAATTCAGTTTTTAATAAACTATTTTCATTTTAATATATTATAATGTGTACTGAGCTTGGACGTAAAAAAGTACGGTAAAAGGTTTTAAAAAACGGCTATTGTTTTTTAATATATTTTTTTGGTAAACCGTTAGTTTAATATTACAAAGAGAAATGTTATAAAATCAAAACTGAAAAACCGCATTTCAATGGTTTGGGGGAGCAGGCACGGATCGAGAATTTAAGGGATTAAAAATTATGATCCGAAAAATGCGCCTTATGAAAAATTAAATATTCAAGCGCTTTTCGAATCAATTTTTATTATTCAATAGTTTTTTTTATATTTTCAGATGTTTGAACGAATATAAAATACATGGAAGTTTTATTACAGATCAAGCGTTTGGGTTCACATTCTTTTTACATCTGAGAGATGCGTTGCACCAAAACCGGTTTAGGTCTAAATTTTGGAATCTAAATTAAAAAAAAGATTTATATATTAATTAAGAAGCGTTGAAGAAAATTCACCAACGTAATTCAGGTTAATATTTCAACCCCGTCGATTTTTCTCGCCTCCGAATGAACAAAGCAAAATTGAATAAATACTCAATCCTCGTGCGAGGCAGACGATTCCCAGCCCTGGTGTGAGCGGCAGAAATTGTAGGCATCAATTAATAACGAATTTGTCATCCGATTCGAACATTCGGTTCCGACATGGATTCTGCTAATGTGTTTCAGAATGATTGATTTTATTTTAATGTCCTCGTTGTATTCACAAAGTATTTTTAATATTTTTGAGCCACTCGGTGACTAGATGTGTGGTCTGTCATTCTGGCGCATTCCAACTTTTTTTGGGAAAAAAACGTGTGATCCTTTTTTATGGCGTATGAAGAAGAGTTTTTTTGTTTTAAGCTATATTTATATTAATTTTTTTTATAGGATTATAGGGTCAAATACTTGCAGATACTTAAAAAAAGATATGTTAGTCAAATTTTTGAGCTTTTATATTTACTATCCCTTTATTCTAGAATAAATGCACATGGTGCTTTTAAAGGATTATCTTTGTGTTAGTAATGTCACACTCAATTTTTTTTTTGCCACTATCATTGATTTTAAATTTAACAAAATACACGACAGGAAAAAGAGATGTTACTGGATACTGGGTTTCCTGAAAAACACAAGACCATTAGGAAAGGTTAAGCGGGGGTCGCTGTAATAGCAACGACTGGGGATTTCCTGTTTGATGGCCCGCAACGTATGGGAAATAGACGCTCCGATAATATCATGTCATAATGCTGTCACTCCGATAAGGCATATAAAGCCACATTCACGTTACTCTGTAATAATATAATAATGTACTAAATGATACGTATAAATCGAACCTAGATAAGCCGGCTTATGTTGTATTATCTAACTAAAGCAAATGTTTGGTGAAATCAAAGTATTTTCTACATGTAAATAATATTATTTATCATTTGTTTTGTGTATCATTTTTTCAGTAATGTTTTGTTATAGTAATGAAAAATAATCAAGTAAGTTAAATTAAATAAAATTATTTAAAAAAAATACGTTTAGTCCATTGAATTAAAGTTTTGATTTTTTTAAATTAAACTCTCAAATGTATATTATGTGTGAAGTGCATGTATTTTTTTTATTTTTAATAAGATTATTGAAGATTTTTTAACTGATTACGTTACTTTATTCTGTATCAAGGTATCTGAGTATTTATACAATATAATCAATATGACTTAAAGTACAACTTAAACGTGTCAATTTGGTTACTATTATAAGTTTGGTGTAAACGTGAGTAAATATAATTGTTATCGTTTTATAGAAAAAAATTATAATGAGTATTTTATACTTAAAAAATAGACACCCTCATTTTAAAAATAAAGAAAGTACATAATATATATAGTTCGGATGTGACCTTGCTTTTGGGTTAACCTTTGTTGGTTAATGATGCCCAGTAAACATTAATTTACAAAAGTTTCATAAGGTAATTAACATAATTAATTATCAAAAGTAACTCATCGACGAGAATAAAATCTAAAATAGGTCGTTGTTTGGGTCCTAAAACGTTCCCTGTATTCTTTCATCTTTGATCAATCTCTTGTTCAGGTTTCCTGTAAAAAACCAAGCGAAAATATTCACCCAAGGACCTTTCGTAGATTAGCCGAACGGAAACAGCCATTACGAGAAAAAAACATGATTGCTCATGATTGCCAGAAAAAAGCTTTCAAAAGGGAGTTTCTTTCATCCGTATCCACTTAGAATAAACCTTACATGATCTTAACGACCAATTATTAATAAGTAACTGTGAATACGTGTTATCCTTTTTTTTGGGGAAAATTGACGGAACAAAAATATATACACTGGATGCTTCCAAACCAGTTTCATACCATTTGACCCACAGTAAGTATAATATTCATTTACAAACATCTATTTTTTAATGCAAAATATTTTAAATTGTTAGTATAGTTTGACTAATAACTACTAGTTACTTGAAAATACCCAGCGAGATTGCGACTGAATGGAATGTCAGCTAAATCTACTGATATTATATTAGTTTTAGTAGAATAATCACCAATACAACAATTTTGGGAAAGTAGTAAATCAAGTTTATGAAAATATATGTTATGATTAGGTACATGTAAAAGAATGACAGATTGAAGTTTTAGACAAGTATAGAATCACCCAGTACAAATATTTGTATGATTTCCACGAACAACCTTCGGATCTATTTCATTGTTATTGTCTTTTTTATAACAATAAATAGAATACATGAAAAAGCGACATAAATGGTTTGAAAATTTAAATGGCTTTTTAAAAGTAATAATGTGTATCAATAAAACTGTCTTATTGTTATAAATGACAAGTACATTTGTCATATTAAAAGTTTTGTCACGGAAATCAAAATATTGTTTTCGGGTAGTTCATTCTTAACAGCAATAAACGAATAGTTGTTAAAAACTAACTAAAATAAGAAGAAACTAAAGGAAAAACACAAAAAAACTTTAGTAATATGTGGTCTTCAGTCTTATTATCTATAAAGATAGGTGAAAGATTTAGTATTTGTAAATTTTGATCAAAAAATATATATGTTGTACAACAATAAGAAATGGTTTCTGTAAACAAATCAACATACAAAGGAGTTGGTTTATTTTATCTTGAAAATACTCAAAAATAAGATTAAAATAGAAAATTATTTCATTTAAAATAAAGAAAACACAATTGTAAGGTCCAGAGTAATTTGCATGACGACAAAGTTGTTTAATCTATTGGAATTAAAATAGTTCATTAGTAAGAATAAATATGGATGAGAAAAGATAAAAACAAATACATTTTATTACACGGGGAAATTACTGAAGGAAAATGCTGTCGTTTTATTTTTGAATTTTGTAAATAAACGTTTGCCTAGCAAAGCTACATGGACAGAATAAATTTCCGGAAAACGTATTATTTAGGAGCAAGTTACCTTAATTTGAAAAAGTAATTCCGAAGAAAATGTCAACCGTTTCTGTAAATTTAGATTTGAAATTATTTTTTAAATCCATATAATTGCTTTTCTTTTACGCACCAGATTAAAAAAAATATATTGATTCCTTTCTATAAACATGATTTTTGGCTGAAACTAAATATTTTTTAAAATCATTTTAATTTTTAGTTGCCTTTGAAATTTTGTAGAGTAAATTGATCCCAAGCATTTTTTTTCCAAAGATATTATGTATGAATTTTTAATACAACACAACCTAATTGAAACTTCATTAAAAAACTGTATTCATAGAACATTTTTTGGTGTTTTTAATATCTTAAAAAAATAACAACTTTTATTTCAAATATAAGGATAAAGCATGAGTGGATTTGCATTCCAGAACTCAGAATTTTACTTAAATTGTACTAATCCCACTAGCGGAATAGGATGGACGTGACCGTCAATAAATAAAGTTCCCAAAGATTTGAGAATTCCTCGTAGCTGGATTCTGGATCTTTTGAAGCGTTTATTAAATATTATATCTTATATCAAAATGCCAGTCGCTTATATGTATTTACGACAACAGAGCCCCATACTTTTTCACACACAATTAGTTTTAGTACAATCCACTTATTGTTGCGGTCGTGGCTCGACGATAAACGTTTTTCTTGTAATTTATTTTTAACACATTTTTATCAAACGATGTTATAAGAAACAAATGTTATCACTTAAATAACATGCTTGAGAATTCACGAATTCATTGAAGTTTTGAATATAAACATGCTTTGGGCTCGTAGTATATTTCTTATGAGTCTTGTTCATTGAATGCTTAGGGAAAAAAATTATATCAATTAAATTGATACTAAAACAACATTATTAATTAAAATGTAATTTTATATGTCTGCTCAAAGTATTTATTGTTTTCCAGGAATCATATAAAGTCTCATTTATTATTGTCAGATTGCATATTAAAGCAAGAATGGAAGGAGACTCGAACAGACTTTAATTTCGACAAAGAGCTTATCTTCCTAAAAAAATCATATTAAAACGTTCCGTTTTGGTTATTCTTAGATTACTTTTTCGCTTTTTAAGGGTAATTGTGACATTGTAAAGAATAACAAGAAACCATCTGGATTTTATTTTTATTACAATTTACAAATATTTTTTCAAATTTTGCGCTTGTTTTTAATATTATTAAGATTAAAATTAAAATGGAGTGTTTTTTTTTTTAATAAATGACAAATTTTAACAGTATTCAGTAGTTTTCTTATTTAATAAAAAAATTAAGATAAGATATAAAGTTTTTTATCTTTATAATGCAACGTCCAAACAAAGATATCCACTTTTTAATATATGCGATGAGTGCTGAAATAAATACTGTATTTATCCATCAATAAACTATTGTGTATGTAACATGTTTACATAAAACTATAAATTTCACGTGTTCAATTAACTTTCACTTTTATTTTCTGCAACAGTGGATTAAGTCGTAAAAAATTAAAATTCTTTTTACTATTATCCATTGATACATAAAACTATGAGCATTACTTGAAAATGGCAATATTTACATTACATACTATTCATAAGAAAGCTCTATAAATAGATAAAGAGCTTACAAGACAACATCCAATTGTCTCCAGTTTTATTTCAAACAATGATGGATCAGCAAATCTATTAAATTTTTTCACTTAGGTTTTCCCACAGAGAGTGATATTCCAAGATATTTAATATATGTTAAAATTTCTTTAGCAAACATTTTAATGTAAAGCCTTTCTTATTCGACTTTATAATTATTCATAAAACATAATTTTAAACCGCGTTTTTTCTCAGTAATATTGAAAATAAATTATTATTTAAAACTTTTTTGACCTTTCAAAAAGTCTTAAGATATTCTGTATTTGTTAATTTATAATGTCATAAAAAATGAAATATGCTTCAAGCATTGATAAAAAAAAACTTCAGGTGTTTGTTGTTTGAACATAAGAAATATTGAGTAAATCCATTGTTTCTAACATACAGCTAGATCACGTCAACTGCATTAAACATGTTGGCACACGTGGAAGCTGAATTTTATTCACATAAGCTCCTTGAGCGTTTTATAGCAGGCTTTTTTTATTCTGAAAGCTTCTGTTTTCTGATACAAAGTTTAACACATGTGCGTGGCTTCAGGCCGAGACACGTCTTGAGGCCTCCCTCCGTTTCGTACGATTTATGGCCCGATAGAAGGTTTCCCAATATTGCGGTGGTTAATTCTGTATTCTTCGATGTATCCGCGTATCGAATACATACACGATTAAAGAGCATTATAACTACACCAACAAGATTTCATGACCAAAAAAGGATGAATTTGATCATATACATTCAAAACCTCACTGAAAAAGTCTGAAGCAAATATCACATGGAAGATAATTGATTTAAAATAAAAATGTGTTTTTTTTTTTAGTCTTCAAATGGTTCATACGAGGCTATTTATATATCCGGAATAAAATAAATAACCATCTTTAATTTCGTCCGTGAGCATACGACGTCTACGATTAAACTCACTAAACCAGTGATACACAATGGTCTTCGATGGTGCTTGATCCCCAAAAGTCGAACTGAGTTAGACCACGTCAAAAATCATAATAAATCATCGCACGTAAATTTTCTCGAGTTTAATCCATTGTGATAATGACACGCAATTTTTAAAATCGCGGAACACTATGAAAACAATTAATTGACTCATTGAAATTAACTCATTCTACAGCCAAAGAGTCCCATTTTACTTTATAAATATTATTTATGTAGTGGCCAGTTGCGGATTCTTAAATAGCAGCCTGTGTATCAAGATTTCAATGGGATAAAATTAATTTCTAATCATCAAAAAAACTACAGAGCCGTACTTAAATATAATAGTTATTATTACATGCACAGTGTTTATTTGAGTTTCCACTTAATACAATTACACAGACATCCCCCGAACGTAATATCGCGCGGCTCGCTGGATAACGTACGCGGGTATTTGGGGCTGAAAGTTTCCACCACCGCCGGCAGATGAAATGAACTAAACACCCGTACAGCCTCCACTACCGGCGATCGCATTGAAACAAATGGCCAACACTGTACACGGGCCGCATAATTACATTACTGATTTCGAATTACACTTCCCGAATATTCCAATCACCATTTGTACAGGACGCAGAGCAAACACGATCTTTGAGAGGCGGTTCCACGCGTTAAGCATCAATCAGAAATTATGATTTTCAATACTGCTTTAAATATTTCAAGTTTATTTGCATGTACAAAATCACAACTATATAAACATAAATCACAAGCATTCATATATACACATGCCAAAGAAATACGACGGAAGCGGTGAAGTTTATTTATATTATAAACCAAGCAACTGACTTTATGCTTTTGGATTCATAATCATGAACTGTTAAAATAACTAACACACTATGACATGTTTTTTTATCGAATTGATCCAGGTTTAGTGTTCATTTATCAAAAAATGGTATTTGTAGTCAACTTTATTTAAGACTGAGCCATATCTGCTCAAACGTAATGGGTAGTGGATTAAAACGTCTGTTTCATTAAACATTAAAAAATAACTTTATCGCAGATATTTTTGTGTAACTTTTGCCTGGTTGAAACAGTTTGATTAATTAAACGACTTTGCTAGTGTAAATGATAAAAATATTTAACATTTAGAAAATTTCCACGAAAAATTGAATTCGCTTTGAAAAACATTAAATATATATATATATATAAATATATATTTTAGAATAATTTAATATATTGGATTTGTTAAACACATAAGTGAAGTACATAAATAATTAAGATGATGCAAGTCTTAATCAAGATCTTAGAAACATTTAAGTATTAAATATATCTAAGCAAAAACATGTACGATTGAGTTTGAATGCCTCAATTTTTTTATCATATAAAATATTGATATTTAAACAATGATGAATGAATAAAATAAAACATTTATTTCTAAAAAAATAATAAAAACCTGCTCTTATACTCAGTCCTTGAAATTGATTGAATTTCTGTTCGTATCGAGTAATGAAAGAGTCGAGCCGTTGATGTTAAATTTGGATGGCAGGTGTAAGATAGTCGAATAAAAACGGAAATTTCCAATCACGATACACGAGTTTATATTCAGTCATTGTGATAAATTACAAATTGAGATATTTCAGAGATTCCTTCTGCCCTCGGGAAATAAATTCACAGAAAAGACTTGAATATTTTTACAGATCAACTTTTTCATGCAATTGACAAAATTATTTTGAATTTTACAGAATTATTCATTCTCCGTGTAAACGATGACTGAAATGAAGCCGGCGTTGCGTAAATTTTAAATTAAATAAAAAAATAAACCGGTTAATTTACTGAAATAATAAAAAACTCTGTGATAAAAAATGAAAAGTTAAAATAATCTGTATATATATATATAATATATTTGCTAGGCTGTAAATTTTATATAAAAAATTATACCACTGAATTCTTATGTATAAAAAATGTTCAAAGTTTGGTATTAATGGTTTGGTATCAAAACGTAAATAGCTCAGTATATTTCAATGTATAAGACTTTAGCAAACGATATACCTCAGTTTCATAACATTTAATTGTCCGGTGTGTGAAATTCTAAACTGAGCGTAGTTGCATTACGAAATCACGAGTAGAGTATATATCAATACAGACAACAGTCGGTTATTCAAGATCGCAACACGATTTCCATTAAACTTCCCGAAAACCAAAGTGGAGCGCCGGTAAACTTTACCCTCAAGCAAATAACTAATTTAATTTCCGATCTGGTTGGCCAAATGCATAAGTGCAGTGCACGACACAACTGGCAAAGCCATTAACTGTACTCAGCTCGTAGCTTCACCATGGAGTCCTGCAGTGGAATAGATCAGCTGGCAATAAATACTTCCAGCACTACACTTATAGAACACATGGGCAGTTTATCCAAGTGCAATGCTATTATAATGAAAAATAACCTGCTTACATATTTTTTTGACATCTTAATACAAAAAAAAGAATGATTTACGCTAAACCTATATCTGATCTAAACTGAACGGTTAAAAGTTCAAAGAGAGATTAAAATAACAGCTACTTTGTATATCTCTAAACAAAATCATTTTAAAAGTAAATTTAAGCGTTCAGTCTTATGAAAATAGTGAATTTTATAGTCTTAAAATACTTAGTGAGAGATTGAAAGATTTTTTATCAAAATTGTATAACTCACACATTTTTAACTCTTCCGACTTACGCAACTGCAATTAATGAATAAATAAATCGAAGCCCTTATCAATAGACGATGATGCCATTCATCAAAATGAGGTTAGAATAATGTATGTATTAACTAGATTTTGTCTCGTGATCACATGTGAAATTTAACTTCCGGTGAAAATCCTACATAAATAAATATATCCTATGTAAAAATCTTTTGTATGCTTTTTACAGGCTCTATATTACAGCAATATATTTCGAAATATATGCTTACAAATATCCGGCTTGAAGTTTTCCTGTAACATCCGTTATATTTAACTTTCCTCTGTTTAATTTGTGTTTGGAAACAGTTACTTTGTAGCAACAGTACATTCCGCTAGTAAAACTTGCATGTTTGCAGTGTACATTAGTTATCTACGTGTATCTTTGCTAAGCAATTACAGAAGTGTACAATCAATTAAAGAAATCTAAGAAAATACAAGATTTTTTAGTGATAAATAAATGCAAACCTTTTGTAACACAAAAATTAAACAAATTGAAATATATGCTAATCTTAGGTGTAAAATACATAAAAAGATTGTTAAACTGTAAGCTTACCTGTAGCCCAACGATAAAATATAATACTTTTAAACGTAAGTAATATTAAATAATTCAATGTTGATTTTCAATAAAATATTTCAAGCATATAAAATATATATATTTTCTACCCAAGAAGAATAAACGCGATCTCTGTAACAGCAATTTGAAATTTACTTGAAAACTTTATAACCATGAAGGTTATTAGAAAATTTCGATAGTTTGAAAATCATATTCAATTTATTGAAATAAAATAAATTTTTAGAATAATTTTTTAACGTTTACGGCTGATTTTTATCCAAAATAAGTCACAAAAATTTAAATTCTGATAAAATCATTTTATTTTTTTTGGTGTCCAATGTTTTTTGCTTCCATAGAAAGATAAATATCTTAGAATATATAAAATATCCGGATTCTCAATGGTCTAAAATGAGGTTTCACAGAGATAAAAGTAATATAATATTGTAACTTGTGAACTTCAGATTAATTTAATCCCCAAGGTTAAAGTTCACGAGAAGCTACATGCTTGAAGAGAAGAGAACGTTTAGAGCGGGATTCTCATATTGATATGTAAATTAAATCGCATTACAAAGTTGACTGCCGCGAGTCGGCAATTGGATTGAAGGAGGCATCCTCGAAAAGTTTCAGAAGGCTCCAATGAATTAAACAATGCGGAGCGCAGTTAGCCTGGCAGAGGAATGCGTGGGAAATACAAATTTTATCTCTTTGTTACAATACGTCATCTGCTCGGTACATCTGATTTCCGCATTCCGAACTCGAGTCTTACAGCAAACCCGAATTCCTCCCAGCTGAAATATTTCAACAATTGCGAAGCACAATGCTGAGGATGCTGCTTGCCATAAATGCAGTCAAAGAAATATCTTCAAAGTCATGAATCAATATATATTTCCTATTTTTTTTTATTTTTACCACAATTACAGTACTGTTGAAAGATTTTCAGTCATTATATGCATTTGAGCGCACCACCCTGAGAAAAAAATTGATGAGGACGTGAGCACGTTTTAAAGTTGATTTGCTTTTTAATAACGATTCCAATGACCTTTTCCAATGCTCGTTTTGACGATTTTTTTTTTTTTTTTAATATACATGTGAGTTTCCAACCTATTCTTCTCTGTAACTGAGTGATCATTTGAATTGTTTAATGCATGTGTATGACTGATGTACTTTGAAAGATTGTGTGCCGTTCATAAAAACATATTAGGATTTTTTTTTATTTCACTTGTTTGTTTTCTTGAAGCTTTAAATTTGGTTAAATAAATGTTTAAAAGATTCAACATCTCCACTGCTTAACCAATAACAACTTTCATAATTAAATCACACGTCGTGTAAAGAAAACTCCAGAATCTGCTCTCACTTCATACAAGCCGCAAAGTTTAACCCTTTCAACAGTGAATGCAAATACTTGCTCGAATAATTACTGAATTGATGATTCTGAAAGATGAGCGCTTCGTATTTGAGGAACTTTCGAGCAAATACATTGTACTTTGATATAATTTGGCCTCAACCGAATCGCAAAACGAGGCTTTATTTAGAGAGAAAACAGTTTTATGAATTCAATAATAAACAATAGATTTTCATTTAATATATTCCGCAAAGACACGTTCTCTGATTCTTTTATACCTGTAACCTCAAATCATCCTTGGACACATAAATTAGCTTCTTTTAATTCTATGTTACAGAGATTAGTATCTTTACCTTTAAGTACTGATCACTTTAACACTGAGTTAAAACTCATAAAACAAATTGCCTCAAATAATGGTTATGATCCTATAATAATTCAACATATACTTAAGAATAAATTAAAATCCAAAACCAAACATGAATTTTTGTACCCATACGTTAAAGATAACCAAAAAACTTTGTTTAAAAAACTAATATATATAGGATCCCCGTCGATAAAATTAGCTAACTTTCTACCCCACTACTATAAACCAGCTTATTATACAAATAATAGCTTAGGTAAATTCATTCTAAATAATAAAGATAAAATCAATCCGATGCAGTTATCAGGAATTTATAGAATTAGATGTAATGATTGTCCTTTGTCCTATATAGGCCAAACAGCACGTAATTTTAAGATTCGCTTAAAAGAACATTTAAGTTGTTTAAAAACTAATAATTACTCTGAATTTGCAAACCATCTCATTGAATCAGATCATACATATAATGGTGGATTTGATATTCTACATAGATGCACACAGAGAGGTTCAACACTTAATAATCTTGAAATATTGGAGATTCGTAAACAGTCTAACTTAAAAGATAATACACTAATTAATAATATTGTTTTCCCATTCTCATCGCCTATATTAAATATTTTCCCACTTTAATTTATTTACTTTGACTACTATTACTATTATTATTATTATTATTATTATTATTATTATCAGTTTATCAATATTGTTATTATTTTATTGATTATTATTTTTTGATTATTATTCTTTATTGTTATTTTTAGTTTTAATTTAATTTAATTTAATTTAATGTTATATTATTTTATTATTATTATTATTTTATTTTATTATTATTTTTACTTGTTTGACAAACACTAATTAAAACTTTGTTGTCCATAAACTTAATTAATTGTATAACCCTCCTCTAATTTTAACTAATTGTATAACCCTCACCTATTTTGCCAAAAATTTTATTGTTACCAGTATCCTGTTATTTGTATTTAAGCATATGTTATTTCTATATTTTGCTAGTTTAAGTCGTGCATCTGATGATGACCTGGTTATAAGGTCGAAACTAGTAATGCAAATAATAAAATAAACTCAATGTGAAGATATAAATAAAAAGTTTACTTATTTCATTATATTGATTTTAATGAAGCAAATTTCAAAGTTATTGTTTGTAATATTTTTGACGCTAGTATTAATAAGTTGTGTTAATTACTTCAAATAAAATAATGACTTTGTTTGAACCTTAAATATATATATTTTTTAAATTTCTTTGATACTAATTGAATCAACTTTGAGTCTGTAAAAATAAGTATTGAAGTTATTTAAAAAAAATAGGCTATTAATGACGACTAGGAAATAATATTTTAAAAGATCGTTATTCTATATCAACATTTTTTAAATCTTTTTTTGATAGACTTATTTCAAAGAATGTTTCTTGTAGATATTTTGCATTTTTTAAAATCATTGGGCCAGATATGGTAAATACTGCGTTACCCTAATTTCAATAAAAATTTTGTTACTTCGGAAATAGAATCACGGAATGGCGGCCGAGGGAAACAAGATGTCGGCTGCAAAGAGACAAATTGTGAATAGCGCTTATTACATTATCGAAACGGCGAGAGTCACTTCATGCCGGGGGCAAAATTACTTAGAAATTCACGCAGGGAAATGGCTTTATTCAATATAAAACTTGTGCAATTCACCGCATAGATGGAGAATTATTACGATCCGGTATTATTGTTCGAGTAGAGAAGGACGAAAGTGTATTTCATTATTCGATTCTTCGAGTAAACCATAAGCCATAATAAAACCGCAAGTTTATTCATTCAAGAGGGGAATATTCTGATAAAATATTTAGGAAAGAAAGGTCAAGCAATATTTTTATATCAAGCTTTCCTACCTAGCTTTCATTGTGTTCTCTTTTCGGTGGATTTGTGAAGTGATGACTCAAAATATAACATATTATTTTCTATTGGGATGAGGGTTTTTAGGGGTGAGGTGACTCTTTTCCTTTTGTGTGTGTATTCTTAAATATATTTGTTGCGTCGGAAAAATTACATTGAGCGCTTGTCCGATACAAAGTAAACACTGTCCCGAATATGTTTGCGAATGACAATGGATTTGCGATACATAACGAATAAATAAATAAAATATGTCTCAGAAAAACGCCGTTAAAACGTTCATTGACAAATATTTTCACAAAGCATATAATTTTATTAATAATATCTTGAATAAATTATTTCTAGTCAATAGTATCAAAATTATTTAAGTGATATCACATAATAAGGCATTTTATCTTAGAAAGAAAAATTGGAGAATTGAATAATTATATTTATTAAGTGTAATAAGTTTTTAACGATAAACTCCTCTTTTAGTACGTAATATTAAAAAAAAGGCAGTAAAAAAATGCAACATTTTTTTGCAAATAATTTATAGGTAAAAACAGGTTTTATGTAATAAACGGAATGTGGAAGCACCTTCCAAAATCAGATTTAATTTTTGGCTTCCATACTCGAGTCTTGATAAACGGCGCCCTTTGACATTGCTTGAAAGATTTATGATTTTCAGATGCTTCAAACTCCGCAAAAAAATTTAAATTTGATGGTGCGACAGATAAAACATGTAATTTGTCAATTTTAATTAAAACTCCCCAAGAATCTCAAAATATATTTTCAACATAACTTTACGACGTTTTCATTGATATACGGGATATGACATAATTTACAATAATATTGAGCTTAAAAAGCCATCCATCGCTTGTATTTTTCCATGAAAATATGATTTCGTCTCTTGTTGTGTAACTTAGTTTAAAATCTCAAACTCTTTGGTATATTTTTGTCTTATAATTAATTGAAATAAATTAATTAGGCCATATTTTGTATTACTATATTGTTTTCTTCTGCTAGATATATATTTGTTTTGTGTTAGTCAAAGTATTTTTTTAAAATTAAATAACAATAATTAAAAAATTCTCCCATTGCGTACAGCTCTTTTACTGTTTGAAAAATGTTTGTTTTCCTGGGAATAGGGAGACTTTTAAGTTTAAATATACCTTTTTTGGTTGTAAAATACTAACTCCAATTTAATATAAGGTTTTTTTCTCCAAAATATTTATTTTAATGCTTTGTCATACAAGCACAAAAAATTATACTAATTGAATAGATGGAACTCTTGTTCTAGTTATGTTTATATATATTTGCACCATATATGATAAATGTCATATAAAAAATTTACAACCCTTAAAATCTCATACAAATTTGTAAATATATTTTGTTGTGTTGTTGTTGCCTTCATTGTTTTATTCTTAACGCCATAAATATTATTCAGAGTATTGTGCGTCAGAGCTGTCTTATTGTGAATTCAGTATATCTGTCTATAGAGGAAGTAATTACATTTTTGACATTATTTTTATGCAAACCTTTAATACGAGCAAGTTTCTGTACATTTAGTGATGACGAGAGGTGGATACAAAGAGCACCCCCGCTTTTCATCCGTTCAGCGATAATGATAAAACCCTCGCGCGACGTCACCTGCAAAGCCTTCACAATCGCTTCACGAGGGGTCCTGATTGATGACGGATCACAACATAGAGCAAAACGAATAATGGATCTGCTTGCCACGATGTTCGTGGGTTCAGTAATTCTGAGCACCGCATTAAATGATCTGATTAAATAATTGAACTTTTATCATTCGTATGATAAAATTTAATCTTCGTTAAGGTCGTGCTTCTCAAGGTCAACCCTTAACTGTTAAAATCTTTTTCTCAAGTTGCATCTAGGAAAACAATGCAAAGTTTTTTTTATTTGTTCTGCTATTTATATATTCACTTTATTTAAATTTCAGTGAAATAAATCTTATGAGTAAAATATATATATATTTGTTTGTTTGGAAGAGTTATTTTTCTATTTATTTTAGTATGTCTCAAAACACTAACATATTCAAATAGGAGGCATTTACTTATATGAGGTTAATTTCAATATTCACATTTGCAAATTGTTACCCATTGTACTGAGATGAAGAACAGATTTCACGGATAAAAAATGTCGGTTCTATTTTAATACCTACCAAGGAATTTAAACTGAAAAAAAATGATATTAGTTCACGTAATACAAAATTGATAAGATAGTATATTAATACTCATAAGTGATTTTGATCTATGCCGCTTTTACATTTATTTTTACCCATAAATATCTTCTGTTTAGTAAAGTTTCATAATATTAAATGTACTTGTATACTTCTTGTTTGATTTATTGAGTCTGATGCACATTTTCCCTTTGTGTATTATAATTTAGAGTGAGTCAGGTTGGAAGTTTGCAGATACTTGGCCTTGTTAAAAGACAATTTTCATAAACCACCACAAGAGCTCTTCAACCACTTGCACTATATGATAATATATCATTCCATAATTTGATAAAATGTTGTAGCATAATGATCCAAGAGATAATGTTATATCTCGTTATCTTTTACTCGGCAATTGCTGCTATTAACGTACTACTAGATTTAGTTTTACTACTTATAACTAAATAACTTTTAATATCTCTACACATCAAATATTACAGTCAATTTATCAAATTAAAATAATTCAAACACGTATTCACGGAACATAATATTTAAGTATTTTTTTTTTCGTTTTACCATATTAACCAAATCTTGTATAATTTATCAAACAAAAAATATGAATAGCCAAATGGCCGAAAGCTTACGATAATTTCCATAAGTGATCATTTTTGCTATTCCAGAGATTCTTAAGTCACATAATCACAACAAAATCGCTTAAAAACATACAAGTACTAAATATTATGATGTGAAGATTTAAGTGATTTTAAAACTAAATGAAAAATTACAACATTTCATTTAGTATTCTGAAGATAACAAGTTTTGAAAAAAGACACTTCAATTATTTGTGAGTAAATTCGCAATATCTTATATAAAAATATTAAACATGAACTACAGTTAATAAAGTTGTTTTTAATTATATTTATTAAATATTAAATAGAGCCATAATTATAATCAATTATGATTTAAATAATTTGGCATAAATTTTAATCGAGGTAAAAAAATTACCCGTCTAAAAATTCGCTAAGTAATTGGAAATATGATTTATTGTCAAGAGCTTGGATTAATTGGAGCAAAACGTCTAAGTGCCCAAGGACGGTGTTTATTGAAGGACCACTTAAACTAATTGAGCGTCAACTTAAAAATGAGTGACTTCAGAAAAGGGTTAATATTGATTTTTACTTTAAATATTTTTAATCGAATTAGGTTCATAATATTTTAAAGGTATTTTCATAACCAAAAGTGGTTATTCTAGTCTTTTCCATTTAAAATTATGTATGATTAAATCTCGAAGTATTTGATAGTTTAAAATATATTTTGACATGGTTATTAAAATCATAGCATTGCTTCTAAAGGGTAAATTGCTTTAAAATGAAAACTGGAAATTAAATTAAATTTAAATAACCAACAAGATATTAAAACGATACGAAAGAGTTACTTTATTGTTTCATGTGATTAAACTCATAGTCAATTACCAAAACAGATATGTTAAATCGACATGACCGTAATAATATATATAATATTAGAGTCAAAATTAGTAATTCGGTTGATTATATAATAATATTTTCATAACAACTATCATGCAAATTAAACGGTTGTAAGATGTTTTATTACTCGTCAAAAAAAACGACAAGTTAACAGCTCATATTTTATTTAGGAATATACATGCAACGAAAAGTAATTAAATACACAAAGAAAGGTAGTTAGTAAATATATTCCATAATTGTTTACATATATTGGAATTTTACTAAAGTACAATAAACTTGTGTTGAAATGCGTATATATACATATATATTGCTGATACACAGAAATAATTTCCCGGAGAGAACAGTAGTATATCAATGTATTAACAAGTAGTTGCAGAGATTATTACCCTAATGAGCATAATCAGCAAGACATTGTATCATCGTGATATCATTAGTTACTTGTTATGGTGGCTCAGTATTGACAAAACGAGATAATGTTGTCTTTGTTTGACATCCCTCAGACAATCTCGTGTAATCACCACGTTATAAATATTAACCCAACAATAACACCTGTCTATGTTATCTCAATATTTCTTTCCGATGATACATATATATATAGTATTTATTCAAATTTTCTGGGAAATTCACAGGTACTGTCAGGGGTGCTAATTGTAACCCTTTACAATATAAAACGATAATCAAGCCTTTTTGAAGCATACTTTGCATAGTAAAGCTAATCACGGCTGCCACCACGTACTTCTACCGGAATTAATAATTCCATCAATCAGGGTGGGTTTTGGCCGACCCTGCGGTATTTTCACATCTCCAGGGTAGCTCTCGGTTACTCAATTTGTCCAACGCTGGTATTTCAACAATACAACTTATGTATACGCACCCATAAGGATTTATGGAATATAAAGCTACACCTTAATACTGTTCAACACGAAAATACATTGCTAATACCACAACCTGTGTTCAAAGGGGATATGTCCACACAGATTAAACAAGAATGATTTATAATTTATATCAACATTGATTATTCAGTTTTAACACTGTTCGCTAAATAAGAGACAGAACACGCCAGGTTTATATATTTTTATTTCTACAATTGTTCATCGATCATTGTTACTAAGTGATTTTTATCAACGAAAACAATTTAAGAATACAAACATGTAAAGTTTTTTGTACGGTTTGCATCAGACTGAAAATTATTATTAACACACTTTAAGCAGGTAACCAAATTGACTAAACTGATGTGCGTAGCGGACAAAATTCGCGTAAAATTGCACGTATGAAATCTAGTCTATACACTCTTTGATTTGCATGTAGTCAAATAAATCGTTTTCTATAAAAAGTTGAACCACTTCATACACACTTTGCCGATTACTTGGCATCACAACAACACCACTTTTTCCTAAAAATTGTTTAATAATCGGAGGACTATCATTATCTGACGACTCCACTTCTTCATTGTCACTTTTTTCAGAATCACTGGAAAGTATTGGTAGAAGTAACGTTGACGAGTCTAAACAAACATTACGAGATATAAACTGCCGCTTTTAGAGTAAACACATTAAAAAAAGGTATTAATACGCGCCCCGCCTTAAGACAGCAGTCCGCGAAACGGGCACTAGTACCCGCCCCGCCTTTAGTGTGTTTATACCTTATAAAAACTGTTTCAACATTTGTACATGTTTTGTAAAAAAATACGATTTTATTCATTAGCAATGGAGTGTTAAATTATTTTTTCACAAATGACATCACGTGCATTGTATCCGAAATAAACGCAAAAATACTTTACACTAACATTCGATGCAAATCAAGCTCTCATTGGGTAAATTATTAATCCGACGTCGTGGTCGTTAATCATCTCGCTGCACCTCCGCGGATGCATTTATTTCGCAGGCTGGCTGCACCGCGTGACGGTTTTATTGCGCCATCATTCCTGCAGGAGCTCCGCATCAATCATGCCTGAAAAGTGCATCGACAAATAGTTCAATTCCACTACCAAAGATAGAACAGCCACAGTGTACCTCGATTTTCGATTCGGCGATGCACAGAACTGAAGCGATGAACAGGTAAAAGTCCATCAATCAAATTCACAGAAATGAGACAAAACTTTTTAATGATGCTAATATATAATTAAACCATTCACTATCTGAATATTCAATAAAAGAAAAAAAAGCTAAATCTTTTTGACTTCTTTAAAAAAATATACTTCGCCACAAATTCTACTAAAAAAATATATTTTCATAAAGTTATATATAAGAGTATTTTTTAACAATAACTTTTGTATGAAAGGAGTTACAAAATAAAACATTGCGAGTAAAATTTGTGAAACGTATATTTTTTTTACGTTATAAATACTATCATTACATTTGTGTCAGCTAACAGAATATATTTTATTTAACGACAAACGTAAATTTAAAAAAAAAAAATTTTTTTACTTAAAATACTTTTAAGATGCCTTTATGAAGATATTCATTTGGTATTTAGGAAGATATATTTTTTCGATATTGTTTATCAAAATAACAATATATCCATTGCAGTTATTCGGTTAAATCTATGGACAGTGATTCAGACAAATATCAAAAAGAACCTTGCAAAAGTTTTCATCTCGTAATGCAGAACCCGGCGGTCGGCCTTCAGACTTATGCTGAAAACAAATAACGATACCTTCCATCACGCGCCGCCCTTGCTACTTGACTCGTGTTATTTGGGAAGGAAACCCGACAACAACAGCGTCACTTGAACAAACCACTTGGGAATTTATAGGTTTTCTTACATATACTATGTCTTATGAATTAAATAAAATAATAATAAAAGTAATATTTTGCACACAAAATTATCTATGTTAAAGACCAACGAAGTTACGCAGTTTTTATGTTATTTACTACAAATATTTTTTTTCCAAAATAGTAAAAATCTGTTATCAAATCAAAATAAGCATCATCTAACATATCTATTTATAATCTTATACCACTATTTTTGTCTTCGGGTGCCTAATAGGAAGTTGGTTATCATCTCACTGAACATATCTCTTTCTTTGACCACACTTATATGTTTGGTTGTACTATCGATTTCCAACCACTGTCAACTTTCTCGATTTTACTATAGATAATCAGCGGTGGCAGGATATATTGTAAAAAATATTCGAAAACTTATGCATTTGATTCTAGCTGTGAAAGTGCTCGTTCTATCAGCTATTCATGACAGCATATGTATGTTTAAACATAAATTTTAAGTCGTGTTGGTGGGTTACTCAGTACATATCTGGCATTGACGGGCCAGTGCCACGTACTCACAGGATCTCGTTACACGTTCAGCTCGGCGATATCTTGCGGTGGGTGGAAGGCTCTCGAGCCACGTCGGGCCTACCTGTCTGGATGAATAATAAATCATGGGGATGTCGACCGCACACGTGTTGTTTCCTCAGCCACGGGACTTAAAAGCCTCCGCTCGCCAAGGGTAAATGACCGAGAAATTTCAACAACCAATGTCTCACACGTTGATGTAAAATGTAGATTTTACTTTGATACTTAGTGTCAGGTTAATTTCAGATACACCATCAACAGCTTCTACATTCCTTTTTTTATCGTGTACTGTCATGGTAATATAATCTGAAAGCGAGAAGTCAACTACTACAAAAATACCTTACATGCGTATAAAACCCACAGGTTATGCACAATTAGAGGCAACTTCAGCAGCATTTGAATTGACTATTGACGAATATATAATTTTACACAATGATAAAAAAAACTATTGTATTACCAGATTTAAGCCTGGTAAATGTTAATACGCTATCCGCTGAATCAGTGTGTTTTCTGAATAGTTGTGATAAAACAAGGCTAAAGTAGGTTAGGGCTACAAAAGCTAGGGTGTTTAAAAATAAATAGCCACGTGGGAAACCCAACCCTCTAATAAACCTTTTTACTTCAGTGAGTTGTTAAGTATATAACAGCAAGCCATTCATCATTTAATTTTGAAAACTTGAATTTAGTGCTTTAAAAAAATTTGCTAGTAATAAAAAAAGATTATTCTTTTAAATTTGCTTTTAGGCTTGTAACAGCAAAATTTTGATTAAAAGCATATGCAACTCAAAAAATCACAAAACATTCATGAACAAAAACACCTTTTATATTTTTATGCACAAAAACCTTAAAATATACATCAATATAATTTATATTCAAAACTCACAACATTTGCTGAAATGCAAGACTACTTAATACTTAAGAATACTTAATCACAATAAAAAATAAACACTGTTTTGGCAATAACGAGGTGCTTTGTTTTTTGAATCAGAGAAAAATATTTAATAATGAATGTTTTTACTTTTTTCGAATTTGCAATTAAGTAATAATATTAAAAAAACAGAAGCACTGGTGTGAGATAAAGACGATATCTTGGAAAGCACTTGATACTCGGACAGGCAAAAAAAAATATACGGTGGTTTTAAAGTTTTATTTTTTTCATCTTGCTGAAACTTTTTCTCGGGGAATTCTCGGTAACCGTTTGTGGTACAAAGCCGGTCGTTTTCAAGTCACCATTCTGGTCGTAAAGCAGTTTACGTAAATTGATTTCAATCTGCGATACAGAGTAAGGGCGGGGGAGGGCTAAGGGGGGAGGCTTCTTTCACGGCTGAAGGACGGAATTTTCTGCCAATTCAAAGAAATGGCGTACAAAATTGCATCGCAGAATGCAAGCACAATAATTGAAATAATGAATATTGTTCAATTATCAATTTACGTACACTAAGTATTCTTTATGAATGCGAAAAATAAAATAATATTTTCTACAGATGTTAAGTTATTTCTAACATTCTATATTAATAAATTCTCTTTATTAAGGTACAGAAAATACTAAACGATTTGATATTTTTGTTCGTAAAAGTTTTACAAATACCATTTAACGTATATATTTTTGTTTCCAATGAAATCAGGTAAGTATACTAACTTATGACGTAGGTACTTACTGTCAGTTTCAATAGCTGTATCGTTATTTACCAGAAATTGGATAAAGTACAGCATTATACTGGTATTATATTAAGTCATTGATCCAAGACCGAAGTATCCATAACTTAACGTTTTACGATACGCTATTAAACACAAGTACTCAACTGATAAAATAGCAATCTCTTAAGTATCCATAAAAACACACAACGGATAAATAACACTTGGAAACTCTTTAAATAATATCCTAAAGAGCCCCTAACTTTCAAAATTCACCTCGGCAGTATACAAAATTTGAGAAAATCAAAGTTTAGTATTATTTCCGCCGAGTACGTCTTGGCCGTTACTCAGGTCGTATTATCAACCAAAAATATATCATGGATAATCCACAAAGGGTGAGCCCTGAGGGATGCGGGATCGACATGAACTTATTCAATTGGAAATTATTCTTGCTGGGGAAGTTTTCTTTTATTAAAAAAGTTAAGCTGTCGCTTATTTTGTTTTATAACCTTGTACCCTCTCGGAGAGATTTCGGAAGCCTCTTTTAAACATCCTCTTTCTTCTACCTATGCAATATTCTCTTCTTGTATAAACTGCGTAAGCTTTTAAGTTAAGTCCTGAACGAGAGGAATGTCCGTTAAGCACTTTTTGTTGTTTATTCTTTATTGCTGCGATTTGTGTGAAGCACTTCTATTCAAAGTGATGTTGAATTCTTTAATAATATAATACAATTTACTTTATATTTGAAATAAAGATACGCCAAAAAGATAAAGAAAACTTTTTCCGTATTTTATTTTTTTAATGTGGATAAAAAAATTAGTAAGATTTATTTTCAAAGTATTTTCTCATTTGAGATTATTCATTTCGAAAATTTTTCTTCGATTGTAAGAAGCTGAAATATCCACATGGGAAGTATTAGCGACTGATGGAGTTACATGGAGCAACTCGGAGTGCAAGCCAAGCTGTTTTAAGAACCCGTTCATCTTATGAGGCAGATGGAGGGGAAAGGAACGAATAAACCATAAGACCCGACACGCCTCGAAACGCCGTGCTTTGCAGTACGCGATTCTGACAATACATTATATTTATTATTATGGAAATTCCCATTTCTGATTCTCATATTTAAATAAAATACGAGTTGCATACACAGATATAGAAACGAGTCAATTTTTTTTTGCTTTATTGCATTCCGACTGTGAGATTCAATGCTTGAATACGGCTTTTTTAAAATTTAATTAAAAATATACAGCTGCTCTCAAACTCGATGAAAAAATTAAGTTCTAGGCAAATCATCCTTTGAAGCAGACTACCTGTGCTTTTTTTTTATGCGCAACAAATCAATTGAAGTCTGCAATGGCTTCAGTTGCTTCTAATTGGTTTGAAAAACTATTTTTCATTTGCATATTTTTTGCTTGCAGATTTTTGCTTGCTTCAAGTCCAGTTGCAAGCTCCGCTTTCAGAGTTATACAGTTAGAGTGTATTCCTGATATGAGAACATAAAAAAATATTTAGCTATGATATGATACCTTGATATATGTGATCAATGTATGTACTTTGCCGAGATTGGCCTGATGCTTACTTTAGGTTACGTGCATTTCTGCTTTGACAAAAATATGCTCGAATAATTAGACCGTTTTATTTTCAAACGGTAGTAACTACTCTGTTTTAAGTGAAATAAACTTTCAATAATTTTCAAGCACTGCTATAATATGTGACCTTTGTGAGTAATATATAGTAAAAATCTGAATGTATTCACTGGGGTATCGATCTTTTGATAAAACGAGTTCTTATCAAAAACGTAAATCGTAGTGCAGGTATGTTAAAAATAAAAGCCTCTACGCTAAAATTGACAGTATTACCAACCATATTTGCTTGAAATAATGTTGAAATTTATTCGGAAGATACTGTACTATTGGCACTAATACGCTTAAAGTCTTTATGTAAAAATGACGATACTACTTTTACTGCCTTTCTAAATGTAATTTTAAAATTTAGTACTTAAATCGATAAGTTAAACTAGAAATAATTATATATTCACAAAAAAATATGTTTGAATACACAATTTTGTAGTCTCTTCAGACAAAAATAAAATAAATATTTTCACTCTTAAAATCATGATTATTTAATAAGTTATATTATTTATCCGCAGAGACACTATTTATAATAACCATTACTTATCATATTTAATAATTGATACAAAGATTGCAAAATTTGTCAATATATTTAATTATTAATTATCTGCAATAATCACTTTTATATTAAGAGATGTTAAACATTTGGTAAAAGCAATAATTCATTATTTGAAACACCCGGTCATTTATCGGGAATGAAATCGGGTCAGAGTGTGGTTTACTGTATTGTGTATTTGTGCTGCGAGAACACCTCATTATAATAATAATTTGTACTGTCAAATGGCCAACATATTGCATTTGAAGCTAGTGCTGACGTGTGTTAGATCAAAATTAACAACAGTTAACAGTTTAAATTCATAATTAAGATATACATATAAACTGAAAAATTAGATATGTTTAAACTAACGTCAATATCATAAAAATATAATAAATCTAAAAACTAAATAACATACCTCAATTTGACTGAGAGTTTTAAAAGTATATAGGTCTAAATGTAATGTCACAGTTTGTGATAAAAAAGAGCTGAATATTAGTTAAATAACAATTTGAATTGGTTGGCTCTAAGTTACATTATATTTATAAAAAAAAGAAGTTTCGACTATCTAAATAAATGAAGGTTTATTATTTATATAAATAAAATCTATTGTAAGACTTAACAGTATTCAAATTGATTTTTACTATTTTCAAAACATCTTTAAGTGTACTTATCACTGATAAATTTTTTTGAATAATTGTGAGGTTTTTGTTTAGGACTGAAATATAACAACGACAGCCGAAGTTATTTAAAATATATATAAATAAAAAATATTTTTTCAATATTTTGCTTATTATACTGCTAAAATAACTAAACATTAACTTGGAGTGAAAAGTTAGCGTTACAGTAAATTAATTTTATTTTTGTCTATACAATAGCAAGAACTGTTTATGAAACTCTTCAAATAATGCAGCACTACTCTTAGCCCACGCAAAAGTTAAAGCAGTTATCCAAAAAGCAGCAACAACATGAAGTAATTACCTTTTTAACTTCTCGGGAAAAATAATAAGAGGGCTTAAGGAGCCTGTTGACTTTATTATTTATGTGTTATGAAATCTTCTTCACAAGCGTGTTCTGCCCTTAAAATTAGAAAGTTAAAGTTTAATTAAAAAGGAAGCACTTTAATATTATTTACGAACGCAAGTTTTAACTTTGTTTTGAATTTTTAATAAAAGCCTTCATCGCGGCAAAAAAAATCTGAATATACTGCAAAATCTGCGTCGAAAATCGCGCAGTGAAATTATTATCATAATGTGAGCTAATAACGGATAAAAAGAATTCTCACACATTGAAGGTTTCGCGGCGATCGTGACTTTGTAATAATATGATGGATTTTTTTTCTCTCCGCAGTAAAAATGTATTTTCATATAAATCGCATGACTTGCTGCTACTGAAAAAAAACTCTGAATACTGACATTTATTGCGTCATGAATTTTGGAAATTATGATTATATTTTTTGATAAATAAATAAATATTCAAATAAAATCTTCTTAATGTAAGTAAAAAACGGTATAAAGATAAATCTGTAACCAGTTTCTAATGTATATCAATATTTAAAAAACAAAAATTCTTTGATTGTTATTAACATTAGAACAGTTTAAGATTTATTAAGTTTATTATTATTCGACCGAAACGTTAGTTAATAAATGTGTGTTGCTAAAATAATACAGTTTTCAATGAAAAACCAGAATGACCTAAATAAGTCATTTATCAATAAAATTAGCCGAAATTTTGAAATAAACAGATTGAAACAATATATTAAATATAATATTACAAATCAAAATATACACATTTTGGTTCATTCAACTTTTTAGCATATAATGCATAAATGTATATTTTTTTCTACTAGCTCTATCAAACGTTTCTTATATTATTTCTTGACCTTTGGTCTTGAAAATGGGCAGGGGAATAAAAAAGACAATCATGCAAAATTCAACGCCAAGTGACTTGTTTGCGATTTCAAATATTCGTGATCTCTATGTGTGCGCACTTCGAAGGTTCTGCGGTCAACCCTGAATATTTTCTATGTGTGCAAAACCCACAGTGCCATGTTTCACTTCGTGTTTAACAAAAAAAGCGACCTTTTTGAATATGCTGATTTTATTTAAGATTGAAATAGCCCTTAGAAAAACTGTGCAAAAGGCAGGCCAAGGAAGAAATGGGATTTCTTTAAATTATTTGTGGGATCGCTCGGAAGCCCAAAGAGAATAAAATGGCTGTAAAAATCAATATGTGGCTATCGCTACTGTTAAAAATGAAGATTATTTAAATTTATTGTGTGTTTTCTAGACCTTTTGTTAAACACAATACTTTAAACCTCCACTGTTATACTAAATATCTTATTTATAAAGCTATCCGAAATTCTTACTCCAACAGTAGTGTTTATACTTTTATTAAATATTTTTTCAGATTAAATATATGACATAAAATTATTTTTACACGCTGACAGTGCGACTGCCTTTTTCCTCGTTTTTTTTTTAAGCTCTTGTTTTGTATATAAAAGGCTGTCATTTTTACGCGACTTTCACAATGGAGGCACGATCTAATGCCTCCTGAAGTCTGGAAAAGCTGAATAAGCTAGCTTTACTTCTATCTACTTACCTGATTGCTGCCTTCCCTACATTTCCCGTAACAAATGGGTGAAGTTTTGAATCCTCGAAGAAAAGGTGCGCGAATATGACTGAGCCCTCATATATTTATGTCAGAGTTTATACTTTCCGCTTTACCGAGTAATGTGAATCTCTCTCCTGACTGATGACTGCGTTCTGTATGCTTGCATACCTCTAAACCTCTTTTAATATTTTTCATTCAATACCTCTTTTCATTGCCAGCGATTATTTAAGCATCCACACCACACTGGTTTTTTTTATACCTCCCATTTAAATAACAAACATTAATCGTATAAAGCGTTTGATCATTTATGTTTGTAAGCGCTTCCGATTTTCAGTGTTTTTTCAAATCGCTTATTCTAACAAAGCTCTTTTTGTTTTTGTTCTTCTGAATTCACACCTGGGTCTGAAAATATTGACAAGCAAGTATTTTTCTTACTTTACCTTGTTTGATGGTTATGTATCAAAAATGAAAATACTGTCCAAATCATACCCGGAGTTAAAGTGAAGCACTTTTAGTATGTATATATCTTTGGATATAATAAATTTAAATAATCATTACCTACACAAGCTTAAAACTCTCAAAATATTATTTTTCTTATTCCACATACAATCACGTTTATTTTTTTTTTTAAATAAAGTTAATAATGAAAAAGTTTTTGACAACTTTACTTTGAATTATGCTTACCAATTCTAACGGAAATATAATAATTGTTTTACTTATAAACTATTAATTACTAGTGTTATTTTTTGATTTATTACTGGCAGGCTCATTTTAAATTCATCCATTATGTCATTGAGATTGTTATTTATTTCTGACATAATGCTTAGTATAAAAAAACCTGTTCAACAAGATTCAAACTTTGTGCGCCATAAATTGTATTAGTAAAAACCTTCTTGAATTTGGCACATTAATATCACACAAGAGAAACTTGCTGCACTTTTACAAAATGTGCTTAAATTGTGCCAAGAATCTGGATCGGGATAATAGCACTCATGTTGCGGTAAGTCGTGAAATCTGAAAATTTTTAAAACATTTCCATTCTTCAATTCTTAACACATTGTCGGATCCAAGAACCGATTGATTTTCTATATTTTTTTATATATAACACTCGTACTATCGAAATTTTAAGCCATATGGCAATGCTCCGTATAATTTAGACTAAGATAAAAATTTAAAATAAATTTCAAAGTATCGCCATAGAATATTACCTGATAATAGTTTTTTTTATCCTTATTCTATTTTACCATTACGGTAAGTGTGTTTTTATTTCAGATTTAATTCTGTTATAATTTTTGGTATGTTGTTTGTGATTATTCATGTTAAATGCACTTTAATCAACTCTAAAATCTCCTGAGTTGTTTTAGATCCAGGATATATTTGAGTGAAAGTCTACTATTTTACTAAACCCTAAATCACAGCTGATAAAATATCCACAAAAACTACGCAAAACTCCCGAGATTCACGTCCCCTAAATTTAGCATACATTCGTATTTATACTTCTTACTCACGGCTAAAATACAACTTGGAGATACTGCCATCTTGAAGGATGTAAAAGTTTCAGGAATAAGGCAGCTGGCTTCTCCGGGGGCGGACTTGCCGAGACCTTCCGCCAGTGCCGGATACAGCCGCCGCACTAAAATCTCTCCCCATCTGGCCTTCCGGAGCCTAATCTTGTTCGGCGGATATTTCGTTTCACTCAACCGCCCTTTGCCGACCTGACTACTGACTACTCCTATTTCTGAACACCCCCAGGCGACTTCAGGATGGGACAATAACTAAAAAATACCAATCGATTGAGTGACTCTTGAAGGTATTTTATGGCGGCTCGTCCCATTGGCAACACGCATTAAATGATTCAAAATTGTAGAAATATTTAATAAGAATTTATTATTTCAACATTTAGTATATTTATTTCTTGTAAAACTTAATCTCATATGCACTACATACATGTATTTTTTTAATGGAACGTTAAGGTTTAGCAAAAACTACTAACTTTAATCAGTAAAATTAACTTATTTAAATATCTGGACGCGATAGCCATGGAGTTGCGGGTTCAAATCTCATGGTTCTAGTGAAAAATCGTTTCGAGTCATTTCACGTGTGAATCAATTAGCTTCATTATTTTATCAAGAAAGAAACATCGAGTGTATTTAAAATTTACATATTATAACCAAAATATTATTTTCTATAAATTTTCTAGAATGATCTATTTAATATACATTAATGCTATCAGATCTAAACGCCAGAGCTTTGTAAGGAAAGGATTTTTAATAACGCTATTGGACAGCAGCAATACGCAGACTTTTCTTTCCAATAAAAAAACTGCGGTGTAGAAGGACTTGAGGACCTACTACACTATTTTTCCCATAGAAAACCATAAACACCGGCTCAGTGTGGTATATACTCAGTGAAATTGTCGCCAACCTCCTCTTAGGAGAGGCACTTGATGGAGAAGGTTGGATTAAGGTTGTAATTGGCTTTTGTATTTTTTTTATATATTATTCGATAAATATGGAAGTTCGATCTATTATAATCCATCGGTTTTATTTTATTTCTTTTATTTACACCTATTTTCTTGTAAATATTACTTAAAATATGTACAGTTTATTCTATGACTATGATGTATTGCTCTAATTAATACATTTTTTTAATTTCTATTAACAATATCCATAGACACACATCATACCCTGTCTTTACTAATTTTTTTTGATCAAACTGAAATAGGCGTTAATTCAATATATAATCAATCCTGGGGCTTCCTGATCAAGAGTCTAATTATTGTACCATTGTAAGACTTTATGTTATTTTTTTTGTATTTTCAAATTTTTGATAATAATTTAAGTATACCAAATCAATAATATTAATTCAATACTGTATGATGAATGAAATAATAACATGAGAATAAATTGTACAACTTGATCAATGAATACAGTGGACACTAAAACAAAATTTAAAAATCATAAAATGGCTGGTTGTCAAAAAAAATGTATTCGTACACTTTCAGTTTTATCACAGTTTATTGAATTTGTTGTCTGTACAAATTTCTAGTTCCTTAGTACACTTCAGTAGCATCTAGCTCAAAATAAACACTCCAGCCGTGCTCGGGCCGGGCGGGGAAGGCCTCGCGGGAATCAGCTCCACTCCGCGCAGGCTAAATAAAACCTTTCGCTGAAAAATGGTCCTTCTGAAAAACTTGTCGCCCCGGGGCGAAGTTTCGATACGACTCGGTCCACGTCCGGCCCGCGAGCCGAGATTTCAGAAATGTATTTACATTTGGCTAGCAAGTACCTTTGATCTGCGGGCACGCTGTACCTACTGTGGGGGATAAAATATTCACAGGGAACACATCTGGGCTTTTTTCTCTCCAATTTGATTTATAGTTCTTGAATCTGATTTTGATCCCCAGCCTTGAATTTATTCAGATATTATAATGAGAGACTTGCTATTTTGAGGAAAATATTAATTTTAAATATATAGTATTTATTTTGAGTGATGTTCCTATTTTTTTTTTATTGACGCGTCTTGTATTGCCAGCATAGTAGGTTGGCAACTTAAAACATAAATCTTCACTATGCGTATTTATTCATCCATTTACCAATTGGTAATGCACCGGCCATGTAAGCTTGGAGATGTGGGTTCGAATCCCACACATATCACGATGATACGTACTAAATAAAACTAAATACTAAATAAAACTCGTACTAAATAAGCTTAAAAATAAATCATAGGTCGAAAAATATATTATTTTTAATGATTAAGTACATTTTTTCAAATACTGAAAATTGATTGAAGAAACTCTTAGAAAAATATCATCGTGATTTGTGTGGGATTTGAACCCACATCCCCAAGCTTACATGGCCACACAAGTCACGCAATATTTAATTGACATAATAAGTACGTTGTTTCACTTACAGGATATGATTGTTAAAAATTTTTGCTTGGATATGTGGGTTAAAATCTCACACAAATCACGATGATATTTTTTTAAGAGTTTCTTTAATCAATTTTCAATATTTGAAAAAATGTACTTAAACATTATCAATCAATCAAACCTGTATAGGCAAAATCGTACTTCCTGTGAAACGGTCTTCACAAAAATCAATAATTTATTTAACAAGTGCGTGTATTGGCTTAATTAAATAGACTTTGAAAATAATAATATCCAGATCGGATTTAAAATGCTTCACTCGGTACTTTGTGTTTAAAGTCTAGTATTGCAATTCACACAATATTTAATTGGCATAATAAGTACGTTGTTTCATTTATAGGATATGATTGTTTAAAATTCTTGCCTAGTACTAGTACTATTTTGGTTAGTTTTTCTAATTGTATAATTATTTTTTTGGTTACTATGAAATACTTTCATTATATTTCAAAGTCATAAATATTTTTAAAATCCGTTAGTTAAAAAATATCATTAAAATTTCTGCCCTTTTGAGAAAAAACAGCATATCAAGTTTATTTACAAGTTGCCTCTGAAGTGGATATATCATTGAAAATATATGCTGCCTCCAATAACACCCACTTAAGACCTTTACGCACCCCTAAACCTCCCTGTCAGTTAACATTTTATCACAAGGGGGAGGCTGGTATATGTAAAGCGAATGAAAAGTTTTTTTTTTTGGTTACGTTCTTTTAGGTACCAGTTTTAGACGATTTATACACTCCAAGCTGTAAAGTTAAACAGTCACATACTTAGAAACAAAACAGGTTACTTTTTTAATACAATACATTCATTGCAATTCAGTCCTCATTTTATATTGCATATTATTTAAGTAACTTGGATTTTTTTATGTTTTTTTACGCTTTGGAAACCCAATTATTTCTGACATGTTTTTTTATAAGCTTTACCACTAGTTTTTAAACGTACTAGCAATGTCACTGAAAGGAAAATATATGATGCTCTGTATATAAATTTACTAACCAAAAACTGCACCACAGATGCAGCATTTGTTGACGTATTCGTCCCAAGTGACTATGTTTTTCTCGTCCAAAATATTCAACTTTTGCAGTGTACTTTCCCATTTCATGAAATATATATTTTTTTTTACGACAATAACAATTACCGCATGTATTACAGCGCTCAATATTGCTTGTTTTAATTTTTTGGTTACAAAAATTTCAATGATTCATGTTACGAGCGTGTGAATTTCAGCTTGCATTATTATTTTATGAAAATTATGTGGTTATTTAATATATCGTTTTTAATTTTTTTAATTAAATAAAAATTTATTGCTTCTTTTATTAACTGCATAATATACTTGTTCATTGATTACACGCTATGATTTAACTACACGCTAGGATGTTTTTGATGATTTTTTTTGATATAGGGTGGTATCAAGAATTTTTTTTTTTGAAATTTAATTGGAAGAATTTAATTGTTAAGAAATTTGAAATATATATATATAATATGTTTACTATCAAGTTATGGGTTGCGTAGTTTCATATTATTCAAGCTTCACTTAATCTTCGAAAAGTGATATGAACTTTTATCCTAGCGTAAGAAGACAAAACGCCTACAACTTCCGCATTATCAAGTTGTAACATATCTGTTCTTCCGGAGGTCCTGTTGAGGGAGGCACATACTTGCTTTAAAATTCGGACACCGGGGCGGGGGTGCCAGAGATACCGTGTCCCGAGGGAGAGAACCCAGCCCCGGAGTCGGACGATGCCAGCCCGCGATTGGTCAGGGGCGACTCACCCCTAAAGGGCGATTTGCCCCGTTCTGCGGTGAACCTGAAAAATGTTCAGGGATAGAAAAAGACACGTTTTTGTAGTTTTTTTTTTTTTCTTCTAAGGGTTTGGTCGCTTTTTAAGGTTGGATAGAGTTTAAATTAATTCAAAGTGCTTTTTTTTTTATAAATCTATTTTTACGTTTATTTTTCTAAAAATATATTTACGTTGTACCTTTATCTTTTTAAATTTTAAATTAGGCTAATTCCAATGTATTATTGGGCGGGTTTTTGGGGGTGGACAATTTAAAAATAATCAAATGAATCGATTCATTTAAATATGAAAACAATCTTACTTCAAACAACCCACAAAGTATTGAATATTTTTGATTTATTTAAACTCTTGACAACTCTCAGAAATGTTAAGTTGTAAGCAGAATTTTAATTTATACTCTTATCGTTTTACTATGATATTGAATTTTTTCATTGATTTAGTATATACGCTGCAATTAATTTAAGTGCAATGAACAGATCTATATATATTTAATTACATCTCAGATGATTTTTTTTTCGCTGTCAAAGCTGTGTTCATATTGTAAAGTATTCAAATTGGACAGTGTTTTTCAAGTGGTTAACCCTGTGAGATTACCTATGAAATTTATATGACACTTCTTGTCACCGAATCCGTTAAAACTCCGTTTTCATTTGGGTTTTCATTCGAAGGGTTCGGCAATGAAGAGATAGGATACTGGATAAGATGCGAGAAATATAGCGAAAGTATGTGAGTGGAATTTCATTCCGCTCCAAGATTCTATTAATGAAAATATCTCGCAGAAAATTCTGATAGTCATTGTAGCCTCCCCTGATTTATGCAGTTCATTTAATTCCAACGGATAAATGGATGAACTTTCAGAAATAATTTAAATTTACCATTGACCCAAAGAGAGATTTGCTCTCGTTTTATTTACTACTACGTACTGAATAAATCGAAAAATAGCGCATATGTTTTCAGTCAATATTTTCCATATGTAAGAATTTCAATCTCTATTCACAAAAAAAATCTTAGTTGGGGTAAATAAAGGTAAGTGTTGCTTTCAAAAAGTAAATTGTGGTTTCATATCTTTTCAAATTAATGAAATTGTGTTTTTGATGGTAAAAAAAAGTTTTACTACACCCGTCTTGACCTGTGTGATCCCATGTTGTATACAATAGTGGAAAAGATAACAAGATTGTACTGTATTTGGCTAAGTCTTGTAAGTTCAATGACTTTTCTTGTAAATATATATATATATATACATATATTGCTGAATGTATAAATTTCACCTCCACTACTGTAAAACTGTGCGATGTACACAATACCCTTAAAAAGTTTGAATAACATATTTTTACATTATTTTATTTGTAAAGTTCTTTAAAGCATAAGTGTAATAATTCGCAGAAATAAAACAAAAAAGTCATTTTTACACTTTATTTATTAATTTGAGAAGTCACAATATGTTTATAATTGTATTTTCTCCTTAAATTTAAAATGGCATTAGGCAAAGAGCTTATACAAGTTCCCCACCAATTATAAACCTAGATAATAGTCCACCAGAAAATTCCGACAAGACTGAAAATCAATTAAAAAAGTTAGGTACTCTCGTATTTTGAATTTTAATTAAACTCTTTAATGAATTTTAAAATCCTTACCTCAATTAATCGAATAACCAATATAAGTTTTTGAATTTCAAATGCTAACTTAATCACAAACATCTGTCCTTAGAATTCGACATTGTTGAAAATAACAGCTTTATTTACATCGAGAATATTTTTTTTCTGGTAGACATTGATGTAAGTGAGAATGATAATTTAAAACAGTTCGGACTATATGTAACAGTAACTATACTATATATTGTGTATCACACGTTGATATAAATGCTAAAAATACTCCATTCTCCTCAAAAGATTTCTCGAATTCTCGAAACTGAAAAACCCCTCTCTCTATCTAATGGAACTTCACATAGAGTAACTTTATTATTTACAAATATTTTATACAATACTTTATACATGGTTTGAGTTGAATAAATAAACACATCGTCATTTCAAAGCAACATTTAGTAAACTGAATTTTAACTTTATAAATAAGTCGCTCCTAAAAATACCGCAAACATTATAAACTAACTAGTTAAAAGCCGTTGATATATTTTCACAAAATAAATTTATATCCGTAATTTTCATTTTATCAAAAAATGAGCTGTAAAAAAGTTTTTTAACATTAGATATAATTGAGATAATTTTATAAAGTATTGAATAATAATTTATTTGTTATTTGTTAACGCTCATATTTGTTAGGTAAATTAAAGACATGCCCTATAAATGATATAATTAAAGAATAAAAAGTCGTTGTGTAATAAAATAAAGGACAGATTAATAAAAGTACTTTAATAGTTGCTTTGCGATAACAATGATATCGAAATGACATAAAAATTTGAATAATTATATGTATTTTAACTATTTACAAAACTCCGTTTTATAAATAATATCCTGTGTTTATACAGTACGTGTATCCTGCATACTTAATGTCTTATATCTTAAGATCAGTATTTAAACGTATTGTAGCAAACCATGTCATAAATAATATAAAAATACAGTAAGGGAGTGGTATGTGAAAAGTAATAACAATATTATTTCCTATATTCCACGTATCGTGATGGACAGCTGCTTGGGTTTCACCTGAAAATAAAACAGTAAATTATTTAAAATATTATCACGGTGAAACTAGTTCTCGGTTCTAGTTTAATTAGTAAATCGGTTACAAGTAAACATAAATCTCTTAAAGAGCATTGAAATAGCAATTGTACAAAATAGTTTTATGCACACTTGAAATTGTATTCTACTTTTTTTAATACGTTTCTTTGCAATCGCATGAAGATGTATCCGTTTTTATGCACACTTAAAATTATATTCTACCTTTCAACGAAACATCACTACTTATATGAAACATTTTTTTTAATACGTTTCTGTGCAAGTTTCTTAAGATTTCTGTAAATCCTGAAAAGAGCATCAAAATTGCAATGGCATAAAGCTGTATATAATTTTACGCACACTTGAAATTGTATTCTACATTTTGATGAAGCGTCACTACTTTTGTAAAAAATTTTTTTTGTACGTTTCGAGCTTTTTTACTGTGCAAGTTTTTTTAGATTTCAAAGCTAAGAAGTGTTTTTTTCTGTAAAATTTTAAGACAGAGAGTTGTCTGCATTGCAGATGGGCTGTCTTCTTATATTGAAAGGAGAAGTGAGATGCTTTACCACTTAGTACTTGGACTTGCACCGTTACAGTGGATGCGTTGAGGATGGAGCAGGCATAGGCTCCACTGTCCTTCTGATCGGCGTGTGCCAGCTTGTACGTGGAGCTAGAAATGAAAAAAATAGATTAATCAAACAAACAAAGGCTGTTAATAATTCAAATTCAATTGAAATGTTTACTTCCATTATAAAATATACTCAAATATCATAATTTACATATTGTGCTGGTAGAATTGAATTCAAAATGATTATACCATCGAAATTTTCCAATACAGTGGGCAAAATAAATTTTACAGAAACATTTATTCAATTAGGAAGAATTCTATAAATACACTTTGTATTATAAATATTTAAGCTTATAATATTGAGAAGCAGGCGTTATTAAAACGCTGGTTTCATTTATTCAGGAACATTTTCGGAACAAAAAGTTTCATGAGAAATATGATATTAGGTTTAAATAAATGAAGTAACTCAATATTAAGGTAATATAGAAAATAAAGAAATAACGTTATTATTTGAGAGAAAAAGTTTGAATTGAATTTATCAGTCGTCGGAAGTTTACCAATTACAGTGACAGAAAGGTGAGAAACTTCAGGAAGAGACGACATCCCGAGGAGCGGTCCTCTGAAATAATAGGTTAGCGGCAACCGCTGAAGTTTTCTACAACAAAAGCTATAGTGGGGCTCGTGACATGCCGCGTGCGATGAAAACTTACCTCATATTCCTCCACGAAACTTTGTCAGTGAGCGGCTTCCCGTCTTTCATCCAGGTGATTCCAAAAACGTTATTGTTTTGAACGGTTATCTCTTTATTATCCTTCAGAGTGTTGTTCTTGATTGGGGGCTTCTGGGTTACTTCATTGGGGGTTATTTTTGGCACGGGGGTAGTCGAGTTTGTCACGCTCCCGCTGGTGGCAGTTTGCGTTGTTGTGGTTGTCATGGGGGTGGTCGTCTGGAGCAGAGGCGGCTTCAGGATCAGGGGGTTGGGGGACGAGGTGGCTGTGCTGAGAGCCCCCGTGTACGCTCTCGACACTCGACAGCTCAGTTCTATGGAACTTCCAGATTTGTAGTATCTGTCACGTACTTCGTGGCCTTGTTCGTCTACTATCTTCAGGATTGGAGCTGCAACAAACGGATAAGTATGTACGCGCTATCAGATTGTTACAAACAAAGCAAAACTTTATTCGCACAAGGTTTTTCCGTTTTATTTATTTGTAACCTCATCACGTTTTCTTGATTAAATCCATGACTGAGTTTAACCTTACGACCCACGTATCATATAGCTTCACAAAATAATTAATTATTTTTAGTACGTCAATTTTAAATAAATGTTTTAGACGCATAATATAAAATGAAATTAACATTTTGTCTGTTTTCAAGACCTCCGATAAAAAATATTCAAGCAAAACATACCCGTTAGTATCAAAATTTGCTTTTAACTAAAAATAATATATATTATTAATTTTTGTGAAGACCGTCTCACAGGAAGTACGATTTTGCCTATACAGGTTTGATTGATTGATCTTGATTAAGTACATTTTTTCAAATATTGAAAATTGATTAAAGAAACTCATAAAAAAATATCATCGTGATTTGTGTGAGATTTTAAACCACATATCCAAGCAAAAATTTTTAACAATCATATCCTATAAGTGAAACAACGTACTTATTATGTCAATTAAATATTGCGTGACTTGTGTGGCCATGTAAGCTTGGGGATGTGGGTTCAAATCCCACACAAATCACGATGATATATTTTTAAGAGTTTCTTTAATCAATTTTCAATATTTGAATAAATGTACTTAATCATTAAAAATAATATATTTTTCGACCTATGATATATTTTTAAGCTTATTAATTATGAGTACTATTTATTTATTTAGCTTAGCTAGTATTCTGAGTAAGCAGTCATTTAATCAACTATAAAAAATCTGACGTACATATTTTCCTTGACGTTTTAAAATGAAAGTATCATATTTATTTTAAATAATAATATAAAATCATGTTTTTAAAACTTTTGATAGAGAGTACTTTGCAGAATTTAATTTTTTTATTATTTTTTTTTAAAAATGTATATTTGTGAGTTTCACCAAATTGATCTGTTAGTATTTTTTGAAAGCCTTGTTTGTGAAAACCAACAGTATAGAATTTTTCAAAAAAAAAATATTTTAATAATATCGAGTCATGTTTTATTATAATACTTCAATAAAAAACACTAACTTTTCTTTTGAGAACATAAGAATTACGTTCACGTCTCTTAAGAGTTCCAACCGGCTAGAGCATAAATCCCTATTTGCAGCGGAACAGCGAAAAGTCCCAGTTTTTTTTTACTGAGTGACGTGAAACGAGTTCAGCAGCTCAGCAGACTGCAAGAACTGCATTAATATGAAAGAGCATTCTTACTGTGAATTTTGTTATGTTTCTCAACTCCTAAATCAAGCTCCGCACTGAAAACTACTTTAAGTTTCAAAACGTGCTATCATAAGTTATAGAAAGCTCTAAAGCTAACGCTAATGAATCACTGCGTATTTTGAACTAAACACATACTTTTATAATAATTTTCTTTGCATAAGTTATGGCATTTCAAACGCTGTCAATTAAAACGTCGCGGAGAAATAAATTGCATGATGACTTAAAAAGACACGAAGACAAGTCCAACCAAAATAGAAAAAAAAATAAACAAATCGATGACATAATGGCGCTGTAATGTTTTATCGTAGAGCTTAAATACTTTTAAAGTAAAAAAACTCTTAATACTTTGTAGTGAAATATTGACTCGTAAATTTTCTCTGCTTAAAAATTTTATGTTAATTTGATTTTCGTGTCATTGAAATGATTGCATATTGATTTTCTTGAAAAAAACATCAAATATTAATGGTTACGTAAATTAAACTTGAAAGCTGTATTGAAACGTTCTGCGTAATACATGTATTACTGTTTATACTAAAAACTGATGGAAAAAATAAATAAACGTAGAGTAGTGTAGTAGTGAGTGAGTAGAAATAGCTTTATGAATTTTAAGCACCAATAAAACTTTGGTTATTAATTTTTACGTTGACTCAAACTATTTGCTGTATTGTTCTTACAAATTCAAATAGAAAAATATTTTAAAAAGAATTTCAGCGAACTTGTAATGTACATTCCAGTTCGAGAACACTACATTCCTCTCACCTAGAACAGTGACGTTAGTGAGCATCACCCTGGGGGGGTGCGTCGACACCTGACACATGTACAGCCCCGCGTCCTCCCTTTGTACTGGCAGGATGGAAAGCCTCCAGTTATTAGGGTACTGGAACTTGACTCCGATTCTCGAGTCTCCGGAGTACGTGGTCGCTCCGACAGTCAGCAAGTGCACCTTGTCGGCTGTCTTTCGCAGCCACATCACCTGTAGACAGACCTGCTATTCAAACGGTTCTACAATGATATATTTTCTACCTTATTATAAAAAACATCACCTGTAGACAAACCTGGTATTCAAACGGTTCTACAATGATATATTTTCTACCTTATTATAAAAAACATCACCTGTAGACAAACCTGTTATTCAAACGGTTCTGCAATGGTATGTTTTCTACCTTATTATTATAAGTTTATTTATAAAACTACACCCAATATATTTGAAGCTAAACTACTACAGTAATACCCCGCTTTACGCGACCCCGTTATGCGCTGTTTCATTATAACGCGAATTTCAAATATCGCATTAAAATGCCTTGCATTACGCGATTTTCTTATATAAAGAATGTGTATGAACATAATATAGTCATTGACTTCTCTTAACAATTGAAAACAGCGTTGGGTGTTTTGAACGTAAAAGAAACGCTACCCAAAAAACAATAGATGTATTTTTCAGTAAAAATAACATGTAATACTGTATAAAGTGCTCTTAGAATTAAAATGATTCATCGATGTATGTTTAATCGTTAGCCCCGATATACGCAAATTTCACTTTTTTCGCGATTACTGTATTTATATTTAACATAGATGAAACACGTTCAGAGTTTATACTTCTATGTACCGTTATTTTTTTCTCAAATTTTTAGAATGAGGTTTACTTTTGACTGAATTGAATAATATGAATTTTAATACGAGTATTGTCAGGTATTTATTGATATTACATTACATGTTGTTATCACAGTTTTAAAATACAGACATTTACCAAAAGAATTATCAGCTGTCACTCTCATCAATTTATTTAATATCTATTGGTGTATAGAGGCCACCAGCTACTATATTTGTGTTATGTTATTGAATATATCAGTGAAATAACGGTTGGATAAATTTGTTTCAGCACGGAAGTACCTTGTCATATACGCTTAATGTTATATTGGATGGATCTGGGGACAGTGTATTTATATAATATATAGTTGCCTGCTTTAAACTTTAAGTGTATTATGCTTCGGCGCAAATTAATTCAATTTTTTTTTGTGTTGAATCAACTTTTTATTTTTTGACGCGACTAGCTTTGTCAATGAGCAAAGTCTCTCTCTTTAAGCAGAGTTTCTTATTTATGTATAATAAACTTAAGTAATGCAGAAATTTTAAAAATAAAACAGTGAACGTGAATGTAATAAGATATCGAACATTTGTAAAAAAAAAATATTTTACTGTAGATTAAAAATATTAAAATCATTATATGGTTTTGCAATTAATTTATTGCAAAAGTGTATTCAATGTGTTTATTGTTAGATGTCTGGCGATAGTCATGAATAATATATTTACACCTAATCCCTTGATAGATGGGTTATGACGTCAATAACAGATTTGACAGCAATTGTCATAATGGAGAAAATGATGTTATTGGAATCGTGTATGGAATTATCGAGAGCTGCAACGGTTTTAGAAATACCTTCAGCGTGCAAATTTGCTTTGAAATTCTACAGCAAACGCAGTAATTGTATTACAATCTCGAAATTCATTATCCTATCCTAACACAAATTCAAATTTTTTTTTTTTTTTTTAAATAAACTTTGATTTAAATAATAAATAAATTGATAATTCTCAAATTAAAATTGATGCATTGGTTTTTTTTTTTTTTGCAAAAATTTAATGTTTATTTTTTAAATGTATTCCATATGAAGAAATATTTAACAATGCATCAAATTTCATAATTTGCTGGAATATGCAAATAACATCTGTTTTAATTAGAAACTGTCAATTTGGCTGGAGAGATTAGGGTTGTCAATTAACATCCATGCAGTGGTTCTCAACCCTCACCGTCTTGTCTCGCAGCATGCCAACGCGGCAGTTGAGCAGTGCTTCCGAAGCGAGGTGCGCGTTCACCGCCAGCGCCCCTTTGGCCTCTCCTTCGGGCCCGTCGAAATACGGACCCCAGTGATACTCATGATGGTGCTTGGGCTGGTGGCGAAGTGGATGTAACTCTGCAAGTAATCAATGCATCATTTTCAGCTGTTAAATTCCTTATAAACTACATAATCCAGAGTACAAATACTATCAATAAAAAAACTTGATCCAATCAGATTTTTTCTACATACAACAATACCAGGCATACAACTAATACATGCCAAATATCAAATGTTCGAGATCACGAACGGGTCACACTTTAACTTCAGAGGCTGAAATCGTAATTAAATTGATTGCGTCCTTTAGTTAGATAATCAACCAACCATTATAAATTACCCAAAATACTTATAATTACCAAAAACTTTTTGAAGTTTAATTAATACTTTACTCAAAGTATTTTTGGATCAAGTTTATCAAGTATTTTCACCAATTTGTCTTTAATGTGAATATCTTTCTAATTTTTAACTAAATATCATATATTAATATGAAACTAAACTTGCGTTACAATCCATCATAAAAAGAACCACTAATTAATAAAGGTCATCATGATAAATGCGTGCTTAAAACCATTTCACAAAATCTTTATTTTTAAAATTACAGGCTTCGGTGAATATTCCATGAAATACAAAAAAAATAAAAGATTTACATTTTTAGTCCCAGCATTAAAACAATGGTATTTTCAGGCAAACATTTGAATATAAAGCCTTCAGTGCCGATGAAAGTCAAATCAAAGACTTGCATAATCGACCTCTCTACTACTACGCAGTGAACAAAATAATCACTCAAAATCAATTCATTATTTAAAATAAATATTAAAATTATTTTGTTTTTGAAAATTCATCGTATATTTATATGTATAATGGTGCAAGATTGTGTTTGTTATATCTGAATTTTTCTTTATTTCTTTGGTAGTAGTATATTTGCGTGTTTAATTGACCTATACCTGATGTTTTTAACTAATGCAATTTATTCAAAGCCAATACAAACGTTTGCACTTCTAAAGGAAAACTCATGACAAATAAAAGTATCAACAATACTATGAAATATAAATCGTTCGAAACCAGAAACATCTCTTATTTACTAAATACATGTATATATCCCCATAAACTTCTCTCTAGATCCATTCTTAGTTCATCTACGCCAAATCGAAACCTGCACAAAGACTTTTATTTCATACTTCATATAAAAATGGTCTGGCGAATCGTCTCTCAATTTCCTTTAGTGGTTTTTCCATGCATATTTTTTTCTACCTCATCGCATATCTCTTATTCTCCGCGCCAACAAGGAACCGCTCTTAGTGAAAGGGAACTCAAGAAAAAGTTATTATTCAAATTTGACAATGGATTTGAAATACAATGCATGAGATAAATAATGTGCTATTTCTGAGAATATTAAATCAAAAATATTCTGGCGTTGCTTGCACGCCACTGGTTTTTGGTGCCAAGAAAAAATCGAATCGCAGGGGTTGAAAAATCCTTGGGGAAGACTTTCAGTGCACTTCATTTGCCTAGCGCTTAATAAAACCAATTGAATTCTTTTGAAATATAATATTTTAAAAAGTCAACTATTTCTAAAAGCTTCACCCTTTGTTCTTTTGCAGTTATCACAATATGATCCCATAAATTTATTTTACAATTTCATAATATCAAAAAAAAATAGACACTGCATGTGGTAATAAATATTGTTACTTTTAATTGAACTCACACTCTGCGTTTAACTAAATTTATATGGATTTTGTATTTAAAAAAATATTGGTATTAAAATAAATAGTTATTATACCGAAATTTGTAGAAAATGCATAATATCTAAATTAAGATTTTCACTCTAAGAGTGAGAATTCTATTGCCTTACACATACAGTAAAATTAAACGACGAAAAGGCTTTTTTTGTCTTTATAAAAAAATAAATTGTATTATATAAATTATACGGAAATATAAGGTCTTGATATAGTTCACGAACTTAAAGTGATTGATATTTTTATCAATATTTTGTTATTAAAATTGTAAAAAATACAAAACCTCAATTGATAAAATGAAAATACTTATGAAGGAAACATTATAAATATAATATATCTTTAAAAATTTCCATTGTCATCAACATGATAAATTATATATCTCATAAAACACGATCAACTTCTTCCTAAATCAACTATAATTGAAAAAGTTTCTGATAAAAAAAATATATTATTTCTCCAATCGATCACACCCTTACATGACGTGAACGAAAATAGAAGGAAAGACAATACATTGTTTGCTACGCTAGCTGGAAAATTATGAATAAAGTCATTGAGTAAAACCTGTATTTGATTAGATATTTACTTTGTATTAAGGTAATATTTGATACTGGTTATATAATAATGTATGAACATAAGTCAATCAGAAACATCCATTAAGAAGTGACAGGCTCTCGTTGGAATTGGCAGGTATTGATTCTTAGACTATTGTATGTCGGCATGAAGGATTCTGAGAATATACCAATGTTCATAATATTCCTCGTAATATTGAGAGAAAAGCAATGAAGTGCTGTGATTTGATTCTCTGAAGAATCAGTGAGTCTGATTCAATATTCGACTCGACTGCTATAAATTAAATTATGGTGAATATAATAAGTAACTCGAATATGAGCCAAAATATATCTGTTCAATGAAAAGGTTTAGTTAAAAACAATTTTGCTAAAAAAAGTGTTATTCATAATCCTTTATTAAACTTATAATAGTGAAAAATATTAAAAACACGGTTTCAACTATTTGATTTAATATTATGTAAGAATGACAGTGAGAATATAAAAAAAATATTTTCTTGTTCCAGATATGCGAGTTATACGATATTAAATATTTTGGTTATCGCAGAAAATACAAAGAAAAGAAAACTAGTCTTTGCAGTATTTTTCTATGGCCTAAGAATAATCTCGTTCATGCTACTGAACACTGCTATTTCAGCCTTTTCCTCAAATATTTTTATTATATTATAAAACGTAATCTTATGTTGATTTTATATATGCACGAAATGTTAACAATTGAAAACACCAAATATTAACCACACGCTGAATTGCGTTCTAGGTTTTCTCTATAATATACGTGTGTTATGTATATATATATATATATATATATATATATATATATATATATATATATATATATATATATATATATATATATATATATATATATATATATATATATTAATAATATTTAAACCGAATATCTTACCATCCTTGTCATCCGTGTTATCCACAGTGGTGGTAAACATGGAAAGATCGTTGGCAGCGATCGAGTCTCTCAAATGTTTGGTGATATTCCTGAAGATCTCCTTTGACAGCTGCAAAGCCGCCTCCCGAGCCGCCTCCTTCGGGTCCTTGGTCGGGGTCACGACCTTGAGCGGTGAGGTTTGACCTTGACCCTCGCCAATGCTGACATCTGTCGTGAACGTCCCTGGAAAGTTACAAAAAATACACATTAAAATTGACACCGAGTCGGGGGGATTTTCGAAATATGCTTAAACCTAATCGCTAAGGTAATTTGCGATTCTTTTATATCACAGCCTTGCAATGATTTTACTGCATGCAGTATTTATATATATATATATATATTTATATATAGTCCACAATCTATAGCGTAAAATCTTCAAGCAAGCCTGGGATTTTCAATAATTGTTCTTGTAACCTACAGCTCAAATATTTTTATAGACAGATGCTTTTTATTCAATAGTTGTTGGGTACGCGATAAATAAAATTCAATGACAAATTTTTCATTACCACACATCATTAGGTTCCAAATTATTCATTTATGATAAAAAATAAACTAAATATAATATATTTGTCTTATAACAAGTATACTTGACTTATTCACAAATGTTTAATGTCAAATCTGTAATATATTTCCTTGTTATAAGATTGTATAGATATTTATGCCAGAAGTCAACTGATTACATTTTAGTTATTTATTGGTTTTGTATTAACTATCATATACAGATTATGTAATTACACTATTATGTCGTTATTCCAGTCATTCATTTTTAGTTCCGTATTGCAAAAATAATATTTTTTGTTCAGAAAAGTTAGATTATACCAATATCTGTGCCACTCAGGCAAAGGTACTTGAGAAAATAACAATTAGAAACGGGCGACTCATACAGTTACTGGACTGCGATAAATGTATTTCCGATTCTGGGGAAATTTCCTGAAATATTGGATTAAATATTATTGACAATTTCATAAATATCAAACATTGATAAATTGAATGTGACAATAAAAATATATTCATATTTTCTGAGAGAATCATTTATTTCTCATTTTATTGCTCAGAATTTGAAAAAAGGTATTTGAGAAAACCTTTTGGTGTTCATAACTTTTTAATGCAGCAAATGAAAAAACTTCTCAATATTCTTTATATATTTTTTAATAAGTAAGTATGCAATGAAATTATGGTTTATTTGATCATTATGAATATATTTTTACGTATATAAAATGTTGAAAAAAAATAGTTGAAAGAAATAAAAACGTATGCGCATTCTTATTAACGACAGCATAAAAGGCGAAATTCTCTCGTAAAACCCATCGAAAATATTATGATGTGATAAAAATGCGTGAGTAACGTGTTATTTTTAAGCTTGGATTTCTCATATTATGGAGTATAGCGAAGGGGAGGGTTTTGGCTTCAATTAAGAAATGTCTTGGCCTAATCTGCGCCACCCTTTCATGAGGTTTCTCTGACTTATTGCGTAGAGACATGTTTTTCACTCAAGCCTCGGGCCTAATTAAACACTCAAAGAACGTGGCGAAGTGTTTGATAATTTCATTATATCTCAAACTGAAGTGTTCTCTTAAAAGAATGAAGATTTAACGAAATGCTTTTTGGCGAATAAAGCAGCAGACATAAAATACTTTAATTTATTACTGTATGGTTAAAGATTTAATTTATTTAAAAAGTGTATTTTAAGGCTGAATAATTAAATCAGTTTTGAGGCATTCTTTTTTTATAATTTCATAGTTATAACACTGAGACTTTATACATAAGAATTACCAAATACATATATCTAATTTTTATAAGTAACTGTGAAATTGAAAGAAAAATATTGCATAATAACAATGGAAAATACAACCATATTAGCCATTATTTGTAAGAAATATTTCTTTTGAAATAAAACACCTTTAAATGTGTAAATCACAAGTAATATGCAAGATAAACTTGTCAAAAACATAATACATCATTTAATTAATAATTACTCATTTAACGTGTATTCTTTACAAAAATAAAATAATTATTACTTTATTTACTGAATAAATCAAAATATCAATAATGATTCAGTACTATTTAACAGATTTTAAAATTATTTGGATAAAATTGCGTAACGTGATTTTTTTTACCAGATGTCGAAAAATTCACATAAAAAATGTTTTTCGTGGGAAAATTTTTATTTTCGTAGCAATAATCGTTTTTTTTTAAGTCTTAGACGAGAGCTTTTTTAATAACACTTAATCCAAGTTTAGACTATCGATTTCAGCTAAATCCGCTTCAGTCATATAACTTGTAATTTGTTCTAAGTAATACACCTTAAAAAAATCATTCGCTTAGCGATATTTATAAAAAAAGCAATTTATTAAATGTTGATAACTCAAAAAAACTCATGGTTAGTCAATATAGCCTAAAATTGTATATTTTTATGCAGACTATGTATTCATGTTAGGTTTTAGAATACACCCATAAATATACATTCTTAATGAGAAAAGGATAATTGAAACAATAATTTATTTTGAATGTGTGAACATTGGATGATGTAATCTTCTTTTTATATGATTGGCTTGTGGAGTTATCTAATTACTTTTCATGACCGTACTAATACACGAGAATAAAATTAAATAGATTAAATTTTGTAGTATAGACATATTAACGCTGCTAAAAAAAATTATTACCTAGATAACATTTTGGAAGGTATATTACACAGAATTATCACTATAAAGCATGGCACCGACATTTGAAGCTGTAATCGTAAATAATGCAAGAAATTTTAAGAACATCTTCTCACTGAGAGCAAAAAAAAATTTGCAGCTATAAACCCCCTCGAGATAGATTGTCTTATTATGATTATTGTCTTACGTAATAATCTTTCAAATATTCCAACATTTTGCAGTGATCTAATATATTAAATACATTAATGAATAGGGGTAAAATATTTAAAAATATACAATAATGGTAGTTATAAAATATGTCACTAAATACTTAAAGAGTAAACATCACCAGTCCCATTTTTGAGATAAACTTAAAATATTTTATAACGCAGATATAAAATATATTTACTATGAGTAAAAACTTCATAGCTGCCATTCGACCGCAAATCAATTTCAACCCTTCAGTAGGATTCGATATAATATTTCCAGAACATACGGCCTCCTAAAAGTCAAAGGCAGAATTCGCCAATCGTTTATAATCTAATAAACCCTTTTGTAACGACGGGGGAAGTGTCTTATACAATCTGAAAAATATATCTCCCAGGCCACACAGCTGTACAGTAACGTGGTTTATGGACGCTAACATTGAATTGTATTCAACGTTTTACTGAAAAAAGTCACACCAGTCCATTCAATCTATTCGTTTCTTATAGTAACAATATTATTTACGAAGTATACGGAAAATCTAAAAAAACTGGTATGCTTGTGCTCTGCTGGATTTATTTGTTTTTGATACCATATTTTTACCCGATAAATGACCTTTAAATCTAGAAAGGCAAATGTCAGTTGTGGACTATGATTAAAAAAAAACTAATATATTTGTTTGAGTGAAATATTTACTGATGATTTCAATTTGTATTTATTGACTTGGCTTGTCTCGCCAATCTAGCATGTTACTAGTCGTGTTAATAAGAAAAGTAGAAACATTTCTTTTAATAAAAATATAATAATAGAACTTAAGCAAATGCTGTTTTTCAACAATATTAAGTATATTAAACTTAAAGGAAACCATGGTATTATCTATATAACGCTAATACTCCCATACCACGGACCAGATCTCAAACAGTATTTTATGAAGCAAACAAGAATTTCAACATTATATTGTAAAATCATCGATGGCTTTTATACGAGAATAATACATTAAAATTTTTTACTAATTAAAAATTGTACATTCTCATTTTTCAAGTAGTAATTTTTATCTGTATCGCTGTTGAAGCTTCAAGAATAAAACTTAACAGACTTAGCAGTTTAATTAAGCTATTGATCTTTTGTTGTTGTGTCTATTGAATTAATCGCGACTGTTCAAAGATTTATTGTCTGGGGTAATTGAGAATTTAATTTAACATTGACACTTAAATATTTTTCTTTTTCCAAACCAAAGATTTGTCTTTTTTGAAAAATGATAAATCAAAGTCTTCAAAAGAAAAACATTCCAAAGCTTTTACGCTACTGCAGCTGTGAATGGACTAATGAAAAGATAATAAGGCCCAGCTGGAAAAAGGGTGGCTTACTGGCAACCCTTACGAAAAAGCTTCTAACAACAGTATTCCGTATTCCAAGCTCTGATTTAACTTTCCCAGTTGGCAAAAATAAATAATCAGCCATTAAGTTTTTATGTAAATTAATCTTTTGTCTTTCAATTAAGCGTAATAATTGTTCAAATACCTAATAAGTTCAAGTAATAAATTTTAAATTTTATGAAACAAAATTATTTATAATTTAGATAAACACTTCTTTTGTTAAAATATATTCATTCACATAAAAATTAATATTCTATTTCAATACAAAAATCACAAAATTTATCACCTTGACTAACGAAAATAATCTATTCAAACTTTGTTATAAATGTAATTTATTCAATAAATTAGTTGATAATTTAATAAAAAACATTACCAAAGAATTGTATAAAATATATACATCAATTTTTTTTAAATTAGATAAAATACTTATTCAAATAATTTGTTCAAAAGAAATACAAAAATGTATTTAATAATCTAACATTTTTATAAAAGTGTTATTTTGTGCTTCTAGCTTGTTGCTACTGTAATATTTTTTTATATTTGTGTATGAATACAATCCGTTTTGATTGACCTCAAGATTTATTCTTTTAATACTGTTTAATTTTCAATACATATTTTATTAAAGATTATAAAAAATATGTGTTTTACTTATATTAAGATATTCGTGTAAATTTGTACGACGAGTTTTTGAAAGAAGATCTTCGAATAAAGAAAAAATATTTCATAAAAAACCTTTTTTAAGAAAACCTAAGAAATAAGATGGCACTTACATGAATGAAAAATTTCACATGAATATAACTTTTTTGGAAACTCTCAAAATGACATTGCGAAAATGTTATATAATGGGTACATTAATTTGATTGCGACGAAAAAAACTAACTTTTAGATCTAAAGGATCTTACCATATTCATAAATGTTAAATGTTAAGATGGTACGGAGTCAAGATTAAAGGAAAACGGCGATGTCCGAAGATTTTAAGAGATCTAATATTAAATAACCCTAGATAAAAAAAAAAAGGTATAAAAATCGGCTTGAAAAATTTAAGGAATCCCAGTTTTTAAAATTAATAAATATATAGTCGAAAATTCTTTGTCGATACTTTTAGGAGAATTGTTTGGAGAGTGAATATAAAATGGGCTGTAAATAAGTATTTTTTAAACTAAATAGCCCTTCAATATTTCAAAAAAGCACTTGAAATAAATTATAGTTATCGTATTTAAAAATGAAACAATTTATTTTAATACTTCGAAAAAATCGTTACTGTTATTTAATGCTAGTAACATAAAATATTTAAATGTAAAGCTTGCTTTAAAATTTTCATAGAAATTTTATCAACTTCAAGTATGAAATTATTTCATGTCATGAAATGAAATTATGTCATGAATCAATCAGATTTAATTAAAAAAAATATATATTTACATTAAGCTCCCGTTGGAATCATATAATTTGCATAAAAACCTAATTCGCATTTTTATTTACTTTTTTGACATTTGTTGTTTTTAAGGATAAAAAGGAAGGATAAGAAGCTTACTTTGAACAGTAATAAAAAAATATATGTTTTTTCTCTCAGTGTTACCAAAAAAGAGAGTAGTGTACTCAAAGAAAGTAATTACTCATAAATTTTTAAAATTCCTCATATAATAATTCATATATTTTTAACATTTGAAAATATTAAACTCACATACAGAAATTCAAGTATTATTACAATATTTACGTCTTCATAATGATAGTCTTCAAAAACCATTTTATAAAATCAGTATGATGACTATTGTACAGTAGTTAAATTTGTACCAATGAAAAGTCTGATGATGCTCTTGAATTGCTAAAGCGCTTACATTTAAAATTGATTAGTATCTAATATTTGTTTTTTTTTTATTCATAATTTATCATATACTCTTTACCAAACTTACAACAGATATTTCAACATATTTTTGATAATTTACATATTATTTTATCTGATATTTACAAATTTTAAAACCTCGCATTATTTCTGACGCTGAAAAGTCTTTTGAAAAGTCAATTTTTTATTTTATTATCCTCTTTAAATTGAGATTCACTGGCAGGTGTCTTTTTACTTTCGTTGGACACCCATGAAGATATTTTCCAAATGCACTTACGTATCTGTGGATGTTTTTATAAAAATTGACTATGTTTTTATATAAAATCTTAATTCATCGATTAAAAAGCATATTTCTTTCAAAATAATATCGCAATAGAAAATTCAAATGTTCATATTTTTTGTAATTTACCTTGAAACTCGGATTTGTTAACTTTACCTATTCTACATATATATATGACAAAAATAAAAACAAACAAATTTGGTGTTTTATAATTGGTTTCATCTAAAATAATTTTGAAAATTCTGTTATCAATGTAAAATACCAAATAATTACTTTATAAAACCATTTCATTTTAATTTTGTAGTAAAAGTTTATTTAACAGAAATTAATGTAATCATCTATGGCATCTGGTACTGTCCTGATTCTAATTTTCTCTGAATAATTGATGCTGATCATATAAAATTTGAATGATCAAAGTTATCTTACTTCGTACAACCTAAAAAACTTATGAAGTAATGTCTAAAAGTTTAAAAGTCAAAAAATATATAATTTAAACCACACTTATTATTTTATTCCATTAATTCTTTAGGTTTTTTTAAAACCCCAAAGTTTTTTTTTAATATTTAATATCAAGCCATATTTTTTTATAAATTTCAGCATATAAAATAAAGCTGTGAGCTTATTAAGTCCGCCAATTGCCTTTCTATATTTTTAACAAAAGTTTTAACTTTGTATGATTAGTTATAACATCTTGAATATGTTTATACACCGTAAATTTGTTTAGTAAAACCTTTTATAACAAAAGGTCCAGTTGCGTTACTAAGGACTGATCCTGGGGATGAAACTTCTGAAATAATAAAGTTAGACATCTAATAATTATTTAATTCAGACCGTAAGATAGTAAAGTTATTTTACTAGATGTAACACACACACGGACCCTATTCTGGTTTATAATGTTTACCCGATAACAAACCCCTAGGAATACCGCATGTTAGGGTGTAAATTAAATTAGCCTGGTTATGCATATCAAGGCAGTGTTGATACAATTATATACTAAATAGGTTAGTATCTGTTAAATATGTTCATTACATGCATTTTAATTTAAACAAAGATAAAGACTTATAATTTCAAACCCAAACAATTATGAGTAAGAAGCCTAACAATTAGATTTTTTATTAAATCCATAAAAAAAATTATTTATTTGATTTATTAAAAAAATCCACAGGACTCGTGCATGATAATATCTAGATTGTTTTGAGGAATAATTAGTGAGTAGTTATTTAAGAACGAATTTGTTGAAACTGTTTATTTAAGAACCTAATCTGAAAGAAATAAAAAAATTGCATCAGAGCAAAGCCCAGTATTTAAAAAAAATCTCATTTAAAATGCACAAACAAACGCTGTACAAAGCTTTTATAACAGAAATAAATTTTTAGTACATGAAACTTTTATAACACATTGTTATTTTCGAATTTTTCTGAAATAATAAATTTAAATCGTGTTTCTCTTTGTGAATCTTATCAATCACAAACATGACCCAAATACTGAAAGTATGTTCAGAGCACACTTCCCTAACCTTATTATTAAACTGATTAACAGCAAGAGCCTATCAGGAAACTTCAAACGACTTGAAAAATAAAATCGAATCGAATTGAAATATTTTCTTGTGTTTCTATTAAAAGCTTTGTTTAAGGGAGTTTCCGCCTTAAATTGTAAGTAAACCATCAAACTAGGGTTTATTTTATTATTTAAAAATAAAAAACCATTGAGGTGTGTTTTTCACTCTCTTTAATAAACATTTGAAATTCAAAGCTATATTAATCACATGAATTTAAAAATATCTTCTCATACGTTAAGGTGTTCATTTTTTGGCCAAACATATTAATAACAGTTACCAAAATTCTGTTACAGTAATTAACAAGCAAAATTGATACACTAATTTTGCACAAAAATACAATCTCGTTTGTTTAATTATATCAACCTTCCTGATAGGGGTTGATTATTCATTCTCTGTGGGTCATTAGGGGTAGGTGAGGCAGTTGAAAAAAGAGGTCGTTACCGCCCTTCGATCTGGTCCCTCCGGTCACTCTGTTGTCCACCTAAAAATCTCACTAATTGGCTGTCATTTGAACCAAATAAATCACACGTGGCATTCAATAAAGCCTTCCTCCTCCGCGTGACATGCATGATAACCAAGAGGCTTTAAACGAAGGTTACAGGTCGATTATTACTAAAATTGCGAGGCTTTGTTGTCAGCTGTTATTATCCCATTATTAAAAAAAAAATTATGACAGTGATTATTAATTCTTCGACAGTGTAAGTAATGTATTGAAGATAAATATTCTACAATTAACAAAAAATATTGCTGGAATTTAAGCTAAAAAATGTTCATAAGCAATATATATAGAATCTAAATCTGTTTATTTCTTGTAAGATTTAATAGACGGAGGCTATATTTAAATGTTTCCCGAGAATTGATGAATTGTTCAGCTTTGTTGTCGTGTCAACACTCGAAGCTTGTTTCGCAGTTTCGACTTCCTCGTTCTGAGGTTTGCAATTATTTATAAATATTGACAGTTCTGAGAAGTTACGTATATAAATAATATACAACACAGCTTTAATTTGATTATTGACAACGCACTGTGTACACGAACAGCGTGTCTTAAGGGCTGCGTACCGGGGCTATAAATTACATGTTTGCTGTCGCGAGTAGACTCAAAGACCTTTCTGACCTTGGCATCAATATATATCAGAGCTTATTATAGTCACAAAATCACTAATAAAATTATTTATTAATAATATTAATAAAAATATATATATTACATAGAAAAATCAGTGACCTGAAGTCCATTCTAATAATCGGCAATCGTTTGCCCTAAAAAATATTTCACAAAACAAATCTTGTATTATTTTATTTAAACTTATGTTAAAGTAATATTTTGTATACTGGTGGTGATTTCTTTTAACATATTTGTTATATGATACTTAATTTTCGTTATTTATTAGGATCATTTATATTCAGTAGGCAAAACTGCTGGCCTTGATTATGAACACACAACACGACACTGATATGTATATAAAAAGAAATATAGTTGTAACGTTCATATTTTATGAAAAAATATTATATAAAGAAACCTTAAAAGGTTATATACTTTTTAATGAGGGAGAAAAGGATTTGGTTTTATTTTTATCGAGTTAATAAAATATTTAAAATACAATGATGGAAAGTTTATCGGTGCGGTTATTTACTTTTCCCCTCATTCTTGATTATAACCATTAAGCTAAACATAAAAACCGCAATCTTTCAGTTCCAATTAATTGCAAGGGTTGAACCTGAAATGGGTCACAAGGGGTGTTTTTCCGACCAGCACCTGACCAATGGCCATTGGTTTGCGTTCGCTGCCATGAACATGGATAAACAAGAAGAAGTATTGAAATAATTATATATAAAACAATAACTATTATTTTTAAGCGTATAAAGTGTTATTATGTTGTGAATATTTAAGATTCTATAATAATAATAATAAATTAAACGCACGCTAACAATATAAAATACATACTGTTAATTTGAATTTTATTTAAAGTTCTAGGTGGGTGAATTGTTTGAACCTAAAATAAATCATTTTCATTGAAATAAAAAATAAAAAAAATGTAAATATTGAGTGTCAATTGATATTTTTAATGATTTTGTTTGTTGAAGCAAATAAGAGACGTTTTTTTTTCTTAAATAAATATTATTAATGAAATATTTACCTTATTCGTATATTCTAACAATTAATTGTATCGGACCTCCCAATTAACTTTTTTTTCCGAAAATTGTTTTCTAATCAATTCATTTTTCACGATAAAAGTAAACAACAACATACAAACAAACGGTGAATTAAAAAAATACTTGTTTACTGTACAAATTTATTTATATCGTATCAAAAGTAAAGCTTTTTGTTTACTTTAGGAAATAATTTTATCAGAAAATAAATTAACCCAAGCGGTGATAATACATCATTTTTTTGTGCATTTCCTGATTCAGAAGTCACTGCAGATTTTATAAATTTGTATAACCCTATTTTAATAGAGTAAATTTTCGATAAAATCAAAAAGAATTCATCGAAAAAATCTTAAGACAGTTTCACAAAGCAAAACTAAATATAATTTGGAATAGAATTAATTAAACGTAATTGCGATTGTTCACCTAGAAATAATTACCCTGTTAAATGAGATATTGCTAAAAAGTGAAGTAATGACATAAAACAAATCTCGATTGTAACTTAACGGACCGAATAAGATCTACTTGTTTTCTTGGCCAGACAGGCTCTATATTAAGGGTAATTAGTAATTAAATTAAGTGATTATAATTAATTGTCATGTTACACGAAGGGCTCGATCCCTACAATTAACGAGAGAATGCTATTATCATTACAAAGCAATTGACATGATATAATTATTATTAGAATTCAAATATTAATTATAATTTAGTTTTTTGATTACATAGTAGTCTTTTGAGTTAAGATGCTATAAAACTGCTTAAATGTTATTTTCACTCAATAATTTAATATAATATTTGTTTATTTCAAGCTGTCTCAAAGAAAGATTAAATTAACTATCAAATCCTTATACGTAAATTAGATATGGAAGTTTATGGTTCCATGGACAAGTTTGGAGTAAATACACAAGTTTATATTACATCAATATTCTCGAGGCAAGTTTAGGGGGATTTCCTAAAACATAATATATTTTGTACATTATTATTACATAACGAACGCTCAGCATGTCCGTTCCATTGGTCAAGCTCTTGGCAACAGGCGAAGTGTTTGTAATAGTTGCTAAGAAGCCATTTTGCTCTAATTTATGGCTTTAACAAGTTGGAGATATTTATCTCATCGGCTGGAATAATACAGTATATAGTTGAATTTAATCTCTCGTAAAGATAGAATTAAACACAAGTATGCTATAGACTTGCAAAAATCGTACGCTATGAATATACTATATAGTATAGTATCATTCAAGCATTTATATGAAGAATGTAATATATTATTTAATTAATATTTATTTTAGAAAAAATAAATGAAACCTTCATTCTCCAAAGCCACGCTACATCTTTAAACACTGAGCTTCTAAAATATTGATCCTAAAAGTGAAAACTTCTAATATAAATGCACTTGGTGGAATTCATTATATAATTTAAGTGAAAATTGTTTAGTGTTATTCCGATTTTTTTATTTATTAGATAGCTCTGGTTTCGCCACGCAGATTTCTAGACCAGATTATGTCTTGTGGTTCTTACCAATCATGTTGGCGAAATTGGTTACATCAAAACAAAACAATGTGAATTATCACTTAACATGTTTCATATAAAAGTATTATTAATTAGAAATGAAAAAAAAAAAATTAATTAATAAATGTATTTATATGTAACTTGGCATCATTTAAGGATCTAAAGTATGAGTAATTATTATGGAATGTCTTATTTCACGCCCTGAATTAATAATGCCCATTATTTAGTGTGACACGAAGGTTAACGCGACGCGTCCCAGTTTGTCATATAAATAGATTTGCCTCATACGATGATGACGCAGAAAAGCAAACCTCCTTCCTTTATTTCCCTTTAATGAAAATATTTGTTTTGCATCCCTTTAAAACATAGAAAATATTTTACACTTGCCCTTAAAAACAACTTTTTCAGGTTTATAATTACAATGATGAGTTTTCAGTAATAAAAGCTTTTGAAAAATTATAGTACATACATCACTAATACTTTGAATCTTGCATAACATTTCTTTTAAAAAATATCCCCTCACTATGTACTGCAGTAGTATTAAAACTAATATTTTAAATATCTAACAGTATGGTGGTTATAAAAATTAAATTGAATTTTGTTAATAAACTACTTTAAACTAGATTATCGTATGTAATGTCTATTGGTTCTTTTTTTCCTAGCTAAAGAAAAGTCTCTAACGCCTTTATTCGATAGCTTTAATCGATAATTTATTTGCTTCTGAAAACCGCTAAGACATTTCAAACCTCAGTATTTCACGATGACAATATTACAATCAAGATGTATGGAAAGCTTCTCGTTGCCAGCCTATAAATTCCAGCTCGGTATTTATCAGAGTGTTATCGCCTCGCACAAGCAGAGAACACAATTTCCAAGCGAATAACGCTTAGAAAAGTCGGTGTCCTCGTGTGAGATTCTATCTTTATTACTAAGTACGTTTATTTTGTCTTATACAAAGGACTCGCACGGTTATTTTATTCTCGTATAGAAACTAGAGCGCAATTACTAACCAATTTGGTTCAACCGAAGCGTTTTGTCCCAGGGCGTGCTATTCGTGTCTCGGCAGATTTCATCATTTTACATGGAGATATAAGTAATGATGATTTTCTCTTTTGACTGAAAACTTACGCCCACCCAATGTCACATGACATTCTCATCTAGGTTCAGATTATTTCATAATGTATATAAAATACACAACACACAAAACGTATGAGTCTGAAAACGTTATTTTATCAATAAATATTGACGCTTCATAACGTCTGCGAATTTTCGGAGCTAAGATATTATGCGAATCTCATATATTATTTATTTAAAAGGAGAAAACATACACAAGCACAAATATACATCCAGTTAACACAACCGCTTTTTTTATTATTAATATTTGTATAAAAAAATCATAAAAATAAGACCTAAACCTTTATGTTTAAATACTTGTATTGGAAATATTTTGCTTTTGGAGTCGTAATTTAAATACAATATATGAAAATATCCACTTTTAAAAAATGTTACAAAAGTACAAACAAAAACAAGTACCAGTGCCAAAAAGTGAATAAAAGTATGAAAAAATGTTGAGGAAAGCATTAGTAACGATTTGCCATTTGAAAAAGGCGAGCGTCCCAAAAGAGCTCGGGCACACTTTGTCCACAAATTAGAAAATTTTAACCGTATAATATCCTCCTATTTGTACAAGCAGCTTATTTTCAGTAAACTTTGAAACTTTCTTGCGAGAAATTTTCCGCGATTGCCAAATCGATACAGAAATTCAGGCTTTTTTAGTTTCAGAACCACACATCCAAACAAAGTTAAGTTTATAACCAATGTGATGTTTTAACAGTAATGGTAAAGTTATTTCATACGCCATATAAAATTTTTAAATAGTGTAAATGATGAAAACAAAAATACACTTGTTATAAATGAAAAAAATAATTTAGAGGAACTGTATTAATACTGTATAAGACGTGATATTTTATTAATAAAGCATGCAAAAACGACGCACGCATTAATAAATGCGTTACTCTGTTGATCGGAAAATCTTTCCTTACCATAAAAGTGAGAAATATTCTGAATTAATGCTAATGTCATGCCAATATATACAACATGCATACTCGTATTTAGCATTTCCTAAATTTAATTTCTGAAAAACGATAGCTCTACCATACTAAAATATTAAAACAATATTATCGTTATATTACAAAAATAACAATGACTTATTATGAAAAAACCATACTTCTTAATTTTTAAAGTAAACATAAAATTTTGAAAAGACAACTATTTGGATATTTAAACCTTAGCATATTTTTTGTTTATCATGTTGATTATTAAAAAAGAGAGTTATGGTTATTATTAATAGAAATAAATTACTTAAAAAAGAAAAAAAAATTTCAACCTTTGCCTTATATTTTATGTTTATGATTGTCACATTCATTTTCATTATGGCTTTTTACCGCCATTGTTCTGTACCGTATCCTAATTATATATTTTTATTTTCTTAAATCTTCTGTATTTAATTAAAAAAATACCCCCAAGAAATATATGAGACTTTTTAATTATCCCAGATGTATTTGACTTGCCATAAATCAGTAGGTGGGAATAAAACCCTCCCACTTTATTTTTACTTTTATGAGTCTGGGCCGAGAATAATTCTACTTAAAACGTAGTATTTTTTCTCATAAATTATTTATATTAACGATTTCAGTAGAATTAAGTTTTTCCGTTATAAATATCTGTCTTTTAAGAATATAAGATTTGTATAAAGGCTTACAAAATTTATTTAAATAACTGGACAATTAATCAACGAAAAATATTTTGTAAAAATAAATTTAAGAAGAATTTTTTTATAATATTAAAAAAATACTACTTTTTATTTACAAAGTTTAGTCAGGGGCTTGAAAAAATAGCTGTACTGGCTGGAATATATATTTTCATTGTTTTCTGTTTTCTTAAAAGTTCAAAGTCAAAACATTATTATAACAAGCCTAGGCATTGTTATAATTTATGTTAGGTTTTTTTTAATTTGGTATTTTTGCGTGTAATTTTAACAAATGGTCAATTGCATAAGTCAAATAATCAAAATAATTAAAACTTTATGTTTATTAGACCTTTGTGAACTCAATTATAATTTTTTTACTATTCGAGCTTTTCGGTGGCGTGGTACAAATGCCTTTATTTGATATTATCAATTGTTCTGATCTTCACGTTATTTGCTTTGATACATGAATACCATTACTTATAATTTGTTTTATCTTTACGTAGTTAAATATAAATATTTCCAGGTGCTGATATTTCCAAAACCACAAAAAGTTTTTTTGTATTTTTGATTTATACAACCAATAGCCACAAAAATATTGTTTTGATGTTGATTGAAAACATTTCTTAGTAAAATTTTGTGTTTTGTTTTGTTAAAAACTATTTCTAATGAGTTAGTATCCTGGTGAGTTAAAACTTATCGTTATGTGAGAGTTTTAACTGAATATTATTTTTATGTTGGCAGTTTTGTAAACTACCATGAAGATAGAGTTGTACGTTCGTGGCTGCTTTCCAAATTTCTACGCTTTATAGCTTCAAAAACGCCTGAATGCGAATGCTCTTCCGGAATTTTCATGTAAACGATTTGTATAAAGACATTTTATTTTCAGATAGACTTTCTGCATTTGTATGTTTACTTTTCAAACAAATACCAAGCTGACAGGCGTTATTCAGAAAAAAAAAATATTTACCCAGGTAAATAATATGTCTTGTACTCTTTTATAAAATAAATCATTTATTCAGTGGTTTATATTTGTTTTGATAGGTAACGTTAATAACAACCTTCAGTTATTTTAAGCTAATAAGTGTAAATACGATATATAAGCCACAAGACATTATATTGTTAAAAAGTAATCACATACAATCGTTTCGTTAATTGAATTTTATTTAACGATTTTATTCAGCACAATGATATATATTTAATTCTTGTATAAAATATAATTGTATTCTAGTATGAAATATCTAAAAGTTCATAGTTTTATTGTACATTATTTTTTATGGACGTTTTACCAAATAACAACAAAATGTTTGGTAAAACGAATAGCTCTATAAAATCGTATAGATCGAAAAACAATATCACTTCAAACTGTATTAGTCGCATCTCTCCAATCAGGTCGTTTTGTTCTCGATCAAGAGAACATTAAACATGCGTTAGTTTAGTTCTGTAGTACACTTTATGCAAATGAATATTTTAAATTAAACTTTAAGTACCCTCGAAACTGACGCGCGTACAAAGTAGTCATTTAGATATTTAGAAGGCTGGCCTAACACTTTATAAAATACTTGTACCGGGGAAAATATCAAACTTTATTCTATGGGAATACTTAAAAGCTTTACTTGCTAAATTATACTTGTATAAAATAATGCGTCCAACACGATAAAGCACTTAATGAAAAAGTAAGCAATGCACTCACTTTATAGAAATCTTCGTTCATTTAAACCCTGTTTAAGAGTCATATTTTTTCAAGACATATATATTTGTGATTTAATTAATATATTCAAGTTTATTTAAATAATGATACGTAGTGTCGATAAAAAATCTACATTTTTATAATCGAAAAATGATTTTAAGTAACGATGAAAATATTTTTTAAGTATAGTTTGAAATATTTTTATTTTTGTCAGTTATAATTAACACAATAAACCTATAAATGTAAATACTTCTGATTGCAATATTCTACTATTGATCATGTTTGTTGTTTGATGAAATGCTTATTTTTAAATCTATTAAAACAAGTTTGTTATCATACAAAACTGTTAATGTTGACATTACGCTAATAACTCAAATAAAACCAAAATTTAATTTCATCAAAAAACATAAAGTAACTAACCACGCACTCGACTATATAAATAAAATGAGTTTTTACGTCACAAAGCCAGGCTGTTTATCATGATTAATATTATCTATTTGCTTTCATTATTATATATGCTCAATTATAATGTACAAAATTTCACATTTCACAACTGTTTGCATTTGGATTCAGCTGCTGTGTGACTTAATTAAACAATGAATCATTTATTTCGAGCACCCAGTGGGCGAGAGCAAACGTTTTTGGGCTACAACTCATTTTCAACGAAATAACGTATGCTGGTAATTTATTCTATTTGCCCTTCGCTTATTGTCACAAATTGTGACGGGTTACTTGATTTAATGAGTTAGTTTCCAGACGATTCTTTTCATACCGAGAAATGAGTGAAATAACACAACTCAAGCATTTTTAAGGATTTATTTCTACCAAACGTGAAGTGTAAAGATATTATTTCATCTGATTATTTAAATGTCAAAATATCACTGTAAACTTTTTATTTTGAATTTTAACAACTATTTTTTTATTAATCTTGACTTGTCATCAGTCTTATTATACAACTTTGCGAGACTTGGCAGGAGAACTGATTGCGGTTTTCAATAGAGCCTGAAGTGAGTCTTGAGTCAGCGATGCTATTTTTGTTTTATTATTTCTAAGATTGAAAATTATGACAAAATAAAAGTCACTTTAAAATTTGTATCAAACTTCAATTTTACATCTCATGTCCATTAAAAACTTTTTGAATATCAATATATGAAATTATGATACTATAAAAAATATTTCGAAGTCAGTTTTTGGATATAGGGTAGAAATCTGAATTTGTATTGTATGTATAAGATATGAAACATTTTTTAATGCATATAATGTAAGGTATTCATTTTCAGTATTCATGGCAATCCATATTCACATTAATTTAATTTAAAACCAATATTCATGTACCATAATCTTAAAGCACCGTAAATATATATGATGTAATTTTTATTTCACTCAATAAATCTGTGTAAATATTTTTTTTGTCCCCACTGAATAAATACATTTACAAAATTCAATCCCATAAAAGGAAGACCTGAGATGGGAAGCTATTTTTCTCTCCAAACAAATATCAGTTTGGCCTCGAGGTGTATAGGCTCTTAATAATTCAATGTTTAATGTATGACGCTCCAGTCCACGCAATTATACTCCTTCCACTGTTTTCCAGAACTACGGCATAATGATTGATCGACTGGCAACTTACTCGCCTGCTGGCTGGATGATCTATTAGCGATTTTGAACTATAGTGACCTAGTTGGGAAAAAAAACCCCACTACCCATATTCATCACACAGTGAAAATGCTAATTTTCAGACGGTATATTACATACATTATTTGCAAAAAAAAGGTAAAGTGTATTTTAAAGTAGAAACAAAAAAATAACAACAAGGTAAAAAAAATTCAATAAAGTAATTGATTGGGTTGCAAATTTGATATCGAATATGAATTGAATGTTTTTTCACGTTGAAGTTAATTTCGGATGAATTTTAAATATAAAATAAAATGTTTTAAAAATAAAATAGTCAACAATTTTTTTGTTTTATCTTTTGTGCATGATTTTTGTTTTGAACGTGATTACGTCACGATATAATTGGATACAAAATGACATAAAATTTATGTATTTGTATCCAAAACAAGCTTATTTGGATTGATTATACAAAAATATACTGAAAAATCTTTTTACAGAATTAATTTACTGAGTTGAACATTAGACATTTACTTTTTTGTATGTTTCACAGAGTCGGTTAAAGTAGGTTAGCGCTTGTCAATTAGCCTCTGTTTTATTCGAGCAGATGCTATCGTAACCTTTCTTTTGAAATGCCAACAGTTGTACACAATGGCCATTATTAAATACACTGAACTGTAATGATTGCACCCCTATGTGTCGTCCATATCCCTTACAATTGTATTCGTTCTGAGACCAACAACTTCCATTGCCAAATCACCAGATTTGATTCCAGAAAGATGCAGTAAATTACTAATAAACATTTAGATTTAACAGAATACACATTTTTTAAGTGCTATATAATATGTATATCTATTTATGGATTGGTCAATCAGATGCGTATTTATTACCCATTGCGGGTTTATTGTATTATTACTAATATGATTAGGCACATTAGTTCATATATAGAAGATGACTTAAAGAAACTCTCATCCCACACAAATCACGATGATATTTTTCTGAGAGATTCTTTAAGGCATCTTCTATATATGAACTAATGTGCCTAATCATATTAGTAATGCTATATAATACTTAAAAAATATGAACTTCGTATAATAATTGAAATTTTTTCTTAATATAATATGTTTAAATATTTTCCTTAATGAGTTTCATTACACTTTCTGCCTCACACGTATCGGTAGAATGTGAAACCCCTAGAAATGTTTTTCACTTTTTTTATATAAACTGCGGATGACGAGTATGTAGATATGCAAATGTATTCAAAACTTAATTATTTAATAAACTATTAGGTGTTGAATAATATTCAGTTATATCCCGTCAAAGTATCGTTGCGGCAGTAGCTCGCACTTAATTTTCACTTTCAGTCATAACTCCCCCGCATGGTCTCGAAGCCGCCATCCCTCTCGTTAGATGACCCTCGTTTGCGCCGGAAACCTTAGTGAACTTTGCGTATTAAAGTAACTGATTTTCTTTTACAACTCATGGCTCCCCTCCGCCTCGTACACTCATATTACACACCTACATTATACTCGCACATGCCATACTAAGTTATCGAGCATACATGACCACTTTTACTCTAACCAAATGTATTCACGTGTCACCCCTACTAAGGTCAGGATATAATTTAGAAAGTTTATTTAGTCTGCCAGGCGTTTTTATGCGTTTTTGCATAAAAACCAATTCGAAATCAAAATCGATTTCGAAAACAGCTTTTATTTTTATAATCAAATCAAAAGTATATAATGTGCATTTTATATTTATATCCTATTACACATTTATACAATACCGAAAAATATAAGTGTATAGTCTATTTTAACACACACATTATTTATTTTAATCATATGTATAAAAAAAACCTGTCTGCTTAAACGTTTTTTTATTTTTTAAGAGTCTGGGCAGTTAATTTCAATCATTTCTTTTATGTATGACATGTGAAATTTTGCTCAAAATTCAGGCACAAATTTTAAATAAAACATTGATTACAAAGTTAAATACATTTTTTCATGCTTGTAAACAAACCGCAAATAAATATTGAGTTTCTTTACTTTCTTGTGAGTTTTATTTGACAAGCAGAATATTTCAAGTAAAATACACGTTTTTTCTTATGAATAAAAATCAAAACCTAACAAATGTCAACTGTCATTTTATTTACAGCTAGTATATACACCGTATTTTTAATTATATATAGAGTTTAGTTTTCATACTTTCATGATAATAAAATGTTAGAAAAATAGTGATAATAAAATCAAGAATAAAACAAACATATTTATCAGTTTGAGGTTTCATTAAAAGTAATAATTTTTTTTTCACTATCACACATACCTCATTTTCAAAACGTGTATGAGAATACCGTGGAAGAGTAAAATCTTACACCGTGTACTTTATTTACCTGAACTAAACAGATAAATGTCGTATTATTATCATTAATAGCGAATAAGAGACATTTTATTTTCCCCTGGAGTTTTACGCAATGTCCCTTTAAGTCTCACTTCACAAAATTATTACAAAGTTAGCGAGCGCAAAGTTGTTGCGAATTCGCCAAGGTATGCAGATTCTTGAATAAAATGTTATAATGTCAGTTATAACAACTCTAGTGTCAGGGTTACTTTCAGTTTCGAGCTGAAACAAAAACTAATTGGGCTCGGAATTTAATGAACGTTGAGTAGTCTCAGATAAGCAACGGATTTTGGAAATCTTGGAATTTAAATGTGAAATTAGCCAATTGTGAAAATTCTTCCCATTTACTGGCAAACGGCGTGACTTTTTTTTTTAAAACAAAAAAATAAGTTTCAGATAAAAAAGCGTCGCAGATTAATATAAAGTTACTAATACAGTAAAGTTAGAGAAAAAGCCATTGTATTTCTATTCAAATGTGCTGTTTTTTCAACGGCTTATTTTTCAGTCTATCCACGTTGAGCTGTTTAAATTTATATTTCTCCATTTATAAAATAAAATGGATGGTCTAAGAAAAAAATAATGAGATGCTTTATAGTATTCGTTAAGATTAATTTTGCCATCTAGAGATTTTGGAAACCAAGTTATCGATTTCAAGTTAATTATCTTATCATTAGAGTGATATATTTTCTATCTTAATAACACAATGGTGCTAACAAAATATAAGGATAAAAAAAATAATTTAACAGACCAATGTCTTTTTTGGTTCTAGTGGAATAAATTTAATTTATAAATCAAACTTATACAGGCTAGAAATATTTTTAAATCAATCTCTTCATCTAGACATATTTTTAATCATATTCATTTAATGTGATGATATGATCTAGTTATTTGAATAATTATTAAAAGAAAAGACTCATTTCTATAGTGAAGGCTATCGTTTAGATTTTGTGAAAAATTGAAGAAATTCATGCATTTATTATCATACTTTTATTTTAATCATTGGTATATATATTTTTTAGTTACTTGGTTGCTTAATAAACAAAATGCCCCAAAGAGCGTAGACAGTAAATGTAAATGTGCCATGAAATCAATATTGTAAATAAAAATAACACTTTTAATGCCTGTTTTGGAAAATCATCTAATCTGAGAGCATTTTATTATTGCAAAGGATAAAAAAACACAATGTAGTAGGATTCATTACCCAAACTATTTTTTTTAAAGAATTGTGCTACCACGCCATTAGAGCATAATATGACTTCAATTGATAAGCCACGTAAATATCATTATCATAATATATGTTTATTTATTATAATCTACCTTTAATAGATTGAAATTCTCGTTCGAGGTCGAATATTTTGATACGCAAATTGATATACAGAGTATTTACTAAAATGGTGTATCTAGGGTTTATCATATTTCTACGTCGTGTATTCGGCTACCAATATAGCAGTCTTGAATGGGTACAGAATTAACGTGACACAGGGCTATTATTTTACAGGTAATATTATAGATATGATAGTATCATGAGGTTTTGGCATCGATTTATGTCTTGTTCTATTATATAGTTGACTTGTTAGCCTAGCAGTTATATAAACCTCTTAGCTAGAAGTCGGTTGTTGTATCTTTGTACTATAGGCGAATAATAATTATTCAAAACTATATGTTTCAGTTTATGTATGTGTTGATGAATGTTAAAATTATATTTCTTCAGAGGCAGAAAAACAACAAAATTGCTAGATTGTACAATATTACACGATCTGTATCTCTAAGTGTTGAAATATTATTCTCATCATAAAACTACTGCGTTAAAAATAATGTTTTCACACGCTCACGAGTAATTTCAGATATACATTATGAGCCTTATAAAACTAACCGCAATATTATTATTTAATGTTAGTCCAAATGGTGAGGGTGCGTATTAATAGAAGCAACGAGCAACCCTTGCCACGGTCCATTTGCCTTTTGACCCGCCCGCTCTCTACTCGATAAGAAGTAACTCGTTTATTTTTTCTGAGGATGAGATTGCTACTTCATCAATCGTGAAGACCAGGAACTTCATTATAGATAAGGACCTGTCCTTCTGTAATCAAATCATGGAGACCGTCAATTCTGATCCTCCCCGGCAGAGGAAAATACGGACCGGCTGAAGATAACCCAAAAGAGGATATACTATTGGCCGAGTTAGTTGTTGTGACCCAGGTTATGCAAACTTATTATTATTTTTCAAAAACTCATACCAAAACAATTACTCATACATTTCATTCAGTTAGAATTCGTATTGAATATTTAAAAAAAAATTCGCATGTATTTCCAACTTTGTTTACTGCGTGTTAATATTATCATTACACCAATTTCGGGTTATTTGAGTCATCGGTTTAGGGTTATTGATTTATTGGTCAGAAATTTTTAACAAATTTTCTTTTTTGGCAGGGATAACATAATTTTTTTCCGTATTTTTTGTTGTGTTTCTTTTAATATAAGTGTTTGGAAATTTTTTATAAATATTTCTATCGTACAAGATTAATTGAATTTTTTTTTAGTTACATTGGTTTATTTTTAACGGGAGTTTTGATACGTATCATTCCGAATAAAAATAGCAAAAGGCTTTTTGGTTTTATCGATAAAAATATTTTAGATTTATGGAATTTAAACATGACAATATATATTAGAGATGCTACATAATTCTGAGCCCAATGATCTGTGCTGGCATGCCTGGGTAGTTAAATCAATTAAGATCAGTAGACTGCGTCGGCCAAGTCGTCAGTATCGCTTGGATAATCTACAGGGAGTTTTTCAGTATTTCTCTGGGGCGAGAGGGTGAAACAAAACCAAAAAGCAAGACAAATTCTTAGTGGTATAGAGAGAGGGTAAACACTGGGCGACAGGTCCAGGAGGGAGTTGGTATTAATAACATAATCCCTTCTCAAATGTTCTATTTACTTCATTGGTTATCTAAATTTACAAATATTGAATATGCGAGATATTTGATAAGGTTTTATTCAAATAAACTTCTATCTGATGTGCAATAAAGTAAATAGAAAAATCTTTTTATTTGAAATCAAAAGCCAAAATGTTATTTTTGGATACAAGTAGTTAAATAATCAAGTGATTCACCACCGTATTCTAAGTAAATTATTGTTTTCATATTATGTAATGTTGCCACTTGGTTATTATATGTATTTATTTGACTTTATTTTCACCGTTTTCGGAACTTTTCTTTCTTGATTAAAATTAAACGTTTTCCCAACCAAATGTCTTTACAGAGTAAAGGTTAGGTTGAATCGTTTTTGAAATATAATTATAGATTGAGTCTTAGGCAATTTATAGTAGAAGTAGAAAATCGAGTTAAAGATCTTAAGGCATTCAAAGTAGGGATGCCTATTTTGTAAATAATCTAACATCTTATTTAACCTGTTTTTTTTTCATAATCCATTTATAGCATTCTTGCACAATTAGTTTTTAATTTATCCATCCAACATTTTTTGATTTTTTATATAAAACTTGCTAAATAAAAACATGAAAAATTGTAAACAAATATGCTTCACTGACTGATATTCATGCTCGAATCTTATTTTCTAGTCAAAATATCAGTGTGCCTTTTCTTTATTTGTTTCAAATTTTTGTTTTGTAAGTTTTTTTCGGCAGAAAGAGGCAGTGATACATTATTTTAGTTTGCATACACAAATTGAAATTGAAAATTCCCATGTAGAAAAAAGTTAAGACTTTCGTTTCGTTTGTTTTTCAACTTTGTCGTTAAATTTATCGCTGTAAAGCTGAATTCCAGAGTGTTCTTTCATTTTAAAGCAATATCTTTAGAAACCGACTCGTGCGGAGGGAAACCGTGCAAAGCGATGGGACCGAGATGGCTTATACAAATTTCTTTGATATACTAATCATACATATCGGGGGAAATAAAAATGCGAGATGCATTGAAACCCCTCAAAAATAATAAACCATGACGTTACATGCAATATCAGCATGAGCTTGTTTATTTTTTTTAATGATTTTTACAAAAGACTTCATATTCAACACACATATTTACTGCTGTTATTAAAATTTGTAAGAAACAGAGATCAAAACTAATAGCTTAGTTTTATAATAAAATAAAACCAAGTGGTTTTGGAGACTACGTTAATTTCACTTGTAGCGAGAGCTCTTTCGCCGAACACGGCATCTTCAAAACTGAGTCTATACAGAAAAAAGCGAGCTTATACATAACAAATTCAACAGAAATACATGAATCATAATACATTACAAATTTATGTGGAAAAATGCTTCTATTGAGTGCTGTGAAACCCCATTAAAATGATATTAACAGCAATAATTTTAATATTAAGTACTTAAATAAACTATTTTGTGATGATTCCTGGCTGTCCTGGCCGCCATCGCTACAAGTGAAATTAACGTAGTCTCCAAAACCACTTGGTTTTATTTTATTATAATAAAATGGAGTATTACAAAATAAATACCAGTTCCATCAAGCTTAGTTTAAGATATATTCAAAAGACCATCGTAAGTCCTATGGGGCTGAAAGGTCGGAGGAATCAAAATCGAAAGCAAGAATTCTATAAATCAACGATAATAGTATATACTATAAGTCTAACAAATATGTTTTATTATTTACTCATATTCAAGAGATATTACGGTCAATTGATTTTTATGGATTACGCTGTATTAATATAACGTCTTTATAAATGCATTCTGAAAATTAAATTTTACCACCGTACATAAGGCGAACAAAGGATTTTCTCTTGCTGTATAATTGCAACAGAACCATTCAACAGAACCGCGAATGCCTTCCTTCCTCGGTTTAATTGTTCATAATTAGACTTCGTTTGTATTTGAAGACTCGAGGCTCGCTTAGCCGTATCGAATCAGGAAAGCTTTCCCGGCAATAAAAATGGACCTTTAATAAAAAAAGGTAATTTATTTTTTGCAATAAAATCCTAGGTTTCATGTTAATGTTATGACTTGATTCCTGTTTTGTTTCTTTTCGTAAAATAAGTCGTGAGTTTTATTCGCAAGAGGTCGTGAGTCTTTACGACTGTTTCTGTAGTCCTTCAGAGAAGGTCCAGAGGTTTATTGAGCTCTCCAACGAGAATCATTGTTCATAAGTTGCAATTAAACGGGATTGATATATAAAAAAGACAATAGAAATATAACATAAAATTTATACTATTACATTTTATTAGTAAACAGTCCGGTCGTTAGTTTTAATTGTCATACATTTATGGGTCTTTTGGTAGTTGCATAATATATTCAATATAAAAAATATTTATTTATGAAATAGTAATTTATAATAACATAATTTTCAATTGAAAAAAAGAATCAAATTATGAATGAAAAAATATAACAAAGCTTATCCCTAATACATTTATAAATTTAATATATTTGTTTTTAAAACTTCAAAACACTTAAATTATCGATACGCTTATTTCAAAACTTTTAATTTAGTCTTTAAAAAATCATTATTATTAAAAAATAAATTTTGTTTACTATGAGTACAAGAATAATTTATTTTTGTATTAATAAATTAAAGTTAATAAAAAATTTCAACTTTTGTTTATTTTGTATTTGTTTATTTGTGGCACCAAATTTAGCTTTAATTGAAAAACTTGTTGCTAAAACAATCTAGAAATCTTTTACTTATATTTAAATAAAAAATAAAACGGTACAGTTAAACTCATGTTAAAAATAATCATTTTACTTTTTCAAACCGTGATATTTAAGTAATTTTTTAATGTGTTTCTTTTATACAGATATGTGCACTAATTGCTTTAAAAAAAGTTTTATTATCAAATATAAGACAAACATTTTCCATATAACGTTCATTATAAAGGGATGTTTTTATTTCATAGCATTTTAGCATTCACCCTCATCTAATTACGAAGCCCGCATATTTCTAAAAAGAACAACAAAAAATGCACCGTCAGGACCAAACAATGTGGATCTTGAGCAAAAAAACAAATTAAATTTTACTTTCTACTACCTACTCGAACATTCGCTGTAGGAAAACAAAGAATAATTAAAAAAATATATATACATTAACGCAAAAGAATTACTATATACTGTGACAATGTATAAGGTTTTTTTTATATAAAAACTATACGAATGCAATTGTTGTGTGACAACCTAATCATCCCAATATAATTTGTAATCATTTAGTTAAGAGTCCTTTGTTGCTAACAAATAAACATTGTACAAGGAAGTGGATTTTGCTCCGCTTCTCAATATCAATTAACTTTGGTTAAATGCTTTAATGCATTTATTTATCTTTGTGTAAATTACAGTTCCAACGGACAAATGCCGTCCATTATCTTTGTTATTTCATCTTTTATTATTAAGTAAACACTACCATTTAGTCTTCAATAACATTTTTGTGCATTTATTTGCTTGTGGCTGCGTCCATTGTTGTATGTCCATTTGATTGTTTAGGTGCAGGACTACGATCCTTTGTTGTAATTTATCAATATACACATGTATCAGAGAGCTCATATCATAACTTGCCTGACCACAGAACCAGACGCTGTCTGTCTGTCTGTGTTATAAACATCATAATTAAAGTATTGAAAATGTTATCATTTATAAACGTTGATTGAGAGTCCATCAAGTATTGTGCATCCGCGGAGTCACATGTCAAGCTAGTGACGTTCCGAGAGGGTGTATAAATAATAAATCTTCTTTCAAATAACGTTCAGAGTGGATGTAAAATATACTGCGTTTATATAATAATTTAACATGTTCTTTAATTATCTTTATATAAAAACCTTGCTGAAAAAAATGCAGCCTAGTTGAACAAAAAAGTGTTCTGTGCTCTTTGTAATTAGTATTTTCTTCAGGCTAACCTCCCGGCGCATACGAATTCTCTTCACCACCTCGAAGCAATAAGTGGAAAAAACAATTTTCTGCAAACATAATTACTCACAGACTGCACCGAGCGCAGGACAAGCAAACAGACTTCTATACAAATTGACCCTTTGAGACCTTCGCTGTTGCCTGGCGAGGCTGTAAAGATCCACCGAGCTAACATTACTTCCCCGAGGTGTGAAAATGATCTTTCATTAGCTTTACAATTATCCCCCTCCCCCCGTGAAAACGGGGGATCGTTTTCGTATTTACTTTTCGATTTGGTTCTGTATTTTTTACATCATTACGCGAGCCATAATTTGACCCCGCGTAAGAGGATATTTTATTTGTTAACGGTGAATAATTTAAAAACCTTTTTATATTAAGGCTACAATAAAGGCTTTTATGTAATCGAGTAAATAAAAATAACCGAAACCATTGTTAGGAAATTACAATGTAAATTTAACAATGTTCAATTCAATGTGATGACACTGCGAAGTTGACTCAATATTATGAAAACAATTTCAGTAAACAATTTGATATACGTTATATAATGTTATCCAGTATATTTTTTTATTCTAAAAAAACAGGTTTACTTAATTTTTATTGGTAGAAAATACAACATATAATTTTTCTTAGTTATTTCTATTACTGTAACAATTTTTCTTAAATCGATCTCTTTATATAGAACAATAATAATAAGTTTCTTTTCAATTAAATTTTGCTTGTTTATCGACGTTCTTTCTTGCTGTGAAAACAAATGGCCAATATATTTAACTGATATATTTATGTACGTTTTGTAATGAATAAAGAATACAGATTTTATATCTTAATTCTAATTCTAAGGCTTAAACTTATACTCAGCATTTTAGGGTAAAACGAACAATCAAAGTATCAAAGTATATTTTTTTATTAATTGGTACTTATCTGATATTACCATTTATAAACAGTAAACTATTGTCTATAAATAATAAGTTTTTTGGTGACAAACGGGATATGCAAAAACTTCTAGCTGTGATAATGAAAAAATAAGTTATGGAATGAAATGTTAAAGTGTAAAAAACGAGTTATATAAAATAGAAATGTGAACGTCAAAGATTGCTAGCGAAAAAGATCTCTCGGAAAAGATGGCGAGAAAAAATATCCGGAATGACTTTGGGTCGCTCATTCACTAAAGTGGATTTAAATTTCGGATGGAATATTTCAAGGGAGGTCTGCGGAAGGCTTCAGGGGGGAAGGGGCGAAGACTCCTGAAAGAGAAGGCGGATGAATAGTGAAAACTTGGAATTAAAAAAGATAAGTGTCCGCAAAAAACGGAATTAATTAAATTTGATTAGTGAATTATTCTTGTAAGATGTAATCTTGTGGTGGGAGCTCGGCATTGTACAGGATTTTGTAAGGTTTTCTTTTGAATTCGACCATTTCTTATTTAAGGTAAAGTATTCTTATTTTTTTTAATATTGTTGGCATTATAAGTATTGTTTCTGATAAATGAGTGCCTTGGCTGCAACCATTCAGATGGTGAGAACAAAGTAAAGCTACGAGTAATTAATTACTGGAATAGTCTTCTTGAAAAAAGACAAATATTTTAATATATTTAAGGCGAAACTCTTAATTTTATTTGGAGCATATATTTAATATTATTTTATGTTGTAAGATAAATATTACGGTCTTTTACCATGTAATTTTTAGTTTTGAATAATAAGAATACACATATAATAATCAATATGGAGAGGTTACACACAATAAAACATACTCACTACTTCTTATAAAACCTTCTTCTAAGGTGGACTGAATATATAAAATACAAAATTTTCAAAGGTCTGTGCATTTCTTGATTGAAGCACCTTTACAAAAATATATAAATACTTTATATAATGTATTTTATAAAAGAGGAGCATTTTATTCTGTAAATATTCAATTTCACAAAGTGCTTGTGGCGAGAGTAGAATATTCAGAATACGCTGAAAAGATGAATGAATGTTTTTTTTTAATATTCAACCCGAATTCAGATTGTAATCCGGCGCAGAACAAATTGTAGCAATTCAGAAAATAGTTAAAAATATTTATATGGAAATCTATACAACACGCGACTTGAATATATTCCATGGGTATTACTCATTGTGAAAGCGAAATTATTGAATTTACAGAAAATATGGGTCACTTCACACCTTTCTTTACGTAATATATACCATATTTTATATAAACCCGTTAAAATCTAATATTTTATGAAATTCAAATACTCAACTCTGTTTTTTTAAGACGTTAAAAATAATAATAAGCTTAATTTATTCAATTTACCTAAAATTTTACGTAAATTTCAGTAAGATATAAATGTTTTCTTCATTATACTGGCTTTTGAGTATTACCGTTCAATTTTATTAGATGATTATATATTTGGTTTTAAGAAATTTATTTATCAGACTATTAATAGTCTTTTAATTTTATTATTTGTTTAAAAATCTTCAAAGATAAAATAAATCAACACAACGGAAAAAGTTTTTTTAGTATTAAGTTTATAAATAATTAAATACATTTTTAGATAAGCAAAGTTTATGAAATATCTAATTTTAGAGAAAAAAATCATGTCAGCGCAATCGATAAATTAATTTTAATATATTTTCGTTAGTTGAAAAAATAAATACCTTATTAAATTTATTTGGGTCTCACTAAAGGTTTTCTCTGATCCTTTTTATGTGTCAAAAACCAAAAAACAGGATTTTTATTTTCGCCTTGTTATGCCTAAAAGTACTACCTACTTGTACAAATGATACTGCAATAAATATATTTAGAATAAAAAAAATATATAATTATTTAAAATAACAAGTTGTCGCCAAGCGTCGACTTGTTCTGTAAGAAACACAGTACAACCATGGCGCTGTTTTTTTTTTTTTATTTATGTTGAAAAAAGTTTGTGGGTATTTTTCAGTAGATTAACGGTTTTACGGAGATATGATGACAAATGAATCAATATAAAAATATCTTTTTTATTGCCTGGTTTTGATATCTATAATACAAGGTACTCCCGCAGGTCATCAATCACGCTAGATGCCTATCTATGGATCCGCCCTTCTCTTGTGTAATAGTACCATAATTGATCAGTTACTTCTGATATACTTGCTTATGTCTACTTTTAATATAAAAGCACAGGCTGACAAATGATACCAATAACGATCTTGACGAATAGCGTTTTGTGCTTTTGAAAAATTATTACAATATTTTCGTATAAAAAAACATGAAAAAAATAGCGTACAACGTTAATTAAGTTTTGATATTTTTTGTTGTAGATTATAACTTGTAGCGTATTTACGGGTTTCCTTCTTTGATTAAAAGACTCAAGAGAGAAAAAAAAATAAAGAAGGGTTCTAAAATAAAACATCGGTGGTTATCCGAAAAGAATCGAACATCCCAGCAATAGCTCCAAAATAGAAAACAAGTCCACCGAGTGCTCGTCAATTCCGCTTTGGAAAGTAAAAACACTTCGATGTTATTTTTCCTCTCATCACCGAGCCTTCTGTATTACCCCTTAAAACGAAATCTGGAACGCTGAATGAAAGCAATATATATAAATAAAAAAAATATATATATATATAAACAGCCAAACTAACATTCGTTTATCGCAGTGTGATGCTTTGGGGTGTAATTTTTTCGTCGGGTTCACAGCCCGCAGGGGCTCGAAAGTTTTTCTTTATTTCCCCGCATGGCGGCCTTGCGGCACTAATTGGGATTTACGACTGCAGTAACGTGAGGGATTTCTGATCGTCTTGTTTGTAACTTTGCTATCACAGAAAAATACCGAAGGCCCGTGTGGTTGCTGACGCGGCGCAAGTTTTAAGATTCCGACAAAACCCCACTCGTAATCTGGGATTTATCGTTCATTACTCGCAAAAATGCTGTGAAATTTTTATATTTTTCAGAATGCGGAATAACAAAGTCCAAAAAAAATTTCTATAAAATAATATTAGACGAGACAGTCATAATAGACTTTTTAAATATTTTATTTAGAAACCTCGCGCTTGAATCCATTTTGATATTTTTTTATTAAAAAAAAAACATATTTAGTAATTTTCTTTTTTTATTTTTTGTATGTGCATTTTTATGCATAAAAATGCCAACAAAAAAACATGGCTAAACAAAATAAATAATGTGGAAATAACCGAAAATAAAAAAAAAATACTTTTCAGTAAAATAATGGTTCTATTTTATTTTCTTGAATTTAATTCACTTTCTAAACGGATTTATAACGGAATAAGCTTATCAGGCATATTTAAACTCAAATATAAAACTTAACATTCTAATTTTATTTTTACAATAACTAACTTTGCAAATAAATAGCTAATATGATTTTTGCTATAACACTCTAATATTTTTGAGTAAAATACTTGAGTGATATTCCACATGTTCGTTTTTATTTGTGACCGGTTTCGCCAACCTTTCACGTTGGCATTATCAAACAGAGTCAGAAAGGTTGGCGAAACCGGTCACAAATAAAAACGAAGGTGTGGAAAATCACTCAAAAATATTAAAATGGAATTCCACCAAGTTCTCTTTGTCAAAAATATTGAATTTCTATTACACTCTGATAATCAAATAGGAAAAATCTATTTAGATATTGAAAAGTCCACTTTTCCCTGAAAAATGCTATTTATCATAAATCTTTGCATGTTAGCGACTCGCTGTTGTTATATTTTGGTTTAACATTAAAAAGTTTGCCTAATATTTCATACTTAACAATTCAGAAAGGCAAGTGCCTACGTTTATTCTATAAAAATTAAGATTACTTTACATGAACCATTGTGAATGCAAATTGCTTTTAATTTTTTTTATTGGCGCGTTTATTCTACAAAATTGTTTGCAGTAGCAATTTCAAACACCCTTTCGCTCTCAAGTTGTTTAGGAAAGACATAAAAATATTTTAAACTCACCGATAGCAGGGACGAGCAAACAGAAGATCGCAAGCAGTAGCTGCTTTTCTGGCTTCATATTTTCAGCCCCCCATTTCCGGGCACGTCCCTTATATATCACGGAATAATCCCTTACCGAACCTAGAACCCTTGCATTGTACACAACACTATCGAATATTATTAGGTCACTTCACTATTGTTTGTGGCCGGCGAGGATACTCCCATTGTTGGGGAATTCAATAAATTGATATATAAACGCTCATTAAATTATTACGGGATCCCGTCTCATTTAATTAGTCTCTGGAATTTAAATATCCACTGAAATTTGGAATTTAAATATCCACAAATATGGTCTTGAGTTATTTTGGGAATGCAGATCCGCAGGCCATCTTGAGTTTCCTGAAAAAAATAAAACATTTTTAAAATAATATGTTAATGCATACATATCATAAAATTTATTATTGAGAAACTTTCAATAATTTAAGTACGTGTTTATGAAATTTAGTGATATGATAAATATTGTGATGACAATATTGTGTTGACAATTTTGCTTTCATAATCTCTTGGAATTCATCAAATTTTTAAAGATCTCCAGGTATAATATTTAAATTGTATTTGAATATTGCCTCTTTATAAGAGGTTATACTTTCGGTTTTGATTTTTTTCAATTGCTTCAATGATAATATCTAATTCATCGATTAACAAAAAAAAAATGCTATAAATTAATTATATATAAAATATTTGTCACTTTCAAATTTTTAATAAGATATTAATTGTTGGGTAAAAGTGTTCAAAATAATTTTTATAACCTTTAAATATCGATTATTTATGACAACAAGAGTAAAAAAAATCCCTACACATAAAATAAAGTGCAATATGCATGTTTTGCGTTTTGTGAAAAATGTGATATCTAGCTAGCCAATTGTTTCAGGAAAACAGTAGCTTTAATATTAAAATATAAATTTCATTTTTATCACGAAGCAATTTTAAAAAAATGAAACGGAATTGCTGTAATCAATGCAAAAGTAAAATTTCTTCTAATTTAAGAGTTTGTAGCGGTTTTGATAAAATTAAATATCCCCTATAATCAATCAATGTCAACGCATTAATTATATATTTATTAAATGTCTTTTTTTTCACAAAGTCCAACAACAAGAATATATAAATCAAAATAACATTGTGTTAGTGAAACGACCGCTTTAATTCAAGAAAAATAATAGAATAAACAATCTATGAAGTATTAGCAAAAAGGTTTGTAGTTACAAATAAATTATATTTTTATTTATCTTTCATAGAAAGTTACGCTAGTTATGTAACCATTTCTCAGTGTTTTTCTCAACAATCAATAAAACGTTTAAGTTTACGAATATTTTTAATATTACCAATCAACAATTCATAAAAAAACTCTGATCGAAGATTAAGCAATGTATGTTTAATCTATTTTCTGACTTTTCTGTTGATCGAACATGTTCACTTTACAAATTGCAGCTTCTGCTATTGCTGGCACTTTTAACCTCTCGCTGGAAAACTCATACGTAATTAAACTCTGCCACTACAAGTTCGAAGGCAATCAGTTTCAGAGGGTTCCTGAAAGAGCAAGGTGATCAAGGGTTCTCTTCATAAGACAGTTGAACCATTCAATTGAAATACAGAAAATGGCACACTGTGAAAACGGAGGGTTGCAAGAAGTACACTTCAAACACTTTGTTAGCCTCAATGTCATACGTATTCGTTTTTATTGACATAAACTAAATATAAAAATATCGGTATAGATAAAGGATAAGAAACGTTTTTTTTTAATTTTTGTAGTTTACATGAAGTGACAGATTTTTCAATTAACTAGATAAAATGCTTTGTGTTTACTGATAAAGTTTCCGATTGCATAAAAACACTTTATTGGTAACCAGTTTCTCGGTAAGGTATTAAACCATTGTATATTTCTCATGAATAATATATAAATAATACATGCAAAAATAAACCCTGCGTTTAATCGTGCCGTTTGGATAATATCTAAATTCTGACTAGGTATACCGTACACAAATTGAATTTCAGTTGAAAATTTAAAAAATATTTTAAACTATAATCAAATTATACGACGCCGGCAGGGGTATTTCAAAATATTTTTAATCAACATAAAAATAAAATCCGCGCTGTAAATATCAGGCCTTTGGCTAATGAATATTGATGGCGGTGGCTTCCACGTGTCGATTTCTATTTTCGTATTTCAGGTGGGCATACGAACCGCAGACCAAATACATTTTTTATATAAAATTTACGCAGAGCCGCTTGCACTCGTAGTAACCTGATATATATTTAAGCGTTAATCTCTGCCAACTGAACCCAGGCTTTGTGTACTGAATAACAGTAGTACCGTATATAATAATTAAAGGATATTTCATTTGATTACATATGAGGATTAAAAATGTATTTAATGTCTTAAGTGCTGTAAAACCAACATACTTAAACACTGTACAAATAATGATATTTTTTATTACTTTTAAAAACGGTTTACGTAATGTTTTAAAGACACACTCTTATTAGTTCAAAATAGTAATTCAGGTAATGTTTCAATCACTTGCTTTTAACTTTTCTTTAAGTATTTTATAATATATCACTAAAACACTTCTTTGGAATTCTTGATCTCGCAAGAGCCATTCACCGAGAAATAAGTATTGACAGACTTTGTGATCGATGCTTAACGTGTATTTATTTCTCAAAATATCTTTTGGGCCTCATTTCTCTTCACCCTACGTCATTTTCAACACCTTAAAGTAAATTCATTTTAACAAATTTTTCATGTGCCTATCACATGGTTGGTGTAATTTTGGATACTTTCTGAAAGTGCCAATCCATATATTTCACGACGAAGGTCACTTCAGACTTTTCCTCTCCATGGGGCTGTTTTTCATCGTTCGGATCACTGACGAATTTAGAATCTTAGTAGAATAATCTTTTAGAGTTACTGCTGAATCATTTCACGGATCCATCAAAGCTCCTCCGGTATAACAACGTAACAGACGCACTACTTTTGATTGGCGTTTAATTAAATATAGAAATGGGTATCATTGTTTTGCACTTTCGAAGTAAAATTTACAACCGCATCGTTTTAATTCGTTATAACCTCAAGAAACTACACTCTATTTAAAAATCCCAATAAATGAAGTAACATAAAATATATTTTAAAATTTGGAAAATAATTGAAAATTTAGTTTTTCGATAGAAAATATTGTATCGTTTTATTTTTTTGAGTAAAATCATATGAAACTGTTATAAAGGTTAGTTATAAGTAATGTTATTTCAGTTTAGATAAAAATACACAAATGTTACCTCCTCGCCAATCTCAGTTATTTGAATATAATGGAAAACATCCGACCTTGCAAATATCATACATTTCTAGCCGGAAAACACAATCCAAATCAAATTATGCCAAGGAACGTGCATGATAAATAATGTATATTTCAGGATATATATTTTCTTTTCTAGCAAAACACCGATCATCCAATCCACATATAAGAATTATCATTCTCTTCTAATTAATCATATATATGCTTAGCCTTTCGCGTTGAATAATTGGCTACTTTATTTTTTTTGCCCTTCGTGAAATATGTGATTATGCAAATTTCACCAACTTTGCACATAATCTTTAAAAAAATTGTTATGTTTTGTATTATAAGCATTTACACAAAAAAAAAATTCGGCAGACACGTTTACGTAGACGCGTAAAACATCTAGTTGTAAAATATTTACAGGTATTGGATAAAAATATCAGTATTTAATTATATACAGATGTGAAGATTTATCGTCATGTCAATTTGTTAAATTATTTTATTATTTTTTGCAGCTATTCTGTAACATGTGTCCTCAAAAGGTTTAGAATTTTTTCATCCTATTGTAACAAAAGTTTAACCTATAATAAAAATATAGTATATATTACTTCATATTGAGTGGAGAAACCAGCAATACAACAAAAGGTGGATGAATATAATATTACGCAATAAATCTTAATTTTAATCGTAATTATTTTATCAGAAATAACACCTTATCAAGATATTACAATGCATAAAACTTCGAAAGGGCCAAATAACTATCGATTATCTTTTAATTGAAAATAAGTAATCATTTATTCACTAATGACTGCTCCAATTCAAAACTGATTTGACAAAAAAGTGATAAATGTATTTCAAATTTTTATGGTGTAACATACTAAAGGCAGGTACCATAAAAGATAATTTATCTTCCATTCAACCAAAATTTGCTATAAAAAATCATTGTTAAAATTTTATTGAAAAATAAGGCTTTATCTATTCTCGAAGCTATCGGCTTGTATGTTGATCGCTTTGGCTCTCAGTCAAAATGAACCACAGTCAGAACTGAATAATTTTCTCTATTCTTATATTCGATGAAACTTACTTCCTTTTTTGAGCATGAGAAATAACTTTTGAGACGATCGATAATGCTTTGATATGAGATAAGAAAATCCGAGCCAAAAATATTGTGAATACAGGAAGTTTTTTTGTTTGAATAAGAGTTTGAGCGGACGCAAGGAAACTCGCTGGTATTCAAATTAAATTTTAAATTATTCAGTAAGCATTTTAATATATTTACTGATGTGATTTGTGATATTGTTTGTTCTTAAATATATTTTTTTCAGACAGATATATTATAGGTATTACTAATTTATATATCAATTAGTTTAACATGTTACATTTAAAACGTATAATATTTATTACATATAAGTAATAAATCATGTGCGGTACTCGATATCATATTTCAAAGTCGATAAGTGTTTAGTATTAAGTATATGTCATAATATTTTAATATAGATTTTTATTTATTTCAGTATTTTATGATTAATAAGTTGACGATAAAACAACACCATCGCTAGTTGGAAAATAATAAAAAATAAATTAATAATTATTATTATTTGTTTGAGTTTATGAGGCTATGAAGTTTTATAAACTATTTGCAACGAGCAAACAACAAAAAACCAATATTCATCTAAAGTAATTCTAATTAGCGAATGAGTTTGTTCATTCGGGCTAATTGAAAATTTACTATGCCATTTGTACAAAATTTAAAAAAAATAAAAAAAAAGTGTTATATAAAGATAGCATTCAGGCAACAATATTGAATTTAATAAATTCTTTGGATGATTGGCTAAGCTGTCTTCTTTTAAATTTTAATATAATTGTATAAAATAAAAATATTTTAATGATTATACATTGATCTATTCACATCAGTGAATGTTGGGATTACGAGCTCCGTATAATATGCATATTTTTCATCTTCATAGATAATTCCAAAAAGTTTTTTTAAGTTAATATATTCCGCGAGAATTTTTATGTAAGGAATTTCATAATACTCCCTTTTCCTCTTCAGAATTTCCTTTCACATGCCTCCAATGCCAAAAGGTACAAGCACAGAAACGGGAAACGCATTGTACAGATATGAACCCAATTTTTTTTTATTTTCTATATACTCAAGACGAGTCTCTGGTTAGTATTTTTTTTAAATGCTTAATTTAAAATGAAAGCATTTTAAAATTAACAACCTCTGACCTTTAAGAAACTTTTATGACAGAAAATTATGATATTTATGATAAAAATTAAAATATTTTAAAATAGTATTTTTTGTAGTATTGTAATCTTTATTGCTTGTGCAGTTTTCAAGCTTTTTTTGAAACACTATTTTTTATCTATAGTAATTGTATCTACAACGAAAATCTTTTACATTGACACTTTATCGTAGATAAAATTTCAAATCATCGCTTGGTTCATAATAAATCTACCTTAACAAATTATTTTATAATTGATTTGAAGAACAATTTGTCATTTATCAAAAAAATTATATTAGCATTGATCACCTTGTGCTACGTAAAACCCACTCTAGGATTTTTCTTTAAAAAAAAAACTTTATTAAAAAAAAACGTTTCATATATTATTTGAACTGAGTTATGTTTAAGGCCTTATTAATATTATGTCCATAAACATAATCGTTTTTTTAATAACACCAAATTACCTTTTGTGTGGTAAAAAGTCATAAACTCTATTCTAATGAAGCGATTTATAGTTTGCACTGTATATATATTTTTTTATTATCATAGTTATTATGTTTATAAATTAAACAGCTTAATAACAACGAGCCGTTAAAAAAAGATTTTAATATATGAAGAGAAGTTAATATTTTTAATTAAATACTTGAGTGATTTTGCCACCATGTCAAAAATATTGATTATTTGAATAGAAATAAAGTCCAATAGTCCTAATAAGAAAGCATTTCCAAGTTTTTTTTAAATAATGGATTTTAAATGACCAATACTTTTTATTTATATACAAAAGTTAATTCTTTGCCAACTTACCAATTCTATCTACATGAATATAAAATTTTTGTGAAATAAATGCCTTAATTTATATTAAATACAATGCTAAGAAACTAATACTGAAAAAAGTTTTTTTCAACAACGACTATCAAAGCGTTATATTATTATGTATATCACTAGTTATATTATATCGTTGATAAATCCTGAATAATTAATTGTCGTTATTTTAAGAAAGTACTCCGTTTTATCATTATTATTTATTAACCATTACTTTTCAGTGGTAATTACTATTTAATATGTAAAGAACAAAACATACAAGTTACTGTGCCACAGTTGTCTTCGCTGCCAAGTTGTAATAACTATGGGTTATAGATTCGAGTGCTATATTTCTAAAAGCATTGCTTATTGATTTTGATAGTCTACAAAAGTTTGACGATGTTATGTAGTAATTGAAATATCTTCATAAAAGAATTCATGGTGTCATCTTTCCGTGAAAGGTTTCATAGGGTCTTGATCGATGACACTGATTATGACATTATTTTTTTGCTAAACAAAATGCTTGTCAAAGAGATATTTAAGGTACACGAGTCGCTTTTATATACAAAACCGTAATGCTTTTTTTTGGTAAAAGTTTAAATTATTCATTTATATTTAAAACTTTTATTTTATGTGGAATAATTTAAAAAAACACATAAAATGAAATGTTAGAATATTTAGATAATTCTTTGTAAAGCCTAACATTTAAAACAATCTTGTTGGTTTTATTTTTTATAGACAATTTTAAACAAATATACGATGTATATTTTAAAAAATTACCATAGTTTTTCAATTTCAACTTGAGTTATATCAAAAATATCAAGATCAAACAAACTGATGTATTATTATTAACGAAATTTTAAATTAAAAAATATCAAATTCATAGGAGATGTTAATATAAAATTATTTTACTATGATGAGAAGTATGTAACGTTGTTGTTATTCTTAAATTTTAATTTATCTTGATGCGATGCGATGATATTTTTATCAGTGATGCAGTATTTAATATAACTTAAAATCTGGTATAAAAAAGACATATCTAACATATTTATGTAAAATGCAGACATTTAACCTAAATATGTTATTAAAAATAAAATAAAAATCGATATTTGTTAATGACAGTAAAAAAATAAGAATAAAAAAACATTCATGGTTCCACTAGGTAAAAACGGGATAAAGGATCACTGATAATGGAGAAAGGGAGTTTTAAAAGAGAAGGAGGTCAGAAGAAGAAAAATCATTTAATACAACCAAAGTTTCAAAAATATTAAGTTTTACGAAGCTTGAGATGATTTTTTTTATTTAATTAAGTTGCTTGGCCTTTTGAACTTTTACCGGTAATTTTCTGAGAACTATCTTTATATTAGTCGAGTTAATATTCTATAAACTTGTTGAGAAGTTTTGTATCTACGTTTCGCGAAAACATAACCAAGCTAAAATAAGAGTAGTTTTAATGTCTGAAATACAGAAAGATTATTGAAAAAAACTATTTAAATTAAATATTCAGTTTTTTCTTAAAATTATAAATAATAAATATCGTACTGGTACATAATGTGAAAAATGATTTTTAGGGTGTTTTTACACTTGAAATTCACACCCGAAATGACGAAAAAAATTTCGTGACAACTGCCTGTAAAAATTTTCTTCGTTTTAAATATCAATCGATTATTGACAAATTAAAGCTTGATGTAATATAATGAAAATATCTCATTTATCTTTTTTGTTAATAAAAATAATCCACCCGCTTTTAAATTAAAATGAAATACGACAATCTCTCTCAAAGTTCCGATAGTATTTAAACATTCGTACGATTTTAGATAAAAGCAAAAAATGTTTACTTCATTCCATTTCAGGAATATCGCTCATGCGATATTGAATTATTGATTCCAGACATTCCTCAGTCAATCAATTATCTTAAACATAAGAAAGAATCGAAATTATTTTCATAAGCAGTATTTCAGTATTACTCTCTTTATCAATATCCGCATTAGTCACTAATCAATAGTCAAAAATTTTAGATGTTTATATTTTTATGTGTTGTTTTTTTTGTTTCAATTTCCCGTCAGTAGTTTTTTCAAATATTTTTAATATATCTAATATACAGGTTTACTATTTATTATAAAATTTACTCTTCTACGGCAATCACGGCCCGATAACCGAAAAGATGTGGGTTTAAATCCTACCGGTGTCGTGAAAAAAGGATTATGGCTTTTTTTTGTCTTTATCGATAACCTTAATACAGTGAAATAATTCTGACGTTCAATTTTAGCTCATAGTCCATCTTGTTTTTATGATGTAGTTGGTTAAAACACTGACTTGATTAATCTGTGGTTGAAAGTGTTGCTATGTAAATCAATCGCTATGCCGAAAAAAATGTTTTTTCAAGCTTCAAAATTAGTTTCTCCAAGCAAAAGACATCTAATGTTTCTAAAATAACATAAAAAACCCACATCAATAGAGATATAGAGTTTGCTAAGCAAGGGAGAGTAATCAGAGGAAATATCGGCTTGTGGCTTGTGATACATCATCAACATTAAAAAAGTCACAAATAACTTTTCATTGCATTAAGATTAAGACACAACTTCAATATTAATATAATTAAAATAATAATTGGCTTTATACGGATTTCATCTTTGGACTACGTGACTGGCTAGAAAAATTGCTAGTCTTCGGACTACAAAGCAAAAAATGATGATTCATGTAACAGTATTCATCGTATTTATAAATGAAGACAATCCACAAAAATAATAAAACCAAACTATTGTGCTCCTAAATACGCATGAGAAATTACAAAAAAATTAAGCCACAGATATATAATTTCATTCTTACACAAAGAAAAATTAATAAAGGAAAGAAAATATTAATGAAATACGTAGATCAAAGAAAAGATATCAGAAAAAAATAGCTTATATGGATGGAATTTGTTGTCTTTTTATAGCACTTAAATTTTCATTTATCTGATAAAATGTAATATCATCAAAAATGTTTTGATATGCAAAACAGAATATTTAAAAAACTCTAGAAAATAAACGTATAAAAAGAATATTCATAGTAATAAATAGTTTTGGCGTTGATAGAGATATTTATAAAATTAAAAAAAATAATCTGTAAAGCCTTAATTCATGACATTGTTCAATGAGAAATAAAAAAAAAAAAAAGAATTTTTAAAACGACTTAGTCGTTCATAATTTCAAAATACTCAGAATGGGTATTTATAAAGTGAGATTGATTTCGAAAAATATCTGGTTTAATTTTGGTCTAACGCGTTAACAATAGTCATTTTTTTTTCAAAGCCTACCTAATAGGCTGTGTTATTTATTTAAAATTTATATATTTAAAAATAAAAATGTTTTAATATGTAGATTTCCATCGATATTATTTGTCATACTGCGCTGTATTTTGAGTCGGGTAACGTTACCGAAGTCATATTCAGCGATAATAATTAAATACGAAGTAAAATAGGAAATATATAAAGGTGGCGCCGGAACCTGAACCGAAACGTCGAAAACTCTAAAACGCAATAAGTATTTTAATAAATGCTGCCAAAACCTCCTTACACGATAAAACGAGCACTATGGTATTTAAAGACAGCCGAATAAAAAAATCTAAAAATATTGATTGTTTAAGTAATTAACTAATGACGTATTACTAGAATTTTAAAAAATAGCCATAATTGTAATAACTAGTACATTTTAAATTGTTCTATAAAATATATACAATTTTACTTCAGATTTAATTATAATTAAAATTACTTGCATTTAATCAACGCAGTGATTATGAGATTACAATTATTTTGATATCTGATCGCTTTTGCTTTTCAAGAGCTTCATAGACAGATTTTGTTTATGAAAGCCCTAAAAAAGCCTCAAAAATAACAATGATCGTAATTTTATAACCATTTGGTTATACATACATGTTTATTTTTAAACCTCTGATTATGTCGGCTAGGCAGTATAAGGAAATCAGAAACCTTGCGTTTGTCCCAATTAAGGCTTGCCTGCCAACGATTCTGAATGCTAATACCACCACAACTCCACTTATACATCATAATTTATTGTACCATTTCAAATATAAACTTTCCTCTAAATATTTGAGAGAATTTCTATGTTTGAATGACAATAGTTTCGACACGGTGTAGTTTGTTATCTCCGTAAGGGTCATTAAGTTATCTTATTACAATTTACATGCCACCCTTGTGTTTTGAAATTTAATATTTTCAGGGAAATGTTTTTGTGAAACGAGTCATGCGAGATATGTCGATGATATAAGACCCGAGTATTTTTAGTTGAGAATTCGTTGCTTGTAAATGGAGCATCCCATTACTTTGCTTAGGTAAGGTAAGGCTTAGGCTTAGATATAAAAAAAAATCTGTTGTATTGTAAATTTATGGTGGTTTTGAATTTTATTTGTTAAATATATGCACTGAACTAAACCGATTTACTTATATGACTCGCTGTATTTTAATATTTTTTTTACAGTAATTAAAATTGCAGTATTCAGTAGTACTAAACCACTCATTTAACTTTTATTTTCACGGTCAGATATGCATTTACTATACCATGAAATATTCACCGGTAAAACTTTATTAATTTTTTTTTAGATACACATATATACGAAATTCAATATTTTTGACAGAGAGTACTTGGTGGAATTCCATTTTAATATTTTGAATAAAAATACTTGAGTGATTTTCCACATTTTTGTTTTTATTAGTAAACTAATAAACACATATATACACTAAAAAAAATAATTTAATACATCGCATTAAAAATGTGATAAGCTTAACGTACCTTATATTCTCCAAAAGTCACATTACACTTGGTATGTAAAGCAGTTAAAACGCTGTCGTATTATTTATCCTGCTGTTATATGATAATTCAAACAAAAAATTTGCAAAAAAAAAAAAATGTCATTTTAAGCACCGCACATACGCACTGGAAAAATCACTTTTGTTTAAAAATTGAAATTCACTCGAAAACTTTTTCCGCTAGGGAACTTCCGAACTTCGCTAGGGGAGGTCCCGCCAGAGTCGCTCCCTCACGAGTCGCCCGCCCGAGCGCTCAGCTTCCACTGGCCGCTCGCCGTTATCCGTTACCCGTTACCCGTTACCCGTTACGACGCACAACGGATGCGCCCCGCGCGGCTGCGTCAACCGGCGTCGCCGTTGTAACGCCTCTCCGGACTGTGGACTCAAAATTGCGCTCAGCGTCCATTTACAGTGGCAAGAAGCACACCTCTACCCCGATTTACTCTGAAGATAGATTGAACCGTGTAAATCGAAAACACACTCGAATGTTACTCTTTTCAGTATATGTTAAGGGTCTTGGTCCCATTATCGAGTTTTTTTTTTTGATCATTTTCTAGTCCGTTTTGCGAAAAATCGACTGCACCAATCAAACATATTTAAATGATACATCCCTTTTTCCGAACACAATATATTTTTATTTCTTATAAATTTACTATTAATATGATAAATATGTGTTTTTCCGATTGAAGTGTAGGCATTTATTTGGAGATTCGTCAGGTACATTTTCCAAGAATCCTAAACATTTAAAAGTCTTTTATTTAATTGTGATTAAAAGATTTAATATAAACCATGTGCGTCTTATTATTTTAAAAATTAAAAAAAAAAATCTTTAACAAACTTTGGTTTTGAAAAGTCGCCATTTTATCCAATTTTTCATCATCTTCAAGATTTTATTTTACCCTGAAAATGGACGTTAATTAAATAGTAAAAAATAGATAAATATAGTTTATAGTTTTTACAATACTCTGTAAAAAATCAACTTTCGATATAGAAAAATAAAGTGACAATTAAATGACACGATTTCGCCAGGTAATGGACTGACTGTGGTGTCCGGTTGGACACCAGAGGCAATTAAATGGCTGGGAGCAACTGCCTTATGAACACTTTTAACTTTTTTAATCTGCTACGTACAAACCGCAAAGAAATGTAAGTAAATATACCTTCTATAATATAACTAGGCACATTAGTTCATATATAGAAGATGATTTAAAGAATTCTCAGAAACATATCATCGTGATTTGTGTAGGATATGATTGAACCCACATCTCCAGGCTTACATGGCCGGTGTACTGACCATTGTACTAACGAACCACATCTATTAATCGCGAATTTTTAACAATTATACTCTACATATGAACCAATATTTAGTGATTTGCAAGCACTGGACTTTTTAACCAAAGTAACTAATATATACCTGTAATGACGTTCAATCCAAAAATAGACATACAAATATTCCTTCATTCACTATCATTTATTGGTCAGTTTAAAAAATGTTCATTTCATCTTCGTCACGTGCCTCTCCTCGGAGGAGGTTGGCGACCATTCCACCGAGAATATACTCACTCTGAATCAGTGTCTCTATGTTGAAAATAGTGTAATTGGTACTCCTACAGCGCAGTTTTATAAAGTAAGGAAAAGTCTGCGTATTACTGCTGCCCAAAAGCAATATTAAATAATAATATTCTTTCAAAGCTCAGGCATTTAGATCTGATACTCCTTCTGCAGCAGGCTACAGGCCCCACCACCTTGACAAGGTACTTTCAGAGCATATCCCTCTACAATCATTCCAAGTCCACTACTCCATTACCAATCCTTTCCACACGTTCAGGGCAAAGAATGTCATCTATGCAACATAATGGGGAGAGCAAGTAGACGTTTTATTTTACATACAACAACAAAAAATATATAATTATAATAATAATAACTAGCTTTGTATTTTTGTCTTCACTTTTGAATTTATTGAAATTATTTGCATAACTAGTTTCGACCCAATGACCGGGTCACGCATTTGATGATGACCCGGTCATTGGGTCGAAACTAGTTATGCAAATAATTTCAATAAACTCAAAAGTGATGACATAAATACAAAGTTACTTTTTATAATTATAATTATAATAATGGATATTCACCATTCAAATGCCTTGTCCCTCAATAAGAAAAAATATATATTTTAAATAAGCCTACAAATTAATTTCTGACTTTTTCCTTTCTGCTTGGTGTGATGTCACTTTTATTACTTGAAGCGATTCATGTTCGATGTTAGATGAATTAGAAACAATTCCAGGTCGGTGAACCTCGGTAATGAAAAGCCTAATTGACAATTGTGTTTGATTTTTGGTAAAATCTTTATAGACCTCCTCATATTGAGTTAAGTGTTTATTAATATCTCGTTGAAAAAGGAGAACTCGTTTAACATTCGGGTCGTTTTGTAAAAAAATGATTACCTTATTTTCGCCCTGATCCAAGTCCTTCACGGATGACTTTTACTGTGAACGAAACTGGTTCAGACTTCTCTTCATCAGAATCATTTATTTCACTAAGCAAGCCTCCACGACCCTGAACTTTGTACACGCTAGGAAGACATTCGCTTCAGAATAAATGAAATTCAGAATAGAATGGAACTAAAAAATGACTAGAAATATAAACGAACAAAATTTCAAAATGACTGGAGATTTTTTTTTAATCCCATTTTATAAGAGTGTAAATAAAAAACGTGTTAATAAAAACCGTGTTAATAAAATATCGTTTGAATTGGGGTATAGGTCTATTAAATTTATCATTTAAATATTAAATAAATAAGGTGTTCATGCCAGCGGTAAATATAGGGGTGCATGAGATGTAAAGAGGGTCCAAGATTCTGAATAAAAGTCATAATGTTTTTATCATTGATAGCACTTGTGTATTTACATCACACTTTCTTATAAAATATATCAAGATTTCTAAGTTATTTATTAATTAAGTATAAAACATAAAATTGTGTGTGTAAGTGGCTATTTACTTCTTAGTCGTTTTGGTTGAGTTAAATCTGAAATAATTTTATATAATTATATATATATGGGACAAAAAAAACTTATGTGACCTCTAAAAATGATATACCTTTTATGTAAAAAGTAAATGCTTTTTCACTGTATTAAATAAATATATCGCTTATGACAAGATAAAATATTGCTTGGCTTACAAACAAAACATATGCTTATATTAAAAATATATTAAGTGATAATTTATACACTAAATATGAATTAATAGCTTATTTTAAAAGCATTTGTAATTGCGTATTGTTAATGCGTGTCTTTAATATAATCCGTGATCTACATATAAAATATTTGTGCAGTAAAAATATAAATAGATTAAAAAAAAACATTTTATAAATCATGTCAATTTTCAACATATTTTAAATAAGACTATAACTTGTCTAAAAAGAAATTTATCATGTCAAGATACGGGTCTTTTTTTATAAACAAATATTTATATACTCCAGACCACACAATCTATCATGAAGAGAGCTTTTTGAAACACATTTGAAATACACTCGTAAACCAACAATTGAAGGAGCAAATTTGTATTACGAATTCCCCAAAGGCCCACAAATATGGCTAAAAATATTATTGTTTTTATTTGCCTGGCCTATCCCTCTTATCATTTACTGTTTCCAGTTATTATATAGTAAAACCCCTGGAGACCGAGACGATGCCCTGTTTTGACATCAGATTGTAATAAATGGAGAGATCGTGTCTTATTTGCTGTGAGCCCAGGGGAATAGCTGTATATGGAATATGATCGAAATAATAATTATCAATTATTTACAGTGTGACCTTTGACCTTCCGTATTTTAGTAATTAAACTTTTACACTGTTATATAATTAATCAAAACTTTCCCGTTTTTCCGGTATAAATTTAAATTTCATTATTAGATTACACTCAAACTTAACAGCACTATTCAACTATTTGATTTTGTTAATATTTAAGAACTCAATATAATATAAAAATACAAACTTTGTGTTTTCACACTGATAATAATAAGTGCATCAAGATTATTAAATAATGTAAAGCAAACAATTTGGTTTGGGATTTTTGTGAAAAAGTGAAGCTGTTTGTGATCATGAAATAATCAAGAGATTTTCTTGCTTTTTTATAATGAACGAAATAAATATACTACCTAAAACATTATAAATTATAATTAAATATCAAAATAAATTTGTGAATTAACATTTTGCTATTCAGCTTTAAATTGATCTTGCAGTTTAAGCTGCTGAATTATAATGTATCACTAAAATCTAATTAGATAAAATATCTAGATTCAAGCATATAATAAGAAACATCCATTTCCTGATTGCAAAGGAGCAAGCAGAGATGAAAACAGCGACAAATACACATGCGAGGGTTGATTTAACCCGACATTATTCATGCACGAGTGAAGTCACCTCTTCCGCTAACAGGCTTCACAATAAGAAATAAGGACTTCTTTCGTTAAAGTAATGATACAACATATTAGCGCCATTACCATGGAGTTAACTCACGTAGCAAGAAAGCTCTCCCTTATAGAGGTGGTTATTTTCAACAAAGATACCGTACCTCGGGTCTTAATAAACAAAGACTACTTTTAAAAAAAATAATTAAAACTTTTATTCACCCACATAAATTATAAAGATTCACTAGAGTAAAAATTTTTAGTCTAAAGCTAACCTAATGACAAAAATATTTTCATCAAATAATACATAAAAAAAACAACAATGGTTCTACTTTTTTGTAACTGGTGAAATTAGTTACACTAATCAATTAAAAGGTTAAAACCACAAGACAACGATGGACAAAAATATTCAGTTATCGCAACTCAATAACTAGAATTTAAGTTAATACAATTCAAGTCATTTTTCGACGTTTGGTGTATGCAAAATACACTTAAGCATATTTTTATCTCAAAATTACCATTAAATCATTTTTTTTTTATTTTCACAAAGATAAATATTTCTCAGTACGTTCTTGATGTTAACTAACCTTATTTAACAACAGAAAATATCAGGTGATCAAAATAAAGGGTGATCATAATTTTTCATGCCAGATAACGACATTTTTTAGTCAAATGTAAATAATAAAAAATAAATGTATTTCGTGGAATTACAAATGAGCTCCCAGCGGGGGACTTCACACACATTACGTTTAATCTGGACGCAACAAAATCCGTTTTTCGCTAACGATCTTTTAATTTTCGTTTCTTTATCCCGGAAAGAGTAATGCGGCGTCCTGTTGGTAGGGCTATCTGGACTTGTAAATAATACCATAGTCGTAAATACAAGGGAATATTACCATAGGAAATCACGCACGACTGATATCATTCGGTAAAGAAAATTTATACACCGGGAAAATAATTTATTTTACATGTGATAGTTAAAAATTTGCGGTGAGTATTAAGAGAGTTTAATTATATAATAATTTATTAATCCAAAAATTATCAAACCACATATCAATGTAAAACGGATATAATAGATAGCGCATTGGATAAGCTTATCAATCTTACAGGTGAAACCTTATGCCATAAAAGTCGCCAATACCTTTAAACAAAAAATATTATATCCTCCCTAATCAAGCTTTGTTAGAACTAGAGCTTATTTAAAAAAACAAAGATATTATAATAATATTTTTGTTCTGGCTTTGAAAAGCTTTCGTGTGATAGTTCTTTGGATTGAGCTTCGTTAGTGATTTTGCTAATTTTAATGTATTTACTAAAATTCACTACTACTGCCAGTATGTGTAAAATACAGGTGTTTTAGAGCTTTTACTAACAAAAAAAAGTATTTTATGTTTCTGCTTGGAAAAGCATTGAGAAAATATCAAATGCTGCTAACCAACCGCAGAAACTCGTGACTAAACGCATTTTTAAAATACTTTTAACGTTATTTTTTATAAACATGCAGAGAGTAAATCACTTTTACGATACTCCATTTTATAACATGTTGATGTAAAAGGTCATTTATGTCTAGTGATATTTATTTTATAAATTAAGCATAATGAAGCTTTATTCGTGCGTACGATTTGAGTTAGCAAACTTGCACTGAAGTCTTAATCAAACTCATAGAACCGTGATTAGATAACATTAAATTGCTTAGATTTTTATGTATATAATTGTAGCTATGTATTTTATAGCAATAATTGTAAAAATTGTTTGATAATATGAAATAAATTATAAATATAAACGATTGCTTTTGATTACCGAGTAAAATCTTACACTTATAGTCTTATCTATAGTTAATTGCTAATGACTGTTGCGTGACACATATTATATATCTATTGTATATAGTATTTTATGTAGTATTGAATTAAGTACTGAAAACCCTTGCGTGACATTTATACTTAGTATTTTGGGGATGATTTATCAAACAAAACGCGATGAGTGTTCATCGAATGATACTGAAATTATTTGTTTGAACATTGTGCTAACAATTTCGGCTACTTAATATTATTTATTTTTATCTAATATCCATAAAAACATAAACTTAATGTTTACCCACATATAATGATCGAATTGTTTTTTTTTATAACTAAAAAAACACAACACATTTACTACAACACTCAAGAACAAACAAACTTATGTTTATTCTACAAAATATCAAATGGAAGGATAAGATAAGATAAAATGTGACCTAAATCTACCACTTAAAGTTAATGTGGTAAAATTAACATTATATTGCTGATGTTGTTGTTAAAAGAAACTCTGAGAAGAAATAAAGATTTATATTTTATTAATCCTTTGAAATTTACATTAGAATTATTTGATTGAAGAAAATCGCAAAGTGTAAAATAATATAAATAAAGCACCTAAAAGTTATTTTTACATTTCATTTATTACTTCCCTACAGGAACACAATATTTTTTCAATATACTTTCAAAGTATGCAATTCACACTTTTTGAGATTCCCTACAAATAATTTGTTTACACAATAAATCTGTTTGTGTAGCATATTTGAATCAATAATCAGTTGTCATACTTTTAATTACCAAAGTGAAGTTGACTTGTATCAACGTATCTTAAATAAAAGATTATTTATCGTTGTTTTCAATATACGTTCAGAATTGAATGACTAATAAATAACTTATATTGTGGTATTTTTAAAAAAATATAATTTGCTAATACTCATAAAAAGCAACGAGGCGTATTTTTTTTATGATTATCTAAACAAAATTCTCATTAATTAATAATTTCATGACGCCTAAAAAAGTGTCTCTAATTTATTCACAATCTAAAAAGCTTGGCTCACACAAAGCTCCACTTTCAAAGTTCAAAGAAATTGCAAAGAAAATTGTTTACACGTCATTTAACGGCTCTTTTCAATTTTCATTTTTTATCAACATAAAATTTTTACGAGCCCGACACGAGACCGGAGCCGCAGACTGATGTCTTCCGGGGCTATGTTGCAAAAACATAAAACCAGACAACAGTTCATAGGGATGCGTGCTTAAAGGGAAGCTCGAAAATAAATGGAATTACTTTCACCCGTCTTTGTGTGCGCCACTAAATTGTAATATTCCTTGACGCAATCTTGGAAAATAGATTAAAAACTAGGCGGAATTTGAGAATGTTTTTCATCCAGGCTGTATAACCACTGCTGATTTTAACCAAATCAGCTCTGAAACCATGAAAACCTGCAAACAACGAGTTAATATAGGTTTTTCTCTATAAGTGTTTAAAATTATCTTACTGAACAATATTCGAAAATATCAAAAGACATGAAGCACATTTTTTTTGATAATAGATACCTTCACCATTTTAATTGCAACAATCCTGCCACTTATATGCCATTAAAAACTTTAAACGCTTTGTATACACCCGAATACAAAGAATTCTCAAATTTAACACAAAAAAAAATATATATACACAAAAAATGTTTCATATTCCAATACAGAAAAAAAATTTTTTTAGTGTTATGAGTAATTTATAAGTACTAGCCTTTATAAATACCCTTTAATAAATCATCCAATATAAAAGTAAATATTTGTCATTTTGCTTACAGAAAGTGTCTTATCTCGTAAAAACCGCCTTACACGTAAAGAGTTCCTAAGAGAAATTTTGCATAATCTGTAAACATTATCCGAGGATGACGTCAGCGGAATGCGGAATTGTTTTTAAGTTTGATTGATCACGTGATAAATTAGGAACCCTACGAAGCCTTTTGCATGCTCTCTAAAAACAATCGGGGGTCGTTGCTTATTAATTTAACCCCAGGGCTAATTAATTTCAGCCACGGTAAAATCAGAGCCTATTTCTACTTAGGTATAAAAACTCCCTAAACCGTCGGAGATACTAATAAATACTTTGAACCCTAACATTCCTTAAATCGGGTGATTCTGAAAAATAGATCAAAAGCCTTAGAATGACATTTTTGCGTTTTGTAAGAACAATGGAGAGTTGAGCGCGATTTTTTTATACATGCAACTTGAAAAATGTTTCCATCATTATAAACTGTATATATACCCTTATTTATTTCAGTACAACAGTTGAAGAAACTAGTTTATTGGAAAGGAAGAAATATCGAGTAACATGATTTATTTTACTCGAGTAATAAAATTATAGTTCAACCAACGAAATACAAACGTGCCTTTGCATAAACATAAATAAATTTGTATTTAATTTATTTTCAATATTCACAATGGCGTTGGCACAAAACCAGAACATTTTTGTCCGGTTCAATTCGAAGCTGTCCCTTTGCGCTAACCAATAGTTGCGTATTCTCCTTGTGTACGCTTCATTCTTCTTTGTTAATAAATTTTAGCGTCCAAAAGAAACACAATGACTCGGTAGGAAGTCCTCGCCTCTCCAGGAAACCTTCGACAGAATATATCACGTCCCTAACGATGCGAAAAAAATCGCTTTAGCCGAAGAAAGAATCAAGTAAACGGCTCATTCCTTCTGTGTCAGCCCACAAGAGGCGGGAGTGTTGCCCTGCGTAAACAAGACCGTTTATAGAAAACATTTGTTTTGCTAAAAGGCATACGTTTAAAAGGCGTTGTTTTCGTATGAGTCCTTTAATGGAATTTTTTGAAAGTGTGGCAGTGAATAGAGCGTGACTGTGCGGACGTAAATATCGTTCACTGAAAACACGCGATCGATGCTCATATCTTCTGATTTATTTTGCGGCTCAAGTTTTCACTTCAATATGTAATAAATGATTTGATTAAATTAAAAATGTTATAAGTAAACATTTTTATAATTTAAATACAGAATTGTAAAATTTAAAATAATCCTGGTAAGCCTAAGAAAAATATTCATATTTTTGTATTTAGGTATAATATTATTACAACAGTCAAAATGAAGATATATCATTTTCAAAAAAAAATAACTAAATAAAACATATTTAAAATAACGTATTGGCTTTATAATACAACGTATTCGCATAAATTATGCTAAAAATATATTTTTTTAATCGTTTTGTGTAATAAATGAGATTTCGTATGAGCCGCGTGTATTGTTTTTTTATTTATAGATAGGTAAAGATAACTTCACGCTAAAATAATATTTTTATATAAAATTTATAATTTATTTTATACACTTATATAGAGAGTAGTTGTATGACTTTAATTTTAAGATAAGATTTCTTTTAAAAACTCTTAGTGGTAGATAAAACAAAAAGCGCTTAAAAGTGCGAATGAGGGAATATAAATCTCATAATGTGGAGCGTAGTTTTAAAATTTATCGGGTTGCCAGCTACAGATACCGTGTTTTCTTCTAAACCACCAAAGTCTAGGCCAGGTTTTCAACAAACTCATTTCAAGCACTATTTAACAACGTAATTCGAAAACACTAAACTAAAGAGTTATAATAGAAATCAATATTTCAAATGAAATGGTCCTTACTGGTAGATAATGCTTTCTTGTTTAAGATTTAAAAAAAATTATTATTATTTCGTTTCTTTCATACATTTAGAACCGATTACTTCCAACGCTGTTACGAGAAAAGATAAATAATAGGAAAAAAATAACGGACTCTTATTTAAAAACCAAAACTAAATTTTAAAAATACAGGTAGATTGTATACGAAAATACAACAGTAAATTTTGCAAAACTTAAAGACATTTAAGACTAGTTTCTTATATTATCAATAAGTATATTTCATAGCGGTTTTTATAGGTAATAATTAAATATGTTATGTTCTTGTAGGTTTTAAATAATGTATAGTAGTATGGTTTTCATGAATGGCCTTGAAATATTCTGAGATAACACAACGATCTGATCAGGTTCATTTATCCCGCCCTCGCGTCTACGTTTCAGTGTTAATATTTCAGTACTCTCCCGGGATCGCGTTAGGTCTCACCCCCTTCCGGTATTTAAGCAATTGACTAGGTTTATCCAATATATTGCCAGAATATATGATTGTATTATTCTCGTATTTTCAATTATATAAAGAAATTGAAAAGTATTGAACGATATCGATAAAAATAATGTTTATGCGCATTTTTAATATTATTTTGTAAAAAATATCACAAAATTTTCGCTGAAACGGTTTATACAACAGTTCTCAGAATATTGGCAAAATATTTTAATAAAAATAAATATTTGATGATCAAGCAAAGTGAGGTTGAGTGTCAGATGTAATTACATATTTCTGTAATCATTAATATAGATTCCATCAAATACTTTCTGTAAAAAATATTCTTATATAAGTCATAGAAAAAAAAATGGATCTAACCATTCTGACTAATTTATGAGTAATTTTTTTAATTTCCACATTAAATTTCTCAGTAAAACGTTTTAAATGAATTATAATATTTAATATAACAAAGTAAAGCAAACGCTGTAGTAATTATTTCAAACTACTCCTCGGAGATTTAGGTGACAAAAATATTATGAGCCCAAAACTGACACTAACTAATTCTAGAGCGGTTCTTGAGTCAAACAACTTTTAAATGAGTTTAGGACTAATCAATATTTATACAATTTCTACGTAATTGACTACTGAGCTAAGTGGGTTTATCTACTGTTAACAACGTTGTTCTGAAAACTTTCTGAACGACGTTGAATAATGAAAAATTATTTAAAAGAATTATTTTATATTTTATGAGTAAGCTACATCAAATTCTTTAATATGCCAAAAAATCATGAAGTTTCGTTGATCTAAATCTAAAATAAAAATTCTACAATTTTTATGATTCTTCATGGTCTTGTGAATTTAAAAAGTTGTGGATGTTAAATAACCTTTTATCAAGCAAAGCTTGTAAAACATTTTTAATGCTGAGCAATAAAAAAGCTCTCATAAGTCTTTGCACGTTTGTATATTTGATCGAAAGAATAATCAGCAGCTCCTAGTTTTCAGTACTCAATCATCTTCAGGAATTTTAAAAAGTACCGAAAACATAAAGCACAACCTTTAACGGAGTTTAAAAATAAATAAATAGTTATTTATTAATCATGAAGAAATATTTTTCACTCTTTAGTTTACTGAAAAAAAAAAAAAGAAAATCGTCCAGCATTTCAGTTTGTTTGATGAGGCTTCAGCGAAGGCCGTGGTTGTAAAGTCTTATTTGACCACCCTAAGCCCGGAGTAATTCCTAAAAAATACATAAACCAAAGAGGACAATGGACTGTGGAGGTTGTTTATAAAGTTTTATTACCTCTTTTTAATATAAATTTATGTAAATATTTAAAAATAATAATTATTTAATACATGTACTGAAAAAGAACGCCATTTGTCAGTTAGTGCTCGATTGTTGGTTGTGTGGCAACGTGTGTAGGCTGCTTGAAACAAAAGATCAAAAAACAAAAGATAGGATTTGTCAAATTTATTCAATCTCAAATGAATTTAATTTTTTTTCCAAATAAAAGATTGGCCTCACGTTGTAGTACCTTCAAGATTTAAATGCCATGAAAAAAACTCCTCTGCCGAATTATGCAAAACGTGAAACGTAATTGAAGCAGTGAGAAAAGCAATGTTTTTACTGTCACTGTGTCTCTGTGACGGTCCGGTAAATTAAATTTACAGCCCCTGAAAAAAAGGTTTTTTTGAGGCTTGAAAAATTCACGCTGCGATATCAATTCAAGCCGTTTCAATTTCATTCAACTTTTGAACAAACAATATTTTTTAGTCACTGCTTGTAAAGAATTCTTCAGATTTTTGTATATGTTGTATTTGTTTATTACAAATCAACTCGTAGCTTAATGGCTCTTTAGTTTTATTTTTGGGAAATACTTTCGGTCGTGTAAGTGAGAACTAAATTCTCATCAGTGTCGTGTGATAATAGTTAAGTCAATTATTTTTTTCAATATTTCATGTTATACCATAAATATTGTAAAAAAAATACATTTATCGTTAAGGTAAATACGATATATTGATTCACTATTAAAACACCATTAATTATTCAAATCAAAACAAGCACTTTTTTTAAATCAAATAAACAAATATTTAACTATGCACATGACAGAAAAAACAAAAAAAGATATTTTACTTCAACATCATCGGCGACGCACTTAAATGTGAAATATCCCGAAGGGCTTTTTAGTACTCAGGGGTCGTCAAACTCCGTCGCGCGAGCCGTCATGGGGGTGAGTGGGGTCGCAAACAAAATTACGGAGACGCGAGAAAAGTGTTGGCTTCTGAAAGTTGCGGCTCCCAATGCACCAATAGGGATTGAGGATTTATTTGATACGTAAGATTAAAGTGGTTTTTACTTGCGGATCTCAGATGTAATGGTTGAAATGTTTTCAGTTTAGAATCCACGTTACATATATTTGCATGTATTATTTTACGGAGTAATTTTTAGCAGCCTGTTTGCATTTGATTTTTCAAAAAAATTAATAATAGTATAATCTAATAAGCAAATTCAAATATTTAAAATTTTTGACAGAGAGTACTTGGTGGAATTCTATTTATATATTTTTGAGTATAATATTTGACGTAAAGTAAAATAAAAACGAACATGTGGAAAATCACTCAAGTATTTTACTCAAAAATATTAAAAATGTATCATAAATCTCATCAGTTATTTTTTATATTATATGATTATTCTAAAGACAGTATTCACAAGAAAACTGCAAAATTGAAATAAACACTGGATAAAGTCATGAAAGATATTTGATAAATTCAAAGGTTTACTTTTTTGCGTTCAAATTGTTTGCATAGCAATTTTTGTATGAGTTTGCTTAAAAATATAAAACATATACACCATAAAAAGCAACTTCAAAGCATTTTACGATTCTATATAAACACCTAATGTTCTTTGAAACACTCAACAATTATAACACCATATTTACAAAATTACATTGAAAAATTAGGCGCAGTCATATTTGCTGATATTAAGAAATTGTATTAACAATTTTTTTTTTCTGTACTACTTGATAAATAAACGGGAAGGATTATTTTCACATAATAATTTAGACGAAAGGAAAACACGATACTCGCACGTTCGTCTCATACTGTGAGAAGAATTATTCTAGTACCTAATTTGATAACTTTGAAATTTCGTTATAACATGATTTGATATAAAGTTGCAGCGTAGGTTAGGTTAGTACAAACTAATTTGTATTATAAGATTATAGAATTTACATAATTTCTGAGTAAAACAAGTTCCTGGGTGCTTTGGATAAATGGAAAATATTTTATCGGATATGTGTGTTGAAACTTCAGATACGTTAATCATAAAGTAATCAAAATAAATTTTCCGTTCAATGTTTGTAGCGGGTAATTGTTTATTAATTTTACTTTCTTTATATATGTATTAAAACGTTTAATTTATTAAGCAGAGTGGAAAAATATTTTTTTTTAATTTTGTCTTTGTGCAAATTAATCTATTAAGCTTTTTTGCTGTCTAAAATCTTGTTTTTTTTATTTGTATGCCGTTTTGGTAAAATCTGATATTTAAAATTTTCAAATTGATAAAATAACATTGTTATAAAAACATCGTAGGCAGCATTTTTATTTATTTTGAAAATTTTCTATATTTTGTTTAACTATACTAAATAAGGTTAACTGTAAAAGTTACCTTTTATTATTAATGATAAAAATTTATTGGAATTTATACAGATGAAATAAAACTCCACATTTTCTGGTAGGAAAAAATGTAAAACTCTTTTCGAATACTGCTGATATTAAGCTTTCAAATATTACAATTTTGACCTAAGCAGCAATTAAAATTCATGAATTTACCTAAAGCATTAGGACTTAAATAATAAAACCAAAAGAACAAAAGCCCTCACTAAGCTTGTGTACGTTAGCGTTCAAAATTCCAATGGAGAGCAGAATTATCCCGAAGCCTCTGTTTCATTTCTGGATTCAAATTAAAAACACGAAAATGTGAAGTCCAAATATTGCGTAACCACTGCTCCCCAAGAAAAAGAAGATAATAGAAAATAATGGAATCCGTGCACCATGGGGACCATCAAGGACCATTCACGAGGATGGTGACCATTACGAATTGTTCAGAATAATTTTTATTTCTTTTACCACAACAGAAACTGCTTGAGGCTTTTTTCACAAAGAAAAGGGTAAATTTTTATTAGAGCTGGCTTTTCTGACTTTATTCTAACAAAATATTTTTTTAAAGGAATTTGAATATTTTTTTCTTTTAACATTTTTTTAATTTTTCCACTCAGTTGCAAGGATAAAGATTGATTAATCCGACACGACCTAACCCAGCTTTGAAATTATAAAATATTTTTTTTAAAGAAAATAAGTGAAGTTATTCGTATAGAAATACAAATTATATTGTTGTCCTAAAATTAACAAATAATCAGCAAATTTAAAAAAAAAAAAATGTAACTGTAATCAGACTTTAAATAAATAAAGAAAATACAAATTATTTTACACATATCAAAGCCAAACACATTTACCTAAACGTGCTTCATAGGTTTAACTTTTATTCTATGTTTTGTGTTTAAATTTCGTATTATTGACTGGAAGTACACATGGAATTTCATTTTAATATTTTTAATTAAAATCCTTTTGTGATATTTTCCACATATTTTGAATTTTATAAGTGATGGTTTCGCACACCTATAGAGTGAGTATTTTCAAATGGGACATATTCAAATTACGGCATTTTCAAAAAGGTACTAGATAGTGCAATATTCGTTTGAAATTTCTAACATTTAAAAGCTAATAAAAATGAAAAAATCATGAAATTTATTTCACTTGAAATATTTTTCATCTTTGGAAATTTTTTTTTTTTTTTTTAATGGAATTTATTTATTCTAACATTACGATTATTAGATGTAAGACTCTATTTCAAGATTTATGATATTGTATAACTCATATAATAAAATGGGAAAAATATAATAAATTTGTTATAATTTTACAGTAACATTCAAATTCCTTCGATTTTACATTCAGATTTTTCAATTTATATTTTATTGAATATCAATCGATTTTTATTGTATTTCAACCAATCAAAAAAAAGTTATGTAGTATTTTTCATCAAATATATAAAAATACAAATTAAATTTGAATACTTGATTTTCATGTGCAGATAAATTTTCCATAGCCACGACTCGGAAAATATATATTCTTTTGGGTGTAGGTAAAGGCAAAGCTTTTTCTACAAAACACATTCACCGAAAAACATCCACCGCAATGCTTTCCTGTAAGGAGCCTCACTGGCTCCGATAATGGTGCCTCTTTTATTTGCACTCTGCACAGGAGAGCATTTCATCCTGAAAAGGGTCTATACTCACCATATATTCTCTAAATTAAACCTTTTATCCATAATTAATATCCCATCAACTATTACACTTACCTTTAATAAAGTAGTATCAACTGTACTTTACCGCATATTTATAATTATAAACATCAAAGGCTTTTAAGTCAGCTACACGAATTTAAGTCACTGAGTAACAAGACTGAAAAAGGTGAATCGTATGGATCCTTATAAGTTATATAAAAATAATCATTCAAAAGATATTATTATTTTTAAATTAAAACAATGGAAAATATACCCCGAATTATAAAATGCTTACAAATAAAAAAATATTTTTAAAAAAGTTTGAAATAATATTTAGATTAACAAAAAAAAAAAATGATAATTCATGTATTAAAAAATAAGATAATTGATAATTCTTATAAATGATATGTTTTCACATTTATTTTTTAATATAACGTATATAACGTGCAATAATATTCTTAATTGATATGAGTTGAAACATTTAAAAGTTGACAACAATTATTAAAAACGAAAAACTAATTTTGGATGTTTTATGAGTAAAATTGGATTATTGGTTTGTCGCTTCGTTGTACACAGAAATTATTTAAAACTTTTAAATAATAACACTTTACAAGTGAAGTACAAATTTGCATTGTCTCAGCTAAATTTATAATGACTTATTGTACTGAAACCCGTACCTCCAGCGAGTTTAATTAAAATGTTGTATAAAAGCGGAGCCTTTAATTTACCTAAGGTTTAAGTGCCGAATGTAGGTTGTTTCCAATTAAAGCACGCAGGTGAGCTAAGCCCTATAAACTTAAACTATATATTTGTTTATTACTTTGTACGCGTTTCTTTGAGACGTAATTGTATTGTGGCTTATAAATAGCAAGCTTTTTAAATCTATAACAAATTTTCGACTATGACGAATGTTCTTAAACACCAAAATTTCATGGAGTGAATTTTTTTAAGTTTTACTATTTTATAAATATATTATTTATTAACAACGATTGTGATGAGAATAAACTTCAATTAAATCACAAGTATAACCATCATATTATTTATATATAAGAAAGTTACCCATAATTATTCAAACTGTGCTATTGATCTCATTTTATTCTGAAGATAAAAAAATGGGTCGTATATAATGTTTACATTTTCACAAATACGTTCATTTTATTTTCTTTGGAATTTTTATTGCGTTTAAGTTATCCATTATAAAATTAATTAGGGTATGGTTATTGAAGTGAGTAGAATGTATTAATTCACAAATTAAAAAGGCGCCGGGCGTTTCAAGTTTAGTTGTTGGTTCCATGCCAAATCTTCATTAAATTTATTGAGATATTAGTTAAATTGAAAAATATACTGCACCAACTAAAACTATAATTGTCATGTCATTGAGATTTAAAAAGTATGATATTTTTAGTGTCTATTTCAGTTTGTTACTTTTAAATTTACATATTACAAATTGTAAGAAATACTGTACACATAACCATTCAGGATCCCAACATCCCAATATATGCCCTTAAAAATTTCAGTATTTGGTAGTCCAGCTCTTGTACGAAACATATCCTTGTTACCGGGATAATCAAACACATCCTCCCTCAATTCATAATCCCCGATGTAACAATACTTACATTTATAATGTTTCAGGTAGCGTCCCTTTTGCTCCTCATCACAGTATGTTTGCCCTCACTAATTTGGGTTCAACTTTATTTCCCAGATGCCTTTCATTCTCTTGCTCAATAATTTTACCCTTGGCGATATTTTGATTTATATACTGTGTAACGATCCTTGGTTTTCGGAGGAATACCTTAAATTTCTATTTAAAATGCTTTGTTTTATGTACAAAAGTATTTGTATTTATTTATTTTAATTATTTATATGTACTTTAAAACGAACATTATACAATTGTTTGAGTTATAAAGATAGGTTTTTATTTGATTATAACGATCTTCAATATCTTTTGAAAATTAACTTGAAAAAATATTACTAGCAATACACGTTATACTGACCGGGATGTGTTCGGTTTTAATTTTGTTTTATTTCCCGAGTCTCATTAGGGTAATTTCATCCTTTTCTGCCTTTTGCTGTAAGCCAGCATTTATAAAATTTAAGCAGAACAGATGGCCTGACACGCAGCCTCTGATAACACAGCCATGCACCCTTCTGCCCTCATTTAACCCTTGATACATATCGCTTTAATATACGTGATTTTTTAGTTATTTTTTTTAATTACGCAGAAAATAATTTATTTAATATAACTCATGTGCCATTCGCTTTTATAATTTAAAACGAATTTATTAATTCCTTTTATTTAAATACTTCATTTATTATAAGTTACAAGTGATATCATTTTTAATACATGATATAAAGCTTTGTATTTTACATTAGAGAAACAAGTATTTAATATTTTTAAATATAATACTTGAGTGATTTTCCACATTTACGTTTTTATTAGTGACCGGTTTCGCCATTTTTCACGTTGGCATTATCAAACAGAGTTTGATTAACATTATCACTCTGTTTGATAATGCCTACGTGAAAGGTTGGCGAAACCGGTCACTAATAAAAACGAAAATGTGGAAAATCACTCAAGTATTTTATTCAAAAATATTAAAATGGAATTCCACCAAGTACTCTCTGTCAATAATATTGAATTTATAAACAAGTATTTATTCTTCCATTTTTTGTTGTTACAAAAGTCATTGATTCGTTTTTATGAAAACTGTTAATAAACTCAAATTAATATTACAAAATAATTTTAAAAATACTTTGTATTACCTAGTTAATTTTTGATATCGTTTATCCATTTTTATTTCAAATAGAAAAATAAATAAAATTAAATTTAACCCTGTTTTTTAAAATTCAGAAATGAACGTTATTTCTACGTACGTAGACCTTATTAATAATTTTAAGTTTTTAAAATTAAATAATTTCAAAACGGTTCATCGATAGAGAGTTCTAGAAGCTTTATACGCACCCTTAATTTTTATTAGATGCTCCCCAAATCAAAGAACGAGGATAAACCGCAAACTATTCGACTGTTTATTGGATACAAAGTAGAGATCTGTCTAAACCACAATCCGCACAATATCATCTAAAGCCTATTTCAAAATCTAATAAATATACTACAAATATACATGCATAAGTATTAAGAATATCTTCTATTCTTCTAAAAATTGGTTGGAATACATGAGGTGTGCTTTTTTTTTTTACTTGTCTGAAAACCAAAGATTTATAATTCATATTTGTAAACGAATCTGCATTTTTCAGCCATACGCGTATATTATATTATGGATATCGATTCATTTATAAAATAACGAAAAAACCACTTTAAGCGATAATTTATCGAGGATATTCCAGAAAGAAAGGTTTAAAAAAAGACATTTACCCAGCAATCTACGTGCATTGGTTTCACACTCGCATAAAACGAATTAAATTCTTTCTCAGTTACAGACGCGATTACCGTAGAGGTGCGGATTTAAACTTTACCGTTATTTTTAAGTAAACTCTCGCCGTTAATGGGCGAGTTAAAAACCTGATAATATCAAATAACTTATGAATTGCATGAATAACGCAAGCACTCAGAAATAAAAAATAATATAATCTTTTTCCTATTTGGTAATGCCTAGCCGTTGTTATTAAATTTTGAATGTCATTTTTAAATGTTTAAAAATAACTATTTAGAGCTATTTATATAAATATATCCATAAAAAATCAAGTATTTCAGTCTGCATTATTTCAAAGGTCGCATTTTTGTTTTATTTTCAAAGGGTGTCTTACAATGCGCCCCACACAGAATCAGTACGAGACGCAACAATCGTTCTTCAAATATCGCTCTTTTTGGAAGTTTTCTCCATTTATTATAAGAACTTTGTTTCTCGAACAATACCATCCTATAAAATACAGAAAAATTCAGTAAAATTCAAGCAGTGAAATGTAAAAATCCTGAAAATTTAGAACTAATAAATGCTTGGCTCTTATTGCAATCATATTAATAACGCCAGTTCATTTTATATAATTAATTTATAAAACAGAAAATAGAAAGAAAAATTGAAGGTGTTTTTTTTTTAGTATAAAATTTTATAAAAATTAACAAATCCAAACGATCTACTAGGTTCAAAATTTTTACTGAGCTTTTTTTATTAAAATTCATTAAATTATATACAGTCAAAAGTTTGATATTTCAAGAAATATTTGATGCATTCAATGTTTACTGTTCAGCTTTTTTGATTTTATTCAAAATATTTTTATCTGAACTTAAATCGCTTCAATTGACACATTTTCATATTCAATAGTGACAAATATATTGTAATATTAGTATATTTATTATATGAAAAAATTCTCTGCAGATCCTTCAATACAAAGGCCAAAATATTGTAATATCTAACTAGAAAATATGTGGCAAAATATCAACGGAGCGATTGTTTTTTCAAAAAATAGACAACACACTTACGACAAATATATATACAATAAGTAATTAAAAAAATATATATTGCTCGCCCAGACCAGATTTAAAAAAAACGCTTCTAAATATTATATACCAAAGACAGGTGTTTTTTTTATATTTATAAATTCCAAATAAGTGTGACTAACCATAAAAGTTATAAAAAATAAAGATGTGTATCACAAACATGATGCCTAAATAAATTCATGTCCATTTACTGACACAACAGTGATTTTTTTTTATTTTTTCGATTAGTGTCTCAATTTAAAGGTAAAGATCTTTCTCAGTATAATCTTTTTTTGTTAAAGATATCAATCTCATCTTAATCTAGAGCCTTTGGCAACTGATCAAAATGAATTCTCTTTTATACAATGGAGCTTTAGAAAATCAAAAACGAAGAAAGAGTGTTAAAGCTTTTGAAATCTACCGGGAGAATGAGTGAAAATTCATCAGGAATCCGCTGAAAGCGATGCGGACAAAACTAAGTGCTTTTGAAAAGTACGTTATTTGTCATCCGGCAGTACATTTTGGAGGAAAATATTAAAAAACATATTTATTTTTAAGGTTAAAACATTCCGGAAAAACGAAAAAAATCTCATTAACTTTTCTTGCACTTAAGTATTTTCAAAAACTCTACACTTAACATGGCTTGTAATAATAATTATTATTTTATTTTAAAATGTAAACAATTTTAACTTTTGTGTTTTTAAACCTATTGAAATTAAATATGTGAACGGATAAAAAATGTCAAACAAAGTTTAATATTCGTTTGAAAATATCAGCGAAAAACGAATATTAAATAATTTTTATTTAACATATGTCAAGTTTATAATTTATTGAAAAACATTTTATAATTCACTATATCTGTAATGAAAAAAACATTAATATATATTTAGTGTTACTGCTTCTACTTTAAGAAGTGATTAAAGTAAAATATCAAAGGTGTGTATTGACCAAAGGTAAGCGCTTCAGCTAGTACTTAAGATCATAGCTTTGAGTAATTTATTTCATTCCAATTCCTTTCTTTGTATATTTATTTCATAGAATATTTGATTAATTAGGTCTAAATAAATACAAGAGTTCTTTGAAAAGTATTTCTCGTTTCGTGTTTCTTTTCAATATTTTTTATTTTAATTCCACTGAATTCGTGAAAGAACTGAAGATTATAAAAGAGCCGAAGAGCAGGTGTGTTTCACTTAGTACTAATTGCAGGCTCTCTACATTTCAGTTAATGAACCCTGAATCTTTCCGAGCCATTCCTCAAGGTAGCTTAGCATCCTTATATTGTGATTAGTTTCCGAACATTTTCACAGATTTACGAAAAAACAATGAATCTCGCTCGAGGATATTTTTTCGATTATATATCAAAACGGCTTTGTTCTGAAATCCAGCAAGATGAATGATTTTTTTAACGTGTGTTTACGATAGAAACTATTATTTTTTTTCTTAGTTAATAATATTTTACATACAAGAATTAACAAAATTGCGAGACTCTACAGTACTCTACTCTACGTTGCTACAGTATTCATGTTATATGTAAATCATCAAGGCTCTATCTAGCTAGAGGAAAGGAGAATCATAAAAGTAACTTTTTTGGTATCATTAATTTGATCTATAGTAGAATACAAAGGAAAAATTAATTGTTTTGACTTTATTTATGCATTTGTAAAAGTACTGGAACTACAAGGCAAATAATGTGAAATTCTAATTGAGAAATTTTCTATCGTCTTAGGATAGGGAATGTCTTTGTTCTTATTTGCTTTTCTGCTAAGTTTCACTAATATAACATTTTTAGGCGAGAGCCAGTAACAAATGCTTTAGAGGCATCACGTTTTTAATAAAGAAAAACTAACTTTTACAAGAAACTTTAGATAAAATAAATGGATTGTATTTTTTCAGCTCAAAATTAACGTTTACACACAAAAAAAAATAATTTTGAACATTCACAATTTGAAGATATTAAAATATGCATGCTAAAGATGTTTATTGTTTAGTAAATGTTTAATGATAATATTATTAAATTATTCATAAGGTCATTTTTATTAAATATAATATAAAAAATTGATCGAGGCTTTTATACTCGTATGTTAGTGTTTAATATTAATATTTTTTAGTTTTATAGTTTTAGTTCCTAATCTTTTTTTTATTTTATTATTTATGTATCATACTCAGTTTTCATACTCAGTGCAAATTTCGTTTAATCTATTTTTTTATTATGAACGTAAATTTTGTAACCTAAAATTGCAACGATCCTTTTAATAGTTTATTGAGTTAATTTTTTAATACAATACAGCAAAGCAATTTTATGATAAAATTTTTTAAAAACTGTGAGATTTAAAATATTTTATCAAATTTATTATAAAATTAAAAATTATCACATTACTTTTGATTGTACATCAAAAACTTCTCATGTAGCCTCAAATTCAGTACTGGTTGCTAATACGTGTCTTTTTTGAATTTTTTAACAGCTTTTGGACAGCAAATGTTATTTGATACAAAAATACAGATGCCAGCTGAAAATCCCATCCATCATACTATTCACCATAACCACCCTGACGGGTGTTTCAGGGGCAAACCCGGAGAAGCAACGCTGGACACGGACCCATGGCACACCCCACGAACACTTTATTACACCCCTGTCTATTAACCCAAACCACTGTGGTGGAATAAATTTTTTATTATTATTTACTGACAAGTAGGACGCTTTTCATTTGAACAATGCGCCGGTTCAGGCGTATCTTAATTTTATGGCGCCTATACTATAAAATAGACAATATATTTTTCCTTTGTGCCTTTTTCTAAAGCGTGACCGTAAAAGCTGAAGTTCTTTATTGTTGTACATTTTATAGAAATATAATTATAGTTAAATAAATATCACATTTAGGGATTTTGAGTATTTTTTTATTATTTATGCTGAAACTAAAGGAAGATGCATGAATATTTTAAGTTGAGAAAATTGTATATTCTTATAACTCCCAATAAATCTCAAAGACAATAACCATTGAATTTTAAGCTTAGAATAATTATTTCTTGTTTCAGATCCATATTTTGTCATAAGACGCTCTCAGAGTGTGGTACAACTATTAAAAAGATGTGAAAAGATTTTATTTTTTAGTCGACAAAAGAGAGTAAAAGATATTTTTTGAATCCTAATTACCAGTAGTATAGATTGACAGTTATTTCTGCTCAAAAAAACTTCAGTAAAAAAAAAATTGTCTTTTATTTTAACATCATGCTTGGTTAGTTTTTCTGGGTTAAGAAATAAGAAAGCCTAAATTAATAGCAAATTTATAAGGCATAAAGGCCCTGGTTTTATCGGGGACGATTTTCCAGCGTCCGGCACCCTCCATTGACTTTCTATTGGATAGAATGCAGTTACAGGGTGACGGAGTGAAAACTCAGATGATAACAAGAGAACTCTTCATTTTGCTCTACCCGGAAAACTGAGTTTAGAGCGAATGAGAAGGTACCAAAGCTCATTTATTTTATGATATATTTTATAAAACAACAACTGATTTCATTTTAACTACAATAACAATACAATAATGCCAAGTGTGTTTCAATTCAATCACCACATTTAATATTGAGATGATGACTTGAAAAAATCATTTTCAATATTTTTTACATAGAGTTCACGGTGAAATTGCATTTTTTTAAATTTTTAATATGACTTGTTTCGCCGCCTTTTATTTTTGACTTTAAAATTTTACACATAAGTTTGTTTCAAAATGATTTGTTTGAAAAACTCAACTCATGACACTAAGCCTGTCAGTTTTACAATTTCATTTTGATTTATAATAGATTAGATTTAGATTTTAATAAAAAGATAGATAATTCTTAAACTTGTTAATATTTTTTTTTGCTTTTATATTAAAAGTAAAAAAAGATTATATTAATCTATTAGTAAATTTCACGATTTGCGTAATAAAGACATAAGAATGAAAAATACTCTTAACAAGTACTCAGGTTTTTTCTAAATTCAGTTGAATACTTCTTGCCAATTTTTAATATCAAATGAATTTTTCTCTTGCACAATCATAGCACCGATTGAATAGCGTATCTTAAAAATGCAATTTGGTGACTAGGGATTTTCATCAGATTCGAAGAGTTTGTGAGAAGACCTTTATTTCTAGTCAGGAAAGAGATTCAATTATGCTTGCCCTTTCAAGATCTGGTTTAAGTCAAATTATAAATGCGAACGTTTTATATTCATCCAGTTTAATACATCACTCTGGAATATATATCAAAAATCAAACAATTCAATAGCTTCTCGGAAATAAACTTTTAATCACGTATATAATTCATTAGATCAAAAGCAATGAGGTTTTTACTGAATTTGAATTGAAATATTTTTTAATCGTGACTTCAAAAGCCAAATTATTAAAGCTTGTTACATAAGCTACTTATTTATATAAAAATATATTTTTGTTACAAGATAATAAAAACAACCTTCAACATCTAATGTGTACTTAGACAATACTAAAAATACACCCTAACTAATAAGACGCTATTGGCTAGTTACCGTTTGGTCATTTGTTGTATTGCAATGAGTGTAAGCTTAAAATTATTTTCTTCTTTAAATTGTTATATATTTTTTTTAATGAACATATTTACAGTTTATTTCTTAACAATAAAGCTTTTTATAAATTAGTAAAAAAGTATTTAACGAACGCTAATTTTTAATGAAGGCAATCATTAAAATCTTTTTATTCCATTTCCGTTTAAGTTCTGTTAAATAATCTCAACCTGCTTCTCTGCTTATATCAAGTTGCCATGACCAAGTTCATCGATACTTTTAATTTAACGAGCCGAATATTAAATTACAAAAATAGTATAAAAGGGTCCATAACGAGCTTTTCAGCCATCTTATAAATATAAAGCAAGTTTGCTGGGCTGCACGTATGTTCTTCAGACAACAACAAAAAGTGATAAAGGCCTTAGCTACTGAGGAAACATAAAAATGAATTATTACCCTGTGTGAGGCAGCGGCCGGCAAAGGTTTCTCGTTCGACCCCCAGTCCTGTACTTGTGAAAATGAAAAGCCCACACTCTTTGACGTTCATCGGCGGAGACACCCGAACTGTAACGGAGATTCACGACAGCAAAAGTAAAGACATTGATAAATATTGCAATTATTTTCTTCTTGACTTTTCTCTTGTTTCTTTGCAAGACAACAAAAGCACATAATAAATTTACTTTGTACCATTTTTCATAAACTGCTTTAATTAAAAAAAAAATTAATGGTATTTAAACACATTTTTATTTTTTTGGTCTTTGTATAAAAAAATATATTTAGGTATGAAATACAAAACACGAAAATTATTTACCCTTGTAATTTTTCTTATGAATCAAGTATAAAACATGGTTCATCGGACCTTTCAGATTATTGTAGAATCATATCAAAACTAGTTAGCCTCCGCAATATAATAAAAAGCTATATTAAATTCAATTCAATTTTTTTTTCAGTAGCATTCCAACCGAAGACCTAATACAAACATGTTTTCAATTGAAATAAAATATAAAAACCATTTTTTTCATATACATACAATACTGACAATTTAATCAATGCTTTTAAAGTTATGAGGTAATATAAAATGTTAATAAATTTTTAAAAATATAACTATCGAACTAACATAATTTTAAAAATAAAAAAATATATTGATTTTTAAAGTAAAGTATCTATTAAATAATTATACGCCACGCATATTGACAGCCACTGTTTTAGATGTGTGAAGAAACTACCCTTTTCATATACTTGAGATTTACTCGACGTTATAATGTCCTGTGATGGTACACACATTGAACATTATTTATGACCCAGAAGCCTCATAAAGTCCTGTAAAAAAGTGCCGACAATGTGAAAGACCGCCCCCAAAATAGAAGTCAACATTAACAAATCACTCCAGTTTTTTACTTGTTTGTTCAAAAATAATATTTTTGTTAAAAAAAAAGTCTGCTGTATACAAAATGCGTTGTATCAATTTCTTGGGTGTTGGGCTATTAGTGGTTTTTTTTCCCCAACTGGGACTGTCTTCAATGATTTTACTTGTAAATCTTTACCTGCTGATCATTTGTATTAAGACGTATTTCAAGTAGCTTAACACCAAAAAAACTACAGAATCGTCGAATAGCAATGAGTCCAAATCTTACGAATATACATTTATTTCACCTAGGTATGTTCGTGAGTTTAACTAGTCGTCGTAATTGAATAATTTGGTTTTAAATGCACTCAAATCTAGGTGGGTAACTGGAAAGAACACAAATCGAAATCTCTGAAGCTAGACCCAGCACGAAAACTGAAACGTTGGAAGACATGTATATTTACAGTTTATTGGTTAAACACCACAAGCTATAATATCGATTTGTTGTAAAAAAAATATGCTTACATTGTAATTACTTAGGAGTCGAGCTTTTACCTAAAACCACCAAATTTACCATAGAATATACAAAACGCCAAATTAAATTGTCATCCTAAGTTCTGTTTATCCTCCACTTGGCAGAAGTTTATCGATAAAAATAACAAAGAGCAATCGGCAGCGTTACAAAATCAGCACTGTTCCTTAAATTACTTAAACAAAGGCAAACAAGACCCGCCCGAACTTTTGATTCGAAGGTCTCTCCGAGTGGCCAATTTATCCAGACTAATTCCCAAACATTTCAACTTGTCAAGAAGCCTGAACGTTTTGCCAAATTAAGGCTCCGCGGGCGCCGGGATTTCGAAGATAATTGCCGAGATAATCGATGAATGATCGCGCCGGTTACAGATCTCCCACTTTTCTTGAGTGATATCAGACACATATCACTTTTTCATATCAGATTATTTTTTCAGAAACTATTGATTTCACGTGATCGAATAATCCACTTTGTTTTTGGCCATATTGTTGAAACAAGTTAAACTAAATATTCATTTATGAGCGTTTGTAATTTTTAAGTGCTTATATAAATCAATCATTCATTATTCTCAATTGCAATATTTTTTTTATGTGTGTAACAAATTGACAACCTCAAACACATAAAATTAGCATAAAGTCTCAAACAAAATAACTTTTACTACATGGGTAATATTAGACAAGCTGGTGTTGTGGTTAACCAAGCATTTCGAGGCGCGGTTTTGAAACAAATCTCTTCTTTGAGATACCATGGAAGCAATTAGAAAAGTTTAGCCAAAACTTTTGACACATTATTAAACCTTAAGGGGGCCTTTTTTAGTTTTAAATGTGCTTTGAATATATAGGAAAATAAATATTTTCAAAACGAGAACTAGTATAAAGGTTTTCATAAATCACTAAAATATTTCTTGATAGAAATTTTTTTTTTTATGTGAATTTAAATTTTTTTCTCAAAATAATTGATATGTGAATTTATTTTTACAAAAAAAAGCTTAATTATTTTTAAATATTTGTTTTATCTTTATGAAATGAGGAAATAAATAATTTATTACAACCATTTATTTTTATTTGATAACATTAACATTTGATTAATGCTCAGTAATAAATATTTTTCTCAAAGTATTACATAATCAACTTTTGGGAGAAACCATAATATTGCCAATAAAGTCGAGTTATTGATTTATTGACACTTAATGTAAATGAAATAAAACGGTTTGATTCAGCAAAACCAGAATATTATTGAAAACAAAAACATTATAAAAAAAAAAAAAAATAATATGAAAAACTAGGGCTTATTAACTTCAATTGGATTATTCAAGCATAGTTGTTTGTCATTTTAGACTTCAAACCACAATTCTTCTAGCCATTTCTTTAAATCCGTGATTATAGACTTATATCATTTATTTAAATGTTAAGAGTTTATTTATTGGTTTCCTAAACAAATTGTTATCTAAAATAAAGTTTAGTGCTTTTCTTACTTGAATCAGAATGTATGAAATGTATAAAGACTAGGTTCTTAAACTTTTACGAACTTACCCTAGAAAACTGGATCATTAATATATTTTGTTTGATTTCAAAGTTTTTGTTCAAAGTAACAATAACACTGCTACTTTACGTTGAATTTTTTTCACCTGTATTCACAACCAAATGCAAAACTTCTTCTTAAGACTCAATGAGTCAATAAATATTAAAATTTGTGTAAGTAAATTTTTGAAGTTTTGGGTGTATATCTGCAGACTTATTTTTTTGAAAAATGTGTATATTTGTAATGAATAATTGATGACTATTGAATTCACGGCCAGACACTTCAACAAATTTCAGCGTTTATTCAAGAAGAAAAGCATGTCTCAATCGCCTTTCAATTGCCCCTGGCATCGGAAAGCACTTTTTACGTTCACGCTTAGATTAATCTCCCCGCGGAGATATAAATCATAGTCCACTGGCGGCAAGTCTCGTTCGCCAAACATTCTTGATAGAAACAAACAAAAACGGCTTAGCGGTTCATTAGATACTTTTTGCTGGGTAACTCGGGGTATGAAATCGAATTCTAGGCTATTTTTTTCAGAATTTTCGTAACACATAAAATAAACACGGTACAGTTACGTCAGAAAACAACTGGTTTTTTTTTTTTTTTACAAACATTTCAACTATTACTAGCGATTATATGTATTCTCGATATCTTTTAAAATGGGTTTGGTCAAGCGTAAATTAAAAACTATTATATTGTTACGTTGCTTGAAGTTCCCAAAGACTCTAAAAAAAAATTCCAGCCTTGTATGACAGTAAAACTAGTTGCGTCAATAAATTAATGAAGCATTTTCAGTCTAAAATTAAAAACTGCATTCAAAAGTATTTTGAAACACCATCTTAATTCATATTAAGACAAATAAGTAGATTATATCCCACTTTTTTATCGAGTCACTAATATATCTACTTGTGTCTTTAAAAAAATATTGTTGACATATTTTATAAAATTAAATAGTGTTCATTACTTCATTGTTCCGTTGTTGGTTATAAACGTCGTATATTGCATTAATAATCTCTGATTTAAGTTAGTTAATAGTCAAACTTCAAAGAACCCTGATTTTATTGATCCATTTCGTATTTAACAATATTTGTTATTATGAGAATATATATTATCATTAGTCTTCAGACAACCCGAGTTAATATTTCCGTCCCTTTGATTTTAGGACTAACCGACTTGTTCAACGAGTTCTTGTATATAATGTTCAATATGTATAACTTAATGTTTTTGCAAGTTCCTAGTATTGTCCTAAAAAAACTATTTTGTTTATGTCGTGATGTTTCATACTTATTGAATACACCTAACCAATATGCACCAAATCTCTTTGCAATTCAGACATGATAGGCAGTCTATCCACTTTGGGTCACAATTATTCATTTACTATATGTGGTAAACACAAATGTAATCTCCAATCTTTTAACCCCTATGCACCTAACCACCTACCCTGTCACAGCATACCCGTTCTAGGAAGTTCTTTCTCTCAAGTAGGAAGGCTCTTATTTTATATTAATCGTATTTAGGGTGCATGTAAAGTTCATTAAGATAAATTGGAAGCCGTTAAAACACATTTTCGGCGTATTAATTACTGAAGGTTTATCTCGTAAAAGTCTACAAAATGAATTATAAACCCAAATTCAAGCATACGATGAAAATGAACAGATTGATGAAGGTTCAAAGTCGTTAGTACTCCAGAAGAGGGATATTTTCACAAAAAAATTAATTGATTTAATTATACATTAATCAGCAGAATTGCGAAACCCTCATACAATGAATAGAGGCCAAAGTAACTTTTTTGATTTACCAAACCATTTTTTTGTGCTTTTGTATACATTTTTATTATAAAAACTTAATTACAACATTTTAATTAAAGAAAAGAGATTTTTTATACCAGAACAGATTTAGTCTTCTAAAAGCAAAATACCCGTAGTTTAAAGCTAAAAATTATGATTCAATTAATTTATTTTCAATTAATTCAAGTATTGAATCAAAAAGTTATAACAAACAGACGGCTATTGATTTGTTTCCGTTCACAGCGTATCTATTAGATTCTGTATTTGCACAATTAATGATACATACAATATTAATGTGACTATAGGTATAAATGAAAATTTAAATTTTTAATACAAATTAAAAGTGATACTAAGAAGACGCGTAGATCAGTATATCATAGTCAGTAACAATATACAATAAATGAAAATTTTAAGGCACTTACGCTTAATGAAATGCTCAGGGTGCATGCATACGTTTATCATAATTAAAACACTGCAGCGTCTTGGTAAAAAGCATTCGAGATCACAACTTGTGTTTCAAAAGCTCCCTTGAAAGTTCTGCAAGCTTTCATCCGGCAACTGATTGGTCGGTGTTTTTATTTCGACTGTAAATTTGTTAAGTACTTTGCAAGTTTTCTAACGGCCTGGATTCTCAAAAATAGTTGAAACCCGGAAGGACCGGCGAAAGCTCTGCAACACCATAAATATAAGAAGTTTGTCCACGGCTCTGCGAACAATACGCGAAAATAGGACACGAAATTTAAGGCATTGTTGTTTTATTATTTTTTCAAAGTGCTTGCAAAGTAACGGTTGCAGCTCTGGGAAATTTATCTGAAGATAACAAAATAACAGTTAACGAATAGATAGTGAAAACATTGTTCAAACAAACATTTGAATGCATTGCTTCCCACGTCATAATAATAAAGAACTTTGCATTTTAATAAATAAAAGAAAAAATATATATATATATTTAAAAAATGATAAAATAAAATAATTACATTTATTTGTGTCCGTTTTTCATTTTTTCTCTTAAATATTAAAACATCACTTTTATACCATATTGTGTTGAGTAAATATATTTTAACTCGATAATATAATCAAAAAAATCGCCGGGAGGTACTGTTTTTATATCGTTAAGATTTCCAAGAAATAACATTCTCTGATAATGTAAATAAACGTTTTTAGAGACATGTTTTTGAATCTATGTATGTACTTAGGTGTAAAAATTAAAAAAACCGTTGATGTTTAATTAAAGGCATACAGATTATAGAATTTCGATGAAATATTAATATACGAGAAAATAATGCATGGTTTTGATTTTTATGAACATTGTTAAACATTATAACAAAACATTTTACTATTTTGATAATTTTTAAACGGAAACAATTCATTTTTAAAAGTAGTGTCCTTGAAGGAAAAAAAACCATGTGCTTTCAATGCCTAATTACGAGATTTTTTATGGAAAAAATGCATGCGAAAATACTGAAAAGTAGGTAAATATTATATATTATGTCAGTCACGTATTAAAAGCATACATTTTTGCATTAACTTTTGATGGTATATAAAAAAAACGGCAAGCATAACGAGCAAAATTAATATAACCAAGGTATGATATATGAATTAATTATATTTGTACAATTAGCATAAGTACAATTAAGTAGTAAAATTTCTTCGTATTACATCTGTTCTACGATAACATAAATTCGTTCTAACAAGTCCTGTTTCAGAGTTATTATGATGTTTAAAGCGTAATATTTTACCTTAGATTTAAATTAATAACTACAAGATATATCACATCAAAGTTCCATGATTAATTCTCAAGGAAAGACCTCTGAAGTCACGCGGAAAACTAAACCAAGGCTATCTACGTAATTACCCGAAATATATCTACCAATTTAACTACAGAGGTGGCGTCAAATATTTTCCCCGGGTAGGTTCGCACTGCGAGAAGACGGGCAAAATGCGTCGTAATACATTACAAAACTTTGCGGGGATCTATTCATCTCAGTCGTTGACTACTGCCGCCACTGAGCTACTTGCTGTCGCTTTTTGTCGCTAATGGTTCAAAGTCCAGCTTTTTGGTGTTTTGGAGTAATTTTGGTCAAGGATATATACTTTTTCAGGTACACTCAAATTGGCGGAGAACAGATATTTTATGAAAATCTCAAAAATTGATGGAAGCTTAAGAGTCTCATAATCGAGTTTTTTTGATAATTTTCTAGTCCGTATAGACTGCACCAATCAAAAAAATTTAAATGCAAAAAGTTTGATACATCTCTTCTTCCGACTAGAATATTTTTTTAATTTCTTATAAATATAATATTAATATGATAGATGTTACCAACGCGACCACTGGTAGCGCGTCGCCAACAATAGATATGTGTTTTTCGATTGAAGTATAGGAATTTGGAGATTCGTCATGTCCCTTTTCCAAGAGTTCTTAATATTTAAAAATCTTTTTTTCAATTGGAATTAAAAGATCAAATATAAGTTCTGTGCGATATATTATTTAAAAAATTTTAAAAAAATTAATCTTTAACAAACTTTGGTTTTTAAAAGTTGTCATTTTATCCGATTTTTCAACATCTTCAAGATTTTATTTTATCCTGAAAATGGACGTAAATTTAATAATAAAAATTATATAAATATAATTTATAGTTTTCTCATACTCTGTAAAAAAATCAATTTTCGACATAGAAAAATAAAGTGACAATTAAATTAATTAAATGACACGATTTCGCCAGGTAATGGACTGCCTCTGGTGTCCTGTTGGACACCAGAGGCAATCAAAAGGCTGGAAGCAACTGCCTTAACATTTTTTGAGGTGGATTATAAAAATTAGTTGAGAGTAGATATTTTTCGAAAGCACTATAAATTACTCAGGAAAAATAATTTTTTTTAAGATAGACTCAAAGTATGATAAAATCTTTAATGGAAGAATTAATTTGTAGAAAGACATAGAAATATAACGCGTTCGTATGCGCGTTGTTTTTCTGTGGTAATTATAGTACGTAGTAATAAACATTTTAAAAAAGTATAAATAACAATTTCAAGATATTTTATGTATGAAAAACCTCATTGTGTCGCATTCAGTTAATATAGAACATTACGTAGAGTGACACCAGCCAGACCTGGCTGAGTGGTCCTACCCTCGTGGTTTTGTACATTTACCCCTCCATCCTCCCTCTACCACCTACTTTCTTAGCTGCTCGCTAAGTATAGGGATAAATTATATACAAAAGTGTCTACGGAGATACATCGCACCTACAGAAGGGTTGCAAGCAATAGAAACCTACCAGGACTGTTTTCAACTCCATAAATAATGACATATTTTAAAAGCATATGTCGTCTTCAAGCAAGCAATATTTCTTGAACGTCAGTGGAAATTTAAAATACGTTATTTAAAGTAAGAAAAAATTCAATTTAAAAAAACACATCACTAGTTAGTGTCTTCGGTGATAACTGAGGATAAACTAAAATAAGAAACCCATGCATGATTCTGATTATGTTAAATTGGTTTATCATGAAATACTATATTATATTTAATTAAAATTTTATAAAATCCAATCTGAATCGTTTTCGATTTAAAACAACCGTAGCTTTGTATCAATCATCAGTAAATATTTATTGTTTCTATGATGTCGTGCTAAAAACACAGCTGGAATTTGATTGATTTAAATAAACAAAATTAAAATAGGCTGCTTTATAGAATCAGCAAATACTGTTTTGTGATATAAAACAATAAACCACGTTAAATAAATTAATTTCAAAATTATAAAATACCATAAGGAATATACTATCACGGAAGAAAATGAAACATAAACTTATTATTATCTTAATTATATATATTAAGATGTGTGTGATTTCAATGTCATTTTTCGATATAACTAAAATATTCACTGCTCAGCTTATGTATATAATTTTAAATTAGTTTTGAGAGTTAATTGTATTCAATCGATTAGTAGAAGCAACGCGCAATATTATTTGTAGCTAATTGACAAAGCAGATAATATCTTGCTATAGAATTCGGTGTTAATTGAACCCATTACACTTATAATAAATATTTTTTTAATGGCAGTGTATATCATATCGAATCATTTTTTTTCAACAGGCATAAAAACTGCGTAGTAACGTGCTTCGGGAAACCCCTGGATTCTGACAGCGGGTAAAAAATACTCACGATACGTCCATAAAATTCAACCCTTTAACGCGAGGAAGATTCGACCAAATAACACAAGTTATACGGCTCTCTCGCCTTATTACAAAAAAACCAATACATTAGGAAACAGCCCCGAAACAGCGCCTGGCGACCCGCCAGCCTTCTAATGCGTGCACCTAGGGAGTAGTTCTGAATAATACCAACAGGATTTTTACCATACGATTCCGATACCTTATAAAATTTTCACATTGATATGTAATAAATATATCTAGGCTAGGGATTTTGCATTTATGAACAGGGTACGATGGAGTAACAATTGGATGGATGCTTCTAACTAGGATGAGTTTAATCTAACATGAGTTGGCGGGATGTTCGGCTATGACCTGATTGGAGCTCCTCTGCAATTGAATCGGCAAGGGAACCATAGAAACCTTGTCGGAGGAGTCAAACCTCACCCTTGTCGATCTCGTTATTCGAGGATTCTGAGTGAGGGCCTTCCTATATGCTCATTTTCATTTGGAATTTCTAATTTTATCATGTTATTAACACTCCCTGATTGATAACTTTAATCGTTATTTTAATGTGCGTGTGGGTGTTTTGCTTTTGCCTTCAGGTCGTCTAGGCAAAGGCTCTTCACCTGGTGCTGGTGGAAGCTGTAAATGGGACATGAAATGAGGGGGTGGATCACTAAAAGTAAATTTTTATTTCTAATGTGACTAATTTTGCCAACTTATAATGTTGGTATTTCAAAACACTTAAATTTTATGTACTTCCTGTCAAAAATATTGATTACTGAATGGTTTAAATGACATTGTCGTATATTGTAAAATTGCGATTTGTTTCGTTGTTTATGTGTTTGTTTAGGAGTCTTATTTTCGATTCTTGATTGAATGGTCTCCAGTTTGATCTCCGTTCTACAATATGAATATCTTAAGAGTGCTTATAGGCGAACACCTGTTTTTAAGCAATTTCTGTTTTTCCATATTGTACCATATCTACTTCTTCACTGTATCTTTTCATAAATAAATATATATATATATATATATATATATATATATATATATATATATATATATATATATATATATACATATATATATATATTCAAATCAGAACAAGTAGCATGGTCCCGGTTCGTTGCATAAGTTGGCCGCAGCCTGTCACAAAGTTGGCCGATTAGATTTGCATGCTCGGTTTTGTTCGAAAACTTCCATCATATGATCGTCATGTCCGGTAACTTGTCGTGACAGTAAGCTCTGAAAAACGCCGCACTGGTTACATGGAATTCGAGAGTAATTAAACACAGCTTTATTGGAAATAACGTCGCGAACGATTATACAATGTTGTACCATCACGTACTTAATACATACACACGATTTTAATGTATATTTCCACGAAGAAAATTCTAAAAAACGACATTCACACAAAAAACTTTAATCTATAAAAACCTGGTCATTGTGAGAGTAAAAAAATTCTCATTACTCAACAAATCAAGAAGTGAAATTTGATTACTTCCTTATTATTTGATGTTTAAGATGGGGCTTTTGGTTATACATAAAAGATATCCTGAATATGTTTGCCACTAGTTTTTCAATATTTAATAAGTTGTAAGTTTGGGTACAATCACCTTAAAACTCGTTTCAATACAATTTTATTGTTAGACAGAAAATTAGGAAGCAGAAAAAAATACGAACCAATTAATTACGTTTATATAAATGTCCGTAAATTATTTCGAAATCGATAGTGCTTTAGATACAAATATATATTATAGATAATATAGTTAATTAATTGTAGTGTATAACACTATTTTCTTATTATGATAAAAACTTTTTTTTCATGCTATAAACGTAACTGAATATATTTTATACATAAAGTTTATTTTTCTTATTAAATAAAAAAATAAGAATAAAAACAAAATGTCTTCTTACTTAAGGTGATATTCTTATTCAAACCAGCTGGCTGTTGCAGGCTGCTAATTACGTCTATCCACTTACCGGGTTCTCACAGCACGACGAGAATATTAAGTAGTATTTACATGTAGGTAACCAAAATTCCTATACTTGCATCTTTTTGAATTCAATATTATAAATGCAATAAGGGTCGTAAAATAATATCATTTATTGTATACTGTTCTCTTAAACAGGTGAAATATGTGTTATTTCAAATCATTGGTATTATTTACTATTAACAAAAAATATTTCTTTAAAAAAATATATATTTGTTCATACTAGGCTGAAGTATGAACAAATAATTAATTCACTAGTAAAGATTTCGTTATTAAAATAAAAATTGCACGAGGAGAAATCAGGTATAAATAATTGTTAGATCTAAACATGTTTTTGTGAAATAGATAAATATTTTTAAAAAATACAACGGACTTTTTAAAACAACACCAGATGTCAACGTTATAAGTCATAAATTATACCAGTATTGGATTATTTACCGCATGGTCAAAACGTATTGTTTATCCTATTTGTAAAGAAAACGTATTTTTCTCATTGCTGAAAACATCAGAAAAATGCGTAATAAACAATTTATCGCCACGATTTTGAGGAGGGTCGCTGAAAATGTCATCAAAAGGGCTGGACCTTTCGACCTTCAGGAGGCGGCCACTACACGCTCTATTTTAGTATTTTAATTTATTTATAGGGTGAAGGCTTGGTTTGTTTCGAAATTTATTCAAATATAATAAAGATGTTGAGAGCAAGATTTGTATATATGCTTTTTTTTTTTTATTATAAATCACTTTTTTTACCTACTTCGACTTTATAAGAAAGAATTGTTTGCTCTATTAAGTCACTGTCAATTTGCTTTGTTAAAGCAAATACTTATTTTATCTCAAGTCAAATATAGTTTTTTTTTGTGTATTTACTTGTTATAAATAAATTTTATTTAACCTTTATTTTTAAAGCTTACAGTTTTTAAGAAGATTTTATACGTGTATCACAAAATCATCATAAATATCAATAATTACAAATTTATGATTATTTTTAATAAAACTTGTATTATCGTCACTAAATCGGCACTTAAATTTTTAATCGGCGTTATTAGAGTAAGCAATAAATCAATCAAAACAGGTTCACTTTATTATTTTTTAAATAAAGATATTATATCGTTTTTCACATTTAAGATCTTTGTATGCAAATTTTTACCATATGTTTAATGTTCATTTTTCATCTAGAAAGAACAAGAGCATTTATTTTTTATATTACAATATCTGATTTTTTTCTAGACAATTTACGCTTGGGAGTAGTTGTCTCTTTAATAAAGTAGCAAGATTGAATTATTTGTAAGACTATGATAAAATAAAATCGATTTTACCTATCTTATTTATTTTATAACCCAATTATCTGCTTGGCATACTCAATGAAAATATAACTTATTATTAAGTCCTTGTACTTTACATTCTATATGAGACACATCAGTAATTTATTCAGACGAAGCCTTAAATAAACAAAAATATGACGCATAACACATTCACGTTATAGTCGGAAATAATAACCTCTATATTTTAGCGGTAAGTTTAATGTTATATACAGAATGTCCATATTTGTTTTTGTTACACAATTTTCCGTTCGAGCCATCAAAGCTTGACGTCACATGCATTAAATTAAAGATGGCTCTATAAACGAGGCAGTGTAATCTGCCTTACTGTTAATCGGACAGAGCATGCTATGGTGAATGTACACCGAGTGACATGAAAACCAAGGGTCTTATTTTAGTACCAAGCCTGAAATGGTTTCACAATTTTATATTAAGATAACTAACAATTTGTAACGATAACAAAGTTTTATAAAAAGTATTATCCCACTTTGAATAAACACATATTTTTTTTACTTGAAAAGTGCTGTATTAAATATATACAAAAATAAAATTTTTTCATATATATTTCTGAATCAAACGCCCTAAAAAAAGCTTATGTAGGCATGCAAGATTTAATTTCACAATGATTTGGAAGGAAGTTTTAGAAAATCTATTCTAATAATAGCAGTTTTGTTATTGTATTATTCAAATTAAATATTCTCAAACCAGTGACTGTTATTAATTTTACGAATGTTGTAAAGCTGTTATTAGATGATTTACGTTAATTAGACTATGTTTGCACGTTACATAGTCTACTTAGCAGTTAATTTGCATGATTTGTTTATCAATTCAAACATAATAATTTCAGGGTACAATTACAAAGTTATCGCACAAAATAAAGTAATAATGATTTAGGTGTGCTTTACTTTATTTAATAATAATAAAGATATTTGTATCGACACAAGTATTAGTACTTTTGCAGTCGATGTACTACGTAGACACGCACAGCATAGTATATGGCAGTGACACACAGGAAATTGAAATATAAAACGATTTCAGGACTTATAAAGTGTATGAAGATAACATTTCACGGGCGACTTGCTTTGTCAAGAAGCAGACGAATAAAAATATTAATATAAGCATTCTCCGTCGGTGTAGTTGGGGCCTACGATGTGGATATGACCAAATAAAAGCCGAAATGATTGTATGGAATACGAATAACAGGACCGAGTGTGTTTACAATCCATTCGTAGGAGTGTTTCTCTCTTAGTTTTTTTTTTTTATTGAAAAAGGCACTGAAGTGACGACCACAAAAATATCTCAGAAATATGAGAGCGAAACGATGTTTATGTCTTAAGGATCTGTATTTTCTCCTTGGTTTCGGGAGATATTTTGCTCTGATGTTATTGTGTTTGCGTACTTGCAAGCTGGTGGGGTCGGTTACCCACTATAGCCTCATAATATTATGTTACATGCAACACATTCTGCTGAGATATCGTGTTCACGAGAAGCAATAACGTTTAGGATAAATTATTTTTGGAAACCAAGGCAATTACATTTTCATTTTCAGCATGGTAATTATAATAAAAGCTAACATACTCACTTACATCTTACATGTAATTTTTTTTTATAAATATTTATTATAGTATGTATGAATATACATGTCTAAAAATAATAAATGATTGTACTGTCAAACAGAAACAAACTTGTAGTAAAAAAAATAGTTTTCATTGATTCTCACATTTAAATATGAACAATAAATTCTAGCGATAGTTCAGCTCGTTATCTTTGAACGAATCTTGCTTCAATCTTATTACATACAAAATATAGCTCAACAACATCTTTTAGAGTCGTTAAATCCGTAATAGTAATTTGAATGCAGTTTACAAGAAAATTGCAAGTGCCTGATTCATGATACAAATACTTACGTTCTCTTATATAACTCTAATGACACGCTACTCTTGTGCATGAAATATGTAGTCCATTATACTTATACTGCATTTAGCTTTTATGTTATAAGAGTGTAATTTTCTTTTTATACTTCTTTCTACTTCAGACCAGTGTTATGAAAAATGTGCTTCGCAGGAAAATTCATAGAAAATGTTCACCTCAGGTTACTTAAACAACTAACTAAGTATACTTCAAAGTATCTTTCTACTTTCCTATTTATTAGAGCTAGAGAGCTGCTTAATAAACATAGTTTCATTGAACAATTTATATTTTGATGTCATTTTTATGGTTTTCCTGCGTTAACCGATATTCATAGGTTTTGAAACAAAATAAGCGCTATCTTTGTTTATGATATTCTAATTTTATTGATGCAATGCATAAAGTAGAGTTATTTCATCACCATGAATTGAGCATAGAAATTGGAAGCAGTATTCACTTAAGAAATGAGTAACTAAGCAAACGCATTTATTTTACAAACATTCATGAGAAATAACTCACAATATCCTGAAAAAAGTTGACTGCGTTAGAGACTAAAAAAGATATTATTTTTATTTAAATGGCTTTGAATTGTAAAATCAACAAAATGTGGTGCCGTAGAAATGATCAACACTGTATGTAAATAAACTGATCATTAAGCTTTAATATTATGAAATAAATCTAGCATTGAGTACGTTAAAAGTTTCAATAATATTTAATTTTGTGTACTGTTTGAAAATAGGCAAATCAATACTCAGTCTCGTAAAATGATGATTGAAGTTTTAAATTATTCAAAATACTCGAGTACGATTGAATATTGCTGGGTAGAGTTTTAAACTTAGTTAACTTACAATATTACTTTAAAATTTATAAGCTCACCATCTTAAAAATTCTTCTCAAACTTAAAATATAAAATATTTCTACGAAACGGAACACCAAAATATTAAATCTTTTTAGTTTATTTATTCATGTTTGTATTATTTTATTTCATTTTTTTATTTCGGCAAGTCGCATCAATTTGCCAAATAAAAGCTATATAAAAGTGTCGTAGGGGGTTAATGAAATTTATTTAATTTACTAGCAATGTTTTACAAACAGTTTTGTTTGCCATAATTAATTCCAAGATCACACCTTTACGTTTAGAAATAGAGATATCGACAATTTGAGTAAAATTTTTATAATCATGATGAAAATAACTGAAACGATGGAGTGTCGCATGACATTCAGAAACATTATAATGTTACGGACAACTTCCTGTGTTCCGTGACGAATTTTCAGCCGTTACAGTTAATGTTGTTGAACAATGCAAACTTGCAATACCGGATCTGACGTCACTCCGTCTGAATAACTACCTTCGACTGAATGCAAACAGCTGATAAATACTGAAACTTCTGCATACGCAGACGGGAACATTGTCAGTCAATTTCTTGGTATTATTTTATAATATGCAATGTATAAATTGTCAAAAGAGCCAGCTTAAAATGGCAACTGTATGTGTTTTTATTTTAATTTTTTAATTGAATCGTGTTTGTCAACAGCAAAAAATGATGAGGGTATAATTTTATTTTATTTTACACAATACCTACAGCTTTGACTGTTTATAGGAATTCTTTGTTTGTTCGAATAATTATTTTAATATTGACAAAAATATTTTGGCCTAGTATAAATATTTACATTGGTTACAACCGGAATAATAAAATAAATATATAGTTAATTGAAATATAGCTTCTCAAAAGATGACGTCGAATTCCTGTGAAATATTTCATGAATAATTTTTGTTATATTATTTAATATTTATATATTCAACATAAGTGAATATTTCTCTGTTAAGTATTTGTTGTTTAATAAAAATATTATTCCATTAACCCAAAAAAAAAATGTACTAACCAGACTTGAAAAAAAAACATTTTCCCTTAAAAAGCTAGCTGCATTTACTTTATTGTTCTTATTACGAGGTATTATCCCTTTTTGTATCCATCTCGTCTAAAGCTAGCTAAGAGGTTAAAAGCTCTATCCTTTTTTAACGGTCTTTATATACAGGTCTCAACCTATTAGTACTTAGTTCAGTCTCTAGTACTTAAAGTGATCCAAATGTCAAACGAGAGAGAGCCAAGTAAAAGGGCAGTGGATTATCTTGAAAAACTAAAAAAGCATTGGTTCTAATATATCCTTAAGACTGAAACGTTATTTTACTGCTATCAAAATAAAAACGTAGAAATTTAAAACATATATTTTTACTGAAAATAATACTATAATTTTAAATTAAATAAAACGACAATAATACATACCAACTCATATAATATTTTTAACAAAACACAGACCGATGAGTAATTGCTAGCATGTATAGTTTACAAATTCAGCTGTATCTTATGACATGTGACAAATAGTTTCACAGCTTCATATGTTTAACCAAAAACAGGCTTTTAAATATATTTCAATATTTAAGCACTTTGTTGAATAAACTCCATTATGGGATTATAAAATTCATAAATTTATTCTATAAAGTCACTATCAAAATACATTTAGATGCACATTATCGATTATTAAATAATAAAGTATCCAGAATATGATATATAATACATCATAAATCTTTGCAGATAGAAAAAAAAATATTTTTTAACATTGGATGATTGAGTCAAAGTGTAGTTTTTTCGTGAATTTTATTGACGCTCACAATTTAATTTTGTTTTTTTAAATTTTTGATGTAAGAAGAACTAAATAATTCTAGTACTACATATGGTCTTCTCGTAGAGGCCACCAACTTCATCGGTCCCTCTTATCTTTCGACTTGGTTCGCTTTATATCATGTCACATCTCAAGGGTACTAGTATAAACTTTGAATCCAACGGGAGTCCAGAATTCTGGGTATCTAGAGCGCCATCTTTACGTTGCCTTTAGGAAAAATTTCAAGACGATATTTTTCCTTTCAGGACCAATTCAGCAATTTCTGTTAGTAATAATAAAAAATCTTGACTTGTAAATAAACACAACAATTTTTTGTGCTTTTGAAATTTTAGCAATTGGATAAGGTTTGCAATATTAAGTTTAAACAAGTCAATAAATTTACTCGTTTTACTAGAAAAATATTCAAATAGCTATAAAACAACTTTTTTAAAGATTATGGTGCTCTCTCTTTAAAGACGTTTTTACGTTTATGACAATCTTTAACTAATTATACTCTTAGTTTAAAAAATTATTAGCTTAGTCTTTTTGAATATTAATTTTGTTTAAAACTGATACGGCTTATGGTTTCATGTTATTTATAGTTTTGATGATCATATTGATTGGGAATTATATATATTATACACTTTTATTTTAATCGCAAAAACAAGAGTGTTAAATTAACTTATGTTTAAATAAAAGGGCTTTCATGAACCATAAACCCTGCTATGAATGTGTTTTTGAGAAAAAGATATATTAAACACAAAGGTTTTGTTACAAAAATATTTCATTTTTTAAAAATATTTTAGGAGCTATAAAATAGTTAAATTTACGTAATAAACCACGTACACAAATCTAGGTAAAATGCTCTCAGAGTACTTGTTCCTTGACTAATGTTATTTTTATGTCTGTTGTTCTGGAGGTGAACGACTCCCGCGGCTCATATTCTATAAAAAATACAAGTAAATGCATAAAACTTTCAAAATAAAATAAAGTTTTCTTCATAAAACATAACACAACTGCAGTTATTCTTTAGTTATAGCCATCTTCCATATTACAAGGATTTGAAACTAAACCAATAAAACAGATGCTTATTAAATTTGATTATTTTTATTATATATCTGTACATATGTCTACATTTTCATGATTTATTCATGAAAAAAAGACTCCTCCCTAAAAAGTTATGTTAGGTTTATCACAAGATTAGTAAGTAAAATAGCTATATTGCCGCTTTTTATGAACCCTAAACGACTTGCAATACCCAAGTTTTCACATTTGAAAAAGCCAGTAAAAGCGAAAATGTTTACAAATAAAAAAAAATTTAAGCCATATTTGTTTGACTAAAACTTTATTTTAAATATGTTTACTGACTTGAAAACAATTTATGTATTAATTATCAGTTTATACAGCGTTCCGACTTGAGACCATCTTTATTTTGATTTTATTAAGGGTCTAGGTCTCATATCGAGTTTTTTTGATCATTTTCTAGTCCGTTTTGCGAAAAATCTACTGCACCAATCAAAAATATTTAAATGCAAAAAGTTTAATACATCCCTTCTTCCGAACACAATATATTTTTATTTCGTATAAATTTACTATTAATATGATAAATATGTGTTTATCCGATTAAAGTGTAGGAATTTGGAGATTCGTCTGGTACATTTTACAAAAATCCTAAGCATTTTTTTTTTAAATTGGAATTGAAAGAATAAATATAAAACACGTGCGTCTTATTATTTTAAAAATTAAAAAAAAAAATCTTTAATATACTTTGGTTTTGAAAAGTCGTCCTTTTATCCGATTTTTCAACATCTTCAAGATTTTATTTTACCCTGAAAATGGACGTTAATTAAATAATAAAATATAGATAAATATAATTTATAGTTTTTTCAACACTCTGTAAAAAAATCAACTTTGTATATAGAAAAATAAAGTGACAATTAAATTAATTAAATGACACGATTTCGCCAGGTAATGGACTGCAATTAAAAGGCTGGGAGCAACTGCCTTAAATATTATTCCAGTAACAGTGAGAATAAATTATTTTTTTTTTTTTTAACGTAGAAGTTAAAATTGTTGTACTTGGCCTAAATATAGCCTTAATCCATCGTAAAAGATGACAGGCTTTACGATTCCCTGCAAAACGTCACGGCGGATTAGCACTCCAGCCACGGAACCCCCGAACCCTCCGAGTGCTGTCAATGGGCTCGGCGTTAAAATTTCATAGTTATTATTTATCGTGGCCTTGGGCGTCGCGTGTATCACACGAGGCTGTAGCGGGGATGATAAAGCACGTAAGATATTGAATACTCTGAGGCTGTAGTACACTGCCCACGATTTCAAGGGAATCCATGAAAAATCTCAAGTCATCATTTCCACATTCAATATTATACGTGATCTGGATGAATTCGTTTTTTTTTTTTTTTTTGATGACAGGAAATTTTTAGTCTTCTTCGGTGCTTTTAGTGTATTTGAGATTTACGCCATTGAAAATTATTCGACATTTTAAAGTTTTTAGTTTCAGATTCATATTACACCCAAATCTATTAGTATATCTGAACAGTGGGTATTTTACATTCCTTTGCTGTTTGTATTATTTTTCCTTTTTTTTTAGAAGGAGGTCTCATATTTATAAAACACTGATTCATAAATTTAAAGTAACTGTGAAATTTTTTTGAAGTTGTGATTGCAACAAGATTTAATAAAATAAATTAAATAGATTGTGTTCAAAAAGTTGTACAGCAAAACTATGAGTAAAAAATACACAAAACCAAAAAAAAAACATTCAAATAACCACATTGTTTTGTGCTTTATATTGAACTTATTAGCAGTAGAATTAATTTTACCCGATTCTATGATTTGTTTTTATTGTATGGTAATTTTCAATAAAGATGGTAGAAGTCATAATATATTCTTTTTTAAGAGTTGAGACTATTGATTCTGTATTGAAGTACAAATAAAAATTATATGTCTAATTATAACTATTGTAGTTATTTTAAAGGCTTTTAGTTAAATTTTCGTAACGTTTTTTGAAAATTACAGATTTCAAACTTAAACCTCATGAAACTCTTTGTTTTTCAGAAATGTGGTGATAAACAAATGTATGAAATAGAAGCAAAGCAATGAGGTCATCACAGAGAACAGCAAACCACATGAGGCTGCGGACCTGATGCAGAAGTTCATCGACATATACTGTTAACTGGGGGCGAGAGCTGATACCATCCCTTTGTTTCCACCGCAATGCCCAGCGTCTCTCGTGAATAAGGGATGACACCCGACCTGTCAGACTAATGATGCAAATATCCCATTACAAGTAAAGCACTGACATGTATTATTGAGATTTCAACTTGCTAAATCAAATTTTTCTCCTTCTTTTCTCATTTATATTTCGTGTCTTATACGCGTGAAGCATATTCATTAAGTTTATTTTGTTTGTAATTATTACGCAAATCGTAACTAAGAGTTATCAAAAATGTTTTGAAATAATAATTTTTGAAATAACAGTCAACCTTTTTTGTATTTCATCCATGAATTTTAGTATTTTTACCATCAAATGTAAAAGAGTATCAATTCAATAAAAATAATTAACATAATTGAATTTCAACCTTTTTACCTCGGATCTGAATGATCCTGTCCATTCGCATGGAATTAAAAATGATTAAAACATTTCTTTTATAATTCTCCTCCCTTTTGAAAGGATTATTTGTACGTTCTGATTAACGAGGGTTTTTATGAGCCATTCAACTCAAACCGTTTCAAGAAAATTAGAGCAATAAGTGACGGCTGGCTGAAGATACCTCCATACGCCATTTCTAACCAGGTTTCAAGTGTATACTCAAGATTACAGCATTAACTGAATTTATTTTTGAAAATACCCACTCTTGGCGTGATTTTGTTATTGTATATTTTTTTAATTTGAAAAAAATGTGAATTTTCTGCTTTTTTTTTCGAGACTAGTTTTTCTTACATTCTATAATGGAATTTTCAACCTATGCTACTAACACAAAAAGTTGGCAAAGTAATTCTCAAAAAAACAAAATAATTATTTAGAAAATCCCTAAAAATATTTTTTTAAATAAAAAATTAACTAGAATTCTACTTAATTTTTTTTTATTGAAAGCGTTTATCGTATTTTTAAAAATAAATCATAGAATTGCTTTTGAAGTAAGTACGTATCAAAAAACCCAGTTTGTTGGTGCTCGTTAAAAAAAATCTGAAAAAAAGGTTTTGATAAAAGTATCCATTCAAAGCTGGAAATGTGCTGAATGATATACAAATGTTTGAATTGCATATTAAAAATAGCACAGTACTCAAAAAAAATCCTAATAAAATAAATATTACATATACTAAAGTTACATTAAAAGACTAACATCGATTTCCATGCAAATATATTATGCAGTGTGTATTTTGATTGAGGTGGAACTTCCACATGTTGCATAGACGCAAATTTATAATTAAATATTTTGAATTTATATTAATAAAATATAAATTAACATGTTACTCTAAACAGATAGACTGCAATTCATATCACTGACGAGGTTCTTTAAAGTCCTTTGAGCTCTCAGTTATGAGCATGTACGGTGTACGCAATCAAAGTTTTTTGATAATATTCAATCCTTTTAAATACATTCAATATTAACTTATACCTATAAGTTTATATTTTATGTCATTTTAAAATAATAAACATTGTTTCAGCACTATAGCGTAATAAGCAGCCGGAGAGGTATCCACCAAGTCAACAGTACATATGCAATATGCGAGCGTGAGCAAATCTGCTTCTATATTGGACTTCATAACCGCATGAGGAAATGCTGTTCTCTAAATTAGCTTCCGGGTGCCATTCCCAACCGTAACTCTATGAGAGAGGCTATCAACACAGACATTATATAGTAATATTTTATTTGTTATTGAACAAAATTTTATGATTGTTTTGATCCAGTAAATTTATTCAATTTCTCTCGAATATATTATTTTACTCATTTTATGTGAAAACAAGCTTTACGTTTTCTTGCGAGAAAAATTTTAAAAATAAAAAGAATCCACATCTTGTATAGTTATATTTTTTTTCACTTGTAGCTGGAACGCTAAAGAACTAATGATATTTAACAGCAGGCATAAATATTACCTCTGGCATAAAATGCTATTTTATTTTTGTATTATTTTTATGTTCATAATAAATGTTTACATATATTTTAATATGAAATATTGGAGTCAGACATTATGAGTAAACAAATATCATGTTGCACCAAAGCTTCATGATGACGCACTGCAAATAACCATTGGTTTCTTCGTTAGTATCAAAGTACTTTGCAATTAGTTGGACGTCATATTTCAGGCAACATTAGAAGCTCACTTTTAATGAATGCTGAATTCTTCATAATTAAGCTCATTAAGTATATTGTTAGTGCAATTACATGAAATTGTTGTGTTGTGGGTCAAACTGTAGAAAATACAACTATTGTTAATCAGTGTGATTTAAAAAATCTGCTTTTAAATAATTGGCTAAACTAGTACTAGCGTAATTAAGTTGTTATTTCAAAAGACAACCTATGAATTTTTAATTAAACTAGTATTAAAGATTTAAAATTGACACAATTTTATTTGTGTTTCATACTTTTGATTAAAAAATTTTTTTTCAGAAAAAGTTATAATACTAATAATTTTGAAATAAGAAATAAGCAACAATACCCACGTCAGAGATATTTTTCAATCCTGTCAAAATATGTGACTCAGATAGCAGAAATACACTCTATATCATAGGTTCCCAAACTATTTTGTCCCGTCGACCCCTTGTCGAGTTTTCCTGTTTATCGTAAACTCCGGCCTTGCTAATATTGAATTATTTCAAATTCATCATCTTCAAACATATTTTTGACATCTGATATACAGGTGCTCCATATATTATGTCGGTATGTAAACATTGAATAACTTTTTCTTTTTTTGTAAGAAGGTTGACAGCTGCATTTAAACCCTTCTTCGTGTGGTATGAAGATGGAAAAGCTATCAAAAGTCTTCTTGCGATAGTCCATAATGCAGGATTAACAGCATTATTATGTTAGTACAAAGGTTCAATCTGTGTTCAATTATGACATTTACGGAATGCCTAATTTTTGGTGATGACCTGCTTAAATGGGATTCACTCTCGTAGACCCCCATTTACAGTTCGTGTACACCCAATTGGGGTCGACATTGACCACTTTGGGAACCAGTGCTCTATATGGTATTTTAAATAAAAAAAAAGCCAAAAACATGAAAAGTAAATCCTTAAAAGCTTCATAAATCATAAATTCATAATAAATAATGTTTTTTAAACTTTTTTTATTCAGTAATATTCCTACTCAAAAATAGACCCACAAACAAACAATCCAAAAAAAAATAACAGTTTTTACACAGCTTTCATGCAAGCTATATAGTTATTATCATAAAGAATATAAAATGTATAAAATACGTAATAAATTCATATCATAGAGGCGTAAACAAAAATAAAATAACTTCGTAAACTTGTCCATAAAATATGGGTCCGCACTTTTATTAAGTTTATCTGATCCGCGGGGGAGTCGTGAGTGTGGTTGGAGCGAGTTTCAGCCTGAAGGATGGTATGACCGCCTCGCGCCTGAATTATTCAACTGCACATTATCATAGGGTGCCTTTGTCCCAACGATCGATTTGCCATAAACATAAAATGGTGACGAGTCAACACCCAAATGGCTATTTGATACCCCGGCTGTGGGCAAACATGCGAATCTAAGCTGGCGGTCAGATTATTTCAAACCGCTTTTTAAAATCATTTTATATCGATCTAAATCAGAGGTTCCCAAATTTTTTGTCCCGTCGACCCCTTGTCGAGTTTTCCTGTTTTTCGTAGACCCCTTTATAAATAAATACACACAAAATGCAAATATAGTAACATTCACTTAAAAAAAATTATACTTTTCATGGGTCTGATGCTTTGATAGCAATTTTTCAATGTTTGGCTTCAAATAGGTCAAATTAAACTTTAAATCTCCTCGCCCAGTGATTTCCAATCTATTTCTTTTTTTATAAGAAGAATGGCAACTGCACTGAAACCCCTTTCCGCAAGGAATGAAGATGGTAAAACTATAAAAAAACCTTCTTGCGATAATGCATAATGCAGGACAAATAGCAGGTATGTCTCTCTGAAGCCAAAATTGGTGATATCCCTTTCTAAACTGCATCTTCAGTTCTTCATTAGTGCTTATTCCGATCAGTTCTTCTTGTAGTATGACTTCCGATTCTTCAATGTCACCGTATGGATTGATAGCCTACTGTGGTATTTTGGTGATGACCTGCTTAAATGGGATCCACTCTCGTAGACCCCCATTTACAGTTCATGAACCCCCAATTTAATTTTTCTCCGTCATTGACCCCTTGCAGGGCAGAATTGACCCCTGGGGGTCGATATTGACCACTTTGGGAACCTATGGTCTAAATTATAATAACGTTCTATAGTTTATAACGAAATATAAGTTGCTTATCATAATAACTTATGAAGTGATATAAAACACTATTCTTACCCTGCCTAACATATGCAATACTTTCTGGTACACAGCCTTAAAATTATACTACCAAATAACGTACTTATTTATTATTGAAAAAAAAACTAATTTAAAGGTTGTATAACATTCTTAATGTACTTTAAGTAAACCTTTTTAAGATTATTTTAATCAAAGCAAGTCTTCTTGTCGAGTTGTTTAGATGTAAGTAAACCATTAGCGGAACAAATAAAATAGATCGAGATTAGAAGACAACTCAGTGGAGTTATCGCCAAACTTTCGTGCAGTCAGAACTTATCTTTGAGATTTTACTTTATTTTGTTTAATAATAAAATTATTCACACACTTTGATTTAAATTTATTTTATAATTATTTCAGTAGTAAAATTTCTTTGCAAAAGTAAAATATATGTAATAAAAATTCCGCATTCCGCAGTTTTTTTTTACTCTATAAGAGGTAGTGCAATAATATGCAACCCTTCTTAATTTTTGAGTTCAATTTGCGGTACTATAAGCCGCGTCATGCAAAATTACAATAATTAATGCAATCTTGTGTATATTTAAATAATTTATTGCGTATCTAATATTTCATGGTTATCTCAGAGCAGCTCAAATATGTGTAGCAAAAATATTGAAAATCAGAAATGAACCTTGGCTTATTTTGATAATTTATTATATTAAGTAGGTTTTATAACTTTTGGATTATTTATTTAATGTACGTAAATATGCCTTAGTTACTAGTTAAAAATAAGTTTTTGCTTGTATGTTCGGTTATAACACTATTATTCAAATTTAGCCGAGGCTTCGGGGACTGCCTCTAGCAAGCGTCCTCCCTCGGGCTGGCGCTCTTGTTTTCAGGTGAACCTTGAATGATACCAAATTCAGAGTCTGAATTTCATCCAACTCATCCAACAGTTTACCCTGTAAAAAATATGGCAGGATCCCTCAGGACGTGATATGTTGAGCCGGAGTGTGGTCCGGGTTTCTCACTTTAATATTCATGGGAGGTTTTTATTTTCTAAACGAAGTGTATTTTTTGTAGCTCTGAAATTAAAAACAAAAACCGGCCTTTTAAATTGTAGCAGTAATTTATAAATTTACTTCTGTCGGCAGTGTCGCTTCATGCGTGGGAACAATTTTACAGAGAATAATGGATTTTTTCGGTTTTTTTATTACTCGTTCTGACAATCACCTGGATACCCGGATACCTGATTTTTTGTTGTTGTTATTTTAACACGAAATTTAAATTAAATGTATCAAAACTTATGAAGTTAATTAAAAATACACATTTTATTTCGTGTTTTCGATTAAAAACAAATATCAAACTCTCCTCAATACCTTAATCATGATTAATAACAATAAACGTGATTGTTTGTTGGAAAAAAGTATTATTTTATAGCTTTATTTCCGCACCTAAAAAATTAGTAATTGTTTCAACTTATTATGTATAAAAAAATTTGAAAATCTTGCAGGCTTTATTAAACATCTTTAATTGTGAAACGATAAAATTTTGCCCAGATATTGCGTTAAAAAGTATTTATGGATTACTTCAAATACAATATAAATAAAACGCATTACAAAATGATATTTTTGCAAGCAGTGAAAAGAGATTAAACTAGTATTGTTCATAAATTATTTTTTTAATTATTTAAAAATGAATCTAACAAATATAAACAGTCAAATAGATAGAAGATTGCGTTCAGTTCAGTTTATGAATGTTTTGTCTTTCAACTGCTTTTGCGGGCCCTTTTAAGCCTTAACTCTTAAGCAGCTCTAAAAAGGCTTAAAAGTATACAAACAAAAATAATCATGATTTTCCTGGCAAAAGGTCATTTACATTAGTTGTATAAATGTGGGGTCTTACAAATCAAACCAGTCCGTCGTGGATTAATTATGAATGTTACTTTAAGATACGTTTCACTAAAAACAAAGAAATAAAAGTCGAATTATTCTGAGCAATTTACAAAGATTTAGGTATATTTAAAAATCATATATTTCTTTACTTTGAACAGAAAGCCATTTTATTTGTAAATCGATGTTTCGCTCAACCCATTTTTATTCATTATCGTCAAATCTCTTGTTTCCAATTAGGGCCTCTAATGGGATGAAACAAAGGACTTGAAAGCATTTCAAGCATCTCGATTTAATTTTTAATGCTCTAATAATTATTTAAATTTTACTTCCTGGGTATTTTATACATTTTCTTCAGTTGATGTACGCCTTATTATGATATTCCTATTTAATGTAGTGCAATGGGGTGAGAAGGGTTGGCTCTCTGCGAGCGTGGTAGTTTTAGGAATAACCCTTAACCGTATCTAATGATTCTAAAAGTCACAGCTGAATTTCTAAAAAAGCACTTTATTTATTCTAAGATAAAATATAATATTTGATAATTTATTAATATACTTAATATTATTTTTATTATATTATTTTGATGACATTTGGCCATTTTTAATAAAATATATTTATTACATAAGAAATTTATTCATTGTTATATATATTTTCTCAACTTTTTTTTATTAAAAATAAAAATAAAATATGTTTAGTAAAATTGATATAAAGCTATTAATGCTTAGGGAAACATTTCAGTATCGAGATCCAAAATAATATTTCATGATATTATGCGTGATTTATGACAATGGATAATATTTATGAGTTTTGATCATATTAGAACTTTCTCAATCTAAATTATCAATTTCATCTATCCAAACTCTTGTTCTTTTTTTTTGTAAATCCATGGACTTTGTATTAAATATACAAAATAGAAGTTGAGATAAAATGGTATTATGTTGATGCAAATGAGATTGCTATGATTTTAATGCACACCATCGTTAAGGTCGTGAATTATTTTATATAAATTATAAATTATCATTTTTTTTTTGTAAATAGATCAAGAACACCTTATATCAGTGGTAGAATAAAATTAATTAAATGTATTATGCTTCAAAATAATATTTAATAGACATAAAATCAATCGAATAGGTTCATTGATTTCAGTTTGGTTTCATTTTTCATATTTATACTTTTTATTTAATTTAATACAAAACTCAGCTTTTTGGTTCATAAACATCTGGCGATCTTTTAAGATTTAAAAGTATCCGTGAATCAATGATATCTTCTTCCCATTTCATCTGAAATTTTAAAATTTTATAGTCAATATATTTTTCACCTCACCTTCACCTTTTTTGTAAAGAGAAAATATATCAACCACAAACTTTTTTTTATTGAATAATTTAAATAATAAAAACACTTATTTTGAGTAATATAGGTTAAGTGAGATCTATTGACATTATTACTGTACATTCAACCCAAAACAATAATTAAACCTATTTTTATGGGTTTAAAATGGTTTCTCTCGCCTCTTTGCATATAGAATAACCCCATCCATACTGCGCTGGGTTTAACGTCCACAATCCGTGTAATATACGTATAAATATTCGTCGTAGGGTTTTTTGATCCTACGAATGTTGAAAAGGGTTATGTTAGTAATATAAATATAAGTAATTGTGACTCATAAAATTTTATAGGAAAATAAACTAAAGTTTATGCGTTTTCCTTAGTCAACGTAGCAAATTTATAATTAAAAGTTTTGTAGAGTAATATTACGGCCATTAAAATGTAGATTTTATTTGCAAACAAACTCTACGCCCAAAATTAATAAAAAATAATAAACATTACCGTGGCATGAAACCAAAGCAAAAGGTAAGGTATTAAAATTTCAACCACATATTTATTTAATTGGAACAATATTTTCGGTGAGAAAATAAACACATTTAAGATTTTTGTGATTCGTTCGAGGTATTATAACAATTTTTTTTATAAAAATACGAAAATAATGAAACTCATACCAATTAGAAGTAATTTTACTTGACTCAAATTACAGTAAAATTGCTGCAGCATTAGACAATATTTTATCAAGGTACCGTTGAATAGCTTAAATATATATTTTATAAGAATATTTTCGTATTTTAATATACTTTTTTAAATCTTCTATAAAAATGAAAGCTTCGAAAGGAAGATTTCTATGACAAAAAATTATTTGAGCCGATTATAAGTCGACTGAAAGTCTTAGATCGAAACATGAATTACTTTTTGCTATTCATTCTAATAATAATATTTAATCAAAATATATCTGCGTGTACTTAAATGCATAATTAAAGTATTTATGAACGTAGAAGTGTTTTTTTTCTTCATATTTCAATTTAGTAGTTACAAAACGTTAATTAATGGCGTAATGTACGCCTATTCATCATAAATTAAATAACTCATTCTATTTGGTAAAACATGCAACAAAAATGTTAAATTTTTTACACAAATTATGCGAAAATGTGCTTTTTTGTTGTAAATCAGAACTCGAGTAATTAAAAATGTTTTTCTTTAGTATAAATCATTAATTTCGAACAATAAACCATCAATCACAAAGCCATATTTTTTTTAAATAACAACGCCGCCATTGTTGGGCCTTCATTCCCACGACAAAACTCACTTGCTTAATTTTCTTCTGTTACTTTTTTTTCAGGACCGACTTGCGAGGGATCGGGGAAAATCGTTTTTAAAGGGTTTCTAGATTTGAGGAGAAATATGGCGATTTTATGCGGACGGGAGAAAAGGCGTGCGGAAAACTGACGACCGATCATATCTATCGATTAGAGCATTATCCGGGGGATGTGTATATCGGAAATACGTAAAGAGATTTTTTTCAATTGCAAAAAAATTATACTTGTACATAACGGAGAAGCCTAGAAAAAAATGATTTATGAGACTGGCGTGGCGTAAAAACAAGTTTTTTGGGTTATTAGCTTTAGACTAAATTTACATATCTTCCATTATTCCTACGGATTTTGTTATTTAAAAGATCTTTATTTATTATTTGTTTTTCAACCCTATGTTTGTTTTTTATGAGTTTTAATTTCCCAAACACAAACATTCCCAAAAACTTATGACTTATAAAATTACTTTTAATATGAAATCAATCAAATATGTTCGTAGGGTTTGACAGGAGTTGTTGCTAAATTATTATTGTTTTTGGGTATTGAACTGTTATAACTTTAATATTCCAAAACTAAGGCCATACTTACGGATTTGAAAATGATTATGAAACGCCAGAAGATTCAAATCGTCAGACATCAATACTCAAAAATAAAAATAATCTGGCAAATCAATTTTTCATAAGTAAATATATGTTTTGATACTTACGAGGGCGGTCCGATAAGTACTTAGCCTACAAAAGAAAAACGAAAAGAGAACTTTTTTCTTCGCCAAATGGGGCCGTTTTTTCTGCAATTCGGCGTCGAATCGGCCCAATAATTCGGCGTAGTAGAGCCCTGTGACCGTTTTGCTCTTCTCCAGGTAGTCAATGTAGATCACACCTTGTGAATTCCAGAAAACGGTGGCCATTACCTTTCCGGCCGATAGAACAGTCTTCGCCTTCTTTGGAGCACATTCGCCGGGCGTCCACTGTTTCGACTGTTGCTTGATCTCTGGTGTGTACCAGTAGATCCATGTTTCGTCAACGGTCACAAAACGATGCAGAAGCTCGCTTAAACAGCCCACAATTTCATGCAGGATATGACCCACGCGGTGTTTTGAGATGCCTACTGTTTCAGCTATCTCGCGCACCTTCAATTGGCGGTCTGCCAATACGAGATCGTGGATTTTTGTCACGTTATCCTCCGTGGTAGCCATTTTCGAGGCACCTGGGCGTGGCTCACCAATAAACTCGTTAAACCAATTTTGGACTATGAGAATGTACTACACGATAGTAAATCTCTCTTGCGATACTAGCACCATCGGGCGGCAACATTTCAAATGAATATTTTTTTTAATCACATAGAAAAATGATAATGATAAAAGTATGTGTATATTTTCGAAGAATGTGCATCATCAACAACGAAAAGACAGGCGTGATTACCCCTATCAGTCCCACAGCCTCCACCCTATCCTGTCATCTATTCTAATTGACGTGAAGAGAGGAATAATTTCCAGAGTAAGGGTTGCGCCGGACGAGCGAGGGAGAAGGCCGACCACCGGATCTTTCTCTCTCGCTCGTCTCATTTGTCAGGCTCCGTATAATTAGTTTACAGGTTTTTTGGACCAGCCGGAAGAGATTGCGCCGCGGGTTCGTCCAATATTTACACTGGTTTTTGAGCGGTTGATTTAAATATGATTACTTGCCGTTTGTATTCATTATGACATTGATTGCTATTTGGATTTTTCCGTGTGTATTTGCAAGTATCAAACAAATTCACAAAGTAAAATTTTTCACAAATTCAATTATCAATTAATAAACGAGCTGATTTTAAAATGTGTGATATGATTTATTTTAGATTGAATTAAAAAAAAATATCTAAACCGAATTTACAACTAAATATTTGCACGTTTATCAAAATATGTTGATTTGCAAAACATTAATTGTAATATTACTAGTACCGTTATTTTTAATACTTGTGTGTATTATTATTTATTCAATGGAATATAATTTAGAAAGCTGGTAAACCTTTAATATAAAATGCTATATAACCTCATATATTTTACAAACTTAGAACTTTCATACTTATACTTGATAAGGAAGAGTTATTTGCTTCATACATATTACGGGAAGTTTTATCTTATCTGTATTTTGTTAGTGCATCAAGACCAATAATTTTAAATGATAAATTGTGTCATATATTACCTTGTGGTCCAAAATTCGAGCCCCATTACTGAAGACATAGTTTAAAGGAATTTTTATTTATGTAAAGTAAGATCCGAAATGATGGGGAGTGTCAAGGTTTATCACTTCTTAGCACTGAAGAAAAATAAATTTACACGTTGACGACTTATACTTTTCACTTTACATATAATTTCTGTGAGAATAAATAAATAATTTTATTTTATAATATACATGAAATATGACTAATAAAATAAAACTCTAAAACTCTTAAATATCTTCTTTTTTTAAATTCTAGAATAAATGCAATTTTCTTTACATATTTCAGTGACGCTGTGAAAGATCTTCAGTTTTTTTACTATCCAATATCAAATTTATTGAAAATAAATATACAAATGAACGAAAATGCGTCGAAATACTTATAAAGCTTTATAAGTATTCAATATCTTATATTTATCTAAAATAATCAAATGATTTAATATAAAAAATTTTGACATATAATGTTAAAAAATATATTTTAAAGATCATCGCAGTATTTTTTTAGACATCTGGTTAAAAAAACACGAGAGCACATTTATTATTTATATAATTTAGTTTAAAGAAATTTATTTTAATCAAGATATATTTTCTCACTTCTACTAAGATTCCATTCAGATACGAATTTACAAATTCACATAAATAGCCAATTGTTAATTCCTTTTCGCAGTAGAAAGCAATCTAGAAATTTAAATTTTCTACTTAATTAAAATAACACCAGTTCTCGCAAGGCCAGAATCGACGAAATCTGAAGCTATATGTATATTTAGTCATTTTAAAGTACCCTTAAATTTAAAAAGACAATAAACTTTAATTATTTATAATTATACTTTGATTTCTTTCAATTTTATTTTAAAAAAATTGTTCTTAATGAATTTAAATATTTTTTGTGAGATATCATATTTGGTCAGTTTTTTTACTTTGACATTGAGTTATTTGTTTTTACGCAGTAATATGATAAATATAATTTTTATTCCAGATTATGTTTGAATAACAACGTAAAAATAAAAAAAAATTACTATCTTAAGCCATTTGCGAAGTTGTTGACGTTGGGTCATAGCCTTTTACCTTTAATAAGTAAAGTGGTCAATAGATTTGTTCTCACATGCTTTTGATACCTCAGAATTGAGTTTTCTCCTGTTAGAATTAAAAACAATTTACTTCCTATATTTAACAAGTAATATTCTCAAGCAACAGCTGTAAAAACAAATAGGATGTGATTGTGTTATATTTACGATAAATAAAAACGTAAACAAAAGTGCGACTGTCGATGGGGACATGAAATAAAGCGAGATGTTTCGATGCAATTACAGTTTTATCGTAAAAGCAGAATTGTCTTCCCTCTAATGTCGAAGGAGGAACGTCCATCATTATTTTCGGTCGAGGAGAATTGTATCTGTGGCGGGAAAATATATTTCTGCCGTAAATATCATATCGTACATCACAAAAAGAGAATTGGACAAGCCGTATAGTTCCCCGGCTTCCATCAATGGCATCATCGGCTTTTATGACAACCGGGGCCAATTATGATAAAGCCCTGTGTTTTATAGCTTCGTATAGATATTATCCCGGTCTATCGCATTTTTATGTCGATCAGATTACAGCATTTAGTAGACTTTGACTAAAGGCTGTGCTGCGGCTTAATTCATTGTAAAAATACCTCGAGAAAATTGCAGCACCCTTTTCATCACCTTGTAATACTAACTATTTTCTCCTTTACTTGCTTTTGTCGTCATTCTAGCAATTGTATATAAATTCAACAATCTATCCATTTAATTTTAATAATTTATTTAAATAAAACAAATACAAGGAAAATAAAGTAAAGCCTCGAAAAAATGGTTTTTACACGACACTTAAAGGTTTTATATTAAAAACCATTCAAAAACAGATTAAATATCATTCTGTGAACTTCAATGTATTTTAATATTTATTAATTCACATAATATTTTGCTTGTTTATTAAATTTAATCAACTGGTAGGAATATAAATAATACAATAATACAATAACTTATTAATAAGCTAAGCAAATATGAGAAAGTTATAATTTGTTAGCTCGTTGCTTTTAGATAAATTTGCTAAACATCCCTCAAAATATTTAATAATAATAAAAGTAGTTATTCCTGATAATAATAAATTATTCATAATCAATGAAAGTTAAGACCCTTTCTATAATATATTTTTCGGAAAGCATTGTTAGCAGAGCACACGAGCAAACGAGTTATCTTTCTCAAATTTTGGGAAAATTGAATATTGAGATTTGGATAACCTTAAAGTAATAGAAGTTAAGTTGAATGTTTTATAGATACTCATAGTTTCAAATTTTCACTATGAATTATAGATATTTTCAGTTTTATGAGAGGGCAGGTCTTTCAATTTTTCTCAGGTAATAAATATTGCAAAATAAAATATCGATTCCTACGTACAACGGTTTGCTTTCAACGTTAAAGAAGTGCATTGACCTTTCAGTACTTTAATTATGGCCAACTATTTATATTCATATATACCTTTTTAAAATATTTTTGTTACACGAAATAGAAATGGTTGTTTGCAGAATATATTGAACTTTTTTTGCTGACAAACATGTGTTTATTTAGATTGAAATTAAAATAGTCAGATAAGAATTAAGTAAAGCGTTTTCTCTTAATTATTATATTATACGCCTTCAAGCTTAAATAGTTTTGGTAATAACTTAACACGCTCTCCGGAGCAACTTGTTCCTTTGTTGGTAGTTTCAGAGTAAACACGGAAAACCTGTTTAGAGACGATGTTTTTACGGGAAATTCTTTCTCAGAAATAATATATAATTTGCTTGCATAAATAAATCAATGCACAAAGTTGTACAGCTTAAATCTCAAAGCACTAGATTATAAAATAAAAAATATATATATTTAATATTTTTGAGTAAAATACTTGAGTGATTTTCCACATATTCGTTTTTATTTGTGACCGGTTTCACCAACGTTTCACGTTGGCATTATCAAAACGAGTCACAAATAAAAAACGAACATGTGGAAAATCACTCAAGTTCTTTACTCAAAAATATTAAAATGGAATTCCACTAAGTACTCTGTGTCAAAAATATTGAATTTCTTAATATATATTTATACATTCATACACACATACTCGTATGCCATATCTTCTATTGTACAAGTACTTGTCGATACCTAGTACAATAGGAATCTTGATTAATGGTCGTATTTATTACATAGTTGTTAGGGTACTTGTTTTTTATCCGACCACCAAAATTTTTTAATGTATATGTACTCGCAGAGATAAGAATCTATCATATGACGATGAGTCCCGTTGTGGCGTTTATTTCGTTCATTACAGATTTCCATGACCGCTCGATTCGTTGGGTTAGGTTAGGTTAGGTTAAAAAAAAAAGGTTAGGTACATGTTTTTTGGTGGTCGGATAAAAACAAGTACCGAAAAAAGTATTGAGTTAATTATTAAATGTATTTCGAAATTTTTCATTTCATATTTGGGTTTGGTGTTAGTTACTCGTACTTCACTTAATTTCTGACCGTTTTTTTTGATTTGTAAAAATACAGATTTATTTCACAGAAATTACTTTTCAAAAACAATTAACTCCTGTCTTCGAAAGGAATCGGCTTTCTTAGACCAGATATCGCACTTGAATTTTCAATCGCTGAAAGTCTAGCGCTGTTCGGCTGAAATAATGGCTCGGCGGACAATGGCTGAGGCATCCCTCGGAGCTCAGGCTATATAGTGCACAAACTCTATAGAGCCCAGAAGTGGGGATACTCTCTCCCTCGCATAATACAGTCTATCTCAGTAGAGTCCGCGCCCAGCATCCTTATTCCTAGGCGAGGGACTTTGCCGAAGTTCAAATAATAGCACGCTAGTATCCCGATAGGATGCTGCTCTAGAATTATTACCCTTAAATGTAATCTTGTACAGTTTGTAGCATTATTGGAATGGGGTTATTTATAGTTTCGAATTAAATTGAAACATAACTCAAGCGGAAGTGATCATTTACAACCGCACTTATCAATCACAAGTGTATTATGAACTATCTTGCACAACAACTTTCAAAAGTATTACATTTTATACGTATAACAATAATTTTGTATTATTTATGCAATGTTAGATATTATATGTAAATCTTATTAACTGATTATTGTTTTAATATCATTTTGAATACTAACCAAATTCAATGCCGTTAATTCGATTTTCTTCAGAGAAAAACTGTATCAGGAGGAATTGAAATTATAAAACAAATTGACTTTGTCTAAACATTACACAATCTGACCGTCAGAAAATTCAATTAAATCCACAAAGTATCAATTTAAAACGAGGGGCATCTGAAATACACAAAAGCTCCAAGGGATGTTAGATATTGGAAATATTTCAGCAGATAGAATTTATCAAAGAAATAATTACGTATTCTCTCTGACCACAATCATTTACCCACCTTAATTGATTGAGTGCCGTAATGCCTATTAAGAGATTTGTTTTTTAAATTATATTCAAAGAATATATTTTTTTTATAAATGTGATAGGATTTACGTAAAGATATTACTTTTAAAAAATTTAACCGATATGCAGTGGAAAAAACTAAGACAAATAGGCCATTAATTTAAAATGACTTAAGTTTAAATTAGAAAATATATACAATGCAAAATATCGATAATATTAGATGTTTTTGGATATGTATTGGATGGATTCCAATCACAACACAGTAAATATTACATTCTGATCAAAACATGGAGGTATAAGCTTAAGTTGATCTGTGACTATGTCTTCGTGTACAAAGTGTCTTACGGATCAGAATTTGCATGAACTTAAACATTACAATCTATTCGACAGGTTTGCATTGTATCTGGGGAGGTGAATACATTATTGCTTCGTGTATCTCATATATTTTCAACTATAAAGAGAACCTTTAATATGCAAGCTTATTTAACTGTAAACGTTTCCTTGTTTTGATTATTTTCATTCCAACTTAAATGAATTGTGATTTGAATACAATGTAAATATTTATTTAAAAATTAATCAGAAAACACATAATTGATATATTATACTCAAATATATCGTAGTTCAATATAAATTTGATTTTATGCTGTGATAAAATATTTTTTTGAATTAATATAGATTTAATATAAGTTTTTATTCATTTTGTATTTATGAATTATTACTTAGTGTATAAAACAGGTCAATATATGTAAACGGAAATGTATTTATTTTCTTAGGGTTTTAGGCATAAAAAACGATAAATCTTCTTCATCAAGTGCCTCTCCTTAGAGCAGGTTGGCGACCACTTCACTGGGCATATAATCATGCTGAGCGAGTGTTCATAGTTTTAACTATGAATACTTTAATCAATTGAACTGGTTTTGCGCTTCCTCATGTTTATATGTATACACAAGTTAACATGTTCACAAAGCCTCATTATTTTGTAAAAGGTAAATAGTATATTTTTTATTAATAAAGTTACATGTTGTTGAGGGACAAGGCATTTGAATGGTGAAGATCCATTATTATAATGATAAAAAGTAACTTTGTATTTTTGTCATCACTTTGAGTTTATTAGAATTATTTGCATAACTAGTTTCGACCCTATACACCGGGTCATCATCAGATGCATGACTAAACATGACTATTATTACTAATATGATTGATATGATATCATCGTGATTTGTGTGGGATTTGAACCCACATCCCCTGGCTTACATGGCCGGTGTACTAACCCTTGTACTAACGAAATATTGGTTGCCTGGGCACATTAGTTCATATGTAGAGTATGATTGTTAAACATTCTCGATTAACGGATGTGATTCATTAGTACAAGGGTTAGTACACCGGCCATGTAAGCCAGGGGATGTGGGTTCAAATCCCACACAAATCACGATGATATCATATTAATCATATTAGTAATAATAGTCATGTTTAGTCATGCATCTGATGATGACCCGGTGTATAGGGTCGAAACTAGTTATGCCAAAAATTCTAATAAACTCAAAGTGAAGACAAAAATACAAATTCACTTTGTATCATTATAATAGAGTTACAATAAATGTATACATATATATATATTTTTTTTTTTGTAGGTTTTAAGTTAAAAAAAGAGCATGCATAATTTAATCAATTGAACTGTTTTTTTTGCGCTTGCTCGTGTTTATACGCAGTATATACACCGCAAGTAAACAAAATCCAAAATTTTTCGCAAAGTCACGGCGTAAATCAAAACGCAGCGTCCATAGAGGATAAAAGACGTGCCATAGCACGTCTTTTGAGAGCGAATGTCTATGGCGTGTTTGCAGGGGCGTCCGGGGCTGGAGGGCTCCAGAAGCGCGTCGGCACAGTGGCGGCAGTAAGTGCGCGGCATTAGATAAGCAAACACACGGCGGGTGTATCCCTCAAGAAACATATTTCCAAGTTTCCTGATTAAAGGCTCCACATAACGTAGATGAAAAACGTGCGCTCGCCGGTCCCGCGGGAGGCTTCTTTTTTCAGATTAATTTCATACATGTGCCTCGGAGGAGTCGTTTCGTGTAAGACATTCATAAAAAAATTGCTGTCTCCGCTCTGTATTTAGAGTGGTGCTTTCAGAACACATGGCTTTTGTTTAGTTTATTGGCTACATTTTTTCTTGCTGTCTATTCCGTGTAATGGTGGCTAGAAAGCATTTTATTATGTTTCGCAAACGTGTTATGAATTCCGGAAGATATACTTAATATGGAGATATTTTTTCTGCTTTGTTTCAATAAAAATGTAGTGTTACAGATAATTTGTTGAAATATTACTAAAAGAACTGTTTTTTATTTTAAAATTGAAAGCAGATTAATTTCTACGAGTTTAATGATTAATGTTTCTACTGTTTACACATTGTACGTTTCTGTGATTCTAAAGCCCATTTTTTAATTTTTTTCTTTGTGGAAAGAATGTATTTTATTCAAGAACTTGTTATGAATTTCACAATGTACACTCAATCTGGAGTTAGTTTGTTTGGCTTTATTTCAACAAAATCAACTTAAAATTAAAAAAAATGCTTGTTATTTTACATCAAATATATATGAATCAGCATAAATTACCAAATTTCAAAAAGAAGTTATATTTTACTAGTTAAATAATTAATGCTTCCACTGTTTACAAGCTGTTTTTAACGATGAATTTTTTTATTACAAATGTTTCTACTGTTTACAATCCTTTTTATTAGTGAGTGAATTTTTTAACAAGTGCCATTTTACTGAATTCTTGAGTCAACAGAAAAAACATCCTAAATTAATCTCTTCTTTCGTTCAAACGCCCTTTGAAAAAAATCCAAGTCGTTGAACTGATTAAAGAATTTCGTAGACGAATTAGACAAAAAGGTTAATGTAAGAACCTTTTAATTTCAAGAATTTATCACGCCTTCCTTTTTTGGTAAATATATTAAAACGGATAAATTTAATAAAATAGACAATTATCTTAATTGAATTTTATAAAACATTGTGTTGGGGTTTTTTTATTTGCTTACTATACTATTAATATATTCGTAGACTTTGGCGGCCGTTGTTAATTCTTTTTGGATTTCATGTATTTTAAGGTCCGTAGTTTATATTGTCTTCGGTGTATCGGTTTCGGTACCGGAGTTTTACGCCTGAAATTAACTAAATCTCTGGTAATGATCAAAACTATTTCTTGTTCTATATCAAAAAGAAGACAGATTTAGAAAAACACATTTCTTGGTGTTTTATAAAAATAGAAGACAGTGATAGCCGTTTAATGGTCACTATTTCTTATGCCTGGTAAAGTTTTAACATTAAATTATTTTATGTAATATATACTCTATATATAATATATATATAGAGTAATGGGTATAGGTTACTGTTAATAAGTGTAAAAAAACTGAGCTTTTTTCCAGAATATCTAAAAACTCTCTCTTCATAACCGATATTGTGCTGGGTTACTAAAAGACGTAGTTATTATATTTTTACGGAAATCTGTAAAAACATTTTGTAAAAGGATTTGGGCGGAAATATTATTTATTATCTATAAGAATGATTCGACACGTTAGTTGAAAAAATTAAAATAAAGCACTTCAATAAATTTTAAATAATCAAGGGTGTTATGTCATGGCAAAGTATTGTTGGTTTTCAAAAAAAATTATAATTAAGGTGTAATGACGGGATTATTCAATAATATTTCATTTAGTATCCTACTTTTTAAAGACAGTATGAGATTTTAGTGCGATTGTTCATGTTCATAAAGTTGGGGTAAAAAAGCGGAATATACTATTTAATTTATTGCCAACAAATTGGTTTGTAAATTTATTTTATTATGTGTGATTGTTCTTGCGTGTATTGTTCTTGGGTTGTTTTGTAGAGTGTAAAATTTTAATAGTTCTGTATTGTGAATAGAAGTGATATCGGAATATCAAACACTCCAAGATACGTCTGTTTATGACATCCCATTAGCTGCTTCAATAAACCCCACACAAGAGAATGTGCAAACTAAAAACACGCCTCGCTGTACTTTTAAGCTGCTTGAAATAAAAGTTACTCGCACCAGAGAAAACTTTTGTGGAAACACCTGTTTGCTAAAAATCAAGGTAAACTATATTATTTTTGAAAAATCACAGATTATGTCTTCTGACTTTTTTAGGATACATTCTCAAACTTCAATCTTGAAAACTCTGGATCTAAATGATTCATATTTTTCTGCAGCAGCTAGACTATCTTTTTAATGTGGAAAAATAAAGATACTAAGCATCATATTTTGTACTTTTAAATATGAACTAAATTTGTTCTTTTGATACTTACTATTTTGTTCATAAATATTTCAATGATGACTATTTATTTAATAGAAGTCTTAAAATATTGTTTAATATTTGAAGCACTTTTTAACAGTTGAACACAACCTTAACCTTTTGGTATTTCTATACGAGTATAAAAACATAAATTAAGACAAGCTTTTTTTTCTACTGTAGTTTTATATTTTTTATATAGAAGGCAAGTATAATTTTTTGAAAATTATTTATTTCATCAAAACATTTCACAATTATTAATCAAAAATTTAAATGTTGAATTTAATATATTTTTTTTTCAAATTAAAGAACAGGGAATAAAACCTTTTTCATAAGAGAAAAAAAAACATAAAAATCTGTTTTTTCTATCAAATCTTGTATGTATTACGTGCTACAATTACTCGTATAGTAATAATTGCGCTCTTCCTTTTTGTATTTCTAACTAACGCCATTATGTTATCTGGGATAAAAAGAAATAGAGATGAAGAAAAAATAATAATTGTTCTACTCTTTCGTTTTGTCGGCTCGTTTAACTAACGCTTTAAGCCCCCAGTTTTGCTTTCTGAATATGCCCGTTGATTATTAACCGTTAAGTTTATATTTAAATGCTTATAATAATATACATCCACTGTGTACTTTTTAACTTATTTTTCGACATTAAAGCTGTATATTTTAAACAAAAAAGTGTTATTTCAGCGTTGGTTGTTTTGGTTTGTAGAAACTCTCGAAGGCATTTCACTGAACGTCTTATTTATATACTTTTACATAATACACAAAAACATAATTAAATTTAAGATTTTTATTTGTTTTTAAAATAATATATTTAAATTCGCTATTGATAAAATATTCTTGATTTTAAAATCCAGTTTTTTGAATCAATAAAATATTGAAATGTATTTCATATTTTGTATTGGTAGAATGATTAGAAACAAATTCAAAGTGTATTTTTTTGCAATACTGTTGAACAAGCAAACTTTTTGCTGTCACTTTATTCATGGAAAAGTTTGATTAATTCGTCTACACAGATTTATTTTTATTGAAAACCTGAAACCCTTGTTATCTTTCCGCTATTTTAGTATTTCAAATATGAAACAATATTTTAATATCCTTTGGCATCGCTCATATTATTGTTAACCAATAATAATACCATAAGAGTCAATAATAATATAATGTTGGTAAAAAAATACGTTAACTAACATAACAGCGAACACAACATATAGAAGTTTTTATAAACTTTGTTGACATTTGGGTCTATTTTTGTATTTAAGAATTATTATTGCTGTTTTAAACAAAACATACATTACATTTTGTAATTTAATTGACGAAATTAATTATAGGGATCAACGGATTTACAAATTTTTGAGTTTATATAGTATAAAAAGTACTTTTACTTTGAAAATAAATTGTTTATTTATAAAAAGTTGGTAGGTGGTTAATTTTTATTTGTTGTTTTTACAGTTGAGGCAGATTTTTAACGCTACAATGACTAAAAGGTCGCTAGCGTCAGAAAGCTGAAGCACTTACGTAAAGGGTTATTAATTTTCATTTTACAAAAGGGAAATAAAAATTGGCTTGAAAAAGGGCTTACGTTTTAACGATAATGGTCTCTGCTTAAAAAAGCTATAAATTTTTACATCCTTTACTATCCCGCTACAATGGCGATAGTCATTGTACGTCAAAACTGAAAATATGAGCCTAATTTTCTATACCAAAATAATACCTTTAGCTAAAAATTCAATCAATGAATAATTAAAAAAAAACAAAAAATGCTTTGTACTTTTTATAAGTAAAACTTTTAAACTATTTATCAAAATTATATATGATTATCAACAAACGAAGCCAACATATATTTATGTTCAAATAACTATTATATTAAGTTTTATAAATCCATATTCTCATTCATACTAATTCGTATTAAAATTATATGATATCGTTCTCATAGTTTTTATTACAAAGGAGCTATATAACCTGGAATAATTTGTGAAGTAGTATTATAAATAAAAACGTCTCAGTGTTTTTAAAGATTTTCTTCATGACTCTAAGAGCAAACCGATTACCTTAAAAACGTATTGCTTACATATACTTGGTTTATTTGTTAACTTTTGTTCTTTGCAATAAAGTTTAATTACATGGGACTGTACATATTAGGAACTCTTAGTTTTGTGACTTTGGGAGCGCCGCGAGACTACCAGGGACCGTCTATTGATTTCCAGACAAGTCTGTGCAAACAGCTCCACTTCGGTTGCTTCTGCGATCAAAAGGAATGCGCTCTCTCCTAATCTCTTAAGACTGCGGTTGAATGTACAATTACACATCTTGTTGACTGTGCGGCTCGGCTGTGTTTTCCAAGGCAAATAACCAAGGCCCGCCCTGAGCGACTAGTTGAAATCTTCCAACATGCATCCACTTATACAACACAAACTAGATAAAGGAATTCAGAATCTGTTCCAAATTCTAGCAGCCGTTGTAAATTTTAGCACTGCGTTCTTGGGTGTTATGCCGCGTTTCGGATACCTGAAAACTGCCCCAGTGCTAGGACTAAAACGTTGGAATCCACCTTCAAACTAATTAAACAATTATCCTCTTCATCGAGTGCCTTTCTTCAAAATAGGTTGGCGACGATTTCACTTAACATATACTTCTATTCTAAGGGGAAAATAGTGTAGACTGTTTTATATTGGCAGGAAAAGTCTGCGTATTGCTGCTGCCCAATAGCATTATTATAAACCTTTTCTTTACAAAGCTCTGGAATTAAGATCTGAAACCCCTTTTGCAGCCAGCTACAGAAACAATATCATGCTACTTCCAGACCACATCTCTCTACAATCATTCCAAGTTCACTACTCCATTACCGATCCTATGCACACGTTCAGGGTACAGAATGGCAGGAACAAAATTATTAAAAAAATCAAAAGTAAATGAACAATGATACAAAAATCTATGATATAAATGGGTTTAAATAATTGTTATAATGATAAAAGTAACTTTGTATTCTGTCTTCACTCAAAGTGAAGACAGAATACAAAGTTACTTTTATCATTATAATAATGGATCTTCACCAATCAAATGCCTTGTCCCTCAACAAGATTAAAGAATTGTTTGTCGTCATGTTTAAGTATTCTCATTTTCGAAAACACAGCGAAATCATTGCTTATTTATATATCTAAATGTATTTTTGTATAATTCTATGTTCATTATAAGATACAATTGCCTTGAAATACACAGACTGTTTAACATCTTTAGCATGCTTAGCATACTCAGCAATAAAGCGGTTAATGAAAGACCTTCGTGGTGTCTATTTATTAACGTTAATAGGTTATATTCCAGAGCATAAGTACGAAGGGATTAGCGCAGGTATGTACACTAATAATCTTAGACGTCCAGCTTAATCTAAGCATCCTAGACAGGTCAATTGAAGGACTTATTAATTTTATAATATAATTCGTTTAATTAAAAAAATATTTTCAATTCATTTTAATGAAACTGGAGTTTCAATTATACTAGACTCTAAGAGCACAAATAAACTTTATATAATTTAACTTCTCTAATTAATAAATAATTTAAGCTCATTATCAATATATAATTATAGACTACTCAACATTTCTTATATTGCCTTGTTTTACAGACAAACAAATAATAAGAAATTGCCATTAATAACCTTTAAAGTAAAACAATGTTTGCTAGCATTCAAATATACTTGAGTGTGTGTTTTTTATATTTATATAAGAAAATTTTCAAGAAAGCAATGTAATTTGAAATGCTATGGCTCTTTGCAAGTGATTTCTATTTTCCTAATAATTACTCACAGTAAGAATGTTTCATAGAAGTTAATATTATGTTTCTTTGAAGACTATATATTTTTAAATTGTAAATTTACATCATTTTAGACGGTAATAAATCATAATATAGTATTTCAGTCTTAAATTGGGTCTTTTACCAAAATGACAAAAATGTAGAAGCTCTCATAAATAAAACTCTATTGTACTCCTTCACAAAAATATGCATAACATTAAATCAAGACTCACAATCAAGTCTGAAGAAGTTGTTATTTAAGGGAGAATCAAAAGCTTTTATAAGAATAAAATTTCAGCAGTTTTTGTAAAAAAAAATCACACCTACCAAAAATATTCAAAAATTATAAATATCATGTTTTTGACTATATAGAAATATACATAAATACATATATATTGTAACATATATATTAACTATTTATTAATTCTGACGACAATGGAGACGACATTCCTTATTGTTACGAAAATAAAAGTCATTTTAAAAAAATCATTTCCATTGCTTAAATAATCAAAAACTGCAAAATTCCATATTTTCGTGAACATTAAACTCCTAGGCAATTTAAATTACTTTTGAAAATCATTGCTTCTGTCTCTGGATAACTTTTTTACTCATTTGTAATAAATAGTTCACAAAATCTTTTCTTAAAGATATTATCAAAACTAGTCGAGTCAGCGAATAAAAAGACACTTAAACTATTATATTCAATAAAATACAACATTTTTTAAAATGCATGTGTTTTATACAAATATGATATAACAGTAGTAGTCTTTTCAGCTATTTGTTTATATGTTATAAACATGGCAGAGCTGTCTGCATTAAGCTCAAGTTGCTGTGTGGTTAGGGAGGAAAATCACATCGTAAAATAATACTAAGTATAAAATTTAAAGGGTGTCTCTTTTCCTTACATTTCTTGCCTTTTTAACATATTTTTTATTACTGGGCCGTTGTATCTGGGTTAAGTATGTTTTTGGCAGTTGTCCTAACATACCTGATTTTTAAATACCTACAGCTGGCCTTTAAAATGCAGCACAAAACTCAAATACGAAGTAAATCAAACAGGGAATAGTTTTAATGAATACATTATCATAATTAATTTTTAAAAATATATATTACAAAAAGACCATTTGAGTACCAAATTTGCCGAAGAAATTAATTGTTAGGCATTCCTGTCTTTCGCGAACGCTTTGTATTCTTACCTGCCAACAGTGTTAAAATCTTAGACAGTATTCATAAAGCATTATTTACGCCATTAAACATTTATATTCGAGGAAAATGTACCATTTTAAAGATATCACAATACAAAGAATAAGACGCAGATTGAATATTAAAACATTTGCAAGTCCTAACGCGACTTCTATTTACGTATTCTCCATTCAGCTACCATTTATATAACTGAATTGGAAATTTTTCAGGAAGGCATAACGATGACTCCAAGCCAAGGCAGATACTACGTTGAAATATTACAAAAGTACAAGTGAGCGAACTCACTGTGCAAACAGGGTCACAATTTTATTGTTTCAGGCGAAGAACAATGGCGAAATTAAAAATACTACAACCCCTTTCATTAAGAGTTAAAAAAATATCAATAATACGTAATGACAGTAATTTTGTAATGTTATGTACATTAACAATAAAGTAAGCGTCCAATTATAAAATGTACTAAACAAATAAATAAGTATATATATAAATATATATATATATATATATATATATATATATATATATATATATATATATATATATATGTGTGTGTGTGTATGTGTGTATGTCTTCTTAATATACTGTCTTTTGTCTCTGCCAATTTTCCGTTGTAGTAGCCCTGTTTTTTGCCAATGCCGACGGATATCAGTTTATTTTTATTACAAACACAAGCACGACTGTATACGCGTCCTGAATTTATAATTTCCACCCCCCAGACGTATAGCAACATTGTGGGAAGTTATCGGCAACCCTGATTCTCATATTTTTCCCAACAAGGGATGTTGTTTTACAGTCTATAAACCCTTTCTGCGCAAAGCTAAACTTTATGCTTTTGAAAACATATTGCTATTAGCATATCCAATGCGGAGTTATAATTTACACTAAAAATAAATATACACATACAGTTTATTTGAAAACAATATTTATAAAAAAAAATTCGTTATGTCAAAAATCACAACGTATATAATATTTTATCAAATATTAAACTATCTAAAGTCCTTGGTATAAGCATTTGCTTGAGTTTTGAAGTGAACTTTATATTTAATTTATTTATTAAAAATAAGTAACATTATAAAAAATACACCTTCTTGTATTTTTTTATGGAAAATGAATATTTTGACTCTCAATTGAGAGGTCATCGTTTCGATCTTCACCCTCTCAAATGCGTGTTGAATTGATTCAATTGAGAATTTCAGTTTGGTCATGCGTCTATACAAAATGCCTAAATGAACCTATGTAGTGAATTTGAGGATTATTTGTTTTTCTACGGTGGTTTACGTCATTTGATGCTTCAATAATCACTCGGCTTGTTGGCTCGCAAACCACAGTCCAGGCTTCAGCCTTTATTTGAATTCGTATAATTTTCAAAATATCTCGCCTCGCAAATTCGCTCCCTTTCAGCGATTCCCTATTCAAATTTCATTCATAGCATATTAAATACGCTAATTACTTTAACTATCACGCCCTGGAATTAATACAAGCAATTTATCACTCCAGTACAAGTTTAATTCTTTCCTTTTTAATTTAAAACCACAAGGTAAAGTTAGTGTAAGACTTAATATACAGTTACAAAAAAAAACTAAATATTTAAGAAGGCAAACATTACTTATTCGATTTTGAGTCAGATTATTGATATATTCTATTATCATATCTCTATATTAAGTACGAATTATTTATATGTTTTTGTTTTGTTCAAACTTTGTTTTTAACTCGGGGTAATAAAAAAATACATCAAAGCTTGTAAACAATTCTTTGAACTGTACGTTGAGCAACTTAGTTGTTTTATTTATCAATAAACCATAAACAAAGTGTTTCTATTTTGATTTGATTATAAATTTATATCGATAACATGTAGCTATTGTATCATTTATAAGAATCCGTATTTTTATAGCAAATGACTAAGACCGGTTAGTCTGACAAATCCTCATAATTTTAGTATTTTTCCATCCCCTTATTATTATTATTAAATTTTAAAATTAATTTGGATGAATGTGACCACAGCCAGGGTAACAATTTTCTATTGCCAGGAAATTTAATCTAAGGATGAAAATAAGCTTAAGTTTTGCTGACATCAAATATTGACTGTTGTTGTTGTGTAAGGGACTTAGTGATTGACACTGCGGCCAGGACAAGGGAAGCTGCAGTGTGCCATAAATATTGACTGAAGATAAACACCCTCACCACCCTTATCACAAACAACACCTACTCAGCGGCCGTGAGACTCCTTAATCAAACATACACAATACATAAGCAGGGTATAAAGCACTGTATCAAAGAACCAAATCTCCCATAACGTTATCTGTCTATAAGAGTACACTACCTGTAATTACTTTGTTCTTAGAGATCCGCAAAGCTATTTAAAATAAATAAAAAATTACAAGTCTAGCATTAACAAGAATAAAATTTATTTGTGTGTATATATATTTTTTTAAACAAATTTTAAATTGATGATTTACGTGTTAAATAATCGGACTGTAAACGTAACTTTTGGATATATTTGTCTTTTACTGTGACATGATACTATGTGTATACAGTTAATTCAGACTTCTTGAAATATTATAGGCAATTCTAATAACTATAAGTAAATATACTGTTAATTGATGATTGACTGTTGATTTAATGTTAAGCCAACAGAAACTAATCTCAACAAAGATAATTACAAATGATGGTTAAGTTTATTTTCAATTAAAGGTTAATATTTAACAACGCATTCGTATCAGTGAGATAATCGTGGTTAAAATTTCAAATAAACTCTACAATTTATGATCAAACTCAGCAGCGACATTTTTTAACACACAAGGTACAAGCTCGTCGGTTTAAACAATAAAACTGTTCACGACTTTTACAACACGTGATAGTAAATAAAGTAACAAAAAATACATCAAAACTAGACTGCCTTCATACGCATTATCGCTACGGTAACTTTTTTATTGTAACGATGAGCTTGTCTAAGTGCGGTTTTACCTTTTCCTCTGATGCCTTTTATAAAAGTTAACAGTTTTATCGACGCGTCATATATAAGGCAGTATTTATTTAATACGGCTCAGGGAGCTAAAAGTTAAAGCACAAAGTGAGAGAGAGGAATTTCAACCTTCCACCCCTTCGTTTATAAACTTTATAAGGCAATTGAAATATAACGGGGTTGTTTATGATTTCGCAGAAGTATTTAATTAACCCTCTTTGTCACTGCGTTGCTATTCACGCATAGCACGAACTTAATTACTGTATAATGTTTAATCCGAAGATCTTAACTGATTACGATATGTGGTTTTAAACAAATTAAGTTCACAATATCTCTAAGGTTATTTATTAAAAATTAAAAATATTTTTTTGTGATTATTTGTATGTCAGTGCTTGAATAGTATTTTTTCAATGTTTTGATGAAATCAATAGCGCCATTTTCAGGTATATATTTCGGCTGAATTTCTAAAATTGACAAAGCTTCATTTTAAATCAGTATCACACATCACTCACGCTGAGTAACCGCTATTTACCTTGTTGGCAACACTATTAGAGCTAACTGGTGTGTTTTAATGAACTTTCCGGCTGAAATGACTTGTTTTATTTCATCGCTAAAAACAAGGCTTGAATTTACGGTTAAATATTTTTTTATTATTATTTAACATTATCAGGGTGTCTTCGACCTTAAATACTGCTGATTATTAAATCATTTTAATCTTTATAATTTTTTTGGCATTCAATTATTTGTCGCTATCTTAAGTAATGAAACTTACTTTGATAAGTTAAATTAACCTTGCTAAAAATGATTTTTTTTTTTTTTAAAACAAACGTGTTACCATTTTGTATGTACAAAATGATCGAAAAACTGCATTGATCATAATGTTTTTTCAAGTATTACAATAACAGAACAGTAAATCTATTGATTTTCCGTTTGTAATGCAAATGACCTGTTTACTCCAAAACAGCGTTGGTATTTATTTATAGTTTGCTATACACGTTTTTTTTTTTACAAAATTATAACACTACAGATTTATCTTTCGAAAACTCATGTAATTTTAAAACACTTTGAAAAGAATATTAATAGTGTTTTAGTCACATTTAAAAAAAAATATAGTTAATCTATAATATATTCGTATGAAAGTTCCTCTTGCAATTACAGAACCTCCATGTGCAGAGTGTTTTTCCAACTATACATCTTCCCTAATTGCACTGGGTACCCTGCAGTTTTCCGGACTTTGACTGAAAGCTTTGGGGTTTTCTCTTTACAATAATTTAATCCGTCTTCGTGTACCATATGAATTTATATACTTAATGCACTGAAAGTTCTTATTTCTTGTCGTTATGTCTAATGTAATTTAATAAAATAACATAAACTCGAAGTAACACATTGTGTAACCTTACTTCTATATACTTATGTCGAATAGTACAATACTAAAACATATTAAATAAATCCGCACACGCTATTAATTTAATTTCAAATGCTTGTAAAATATTTTGTGGTAATCAATCAATTTTTTCAATTGAAACATTTAAAAAATACAACTTCAATACTTAACGTCAGCCTCAATTTTGAATTTCTGGATTTTCTAGCTTTGTGTTTTTATTATTTGTGGTCGAATAAATTGCGTATTTTTACAGTTAACAGTGTTCTTAGAACCGGGAAATATATGATATAACGTAAATAAGTCAATACGACTGATGTTTGATAGTTCTTTTTAAACTAACTGGCAATAGAATATCATTCTAGTCCATCGTAAAACCTCTGAGCTAATTACCTAGAGAAATTTACTTATAATGCCAAATTTTTTATTAAACTTATTGGATTGGTTTTTTTCATTAAAAAAGTAATGTTTTGTTTCTTAACAGTATTTTCAAGACTGAAATACCAAAAAAATAGTTAAAAATCAATGTCGATTATAATTTAATTAGTTTTGTACTAGTTATGTAAAAATTGCTCTAGATTTTTAGCTACTGAGCATATACCCATACTATCTCATGGTCCATACTGGGAGGGTATAAATTATGCACGTTAAAGTATAATATATTTGTTAGATCTACAGTCCTTTTCAAACAAAATATGTTTCATCCCTTACTATTCGCCCATCCTTTTTGACATCGTAATGTGATTTTTAAAGGCCATAGTATCAAGTAGCTTTACCTCAAAAAGGTCAAATGCCATCCATAACAATTATGATAATATTCACAAATAGGCATGAAATACTAGCAGATTTGAAGAACATTGCTTGCTGGGAACTGGAAGTCTTATCGGAGCTGGTCAGGGGCGGACTCGGTGGCCCATTTGTCAAGGGATTTAACTGAAGCCGCCTTGATCCTCGCCTGCCATCTGTTATCGAAGCCACGCTGACAGATGTTGAATACACCCTTATGTTTTGTCGCACTTTGGTCTCCCCTTGTAAAACTTTAATTCCGCTTATATTTTTCACATAAAAAGTACGTAAATAAATTTTAAATCAAATTACTCGAAACATCCATGAAACATATTGGCCGCCATTATTTTCAATACCAGAAAATTGGTTTTCACTTTTAACAATATTTTTTTTGTTTTTGAACATTTTTTAACAACCGTAAGAAAAAATCGTAATTTTTATGGGTACTATAAACAAAAGTTAATTTTTAAAAACATACTCAAACTGAACTTTGCGCAAATATCTAGCAGATTATAAATAAATTTGAAACTTTCTAGGTATTTCGGGGCTTTTTTCTGTTGTATAAATTTAATTTGGCAACTAATATCTTAATTACCAATTTTTATATAAATGTCTGAATAAATGGAATTATTTTCATAAATCTGTTAAGTTATAATTTACAACAGATTTATTTTTTCCTGCTCGTAAAATTTCATTTCCAAGATTTCTATTTTCGTCAAGAACAAAACAAAAGTCACAAAAATTACGGTTTTCTCCACCGAAAATTTCATCCAAAATAAATAAACTCACCGTACTGCACTAACCTCTCTTCCTTCAGGTGCCTGAAAACATTTCCAGATGCACAAAAACAAAGAGGAACTAACAGGCATGAAGTAAGTTTAACAAACTAAAAGAAATGTAGTGATTTAAAATGTTGCAATTTATGTTGTGATGATATGGTAAAAACGTGTGACGACTACAGTAAATTTATTTATAAAAACCGATTGACAGACTTTTAGTAGTTAAAAATAAACTTCAGTTGTTCAATTTATTAGCTTATTTTTGTTTGGAGTATTCATTGGGATTCTCATGAAAAATAGCGATTTAATTTTCATTTGAAAAATGATATTTTTCAATACACTCTCCATCTATTATCATGACTCCTCGGGACAGTAGTTTACGGGTATCCTGAAGCGCATCCATTGCAGACAAAATAGCAACCACAATTCTAAAAAGTATGAAAGAAAACAAGTTTACCTGAAAGATGTTTGCTGCATACATGCTAGCAAGTTTTAGAAGAAAACTTTTCAAATAAAATATGTGCTGGCATGGCGTATCCTTACTTAATACTTCGTTAAAGTCTTTTTATTTTACAAAGCAACTTTTTTAAACACTAGATAAATTATGAAAACATTAAAAGCTTAATTTTGATTCAAAGTATCCAAATATTTTTTTAATACAACTGATATCTTAAATAGAAGGCAAAAGTGGCTTTCCTAGTTATTAATCGTTACAAATATAATAAAAATAAACTAATATCCGTCGGCATTGCCAGAAAACAGATTAACTACAACGGTAAACTGGCAGAGACAAAAGATAGTATATTAAGTAGACAGTATAATATATATATATATATAAACATATTAGATTTGCAACACAGGTAAACCTTCTTGTAAAATTGTTTGTATGATGAAATATCCAAATAATATTGAATCTCAATATTTTCTCAACTATACTCTACAAATAAAAAATATTATAAATAAATAGAATTTAATACAACCTTACTGAGCAATAGATAGTTATTTACGGCGATTCCCTACTTACAACATCTCCAATGTGTATCTTTTTGTATACAGGAAAAGCACAGAAAACCTACATCGGGACCATTTCTCAAGAGCATTCCTTCTTTTTGAACTTGGCGATTTTATTAGAAAAACAAAATTGAAAATCTCCACGAATTCAATAATTGGAAAATCAACTAAACAAACCATTATATTAAAAGCTTTAAAAGATTTAGTAACTAAGTACAAGCTCTACATTTCGATGAGTTTAAATCTGTTTTAGGGTGGTATTTTTTTCTTCTTATATGTATAAGAGGCGCTAAAGGAGCTAATACGTATAAAATATCGAATAAAACTAAAAATTACAACATCTCCTACTTACAACATCTCCAAAATGTATATTTTTGTATACAGGAAAAGCACAGAAAACCTACATCGGGACCATTTCTCAAAGAGCATTCCTTCTTTTTGAACTTGTTGGCGATTTTATTAGAAAAACAAAATTGAAAATCTCCACGAATTCAATAATTGGAAAATCAACTAAACAAACCATTATATTAAAAGCTTTAAAAGATTTAGTAACTAAGTACAAGCTCTACATTTCGATGAGTTTAAATCTGTTTTAGGGTGGTATTTTTTTTCTTTTTATAAGTATAAGAGGCGCTAAAGGAGCTTATACGTATAAAATATCGAATAAAACTAAAAATTACAACATCTCCTACTTGCAACATCTCCAAAATGTATATTTTTGTATACAGGAAAAGCACAGAAAACCTACATCGGGACCATTTCTCAAAGAGCATTCCTTCTTTTTGAACTTGTTGGCGATTTTATTAGAAAAACAAAATTGAAAATCTCCACGAATTCAATAATTGGAAAATCAACTAAACAAACCATTATATTAAAAGCTTTAAAAGATTTAGTAACTAAGTACAAGCTCTACATTTCGATGAGTTTAAATCTGTTTTAGGATGGTATTTCTTTCTTTTTATAAGTATAAGAGGCGCTAAAGGAGCTAATACGTATAAAATATCGACAAAAACTAAAAATTCAGATGTTAGACGTAACGGCCCTTCGCGGTATCACCTCCGTGCGATTAATCAAACCGCGTTAGACAAACCGCGTAGAGTAAGGCGCCCGCGGGCCCGGCATACTAACGACCCTCCCCCGGCACTCATTCCAGACACGCGCCGCTCGCGACCCACCCTTGCAGAGCCCCTGATTCGATAATGCACGAAATGGCATTGTGATCTGCTCTGTATATATTGAAAATTGATTAAAGAAACTCTCAGAAAAATATCATCGCGATTTGTGTGGGATTTGAACCCACATCTCCAATCTTACATGGCCGGTGCATTACAAATTATGCCAACGAATCACTAGTACTAGGCAAGAATTTTTAGCAATCATATCCTATAAATGTAACAACGTACTTATTATGCCAATTGTGCCGCCCCTGCGCCCCTGACTCGATAATGCACGAAATGGCATTGTGATCTGCTCTCCGGTACAACTAGAAGACAACTATTCGATGTAAGAGAAATAAAGTTTGTCGATACAACAACACGTCGTTTCTAAAAAAATGTTTTTTTTTTGATAATGATTAAGTACATTTTTGTTTAAATATTGAAAATTGATTAAAGAAACACTTAGATAAATATCATCGTGATTTGTGTGGGATTCTAGAACCCACATCCCCAAGCTTATATGGCCAGTGCATTACCAATTATGACAACGAATCACTAGTACTAGGCAAGAATTTTTAGCAATCATATCCTATAAATGTAACAACGTACTTATTATGCCAATTTAATATTTTTAAAAGTATTTTACTCCAAATATTCAAATCCTACGTCCTATTAATGAAGCATTGATTTACCTTTTTTACATTTTCTTACGTAATTTTTATACGGGTGTACAATAACACAGAAAATGTTCAATATGCTATCTTTAATTAATGACGGATTTACTTTTAATATTTAAAATTTAATGACACAAAAAATGTATATGATTAATATTTTGAAAGCAAGCATATATCATTTTTATCAAAGAGTCTTGAACAAGCGGTATGATATTTTTTTTCAAAACCTGTGTAGTCAGGATGATGTGCCTTGTTTCTTTTTGCGGATTTTATCTCATCAGCAGCGATGTACGAGTTCGTCCGTATATTGCAATTTATTTTTAGAAAAAAATATAAAAGACGAAAAACGCTCCGCATAGATTGGATGTAAATTGGATTTTCAACTAAAAAAATTAATGCAAAATACGATTACTATTGCTTTGCTCTATTTTACCTGACATAAAAATGTATATTTTTACTGCATTTAACAAGATAACAAACAATTTGAAGTGACTATACATCGACAAGTTTTACTAATACATGTGTTTTTTTAAATTTATATGTTGTACTTGAATTTAGCACAGTCTTTGATGTTTGATTAATACGTATTAATAAAATATACTTGAAACATTACCATATAATAAGTTAACGCAATAAAAAAGGAAAGTTACTTAAAAAGGGCGTTAGAATTATGTTATGAAGTCTTTTAATTATGTAGAAAAGTAAATAATATGATCAAGACAAATTGTGTTTTAAATCTCAGAAATCTAGCATTATGATTAAAATTGATACAGGCGGATTGTATGAAAAATCTTCCAAGTTTGACTTGTTAAGATCTGGGCGACATTTTATACCGGAGGATCAACCTGAGCAGGTAATAGATTGGGAAAGTTTGGGTGTAAGTAGCAAATCCCACCCCGATATAATGACACGAGTTTTAATCAATTTTCCGGCTTCTCGAACACATAACAAAGACATCACTCACTGAAGTATTATCATATTAGAATTTTTTACACGCCTGATAAAATAAGCTTTAATATTTTTCATAAGCTAGTCCTTCAAACTTTTTTTGAAATATATATATCTTGTTCGATAAAGTTTATTTGATGAATGAATTTTTTTTTTTTATTTCGTGAATATTACGACCCATATAAATATTTATTTATGTTTAATTTCATAATAATTTTCGGTTTAATACGTAAGTATTATCAGCTACTCCTGGGGTTGATTTTTGTATATTAAAACATAATAACGAGAAGAGAATATCGTTAAGTTTATACAAAACGACTTGATAAATTGTTTGTTTCTTAACTGCTCAATTTAAAGATTCATTCATTTTACATCGTGGCAGTTTTCATACCAAACTAACAGTTAAAGCGTAGCCTTTTATTAAATTCAGGACTAGCAATTACTCCACAGATCTACAGTTCTGGATGAGAATGATATTTGGTTGAAGTTAATATAGAACTTGAATAAATCGTAATATATTTATGAAACTTTTATCAAAAGACTAAGAATAATTCAATGAAGTGAATTGAGTGTAAAAATACTCACTCATTATGAGATTTATTATTTTATTAAAATTGAACTTTTGAAGAATGAAATGTAAGGGATACTTTATGATTTTTTAAAAGATTGTTTAAAACCCATTTGAAGACCTAATAATCTTTGTAATTCGAAATACAGATTTGTATATATTAAATTTATTCAGGAAGGGTCTACTAAAGAAAATCATAACAAAAAAACTTCAGCTGTAAAACAGAAATAATATAATCCTATAATATAAGAATAATTCTTTAATTAGCGCAAGATAAGCACATTCAACTAGATGGGATTTATACAATAAATGGATTTTGGTCATGGGCCTAATACCTTAGTCTTGACAAAGTGGAAACCTGAGATTAAGTGACTAATGACGTACCATAGAAAATGGTTGAAACACAGAGTGACTGAATAGTCCGAGACGTTTTAAAAATAACAGAGATCTATGTTCATCATTATTCATGGCAATTGAAAAAACCTATATATATATATATATATATATATATATACACACACAACATTTCTAATACTTTTAACAAACTCGCGAGGATACAAAATTGTATCACTAATTAAAGCTGACAGTAAATGAGAAATTGGTTATACGCATACATGAAACCTAAGAACATGAATTTCGCTTGTTGATTAAATACAAAGGAAAAGTTAACACATTAACAAATTATCTCAATTTTGCTTGTGACTTTCTGTATACCTTTTTTGGGTATTTCTGTCAAGAATGCTGAATTGTTAGTTGAAAGTGATGACAAATTTTGTGGATTGAACGGGCGTCAATCAAGTGCGTTTTAATAACCTTTACAGGCTTATATTACTTACTTATATACGGCCCATTGGTTCATATGTAGATTATGTTTGCTAAAAATTCTCGATTAATTGAGTGGCTCAAGAGTTATTGCACCAGCCATGTAAGCTTGGGAATGTAAATTTGAATCCTACACAAGTCACGATTATATTTTTCTGTGCCTAATCATATAAGTAAGACATATTTTATACGTTTGTCTATTTTTTGGATTGAACGTCAATCAAGTGCGTATTTATTACCCATTACGGGTTTATAGTATTATTACTAATATGATTAGGCATATATTTGTTGGCCTGGGCACATTGGTTCATATGTAGAGTATGATTGTTAAGGAAATTCTCGATTAATGAATGTGGTTCGTTAGTACAATGGTCAGTACAAATCCCACACAAATCACGATGATATTTTTCTGAGAATTTCTTTAATATCTTCTATGTGTCCTAATCATATTAGTAATAACATATTTTATTTTATACCAAAGTGAATTTTTATATAAAAATTATCCTCTATCTCCGAAAACGCCAAAATATTTTCAAAGTGAGGCTTTCGTCAAAATATTTTGATCCAAAAATGTAATGATTACTTATTCGTGCGCCATATTGTGGGGGTTGTGGGCCAGCACCTCCGGGACGCACAGTCAACTGTTACGGCGTATGAAGTAACGTGCTCGGAGGCGATAAGAAGAATCTCCACGAAAGAAACGACCGAACAAACAAAGGCCGTGTGCTTCCATTTAAATTATACGATCCGAGCTAAGGGCACTTACAGAAGACTGCGAATCCTCAAATGGATAGACCTCACGACTCTATCTGCGAGAAGGAATACACTTTTCCACAGTAATTATTTTTTTTTTGCAATCAAATTATTTTGAATGAATATGTACGGTAATATGAAATACTTCCAGAGGTGTGAATGCGATAAAAAAAAGTTATTATTGCTATGAACGCGACAAATATTTCGAAAACGCTTGTATGTTGTATACATACTTACGAGTACAATCATAAGATATTTGATAATATTTTCATATAAATTTGATTCGCTAGACACATTTATTATTTGAGTTTATACCATATTTTCGTGGGTATAAAATATTTTCTCGTAAAACGTATTTATATTTAACAGAATATTCAGGCGTATGACTAAAAAATATAGTTTAAGTAGCTGATTATGATAATTATAAGCTTTGATATGTGTTAATATAAATTTCATTTACGATACAATTTAAAGGGCTGTAAATAAGGGTATGACAGTATATTCCTACAATATTGACACAATCAGGGATAACCATAAACTACCCTTCTTAATTATTAACGGTACCGTTAATCAGTTATTATTATCCCCATATATTATCCATTACCTCTACTATCTATTTTCACATAAATAATTCCTCTATACTGTGTGTGATGATCTATCAACAAAGCCATCTCTTCGGCATTAATTATCTGTTATTTTATGTGTTTTCATAAATATATCAATAAATCTAAACAAAATCATTAACATTTCAGACAATTAGCACTTCATTATTATCAGGGAATTCGTTTTTAATTTACGGGCGCATTTTACAACCCAGCTTGGTAATACAAATTATTCATATTTACATTAAAAGCCTACTCGCAAAGGAGGCACATAAGAATAAAAAAGAGTCTAAAAGATACCATTAAAAATAACTGCAAAATTATTATTTAGTAAGCCTCACAAATCGTGGTTAGTTGAAATGTTATTTTTTCGATTAAAATAAACATCTATTATATGTAGCTCTACAGTGAATTAAATAATACTTTATCTATTATTATTTTAAAGCATTGTAATATTGATTGTAATTTAAGTAACTTTTATGCGTTCAAACTGTTTTTTTGTAGATATACTTGTTCAAGATATTGATGTTCAAAAAATTAGCTTGTAAAAGCGTTAAAAACCCCGGGTAAGTTATGTTTTGATATCCAAACTACTGCTTAAAAAATATATCTTTTATAACATTGTTGTTGTTTATACATTTTTTTAAATAATTTTAAGTAAATGTTCGAGTAACAGCCAGCATAAAAATATAAAAGAAATATTCTACACTTATCTGCGATATTTTTTTCATTGTTCAAAAGAAGTTACGATCCACGCGGAGCACGATCTCACACAAAAAAACAACCTCACGTTCAATTGATTTACACAATCCGTAGTTCGAACAACAATACACTTTTGTTAACAACATTTTTTTACGCCCGGCATATTCTCATCGCCCGCGCGGGGTAATATAAAAAGATACCACATTTAAAATATGATATTCATGCTGGCAATAAAAAAAACCACACCAATAATAAAACCAAAACGCAGTGCGGAGAAGTACAGTACGGTAACTTGTATTTTATAGCGAGGAAGCCCCGCGACACTTATCGGGCGCTCCCTTCAGTGGTACGCAACCCGCATACTTCAGGGGTGCGTCTCCTGCTGTACTTATCTTACAGCCCCGGGAACCGTGAACCATCACACCCCTGCCCGCTTCAGCTCGTCTGAAACTTCGATAAAATAAAATGGCTTCTGAGAGATATGGGTTCTTTGTTTTCAGCGTGTTCTGAAAATTATTTGAGTTTGGTTTTCTTCTTTCGTTGCCTCTCTTCATATGAGGTTGGTGACCATTTCCGATCTCCAGCCACTGAACTTCCTTCTTCCGATGCCCTTTTTTCCTTCGATTTTTCTTTGGACAATCAGCTGGAGAATGCCATACTTACTGTGGCGACAAGAGTTCCCTTTCTTTGCGCATTCTGTGCAAGACGCTTTCGTTTGTGACGCGGTCAACCCATGGTATCTTAAGGATTTTCCTATACAGTCAAATTTTAATCGCTTCAATTCTTTGCATAGTAGTGGTCTTGAGTGTCCAGGCTTCAACTCTATAAAGGAGAACTGAGACGACATAACACTTAGTGAATCTCCATCGAGATTTTAGGGTAATGTCTCTTGAGCATAGTACTTTCCTCAAATTATTGAATTGAATGAAATTACTGCAGTCTTCATCCTTTTTGCCTTAGAAAACCATGAACACTGTCTCAGTATGAATATATGCTCAGTGAAATGGTCGCCAACCTTCTTTGAGGACTAACACTTGATGAAGAAGATAACTGAATATTTATTTCTTATTCTTCGGGTGTATCTCTTCGAAGAAGGGTGGTGACCATCTCACTGAACATATATTTATGTCTGTTTAAGAATTTCTTAGTATTCAATATCATATATATACTTAACTAGTAGACAAGTTAAAATTATTAAAAAAACATTTATTAAAAAAAAACGTGGTGGTAATTTAATTAATATAGAAGTGTGTCTAGGCTATTATATATATTGATAAAACATTCATTTTGGACATATATATATTTTCTTCAATGAGAAATTCTTTTAAATTTTTACAAAAAAAAATATGGCCAGTTATACAGATACACTTAATATTTTGAGAATCATCATTAAATGGTGTGTAGTCAAATTTAAGCTGCCTAAGATCACACTTTGTTGAATATCAAAACATATTTTCTGACAAATATAACAAAAAATTGATTTTTTGACTTTCATATTATGCAATGTTTGATCCGATTACTTGTAAAACAACTTCACATATTTGTCGAAGTAAGGTATGGCACGTATAAGGAAACCACCACGTTTTCGATAAAACATAATATCCAAAAACCAATATCAATAGATACAATTCAATACTTCTAAGCGCGGATTTGCAGGAATTTTCAGGATGCGAAAATTCATATTATAACATCCTTTTATACGGGAAGACGCTAAATTTTAGTATTCCGACCACATGACAGCGCTAGATTTCCATTTCCCCCGATAAACGTGATTCTATAATGGAGCCTCAACGAAAACTAGGGATGAAGTAATATGTGTCATCTTGAATTTGCTGCGTCTTTTCCTCGGTGGGGTGTATTCTCCTACGTTAGCTGCCTTTCATAAAACCCTCGAGAATCCATGCTATTCGGTTGTTTATTAGTCAGTCACAGTGACTTTTTGCAATGATTGATGGTTGTTGAGCTTTTAGAAGATGTAGAAAAAAGGACATCTTATTTTGGTTTAAAATTATAGGTTGCTCAAGAGAAAATATATACTCAATATGTGAACAATCTGAACACTCTAATTCAATATTTTGAGTACGATATTTATTTAGTAAATTGTATAACTATATCCAAATGACTTTTAAATTGCATTTACTTTAAAGATAAGGCTTGCTGATGTCACTGTTAAGGTTTAAAAAGATATATAATTTTACATAGAGGACAAAAGCAAAAATTTTACGGAAAACCTCATGTGTGCTTTTGTTGAAACTTTACTAAATGGGACAAAAAAACACGGCCTTTGCAAATCCTCTTTAGTGAACTTTTGGATTATTTCAGGTTACAGTTTTGGAATCCAGGCACATAAAACAGCCAGGAACAAGGCGTGTGGGCTGCGAGAATAATCAAAGCTGCCCACACAACTCCACCTGCATATATTCTAAAAGTTTTGGAGTGCTTGTGGTAAAATCGAACCTACAGCTTTACCACATTTGTGGACGTCGAAAGTCATTTGGTGGACACGATTAAGATGCGCGATCAAGTGGATAAACGTTTTGATTTGCAACCCCTTAATTATTTACTTTATGAACCAATTGACATAAAAAGATTTGATTTCAATAATGAAGACATGTAATATGGCTTTTTATATATTTATTGATGTCCGAGTTGACTTTCGAGATTAATTTATAATGATAATTCAAAATAAATTAAAGTTACAACCACAATAAACACAACTTGAATTTTAGCGTTGTTACGAAAAAACAAAGTACTATAAAAAAAATTGTACATGAAGTTATGTTATTGAAAAACGTTACATCTAATTTTGGTTATGACAAACTGTCTTTCTAATTATTTGAAAGCACAAATCTTAGCAAGTTAATATTTATAATTCCGAATACTTGTTGAAGAAACACTTTAATAAAATTCAAACGAAGGTAAATATTCACCTTAAAAGTTTTCAATGAAAATTGTTAAACATAACAATAATAATTGTATACAACATTAATTATTTCTCGAAATATTGTTATGAAAGCTGCGGAATAATTTATATTTCCAAGTGCCGCTTAAAACAGTGAAGTTATATATATTTTTTAAATAATTACCCTAAACCGTAGCAAAATGTTTCAGCAAAACTGTGTAACAAAAGCCTCCGAGTCACGTGACACTATACTGTACTGTGCGGATATCAAAACCGGAACAAAAAGGTCAGCAGGGTTGAAAATTACCCGTCAATCGGAACATGGCACAGCGCCAATACAAAGGATTCAGATAACGATGCAGTTTCATGAAAAGTATAAAAATGCCATTATAATATTAAATAAACAAATTGAAGATTCGTTTTGTTTTAAAGATAAAAAAAACAGATGGTTTTTTAACAAAATTGGAATCCCCCAAATTGAAATATTTTGCGCAGCCGTTTAGTATAAACCTCTCTCTGTCGTGTTCCAGTGATAATAAATATAAACTGAAACAAAAATATCAAAGAGGTACGAAATTTTAAGAATTAAAATTATCAGGCTGGTTATAATTCACAGGTACTAGTTGAACAAAACATTTACATAGAAATGTTTAAATGAACTCAATAAAGGAAATGATATATATCAACTTAGAAAATTGATATAACTTAAAAACAAGTTAGAGTTGGTTAATCCATCAAAATATTTATGTAAAATTGAAAAGATATAGATAGCATCGTATTATCGTATAAGGATACAAAACGGAATGGTCACGATCTTAACCTGAAAATACACGTTATCTCCAAATAAAAAAATTATTCAAATGCTATTAAAACAAAAATAAATAAATTTCAATTAACTTAGCTACTGTTCAGGTAATGCTATTTTTATTTGCAAAGCGGAAATTACAAGCGGTCGGAATGAGTTCTTAGAAATACGAATATTGACGTAAAACAAACGTCCTTATAAAAGGATTACAATATGTAAATAGCTCAGCAGAATTTCTTAGCTTTACTTCTTTCTATTCTAGGAATCGATGTCACAAAGAGCTTAAACGTGTTTTTCATGGCACAGTAAAATGTTTTCCGCGTTCAGGAAATCCCCAGAATCCAAACACTGTCCAGTAGAGGCTTTCTGGGTTTTATCTTCACTTCGGTAAAAATAAACACTACAATAATATAAATAACAAACAAAAATGTTTATAATTAATATTTATAGTTTTAATAGTTTCTTCAGTTATTTAAAAATTCAAATGATTACCAATTGATATGCAATGCTTATTATGAGAAAATTTAATCCATAGGCATATTTACTCTAATAATAAGCATGTCATACGTTTATTGTCATTTCGTCATTTCAACACTTCAACCGATAAGTCAGCTGTCATATATCGAGTTCTCACAGAGATCGTTCATGTCAATGTCAGCTCTTCTTTCTGTCAAATCAAGAACCGAGATATGCGTTTACTCGATTCTTTAAGTTGCTGTCAATTTGCATTTGTCTGAGATCAATTCAGTCGAAAATGTGTGTCAGTAATAAAAATCCAAACGGTTACCACTTCAGACTTTTGCAATCGAATAACTTTTTTTTTATCACTCAGTAAAACATATATTTTTAATTCCAAATAAAAAAGATTTTTCCAAAATTGGTGATGATCACTTTAATTTGCGTTGTATTGAAAAAATCAAATATGCATTACAAAATTCACTTGAAAAAAAGTTTTGAAAATATAGTGCATGAAACCAAATATTTTGAGATTTCTATTGTTTTAAAGGGCGCATACACACAATGAAAAACGTTTAACTGCATTTTCCATGGCACAACTTTAGTATGAATACATTATAAATAGCATATAGTCTTGTTAAAATTTAAAAGGCACTCTGAAGTTAACATCGTGTTAAATCACGGCATAGTAAACGATAAGCCACGTTCGTGAAACGGGCTGGGATCGTACCACGTGTTCTGCGATCATAAAACAAAAGGAGCCATCGCTGGAGAGGAGGGAATCTGTAACTATTGTGTAAGCGGGAGGAGCGTTACAATTTACAGTCTTAGGGGTGTATTCCTCGGGGCAGCGCTTCTTAACCTTCCCTTCATCCCCGTCATCCGCGCCCAGCGAAACAACCTTGACAGCCTTGAATTTTTAAAATTATTTTACAGGTTGCAATGATCGTTTCATTTTGTATTTGACACCAATAAATATTGTATCTATCTTATGTGTTTCCAGGTTTAGTAATAGTATATGAGGACCGAGCGGAAATGAGCAAATTTTATACACCAAGTACGGAGCTACCCTATATATTATGAGATCTCTTCGCGGCTGCTTCACATGGGAATCAATAAAGCAGTCTGCGAGCCCGCCAGGTCGCCGCCACTCCTGAGCTAGAACCTTCTCACAGTACTCAAGGACATTACGCATTGTTAAAAATGTTTCAGGAAATACAAGATTTCATAATTCAAAAATTATATAAAACTTCAAACTGCAGTACCATAATAGAGACATATATAATTAATAACTCTTCTTGGAGGTAATGCAAGTTTTCTGTTATCTAAATATTCTGTAAACTCGGTCTTACCGGTACTGAAGCTATTGTACGAGAATACATACAAATATTTTTTTAAAAATTTCTCCAGTATCGAGACCAAAACGGAATATCAAACAAGCAAAATCATGAAATAAATAAAATTTAAGTCGTTTTTAAAGTGTAGTTCTCCGCCTAACAGAAATTATGCTAGACTTAATTAAAATACTAGCAATTTTTTTTTAATAAAACGGTTGCACGAATGTGTCTAAATATGTTATTTGTATGAACAAAAATTATATAACATAAGATGTAAAATGAATTGTTGATTTGTAAAATATATGGATACTGTACGCAGGTTGGGTAAAAGCAATTATTTTCGCGACGACTGCCCCAGACATCCCAAAAAGCAGACGACCACAGATTAAGAACCATATTATTATAGGGTATCCGTGTATGCAATTAGGATACAATGGGAACAATCTGTGCGTACCCGGCTAGAGCGACTGAAATTCAGCCTGAAAAAGGACACGTGGGGGAATTGTTACGGGACGAACTGGCAGCATGTCCCAAGCCTAGGGGACAAAATGATTAACGAGAACGTTTGTTTTTATGTGCGTTTGTTATCTGATTTTTTGCATAATATGAATGAGAATGGCAGAGTTGAATGGCGCTATTAAGATAATGTAACAAATAGGTGCCCTGCCTGAGGCGAAAGCCCGCTTTCTATATAGAATACGTAACATTACCATCGCTGCTGGATTAAGACCTGTTTGTAGAGTCTGCTTTTTTCTTGCCTCTTCGTGTTTTTACACGTTTTAAAACCTGACCACACTGTGCAGAGTGTCCCCTCGAGAGCCGTTGCAGACTCATTGTCAGAGAGAGTCACGTAATGGTGCAATCCAATGCTTCATTTTTTAAAAATATAATGATTCAAAGCATTTGAGAGCTGAGATATAATTTTTCCACACAAAAGTGGTTTGCGATTTAAATAAAACATAAAAAATAGCTTATGTAGTTTGATCTTAAAACTATATCCGATTCTTGCTTTGACTGTAAATATATTTCAAAAATTAATAATGCTACAGAACTGATTTCCTAGATTTACAAAAGCTGCATTATTTTTTGATGTGCCCATCAAAGTCATTTCTCACAATAGAGAGCGTTTCACAATTGCTTCGCTTTAAAATTCTCGTTCAAGGATTTTATTTGTACTCATCTGCATAATATATTTTATTGTACGCGTGTATTTAAATACTTCAAAATTTCTATGGAAATACATCAAAGCAGGATCTGTCCCCAGTTGCGGAAGCCATACACTTCCCCGAGCACCTACTCTCCTAGCTTCCGTTATGACTTTCAGCAAATGCTACCACAAATGACAGCCAAGACCGGCGGGAGCTTACGAACTCATTGTCAGCTCAAACGAGACAAGCGATTATGGAATAATTAGGGGCAGATTTCTTTGAATCATTAAGGGTTGAACTTAAGTAACAATTAATATCGCTTTTCAGTGTACAATGAAGTAGGCAGTTAAACGTAGTGATGGGTGAAATCGAGATTACTTACATATAATCGAATGATTGCCTTTTATTTACGTTTAAGTATTATCACGCATATATATTTATTAATATTAACTATCTCATTTGCTATGAATTCATATTTACAAACTTTCATTTAAATAATAAAAATTAATTTGTGAATAACGTAAATTTACAATCTTGTTGAGGGACAAGGCATTTGAATGGTGAAGATCCATTTTTATAATTATAATTATAAAAAGTAACCTTGTATTTTTGTCTTCACTTTTGAGTTTATTGAAATTGTTTGCATAACTAGTTTCGACCCAATGACCGAGTCATCATCAGATGGATGACTAATCGATTTTTGTCCTAAAATTATTGAACGGTATTCAATTAAAGCATGCGTGTTAAATTTTTTTTTAAATAAATAGACAAATTAAGGTTAATTTATTTTGAAAAATTTATTTGAACCACAATAGTTGAAAGATTTTAAAATAAATTATCCAAGTAGTCTTATGTTTTTTCTTTACAATATGTTAAGAGTGAGGTAGACCTATAGAAAGAATTTGTCTAAACTTCTTTGAAACTTCGTTATAAAATTTATTAGAGTCGAACATTATTCTATAAAGGAAAATTAGCCTTTGTGTAAGTACATAATAAGTTATTAAATTTCAGCATTATCATTACTTTTATAGTTTCCTATTAAAAGTTTTATAAGGAAATCCGAATTTCACTTATTTCCACAGCTGTAATTATTTCAGTGGAAATTTCTAATACTCGCCTCGGAGGTCAGAAGAATCCACTCTTTCTGAAGTTAAAAAGCGTTAAGTTCCAAAGAGAGCCACATCAATTTTCTCAATACGAGAAAACTCAATTCATACCGCAACCCTCTTTATTTAAGAAAACTATCCATCCGTTTCCTTTTACCGGCTGAATTCAAACAGGTTTGGTTCACTTTACTCGCTTTAAATGTAAAACACGATCGGAGTATTTGAAATAAATATACAAGCCGCCTACGTGATGTATGCGGAGATCTTCCCCCATGAACATCTGTGAGATTGTGTTGGCCCGAAGCATATCCAGTAATAATTTTTAATAAGTGGATTTGGATTGTGTTGAAGTCAGAATCTTGACTTTTATTTCCGTAATGATATATGAATAGCACTTTATCCGGGGGTGAATTGAGATAACCTATCCCTTACGTTTTACATATTTTATGATATCACAGTTTTTTTTAATTCTCACAAATCCCCAAATAATTTTTATACATCAGAATTACGGAAATACATTAATTTCAAGTGTGTGATCACATATTTTAGTATATGCGTAAAAATTATGTATATATATATTGATTTTTTTTTTGTTTTCACACGATACAAGTCAATGTATGTTATATTCGATTAATATAAAAGTATTTGATTGTTCTGTATTAAAATCGTTTTCAAATTTAAATTTACAATAACTTATTATATTTTTCAGGATCATGGTTATTTGTTTTGAAAACCGATTGTCGATTTTAATTTGTCTTTATTAAATACTCAAGACAGTGAGAAGCAAAATATGTTTTCAGAAGCAATCTGCTATCGGTAGATGAATATATTTGTAAGAATGCTATTGATATTTGTAAAAGAGAAATCAAATTTAATAATAAAAATAAATGTTTTATTATGGAATTTTTTCCAGAAAAAAGGTCAGCGTCAAGTAACTTTTATTTACATTTTCATATATAAAATGCTAGTTTTATTATTTTAATTTAAATTTATATTCAATCATAACTCCTGTTGACATAAAAAAACATAGTTTGATTGTAAGCTCGCTTAAACCTGTAACAACTGAAACTAAAAACGCAATAGTAACAAGTATTTATTATTTATTCAGATAACGTATCCATTGACAACCGTAATCTAGACCAATGAATTTTTGATTGGCGATATGCGTATAATATTGTCAATTTTTTTTTAAAAAGAATTTGCTAAATAGAAGTCATTTACAGGTATATTTTGTGTTAGAATACCAATGTCTCAATAACAAAAATACCCTTTGACAAGCGCACCGTTAGAGTGGGTCTGGGCCTACCGTGTGGCTTGTAGAGCTTTATGCAAATTAGCTTCCCAGGGGAGAGAGACGCAAAGCCTACCGTCTCGGTCCATCTCTAAGCCAGCAAGGATTATAAATGATGGACATGTTACATGAAGGGTATTTACAGAATTGATTTTACCGAAATTCCGGAGAGTGCTTTAAGTACTTGTCGATTTTCAGAATCTAAAACAGTTGTGTAATCAATATCTCATGAAATTATTATAAATAGATATTGGCACATTATATATATTTTTTTTGATAAAACAAGTAATAAGTTATGTTAACATTCAAATAAGATTAATTGTAAATAATACATAGTATTGTTTTTTTTCTAATTATTATTTCTAGGTATTGATTTATTTGTGATTGAAGAGAATAGTAGACTTTGATAATTTAAATAAATAGTTTAAAGTCCCACAACTCTTTAGAAGCTGAGAGTTACAAGAAAATGAATTAAGCAAGGTGTTCTATAGAACCGGAAACAATGCTGCAGCTTCTGACTTGTAAGCTCTCGTCATTTGCTTCGTTACGGAAACGACTGTTAAAAAGACTTTCTTTTATCAGTGTTTTTTTATTTCTATTGAACTCGAAGACAACTCAAATACATCCCAGCGGCTAAAACAATTTTTTTTTAGTTATGTTAGTTTACATTAGTGCTCATTACTTAGGTGACAAAAGATAGCTTTGCTTTATAAATAAGTATATCTTGAATAAACATCTTTACTACATAGATAGAGCCTGAACAAGGAGAAGTAAAGCTAAAACGTAATATTTAATGTTTTCTTAGAAATCTGTTTTTTTTTTCTCTCTGCTAAATCCCTTTTATTGAAATATGTACAATAAATTGCAGACTTGTTCTTACATAAATATCACGAAAAGGTGTATTAGATGAAAAGAAATAAGAAGTTTCCGCAAGTTACGGTACACTTAAAGCAGGGTTCTTCATAATAAATCATCCACATTCGGGTCAAAGCTGTCTGGTTGAGATACCAACACCAGCCGAGCGGGTCAAACTCGGTGGGGTCCGTCTGGACTGCTACCCACAAGGGTTATTCGGGAGAGAAATTCTTACTTAAACATCGCGGTGATCATTAGAGGGGAAATAAAAATGCGATGAACATTCAGAGGGTTGTTAAAATGGACAGGTATTACTGGAATTCCGAGAAAATGGTCCATAATGTGGAGGCAACGCGAAATTCAAATACTGTTAATGTTGATTACTGAAAAATGTTTAAGGCCTTTAAGAGCCCGTACAGATGAATTAAGTTACTTCAATTAAATAAATTAAAGGGGAAATTAAGCGAGTATTTTCAATTAGTATCGGGATGTTTCCTTAATTAAATAAAAATTAAATTTTGCGAATGAAAAATAACTACATACTATATAAACTGAGCTGTTTGATAAGATTTCAGCGTTTAGAATCTAAAGTTATAAAAAAAATCAATCATCGTGGAAGTTTTTGGAAGCAAATGCTTTATGAAGCAAATGATATATGTTATGTTAATGTATTCACATTAAAGAAATACTTGTGTTAAAATGTTGTGTAGATTTCCATTAAGTTATTTTAAATAAATTCTACTTTGATACTTCGCAGCTATTTTCTAATAAAATAATTAACCTGGATTTTGCTATTTTACTACGGAAGAGAACAAAAAAAAACCTAAACCACATGTCAATAAACTATTTGATATAAATATATAAAACTGAAGTTAGAGTGATAAATATAGAAGTCTCTTAAAAATGTTTGATTTGGATGATTATTTGGAAATCAAGTTTAATATTATGTTCTAGCTTAGTTATGACTAAAAAAAGCATTATATAATACATACAACCAAAAAAACATTACTATATTATGAAAGAATTCCTGGTTCTCTGAAGGGTGAAGATTTATACGAGAATTCCTAAAATTACTGCACATCGTTCATAATAAACTAAAATAAACAAGAATTCATTTGGTTTTTCTCATGATATTTCTCCTTTGTTTTGAAATCTGTTATGAAAAAAAAAAATTATTTCTATACAATAAAAATATTATTCCTTTATAAGTCAAGAATCTATGTCAAAAGTATTCATTTCAAAAACTTGCTTATTTTAATTTTTGTACTATACACAATAAACCATTTAATTTATAGTACTGTTTCCTTATTGCTAAAAGCAATTAATCAAAATGTGAATATAGTAATAAAATATTTATTTATGTTAAAAAGCAATATAGATAAACGACAATGTGTTCCGTTTTGACTAAAGTTCTAACATATGAAACATTTTACCCTAACCAGACAAATTCAAACTTTTGACCTTTTCCACGACCAAAAGCCATATTCTGGTAAACGGGAGACCAAAAAAGGGTGTATGAAAACCCGAAACCTCAGAGGAAAAACTCTCAAGTGCCATTATTGAGATTTTCGTTCCTCTTTTCCGGGCCCGGTGTGGGGGCTCCCACATCGACAACCCGGTCACGTTATATGGAGGACACTAAAAAACATTATTTATAATTTTATTCCACCCTGATTAGTTTTTCCCGGACTGCAAAACCTCCATATTTTATTCAAAGGAACCCAAAAAAATATTTTGTGATTTATAACCAACTAAGATGTGTGCTTTTATAAAAATATATCAGGCCTGAACAAAATAACTAAAATACTATGTGCGTGTTGTAGTTGTTTAATTAATAAAATGATTTTATTTTCAAACTATCGATGAAGTCTTCAGCAAAGAAGCCTTTTACGAAATAAAGCTCGACAGACAGTCGAGTCACTTGGGAAATCGCATGATGGGTACTATCGCTCAAGTAAACACTAGTCGACCTGTGTGAGAGTCCTTACCTTATACTGTGTGGACTCTTCCTGAGAGCTTTCTGCTATAAAGTAAGACAAGAAACTGGGGACTCTAAGAGGGTTGTATTTCAAATAATATTCAGTAATAATATGAAACCTTATAATATTTATACACCTATCAATTTTGCAAAAGCATTTTGCTTGCTTTTTGTTTGATTCAAAAGATTCAACATTATGATTTAAAATATATATATTTTTAAACCATTGAAATATAAACCTTAACTTGTTGAGGGACAAGGCATTTGATTGGTGAAGATCCATTATTATAATGATAAAAGTAACTTTGTATTTTGTCTTCACTTTGAGTTTATTATATTTTTTGCATGAATAGTTTCGACCAAATTAGACTAGGTCATCATCAGATGCATAACTAAACTGAAAGTGAAGACAAAATGCAAAGTTACTTTTATCATTATAATAAAATTAAACGACTGAATTTTTTAAGCTTACTGCTTTACCTGTAGTTTCTATAGTTGATCGATAAATTGATTTGTTATATGCAGTTGTGCAGCCAATGTAATAAAATTTGTTAATTTTATTTAAATTAATAACTTATAAATACAATAAACTTGATTGATTAAAAGAGTGAATCAACTATTTTTATAATGTAATCAATTTTAGAAAGGTTATTTCAATTATTTCCTAATAACACATAACGCTTTCACCTGTGATGAAACTCTCTTTAGAAATGCTAATTAATTATTTACATTTACGAACGATATTGATTTGTTAGACGAATAAGCACCATAGAAATTTGATTTACCTGTCTGTGGCAGCTATTTTAGACCTTGTCCTTGTTTCTTTAAACATATTGAAAGTCTGAATAACTTGATCAAAGTCTTAAACTTTTATTCTAATTGCCTCCTTTTAATTAGTAACAACTTACAACAAATATATTAACAATCCAGACTCAACAACCTATTACTTTTCAAACCATATTATTAACTCTACGTCTTTTAACTGAAGCAAGAGTTTTTAACTAAATATGTTACTAAATATTACATATTTTTGTGATTCATTCAATTTATCGTTAAATCTATTTCATTCCTAATCTTTTAAATTTAACCCAACATTTTAAAAATAAAACTAGTAAATTACACTCAGATTTTTTAATGGGGTCTTAGTATATTGTATTTTTTTCATATTTACTCATTTATATCAATAGATATCATATAAAAACTTTGATCATGTATCACTTCTTTATTTAATCCATATTATAAAACATTAATAATGTATTAAATTAATTAACTATAGAGTATTAAACAACCATAGCACTAATTTACCATTGTACCAAACAAACATAGACTGTTATCTATACTCAAGTTTGTCTTTATGCCACGGGCAGATTTTCACATTAAACGTAGATTTTCTACAAAAGTAAACCTCTTACTTAAATCACGTTTTGAAAAATACTATTTTTTTAAACATACTTTTAAGTCACAATAATTTGTTCTGTGAGGTAAGAGTAACAAATGATAAAAAAATAATGTTTTATTAAAAAAAAAAATAAGTCAAGGTTCAAATGTACACACTCTAGATATTGATTAAATTTAATTAAACACACCATTTAGGTAAACGCAATAAGGTTTATAGTTAAAAAATACATTACAGAGAGTTGAAGACATTATCGTTCCCACCAATCGCCATCAATTTAAAGTTTCAAATAAATTCAGGGTAGGTCTTTTTAACTCCCTTTCCTTCGATACGAAGGATTCTTCTTTAGCTCCTGCCTGTTTTAGCGCAGGTCCATCAAAGCTTTACGGTGATTGATTGGTAGGAGAAGCCTCCGCAGGTGACCCGACGCTGTCGGCACCGATATTTGAAAGAAAATATAAAAAATCCTGAAAAACCCCTCCAGCGGTTGAGTGAACTGAAAATTCCATTCTCGCGGGGAACCAAGAAAGTCTTCTGTACTACAGGAATGCTTATATTTTGCCTGCAATATAAGATAAGACCGATCGTTTCCGGGTAATGTTTTTGTTTTTTTAAGCATTCGTTTTTTTTGTTTATATAACAGAATTTTTATAAATATAATTAAACTGGTACTTACTATAAGCTGATCTTATTAACTCAACAAACAAATCATGTATTTTATTATTCCATAAAAAATTATAAATATAAAAGTTTGCTCATTTACAAAACATTTTTTTATTCAAAATAATATCATTTTCAATAAATTTAAAGCATATTTAAACAAATCAAAGTTAACTACAGCGGTTTGGTATTTATTTAATAGAAAGAAGATCTTTATGAATTCAAAAGAATGATTGGCTATTGAGTTGATTTTAAAATATATTCAATTTATATATTGACTGTCAAAAAACATATAAATTTTATTATTTACTTAATTATACATAAATGATCCATTGGTATTTAATTGGTAAATAAATTTGATTCAGTAATAACTTCACATCAAGCTAAATCAAAAAAAGCAATGAATACTTTATTGACATTTAAACTTTATTAAAATTATATAGGGTTGTAGTTTCAATACAAAAGGGGTCTAATTGAATAGTATAAAAGTTTTTAAATCGATTATTTTTTCAATCAACCCACTGATACACCCGATGTGTAATTTCAATTTAATCCATTAAGTCGATAATTGAAAGCCATATTTTCAGCCAGTAAACAAAAAGGGCGAATTGGGTGTGGGTTTCAAATAATAGCTTTTGCGCACAAAAAATATATAAATCATAAAATTCAACCGCACAATTTCCTCCTTAGGGATTATTTTATGAACCTAAATACTTGAAAAAGTTTAATCCATCAAATAAAAAAACTAGACTCGTCTTTAACTAACAGAGCTGTGTTTATTTGTTATATTTAAGTGAAATTTGTTTTCACCGTTAATATAATTTTTGTTAATGGGTAATTTATAAAAAATCTGTTTTAGGTATGATTGTTTTTGATTGAATTATAGATTTTATCCTCATTATAAATAAACTTTAGATACATAAAATATATTCTATGAATTAAGATAAAAAATTATTAACTTTTAAACAGTTACATTGATTATTATAAATCTGTCGGATATATGGCGTTTGATATAAAACTATAAAATTAAAATAAATGACCAAATTAACATTCTTAAAAAAACTTATGCTCTGTAAGGATGGATGCTGATATTTGTTAATTTCACATAAATATTTTCATTGAAAATTGTGGAAAATAAATATACTGACAAATTAAATGTTTATTACTGATATGAACGGCACTGTATCCAAGCATGCTTATTTGATGTATATATTTTTTTATAACAAAATTGACTTTATTGTATTTTCTATTTCATTAGTGTATCATTTAATTACCTGCAAACTCATGTCACATTCAGAAAATTAGATATTTTACGTTACTTTTTGTTTAGAAATGTTTTCACTTTTCAAGTGCTTAAGCCCTGACAAATAAAAATGGTGAAATTATTGAAATATGTAGCTGAAAAATAAATATGTATTCTGTCGTAAACTATCATTTTTTTAACTGAAATACTACTTAGATCACATAAATAATGAAATTATTTTACATGTAATATGTACTTTAGGTAATAATGGTTTTTTCTCCTAAAAACATCTGTACAATTAAATTATATGCATGCTTCCTCACAAAAATGAAAAATGTCATTCTAAATAAAGCCAAAATAATAAAGAGTGATAAGAGGGTTAAATATATTCAAGATTTCAAATATATAGAGTTGTTAAGAAAACTAGAGCAACGTAGAACGCATTAATAGTGTAAGCACTTGTAAAAGTATTAAGACTGTGTATAATTTATTTATTATTTCGGGGCTTGAATCTGAGTGAAAATGTGTTATTTTTCTTAAACATTATGTGTGAGTACAATACCGAATATAATAACAAACACTTCAATGTTTATATATTTTTCTCTCTTACAATAGTATGATAAATATTCTTCATGTTAATACTTTAAGAATGTTTATTTGTTTTAAAATAAAATATTATGTAAAACTGTATTATTATAAAACTCTAACCTAAATTAAAGGTTATTTCATATAAAATAAATAGTTATAAAATTTGTTTGGCTTTTTATTTATTATCCCCAAAACCTAACGTGATCTGGTGAGACAAATAAAGCTATGTCTATATTCTAAGATTTTTTCATACATGTTGATAACGAGGTTTTTTTCTATTACTTTATGAGTTAATATTTTAAGGGTTTGAAAATTGATGACATAAACACCTCTTGATGATTTACCCCTCTGCATCAAGGTACAAAATTCAAATTGCGCGCACATAGCATAAGTTATACCAAAGAGCAAAATAAATTGATATGGTTTCGTTCCCGTTAAGTATAATACGTAAAGATAACCCATAAAATGCGGTGCGCTGAAATTTACTGCGGTGGGGAAAATACAATTTTCAAGGCCTCGCTGAAAGCCCTTAGGGGATAATTTAGCTGAAAACAATTTTCACACTCAACCTTTTGCTCCCGAAGAACTTCTCGCTTTTTTTATAAATTTTCTTAGAAAAAAACATTCAGCTTTAGATGAGCCATTTGTCTTACTCACCCTGATTAGCTCATCCGATTTTTATCGAATAATTATTTTTTGAGTAATTGCGTAGAAACTTACAATGATTGAGCTAAATAAAAAGCTCTCGAGTTTTAATGAACTTATCACTAAGTTTCCGTATTCATTTTATTTTGTATTAAATACAACAAAATATGAAAAAGAATCTTCGAATAAATATTAACATTAATTAAAAAAAAATTTCTTATTGTTAAGCACGTGTAAAATTTGAGAGCTCGTAAATAATATTTTGACATTGCAACTAAATATGAAGATCTATTTGAATAAATTATTTTTCATGAAAAAAATTGTAAATAACAAGGATCACCATTACTGTCATATATATTTTCATGAAACACCCGTTAATTGACAGTTTACTGTTCTACGAGCGAGTGCAAAACACCCTTCACTACTCTCACTTAGAATCAACAAAAGTTATGAAATCCATCAATCACTGTATCGCTGAAAATCAAGAAGATATTTCTTTGAAAATGTAGGTTCTTTTCAGGAAACAATCCATACAAGATCTTTTCACTTGTAAATCGAATTATTCAATCAAAAATCGATTACTCTAAATAATATAAATATTTTTACTTACCAGCAAAAAAATAAAACTAAACTCTTGTTTCAACAGCGAATCAAATAATTTTCTTATCTGAATAAATTTAATTAATTTGACTTATTTAGTGAAATTTACGGTTATTTGGTTATTACGGCACCTTAAATCTTAATCTTGCACATTCTTAAATAAAAACGATATGTAAACAAAATACTAAACAAATATTTTTCATCAGTTCATAGATACTAAACTTATATTTCTGTTAACGTTTACGTATTTTTTCTGTTACTAATAAAAAAACTTTTTCTAATATTGATTAATATATTTACAGAAAGCTACGAACTAACTTAATTTAATTTATTTAAAATAACATGGGAAACAAAGCAAAGATTTGATTATTTGAAAACTTCTATAATTCTAAATATTTAGTTAATACTGATACCAAAGCAAACCGATGAAACTTGCTTACATTTTTAATTTCTTTTAAATATTTTAGGCATTAGAAGGCTCTATTAATATTCACATAAAATAATATTGGCTTTATTTGTATCTAAAAGAAATATATTTATTAAATATTTACCTTTTTAGAAACAGTTTTTTTTAATATGTGATTTTTCTATGTGAGGCAATAAACTTATTTCCATATATTGTAATTCGAGACATTCGACACATGTTTGCATTAACATATTATATATGTAAATACCAGAGTTTGTAACATATTTTCTTCCCAAAACGTGTATTTGTGACAGTTATTTCCTTAGAGGAAAAAACTTAGTAAAAAATCAATTTACGACCCATATTTTTACTTTGCTTATATACAGTATAATAAGTTGTAATATGGTTATTTGTTTTATTAATTTCTTATTTGATTTAGTCTTAATTTAAATTTTACGAAACCACAAAATCATGATTAAAAAACGTTTGATATATCAATAGTTTATATATTCCCTTTGTGACGTCAAACGTGAGAATCTCACGTAATTAAGATAAGACTCTCATGTTTGACGTCTGTTACTACAAAGTCTTGGTAATTTACATCTGTAACAATCGAATCACACAAATTTGCTGCTTATAAACAGCGCGGCACACTTTCTGCGTGTTTAATTCAAACATGAACAAATTTCACAAATTGAATTGAAATATGGAAATGCCGTAAACACGAGAATGGAATAGAATACAGCGCCGCAAATGCAAATGTGCTTTCTAATCTATTCAACGCCTATTGTTCAAAGTGCCTTTAATCGACGGGAATCTTTAGCGTCCCTTGTAAATAAAATTGGAATATTATAATACAAGGAAAAAAAATAAAAAATATTTATATATATATATATATATATATATATATTTAATTTTAAGGTTTTACTTCCGATTTCAAAACATTAAAAAATTATAGTATTCGAACAAACAAGTAAGTAAGTAATAAATCATCTGTTTTTTTGACAATTAAAAAAAAATTGCATTTTTTTAAATTTTGTACTTATTTTAAAGTATTTTTTCCCTTATCGGCAAAATGAAATAACGGGTGTGTCTCAAAAAGCATTACAATCAATAACTAACGATATTTATAATATTAATATTTGTTATCGATTTTTGGGCTTTAATGAATAAATAATAAAACCAGAGCAGCTTGCAGGGTGTGTGTACATTTTATAAAAAAAATACTATACAATGTTGCTTATGTCATATTTTTACTATATAAAATGAAGATGCAATAACGTCTCGAGAAGACAGTGATGTATGGAAACCTCAGACCTCCGCTGGCTTTCAACCACATCCTAACCCCTTATGGTCCTCCCCTCCGGGAAATTAGAGCAAGGGATTCAAACACATAAGGGTGTGTTAACCCAGTTACACTTCCGGCGAATATTAATTGGAACATTTGCTGTGGCAGGACTGGTATTTTCAATGAATAATTATATGTGTGTTTAAACGCATCATCTCAATCTACTTGTGATTATGACTAAAGATGACTTTCTTATTAAACCGCGATAGAGCCCAGAAAAAGGGTTGTTTTACAACTATATATGAATAATATAATTAAGGCTGAAAAAAATTCAAATAAAAAAAACTTATAGAACGCCTAGATAATAAGAAAATGTTATTTCATCACAACAGCTTACTTTAGAAATATAATTTAGAAAATCCTTTTTATAATTACGATAACCAAACATTATTGATTTTGTCATTAAAAACAATACGTTTTTTAATAAAAATAAAAAACCCATAATATTAAGTTTCATCAATGAATGAGAAATGTTTCGTTATTTTTTATTATGAATATTCTTTAATAAGACCATTATATTGTTTTTGTTTAAAAAAATATTAACGATTCGTTGATTGTTCTTGAAAAAAAACACATTTTTTTGGTAAAGTAAACATAAAAAAATAATGAGGATTTTTTAAATTCTAACCTCAACAAATTAACTGAAGTAATTAGAAAAAACGTTCTTAAATTGATATTATGAATTTATCTAATATCATATCTGTCTGATAATGCTTTACGTTTTCAATACGGTATTCATAAATATAGACAATATACCATACTTAAAAATAACTTGAAAACATTAAATTAAATAAAATATGTTTTTTATAGATAGTACTTGCTATTATTCTGTTATTTTAATACATAATTTATTATGATAAAATATATTGTGTTACTTTACGGATTAATTTTTTTAATTTCACTTATGAGTGTGTGATTTATTATTTGAATAAAAAATTTATTTCGAATTTCAAACTTACACACCACAGACATAAATCGTAAAAGGTTATCTCATCCGGTCATATCATACGATATCCGTCCGTTTTAAACAGCATACTTGCAGAGGCTCCCATCTTAATACTATGTGTAAATGGCGGTCAAAACAAAGGGTTTAATCGACTACAAATAGCGAGGCCGTATGCCCACCGTCAGTTAAGTATCATCATTCCTAACCTTGCGGTTTTACGATCCCTAACCCCCGGAGGCTGTGATGACAGGCGGGGTGACCGCGGGTGTCATCAATCAGGCGCCGCAACCCCGTCACTATAATCAGACATCCACCCCACCGCACTAATTATATCATACTACCCTGCGGCTAGCTGCAATATTCTACCACTGTACCTGGAATTCACAACCACATACGTCTAAATGCAAAGTAAATACACCAGCAAATGATCCGAAGCTTAAAGCTAATTCACAAAGAGAATGAATGATTTTACGCGTATTTGTAAAATCATTCATTATAAATAAAAAATATGTATTAACCTGCTAATGATTAGGTACATTTTTTCAAATATTGAAAATTGATTAAGGCAGTTGCTTCCAGCCTTTTAATTGCCACTGGTGTCCAACCGGACACTAGAGGCAGTCCATTACCTGGCGAAATCGTGTCATTTAATTAATTTAATTGTCACTTTATTTTTCTATACCGAAAATTGATTTTTTTACAGAATATTTAAAAAACTATAAATTATATATATATTTTTTTAATTATTTAATTAACGTCCATTTTCAGGGTAAAATAAAATCTTGAAAATGTTGAAAAATTGGATAAAATGACGACTTTTCAAAACCAAAGTTTGTTAAAGATTTATATTTTTTTAATTTTTTAAATAATATATCGCACAGGGTTTATATTTAATCTTTTAATTCCAATTGAAAAAAAGACTTTTGAATGTTTAGGATTCTTGGAAAATGTACCGGACGAATCTCCAAATTCTTACACTTCAATCGGAAAAACACATATTTATCATATTTATAGTAAATTTATAATAAATAAAAATATATTGTGGTCGGAAAAAGGGATGTATCAAAGTTTTTGCATTTAAATATTTTTGATTGGTGCAGTCGATTTTTCTCAAAACGGACAAGAAAATGATCATAAAAACTCGATTATGGGATCTAGACCCTTAAAGAAACTCTCAGAAAAATATCATCGTGATTTGTGTGGTATTTGAGAAACCCACATCCCCAAGCTTAAATGGCCGGTGCATTACCAATTATACCAACGAATCACTGGTACTTAGGAAGAATTTTTAACAATCGTATCCTATAAGTGAAACAACGTATTTATGATACCAATTAAATATTGTGTGTCTTGCAATATTAGACTTTTAAACCAAAATACTGAGTGAAGCATTCAAATCCGATCTGGATATTATTATTTTTAAAGCCTATTTAATTTAGCCAATACACGCACTTGTGAAATATATTATTGATTTTTGTAAAGTACGTTGTTTTACCAGTACCAGTGATTCGTTGGTATATTTGGTATGCACCGGCCATGTAAGCTTGAGGATGTGGGTTTTAAATCCCATACAAATCACGATGATATTTTTCTGCGAGTTTCTTTAATCAATTTTCAATATTTGAAAAATGTACTTAATCATAATCAATCAATAAAACTTGTATAGGCAAAATCGTACTTCCTGTGAGACGGTCTTCACAAAAATCGATAATATATAGTAACCAGCTTTTACAAATATAAATAAAATAACAAACATGTTATTTGCTTTGCTTTTGTATGGGTGCATTTAATTAGTTTTAAAGAAATAGAACAAACATGCATTAAATGCAGTTGAATCAGCGACTCTTGAAGTTTTTCTATTACTCGACCCCATTGCATCCTGCGTTAAAAACTTTGGAAATTCCACCTCCAATAGAAGTTTTTAAGCTGAACTAGATGAAGCAACAAAAGTATCTGATGTAAAAAATTTAATTAATTCTATGTGGTGAACAACTTCTCAATACATATTAACTTGTTATTATTTCACATCATAACTATTTAGATGTCACAAGTCAAATTTTTTCCATAACTTATATGTTTTATACCATGTGTTTCAGAGAGTAACGAAAATCGCATAACCTTTGTAATTTTATTTCAGACTAATAAATACAGCATATTAAAAAAATGAATAAATATATTATTGTATGATTATTCATAGATTCTGTTAATTTTTTGATTATCATGAATATCAATTTGAACCTGCTTACTTTCAGTTTTCACTGTAGGCATCAAACTGCATTGCTCTTAATTATTGCGTTTAGTTTTATATTTCTATAGAATTATCTATATATTATTCATTTATTTATTTGAATTTCCAGTTAATGGAAACATATTTATAAAGATTTGTAATGTGTGCAGTGTAGCACGGATCAGTGAGTTCTTTTTTACACCTGAGTCGAATGGACAGAAGTCTTAGCTACCTACATTTTCAAAATGAGTAAAGAAGAAATTCCGCAAACTTCGGGTAGAGATAATCAATACAAACTTTTTTGATATTCATTCTATTAAACTATGCTCTGTTAAGTTCAAAAACTTAAATTGTATAATGCGCTTAAATAAATTAGTAAAAAAGATGCAATTCTAATTTAAAATTATATGGAGTCAATAAAAAAAACCAACAAAATCATTGTTTATTGTTAATTATGATTATTAAAAATAAATGATGTGAAAGATTTAACAATTTAAAAAATAAAAACAGTATATTAGTGAAAACGTTGTATAAATAGGATGGATAAAAAGAGGGAAAGCAAAGCAAGAAGTACTGGTATATAATTTATAATAAATCTAATCTCAGATTGCAGCCTTTTTTATGCCTTGTGTAAAGATCCACAATACTATATTACAGCCTATTCTTTAGATTATATATATATATATATATATATATATATATATATATATTGATAACAATTGGGACATTGTTCCATACTTCAGATAAATCTTAAAAGCTGGTGCCTCATAAGCGCATTAAAGCCAAAAATCCCAACTGGTTGTTGCCAAGATGGACGAGCTTCATCCCCTTCAGCCAAAAACATATCTGAAGTCCTCAATACTAAGTTTCATTATATTACAATGTTGCCTACATCATACGTGTATATATTATTATGAAATATATATTAAACAACATCATTTTTATCTCTATGGCACATTTTTTAAAGCAGTGTGTTAACATATTGGCTTTCGTATAACGGCCATGCATATATTATACAACTAGTTGAAAACTTGCTAAAAGTCCAGCTAATTTTGTGTTCAACCTATTAATGATGAGAATAGATACATTATAGTTTCTTAAATGTAGAATATTTACCATTTGTTTGTTAGTTGTTACGTTAATTCATCAACACGAGGTACGCGATGAGAAAAGTTTCCCCACCACTGATGTTGGGTATAATCTGTATTGAGATGTAGGTTGTAGTGAATTGCACGCTTGACTGTTTACTTGATTGATCGATTCCGACTGATTACTACATCGAGTACTACGGAAATGCATAAACATTAGGCTTGCTTTACTGATTACTGATCTTATTAACCACGTAAATTAAATAAATATACTTTAATAAATATTTGTTTATCACGTATTTTCCTAGCCGGTTTGTATTCAGGATAAACCTCAAATATTACAAATAAGAAAAAAAACAAAGCATGATTCTAAACAAGACCTCGAGCAACGTAAAAAGAATTAAACTTGAGAAAAAAAAACCTTTGTGTTTTAGATTTAATTGAACAAAAAAACTCAAACTCCTTTGTGGTGTATTAACAACAGAAATGCAAATACAATAAGAATATTTTGATAAAGAATTGAATTTTAATCTTCTCGTATACATACCAAAATATTTTTTAGATACACATCAAATATTTTTTTTATTTATATCTACTTTAATTGATAAGACTCCTGATTATAGTTAAACGAAAGTAAAATTTGTTTAAAATATACTCCCTTTCAATATTTGTTGTATTTCTTTTTTTTTTATAAATAAAAGCGTTTTCATCGAATTTTTATTATATAAAATGAAAAAAGTATGAATATTTGTTTTGAGAATTTAATATGTTAAATATATTCTTTTTTTTAATAAATAACTGCTTTCACTTATTTATATATATATATATGTGTTTTTTTTATAAATTCCAATAAATGATCAATCAAATTTGCTATAAACTCCAAGCACAGATATAATATCAAAGTTCTTTGACAAACAGTTTATTGGTAAAAATTAACAAATATATTCAATTAAATGGATGTATTATTTCAGTTAGCTTTGTAATTTGATAAAAAAAACACTGTATCGTAGATCAGTAAATCACGTTTAAATAAATGTTTACTCCCATTCAAGTCAAACTTCACAAACAGCCGATGTTTTCTTCTCAGACCACGAGTCGACATAACTTCGTGTTCTGAATTAATTTTCTCTCCATATAACGCGCTTACATACATATATTATAGCAAATATACTAAGATACAAATGGAATACGGACATCCTAGCATTTCTCTATGAGTTACTTGTTGCATATTCATGAGACTACATTCGTCCGAGAAGTAATATAACCAAATATGTGTCTTAAATTTACAACTATTTAAATAATATATGTTATAAATATTATTATACATTCCTTCACTATCACGAACTTCCTAGTTTTACTTATATAAACAAGGTATAAATTGTACTATCGGATATTGTCACTTGATTCGAATATGCTTGTAATTCGTGTGTAGACCGAATCTAGAATAATGTTCAATAAAAAATTTGTTTATTTTGAGTGGACGACTAAAAAGACAAAGTTGATTTATCAAAAGAGCACAGAACAAAGATAGCGGTGCAAATATTTTTTTCAGTATTTTGTAGTATTACGTGTGGGCAATACAAAAACCACCCCTTTCAACGCGCAGTCCATTTCATATTCAAAATGTGCAGCCGCCATATTGTTCACAACACCAGGTCTGCAAAGCAAGTAGGCACTACTCTTCTATTTGTAATGGGACAAACGCTGGGCCAAATAATGACTTTATTATTTCTGCTTCCGAAAGGAACGTTTTTTTTTTTTCATTTGCTTTGTTCGTGTCAAAGCTTTATCACGTATTCAGGTGATTGTAAAATTTGTTTAAAGCTAAAATATCAAAAGCATCAAGCGTTATTTACATATTTTATAATTTATTAAAACATTATTTTACGAACTACTTGTTATTAATTCTAAGATCGACATGCATGCTTACTTATCAATAAACCTATCTTAGTATGCAAAAGGAAAAAAAAACAAATCTCTAAGAAATAAATCACATTTGTAAGACTACAATAGAACTTGAGGGTTGAACCGGACACAATGAATATTCATGAAGTTTTTTTTTGTTGTATTCGACGTCCTTGAAAACAACATTTTCATGAAAAAAAAGTTCTCGAGTACTTATCCTTCTACCAAAAAGAAGTTCAATATACTTAGCAGGGTATATTATAGAGTGACCCCTTGTGATAATTTGGCAAAGTGTAATACCATAGCACGGTCCCCTAAAAGCGACTGACAGCTCTTCAAGTACCTCTATTGGAAGCAAAATCATGTTTTGCATCATTCAAGCACTCACTTTTATCAATTAGGCTGAAAATAGAGCTGTATTGAGAATTATAGCATGACAGGTTACCCTTGTCACGTTGAAAAGGCTTTATGAAATGAAAAGTTCGGGATAAACATTAATAGAGCAAATAGATTTGAGACTATAATTAGAAAAAAATCATTTACCTATTTGGGAATTCCACTTAATCAAATTATATTATCATTCAAAGTCTGACCTTTACACATCACATATGTACTAAGATAATATTTATTATTCATATAATCAGTTTAAAGTTAATTCTTTTACATTCCACGAACTCATCGAGAACAAAAAAGTTATAAACTACATATTAATAAGTAATTGATTCACGCACAAAAGGACGGTATAAATCATTAAAATAATTATTTGATTTCATTTGTGAATTCAGTCTTTTTAGGAAAAATGAAAACTGTTTTTAAAGTCACTTAACTTATAAAATTTATTTTAAAAATCACGTATATAATTGTTTTTTTTTTCGGTTAAATTCAATTGATAAGTTTATTTCCATGTTTATGCGTAATAAGCAAAATTTTATTCGTTTCGGAGTTTTTTTATAAGATTTCAGAAGTGTGTGCCTGAAAGGGAAGAATCCTCATATCAAGTATAGAAATTCAGCTGACTTGTTACGTAAAATATATTTCGGAATATATTGAAAAGCTTTTATAATGAATATCGATACGGATATTTCGGCTGGTATATAGTCTTTTTGACTCACTTAATGACAAAGTTAATAATTTGATAGGGTTGAATAAAATATTTTATTAAAAAAACACATTGAAGTTAGAATCTGAATTTAAAAAATCTTGTTTAATACGTTGTGCCAATAAAAATAAATTTGATAATTTCATACACATAAATTTATAAATTTGGAGATATATTCAAAGAGATATATTCAAATCTTAAATAACATAAGAGTATATTTCGTTTTATTTTTTATAAATTAATACGCTTACTTTTTTCAGCTAAGAGGATAAAAATGACTTCAAAATATTTTAAATTATATATCAAAATATTTCAATAATGAGACAGATCATAAGTGTCAATTATTCTTTGACGTCTTTAAATGTGTCAAATATTAAACGAAGATATAAAAAGGATTTTAAAAAAATATATTATGAATGCTTTCTTTGTTTCCATTTCTGATAGTTATGTTTCTTCCTAATCTCGATATAATAATAAAAGTAGAATATTAGGTAAAAAAAATCAGTAAAAAAGTTTTAAATAAAATATAATAAAAATTGATTTAGACCCAAAGACAAAGAACAATATTTAAATGATTAAAACAACTGAAAATTTCCAATGATTACCCTATTAAGCTTATTTTCTAATAAAATCGCATTTCATTTTAATTCTAATCTATTTGACAACTCACTAAAAAAATACTTCATAAAACTATCATGAAAGATACTTATGTTTGTTTTATATATACTGACCAAAAGCTTTTTCGTTTTCAAAGTAACGAATACACAAATATTATAATCGAAATTAAGAATAAATAAAGCTTGAGAAACCTAACATTTTGTAAAAATATACAGGTATATTTTTGAAACTATTATTTATATACTAAACAATATTTTATCAAAAATATTTGTACAGCAATATCAGGAGTTGATTCGAAAAATCCTATAAGTTTTTGGGTTTGACAAATCCTCAATTAATTTAATATTCAATAAAATTATTCACATTTCATTTACTTCTCTTGACACAAAAAAAAAGTTTCTATTAAGATCTAAACCAATTTAATCAAAAGTAATACAAAAGTTCGTAAGCATATTATAAATATAAAGATCTAGTTGTATCTAATGATCACGGAAACATCTCGTTTATGTAGTATAAAAAGAAACTAATGCGGCCTTTTACCCACGCCATGTTTCTTTTCTCTTTTTGTAAAAACCAATGAATTACAAGTGACCGCCCTTTTACAGGAGACGTTTTCTGGGTTTCCCATTTCAGTAGGCTCATTCCTTCAGTACTTACCGATGTGAACAAAGAGACGTCTTTATATAAGAGAAACTACAAAAAAATATTCAAGAATAATTAATAAAGCCTCCGAGCTTTTCACGAAACACATCCATTCGCATCTATTTTTTCGGTTTTTATTGTGTTGTGGAAAATCAAAATAATGATACCTTTATTGCTGATTTTTTTTCTTCATATATACAGAGTATCTTTATTTGCACTAAAATATCATTAAAGAAAATATCTTAAAACTGTATATACTTAAACAAAAATTATTATTTTATATTAGGCTTATAGGGTATATATATACAAATTTAACATACTACAGAATATTAAATTTTCTGTTATAGGCTTCAAAAAGAATTTATCGATTCCATAGCATTTCAACTTCAATCATAAAAAGCAATCAGCACAAAGCATCTCTGAGTTCAGAATACTTGCAGTAATTTGAAAAGTTGAGGGAGATTATTTTTTTATTGAACGAAGCCTCGGTAGGCTGACTTTTCCATATGCCTAATCCCTGGAATTACAAAATGTCTCTCGAATCGATTCGAATCATCCAGCATAATCTGCAGCCCTCGACTCAGTCTGCCAAGTTGGAAAGCGAGGCTTTGTTCTGAAATGACGCCGGAGTATAACTCCCATTAACTGGTTAAGAAACTTCAAATTATTCTCAACTTTTTGATGTTGAACTTTTACTCTGGTATTTACTTTGGGAGTTTACAGAATTAGTGGTTTATTAATTGGCAGGTCTCAAGCTCAGGTACAGGACAGATAAAAGGTCAGCGACGGAGTTCAGCTCAATATTTCAAATAACAACCATTCATGCAACATGAATGATCAAGTAATAAATCAAAATCATTCACATGATAATGCCCATGTTTTGATTATATTGTTTTGAAACTTCTATGGAGTAACTATTTATTATTGCACTACATTTTGTGATTAAAAAGTTATGTTGAAAGTCAACTCAATATATATATATAACGATCGAAAAGTTGCGTTTGCAATATTATCATGCAAATACTTTTAAGTTTTAGAAAATTTTCTCAATACTACAGAATCAAATTTAAATAAGATCAGACAACCTTACAACCAATAAAGCAATGTTTTTGTACATTTTTTGAATTAATTTATAAGACAATTTTGGGCCTATAAAGTAATTTATGTTAATGAATAATCTGTCATATATTTATATGATCTGAATATTTTTTATATCGAAACATGAAATGTAAAGCTAAGTGAACAAAGAAAAACATAATCAGACTTATTTTGCTCAAAGCTTTCTTGCAATTCGCTGTGGGTAAATTACCCTCTAAGATGTTGCTTTGTAACGTCATTAGCAAGATGTCTTTGAGATATTAAAGCTTAGAAAAAATAAAAAACCACATCATTATAAATTAATTTTTCATAAAACTAGAAAATACTTTTTATCTACATCATTCAACATTACAACATTTTAATGTTTAAATTATAAAAACCCATTGTAATGGGTGCATGTGTAAAAAAAGGATATACTTTCTTATTTCAATATTCTTTGTCTAAATATTCATTTTTCGATATGCAAATATTATATTTAATATTCATTTTCATACGCCAAAGAATAAAATAAACGAGGTGAAACGTTGTTACAATAGAAGATAAAACATACATACGAGTATATTTCTCCTTCAATTTTATGCAAAGCAAAATGCAACGTCAAAAGCAGACCCGCACCTTAACACAAAAACTTGCATTATACTTAATTTTCTACCAAGGTATGACAGCCCTTTGGTTATACATATAGTTCTTAATATATCTTTATTTTTGTTTATTAATAATTTACCTTAAATAAATGAAATGCTTTGAAAATACATTTCATTATATATGGAAACCATGTCAATTAAAATTCTCTCCTGAAACTATTTATGATCTCAATCAATGGCAAATTCAATTAAAGACTATTTTTTTCAGATTTCTGAAAAATACAAAATATAACATTGTCTATCATATGCCCTAATAGTACAGCAAAAGTGTATAAATTATAAAATAATTTTAAAAAATTCACGTTTCTTTTACACCAAAAATTAATCTACTCTAAAGATAATTATTAATAATGGTGTGGAAAAAAGCGACCGCCTCTTCTCATATTTTTTTGTCACACCCCTGTTCGCATATTTTCTCAGCAGAAGAGGTGACTCGTAATGTGCAGCTTTACCTGTTATTTATGTGGAAAGTACAAAAATGCATTATTCCCTTAGTGCAGGTGCCGGTTGATGACGTCAGAAGCTTCTCTTGACTCAGCTTAGTTTGCAGGGAGAGACGAAAATATAAAAATAAAATCACACTCTCATTGCATTAAGTGCACCTTCTGTCGCAAACAATTTTGTTATACTATATAAATATATATCTTATATCTAAAACAACTTACAAAACAGATACTTCATTTAAAAAGACTGCATTTAATATAAAATACTGTTGAAAAAATATACTGCGTATATATATATATATATATATATATATATATAATATTCATGCATTTATATTATGATTCGGTTTTAAATTTTTAATGGAAACATTAAGCATCATTTGTTTAAAGTTTAAATGAACCTGCCATTATAACTGACAGGCAACAGTACTCCCTTTAAAAGCTACCCTTTCGTTGTAAGAAAGGGTAAGGGTTGAAAGCAGAGCTTTAATTCACCGCTATGGTCCATGAGAGAACCCTTCACTCTGAGAGAAAGATTACAAAATGGTTTTTTGAAGAATATTACCTGGAAACTACATTTTGGGTAAAAGCATTATTGTAAATAATGAAATATTAAAAAACATTAGTGTTAAATAATGAGAGTTATTATTTTTAATGATTCCACTATCAAATATCTGAAAATCATATTTTTTTTACATGAAAAATAAATTATGTATGAACTTAAGAGAAAGACGAATAATATGATTATTGGCTTAAGGATTATGGATTATACGTTGAGTTCCAAATCTCACTAAAACAGAAACTAATCCAGAGACCGATTTTAGCTGGCTTTGACAATTTCGTCCAACAAAGGTTTTGATATTCAGCTTGTATTGTAAGCAAGACTGGAACGTGGTTACAAAGATCAACATGGCTTGCTGGCAGAGTAAATAATAATTACAAGTTGACAAGTCTATGGATCTTTGAGGTCTTCGAAGACGAAGGCTTTCATAGCACTTCTTGTAAACAAGTTAATTGATATAATCTGGTAAAGAAGATTTGAAAGCGGACCAGCTGTGAAAACATTGTTGTCTTATTTAACTATCATCGTAAAATGTGTAGAGCTATAAAATACTTTTCGGCTCGGTTGTTGGACCATTTATTTTTGATTGTGAGATACCTGTTCGATTCCTGTCTTGGGGGAATAATCCTTAACTGCTATACAAAGGCACTTGCCTATTTTAGATTGGTCGAAAACGATTTATATTGATATTGCTATTGTCAACTCAATTGATATATCTATAAGTCTATAAATAAAAATAAGATTTCACTGTGATATCTTTACGAAATAATTTCTAGAACTTTGCATGTATAATAAGTAAATCGATACATTACAACGTAACCGAAATGAAGTAGGACCATTGAATAATTAATTATCAGTGACATTTTTTTTTTACTTTCTCATTCAAATTTCAATATTGTATAAAACAACTAGCAAATAAGTGCTTACCATGTAACCACGATCAATAGTTAATTTGAGATTAACAATCACGCCGAGAGTGGATACAACACAAAGCTGACAAATGCTTTCATATTTGAAAGCTTCGAGTTCAATATGCTCACACGATAATCTATATTTAATCCTATTTAGTAAAATTTGTCATAACTTGCATTAAAGGACCCTCGTTAATAATGTGGTTTGTGAAATTTAAGGAATTTCAATCAAAACAGTTTCCTATGGATTATTATTATTTAAAAAAGGGTATTCAATTATTTACACTAAGCAAACATGTTTTTTGTATGTAGTAATTTGATTTCCCCTAAAAATAAACAGAGTTGATTGATAATAAAATATGTACAAAAAAGTAACCTTTTGTTTTTAAATGTATTTATTGTTACTAACTGAACTTGCTTATTAAGGAGAAAAAAATACCTTATAGCAAAAAAAAACCTTTATCATAAAACAAGGATAAAAAATATTTTATTATTTTAGAGTTTATTGTATCTTGAACTGTTAAAGGGATTGTTCCTAAAAAAATCTAATAATCTAATGACGTTTCATTGTGTTCAGAATTACAGTTTATCGCTGTAAATCTTGAATGTAAGCAAATATTTTTCACAATGTCGTATAAAACATTTTATGTTGATTTTAGGAAATTTTATTTAAGTAATTAAAGTTTCTATATTAACAAATAATTTCTGGAAGCCTCGTGTTTGAGATAATAATATAGTGCATATTTTTAAAATTACAATTTTACAATTTTGATATCAAACAAATAATTTCAAAATTCCTGTAAAACACAAACCACGCTGATATTTCTTACTCAAGAAGCATTTCATTTGCTGTCAAATGTCGGAAACGATGTAGCTCGAATGCCAATTCTGTCTGCTCCATTGTGTCCAACACTAAAAGCAAGCATTACAAACCAGAGTAGCAAACATCATTTATACAGTTTGAAATTTTAAGTTTTATATTTTACTCTTCGTATATTTTCTGAGAACTTTATTCATGTTGATATTGATTGTTTTCTTTTTAAGAAACCTTACATTACTGATTTATAAAATTCTACGTAAGCAATCATTTCAAATGTTTTGAGTGATCTAGCAAATGTAAAAATAATCAAAATTAAATATTTTACTAAGCGTTTAAATTAGTACGGATACTTCTCTAGTAAAGAACATGCTTCTTGAATAATCAAAAGTATTGCGATATTTTTTTACTTAAATGTTTACTTGCATTAAATAAACTATGAAAACTTAAAATACAGTTCAAAATACCTTGTATTTTCTTTTTTATACTATTTCAAAACTAAAACGAAAAATAATAAAGTTTTTATTGAAATCGTAGCGTATGTAGGAAGCTTGCAGTAGCGCAGTAAAAAGGAAAACATAACACAATAACAATGAAACCCCACTTAATATATTTTAATTTCTTGAAAGATTCGAACGGTTCTCGCAGTTTATAAATATAAATTGAATGACTTTATTTAGGATTCGGTAAGATTGGCAATCGATTCGCGGTCAAGGCGAGCCGAACTATTCTCATGGGAAATCAGCCGCGCCGCCACTGGAGCCGACGGGGAAAATCACTTCTGCAGCAAAATTAATAACATTTTTTAGATTTAAATATTAAAATAATATCCATTTTATATAATTTTGAAATCTATAGTACAAAATAAACTCTATACTTCGTGCTAACAAAATCTCAATGATATAAATGTAAAGTAGCATATTTTTTTAATATGCTCCCTTCCCGCTCTCCTCATTCTGTTGCTCGTGTAAGGCTGCCATTATGTACCCTGAACATGTGTAAAGGATCGGTAATGGAGTCATGAACTTGGAATGATTGTGAAGAGATGTGCTCTGGAAGTACGTGGGAGTGCTTCTACTATTGTTTCTGTAGCTCACTACAGAAAAAGTATCAGATCTAAACGCCAGAGCTTTGTAAGGAAAGGATTTATAATAATGCTATTGGACAGCAGCAATACGCAGACTTTTTCATCAAATATAAAACTATGGTGTGTGTATAAGGACCCTGGGACCCATTACACTATTTCCCCTCAAAAAACCATGAACACTTAATCAGCATAAATTTATGCTTAGTGAGGTGGTCGTCAACCTCGTATAAGGAGAGGCACCCGATGAAGAATATATATTTTTTTAATTTTGTTCGTTATTATTTATCTTCAATATTTTTTTTAACAAGCCTTAATTTACTTTTGGATGTATGTTTGTGTATATTTATACACATTGAATTCGACTCATATACTTAACACTTTTTATGGTCATAGGACATGGCACAAGCTACTGTTGGGAATTTTAATCGCATTTATTACTCATTAGAGAAATTCTTCGGGTCCATTTAGCTAATATCGCTTTTTAAGCCTACTTTGACACATTTTAGATATGACCTTTAGTAAGGTGTCTCACCTCACCCGAGGAATCTTAAGTAAGACCTCAACGGAATTCTCATATCACGACATCTCATAGGGCTCATATTACAGACGCCGATGGGTCTTGGCATGTCCCCAACAGGACAGGACAAATGTATAGTCAAGTTTACACCTATCACACATATAGAATATATTTGTATATTCAGCAATAATAAATTTATTTAATCTTTCAAACACTTGTCATCATTCATAATTTAATGTCTTGAAATCAAATTTTAAACAAGAGGTGTAAAAAAAATGTTAATTTTGATTTTGAGAGGTAGCTTTTTTTTATATCACGGTATCAGTAATTTTGGTTTGGCTAATATAATTAAAGTGGCAGTAATAATCCAGGCATTTCAATTACACAGGAAGTTGGTCACTTAAATCAGGCACACCGGGGCTAGGCATGCCGCGAGTCTCAGCACATAGTGCCACGATTCGATAAGGGAAATTTAATTACACTCGGCTGTTACTGAGTCCATACAAAGCTAGCTGCCTATCCACCGGCTGTTTGGTGGCCTCTCCCAACCTAAGCTTATCATAACTTGATATCTGAAAACTTTAGTATGCCTGCACCTTTGTTGACTCCTTAAATGTCAAAAATTCACTTGATTTAATATTAAAACTCTTGATTAAATATAACAACATTTCACGTGGCTTTAATTTTCAAGTCGCTTTGAGAAAGTACAAAAGCTTTCTAATATAATTTTGACAAAACTGCTGCTCTTTTTTTGTAGATTGCTAGATTGAAAGGATTATATACTAATGCTATTGGGCAGCAGCAATACGCAGACGTTTCTTTCCAATATAAAACTGCGGTGTAGAAGGACCCGGGGACCCACTATACCACTGGTTCCCAAAGTGATCAGTATCGACTCCCAGGAGTCAAAATGATAGCGAAAAATTAAATTGGGGGTCCATGAACTTTAAATGAGGATCTACGAGAGCGGATCCCATTTAAGCAGGTCATCATCAAAATTTAGGCATTCCGTAAATGTCATAATGCACTGAACACAGATTGTACATATGTACTTTGTGACGAATCGAATTAGTTAAAATGCCAAACTTTCACGTTAGCATTTCAAGTATTTTATTATATTCAAGATATTAAAATGAAATTCCACCAAGTACTCTCTGTCAAAAATATAGATTTTATACTATATTTGCTTTATATGTGTTTTGAATTAATAAGAGTATAATTGTCTTTGCATGTATTAAATCCACTGTACAGTAAACCCTATGAATGTGAGTTTTTCTTCATAAGATGTGAAAATAATGTTTGAAGTTGATGAATTTGTAAAAATTCAATATTAGCAAGGCAGGGGGTCTACGGGAAAAAATAGTTTGGGATCCTATGCACTATACTATTTCTCCCTTAGAAAAACATGAACACTGACTCAGCATTAGTATATGCTCAGTGAAATGGTAAGGCGTTTAGTTATAAAAATAAAATTTAGTTTAGTTATAAGGATGCCTATCATCGATGACGGGTGGGTGTATCTTTCAAATAAGAAAAAAATTATTACATGTTGCCATACTGCTGAGTTTATTTAAATTTAAAAATTTGAATAGAAAAGGACAGCATATTTGTATGGACTGAAGCCCAAGCAGCCACGGGACGAGGATAAGCCTCGCTTCATCTGGCCATTTGGTAAATTCCGTGTTTGCTCGTGAATGCAACGCAATTTAAAATAAAATTTGAATTTCACAGTATTAAAAACGGGTTTTCGTCTACAAGCGCCCCCAAAATGCATTGTTGTGTAAAGTTTTGTACACGGCGTGTGAGATAAAGGTGAGTGTTATCCGAGTTCTTTGTTTTTACGAACGTTTCTGTGTCTAGAAATAACCGTTTTAGGCGCTCTGAGCAATAATTTCAAGAATATCATGAAAATATTCTTGATATTTTTTTATAAAACACTTGGTTTCGAAAAAAAAAATAGCGATGTTTTCAATTGAAATATATTTTTAAAACCATATGAAAAAGGCAGTGCATAGTGCTGGATCAAAAGTCTTCTTCTGTAAAAAAAGTTTTTAAAATATTTATAATACTTTGAATTAAATATGTTATAATAGTTATTCATCAATTTTTCAGCTAGTTATATTTACATTGAATCGGAAAAAAAAATTTAAACTTTTTTTGTCAACTTGAATTCTGCGTTTTCTTATTCAAAGCCCAAACAGTCTTTAACGAACTTTTTATTAAGTCTTTAACATGTATACCATATTCTGTAGAAAAGCATTTCCAAAAACAACAAGTGATTTTTAAATAATTAGTAAAATTAATCAATACTTTTATTGATATTATCGTTTTTAAATCTGTAAATTTATTTTCAAGGTAAGGTTATATTTGAGTTATTTTAATCCTTGGTATGTTTTTAATGCTAATAAAATAATAAATAAGCGCGACTGGACGATAAGCTTATGGTTATTCATATGCAATAATAATTCGTGAAAGGGTTCATGGTAATTAATTTTTAGATTCTCCAAATAGTCCGAAAATTTGCGTATGTAGTTGCGCCCCTCTCCCTACTCCTGAATTAACTTATTTCTCGCTAATTCCACCCTCCTGTGTCATAATGATCAGCTGCGAGGTTCTGCCACGCTACACTGGAGGTAATTTGTTTGGGAACAGCGAAAGGCTTTTAGGTCCCCCGATGTGCCATAATGGAAAAATCAAAAAGACTCACTCATTCCGTGTCAAAAAGATCATATTTTTCATATTTAATTTAAAAATTAGAAAAAAAATATGTCTGAAAATTTCACATTTATAACATAGGTAAGTATGGAAAATGTTCATTGCAATTTTGCACAAGATGAATTGTGGAATTTAAGCCAAAAACAACGTGCTCATTACCAATATCATAATCAAACCCATTATATATAAAAACATACACAGTGCATATTTTTTTGTAGCTAAAATGGCTTTTCAGTCTCACAATGAGTGTACAAAAAGCAATGTTATCCTGATAATGGATGTTAGTTCTGTTAATCCGTTAAATTTTTCATCAAAACAGCTTCAAAATAATTTTTAAATGAAAAAAACTTGTTTTACGTTTCTGAATAAAAATACAATACATAAAGTTAGAATTGAACAACAGTACATTAATTTGCAGAAATATTTCTTAGAGTACTCTTAAACCTTGTTTTGGAAATTCCTGATGCTGTATCACTATTTATATGAATACTTGATAAAACATCAAAATGTCATGATTGGAGTATGCAACTGTACTCATCACAAAAATACTAAATCATTAATTAAGTCATAGTCGTTTTATAACAAAATAAATTATAATTATTTTAATCCCATTTTAGGTTCTTTAATTACGAATGCATGCAAAGCATAATAAATGTTAAATAAAAAAAAAAAATGTCACTATTTGTAATCTTCTAATTTACTACAAATTACATTTTATTCGAAAGACTTTGTTCAGAAATACGTGCAGCCACAATAATACCTAAAATATAATTAACAGCATTAAAAAATTAGACAGGCTTCGTAATAAATTAATTTCAGACCGTAAATAGTTGCCTTTCGTGACGCATGGCATGGAGATCAACAAACCATGCAAGCCTTTTTATATAATGCAATAGAACACGCAACACTATGTTGTATTATATAAACACGTCGTAAATGATCTACCTTTAGAAATTTAATTATAATCATTAATATCCAATGAAAACATATATAATACCGTGACGTCAGCATGACGAATGCACTGGCAGATTTCACGTTAGCAAAACACAAGAACTGAAAAAAAATATCTGAAACATATGCCTTACATCTATTGTTACAAAAAAAAAATTTTCAAATGAAAAAAATATTTTTATTGCACTCGTTGCACTAACAACTCTCATTTACAACGATAGACCTGATGAAATGTCTAATATAGAGTTCATCTATAATGGTTTTTTAGAATGATTTCATGATAGTATTATAAACACCACTTATAAAGTAGTGCTTATTTTTAATGTACATTATACAGTAAATTATATATATGTGTTTGTGGAATTTTATTGAATCAACCAAGAAAATTAATTCAATAGTAAATTTTTTTTTTTTTTTAAATATTAATTGTTTAAAAATAGACCCCAAAATTAATACCAGAATAAATGTAAGCTTCTTACGTGTATCAGTAAGTTACCATATTCTTAAGTGGCATATTATGGGTTCATTATTTAATCGATTGAAATCTGAAGATACCCACCGTTAGTTATTTAAACGCTTTATGAAGCCAAGTAACGCGAATCAAATTAACCTGATCTTCATAATCGCTTAGAATTACTTACATTGCAGCAATAAAATGAACATGCTGCCTATATAAGCTTATGAGAGACCCTCTTAAATTAAATGATATAATAATATCCGGCTGTTAGTTCTGATTACACATCTGATAAACCATATTTTATTGGAAAATCATTAGAAAACAAGTGTGTAATTAAATTAAACTAGCTAAAATTACTTGGTTTATTCAAGTTTCTTTTCCTGTTTTTAATTTATTTATATTGAAAAAAATCATTACAAAGACTTCAATGAAACATTTTTAGCTTATATATTATTCAGGTTTGATTTAAAATAGTGGCATTGTATTATATAAACAGTAATTTAATGGATACGATATTTAAAAAGTCAAAATTTCATTATATTTAAATGAGTATTTTTAAAGATCCACCATTTAAAGGCAGGAATTCAAAAAAATAATAACAAAACAATAATATAATCAAATCTTCATCTACAAAAAAAGTCAATATATTTAATTTAAGTAGTTAACGAATTTCAATTTCTCAAAGGTTAATTTATAACATTAAATTCATAAAAATGTGATTAATAACAAATCAATCGTTAATATTTTAGTTTATTTTTACTTGCGTAATATTTTCGTTTATTAATGATATTTCAAACAGTATATTTCAAATAAAACACTAAAGTCAATCATTATGCAATATCAGCTTACAATGATGTTAAAAAATACATTTGAGTTGTGTAGTTCGAGTATAATTTTCAAGGATATCAGACTTTAAATAAAAAATTAGACCCAAGTGAGAAATTCTTGAATAAAAAAACCCTAAGGCAAACCACATAGAAAGGAAAAAATTCTTGGTTAAAGGTAAGCCAAGCCTAAATCTGTCCCAAAAGGCCCGAGACATGGCGACGTAAAATCACCAAGTTCCAGGTTAGTCGCAGAGAAATGTCCATGAAACCTTCATGAGATAGACCTCGTCTACAATTTGTGTTCTTAAGACTAGCGTTGCGTATTCAGTTCTTGCTTTTAATTTGTAAGCACGTAAGAAATAAATAAATTTAATTAGTAGTTGTAAACATAAAAATATGACTCTCCATAATCCTAATCAAACAATTGATTATGTTGATTAACATAAAATTTAAAACAACACTAGAGTAGGGTCAAATAAATGATAACAACGTATATACTCGAAATCCACAATAATCCTTTAATATTTGTTATTTTGCAACTATTGTTTGAGAAATTTCCTGCGTTGTAAATAACTTAACCCGTATAAATGAAATACAGCAGCCATTTTCTCCAACCCCAAAAAACCCCACAGTCTCAGTTCTTGCTTTTAATTTGTAAGCACGTAAGAAATAAACAAATTTAATTTGTAGTTGTAAATATAAAAATATGACTCTCCATAATCCTAATCACACAATTGATTATGTTGATTAACATAGAATTTAAAATAACACTAGAGTAGGGTCAAATAAATGATAACAACGTATATACTCGAAATCCACAATAATCCTTTAATATTTGTTATTTTGCAACTATTATTTGAGAAATTTCCTGCGTTGTAAATAACTTAACCCGTATAAATGAAATACAGCAGCCATTTTCTCCAACCCCAAAAAACCCCACCGCTAATCCTGTTTACTATGCAGCTGGGGGACTTGCGGCTTCAGGAATCCCCGAAGGTTTGACAGCTGGCCTACCTACAGACCTTCCCAGCGGACTGAATTATAGCACAACGTTTGAATGAAGCCTTATTTAAACAGAAAATCTATTTAAATATACCGAAGTATTACCGCCAGCATATACAATGAACTAAAATTTTCCAGGCGATGACAACTCAGTAATAACGCTGCATTACAATTTGATTTTAATTCCATATAAATTGGATGGTTTGAACACATTAATATTTGTGGCGAAACTCGCAACACTACTGTGAATTTGAGTATAAACGATTTATATTATATGTTGCATTTAAACGGTTTATTTATATAATTAATAAAGTACTTCGATTCACTATGTACTAAAATTTTCTTGTGTTTTATTTTTCTATTAAAATGGTTTCAAATAAAATCAACATGTTTAACAAGTAACTGTTAACTGATTGCATAATATATTCAAAATAGTTTTAAAAGTATAGTTTATGCTTTAAATCATATACCATGTATATTTTGTAGGTTAAACGATAAAAGTTTGAGGTGTTTAAGTGCACCTGTTTTAATCAGTTTTTTAATAAACTTTTTTAAAAAACAAAATTTTAAATTTCATATAATTACTAAATAGCTCGATAAATCGAAAAGTTGTTCAAAATATACTTGTTAGACTCTGGTCTAATAACTTGCATAATCGTTTTGTTTTTCAAGTCTAACGAAGCTATTTATGTTAAAAATATTAAAACCTGTGGTAATTTTCTAGTGATTTGGCTGTTTATTTATGTTGTGCAAAATCTATCATTTATTTTACAAAAGAAATCATAAAGGGATTATGTATAATCTAGATGTTAGGAAAAAATATACCACCGTATATTTATTTTGCAATCCCTTTGAGAAGGTCATTTACTTGGGACTTGCTTGTATCTTTAGATATAAAGCCATGCAGTCTTATTTATTGAAGGTCTAGTTTATCCAAACCGTTTCATTTTGCCGTTTTCCACAAAAAGGTGACTCATCATCACGCACGGGCTATTTTGATATAAAATAGAGGCCGATTCGTTCGTGGATCCAAATTGCAAAGCTTTCGATATGGTCTGAGAATTGCGATTCTTTTTTCTGAATATTATTCCCAGATCCATCCAAGAATTTCATCAAATATATTTGAAAAAACCTTAACCCAAAAAAGTTTTAAATAAATCCACACTGAAGAGTTTTTTAGATAAAATATATATATATTAAAATGTTAAAAATAAATTATTCAAATACACTTTTCGTGTCCATCCCTAGTAAAATTTGAACTAACAGTTTATGTATTTATTTTAATGTAAGTTCATTTTGATTGGTATTATAATAAGTCTAGCGTATGCTTGAAATCTCAACACGTGGAGAAATTTTCAAATCCTCTTAAATTGTCTCGTACTTCAATGAAAATATAAAACCTTTTAAGATTAAACTTTCTCTTCTACTGGTTTTCTGTGATTTTCTATATTCGTACAGCTAAGAAAAATCTGAAGACTTGCTAAGTCGGACATGGCAACAACCCCTCGTGATTGCACTAACTATATACCTACCTACTTCATCCCTTGTCGCTACTCGTTCTCAGATAATCTGAGATTGGATGTCTCTTGCAAAGATGTAACCAATTCGATGGCTCGTGGAATGAAAATGAAATAGAATAAATGACTTGTCCAAATTTAGTTTGATCTAATAAGTGGAACATGTTAATAGGATTTAAATTCAAAGTCCTATTTTCTGTTCTACTGGACAGTCTAGACAGCATCTGCTGTCTCGGTGCATTCATTCATCAAGTTGGAAACAAACAAAGCTTTCGCTCAGTGAGAGCAATCGTTTGCACGTAAAGCCTTTCAAAGTTACTTGGCTGCCTAATAATAGCCTGAGCTTTCAGTGTTACTGTGAAACTTGCACCAAAATACTGTAAGAAATAAAATTTTGTTACAGCGTAAAAAATTGAAATGGCTTTTATCATATGAATGTTGGATTTTTGGATGTATGATAAATTATTGAAAAAATAACGCATACTTAAAATAATAATAGATTTTAGTATTTAAAATATCTAACAACTCAATGAAAAAAAAATTTCAAATACTTTTTCATGGGGTTTCATGAATTGAAAGTTTTTAATAAGGTAATAAAAATTAATTATTAGCTAAATATAAACATGTAATTTATAAGTTTGTAACAACATTACTTTTGTTTAACTTGTATTATTAAAAGTTTATTCTACAAAAAAGACGATTTTCTTTTATAATAACCTTGTTTTATTTAGCGATATCATTTTATAAAATATATGGTGACGTATTTTTTACTGCTTAAGTATAATGTATATGATCTCTATGTGTATCAAAACTAACATTCTAAATATTTGTCTACTTGTATAATTATTATATTTATAAAAATCATGTGAAAACTCAATACTTTTCTCATTGAATTCAAATAATGAATATCATGGTCTGTTACTGAATGAACTGACTGCATATCAATGGCATAAAACATCATATATAGTGCAATAGTTTGACCACAAACCGAGGCAATTAACATTTTCTACACTATATGGACAGGCGTGGTCTGGACAGCTGCGTTTGAATTACTATGGAAACAGTCAATCGGAGCGGATATTACAGTGTGAAGGCATTTACCAGCGAAGGCTGTCACCGCCAGCCAAACATCAACCCCTGAAAATGTCAACGCATTTCAACCCCCGAAAAGGACTTCACGCCAGAGCGATAGCGGTCACATCTGCATCTGAATACATTACGACACGAGGGTGGGTTTTCAGGTTTTTTGGTACTATTCCGCCTTCCTCATTTCACTAGAGCTTTTACGTAAAACCAATTATTCTAATGACTGTGAATAAATACAGTCGCAAATATAATACAAGAAAAACGAAGTATTTTATAAAAGTTCTTTTCATCATTTATATAAGTATTCTTGTTGAGGGACAAGGCATTTGATTGGTGAAGATCCATTATTATAATGATAAAAGTTACTTTGTATTCTGTCTTCACTTTGAGTTTATTGTATTTTTTGCACGACTAGTTTCGACCAAATAGATCAGATGCATAACTAAACTTCTATTTGGTCGAAACTAGTCATGCAAAAAATATAATAAACTCAAAGTGAAGACAGAATACAAAGTTACTTTTATGAACAACATGAATATTAAATGCTATTTGTTATTGAATACTAAGTTTATTATAATAAAAAATGCAACATTTGGTAAGATAAACATTTAATATAAAAAATAACAAAATGTACTCATATGTCTGCTATTGTTGTCAAAATAAATATATTTGGAAACATCTTAGACAGACACTGAACTAGTCAGAAGACTTTCAGTAAAAAAAAAGCGGGTAATACCTCTCAAAACTTGAATATTTAGACGTTAAACGATATATTTACTATTAAAAAATGTAAAAGTAAATTAATGCTTCAAAACCTTCATGAGAGAATTTTTTATTAATAGCATTATGTTAAAATAATTAAATTTATAAAAATAAATACAAAAAGTTGTTGGTCAATATATTTAATTATCATTATATATCGCTGGTAAAATTGAATACAGTTTTATGCTGTCCTTAACCTGCGTCATATTATCATATTCAAATGACCGATGAAAACGTTTCATGAAATGAAATTCAGTTGTTAATTACTAAGTTTATAAAGCGTGCGATTAAAACATTTCATAAAAATTATTTTATAAACATAAAATCAACATAATGTCAAAAAATGAGTCAACTACGGTAAATAATAATTTTAGAGACTTTCATAAATTTACCTTACTGAGGGCTATTTGTTTTAATATTTTAGTCTTGCATGTGACTATAAATTAAAAAGTAAATATTATTAATCACTTTCTTTTACTAATTGTAATTTAAAACCGCGGATTTTCTTACTTTATTTTTTTAAACATCTTCATGTCTGTAAAAGGTAGGCTGTAGCTCAGCACAACAAAAGGTTTATAAATAAAAAGGTATAAAAAAAAATTAGATGAATAGTTTTGGAATTTTTCCAATTTATTACTATAATAAATGAACGCCCAAAACTATAAAATACCTTCAAGTAGTCAACTAAAAATAGATATTATAAAAAAGACTATTTATAAAGTGTAGTTTACATGTTTTTTTTTACTATGACAATACAGCATATTTTTATTAATGTTTGAAGAGATAAGATTTCACTAAATAATATTTACACTGAATATTTTTATTGCGATAGCGTAATATTTATTTTGACAAATAACTAACAGTAACTTTCATGAAAATTTTTCATAAGAAATAAAACAAGATATGGTTGTTAAAAAAAAGTTAAAAAATTATAAATCCAGACGAAATGAAAATATGTTGATAATTTCCTGAATTTTCACTGCTGAAAGTTCCTGTTCGCCATCTCTGATAAAAGATTTCCACGGCTTGGCAAGTCCTTACAAAACTATGTGCATATTTCACACGTCATGCTAGCAAGTAGAATTGTAAGCCTGCCACGATTTCATACAAAAGTTTATGCCATGGCACAGGCCCGGTTTAACAATGCGGTTGGTTGCTGTGAATCCAACCAATAGTTTCATCGTAGATTAACGCATTAAACAAGTTACTGAAATGGTAAGAGCAATAAACTAATAATTTTTTTGGATATTTTAAACAAAACCAATCTAATCTTTCATATATCAATTTTAAGTTTATTTAGGTTATTGGCGTAATAGATATAACTGTGGGTGTCTGAAGTAAAAGATATATTTTTTAATTTAATCTTTTTGATGGTTTATTTGAAACTGCTTATTACTTATGGTGTATGAATCAGCCCTTTGCACTCTGTATAAGGGATGGGGGGATGCTCACAGCGCCTTGTGTGCAGTTCTGTATTAGCAACTGCTTAACTCTTGCCGAGTTACGAGTGTTGGTGAATAGTTTTTTGTCTGAAAATTGTTTGAATAATTTTCCAGTTTGTGTTCGCAACAATGCGATTGTAAAGGGACTACGTTTTCGACATAGAAATTTTGTTGTATGATAATTAAACCGAGAACAAGTTTTTGCTATAATGTATGAAAAATTCGAGTAAATATATTTATAGAGGGTACAACCAACGCCACTGTTTTAAGAAAAAAATAGATATTAACCTTCAATTAATTAATATTTATTTTACTTATACGCAAACTTATGTATATTAAATATATTATATGTATAAACGCAATTCATTAAAAAGATATTTTAAATTGTACAATTTGCTTATAAAAAAATTGTGTTGGTGCGCAAAAGATTAAGACTTCATGCTTGAGTGTTTTTTTTAATAATTTTTTTATCATACTTATATGTAAGCTGTTTATTATGTTCTTAAAATTATACAACGTAAATGTTTTACATATTTCCTGAAAACTAAGATAATTTAATCGCTCTCAGCTGTATGTCTCCGACTGTTTCAGAAGCGCATAATGCTGCATAAAGAATGGCATATAAATTGCGGAGTGAGTTTATTCATCGCATCCGGGCGCTGTCGTCAGGTAAATTTTACGGTAATTTAAGTATTTAGGAACTATCGTCATCCCCCTCGCTGCCGTTTTGAAATATGTAAACTAGAAGACGACAGGAAGAGAGTTTAACGCGTCTTTAAGGCGCCGGGAATATTATGCAGATGCGAGGCTGAAGGCGGCAAATCTCCGCTAAACGGAAATCCTCGCCGCGAAATGGCGAGCTATTTAAAATGGCGTCTTTTAAAGTTTTACTGCGCATCTATTTACTTAATTTTATTTTGATTTATTTCTCTATTATGGTTTGGGGCGAGAATTTAAGAATATTCATATTTTCAAGACACTACACTATAACAAGGGCTTGACTTAAAACACAAAACAAATATAAGTTATCGTTTCACTCGACTGTATATTCTCTATTCTGAAGACTGAGACACGAAAATTATGAATGAGTATTTTTCAAGGGACGAAAATCCCCCACCTGTGGCCTTCAACCCTTCTTTTACGAGGTTTTTTAGGATTCCTCTTCTTATTTATTTTTGAAGATCTGAAAAACTTATTTCTTAGCGGGTAATAAAATTTACATTTACATGCGTTACTTTGACATTGATTAATGAATATTTTATTGGATTTTAGTTGAATTGCTTCCTTTTGAAACACGATATGGATACAATTTAAACATGAAACTGTATCTACAATTTTTTATCTAATTAAATCCGTATTTTTCACGCTTACTTGTATTTTGTGAATAAAGGTTGTTTTTTGAAGCAATGGGACTTTATAATTTTCACTTAAAAACATATTGTGTTATATAATTAAGATAAATAGATACATTGCAGTTACAAAAAAGAGAAACCTGCGTATTAATCAGATGTATATCTTTATATTTATATAATAACCTGCATCGTCAAAATTCAACATAGAACGTTCAAATAGAAACTCAATAATTATATTAAATTATTTTATTGGTAAATTTTGGCTATCAACTAACTGTTAATATTTTTAAAAAATATAGCGTCTTGTTATCAATTGATTTGTATTTTACCGCACATAAAAAAATTTCAACGAAAATATTGATTAAAAGTAGAAAATTCAATTCACCAATTAAATTATGAAAAATTAAATTGACCTTTTCTAGAGAATGGTAAAACTTATTTCGGTTACTAAAAAGCATCAGCTGAATCAAAAGGAGCTTTTAAAGCGGGCTTTTGGTATGTTTGCTGGGGAAGGTTTAGGCGCTTAAGCGGCCAGAGCGGAAGTGGCCAGGCTCTAAGTACGCGCAACTAAGCCTCACAATTTTATTAAATATTTGAAGGATTTAGAGTCAAAAGGAAAAACGACAAAAATAAGATGTTAAATAACATCTAATTTATTAATGAGCTATAAATTTATGATTGTATATTGTCAACCAGCAAAATAATAAAGGTCAGTGAACACGTGTTTTATTTTTTTTGCCAATGTTTTCATTTCTTATAGGAGCTAAAAAAGACTGTACCGGCTTAAAACAAACTTATTTTTGAAGTAAAATATATTAAAATATATTTGCATCTGGAAATAATATTCTAGCTTTGTAGTCGGAAATTCTACTGCAGTTTGACGATCTGCATTATTTTATTGAAAGTCAACTAATTCGATCTTTCAACCAAGCGTAGAAAAAGATTTTTACCTTTGTCCTCGCCCTAATGACAAATTGTTCTGCAAGGGTAGTGGGGCAGGAGGCACTAATCGATACGTCGAACCCTTGTTTTAAACCCGACCTACCGACAACATCGCTTAGATAAACCACCCTGCGATCCTAGGATTATGCTCGGATTGCGTGTAGACCTCTATCCGTGTCTTACAGGCGTTTTACATGGGGGCATCTTACCCCATAAGAGACTGGAACTACAATTTTTTTTTTAAAAAACCACTACAATTACCTGACGTTTAAAATGTGTAAGAATATAAATTTTATATTTTAAGGTGGAATTTCGTTGAAATATTTTTTTAGTAGAATAGTGTTTTTAGTGTGGTTCCGTTTTTTTTTTGCCACCATGTTAGGTTTGCAAAACTGATTGCTACAGAAAATAGAATGTAAAAATAATGTTTTATTTGATTATACAATAACTTTTTTTAGAATGCGTACAGATTTTAAAACTGATCGCTTAATAAATTTGCCTTGTAATTTTTGCAATATGGAGATCACAAGATAAGAAAATTAGATGTAAATCAAGTACCAATAAAATAAATACAAGATAAACTATTATTATTTATTTTATAGTGTTAATTTGCTTTCAAAGCAATATAAATATTTCCGAAACTCAATGGTAAGTACAATAGTTGACTGAATATAGGTTTTCTAGTATTCATTATAAAGAAATTAACTTCTTACGTATATTAACTATCTGCTGGTTTCCATTGATTATTTTAAACTAATTATGTACCTGCATTTAGCGTATGTGACATCTTATAAACTTTTAGTTAAAGTCATTAAAAAAATTACATATTTATAATAAATTTATGATGATATAATTCAAAAGCTCTGAATGCAATTACTTTTTTTACGATAAATTATAACAACTCTTATTTATTATATAACTTTTCCGTGTGATTATTTTTTATTTTTTATAAAAGGTGGAGGATTATACTTAGTACAAAAAAAGTCCTTGTAAAACGGGGATAAAGATCTATTACCCTTTTGTGTCACATTGGCTACCTAGATGGTGTATAGGAAGCTTTAAGCACGTGGAAAAAACTCGACAGCAAACCCGGGCTCGGAGAAGAGAATTCCGAAATAAATCCTCTAATGTATTGATACATTCTGTTTCCAAATGGAAAATAAAGTCTCCTCTACTTAAAGCACGAAAGTGTTTTTTTGGTTTTGTTTTAATAATGTAATAATTGTACTTATACCTAAAAATTATGGTTGTATGAAAAAAACTTTAGTATTTTTGTCTTTATAGAACATTGACTTTGACATATTTTTGTTTATTAACAGTAACGTAAAAATCACTAATTATTCAACGTTTTTATATTTTCGTGATTTGTATAGTGATTTAAAAATATAAAAAATTAGCAAGGCAATATTATCCCCTTTACTCTCTCTGACGCTATATGTTTTCTAATGTGGTTATTAAAATAATATTTTTTATAATCATGCTTTCAAAATTAACCATCAACTTTTTGTTGCTAATCAAACACGTGAAAACAAAAACACGGTGACTTTGTTAGCAGTCATAAACTGGTAGTATTAAATTTTTTTTTTTTAAAAACTGAAATTTTTGCACTATTAAAACGTCCAAACCAACAGATCTAATGAATTACTCGAAAAAGATACATACTAGTGGTGCAGCATCAAGTTTCCTGGTAAATTCTCTAGCAGCTCTTAGAATCTTCCCCCATAAGTTTGGGAAACTATTGTGAAGGGAGCAGCTGACAACATATTGGCATACTAAACGCCAAGTTACTGGTTAATTTAATATAACTATTTATCCGAGTGGTTACTTGCTAAATTTAACAATCACACGTAACGCGGTAGATCTCAATACCGAGTAACTTCGAAGATTGTTAAAACAAATATTTGGCTTTACAGAGACTAACCGAAGGTTGAGTCAAAACAAGAAAACCAATTATGTTAAATCAAATTTAAATGTTTAAAATCTAGGATTTTTTAGAAAAAAATGAAAAAATGGTGGTATGATTATATTTAAAATTTGTTTGAGGAATAAAAAATGGCATGATTATTGACTTGCTACATTTTTTTATTTTTAAGAACAAGAGTAGAAAATAATTGTTCAAATTTATAATTATAAAGAAATAATGAACAAAAAAAACATTTATTGGATTAAATATTTAAAAATATAAATTACTTACTAAGAAAATAAAAAATAATAATGGTTTTGCCTGAAAAAAGCCATAAAGTTAAGATATAATTTATTAATCAAAGTATTGTTCAATAAAAAATACTAGTTACCCTTGACATCGAGGTAAGACGTTTTTTATTTGAAATTTAATTAAACTGAATTGCCTCTGGTCGTAACCCTAAAGTTATTATTATACACAGCAAAATGTTAAGTTATGATTAAAACTACAACACCCTATAAACATAACAATAATTCTTACGCAGTAAAAGCATCAACGCGCTTATTATTTTGTGAACTTGAAACAGCCATATTCACTGGATGATGTATTGCCTATTGATGCATCATCAGATAACATGATACGTATATAATTATAATGTCTAAAACAATATATAGATATATAAAAATAAAGAGGCTGGGATGCCCATCCCGTGTTTTTATATATATGTTTTTACAGAACAGTACTCTTTTATAGAAAACGGCCGGTTTATACTAATTACTAAACACCCTATTATTTTTTTCCCTTATAAACTATTTGAAACTCCCTACTTTATATATATAAATATCTGGAATAATGCAATAAAAAAATTACATGAATTTACGGTATCGCCGCTGCGAAAGAGCGTGTAATATTTGTAAAACGCCATCTTGAATAAAACTACAATGTAGGATTATTAAAATGATTTACTGAAAAACATGAACATAAAATAATAATATAAAGAAAATTCCTACCTTCTAAAGCACATTTCTCGGCTGAATATAGTCTTCTCCGTCATGATTTACACCGCACCACCATGTAAGTGTCATAATATTTATAATCCACACAACAGTCATTCGCGTTTAATCAATCCGATTATAATTAAAAAATAATTTAAAAATAACACACAGCACGTGAACCACCTTTAAATCATTATAAAAAGTACTTGATTCAAGTGAACCCAAACAAAACTATAATCAGAGTATCTCGCGAGAATATCACTGAATGGCCTTGCGTCTTACTCTCGGACTCGGTTTTGTTTTTGTATTGGCGGAATGCCCACAAAAAATTCACAAAATATAGCTTTATCAATCACAAGACATAAAATAAAACTTCTGTTATAAATGTTAATATATTACAAATATAATAAAATACTTTGCTAACGGATAGTTTTACACTAGACAGACTCGGGCTCGTGTCGTTGAGAGCAGCAACCGCAATGAACTGATATTATGGTGAAATAATATTGCAACGATACGTGAATTTTTGCATTCAATGAAAAATATGTCTACTGTTTATTACCATAAAGGTCATATTCCACTGCCAATAAAATTTTGTTTTGCTTAGAATTATGATGGTAACAATAGTCAACTTCCGTATCCATTCGCACGTAAGTTTCACAATAAAAACATTATTCTTGCATGTATTCAAACCGTTTACCTAGAGAAAGTAAATTAAATACAAATGATTTATTGCCTTGTTAAATGTATAATTTATATACTTTTTTTATTTTTTCTCATCACGTAATTTTTAATTAAGCAATTGCTTGACTTTTAACTCAAACACGTGTTATTAATTTAAAATATTGATGTATAAAAATGTCAAATGAATTACATCATTTAAAATGGTCCAAGTTATGAAACATAATTCCATAAAAGTCATTTGTGCGAGTCGTCGTCCTCTCGTTCCACGGGCATATTTTTAAGCAAGATATACGATACCGTTAAATCATCTTCAGGTTGTAAATGTGAGTTAATTTGCACCCTAAAAAATAATTTATCTTGTTAAGCGCCATAACTTAAAAAACTACCCTTAAAATCCAAAGCAATATTCCAACTTCTCTTAAATAAGAAATCCGATTTAAAGTTTTTTTTTCTGAACGTTATTAATCATCCTGCCGCGGTAAGTGAAAAACCTAAATAGCGATGTTATTAAAATTAAGATTTATTTCATGTAGAATCATGTTTTTGTTTGTTATTCGAGGGATCAAGTTTTTAATTAACAGAACAAATTTTTTTTGTGATTCAATTGAAAACTAATTGCTACTTTACTTTAAAAAAATATTGTATGTAACAATGATTCCAAATCTACTCACTACACCGCTTCAGTTAATATAACTTTTATCTTTTTATATATATAAGCAAAATTAAGATTTAAACAATTCAAATTTTGCAGTTCACAGCTCTGTATCTACTGTTAGATTGAGAAATAAAGTGCTTGCATCCGATACAAAATCTGAGCTTTGAAACCTTATTACTTAAGTTCCTTTATATACTTTGAAAAAACTAGCCTTTGAGAAGCAAGAATTGCAAATGAAAGGTCTTTATACTCCAGTAAACACAAACATTTAATATTATAAACACTCTTTAGAAAATAATATTTCAATGTTTGTCTATTTGTACATTACTACCAAATGTATTTAATCAAATTTCTTTTATAATACTGTATTAAACTTGTCTATAAAATCACGAGAAAAAGTACAAAAAAATAATTAATACCCTCTTGAATCCACAAATAATTAAAAATATATTAAATATAATAAAATATGTTATAAATAAAAAACGTAAAGGGTGTTTTTGCCTCTATCGTTATTAGATGATTTGGTTTCATGCTTCTAGCATAGAGACCGACACGTTTGGGGACTGAAAACTTTCAGCAGCTCAACACCCATGAAACTAAATCATCCTACAAAACTTTTATTACAGGTTTTATTGAACATGCTTAGTTAAAAGAGTTAATGTATCCATTGTTTCATTTCTCAGTAGACTTTACTACTCACCTTCAGAAGCACTGGCCTCTACGAGAGATCCGCGGACCAGAACGTGCAGCTACAAACTTATTTATTGGATGGACCGAAGTTTAAGGCAACTCCTCGGGATACTCAGGCTTAGGATTGCTCAGTTGCCTGTTTGTTTTTGGATCATGCCGTTCACTGGGAAAGACTTCAGACATGTTTGCGTTCTATTTGGGTTAGAAAAGCGATCTCGTGCCTTTTTCGTTTCAAGAAAATTTAGATCCTTATCCAGTGAAATTGATTGCAAACATTTTATTTTGCTCTACAAGACGTTGATTGGAGGCGACTGTTTCAATTGCAATATATTTTTTTCCAAAATTTTAATGATCGTTATTTATTTATATATATATATAATGATTTGATTTAGTGTAAAACTTTTGCCTTTACCTCACTCACTATCCATATTTTCAGGAAAATCAATACAAAATTGTCGCAAGGTGCAGAGAGCTTTGGTGTAAAAGTATAAAACTCAGTGGTGGTGATTTTCAGAATTCTGCGATGTTAAAAAAAAAAATCTTTAGCCTTTGTCGCTGCCATGGCTCCGTTCTTTGTGAACTTTGATGCTGCTGAAACTCAAAGAAAAAATACCTGCCTTTATATTGAATCCTCGTATATGATTTGACAAGATATTTCAAAATTGCATTGCAAATGTTATTTTTAATTGAAAAAAATTATTGTCACTTATCTGAAATTATAATACATATATTGTTACTTTTTGAATTAATGTAAGATAACCCGATTGTATGTTTATAATATATCAAATAAATTTATCTTTAGAATATCCTGTTTTATGTGTAAATTAATAAATCATTGTATTTATTTAGAAATAAACATATTTATTTGAATTAAATTTATCAAACTGAAGTGATATTGAATAAAAGCTAATAACAAGGAGGTAGAATCACAGTTAACCACAATGTCTATGTTACTGACCGGAAAATTTATTCACACAAATCCCAGCTTAGCAATAAATCATCGAAATCTGCGCACTTGGAATTACTCCAGCTCCCCTCTCAGGCCCTCCCACGCACAATGACTTTACATTTTATATTTCTCTGGGGAGATGAGCAATCCAAGAGCTTCGTCTCTTCGAAACCGAGCACACTGCATTTTATATCAACCTCGGTATCGCCACGTCAGTTTTGAGCGAATCACTTGTGCACTCAAGTTTTGATTGTATCACCCCGTCAGTTTTGAGCAGATCACTTAAACACTTGAGAGTTTTGATTGTTTACTAACTCGGTTTAAAATATTAAGAAAGACATTACAGTCTTTGAAATTTTCTCGCAATGCCCGCCTAAGAAACCTGAGCTCTTTATAAACACATAAATGATAATCTTGTGAAGCTAAAAATATCAACTCGTCTTTGAATTTTTCACTATCTCTTCAATGAAACCAATACAACAGATATTACTTTTGTCTAATATTTATTGCAGATAATCTGTATTATTATTTTATAAAACATTATGAAATCCCTGTTTAAACTGATATCTTAAGCTATCCGAACTATGTCGGTGCAATATACGTTGACTGGAATAAGATACTGCTCTTCGTTGTACCATAAAAACACTGTAAAGCGGTTTGATTTGTTGAGTTTTTTTTCGTTTGCTTTGTGCCGTTTTAGTGCAGAACGTAAAAATGTATCCTGCACAAAGATAAAGAACAAGTCATGTATTTTTTCGTTGTAAGCCGTTACTTTTTATCTTTCCGTCTAAGACAATGTTGCATTTAAAATCCCTGGACGTTGAAGTTTTCCGAGAAAACGAGTATAATAATAACACAAGTATAAAATTCCATAACTATATATTTATAGTTAAATTGTTGTTTTATTTTTAATTTTATAATTTAGGCATGGCCAGTTTCACTAATATGCTAGTTCAGCATTTTACTATGAAATATTTTTTCCAACCTGATAAGAACGAAACTGGTCACGTTAAGAATATAAATCACTAGATAGATATACTTGAAATAAAAAAATATGTACTACTGACACAAAAATTATATAAATATTATTTTATCTATCGATCAGGGCTTTCATTCAGCGTTTTTTTAAATACTTTTTTATTTGACAATACATCATATAATATAAGGAAAAAATTAATGCAGATGTCTTATATTACTGTTTTCGTATATATTACAGCAAACTAATTTTCTTTGGTTATATTTAAATCTAGGCTACTAACGCTTTAAACAGGCCACACTAGATCATAGAAACTGCATCGTATATTGCGAAAGAACATGTAAATTACTCGTTGTTCATTTTTCTCTACAGGATCGATGCCTACATACAAAATGTGCAATCCCGCAACGAATGCAGGATGCACAGTTGGCACGAGGCAGGTCGGACCAGAACCAATATTCCCTTTAGTTGGACTGAAAAGAGAAAGCTGCCTGCTCTACTGGAAGGGTGATAGCCAATGTCTTGGAGAAGCAAGTTGTAAAGGAGGTAGATATATTATTCATGTGTAGATTATATAACATTATATTTATAATACAGATTATAAATTCATTTACATACACGGTCATTTATTTTTTTATAAAAAAAATAAACTTGCTTGATTCTTCCGTACAAACTTCCTCTGTATAAAACCAAATATACGTGAATGCTCTGCTGGCTATAGTTTATCTGCTTTTACGGCAGAACGCGTTGGATTTCTTGGTTTGAGAGAAACGTAGCTTCGGTCAAGATCTAGGAACGTGGTAAGTTTTTTTTTTTTGTTTTTTTCATAGAAAATTTATGTCCTATGAAGACCTTCTGGTGACCATTAATACTGGAGATTTCGGATTTTGGGCTTTTCTTGTTGAAAATATCTTTTATGTTTTTCTGTTGAGAGATGAAAAATATTACTTCACAGAGTACTGCGAAATTTTTTGCAGGCATAACACGAATACGATAAAATAACAACTTTTTAAAATCACTCGAAAAGCTTTAGAAATAATTTAAATTGAAGGTTTACGAGTATTTTGTTATTTGTTTATTAATTATCGTACCGTTTAACATCTATCACTTTTATAGACATTATAGATGAGCGCGAAATCATTAATAATTATTTACATTATTTTTTTCTTATTACGATTGATTTGCACCATATGTATTTATATATATATATTAGGGTGTCCCTTAAAATTCAAGTTCAATATTTTTTTACGCATACCTTCTTAAAAGTTTAGTAATAACCCTATATTGTCTAGAAAAAAATATTAGTTCGATTTATAAACGGTAACCCGTGCCGACTTGCGATTTTAACTTGTCCATACAAGTTGCGTAATTACTGCGCTGTGACTTGTAACTGCATGTTTTATTTGTCATTTCATACGTGATTTTTGAGATTAGTAGTGCTCCATTGTTTAGTGCGTTAACATGTCGGTGGAATTACGGAGTGATAAACAAAATAATTTCCTTATCGGTTTGCCTAGATATCAAATAAATGGTGCAAAATTACCATCTAATCGACAAATTCCCTCGGTCCTATTTTACAATATTCGTGAGGTTAAACTGATTGTTAGTGAAAGTGCAAATCTTGTGATTAGGGAGTGCATCATATATTGGGAAAAAGCAAGAATTCCAACAAGGGCATATCCTAACTGCGTGAAGAAACTTGTTGATTTATATCATGTTTGGAGAGAGTTGCAAAAAAAATTGTAAGAAAACTCAGGTTACGTTCAAGAGCCGTGAGAACAATTTCAAAATTGATCTTGATAATTTGTTTGATATTGCACATGCTGATGCTTTTGAGAGAATGAAAATAGAGTAAGATAAATTATTTTTAATGAAACAGAGAGAGCCAGATCGACCAGGATGCTTAGGTGGTGTTAATAAAAATTGTCGGAAAAAGAAGATAGATCTAAACAACGACGATTGGAAGAAGAGGAAAGGGTTGTAAGACAAAGATAACCACTAGCTTCTGACACTAGAGAATCAAGGGCAGAAGCAATAAAATCTGACTTCTTTGGAAGTAATGTACCCGACGTAGTCACAGTCCATTGGGATGGAAAACTATTACCCGGGTTAGATGTACGAAGTTCTAAAGAAGAACGCTTGCCAGTTATTGCTTCGTTTGACGATAAGGAACAGCTTCTTGCAGTGCCGAAACTAGAACATTCTCCTGGAAAACATCAAGCTAAGGCTGTCTCAACAGCTCTTTTTGACTAGAACCTTCACGATAAAGTACAAATAATGTGCTGCGACACAACAGCTTTCAATACTGGCCGTTTCAATGGAGCTTGTGCTATTTTGGAGAAACTTTAGGAAGAGAATTGCTGCTCGTCTGTCGTCATCATGTTTATGAATTGGTCCTAAAAGCTGTCTTTGAAAGCAAAATTAAGTAAATTACTAGTAGCCCAGATATTCCAATGCTTAAAAAGTTCAGAGAAAATTGGAAAAACATCGACGCTAGTAACATTGAACCATCTCTTAATTTCGTAAAACAACGTGTTGCCGAGACAGACATTCAAGCTTTTTTAATATTTTATAAGGCAGAATTAGACAAAGGTTATGTAAGAGATGACTACCGCAAATTGGTCGAACTGTGCGTAATATTTTTGGGAGGAGACTCAGAGGAAAAATTAAAACTAAGCCCCCCCAAAGCCATGCATCAGGCACGCTGGATGGCGAGAGCGATCTATTCTTTAAAAATGTGTTTACTTCAGTCACAATGCAGAATAACTGCGAAGGACAAAAAGACTCTACAAGATGTTTGCTTATGTTTGTAAAACACTGGATGATTTCGTATCGGAAAAGAGCAAACAATTTTTATCACGACTGCAGATCGACGACAGTTTTCTAAAGGAAGATGTATCTTCTTGGAATAATAATAGTGCTTTTGTGGAAGCTAAAAGAAAAATAAGTTATTTGAGGGTTGTGAATGATACTGCTGAAAGGGCTGTTAAAATGATGCAAGATTTTAACGGACTTATCGCGGCTGAAGAAGAACAAAAACAGTTCTTGCTGCGCTGTGTCCAGGAACATAGAAAATTGTATCCGGACTGTAAAAAAACAACTCTAAAAAAAAGTTACCCTGACTGATTGTTATTACTTTATGTTTTTGATTAAAGATTAATGTTCATTTAATTGAATTTTTACTATTATTCACTTAATTTATTGCATTTATAATGATTTTATACCAGACCGAAATATCAAGACAAAACACGTTTTTTACTAAACTTTGAAGCTCGGTCGGCACTAGTTGCAATTTTTCTAGAAGGATGAAATTTTATATTTGAGTATCTTATAGCATTAGTAAAAAATGTAGAGGGTATGCATTTCGAAATTTGAAAAAAAAATTTTTTTGGTCATATAAGGGACACCCTAATATATATATATATATATGCTTTGATTTTGATCCTTTTTCTCTAACTTATATGTTTGAATACCTACAAAGCTATTATTCTCCCATACGTAGCAGTTATACGAAAACTATCACAAAACATTATTTTTAACTTTACTTGCTTTTATATTTATTGACAAATTAAAACTTTTGCTCCCAACTACAGAGCAAATTATAAAGTTAAACCAATTTTTTTTGTGTAATAACAAAATTTTCATAACCGAGTTACACATCGGTGGTTTTTTTTTTTTAACTAAAAGACAATGTTTTTACACAAAGAACAACGCTGTGGAAATTTTGCGTTTGTAATGAATTCCTTTTTGGATATTTTATTAATACAAATGCGCATTAAAAGTTTCCCAGGGGTGTAATAAATTCGCAGCAGCCGAGCCATACCCTCCAGGTGTCGTGAGCTCCTCGCCCCGTTCAGGCTGCTGCCAACAGCACTGGACGCTCTTTCAGATCTTGCAAATACATTATGTTCTAATAAAATTTAACCCGTGTACACTACAGCTAAGCCTTATTCAGTTTATATCATTTCTATTAAAATATTTCATTAAAAAAATTCATGTGAATATATACAATATATAGCAAAACGCACCCTTCGTGAATAGATAGTTGTATTTGTTTACAAAATACTAATAATTTCAGACAGAATATTTTTAAATATGAACGTCAATCAAGTGCGTATTTATTACCCATTACGGGCTTATTATATTATTACTAATATGATTAGGCACATAAGTTCACACATAGAAGATGATTTCAAAAAATATCATCGTGATTTGTGTGGGATTTGAACCCACATCCCCAAGCTTACATGGCCGGTGCACTGACCATTGTACTAACAAACCACATCCATTAATCGAGAATTTCCTTAACAATCATACTCTACAAATGAACCAATGTACTTAAGCCAACCAATATTTAGTGATTTGCAAGCACTGGACTTTATAATCAAAGTAACAAGTGAAGGATATTTTCGAAGTTTCGAGTTCAAATCCCACACAAATCACGATGGTATTTTTGTGTGAACTAATGTGCCTAGTCATATTAATAATAATTATTTTAAATATTAAGACTTAAAATAAGTTTTTTTGTTGTATTGTTTTTAGTTTAATACATAACCCTTTTGCAGACATACTGCTATTTAACAAAACGTCTTTATATTTACTAAGGGGGTTTGTAATTGTCGGGCGAAAAATATATTTGGTATACGCATTTGCTTCAGAAAGAATATTTGGATACATGCCAAAATTCACGGGGGGAATTTCATACCTTCATTTGAAAATCAATTAAACTCATCTTGAAAGACAGCAACTATGAGTTTCGGTTTTTTTTTAATTTAATATTTAAAATAGTTATGCATAAAATTGCATGGTCACAAATATAAAATATCCCACATAGGTTGAAAGGCTAAGATCTCTTCTATATCCACGCTTAGCAAATTGATCTCCAAATATAGATTTTAATTTAAAAATATAATTATCAAACTATGCATGTTAATATATGTTGGTTGATCGGGTGGTTTATCGAACCTTTACTTACGGAAGGTGGGAAAAGTAAGAAAATTTCGGTGGCATTTACACATAATAAAATCAAATGAGTATCTTATCATAGAGGGCTTTAATTTAATCGTACCTAAACAACCCCTAAATACTTTAAATCTATAATTGAATACTTGATAGACTAGCAAGATTTTCTGAATTTATAATTTCTTGGTGTGGCGATAAATACAAGCAACGACGCAAAAAAAAGTGCATGTTTATCAGAATTATCAAAAATCGATCTGCTAGCAAATAACTTAAACAGATTGATATGAAAATTTAAAATTTATTAAAATATATATTAAATAAATATTAAAATCAATAGTTTTCTGCAGTACTCTTTTCATATTATTAATAAAAATAATATATATTTGTATTCTTAACCCATATTAAAAAAACAATATGTGTGAATTACTGTAGCAATTTTTCAATATAAAAAGACACTACTTCGTTTATGAAAATTTAATACTTTTTCCAGAATATAAAATATGGAATTCAATATCGCATATGGTATTAATAAAATACAAGAGACCCCCAGCAAGGGGAGTCGGGTGACTTGATTTTATACGGAAACGCTGAAACTTGACTTGTTAGTTGTTAGAAGCATACTTTCTGGTTTCCATAATCTTTTATCGTAATATATTTTAATTTATAATATTTTTATTAATAAAATACATATATATTATAAACAGAGTAATGTTTTACATTTTTAGATCAACCTCAGCAATCTATAGGGTTTGCTTATCGAAATCATAATATGAACATCGCTATAATTGTAACAGGATTACTTAGGATATTTTTTATTGATAACTTGTACTATCACCTTGGTATTTTTTTTATGTCTCAATCTCCAAATGTGTATTTCAATTGTGTAAATATTTCATTTATTTGGAAATTAAAGTAATTTAGAAAACTTACATTTATACCGCAAAAAAACATAGAATATACATTTCCATTTTAACATGAAAGAATTTTTTTTATTTACTGATTCCGTGTATGAAGAGAATTTTTGAGTCCGAGATGCATTTATAAAAAGATTTATCGATTTCATTCAACAGCTTTCATTTGAATGAAATTCATTGCTTCTTCTATTTATTCAGCATACAAGAAAGTATTAAAAACTTTTATTTTATATATAGATATCTGGTATAATTTTGCTATATTGTAAATTTTGGACAATATTTAAATTTTAAATGAATTATAATAATTAATTACTGCACTCAGATTCGTACTTGGGCTAACAATCAAAAACCACGACAACGTGGGTTGCTTTATTGACTTATTCATAAAATATACCTGTATCGTACATCTATAAAAAAAATGAGCATCTATTGAATAAGTAAAAATAATGTTAAGAGAAACCTTTCTCTAGCCATAGCATGCCTATGCTATGGATATCCCATGACCATCGTAAAGACCATCGAGGAATCCTATAATGAAACCTATAGATCAATGCTTTGAAATGAGTGGCATTCAGAAATTAACAACTCTTTTGGCATGAAGGAAAAATCATTTTGCACAATTATGTTTATATAAAATATACTAATCTTTATAAAAAAAATATTCATAAAATAATATGTTTCTTATTCTAGTTAAAAAAAAGATGTTTTTGCTGGAGGCGACAAGTTCTTTTCAATGCTGTATAAAAATTAGACCGTGACCTGTGGCCATATTTATGGCAAAACTTGGCAACCCCTGCATGCAGCGGAAGCTGAGTATATTTTATCAACGACGCTGTCTATGTCGAACATGTACAGACATTGCACTAACACATTTATAGTGGCTAATATGCTTGTTTAAAAACCAAATTACCCGTGTTAAAATAAATAGATTATCAAAATTAAATTTTTACTAATAAGTTTTTTTTTTTTGTTCTCTATACCTTTTATTTTATGTAGAAAATATGTCTTTTAAAGACTCATGTAAATGAAATCACATCGTTCAGCTTTCACGGATTAATTTATTCGTGTTTAATAAGTAAGTACTACCGAAATAATAATACTGGTCTAGGATAGAAATATATTCGATAAAATAGGCACCAGAAGAAGTAGAAGTCAGTATGTGTGAGAAATAAAATAACTATGTGCAAATAACTACAATTAAACCTTATTACGTTTTCAAAGAATCTTACTTTTCTCCTGGCGATTTATTTTTTTCTCTTAATTTCCTCTTTGATTTTCTCACAGATTATAACAACATGTGTTTGCGAAATCCTCAACTGTTAAAAGTTCCTAAGGATTCTGTAATCCACAGCATAAATCAAATAATAGAGCCACTCGGTCTGAGGAGATAAGCGGCCCGACAGTGAAACCCAAAAACCATTTGGTAGAAGAAAAAACACCCGAGGTAGTGTGAGGTTTCATTGATAACCTCATAAATCAAGTAATTTGCTTCCATACAAACAAAATAATTTGTTAAAACGCAAATATATTATTAAGAAGCCAACTATCTTATATAATGAAACCATTTGGTTGAGTATCAAATAGAGTAAATAATTTTTCCACGTTTATTTAATTTATAAATATCACATTATTTTTAAAGAATCTATGAGATATACCAGTCTATATTAAAATATCCGATATTATAATTAATTTAATACAGTAAAAGTTACGTGTGCTTTTTTTAGATTTAACTCACAATTAAAATTTTCCAACAAATAAACTTAAACTTTTTGAGCTTTTCTCGTTAAAGGATGTAAACATGAGAGGATTTTCTACAGCAAAAATGCTTTTATTGTATAATTTATATTTTGATTTAATATTTCCATTTACCAGGACCCATTTCAGGGTGAAGGTTTTATTTTGCTTCTTTCTCAAAGACAAAAATCCTTTTAATGTCAATCATAACATGGTGTCAATTTTCTAACTCGTATTTAAAAGTAATCTCCGTTTAAAAATATATGTTTTTAATTTTTTCAAAAATTCTTGTAATTTAGCTGTAATTTAACACAAAACAATCAAATATTAAAATAAACAGAAACTTACAAAGGGATATATTTAAAAACTACATTTTAAAGTATATGTTAGATTTTGTCCAAAAGCTTTTTTAAATCTTGGGTTTTCTTGGCAGTAGTCGTGTCCGCCTAGCCCACCGGAAATGGTCCTGTAAACTGGGTGGACTTTATACAGCCTCGGCGACTGAAAACTAACTCAGATCGGAAAATTCATTCTTTCTCTCGTTTTCGGAAACTTTGTTCGTCCATTACCTCGTGGTTGTTGTTGTTGTTAACAATTCGAGACGTTTGTTTTAGAACTTTTCTCTGTGTCGTGTGCAAACTGAAATTTACTGGTTGAAAGGGTCACCTTAAAATACATTGTTTTTTCGTTAACTGTGTAATGCGTAGATAACTGGGATTCGGTGAAAGCTTTACAGTTTCTGTTTCTTGACATAAGTTTTGATGGCTTTATTCATGTAAAATTGAACGAATTTTTTTAACTTATGACTAAAATTTATTTTTAAGATTCCAATTTCATTTTTGGTTTTAAAGCTAAACAAATTAGTAAATTTCTTGAGCAATTTATATGCAAAAAATTTATACATATATAAACTGTTCGTTTTATTCTAACATAAAAGATTTCACCAAACTGCAGATACGGCAAAAAACACTTATTATAATAATTTGAGTGATTGATTTTATTACATATCATGCAGAACACATAAGATGAAATTTCATTTAATAGAATAACAAAAATATGAAAAAGTAAAAATGGTTGAGAAATAATACATATTAGCAGATTTCAAGTAGGATTATACGAAAATCGAAACCCAGGTTTATAAAACATTTCCATTTTCTTAAGAAAGGTTAATAAATTATCCGATGTTAGTGAGTCATTTTCAGTTAAGTTTCAGGCGAGAGGTTCTCTCAGGCGAAGAGATCTTGGTCCGGTAGGCTTTTGCGGTAAAGCCTTCAGGAACTACTGATAATAATTTAGAAAGCTAACTTCCGTTGAAAACAAGGTGTTTTAGAGTTTTTCTGGTTTTTTTACATTTGTGTAAGACATTTTAAGACCCGCAAACCTTATTTATTTTTTTATTTATCCTCAATTTCTTTTTAAAAAAAGATACAAATAATGTAAATTGTTTTCTTCATATATAAAAAATAGTTTTCTAGCAACAAGAACACAATCATATAAGATCTTTTTATATGCGTATAGTTTGGAGGCCTATTTAATTATTTTTAAATAAAACTTATTTTTTATGTGTCAATGCTTGGCCTAATTTTGAAATAAAAAATTACACCGAGACTGTTTCAAGGGACGTAAATACTTTTGCTTTACATGTTTTGACTTTCTGAATATTCGTTGACTTAAGTTGTGTTTTAATAATAAAAAATAAAATTTGTAGAGTGAAATTGTATTAAGTTTTATATTTATTTCACCACGCACATATTTCATAGCTTCCGATCAATCATAGCTTCAGTGTGATATAAATAATATTGTGTCTAAATACAAATGAAATATATGAGAAATCGCTCTGAAAAATAACAGAAGGCGGTGCCATGAGAAACAATCAAACTAGTCACTTTAAGCGCACGTGTGTTCTTTGGATAATTCAATAACGAAATTCTTTGAAAAATTTAATAACGAAAAATATGTCATGCTAAGTCACTGCTCTGGCAACAGTGTGCCTGTGGGTTTATTCGCAAGCAAAGGACACTCGTTTTTTTACACTGCAGATACAATAAGTTTGTTACTTGCTTTGTTAGATGCATGACGCAGAATTTTTTGAAACTATACAGCGCATATCTTTTTGGTAGAATTATTTTTATTTGATCTAACAATATCTATCGTATATTATGCATTATAAAACATAATAAACACAAAAAATAAATATTTTTTAAAACAAATAAGAAAACTTGTGAATGTGTAAATGTACTAAAAAATTTTACTTAAATACAAAAAACACGTTATATGTCGAAAATAATTTTTGTTCCTCGAATGCTTTGATGCTTTTTGGAGGGTCGAAATCAAAGAATATGCTTTATTTTTGATTTTCTGAAACGTAAAGGGATTTAATATTCTCTGAAAACGTACTTCTTCTCGCTACCCTATTATTTTGTGTACAACCAAGCTTAAGCTAAATTGCGTAAAGTGAATATAAATAAAAACTCCTCCTTGAATATTTAACTCATAATGTAGTATATATAACAAAAACAGGTTTAAGTAATATACATGCTGTGATAATAAAATTTACGCATGGAAATTATTATTATACTAGAAATGTAGCCCGTCATAAAATGACGTATTCAATTAACGATGCAATAGTGTTTGAACATATGTTTGGCTGACAATTAGATATATATTTTGAATAATCGGATATTAATTTCGAAAGCAAAGCCATTCTAGGAAATATCACATTTCGTGTCACAAACAACAAATCACTTTCACTGCACTGTTCTTTATTAGATGCAGTCTTTATCACGTTCAATTGTGCTATTCTTTTTTAATTACGTTTGCTGTGCTTAAACGGTGCTATTTTTTTAGGAGGCATTTTAAGTTATTAATGATGTGATTAATAATTTCTAACGCAACTAAAAAATAAAATTGGTACTTGTGTCGAGCTGACATAAACTGGAAATTTATTAGAAGCATCATATTTTGTTTTTTTGTAAAAATTCTAAATTTGAAATTCTCGCTGTGAAAAACAGAATCATATAATTCGTACATAACGTATTTGATTAGTTTATGAATGAAAATATTATCCTATTGTCTTTAAATTCGGCACATAACTGCCGAAAAACTTACTAAACTTACGTGCAAAAAATCTTTTAAGATATTCTATAGAGAAGCAAAAAATTAAACATACACACACACACACACACAATGGCTATTATTATAGTAGATATCACGTTACAAAATAAAAACATATCAGCCGCGTGGTCTGTCATCAGAGCTTTAAATTTTCCATTCAAATTCAATCAAAGGACATCGCGTAAACAATTCAGCGTGATTGAAAAATTTTAGTCACGTGAGCTCTACCTGCATTTTTGTCCAATCAGACTGCTTTGTGCTGACCGACTCATTAGGCACAGGCCGGTGCACGGCTTAATTGTGTCCAGCGGAGACGAATCAATCGGCATCGAGCCCCAGGATGTCTATTAAGCCGGAATAACTCCAGGTGAGGCTGATGCGCTCGGCTCCAACTGCAAACTGTGCAATAATTATTTCTAACACCGTTTCAATGTTTTAATTAAGTAACCAATAGCTATTTTCTTGCTGTTTTATATTTTATTAAGTTTTTTTGGCATTGTCTCTCCTTGGAGGCACCTGGAGTGAACATCTCACTAAACAAGTCAAATCATGATTTATTTTTTTTTAATTAGTGTAGAGCATAGTTTCCCAAACTATTTTGTCCCGTCGATCCCTTGTCGAGTTTTCCTGTTTTTCGTCGACCCCCTGCCTTGATCAACTTCAAACATATTTTTGACATCTTTTATAGAACAACTCACTTTCATATGGTTAACTGTACAGTGGGTGAGCTTATGGGCTTGAATGGCTCTCGATTTAAAACTGTCTCCCTTGGAAGCGTCTGTCTGTCCTCGGTCGCCAAAGTTCCCACGTTCCTAAGCCGTACAGATGTCCTTATTTTCTCGGAATATTTGTCAAATCAATATGTTTTATTACACCCATCGGCGCTCCGTACAACCAATTAGCTCGCTGCCCATCCAAGTTTATTAGCCCCTGTAAATGATTTTTAAAAAAAGGCAGCACGATCGTAATGGTTCGTCTTCTTATGTCATAAGCTCCAAAAAGGTACGTCGGTATAGTTTTACAATGCCGAAAGTCTCGTTTCTCGAGCTTTTGGCACGAACTTCTACGCTTCAAGGCTTCGATTCGTCACAAAGTACATAGGTACAATCTTTGGTCGGTGCATTATGACATTTACGAAATGTCTAAATTTTGGTGATGACCTGCTTAAATGGGATCCACTCTCGTAGACCCCCATTTACAGTTCATGGACCTCCAATTTTATTTTTCGCTGTCATCGACCCCTTGCAGGGCGAAATTGACCCCTGGGGGTCGATATTGACCACTTTGGAAACCTCCGGTGTAGAGGATCATCGGGTCCTTCTACATCGCAGTTTTATATATATTTTTGTCAATGAAAAACTCTTTATTGCTGACAATATTTTAGTTACAAAGCTGTCATTTAAATTGGATATTCCTTCTGCAGAAGAGTGCCAAAAAAATACATGGAGCCCTCACACCTATACGCTTCCAGAATACATCCTTCCACATTGATACCAAGTCCACTTTCCAATCTCCGATCATTTACTGAATAGCAGTCATGCACAAACAACACGATAGGAAAATCAGTAACTATATGACGACGTGAAGTATTTTGATAGATATATCGCAACGTTTCTTAAAACATATATTTTACGTTTCGCCAATACTGTACCCCTGTTCTAATATGGTAATCAGTAACCAGATGATATTTACATTTTCTGAGATACCAAATGATGCCGTCGGCTTGCAGTATTTGCAGTCAGCAGAGTAAGCACGCCTGATAAATCCCAATTACCCGGCGAGAATCTCGGGAGGCGTCTGCTCCCGTCCGCCTCCGTCCCAGATGATTTCTGCCAACAAGTAGGCGGTGCTTTGAGTAATTTATCTCGGTTTCCTCTCTGCCACCTGCCAATTAATACTAGTTTATTAGCAGCAACAACTGAACTGAATATTCTCTACGCTTAAATTTAATTATTTTTTTGATTTATTAGTCTACGGCCGTGACCTCAAACTCTTCTTGTAATTTTACTTTTCGTGCTTGGGCTTTCACTTTAATTCGTTGCCTCCGATCTTATTCTTTTTGGCCATTGTTTGCAAACCTCCAGTATTGGCTATGACTATTAAACAGCCCAAAAACCAAGCTTAATTTAATTTTTTTACTTTATAATTCAGCTGGCCATTGCTTTCATTGAACATTCTTACGTGTGTGGTTAAATTTATTAGTGTGATTCCAGATACATATCAAGCTTATTTAACCAAATATAAAGAAAAACAATAAATATATAACTATTAAGTAATTGTCTACCTTGAAACTCATCATATTAATTAGAAAATAAATGAATTTCTAAGCCAATATAGATTTCAAGTTTAATTTACTTTTAACAGGCCCAAATGTGTGAGTGACTTATGCAGTATTTATTGTCACCATCATAGCTCTGCACAAAATAATGTTTTAATGACAGTGAATTGTGACCTTTATGTACATATATATTAAAGATTTATTTTATTTCACAGTGGAAATTTATATACCGTTATAATAATATTTATTATTTCTTCAAAATATCAGTTCATTGCAGTTGCTGTTTTTGATAACACGTGTTTGTGCAAGTTCGTGAAAAAAAATATTTTTATACATATTGAAATATTTATCATAAAACTTGGTATTGGATATTTAAAGTTAATTTTTTTAATTTTACCTATCCAAAATACAAAGCAGAGTTCATGAAAAATACTTATTTTGTCAATACTGTTCAGTGATATTCTTGAGATGTTCCCTTGTCAAAGTATTCTTTTATAAAAATTGACGGTTATTGATACTGTTTTAAACAAACTATTTACATCTTGATTTTTATGCCACATCCTAAATAGTGTAAACTGTGAAGGAAGCAACAGCATGTGCAGTATAATGTGCTTCATAAGGTAGGAACTTTATTTATATTATTATCTTATTCTTGTGTTTTCCAGTATATCATTTAAATAATCCCACATTGCAGTATCAGCCAAGATGGCACTTTATAAATACGCTGTATTTGTGTTACTCCACAAACTCTTGGAATATACTAAATATAACTATAAACCTTATAGCAAAAGCATATACTATGTAAAAATATATTTTTAAGATATATGCAGCAATACACTGAATTAGACTCAACTAAATAATATGGTGAAATAATTACATAAGTATAGTCCCAATGTATTGATGCATATTACCTCATATAAGGTAATACTTGTTTATTCTAAAGTTTAAATAACATATTTTTTGTTATTTTTTATATATAGCATAATTTTAGTTTATCAATTCGCACTTGAAACCAGAAGAAAAGTCACGATATTTTAAACCTCTATTATTTTATACAAAAAAAAATGCTATAACAGTTTGATAAGCATCCCTTAATCGATGATTGACTGAACACAATTACGTTTTAATATATAAGCGAACATATGTTATATGTACAATAAATATTGGAGTTAGCAGACAAGAAGATTAGTAAGTAGAATTATGCCGTCGACAAAATTACTAATGTAAAAACTATAATCCGGCATGATTCATTGGTTAAAGTAATCCGACGTTAGGAACAAACAAGTTACATATTTTGTGCGGTAATTATGAGGCGTATTACGTGTTAACCGAAATTACAACTTTTCCCCTTCATAACGTGTGACAGTATCCCCGTATGTGCGGCCATTATGCCAATCGATATTCCGAATATCCAAGCAGCATTTACCCCCCAAGTATCAAACTCTGGAACTTTCCAACTATACGGAGTGGCGAAAACTTCGGTGGGCTGTCTGAGAAACGAGACTGAATTTATGTACAAATTATGAAATTAACTCTTAAACCGAATTACTACTGTAAACGATCGCGGACTTTGGCTCAAGAGGCCGATTTTGTCAAATTGGTTTTAATTAGTGTAATGTAGTTATCGGTTAAATAATAATTTTAACGTAGTTATCAATTTATGATATTTGTTTGTATGCGTGTTCGTATTTGATATATTAAATTAAATTTGCTGTTTTGTGGGTGTAAAAATATTATTCATCTCTTCTTGAAAAGCGTACAAACAGAGAAATCAATGCTTTGTGTAAGATAAGCCAGTCATAATTATCAAGTTTTTCAATTCTTACCCAGCACTTGGAAAATTTATAATTTGATCGCGTTTGTTTCAGTCTCTTTATAAAATGATGAAAGCTTTTTTTATCGACATAATAATAGAATTAGATTCTAACTATTAGCTGCATAGAATAACTTAATAAAACTGATTTTAATAAGTACAGTTTCTCAATAAAAAAATTAAATTACTTCAATTTGACTATTGACATTGATTTTTTCAATATAATATTTCAGCCATTATTATGAAACATCTTTTTATATATTTTAATATTCATCAAGTTATCATTTATGTTGTAACAAATAAGTTAAAACTATTCGTGTCTTATCGCATAGAAAACGAAATTTAACAAACACTAAAAATTGTATTAAATTTAAAATCTATGACAAATTATTCGTAAAAAAAAAAACTCGATCCCATATTTTTTAATCTTTCAATCGTGTAATATTAAATAAAAACTTAACTTCATTTCCATTGTTAGGAATATTAACGAGCCACTAAAACTTTTCATTTTCATAAATAATGAAATAATTTCTACGAATCCCTAAACAGTTATTTATTATTTTAATAAAATTTTACGTTTGAGCTGAAAAATATAAAGAAAAAAAATAAGCTTGTTCTAGTGCCAACGTTTAATTAAAAATTCTACAAAATTTATTCGTTAAATAATTCACTCGTTTGAAATAACTTTTGTTTATTCAAAGTAGTTTTTTCAATACATGAATTTATATGTTTCACAAGAGTTAATATTTTGATTATATTTGAGTAATTAATTTCCACTCAAACTAAATATTTTAAATGAAATTTTAGTTTTATTTCGTTTACTCACCGCAAAATTGACATGTTATATTTTAAAGTGTGTTTTTTGCATAAAATTTTGACACGTGCATTTTACTAATAAAAGTCGTGTATATTTTAGTTTATTCTTTATATTCTTATGTTTTTAACAGCTCTCAGTACTTAAATATCACAACCGTATAGTTAGCTACAAAATCAAATTACCTAATATTAACAGGATACTCACCTACATATTAAAGTCACTGTTGTTTATGATCAAACCGTATGGGAAATGCGTAACACTTTACTATATAGCCTAATAATTCCTACTACGCCGCTAGCATAGAACTAACCTTTTTTAATATATTATTCTAGTGCTTATTATTTTCCTTTAAAAACTATGTAAAAACAGAAGTTCAATCAAAAAAATAAATAATCTCACATATTTATAAATAATTATAATCTTGGTGATTTTTGATTACCCTTCATTTTTCTTTGAATTTTTCCCTGGACAATCAGCTGCAGTACGCTTTATTTAATATTTAAGAAAATGTGGCAAAAATAAGGGATGCCTTACGCTTTTTTACCATCACCAGAAGCTCGTATTATGTGCAAGTCTCATATATTTTAGACGTGGTCAATCCATGGTATTTCAGGTATCCTCATATAAAGCCACACTTCAAACGCCTCGGTTTATGCATTGTTGTTGTTCTAAATATCCAAGCCTCAACTGTGAAATGGAGAACTGAAACAATAAATATTTAGTAAATTTCAGCATGCTTCCAATGTTATAATACTTTTATTTTTTTCCCAAAATAAACACCTTTCTCTTACCCTCTTAAGTCGTTCTCAGGCCATAAAACAATTAAATAATACATTTACAATAATTTACAAACATAAAATTTATTTTATAATTTTACGCCTAATATATAATGTTATAATCTTAATAAAATAACTGTAAAATACAAAACTCAATAAACGGAACAGAAATATCAATGACGAATCTCACAAAACGTCTAAAGAAAACTTCCATTGGATTTCGCAATAAATAATTTTGGGGTAAGTTTGGAGAAAGGGCAAAAAATCGTTTGCTTTCTTTGAAATCCTTCATTAAAAGGGTTCCGAATAATTAACACATCCATATTTATAATAACTAAAATAATATCTGCGATATAAAAAACTCGTTTACAATATTTATTTTAGCTTTAATGAAATGAAAGGCTACTTCTCCCTGTGCAATAATAGCTAAGAAATTCAATATTTTTGACAGAGAGAACTTGGTGGAATTCCATTTTAATATTTTGGAATAAAATACTTGAGTGATTTTCCATATGTTCGTTTTTATTTGTGATCGGTTTCGCAAACCTTTCACGTTGGCATTATCAAACAGAGATCTGTTTGATAATGCCAATGTGGAAAATCACTCAAGTATTTTATACAAAATATCAATAATAGCTAAGCATATTTTTAACAAAACATCTTTCGTGACAAAGAGGTACTTGATTTTTGTAAACCGTTTAGTTGATTTTATTTAATATGTGTGTTCCTGTGTGTGTGTGTGTGTGTGTGTGGTTTAAGAAAGAAAAAAATGCAAATTGGATTTTTAAACCTTATCTGGGACGCCTTCGTCTAAAACAGGCTTTAATTATATCATCCAGCGCTGCCTGCCTCGCTGTCGATAGTTACGCATACCTGAGCATTAAACACGAGACCGGAAATCAAACCGATTTATGTTGCGAGCGTATCCGGACGGAAGCTGGCAAATAAATTTGTGCAGTGCAGCCGCCATGATACGCCGTCGGTTTCCGCCCAGGAAAACCGTCATTTAGATAAATTAATATCTCAATCACAGTTTTAAGCGAAACATTTTTTTGCATGTTATCCAGACAAATTCAATTTAAATTTTCATTTGGTTAGTTTGCTGCCAACTCATACATTAAGCATGGAGGATTTAACCAAAGTGCTAACATTGAATTACTATCTAAATCCAGCCAATATACTTAAACACCTGCTAATTTACGAATATATTTGTGAGCACTTTCCGATAGCTTTAAATCAATACTAAGATAAAAAATCATCCAAACCACAAACTTCCATGTATACATTCTAAAGCAACTTAACTACATTAAATTATAGAGATAAATTTATTTAAATTATATGGATTGATTACGTGTTGAACTTAGAAAAGTCAATTTTCAATACGAAATCATCTCCGAATAACAAGCATATGTGACTTTTCAACTCTCGTGCACCGTGTGGAGACATTTTATTTTCAGTATTTTTACATAAGTCTTTGCCAACAAATATTATTTTCTGTGGTTTATAAAACCATCTATATAACTATCCGTGATGTTAGAAACTTATTAAGTGAAACCAAGTTTAATATTATTATAGGGTTTTCTGATAAAAAATTCAGATCATAAATAATTTACTATGTTAGAAATACTAATTGAGTTAATAGTTTTGAAATTTGAGCTGCTTTTCTTGCTTTTATTTTTGTTTCGGTCGCTTTTGGGCTTCAGTGCTCTTCGTTTATTTTCGCAAATAAATTTCTTAACTTCGTATTTCTTATTATTGTTTGTTCTTCTTCGTAATATTTCCTTTTGTCCCAATCATAATTGAATTTAATCCCTTTTCAAAGATAAAGTTTCATTTGAGAAAATGATTAAAAGTACTTTGTGTTGCCTTTCCAAATTAGAATGTGTTTGACAGTCAATCTTGAATAAGTCCACGCAAGTCACTGCCTTCGGGAATACTTACCGGATATTAATTCATCCATAGTATCAGTATTATTGAATAATAACTGATAAAACACGCTATCCAAAAGAATTATTAATAATTGGATACCAATAATCTAATACCTTTATTCAGCTAAAATATCATGAACATAACGAATTCAATATACATTTTATAAGTAATCCCATCTTTTTGATAACTGAGGCTTTCAAAACTAAAAAGCTAAATTCATGTCGGATTTGAATCAATCCAGCTCTCGTAGCCTGGCTTATTACCCTCTTCAGCCTCTTTTTAAAAATATCCTTTTCTAGCAATATAAAGCACTAGATTTGTACTTGCATATTATAATTTTAATTCTTGCCCAGTAAAAGACCAAAAAGATCAAGTTGGATACGGCGCTTTGCCACAATACCCAAGAAACGTAAGTTTGTCATACTCTACTTATGACTCGAAAAAAATATTATTTTTATTATTTTATTTGTAATACGACGTTTACAAAATATACGCAGCGAACACAAAAATAACCTGGATAAGCGAAAAATAATAATTTCATAAAAAAATCATTGATGTTAGTAATCCTACCTGAACATAATACAATTAAAAATTAACGTACTAATTTTGTAAAACAATCTTGAATGTAAAAGAGGTACTTGTATTTAAAGTTGTACAAACGGAATATCTTGTCTTTCTTTCCGCACGCTGCCGTAATAATACTCCTCAGCAATACTTATGCTAACGCTCGGGGGTAATTAAAATTTCCATATTCATATGGAAATGCTTCCCGGCGTTACAGAACTTCAGGTAAGCATTTTATGTAATCTTCGCTCATTTCTAACGACCTTATTGTCAAACGAACTAAGCATTTCATAGTAACGACATGTACATATTACATAATTTTATTTCTCAATATTAATTTCTGATCTTTGAAAATATTTCAACGATTCAATGTAGCTTTAAAATTGCATTGAAAAACTACAAACGTATTTTTAATACATTATCAACATTTTTCTGTAAAATATAGCAACTCCTTGTAACGAGTTGCCAACAGCTCTGGACGCTCTTTCAGATCTTGCAAATACATTATGTTCTAGTAAAATTTAACCCGTGTACACTACAGCTAAGCCTTATTCAGTTTATATAATTTCTAATAAAATATTTCATAAAAAAATTCATGTGAATATATACAATATATAGCAAACCGCACCCTTAGTGAATAAATATTTGTTTATAAAATACTAATAATTTCAGACAGAATATTTTTAAAGATAATTTTAATATGTATGTCTATTTTTTGGATTGAACATCAATCAAGTGCGTATTTATTACCCATTACGGGCTTATTATATTATTACTAATATGATTAGGCACATAAGTTCACACATAGAAGATGATTAAAGAAATTCTCAGAAAAATATCATAGTGCTTTGAGTGGGATTTGAACCCACATCCCCAGGCTTACATGGCCGGTGTACTGACCATTGTACTAACGAACCACATCCATTAATCGAGAATTTCTTTAACAATCATACTCTACATACGTCATCGCCGCCACGGAGGCCTACTTTGCAGATCTCGAGAAAACGTATTTTTCAGATGGGTTAAAGAAGTTGGAGCATCGCTGGGTCAAGTGTATCGAGCTTAAGAGAGACTATTTGAGAAATAAATTGCCACTTTTCCAAAATTTTCGTTTTTCTTTTGTAGGCTAAGTACTTACCGGACCGCCCTCATTTATATATATATATATATATATATATATATATATATTCCCACTTTACTACTGTATGGTTCATATTATTGATGTTATATATAAGCTCTATTATTCGATACATTAACGGTTGTTATCAGTAGTGAATGTATATGTGATATATTTGTCATGTCATGTAACGAGAACCTTCATACATGCGAATATTATCCGAGCTAGCCTGTCCCCTGAGGTCGCAGGCAATCCTTTATGTGGACTTTATTCGCAATGAGATGATGTCGGTCGGTAAGGCAGTAGTCGTTATTGCTTTGTTACCGACGGATAATCCACATTTTTTCTCCCCTGAATCAGACCCCAAGGCATCCGCTGAATGCTTTTCAGCGCAAGAAATGTTCGCCGGAGATTAGAAATGTTGGACAAAAAGCGTTTGATTTATCTTTAAATGTTTCGTATAATTTACATTCTGCGTTTACGTTTTTACCCACTGAAGGTAAAATAATAAATTCAGTACATTTCCTAGACTATAAATTTGTTTGCTACTCCCCGTACGTATTGTTTATCTGAATTCTATTTTTTACCCATTGTACGAAATCCTTTGTGTTTTTTTTTTCTCTTTCGATTTAATATTTAATTAATTACATTTTCTTGTTTAACCTTTTCAATTGAGCTGTATTTCTTTTGTATTCTGGATTTTTAATGTATTAGTTTTCTTAGCCATGCAAGTCTTATTTATGTGAAATCAAGTTGTGTAACCATCTTAGTGAATAATTTATTTCTATAGTAATGTTTCAGTAACTTAATTTGCCTTCGAATATCCTTTTTTAAAAGCATTTATGTCTTGTGAGTTTTTTTATACATTGTTTACCAGTATCAAGCAAATATAAACTATATACAAATTGACAGTTACTTCGTTGAAATGGTAAATTTATATTATTTCACTTTTCTATTTAATGAGTTTTACGGAGAAATAATAATATTTTTCAATAATAGTATATTTATAGTGTTGTTCCGACTGGTTTTCCATCGACTGGCCGATTGGCAAGAAATTTTGGAAATAAATCGCATTAAAGATAGCTCGCCAAAGCACCGACCTAACGACCAACTTATTTTCAATAAGTCTCCGCTTTTATTTCTCATCATTAAATATTGAGCAAATAAAAGACCATTACCGCGTGCAAACTTTTATTTCTGAAGCAAAGAACCAGCGACTGGAGTTACCCCAATCGAGACGATATAACGCTGTTACATACTTAAATTATTACTAAAACTAAAAATCACTTTGAAAAACATGACTTCATTTACATTTTATAGAATTGTTGAAAAAAATTATTGTATAAAATCTTCGATTAGTCAGAAATATTAAACTCATTGACGATTAAAATTACTTCTCGTTATATTTGCCTGTCTCTCCAATAGTTTGTCATTTGCTCATTTTATTAAAAATATTAAATAAACTAACTGATAAATAAAACGATTTTATTACGTACAAAATAACTATGTATATCACAGTATAAATAATAGAGAATTAATATCAAAGTGGAAGGACATGGAGCCACCTGCTTCGTATAAGTAAGCAAAGGTTTTCTTAAATATAAGGTAAATTTCAGAGTAGTTTCGTGTGGCCGGCATGCTCCTCTTATAAGAGAAAACACTTTCAAAATATTCATAACACAATGCATACCACATGAATATGATAAATATAAGCACGGCATACGTGCAATTTACATATAAAGCCAGACTTTAACTCTATTTATTTACAAAATAGCAATATGCTTTCGAAATTATTTGTTAACTTATTAAATTCGTGACCATGTATATGATGGCAAAATTCGCTTTAAAAAATCTGTTTATGAATAGACAACGACGTCTCACAAAGGCTATAAAGACTCAAATGAGACGAAAAAGTAATAATGTCTTAAAAAAATTTATTTAGTAAGTTTTAAGTTGAAATATGAATATCAGATAATTTTTCCATATACAAAGTATTATATTTTCACTGTGAATTTTATTTGTAGGTTATGACGGTTTTTTTTTTCAAATTCTATAATAATAATTTTAATTAAAAAACACTACCGGACTCAATTTGTAAAGCTATTCAAATATATTTAAACGCTGTTGAGTTTAAATATATATATTTGAAAAAAATAATTTAAAAAAACATAACGCGTAAAACCTAAAGAATTTCTTAGTGACTTGAAATATAATAAAGTGACTTGGAATATAAAAGAATTTACGAGAAAAGTATAAAACAAAATAAATAATACTAACACAAACCACTGGAATTGATTGCGTTGTATTTATTGAAAATAAAAATATATATTTAGTATTTAGATAGGCTTTGTAAAGCAGAAAATATTTCATCGTGCACACGCGTGATATTTATTGCTCAGCCAACTTGCGATATTTGATAAACGCCCTTTTATGAATTTCACAATATGTTTTCAGTTACTTTTTCATGAACTCCGACACCTGACAGTTATTGACTGCATAGCACATAAAGTATTTATTTGCTACAACGCCATGAAAAGGGAATAATGGTTTAAATAAAAATATGAATTTTTTTTGCATTTTGCCTTTCATATTTTGAAGTAAATTGTTCGCTTCACTAAATTTACTATGTAAATATGTTTTGATTTGTTAAATTTTACGTTAGGCATCACTCAGTTCTAAAAGGTGACCAACATCAACTTTAAAATCGATTCACTTAAAGCAAAGCTTAAAACTTACAACTAGAGAGAATATATACATTTTATTTTACAAATATTCATAAACCAGAAACGATTTTATTAAAGGAATAAATTTAATCCCCCATCTTTTTATCAAAGCTTTGGGATAGCTTTAATAAAATTTTGAAGTATTTTTAATTGTTTGTTTTGCTATTTAGAGCTCTACGCAAATGCTATTTTTTTTTTTTTTAAATATTAGTGACACCCTGAAAAATATTATTCTACCGCATTTTTAATGTGTATACAATAAATTTTCCACTAGAACACAAAAACAACCTCTACATTAGTTCTATAAGCCCGCGATTTTTCCGCACTCGTTAATCCATTGAAAAAAATAACTCACCCTTGCCTAATGATATTATCTGACACTCTAACAAAAAATTAAAACCATGTTACTAAGTCAACTTAGTAATCACGATAAACTGTCATTTTTAATACCTGGTGTGATAGACAGTATCCTAAATTGCCAAATGAAGTTAAAAGACTAGAAGAGGTTCTCGTTGCTTGATTTATATATAACCATCTTGCGATTTCTACCTTGCCTCGAGAGATGTACCTCAGTGCGATAAAAGAAATGAAAACATCAAGTTTTTTATCGCAGGACATATCGTACAAACAGCGGTGTTCTGTAAATTGCTTCGACCTTTTTAAGAAATATTGAACTCGCTTGCTTTTGTGTCACTGGCCTCTTGTGCAGTAACCACTTACAATGCTGTTCTTTTGTGGGTTATTTGAGATTTGATCTTAAATACCCCACTGAAAAATATATGTATTTTATAACATAATCTCGTAAATTGTTGGACTAACTAACCTGGTAAGGAATTAAGAATACTCATAAGAATAAACATTATTATTGCGATGAAATATAAATCACTGTATAACTGTTTTACAGACAAAACTTAAAAATCAAATATCAATAGGATGTAAGGAATTACAAAAAGTTTGAGATGCCTTGTTTACTTCTTAATAAAACCTTAATTGAGTTTGGTCCCTTATAGGCATTATTTCAAATATTTCGATTATTTTATGCACAAATTTAATTACCAGACAAATAGACGTCATAATTAGCCTTAAAGTAATTTGTTACATATATTTTTTTTTTGTGTACAAAAAAACTGATACTATAAAAACATAAGATTTAATTTTACTTTTCGTTCATTGACCCTCTAAAAATATTTAAATTTATTAACATTTAAAATATAATATCAAGTTATACGATTTATTATACTGTAACGTGCCGGGGTTCACATTTAAACGCTTATTTATGTCAACTCAGGTTATATTTATTTATCTACGTACAGAGTATTTATTTCCACATTATATATTTATATTAACATTGTTATGAATGCAGACAGGCCGAAGCCCTGTTTGACACTAATCACAAAATGGCTTCCCCCCTTGCATCTCCAACATTCGGGAGCTCGCGCGAGGCGCACTCTTCGCTTCTCTAAGACCGCGTATCGGCGCTCCTAATCGATGGTCGCTCGATCCTTCCAGAGTCCCTTTGTTTATGGTGTTCGTTTTTCAAACTTACTGCTGGACCGTAACACTACCCCCTCCTTAGGCATTGTTCCGTCCCGGAACACTCGTTGTTAGTTCATGTGTACGTAGCAGCAGTCTGGTCCACGTTGACATGGTGTTACTTCCAACAGGCTCAGGCGATTAAAATGAACAACCCTAGTATTTCCATTCGGTCTCTTCCGGATGCGATATATTACATCATTTATCCTCTTCATTTTCTCGTACAAACCGTCCCACGCCAGTTGAAGTTTCGGAGAGAACCCCCTTCGTCTCTGGGGATTGAATAGCCAAACCAGGTCCCTGCCTTGGTGTCCACTTCCTTCGGCTCCCAGGTCGTATCGGTCCTTCATCCTATCACTAGCACCTTGGATATTGACACGTACTTTGTCATGAGTTTCGTTTAGCTGACGGCGTAAGTCTGAGACGTAACCTTCTCCCGCCAGGCTTTCTTCAGGTTTTCCTCCGAACTTCAAATCGCACGGGAGGCGCAGTTCTCGCCTGAAAATTACACTGGCTGGTGTTTGTCTAGTTGCCTCGTGGATGGAAGAACGATACGCCATAGGAACAGGTGCAGGTGTCGGTCCCAGTCCCCTTGATGATCAGCGACAACTTTGGATAAATCTTTACCCATAGTCCGGTTCATTCTTTCAACCATTCCGTCAGATTGCGGATGTAGTGCTGTTGTCCTCTCGGCCCAAAGGATCGCTCGTTGCTCGCCGTGGCCGTCAGCGAGCGTAATTATCCGCCAGATAACACTTTCACTCACACTTATCTTTACGCGCCGGGGGTCCATTTATATGCTGAGTCATTTACAAAAAATAAAAAGAAACACGACATTACACAATGTTATATTCTGTCCACACTTCACTCGCTCGCAGAATGCCACGCTTCGCGATGATGGTCCTGTTGACCTCCTCCGCGCTTTTTCTAGGGCCTCTCGCCCGCGAAGTACCATTTTCCGCGACGTTGAACCTGTTGGCCTCCTCCGCGAAATGCCCATCGCCATCTCCTCGCGAAATGCCATGCTCCGCGATGATGGTACTGTTGGCCCCCTCCGCGAAATGCCCATCGCCATCTCCCCGCGAAATGCCATGCTCCTCGATGATGGAACTGTTGGCCTCCTCCGCGAAATGCCCATCGCCATCTCCCCGCGAAATGCCATGCTCCACGTTGATGGACCTGTTGCACCTCCCTCGCGCTCTTTCTAACGCCACTTCCCCGTGAAGCTCCATGCTCCGCGGCGACGGTCTTGATGCACCTCCCTCGCGCTCTGTTCTGTGCAACCCGCGCGCGAAGTACCATGCTCCGCGACGATGGTTCTGATGCACCTCCTCGCACTCCGCTCAGCGCCACTCGCCGCCGAAGCACCATGCTCCGCGACGATGGTCCTGATGCACCTCTTCGCGCTCTGCCCGGTGCCACCCGCTGCCGAAGCACCATGCTCCGCGACGATGGTCTTGATGCATCTCCTCGTGCTCCGCTCAGCGCCACTCGCCGCCGAAGCACCATGCTCCGCGACGATGGTCCTGATGCACCTTCTCGCGCTCTGTCCAGTGCCACCCGCGCGCGAAGTACCATGCTCCGCGACGATGGTCCTGATGCACCTTCTCGCGCTCTCCTTCCTGAGCCAAATCCCGTTCCGACCGAGGCCCCGCTGCCGGTCTTCACGTCTATTCCACCAATGCTCGAAATGGCTTCCACTGCGGCCACGCCGACGGTCCTCGCACCAATTTCTCCGGTGCCCGAAATAGTTTCCACCGTGGCCACGCCGACGGTCCTCGCACCGATTTCTCCGGTGCCTGAAATAGCTTCCACCGCGGCCACGCCGACGGTCCTTGCACCGATTTCTCCGGTGCCCGAAATAGCTTCCACCGCGGCCACGCCGACGGTCCTTGCACCGATTTCTCCGGTGCCCGAAAAGGTTTTCATTAGCCGGTACTTCATTGAATCCAAATGATCCGCCAGCTCAGTCCCAATCTGTTCCCGTAACTCGTTTGCTTGTTTCTCCATCTTGGTCTCGATATGTTCTCGCAGCTCATTTGCTTTTTCTTGGTGCTCGGCCCTCATTCCGGCCATCGTTTTGAATAAATCAGTAATGCTGCACGGCACTTCAAAAAGGAACTCCTCTGGGTTGTGGCCCTCTTGCGCCAGGGATTCCTTCAATCTTTGTACAAGGGCTGACTTCATCCCCGTGGTTAACAAATCACGTTCTTCAAGTTCTCTCTTCAGATCTACTACTTTGAGGTCACTCATATTTACGTGCTTCGCCATTTTGTTTTATACTTTTATTTATTTTTACTATTTTAATTATTATTTATTTATCACCCCACACACCTGACACCAATTGTAACGTGCCGGGGTTCACATTTAAACGCTTATTTATGTCAACTCAGGTTATATTTATTTATCTACGTACAGAGTATTTATTTCCACATTATATATTTATATTAACATTGTTATGAATGCAGACAGGCCGAAGCCCTGTTTGACACTAAACACAAAATGGCTTCCCCCCTTGCATCTCCAACATTCGGGAGCTCGCGCGAGGCGCACTCCTCGCTTCTCTAAGACCGCGTATCGGCGCTCCTAATCGATGGTCGCTCGATCCTTCCAGAGTCCCTTTGTTTATGGTGTTCGTTTTTCAAACTTACTGCTGGACCGTAACAATACTATACATCATCATACCAAATAATTTAAATTGTTTTTACACCTAAATAATGACACAGATGGCATTATTTTTTCTAGAGAACACTGCGCCAAAACCAGAAATACAATGCGGAAAAATTAAAAAGCAAATTCATATTTCATTGGCTTCACGAGCGGTTATCCTCGCGCTTCAGCGAGGCCACTAACTTAGTTATTAAAAATATAATATGTACTTAACAACGCGAACTACCCCCCTCCCCTCTCAGCTCCTCCTCACACAGCCTTTTGGAGGCACTGCGGCAAGGGAGGTAGTGCTGACCTCATCTTCCATAATATCAAATCTATATCCATGACTAACTGGTTAATTATAAAACATTCTTCGGACTCTTGAAAACGTTCACAAATATTTTTTTGTAATCTCCTTGACATTTGGCTATCCATGTTTGTTAATCAAATTTATAATCAAATATAATACCTATCAAATATTCTTGTATAAATAAAAAATACGATACCTATTTTCATAATGTAGGTATTAACATGAAATTTTCTCAAGTACACGCAAGATAAAAGTCAAAATCACTTGTTGAAACGTATAGTTAAAATAAAATCTCAAATATTTTGTTATATTATATTTATTTGCAATCACTTATCCAGGGCAAGATAAAATATTTTTTTTTTTTTAAGGAATAAATATATATTAATTATAGAAAAACACGGTATAACTATTCTATTTCGGTCTCAAAATAATTTTTTTCAGCCAATTGGATATATTTTTGATCTGACATAACGTATCAGAATATTAAAACGCATAATTATTTATCACTGACCTAAGACCTAGAAATACATGATTTTTTTTTTTTTAACAGTTGTATATTACTCTTATTAATGTGAATTTAAGTTCATTTATAATATATAGTGAGCCCTTACTTTTTTGTGTCAATTTACAAAAATCTCATAGCTTGTGCTCACAATGTGGCAATCCCCTTATCTTACGCGCAGGTTGTGGAGCTTACAAGAGTTGGAAGCATACATGGATTTCTCTATTTCTCTATTTTTTAGGACTATGCTTACAATACGGTACGTGGGCATTAGACATTATGTTTTAGCTTAAGTGGTAGTGTATCTTCTTCTCCTGATGCCTCTCCTCATATGAGGTTGGTGACCATTTCATCGATTATACTTATCCTGGGCCAGTCTCACTGATTCGTCCGTACTTCTGCCGTCGGCATCTACGTAAACTTCCTCCATCCAATGCCCTTTTTTACTTTGACTTTTTATTGGACAATTAACTGTAGGAGCTACTGTTACGAAAAATGTGGCCAAATTAAAAGACCGTGTGCTTCTTTACCAACGTCAGGAGTTCGCGTCCTTTGCGCGTTCTGTGCAAAACTCTGATTTCTGACGCGGTCAACCCGCGGTATTTTAATGATTCTCCTATGTGGCTACATTTTGATAAATGACTTATGTTAAATAAATAAGTGAGAAGTTTTTTTATCAATATTTTATGTGTTCTCTGTGTATTATAATGTCTCCAGAGCTTTCCACGCAGCAAGAGCGGCCCATTCGAGGAGAGCAGGTACCGGGCCAGGTCGGCTCCCGCCTCTGACTCCGCAAGTTGTAATTTGTATTGTGCCGGGGATATTGCCTTCGCTTGCTGGCTCGTTCCCCATCGGCTTGAGCAATAACTCGATTGTTTGAGTAATTCCAATACGCATTGATCGACTCAAATTTAAACTTGAAAACTCGAGTGCTTCGGCTGTTCAAAATAATGGGAAACTTCATGATGAGCGCTTCCAACCCCGCGACCTTGAACTGAATAACGACCAGTAAATCTCTATTGCTTTGAGTAGTATTTTGGGTAGCATATTTCTCATCCCTTAAAATATACTATGTTTCTAAATATATACCTTTAAGTTGAACTCCTATTTATAGCCGAACTTCAATATTTACTGATGAAACACAGATTTATTATATACAAATCTCACCCTTGGTAAATTCATGACATTTTTTTTGAAATGTACGCACTAAAATAAGACTGCAAGTAAAAAATATTTATACTGCACTTTTTATTCAATTATATTTTAAGAAATCAGTATTAAAAATGCGTGTAGTATAAAAATCTAAGCAATATCATTATCATAGACGAATACGAAGTATAATTAATTATCACGACGTTAAAATTTTAAAAACATATTATTATTATCATTAATATATAAAAAAATATTTTTTTAAACATGCTCCTATTCTCTTTAAATTATCGGGCTTTAGAAACATTTGTAAAAACTAAATTATTTTTTAAAGAATTTTTTGTTTAAAAACAAAACTACGCATTTCCTACACAACCAATGTAAGAAATAGGTATCTCTTAAATAAGTAGTTCAACTTGTTATAAGCAGTCTCGATATAAACATGTTTTCATAAATATGGAGGGATGGTAAAAATGAATAATAAAATTGTTCGGAAAAAGTTCAAAAATTTTCTCAGCAAACTTTCAGAAGCTCGGAATTTGTCCCATTTCATGTAAAATAATTAATAGCAGTGTTCGCGATAAGACTTGGCAAAAATTTTACATAAATTTTTCCAACCACTCTGGGGATGCTGCGGTGTCGCGAGTGTGCAGCATAATTGAATATAAAAGACTTCACTTGATGCTGCGTATTTTAGTGAGTATGACTCAATTTTTAAAACCAAAAGTTGTAGATTCCATATTGGTATTTTACCCAAATAAATGTTTCTCAGAGTGTTTTATTAATTTTTTGCTAATTGAAAAAAATAATAAATTATTTTTTCTTCTAAAATGTCAATTAATTTGTCAAAATAGGCCAGGTAATGTAAGCCCAAATGATATCAATTATTAAAATTTTCTATTATAAGGATTATTATTATCCTCTTAAAATTAATTCAAAGCAAATAATGTTTAAGGACAAAAGGTTATATTTTAATTCCATATAAAATCAATCAGCTATTCGAATTATTTATGAATTTAATTATCAAACGGAAATTAGAGAAATAAATACTCATCTTACAGTTATCACAATATTTTTTGAAAAGTATTTTTATGTGTAGTTTGGTCCGGTCCTATTTGACAAATAAAATATATTTAAGATGTTAAGTTTATGAATTATTGATATGTGTTGTACCTGATTGAAAAGTTCAGGGTGATAATAAAAATACACACTACCAAACAATCATAAACATATGGTACATATAAAATGCGATATAGGTTTTAATAATGCACATTTACAAATGATTCAATGATTTGGTGTACAACGAGTAGTCACATTTTATCAACCGTCTCATGCCTGTAACCTGTTTATCTTTATTATAAAAACTGTACATGTAAGTCTGCTTTTCATATATTATATATAAATCTGATATATTTGAAAGCTTAAAACATTAAGCACGTTAAGTCTAAAAGCTGATTTTACAGTCAAAGGGTAGGAACACCCTTAAAAACCTAGGTAGGCCCTTTCTACTCCGTTGGCGACAATGTGTCGACATGGTTAATTCCTTTGTAACTCCATAGTGCACCTTTTATAAGAAGTCTAGGTGCGTATCAGAGCAGGTATAAACCCTTTTTGTCAGTTTTGCAAAGTAATTGCTGCCATTCGGACGTATTCACATTGTTAAATTAAAACAAAAAAAAATTTACAAAAAAGAGTCCGGAGTTCAAAGGGTTAATATGAAGGAGTTGAATAATCGAATTTCACAGTTTTTTTTATTTATTTTTGAGTTTTCCCCTCACACGTGCACTGGGCGCTGACACCCTTAACGGCGTTAATAACGTTTAACCCACAAAAACCCGGTGAATTCTCGTCCGTCTCGTTTCCGGGGTACAAAAAGCGCCCTACTTGCTGCGGCAGTAATTATGCGCTGCGAGGGTCTCTGTTATCAAGTCACCCCTCACCGGGTATTTACTTGCATTCAACTGCACTTTTTCCGAGTTACAGCAAAAATGCTTCTCTGTTGAAAAACTGTTTGAGTACGATTTTTTAATTAGGTTAAATATAATTGCGTTGACATTTTAACTCGTAAATAGAAATCCACAACAACAACAAAAACATAAAGTGATAATGCACAATTTTTTTATTTATTATATTTCAAACCGTTGCGTCTGAGCGTAAATCAACAAAGCGATTTATATAAATTTTATAAAACATTTTTAGAGAACAAAAAAATTTACTCCATTTTGTCACATCTTTGAATTCCTTTGGGATAAAATTCCAAGCTTATAACACCTGTATTCTATGGGGCTAAAAAGTGTCAGGAATATTTGCTTGTTTCACATACGCTTTTTTATTCATATAGTCGCTTTTAAGAAAAATAATCGAAGAGTGTCTTTTCCAGTATTTGCAATGCGTTTATGTAAGAAAAGACCATAAGCTATCAATATACAAAAGGATAAGTTTGTTTAAATAATTTATTATGTAAATATTCGCTCACATATCATGTTTGATATTTTGTTTGTTAAGATTTATTTTAAAACCAATCTAAAGTTCCCTAAAGACTGCACAGCAACATCCAATCAATTTTTACCATTACTCACATGCTCATCTTTTGCTTGAAGTATTTCAATTTTAGAAAGTAGAGTTAGTAGAGTTGACATCAAAAAGACTCTTTGATATCGCAAATGAGATAGGACACATTTTTTAATATTTGTGAGAGAACCGATCGAGCTTATCCATGTTATAATATATTGTTAAAATCGAGAGTAATATCGTGTAATAATAAGAATGAAACAATGCGGCACATTTTCGGCAGTCGCGTACCGCCGCGAGCCATATTTTATTCACAGCCTGAAGGCTCCCACCTGCGGCTATATGACGATATTTCTTGTTGGCATAAACATTACAAGTGCGGCAGTGGGACCCGCCGCTCTTCCCTGAAATATTCCTGAAACAGACATTATTTTTTGCGGTCTGATGATAAATATTTTTGATGTATTTCCAACAGCGAGCGATTTATTCAATTTGATAGAGCGAGTGATATATCGAGGCTTAAGGCAGGATGTCACAAAATAATTTTTAATATTTCTATACTTTGTAAATTGTGTACTTCAAAAACACCAACAACAAAGATTTTTTTTATAATTTCAGAGTGATAATCTTTTTTATTGTTATATTTACGTACGCCGCATGTTTTTACAGTATTTTGGTGTAAATGGATAAAAAACTTAACTACTTTTTTGTGATAGCATAAATGTGATTAATAATACTTCAAATTTTTATCTTTATTCTATGATCTGTAATTTTATATTAAAGTTATCTAATGTTTGCGTAGATACATTTTCGTGTAGTTTTCATCTTCCAGTAGAAAAAAATTGTATTCATACAATCTGTATTGTAGACAGATGAAAACTTCAAGGTTTTTTTTCAGTGAAATACTAATTAAATACTAAAAATCTATAGAAATATATATTCAATGTACTTATACACAATTTATATCGGATATGATTTATAAAATTCTGTCGAACGCTCTACCAACAAAATTCTCTGTAATTCACTTGGTTTAACATATTTACTACAAATTTGAATAATATATGAAAACCAACAGTGATTTTCTATTCGTTTTAGATATTATTTAAAAACTGTAAATTTCTAAAACAATATATCATTTTCAATAAAATATTGATAAACCTGCCCAGAAAAGCAAATGTTACCAAATAATTATCAACACATAATAAGTTTCGAACCGAAAATATTACAAACCTTCAAAATGATATATTCATAGATATAAAATGAATTTCTGAAATCGTTAGCAGTTTCTGTGGAGCTCTATAGAGCCAGCCGTCTGAATTACTTCTACATGTCATATAACAAACCAAGGGCTTTGGTATCAAAGGACATTTCGAATTCACAATTCTGCTGTGCAGTCAATATGGGATACCTCTTTGAATATTAAACGTGCAGCATTATGAAAATGGCATAGTTCAGCAATAGAGAGCAGGTTTCCTGAAAACAAATCTAAAACGAAATATTCAGAAACTCTAAAACTCGGTTGGTAATTAATCAATTTTTACTTTTTAAATATCTAATGATATCAATCAATGAAAACAACTTACCTTTATTAGTCAGAACTCTCTTTAAGATGAAGATTAATTATAATTGATTTGTCAAAAATATCTATTAAAAACCTGTAAAAAATAATATTATTACATAAGACACAAAATAAAATACAAAATACGCTTTTGTTTTTTTTTTTTTATTATGTAGCTTTGATGGATTGCTTTTTAAACATTTGTACATTTTTTTAACAAAATTACCAAACTGAAATTGAAAATATCGTTTCAAAACATTGAGTTTAATTTACAATCTTCTAAAAGTTTTATCGAAAGTAGCTCAAGTATTAAAAGTTTGCGTAAAAATATCAAATAAGCCGAAAAATTCTTCTCTAGGCAATATTTGTAAGGAAATGATCATCATAAACTGAAGGAACCGATTACCGAAAAAAAAAAAAAACGACTATCTGCGGTGCGGCACGGAAAGGGATATTCGGGTTCCTTGCAATCGGAAAACAAATCTAAATCTTGTCCAGATGGTATATAAAAATACTTTGCGTTTGAAAAAATATGTCTATTATAATAATTCACATTTTATAATTTAACACTTAAAAGAGGACACGATAATGTCAAAGTCTTTAGACTATCTTAAATAATATGAATATCAATATTTGTGCGTTTATATGACTGCTGAGATTATCATTTTAAAGAATGTGATGAGTGATATATATATATATATATATATAAAATAAAACAACTCTTTTCTCGTGTAAGTAAATACTAAAAAGTTCTAATTCAGCTTCAATGCATTTATCGGCTTTTTGCTGCTTTAAAACAAATCTTACTAATCCCACAGTTGAAAGTAAACAAACCGTCCCTGAAAGCCGCAATATTTTCACCCCTAAGTCAAGAAACTTCCATTACCCAAGCTCATATGAGCTTATTTAACAGGGTTGTACTTAGTGGGGCCTCGTCCCAGAGCCGCACTCTGCAGTGCGCCTACAGCCTCCAATACATTAATTTTATGGGGGTAGTCTGCATAGCGAGGGGTCTTGTCCAAGCCTGATATATAGCGAAGATTTCTGTGCCAAGGACTAACTTAAATGATCAAAAACGCCCTCGTATAAATATTTGGTTTTATTATAATTGGCCAAATATATCAAAGATAATGAACCAAATCTTGTGCTTATTAGTACGCCACTGTGAATTATGTGAATTTGTCAAAATTAATTTCATGTAATATAATAAATATTTTATTACTGAAACCAGAACCTATCAAAAAATAAACAGGGTGCTTCCGAGCTTACAGCAGATCGTTCCAGGTGGTATAAAAATCCTTTTTGTTTATATTCCCACAATCCATTGAATCCATGTCTAAGCATGATAATTTAAACTCGTGGCAATAGATTCAATAATCACTGCCTTACTGCAAATAATCTTCAGAAAGTGCCTTAGGAGATTGTGATGTCATAATGTTGACATATCGGGGCATGCAGTGGGCAGCAAGGACGCAAAGATAAAATGAATATTACAGTAAAATATTTAAATTTAAAAAAAATCATGGCAGCCTCCAATAAGTCAAGTCTTTACTTCATCGTCTTCAAAAAATCTAAACATTACAATAAATTTGGTAAAACAGTAAACAACCTTCCTAATGATAAGACGTGCAATGAAATAAGCCGAGTTTTCTGATCACTAACATCTCAGCAACGTACATACAAATAATCGTGCTATTTTTTTTTATTTAAACACCATTAGATATTAATTGAAAAAATAAACGTACTGTGCATGTTCGGTCGCTCTTCAAAGCCATGGCGTTAGTTCTAATTAATAATTTCATATTCTCAGCCCTGAGGGTCTCATTCTCCAGCGCGCCCCCAATATGAGAGCCCAAAACCTCAGCGTCTTACTGCAGATTTCCTTTGAACACATCGCACACTCACTATGCAAGTTTATTTTAAAGTAAATATTACACTCGAGTCAGTAGTATTCATAAACGTTTACTTAATATAAATTATATTTGCTTTACAAACACCGTTACGTTTACGTCAATATTTAGATACGTATTTAGTAAGTTTAAAATACTAAGAAGTTACTCTGCTTTGAGCTAAAGATTTGTATATATATATATATATGTGTGTGTGTATGTGTGTGTTTAAAGTTTTAAAACAAATTAATAAACTTATATATCTTCAAACTCGGGTTGAAATATTTTAAATTGTTTTGAACTTTTCATACACGGCATAAATATATTTAAAGTTTTCACTGTAACGCCATTTTCATGTTTTGTAGTTTTCATTTTTGAAAGAAGTGTGGACGTATTTAACAAAATAAATTGTATTCATTTTATTCATAAAGCAAAAAAAAAATCAATTTCAGGCTACTTTAATTTCAAGTAAAATTATTTTGTCACGATGATTTCATGTTGCACGTAGAATAAATTTTAACTTAGATTTTTTCACCCAAAAAAAATGCTTCGGCTTTGATTTTGAAAAGATTTTATTTAGTATAAAAAATAGAATTCATTTGGTGGTGACAGGTATCTATATTTTATTTATCATATTCTTATAATAATTAATTAAAATATTTAACAATTATCATTTACGATTTTTTTTCTTGCATATTTTGTGAAGTAGTTAGTGTGCAAGCTTTAAAATTTGCTTAGATATTTATTTAGTAAAACGAATACAACTTTATCTTTTAATTGTTTAAGTACAGTGAAAACTTAAATAATCGGGGGTGGAAAACACAAAAAGCACTTTGAATTCACAGAATTAATAAATATGTAGATGTGATAGACCACAAAGTGGCGCAGATGAATTTATTTACAGCAGTGCTAAGAATTTGAATAACGAAAGCCAGTCTTTTCCGTTTCTCGCAAAATTATATATCTTAGCTGTATAATTTAATGGTGTCGTCTGAATAACACTCCAAGGACATTGATGGTATAAACAGTTTAAGATGTCCGGCTCCTAACCCTGGCTGCTGAAATATGCATATTCTATAATCGCCTTGTTCATCTATTAAAGTACCTCCTATCATGATCTTGACTCTAGAAATATATTTTAATATATTAATTATGTTCATCTGCCCTTTGAGCGGAAAAGTTGTTATTGCTTTGCGAAACACGGGAAAATTTGTAAAAATAATTAATCACGTTTATGTCTCAAAATTGTAATGAAGAATGTTCGTTTACTATTTGCAGAATATACAATTAATAGTTTCTTTTTTAGTACCATTTTGGTGCTAGAAACAAAAATTCTGTTTGATTGGCAAGTACATCTTGAAAAAACAAAAAATATATATACCAATTAAACATATAAATTTTATTGCGAAGCTATTTGCAAACTGAGAAATCAAATAGATTTCAAAATATTGTTTCTCTTTAGGTGTATACAGCACCTTATGAGGAAACTGAGTAATCTTACAGATTAGCTGACGCATCTTATTATGTACAAGTAGAATTATAAATAATCACCTGTGAAACGAATGAAGAAAATATGAATTCATAATATTTACGTCATAATCCCTGCTTGTACTTATAAAATCTTATGTAATTTGATAAATTCTGCGATGCGTTACTTTTAGTATTTGTTTTGTAAAATCAATAAACATGTGGAAAAACCACAAAAAACTTTTAGTAACGAGTATAATAATTAAATACAAAATTCTACCAGGTATGTATAATGCTCTCGTGTCAAGATTATTAAATATATTTTTAAAAAATAGACTTTCTTTGAAAACCTAAATTAACTTAACCGAATTTACAAAATGTTATCTAGCTTAAGTAGGTTGGTGATCATTTCACTGAACATATCTCTATTTATATTTATGAAAATTTTGAAGAGAATTGTGAAGTGGGTCTTCAGGACTTCTACACCGCAGTTTTATATTCAAAAGAAAAGACTACGTATTGCTGCTGCCCAATATCATAAATATACGATCCTTTCCTTACATAATTCTGAAATTTAGATCTGATAAACTCCTCATCTCTACAAGATACTTCCAGAACACATCCCTTCATAATCATTTAGGCATTAATACCGGAGGACAAAATACGTACAATTTCTATAAGATTCTGACATACTTGCAGTTATTGCTATTCTTTATTGAAATCATTAAAGTATTATAATTATTTGCTTATATGGTACCCAATATAAAAGTTTAAAAAGTTTCTAATAAATTTCAGCTTACTGTCGGTTACAAAAGAAATAAATATCGTATAAAAAAATAAATTATTTATTCAAAAGGCACATCCTACAAAAAGAAAATCAGCTGGTCGAATTGCCTAAGTGACATTTCGTTACTTAAGTAAATGTAATGTTTAGGGTCGAAGATAATCCGTTGGTCTGCGAGTATTACCAAGGGTGAACAGAAGCGATAAGGTCCTACGTCAATAAAACCCTTGGGAATTGAAAATTAAACTTTATGGGCATTATCAAATCTATTATTACAATTATAGGATAGTAAATAAGTTTTACGTGATAGAATAAAATGATTTATTAATTAAATTCACATTACGGGGGAAAAATATTTAAACAGAATCTTTAAATGGGTACTAGAAAACAATAATGTTACATTTGTGATAAATTTATATTATTTCAATAAAAGATCAAAATTCGTGTAACAATCTCTTTTTCCGTGTTATCTGTACTTCCTCCAATTTTGAGGCCATGTTTCAATATCATCGTTTCTACTTTTTGTGAAGTTACAAGAGTTTCTGCTCTGGCGAACTAAGGGATTGATTCTTGGGATTTTAATAAATCCATATAATGTTAAACGCTTTTCAGAATATCAATCAAATCTTCATAATATCGAATTGTCTTTACTTACAAGAAAGACTTTTATACTGTTACAAATTCAATGTATTCCTTGAATAAGGTATATTTTGCTATATAAGATATTAAAATATTTCTTCCTGTTTTGGAGACATTATAAAAAGAATTCACCTTGCTACAGTTATAAAGACGATTTCAATTTCCATCGTATCATTATATTGAAAAGTATATATACTATTAATAATAACAATATTTTTTAACACCCTTGATTTTTATACAACATAACGATTTTAAATTTCGCTGAAACATTAAAATATACAGTATAATTTTAAAATGGCTATGACAAAACTGCAGTCAAATAATGAAGGCCCCTTAATAAGGCAAAACTCAGCACCTTCTTCCAGCAGTGTAGCAAGAAACTCTGTTAGTAATATCGTAAAAGTGAATCTCCGTCGTTCATCATTTATTAAAACGAGATTTTCATTTAGGATAAAATAAAGTAGAAATTGCCTATTTGTTGGAATAATTCGCAAACTTTAGCACGGAGAAGTATTACTTGTTTTTGTTCATTAATGGCTCACTTAGGAAGTTTTCTTAAGAAACGGGTGAGAGCCTCTTGTAATCGATGAATTTATGCCGTTATACCATATTTAATATCCTCGAGGATTGAAGCCAAGTCGTTGATACCTAATGAATAGCAATATCGCTTTGCATTAATTATATTAAAGGTTCTGGGTATAATCAAACATCGCAGTTCACACGTAATGACTGCTCTGCGGTATTTTATTATCTTGACGTTAACTGCTATTCATTCAACAAGATTTTCTACACATATTTTTTCCTAACCATACTCCTCAAAAAAATAGATAATTGTATATATAATACTTTAATTACCACAACCTGCACACGCAGGGTTAGAGGAATGACACACACCTCATTGTTGAGTAGCCTTAAGGCATATAACATATTATTATTAAATGAAGAATCTTTTTAAAAAAAAAATTATCCCATTCTTTTGAATGGAAATTAATCAAAATAAGTATGTATACTAGATTAAGGTACGTTGAAATAGATAAACGATAAAATTTATCCTAATCAAATCTATTGAAATATACATAACATATAAGTTAGCTGAAATTTATTGAAATCAATCAAATTTTAATTTTATATTAATAGATCAATTCTTCTTAGTGCTATCGTTCATAAAATAAAAATAGAAAAAAATTCAATTAATTTTCACCGAAAAAATTACGTTCATGTCTACTTTGTCATAAGCTTCTTAATATTTAATTAATTCTACGTTCTTTTGTAATGAATACTTTTCACTTGAAGCAACCTAAAGTGGTTTTTATGTAAATATAGCGTTAAGAGGCCAAGGTAGCGAGAGAGGGGGTACACATTTTTTTTATCAAATCTCATAAAGAAGTTTCAGCCGGAAACTACGTCGGCAACAATGGCGCCTGCTTCTTTCAGCCCGGAAATCCATTCTTCCCCAAAACGCGCATTGTGCCCGATTTCTCCACTCGCTGCCCCTGGAACACCGAGAAGCGCCGACTTCCTCTAAAACACTCTCTCACTATTTATAACTTTGCTATTATTTATTTAAAAAATCCTACTTAATTTATTGACATTTAAAAGTTCCAGCTTTTTCAAGTATTTTACAGGCGATTTGAAATCAGTGAAATCGTTAAGCGATCAGCCTAAAAAAGTGCTGAAGTTTTTAGCTGTTTAGGCATTTATCTAGTTTATTTTATTTTATAAAATTTCGAAACATTCAAATATTTGTTCAAATAATCGTTGATGAATGCAATTTGCATCTACAGTTAAGCAAAATATTTTTTTACTTTAATACATTTTTTTGTATTAAAATATTTTATGTTTCTCCGCCAAATTGAGTATGTTTTTTTATTGAGTTAAAAATAGAAAAAGTTTAATTACTCGACGTCAATACACATATCTCCATGTATATTATTCAGGAGTTTCTGAAAGAATTCACATCTTCACCAGCCCCTGTGCGCGTCCTTCAACACCTGCCCTTTGACAAAATGCCTCACATTATTTGAAACTTACAACAAAAGCTTTTCATTTTCCTTTTTCGTCTACTATTTTAGTCTCGTTGGGAATTTTCATTCTAAATGTGATTGGAGGACTAAGATTTCCGACGCTCCAATCTAAATGTATAAGGAATAATAATATATATGAAAAACAAATAATTAAACTTGAATGTTATTTAAAAGCTCATAATCACGTCAATCTTATTTTTTTATTTTCTTTGTAATGTATTTAATATAAAACAAATATTGTTGATATATTTTTTTAAATATATCTGTAAAAAATAGATGTTATAAATTATATGAAATATTATTATATAAAAACAAACAATTTACTTGACTGATTATCATTGAGATTTTACAAGACTTGCTTTTAAATAAATTATAAAGAATATTTTATTTTAAAGAAAGTTAAATCAAAATTACCTCATTGGATAAATTAAATAAATTTAAAAGATAAAATTATTTAAAAAGTATCAATAGATATTTAAGATCTTTTTTTTAAAATGATTTTTGCTTTTTTAAAATGAAACTCTTTTTTAAAATGAAGAATTTTTCAGAAGTAACATTTATTTATTTATTTCCTTGAGATAAAATTCATAGTTCTAACGTTAAAAACAAAGTTTACACGTACTTTACCTCATTATAAGATTTTAGTCTGTTTTAAGTATTAAATGTTAATTTAATTTAACTTCAAGTTTTTAAAGCTCTACTTTACGATAGTTTTATATCCGTTTTCCTGGGGTTTTTATGTGGTTTAATCAAACTTGTTAAATAGTGTCATTAAGAATAAACTGCAATTGGAATACTAATGTTTATAAACTTCTGACATCATTTAATGTTGTATTAACTAATTAAATTGATTTTTAGAACTACATATTAATATCAAGAACAATAATTTTTAGCAATAACAAAAAACGCCGTGCTTTCTCTTATTTTAAACAAATAAGACCAGAGCTAATGAGAATATATACATTGAGAACTTCAAAACCCGAGAGATCGAGTTTTCTCGAGAAATTTCATCTCTTTATAAATTCAATTTCGTTCAAATTATTCAGATGAGCTCAAGATTTCGAATACCCACCAAAATTGGCCGATCTCATGTAAGACAATTATAACACCAAAACAGTGTCTAATATTGCATACTAAATCAAATGCAAAAACTTACAACCCAGATCTTATGAAAAAAAAAAACCACACTTACACTATAAACTATATCCACTTACATTAAGATTATTACAATATCAATAGTACAGCTTAAATCTGTTGTCTACATAACAACTCAAATCTGATGCAATTTGAACCCAGATGTGATAGTAAATTATAATACCAATATTACAACCCATATCTTGACAATTACTATATATCACCTATATGTTACATGACAATTACATCAACAATACAACACTTCTTCTTCATCGGGTACCTCTCCATAAAGCTCTTCACAATGCTCAGGAGATGGTTGGCGACCATCTCACTGAGCATAAAGTTATGCTGAATCAGTTTTCGTGGTTTTCTAAGGGGAAAATAGTCTTTCTTGGGTCTGGGAATGGGTCTTTCTACATCGCAGTTTTATGTAAGAAGGAAAAATCTGCGTATTGCTCCTGCCCAAAAGCATTATTATACAATCCTCTTCATTCAAAACTCTGGCGTTTAGATCTTATACTCCTTCTGCAGTAAGCTTCAGAAACAATAGCAGAAGCCTTCCACCTCTATAAGGTACTTCCAGAGCACATCTCTTCACAATCATTCCAAATTCACTACTCCATAACTACAGAATGGCGGCCATGCACAATCAACAAAATGAGAAGAGCGGGGAGGTAACAATACATCAACAACACGGAATACAACCCAGATCTAGATAACTACAACACCTATGTATTCAAAAGGACTTACAACACCAATATTAGGAGCCAGATACAATGCAAGATGGTCACAACACCAGCTCTATAGCCCAGATCTGATTCAAGATAATTACAGCATCAGAGTAGGCGCTAACATTACAAAAACACTTTATTGTTCGCTTGAAATTCCAAAGCAGTCTCGTTGCTTAGTAGAACTTTTCAATAAGAATAATCGTTACGAACCGCCGTACGTTATTTCAAAAAGACAATCCGCCGGATCTCTGTGCTTTGAAAGTTTTTAAGTGTCGCCTTCATCCCTGGAAGCATCCCCCTCAGTTTAGGCTTTCTCTATGGAAGCGTCTTAACAATTCATTTGTGCTGTTTTATGACAAACTTTTTAATATTGCGGTGCTTTTTAAGCTGTCCAACTTAAGTTTTACAGATTTTTAAGGTCTTAGATTTTTTTTTGAAAACTCCCTTAATCTAGTATAACTTAACTCGGAGGCTTTGGAGTATTAATTAAAATTCATTAAATTGCTAGGTTTGGACGTATTTCTAAAAACCTCTCGAGCTAAAAACAGTTTTAAGTGCTTTTTGGCTAGACTTAAATTTGCATATTCTTTGCTTTTGTGCTCGTTTAAGCTTTTGCGTGATCTACCATTAAAAAATGAAAAAAAAATCAAATACAAAATTAATCATTACTTTGGTTGTAAAATATTATTTTAGTCATTACAACATTAACGATATTTCAAATATACTGATTTTGAAAAATAAAAAACCGTGTTAAATCGTCGTAAACAACATATTTGTAAAATCCGTGAAAAACTGGTTAACTTTGTAATATAGCACATTTTTTTTATATGTTTGCTGTGTTCGTGATCTCCTAGCCATTTGGCTTTTTATAGTTTTGTTTGAGTAGATTATTTTTATATTTATTTTTTCACAAATTGGATATAGCAGTACCACACCGCTGATCCCAGTAAGACTTTCAGGTAATTAACTCTTATTGGTTCTCTGAATGTCCAATGTTCTTTTGAAAAATTTATTAGTTTTCCGAACATGTCTGACTGAAAACTTAATTTAAAGTTTCCGCGGAGTAACTGTCTCGCTCTTTCAGGGACACCCCCGGCACCTGACTCACATCCCCTTTACTGTATGAAATTAGTTGCTTTCGTGTCAATTCATTATATGTACAGGAAAACGAATCCACATATTAAATACAAGCTTTTATCATTTCGACAAAGTATGCAATCATTGCTTAAGATTGTAGTTTTCTGTAAACGAGAACATCAAAACATTGCTGAGTTTATGTGTGATGTATATATTTTGTATTATAATTTTTGTTACTAGAATTTTATTTTATATTCTTCTTATTAGGAATATAAACAATTTTGTACAATATCATCAAAACAATGAGACCTTATCAAAGAAACTTTATTATTCATTTTTTTTTACATCACCTTGACACTTCGCTTCTTCTAGGAGTAGGTTTTACATATAGTATATTTATTCTGGACAAGCCAAGACCAGAAAAAAGAGAACTTTAATTTTAATAGAAAAAAAACTATTTTATTATTACATTTATAATAGATTCATAATAAATGCAAAGCATCCTTATTACAATATACTTGTTTAATTCCCTCTCACTTTAATCAAACGTTTTTACTTGTGAAATAATATAACATATTTTCAGAATATATTAATTTATCAAGGGATAGAGTTAAAAGTCCATTAAACTAGTTAGTAATCACAAAGCTTATTTGTCATATTTTATCCGAGAAAGTAGAGATTAAGAGCTTTGCTGCCTGGAAATCTCAAACCACAGTTGAGCCCATCATGTATATAAAGTATATACGTATATTTCAAACCATTGAAATACTTCAGAAACTCTAAATTATAATTTATCAGATTTCTTCCAATTTGTTTTAAGCGATATCGATATTCGTAAAAAAATTATGATCTATAATTATTATTTTTCTTTAATTTCTTACGATCATTTAAAACTTCTGTAATTGAGATTTTGCTTCTTTTGAATATTTTTAACAGGATTTCGTATACTTTTCCATTGTTTTAGACAACATCCTATATTAAACAGCTAAATACGTTATTTCTTAGTATTACTTATATGATTAGGCACATTAGTTCATATATAGAAGATGATTTAAAGAAACTCTTAGAAAAATATCATCGTGATTTGTGTGGGATGATACGATCACGATGATATTTTTCTGAGAGTTTCTTTAAATCATCCTCTATGTATGAACTAATGTTCCTAATCATATTAGTAATAATATAATAAACCCGTAATGGGTAATAAATACGCATCTGATTGACCAATCCATAAATAGACATTATTTCTTAATGATGTAAGCTCTTAATGATTTGTATATATGCTTTACAAAATTTAAATTTTAATCTGTTAAAAATTCTCCTAAAATGCCATGTTAACAAATTTTGAAATAATTAATCAATTTTAAAACAAACACAAAAGCTTTATTGTATAATCTTTTATGAAATCAAATTTGATTTTTAAATACAACATCGTAAGTACAATCAACCAAGTACCAGTAAATTTTTGAAAAAATTAATTAATTGAGTGGGCATTATTCCGGTGTTGGCTTATTCTAATATCAATATTTTATTTTGTTCACAAAGAAGATAAAATTCCGTTTATAAAATTTTGGATTTTAATTAAAAGTAGAGTGATTACAGTCTTATCACATAAGATATACGAAATTTCTAGGGAGTTTGGCATCGTCTGGTTTTTCACACTTATCCAGGCTTATTACTTATGGGAACGCACTTATTATGAAGTATTAAATTTCGTGGGAGATTTCTCAAGTATATAAATTTAATTTATCTCTCATAATTCTCACGCAACAGATTTTACGAGAAGTCTCTATATTAAATTTATTTAATATTCAAAGGCCTTTTATACTATTAATAAGTTTTATTTTAATTTACAAAAAAAATTCTCAATTCATAATCTCTAGGTAACAGCTGAATCACAAAAAAACATTTAACGATATATCAAGAGTAAGGAAGAGCTTTCTCTTATTCAGTGAAAAAAGTTAAAAATGGCGTAAATTAATTGAATTTTGAGTATGCTTCTCAATGATGACAAAGACTTATTAAATAAATATATAATAGCACCTTGAGGAGTATTGTTAAAAAATATTTTAATCATAAGAAAAACAATATAAATTCATTAAAGTATATTATGAGATTTCTTACTTCCGTACTTTGAAAACAAAACTCCACCTTACGAATACGATTGTTTGAAAAAAGCCCGGAAAACTTTTATTTCATATCATCCTCAATTTTCATTCCCGGATTTCAACAACACTCGGATGGGGAAGTTGCCGGCAGATGCTTAAGCGATACATACAACAAGGGAGGTAATATCCGAGATACTTATCATCAAAACTTTGAATGCAATGCCGTCCACAATAGAATCCGACAAAAAATACCCGAGGTCCCTGAAGTACAGGGCAGCTGCTTCGAATGAGGTCGCCGCATATGGAGCTTCGTGTCGATTTCTTAATTTCCGAGATGAACAAACAATTTGGGACATCTAGACTTTTCTGAATTGAAACCGTAAATAAAAATTTTCTTTAATAATCGAATTACTGCATAAATTATACGCTTAACTGAGTAAAATCAATTTTACTCAGTACATGAAATCACATACATCTCAGCATAACAACTCAGATGTAAATGATTTATACAATGATAAAAAATGAATGTACTAAACAAAGCAGGAGCTTAAAGCATTTTCAGTTTATATGTGAGCATAAAAAAACATTTCAGAAAATGAGTCTTTTTATTGATAATGATTAAGTACATTTTTTCAAATATTGAAAAATGATTAAAGAAACTGTGAAGAAATGAATTTGTGTGGGATTCGAACCCACATCCCCAAGCTTTCATGGCCATTTGGCAAGAATTTTTAACAATCATATCCTATAAGTGAAACAACGTACTTATTATGCCAAATAAATATTGTGTGACTTGCAATACTAGACTTTTAACACAATGTACTAAGTGAAGCATTTGAATCCGATCTGGATATTATTATTTTTTATGTCTATTTAATTAAGCCAATACACGCTCTTGTTAAATATATTATTGATTTTTGTGAAGACCGTCTCACAGGAAGTACGATTTTGCCTATACAGGTTTTATTTGTACAAATGTACTTAATCATTATCAATCAATCAAACCTGTATAGGCAAAATCGTACTTCCTGTGAGACGGTCTTCACAAAAATCAATAATATTGAGTCATTTTATACTCATAAACAAACGTCTTATAATTAATAATAGTAATATAAACCATTACTGTCAGATTATTTTCGAGTGTAATTTTAATCCACGTGTGCTATCATTATTTACCAAAGTATAACGGACTTACGACTGGGGAAAAATATTTTTGAAAAGGTTGGAACTTTTCAGGATTCAAGAAGGTACGCGCGCTGCAGGTTTCTCTCAACAAAAGCAATTCATTTCGCCGCGGAAGCACAAGGGCGGGGCTGAGCAGTTAAAAACCTCTCGTTCTGTTAATGTGCCTGCACTTCTATGTAGAGTGACGCTAGAGTGAGATGAATATAATGGATGTTGGCACTGCACTAAAACTTAAAAATGAATTAAAGAATCTGTGCACCGTGAAAACCTCCCTGCAGATCTAACTTTTAAATTGAAGTTATATTCGCGTTGCATATTTTGGGAAATTATATTTTTTGTGCTTATAAACTGCATATTTTAAGTATATAATCATTTTTAGCGTAAATGTATAAAAAGCTATATGCTTACACTTTAAGAGAAGTGTTATTTTATAGAATATCAAATAAACGCCTCGATGTCTTTCTACTGAATCACTCAAGCTACTTTACGGTTAAATAAACGTGTAAACCAATAATTTGATCTGAACATCAATATTTTATAATGATAGAATGATTCAATTTTTAACTGAGGATTATTGTTAATATAGCTAATTTTAGCAAGTTATTTCAACATGGATGTTCTTAATGTTCCACTTTTTCACGTCTAAGTTTTTTTGGCTTTACAAGCTCATCATGTACGAGGAAATGATGGAAATTTTTCAAGGATTTATTTTTCAGCTGATACTCAATTAGGGCTCTCATTTTTCAGGATTATCTCTCTGAGGTGTTTTGGAAAGATTAACTTCCGCTGTTGCCAAAGCGGCCAACTTGCTAAATTATTTGTGGTACGCAATTACGTTTTCTTAGCAGGCTGGCGTGTTTTTCATACGAGGGTAGCTTTAATAAGACGCATCGTAAGAGAAAACACACTTATTATTAGACGCTTGTTTCGAATTTTTTTTTATATAAACTTATATTGATACTTTCATTCAAATATGTCTTGAATTATTATTTTTTTTATTAATTTCTGTATTTTTTTAAGATGGAGAGTAGAATATCAATGCCTGCTGTGTTTAGAATAAAATTAATACTAATCAATATTTCATCTAAAATTTTTGCGATAATGATAATAGTCTGTTTTTTAAAAACATTTTCTGGCAATAAATTATTTTTCCTTTTTTTAGTCTTCCGTCTAAACCTAAACCAATCACGACCGGTTTGAAACTCTTCTAGGATTAATGTGCTGGTTGTAATTTTAAGTGCATCACTCTATCTTGCAAGCGAATGTGCTTAAACCAGCAGAACCTTATTTATCTTAACAAGATAAAAAAATTATACAAATATGTTACATATATTTTTAATTGACTTGTGTTACTAATAATTTACAATTTTATCTATTTTTAATAGCTATTGAGTATCGTGTTTTTGGGAGATTGCCTAGACATTTGCGTGTCAGTTTGTCACAAGTTATTGCCGTTTTGTGTTTGGTATAAATAGTTGTAGCAACACTTAAAACTGTCTCATAAAAGTACCCCATTTATTGAATGGGGGGTTCTGAATAAAGATCGGAGCTAATAAATTCCATTGCGGACAAAAGACTTTCATATGGATTCAGACAGACTCCTTTAGATTGCTTCAGGAATTGGTAGGATTGGATAATACAGAAGTAAAAATAATTTCTGGCAAACTTCACCCTTGGATGAATTTTTTTCTGAAACCTTATTGACATGCTTAAATTTGAGACACTTAAATATTTTAAGAAATTATTAAAAAGGCGGTCCCACGACTTTTTTGTAGTTTGTATTTGATTGTGTTTAAATGAATACTCTTGGTATCGTTATATAAGCATGGAATAAATCACTGACTGGTGAAAGAATATTGAAGTGGTGTAAAGAAATGACATAATGTTGATTATTGGTAATACTCTAATGGTGCCTACGTGCGTCCTCCCTTATTGTATTTTACGATCCGATATATTTTTTTATGAAGATAGACGCGCCTTTATGCGGGAGATCCAAACCATTAATGAAAAAATATTTCATCGCCTTTCATTTTAATATTTTTGCTTCCAGACAGGAATATAGTATTAAAAATTTCATGAACGTAATACTTGGATATATATATAAATACTGTTAATATTAAAATTCAAGTAATGTCAATCAATTCATCCTAACAGACCTTAATCATAAAGCTATAAAATTTTAACAACTACCGAGTGTTTTACTTTCTGCATAGTTTTTTCCTCATTTCAAAACTTTTTGAATAGGAAGTACCCAACCTAGCATGCAAGGTAATTACGTAGCTTTGTGATTAAAATCTGAACAAATTTGTCCCATTTCACCTGGTCTTTGAGTTTCAATTCTTATCTAGGCGCCGCAAATTATGTCCAATTAGAGCAGTGACGTATCTGATCTTCAGTTCTAGCAGGAAATACTGTGAAACCTGTTTCAGAGGATTTAGCATTGAAGTACTCGCAAAAAACATTTCAACTTCAGTGAAGTTCATACTTCTTATGAAATTTGACCTTTCAGACTAATTCGTTTGAAATCGTACCACAAAAGATAACAGTTTCAAAAACTGAAATGTAATAGAATTTCTGGCTGCAACCTTATATCCAAAGGTTGAATAAATTAATTCTACTAATGATAACTAAGACTCAATAAAAATTTATAGTTTTATTATGTTTAATACAATGAAAAGTTTATTTAAATTACCAAGTTAGCCATTGTAATTCTACAAAACTATTGACAGTGGTTTTCTTTAGGTTTTATTTTTTACTCCGTTCTTGTAGGCCGTTTGTGTTTTTTAATTAATAGTGAAAAAAATCAATATCTCTGGGCTTTGAAACCGAAATCAAAAGAAAACGAACAAATCAGTCTTGTAATTATTTATGTGTAAACGATCCTTTTTTGTTATTTTTATTTTCCTAAAAATGACTATTATTACATTTTGCTATACTGTTCTTTTAATGTGTAAAAGTAACATATTTCAACCTGTTTCAACCCAAAGGATGCTTTTCTTTATAAAGGAAGCAAGCAATATATGCAAATTCATAATTTACAATTTTTACCTTAGATTAATTGATCATATGTAAGATGACGAAAAATATTTTATACTTAAGAATGTGGTCACAATTGAATTATTGTAACACTGTAATTTGGCTTGTCGTTATATCCAAGAATGGAACCTAATATATGATAAATATCTATGACTCGAAACCATTCTTGATAAAGAACAAATACAGCTCAGTCTTTTTAAGGAATAAAGAATATTTCTAGAGCCTATTTAACTTGGCTTATACGCGAACCAATTTTGTACCAATGATAATATTATCTAAGCTCAAAAAAATTATTGGCCTTTCCGAGCACAGGAAAAATGTTTGAAACAATCATAATAAATAAAGCACGAACTTATCGAAAATTGACAAGAAAAATATACTCAATAATACGGGATTAGAATATAAAAGTAATTTATTTTATTTTTTAATGGCAAAATACTTTCAATAAAATTATTAGTGTTTTGTGGAATAAATAGTATACATGGTTTATTATTAAATTTGCAAAAAAAAAAAATGGGTATCAAAAATTACTAGGCAGTTTGTATTTAATAACTTTTTTTCTCTACTCTGAGTTTTTCAAATATATAAATATTATTTATACTTGCTTCTATCTATTGTAAGTGTATATTTTCCTATGCGTATCTGTTTATTTCCAGATCACTTGGTAAACATTGTGCGTTGTTCATTGATGCTATTCAAACGAGAGAGTCTCCTGTCGATTGACCATGAATAAATAATCTATACGTCGCAGTATTCAAGACCAATGCCAAAACACTGTAGATAAGAAAGGTTCAGATCTCCTCAGTAGGGTAGATTTATTTTTTACAGTAAATTTAGCTGCTTACCGTGTATTTGATATTTGGATTAATCTCGCTTATACATTAAAATGAATTACTACATTCAAGCTCCGATTCTGGCTGGAATCCAATAATTATTATTTCGGTCGTGATATATGTTCAGATAAAAGGATTTTCGAAACAGTATCCAACGCTAGATAAATCAATATTAATGCAAGAGTGAGATTCAATCGGTTTTTAGTGCAGCATGAAAGATATATTTATAAATTTAACTAAATATTTGGTCAATCGGTCAATTATGAGTAACATGTATATATAGTATATAGTTTTGTAGTGAAGTCTGTTAATTTAGGCCCTTGACTTGAAAGTTGAATACTTATTTTTTCGAATCATTCTTGATGAGTTTTTTGATAGTTGTAGTATAGCTACCAAAGCAATTTCCAATATAATAATAAAATTCGCACTTAATGCTCGGTAAATCGAATAGTGAGTACGTTGAAGGCTGTGCTGCGTGCAAGTAACGACTGCGAAGACCGTTATAGGGGCGTTAGCCTGGATATGACGTCACGAGTGTTCACCGGAAACAGACTCCCGACACAGCGAGGATGCCACTTGGCATTTCACTTCCGGTGACAATACCAGAGTCCACGTCCTAGACCGATGCGTAACGTCGGGTTTGATATGATTATTTTATCATACTCAAATACTTTTAAGGATAATTTATAACTCAAATTAGATTTCAAATAGTAGCGTTGAATCCAATTTGCGTTTAAAAAAAGCTAATCATTATCTTTCGATTAAACTTTTTGCCACCATCTTTAATAGGTATTTTGAAAAACTATTCTCTTGGTCCATTATATAACACTAGGGCCTCTACTTTATAACTTAGAAGTTTTTTATACTCTAAAAAACCAATCTAAGTTTTTAAATGTACGTGTTATTTAATAAAAACTTAATGGCATTAGTAAAAGACAATTTAAAAATTGAGATTCTTTTATTTTTATGGGTAAATTAAGCCTAAGCTTCAACGGTAAAAAGCTTTCGATATAAATATGTTTAATAAATATTTTCTTAAAATGCGTCTTATCGATAAATTTAAGTCATACGTTAAATTATGAGAGGAATTGATATTTTGCATCTATATGAACCTCCGTTTTGTAAGTATTTTAAAAATACGAAAAGTCATATGGATTATAAATTATACTTTATTCAATCTGGCGTAGGTCTAGAGTTTGTACAGTTAACTTCAAGCCATTTAACTATTTATATTTGTTGTATTAAATTCGACAGTTCATTGTTATATGTCGCAATCGATAACAAAGGGTATTCATTTATGGATGGGAGGTAATTTATATTTACATATCCAGAATCTACGACTATTGTAGACAACGTCTAGTCGTGTGTTGCAAATTCTATTATCACTGATTATGCAATTAGGTTCCCAGAACAAGAGGTCAAACAGTGATTCGAATTAACACATACCACTTCAGTTAGATTTACTCAGCAGATATGCAATAATTATATGTATAAATCAAACCCTTAATTGCTTTATTTGCAATAGTCGTGTGTAAATATAATCCAATTATTAATACACTTAAATAGTTTATTTTTCTTTTATATAATAAGAACTCTGAGCTAACAAGCTGCTAGTCATTACTCAGCCATTGAACAATCATATGGCTGAATAGAAATTTCAATTCAGATTTTTATGACTGCACAAGCAATCTTTTAATCAACCTGTATAAATGGTTGTTAACGAAAAATATGCTTGACTTCACATTCATACGGACTTTTACATTAACGTTAAAAACTTCCCACATTAAAAAAGTATCGACTATTTTAATTATTAAAAACTAGATTTCAAGTGCCAGATGACTTCCAAAACCGATTTATTTTATTAAAGTTATCCATGTTATAAAATTCAGAAATTTAATATAAAGTTTACATATCGTACATTTTTTCATATCTATAAAATCCGTTGTTTAATTAGTAAAACAGTAAAAAGAAAAATTGATTGCAGTTTTTTTACAATAACAGTAATGCTCAAAATAAATAAATATGAGATATTTCAACAACCGTTACCAAAAAAATCTATGAATTCGACGTTAATATTTTTTCCGCTTTTGCGGTGGTAAGATTATTTTATATTTATATTTATATTGCATTTTAAGCTCTACATTAACAGAACTTACATTTTTAAAGCAGCAAAAAAGACTGGTTGTAATACTATTTTATTATATTTGACCAAATTATAAATAGGTCTTGTTGAGGGACAAGGCATTTGATTCGTGAAGATACGTTATTATAATGATAAAAGTACCTTTGTATTTTGTCTTCACTTTGAGTTTATTAAAAAAATTTGCATTACTAGTTTCGACCCAATACACTGGGTCATCATCAAATGCATAACTATGCATTTAGTTATGCATCTGATGATGACCCAGTGTATTGGGTCGAAACTAGTAATGCAAAAAAAATTAATAAACTCAAAGTGAAGACAAAATACAAAGGTACTTTTATCATTATATTATAAATAGGTATTTAATAATTAGCACGGATCTGGCAGGAGCTCTAGGTCTGCACAAGTATGTACTGATGTGCGCATGCCGAAGGCTTTGTTCCGAGGCTTCTTGTAGCATTAGGTGGAACACAACGCACTGGCCGGAAAGGCTGAAGATGGAATCAGGTCATGTGATTTATGGAGCTGCCATATAGCATGCTCATCTGTAGACTAATGTGGAAACTTTCATACCATAGATAGCATGGTAGGGTTCAATAATATTGTCATGAGTTATCGTCTGAAATTAGATATTGCGATTTGTTCAATTAACCCAAAGCATTTTTTTAACAAATCCAAAAATGTATGCTGATTTGTATTCACATACTCTTCGTCGATACAATCATTTTTATTTTAATTATATTGTTAAAATAATTCACCTTTCTGAATTCTCTTTAGTAAAGTTTACATAAGTATTTTTTTAGTATGAAAAATATCCTGCGTTCATTAAATATGGAAGAACTCTAAGATAAGGAATAATAGATAGTCCATTACAAAGAGCGACCTTTAAAAAAATACGCTAAAATATTATCATTTCAAGCAATTTAATATTATCTTTAGAACCAGAAAACCGTTGAAAGTTGAAACATTGCTTTTCGCAAAGCATTAGGAATGAACCATATTTTAATACAATTATAATTTTAATTCACATTTTTATCAAAAGGAATATCATATTTACTAGAAATGCTAAGGGAGAAAAACTGAAAGCGATAACAATAGATATTATTTTTTTATTATAATTCGAAAGCAAATTGTAAATAATGTATTATCGTTTTTTTTGTTTTTTTATTTGTTTCATTTTTATTTTATTTGTGTATTTTTTTTAATTTTAAGTTATGGGACATCTTATATTTTATTTACGATCATGCAAGACTGATTGCAAAAAGAAGCATCAGGAATATTAATCCACTTTATCAAATTTTGCATTCATGGCATCCTCTCTCCCTTGAGATCTCTTCACCTCTCGATCTTTACTTAAATTCTGCAGGGTTTTACATTAGAGACTTAATAAAGCACGTCCAAAATTCACGACATTTTTTTTAATTTCCCATAACTTTTTGTCTTTTAGTCGCTAGTAACTTTGACAACGGTGTATTGAAATTTCTTGTTCTTTCGTACCTCCAAGGAATTCAGCTTTTTAGCGTTGTTTTCGTATTTTGACTTTTACGAAGTGTACTTTGATAAATGCTCTCTGGTATCTTTGCTACCAAATATAAGAAATTCTAAATATTTATATTTTTTAATCATATATCTTGAATATATTCAGCACCTGTAGGTAATATTGTTTTCCTTACTCTCCCCATAATCTCCTATACTTAAGTAGACAGTAGCTTAAAATTTATGTTGCCCTATTTTTTGTCGCAACGTAATGTTTGCAGAGTTTCTATTAAAAGTGAACGTATTTCAAAACAATATCTATTTTTTTTTTTTCAATTGCTCATAAATTGAATAAGGTTAAATTGATTTAAAAATAAATATTTTGTAGCTTAAACACAATTAGCATATTTTGTAAAAAATCCGATGAAAATGTTATACTTTTAACTACAGCTTTTTAAATAAAAATACGAAATAGAAGTAAATTTTGTTTAGAATTCTCTAAATCAGTTTAGTTACCAAACATATTTTTCTACTAAGTTTACTATTTCTTGCTCTACTGTGTTTTTCCTAGAATATTTACTTTCATAATAAATTCCTTCTCTATACTCTACTTTCCTTATAACGTACTAAATTTATCTCCCAACTGGTTGCAGGCAAATTTTTTTGGCTGGTATTTCATATTGAAGCACTAGTTTTTTCTAGTAATATTGCGTTAAGCATAAGCAAAAGATCTATTTCAAGAAGAGCCTAGATGTTTTATTTTATCATATTACTAAAAAATATATAAAAGGAATTCTACAAGTAAAACTTATTTTTATGTAAATTTTTGCTATTTTTTTTAATTAAAAATATTTATTCAAACAGTAGAGATAAGTGAAACTTATCACATTAAAAATATGTAGTGAAAAAATCACAAGGGTATATACTATTTTTGTATAAATAAAAATTAAATTTCACCAAGAACTTTTTGTCGTATAAAGTAAAATATGTACTGTATAAAATACTAATATATCTTTTTAGAATATCAGCATATTATATTTATTCATTGTTTCTTTTTTATAGCGTAAAATAAATTTATTTAAACGCTTCAAAATAAACACCTCAACAATAATAAAACATATTTTTTTGTACCTATTTCCACAGCCTACATTTAGTTGATTTGGAAATTTTTTTGGATGTTACTCAATTATTTATTATATCTTACACTCAGCATCTTATTTCCTCCGTGTATTCATATTCGTCTTCAAAAACCGGCCCAGAGCTTATCCGATTCTTCAGCTGTCAGTCCCGAGGATCCCCGGGGGGGTGCGTCTCTGAAACCTAACCTAACCTAACCCAACCCCAGGCGATAAGCCTCGCGGGCAGCCCCGATAGAAGCACATTAGTCGCGCCCGTGGACCCAAAGTGGCCTTGCAGTCCTGACGCACCTGTGAATCACAGGTGATATGGAGTGGAAGGCAAGTTATTGGTGATTGATGTTCTCAGATAGTGAGAAGATATTTTTTCGATTTTTGCGAACCCTTTTGCTTATAAAAATAAATTGTACATTCAGATGATAAATATGAAAAATTGATGTAAGCTTTTTCGAATAAAGATGTAATAACTTTGATGCTTACACTCAAATATATATAAAGAATGACTAATTTTATTGTGTGTTAATTGTATCATTTGACTTTCCGGTTATCCGACCGGCGATGCATTTTGAATATTAAATACGCGTTTTAAAACAATATCTACGAAACTGAAAACATCAACTGAGTTAAAAAGTCAGAAACGGCAAACTCAATTAAACCATCCGAAGTTGTTAAAGTTTTAATCAATATACAAAACCACAGGAGCTAATTTGCGCATCCTTGCTAACCCAATGCAATTACGGTGCAGCGGTTGAGAGAATGTTCGTGCAGTTCTATGCTAAAGTAACGCTTTGTGTCAGGGGATACCAGAAATACTGAACTAAGTGATAACTTTTTATTTCCAGATATGTATAACATTTCAATTAAATACAATCAATCAAGGTTTCCTTAATTATACAGTTAAAAAAACTAAACTAAGTTACTAGTGAAAGATTAAAAAAATTGAGTCGATCTGAAGGTAAAATGTTTAAATATGTTTTAAGTACAGTTAAATTTCTTTTTTCTATTTGTAAATAATAAATCGGTATAATTTTAAAAATAAAATATATACATATTTAATATAAGTTAACTAAAATTAAAATAACAGTAATTTGTTTGGATCTCATATAAGTTAAACTTTAAATCAAACACTTAATAAAATACTTAAATACTTGTAGTTTAATATTTTTTCTTGTGTATATTAAAGATAGAATAGACAATATCTAGAATATCAAAATCTATGTGAAAGTCTTTATGGTATTTTTGCAGTAGTAAAAGTGGGGTGAAAGCGATGTGAAAGTCTATCTGATATATTTGTGATAGGACAGCAATGGTCAATGAAATGCAATGCCAACGATCACATTGACTTTTTAGTAATTGGGTCGAGTTTGGGCATTTCTGATTAGTCAATTTCTTTAAAAATCAGCCAATAAAAACATTAAAATTTAAATTAAATATTTTTGGTACATTAAAATCTTTATAAAACTAGTCCGGACCCTAACTGATATTTTTTGTATTCTTACCTGTAGTTTGCTAATTTTAGCTTTAGATGTACATTTTAAATTTGCTTTTAAAAATAAGTATTCGTTGCATATTTTCCCCAATTCGACCCAATTACCAGAATTTTTATGCTTTTATTTACTACTTATTATTTATTTTATATTTTTAGAATTAAATATTTTTTTGTGCATTATATGTAAAATATTATTATTGACTATGTGCAACTATAAATATACCTTAAAAAATTCTAGAATGTGCTCTTGGGGGCAAAAAGGTTGGGGACCCTTGGTTTATATTATAATAATACTAAATAAATATTTAATCCAATCGCCATGGCTGTGTAGTATATCAGTAGCTATATTAGCATAGCTATTGATATATTATTGATTTTTTTGTGAAGACCGTCTCACAGGAAGTACGATTTTGCCTATACAGGTTTCTATTGATTGTTCATTATTAAGTACATTTTTTCAAATATTGAAAAACGATCAAAGAAACTCTCAGAAATTTAATGGGCATAATAAGTATGTTGTTTCACTTATAGGATATGATTATTAAAAATTATTGTCAAATATTGTGATTCGTTGGCATAATTGGTAAATGCACCTGCCATGAAAGCGAGGGGATGTGGGTTCGAATCCCACACAAATCACGATGATATTTTTCTGAGAGTTTCTTTAATCATTTTTCAATATTTGAAAAAATGAACTTAATAATGTACGTAATCAATAGCTACTGATATTTTATAGAATATTAGTAGGTATAGTATCGTAGTATTCGTGATGCATTGAGCTATTGTCGGTGGCTTGAGATAGCGCTCTGGTGGTTGGTGGTTGGTGGTTGGTGGTTGCTCGACGCAGGGATTATGACATTTAACATCAGACCTGGCAATCCATGCAGCCGTCCAGTGCTGCCACACCGGAATAAATAATTCACACTGGCAACACCCCGCAACCCAGTTCCTTCTGATAAGCGGCTTAAGTCCTGAAAGGTAGAGCACCATCGCCTATGGAGATAGATTAATAATTAAACAGATTGTATTCAATGAAAAAAATATTTTTAAATGTAATATTATATTAACATATTTTTTATTTAATATTACGCAATCTTCAGAATGAAAATGTTTTTTCATATTTTCTTGGTATAAAAGCTCATTTTGACTACCTGTTAACTACTTAAAAATATTGATAAAATTCAGTGTACAGTAATACCTCGTTATGCGCGGTTTCACTATAACGCGAATATCAAATTTTGCGTTAAAATGCCTCGCATTACGCGAATTTCTTATTTTAAGAATGTGTATGAACATAATGTAGTCATCGACTTCTCTTAACAATTAAAAACAGCGTCGGATGTTATGAACGTATTTTACAAGAACGTAAAAGAAACATTACCCAAAAGACAATAGATGTATTTTTCAGTAAAAATAACATGTAATACTGCAAAAAGTGTTCTTAGAATTAAAGTGATTGATCCAAATGATTCGTATTTTTTTGTATTAAGTTTTGACTATGTATGTTTAATCGAATTTCACTTAACGCGATTTTTTCCGGAACGTATCCTTCGTATTACTGTATTAAGAAAGCGTGCACTACATAAACATAAAAAAAATATATTATTAAAAAAACTATCAATGTTGAATCAACTTGTCTTGTTGGTCTGTTTATCTGTGATATCTTCAAAAAGGTTTATAAGTATAAAAAATACTCAAATGACATGATATAAAAATTAACTCCTTTGGTTTTTATTTTAATTTTAAATACCAATTCAACAAGTGAAAAAAATATTATCGTGTGGTTTTGATAGTACAGCCTCCACAGGCTCAAGTACTTCAAGGTTAGTGCTCGCTCAATATTTTATGTGACGTCTATTTGGACGCGCACTATCTAGTGAGGTAGAAGATTGTCGATCAAAGAAATTAATCGAATTCTTGTAATTTGATTATGGCCCGATAACTTGTTCATGAAATTCTGTTGACACTTAAAATTTTGTCGGAAAATATAATTTACGTGAAATATTTTTTTTTAATTTTACATAATACTTGTTCTAGGTGTTTTTACTTGGTGACGGTAATATTACTCTTCTCTTTAAATTAAAGACAATTTTTTTACTTTATTTCAAAATTATTTTTATATGATTTATATGTTTGCCATACAAAAGGTATTGTTTACAATAAACTCGTAAAATCAAACTACAATTATATGCTTTCAAATTTATTTATAAGGTATAATTTCAAACCAAAAAAGCTAATTTACATATAAATATCGAATTTTAATGTTGGATAAAACCATAGAAAAAACACAAGTGCTATGTTTCATGTGTACTTAACTAAAATGAAAAGATTTAACTTGATAATGTTAATGTTATAAATTTACTAAAAATTCAATCGTATAAAAGGTTTTGTTGGTGTATTTTATAAATAATTTTTTATAGTTTAGAATAATATTTTTCTAGTTTTTTCAGCATTACTTGACGTAAAATAATTCGTACATGTACACTCTTTTGAATTGTTTATTTTAACATTGAATAGCTGCATCAGAGATTAAAGTTTCCAAAAATATGCCATGATTAATTTATCCGCTCCTTGCTTTTATATGCAAATTTATTACAATTCAACATATATTTCACAATGTTTTGGATATGTTCCAGAACTTTGTTAGTTGCCAAAAAATATTTGAGATCATTTAAATAATCGTTGAATCTTACAACATGGTGATGTCTGAATTTAATCAAAGTAATGAATTGACAAAATGAGGCTGCTTAAATTAGTTTTTCAAGATTTTGGTACTTATTGAAAGATATTAAACGGTAGAAGCTTTTGATTTGTATAGTTATCTATAACCTCGTCTTTTCGAAAATTTGAGCCCAGCCAAATTTATAAATGCTTTGATGCTTTTATAGCATAACTGTTTTTTTTAGTAAAGTGAAAAACGGGGAATTATTAATAAAAGCTACAAAAATAAATTTTATACATTTTAAAGCTAAGCACGTTTTCAACAGTGTTTATGTTATCAAGTTAAATTTAGCATACACATTTACAAAACCTTAAATAATTATAATACAAAATGCTTAAAATAGATTTATACACAATCAAAAGCATTTTTAAGATACAATCCAAACGGACTACATATAAAATTGAGACAGTAGCTTAAAAAATAAATATTATTTTCATGAGTATTTAAATTTAACTTTCGATAAACCAGTCCAAGTGCCACTATTGATTATTATCTACTTCTTAGCTTGTTACATAAAGCCAATTTGACTTTGACCTATTTATAAACCCTTGTTCGTTAATTCATTAACTTTGTAAAAAGGCGGCATAATCGAGAGAAGCCTACGATACACTTAGTCATGAATAATGAAATAAAATATTAAATTATTGGGAAAAAAAATAGGTAATAATATATGGGAAAACCTATAGCTAGGTGTTACCAGATTTTATTGTTTTTTTATAAATTTAAGGTCTTAAGTGTGTATAAAATATAAAATATTTAAGTTAAATTTAACTTTATTTTAAATAAACTCACGGTCTTCGATAAGATTATTATATTTTTGCCAGCTTATTGATTTGTATTTTATAATATATAGTTCCCCTTAAACCATATCATGGTTATCATAAAAATCTAGAATTTTTACCTTTTTTAAATAAAAAAAGTCAAATTAGTCAAATCGATTGTATATTAAACGTTCCCTGTAAAGAAAATATACGATTGACAATAATGATTTAAATTCAATAACAAAAATGCATAATTACATACAAATATAACACAAAAAGGCTTTGCTAACTCTTCACGATTTTACAGAAAGAAATCAGTATTTAAGTCTTTACTTGAAAGCCTCTCTTATTGTATTGCTTAATTTCTGAAATACTGAAATTATTCATTACTTAGTTACGGCTCAATAGACAAGTTATATGAAAAGTTTACTTTGGAAATTAAAATAAATTCCCAAGAAAAACAGCACCCTTTTCTGTTGGGGACTAGAAAAGGTGTGTAAATTTAAACCTTTAGAGTCAGGGCTATATTTCTCGGTGGACCATTTCTTTAAGGTTCCAGGTCCGTCTTGCGCGGCGTCACGTGCTGGTTTCGCATAAAGAAGGCCAATAATACAAAGTACCTGGAATGCGATACAAGCGAAATGGAAGGCGAGCAGGTAAACTCCGCTGCAGTAGTCAACAAAGTGTTGCTCCAAGCACTTTATAAATTGTCGGAGATTCATCGGTCCATCACGTAATGAGCTCCGTTTAAGTGTTTTGTAAAGTGTGGGACAAGAATTTATTTTACTACCCTAACATAACCTAACCTTACCTGAGCTGCCGTATTCCGAGATGTACGTTACAATGTAGCTGTGAACTTTTGAACCAGTAGTGGTCGACGCAAATATTATGACACTTAACCAACTTTTGATTAACCAAGACTAAATTAGACGAATTCTCAGATATTTTTTATATAAACAATATTTTATTGAGCATGATGTTCAAGATTTTTCGTAGTATATCTTATATTATTAATTGCAGTAACTTGATTAAAAAAAATGTTTATCAAATAGCTGAATCACTTATTAGTAAAAGTTTACACGCAAAACACAATCAATCTACTGACTTTGGCGTACATTTATTGGAGGCTGGCAAAGTATGCCTCTGTTAGGGATGTTTTAGAAACTAATAAACAATGCCAAGCAAAAACTAAATTAACAAGTAAATACAATCTAACGAATAACCACTGATTAGCCTCTGTATTTACGTGTTTTATTCTTATACTCGCCGTGCCTCTTCCGACTAATGAAACAATAAAACCTTATCATAAAAATCTAAAACATCCATATTTGCACTATTTTTATAACTTAAAATGATGTTATAAAATTACTTAACATTATTTATATTATTTTTACATATTCAGTTTCAGCCGACCCACAACTGCACTCAAACAGCTAATTAGCTCACAGGTAAAAAAATTCAACGAACAAATGTTAAATTATACATTCGTACTATATTTTATAAATTTTGTGGTAAACGCACTTGAAAAAAATAATACTCTTCAGGGAAAAAACGCTCTGCCTTTTTTTACTTTTTCTGAAACCTACATGCTTAATTAAAACAAATTCCAGAGATATAACAAATTTATCACAAACTAATATTTTGATTTCGGTATTGGAAACGTCAGTTGTGATAAGAATATATCTAAAATACTTATTTATTAAAAAGAGAAATACAAAAACGCATAATAATAACACGTAAAAAGCGAATCATCATAGTTAAAATAATCATCGTTCAGATTATCTGAATAAGAAAACTATGCATATTAAAATATTAAACTTAACGTTGGCGCCGTTTAATTTATCTGCAAAACCGCTCAAGTTCTCTAGAGAATAAAATGCACGCAAATAATATTTTAAGTAAAACTCTGCGCTTAAAATGTAATTAAATTTACTGCATACGGTAAGGAGATTAAATTTCAATTAAAAACCAACAATGTTATAAATTACCGCTTTAAAAACCGGGTTAACCCTCGCTTTATAAACAAAACTAAAAAAATATGAACCTCACAACTTAATTATCAATTATACGGTAAATATTATGGAAAATTGTTTAAAAAATTTGATGGATAACATATTGTTGTTGCCAATTAAAATACTGTGTTTTAGTAAGATTACATGATAAATAAATTCGATGTTTTACCCGTGCAACTTTGTTGGGTTATATAAAAATATGTGAGTTGTAAAGATTCAAGACATTTATATAACAGTAGGTACATTTTTTGCCGAGAATGTAGGTTCCAGTGTTGCTGTTTTACATATGCAAAAGAATTTTAATGTGAAAAGGTAATCTTGCAACATGATTCGATGCAAATTTTTCTATGAATACGATATGACATTTTTACAATAATATCGTGAAAATATTTCAACAATTCAATTTTACTGTTATACTGTAGATTTCAATTTTATACCCACGCTGAGAGTACGCGGATCCTCGCATTATCTAGGCGATGATATTATTTCCAATACAAGTCGCGACACGTCGCAATCAATAATGTTTTCAGCCAAGGCGAGGGAAATCCCGAGGGAAATTGTAACACAAAAGCTCACTAGTCAGAACCGTTCCAGTGGCTTTTTACTCTCTGATATATTGACAGTATTCCCCTCCAACTTGTTAAAAGCTGAACTCTGTTATCGAAAACTCACAGCCGAGCACTTGTTTTTTTTATGACGTAATGAGATCAAATGCTTTTTTCGTGTTTTCGGTTTTGAGAGCGCCGTTACATTTTTTTAAGGTGGAATAATATTTTAATTTCGGCCTTCTTTTTAATTAAGTTAAGATGATCTTGCGTGCGTTTAAAATTTGTGGGATTTTTGATATATTTTATATCGTTTTGATTTACTTTTGTAAACTGATTTCCATAACTATATAATTACATAATTAGTTCATTATCTTGACTTGAATATTCTCAACAGATTTATGATGTTAATTTTGATATAGTTTGCACTTTGACAGTATTACGATAATATTGTAAAGGGATCATGAAGTAATCGGCTTATCAAGGCTGGCGAGCTTGCACGCGCCTGCCTCGGCTGATCCAAATATGTAATTCGGAGCATGCTAAAGCCTTAATATGATTCGTCAAATTTATTTAATAAAACTATATTTGGCATATCAATATTGTCAAAGTAATAAATAATAAAAAATAACAAGAGGGTTTATATATTTTTTTAAGGTATAAGAATGTGAAGACAAAACTTTAGATCTTCGTAATCACGTATGAAGCAATTTCACAAAATCCACACTATAAATTTTATTAATCTATTTTTCTATCATAATATTCAAATTTCATTGTTGAAGTTATATTTCAATGAAATCTTATCATGCGCTGTAATATAATGTAATAATAATTTTCGCAGTGCGTGAGGGCGGTTTTAGAAACATTTTCCCGCTTCAGTAAGGCAACACGATGGTAATCTGTCGTTCAAAATTATAAATAGTTTTAATCCTGTCGTTAAACTTAAATGTTAAAGATTAGTTTAGAAATTTTAATGTTTTAGTATGCATCGTATGCTTGAACATGGAAATATTATGTTGGACTAATTTATTTTTGTATTAGCACCAAATATCTTTTAATAACATTTTTTTCTATGCATAATAAAATAATGTTACTTCGGTTTATCATTAAACTAAACCTTTTTTTTAATGCCAACCACAAAATATATTACAATTTATTTTATTGATTTGATAACGCTATTATTATAAGGTAATAGAAAAAATATGAGACTAAGTACAGTGATTGTAAACTTTCTAAAACCAATACAAATTACCATGAACCAATACTTAAAATTTCTGTAAACAAAGGTTTTTATCCTCAATGATACTTATCCTGCATTCTGCATATTAACGTTTAATTAAAACAAAACAACCCTTGAATGTGATATTCATTAACGTTTGTCTATTTTTGGATTGGACGTCAATCAGACACGTATTTATTACCCATTACGGGTTTATTATATTATTACTAATATGATTAGGCACATTATGTAAAGGAGATAATTATTAGTGATAAGTAAAAGTGATCCCATACAAATCACGATTATATTTTTCTGAGAGTTTCTTTAATCATCTTCTATGTATGAACTAATGTGCCTTAGTAATAATATTCATTGACATCAACAACGAAGACCTCCTGAAGTGTTTCTGAAAAATTAATAATTGCAAAGGTGAGCTACCCCCCAATTGAGTAATATATATTTTAAAACTATGAATATAATTTATTTGAAAGAAACTTCGTTTATTTATTTATTCGATTACCTTTTCATATGGAAATATCACATTGGTTCGGCTTCTCTTTTACTTTTATCGGTTTTCTCGACCCTAAGATTGCAGTATCAGACAAAACTTAGCGCCATAGTTGCGTACACGATGTAAGACCTTATAATAAAATAAAAATTCTAAAAATATCTCCTAATCCGTTACATGTTTTAACTTAATAATTTCACGTATATTAATATTGTAATCGAATACTGAAAAACATCTGTACTGTACTGATTATTTTCAGTATAAGTTTTCGTACAGATTTGTGGGATGTTATGCATACACAGTAGCGTCTTAACAACGCCATTAAATTCGTCCAGGCTGTAAAATCCGCGATTATCTTGAAAGTGCTAGCAACAAAGACACTTGACCTGCGCGTTACAACCACATGACTGCTCTACTTGCAAGGACGACTAGTAAAAATAAACGACAAAGCATTACAACTATAATAAAAAATCCCAACAATATCCTTTCACGTTTCTTTAGAAAACTTGCATCCAAAAGTTGTGCCGAATTATTAAGCTTTTAAATTTTTTACAGCAAGCTTTTGAAAAATTGATAAACACATCTATTTTTTTAATCCCATCAAAATACGTGATCTGTAAAAAAAAGCATTGTACCTTGTAATATAAAAACTTAGATAAATATATCAACAAATCTTTTTAAATGTATAAAAGGTATATGATTTTTGTAATAACGATATTTAATTGTTTGGGTATTCAAACACATAATTACGTGAGTTCAAGACACGCGTTAACTTTAGAGATGATTTTGAAAACCATATCTACTATATATTTTCATTTATTTATTCACACAAATACCGAATATTAACTAAAATAAATAAACAAGTGAAAAAAGAAATCATCGAAAATAAGATATTTTTACACTAGCGAAATAACATTTTAATTCATTCGTGTAATTTAAAAATCTTAACCCGGTGCTATAATAATTTTAAAAAATGTTTTGAGGAGAAAATTGCAAAAAAACATTTCCATTAACAATTTTTATGTATAACCGATTTCATTTAAATGTTAAATGCATAATATATTATTAAATAAATAATAATAATAAGTTTTAACTCTTATATTCAATTTGCTTTCCGCGGAGAGGAAATTTGAAAAAATCACAAGAAAGTGTGAGCGCTCATAATCTAAAGAGAAAAATTCTTTTTAACAAATCGTTTTCAAAATCGTTTGAAAAGCACGTTAAAGATGTTTAATACCTAAATGGGTATTAATGTGTTTTTAATGTTCTTTGTGAACTGTATACTTTCCATGGGCATTATTCATAAATGACTTATTAGCAATGCCGGAATAAACTGTGAAAAACGGAGGCACGCGAATTTAAACCTTAATCAAAATTTTGCCAAATTTTATACAGTCGATATTAGGTAAATTATGTTTGATAGTATTTGCTTGAATTTTGGTTGCAGCCGTTTTAAATCAGATCTGAGTACTGCTAATACTTTAATATTATACTTTAAGGAAATCAATAAATTAATTTATAATTTTGTGACCAGTTTCGCCAGCCATCTATCATTGCATTTTCAAACATATTTTTATATATATTCTGTATCATTGTAAAGCGATGTGTGAACGTATACAGAAATGGTTTTCACGTGGATTAGGCACTGGCAAAAATAAAATAAATCACGGTGAATACCACACGGGCTGGCGTGAATATTTTTTTTCCCAAAATGATCCATTCTGGTCGAACTTAAAAAAAATCCGGTCGTCGCTTTAAACGCCCCACGTATTATTTTCCGGGAGATCTGTCATCGCGCGGATCCATCACCGATTCTAAATGCTCGCAAATCACTCCAAAATGAAAGCCAAACTGCGTGCCGAAAATAACATGCCCGCTGCCAAAAAAACTCGCCGAAAACGCCCCATGGTCGTAAAAACCATCGATGCGACATGCAAAGTATTGCGTTCATTGCTTTGTGACCCAATTAAAACACTTGTGCCTAATATACAAACGCTTACTTTAATTAAACGAACTTTTAAAACCCCAATTAAAATAGTTAATTAAATTGAACCATGCTTGATTTTTTTTATATTTATGTTATATTTAATTAATTGCATAAAGTACTGAAAAAAAATGTCTAAAAGCTTTATTCATTTTTAAATTATATAAGTACATGCTCACATTTAACTATACATACGAGTATTTTCTCACCCGCCTGCTCAACAATAATTGTTTTATTTATCAAACTATTATGCTAAGTACTTCAGTGGCTTTATAGCTCAATTTAGTTTTTAAAAAGGAAGCGTCAAGATCTTAAAAGATAAAACGATGTTTATATTCAGCGATTCTGAGACTGCTTATATTATTTTCAATTAAAAAAAGTTAATATGCATATTTAATTGAAAATATCGATTTTTGCGTGTACTAATACGCCTTTTTTTTTTACTGTTGGCCCTTGGCAGCGCTGTGGTACTACTTCTGGGTGCCGACAGCTTTTTATATATAATATACAATTTATCTAATAATCATACACAATTCATTTATTCGTGAGGGGGGGTTTCCCAGGGAGCGCACTTTTCGCTGTTCCCCAGTCTGTCTCCCTTCCCTTATATTCGTCTCTGACATTCGTCCCTTACTATCTATGGAGACAGCATCTCCACTGGTTGATGCGCTGAAAAGCATGAAAATGGTGTCTCGTTCTCCTCAGCTCTCGATCCTCTTCAGCGCCGTTCTTGTCTTGTCCGTGGGCTTCACCTCAGGTCGGAGCTCTGGAGTCTATTTGGCGTTGCCTCTCAAGCTCGTCCCTTCGGGTCATGGTCTTCTCGGCAAAGGAGACGACTCCGTCCCAACGGAGGGCACTAGCTCGTCCGCCGTCCAGACGATGCTAAGGCTGTTCCGGAGTCACCATCGCTCCACTTCGGTCGCTGTAGTCGTCTCACAGTGGGCAGCTTACGTTGACAGGTCGGCCAATCCTCCCGATGTAGCTACTGAAGCAGACGTGCCCCAAGAAGATTTGGGTCAGCCTATAGGTGATGAGCATTCGCGTCCGGCGTCCTTTGGTGGATGCCGCCCATCGCTGTTGCCAAGTCTCAGTGACTTCTCCTCTCACGCTGGTCCTGATAACGACGAGGTCCTCCTTCCGTTGTCTCACCTCGTACATCTTTCGGCGTTCTCGGGTCATCAGATCTACCAGGGCTGCGTCTTCCGAGATCGTGCAATAGCTGCATATTATCCTGAGCGCTGCTCTGCGCTGGATACTAGTGATATCAAAACTACAGCATATATGAATCATAAACACAAAATCTATAAAAAAAAAATTTTTTTTTTTTTAAGGCTACATACTGTAATTTGTTTTTTGACTGCCTCCAAAAAATACCAAAATGCAATTATCGATTTATTGTAATCAATTGTATTTTAAGAAGTTGATTATAATAAAACAATAGAAAATATTTTTATATCAAAGTTTAAGCCCGGCTGACTGATGGCGCGGAGCTCTCCGCCTGACAACAAAATGTCGCGCGTATTTTTCACCCGCACCCTCCACTGACGGCGCTTGATAACGGAATTACCAGCTGGCAGTGTGTGCAGAGATGAGCAACGTCGGTGTGCGAGCCGCCGTGTAGTGGTGGAGTATTTCAGATGAAGGTGGAATTGCTTATGGCGACGTAACGTGAATTGTTACAGGGTGTTTAGGTTTAGCTTTTGACGGATAGTGCGAGAAGTATGAAAATTACCATAAAATGTTATTAGGATATTTTCAGCTGCCTGCGGCAATAATTTTTTGCTGATATCTCGTGTAACATTTGTTTACAAAATGAGAGAATGAAAAGTAATGTTTGCTGAGGTAGAAGGCGAGGCTGCGATCTATCATCGCTTCATTTTCATGTTTACTATGAGGAATTCAAAATATATATCTAGTATATTTCAGAAAATTTAAATTTATACATGTTGATTCATTTTCTATTCAAACCTAAATCTTTCTTCTGAAACGTACTAAGCGGTACGCAATATCAAACCCCGTATCAAATATAAGATAATTCATTGAGTGAAACTTTTATATATTCAACAGTACGGCTGCAAGTTAGATGTTATTTAAGACAAATTTTTAACTGAAGCATTTCAATAATACCACAAATTTGTATTTTTTTTTTTATTTCATGAAGAATTTTAATTAAATTTTGTAGGCCTTGGAATATGATGGAAATATGTGGAGTGGGTTTTCAGGTCCATGGATCTCGGCCCACCCTGTACTCAGTGCCGCACGTCCTGCTGTAGTGCCACGACGGGAAATGTATTACGATCTGAAGTATCCTCCAATGTGACGAGTCAACATTCTACGGCCGTCATTCCAGGCTTTTAAATTAGCTGTATTAACACGCGGCAGGACGTGTGGACGCCCGTACGAAGTAGTAGATTACATTTATATTTTACTATATACACGGTGGTTTATAAAACCTTAACGTTAGCGTATCTCGACTCTTCTTTTTGTGTTTTTACTATCATTGATCATCGAATGAGATGTTAATCCTATTTTGGAGGATGTTAGTATAAGGTTAGAAAAAGTATATATTAAATGATCTTTTTATCAATATAGTGTATCAGTTTATAAGTTATTTGTTATCATCTCGATTTTCTGCAAGCGATATTTTTTTGCTGTGAATGTGAATAATATTTACATGAAAACAAATACTCCACATTTTAATTAAAAAAAGTTCATAATTCCAGCAACAAGCCTAACTGAAAAAATTAATATGGTTTATAAACGATAACCAAGCCTTCAAAAACACGCGTGGGTGAATATTATAGTTCATTGTCAGCAATACGCATTATGTTTAAATCAAAGATACGTACATAATTCTGATTGTCTAAATTCTCTAAAATTAAACCTAATTCAGCTCTAATCTCTAAGATGCACGTACTTACTTTATATAATAACCTACATACATTGATAGCTTGGCTTGGATTAAATTATCCCGTTAATTAAGACTAAGACTTCTCCCCTTTGGTTCTAAAAGTTTTTTTTTTATATACCGCATGTTTTAATATAAAAATCAAACACTGCATTTAAAATATTACAAAATACATGTATAAAAACTTTTTGTGTACTTAAATTAAATTTAGTATTTTGGTTTACGTAAAATAGTTAAAACAGGTTAATGCCCCACAAAGTCTAACTCATATTGTTTGAAACGAAACATAGAATAGAAAATCTTGTTATAAAAGGGACTATGATTTAATGGGTTTGTTAAGAAGAGCATACGGTTAAGGGATTTCCAGAACCTATTCGTATAATAAAACTTGATAGCGAGTTAAAGGATTTTTTATGAGCGTAATAAAAGCTATTTTTATGACCTCAAATAAATATTTGATTCGTTTATTTAAAATAACAATGTGTTAAGATTATATTTAATTATTATAAAATTAGGGGTTCTACTAAGACATATCAGCACAGAAATAGTTTGGAGTCACGAGAAGTATTAATAGATTTAGCATGTAATATCTATCAATACCTGAACTACGATCCAGGCTTAGTATATTTTGATTTATAGGGTGCGGTTACTTGGATTTCGCTTTTCTGCGATTTGTATTATATGAAAACGTACAATTCAGTATGCACATACCTCGTATCTAGAAATCTTAGCCAAAATAATTTGATAAACCATATTTTGTCATAGTAATGTTTAAATTATAACCTGAACCATATTTTAACATATTCTAACTGAGACTCTCATATAGTGTTTAGTTGTTTTTCCGCTTGTCATTGAATATTAATTATTATTTCATATTAAACTTGAAAGGCTTAAGGAGTCACAAACAAAGTGTTCAAAAACCTTCTAGCAAGTTGGTTGCCCATGTTAATTGTTTTAATATAGATATAACAAATTAAGCCAGTCGGTTTTGGTTTATGATCTTGACATTAATCTATTCACTTTTTATGTATTTTGTAAAATAAAAACCCTTCACAATCCTTCTGTTATTTAAAACATGTATGATTTTTTTCAAAGTTTTAAAGTACTTAAGCGTTCGTAAATGATGATTTTCTCTCAACATTTATTTTGTGTAAATTCGAATAGGTAAACAAAAGGATCAATTATATCAATTTTAGTTATATGGGACTGAACTATATATATATAGATATCGAATATAAATTCATTCTATCCACACTCGCATATGCAAGGACGGTTGATATAGCTTTCATGAGTCTGAAGGGTGTTTGGCACTTTTGAGATAACTTCAGCAAATTTGGGGGTGGTCGCGCCAGTCCTGCGAATTTAGTAGGAGAGGAAAACTTTTGAGCTCCGACATAAAGTCGGAGACATCCAGTATTGATTTATTTGTCTCTCTGTTGTCAGTCCATAATACTTTGATAGTTTTGGTCAATTTATGTGTAATATTTTTTCAATATAAATGTGCTTCACTCTAGCTATTTCGCGTTTTTTTAAAATGATTACAAATTTTTCAGAAATACTTAAGTTTACAAAAAAGAAACTGTATAGGCGCGAATTATATTTTTTAATCGCTAACTCTACATATTACGTGTTTGACTCAAAGTATTTTAAGCCTTGTGTGTGTGTGTGTGTGTAAAATACAAATATATCTGAAAACTTTGATAGTATCATTAATTACAAATACACTTTGATGTAAATCTTTTAGAATATAAAGCATTCGCAATTTTGTATAAAAATTCACATTTTTCAATCGCGATACTGCTCTTATCGTTTTGTTCACGTTTCTGTTATAAATAAATAGAATAAATTCTAAAATACATTTTTTTAATAAAACACTATGAAAAGCTGTGTAAAGCCGGTGATAAAATTTACCGATGGGAGAAGATCTGCTGTGATTTCAATATAAGTCCTCAGCTCTCGTGTCTTTGTTCACGCACCGGGTGTGACGTCACGGCTTTTTATTCACTCGATCGTTCCGCGGATTCTGCAAGCCCTCACGATGACAGGTGTACGCCCGTTGTTCCAGTATATTGATAAAGGTCATGACCTCGGGGAGACGTGCCTCTGGCGAGGTCCCGCGCCTCGCAGTGATTTCCTCTCTCGCCGTGATGTATGATTATGTTCTCTCGTTCCATACGCACGAGAACGAGCTAATATAATAATATTCTCACCGGGTAAATCTTACATGTTTCAGAAGTTAATGCTTCCTCCCGGCGCTGTGCAGGTTTGTGAAAGCATTTTGTTTTCAGCGCCTGGATGTGTTGGTGATTAATCTACAAAATACGTAGTTTGTTTTGAAGTTATAAGTTAATACCCATATCCCGTTACCCAACTTAATTACGGTTATTAGCTGCAAATTGAAACACATTTTACATTGATTGAACCTTAATTATTCAAAGCTCATATTAAATAAAAGGTTTCCTACAAACACCGCATCTTCAAAGTATTATAATAATTGTTCTTGTCCTAATTTTAAAAACTCAATATTTTTGACAGAGAGTGATTTTTTCACATATAGATTTTTATTGGTGATCGTTATCGCCAACCTTTCACGTTGGAATTATCAAACAGAGTGAAATTTTATATAATAATAAGCGGTTAGGTAAACAATTATTAGAGGGAGAGGTTGTTAGAAAAAGAGAGAATATGATTGTCAGGTGTTAGAGCTAATGTGATTTAAATGTACTTGACAAGTGGAGGATTCTATATAATTGCAAACGTGAAAGGTTGGCGAAACCGGTTACCAATAAAAATCTATATGTGAAAAAATCACTCAAGTATTTTACTTATTATTTAAAATACTAAATATAAAACTTTAAAAGTTTTTCTGTATATTTGAGCTTACTTTCTGAGAAATCAATATTTACCCATACAGTAACTTGTCTGTAGAAAACTTAAAACTATGCACTTTGTCACCTTCAAAAAAATATTTTCTGTCTAATTGAAATTTTGCTTTAAATTACTAACCTCTAATATGTCGTATCTTTTTTCCGTGTTTAATCTTTTTTATTAAATTTTACGAATTAAATTGTTCCTACAAGTTCCTGAAAACTTATTTGTATCAGCATTTTTAGGCACGCGTTGAGCTTTATCAATCTATTCTGATATTAATACACCGCAAACTTGTTGAAAATTAAATAGTATTTTTCTCAAATTACAGGTAAGTATTTACACTTATTCGGGTAGATAAAAAGGTTACCCGACAATAGAAACGAATTCCCAAAATATTCACATCTATTCGATCTGAAAATTATTTCCCTTTTTGAAGGCTTTTTTTACGTACAGGAAATACAATTTTTGCAACATTATTTCGGCCGGATTTCCCCATAGTAAATGTGTATTAAAAACGTCACGAACATCGTACCCACGTCAATTATTATAATGTTCCTAGTATGAACAATAAATTGTTAGGCCGTGAAAAGTACATAAAAACGTGGGTTTCACTGGAACCTTTAAGTATAACAATTTTAGTTGTCACGACCAGTTCAAGATAGTTTGAAAGATAAATCTTAAAAATTCTGCTTAAATGAAAATCCTTGCTTCGATAATAAACTTTGAAGGTAGAATTAAATCTAAAACATAATAACTTTACTTTTCATCAAATAATTACTTATGCCTTGTACAATAAAACCTTCGTAACTTTTCAGTTTCAATTATAATAAAATTGTAACTGGAACCTATTCCCATGATAGTACAACCAATTTAAGTTTTCAGTTGTAAGGACAGTCTTCAGTTCACTGATACTTTTAATGGTGTTTTCTTTATAAAAAAATATATTATATCAATCAAAATTATACAGCTATCATTTTGTATCAAGATAATAAAAAAAAAATCTTAAAATTCAATATAAAAACTAAAATACAGATTAAAAATTTCTATTGGCCTAAAAGCATGTAAAAACATTTAATAAATAAACCGTATTTTAATTTAATGTAAAAATATTTCCGAAAGAATGAAAACAAGTGTTAAAAATATTTTAAGCTAAAAAAAACCATATGCAGACAATTTTTAAATTCAAACTGCATTGCCAAAACTTGAGGTAAATGGCATATTAAATTAATGAGCAAATTTCAACCGAAAGCAAATTTTTACTGCACTTTTGGGAAGCCGTTTTCGCATCAAAGCTACTGGGCGTCGAGTAATTTTAAATTCTTTTGATGCAAAACGTTGAACATTTTTAACTTAATTAAAGAAACGAAAAAATCTCTCTGAATTATTTTATTACTAGCCGTGAATTGTGTAATTATTAAATTGTTGAAATCATTACCTGCAATTGCCAATATAAGTAGACTAAATGAATCTTATCACTGAAAACAAAAATCAGTGAGGATTATTTATAGTGTTTTCAGTAAAGATCCGCTTTTTTATAAAATAAGTGATGTTTCTCAAAAACTAGGGGTGAGTCATCCCGGTTCAAAATATAAGTTATTTTCATGAAACGCGTATCTAAATACAATTTAATTTTATTTTCATACATCGACAAGCCAGCGCTATGTGGCGGAAAGTACAGAGGTTCGTTCATTGTTAATTTATGGCAAAGCGCCTGCCGATTCACAAGCATCACAGAATTATTTATTGCTAACACGTGCTTAGATTCGGAGATAAGTCCTCAGCTAGAGGGTGAGTAGTGTCGAGCAGCGTGACCCTCATCTTGGAAGTTTGGTCATTAATATTCTGAAAATTCACTCGTCTACTGCACTGTACTGGCAGTTTACTTGCTCAACTTACTAAGAGCCAGAGACAATTCGTAATTTACATATATACATACACACATATATATGTATATATATAAATACATATATACATTAGGGTGTCCCTTAAATTTCAAGTTCGATATTTTTTTACGCATACCTTCTTAAAAGTTTAGTAATAACCCTATATTGTCTAGAAAAAAAATATTAGTTCGATTTATAAACGATAACCCGTGCCGACTTGCGATTTTAACTTGTCCATACAAGTTGCGTAAGTACTGCGCTGTGACTTTTACAAATAAAACATGTAGTTACCTACATGTTTTATTTGTCATTTCATACGTGATTTTTGAGATTAGTAGTGCTTCATTGTTTAGTGCGTTGACATGTCGGTGGAATTACGGAGTGATAAACAAAATAATTTCCTTATCGGTTTGCCTAGATATCAAATAAATGGTGCAAAATTACCATCTAATCGACAATTTCTCTCGGTCCTATTTTACAATATTCTTGAGGTTAAACTGACTGTTAGTGAAAGTGCAAATCTTGTGATTAGGGAGTGCATCATATATTGGGAAAAAGCAAGAATTCCAACAGGGGCATTTCCTAACTGCGTGAAGAAAATTGTTGATTTATATCATGTTTGGAGAGAGTTGCAAAAAAATTGTAAGAAAACTCAGGTTACGTTCAAGAGCCGTGGGAACAATTTCAAAATTGATCTTGATAATTTGTTTGATATTGCACATGCTGATGCTTTTGTGAGAATGAAAATAGAGGAAGATAAATTATTTTTAATGAAACAGAGAGAGCCAGGTCGACCGGGATGCTTGGGTGGTGTTGATAAAAAATTGGCGGAAAAAGAAGATAGATCCAAACAACGACGAATGGAAAAAGAGGAAAGGGTTGTAAGGCAAAGAGAATCACTAGCTGCTGAAACTAGAAAATCAAGGGCAGAAGCATTAAAATCTGACTTCCAAAACAATGTACCCGACGTAGTCACAGTCCATTGGGATGGAAAACTATTACCCAGGTTGGATGTACGAAGTTCTAAAGAAGAACGCTTGCCAGTTATTGCTTCGTTTGACGATAAGGAACAGCTTGTTGCAGTGCCGAAACTAGAACATTCTTCTGGAAAACATCAAGGTAAGGCTGTCTCAACAGCTCGACTGGAACCTTCACGATAAAGTACAAATAATGTGCTGCGACACAACAGCTTCCAATACTGGCCATTTTAATGGAGCTTGTGCTATTTTGGAGCAAACTTTAGGAAGAGAATTTCTGCTTTTCACCTGTCGTCATCATCTTTATGAATTGGTCCTAAAAGCTGTCTTTGATAGCAAATTACTAGTAGCCCAGATATTCCAATGCTTAAAAAGTTCAGAGAAAATTGGAAAAACATTGACGCTAGTAACATTGAACCATCTCTTCATTTCGTAAAACATTCAAGCTTTGTTAATATTTTATAAGGCAGAATTAGACAAAGGTTATGTAAGAGATGACTACCACAAATTGGTCGAACTGTGCGTAATAATTTTGGGAGGAGACACAGAGTAAAAATTAAAACTAAGCCCCCCCGGAGCCATGCATCAGGCACGCTGGATGGCGAGAACGATCTATTCTTTAAAAAAATTTGTTTACTTCAGTCACAATGCAGAATAACTGCGAAGGACAAAAAGGCTCTACAAGATGTTTGCTTATTTGTCGTGATGTTGTATGTTAAACCTTGGCTCGAATGTACAGTGGCGATCAAAGCACCTAACCAAGATTTGCGCTTCTTGAAGATGTTAAAAGAATACGAAAAAGTTGACGCAACAATTTCTAATGCTTCTATAAGCAAGTTTAGCCATCACTTGTGGTATTTATGTGAAGAGACAGTTATTCTATCACTGTTTGATGATGAAGTTGATAACCAAACTAAGAAGAAAATGATTGCCAACTTCAACCGGGACAAAACCTCAGATTTTAGCAAACGCGATGACCCGTCAAAGGAAGAACTTCCTCAAAGGTTGTTTGGTAAGTTAAATTGACTTTTTGTAATATATTTAAATTGTTGTAGATTTTTTTTGTTATTTGTCTTATTTTCCTTTTTTTTCCAGACAAAACACTGCATGATTTCGTATCGGAAAAGAGCAAACAATTTTTATCACGACTGCAGATCGACGACAGTTTTCTAAAGGAAGATGTATCTTCTTGGAATAATAATGCTGCTTTTCTGGAAGCTAAATGAAAAATTTATTATTTAAGAGTTGTGAATGATACTGCTGAAAGGGCTGTTAAAATGATGCAAGATTTTAACGGACTTATCACGGCTGAAGAAGAACAAAAACAGTTCTTGCTGCGCTGTGTCCAGGAACATAGAAAATTGTATCCGGACTGTAAAAAAACAACTCTAAAAAAAAGTTACCCTGACTGATTGTTATTACTTTATGTTTTTGATTAAAAATTAATGTTCATCTAATTGAATTTTTACTTTTATTCACTTAATTTATTGCATTTATAATGATTTTATACCAGACCGAAATATCAAGACAAAACACGTTTTTTACTAAACTTTGAAGCTCGGTCGGCACGGGTTGCAATTATGCTAGAAAGATGAAATTTTATATTTAAGTATCTTATAGCATTAGTAAAAAAAGTAGAGGGTATGCATTTCGAAATTTGAAAAAAAAAATTTTTTGGTCATATAAGGGACACCCTAATATACATATACATTTTATTTTATTTGTCCAGCTTACATGTCAATTATCTTATAAACTAGTTATGCTTGCTTAAATATAAAATCATTGAATATGAGTTTTCCAGACGTAGTAATAAAAAATTCTCAAAAAAGATACAAATATATTTAGAATATTTTATCTTTTTCCCAAGAAGTCGTGTTCATAGATTTATTCCGAAAGTTTTTAATATTTAAAGAGAGAGTAGTTTTAAAGTAACATATAAAGGAGTTTTATATTCTTTCATGTGTAGTTTCGTATAAAACTTCACATTCACCGGAATAATATGACATATTTACGTTTACAAGTTTGGTATGAAAAAATATTAAGAGCGTTAGAGAACAATATCATGGCACTGTATATCAGAATTTAGATATTTTTTTCACACATTATATTTTTATAAAAACACATTGGATATTTTGTAAGAAGCTTTAAACCCGTTGTAAATTCTTATAAATAAATGGCTATAATTATTTATGCAAATTTTACACGTGTGATTAAAAATCTTTTATTTCTAACTATGAGTTAAAAAATCTTCTGTATATCATGTTTTTCTAAGTCATTACTTTTTTTTAGAGCTATTAGCTTAATCAATCAGATCAACTGAAAAACTGAAAATTCATTCTTTATTGGTAATTCAGCTGGAATAAAAAATAGTTTGTTGATTGATAATTGATTTCAGCAAGATAGTTGACTGAACATAATTTGTGGGCTTACGCAAAGCCTTTGAACTTTAAACACGAAATATATAAAACCATAGGCTTCTGGAGAATCAAATTTTGGTTTTGAGTATTTGCTCGTACTGGGGATATTTTCATATTTTTTATACTTATTTTTGTTTTGGTATTTCGATGGCTGTTAACTAATCACACTATCAATAAGCATTTTTTTTAGCACTTTAATAAGAGGTGGTATACTAGGATTAGGAGATACTTTTTAGGTCTAAAAAATATTTGGATACAACGTGTTTCCAGATGAACTAAGAAGAGAAATGTTCGTGGGACGCTGTTTGCGCCTTGGGAAGTAACTTTCAAAGGCACAATCTTCTGTTGACCGTATCACCACGGAACTTGTAAGTGGCATAGTTGTGTCGTGTTCGGCTTTGAATTTCTTGGTAACTTTTGGTTTTGCTGTTGACAAAGCTTCCCAAAATGCTACTGCGAATACGAATCCATCTCTGTAGGAAGCACAATTAACGATGCTTATTATTCTGGATAACGAATTACACCAGGCGTTTCCCGCATCCGTCAGCACTGCGGGCAAAATCTTCAAAAATACTTTCTGAATTAATTAGTTTTGAATATTTGTTTGTTATATTGTAGTAAAGGGGTTTTATGAATCGTTTTATGACTTTATTTAAGCATATATTTTATAATAATAAAAGTACCTTTGTATTTTGTCTTCACTTTGCATTACTAGTTCGACCCAATACACTGGGTCATCCAGTGTATCCAAAATACAAAGGTACTTTTATTATTATAATAATGGATCTTCACGAATCAAATGCCTTGTCCCTCAACAAGATTAAGCATATATTTAGTTAAAATTTTTCATAAATTGTCCTTTAACAGTATTGAAGGACAATAAACATTTTTTTATTTTCGTTTAAACAGAATATTATGTTTGTATGATAAGGCAGCCGTGATGAAATTGATGAGTTTGTGGTATTTTCTTATGTTAAGGTACTGAGACGAATTTTAAAAGGATTCCGTAAGCAAACACAATTAACTACAAGTATGATAAAAGCATATTCAATAAAACATATATCAAAAATGTTTCTAAGCTCAGAATATACATAATTGTCCTGAAAATTCACAACGTATGAAAAACATTCATATTGATGATACTGATAGTCACACTTGTCAATTGTGTCGCAGCGTGTGTAGCCAAATTAAATAAAATAAAATAGTCATGTTTTGTACACCTGTATGAACTAATCCCGGACTATGTATAAAAAAACAACCTTCGTATGAGAGCTTTCAATCTTCAAGGCCACTTTTATCTTGCAAGCTTCGAAACTAAAATGTATTAAGCTATAACTTGCGAAACAACAGGTAAGCATAACAAGACATAAAACACACCAAAAACACCCGACACAAAAGCCCGAGAGCTTCATCTTATATAGCTGAATTTGCTGTTTACGACTCTTGCTTTTAGAGCAATATAAAAAATTGATACATTGCCAAAAACAGACATGGATATTACATCAGATTCAAAAAATATTTTATACTCAGAATTTTAAATGTATTGTTTTAAACAGGTAAAGTCTAAGCACAAAAAAAAAAAAGTAAGCCACACTTATTAATAAAACAATAATTCTAGATTAATAACAATGAGGACGTTTTTTACTATACAATAAGCTTTTATACAAAAGGTTCAAATTTCTGAAAACTCTCACTGTAGATGATGCTGAAACGAAAACTTACTCGAGGTGATGAAATTTTCCTACATTTTAATTTAATAACAATTTAAATTTGTGTTAAACAATATTATCAGGCTGTTCTTAATGAATTCTCTTTGTTAAATATATTAACCATATATTCTGGCTAGAATAAGATAATTAGAGCCACTAGAGTTTTTACGTACTTATAAAACATGTTACAAATTGAAATAATCAACATCATAGAGCTGGTCAGCCTCTTTTACGTTCAATATTAATAATCTTGACATTTTCTTAATATAGTCAATTAATAAACTTTCAATAAGCTTTTCTTTACTTAACGTTTTAAAAAACTTAACAAAAAAAATCACGATCACAAAATGAACAAAGTGAACGGAGAAAAAAAAACAAAAAATTAAATGAACGGAAAAAATTCTCCATTGCGAAATAAAAACACTCTCGAGGCCGAGTGCTTTTGAAACTCTTTGTTTTGCCTCGGAGTCCTCTGGAGTTATTTATACATCGGCTGTCTAATAAACCTGACGTCAAGGACTTATCAATCAATCAGCTGCTCCACGGGAGTCATAGTGTGGACAGCGAAGCAAACCGGTGTGCGCCGGGCAGCGCGACGATTGGGCGCGGCTGTTTCGGCGCAAAAACCTTTCGGCGTTCGGCATTCTAACCTATAGTCATATTTCAATTAATAACTTTCTCAAAAAGTACACATACATCACTGACTTATAATTTGTTTTTACAATAAAAGAATCCAGAAAGCTCTCAGTTTTAAGGGCCTAAGTCTCATACTCGAGATTTTTTTATCATTTTCTGGTCCGTTTTGCGAAAAATCGACTGCAACAATCAAAAAAATTTAAATGCAAAAAGTTAGATACATCGCTTTTTTCGAACAAAATATATTTTTATTTCTTGTAAATCTACTTTTAATATGTTAAATATGTGTTTTTCCGATTAAAGTGTAGGAATTAGGAGATTCGTCATGTCCCTGTTCTAAGAGTCCTAAACATTTAAAAGTCTTTTATTTAATTGGAATTAAAAGATTAAATATAAAACCTGTGCTATTTGTTATTTTTAAAATTTAAAAAAAAAATCTTAAACAAACTTTGGTTTTGAAAAGTCGTCATTTTATCAAATTTTTCAACATCTTCAAGATTTTATTTTACCCTAAAAATGGACGTTAAATTAATAATAAAAAATATTTAAATATAATTTATAGTTTTTTTAATATTATATAAAAAAATCAATTTTAGACATAGAAAAATAAAGTGACAATTAAATTAATTAAATGACGCGTTTTCGCCGGGTAAAACGGTCCTTTTTTTGTGGACCAAGACCCTTAAAGCAACTACCACGAAAACACTTTTTATCGTGAAAACATTATATGGTGAGTAAGTTTGATTGCTTTGTTTTGAGATACTTTGCGATGGAAATATCTTCAAGAATGTGTCGTAGTACGAGGCATTAAACGTCTGAGGAGTAAAACCTACAAATCAAATATTGTATTTCACAGTATATTTTTCATACAAAAGATCACGGAAGTTTTGTATGAGGTTCTCTGGGCAAGTTCTCGAGGCAAATCGATCGCGCCGAACAGTCCCGGACTCGGCAACCCTCTCATGCGACTCTCCTCGGCACGGGCAGGTTTTGGGGTTGTGGCTGTCGTCGTTGTGTTGTCGATTCTGTTTTGTTGTTTATTTTCCGAGGGGCCGTTTAGAGAGTTTTCACGGTTTTTTATTCCCATAACTTGGCACAATGGGCGGGCGCCTGAGCACAATGCCACCTAAACGGTTTTGAAATTGAAAAATATTCCCCGCAGTAATTCGACATTATTCATTGATTTGTAATGAATAATGAATTTAATACTCGCCCGTTGATTACCGATTACGTACCAATGGCTTTGTTTTCGTAATTGAAATTCTAAAGGCACACAGTTATTAAGATACTTTGGAATGTAAAATATTACTTTCATTTCGTTTACGTATTTTTCCCACATTAAATTTAAATGAACGGTCCTATTTTCTCAATATTTCTAAAACTCTAATACTTATATTTTATTTTATAGATTTCAAATGTTACAAAGTACCAAATTATATATTCGACTGATACACGTCACATAAATATTCCATTAACTAAATGTTTAGTCCATCGAACAATTTACTTGGTACAAGATATTGATTGAAAACAATTATTTTAATTGCCTTTATCATATACTATACTTTCTTTGATTATAGGGAAGTCATAAGTATATAGGAAGTATTAAAGGAAATAATCTCGTCTTATACATTATACTAGTCTTCTCACATAAGTACCTTCAATTAATATAAAGCGGCAACCCGTAATTTCATAATAATGCTTTCTTTTTTGTAATATAAATATTTAATACAAAGGTTTTTCATTAAAAGAGCAGTTCCAACTTTTGCTACTTTGGTGTTACAAGGCCTTAAAGAGGTTAAATTAAATGCATGGGTCCTATATGGAGAGATAAAAGAGACAACACAAGATAAAGTGGCACAAAGAAAAACATTGAAGTTTTCCAGCTTCACTTGGAAAAAAAGGTTAAAATTTGCAACTAAAATGTAATACCTCTAAGGTAAAAATTATTTTCGTGGAAAAGTTTCCGGTAATTTTAACGTATTTAAACGGCATACGTACTTAAACAAAGGTTTGCTTACAGGGCTGCTTTTTTTCTGGTAGAAAGTACTAAAAATAATTCCATCGTAATATATTAAATAATATAAAGATCCTCGTGAAACTTCATCGCTACAGAAAAAATCAGACTATTGGGGGTGTGAATATTATTTTCAGAGTAAACGTATTCGTTTCTATGCGTATAATGTTTTGAATAAATTAGATATTCTTATCAATATTTTTTTCCTAAAATTGAAAGAAATAAAGCCAATAAGGCAGTAAGGGTATTGAAATGATGTCATGAATTGATTTAATACTGAAGGTTTGCGTGGAGGACATAGGCGACGTGGATGACGACCACTGCTCTTCCCCAGACAAGACATTCACGTGAACAGGGTTGTTTTTGCATGAAGTGCCTTAATTAGCAAACACGACGTCGGGCTGTGATTAATAACCTGCCGTGATGGCTAGAGATTACCACTATTAATCCACGTGTTTCTCAGAGCCGCGCACCTGCAGACTTCGGGCTTTCCATACCAATGAGGTGTACTTCTGAGAATTCTAAGAAACTTAGACTGTCCCGAAATTCTATGGTGCCGTAATCAATGTGGAGAAATTATTCTGGAATTAATTACCTAATTGAACTTTCCCAATCTGGTTATATCTATATGATTCAAATCTCTACATCATTTTATAATTTTTCAGAACTTCAGTATATATTTAACGTACAACGTATTATGCCAAGAAAACGCATAATTACCAAAAAATCATTAGAATTTAGCAAAAAAAATAATATATATTTGTATTTATGCATAGTTTTGCTGTTGTCTTCTTCACATTATGATTTTAAACGATAGCATGAAACTACATAAAAATTACGTTTTGTACATAAAACATTCAAAATTCCTTTGGGTTTGAACCGTAAATATATCAAATGCAAAAAGTAAATTTGACACTATTGTACAAAAAAGAAAAATTACTATCGAGTTTTTAATGTTTATTTACAGCGTGAATTACTTTCAGGTGGCGGAAGCGTGTGTATTTCACAAAGTAGCCATTTTTTAAAAATACAGGAATTTAGCTTAAAAAAACCCACTCGAAATCCGGCAAAGTTAGCCGAGTGGTTTCCATGCGAGTGATTTCGAGATAATTTATTTCCCACGGTATAAATAGTTTCTTGGATATTATTTCAACGGTAGATAAGAGTTGAAATTTACTCGCATTGACGCCCGAACATTTCTAAATTATTTATTACTTTACTATTAAGTTGAGACGGCAATTTGCATACTTGTTAGTTTTGCGCTTCGGCGTGAATACGTTATTCTACTTTAGTTTCCTATGATAATGCTGGAACTATAAAACCAACTTTAGAATATACTTATATGAACATCTGATCATCTAAGTCATGATTTATCATGTAAATTTACTGTCTTTCAAAGATTTCTATAATAAATACAGCCTTATCTGACTGTCGGCGCAAGCAAACATATAATTTATCTATAAATAAAATAATAAAATATTTTAAATTCCCAAAGCATCATCAAGTCTTTATTTTACCTATTTAATCAAAATAGTGCCATCAAAATAAATCAAATGGAATCTATTGCTGATTCCTGTAAGAGAAAGCTGCCTTTGACTTGGCTTTTTCGATTGTATGAAAATGTTAAATAACAAAAGATATATTTAACATTATATATATCCAATTTGTCTTTGTATAAGTTACCAAACAAATTATGCATTACATCAGAAACTAAACGCGTAACAAAAATGATTTTGGTATACTGAAAGGTACGCAATGTGATTGATGACAGTATAATTCGTAATACATACAAAACTTTGCAACCATTCCCTAAACATAATACTTATAAATCGCTCAACAAATTATTTTATTTTCTCATATTACTCACAAATACTTATTTTCAAGTTCCCATCATATTTTAAAACCCGAACTGTTTTTTAATGCTTCTCTGGAAATCCATTAAATAATTGCTTTTTTTTTTTTATTTGACATCGTCAAATATTATATGTACATGCTTATTTTTATCTTTGTATTTTAATTAAAATATTTTCATGAATATTTTTATCCGTCTTATTATAATAGTTTGTTTTTTAATAAGCTGTTTTTGTTATACTGAAATTTATTTTTGTAACAACTGTTTAAATCTCAACGACTATTTTTGCAAATGCAATATTTGCAAATAATTACTCAATTTATTGTAGATATAAAATTAAATCTTCTTTATGCTGGTGTATAGATGATGTGAAGTTAATTAACATCATATTCTCAATATGGTTGCTCTACCTCATCAGGATGTGTCTTCTTCATTCCTTCCCTGGTGCTCACAAGTAAAAGCATCTCAGGGATTTAAATAAAATTGATACAGACGATTATTTCTATTGATATCAAAGGATTAATAACCATGTCAAAATTAATCTGAAAAATATTGAGACTCGTAGTTTTTAAGTTTCGTTTTGTCTTAAAAAATTGCTTTTTCGTGAGAAAATATCAATATATACCTAATGATTGTGTTACTGTAAATCGGAGCTAACCGAGACATTTCTGTGTTGGCTATTTGAATAGATAATCTATATTAAACTCGATCTCATTTAGGTGATTTTTGCGCCAAAAATTCAAGGTTATTGTAAAATTATACATAAAAAGCTTTTTGATGCTTGTAATAAATTGTTTTTTTGTATTTTTCAGGTGAATTATATAATAAGTTAATCGACTGTACTATTTCTAACTCGCGTGCGTGCTGGCTTTGACGTTTGCCAAAGTTATATAATTAGCGTGGCAGCTTTATGAATTTAAAATTATAGATGTGTGTAGCACGACGATGAGTTTGATTGAATACGATATCATTAATAATTATAGAATGCCGTGTTGCTTGTACAAACGTGATATAAAGATCTGGAGAATTCTGTCGAGAAAGCGGGTAATCAAGTTAACCGGACGAATTAATTAGTGAATACATTTTAACTTTTTTTTTTCTGTGAGTCTTGTTTTTATAATGTATAAATTTACAATTATATATAAATCAAGAATTTAAATATATATTAAATATTACAAAAATTAGGTTTCAGTGATTGGTTTGTTATAATAGCACCTTGCGTTTAGATTGAATTCAAATATTGTTAAAAAAAAAACATCGTCACACTGAGGCTCATTTCCCAAAACCCACCATATTGGTTTTTTAAATGTAAGTGTCTACTTATTGTTATTAAATTTATTAACAAATCATCATCTCTTTTTATTACAGTTTTAGGGTTGGCAATATCCTAACTCCTGAATTTTCAGGTTTCCTCTGATGCTGAAGGCACGATGACCAAAAATATCCCTCCAGCGTGTTGTTTGTATTCGATAAGAGAATCCCAATCCTATTTCAGACTAGTTTAAGAATACTCATTGCATTTTACTCCACCACTTTAAACGATCTCTTATTACTTGTAAATAATTATTTAAACTAATTGATACTAAAAAAAAAAAAATTATCTCAAAACGCGGATTGAAATCTAATATTACATGCATACGATGAAAATTCTCTTTCTTTTGATATTGTTTTTGTGTTCATTGTAAGGCTTACATTTTTTTTTAATAATCAATAAAATATATCTTAAATGAGCTGCGTTAGAGCTTTTAAAATCATATTTAATGAATACTTCACCGATAGTGTTTTTGAAGACATAGAATAGTTTTTCAATGTGTATCTATTATCAAATACAAAAAATATTTACAATGGCTTGAAACAGAGAAATAATTTTCTAACGGTGGGTGGTCGAAGATTAATATTAATACTTAGTATAAAAGAACAATTAAATCATTATTGAAATCTATATTTGGATTTATAATATATTTATTCACTACAAGGATACTTACTAATGAGACAAACGCATCTATCAGTAGTTGAGAACAGATTTAGGAGAAACGTTCAATCTCAAGATAATTTTTGTTTCATGTTAAAGGATATTTCATAAAAATTAAATCTATAAATTATAACACATTAAAGCAGTACAATTAAAACACAATTTGTCTCTAAGATCCAATCAATTTAATTTAAAACTGTAACTTTCAAATCAAATCTACCTATATCATTTAACAATTTGCAGAGTGGCTACCAAGCACACGCCTCATTTGAACTGAGGTTTGAAACCACTACCGTTAAGGGTAGTGGGTCTATTGATGGAATTAGGTCACCACCCCAATGACCGCACCCTGGGTCCAATTTGAGCCCTCCTACTCTTAACAAACGGCCATCCGACATCTAGAGATACGCGCCTTTCTGTTAATGTCACAGCCCACATTCTTATCCCGGAAAAATGGCGAATTTAAAAATTTACACAAATTAAATTATGAGAATGAAAAAACAAACCCTTTTTTACTATGCTTGGTAAGTTATTTTTAATATTTTTGAATAAAATACTTGAGTGATTTTCCACATTTTCGTTTTTATTAGTGACCGGTTTCGCCAACCTTTCACGTTGGCATTATCAAACAAACTCTGTTTGATAATGCCGACGTGAAAGGTTGGCGAAACCGGTCACTAATAAAAACGAAAATGTGGAAAATCACTCAAGTATTTTATTCAAAAGTATTGAAATGGAATTCCACCAAGTACTCTCTGTCAAAAATATTGAATTTCTTAGTTATTTTTAAGTAAATTTTTTTTATGAAATGCAATTGAGACATTGTATCTTGTTGATGTTCTAAAAGCTATAAATATATATTATATATTATTCGACATATCAAGTCTATTAAAAAAAAATATTTTGACAAAACAAAATATAGGTAACGCAATATTTTTTTGTGAAAATATTTTACTAACATTGAACATTATAGTACATATTTTTCTACTCAAATTATCAAGTTACTTTTAATATTCATCTCACTAAAACACTATATATTGAATGTTTCAAGTAAGTAAAGCTTGAAATCAAAATAATTTTATATACATTATAAAATTATTTTGATTATTGGCTTATAAACCAATAATTTAAAAAGTCAGTACTGTTATTTCTGGGTGCTTAAATTTAAATTATAAAAATAATTACAGCTTGCTTAATTAATGAACTTTATATGAAAAATAGTAAAACTCGCCTCAAAATTAAGACATAAAAACATTTCAGGTTCAAGTCGTAAACTCCATCTCGAATTCGCTCAGCGGTCTCATAATATTGATGCAAACCACAAAAAAACTTTTTCTCCTAACAATTTTAATTCTTTTCATATTTATAAATCAAGAGTTTTAAATAATGTGTTTTTACCATCAAACATGCATGAATGAACAAATGACGAAACGTTAGAGAGAAACACTCGTCATTAGTAAAAAGTTTACGAACGCTCACTCTGCTTGATGATATCAACCTAGAATCTTGACAAAACTAGTTGTGATAACAAATAATAAGTAGAAAATTACGTAATATATTCCATTTAAATAAAATATTACAATGATATCACGTAATTTCCAAATGCTGCAAAATTGGGCAAAGCCGCCTGATGAATTTATTATCATCAACAATGGCATACTATGAGGAATGTTAAATTCATGCAAACTTGAATAGTACAGCAAGCGGTCTGATGTTTGTATTCCATTTAATCACAACATTACACGCAAGATAATATCACAACGTGGAAACATACCGAGGCGTTGAAAATTTACGATTTAATACAACTAGCTTATCCGAAATTCACCGTACTGAATTCCCGCACGAATTTACCGAAATATATTTTCGTATTATCTCTTAAGACGAACAAAAAAATCAATGTACATTTAGAAAGTCACTTCTTTGTTCTTCATAAATCAGAAAATCGTTAACCTTTGAAACTCCTTCAAGACCGAGATACTCTATTACAACTATGGTAACATAGACCGAGCACCTACTTAATCTACGTCTACTTGACTTATAAAGCTTTTATTTTTATTGTATTTTGGCTTTAACTTTGTTACAAGCCATAAGTTTTTTCAGACAAACACTTTTACAATCCAAACAGCAACTTATATGGACTTATACAAACCTCGATATAACCCATTTTATTGTTTTGAAGTCAGTACATCTTTTCTGTGTATTTAATATTTTCGGCTTCCATGGTATCTCATTTTGGCTGCATCTGTATTGAAAAAACATATGATTGAAATGTCCAATTAGTTGCAAAATTTAGCAGAAAATCAAACACAATAAAGAATAGTAAAAAAACATATTCGCTGTTTCACCTTGCAGGTACTCTAATTGCTCACCGTGTATATGTCGAAGATTAAACAATGACGTTATTTTGACAGAAATTATTCCCAGATAACCTATTTTTTAATTTAATGATAACGAAAAAAAGAGTTGGAATTTTTTCGATTTGTCGTGAGCAATAAAAATACTGTCTGACAATCACTCTATTTAACGATTCAATAATTTAACGCCCTAGTTTTGTGGATACAAAATATCATGCTGCCAAATAGCGAAGCATGCAACAAATCTAATATTTTAGTACACCATTCATATATAGTTACAATAAACAACTATAATACAAGTATTTTATCAAAAAATGTATATTTTAAAATATTTTATGTATGTGAGTTGTTTCAGGTACAGTGTCACGCACTAAGCATTTAAGAGTGATATTTTAAATAAAACAATAAAATAATTAAGATGTTTAAGCAATGACAGGATTGAAGGGGTGTTTGAAGGGTTGATTTTCTATAAATTACTGATACTCTATTAAGATTGGTTAATTTAATTGGATGTGAACTACTGTAGTTAAACAGCGCGCCACTGTCTTCCAAACACACCAGTTAGCGATACTGTATCGTTGGTTCCGCAAGTCTGCTCGTAAATTCAGTTGAACATTTACGCCAGCAAGTTGGTATTTAACTTCGGTCCCGTGTAATTCGGTAAAACACAAAATGGTACATGTTGTTTACAAGAGTATGGAGACCGTTTTGCTCGGCTCTTGTCAGGTTTGATGGAGCATCAGTAATGCCCTGTTCTGCGGCTGTCGCTGAGCTTTATGCCCCGGGCTTTCGTTTACAGAACAATTAACGAGCTTTATCGGCACTGAGTACACTGGCTACAAAGGGGTTGGTTTTTCTATAATTGTGAAATACTAAACAAAGCATTTTTCGCGGTTCTTTTATGTACTACACTTTTGAACATAGCATGCGTTTTCTACAGTAAATTTATTTTTATTGCAAAAAAATTTGTACTGACACGTATCATGTCTTTAATTGAACATTAACAGGCTTATAACCTTATTCAATCACAATGAAATTCATATGCCAGTACGGGGGTCGAAATGGGGACTAGCTTGATCTTGGTCTAACCACTTAGGCTACAACCCAAATATCAATAACGGATAATTCTATGGGGTAGACAAAATGCAAAGTATGACCTGGTAGAAGTATCACTTCCCAACAATACCGGTAGATAAGTAAAAATACTAATTATTAAGTACATGTTTAGTTTTATATACAGATACATTTCATTCCTGTTAAGATATTTTTCGTAAAGTAGACTTGGTTAAAGTGTTTTGGCTGCAAACTTTATAGATTCTGTTTAGAAGAGCCCAGCTGCGCCTTCGAGTCACGTCGGTGTTCACATTCTGAAGTAACTTAGTAATTGCAAATCAAAGCAACCTTAATTCCAGATAATCTCTTTATATGCAGCGTCTGGTCAGACATTGTTCGTTTACAAGTTAAATAGAAACCAATTAAATAGAACTCTACTTAAAACTTTATTGAATAAATAACTGGGACTGAATCATTCCAACCAACCCCTATTACTAAAAAACTTATTTTAAATTTGAAGCTGTATTATTTATCCATATTTTTTATTCATACAAGTTCATTGGAAGAATTTTCAAGAATAATTACATCACAGTTATTGCGGCCTGGTTCTATGAATTTATTTTTTCTAGATCAATTATCCAAATATTATGCATACTTTTCACAACTAATAACGCACAAATACAGCGTTCAATGGTAAAATTAATGGGGAAAGCTCTACGACCATTCGTAATTTTTTTTTAATGCTAGACTCTACAAGCATTAATGTGATAAAAAGCTTGAATTAAAACACTGATTGTAAGCAGGTTGAGGTCTTGTGTTGGGTAGTCCTCGCTGTTGGCGTACAATCAAATTTAAATGTTTTAATTTCGTTACAAGCCTTCTGTCATTTGATCAGTGCCCAGCAGGACATGACTTTCAGAAAACATAATATAATTATGAGAGACCTTCCGGTTTAGGATGAATTCACAGCGATGTTTATTTTGGACTCCGGCTTTGTAGGAATAAATAAAATTAACACTTTTTTAATAATTAATCATTAAAGCGCTTCACTCCTTGAGTTCACTTTTTTTAAATCGCTATATTAAATAGCTCAGTCAGTTTGATCTTTGCCATAAAAAATCCTTAATCGATGTTCCCAAAATCTTTAATTATATTTTCAATCAATTCAAATACAATGTTGAATTCAATATTGTACATTAAAATCACGCCTCGAGGTGAAATGTCATGCATAAGTTGTACTGTATATTATTATTATAGTGATCAATATTCGTCGACACAAGCATTTTAAGATATCACGAAATCAAAATGTATAAAAAATATATATATTTTTCATGCAAAAATATTATTATGTTATACTCCATTTAAAAAATGAAGGTACACGGAGTTTTTAAGTTTGTCACAATCTGAATTTCTTTTAAACTTTTGTACTGGCGACGGCTTATTTTTCAATAATGATTTTGCTCAAAGAACTAATGGAAACTAATCAAAAGATTTCTTGGAGACTGTCTTTTTGTTTATTATATCGGAGGAGTTAATTATGATATTTCGAACCGATAACTTCAAGTCATTTATAAAGTTTGCATTTGTTGAATATATTTCTAACCGGTTTACTAGACGGCAACTCCGCAAAGTGCTGCGGCAGGATACTTGTCAGGTTTTTGTTCAGATAATCTTTCAGGGTTACAAAGGGAAACCCCGACTTGCTGAAAAGTTTGCTAGAAAAGATTCCTCGAGTTATCCAATGAAGATAAACTCACCGTTATTCGTACTTAGTTAAATAATAAAGAGAGAAAAATATAGAAGTATAGCACAACATAGGCTTGAAGAAATGTTTATTTTATACGGTTTAAGCTATTTTTCCTCCAATAAGACATCATATGAAATCAGATTTTTTACAGTTTTTTTTACGATTTACCCTCAATCTGATTTTTTTAGAAAAAATAAGCAACTCCATAAATTATGTAATATATATTTTTTACATCTGCACTTAGCAGGATTCAATGGTTTTATTTGAATAAAAAAAAGTGTTAATAGTAACTCTTATTGCTGATGAATTTTTATTGGTGACTAAATGTTAAAGCAGATTTATATTCGTTTTTATAATTAATAGATAAAGTTTTATTTAAGATATTATTTTTAGATTAATGAGTTTTCATATCCACGTTTCACCTTTTAAAACATTGCCTTCTTTTAGAAAACTTATTTTAATTTCCATAATCTTTTCCATTAATCATCAGCTTTCGATAATTTTACAGTCGCTACTTTAATCCTGACACTTATCGAGTGTATTAATTATTCTTGGAATATCTGATTATCGATGCATTCATTTAACTTTGTCAGCTCAACTTCCAATTACCGGATAATCCGGAGATCGTTCCCATTCATGTGTGAATTTGAAATGAAATCTATTGGTACTTCCGTGAAATTATACATTTTGTTAAATATATTTTTATTTTAACTATTTTTATTTTATGTATATATTCTAGAAGATGGCTTTGTTTGTAGATAAAATCAATAAAACCCTAAAGTTTATATTATTATATATGGAAATCCCACTGGCACACTTTCCTCACATGCAGAAGTTTCTGAGATGTCAGCAATTGCAATCGATGCTAGAATGTTTTAAAAATTCACACATAGAAATTTGGAGTGCACGGCTACAAGGGATGCTCTCTGAAGAGGCATGAAAACGAAGGTTCTAGAATATTCCCGTAGAGCTTCTGAATTCTGCAAACGAGTTTGTATTTTTGGAATACAGCGTTTTTAGTACGATTATTTTCATTATTTACTGGTAATTTCGGTTTATGTTGTTGCCCCGTACATGCCGGTGGAATATCTCGGGACCTCCTATGATAAAAACATTCGGATGCTCTGTGTCGAAGCACAAAGGCGCCGGAGGCTTCGTGTTGATGTTTTTTCAGCCATTTGGACTTTTATCGCTTTTTAAATGTATTTATTTGAAAACTTAACATCTTTACTACAAACAAAGACGTATTTTTACTCCTTAATATGCTGTTTAGTGAAATTTTTGAGTTTTATTGCCACGAAAACAATAATGAAAAATAACATTATTTTCAACGTAAATTGTTTTTAATTTTTGTTGGCGAATATTAAAATATGGACTTTTAAGCTTTTTAAAAAATTTAAGGTGTTATTTTTTACAGTAATGTGGTTTTTTTTAATTACGTCGTACTAAAAAAATTGTTTTTTTGTTACCGCAATATAAGTTGATTCTCCTTAATTGAGATGTGGACATAAATATTTTCCTTGGGTTATGATAACTATTTATGTCACGAGACAATCCATCTTGCTTAGGGCTAGTTTTAGTTTTTTATAAGGTCAAATAAATAATTATTTATTGGAAGCATACCGATAACAATATTTTTCGAATAACCACCTCGAGGTATGGAGATATCAAAGCAAATCAATCAAATTATATTTTTATATATTTTACATATTTTATTAAACCATTTTGAACCTTATAGTAAAAAAAATTTATGTCTAATATGACTTATTTTAACCTTTCTTATAGTGGAATTGATTTCTACTTACTCTTTTTCAATTTTCAATACATCCAGATTTATTTATAGTGTCTTCATAAATATGTAAAATATTATTTGCGACAAAAGTTCAAAGGAAAAAGAACCAGACACGAGATGATTTCTATCTTAAAATTGAGCTTTGAAGTTAGACAATCATTTTTGAAAAACAAAATCATCGAGTTCAAAATTTTTAGGAGATCGGAAATTTTTATTTTCTCGAAATGGAATTTTGACGCAGTTGAGTAAAAAATTTTGAACTTATTAATCAAATGCAAGATTATTAGCAATAAATTTACATTTTAGGGGGGACTGCATTCTTTTTAAAAACCAGTGCAAATTTTTTTTTAGTCTTTACAATTAACATGCGATGGTTTAATTAAGCAAGGTAGACACTTGTTTACAAAAGAAGGGAAATGTATATTTTGGACTTATTAGAACTTATTAATAGATTTATTTTTTATGAAAATCTACTCGTATATATATAAAACACAAACTCAAAAACCGGTTTCATTTGAAAGCCGATAATACTGAGGTGGTTTAAGGCCGTTTAAATTAAACAATTAATAATCAAATTCGGTTTCTTTAATTAAGTAGATTTTCGACATTTCTTATACAAAAGTTTCAACATTTTGCGGTAGCGAATACTTTTCAAAAAGATAACAGTGTCTTGCTCGCAGATACTGCAGGCTGCCAACAAAAAAACACTGATCTTGATTTTTGTTAAGATTAGTATGAAGTTGTATAATGCAGGTTGCCACAAAATAAAAACAAGAGAACTGCAATTCATTTGAGACCAGATCTTTTCATCACATTTGTGTACAATCCTGCTTGAACTTATAAAATTTCTGTTTTTCGCAACATTCCTGTTATATTGCTTGCTCCAGAGTTGAAACGCCGAAAAAAAAACTCAATATATCCGCAAGCATTAAGATAAAAAAGTTAATAAATAAACAAAATATCCTTTTTTTTTTTCGAACTAAAAAAAATGTGTTTTATTTCTTTATTTAGCGTAGTAGCACGCGCCAGGTATCCGCTAGTTTAGAATAAAATAGTATGATTTTTTTAAATCGATTCCTTATATTTATATTAAAACAATCGAGTGTATAAAGTTTTGAGAGAGCCACCCAACAATATCCCTTGTATTGAATGACACGAGCACAGCCGCAGGGCAAATAAACACGTATAGTTAATATGACGTCATCACGTCTAAGGGCTCCTTCCCTTGCAGAGTGACGTGACAATCTAATCACCTAATTTGAATACCAATTTCATGGTTCAATGCCAGCCTATTTGTGGATATATCCAAATGTACAGCGTCGCATGATTTCACGGAGTAACTTCTCTTCGCCGAAGGATAAAAATAAAATTTACGAAATTCTATATTTATTACATACGTTTTTAAGGACCAATTTATAGTATTATTTGCTTATGCTCAAAGGTTGTGGGGTTTTCATCTTCTATCATTATTTGGCCTGTATTAAATTCATATGGGCTTGGTACTTTTTTTCCAAAGATCAAATGCCTCAATCTCTGCATTCCATCACTTACCTACAACTTATCATCTCTTTGTGCTTTTAATTTTTAATACTTATCCCAAAGCTTACAAAGTTGACTATTTTTTTACCAAGGTTTTTCGGGATTTATTACATTTATCTTGATAAATCCACAAGGTGTGGACAAAAAGCATTATGAAAATTTGATCTTGGGAAAGTTTAACGACAATTTATAAAAGTTTTTTTTTCTTGCCCGTATTTATTCTTGTACTTTTGCGCTTTTTTTCTTTTTTTCATTTCTTCCTGTTTTATCAAAAGAATAATCACTTGTACCTGGAAAATATTAAATTTTTAGGTGGTATTAGCTTTGAGAATATTTAATGAACCAAAAGATTACATTTTTTTTTGAATTGTGAAAACATTTTTCTTGTGAAAATGATGAATGATTGTGAATAAAATTAGAGACAATTAAATACAGAGATTGTTTGCTTCCTTTATTTTTTCAAAATAACCGATAGGCTTTTGAACCATATGTAAACTTTTTAGTAACTGTTTGCGGATATAGTAAGAATGTAGGTACTATTATTTGTTTCACATGAATAATTTTATTTGGGATTGGGTTTCAATTAATTATATTTTAACCACTTTCAAACAAATATGTTTTAAAAAATCTACTTTGAAATAAATATGACTCTTATCACTGACATAAAAACATAATTATATAAATGAATTAGTTATTTTTTGTAATTGTAAAAATTGTACTAGTCATAAGCCCAAGATCTTTCATCCAATTTGCATACTCTCAATTGGCAGCAAGTTGGCTGAGAACGGTGCCAAGTAGGTCTCCCTAAGTAATTGACGTCTTAGTTTGCAATTAACAGTGAATTAAGACCAAGAATTCTACTTAATTTTTATCGGATGCTGTTGGCCAATTTTGGGTGAGAAAATTTTATAAACAATTTTGCAATTCTATTGTTTAGAAAATATATTTTTTACTAACAACTACACTAAGAATATATTTTCTTTTTTGGTTTCATTATTTTTAAATTTAATTTATATGCATTTTAGCACTGTAAGAATGCATTCATTAATCTAACATTTTTTTACACTCTCATTGTAACTACTTAAAATTCTTAACTAGAAGACTTTAACAAAAATACCGTCGATATTTTTTACATTGGAATAAAATTTGTACAGCTTTCTATTAATACTCACACTGGATTTTTTATTTATTGTATAAAAAACAATCAAAAGTCCACTCAGAGAAAAATCAAACATTTTAGGTTTACTGTAGACAATAATTGATTTTCGTAATTCATGAAACAGATTTACTGAAAATATATTTTAATAATATTTTTGAATAAAAATATATACACGTATTTATCGAAGGCAGTTGCCAGAGTACGTGAAGTAATTATAGTCAAGAAAGTAGGACATTCTACACAATGTTTGTACATCTCCTAACTTAACGTAATAAGGGTAATGATGTGCTGCATTTACTCTAGTATGCCAGTTAGCTGCATTGCCTGCCTCATCAGACGCATTGTTAACATTTGATTACACCATTATGAGTTTGTATGTTGATTATGACAACTCTACGCAATATTCAACACTTTATAAGAGCAATTAAGTAAAAATTACTTTATTCAATTGCTGTTAAAATCAAGAATGATTTTGGTCGATATGTAATGTCAAGCTTAATTATTTTACTGATATTAAAATTATGAAACAATCACGAGAATATTAACTTACCTTTCTAGTCCTTCCAAGAAATATGTATAGTTTGAATATTTTTCGACTATTAGGCTGTATGTACTTATTTTATCAAGTAGTATTTTTAATAATAAAAATCAGTGAAGCTAAATTAAAATACTAAAATTTATATATTAAAATATATAATTTTTACATAGCAGCTTTCGCATCATTAAGACAAAATTTTAAAGTAGTTATGAAAGATCATCAATCTCCTTGTAAGATAATAGCATCATGGGAAAAATATTCCGGTGCAGTTTGGAAAATTTAGTTCATAAATCACAGTGTTACTATGCAAACAAAATCTTCAAAGATCGTTCCCTCGACCTCCAGGGACTTTCGCCATGTCTCTCTAAATTGCATGACGTTATCACAAAACTGAATTGTTTGCTCGGATACAAAATATTCAACCAACAAATATGTTCTGCGAATATAATAATACAACTCAGGTATTTTCAACCTTTTTTTAATAAAACCATATTTTTGAAGGATAGACTCAAAAAATATTAATTTAAAAGAGTAAATTTAAAAAAATAAAACTTTTAACTTATATGTAGTGTTATGCTAATATTATTTCAAACGTCAATAAATTCATCATCAGAAGATTTGTTTATACGTTTATACTTGTCGTTTCATATTATTAATATTATTTCACAATGAGCCTAAGAAATGAAGAAATGAGCTAAGAAATGTTTCGTCGGAAAATCCTACTTTTTTGGAAATTTCACGAATGATGCACAAACAAAAATAAATTTAAAAATAAAAAACATAACATTATTCTAGTCAGTAAAATGTAATTATAATATTTTATTAACCCGTTGCTGGTTTTACCATAAATAATAATTTTGAGTAAATAATTCTTGTGGTTTTCACTAAATTAGTAAGTCAAAAGTAAATAATTTATACAAGCGAAAACGATAAATGAATATTCAATCAAAAACGAAATTGATATTTATTTTATATTATTACATAGTAATTGTGTAACAAACGTTAATAGAATTCAACTCAAACCAAAACATTTATTTATTTTAGAGATAAAATGTTTTATAAAGTTGGAATCAAGGGTTAGTATATGTCTATATTAAAACTAGCCTTTTTGCTTGTATAATGATATTTTACGTTGGAATTCTTTTTAAGGGCAGGCCAATCAATCAGCTGATCCGAAAGGGCACCATCTGTTTGTACTTTCGGCAGTGGCGTGCATTGCCGGATATTTATGACTCCCTCGGGACAAGAGAGTTGCATAAAAAATGTATGCAATAGTGACGTCATCGGGGCAATATAAAAACAAGTCTTGAAGAATGTACGTCGGCACCCCTGTCGAGACGCGATATATGTGCTTTGTGAAAAACGTGTTGTTCGCTCTTTAGTCCTGCGGGATTTGACGAAGCAAAACACGTTTGCGAGACATGAAATATTGCATTTTCCGTGGAATACGCTTATGGAGGTTTTTTTTTTTTTTTTTTTTCTCCTTTCAAAAAAGGAAGGGTGAAGAAAATTTCGCGCGTTTCCTGTTTATGTTCGTTTGTTTTTTTCAGCGCGAACTGTCACAGGGGGGGGGGTTGTGAACTGTATTGTTCTCCTTTTTATGAAATTAGCCTCCAAATTTCAACCGGAACGCCCGAGGGCGGAATATTGTGTGAACCTTTTTTTTTTAAGTACATAAATAAACCGCTGTTAAATTCAATGTCAAAAAGTTCGCGACTCTTTTTATCTTCATAATTTTGGTCGTTTGCATTTTTATTGTTTTTAATTGAAACGCGAAATATATTATCTTACGAAAAACACGTTTTTACTTTCACGTGCGTGCAAAGATCGTAGATAACACGCAAAAAAAAGGTTTTCGTTTTTATTTCATTTAAATTACTGTCATAAATTTTTTTCTTAATATTTTGTATGCATTTATTATGCGAACCAACTTTTTTTTTGTACATATAAGTTCAGTTAAATGATTAAGGTATTTATTTTTTACAATTTGATAATATCTATTATCATCATTTAATAATTTCTACAGTAAACAATTCAGTTTTTTTTTAAACATAAAATCAATTTATCCATAATACATTCTAATTCTTGTATATATGTATCTTTAAGACGAATAAAATGACTTGATTGGACAAAAAATGATCTCACACATTATGCAATACCAGGTTACTCTAGCGCTTACAGAGTGTGCCTAGACTGAAGTAACCTCCAAGTGGGTAGTTGGTATTCCATAGAAGAACCGCCAGGACATTACCATTCCGCAGAAGGGACGTGATTGTATAATGTGCCGAACACGATTCTTGCGTCCAGTTTCAGTCTTTCACATTTATTTCAGTGCAGACAACCACTTTGAATATTTATTATATTTTAACTGAGTAAACCAAGCTAATATTTTTGTAGAAATTTCTTAAAATTCACCTTCTTAGCAGAAATAAAAAAATAATGCCAATAGAGATTTTACGTTTTAAAACTCATGTTAAGCTAAATACACAAACACGCTGACGAATTAACGTAAACTATATTTTTTTATTGAAAAATACCAGGTAAGAAGATAGAACGTAATTAGCACATTATAAGAAACAATTTGATAAAATGTTTGATGTAATAAAAATTTTAAATTAACCACTAAAAAATAATGTAAAAACTTAAATAGCTTTAAAATTAATTAAGAGTAAAATTAAACAAGATTTCGTTGTTGTTATTTTGAAAATGCCTAATTTAAGTAGTACTTAAGCTAAAATAAAAATGTTTTTTTAAATATAACAAATCGGCTTTTATAAACTCCAACTCGGATAGTGTCCTGGTCCTGGTCTGTGGCCGAGTCTGCTGCGGTGCTTTTTTGGGACAATTTTAACACGGCACTTAGTTTTAATTAACTTTTTACAACCCTTAATCTCGCGCCCAGAGTGTACTCCACAATGACGCTAAATCAAAGCGAAAACGGCGTCTCTCGGGAAAGTTTTTGTGTTAATATACCACGAATTACCAAAATCGTGAATTTCGGTTGTGAAAGCATTTAATATCGAAAATTTTCATTTATATAACGAAAGACTTAACCGCTCATAATCAAAAATGTTATTTATCTTCTAGTCACTCAGGTATCATTCATATTTGTTGTTTGATAATCCAGTCTGTCGACGAAGTAAATAAATCTTTGATAAAACCTTCTTTTTGCGATGTTCCCTGTTAGTCTTCGCCATATCGTTATGTTTTTTTTATCCTCTTCTTTGTAAAGTTCTTCTCTTTTTCTTCTTCACACACCTCTCAGGTACACGCAGCTCATTCTTTCTGCTTTGACAAACCCAAGTCTCATCCGTCCACCACATTAGCTTCATAATCCACGTGCTTGCCTTTTAGAATAAAAATTGTACGCAATTCGCTGAACCGAGCTATCGTTATTTTTATTTATCCTATGTTTTTAAAAATCTTTTATCTAAATAAAATTTAAATAAACTGAATATCTTTTGCATTTGACAGACAGCTTATTTGTCTTATTAACAATGGACAAACAGGTATAAATGAAAATTTAACGATTTTCATATTAAATATTACAAATCAAATTTAGAGTCTATTTATAGCCAAAATAGTCGTATATATTTAATAATATATTATTATTAATTTCAAAAAATCTGATTTATTTTTTCAATTACCTTTTCAATTTTTGTTTTGTTCATTGTAAAGTGGATTACTATATCACATAATTAATGCTGAAACACCAAAGAAAAACACAATGAAAAATTTATCGTTTATCATTTATACTGAAAATTTATATTGTATCATTTTATGTGAAAGTTTTTTGTATAAAAATTTTAGCAAGCTTAAATCTTTTATCTTGAATAAAAATCTCAATAATCCAAAATGTATGTTATTAGTCGTGCCTGATGCGAGGACTCGTTGGTTATTCAATTATTTTATCTGATAACAAGTGTTTCCGGTCCGGGACCAGTGACCTTTGAAAGGCCAGGTTATGTGAGGTCAGTTTGGTCAACTCTAGCCGGAAGTTGAAAATCGATGAAATTCAACATACTTCGATTAGTATTTATACAATCAATTCAACCTCAATCAAAAGTAATCGATTATTTGGAATCATAAACTTGTTCTACTGTAAATTCATTAAACTAATTTAAAATAATCTAAAATTATAATATATATTTTTTCAATATAAAAATATTTCTCTATTACTTGATTTAATTTTTTTATTACATTTTTTAAAACACCATCTATGATTTCATTTCAATTTTTTTTTACCCACCATATATTGTGAACTACATATAATTAATTAAAACCTTATTTGAAACTTATTTTGTTTTGGTAAATGTTCATTAAAGGTTTTATGAAAGAATTATTCGCAAATATTTCGTTCCATAACATATATTATATTTTCGGCTGAAAAGAAATTATAATAATAAAAAAACACATTTATCTCAACACTGTAGTAATCTTATTTTTAGTATAGAAACCTGAAATTTTGAATAATAATTAATATATTTAATATAACTTCTCTATATTTTTTTAGACACTTACGCGATTTTTTTCTTATATAAAGAAATAATATCTCATCTCAAGATGTGCTTTTATTTGTATCAATTTCTCATTGTACTAAGCTTTTTAGTCTTTTCAATATACTTTTCTATAAGACAGCATCATATACCAATATGAACACGAGTATCAGTTTTTGGAGCCCATTTATCATCATCTTGCGCCGTCATCGATCTCATAAAGGATGAAGACTCCTCGCTAATCTCAGGAGATCTTCTCTAGACATTCTTTTTTCCTAACATGTAAGTAAATATAAATAGTACATTTTTATTCAAACTGTTTTTTTTTTTATTCAACAATCAATCGATATTTTTGTTCATTGTATCACGAGGAAAATTTTTGTTTATAATTTTCTGATTTTTTTCTATTTTGTTTTAATTGAGCATGTGATATATTGTGTGAATTTGCACATTGTCTTTTTGCAAGTTATTTGCTATTGCAACTAAGTGTAAATCTCTTTATGAAAAACTGTGACCTCTTCTTTTAAACCCAGTGGTAATATTGGTATATACTATATGGCCAACGCGGCTAGTAAAAATTAAATACAAGCTACTGAAATATAGAAACTGCAAAGATTTTTCCCATCTTACGAGACCAGCAAGCTCCTCGTCCGACTCTGATGTTTACGATGACAGCTCCTTCTAATAATGCCAATGAAAATAAAGCCACTTCAATATAAATTATATGTTGTGCGTTTAAATTCAATAAACACAGATTTTCGAGAAATTAAATAAAAATCAATGAAAAAAAAATTATCGGCTGTATTTTTGCCTTACAGTCACTGACGCAAATTCTGCATCCATATTAAATAACTTTTTGCGATCGCTTTTTTTACTTGGGTTTTTTGCTACACATTTCACGGTATTTCAAAAAATATGGTCAAAATAGGAAACTCTGCTTATAATACCATTGTCAGTTCTTCGTTTTGTACTTTTGAAGACGAATGCTTAAAATACACAAGTTTCATAACAATTTGTTAGTTTTAGTCTCAGAGAGGACATGACACTACCAACTTTTTAAAGATTTATCTTCTCATGTTATTTCCCTCATTAAATGAAAAAATACATAACACACCCTTTCAGCACAAACTTTGAAGTTCAGATGCATTATTACCTGAAGAGTTGTATACATCACGACTGGCCTTTTTACTTCGGCTCCTTAATTTTTTTTGTAATATTAATATAAACATTATTTATTATATAAATTCTGCCTGTAAATCTCTTCGGTCTGGAGTTTCCATAGTTGGCCGCCATTTGCACCGGTGATATGAGGCAGCGCAAATCTCGGCCAAAGCCTTGCTTGGCGCAAACTTCGCCACTCTCGCAGGCTTTCCAGGCGGGCCGGAGCCTCTCGGGGACACTTCCGGTCATGTGTACAGCTGGAGAGCTTTTTGATACATGCTTCCGGGACGAAAGCTCCTTTCAAGGATAATTCAAAATATTAACCATTGTTTGATTCACCGCTATACGTGGATTTGAATAATGTTTTTTTTTAAGCTTACCAAAATGCGCGCAAAAAATATTTTTATAATCAATAAAAATATAATTCATTATATTTTTGCTTTTTGATTTTTATACAGCAGTTCTCTGGATAGCTGAACAATACTTTTAGCAGATCGATTCACACGGAAGTCCGTAACTTGTCCGCGCACCTCCTTTTGGGTCTTGAGAAATATAGATTGATAAATTTCAGAAAGGTTTCGGAACTATGAGTAAGAATTCCCATTGTGCCATTTTTTATTCAAGGTGAGAAAATCATTTTCTTTTGAATTATGCTTGGGGGGAAAAACACTCATATCTATTGAAGTTCAAGAAAGATCAAATACGCATAATCAAGAGCTTATCTTTCAATTGCACTTATGCTATTATACATTTTCCAATAATAATCAATAAGTGAGTTAGTTAGTTATGAGTATTTAATAAAAAAAGAAAAGTACTTTTGCGGGTAACCTACGAGTATAATATATTGTTTTTCACAGTAAAGATAAAGTAATGATGGATCTTATCTTATAGTTTACATGTCTAAATTGTAATGTAAATTATTGTAATGTACTTATTTTGTAATCTTAGTTTGTTAAAAACCTTAAGCAAACTGTCGAGCCGTAAATGAATCCTTTCTTTGGTATTCATACAGCCAAATGTGGTGAGAAATCTTGTGAAATGGCAGGTCAGGGTGGATTGGGCCAAGCAGTTACCCCTTGTAACATATCTACCCCTGTGATCTCACAAGCCTCAAATTAGACTCAAGAGAAAAGGTCTGCAATTGTATGCACCATTAGCATCCAGAATGTTACTGGCTTTAATTCTGCTAAGATTTTGAAATATGCTACTCCTCTACGCATCTGTGGTTTCAGGTTATTTTGAGAGAAATTCGCTTTATAAAATACGGATATACCTTGCTAGGGTTGAAAAACGTAAAATATTTAAAAAAATTATTCATAACGTTAATAAGTTGGCTTTATAAAAAAAATACGCGGTTACAATATTTACGGTAAACAAAAAATATAAGGTTTATGTTTTTGTGTAAAATTACTTTCGTTACATCAAATATTTTTGAACGTTGAATTATATAAACTGTGCTCAATAAAAATATATATTTATTAAGCACTCTTCATTGGAAAAGCACTTATAACCGATGTACTCAAACAAACCAAATATGTCAACAACTTTTGTTCATATTTATTAACGACTTGACACATAAAACAGATGTGTCATTAAAAGCAAAAACGCGAATTTCATTTCAATTTCAAAACAAAACAATGGCTCTTTTAAACAAGTAACAAAATGTTGAACAACAAAAAAAGCATTGTTTGTTATCTCTAGGGCTGCTAACTCGGTGACATTGTACCGCCACAATGCGAGTTCATCTCCAGAACGATCCTCAGTTTTCATACACTGCATTAAGATGCCGTCCAGATAGCGTCCGTCCGCGTCCCGGCGCCGTCAAGACGAACAAAGACAGCATCCCTCGTGACGTCACAAAACAGACGATACGAGCTCACGAGATAACAAGCACGGAGACGCTTACATTTTTTCTCTTAAGGTTTTTTTTTTTTTTTTTTTGTTCACATTTGACTTGTTTTTGAGCAACGGGATGATAAATAACTCAGCTATGGCAGACATCTTTTTCAACGTGTTTTAAATTATTAAAAATATATCGCAGCGTTCTGCAAATCACAAAAAAAAATGAGGCGTATATAAATAAAATTTTATTAATAGGGATAAGATTAAAAAGTTTTTGATTGGTGTACCAACATATTTTGAAACTGAACAAAAGAATATAATTCACAGTAACTTCTTGTTACAGTTTAACACTAGATTGCCCAAAGAAGTCATTTTGACTGCTTTTGAATTTCAATTAGAAAAAATATTATGTATTTACATACATAATTTCTTATAATTTTATGACTTTTTCTACAACATATAAATGCGTTTATTGATAATAGAATTTACCTCCACACCCTTCATTTCCGGTATATATATATGTAAAGCAATATAAGTGCTTTAAGATTATGTGACAGCGAGACTGGAATACCGACGGTGACAATGGTAACTGTTTTATCGATCGTTGCTGGAATATGCCACAAAAAAAGAAAGACTATTATTAGAGGTCAACAAACACATCGATACCGAGACATTAATTAATCTTATTGTTATGGGACTACCTGATCCTGTAATAGAAAAGATAAACAAGGAAAGCATAAACACCACTGCAAACCTATACAAGGAAGTGGGAAAACATAGATATGAAGTTAATAAAAAAACCTTAGATTTCACCAGATATAACCGGAATAACGAACGGATGGATAAAATAAAACCGTAAAACCTGTGAAAATTTGAAGAAAGGCTTTAGGTTCCACCCAGAGGAAAAATGCTGGTTTAAACAAACAGAAGACAACAAATATAAGAAAACATACAGTAAAGCCGTTAACAACTCAGTGATTGATGTAGAACTCAATAATAATGATAAAAAAAACGAATAATAACACCATTAATTAAAGTCAAACTGTTATGATATGTTTGTATATGTGTTATACCTATATTGCCCAAAAGCAGTCATTTTGACTGCTTTTGGGCAATATAGGATACATAAAATCTTGGGCAATCTAGTGTTAAACATATGTGTATATTTGCATTTATATTAAATACAATCAATCAAGATTTTCTTGATTTTTCATTAAAAAAACTAAACTTAATTTAGTAGTGAAATATTTTTTACAAACCAAATAGGAAATAATACAAAAAAAAATTTCAGTCAAAGGTTTCACAAATACATCGACCGGGTAGTAAAATGTTTAAGTGTGTTTTTGTTATAGTAATTTTTTATTGTAATTAATTTTACATTTTTCATTCAAAAACCTATAAAATTAGTTGCTAACCTAATATAATACAAAAAGCCAGCAGTGCGTGAAGATTTTAGGCTATAGGAAGATTATAGGGGAATAGAAATAAAACACAACGGATGACAATATGATTTATTGCTTTAAATAATTATATATAATAAATATTTATACGTGCATATGTATGTACGTCTTTTTAGATAGGCTCTGCATTTGCACCTGGTGCAGACCTGCGAGGCTCACCTCCTCGCACCACAATGCACCAGCTTAAAACTTGCGAATCTAAGTTGTGGCCGTCTGAGGCGGCGGAGCGATGCTAAGCTGCTGGTGCTGTAAGAACTCATTACCATTAAAAGTGGATTACTGCTCAAGTTTTTCCGGTTCTCGCTTGCCGTGGAAATTTTACATTCGCCCGTAAACACTGTGATAGTCTGGTGGTTAATACCGCCATCTTAATAGCGTGAGTACAACACTTTTAACCCCGCCCTTCTGTTTACAACCCAATAATTTGTAGCTTGTTATGTCTGCACTGCAGAATTTTGCCTGGAGTGCTTTTTCCGCTTTCCTGCTGTCTTTGCACGAAAGGCGGTATTTTCATGTTTCAAAATAACATGTGTTTTTTTAGAAATTATAATCACGGAATCTTTTACATTAAAACACACACTTAATTGTAAGCGAAACCACTTTACTTAATAAAAACCCGCAGTTGAAATCAAATATATTGACACATCCTTGTTTGCTGATTTGTTAGTCTTTTACTCTCATACCGTACAAAATAATATTTTGTTTAGTAAATATCTCTTTATTTTTAATTTTGATGACTGGCTTAACGATGTGTGGGAGTTTTGATTTCAATATTTTTTTCAATCGAAGCATCACTACTCAAAATTAAGATCACCAACAATATAAAATTAAATTATTTCTTATTGCAATCCAACATTCTTTCAAAACCTAAAGTTGTAAAATAGCACTTTTGGTATGATTTTAGTACTATAGATGAAATACTTGAAAATAAAATTAATTTATACTATAGATTGTCAAATTATGGTAACGATATTTCAAAGCCAGGTATCAAGGCATTTCGTGGAGGATAAACATTTTTTCATGCGTTTCAACGAAAAACATACAAACTATTATAAAATATTATTCCCAAATTTTACTTGGGGTTGAACTTCAAACCATTATATTAGATTATTATTTTTCAATCCAAAGAGCCCGAGTCGAATAACGTGAAATCTTATTTAGAATATGAGGGTAGATAATAATAAAGGTAAAAGATGCCGTTACGGTCTATTGGACTAGTGTTCTTTATACAACGTCGATATAAATAATGTTTATCCCAAAAAATAAAAAACATAGTACTGGCGCTATAATAAAATGCTTATCATCCAAGTTTGAAACGTTTATGTTAGAGAAAATTTTCACGCAATATTAAACCATCTTTTTTTAATATTTAAAATCGTTTTTTTAACGAGATACTTATTTCATTTTATAACAAGATCTCTTTTTATTCTTAGGTAGACGTATCATATTTTGCGACTGTATAATTTATTACTTAATATATTTTTTATAGAAATAGATAAAACTCAAAAAAATCACGGCAAAATAGCATTTTTTTTAAGTAATAGCTACAAATAAATATACCCTTGTATGGCTACATACAAAAGTTTTGTGGATTAACACTGTTGCCCGACAAAACCGACGCAATCGGCTGGCAAGAGAACAAACACGAGCAACGAAGCAACGCCATCGTACAAGGGGGCGATCATAAGTTATTCTCGGCTTCTTGGGAAGGTTCACTTGTTGAAGTTTCTCATCTGATACAGCAGCAGCCAGGAACTGGAAGACCTACCAGTTGCACCACAACTCAAGGATGTCCTAGCGCTTCCAGACATCTTGCAGCCGGATTGTTTGAAACTATCAAGTTGGTCGTGAAGTTATTATATTTTGGACGATTTTGAATTTAACCCTTTTCATTTTGTTAACCGGTGAATCCGACTGTTTCATTCACTTGAGTACAAATTTTACTTTTATTGTGTTTGCTTGTATAAAAATAACGCGAGAAGTTATATGAGTATATAAACATATTTAATAATTAAATTAATTCATTATGACTTAACATATTATATGCGACATAAAACTGTGTGATTGATTTATATTTTTTTATTTATATTTATTTATGAAATTCAATATTTTTGACAGAGAGTACTTGGTGGAATTCCATTTTAATATTTTTGAATAAAATACTTGAGTGATTTTCCACGTTTTTGTTAGTGACCGGTTTCGCCAACCTTTCACGTTGGCATTATCAAACAACTCTGTTTGATAATGCCAACGTGAAAGGTTGGCGAAACCGGTCACTAATAAAAACGAAAATGTAGAAAATCACTCAAGTATTTTATTCAAAAATATATATTTATTTATATTATTTTCCATTTTTCATTTTGAATACTTTAAAAATATTTATGTTGCTCTATTCGTTTTCTTTGCGTTAGTGAGTAATAAAAACCTGATATTACAATTGTATGAACCTGCATCAAGTGTTCAAGAATAATCTTCCATTCTAGTATTATCCATTTGTAATTTAATATTTAACATTAAATTTAAAATTATCAATCACTGTTTTTGCTGTTAGTTATGCATTTAGATGTAGTTGCCTCCATGGCTAAAGTGTTTTGCATACTAACAACAAACTTGGACACAAAGCAGCCTGGGATAGAAGCCCAAAACACCAAGAAAAGTTTTTTTTGCGTATTTTATTATAAAACTTCAATACTTTAAAGTTGAGATATCAATTTTATGAGCTTTTTGTCAAATCATAAAGTGATTTTAATTCTTGTAAATGTAAACTTTTTTTTGAGTGACAAAACTGAAAATTAATATATGCTTTGCATTTGTATTTTAAATACATATTTTTTTGATAGTCAAAATAGGATCTGGTTATGTATTTGAAAAAATATGGTAAAATATAATATATAAGGCAATAGTGTAGCCTTGAGGGTCAGCCTTGCAGTGTATCCTATACGTAGAAGAGCCTCACCAAACCCACCCTCAGGGCTATAGTTTCTGGGGAATTTTCTTCCCATGCAGTAATTCCCTGCAGCAGAATTATAAGCCGGCTAAAATATAGCAACACTGGATGAAACTAGGAAATTTATGAAAAGCTCTTTCCCTCGTAGCGAATAGGAACGTACACGGATCCTAAATTCAATGCATGTATTCTCATAAATATATATTTTACTATCACCGTTCCTCTGTGCTCTGGGATTTATCTTCACTTTATATAAAGTAATAGTGTATTACTATTGAGTCTTAATACTGAAACGATTTATGAAACCGCTAAACATTATACTATGCACCTGGTACTTTCAAATAAATGGATTTTTTGCTATGCAGACTTTGTTTTCTCACTCATATTTGATGATCTTTTGTATTTGGGTGAAATCTGTTCGTTTTTATTTTATCAGATTAAATTAATAAATAAATTAAAAATATAGTGTAAATATTTCAACTCGTGATTTTCATGCAATTCATAACATTTATCATTCATTACAAGATAGTTAAAGTTTTAATAAAATTTAACTTCAACGGACGATTGTAATTCAGAATGGATTTTTTTTAATTTACAACTTTTACTTGTTTTTTTTAGTATTTGTTATTTGTCATACATCACGAGTGTATTTCCACTGTGCTAAGTTATTTTTGTAATACTAAATAAAATGTAATACTAACAGTCTCCGATTAGAATTATTTGCATACAGATTAAAATTAATATTTATGATTTGCATAGTAAAACAGACTACTGCTGCAGTACCTTTTATTAAGGATGGAATAATACAGACTGTTATTTAGTACCATTTTAGAATTACTGTTCATGCAAGGACTCAGTTTAACGTGCTTTCATAAATAACATTGCGTTTATATCCATGTCTAATCCCTCACCTAACAAATATAATATGATCTACTCACGTACGCACTGCTTTATGCCCAGTTAATATAGTTATTAAAAATATCGGTATCTTGTTTATTATAAAAGTAAACTAATAGAAAAATCACATTTAACAACCAATTATTGTGTAAATGAGAGAGATATTTGATGAAAATAAAAACACAAATAAAAAATACACAGTATGTTTTGAAATATATATCACGCTAGATACTATATTAAAGCTATAAAAAATATTATCTCAAAGTAAATAAGAATACAAAACGTTCTAGCAAACCTAAAAAAATACAAAGAGAACTTTATATGTAAATATTCTCAATCCAATGAGTATCTATAAGTATGCAAATATTCACATAAATCTGCTTCTTTAGAGGCAATTCTACTCTGAGCAAACGAAAGCAATAAATATTTTCCAAATAAGTACATATTGTTAGAAAGTACCTACGTGCAAACTCATTCAAATGAATCAAAGTATATATTTCTATAAATAAATTTTAATATTGGGTCTTATATATTTTTTAATAATGAAAATATATCTCGTGATGAATTCTCAAGTTCTGTCAAGAATAATTTTTCCAAAGTTAAATGGCTTGAAAAAAATGCTTTCAATTTATAAGTAGAGACGTTAGATTATATTTTATTATATTTTTTACAACATTCATCATAGATATTATAGTGAAACACGTAGAATGAAAATTAGGACAATTAATTGCAGGTAGTTTTTTATTTATTTATAAACTTTGGTGCAATTTCAAAAAAAAAATATTTCGTTTAATTTTATTTTTACAAATACATTATTACTGTACGATTATTATTTTTTTGCTGTCTTAATATCTATCTCAATCTAATAATAATATGTAATTATTATAATCTGCTTAATAGTTCATATTTATAGCACTTGGTAAAATTCCAGATTATTTATTTTAAATTATATTAGTTCACTAAAAATATACAACGTGATTCTTTTGTGGCCATCTCTGCACAAAAATCTCTAAAAATATTTTAATATATTTTTGGGATATTAAAATATTTTCAACTGCACATCCGCAATTAATCAAATCAACTTCCGAACTTCCAACAGTTTCACAATGGCTTACAAGGCCAGCGGTAAAATGTGCCTACTTAAGCGAAGGTCAGGTACAGAAACCACTACACAAAGCCTGGGTCCCTCTCCCTCCAAATTGGGAACCACAGTGATACCGAATCTGGCTTGTGGGGTTTCATTTTCATGTTCCCACTTACCTCGTGAACTTCGATCATTAGTCTGTGTGTTTTTCGGAGAATCGGGTTATTAAAATTTGCACACGGCTAATGTTGTATTTTCGCATTTTTAATCAGAATATAATATACATAAACAATTAAATACTTGTATTATAACAAAATATAATAATAATGTTGTGAGATTTTTTTACTGCCTTTACTGCATATTTTTAGAAGCTTATATAAGACCACAGTATTGTTGTATAAATAAAATTCTGATAAACGGCGCCATAGTTTTATGAATATTTTGCTTCGAATACATTAACAAATTGTTTATGCATACTCATTTCTTCAAAAGCGGAAAGCGTTGATCTAAAAAATCTGCATAAAGATAAATATATGAATTGTATTTTTATACGACGCCTAAATAAAAAAACTTCTGAATTATAAAAGGGTACTATAATTGCAAAGACTGCGAGTTAATGTAAAAACATTTACTAGAAGTTATTTTTTCTGTATTTTTTTATTCTAGCTGAATTTCAATCACAAAGTGTGGAACATTAAAATAAAAGTCATAATTCATAAGTGAAAGTGAAAGGCTTTATGTGATTATTTAAAGTCGACCCATTTCAAAAGTTTTACGCATAAAATATTACCTACATAGTTTTACTACATAAAAAACTTAAATTGAGTTTATAAAAACTCTACTCATAAAAAGTTTTTTTGTAGCGTTTTATATAAATAGTTCACAATTTTTCAAGTTATTATGGTATGTCTAATTTTTAATCACAATCATCATCAATCACCAATCATTGTCAAGCAGAGGTCCCTCCTTGTCGCCTTTGCAATTTATTTTTTCCTGGCATAATCTGTTATGATAACTGGAACGCTTTGCGATGCTTCAAAAACAATAAGATGTTAATAGTATTTTCTGAAAGACAGTTAACACAAATTAACAAATTTGATATCCAGCGGCACGACAATGTAACACAAATCTCTGTAAGGTGCCTAAAAACCTTTTTTGCTAGTAAAATTATATAAACCCCTCAGCTGAAAATACAACTTGTTCCTTTGGCAACCCAACCTAATCTACCATATAAAACTTCAACTATAGCTACAATTATAGTTAACCAAATGTTTATTTTATATAATACATTTCAGCCTATATTAATTAGTTATAATGAAATCCGGTGAATAAATAATCTTATTAATTAACGAAGAGGTTTCGACTTAACTATCTCTAGCATTCTTAAGCCAGAATTTAGACACATGTGTATTTAAATGTATAAAGACATGAATTATTGAGGCTTACACGCGTTTATGGGCTTCTCGTATTTACAAGTACTTTAATTAATTAGTAATAAAATTATGGTGATCGCAAAGATTATAAAAAAAAAATAGTGCAATACAATCTTTCATTCCCATCGCGTCTCATTATTTTTGACGTGTTATATATAAAGAAATAAATATTTTTATAGCACAATATTGACTGATTGACGGTGGGAAAAATAAAAACGATTTTATTATTTACTTGATTTTATTAACCTACTCTATATATAGATAAAAAATATTAAAATCACGAATGGCGGAGCAGACTCCCATTCCTGTCCTTTCCATCATTTTTTTCCATAAGTACATATTTGTATACGTCACCGAAAGATAACCACGTGATAGAGCGCAAAGCCCGAGATATTCCTCAGTGTTGCCAACCATAAAGAAGCCGATGATCGACGATAAAAAACCATTTTTTCTGAGGAAAGGGTATCCGTCCACGGACCAAATTGAGTAGAGCGCTTTCCGGGAAGCGAGAGGCTGCGGAAAAGAAAAAATAAAAAAATAACCTGGTGTATGAAATGGCCGCGGGATCCCAGAGATCTGAGGTGTGCTGAGATAAATCGACCCTCGAGGACACGAAGAGATAACTATCCGGGTGCTTTCTTGGATATAGCGTCCGATAAAAAATATGCAAAGTTGCCTATCTTATTTTACTAGCCCAACCTTTGGGCCCCCGTATTTAGGTAATAATAAAAAAATTTAAACTTGTTTATCCAATACTCTAAAATGAAAATTCATATTTATTTTACCCTTCATCGACTTGTCACTTGGGTTTAATTTTTTTATTCATTTGCTTCACAACATCAGATCAAAACTTAATGTTGATTGTATACTTGATGTTAAGTAATGATTTAGGTATCAGATATTGTTGGAGAAGTAAATAAAGCATTGAGATATGTAGGAATGTTAACGCTAGTTTGCTCATACATAAATATGCAAAGTTTTAACAAGTTCTGGTATATATATTTCATAATTCATTAAGTCTGCAGTAAAGTTTGTTCTAAAACTAACAAAGTTAATCCTGTACTTCTTGGCCTGACAAAACAAAACTGGGGAGAAACGAATTTATATGAATCTTCGCGCGGCCGAATTATTTACTTTTCATCTATTTCGACTTGCTCTTACTAATCCCGTCGCCAACTGTCCGAAATCTCGGAAAGCCAGCTTTATAGGCAAAGTTTTCACTTATATTTAACGTCTGTGGCAGATATGAAGATCCATTCTGTAATTCTTAATTACAATTTCATTCGCAAAGCGTAAGCTATAAACCTGCTATGATTCACTTATGTAAGCTTCGTATTTAATTATAACACTATTCACATACCAAGGACATGACAATTTTAGATTAATATCCACAAAAGAAGTAATTAATCGTATTTTTAAATTTGAAGATAAAGCTTTAACCATCTTGGTCACTTCCAAATTTCTTGTCTACGTTTTCTGTCTTTCAGTTTCACTCGCACAAGTCTGGATAGTCCATAAGCCTTCATTCAAATCAATCCTCTCATTTATAGAAGATAAAAAACTATAGCTATCTCTCATTATTTATTACCCTAAGAATTACCCTATTATATACTATCATATAAATATATTGTAGAGAGGTGCAAATTTCCCATAGATTAATGAAAAAGATTTCCTTTATTACGAGCATGTTTGATTGCTTCATTAATTTAGTCCCAATGAGATTAAGTGGCTTCTGTTTGATGACTGATATAAAAATCTCGACTGCAGTAAGTTCTAGACTCGTAGATAATTACCCGGGAATAGTTTGGACGTAGTACCTTATTTAACGAGTAAATTTTTTTATGTAAACTATACACATTAAACTAATAAAAAGTTAAAATTAAAAATATATTTAACAATGATGCAATTCTAGAGCCTAGTGAACAATTTCCGATTTATAATTTATTCATGATTCAATATTAATCAAATTTTTAATCAAACTCAATAGGTGTGCTGATGGAACTTTGTCTTAGAACTTATAGATATAAATACATAACGAGGCTGATTTTTATTCATATGCAATGTTTATGAGAGGGCATTCTGTGGCAGAATCATCAAATCAAATAAAACCGTCTTCTCATAAATTATTTTATCTCGGAGATCGTGCCTTGCCGTACGCGGCGAATGATATACATGCGATTTCCTCTTGTGATACTCAAGGCTTCCGTATCTTATTTCAAAGCAAGATACCACGAATCGTCTAAGAACATCCTCTCATCTTTGTGTATCTGTTCATATATAATCCACAGATGACCTCGTGAGACGACACACTTTAATATACCTTGTTTACTATTCATTATAAGCATTTCAAAACAAAGCCTGTATTCAAATTGAATATCCAAGCATCGTTATTATTTTAGTTACAATGTGACGACTTGTATTCAAAATAAAAAAATACGGGTTTAATTAAACATATTCTCAAATATAAAGTTTAAAAAAAAGTTTTCAAAACATTTACATTTTAAAAAATATAAAGAGATTGAACATTTAAACTGTTTAATATTGTGTGCACACTAATAAATTGTATTCGATCTTTTATGAAATCAAATGATCTACGAAGAATATTGAATCGAATCGATTACCTGTTTGATTGTAAACAACTTCCCTAAAATAATGGCAAACTTAGATACAATGCCTAAAATAACACTAAATCGTTTTATAAATTTAAAACTGTTATGTCGATATCCATTCAAATGAAATCGCAAACGATAAATTCTGTTCAAAATTAAATTAGATATCATTTATATGTAAATTTGTTTTACACCGCCTTCAATCTCTGAAATGCCTTTCCAGACAACATAGTGACGGCCCATTCAAATAAATCTCTGATATCCGATATTATGTGTATTGACTTATCGAAAATACATACTTCATTATTTACATAGAGGTATATAATAGATTAAACTGAAAATTCCTTACTAGTATTTTTATGGCTTTCATTAAGCCCGAAATCCACGGTGATAGTTATTGGATAACCATAATCAAATGAGTTGGATCAACCAATTTAATCAAATGTGTAAACGGAGTAAGAATCGAAGAAATTATTTTACAAGATAATATTATATCAAAAATCTTTCAAAAATGGTTCATGTGTTTGAACAATAATGAAAAATTTATATTGCAAAATATTCGCATTTCTCCTTTTAGCTTCTGTCTTTTTAATAAAATTTTATGGTGGTTACTGTTAGAGTTAAATATTGAAATAAAGGTCTTCAGCGCTGTTTTTTTTTTTTAATTAAAATATAAAATTTAAAACTAATCTTGAGTATTATTTTTAATCTTGCAAGATTAAATTATTTCAAATAATCAAAATTAATCTTACGTGTCAAGTATCAATGGTTATTCAATGTAAAATTTCCTAATTGCATTACTATTCACGATATTTACTTTTAGATAAAAACATGCAAAATAAAAAAAATAATAAAAACCAACAATACTTCAGGAAATTATCAATTTATTATCTTTGTACACACTCATAAATCATACTATGTTCTATAAATAATAAACAAACAACTCTTTTACTCTTTTTTGACTGTTTATGTAGAGATACAATTTTCATTAATATATTTTTTCCATTTATTTGGCATAAAAATATATTTAGAAGCTACAATTCTCATTCAGAATTAATTCTCAGGCAATTGTCGGTCTTTTGAAAGCATGACCAATCATCTTATTTATTTCAAATGAAAGATATTTTCTTTGAAATGCGTCTCTACAATTATTCCTAATGATATAATGCTACGAGTAATATTTTGATTTATGTTGCCGACTATAATTTACAATAAAAAAAATCAACAGAGAGAATTTGCAAAATTCTGGTTGCCAAACATCAACGGCCTTGCTACACACTTTGGAGTGGCAAAAACCTGGCCAGTTAAAAACTAATGAGACCTTAACAAAAATATTTATTTGCGAACGAAAAACATAGAACGAGCAATGCTTTACTTTTCATAACCAGTGGACTTTTCAAAATATATTTTTCTTTTATTATAAAATAAAGCTTCACATACATAAATTTCTAAACACAAATCAATAAGTCACATTTCAAGGGCTTATATTTTATTGAATCAATGTTGAAACCCTTTGTGCAATATCTTACTCCAATCATCAATCAGATGTCTTTCAAAAGGTTGATTAAATAATCATTAAACTTTTTATACCCTAATGCTTTCTTTGATTACGCTCAGACTCGACCTGCCTGGCTCAAGAACTGAACACATAGACAAAGTAAAAACCAAATGCGAAGTCAAACTTTTCACACCATGTCGTCTTTAAATTAAATGAGTATGAAAAAGCTATGTGCGCAAAAAAAATTCTGAAAATTATATCTACTTTCAAACAATAAAAATACATAAATAATATCATAAATGTCAATTGTGCTGTTCATCAAAATTGATTTAACCAAAAACACAAAAAGACACAATAATTAAGCTTACTTCCAACATATGTTTTATCACTTTTAGTAAACTCATATATACGCTACATTACTAGTAACAAAGTTATTTTTATTTTAGTATAAATTCATTTACATTTAATAAACCTCCTAAGAAAATTAGTCGTATACGTTTGAAAAAAATCCGTGTGAATAAAATATGTTTTCATATTTTCAGAGGACAACGCTTCTTACTTTATTTATTTGAGCTGTAAACTGTAATTTCAGAGAAAGTAAACTGCTTTAGTTTATTACTTAATTAAACACAAAATAACCTAGTCATATTTTCCGCGGGTCTGCGTTATATTTATCCCTTCTGACCCATAGAAGCTCAGACACCGCTCAAAGTTCAAAAGCTCTGAAAAATGCGAGTCATTTATTCGTCGGGCTGCTACGGGCGGCTTCGAGGGTCGAAAAAAAAAACACACAAATGACTTTACGTCTACAAAAAGTCACAAAAAGCAAGGTGGGATTTGCCAGATGTAAAATATGCAAATTCGAAAAAATGCTTTACATTTACCCAGAACGTATTCCGGTAGCGGTGTGGAATTAAAACAAAATCACTTTATGCAAATACAAACTAGATTTTTTTTTCTTGTTAACGCGATTTCTGCGGCTTCATTTTAAATATTTGCAGGCGACCGCGTATACGTGTATTCATTATACCACAGTTAGCTGTGTCTCTGCAATAGATTTCGGAATAATTCTAAACGTCCGGCTGTATCGGGCGGTACGTGACCACACTCACTGGGGATATAAATTCTCCGTCTGAGGCTTAAAATATTATGTTATTCTGTTCATAATAATTTTAAACAATAACAAGTTATCCCACACGTATTTCAAACTATTAAATCACGGAAAGTACCTCCGTAAGTTTTCAAGTTAATTGCACAAGTGAGTACAATTATAATTACACCCAGGCAGGAAACTAACTTCGACCGTCGAGTTTACTGGTCGTCAACCGATTTTCCTCAGGATTGGAGAATTTGGGGGTGTTGAGGGTTCTGAGTGAACCTCACGAAAATTTCCACTAGTCGAACTAAAAACTGTCAGAATAAATTTATTTCCCCGAGCACTTCTACTAAGTTTTTATTTGCTCTTATTCAATTCGCCTACTAGCTGAGCTGGGAGAAACCATTAATTTTTGATATTCAGTAGAAATGAAATAAATTGTAAATATCATTTAGAAATCTTTAAAAACCACAAACATATAAGCTTATTTCAGTAGATGCAAGTATCTTCATACTAATATATAAAAAATGTTTGTTTTTATAATTATAGCAAGCAGTAAAATATACGCTGCTTGTGGTTAACCAAAAAATTAATTTCCAAGTATAAAAATATTTGACATTTTATTTACAACCATTTACAAATAGGTTAAATTCCAAACCAATCAATGCAAAAGAAGTCTAAAACTGACGCTAAATTTTGATATTTACTCTTTTGCTGATTACGCTGATTAATTTTCCTGGAAATATTAAAACAGGAACCAGCTGGAAAGTAAATTTAAAATTTAAAGTTAAAAATATACATAATAAGACACAAAGCAGATGTTTTTTATTGTATAAAAAAGGGAAGTAAAATAATCAAGGAGACTTTTAATTATAAGTCCGCTTGACATATTTCATTTGAATTCAGTCTTACGATTTATTTTAGTGCTTTAAACTAATACCTTTCACATTCTGTTTCGTTCATTATGGCTACTGCTGATAGTATTTCAATGTCAGTTGTCTTATTTTTTTTATTTCTGGAACAAAACGCATAATTTCAGAGAATAAATTTTCTTCCCAAGAAACAAATAAATTAAATTCTGGAATGGCCTTTTTTCTCGTGATTTTAAGTCAATAAAACCGAGAAAGAATTGTAGAAATGTACAACGGGGCACGATGAGAATCTTCGTTATCTCGTTTCAAATATCTATTTGAAACAAATTGTAACGAAATGAAACAAAAGGCAGGACAATCAGTTTCCCACTTGCAACATCTTGCGCTTCCGGCTCGAACATTGGGAACAAGAAACCCGACATGACTTAACATGACATCTTTAAAATTGTTTTGTATTTCGTCACTATCACTTACAACAATACAAATCTTTCATATTGACATACTCAGAAATGTATTCCACACATTCCGATTTTAGTATTTTGATTGTGACTTGATCATTAAGCCCATATCAGTTCTCTGCAACTTTGTAGACAAAAGCTCTTGATTTAGTATGAAAAAAATATAAGTGTAAAATCTATTGAAAATCATCCCACCAAGTATTAACTCACAAAATTATAAATTTTATAAATACTTACAACTATTAGTATGAAATAATTATTATGGATAATGTTTAGCGTATAAATTTTTTATCCCATATGCTTTTTGTCACAATACAAGAATTCGAAATGCTTTACTTATTAATGTATTTTTTAATTATACTTATATACAGTGTACTTAGGTTTTTGTAAATACTTGTGCCAAGTTGCGATAGTTAGACTTGAACCATAATATATCGGACGTAGGCTTTAGCACAAAGAACAAGTTAAAATCTTCAGATGTCGTATGTTCCAATACTTCCTAGGAAGGTAACGACTTCTACCAAGAAATATAATACTGGAACAAAATGAAATAACTTTATTCTATGATATTACGTAATCCACAAATATTATGCAACTTTATTTATATATATTATTTAAATAAGAATAAAACAAACTACGAACAGAAAATTTTAATTAATTGTTTTTTAACGATAACAACTAGAAACTCCAATGGTTGTTTTGTTTACTGAAGAAGAAAAAAACATCGCTGTTTTTTTTTATTTTCTCTACGAAACAAGCTTAAAATAATCAAACACCTGCACGCTCAAAAAAAGCAACAAAAAATAATACTAAACAAGCGTTGCTTCAAAACAATCAACGGATCGTATTTCAGTAGAATCAGAAATAAATAAATTTAAAAAAAACACTTCACTGATCCGGCAGAGCACAGTAACTGCGAAAATGTTTATTCCGGACAAGGGGAGGAATTTTCCATTTCATATTTTCAATTACAAATGACCACCGACAGACTGGCAGAGGGTTGCCGATTCTTACTGCGAACCTTCATTCAGTAATATCAAGTATAGATTTTCCACCCAGACACTTTCAACACAACCAAATTTCCTTATAAATCCTCCTACAAAAGTCTTTTTAAAAATCATGACTAAAGCACCTTTTTTCACATCTTTAGTTACAAATCTAGAGCTCTAAGACCTCGTGACGTTGTTTTCTTGTTTCTGTTTGTTTATTGATGTGTGTACATCATTGATAGAATCAAAGTTGATCTTCAGCTTAGTGTATAGCTTAACAGCACTATTTGTTTATGTTAGTGTCTTTTAAATTTTCACTTCGTCCATCTTCACACTATCATTTATCATCCACCAACCCCATGTCTTTTTATCTGTCTTGCCAGATTTTCTATGAAATAACAATAAGTTATTGCATAGCCTTCACACGACTCGCGGGTGTCTTAAGTATTTTTTTATTATTTATTAATTGGTTGTTTATTCAGAAATAAATATAACACCTTGTTGAAGGACAAGGCATTTGATTGGTGAAGATCCATTATTATAATGATAGAAGTAGCTTTCTATTTTGTCTTCACTTTGAGTTTATTATATTTATTGACTTCGGTTTAGTTATGCATCTGATGATGCCCTAGTCTATTTGGTCGAAACTAGTCATGCAAATAAATATAATAAACTCAAAGTGAAGACAAAATACACAGCTACTTTTATCATTATAATAAATATAACACATTTTGGGGAAGAGAATATATAAAGATAAACACGAAGATATTAATTTTTTTTTCAAAATATAAATGTTGTCAACTACCACATTCAATTCAATAAATTCTGACATTATTATTTTTTGTCAATTTATTACCATAGACTACCTTTTTGATTAGATTTAAATACTTTTCAGACGACAGGTGGTATCGTGGAATAGGAAACTCTGAACACCCTATCTGAGGGTTGCAACCCCCTGGCTCCAAAAACACCTCTGATATGACTCTAGACAGAAATTCCCATGGCAACATAGCTCTCACTCTCTTACTTCAATAATTGATATTTTTTACGAATCAATTAACAAAAAGCTAGATCAGTTCATAATCCTTAAAATAAGCGCATTTCTCAATGAGACATTAAGTATTTAAAACAATAATTTTATCCCCATAATTCGAGGGTGTGTATGTTTTAAATGCGGTCAATAGATTGCTCGTCTGTTTGGGGCACGTATATTTCCAAGTCGGGCATATCACCAGCCGATGTCCGGCGCACAAACTGAATATGAATGAGGAAATGGAGTATTTTCAGAATGTCAAAAATGCGTATTTTAAAATATAATACAAAATACAGTTAGTAAATCCAAACGAACAATCCGATCGGAAAACAGCTCGAGCCACGCGCTGCCTGCATATGTGAAATTTGGTTCATTTGCATATAAATTGATACCGGTGGACACAAAAACCGGAAACTGCAAATATTCAAGCCTTAACCAAATTACTAACCTTTTTTAATCCAGTCTTTACAAACACAGGGAAACAAAAATCTATGTGTGTAATTAAAATGCATGAAAACGTTTGTAACAAAAGCTTTTGTGTCAATATATGCTATCAACAAATTTAGTATTATTTAATTCATTTTTTATTGAAAAACAACATACAGTGCATTTTTTTCAGTGCTGTACATAACCTTTTAAATTTAACCGATAATTTTGTCAGACCCCACTTAAGCTCGTTTTCAATAGAAAATAATAATCTTCCTAATTAACAGAACAACTCGTTTTTTTTTATTCATATTCCTGAAAGATTAGTTATCACTTTGTGTATAAATAAATTCTGTTGGGTCGTATGGTTTTTCGCAGAATTCTTATACAACGTCGAATCGTATGAACACGGATTAAAAATTCCCAGTAATATTTTGCTTTATTATTAAATAATAATACGCTTAAGGAATATTTACTAGCAAAAAAAGTTTATTTGTGATTTTTTCATATCGACTTTATTATTTCCTTTAATTTCCACATCATTTTAGCATTTCTAGTCATTATTATTGCAAAATCAATAGATTAAGGTAATGGCCATTACTAATAAATTTAAATTCATTTCAAAGTAAAAAAACTTTGCTACCCGTATTATTGTAATGTAGTCGTTTATACGTTCTGTTTTGTATAAGTTTTTCACCTTTGTTATATGGAAAAACTTTTTATTGATTATAAATTTTTTTTTTTCCAAACTCATTAATTTCATTTCTGAATCTCATCTCAAAACAAACAAAATAATCCTATCGTATGAATATGCCGTTAATATACACGTACCTTGCATAAAAAAAATATTAGTGTCAGATGGCAGCTCGTGGCGTTTCATTTATAACATTGGAATAAAAACTGTAGTCTCAATTTTTTTTCCTGTCGTCTCAGCAAAATTTGAAAAATGATAGAAACCCCAAGCAGCAAAACTCGCAGGCTCCCTCCACTGAAAGCTTTTAAGCAAAGGACCTTGTAGCTATGTACATTATTTTTCTTCGATAATCCACCTGCAGAAAATGCTCTGGAGAAAAAACACTCCATCAAAATTTATAATTTCCCGCGCCGGCACTTAATAACGGTAACGTCTTTATTTCGGGATACACGGGGGGATGCCTGAAAAAGAGCACTTGTCTTATATTGGTGGTATGTTTTGATATTTGATACTGTACAATCCTGAAAATTGTTTATTTAACTGATGTGTCTCCCTTTTACCCGGTAAAATCTTCAGAATCCACAACATCAGTATTCATACAATCTAGAAAGTTGTTTGTTTAACTGATGTGCATAAATCGTTACCAGTGACTGTCATCGGGTCTGCCTTTTACCCAGTGAGATTTTCAGTTTAAGGTCAACAGTTCTATATCCACAACTTACATTGATATTTGATATTATACAATTTTGGAAATTATTTACTTAACCGACGTATATATATATATCTTCTCCGGGGGTTGCCGTCACGCGATATATCTCTTTTACCAAGTGATTTTTTTCATTTCAAGATCATCACTTCAGAAGTTATCTTCTATGATTTTTTTATTTTATTATAATTATAATTTTAAATATATCATACTCAAAATACATGAAAAACTATGTTTTAAAAAATATGTATACAAGTCATGTTTAAATTATGTTAATACGGTTGGAATATACATTTTACATAATATTTTTGTAAGCTTGGTGGGGAAAAAACAAACAGCTTGAATTTCGTGTAAAAATTATTGCCAATTCGTTAAAATAACATCAAGTAATACAGCCATTATTAATTAATTGATTTTAACCTAACCTAACCTGAACTGGCCACTCGTTCATCTGTCTTTCTTTCATTTGCGTCTCTTACTATCCTGATCTTAATTGTTTTGAATAGAATTAGACTATATTTTAGATTATCTGGATTCGGATATTCACAGCTCGTAAATGTTGCATAAAAAAAATATTCTTAAAAAAACTTAAAAAATTTAAAATAAAAAACTTCCCATTAGAAAGGCAAGAAGCTATTCATTATCAAAAAATGTTAGAAGCTTTATTTTCCTAAAATAATAAAATTCTCATAAAATAATAATAAAACCGACCTAAATAAAAACCAAAGTACAAGTCCAAAGTTTTATTTGCATACTGATTTTTACTGCACCCAATTTAAAGGTAATTTTAAGAAATGCGTGATTATTAAAACACTCCTTCAGAGAACTAATATAATAAACGTTTTATTACAAAGACCCATGAAACCTTTCCACGTAATTAAGAGTCGGAAATTTTGAGTCATCTCTGGAGTTATGTACGAACGGAGATATAAATTTGAATAAATATCCTTTCCCTTTTGTCTGAATAATCGCGTCTTGTCCCTTAAGAAACCATTTTAAAAACCCAGTCTTTGTCGCTTTCGAGGAAGCGGCAAAGACGTGGACGATTACAAAGTAATACTCGGTATCTACACACAGGCTGTATATAAAGCAAATTCTCTCTGGGAAATTGACTGATCGCTTGGTTTTATTGGACGACGCATTGAGCATGGACTGAAATTGGATATTTTAAATTTGAATTGCTGTCATAAATATTGTAAATTTTATAATATTTGGATTAAGGAAATACATCATTATTTTATTATGGAAATAAAATGTCATTATTCTTCATTCCGCGTCTTTTATTTCCAGGGATAGGCAGCATGTCAATGAACCCTTTTGGATAATGCACTTGTCTGATGAGTGTAACTAGTACACTTCTTATGCGACTATAGGATTTCTAGATCAATTCAGGCGAAACAATGTTTTCAGGTGAAAAAATTTATAAAATTTTATAATTAACTGTCTCTATAGCCACACGAAAGGTGAAAACTAATAATAAAATAGAATATCTTACTTTGAAGGAGTTAATATAATTTTTCATACGAATTTATTAAATCACAACCAAATACAATATCACTGAAAAATGCGTTACTAGGAAAGGGACTTGAGGTCCTGACGACTCTTGTATTAGTCATGAAAAAAATATAATAGTTAATTAAATGTTAAGCTCGTTTCTATGAATGAGTACTCACAAAAAAATTGTTTTACTGTTAAGTATGCACTGCAATATCAGAAGATTTTAATTATATTAGATATGGGGCAAAGGCACTGACTTCAAATAATTGAAACATTTGTTGCATCAGTCGAATTTACTTTAAAGTGATCTAAAAGTGCACATAAATAAATAAAATAAATCCTCTGTGTATAATTAAACAAAACATTAAATAAACACTGTTAAATTAAAAAAAAATTTCATCGTTATTCCTAAGAAATAAATCAAAGTCTTGTGTCAATATATACAATACATGTATAAAACAATTATTATTTTTTGATCAAATAATACGGCTGAAGTCTTGTTTTTGATTAAATAATAAATATGATATTAATCACGGACTCCAACGCAATAATTCCAAGTTATTGCCTCAGTGCGGAAATAATTACTGCGAAGGAATCGTTTGATAGAATTATCATTTGTCCTTTACTGACAATGAAACAAAAGCCTAAACTGGTTATTTATTAGTGAGGATAACATGATATTAACACTCTATATTTAATCTATATTTCTACATTTAATCTATAATCTATATACACTATATTTAATCATCAAACTATTGCCGAATCGCATGATATGGTACTTGAATATCATTGAAGTGCGATAAGGGCAAGCAATGTATCAATTACTTAATAATTGAACTTTGATTATTAGAACCAAAGACCCTGTGATGTGTATTAAAAAAAATAAAACTGTGTAATGTTTCTCTGCACCGAAAATAAATTTGTACTTATTTATATTCAAAATAAGCAAAACGGCCGATTTGTAATATTTGTTGTTTTTTTAGGTGTCATGTGTGGTGTCATTAAATTTTATTTCAATGTTAAAATAACAATATATATTAATTTACAAATGTGCGCACTGTATGACATAAATATGAAATAAATGAAGATTTGTAGCTAGACTTTTCGTAAAGAACAGAGTTTATTTATTATTTATTATATTTTCCCTTGGGCATTGATTTTTATTACATGAAAGCAACAGTGAATATCCATACTTTCGATAATATGACATGTACATTATTAGGTACAAATAATAAATTTATATGTACCAAAAAAAAATCTATAACAACCCGATGTCACTCGTTAGTGCTTTGCATGACAATTGTCAATTATAATGAAGTTCTTAGTCTTCACAACAAGGGTGTCTAAAAAAATAACAAATCAACAACGGTATAATTAATTTAAAAATAATTACTGTTGAATAAATTACCCGATTACTTGGTATAAGATGTTTTTATTCATAAAATTCCTCTTAAGAGGAATTTGACGTTAAATAAAAAATTAATGTTTTATTTATTTATTTTAGAGCGATATTCTGTAGGGACGCAAAACACCCCCATTTCTTATAATTCATGTCAAATTTAGAAGCGCTTCGTAAAATATAAAAAAAATATCGCACATCAAGAATTCTGACGCAAAAGTAAAGGTATCTAAGGCAGGTGTCATTTCCCGGCAAAAAATGTCAAAGAGAACTTATCTCATTGGAATTAAATTCGTAAATTCCTAAACGACAGGCCTAATCCGGAATCTCAAGAAGTGGTCCCCGCCCGCTCCTTTCGACCGGAAATCCATTTCAACTTTTCCAATCGCCCGAAACTATTGTCATCCGATTTCAATATTCCGCCGAGTCACGCCGCCGCGGGGCTCGCGGGCTGGCCGCGGGGGTGCGGGGGTCTGGGGGGTGTGCGGGGTGTGGAGGTCTGGGGGGTGTGGGGGGTGTAGGGGTCTGGGGGGGTGTGGGGGTGCGGGGGTCTGGGGGGTGTGCGGGGTGCGGGGGTGCGGGGTCCAGGGGGGAGGGGGGAGGCGGAAGTGCGGGGCCAGGGGGGCGCCGTCAATTAAAAACTTATTGGGAAATTAAAAGTTATCAGGGAATCTGGGCTTTTTGTTGCTCGAAAACCTAGAAACCGGAGCTGCTTCTGCGGCACCCTTCATTAAGGGGATTGATCTCGAGTTTCGGTGAACTGAGGAACAGGATGCTGTGCAGACTGTTCTCCTCTAAAATTGGTTTAACGAGTTTCAACGTGGTCGCACGTCGGTTTTTGATGAGCCACGCCCAGGTGCCTCGAAAATTGCTACCACGGAGGATAACGTGACAAAAATCCACGATCTTGTATTGGCAGACCGCCGATTGAAAGTGCGCGAGATAGCTGAAAGCGCGTGGATCATATCCTGCATGAAATTTTGGGCATGAGAAAGCTGTCGGCGCGATGGGTGCCGCGTTTGCTCACTCCGGACAACAAGCGCAACCGTGAGACCACTTCGGAGCAGTGTTTGACGCTGTTTAAGCGCAATCCGAAGGAGTTTCTGCGTCGTTTTGTGAAACATGGATCCACTGGAACACACTAGTGACCAAGGAACAGTCGAAACAGTGGACTTCACCCGGCGAACGTGCTCCGAAGAAGACGAAGTCTGTCCTATTGATCAGAAAGGTGATGGCCACCGTTTTCTGAGATTCACAAGGTGTGATCTACATTGACTACCTGGAGAAGAGCAAAACGGTCACAGGACTCTACTATGCCGAATTATTGGGAATTGCAGAAAAAACGGCCCCATTTGGCGAAAAAAAAAGTGCTCTTCCACCATGACAACGCACCGGCTCACACCTCCGCCGTCGCCATTGCCAAATTGGTCAAATTGCACTACGAACTGCTCCCCCATCCACCGTATTCTCCAGATTTGGCCCAGTGCGATTTTTTTTTTTGTTTCCAAACTTGAAAAAGTCACTCGCCGGGCAGAAATTTAAGTCGAATGAGGAGGTCATCGCCGCCACGGAAGCCTACTTTGCAGACCTCGAGAAAACGTATTTTTCAGATGGGTTAAAGAAGTTGGAGCATCGCTGGGTCAAGTGTATCGAGCTAAAAGGAGACTATTTTGAGAAAGAAATCACCACTTTTCCAAAATTTTCGTTTTTCTTCTGTAGGCTAAGTACTTATCGGACCGCCTTCGTTTATATATAAATACATATAAATCTGGCTTTTATTTTGTAAGAGATTTATTTAAATGTCTCTTGCTGATAAATATGAAAAAATATATATAAAATATATAAAAATATATAAAAATGAAATATTATTATATTACGACACTGTTGGGATGTGAAAAAAATTCGGTGATTTTGTCGTCGTTTCATGTGTGAATCAATCACCTCGATGTTGTATCTAAAGTCAACTTGGATGTTATAGTGTGCCTTATGTACACTGTGCTATGAAGTGTCAGTTATATATGGTAACTCAAACACTTTTCATAATACAAAAAATTATGTATATATGCTCACGCTCTGATATATTGTGATACTATTATTACAAATGCTTGAACGCGCCGTCCTACTCAGGAATATTAAAATGTCTACATGACTCTGTACGAAAGGTTCATTGTTTGTGAGTTTATCTTAAAGCAATCCCCGCTTCAAGCAAAATATAATACAAGCCCCTAAAGCGTAAAGAGACTGCGTTAAGTTATTTATAACGAGCTAGCGAGAGCACATCTAATGGTTAGAAAAATCTTTAAAAAAATATACAACAGCCCGTTTATAAGAATAAATGAAAATATATATATATGTATCTTCCATTTTCGGGTGATGAGGGGACATCCCTAATATTTCAAGTACCTCAAATAAGTCAATGCTAATAAACATTTCACAATCCAAAAATCACACCCAGCCTTCCGTTATATTCATTTCAATACTCTTACTTAAATATTAATATAAGCTCCAGCGAAAATTCGTTTCAGGCCGCGCCATCTAAGGGAGGATTTCAGGAAATTTGGAATAAATGGCGAGAAGGCCTCCCGGGTTCGTGTCCAAATTATGTCATCATTCATAGGCCGATGGACAGATTCATCATCGATGCCTTTGGCCTCGCATATTAAATCAAAAACCCGCCCCGACGCTCTTTTAACCCGCTCCAGAATGTAGATAACAGCGCCGACGCTTTCGGATCATTTTTCAAAATATTAAACTGTGCCATATAAATATACCTAATACATGGAAATAAAAGCTCTGAATCGATCCACATCAAAGTGCTTAAGAATTTTAAAATCTTGAAAAAATCCCCAATTGTATCCCCAGTAGGATTGTGAATTCGCGAAGTTTTATTTTCAAGTCTACAAGTGAGATATTTTCAATGTGAACTGAAGAAAATAATGCGAAACCACGTAGATTTTGTAAGTATATTAACTCTAATTCTTAAAAAATTTCATCAATTATTCTGAGGCAAGTTTCTTCCAAAATAATACATATCGACCTAGGATTTAATTATGTTATCATTTCTCGGTGTTAGTACAAAAAAAATATTTCAATAAGTTGACCCCATTCAATCCATCCAATTGTTGAAGTTCGTCTCGCCTCATGAAAAAAATCGCCGTAACCGTTTGGGTTTCTTACCTTCTCGTTCTTACTAAATCCTACAGACTATTAAGACCGCTCCAAGGGATATAAATACTTATATCTTCCGAATCGGGAATATAAAATACTTTACTCGACAAGACTCGGGAACCGTAAATGTAGGAAAGCGATTTGCGGAAGAGTGCTTGTGTGGATTACTCTGGTCCAGAATATCTCAGAGCTCAATTGGTAAGACACTGGCAGACTTTTTTATGAGTTAGGATCAACATGATGAAAGCACTCATTGGCAATTATTTTATAATTCATTTTTAATCTTTTATTTTATATATGTCTTGCTTATTTATGTCTCATTGGTGTTTTCAGCTGTTAGGACGTACCAAGCCACTTGTGACTGGAAGCTTTTCTCTTGCATAGGGTCGTTTCTCAAATCAACCCAGTTTTAAAAACTAAATTTACCTAAACATCTAGATTTTTATGTAATTTTGCATAACCATGGCTGTAATTCATAATCATGTTGATATATCTCGATGAAATTTGTTATTTTTCAAGTGTATGTGAACACTTTATCTGTGTAAAATTTTGTGAAAATCTGTTAATGATGATAGGATTCACAGAGTTTGTTGAGATAACTTACCAAATTCCTTAGTATTTACTGTATAATAATGGCACATAGGATGGTTAGGATAGGTTAGGTTTGGGTGGTTAGGTAAGTGTGGTTAAAGAATATTTTCTAGCAAAGTTAAAGCTAATAAAGAGAACTGCTTCTCTTGGCAGGGCACGTTTGTGTGGTTACATTAAAAAATATAAAAGAGTGTGGAAAAGTTTAATTATGAATCTTTCCCCTGAAACACAAAGCTATGTTTGAACACTCAAGACTAGTTTTTATTTAAATACGTAAAAAGTATTTTTTTTTACAAACCCTTTAAATATTACATGTAATTTAAATTAAATAATATAAAAGAATATTCACCATATTTTACATCAGTTAGTGCTAGTGATCTCCGGCTATTAAATGAATGACGAATCGAAGGTATTTACCTTATCATCGACATTTCGTTTTAATTTATTTATTTATTTCGGGATGTCTAGTAAAGAGTCTAGTTTTCTGATGCTGAAAAAAATTAAAAGTAGATAGTAAAAAAAATTGTCCTTGCTTTTGCCGTCTGTCCTTAAGAGGGGGAGATAAATTAGAACTTTATTTTGACACTTTGGTATTAGGGTTTTTGACATTTTGACGCGAGAAACGTACCCCTGGGTGAGTAAAAAAGGACATTGCGCTGATTTGAACACTCATAAATTATTTCAGGGCAAGAATAGGGTTTTTTTAATCTCACAAAAAATAAATCAAAATCTATTTTATTTATTACGAAAAATCCACGATCTCTCCAACAGCTTCGCTTACAATGCGGTTAACCTTTTTTTAAAAGAAAAAACGTGGTTTTCATTTATGTTGTTCTTAATACTTAGTTATAAAAATATTCTTTATATAGTTGATAATATTAGGGTTGTTCCATGTGCCCTTATATGCTACAGAATTTCCATGCTTCAGGCGATTTCTTTTTTTAACGTACTTTGAAACAAATTTTATGACTTTCTACGTAAAACCTGATTTTTTTTTAAACCGTGAAATAAATTTAATAAATACTAAAACCATTGCAATTGAGTATAAATTGATGTAAGGTTATAATTACTGAATCTGTAATGTACAAAAATTATAAAAAATCCAAAACCAGAATCACATTAAACATAACTTACCTGCTATAAGATTCAAACAGTAAATGCAAATGAAGATGGCATCAATTAAGACATTTTTTTTAATGAACGATGCTCAAGTTGGCTTTAAAAAACAAAAAATATATATTCGTAGTGGTTGCGTTGTTTATTTTATTATTGTTGAGGTAAGTTTAAATGTTAGAAATATTATGATAAAATATACTAAATTTTACTTTCTCACATTAATTTCGGTTTAATTATTTGAATGGTATGTAAATGAACGTGTTTTAGGAAGTTAATTTAAAATGATAAATAACTGGGCTTTTGTCTTTTTGGAATAAAAGCCTATTCAGTAGTATTTAATTTGAATGAGAATGAAGGACTTAAGGCAGCAGCCTTGCCTTGGTTTTTTGCACTTTTGCGCCATTTGTCCTAATTTGCCGCGAGGCAGAGGCAAAAAGTCTCAGCAAAAAATATATCAGCAATTCGTCATTAAGAGATCCTATCGGGCCGTCCATCTCAGGACATTAACTCAATCAAAGCAGCTCTAACCGACCTACTTTATCAAATAAGATAGAAAAATACACGCTTTCTGCAAGATGGATATCTTTGGTGCATATATTCATTAAAAATGTCTATTAAAATAATTTACTCAATGTTAAAGATATGAATAAATACATTACCATCGAGCTGATTGAGAGCTTCAGAATATGTGTGTGATTTACAGGATAATAGATGATTATTTTTCATCTGCAAAAATAATAAAAATCAAATGTAAAATTGCAGGCATTCAGAATATAAGGAAGATATTAAATCAATAAAAAAATTATAAAATCTAATTAGATAGTGACTTATTTATTCATTTTTTAGTCCAGGAAAGGGTCAAGCTGTACATGTTCAGCACCAAATACCAATGACGTATTAAATTAATCCAAAGAATGAGGTAGGATTTTTTTAAGTAACTATAGCTATTTTTCAATAAAAATGCAATTTATAAAGTTTTTAAATTTTGCGGAAAGATATTTTAGGACAGGCTTGGCTTTATTTCTGATATAAACTGAAAGCAACTGGTAGGTGGGAACAAACATGTATGTAAATTTATGTACATAATCTTGCATATAAAATTTGAAGTAATAAGATAAGACAGTACAATGGAGTATTTTTATCAATTCATGTAATAAAAAAAATATGCAAAATACTTTTTTTCATATTTTAATATATTCATGTATGTATAAAAAAAATATTTGTGTTATTATGTACATTGTTAAATTACCCATTATTAATATTATATTTTGTGATTTATAAGAAGGTAGCCAACAGATATTTATTTTTACATACTATGTATAAATATATGAGTGTCTGAATGAATGAATGACTTTATTACATATTATATATAGAAGACATTCAGTTGCATTAAACAGAAAAAATCAAGTATCGGTTCAAATGTTATCATAGTGTTTCAAAATTATTAGTTAATCCATAATATGAAGAACAATTTCTAAGGATAAGACCTCTATAAAAAAAATTACCTCTCCAAGCACCGACGAGGGGAATCCATAATATTTGGCAGTTAATAAGTCCTAAGAGAGACGTAATAACTAATTCGACGCAGTTTCATGGCTCGAGTAAATACTCAGCCGAGTTAGGGGATGTTCATTTACCCAGATAGAACAGGCAACAAATGAAACGTGTCCAAAAGATGAAATACTCCACAGGGAAGGCTTCTAACCTTTCAAACCGGGTTTTCCGGAAAATTTTCCGTTGTATTATTTTTATCGACCTCAAAAAGTTAGTGCAACATTATGACAACTTATCCACACTGTATTGGGCAAACAAGTATATCAAAACTCGTTACATGAAAAATACATCCTTTTGTGAAATAGTAAGCAAGCATGTATTTTGAATACTTTGTATAAGCAAACATTTTTTTTTAGTTTCTTGGGAATTAAGCTGCATAAATAAATTTAATAAAATTTCAGCGACAGAAAAAAATAGAACTTTTATGCGCCCCACTGTTTGGTAGTCACTGCTCGGCGGCGTTGTTGGTTGTGCCTCGTGAACAGTCGTGCTCACGGCACAGATCACGACCGTGAACGTGACAACCTCTCTCTAAACTACACGCTAATTCCGCACAATGAAAAATGCGACGACATATGCAATGTACGGAGTATCTTAAAAAGGCTTTGGAACTGAAAAAAATCTGAAAAACTGAACATAAATTAGTTTTTATATTAGAAAGCACGTTCTGCTAACTTATGTCTATACACACACGCTCACACACACATATATATATATATATATATATATGTGTGTGTGTGTGTGTACACACATAGGCCAATTCAAGATACTTTTCGATGCAGGTGAAAATGCCAAAAAGTCATATATCAAGTACCTTATTTATTTTCTTAAGACATGTATAAAGAAAACATTAAACTTCTTACAAATACTATTATGGTAAATCTCAGTCTTGTTTAGTTTTGTTCTAATTTTTTATTCATAATATCACAGTATCAAACAACACAGTCGAATATTCGGTATGTCTGCAACAGCCCCACAAAAGCAAGTAGGTTTTGCATTCAAAAGTTCAGAATAACCTAGTTTTGTGAACAAAACCTTTGTAAATAAAAATATGCTGCATCCATCATCCTCTCTCTTTCTGTCTCTTTTGTTCTCTCTCTCTCTCTCGTAGTTCTGGCTTCTGAACTGTATCTAAGGGTATGTATGTACTCTAGGGTAGAATACCTAAATATTCCAGTTCCTACAAAAATAACCTCTCAGGATAAAGCGAGTAATTAATTATTCGTACAATTAATCAAGGGAAATAATATAGAAGAAGACAATGATATATTTTATGATAAAATTATTGTCTTCGAACGTGACATCGAAATATTCACATAAAAAACACAATTAGAAATTCAGCTAATATTTACAACCGTAAACATACACACCAGTTTTAAAAAAATAAACATAACTTCATTTAATTGTGTACGTTTAATAAAATACCCAACACTTACTTGTCGATGAAAGATATAATTTATTTAAGAAATTCAATATTTTTGACAGAGAGTACTCGGTGGAATTCCATTTTAATATTTTTGAGTAAAATACTTGAGTGATTTTCCACATGTTCGTTTTTATTTGTGACCGGTTTCGTTTGACTCTGTTTGATAATGCCAACGTGAAAGGTTGGCGAAACCGGTCACAAATAAAAACGAACATGTGGAAAATCACTCAAGTATTTTACTCAAAAATATTATAATTTATTCAATCAAATCGTAATGTCTCGCTCAAAACAATCCAGCCTGACGACTGAGAAGCCTGCGCTGGGAGGAAGTCCTGAAGTTGGCTTTTCAGACGCCGATCAGAGGAACCTCCTCTGCTGAAATGGCTTCCGGTCCTGCCCGACTTCCAGTTAGTCAAAGCAAGAAACAGCTGGGATACTCAGAATATTAAGTAAATTAAAATTTTATCTAAGAAATTGGAAACAAAAATGAATTGAATAAATTTAATATTTTCGTCTCATTACAGTATTTTTTTCATTTCTTTGCAAGCACGTTTCTGATTAAAGTTTGTTTCATACATATAACTTATAATTATTTTTTGTCGTTTTTAGCTGATTTTCCGGAGTATTGCAAGTTTTGCCGTATTTTACTTAAAATTGTGACTTGTAACGAGCGTCGTCTAAGTAATCCTGTGAAATGCGAATTAAGGGGAAACACAGAATAAATGCCACGCCGTTTCCTTCTTTTATGTTTGTTTGGGCGATGTTAACGTAATTTGAATACACAAACACGGGCGTCTTTACAAACAATAACAAAAAATATGTCTCGCAAGCAGTTTGCTAGCCACCGCTAAAATATAATTAGCGTATTTAAATTATTGCTATTTGCTGTGGATACACAGATTTTACAACGCCAATAAACTCCGCAGTAAATACGAGGCAGGCTTGGCTGAAGATTAGTGGAGATCGTGCTTTGAAATAAAATTAAAAAATCGTATTCATTACTTGTTGAATTTTCGTGAAAATAACATTTTATTTAAAATTAATAAAATTTAATTCAAAATACCAATATTTCAATGATAATTACTAAGACATTTTCCAACCACAAAGATATATTGAAAATCCCTTTTCGAGTGAAGATCGTTTACCTTTAAATTTTAAACGTTTAATAAAGTTATGGTAACCCATATATTTAAAAAAAAAAAAACAAAACCGGATTATAAAGTGAAATCACCATTTTTTCAATCAAAATTAACTTATTGAATGGCGCATTAATTTGTTCATCTTGTTTATGCATCTTACACCTGGTTTAGCGAATATTTATTCAGGTGTTTCACATACTAGTGTTCAATTTTATGCCTCGATTGTAATGCAATTACTGTAAATATTTTTTAATTTACTGTTTAGGTTTATAAGTTATATATCAATTAAATAATTAACACTGAAAACTCACTTTAAAATCATACACATCTTTGCCATAGCCGCTGCAACCTGATCCCCATTTTTTCAGGTTTATTTAGCTATTTTGTGAGTAAGCTTAAATATGCTGATTGTATTTAAAAAATGATAAGTATTAATTGCTTAGTAATATGAAAAAAATCAAAAGTATTTATATTACTTGTCCATTGGTCTGACCGTTTTATTCAGACAAAGCATAACTGTGATCATAAAATTATTCAAATCTCCAGGGGCGATGTTTAAATTTTATTTACCCTGCAGTGCTTTAAAATGCATCCTAACTCGACCGTGTTTATTAGAATGCTGAACAAAATAATAGACAAAGGCAAATTAACAAAGAGCGCAGGAAAATTAAAATGCAAATGAAGCATCCCTGTACACCGGCGCACCTAAAAATGCATCTATTTTGAAGTAACTATAAGTTTAATATTATGGAAGCACGTGCAGTGCTGTTTTTATTCAGATATTTTTTTTAGCCCTAACACATTTAAATTGATTATATCACTGCCAGAAAAGTAAATAACTCATAAAAACACAATATGTAAATATGTATATAATATACACTTTTGTTCTGGCGGTGTCAAATCTGAGTCTTTGCATTCAGTCGTAAATTTGGCATACTTTTTTTTATCAACTGACTTTTTATATTGGTAAGAAATGATATTTAACTTAAAAAATCTAAGCTAAAATAAAACCTAAATCTGATGGTGACTATGAACTGATCTGACTTGCTACATTAGGTCATAGTTTTAATATATTAGGTTATCTTGCACTGCTGGGAGATGGCCTGAGATGAATGGAGTGGATTTGTTAAAATAATTAGCTGTAAGTTCACTTGCGCTAATAGCAATCCTTGAAGCCATCTCTTTTGGTGGAATTGAGCTTGATTGGACTTCAGGAAACCAGTAATTACACTCTGGTCTCCATAGGTTGGCTTTATCTACATCAGAGTGGGTGATATATTGGCTTTAATTCCAGGATGTGTAAAACTTATATTATTTAATACTAAAACTATTAAACTTTTCGCTAGTGAAAAGGTAATGGAGTCCCGAGTACTGGATTTTAATTTTAGGATTTAATAATTAAGGAATTTCAGAATGTTTACATATCTGAGTTTAAAATTTTTCTTTGTATTATTAAATTTTAAGATGTTTCGGATGTGTTTGTTGATTTGATTTAAGCGCATTACATCTCCATCCAAAGTAGAATTTTTAAAAATGATTAACACTGAAAAAAACTAAATTCACTGTGTGAATAATTTGTATCAGCATGAATTTAAGACATACATTCATAAACAAAACTTTGTTACAATATTTGCAATCTTCTAAATAGACTGAGATGTTAAGATGAATCTCCAATCCAAGATTCTTTATTTATTTTATGTTAAGTTACAATAGTTGTTAAGGCTATGCTTACGGTGTATGGTGGTCCCCTGATCCTGGCGCAGGTTGTGGGGCTTACAGCATATGGTTTGGTGGTAGCGTATATGGATTTCTTTATATTCGTTATTGAGTTTGTGTATGGAAATCATTGGCATTTCAAGATAAGAGGTAAAAAAATGTTTGTTATGAGTAAACATATTAAAGTTTTACATCTTTTAGCTAGTTATATTATTTTTCAATATAACCGTTATAATGAATGTCCGGTCAATTTAAAGCTTGCAACAGATTCCAAGTAATTCATCACATATTGTAACTCAGTGCACTATACATAAATATAATTTTGTATATCACTTTGTGTGGATATTTTGTGGCCAATTTAATGTTTGGGTATATAAAAATTCGGTAATGGAGTAGTGGACATCAACTTTTTCAATAAAAGTATTTTAGATATATTTTTCTCTACACAAACTCAATAACGAAAATAGAGAAATCTAAACCTTAGCCCCAAAACCTGCATACAGGAAATATTCATATACCGTATTGTAAGCCGAACCTTTTGAAACTTTGTAAAACCTAAGAGAAGACAATTTAAGAATTTTTATTTTTTTATTCAAATCATGTATATCTCCGCTTTTAATTAGCTCACACATTAAATTTTTCAAGATAAACTCTTTAAGCAAAAAGCTATGTTAAATTGCAATACATATTTGCAACGACTTAAAATATAATTGGATATTCTAAATTTTATTATTTTGTTGCTTTTAATTTATTGTTGAACTAATATTTAGTTATTTTAAGTATTTACTTAATATTTTTTAATAAATGTTAATATTCAATATTAATACTAAATACTTTTTAAACAGAGTAGCATTTTTTTGTAAATGTGTTGCTTGTGATAAAAAAAATCGTCACACGTGTGGCGGACCTAAGGTTATATTTATACCTAATATTTAAATATTATTATTCAATTTTAATATTTTATATTTTTAATTGCACAGTAGCATTTTTCTGTGAATGTGTGTTTCTTGCGATACAAAAAATCGTCACGTGTGTGATGGACTTTAGGTTTCTACTAAAGACCCACCAATATTATTTAAATAATTTTTTTATTTTTATATTATTCATATTTTTAATGTGATTATTATTAATTTTATACATAATAATATTGTTAGTATTATTATATTATTATTTAAGTGTGGCAATAATATGTGTGTTGTTTTTTTCATCTCCGCCCGTGTACTTCTTGTTGTCAAAAAGCGTAACTCGTCGGGTCGAGATTTTTTTAAGCAAAATTTTAGTCCTTTTATATCGTCTGTTGGCATAAAATTGTTATTGTGGTCTCGGTGTCTTGGACAATGTCATAATAAATAACGTTGGAAATACTAGAAATAACCTTTTAACGTTAGTAGACAAAGTTAAAACAAATACAAAATGTCGGTTCCCAGTGGTGGACTGAGTAAACTGAAAAAAAAGCACTTTCGTGTAAAACATCAAAAAGTGAAGCTTTTCCGAGCCAATGAACCGTTGTTGTCAGTATTTATGTGGGGCGTTAACCACACGGTAAGTTAATTAATATTATATGTCGCATACGATCGCTATTTTTGTAATTATGACTTCGTAACTAAGCAAGTCTTGCTGATGCCGACAAGGCTTTTCTTGATTTTCTTTCAGTATTTTTTAATTAATACAACCCAAGACTTGGATACTGAATACTACCATACCACAAACTGATATTTAATGATTGTCTTCAATTCGACAAAAGTGTGGATAGGTTTATTATATTGTAGGGTTATAATCTATTGTCAGTGTATCGAAAGCAGTGAAATGCTTTACGTATCTAGAAGAAATATTGAATCATATTTAACCAATTACATATATCAAAACATAAATCTGTATGTTATGTACTGGTACTATCTATTAATTTAGATTTGGAAAAATCTTTTCTATTAATCTTGTTGTCACCGTTTAATTCAGGACCATGGCAGATAACATCAGAATCATACCAAAGATAAAATATGTATTCATACAGAATTTTGTGTGTCATAAAATAAACAGTTTTTATCGTCATATATAAATAGGTGTGACTTACTCTAAATGCAAACATATTAAAATGTACCTATTGAATTGATTTTTTTCATAAATATTAGTCAGTAACAATGCCTAGGCGTACTTTAATTTTAATGTATATTTTTTCTAGCATTACTCATTGATGTAATGCTAAAAATGATTTCTTTTTCTAAAAATTCTTGTTGGATAAATTCAAAATATCAATTATATATTTATTGTGTCAAGGCTTAGATTCCATGTTGAGTTTAGTCATCAGGTTGTGTATTCACAGTTAGTTTCCAATATTAATATCTAGTTAAAATATTTAAGTTGCAATAATTGGTTACAAGTTTGAGATCACTAAACACCCATACCTCGCTTTACGGCCTAGATACGTTCCACAAAACTTGGCCGCAAAGCGAAAAGCCGTATAAGGAATCAATTATTCTAATACAAATTCAATGGGATCGGTTCCAAATTTGATAAATATGTAACACTTTTTACACATTCTGGCCATATTTTTTTCCAAATATGGTTCATTGTTAAATTTAATTCCTTCCATGATTCACTGATGCTGTCAACAGCATCCTTGATATAATAGTTTTTCTTTTTTTGAAGCTTTACCATCGGTTTCCCTTATAAGTTGTCGGAAAGTTCGGCGTTAATCATTTGACTCATTGGCATTTTCCTTTTGTTATTGTCCTCAATCCATATAATCAATAGTTAAAATAAATTTAATAAAAAAATTTATATTAAATTTTTTTAATATGTACATACATATGTACTTACGTAGCAAAAATGTCCCTAATTATTTCCAATTTTTCCAGTTAATGTGTAACAATTAGTAATAAATATGTACATAAAACACTCACAGACAAGTCTAAACCAGCCGCTCTATGAGCACACACTAAATGACGCTCGTAAACAAAATAACATTGAAAAAAAGTTTTTTTGCTGTTATAGTGAAACATTTTAGGCCGTAAATCGAAAACGTGCCTTAATTGAAAAGGGCCTTTATAGCGAAAGGCCGTATAAAGAGCGGCTGTATAGCGAGGTATGGGTGTATTGATTTTGTCGAGGTTGCTAAAACTATCAGTAAGCTATGAGTCCAAGTAATAACTCAATATCATTTTGGGATTAAACCTATGTTTGATTATCTTTTGCGCACTTTTGAACTACATTTATTTAGGCCTTGTAGCAATTACAGATCTTATAGTGTTTATCAATCAACACAGCATGAATATTTTTAACATTTGGACATAAGAATCAGTTATCGGTCACTCACTTGAAAATAAATTTCACTTAATTTAGTTTTTTATCCTTGACACTTGACATAAGGTCATGTATTAATGAATCAGAAGTTGGTATGATTGGTTGAAATTACTTAAAGTTCTTTGCGCGATGGATGATGACATCTCATTGATTCCAACTGTCCATAAGCATGCGTGCTAATCGTAAAAACAAATTAAAAGTAGGCATGCTTTATTTTACTTTGTCATTTTTAATCGTTAAATTTATAACGCCTAATTCAATGTGTATTTTATGATACCACAGAACTGAAAAATTGTATATGTAATTTTAATTCTAAAATGTGTAATTAATTTCAAAATATACTCTAATTTATATACTTTCAAGTTTTGTTATATTTTAAATTTCACATAAAGTGATTTTTAATTAAATAATTATTCACATCTAGTTTATGTGAATATATATTGTTTATATATTTGCCTTGGGTGTTTTTGGGTTTATCGAGAATAAAATAAAAATCGAATATACATTGCATATTACTTTACAATATATTATAGATGTGTAATTCTACACAAACATAAATTATCCTAGTTTGTTCGTAGTCAATATAAACACTGGCATGTCTAATACTTTCAATTCTTGATATTTTTCAAAGATGCTATTTCAAGTCTATCGCACCTATCACACTATCGCCTAATGTTACAGCTAATTGTCCCTTCTTTTCCTGAATTTGAATAACTTTTAAAAGTTAAATAAAATCCCTAAATTGTGATGGAAGGTGTTTTCATAAAATATTATATGCTTGTTCAGCAGATTTAACAGCAATGACAGAAATCAACTGCCATGAAAAAATTATGGTAAATAAAAGGATCTGGAATTCAACTGAACAAATTTTAACTTATTATTTTTAAAAAAAATTACAGCATTCTCGATATACAGCACTGTTTCCTAATTTTTTTATTATATAATAATGCTGCTCTGATGATGCGATTTACTTCTTATTTAAAACCTACTTTGATTCAGATCAATGAGCTGAGTCATGTGACCATTCCGGTGATGCTCCTCCCAGATGACTTCAGGGCGTTCTCCAAACTGAAGGTCGACAATCACCTATTCAACAAGTGAGTAGTCTTATCACATTTTGTCCAATGTTTTATTTTAATAAATCAAAAACACAATATTTAAATTCATAACTCTAACTAACACATTTAAAATGTGCTATCTACGCATTATTGTAAGGTACAACATGCACGAGTTTTGGAAAACAAATTTACCTTAAGACTGATTGATATACACTTGGCTCAATAATCCCAAAAGATTAGTTTTTTTACCATTGTTTTTAATCAATTTTATATTTTGTAATCAGTTTTTTTTTTATTGTAAATATACTGATTAGCAAGCACTACATCGAATCTTTGCTCAACGGTGATCACAGTTGTACCATATGAATATGTGTTTTTTACTAATGTATTTTTCAGAGAAAATATGCCTTCGCATTTTAAAATCAAAGAGTACTGCCCTTTGGTTTTCCGAAATTTACGAGAGCGATTTGGAATCGACGATCTAGATTACAAGGAATCTATGACAAGGTATGCCAAAAAATTATATTTATGTTTTATATAACACATGCAATCATAGGGATGACTAGTTATTGAACCCTTTATAGGACAGAGTTTTTGACACAGGCATTTCATGGTTTAAGATTCAATCATCAGGTAGATATTCACTTATCCTTTTTATTATTTTTTTACTTACGGCATTGAACCAAGTTTTGGTTCTTATGTGGATCATATTTTGAATATCTGTTCATAGCGTAACCTATTTTATTGTCAATAAGCACTTCCACATCTTAACATTATAAATAAATATCTATATTACAAGTATTATCTTAATTTTCAAGTTTTTTAATTGACCATAAAGTGTTTAATTTATAGAATTTGTATTTTAAATTGATATATTGTATTTTTATATTTTACAACATTTTAGGTTTTTAATATTCTAATATTCAGATATTTTTATTAATTTTACATTTTACAGCATTTTATAAAATAAAAGTGCTAAATATGTCACTAAATCTGCAATTTTATTAAAAAGTCTTGTCCTATATAGGGTAATGAATAATATGTTCTTAACAATTTTTATATTCGTGATTACATTATTCAATACATATATTTTACAATTTATTTTTTTTAAAAATTGCAAAAGTATAATTTTTCTGGATCCTTAAACTGTCAACGTTGTACTCTAGGTTTACACACCCTGCCAATTATTTGTTACCGCGCCACCTAAAGCAGTCCAAACACTTAAAGCGATCTCAGACCGTCCCGATTATAGCAGGGGTCCCAAAGTGTAGCGCTAAGGAGTCGTCTGGCCTGCACGACTCCCTGTTCTCAGACGCCACCTCCTTCGTAAGGAGAGGGCTCTCGATCAAGAGGTTAAGGTCAGCAGGGCGCATGGCACGCATTGTGCTTCAGCAAACCCTTCACCGAGTCAACTGTTATTAACGTCATGACCCTTTGCTTGAGCAGCTGGCTACCCATTCAACAAATACACTTTTTTTTACAAAATTAATCAATTGATTGTGTGCTTTGAGTTTATGTTTTTATTATTTAAAAAAATCATTGTATATTATGAGAAACCCTATTTTTGAAAGATAGTAATCGAACAATTATGATGTTAAATAATTTTACTGAAATATTTTTTCCCGATCATTTGTGTTTCCCGAATAACTCCTTGGATTCTGGGCTGAGCATCCTTCTAAATGATTAACATTGTAAATAGCTTTTGTCAACTGTTAACGTCAACTATTTTTAATGAGCAAACTCTTCACGGTTTGATTGGAAATCATAAATAAATAATTTGTGAAAAGTCAACACTAGTGGAGTATGTTTGTTGTGTTTGTTCAGTAGGCACCTGTATTTGAATGTGCGACGACTACAGAAAGCGTGCCACATCCTCTGTAACCATACTCCTTCATAGATGACACGCGATCTAGGTTTTTTTGTCTTTGCTTGTACAGAAATAACAAAATGCAATTATTCAGTTACTTCAAGTATTATTTCCAATAATATGCACAGTTCATGTTCAATCACTAATGAGAGTCTCTACAAACAATTTTTATTTTTAATTGTATAATCACTGTACATAGTTGTACAGAATTAGATGTATTGCACTTTTTTTTCTAATTTATAATAAGGCAAAGTTGTTACAGAGTGCGTTGTGATGATTATACTCTGTTAACACTTATAAATTTAATATGTTTATCAGATGAAATATTTATTAAATAATTAAGTTAACTCGCTACTTCTGTGTGTAATACATCTGATAACAAATAGACAGTATTAAAAAAAATGCAATATTCAAAATCTAATGCCTTTATTCCTTTCCCGTTGATTAGATCTCAGCCGATACCTGAAGATTCCTCAGGGAAGTCGGGAGCCAAGTTCTATCAGAGTTATGATAGGCTTTTCATCATCAAAACTCTCACATCAGAAGAAGTGGAACGAATGCACTCATTCCTTAAGCACTACCACCCGGTAAGCTGATTTATTAAGAATATTTGCACTAATGGCATATAATGTTACAACTAGGAGCTTACAATGCGAGGAGCTTATTACTTCATTATCGGTTACCACCATAAGATGAGCAGTGAGAGGTAAATTAAATCGTATTAAAAAAACTTGGTCAAGTTTTAGTTTGCAACGCCAAGCTCTATCCTTTTTTGTTACTCAAAAGTAACACTATGTATAAAAAAAGTTGGGCATAATGGGATTCTAATACCATCTCTATAGAACCAAATAGTTAATTATTATCAGCAGCCTTATAATAATCCTTTTTTTTCCCCTAACATTGAATTAATTTTTCTTTCAGTACATTGTTGAGAGACACGGAAAGACTCTTCTGCCACAATACCTCGGGCTCTACAGGATCACTGTGGACGGCATCGAGCATTATCTTGTTGCCATGAGGAATGTTTTCTCCAACCACCTTTCTATTCACAGGTAATGCATAATTTGTCAATCATATATTTGTTCTTGGACCTTTTATCACCTCTAACTTTAAAACACCTTTAACTCTAAATTATAGTATTAAATAAATATTTATTATTTTTCAGGAAGTTTGATCTGAAAGGGTCCACTGTTGATCGAGAGGCCTCCGAGAAGGAACTCGAGAAAGACCTCCCCACCCTCAAGGACAATGACTTCATAAAGCAAGGAGTGAAGATTGACATGGGGGAATCTGCAAAAGAGAAGCTCCTCGAGACATTGTCAGCGGATGTTGATGTAAGTTCTGTTAGAAACCACCATTATTTTTAGTCTGTCACTTACTGTCATTTTTTTGCAGTCATTATTACTATCAAAATATTTTGGCAATGCTTTTATAGGTAGAAGTAGCTTTCATTAATAATAATTTATTTCATTGGTAATAAAATATTGGACACCAATGTACTAGCTAAGAAATAGTTTTGAATACTATTATAAGTAGTTAATTCAGATGATTGCTGAATGACCAGTTGATATCCAAAGCCTTGTACATATCATCCTACATTGCCCATAAGTGATTTCTGCAAATTCATTAAATTAATGTGAAAAATGATGGTTTTAGTTCCTGACTAAATTACACTTGATGGATTATTCTCTTCTGCTGGGTATCCATGACTGTGCTCGTGCTGAAGTGGAGAACGCTAATCGCCTCGCATTAGGAGAATCCGCCGACTCAGACAACAACGGGTTGGACAGCGGGGAAGATTCCGAGAGCGGCTCCGGGCTTGACAATCGGCATATCGGTGACAGGTGTGCATATTTTTGTTCCACACTGCGTTTTGTATTATTATAATCAATTCAAATATTTTCTGCATCCTTTTCATTTTCAATATATCAAATTTATGGCTAATGGCAATATATAAACTTCTATTATTTTCATGAATCTCAAATGATTTTTTCGCAGCGTTGAGTTTGTATTTGAATTAATTAAATTTGAAAGAACTTGATTTTGTGCACATAATAATTACAGTGCTTCGGAACTTGTAAAAAGTACATTGTACCATACATAAAATTTACAAACCCAACTACCAGGTGCCAAGTGAAGTCGGTTACTAAAAATATGCTACTTGTGAAATAAAGTAATCAATAAAAAAGCAAATATTTCACTCTAGTGACTTTGATTCTCAAAAAAAGAGGAAACATGCAGAATGAACTAATTGTAGTTCTGAATAATCATATATAATCAATTCGGAGAAGAAATGAACCAGTTTGCTTACAGCCCTGGCTGGGACTCCTCCGTATCAAGTATGACATTTTTTTTTATTTGTTATAGAGGGGGCTGGAACACGCCACCTGACAGTCCTCGAGGTCTCATGAGAGAATCTTCCCTCCAGTATGATGGGATTATACCAGAAATGGATATTTATGCAATTCCAAGCCAAGAAGGTAGGTACTTGACTGAGTTTTCTGGAAATTTTCTGTTCCTTTCATTGAAAAAATTATTAATGTCAGTGATATTACCCATTACAGGTGCATTACGAAAAGAAATATACTTTGTTGCCATAATAGATGTGCTGACTCATTACGGAGTGAAAAAACAGGTAAATGTCTCATATTAATGGCTTGGTTACCTAATGATCAGTTACTTTATGATACAATTTGATGCAAAAGCAATATGCCATTTGAAATATGGCAAATTTTATTTGAATTTGTCAGTTAACCCATTTCACCTATAATATAAAACTGTTGGAATATGCCTTAGTGATATATTATTATTTCCTAATGCTTCGGCTGTTAATTAAATATGAATAAGACTAGTATGGCTTGAATACATCTTCACAGCATAATAACTCGGAACAGTCATAAATGTCCTTACTATAATAAAATAATCAGATGTAAGTAAATGTAAAAAAATCTTTGTCTGTGAGGCTTGATGGTGGTCATGGTTTGTTCACTTTTTTATGCAGTCATTGCTTAAAACCAACGGTAGTAATTTTTGGAATTGACATGGTATTTGTAATGTTTCTAGGCTGCTAAAGCTGCCAAGACGGTGAAGTACGGCAGCAATGTGGACGGCATCTCTACTTGTGATCCTGAGCAGTACGGTAAACGGTTCATCGAGTTTATGACAAAAGCCATCGAAAGTATTAATTATTAATTTGTTTCATTTACAATGGGGCTTGTAAAATTCTGTTTTTCCATCTCAAACGAGATAATTCTTATTTATAAATGTTGATTATTCACTTGAAAGCTGAACGCAAGAGAGCACCCTTCTTATCCCTCTTTCAATAGCAACGTTGTCACTTGGCAGACGTAAATTTCTTCACTTTATGGACAAAGCATACGGGAGTCCTCTCAAGGCCGATGGGCATGGTCCTTTTCTGGCAGCATTGTTAAACTAAACCGGTCTAATACCAATTATATACACATTTCTTTATGAAATAATCTCTTTTTGTCCTCCCAGAATAAAACCTTTTTACATGATCGTTCTTTAAATATCTTAATGTAAGTTCAATGTATCCGATACATTCTCTTGGAACATTATCAATTTAAATTTACAGGGACAAAGTGTTTGTTACACAAAATTATTGTTTTATTATGATATTGTGTTCTATGTTAGAATATAGAAAATTATTTACCTACAAATTTGTTAAATTGACCCTTCGATGGAAGTGGGTATTCCACTTCTGTTCTCCGATTGGGTTTCAATTCAACTGTATGAAAATTTTAGAATAAATTTCGTATCGCGAACTGATCACTGTATGCTTTTAAAATATTTTAGATTTCTGAAAAATTAAATTTACAACGTGGAGAGCAGTGATCCGGCTAAGAAACGTACAATCACTTAATTGTAAATTCCTTTTGTTTAAATCTGGTTTAGCCAAATATGACCGTGTAGCTTCATATGTGATGTTCTAAAACATGGCACGGTATTGTGTATCAATAATTAGTTTATTTTATGTAATAAGTTCTATTGGATGTATAAATTTTTTATGCAGTCGGTGTCAATTTTATAATTGACATAGAAGGCCATATTGGCAAGCGATGGACATTTCATCGGTCAATGGACAAGATGCAAATATGGATTGGTTTATTTTGAGTAATATGGAATGTCATTTAATATTTTTATATTACTCGTTGAGTTATTAGGTGTAAGGTTAAATATAAGGCAATTACAAGTATTTTTTTTTCATTTTGTGTTAGCTTGTCAATATTATTTAAACTTCGCTTATCCATTTATTTAGTATTGTCAAATAAATTCATGGGTTCCTGTTATTTTTTATCTCGTTACTCCCAAAAACCTAATTTAATTTATTGTTTTTTAATGTTATTTTTGTTTTATTTCTTGGTTACAAATCATATTTTCACTATGTTGTAAAATTACTTTGTTAAATTGTGTTTTAATTTGATTTTAACTTTATCTTCAACCGTGGCTGACAACTTTGTCTGTAAAAATGAATCATGCCACCGCGTGAAGATGTTTGGCGCTGGAGAATCTGAGTTCTATGTGCAAACTTTATAACTGACCATGTTCGTTGCACAATAATTGACAATTTGAATATATTGATTTTTTTTGTTAATTATTTCAGTTGATGACAAGATAAAGTGCATTAGTTTTATTAAAAATCAATTGAAAGTAAACATGTATTATTTATTTACATGCTTCATAGATGTTCTTTTATTTTAGGGTTATAGTATAACTTTATAAACTAATCTGTATACAAACGTAGATATTATGCGCATTATAATATTTGCTTTTCCTCTAGTCTTTTACTGTGAAACGTGATTATTGAAATTGTCAGTAAAGTTGCTAAGCATAAATAAGAAAAGGAGTTGATTTCCACAAGTTTATACAATATCTCATAGTAAGTAATCGTTTGTATTAGTAACGTGGCAACCGGGCTGTGCACTCAGAAGCCTGGCAATCGTGCTGGTTTATTTCATGAAATCTAATTTTAATTCTTTATTTTACTTGTCAAATGAATGTTGAATGTTGCTCTTGAATATTTCCACCCCGTGTAATTTGGGTATTAATTATTATTCCCATGTGATGCAGAAGCTTGATCTAATAAAATTACATTTTTCTATTTAAATTCAAGAGAATATTGAATAAACATTAAAAAATGTATGTAATAAATTATAGATGGTCATAAATAATTATTATAATAAATATGGGCATTAAAGCCACTAAAAAAATGTATTTGTGAATCGTTACAATTTTAACAGTAAAATTATATTATAAACCTTTTTAATCAAACAGTTATTAGGTAAATGTTTTTTTTTAAAATGAAATAATACTACTTTAGGTGTCGTTCCAGTTCCATCTGAAACGTTCGCATCGGAATTTGAGCCTCCCAACAGACTCGGTCGGCGGAAACTAACTCGGTGTTCTTGGGCACCGACAGATCTGCATATCTCCAACAGTTTATATTTTCTATTTAAGGCTATCGGAATACTTGAACCCTCAATTGGATTTGGATGAAGAAGCTTCATAGATAACTCGCTGATTAATTTCGTTCGTTGATATTGGAAGTAGGCAAACATTAGTTTGCATAATATTAAATAATCTTCTTACATGATCCCTTCTATAAATATATGTTGTGTGTAATGGAATGGTACCGAAGTCTGGTTCGTTCCTTTCGTTTACTTGTGTATATAGGTTCGCCATTAACTTGGCGAAAACATGCATCTCCATAATGTTTGCCAATTTAATCGTTATTGTTTTATAAGGAAACTTAATTTAGATGTCACTAGAAGTCGGTGTTTTCGATCAGGAATGACGAGATTGTTAATATTATTGTTATGTACCAGCTTTTTGCTTGGAGTCTGAATATAACCTTATAATTTATATAAATATGTAAAAATATAAAGCTTGTGCCATTCTGAAAAGACTGGAATTGTGATTTATGAAAGTTTCAAAACAGCAATAATCTCGGAAGGTATTTGAGAAAATAGTGACTTATATTCTGCTTATAGCTCGTTATCTTATTCAAGGGGTTATTTCTTCACTGTCACGGCAACAATACTATACAATTTCAGTAAAACTTGTTGTTCTTAGATTCGCTTAGTACTTGAACTTGGCCAGGCATTCAGAATGGTACTTCGGGGAAATACTGTTATTACTCAATAGTAAGAAATATTCCATGTAAGGTAGGTGGGCTTCAGCCAAAAACAAATAAATCTTTTAAATTATAAAACCTGTTTTTTTTTTTACACACAAGCTCCTACAGAATACTAGAATATATTAGAAATAAATAAATAAAACAAAAAAGATTACTTACAAAATTTATTTTTCAGTAGTACTTAACAGTACAAAGATAAAAGAGGTTGTAATTATAAAATAAGATTCATTATACACAATTTCACAATGAAAGATGAACAATGTATTGGAAATTAATCCATTCTGGTCTTCAAAGTTTTGGTGGTGATCTTATCCTTCTCAATGACATGAACGATAGCTCCCCAACCAGAGATGGCATCTCTGTCGAACGCATTCATCAAAGCCTGAAGGATAAAAATAATTTGGCTTATTAAAATATAGTAATATTTTTAATGTAAACACAAGCAGGAAACATTAAAACTCCCGAATAAGGATAATAATTACTCAAAGAATCTGAGACCAAGCGGGAAATAGCAGGTAAGCAAATGATGCGCGAGAGTCAACTGCAGCTGTGTGCCTTTTTTACACCTTCATTGGAGGATTCTTTTTACTTAAAGCAATTGACAATTCATACAGAATTGAAAAACCATCACTCCACCCAGATTTATACCTTATATCTCTCGGCAACGCACAAGCTACTGTTCTAGCTACTAAACCACATAATCAATAGTCCTCCATAAAAGTATTCTATTAGTCAATTACCTGAGAGATGGTTTCAAAGAGATCATCAGGAGCTAGGTCGGGCTCCCACAGAGCTTCACACATACCATATAGTTGTTCAGAACAAGTACCCGCCACCACGAAATCTTCCGGCTCATTTGGAGAACCAATCTGAAAAAGACAGCACACCGATAAAAATCAAATAAATTCATAGAGCAAAAACATATATTAGGTAAAACAGGGAATTTGTTGAATAACTGAAATTAATTTAATAATATCAGTAAAATACAAATGTTTTCAAGATGCTTAAATTTTCGATGAACAACCAATATAAAATTTTTCAGAGATGAGCATTAACTTTCTTCATTTCATCTTTGTAAAAAAACCTGCATTATTTTACATTCCATGTTTGTTCAATAAATATAAGGAAATCAAATTAGCTTAATTTTAGTGAAACATTTATCATGTTTTCAAATTTATTGATATTTACACTGGAGGGGTCGTTTTGCCCCCTTTTAAAACTTAGGTACAACTTTTACATATTTAAACATCAATTTTTACGACTTTTCCTAAAATATGCATACAATGTATTTTTCAGTATTAACATATAGTATTATTTTTTTATTTCCGGAGAAGCATGTGACCTATCCTTACCTACCCCCAGGGGTCAATTTGGCTTCTCAAGAGAATATGGTACTCATGTAGTATCATCAGTAGGTTTAGTGTTGGTAAATAAATAATTATTTATTTATTTGGTTTGCAATGGTTCAAGTAGAAAGTTCTCTTACCAAATCCATATTGCAGACGTAAGGCTGGAATGTGTCGGGGTCTAAACCAGCAATGACCGGCTCCACAAAGTACGGACCGAATCTTTTCTCGTACAAAAGGTTAGACACCATGGAGCAGAATGTTTTCGGTGTCATGCGTCTGTTCTCTTTCAGTTCATAAAGATTTAATCTAAAAAAATAAATTCACGTCATTGAAGTATTATATTTAAATTGTTCAAATCTTAATATGTAATTAAACTATCTTAATATTTTGGTTTAATTTATTAAAAATATATTCACTAGATCTAAGTTTTACACATTAAAGTGTTCATTTTTGTAAATATTTTTATACCCTCCATAATGTTTTTAGAGCTTAATCATTTTGTAAGCCTCGCTATACCCTCGTAGGTATAAACCCATTGCAAAATTTTAAGTAAAGCATTCACGTTTTAAAGTAATCGAACAATGCTTTTTCATGATGTATTAAGATTTACTTAAATATTTAAAATACACATGCCATCTGCCACAGAGAATCACATTATTTTCATTAGATAATGTATCCTCAAAAATTATAAAATTTGTTTTTTCTTAACCTAAATTTGAGTCTTTGAAAAACAGTCTGTGTGTCGGTTGCTAATCCAGGAAGTCCAATAAAAAGATGAGGGCCCATTTCAAAAACCTTTTGAAAATCTAGTGCCACTGTCTGAGCCTGAATACCATATCTTCTGTCACAGGCGATTGCAACACAATCCTTCCCCTTCATCGCTACTATAGCGCCTCCATTGTATGCCAAGATTGACTAAAAAATGAAAATATATTGACAATATAAAAAGGAAACATGTATTAATAGTATAAAAAAGAAAAATATATTTATAGTATAAAAATATTATATCTTTAAAACAGACCTCTCATTTTAACGGGCAGTGAAATTATAAAGAATATTTTTTTAGCAACATAGGTTATCGCGGTATCTACTGTAAAAATTACAGAAGGAATAAATAAAAACGGTTCGCTTTAAAACATCACAATGGGATATTCAATAATTTCATATAAAACTAACTAAAACTTACCATATTTACCGATAAATACTTCTGCCGGATGAATGGGAAGAACGAATTAAAAATGCCGATCACTACAAAACTGACATATCATTCACTTGTCTATGACTTGCAATACAGAGCAGAGACCACAAAGCATAGGGCACTTACACTGCACAAGTCTATCGTAAATAAATCTTTAAAATATAATTAAAGTTTTATAATATTATCAGATTTTTATTAACAGAGTCTCACTACTATTAAAATTTAGATTCACAAAAAAATCTGACCCATCAACTGTCAGAATTTTGAATATGGAAAAAAAATAATTCTACAACTAAAAATCTAATTATTAATAGAATAAAAATACAATGCTTGACATGTTCTAAACTCGATGATCAGATTTGGAAAAAAATTTCTTCATTTTTAGGCTAACAAATATAAATAAATTTTTCCTACATTATTTTAAGTTCAGAAATGTTGGGATGATTATTGTACCCCATCCCTAGCCCTAAAATACCTAAGATCTAAAAATACAATATGTGTTGTTAGTCATGTAAGCCAGCTTCTGTTCCTTTATAATAACTAGGATGTATTGAATTATATAAGCTCAGTAAAATCGCTCAGTTTACCCACCCGTCCGCCACCCCCATCCCCCCCCACGCCCCTACTGTTATATTGTTATGTTATGTTATTACGTTACCTAATTTTAATATTTAATATTTATTTCAACTCATGCTACAAAAGGGTTTTAAACACATATTTTCCCTTCCCCTACTACAAACACAAACACAAGACAAACATGTACGCTACCACTTAAGACCACAAGATGTAAGCCTCTGAAACTGCGCGCAGTACCAGGGGCAAAACTACCAGTATTGTAAACATAGCCCTAAGGATACAATGTATATTACTATAAGACACAATAAAGAATTTTGAAAGTTAAAGTTAAGTTTTTTTTTACATTATTTTAAGTACACTCATACCTCGCTATACGGCCGCTCTTTATACGGCATTTCGCTATAACGGCTCTTTTCAATTAAGGCACGTTTTCGATTTACGGCCTAAAATGTTTCGCTATGACAGCAAAAACATTTAATTAAATTAAAATTAAATCAATTGAAACATTTTGGAAAAACTATAACATCAAGGTTGCTGTTGACAGCATCAGTGAATCATGGAAGGAATTAAAATTAACAACAATGAACCATGTTTGGAAAAAAATATGGCCAGAATGTGTAAAAAGTACTGATGCAGAAGTCAATTTCCTTCCTGAAACTAGGCAAAACATTTTGGATCTAGCACATGATCTCGGCTTTGAAGGTTTGAACGAACGTAATGTGCTTGATCTACTTGAAGCTGATAGGGAACCCCTTTCATATGAGGAACTCATTCAGTTGCAAGCAGAACCGGCATTTGATGAAGAGACAGAGCCTGTTGTATCCAAACAGCTAACATCAAAAAATTTGCCGAAAGCCTTTTCCTATTTCGAACAAGGAATAAACATCCTCCTTGAAAACGATCCTGATGTCGAACGTAGCGCTAAAGTTTCTCGAGGAATTAACTCAGCTATTGGCTGTTATAAATCACTGATGAACGAAATAGACAAGAAGGCAAGACAAACAACATTGGACAATTTTTTTAAGCCAGGCCCATCCTTACCAGCGAAAAATGATGACAGTGATCTGCAGGTTACCATTTCTTCATCGTCTTCAGATTAAAGCTATTTTTAAAAAAATTATGTATAAATACATACTCTTATTTTATGTAACATGAAGTTGTTTCATTTTTGTTTATAGATTATTGTTGGTTTTTGGAGTCTGTTATTATTTTAAGTACAAATGTATGTACTTGTTATGTATGTATTTTTGATTTAAATGAAATAAAAAGATAAAATACATTTTGAATGATAAACCATGTTACATATTTAACAAATTTGGAACCGATCCCATTGAATTTGTATTAGAATAATTGATTCCTTATATGGCTTTTCGCTTTGCTGCCAAGTTTCGTGGAACGTATCTAGGCCGTAAAGTGAGGTATGGGTGTATTTGATATGAACATACGGATCATCTTTTTTATTGACATTTTCTAATTGCATTATAATGCAAGAAGTCATTTATTGACATGCTTGTTTGCCTACCATAGCATCCTAAATAAAAATCTGGGTGAAAAATATGTTTTCTCAGTTATTTCGATTCCGATAAAAACTATAATTTCCTCCAGGCTCCAAAAAAAATTCTGATGCAGATTTCCTGTGATTTTCTCGTATCCCAACATGATAATGTAAAGAGACTTCCACAATCGTCTCTAATTAAATACATCTGTTATCTTGCATAATATGCACATAAATGTTTTAAGTTGAAGGGTTCCTAAAAGAGGACCCAAGGGGGGTGGCACATATTTTGGGGCTGCATTTATTAAAAAAATATTGTTGTTATTAGTTATTAGAAATTAATGATTATAATAAGGATCCAATTTAACAAAAACTCTTATGGCCATAAAAAGGAGGGCAAAATAGAGACCACTCTAGACGGAAAAATCTTTAGGTACGCCACTGGTTTTATTATGTATTATATAATAATTACTTATAATAACTTAATTAACTTAAAGACCCGGGGACTATTCTCCCTTACAAAACCATGAACAGACATAGAGAAATGTTCAGTGAGATGATCACCGACCTTCTCTGAAGAGAGGCACCTAAAGAAATGATAACTTAATTGCAAATAATTTTTAATCAATTTAATAATATATATTTAGTATCAATCATAATTAGGTTATATTTGCAAATTTGATCAGTTTAAAAATCCAAGGTTATCAATTTTTTGCGCAATATCATAATCAATCAATACATCAGCAATATCTGGAAAGTCCATTTCCTTTGCAATATCTAATGCAGTATTGCCTTCCAAATCTTTAAGGTAGATGTTACTTTTTAGTAATAGTAAATTTACTAATGTTATGTTATTTAATTCTGTGGCATAATGCAGAGCAGTTTTTTCATTTCTATCTATAGCATTAGTATCTGCATCATTTTTAATCAAAATATCAATAATTTTTTCTTCTGGGTTGGCATCATTGTTATAAAATTCAATTGGTACTCCATATTGCATAGGACCGACTTCTTTTTGAGAAAATTTATCAAGTTCGTATTTAAGAAGATCATTATATTCTATTTCTTTTGATCCAAAGATGCCATGATTGATGGCCACATGCAAGGCAGAGCTACCGTCGATGGCTTTAATGTTTACATTCATATCTTTTTCTACTGCCCACTGAACTGCATCTAAATTTGCAAATTTGGCTGCAATGTATAATACACTCATTCCATCACCATTAAGAGCCGCTGCATCAACGTCTTCGTGTTCAAGCCATCTCAACATCGTTGTGCTGCCATAAACGGCAGCCTCAAGAAACATATTACTGCCGTCATTTGTAAGTGCCATAATATTAGCTCCATTGTCCACCATCCACTTAGCAACATCATAGTTATCATATCTAATTGCTTCATGAAGTGCTGTTCTGCCGTTGATGTCGGTAAAGTCAATATTGACACCCATTTCATGTAAGAACTTTACCAAATCCAGATTTCCAGAAATGGCAGCTTCGTGCAAGAGAGTACTGTCCTCTTTTGATTTGACTAGAAAGTCAGCTCCTCCCCCGCCTTCTTCCACAGGCAGACATAAGTATTTGCAAATTTCATATCTCCCATGAAATGCAGCATAGTGCATCACGGTATTACCTTCTTCGCAAGTTACGGCGTGAACATCAGCACCCTGTTGTAGTAACAATTTGACAATTTCAATATTTCCCGAGAACATAGCTACATGCAAAACTGTTAAACCATCTTCGCCAATAAATTGTGCATTAGCTTCATTTTTCAATAAGAATTTTACCAATTCTAAATTACCGATTATAATGCATTTAAATAAAAACGTGTAATTTTCTCCTGAATAAATGACTTCTTTATCAGCACCATGGTCAATAAGAATTTGCATTATATCTAAATGATAGTAGAAAGCGGCTTCAAATAACGGAAAATATATTTTTTTACTTCCCAAAGAATTTACATTTGCACCGTATTTTACCAATAGCTTAACATTCTCAACATTTCCTGTTTTTATACAGCTGGAAATAGCAGAAAACTCATGTCGATTTCTTGCATCGATTATCTGTTTTAAAAATTTCAAATTATTGTCCAAAGATTCCAATAACAGTTTTAAAATTTCTCCATTAATTTCTTTACAAGTTAAATGTAATAATGTGTTAAGATCTTGGTCAATTAGGTCATCTTGGTTCTCCCACCATAAATGTCCAATCTCATTTATTTTATTTGGTTGGATTGATTGACGTTTTTTTACAAGGAGATCATTACAAAATTTTCTTATTATTTCGTGCTCAGGCTTAAATAATATTTCCTTGATTATGAATTTCAACTGGACTATGTTTTTTGTTGGGTTGATTAAAATATCAATAAAATGAACCGCGGTGAAATATTCTGCATACGTTCGATGAATAAAGTGAGGCTTGTTGTTGACAATGCTCGCAATGAGTCCGGTATTTTCTTTACCCGTTACAAGATCTTCTATACTTGTATTGATACCTCCGGGAATAAGATCATCAACCTCTTCTGGAAACAAACTACTAATCGCAAGCATAGAGTGTTGCTTTATGAAGATTGGAAACAGTTTTTCATTGCTGTTTGTTGTCACAAGGTTACTGTCAACTTGTCTACCTTTCATCGAATGCAGGTTGTTAAATATGGTTTTAATGAAGTTTTCATACAACGTTATCAAGTTAATATTAACAAATATTTTCGGATTCTTTTCATCGGAATCAAGGAACTTTTTCCAACCATCCTCTTTATTTGTCTCATTTAAGGAAGCTATCATATGAAGATGCAGTGGAAGAGTATAAAAATTATCTTCTTTATCATTGATTGATTTTTTCATTTTCTTTAAATATTCTGTAGCGTAAATATCTAGCCGTTTTTCTTCTGATTCTAAAACACTTCTCCCTAATGTTTCCTTCCATGTATTGATAAAAAATGTTTTTATATTACTATTGTTCAATAAATCAAAAGAATAAACAAAATATCCCAAATGCTTTTCCAAATCATTGGCCATGTGAGGTCTTGTGGTGATAAAAATTGTTATTGGATGGGTTTGCAGAGATTTGATCATTTGAGTGACAAAGTCTTTATACTTAGGAGCTATTTCATCAAATCCATCGAACATCAAAACTACCTTATATTGAATTTCGCTGTTCAATCGGAATAAATCTTTATCAAAGGCAGTCGTCAACCTGTCCTGCAATAAATCATTTATTAGAAATTCAATACTTTCTCCACTGTCTAATTGACGTCCTATGTTTTGATTAAACAATTCAGTGTGGTAATTCAGGTCTATTCTTTCCAGCCACACATCAGGAAATTTTTCTTTGATCTCTTCTGATAGATTGGACAGAAATGCAGATTTTCCCGATCCGGCCACATCAGATATGATTGTAGTTTGGGAAAAGTTTTGTAATTTAACATTCACAAGGTCAGATTGCTTGTAGTAGTTTGTCGAATAAGGACATACTTGTTTTTGTTCCATTACATAATGCAATAAATTATTTATTTTCCCACATGTTTTCTTCCAAAAAAGTCTTTGATATTTACAATTCAACCAATGCACATTGTACTTGGAATATGCATCACAAATAGTCTTGAAATTTTTCACATTTTCTATCTCAATTTTTTCCTCATTTTCTTTTTTAATTTTTTTCTTTTTTTCTCATTTTCTTTCTTAATTTTTTTCTCTTTTTCTTTCTCAATTTTTTTCTCATTTTCTTTCTCAATTTTTATCTCATTTGTCTTAGAATTTAAAAATATGAATCGTACGGGCTTATTTTTATTTATAACGATTTCACTAAAAAGACGAACTCTCTCAGAACCAGGAATGAATTTTTTTAAATAACTATAGTTGCTTGCAGTTAATGTTACTACATCTTGAAAGTTATTGTCTTCAAAAACCTTTGATGTTGAAATTTCTTTGACCTGCTTTAAAGTTCGTTGTATGTAAGTCTTTTTGTTGTAAATGTGTTTTGTTTGTATTTTCACTCCTATTTTGATAATAACTCCTTGTATGAGTTTTATCAATGTATTATTATCTATGATGAGATCTACTTTATCCCTTATTATTTGTTTTAGAGTTAACTCGTTGCCTTGAAACATTACTTTTTGCTTTACAATTTTCAATTGTGAAGCTTGAGTAAATTTCTTAAACTCTACATCATTAGTGTATTCTTCGTGATCATAATTATTTTTAAAGAATTCTGGTAATCCTACATCGTTTTGAGAAAGAAGAAGGACTTTTTTTTTCGTATTGCTTCGTAATACACAATCAATTTTATAATATAATTCTTTAATATTTTCTTTGGTGTCTCTCTCAATAATCAACAAGTGATTGTTTGTTTTCGATGCAAAATTTTTGATCACCAGTTCTTGTAAATTTGGTGACAACATTGTACTAAGACGCATAAATATGTTGCAATCTTTTTTTTGGTACAACGGTATATCTTTCAAGATTTGGTTAACCAATAAGGCACTTAAAAAAGTCTCATTGTGGCATTTAAGGTGAAATATTTGAGGTTTAACAGTATGAATATCACTAATGAAGTTTTTCAATGCTAATAAGTGTTCAGTTTGATAGTGAATATTAAATCTATTGAGTTCTTCACGGTATGCAACACTCATACCAATTGATAGATAACCGCCGATTCGTTGCTCAATTTCATCAAGTAATTCTTTCCCCTGTTCATTATGTATATATTTCCCTTCCTGTTGAGTGAACCAACTAAGCATAGTTCGCTGAAAGTCTGCATAAACCAAACCTCCATCGAGTACATTAAATTGACTATTATTACCCAGTTCCCTTTTAATGATCTCGCCCAGTTCTTCTTCATTTGGCTGGTTAACAGCAAAAATAAGAGAGTCCAGGAAGGTGACTATATCGTTATCAGATACAATATCGTCAGGCAATGTGTCCCTAGCGTACACAAGTTCTTCTACGCACACATTATAATTTGGGATATAAAATGTATACTCGGAAAGATCATCAATATTTTTTAAACTAAATTCAGCCTCAAGTTCATTTCTAAATTCTTCCAGGTTGCCGGGTAATTTTTTCACACTTTCCAAGAAGTTATTACTAAATTGCACACCTTTTAAAATTTTTTTTTTGACAAATACATATCCTGCTATTTTATTAATGTTATCCATAATGATTCCTGTCTTTTTGCCCATTTTAATAGAATAAATGTCTGCAGAATTTGATGGTTCCAACATAGCTTCAGCTATTTTTGCCGCAAAAAGTTTTGTGTTGGTAATAATTGGGTTGCGGTCAAGCTCAAATGGCTTACCAAAGCGAGAAGACACCGGCAATTCCAGTTTCTCCATTTCACTTTGAAACTGTTGATCGTCCGTTTCAAATAGCAAAACGAGTGATTTTCTCAAAGTCAATGCAGGGTTACTTAAGTTTGCGGAGGCTTTGATAAAATCTGTGTTAAATTTTGCTGTATTTTTACCGGATAATACGAGAACTTCTTTTGCAAGTAGGCCGTGATAAAGCTTAAAAATGGGGTTACGGAGGTTTAATGGTTTTTTCTTTTTAATATGTTCAAAAAGCACATTAGCCAGTTGTTGAGAGTCAGATGTATTTTTAAGAATTTTAAAGAGCTCATGATCCTTGTTTATCTTCAATTTGTAACGTGCGGAGGCCTTGGAAGAACTGACAAGCAAAAATTTGTCAGTAGTTTTCATAGGCTCGAGAGTTATATTTTTGCTTTCTAGAGTTTCCATATTAAAATCAATATTAGTGCATATGATAAATTCTTTTACTCTTTTAAAATTACCGTGCTTTATTATTTTAATAAAAGATGTGAAATATTTAGGCAGCCAAAATTCTCCTTTGCATTTATTTTTATATTTTATAGATGTGAAATATTTTGGCAGACCAAATTCTCCTTTGTATTTACATGTATATAAATCGCTGGCAGTTATTTTTTTTGTTTCGTCTTGTTTATGCTTAGCTTGCAAAAGGATATAATCTTCATCTATTCCATTATTGCTAAATCCAAAAACAAGGTCGTCAAATTTTTCTGCTTCGTCCATTTCTGTAGTCAAACAAAATCGGAAACCGGGCGTATCAAGTTTGATCGCTCGAGATAAATACAACATAAGTAACTTGAGCTGATAAACGTTTCCATGTAATGAATGCTTTATGCCACTTGCTTTATGAGTGGTCCTGTGCGCAAAGGGGTTTAGTGTTTGATTTTGTAATAATTTGCTAACAGAAGAATCTGAAATTTTTATAGTTTTTTTAATAATATCAGATGGAATTTCACTAATTGATGTTTGAGGTGTGATTGATTGAAGTGTAGTCGCATTTATATTATTATTATTTTTTCTTCTTTTTACTTGCTCGGGCTGTTGTCTTGATATATTGTGAGTTTTAATCATATTTATGATACCAATATCTTGGGTCATTTCAATGGCAGTTCTTTTTTTATTTGTTTTTGCTCCAGAATCAACCAAATATTTTATGCAAGAATTATAGCCTTTTTTAATAGCGAGGTGCAAGACCGTGTTTCTCTTAGCATCAACAGTATTGATGTCAGCACCATTCTTTAAGCACTCCTTGATGTTTTTGAGGTTATCAGCCTCAAATGCTCCATGTATTGCAAAGATTAGCTTATCGTTCCACGATGGCTCAATGTCACTGTCTGAATTAGAATCAGCCATGTCGGTACCGGGTAGAACCTAATTGGAAATAAAATTATTTAGTAAGTAGTAAATGTGAAGTCAAGCATATAAATGCCTTTATTTGAAGGGTCTGAGAGTCTGAATAAACCAAACCTCAACATTAAATTGACTATTATTACCCAGTTCCCTTTTAATGATATCGCCCAGTTCTTCTTCATTTGGCAGGTTAACAGCAAAAATAAGAGAGCCCAAAGAGGTGACTATATCATTAACAGATACAATATTGTCAGGCAATGTGTCCCTAGCGTACACAGGTTCTTCTACGCACACATTATAATTAGGGATATAAAATGTATACTCGGAAATCATCATCATCAATATTTTTCAAACTGAATTCATCTTCAAGATTTGTGTGTGCGTATAATATTTCTTTAATTAATTAAAGTGTTTCGCTCTCTTGTAGGCAAATTAAATTTGGCATATATTTTCTGTTTTAAGATATGTCATGTTTTCCGGTTACACTGTTATTGAATAAATATTCAATTGTTTAATTAAAAATAAATATATCTAATTACTATTAAAACTTTTAAAACCGCACCTCTACATGCACGGGATCCACACGAATTATTTATAGAAGCGATAAAAAGTAGTTAATGACCTTTTAGACTTGTTGACATAAGTGGGCGTGATGACCTTCAATTATTTTTTTTTAAACTATGCCGAAAAATCTTTTAACATTGGACGCATGCGACCAAATAATTAATATTGGCTTATTTCCAAAGGGACTCACCTAACTTTACTTGCCGAAGTTCACTTACTTTCAAAAGAATCACAAGTGAAATTCCTAAGCAGCTCCAGCCGCGGGAGACCATTCATTTCGCACAGCACTGTTGCCGAACCGTTTCGTCCATTGCATTCGCGTAAAAAAAATATTTCCAACTTACAGAAACTTTTCCCGATGTTTGTCGATGTCTAGATTGAATTATATCGAATAAGCCAAAACATATTTTGGTTTTAATACTTGTTGGTTTTATTAAAATGAAGAGACTTTCGTTTTCTCACTCCGCGGCGCTAACATTGCCTGATCGTCTCAGAATCGCGGCATGAAGAAGATAATCCTGAAATGATTAGCAGAGCCGCGGAGAAGTGCGATGAGAACCTCACCTGTTGGTGTGGCTCAGGGTCGTTGCTGCTGGAGACGAGGAAGTCCTCGAGAAGTGACCCGCGTCCATCGGCGGGAAGGGGAAGACTGTGTGTTGTTTACATTCTGCGAGATTCAGGGCCGGCGCGTTGCTGGAAATTTCTCCAGCGCCGGAGCCGAAACGTTGGATTTATCGTCGAGACGTTTTCGAAAAGGCAAAATGTCTTTTGAACTCCCTATATTTCAAATACCTCAATTTTTTAGTAGCGCGAAAAATTTTAATATTGCGTATTGAATTTCGATCTAATATTATTATTTTGTTTTAATATATATACATACAATATATATACATATATGTATATATATATATATATATATATATATATATATATTTATATATATATATATATATATATATATATATATATATATGTATATATATATATATATATTTATATATATATATATATATATATATATATATATGTATATATATATATATATATATATATATATATATATATATATATATATATATTAGCGGATACCCGGCGCGTGCTACTACGCTAAATAAAGATATAAAATACATTTTTTATTTGATCAAAAAAAAAAATTGTTTATTTATTAACTTTTTTATCTTAATTTAATTATAATAGAATTATATATAGAAAATTATATATAGAATTTATAAAATGATTAAAATGATACACGGCGCGACAGTAGCTTTGAAACGCATTGGGAAGACCAAGCGGAGGTTGGTAATAAAACACGGCGCGGGTACTTTGTTTAAATAGTAAAGCCAAAGTCGGTGTTATTGTATTGCAAATATTATAAAAACTAATGGATCTTAACACACTAAAGGCGGGGCGGGTACTAGTACCCGTTTCGCCGTTTCGCGGACTACTGTCTGAAGGCGGGGCGCGTATTAATACGTTTTTGAATGTGTTTACTTTAAAAGCGGCAGAAGGTCATTTTATTACTTAGAAAATGTTTGTTTAGGACTCGTCAACGTTACTGCTACCAATACTGTCCAGTGATTCTGAACAAAGTGACAACGAAGAAGTGGAGTGTTCAAAGAATGATAATCCTCTAATTATTGAACAATTTTTAGGACAAAGTGGTATTGTTGTGATGCCAAGTAGTCCGCAAAGTGTGTATGAAGTGGTTCAACTTTTTATAGGAAAAGATTTATTTGACTACATGCAAATCAAAGAGTGTGTAGGGGTTAGTACCTTCATCGGAACACGTGTCTTACGGCCTGTTGGAATGTGACATTCGACCCTTAATCCATTAAATATTTTATTAGACTGCCATTAAAATAGAACATAACCCCTTAGTAATTAGCGGTCAGTCAAAAGGCGATCGTATTCAGGCGAGATGTCCTCGCAATGAGACACCCCCGATACGTGGGAATCTTCCTGTTTACGCCGGCCACAAAGCCAGCGGGACCCTATATAGAGAGACCTCGCGGCATCGAACCAGTAACCACGTATATTTCTAACCAGTGTAGTTATACTAAATAAACTACGAATACGCAAATATTTCGCCAGCCTTCTGAACCGGTAACCAACTTCTGTAACCGAATGTGTGGAGCATTAAGTTAATTAAGTTTTTATACGTAATTATCTTAAAGACTCAGGGACTATTCTCCCTTACAAAACCATGAACAGACATAGAGAAATGTTCAGTGAGATGATCACCGACCTTCTCTGAGGAGAGGCACCTGAAGAATGATAACTTAATTGCAATTAATTTTTAATCAGTTTAATAATATACATTTAGTATCAGTCATAATTCAGTTACATTTGCAAATTTGATCAGTTTAAAAATCCAAGGTTATCAATTTTTTGCGCAATATCATAATCAATCAATACATCAGCAATATCTGGAAAGTCCATGTCCTTTGCATAATCTAAAGCAGTCTTGCCTTCCAAATCTTTAAGGTAGATGTTACTTTTTTGTAATAGTAAATTTACTAATGTTATGTTATTTAATTCTGTGGCATAATGCAGAGCAGTCTTTTTATTTCTATCTATAGCATTAGTATCTGCATCATTTTTAATCAAAATATCAATAATTTTTTCTTCTGGGTTGGCATCATTGTTATAAAATTCAATTGGTACTCCATATTGCATAGGACCGACTTGTTTTTCAGAAAATTTATCAAGTTCGTATTTAAGAAGATCATTATATTCTATTTCTTTTGATCCAAACATACCATGATTGATGGCCACATGCAAGGCAGAGCTACCGTCATTGGCTTTAATGTTTACATTCATATCTTTTTCTACTGCCCACTGAACTGCATCTAAATTTGCAAATTTGGCTGCTATGTATAATACACTCATTCCATCACTATTGAGAGCCGCTGCATCAACGTCTTCGCGCTCAAGCCATCTCAACATCGTTGTGCTGCCATAAACGGCAGCCTCAAGAAACATATTACTGCCGTCATTTGTAAGTGCCATAATATTAGCTCCATTGTCCACCATCCACTTAGCAACATCATAGTTATCATATCTAATTGCTTCATGAAGTGCTGTTCTGCCGTTGATGTCGGTAAAGTCAATATTGACTCCCATTTCATGTAAGAACTTAACCAAATCCATATTTCCAGAAATGGCAGCTTCGTGCAAGAGAGTACTGTCCTCTTTTGATTTGACTAGAACGTCAGCTCCTCCCCCGCCTTCTTCTACAGGCAGACATAAGTATTTGCAAATTTCATATCTCCCATTAAATGCAGCATAGTGCATCACGGTATTACCTTCTTCGCAAGTTACGGCGTGAACATCAGCACCCTGTTGTACTAGCAACTTGACAATTTCAATATTTCCTGAGTACATAGCAAAATGTAAAGCTGTTATTTTATCATTTGCATATAAACTTATGTCAGCATTATTGTTCAGTAAAAAAATAACTAGCTTCAAATTCCCAACTTCAATAGCAGTATGCAAAAGAGTTTTATTTTCTTCTAAGCGGTTGTTAATATCAGCACTATTGTTTATAAGTATTTGCATTATATCAAAGAAATATAAATAGGCAGCTTCATTTAGCAGGTTGAATTTGTCTACAGTGTACTCATAATTTATAATGGCACCATTTTCTATGAGTAACTTGACGCACTCAAAATTGCCTCGTCTGATGGAAGTGATAATAACTGGAATATTCTTTTTATTCCTAATATTTACTGCCAGTTTTAGAAATTCTGGAAGATTCACTAGACATTGTAATAAGAATCTTAAAATTTCTGTATTGTTTTCTACGCATGTTATATGTAATAATGAATCGAAATGATCGTCAATTAATTCATTTTGGTTCTCTTGCCACAGCATACCGACTTTGATTTTTTCATTGTGCTGAATAAACTGGTGTTGATTTACTAAAAGACCGTTAAAAAATTCCCTTATAGTTGTATTTTCCAGTTTATATAATATTTCCTTAATTAAGAACATCAACTGTGGGATATTTTCTTCTTGCGGGTTGATCAAAATATCAATGAAATATACTGCTGCAAAATATTCTGCATACGTTCGATGAACAAAATAAGGCTTGTTATTGACAATTCTTGCAATGAGTCCAGTATTTTCTTTGCCAGTTTTAAAGTCCTCCAGAGACGTATTGATTCCATAAGGGATCAGAATATTCAGCTCATCTTCTGCATACAAGGCCCCCAAGGCTAGTCTACAATGCTGCTTTATAAATAATGGGAATAGTTTTTCACTACTATTATTAGTAACTATATTGGTTGAAATTTTTCTACTCTTGATTGTATTCAATATGTTATATTTGGCCTTAACAAATTTATTATACAAATTACTCAGATTAAAATTATCAATTTTTATTAGGTTTTCATTATCAAAATTAGAAAACTCTCTCCGCTCTTCCCATTTTATATTGGCCATCATTTCCAGCTGCAATGGAAGCCCAAAGAAATCTTTTTGATCACAATCTATCGGTTCGGTTAAATTGTCTAGTAATGCTGAAGCGATATTTTTCAATCGTTCATCTTCTAATGTACTATTCTGTTTCCATGTATTAATTAAAAATGCTATTTTGTCTTCATCAGTGAATGTAGTAAACGACATAACAAAATATCCCAAATGCTTTTCCAAATCATTGGCCATGTGAGGTCTTGTGGTGATAAAAATTGTTATTGGATGGGTTTGCAGAGATTTGATTATTTCAGTGACAAAGTCTTTATACTTAGGAGCTATTTCATCAAATCCATCGATCATCAAAACTACCTTATGATGAATTTCGCTGTTCAATCTGAATAAATCTTTATCAAAGGCAGTCGTCAACCTGTCCTGCAATAAATCATTTATTAGAAATTCAATACTTTCTTCACTGTCTAATTGACGTCCTATGTTTTGATTAAACAATTCGGTGTGGTAATTCAGGTCTATTCTTTCCAGCCACACATCAGGAAATTTTACTTTGATCTCTTCTGATAAATTGGACAGAAATGCAGATTTTCCAGATCCGGCCACATCAGATATGATTGTAGTTTGAGAAAAGTTTTGTAATTTTACATTCACAAGGTCAGATTGGTTGTAGTAGTTTGTCGAATAAGGATATACTTGTTTTTGCTCCATTACATATGGCAATAAATTATTTATTTTCCCACATGTTTTCTTCCAAAAAAGTCTTTGATATTTGCAATTCAACCAATGCACATTGTGCATGGAATATGCATCACAAATAGTCTTGAAATTTTTCTCATTTTCAGTCTCAGAATTTAAAAATATGAATCGTACGGGCTTATTTTTATTCATAACGATTTCGCTAAAAAGACGAACTCTCTCAGAACCAGGAATGAATTTTCTTAAATAACTATAGTTGCTTGCAGTGAATGTTACTACATCTTGAAAGTTTTTGTCTTCAACAATTGGTTTTGTAATTTCCTTATTCTGCTCAAGCCTTCGTTTTATATACGTTTTCGTGTTATACTCTCTTGTTTGCACCTTTTTCCCTATTTTTACAACAGTACCTTTTATTAGTTTTATTAATGTAATATTATCCATATTATAGTTAACATTTCTCATCATTAATTTTTCAAGGCATATTTTTTTCCCCTGAAAGCTTACATTTTTTTTCAGGATTTTTTTTTGTGAAACAACAGTTAAATCACCAAAGCTCACATTATGATTGACTTCCTTGTGATTATGACAATTTGAAAATATTTGCGGTATCGGTTTGCCACTCTGCGATATAAGCAGAACCTTTTTTTTATGGTTATTCTGTAATACAAAATCTATTTTGTTAAATAACTGCAAAAATAATCCTGCCGCATCAAGGTCTATAATTAACAAGTGATGATTAATTTTCGATTCAAATTTTTTAATGATCATTTCTTGAACACTCGGAGACAACATTTTACTGAGGGATATAAATATGTTGCTGTCTTGCTTTTGATATACTTGTGTGCCATTTATGATTTGGTTGATAAAGATCGCACCTAAGAGAGTTTTGTTGCAACATTTCAAATTAAATATTTTAAAATCAAAATTATTTATATCCAGAAATTTTATCAAAATGGGTGGATATTTAGTTTTAAATTTAATGTTCAGTTTATTCAGCTCTTCATGATAAGCGTTCGATACTATGTGTTCATAAGTTTGGGTATCATCGCTAAGGATGTTGCCTTGTATACTAGAGTATGTTGACTGCGATATTGGGGTCAATTTGGATACGATTTGGTGCTTAAGGCTGTATCCACTATCATCATTGACCGCCTTCCTCTTTACTCGGTTATCAGGCTTTGTTACATCTAGTAAATTAAATACTTTACAGTGGTTAGTTAATATATCAATAATACTTTTATCTGTTGTCATCTGAATTGCTGTTTTCTTTTTGCATGCAATATCAGTTTTTGCGCCAGATTGTAATAGAAATTCTAAGCACAATTTCATATTTTTTTTAACAGCAAGATGCAAGGCTGTGTTTCCTTTTTCATCGACACTATCGATTTTGGCACCGTTCTTCAAACATTCCTTGATATTTCTAAGGATACTGGCTTCACTGAAGCCGTGCATCCCAAAGAGAAGTTTCTCGTTCCAAGACGGTTCACAATCACTGTCTGATCTGGAATCAGACATCTCGTGACTGCAATAAGCCTGCTGATAAAAAAAACCGCTCGGTTAAATTAAACATTTTTATCTAAAATTAAATGAAAGTTTTAAGGCGTTTTTTTTTTGCTGTCGCAACTGAGCGATTATCACTTTGTATTTTAATTATTAAATAATAATAATTAGCGGTTCTGTGAAGAAAAACATCTACATTGATTCATTAATGAAATTTTTTAATCAAGAATGTATCAAAGAAAATTGTATCAGCACCTACTTGTGAAGCTCAAAAAAATACGTGTAATAAATATAGTGAAAAAATAGGGAGTACGTCACGCATATAAAAATACAATTACCTTAGGGTGAGGTAGTTAGAAAAATATAATTGTTACATCAAAAACCGATACGAAATTTTTACACAAGGAATGCACCTAACCTAGTGGTCATGGCACGCGATGAGGCCATCGCCGTATCACTCTGGCCAGGTGAGTAGGTATATTCTAATCAACACGTAGGTAGTGCAACGGTACAAATAGCGCATGTTTACCTTCTCAGATAAACTACAATACATCGGGTAATCTACTACTTCATCATATTGACAACATCACAATAACACGGTATACTCAGAAAACACTTGTCGCGAAAGAACGCCAGAAATGAAATAATAGGAAATACCTCGCAGCGAGACTTCCTCCAGTCGGTCTTCGACTGCAATCTACGTCTTAGGAAATATCACATTTGGTAATGAAATAAATCGCCATATATTCTGTAACCTATGCGTCACAGTTTTGTATATTTTGATTTAAATAAAATGTAATACGCGCGTGTAGCTCCTCTGGGCGGATCCGCGCCGACTGCGCTCGACTTGGCGAGCGATCAATCGTGACTACACCCGTGAAACGACGCAGTTATTCATTTAATGCATGCGGTAGTTTTAGTGTTAGCAATGTGACAAATTAAAGTTTAACTTGTTTACGTACATTTGTATGTTTTGGTGCTTCGAGTGTTGCGCAACCGCCCTGCACCGGTCGATGTGGAAACGCACAGCGCGATGAATCTAAATTTAGGCAATGCAAATATAGCGATGATCGGAATCGATCGCTATCGTGATGAGTGCTCAAAAATTAACACGAAGTGAGATTAGTAAAGCATTTTCATTTGTGTTCAGATAAATTGTATCGAGCGGCCGCGAAAAGCGCGAAATTTCAATTCACTCCTATGAATTTCAATATGAGCGATTTGGCTAAATTGTTATGTTCAATGGCAGTGTCATTTTTTTAAAATATTGAATCACCCGGTTGTGATAACCTAGATACAAAGTAGGACTAAAATGTATCCTGGTCAACTGCTGTATAGTTTTTGAAGAAAAACAAATCTGGTTTCTTCAATCCTTGTTAGTATTTAGCATAAAATTTATCTTGATCGAGAGTTTGTAAAATATTCATGCAAAAAAAGGGTTTTTTTTACAAATATTTTCCCCTACACTGAGTCAATAACGAAAATAAAGAAATCCATGCACACTACCGCCTTAGACTCACCTTGTAAGCCCCTCAACCTGCGCCAAAACTGGGGGACAGCCGCACACCATATTGTAAGCATATTGCATAAAAAGGAAATAAATAATCTTGAAATATATTTATTTTAAAATTCATTATACAAAGAGTACTGCTTTGGCCCAAAAACACATATTTTAATTATATTTATTATACTGTGACTTCTCTTAGTGCTCCATTCAATGAATGGACTTCTATGTGAAAAATCAATGAAGTTATGAGGATTAAATAGTATAATAGTAGGTCAAAGTTAAACCTATTGTAAGATTTCTCTCTGCAGTGCAAATAACCTGGCAGGTTGAATACTATAGGAAACTTTGAGATACACCAACTCTGAAATAAAGGAACTGTGTAATCTCGTTATTCAATGCTACAACTGTTCACAAATTCGCAAATTGCCCAGTGCTGCTGACCAGGTAGTCACAAACTTTCTGCGTGATGTTATTGAACTGTTGTGGACTGTATTACTTGGCTACATTTTAACTCGATGACTCTACAAGACTTGAAAAGTACAGGCGAAGACTTATAAATTCACCGTAGTTTACCAATCAAACTTATATTAATCGTCAAGTTGGTCACATCTATTTAAAAGACCTATCAAGACAATAAGTCTACGAAATCTCTTTGGGTATAAATAAACGTTAAGAAAATGGCAACCTGGAGCCTAAAGAAATGGTATATTTCACAGTACATCATAAGAAGGTTATCATGAAAAAATAATCGAGAGTGGATTAAAAGGTGGACGGGAAAGGAGGAAATATACTATAAAGAAGTCTATATGCAATAATTGACTGACAAAAATTGACTGGAATGGTAAAAAGTAAAAATTAACAAATTTATGTTTTATATAAACATATATATATTAAAAAAATATATTTTTAATATGAACATTTAAAGGTTATTCATTTATAGTAATTTAATTTTTACATTTATTAATATCTTTTAATATTGGAAATCTATAAAATTTTATTGTGTAATGTAAAATGAAACAAGTGCAGTATCTCAGCAACTTAGAGTTATGTTATCCAATTTAAGACTTATATCATAGTCATTTAAAAATATGACAATGTCACTATCAGTGGTGCGAATTTGCGACGCTATATCTAAAGGAGTTACGCCATTTTTGTCTTTGATAAATATTCCCTTCATAAATCCTGTCAACGTTTTAACTAATCCATAATTGTTAATTTCAACAGCATAATGCAGAGGAGTTCTTCCATATGCATCTATGGCATTGGTATCGGCACTATTCTCAATCAAAATATTTGCAATATCTTCATCTGTCATATGGATTAAAAAAGATTGACATCGGCTGATTCCAAATGAAATCATTTGGCCTAAGTTCTTAGTACCGAATTTCTCAAGTTCGTATTTAAGATGATCATTATATTCTAGTTCATTTGACCCAAACCTGCCATGATTGATGGCCACATGCAAGGCAGAGCTACCGTCGATGGCTTTAATGTTTACATTCATATCTTTTTCTACTGCCCATTGAACTGCATCTAAATTTGCAAATTTGGCTGCGATGTATAATACACTCATTCCATCACTATTGAGAGCCGCTGCATCAACGTCTTCGCGCTCAAGCCATCTCAACATCGTTGTGCTGCCATAAACGGCAGCCTCAAGAAACATATTGCTGCCGTCATTTGTAACTGCCATAATATTAGCTCCATTGTCCACCATCCACTTAGCAACATCATAGTTATCATATCTAATTGCTTCATGAAGTGCTGTTCTGCCGTTGATGTCGGTAAAGTCAATATTGACACCCATTTCATGTAAGAACTTTACCAAATCCAGATTTCCAGAAATGGCAGCTTCGTGCAAGAGAGTACTGTCCTCTTTTGATTTGACTAGAACATCAGCTCCTCCCCCGCCTTCTTCCACAGGCAGACATAAGTATTTGCAAATTTCATATCTCCCATGAAATGCAGCATAGTGCATCACGGTATTACCTTCTTCGCAAGTTACGGCGTGAACATCGGCACCCTGTTGTAGTAACAACTTGACAATTTCAATATTTCCCGAGAACATAGCTACATGCAAAACTGTCAAACCATCTTCGCCAATAAATTGTGCATTAGCTTCATTTTTCAATAAGAATTTTACCAATTCTAAATTACCGATTTCAATGCTTTTGAATAAAAGCGTGTAATTATCTCCTGAATAAATGACTTCTATATCAGCACCATAGTCAATAAGAATTTGCATTATATCTAAATGATAGTAGTAAGCGGCTTCATGTAACGGAAATAAACTTGATTTACTTCCTAAAGAATTTACATTTGCACCATATTTTGCCAATAGCTTAACACACTCAACATTTCCTGTTTTTATACAGCTGAAAATAGCAGAAAACTCATCTCGATTTCTTGCATTGATTATCTGTTTTAAAAATTTCAAATTATTGTCCAAAGATTCCAATAACAGTTTTAAAATTTCTCCATTATTTTCTTTACAAGTTAAATGTAATAATGTGTTAAGATCTTGGTCAATTAGGTCATCTTGGTTCTCCCACCATAAATGTCCAATCTCATTTATTTCATTTGGTTGGATTGATTGACGTTGTTTTACAAGGAGATCATTACAAAATTTTCTTATTATTTCGTGCTCTGGTTTAAATAATATTTCCTTGATTAAGAATTTCAACTGGAATATGTTTTTTGTTGGGTTGATTAAAATATCAATAAAATGAACCGCGGTGAAATATTCTGCATACGTTCGATGAATAAAGTGAGGTTTGTTGTTGACAATTCTCGCAATGAGTCCGGTATTTTCTTTACCCGTTACAAGATCTTTTATACTTGTATTGATTCCTCCGGGAATAAGATCATCAACCTCTTCTGGAAACAAACTACTAATCGCAAGCTTACAGTGTTGCTCTATGAAGATTGGAAACAGTTTTTCATTGCTGTTTATTGTCACAAGGTTACTGTCAACTTGTCTACCTTTCATCGAATGCAGGTTGTTAAATAGGGTTGTAATGAAGTTTTCATACAACGTTATCAAGTTAATATTAACAATTATTTTTGGATTTTCGTCATCGGAGTCAAGGAACTTTTTCCAACCATCCTCTTTATTTGTCTCATTTAAGGAAGCTATCATATGAAGATGCAATGGAAGAGAAGAAAAATTATCTTGTATATCATTGATTGATTTTTTCATTTTCATTAAATATTCTGTAGCGTAAATATCTAGCCGTTCTTCATCTGATTCTAAAACACTTCTTCCTAATTTTCCCTTCCATGTATTGATAAAAAATGTTTTTTTATTACTATTGTTCAATAAATCAAAAGAATAAACAAAATATCCCAAATGATTTTCCAAATCATTGGCCATGTGAGGTCTTGTGGTGATAAAAATTGTTATTGGGTGGGTTTGCAGAGATTTGATCATTTGAGTGACAAAGTCTTTATACTTAGGAGCTATTTCATCAAATCCATCGATCATCAAAACTACTTCATGTTGAATTTCGCTGTTCAATCTGAATAAATCTTTATCAAAGGCGGTCGTTAACCTGTCCTGCAATAAATCATTTATTAGAAATTCAATACTTTCTTCACTGTCTAATTGACGTCCTATGTTTTGATTAAACAATTCGGTGTGGTAATTCAGGTCTATTCTTTCCAGCCACACATCAGGAAATTTTTCTTTGATCTTTTCTGATAAATTGGACAGAAATGCAGATTTTCCAGATCCGGCCACATCAGATATGATTGTAGTTTGAGAAAAGTTTTGTAATTTAACATTCACAAGATCAGATTGGTTGTAGTAGTTTGTCGAATAAGGATATACTTGTTTTTGCTCCATTACATACGGCAATAAATTATTTATTTTCCCACATGTTTTCTTCCAAAAAAGTCTTTGATATTTGCAATTCAACCAATGCACATTGTGCATGGAATATGCATCACAAATAGTCTTGAAATTTCTCTCATTTTCAGTCTCAGAATTTAAAAATATGAATCGTACGGGCTTATTTTTATTCATAACGATTTCGCTAAAAAGACGAACTCTCTCAGAACCAGGAATGAATTTTTTTAAATAACTATAGTTGCTTGCAGTGAATGTTACTACATCTTGAAAGTTTTTGTCTTCAAAAACCTTTGATGTTGAAATTTCTTTGACCTGCTTTAAAGTTCGTTGTATGTAAGTCTGTTTGTTGTAAATGTGTCTCGTTTGTATTTTCTCTCCTATTTTGATAATAATTCCTTGTATTAGTTTAATCAATGTATTATTATCCACGATGAGATTTATTTTATCCCTTATTATTTGATTCAGAGTTAGCTTGTTGCCTTGAAACCTTACTTTTTTCTTTACAATTTTCAATTGTGAAGCTTCAGTAAATTTCTTAAACTCTACATCATTAGTGTATTCTTCGTGATCATAATTATGTTTAAAGAATTCCGGTAATCCTACATCGTTTTGAGAAAGAAGAAGGACTTTTTTTTCCGTATTGCTTTGTAATACACGATCAATTTTATAATATAATTCTTTAATATTTTCTTTGGTGTCTCTCTCAATAATCAATAAGTGATTGTTTGTTTTCGATGCAAAATTTTTGATCACAAGTTCTTGTAAATTTGGTGACAACATTGTACTAAGACGCATAAATATGTTGCTATCCTTTTTTTTGTACAACGGTATATCTTTCAAGATTTGGTTAACCAATAAGGCACTTAAAAAAGTCTCATTGTGGCATTTAAGGTGAAATATTTGAGGTTTAACAGTATGAATATCACTAATGAAGTTTTTCAATGCTAATAAGTGTTCAGGTTGATAGTGAATATTGAATCTATTGAGTTCTTCGCGGTATGCAACACTCATACCAATTGATAGATAACCGCCGATTCGTTGCTCAATTTCATCAAGTAATTCTTTCCCCTGTTCATTATGTATATATTTCCCTTCCTGTTGAGTGAACCAACTAAGCATAGTTCGCTGAAAGTCTGCATAAACCAAACCTCCATCGAGTACATTAAATTGACTATTATTACCCAGTTCCCTTTTAATGATCTCGCCCAGTTCTTCTTCATTTGGCTGGTTAACAGCAAAAATAAGAGAGTCCAGGAAGGTGACTATATCGTTATCAGATACAATATCGTCAGGCAATGTGTCCCTAGCGTACACAAGTTCTTCTACGCACACATTATAATTTGGGATATAAAATGTATACTCGGAAAGATCATCAATATTTTTTAAACTAAATTCAGCCTCAAGTTCATTTCTAAATTCTTCCAGGTTGCCGGGTAATTTTTTCACACTTTCCAAGAAATTATTACTAAATTGCACACCTTTTGAATTATTTTTTTGGACAAATACATATCCTGCTATTTTATTAATGTTATCCTTAATGATTCCTGTCTTTTTGCCCGCCTCTCGGGTAATTTTAATAGAATAAATGTCTGCAAAATTAGATGCTTCCAACATAGCTTCAGCTATTTTTGCCGCAAAAAGTTTTGTGTTGGTAATAATTGGGTTGCGGTCAAGCTCAAATGGCTTTCCAAAGCCAGAAGACACCGCCAATTCCAGTTTCTCCATTTCACTTTGAAACTGTTGATCGTCCGTTTCAAATAGCAAAATGAGTGATTTTCTCAAAGTCAATGCAGGGTTACTTAAGTTTGCTGAGGCTTTGATAAAATCTGTGTTAAATTTTGCTATATTTTTACCGGATAATACAAAAACTTCTTTTGCAAGTGGGCCGTGATAAAGCTTAAAAATGGGGTTACGGAGGTTTAATGGTTTTTTCTTTTTAATATGTTCAAAAAGCACTTTGGCTAGTTGTTGAGAGTCAGATGTATTTTTAAGAATTTCAAAGAGCTTATGATCCTCATTTATCTTCAATTTGTAACGTGTCGAGGCCTTAGAAGATCTGACATTCAAAAATTTGTCAGTAGTTTTCATAGGCTCGAGAGTAATATCTTTTCTTTCTAGACTTTCCATATCAAAATCAATATTAGTGCATATGATAAATTCTTTTACTCTTTTAAAATTACCCTGCTTTATTATTTTAATAAAAGATGTGAAATATTTTGGCAGACCAAATTCTCCTTTGCATTTACTTGTATATAAATCGGTGGCAGTTATTTTTTTTGATTCGTCTTGTTTATGTTTAGCTTGCAAAAGGATATAATCTTCATCTACTCCATTATCGCTAAATCCAAAAACAAGGTCGTCAAATTTTTCTGCTTCGTCCATTTCTGTAGTCAAACAAAATCTGAAACCGGGCGTATCGAGTTTGATCGCTCGAGATAAATACAACATAAGTAACTTGAGCTGATAAATGTTTCCATGCAATGAATGCTTTATGCCACTTGCTTTATGAGTGGTCCTGTGCGCAAAGGGGTTTAGTGTTTGATTTTGTAATAATTTGCTAACAGGAGAATCTGAAATTTTGATTACTTTTTCCATAATATCAGATGAAATTTCACTAATCGATGTTTGAGGTGTGATTGATTGAAGTTTAGTCGTACGCTTCATCCTATTTATATTATTATTATTTTTTCTTCTTTTTACTTGCTTGGGCTGTTGTCTTGGTATATTGTGAGTTTTAATCATATTTATGATATCAATATCTTGGGTCATTTCAATGGCAGTTCTTTTTCTATTTTTAATATTTGTTTTTGCTCCAGAATAAAGCAAATATTTTATGCAAGAATTATAGCCTTTTTTAACAGCGAGGTGCAAGACCGTGTTTCCCTTAGCATCAACAGTATTGATGTCAGCACCATTATTTAAGCACTCCTTGATGTTTTTGAGGTTATTAGCCTCACATATTCCATGTATTGCAAAGATTAGCTTTTCGTTCCACGATGGCTCAATGTCACTGTCTGAATTAGAATCAGCCATGTCAGCACCAGGTAGAACCTAATTGGAAATAAAATTATTTAGTAAGTAGTAAATGTGAAGTCAAGCATATAAAAGCCTTTATGTGAAGGGTATGAGAGTCTGCATTAAATTGACTATTATTACTCAGTTCTTCTTCAATTGACTATATCACTATCAGATACAATATCATCAGTCGAGTATCAATACTCGAGTTTTTCTACACACACATTATAATTTTGGATATAAAATGTATACTCGAAAAGATCATCAAATTTTTTTTTAACTGAATTCAGCCTCAAGATTTGTGTTTGCGTATAATATTTCTTTAATTATTAAAAGTGTTTCGCTCTCTTGTAGGTAAATTAAATTTGGCATATATTTTCTGTTTTAAGATATGTCATGTTTTCCGGTTACACTGTTATTGAATATATAATCAATTGTTTAATTAAAAATAAATATATCTAATAACTATAAAAACTTTGATCGCTATTTTTTTATTTGTCTGTTTCTTTTTCTGTTATTAGTTTGATCCTATACATATTTTTTTTCACATAAAATAATATAGTTATCTTAACTACCGTGATTGTATGTTTCTTTTGGTTATGTTAGATTAGATAAGTCTTCGTGTCTCACCCTCTTTACACGAAGCATGAAGACAGAAAACCTGTAACGAATTGTATTGTATTATATGTGTAACATGCGATATGCTGCCTCTTCCCCCTTAGCAGGAACGCAGCATATCTCGATGAAATGCCTGCGGGGATCTTCCCCCGCAAGGACAATGCTTCTTTCAGCTTTTTTATGTTTTTATTTCAAGGCTGGAGCTGGAGGATTACGTGTCGGTTTCCCAGCTACGGTGGATTAAAAAAAAAATTGAAAAGTTAATCAAAAATTATTATTTAATGAAAAAACATACGTTTTTTTGTTGTTGTTTATTAAATTGTCAAAATTTTTAAAACCGCACCTCTACATGCACGGGATCCACACGAATCATTTATAGGAGCGATAAAAAGTAGATAATGACCTTTTAGACTTGTTGACACAAGTGGGCGTGATGACCTTCAATGTTTTTTTATACTTTGCCGAAAAGCCCATTAACTTTGGACGTATGCGACCAAATAATTAATATTGGCTTATTTCCAAAGGGACTCACTTAACTTTACTTTCCGAAGTTCACTCACTTTCAAAAGAATCACAAGTGAAATTCCGATGTAGCTCCAGCCGCGGGAAACCATCTCCTGATGCCGCAGACTTCGGAACTACATATAAAATATAATTTTATAAATAGTATTATAATCGCATTTCGCACAGCACTGTTGCCGAACCGTTTCGTCCATTGCATTCGCGTAAAAAAAATATTTCCAACTTACAGAAACTTTTCCCGATGTTTGTCGATGTCTAGATTGAATTATATCGAAATCAAAATATTAATTAGCCAAAACATATTTTGGTTTGAATACTTGTTAGTTTTATTATAATGAAGAGATTTTAGTTTTCTCACTCCGCGGCGCTAACATTGCCTGATCGTCTCAGGATCGCGGCATGAAGAAGATATTCCTGAAGAAGTGCGATGAGAACTTCACCTGTTGATGTGGCTCAGGATCGCTGCTGCTGGAGACGAGGAAGTCCTCGAGAAGTGACCCGCGTCCTTCGGCGGGAAGGGGAAGACTGTGTGTTGTTTACATTCATTTTTTTTAATAGTTCATGCGAGATTCAGGGCCGGCGTGTTGCTGAAAATTTCTCCAGCGCCGGAGCCGAAACGTTGGATTTATCGTCGAGACGTTTTCGAAAAGGCATGATGTCTTTTGAACTTCCTAAATTTCAAAAACTATTTCGTCTGTTAATACTCAGATTACCCATTTTTTAGCAGTGCGAAAATTTTTAATATTGCGTAGATCTAATATGATTCTTTTATTTTAATATATGTATATATATATTTATACATACAAATATGTTAAAAAAAAATATTTAACAAAAATTACGTTTTTTTATTGTTTAATACATAAGTAAATTGGCAAAACTTTTAATACACAGGATCCACACGAATTATTTATAGAAGGAACAAAAAAAGTAGTTAATGACCTTTTAGACTTGTTGACACAAGTGGGCGTGTATATATATATACGCCTATATGTATTTTCTTCTTCTTCTGATGCCTCTCCTCAAAGGAGGTTGGTGACCGTTGAGGAAAAATGAGGAATTGTTGGAGTTTACGTGGATGCAGAATTCACTTGTCCAGGTAGGGATATGTTCGATGAAATGGTCATTTATATGTAAATATGCTTATATATATATAGCATCCCAGTCGATTGTCCAAGGAAAAAGTGGCATTGGAAGGAAGATGTGGGTGCAGAATTTACACCTGTGGCTGGAAGTTGGAATTACAGCCAAATTAGTGAGACTGGTCCAGGATAGAAATGCATTCAATGAAATGGTCCCCAACCTCCTATGAGAAGAGGCACCAGATGATGAAAATATATATTATATGTATATTTTATTTATTATTAGATGTATAAAATTTAAATTAGCGAGTTAAGGAAAAAAATTATTGTAAAACAGAGTCGAAATTAATTTGGGCTATTTACTGATACTACTAACCAAAAATAAACATTTTTTTTTTTGTATACTTAACATGTTTGTAATTCATATTTGTTGATGTAATGTATATAATTTACTATGTGTCTCAATTTATCGAGGAGACTTGTTACCTCATTTCTTGGAAGAATATCAAAATTCGTACTTGCAGCCTTCTATCAGATTTGATTGCGTAGAGCAGATAATTGCGAGCATTACAATTGTGCAAGAGGATTCTCCAAACACTCCCTGAGAGCCATAGCACTTTTTATAAATGTCATGATGGGATTGACATCGGTAAGCCATCTATGGCTGCTCAGCTCTCACTCTCTATATATTTTTTTAATATAATAAAATTACTCAAAACTAGAAACCAGATATTATATTTATTCAGCTGTCATCGATGTATCGCAACAGAATCAGGCCCATTGTGATAAAAGATTTACATCAATAAGTGAAATGCAAGGGCATGCAATTTCATTTTCTTTTCAATAAAGTGAAAAAAGTTGTTTGCATGTCAATTTTTCAGAGAACTGGAGAACATTGTTGCGAGTATAGACTATTTAAAGCCCTAATATACATTTATTAATTTGATTTACTATTTAGTTTTTATTGAAGAATCTGTGAATAATTAGGTATGTATAAAAAATTTTCTTTGTAATAATTATGATAAAGCATAATAGAACGCTACCTTACAAATGTGGCACATTAATTATCACCAGAAAGTATAGAATATAAAAAAAATTATCTTGATAAATAATGTGGATATTTTAGACTTTTTTTTATATTGAAACCTTCAAATGAAATCGTATGAACAAATTACAAGTATATTTCATTTACTAAGAAAAAGAGAAAGTCCTTATTCATCGATAGTGAAAAAAAAACTGGTTTTATTTTCCATTATAATTTTATTGAATAAGAATTTTTGACAAGTGTTGGTGATAGTTTTGATCGAAGATAAATTCAACGTTTTCCAGTTATGACAGAAAACATTTAACACACTCGTAGCATATGCAAGAATCACATTTATAGTCGCAAACCTAAGACAGGTTTCAGAGAGTAAAAATTATACTTAGAAAATAAAAATATAAGACTTGCGAGTATACCTCGGTGTAAATACAAAATCAGGTGAAATCCAACTATGTTACAATGAAACTTAATTAATAAAAAAAATGTCAATTGCTCAGCAATTTTTCATTTTGCCGTTACTTTCTCTGATGTCTGAAATACTCGAGAACTCAAACTGACCAACTCAAATATACAACGATGCACACTCTGTACAGGCAATTAACTATGGAGAAAGGAATAATACTGTCCATTAGGTTGATTCTCGAGGATTTTGAACGAATGGTGAGATGGAATTACAACAAATCAGGGTTTTATATAAATTTAATTAGTTTTTGCTTCACTGTAAAATACGGAGTAATATAAAAATGGTCGAGATGAAGGCATCAGGCGTACTCAAGCAGTCTTGGCTCGGATAGCTGCTCTCTTGCCAGTGACAGCCTGGAAGCCAGACTTGATGCTGGCCACAGAGCAGCGCGATCCACAAGTCTCACACTGCAAGAAAAATAGGCGCGTATCCTTCTGCAAAATGGTGTCTGGGGATCGGCACGTATGGCATGTCACATACTCCTTTATATACCGACGCAGGACATTCTCAATTTGTTTTTGTTGGAATCGGCCCTTGATGATAAGTTGACTATTTCCGTCCACCGAACCACTTGTACCCAACTCTGCAAGAAGGAAATCCAGCAAATGCTTAGGTTGCCGATGGAGTGTTTTGCAGATTTCTGTGAAGTTAGCAAACGAAGTTTTCTTTGTTCCGATTCTCACAACTTGCGGAGGTCTCATGACGAATTTCTGTTTTTTACCCGCCACCATCGACGGGTTCTTTTCGCGCATGATGTCGAACACTCTGTCGAGGAGTTCATCGTATGTGTAGTCTCTGTCAGAACCAAACCAAGTATTGCTGGTATCGTCAATATTTTCTTTATTTTCGGATTTGCTTTGCTCGTCTTCAACTATAAGGTCGTCCAAATTTTTCTTCTTCTTTTTCTTTTTCGTCTTGGAGAAGTCAATGTCTAAATCTAGATCATCCTCGACCTCCTCTTCCGGCTGTTCCGATTCTTCCACCGGCAGTTTCTCTTCTTTCACTTCGGGAAGCGATCCTTCAAGTTCGTCCAAGTTTAAGAATGGCTTTTTCTTCTTTTTTTTCGTCTTTCCGAAATTATCCAAATCTAAATTGTCATCGTCGACGGGATCCACGTCGCCGTCTCGAAAGGCATCGGGAGTCGCTTCTTTGGGCGCTGAATCGCCAGCGAGGGCCGATTCTATATCGAATCCAGTCTTCTTCTTTTTTTTCTTCTTGGACAAGTCGAATATCAGGTCTTCCTCCATTATATCTGTTTATAAATTAATTTATATATTGTATTTGAAGGTTATAATGCAAACATGAGGGTTTTACTGACAAACGATTACATCAGCCAGTGCAGTACAAGTGTACAAATTCTCCTCTCCTGCACACTTCACGTTGTATACCCAGGACGCCAACAAAATCACACAGACCATAACCTAAAAAATGTGAGTACGATACTCATCTGCGAATGGTGCTGGGATACATTTTATCAATATATTTATAAATCACTAACCATATAGCTCAAAAGTAAGTTGATTAATATTTCATAGTTTTTATTAAAATAGTTGATAAAACAAATATTTAAAACATAATAAAAAACTTTGTTATAATATTTTAACAAAAATATGTTTCAATTCTCATTGATATATATGTAAATAAATTAAAAAATCATCGCCTTAGCACCGTTTTAATAATTTATTTTTTTGTAGAAGAATATGAGTTATGGTAGTGAAATAATCTATAATAATAAAAAAATATATTATATATATAATCAATTTATAATCAATTGGTTTTTACTTTTGAGAGATATTGATAACTTATTTTTTTAGACGCCACCATAGACAATACAAGTCGCAGTGTTCAAACACTTACCTCGATGCTTGTGTCCATAGACAGAGCTTACGGTGTTTATGATAATATTTTATGTCAGATTCAATACATAACCTAAAATATAACCTGGTAGGAATAGATTTTTATTATTTTTGAGATGTCCGTGGTTCGGTTTAGACGCAATGTGTTTTCACCATTTATATCGAAATGTTATGAAAAAAGAAGTGTGCACATCGCAAGCAATGAAGAATATACGAGTGAACCCATTTATCCCAAGATAGAGGAAAAGACAAAATATCATATGCAAAAAAAATTACGAAGAAAGTGGGCAGATGATATCAAAGAATTGGATACTGTAGAAGAAAAAATATTTAAAATTAACATGCCCAAATACTATGGTTGGAAAAGCGTTATGTTAAGCGATGATTCTATTCCACTTCATTCCTTAGGCTTTGTGCAACACTGCACCAGAACCCACTTTATTCAACAAACCTCACTCCCTGAAGCTTATATCGCCTATGACAGTGCAGCATCATTTATTTCTAAACAAATAAGATCTGAAATTGAAGATGCTGTTTATTTTGAATACCAGGGAATACGGTGAGTTCTTATCGTGGTTGAAACTAGTTTACTACTGTTTTATTATTTATACATTTATTACTTTTAGTATTGTTTTAAATACATCTTATATTGTTAACATTTAAAATTTTCAGGAGAAATTTTAAATACTCCAAGAATGAGTCCATTAAACAGCAAGAAGAAGATTTTGTTGCTGCTTCTGTTTTAAGACAGATTAATAGAATATTACTGAATCATCTCTCTCCCACCAGCATTCATTTAATGGATTCTCAGGTATATAAAGTGTTAAGCTAAAGACTCAGGTAATGAAGATGTCTATTATATATTTAAGTTTATTATTATTTTGTAGGTTGATATCAATCCTCGCCTTGAAGCCTTTTGGTTTGTAGGAAATTTTCAGCCACCTTTTCTGGCGAAGATTAAAAAAGGTTTTATCACAAGACCTGAAAACAACCACAAAACAGATCGTGCTATGCAATTTATTGGTATGTTACACAAACAGAACTTATTTTATTTATTATGTATTTAATAATTTTGTGCAAAGGCGAGAATATAATTCAATTCACCTTTTTATTCAAATGACCAAATTTATTTTATTCGTCAACAGATTTAAAATACATAAGTATTTCTTCTGTAGTGCTTTATCGCTATAATTTGCTGACTTACAAAAAGTACAGATGCACATGAAAATATTTACAGTTGTGTTACTATATATTTTTTCTCAAAACATGCTATTTTTTATTTTGTTAACAGTCTCCATTAAAAAAGATATGCTCCATTTAGTTTACACTATTTTTCTGAAAATAGTTTAGGTCTTCCTTAACTAGTGTATTCCTTGCTGTAGAAGAATAATTAAATCACAATTTGTTTTTTATATAATATTAAAACTTATAAGAGTAAAATGTTGATTAAAATTGATTCTATAGTATAATAAAGTTCACGTTTCTCAGATATAATATTTGAAATATAATTTATTGATAATTTGCTTAAAATAATATTTTGATTATATAGGAAATAAAACTTTGATCCTTATCAAATGACCTATTTTCAGGAAAGCCCTCTCTAACGTTAAGAAGCACTTTACCCCTGGAGCCACTGATACCTTACAGCGAAGCAGATAATCCAAGTCTGGAAGTTCCGAGCTTTAATTTGGATCCAAGAACCCTTTCTTTTCGAACTGAATTTCGGCATGGTTCCACTATTCCAGGTAATATTGAACTATATATATATATATACAAAAATATAAAATATACTACAGTTTATTTATCTGCTTCTCCAGAAGTATCTTGGGTACTTTTGGCATCAAGAGCCTCACGTATAATTTCTCCTGACAATCGTATAGCTTTTTAATAGTTTTTTTTGAGTGATATTTTTTAAAAAACTCTGAAAATGTGCCAGAATGGTCATATTGACAAATTTGGGGAGATTTTCATCACACAGCTTCTGGTATCTCAAGGTCACAAACAAAATCTCATATCATTAATATAATAAAATGGACTAAAAAGTTTTAGGCCATTTTAGTGAAATTAATAATAACAATATAAAAAACTGAGATTGTTTGATTGGTTTAATTTGTATTTTTCTAATTTAGGATTCTGGCCTGGTGATAGCCACGAATACGGATTGCTGTCGTACCACACCCGAGGCCACCTACACAACCGATTCGCTTCCTTCGGGCCAGAAGACACTTCAGAAACTATCACAGCTCAAGCGATTCTAAACAGCTATAGCTGGCTTTTGTCTCAGGCCTGTTACCATGGGTTTTCTACTTATAACGATGTTACTTATCCATTCACTACACAAACGGTCATAACCAATGGTCAAATTTGGTCTTTATTTTCATATCAGCTCAACACCACACTTTTAAGCGACGAATACACAGTAACAAATAAATTAAGAAATATTTGCTATGGCACACCACAAATGAAATTGTTTGAAGGGATTGATAATGATGGTAAACTTGTCGGTTTTAACGATGACCTTTTAAAAATGTTGATACAGTTCTATTTGAATACACCGATAAAAAGGGAAAACACAAATATGAAACCTTATTTGGGAGAGAAAGTTAAATTGGTTGCTGATATTGAACATGATGAAAAGAGAAACTGGCTTGAAAGTCGTTACAAGCATATGATATCGAACAGAAAGAGGCACAGATTGCTTTATGAAGTATATTTGTGGGAAAAAATCTATAAAATCAAATTCAACACCAGGTTTGCAGAAGCAAGGCGGCGACCATTCGAGCTTCACACAAATCCGTTTAAGAGAACAATGGATCAGCACACTCCAGAGTACATCCCCAAAGCGCTCAGGCCTAGGGGGACTTGGTGTAAACAGAAATGGGCCAAGACCTATTATCCTTAGATAATTTATTGTATTTTATGTAGCTATATTTAATAATGAAGATTGAATAAATTGTATTTCATTTTATTTATAAGTTTGTTTTATTTACCTTACACAATTTTTAAGTACTGCATTTTTTAGTTTTTTTTTTTCTTTTTTAGTCAAGAAAGAAGAGGATTAGTCCCCTTTAAGTAGGAGTTTGAACGATATTAATAATATATTTATAATTGATTTAATTTTATATTTAAATAAACGAAATATTTCTGGTTAATTTTAAACATTTACCATTCTTTTTAACCCCCGGCAAATGTAACGACGACCGCGAGTAAATCACCACGGAGGAGGCTTTCGCTCACACTAATATCTTTCATTCAAAAAGAAACAAAAAATAGGCATCAAATTTTTTATTTGTCAATATTCATTTTTCAATAAAATCAATTATTTATGTGTTTAATTTTAATACTATGTAACTGGAAAACATGGCATACCTTAAACCAAAAATGTATGCCATATTTAATTTGCCTATAAGAGAGCGACACATACACACACGAGCAAATGGTTATTGTGCTAGCGAAATAAAAAATTCAGCTGTACATACATTGTATGCGTTTATAAAAATGAAGAAATTTTATTCATATGTAAATTAAATATTTTTCATGTTTCTTGTTATGAAGACCTTGAGATAATTTCGTAATAATCAGCTGTCGTATTTTTTTTGAAACACACTGCATATTATATGAACGAATTTTTCAGTACTTGGTTAAAATATTTTTTTCATGTAAAGGTAACTAAATATACAAAAATATGCATTGTTTTTTCTTTTACCTTGAGTCCAAAATTTTGCTTAATTGAGTATTTTACTGAGAATACGATTTTTTAGATTTCATCTTTAAGTTTCATTGAATTTTCTTTGCTGAAAAACAAAGCTTGCTTAGATATTTTTAAAAAATACTGGATTTAAGCACGACTTCCGTGTATGGCCGTGCCTTTAGCTATTCCACAGGGTTGTACAGAAGTATTCGTCAGATTGTGCTCTCAACGTGCTCGTATTTCAGGACCGAAGCAAGGGGCTTTTCTGGTATGCCTGTATCTGTACCGGCGAGTCCAGGGCCGGACGTGATGCTCGCAACACTTTTTAAAATGTCATGTTTGACTAAACATAGCATAATCGCTTTGTACAGCTATAATATATTATATTTTTCACTATCGGATAAATAATAAAAAAAAAAAAAAAATTGTGATTATTGAGTACGCCAGCCGACAAAATCGTTTTACGAAAAGTATATATCGTCGAGTGATTGTAGTGTTTTGTGTAAATTCCAGTAATATCCTTCAGGACTATATACAATGACCGGTTTCGCCAACCTTTCACGTTGGCATTGTGGAAAATCACTCAAGTATTTTACTAAAAAATAGTATAAATAAGAAAAGTTCTTCAAAGACCCGCAATTTTTTATTTTATTTATTAATCTCTAAGAACGTCTTAGATATATCACTTCCCAATAGAAAAAAAGAACGCTTTGGATACCACCTTTTTTTTTCTTAACTGAAAGCATACAGATTATTTAAGCCAGAAATACAAATTGTTAATCTTGGAAGAATATATACCATTAATAAAGAGTAAGACACAAAAAACGATATTAAAAAGTATTGTTCTTAGTTATTTCACGAAAAAATATTTAGATATTATGTGATAATCAATAGAAGGCAGTCTTTAGGAACATTTGCTATACTAAATGCAATTATTGTTAAAAACTATCAACGTTGCTTCGCGGACCTCAGAATCTCTGAAAACATGTTATTTTTTACATACACCGAAATCTATATAAAATTTAAAAATGTAACTCGATTTTAAATTTTTTTTCATTACTAAAAAGAAAACGCCTGCTGTGCCGTAATATTTTAATTATTATTTATAAAAAATGGATAATCACACGAGACGGCACTGTTTTTTTTTTTTTTTTTTTTTTTTTTTTCATTTACGAAGTCTTCCACCCCGAATAAATACATCAGTGGTGGCGGCTATTGAATGTGCACATTATTGTGTTGCCAGTAATACTCTTATATGGAATACATTACTGGAAACCTCCAGACCTGTGCTGGGCGATGCTTACGACAAAATTCTATTCATATACACCAGAGCTGAAGAATTACACTTTTTACCCACATCGGAACAAGTGTCATACAGTCCACTGGAATGTGCCATCCGATCTATTGATCAGATAAATAATTCTTGTGGAATTTATCATGGTGATTCCCCTTATTGTTTACGTTAACCACGAATGCATCGGGATGTTATATAAACAGACACTCCACGCCTCTCTCGAGAGAGACCTCGCGTAACTGCGTATACTTCCATCCAGTGTAGTTTATATTGAATATATTACGAATACGTAAAATATTTCGCCAGCCTTCTGATTTCCAACCACACATCAATCCTGCAATCTCCACATCTCACCAACATTATATCTTCGGCGAAATTGGTGACTTCGTGCGGCGAAAGCTGTAATAAAATAATTTGTAATTTATGTTGATTAGATTAGATTGCGGTGTAGAAGGACTTCAACTATTCTCCCTTAAAATCAGCACTAGTGCTTAGTGAGATGGTCGCCAACATCCTCTGAGGAGAGGCACCTGAAGAAGAAGAGATAAAAATAATGCACCAAGGAACTTGCACCAGCCATTTCTCACTTCAACACACCTTCCAGCAGCTTTCAGATTTATGCAGGTTATTTTTAACAATCGTCACTTGATTCTCGGTATGTAATAAATATCGCAATTGAAATGGATTTGCTAAAATACTTATTTCACATTTCTTATTAATCCTTTAGAGATAATTTCGGTGTCGAAGTTATTGGATACTGAAATTATATTTATTTTGTTGTAAGCCTTCAGAGAATGAAATTTCTGCATGCTTCTAGATTAGTGGGTGGGTGTTCAAAATTTACTGAATACCATTGAATTGATGATATTGACGAAGAATAATAATATCATGAATTATTAAGGGATGCATCTAGTGAATTATGAAAATATCACATCAAAGGGAGGTTGCGTTTAAGGTATATGTAAAAGGATTAAATTAGCACGCTGAATGCATTCGGCAGTTCTCCATGCCTTATGGCATGACACATCCTTCTTGACAGACATGGGGTGTTTAAATCTTTATTATCTCGGTATCTATATCTCCAACACGGACTTGATAAATGTAGATTCTTAAATCCCGAATGCGAAAATTACTAATATATTAATATATAGCTTAGAAATAATAGGATGAATGTATTTTGGATATTTTCAAAAGATAATTTGACTTTTGTAAATATCGATTATCGTAAAAATTATCCACTTTGTTGTTTTTTCTTGCAGTGAGTATGGGTTTTTTTATTTTCAAAGATTATAATAATCTGAGCAAAATCTAAGGAAACTTAAATATTTAATATACGACAGACTTGACAATGGGGTATTTCTTGAAAACAATATCATGTTACACACCAAGCTTTGAAAGTTAGGGAAGGTGGGCCAAAAGGGGGTGGTGCACATTTGGAGATTCCCAGAGCTCGGCCGGGGGGCGTCATTACGAGGGCTCTGGGAAAACCTAAGGGGGTAGAATGAAACCTCACATACAAGCACATTCAAGCACTCTTACATATATGCTTTTTATAAATATTTACATATTCAAATTCACGTGTCTTGGGATAAATTTTATCCGCCATATGAAATGCATTTGAATTAAAAGTCATATCAACATATTTTCATCATTCGCAGTTGATAAGGGTCTTGCTACTTAACCTTGCTTGGTGTCTCCATCCCTTGTCTACCACAAAAAAAGGACCGTTTTACCTGGCGAAATCGTGTCATTTAATTAATTTAATTGTCACTTTATTTTTCTATGTCGAAAGTTGATTTTTTTATACAATATTAAAAAAACTATAAATAATATTTATCTATTTTTTATTATTTAATTAACGTCCATTTTCAGGGTAAAATAAAATCTTGAAGATGTTGAAAAATTTGATAAAATGACGACTTTTCAAAACCAAAGTTTGTTAAAGATTTTTTTTTTTTTTAATTTTTAAAATAATAAATCGCACAGTGTTTATATTTAATCTTTTAATTCCAATTGAAAAAAAGACTTTTAAATGTTTAGGACTCTAATAACAGGGACATGACGAATCTCCGAATTCCTACACTTCAATCGGAAAAACACATATTTATCATATTAAAAGTAAATTTACAAGAAATAAAAATATATTTTATTCGGAAAAAGAGATGTATCTAGCTTTTTGCATTTAATTTTTTTTGATTGGTGCAGTCGATTTTTTGCAAAACGGATGACTCTTAAGTCTTGGGCACAATCCTATATCTACGGACTCAAATGTAATATTTATAAAATTGGGCTGATGAGAAGATTTGTGTGTTGGTTAAGCACCCGGTCACACAAAGCGTTGGCGTGCTGAACCTAGTTCAAAACGAGAATGACGTGTTCTGCGCATACGTATGGTATACATTTGCATTTATATCTCATCAACAAAGTAAATATTATATTTTTAAATAAATAATTTTAAAAAACGCTGTTCTGCCTATTAATCAATTTTAAATTTAATTTATTTCTCTTATTAAAATAAAATATATAAATAATTATAATCGCACTTTATACAGTATATAAGAATAAAAATACAGTAAATTCGTGTCACTGTTAACAAATAAAGATACTTCAATCTGTTGAGAATATCTCTTTGCGTTGTCAAAAATAATTTGTAATCTAGGCAAAAAATATAAAGTAGCCAATTGGCTATGAGATTACGATCAATTTTGACTGTCGGCCCATTCGTTTTCATAGTCTCACAAACAAAAATAAACGTAATCTTACGGTCACTTGGCCATTTATATTTGATGTGTACATTTAAAGTATTTTTTTAATATTAAACCGACCTGTCTTGGATAATTTTCAGTCTATTTGTGATATTTTTAAAAGTTTGAAATGCCACTTCAAAAAATAAATAACGCAATCAACTCCTAAAATAATAATTTAAATTGCTTTAAAAGACACATCGATATGAAAAATCTAAAAATAAGATAACTTTGACATTTGTTATTTGTTAATAGCCAACTAGCTACGAGGTTAAAAAACATTTTTTAAGCACTTTCGCCTCTTAAGGGCTTCAGAGGCAAAACTACTCACATAGAAAAATATTCGTAATTTCCAAGCCGATTATCTATTCGGCGCGTCGTGCTTAAATTTTGATGAAAATATTTTAAATTGTTAAATCACGTGTAGCGCAAACAACGCGGATCAAAGAAACCGATTCCGCGACGATGTTAACACGCCGCGTCACGTCACGCCGCGTCACGTCACGTCACGTCGCGTCGTTCAAAATGGCTACACTTGAATTAACGCAACAATTTACCTCCGCAGAGACAACCGCGGGAGGTAAAAATAAACCGGAAAATATCTCCTCCACGGCGAGCTCGTTATTCGTGAAAAATAAGAAATTTCAGGGCGTTTCAGCTGCCTGTGCTGAATTTTGTATAAATTAATACATTTACCGATTTACACCATCACGCGAGCTGTATTCGTATTTTTGGCGGAAGCGTAAAGGCATTTCGGTATTTATAAAAAAATAATAATATTATCATGCACTTACACCATATTATCATTACCTATTCAATAAAAAAAAAACATTCTGACTGACAAAAGAAACAAATCGAGCCTCTCTCAATCAAAATCTACGCTATCAGCCTGATTTTATAAAAAAAATATCAATACAATGATTAAGTTAGGTTTTTATAATTTTTATAATTAGTAATTAAGGTTATATATTTTAAATATAAATTATACAAGTCTAACTGCATTTATTCATTCTGTAAGAATATAACTGCTACCTGCAAAATAAAATGACCTGTTACTAGATTTCAGAACTAGTCCAAGATGAGTAATATCAATATGTAAGCTATTTAAGGAGTAATTCGCTATAACGACTACTCAAATTTAAATTTGTAATATTACGTATAATTTGAGCTTTTATTTTTCGGCACAAATTTCCCTTTAAGATGAGCGTTGGTTTTCGGTACAAAGTATAAATTGTATGTGAAATGAACGAACACTCGCTTCACCCAACGTGAAAAAATGTAATTGTTTTTTGTGACGCGGCGGCCATCTTCCGTCATGGCGGCCTTCATTTTGCAAATATTAATGATGGGAACAGGCAGCTGCGAGCAAAAAGGGTAATTATCGGTAAAATTTGGTTTATAGAACCTGTTTTTTGGCCCGGCTGAATGATGGTTATGATGAAAACATAATTTAGGTATTTTTTTTTTCATAGAAATTTTGAGACACCGCATAATAAATGAAAGATAAATGAAAAGATTAAGCGTTTTAAATTTTGGATGTATTATCTGCTATAATGAACGCGTGGGATTTTTAAAATTATTTTATAATTTTAATGCATATTTTATTAATAAAAATATATACGATTTTCAAGATTGGGTATTTTTCAATATTCAATTATGACCCAAAGCGTCTAGGAGTGAAATTTTATTCACATTCATAATTTTGGCTTAAATATCATTAAATAGTTTTCAAGTTTGATTAATGATAAAAACTTCATTAACTAACAAACTTCAAATTGCCCGAAAATAAACAAGAATTTTGCTGTCAATAAAGTTGTGTTTCAGAACGACACATCGCGTTATTTTATGTAAACATGAGTATTTTATTATTTTATTTCACTATAATTAAAACATTAAAGAGTTCCCACGGCACTGTGAGGTTTTACAAAAATTACGTGAAAAGCATCGTTTTATTTTTTAAGGTCTTGATGATACTCTCAAATTCAATGAAATATAAAAAAAATCATTTTATGAGACTTTCTTACTAATCTACCTTGATCAGGTCTCCTGTAACCTTTTGTCCTTAACTGAATGAGTTAGTGTCGCTTTTTATTTATTAAACATCCATTCAGTTGGGTTTTATCTGGTAAATAAGAAATCATATTATTCGTTTTCCTTCTGGAAGAACCTGCGTTTGATGATATAATCACAAAACATTCAACGAATTTAAACATGTTCAAAGTTTTAAAACTTAGGAATCCATGGAGTTTGTTTGATTTCACTTCAGCGACAATTTTACTCGGAGGAGCCACTCAATCGACATGGAGACAGTTTCATATTATAATAATAGTAATTTAATCAAAGTAAAAATAGTAAATTGATGGAAATATAAATATCTGAATAAAAAAACCCATATTCGTCTTTTTGGTATCATTAGAAAGCTTTCGCATTTTTAGTGTAAATTTTTTATTATCAAAGTCTTCTTCGAATAAGAAAAGTTCTTCAAGACCCGCAATTTTTTATTTTATTTATTAATCTCTAAGAACATCACTTCCCAATAGAAAAAAAAAACGCTTTGGATACCACCTTTTTTTTTCTTAACTGAAAGCATACAGATTATTTGAGCCAGAAATACAAATTTTTAATCTTGGAAGAAATATATACCATTAATAAAGAGTAAGACACAAAAAACGATATTAAAAAGTATTGTTCTTAGTTATTTCACGAAAAAATATTTAGATATTATTTGATAATCAATAGAAGGCAGTATTTAGGAATTTTTGCTATATTAAATGCAATTATTGTTAAAAACTATCCACGTTGCTTCGCGGACCTCAGAATCTCTTTCAAAACGCACGATTCATGTTTTTTCTCCTTTCTCTTCGCATAGTCATTCCTCCAGCAAAACCTTACATAAGCAAAATATAATATGGGCTCCATTACCCATATCAAATGTCAAAAAAAGTTTGTCTTGGTGAAAATATTTTAGTTTCAAAGTAAACAAAATATGCCTACCGCGACAAACCAAATCTGAGACCAACAGGAAACAGTTCCGAATTTATGGATTGTTGACATTATGTTAGCGAGCTTTACAAACCAGTTTGTGTGCTGGAGCTTTCTAAGATTTGAAAGCACACGGATCCTATTTACTTAACGTGAAAACTTAAGGGGAGAGCCTCTGTTTTAATCGCCGCTCAAACTTTTTCCACATAGGTGAATATTTACGTCATATTTTTTTATTGTTTTGTAAACAAGAAAAATTATTTTTCATGTTTTTTACAAAGCAGTTAAAGCTCTCAGATTTCACGTTTTTTTCTCAAAAAATGAAAAGATCTTCAGTAATCTAAATGATGCTACATTTTTTTTGGGCAGTTTTCTATTTTTTAATATTTCGCTAGCGTTTGTATGCTCTGTGCAATTTTGAGTGCTAAGATTCTCACATCTGCAGAGCTTCCACCCGTGAGAAATGTCCTTTGAAAGTGTATTCAAAGATAATTAATGAAGGATTTCAAGACAAAGCGTACGCTAGCAGCCAATGCTGCACCGCCACTGGCTTTCAGAACCTGCACAGACCGGCCACCCCTGGACTCCGTTATGATCACGTTATGAGGGGCTATATGAATTTATCTCGAGTAAATCAGACCACAAATCGAATAAATTATTCAGATCGAAGCTGCACTCATTATTTAAAAATAAAAGAATAATTTATTTAAGAATAATTAAAACTCTATAAAAATTTCACGTATTAATATAAATTTGATTGAATCCTGCATTTGAATTCATCAGTTTGATTTAAGCAAAACAAACATTAAAAATGCACTTTAGTTGATAATAAATAAACGTTTTATCACTTAATGATACTTACATATACAATAAATCTTATATATATGAGAAAAAAAATTCGGACAGTTAAATTTTGATATTTCGGGTTTTAAGTATTTCAGGGTGTGAGTAAATTTTTCACAAGAAATAGTATTGATGTTTTCGTTTAAAATGAATATAAAAAATTGTTTTTTGATAGATAACAATAAGCGTGTAAGTTTAACATGCTCTAGTAACATTCTTTAAAACATAGTTTAAACATTCGATACATTCAGCCCCAATTGATTTTCTACCAAAATTTAAAAATGCCAAAATTATGATTATAATAAAATTATGTTTTATAAAGTTGATAAACATGGCTATGATATTAATATATTTTGTCATCCATCACCGGGCGCGTCCATTAGCGATGGACACTTCTGTGTGACGTCAGAGGCGACCCGTCGCCTGAAAATCACACGACCGATGGTCACCCTATTAGTTATCATTTAATATTTAATAACAAACAGGTATATCATAATATATACTCACAAGTGGAATATATTTATAGAAAACCGGTTCACATTTGAAACGAAGTTAATAATCCTCTATTTTTTTCGCAGGTAGGGGAGATTCTTACCCCTACATATGAATTGATTTACTATCATATTTAGTTTTTAAACGTGTATTTGATGTCTCTTTGTATCAGTAAGTGATTTGGTCTGAACTTGGTTTTCTATTAATGGAAGTTCAACGCATTTTTCTACTGTCTTTCAATGTTTCAAAGTACAAACAAAAAAAATGTAAAAAGCCTGTTTTAGTATAGATTTGAGTTAATTAACTTACTCGTATTTATTAATGCAAAATTAATATACAAGTACTGTTTACGTCAGTCTCGACACAATTGGCAGAAAAACTAAATTATTAAAAAATAAAAAAAATATTATTTATCACCACCGAGTAAAATTATTAGGGATGATGATAATGACCTTGCTTCAGTTTCCGCGCCCCGGGGCAGTTTCATTTTCTTTTTAAGTTTCCTCTCGTTGTTATTTTTATTAAAAAATACTCCCTTTGACATGTACAAGAAAAATGCTCGTCTCTTGGAAAAATAATACGGGGCGTTTTGTCGCCAAATTTAAAATTGGATGAATCAAAGAAAACTTACTGAAAGCTCCGGCTGAAATTCTTAGTAAGGAATCCTTTTCCCTTTTTTGTCAAGTTATTATACTTATTCGTTGCCGATATTTTATTTTTTGGTTTAATTTTATTAATGAAAGAGTACAATGATATAAAATTAATTAAGTGAGGCTGTTTGATGAAGCAGTTTCTTCAAGCGCTTCTGCTCGTAGACACTACTAAAGCAGTCAAAGTTTAATAAAATATTTTTTTTTATATTTATCATTTGTAAGTTAAAATATTATTCAATAGCTTTTGAGCAATTTAAATGAAATGCATATATAAATATGTTTATTTTTGTAGCACTTTCAGTGCGGCTGCCCGTGGGGGAGGCGCAATATCCCGCTGAATGGGCGCTTCGCTTTTATGTCCGGCCGTTGCGGCCGACGCTTTGCATTTCCCCGCAGACGCCATCTTGTGTTTGTCCCGCCATTTTGGGACGATTGCGACAAATTATTTGTTTTTTTCCCAGCCGCAATGGATATTGAATCGAGAGGTGATGGAGTCCACTTCCTCAGCCGTTCCGTTCCTCGGCGGCTCGTGCAGACACACCCAAGATTGTATTTAGTTTGCGTTTGCGGAAGCGTATACTATTTTTTATAGTTCTGCTCTGTCCGTATTGCTGTTTAAATACCACAAATGTTTTTTTTTGTTGTAATAACATAAAACGATAAGAAAATTACAAATATAAACTTTAAGTGCTGTCGTATTTCTATGAAAGTTTCATTTAATATTCTGCCTGAGAATAATATTTTGAAGTCTCAAACACACGCTTGTATTTGCCTAGATATATGCATCATGTTTAACGACAATTTCATGTCGTTACGTTAAGTTGTCTGAAGAAATACAATAAGTCTGCTGTGGATAAACATTATTTGAAAAGGATTATCAACAAAATAGACCGACGATATGAAAGAGAGCGCTTGCATGTTAAGGGATGATTAATATAATTTTTACCGCCGATATAACCAAAAAAGAATAGAGCTATGAATGATTGATATAAAAAAATATATTTTTGAGATTTAGTTATGATATTCTTAATTTAAATAAATAGAATAAGTAGGATAAGTTTTATTTATATCCAGCGGTAGACAAGCATATCACCTCGCAGTAGCAACGCGATGGTTATCGAATTTAAATTATATTCCATGAAATAATAATGCATTTCCACGTATATTAATATCCCAGGTAATATAACCCACCTGGCGGCAATCTGCGGTGTGTAGGTGTGCGGCAAATGGAAGGGAAACTGGGCAAGTAGTCAGCACACAGGACGCCACTGGAGGCAGAGTCGGGGGAGAGTGGGGTGGCCTGCAGCTGTAACAGAGACTCCTTCAATGAACGGATTCCTCAAGACATATATAATAGGAGTATTAGAGTAAATGGTTCTTGGCATGTACTCCAATAATATGCTAAAAATACGAGGTTTGAGTGATTTTCCACATGTTCGTTTTTATTTCATCACGTTGGCATTATCAAACAGAGATAATGCCAACGTGAAAGGTTGGCGAAACCGGTCACAAATAAAAACAAACATGTGGAAAATCAAGTATTTTACTCATAAATATTAAAATGGAATTCCACCAAGTACTATCTGTCAAAAGTATTGAATTTCTTAAAAATACAAGGATTTCTTGAAGCAAACACGATTTTATTATTTATTAAATGAAATATCAAAGATACCAAAGGATCATGAAATCTAACTAAATGTTAAAAATGCGTATTCGATAACCGTTTCTTTAAAATAATCAAATAAAATATAACACATTTATAATGCAGTGCTTTAATTGTTGTCAAAAGAAAAGCCTTTATAATTTTTCCCAAAGTATGTATGGTTAGTCGAAAGCTCAGAAGATGCACTTGCTCAGCTTAAATGATGTTGATGAATTACAAACTACAAAACAACTCTGTTTTTGATAAAACCAAGAATTGAGAATATTTTTTTTATAATAATCTTGTGAAAAGAAGATATTTATTTATTTAGTACTGTTGCATTTGATAAAAACATACTTCTACTTGTTTGTTATAGCATTGTTAATATAAGAAGTGACTTAAAGTATTCATATTATTCAAACCGAAGCTTGCATGTTGTATTTCAAAATACTTATTTAAATTTTAAAAATACATAACAAGTTTTGAAGCCGGAATAAATTATAAATCAAAAAGTTCAAAGCACTTCCTCTTGATAAAGCTCACAGCTACAGGGGTTTGTTTTGTCGGGGGTATCCTTTCTAAGTTTTTATATTTTACAGGATGATAAAGCGACGCCTTCCCTTTAAAAATGTCTCCTCTTAAGACACCTCACTTCCAAAAGCTCCTGTAAAAGAACTGATCGCAACACTCAAGACTTCACTTTACAATTTCGCGTCCATCTTTTTTACCTGCACGTGGTTGTAAAAGAAACAGCTAAGTTTTAAGATATTTTAAAAACTCAAGTACATCGAAATTTTTGCAGATAAATTAGTTACAGGGAACTGAAACAAAAACTTTTTACATAAACAACCGCTAGTTTTTAATGACTACAATTTTCACATTCACATAGAATTTTTTTATGAATTTAATAAAAAACAAACAGGGCACAGTATTAATAAAAAAAACACAATATTTTTAATTTCTCCTGCACAAAGCCACTTCCCGTATTTTTGGAGTTCTCCAATAGCCAATGAGCAGAAAGACTGTAATTTTTTGTCACAGGGCCACATTTTTTTGTTATTTTCAATTGTCTTGTGATATTTAAATAAGCCAAGTGATTTACATCCGGAATGGTAACAAAGGGCGAAGGTTTCAGTTTTGAGTGAACAAATATTGTATTTTTTTATGTTTAAACACCTTGCTGACGGATTTTGATTTGATTTATTTGATATTTATTAAGGATCTCTGATGTTGTGTAATAAAATAATTATTAAAATCTGTTTTATCAGTTTATAATTAATCCAAAGAATGAATATGATTATCAAGTATATAATGTAATAGTGTCATAATAAATTTCCATTGAAAAAAATATAATTAAGAACAATAACGAATTAGAACTTTACGTTAAAATTATAAGTATTGTATTTCGTCGTTGGTTTATGTGTTTTTAAAATTAAAAGAAAAAAACACTGCAATAAAAATGCGATGGAAAAGAAGGTGTTACAAAGGCTATATTTGTGGTCTGAAGCTGCAGGACGCCGGCCTGGAACCTTTTTTAGGGGCTGCAAAACAAACCATTTAATCTTCTCAACCAAAACATGATCATTTTCAGGAAAAGGTTTGAAATGCGTGTATTTTACGTTTTATTTTCTAAAAAATATTCTACAAAGCCACAAAAATGCTTCTTACATTGAAACAAAAAAATTATAATTTTATAGTAAAATTTCGTCTTTCTTGTGCTTGTCTTGAGAAGATATATTGCATATTAAGGGATTTAATAAGATGTAAATAAATTGATAAGTGTATTCAAGAAACATTAAAATGAAACAAAACGTTCAAGTCGACGGAATGGTGATATTGGGTTTTTTTTTTTTCAAGTTACTTTCTTCAGTACGAATACCATTTTTTTAAAATTTAATTGAATATCTTTATAGAAAATATCACGATTTTCGATACAGCGTAAGCATGTTAAAAAAAATATCTGTATTTGTGCATTAACACCGCCCAAACAGAGCCTTCACCGTGTTTTGGGGTGGAGTTTTTCCCGAACATTAAAAACTATTTACGTAGTAAAATATCAAAAGGCGTGCTCTGATTTCTCGCATATCACATTTCAATATAAAAGCTCACCAGCGGTTTCAACCCCTGAGAGCTTCTTTTGACTGGAGATGTAAGGGAGGCTTCCTGGAGCGCCGAGGGCTATCGGAAGCCAGAGCCTTTTGTGCTAAATGATGATTGAGTTTTTTGTTACGCCGGGAGGCTAAGAAATTTCCTCCCCTCGGGTTCTTCGCAGAGTTTTATGGCCACATTATGGGGTGTCTTTGTGCATTTTTCGCGGCTGTGATTAGAATACGGGCAATCGAGATTTGTATAAATTAAAGTGTATAATTTTATTTATGTATGCATACTAAGCCTGTTGTTAACAAAACGTAAAAAAACTACAAAGCGTCAGCAATATTTGTGTTAATAATATTCAAAATTAATTTAAACTTGATCTCCCATCAACTATGACTAAAGCCATTTGTAAAAAAACATTAAGGCTGTTTATGTCTGTCAAAATATCACTATTTAATTTATTTATGCATATTTTGGTAAAAAATAATTTATATAAAAATTTAAGACATTGTCTTTAGGTTCCTTGTTTTAAAATTATTTTACTCAAATAGCTATTTATTTTAACATTAACATTTTAATATTTAGAATAAGTATTTTTGCAGATGGTAAAAATAGGGAGTATTTGTATGATTGTAGTTAGCAAATCTGGTTGAATTAAAATATTTATTTAATTATGTTTAATATTTTTGACCGAATGTACTAAGTGGAACACCATTTGATATTTTTTTAAATAAAAAATATTTTTGTGATTTTGATTTTGAATTTTATTAAAAAAAATATTCCAATACGTAACAAGATGTAATTCATGAAATATTTTGCATAAGATTCTATCTGGAAACTGGTTTCATTACAAAGGAATCAGTTTCAAGAGCCCCAAGCTGCTCGAAGAGAAGGGGTTCCTCACATCTGAACAGAGCAGAAGGCTCAGTTGAACTCCAGCGACGGTATCTTGATAATAAATAGGCATTATAAACTTTAGTCTTTAAACTAGAGACTATAATCTAAATTCGAACTAGACCAGATTGTTTGTAAAACTCAATTGTAAACTTACACCGCAGATACGTGCTTACCTACTTGCCCTTATGTGCAGTTAAAGCCTTTAAAAATTACTGAATTTTCAGAAATTTTATTTTCATGCAATAAAAAGCCTGAAATATTTACAAATAATCTTTAAACCTTATACAAAGCTGATTTTCGTACACCCCGTCTGGTACGGACTCATTTTGTAATTTTACCATAGTTTTAATATAAACGCACGTTTAATATAAACAATGTAATTTCATCTTAATTAAAGCTTAGCCAATTTTAATTATCAATATTACAATATATTTGTTAAATATTAAAATACATTTAATCTTAAGGTAAATTCACTGAGAACCGCTTATTAAAAAAGTCTTTTGAAAGCTATTGACAGTTAAAATGAGTTACTTGTTCATTTTCAGATTTCGCTTTCATCAACGTCATTAAAAAAACAGGTTTGAAATAATTTTGAAGGTTCAAAAATAAGAAGATGATGTAAATTTTTTAAGCAATCTGAATTCTATAGCCACGATGGTTGTATAAAATATTTATTATGTAGCGTGTATCGAAGTTTAAAATCTAAGTTTCCTAAAGTTTTCCTTGCTCAGCGCCCCCGTAGCCGCATTCTCATAAAATAACTTCACTGTACTTAAAAGTCTCTTCCAACTTGTGCACTCAACATCAGTGCAATATGCACCGGGAATAAAGCTGCAGTGGCGTGCGCGGAATAGGGCAGTCCCCGCCACTGGAAACGTCACCTACAACTGGCTACTTATAAATTCTCTGTCCAACAATGTCATCCAAAAACTCAAAGAAAATTCAGCTATCAACTAATAAATAAATATTTTTGATCTCAATGTCATATTCTTCATAATATATCTATGTAAGTAAATAACCCTGAAATCTCGATGGAGATTCACTAAATGCTATGTCGTCTCAGTTCTCTTTTATGGAGTTGAACCCTGGACACTCAAGATTGCTACTATCCAAAGAATTGAGGCATTTTAAATGCGACTGAATAGGAGAATCCTTAAAATACCATGGGTTGACCGCGTCACACACGAAAGAGTCTTGCATAGAATGCGCAAAGAACGTGAACTCTTGTCGTTGGTAAAGAAGCAAAAGATCTCCTATTTTGACTACATTTTTCGCAATAATAAGTATAGCATTCTCCAGCTGATTGTCCAAGAAAAAATCTAAGGAAAAGGGGGCATTGGAAGAATGAAGTTCATGTGGATGGGGAATTTGCGTCAGTGGCTGAAGATCGGAAGTGCAGCCTCCAAGCAACCTCCTATGTGGAGAGACAACAGAAGAAGAAGGTACATTGGACGAAAAAGTCTACGTATTGCTGCTGTCTAATAAGCATTTTATACTTGTACTTTAATTTAATTAGAATAAAACAAACATGAAACTGAAAGTATATTTATAATAAAATGTATATGCGTACCTCAATTGAAATATTTTTTATAAAAAGATCTACAAGCCAACTGCAAGAGACTGCGTGTTACTCCAAACCATTGAATCTCTTTGGGTTTGGTAGAACGGCGCTGGAGAGGATCGAGAGCTGAAGAACACGAGAAACCATCTTTCATGTTTTCCAGCTTTCATGTTCTTGTTCATGACACCACTCAACGGAGACGCTGTCTCCATAGATAGTCAGAGACGAATAAAAGGAAGGGGAGGCAGACTGGGGAACAGCGAAAAGTGCGCCTGGGAAATCCCCCCCACGAATGCACAAATTGTGTATGATTGTGTATAGTATTTAGTATTTATCCATTTATAAATTAAAGACCAGGACCCGGAAGTAGTACTGCGCTGCCCGGGACCGACAGTATATTAAAAAAAAAAGATTTGTCAAAAAATAGAAAGCTAAATAAATTAATAAAATTACTACTTTCTGCATTTTAGTCCGAAATTCAATATTTTTGACAGAGAGTACTTGGTGGAATTCCATTTTAATATTTTTGAGTAAAATACTTGAGTGATTTTCCACATGTTCGTTTTTATTTGTGACCCAAGTACCAAAGACCACATAAGAGGATGGAAAAAGGGAGATGAAACATCTACCTTCGGCCTCCACCTCTCTGATAATAAGCACGACTTTAACCAGAACTCCAATCTCAAAATTTTGCATATTAACAATAAAGGCACAAAACTCGATCGCCAAGAGATTTTAGAGATCAATCGCATAAAATATAACACACCGGAGCACCTGCTTAATCACCAGGTTATTTTCAATAAGTCTCCACTATTATTCCCTATTTCTAAATCACATCTTTAAAAAACCATTTACTGTGCAAAAACCTATTATTTACAGATAAACACACTACAGGACAAACCCCAACACAGGATAACTGCTGCCACTACTTTAGATAATTACCCCATTAATATAAAAACATTTGTTCACAAAATTTGCAATTATATAGAATCCTCCACTTGTCAGGTACATTAAAATCACATAACCCTTACCACCTGACAATCACTCTCTCTCGCTCCAACAACCTCTCCCTCTAACAATTGTTTACCTAATTGCTTATTATTATATAAAATCTCACTCTGTTTGACAGTGCCAACGTGAGAGATTGGCGAAACCGGTCACAAATAAAAACGAACATGTGGAAAATCACTCAAGTATTTTACTCAAAAATATCATTTTTAGTCGCTCATAAACGAAATTTCCCCTTGTAAAAGTCTTTTATGTCAGACAAACTTGTATCAGAACACGTCGGTAATTAAGAATCGCTTATAATTGATGATTGTCCTTATCTCCGGGAGTCCCTTTGAGGCTCCGCGGGGGTCCCGGGTCGGCGGCCCTTCTGTTTTTGCGGGCCCGACGTGTGCCCCCGCCCACTGTGCACATGTCAGCTCTAATGAATGCCAGACACAGATCTGCAAGTCACTACACTACTATGTACAATTTACGCTAAAGATATTTCAGTCTGAAATTTCACAGCTTTATTCAACGCCCTTTGTCGCATTTAACGTGTATTGCTTAAAAGAAACTATCGAAAATAAAGAATATAGATTTTGTGAAGACCGTCTCACAGGAAGTACGATTTTGCATATACAGGTTTGATTGATTGATAATGATTATGTACATTTTTTCAAATATTGATTAAAGAAACTCTTAGAAAAATATCATTGTGATTTGTGTGGGATTCGAACCCACATCCCCAAGCTTACGTGGCAGGTGCATTCCCAATTATGCTAACGAATCACTAGTACTAGGCAAGAATTTTTAACAATCATATTTTATAAATGAAACAACGTACTTATTATGCCAATTAAATATTGTGTGACTTGCAATACTAGACTTTTAACACAAAGTACTGAGTGAAGCATTTTTAAATCCGATCTGGATATTATTATTTTTAAAGTCTCTTTAATTAAGCCAATACACGCACTTGTTAAATATATTATTGATTTTGTGAAGACCGTCTCACATTAATTAAATTGACATTAAAAATAATACTTAATCATTATCAATTTTTAGGATTTTTTTTTTAAAAATCATTCAAATAAATTAATAAACGTTTTCAGGCATTAAAGTTTATTTTTTACTCAGAAAAATTGACACAGCTGAAATAGAATATTAATTATTATAAGAGTGGTTTTGGGAGTCGTTGTTATGAGTTGATCCGGTTTCTTGGGGTGTATATGTCATTTCAGAAAATTTTGCTATCTCAAAGCACGAAATTCTCCGTAATATTAGTTTAAGGTTGATGCAAGGGGTAGTTTTAAGGCTTCAGTCAACGTATGCACCGGGAAAACCATAACGCGGACTAGAGAGATGGTCAAACATGGCCACCGGCCACACTGTAGACGTTCTGGTCGTTTAAGAGATTGGATGCAATTTTTCGTTTAATTATCTTTTTAGAGTGTATGACTTCCATTAATATGCTCTGTGATATGATTTAAACATATAACTTTTAAGCATATTATGTTGGAATATTTTAATTAACGATTTCTCCTATTGAATTCACAAACATGCAACGCGATATCACCATGACATAATACATAATGAAAGCCTAAAATGCAACACATATTAGCATAATTGCATAAGTATATTTATTAAATACATGATTTAAAAAAAATATGTGTAGATATGAAATTTTAAATTTCTCTATAAAATAAAAAAAAAAAAACACAAAATTAATGTTTTGACGATAGCAACGGTTAAAAATTGCCAGATTTTCGGTTTATATTTAGGAGGAATCATAAGTGACTATTAAGGACGAAGGAGAGTTTTCCAAGTGGCGTGAAGTCTGAAGAGGAACTAGAAACAAATCTTGTGAGTCTCTTGTGAGGCTTTCGAGCTGAAGGCTCTACAGACCGCACAATACTCCCCGCAGTACCGAGGGACACGAGTAAGCTGAAAGACGTAAAATGTATCATCTTCTCCATCTTGGAAAGTATCAGTGACAAGCCAACCCAAAACAATGTTTTATTTTAAACTGATAAATTAATTTTATATGTGTATTATAACTTTGTATACATAGAAAAACGCTCCAATATACTGAGATGTTTTCATCACTTCGTAAATTATTTTATTTGTATCTAGCTAGTCAGAAAGCATGGTTGGGAACAATATACAAATAATAATAATATTTATCAACCTCAAACTTTGATATAAATAAACAATTTTTAAAGTTTAATTTAATCTGGCCTGCATGCAGTAATAATTTGAATTGCTTTTGCTGTGGGTAATAACGTTTCGTGCCAGAGCTGCTTCTCGCTCGAGTCGTTTTTGTTTACCGTAAATTTGCATACACTATTAAAATTATTCACAAAACTAATATAAATTAGAAAACATACATTAGATGAAAAACTATTAAAATTTTCATTGCCATCATATTGTTAATAAAAAGTCTTTGATAACTCAAGTGTTAATAATTAAACAAAAAATGGTATTATGAATGAAAAACAATAAAAGTTATGAGGGTATATTTAATATTTTTTTTACTATAGCAGGCGCTTTTGAAACAAGGAAGCTATTTAATGTTGCACTGTAGATTCTTTTGAACAAACCAAACAAGTAATATTTTTTACTCCTGCGTTGAAATAAACAGCTTTTTCTCAAACAGAGTATCCCGAATTTTTTCAAGAAGAGACAACGTGGGCTCATTCATCAAAGGCACAAAAAGGATTACATTATGTAAGCTCCTCCACCGACAATACACTGAAATATTCATGCAGATATATATTTTATACCGAACATGAATCTGAGTATGCTAATTAACTACCAAAGATGCAGTCTTGTATAAAAATGAGTCATGATATTCTAAATTAAGAGACAGCCAGATACAATGCCTTTGATACCCAGGACCAAGGCTAAATTTTAATTGGTGTTTAAATTATTTTTGATTATGTAAATTTGTATGCTGTGCTATATATTAAATATATAATATTAACATAAATTTATAATATGAAAGTTTTACTTTTGTTCGTAAAAAATTACATCTGCTTATTTGCTGGCATCAAATATTAAGACCAGGATTGAAAAAATACCTTAAATCTGAAGACGTTCAATATCTAAAGAAAATATACTCAAAGTATAAATTAGAAAAATAGGTTCAGACCAATAGATATATAGCCTCTTGAAATAAATTGCATTTTACAAATTTTTTCGTACACATCGATAAAAATTACTTGCACATAGTTTATTGATCGTTAAATATTTTATAGATAAATTTTCATTCTCTTAGATGTTTTCCCGGTGATACTTCGCGTATGCTTCAATATCTTTTCGCAGAACTCGCTGGAGTGTCTCATTAAGGAATCCAAACTCAGTCATCATTGGATTTGATTAGTCGATCTCGTCAGTGACCTTACACAGCCTCATGCACTTAAAATTTTCCAATAATGAGCGGAGACTCCAGGTATTTCTCCAATCTTTTGTGAGGTGGCTAAAGAATCGAAATATCTGTCCTATTTTTATCACTTGTATAAGAGATGCTTTGGTGAATATAAAGCGTATCCCGGAAACACTACTTTGCTTTAAAAAAAATATATATGCAAACAATCATTTTTATTAATTTAACGGATTTGGGATTCCTTGGTTAAAAACGTGTGTTTAGCTTAGTTTAAATAAACTGAAGATGTCAAAACATATAAAAGAATGGAACTAACAATAGCTTGTTAAAAGTAGTTGGGACAATTCCAATTAATTTTATCCTCAACTTAGTTACCGGATGTCCGCAACTAGATATATTTTTTTACTGAAGCATGAGACATTTTATGAAATTCAGTGCAATAATTTCAAAGGCTAGTTTTGCAATAATGTTGGTGCATAAAATTTAAACATTAATGACTTCACCCTTGTCGTTTAAAAAAGATTAATCAAATCATTAAATTAAACGCTACTATATATTAAATAGTTTTAAATTTTAATTGACCTTTTAAAGTTCAAATACATAAAAATAAATATAATATTCTTTCATTTTTTTTTTCGGAGTAAATTTAAATTATTAATTCTTATACACAAACTTTTTAGCAATTGAACTTTTAGAGAAAATATTAACAATTTCAATGCTAAAGTGATTTTTTTGAACACTGCTTGGGTTTGACTGCTAAAATTCAATTGCTAAAAGACTTTTGAAAATTGAAAGGCAATTTTCTTTTTTTATATCAAACGGTACTCAAATATACATTTTTTTAAAATAAAAAGCTTCTGCATATTAATGAAAATATATATAAAACAAAAACCCACATTAAAACCAAATCATGTAAATATTTACTATCAAGTATTTTTTTATTATGTATAATGTGATTGTGATTCTATAAATAGCGAATTATATGAAAATGTTTTTACACTATTTAAAAGTTTTCCGCTGAAAAACCCAAAAAAAAAAAAACGGCGCTTAAACATTGTAAAACTAAAACCGCCGCAAAAATCTTTTTTTTTTTTTTTTTTAATTTCAAGCCAGCGTATCCGGGCGCGGTTAGATTTCCAGTGACGCGCGCGAAGCGGGGATAAAACAGCGACGTGGACAAAATTACACCATGGCGGGCTTAACTTTTAAAATACAGCCATCGCCTGGCGCACAATTTACCCGCCGCCACTGCGCGAACAATGAAAAAAAAAAAAAAAAACGCTCTTTTGCGGCAGCAACACCGAGAACACTCGACGCTCTCTGCTGGGAGACTCAAACAAAATAAAGAAAGTTGGTCTATGAGAGGGATTCCATGAACCCGTAGACACACAAAAGAGAATAGACCTAACCTAATATTGGAAACCAGCAATATATTGTACGTGCCACACACACACACACACACACACACACACACACACATATATATATATATATATATATACACATATGTTTTTGGATTGGCGAAAAGCGCTATGTTGTATTAAATTTCCGTATATTTATTATGATGAGGTTGGATTACAGTATGATTTTCTGAATAATTAATGATATCAATAAACAATGGGCGCAAATCAAAAGGCACCCCCAAGTGGAATGGACCTACTTTTGATGATTATCGGAATTACAAATATTCGGCTGCGATATTGAGTAATGATAATCATTTGTGCAAAGACACAAAATGTATTTTATTCCGCTTTGTTAGTAATTATTAGTGTTTTGAATAGCTGTAGGTTGGTCGTGTAATTGATCCCAATAAATTGACAAAACGAAGACGATTAACAACTTTACAAAATTTATCAAACAAACTCAAGGAGAGGCTATTGTTGAACACAAAATATTAAATTTATAATATCGCATGCTTTATTCCTGAGTACCACGAATATTAAAGACCTCGTCCCTAGTTTTCTGCTCTACCTGGTGAACACCTGTCGTATTCGTGACCTGCCCTCGCTTGCCCATAATACTTCCGCATATCAAGGTTTTTTTACAACAGAAAAATGGCGTAAAATAAATCATCAACCACCACTTTTTTTTGTGTGCCATTGTGATATTGTTTTTAATGTGGAACCGGGATGTGCGTCACTTGATCCCGTTTTAATCAATCAGAATGCACGCATATCCTGACCGTGTGGTCCAGGGTATCATGTTTGCATATCGAGTCCATAATTAATTACGTGATTTTGCATATTAAATACAGGTGACTGATGATAATGCAATAAATGTCAATAATTAATCAACCACGAATTACAATCCAGGAACGGATTAGAGTAGCAATTTTAATATCCGTTTTACTCTACATTCAATATTATTTTTTTAAAAATAAACATAAATAGTATATGACTCATGTTTAACAATGTATTGATTTTTGTAAAGATTGTAAAAATACTAACAAAGCTGCAATGATTTTCTTCACCTACTCGTATTGATCGATTTCTCGTATAAAAATATAAAAAAACTTAAGGCAGAAGACAAATCAAGTTAATACTGTTGAAAAGGACATTTATCTACAAACTCAAAGTGGATAACCTAATAAATCTATTTAACTATCCTAACTGCTAACTATAATATTAAATTTGGTACTTATTCATAATAATGATGCCCCAAATGAAGTCATATGGTGACTATACATATTCCTATGGTGCGGCTCGCTGCCACACATCTTCGGTTTGTCAAAACCCGTCGGGAGACACTGAGAGGGACCGGAAGCTCTCCTCTACTCCATTTTGAAATCCCCCCCGGATATACTTCCGATCAACTACCTACCACACCAAAAGCTTGGTGGGTGGTTTATGTTATTTTTAAATTTCAAAAACTGATAAGATATTTCAGGAAAAATATACCGTATCTTACATAGTTATATTTTACACATTAAAATATAAGTTTTTAATTTTTAAAAACCTAACCTTTCCTAAGCCACACAGACGCATACCGTATTATAATTAAAGTAAATTAACAAAAAGAAATAAAGACTCCTAAAATTGATTTATTTTTGATTTTTTAAAATTGCTGAAATTTTAATCACAGTATAACTACTTTGGCCCAAAAACACATATTTTAAATATATTTACTGTGACTTCTCTTTGTGCCACGTTTGATGAATGGACTTAATAATTGTTCATGTGAGGAAAAATTATTGTAAATTTAACATATTTGTGTCTATGTGTGTGTGTGTGTGTAAGTTTCATTGAAATAATGAAAACATATCGAGACCTATACTTTAGCCACAAATTGGCATTTTAATTAAATTTATTTTCATCAAATCATATATTGTCTTTTTAGTCATCGTTTGGGATGCTTTTATTGTTTTTTTGAAATTATAATAGAAATCAATGGTCCAATAAGAAAGCAAGCCAAGATTGAATTAATTCTCGCTCAGAGTGATAAAATTTGATCGGAAAAAATAAGAAAAATTGAAGACTCGCGGCACTCGACAGTTCGTTTCCCGGGCCACAATGAGAAGTGATTGTGGTCGCAGGCCCGGCCGGGGCGCCGGCCCTCGGGCTGATTGATCACCCCGGCACCCCCATGACCCCTGTCGCCCCCATGGCCCCTGCTCACCCCCCATGGCCCCTGCTCACCCCCATGGCCCCTGCCCACCCCCATGGCCCCCGTCGCCCCCATCGCCGGCTCCACTCCAGCTCCTCCGCCGTGATGGCCTGCTTCACATCGCCGGCACTGCTCGCCTGATTGCTTCTCGATTATTGAGAAGAGTTTGGAATATATCGAGAATAAGAAAAAAAAATATAAAGAAAAAAATAATAATTATTGAAATTATAAGAAAATAAAAAAAAAATGCACTTTTATCGAAATACGTGGTTTTTATATTTAAAAAAACCTGTGTGCCTTGAAAGCGAAATATAAATTATCACTCATAATTCTACAAATGTTGATTGTTCCTTTGCATCAACTTTTTATTCAAATTTTTCTCAGCGCTCTCAGCTTTTACTTTTTTTTTTGTTTTGGAAAGTTTATGATTTATTTATTTTTTTATTATTTCGCCATTCTTTCTTGAGATGTGAAAAATTGGCGAAAACGGTCACCAATAACAATTAACATGTGAAAAAAATCAATGAAGTATTTTATTTAAAAGTTTAAAATAGAATACCAACAAGTATTAATAGCCGGTCAAAAATATATTGAACTTATTTATAAAATTGGTTTGTTAGCCCCGTGGTAACGTTGGTCTTTAATAAAAAAACAGAAAAATTCAAACTGACATTGATTGTGTCAGTATAAAGAAACTATTAAAGAATAAAAGTGATGTTATATTTAAGAATTTATATACAAAACCTCGTACATTTATATTTAACTGATAAAGAATTTTTCTCAGAAGCTTCAAAATGAGTTTGATGATCCGCAAGTGGCTACAAAAAAAAAATGAAAAATGGTTAGTAGTTTCCACTTAAAACATCTTGTGTATGCCCAGGATAAATATATGTTCAGTGAGATGGTCACTATTCTTTTCTGAAGAAGATAAAACACACTTTAAATTTAAATCTTTACGAAACGAGGATTAAATTGCGTAACGGTTGAAAGTAAAAACATTTAAGTAAATTTTAGTGAACGACCTTAAGAAGGGTTCTCAGGAGAGGAATAAAGCACAGGAAACTATACAAAGTTGATGTTAAAAAGTGTTTCGTTAAGTGCCAAGTTTAAAGTACTTAATGTCTCCGTGTTTCGTTTCTGAGGGTCTCAAAACAAATTATTTATTCAAGGACCGATAAATTGATTCTCAACAGATTTACGCTTTAATTAATTAAACATTCTCGACGAGAATTATGAAATGATGCTACTTTGTTTGTTTTTACTTATTAATTAAGATTATACTTTGTTTGCTATAACAATAAGACATTATATTCATAAATATATAAATCAATAAGACGTAGTATAATTTTCATGAAAACCAAGAGCGTGGATTCCGAATGTAAAATGTTATCACCAAACTCGTTCCATCTTTAATAAAAATTTATTTCTTAATCCTCATCAGTTCTAAAAATACAATACAATAACTAGTGCTTTAAAATAACTCGTATCAATTATATAACCATATTTCAAAATTAGCAGTATGTCAGACATCCAAAAAAAAAGCATCTATAGGCTAGTATAGATAAACAACAGAGACGGGCAGTATATAAATATATTTATAATTTCAATATACAAATAATATATTATTTAAATAGCTAGAAACATCGATTCAAATTCCCGCAAAGTGTTACTGGAACAGTAGTTCAATTGGCACAAAGCATATTGGCCACGATAGCCGTGAAGCTGTGAGCCTGTACTTGCTGTTTCAATTGTAACGTAATTATATAAAACAAATTATGTTTTATGAATGAGTTATGTAAACTTCAATATCTAACCCTTTGCAGTGCCGGACGGAAAGTTTTCTCAGTTTAACATGTAATGAGCTTTAAAGTATATTCTCAACCTGAGCAGGTGCGATGCAGCGGAGCGCCTTAAGTGGTGCTGTCATCCCATTACTCCGCCGGAGGAGCTCTCGTCTAATCAGAGCGCTTTCCGACAAAACTGAATCAGTGTGATTGGTCCCCCGAGAGGTGACGTCATAAACTTTAGACGGAGGGCAATTACCCAAGCCTCCCCACGGGGGCCACTAAATCGTAAGCAGGAAATCAACTTAATACCACCCTGTATATGATTGTTTTGTGAACAAAATAGAGAGAGGAACGATGCACTTCTAGGCCTATTTACAAGTGCAGGTAAAAGTAAAAATATGAAAGAAAAATTCGTGACAGTAAAGAAATGCTTGGCTTGATTTAATTTACCAACAATAAATATAGACTATAATCAGTTTGATGAAATCTCGGAGAAGCAAAAACACTGCTATTTAAAACAGTCGCAGTCGCCATTCATTTTGGACAAAGTGCACAGTTTTTATTGTTTCCCCACTGTTGAAATCTGGACCACAAGTAATTTTTCTTGGCTCTCTGTGATATAAAAGTCCTCTAATATGACAGCGCGGATCCTTACAAATGACATGTCAAACTGCGTAGTGCTTTTTTATCCAAGATAGACACGAAAAAATACTTTTAAAAAATTGTACTTTATTTCAAATAAACATCTTATATATATATATATATGTTATACAATATAAACCTAAAAAAAAAATTGGTGTTTTATAATATGTTGCTTATGCATGACTGCCAGTATGTCCCCTGAACTTGAAACCATTGTAGAAGGATGTATTCTGAAAGAACCTTGCAGAGGTGGGAAAGATCCTACTGTTACAATAAAATAAAACCAAATGGTTTTGGAGACTACGGTAATCAACGTTAATTAACGTAGTCTCCAAAACCATTTGGTTTTATTTTATTGTAATAAAATGGAGTATTACAAAATAAATACCAGTTCCATTAATCCTACTGTTATCTGAATATCAGATCTAAATGCCTGAGTACTGTAAGGGAATAATTGTATAATAATATGATATAACCTAACAAAATATGCTTAGTGAGATGGTCAGAAATCTCCTCAGAAGAAAAGCAACCGAAAAAGAAGATACAAGACATAATTTTTTCATAACCAGTATCGATTCATAAACACAAATTAAAATCAAGTTATTTTAAGGTAAAATGTATTCCCGGGAAGTTTATTTATTTGCAGTCGCCTTTGAAATATCCTTTTTGAGCTATGACAGATATTAATGCAGGCAGTATAAATGTGCAGTGGTTGTGAATCCATAATAAATTACCCGAGCTCAAAAAGACACCGCAGCGTCAGTTGCATTTGAATAGACGAAAATATATTATCTGGTCGGCAGGGTAGGAAGTTTTAACTTCGGCGAGCTCGTGGAGGTCATTCTGATTGGACTCTGGCGGGTCGTTAGGAAATGCCTTTTTATTCGGTGTACCCATCCGAATAAAGAAACCTTATCTGAAAAACCAGATATTCAAGCAAATTTTAAAGTTTGGCATCCTCTAAGCACGTATACTTATTACACACGTGAGCTTCAAGAAATGTTTGAAGTTCAAATACATCTCGTTACAAGTTAAAACCTACAATTATGTTTTAAGCACATATCTACATAGTGTTACGTGCGTTTGAATTTTTTCTCATTTCTTGTGAATTTTCACCCCTTCTCCGCATAAAAGCTCATGGTTTATGCTAGACGGAAAATGTTTTTCGTCTAGAAGTTATTTCCGCTTTGACATTTTGCATTTTTGCCAAAAGAAGTTTAGTTTTGTCCTTGTATCGCTTCCACTCATTATTCAACAGTATGAGTAGTTTCCAAATTATGCCTCGCAAGATCTCTATTTTGACTGAAGTATAATTTTATATAAACAACAATGAAAGAAAATAATAAGAGAAAAAAGCTGGGACTAGCAAAGAGCACAGTGAAAATAAAAAAAAACTTATCATAAAAAGCGGAATCGAGCATTGGGTGGAGGAGATGTTTTATTCTATAAAGGCCATTCTTAAGCATACTCGTATATATGCTCAATTACATTTTTTTTAATATTATATATTTTTTACGATTCGACTTAAAAATCGCTAGAACAATATAGATGACTTAAAATCTTAACATAGTCTTTTATCATTTAATTTAAGTTTGGCATGGTATTGTACATGAAAGTAATCGGATTAATGAACTTAAATTTTTGTTAAGAAAGTTTCTTGTAGAATAAGAGAGTATAGACAAAATGCAGAATGCAGCTTGCATTAATTATAGCAAAAAATCTACTCCAAAGCTATAATTATGTTAGTTTCACAACTAGCAATTTAATTTCAATTTACTTTCAATGAACAAATATACATCTCAAATTTAAATTAATCTAAAAAATAAATCCAATAACCTGCCCTACTTTGCAAAATTTTTCTTCAAATATTATCGTAGATTGTTAATAAAATAGAATAATAATTTATCAGTATTTCAAGACACTCTTATTACAGAAAAAATGTTTTGATATTACATAAATAAATAGTATTTAATAAAATATAATTCTTTTCTCATTTCAAGTCTAGATGGTTTATGAATTCACACTATAAAAGTGTATTTTTCGAAGCACTCAATATTTATTAAATTTATAACTACAAGTTTATTTTTTCAATCAGCTGCCTTCCAATAGTACTATCCAACCCCTAGCATCTGGGTGGGGGATTTCTTTGCTTAAGTTTGTTTGTTTGCGGAGACAAAATAGTTAAGTGTATAGGGTAGGTGGGGGAAGCAGGGAGGGAGACGGAGGAAGTGAGTAGACAGGTGCTAACCGATAGCTAAAGGCGGATAAGTGGATTCGATGAGCTTCCACAAAAAACTTTATAAAACTCCTGCCAACTTGGATATCATTCTCTGATTCTGAGAAGTCTATTTATATTATTATATCAGAAGAGGTTTCTAAAAGGTTTTTTTTTTGTAAGAAAGTTTTAAAAATAAACAATAAGCTTACTGCAGTTTGTGATACATATACGTATCTTTACTATCGTAGATATTCGGATCAAAGTGTGTTTTTAAATAAATATTTTTTTTATATATTTAATGTAAATAAAAGCACGAAAGATAGGAAAACAAGTATAGTAAAAACAGTTGCATTAAAATTATAACATTAGAAGGAATTGCAGGCAGTCATTATGATGCTACTAGCACAGGATGCGGGGCTATCTGGTGGCCACCAGCGCAACACGAATGAAGCCTTAAAAATTGAGGGCGCTGACCATATGACCGACCCCTCCCTTTGCCTCCCCTATAACAACCCCTCAGAGAGTAGAGAAAACATGGCCTGCAGAAATTTCACTGTTTTTTATTTTTTAAGAGTTGTCCGTTAAGGGCCTAAGTCCCATACTCGAGTTTTTTTGATCATTTTCTGGTCCGTTTTGCGAGAAATCGACTGCACCAACCAAAAAAATTTAAATGCAAAAAGTTAGATACATTCCTTTTTCCCAACAAAATATTTTTTTATTTCTTGTAAATTTACTTATAATTAGATAAATATGTGTTTTTCCGATTGAAGTGTAGGAATTTGGAGATTCATCGTGTCCCTGTTCTGAGAGTCCTAAATATTTAAAAGTCTTTTTTTTAATTGTAATTAAAAGATTTAATAAAAACCCTGTGCGTTTTATTATTTTAAAAATTAACAAAAAAAAATCTTTAACAAACTTTGGTTTTGAAAAGTCGTCATTTTATCCAATTTTTCGACATCTTCAAGATTTTATTTTACCCTGAAAATGGACGTTAATTAAATAATAAAAAATATACAAATATAATTTATAGTTTTTTCAATACTCTATAAAAAAATCATCTTTCGACATAGAAAAATAAAGTGACAATTAAATTAATTAAATGACACGATTTCGCCAGGTAAATAGGTGCTTTTTTGTGGCAGACGGGGGATGGACACCAAGCAAGGTTAGGTAGCAAGACCCTTAACGATATCACAAAAAAACTCATTCGTATTATCTAGTTATGTTTGGCGGTCATTGTTGTTCGATTATTTAGTTTTTAGGATTTTGAGTTATTTAAAATATTCCGTCCTCCAACATTTTGGTCCCCCTACTAAAACCATTTTCTTTGTATAAAATTCCTTTTCAATCTGCAAGCTCAAATAAAGATTATACTAGAAGCAAATGTATCGTTTAATGTCTGAGTCGTATGTTTACCCGGATATTACGAATCTCAGATTATAAACTATTTAGATATACTATATTTAAGATGAATTGATATGTTTCCCAGAGTTAGGGTATACTTTAGGCATAATAATGGTCTTGGTAAAACTTTTGTGTTTTGTAGAGCTCATAAGTAATCTAACTTCTGGTTTTCAGTGTAGGAAATCTTATTCATAGCTTCGTTCCAATTTAGGTCTAAGCTAACTTGAGTTTTCATGGTTTGTGTCTACGTGATATTGTACAAAATATTACGGAAGCATCCGTGGTATTCAATAATCAGTTGATAAATATTTGTAATATACATTAAATTCTACATGACCGCAATAACTATCTATTCATAAGTTTCCGGTTTTCTTTACAGTCGGTATAATGAGAACGAAAAAGAGTATTTGCAGATATTTGTGTTACGCAAATAACCGTTATCTTTAATAGTCGTTAAAAATTAGGGCTTTGATAAAATACCAAAATAGCTTTAGTATTTTAAGCTGGCACTCGTAAATCTCGATAACTTTTTCATATAAAAAATCAAGCAAGAACGTAGTAAATATGAGGTAAATCCGTTTCAGCTTTTGGTTTTAGAAAAAGAAAGAGTCCTGGTGGCTTCAGAATTTCGTCGTGTTATTTGAAAATGCGGTGATTTTTAAATCTTAATAATATAAAAAATAATCATATAAAAATAGTTATTAGTAATAGTTTAAATACTTGGCTGGCTCAACAGGAACTGGAATCCTGACTGAGAAATTACTAGAATTATTAGAAACTTAAAAGTATTATGGTATTATTGGAAACTTGCTAGAGATTCACTAAATGTTTTGTTGTCTCAGATCTTCTTTATGGAGTTGAAGCTTGGACACTTACGACAGCAATTATGCGAAAAATTGAGGCATTAGAATGATAGCTTTATCTGATTTTGAGTGAATCTGATTTTGTTAATATTTTCAGATAAACCAAATATACCAACTGCAGCTGATTCTCCAAGGAAAAATCCAAAGAAAAAGAGGCATCGGATGCTAAAAATTACAGAGGTATTAATAAGAAAGGATAGAGATATGCTCAGTGAAATAGTCGCCAACCTCATTTGAGGAGAGGAGGCACTTAAAGAAGAGGAAGTACTGAAATTAGACATGGTACTTTACCGTACTGACAATAATCGCTATATCGTGACAATCTAGACGTTATTTCAGCTCAATAATGATGTCTTGAACAAGGACTTTTACAAAGCGTATCTAATATTTTTGAACAATCAATTTTTCTCCTTTTGAGTTAAACTGCTGAAGTATGTCAGCTAAATTTAAAATTTCGTTTCATTTTCAAACGTCCTGGAAACGGGGACACATTATTTTCAGGGCCGAATAAGTTGTGATTCCAATGGCGGTCGGAGAACGGAAAACGTAACAATCGCACCCCCGAGTCCAGATAATATGCGCCGCCGCTGCATTCTAGGTACCATAATATACTACGGTTTTCACTGTGCGACTATATACTATGGTTAAACTAGATAGTAGGAGTATTCTTGAACAAAATATTACAATGGGAAAAAGTTTTATAATCGTCTTGTGGTTTAGTACCTGCCACGCTTGTTTGTCAACCACACCAAAGTTGGAATCCAGGTAGAGCGAAGAGTTAAAGTAAAACTTCAAAATAATTATTGTAAAGTTTAAAAAAATATGAGGAGTCGATGTAAGAACAAAAATTGAATCAAAATCATATTTGATTACACTTTTGATTAAATAGAATTCCTACTTATAAAATGTCCAACATGTATATATAAATTCAAATGGCAGTGTAATTTTTTTGAACATTTTCAGCTCAATAGATTAACGCGAGCGGCGCCAATGGTCCCGGAAACCCTCGCTGGTAGCTCTGAAACTGGATTGTTCGTCTGAACTTCCGGTGCCCAATCCCGAATTTAAGTCTCGTTAAGACCACCGGGCTGAGTTCAAGGTCGCAGCACACTTACATTATTACTTTTCAGTCTGGATTTCTCTTGTACGAAAGTTTGGGGTCGCCAGTTAAACGGTCAGAACAGGTGCCTATTATGCTTAAATTAAATTTTATTTATTAATTTTAATGCAGAGTTTTATATAAACTTAGATATATTTGAAATATCATCGCTTTAATAGAAAATCTACGTTCGCAAAAATCTTTATTTGTCTGTTAAAATAAATATGCTTGCTCTTTAATGTTGAAACATGTTAACGTTAAATTAAGAAAAAACTTAATTGTACTGTTTAGAACAACTTAACAAGTAGTTCTAAACATTTTTTCTCATTGATAACGATTGATAAATAGCTGTAATGTTCAACAATTAATAGTTTTATCAATAAAAAATTACTATAAGATAAAAATACACATTTTTGTATGAGTAAGTAAATAAGCTACTGAGGTGGGGTTTGATTTTTCAGGTATCTTAGTTATCATAAAAACCAACGTTTTTTGTTGTACAATCAAAACTTCAAAAACATTCATTATAATTATTATTAGACTTTTATTAAATAAATAATCTATATGGTAATTACCAATTTCATTCCTTAAGAAATAAAGTTAATATATCGTACATTTGCTAGTTTGATTATTATTTCTGGAAATCGATGTGACTTTTCGCAATATTTAATATTATTCACAAAAGATTCCAAATTTGCGTCAGAGTTGTCGATGAGAAGTTTAGACTAATTGATTTTCACCTGAAACAGGAAAGTTTTCCAATAAAAGCTTTTGAAAACGTTTAATTTACGGGCGAACTCTGTCGCATGGGCACTCATTAAAGTTCTGGCTGTTTCATTACAGGAAAACTTTCAAACTTGTAAGTGAATCGAAATTGAAAATAAAACATCCAAAAACTTATTTCTGACTATTTTCAACGCAAATATGTATGAAAACATTGAAATTGATTTCCTTTGACTGCAACAAATATTTTGTAGTTTTAATTACAACTTAAAATTGGGGAGTGAAATTTAACATAAGATAAATGCAATAATATAAATAAGTAGTAATAATATTTAGTTATTGAAAATACGTTTTTATAATTCAAATATAACGATTAGGTTTTAAAATATGTAAAAATGAAAAAAAATTGTCAATAGACAGAGATATACATTTATATTAAATAAGGATATTTTGAATATATTACTGATAAAAGCAAATACAAACGATACCAAAGATTATTGGTTCTTAAAATATTAGATATTTATATAATAAAAATATATTATTACCCAAAGAAAACTACATAATTTAATTTTAGAAATTAAAATCGATATTTGTTCCGTATAAGTTGTGGTAGTTGCAAAAGTCAGGGAAACTTGCCTTAAGGCTCGACTTACAATATATATTTATTTCTTTGTAAATTCACTCTAAAATTTGTATATATAATGTGTACACGTGTATTAGAAAAAATACATACAAATATTTTAATAAAATATTTATACATTCGCCGTGTGTACATTTTCATCAAAACTAAAAATATAACCAACCTTAATTAAATGAGTTTCTTTTTACTTTTTTAAATTCAAAAAGCCATTTGATTAAACTCGATGAATTTCATTAAATTTCTCTAAGGAGAGTCTAAAAATAAAATATAAAAAGCACAACGGCGTAAACTCATTTAGATTCTACTTAGATTCGATAGCCTGAGGTCTGATAATAATTAAGGAGATGTTCTTGTTAGTAATTATGTTTTTAGCTTCCTTTGGCCGACAACTTTTTAATGAGAACATTATTGTTAGCAAATTATGTCTTTCATAGAATTTAGAAATTTGCTTAAAATTGAGGTGCTAACGAGATCGGAGTTGTTTTTGTACATTATTCGGTTATGAATATCCAAATGAGTAATTGGAAAAACACTTTTAAAGCTATTTTTGTAATAAAATGAGGTAAAACAGATACATACAATTTCTTAATTGTGTTTTTCGTAATCGAAATCAAATAGTTAATTAAATTATCGAATATATGTCGATAAATACTTAGAAATAAACAGTTGTCTTAAATATGATATCGTCTCATATTGCAAATTTATTTAAATTTGATTATTTTACTTGTTGAAGAAATAATATTTTTAGTCAAAAAAATATTAGGAGACATTTCCGCGTTTTTAAATTATTTTAATTTACCATCATACATAAATAATTATACCCCCATTATAAATAACAAATAGACTTCAGCGTCCCCTCTTTATTTCTAGAAAAGATAAAATTTATGAATATTTATGCCACTCAAAATACAATACACGCAACGGAAATGTAAAATTAACTTATTACTCTAAAATTCAAAATATTTTCATTGTTTAAACAACAATGGAGCCAGAATTTTATTAATTTTTACTCAGAATGGACAGTCAAATCATGTCGGTTATAGAAAACATAAATAATTCATATTATACGTATTAAAAAATTTTTGCAACCAAACAATTTTTTTAATTAATATTATGTAAGTAAATGTATATAATATATATATGTACATTAGGGTGTCCCTTAAAATTCAAGTTCAATATTTTTTTACGCATACCTTCTTAAAAGTTTAGTAATAACCCTATATTGTCTAGAAAAAAATATTAGTTCGATTTATAAACGGTAACCCGTGCCGACTTGCGATTTTAACTTGTCCATACAAGTTGCGTAAGTACTGCGCTGTGACTTGTAACTGCATGTTTTATTTGTCATTTCATACGTGATTTTTGAGATTAGTAGTGCTCCATTGTTTAGTGCGTTAACATGTCGGTGGAATTACGGAGTGATAAACAAAATAATTTCCTTATCGGTTTGCCTAGATATCAAATAAATGGTGCAAAATTACCATCTAATCGACAAATTCCCTCGGTCCTATTTTACAATATTCGTGAGGTTAAACTGATTGTTAGTGAAAGTGAAAATCTTGTGATTAGGGAGTGCATCATATATTGGGAAAAAGCAAGAATTCCAACAAGGGCATAGCCTAACTGCGTGAAGAAACTTGTTGATTTATATCATGTTTGGAGAGAGTTGCAAAAAAAATTGTAAGAAAACTCAGGTTACGTTCAAGAGGCGTGAGAACAATTTCAAAATTGATCTTGATAATTTGTTTGATATTGCACATGCTGATGCTTTTGAGAGAATGAAAATAGAGTAAGATAAATTATTTTTAATGAAACAGAGAGAGCCAGATCGACCAGGATGCTTAGGTGGTGTTGATAAAAAATTGTCGGAAAAAGAAGATAGATCTAAACAACGACGATTGGAAGAAGAGGAAAGGGTTGTAAGACAAAGATAACCACTAGCTGCTGAAACTAGAAAATCAAGGGCAGAAGCAATAAAATCTGACTTCTTTGGAAGTAATGTACCCGACGTAGTCACAGTCCATTGGGATGGAAAACTATTACCCGGGTTAGATGTACGAAGTTCTAAAGAAGAACGCTTGCCAGTTATTGCTTCGTTTGACGATAAGGAACAGCTTCTTGCAGTGCTAATTCTTCTGAAAAACATCAAGCTAAGGCTGTCTCAACAGCTCTCTTTGACTAGAACCTTCACGATAAAGTACAAATAATGTGCTGCGACACAACAGCTTTCAATACTGGCCGTTTCAATGGAGCTTGTGCTATTTTGGAGAAACTTTAGGAAGAGAATTGCTGCTCGTCTGTCGTCATCATGTTTATGAATTGGTCCTAAAAGCTGTCTTTGAAAGCAAAATTAAGTAAATTACTAGTAGCCCAGATACTCCAATGTTTAAAAAGTTCAGAGAAAATTGGAAAAACATCGACGCTAGTAACATTGAACCATCTCTTAATTTCGTAAAACAACGTGTTGCCGAGACAGACATTCAAGCTTTTTTAATATTTTATAAGGCAGAATTAGACAAAGGTTATGTAAGAGATGACTACCGCAAATTGGTCGAACTGTGCGTAATATTTTTGGGAGGAGACTCAGAGGAAAAATTAAAACTAAGCCCCCCCAAAGCCATGCATCAGGCACGCTGGATGGCGAGAGCGATCTATTCTTTAAAAATGTGTTTACTTCAGTCACAATGCAGAATAACTGCGAAGGACAAAAAGACTCTACAAGATGTTTGCTTATGTTTGTAAAACACTGGATGATTTCGTATCGGAAAAGAGCAAACAATTTTTATCACGACTGCAGATCGACGACAGTTTTCTAAAGGAAGATGTATCTTCTTGGAATAATAATAGTGCTTTTGTGGAAGCTAAAAGAAAAATAAGTTATTTGAGGGTTGTGAATGATACTGCTGAAAGGGCTGTTAAAATGATGCAAGATTTTAACGGACTTATAGCGGCTGAAGAAGAACAAAAACAGTTCTTGCTGCGCTGTGTCCAGGAACATAGAAAATTGTATCCGGACTGTAAAAAAACAACTCTATAAAAAAGTTACCCTGACTGATTGTTATTACTTTATGTTTTTGATTAAAGATTAATGTTCATTTAATTGAATTTTTACTATTATTCACTTAATTTATTGCATTTATAATGATTTTATACCAGACCGAAATATCAAGACAAAACACGTTTTTTACTAAACTTTGAAGCTCGGTCGGCACTAGTTGCAATTTTTCTAGAAAGATGAAATTTTATATTTGAGTATCTTATAGCATTAGTAAAAAATGTAGAGGGTATGCATTTCGAAATTTGAAAAAAAATTTTTTTTGGTCATATAAGGGACACCCTAATGTACATATTTAAATCAAGCCTGAAATTGTATTTATTTAACTGTGTCAATATTAGTGTTCTTAGAGCAATGCTGGCGTTTTTTTTTACTGCTATACGATACGCAAAAATAATCATTTTTTTAATAACAATAAAAATGTATTTTTTTACAACTTTTAAACAATATTTTTTACGCTTAAAAGCGTAGCCTAAATTAACGAAATAATATAAACCGAAACGTAAAAAGAGCCGTATCTCAACATTAAAAAGCGAAAATCAACATCTGATATTCAGGAATACTGATTTTTGCAACCCATCACAAATTCGTAGTATTTCAAAATTAATAATTCTACTAACTTACTATTTGATTTATTAATACTCAGTTTGATAATGCCAACGTGAAAGGTTGGCGAAGCCGGTCACCAATAAAAATCTATATGTGGAAAAATCACTCAAGTATTTTACTTATTATTTAAAATGGGATTCCACCAAGTACTCTATGTCAAAAATATTGAATTTGTTCAAGGCAAAATTTTAGTAAACTGACGATAACCTAACTGAAACAAAAAATAATTTTCATTTTTTATAATTAATATTTTTGAGTAAAATACTTGAGTGATTTTCCACATGTTCGTTTTTATTTGTGACTGGTTTCCCCAACTTTTCACGTTGGCATGCAAACAGTGATTACACTCAAAAATATTAAAATGGAATTCCTCCAAGTACTCTCTGTCAAAAATATTGATTTTTTTTAAATTGTTAAGGTTTTTATGTACTTGGCTATATTTCATGTGTAACGAAGTGTAGTAGAATATATTGGCAGAGTTAGATAACTCCCGGCGTCCAGAGACCGTGAGGTGCACGTTGGAGGATCATCTTGAACCACCATCCGGTCTGGATGTTGTTGACTGCGCCGGCTGCTCCCCTGGCCGGGTGAAGTTCACTTCTTCCGAGTTCTTAAGCAGGCTTAGCCAGCTCATAACTTCAGAAGGGTGATTAAAACTTGGCCCCCGTCGATAATGCAGCAACCACTGATGCAAGCACCCCAGAACCGCAGCTTACCGACGATACTTTTTTTAAATGCTAAGTACAAGTCTTAACTTACTCTTTCAGCTAAGTTTGAATTTCAATAAACTTCAATACATGCACAACTCGCGTAAATATACAGATATTTAAGATTTCTGTCGTGTTTCCATTTTAATAAACAAGCCTGCCTAATTCCTATCAAAACTTCCAAGTCCTAACACAACAAACAAAATCCATAATGGAAAAGCACCTCGGACCCTCTCCAGGTATCGCTTACTGTAGTTTCGGTTTGGAGTCATAACTATTGAATATTTAAAATTCAGGACTGAACCAGATCGGCAGCTGTTCGTTCCCATACCGAATCTTTTCTGCCCCGCACAAATTTCCATTCCCAAAATATTATAAAGGGGAAATTCAAAATTCACCCTTTCTGAAGAAACCGCGAGGCGCAAGGTGTGTTGCCTATCACTTAGGGAAGCTCGCAAAGAGCAGTTCCTGTGATAATGCCCGAATCTACTTACACCCAATAAGGTATACATTAAAATATGTAAAGGTATATTCATAAATTCAAATAAACCCACGTTATATTTTGGCCGTTTCAATTTTATTCAATAAGTTGAATACCCAAAAGCTAGCTTCTAACAATCGAAACAAATTATATTTTATTTTCATTTTTAAGAAAATTTGTTTTTGAACTAACATCTACGGATAATGCATAATGTGTTTTTATTAATGTTTTTTAGTTTAAGCGTTGTCACTTTGTGAAGTTTATTTTTCTAAGTATTTATTGATTTATAATTCTTATTATAGAAGTAAATCAATTTTTTACAGCTTTTGTCCACTTTATTTATAATAAGCAAGATTTATTTGTCCGGTGAATATTTGAAAACCTTTTTTTAAAATTTTAATGTTAAGCAAAACTAAGTCTCTCAATTTGATGGTTTTTTTTATAATGAACACACAAGTATTTTCTTTAAATTTTAAAAAATTTGACTAATGTCCTTTAAAGATAAACGAGTGCACAGTGCAGTGCTTTATGCTTTGAATGCATCGAGCTTCGGGTTTTTGCTAAGCCGGGCCTAGAGCTCGGAGCCGTTAAGACGGGAATAAGCCGATTCGTGAATACCCCAGACATAGTGACCACTCCGTACGTAAATAATAATAATTAATTAAAAATATAAAAAAACCATTATATAACTTATATAACCTTTAAATAAATTTAAATAAAAATTAGATTCATTTAAAATAAATAAAAAACATATTTTTTCAGCCAGCGTGTCTTGGTTCATTAAAAAATATTATAATATTTATAATATTGATAAATATTATGAAGATTATTGCATGTTTTCTGAGATTTAAACTCTGTTATATGGCAAAAAAAGACGTTCATTTATTTCCAATAGTAAAAGTTTGTCTTCCTGTTCAATCCATCCTAGCAAACTCTTTTTTAAAACGGGTAGTCAACAAACTCCTCATTAAAATTATCTGAATCCGGATAGCTCTGCTTTCATAAACCAGCAAAGAAAATATAAGGTTAGAAAAGAAGAACTGCAGACTAGTTTTGTTGAGCGAGCTTAACTTCGATAAAACTTTTAATATTTTTATGATTCAATTGAAGCTGAGTTCGATTTCGTATTTATTGTGAATATTATTTTTCACATAACAAATAAACAGTAAAAATATATTCACACAAAACTAATTTGATGTTTCTGAGGAAAACAGTTTGTCACAAATTGTGAACACCCATTCTACAAATTAGATCATTCATCATTCATACAAAATATTATTATTTTCCTAGAAGTTCATAGCACAAAATCGTTGATTTAAAAAATCAATACGCGTTCCCGTCACTTAAAAAACTAACACAATAAAACTCATAATAATAACTTCCAAATAAGCAGCCGTGCTTCACCAGGTGACTGTTAAAGGTTTCAGGATTCTCTCCACGACCTTTCGCAGGCCTCGCTGCCACAGCTCTGCTGAAATATCAAGAAACTGATAAGTCTCACACGACCTGAATACTAATGCCTCCCTTCGCCTCCAAGATCTGATCAGCCAACATCGTCGGAAAAAATCCCAAATCACTGCTGCCATATTTCAACTAATGTTATTGTAATTTCCGATAATTTCATATTATTCAATACCATACATGATCGACATATATAATATGAGAATAGATTAGGAGCATGAATAATACGTATATACAATAACTTGGATTATTTTTATACGCGAAGATCATTATACAAGAGCGACACAGCTGTGAAAAATATATTTTGAGATTTTTTGGGGTTTTTCCATAGTAGTCAATATTTCGCTGTTGATGAGACTGTAGTAAAATATTTAAGTATTAAACCGACTAATTGAATAAAACGTGGATAAATGCTAGTAAACAAAACTATACATATCCTAGTACGTATAAAAAAATATTCGTATTTATAAATCTTCTTGTCGTTTCTGTTCATATTTGTTGTTTCAATATGCAATATCAAAAAAAATTAAAAAGTTTGTTCAGTATAATAATATAATAACTGGACAGTTATTTTTTTGGCTTGTTTTATTTAGTGCCAATATTTTATTTTTATAAAAGCCTATAAAAAAAGATTTCATATAAAGTAAAGTATCATTTGAAAAGAGTTTATAAGATTTAAAAAATACTGTCAATTATAAAACCTCACCCACCCAACCTATCAAACTCTATTAATCCTAACCTAACCATACATTTATTGATCATCAAATTTTGCAGTTTCCTACGTTTTAGCCTTCATAACAACATAAAAGGAAGCACTGAGACGAGCAATATATTGAATATTTTATTCACATTTCAGCGCAACATGTAGAGTTACAAGACGGTGAAATTATTATTAATGCAAAATCAACTTTGCATGAGCTCCGACAAAGCGCCCGTCGATGGTTATTTTTCCAGCCCTTTCAGGCGTGAAGTTTTCTCGAGAAATACCCTAACATAAAGTTTAATTTATATTTCGTGGATGCTTCGGTTATTCCACGCAATCTCCTCATAAATACGCCGTGATTTCGGTAACTGCTTTGAATTTATGAGATTCTAATGCCCAGTGACCTGTTAATTTTACCTGAGCTTTGTTTCATTTAATTACGTAGTGGATGTAAAATTAACAATAACACTTACCGCCACCGTTTACTTATTATTAACAGTGGTGGATAATTTTATCAAGAAGCGTTTACCGTACTAATTATTTTTAATTAACATCAGAATTGTAGCATGGTAACCCTAAGACCTCACAACCCAGTTTTATAAAGAAAGCAAAACCAAATGCCATTTTATCTTTGGGTAAAACAGATCAGCACTTAGCAGTTAAAAAACGACAATTTTATTACAACGTTTGTCTCTTAAATACGTCTGCTATTCAAAGATAATCTCATCCCGTATAATATCCTATAATGCATTAATGCAGATCCTTTTTTTTTTGCAAATTTCTCAGTGCGATAATGAATAACAATAATGAATTAAATGGGTTATTACGATTTTTTTGTTAAATTATCAGTTCACCTACAAAATATAACAAATCAAACATAAGAAATAAAAACATTATATATAGTACATATTGTTTGTGTAAAATCTTCAGTTTGATTAAAAAAATCCCTATCACCGATCGTGAAAATTTGTATGAGAATTATTTAATATTAATAAAAAATAAAACAGACCAAATGAAACTAATCATGTTGAGAAATTACTGCGCTTTAAATGAAACTAAAACGCAAATTAAGCTGTAAAAAAAAACCTGATGTTTTTTTTCACAACCTTTATTCAGAACAACGTTCACCTCGAATACAATATTTCACTTGCTAGCAAATAATAAATCAAAATACTTTTACAAAAAAAAACACGCAACCGTAAATGCTCTGATAGTATTGAGTAAGTCGACATAAAAAAATTTCCAACAAGTTCCGAAATGAATAGACATTTACGTATCGAGAAAATTGTGAATAAAAAAAAATAAATGTTTAATAATGAATAAAGGCTTTCACGTAATGAAAGGTTAACTGTGTTTTGTCGATATCAATCTATCGACGGAATTGAAAGGACGTTTTACCGTGAAGGGGAAACAACATTATACTATTTTTATCAAACTCACATCGATGGGGGGGATAAATAGAAATTGAATATAAACAATTGTTTTAATATAAACATGGGCAACAAAAGACATAATGTAAATCCCTTGTTATCAACGTATTTACATTTTAATGAATATTATTCAATATAACATTACAAACCTGTAGAAAAGAAAAGTAAAATTTTAATGTACTAAAGTGATACATGCCACTAAAAAACAAATCGCATTTATATTTAATCTATATACTTTTGGTGGGCAATCTACAAAAGATCAACACAAGGACTCAGAAAACAAATATTGAATAACTTAAGTTTCACGAAACTTGCACGGCAAACAAAGGCCAACCGGGGAATTCTTTCGTTCAACAGTTAACATTCTCTGCAACCTGAAAGTTTTTAAATAGAAAGAAACTTTAAAAGCTCCAATCAAACCCAAACCAATAAAGGGTTCCACTACATGCCAACGATTCGCCGAGCGATATGTGTAACAAATACCCACGGTTGAAAAAAGGTTTTTTATAATGGAGTGATACGCTTCCACGGTCGGCGACGGTACATAAGAAAAACGATTGTGGTTGGTGGCAACGCGGTCATCTATCTAACAATCAACAAAGATCGTTTTACACGAGACTGAATCACTACCGATGCTACATGTATTCCACCACCTTTCATATTATCATTTAACTACTATGAAAACCCAAAAAATGCGCACTTTCGCCTTTCAAGAGCTTTTTTGCAATTGATATAGAATCGTTTATGCTTGCTGGCATCGTAGCCTAGACTTATATAAATAATCAAATACCATTTTACACGTACTAGAATTTCGTTTTATATTTACTAGAATTTTCCATGAACTGTTATAAAGAGCAAAATGGCTCGGAGGTTTTCGCTTTTGCCGTTCAAGGGCTTCTTCTTAGGAGTCGATTGAATAGCGTAATACTTAGTAGTTGGGTTACTCGTTTATGAGGTTTAAATATTATTCATTACAGGTATAACCGGTCTTTCCTAGAATTGAGAAAATTATACAAGTGGAAAATTATATCTGAAAATTAACCGCATAACTTTGATTCTTCGATCTTGTTTAAAGAACTTAAAAATAATTAAAACCATATCAATATCAAATATCGTGAGATTTAATACTTCAAGCTAGTGTACTAACGATTTAAATTAGTTTAATAAAAAAGTTTAAATGTTTCAATAAAGCCAATAATTAACGCGAGAAATTTTAATAAATGCTTGAATATTCTCGTGTTTTACAGACACCAGGCTTCCAATCTTCATTCAATAAAGCCTGAAGTTTGCGCAGGAAACGATTATGTATTTGCTCAAAGGAGAAATGACAAAAAAAACATTTATTTTCTTTATTGTCGAGCCGGACGTGATATATGTGACGTCATGCGTCTTTTGTGCCAAATTATAGAACAGCCATCCGTAGGGCTTAATTCCATTAATTCATATTATTCAAGTACTTCTTTCCGAAAATAATACTTCATGAATCAAACATAAGAATAAACGAGTACGGATAAAATAAAATTTGTAACATGGCAGAATTGAAAATACTCGAATGATATCAGGGACTACATTTTGATAAACATCTACTGCTCGATATATGGTTAGTATTATATAAAATTGCTTAAACCAAAGCGTTAACTACGTTTTTTAATTTAACAAAATAATTCAGTAGAATGATAAAGAAAGCTAATGCAATCACTCCAAAGATCTGAAAAAAACTGAAAAAATCACTTGGCATCACTTGAGGAAGGCATTTTGAAATAATTCAAATTTGAATAAAGTATAACGTAATATTTTTCATCCGGAACATAATGTAAATGGGTTCTTTCCAGATTCCTTCAAAGTCGAATATTCCCACACAAGGGATATGGAAATGCTCCCCGCATACATAATCTCCATTCAGACCTGAAAAAATCTCCACGAATCTGGATCTCTCGACTGTGGCCGCAGCTAGACCAACCCGTCGATAATCAAGAGCTTTTTAAATTTAAATATGTATTATTTTTTAACAAATTCAATATTTTTGACAGAGAGTACTTGGTGGGATTCCATTTTAATATTTTTGGGTAAAATACTTGAGTGATTTTCCACATGTTCGTTTTTATTTGTGCTGTGTTTGATAATGCCAATGTGAAAGGTTGGCGAAACCGGAAAGTATTTTACTCAAAAATATTATTTTTTATGTAATATAAGTGTTTTTGGAGCCATATTGATTGTAAAAATACTATAGCCTGTATACGACCATAAAACAAATCTTAATTTTTTGAAAACAATACGTAAGCATGCAAAAGAATTAAGTTGAGTCTATAAGAAATAGAGTGTCAAGGCAAATAGCAAAATCCAGATAAAAAAGAGTATTTTATTTTAAATATATTTATATTATATATGTAAGACTTATTTGAAAAACTTTGCATATGACAGACTCAAATTTTCACACCTTGGATAAAAGTCCGCAAATTTGACGACTTCTCAAAGTCTTTTCCAATTTCAGACTATTGAAAATTTATGTAATATAGCTTTGAAATTACTTGCTTATATTTTATGAATGCTGAAGAAAATTTTTTTTGTTGATCACTAAAAAATATTTGTATTTGATAATATCTAACTTCTTATAGGATGCATTTTCATGAAGTTGCAGAAATGCACATTGATTAATTGTTCAGATTATATTTTTTAGATAAAATGCAAAATAAATTATAATATATAAATGATTATTTGATTTAAAAATAAACTTAACTTATTCTTTACAAGATGTATTTTTAGTCTTTGATAGCTTTTTCAATTTCTGCATAATGTGCTCTGATCTACATACTTAACTTTATTACCTACAGTTTCTGTAAAAAGAAAACATATCCTGTATTAATTTATTTAAGGTGTATCTATGTTTCAAAGGTGCATTGCCATATTTAAGAATATAGAGTGTAAAATTTATGGCATCGCAACGACGCAACGTCAACCTCTACACGAGTAAAGTATTCACGAGCTTCAAACATAATGCGGTAATATATTTGCTAAGGTGTGAATCGCGAAGACTCAATCGATGAATACATTTGCAGGAACACGTCTTACATATCTCCCGTTCGTTGTCGGAATGCACTTCCAGGATCGGGTAATCTTCGGTGCATTCGCAAGGAAACCACGTCACTTCACCCCTACGTGACTTGCATTGCCGGGAAAGGAGGCGTCTCGGGCATCAGACTGAGCTTCCGGGTCATAAATTCGTCCATAAGCTTGTAACGTCATATTTGTCAGAGCTTTCAGATCTCAACTATGCTTATGGATAAAAACTAAGCTTAAGGGCCTTGCAAGGTTTTATGTAGCAGGAAAAATTTGCTCTTTTGCATCACACGATATCTGAAATTTATTTAGTAACAATCTCTTATAATTAAAATCTTATATGTGTGCTAGTACAATAATTATCTAAAATAAACAATCAGCTGTTATGAAAACAGCGAATTTATCAAAATATTCATCAATACGATATACACATACACGTCAACTCAAATACGACTTGTGGCAATATTTTGTCTATTACTACATTGCTCTCTCTAGATACTTCTAGATCCAGATCAAGATAGTTGTATAATAAACAATTGTTGAGATAAATTAAGGCAAACAGAGTTCAGAGATATACGTGCCAACCACGTAAACACATCGGTATATTGCGCAAACACACAAATATATATTTATGTATGTATATAATATAAATGTATATATTTTTTTAATCAACAAAGATACACAGGCATACTCAAAAATACAATAAAAAAATACAACATTCATATTTTGCACTTTATTCACCTGTTTTTTTTTTTAGCATATGGTATTCTATTTCAGACATATTTTTTAAAATATAAATATAGCCTACTGCAGTTGATTGTTCAGGAAAAAAATTAAAGAAGAGAAAGTCATTATAAGTAGAAAACTAATGCAAGTGAGGAATTGTGCCAGTGACCGGAAGTTCGAAGTACTGCCAATTTAGGATAAACATATGTTCATTGAAATGGTCACCAACCCCTTCTGAGGAAAGACACTTTATGACGATATTGAATTTGTAGTTCTCTGTTATCTTGCTTTATTTTTATAGCAGTCGTGAATTTTATGCTGGTAAAATTTTAGTGACTACAAATAAAAGGATATTTTCTACCACTTTTCTTCACAGCTATAAAACACAAAAATAGTATAATTTAAATTTAAAAAAACACTTTAAACTCATGCGAATATTGAATTTTAAAATCCATCCCCAACGAGAATTACAGAAACGAGTACTTTATTGATTGATCATGTCATAGCAAATTTAAATAATATAACATGAGTTGAGTTTTGATATTCTTAATTAATTGTTTTGTAACAGACCACATGATAAAAGCTATATAAAATAAAAATCAGTCAAAAAATGTTTATTAATAACAATCACGTTTTGAGAGTGGTTATAGAGACTTTAAAAAAATGTAAAAACTTTTTGCTTAGTCAAATTAATTTAAAAAAAATTTCCTATGCAAAAGGATGCAGAATTGGATTTCCTATGAAGCTGACATTTTTTTACGCGATTTCTGCATAAAAATGGTTTTCCTTGTTCTCCTAAAGGATACCATAAATCATGTAGGAAAATTCCCTGAAACACGTTATAAATAATGTATAAAAATTTATGACATATGTGTGTCTACCTAAAGGTGCTTCTGCAAATATGGGACTGGATTTTAAGGATCAAAGATCATTGGGGGGGGGGGGAGGTTCTGTATCAGCACATTTGTAAGCTCAGAAAACCTTTTTTTCTGTAATAAAATTAAAAAAAACTGAACTTGCAGAACGACTGTTACTCGGCATTAGAAATGATTCATATAAATGAGATATGCAAATCATCATTTCTGTATAATATTGTCTGACTTAATAACAATTTTAAAATAAAATTTGTCTAACAATAATAAAAGTCTCAATTTTTTATAATAAATAAAATTTTGTCGTTAGTAAATATTTATATTTTATTGTTAATAGCAGTGATATTTTTAGGGTTTTGTGTGATTGATTATAGCATGAGTAAAAATAACTAGAAAATATTAATCCAAATAACATGAAAACTATTTCTTTACTGCATTCTACATTATTATTATTTTTTAAAACAGTATTTGTTTGATTTTTTACGCATCTTAAAAAAAACTCAAAAGTATGTCTTATAGAATTTTATTGGATTTTCTAAAATGTTAAAAAAAAGAAGTGTTGTGAGCGAGTATAACTATTAAATAGTTTTTAAAAATCCCTTATTCAGTTTTTATAATGCTTGCACTGCCATTCAAAAGTTTCATCAGAAAATAATAATTATTTTTACTCTTAAACAAATTTTTCTATAATATTGATTTGAAGCTAAAATGTCTCTCGCCCATCGCGAGGTAAGCCTCGCGCGCCTGTTTTTTTTTTTTGTTTACTTTTTCCACATTATACAAAGTGTATTGCTGCATACAAAATAAGGCTCATGTATTGTAACAATTCATGTATTCAAAACATGGGAGCGTTGGGGAATAAGAAAAAATCTCAAAGTACGCCGAACCCCCGGAGACGCTACTGAGCTAATACCGCGAGACTTTAACTACTGCGTGAGATACAATGAAAATAGAACCACAAATATACAACCCACTCTTAAATATGTCCCGTATTTATGAATGAGGTTTCATTAAAAAATACATCTATATCAAATAATAAAAAATTCGAATCTGTATTAATAATATAGTATATTATCATATTGTGTCCAGCTTCAAAGGAAAAGTAAACTCTTTGGAAAAACATTTTTTTCCTGGGCCAGTCGTCAAATTCCGAATTCACGTAAACTTTCTCTTTCCCATGCCGCCTTTTCTTTCGATTTTTCCTTTTTCCTTCGAGCTTCTTTACCAACGTCGAGAGTTTCCTTTCTTTGCACAATCTGTGCAAGACTCTTTCATTTGTGACGCGGTCAACCCATGGTATCTTAAAGATTCTCCTATATAGGAAAATTTCTGCTGCCTCGATTCTTTGCATAGTAGCTGTCTTGAGTGTCCAAGCTTCGACTTCATAAAGGAGAACTGAGACAATATAACATTTAATCGTTATATCATAAGACAACTACTAATCTTAAATATTATTTACACGTACACAACCGCAATTAGGTTTATATGCTATCTACAGCCAATAAATTTATCTCGTTCTTTTCAACCTGATACTCATAAAGAATAATGTTGTTACATACTCATGTTTTATTAAATAAGAATCAGTGTTCAAATTCAATAAAAAATCTGAAAACGACTAAGAATCGTTTGATAGATACGCTCGGTCTGATAAGTAAGCAAGTTACATTTTACACCAGGCAAAAGCCAGAGAACCCACATTTTCGATGCGAGTAAAGTACAAAAAGAGAATCGAAGTCATTAGAAATTTAGATCGCACGTTTGTTCTGTCCGGTGCAGGCGAGGGTGTGATTTGTTTGCTTTGCAGCTGGAGGGATGAAAATTATTCCGCAGATGTTTGCTGTAATTTAATTTTGCCACTGCAAGTAGCATATTCGCACAATAATATTTCTAACTCTTTCAGGTCATTCACAAGACGAATTTGCAGTATATTTATTGAAATGCATTGAAACATTCAAATTGTTTAATATTCAAAATGCAAAACAGCTAAAAAAAATTGAGAAACATTGTATTCTATTAGCTCATGTATATTTATAAGGTTTTTTTTTTTTCAAGAATTTACATAAAATACGAAATATATCGTTAATAAAATGTTATTTTAAGAATTCATATGAGTGTTTTTTAACCACAGAGGCAAAAGTAAAAAAGCTTGAAATCAATTAGAAAAAATAAGTTAAAAAACGATTTCCTTTTAGCCAATCGATATCATCACTAATATTGCAATCTGAAGAGGCGTCATTGAGTAAAAATAGTTTTTAAACTATGACGTCACATGATTTACTATAAAAATCTGCATATTAAAAAATCAGAGAGATAACAATTCAGCCTGAATTAGCTTTAAGAGCTTGTCAAGTATAACAATAAACCAAGCAATAATTCCAAGCCTAGCTCCATGCAAACCTCCATCTATTGAAGGGCTGGTCCGGGAGTCCACTGGGCACTTGAGGTTCTATGGATGTGGCACTATACACGACGAACACAACTACAATGCCTCCCTTAATCATGTAGCTGGAAATTACAGACATGGCCTGCTGTGGGTCAGTAGACTCTAATGCATGGTATGTGTGAAATAAATTTACATGTAAGTTTACTTAAATTAAAATACGAGTCTAGATATACCAAAGCTTGTTAAATCACGAAGATTAAAATATTTTTAAGATATCAAATATTTGACAAGCACGTAAATATACTTTTCAGGGTCAAACCTCGGTGAAGGTGGTTAAGTTTTTTTAATCTGTATAAACTCTAAATTACTACCAGGTTAACTATCTCTAGAGTCACTTATATCCAATAACATAAAATAATTTATTTGTTAGTCTCTCTTCTTTAATAAAAAAACTTTTATTAAAGTATAAAAATAAGAAGTTTTTTTGAAAAAATACTGATCTTGGCACAATATTAATCGGCATATCCGTATCTCATATTTATACATTTTCAGCGAAATCTTTATCTAAAAAAGATGCTATTTGTTTGTAAAGGGGTTTAAGGTAAATAAAGCTTGACGTTCCTTGCTACCCTTAACTGACAACCCCAAGATTATTGCCGTGCCCTGTGCAAATAGTATTCAATGATTACATCGGCCAGCGGAGCTCTTGTCAACGTACCGGAGGAGGTTTAGAACGGAATTACTGTACACATACACATGATATGTAATATTTGTATGGGGAATGTTGTTTGATGAGATCAAACGAATATACTTATAAAAGAAAAAAATACTTTGATCCACTGGCATACAAAAAAACTTACTTTGATTTAAGAGTTATTCCCGAAGTTTTACAATACTTTTTGATTGGGAATAAATTAAAACTTCATTTAAAATTTATGATAATCGATGTCTCGATAATGCTTTTGAAACTAATATAGGTAAAATAGGTAAGTAAGCCTTTTTGTATTTTTCAAATAAATATTAAAGTAAGAACAATATACAATTTTACTAAGAATAATGCTACGTAAATTTTATGGGATTTCTTTGTATAAAGCAAAGCCATTTTGTACTTTTACTTCAAAATCACAGATTTAAGTTTCCTTTCGTGCCTGAAAAGGCCACTTTTTCCAACGGTCATTACGCTTAAGCCTTTTGTTTTAAATATACATACTAAAGACAAGAAATTAACATAAAAGGTTAGGCCGAAATGTAAGCCGTCTGTAATTTTGATGAGTTTAAAGTAGTTGAATTAACATTTAAATGAGTTTTTATCCAATCTGCGGTCATTTGGGTGTCAATTCTCACCCTAAAGCTGAAGGCTGTACTCAGGCCAATGAATATAGCAGCCTAGATAATAATTATGGTGTTTAATGTTATTCATGGGACAGCGGAGCGTTCAGTAATTTCAGGAAATTAATTTGTTATTGTAATCAGCAAAGGAAACACGTGCTGTTAATATTCTTTCTGTTTAAGGAGAGAAAATATATTTTTTAAAAAATTTAAAACTGCTTACTAGCTGCAGTTAAAAATATTTACATTGAATTAAAGATGTGTCGTTACCTTTCATATTTTTTATTTACAAGAAATATTTATTGACTCAGCTTGAAGATGTCAACTTGGCGTGTTGGCAAAACTAGTAGCGTCAGTAAATAAAAATAGCAATGGAACTCTACCGAGTATTTTATGTCAAAAATGTAATAAAATATAAATGTACTGTAAGAAAATATAATAGTATATCTTCTATCACCGTTTTGCATGTATATACATACTATACATAAATAAAAATATACATATATATTTAAAAATGAACTAGAGATAATTATTATATTGTTATATTGTAACCATATTACTAAGTGAGAATAAAGAATTTTATTCGATAAATAATTAATATTTCGTAATATATATTTGTGTTTTTATGTTCAGATCAGAGCTAACTTATCAATAAACTGCACAATATGATAACTCACTTTTTGGTACTACCTTACATAATTATTGCAGCTCATCACGAAAAACTCTATAAGTAATATTATTATATGATAATCAAAAACTTAATAATTATACAAACAATATCCAATATGGAAATGAAAATGAAAAATATTGAAAAATCGTTAATAAAAAAATAAATATTCAATAGGACTATCTATGCTTTGATAACGATATTTTTTGATATTGAAATAAAAATTTATGCATCATTTGGTGTTCATTTTCGTGAACAGATAATTGTTCATTTCATAAATAATTCTTTGACTTATATTATGCAACGAAATGAAATGTTAACTGCCTCTCATTTTTTTGTATTGTGTCATTACTTTGTGTCATTGTAAAAACCTTTTTAATGCTTCGAATTTGCATGTTCTGATATAAATTTATAGATATATACTAATTAAAAACAAAAAAAGTTATTTGAAAACGTATGAAACTGGATATTTCTATATCTCCAAATGGAAATTTATGATACTTCGTGGATATGGTCCAGAAATTCACGAAAATAAATTCTTTCCATTAATCATTGGCTTCTCGCTGTAATATTTCAAAACAGAAAAATCTTATTTCTAGATGTATATATGAAAATAAATATGTATTTGTTTGTTTATTACTGTCATTATAATGCCTTAAATAAAACCGAAACATTTTGATTCTTTTTAAACCATACTCATTCTTTTAACTTGATACTTTGATATATTTTAATTTTAAATGCTTCAAGAAATTTCAATTTCAAACCAGTACTATTACTATTAAATAAAATAATGTCTCACAAGAGCAGAACAAACATAAAAAAATATATTAAATATCAAATTTTCACTAAATTAAACACTTGGAATTTTTGAAATTACACAGTAACATGTAATCCCTTTGTTAGTTCTGGTACTTATTAAATAACCAAACACACATGCGCGCACACACATACCCATATATATATATATATATATATATATATATATATATATATATATATATATATATATATATATATATATATGGGTATGTGTGTGCGCGCATGTGTGTTTGGTAAGGTTAGGTTACGTTAAAATTTCACTAAATTAAACACATGAAATTTGTGGAATTACACAGTAAAATGTAATCCCTTTGTTAGTTCTGATACTTATTAAATAACCAATACACATGCGCGCACACACATACCCATATATATATATATATATATATATATATATATATATATATATATATATATATTTAGTCTTCATCCGGTCGCATATGTGGTTGGACCGACGACAAGCTGCACACGAAGCCTGTATTGAAGCTTATTGCCTGCGGGAGGGGCTCGCTCCCATCCGGCTAATGTGGGTGATTACCAGCGGAAGAGTGGTTGGCATGCTATGAATATTCTGCGGCATGGACCTCTGCATTTAATCCATACGTCAAACGGGAAACGCTAATGCGTTTTGCAAGGAAAACCTCCGAGCTAATCAACTGCATGGAAAAGTCAAACCCACTCCAGCCCATGTGATGTTAATAAAATATTTCTTTTAAGAAATAAAAATATGATTGAAAAAATTATGCATTCGATATGTACATAATTTATTTTATTTTATTTGAATTGAGTCAATCCTTATAGATAGCACAGTCCTGGGTATCATGGCATATACTGGTCAAAGGCATATACTGTATCTCAATATACATTTACTATATTAGTTAAAACTCCAATGTTCTCTGTAGCCGTTTTTTTTTTTTATATCTTTTGTTGTGATTGAACTTAAAAGAAACGTTTCTCTTTATCTGGAGTAAAAAAATATTTAAGATACTTCATGTTTTTTGTGTATCTTGCTTTTGAAACAAAGCAACATACCTGTGCTGAGCCCGCTCAAAGAAACTATATACACAACTTAAAACAGAAAAAGACCAAAAGGGTTAATGAACAAGTACAGCACATAAAAAAATGTTCTTTTTCAGCACTCCGAGTGCAGTGCATTCAAGCGCATCTTTGAAAAAAGCAGAAAGCTTCTAAAATGCGCTGTTTATCACTAAAAAGAAGACTGAAAATAGAAGGAAGACTCTTTCACAGTGAAAAGTTTAACGCCCTAGAAAAAAGCTGAATAATTTATAATGAACTTCTTTGAAAAGCCACGTTTTCGTGTCATTATAAAATATATGATTTCAGTAAATAATACACAAAAAAGTAACCTAGATATTATATAAAAAAAGGTTTTTTTATAGATTGTCTCGAGGGTGTATATATATTTTTTTGAAATTGTGTTATATCTAACTTCTATGTGGGAGGTATCGAGACTTGGTGACAACCTTTTCCGCACAATTCTTAAGATATGTCTTTTTAATGGTTTTCAATATTAAATAACAAATTAAAAAATATTTATGGGTAAATTAAAATTTACTGCTTTGTATAGTAAATTAGTAAAAAAATACGTACAACGGCCTTGTTCAAAACCGCATAAACATTAAATCAACATAAATTTTGTATTCAAATTACTAGACGGTCTGCAGCTCTCTGCCTGGCCTCGGATGCTTTGCTCTTAATTGGGATGCAAATTTATATTATACACTTAAGGAATTTTCGTGAACTGATTTTGCAGCTGACTTGATTAAAAGACCTGTTATAATGGAATGAAGAAGTTTTCAGCACTGTTTCACAACGGTTCTGAAAACACAATTTTTATCTATCATATTTTTTGTGTAAAGCAACTTAAATTTTTTTAAAATGGAAATTGACTTTTTACTATAGTAGAAAATTAAGTCTGTTTTGTTAAAATTGATTTTGTAGTATTTTCATATTTGTACACCCTCAGAAAAATAAATGTCTTATAATAAGTCTAAACGAGTAAAACAAATGGTATACTGATAATCTCAAAAAATAAGATGATTATCCTATTTACTTACAAATGCCAAAGGGTTGAAAGTATTTCAACTTTTATCTTAAACTATATTCATAGATAACATTTTTGTAATCTGGTAATAAGATGTGTTAAGTAATATATTTTGGATGCACTTGTAAAAATGTTATCATGATACATATTATATTGAGAGTAAGAATATAGTAAACCATTTGAATACCATCATGAAAAACTGTAAATGCTTTATTATATAATAATTTATTATTTAAAAAGCCTGTTAGTTGGGAATTTGATACTCAGCAAATTACTACAGTGTAAATAGAAAATTATTGTTAATTAACTAGAGTGATTGCGCTTTCAGGCAGTGCTTGAATTTACCGAGAAAAAACATACAGTAATAATATGAACTATTTATCAATTCATGGTAATAGACTGAATAAAAGCCTTTAAAAGAGTAAGGATCCTTTATCAATTTAATTGACTATTGGATAATTGCAGGGATTTTAAAATCCCTGCAACACAAGTGAAAAAAAGGAAAAATTCTTATATTTTGAAGGTTATCAGAAGTTAGCTGAATTAAGTCAAATTATATAAATTTATTTTGTTCACAGTTTATAATCTGAAACTTTTCAATCAGCGTTGCAAGAAAAAAAAAATATTCTTTTCACGCTAGCCTCTGATGAAACGAAACAAAACATTTCCACCCCTTGCTGCAGCTCAAGGCTGTATCTCTGGCTCGAGAAAAGTCTGGCCATTTCCTATGAGGGTTGTCTTACGCTTTCAGGTTTCTCTGAAACAATGATACTGCTTCCGCCTGAGAGCTTTGGGGTCAAACAAAGGATTATTGTTCTGAGAATTTCACTTTGATTGTTATAAGCAAAAAAGCTTCCTAATTAATAATCAAAGATATAGGATAAAGGTTTTGTCCTGCTTTGAATTAAGACCCAAAATTTGATTATTTATAGAATTTTAATTATTATCATTTTTATTCATATTATCAAAGAATTCGGTATAATCAAATGAACCAAAAGAGTTCATTTAATTTAAAAGGAATGCATCATAGAAGAAAACTAATATCGTAAAAAAATCCCAAGCACTAGAAATCATACTATTTAGCTATATTTTGATTTTTTATTATTGCTTTTTTAATGTTGATATAATGGTGCACAGCTTGATACAGTATACAGTAATAGTTTTTTTTGAAAATTTATAATATTTCTAAAAAAAGGTGTTGAAAAATATTCTCGAAAACAACGTTTTTTATATGGTCAAGGAAGAGTTACATTAAAAAAACCTCACTAGTTCTAAGTGAAATTATGATTTCAAGTTAATATTTTTGTTACTCAAAAACGATATTATGTGATTAAAACTAAACTAAATTTCAACTTAAACATATTGTTAAAAGCCTGTAGGTTTTTTTAAATTGTTCTTTGGATTTACTGCTAATTGAAATTTTCTACACAAGGTAACTGAAAAATAAAAATTATTTTTAGTCAAATACCTGTACTATTTCCTTAAAATTAAACACAAGCAAAATATGAATTATGTAAAATTATTCGGCATAAAAACTGGAGACGCGCTTTGAATACACATTTTGAAAGCCACCCTTTTGAATTTGCCGCCCCATTTTTCAGAGGTTCGTTTCTTATCACTGTCAAAAATATCATAAAAAATTCAAAAGAATATAAACTTACCGTCAAAGACAACCTTGCCATTGTGTAAATTTTAGAAACTGGTAATTTAGAAGATTTAATATTTATTTTGGAAACTGGAGTAAATTAAAAAAAAGATTATTTGTGTAAGAAACATGAAATGTAGATTGATGAAAATTTTATGTTGACCTATATATTCTTTTGTGAACAAATAATCGTTAAAAAAATGAATATGGTATATTATAATCCATGGTTTAAAAAATTCAATAAATTAAACGCTATGTCGTCTTATTAGTATTAGCAAAATGATCGTAATAAAGGCCCTACCTTAATTAAAAACAGAGATGTTTTGCTCGCAGAAAAAACTGTATCACTTCACAAACACTTAATGTAAAACCTCACTTTCTTTCACTTTAATCAAAAAATACTTTGATTAATACATAATATAAACTGCATAACAAAATCTAAACTACACCTAACTGTAGATGCAGTGATTGAAGTGCATGTATGGCAATGCTCTTGGTCTCACTAAATCATTCGTTACTCACTCGTCAAAATAAACGTACTTGTAACAACAACACTGACTTGGCCAAGAATTGGTAAAAACTGGTTTTAAAAACGATTAACCAGACTTCAGTCTATCCCCAGTGCATCGACCCAACGGTGAAGCAAATTATTACTTATTGTCACATAAATATTCTATAGCTTCTAGAGCATTCTTTGGCAAAAAATAAATCAGTGTATTAACTGCCAGTGGCATGGAAAGTTATCGTGTGTTTTAAGTGATTTTAATTAAAACATTCGTGATTTACGATATAATATTTATTGTTTGATGTTCGATCATTCGTATGATCGATCATACTACCATTTACAAGTAATGAATAATATTTTATGAACCAGAATGTCGTAATGTGTATTTAAAATGTGACCATCTTGAAATAATAAATTGTTTTATATTAGTTTAGTGTCTTTGTGGTTATACGTTGTTAAAAATGACATTGCTAGTGATGTTGTGAACAAAAATGACGCATCTTGATCTCCATGTTAATCGTTGCCAGAGTCTAGTAAGGTAGGATGTTTCTCTTATTTCCAAAGAAATATTATTATTTTTGAATTACCTTACTTATCTTATCGATTTTTAAAAAAAATCGAGCTACTAATAATTATTTATTTATAATTAAATTCTGCAGTTTTCTCATATGAAATTGTTTGTATGGTTCCTCGATTTATTTGATGATTATCTGGAATTATCCTCTGGTGCTGTCAATGTCTAATCCAATATTATCCCTGGAGAAATATAAACAGGAGCAGTAAATTACAAACAACCCTTATTTTTTCCTCTGCGAGCAAGTGTTGTATAAGCGCCTAGGGAAAAGCTAGCACGGATTACAGACCACTTGCAATTCGACCGATTTACAATGGGTTTATCTGAAAAGGTGGACGTAAATAAAACGAAATAAATACTCTAAACTATTTTTTGCATAAATAAATTTATTTTTGCATCTATATTAAAGCATTTAACAAAAAATCATTTTTATTAAAATTACAGTAATAATTATTTTAAATACTCTTTATTGTTATGCCATAGTCATAATAAATAAAAAAGTTTTTTAAAAAATTATATAGCTTTTGAGATAAAATTTACTATAAATATATGAGAAATCTTCATATTGAAAATATAGATAAATTTATAAAAATACAGTAAGTAAGTTACATAAAAAGAAGTATAAGTTAAAATAATCAATAATAAAAAAAAATTAATAATAAATATAACAGTATCATTATCAATTGGGTGGTGTATAAAATAGTTTTTTTACGATTGAAAATGCTATGCTTCATGCTAAAAAAATATTTTTATCGTATGCGTTTTAATTACTAAACATATTTCATAATGTTACACCCAAATGCCAATAGCACCGTAAGTGTGTGTTCTTTCAACCCCCAGGCATGTGTTGCTCACTGAAGGGTGCTTGATTTTGTAGTAGTTTTCCCACACCTGCCGGAGGGGGAGGGGTTAATTTAGTGCGTCTCTCAGGTGCCGCGTTATTTATCGCCATATAACAACACCCCGTGATTTATACTCCAATGGGAATTTTTTCGTAATCACTCAACCAATAAACACGTCCGATTTATTTTCATTTAGCACTCGAGCGTTTTGGAAATTAGTCCACGTTTTACTACATGAATGACGTAATAAAAGGAATAATTTATGAAATAATACATTTCATCTCATTAAATAAGCTCATTTGAAAATGATGTTCTGAATCATATAATTATATTTTTCCTCACTTAAAGCACAATATTGACCAGTTGCAAATAAATATGATTTTAGTACCGTGTTCTTTGAGGTTTGCTGTTGAGCATGTTTTTAAAATTATTAGGTAAAAACGTATTTAATTATTCAAAGTCATTATCGACGTCCATAAAATGTTTCTACTTAAAATAATCAAATTAAAATTTTGTAGGAAAATTAAGTTTCCCAAACAAAAAATGACGTGAATCAGAAGTAATCACGAAGGCTGTGCAGCTTCTATTCCTTAAAAAATTGCTACTATTTTTTTTATATTCACGATAATACGGTAGGTACTCGTTTCAGGATTATTAAAAATCTTAAAAGCAACAAAAAAAAGCTTCCCCCAATAGTAATATTGAAGCGCCCTTCAGCCATCCTGAAGTGGGTCGAGTTTCACATTTAAAAAGTATCCAATCTCCGAGCGAGAAGGACACATCGGCCAGAAATGAGGAGAAGGGAGACAGCACCGACCTTCAGGGAAACCAGACGAGACGTCATATCCGACGTTTTGTTTTTCTTTAATTATGTACGCAGCTTTCTGAAGCAGTGGCGCTCAACAATGGCTACCTCAGGGCCGCGAGAGTCAACACAATCAAAACCATAAAATCTTACTTCCAACGAATATATATCCAGATTTTTTATTCTCGTATCACCCATCTTCATCCATTAATTTGTTTAAAAAAGATGACTTAAAATAATATGACTCTTGTGAGATCCACGAACCGCGCTTTGGCCACCGCTGGTCCAAAGTGACAAAAAATATTAGGTAGGGTAGGAACTGCTTTCATATTTAAAAATTCAATCTAGTTTATGACATTTCGTAAAAATTCTGCGGAACTTGTTATAAATAATAAATGAAATTTCAAGTTTTACATTATTTTAAAGTAATTGAAACATAATGTCTTTTGTCTCTACACCAATTTTTCAGAAAAGTTCATATATTTTTTAAAAATATATCTTTATTATGTATTTGGAGTTGTAAGTTACTATACAGTTTCTATTGTACTCTGAATTTTATTGTGAATATATTTAATTAAGATCATCCAAATATTTATTGTTTTTAGTAGCCGTTGGTATAAGTACCCATTGGAATTTTCGACATTTACGGTTTAACTTTGAAGGCTGCAGGTTTGCAGACTTTTCGCTTGCTTGAAGATGTGCGTTTTCTCTCAAATACCAGCTTGGAGTACTCGAATGTAGGTGTCTAGCAATTTTTATCACGAAATATCGGAAAACACAAACCACCACACATCATAACTCCTATGAAACCCTAAGATTATCTTATAACAATATATTTATTAAGTAACTGTGCTTAAGTTCAAAGCATGCGGCGTTTGTGCGTTTACTTGTATTTTAAAGGGATAAAATATTAAAAGGCAGACCATTGAGAGAATAAATATTATTGTTGTGTTAGATTTGAAACAAAGAGAAAAGTTGGTGGGGCTTCTTGTTTGTACCCAAGGCTCAATGACATGAGATCTTTGGAGCTTAACTCAGATCAAAACATCTTAGCAAATATTCAAAATAGAATCAAACTTTCAGAACGGGTAATTGAGCTTATGTTTCTAAACAAACCTATTATATTTGTAGATTAATATCAAGAGCTCATCGCTGAGTGAGTTTCGTCACAGAGAGCTACCAACTTATTAAATATTATGTCTTTATTATTGTTCATAAGAAATGCTAACCTTTCGTAGAAAACAAGATTTCGCGTATCCGGCATTTTTAATCAGAAATCGCTTTATTTTATTTATATTCACGTCTATAACGTGACAGAATATGTAGAATATGAACAACTTATTTTATAAATTTATATATATTGGATTTATCAATTTATATTAGAACAGGTTGCATGATGGAGCAGACTATATAAATTATTTATTTTTAAAAATTCTTAACAAGCATTAAATTTCAGGCAACATCATAATATTTCACAATTTGTACCAATAAAACTATAATTTCCTTCACAGCTTTTTCCTGAGGGTTTTATTAACATGCTGCACCCATTAGGGGATTATTTATGGCGTCCCATTTAACAGACATGCATAATAACATTCACTGGCCACACAAAGCGATGCATTAGATTACAATTAGCCTACAGCGTATGGATTGTTGTTGCATTTAATGCATTCTATTCCGCTAATAGTGATAAAGATAATACCGGCCATCGTATTATAAATCTACGCATTACCTTTTGTGTACATAGATGTTCATAATCCTCCATATTTACTAGTTATATGCATATTTTGTTACTTTTTTGATTAATATCTAAATCCCTTATCTTATTTAAACGCAACATAACTTTTGGCTAACAGCTATTTTAAAAATAATAACAAAATTAATATTTTATGTATTTGATATTCAACTCAGACTGAAAATTATGTTTTTGCTATATTTAAATTTTATTGCGTACATACTTTTATAAAAAAATATTAAATACTTGGATAGTCGCATTATTTGTAGTCTAGGAACTTTAAGTTACAGAAACTTAAAACTATATAACAAAAAAAAACAATTTTGACTGTCATTTTTATAAAATTTATTTGCTAACCTACAATTTTATGAATTACAACCTATCGTGTATCAAAAACTAAAATACTCAAAGCGTTTTTAAAATATTTTATATACGCATTGTACTATATTTACTTGTTTGCATTTATGATTAAGTTTGATTAAATAATTGCATATTATCAGTAAAGAAAAATTAACAATTCAATTACGAATAATGATTTTAACATTTATTTTTGAAGAATGTTACGTTTATATTTTTCACAGTAGATGTATACTTTATTTGCATAAAAGATACGACAATCTACATAAACTAATTTACTCTTTGAATACAATAAATATTTTCAAAAAAACAAAAGAAATATTGAAATACAAGAAGAAACTCGAAAATGAGGGATCAGCAACCTTAGTGGAGCAAATGCAAAGTGTCTCTTAGCCAGGGTGAAACATTCCTGAAACCTGAACTTGTCTCGCAGCCTCTCCAGGGGGGTGGTGCTGCACAGGACACCCTCTACTCCTCTTACTCATTCACAGTGCTATCAATTGCAATAATAAAACTAGATTATAAGATGTAATGGCTTGATAGAATGTAGCTTCATTTACTTTTCAACATATTAGAGCATTATATTTACAATTTTGAATTATGTAATTAGACTATACGAAATAATAGCTTGACGGAATGCAACTCCATTTACTCTTCGACATATTAGTCCTGACAACATTGAATAATAAAACTAGGTTGTATAATTTAATGGTTTCCCAGAATGCAACTTGATATTTAAAAGTAAAGTAATAACTGTCTTAAGTAATATTATTTTCTTTTAAACTAGCAATTTTTATAAATACGTAAGTCAAATCTACAAAGCTTTCCATATATTTACAGTTGTGGTTTATTTATCATACTATTCGAGAATACTAATGATGATATTATGCAAATTTGCTTCATAAGCAATTAGCTTAATATTTTCTTGGGAGATTATTGCCAAAGTACTCCTAATTTAATAAAATATGTTATTTTTCTTAAAAATACAAGTCAAGAGCAGTTTGACTTACGTTTCCAAAGAAATTGTTATTGCGGTGCGATATGGCATTTAATAAAATATAATAGTCTCTCACCTCTGTAAAAACACAAACAAAATATACGTGAAACAAAAAAATCGTAATAATTTAGAGTAGCGCAAACAGACATATCGATATTATTATCATTATCAAATTATCTATAAAAAAGCTTTTTATTATACAAGCAGTAACTCTCAGTGCTTCACTAACTCTTTTGAACCTCGCGTCGTATTCTCACGAAGTTTTCCGAAGTTGCACGAACTCATATTTATCTTCTCGGAAAGTTTTCTTTCCACAAGATGGTCTGATGTTGTGTCGCCGGTAATTAGATCAGTGGCGCCAAACGTTTTAGAGGCGCGCTCCCCGCCTTGACTCTGATTTTGTCTTTGAGCATTACGGTTGCAGTCTGCCAGAGGTAAATTGCAAAATTATTCAAAGTTACTTGATATGAAGTTTTTTTTTTTTTTTTTTCAAGAAAATGTTAGGTATCTTACTGGTAAAATGTAAAATAGGTGTTGGCTTAAAAGTATATATTTCAGTCTAGTTCTTGTAATATATACTGTACAAATTACAAATTGGCGTTTTATATAATCACTAGAATAGTTTTAGCAGGACAAGAAACGAAAAATCGATTTATCACCCTATAATCATTTAATGGTGAATATTGTATGTTAATATTTTTTAGTATATATATATATACTACTTCAAGGGTCATTAAAGAAATTCGTAAGCCTTTGACTTTAATAAATAACTCATGTCTGTTTATCAATGCTTTCTTGTAAATTCACAATGCTTTATTATATTGCTTTATTGCCTCTGTAAAGGTTACACCTTTAACAAATAAACAGAGTTACTTATAAAAAATATTTTTTCAGACAAGAAAAACAATTAAATTCCGTTTGCTAGATAAGTTTGGTAGCAATACAACCAAATAAGTCATTACCTGCAGAAACACTTAAGAAAGCATTTTTAAACAACAATTATAAACAAGATAACAAAAATTTATATTTGTGACTTTTTTTTACCTTCGAGAGACTTTTTAAACACCTCATAGACAATTTGCCTAGTATAAGAAATCCAACCAGCAGGTCGCGAATTTATTTATAAGAATTAATATTTAGATTTAATATCAACATGTTGACAGTAACTGGGTTCAAGATTGACACTTGGGAGGACCTCAGGTAATTAACGAAATGCTTTGAACCTTTAAAATGTTTTCGCTGTATACCGAGGAATCACGTGCAGGGACAAATGCGCGCACTTCAGCTGGACTGGTCTCCAGCACGACTGGTCTACGCGATTCTAACCTGTAATGGAACCCTATAGTGTAACCTTGTAGTGGAACCCTGCAGTGGAACCCTATAGTGTAACTTTAAAGTATAACCCTGCAGTGTAACTCTGCAATGTAACTCGTCAGAGTAAAACTACAGTGTAACCCTGCAGTACCGTTGCTTTCAGCTTTATCAACAAATTCACTTGAAAATTCAAACAATTAATCATAAAGCCAACGTTTAAGGTTTTGCTTACTGATTATTTCAAACAAAAAAACGTCCAGATTTTGTTAAACTGACCTAACCTAAAATAACAGTTGCTTGTATATTTACTAAACTGTATTTTTATTTATTATTTTTAATTAATATTAACATCATATACTTATTGGAGTCTTCATTAATCTTAAAGCTTAATCAAGAAGTGGGTATTCCTATATATTCATTTGCTCCGATTGATTTACGAACCAGTACTAGTCTGTTTTTCTATTAAGTACATGAGTGTGTACAGCTTCTTGTGTTTTCTTTAATTTCTATTGAATAAAATGCACTCTGCACACCTAGCTGCACAAAAATGATGAATGAAACTGTCGAAAATAATATAATTCATAATTAAACTGGTTTTAAACTTTAAAACCATTGAATTCAAGGAAAAGCTACAAAATACTGTATTTAAAATATTATTTATTAAGTATGTCTATTTTTTGGATTGAACGTCAATCAGATGCGTGTTTATTACCCACTACGGGTTTATTATATTATTACTAATATGATTAGGCACATTAGTTCACACATAGAAGATGATTAAAGGAACTCTCAGAAAAATATCATCGTGATTTGTGTGGGATTTGAACCCACATCCCCAGGCTTACATGGCCGGTCTACTAACCCTTGTACTAACGAATCACATCCGTTAATCGAGAATTTTTAACAATCATACTCTACAGATGAACCAATGTGCCCAGGCCAACCAATATTTCAGGTTCAAATCCCACACAAGTCACGATGATATTTTACTGAAAGTTTCTTTAATCATCTTCTATGTGTGAACTAATGTGCCTAATCATAGTAGTAATAATACAATAAACCCGTAATGGGTAATAAATACGCATCTGATTAACCAATCTATAAATAGATATAAATATGATGGTGCGCGTCTTGGCTAAATCAATAGATTTTTAAAATAATGTCCAGATGGGACTAAAATCGCTTCACTTGTTACTTTGATCAAAAAGTCCAGTGCTTGCAAATCACTAAATATTGATTGGCCTGGGCACATTGATTCATACGTAGAGTATGATTGTTAAAAATTCTCGATAAACGGAAGTGATTCGTTAGTACACCGGTCATGTAAACCAGGAGATGTGGCTTCAAATCAGAGTTTCTTTGAAATCATCTTCTATATATGAACTAATGTGCCTAATGATATTAGTAATAATATAATAAACATATCGCATCTGATTGACCAATCCATGAATAGATATTATTTATTAAGTGGTAAATGCGTTTGTATTTACAATTTATGTCGATCCATCATCGTGATATAAAATTTGTTTCAAAACTACACGGCAATAAATTTGGGTTTTACCAGCAGATTTATTTTGCCAGCTCGTAATATAATCCTGCTGAGGGCACAATCGATTCACTGAAGCGTGCCTCAAATCGCACCCTGCAAGAATCATCAAGCCTTCGCTAATCTGTCAAACTAGGCACAGCGGGGACAGTGGCGGCGTGCCTGGGGCCGCTGACGAGACGTGGATTAATTTGATTTTATTGTGGCAGGATCCTGGGGGAGTCTCGGAAAGTTTAATGGCGGCATTCTGCGCCCAGATGGGGCAAGTTCCCTCGGTAATTAATTACACCAGACGCGTCCTTTCATTCGACAAACTATGCCTACATAATCACACTCTTCGGACGGCGGAACAACAATCTGGAAGTTTCCGCTACAAGATGGCACTCGAATTTGCCCGAAAGGCTTTCTTTGCCGAACAGTCGAGTAGTTTGTGTAATGCAAAAAAGTGATATTTGCTATCATTCGGTGGATTTTGTTTAAAACTTAAGTTTTTGATTAGTTTTGTAAGTTGATCGTTTATTTAAATATATGGACGTACGAAATGACTTGAGTTGATAATTTTAGGAAAAAAATTGTTGTTATAAAGTAAACATCGACAACACATTTTTTAGAGTAATTATATGACAAGTAACAAAACAACACTGAGTAATGTTATTTTTGTGTATTTTTATGTACTTAAGCATTTTAAACGAAATTTTTATTAATTACATATTTTATTTTTTCGTTTAATGTTCCTTGCGGGTAATTTTTTTAGACGTGTTTGAGAATATATTCATGTGTGTTTAACCTTATTAAGATAACAAAAACTTGTTACTTTTACGTAAAGTACACGTTGTTTCAATTTTAATTTAACATAAATTTTGCATCGTAATTTGCTTTTAGGGTAAATATTGTTTTTCTTGCTTATTTTTTAGAAAGTACGAAGCTGAAGTAACAATAGATCCGCGGATGGAAGATAATTGGTTGCTTGTTCACTCGAGGCAGGGAGCACATCGGGCGATACGATCTTTTATTTCCAGCAAAAACATGGCCAACTCTATTAGATTTCAATTAAAATATGATTATTCTTTGTTGTAACAGAAACCCAATAAAAACTCGTTTACTTTGTAAAAATTTTATCGCAGTTAATTATTAATTATCAAGGCTTATTTGTATAAGTGCTATTTTAGGTACAATATTTTTTTTTTAAATTAGTATATATATTAGGTATTTTCAGCGTATAATAATTAAACAAGTGTTATTTATTTGATATGCATAACATGATAAAAACTGGGATTCATTTTCATATATTCTAATAAATTTAATTGTGTTCATGTGTTTAAACATTATCAGTATTTCTGTAAAACAAAAATAAATATTATGCTCTTCTTATTTGATTGCCTGAATTTTTCAATTATTTTTATATAAACAAAGGTGATTTAATTTACAAACGATACATTTAATAATATCAACTCATAATTTGTCTATAAAATTGGATGATGAAATATTAATTGAGCCATCTGCATCCGACAGTAAAAATCAATCAACCCGTGACAAAATTTATCACAAATTGTTTTAATTCCATCGTTAATTCTTTAATAATTACTGATATAATCGTTTTTGAAGCATAAATAAGTTTTATGTCAACGAGCGTGATGAAGCTTATTGATATTTATATCAGCTTTTTCCAAGATATTTTTCAATTGAAGTCAATGATAGCATTGAAATTTAATTATTTTTAAATACTATGTTACTGATCAGTTATTTTTTCCATATATTAAAGATAGTTTTCTCATATGGTTTAAGCATTAAGTTTATACAATATGTATTTTACCATTTATATCATCCTTATGTTTTATTTCTTAAAAATAATTATAGAAAAAATATCTCTTCATATGAAGATGATTATTAAAAATATTTTATGCTTTAATAATGTTCATAGCTGCATTAAATCAACAGCTAAAAATACCTATCAAGTACATTCCTAATATTTGATCTCATAAATCGCGAATACATTACAGTGCATGAGAATTCTTTCTATAGTGGCACCTCAAAGGGGAAAATCGGGAGCGTATTGAATGTTTCCAATATTGGAATAAGATAAAGGAAATTTCACACCAGTTTGATAAAACTTTGCAGATATTGAAATTCTATGTTTCCTTTGAGATTTGTGTAAACTGACACATGCATTCAACAGCAGATTTTAGCCTTTGGTGTACCTTTTTTCAGGTGATGTAAAAAAAAACAATCTTTTAATATGTCTCATATTAAAAGATGTATTTATAAATACTACATACATAAAATAATTAATATAGCTCGTTTTTAGTAAGGGATTCTATTTAGTTTAAATTACAATTAAACTATTTTAATTTTCAAAAATATAGTAGTTTACACATTAAAAAAATATTACTTTTCATATGACCAGTTATGGATTAATTATTCGCTTTATATTTATGCTTACTCCAGTTCTCGTAACGGTTATTCTATCCACCTGATAGAAAGCTCCGTAATACCCCACATAAAGTACTGTCAGCGGTCGTATCACAAATGACACAAAAAACCCACCATGAAAATTTTCGTCCGTCATTAGGTTACCTGTTTTTTCAGATGCTAAAGGAAAAAAAAGAAATCCCTCGTTTGGACCATAGAAGTCCCAAAAGTGATTAAAATTAGATTTTTAAAGGTGTGTCTTTAAATACTAGTAAACATATAGGTTCGTCTTTTTTTACAGTACATAGAAATCATCGATGCGATATTATTATGAGCTGTTGATTTATTTGTAATTTTTCTATAAAATTTTTGAATAAATCAATTTAGCAAATTTGCTCAGGAACAAAAAAAAAAATAAATCACCAAAACGTCACTATAAAAGCAAAAATATTGTTATTTCCTGCCATTTCAGATTTTATCTTTAAACAATGAATTTGAGACCCGCAAAGGAAACTTTTGTACGCTGATCGATACGCGCGACTGCCTTACAAAAATATCAGGAGCACTGAAAAAACTTCAGCAAGATTTTTACTTCCAAACGTAAACACATTCGGCTTAAACCGATCATTGTTTATACCGAAAAAGTGTTTTGTTTGAATTAACGATAAAAATAAAATGAAATAGCCAACAAGCCCCGCGGCAGCTGGATTGGAAATTCATGACAAAAAGTATTTCCACTCCGCCTCTGCCATCTCGCCAGCGACGGTTCAATAGCCTTAATTAAAGGTAGCGGCGGGCATTTCCAGGACTGTATTATTGGATTGGAATTTCGGGACCTCGCCTGCTCGGTGACCAATCACCCGTGCCGGCTGCGGCCGTGGCTTTTCCGTTTATTGTGAACTTAAATACTCACAGATTTATACTTTTATAATAATAATTTTATAAAAATAAAATTAATGTGATGAAAAAAATTTTATATAAGATATTTGAGCTATGTAATTTTTTTTTGTGTAGTAAAATTATTTATACCGCAACTAATTTTTAAATATTTTTATATGAAATTCACATGCTTTATTTTCATATTTAACATATCATTTTTAGAAAAATATTTTACATGAGAGATCTTATATATTACTAATATGATTAGGTGATTAAGCACATTTTTTCACACATTGAAAACGATTAAAGAAAACTCTCAGAAAATATCATCGTGACTTGTGTGGGATTCGAACCCACATCCCCAAGCTTTCATTGTGTTTCATTTTATGTGGGTTCGAATCCCACACAAGTCACGATGATATTTTCTGAGAGTTTTCTTTAATCGTTTTCAATGTGTGAAAAAATGTGCTTAATCACATAAACATACTAATACCTGCATGGGTAAATAAAAACGCATTCTGATTGACATTAATCCAACTTAATATAAATATGATTAGGCACATTAGTTCATACATAGAAGATGATTTAAAGAAACTCTCAGAAAAATATAATCGTGCACGATGCACACAAATCACGATGATATTTTTCTGAGAGTTTCTTTAAATCATCTTCTATGTATGAACTAATGTGCCTAATCATATTAGTAATAATATAATAAACCCGTAATGGGTAATAAATACGCATCTGATTGACGTTAATCAAAAAATACACAAATCTGATATAAGTATATAACACTCGACATTTTTAAATCACGTTTTGTCTCGTTGCCCAAAGTAACTATTAAATTTAATATTAACTTAAAACTTTATATGTTTATATATTAAATCAGACATCTCAGCCTGTAATAGATATCTGTAAGGTGTGAATATTTGAATACGCAAATGATAACGTGGATGAAAACCCTAATTGATGTTTGACAAAATAAATAAAAATTACATGGCGTGGTCTTACAGTTAAATTATTATCTATACAATGTAGTCATTGTTACATATTATTCTGTCTTTAATAGTAAGGATTCATATATTCATATATTTTAAGCACGTCATTTAAACCACTACTACTAGACGGGGGATTTGTTTGCCGGCACATATTACAGGAATAATTTCAGTTTATTTTTTCTTGTTGATACAGTATTTTAATTATTTTATTTTCATAATCACTATTCACGTAAAGGTCTAATTAAATTAATTTTTATTATTATTATTTAACAATTTGAGTAAGTTTTTTGCCTTTTAGCCTTACTACTAATACTTGACAGTTCATGGTTTATTGTCGGTTTTTTCTAATTTACTAAAGAATGCTTAAATCAATTCTTTATTCTTCCATAATACATACAGTTTTTTTATTTACAACACTTTCCCGTGATCGCATAACATTACTTAGTTTATTTAAATACATCTAATTTCATATGAATATTTAACTAAAATGAGTTCAGTTTTATCAGTGGATTTGTTATTGAAAACGCTTTTCTTATTTACCTTTCAGCACCGTCCTTTATACATTACGTAACAGTGATTGATACATCCTCTTTCCTAAATATGTTTTTATTTCTGTCTGTATTTACAATTTAGTGGGAGTGTTCTACCTGTCACGGTTTGATGGAAAAGATAACAAACAGAAAAACGAGAACCCTCGGTAAATAAAAAACTACTTATCAAAAATAAATTATTAGAAAAAAATCATCCAAGAAAACTATTTTTATACAGATTCATTTCAAATTTTCAATCATAAACATATAAAGCCTAAACAAACAATTTTTGTGGTTACATATAAAATGTTTTGATTCCTTGTGGAATCGGTTATAAATTTGTTTTATCGATACACGTAGATAAATGTCAATTTAGTGTTCGTTTACTTAAACCACTAAGTACGGTATCTAAAGTAATTGTTGGTCAAAGTAGAAATACACTAATACTCCTCCATATATTTACATAAAATACACAATAAATTAAAAGAGACTGTTATTTTCTAGACTGAAACTTTTGAAACGTTACTCGAACAGGATATCAGGTGTGGTCAAAGCTCCCACCAGAGTCCTTCAATATTGACTCTCTCCCTTAACTTAACAGGGGAAACAACCCCCCGAGTCCGCAAACATCACTAATGGAAAGTATGCGAGAGGGAGCATTCACAGATGTACTCATCTTCTTATAGTTACACTATTATTTTCTGATGTAAAAATGATATTTTTTCTGTACATTTACACATAATTAAACTGTGAAAAAAATTACTGCTAAACTTCTGATAAAAGATAATTTTTTTTTATAATTCATTCATAAAACACACACACATCTGGTTTTGATAGCTAAGGCTATACGTGAGGGGCTCAAACATCTTAAGATAGTCCCAGAACGAGGACCGAAACGTTGCAGGAGTGATACCTGAAACAGTTTAACACCAAAGCAACCAAATCATCTCATAACAACGACTGCCAAAGTCTACAAACATACTATTGCGGATACTATGTAGATTGCGATATTGTCAAGTATTTATAATATCTGATACACTATCGCCATCGTGATTTGTTTCACTTTCGTTCAACGAGGTCAACAAAGAAAGCGGTAATTAAAAAAAAATATTTTTAATTAATCTAGAACTTAGGAAATACTTTTATTTAGTACGTATCCCTTGCGGCTTGTGCGATCTTACTCAAGCGGTCCTGTAGACTCAGCTTAATCACGCACATGCTACTCAACAGATTTTTTTTCACCTAAGACGTATATAAGTTGAATCTTTTATCATTACTTGACAAGTAGAAGTTCTTTGTGAATCAAAGAAATGGGTTTAGTCAAATTATATAGTTAGGTTAGGATTTAATAGGAAATCACTAAAAGAATACTACATTGCAAATTTGAATTATTTAAATAAATTAATTTGGCTCTTCACAAATAAAACATCAAGTATGAATGAGATCAATTTCTTGATTAAATAAAAAAAGGATTTTTAAACTATTACAATGTATAAAATAAAACATCTCCATTTTTACCACCACATAGCATTAGTTTTCATCTAAAAGCCAATTCTTTTTGAACTTCTGGGGTGAAATCGAAAACAAATATTGAAATGTCAGTGTTATTCCAAGGGGTAGGTCTTACCCTCGATAGATAGATATTGAAGAGGGTTGTTCCAGACAGACCGATGAACGCCTTCTAAAAACTGTAAAAAGATCATATCCCAGATGAATTTATAGCGACGACATTATATACCTGCACATACTTTGCAGCAAACCGCTCACACAGATGATATTTTACTGCAGTGTTAGTCACAGAAAAATTTTGCTTTCATCAAAATTCAAAACCCAACATATTTAATTTAAATATTTAAAGCAAATATAGTATAAATATTACATTTTATTTATATTAACTATATATAAATACAAGTGTTTTCGCTGTGAATTTTGTAAATAGTCGTTAGGTCATCATCATTATTAAAAATTAAACGAATTTTGCAACCACAGTGTCATGTACAGACTCAATTAAAAATCCATCAACCAAACGTGTTTTGGAAAATCAAAAGGTTCGTTCATCTTTTATTAAAGAGTATAAAATTATATAAAATTCTTAGGGACTTACTCAAGGCTGCTCAAAAGTAAGCTCGTTAAAGTATTATTATTTATAAATGAATTTGTAAATGAGTTACAACCCTAAAAGTGTATGTAAGTATCAATAAAATATATTAAGAATTATTTGGATTTTTCTATTAATTCAAAAAAGGTTTATAGTATAAGCATTTGCAATAGTTTTCAATGAATTTAATTTATTTTTTATTGTTTTTAATTCGATAAAATTATTGAAGTAACAGTTAGTACTCTATGAATTGTTGAATGTTAAAATATTAAAAAATAAAATAGAATAAGATATTTCTTTAGCAATATGTTTCAACTGGAACAGGGTTGTTCCGTAATTCAACCCCTAACACGCCTTTGTGTGCCTGACCTACCCCACGTCGCATTTGTCTGACAGACATAACACGATTTATTTCAAGGAATACTTGCTTTTAAAAGCAGGCAATTCATGTATTTAATTGCACCGGTAACTATTCCTCTAGTTGCAGCAAGCAAGAAGTGCTTATTACATATATGATAACAAAAATAATTTACTAGGATGTCGCACAAGTTTCCTGAAGCATTTTAATTTAGCGTCTGACTCAGTATGAAACGTACAAAATGAATATAAACGGTAACGAAACTCACTTTGTTTTAAATTAAACAAGCTTTGCATAGACTACTGTGAGTTGGATAAAAAATACCACTGTATTTTAAATAAGAGATACGGAAATACGTTTGCAATTTATACGTGAGTTAAATTGTAATTATATTCTTTACTAAAATTACCAAAATCGCAACTGAGCTCTGAAATGTATTATTTTTTTGCCAATTTTTGGTGAATTCAGTGTTTTTATTTCTTTTTGTTCGTAATCACTCTCTAAAACTTGTTAGAATAAGGTTTTTTTAAGAAAACTCACTTCTCAAAAATAAACAATGAATATTTATTTGTTCAATTTTATTTTAAGTGTTAATTTTCCTCTCGGGTGAGTGCTTTTATTAAATATTTCCACTGAAGAAAGAATAATGAGGTTGTTACGGTTATTTTCTTCCTATTGCTAAAATAAAGGTAAATGTTAATATTAAACATAGAAACACATTTTTTTTCTGAAATATTCATACTTTTACAGTTCTGTAAACTATATTTTCAAATAGAGCTTATTTTCAGAAAAATATCATGTTTTTGTAGCTCGAAGAATTTGTTAAATTTAAAAAAACATTCTCAAATATCTTCTTTGAAATAAATTAAATGTAAGAGATCGAGACAGAAATATTTTCAGTAAATAAAACAACGTATGTTTTTAAACTCCCAAAGTAGTTGAGTGGCGGAGGGAAATAAACTGCCATACGTATAAGATTTTCTGATTAACTCTTGCGGTAAGATTTTAAAACTTGTAATGCCACTCGAGCCAAAAGAGCAACACCGGGCCAAGAAAGCGTTTCAACGACAACTTTAAAGTTATTGGAAAGTTCGTCCACTGGCCGGCTCTGGTTCCGGAAATGGGGGTTTGGAGGGTGAATCTCGAACCTTCCGCTTTTCTCCCAAACTGGAAATTCACAAAACGTTACTTGCATAGAATTCAAATTAATTTAAATCATTTATTTTATTATTACGTTTTTGGGATATTAAAAAAGGCGAATTGTCAAAAAACGCATCAAAAAAAAAAACATTTCAATCCGCGATATAACCGAAAGAGTTAAAAAATCTGCTACTGGACAATTAGTGCAAAAATCAAATTGACTTGATTGCGGAAAGTCTCTTCTGCACCGAACAAGGGTCGTTTCCGATAATTAACGACCCCGGAAGTTCTATTATCCCCACGCAGTTGCCATACCGAATGTAGAGTACTTCGCCCGAGTAGTGCCATTTAACTTTGCTTTATTTAGCCGTATTATATATTGATGCCATGAGAGCCAAATTACGGGTGCCATTATTTATTAACAATAAAGATCGCCAAAAACTGATTTGTTGTTGTCGACACTGCAATCGTTGTGATTGGAAATACTGTGCTTTTTGTTGAAATTTAAACGATTTGTTCGTAGAACTGGAATTATTTTCATACATCATGGGAAATAACTGAAAAAACTCCTGAATATAAAATAATCTTCTAAGTCTTCTTATAAATATTTGAAAATAATTATTTATTATTTATCCGTTTATATTTAAAAAATTATTATGATTTTTACAGGATACTGTGGCAGGCGGATTGATCTCTATACATCAATGTTTAAGACCTGAAAAGCCACCCATGTATACATATATCTGTAAACAAAAATATTAATACCTTCTTTCAATAAGCCTACGGTGTATTTTTTCTTTTTAATGTTTTTTTCTATTTTTTGCTTACTGTTCCCCAATAAAGATTATCTCTTTTCAATATAACGTTATATATAGTTCATTTTTTGGTAGCATCGGCTTACTTATTCCTTTATAAGATTTTTTATTATAAACTCACAAATTATTGAAATCATTGTTTTGTCAAGTGGAAAATTTAACACTCATGAATAAAATACAAAACGTCCTATATTATTGAACAAATATCATAAAAAGCGAAACAACAATTTTAAAGGTAAATAAAAAAAACATTTCGTGAAACAGAATCTTTTAAAAATTCCTTATACCAAGAATGAAGCAAATGTGTTGGGAACATATTTTTTCTTTCTTTTCGTGTGATGTTTCATGATTCAATCTCGGTAATTGTTACAATACGATTTTTTTTATAAGGTACGAGGTCATTTTTATTGAAGTATATTTATATGGCTTGGTATGGTACAAACGGCCACGGGCTATGGAATTTCCAAATAGTCGATATAACCATGAGACAATATTGGCTTGCCGTTATAGCTCTAATAGCCTCCTCCCTTTTATCAAAATAACAGACTTATCCTCCAGGCTACAATATACATACACAAATAAGGTGATTATGCTTTCTTATAAACTTCATTTAGGTTTTTCGGTCTGTTGTTATAACTCATAATCATAGATGTGCTCAGAATAATATAAACTCATATATCCATTTTATCAATACACTCCTCCAATTAAACTATTTTCTTTGTTTTTGGTTTTTAGAAAATTAAAAAAACCAAATAAAACTTTCCATCAAGGTAACTACCAATCAAATAAACTCTTTGAATTTTTTTCTGATAACACAATTGTTTTAATTCCTGATTACAACAAGAATTTTCATAACTAAAAAAAATTATTAAATTTGATACCAGGCATTTTAATTAAAAATATTCTCGTAAGATCGTGCTATTTTTAAAGTATTAGTGTTTCAGTTATACAATCATTAATCTAAGATAGATATTAAAAAATCATGTTAATAAAAAATATAACGTATATTTTATCCATGCAGTTATTTTTATTGATTTTTTAAAAAAGCAGCTTTTAAGCTAAATGGTTTAAAATTTCCAGAGCCGATACGTTAAAATATTAAATTAAACTCGAGCTGGCGTAACACCCAAGATAATAAATCCGAGTTGATCACTATCGTTCTGAGAACTAAAGAGTTTTTTTTTTAATTCCACTTTTATATGTGTATTATTAAAACTGAGTTTATTGTCAAATTTAATGGTTTATTTTTAAATTGTACACGTAATAACAATATGTTTGTCCAACCGAAGCTAATCATATGATGAACATTAAAAATTCACTAACAAAGTTATCTCGTTCTGAAAAAAATATAATTTGATATTATGAAACTTTTATCTTTTTATGCCAAGCACGTTTTTCAGGGGCACTGATTTGTGAAAGAAACCTTTTTAAATAATATTTCGCTGACGATTTTTTAATAATATGTGGTGGAAAAATCTCTTATTTTTTATCTCATAATAATTTTGCGATTGATAAAAACTCATATTGCAATAATTTCCTAACACTTATAATTGTGCTGAAAAATTAGCTGCGTAGTAATGTAGCAGTTGTTTCCTCAGTTTTATCATTAAAAACAACGCCACTTTACATAAAATTTTACCATTTTATTTGCTTTACAGTAAATATCGTACCTTAAGCAGAATTCCATTAAGTTATCTTAAAATACAACTTGTTAAAAAGTTGCGAACTTCTCGAGTGAGATTTACTCTCTCTTGTCCAATTTATAAATTTGGTGGAAAAAAAAAACAAATCAGACAGTTTTCCGTGTTGTATTTTCTCGAAATCTCGTTTAAATTCGTAAAATATCAGTAAGTACATTCTCGCAATACTTGCAGTGATTTCGTTTTTCTTGGTTTGTTGTTCAAACTAGATTACACAAGTTATAACTATAATTTAGGAATGTCACGAAAAATATAATTTTTTCGCATTCCAGTTTTTGTTTTGTTTATATAAAATATATTTTTTTATTAGTCTAGCGAAATACCCAAATTTTTCGGCCTCCTCGCCTCTAATGAGGTTTTCTAGTATTATACAAGATACAATGACTTTAGGATATTCCATAACTGGAGTCTTGGCTTCACGACACGTTAAATTACATCAATCTTAAATACACTGTTAATGAAACAAACTTAAAGACCATTCGAGATACGGTAATATTGTACTTGAGATATACTTTGATAATATTGTATTTCTTTTAAACGAATATAAATTACACGCAATTCCCGTTGCATATAGCTAGCTGCTTTTTATGAAAATAAATTCTACAAAGCTTTTACTAGAGATAATAATTTATACCCGGCTTTTATTGGCTCTATCTATTTTATGCAAAATAAGAAAGCACATCTTCTCTTTAAAGCATCTAAATATTTAGGGGAATTGTATATTTTGAGAGGCAAAAAGAACAGTAAAGAACCTTTTTCAGTCCGCCGTGCCAGCTCGCGGACTTCACTTTCATAGCTCGGCGTGGTAATAAAGAAAACACGTTTGAATCCATTACAAATGGCATTATGGTAGAAACTCCATTATATAAATCTCCTCCGCCGTCGTAAGGCAAAATAAAACCTTCGTTCTCATTTGTGTGGTCTTGGAAGAGACAATACTTTGCGGCACTATGACTTGTAATTTATTTGTTTTAATGGTACAGCACCGCTACCTGACTCCGACTAACCTTAATTGTCTTTATGATTGTAAAGAGCAATAAGATGTTTGTGCGGTCTTTGTGATTTATATCTACTGCCATTTGAAAAGTATACTTAGTAATAATATAGTTAATAAATTCAATAGAATCTTTCGATTGATAAATAAAAATATTTTTTATTAGCGTGAATCTTCGTTGCATATATCTGGAAATTGAGCGACAAAAAATTGTAGGAAGATATTATCACTCTGGAAGCGCCACTTGCTCCATCGATTACGATACCTGCTTTGTAAGAAAACGTGTGCTAATAAAAGTGGAGTACATCCTGAAATGGAGTGATAAGATATTGCCAATAAACCTTCAGAAGAATAAACGACGCTACGTCATAGTTAACGACTTTAATAAGGAAAGAGAATATAAAACAATGATAACTCTACCTATATCAAATATTTTTTTTAAGAATATCAATTTACATTTGAATTTTACTTATTGTAATACATGTCAATTCTAATCATCCGTAACCAATAAATAAATATTTAAGTACTTAAATATCATTTTGTAACCTTACAAAGAAACGCATTAGGGCGTTTTAGAATTTCTGAAGTTCTTCAGGGAGGACCAACAGTCTCCGTGTCCCCCTAACTAATGACCCGAGCGTGCCAAAATTCATGCCTTTTATTAAAAAAGGGGTGGAATTTTTCAACTTTAGGGGAAGGAAATTCCGGGATTTGTTCCTCGCATCTACAATTGGGCGATTTTTATCCAACAGTCGATTCGTGTTTCTTATAATACTACCAAGTCACGAATACGAATCCCTTATAACTTTATAAAATGCTCATTCATTTATTTTATTTCTTCCGCATATTTAATTTATTCATTTATTTGTCCTCACTTCTTTGTTTTGGTGCTTGATAATAAATATGTGGCTTGATAACAATTTATACATAATTTAGTTGAATATTTATTTCCAAATTTTTGTGACTTATAATGAATATACAGTTGCGATGAATATAATTTTTTTATATTAAATGATTTCGGTATATATATATATATTTTTTTTTTAACAGTACTACAGCATTATGTACTTCATACTTATGTCGACTAAGACTTGTGGTGACTGTACTTGCATATGTATTCATTCAAAGCTACTTATTAAACTCATTATCATACTCATGTCACCATTCCAAGATCTTAAAGACCATAAGTGACATTAAATGCAAACTTTAAAAGACTGTCTCACGTGCATATATGAAAGAATCTTTTATATTCTTCAATGCCTTAAATTAACAATTATCTCTCAAATTAGATTGATTAGATTAAAAAGCCTATACCCAGTCTCATTGCATTTAATAAACTATCACCTAACTAACCAACGAAGCATAATTAGCGCTTTTATATGGACACCCTCATGCAAATTTCTAATACACAAGCCGAGTTTCTAATACACTTGATAATAAATTGAAATCGGAATAAATAATTTTTTAGAATAAGTCAATATTATTGATGTGGCTAAAACAGTTGAAAAATATGTAATCTTGTGATTATTAGAGGCAACATCGGATAAATTCAGAGCCTTTTAAGATCTACAGAGATAACAGGACTTCTAAAGAAAAATTGTGAACTATCTGAAAAAGGGTCGTTGGAAAGAAAAGAAGGCTTTTATTAAAGCCTGTAAGACCTTTAATGTCTTAGGAGTACTTTTAAACCAAAAAGCTTTGTAAAAAAGATATTGTCTCGTTTCAGATATAATAATAAAATCAAGCTTAACTAATCTAAAATCAGTTGATGTCCGTTTATTCATACTTTGCTCTTGTCATGTTTTGATAATTCAATTTTAATTTGATATTTTTTTTATTTGTAATAATAAATGTAGCACTTAATAACTATTATGAGTAACTATCGAATAGCAATCTTATTATATCTCGCAATAAAAATTTCCCTTGTCTGGATATATTGCGGCTATATAAAGAACCGCGAAGAAGCTTTATCGACTTTTCTTGTCATTGGACGACCGATCATGAAAGGAGTCTCGCGTGTGTGCTTTTATCAATTATATCTTATATATAAGCATTGCATATTCATTTTATAAATAGGTTGTGGTATTAATTATCATATGCTGCTCAGTTTATATTGTTAGTAAAGGAAAGTTTTCAAAAATAACAACTTATACCTTAGGGAGCGGTAATGTCAAGAATAGTTAGAGTCACCACAATGAGACAGGTATTGCACTGGGAGTGAAATTTTAATTAAGATTACGGTTAAATGTTTGATAAACTCTGAGAAGTTCTTGACTTTCTGACTGTAGTTTGATGTAATAAAATTTAATTGCCTTTCCTAGAACTTAACGTTACCAAAAGTAGAACTCTTTTTCTTTTATCAAATCAATGCTCGTTGAACATTATTATTATATAAAACACAGACATTAAATTAACTCAGTAGTTAAAATACTCTATGAAGTTAAAAAATATTTGTAATAGTTGAAAATCAATCTGATCTATTCATATAATACCTTCATTTGAGAACATTATATATATATAAACTATCTGAAAAGTCTACTCGTGTGCGTGAGGTGAATACACAAGTATAATATGTTTATAACTCATTTTAATAATAAAAAACTTTAGGTTTTTTTTATAGTTACCAAACAACATCTTTATTATTTCCCTGCCCGATATACCGGCGACAGATGTAAAAATAAAAGTTCAAAGGGCAAATTTCTAAGCAATAAAAAGTGAGCTTTTTTAGATTCGACCAATAAAAGTAGTTTGGCCTTTCGAGAGTGGCGGTTCGTGAAGGGGTGGGTCCTGCGTTACTTCAACTTATGTCATAAAAACATTACGCTCTTTACAGTATTTTTTTTAAAAGTAAATTTGAAAATGAGGGAAGATTCGAAGATGGGTTGAGTTTAGAAGTATATTATTTAATACTATATAAACATATTAAAATGTTATGAAAACCAATTAATACACATCACATTCAGCAAAATAATGTTTAATGACATTACAAATATTTTGTCATCCCAAATTCCATAGCAAAAATAGAAAAGTACATGTCCGCTACCACTTAAGCCACATGTCGTAAGCCCCACAGCCTGCGCCAGCATCGGGGAATACCCATAAGACGTAATGTAAGCAAAGCCTTAAAAAGCTTAATGCATGGAAATAATGAGTCTCGTCTAAAAAAATATTTATCAATCAGCATTATATTATATATTATATACAAGAAGTATTTCAGTTTTCAGATAATACAAAGAATCAAAATAAAAGATTTGATTAATCAAAATCAGCAGAAGTGATGATAATTCGTTTTTTTTTTCGTATTTATACGTTATACAGAGCGTAATTTGCAAAATTGGCAAGGGGTAAATAAAACCCTTTCAATGTGCTTATTATGGTATTTTAGAAAAATATAAAAACAGGATTTTTTAGTCTTCCTAGTAATTTCTAGCTGAACAGACAAATAAATTTTGTGGATTGAATGAATTCAACCGCGCGATTATATTTTACTAAATTTATATTTCTGTATTTGTTTTTATTGATGACCATTCGTGCAATTCGATACTTTTTATTGAATTGAAAATCAAATATTATAGTATCTATACAAAACGTATTATTTGTATTTCCACAGTGCTTTAATGAATTTTTGTATACATCAAATTACTAATATTTTTTTATAAATGTGCGTTCTTAAAAACGATTTATTCGTCAATAAAAAAAAATGTGTTAAACAACGCGTGTGTGGTGTATGCTGCGAACCATATTTTTTGACCTCGCAAAATCGGACAAGTTGGCAATGAGGTAGTGCGCAGCATCCGCGCGCAGCCCTGTGACAGCGGAAATGACGTCAGCCAGCGGGGCGGAAGCGGATCTCCTCGAGCTCTGTCTCTCTCCCTCAAAGGGCGGCCGCAATCACTGCTCGCAGCACTCCGACCGCTCCTGGCTTTTGTTTCCCTACCGGTTTATTAAAAAGCGTGTGACGCTTTTGCGACACTGACGCAACTCCACCTATTTCCTGAAAGATATATTTTAATATTTTTGAATAAAATACCGGTTTCAGAGTAACACTCTGTTTGATAGTGCCAGCGTGAAAGGTTGGCGAAACCGGTCACAAATAAAAATAAAAATGTGGAAAATCACCAAGTACCCTCTGTCAAAAATATTAAATATATATATGTATGTCTATTTAACGGCAATCAAGTGCGTTTTAATTGCCAATACAGGTTTATATTACTTACTAATAAGATTAGGCAAATTTTTTCACACATTGAAAATGATTTAAAGAATCTCTCAGAAAAATATCATCGTGACTTGTGTAGGATTCGAATCTACATCTCCAAACTTACATGGCTAGTGCACTGACCCTTGTGCTAACGAGCCACTGCAATTAATCTAGAATTTTTAACCCAATCAATATTGAATTCCAAGTAAGCTTGGAGATTTAGGTTTGAATCCTGCACAAGTCACGATGATATTTTTCTGAGAGTTTTTTAAAATAATTTTTAATGTGTGAAAAAAAATGTATATTTCACTAATGGTTTTTCAGACTAAATTGGTGATCATCTCACTAAACCATATCTTTATCCTGTTTAAGTCTTACTTATTTGGGTGTAATACCGATTCTCTTGCTCTTTGCTTTCTCCATCTAATGTCTCTTTTGTATTGGATCTTTTCCTGCAGCAGTAGGTTTTTCTTTTCTTTTCTTTACGATTTTCTTATTTACGCATTACTTGCAAGACTCTTTAATTTGTAACTTAATCAGTTCATAGTTTTCTATGTAAACTCCTATAGCCACATTTCAAACAACTCGATTATTCGCATTATTACAGGTCTCAACTCGATTTAGAAGAACTGAGACAATATAAAATTTGATAAATAAATTTTTCATGCGATTTCATGTAAACATACAGGTTGTAAAGTTTAAAGCGGAATTAGGTATATTTGGATGTTTACTAACCCAAAACTTTTTTTAATTAAAATTCTCAAATAAATATTAATAATAATAATACAATACCAATAGAAGCTTTAGTGTCTGAGAATTTTTAATGAATCAGTATCAAATAATGATAGTTAACGACATAATCCAAAATGTTTCATTTATAAATACAAGTCCATTGCTTCATAGATAGCTTTGACTTCCACAGCTTACAATTAACGACACCAGCATTTAACGGCTACAATGTTTATACGTAACGGCCGTTATTTCGGTTAGTAACGGTGCAGTAACGCTTTATGTGGTCATGCTGTGATATATTAAATATGGCGAGAGCAACTTAAATATAAAATATAATTAATAAGATGAAATAGGGGAAGGAAGGGGGTTTTCAGCTGCGGTGCACATACAAGTATTATTAACAGTATAATCAAATTTTCTGATTGTTTAGTGCAGGTTTCAACGGCGTGGTCTTGTGGGCCCATATATTAGGAGTGGGAGAAGCCGCAGCCCAAATTTAGGTTCTAATAATGCTTGTGTATCTCTACATTGTTTATACTTAATCACTTTAGTTCTTCACTGAATTCTAACTCTGTTTTTGTAATTTACTTCTGATTTTTATTTTGTCTTATCAATTTACACACGAAACACTGAAAAACTTTTATGAATTTTTTTATCGTGTGTAGGTTTTATTACACAAATATTGTATGCACAATTAACCTGTAAATGTGAAATATGCGGGTTTTTTAATGTTACTTTATAATAATAATCATTTAATGTTTTAGTTTAGGTATAATTTTATTAACAATTATTTGATTGCATGACAATCTTACAAAACCTGTAATTTAACTGAATAATCTTTTATCTCTTCTTCTAGAAATGTTATTATTACTAGTTTTTGTATAATCTCTTGTGTAATAAAGGTCATAAAATTTCTTCACGAAATGAATACTAACATCATTAATTTTATGATTTACTTAAAACAGAGGATAAAAAAAACTTTTAACACACAATCTATTATTTACAAAATAGTAATGATTAAAAATTGGTTATTACAAAACACTCATAATAATTTATATTTTATAATAAAACTCATGAAACGTACAAAATTAAACAAGTTGACACATTTATTCATTTTGGTATAGTTAATCACTTCTGAAAGTCACCCCTTAAATTACATATGAGAGAAAAATAATGAACTCTAATTATTTACGAGCGACACTTACAAATACAACGCAAAAGCGAGGCTTCGTGTGAGCTTTAATATTCAATTTTCGCATTTCTTAAACTGTTTCTCGTTATTAACTGTATCCATTTATCACAAAATATATAAATTTACACTTAATGTGTAGACTAAATAAAGTATACTTATGAGATTTGAAATCCTTTGTAGTGCAAAAGTGTTGTTAATATTACAGTTTTGTTATGATAAATTTAATTTAAGATGATTTATTTGACATCATACGAAACAACGAATAAAGTCAACTATAAAACCACTTCATGGTTAAATTCTGGGCTTGCTGTTTAAGTCTCAAGCTCAAATCCAAAATGAGCAATTAAAATAACGATTTTCATGATAGCTTTTGTAAACCCTCACAAATTCATAGAAAAAATAAACCTATAGTAAAATCACTATATACAGTCTTAACTACGTTAACTATTTATGGTATAGCACCAACACAGATCATCTCACCTGACCTTTCAGAAAATACTTACCGATTAATCTTCATACTAAGAATACTAGATTGACAACAAAATATTTCATTATTACAGGTGTGGGCAGTAATGGATTTTTATATATAGACTAATTTATTTATACCGAGAATCATTGAACGAATCTAGGATTTTGGGATTATTTTGAGGGTTTAAATCTGTTAGTAAAGGGTAAATTTAACTAAAACATGTTTGAAGAAAGACATAACATCGAATTTCCATTATTTCTAGATTTGACCTTCTTTAGGACCCAGGTCAGTAAGGGTGGCATCCTACCAGAGGTGTGCTATTTACATGGGTAGGTAAACGGGAATGTAATGGAGCGGTTAAGGAAGAAATATTTAAATTTTCACCCCGGGGGCATCGTATTAAAAACCTTCATAAAATAGCTATCAACGTGACTAACTGAAAGAGTGTTCAAAGGCAGATAGCGTGTTAAAAATGAAATTGTATTGGATTTTAAATTGAGGAAATTGAATTTTTTTTATATTTCGGGTACACTTCATGTTTATTTTTTGAAAAAATTATACGTAAACTTTAATAAACAATTTTGAAAAGAAATACGAAGACAATAACAAAACATAAAGTAAGAGCATATATAATCAATTAACGATATCAGAATTACAAAGAATACCGGCATAAATGCGATTCTGTTTATCAATAGCATACTGTGTCAGTTGAAATTATAAATGTATGTTTAAAAGTAATTAAAAAATACGAAGGCTGGAATTTTTATTTAATTTTTTAGTTGAGTAAATATACCTCATGTGTAATTCTAAAATAAAGCGTTGAAGATTGCAAACACAGATTTTCTGTTTGTGCGGAAAATATGCTATTTATGTTTTTACAAAAACACAAACACTTATTTAAAAATGTTCACGAATAAACATTTATTTTAATTTAAAACACCCAAAAATGGCAAACGTGAAAACAAAACACAAATTAATAAACGAAATATATTTTTTTACCACCGGAAAAAGCCTGATTCGATTTCACGACCAAAACATGAAAATTGAGTAAAATCTCGTTTACCATTTTCTATACGAAATTGTTGGCAGAAATAAGAAAAATGTTTTTACTTTTTTAAAATATAAATTACATGACGCGTTATTGATGCGTATTGAAAAGTTTACTGTAACTTGATATAGTCAAAAGATAATTGATAAGATAATTGCTCGGCAAACTGAAATGAAATATCGTTTTTCTATCACCTAAAACAAATTTGTGTTCCCTCTGGTATTCTCAGTATCCATTGTTGCAAGAGAAATTAAAAAAATATGAATATTAAAGAATATTAATTAGTTTATTTTCGAATAAAATATTTAAAAAAAGTAAAATATCAAGTTTTTGCTCTTAATTCTTTGATATTTAATGTAGTGTTCTTTACATTTTTTAATAATGAAAGTGGAAAATAAAACCACAACTCAAATATCAGAGTACCACCACCATGTATAACCAAATAGCTCAAAGATAACGGGAATATTATCCGAACTATTCGACTAATAAATATTTTTACTAAAAATTAAACCAGTATATGGTGGATATAAATTTAATCTGACTGAAAATAATATATAGTATATTAATTAATAAATACTGGAAAATTGCTCTTGTCAAGTCTTGAAGATCCGAAAGATAGGGGTCATAACTTTTGAAACAGTTACAAGCAATTTTTGTGCTCATTGCATATAACACTGTTAAAATATGATGAACATTCTATTATGAAAATAAACTTCTTGGCAGCGCGTAAGTAAGAGCTGTAAAAATTAAAAATACAAAACTCAACCTCTTTCTTAAAGGCCGCACAAGTAATTTGATTCAGAATTTTCTGCCAAGTTGAGTACCATAAATTAAATATTTTGGCCAACCTATCTCTCCACTGTACTGAATCTTTTAAATGGCTACCACTGTTGTATTATCAATTATATATATTACAACAACCTCTCCATATATGGCCAGTGCCTGCACTGACTTGTTGCCTGAAAGTAGGTCTCCTGAAAATGTAGTTTCAGATTCTGATTATACACTGAAGTACATAAAAAAGTATAAAAGCATTGGATTATATGTTATTCGTGACCTATAAATATTTTAGCAACATTAATGAATTCGTGTCATAAATTTTATATAATATCACTTTTTAATGTATAAAAGTAACTGTAGATGAGCGTAGAAGAATAATATTCAGTAAAATAGCACCAATACCGTTATTTCCCAAAAGTAATGATGCAACATTTAATATTTGTGTTTGCGCCAAATTTTATTATTGTTTAATCAAATCAAAGTATAAAAATAAATATGTCAGTTAACTTTAACGTCAATATTTAGTATGAACAATATATTTTACCCCAGGGTTTGACTTCTCATTATTATTTCAATAACTATAAGTAAATTAATTTTTTGCCATTACCTCGATAGGAAATTTCACGGAGTTTTTTATTTTTAAAATCTTTACAATAACTGTTATTGTCACATTGATTTTTCGTTATATTTTAATTTTTTCGGAGATACATTTTAAGAACTTGTTGAACAATTACATTAAAAATACCTTGGCTGATCACAACCCCGCTTCGCACTCAAGTGTCAAGAGCAAAAAAGTTTCATTACACCTGACAAACGAAGGAAAATATAATATAATATTCACACGCTGTGGTAAAATAGCCATTGTTTTTCTGACGAAGCAGACTATGTTAAAATATACGTTTTTATAACTTATTAAATTAAATAAATTTATCGAAACTTTGATTCTTGAACTGTAAGGTTTATTTGTAAAATATATACGTGCTTAGTCTTTATTTAATTTATTATAAAGGTGTTCAAATAAATGAAATATGATATCAGTATACTATTTTTTGTTCTCCTCATATAGGTTTTATCGTTTTCAATGTTTTTATTGATTTGATATATACATGATAACTTTTTAGTAAATAGTGTAGCTATGCTCTTTAATTATCAATATCACGACCACTTTACACATTATTTAGCGACTCACGACACGTTTGTGCCCTTATCGGATCCTTGGGTACATATTAAGTATGCGGGGACACATGTAGCTGATAATTGACAGCCGCCCCGGGGTCTGGGGGTCAATGGTCCCCGCGGACCCTCATCCCTTAAACCCTCCCTCTTCCGGATAGAAACACACCCCAATAAAACAGTATTCCTACTGCTCATGTACCAATGACGCTGATAATTCATTTAATTTTATATTTGTCGAGTCTGATTATCAAAACAATGAATTTTACCATAGTACGTTATACCGGCTTGTGTGTCTTTCGTAAGAAAAATAATCAAAGCAGCAACTTTCGCAAACTACTAATATATACCCAAATATTTCAATCCTGACTCTAACAAAAAAAAACAATGTTACTACGATTTAAAAAAAAAAACATTTTAACATAATATACACAAAATACTACTCTTAAAAAAATAAAACGATAAATGTACCCGTAGAAGTAAAACCTGTAGCATTTACATGGAATTGTTATGTTTCTTGTTATGTTTTTACAATTCTTAAGAAACCACGGAAATTTAGTACTGAGAATTTTCGTTTAATATAAAAACTTTCAGTTGTGCAAAAGTAATATAAGTAAACTAAGTATTTTAAAAACTCGATCGTTAAGTAGGGACTGAAAAAAAGTTAATACTTGTATTATTCTTAAAAGTTCCAAACGTTTATTAAATTGAGAGCAACAAACTATTAAAAACATGTTTTTGGAAAAATTTATCTTTGAGACCATCATAGTAACTCTGTAATTATTAGAGACCAGTAAATGGAGTAAATTAAGTAATTTTAATATAAAAAAATATAAATATAAATTGCCAAAATAAATTTACTGATTAAAATGAACCATCAATAATAGTATTATTTCCATAGTGGCGTCATTAAATTTGTTGTATTGATAATATTTCAATAGTATATCTGTTTAAAGTTTTATTAATTAAATTAATATTAATTATATTAGAACCGACAGGTATTCTGATAACTGATTAATTCTGCCCTCTCCTACACGCCCGTAGATATTCACGCTTTCCAGGTGACTCGATAGCTTATTGATTAAATTCAAATTGAGACGATTCAGGCATATGCTTGCAAAGTACATAAAATTGAGCCTTCAAAACGAAAAGTTTATTTATTTAATTGAACTAGGAAATTGTTAACTGGACCCTTTCAGCAACTGATTTAATCTCTTAAGTACAGATTAAGCAGTAAGAGACCCTCTTAAACATTAACTACTTCTCCCAATTCTAAACTAATAACAACCTAATTCGAAGGAATTTCAGTTTTATTTTCAATACATTTTGATAGTGTTAGCTTATAATATACTATCTCGTTTAATAAGTTAAACTTTTGAAAAGACAGTTTTAACGAAAATCCTTGTTACCAAAAAATAATTTATTTTTATGTAAAAATATTTTCAATAGGGCATATTTAAACCATATACTTGTCATATAAAATGATCTCTATTGAGCCTTCATTTCGATTGAAAAAACTTGTGATATTGTAAGTGATTGAAACATTGAATATTTTTGTCAAATGAAAATTTTCGCCTAATCCATAATTCCTTTGATTTACCAATGACTACAATTCACGTTTACTAACTGACTTACTTTAATTTTAAAATAAGTTTTAAAAAATATATATTTTTTAAGTTTGTCCACATAACCTATATAACAATGCTCAGGTTGGATCATCTCTGGTCTATCACTCTTTGTTGACCTTACCGAGGACCTTTAAACTAAACCCCCTGAAACATAAAATCCCCTTAATGGATTGTTTTACTCGGTGGTGCTTTCTCTCGAGGCTCGCACTGGTGTTGCCAGTGCTGGTGTTTCCTTCCCATAGTGGGTTGATTTATTAAGTCAGATCCCCAAGACAAATAATTAATCGCGTGGAAAAGCGCGGGGATTCATTTTTCCCGGAAAAATTCTCAACCGTGTTTTCAAGCTTCCTGTTGGACTGCTTAATGAGATCTTTTCGTTATTCTTTGTAAAAAAATATTGTTTGTGATAATATCCGTCTAGATTTAAATATAAATTTTAATGTAAAGAATTTGGAAAAAAATATGTATTAAAAAATATTTGATAAAAAAAAAACCAGACCTAAATGCTAATAAATAAGAATAAGCCGTAAATATTGTACGTATAAATCAGTGAAAAATCTGTGCTAATTACGTGTAAATTAAATATTGTTTTTCAATATGAAAAATGTAAAAATATATGCATATGATATATAAAATGATAAGCGTGACAATTACCGCTTAAAGGAATAATTTATACGAAATTATTATCGACAATACTAATAAATTTCATCAGTAATCGGGAACATCATGTTCTAACAATGAGGCTCTAATCAATTACATTAAAATATCAATCAATCTAATTGTTTACTTTACATTATCAAAATTAATTTTGAAACAGTTAATGTAATCAAATCATGCTGGCGATCAATTAAAAACTATTTCTGATAGATAAACTTACTGAAAGCAAAAATAAATTTTTATATTAAATTAATGGCGTGAAGTAGCTTCGTGTTTATAATGGTCTTAAATATCAATAAACCACGTGCATTCAAAACTCAGAAACCTACAATTTAGATACTTGTTTTTAAATATTTAAAAAAATATATCTCCGAAAAATCCTTTGTCTATCTATCTTGGGTTCTTATCAGACTTTTTTGGGGTTACAAATAGCACGGGACCCGCATCAAACAGCAAAACAAAATAGATTTCATTTCCGCCATCCTTTCTATGGTCCTAAAACAGACCGGCATTTTTCAAACTATTTTGTGGGCCTGTTATTGAGATATTTGGTCTCATCCAGTTTTTGTGTGGATTTACTCTGAAAATAATAGCAATGAATAAAAAAATTGATTTTTTTAAGGAACACCTGTTTATAAATAACTAATAAGTTTCGTCACTTGTGTATCCTTTTGTTATTTAGAGATAGTTAAATGAAGAAAAAAAAGGTCGTTAAAAGTTATAATATAAAATATGCTACTCATAGAATGATTTTTTTAATATACACTAAATTACTGGCTGTATCACGTCAAGATGTTAGTTCTTCTAAAGAGATGATTAAGACATCTTTTAATTTTATAAATAATAAACAACTCTTAAAATTTATAGATATAACTCCAAACTAATATTTTAAAAAGAAAAATTGCGAATATTTTCATTATTAATGCATGATTTTTTCTATCGTTTCGTATATTTTTTTAAATGATTGCAGTCGATATATGTACTACAGTAAAAAAACAAATTTCAGATACAGAGTATTTTTTTAAAGTAAAAAATATAAAATACTGTCGACTTCAATTGTAACGTAGGGAATGACTTATAAAAAAAAATATTATTTCACGATGTGATCCCGACCACGTCAAAAATATAAACAACCACATCTATAAACTTTAGCATTACAAAAATGTCCCTACGCCCTTTCGGGCATATTTTAAATAAAGCATCATTTATTCGTTACATAAACCGACGTGCGACACACAATAAAGTTGATGTAGTACTTTCTGCTTTTAGTAAAAACTACTGAGATAAAATATTCCGAAGGCATAAATTTTGCGTTCGGTAAGCACGCATCCAGTCGTCGAGTTTATAACCTTTTACGTTTTTTGTCAGATCATATCTTCAGAGACAGCAGGCATTTGTGCTTCAGGCTGTACGTGACGGCCCCGCGAGCCTCCGGGCACATATCGGGGCCATCGGAACTGCGACACACCCCGTGCTACCTTTTTTACAGTCCTGAAACAATATATACATAAATAAATATATATATTATTGATTTTTGTGAAGACCGTCTCGCAGGAAGTACGACTTTGCCTATACAGGTTTGATTGATTGATAATGATTAAGAACATTTTTTCAAATATTGAAAATTGATTAAAGAAACTCTCAGAAAAATATCATCGTGATTTGTGTGGGATTCGAGAACCCACATCAATTATCAATTATACCAACGAATCACTAGTACTAGGCAAGAATTTTTAACAATCATGTCCTTTAAATGAACCAACGTACTTATTATGCCAATTAAATATTTTGTGACTTGCAATACTAGATTTTTATAAACATAATGAAAATAATAACTTTTTATTTAAATCTTCACAGTGAGTTTATTTAGAATATTGTATTTGCATAACTAGTTTCGACCCTATAAACCGGGTCATCATCAGATGCAAGACTTAAACTAGCATCTTGCATCTGATGATGACCCGGTTTATAGGGTCGAAACTAGTTATGCAAATACAATATTCTAAATAAACTCACTGTGAAGATTTAAATTAAAATGTTATTACTTTCATTATATTAATGGATCTTCACCATTCAAATGCCTTGTTCCTCAACAACACTAGATTTTTAACACAAAGTACTGAGTGAAGCATTTGAATCCAATCTGGATATTATTATTTTTAAAGTCTATTTAATTAAACCAATACACGCACTTGTTAAATATATTATTGATTTTTGTGAAGACCATCTCACAGGAAGTACGATTTTGCCTATTTAATTGATTGAAAATGATAATGAAATGAAAATGAATGATTGGTTCAAATCCCACACAAATCACGATGATAAGAGTTTCTTTAATCAATTTTCAATATTTGAAAAAATGTACTTAATCATTATCAAATATATATATATATATATATATATATATATTTAATCCCCCTCTTTTTATTCAATTACACGTACTCTTTAAGTTAAAAGAAAAAATTCAGAGTGCGTGAAAAACAGCCCCTGATTAATCATTGAAATAAACATCCCCTATTTTAACAAAGCGCACGATAAGGCTAAATCGCGCATCCTGTCCGTAAACCCCAATTTGTCCGTCGGTTCGCCATCTTGCTGTTTGCGTCTTATCAGTTGTTAGAATCACTTTCCCTAATTACGGGTCCCTCCCTGCGCCCCCCCCCAGCAGGTACTCGCGCGGCGCCGGATAATGGAGTTAGGAGGCTTTGCTTGCGGCGATTCGTCTTAACCCTCGTTGCCAATTACCGCCGGTTTAGGATGGTACAAATTAAATGAATAATATAAATACTGAGCACCTGCTTGTTATAAGAAGTTTAAGCTTGTGACAAACCATTACCGTTTGGGAATTTTGGGTCACAATGATTCAATATATTCTCGTGGTTGGTGGCGTTTTGTTGGATCTCGATTACTATGAAACAACTTATAATGATAATTAATATTGAGTTTTATACCAGCTACTTTTAGTTTCGGCGTTCATCTTTTTTAGTTTATTTATGGCTAGAAGGCTATATATAAATTTATTTTGTATTTCAAATGAATTGGAGATTAATTAAACGATTATACTAATATAGATACAAATAACACGAGATGAAAACATAATGCCACCGAAAGTCATGCTGAAAGTCATCATAAGAAAAAATATTTTTAGTATCACAAATAGATTCAAAACAATTGCAGGCTGTTTATATTAAATTAATTTCTTATTATATTCCAAGTGAGGGTGTCTGAAAACGGCAAAGCTATCTCTTCTCATGCTCATACTTCAACATACTTATTTCACAATACTTTGCATTTTTTTAAAATCTCAATCTGTACAAGTTTAAAGAAATAACAATGTCTATAATGTTCAAACGGATAATTTATTTTAATATATTCTAATAATGTTTCTATATTATTTTTATAGAAGCGATCAGTTATGCCAGTATCAACGGGTCTATCAAGTTATATTTTAATTAACCATGCTGAATTTCGATATTCATTGTCTTTATTTTATTCAAAAAAATAATATTTTATAACACAAAATTTCAGTTTATTTTTATTAGTTTAAATAAAATGAAAATATTATACCATCAACATAACTCCGTTTGTAAAAAGTGGCTTTTCGATTTGTTTAACCTACTTTTCAACGGGAGAACCAATATGACTAAATAACAAATACATATTGTTTTTTTAGACCTATATTATAATGCAAGCAATAATTCAATCAAATTATTTAATACAAATATTTTTTTTATTGTTTTATTTAATGTTTACATTTCAAATATTTTGAGAACTTGTTATAACATGCATTAGTAAAAAATTATTCAAATAGTTCACTTTAAAGTCTGAATAAATATTTTATTATAATTTTAATTAATTGTTGACTCTATTGATTGGGTATAATAAAAAAAGCCTTAATTAATTTCGATGAGGACTTATGATTTTATATCAATCCGAAATATCTTTTAATTGGAGTGTCGAGCGTAGCAATAAGCCCGAGCCCTCTTCCGACATCTCTACCTGTTCTGGGAACATTTGATGAATAATAGATCTTAATTTAACTCGGCGCGATTTGCACACAAACGGGACATTAGGCAGAATGGATCGAGTCATTTAAATTTTATATTCGCCCGTTTCCCCCACAAATAGGTTAATTTATTTGATAATAACAATATAACAGCAATCTGCTGGATACATCTGATTGATTGCTGCAAAATACTAACTAGATCTCCTGTTGTTGAATTTAAAAAAATATATTGATAATGATTATGTACATTTTTTCAAATATTGAAAATTGATTAAAGAAACTCTCAGAAAAATATCATCGTGATTTGTGTGGGATTCGAACCCACATACTCAAGCTTACATGGCCGGTGCATTACCAATTATACCAACGAATCACTGGTACTTGGGAAGAATTTTTAGAAATCATATCCTATAAGTGCAACAACGTACTTATTATGCCAATTAAAAATTGTACGTTAATATGTATGTTGTTGCACTTATAGGATATGATTTCTAAAAATTCTTGCCAAGTACCAGTGATTCTTTGGAATAATTGGTAATGCACCGGCCATGTAAGCTTGGGGATGTGGGTTCTCGAATCCCACACAAATCACGATGATATTTTTCTGAGAGTTTCTTTTATCAATTTTCAATATATGAAAAAATGTACTTAATCATTATCAATCAATAAAATGGATATTTCTAATTCATTCAGTACTTATTTTCTTCAATAATAAAACATACTTTAAAGTTCTGTCCTCTGCTCAATTTTAAATATTTTTTTTATATTATTGATTTTTTGTGAAGACCGTCTCACAGGAAGTACGACTTTGCCTATTAAGTACATTTTTTCAAATATTGAAAAATGATTAAAGAGACTCTCAGAAAAATATCATCGTGATTTGTGTGGGATTCGAACCCACATCCCCAAGCTTTCATGGCCGGTACTTAATCATTATCAATCAATAAAACCTGTATAGGCAAAATCGTACTTCCTGTGAGACGGTCTTCACAAAAACCAATAATATAAATATATTTATTGAAACACGTTCAATGTTTATTTTTATATCTATATTTATTTATAAAAATATTATAATTAAATAAAATCTGATACGCTACTTATTACAAATTTAATATGTGTAATTTATTTAAGCCCGTGCCGTGCCTCGGGGCTGTTTTTAACCCTCGGTGTGATGTCGGGCGCAAACAAAGTTAACCCGTCACTGCCTATTTGAGTTGGACAAGATAAGCAGTCGGGGTGAGGGGGTTGGGGGCGCATCTGGAGGCGCGAGCCTCCCCGGGACTCCATGCCCAGTGAATTTGTCACAAAGGTCAAATAATTTTTTCTTCGTATAGTAAAAATATTTTCTTAAACCTCCTTTTTATAAACAAAACTAGCGGTATTGAATTTTGTAACATCTTACAACTATTGCAGTAACATTCTAAACAGTAACGTCTAAAACCAAATTTTTCATTTTCTTTATTGTCAGTCTGTTATTAAGCTATTTACAAACTAAAATTATCTCATCCTACTTTTAGAACCATTGTATTTTATTGAATAATAGTGTAAATAAAAGTATTTTTATTTAAAAATAGTTTATTTTATTACCGTTAAAACAAAAATGCTGAGTATTTTTGATCAAGTTCTACAAAACTAATTGAATTCAACAGTGCTAACAAAGCTTTTGTTATATTTTACATACACCTAGTTAAACGCTTTATCACAGATAAACGATCTCAATTTCAGGTTTTACTATATAAAATAATCTTGACATCAATCACATATAAATGAAAAGGCAAAAATATATTATTATATCTATGTGATTCTTAAAAATACAAGCTTTTATTCTAAACAAAAATGTAATTATATTCGATAGTTTTACGGTCTCATCAATGGTTGCTCAATACTGATTATTACTATTAATCATCCTTTCAGAGCTTGGACGTTAAAATGTTATAGACTATAGTATTAATGATTATTTGATATCCGTTACGTCACCATACAAAGTGTAACTGGACTCAGTTAATTCACCATCATTTATCCCAGAGATCATGTGGATGTTGGCAGAACGATGAGTTATCGACCCCCAGGGCGGCGGTACGTGGCACTGGGTTAGGTAATGCCGATACTTGCTGGTTTATCTCCCACCCTGGCAACGCCGACTATGTCGATAGTCATTTGTCATGCTTTGACAAAATGGCGGCCATGAATATGCTAAGTAGACACAGAATGCCTGTTGTAGGTTGTAATGTTACCACGGAAAGAATGGCTGGATAAACTTGTCGATAAGTTACATAGTATATAAATTTGCGACACTGATACGACGCGGTCAGTAGAAGTAAATATAATTTATTAGTATAATTTATTATTATTTTAAATAAATCAAAAATTGTACTAGTAACTCGTAATTCATCCACTGATTTATGATGGTTTACATTTTCATGTACTTACGAGTCTATAGTGTTGGAAGGAAAAAAATGACAAGAAGTTGGTCCGTTAAGCCGTTGGCATCTATTCTGTTGTAAACTGTAAAGCCACATACTTCTATCAATTCATTTGAATATAAAAATTTAACTCCTCCTATAATCAAACCCCATACATTAACTCAGGTAAAAAAACGCACTTAACTACTGGACCACTTCAATAATGACAAGTCAAACGGCAATCTGAATTCTGCGTAAATTTTAAATTCTTTATGTAGCTAATTGATCTTTTGAATAAAAATGTTATAATTGTATGGAATGTAAATTTTTAATCTAAAAAATCATTTCAGTGGTTTACTTTATAAAAATACTTGCAGACGAAAGAATAAAAAAAAGTATTTTCATTAACTTTTCCCTTTTCATTTTTTGCATCCAAATATTAACGCCTAAATGTTTAAAAAAAATAATTTAACTAAATGGCGATCCCGCCTTCGCCTAATCCGGCCCCTGTCGGCCGATTTTATTCAAGAGACGAAGGAAATTCCTTCCCTCTGTACACTGGACGCGCAGTTCTCCAAAGAAGTTTATTTCTGTTATCTTTGAGAATTTTCCAGAAAATTTGCAATGCCATTCTTGTAAAGATAATCTGAAATATTTCCTCCGTAATTGAAGGGGATATTTGGCGTGAAAATAATAGCAACGCTGCTATTGAAAAATTGGCGTAGAATTTATTAGTGAAAAGATTAGAGGTTATGAGGTCGCATTAATTTTTTAAAGATTATTTCATTGATTTTTTTGTCGTCTTGTATTTTTACCACAAAAGCTGGTAAAAACTAATAAAACTTAAAGTTTTATTAGTTTTAAAAAAACTTATGTTCGTGGTAGACGGTAGTCAAATTTCAAATTTGTAGACCAAATGAATTAATTTTAGTTTAATTTTTTTTTATAAAGTTTACAAACATTTTTAAAATGCAAAGATATTAACGCTCATATATATTTGAAGAATTTAAAATGTAACATGGGCTCAATTCGCGTATACGCGGCACAAAAAGCATTGCTACACTTCTTATGTGTATTTAATTTTCACTCTCTTTCAATAAATACTAATGTTTACATGCTAAAATTTATAATAAACGTGTCTTGTATTATTTTTCATTTTTGCGTTCGTAGTATACTATATTACTGTTGTGACATAAATATATTTCAACACCATTTACTAGTCTAGCCTAATAAGGAAGTATACGTAATCTAAATATTTTCCCCTCTATTATTAGTATTGTTACATAAATCTACATAAGAACAATTCATTATTTTCAATACATCAAACAAATGTCATTAACAATTAGCAAAGCCTTTTTCGGTAATTTTCACTGGAGGTAAATTTTCCATTAATTAGGTCAGAAAGCGAGCAATAAGTTTACAAAGCAGTAATAAGAGGAAGGTCAGCGCCGGCTGAGGTTCTACCATTGTCAAAGGGTTATTATACAAAGAACCTGCCTTTTATGTAATTAAACCCGAGAGCTCGACCTGCTGCTGAATTATCTATAGGACTTCCCCATCTCGCGCGGCCTGCTACCTGTGAGCCCGAATCAAATTTATATGCACAACTGCCTGCCTCGTGAATGGTTTCAGCTTTACTTTGTACAATAAGGTAAACAATGGGCAGCTCAAATCCGCGAGCAAAAATTGCTCTCAGAGCCTACCGAGTACAGCAGAAAAGCTGTCAAGTAGAACCTTGCACAGAACTCAGATTATGAGAAACATCAAAATACAAATTAAAGAGGTTTTGTGGTTAATTAAAATCATGATATACAAAATACAAATGTATTATATTAAATATAAATGTGTTCTTTGTATCAATGCTTGTTATTATAAATAGGAAACGGAGAAACTGCTTTTGAAAGAAAAACACAAAACGTTTTGTTTTCAGTTATGTATTTGCATCGAATAAGGGTATTAGACTTTTTAGAAATAATTTACATAAATATGTTGTGTTTCCGAATCGTCCAGAGATTTCAGTATAAATAAACATCCCAATTTGCCTTTTCTCATTACATTATCATAATTTTGCGTGACTGAAGTTTTATTTATGTTTTCGGATAAAAAAGATAACATTCATCGATGAAAAAAAGATGGATTCACATGAAAATGCTTAAATCTAAGTATGATTAATATACATTGTAGGGCTTCGTATAAATAATGTTGGAAATATTTAATATATTCCAACGTTTACTATTTACAATTAATGTATTTCAAAACTTTTTATTATTTGTATGTACATTGATGACTGATTTAAAAATACATTATAAGTTTTGATTATTTTATATTTAACCGATATTACATACTGCCTCAAAGTGACCATATACTTAAACAAGTTTTTTATATAATGTTATACACACTTATTTTTTTTACTCGAAACAAAAATTCTGAATATGTTCGAGCCAAAAAAAAAAAAAAAAATTACATAATAATAAATTATTTTAAAAAGCCTTAAAACAAAGATTGTTTACTTTTCAGTCCTATTGTATGGCAACGTATTAGTTTTATTTTTATATCGTGAAGAAGTTTTATTTATTTAGTCAAGATTTAGTATTAATACGGAATTTAGGCCAGCAGCTATTTGTTCATGATCCCCTTTGCCTTGTTAAAATGAAAATTCGTTTAGTCGAAAAAATCAGTATCATATTTAATAAATCTTGCGGTAAAACCAAATACAAATTATGGTTGAAAAAATATTTTCATTAACAAGAAACGTTTATGCTATATTTAAAAAAAAAAATTATAATATAATGTCTTCGGTCACTTTTATTGCAATGTGCTACAAGTTTTAATGATACAATATTGGAATTGATAACACGGTATAAAATTTCTGGGACAAGTATCAAATTAGAATATAAATAAATTAGAATACTTTAAGAAATATATACACTGCAATTATATAACTTAAACATTTATGTCTTTTACAACTACATATCAAAAATGAAAATGATATACATATTTACAAAAGACGAGAGTATACTACGAGAAATTTCAACTGCAGGCCGCGGATGCAAACAGGAAAGCCAGGAAGAGGCCCAGCAGCGAAGGCGGACCACAGGTTGAAGATCCCTGCTGCAGCTCGGCTAGGCTTTCTTCTGAAACAAAGGCGCTATCAGCTTTCACAAAATTAAAATACGCGATTCGTATAGCGCGGGACACTTCCGAGCAGGTTCTAAAGCTAAAAAGCCTTTGTAAAGGATTTTTTGATCTTTATATACTTTTAATAATCTAAGATACAAAATGTTTTAAAACTTTTTAAAAATTAAATGTTACAAAAAATAGTATCATAATTAATAAGTATATTTTTGTTTTAATTTAAAATACTTTCAATTCATCACAGAATTAATATGAATAATCAACTATATCAATGTACTTAAATTATACGACAGCCAATAGCTTAGAAAATAGTCTTTTTAGTAGACTTTTGTAAAGAAGAAGCGCTCATTACAAAACTATTGAGTAATATTTTAGCCATTAGTCTGATTATTTTGCAGAGTTTAACAGATTTTAACAAACTGTCGCAAATACTTAAATAACAATTTTTCTCTTGTCTGTCACTGTATTTGGACGCTTCTCTTTATATTTGAACAAGAAACAGAAAAGTCTTTGCGAATCTTCAATTATTTTGATGAAAGTTCGTCTGCAAACGAAGCTGAGCGCGTTAATAATTAACATATTTCAAAGTTTCAGCAACTAAGCATTCCAGTACCTTATCCAACCAAGTAAGCAGTCAGATTTGAACTCAAACTATACTTCAGTTAACTCTAAACTATGCGAAAATGTTTACCCAAAATATTTAAATTCAACTCATAAAAGAGAAAATGCTCAAAGTAATCAACAACGTAATATTTCAACGCAATACTCAAATCGGTTAAACTATTAAGACTAGATTTAATGAATAAAGAGACCAGCAACATTATTTTAAGGAAATTTTATTTATACAAAAAAACATAGAAATTTGATGGATCGTATAATTTTCAGTTGCATTTATGTAAATGCAACTTTTTTTTTACACATTTGAACTTTAATTAACCCCGCCATCATTACTTGAAAATGTAATCTTACTTTGTTTTTCAATTTTAATTTTAACATCAGTTATCATTCTTCAGAACAAACTGAAGAAAATATGGTTGAGATAAAAAAAAAATCTGTTAGGAAGTTACTGTTAGAATTAATTTAAGAAACGTGTATAAAAATTTCGGTCCGATTATTTTGTTATAGTTTAAACATAATCAAGTCGCGTAGATTCGTTAACCAAAACCGGCTGAATTATAAGGCTCGGGTGGAGCTTCAGCCTAAAGTCGCCCAAAGCTTCCAGAACACGTTTCTGTTATTTAATTTGATGCCATTTTACAGCAAACAAGGAAACTTTCAGGATTGTCCGGCCACTACTGGCTTCCACAGGAGACTCCACCGCTACCTGCAGGAAATATTATGAAAACAGACTACGGCACAATTAAGGGTATTGTTTCACGAATTATTTTCAGCAACTTTACTTTGACTTGAACAGTGTGCACCGCATATAAAATTAATTTATAAATTTAAATTACCCCTGGCCAAAAATTATTTTATTGAATAATTAAGAAAAAATCTACTGTGACAACGACTTTAAAGTTATATAAAGTCACACAGGTGTGGGGGGTTTTAAACTAATCAGAACTTTTTTAGGCGCTGAGACTTTCTATTTATATTAAAGTTTTTTAAAATATTCAATAGATTTATAAAATTTATTCATACAAGGCAATCTGCGATAGACATGAAAATATGATTTTGATTACAACCTGTATCTAAAAATCAATTATCAAGATTTTTTTTTCGTTTTGAATGTGAATTTATTACGTTTTCGGTTAATATTTATTGTTAACACAATTAATGTATATTGGTTAACTGATTTATTATTCATTTAATAATGATTAAAAACTATTACGTTTAAACCTGAATACGATTAATATAATTTTTTTTATTAGATGTTCTTATTCAGACATATATTACTACGCAAACGTTAATTTACCCAACTTGGCATCCATTAACTTTCAAAAAAATGTAAAATAATACTTTTAATTAATAATACAAAACAGTATTAAAGCAATATTTAACATGTTTAAATATAAAAACCTTTTAAATTTGTATAAAATATTTACATAAGTATTTATTTCGTGTGATAATATTTCTTTATAGTCAACATTGTATTTATTGCATATTCCAAAGCCATTATTTTTATTGTTATACTAAAATTAAAAAAAAAAACAGTACAAAGCTTTAACCATAACCGTATGTTTTTGTTAATTAATTAATCACAAAATATAACACACTTCACACCTGAAATGGCAAGGAACATGGTCAGTTTCATGGAAAATTATAAAATATCTTTATGTGATTTAATAATTATATTAAATTTTATACAATAAGTCTTATCGTAATTAAATAGCAACAAAATAGGACATCTAGATCATAGACGTTTTCTCAAAGGATTGTTTTTAAATTAATTATAATATCTTTTCGCAATCATGATATACGGAATATAGATTAACATTAAGTCAAATTTCAATACAGTACAATGTAACAAATTATGATGTCAGATCTCAGCAAGAGCCTACCAGCTGCAGCAGTTGCCGTAAAATCCAATACTACAAACACTTAACAAAACGGCGTGCAATATTATTCCCTCGGTATTCTCGAACATACAATTAAGTAAAGTCTATTTCCGCTATCAGAACGGCATATCGTATAAGGGATATTCGAATCCGGGCGTCGCTTGGCACTTTACCAACTGTCCTTGTTCCCCGCACAACTTTCTGATTATTCCCCGCTTAATGCTCCGAGAAGAATTGTTTCGTTCCAGATAAACAGGCTCGAGGAACGCTCGGCCGTCTGAAGAAATTGGAGTTTTATCAAAAGAGACTCTCCCCATGTCTCAGTCAAGAGATAACGATCGGATTAAAGTTTTACAAAGTCGAATCATCGCCTAGCGTGTGTGTACCTGTCATTAAATGAACTCACTTGTACCGTTTTACACTCGAGGAGTGTTGGTAGTTACCGAAAATGTAGATTGAAAATTTATTACTTTTGTAAGTATGCAGAGTAACTTTGCAGATATTCGTCGGAGGATGGAAAGTCTATTTAAAGTTTATTTAAAACCCAAATAAACTACTCATTAAGAATCAAAAGATTTATTAAAAGTGGCTGGTTACTTTTAAATTGTGAATTGTGTTTTATCTTTGGAAAAATAAAAATCTTGCATAATGGTGGTTTTTACTGAAGGCGTGCACTAGTAGCGACAGCTCGCAGGTGTAGCTAACTTGAATGACTGAATTAACCAAATGTCACAACTGACAACCAAACTATAACTAACCATAAAAAATATTAAAATGAAAGGATGCCATTAGATAATTGCAATAAAGTAATGGGTAGGGGGACGCATCGTTGAGCACGTGCACCGGCAGTTGTAGGAGTGCACAAACTACAGCGCACAGGGGTAGCTGGCTTAGATTGATGAATATACCGAGTGACTTGTATAGATAGGGTGTAAACGAAAATTATATGAAGCTTTCTTTACACGCTGTGACACAACCGACAACCGAACGATAATACGTTGTGTCACTACGTGTGCGGCCGGTTTCATGAACCTCGGAGAGGGGTGCTCCGTTGAGCACGAGCACGGTATAGGGGTAGCAGGGGTAGCTAGTTTGGGTTAATGCATTGATGGAATGGCTTCGTTGTAGGAGTGTAGCACGGTGTAGGAGTGTTCGGACAATAGGGCGCAGGAAACGGAACGGCTTCATTTTAGGAGTGTAGCACGGTGTAAGAGTGCGCGGGTGACAGCGCGCAGGGATAGCTGGTTTGGGTTGTTGATTAAACGGAACGGCTTCAGAAAGCACGGGGAAAGGCGCGCCGATGAGTAAGAGCACGATTTAAGCATAGCAGGGGTAGCTGATTTGGGTTAATGCATTGACAGAATGGATTCGTTGTAGGAGTGTACCATGGTAGGAGTGCGCGGGCGACAGCGCGCTTGGGTTATTGAATAAACGGAACGGCTTCAGGAACCACGGAGAGAGATTCACCGTTGAGCACGACCACGGTGTAGGCATGTGCGAGCGACAGTGCACATGAGTAGCTGGTTTGCCTAAGTAGTTGATGTTCAGTCGGGATCACCAGTTTTGTCGATGCAATTACACCGATCGCTACATGTTGATGAACAAACGGAACAGCTTCAGGGAGCACGGGGAGGGATGCACCATTGAGTACGACCACGGTGTAGGCATGTGCAAGTGACAGTGCACAGGAGTAGGAGGTGGAAGGGGCTTCAGGAAGTACGGGGAGGGGCGCAGCACCGTTGAGCACCACCACGGTTTGGGCATGTGCAAGCGACAGTGCATAGGAGTAGGAGGTGGAACGGCTTCAGGAAGTACGGGGAGGGACGCAGCACCGTTGAGCACGACCACGGTGTGGGCATGTGCAAGCGACAGTGCGTAGGAGTAGGAGGTGGAACGGCTTCAGAAAGCACGGGGAGGGACGCACCGTTGAGCACGACCAAGGTGTGGGCATGTGCAAGCGACAGTGCACAGGAGTAGGAGGTGGGACGGCTGCAGGAAGGGGCTTCAGGAAGCGGGGAGGGACGCACCGTTGAGCACGTGCACGAGCACGGTGTAGGCGTGCGCGGGGGAGAGCGCGCAGGTGTAGTTGCCGGCGTCGGCGGGCGCGAGGCGGCTGAGGCGCAGCGTGCTGTCGGCGCCGCTGGGCCTGGCCTCGGTGCGCACGCTGACTCCTCCTCGCAGCACGTCCCGGTGCAGCTCGCGCCTCCCGTGCAGCCACCACACCGAGCCCGTGTCGGCGCCGCGCACCACGCAGCGCAGCGACAGCGTCGACTCCGCCTCGTAGTACTTCTCGCGCAGCGGCACTCCCGCCTCGTCCACGATCGACACCTCCGGCGCTGCGGGCACAAGCAGACCGAACAATCGACACCCCCTCAACACATATTCCCCTGAAAACGCTTCAAAAATCATGCAATGCCAATGCCTCTGTGTTACAAAATACATCTCACTCTTTTAGTAGAAACCATCTCGTAAACCGTTTACTACACTTTCAAGGGGGCTGAGACCAGGGTCAAAAATATTTTGCAAATAATCTACTGCACAGAAACAAAAAAATAAATGCCAAAAGTAACATACCTACATTCCTTTTTCTACCAAAAACATTTTGTTTATTTCTTATAGGCATTTGGAGATTATAATGAAATTAAATACAAAGCTATGGTATAGGATTAGTTCAAAAATTTAAAAAAGGCTTGACCTTAAAATAAAACGTTAATTCATTGATTAATTAATTTGTAGTTAAAATAAATAAATGAAATGACACAATTCGCTTCGCTTTCGATTTCCAAATCAGCTCTGTACTAGCCAAAAAATGTGTATTTTTTATCTGCAAGCTTGTGTCACTTTTTTGCGATATTGAGAAATACAATTTGAAACCACTCGAGAGCTGAAACCGAAATATCAAACAAATAATCATATCACCTTCACTGAATTATTATTATGATAAGGTAATCGAGATTTTTTGGTTTAAAAATCTTCAGAAATCAAGTAAAGCGTTCTTTGGGTGTCTCTAACCGTCCACGTTGAGGTGGACCCTGATGACGCTGGGGGGGTGCGTGGATAGCTGGCACTCGTACAGCCCCTCGTCCGACTTGTTGACGGCGGCCAGGCGCAGCCTCCAGTTGCCGGGGTAGCGGAACTGCACGCTGTAGCGGGAGTCCCCCGTGTAAGTGTGCGCCCCCACCGTCAGCAGCAAGGGCGCCTGCCCTGGCCTGCGACGCACCCACGAAACCTGCGAAACAAACTATACTCAAAAACTACCTCAACATTCAAAAGTTTCCATGCTTGCATGTCAACCGTGAGATTCCCTCAGAAAATCAACCAAGATCGTATAGATATATACATTACTCTCCGAAAAGGGATCGGGAAAAAAAAAAGCTTGCAGAAATGTACTCGAGAGCACTTAGAGCAGTGGTCCCCAACCCTATGCCCGCGGGCACCATGGCGCCCGCCGACCGCTTTACGTGTGCCCGCCGCTGTGCGACCACGATAAAAAAAATATTTAACTATAATCATATTGTTATACTTTTATACTGTTATTTATTTTACATGAAAATATTTTTTGGGCATTATATGTATTATTGACTATGTCCAACTATAAATATACCTTATAAAAATAATTGGTGCTCGCCGCCCGTCTGGCAGTCTAGAATGTGCTCTTTGGAGCAAAAAGGTTGGGGACCCCTGACTTAGAGAGTAATGCAGCTGTGTATCGGTCGATATGTCTCAGATCGAAAACCATGCCTATTTGATTTTAAAGTGCTTTTTCTTAATTATAGTATTGCTAAATATTAACACAGATTTATTTTATCTTTAATCATAGCAAATGTGTTGATATCTGCAACGCATGACGTGTGATAAATGATCAGCGGTTCAACAATAGCGGTTGTAAATTAAATTATGATTTTTAACGTTTATTTGTAAATTAATAGAGTGGCATTGAAAAAGTATTTAAACAATGAAATAAGTATGTCGATTTTTTGATTAAACGTCAATTAGATGCGTATTTATTACCCATTACGGGTTTATTATATTATTACTAATATGATTAGGCACATTAGTTCATATATAGAAGATGATTTAAAGAAACTCTCAGAAAAATATCATCGTGATTTGTGTGAGATTTGAACCCACATCCGCTGGTTTACATGACCGGTGTACTAACCCTTGTACTAACGAATCACTTCCGTTTATCGATTCCGGTCATGTAAACCAGGGGGTGTGGGTTCAAATCCCACACAAATTACGATTACATTTTTCTGAGAGTTTCTTTAAATCATCTTCTATATATGAACTAATGTGCCTAATCATATTAGTAATAATGAAATAAGTCACAATTTGAGCGTTAATTTTAAAAGTTTTTTTTAAGTGCTTTTATATGAAGAAACCAATTTACTGTTGAAGTCGAGTCAATACCGCTTGGTGGTCTTATCAATAGTAGAAACAAGACTCACTGTTTTGTCTCGGAGGAGGCTGACCCTGCAGTCCAGGTGGGCGGTGTGGCCCGCCTGGACCGTGATCGAAGAGTTGTCCATGGAGGCGTCCTCGAAGTGCGGGCCGTGTCTTCTGTCGTGTTCGTACGGAGGTCTGGACTTCAGCCAGGGCATTTGCCCGGTGGGTCCGATGTGGCCGCTGTGACCACGGTGTCCACCCTCTCGCTCCCTGCCCTCCCCCCGGTGGCTGCCTCTACTGTGCCACTCGCTGGTCACGGTCACAGCCCTGCTGCTCAAGTCTTCTTCTCTCCTTGGTCCGATCTCTTGAAACGAGTGCGTTTCTTTTCTCCTGCCCTGGTTTCCGTCCTGATCGTCTCCCTCCTGCGGCACCCTAAATAATTTGTTTAAGTCTACGGTTTGGTTTCCTAGCTGGAGGTACCGCGGCAGCATCGTTGTGCCGCGGTTGGTGTGGTAGTCCTCTTCGGTGACTATGTAGCTCGGGTCCAGATCTTCATCTCCAGCGTAGCTTTCTAAGCTCGTGTATGGAAGAGGCGACATTGCTCTTTCTGAAAGAAAAAAAATCATTACACAACACGGTCTTTGATCAAATTAACATTACGATTAAGTTCAAGAAATAATACAAAGAATTTTTCAATACAGTTTTATTTATTTTTTTGGTAAACAGCTTGGTTTTTCAGATTCCATGAATATTTAATATAAAATATTAAAAACAAATATTATTTAAAACTTTTATGATAAATGAGAAAAAATCTTAAAAATCTTTTTAGAAAAAGGTGTATATTTTATTTTCAAATATTTAGATTCGTATTATTAATATAGTTTCAAAGGCAGAGCTTCACACTGGATATTTAGAGCTCTGTATAAATTAAAAATATCAAATTCCTTTGTATTCTACAAATTGAGTGGACGAATTTATAACTAATCCCCCTTGTCCTACTTTTCTGATCACTATAAATAATTATACACATTTGAAACCTCTGAAAGAATAAGTTATTTCAAAGACAAATAGACTTGCCCTTATTATTTCATAATTTATAAATTAATCCATTACAATTATAATTCTATTTTAAAACCATTTTAATAATTACCAATTTTCAGTTAATAAATATAATTGCTTTCTCTAGGCAGAAGCCAACCGCACGCCACCAGCATCGATCATAATTATAAGTAGTTAAATCCAAAGTAATAATTGATTTTGGTTTCTGAAACTCAATAATTATTTTATCGCAGATTGAAAAAGTCATTTTATAATTCATCATATAGAATTAATGAAAGTTTCTTCTCCATTGCGTCAGACTCATTTGCATTCCAATTAAACTTGTCTGTACTCGGATAGTTAGCAGATATGCGCAATCAAGGCAATTACACTCCAGTATGAACTCAAATAAACTAAATTTATTACCTTTGTATAGCGGAGATATATTTGCACATCAAAATTAAAATTTAATCTTTTATTTTTCAATAATTTCTGATTTCAGTTCCCGTAACTTTTTTTACGTGTATGATAAATACGTTTTGTTTATATATTTTAATAAATTATCTAATCTATGCCAAAAAATTTTTGATGAGTCAATAGTTCATACGTGAAATGTATTTATCAAATTGAGATAAACTTATTTACTGAAAGATAGTATAAAAAGAAACAATTCACCCATTTGTTTTTTTTTTAAATTTTAATATATAACAAATTGTTATCGTGTATTTTCGTCTTTACTTAGCATGTAGAAAAAAAGTATTATAAATCAAAACGAATTTCTTATTAATGAATGTCAACCTTTACAAATTTAATTGGCTTTGTTTAAAACTCAAATCAAAAGTATAGTGTTTTGTGCAAAACAATGTCTAAGTATTTAACAAATACCAATAAAGCTCGCAATATAAAAAAATGCCTGAAGTTTATATTTAAACAAACTAGAGAAACTATTGCTTTATTAATATAAAAAAAACCTCCTTTTATTTCAAAACTATTTATGAGATTGTACTTTAGAAGTCAATTTCTAATAACGCTTCTAAAATTAACATTCTCGGTTACATTATATACATTGCTTGTTTATTGTTTCATTTAAATTACCGGCTTAATATGAAACTTTCTGTCTTAATTATTTCTATTTGTCGCTAACAAACTTTTTGTAAGGCGAGTAGGTCGTTAAATCACCTAGAACAACATAACTCGGGAAAACTTCTCAAATGAATGAAAAACCACTAAACTTCTGCAATGGCGGCACTTCACCGTGACGAATAATTCTCTTTTTATATTAAACAGGTTGTTCTTTTAAACCGAGAAACTTTTTCAGCCCTGAAATACGACAAGAAAACCTGCAATAAAGTTACTGCTTTATTTACTTTAAAAAAACTCCTGAGGTTTCAAAATTATTTATGAGATTTTTATTTCAGAAGTTCATTTTTAATTGGAGTTTATAAAATATAAATCCACAGTTACATTACGTGTAAAAACTGAATAAAAATTACTGTAATCCAAACAAAATAAAACGACATAAACTTCTTGCCGCTTTGGGTCTTCGGGTCATGGGAAATTGTTTTAGATAGTTTAGTCCCAGAGGTGAGAAGTTTCTGCAGATGCTGAAAAACTTGACTATGTTTGGCAAATAAACTTTCACACTGAAATTCTTATAAAAAATACATTAAATAAAAACTGCGTATTAATATGCTTTTAGCAATTCATTGAAATTTAACACATTCATTTACTGTTAAATATAATAATAGAAAACACAAAAAAGGAGTTAAAAAAAACTTTATGCCATCAAGGAGTTTATTTTTATTTAAACTTGTTACGATTATAATGTTTGGAAAGAAAAAAAACTACATTTTTTTACATCGCGAAAATTTTAATAAAATTTTACAAATTTTAAGCGTAAACATATTCCGCGAAAAACCTCAAAGTTTTCAATTATTCCCAAGTGTATTTTTTGTTTATTATTTTTGACAAAGGGTACTTGATGAAATTCCATTTTAATATTTTTAATAAAGTTTATTTGTGATATTTCCACATGTTTAATTTTATTGTTGACCGGTTAAGCCAACCTTTCACGTTGGCATTATTAAACTAAGTTTGTTCTCAGTTTGATAATGCCAACGTGAAAGGTTGGCGAAACCGGACACCAATAAAATTAGAGATATGATAATGTCACAAAAGTATTTTATTAAATATAACTTTTTTTAAATTTTATAAAACTCAAAATTAATGAAGTGTTTATTTTGTAGTAAATACTGAAGTTAATGTAAGTTATAATTTTAAAAAAACTAACAAAGAATACAAGTGAGACGCAAACAATTTTTGGTTATATAACAAAACCAGAAACGTATCGGTAAAACATAATTGTATAAAATTTAGCTGTGGAAAAATAAATGTAAGAAATATAAACTTACATAAGAAAAGAAAAGTCATGTCAAACTGAATCACACAATAGCCATAATTCCACTGGAAAAATATTACCACAAAAGCGTAAAAATACCAAATAAATATGCAACAGACATTAGGCACATTCATTTTATTCCTTCTTAAATCATTTTAATATTATTTCCGCTTACAAATCCGCAAAGGATTTCTCCATACGCAAATTTAATATAATCCCCCGGCAGGAGAATAAATATTTTGGCGGCAAAGGAGGCCATTTCTTTGTGTCCCGTGACGTCATCTTTTCGGGATACTGCCGGGAATTCCGAGTCCAGAATTCTTCCAAAAGTCGGGGAATACCCCCGGAGATATTTCCTTGTAATGCGCTCGGTTTTTATAATGAAGTGGAAGCAATTTCGCCCTCCGTAAATAATTTTTATTATGTTTTATTTATCAAAATTAGCTCTTTGTCATTCTGCAAGTATTGGGGTATGAGCGAAGGCATCTTCGTTATACTGTTTTTGTTTGTTTGATTTATTTGAAAATGTATTAAAAAAGGTTTAAAAATATATATATTTGTTTCCATTTTTTACACTGTCCAGGTGAATCTTTCTGGAAAAGTGATAAGATCTTTAAATTTATATTAATTACAAATAAATGAAAATCACTTTGTTGATTATACGAATTCATAAACAAAACGACATACTTGCTTTGAAAATACTGTCGGATATTCAAATAACCAAACTAAAAATAAAAAAAAATTAATTACACATTTGTTATTACCTTGATAGGAGAATATCAACTTCTATATTATTTTAAGATAAATTAATTTAACTGATAAAAAATAAATCATAAAAAAGCGCTGATTACTAATTTAGTTTATTTTCTGATAATATTTTTTTTATTGAATATCAAAGTATGCTTAAAATAATATTTATTTCATGAGATATTCAATTACTGTATTTTAAATAAATAATAATAATTAACAACAGATTATAAAGGGTCGAAAAGGGTTTATGCGGGCTAATTAGGGAGTGAATAGTTCATTCATTTTATGCCGCTTTCAAGTTTTATTATAAACATTGTGAATAATAAAAATGGTTCAAATTATTTTTTGTTACAGTGAAACCCATCAAAGCCAATATAACTAATCTTTACAAATTAATATCCCCGATAACCGATAAATTAAGTCACATTTTATCTTGCATTTTGCAGGTTCGCTGAATATTTTCCATGGGGGTGTCAACGTCTGCGATCAAAATACATCGGCGGTGTTATTTATTATTCTTGAAAGATTAGCGAAAAAAATACTTCCGATTAATTAGCCGTCAGTTGAGTCGCTTAAAATTTAAAACGTCGATCCATCAACGCCATTTATAATTTCACCCCCTGTAAAGGGTTGAACGAAACAAAAATACGACCGTGATTTTAAGCGGGTCGTGTTTATCCGCGTAATTAAAAAAATGACCTACTTTTGGTCGGTAATCTCTAACGGGACAATAACAATATATTATAAAAAATAAACCATGATGTCCTTGAATATGCTATGAACAAAAAATATATTTACAGCCCACATGACTTGAATTTCATCTATATATTTAATATTTTTCACAGAAAGTTCTTGATGAAATTCCAATATTTATTTTACTGGGCGACTAGTTTCGCAAACATGAAAGTTATGCATCTTCAAGCAAAGTGATGTTTCGTATACTACATATGATCATTGTCAAAGTGAATCAATGATTTCCGACTAATCGGGAATGCTTCACGATAAATATTTTAAACGATTCTTTACAATGCGAATAAGTCTTGTCAAGAACTAGAAATGAAAATTTTCTATAAATATATATATTTTTAAAATATATGTAAATGATTTATCTTAAGAGATAGGGATCCTATTCGACCAATTTGTAATTAACCATAAATCCTTGGGTATCATATGAAGCGTCCTTTAAATATTAAAAATGCATGTGGAAATACACAAGCCTCTTAAAGCAAAAGGGCCATTGAGGTCTACCATATTTTTATCAAACTCTTTTTTGGTGTTAAGAATCGACCATTGTTTGTTTAAAAAATGCAATTAAGAAACACAAATCCTTCCTCTTAAATGATACCACAAACTTTATTTACGATCTATATTGTATATTGTACTATCCGCATATATTTTTGATAATCAAATATCATTATAAGTTGATGAAAATCATACATATTGCCAAATAATGATAGTTAAATTTTAATAAAAAAATATCTAACGGAGTACTCAACGTGACATTTTTTTTATCAAAAAAATTAGATATTTATGTGCTTATAAATTTATTATTATTTTTATTAAAACAAAAACCTGCAATATTCTAAACAATAATAAAATATTCAACTGATTTTTTATATCTAAAAGTTCAATAAAAAGGCAACAGATAATTTAATAATGTTAACGCAGCGAGAGCTAATTTGGTTTGCGTCCGTGATAGATTGTCAGGGAAAATAAAATCTGAATTAAATAAACGCCATCTCTCGCCCACCCATAGACTGATAATAATAATAGAATATGAAGCTACTCCCAAAGGATCCAAAATATTTCTGAATTTAATAAATACAAATTTATTTTAGTAGGCATGATAATTTATTCCTTTGGTGGTAAATTAAATAACGCTATAAATTTTTGAGTTACAGCTTTAAATACAATGCTAGTATTCGTATTTGATATAATGAAGCGTAAATTGATACAGTATAAAACTGAATTATGAAATCAAATAACAAATGTAGTTATCATGTCGCAGTAAAAGTGGCTTCTGCTATTGTTTCGGCAGCCTGCTGCAAAAGGAATATCAGATCTGAATGCCAGAGCTTTGTTATGAAAGGTTTAGATTACCATATTTTTTTTCGAATATAAAACTATCCTCCCAAAGAAAACCTTAAACAGACAAATTTTCAAAGTAATTATTGTGGTGCGATTTGTTCTGGAAGCACCTTGTCGAGGTGGGGAGGCTCCTGCTATTGTTTCTGCAGCCTGCTATGTGATTATATATTAATGTTAATGGGTAGCAGCAATTCCTTCAAAATTCACTATTTCCCCTAAGAAAACCATGAAAACTAACTCAGCAAAGTATATGCTCAGTGAGATGGTCGCCAACCTTCACTAAGGAATGGCACCCGAAGAAGAGGAATAAATCGAGTTAAAATTAAAAGTAAGTGTTTCTACTCCACAAAGTTCATATTAAAATGAGTTTTGGCTAAATGTTTTGAGAAAGTCCCAGCGTCGCAAGTATTTCCATTATTCTCCACTCGGTGCTTTTATAAACAGGCAAAAAGCGTTGCCTTTGCTAACAACGGTAAATCAAGCGACCGGGATGGCGACCATATTTCACCATTGACATCTGACAGAACACAATACAGAACATTGTGACTTCCACCGTTTCGATCAAACAATTCTTTTTTGTTCTTTCCAATTGGAGTCCAAACTATTTTGCGACAGGTTCGAAAAGTTTCCGACTCTTTAACAATAAAAGCTAAATCTGGAGAAATTGCTGTGCGATAAAAATGTAATTCTGTTGGCAGATAAATTTATTACTAATCGATCAGTTATGACTAGAATATATATATATGGTATTATTTTCAGCTTGTGTCACATTATAATTAAAATATGAATATCATAGAATAAACCTACCCATAGGGATGACTTTAATTAGGGAAGTTATAGAATTTACCAATTAATTGCTTACAGCAGTCAAATAATTTAATAAATTCATGTATGAACAAATAAACACATAATTATGACTAGTGGATTTTGGAAAGTTTTTCCAAATAAAACATTTACTCATTTTAACTAAGTTTTATCAATTGAACAAAAACAGATTTTCAGAATATTTTTAGATTTGATAAAATCAATTAGTTCCACAACATTACAAAATATTTCTCCATTTTTTTTTGTGGCACGTAATTTAAGGTCCATGTCCAATTACTATATGCAAATATTATAATAACGATGTAAGAGTTTAAATGAATTACAAAATCCGCAACACACCCACATTCTACTCACGCTCACGATCCCGTGACCTGCCACACCCCTACACAGTTTTAATTGTCGAGAAAGTATGCCTCACTGATACCCTTGAAGAGATTAGAAATTAAATCGTTTAACTTTTATAAAAAAATTTAATATCAAAAGGTTTTTCATATTTAACTTGTATCAAAGAAGTCACTCGTCTATTTCATTGCAATTTTAAATTTATAAAAAATTCAGTATTAGTTGTTTGTATCACTTTTACTGTGTTTACTTTATTGTTGAATGAATGTCATAAATTTAAACATTTATAAATAACTTTATAATATTTATAAAATCAGAGATGCAATTAAACAGGTTCGGGGATTGTTCAAATATTATAATTTTTAAGGTTTTCTTCAATTAATTTTTTTTAAAATACAGTTTTACAGAGTATTTTTTTTTATTCAAATAAAACGTAAATATAGAACAAACGATTCGTGAATTAAATAAACAAAATTTTAGTTCATGGGTCAGAATAAAAATATTTGATACCGAATATGAATTTTTTAATATTTTCTTCTTCTAGTGCCTTTCTTCATAGGAGGTTGATGACCATTTCATCTAAAATATTCCTATAATGGGCCTCCAAACCATTCCTTCCAACTTCCAGCCACTGGCATTAATTCCGCATCCTCGTAAGTTTTCTCCTTCCGTTGCCCTTTTTTCTTCAATTTCGCCTTGGACAATCGGCTATATTTGACCCTACGCTTTTTAACCATCGTCAGGATAAATAACGGTTGTTAGTGGAGAGTTGATTGACAACAAAGTAGTAGAGAGTGAAAAAAATTAAATACGGCATATAAAACCAATAAAAGCACATATTTAAAAACAATTGAAATATTTTCATTAATTATTCTTTTATTCCCAAAAAAGTTTTTTTAAAAATTCCCCGTACAAATAACCGAGGGAATAAATTAAGGGGTAGATTGAAAGTGATTTTGACTCCAGCGCATTACGCATCGACCCCCACATTTCACACAAAAACGTAGAAATTTAAATAAAAAAAAACGTTCATTTAAAAGCGCTACATATTCATTTTCATAAGAGATCACAAAAGGAACTTAACATAAAAAAGCGACCCCAGCTTCGCCCTTATCTGAAAACGAAAATCCAGAATTCTTTTATCCCTTTCAGTGGAGCGCTCAGAGAGAGAGACGGGGTCTTGTAAAGACTCAATCTGTCTCTTTTCATCCCGGACCATTGTGGCCTTTTAAATGGACGCATTGTATCAACTGTAAGATTGTTAATTATTAGAAATGATTGAGTTTTAGCATCTTTTAATTCGATCTGCCTCCGCACATTGTTTCCTGGCAGAGACGCTGCTCTGGTTTGTATTATTCGGTAGTGGGTGACATGTCACTTAGCGCCCTTTGTGTCGGATGATTTATTGTGCTCGGAGGCTTGAATAGTGATGAATACATTTTATTTTGTATACTAATCTATTTGAGTTCTTTTCTGTGAAATTTACAACTCGATTTATCATCTTAAGTTCTGTATTATTGATATAAATGAAGAGTTTTGTTATGTGACTCTTCCATTTTAAGGAGACATTTATTGCTATACATATTATACGAATTCACGAAATGGGTTTCATTATGACGACAGTTTTATTTTTTTATTTCCGCATCTGCTTTTGCAACAGCTTGGCTGATTTCTTTAAGGTCGCATGTGTAATTTATGATCACTTTAGTTCTGTATTGTATTATACGGAATCATTTATTACTATAAAGGTTACGTATATTTAAAATAATATACAGTTTTTTTCATGGTAGTATCTGCTTTAACAAAATAGTCTACTTCTTGAACATCAAAAAATATACTTCCATTCTTTGACATATCAAACAAACATTATTATGCTTAAAACCATTTTATTTTTGCTTGTTTGTGTAATGTTTCAATGAACATAAATAATATATATAAGTTTATTCATTATTTTGTATGTATGATTTCTCTAGTTTCATATCCATAGATTGATTTTTTTACTTTTTATATAAATTTAAATTATTATTTTATTCACTTTAGAGTCAAAACATTTCAACTGTCTAATTAAAGGCTATATTTCAGTGATGTTTTCAAGTTTTATATGATTATTCCTAAATGCGACGTAAAAACGCATAAATATGCTTGTATTGCTCTTTCTTGCATTAATACATATTTTATTAAATTTACCAGTGTTTTTACATGAAAATATTTTTTCAGTAACATTTTTGCTAACTTCACATTCATAACCTCAATATCCGAAATTCTCTCAACTTATAAATAAAGGAAAAATGTTCAGCAACAGTTTCAGCAAGTATTTTTTTAGCAGAAATGTATTTGTTAAATTGTCAACCGATGTAGTTATCTGTATAATATAATATTTTTTAGAAATAACTAGATATACTAGAATAAAGACCACATAATAATAACTAGTTAGTAATACATCCTATATTCCTTACTAATACTGGTTATGCGAATAACATGTGCTTCAGAAATTATCGATTAACAAAAGCGTGCATGCTTATAATTAAGCGTTTAATATTCAAGAACTTTTGAGAGTGTTGACTTTGGGAAGCCACACATTAAACCGGCAACAATTTCCAATTTTTCCATTTAATATGCTCAATGTCCATAAATTACTTCGAAATTAGTTAGAAATATACCAATACCGATTTAACCAGACCGCCTGTTTCAAATATTTTCGCGTCACGTAAAGGTTAAAAAATATTTCACAAAAAACGTACAGCATCGGTCGACTCGCTAAATAAGTCATATCGCCAAAAAAATTGCTATTTTTTGGTTTCATTTTAATAATATGAAAATACATACAGGCCGTGGGTTTTTCCTTATTCTGTGTCGGACACGCCATCCGGCAACAAAAAGCAAATATAAAACAAAAATGTCGTTATATATATTTGGCTTGGCATTTTACGCACAATTCCCAAATATTTTACGGACATTAGGGGAAATATTTAGAAAATTCTAAATGTCGATCTCCTCGCATGGCCGCCGCACATTCGCGCTGCTTATTTATAATGACGTCACCGACAATGTTGCAGGCTTTATATTTTACGGAACACTCTTTCTTCCAACCGCCGAATGAGGCTTGCGAAAGTAAACACTAAGGCACAAAAATATTTTTCCCTAAAAGCAAATTTGAAATATACTTAATATTCATTTTGTAATAATCATAGAGAACAAAGCAGAAATGGGAGCTTACAGTAACAATATATATAGTCATTTTCAGCAGAGTGATGATGAACCACTCAACAAAGTTTATAATACTTGTATCTGTACCCGTCAGCAGCAATAAGCTAGATAAATGTTATCGTCGGAGAGAATGAATGAAACATGTATGATCATCGTTTATCAAATAATATTTTATATACATAACAATAAAGTGCATTTAATATGTTGAATAATACTAATAATAATAATACTACACAACTATAGTGTCTTTGAGGCTATTTGATCAATGTGCGCCATAAAAAGTATAGAACTATTTCATAAATTTTTATACACGTTTTATTTCTGCCAAAAAAGTATTAAAAATGAAGAATTTTTAAAACTGCATAAAAGTTTAAACTAATACACCTACAGCATCAGTTATAAATTAGTGTTATTTTTTCTTGTTGAGGGACAAGGCATTTGATTCTTGAAGATCCATTATTATAATGATAAAAGTAACTTTGTATTTTGTCTTTGTATTTAAATTATTTGCATGTTATTTAAGTTAAGCATCTGATGATGACCCAGTGTATCGGGTCGAAACTAGTTATGCAAATAATTTAAATAAACTCAATGTGAAGACAAAATACAAAGTTACTTTTATCATTATAATATAGTGTTATTTTATTTTTAATTTATTTCATTGCTGTTGCAGACTTTCATAGACTTGACGTCGCATTTCAGGCATAACCGTATAAAACGTTACTGAAAAATATGACCTCCCATAAGACAGTCACAATGTGGTGACGTGAGACAAGTTACATAACAAGACGCACATTTTTTACCCTTATAATATTCATAACGAATCATCGAGTATTCAGGCAGCCGACTGAAGGATGGGAGCTGATTATGCGTTTGGGGAAAATTTATTCTGTGCCATTTATCATGTTGGCAACACCGCGCTAAAAAGAAAACGATTGGCATTGTAGTTTTGTTGGGTTGGTAGCCCCCGAGGCGACCTTGTTTCAAAATAAATACATCACCGAGAATAAAAGAAAACTGTGCGAGATCAATAGGCGCAATTTTTTCTGGAATATTCTTTTGACTGTGGCCCACAAAGAGTCAACAATACAATAAATGAGAAATAAAAATAAAAATGTTGATAATATAAACAATGAGATATTGCTCCGAAACAAAAATGTCTGCCATATTTATTTATGTTCACTACCTTCTCATGGCAAAATATTATAGTAGTAGATTTTGTAAAGTCTAATTGATATCGCCTTAGTTACATGAAACTGTAAGAAACACCCTTGAAATTATTTTTTATTTGTAAAAAATCATCGTAATGTTGAAATCACTTGTAAAAAACATCGAGAATTGTAATTGATGAACGTCACTGATTTTCAGGTAATAATATTTATATGCTGATATATGCGTTGTTGATAATATTCTTTGACTAAAAATATTTAAACATAATAACATAAAAAATATATAACTCTACGTTTAATGATAATATTTAAATTTATAAGTACCTTACTAAATTCAACCTTATTTCGCCTCAACAACCTTTCGATACAAACACCTTGTGTAAAATTCCACGATAAAGCTTGCTCTGATCATACACAGCATACTTTCAAATAACTTTTGGGACGTTAAACATTACTGATAAATTTGAAATCATGGATACATCTTGGAAATTCTAGTTTCCAAATTATCTATCTGTAGATGTTTTATATATCAATGTTGCAAATAATTTCGTATTCATATTCATTTCGTATCGAGATCGAGAACGAATCATTAACTTATTTCCAATGAAGCAAACAAAGGAGAACAATATAAGTTCTCAGCACACATGAAAGGGAGAATCGATGTGTGTGTACTTTATTATTTAATATATGCAAATACGACCTACTTTAATATCTTCTGGATATTTTCCAGCAATTCAACTGTTTCAAACTTGCTCACACATAATTTATTTGAATATACCAATCCATCAAAGTTAACTCAACTTTTTTTTTTACCAAAGAAGTGCTAATACGAGTATCGTAATCGATCACAAGATCACTTTTCATTCGTTTATTAAATATTTTACTACACATGAGAATTCAAAATATTAATTCATAATACATCCTGTTATTAAAAATATCATTAGGGAAGGCCACATAGAGTCATACCAATATTTTATACGAGCTAGATATCAAATTATGGTTTATCCAGTCAACGATTAGCCCAATAAGTGTTTAGTCCAGATACAGTAAATGTAGCTCTAGTTCAGATTTCTGATAAAATCCTTAATACAAATACGTATCTGCACTCCAATCTATAATTAGAACTTCTGCTACGTACATTGCTGTATGTGCTCTTATTCAATTAGAAGATAGGTTCAATGTGGAAATACAGCATAGGGTTATATAAACCACTGTAATTTTAGACTAGAAGCTATCCACGACTTTCAAGCGTTATTACCTGCCTTTCTAGGTGATCGCATCTTTCCAACTCGTAGGTATTCTACCAGAATAATTCTAGTTTATTATTGATAACTCATATTTTTTACATTAAATTTAAAACCTAATAATTATCAAAATTATTGACAAATTATTTTTTTTATTATTATGAATTTTCGTTTCATAGCATAATGCTTGGTAAATACTTAAATCAAATCAAATATTGCAAGTAACATATAAGTAACGTATTAGAGATCTTCTCTTAAAACTGCGTGCAGATTTTAATATCACTTATTCTTTAATTTTGATGAGATATTGAACCTATCATTGCTTAGTGGTTAACTTTTTAATACTAATTTGGAGTATTAAGGTTTGTATTCTGTAAAACAATATCAAAATAAACCACCTAAAAAATATATCACTACTTTATCAAGGTGTCGAGGTACGAAATCTTAATTTCAAGATTTCTACCTGAAATGGGGAATGTATTTATATTGATGGCTGAATAAAAATATTATTTAATACAGTAAAATATATAAAATCACCTACAAATGTATTAAAATGCATATATTAATAAATTAATTCAGCGAGAGAGCTTTTCATCCAACACCCTTAAAAGAATTTGTAATGTTTTTATTTATTCAAACAATAAAATCCCTTAGAGTTATTTATAAAAAAGAAATGTATTTTAAATTGTTATTATAATGTATTTTTCAATTAGGACCTAAATCTTCAAACAAAAAATACAAGCATTTTAGTACAAAGTATAATATTTTCTACTTCCTCGTAAAATATTTTACCTCTGGGTGCTTTATGTTTTTATTATTTATCGTTTTTTACATACAAAATTCAGAAAGGTGGCACCAACTCTAATAAACAATATGGTGTTAAAACTTTTTTCAAAGTATATATAAATAATATTGAAAAAAAAAATATTATTCGTCAATAAGCTTTTACGCATTGTGTTTTTTTTATTAATCTAGTACGCTTATGAAATCATTACAGTTTAAATTAATTATGTCGCCAAAACATGATCGTCCGTAATTAAGTGAATAAAATAAAAAAGTAGTTGACAAAGAATTTCATTCACAAAATTATCTATATTATATTTTATATTAAGAAAAATATCAAAAAAAACACATGGCAAATTGAAAATACTTCAAAAATAAAAAGGATGCGACTTTCTTTAAAATTAAACTCATTTTGTTTTCAGTGTATATTCCGATGTATAATTCCACAGCAACATCTGGAATATTTAGAAAACCTCTTGATAAATGGGAAGATCTCGGCTTTTTTTTATGACAAATTGGTGCGCCACTGCCACGGCGCTCTTCGAGATAAAACAAAGAGGAGACACGCCACACATATCGAAAAAATAAAATTTTAACGATTTTTTTTAGTTGATTTTATTTATAATCATAAATAAAAAATTTGATGTTGGTGTTATCAAATTATTTTTTTAAATTATTTATTATAACAGCAATTTCACCGCGCTTTTAATAAATAATGAAATGTTTCACCATTTCTTTGAAATAATGCAAAGCCGAAATAACTTAATATGATTTCACTTATATAGCAAAATTATAAACAAATTAGAAATAAGAAAGGTTCTTTGGTGTTATGCTGCATTTAAATATGAAATTTCTAGCGTTTTGGTTCTGGTACAAGGGTCATCTTCAGGAAGTTGAAAAGTACAAATTTATTTAAAAACGTCGAATATTCCGACAAATTCAGATAAAATGACATTTTCATAGAAAAAAACTCTTTCATAATTTTAGGGCGTCTCTTGTTAAGGCTTCATCGGTCGGCTGTGAAGTTTCGTCGTTACAATCAGTCAAAATACGCACGCCACTGCCGAAAAAATGTTTCCTAATTTATTTGAATAATCTCCGTCGCGCCGTGCATCCAAGAGAGAAAAAGTTTTTTTTAATTTTTAATTAGAAAATATTCTGTTTCAACTTTCAAAGTTTAGGAAATAGCATTGTTCGGGCACCATTCGTTAAATTTTATTGTGTTTCGGGCTTAAGAAAGTGTAAAAAAGCAATTTAAGAAGTCGAATTTGTAAAAATATAAGAATGTCGCCGAATTGCTTTTTTTAAGCACGTTTTTGATGATTTATTCATAAATGTTTTTTCGCGTGCATATTTTAACGCAAAACTCATTCGAGCCCATCGTAAAAAAGAAATACTTTTAATAATAAAAAATCGTTCAATTCTGTTAACATTCCTAGGAAGCCTCAAATTTCTCACGTGCATAAGATTTTTTATTAATACATTTGGCCTTTAATTGCGTTTGACTATTATTTTATTACTTATATGATTGGGCACATTAGTTCTTACATAGAAGATGATTTAAAGAAACTCTCAGAAAAATATCATCGTGATTTGTGTGGGATTTGAACCCACATCCCCCGGCTTACATGGCCGGTGTACTAACCCTTGTACTAACGAATCACTTCCGTTTATCGAGAATTTTTAACAATCATACTCTACATATGAACCAATGTGCAAAGTACACCGGCAAATCATCTTTTATGTATGAACAAATGTGCCTAATCATATTAGTAATAATATAATAAGCCCGTAATGGGTAATAAATACGCATCTGATTGACGTCCAATCAAAAAATAGACATACGTTTGACTATTACACAAAAGCAAAATGGAAATACATTTTTTTTTTTGGTGCTTGAATCAATAAATCTACGAGTAATTCAGTTTCTGGAGGTTTACTAAATTATTTTATAGTTTTCATGAAAAAGACTGTACAAGCATAGTTTTTTTGTTTGGTTATGAATCGAGTCGGTCGAGTGCCCACGAGTGCAGGGGCGCCATTATGCTGTCGTTGCCGGCAAAAAGACGTTCAGAAATCAAAATGCAATCATGTCGAGAGCTGTTTCATGTTTAAAATAAATATTTCCGTGCACCCGATGCAATCCGGTGACCCTGCCGGGCTTTGGCAGTCGCGTCACGCGCCGGCGGACCAATCAGCGTCCGTTGTTCGGGACGTGAGCCTCGCGTCGGGCGCCATTTCATACCAGAGGAGCGGATGCAGTTTACAAACAAGAAACTTCGAGAAACATGTGCTTCATTCGCTAAAAGTAGACTTCGCGGTCGGAGCTTTCGAAATGGAAAAATCATGCAAGGAAAATGTGCAGCCTTTTGAAAATCTGCGTATGGTTTTTACTAGGAATTTTTCATGCCTTTTAGATTCTTCTTCTGTTGCCTCTCCTCATAGGAGGTTGATGACAATTTCCTCAAACACGTTTCATCCTGGGCCAGTCACACCAATCCGGCTGCACTTCCGATCTCTAGCCACTGACGCAAATTCCGCATCCACGTGAACTCCTTCTTCCAATAGCCCTTAAACTTCGTTCTTCCAGTGGCCCTTTTTGCCTTCGATTTTTCCTGGAGCAATCAGCTGGAGGATGCCATACTTATTGTAGCGAAAAATGTGGCCGAAAGCAGAGCTACGCTTTTTATTTTATTCTTCTGTTGCCTCTCCTCATAGGAGGTTGATGACAATTTCCTCAAACACGTTTCATCCTGGGCCAGTCACACCAATCCGGCTGCACTTCCGATCTCTAGCCACTGACACAAATTCCGCATCCACGTAAACTACCTTCTTCATGTGGACCTTTTTGCCTTCGATTTTTCCTCGGACAATCAGCTGGAGGATGCCATACTTATTGTGGCGAAAAATGTGGCCGAAAGCAGAGCGACGCTCTTTATTTTCTTCTTCTGTTGCCTCTCCTCATAGGAGGTTGGTGACAATTTCCTCAAACATGTTTCATCCTGGGCCAGTCTCACCAATCCGGCTGCACTTCCGATCTCTAGCCACTGACGCAAATTCCGCATCCAAGTAAACTTCTTTCTTCCAGTGGCCCTTTTTGCCTTCGATTTTTCCTCGGACAATCAGCTGGAGGATGCCATACTTATTGTGGCGAAAAATGTGGCCGAAAGCAGAGCGACGCTTTTTATTTTCTTCTTCTTTTGCCTCTCCTCATCGAAGGTTGGTAAACATTTCCTCGAACACGTTTCATTCTGGACCAGTCTCACCAATTCGGCTGCACTTCCGATCTCCAGCCACTGGCACAAAAACCGCATCCACGTGCACTTCCTTCTTCCAATAGCCTTTTTTCCTTGGACAATCAGCTGGAGCTTTTACCTTTACTTTCGCTCCATTATCAACGTCAAGAGTTCTCTTTATCTGGGCATTCTATGCAAGACTCTTTATAACTTTAAGACTTTTTATTTTAAGTGAACACATCCAAAAAACGTAATATTTATCGATGAGGTTACATATTCTTTTGAAAAATATAAATTCATATATATTCATATATTCATTTGATTATTTCATTAATTTTAACTCATTGCATCGTTTGTTGTTTTTACAATCAGTAACAAAAAGCAGTTTTAATTTATGTTGGGATATAGCGCAATTAAAATACTCTAAATTGAAAACCGATAGAGGCTGTATGATATGAAAAAATTAATCGACTTCTCAATTATTGTAGTATGAATTATAAAAAAAAATGTGTTTTTTGTGGTACTTAAAAATTTTACTTGTTTATATTTTTTAAGAAATTCGACTATTTTTTCAATAATAATAATTTTTAAATATAATTTAAAAGAAATTTTCCCATCGCTAGTCCACCATATGAGCAACGATATATATGAGAAAAGCTCACGTACGAAAAACACAGGTCTATTGTATGTTCACGTAGTTTGGTATTCCGTACACCATATTACATAAAACTATTTATATTTACTATGTTATTCAATTAGTTTATATTTTCACATTGCTATATTTTTGAAACCATTTTTAAGAGATTTCATTTAAAAGTTCTATTTGGTCCCAAATAAATTACAAAATCGACCTAATTTAATAAAGCAATAAGTATTGGGTTTTTTTACATTATTGTAATCGTTTATGATTAATACTAAAATAACCATTATTTTACAATTAATGAAAAGAGTCTCAAAGAAAATTTTGTCCGCAAGAATCGTAGGATGAACAAGAAAATCTTTATTAGCTGAAGTACACGTTTTATTGGTTGATTTTTCTATCGGTTTTTTTTAATACTTTCAATTAATGTCTTACATCCTATTTTCTAATCTTAAATTTACATTTTTCCCTTTAATCATTTATTTCAAAACTTAAACTTATTTATTGTTTTTCATATTTTTTTTATTTTTTACGACATTTCTTTTTTAGCAAGGCATCAATTGATTCGAGTATTTCAAAAGCATTATGATCGTTATATTTTTCGATTTTATCATCTTTGTCGGTCATCTGCAATATTAAGTAAGCTGTGGAGTTTTATAACTCAAATAGTGCATCTTAATTTTAAACGGAAAGTTAGACTTTTTGATGAGAATAAAGGTGAAGAATAATTTATTGTTAATTATAGCTTTTACGGAACTTGCTAGACAACAAAAAAGTGAGCATTTAACTCATATTAGAAGTTCGGTGTAGCACCTGTATGCAATTAAAATGTAAGACATTAAAGTAGCTTGTAAATATATCTCAAAACATGCAAAAATAATGTGTATTTTTAAATGTAGATATGCTCAAAACAATTCCATATAAAAAATTAATATAGGTTGAAAAACTAAAAAAAAGTTTTCATATTTTATTGAACCATTTAATTTGAATCACTCCGTCTTATTCAGAGAAAATAAATTAAAACCTCGACATTAATAGGCATTACGCTTAGCTTCACAAATTAAATTCTTCAGAAGATCAAAACTTTTACAGAACTGATCATATAAGAAATACGATAGCGAGGTTCAAGTGCACACGTAGGTTATTGGAACGACACACAAATTCTTGAAAGGTACAAGCGTGATTTGATTTGTTCCCAGTCAAGGTCGTTAAATGGCATTCCCGATATTCTGTGGAAGATCTCTTGTGGAATTCGCCGTCAGCTGCGGCGTGTGGAAATAAAGATTCCACGGATGTTTGCTGTTTTGCGTGCTTTGAACGTTCATCCTTATTTTCATTTATATTTTGTCTTTTAGGCAATAGAAAAATCGTGAATATGACAAAAGATAAATCGCTTCTTATTTTTTTATTTTATCATTTTAATTTTGTCGTTTTTGTGTGTTGCAAAAAAAGTAGTTTTTCAGCTGTAAAACATGAAACCGATTTAATAATGCTGGTTCAGGGTAAAAAATATATTGAGTGAGATGGTCACCTCCTTTGAAGAGAGGCACCTAAAAAAGAAAAAGAAAAACCTCGTCGTTTCATGTGTGAATCATGTATCAAAAGAATATTTAAAGTATTATTTTATAAATTAAAAATGAGTAAAAATGTGACAAGTAAAAGTTAAGTCCATTTTTTCGTATATGCATTACATAAATACGACACATAAAAATCCGTTTATGCGAAATGAAATGCTTTTGATTTTACGTTAAATGTTTAAATTTTTGATTTTGGTGGTATTTATTTCATTTGAAGTTAAATAATATGAACGACAATAAGTCAGGGACTACTTACAAAATAAAAGATCTCGGGGGAAATCAATCACTAACTTACTGGACTGATCAACTCAGGCAGATGATTGCAAAAAGCTTTACTCTAACGGAATACAAGAACGATCGCGTGACTACTTATAGAAAAAAAGATACATGAGAAGACTTTATATGATTTTATATTGGCGCATAATATTTGTAATACTCGCTCTGAAGAGGAATCCATCGAGATATTTTGATAGATACAAAATACTTACAGAGGCCATACCTGGAAAAATACTTGATTGTAGCCACTTTACAATGTAATTTAACGCCATCAATCAGTCGCCATGATGGATATAACGAGTAGCAATGACTGCGTTGATCTGGTCTAATAAAATATATACATAATATCGACAGTAAACTATCAAGCTTGGACTCAATTCTTTTAAGAATTTACAATAATGATAAATCCATTCGGTAATGATGACGTATTGTTATATATAAAAATCATCATTTTTTGGGAAAAAAAACCTTGAATACTAAATTTAAAGTTTTGTAAATAATATCAAATATCATGTAAAATAAAAAAAAAGATTTTTACATTAGAACAATTTAAATAAGCATTTCTTGGCTGTCAGTAACAGACATAGGTTTTTTTCCCCTAACAGCTGTAATTCTGTCGGAGGGTGTTCCTGTGAAGCCTTACGCGTAGTCAAACCGCTGAAATTAACCTCTGAAATATTCACGGCTTCCTACCCCTAAAAAGGCGAGATTAAACGGCTAAATAAAATATTTAACCTGGATGCAGCCGGCGGGGGTAGTCCGCGCTGCCAGAGCTCGGGCAGGAACAATCAGACACGAGATCAGCTCACGAGGGAAATAGTTCATCAAGATATTTCATGTGCATATATATTTGCTTTGAAAACATAATTAACATTCACAATATTCTTAATTCAAGCAAACAGATATAAAAATATTTCATTATTCCCAAATTTCAATAAACTTATTTTTTTCCTTTGATGAGGAACACAATAATCATTTCAGTCATAATTTACTGTAACTCAGCCATAAGGGGTTATAATCTTCAATAAGTATCCCATGAATAGAAGATATTTTACACATAAAGCGTGAAGTGAATTTGTTGTTACCAACCTAGAGTGGGTTATCTTTTGCAAAGTTTATTTCCTCACGCTTCATTCAAAAAACTGTTAAAAGATTACTTAACAAAAAAATGGACTCATTGAATATGTCACAAATAGATAAAATTTTAAAAAGTTCATTGGAGTAGATAAGAAAGATAATCCAAACGAAATTATAAACTGAAGTAATTCATCGTGATGTTAAAGCTCTTTACACAAGTCGTGACACAACTGACAACCAACCATCAAATCGCGGAAAATAATAGCACAAGTCGATAAAATATTAATTTTTGTTCGTTGTTTGTGACCTTTTAATAAACGATTTCGCTTAAAAAAATTACCCGTTAAAATTTGCTGCGTGTGTAGAGCTTTAAGCTACACGTAGTTTCCTGAAAAGTGAACCCACAGCTAAACTTGCTTATATCGATTAGATTTGTTCGGAAACGTCTGTTATCTTGTTTAAGGGATGATAAAACTATTTAAGTGCAGTACTTAAAACATTTTCTAAAAAAACATGGTGTTCCGTTCTAATGGGGTCGTTAAGGAAGTCCCTTATAATCTCAGAGTTTTTATAATCTACTATGGCCTTAGTGATTATCTAGTTCGTATGGAAATGAACGTGGCTTTGTCTTCAGTGCAAACTTGAATTCCATTCAATCCATTTAACCACATTCCGTTTTATCTTTGATACAAGAACTTATGTAGTGAAATATATAATGGAATGAATTAGTGTGGGATTATAGTATAAAAAAAACTTTTAAGGTATTATAAGACCGTATATGCTATGCTAGATTAGTTCGATCAAATATTAAATTTAGCGTAGCTAAAATATGTTGAACTAATATTTACTGAATACTCTTTGCATATATATATATTTAACAAGAAGCGGCAGTGGAGTTTAACCTAAATTTAAGTCCAGGGGATAATTTTTTTTATATAAACTTTTTTTTTAATACGTAGTGTCTTTTTAAAGGTTTTGATGTCCAATATTATAGTAAATATACTATTTAAAAATATATTTTAATGTTTAATACTAGAGTCATTATCAAGGAATCCCACTATCAGACAAGCTACGAGGGCGGTCCGATAAGTACTAAGCCTCACCGCCCGATGGTACTAGTATCGCAAGAGAGATTTACTATCGTGTAGTACATTTTTGTAGACGGCTACTGTCAAAATTTCAGCCGAATCGGACTCGTAGTTTTGTTTTGACCGCGTGTGGAAGCGAACGTGTTGTACATTAGGCATCTCAAAAAGCCGCGTGGGTCATTTCCTGCATGAAATTTTGGGCATGAGAAAGCTGTCGGCGCGATGGGTCCCGCGTTTGCTCACTCCGGACAACAAGCGCAACCGTGAGACCACTTCGGAGCAGTGTTTGACGCTGTTTAAGCGCAATCCGAAGGAGTTTATGCGTCGTTTCGTGACCGTCGACAAAACATGGATCCACTGGTACACACCAGAGACCAAGAAACAGTCGAAACAGTGGACTTCACCCGGTGAACGTACTCCAAAGAAGGCGAAGACTTTATGTACTCGTATTTATGTTGTTATTTACTCGTCTGAGTTGATGTTGGAGGTGTTGGATGGGTGATGGCGAGCAAGGGTAAGGGTAAGGGTGAGGGTTGGGTTAGGTTACCTGTGCTGAGTCGCAGGGCTGTGAGGTGCGTGGCCAGCGCCAGCAGCGCGCGCGGCCTCATGGCGGGGGCTGTCAGCGCATCCTCCTCTCCCTCCGCCTTCTCACCCCTCGCACCTGAAACAATCACCAATATGGTCGTCTTGTTAGCTCAGTGGTTACACCGCAGACTTCCGCCAGACAAGTCTGCGGCTCGACCCGAACCTCACGAGTAAATCCGAAATGAATATAATTCGTCAGCGCATCCTCCTCTCCCTCCGCCTTCTCACCCCTCGCACCTGAAACAATCACCAATATGGTCGTCTTGTTAGCTCAGTGGTTACACCGCAGACTTCCGCCAGACAAGTCTGCGGCTCGACCCGAACCTCACGAGTAAATCCGAAATGAATATAATTCGTCAGCGCATCCTCCTCTCCCTCCGCCTTCTCACCCCTCGCACCTGAAACAATCACCAATATGGTCGTCTTGTCAGCTCAGTGGTTACACCGCAGACTTCCGCCAGACAAGTCTGCGGCTCGACCCGAACCTCACGAGTAAATCCGAAATGAATATAATTCGTCAGCGCATCCTCCTCTCCCTCCGCCTTCTCACCCCTCGCACCTGAAACAATCACCAATATGGTCGTCTTGTTAGCTCAGTGGTTACACCGCAGACTTCCGCCAGACAAGTCTCCGGCTCGACCCAAACCTCACGACTAAATCCGAAATGAATATAATTCGTCAGCGCATCCTCCTCTCCCGCCGCTTTCTCACCCCTCGCACCTGAAACAATCACCAATATGGCCAGCTTGTTAGCTTAGTAGTTAGACCGCAGACTTCCGGCAGACAAGTCTCCGGCTCGACCCGAACCTCACAAGTAAATCCGAAATGAATAAAATTGGGCTCACGCTTTTTTTGCCGAGGATTATTGTATTGGCATGAATATGACAACACAGGTTATGAATAAGCAATATTCCACGATTTTGTTAAAGGATACAACTAAAGCAATTCTGATAACACATTTAAAAATTTTAAAGCTGCAAGGCTCGATTACATTTGCCTTGAAACTTTTCGGGTGATCGGAAAGGTTAAATAAACAAGCTTTAAATAAATTTAAAAAAATTACTTTAGTACGGTAAAGTAAATAAATATATATATATTTTTTAATTTAAGTTAAAGAAGTTAAAACACAAAAAAATTTGTGTGTCATAACCTTATTTAATAAAGCATTGATGTGCGTGTAATATAAAAAAAATACCTGCGATTTGTTTTCTACATATGATAACATATCAGAAATAATGTGCTTTTTTGTTGCATGTGAAACTATGTTTACGTTACGAGTGTCTTAAAATATTTACGAGTTTTTTAAATTAAGTTCATATTTACACGCCATTTTAATGTTTATTTTCAATTCAATAAAATAAAAACATTTAAAAAAACTTATTTAAATTTTACGGAAGAGTTCGTTTTTTAACTCATAAAAATATTTAATAACAGTTACAAAATTTTCCAGATCAAGTATTCATAAATTCACACTTTATGAAAATTATAACTCTCGATTAAAAATTTGATTTAAGTTTTATCTCCCTCAGAGCAATCAAGCTTCCGCTTTTTTTATTCTGCTGCTTAAACGCTATTAGCATCCCTGGCGCTGCCCGAACCCTAATCTGGCCATGCATATAAAATGCAAGTGGAAAAAACCCATCCTGGAGGACCATGGGGTACGTCCTTGGTCCGGCGCGTGTCACTTTTTACGTTAGTTTTACATACAAATTCCATTACGCTCCCGTAATGGGTTTTGCGGCGTATAATGGCGGTACACCGACTGAATTATTTGGAGCATTGGTATCTGACCGGGGTCGTCCTAAAGCAGCTGCCATAAGCTGCAGCCATATTCAGGCTTTTATTTAATATATTTTTAGCAATCTAAACACAACCAAAATTAACCTTAATAAAAAAATAAAGTAATTTCAAATAATACTCTACTTTATTTACGTATACTGAACGTACTAGAAACGTAAAAAAACATTTTCTTATTTCATAAACTGCTCATTGATATTTTATATTTTGGCCTGCCTTTTTTATTATTAACGTGAAGATTTTTTTTTGGCAAATTTTAATGTCTCTGATTTAGGCAGTTCCCTCCCTTATTCGACCCTGAGAGGGGGAGAGGTTCCTATTCGAGGGCATTATAATTTTATCGGGGGATAAATTTTTCTCGAGCCTCGGGTCTAAAGCGATTAATATCATGAAAGGTCTCACGGTATGGAATTTTCCTGGAAATCGTTTGCAAATGAAATTATCCCCAACACCTATGTAAGAATCTCATATTTATGGGAGTCTTAGGGAGCTTTGTTTGTTTCGTGAGGCTTTACTTGGTCTCATAAGCCGAGATGAAATTCTGGTTTATTTTCACGAAATATAAAATATTATGTTTGTAAAGAGGTACTTAGGATTTGAAAATAATAATGACAAAGATTATCAAGTTTTTTGGCGATAACGATATCAAATTCAAATATATTTCAATATTGAGTATTTATATTACTTTTATTTTTAATTATTTGTTTATACTAGTTCACTAAACTACATACTACATAATTGAGGTTTGTAGTTTTTTTATAATGCGTTTTTGTTTGTTAAAACTAAAACCTACTGGCTGAGTTCACAATTGTGATAACCCAATTTTTTTAAACTTTTATCATAACTTTATTTCAAACTTATCAATTCAAATAAATTATATTTGTGTGTGGTATGTATAATTTGATATTAATACAAATCACTGCGGTATATCACAGTATATTTTCAAATTATAGTTTGCTTGAAAATAAATAAAAAACTAGGCAAAATAAACTGGCCATCATTTATTGAATAGGCTATTAATTAAAAAAAATACTACCGATGGTTTGCTTCCTCCCTTTGTTGACTTTCGCTCCAATTTCAATGACATTATTTCAGTGTTTGTTGATGTTTTCTGAGTAAACATTAAAACACTCATATTGTATAATTCGCTGAATTTTTTTCCAACCCCATTTTAATTTAAAAAAAATATTGTTTGGAAAGTAGACAGAAAAGATAAATATTGAATCGGTTTTTTTAGTAATGATAAATTTGATTTATTTAATGTTTTGGATGCTGCATCTCACAGCCACACACACAATCAATCAGGATGTATCAACAACTATAGTCGTTCTACTGCTGGAAAAGGGTCTTCCTAGATGAATTCAGTTTTTATATATTTGACAAACTTGATGATTCTATCTCTATTATGACTTCAATCGTAACCTTTAAACGTAACTCTAATCATGTTCTATAACATCGAGCAAAATTCAGTTTACCTTTGTTATGACTTTTAAGTCATGCAATCCATAGTAAACTTTTTTACACAAATATAACGCAAATACACGCCAGTTCGTTGTTCACCCAGGAAGTCACAGCGGGAAATTTATATGTTTAAATTTACATGTATACACTAACATTTTTAACATGAAATTATTTATTTTTTATCAAAAAACAAAACAAGAATAAAACTAATACCCCATAATTTAAAAAAGCTCATAAGCCGTTGAACAACAGCATCGTGTTATTTGAAACAAATGTGTTCATATCGTATTTTTTCACTCTGTTTACACACAAGGCAACACGCTCCCCTAATACAGCTAACTTGATTAATTTCAAAGTTTTTTTTGCTCTGCATGATCCGCCTAGAAAAAAAGGTCCGAGTCGAGCTTAAATCAAGGAAAATGAAATCTCCCCGCACATGTGAAGTTAAGCTTTCTCTCCGGCCACTCGCGGCGTGCGCGTGAGTGTTCGGAATTAATTTATATGGGGCTGGCGGCACGACAGGTCTCGGGGACTACTTGTTTGCAGAGTGAACTTGTTGTCCTACAAGTCCACATCGTCAGGGTTCAGAAACACACTAAACTACAGCATGTCGATATCACCCGCAAAAAATTCTAAAAAATCTAGCCTGTCCCTAAAATAACAAAACAAAATACTCGTATGTTTATTTATATAACCTTTTTTGTTGTTTTTATAACTTTATAAAAAATAATTCACTTGATTGACAAATATATAATAAATATACATCTCGGTTTAGTCGTGTGTACAGCCAAATTATTAATACTGGCTTGGGACAAACATATGTTCCGTGAGATGGCCACGAACCTCCTTCTAAGAGAAGCGCATTAGAAGAAGAATATATGTTATATATATACACATATTGATAGATTGAAATTGATCAAATTCTCGAAATATATCAACGTCTCATCGCCAGTAACAATTCGATGCAGGAAACAATGCCGCAAAAGCAAAATTTCAGAAGTGATTTTTCATCTATCTCTCAATCAACTCATGCAGCACCCAATTTTCTTCCCTTTGATTTTTTCCCAAAAACGTTTAGAAATACTTTGGCGAGACATGTTTAATGCCTCCGCAAGTTGATATTGTGTTTGCGTATCATTTTAATCTAATAAGAGTTGCAGATCGGCGTCTTTGTCCTCAGTGTCAAAATAGCCACTTCTGAAGCGTTTAAACCAATTTTCACAAGTAGTTTTTGATGGTGCATGTTTGCTGTAAGCCTCTTTAAAGAGTTAAAGCAAAAAAGCATAGCTTCCCGCAAATGCTGTTTTTTGTGTGTATATATATATATATATACATATATATATATATATATATATATATATATATATATATATATATATATATATATATATATATATATATATATATATATATATATATATATTTAAACAAAATTTTACCAGCTAAAGTTTCAAGTTTTGTGTGATACTACAAGTTTTCCTTCTGCCTTGAGCCGGCACTGCCTTGCCAACTGAAAGTGCGAACCTTTGAAAGGCCCGGCCTCCTAGGCGCGCCAGTGTACCCAAATCAAATCTCGTGAAACATCTGATGCCTACACAAAATCAACAGTCTCTTTGTGAGATTCTTCCCTAGCAATGTAAATGTAAATAGCGAACGTGATTATACAATTAGAGCCAGCGTAAACGGTTTCTGACTGATGCAAAGTACGGCCGCGCAGTGTGACGCAATGATCACTATATTCTAATTTTAGTCAGCAAATGTTGTGCGTTAACGGCTTTCGTGCGATTTACTTTGGGAGTTGTTTCTTGAGGATGGTAACCAACCATTGTTTATCTCGAATGGTTCACGCATAGCAACAAAACAGACGCATAAGAAGAACACAAATATCAAGAAACATTTTTTATTTGTACGTACTTTGTAAAATTAAGCATACAAGTACATATTACAGATGGATCAACATAAAAATGATAAGTAAGACTAGTGTATTGATGACTATAAGGCTAAGACGATTAGTCATTCTGACATATTTGTCAGTTACATGAATTTTATATACTTCCTTTCGGTACAATAAACTTGAATCAATTACTATTTATCTTCTTGGTAAAACAATTTATCAAAAAAACTGTTGTTAATCACGGCGTTTCTTTTTAAAAACTCATGAAATTCTAACTACTCAATACCTCTACCTCTTATTATTGATTTGTATAACTTTACGAATATATGTATAATAAGAGAATACCTTTATCCATCAGGGATTGGCAATGACTCAGGTGGTATGATGCTGATGTCTTATACAATCACAAGAAAACATGTATCATTATTTATTTGAGAAAATATAGTCACCGCATTATCTTAAATAATATAGGATAAGTTTTAGTTATTTACGGATTTAGGAGAATTTCGATTACATCGCGATAGCAAATATTGATTTGCCATCTCGTCTAGGCTATTTAAGTTATAAGTATTCTATAAATAACTTCATTTTACGTCTATAATTTTGATTGGTTAATATTTCTTAGAAGTTACATGCTTTGAATAATTATAAAAATATTTAATTGTTTTCTTAAATTGAATATACCTAAACGAAGTTATTGTCTGCTTTTTTTATTCAGGTGTATTTGTAAAAAAACCGACGCGTTTGTAAGAAAATATAAAAATTTATTTAGTAAGTAAATAACTAAGCAATTACGCTAGAATAAATTAATGAAAAATTTTACTCTAGGATGATATTAAAATTATTGAGATTATTGAATTTCGAAAAAAGTATTTATTACCAGAATGCTAAGTAAAAATATTGTAATATTAATTAATAAAGTCTTGTGTTTTGATTCTCTATAAAATACAACAATTTACTGATCTTTAGTTAAAATCAAGATTAAGTAGCCAAATAAAAAATTGTTTTTTTATTATTACATTGGTATTTTTATCGCGTAAATATCATCACGAGTCGTATACAATATATCTTTGTAAATTTGTTTCTACAGACAAAAAAGTAATCATTTCTACCTACCCTATGAATATGCAACGCACAATATTATTTCCATTTCCCAAGAGTGTTAATTCACGAAGGGTTGAAAAACAAATATCCCCTCCTATTTGCACAAAAAGAAAAATATGTATGCAAATTATCAATTAGGCTAACAAAGCCTTTACTGTGGCATACTGGTGCAGTTTAAATAAATAAAATATTAATCAAACATGTTTGTAAATGTTACTCGGTGCTCTGATTGTGAATAATTTATTTTGAAATTTTCAGCAGCACGAAAAATTATTTTAAGTCAATTTTCTAATTTAATATTTTCCCATTTTAATATCGTACTTTACAAAAATATTTGGAGGTTTATAAATATTAAGTGAAATACTTTTTTATTGAGAACTACTCAAGGAGAACAAAAGTTTATAATATTGTAAGGATTTTGGCAAAATTGAAATTCTGCTGCTTCCTTTAAAACAAATAGTTAAATCTAATTAAAATTATCAAGAAGTCAAAATTAAGACTATAGAAATCTCGCCATTGAAAATCACATTTATCATTCATGATAAATTTTAAATTTACATCAAAGGGTGAGTAAATAAATATAACTTTTTAATTATGTATGCTTCCGCAAGTACCTTAAATATAACTTAATTTACGGATCTATAATTTAAACATAAAATTAAAACTCTTTCAACAAAACTAACGCAAATTTTATTAATTTGTGATTATTGTTTTTTTTTAAATAAATTTTAAAATCTTTTGCTTTAAGATTAAGAAAAAAAGTCTTGAAAACAATTCCTGATATTTACTTGTATTTATAAAATATAGAAAGCTGTTATATAGCAAGAGCAATCGCTTGCACAGTACAATACTAAATTTTTACTGTTGATTTATTTTTTTATTACACAATTGCAGATTTTTACCTTGTATATCCACGCAATATTAAATAATATCATACTACACCCACACGTATCAAAATCAATAGTTAACTTCAAGCTTGACTTATAGAGAAGCTAAAGAGCTTGACCACATTATCTAGGTGTCTGAAAAAAAAAATTGGTCATACATCAGAAAAGATCTGAATTGACTTATTTGGATTGGTTTTCTGAAATTGAGCATTTAGGTTATATTTTACTCACTGTTTGAAATTTTCTTGGTTAGGTCAAAACTATTGTAAAATTATAAATAGTTCAGATTGTCTCACTGACCCTTCAAAGACGCTCCGGCGTATCCATTGAGCCTCGCATGACCGACTCTGCGCGTCGAGTAGAGCCCTCATAGGGTTGTTTAATTATCAAAGTATTAATGAGAACTACACTATAAAAAAAATCCAATATTAGAGTTGAGACTCCTATTGAATTTATATTTATTCAAAAAACTAACAGAGTACATATTTTTTCTTTTTTTCGAATCGAAATATATCTTTGTATTTTGTCTTCACTTTGGGTTTATTAAAATTATTTGCATTACTAGTTTCGACCCAATACACTGGGTCATTATCAGATGCTTAACTTTTTAGTTTCAAGTTTAGCTAAGCATCTGATGATGACCCAGTGTTTTCTTTAACTCAAAGTGAAGACAAAATACAAAGGTACTTTTATCATTATAATAATGGATCTTCACGAATCAAATGCCTTGTCCCTCAACAAGACGAAATATATACATACGTAATTTGGCCATATAAGTGTCTGCGCTTACCCAGTGCCTTATAAGATGTTTGTTTCTTCTATCCAAAATTGATCGTTCAATGATGTGTTTCGATGTGTTAAAAATGCGCAGATTACATCAGATGTGCTAAATCAAAATAAAATAACTAAAACAACGAGTAATTTTGAACTATAATTAATAACCAAAGCTGAAAATTTTTCTCTTATTTTTGTACTTTTTGAAAGCCCTGAGAGGGACAAGTAAGGACACTGAAAACTCGCGTTTTCCGCCTTCACAAACAAGCACGATCTTATAAAACCCTGAGTGCCCCTTCCGGGGGATGTGTCCTCCACCGCAGGCCGCGCGACAACCCTGACGGGGGGAGGTTCTGCCATCCCCTCACGTCTGCTGCCCGTCGATATCCCCGGCGCACCCTTTGCGACTCCAGTCAGCCGTGAAGGCTTTCAGTACGGGAACTCTTCGAATTAACTACGCTGAAAGGAAACTCTAAATACCCCAAACCTTTCATGTTAACCAATCTCGATTTTATGAAACTATTTAAAACAAAAGTTTTTTTGGGTTAACTTAAAGCCTGTATTTAAAAAAAATCGACACCGTTATTAAAAATAAAAACTTTTGTGGACAAGACGAAAAACTTTCACATTCTATTATAATTACAATTGATTTTAGTTTTATTATGTTTTAGTATTTCAGGTGCTCAATTCAACGTGTTTTTGTCCTATATTGCAAAATATTTATAAGTCAACATAAAATATTATTAAACTTTTTCTGGCTCTAAGCCAAAAAAAAAAAACAAGCGAGACATATTTAAGCATCAAATTAACATCACTAGGTCACCGAGCCATCTCACCGTGATCGAAACTTTCTGAATTTAATAAGCTTTTTCAGGCATCACTTACTATGCGACTTAAAAACCGACGGATACTCTAAAATTTGAAAGTCATTTTTATCCAAACTTTATAAAACTGATTTTGCATTATAGGCAAAGAAAACGGCGTCTAACTTGATAGACAAATATTTTGTAATTCGGTTAACGCCCGTTTTTATTTATTATCGGATTGTTTATAAAGATATTGCATGTGTCAGCACAGATTATTTTTTGTGGAAAACACTAGGGATATGTCTGTTTCTGTTTAGCTAGAGGTAATTTTTTTCAGCGGTTCTTCCCTCGGCACAGCTGCGCCGGTCACGGGGTGAGATAAAAAAGCGTTGCGCGGTCAGGCCTGGCGAGCCTCCGAGGGAGGATGTGGACTGTGTTACAAGCTTTTATTTTTACAAAGGCGAATTTTAAAAAGCTAATTATTTATTTATTTATTTGATTCAATTTTTAAATTTGTCATTGAAATAATGGGTCTTGAAAATAGTCGATATTGGTGTGAAATGCAATTTTGATAATTACATAATAAATTAAATATTTTTATCTGAAAACACTTCACGTTATCATATAATTACTTTTTTTACATATACAGATTTACTATTAGAAAAACTTATTTTAAGTTTAAAATAATTTTTCTACTATTTCGTATGTAATCGATTACATACGATTTTTTTATAATAAAATTATAATCAGTTTCTATTAATAAGAAAAACCTTACACAAGGATTATTATATGTATTTAATTATTATTAAAATATACAAATGCGACAATATTTGTTAGTTTTTATTTTTTATTCAATTTTTTTAAATCATTTCTTATTAAATATTACATGCATATACCACATTGATATTTGATTTTTTATTTATAAAATTTAAATATGTAAATCGTACTTTGTTTAAAGCTTGAGCTCAAGAATAATAAAATAAAAATACTTTGTAAATACCACGGTATGTTACATACTAAATCCATCGTCTGTTTGCAGTGACAACAAATATCAGCATTAACATTTAAAGGAAGGTTAGAAAAGTGATGAGTCATGTGGGACTCGTTAGATATATTTTAGATGAAGCGCATTTAAATAAATTAATCATTTGAGGGTATTACGTGAGTAGAAAAACAAAAAGGGAAATTTATTCAAAAAGCTTATCCCTCACCCCTATTTGCTGTATACCAGGCGGAAGTCTTCGTTGTTGCTATATCTACTGCTGAAACGTTGGTTTTGTTTATACAAAACTTGCCTTGGTTTTCTTATAATATGAATACTTTACTAAACAAAAAAAATCCATCATTTTACAAAGCACCTTCTCTTATTAAACAAACTTTCCAAAACGTAAAGAACATTCAAACAAAAAAAAAACCATATTAAACAATCTTACTCACATATACGTGTAGATCTGATTACATCTTTTATGTTATGATAAAAAAAACCGACATAAATTCTGATAACTGTTAATCCATTAAAAATCTTTTGTTTATTAATGCTGATGTTGAAAAATTAATGTATATTTAGAGCATATGTTAAATTAACATTGCTGAAAAAGTTTAAATTAACTATTCGTTTTTGTATTAACATGTTTTTTGTTTATATTTCTATACGAAACCTATAAAACTAAATAATATAAAAATAATAATAGATGTAAACGTCTCTAATAAGAGATCCTATTTCAGATCAAGTCTAGAGGTCATGTTCATATTTTTCTATCCGAGTGATCGCGAAGGTTTTGTATAAACATGTGATAATGCAGATCTTCAATGTCCCAAATTTCTATTTTAGGCAAAAAAAAATATTCCAAACACACTCGTTTTTACTATAATAGCTTTCAACGGGATTACTGTTACTTCCAGTTTGATAAACATTACAATTTTTCTAATAAAATCACCGCCTATAATTGCAGGCAACTAAAAAATAATTTAAAGCTTAAAATACTGTATGTAGCATAGGAATTTAATATTGGCTGCAGAATCTCTATGTTAAGTACATAAACTATAAATTCAAAAATTTATATAGTTGAAGTTTAGTGTTTAATAATTTATTATACGAACTGTTTATAGATTATATATAATTTAATTAGAAAGGCTGTCAAGCTACCGTACAACCTGTGTTCATTCACAAGGAAATGACATACACCACACGCGACTCTATCGTTATGGAGAGATAATTTATTTACGTATAATTTTATGTTTTAATTATGCATCAAAGTTTTATAACCGTTCTTTGCTAACGGCTATATTAAATGAAAAAAGATTACAAAAGAAAAAGTTTAATATCAAAAACTTTGTTTTAAAAACGCGTCCAGTTAGACACTTTGAGTGCAAAGAAAATAAGTTAAAGTAAAAAGATTGAATTCAATTAAAATGTACTATTTGGAAAAAAAACAGTCAAATACACTAAATCAATGTGTTTTTTTATTTGTAGTAGAAGAGACTCTGGGTGTTTTTATAATTCTAATTTAATTTTCTTAAGTACAAGACATTAAACGTAATTATTTTTCTCTTCACCGTGAATTTAAAATATTGCATTATAAAATGCATCAGCAGAATATTAAAAGTTTTCAACAAATTAATAATATTTTATGGAGAAAATATAAATTATAAAAATTACCTGAATTAAACGCAAAAACGTATTAATTTTAATGCATTAACCAAAACCAGTTCATAAAATGAGATTATATTTATATAAAGGTAACTTGATTATTAAAATCAAAGCTATTTAACTACTTAACAATTTATAGTGTACCTCTATAAATAAACCCAAATATTAGAGTATTTTCATTATCATTAATAATAAGTACCTATTGTATTGGGACGTGCCTTTTGACCGATAAAATAATATCAAAATCTGTTAATTTCATTGAAGACCTTTTTTCAATTAAGTTTCATTTTATATCTACCCATAAAATATAACAATTTCTTATTCACACCATTCCGCGACAGATAAAAACGCAATGTTCTTCGAACAAACCATAACTCAGTTGGAACAATAAAATCTTTTATTCCAAAACTCCACAAGCTTAAAATGTAGGCTAAAATCATAAAATACGACACAACAGTCATGCGAATAAATCTACCGAAAATTCTTTTCATAATCGATGTTTTACAGTGACTTGGCATTTTGAAGAGGAAATTCACTAATAATGAACAAAAGTGAACTAAGTCATTCACAAATTGTTCAAAATCCATAACACATTAGGCTACCCCTCAAGGGTATTGTTTCCCAGAGTGTTTCCACCCCTATTTGTAATAAATTTTCAGCTGAATGGACTCTTACCCTCAACCCCATCTAATACTTTGCTTTTTGTATTTTTATGTACTTTCGTTAATACGTGTTTTATTTTGTTGTATTTCACTACTTAAAATTCAACGAGTTGAAAAAGACTACTTTTAACAAACACATATCAATCAGCAATTTTTTACCCATCCAAATTTATTTTATTATTAACATTTTTTTTATCTATTAGGCATATCGATAACTGTAAACACACTGTATCCACAATAAACCTGTGTAAAAAAAATATTGTTATATATTGCAATAAATATATATATATATATATTATACATGAAACATGAATATATTGTTTCGTATATTAAGATCGCGAGCTTTAAAATACGCTGTGGTTAAGGGTAATTGTAGCATGTAAGACAGGTTTAATGCCGGGATGTTGTTTCCTCCCCATACAAAAGGCGGGGGATGATAAAGGGGTAAATTTCTTTTGGCTTTGGGTAGGCGAAAGTTAGTCGATATTAAGGTGTGCCATGTGTAATGGGCTGGAAGATGCTTAGAGCTGAAACAATTACGTTTGTGTTTATATACGTGTGGTGTAAGTACAGTTAGTTGTATATAAAAATAAATTAAACTAACTGTGCTTAATCTTGCGAAAAAAGTTATGTTTTATTTATCTTAAACTCTTTTTTTTTTCTTACTCAATATTAAAAAAATATCAAAAATCGATTTTTCTTATCCATTAACTATGTATGGTCAATCGATAACTTATATTTATAATGAAGGTTAATCTGTATAGAGCATATCTTCAACTGATAATAAAGTTTAAGGATTTACGTAACTTCATAGCTTGCGTACTCGATACTATAATAATAATTAAAATATACTTAATAATTAAATATTTGGTTTCATATAATTGATTCACTCGTAAAACAACGAGGAAAATTCTTTAAATATATTTTTTCCATACAGGTGTGAGTTAGACATGAAATAAAATGATGAATTATTTTTTATAAACGTATTTTTATAAATAATAAAATATATTATTTCAATTATTCTTTAAAAATAATATTTAATTTTGGAAAAATATACTGTATTGGCATTATTAAAAAAACGTTTCTTTTATTTCATGTATCAAAAATATATTACAAAAAGAAACTCTCATCAAAAGACTGAAATAGGCTCTATAGAATTTTCTTGACGTAAAAAGCGATTCTAAAAATAAAACATTCTCAAATTTTATTTTATGATATAACTTAGTTATTATACACCTTAAAGTTAATCTTTTTAAGACTTCAGATAAATCCGGAAGTTGAATTTAAATTTCCAGTTTAAGTAAAATTCTTCGGATTCAAAGAAATATTTTTAAAATTAGTCGATGTAAATATTTTACCATAAAAAACATTATCAGTAAATAAATTTGAAGAGGAAACTTGTACTTGAAACTTTAGTGACAAAATTCTAATTACTGTTTTAAATTTAAATATTTTTTTCATCACGAAAATTAACTGGTAGATATAAATCGTCACGTTAAAAATAACTATATTTATTAGCTTGTATACTACAACCAATTTTATTTATCTGATACCATATAGAAGTTTCATTTATATGTGTGAGTATAAATAATTTAACGAAAATCTTGATTGGTATTCAATAAGATAACACAGAGTTTTAAATATTCCGCTTATATAACATTAGAAATACAAAAAAAATTGTAATCAGTCTTTGAGCAGCGGGCATTAAAAACAGGTATTCAAGTTATATAGTGAATATTATATGAAAAATTTCATTGTCTATAATTCTAGGTAATATTCATAAATTGACTCTGAAAGAGAGTACACAGCCATTTTCTAGGAGTAATTCTAACATGCGCTGTGGCAAAGAATATACAAAAAAATCGTTTAAAGCCTATTGGTCCCAATTGTGTTTAACCTTATTTCACAGAGGTGCCGTATATTTCCTTCGTACTTCTACACGTCTGTAAATAAAACTGTTAACAACCTCGTACAACTTCAATTCTCTTGGGGTAAAAGTGCCATTGGACTATGCGAAAGCTGAATTTATCAATTTGTAATAAAACAAAAAAAAACTTAACTTACTAAAAAGAATAATAATACGCTTAAATATTGGATTACTTATTGAAAAGACAAAAAACACCCTTAAAATATTAACATCGTATTAACATAGAAAAAAATTAATAAAATGAGAATTCATCCCGTCCTCTCAATGTGTTAAACCAGAGGTTCTCAACCTTTTATTGACCACCGCCCCCTTGGCAAGAAAAAAAATTCAAAACGCCCCCTTTGACATAATAGTTATAATTATACCAATTTTGTATAATGTTGCATGTTAAGTCGTCTTTGGTCGACTAGTACTAGAGCGCGGGTCGCATATAAATATGTTTGCTCGAAATGTCGCGATAAACGCCCCCCCCCCCCACGCACAGTTCCGCGCCCGCATATAATGTGTTCAATTATAACTATTTCTGAGGACGCCGATCTGTAAGCGTTGTTGGATGAAGATGATACGCAAACACAACATCAATTTGCGGAGGCATTAAACGTGTCTCGCAGAGGTATTTTCAAACGTTCACATACCACGGGAAAAAATCAAACGGAAGGAAAATGTGTGCCGCATGAGTTGACTGAGAGACAGTTGGAAAATCAAAGAACCACTTCCGAAATTTTGGTTTTGCGGCACGAAAGAAAGAGTTTCCTGCATCGAATTGTCACTAGCGATGAGAAGTAGATTTATTTCGAGAATCCTAAACGCAAAAATCGTTAATTAATGGAACTGGTATTTATTTTGTAATACTCCATTTTATTACAATAAAATAAAACCAAATGGTTTTGGAGACTACGTTAATTTCAATATTAGCGAGAGCTCTTTCGCCGAACACGGCATCTTCAAGACTTCAAGTCTTGAAGATGTTTGTGTTCGGCGAAAGAGCTCTCGCTAATAGTGAAATTAACGTAGTCTCCAAAACCATTTGGTTTTATTTTATTGCAAAAATCGTTCACCTGGCAAAGCATCCTAATCGATGGCACAGCCAAATCGTTTCGGAAAGAAGGCTATGCTATGCGGTAGGACCAGAAAGGAATCGTGTACTATGAGCTTCTGAGACCAGGCGAAACTGTCAATCAGCAGCGCTACCGACAACTGATCAATCTGACCTACAAACGAATGATATTGCAGCACGACAAAGCTTCGTACCATAGGCCTTTCATCGTAAAGGACACCATCAAAACGTTGAAATGGGATCTGCTACCGCACTTGACGCATTCACCAGACCTAGCCCCTTTCGATTTTTATTTGTTTCGGTCGACGGCGCATGGATTGGCTGGGCAACACTTGGCCAATTTCGAAAAAGTGGAAAATTGGATGCTTGAACGGTTTCGGTCCGACGTGTCGTTTTATCGTCGCGGTATTCGTGTACTGCCAGAGAGATGGCAAACATGTGACGATACTTTGAATAAACTATTTTTTTGTATTTCTTTTTAAATTATACACTTTTCATTGATTGAAAAACTTAATAGCAAGCACGCCTAGTTGGAAATGGAAAAAATACTCAATTCTAAAAATATAATTATAGAATATAAAAATTATTGTTTATATTTTTATGTTAAATAAATAATAAGATGTAGTAAATAATAGTGTGAAAATTCTGGTAATTGGGTCGAATTGGGGCAAATATGCAACGAATAATTATTTTTAATAGCAATTTTAAAATGTACATTTATAGCTAACAATTTCAAACAGGTTAGAATACGAAGAATATACTGCACCAATATAAAAAATTAAATCCCACAAGTTAAATGCATTCCTAATTGTAAAGGTATTTTTTTTTCTAATAAATTTACTTTTAATATGATGTGTTTTTCCGATTGATTTGAGATTATTATGACCGATTGATTTAAGCATTTCGGTATCCTTTTTTAAATTGGAAATAAAAGATTACACATAAACCTACGGTAAAAGATTAGTTTAAAAATTAAATCAATTAATTTTTTTAACAAACATTGGTTTTGAAAAATCATAATTTTATCAAATTTTTCAACATGTTTAAGACATTATTTGACCTTGTAAAAGGCCGGATATTAATAAAAAAATAGGTAAATATAAATTTTAATTTTTATAATATTCTGTAAATAAACCAGCTTTCAGCCCAGTTAAGTGATAATTAAATAAATGAAATAATGAAACGATTTCGATTTCCGAGTGAGATCCGTACTGACAAAAAAGGGTGTATTTTTTTTCCCTGAAAGCTTTTGTCACTTTTTTGCGAAACGTGTCATCATATATTTTTAGCTGTCGATTTATTTTTCTTTGTTGAAAGTTGTTTTTTTTTTACAGAATATTAAAAAAGCTTAAAATTATATTTAAATAGTTTTTTTTATTAAATTACCGATCTTTTTTAAGGTAAAATAAAGTCTTAAAAATGTTGAAAAATTAGATAAAATTACGACTTTTCAAATCCATAGTTTGTTAAAAAAAAAATTGTTATAATTTTCTAGATATTTTTTTACAAAAGGTTTATTTGTAATCTTTTATTTCAAATTTAAAAAAAAGACACCTAAATGCTTAGGGTTCTAGATCCATCGGTTATAATAATCTCCAAATTCCTAAACTTTAATCGGGAAAATACATATAATTCATATTAAAAGTAAATTTACAAGAGATAAAAAAATCACGTCTTTAGAAGAAAGAACGTATCTAACTTTTAGCATTAAAAAAAATTCTATTGATGCAGTAAATTTTTCGCAAAAAATTATCAAAAAACACAAAAATTGACCCATCAAAGGGATCAGCCACCATAAGATACTATTTCAACAGGCTTTTTTATGATTTTCTGGAAAGAATTATTATTTTGAAAGTTATAACGATTAACTAATTTTTGTTTACATTTCACTTTTTAATTAGTAAAAAATATATTTTTATTTTTTTTTCATAAATATTTTTTTTATTGTGGTCGGACAGGAAAATTGTCGGCGGGCGCACGGAAAATGATCGGCGGGCGCCATGACGCCCGCGGGCACAGGGTTGGGGACCACCGCTCTACAATATGGCGGACTTCACGATTCTCTCTCCGCTTCCTTCAGCCGCTTCGAATCAACTTCAACGCAAAAACAAATACCCGATGCATTTTTTGGACACCCTGTTAGCGTGTTGTCAGCAATTTTCGTTCCAGATTAGAAGAGTATCAGCAGCGTAACGGTCACCATTTGGATAACATCATCTTTTTGAAATAATTTTCCATTTTGTATACTTAAAATCAACAATAAAAAAAAAATACTTGATTACAAGTAGTTTTTGTTTTGCTGAACTAACAAATACCCGATGCCCTTTTTGGACACACTGTGCTTGTTTATTTGCGGTATCTAAAGCGATATCTATGCAGGCTTTAATCAAAGCTAATAAATATGATTGAAAAACATTCTAGATCCCTATTCTGTTAATTATAAAACTAGGTTGAGATTTTAACAGTTGAAATTTAGGCCATAATAATACTATAAACACATTTTTGACGGCTACATAAAATATCATTTTCGCCCCCCGTGGAACTCAAAACGCCCCCAATTTTTTCTTGGACCCGCCACCGCCCCCTTGGAAAGCTCCAGCGCCCACAGGGGGGCGGTACCGCCCCCGTTGAGAACCTATGTGTTAAACAATTCCCGGATGAGTAAAAGCAGTAATTTACAAAATATTTTACAAGAACAATATGTACTAAAAAGGACTGAAAAAATTATACGAGTAAAAAAAGACTTCACGAAGACATATATTTTATTAAATGTATTGATTTCAACTATGACAACAGCTTTTAAAGCTTTCCCAGGTAGACATTAAACTTGTTAAACATATATTGACGAAACCCGATTGATCGATACTGAAAAGCAAAACCAAATTTAGATAGTAAAACTAGAATATGAAATGGCGGTCGGGCTTGCATCACAAATGTAGACATCAAATTCATCTCTATTAGAAAACCTCAGTATTATTTTCGACCGCCATGATAATAAATTCATGGCTCAAATTGACGAGCAGAATTCTTGATTCATAACCAAAACCACGAACAGCGGTATTATTACTGAATATGTTGTTTTTATCTACCTACAGGCAGCAGACTTATATGAATCTCCCAGTATTGATTTATTGCAATAAAATGAATCTAATTTATATCGATAGTTTGTTAATTAAATCCCAGGAATTTTAATATAAACAACCTCATATGAACCTGGCCAAATTAGTGTAGAGAATATTGATTTCAATGTGGAATTTATATTACTCTGGTTATTAAATTAAAATCATTTTGATTTGACAGCAGGGTGGCATATATGTTCAATATCAATGCATATATAGCTTTTCCTATAGGTGTACTTATTAAATAAAAGCTGATACTCAAATTGAATTAAATTATTATGTTGAAAAATATTACTATACAAATAAATATTTACACGGTAAAAATCTGTCTCTCACATTTAACGGTGTCAATCTGTACCATCGAGACAAACTGCTTTTACATTTTTTGGTATAACAATTTATTTTTATAAAAATTGTGTAACTTGTATCAACTTTCTTTTAAAATTAATAAAAATACAATTTTTTTTATTGTTAATAATTTCTCTATTGAAATTCGACTTTACATAAAGATTTATGAAAGCTTAACAAACACAAAGTCGCAAATTCAAATTGTGTAATGAAGATTGTTTGATTTTCACTAAATAATGTATAACGTAGATTTTTTGTATGACTAAAGTTGATATTTGTAATGTTAAGTATATAACGTAAAGAAATTCAATTCTAAGAAGTATTATGAAGAAATAATTTGTGAAAAAAATTTGCTCCATAGCTAACTCGATTAAAACCAAAAAAATAAAGGTTTTACCAGATTTTAAATATCTACTTGCTCTGCGTAAGTTTGGAGACAGCAATGGTCGAAGATTAAAAGCATTCCCAGTAACTACAAATATGTATTGAAATTGTGTAATTCTCAATATATGAAAGTTGTGGTACGAGAGAAAGATAAGACAATTTATTGTTTTTATTATGTTTTAGTAATGTGTAAGCATTCATCTGCTAAATATTGTTTAAAGTTCTTGAATTCAAGTGTTGCTGCTCTGTTTACACAGAGTAAACATATTTATCGAAAGCATAAAAAAAAGCTACTTCTAAGCTTTATATATAGGTGTCTGAAGGAAATATAACAAACCAGTGAACACATAGATGAGTATTTTTAGTTTGGTTTAAAATTAATATCAGAAACATTAAACCTTAATTATTTGCGCAGTATCGTTAATTTATAGATTTTTAATACAAATGTTATATTTATTTATTTTTTGATAGTTTTAATTTAATTATAAATTATAAATGATATTGTCATATTTATATTCAATCTGGGATTAAACATCTTTACTTTATAAAAGGAACCTAACTAACCTAACTCAATTTTTTTTAAATATATTTTCATAACTGTTAATAATACCATAATTAAATATATTTACGAATGATATTCAAAAGCAATAAAAACTGCACTTCGTGCAACTTTATGTAAATATAATTGAAGCGATGCTCGTAAAATGTAGAAGAGAAATTAAATTACATAAAACCTTAGAGATTCTCACAGAGCGGAGCACCGCGTACCACATGTTAGGAAGCAAGGCTTAATTTAAAGTTTACTCGGTCGTGATGGACCATGGTCAGGAAATACACGATCCAATGAACACGGGTGGACCGCACTCTAAAATCACCCCTGCGGAGTGCGGAATTAGAGCCACACTTACAAGGCCCTAATGTAATTGATTAAGTCTTAAATGCAGAATTAAAAATATATTATATATAGGTACAAAAAAAAATTCTATTATACTTAAAGCAATATAGTTTTATTTAAATTTTAAAGCAAATACATAATTTGTTCGCTTTTCTCATAACAAACACACTAACCTGTATTTTTGCAGACAGCTATATTAAAAAAAATATATACCCCACTATTTTCAAAATTTACTATAAAGTGTCATTGTATATTAATACAAAGCCAATCACAGTTAATTATTTATACTGATAAAAAACCAAGTAAATACAACTGAGTGCCTAAATATTTTTTATTTAATTAGACTGAATAAAATGAACCTAATCCAATGAAATCGCTTAGTAAGTAACTTTTTTAAATTTAAACATCACTGAAAATCATTTTAGGCTAACTTTAAGTGAATTCACTTACTGTGATCTTTTTTATATCTTTACCGTCGTATCTATAAATCCCAAACCGTAAAATATAAATACCCATATATAGAGAGTTCTCCGTGTCAATCCCTGACTTGGCAAGTGATTCCTAAACTGATAGGTCGAAAAGTATACTGTTTAATATATATATTTATAAACTTATAAAAGGTTCGTTTTCCTTTAAGGATTACATCAAAACTGACACTCAAGTACACCTGATTCGAATTTTTGATGAAGCTGGAATGAGAGGCTTTATATAATATCTCGGAAAAGCAGAGAAATGTGGAAGAACTAAATGAAGATAATGTGGAAGCACCAACCTGCGCAACTTCAGGAAATACGCCAATCTTATTTCTAAAAATACATAACTCAATAAGTACGCACACTTACTTTTTCGTGAATTCAAGCACTTACATTTTGCTTAACGTATCATATTACATAATTAATGCGATCTTTATATTTCAATAAGGTTTTTTCTAACTTTAATAATTTATTTTTTTACAGTAGTTTTCACAATTCGATTTGTGACTATTACCTGGCCCTGAACCCGAAAAAAACAGTTGGAGAATAATTCAAATTGATAACAAAGATAAATATTTTATTTAACATCGTCATTTCCCACATAATCAAAAAGCGCGTTGAAAATAATTTAAGATAATAGTTTTAATATAATATCGCAGTTGAATTGAGATATTTCCGTTCGCGTGAGTTCGAATATTTAAGATTCCTGTATAAAAGCACTTGTTCAGGGCAAGCAGAGCGCAGTTCAGCTCCGTTGTGGGTTAAGTGTTCTGAGGGTGTATACTCGCTCGCAAGTCCTTCCCTAACGCCGACAAATAAATCTTAAAAGAAACGCAATTGCTTCCCGTATAAATGCATCCCCTGCAGAACAAATATGCAAACCGCTCGGGACGCAATCACGTGAACGTTTTAAATTCACTGTGCATTTTATTCTGCTCGTTGAGTGTCTAGTCCCTATTTATCGTTGCATTTTTGCTTCGAATGTTGTCAACACTCAAACCGTTTTAAGTATCTTCACATAGAGTACAAAGCTTAAAATTCTATTGTATTATAAATAATACATTTATTTATTTAAATAACAAATTTTTACACTAAAAAAAATCCGAAGAAGAACGCAAAGGTCAATTATTTTAACCGGCAAATGATTATTTGTGTTAGTTATTTAAACTTTAAAATAGTTAAGAAATTCAATATTTTTGACAGAGAGTACTTAGTGGAATTCCATTTTAATATTTTTGAATAAAATACTTGAGTGATTTTCCACATTTTCGTTTTTATTAGTGACCGGTTTCGCCAACCTTTGATAATACCAACGTGAAAGGTTGGCGAAACCGGTATTTTATTCAAAAATATTTAAAATAGTTATTAAAAATTTGAATAAACATTCAAAATAGACAGTATAATTGTCATAGAAAATGTGAAAAAATATAAACCAGTAGCAATGCAATCCGGTTTTCATGTTATTGAGTATTTATCATGTATAATAGATCAAATATAAAGTAGCCTTTAAGTAAATCTACATCTACAGTAATGAGTAATCTGGTAGATAGCTGTTTAAATATATGTACAAGTGTAAATATAATCCGAGATATTTAGTTTATATAACAAAGCCGCGACAGCTGTGAACGTTGAAATTATTCATGACGCGCGTTAGATTTTGTAGTGACATTTCTACTTAATTATTAAATAACAACATTGTTTAATTAAGTAATGAATAAAAGTGGTCTCCATTACACGAAACCTTAAGTTGTCTTCACAGCAAGAATACCAAGTAGGTGTGGCGTCGCCTTGGTGAAAACTGAATAGGATGATGTGCGGATTTTTTTGTGAGAATAAAAACCTTTACATTGAGTTAAGGTATACGTTAAAGTATTAGGTTCAATTTTTTTTTTTTATACAAATTTACTACTTTTTTAACGGTTTTTTCATACGTTAATTGAATGAAATTCAGATAAAATAAAATTAAAGTACAGATGGTTATCGTGATATTTAAAAGCAGTCTTGTAATTGGTATGATATTATTTTCTTGTGCAGATGCTGAGTGTTTCATTGTACTAAAGTTCCCCTGTCAAACCCTGTCATGCCCGATCGTCTACATTTCAATCCACAGTGAGCCTAGTAGGCTTATATTAACACCCCTCGTTTCTTCAGGCATGGAAATCATCCAGCAGTGATAAATATAGCCACTGATGTTATTTCATATAGACATTGATCATATTAATTATCTCCCGGTTTAACTCAAGTACATTAAAATTAAGAGAACCTATAACGAAATTCAATATTTTTGACAGAGAGTACTTCTGAGAGTAGCTCTGTTTGATAATGCCAACGTGAAAGGTTGGCGAAACTGGTCACAAATAAAAACGAACATGTGGAAAATCACTCAAGTATTTTATTCAAAAATATTAAAACCTATAACAATAAACAGTATTTTTTTAAAGATAAAAACTGTTTGAGGTGAATATTAACACCCCCCATTTCTTCATGTATGGTAATCGTGCATCAGTGATTAATTAATACGCAAATAAAACATTAGTGTACATTAAAAACTGTCATGTTTAATTATATCCTACCTATTTAGTAGCTACGCTTAAGTATATAAAAAAAATATGAGAACCCACAACAATAAACGTTTTTTATTTTATTTTGTTATAGGCTGTTATAAGCTTATCTAAACACCCCCCATTTATTCAGGTATAGAAATCATGCAGCAGTGATTAATATAAACATTAAATTTATTTTACATAGACTTTGAACGAATTCATTGGAACGAAAATATCTACAATTTTTTTTTTTTTTAGAAAACATATGATCATTACGAGTCTGGGTATTAAAAAATACAGCTTTTTACAGCCTGCTACACAGTGGTACTGTCACTCACTGCTACCTACTTATTTTATTATAAGCTTATCTAAACACCCCCCATTTATTCAGGTATAGAAATCATGCAGCAGTGATTAACATAGACATTAAATTTATTTTACATAGACTTTGAACGAATTCATTGGAACGAAAATATCTACAATTTTTTTTTTTTTTAGAAAACATATGATCATTACGAGTCTGGGTATTAAAAAATACAGCTTTTTACAGCCTGCTACACAGTGGTACTGTCACTCACTGCTACCTACTTATTTTATTATAAGCTTATCTAAACACCCCCCATTTATTCAGGTATAGAAATCATGCAGCAGTGATTAACATAGACATTAAATTTATTTTACATAGACTTTGAACGAATTCATTGGAACGAAAATATCTACAATTTTTTTTTTTTTTTTAGAAAACATATGATCATTACGAGTCTGGGTATTAAAAAATAGAGCTTTTTACAGCCTGCTACACAGTGGTACATTTTTTTAGCCATCCTAAAGTTAACTGGGACACGCCGAATGTGCGTGATGGAGACCAGTCGGGGGCGAGTTATGCGGGCCCGGCCGTGTCTCGCAGGTGGAGCGCCCAACCGCTGGCATCCGAGCTATTGGCGTCTCGCTTGTACTGAAAACAACCCGGAATTTAGCAGAAAAAACAAATATACGGCCGAGTGGCATGTGAGGAAAAATTCAGCGAAAATAATAACTTTGTAACAAGCCGGATAGTTAAATTTAGCCGCAGAATGTGTAGTACCAAGTGTAATGGGCCGTAAGGGATGGCGTCTGGCAACTTAGTAGAATATATTACTAGAAGCAATTAGAAAATCGCTCCTAATGCTTTTTTACAGTAATAGTTAAGCCGGTTTATTGTATTTGGAGAAAACATTTACATAAAATCAAAATAAATTGCCTAATTTTTAAAAAACAATGTTTGATGAACGAAGATTAGAAAAATGGACCATTTTAAGCATTACATAGCTTTTTTTCTTAAATAAACCACTACATAATCATTTCCGTAGATAAAACTTCTTATATGTACTTGAACTGTTATTTATAAAATATATTTTTTGCGATTTATTTATGATGAAGGTTTTCTTATAGTTTTGAATTCTTATTGTGTCAATTACTCTCTTTGGCTTAAGTTATACATGTATTTATTAAGAAAAACTTAGTATTGTACAATAAAACTGTGGGTACGTCTTATTCCTGAAATGGCGTTGTCATGATTATATGCTTATTCTATCCAATCAGATTACCGATTCCGGTGATATAAAAGCTCTTACTGTCTTAGTGAAAAAATCAGAATCATTGTAAACGTTTTATTCAATTATTTAAATATTTTAACATTTTTATGTGTAATGTTTATACTACCAAAAACTTATTCTAGTATTAAGCGTTCAGAACTTTAAAACAGCCAATTAGTTCAGTGTACGTAATATCTTACATCCAGGTATAAACTTGAAAATCTCACATTATAAGAAGCTACCTCGAACCTCAGTTTAATAACAAACTATGTTTATTTTAGATCAAGCGCAAAGCGTACCAGTACCATAAAATAGCTTGACTAACTCAAACTCTCCGAGTAATTTTCACGGGAAGATATATCTTGCGCCAGCTGATCGAGGTGAATTTAGGTTTATGGCCGAAGAAAATGAATTCGCGGATTAAACTTCTGTGTACGCACGGGAACTTCGCACTTAGGGGTGCCTCATCATCGTAAAGAGCAAGAAACTCCGCCGATAATTAAATTATTTTTTTATATAAATAAAACGACTGAAATACTATGTCTGAGACTCGAGTAGGGGATCCATTATTTTTCAGACGCCTGGACAATATTTCATTCATAATTATGCGAAAGTTTGGTGATTATTTTTAGCGAAACTTTTAATGATGATTAGTAACTTTGAGCATGATTTAAAATACGCTTTTCACAGATTTTTTTTTTTAATGTGTTTTTTTTGCTTAAAGATATATAAAACTTTGTATTTATAAATAAAAAATCTTTAAGTTGAGTTAAATTGATAGTATGAAAATGACTAGTTGCGTCTAAACAATGGGCTTTCAAACAAAAACTCAGTTTCCTGCTCTGTTCTCTCTAACAATGTCTATTGTGTAAATAAAACAAGTCACTGTCTTTCTATTTATTAGGCTCAAAAGGGATTACCTAAACATTAATTTTATATTTCAACATGAACCTTGAATGGCAGATAAATCCTTGTATGATGTTAAAAAAAATCTTTCAATATATATATATATATATGTATAAAATTTCGCTAAAGGTAGGCATTATATTTTGATGATCTGCACTTCTCGAAATAGCTTCTTGAGTGCAAAACAGAAACCTCGAAACTGAGAAAGCTCTAAAAGCCTCGGTATAACTTACAACCGTATCTCTTTTTGTTACGTCACATCTTATCTACGTCAGAATTCATACGAAGATAACTAATCATAAAGGTTATACATCCACCGCGTAGTCTCAGTCACACTAGATTAGATCCATCAACACAAATAAAATACGAGTGAATTCGCGATAACACGTTACATTTTTTTTCTGTTATACAAACGAAAAAAAAACTGGCCAAAACTATTGGATACGAGTACTCAATAGCAGCTCACGGTACATGTTACTACTTCGTTTTTATAGTAAAAACACTATATTTTTCATCCTCAATCTTATTATATTCTACTCAAGTAAATATATATAAGCATTAAAGTATAATAACATTTAAAGTTCTTTATATCGGTAGACAAAGTGCACATTTTAAAATATACGTTTTGATATTGTTAAGGCAATGGCAAGAGGCTAGTTCCTAGGCACTTATTTTTCATGGTGTCTGAAAATTTTGCTAGTTTTTAACATCTGCTATTTCATTACGTGTTGGAATTGCATAAGTTTAAAACTAAATGAAACATAAATGATATTATATTTAAAAAAATAACTTTATATATATATATAGTTTTTTTTTCTGTCTGTGACTAAAAACTAGATTATACCCAAAAACAGGCAAATTAACTACAAACTAACTTTTATTGGTCCCATGTTGGTTTAAGTTTTATTTAAAATGATTAATATTACGAGCCGGTCCCTGAAGTCTCCACAGCACTCATATTAGCTCACCCTTAAAGCAATTCATATTTAATGTATTGTTATATGTTTGATGTCCGATTATTTTATGCTAAATAAGAATACCATTGTTTTTTATTGTTCATTTGTAGTGTTTTCAGTATGAGAAGAAAATCAATATTTCAATAGTTTTTGTGAGAAATTTTTATCAAGTTATTTCAATTTTTGGTAAAGACCTTGAAGAAAAAGATTGGAAACTTACCTAATAAGATTGAATAAATTGAGAATCCCGGTTGATAGATCGCATCTTATGGAGTTTTTTATAATTAATAATAATTATTGTATATAAATTACTATATTTTACAAAAAGATAATATTTTAACAGGCACCGGAAACAAAATTTTATACAAATCATCTTATCATTTAAAAACAATAAAATATTTAACAAAAAACACTGCTGAAGTCAATATATAATTAAATTTCACTGTCAAACTGTTTAGAGCATCCTGTAAATAATATATTTTTTTAATATTCAAAATAAAAAAAATGTTTACAAATTAAAGCATATTTTTAATTCAGTTTATTAAATCTTTATTCATATTAAAAGCTTAACATGCACAGTCCGAATCCATTTGTGTTTTAATAAATATTTAGCGTTGCCTTTACGAATAATGATAAGCTGTAATTTTTATTCAAATTCATATCGCATATAACACTGGTCTTATCAAGATGTGCATGTAAGTTGCTACGATTGTATAATACTAATGTAAAATACAAAAAAAACAGCGATAGTAAATATTTTAAATTAAATTCCAGTGTACATTTTTTACATGAATTCCCTTTGTGGTTTCACGCTATGGCGTTCGTTTCAGTGCTAGTCTATATATATATTCTGAACATTATTTTATACATAATTTAAATAGACAATTTGTTTATTAACTTTTCACATAAAAAAATAAAACTAACCTAATTTTGTTTTCTTTCTCAAGGAAATTATTATAAGTTGCGATATATAACTTGGAAATTCAGTCCATTTGTGACGGTGACATGAAATATTTAACCTTACTTTAGATAGATGATTGCTTTATAAAATAACGATGTAATTTTAAAGAGTTTCTTATAATCTTTTCTAATCGTAATAAGATCACCATGCGGATTATAAAATTTGAAATTGTATTTACTAAATTTTAATACGAATATGTTCTTTATGACAAAAATTTAAATGCTTTTTTGTAAAATACTAAAACTAAATAAGGAATAATTTAGAAAAGTGTAAATATTATATGATGCAACAAAGATGTGCAGCGTGCGTACCTCGAGTGCACAATCATTGCTCCGCAATGACTTAAAACCGATTGAAATAACATATTACCTAATAAAATCGTCTCAGGCCTAATAACAGCATTTTCCAAACCTAATTTACGGCCGCGTCCGTCGGCTTGACGAAAAAATTTGACGTGCCGACGTCGCGATCATTATTAATTGCGTGCAATACATCGGCCATTTTGTAGAAAATCGCCATTTTTATGGCCGCTAAGCGATCCGTTACGTCACGCGGCCCGCTTCAAATTCAATTCCGGATTGATTTTATTTGATTTCCGGCAAATAGCATCCATTGTTGGCGACCCTCAATTTTATTTAACGCGTTCTTTTATTTTGTTTGGCCATTTTTTTTCCGACCAATCACGGCCGGCCCCTCGCAAATGTGTCACACTTCGATTGAATGGCCAGATCCCAAGTGGACTTTTAGCCGATGTAGATTTACACGCATTCCTCATTTAGGAGACAATCGCCGCTGAATACAAAGCAACGCGAACTGAGGAAATCAATTAACTTGCGATGCTTTTTTAATAACAACAACAAAAAAAAACATTGATCACGTTTATTGGACGCTAAACCAGTTTCAGTGATTTGACTTCTTAAATTAAATTCTCAAAATAAATAATTAGGCTTTTAATTGTAAAGTTTAAAAAAATTCATTGCATGGCATATGTAGTATCCAAAATTGAGCCCACCTCTCCAGCCGATATCAATACGATTTTTTATTATTATCAAAATCAACGCATATTTGTGGTCATAAAAGTCTTGCTTTTATTAAGTCTTTTTTATTATTTTTATTAACCACTAGAAAAATCATATCTTTAACATCAAAAATGTTTTCTCTGCTGAAGCAAACGCAAGAATAAAGCATTGTTTTTTGTCATTAAAAATAAAACATACAGTCCACTTTTGAAGCAATGAAAAATAACAAGAATTCTTATATTTATTCAAGATTTTAATAAGAATTTTTCTATAGAAATAAAAAGCATCAAGAGTCAGTAAATCTAATTTTCGTTTTATCGTGTGTAATATTTGTTTCTAAATAAAATCTGTTGAAAAATAAATAGAATTCAAAGAATCATGAATTATTTCTACAAAATAAAAATAATTTTGCAAACCTATAAGCGTAAAATATTTCACATATTTTTGAAAAGCGTGATTATTTTTCATCTTTGAAACAAAAATATAAAATTTAAAAAAATGTCTGTATAAATGTGTAGTAAAAATATTACGCATTAAAAAATATAAAACAGCATGGACAATGTCTTTTTTTTCCAAATAAACACTAATATAATTATGTCGTTCCTTGGCCCAAACATCCGGCTGTGTTTTTTCTTTGAATTTATTTTATTTTGCTTCGTACTACAAGAGCAATATTCATAAGTCTAATTTAATAACCCGCGCCTGTGAAAATACCCCAAGTGTCTCCGAACGGGAAATAAACCGGATGTCCGAGCCGCAATAAGCAACTGTGAAAAATCACCCCAGCAAAAGAAAAAAAATAAAGAATTTTATTTTTAGGTTCACATTTGTCAAAAATGTTGTGGGCGAGATTTCATTGTTATATTTTTGTATTTTAATATTTAAAAAATGCTGTGGCGAAATGCCGGCAAATCAGTTTTTTTTTACGTAATTTATGACAAAAATGCACATGAATGCTCATTTTTTATCAGTAATGTATATTTTTGATAGTAAAATATATACAAAGGAAACTACTCAATTAATGAGGAAAAAAACGTTTAAAATTAAAATGGGAAAAAATATGTTATATTTACGCAAAAGCTTATGAATGCTATGATATTTAAATTCATTTTATATTTTAAATTAATTTTGTTGTATTTACTGGCAAACTAGAATTTCTTTGAATGAAAATTAAATACAAAACAAAAAAAATTCTATTAACTGAATACTAAAATTATAAACTATTTCTATTCAATTAATACTCTATAAAAATACTTTGAAATTATTATAATTTTCGAAACTTATTTTATAAAAGAAATTACTTCAGTATATAATCTTATAATGTATATAATAATACCACATTTTATTTTGATGGTAAAAATCAAGCATAAGCTGAAATTAGTAGATGCAATTAAAATTAAAAATAACCCTAAATATTTTTAATTACGTTTTTTACATGAATGCAAGTATTTATTGGCTATATTTTTTAATTATACAAAGATCCTATATTTTTTTAAGAATTCCATAGCGAATATTTAAAAAACCGTGCAAAGTCGATTTTATCAGGAAGATTAATTGCACATTTCCCGTACGCTTAACATTTGAAATTTCTAGGAGTGCAAGCTTTGCGAAAGAAATGATTTTATAACCTACATTAATTTCAGCTATTTACTAAATATATGTTAAATGTTTTATTATAAATATTTAAATTATATTTACCATAGATATTCTGATCAGAAGTAGGTCAAGTATTTTTGTTCGTACATATTTTATTATACTTCACTTAAAAATCCAAACACAGTCACTAGTATTAAAAAATATTCACATCACATAGAACCACTTTAAAATAAATGTTAAATAAATTTCTATTGAAACTTCACGCTAAAAATATATGTTCTGAATCAAAATGTATATTTTTTAAATAAATATTTATGCACAGTATTAAAATCACGATCCACTCGACGAGAGCTACAAAGTTCTGAACACACGACGTAGTTTTAACTTTGATATGAACAGGAGTCGCGACGTCCGATACGTCCTCCTCGCTCGCTGGCTAGAGGCTCACTGAACACCAAATCTCGCCCTCCTGCGACTTGGCAGAGCCAACTGCCCTGAAGTCAGCCCCAACCCCACTCAGGCCACCTCCTGAAGTTTCAGTTTCACAGTACAAGTAACAACCTCAAAGAAACAACCCCTCAAAAGACTATTAGACACATATATTTATATAAAAATATAAATAAATAAATGATGAATGCTTTTTTACCAAAGCCTTCGTTTTGCTTCATCCCCTACCTGCATGTGCCCTACATACGAGTATATGGCTCCTCAGGGAGTCTCCCCATCAAATCACCGACGTTTGGTTCGTATCACCGGTCATTTACCATCCCAAGGGTGCCACTGGGTCACTTCTTTTGTCCATAGATGATCTTGCAGTGTTCCGTTATTCAATCCCTCCATTCCTTTTTTTCATCTTCTGCCTCAGTGCCTAATTCTCAGATAGTAGGATCGGTACTTATGTCAAAATAAAAATATCCAATGAAAAATCATCCGCTCTCCAACTTCTGTAATCTTAAGCTGTATAGTATAGTCAAATTATCTGAAACAAATAAACCTTCGTTTATATTAAATTAATTGCTCTTTGCAATTTTGATTCCGAGTATGTTTTGAGGGAATGAAAAAAAATTGATCTCGGGACCTTGAAACGGATTTCGGGTGATATCACACCATCGGTGAAATCGCAAACACTTTTTTTCGCATCCCCTACTGCGTCTGCCCATAAAAACAGGCTCTTGGGGCATTTCTTGTTGGTGGAGTTTTTTGGGCTAACGCGAATTTGAGTTTCTCGGCGGAGTTGGGACGGAGTGGCCGGCTGGTCAGCAAAAGCCTAAATTTTACCGTGTGAATGGTGTGATCAGAGCATATATGTATTGCCCAATTTTTACAGAACATTTCAATTTCACTAAATAAAAAAATAAAACATATATTAAAGCGCAAAAATCTACATAAGACTTTTTTAGTATTATAATATGAAGGTTACTTGAAGAAGAGTCAGTACATCATTTTTAGTCTCGATTAGACTCAATTTTTAATAATAAATATATTCGATTTGTCTTTAAGTTTTTATTTACATACAGGTTTTAAATTAATGAATGCATGTTGAAGGGTGTATTTCATATATTTCAGATGTGGGATAACTGTACATTTGTTGGGATAAAATGCTTCTGCGAAACGATTCTAGCAATGAAATGAAAATCAATTATGCGATATCAACCCAAATCGAAAGAAGGAAAGACGGAACTGGCCGAATTTAGTTTTTACCGATACAATTTAATTCCAGCTCACGAATCTGGAATAATCTCATAAACTATGAACCATTTTCTCTAAATGCCAGTTTGGGTTCAGTGCATGCAGTTATATCGGTAACTCAGTAAAATCGATTCAGATTCTTCAACAGCTACATCGAATTGTTAATTTTAGAAGTCAATACATCATGCTTTATTAATTTGCAGAATCAATTAAATTTATCATTGAAAACCGTTTTAAAAAAAGTTTGTTTAAATTTTAAAACACAAAAAAATATTTTATAAAATCTCCTTCGAGACATGTCCAGTTAACCTTAATTTTTTTTTAAACATAAGTTTCTAAAAATTTCTCTTTAAATTTATGCTTGCAGGTATTTAAACATTTTTTACGATTTAACATGCTATTCGACATTAAATCAAAACTTTGAAACCTGTAAAAAATATTCATACAAAATTGTAACATGCAATATAACACGGCAATCAGTCTTTCAATCACAATTTATGTACATAAAGAAATCGTTCAATTTATTGCGAAGGAAATATTCTAAATTATCAAGAAAATGAAATCTGAACAAATCAATTTTATTTCCTTTACCTAAGAATTATTCTGCACAATCCATAATATTTCCTTTTGAGTTCTGAGCTCACGGAAGGCTTAATTTTATTAGGAATATTACTTTTCAAGTAATCATTTTGTATTGAAGGCTGTATTACTCTTCATTGATAAAAGCTAAATAAAATCAATGGACTCTCCGAATTTTCACAAAGACATCGTAATATTATACAGTGTCATTTTTGAAAAGAATTTTTGTTTAATCTAAGTATATCCAGCATTTTAACATTTTATTTATTAATTATGGAATATATTTTACGTGTAAGTTTCAGAAACGAGTACATATTATTTTCTTAGATCCCCTCCTTTCCGAAAGGCTACATGTCAATACTGTTTAATAAAGAAATTTTTATTTATATTTTTTCTTTTTCTGTATCTTTATTTGTATTCTTATCACAAAAGCAAAAATTATTTATCACTTATAATAGCAATATTAATAATAATACATCGAGATAGCTAAAACAAAATCGCTGACTTGCAAAACTATAAACAAATCAATACCAGAACACCCCCAGAACTTAACATTTTTTCGGGATAAAGGACTACTGGCTTCTTGCCAAGTGCTGACAAAATAATATATATTTAGTACATACAGAAAGTTCCCGTCTTTGTAACATCTATAAGGACCGCCGGAGAAAAGGACCCAAACTTGTCCTTTAATACATCGTCTGTATGCGTCTTCACATACAATTCATATTTTCCCTGGTCAATAGACTTTGAGTCTTCGAGTGAAAATTCAATTACTATTTTTGGCTTCAAAGGAGTCAATTTTTTTTTAAAGACAGTAAAATGTAATTTTGAACGTTTAAATTGTCTGTAAACATACTATAAAACGATCATATATTATTTGATAAACAAGCTCGACTATGCTACTACATACAAAAAAAGCATGAATATCACTAACACAGAGGTTATTTTTTACATTAATTAAGACTGATTTAAATATGTAGCTCAAGCTTTGTCATTGATAATATAATGAAAAGTAAATGCATTACTATTTTTATTTTGTTTATTGTTTCGTTTTTTTTTTGTCCACTAAATAAAAACACGATCAACACAACACCAAATATTGTGTTGTTTCTTTTGGTCTTGTCGGACAGGGCCCCGGTCACCATTAAAAATACATTTACAAGACTATAAAAATTCAAATTAATACAATCGCATTTGCATAATCATCACTACAGCGATACTCTTCAGGTATCGACTAGCTGCAAAGCTCTTACAAATACGTCAAAATGATCGTTTAAATACTGAAAAAAACTAACAAAAGGTGTGTTTCCGAATAATATTAGCTTTTATACAATCAGAAATTCTTTTTTATTTCTAATGGTGTGTAAAAACTGTAATTGTAAATTTATAGAAACAGATTAATATCAAGTATTTACTTTCTCTATAAAATACGCACAAATTCAATAAAGGACATTTATAATAATATTAATTATTTTATATGAGATTAAAAGACTCATATTTGAGAAATATTCGTTTTTGTATTATAATAAAAATTAATAGAAATCCCAAAAATATCTTATCATATTCAAAATTAAAATTTTTGATTAGGTATCCGATTCTCAATATGATAAGTACTTTTAATATATTTTGATAATGATTGTTTTATTATATATCGATTATAATTTTTCACCTTTTAATGAGGAAACTGATTAAATGTTTAAATGATTGTTGCAACAAATATAAAAAACAGGCTTTGGCCATTGATTGCTGATTCAGAAAAGTCTATAGAATCGATGAACATGTACTTATTTAATATATCACTGAATACTGGCAGGCAGAAAAGCCGACTGTAAAAAGAAAATACCCAACACATCTCCATCCTTATTCCTACTCGAGTAGGACTCTCTTCTGATTCCTGCTTCCTATTTCCACGTGAATAACTTTAAGACGTATATCCGCAGAGATGCGCTCCAAATTTTAACTATTATTCAATATATATAACAAATTTCAATTCTCAGTGTAATAATATATATTTGTGGATTCGTACGAGTGAAATCACGTGCATTTTTTTAATAAAATAAATTTACGTGTAACATTCGTAATAATAAGCGTTTTGATTTAATTCTTAAGAGTATGTATAAGATAATTTAATAAAATTTAGTACTGTATATATATGAACCGCAAAAACGCGTATTTAAAAATATTTATATATTATTAAACAAACAAAAAAAATAAATTGCCGAAACCAGGGATCGAACCAGGGACCTTTAGATCTTCAGTCTAACGCTCTCCCAACTGAGCTATTTCGGCGATAGCATTTAATCCGTTATAGTTTATCTAATTTAGTATCTTACATTACTCACTGATAAAATAATATCATTATAATAGTATCTCACGAACGCAAACTGATAATCTTATAACCCCGATTGCTGTCGATAAACAAAAATACTTAATCTTATTAAATATGTTTTTGTTTGTAGAATAGCTTATTACCATCAAAAAACTGCATATTTAGAAATAACTACTTTGATTTGTTATTAAGTTCGTTACAATTAATTTATTGGATAAGGTGTCTGATCAGCTTTACAGGATGGTATCAGCTTATAAATCACCACTACACCAAAAGCGACGTTTCACGAAGATTCCCGAAGCAATATCCTGAAGTTTACAATCTAATATAACTCCAACAAGCAAGTATCTTATTCCTGAAACCTAAAACAATCGCGTCATATTGCAATTCTATACTGATGTATCAAGTTTCTATCATAGCTTCCATTAGTGTGAACTTAGCTAATGAAGAAATATATTAACTGCACATTAGATTGGAGCTCGCAGGGCTCAACTTCAGCAGAATTATCTGCTATCTTAGAAACTCTAGCTCCATCGCTGAGAGCGTTCTTGGAGCATTATGACTACTTCATACTGTGACTGCCAGTTTCTGCAGGTATGGCATATGCAAACTTTCAATGGAAATATGCATTAGTCAATTTGACATTAATACTATAAAATAACACTTTATTTTATTATCGTTAATAACAGTTCATGAATACTGAAAACCATCAGCATGAATATATGCTCAGTGAAATGGTCGCCAACCTCTTTTGAGGAGAGGCACTTGATGAAGAAGAATAACAGTCCTCTTTAAAAAAAAATCTAAGAAGCTAACCTTGTATTGCTTTAAACATTCACTCGTATAAATATACACGGAAAAATTTGGAATGTTACTGAAAAATCATGAAAAAAACAAAAAATATACACATTAATGATTTAATATATTTTTTAGTATGAAATATGTGTATTTATATAAGAGCAAATATTTTCATGTTATTGGAGTGAGATAATTGATTTAATTATAAAGTATAGTTGCCACAGGTATACTTGTTACGCTGTTCGTGGCTGGGAAGATGCCAGTAGTCCCAGCACGCGTTTGTCAGCGTCACTGTGCCATTATAAAACACACCCCCTGAATTGAGAATCATGGGGTTGAAGACGAGCGTATCCTTAGCGTAATGGATACGAGGTGCAGTAGTCTCAAAACATTCATTCTTTACGTGCAACATGATATCTTGTTTGTGTGCCCATAAATTATCCTTTAAATCAAGTATATTTGCGAAAGGATTTTTTTCAGCGTTTTCATCTAATCTGGATGCTTATCATACTATTGATTTTTTTTTTATTTTTGTCATTTTGTGAATTTTACAAAAAACGGTTTACTTTTTTTTTACAATTTTATTTTAATCAAATAAATTAATTAATCGAAACAAATTGATTTTTTTAACGAAAAATTACTAATAAAAATTTCACACATTGATATAATTTATAAAGATAAACAATTAACAACTATGTAGCATTTTTTTTTTAATCTCTTCAGAATTGACTAAGACAACTAGAAAGAAAATTTTATCCCAATAGAAAGTTTTGATTCCAATCAAACATTAAGGGTTGTGCTGTCACTCAGCATTTCAAAAACAAGTCTCTGACGTTGAACTCTCTGAATAGTTTTAAAAGAACAACCTAACTCCAACTTAACTTTAGCATAAAGTTTCGTTAAGTTTTAATATGAATGATTTACCAAATGCATGTTGGCGAGAGATCCCTCGAATTTCCATACAACTAATTGTTCTGAAGTTTTACTTTCGAATCTCAAACATCGCATGACGACCGAAAGCCTTTAAAAGCAACCACAGAAAGTAAACATTTCTAAACAAAACCGGAGAATTCTTACATTTGGACTTAAAAATAAGCCGAAGGCCTTTAAATTTAATGACCTACTACAACTCCAGACCGCTTTTATCAGTTCACTTAACATGAAGTATTATTTCATTTTTTCAGTCATAAGAAATTTCTAGAATTTTTTGCGGCTTCGAAGTAATACTTTAGTTTAAAATCAATATTCCTCGCAGTTTTGTTTAAGTGTGAACTTCTTTTTTTATTTGAACTAAGACAACTTACTCATTAAAAACCGTTATTGTAGTTAAAATCACAATTTGTTTGAAGGCAAAATATGTGTTACCAATGATTACAATTATTTATATATTGAGTTTACATCTTTAAAAAGGATTGGTTTAAACATGAAATGACAATAAATATCTGTTTAAATATTTTTAATGACTCTTCCTATTCGTTTCATGTGTGAATCGATTACTTTAATATTGTACATAATATGTGTTTATAATTTTGCTACTATTCATATCATAATGCTCGTGTTGTGAAATGAATGCATTCAGTAATTCCAAAAGTTAATCAAATCCTATAAAAAAATCTATTTTTCCGTTTTTTTTTAAGAATGTGTCAATGCAGTAAAATATATTCAACATACAAACTGTAAAACTTTTTTACATCCCAACGGACACCATAACTCACATCCATAAATATTCGACTGCTTGAGGTGCAATAAAATGTTTTTGACATCTTGCCTTGGTACCGCTTTCTACAAACACTCATATCACGTTTTACTGCAATTTATTTCATTTGTAAGAGATTCTTCTTCTTTTTCACTTTCAATGAAGAGTGAACCGATAGAAATGACTATCTATCACGTAAAATTGAATTTCAAATTCAAAACTTCAATTAGTAAAACATTTCGTTTCCATTCAAAGTAGAACCGAATCAAAATCAACGCAGGAAAATGTATTGGTGCAGTAACCTAATTAAGAGCCAAAGAAAAGGATTAATGTGTAAAATAAAAGCTGGAGGTACATAAATACGTCAATATACCCTTTCAGTACTAAACCCTAGGGAGGTAGTATTACGCCCGAGCCCTTCGCTGTGCCTTCGACTATTGATTATTTCCATGAATTATGACTGAGATGTCTGCTACAGGAGTTGCCGGGGTTCTTACGAGAGGCCCGCTCGATCATTTGCACTATCTGCTCTTGTAGGAACGATGACAAATTATCCACCTAATAATAATCAACTTTGATTTTTATAATTTCATACGCTATTTTAGAGCAAATTGAAAATTGAATTTAAACCAAATTAAAAATATAATTGTGTATAGCTTTTTATGAGTGAATTTGTCAAACATTTTAACAGAAAAATCAATGGTGTAAACACATATACATTTATAAGTACATGTATAACAAACAACCTTACAACATCAAGCCAGAAATCATCATTATTGAGATTGTAAAAATACAGAGGTTTCTCTCCATAAAATTTATTTATATGACTTTCTATTTAAATGAAATGCAATTCAACATTTTAGTATTTAGTAAATGTTGAAATATATTTGTAATAGTCTTTTATACAACGGCTATAAGCAATCGTATATAATTAAAAAATATGAGCAAATTGTAATTATGATTAAATTCTACGCGTCGACTGACAAATTACTAATAAAATCATTGTACTTCTTAAAAAAATGTGCTATTTAGCTTCAGTAGGTCTGCTTTTAAAATGTGATATCGAGTAAATTTGTTGTTATTAAAAAATAGTATCCATAGCCAACAGTCATTATATCGTTTATAATGCACATACTATATTTTTCGCTTAATTTAAAATAAAAATCAATTCTTGAAAAGTTTACAACCTCTACTTACGTTTTCTTAAAATAGACAAGACTAGATTGAAGTCTCGATCGATTCCAAGCATATCACGATATCACTACTCCACTCTGGAAGATCGATCGTGTACAGAAAAACTATTAAAAATTGAATTGAGAGCTTTACATAGTATAAAACAACAAACTTATTGAAATGATATTACATTTTATGTTGGATTTTTTATGCTAAAATGGCATACTACTTGAATGCATAATACTTTACCAGAAACGGGCTAGTGGAAATACTTAAGTGTTTTTACTTCATTCAATAAACATCCAAACTAAACAGAAATCTCGAAGTGATTTTCTCATTAAAAATGAATCAGTTATTGAATTAAAGTGAACGTATTATTAATTTACAATTTCTTTTCGAGTTTTCTATTGAAAAGTTATAATCTGTATCAAATCACTTCCATGATTTTTAAAATCAATACTGCTTTGCATGCTGCATTGTGAGACAGAAGGCTTACATTTCCCACCTAGTTTATCCCTATTAGTTACCAACTTTTCCCTTAATATCGACACGCGACTTGTTCCAGGAAAACAAGAGCTACACGCACCCTTAATTACAAAATTACAACACCGTGAATTCCATTTCCGGTCTCAACCTTAAGTGACGGTCGATGCAGGTCGTCCGGTCTAATGTTATTGGTATGTGTGTGTTTATCATTATATCTTTATATTCATATTACATATCTAGCTGTGTTGTGATTTATAATCATTACATTGAATGAAATGTAATATAATACATATTTGGAAGAAGAAATATATAATTATAAACATATCGTAAATACTGTTGATTCAAGTACACTATAATTGCTTCATTTGTATTTTCCAACTTTTCAAAATCAATAATTTATTTGATCAAATGTTATTTCAAACAAAACAAATAATACTTTAACTTGACAGTCTAATTAATGAAAAATTAACATAATATACTCGTATCTCGCCTTTGGTGGTCGTTTTTGTGAGAATTCGTATTCAGTAAGATACGATGAATGATTAAGCCTTACACATTTGATATAAAAAAATAATTCAAAAAGCCTATTTAATTTTAAGTTATTTTAATTTTACTCATGAATAAAAATCAAGTTTTTGTATAATCGAGTAAACAAAAAAAAAATTTTTTATGAGAAATCGAAAGGTTAAATCTATCAAATATATTGTTTAAAAAAAAACTCATAATTTTTTTTCATTCAATTGCAGGGCCTTAACAAGTAAATAAGCAAATTGTTTTTCTCGATGCGGGCTTTAGAGAGGCTGTGCGACAGGCTTTGGTTATATTTATACAGTTGGGCTTGTATCACGGAAAATCAAGCTCAGAATGCAATCTATTTTGCATTTCTTCTTGATTCCCGGAGGATTATGCAGCGCAAATCTGCAGGGAATAGTCTGAGAGAAATTCCTTTGGCGTCGCGGCCGCCATCTTGGATTTTATAGTATTTTAAAATTACGTTAGCCGTTTAATATTTCCGCCTTTGCTGCATCCTAAGCAAGAGCAAGAGTCAAAAGCTGTGAAATTTACAGATGGACCTAACGCTTATTTATTCTTAAACAAGAATTGAAAATATTTATATTATGTTATTTAATTTTAAAGTCTTGTTTGTTATATAATATTAATTTACGTCAACTAGATATTATTTATACTGTGGTTTTATAGATACTTTTTTTATAAATATCATTAACAAAAACGGATTGCGATACTTATTGCTCAAAAATTTATTTATTTATATAAATGATATATAACATATTATTTCCTTATAAAAAAATGTTTTTATGACAATAATTTTTGATGAAAATTTTGTTGCGTACAAAACAACATATAATTTCTTTTTGTTATTTTTATGAATGCGATATTATATGTTAATTAATACTATTTTTTGTTTATTTGTTACAGGTTGGTGTTGTTTTCATTGATTATTCGCAAACTACGTAAGTAATACAAATCAGGAACCAAAGAATAGGACTTATTTTTTGATTAGAGAAATTATATATGTGCAATTTGAAACTAACTTTATTTTAACAAACCTCAACTTGTAAATTTTTTTTTTCACAGTTGTTTAATTTTATATAAAAACTGTAATCAATATTTATTGTCTAGACACTGATTACTTTTATCAATAGTAACCCAGATTTGATAAATTAAAAAGTAAAAGCTTATTTTAATTTATCACCAAGGCTGTGGTTTAGGTCTATTGGTTACTTGGATTTTCGATAAAATCTTGTGGGTTTTAGATTATACGAAGCATTTGTCTCGTGAAGTTCCCGAGCAACCGCAAACAGTGCACAGTGAACAGTTGCTTCTCCTTTTTGTGTTTCTTTGCTATGTGTATTTTAAGCATACAGAAAGCACTTGGCGACTGCACAAGATGAAAACCACACGGCGACATGGCTTGAATTAAATAAAAAAATGCATACAATACTGAAGTAATTCAATTTTTAGATTTTAATTAAATAATCAGTAAAATATTGCAAGACACTGCTCAACTAGTCTAAGTTTTAAAAACCTAAAATCCTTTAAAGTCTTACGATGTAATATTGGTTAAATTGATTGCTTTGTGATACTGAACTTTTCGTGTTTTATATTTTATGATGAATTGTTTTACAACATGTCCACTGAAAAAAAAATTAACGATGCTTTTGGGTGTAAAAAGCTTTTCTTTTTACTTGAGTTGAATGATTAACAGTGATGAAAACCTATATTATATTATGATTTTAAATAAACGCATAATACAGTAATGTGGTTCCCAATACATGCATAGTATAACAATATGATTTCATAGTAGTGAAATAGAAATATCATGCATGTTTTGTACTGATATATCTTCTTTTTTAACTGCCTCCCCTAAGAGGACGTTCGCGATCATCTCACTAAACATACAATAATTTTCTAGAATCTTACTAATTTGGCTGTGCTTTCGGCTTTCAGCTACTGGCTCAAATTCTGAAAAATTTTTTTTTAAAAAAACCTTACTCTCGCAATGATATAAACAAATGCGTATGACGTAAGACTGCTCTGGAATGCAAGGAACTTCATTTATAAAACCAGATCGATTATTGTACGGTCTCTTTATTATTATTATTCAATGGGTTGAATATAAATCAGCATATTAATTTCTGAGCGCGGCCTTCGGGGATTCGCCTTTTTATAGATGCAAACAGAAAACTCGGGGAGATTTTTCTTTTCAATGACCACTAGAAATACCAATTTGTTCAGATTGACACGTAGAAATTTAAATAAAAATCACATACTATAACAAAGCGATATCAAAAGTAAACTTTATTTAGTCATTCTGGATATGAGTCAGATAAGATTTTTTAAATATAAATTCATTTCGAAACAACAATCTAAATTAGAAGAGCTTTCATTTCAGCTGTGAACTTCCACCCCATTTTCTTTCCCCTTACTGTTACACTGTGACTTCGTTTCATGTATTAATCTCATGCGAGATTAGAGGTATAAATTTATATGACGGATTAACTTCAGTTGTAATCCTTTAGAAGATATACTCATGTGTAATCTCCTTAAAGCCTAAAAGGGTGAAAGAAATCACATCAATAATGCACAAGGAGCTTCTGCTTCTATTGTATTTTATTACGTTACATTATCATTATGTACTTGAAAATTGACCCATGAATTACAAAGCATTTTATTGTCTTTTAGCGTAATACCTTTCTAAATATAGATTTTTTTAAATTGGGTTTTACTGCGGTTTTAAAAATATGACTAATAAACGAATCTGTCACTGCACTACTCTATTAAATGGATTTAATTAACCAACATCTTTTTTATCACAGTCCAGCCATTTTAGTTAAGTGTTAAATAAGAATAAGTAATCTATGTATTTTTTATAATTATTCTGGCACTGACGGATAATAAAACATAAAAGAATTTTTTAATAAGTTTCTAAGAATGACACGATAATTAATCTTTCCTGGCAACACTTCTCTCAATATTTTCTTTTTATTAAAAAAGCGTACAAACTTTGACTGTCCAAAGACTAAGCAATATTTCTTTCAACGCCACTTGCTGTTGACGATGAATATTTGACTTATTGTAAAATATGTATAATTTTTTTTACTTTATTAAAATCTCTTGATTTATTTCTTATCTTTTTGATTTATCCAAAAATAGTTTTTAAAACCCGCAGAAAAGTTTAGTTAATTTTTTTCTTATTAAAAATTTTGATATAAAAAAATGTGAATGAGGGTTATAAGGATTAGACGTGCGTGTGAGAACAATCTATCCCACTGTAGATTTTTCGTTTATAGTTCATCTTATTATAAATACAATCTTATTAAAATATAATCAAAATTATTCCTGCTAGTATTATTTAAAGAAAAACAGCATTTACGGAAAATCTGAAATATATATTTAAAAAAACACAATACTTCCAAAATGTCATACAAAAATATAAAATTTTATGTTTTGCACGTTAAAGCTATAATTTAGATGCACAAAATCATTTATTCAATTTTGTGTGACAATAATAAAATTGAAACATTTTTTTATTTGTTAAACCACCGTTTCGCTCATTATCAATATTTCCAGCAATTGAATTCATATTTTCTGCATACTTTAAAACATTCATCAAAATGAGAATTTTTTTATCAAGTATCAAATTATTTTATAAATCCACAATAATATATATTATACAATCACAATGTAAATTCTGTCTTGAATATACAGTGTTTAAAAATACATAATAATATATTATTTTTTAAATGTGGTTCTGCCTCACATTCTCGACTCGTGTTTCTTTAATCAAATACAAAAGATACTCAAAAAAGATGGATTGGTGAAATCGAGGGTTATTAAATTCAACGGGGTAACATATTGTCAGAAACATGGAGAAGATTAGCAAACCATATTTTTATTTTATCTTATCCTTACTCTTCTTTTTTCATCGTAACATAATTTTAATTCAATTTAATTATTATCAACAACAAAAAAATACGATATTATAAACTTATGATGTAAAATGCTCATTTTTTTATTTTCCTTTTTTTTGAAACGGTACTTGTTTAATGTCACAAAATATTGTTTTACTCAAATCATTTATATCTCTTCTTTATATTTTTGGAAAAGTACGTATCAGACTCGAAGGTGAAAATTCATGATTAGCCTTGTACGTGAATGTGTTATACTTCTATAAGATGTTTATAACACACCCGCATGATAGATCGCACCCGAGAGACAACTCTAAGATGATTGCCATCATGAAAACACCACATCGTTAAAATAAAAGCTCTCAGAGCTAAAGTTTTATGCAATATGAAGGAGCCTGTTATAATAAAAATAACGAAACAAATAATATGAGTGTATAAATAATAACCGTATGACAATAAATATTCTACTCTTTTTGTGGACCATCTGCTCTTGGTGGAATGATTACTGATTTTACTTTTGTTATTCGGTGGCAACAGTTAGACCCCAATCAATTTGATATTGTGTAGTTAGTAAAATTTGCTTCGGCATTAGAATTTGATCAATAAATGTTTCAACTACAGTGATATTTTATTATAAATATCTTAATATACAATTTAACCCCAAAATAAACATTTATTCTCTGAAATCGATTATCATACCAAATTATCTTTTATTTTTTTCTCAAGCGTTTTGTAAGTAAGATTCTTTAATCTATCAACTTAATATAATAACGAAATTTCAAACACACATTGAAATACACAAAACGTGACCAGCCGATACTTTGCTTTATTTGTGATACATTTTTAGTACAAAGTTTCCTTCCACGAAGCCTTCGTAAATTTGAGAAAGAGCACGCACGCCCAATATCCAGATTTTCAATGTACAAAAATACTGTGTATTTCAAAACAAAAAACTCCAGCCATGAAAAGCTTTTCAACATATTACACCCTAAAGACTTTATCGCAGTCTGAAATAATCAAATAATCCTTGAGACTTAATAAATATATCTGTTTGATAAATTTAATATTTTTTGACAGAACGTACTCGGTGAAGCTTCATTACAATATATTTTTATTAAAAGAATATTAAGCGATCTTCCTACTTTTTATTTTTTGACACGACTCGTTTTGACAAAACAAAAAGTAGATTTTTGTTTAAAATTTTCAACCTAGCATGCTGGCAAAACTTGTCATTAGAATAAATTAAAAATGAGAACATCAGTAATTAATAATTAATAATAATAATTAATAGTTTTAATGAAAGCGAATTTTGCAGTCGTATTTTATTTAACTTTTAACCTTGAGCTACTAAACTCGAAAAATATTTTATGTAGTTATGAAAAAAATAATTATATTAAAACATATGGTATTAGTTATTTTTTTACTATCTCACTTATACTTACGTAGATTATTTACCTCCACTTCAGTGCGTCTTTTGAATATTTTTATTGTTTATAATCCCAATGGGTTTTAAAATCCAGAAGTTTGACCCTCCGTTAGTCAAGAGGGGAGCAGGAAGAGATTACCTTACTTTGGAATTTGTTTTTCTGGAGAGATAAAAAATTATAATTTAGTGTCGAATTTACGGCTTTTAGTTTTATGATTCTAATAAATTCGGTAAAGAAAAAAGATCCCGGGTACTCAGTGCCTTTAGATCCAATTTATTATCTACGATAAATTAAAAGAACACTTAAGACAGCTGAAAGCTCTCACTAAGTAGATGAAAATTAGACTCTTCCGGAAATGTGCACATTTAGGTAATGTCTAAAAAGTTATTATATATTTCTGTCGCTCTTTTATACCAACACTTTGTAAATACATGAAACATCTTCTTTAATCCTAAATGCATTATTTATGTTTTAAAAATACGAGAATATTAAATATCAACATCATCTTACTTAAAACCTTACGAAGAAAGAACGTTTCTGTACATAGTTTTACTTATTTTTATGTTTATATTGTATTTACTACTTTTATAATATTTGGTCAAAAAATTTAACATATATACTAGTTTTTGTTCTCAAAGTGAAAAAATTAAATACAAAAAGTGCATGCGCTCTATCCAAACCCATCACTTCTAGTAATCAGATACTTGGAGATGATAGATCATCCCGTTTATAGAATATCTTCGTGCCTCTAACTTTAGAGCAGTGGTCCCCAACACTATGCCCGCGGGCACCATGGCGCCCGCCGACCGTTTTACGTGTGCCCGCCGCTGTGTGACCACGATAAAAAATATTAAAGTTTACACTAAAATGTTATGAAAATATTTATATTTAGTAATTCAACAGAGGAAAAAAAAGCGAAAATAATTATATCGTTATACTTAATTATATTTTTATATTAATAATTATTATATTTTTTGTGCATTATATGTATTATTGACTATGTTCAACTATACTAGTATAAATATACTTGGAAAAAATAAATGGTGCCCGCCACCCGACCGGCATTCTAGGATGTGCTCTTGGGTGAAAAAAGGTTGGGGACCCCTGCTTTAGAGTGATGGATTATTTGCTGGTGTGGTTTTTGCGGGAAGCCGACTGAAGAGTGCTCTGGGTAACTTTGAAGTCGGAAAAATTAGCAATTTTTGAAGAAATTGCGGAGCCGGATTTCACAGCTTCTCTGGCGTTTTGGAACGACTCCAAATCTTAAAGTAAACCAGAACGGGTTTTGAAAAATCGTACTTCATACGGGTGAAATTTAATGGTTTCATGGTTTATACGTTTCAATTAACCTATCATTGAATGCTCGTAAATAAAAACGTGTATTATATCATATTTAACCAATTAAATATACTTATTATTCTTCATCAAGTGCCTTTCCTCAGAGGAGGTTGGCGACCGTTTAACCGAGCATATACTAATGCTGAGCCAGTGTTTATGGTTTTCTAAGGGTAAAAAATATAGTGTAGTGAGTCCTCGGGTACATCTACACCATAATTTTATATTAAAAGGAAATGTCTGCGTATTGCTGCTGCCCAATAGCATTATTATATAATCTTTTCCTTAAAAAACTTTGGCTTTTAAATCTGATACTCCTTCTGCAGCAAGCTACGGAAACAATAGCAGGAGCTTCCCCACCTCAACAAGGTATTTCCAGAACACATCCTTCCACAATCATTCCACGTCCACTACTCCATTACCGATCCTTTACACGCGCTCAAGATACAGAATGGCAGCCATGCAGAAGCAACATAATGGAGAGAGCGAGGAACGAAGGAATGATTTTATAGATTGAAAATCACGGATAAAGTCAATATTCATGCTATTTTTAAGTCCAGCGCTTTAATAAAAATATTACATTTGCTATAGGTAGAAATTTGTAAATTAACAATGCTTTTGCGATTAGTAATGTCATATACTCTGAAAATTACTTTAATTTATACTCTTGTTGAGGGACAAGGCATTTGATTGGTGAAGATCCATTATTGTAATGATAAAAAGTAACTTTGTATTTTTGTCATCAGATGCATGACCCGGTGTATAGGGTCGAAACTAGTTATGCAAATAATTCTAATAAACTCAAAGTGAAGACACAAATACAAAGTTACTTTTTATCATTAATTTATTCTTTTGATAAAATTGTAAACAGGTTAAAATGCTTGGTAAATAATATATATTATTTACTGATAATGCGGTGAAACAACGAGAACAAAGCCAAGTTGTGACATATTCAGTTCTCGTGCGCCGGAAACTGAAAACAGCTCAGGTCAGGAGCAGGAGGGGTGGCCTCTCATGGCTGAGGGGTTGTAACTTGCGACTGGAAGCGAGACGTCAATCTGTCACGAAGGCGACTTCGAGTTGCATGCAAGTTTATCTCTGTCCATTTCTGTAAATTGATTCCATGACGTAAGACGTCGAATCGGCCAAATCAATAAGCTAATAATACAAATAGGGCATACGTGTTACACACAAGGAAATTTTATATTTTATACACACTTTAAGCGGATAACCAAATTGACTAAACTGGTGTGCGTAGCGGGCAAAATTCGCGTAAAATTGCTCGTGCGAAATATAGTCTATACACTCTTTGATTTGCACTATTTGAGTTAATTATGAGATTTTTGTTAATAAATTAAATGTTATTGTTGCACAATAGCTTATATTATATTTATATTTTAAGCGGCTAACCAAATTGACTAAACTGATGTGCGAAGCGGACAAAATTCGCGTAAAATTGCACGTGTGAAATCTAATCAATACACTCTTTGATTTGCATGTAGCCAATAAATCGTTTCCTATAAAAAGTTGAACCACTTCATACACACTTTGCGGATTACTTGGCATCACAACAACACCACTTTTTCCTAAAAATTGTTCAATAATTGGAGGATTATCATTCTCTGACCACTCCACTTCTTCATTGTCACTTTGTTCAGAAACACTGGACAGTATTGGTAGAAGTAACGTCGACGAGTCCAAACAAATATTACGAGCTGTAAACCTAAAGAGTAAAATGACCTTCTGCAGCTTTTAGAGTAAACACATTCAAAAAGGTATTAATACGCGCCCCGTTTTTAGGCAGCAGTCCGCGAAACGGGTACTAGTACCCGCCCCGCCTTTAGTGTGTTAATTGTATTTTAGTTATGACTGGTAAATAAACTGCAAAATATATAATCCAATACCATGTGAATGGTATCAAAACCCAAAATAGTCGAACTTTAATAAACAATATATTTTTTAAAAAAGCATTTTTTTTAGTTTTTTATAAGCATGTTAGTGTTTTCAAGGTTTTTTTGTCGTTTTTCATCATGAGCGAATTATATTAGTAGTTCAAAATTCGCGTAACTCTTCTCGCGTTTACGTTAAAATTTACTTGTTTGTTAATCCATTGATAAAACAACGTCTATTTAAAATTCAAATGGTCATACTGTTAAGACTAAAGGTACAATAAATAAAGCCAGGGTGCACTCTGGTTAACAGTAAAGATTAATCCCATCCCAGATATAAAGCAAACTGGGCCACATGAGGATTAGCCATATGGGGTGCCAACTTTCATGTTGGCTATCCTGTAAATATTGTAAAGTTTTACACCAGAATAAATCTAAGCCCTTGAGAATAATACAGCCGTTATATCTACGTGATGCGTTCCTGTAATTTCCTTTGATTAATATTGCACGTACAAGTAATATTATTCGAGTAATTTAAATTTTATTATTAATAAAAAAAATATTTATGAATATTTTATTGTTTATGTATTCTAAAATCTAATTACTTTTTTTTTCGTGTGTCTCTTCTCAGAGAAAGTTGGTGCTGGATCTCATTGATATCTATCCTGGATCAGTCTTATTAGTTTGGTTGTACTCTCGACTTCCAGCAAAATACTGCATCCTGTTAATTTATTTTTCCCTTAACCATCAGCTGCAGAATATTTCTATATTTCTAGATTTCTAGAAATAAAAATCCATTAATTTTTATATGTTTCTATTTTTACGCCATATAAAATAATAAATCCTTTTTATCAAATTCTCATATGAATACATACTATTACATCATATTTTTTTTATAAAGGAATGAATATTGAATAAAACATAAATCAATGTGTCCAAATATATATGTTCAACGGTTTAGGTTTATCCATTTTTTTGGGTAATATAATAAGTCATCACGTATTCTTCCCACCAAAAAAACATTAAAAACACATCAACAATACAGGACCGCCCCTCAAGCGTCAAGCCTCCATGCAAGATTTGCTCCCTATCGTGGTATAAAATACAAAATAAAATAAGATTCCAAAATATTACACCCCAGCGCGTCTCCCGGCCGCTGCTCAAAGAGATTCCCTCATATATATTAAATGTGTTAAGCCAACGGAATAGACGAGTTTGTGCGAAAAACACAAATCTTATCACCCATGTAAGCAAATTGATATACGACACGTGTACGCGAGTTTACAGAATATCTCCGCTGAGGAGCCTTTATATTTTTTAGGATGAACAAGGTGACATTACGGAGGTCCAACCTTTAAGTTTATACAGGATGCCCACACTGAAGAACCTGAAGGATTCGAAAAACGGCTTTGTAAAGGGCCCCATTCAAGCGACATCGTAAAAGTCATGGCAGTAAAGAAAAAACTGGTTTGAATGCACAAAGTTTTATTTTTACTTTAATAAAAAATATTATGGTTATAATAATTAAATATTAAAAAAAAATTATAGCAAATCCTGAAATTTTTATTATGACTCGCATAAACTATTCAAAATTTAACAAATAGCCTGCCTTTTCGATAAGCTTACATAAATTTACTCCACAGCTACAATATTTCAGAGATTAGCAGCTTCTGTGAATACTCACTAAATATCCACATATATTTTAATGCGGGTCCGTTAATCCACCCTTTCGTAAACAGTGATGCTCGGGGGGTCTGTGATGTGTTTGCCTCGCCACCCACCCCTTGCACCCTCACACACGCGCCGGCATAGCAACAGAGATGCTATCGAATATTTTACTATCCATCACAATGTTTTATCGGATTTTTCCGTACTATTGACTTCAAGGTAATTTTTGCTATCACCCAACAGGGTGTTCGTTAATAAATTCCAGCTTAATTAATATTTTTTTAAACTGTTGGCTCTGCCAATAGACTTGTCTGGGAACTTATCTGAGCAGAGTGAATTTAAAGTGGTGAAGTATACAACTTTTACAGCAAAGTAATTCGAGTAACACGAATACCAAATAAATTTTGTAGCCATTACAAACCGTTGTTCTATACATATACATAAAATAGTTTTATTGTTAAAATGTGAAATTAGATGTACAAAATGCACCAGTTGAGTGTTTTAAACTGTTTACTTGAAAAGAGTCCTAATGTAATATTGTTTAAGTTTACTTATATAAAAGAAAAACTTTTACGAAAATAATTGTTGAAATAATACTCTAAAGTAGAATAGTGTACGAAATGTGCATTTAAACCCTGTAAATGCCTTTGTTACGATTTTAGTTATCTGAAACTGAATAATATTTATTAAAAGAAAAATAGAATCTTAAGTTACTTATCTAGCTTTAAAGTGTAATAAAAAATAATTCAATTTGCATATTGAAAGTATAATATATATATCGATTAGTTTAAACAATTTTATTAAGTTTGTTTCTCAGAATTTAAAAACATTGGGCCAACTATAACCCACTTCTTTCTTCTAACTGAATATCACATATAAACTAGGAATACGATGCATTTGAAATAAACGTTACAATACCAAAGTATGTCTCTGAACTTTCAACTCACTGTTATAAATATTAACCGACTGGTTGTTTTGAAATGTATATGTTTTGGTCTCATATTTCACAAAAGGTATTTGCGATAGTGAATTGTATAAACCACTCTGTGTATCGAATCTACATTGCTTACGCAAAAAGTTTTTGACGTAAATCTCGTAATATTCTATTTTGGATTAAGTTTCTGTTATTTTACTACTAATTGGGCAGTTGGTAAAGACGCAGCAAATATATTTTATTGTTACTAAGCTCATTATCAGTAGAGTTTTACTGCTTCATTGCGATATGCTTACGTATTTGTGAAAATACGACAAACTGCGTGGCGTTACAAACGGATTCAGAATATAAACGTAGTAAACGTATTAGCACGTATATTTTGGATTTAAGGGACGAATTCGTTTTAAACTCTTCCATTCCAATTGCTCTTTCAGTTTTTCATGTAACAATCTCGAGTTTTCCAGAACAAAGCCGTCCATTACGACAGCAGTCTGCACACGGGGAGCAATGCAATACATGCATGTAGAGGCGAAATGCAATAGGTTTTCAATGCTGCTCGCGGTGATATAGGGCCTCGAGACCCGTCATATAACTCCTGGTTAAAAAGCCAGCCCCGCCCCACTCCCCCCCCAGACTAGAACCTCCGCGCGGAGGCTTTGTCTTGCTTTCAGATAATGCGGGCAAACGACTGTCAACATGTTACAACGGCCTTAACTATAAATATTGTCATACTTGTGGCTTGGGGAGCTTTTGAGAACTGTGCATATTGATTTATTTCTAACTCTTGAATTCCGACTCTTTCTATAAGCCAAAAGCATTTTTATTAAAAAATATATATGTCTATTTTTTGGATTGAACGTCAATCAGATGCGTATTTATTACCCATCACGGGTTTATTATATTATTACTAAAATTATTAGGCACACTAGTTCACACATAGAAGATGGTTAAAGAAATTCTCAGAAAAATATGATTTGAACCCACATCCCCTGGCTTACATGGCCGGTATACTGACCCTTGTACTAACGAATCACATCTATTAATCGAGAATTTTTAACAATCATACTCTACATATGAACCAATGTGCCCAGGCCAACCATTATGTAGTGATTTGCAAGCACTGGACTTTTTAAACAAAGTAACAAGTGAAGCGATGTTAATCTCATCGGGATATTATTTTTAAAATCTATTGATTTAGCCAAGACGCGCACCATCATATACGTATGTCTATTTTTTGGATTGAACGTCAATCAGATGCGTATTTATTACCCATTACGGGCTTATTATATTATTACTAATGATTAGGCACACTAGATTCGTTAGTACAAGGGTCAGTACACCGGCCATGTAAGCCAGGAGATGTGGGTTCAAATCCCACACAAATTACGATGATATTTTTCTGAGAATTTCTTTAATCATCTTCTATGTGTGAACTAGTGTACCTAATCTTATAAGTAAATAGAAATAAATGTAAATTAGATTTTTAAAAGCACGATTTTTGAATCTTTGTTGTGTAGTGGTTAAAATAATCTTCCATTTAAATTTCGTCTATTATTTTATTATTTCTAATCTTTCAACCGTAGTTATCAATAGAGAATGTAATAACGATTGCCTAGAACGTAAATAATTTTTGAGATTGCGTATAACCTCGTTTTTTGTTCAGACAATATTTGATAATCAATTTATAACTATAAATTTATTTGTTATTTTGAAAAAATATCTTAATAGGGGAGATTCTAAAATCTTATTTTTAAAAATGCAGACTACGGCTAAGAACATGAAAAAACACAATCATCTAAATTATAAACTTTGGTAACTAGACTGATTTCAGTAATTTACTATTTATTATTAACAAAAAATATTATTTTTCAGAAAAGTAGTAGTACGAATTTTAAAATAAATTTTAAATTATTTAAACCGTCCGTTGTTTATTTTTAATAACTCAATAAAAACAAAAACAAGTAAATTGGCATAAAGTCTATGCAAGGTTAAAATATTAAAACAGTAAAAAAATAGGATGCATTCAAATATAATGGCCATGATAAGTAAGCACTTTGGGTTATAACGAAAGAATATAATGGCTATGAAATATAATATTGGCAATGATAATGTTGGCAGTATATTCTTTGGATTTTCTTTGGTAAAAAATATCGATCAAACAATTATAAGTCACCTCTGCGTTTTACGTAAAAATAAATAAGTATTCTTATCTGTCTTATTTATTTTATAAATATGTATAATACTTTTCTATTAAATGCCATAAGATTGTTTAATAGTAATTATGTGTACCCAAAATTTTTATTTAGACAAACATCAATATCTAACATCATAACGCAAAAAAATCAGAAATAAAAAAAATCTCTCGGATATATTTTTATTTGCACGATAATCTCATGTAAACACTCAGTATTCCACATTTTAGCGTGGATACTATTCGTGTTAATGTATCTCTTTCTGCCATGGCAGAAATCCCCGAAGCCTTCCCGCTCCCTCTGCACTATATCTCTTCAGACATTGGAAAATGCATTTGCAATAACCGGAGGTGCACATACTTTCACGAGTATTTCAGCAATTGTGTGATGTGTGGATCCCGAAAGGGTTTCATACAAAATGTATGGCATACGTGAAGCTCTCGCATCCTGAAAACAGCTGTTCTCTCTCGTGTCACACAAGTACAGACAAAAATACTTTTCTGCTAGGTTTTATACCAAAAATGTATTTTAATTCAACTTAAATCTAAAATCTTTTATGAAATATTACTACTTAATAAATCATACTTTTTCTGCTGTATTTAAATAATTTAAACACTTCTTAACTTTAACTCAGTTATGAAAATCCTAATTTTATTAAATGTTGCTTTTTCTGAATAGTTTTTCAGCAAATTTTTCTCTTAGCAACAGATATGATTTTTGAATGTCAAAGATTACAACATGAAGAAGTAATTAAAGTTTATATATAGACGCAAGTTTTGGCGACTATTGGTAATTAACTTATTCTCGAGGATTAAAGAGTGCCATGACTCAACAGCCACGTCAAGCCGTATTAGAGCTAGAAGGTCGGATAAATAACCAAAACATGACATTATTTGATAGCGAATAAAATATATTTATACGTAAATATTCGTGGTGGTTGGAGGAAGTTAACACGGAGGCGAAATTTACGACAGTGGCTCGAGGTCGGGAGTACAGCAGAATTTATAAGACTAGACTAACATAGAGATATTTCCAGTGCGATTGTCATCAACTTTCTCTAAGAAATGCTACCTGATAAATAATTCGTGCTATTCAGAGAAAACCAACACGAACGCGGAATTTGCGACAGGGGCTGAAAGTCAGGAGTACAGCGAAAATAATATGACAGGACAAAATTCTGCGAGGTGGTTAACAATCTTCTCTGAAAAGAGGCTCCTGAAGAAAAATTCATGACATAGTGAGTAACAACGTGAAATAGTACATAACCATACAATTTAAATCATCCCGCAATCATAGCAGGGCACTCTTCCGAGTGACGTGAGTCCCAAATTACATTTTAAATTTGAATTCATCCATTTGCCTCGCAATGAACTCCATTTATTCAGTGGATAGAATCGACGCAAGCCTCCGCCTAGTTATAATTTTCATTCTTTTTTTACCATTTGAGTTTTATTCTTCAGTGAATCGTTTCTCTCGTGAGTGAAGATGGCTTTGAAATCATTTCTATGAAAAAATATATACAATATGTTTTAGAATGTGATTTGTTTTTGGTGTAAGTTGATGAAATTTAAAATAAATAAATTGAAAACTTATTTCTACTTCACAAACATTTTTTGATCATATTGGAAGAGTTTTGTAGAATTGTGTTCAAAGGTGAGTAAATCTATTTACAAGTAATATTTTTTTCATTATAAAAAAAAATAGATTCTAAAACGAAAAAACGTTTTTGAATATGTTTAAATGATTTCTTAATACTAGAAAAAATATTTATAAAGTTGGATCAACAAATATTCTCATTCAATCTACTTTAGAGATAATTCATTTTTAAATTTATTTTATTGTCGCTCTAACATAGCTTTATAATATTTCTTTTAAATATAACAACATACATGGCGAATCATTATATAAATTCTAGGAAGGTCTAGATTAGACGGTGGTTTGTTTTTAGTTGCCGTATTTTTAAATCCGAGGCTTGTCAATTTTTTCAGCTAATTTAAGACAACCAGAGCTTTAATGACCATTTCAAAATGTAAATAACCTCGATAGTTTGCTTTAACATAATTTAATTTATTTTCCTGAAATCATTTTTAATCAATCTCCTTCCCAGTAATAAATAGGTAATAGGTCAATAGGTTTCATTTTACGAGACCCATACTTAGAACTTTTTCTGGTCAAAGCGGCTTTAATACAACAACTTTTTTTTAAACATAGAAAAAGCGTTTCTTTTATTTTTACTTTTATCTACAAATGTAAAGTTTTAAAAACAAGCTTACTTATCGACCTAACCTGAAAGTGAAATTAAAAAAACGTTGGTTTCGTGATGAGGCAATAAAAACGTAGCTATTTTCACGGAAAATATTTTTCAGAGATTAAAAATGATTTATTCAAAATGGAAACTTTTAATGCAAACATTGAAAGGCTTCTACGTCATCCACCCACACACCGGTGAAAGCCTCCCACCACCGACCCCTTCCTTCATAACTCGCCCCTCTTATGTGCCTACCCCGAAGGCATTACATACTCTACATTTTCCAATCATTTTCTCAAATCAAAGCTCTGCAAATTGTACTGAAGTCAAGAGGCGAATTATGTTTCCAAAAATATAGATTGTTTGTTAAACGGAGAGGAAAATGACTAAGGGATTAAAAACGTGTGGAATATAATTTACTTGGTTGCTGAAATGCTGACTTTGATACATTATTTCTCATAAATAAGTCGATGGCTTTGCATGACCACTCAAATCACTCAAGTAATTTTATTCTTTATCTTTTAAGTGTCTTTTCAGTGTGGTGATAATTTAAAAATACAATTGATCATTAACGAAATTCATTATTAACAATTTTTTTTTTACTTATTATAAAAAAAATAACTGAAAGTTGCACTTGATTCAATATTAATATAATCTAAATATTGAAATGTCAAGCAACAATTACTGTAAATAAGACAATGTTTACAAAAGAGGGAAATAAAAATTAAGTAGTGAATTAAATAGTTGAAAAATAAAAGGGCAAATAGTAATAACTTATATCAAAACTATTAATTCTCGGGTAATTTTTCATCTCGTTGACTTTGTAACGAGATAATTTTTTAATTAAAAAATGTCGCTTTTACTATCAAAAATTATTTTTTATTATATACTTGAATATAAAACTGAGAAAAATATTGTTTGAACAACTATACGCTGCTTTTCGTAATAAGCTGTAAACCTTAAAAATGTATTTTTTTAAATACCTTACCGCTAAAATGGGGAAAAAATAAATTTACGTTCAATGCGTGTCTCGCCGCGTGATTGACTAACTGAGATATTTACAAAAATCTTAATTTAGATTCACGTTGTTACCATCAATTTTATACACATAATGACTGTAATAAAATATTATTTTTAGGCTCTGATATAATTTATAAATAGTTTTGAAGTGTAAATTGATATTTGTGTTCACACAGTAACGCTGTTATTTATTTTATACGATCATCGAATTATCCTGAAAAAGTCAATTGAGACTTTTGTTAAATTCTCAAGGGCGTAGCTTCATTGCTTTTGAGCGTGCATATTATTGCATCTTAACGTTAAGTTTTCTGATTATTTAAACAGCCTTACGTGTACAATTTACGGAGCAATTATTCTTTTAATCCGCTTCCGCGTTGCATACAAGCTTAGGCCGGTGCAATAAATTTTCAGTGAATGCAAAAGTGCGGTGGGAAGATACGGCGTCGGGGGCGTCGGTCCGTAGACCATTTATTATGAAGCCTCGCAGATAACGGACCAGCTCGGCCGAACAACTTGCGCCGGTTAACGCTAACTTTATAGTCCTGCGGAAAACCTCAATAACTCCATTTTCCAAACGCAATTTAAAGCATTAAAGAAAAATAATTATAAATCATATTTGAGTATAAAACTAGCTTCTCTGTTCGTTAGTAAGTGTCATTATTTACGCAGGCTGCTATTTATATATCCGGAATAAAATAAAATTACTATTTAACTTGATTATTGAACTGATTTAGGCCGATCATCTTTAATTTCGTCCGTGAGCATACGACGTCCACGTTTTAACTCACTAAACTTTTAACTCACTATACGCAGTGGTCTTCGATGGTGCTTGATCCCCAAAAGTCGAACTGAGTTGATCGATGCACTGCTGTTGAGTTAGACCACGTCGAAAATCATAATAAATCATCGCACGAAAATTTTCTCGAGTTAAATCCATTGTGATAATGACACGCAATTTTTAAAATCGCCCCACACAGAAAACAATTTATTGACAGTCGGATGAAATAAACTCATTCTACAGCCAAAGAGTTACATTTTCAAATATAATAATTACTTTTTGAATATTATTTATATAGTGGCCAGTTCCGGATTCTTAAATAGCAGCCTATGTATTACCTTAAGATATCAGATATGCATCTTGTTTTCCAAAAAGCATTACCCTGAAATAATAACACTGAAAAAAAACACATTATATATTATTAGCTCAATTGCACTAGAACAGTATGTTTTTTTTATGAATCAAAAAAAAAAGCGTATGAAGATTATATAAACATTTTTTTTGACATCCGAAATATATTATGTTACATCATATGAACTTAAAAATCAATCAGACTTCGGTTTTATTATATTTATGTAATTTCATAGAAACGACGTGTTATCATTTTAAGTTCATTTGAAGGTCAATCAGGTTGATACCTTGTCCAACAATATATGAGATTTAATGATATCCATAAAAGTAACGAGTTATTCATTTCCTGTGCGGTTCTCTACTGAGAAACGGTCGGCTCGGGAGCTAGTTACTAACCAACAGCACTTAACACGCCCAGTGCCTCATTTGGTACCGGCGTTTATGGTATAGATAAGAGCTGATTAGAAAGTAGAAATCATCTGCAAAGTTATAAATAAGGTAGATGGGTTTAATAATGATGGAAAATATTGATGTACAATTCTTTTCTGAGGCAATTATAACAGTTATATAAATATTAACTCTAACAGTATTTTTTATGGTGTGACAAGTTTTGATTCACAAAATTGGTATGACACGATAACAGATCTCAAAACGACGCTCTGTCTTTTGTAAATGTAATATTAATGGCTCTTATTTGCTTAAAAATACGTCAGAAAATATAAGAATAGATTTGTGACTGGAGAATAATTGATTTTTTAAGACAATGAGTACTTTTACCTTTAAAGTTTAAGATTAAATAATCGGTTGAAGCTCTCAATAGGCAAAAGTGCACATTGCTTAAGATAGTTGAATTCCGTGATATTTGGCTTCTTTGTACTTTTTATATAGTGTTACAAAGAAACTAGTGAATTGTAAATTTTAAAAGGTTACTTTTATATTTGATGTAAAATTTTTTTTTTACATTTAGAAACAAATTGAGAATGTATATTCATTACTCCTTATGAGTTAAAATAATACTCAAGCTGGTGGAATGGTAAAAAAGTAAATAATAATAGTCAGGATGCTGTAAAGTCTCTAATCATCGCCTGTGTTGACGCGACAAATGTCCCGGTCATTAAAGTGAACTAACTTTACCTACCAAAAAAAACACTTAAAAAACACTAATATTAATTAAATATAAAAAAGATATTTTTTTGACAAAAAAACTTTTTATGGTGTTATTTTAGAAAATATATTAAATAAAAATCTTACCAGTCGACGTTATTTTCTACCTTTTTCACTGCTGTAATATGATCGCAATCTAGAAGTTCATCTCATGTTTTCAGACAAATTATGAAATTTTGTAATCCAAATATGACTCCATACCGGATTCAATAAAACATATTCTCGTGGAAACCTGTCGGATGTACGTGTAAGCATTGAATAATTATGGAAATTATATATACTGTAATTAATTAACAAATATTACTTTATAGTCACTGTATTGTATTTTCAACAAGATAACTTTCCAGATGATCTAATCCAGACACAATGCTCGTTCACTTTATTTGATATTCACTACAAACAGATTTAATTTACAATATTTCATATTCAAAAAATGGATATTACTACCAAATGAATTGTAAATGATTTTTTTTTATGGTTTAGTGATTGTCGTCAGCAAATTAAAATATTGCTAATGATTTTTTAAATTTTATCATAGTGCTTGGAAATTTTAAGTTTTTTATAAAACTCCAAGATAAGTGACAGGGCTAAAATAATCTGTTTATTTATAGAATAATTTATGCACGTCTCTTTTTTTACGTCAAAAGTTGAAAGATACTGAAAAACTTCGTGAAAAACAGCATCTGCTGAGGAAAATTTAAGATAATATTCGAGGTATTAAAATTCTTCAAATTTTACAGACTTTTTTTAATTTTCCTCGAAAATGTAATTATTTAAGTTTTTAAAGTAGAATAACAAGTAGATAGATATTTTTTTTAGAAAGAATTCTTACTTTCATTGAAGAATTTTGGTATCATAGGTTTATATAAAAAAAATAAAACTTAATTCATCAAAAAAAATTATAATTTTAATATTAAAACTTTAGTTAATACCCAATAAATTTAATACAGACAACAAACTTCATCCGTAAAATCACTAAATTAAAATTCACATAATAGCATTAAACCGTTTCTCCAGTGATCACGCTGAATTTTTTTATATGAAATAAAAAAATACACCGTGCTCATTAAAGAGTATGTAGTAGAAGTATCTATATAAATAAAATACAAGTGTGCTTAAATTTTGTACCAACGATTGTATTTCAATTTATAATATAAAACAGTATTTTGTATACATTATCATTTCAAAACTTAAATGAGAAAAATTATTTTTCACCCTATATTTGAAAACGCAGCTCTCTGTTATTTAAATATAAGATATAAAATATAATTATACAAATTTCGTTTACTATCGCATGGGCATTTTTTATAATTAACAATGAAAATATTTATTTTATTCGTGTTTCAAAAGAGCACTCATAATATAAAGTAACTCAACAAATTTAAACTTTCAATCTCATTTCATGTGCACACGAATGTAAACAATAAAAGTAATTTTGCATATGTTTTATTCTTCACAATATAAAAATGAATAAAATTTATTCAATTTTTGTATATTTTTAATTTAATTATATTATTTGCAAAATTTGCTCTGAATACCGATGCAGTACCGATGTTAATAATGTTATTAATTTTGAATTATTCATAATATATCAATTATATATTGGGAATTTGTGTTCTGAATGGTTGTTTTATTTAGTGCTCTACAAATAAAAGCAACATAAATATGAGAGACTTATAATATTTTCTGAAGAAATATCATATATAAAAGCTCGTTGTAATATATATTAAAATGTGGAGTATTTATTAGCACTTGTTATTTTTATAAAGGGCCTTGGGCGTGAACTATATTAGACTACGTGATGAATTACATTGCCTTATCGTTTTATGATCAATGTCTTAAATATGAAAATTTAAATTCACGGAGATCAAAGAAGCATCTTATCACTTCACAACGTCACTTTACAGTCAAAGCAATGCTCAAAACATAAAAAGTTTAAAATTATTTTGGTTCAACTTTAATAGAAGCAGGTTTAAATTTTAAAAAGACTATTTCACTATCTCACGGTTTACAAAGTTGTTTGCCAGATAAAAATTTTGTACATTTTTTGCTTGGGAGCGAGAAAATATTCAAAACAATTTTTTGTGCTTGAAAAATTACATTTTTTATAAGAAGTTCAAAGAAATGAAATATATAGCAACTAGTATATGAATTTTTATAGTTGTTTAAAAAAAACACGTTATAAAGTTTCCTTCGGACTACAATACTTGCTTTTTAAGCGGTGGTCATTTATTTTTGTCCGAAAATCGCATAAACGTCACATATTACTATAAGGCTCTGAAAGATGTAAGGACCTTTTTCAGCAGCCTTGTTTAACGGTCGGGCGTATGGAGAGCTTTCTGGAATAAAAATAAAAGCGAATGACGCTTCATCCCTCCATAAACCGGAAACTGTCGGAGGGGCCGTGTTATGTCGTTAGCTCCATAATGGTGGAATGGCGATACACAGAATTTCCTTTTGACATGTCATGGCGAGAACCAAGCTTGTTATTATGATCCATATTTGTGTCACTGGCACAATAGGACACAAAAACTACCAAAAATATCATGAAAGTAATATTATTCTTACGTTAATAGTAAATAAATATATTTATATTTTCTTTGCAATATTTTGCAACCCCCAGAAGGTTTATCTTCTTAGTAAAGGAGCCACTTATTGATAATGAGAAGCCAATTTGCATACCAATTATTGAGAACTGTCACTATAAAGCCATTAACATTGAATTCCTGACTAATAAGAAAGTACGGATTAATTGTCTCTTTAATTAAACAAAGTAAATTCATTCAATATTCGATACTGTGACAATTTATCTAGATCAAAAGGAACCAAATAGGTCTTTCCGCAGTATTAAACATTTCTTGTTTCTTGATCTTGAGGTGTTTTATTCAATATCAATTCTGACCTTGAGATTTTAATCTTACATAGCATGCATAACTATTTTATTTTTTTAATAATTTACTTCATTCCCCACCATAAGAGGATTTTAGTGTTTCTTTGTAGTATCCTGTTAGAGAATGAATTCGTAGACATAGTGCGATAACCTCCAGTACTTAAGAGCATGTCAGATCTCCTTTAATTATTATTTCCCCGGTGTACCAGTCAATCAATATAACGTGGGTCTGACAATTAATAAAACCCAGCAATATACATTTTCGTAAAAACTTTCCCACGTTATTATTATACCAAATAAAAATCTCAGATGAGAGTGAGAAAAAGTCTATGACTATTGATTAATCTAATTGGACTGAGGTATTGAAATTCCAGAATATAGAGAACTGTGTTACTTACGTTTTGTTTCAGGAGCGAACAAAATATAATTTTTAAACTTAATATAAATGGTTTTATTCATCAATTAGGACTATACACTATATATATAATAACAATGCCGTTGTAGAACTTATTATGTAAATACAAATCAGAGGATTTAAAATTTGTTGGCCATGATGTTCAAATTGAACTTAAAATTGAAATTGACATGATATTTATTGCAGTGTTTTAAAAAATGTGTAAATTTCATTGTAAAATTATATTAAATCTCTTCCAAAGTCCAGGTGTCTCTAATGTGTCTAAATTCTCAATATCATCTTTACGCCCAGGTGTAATTTCACATAAATTTCAATTTCTTAGAATCGCAAATATTATTCAAGTGAAGCCTTGAATAAGATAACAGACGAAAATAAATCGAAAAGATTGATTATAAAAAAAAATATTTTATGAAATAATTAATAATAATTCTGAAATAAATACTCTGAATTTAAATGCCTCTTATTTCATTACACGTTCTAGTTTATAACCAAAAACACTGTCGAAGTTGATGTCGATAATTGGTGCCGTTAGATAAGCTACGATAAGTTGATTCGTCAAGTTTATGGGCCATCAATGAGTCGCTTTGAACGCAAATCGTAAAAACTTTTTCATTTTGAATATAACAATGTCCTTTTAATATTTATCCAATTTATTTTATCCGCTCTAAAAGGAATTGTTTCATTTTATGACTCGCGTGCAGCGATTAAAGAACCGTTCCCACTGAGTGGGTCATTAACTGCGCTCTAAATAGAGCTAATTCATTACTAACCCATGAATTGAATTATATTCATTGAATTAAATTTCAATTTATTAACAATACAAATCAAAACAATGTCATCCTTGTGAATTATTATACGTCAGATATTTATCTTTCAGTCAAAATAATTCATCGTACAACTGTTTGATACAATCTATGGAAATTTAAATTCAAAACATGCTGTTTATATTATAAATTGTCTTGTTGTTTTTGCTTCAAAGTATAAATAGTTTTCAATAAATTAATCATTTCTATTTTATTCAAACTTAAACAAGATATTTAAAATATTTTAACAAAATTTACAAACGAATTTGGAGATAACGAGAAACAAGTTTACTGGGAATAATCAAATATATTATTTATTATAAAGTTTTAAATAAATTATTGCGATTTTATAAATTAATTGGATTTTTATAAAAAAATAATTATACACAATATTTGTAGCAATTTACGTGATAACATTAAAAACGAAAATAATCTTGAAAGGTTTTCAAAAATCGAGAGTAATATTTCCAAAAAATTGTGTTGGAAGTTATTTTCTTTGATTTTGCTGTATTTTATTTTATAGTCTGATTTTGTTTAAATTTACTTGATTATGATTTATTATTGATTTGTATTCTACGATTCAAAACAACTATAAATAATAATTTTATCATCATAAATTATCTTAACCGTAGTTATAAAAAAGAGCTTTTCGCATACAAGTTTATTTCTCCTTGTTCGCAATATCCATGTGTCCCGTTTATAAATTACAACGTGATAATCTCAGTGAAAAATCAATTCCCGGTTTTTTAAAAAAAAAGTTATAAACTTCAGACTTGCTATCTATATATATATATATATATATATATACATATATATATATATATATATATATATATATATATATATATATATATATATATATATATATATATATATATATATATATATATATATATATATATATATATATATATATATATATATATATATATATATATATATATATATATATATATATATATATATATATATATATATATATATATAAAATATTAGAACGTTCAGTAATGACGGTATAAGACATTTTTTATAATATTTAAGAGTTTTTTCGCAAAGGCTTTGTTTTTTCAATTAAAAGCATCAAATTTTATTCCAACACACTTCAGTCTCGTCGGTGTATTATATTTTTCTCAGAAATCACTTAACAACATTTCTTTTTCTTTGCTGCGTATATTTGTTATCTTAACTTTAAAAAATGGCATTAACGATTTGGTAGACTAGAGTTGTATGTTTGCACCTAGAGCTAAGCATCGTTTCTGATTTGCTTCAGTCCAAAGCATTATTTTCATAGCCATAGATACTTAACCTCCGATTTAATTAGTGGAGGCTTTCAATGTTTACTGAAATCAAAAACGGCTTGGTCGACTATGGTTAATTAATCTAATTTATTGTCAACTGCCTAAAAAGGTAAAAAAGGAGTATTTATTTCTAGTGAGCTTCATCATTATTCCCACTCATCTTTTTGATAATATATTACTTCTCTATATCATATTCCGCGCTTTATTGATAGCAGACACCTGACTGTGCATTTCCTAACAAGGTCTGTAACTTTACACTTCAAAGTTATACTCACATTATGAGAGATCCTTCTGTAATACCACGTCCGCCACTAAATTTCTCGACTTTCAAAGTTTCGATGCAAGAAAGACGAATCCTTGCAAAGTTCTCCCTGGTACTTTTCATTATGTGAGCGCACAGTGACTTGGAAGCTGCCCAATAGCCTGAAAAAATACCCCGTCTTTTTTGACACGTAGGAACGATCATATTTCATGTAGCTCTCTTCATGAGACTCTTAAATAGCTTCAAGTTGCCGTTCTCTCCGAAAGAATTATGTTGCTCTTATGTTTTGGTGTCTTTATTCATTTTTCATTCAGATTTATATTTATTTAGCTATATAAGAACGCTTACTAACCGTCTGCTTAGTATCGTAGAAAAATGTGAAAACTGACGGTTTTATTAACATTTACATTTTTTATCATAAAAATCTAAAATATTCAAATAATTTCACTTTCGTCACAATGTCAATCGATCTCGTTTCCAAATATACATCTTAGTGGCGCATATGCCCATATGTCTGTTACGAAGGCCAGGGACTGTGACAGGTGTTTGAGTTCACATTCTTAAAGAAGTAGATCCACGGGCGCCCAAAGCGACCCTCATCACGCGAGGGAAATATCACTAGGAAACGTAGGCACAATTTCATGCGATAATAATGCGAGCATATTTTGTATTTTGCTATGTTTTCAATATTCCTACGAAAACGACGTATTTATCTTGCATGCGTTTATATATTTAATGGATGGCCATCAACTCGTCGCGTGCGAAGCTGGAAACCTTTAACGACTTACGAAAATACAGAGCAGGAGCCTTCATCGCAAAGCTGTTGAGGAATGTTTCAAGGGACAGTAGAGAATAGAGTCATCTTCACTAAAATATGCTAACTGATATATTATGGAGCCACCATGGGTTGAATCAAGACACAATCTACAGAAAATCGCACTACTTATAATGCAGACTTATAGAGCTGTATACATTTTATCAACTATTTCTAATGGATTTTTTGAATTTTAATGCTCAATCAATTTATATGTTTTAATAAGCAATTCTTATTTTTAAGGCAAGTGTTTGCACAGTGGAACTATAATCCTTAATTCTATAGGGAATGTGTACTCAGTATATGTTTAACATAACATAATATAGTGATACATGATATGGCTATCATGGGCAGGGTGTTTAACTTGACAAAGACCAAGTAAAATTATTATTAAAAAAATTCATTGTAGCTCACTTGTACGGTTCACTTTAAGCATATTGGGAAAATTGATTGTCAATTTTAATATGGAGTATTTTCTTTGAGAAATTCGTTAATTTTTAATTATATATTTAACTGAAATATTACGCTTAAGTATTTTTTGTAATACTTAACTGTTGGTCAAAAAACATATTTTATCAAACGATATATTTTGTCTGACAATACAAAGGCTGTCCATTATAGTTTGTGTTCATATTCTTTGTGTAAAAAAAAATAAAATAAGTATTTGAAACGCTTGTTGGTCAAAGTTAAGTTATTTTCTACAATTTAAGATGTTTTATATCACCAGATATAAAAAAAGTTTACAATGACAATTTTTAAACTTGAACGGTCTCTTTTATGTTTAGTAGCCACAGTAATAGGTGTAATTACATTATATTCAGTTAAAAGTAAGTTAGTAACGATGCTTGGCAAATGCTTTGAAGGTAGCATAGATCTTTAGCAAATAGTTACCATTTGCCAACAATGCGATGATCGCCATCAAATACCAATACTTGAGAAATCAATTAAGCAAAATCCGTACCATCTCAGCGTCTTAGCACTCCGGGCACAATGGGAATAATTCCACGATATCTGTAGGACAAGGAATCTGTGGTCTCAGGGATTACCCTAAAACGACATGTCTGCAGAACAAAGCGTATTACCCCGGGTGCTTAAACGTATTATAATGAACGTTCAGGCATTCCGGAGACGACTGGAGAAGTCACTGCCGCCGCTGGTAGATGTTAGTATCAGATTAACCTTTTCCAAGCCGGACTCGAGATATATTTGCTTCATTAAGGTCAGCTAAATGTGGCGATAAATATCTAGTTTAAGATAAATGTTAAATTTAAAGACAGTGCTTGCAACAATTTATATTGTGAAGGAGTCCACTTGTGGTAAACTCTTTGAAAAATATATAATTATTATAAGGGTAAAACATGTTATTTCAAAGTGTTTTGAATATCTTTATTCATAATATAATATTTTAATTAAGTTTTAACATTTCCATATTGCGTCAAAATCAATGATTACTTGTTTTGTAAATTTTTTATAAATAATTGAAAAGTTATACAAAGCAAAAACCAAATAAAATTAAAGATGCTTTTTGCACAAATGTGTCATTGCTTTTATCCCATTATTAATTTTTAAGTTTTCAGCTTATGCAATAAACTTAGTTAAATCAATATTCACTAATACATTTATACGGAGTTCTAAGCAGTTTGGATAGATAAATCTTGCTTTACAAGCCATTGTTCTTAAATTAGAGTTTATTCTTTGTTTATTTAGTTGAGAGCGTAAAGCTTTACAACTTGAACCGTAGTAATGAAAATAATTTCTACCCTAAGAGGCTTAAAATAACATATATATATATATATAAATAACTTATCCATTATAAACCAGCAACCATCATATTCTATTAAAAAAATATCCAATATTAAGAGATAACGGGAAATAATTTAAAGGTGAGAGTATTAAATCCCCTTTGAAGTTAACATGTAATTGGTAAACATGTAAATAAATCATTTCAGAATTATTATGCGGGTAGTACCAAATAACATCCTCGCCAAAAACCCTAACGAAAAGAGAAACTTCTAAATTTATGCTTTAAATAAAATTGAAATACAGTTTAACATTAACGAACCTAATTTAATTGTCAGAATTAATAACATAATTACTGTGTCTTTTACCTTTCCCTTACTTTCAATGTAGCCCATTAAAGAACAACCCGACCCAATTAGTCATACCGAACCCCACAGGCCAAAATGTAAGGGCGTCTCGCAAAACCTTTTGGCATGCAATATTTTAAATCTTTTAATTATTGGAATTTATAATAAACAAATACAAACTAACCAGAACTAACAAAAATGCAAGCATATAATAATACATAATTCATATACCAACCAACATCAATCGGAAAATTTAAACGAATAACTCCTGCAATGCAAACAAATAAATTTATAATATTGCACATAAGTAACTCGCATTTTTTAATGTATAATATATTGTGATGAATTTACGTTGAAGTTTCGGTTTTTTTGCTTTTTTTACGTGAACAGTCTGTTCATGTGAAATAATGGTAAAATAAAAAGCGGATTTATTAAATGTTCTCTCCTTTAGCCTCTTTGTTTATTCTAAAGTGTTTTTATCAAGAAAAAAAATATCGATAAAAGGGTTGACGACCCCTATAATCAACAACCTTCGAGTGTGATAAATTGAGGAGCTGCCCCGGAAGACAGCGGCTGACCACCTCTGACAGTGGAAAAAAGTTTCCACCCCCTTGCTCTACCAGTCCCGCGCAAAACCAAATTTGATCGTCACCCGATACACCCGCACAACAACCTCCCCCTATATATTTTGTAGATAAGCCAAATCTTGCCCTCAAGCCACATAAATAACACCCTACAACTCAATACAAACTAAACTTAAGTCGCTGCAAAAAATAAACAGTTAGAAGCGTTATACATATGTCTGTAAGCCCACGAAACTATACGCTTTAAGACCACTACACACGAACGAAAATATTAAATAAGAAACCTTCGATTTTTTTTACAGGAAACTAGCGAGACGTGAGACTGTTTCATCTAAGCTGTCGCAGTCAGCTGACAAAATCTGTTTGCTTCAAAAATCTCGATATAAAATATTTTGATTGAAATTGATATTCGTCCCTAGCCCGTGCTCGATTCATATAGGCATAGCAAAACATGTCTCATAGGAAAAGATAATTTTAAGGTGAAATTAATTAAACTGAGATAAAAAACGATGTATGAATATAGCGATAATTAAATATATAGACCTTCATACAAAAATACCCAAAAAAGTTTACTTATTAAAAAAGTATGAATGCATATTTAATTTATAATGTAATCTGTTGTTGATTGTAGATGATTTTAAATTAAAGCGTGTTTTCTTTAATCAAACCGTAAGCCAAAGTTAGAGAAGAAATGTAAACCTAGATTTTTTTTAAGTCACCAAATCTATTGTTGTTTTGAAAGCAAAGCATCTTACGTGGTTTTAAGACAAAAAAATATCTGGAAAAATTGTTTTTATTTAAATAAATTTTATGCACTCTTACATTGTGACTTACAATATTCTCACAATGTTCTTTAAAAAAACTAGAATATTTTAAAACGTACACGTCAGTTATAAATATTTTAATAATAAATTTATAGTTACTAAATAAATATTTTTCTTTTTGTCAAAAACTCATATTGTTTTAATTAATTTACACACGACAGAATTTAATTTTTACAAAACAAATGAGTAAAAAAAAATTTGCAAAGCTTTCTTCTTATTTGCATAAAACCACGACTAAATTACTTCCTAAAGTATGTAATTTATATAAAATGTGTGTTTTTTATTAACAAATCTTTCGGACGTTTTATATATAATAAAAACAATGGCAATTTCCGCAGTAAAAATACTGTCGTATAAAATATCCGGAAATATATATCCAAATTGTCCAATCCACTTAAGCTAATAACTAATAAGCTTCAGCCAATCCTAAAGAACCTCTTGTACTACTAAACCATTATGCAACTTAAATATATTGAAGACGCGTCCTTGGAATAAGGGGTGAATAGAAAAATAAATTGTTTACCGGGTTGAAATTAATTTGTAGGCTCCGACGCAGTAATCTCTCAATCAGTTCTGCTGATTGCTTCAGACTACTCCATCGCCCATGTGGTAGACTTCTATAGGAAACCGACCAGCCGAAAATGCGTCCATTTTTTATAATAATTTACGCTGGTAGCTTCCATTATTTATTATTAATTAAAAACGATCATCGAAAATATTTTTGTTCCATAATAAGTCGTATTTCTTTATTAACAACGCAATCAACTTTGTAAAACTGCAAAGTTGATAAAAACAATAAAGTTAAAAAAATAATATTTTGTCATGATTTTTTTATTGATTATATTACAGTTTTAAGAAACAGATCTTACTTTTTTAAAATAATATACATTAAATGTTTTTGATAAATATATTTAAAAACATATAATCTCGTGAAATGGCTAAGTGACAAGTTGTAGATAAACTTGTCACTTAGCCATTGAATAGAACTTGAATAATTGATAAATTTAACTCATATAATATTTTTTTATTTTAGAAAGAGAGTATTTTAATAAGCACACCTCTCTTTTTTGTTATAATTAAAAGTAAATAAAAAAACAAAGCCTAAAATTGGTTTTTTAAATTATACCTCAAACGTAAGCTTTTGAATGTAATGGTTTTCTCAGTCTAAATAAAATTAAGCTTTTTTAATTTTGTGACTTGAAATATTCAAAGCTCTTTCTGTGCTTTACTGAATTTCTTTACACTTACAAAATTTAAGATGCTGCAAGGACTTACTAGATATATAAAATAATATTTTCCCTTTCTGTTCGTCTCCACTTTCAATGCTTTTATTATTTTTAATAATCATTGATAAAAATACAATAATCAATGTTATTAGATACTAAAATATATTGGTAAGTGTTCTTACAAAATGAAAATTACAATTTTTAATATAAAATGACTAATAAACCTTAAATCATTTCACATTTTATAACACTGAATGTAAAACTAAAAACTAAAGATAAAAAAAAATAGTGCCAATGAACAAGGCATTCGTTGAATTAAATCATTTGCCAAATTTGTTTTCGTATCCTTATCGATGAATAAATTTTGACTTCTATATATTATCTACGACTAATATTATACTATGCCTAAATAATGTTATTTAAATGGACATTTTAAAATGATCATTTTATTTTAATTAAATCTTTGGCATTTTTAATTGATATCACTCGTATTATTATATAGAAATTATTGGTATTATCAAGATTTTTAGATTAATGCTTATCATGTCATTTGATCATATATTGGGAGCACCTCACAAGATGAAGGAATGTGTTCTCATATATTTTCACACCAAGTGATATTTTTTTGTGTGTGTTGTATTTTCACCTGCTTTCTATTCTGGACACAATTTAATGAAATAAATAGTTATTTAAGCTTATCGTCGTAGATCGATTTTTCTATCTTGAGCAATAAGAATCCACGACCACTACTTATACACTTTCATCAAATCAACTCATTTTTTTAAATCGAGTAATTATTAACACCGTTACCAAATATGTAACGAATCAGTGTTGATACAAAATCTTGCAAATACATTTTAACTGGAATATTAAATGAATATTGTAGATTATTCGTAATGAACGTTTACTCTGAACACATACCTGATATGATATTTACAGTATTGAATCTAGATGATATTCCATTCATATTAAAGCCTACGTAAATATACCCTGAATATAATTATATCAAAATTATTTATTCAACCAAAAAGATCACACGTGTAGGGTCGTCTATACTCACAAATATTTATTTTTGTATGTATATTTTATAATAAATTCTAAATAAGTTTATTTCTGTATATTTTTCATATTTAAAAAAAAACTTCTTTAATAGTTAACGACAAGCTACAGATACTTATTACTACTTATTACTATACTAGAGCGCAACAAATATGAGTATCAAAACAACTCTCCCCCATAATTAAAAAAAACAATAAATGCAATTTTTTTCATGGAAACTGCAGTGTTATTTTCTATTTTTCTAATAAAAATATTGTTCAGTTTCATAAAAAGACTATGTATAGATTGTTTACAGTAAATAAAATACGTTTCATGTAACTAAATAAATAGATTGACAATTGATCGATTTTCATAAAGCCACACAATAACCTTTATTCATCTCTTCACTTAGGCTTTCATTTTGAAAGATCCTATATTTTCGTCCTTATTTTTTGGATTTTTATTTTAATACCTTGATTGAACCGCAACCGATCTCTCTTATACGAGAGGGCAAAATACAAGCCACGAAAATTTTAATGGAAACAAATGAAAATGTAATTATTGTTTTTTGTCGATAAATCAAAAAAACGCTGCCCCAATTTATTTCTGATGAAAAAAAAATCTTTTTCAAAGTACAATTATACAAAAACAGATACCGAAAATGAAATTGTTACTCAATCTACATCCTGATTCTCTGACTATTTTGGCTCGTTTACGAGGCTACATGAATCGGAGAGTGCGGTTCTCTCGTCTCGACGTTATTCGTAATGTATCTCCTCAATTCGTTTGGAGCACTGCGCGGGTGCACCGGAGCGGACTTATTTTAAAACCAGAGGAAACTCTAACTTATTAACAACAAATAAGATTGAATTTTTCAATCTATAATACATAACCATGGACGTAATGCCTGGTAAGCTGGTACTACACAAAATCAATCTAGCTTCACTTCTGACTAAACCTGAGTACAATCAATATCGCTACAATTATTAAAAATATACATTTATATTTAAGTGTCTTTTTCAATTATATTAATAATTTATTTAATAACTAATTTTAAAATTTGTTGATGTGTGATAATTATTTTATATATATTTTTTTTACTTTGAAGCTTCAAAAGGGTTTTGCGCCAAGAATGGTTAATATAATCGTAGGCAACCCTGCTTTAGTGACGCAAGTGCCTTCTCTCATCAATAAACACTGCGGACTAGTGAGCACTAGTTAACAGGGTTGGCACTAACAATGCAGAGCTCAGGTGGGCAAGCGGGCGAACAATGCCACGAGTGCCACTGCATTGCCGCATCGTGAGCCTCTCGAGGCCCAAAGCCTACTTCTGATAAGTCTTTCATCAATATAAAAATATATTTTTTAATATATTTTCACTCTCAAAAAAAACAGTTTGTACCTATAAACCACAGAAAAAATATTGAATAGGTAAAGCAAATTTTAATCATTTACAAGTTGTGTGTGCATATTGGGTTTATAATTTATTGGTGTCACTTCATTCCATGAACTAACGATGATCTAAATATAAAACTGTCTTGTTAAGATTCAAATCAATGGCAGCGCAAATAAATATTACCGATGAGTTTATGCACAATTTTTAATTATGTACATTATCGAAGGCTGTGAAAAAAATGTATTTTTATAACTCGAAGGTAGCGTTTTTGTAAAAAAAATATCTCACGTATTTTGCGATGTAACGTCTCACTTTCAGCAGTCTATTCAGCGGTTGATTTATCGATTACTAAATTCGTGAATAACAGGGTTCCCCGACGTACCGACCTATTAGCAGACCTTGATGAAAAATTGCTTCAAATTTTATCGAGCAAGAAATATGCATAAAAGGAAGCGAAAGTGTACGTTTATTTATTATAAAAAATATATAATAATTCTATGAAATACATTAAAAACATTTTTTTAGAGTTTATACGTTTTCGTTGTTTTTGAAGGTTTCCATAGTAAAACTTTCATGATAGATATACTAAATCCCAGGATCATGACCTCTGGTAATAGAGCTCCTGGAATCAAATCAGATTGAATATTTTTACTTAAATAATTCCTGAAACAATAATATTATTTATGATTAAGCAGACAAAACGTAGTGAGCCATCTCTGATGTAAAATCTCTCCTGGTATTCCTGGCTGGCGTATCGGCCCGAATCAATCTTTACGTCTTCGCTTGAACACAAATATTCCGTAAATATTTTTATATAGCAGAGCAAACAGTGATCGAATGTCGCGGATCGAGAGATCGACGTTTGCGAATATTTGATTTCAATATACCAATAGAGAAGTACACAACACGAGCTTTCTGTGTGCTTTATGTTATATTATGTAGAAAGCGAGGTATGTAGCGTTTTCTTCGCGAATAATATGATTTTTAAGCCATTGCAATATATTTCAACATTGACGAATAGAGTTCTGTGAATTGGATTTGCAAGTAATTCAGTTTTGAAAAATTGTTTTCTAAATATACGTTTAATCAAAAAAATTGAGGTCACTACAACGTTTTCGATCAATTAAATCATAAAAAAACTAAAACTGTCACTTTAGACGCTATCCTAACCGTTTCTAGCTTTATCAAACATATAATAATGTCATCTCAATTTCTGTAGCTATTTATGTATAATAAAACAATACTAATCAAAATAAAAGTATTTAGAATTTGCATAAAATCGTTAACAGTTTATAAGTAAAATAAAAATATATAACTCTAGAAAACGGCATTTTTGCTTCATAGAATAAAATATTATCAGATTTAGACGAATCATCCAAATACTTTTGTAACAAGGTCAAGTTCAAGGGGTTGATTTATCAAATAAAACTCCTCTCCCATAACTTTATTCTTATTGTATAAAATCTGCAGACATTCATAAAAGTTTTTATTCCTATCCAATAACCGTAAATGCGATAGGCATCCGTCTTGCTTATCTCACTACATCATCTCCTAAAACCGTACACCCCGGTTACGAGTGTATCCACGAAGAGCCAGGCCAATGATAAACATTATTATGTACCGCGGAGCAGCCATAAATCTCAATCCACTAACCGAGAACTTTATGGTTGTCCTCCATTGTGCTGCATCTGCATTTCAAATTTAAGATGCCGGCTTTTTAACTAAAGAGACGTGCGCTCTCGTCTTTTAAAAACTTGTTCACCATAACTAACTCTAACTAATTTGCTTACTATGTTTTCAGAGTTTTCTTGGATTGCTTTACGGTTCGGTTTTCATTAAATTTTGTTCAATTTAATTATAAAATACATCCGTTCTGCTTTTTCTGTATGTTTCGTGTATTACGTAAATATGTATGGTAATAAAAATACAAAATGTTTAATTTTTTACGTTGCGATATGGAGCTTATAAAATTAAGAATGTGAATTACGATTTTAATAATTTTTTAAAAACTATAAATTATTTGTAATATAATATTTTTTTATTCATTTGTAGAAATCTATTAGATGGATAGGACTTCAAAAGTCAAATAGAGTTTTGATTAAATTATTTGGTTGAGTATTTATCTTCGTGCTTTTGCAATATTATAAAATTAGATATATATTACGAAATATTAAATTAATGTTATTTAGACACATTTGAAAGTACATATTTTTTACTGTTAACCCCAAAATCAATATTGCTCTGTTGAAAGATAATACATTTGGAAAAATGCATTATTTGTAAAAATTATATAAATCAAACTATGTTTTTTTTTAAAATAAAATTATTAAAAAATAAATTTTAGTGTTCTTTTAATGCTTTGGAAAGATCGCTTATAGAAAGTATGATGTTGAGGAAATAATAGTAAATTCAGTAATATGAGATCCTAGCCGGTGCAGACGCACCCTGTGGCGAATAGGGGAAAAACCTCGTTCTTTTGTCTCGTAAACTGTTCGAAAATCAAATAACGAGATTCGCGGCAGATTTCCGAGCGACGCGGCCGAGACGTTTCCGGCGCGAGATGAGGTTTCCGGTTTATCGCCGCGACATTTGGAGGCGAGCCAGAGCCTCGCTTATTGGCGCACCCGACTGTATTCGCGAATGAACCAGACGGAATAAGCTGTTGTGGTTTTACGAACACACCAGGTGAGATGTTTTGTTTTTCGAGTGCACTGCCGAACGTTTAATAATATCCCCTTCGAACTTATACACTTGCATTTCTGTTGCATGAGTGTTCATACTTCAGATCTACTTGCGATCACGATGATCAAGAGTCGAATGATTTCTATGAACTTCATAAATTTCTAATTCTTCTATTTTTTATATAATCATTTAACGTATTATTTGATTGGCATTAGATTGTTTAACTGAATTCAATCATCTAATTAAATTTTATTAATATTTCAAATAACAAATACTTTCTATATCAAATCAGTCATATTGTTCATTTATCTATTTATTAACTTATCACTAACCAAATTTAATCGACAAATCTTGAAGTTTTATTTTGATGATAATTTTAAAGGTTATATCATAAGTTAGTACATAAGTATTGTAAATCCGTATCATCTACAGATATAAACACTTTAATGCAAGATGTGTGAAATTTATTAATTATCAAACTGTATATCATGAGAAACTGCCAGATACTTTCTTGAAAATATGAAATTATTATCACATTTGACGAAAATCACTTATAATATCATAAAACTAACACGACTTTTGTACAACAACTAATGTCATCTATGTTTAATCATAAACAAGTCCTCAAACCGAACAAAGCACTCAAAAACTACATAATCAGCACGTTTATAATTAGACACGGGCTATAAAAAAATAGCAATAGATTTAATGCAGGATATTATATTCAAAAGTGTTTTACTTTAAAATAGTACTTATGTGCGGTCCAAACCTTAATCAAAGTCAAAAGCAAACATCCCAAAAAGAAGCTGTCCTAACAATTAATAATAAACGTAAATTTATATAGTCATTCCACAGAATAATTCCGTTAATGAATGATGACATATTACAATCCTTTGGTACGTGGTACATCACTAATAGAAATTATGTACACAAAGCCATGTTTAATTTGGACTGAGTGATTGCAGAATAATGTTTATAATTAATTAAGTGCAAAAACATTGAGGCTGAAAAGGTCTATAGAACAAAAAAAAAGATGAATTATAAAATTCATTTCAAAAATCTTTTGATTGCTGGACTCGAAATAACACAGAATCCTATTTGCTTAGATTTTTTATGGTAGATTTTGTGACTGTCACTCTAGAGACTAAAACATTTGGAGTTTACAAAATTGTTTAGCATTAGGATAGTAGTTTCAACATTTACAAACTTTATAATTAATGAAAATGAATATCAACGCTATTTCCATGCTTCAAAATTCATGCTCGGATCGGCTTTATTATAAAGTTTTTCCAATATAGCGATCGGTTGTTGTGTTTATTGGAAACATTTACCGACCAGACGTGTTTTGCAAAGTAACTCTTCGATCAGGTTTGCTTAGGGTATGTTGATCATGGTTTTATGGGTCAGTCAGGTGGACGATTCCGGTATTTACTACGGGTATTACTGAAATTTCAGCATCCACTACAAAACCTGCGAGTTGGTAAAATAATTTAAGCTTACATTACACGTGGTAACGGTTTTTGGTTGATTTCTCATTTTTCAACAAATATAAAAATGAAGCTGTTGGACATAAATTACATAAGCTTATACACGTATGAAGTTTGAGGCATTATTAAAAAAAGCCTACCAAAGTTTATAGTTCAATGTGATAATTCCTTAAGGTGTGTCTTTGCCCTCTTGGGGGTGTGTAGCACCCCCGGAGAGTTCACTGAAACCAGAGTTCTTGCCTCGGGTGCACTCTGAGTACGAGTTGCTTGATCAGCCGCTTGTAAACTTTTCCCCATGGTTATGTGCAGGCTGCAACATCATGGATTCTGAATCCATATAATATAAAAGAATTGCCTGAAATATGAATCTATCATGAAATTCGACTCATATTTGTATATTAATGAAAAAAAATATCCTAAATTTACATTAGTGGGGGTTTTCTGCATAACTTCCTTAAGGGATGTTTTAAATAATATTATTATTTATTTATGGTGGAATGCTTAGTGAGAAATATTTTCTCAACTTAAAACTTACTTTTACTATTACATATTCTAATACAGATTTTTTTAATGTGTCTTTAGGCAATCTATATGCGTGTTATATATTTATAACAAAAATATATACAATATATATATTTTTTCTTTATTAAAGTAGCGCAGGATACGCGTTTTTTTTATTGTATTATGCAATTCAGTTAAATGTTTATCACAGAAAAAAATGATTATAAAATAATAAATATATATTCATTAACCAAATGCTTTTTTTAGGTACACCTGCTTTACAAATACGATGCACTAGCTTCTATCGGTTGAGTTGGTCTCGATTCGGATTGTTTTTGTTTGATAATAAACATTTACGATTAGTATACATCGAGATGAGTCAGCTGTTTCGCAAACGTGACTCGGCGGCAAAGCTCTTTTTCTTATATTCGAGGGCAAGTTTTGAATATATTGGCGTGAAAAGCTTAGGGAGTTGGTAGTGCAGATATGAAAATGAATTTACATATCCCTGGGTGAAAAGGAAACTACAAGTTAATTAAAGCTAAAATATTTTTTTGAAATATCTAATATACAAATAACACATATTTATATTTTAAATTGTAAATCGTTGCTATCAATAGATTTTTCATTTATTTTTATATTAATTACTAAAGCTGGTGTGCTCATATACAAACTGTATAATTTGTTAAAAACATACTATGGTTTCATTTATTGCATTGATTACATAATTTATATTGGTATGTATGGTAGCATGATAATATCAATAAATAATAATTTTAAATGAACATTTAAACTGATTGGTTTTTTTTATTATTTTATTAGAGTATTTCATGTGTGCGTGTGTATGTGTGTGTGTGTGTGTATGTGTGTGTGTATAACCTCAACAACACAGTTGAAATAGACCAAAACGTATTTTAAAAGAATTCAGTATAAAACTAATCGCCCTATTTACTGAAATAAATAAACTCCTTACATCCTAAAGCCCCAGTCGAGGAGCCAGAAAAACGTAGCTCCACCGACTGTACAGCATCCGCGAACAAGCCGCGCTGCAATCTAACTTGCGGCTCCGTGAGGGGGTTAGGTTAGGTTAGGTTACCCGGCCTGGGGTGACTTTACCCTATCGCAGGGGAAGTTTTTCAGCGCTCGTAGTTCCGGGTTAATCTAATAAACGTTTCGCAACACTCTGCTCTACAACGCGGATGAGTTTCCACTGAAATAATCTAAAATGGACGAGGACAGACATACGCTTATACAAATGTAAATGTTGTAACAAAGAAATAAGTAAACTCTTAGAGCAATATGTGTAATCGTAATTTTAATAAAATTATTTTGATCTTGGTGATATGAAATGTTAGCTTAAAATAATAATGCATCGAGACCCGGCTGTGGCAAACACGCCATTTTGCAATCGATTATGGTTTTTTTTCAGTAGTATACCAGTCATAGCCAAAGAGTCCGCTTTACTTTAACAACAAATCATTTTTAAAAATATAAATAAATTTTACGTGTTTCTCATTATTATAATATAAATAAAAAATACACGTGAACAATTTATGTAATAAACATGATTACTTGTTATAAACCTCAATATTTGCACTGCTGCATTAGTTTATAAATTTTTTTTAGATTGAGATGTATTATTTTCCTTCGCATATAGAATATTTCAATGATTTTCTTGTGATGGTTATTCAATCTTCTAATAACAGATACATTATTAATAAAACTTTATCAGATGCAGATCAATAAATTGTTACGAATCTTCTCTGTTTGATCAATATTTATGTTTTTAGAAAAACCGCTGGATTACACTAAATCGATACAATGCTATTATAAATATTATTGCGGTTTGGACATTTTAAATAATAAGCGTCGATAAATCGACGTGTGTTTCTGCAAGAGAGTATTATAGACTTGCTTATAATTGTATTTGAAATATTTGATATCGCTTATTCCAGTTCAAAATTATGTATATTCTAAGATTAATTTATCTTTCGTTTGAATAGATCACTAAAGCATAATTCAGTCAGCGATACATTAAAATTTTAACTTACATTATATTTTATTTTATTTTAGTGACATGCCATATTAAACTCAGAATCCACTGACTAAATTTATCTCAATTGTAAATATTTCCAAAAATTCCGCAGTGTAAGAGAAAATCTCTCTTATATTTTTATTTATAATATCATGTGTTTAAGACATTTTCACTGGTCGGTTTTTTTCTAATAAATCTTCTATATTAACAGGGCGTGAATCTGAAAAATATTTATTTCCTCTTTTATTATAAATTTCGGAGCAAACGTTTTCCAGGTTCATATTCCTACATTGTCAAATTGTACAGCGCCTGCTACGGAAAATAACAATTCTTTGAGAAATTCGCATGAAAACGGCTTTTTAGAAACTCAATAATAGTTATATATTTCTTGGTCGAGATATATCTTGCTTTCATTCTTAACTTTATAAGACCAAATAAATCATATGAGTTATCTTATAACAAAAAGACACTATAAATATAGCCAACCATGTCAAGAAGGCTTTCTTGGTAATCCGTAAAAATAAGGTTAACGGTCAATTTTCTGGAGAATCTTCCTCCAGATTGTATCAGTAACAACAGTTTTCTCAAGTTAAGTGGATTACAATCTTAAAATACCCTTTTAAATTTTTGGCAATGCTTAACAAGATAACTCTTTTATTTTTTATTACAGAAAATTGAGAAAACGTTGAAACACAGATTCAAAAAGAATATATATTTTTAACAATTATAATAAATATTTTTGAAGCCCATCGTTTTTAATATCACAATACATATTTAAACTTTAATTTCGTGTTAATGCCATTCGTTTTTAAATACTCTCTATAGTTTCATTTTTATACATAACATTTTTATGTCACGCATCCTTATTGTTATTGTGAAAATATGCATTGTCGCACTCTAAGATAGATCCCAAGTATTTCAAGCAGAAACTATCTCCAATATACTAAAAAATACACTTCCTTAGAGCTGAACTATTTTTTTTATTAATTTAGACACCCTTGTATGAGTGCTTCCGGGTTTTTTTATATTCATACCAGCATGACCGATCACTAGTAACACATGAAAATTCGTGCAAAAACACGAATGAAAGCACAGTTGAAACACCTCGTCAATTGCGCACCGAGAGGGAAAGGAGAGGAAAGGTTTTTCGGATCTTTTATTGGGGCTCTGTGCGGTCATTTGGGTTCAGATAGACTTATTGTGCGGTGGAAAAGAAAAATTCAGGGTTTTATGCAACGGAGAACGGACATAACTCAAATAAAATGTGACAAACAGATTCGGAAGGATGAAAACAATTGTATAAAAAGATAATTTTAAAATATGTTCACGTGGCTTTGAATAACGTAAGTACCCATTACTACTTTTACAACCTTATAGTAACTAGTTTTGTTGTATTACAATGAAAAAAATAGTAATAAAAAAAAGACTCGCACATATCTCCAATCTTCAAACGTTAGATAGTAAAATTTTCCTCACATCATAAAAATAATTAACATACAAGGGGAATAACAAATGTGACAGATTTGATCTTAGATCATCATTAAATGGATGAACTTCAGTTGTCACACTAGGAAATAACAGTGATATAAAAATATTAAATATTATTTTATTTATATCCATTGTGATCACAAAAAGCATGTGATTTATTTTGAAATGAATCGCTTTAATCGGTTAACGGAAACGAAAAAAAAAAATTTTTGTGTGTACCTTTGTATGAAATAAAACACAATATTAGATATATCAAACTTTCCACAAAAAATCATTTTTATTTAAAAAAATATAATTTAAATGTTACGTTTGCATGTTACAGAATCACACCATATTTCAAATCACTAAAAAAAGTCGAAATCATTTCACTCGACCATCAGTTAAAGGGTGGCTTCTTCTTTGTCTGATAGTTTAGGGTCTCCGATACTTCAGGAAGCCGGAAAAACTTTCTAGGTTTCCTTGGCACATTCTATTGAAAGCTGAACTGTTACAGTGAAAGTTTCCTGAACCAGCATGATATGTATATACATTTAGCAGAGATTGAAAATGGGTGCATTCTCAGACACAAACCACTGTCTATTTTCAAGGCAATAAGCGGTTTACAAAAATACTGTCGGTCATGTAAGACTTCTGTGCTATTTGGGTAGGTATTTGACTTATATTTGAAATGAAAAAGCATATTTTTTCAGGTTATAAACTTATTGTTGCCTTTAATAAAAGTCAAGATCATTTTCATTGCAAAAGAATGGAGCGAGACACAATTCATTGTCTAAAGAGTAGTATTGAAAAACACTTCAAGTTATATATATATTTATTTATTTATTGACACACAGGCATTACCGGAGGTCATGTTATTTTATTGGTAAATAAACTATACCATACATGACATTTAATACCAAAAATGACGGTTGTTTATTTAACGAAATATACTAAATACAAAAAATAACATCTCAGTTTAAACGATATTTGAAATAAGGCTAACCAACACTTTATTTGATTTGCTTATGTTAAATACTAACTTAGACGTAAACTACGTTTAATGATTAGTAGATAATGTCTATCACATGTCACAAAAAAACAAACGACATTACATTTTCATAAGCTCGTTTTATTGTACCTAAAACAGTGGGATCGTGAATAATATATACGGGAGTTTACCAAGTCAATATAATGTCACAGCACAAAGCAGAGCAAAAAGTTTTTACAGCAGATAAATTCACATATTTAAAATCAAGTTTGGGTCGCTTTGCTTTGGCAGTAATAATATTACATGTAAGGATTTAAAACCCACAAAACTTTGGCAATATATTTTGCCATATTTCGATCATATTCCGATCAGTCTTTCGGGTCATGAATACACAAGCGACCGATCATTCGTATTTGAGTTATTATTTCTTTCTCGATATACGAATTTGGACTCTGAATTCTAGCATATTGATTTATAGCCGTAGACAGCCATGGTATTGGGTTATTTTTAAATTCTAAAACACATATGCTTTGACAGTGTGATTATATTTTGTAATCTTTAATCAACGTTTATTTTTTTATAATAGCTTTACTTGTTTTTTGATATTTCCGTTTTGAGAATTAAGAGTTAAATGGAAAAATAAATCATCGTAAAGTAGAAAATATTTTTTCGCCTTTTTCAATAAAGCATTGTATATATATATATTTTTCATACTATCCGAACTTCACTGATAGAAAATTTTCCAATAAAAGTATTTTCAAACTATTTTCTCGATATTAAATTAATTCTTTTAGTGAAATTCTGACAAAAAATGCCCCTCACACCAATTACTTCAATTCATTTGGTATATTATAAATTCCTTAAACACCAACAGCATTAATAAAATATTCTTGTTTTTTTTTATATTTAGTACAAACTTAATTTAAATTATTTTAATACAACGAACTAACAGACAACTTATATATCATAACTCACAAACTTACTTTTATATACAACCCGTCTTATTTAAAGTCAGTAATTTAAATAGACCTGTAGTATATTTAACTGTTTTATTAGAGATATAAAGATTATAAAGATTTATTGTATTTTTATTTTTAAACTATTTAATTATAATCCACATTTATTTACCTTACAACCATATTAAATATTTACGTTGATTTAAGCGACTGAAATTCACGTATTTTTTTATATTTTGATATTCAATTCAAAAGTCTATTTTGAAAGAATTCAATTGTCTTAACGTATCATAAAGATCATAACAGATATCCCAAAAGTCTAGTGATGTGCCTCTTGGGTCGTTAGAAACGTAACTTTTCTAAGAAAATCCTCTAAAGTTTTATTACATAGCAATTACGCTACAAGACACGAAGATATCACGTCGTATAGTCTAGATTTTTTTTATTTTAAACAAATATTTTCGAGAAAGAATACAAAATTGACCTTTACACCACTTGAGTTCTTTGCTCTTTAAGTCAATTGATCGATTTTCTATAACTCATTGCCAGGTTATTCGAGAAGACCTGAATCGTGAGAATCAACCTTAGGTCCTCTTTATTCATTCGTTTGCGCTCCGATTAAGTTATTTATATTCGATTATACGAAACGAACGAATGTCTTTCACTAACTTTTTGTTTCGCAGCAGTTCGTTAAAGAAGTCGCTGGCAGTGATTTTTGCAAGCAAGAATCTCTTTTCTTTCAACCCATTTTATTATGCTCTTATTTCTGAAGAGCACTGAATTGAAACGTGCTTAAATACATATAATTTATAATATGAAAATTTTTAAAACAGTTTTTTATAATAAATATTTTTTTACAATCGATTGGTATTTATTTTACAATATTTAAAGAGATATTTTGATAACATCAAAACACTTAAAAATCATTCATTATATATTGTAAAATGAAAACTTATATTTTTAATTTTTGAAACAAGAAAAAGGTTAAATTTCATTTATAAAACCAAAAACGTAAGCATAATATTTATTTTTAACATATTATTTATATAGATACGACAAATGTATCAGAGAACCGGATGAAATTTTTGTGGAACAGCACTATAAAAAGGGTCAAAATTTCTTTACATATCACTCGGTAGGCTCGTGACAACATAATATCACTGGGAAAATTTCTGCCAAATCTAATAACCCATATTGACTCGACGTTTCCACGAACCATCCCTTCTGATCGCATCCCAGCACGGACTGCCCCTGTGCACTGCCTTCTCCATCCCTCCTAGCAAAATTACCACTGCTATCTTGTTATACCAGTGACGGAGAATCACGAGAGTAACTATTTTATTTGAGTATTCTTTCAGGGAAATTATTTATTTATTCTAATGCTGTAGACTCTGATATTAATAAATTTTTCAAAACATATTTTAGAATTACAGTAATACCCCGCTTTACGCGACGGATACGTTCCGGAAAGTTAGTGAATTCGCGTATATCGGGGTTTACGATTAAATATACATAAATAGTCAAAACTTAATACAAAAAATATACGAATCATTTGAATCAATCACATTAATTCTTAGAACACTTAATGCATTATTACATGTTATTTTTACTGAAAACTACATCTATTGTCTTTTGGGTAGCGTTTCTTTTACGTTCTTGTAAAATACGTTAATAACACCCAACGCTGTTTTAAATTGTTAAGAGAAGTCAATGACTACATTATTTACATACATTCTTAAATAAGAAATTCGCGTTATGCGAGAGGCAATTTAACGCGAAATTTGAAATTCGCGTTATAGTGCAACCGCGCATAACGGGGTCGCGTAAAGCGGGGTATTACTGTACATTACGTCATTTTTTCATTTAAATGAAATATTTTTTTTATCGGATTATTCGTAATGTTAAAATCAAAAATAAAAACCATAAAAATATCGTAATGATTTCTTATTAAAAATTTAATCAAATACAAGCGTCAACATTTATTAAAAAATAAATAACAGTAAACGCCAGTAAACACGTTTTCGATTAATCTCAATTAATTTATGAAATTTTATACTGTACTTTCTCATGTTACATGCAATTGTTAGTACAAAATAACATTGTGAATATAAAGATATTTTAATGTTTTTTTTTCAGTTCTCCCACCACTGCGGTGCTGGGGTGTGGGTGCGAGAAGGCTTTGATCCGCGGACCCTCGGGAGCCAGCCACTTCCCGCCACATGGGCGACCAGACGGCAGACTTGCGCTCCGGAGGAAACCCACTTAGGCCCCACTTCCAAAAGCAAATACCTCACCAGAGATACGAATCCAGTAAGCCCTGCCCTATTTACACGCAGTTCTTATGTCACTTTATACAAAACATATAATTACTAAGCAATCGTCATCACTAATCATTAAAAAAAAATTATTATTTCGTCGAATAAATTTATAATTTACATGCATAAATAAAATCCGTTTTATTTATTTTGCGTTAGTCAGCATCGGCTCGTTGGTCTAGGGGTATGATTTTCGCTTAGGGTGCGAGAGGTCCCGGGTTCAAATCCCGGACGAGCCCAATTTTTTTTGTACAAATATCACTAGATCATTTGTGTAAATCATCTCTATTGTTGAAACTTAAAATCAATTTTAGATAACTACAGATAAGGTGATTTTATGTCAAGAGCAATCTTGTATATCACTATTTTTGATTTCATCGTCAATTAATTGATGTTTTCCATTGGTATTATAAAAAAAGACAAATTTTTGTGAAATCGTAATACTAAAATTCACATTTAAATAAAAACACCTACTTTAATAAGTGTTAAACCATGTTTTTAAAAAAATTGACGTTATTTATGTCAAGAGTGCATAATAATGTGCTTTATTACTATTTACTTCATTACCTTAGGTAGGTATTAATTTTCAAAGTCAGACAGTATCAGTACCTAAAAAAAATTATTTATTCAATCATACTAAAGTATAATTTTAAGAAATCAATGATTTTTTTGCCGATCAATGAAACAAAATTAAAAAAAAATCAACTTGGGCTCGTCCGGGATTTGAACCCGGGACCTCTCGCACCCTAAGCGAAAATCATACCCCTAGACCAACGAGCCGGTGATACGATGCGAAAAGAAATAAATTTATTCGCGCATGCACAAGTGAAAGTCACCGAGCACTACTTGTGGATCTTATCGAAGCCGTTTTAACAAACAGGTCTAAAAGTGGGTCACTCGAGCTAGAATATGTATCAAACAATAAAATAGAATAACTTATAACACTACCGAATGGATTTCTTCTTCTTCTTCGAGTGCTTCTTCTCACAAGAGGCTGGTGACTATTTCACTGAACAGATATTTATCCTGGGCCAGTCGTTTATTCGGCTCTATTCCCGACTTCCAGCCAGTGGCGTAAATTCTGCATCTGTGTATGTTTCCTTCTTCCAATGACCCATTTTTTTTTAATAATCAGCTGTAAGATGCTATATTTATTGTTTTGAAAAATATGGCCAAAACAGGGGATCTTACGCTTTTTTACTGTGCAAGACTCTCTCATGTGTGACGCGGTCAAGTCACATTTCAAACGCCTTATGTTTAAATTATAAAAGTTTTTAGTGTATTCTTAGAAAATCATTATATATTTGTACAGGGTCATTTATATTTCGTCAGTTTTATTTTCTTTATTTTTTAATGATAAAATAACACTTGACAGTTAAAGATATATGCGACTACTAGTATACAAGAAAATTTCAGCAGTTTAACAAATATTTTTATTATAAGAGGTCGATCGTTCTTTGGACGTTTCAATAAAGAGTTGCCTTGCTTAGAAATGTATTTTAAGTGCATTGTTTAATGCTTTTCAATACCATTTATAGTCATTTTTTCAAGCTGTAAAAGGTATTTCCAAATTTTAGCAATTAGATTTCTAATCATTTCGTTTTTTAACTGCATGGCCATAAGCACCAAAAATTAAAAAAAATACGTTTATTCATTGTGATTCTGTGTATTTATTGCTTATTTATTTCACTACCGCAGTTCTGCCAAAATTGTTATTATTTAGTTTTATCGTTCCAACCCAAAGTAACGGACATGCCATTTACTAACTAATTCACTTCTTACATACAATCAAAATAACTTTAGGAACTTGTAGTGAAATAGCTCCACCCGGCTATTGGCCAGGCCCGCTCTGAGCTGAACCTGCAATTAAAGGTCAATATATATTATTAAGCCATGCACTGGCCGGTAGTGTTTTACGGTAAGGAGGTTAGATAAGGGTTGGATGTCCCAAAAAATAGTGACAACGCTTTCAAAAGATAACTACGTGCTACTATAAAATACTTTAAACTGTCAACAAATCTTAGTTTTAAGCGCTTTTAAAATAAGTCACAAAATTTATTTTATATAATTGTTTTTTGGCATTTCTTATAAATAATTAATAATATTTCAAATACAGTTTTTATACACCCCATATGATTGTTTAAGTGCGTTACGTTTATTGCTAGACAGTATAGCTCCACTCCCAGCGTCCGGGTTGTGCGATTTCAAGTGTTTGTTGATCCTTATTAATTCGAACCCTCGTCATATGCAAACAAGAATAACGCTCTAAAAACAATCATAATTACTCGTGTGTTTTATTGGGGTATATTTCGATGTACTTATTACTTCATAAAGGGCTTACAGCCAACAACAAATGAAGAACAATTCCAATAAACTTATTTGATATAATTCACATCCGATTTTTAACTCATGTTCTATAAAAATATAATATGTATGCAATCTATAGTGTGAATTGAAAATTACACACACATTTACTATAAATTGGTTGTTTTTTTACTAACCACTGTCATTTGTACTTGTCGATTATTTTATTTTCCATTCGATTGATTGCACACACGAGACCACTGTGCTAAATTTTGCTGACATTGTCACAGATCACAAGTATCGATGAGGTAGAAGTCTATCAAAATCTCAAGTACTTAATAAGCATTTTTTATAATGAATATCTATTTCTTAAATATTTTACCCAGTGACAAGAGCATCGATACACGTTCTATGTGTAACATACATCGCGCTGCAAGGCCATGATATTATATTTCTTAGTAGATGTCAATAAATCCAGGTATCGTCTTTTCTGTGTTGTGATTTTTCTTGCACGGAACTCTCTGTGGGTATGCTTTTGACATGTTTGTATTCAAAAGCTTTTTTTGCTTTTAAACGGCTCACAATTTTATATAGTCCGCGTTTGAAACATGGTACTGAATTCCAGTGGATTTTGTAGCTACTTTATGTTCGAATCCTAATAAATTTGTAACATTAATATGTGTACAGCTTTTAATATTATTTTTTACTGTCTCATCACGCTCTAATTGTTCTCGTGTTTTATTGACTCGTAAGACCGTAGAGCTTCAACAGATAATGATTACAAAAATACATGAATCCATACTGAACTGTAAGAGTTGGAAGCGGCAAAAGTTGAAAAAAATTGCTTGTAAAAGGAAAACAGTTAAGGGGTGAAAACCATTTAGAGACAATGGCGACTATCTATAGAGTTTGCTTTATTAAATGGAGACATTACCTGCATGGGCGGTTTTTTTGTATTTTTTCTAACTTGAAGACAATTTAAAAATTTTGCTTCATCCGAAATCAAAACGAATGGCAATGTTTCGTGCGTAATGGAGATTAAATTCAAAGAATTAATCTTTGGTTTTTTTCGTATATTTTATCTTCACTCTAACCTTTATTTTGTTTTCAATTTTTTGTACTTAAGAAGTACGATCAATCTACTTATGTGTGACTTTATGTTGAATATTTTATTAAATTTACTAGTTCTGGTTTTTTCGTCCAAAGTTCTATTAATATGATTCCGGATCTTTTGAGGACACTTCCATCAATCATTCACGTTTTATCCTTAAATCGATATAAAAATACACTTTACGCAAAGTAAATACGAAAGTGACAAGTATTCAGGCCGTAAATCAAATAGCTCAAATTTTACGCAGCATTTGAATGGAAGAAAATGGAATCCTTTCCATTATCCGCCCCCGCCCTCGGCTGACAATAAGGGATTGTGAAGTTCTGGAAATACCCCCGGAGCTTCGGGAATCTGAAGCCCGACAGGCCACGACCACAGCCTTCTGTCGAGCTGGGAATCGAGGGTCATGGGATCATCCCCAGCTTGTACCTGTGCGGCGTTACAGGTCGGCGTGGACGTTTCGCAATCACCAACACGAAACGGCCAACTCGAAGTTGTACGTTTGTATGTATTGTATGGTTCTTAAAAAAGTAGTAAATCATCTGCAGATAAGCAATACAACAAATAAAATTAAAAAAGTTATTAAAATTTTAAATCCATACAGCAAAGCATCCCTTACAATATAATCAAGAATGCTGCTTGATTCAGCCGCCTGCACTACAATCATTGCCAGTAATCTTAACAAAGCGTCCTCCGTTATTATCGTAATTGTTATTATTGTTGGAAAAAGTTTCGCCGATTTGGCAACACAAAGCCGGCCAGATATTATAATTGTATCAGACACAATGCCCGCTCGAGTGGATCTCAACAATAGAAATGCTTTTTTAATGAGTTAAGTTTATTAAGCCTTCACCATTTTACTTTTGCGAGATTATCATCAATTGTGCTGTTCGTATTTGAGTACATCTCTAAGAAAAAATACTGCAATGCACAATATCTATGAATAATACATTGTATATATTTTACACAGCAAAATAATGGTTTTTTACAAAAAAAAATTGCTTTTTTGCAGTTATATCTAAACACCCTTTTAAATATCCTCATTTTCCAACGACAATATATCTCTTTTACATGGAGCAGTCTCGTTACTCAGGAGGTAACAAAGTCATCCCACGCGAGAGCCGAATTATTTATGGAAGATTCGCATGTGAACGGTGTTGGTATTCTCATTTACCAGGGGAAAACTTTCCAAAAACATGACATGAATGGGTGTGTAACAACCCTGTTAAAACGAACATCTTCCAACCAGCAAAGCACAATATTATAATTAGCACTGAACTTAAATCCAACGACGCATGTTAAGCTCCAGCCTGATTCGTGTCTTACGCATAAGGATATACTTACAAACTACCGATAGCGCATTCAACTCTACGGATCAATCACTAAACCAAAGGTATTCTTGTTAACATTATAAAATAATCTATGAATAATACTTACTTAATAATAATACTTAAATTTCGTAACCATACAAAAAATTAAGCATTGAATTAAAAATACCATTTACCAATAATATACTATAAAAAAACCGATCGATATCGATAGTTATTTAAAGTTTGACTAAGGGTTACATTTATCAAAAAATAAAACTAGTATAATCGAAATTTGGAATTTCCCTGAAATATTATTCTGCATTTGGTATTTTTACCTGAAAAAATACAGTAGCGTGCGGTTTACCATGCCATTTCATATATTCAAAATGCACCTTTTGGATTTAAAGATTACAATTTGCGTTGAGGTTATCGGTTCACACATGAAACGGAATAAAAATACCGCGATATATATATATATTAGGGTGTCCCTTATACGACCAAAAAAATTTTTTTTTCAAATTTCGAAATGCATACCCTCTACATTTTTTACTAATGCTATAAGATACTCAAATATAAAATTTCATCTTTCTAGAAAAATTGCAACTAGTGCCGACCGAGCTTCAAAGTTTAGTAAAAAACGTGTTTTGTCTTGATATTTCGGTCTGGTATAAAATCATTATAAATGCAATAAATTAAGTGAATAATAGTAAAAATTCAATTAAATGAACATTAATCTTTAATCAAAAACATAAAGTAATAACAATCAGTCAGGGTAACTTTTTTATAGACTTGTTTTTTTACAGTCCGGATACAATTTTCTATGTTCCTGGACACAGCGCAGCAAGAACTGTTTTTGTTCTTCTTCACCCGCGATAAGTCCGTTAAAATCTTGCATCATTTTAACAGCCCTTTCAGCAGTATCATTTACAACCCTCAAATAACTTATTTTTCTTTTAGCTTCCACAAAAGCACTATTATTATTCCAAGAAGATACATCTTCCTTTAGAAAACTGTCGTCGATCTGCAGTCGTGATAAAAATTGTTTGCTCTTTTCCGATACGAAATCATTCAGTGTTTTACAAACATAAGCAAACATCTTGTTGAGTCTTTTTGTCCTTCGCAGTTATTCTGCATTGTGACTGAAGTAAACACATTTTTAAAGAATAGATCGCTCTCGCCATCCAGCGTGCCTGATGCATGGCTTTGGGGGGGCTTAGTTTTAATTTTTCCTCTGAGTCTCCTCCCAAAAATATTACGCACAGTTCGACCAATTTGCGGTAGTCATCTCTTACATAACCTTTGTCTAATTCTGCCTTATAAAATATTAAAAAAGCTTGAATGTCTGTCTCGGCAACACGTTGTTTTACGAAATTAAGAGATGGTTCAATGTTACTAGCGTCGATGTTTTTCCAATTTTCTCTGAACTTTTTAAACATTGGAGTATCTGGGCTACTAGTAATTTACTTAATTTTGCTTTCAAAGACAGCTTTTAGGACCAATTCATAAACATGATGACGACAGACAAGCAGCAATTCTCTTCCTAAAGTTTCTCCAAAATAGCACAAGCTCCATTGAAATGGCCAGTATTGAAAGCTGTTGTGTCGCAGCACATTATTTGTACTTTATCGTGAAGGTTCTAGTCAAAGAGAGCTGTTGAGACAGTCTTAGCTTGATGTTTTTCAGAAGAATGTTCTAGTTTCGGCACTGCAAGAAGCTGTTCCTTATCGTCAAACGAAGCAATAACTGGCAAGCGTTCTTCTTTAGAACTTCGTACATCTAACCCGGGTAATAGTTTTCCATCCCAATGGACTGTGACTACGTCGGGTACATTACTTCCAAAGAAGTCAGATTTTATTGCTTCTGCCCTTGATTTTCTAGTTTCAGCAGCTAGTGGTTATCTTTGTCTTACAACCCTTTGATCTTCTTCCAATCGTCGTTGTTTAGATCTATCTTCTTTTTCCGACAATTTTTTATCAACACCACCTAAGCATCCTGGTCGATCTGGCTCTCTCTGTTTCATTAAAAATAATTTATCTTACTCTATTTTCATTCTCTCAAAAGCATCAGCATGTGCAATATCAAACAAATTATCAAGATCAATTTTGAAATTGTTCTCACGGCTCTTTAACGTAACCTGAGTTTTCTTACAATTTTTTTTGCAACTCTCTCCAAACATGATATAAATCAACAAGTTTCTTCACGCAGTTAGGATATGCCCTTGTTGGAATTCTTGCTTTTTCCCAATATATGATGCACTCCCTAATCACAAGATTTGCACTTTCACTAACAATCAGTTTAACCTCACGAATATTGTAAAATAGGACCGAGGGAATTTGTCGATTAGATGGTAATTTTGCACCATTTATTTGATATCTAGGCAAACCGATAAGGAAATTATTTTGTTTATCACTCCGTAATTCCACCGACATGTTAACGCACTAAACAATGGAGCACTACTAATCTCTAAAATCACGTATGAAATGACAAATAAAACATGCAGTTACAAGTCACAGCGCAGTACTTACGCAACTTGTATGGACAAGTTAAAATCGCAAGTCGGCATGGGTTACCGTTTATAAATCGAACTAATATTTTTTTCTAGACAATATAGGGTTATTACTAAACTTTTAAGAAGGTATACGTAAAAAAATATTGAACTTGAATTTTAAGGGACACCCTAATATATATATATATATATATATATATATATATATATATATATATATATATATATATATATATATATATATATGTATAAAATGAGGATTAGTACCTTGAAATAAAAGGCTTTATACTGTAGAGGCCGTTTCTTGACCTTCAATAATTTGTAAGGCAGACACTGAGGCGTAGCTGACTCCTTGCGGTCGTGACCCTTGTCCAGGGATGATCATTATGGCTCCTCGAAGATTTGTCAGGGTCCAGGAACACCAAAACCATGAAACATATCCTAGATTAGTTTATGTAAAACGAGCTTACGATTTGATTGTTACCAAAACTCTATTTGAAAAGCAGTATTTCTCGTTCTAAAGAAGAAATGTTGAAAAAAATTATCGAAACACTTTGTCTTGAAAATTGTTGAAAAGTAGTTTATTTTATTGAAATTGCGATAAAATATTAATATACAGTTATTTAATAACTATTTTTTTTACTGATACTTAGTACTTGAAGGGGTTCGGCAATACTTCAAAGTTATGATTGAGAAAGTAGGTAATATTTATTAAATAAATAAAATATCCAATTTTTTTTTCTAAATTTATATATTTGTGTATCAAGTGGTTCTTACTGATTTTTTTCTTTTCAGTAAATTTATTAGAACATAACTATACTGATACCATTATATAAAGATTTATTTAGGCATTATTACGATATACATGCAAAGTCTGTTCAATGCGATATCATCCTGCAAACGCAGGTGCGCTGTTCATCCGCATTTCAAACGAAGTTGCAACGAAGCAGCTATATTGTTCTGTTGAGACATCGTATTATGAAGCAAGCGGTAATCATGGCTGCCAAACGTATCCGCTTTGATAAGTCAATAAAAATGATTCCGACCCACTTGGCAGCTCGCGAGCTGGACGGCTGCCAACTCTCTTCATATACCGACGTTTTCATCTTAATAAGTTTCTTTCAGTTTCATATATATAATTTTGTATTTAAATAAATTATCATAAAATTTATTCAATAAACCAAAGATTTTTGAAGTACAAACTATTTGAAGTATAAATCCTTAAGATAGGAAATAAATTTCAAAAGTAAATGAAATCCTTTTCTTACGCAAAGATTTGTGTAATATATCTATTTATAGTCAGGTTCAGCCTTAATTGACTCGAAATGCTTTAAACTGCTTTTTCACCTACGTCTTCCCATAAAGCGATTAAAATATGAAAGTATAATAGCTAAAAATATCCTATAATATTCATATAAAAGGTATCGCCGTATTATAATGTATGTTCTGGTTATTGGCTTGTATATCTTTCATTTGTATATTCTTTTGAAAAAAATCAATGAAAGAATTCCTCAGAGATTTTTTGTATTAAATTGTTTTCCAGAAAATACAAATTCTGATATATTACATATTATTTCATACAAAAAACGTCTCCTCATTTTTATTTATTACCATAAAATAGCAATTCATTCCAAAGAACTCTCGTCAGTTCTCAAGTATCACATTCACAAACTTAATATTCTCGGAGATATTCTTTTAAGTTCTTTGGACCAGTTTCTTCATATGTGGCAGATATTTCATAGCGAAAGCCCTGAAAAAACTTCTTAGGTATTCCTTGCGAATACAAAACATACGTTAGTATTAAACTTATTGTTTTATCCAAATGTCCCATAAGCCTAAATGCATGAGGATATTAAAGCAATGTTGCAGTAAGGATTGTCACAAACAGGTGCGCATATTGTTAACTGCCCAGGCGTCAGGTTTTAATGAACACGATAAATATTATTTTGCTTTGACTGTCATGGCATGTCTAAAAAAATTGAAGTAAAATCCATCATATTTTTCGAGTGGCTTAATTTTTAAAAAAATCAAAATAATCATTTATAAAATAAATTTAACATTTTCATAAAGTAAACGATAAAATTAAATACGTTTATTTTTTTTTAAATCTCATGACATTTTAAAAAAGGCAAGTCTTGAAAAACCTGCAACATACATTTTATAAAGACGAAATACACTCGAAAAGTAAAATCCAAATTTCATAATACTAGATTCGTCTAGTCTTCTCGCGTTACATTGCATCTAAAAAAATAACTAAGATTAAAAGCAGCTCAACTCTGAGAGAGTTATTATTTTCAACACAAAATATGTCATTTATAAGAGAGAAATCCGTTTTTTAAAATGAGTATATTTAATTTGATTTTTCTCGAGGTTAATTATTACATTTTCCAGTTTTAAATATATACAGAACTCTTAACAATCTCATGTGAAATCTAAATATTATTTTGTTAGCTATTAATAAAAATAGTTCACTTTATGTTACAGCATGTAAAAACATGTTAGATAAAATCCTTAAAATAGTTTATATTTTTTTATAATGCAATTCTTGTTACATGTTTTCCATTTCCCGCACCTCGAGTACTTGTAAAACTTTTTTCTGCCATGAAATGCGCTCTTTTACGAATATTTTAATTAAATTACGTGAATGGTTGAAAAACCATTTCACGCTTAGTGGATTTTTGTACGTGGACAATATATAACTAATTAAAATACAGTTTATTTCACAGTACACGTATTTGAGTACGTGTTTTTAATTTTATCCGATTTTACTTTGGCACTGTTATTGAAATATGGACAAGAGGTTTTCATTTGATTCAAAGGAAAAAATTCAAATGATCAAGTCACGTATTGTATTTTTTCTTAACTATTAATTTTTCAACATAAATCAATTAACTATCATTCTTACTTCTCCTAAGAAAAAAGACCGCCATCTTGTGTTAAATAGAAATCGTATAAAACATTTAATTTAAATATATTTTTTTGCATATAAAAATAATATATTTACATCAAGATCTTTAGGTTTTTGTAGTTAATATTAATCAAAAAGCCTACATAAATATTTTTGATATTTGGCTTAACAACGTTGGTTTTCCACTATTTCTCGATTCCACATTAAAGGAAAAACTAGCTACGTTAATGAAACAATCACTCAAACAATAAATCTGTCATATGAGAGTATCAACAACAAAGGTAACCAATTCCACAAAAACATTATACAAGAAAAGCAAACATAACTATTTTTAATATCTACTTGTCGTGAGATCCATCACTAACCACTTCAGCTTATTTTTTCTGATTTTCGCATTTTGAATTATTTCTTTACATTGAGCTATCATTGTCCAGCGTATCAATAAACATCTCTGGTCTCCGATGAATACATGGACCGAGTATGCGACGTGGGTCAGGAATCGATGCCCAGTGCCAAGGGCGCTTCTTAATTAAATGTCCACAGTTTGCCCGAGTACTAAATACACAATTCACGGCTCAGTATAATGTACAATCACGCTGTGTAATTTTAATGTCCTGCTAACGTTTCAAACGAATCGTTAAAATTAGAATTATCACATCCTCAAAATGGCATCGTGTATATATTTTATAGCCGCTGTTTCCATTTTAACATACAGCTCTATTGGAAATCGTCATAACAAAGCACATTATCACAAAATGGCCTTTGTTCTCGGAGCAACTCTATAAAATATATTGGCAATCTCCGTTTTTTGTATGGATTTCAATAAATTTTGCATGCATAGATTAATATCTTTTATTTTTGATATTATCCTAAATCATTGACCTTGGGCAGCTTTTAAAAGCAAAATAATTTACACAAAATAACATATTGCCTTAGAATTTCCATATAACCGGAAAATCGTGTTATTCATAAAGCCAAGTCAGTTAAAATAATAATAGACGTATTTACTTTAAATTTTAAAGCGTTTCTCAAAATAACGCAATGATTTTTATATGTGGCTAAATTGAACAAATAAATGAATTATTCGATTAATTAATCATCAAATTAAATCGATTCTTCTCATCATTTAATTCTGAATAGCTCGGAGGTCGTGTTTCACCACAACAACTGTTGTCGACGCAGTGCCTGGTTAACAGATTAACACGTCACGATGCTGTGTATCCTGTTTAATTCACCATGACTGCATAAATATTAAATAATTAAACAAAAACCACATCAATGAAAATATCGAAAGTGTCTTGTTACAGTAGAGCCTTGTTCATCAAGAAAATACATAAAATAGATTGGGGTTGTCTGTTTTAATAGAATTCACTGTATGCGCCGAAGAAGAAAACGAATCTGCGAATAATTTGCTTTTTTATCCTTTGTGTGAGATAATATTAGGTATTGACTATCGCGTCCGAAGCTCGCACTGGAGAAGAATAATAAAAGCTTGGGAATCCATAATTCCTTTCATGGAATGTGTATTCATTATTTCTCATGCTTTATCAATCACTTTCTCTCTTCTTGTACAAAGAATGAGTGATTCGTCTAATTTTTTTTAAACGCTTGGCAATATACAAAAGAAAAATTGATATACTTTATTATGTATGCATTTGGATCGACGGGTAATAACGTACTAGAAACATAAGTATGATATACTATACAGATTCTAATAACTCTGATTTACTTTATATTATATTACATATAGAAATTATCTACGTGATTTTTTTCTTCATTTTTATGTTTTTTTCTCGCTACTATTTAAGTTATATTATGTCACAAATAATAGGTTAAACACCCAAAAGCAAGTTTTGCACAAACATTTTGATAATAAAAAAGTTAATAATTCACGTTGATCAATTGATAATTTAATTCGACTATTCCTTATTTAGAAAAACGTTTATTGTAAGAATTCATTAGTTTGATTTTGTTACATATATCGCATTAATAGACCCTGTTACCTGTTAAATTTGTTCTGTATTAGCAAAAATATTCGTTCAAGCATATTATAAATATAAAGTATATTAAATAATTTAGAATGGGGTTTTTACTTGCTGGGTCTGAGAGTTTTTGTATACAAAACTGTAAAATTTCACTGAAAACATATTATAATGAATGAAACGTCTAGGGCTGTCAATAGAAAATGTTTTCAGGCGTGACTCAATCAACAAATTAAGCGACTAGTCCATTAGGGAAATAAATTTTGTTAATATTTAAATAAAATGAAATTTCAGGATTTTTTTGGTGCCATTTATTGGTAGTGATAACATCTCAGGGCTCTTTAAAAAATATGTGGGTTTTTGTTGAACTTCTAGAGATATATCTGAGTTTGTTGAGGCAATCATGGCGAGGGTACACTCGCCACTGAAATTACCTTGTAATTCAGTGGAGGCTTAGTTTCTTCCGAATTGGCGAGTTTCTTCAATTGTTTTCAATTCTATTAAATTTACAAAGTATCCCCAGATTTAAAAGAAAAGTCGGTATGCCTTAAAATATTTATATTCTTCTTTGTCAAGTACAGACATATTTTGCTTCTAGGTTTTTTTTATTAGTTTATTTACGAAGTTCATGTCTTCTCATATACTATTGGTCCAATAACTTTGTGTATTATTGCCATTTATTCCAAATGTATATCATTGCTAAAATAATTAAGCGATTTTTTTGTTAAAAAAAACTAATAACCATAGCCAAAAGCAATTTTATAAAATAAAATACATTTGGCAAAAAGAAATAAGCTTACATTTATATTCTGAAAAAAGCAAAATGTTTTTACTTATTTCATAACAAGTAAGCAATATTTTATTGTTCGCAAACGTTCTTGTATATATTTTAAGGAATACAATAGGCCTTAAACCCACGTAATATATGTTGATAAATAATTTGATTGTTTGATATTATTGTGAGCAAATCCTTTCGTAAATATTTAATATGAAGGTCTTCTATTTAAAGTTCAGTACTGTCAAACACACGAAACTCTTCACAATGTCAAAGGAATTTTGAAGTTGGTGATGCTTATCCATCCGTTGCTATCTTATATATCATGCATATGTATATGTTGTATATTTAATTTAAATTAAATTTTTAATTATTCAGAGGGAATTTGTATCAATTTCTGTAATCAAATTCTGATGTCTAATTCAAATTAATTAAATCTAATCTTTGTTTTAAATTAAGCTAATTGTCTCTATTTTTCAGGACTGAAAGCTAAAATTGAACTGTCTACTGTGGGCATGCGGTACACATTCTTAATCATTGAACGCACTGCTCACCATGATTAAGTAATCATGAAAAGATTATTTTTTTAATGAATATATATATTATAGAAAAAAAATATCTTTCAATTATGTCTCGATAACCTACAAATCTAATCAAATTTGATAGAAATTAACCACCTTCTTTTTTGATTATCAGTTTAATGAGACGAATTAAATTAAATAAAAAATATAACCAACAGGATCTGTTCGACCTTCTTATGAATAGACTTCATCAGAAAACTAAAATAAAAATATATTCACCATGTCCGCAGGAGTGTTTTTTTATTAAACCACATGTTTTTGTAGCTGTAAAAAGTAAAAAATAGAAATGAATGTATTCATTTAAAGTGTAGATAAGCAGAAAAGCATTAAATATATACATATGACATTAATATGACATTGTTTAGAGTCGTCAGAATTCTTTTTTATTGCTGCTAATATTAATGTTTTTTTTTATTTTGTTTGTTAAAATTTTCTGAAATTGATATTGGTTAACAGTTAGGTGGTATTGGGTCCAATTTATAAATAAAAGAAAAAGTCGATTTCCAACCGACAGGAAACGAAGAGTGAGGTAGACAAGTTATATGAATAAACAGATTAATGTCAGAAAGCATGACCTGATGGAAGACATCCGGAATCAATGGAATGAGGAAGTCCATGTGACATTTAACAAATAAATCACGAGTTACAATGAGTAGAATAGAAAATAATTAACAAAGGGTAATTTGCTATGGTGCATGAACTTTCTATTGATATTTGTATTTAGTCACAATTTTGTTATTTGTTTATTTATTGTGTTTTTTTAATATTTTGTAAGAAACGCATGAACCTTAGATAAATTTTATAATATAAATGAAAAACAAAAAATTGTCGTACAAAAAAAAACTATTGACAATAAATAAAATATATTGCATTACATAACGTTTGTTTCAGGAAACTTTACGTAAGTCACGTGGTCATATGAGAGGGATTTTGTTTCTAAAGGATATCAGAAAATAAGGGTAGTGAAAGGCTTGGGGATAAAAGAAGCCTTATTTAGGTCTAGCTAACGCAATCAACCCACCAATGCCGAAATTTGTTTGATATGTTAATATTAATAAATTTTTATTCCCCGGGTACATTCCAACATTTTCACGTATTTGCTTTTCTGAACTAATAAACCTATGAATAATAAATACACAAGATTGCAAAAAAGTACGTTAGCAATATGTACTTATTCAAATATGTTGTAAACAAAAATGCTTAAAATAAAAAAAATCTAAACCCAAAATTTATATACTAATTATAGCCATTTACATAAAATAGTTATTTTTTTTTAAAAAAAAAACAATAATTTATTTTGAATTCAAAATTTATATTATATATTTTATTCACCGTATTGCCGATGACAAGTCAATTTATTAATAAAGTATATGAAACCATGTACTAAAAATAAAAAAAAAATCAACTTGGGCTCGTCCGGGATTTGAACCCGGGACCTCTCGCACCCTAAGCGAAAATCATACCCCTAGACCAACGAGCCGGTGATACGATACGAAAAGAAATAAAATTATTCGCACATGCACGAGTGAAAGTCACCGAGCACTACTTGTGGATCTCACTAGAAGCCGTTTCAATAGCATACTTGTTTAAAAGTAGGTCAAGATATCGGTATGGCTGAAATATATATCATTGCAGTCATGCACGAGTCCAATTCACAAAATCTACAAACATTATCATTAGCAACAACGCCTGAGACTTATTCAGAAGATACTGAATGTGTTTTAATTTATTGAAATTTCAATTACTCAGAAGCACTTGATTCCATGCTGCATTTGATTTATTCAACATTTTTAGTAGGAAAATCTTTTTCGATTAAAGTAACATATAATGCTGTTATAGTTTTTTTTTATGAAACCTTCCGTCTACCTGAATCTTCCCTCCCCTTCAGACGTGAAGCTATTAAGGTCATATCATGTCCTCACCGGGTCAAAGAATAATGGATCAGGCATGTTAGTTTTAAAACTGATGTCTTTCATGTCATGCTCTTTAACCTTAACAGAAATTTTAAAATAATAAATTGATAATATATTAACCGTTTAAAAAAAATACCTTATATAATTCAGCCCTAACTATAAGTTTAAAGTTTAAAACAAACACAATGCAAATATTACTCAAAACGAGACATCAATAATTTAACTTTAATAATTTAAATAAAATTGAATATTTATTACAGCCGTTTTCAAAAAAATATTTTAAACAGAATTATTAATTACTGCTAATAAGCTACTTATAATTATAATACAATAATTTATGTCGTGTTTGTTTATTATTATGTTAATAGGTCGATTGATATCGTGCAATCAGAGTAGGTTGTAATTGCAGAATGGAAGATCTGAGATAATCTTCAGACATTAACACATTAATCATAAATGCGAGATTACATTTTAATGTATTCTAATTGAAGATATTGAGAGTTCAATTTAATATTATAATGACTACAGTATATATTTAGTTTATATTATTACACACAGCCAACGCGTAACCCAAGTTCAACATTACCTTCATGGTTAGTTACACTCACAATAATTTTACAAAATACCAAATATTACAAGGAAAAAATATATATGCTATACAATAGGCATGACGAAAGATTTTCAAATCCTCTTCCATAATGGGGGTACACGTTTACCATTTACGAAAAAAACTTTATTTCGGTAAAAAACTAGAGTTTAACGAAGTTTAAAGCCATTTTTATAATATTTTTCAAAAGTGCGCGAAAACGCTCGCAGGTGTCATCGCGTCCGCTCTGACGTCACGCCTCCTATTAACTATCATTGTCAACTGGCGTGCCATTGTGTTTGCATTGAAGACCATAGACCAATTTGAATACCATAGAGTTGTTTACAGGGGTATGACGTCATGCGCTGTGATTGGTGTTTCAGTCAAAATGGCCGATTGCGGTATTTTAACCTTTTAATTTGTTGAAAATCTTATTCATCTTAGATTTTTAAATAAAACTAAATCAGTTTTTTTAAATCCTTTTAATATGTGTTTTCCCTTAAAGTAATTATTTCTTTGATTCTTTGATACTGTCGTCACGCCTATTGCATTTTTATTTAAATTACAGTAGCAGAATGTGTGTAACCTTAATTCCCGAAAGCCCGGCTTGCGTTGTAAAAATTTTGTTACATTTTTATACTGTACGTATTGTTCGTGGCATATAACATAATAGAGGCTTACGAGAATCACTTTATTGTGGCTTTGTGTTCTCTAAAATTTATTTAACATGGACATGGTATATATATATATGTGTGTGTGTGTGTGTGTGTGTGTGTGTGCATATATAATACAACTTTTTTTAGGATTATTATTAAGTCAACATTAACATGCCTTATTATTTGCATTCAGTTAATCGCGGCCGTCTTATTCAAATCGTCATAACAATAAAAGCACATTAATATATTATGACGCAGATTAGCATTAAATTGTTGCCAGTGTATGGAAATCGATTTCGCATTAAGCCCCCTTAATTAAACATAGCAAACATCGTTACAGGGCACGAGCTGGATGTGTGCAGCAATGGGGCCGTTTATATATCACGCAACATTTAATAATTTTCCCCGAGACCGGCAATTCCTTATTCCTTAAGCATGACTCTAACTAATAAATTTTATCAGCACTAATTGCTTCTCTCGCGTATCGCATGTGCATAATGATCGCGGGAAGAACTGCTTTCTGTCGGTAACCATGAACATTATAGTGGCATTAAAGCCTTAGCTGCGACGCCTTATTTAAAAAATTATTATACTCTGCTAAAAAAAAATATAAAAAATTGATGCTTTTATTTGATGTTCGTGCTTTCGTAACGTTTCGTATTCAAAAAGTTTTTTTTAACGTTATCATTAAAAACACCTTATAATTTGTGACTTTTTAAATAACTTTATGCGCAAAACTTGTGCAGAAGATTCATTCAGTTTGAAGACAAAAATGAAATATCTATATATAACTTAAAACATCTTCAGGCTTGAATATTTGTTTTGTCTAAATAAATATAGTATCCTTATTTTATTTTTGACATCAAAATACACCACATAAAGCAAAACAAACATGTGTTTGCTGATTACTTTTTTTTTATCATGCAAACTTCAACTGAATTGTATAATTTGTTAAAGCATATTTAGTTTTTATATATTTATGAATTTTAACTAGATAAAATTTTGTTTGTTTCTCGGTCATTATTAAAAATTTATTCTTTTTCTTGTATTCTACTGGCAAGTAGATAAATTTGTGTTCCTCACCGGTAATACCCCGCCGCTAATAGTCCCTCAAAGGAAAGGCTTTTACAATCCTCCCGGTATTTTTCCACTCGTTATAGGGTCGATTGAATATTAATAAAGCACATCTAATAGGGGTGGAAACGAATCAGGATTCGTTTAAAAAGCAAACCGAAAATTGTAGAGATTCTTTTTTAGAAATCTGGTTTATAAAGAAATTAAATTATCGATTTTATTTTAATTTACCAAAGAATGAATGCTGAGTGAAACTGAATTATTTTGATTGTTCTATTGAAATTAATGATTTCGCAATCTTAACAAAAATAATAAGCAAACGTAATGTAAAATTCTGAAAGAAATTAAAAATTATATAATAGTGTTTTTACAGACGAACGTAATCGTCGATTTCGACTTTCACAAATATAAGCAAGATATTTATAGTCTCCGTTTATTATTATATATTTCCAGTATTCGATTTGATTAGCTGAAATGAGCCCAAAATAAACCATAAACTGAGGTCATTATTGTAAAGTATTATTTGGATAATTTGAAATTGACCATTATTATTTTATTAAGTCCAACGGATGTACGCGTATCGACCTACTTATAGATGGTGTATTATAATGAATTGAGCCGTCGAGTTGCAAGTAAAGTTATTATTAAAAATTCAAATTTTAATATTTTCACACTAGATTTCCTTGTTGCATACTAGAAATCAATATCTCATCATCGTGATCATCATCAGGTGCCTCTTCTCAGAGGAGGTCGTTGACATTCTCATAGAGTATATATCTACCCTAGTCCAGTTATATTAGTTTGACTGTACTCCCGGCATCCAATGCATCTTTTTCTTTGGATTTTTTCCTAGACAATCAACTGCAGTATTTAAGTACCCAAATTATGACCTTGCACTTTTTTTTACTATCGTCAGGAATTTTTTTTTCACTGCGCATTCTTTGCAAGACTCATTTATGGGATGTTCAACCTTTTGTATTTTGAATACTCCTGTTAAGGGTCTAGGTCCCATAATCGAGTTTTTTTGATCATTTTCTAGTCCGTTTTGCGAAAAATCGACAGCACCAATTAAAAATATTTAAATGCAAAAAGTTTGATACATTCCTTCTCCCGAACACAATATACTTTTATTTCTTATAAATTTACTATTAATATAATAAATATGTGTTTTTCCGATTGAAGTGTAGGAATTTGGAGATTCGTCTGGTACGTTTTCCAAGAATCCTAAACATTTAAAAGTCTTTTTTTAAATTGCAATTAAAAGATTAAATATAAACCATGTGCGTCTTATTAATTTAAAAATTAAAAAAAAAATAATCTTTAACAAACTTTGGTTTTGAATAATCGTTATTTTATCCAATTTTTCAACATCTTCAAGATTTTATTTTACCCTAAAAATGGACGTTAATTAAATAATAAAAAATAGATAAATATAATTTATAATTTTTTCAAGACTTTGTAAAAAAATCAATTTTTGATATAGAAAAATAAAGTGACAATTAAATTAATTAAATGACACGATTTCGCCAGGTAATGGACTGCTTCTTGCGTCCGGTTGGATACCAGAGGCAATTAAAAGGCTGGGAGCAACTGCCTTAAGCTACATTCCTAATGCCTTGATTTTTCGCATGGTTGTTGCCTTGAATGTCGAACTTGAGACAATATAACATATCTAAGCATTTTTATTATAATTTAAATATATCCAGAGCGGGTTTTGCAACTCGTTGACGAGGGTGTATGTCGCTTCTCGGTCGATGTTCCTTAATACCTAATCGATTAGGCAACACGCGTAGGCCCTGAGTGTGCCATCCTCGCCCCGGGCCTGCCGCACGAAAATATCTGCGTTTTTTGTGTCAAATGGAGTGTGGAGAAGATACAGCTAATGCGCCGCCATTAGGACGAGCCAGCCGCGCCAATACAAAGAAATCACAGGAATTCTGGGAACTTTACGATCGGATTACTTTCATGCTCTCCGCTTAAAATTACTAGAATTCTCAAAGGCTAATTTGCTTCCTTCTTCTTTCATACAATTCAGGAAGGGATAAAAAAAAAGCTCATTTGAAATATTGCATCCAGGTTAACCACTTATTGATTTTTTTATGAATGTATCAAATACTTCACAACGTTTTTTAAAATTATATCGCTGTTTGAATACATAGCATAAATTTGTAAACATAAAAATCTCTTATATTTTATGTTATAAATTTGAATAGAATCTGTGAAATTTATATATATTTGTTTTGAATGATTCATTCAATCAAAAGCCACATTAAATCAAAGTATTGACTTTATTGGAAAATATTTTTTTTGTGCAAAATTAAATAACGACTAGTAAAATCTGGTTTAACCACTTCAATACCACATAATTTTAAATTTTACATACGTCAGGTATGGCTTATTATTGAATACATTAGAATACACAGCATTTCTTTTAATGTGATTACTTTACTGTGTAAGTAAATATTTTGTATTTTTTTTATATTAAAATTTGTACGCATTGCACATAGTTTAATAAACCTAGAAAAATAAAATAAAATTTTATTTTAAATTCAATGTTTTTATTCCAATTGCTTAGTATATAAAAACCATTCATTCAATTCACAGAAAGCTTTATTCTACCGTAAAAATATTTTTTTTAATTTATGCTAACCATGTAGCACAAGGCTCTCTAGTCCAAGTAATCCATTTAAAATCTCATATCATAAATATAGCAAGCTCTCGTCATCCCTTCATCAGGGTGCGGTCACACCGGATAGAAATTGTTGCACATGAAGCCTCGCCTTGTCTGTCAGCCATTGAGAAAATTAAACAATAAAGCGTTGATTATAACTTAAGGCTGTCATGAGACCCACTCCTGGTGCTTATTGTAAAACCACACCTTTACACGCTTTTTATATACAAACGATTCGGTGTCTAACCCTGATTGTCCTCATTTGATAGAAAGTACTTTAAAGCTTTTTACAAAGCTTTTCTAAGCACTGAAAATGTTGATTTTTATTATTTTTTATTTATAGTGTATAAATTATTATATCAATTTTATCTACATACGATCAAATACATGATGTTTTGATTTGTAATTATTGTGCATAAATAAATTAATATCGAGTGTTTTGTTGCAAACAGCAGAAGAAAACACAATACCCAAATGTATTTATAACCCTCAGACGTTTATTTATTTTATTTTTTTGTAACATTAACTACCGAACCTAAAATTAAATCTTTTTACTGATTTCCATAGTTTCATTATGTTTTGGGGTGAATAGTTTCGCCAACTTTTTGTGTTGGCATTATTAAATATTTTTTAACTCTGTATATTATATAGGAACTCCACCGAGTGTTTTCTGTCAAAAATATTTATTTTGTAGATTTCAGGAGATGTGGTGTTTAGTCTGTCGAGTGTAAACAACCCCCAACCGACTTTGGCTCGGCGCTGCGTCGGAGCGACGCGGCTGTTTCCTCTTTTTACTTCAGACGGAATAAACCCTTGGGATTCAGACATCGTCCATAAAATGGGATTACCCAACGCCCACCAAAGTGTGATATACTTAACCCTTATGGCGTTCGCGCCACGGCCAGTGCTTCCCAAGCAGAAACATTCAACGCCCTGTACATTTACAAAAAACTAACAACGTGTATACTATTGTAAAAACCTCGTCTAATGTTCTTACAACAATAAACTGAAATGTTAAATGTGCTACGTGCTGTCTCAATTCTTCAGGATATTATTTCTCGATCATCCAGCTGACGAATTTCCATAATAAAATCTAAAGAAAAGAAGCATCGAAAGAATAAAGTTAGCACGGATTCTGAATTTGCGACAGGGGCTGGAAGTCGAGAGCACAGCCAAATTAGTAAAAGTGGAAATATTCCTAATATCCTTTTGAAAACTTATTTTGTAGCTTACGAGAGTACATCGACAGGTCCATACAATTGAATACTGCCCATTGAAATTCATATTTTTTCTTCGTAGGCTTAAAATCTGAAGTGCAAAGTGCCGTCAAGAAATTGGCACAAACTCGCCGCGCCGGGATTCTCACCTTCTCTGTGCCTACTTTTACATAATATTTAATTTCCAGACACACAGAAACTACGGAACAATACACAGTAAACAAAACGCATTTAAAATGTTTTAGTTGTTATTAAAATTTGTACAGGAATAATTCAGTTACGGGATTAAAAATGCAAATTGAAACACGAATCGGAAGTCGTAATAAATTTCAGCCTCACGTTCAGTCTATGCAAATATCAAGGCGCAACATGTCCAACAAATATTTTTTAATGTATTTAAAAAAACGTTATTGGTTATTGCAGTATCAAATTTTGCAGCACAAATATGAATAGCCAGAATTTTCATTGGTTTCTTATTATTACAACTCGGTATAAAAAGACAAACTCTTAAGATTTGAAATCTATTACAAGCTGCTGGTGATTATGCATTTATATAGTTTTTATTTAAAATAAATATTTAGTGATTATTCCACTTTTTTTTTATATATAATGGAAATAATAAAACATTACGATGTTACTGGTAATATTGTTGAAGTTTTACACGCCTACCATTGTGATAGTTTCTAATATGCATGCTTGGCGAGTGTGTGGCTTAAATTTAAACAATGTTTTTAAACTTAATTTCAAGCAAAAATACAAAACACGACTGCGGTTAATTGAAATGCAAAGCCTCCCAATGTTACAGGATTTCGGATTGCTCTTCTCTACACAGGGGCAGTTGTTAAAAACCAATTATATCGTTGTAAAGCATTTATGTTTGCTTATATTTTCACTGACCCCGTGTTATTTTCTACTCAAGTAGAGATGGCTTCATAACGAAATACCAAAAGTATAAAAATATATATTTATTTATAATTTTAAAAAAAACATGTTTATGGTTACTTAAAATTTACAAAATAATACATCTATACTCATATTATAGTACACAAGACCAAATATTATGAAAAAAAAAATTTTTTAATTTTAATATTTAATTAAATTTTTCATTGCTAGATCGTCTTTTTATAATAGAGAAATATTTAACATCTTAAAATAGCGAAATAGCACACCTTAAACATCTCACGTTGTGGCTTATATTTACTCAAATCCAACCATTATTGTGAATATAACAGACTAATTATAAAAAAAAGTGTTAAAAAGTAGCGCTTTCCTGTAATATTTCAATTTAAATATAATAAATATGCGCTCATTTGTGATATTATGTCTACTGAATTAATTCATGAATAAAATTATATCAAATCTATACTGAGCTGTTTACATAAGATAATCTATACTCAACGTGATAAGATACAATGTTTTAAAATATGATAATAAATCTTAATATAAATCTGTACAAAAATAAACATATAAGTGTGTTCATCATTCACAAAAATATAAATAAAAACTCCGTATCCAGTGACATAAATAATAAATGAAACGGAAAAACCAGCAGGCGATGAACTTTTGGGTCAGATTATTCCTTTTTGTCGATTGCATTTTTTATACAATGAATAATGACAAAGCTGTAAAAATTATTTCAAGTGGCTACTCCACTGAGCACGTTTTGATTATTTGTTCTACACTGCACAAATGTTATTTTTCATGAATGAAAAGTTTTTCAGGATATGCTTTTAGTCATATTAATAACGATTTTATATTTTATATAGATTGTAATATTACAACCACACCCGTTCGCGTTAGATAACCTGTTGAGAACTCATTAATAATATCATTCTTATTAGTATTGAAGTAAAGGTCTGTATTAGCTTTTATTTTTTGTAGAAAAAGTTGAGACTACTCCAAGCAGACTTAGTGACGTCACGACAGCATTAAATGACATTTTACTGCTGAAGATAAAGTCCCTTAAATTGCTTTTCATTGAGATATTGTTTTCGAGATGCTTTAGACAACTTAGTTTTTTCATAAATATAAATTTATATCCGTACTTGTATTAAAGCACTGTACTGTACGCGTGATAGACTTGAAAACCAATATTTGTTTATTATTTTACACATAAAAATCGTTAGTAAGTAAAAGTTTAAAAAGCAATTAAATTTTATATTAATTTTTTTTAGAATAATATGAAAAAAGATACATACCGCATTATTATTAAATAAAAGTAACACAAATAATTTATTGAGTTATTTTTTATTGTAAACGTATTTATAATAACATCATTTTAATCGTCAGGCACTGGAATAGTGTAGTGGAAATTTTTTCGTTTTTATATTCTTTTAACAGAGCAAACAATAGTGAAAATTAAAAACACAAGTGTTTTAACTCGGAATTTATATTTTTCTGAATAAAAACAATCGTTTGAGTATGTATGCGATTATATTTTTTTTTACTTCATACAGTAAAATAGTGATTTCTAATAGTTGAAATGTGAGTCGCTCTACTGGGAGTGCCGAGGCCCCGGTACTTGCCAAGGGGAAATGATCCTTCAGATGTTAATCTGCGATATTGCTCGGAGCCAGATTCCCCTGAATAACGCTACGGTTCGGGGCGTACCGGCACTATTGACCGAAGCTATGCAACAATAATGCAGTCATTTGCACTGGCGGTGGATGCAAGACTCCGAAAATCGCATTATTATAATAAACTAAATATAACTTTTCATAGTGCGACGCTTCTATTAATAGTATATCGTCAGCAGAGAGTTGATTGAAAACTTTAATTTCAACATCGACAACAAAGTAGTGGAAAGAGATTTGGGCAGCTGGTTGCATAAGAACTGGGATCCTGACTAGGACATTAAAATGAGGATTGAGAGAGCACTATGTTCAAGAGATGTAACACTGAAATCTCGCTGAAGATTCACTAAATGCTATATCGTCTCAGTTCTCCTTTGTGGAGTCGAAGTTTGGACACTCAAGACAGCTACTATGCGAAGAATTGAGTATAAGTATAAGAGAATCCTTAAGATACCATTAGTTAACCTCGTCACGCGCAATGAAAGGGAACTCTTGACGTTGGTAAAGAAGCGGAAGGTCTCCTATTTTGGCCACATTTTTCGTGACAATAAATATAGCATCCTCCAGCTGGTTGTCTAAGGGTAAATCAAAATAAAATGGGGCATTGGAAGGAGGATGTTTACGTGGATGCGGAATTTGAGCCAGTGGCGAGATCGGAAGTGCCGCTGAATTGGTGATACTGCCCCAGAATAGGGATTGTTTGATGAAATGATCTTCAACCTCATATGAGTAAAGGTATCAGAAGAAGAACGAATCATCAGGTTTAAAAGAACTGTTTTTCGATTTCGCTTTATATCAAATGATGAATTTTCCAAGATAAATAGTGTACGAAAATAAGTCAAGTGACATATAATTTCTCAGTGAACTCGTCGCCAAAAATATTTACCTGTCATTTGTTTACGTTTGTAAGCATAGTGATAAATTTATAAAATAAACTTTGTAATTTGCCTTTTAGTCAATCATTGTTAAAAATCACTTTTCTTGTAAACATACATTATTTCATTTAAAAATATAACATGTAATACAATAAAATTTCTGATTGGAAAAATTGATAATGATCGAAATAACTACAGCGATGGGCCGTGATAAGCTTCTGCTGTCTTTTGAAAAAAAAATTCATTTAAATCGTTGATGCCAAAAAACTAGTTATTCGATATATAAAAAAATATATTAATTTATTAAGTGATTAGAAATTGCGTCCAGCTCGGCGCACAGGTCCGCGCACACAACTAATAGTGTAATCTCCGAGGTTTATTGTGTTAGTCATAATATTCCTGCGCACGTACAAACATTTGACGCAAGCCAAGGGTTAATATTGTAGATCTTAAATTAATTTTGAATTCAGGCTCCGCTGCCTCCGAGATTCTCGTCTGGAGCGATTTAATTCACGACGTGTGGAGCGGATTAAGCGGTAGTTAAGGGTGTTGTCGAAAATTAAAAAAATTGCATTCCGAAATTGTTGCTTGGCATTTATACTTTGTAACAAAAATTAGTTTTAAATTATAAAATAAATTATGATTTTTGTATCTAAAACTATATTCCTATTTTCATAGGAATTCCATCATTATTATCAAATAAAAACATTTTTATTCATTCAAAATAACCAGAACTTAGAATTGGAGCAACAATTCTCATTATTAATATTCTTACAAAAAAATTCGTATTATTGGTTTTATATAGATAAATATATATTTTTTTTTAATCATGGTTTCCGTGTTATCTTTTAAACTATTATTTAATTTTTTAGTAGCTTGCTGATTGTAAAAAACAAGAGACACTGGCAAAAGATTTTTACCCAATTCCACGAAGTAATGTTTTTTAGGGTCGTCGTCAAACAATATCAAGATGCGCGCACTTCTGGTTGTCGCACTTAACTGCAGGAGTGGATTTACGGGTCCATTCCCAAAATTTACTGCCACTTCCCTCAGGGGGGCTCCATCCTTGCGTTACAGTCACAATAAAGAATATCTGGGCCACGTTTGTCTTGTACTAATTTCACAGTGAAGCTGCCTGCACTCGATGCGACACAACCGCTAAACAAATGGAGATACCCAATATCGTTATCTTATTTTGGGTATCTTTGCAGGTGATAAGTCAATAGCTTCCTCTTTAAAAAAAAAACCCTTTATGCAATCTTCACACTGTCTGTATGTAAATTGTATGCAGGCAGCGTGTGTAGGCAGCTTAAATCCAGACCTCTATAATCAATATTCTTTATGTGAATGTAGCCGCTTATCAAAACTGCATCTCGTGTATTCTGTATCGCTATGCAAATTAAGTCGGCAATTTGGATTCAATGGAGCAGCAATTACGAGATCGCAAAATGGAGAAATCTCCATCACAACTGGCGGCCCACTCGGTCAGTGCGCCATCTTGGAGTACCAACAATGAAAACCACCCCCATGAGCCGCAATTTGTAATGCAAACTCGACAGTGCTTTTGAATATTTGTAACTGTAGCGCCGCACTGAAAATTACTGTATTGATTGAAATATAACTTACTTTCAAATAAAATTAATTTAATTGTCTTTACAGTGATCGAAACCTTCTTATGAAAATTAATTAAATGTTTAATACTACTGAAAGATGCAAAGTAAACATGTATCGAGATATTTATTTATCAACATAGATAATATCGTCAATCTCAAATAAATATTTTACTTTAATAATTATGAAAATTCGATGTTAAAGTATATCATCGTAGCACTTAAATCATAAAACTGAAAACTCATTACAAAACGCATTTAAATTTTGAATCACCTAAAATGCCTTTGCTTTCACGGCCCCATTAAAAATTAAAAATTCAATAAATGATTCATTTTAAAAGCATTGCGTATTTATCGAGTGAAACTGACGCGAAATTTCACGGCATTTTCATTGTGTTTTGGCGTAAATCAGACCTGACGATGAAATTCCCGCAAAATAAATACACCTGTCCCGGCGCCTGACGCGGACACATAAATGTGTCAAACTGAAAAGGAACTGCGCTGACACGTCGGCGGAATTTCTTTTCTCTTTTGTGAAGAAAATTCCCTTCTCGCCATTTTACGCCGGAAATTTCTATTGCCTTTGCAAAGCAACACTGAGAAATTACTTCGTTATTCCCTGAACGAAAAAGACCACGCAATCACGATGAGGTTATCTTTTCTTTGTAGTGTGTATTAAATATCACAGCCAAATATCAACCAAATTAAATTATGAAGACGTGATGTGATGATATGAAAATGCATATCAAAGCGTATCAATTTATTAAGATGAAAATATAGCAATAGTATAAAATTTTAGGGTTCGATGTTTTCAGCCGTTTCAGCTTAAATAACATTATGCGATAATTCTTTGTGATTTTCTATTAGTCTTTGAACACTGCTATCTACAAAATCTTCATGATATCAAACAAACTACCCGTTTTTTTCTATTAGACTTGATTTACATGAATACTCTGCTAACTCATATAATCCATTTATTTTAATTGATAACTACGCTGAAATTATTTTTAGTCTGATATATCAATCATCGCATGTTTCACTACCAAATCTCAAATCAAACGATCGAAGCCTCTACAAATTACTGGCGATGATGCCCATGAAATTACGTTTTCATCAAAATATTTCTTTATAACACTTAAGAGGCTCAAGAAGGATATTTCATCAAAACACACTGAACTACTACTTTATCGGTATTTTTTTAAACCCATGATCAGATAAAATTAGTATTTGTAAAATTATTTATTGTAAGTCGTTTATTTTCGAAGCTTTCCTCTGAATAGATTTATGTCAAACTGGTGCAAACTAATAAAAAGCTCGTTATGAGTAAGTAAGCGAGAACGCATTTTTCCCAGAATACATTACAAGTTTTCTATATTACATGATCAATACTCGCCCAAGGCGGTTGCCCTCCGTCTATTAATTATATTTCCGCATCGAAACTGCGACTCATCAAACAAAACTTTTAAATGCCAATGAAGACAAGGCGACCAATCAATCATCTAAAAAAACTTTCGGCTCGCGGAAAGCTCCACAAAATGGTGGGTCGTTATGAAATGGCTGCTCGATAGCCGACGCGGTTCTATTGTATGGCCATCAATAATATAGTTCAGTATAGATTTCAGCTTTAAAAACAACATTTTATATTTATTACGCTTTAAGTTCGTTAAATATTCTTAGAGGAATTACTCTATTTACTATAAATTATCATACAAATATCAACACGGCTAAAAAAAATATCCCTAGCTATAAAATCCAAATTCATTCATAATACTATTTACTAAGTATCGTATGGAGAAGTTTATACTATCAAATCCCAAAAACTATATAATTAGTATTGATATTTTTTTACAGCCGATAGTTTTTTTAATCAAATAAATAATAACATATCAAAATGAAGAGGGTAGCAATTTCATCATCATCATTGATTTTCTTCAGCTCTAAAAATAGACACAGTAATATGATGTAGATCGTGATTGAGAGAAATCGCCTTCATTTATCTACCCAAAAATATTCAGAAAGTGGCATATTAGTGAAATGGATTACTTAAATTACGGGAAACGGATTTAACTCATTACAATACCTAAATTAATAGAATTATTGAATATGTTCCGTTAATCATGCTCGAGACAAAGGCTGAGGGACTTCATATTCATCTACTAACAAAAATAAATCTAGCACTTTGATATTTGAAAGTTACAAATGTTAGTAACTTTTTCAATCAATCTTACATTTGAAAATTGCCAATACTTAAATCTTCCCAATAAATCATAAAAAAATCTTGAAACGCTGGCATTTCATAGTGTAAGCGAAATCGATCAATATCCGATGTTACGGATAATGAATATTGATATAAATAAAAATTAACGGTCAACGAGACTTTTGATATGTATCACTGAGATTTATAAATGGTTTAGTCCTGAAGAGACATTGTCAAACTGTGTTTAACGATGTTTATTTAACAAAAAACATCCAACTATGTCTGTGATAAATATCAGTTTATTCATATTTATGTAGTTAAGTACGACAAAATGAATACTTTAACGATTAATCAATAATAAATCATTGCAATTTTTCAATACTAATGATAGTATCACCTCAAATGGTATGCAACTATTTTTTGATACACAAACAATTTTTCCAATAGCCACAATTTTATATATTTTTTTTCGTTTGCTTATCTATTAAATCAAGATATTTTATAAGATATATAAATCAATTTTAATGACTATACAACCAAATCCGGATGGGAGATATTTATTTATCCTTTTTTTTAATCAAACTCGATATATCTTTTATCCGCCATTAGATACATTTCCCGTAACAGGACTAAGTAGGTACTTCGGCCCGTGGCCTAGCCCAGGGCAACCTATATTTATATGGTTTACTAATCCCATTTATCAAAAACATGTTCAAGTAGTGGTTCTGGTCTGAATTATTGAAGTCTGCAGGCTACAACCTCTATATTTATGGTGTATGTCAGGAGTACTCAATGCATGCACCGCGGCCTACAATATGACCCATTTAAATGTAAATATAATAAGTATTATTATATTTTTTATAATACTAATCAACATCGTTACATATCCAATGAGAATGATCGATATGACTCAAATACAAAATGTTGAAACCTAAAAATTGTAACCGAAACGTGCCACAACACTCAAGAATCTTAATCCATTAATTAGGAGAATAAATTATAATTATAAGTTTACCGAAATAAATATTATGATAAATATCGACAGTGTAAGCTTTTCCCCATCATACATAATATTTTTTTGATATCATCGAGTAGACATCAAGTAAAACTAAATGCTCGTAGTGAAAAAAATAACTTCCACGCTAATTGTATCCACACAGATATTGGATAGAAAGCTTTATTAAGCTTTACAATATCAACTCGATTATAAAATAAATAATCTCAGTTTATCTGAGTGAAATACCTCTGGTGTATATACTTAAAATAATATTAAAGGATGTCGTGTATCATATTTATTTTATACTTTGTTTTGTATCGCATTCATCGCACATAAAATAAATAGCAGTGTCATTCTAATAATTTTTTGTGGCAAGAGGAATACAATTGAATAGAAAAAACTATTGAAAATTAAAAATGGCAATTAAACTTTTATTGAAACAATAAAAGCTTTTCACCCCAAATCCAATGAAGCTTCAGGAAGTCAAGATAATAAACTTTAAACCGTGATATAATTTTTAAATGCATTTCATGGCTAATACTTTCATTATATTTGATTTATTTATATGTACTTTCATAAATTTATAAATATATTGATTTTTAACCTAAAATTTAAACATAGTTCCTTTAAATTAAGCCTAATAATTTTTGGATCCCAATATATGAAAAACATATTTAATTAATCGTTCGTCAGACAATGTACTATTATTTTAGTCCTTCGGGACCTTTTGGGCCGGCGCGTGTGTAAAATTTGTAATACATCCCTTAAAAAAATTAGCCCTCTCCTTCCGGGAACTCATTACTTGATCTTTCTACAAACATGTTTTTGCTTTTTGCTACCTTTAAATAAAACCAATTCTGACAACAATGAAGGCTCTAGGCTATCAATTAAATACCCTCTCAATTAAAATTATTAAAAAAAACACGAAGATAATTATGAAAAACATATTTGTATTTTTATAAGAAATGTATAAACTTAATTAATTTGTTTTGTTATGATAATATTATGATTTAAGAAGAGTTCATAGAATGATGCTATTTTTATTCAAGTACTGTTTTCGATAATTAAATATTCACATTCAGCGTGTAGATATAAAAAGTAAAAAAATGTTTTTAAGAGGTCTAAAATATGTACCATTTTTTATAAAGAAAATAATTTTCAAGTTAAAAAAAAACATCGATTATTATTAAAAAAACATGTCAGGATATAAAATGGGCAAGATGCAATAAGCTGCAAATATATTATGTATATTTTCATAACTGACTTGATCCTTTTGGTTTAAGTTAGATTCATTTTTCTTCGGATTTCGTTAAAATAATATATTTGGTTACAGTGTGATTTACTCGATAGTGATACAAGAATATAAGCAAAGTTGTTATACAAAAATAATGTAATATACAAGATAGCCAACCTTTTTTTTGTTTATTTATTATAATTCAAAATCAGCGTATTCACTCAAAAGCAAATGATATAAAATTAAACATATTTTCAACGTATTTGAATATGCTCATCAAGTCATTAAAATAAAAAATACTGCACTGTATGCAAAGTATGACATAGTTATAATACTAATTAAGGTAAGGTAACATCAGTAAACATACTGTTGGTACAAAATATCTTTAGATCAATTCCCAAATAATTTAACTGGTTTATTATAAAAAATAATATACACAAGAAAATTTTATTTTTAGCTGTCTTCTGTCTTTAACACGTTTAACACGTTTTTATATAAAATTTAAACGAATCAGCATGACAGAGGTGGTGCTGTAGCAATTTCCACATATGACATAAACTCTTCTCTTCTCTTTCCATAAATTTTGCATTCTGTAAAGTATTGCGAGCGACTGGGGGGTACATTGACAAGTCATGTATTCTGAGGGTGATATTCTAAGCGAGAACGGTAAGGGATGGGATCATTTATAAAAGACAAGGAGGGGCTGGTAAGCAAAGTAACTTATCACGCGGTGCCTTCAAACTGTATGGGAAGTTTTTGTTTCTCATAAATTTGTTACGGTTTTACCGTACTCTTAAAACCAATGGCATATACAAAATGTAGGGACGGCTCCAATAAATACATATTATTTATATTATAACAATATAGGCGTATCCCAAATTTACGTCACACTGAGCTATGGAATAATCTGGAATAGCAGAATATTCACAAGCCGAACCGCAATCTTTTTTTCTTACATATAAGCTCGATAAACGGTTATCAGAGCAAAGTATTTCACAGGCTTAAAATGTATCTGATATTTTTGCGGTAGTACAAGTTAAGTAAAAGCTATGTGAAAGTCTATCCGATATTTTTGCGTTTGTGAAAGTGAGGTAAAAGCTATGTGAAAGTGTATCTGATATATTTGCGATAGTACACGTGAGGTGAAATTTCATATTAAATATGAATATTTCAAATTTCAAATTTAAAACGGCCAACCCTGCGTTATGCCTCCTAAAATCCTGATATCGATCACATTAGACGTCCCATACAATCCCATTGCGAGTATCACTGCTCAGGGCCGAGCATACGCGTGTAAATTTTCCACCATCCCAATAAATACCCATTTCCTCCACGACTAGGGGGACGCCATTCTCGGTGGCTTAAATTTCCTGGCCCATCCATCGCGAGAGGCGGCTACCGAGCTTGTGTATAGATTATTATACCTCACCATCAGGGCTGCCACTAATCACTAAGGGCGAAGATAGCGAATGGATCAGTTATCGCCAGAATTCACTGGCCAGGGATGCATCGGAAGTTCATTAAAAATAAAATTATTTGAGCATTCAATTACATTTTTCTTCTCGCCGGTTTCAGAATCTAGAGTCCAATGTCAACAAGTGCGCTTACCGGTGCAAATACTGGACTGTAATAATATCTATCTACTGATCTTTTACTTTGAATACTTGATATTTTTTATATGCGTGAGAGATAAAAGTGCCATGGCAATCGATCTGCTGTTGCATAATTTTTATTTTGAAACCTTTGCACCTCATAAATGATGTAATGTTTCAGGGCACAACCCTACAACCCGTACCGCGTACCGTCAGGAACATGCGAGCCATTCCACCCCCTGGAACAACTGACAGTTTTGCGTGCAGGTCACGAAGACATTGTGGAATTTTGATGTTTCTCATCTTCGTATCTACCGCAAACTGCGCTGCTGGAGGGTGTCACAAAATACGGCGTGGATCTGTTGCTAATCTGCTCTCTCCTACACGATTTATACAAACACGAATGCATGCATTCACTAACACTGCACGTGCCCGTCTAGAGAACTCACAGTTGTGTAATTATATTTAAAGCATAGTAATAATATTAAAACTGCTACCAGCCAGATCTACACTAACTGCAAGAACTTCTCTAAGCAAACATTATCTAGATTTTAATTAAACGATTTGTTCGGTAACTGTTTTTAACTAACTGAAAACAGGAATACTAAAGTAAATCGCTAGTAATGGATATGCTCAATGCTAAAAATCATAACTGTAATATCTAAAATAGTACTCTTAAGGTTTTATTATTTATTAAAATTAACTTATGCTATTTATTATACATACATAGCCTGCGACACATTTGACAACAAATTAATGATTATCTTTTTAATTTATTTTATATATCGCATTTTGGGCAGTCAGACAGTGCCGCGAGTCTGTAGGCAGCTTTATAGTCATATTTGATTCAATAATCTGGACCCTTACTGGATTGATACTCAAGAAGAATTTTGGTCTCTCCAGAAAAACCACTGATTGGTTCTAGGAAGCTCCAGACAAATAATGCAATATAATAAATCCCATGGAAGCAACTATTCGGCTGCATGGTTGAGTATAAATTATGTCCTGTTACAATAGCAACAGGCAAATAGAAAACTAAAAGAATGATCTCACAGAAAGACTTAGGGTGGAAAGAGGGGTTGGGACTGCCCAACATAGGAATAGAAACTCAATCCTACAGGTTTGAAACGCTAATGGAAAAATACTCTTCATTTTCGTTCATATTATATCAAATATTAATCATGTTTTTGGGATTATTTTAGCCGTTGTTTTTTTCTGTATTTTTCCTGCATAAATACTATGCAAATGGAGCCGAAACGTCGGATAAAACAACATAAACTTCCTTTTTTTTGTGTGTTCTCTCTACGATATATCCTTTATTTGATTAGTTAATTATGGATAGTAGTCTTTCCGGAACCTTTTACACATGTATCACTTGTCCATAATATATTTAAGTTAATGCGTGCCCCCGGATATCAATTCTCGGTGTTTCTTATCTTATTCTATTCACTCGTTTACTTAATTTAATAGTAAATAAAAACTATCTAATATCTATTTACATTACTAAACAATTGTGTAAAGCGAGGAATGTTTATGCGACATGGAATATCAAACAAAAATATTAAAGTTTTAATAAAAATCTGTTTAGCATAAAAATAAGAAAAGGTAATATCTAAAAAATACTAATCTAATAAATAGTTAAATTTATCCAATAAAATCAATGCCAAACTGTAAATTCCAGTCTCCGTGGAGGCGAATGCTTCCCAGCGATAACAAAATACATTAAAATTTACGTTTTAAATAAGAAACGCGTTCCCGTAAAATACCCAAGAGCTTTACCGGCGGCGCGCAGCTCTGCTACATGGTTTTATCTCTTTCTATTTTCTTTTATTTATATTTTTCATACAAATCGTAAATAGCACACCTGTCCTCCACGCAACGAGGATGCTTCCAGAAGATACTAACGCTCAGAATCAACGAGGGCTGCTCTCCGGAGTCGAGAGCCTTCCAAACCTTCCAAGCCTCCTCGACAACACTCTATTTCATTCAACTACATAGTGCTACCAAAAACCATTCATGAAATACCATTACATATGTCTTAAGCTATTCTAAAACATATTTAATTTAATACCGCTTTTTATTTTAATACTCACAAACTATAAAAATAAGTATCAAAACATACGCTGACTATAGCGTCAATATACCATAATTTCACGCCTGAGTAATACAATAAATATAATTTAAGTACAACGTAATGACACTTCTTCGTTGACTAATCTAAAAAATAATTAATAAGTTACATATTTAAAAAGGCGATAATTTCATGAAAAAATGTACTTTTAAATGTAACATTTTAATGAACCACCTTGATGACTGAAAATGATATCCTCACCCCCAATTCATAGGCTGATTCCAAACATATTTTATTCGTATGAATCTTATATTTTTTCAACACCGTAACAAAAAATAAAAAAGTTATTATCTTCTCCAGGTCACGAGTTAATAAATCAGCACAATAAAGTAAAATTATTACTTGCTTGTTGGAAACATTCCTTGTGGATACGCTTTGGGATTTCCAAGTTTTCGAAGGCTCATTTGCATGAGATCCATTTGTTACTGAAACAATTTTCAGAAATTAGCCCAAAACTATTTTCCATTAGACCGCAGCCCTGCGCGGAGGCACCTGGGGATTTTCTCCAAGGAAATTCTATGCAAATCTTTAAGGAATTATGTGATCGGATATCCCACCTGTAAGAACATTATCCGTTTTCTTGTTTTCAGAGAGACTTGCTCCTTATTTATCTATCCGGATAAATGTGCGGCTGGAATTTTAAGATTTAGTGTGAACACGATTATTTCGCGTCAGTAAATAATGAATCAAATTAGACTGCCTAATAATATAGTAACTTTATTAAAATATTACAGCTGCCACGACGGTTTTTTTTTTAATTTAAATTTTTTTTTTTGAACAGGCATCTTATTATTTTACTTTTACTGCTAATATCAAGTTTTTAGCGTATTTCCCCGAAGAACATTTTTTAATATTCTTAACAACATAAAGTTGGTTTTTTATACAATTACGGACGTTATTAAAAGTAACAACAAAGAATTATTTTTTAAATAACACTCAGCATAAAATTAAGCCAATAAATCCAGTAAAATTTATATTAGGTTTGTATAATATGGTTTGCTAATAGGATATAATTTTTTTAACTTTTAACTAAGCTTTAGCTGAAAGTAACGCACATTTTTTTTTTTACAAAACATTATCATTCTTGCAAAACATCAATTCTTGCATTTCCGTAGCAAACACAGGAAAAAAATTATTTTATTATATTTCAACGACTTTTTTTCGTTTCGTTCGACAAATAAATTAATCCATTTAATTGGCATAATAAGTACGTTCTTTCATTTATAGGATATGATTGTTAAAAATTCTTGCTTAGTACCAGTGATTCGTTGGTATAATTGGTAATGCACCAGCCATGTAAGCTTGGGGATGTGAGTTCAAATCCCACACAAATCACGATGATATTTTTCTGAGAGTTTCTTTAATCAATTTTCAATATTTGAAAAAATGTACCTAATCATTATATATTAATCCAAGCCTAAATTAATTTTATAGTACAAATTACATTTCAGTCGTTATGTGGTCCGATATAAAAAATAAAAAAAAATTGTTTGCACGATTTTCACTGGTCGTCTACTGCTTCGGCTGCTTGCTTTGCTTCAACAGGTCTCTCAGTCTTGCGTCCATTCTTTTTCGTAGTTTCCAGCTCCGACTCCAGTTACTCAATACTATGCCGATCTATCTAAGTCACTCTTGTCTCTTAGCCTCTTTAACTACTTGTTTCGTGATTTTTGGCAGCTGTTATGAGTTGATCCAGTTTCTCGGGTGTTGTGCTACTTGGGGTGTATATTAATCTTAGGCCATCTTCAATAGCTCACCTGTATTTGAGCGTACCACTCCGAGATGCCATTTTTAAGCAAGTCGGCACTTGGCTTACTTGACTTTTCTGCTTGCGACTAAAGAATAATATTGTTTTAGTTTAGTTAAGTAAAAAGAATTATTTAGTTTTTATTAAACACCTGCCAATATTTCATCTGTTTTGTTTATTTATTTTAGTACAGCTGTAAATTAAAATATCGACGTGAGTAGAATAACGAAATGTTTATCCAATATTTCATATTTCCTTTCACTTGTAAATAACGCTCTCGCAAAACTAGTAAAATTTACATAGTAGGTTTTACTTGTAAACAAATGATAAATTGCAACCCCAGATCTTTTGGGGTGATTTATTACTGACATTTTATATTCTTTACCGTCGCTTCCAATAAAAATTACAAGCTTAAAAATATATACATTATCGCTTTAAAAATTGCATAAAAATAATATTTACCACGTGGTTTCGTATTTAAACCAACGGCGTGTATCAATTTAATCTCTTTGACATTTTTAAAAATGCATTACTCAACTTGGCTTTGAAAAGGGTCGGCGACACGACATTCGTCAAATTTTCAGCGGAAAATTTTTCATCCAACTCCATAATTACTTTTTTGCGCTCTCGCTTTCGACGCCATTAGCATCGTTAGTCTTTTTGTTACAGATGACGAAACTGCTAACTGAATCCTGATTAGTTTATTCTCCCTATCATAGATTAGCTTGGGAAAGTTTGATTATGAAACTAACGAGATGAACAAATAATATTTCGCCTTTTCTGTGACACTGAATTTTTGCAAATGTAAATATTACATGATGAATTCATCTTACAAGACAAAATAATTAAAATCAAGCAAGAAGGCGCTGCTGAAAACTCATGGCCAAAATAAAAAGGACAACCCCTCTGGATGACCTATCACAATGTACAAAATGATTCAGATTTGGGAAAGAAAAATACAACAAATAATGGACACAAGTAGGGTGGCTTTATTTGGGCTTATATCGAGTTGCTTTTATCAAACCAAAGCCAAATAATATTATTATTTATTTATATTTTCCATGTGATGGTTTCATTTAGCAATCGTTAGATGTGTGAACAGACAATCGTAAAATGTGATATTATTTTTTTTTGTTTTATCGTCTTCACGAGATAATAAATAAAATCTCTCATAATGACTTGATCAATCACTATAGGAGAGGTAAAAATGTAAGATGTCGTACTTCCGGCGAAACGGGTCAGCCTCGTGCCAAAACGATAAAAACACAGCTCGGCGAAAGACTCCAGAAATTATTGTTTTATTTACTGAACTTCCACCCCGGAGCATTTACATTCCGGCTAAAAATATCGTTACCCTGTAGCTTTACAAGAAATGTCGTCCGGTGATAAATTCTACATCTTACATTAATTTCATGGAGCTTCAGACTGTGTCGGATGCTTGTTCACAGCTCCAAACATTTTCTCCATAAAATACTGAATTCGGTGTCTTATATGATATTTTTGTTTCCTCACGCACTCATTTTCATTTCACTTTTCATTTTTATACTAACCCAGATGTGTATAGATCAGCGATACTCAACCTTTTTTTTTTAAATATATATATTTGCCATCATGATCTTTTTTCATTACTTTGTGGGGACCTGGTTTTACATTTCCTCCCATGTAATAAATAAAACGCAAAATTTCAATAAATTTTCTCGCGCATCTCGCTTAAGATTTTAAAAACATAGAAACCCATAGTTTAAAAAATAGCCTCCCTAGTAATAGTGTTTTGGGACGCATGCGGCACGCGGGCCGCAGGTTGAGTATGGCTGGTTTTGCCGTACAAGTCCTCTACACACGGTGCGACACAAAAGGCCGAATGGTAACTAGCCGATAGCGTCCTCTGCATTATTTTTCTAAAACATAAAAAAACACCCAAAATAAAAGGACGAAAAAAAAAAATTTCGAAATCAAAAAATATACTTGAATTCAAAATGATTGCAGGATCATCAAAAATTATGCCGGCATCTAAAATTTCAAATGATTGAAATAAAGGTTTTACGGCAGGAAAGTGATGAGTAATAGACCGTCACAAGCTAGCAACCAATAAAAATGAATCTACGAAAACTTACCCAGAGACCTGTGGTCAGTAAACAACTGTGCTAAATACATAACCACGAGGCTGTTAAAATTGATTTGAAAAAGTTTTACAAGCGAAAACCTGTCTCGTCTGATATTTAATCACATTCTTGTTCATTATTTTCCTGAATTCGTTAGCTATTATCACTCAAAGGATTGCGTATGTTCGTAAACAAAATTTTTCAATTAGATTTAGCATAAAATATTATTTTTGATTTGTTAAAAATATAATTTTTGGTTTCAATAATACTTTATTATTCAATATAATTCCCAAACAATACAAAATGAAACATTAGTTTACAGGGACATCATGTTTATTATTTGTGAAAAAATAATAGAACTAGAAGATAATAACCCCTCAGAAAAAGAAAATTGGTTACCTCATCTCCACCACAATAAATTAACACACCTATTACTTTAAAAAAACAACCCTTAATCACTTTAGGTATATTTTTCCATATAAATGCATCGACTTCGAAAACCATTGTAAATATGATCATGTAGAAGGAAAATATTCTCTAGTAATGATACTCGGTTCTCGTGTGTTATGCTGCATTTTTGCTGAGTATTTATAATACTACTAGAAATGTAGCCCGTCACAGAATGACGCGCATTCGATGAACGATGTTTGAACATAATAAGATGAATAATGCTTTAATTTTGTACTATCAGTTGGATGAAGGTGCGAAGTTCTGTGATATACTTGGCCTTGAACTTTGAAGCAGAGTTGCCCACTGTTAATTTAGCTCCCATTGATGCAAAAGATATACTGTTATTGTATGATCTTATTTTTCTCTTGAAATTTCCATTATAAATATCCTTTAAATATACTGGGGAAATAGGTCTTGCTGGTAGTTTCACTTTACCTTTGTGATAGTAATCGTTGAACATTCCATCTGATGGGTTTTCTGCTTGATAATGTAAAGCATTGCAGAATCGACAGGCCACATTAATTAATCCAAAGACAAACGCAGCGTTCGCTGTGCATCAGTTTCTTTTTGTCTTGAGGTCGATGCGCGTACTCGAATTTTAAGAAGACGCTGCTCACGTTTTCCTTCCAACTCATTGCTTGACATTTATGTCACATTTCGTGTCACAAACAACACATCACTTTTCACTGCACTTTTATTTATTTGATGCAGTCTTTATCACGTTCAATTCTTTTTTAATTACGTTTTCTGTGCGTAGAAGGTGTTATTTTGAGTTATTAATGATGTGATTAATAATTTCTAATGCAATTTCGATAAAAAAAATAGAGATGGCATTTGTGTCAAACTGACATAAGCTGGAAATTTCTTAGAAGCATCCAAAATTTGTTTTTTTTGTAAAAGTTCTAAATTTGAAATTCTCGCGGTGAAGAACAGAATCATATAATTCGTACATATTGAAACTCGCTAAAGCATATTTTATAGTTTATGAATAAAAATATTATCCTATCGTCTTGAAATTCGGCACATAGCTGCGGAAAAATTTACTAAACTTACGTGCAAAAAATCAGCATTGTATCTTTTATATTCTATAGAGAACGAAAAAACGAAACATACACACACACAATGGCTATTATTATAGTAGATTAACCTTGGAATCAAGTTATTTTAATTTAAAAAAATTCTTATACAAAAAAAAAACAAAAAGTTCTGTATGTCAATAAATTTATTGGCGACACTCGCATAATTTGCAAAATATAGGTATTTACAATATCCATATAATACATTCTCATAATGTAACATTGGTTTTATTTTCAATTTCTTTCACGACGCCCTCCCCCAGAGTAAAGCAGCCTTCCAGAATGGCATCTATATCAGCGATGAGTCCCAACTTCCCATCCTTTTCTATTGTTTTTCGACCGTTTACCGTTGAAGTCTAAAAATTAACCAAATTTATAGAACAACTGTAATTATTCATCATCTTCAGATATACATCTTTATTTGTGTTATAAAAGATTGTGAACATTAAATATATTATGTATTAACTTTTCTACAGAATACGGAATCAGGTCTATTCGTGACAATAATATTGTAATAAATGCTCTATATGCATATTTAAACAGATACATCAGAATCACACATAAAAAATGAGCATAACAGTATTGTCTGAGTTGATGCCAGAGATTACAAATGCTAAATGAACATTAATATATGTAGTCAAGAGAGCACCAAGGTTTCCATCAGAGGTCCCTCAAGATGAGATTATCAGGATCAGCGAAAACGGTGCATTTATTTACTACATATATATATATCTGTATTTTGATGATGTATACCTTAAACTCTCGGAATTCTAACGCCGGTGGCTTCCAAAGCATAGCGATAACATCTCCTCCATACGTGTTATGAAAGAATAGTGCAAACTCATTGTAGCTCGACTGCAAACAAAAGGTAAATGATTATAAACATTATCTAATAACACAATAATTTTTTAAAAAGTATTATATTATGATATATATTTCAGTCCTCACCCTCAGTTGTTCCAAATAAACTTGAACTGGGTCGAAATCAACGATGGGGAAAAATTCATTATCTGTTTTCTTGTAAGGTTCTTGTTTCGTGTTGTTTTTTTTCAAATTGGTCAGTTTTTGCAAGTAATTTAGTGGATTGAAATCAGGCTTTAAATGAATGAGGACATCAAACCCATCCATATTCGGTGTGAAAAGATTCTGAAATAAATGCAACATTTTTCATATTCAAACAAACTTTTGAAAAGTTTATAGCCCTGCTACTAAAACTACAGCATACCACTGCGGCTTTATGGATGCCCTTAACGTGTATAGCAACATATTTATAATGAAAATATATATTAGGTATGTTCATAGGTTTTGTCAGCCGGTTTTGAGTGAGTCCCTTAGTTGTTATGACCCATACCAGCACAGGTACCGAAACAAAAATATATATACCCCAAGCAGCACGGCACCCAAGAAACCAGATCAACTCGGAAATATGTTAGTTCTTAATAATTCACTGATTTAAAAAAATTGGTAGTTTTATTCAATTGGTTCCTTCCTAAGATATATTTAATTAACTTCACAGGTAGAAAATCACTACTTACTTTTACATCATTACAAAGCTTTTCAAAGATTATTTCATTGATAAGTTTCAGTGACTCGGCTGCCAGAATTTGTACTCTTGCAAGGATCTGGTATGTAGGCGCATATCGACTCCAAACACTCGGCTTTTGGCCTTCATAAGGAGTTACAAAGAATAATGCTGGCAATTCCAACCTCGACATCGTAAAGTTAGTTTCAACTGCTACAATTTCTTCCTCTGAAAAAAATAGAGATATCAATCCACCAGTTTAAATAAATTGATTTAAGCTACTTGTTTGAACTCTCAACAAATCAGCATCATCAGAACATTATCTCCAGAATAAGGGATAAAGGTAATGTGGGAAGCAGGAGAAACATACTCGTGACAAATATTAGCAACATGCTCAACATAACAAAAAAAATCCTTTTTATTAACATAAATGATAAATGAATATTGTAAAATAATATAATACATACTAATAATGTGAAAAACCAATATCCTCTTTTGTGTAGTAAAAATACAAAAGGAAATAAGTAGTTTAAGATAGAAATTTGTTTTCACTTACTGGTTAAATCGTCATTAAAATTCAGAAGGATCATCTGTGTATTCCAATCGGAATTAGCCAATAAGGTCAACGCCCTCCAGAATGCAGTTTGCGGCTGGTTGGGTACTTCAAAGGGCTCAGGTCTCATAAAGACACTAGCCATCACCATATCAATGCAAATGTCAGGAAAGTGTGCAGAGTCTATCAAGTGAGATCTGAGCCACCGCTTGAGAATGCAAGCTGCAGCTCCAAAGGAAGAATGTTGGAAGTGTAAACTAAAATAATACAAGCAAATTAGCAGAGGAAGCACAAATAGTTGTTGATGTTGGTTGCAGACCACTACTCCGCTAAGTTTAGAACTGACTCTGTGACTACTGCTAAGTCCGGTATGAGCTTACTGTGTCTTAAACCCGGGAGACTAAAATATCCAAACATACTATTTAAAATTACACCTTACCCATTCAGTGCTATCCTCAGTCTAGGCAAATGCAATAATCTATATTCGGCTTCTAAGCTTTCATCTGTATCTTTGTATTTGGTTACATTATCACTCTCCACGACTTCCTTCAGAAGGTTGATCTCTTTCCGGTGAGCAATTTCTAATCTGTATACATAGCCATCTTTGAATACATGAATGAAATCTGGCCATGGATGAACAGTCAGCTGACACTGCTGCGAAAGAGCTTCGGCCAGCTGTATATTAAAAGCAGCTTTTATTCTTCTCAGCGCCTCCATTTCATCAGGCCATTTACCACTATGACCTAATAATAAAAAAATAACCATTTTTTTTTTAAAGCAAAAACAACTTGTAAATTAATAATAACATTAATATTTTAAACTACTTACTTAGTTGTATGACAACTTTAAGTGTTTGCAAGTACATAGGGCAGTGAAGTTGCTTTCTTTCGTTGGGTTTAGAAGAATATTCTTTTACCTCATCTCTCATAAGTCTGTACTTCTCTACACAAGTGAAACCCTGAGTATTGGTAGGAACATATGGCAATGGAGGAATTGGATCAGAAAAACTAAACACCGGTGATATACCTAAAATATCATATAAAATTAGGGTATATTCTCTTATGTTTTCAATAAAATATATTAGAATGAAAGATGTTTAATATATACCGTGAATATGATTAACTTCAAGAGGCATGTCTGTTAATGTTCTTAGATTCTTCATGAGACCGTCAAATGATGCACTTATTTTCAAAGCAGGTTCTTCTCCTGATCCATATTGAAAATCGGCTGGTTGAAACTTTTTATTTATCAATATAAACTCAAATTGATTTGCAACATAAAACATATCCTTAGCAACACCTGAAAGTACATTGATATTACAATACCATCTCAATTAAACACGATACAAGATTTATTTTCTCACTTAAAAATTAATACTTCTTCCACCATTTACTGAAATTTAAAAGTGCTTGTTTTGACAACCTGAAAACTTATATCCAAATAAACTTTATAGTTTATACACTATATTAGGCGTGTATCATTTAAATATCAGATATCATCAAACCTAAATGCATACATAGCTGATTCGATAAAATAATGACTGAGAATTTAACAAAATCTTCACCTAATTTTATTTCAAGCAAATATTCAATGATTTGCTTCACAATCAACCGTTTTGATACCATAGTATGGTCAGTCTCCCAAACACAAGCTTCGGATATAGAGCCATCCTGGAATCTACGTAGCTCAGATTTGGTGCCCCAGAATGCTCTAAAAACAACAAAAATATATTAAATACATCAAAATTTTGCATGCAACTGTGCCTTCTTTAATGAATTTTATTTACCAACAAACTCTAGAGTAGAATTTCAAAGTCAAATTTTTATACAAAACCCTGCCAAACAATGGTAGAAATCCTAAAGGGTTAATCCTAAACATTAGGTGTAGCATTGCAACTAAAAAATACCATGAGACATTTGAAATAATCTATATTATAAAATAATAACACTTACCGAAAACGTTCAGCCTCTGGCAAATTTGCCTGTGGCCCCTTGTCAATAAAATCAAAAGCTCGATCCGAATTTAATCGTATTCCAAATACCAAAGGTTTTTGTAAAGGATTTTTTGTTTCAGCATCTTCATCGATTGACCACACAAGCTCATCATCCGGTAACCCTTTCAAGGTAATCGAGGAGACTCTCTCTCCAAGACCTTTGTGTAATATATCAGTGATATGCTTTTGGACAATCATATATTTATCTCCGCCACAATCCAATTTTACATCTTTAGCTGTTTTTGAGAGAACTTGGCATTCTAACTTGTCAGAGTATTCAATCCTATATAATAAATAGAAATATATTACAAGATATATATTCAAAATATAGTAAATAATATAATCACCACCAATCTTTGTGAAATATTATGATTGTGTCAATATTATGAAGTATGTCAATCTTTCTCCCTAAGTAGGGATCACGGAGTTAAACAGAGCTTGAGAAGAAGCCGTCATGAATACAGAAATTTGACCAAAAGGAAAATGAACCAATAAACGATATGAAAGACCATATTTAAAAATGTCCAGTCTTACCTTGCACTACTGAAAATTCGGGAAAAGAAAATATGTATATAGGTGGGGTGAAGAGCATATTTCTCCACTATCCACAGAAAAAATAAATAATTATACAGCTATTTTGCTAATCTCACCTCAAAATGTGATCATATTTTAGATGATAATCTACAGGTACCATAAACAGAGGCAAGAAACCATTGATATTTTGGTTATCCAAAAAGTTAACTGCCAGTTGGCTTTCATTGCGAACTGTTTTGTAGATGTCAAGCCCAATGTAAGCACACAAGTTGCTGAAACCTGATTTATCAACAAAAACCACTGGAAAGTGCGTGTGAAATTCAGCAATAGCGGGATGGTGTGCTGTAGGTTCTGCATTATATAGAGTAATGCCATTTTTGTCCCATTCACTTGTTGCTGTAAAATAAAATAAATTAATATCAAATAAATACTATTCGTTTTTAAACTATTTTCAATTATAAATTCTAATAACAAGATCACATCCAGATATTTTAGTTCCGGGACATTAACTTTGAATAAGTATTGAGTACTATTTACCTAACGCAGTCCAAACATTTCGTATCACTTGGTAGCTACTCATGGCATTATTAATTCTTCTTATCTGCATCAGATGTGCAACAAACATGGTCATAATAAATCCAGAAAATCCCGTGATTTGCCTTTGCTTCAACCACACTTTCAACAGTAAAATCCCATTCTTAATGTTTTCACATTGAGAAATATAATTTTGCAATAATTTATTATTTATATCACATGCAAGATCTTGAAGAACTGAGGTATTATAAAATGGAGTAGCAGCAGAGAGATTGTTATCTTCAGGATTGGCAGTTCCAAAGCGCCAATCTTCTCGGACATTGTTTTTCGAAGGAGTGAAGCGAAGCATCTTCAAACCACACTCTTCAAGTGTAACGTGCAAATTTACATTGACATGTTTTCCTATTTTCCCAGCAGGTTTCATAAACAACACTGGCTTCAAATTAGATCCGTTCAACAATTTATACTTTAAATCATCAGTCAATTTTGATTTTGATAATTTAGCAGCGATGTAACAGAGATATAGAGCTCGTTTGCGATGATATCTTTCATTAACATAGTCATTTTTGTTGAAGGTTTCTTTGGGCATTTCGATTTTCAAGTCTACAGTCAAGTCTGGTCCTAAGGCACAACCAAAAAGGTGAGATCCAATAATAGTTGCTGGACCGCACTTTATGAATTTAAACACACCTTTTGTCTCAAGTGGTTCCTGCAACATGGGCATTTTGACACCCATGTCAGATAACCAATCTTGTTCAGATATCTTATAATTTGATCCATCCTTCAAGTCAGCTAAAAATTCGTTAAAATTATTCAGCCACTTCTCAAATGATGCAACATATTTTGCTTTCACTTGGACTTCTTTTAAAACTTCTTCAATTTGTAAACGGAAAAAATTTGAATTGAATAAATTTTCTGTTTCTCTCAGACGATTGAGCTCATCAGTTGTTGGCTGCTTGGTAAATTTAGCAGACTTGAGTTTTTTTATATTTTCTTTAGCTTTTGATAGACGGGCTCTTTTTTTCCCAAGTGTTGTTTTGTGCTCTAATTCACTACTTTCACTGTCTTCATCAGATAGAGATTGAAGATCAGATTCTTCCACACTTTCATTTTTAAAAGCAACCTATAAAAAATCATGCAAATAACCATTGTAACAGCAGAAAAATTACTATATTAAGTTATAAAAATAAATAATGAAAAACATGTTTTTCAGAATATGAATATAGGTCCTAACCTAAAATTATAAAACATAAAAATACAATTGAACGAATTTAAACTGTATACATACTTGAGCGGGACGCTTTAAAACTTTTTTCTGCATGATTGAATCACTTTTAAATATTTTTATAAGTATGACGTTGAATAATAATTAGAATGTATTTCATCAACATCACTGAAAGCACCAGTAGAAGCCCAAAGAGCACATCGGCACATGTGAGCTGTCAAATTATACCATAAACAACGACACAAGCATGCTTCAATCAACAATAAACAATGTCTTCAAGGACAAATAGTCATTTTCTCTATTATCATTTTTTCTGTGTGCAGAAAACTGAAAATCACGGTGCAGATAGTCACATTGCTTACCTACTCGTACTTTCCCATCTCATTGTGAATCATTATTTTATATTTAAAATATCATTTATCTATTCATATCTATGTTGGTTTTCAACTAAAAATAAGAGTTTTTTTTTATATAAATTAAACACATTTCTTTGCAGGTTTAAGTATATTATTTGGTTTTAAATTGTCAACTTGTTTTATAATACAAAATATATTTCAATACAATTATACTGTAAAAAAAATATATTAATAAAATCAATAATGATTAAAAAAAAATTTTTTATTGAATATTTTCAAAAGTTTCTTTAATAATTTTATAAGATTTGAAATAAAAAAATTGGCAAATGTTATTTAGTATTTATTTGTCATTGTACTTTATTCATATTTTGGTTTAAATAAAAATGTTTTTTTACAACTAAAGTAGTTAATAATTCGTATTTTTTTAGCACCTATTTTATTTAAAACAAATTTACGCCATACAAGTGTGAATAAAATGAATGTATTAAAATTGATATATTCATTGTTTTGATTACCATTTGTTTTTTGTTTTTGCAATTGATTGATCTTACAAAATATTTTCTTTATTAACCTGGCTAGAAAAAATATTATCCAAAGGTCTTATAATATAAGGAATGGCGTATGTTTTTATGACTCTTGCACGCCATCTAACGGACCATTTATGAATTAAATTACATCATGAATGTGGCGTGTGTTGTTTGGTTTTCGGAAGATAATTCGTAAATAAAAATTGTTTTTAATTGTTAATGTTTAACACAAAACAAACCCTATGTACGAATGTGTGCTGCAGCATTTCTACGGAATTGAGTGGCTAATTGTATATCTAGAAGAATTTTAAAATTTTGATGTGTTTTTGCTGAAGAAATGCGCTCGGTTCATGGACACCCGAAAAGAACAAAAAGTAATAAGTATCTTTAGTGCCCGAGAAGTTATGGTGTTAGTATAATTTATTTATATAATTGTTGGTCTGTTGCATTGTCAACTCGTAGGATGTGTAATGAGACCCCTAGCACGCTGCCCGTTGCAATATCTGACATACTTTATCGTAATGCTAGGTTAGTAGATTTATGCTGCAAAATGTCATTTTAATAAGACTGATCCATCACGTGCGACTGATAAGTCTTGATTATTATGAATTGCTGAAAACAATGTCGTATTGTTTACGTGATTTGTGTCTCGGAGTCAAACGTCTTGCCTTGGAAGATGCCATGCCAAATGCATCGCTCTATTTTCAATAAAAAAAAGTGGGGCCATAAAATTTCTTTTATATTTACTTATTGCTCCTTTCGTGATAATTTTAATACAAGCTATCATTATTTTCGATTATTTATAAAGAATCAACGTTCCTATCGTACATTCATTGTTATGGACCCCTAAAAATCCTTAAATAGACTAAATGTAAAAAAAGTACCTTCAATACCAGTTTATTGGTTCCTCTTTTCAAAAAATATGTTTCTTGGATAAAATATAATATGCATTTTTTTATGCTTAATGACTTGTTTTCAGTATTTTAAAAATAATTATTTAACCTAACCTTGTTGCTAAACAAACCAAAATAAACGTAAGATATTTTACCGAGTATGCTTAGGTTTATATTTTTAATCGTATTTGTCAATTCAAATTAATTTTTTAGCCTACATTGTGTGCTTTATCATTAATTCTAAGTATTCTAGGAGATGTATAATATGATTTAGTTTTTCATTTGAATGTTCAAATGTTTTTCAAAATTATTCAACATTATAAGATAATGAATTAAAATCTCAATTGATTAACAGTATTGCTATAATGGTATGTACGTAGCACTATTTAACCACAACTTCCTGTATTTCATTTCACATCGTTTCTAAACTTTCATACTTTATAAAACAATATGAATATTCACTATTACATTGTTTTAGCTACCTTTTTATTATTTAAATTATTCATATTGATATTCTAAATCTCACCTGATACAATTTCCAGCATAGATCTGTCGTATGTTAAAGTACCTTTGATTAGTATTGGACTGTAGCCAAGAAATCCCATTAAATCCGTACGACTAAAAATTGGCACAGTATGAAGCGCATATTATAAATAACAAAAAGTCAAAATCGCATCAACAGGGACATTAACTGACAAATGCATCACTCTCATTTCAGACTGAGCGGCTCCGGAGACAACACTCTGAGGCCAGCGAGATAAGGCAGTGTCCTCGCTGAAGGAATGGTGAAATGACCCACACGAACACGGTGTAGCGATCCGCTCACACTATGAGTCACAACTTGGCGGGCATGCCTTCTTACAGGCTGCCGGGAGCGGGCCTAGGTCCCCCGGACTTCAAGCCACCCATGGACACGCCCAATCCCCCAACGCCTGCACCTAGCAACCCCAAGAAGCGCCGGAAAACCTCTGCGGCTGCTAGCCAAGCCCCAGCGCCTCCACCCTCCGTGCAGGATCTACTGCCGCCTCCCCTTACTGGCTATGGCGACACTATTGTGGCCTCCAACCCCTTCGACGATTCACCCGCACTCAGCCACAATGGGCCTGGTATGCAGAACGGCCCAATGATGGGCATGATGGGCCCCATGCACCCCATGCGTCATATGAGCCCCCTACCTCATATGAGTCCTATGGGCCAACAGATGCCTCAACGGGGTGGCATCAGCCCGATGGGTAACATGTCCCCTATGGGTCATATGGGTGGAATGTCTCCCATGGGAGGACCGGGCATGGGTATGAACAACCATAACATGGGACCTTCCATGGGTCCCGCCTCAAGATCTATGGGAAGTCCCATGAGCGGTGGGCCACTCGGTAGTCCCATGAACTCCATGCCGATGGGATCACCTATGGGAGGTGGCCCTATGGGTAGTCCCATGAACAGTATGGGGTCCATGCCCGGAGGCCACATGGGGAACAGCCCAATGGGACCGCCTTTGCACAGTCCGCTAGGAGGGGGATCCATGAATGGCCCTCTCAATGGACCAATGGGCTCGGTGCCCACAAGTATGAGTGGCCCAAGAATGAATGGTCCCATGGGGCCCGGCTGTTCTAATGGATCTATAGTTTCAAATAATTCAATGGTTTCGAGTCCGATGTCAACAGGAGCGCTCGGTCCTGGGCACTGTGGGCCGTTAAGACACGGCAGTCCCATGGGGCCAAATGGTCCTATGGGTCAAAATTTAGGTCCCAATAATGGCCCAATGGGGTCAATGGGTCCTGGACCCCCTTACGGAGGAAACTCAATGGGACCCATGAGTCACTTAGGGCCCGGCAGTCACATGGGCCCTATGGGACCGAATAGTCAAATGGGAGGATCAATGGGACCCAACTGTTCGATGGGCCCCAATGGCCCCATGGGTCCTAATGGCCCTATGGGACCTAACGGACCAATGGGCCCTAATGGCCCGATGGGATCAAACGGGTCAATGGGCCCAAACGGCCCTATGGGACATAATGGCCCGATGGGTCCTAATGGCCCTATGGGACCTAACGGACCAATGGGACCAAATGGTCCTATGGGGCCCAATGGCCCTATGGGTCCCAACGGTCCTATGGGTGGAAGCGGACCAATGGGCCCCAACGGCCCAATGAATATGGGCCCCAACGGACCCATGGGTCCAAACTCCAACAACAGCATGGGGGGGTGCGGTCCGCTGGCTAACATGAGCAATATGGCCGCCATGGGAGGTCCTAATATGCAGGGAATGGGCATGGGAATGAATCATCAAATGGGACAGATCGGGCCCATGGGTATGTTCGGGCCCAAGCCAATGCCAGTGAGTGCAGGAAAGGTGTACCCACCTGACCAACCAATGGTCTTCAACCCCCAGAACCCTAACGCGCCCCCCATCTATCCCTGCGGAGTCTGTCATAAAGAAGTGCATGATAATGATCAAGCGATACTCTGCGAATCTGGCTGCAACTTCTGGTATCATCGGTAAGTTGATTTTATTTACATAATTATTCTTTAATCTTCGCTGCTGAAAGTATACTTTTATTTCCTTATCATCAAAACCTGTCTACAAAAGAGATAATTTTATTTTTATTAATTTGTTCCTGCTTTAGTTCATAATAATTATAAAGCATAACTATGTTTGTTACATAGAATGAAACAGATTTTTTTAACAAATGATTTTAAGTAAACACAATTTCCTTGTTTCTTTTAAACATGGAGGCCTTGTAATTTAGTGAGAATTTTAATTGTTACATACATGAGTGCTAGTTAAATAATTGTAAATTTAAATTTATACCATTTACCTAAAAAGAGAAAGACAGAGAGCTTCTGTGGAAATCTATAACTAAAGTCAGCCGCATAGTGAGATTCGCAGACCATTGTCTTGATGCGAGTGGTGTCCAGAGGCTTACAACCCTCAGGGCGTCATTGATGATTCCTTTACACAACTTTAATTCTTACACTACTTCTGCTTGTTCACTCCATGCAACCAGATCTGGTAAGAGGCTGCAATCAAGGGCTTTGCTCAGGACATAAAAATGTAAATCTATTGAATGGTCTTCAAAGAAAAGATTTCTTGAAAACCTGTCTTGCTCCACAGTCATATTCGTGTTTACTCTAGGTACTTCAAACATAAGATAACCATAGCGATGTGCCATTTGAGTGATTGAGTGATGCTTGTTGCAGAGGCTGCACGGGTCTCACGGAGCCGGCCTTCCAGCTGCTGACGGCGGAGGTGTACGCGGAGTGGGTGTGCGACAAGTGCTTAGCTGCCAAGAACATACCTCTGGTGAAGTTCAAGCCATAATGCACACTGAGCGGCTTCGTGCCACATAGTTAGTTAGCGGATAAGACTATTCCTTTATAACTATCGAATTTTGAAAACAAAAGTGTTGTGCGTTTGGAAGACTTGAAATTTGGCACGATCTATGCCTGCATTTGACAAATCCTCCTAACTTTTAAACAAATCATCCTTCGACATTTATGTATTCTCTATGGACCGTTTTTTTAAATGCTGTGTCAGAAGGTTTTTTTTATTTCGTTGAAAGTGAATGTGTTCTACAGTTGTTTGTATGCGCAATTTACTAGATAAATTCGAATTATTATTTGACAATTTATTTATCCTTGCCAATATTTTAAGCTATGTGTTTGTTCTGTGTACCTTTTTTTGATGTTTTGAAGAATCAGAGTGCACGGGAGTTTGTTTAGTTGTAACCTGATTTGTGCGGCGAACGGCCGAGCTGAACGTCCGATGTTTTATTTTCTTTTATTTGACATGATTGTTGCTTTTTATGTAAGAACTTGGAATTCTTTACTTGTAAGATTTATTTGGTGCGAGCGACGATTATTGCACAAATATGAATAGAGCTGCTAGGGATAACTTGATAGATATAAAATGTTATTTTAAAGACTTCTTCGGCCTGTAAATTGTAAATAATCATTACAGAAGATAACACTTACGCTTTATTCTGTATTGTCAGTACTTAGTATTATGATTTTGAAAGGCTTTGGAATTCTGCGATGAGTGTAAATGAGAAATCAGTTTGACTTAATACTCAATTAGATAGAATAGCTCTCGAGCCATCTCTTCAAAGTGAATATTCATAAAACTAGATGAAGTCATAGAATCCAAACCAAACAGATTTTTTTCATATTCGGTGTCGCTTTAATGTGTCGCCTTTGTCTAATTTTATGAATATGCCTTTAGGTCGTAAGTGTTTGTGTACGAGCACAGATGAGAATGTGAAACGTGAACTGGCCAATGTGTGCCCGATGAATCATTATGTTTTGATATTCTGTGAACATATTGAAATACGAGAGAAACTAATTGTTTTTATATATATTTATTATTGCTCTTTGTAAGGTTTTATTTTTATATTTGGGATAATTATTCCGCTACGTTATTCAAATCTCACCGTTTCACTTTTAAATGTGTATAATTCTTGCAGTAATTTATGTTGGTAAAGTGCTCGATGTCTCTAAATTGTTTTCAATAATATTGTTGAATAGTTTAAATATAAAACAAGCCTTTGAGTGTAATACAACCCATTGCCTTTGTTTTTTTTATAAATAAATAAAGAAACAATATAATAAAAGATTATGTACATATCCCTAACAGTGCAATGCTATTCTTATGTATCATTCTGAATTATTTCATTTTAATTGAGAGAATTTTATATATAAATTGATATAGTGGAGATGAGCATCGTTAGCCACTCTGCTGTGGAAATGGTGATCATTTACACCTCCAGCATAAGTTATTGCTTTCTAAATTGATTCATTGATGAATCTTCATGTACCTCATGAATTATTGAATACTTGACCGGCCTCTTATTTGCAAACTACACTTATTGTGATTATATTTTATCTTTTCATGAGATACACTTAAAATTTTTACTTTTTTTAATGTAATATGAAATATATATATATTTATTATATCATTGAAAAATAGATTATAAAATAGATCAATTCTTATCAGAGATGTTAAAATAATTTACAGAAATATTACAGAGGTCTCTTAAAAAATTGATCAAATTTAAATATATAAAGCCTGAATAATTTTTAAATGAAAGGAATTATTCTCAATTGGTTTGTTTGACCGCCGCGTGACTGAAAATGGCCCAGGATAAATATTTGCTTAGCTAGGAAAGGAAATGAATACTATACGATATGTATTTGAACACAAATTATAATTTCTCACTGCCTCATCAGATCGTGTAGTAAATTCTGTGATCGTTTTCGTGATATAAAGTAGACCGATACGTGGTCTCTACGACTGCGCTATTGCGTGGTTCGATTCTTACTTAATTTATTTGTCCATCTTCATATTTAATCTTTAAGACATAGAAAGTAAATGTTTGCTCGGTATTTTCAGTCACCTACCGCATGTTAAAATAATTTTCAGACAAAACGGTGGAATGCGCGAACTGGAAGTTTCAGTTGAAACTTGTAAAATCTCCCATTCGCTAATTTATTAATCGTGAGATAAAAGTTAAGATAGTGGTTTTCATTTTACGGCTTAAAAACTGTAAAAATAACAATTAAAATTAATTCTAGAGATAGAAATGCAATTTGATAATTTTGATAAAGTTATCTGAATAATTTATTTATAATAATTTTGCTTTAAATTATTTTTAAAAAATTACCCTTTCGAATACTTGTCCTAGCAGGAATAGTATTGATGAGGTGATACGCACACCTGCTATTTTGGAGTTACAGTTAATAATGTAATAAACTAAATTCTGTTTGTTTACAATGTGGCGCATTGAAGGCAAAGAAATTATTAAAAAAACAATAATACATATTTCAACAATATGTACATCTATTTTTTGTTTAAATTTTTATTTTTACATAATTGTTTGTGTATTGATTTAACAGAAACTGTAGACCAATATTTTATTATTACATAAATATTTATCAACTCATCTCTACTTTCTACACATATTGTAAAGTGCAAGGTCAATTGAATTGAATTCTGGAAACATTTGTTATTTGAGCGAACGGTTTCCTTCGATGTTCACCGATCGGTCAACGTTGGGAAAACCGCATTTCCCAGCCCTCGCGTTACTTCCTCACCGCCGTGGAGATGAGCCGCGCCCCGCATTAGCTGCGGCTCGTGCTCTCCATCCCCATTGTGTTCATTCTCTGGACAGTGCTTAATATAGTCCAGTATTTATGTTAGATAAATATATTATTCTTATTTTTATCGAAAAATCTGCTTATTGTATTGTAAATATATAATGTTCATCTACTTTAATAATTACATTATTTTGGAATCAATTTGTGACTGTACAGCTTTTTTATCAGTGTAAGCGTCTACTTATATTTGCCGCCAGATGGTTTATTTTACTATGGACATTGCATATTTGAGGTTTTGTGTTTTTTTCCAGAATCTAATTGATTGAAATCAACATGGTGAAATTTGTGTATTAGGTATCCTCAAGGACAAATGATAAATATCAATCATCACGACGGTAAACTAATAAATCTGTGCATAGTTTATTTTTTATTATGTGAATATTACTACTAAATATCAGCAATAATTAATAAAAATTGTTATACATTAAAAAATTGTTTCATTCTATTAATTCCCAAGCTAATCTGGTATTAGTTAGCGCATAATCAAGATTGTAAAATGTTGCATGTGTTTACATTCCAAGTGTAAAGTAAATGTTTATCTCATTTCACCATAAAACATCACACGATGAGATAATATTTTTATCGGAGTTCTAAAAGCGTAAAAACAAGAATACCTTTGCAAGAGGTAATCCTCAAAATGATGATTCTTTTACGACTAAAATATAATCAAGCTGAATTTCAAATTTTCTTTATTATTGAATATTGAATAAAATCCATAAAACATGTCACACATTTAGCAAGATTGATATATTAAATCAAATAGATCTTAGTAAAAACATATACATATATCAAGGTTATTGGATCAAAAGTCTGCATAATAATGGTACTGGTTACATGAACAAGAAATTTCTAGTTGAGATGTCGGCTCCACCGTCTTTGCAAAATATTTATCCTTTTCATAAAGTTTTTTGGTAGTCTTTTTTCAATTATTAATGCATAAAATATCAATTATGTTTAGACTGTTTAACGTTTAATCTGTGAACAGAAAACATTGACATAATAATAGTTGAATAAGTTCTTATAAAGTGAAAGCTATTCAGAAAGAGGCATTCCATGCGAAATCACTATCGAGGGACAATTTTACTTGTCGGGAAAGGGCAGTTCGTTGAGTGAATGTTTTAAAAAAACTTCTAATTAAATAATAACATTGTTAATAATTTCTTATTTTGCTTTTTCCGTTGCACTTTATTAAAATATTAAGTGATCAGTAACAAAAAAAAAACAAATATATTTGGTTTCTAGAGACAAGCCTTTTGTACATTAACTTCACGTTAAGATGTTCTATGCATCATCAATGAGGGACATTCTAGCATATAATATTGAAACAAAAAATATGAATAGCCAAATAGCTACAAGATTAAGATAATTTTTATTTGTGAGCAAAGGCGAAAGTACTCAAATAAAAATGTATCTTCTCACCTAACCATTGGGCTATTTGCATATGTCGTTTCAATAAAGATAAAGTCTTACCATATTTTTGAATTATCTTGTAAATATTGCGATACACTTTATGAAGACGATTATTCCAAAATGGAGGGATAACAGCTCTTCTAGCTTGGAAAACTCTTTTTTGTTGCGTTGCAGATTATCTATTTTTTTTTATCAACATTTACATATCTCCCAACTGAATACCGACGTTGGATTTTCAATATTAAAAAAAATACTGTTCTTTTATTGCAGTCCCTGTACACAATACTTCATTTAAGTTATGTTCAAGTACACTGCATACACCCTCTTTGTTAGTGACCCCTGACATTTTGGACTACAAAATAAAAATAATAACTATCTTTAATTTTGTGCTTATTTGATGCAATTTACCCTGTACCATACCATGCCGTATGTAGTATACCATGTACACTTATATACTAAAAGTAACTAGGAATAGTTGTTTTTCTACTCCGAAGATAGCTTTAAACTGATTTTTTTTGCTTTAAAATTACTATTCACTTAAACTCACCATAGTTCTTTTCAAAAATATGAGCTATCTAGTTGGTTCTGGCATGTTATATACTGCCAGGTGCCCGTTTTTATTTGTCTTGAACAATCACCCCTTTCATGACAGTTAATGTTTATAGGTAAAATACCCAAATTGAATTTTTATTATTTTCAGATGTACAAACACAAAGTCCTCTCAATAGCTTCTAACGGATATGATAATTTTACCATGCGTTTACTCTTGACCTAAAAATCCAAAATATAAATTTATTTTAACTTTCTTATCCATTCTTCAATCGCATGCGACGCGTATGCTATGAGACTTGTGGGACCATTAGTGAAAAAATAGCAAAGTCTATTCATGCTACTAATACTAATGAAGTATTTCATATTTTTATTTATCATCAATTTAGTATATACATCTTTATATATTTTTTGAGAAATTCAGTTTCAGTGTGTAAACAACTGTTTGTATTTTTAATTTTGTTTTCGTTTCCCTATATCCCAGATATTTATTTTTTACATTGAGTTTTCACTGCGCTTATCTAATTTTATTTTCTAGTGTGATAAGTCAACTGAAAGAGAACTTATGCTTCATCTACAGCTCTGTAGTTGTGTCATTGTCAGTAGTGATGTTTGTTTCATATTATAAAATATAAAGTATTTTGTACGATTGACAAGCGACTGCACATGGAATGTCTCCTTATTGGATTCATGGAATCACTTACAAGTGCATCTTCACAATGGAACAGAATACATGACCCACATCAGTTTTATTATTGTTCAAGTCATAATAGTCTAAACATGAGCGAGGCTTATAAGCGGACTCTTCCCGGAAATATTTGAATGATTTTAATATCTTCTTATTGATGTGTTCGTCTGACTTTTTTTCTAAGGAAATAATCATATTTGGCATGCATAGTTTTCTAAGTGATGAAAAATAAATACAACATAAACACTTTTATAATATACCTTTCTTAGTTCTCCGTTCTACAGTAGTATATTTTGAATTGACAACAGAAACCCCATTCTGAAATAAAAGGTAATAAAAATATTACAAATACAAAGATTTCCCATTTTTTAAATTTCTTAGGTTTACTCTATATTCATAAAATAATAATAAAAATCTCTAATTTCGGTCAGAAATTCGCGTGGTAATAATCTTTCTCCGTTTCAAAATTTTGGCAGAATGGACGAGGATGCCAATCAAACATGTTAGCAAAACCTGCAGCATCAAATCACAAGTTGCGTTTCTGTCAAAAATATAAAATACTGAAGAATACCTTGTGAGACAGGCTAACGCCAGGATTGGATGTATTTGGATTGACTAAATTAAAAGAATGGACATTGTTAATGTTGGTCCCTTCACATGGTATATCGATTTTCTTTCCAAGCGCGCTCCTAGCATACATTCCATATTTCTGTTCGTCATTCGGTCTCAGCGTTCCCATTTGCTTCATTGCCAAGTATATCTTAAAATGAAACATGAAATTAATAAGCACCATAAAAATACTAATAGAATTAAACATATCAATCAATCTTCAACGTGCGAGTTCACCTGTTCTAGAAGCCCATAACTTCTGATTAAGAAATCTCTCCTCGCGAGTTGTGACAATCTCTCTCTTTCCTCGGACTCCAGAATAGGAGTCGGCTCAAATGAACTATAGGTGGATGGTTTTGGTTTTATCTACAAACATAAATTGCATGAATCCAAAGATAAAGTGGAAATTTGTCTCAAGAGCAATATAAAGTTCAAGGCTAGAAATTAACCAATTAAAAAACCTGTAACTATTAAATTTTTTAAAAACAATGTTGCACTCACGATAGAGGGTATGTTTATTTTGGATACCTTGTGCTTATCTACTTTGGCTAATGATTTGGAAGATTTAGCTTTGGTTTCATGGTTTTGGCCATGATCCTTTATTTTGTTACTGACGCTAAATAAAGACTCAGAGTCCGTATTTTCTTTAGAGTTCTTAGATATTTTCTTGATAAATTCAGCTTTCAATCTTGCTTGCTATCAAATATTACAAAACATAAAATTAAAAGGTAATCCTATTATTATCTAATGATGCTTCCACAAAAGCTACCTTGATACCATCGGATTCAATAATACAATGTGGCTGAATAAATTACAAACTTTATTTAGGTCACATCACATTTTATGCGCAAGTATTGCTAAAATAATGCATATTTTTAATAATAATGTAATTTAAACTAAGTATAACCAAAGCAATATGAAAAAATATACGGGACAAACCTCAATATCATCTCTTTGCTGCCTGACACAATCGTCTCTTATTCTAGAGCTGGTGGTGCTGAGGTACAGAGAGCTTGATGGTTGTTCAAAAAATTTGGAGTAATCAACATAATGGTGCGGTGGATACACTCGCCTAAAATATTGTATAATTCAATCAGCGATACACTACCAATGACTATATTATATAAGCTTTATGGAATACAACGTACCTGTAATTTCCAAGATGGTCTTCTTCCCATTGTATTTGATTTTCCAGTGAATTTTTGTCTTTTTCTTTGGCTGCTTCTTTCTCATAATCTTCCTTCGTAACAGATTCACTTTGAGATCTAAAATTAAAAATTTAAATATATATATACAGAATAATTTAGAATCAATCATCATAGGCACCTGGTCATGCACCATAACTGTTTTCAATTTCACTCTTTTCATCCATCATTTGAGTGACTATCTATGGAGGCAGTATCTCCAACGTTAGTATTGTTATATTTCACAAATTTCAATTGACTCGCAGAGAGTAAAAAGAAATAAAGAAGAAATAATATATTTGGAAAATCCTTTCATTTTCATGATTTAAAAAAAAATGTTTCATGGATAATTTACCTTAAAAAGACTTCCAACATTATCATTATAAATATTTTTCATTATTTAATAATATATATTGCGAGATAATGGAAGCAAAATGGAAACGGTACTTCTTAAATAAATTTTCAGATAAAGTCTTTCTCTAGCAAGACAAAATTGAAATTGGTAAACTGCACAGAAAAATGCATCAACACACTGACTGGGTATGGTTTACTAGAGAAGTGGAGCCATCAATAGGATGGTTAGGAAAAAAAAGGTAACAGTACCACAGCCAAAGTATTGGAGACCAAGAGAATAATCAGGAATTTAATTAAACCACATTATATGGTCAAGAATTATTTTTTACCTCTGGTTTCGATGCAATAATCGAGACTGCACTCTACGGCGATCCTCCTCCAATATTTTCTTTTTATCACACTGCCAGATGTTGAGTAGAGTCAGTGTGTCAGTCAACAGCTGCTCTTTAACTTCTGTATCGAGTGGAGAATCCGTATGAAAACTTGGTGAATGATTAACCTAGTTGAAAAATTAACCAAATATTTTTATCAATGTTAATAATTATTAAAAAGCCAAAACACTATCAATAAAATATTTTAATATTTTGTGTGCAAATATCTGAACTATCAGCCATAAAGACTGACAATATATATTTAAATCAAAACCTCAATAACTACCTCCAGAATATATGGCTGCAAAGTATTGTCCAATAAAATATCAAATCCCAAAACTTCAAAGCAAGCATGCATCTGAAAATAATTAAATATTTTTAGCATTTAAAGAGTCAACGAATTGTGACGTTATTTTTAGAACTTTACAACAATTTCAATGTGATTCTTCAGCCATAAGGATCATAATATTCTTGAATAAGAAGGAAGTTGCTTTGATCATTTAGATACAACCACTATGGCATTGAACAAGATAATATTTTTTACCGTGTCATGAGCCGGAAAGCAGGCGTGGTAGCTATGTCTCAGTACAGGCCAAGCAGCTATAATTGTTTTTACAATAACTTGGTCAATATTTTGCCATAACTTCTCAGTGTCCACACCTTGTGACTCCAAATAACGATTCACTGTTGATATTTTCCTGCACAAATTTATTATATTAAATCCATTGCTTATCAAAAACAATGAGTATTTAATATGAGATTTCTTAATTAAATTTTTATAACCGTAGTGAGTATTCAGTGTGAATTTATTAAGCATCCAAGATTTACAAAATAACATAGTAGTTATTATCTTATTTGAATAGATCAAAATACCTACAGTACATATTTAAAAAAATGCTTCTTAGCCATACAATATTTTATGATGACTTTTCTTGTCTGTCTACAGCAGGAGTTGAGAAATAACATATCACTTATTGCTAGTTGTAATTTTTACTTTCTTAGATTCACAAACGCAATCTGCATCAAAATGATAATGTATTGTAAAATTATCTAACCTCTTACTTCCAGATTCATCATCGTATACGTATGTTCGGCTATGTTTGTTGACAGCATAATTTGTTAAGTGCATGAATACATTTGTTGTGTTGTGATTGTTAGGATCAGCGTAGCGACTCGTTGCAAACCTAAAAAAGTATTAAACAGTTTAAATGCAATCATAAATATGAAAAAGATTTCTTATGATGTTATAAATATGTTGTGGGGGGCATTTCTAGAATATTAACAATTTCAATATTATTATGCATGTAGATATAAATCACACTAGATATTATTCATTAAGATTTAAATTACCTCACGAGACCTTCATTGTAAACGAAAATTCTCAAGGGATCACATGATGATATCAGTGTATAAATCCTCATATCAAATTTGTAACCATCAACTAGAAAAGGCCTGGCAATGTACAGCTGGCATATCATCCGCTCTGACGTCCTAACGTTGCTGAGGTTCCGGGTGAGATATATGCCGCGTCCCTGACTGCCACACTCTGGCTTGATGATGAAAGTTTTATTCTTATGTGACTTGCTGTAGTTGAGAGCTTCATTAAAACTTTTGAGAAAAAACAATGATTTTATAAATATTATCAATGGTACATTTTTCATTATAAAATTTATTAGCCAAAAAGTGTTATAGTAGTATCAGTAAAATATTATGTGCATAATAATGACAATGGAGATTAATTATGATATGATACTCACTCAGTTGGCAGACACCAAGTCTTAGGAAAGAAGCTGTAGTCTCGTGGAAAAGACTTGTGCATTCGGTTCAAATTTCTAGCGAGTAAATCTTTTCTAGAAATTTAAATAAAATTAACATTATCATCCAGCCTAAAAATAAAACTTTTCGCACATAATAAATTAGACAATAATAGACTATTGGCAGATTATCCCTGAATACTAATTATAAATTAAGCTTACATCCACTAGTTCAGTATGAGTCTTCGTATGGACATTTCTAATGGTTTTGTGAATTTCGTTGTAGTTAAAAAATTGGCCTAAAACAATAAAGGGGGAAAAAATCCAACACAGTTAGGTTATTAATAAGCCTACCTGCATATCTCGAGCATTCCAGGAAAATGGTTTATTCTCTGAAACCTCTTCATTTCCTTAACTCGATCAATCGAGATGCTGAGGTCAGTCCAATAGAAGTTCCAGGCTTCTGTTTCCGGCACTTCCTTCATCCCGAAGGCTGCTGTGACTTTTTTGACAGCATCGTAACGGCAGTTGGATGTGCAGATAGTAATGGTAGATTTCCGCCGCTTCTTCTTCTTTCGAGTACTAGTTTTGCTGCAGGCATTATAGTGATGATCACTCTTAAGATCGGATTCATCTTCAGCATCGATAGTCAATTGTGATAAAATATCTGGTAGGATACGACAATCCTGATGATCGCTTGAACAGTCATCTTTAAATGTAAACATTAAAATTTAAAAAAATTAAAACTGATTGAATGTATATTCTCTAGCACTACAACTAAAAAGAGTAAAATCTTTTACCTGATAAAACGGTTAGGTCTTCATTTGGAAAGATATTAAAGTTAGAGTCCCGGTAAGAAGAATCTATATCTGCAGCTATTAAGTTTTTCTGAAAATAGAATTGACAAAACTAAAACATAATTACGGTTTGTAAGCATGTGAATTATAATGTACAGATATGTTCATCATCAATGCACTTGATTTCTTGCAGACACAACAATGCAAGTTGAAACACAAGTCTAAAATGAGGCGAATTTCTATTGATTTGAGAGTATTAAGCTTGTAAGCAAAAAATTAATTTTAAAGATTTCACACATACTTATTCATGTTTAATGAGTTTAGATTTTTGTAAAATTTAACTAAACAATTAAAAATATTATAGACTAAAGATAAAAAGGTGCACGTTTTATCTTCGATACAAAGCTTAATTCATTCTTAATGAATCTGTAAGCTAGTAAAATATCATATACTGGTGGCTTTTTAATAAATAGTACTTCCTTTTGTGTACACCAATTTATTTTTCCCATTACATATTTTGATTACACAAAAAGAAGCACCTGGAATACGGACGTCGGTGTTGGAGTGTAGATACTGTGACTAGCAATACGTGTTATTATAAAAGATAACTTGGTTCAGGCTATTTCATAATGCTCTTTCTCTTTGTTATATGTATGTGAATATAAATGGTGTGTATTTCCATTTTTGAGCTATACAGCCGTAAAAAATATATATCGACTGTCTAATATGAAAAATGTGTATAAATTTAGAATAAAAATACCTTTGATAATTTTTCATAAATCAATATTACATTTCTAATACCACAACTACAACAGACACACTAATGTGAAGTTTTAAAAGGATTTTAAGAATAAATATGCTTCATGAGGAATATATAAATGAAAAGAGGGAACCAATCAACGATCATAGCGCAAATATTCCAGGTCAGATAAAAATGTAAAACTCTTTTAAAATTACTATTTCGTTTTAATCCTTTGAACCCTGGACTCGTTATTTTTCCATCATTGTTATGTCATATCTTTTGGTATCATATGTTTACTTTTCAAATACAGTAAAAATCAAAAGCTGGAAATACGTATATCAACTAAATAAATAAATTGTCTTAACTGAATATTGGCTAGATGACGAGGATATTGAACGCCAAAGGTTAAAATAAAATATAAATACGAGTTAAAATATTACCACATAGCTTCCAAAAATGAATTACAGAAATAAGCATAATATTATTTAGCAGGTATTGCACTAACGTGTACATATGTAAGCTTTACGCTATATTTATAAAAAAGCCCAACCAAAGGTTGACAATTCAATAATGGATTTCATTGTATCTTTGGTCATCCGTCACATTAAAAAAGTCAAATTCCAAAACAAAACATAAGGATCCAGGAGTCACAAATTTAAAAGAGGATATCATATTCAATATTTGTCTTTTCCAGCTTCTAGACATCAAACGACTTCACAAAAAATGGATAAATCTTGCAATAAGAGATTATGTACCGAGCAATATACATATACTGAAAATACATAGGGTACATGAACTATCTTAGGACTTGTTACAACAAAGTATACTGGCATAAGTATTTCAGGAGAACAAACATATAGGAATAACTTCCAATTGAGAGTTAAGGAGATACGAAATTATCTAATGCTTATCCATTGTCCTGACATTGGAAACGTAGCATGAGCAAAAACTACTATTGTCGTAGTTGACTGTAGATGCTCAGGTTAACCCATTTGAGTATTATATTATTTTGGCTGATTTGATGGCAAGCCAAGTTCAAAGGGTTAAAAAATCTGAATTCCAAAAAAATAGAGAATCCACCAGAAATAGTCAAAAATTATCACAAAATTCATGAACTTCGATAAAACTATTGATGATGATATCAAAGCACATGATAAACATGCTGAAGACTTATGTAGAGATGATATAGATGATAGAGAGATTCTAGCTTATAAATTATACTCTGGAGAACTCTCGGTTTTATTCTTGTCAGATAAATGCAAATTAATAGTTGAAAATTACAATTTGAAAAACAACTTTAATTTTTAGGATGATTCATAAAAGTAAAACAATGCAAAACCCATTTTTATAAAAAGACTTTAGATGATGTGTAATAAAATGAAAAAAATATCAACGCTACATAAAATGAGTGTTCCCATAAAACCTCTGTGAACATACTTCCGAAGTAATGTCATAATTATTCTTAAGTTTCATTACTCCATTTCTTGGTCGAGGCATTGGCACCGTACTATTAGAGTTGCCTGCATTAACAAGAACTTGGGAGGAATGATTTCCGTTTAGAAAAGGTGAACTAACATCTGAAACATTAATATTATATTTTGAGCTCTAATATTATCTTTGATTATTACTAAGTTCTTGAGATGCTTTTGATTATACACAATTGACTATAAATTACAAGCAGTTTGCAGCGCAATCCAGCAAGGATTAGCCATTAAGTTGACACACATAAAAACACTTTGAAGACCTACAAGAATATGGATTGCCAATCAACTATGCATGAGTTATAATCCTAACAGGATTCCCCATATCTAAATAATGTTAACATCGCTACAGTTAGTCAAAAATAACATAAATTAGTTGGTTGTTTGTTAAAATATCAACATAACAATAAAAAAATGTTTTATGGTATCTGTATGCTAATTGGAGCTTTTAATTATCAGAAAATAAATAAACACTGTATGAAAATATTGTTACGTTAATATGTTTGGGAGAAAAGATTGTTAGCCACAGAGCTTTCCATAAATGGATTGTTAAAAAATCTTACCAAGTTCTACGTTTCTGTTAGCAGCTTTTAAACTGGTAATATCTGAAAATAAAATAAAATATAATATTTCAAAAGTAAAAATGATTATCAAAATACCAAACTGTAGTCAAAGCGACTATTGGTGTTTTATTTAATAAAAAAATTATACACTATTTGTCTTTGAAAAAAAAACCAAATGTTTATTTTAGGTAACAATTAATTATGAAGAAAAATATTAGCAAAATCAGATATCTTTTAAGACTCGTGAATAGTTTTTCACAATTCACTAAAATAAATAGATAAACAATAAGCTAGTAAATAATTATGTAAGAAATTAATAAAATTAATATAAAAACAAAATAAAATAGATGGTTACTCACCCATACCGCTGAAAATGTTGTATGTATACTCATTGTTTAATTGTTGATTTGAGAGTGTAATATTAATAGGAGGTAATTTTTGATTTTGTGATGTTTTTTTGGCACTATTCATCCTAATTGTGTGTTTTCACTTTTACCGAGAAGCTAACAATACATCAGAGAAAGGGGATACATCAGTCCTGCAGATCCCATGACTGATTATTCCAACAACCAAATAAACAATGTTTTGATGTGAAGATCAAAATGTTCACTAAGAAGTGATTGGTTTTAAGTTTCACTCGGATAAGAGAAACTTACATAAAAATATATTACGTCTAAACACATAAAATTATTAAATTTAATAACTGCAGTAATTTGGTGCATAATGCTCCACCAATATTAAAATTAATGGTTCAATTGTCAAATAGTGCTGTCATTTAAAACAAAATATCAAAAAATAATTATACGTGAAAACAAGAATTTCAATAGTATTTTAGAAAAAAAAAATAATTAGAAAAATCAGTGCTTGGATTTTTATAGATTTAAAAATTTAAATAAATATGAATATATATATATTATAAATATATATTTATATATAAATATATATTTATATATATATATATATGTTGTTAGAAACACTAAAATTAAATATTAATTTTCTGATCTATAGAAATAAATTTTTAATATAGTAAAAATTATCTAGAAATTATAGTTATAAAATAAATAAAAATTACGTGAATGCATATTTGAAAGAAAAAAAATATTTAACTGAATTATTATTTTCATTTTTATCGTCTTGTACAGTATTTTTATTTTCAAATTTAAAAACTAATTTAAAAAAAAAGGGTTAAGGAAATAGACATGGCTAGAAAGAAAACGGCGTTATGCACCAAATATATTTAAACGCCAAAGTAGAGAGTCATGTAGATTGCCAAAATGGCAGAAGGACAGGAAAGTTCGAAAAAAATAACTATTACTGTTAAAACACTGAAAGAGAAGAAAACATTTGAAATCGAGGAAGATGCTGATATTAAACGCGTAAGTTTTACAGTTAATAGTCTCAGCATTGAAGTGTAAGTGCATAGATATTTGTAAGACGCCATGTATGACGACACTTCGCAATCACGGAAGGCTAGGTGTAATCGTTATCTATAAAAATGTTAATTTGTAGCGTGTATTTCAGCTCAAGGAAGTGGTTTTAGAGAAATTCGGCGCAGAGCCTGATCAGCTATGCTTGATATTCGCCGGAAAAATCCTTAAGGACAATGAGTCGCTACAGACTCAAAACATCAAAGATGGTTCGACAGTACATCTCGTTATCAAAACGCCGCCGAGGCCGGAGCCCGAAGGGGGCCCTCGGCGACCTCCAGGTATGCAGTTATTTGGCATTTGCGTTAAAAAAACATCGGTCTAAAATATTTCATAACTTAAAGCATCTATAACACAGTATTTCATCATTTTCTAAGGGTCAATACAATTTATAATACTGTCTTAGATTGACGTTTGGATGGAAAAAACTTTTATGTAAAATGAAACATTCGAAAAGTATATTTTTAAGCTGTAACTTAATTTGTTATAAAAAATATATGGGCACCAAGAATATCATCAAAATTATGCATTATTTTCTCCCCATAATTTATGAATGAAATAACCATGATGTGTCTATTTCGGATTGGGTAACAAATTAATTTTAACAGAATAGTCATGCAGGTCTAATGTGTTTAATGGTTTTTCGTAGAGCAACATTTTAGAATTTAAAAAAAATTCTTGAAATATTTATTCTGTGTAATATAAAAAAAATATTTCTTTTGTCTCAAACAACAGCCAATTCTGGGCACACTACAAATGATTTTTTATGTAAATAAACCTGCTTTCTAGTAATGAAAAAAAACATCAACTCTCGAAAGAGAAATTTTAAATCTATTGGCAATGATTTATGAGAATATTATACAATAATCTAATATAATATTTATAATCAAAATAATATAAAATTTATAAATCAAAATTATCAAAATTTTGTTGGATTCTGTTAAGATCAAACAAATACATTTTGTATATTGACCTTTGACCTTTGTACTCTTTTTGTCCATCGGACAGTTTTTTGTGCATATGACTAATCTTATTCCATTATTTATTGCTTATGATTAATGAAATGTTATGAAACTATTAATAAAAATCAGTAATTGTAAATACTAGAGTAATAAAAATCCACGTTGATTATAAATTTTATGTTTAAATAACTACATTACTTTAAAAAAAGTAATGGTGATGTATTTTTTTTAGCTGATGTGAGTGCTACTCCATTTGGACTAAATTCTCTGGGAGGCTTGGCGGGACTAGAAAGCATGGGTCTTGGACAAGGATCTTTTATGGATATTCAGGTATAATACAAAAAAAATAATGTTTGATGTGTCAGAACTGTTAATTATAAGCTAAATTTCTAGAATTGCTAGTTTACAATCTTATCTGTATCTCATTTATAAGTAAAAATTTAATCAAAATACCAGAAAATATACTTTATATAGGGTTCTGAAGAGTCAATAACAAAAATCATCAACTCTTGTCCACAATCTTTTGAAACATGTTTATCTTGTGCAGGGAAAAAGAATCAAAATTAATTTTAACAATACTTTTTATCTTTTTATGGATTACTTTAACTTTATAAGCATTCCCAAGTATGTGTTTTTCTGTTTTTGTCTGTTTACTTTCACTATTATATTTTTAACCAATATTAAAAGAATTGTCAATACTGGACATCATTTTTACTCCATTTTTTGTGAACATAGTTTTACAAATTTTTAAATTAAAATATTTATATATACTGGTAAGGCTTAGTTAGGTTTATTACAAGCCTGCCTTAATCATGAGTAACATATTATACATTTATTGTGTTCACAGGCTCGGATGCAATCAGAACTACTATCCAACCCAGACATGCTGCGTCAAGTTCTAGACAATCCATTAGTTCAACAAATGATGAATGATCCGGAGAATATGCGATCTTTAATTACTTCACACCCGCAGATGCAAGACCTGATATCTGTAAGTACAGTTTCTTCTAATCTGATATACACTTCTAACATCTTTCTCAGTATTTAAGTACACAAATTATAATAATTACTTTGACATCAAATATATTTTTGAAAAAGCTTGTTAGTAAAGTAGCTGCTGCGACTTAATATTTCCCACCCTGCAAAAAGATCATATTAAATTGTTTGTAGGATAACTTGCAAGATGTTAAAAAGTAGTGGTTATTATTTATGATGATTTTAGTCAACACTTATACAATATTAGCTAAAAACCTTCCAAAAAATGTTTTAAAGACAAAAATATATTATAAGTAATTATGTATTATTTTTATTTATCTATCTATCAATTACCGTGGAGCTTAGATAGTTTTAATGTAATGTTCAGTGTAAATCAGAATCAGTTTTTGTTGGTCACAATTTTTTTGCAATGTATGTTGGAGTGTGAAATGGTTTCACACATTCAATGATGCCGTATTTATGTTTATAGCGTAATCCGGAAATAAACCGAATGCTTAATAATCCTGAGTTGCTGCGTCAGACCATGGAGTTGGCTAGAAATCCCGCTATGTTGCAAGAATTGATGCGTTCTCATGACCGTGCTATGTCTAATCTAGAGAGTATACCTGGTAAGAATATCTTGGTTATATATAAAAAAAACATTGTTCAGAGAGCCTGTGCGAAAAATAATGGCTAGTTGATTTGATTATAATTTTTAAAAATTGTTTTTGTCTAGGTGGATACAATGCATTGCAACGAATGTACCGTGATATTCAAGAACCCATGCTGGCAGCGGCTAGCAGCTTTGCTGGCAACCCTTTCTCAGGATTAGTTGACAATTCAGGTATGTTTATATAAAAATAAAGAGCAAAGTATTGTCATTGTCAAAAAATTATATGACCTTATTTAGTGTTTGTGTGAAGCGCTATACAACTATTATTGTAATTGAGTATTGGCATATCTGATGCCCTGTGTATTGTTTCAGGTATGAGCCTTATACTTTTGTGCATCTTAGCATTTATACAGATGTTTACTGTATTTTTATTATTGTATCTGCTAGTACTGGAAATCTAAAACACGTCTGAAGAATGTCTTCTTTTAATGAAGTACTTTGCAAATATGATTTATTTGTGAGGTTAATAATATAATTTTATTATAAATACATTGGAATGGGAATAAATATCAAGATGAACTTCTTAATTACTTTGATTTTTTAAGTCTAAATTTTTTATACTTTGTATAGATGGAACAAACCCTCAGCAAGGCAGTGAGAACCGGGAGCCCCTTCCCAACCCTTGGGGTCCGCGTGGCACTTCCAACCCTGCCACCCCTGGCCAGCCGGGACTCCTCAATACGCCGGGGATGCAATCCCTTCTACAGCAGATGTCTGAGAATCCTCGTCTTATGCAGTCTATGCTTAGCGCTCCCTACACCCAGTCTGTGCTTCAAGCTTTCCAAGCCGACCCTAACATGGCTTCACAAGTAATCAATCAGGTGAGAAAATATATAATGGAATTGACATCTCTTCCAGAGTTTTATGAAATAGTTTTAGAGTTAGTAAGGTCTAAGAAATCCCATTGTGTGGACTCAAAATATATATTAATATAAGACTGCTGCCGACAGTAGACTGAGAGATTCTAGGAGAGATTGCATGAATTGTATGTGATCGCTACCCAGCGAGTCATGCTAATGCCAAAATGTAGCTAGAAAATTTATTTTATCAAATGAGGCGCAAAAATACTGTTGATTTCAGCATCATAGAAAATATTATTTTAGATTTTAAGCAGATGAACATGCAACATTACAGTTGACTAAAAGCCTTACACCAGGCACATTCACAAAATAGTACCAGTCCTCTGATACTGTAGCTTTGCTGGAAACTCTTTATTATTTATTTAGAATATGCATTGTATTACATCATAATAGTTAATCATCAAATTACTATTAAAATCTTGCACAATATAGCTTGAGTGTGATTATTCAACAAATTGTTTTTATATAGAATCCGATGTTTGCTGCTAATCCACAATTGCAAGAACAAATTCGTACTATGATGCCACAGTTCTTGACCCAGCTGCAAAATCCAGAAGTACACCAGATGATAAGCAATCCTCAGGTAAACCCTCTTATGCAAAGTATTTGCAAAACTATTTCTCAAATAGTTCAATTCTATCCAGTGCTCATTTATTGTATAAATAATTTATATGACGGTCCTTGTTACAATACTTAATTGAAGTCATTTCAATTTCAATTCTAGGCCCTGAATGCAATACTGCAGATCCAGCAAGGCATGGAGCAATTACGGTCGGCGGCGCCCGGTCTCGTCAACACCATGGGACTTGGAAACACCAACGCTCCTCCTCCACCACCTGCCACAGGACCAACCCCGCCAGCTGCTCCTAACAATCCTGAAGTATTCTCACAGGTAATGTTTTTTCTATTTATATCATGATCATTGGGACATTTGCAGATTCTCCGATTAGTTATTATACAGTCAAATGAAAACCCCATCTATCCTTACCTGTCCAGTCATAAATTTGCTTTCCTGACTATAAATAATCCCTTGATACCTATGTGAATGGTTATTTTCCAGTTTATGCAGCGCATGATTTCCTCCATGTCCACTAATGCCGACCCCAATGCCCCTCCAGAACAGCGCTACAGCCAACAACTTGATCAGCTAACCGCCATGGGATTCTTAAATAGAGAGGCCAACTTACAAGGTGAGAATATTTCTTTGAAAAACTGTTGATTTCTTTATTCCTGACGTACAGCTTGGATTTCTCATCTAAATGACATTATTGGTTCTAATTTTACTATACTTTGACATGCGTAAAAAATTACTACAAAATGAATCAAATGATTCTTGTTGGAATCACAGTAACCATGGGTGATTGTTAGAATTCAAATTAATTTGTCAATTCTTGTTTAAAATAATGTGTTTCATTTCACAAAAAAAATTGAAAATGTATTTATTCTCTATTATTCTATTAACTATATTATGAAGTAATCAATACTTTTGACATTGATTACTTGGTGGAATTCCATTTTAATATTTTAAATAAAATACTTTAGTGATTTTTCCACATGTTTAATTTAATTTAAACCTAGCTTAGCAAATGACTGCATAACACAGTAATAATTTTAAATTCTTATATCTCATAATTCCGTACTGTATTTTGTTATGCCTTTTCAATTCATCTAGATTAATGTGGGACAATATTGTGTCTCTCGCCACTTGTGTAAGAACCTTTGGATTAAGGACCGCAATGGTAAGTTGCCATGTTTACGTTATAATGTGATATGCTGACCTGTGTACGTTTGTTGCAGCTCTGGTGGCTACATTTGGGGACATAAATGCGGCAGTGGAGAGGCTCCTGGCCCTTGGGCAGCTGTCCCTGAGCTAACACTCTTAACTCAATTAAACCAAAATGATAAAAATTATGACCATGTTTTGGCCGATTTAAATCTCACACTAGACGAGCATGGATACTGTTTAACTGGCATAATTTTGGATACAGTGCTGACTTCTGTCTACCATTTCTATATTTTCTAGCCTGCAGCAGACGCCAATAACCAGTGCATGTATTAATAACTCGCTGTTTAGGTAAACTTTAACAAATTATTCAAATTAATAAAAGAAAACTCTCATTAACCTTTTTGACAGTTTGTTAGATGGTAAAATATCCGAGAAAAACATTCCTATACAAATTTGCATCAAGGCATTGGTTCGCTTTATAAAAGAGATATTTTTTATTATTGTGTTCAATTTGCAATGTTAATTTCCACTCCGCCTGGCCACGTGATGTTATTTTTTTCTTTTCAACGTTTTTGTGTTTTGATATAATAATACAGGCCATCCATCAGTTTTTTCCTTTTCTTTTTAATCTGAAAAACTTTTAAGCTGTAGTTTGTATATTTATCTTTCGGTATATGAAGTGGTTGAGTATTTTTTCAACTAATCTATTTGAATTAAATTGTAAATATAATATTTACTGTACTGTAGTCTATTTATTTGTGACTCCTCGCTTTCACTCCTAATACTGCAGGATTAAATATGTTTGATGTCAGCGTTCTTACAATAATGTGCTTTGTGGAAATTCTCTCGACACCGACTTGTTCAATATTTTATACATTTAATCTTACACCCTCACCGTTGTTTTGAATTCAAAAATTGTTCACTTCAGTCTATTTTGCAAATTTCAAATGATATTTTTCAGTATCCTGTATGTAATAAAAATGAATATCCTAGTCTGCGAACCTTTTGATTACTGTATACATTTTTATAATATATTGTCGGTGAAGTGTTCTCACTAAAAAATGTACGATTTGTTGATACCGCATATAACTTGATCCGTATACTCGCGTATTTATAATAAGGGTATAAATGTCTATGCAAATGAAAAATCAGTGTTTGATGTAACTAGATTTGTTTAATGTAATGACTCAATTGCTACTGTAAGGTGCGTATCCCCATTCCTGAACTTCTAATATTTATTCATGTATGAGTACATTATTTAGCATGCCCAATATATTATATTATTTATGATTATCTGTGTGACTAGACCCACTTTTTTTAATTCGGTTTAAAACTTTAGGTTTCATGTTACGATTTAATCTCTTGTATTATGTTTCTATAGAAAATATTGATTTTGAAAATTAAAGGTTATTTTCTATTATAGATATATGGTAATTATGGTAAATAACTATGGAAAAAATCCATATAAAAATCAGGGAATTTATTTGCTGAATACATAAATGACTAGAAAATTCCTAAATCTTGTCTTATTTACTCACCCACCTTTTCGTTTACTTGATCCTGTTGCAAGATTTTTTTTATTTCTGAAATGAATGTTTGTTATTTTGTAATCTAATTTAAACTCTGATCTTAAAAATGTTGTGACCTAATCCCAAAAAGAAATTTGTGGTGATATACGTCAAGTAAATAAAGGCGTATCAACATTTCTAATAATTTTATAACCTGAAATGGGGATATCTTGATTGTAACTAAGTATCAAAAATTACTAAACCTTGACACATGGATGAGTAGGTCAAGATAGAAAACCTGTCCATTTGCAATTAATTGACAAAAGAGAAAAATATATTGATAACATTATTTGCTACTGCATTGTGTGTGAAAAGGTAGTGATGATTTCTGTATGTGATATCTTATTCATCTTGAGTGTTTGATTGCAAAGTTAAATTCATAAGCTTGAAAGTTCAAAGTTAACAATTTTTGCAATCCACAAATTTTAATAAACAATTAATCTAATAAAAGTGTTTTTTAATCATGACACCTGCAACTTTTCTGCTATTAAAAATCAAATCATCTATATGATGACTTATGAAACAACAGCATTTTGAATTTACTATATTTTTTGGTAAGGCAGTTGAAATTTAGGAATCTGAAAATATGTAAATCATCATTCCATAATAAAGAACCTACCGATTCAATTGAAGACGTAAAATGTGTAATTGTTTTCACAATTCTTTCCGAAATAATTTTTGACTATCTTTTATACAATATAATGATATACAACGTAATGATGGGTGGGGTTTAAAAAGAAATTGTACCAAACAATGGAGATTGAAATTCCTGAAATTTTATTTTAGAAAATGGGAATATTCTTTAGAACAAATATGAAAAAAAGATTTGTACACCATTTAAAAGAACATTTATTGTTGGCCGATTCATTTCATGATAAGATGACACATAAGAACATTCAAGGAGAGTATCGATTCCTAATGAGCTTTATATTTGTTATACAATTCCACATAATAAGACAGAATAACACCCATAAACATTTATATAATTTAACATCAAATTTCTAGAATTTAGTCTTATAGAACAGAGTCTGACGATTGTACTTGAGAAGAGAAAATACCATTTACCTTGAGGACGAACATTATCCTAAGGGAAGGATATATATATATAATATGAGTTTATATACACATATATATAGATAGTAAAGCTTACTATAAATTTATTCACATCAAAAATATCCTTATAACATTTATTCAGTAAGAACATTCAATATAATGTCTACTATAACGATAATATAATTTTAAGAGTTGACAATAACTAACTTCAAAATAAATAATCTGTATCACCAGCAAGTGAGGATAACAGAGAGAAGACACCACAGTTCAGGGAAGATTATCATGTCACAGTAGAAAATAGTTACGTTAACATTTTCAATGAGAAGAAGTTTTGTAAAGATATGTACATCGACTCACGTATAGTAGGTTTTTCTTAAGACTAATCACAAATTCTTATAACCTAATGATTGTTGGACAGTTTAAAAAGTGCCTGGAACGACGGCATTCAAAACATGAGTAGGAAAAATAGGACTTTATATCAAGATAGACAGTAATTATATCACATCGAACATCAACACATGAAACCTGTATAAGCCATAATAATTATTCTAATACACACATATCAAAAAGTTCAGAATCACGGTAGAGAATCACAAAAATATCATTTTATAATAATAAATATACCAATATCTGCAGCTTTGGTAATTAGGACCTAGGTATGTCTAAATATTTAATAGATGAGTGTGTATATCATTGAAAATACATCAATATTTGCTGAGTAATTAGAAGCACAATTTGAAGATCAATTTATGAAGCTCCTACTCTTAAACTCAGCAAAAATATAGCATTTATTGTAATTTAGATGCAGTTTTTTATACAGACAAATCAGTTAAATGCTCATAATGTTTTTTTATTATAATTAAAATGAGTTTGGTCAGATTAAAATCTTGATGCACTTTTGACCCAAATTTCAAGATACAAACCTCATTTTACTGTATAAAGCATTTGGTTATTTATTTTAGAAAAGTTGCTATACGTTTTAATAATTTCATAAATATTTTTTCTTGATGAATTTCAAGCACTCAAATTAATTAAATAGTAGATTAGTAAAATATAAATATTTTCCATAGCTGCTGATAACCACAACCTTAAATCTTGAAAAAGATTTTTTTTAGAGGAGATAATTTTTTTATCTGATGGTTTATTAGTACTGGTAGTTTAGATTACGGGTTTAGAATATTTGAGTAGTATAATACACCAAAATAATTATGTATATCGATTGCACTGTAATATAAAATTGAATAAAAATTCAAAACATAAAGTGAAATAGAGTCAACTACAGATAGGATTTTTGAATCATTACATATATTCAAGCAACACAGAATTTAATCTTACTTCATCCGCCAAAGTTGGAATTAAGGTTTCTCAAAAGAAGAGAAATGGTAGACCTTACAGCATAAAAAGTCTGCTGTGAAATGAAATCATTAGTTAATAAACAAATGACTTTTTCTGTTGTAATTTTCCGAATGTACAATAATACAATTCTATACAAAAAGAGTAATGATAGTTTAAATTGTTTGACAACGAAGAGAATATTTTATATATTTGTGAAACAATTGTGCGTTGTATACATTTCAATTTTTCTGATGAGTAGATTTATGTTTGATCAATGCGTGTTTTGTTTTATATCTGTAATTGCAAGTATCACAAGCAAATGGTAAAGGACCGTTATGAGTCAGTTTGTGCGTAGATAGCCTTGTTTGTAAAGTGCAAGTATAACCACACTTATCGCAGGAATACGGTTTGATTCCCAAGTGGGTAAGGAGATGGGCCTTCAAGCCAGCTTTATCGCGAGAGGTATAATCACATTTGGTGCAAGCGTATGGTTTTTCATTTGAATGGATAGATTTGTGTCTAACTAAATCGTATGCCCGGATGGTAGTGTAAGTGCATTTATCACATTTACTCACGACCGGTTCCTTGGGAACCATGTGGGAGACACTATGCAGAACTAAGCTGTCTCGATCCTCAGTGATATAATCGCATTTATTGCATTTATAAGTCTCGTGACTTCTTCTGTGGCGGTCCATAACTTGAATCCGCCTGGAACTAAAGTCGCATTTATTGCATTGATGCAGAGTTTCTTCAGAATGCATACGTAACTTATGTCTATTCAGTCCATCGACTACTTTACAACTAAATTGACAAAGATCGCAAGTTAAGGGTTTTGTCGGTAAATGCGTTTTTAGATGCCTTGATAGGAGATATCTCAATTTACTTTGGTAACTGCATTGATCACATGAATAGATAATCACGTGACAAAGTCGGTGATCTTTAAATTTTTTGTAATTATCTCCTTTGAAGGTGCACAATTCGCATGAATAAATCTTTTTTTTCCTGGGATAGCATTTGTGAGTATCAAAGTCAGCATTGGTTTTAAATTTTAACATACATTTCATACATCGAAGATTACTTGGATCTATTTGAGGGGGTACAGGAAGTTTAAATTGACTGAAAGGATTCAAATTAACAGAAATTATTTTAACATTGACGTGAGGCTGTTCATCTTGTTTGAGAGATCTTTCTTCCACTAAGTCGACTATTGCAGATGGTAATGTTTCATCATCTATATCCTCAAAATTTCGTTCATGAATATCATTGATATCAATTTTACTAAGTTCATCATCCCGAAGCAAATTGCTGCAAGACTCTTCATCAGAAATTGAAGGCAAGCTGTAGAAATCCTGACTATCATCACATTCATCAATTACTTCATCAGCAGGTTCCTCATCTTCAATAGCAGCACTCTCCAGTGGTTGTTTAGAATTGCTTACATTATTGTTAGTTTCAAGGCTTTCAAGGCTTGGAATATCTAATTCATTAAACATATCGATAACTATCCGGGAGGAACGATCATAAGGATCAATTTCCGGAATGTCACTATAGGGCAACCGCTTCATATCCATCTATAATAGAAATATAATAATGGAATATGTTTAATCAATTTAATCAATAAAACATATTTTTTATAGAATCTATAATTTAAGAACTACTTTATATGTATTTATAGAATTAAAACAAAACTAATTTTGGTGAACTAACACAATTTTCCTTCATTATGAGCTATGAAAAAACACAACAAAAATTTTCACCTACCGTCGACATTTTCTGGAGGGCCGTATTCAAATATTATCCATTGTTAAATTAAGTTTTTAAGCCTCGTAAAAGTAAACTGAAGTTATCTTTATAATTTAATAATACCATTATAAAACACTCCATATTTTTCAAATGAAATAGATAAAACAATGACAGTTAACACAGGCTACTATAGCAAATGTCAAATAAATACACCTGTAGGTTGCACCTGTATTGATTAGTTTTTGGTTTGTTTCCGTATTCTGTCATAATTGTCTTTGATCATTTTTCCATAAACAAATTATTAGTTGAAGAGATTATAAAATAAAACTGGTGCTCGTATTACTATTAAATCGATCTTACTAATAAAATATGTAAAATTATTTATTTAAAACTCAAATTTATATAAATATTTAATGCTACTGCTGCAATTTTTAAAATAAAAAAGACCGGATTGATTTTTTTTATATTAAGCTTAAATTCTGGATGACAAGTTTTATTAAATAAATCACTATTCTGCATAAAAAAGACTTTTATTTATTTTATTAATTTTAACTAATTCTAAAGAAACTTGTAATATTTATAACTATTTTGTAATCAAATTTTTGAAGCATGAACATAGCTTTGTTAAAATATAAAAGATTAGTTTAATTTATCAACATATTCAAATTAATGTATAAAAAAAATATTACAACAATTAAAATCATTAGACATGATAAAAAAAATATTTCAACACTAATATATAATTAACTAGATTTGAGGAAAATTCTGAGTTATCAAAAAGCTGCATTTAAGACACCATAGATAAAATATAGTGTTTAGATCAACTATTTTAATTCAATATTACAATTCAAAAATTGACCAATCATAGGAAACAACATATTTTTTATCAAAATATTCAAAATACAGCATAAACATATTTTAATTCATAATAAAATATCAAATCTTTCAAATTAATTTAATTTGTATCAAAATTCAATATATCTAATGATAAAAATATGATAAGTACTTTCGATAATTTTTATGCCATAAAACGTAAACGATGAATCTGTGTTGTTTTTTTTTTTGAACCATCAACCATGGAGAAATGAAATGTTGACAAATACAACATGGCGGGTGTTGTTGAACGAGTGGTGCAATATCTGTAATGTGAATTTATTATTTACTGTCCGGCTTAGAAAATTGTGATTTAAAAGGTATGTATCATTTTACTTGTTATTTCATTTAACTTAGGTTTTATGTTTTCTTTTTATTTAGTTTAATTTAAACGAGTCGGCTACCTGTCCCAAGTTTTGACATTTAACGAGCGACAGGTGAGATAGGAAGAATTTTGATTTTCTCATGGATAATTGGTGTTTTCGATTCTGTAAAATTTAAAGTAACGCGTGATTGAACTATTGGTAAATGTGAACATTTGTTAATATAATAAATAAAAATTATTATATATAAACTACTTTTTAAAACAACTTCAAAATTAATAACTCAATCGTTAGTATTTTTGTGACATACTTTCTGAATTTCATATAAAACAAATTATATGACCTTAAATTTTAGTCTAGATGAAAATTTAAAATTTTTAAAAAATTCTATCTAAGTTGGTCTTAAAAATACAGATGTATCAATTTAAAAATAGTATAACTTATAATCCAATGATAAAATATATTAATAATGTTTTCACTTGTCTACAAAAAGTTAATAAAAAATCTTTTAACCATGAGTTAAATATAGTTAAAACTAGTTTTGTACTTCAGAATATATTAGTTTACTTTATAAACTATAAATTGTTTACATTATGATCCAAATTTAACCAAAAATATATATATGTTTGTAATTTTTAAAAATGTATCTATAGATTTTGATGTCTTAAATATAAAAATTTAACTTGAAACAAACTTACAGAAAATATATTTATTTTTATTAATCTAAAAAAAGTACAAGTAAACTGTAATGATGGTTCAGATTCAAGTATCATACTTTAATCACAACTTGTCTGATCGACCAGAAATAATAGAGATCTTTTTATGATCGATGACCTGTCTAAAAATGGATTGCTGTATCTTATGTATTTTAAGTATATTTTTCAATCAAAATCATTCCTCGCAGAATGTTCAATATATTGACATTAGTTTTCATGTCCTGCAGGTAATATTTATGTGTATCGACTGAGAAAAGATAATGTTTTCATTTCTAATTCATTGTTTTTATACTAGAGTGTGAAGGTTTTGTTTAAAAAAAAAACAATCATAATTTAGCAAGGTCTTAATAGATTTTCAATAAGTAAACATGTGTATTTTCAAAATTTATCTTAACATCTTGATGTTATTCATTAAAAAAATACTTCAAATTGTTTTTCTTTTTACAATTTTTTTTAATTTTTCTTAATTTGTGACATTATTGATGCATTCATTTTGGTTTACTTCATCTGTAGTTGTACATGGCAAGTTTGTATTGTGAAAAGTTATAACAATACGTATAGTATTTACTTTTTAAAGAATCACAACTTGCGTTAGTTGTTATATAGGAATTTATATTTCCAGAATATGCTATTGAATGCAGCAAAAAAAACAAATTATTTTCCATGGCAATAAAGGGTTAACAGGTTAGGCTATTATTTAAACTAATAATTTTTTTTTTTTTAATATATTTTTTTGTTTTAGTTTATCTAACCAAATTTGATAGCTAACGTGTTCCACCATGTAGGTAGCTCCAATAAAATTGATATTAAGTCACGTATTTCGTGAGTAGTAGACATGCGAAAAAACGTAATTTGTGAAACTTTTGATCTTTGTGAGTATGAAAAATTCTCTCCTTGTGTTTGCGCTTCGTGTGCGGAAATTCTGCTGATGGACATGCTCTAGAAAATTTGCAGTAGAGCGTTCCTACACATGTACGTGGCTTGTTACTTCGCTTCATATTCGCAGATGCTCTACACCACACGTTACACTCTGAGCATGTTAAATATGAATTCAAATCAAATGAAAAATTATAAATAAATTATGAGATAATTTTTCAAAATACTAGTAGAGCATTTAGTAAATGAAGTTCAAAATAGCTGCCATTTGTGAATATGGTTTTTGATATCTTCACTGCACTTTTGTCAGTTCAACCAATATTACCTTAATTTCTGATTGAAAATTACACAGATGCAAAGAGTAGGTCAAATCAACTGTTAAGTCATCAATTAAAAACGGGTTTTTTTGTTTCATATATATAATTCATTCGCATTACGAATTGATAGAAGTCACATTATTATTATTAATAAAAAAAAAACCGAAATAATATTACGATGTTCGGTGTTGGGAAACTACGAGAACATATTTTTATGCCACTGAAAGCGCGCAATATATAGCAGCATACGTTAATTTATTAATTGATATAGATTTATGCATGAAATAAAACAGTTATTAATTTCACACCGCCACTAGTCAATATTGCTTTTTAAATATTGTAAAAATATTTATCGAATTGGCTCATAGAAAATTTGCATCAAAGTATCTCCATAGCGTGTTATATAATATCTGAACAAACCTCGCATAATTTATTGTCAACTCCATTAGGCTTATTTTCGTCAACCAGAAAAGCGACCACTCAAATTAGAAACATTGTGAATATTATCATTTTCAACAACTCGTAGACATTTTCGAAACCTTTATCACCGGAATCGTAAACCTGTTTATTACTAAATCATAACATGAGCATAATAAAACGGAGAAGTCATCGGGTGACTTCTTTTTATGATTTATTGAATGGGGCTGTGATACCCCAACCTGGGACTTAACCCAGTGACCTTTGACCACGTGTGTCTGGCACGCTTGCACTGGTGACTATGGATACCCCAATGTCCCCAATCTTCCACTTTCCTACAGTGCGTCCTATTTAGTAAACGCCCTAATAACCAAACTATGGTGCGCATTCTTTAGTTTACTTTTTTTTTTACTGTAGTCAAAATTATGTATGCAGTTTTAATACAGTGGATTTTCTTCATCGCGATGAAGTAGACAATTTAATTTATATGTATAAGGTATGTAATATTTACTCATACTGCAATATGTACGAGTACGTCAAAATAAATTAGATTTTGATAGGAATTATTTTATTTTTACAAAACTTTTAATTTAAACGAAAAATAAATAGTATTTTTTTTATAAGTTCAAACTCAAAAAAATATCAAAGTACATACTGTAATTGTTCAATATTTGCATCAATTTTGAATATTAGAAACTTATTGCTTTGCTTTAAATATTGTTATTCGTTGTAGTCTTGAAATAAAAATATTTTTGCCTGACGCGAAGACGAGGTGTCCGTTGCCAATATTTTACACCGGTAGTGCAGTTTTTTTTTTTAAACAAAAGCTGACATATCTCTAATACAATGTAATTGTTACAGGAACTCAATTATATATTTTGTATTCGTCGCAATTTCCTTTCCTGTTGTAGTTGTATAGTTGTTATTGTTGTATAGCTGAATCGCCTTCTGACTATCTCCCTTTGTCGTGGTCATTCCAGTAATTTAGTACTTAGATCCTGTTGGCTTAAAATTTGTTATGATTGCTAGTCAGTATTGCATTATGTTTTGAGCATTGAAGCCGTGTTGATGAAGTGCCATTTGAACATTGAAACGACATGCGCGCTCGAAGCAGTTCACTCGAACAGATAATTTATTATCGTTATACTCCGGTTTGCTATTCAAAACTAACTTCTATGGATGTAATATGCACATGGAAATATGAACAGTTAGTATAAAAAAAAAACCTTTTTCACTAATATAATTAACGTGCATGCATTACGATAATTTTGTATTTTAATTTATGTAGGCTTTTAGTTATGATGTGAATTTTAACAATGTAAGCAAGATAGTTAAATTATTATTTGACCTAAATTTTTCGCGTTACGTAAAGGAGGTTCGCAGATAGTATTTAGATAAGAAACGCTGGACTGATGTGACCGAGTTTTGGTCACCGCACCTGTTTTCCACCTGACAGGATTTTACTTCGCCTCTGAGTCATAGGCACCCTTCTTGAATGTCGTTGAGAGAGTGGTGTGCTTTATATGTTCTAGAAACTTCAATGCTAGATGATGTCATACAAAGGCTATCGACCTATTCAGTTATGTCGTGTGAACCACTGCGACGTGTGTTATTTCGCAGAATTCTTATTTATTAATCAAACACATTACTGAAAGAAAACACGAGTGAAAGCGCCTTACGATTATTTCTCGCCCTTAATCATTTATTTAATACCAGGAAATAGGGTTTTAATTACTAAATAATACAAGCAGAACAAAATTAGTGTAAAGTGATCAGACGATAAAGACAAAGTCTAGCTAGAGAACAAACAATTTCACGTTTTATTATTTTATCTTCACTATCTAGTCAATGATAACGATACAGAATCTAGTCCAAAAATATAATGAAGATAATAGTTGAAGACAAAGTAATTCCAGTTGTAAATGTATACAACATATATTTTGATTTTAGACTGGTGTAGAATGTGTTTAAAGAATGTTTTTTGTAAAATTAACACGGCTAGAACTATAAATAATATTTGATATTTGATAGGCAATATTTCAATAGGACAACGTAGGTCGGGTAATAGAGTATTGCGTCCCGGTTCGTGCTACTTAGAAATATCTAAAATAATTTATAATTGTTAAATATTCAAGTAGATTGATAAGTTAAACCGTTTGATTAATTTGTTCTCTTTAGATCAGAAGAGAAGACAGTCTCAGATAAGCAGGGTAGACAAGCTCTTATATGATTAAATCGTTAAGCATAGAGTGATAAACGTTCGAGTCAACAATGCTAGCGCTAATAGCCGTGAGTAAATACAACAAGCAGTATATATTATTATAAACACTAAAGAGAAACGAGCACAACTTGTTATGTATCAACAAAAGATGATACGCCGTTCATCACATTAGCTCGGATGAAGGCTTCAATAATTGAAAAATCACCGTCGAGGTTTCAACATTTTTTGTCAATGAAAAATAAAAAAAAATCTAAACCAATGAAGTTATTGACAATACGGTTGAAGCCTGCTGAAGCTGTCGTGAGTATTTCATAACTTTTCACGGTTAAATAATCGATAGTTTTTTTTTCGAGAAAATCCATTGTGTAAAAACACCTGAAAAAAAATGAGTTGTAGGTGAACCAAACTTGCGTTAATTAATTAAAAGTAATATTCAACATTATGTGATTCTAAGTTTATCGTTTATTTATGGAAAGATCGTTCATTCATTTCCGTGCTGAAATGTAGGTTTCGTCGCTTCAATTCCGTTTTGCATTATATTTAGAATTTTTTTTCATTCCGAGTCGGCAACGGCTCGATCATATTTCGACCCTCCCACTAATTAATTACGAAAATGCTCTTACTCACAATTTGCTTGAAATCTCCACCAATTGGAAGTGCCCTGAGAGCAGAGAGCAGGCCACCGACAATGATAAATGATCTTTGATTAGAGCAGAAACAGCGCTCGTGTCTTCTGCTGTCAGCGCTGGGCGCGCCCTTTCAGTTTTCTTTCTGCCATTTCCCGACAAATACCATACGATAAACAAGTAAAATAACTCATTATTGGAGTTTTATGAAATTGTGATTGACTTGTCATCAGCAGTTCTATATTAGTTACAAAATGACTAAATAAAACAAATACGAAAAAAAGTCACAGGAATGTCATGTTGATATTTTTTCGTTGGAGTTGTATTATTAACAATCGGGACAATTGATAAAAACGACTGCAATTAAAAAGCATTTGTCATATCGCGTTTAATTTCCTACAGAATCCATTGATAATAATTTTAATGTAATAAAACGAAACCGTTTTATAGTAAATGAGAATGTCTGCAGATATTGATTATTGGGGTGTCTACAGAGATTGACGCTTATAAACATGTTACCAATATCAAATATCACTTATCACCTAGGTAAGTTTAAATTTGTAAGTGGACGCTTTCTATGTATTATTAAGTGCTAATGTTCAACTATGTATAGTATGTTCATGCAAATAGATGACATTAGTACGGGCGGGTAAACTGTAATCCCTCGGCATTGATTCATTTTGATGGGCCGCGTGACGATTTTAATTACTTAGTTTCCTTCCACAAACGCAATTACACGGCTAGGGGAGGTCCGAGGCCACAAGCTGGGCGTGTCGCTGGAAAAATAGTGCGTAGCTTTTTTAGGGAATTGCTCCCATAATGTACTGACTATGGCCACCTTGTTTGCCGTCCCGGCCTAATGGCAGAAATGTTGTCTTTTGTGTATGCTCCTTTTAAACGGAAAACAGTCAATGTCCGTATGTTTGCGTGCGGCACAACTGAGCACTGAAAGTGCGTCATTTGAGACTGTCATTTCAATGTGATTTGTATAAAATTTAGTGTTTTTTTTTGTACTTAGTAACCCCGAGGTCCACAAAAAATTATGCTATGGAAAGAACTTTGACAACATAAGCACTCGAAAATTATCCGTTAAAAAACAATAAATTTTAACTTCAACCATGGAGCCACTTGAACCAAACCACGCTTCACTAAATTCTTATTTCGCCCATCAAACAACTATGGATCCACCCTGCAAGGGGTCGATGACAGCGAAAAATAAAATTGGGGGTCCATGAACTGTAAATGGGGGTCTACGAGAGTGGATCCCATTTAAGTAGGTCATCACCAAAATTTAGACATTTCGTAAATGTCATAATGCACCGATCACAGATTGTATATATGTACTTTGTGACGAATCGAAGCCCTGAAGCGTAGAAGTTCGTGCCAAATGCTCGAGAAACAAGACTTTCAGCATTGTAAAACTATACCGACGTACCTTTTTGGAGCTTATGACATAAAAAGACGAACCATTACAATCGTGCTGCCTTTTTAAAAAAATCATTTACAGGGGCTAATATACTCGGATGGGCAGCGAGCTAATTGGTTGTACGGAGCGCCGAGATGGGCGTAATAAAACAAATCGATTTGACAAATATTCCGAGAAAATAAGGACACCTGTACGGCTTAGGAACGTGGGAACTTTGGCGACCGAAGACAGTCAGACCCTTCCAAGGGAGACAGTTTCAAATCGAGAGCCAAGCCCATAAACTCATCCACTGTACAGTAAACCATATGAAAGTGAGTTGTTCTATGTAAGATGTCAAAAGTATGTTTGAAGTTGATGAATTTGTAAAAATTCAATATTAGGAAGGCAGGGGGTCGATGGGACAAAATAGTTTGGGAAACTATGCTCTAAACCGTAGCTTCAGTTCTACAATATGTGTTTGTCTTGTTTCCGTATAACTAGTCATAATTACACATATCTTGAAGCACACCCAAAGAAAGCCAACTCTTGTTTACAATGTTAAGATGTTGTTTTATAATGTGAAGTTTTTTTTTTTTTTAATTTCTTAAATAACGTTTTTATTTAGATTATGTATGAAAAGCTGTATATGAGGTATTTGTGGAACACAAGAAACAACATAAATCAAGATAGAATTTACTAACCAAATCGTTATATAGTTTTTGTTCGTTTCTTTTACGACAAATAAAATACAACAAGGTTCTGTTGTCGTTGCATCTAAAGTTGATAGGAAGTGATGCCCTTCAAGGTTCAGGGTGTACTCGGTGGTCAGGGGGGAGCAAGCGTGGCGTGGGAGCGCGTCCACTCCGCGCTCAATAATTCAGGGGTGACCTTGCGCTGGCAGATGGCCTATGAAGGCCGCCCCCACGCTCGCTGGTCATGTGTTGACGTTCCCTGGCCTATCAGACCCGTTCTAGTGGTGTATTGATGTATGCCCTATGATTTGACATACCGTCAAGTGACTAGATTACATGCGAATTGCATAAAATTTCAACAAAGAGTTCTAGCAGAACTAGCCATTACAGTTGCCATTGCTTCTGGGGTCTTAAACATAAATCATGAGAAGTCGGTTAATTGGATAATAATAATTTTAATAAATTGATCATGGAATATGAAACATGTGCACGTTGTACAGTCTTGTCATGCAAAGCATCTAATGCCGTATATTTGGGTTTCAAGTCATTAGAACCAGTTTTTTTGGAAAAAAAATAATTATCTTTCATTTCACTGGTCGGGCGACTTAGTTATTATAATTTTTTGTTAGAAAATTTACAACCAAAAGTTTGATTAAATTTTTCCTGAAAATTACATATTACTGTTTACAAAGTTTCAATCAGATACACTCGGAAATGCCAAGCCATTCATTTTCAGACTTACCTTTGAGGTCGAGTTTTTTTAACATTCATTAAGGGAGCTATCCATGTTTGTAAAAATCACGGTGGTTCATCTTCACGTGTGCGAGTGTGTGACATTCCATGGGCGTGTGTGGGTGTGTCGATGGGGGGGGTTGCGAGTATGTGCGGGTTTTTGATGGATTGTGCGGACTGCTTGTTTTTAAGTACAATAATTTGACTGATATTGACAAATGCCGTTATCCGTTTCTATCTGGCTGTTTTACAAAGTTATTTACTATTTGAATAGTAAACTCCGTTTACAAAACAAGAGTATACAAAAAAAAAAAAGTAGTTAGGTAGCTTTTTCACTAGCAAGTGATGATTTTGGTTAGGTTTTGGAAGGTTAGTTATCTTGGTAAACTATGAAAATTTTGATATTTTGACATTTAAGTGACATAATTGTCCATTTTTTGTATAGCATATATGCTAAATTATATATTTAAAATGTGATATTTCCAGTGAATATATTTTTTAAAAATAACTAATACTGTTATTTTTCAAAACAGGAAGTTTTTAGCTTTGTGAGAATATACAAAAACTGAAAACGTGAAGGTAGGTTGACTGTAAATATTTAATCAAGGAATTAAATTATTTTGTCATCTAAACATAATTCTGTAGCAAAAGTTGATAAATTATAAAATAATGGGGGAAATATACCGGTTGGTCGGCACAGTTGTCAGATATTCCTACGGATTGAATGCTAAATGGTTCGACCATGACTCATGTGAACAAGTTAATGAGCGATCGGTTTGCAAACACAGAGTACCCAAGGAAACTTCTAGAAAGCGTCAAGAGAATCTAAATATTGAATGAGATTGAATTCATAAGCTGAATGCTATCGATCGAGATAAAACACAGGCTTGCAAGGAGGACGTACTTCGCCATAATTCTCGGCTGGGGGAAATAAAATAATTGGTATCGACCGCAGACATTCATTGCGTCTTTAGTCTCGGGTGAAAATCCGAGATATCGACAGGTATTCCTTATTAAGTTTTGTAATACGTCATAGTTAACCTGTGTGAATACAGCGCGAGTACGAGACACCCTACACGCCCAGAGCGACTTCGGGCTCGCAGAATACGTATGTCGAAACCTTTTTTGTTGTTGAATGTGTAAATTTAATTCATTTTCCTTGTGATATGTCACTCAGGTATATTATTGGACGATCGAGTACTTAAATGTAGGATTTCGACATATACGTGCATTTATAGAATAGTATGTAGTTTAAACATGTTCATTTAAATTGAAATGTAATGTGTTAATATGACATCCTTGATTTTGCATCCGTTTGAATTTCGCTGGAAAGTAAATTAAGTTTTAAGACAACATAAAAGTGTTGCTGTTCAGTGAAGTGGAAACATAATTAATTAGATGACTATATTATACATATAGTAATAATATTTTATTTACTCAATTTACTGTAGTTGATTTAATTTTATCACAATATTTTCTTATTGAATTTTGCTATAAATATTATGATACTCCTACATGTATCACAAACGTAAAAAATTAATATATATTTTTTAATATGAAATTTTCATTTCTGAAAAGCAGTATCATTTTTCGAAGTGTAAAAATAAATGAGGATTTATTGTTATACAGTTGCTAATCAAATAATTATTTTGTTTGTTGATATAACTCAATTATCAATCTAAAGAATAAAATTTAATAGAATACTTAGTTGCTATGATCGATATGAAACTACTACAGCTATTATATATGCCAGCATTTAAACTATAACATTTTCAACAATATATGTTATATAATATATATTTTTTTTTAGGTTTTTTCTTTCTATGGTTCATTTGCCCTTCTCCCAACTCGAAAATAGCAATGCTTGCTCTATGGGGTTACAATAATTGTTAATATTTCATTTAAAAAATGGGAGGGTCGTTAAAATATTTCTGGATGAGATAACGTTTTGATGCGCAGTTCAAATTTATTGGAAAATTTTCATTTTCAATGTAAAAATATTAAATTTCAGCCCAAAGCTGCGAGTCCTGAAGCGGGAACTCCCCGACCTAGCGAAGGCCGTCTATTGACTGCGGCAAATCCAAATGTCATGGCATTTTTGGCTTGGCATTGTTTCATTTGACATTTGGGAGCGCGTTCTCCCCCGCGGGACGATGGGGAGGACTGTCCCGTCATTCTTTCACAAAATGTTACGGCCGCGTCACTCCAATATTCCATAGGCCACTTTTGTTTCGTATTAAATTATGGTTGTAAGTATAACTATAACTATAAAGACAATAGGCAAAGTATGAACTTAAAAATAACCCCTATTGAGGCAAAAGGCATACAAATCCCGTTAAATTTTATATTGGTTTAGTTATGATTGTATAAATTTTACTACTTAAAACTTTGGCTTATCGGGATGCTCGTTGCCTTGTTTTTGGAGAAAATTTTGAATGTCACACTTGTGGACTACTATAAGATCAGGTTGTGTACTTCCAAATCAAGACTTTTGGTACCCCTCGTTTTTTGATTCAGCTCTTAATATTCTCAATGACTCAATTTTCAATAGGAGATTTTTTACACATTCATATTTCAAGATCTCGACCTCCTAGATCCACCTTTTTATTTTCAATTTCATACCTTCCACCTGTATAGCTCAAATTTTCTAGATTGTTGGCTATTTTATTTTTCCCACGTAATCTAGTTAGGGTCAAAAACAACCTAAAGTTCATTGGTTATCTGGTAAAGTCACAAAATAACCTTGGGGACATCTCGGCATCAATTGGATTGACAATATTGTGAGTGCATTGGGAGATAAGGCCCACGCACGTACCTTCTCATCAATTGGACTGTCGATATTGCTATCACTTCACGATAAGATGGCTTCTATTAGGAATTATTGTATGAAAAAATATAACCTATTCGTGGATCTTAGGGGTGTAAACCGTCCAACGTTAACGCCATCGCTAAAAATATTATCATACATTTCGATACGTTTACTAATGTATATATACGTTTCATAATCTTTGTTAGTGATAAAATTTAAATGTAATAAGCATTAAAGATATTGAGATACGCAGTATATCGGTCTTTGAAATGACAATAGGTTTTGCAACTATATTTTTAACGCTTTTTAATGGATTCATATTTTTTATAAATACATACTATTTTTGTGATACAAACATATGTAATAATCATGTTTAATAAGGGTTTTCAAACGATAGTGGGCGTGCAAGGTTGAGTCGCTTCATTTCTTTCCCTATCTCCAGAGGAAGCCGCGCCGTCACTTACCGCCTCACCCTATTGGTGGGCTCGGCCGTGACGTCACCGCGTCACGTGACAGGCTCACCGGAAGGGTGGGAGCTCTGCTGAAATGACGAAATGACGAGCTGATGACTTGATGCTTTTGCGTACCCGCGGTGCTACGGTCCGTAGCAGGCCCGCTGAAATCACTGTAGAATCAATCATCGATATCGGCTTTGACATAATATCATCTTAATCGTTTTTATTATAATTTGAAGTATCATTTATTTTTATTTGTTTTTAATCTTAAATTATTTTTTTTTATTTAAATATAAATAAAGAAATATACATTTTGATATTAGATGCCTTCAGAAGAGGTTGGCGACCATTTCACTGAGCACATACTCATGCTGAACCAGTGTTCATGGTTTTCTAAGGGGAAAATAGTTAAGTGGGTTAGGTTTGATTTAAAAAAAACTATTTTTTTTTATAAAAAATAAATTAACTAATATATAATTATTGTGTCTAAAATATCATGCAAATTGTACGTTATATGTTATTTTTTGTAATAAATGAGCCAAAAAATTCTAATGAGTCAGTCTACATTCAGTATTTTATAAAATATAAATAATTTTAACCCTAATAATACGTGGTCATATGTTCGCATAATGAATACGCATTTATTACAGAGTTTTATCTTTTGCACAACTAATTATTATTCAACCTATAACAATGTGCGTACGTACTAAAAAATTCCACTCATTATATATTTTTAATTAGCTCTTTTGGCGTACAATTACATGTTGCAGAATCGTCATAAATCCACCCGGTCATGAGAGCCATTAGGCCTAATAAACATGGCCCACTAAATATTGTGATTAGCTCGCGGGTATTTTTTATAAAAACTTTACCCCGAGGTCAGCGGAAAGGAAGACCTGATTACGCAATTGCTGGCATTATTCATAATCAACCGACGAGCAAAAGTCATTTGTTGAATTATGTCAACTCTTTATATTTTAGAGTTCTTCGCATCTCAATCCTGAGTAGTGAACATGTTAGCTTTCTTGTGCAGCATACCTTACGGTTTTTTATGTACCATCATTAGACATTTTAAGGCTTCAACCCTTGCTATGTTGTATCTCCGGAACATAGAGATGCCAAATGTGCAATTCATTTTTCTGATTTTGGATGTCTCCCGCTTGTGTCTAACCAGGTGCGGTGTAAGTACAAGGGTTTCATGGTCATGGAACACTTCACGGAAGTTCCCGAATGCGAAGCCTCATTCTGTGCCGACAACCTGCCCGCATGGGCGCGGGTCGTGCGTTATTCGCGGCTCGGTTTCGCTATCGGCCCGCACACTCACCTCGTTCTTTCGTTCAACCCAATTCGGAGTCGGCCGTTTATGACTCGGCGTTAAAATGTAACGGCGGAACTGCTATTGCGTGCGTTAGGCATCTCGATTTAACGACTGATAGATCGGCTATCAAAAACCATAATATTTACAATTTTTATTTCTGAGTATTATCGTAAAAAAGTAGTTGGAACAATGCTTACTAATGCTGTCATCAACTCGGAAGGTTGTGCACTTGCAGCACTCTCCTACCCCTCGCGACGTAATTACTTTTGGACTAAATACGTGCTAAAGCCAATAACCTGACCATTTTAATATTGTGTAATTTATGATGTAAAAAAATACTATGTTGATAGTAAAAAAAATAATGGCTTATTGTGATTTGAAAATATTAGAAATTTCATCTTCTTATTGAATTCTCAAGTAATTTTTATTATGCGACAATTATCTAAATTTAAATTGATTAATTAATGGAACTGGTATTTATTTTGTAATACTCCATTTTATTATAATAAAATAAAACCAAATGGTTTTGGAGATTACGTTAATTTCACTATTAGCGAGAGCTCTTTCGCCAAACACGGCATCTTCAAGACTTGAAGATGCCGTTTTCGGCGAAAGAGCTCTCGCTAATAGTGAAATTAACGTAGTCTCCAAAACCATTTGGTTTTATTTTATTATAATAAATTGATTCACTTGTGTACTAGTATGGGTTTATTAATAGAGATCCTGGACCGCGTTTGATGTTGTTGGGTGTTGTAATTAGTGAGTTGTAACCTGTAAATGTTGTAAACATATCACACCAATCAATCCTTGCATTCGCTTTGCAGGGAGCGCTGTGGACTGTATGAAGATCAAAGAGTAAAATACCAACAGAGAAGCCTTTTGTAAAATTAACCTTCAGTTTAAATTTTAACCAAGAGTTTTACGGTTGTAAAGTGCAGATCCTGTTACTAATTAAATAAAGTCAAAATTTCTTAATTGGTTTTTTGATTTATATTGAAACTGCCAGACGAATTGAATTTTTCCTTTCGGAATATCGGACCAAGTCAGTCAGAAATCAATTTTGATATTTTATCCAAGCGACATTCTAAAAATATTTTTATTTTATTAAAAAAATTACTAAAATATATGTGATTCCCATATATAACATATAAATGAGCTGTCCACTCGGCCGCGTGGGGACTCCTTGTTATTCCGTTTTGCTCTGCCTACCTATTATAAATATTTGTGACCACCCACCTCGCTTGATGATTCGCCAGATTCTCGGTGTGAATGACGGTACATTACTTCTTTGATGTATTAAAGTTTATCACATTGTCTTTAAAATTAATTAATCTGTTTGCATCTGATTTTTAAACGACGAGATATCAGACGCCAGAGTTTCCTGTTAGTTCAAAGGCATTTCTGATTACGTGAAATACTTATTGCACACATCCGTAATGGCTAATATGTGCTAATGGCGGCCAGGGCAAACACTATCTCTCGGTTTACGGTCATTTCGCGACATTTTGTTCTCTTCCTTCCTTTGTACACACATTGGCCATTGGCCTCATTTTCCGGGTTTATTTATGCCCACATAAAGCGCCATTGTTATGTGGCACTTGCGTATACTTTCATGGATAATTATCGCTGTGTGGTTTTCCATGTTTAAAAGCTGATTATTGTACTAACACAGGTTTTATTAAATGTGTCAAATTATTTGAACTCGTATCCTTGCAAAATATATTTGATTTTTGTGCTTAACCTAAAGGAGGTCAAGCATTGTATTATGGAAGCTAAGTATTCATGCATCGATCGATATTAATCTCGCAACCAAAAGTGTAAGTATGGACGACAGTATGTATTAGTAGACAATATTCAGGCCGTATTTAGCTGATACTATATGATTAAATTAAATGGTCTACCTAAAAAAAATAACGGTGAAAACGTGATGCTTACAACTCTCACTATCTTTTAAGTTTGTGTTTTTTTCCTATACATATAGTTAGACCATCAATTATTATTTAATGCTTTTAATTTCACTGCGAAGAGCGTGTTTTAAATGTCAAATTAACCTATTTTTTATTTCGAAAATATCGTTTTTTAAAGATTATATTTTTTTTCTAGACTGCTTTTGTTTTATACAGAGATTAACCTTTAAAAAGGTGACAGCCAATGGCGGGTATATCTACATATTTATTTATACATTACAATTTCAAAAACGCCATTTTGACTATTATGTACCCACGTAATTCTTGTATGTTGTGAATCCATCGATTTGGAGTATAATATTTCTATCGTGGAAATGGAAACGGTAAAATCAACGGTACTAATGTGATTATAACAGGCAATGTCTACATTTGCCAATAAGTCAATAGATATTTTATGTAGTTGTGTTGATGAACAATTTTGAAAGTCAGACACAATCTTGTCTAGAACCTTAGATAAATAACACGCGCGTTTTGTCACATAACCAATGAAACTCCTTGGCAATGTCGATAAAATGGTGGCCTAGTCTTCAAGACCGAGAATGACTTGCAGCGAAGAAGTGCTGAAGTTGAATGCTCAAACTTCGGCTTCCCTTGGTCTTATCAAGTCTAGGTTTTTCTTGTCGTTTAATGTGCAAATTGATTATCCAAGAAAACATCTTGCCAATAGAATAAAGGTGTTTTTGTAAAAAAAAAAAGAAGATGATATTATTGATAAATGAATATGCATCCCTGCTCTATAGAGTTGACATAAGACTTGATGAATGACTGTTTAAAATTGAATCATAACTTTATTTTTAAAAGAAACGTATAGAAGAGGGAAGTTCGTTTGTACATTGTGATAAAATTGTTATAAATATACATATAAGTATGTATACACATAAAGTATGTTAAAAATGAACGCGAAAATAAGATGTGTTCAAATATCTCATAGGCAACTAAAGATAATAAAATGAAGCTTTCGTGCGAGTTTGCAAATATGCAATCTAACTTTAGGAAGAGTTAAAAAATGATTTAACTTGCATATAGTTCTTCAGAATTAGAAGCTAGTTGAAGTAATAAACTGTAATTGCACTAATTTTTGTTATTTAGTAATATTGGTTCAGACCTTGGTTCAAATATGTAAAAGAAACATCAATTTATGAAAGTGGTTTTCTTGATTTTCCGGGGATAGTTTCTATTGTTTAAGTTATGCATAATTTTCTCTTTTCTTAGTGGTAATCTAATATTTTCTATGAATTTACTAGTCACTGTATGCTCATTATGTAAAAAGTCTCTGCCCTGGTGAAGTACTGAATATTGTATCATAACCGTTTATTAAGAAAAATTAATCCTCGACTAGGTCGCCAGTAATAGCCCGTTTTTATTGAGGTACCAATTTGATAGCATTACCTACTTAGAATAAAGTCACGTTGACATGCTTAGTCATTGTATTTCTCGTCGGTTCTAATCGAGAATTAAACACTTATCCACGTAGCCATATATATATCATACATATAATATATAACTAAATATGTTTAACCGTTTCTGTGTATGCCAAAGCCACGGTTTCAGTTAGTTTTCTTAGTTGATATATGATTGGAAAAATCTACTCTCAAATGACAAAGAAAACATATCTGTGCACACTGATTTATATAGTAAAAAAATGATATAATGCTTTCTAAATGGTATTGTTTGGTGTTACTGCCTCAAAAATAGGCTTCGCTGGTAAGTGACCAACAGCTACATAATATTTGTATTTTATGTGCTTAGGTATTGGATACGCATGCTTTGGCGATGATTGTCTACGGCTATTGTATTATATTGTCTATTTTACGTATATTTTTACATTTAAGTACAGCTTGTTCAATTTTAATTTTTACAAGGTCTAACCTGTCACATATCCGACGTTAGGAATGTCTTACGAGTGTTTTACCGGTAGGCTGTGTGACCGTAGATCCCACCCGTGTGACGCCTTTGAAACGAGTAAATTTCAAAGCCTACAATACCACCGGACTGACATATTTTTTGTGGATTTTGTTTGTTGAAAAGCAATAGTTTGTAATTTAGTGGGACAGAATGTTAGTGAGAATTTTTGTGATATTAGAAACGTACGATGACTTCCGAATTGCACAAAAAAAATTTGTCATATATTTTTTTGGTATTTTTAACATATTTCAAATTTTTAGAATTAAGTCTTTGTGATATCTTGGTTCATTAGATATTAATTTAAAAAAATATAAAAACTACGCTAAATTTAATGTCAAAAATCAATAATTAGTATTGTATCGATCGGTTTGTTCCATTTATTTTCAGGATACATGTGCAAACAGGTCTTCCATACAAATCGCACATTTCCCTCAATTCCCTCGTCCATCATTAGACGCTATTCTTGCGTTATAAAATATGTACACATGTCTATGATGCACAGACTGCAATTAATTTGTAATAACGAATGAATTATTGCGCCTTTCAGACCACTCTGCCTTTTCACTCTTGCGAAAGTGTTTTTACGATAGTAAATACATAATTCATGCTTTATAAATGATAAAAAAATAATATTATGAAAAAAACAATTTTTTAGGTTATTAAAATTCACGATTAGGTAATCCGTGGATAATAGTTCATCCCAGGTCAAGGAGGACATATCCGTGCGTTCAGGCCGCTTAGAATCCACCCTTTATTTTAGCCCTTTACTTAGTTTACCCAAAAATACAAAAATAATTTTTAAACTTTTGGTAAATATAAATAAAATTATCTATTATTTAGTTGGTTAACTTAAAACTGATATTCAATGAAAATACTGTCATTGGCTCTATGTAACTGTTCAAGTTAATAATGACAAAGTTGTGATATATTGCGACAGTAATTTCTCTACAATTTCATTTACTTAATAAATATATATATATATATATATTTATTAAGTATTTTTTATTAAAAAGTATTTTTGTACTTTTTTCATTATTTGTGACTACTTTCGTCAACCTATCTCGTTGGCATTTTTAAATGAACTTTGGGTATATTGTTTGAATTTATTTGTCATTCATTCATTCTTTGAATTACATTTGCCTTATGACATTGTGTGCTTTTACCTGTAATGTGTGATTAAGTTTACTATCTACTTTTGTCATACTTTGAAATTTTTATACGTTAGAAATGTATAATGTGTCATAATAATTTAATAAAAGTACGAAATTTTAATTGAGGTTGTAATTACTATAATGGACTAACTGAAAGGGTCTAACGTTACGGTTTTAAGTACCTGCCGGATACAACACCGGTAATTGAATCTAAATATCAAAATTGCTTCACGTCATTTTCATCATACGCAAAAAAATACTCAAGCCTTGCGAGAGTATTGAAAATTTAAAAAAAATTCGGGAGTTTTCTTAAGTCACAGTTAATTCATATTTTTTTGGGCATTGTGTGAGAATTGATATTTAATGTTTGTATCTTATATATAGGTTAGACATTTATTTGATATGAACAAATGTGTACATCGCCTATTATGAAACTAACATATTATATTAATATTTGTAGTGTTGAGAGCCAAAGTTTTTCTTGAGCGAGGGAGCTCATTTGATAACCCTCATTATTGCCAGATCAGATTTTACATCGACTAAGCCAAGCTTTGCAAAACCAAACAGTCTAAACAAATGGGGGAGGTAACTTTGTGATATATCTTTGTGTAATATTGAACACATCGGAGCCCTTAAAAATAACATGACCCACCACTTTCTGTTCATTACACACGGTACACAGGGCCACCTGTCCACAGGTAAGGTGGATCGATTCTCGTGTGTCCGCGGCGTCTTTGGAAGTAATCCTCAGCAGTTGGCCCTCGGGCTAATAACTTGGTTTGTTCCGATATTCCACCTTGACCTCGATCCACGCCAGGACAGCCATCGCTTTAAATATTTACACCAATTTTTGTACGGGGGAATACCCCCGTTTGACTTTTCTGCGCCTTTTAAGTGCGTAGTCAAGTGCTGTGCTTTAACCTCCCTGTTGAGATTTTCCCCGTGTTTTTTTCTTTATTAATGTACATTATTTCTAGAACTATCATAAATATTTTTTTTGTAATAAATAAATAAATTGTAAATGGTAAAATAGGTACCGGAAAAATAGCGGAATATTTATATTGGTGTCTTAACAAAATCCTTTGAGGTTTGTTACCACACAAGCCTAAAGTATTATGTTAAACAAAGTCAAAAATATGTTTAAAAAAAAACAACACTAAAGTGAATATTTTTAATTATTTGAATATATTTATGACAGATCATGCTTATGGTATATATTTTATAAAGCAGCACCATGAAGTTGAATAACAAATATTCGCTACACAAGCCTACTGTAATTGAGGATAATAATATTTTTATCAATTTTAAAATTCATTTACATATATATTAGTGCTCAGTTATGTCTGATTTTTTGTGGACATAAATAATATTCAGCCTTCAAGGAGTTTGTATTGAAGGATATATGATCGTGGTAATCACGAATTTATTGTGCTATACAGACAGCCAAACGATGTTTTCAATTATAAAAGACTTCTAGACGTCAGTTTGTTTTTAAAACCCATAAAGAAACCGTAAACGAGGTGTCAAAGGAATCGTCAAGTTATAAGATAATTGTTAACAAGTGAATTATCAGAAATTGTTTTTCTTTCGTCATTACTATTTCTATAAATCTTGGCTACTAAGAAAATGTTTCTTAGAGTTGTCGTTTTTGCTTGTATAATTTTTTTATAGAATTTTAATTTTTCTATTGTGTTTTTGTTCATTTATTTTTTGGTTGTTAGTTGCCATGTTGTTAGATGTAGCTACCTTGTTTTTTGTACATCTACAAATAGCTTTATTGTCGTTTAACAAATACTTGGTTTTTTATGTTTTTAGTACAAAGTCAACATCGACTTTTTTAAACTAAATGCGTAATCTTTTTTAAATCATCAATTTGCTTTTTGTTTCTTTTTTCTTGCTATATTTAGAACCGTTTGTAATAAAAATTATCGATAAAGAAAATTTTCAGTAACTTTTAGTACATCTAATTATTTTAAGACTTTTTCATCTACAAGAAATGAAAATAATTTCTACCAACTAAGCAGTTTACTAATATAATTAGGCACATTAGTTCACAGATAGAAGATGATTTAAAGAAATTCTCAGAAAAATAACATCGTGATTTGTGTGGGATTTGAACCCACATCCCCTGGCTTACATGGCCGGTGTACTGACCCTTGTATCAACGTTCGTTCGTTAGTACAAGGGTCAGTACACCGGCCTACTTAGTACAGTAACTACTTAGTTATGAAAAAAAAAAGTTTTTTTTTTACACTTGTATTCAAGGCTTTTTTATTCCTTAATTTCTATTGAATCGTTTAAGATTTGAAATTTTTTAAAGTTGTGCTTTATATTATATGACTATCGGGTTTTAATAATACGTATCATATAGTCAAGCGTGCACAATAATATATATATATATAAATATAGTGTGCCCGAATATATTAATACAGTTGTGTGTGGTTTACTGATTAACGGGGGAACTTCCCTAAACCCTGTCTCAGTGGAAATCTTCAGCATCCTGGTAATAGCGAGTCAATTGTTGTTTTTGCAAGGTGTTTCCTTTCGTTTGCATATTCAGGCAGTCATTAGGAAAATATGAAAGTTGTTAGACCTCGGTACTGGGAACGAAGAGGACGTCGATCACTCGAGGTTCACGACTCATCCGTAACTATAATAGTTTATTGAAATAGAAGCGCTTCTCTTTGTTCGCTCGAAATGGAAGAGAAAAAAAATCGTAGATCCTTGATTATTCTACTTGCTACATTCTTGATTATAAATGCTTGCATATCTTTTTGGTCTTTTGGAGCGCTCTTTGTCCTCAGTGTCGAAATTGCTACTTCTGAAGCGTTTAAACCAAATTTCACAGGTAGCTTTCGATGGTGCATGTTCGCCGGAGACCTCCTCAAGCAAACGACGTGCTTCATCTGCTTTTTTAAATCAAGTTTAAACAGAAAAGCAAAGCTTCTCGCAAATGCTGTTTTTTTGCCACTAAACTCGACATCTTCATTGATATGTGTTGGGTATCATGACTGCTTATTGTTGAAAGATGAACACAAGTTTAGACATGTATGTCGACTACATGTGTCGTTAGCGCCATCTATGTATGAGACCTAAAAACTTAGTTGCGCACCTAGTATGTATAAATATGTACGTGAATCGCTGCAAAGCAAATTCGTGTGATGTATTTAATTCAAAAATATTAAAATGGAATTCCACCAAGTATTCCCTGTCAAAAATATTGAATTCTTAAGAAAATAATTATTGATCAAATTTTATATGTCAATCGGTTTTTCCTGAAATCTACAAGTTGCATTAGCAAAATATATTTTTTATATATAAAAAAATATAATAAACGCCGACGAAGGATATCATCACATTCGAGTATGAGATATTTGTAAAGATCAGTATATTGAATACTAGATCACCTCTAGCAAGATGTTTGCCCGGTGGAGCAGTAGACCGATCGCCGGGCGGTGTGCAAGTGAATCACCGGTGCGCGTGCCCCGCCGCCCCGCCCCGCCTCACGCCCCGCCTCGCCTCACGCCCCGCCTCGCCTCACGCCCCGCCTCGCCTCACGCCCCGCCTCGCCTCACGCCCCGCCTCGCGCCCCGCGGCTCTCGGCCGGCTCACTCGCCGCCGGCCGCCGCCCCAGCCGCTCGTGTGCCGCGAGACCGCCTGGCTCTTATACTGCATTTTTACAAAAATTGTGCCTCCAAAGTACACCGCGACCTATGCAATATGTCAGCTGATTCCACCCGAAAGTGCCCCCACAGCAGCCGCTATCGTGCTATCTACGTTTCACCACTTTGACACTATTGCTTGTTGCTGTCCGACCGGCACGAACATTGCAAGAATTCAAGATTATTACAGACATGTGTGCCATCACAACTTCTAATAAAACTTTTGCTGAAGCTGCGAAACCCACAGTACATTCCTAATCAAAAATCCTGTTCCTCATCGTCAAGTGAATTTGATCGCCACATTCGCGTTATCTCGGCTTCGTGAAGTGTTTGATTTTTCCGGCCGGCACGATGACTGTTTACGTTGTGGAAAATTCGTTTGCGCCCGGTTTCGCGCATTTTCTCCGCGCGGGAAGTGAGTGATGCGATAAGTGGCACGAGACGCGGGTCCGGCGCCTGAAATGCACCCGTGACTTGTCGAGTCGCGCTTTTTCTGTGATTTTGTGGCCTTTGAGACGACCGTGTAATCATCGAGTTACGCGCATAAACGTTTCACCCGGTATGTAAGAGGATTCTGTTTGTAATGCTAGTTTTGTGGGTCGTTTGAGACATTTCGACGCGGATAAAAATTAAAGTTTTGCTGTGTCGTTCTTTTTGTTAGTATTTATGATATTTAGGGACTGTTACATTTTATAGTCACGATTACTCGGTTCCAATGAAATAAATAGCTGTCTTAAAAATGGTTTGTTTATACTCCAAACTTATTCGTGCACAGTTGCTAAGTTTTATTTTACGCCTCGGGGTCGACAGCTATTTGAACTATTATACACGTTTTTGAGAAACGTAGTAAAAGTTATGGTAGTTCTGTCTGGCTGTGATTTTCTTTATAAATAAACAATTTTTATTTTTGTAATATTTACGAGAGCGTAGATATATTTGATGAGGGTTGCCATCATTATTTAAATTTCACGACTTCTGTGTTGCTTAGTTTCATAATGCGAAAATAGAATATGAGTTCGGTTTTTAATGTTATAAATGTGAGCTCTCTCAAAGACATCATAAATTCGCGTCCGCTGGCCATTCATCGGTAATAATGCACCAGGATCAGTTCTTGCTTACTTAATGCCGGTTACTCATGCATCGACACAACTTGCAACCGATTAGCAATTAGCCAATATCGTCTCTTTATTTTGGATGTTTTTTTTATGGGTTAGCCTTAGTATATAGCGCAAAAGAAGATGATATTGGCTAGTTATCATTTGGTTGTTGGTTAGTTGTATTGTACCTGAATATTTCAAGGTTATAGCGGCTGAACTAAACGATGTATTCTATTTTAGTTATTAATTTTTAATGAAAAAGTCACAAAACATCAATGTTATTATTATAAATATTTATCGTGTATAGTCAAAAATAAAGACAATTCAAAGTAGTTATAAGCATAATATATATAAATAATCAATATTTTTGACAGAGAGTACTTTTCCATTTTAATATTTTAAATAAAATACTTGAATGATTTTTCCACTTGTAATTTTCGCGAACGACTTTTTTCGTTTTGAAAATTCTCAATTATGTCAACTAAAATCTCAGAATCCAAACTCCAAGTTCCGAATTCATTTTCAAGGATTTTATCTTCGTTTCATTTGTATCATGGCTAAATATATGTCGAAACTATGTATTTCTATTTTAAATGAATTTTATGGGTTTTAATTCACAATCTTTTAACATAAAAATCATGAGAGTATCCTTCAGCGCTGTAAGTGGGACTAGAACTAGAAGAATAAGTACTCAGCATTAATTGCATGCTGATTTCTATTATCTAAATAATTTTTATTCTCATATTCTTTTTTTTTTTTTAAATAATTGTATCGATATTTTATTTTTCATTGGAAACTGATATTTTTCACACAAATTAATAAATACGAGCGTATTTTAAAGTTGAAGCATATTAAATATCGTCAAACTACACTCTGGCTATAAATATATCACATCAAAGCTCTCCAAGCATCACAACTATAAAAAATATTTTTAAGCTGTTATTTGAAATAAATTCTTTGAATATTGTTTAGTACAATAAATACTTTGTATTGATATAGTGTATCCTAAAATCGGGTTAAATTTAATTCTAAAAATGAGTGCAATTGAACTATGCACCCAACCCAATTTCTAAGATACTATACAATATGTATCAATACGCTGTGACACCCAAAATGACATTCTGATTAGACCTAAATTGCCACGCTAAAGAAATAACACTTATGTAAAAAGATTTTTACCGAAAGGTTTCATATTTATGATAATAATACAGCTCTACACTTACAGTGTTCAGTCTGAATGAAGGAAATACGAGTACCCGTATTTCGTTTATACGAATCTTGGACATTGAGATCGTGGCGATATGCTACTTTTGCTATTCACCGGTGTTTCTAACGCCATTTTTAAATGAATTTTTGATTTTGCTAAACACATGTGCTTTACATGCACAATCTTATCGTTTATCAGCTTTTAGAGAATTCTATCATTTTATGTCATCACAAATAAAGTATAGTTATTTCGCGTGTGCCTTGTGTAATATGCTGTATTTTTGTATTTCTTCGTTGCAAGAACTGGGCGAATATAGAAATAAAGACATGCCCGATACGATACTTTGCATTAGAATTGTTGTATATTTTTAAATGGATATCGCGGCCGGATGAAGTCATGAATTAAAGATGTAGTCAATTTATGCGAAAAATGCCATGCTTTGTCCGATTTTCTTCTAATCCAATCCCGGTATTTTATATGACCGCATGCCCGTGATATTCGCTACATATTTTATTCAATAATGTGACAAATTTAATTACCTGAATAAAACTTGAAATAATAAAATAATACATTGGCTCACTATCAGCACATAATTATAGTCGAGACTCTCGCCTGATTATAAAAGAATGATGGGTAAAAATAATGATACTTGGATGCCATTTACATTTTTAGATTGTTATTAGTGTTTGGAAAAATATAGTATTTTTTATGTTTTTTTTATTTTTGTCTTAGTTATAAATTGTAATTTTAATATCTCTACTCTTAGGTTGTCATGTTGACGCATATAAATATTCGAGTTGGTTGAAGCATTACCTGGAACATAAATAACAGTCATTTTAGATTTCGGTGTACGTTTTTATAAACAAGTTGTATATTTTATGATTTATATGTCAGTAATTATCACAGGCCTTATAGTTTTGATGTCATATGTGACATTTTCTTACATGTATTAGGTAGAAGTAGAGAAACTGAAATACAAACTCAAAGTCTGGCTTGCCTTGCTGAGATTTTATTTTATGTTAATAACACTATACGTAGTAAACATTTCTTAAAATTCTTCAATGATAAACGAAATTGAATAAATTGATGAATGCAAGAAAATAGCATAAAACATTTTTTTGTTTAGATTATTTAATTTCTATTAGCAACACTGAAAGCAAGTCGTGGTTAATTATAATTTTATTAGTTTTCGTTAATTCTTGGCAACTTTCTATTGAATAAACAGACAGTATAAAAATGCTTCAGTGATTTGACTGGAATTATGAAAAACTCTTTATGCTGTTTTAATATATTTCTCATTATTAAGTGATCAAAATGTTCAACAAAATATTGATCATTTAATCAGAATAAATAACACTTACTTAAAAACGGTTTTTTATACATACAATATGACATTGTTTTTAAATAGGCACACGTTCTGCATTATTGTTATTGAAGCGGGTTTGAAAGCAATAACACCGATTTAATCACTGTTTATCACCTTAAATTATAGGCAATTTCAAAAAAAAATTGTAACTGATGTATTTACATGTCCAGTGGTTTTTAAAAGTTTATTCATTATTTATGATATCATACGGTGTCCACGTCTTGTAAAAATTTCATAATGTGAGTTATTAGATCTGGTTTGTAAAGTCAATAATTGACATGAATCATACATCAGGTGTTTTCAAACAAGTGTCGAGTAACGGAAAATACAATTGTCTCTTCTTTCATAATAGTCTTTTGGCTTTTGAGAAACAAACCCAGTAGGTTTTACATTAATTCCTTACGTAAGAAAAATAAGCATTAATAATAAAGTAATTTAATAAAGTAACTATTGAATAAGCACCTAATAAAATTTGTTGTAGTAGACTTAGTTATTTATTCGTGTAAAGTTCGTAGATATTCAAAGTAGTGCTAAAATATACGACGTAGTTATTTTATTCATAGCTTAACCAAAATCTGTAGGTGTTTGGTCAGACTGTTGCTGTGGTTATAAACGCATAAACTTTTATTTGTAATTCAGTATTAAATTTGTAACTATATATATATGTTATTATTACTTATAGTCTTGATGATAAAATCTCATTTTCATCAGTAGATTAAAGTTAAACTAAAAAAAAACCTGCAATATTTATTATCCGTTGCATTAGAACTATACACATGGTGAAAACGAGAAGGATATTGTTGCAAAAATACCTTAACGTGGAAAGACTTAACTGATTACGAGATTAATTTATTGCTTTAAGTCAAGACAGTGACTTATTTAAATACAAAGAAGTGTAAATTGAATCTGTGTAGAGTGAGGAGCCGTGAAGATGGGGCAGATAAAATCTATGTTTATTTCTTCATTGCTGTCAAGAATGTATTTTTTTCAAAACGTTATTTCAAGTATGTATCGAAAATACTTTAAATTTTTATTATTTTATAGTTTTGTTTAGTCTCTTTGTGAGTTTGCCAAAAAACGTATATGAATATATACACGAAAAAGAAAACACCAAAAGTTGTGATTCAAAAAAAAATATTTCTATAGTAAAATAGACTCGCCACGTTTCTGTGGAAAAATCTCATTTACCGCGTTCAAAAAGTCAACACAGTTTATTGTCTTTAGTCAATATCAGATAAGCCGAAAATGTCACAAACCTTTTATTTTTGTTAATGTATCTACTAAAATAGTACCAAGCTACAGTGTATTTATAATAGAAGTAGTTTTATCGTAAGATCCAAACAACATTAGCATGCAGTCAAAGCAATGAGTGAGGCACTGCCTGCCTTATCGCAAACTACGGCGTGGCAGAGCCAACATCGCCGGTATTTGCTCTTTTTAGATGTATTCTTTTACTGTGTACTCTAATACTGTCTGTCACTGTGTGATTCTAAAAGATTGCACGAAAAGAGGAATAAAACCCTTGTATCAGACACTATTAAGTTATCAAACTATCACGGCTAAACGCTTGTTATAATTATCTACTTGAAAAGGTTAACCGTTTTACTTTTGCGACCGTTTACTATCTTAAATATATGAAAATTAGGCACTTGTTGCATGAATGCCTTGGCAATTTCTTGATAATCTGTTGTGTGAAGTTATTCACCTCTGAAAGTTATATATATATATAGTATGTGCTACGAATTTCAGCATATTTATTTTTTGGATATTTATTCTCTACTAAATAAGTAAAATTAAAAAACAAATTATGAAAAACACTTGTCGTTTTGCTACATTATAACCTTGAAGTTATTACCTGTTTGAGTGTAAATTCGTATTAAAGGATCAAAATTTTATCATGATTTTGCCTTGCTGTTTCTAACAAAGTTTTTGTTTTTCAAAACATTACCAAAATATGTATAATTAATCAAATGATTGATTTAATTTCGCTTTTTTAAATTTAAAAATTGATTGAATTATTTATAACTTGATTGATTCGACGTATAAATCATGTAATATTATACATTGTTTTCAATCTGATTTTCAAACTTGAGCAATATTTTTAAGTAAGTCAAGAGTAATGTGATTGAAATGTTTATCTTAATACAACATTAATTATCTTAATATGGGGCCAGGTAAAAAAAAACATTGCCAATAAACCCATAGAAATAAATTTCAAGGTCTGTGATTCCGAGCAGACTGTGCGGGGTCCACTTCGAGTCTCGAAATATATCCACTGTTAGAAATATGAAGAGATTAAAATTTATTATTTTAACCAACAAATTAAAAGGTATTTTTTGAGTAGAAAAAATTAAAAAGTTACTGTAAAAAGGGGGAAGTATTTTTTTTTACCATTATTCCGTTAGCGGAATATATGAGCTCAAATGAATTAAATGCGAGGAGTCTATAATCCAATGCCATATAATACTAGTATGTATCAAAGGAAGGGGCAGAAAGGCAAGCAGTGGGAAACGCGCAAGGGTATTAGCGACTGTGTCCGGATTGAAACGTTTTTTCATGTGTATATATGAGTTTGGGAAAATTACAGTTTTTTATTTAAACGCTTTTCCATTTTAACTTAATGATTCTTCTCAGTTATAATCACAGATTGCGATGGATGGATCAAAAGCAGCTGATGATTCCCAGCAGGAAGCGATTCTTCTGCTGGGTCGCAGGTCGTGTCTCGGAATGTAGAAGTTCCTGCACAGGGATTGCCAATCTGTGGCCCGCGGTCCGGATCTTTATCGACTTTGAGATAACTTTTAGATTTTTTAGTATAACTCATCATATATTGATGTAGCTCGTGTAAATGAAACTCCGTGCATACTAGATATTCTGTTCAGATATTGCTTTCACGCAGACAGAATCTTTATGTCATTCAGTTGTTACTATTTTCAAATTAACATTTATACTTACTTATAATATATATGCAAAATTATAAGAGATTTGTTTACATTTTTGAAGTAACATCTTCCTACGCTAGATAATATCTGGAGGTAGTAATATACCACTTCCGTGAAAATATTTCATACCGCTTGTTTGTAATACCTTAACTGGTTTCTAATTACTATTGATAAATTTCCGAAGTTTGTTCAAGTTACAATTTTCGGCTCTTGCGGCCGCAATATGTAATTTGATTTTTTAATGTTTTCTTAAAGTCAATAGAAGGCCGTACTGTCGTGGACGTCAAATATTTGTATTAAAATACATTATTGTCGTGTATTAACATTGTCTTGATTAATCATCATAAGCCACTTTATATTTTTTCTGGGTATTAAACTAAAACAAATTTTTCGTGTCCAATTGATAATTAATAAAGATAAATTAATTGAATTTTTCAGAGGAGATTACGTATATTCTACGAAACCTCCATCCATCCAGTTTCATACAAATGACTTTTTGTTCAAATATAACTAAATGTATGGAATATCTTAGTTTTTAATAAAATTCCAATGAAAAAAATTAAGAGCAATAATGAATTATCATCTGTCATTTTCATTATCCTTGAAAGATTTCTTTATAAATTTCTATATAAATATATGTCAGATTTGTTATATGAAGTTGTAAAGTAAAAATTTAAATGCAATGAACCAAGTTTACTTTTTTTTTTACTTTGATAGATAAACTGGATATTGCAACACGTTTTTCTCAAACAATATTTTTTAATATGCCATTTTGAATGCTTTGATATCTGATTGGCGGAACGTATTCATAATATGCATGAATATATTTTTGTTTTTGTCAAACTTGCGGATCCGTTGTTTTTGTTTGTAGGCATGTTAGGTTATATGAATACCAATGCATTTAATAAAAAAAATACTAGTTGCTTTCATCCTTTTTCACACGTTTGTTTTTTTTAATTATCTGGAAATAAATATGCAAAGCGCTTATTTGTTAATTCGCGACTGAAAGCAACAGATAGCAAAAAATACCAATGTTGTTCTTTTACGTGTATATGAAATAGAGTATCGTATCTAATATATTTTTTTAATACAGTTTAAGGTGCATTTGATATAAAAAGTGTTGACAATGAAACGTATGTAATTTGATAGGTCCTTCTTTTGATATCAGATGTTTTTGTGAATTATACTGAATATATTTATATAATATTATACCATTAATATGTTATACGAAAACTTTTTTGGAATTAATATTGCTTTCCCTGATATCCACTAAAAATTAATATTGCATGTATTCGCTGTATGTATCGATTTTACCCTTGTAGAAAAAAGTTTTTTTTTTTTCATATTCAAACAATTCAATTCTTTTGTATAAATTAGGTCAACAATAGTTCTACAATTTAATAAGTTTGTACGTATAAACTATACTTAACTGTATCCATTCGAATATTTGCTTTGATGACCTAGAAAATACTATCGCGGGTGTTTCTGTAAAATTTATCGTAACATATTTCAAGAATTACTTTTTCACATCAACCTCTTTTGATTCTTGCAATAAATATCTAAAAGTGGCCCATTTCGTATACGTACATGGGAATAATTTTTGCAAATGTGCTAAACATATGGCTTCTTATATTTTTTTAATGTAAAAGTAATAATTTATGTGGGTGATTTTAGGTTAATAAGTTTACTAAATATTTTTTCCGTAACATTCTTAACCTAAATTCAATGTGTTAATTAATAACTAAAATTTCGATCGATAAATGATAATAATTATAATATTTAGTTTGGGTTTTTTCTGCAATGTTTGATTACTGTAACTACGGTTATATTTAAAATGTAACCTAATACAATTTTTTTTTAAATATGACATGCACTAAACATTATACACAAAAAATAATATTTTGAAATCTAAATATGTTTATGCTGTGCCGCGTTTTAATATGTCGATTTAATTATTTATGATATAAACGCAAATTTCACAGTAAATTTATCGGAACTTTTATTAACTCATTAACTAGTCAGTCTTTCTGGAGATACTGTTATTGTGTAGTTGATTTTCAATGCTGTTCATAATGATTTTTTTAAGTTTAGTGTTTTATATATAAATATTTAATTTTAGTTTTTTTTGCAGTAGATACTAATAACACACCATTTTTTTTATCAAAATCACCTGCCACAAAAGTGTTGCAATTATAGTCTCACGGACTTTTGTGGTTGCTCTGAATTGTGAATAGTATACCAGTCATCTGTGATCATGACACTAATAGTATTGCGAAACACTGGAATCCCCGAAGTTTGTCATTACATAGTATGAATGGAATCGCGTCAATGGGCCAAGGCATCAAAGGCGTGTGTTCTTCGTAGATCTTCCAAGTATTTTTATCGCAATGAGAACGTAAAATGTCATATCCGCCACAGTTTTTTCCATTCCTGCCTTTTATATATGGGAACTTGTATGTCAATGTATCGCATGAAAACTAATGAAATTAAAATTAAATATCTTCTGATAATTTGGATAAATATGAGTTGCATTTATTACTTACGTCTGAATATATTCTTACATTATAATTGATAATAATCGAACTTCCACAAAAATATCATTCGACATGGGATAGTTTGATTATCACCGGTGGCTCTAAATGCAGTTTTGATTATTATTCATCAATATGTATATAAATTGAAACTTTCTTTAAAATATTTATTTATATCGCAATTATAAGACAGAATTTCACAAAACCTTGTTAGTATTTATATTCGATGAAAGCGGTTTCATTAACTTTTGAAATTTATTATTACGTTATGTATCAAAATGATATAAATATATATGGATATGGCGAGTCGTCAAAGCGTTCATTCGGTCGGGAAAATCCCCATCTCTTGTGAATATATAAATATAGATAATTTGAGATATATTTTTATTGGAATGAAATAATTTGATGCTGCCTTTTTTGGTTTTAAATACCAGTGATATGATGCGTCTCTAAAATAATACCCAAAATAAAGAATGTCTTGGTATTCCCCACGTGCGTTCATGGTGTCACGTATCTGCACATAATAGGTTCACGTTTATTCGATTGCCGGCTTGGGTAGAAGCTTGTATTATATGTGGTATTGCTATTTTGGTCGTATCATGCTCGCTTCTCAAGGCGAGAGTTGCAAAAGACTTCCCGGAACATATTTGTGACCAATCTATGTATTATTTTTTATGGGGTATTGTGTCAGAATTGGTGAATCTCTATTCCACCAAAGAAATCTATGCGCAAGTATGTTTATCACAGTTTTTACAATGTGACATTGAAATATGTCTGATAAAAAAATGCATTGTTTGCAATCGTAAAACTTTGTTTAAAAAATTTTTAATTTAATTATTGAGACCTTTGAAATTAAAATTATCATCCTTTTATCAACAAAAAAAAAAAAAATATATATATATTTATGAAAACGATTTTATCAATTAGACAGATTGCTTTTGTGTTTTATAAATTATCTGCATCCTATGTTTAAGTCGCGTGCAGTTAGCGTAGAAAATTGTATAGTTTTCAATGATGTATTACATGTTAAAATTATCCATCAAAATGCTATTCCATTGTGGTATTGTTAACCCATGAAATATTATTGTAATTTATTATGTTAACAATATGCCTTTTTGTTACGCAGGTAAGCTGGCGGTTTTACACTCTGATCGATGGTCATTTATCATCACTGGAAAAACACAAGGTAGAACAATCAATTTTATATTTACACATCATTATTGTTAATAATATCAATCATTTACAATAGCTGTTAGCAAGCTATTTTTAATATGAATTTTAAATATTTTAAAACTGCTTTCAAAAAGTTATTTAACTTAAAAGCGTATTTTGTTTTACTAGTGATATTCAAAATGAAGATATTTTTTAGATGAAACATAAGCAGCGCTATGATTGCTAGAATTTAATAAAATGTCGATTTTTAGATTTTTCAATATTATGTATTTATTTCGTGTGTTTTATTTTTAATCTTCGGAGCATTGGACGTCAATTAAAATATAGATTTAAAAAATCAAAACATGATATGAATTTTTTTTCCCTTTTAATACGTCAGTTTATCAAACTATTGTTAAGCGATATATGATAATTACTGATTATCAACAGTACATAATATAATTTAATTATACGTTGATCTAGGATCTTGTTTTGTACATAAAACAATTACTATCGATTGGTTCCTTAATAGTTTTATAAAAGGTAATATAACCCTGAAACGAGTTATGTTTTGCTCCTGGGCATACGATCATTGGTATGTTCAAAATAAACAAAGCTTAATAAATTATTAAGCATTAAAATTCAAGTATATTTTTTCAAATTTTACGTGTTTAATTTGAATTTTTTTTTTTTAGAACAAATGACTATTTAGAATTGTATTCAATGTAATGAAATTTTTAGGGTATTCATGAAATACATTTCGTGTTTCAAATGCTAGTCTCTACCTTTTTCTATACCTTCCGTCATAGTTTTTATATAATAACTAGAAATTTAGCCCGTCATGAAATGACGTATTCGATGAACGATGCAATAGTGTTTGAACATATGTTTGGCTGACAATTAGATGAATATTTTGTACACATATTTTTTTAATAACCGGATATTAATTTTGAAAGCAAAGCCATTTTTGGAAATATCACATTTCGTGTCACAAACATCGAATCACTTTCACTGCACTGTTCTTTATTAGATGCAGTCTTTATCACGTTCAATTGTGCTATTCTTTTTTATTTACGTTTGCTGTGCTTAGACGGTGTTAGGAGGCATTTTAAGTTATTAATGATGTGATTAATAATTTCTAACGCAACTAAAAAATAAAATTGGTACTTGTGTCAAGCTGACATAAACTGTAAATTACTTAGAAGCATCATATTTTGTTTTTTTGTAAAAATTCTAAATTTGAAATTCTCGCTGTGAACAACAGAATCATATAATTCGCACATAAAGCATATTTGATAGTTTTATTTAATTAGTTTATGAATGAAAATATTATCCTATCGTCTTGAAATTCGGCACATAACTGCGGAAAATCTCACTGAACTTGCGTGCAAAAAATCAGCGTTGTATCTTTTAAGATATTCTATAGAGAAGCAAAAAATGAAACATACACACACACACACACCCACACATAATGGCTATTATTATAGTAGATATTTTCTATAATTGCGGGTGTGTAGTACTTTAACCGAATCATTCATAAACCTAGCAGAGTGCGCGGCGCATTCCTCAGTTATTGCTTATAGTCAGGGCTCGGAGCAGGTATAGTCGGTTAAAGTGCGCGCTGGATAAAACTCAATTTCCATTATTATCCCCGCGAATTTATTTGGATTGGACGTCAAGCGGTGTTGCAAGAGTGAAGCGCCTGAAGGGCGGCACGCGAGGGGCGCACGCGATGAACGATTGATTCCTCATAAATGCAGTGTTGCCAGATTTTTTTTTACTTTTTTCCCTAAACGTTGCAATGGTTTTTTATTGGTGCGTTCAAGTTTTATGAGTAAAGTTTGTTTACGCATATTCTTTTTTAACCGCTTACTGCCTACTAAATCAGGCCAGGTCGTAAAGTCGGTGGTACAGGGATAACTCGAAAGCTTATCAAAACTTGCATCTGATTAATTGGTAATTTATTCAAGTACTTCTATTGCATTTGAAGAATCTATTCAAGAATTCAATCATCAATGACTTTAAGTTTCTGTAACTGATATCTATACATAGATCAAATAGTTTTATATAGTAATCAAATAAAAATAAATATAATGGCAACTCCGCGCATTTCCAGTTGTTCAGTTCGCCAGTCAGAAGCTATTTTTAATTAATTGCTTTAAAATTTATTGTAATCTTCGGATTGGCCCACTTGCACTGTGCAAGGTCGAGAGTGGATTCATTAAAACCCCGAGAAATACGCGATTTTACCATTCACGAAATTGAATAGCTTGCCGATGATGACGAAGACCTGCTTTTATTTTCAGCAAAGAATATAAACCTACAGATGTAATAATAGTTTGGTTCTTTCAAGATAACTCAATTAGGTTAAAAGTTTTATACTCAAATTTTTAACTATACTGTCAGGGCCTACAACTATGATGTGTTTTATGTTGTCTTTGAAATGCTTACCTTGTAATGTTTTATTTATTTTGTAAATTATAAAGGTGCACTCAACCAACAGAGAAATTCAGCTACGCAAAGTAAATGTTATGTGATACGAATTATTAGAGTTGCGGTCGTTAAACCTGTGATTGAGATTTAAACCCGTTTTGATTTAAGCAATGATTTTTTCATAAAATTATCTCATTCTTTCAGCTTAACTTTATTCATGGCGCATGAAATATTTTTAGCTGTAATCGGTGTTATGTTAGGAAATTGAGCGTACCATAGGTTAAATTGTAGACATATATACTAAGTTTATTTTTTATAAGTTTATTAATATTTACGATGTAGTAACTAAATTAAATATTTATGTATAGATTTCCTATGAATTTTCTGTTTGATCTCTAACATTGGCGCTGTCGCAAACAATTTTTTAAACAAATATTTTTTACTTATGAACTCACTTTGTGGGCATGGATAGCTATTGCCAATGTATTTTACGTCTACCATCGAAGGAAGGCCAGCATCCAGTGGTGAATTGGGTACACCTGATTCCATAAGCCACAACAGGTGCTGTAACCGGGTATTGAATATAATATTTAGGCTATATTTAGTCCACATGTTTCGAAGTATTTGAATTGCTGAATTGCAAGTAAAGATCACTCGATCACAATGTAGTAATGGCTCATCAACACGAGTCTGCGTCTCTCCACTGCTGGATATGGGCATCACCAAACGTGCTAAATTTTTCGCAGGCAGTGTATGTGTGTTCATAGTCTCTGTACCGTAAAAAAACGGTATCTTTAAATTATGACACATCAGTTTATTGAATAAGTATACAAGGCGACGCAGCGACTCGTACGTATTTTAAAAACAATTTTATGTGTCAGTGAATCGTATATTTTTTTGATTAGACTTTAGGAATGGCGGATCTGTCATTTTCTGATTTGACAATACGGTTGCATTTCACATTAGTACTAATTTTTTAGTATTTTAAATGACACGCATCTTGAAATTGGTGAGATCGATAAAATAATGTTTTAACTCAATTAAATTTTTATCAACAGGTTTTTAGTTTTTTTTTTTTTTTTATATACTAAATTGTTTAAAATATCATGGCACGTATTTGTTCAATTGTCAATCCACATGTTCCGATTGGCTTCGCACTGTTCTGATGGTAAGGAATAAATATTCTTTGGGTCTGCTGAATAACTTCATGTTAATCAAATGAATATGTGGCTCTTTGCTCAGGGTCAACAGCGCTGTCATAAATTTGAGGAAATACGACATTTACAGTCATAAAGAAATCACTTTTAATTAGAGCGGACGGCCATTGCTCTAATTTGTGAAATGACATAAGTCGGCGCCGCCCCGCCCGAGCAGCCCATCCGAGACCGATCAACCCACTTTGTATTGTGTATTCATTTAGTTACATTATATTTTGAAATGCCGGCTGTTTTGAACAATGAGCTTTATACATAGAAATAATAAACATAACGTAAGCGTCACAATTGCCATGCCCAATGAGTTCATAGTATTAATAAAATGAGGGAAATATTACCTTTACCAATTTTAGGTATAAGCGAAACACACTCTTGAACTTTTAACTCAAGTATTTTAAACGAATTTTTGATGCATATCTCGTAAGCTCTAGTATTTAGGTTGCATTTTACGATTATCGTGAATGTAATACAAAACTAGCACGTAGTGCTTTTAACTTTGTTCTGTTTATTGTAAATATTTAACAGTATTTTGTACACTTAAACAAATGCATATATCAATTAAATCAGTGTGACAATTATTTGAAATAAAAGTAACATTTATCATCAGCATGCTTAGTACATATTTTGCAAGTAATTACAAGCAGTATTTCTGTTGCACTATTAAATGGCATGTATTTAAAAGTACGGCTTATGTGTTTGAGATTAGCGACCTTATTTCGTCCCCAGTAAATAAACTCGGCGTCACACAAATAACCAGAATTGAATCATAGTATAGTTTATCGTTTCCTCCTTGTCGCAATATCCGGATGAGTGTACACACGTAGATAAGAATGTTTGGTTGTAAATTCTGTACAATAAATTAATAAATTCATTCGGCTGTCGTCATTTTGTCGTATCGCATTTTCGTCGCATGAGTATTTTGTTTTGATTTTGTCGTTTTAACTTTGATATATTGTTTATGCAACGTACTTAAATATAATCTTCTTCAATCGAAATTTAGGTATTTTAGGTATACGACACCGCATTGTTATTCGTTGCACGGCCGTGCATATATATATATTAGCTTATTTTAACATATTTTAATTCTGACAGATGAGGTTATTTTCAAGAGACACCCATAAAAGCGTTCAACTATTTTATGTAATCAATATTTTTGACAAAGAGTACTTGGTGGAATTCCATTTTAATATTTTAAATAATATATTATCCGTGATTTTTCCACATGTTAATTTTATTGGTGACCGGTTTTGCTTACCTTTCACGTTGGCATAATCGAACTGAGTTCAGTTTTGTATTGCATTTACAATATTATTATATTTATGTTGTGATTGTATTTTATTAAATAGAAGAAGTCATGAAGTAAAATGTGCAAAAAATATAAAATTATATGCGCATTTTCTATATCAAAATACAAAAAGGGTCATTTGACCCCTTGTGGTATATTTAGTGTTAATAATATATTGTTTATATAAAAACATGGTTTTACATATAAAAAAATATATATCTTATTCTTGTTCGTTATGGTAATATTAAAAATTAAATTTACGTTGCGATTTGGAACATGTATTTTATATGTAAACTAGAATTTTATCATGGTTGACAATAATACAAAATGGTAATTTAACGCTCATGGTTAGCGAGAAATAACGGTCGCACAGAGGCTGGCGTACGTTTGATTGTTTGTGCGGTGTGTTTAATTTACAAAAGGCGGAATTCGGATGCGACAAAACTGTTGATGCGACAAAACTGTTGATGCGACGAAAGGGCGACGCGACAAAACGTGTGCGCTTGATAAACGAGCCGACCCACTCAGCGCACTCGGTGTGAGCGCACCGGCGCCGGCAACCTCCGCGTACTTGAGTGCAGCTGCACCGAAGTATCAACTCAATATCGCTTATGTGCATTATACATGTCGCGTTACAATGCGCTCCTGCTATTGAATATGTCAAAGTATAGCGTTTGTTTTATTGCGCTTTTTTTTTTAAAATAATTTTTACAATAAAATCTACAAAAAAAAATTTAAGGTTCTACCGCATCTACTCATCGTGCCAAAGTATACTGAAATTTCTATATTTTTCTTCTTCTTGTGATGCCTCTCTCCTCATAGGAGGTTGGTGACCATTTAATCCAGAGGTTTCCAAACTTTTTGTCTCGTCGACCCCTTGTCGAGTGAGCCTTGTTAATATTGAATTTTTACACCTGACCTTTTTTGTCCGTTATATCCGAAATACGTTAAACAGGGGTCCGTTATATCGAGGTTTTACTGTATACCTTTATAAATAAAAACACAAAATGCAAATGTAGTAATATTCACTAAAAAAAATGAATACTTTTAATGGGAGGGATGGGTCTGATGCTTTGACAGGAAGTTTTCAATATTTGGCTTTAAATAAGTCAGATTTAACTATAAATCTCCTCGCCCTGAGGTTTCCAATTTATTTATTTTTTTGGAAGAAGAATGGCAAGCGCACTGAAACCTATCAAAAACCTTCTTGCGATAGTCCATAATGCAGGATAAATAGCTATTAATAATATATATCCCTTTCTAAACTGCACCTTCAGTTCTTCATTAGTGCTTATTCCAACCAGTTCTTCTTGTAGTATGACTTCCGATTCTTCAATGTAACCGTATGAATTGATAATTCACTGTGGTATTTTGGTGATGACCTGTTTAAATGGGATCCACTCTCGTAGACCCCCAATTTATTTTTTCGCTGTCATCGACCCCTTGCAGGGCGGAATCGACCCTTGGGGGTCGATATTGACCACTTTGGGAACCAATGATTTAATCGAACATGTTTCTATCCTGGGCCAGTCTCACTAATTCGGCCCTACTTTAGGTAAACTTATAAAGAACTGAGACGACTTAACACTTGGTGAATATTCAGCGAGATTTCAGTGTTATATCTCTTGAGCTTTATATAATTGTGTCACACTTTTTATATCGTTATATATTCTGAATATACCATTTATCTTCATCGGCCAACGAAAACGTCTCGAGAGACAGTGAAAAATAGAATTGTAATAAAAATTATACCCACACTCTATACAAATAAAACACTAAGTAATTTAATGCTTATATTTTTAGTTTACAGTAAAAACTAAATATGTTGCACTATTGACTGTTTTTTTTAAGGAATATGATTTATTTTCTCTCTATTATCTATTTAAATCAGTTTATATTCTAAGTGTAAAAAAAGCAGTAAATATATTAAAATATTAATATTATTGACAGGCTTTCAATTCATCTTTAAATAAAAGTCAAAATTAAGTCTTGAACGAAGAGAACTAGAGGTAAATGAGGGCATTTTTTTGAATGTGCTTTTATGTTTTTAAACAAAATCCCTAATTTTTGCGTATACTGTCATAGTTATATAGTTTTTTCAAATTAATAAAATACATATTAAGCCTTTTCTTTACGAAGCATACGGTCAATGCAGAAGTAGTATTGTTTTGAAATATATAATAATTACGTTTAATTTCAGTAACGCTTCAGCTGTGGTTCAGTCATGAAATAGACCATTGTCGATTTATTTAAAACAAAACCAAGCATCTGCCGACCGCATGCCTTTCCTGAGTAAAATCTTTGATGTTGCCGTTATTCCGATTGTGTTTCACAAAACTTGTTTTTTTTGCTTCTGTGATTTGCTTCGATAGTCTGCGTGGTAATCCAATAAAAAATTTAAATTTGGCGATAGGTATGCAATAAAATATAAAAAAATCTATAATTTCTGATTTCCTTATTAAAATCCTTGGTGGCTTTGTTTCCTGCAAGACGTTTATTTTTACAAAACTTCGTGAATAAATTAAAAAAAAGTATACAGTGTTGTTTTGAACATGAATGAATCTAAAATGAAAATCAAATACGTACACTATGTATAAAACGGCACTCTAAAATCACATATAAATGTTTTCTTATGTTCGCATATTTATAGTCGTGATTAGTTAGAGGAGTTACAACATTTGATATCTGTTACCAGAATTCCTAGGCACAACCATAATAAGTTCGTGCTCAGACTGTGAAGTCTTCTAAAACAATATTTGACGTATTCCAAGTAAGCACTGTGGCCCGAATGCAACAGTTACAATTGTGTAGCAGTTAAGCATACATATGGAAATTTAATTATGCTCGTGGCTTCATTTTTTTTTTATTAAATTCAATAATCGTGATATACCATCTAATATTTTAAATGTGATTATCATCTAATACCTCAAGGTAGATTGGCTTGGGTGCATAGTATTTGCTACACTTGTGGATAAACAGGTGTATGCAGTTTTGTAAATGATGCCATAAAATATGTGTACGTTAAGAAAGAAAATAAAAAAAAAATATTTTTATGTATTTCTATAACTAAGTAACTGCAACGACAACTGTACTAATATTGACCTGTTGCTTTCTGTTTTTTTGTCCTTAATTGTAGCATATTCAAATCAATAGCTTTTGATAAATTCAAATAAAAAATTTAATTTATTTTGTAACCATTTATAGATTTGATGTGATTGTTTCATTAGTATGCGTATAGTTGTTATTTAATGGGCCAATGGTAATCAAAGCAGTTGTGTAAATACGTACCTTTAGCATATTATGTAATGTTTTCACAAATAGTGTCAGTATACAGAAGATAGCCAATATCACATTATTACGATCTATACTTATTATTTATACAATTTATACAATCGCGACTTAAATCTTTATTTCATAAATAAAATTACATCGATAGTGCTCTGTTGACAAAAAACTCCCGTTTTTTTAAATGAAGATTTTAAAAGCCTGTGTATATATTTTGAAAGGTACTCTTTTTTTATAAAAAATAATAATTATACGATTTTTCGACTATGTTAGCAAAATAACCGGTTAAGTATATCGAAGAATATAGAAGAATTTTTAAAATATCATATTTGCGTGCTTTCTATTTGGTGTTTTGATAATCGTTATTCTCGAATCCTAAAGGTAATTTACCGGAATTATTCAAGTATTTTTTTCAAATATTGTGAATTTTTTCCTCATTTCTGTTGGTGAACCCACCAGAGCGGTGCGGAGTCTACTTGGCAATTCGTACGTCACCTGCTAATGACTTGTTTAAATAATTATGTTGTAAAATTCGTGTCCTTCACTTGTCCTTGCGCCGAGCTGCTCACTCGCCGTGTTTGTGGAGACTCGGCGGAGTTATCACCCACCAGGGTCAAAGCTCAGCCCGAAAGCGACGTTTAGCGTAATTTCCTTTTTTATTTTTACCGGAACACTTCTTTTACATATAACCACCAAACATCGATGTATGCGTATTGAAAATTTATTAAATATTCAACGTCTTAGTCCTCACTTGAGACACAAACATTCTTTCGTTTTCGTCCTACTATCAACTCAATATTTATGTTTTTCACTTAGGTCTTTCAGGGTTAGGGTTTTCAAATCTTTTTAAGCTAAGTACTGAGGCCTTTATAAATTTGCAAAAGGCTTAAAACAACCCATTGCAACTTACTTAATCAGCGTGTCAATGTGAATAATGAATAATCAGGAATACTAGCTATGCAGTAAATTTACTTCACAGGTGTATCTTCACTTGTTGCTCTGTTACTTATAGCACCAATAAACGTGGTGGGTCTCAATGAGCTTGTAGTTGCGGACGGTCCTCGTTAAGCTCCAATAGCTTTGAATAACATGATATGTGTATGAATGGACAACTTTTCAAATCGTCAATTTTTTCGAACCCACTCTTCAATCATATCGCAGCTTCACGTCGAGATAGCCGTGGAGGGTGGGCTCGAGGAATCCCGCCGGTGTTGTGAAAAAACTTCAAGGGTTTTCGCGTCGTTTCGTGTGTGAATACCTAAAATATTATATAAACGATATACCTATATGAATGAAAAATCCACATTGATTTTAAATATTTGATAATAATCATATGTGACGCGTGAGGAGATCGTGGAAGAGTCCAGATCTAGAATGGGACCGACCGTGCGTCAGCTGTCTGGTCTATTGAAATAAATTGAAGCTCCAGAGGCGACTGGATATCAATTAGAATAAAAGGCATGTTATGACTTTCGGCGTGCTCTGTGCAATCACTATTTATAGCTGACAGCATGAATTTTATACCACAGCTCTAGTACGGTACACTAATGTTTGATTAGTTATCTTTTTTCGGCTCGTTTCCAGAGATTTTTTTTTTATTTGTAAGCCAACATTGATAGTATTTTATTATCATAAACAGATATCAGACTGCGCTCACGCATTTACTTAAACATAATATAAGATTTTTTTTAAAATATAAGCAATGTGTATCTGATATTTATAGCTTGCGATAATACTATTTGGATGTAACTTTTACATAAAAAAATAATGGTGCAAAAGCATGTTATTTTAAGTAACGGTGTAAACAGATACTATTAAAATAATTATTTTTCACGAGGAATGCGATTAGATTCTCGCGGTGCCGAAGATATAAAAATCGTTGAAAATTTTCAGTGCTTCTGTATGCGTGGTACGTCAAAAAAAAGTATGCTCTAATCCTACCCGTGGCTTTTTATTTACGAATACTTTGGGCGCGGAATCTTAAAATTACACAACATTGCAAATAACCGGAAAACCACTATTAAAGTGAAGTTATTTTCAGATTGAGTTGTTTTGTGGAGTTACATTACGCAAAGGCCACTAAAAAGAGGTATGACAAGCTACGTTGTACTTTTTTTATGCTGTTACTTGATTTATGACTTTATATTCAGGCCAACTGTCACCAGGGTGGAATAATTTCCCCTTAAAGGTTGATGCTTTTATTTTGCAAAATAAAATTGATAAGTTAAATTGCAAGTGTTCGATTAGGAGAAATAAATATATTTCATCACTTATGTTACCGGTTTCTTCTAGATTTGTTTCTTAGAATCAACATGCACATTTGCCATGAGACCACCTCTTTATCACAAGTGGTATTCAGAGAAAATATCACTTATGGTCGGTATACTGTGGGATTGTAGAGTGCCTCTCTTATTCAATAAATCTTAAAAACAAGTACCCTAAGGCAATTTTATCTCCAACCTCCGACCGTTTAACATCTACTCTGCGTCGTCCCCATAAATGCGTTTTCAGTAAAACTACGAGTATGCAGGGAATTTTTTCCAATGTTAAATATTTAAAAGAATGATTGCTTTATAGCCGAATACATGAATTTTTTTTATAAGCCTATATATCTATAACGGAGCTACAGTTTGCTGAATCTTCGGTTTCTAGAAACGAAAACAATCATTTTGCTGAACCGGCTTCAAAATAAACAATCCGAAAATTTAATAAGGAACATGTCCAATAACACCCAATCATGTATTCAGAAAATAGAATAGGATCATCACGATGACGCACGAAAGTTGAAACAATATAACCTTTAAAATTTTTAAGTTTTAAGCCTAATTTATATTTAATGAGATTATAAAAGACGTCGCTGTGAGTTTCGTAAACGCCTTCGCTTTCCAAGAGCGCACTTATTCAAAAGAATTATTTTTTCTTTGTTACATTTTCAACGTTGTGATCAATAGGGCAAGTTTAAATTTGGCATACAGCGTTTTGCCTTTCTAGTGTGCACACGTTCCTCACGGTCACTTTTGTTTATTACACTGGCGGGCCAATAAGAAGCCGGAGTTCACGGAGGTCAACAATGGCGGCGGTGTGGTTTCAGAATGTGCAAGTGATGTTATGTTGTCGTTGCCAACCCGAGGGCCAATCGTATTCGTGCCATTTTGGAATCTGAATTTTTGATTGGAATAATTCACCTCATGAAGTATACGTAAATTTATGTAATCGTTTTCGCTCTTCTATAATTGTGTGTAATTTAATTTTCGGAGGAAGATTTTCCTACCGTGGTTTTGCTAAAAAAATTATCATTCATTAATTTTTTTGTAGTTTCTACGGAGATAAAGCCGAGACTCGTTGATAAACTGAGTGAAGATGTTTCTAGAAACCAATTACGGATTCTTATGTTTATTCAATTATTGAGTATCAGAACAATGCTATCATCAATATTATCTGTAAAGAGGAAAACTATACAAGAATAATTATTGAAGTAATGGAATATTTACATTTATTTTTCCTTATTATCTATTACACGACAGCTGATAACTTTTATAACCTCTATATATCAAGCGTGATATCACGAAAAGCCGATATTTTCGGTTAAAATTAATAATTTCACTAATCTCGACACCAACACTAGATCGTTCCACTCTTTCTGATTGTACTATTTATCTCGATCGTTACCTGCGTTATCAGGTGATACCAAAGTTAAACATGAAAAGTCTGCCCGGCTTTATGGCGCAAATACGGCGAAATTGTATTTTGCCTCGACACATAACTGCCTTATGTGGTTAGAATACATATTTATTCATTTTTTAGCAATTTTTCAGTATGTGTAGTTGGCGTGATATTCATTAATTTGGACCCCATCGAATCAGTGAGCCAGCCATTAATTTTTGAATATTGTTGAATGTAAGCCACACAATCACAATAAAAAAAACTATGGTTCTTCCGATTGCATGTTTTCTTATATAACATTGAAAATATCCATCACAATATCCAATGTTTTTCGCATTTTTTAAAATAATGTCAATAGATAAAATATATATTTTTTTTATTATACCGTTGCTGACCATTGGTCTTCGTGAATTGTATAGTACGACTTCAGCGTTTATGAGTTTGGATACTTTTAAAAATAATATCAAATTATTAGATTACATTTGATGTCAATAATTTATATATTTTTATTATAATAAGAAGAAATATTATTAATCAAAGTGGCGGTAGCAATGCAAAATTTGCTATTCGAAAATATTCCTTATTATATTATCAGCTTATATGCTTAACATCAAAATAAAATTTATTATCCTTTCAATGTTTGTATGTTTTATTTATAGTGCTGCCAGGTATACTGGATTTTTATTTTTATTTTATTTGTGTATATTTACAAGTTTTACAAGTATTTGAAAATATTTCAAATAATAATATAACGAGTGATGGGATAAAATAGTTTTTTTTTGTGCTAATGGCAGATGGTGTTTTACCTTGGCTCTTTACCTTAATCATTAAATTAACTCTGGACTCTAAAATCCCGAATCAGACCCGTGTATTGCGGGCCGAGCCTCGCGCGGCTCGGGTGACATAATGTTTTAATTCTGCCAGCGTCATGGGATATTTTTGAACCCAATTGAATCGTACGAATGGGTTATTAGCGCGCCCTCTGCTCTTTATTCCATGAAAAATCTCTTTAATTAAAACCAAATCTGTTTTGTGACGTCACAGTGAAAAAAAGAGACTCGGACTGCTGTAGTTATTTTTGTGTTGTGAGGTTAAATTAGAGTACTGCTTGTATATCTTATTGTCCATATCAGCTCGTTCTTGGCGTAGTAGTTGGCATCTTTTGCCCAAGAACGTGTTGCTTTAAGCCAGTTTTGACAAGTGAAGCCCCGAACTGATATATTTTATTAATTTAGTCGAATACGATCCGCAATACGTAAAATTGTTTTATATTGGTTTCTCAAATATGTTTAAAAACCGCTTGGAAAGAATTTTTATCCTTGTTTTGTATTTGAAATATTGAAAAAAAATGTCGAGTAGCAAGTAGCTTCTTTCCATAATCGAAATACCAAGTGTTGCAACAAGAAGCTTCGTTGTTTTCCATGAACATAATACAATTCAATCTCATACTTTTTAACCTTAAATGTGCATTATTTTAGTTTGAAATGTGCATTTCACTTTATGACTCCAAAAAATATTTAGAAATTAAAAAAAAAAAGTTCACAATGGGCCGTTGGGCGAAGAAATACAATGCGTGGTGTTTGACAGGGTTGATGTTAGTTTACTGTCGCTTCAGCATTTAGTTATTTTTGCAGCAGGACAAAAACGCAAACTCGTTCAGTGCACATACTGAGTGGTCTTATTTTGCAATTGTCACGTCCGCTCAATGTAGTTCGAACTAATTTTATTTATGACCGTTCCAAAAAAAATTGTATTTCAGTAGTTAACCGTACAAAAAAAGTAGAAAAATACACGTACAATACGTCAATATATAAATTCAATTTTGTTCTGTAAAATATGCATAGATAGAAGATAATGTTAAAAGTAGTCATTTTTAGATAAAAATCAGTTTTTATTTTCACTACTTTTTTATGATTTATCGATTAATACGGTGTATAAATTATCTACCATAGTAGTAAATAGTTCATCGGCACATTCTGGCTTTATTTTAAACATTTTAATTTTGTTTACACAACGCGGCCATCATTATATTGACATGACGAAGTTACATACTTTATTCATGAATCGATCCAAGTCAACTCAAATAAGTGGCTGTGTAAATAAATTTGTCATTTTGATCGTCATTTGTGGAAAAATACTTCCATGTCGTTCGAGCGGCCAGTTGGAGCGATCAAAATGACACGATGTCATTTTCATGATTTAGGCCGGTTTTATAAACTGCTTTGGTTGAAGTATATCCTCTCGATAAATCAAAGTTATATTTGAAATAGTTCGTGTATTTTAAAATAATTATATCTGGTTGTTAACGACAACTTGAAAGTACCCGAGATTATTCGGAGCTAATATTAACAAAAATATGTTTCGTGTCAGTTCATGACCATTAGGTTTTACGTTCATTACATATATTATAAATATCTCTCTACATGTTGTTTCAAAATAGACGGCATTTCCTGAATAGTAAAAATAAATTTAACTTTGTTTTAATCACGCTGGACACCTCTTCATATGAATTGGGTGGTTAGATTCAAATATTTTCCGAGTCAAGCAAAAATGTTATTTTAAATATAAAAGTACACGCACATTTTGAACTGTTATTATTTACTCACGTGCACGCATTATTTTAAGTTAAATTAGAATAAAAATATGTGTTTGGTTTTATACAATATCAACCTACGTTAATGTCAAAAATATCTTTGATCGAGTAAAATATTTATTCATGCCTTTGAATTTGGTTGTTTATAATGTCGACGAAATTCACAAGTTTTGTTATAATTGTAACTTTTTAAATATTTTTATTTTGTTTTTATGTTACATTAACATGATATATTCAATAGCTTATCTATGTTTTTTAAACATGTGACATCAAAGCTCGAGTTATTCGATTTATTATGGAGACACTGTGTTTTATAACACTCTCTTTGTTTAATAAAAATATTTCTAATAGATTTTTAATTACATCTGTCTTGTTTAGATGTCTAGATGTATAATTAAATATACATTTTCATTTATTAAAATACAACTAATGCACTAGTATGTTAAATATTTTACTGTTACATTTTCACAATGTGAATTCATCCGCATAATGATATTTATTTATCTAATTGATAAACGCTGGAGTGATTCAATTCCCACTTGAGATTAAAAGGGAGATGATTTATTACTGCAGGCAGCCCAGCCGACAAATGTGGGCTATTTATTAACTTTATGGATCTGAAAATCAAGGTGCTCCTCTAGGCGAATTGAGAAGCTGTTTAATAAATGCAATACGCGCTGTCCTAGTTTATTTAATGTTATCTTTCATTTGAATAAAATCAAGTAATTTCGTTTGTTTGATAAAAAAAAGTTAATTGTGATTGTTATCGGAAACATGATTATCAATGGATGATAATTGTTCAGGTGAAATCTTCACCAGTTAGAGTAGTTTTAGTTGTGCACCGGTGGTTTCGAGTAATGCTTATTGACCGATGAAAATAAATTCTACCGCCATATACTATGTTATAAAACTCTTCTTTGACTTAACCGAAGCAATGTGAATCAAGTGTAAACTAGACATAAATTAAATTGCGATTTCTCGATAATCAATAGTTAGGCGCGGGTTATATTTATTTTTATAATATTTCATAAAAAAAGTATTTTAGTAATTTTTTTTAAGGAATCAAACAAGTATTATATTACGAATAAACAGAATTAATATTTTTATAAGTTGTATGTACTTACTCAAATAAATCTTTGCTTTTACACAAAACATACATAAAAATGAATGTTTATCATAAGGCTCCATGGGACTGCCCTTATGTCACAGGTGGTGTTCCATGAAAATGTGTATTACAATTGGAATACCGTGGAGACGTAAATCGCGTCTGCTTTTAAAACCGTGCAGTGTATCCTATGTATCGTCCTCGCGGATGCGTGAACCATACGAAAACAATACAGCTCTGCAAGCCTTTCATTGGTTCGAGGTGTTCTGCAGGCCAACCCAACCAAAACAAAGCAATAAATACGTTTTTTTGCCTAGTCGTGCCGAGCGGGCCCCTCGCGGCCCAGACTCCAGACTAATTTCGTTTTTGTTCAAGGCGAGCGAGTTCACTCGAGAGCCACCGGCCGTCCCGCCAGCCTCCCATCGCTCATAAAAACCATTTGTTTTTGGCGGTCCATAAAATTCTCAATACCCCGCGGTATTGTGCGGACTCAAGGTGGATCTGCGCCTGGAGCGGCCGGAGTATCCTCAGCTGCCACTGGCATCAGCCCATCCGAGAAACAGCACTTCTATTATTAGCTGGTGTTATTATTCCGGTACTGTGCTGCAAACTCTATACAAAAGTAGCAATAACATTCTGAGGTATTAATTCGTAGGTATATATTATAACACCATCTTTGTTGATTTCAGAAAGAACCGGCTTGAATGTCTAGTAAAACTAAAGTCATTGAATATCTTATATGTGATGTAATTATGCAGATGTTGTTATTAATAAATCAGAAATACTACTGATTGATAGTATTTTTTATTACTGTTAATCATCCAATCTGCGGTTGATTGAATGTTAACAGTTGACCGATGACGTGTAGATTGGTGACGTTATCTTTTCTAGGAAGTCCACATGTGTTTAATGTACGGTTTGTCAATGATAATGCTGTGTCCGGTTCAATTGTAATGCCGAATTATGGTAATACCATTCTTATGTATTTAATAAATAATGCATGGAACTCTTTTTTATTTAGAAAAAAATAAGTAACGATATTTTAATATATTACTGGTAAATATATGTCAATTTATCAGTTTTTTTAGACATACGCTTAGCTGTTAAGTTTATTTGCATCTGAAACTTTTACTAAAGTTTTTTTTGTTTAGCGGTAAGGAGGTCAATGGTATAAAATTTCTGTTTTAAAGGAAGCTATTAGTTTATTTATAACGCAATTCTGTAATAAATTATCTATTTGTTCAATTAACCGTTTGATGATTCGGTTATTATAATTATAATGCAATCTGCAATTTAAATCTGAGGTAGTCGCGCACTACGAGTAATTGCAATGTCAATAATGTTTTATTATCTGGCCTTGTAGAGAAGTCTGAATTCAATCTTCAATGCGAGATCCGGTTATGCCCATCAAATTAGTTCCATATAAATAATATAAAATATTGCATTATCTCAGAGCGGAAACAAATTTATCAATAAGCAATATATATTTTTTAAAGTGATGAAGAACATTTGTATCGATAAAACCGACTTTTGTAATATGTAACTCTTTTGCAATTTAATCTTAAAAATCATAATTTATGCATTTTGCCAAATTAAAATTTGTTGATTATCTTAATATTTGGTAATATTTGAAAGTTAGACCACAATTTTTGTGGTCTTTTTAGTTGAGACATTTGCTTATCGAATATTGGTTCATGGGTTGGATTCCTAGCAGAGCAGTTGATTTTTTTGAATTATGTAAAAATATATAAATTGCGAAGCCTCTTTAACAAAATTCTTTCTGAGAAATTTCTCTGATATCTACTCTTACTGCGTATTGTAGGCCATTGACTTTCGTTTACTTAAAATATTTAATGCTAATGTATGACTTGAAGAATATTCGCCAATTCAATATAAGCTCATCGTAAGTTATGTTTTACCTATTTCGTAAGATCCAATGTATCTATTTGCGTCTACCAAGTAGCCAGTATCAAAAACAAACTCTTCGGCTGGCAGACCGCAAATAATCCCAAATCTCTTCATAGGCATATTTATTCACTGCCAAATGGATCGCCTAATCCCAGAAAGGAGTGTCCGTGACGTCATTGCCCGCGCTCAATTAGGGCTGCCTCCCACCTCTAATGTAGTAAGCCTTAAAAATATAAATATAAGCCCATGGGTAGGTTTAGTGTTGATATATCGTTAGTAGGGCGTGACTCAATAATTTATAATATAAAATTGTTCAGGTTTAGAAGAATGAATATCATACTACATCGATGGGTTAAATCATAGGCTCCCAAACTATTTTGTCCCGTCGACCCCATGTCGAGTTTTCCTGTTTTTCGTAGACCCCTGCCTGGCTAATATTAATTTTTTAAAAAAATTCATCAACTTCAAACATATTTTTGACATCTGATATGCAGGTGCGCCATATTTTATGTCGGCATGTAAAACATTGAATATCTTTGACATTTATAAACCGATTGATTTAAGTAAACACGTTTTGAAACATTAATTAACACTGAAACAACGCGCCGAAATAGTGACGCTGTACATTGAAAATAGTCGTTCAGTTGTGTTAACTCAACGTGCATATCGTCGAAAATATCGTGGCCAACATGGCCAACGGGATCCACTCTTGTAGATCCCCAATTTAATGTTTCGCTGTCATCGACCCCTTGCAAGGCAGAATCGACCCCTGGGGGTCGATATTGACCACTTTGGGAACCTATGGGTTAAATTGACCTCCTGCAGGTATACATGCAACGTCGGTAGGTTTAAGGCCTCACACACGCAGCGGCACAGCTTGCGACCGGTTTGAAATCAGCCAATAGCTTCCCATTGTTTTGAGTTTTTTTTTTATGGTTTTGCTTGAGTTAACAACGCATTGTAGGACGGCATTGGCTAGCTACAAGTCGGTTGGAAGTTATCATCAGGTTCGAGCAGTTGGGTTAGGTCGGCAGCCCTGCGCGGCGGGCCGGTGCGCGCGACCGCGCCAAGGCCGCGCGCGGAGTCTCTACTACGCGATTATCAGTGACCCGCGAGCGAATGGGTGTGATTCGTATTCGGAAATAAAAACTTTAATGCAAATTGTGCGGATCGTGCGTTTATTTATATTAAAACTACGCAAATAATGTTTTTAAAATTTTGTTTATTCCGAAATTTTTTTGAAAATTTTATTTTATAAAAATATGTTTTATTATTATTATTGATCCACCCTAATTGTGTATAATTGCATTTTGATAAGTAATAAGTAAATATCTAGATTTTAAATAAGTTTTTTTATTCCTATATCTATGTAGTATACGCTACTTACACTCCTATAAAATCACTTACAAATATCAAGGTAGCATAGATAATGTTATGTCCATGAGTGATTGCTCTACTTTTGTATCGATTGTAATAATAAAAAGTACGTAATATCGTAAGAAAGCTAATACGCAAAAAGACGCGAAGTTCTCAATTTTCTAGAATGCAAATTATGTATTGCATGCAGTGATGAACAACATTTTGTCATTTGTACACTTAATCAATGTGTGTTTTGAATTCCACTGCACACGTTAATGCTTAATATTATGTACTTAGAACATATATGTATTAAGTATTTCTCTCAAGTTTCAAACATTCTTTCGGAGAACCGTCGCAAAGTCAATAGAAACAGTATATTTTGAGTGTCATATTCATTGGGTCGGTACTTGTGTTTATTTTAGCATTTAGAACAAACTAAAAGTTATTTTTTGGCGGTGTCCATGTGAGATGCTACTTGAAGCAACACAACTGTGTTTCAATATGTGCACGTTTATTATGATATTATGGCTCGGCAATAAATAACATCCAAGCCGTCTACACACGCTGCGACACAAATGACAACTGAACGGTGACTAACCAATAGCGGCATATTTTGCGTAAGGCTACACTATAAACTCCCAAAATAAAGAGATGGTATTGGCTAATTGCAAATTACAAATTGAACATCTTCGTATATAAATCGCTATATAAAACATTCAAAACGTAATATAAAGTATTCCACTATCGTTACATTGAAAATAAATCTAATAAATATCATATTAAAGATAATTGACCAAATTTATATAAAATATTAAATTTGACGTAATACATCTGTGATGGCAATTGAAACATTCACATGACAGTATCAGTAGTTAAAAAAGTCCAAACATTAAATTTTTAAAATGAGTTGCGTAATTTCTCTTTTTAATGAAAAAGCATACATTTTGAGACACCATGTATACATGATAAGTAGAAATCACAGCCAGCTTGATCCTAAGAAAGATCTTCTAAAACAGATAGACTGCATTGCTTTGGCTCAGTACTAGTGGGACGAAGCTAGGGTTTATTTGTTTACTAATTAAATATTCCCACTTTGAAATCTAACTACATATCTCGTATAAATTATTTCAAAGGTTAGTCAATAACTTTGTAATGAGTTTCCTTGTCATTAATGATACGTGTTCTTGATTTTATACGATAAATAATTTTATTCTACTATCGTCCTATAAATTTATATCTTGAATAACTTCTATGGTGTAATTTACAATATTGTATAATCATTATAAATAATCACAAAATTGTTACTCTTTCTTTGTATCCCATAACAACAACATAAAAATTCGCTCTCATATTTCCCAAGTTCCTATGCTTTTTGTTGATATATTAATGCCTTCAATAAAAAATCCCATTACGTGTTAATATAAAAAGCAATTTCGCAATTTAAACCAAATACTTAATTAGCAAAAATCAAATTCATGCAATTTTTTTTGTTGAATTAATTAAAATGTAGCTTAGTTGATATTATTTTTGTTCTCTTTTTATTTTAATTTACTTTGGTTGTACGACGCAAATATAGAATAGTTAAAATATTTTCTAACCACGTTAATTTTCGCAACCGTACCAATTTAATATTTGTATATTTTAACTTAAAATAGCACCATGGCCGCCGCTTAAATACTGAGCAAAATACACTTGCTGAAATTTTCGATTGGAATATCATATTTGATTTATATATATGATATTTGATTTATATAAATATATATATATAGATATTAGGATTGACTTGGTAAAATCATCTTAAATATAAAATGTACAGGTAATTTAGGATTTTCTTATAGCAATATTATCTTCATATTCACGATATAACGCATTGATTTGTTATACTTATTGATTTTTATATGTAACTGTTTCATATTATTGAACACTTATATTAGTTATATATGTTTCATTATTGCTTTAAGCTTTTTGATAGCCGCGATAAAAAAAATATAAAAAACTTGAAGAGAATTAAAAAGTGTGTAAAACATTTGTAATCTTTTAGGCGTTTGACTATCTTGAGTATTTTAATTTCTGATTTACATAAAAAAAGTGCCCAAAGTTATGTAAATATGCTAATTTATACTATCACAATCACTCTGCCTCCGTCGTAATAAATTTATTCTAAATCATGAGTTCTCATATTAACGATTGTGTACAATATTTCCGTTTACCTACAATTCGTTTTTGTCAGTGATTGCTCAACATTCACAGGTACTTATTAAAAAAAAAAGTGATTATTAAGTATAATTATACAGGTTTAAGAAGGTCGACGGCAACAAAGGCAGCAGCCGAAGCACTATCCACCCACTCAGCAGCATATGCGGGTACCTTTGCTATTCCTGCATAGTGCTTCACATTCCTATGTCTCTTATGGAGTTCTAGATGACTGATGCTTAGATGCTTAACAGGTTTACGTAAATACTCGAATACCATTCAGTATTCGTACCATTGAACGTAATCTTCTATACATTAGGGTTATTATGTTTGTTATTCAGTGCTGAGTAATTTTTAATCTAAGATCGCTTTCGGACCTTTCGCATTTGATTGATAAAATGGGTGTAATTAAAATCAACAGGTTTGGAATGATTGCCAGAGTGAATCTGAAGTTTTCGTGAGGGGGGTAGTACTTTCAGGGGAGTGCGTGCGGTGTGGTTATTACACCCATGTCTCTCCAGTCCTTGACCCGCCCCTGGCCGAGGAATGCGCCACTGCCCTCGTGCCCGCCACTGACTTATGTGACTGCAAAAAGTACTTCCTTTCATAACGATTTAGGTCACCTAGTCCAATATCAGGGCGCTTGCGGGAGGTCTACTATTTTTGTCAATTTAAAAAAACCCTTAATTCATGTTATTTGACAAATAACCCGATGATATTCAGAGTTATTATAAAAATAACAAATTTCTATTTTAATTTTTGCTTGGATTTTCAGTTATAGGATATAGTTGTGTTTTCAAAAAGTTTTTTTTAGTATCTTATTTTATATATAATTTTATTTGTTAAAAATGAATTTTTCAATTTTAATTCAATTTTAGATTCTACATCCAATTTAAATTACTTTTATCGCTTGTGTCTGGTCATCGACGAACCGCTGTCGAAATAAAAAGTGCTGTTGTTTTAAAGTGAATCGTAGATTTCTGCAAGTAGAAGAGAAAGTTTGGTTTCCTGGTGTAATTACCCACCGGGCTGTTCACGTCAGTAAGACAAACTCGTGATAAATTTAAAAAAATAGCTTGATTGCTTAATTGGTATTGGTAGTAACCGCTGTCAACTGAGACGTGTTCTTACTCTGTTTTTGATGCTTCAACTAATAAGAAGATTGACTCGCATAAGATGCAACCATTACCTACAGCTTGTATTCAACAATTATTTTTTATATTCTTTGTCAGAAGTTTGATGACCATCTCATTAAGCATATGTCAGTTAATGGTGTAATGTGTCTCCGGGACCTACAATGCAGTTTTATGTTCAAAGGCATGGTCTGCGTATTGCTGCTGCCCAATAGTGTATTATTATACTATTTTTTCCTTAAAAAGCTCTGGCATTTAGATCTGATACTCCTGCAGCAGGCTGCAGAAAATATATCAGGAACCCCGATCTCTATAAGGTACTTCCAAAATACATCCCTCCACAATCTCCGCTACTCTATTACCGATCCCTCAAATACGCTCATGGCGCAGAACGGCGGCCAGGAAATATACGAGTCCAGTATAGTAAAAATTTCGTAGAGTAGTTGGATCTATAGATTTCGTGAATATTATTCTACTTGTAAAGTTATTAAATTGCCAAATTTTTGTCGTAATCAAAAAAGTTTATGTGGGTTAACTTCAGTTACATTCTGCCGGTGTGCTCTGATTCAAATGTGAATAATTATAAATAATATTATCATAATGACTTGTTATTTGATATTCCGTCTACTGCTATTACAAATTGCTCGTTTTTATTTTCTTTTGTGAGGTAAAAGCGTTGACTTTTTTGTGCGTTGCAGTTGGCAGCACGCTGGCTTTTTTTATATCATTAAAATAATTGATTGTGATGTTTTTAACACACTGGACTCACTCACCTGTGTCATGTCGTGTGTGATAGTGTAAAATGAACCATCGAAATAATCATGTTAAAAATCTAGGTTTTTGTCGTTCTTTTTAAGTTTCTTATGAAAACGATCAATATTCATCAAAACGAAGATTATATTATCAACTTGTGGTTTTTATGGTACGTCCAGTGAATTATAAACGTACGTCCATCTAAAGAGAAATATGATTTTGGAATTTCAGGGAATAGTGGGTTTACTTATTCTATTTTAATATCAGAATCGCACAATTTTTTTTTTATCAAAGTGAAGTATTGCCATCTGTTTTTAATTTTTTTTTTTTTAAACATTGACGGTAAAAATGTTTGCCCAAAACAAATAACATGAAATCATGGAAAATGCTTCACAAGACAAGTAAACATAATTTTTATTTGCAGATAACCACCGCAAACGACGTACTGCGTCATGCACAGACAAAAATATCTTCCTGGTGTAATTTTAGAAAAATTCTAAGTTTACAAGCGTGAGCGTTTGAAAATTAACAGACATCATTTCATCACACATCATCACACTTGAAATTAATTTTTAGAATCATATTATATCGTCACTCTAAATATAGCATTCAATAATAAAGCAATTTAATAATAAATGAACCTATTACCAATACTAATGTTTTTTAAAAATAACTATGTAGGCTAATCGTGATTTTATACAAAAAGCGAATGTGCAAAAAACACTTAAGTAGACATTGCGAAGTAATAAGGCTTTTTTTTTTTTTGTTCTCTCTCTTTTCTTCAAAAGTGGAATATAGTTGTACACTTGTAATATATTTTATTTGGCTCTGACGTAAAGCCAGAATCCATATCACAACATTTTGAATTCGATAATGGTATCCGAGCTAGGTGTTGTTGAAATTATACTAATTAAATACATATTAAACTGCACAAATTTAAAAAATGTACTCCTCAACTATATATTTGCATAAAACATTTTTATATGGTTTAAAAACCTATTATTAAAATGGCGCGAGAAGCCGCTTTATTATATGATATAATACTGTACATTTGTTTATGATTTTTTTTTTAGCAATTTCATGTCATTTGAATTTTATATCTACGAACCCACTAGTTTCATAAAGTATTAGTAAAACTAATAATTTATGAAAATATTTATTTATTAGCTATATCATATAGCAGCAAGTGGAAAAAATTAGTCCTTCACAAACTTTTTTCATTTTAATTTTCTATAAAATGCAAAGGTGTATTTATACTGTGCAGATTTCACCCCTTTTTACAGTAGGCAGGTGATGTGGATAACGAAATGTCGCTCTATATATTACAAGGTTAATGTTGAATAATATTATACAATAATGCTAAAAATAACCACGTAAATTATAATAAGTTTATATCGTGGTGACAAGGCCCTCCGCCTACTTTCAGAATGAACAAAACATTATAAATTTAATTATTTGTTACAAAAATAATATTTTTTAAAAATCGCAAATAAAAATTATCAAAAAGCTAGATTTGACTTCTATTACAAGTATACAAATAATGTTCATTTAAAATAAAACTCAACAACTGTTTGGCTTTCTTTTTCCGTATTATTTAAAATTATTATAAAAAAGAGGTTAAGTGGTAAACTTTTTCCAGAGCTAACTTTATTTAGTATTTTTTGCTGCTAACGACATATATTTTGAAACATCCTGTGCGTCATGATTTAAGTTGTATTCAAAAACCTACCTAGACATTTTTCTTAATATATCTTATTTTTCTTATATATATATATATATATATATAAACATCCTGTGCGTCATGATTTAAGTTGCATTCAAAAACCTACCTAGACATTTTTCTTAATATATCTTATTTTTCCATAAATTAATAGTTTGTATGTCCGTCAATAGCTCGCTAAAGCTATTCCATGTTTTATACTTACATAATATTTCTCAGGCATTATTTAGGTTTTACTTTTATTCTTAATACACATATTATTTTCTGTAGTTTCATATTTTTGTTATACTTATAAAAGTAAACTGTTTAATGTCGCAAAGAAAAAAAAAAAAAAAAATAACGATACGTTAATAACTTTCCATGCTTATCAAGTTTGAATTATGATTATATAACTGAAAACAGCTCCCAGGCATTTTACAGTCTATGGCGAGCTTAACAACTGTCCTTGTAACAAATTCAATATGCTCGGCGCTGTGTGAAGTAGGCAGTGTACTCTAAATAATGTAGCCGATTGTTTTATTCAGTCATTAGTCAAAAATGTAGCCAGTGCACCTGCGAATTCTACCTCTCGTTATGCAACTCTCGCCCGTATTCACGGTCGCCCGAGCGATCACCTTACCTCGCAGAGAATGCTCTCGAATACAACTGTTGTTTTTTGTATGCGTTTTGAATTCAGTGAAGCAATATTTATAAAGTTTTTTCTCACAGTTTCAATGTCAGATTGAGAGCTTTTTTAATAAAAACCTAATACTATTTACGTATTGTAAAACAGCACACTTTTAGTTATGCGATAAAATATAATAAGATCAAACTTTGTAATTTTTAAAAATAAAATTCGGTGTTTAAATAAAGTATAAAACTGTGGTATAAGACCCAAGGACTCTCTAGACCAGGGGTCGGCAAACTTATTAACCAAAGGACCAAATATGTACATTACAACGTTAAAAAAAATAATTGAGAGCCAAATCTGTTTATTGATTTAACAAACCCCTATTATAATTCACACTTTATTAAATTACGGGTATACCGAATAAACGTTGATTTATTTATTTATTGTCAAACAAACGCCCTTAGGGCTTTAAAGTTTATATAATACAATTTTTATAAAAAAGCGAGTTTTTTCAACTGATCATAAGAGTCAGGAATACTATTCCAGGCGCTGAAGATGACCACGTCTTCCTTCTCCAGGTCTTTCAACTTGTGTTGTGAACTAAGCTCACATTTGTTCTTCTTCAAGTCAACACTAAGACCGTCAAATTTAGATCTCCATATTTCCTTGTTTTTAAATCCAGCAAATTTTAAAAAACAATACTCGGGGATATTTGTGCCAGAGCCGCACTTAAGGGGTCAAAGAGCCGCACTTTGCCGATCGCTGCTCTACACTATTTTCCCATTAGAAAACCATGCATATGTATACGCTCAGTGAAATGATCGTCAACCTTCTCTGAGGAGAGGCACTTGATGGAGATGAATATATAGGGCCATGGGTCGGCAAAGTGCGGCTCCGGAGCAGCATGCGGCTCTTTGACCCCTTAAGTGCGGCTCTGGCACAAATATCCCCGAGTATTGTTTTTAATAAAATTAAAATTAACAACATACAAACCGGACTTACTTGAACTTTCCAAGGAGATGCAAGAACATCGTTCGCATTAAATGTATGTCGGTCATTATCATGATTTGAATTTATAGATCAAATTTTTTACTAAGAATGATTTCATCGATTATTGTATTTTCATTTTTTATATGCGACTTGTAGATAATATATTCTGATTGTTTGATCTTAAGTACTTTCATATAATTAATAACACTTTATTTCTTTTTACATATATATGTGTGTGTGTATATATATATATATATATATATAAAGGTGTCCCAAAATTAACGCAAGATTTGAATTTATCGCCATTTTTGCAGTAAAGTTTTGGGAACACCAGCTGACAGCTTAGGGTTAGTAAAAATGGAGCGTTACACGATAGAACAACGTGTCTTCATAATTGAACAATATTTCAAAAATAATGAAATCTTGGCAGCTTTTTAAAACTTTACTGCAAAAATGGCGACAAATTCAAAACTTGCGATAATTTTGGGACAACCTATATATATATATATAGTAGTCTTAAGTTTTTAATCTTATCTTTTCAAAATTGTATTATATTAACTTTAAAACCAAAATTAGGTATGCCCATAATTTGATGAAGTGTTAAATAATAATAGAGGTTTATTTAATTAATAAACAGATTTGGTTCCCAATTTTTTTTTTACGTTGTAATGTATTATATGCCGACAGGAAAGCCTGTGCCTGGATGACCTGAGGTCAGTGGCGAGACACCCTCAGTTGATGAAGTCACTGGATGGCTTCTTGAAGCGTGTCATCGGAACCATAAATAAAATAAACCAGAGGGTGTAGCTTCAGTTACTCACATATATAGATCAATTCGGTCGACTAGTTTGGAAAGTTTCCCCAAATTGTGACCAATCCAAACCTATATATATAAAAAAAAAAAATGTATTATACATATTTGGCTCTTTGGTTAATAAGTTTGCCTACCCCTGGTATAGGCTTACGCTGGTTACACATATGCATGCAATTATTTTTTTTTCTTGTGTTTTATGATGACGTTTCAGGGTTTTTGGATATCATTGTGAACGAAGAGGTAGAAAATAAGCATGCAGGTGATTTATTTCCGATTCGTGTTGTTTCAGGAGAGTGACAGTGGACGGGTCCGCATGGGGCCCCGCGCGCCCTGCGCCCGCGCGGGCTGCACCGCCCGCCCCCGCCCCAGCCTCCGCCCCCGCCCCCGCCCCCGGCCGAGGCGCCGCCCTAACCCGGCCCTGCCGCCCCCGCCCCCGCCCCCGCACCCTCAGGACGACGTATTTTTATAAGAAAAACTTTATTTGCTAAAAATATACACGGCGCCGGGCTGCCTTTCATATCACTGCGATAATATACAAAAGTGTCTTATAGTTTTTTACAAAATAAAAAAAAATAGGTTAAGTCAAACGCACCGAATACATGTGGCCTTTTTTACAAAAAAATATTTACATAGACTATAAGTGCAATTAAACGTAATTTTAAGTAAATATAGCACAATCAAGTGAGCACAATTTTTGCCTTATTTTTGTAGTACGTGTTTAATAAGTGTTACTCGTTGAATTTTTTTAAACACCGAAGTGCCCTCAGAGTTTCTCCTTGTGATACCTGAACCCTGTTTTACGCGCATTGCGAGTGATACTCTAGTGTTAAGTTGAGGACCGCTGGCGCAGTGTTGATAGTGTTAGTTTTTTGTATCGACAATCATCGTCATGGGAAAATCATCAAATAAAACACATGGCCAGGGTGAGTTGATTTTTATTTTACCATTTATCAAACCAATGAACCGTTGATATATTAAAAGATTTGTAACGTTGTTGGCTTTTATTCGACTGTTCGTTTGTGAAATATTGATTGCAAGCAATACAATGTTTCATATATTTGTTCATAGATATTATTATATAGATTTTAATTTTAGTACTAATTTTCCAACGTGATGGTAATTTCCTAGTCATTTGCCTATTTTTATTGTACCTTCTAACTTATATTCTGATAAGTATAAGTGATGGCTGACTTATTATCAACTTTAACGAATGTGAAAATCATAAAAAATATTACTCGTGTGAAAATTAATTTTGTAGCTGCCTATATATATATATGTTATATTTAGATAGATTTTTTTAATAAAAATAATGTATCCAGATAAACTGTGGAACAATTCTATATTACATACACAGTGATACTAATTAGGTCACGGCCGATACTTCTAGAACTGATCATCCAGGTACGTTTTGAAACATACTAACCAAAATATCGACTTCCAATCACCACGTCCTATCGTCCACAGTACGCATACCCCATCTGTTTCATAGCCACCTCTGTATTTTTATTCCTGTAATGATTATTTTATGGATTTGTATTTCTATGAAGTTCTGTCTGTGTCGGTGGGCGAGCAATTGGGGTACCACAGGCGTACAGACAGAGCCTTCAGGCGTTCGTGCTTTTAAAAATTAAATATTTACGCCTGCTGCAGATTTTCCCACTAAGAAAAGGCTGCGAATATTAAATTAATATATAGGCTTTTGAGTGACTTTATGAAATTTTACTTTAAAGTAATAATTTCTGATAAATATTTTCTTATTAATTTATATCTTATCATGTGTGTATATCATAATCAAACGCAAATATAATGAAAAGCCGTTGATGCGAGGGGATTTTAAATTATATTATTTAATAAAATTTATTTTCATTTAAAACAATTCATATTTATTTATGTTTATAAAATCCGTTATACCGTTGGACTGATTTTCAAATTTATTTTTTTTGAAATTGCTCCCGTGAGTTTTTTTTACTGCTTACTGTATAACTTCTCACGTAATCTTGACAATGAAAACTAGATAAAAAAATATAAAAACGCGGCATTTTTATTTTAAAAAATAACATTCATCATATAAATATCCTTTAATATTGCAACAAGAATAAATACCTAGTCAGTTTCCAAGGTGGAAGTTCCAGAGCGCTATCTACCCATTTGGTATGTGCTACTTTTCTTTATAATTTGGCTTTGTTCGTGCTAGCTATAACATAAAAGCTAAAAGTGGTAGATTGAAACGTACAAAAATAATTTTTCTTTTGTATTGGCAAATCAGACAGTTCCTCGAATTGAACGCCATCAAAATATTTCCTTTTGTGGAAAACGTTGAGATGTTTATTTTTACTGTAGTTACAATATTAATCTGATTTTTCGTTTCGGCCGCAAACGTTGATTGCTTTCTTTATATAGATCATCACTGTCGCGGATGGAGTCATGTTGATTTGCCGTTTGATATTTTTCTTGGCCACCGGTGAATTATAATAAAAACGCTTCACCCCGGCCGCTCCCGCAGCCGTCAATCGCGGTGTTTGCACAAGCCCAATCACTGTAAAGCTGCCATTGTGTCCGCCCCTCGCTATGGGATTTTTTACGATATGATTTCAAGGAAAATTTTACAGTTACGTTTATACTGCAAAGTTTAACAGGGCTAACCGAGCTCTGCCAAAATTATATGAATATAACAGAACTCAACATTAGTTTCATCAACAAATATGAAAAGCCATTGGAGATTACTAAAATTTTTGTTTTATTTCATTTCAGTCTGAATAAGCCGTTGAAAGTATTAGCCATGTGGCTATTTAAGTATATGCTTTGTTTATATACAAATTAAATAAGTCTACCTTTTCATGCTTCAGACGAAGACTTTGTTTTTTGTAGTAATTTACACAGTACCAATGTTCACACGAGATATTTTTTTTGTTGTTCATTTTTTAGCGGTTTATAAATACACTTACAGTATCATCGTTTCAATTTGTACTACTAATTATAATTTGTCGTGAAATGGCGTTATAAAATAACAAAGAGACAGCGAAGGGCATGAAAAGGTAAGAATGGGCCCATTTATACTAATGGGAGCTGGAAGACATTCTTTTTTAAATTTATTTTATTTTGGTAATATGTAAAGAAATGTTTATTTTAATTATATCAATTTAATTTTTTTCCATAAATAACAAATTTTAGTACTTAAAATATTATTTTAGAATATGAATTCCAAAATATACGAAAATAATAATAATTGACCGTTGAGTGAGTACAAGCGAAGAATTTTTCATGCAAAGTGCATGCATGCGAGATTCAGTCTTGTATGCAATGATATATCATTGTGTTTATCGTTACCCCCCAGCTCACACATTATGTAGAAATATTTAATAAAATAAAATTAGAGCATTATACAAAATTTATAATGATTTTAAGCCACAGTTTATTAAAATAAAGCCAATTTAATAAAATATGTTTTGAATTGCCCCGGTAGTTTTGTGTAGACAAGACAAACATTCTACCCGAATAAAATTAAAAAATGCGGTTTCATTTAACTGAAAACTCGTATTAATTAAAAATAAATTATATAACGATTTATTTTACCTCAACCCAGCGATTTTCCAACATAAACCTATATTTATCGGTGTCTCGAAAACTCGCAACCATAAATTACCGTCGTATCATTTGCCTGTGTCGATCGCTCCAGTTAATATGCACCCCAATCCGTCAAAAATACAACTGTCATTCTTTCCCCTTGGTTGGGAATTTATTTAAGAGCTATTTACGACCGATGGCTAGGGTTGCTATTTTCAAAATTATTAACTCATCAGGAAAAATTTACAAAAATCTCAGAAATTACACAGTTTCTAATAATCAACCAAACGACAATTTATAATAAATTGTTGTAAAATTTATTTATTTAAACATGTATATATTATACGAGCTTGAGACACTATTCAATGAATGTGTGATTTTTTTACATACAAGAAATAGATATTTTGTAAATTCATCTTCAATTTCGTACGGCGATGTGCTCATTCGCATCAAAATCAATTCACCTAAATTTCTCTTGCTGTGTGAGAAAATATCTATAGTTAAAAAAAGTCATTTTAAAAAGTAAGGTAAATACAACGCTTGTAGGGAAAACATGACAATATAATGTTTTTATAAATAAAAACTATTTTTTTATTTTCTGAAGACAATATTATGAATATCGCAAGTAATAAAAATACAAGGTATTTACTAATTATTATCATAAAATATCTTCCTTCGTTGATGAAATTCAAAGTAGACAACACTGACGATGACTAAGCGCATCTAATATTATCGATAACACCCTTTGTTCGTGTGATATAATCAGATTTCCTATTCGTATTTCCCAATAATAGGTTCAGCTGTATCAGAAGTGTCGATGAAGCCGGCTATCGGCCTACTTGGAGTACTAACCAAACTGAACTCGAAATAATTTCAACGTGATTTTGCGCTTAAAAATTATGATCTCACATTTCTTCAACACGTATCTTTAAAAAGTGGCACTTTTGTTTGGGGCAACTTGTGAGTCAAATCACAACGTCATATAGATTCTAAATACCGATTGTTATGAAATATTTATTAAATTTGTTATATTACCCATGCAGGGTTATTTTATGTTTTTGTGTATGAATAGTTTGCCTTAAAGTTCCCAAATGTTCTTCAAAAATAGATTATTTTATCGGTGACCTCAATGTGCATTTGATTCGAGGTGTTCTTACGCCAGTGTGGGCGCTCTCGCGTGCATTGACTTTAACACCTAAATTTTATTATGATTAATAATATGAATTAATTATTCTTCAAATAAAACGTAGCTTCTGGCTTTTAAACCTAAATCACATATTGTCATCGATTATATGTATCTGTGGGAACGAGAACTCATATCGGCCTATCGGCTTATTCTTAGTCCATACTTAAGTGCAGGTGCCCTCAAGTACTGGCCCCGGCCTGGGTGCGTGCGCCGGGCATCGACGTCACTTTCTTTCTAGTTAAGTGCATTTTTATACAACATCGAGATATGCGTTTTTAAACATGCTTTATTGTTTGCGTAAAAAAAGATTTTTTAAAATATGAAATCAACTCCGCAGATCGTTTTATGAATTATTTTTATTGACTTTCTAACTTAGTTTATGGATTACGTTTATGAGCCTTATATCACGTTTAAACTCAACAAGATTTGCGATACTAAACGTAAAATAAAAGTTTTTTTTATCAAACCATTAAGTTTTATAATATTTGATATGCCACACGAAGTTTATTAACAATTAATAATGATGGTTATACTGAAAAATATCTACACTGTCTTGGTCGCTTTTGTATTTCCTTTTCTGAAGACTTTTATTGTATCATAATCTATTACTTTGTTTAGAATTGGTGTTTTATTTAATAAGCTTACGTACCGTATTTTAATTATATTTTTGTACTACATTGTGTGAAACAAATCGTTTTGATGTCATTTTGTCAATTCTGAGGATGTTTGCGGTGTTTTGGCTAAGAGGTCGATAGCATTTTATTTACATTAATACTAAATTATATAAATATACATTATTTTTGTGACTTAATTTAGTAATTTTATCTACAATAACCGCAAGCGGGCGATGCATTTTACACTCGGTTCAGTAAAACTAGCGGCTCACAAAACTAAACGAAAGATCTTACTCAAATCAATTATATATATACTAGCAATGTAGCCCGTCATAAAATGACGTATTTGATGAATATTGAAATTTGCTAAAGCATATTTTAAAGTTTATGAATGAAAATATTATCCTATCGTCTTGAAATTCGGCACATAGCTGCGGAAAAATTTACAAATCAGCGTTGTATCTTTTAAGATATTCTATACAGAACGGAAAAATGAAACATACATACATACATACAAACATACAAACACACAATGGCTATTATTATAGTAGATACAATGAATTTACAGGTTATATATGATTTTCGATCCATGGGATTTGAAATGAATTTCTCACGAACGATTGCTTTTCCTCTTGAATTTCCCTCTCCCGCGTGGTCGGTGCGGCGGGCGCCTGCATTACCGACGCGGGTTCCTCCCTGCCCTCCCTCCCCCTCCCCCCCCCCCGCCCCTCCCCTCCGCTTCCACCCCCGTCGTTAGCGCCATCTGTCCGCGGCGCGCGCACCTCGGCCGCCGTGTCCGCAATGTCTACCCGTCAATTAGCGACGCTCGGCTCTGCCCCCTGACCCGCGCCCCGACCGCGTCATCCCGCCGGCCCCGGAGCCCCCAGCCGCGAGGGCCCCGCCCGGGACGCGCCCCGCTGACGGCCGCGAGCTCGAGAAGCGCATCGCCCCTCCGAGCCCCTCCGAGCCCCTCCGAGCCCCCCCGCGGGCGCCGGCCCCCCGAGGAGCCCCGCCGTCCGCCGGACTCTCGCGCCCCTCGCCTGCTCGCCGGCCCCGGATCGATTATCAGCGCAGCGGAGTGACGGCCGCCGGATCGTCGCGTTTTCCGCGAGAGTCGCCGCCTCGCCGCCTCGCCGCCTCGTCCGTCACCGCGAGAGGGAATGCGCCGAGAGCCCGCCCGCCCGCGGCCGGGAGCGCCCCGACGGCTCGCGTGAGTTTTCTCCGATCCGCGAGTGCCGGCCGAGTCGATAGTTCTCCCCGTCGTTCCGATCGAGCTCCCCGAGCGCGGCGAGTGCCGACCGTCGCGATGAATGCGTTTATTTTCGGAGTCCGGTCATCGCGAAAAACCTCTCGGTGCGCGGCAGTGCGGTGGATCTGATTTCGAGTATCGCGCGGTGCGGGCGACCGGATCGATCGGATCGATCTCGACTCGAGCGGTGCGTCCGTCGCGAGCCGCGAGGCCGGCGGCGCGCGGCCCGTGACCCCCGAGCCGAGGCGGACCCGGCGGCCATGGAGCGCCGGCCCCTCCGCTCCTCCCGCGCCTCTCCCGCCTCTCCCGCCTCTCCCCGGAGCCGCTCGTCGGGGTGCCGTCCGCGAGCCGAGTGACGGTCCCGCTCCGCAGGGCGACAGTGCTGACGATCGACGTTCGTCGTCCCGGGTGAATCGTCCTCGAAACTCCGCCAGACGAGTCTCGCGCGATAGAGTGTATCGCGATATTCGATTCGATCGAGCGGAAAGAGAGAATCGACTCCGCAAATCTTTCGGTGCCGTTTGAAATCGCATCGGCTCGCGACGCTCGACGGACCGCTCGCGGCTGTCGCGAAGGACGAGAGAGCCGTACCGGATCGCAGTATCGACAGACCCGTTCGGAAGTACCCGCTTCGTCTGACAGGAGCGCCGTTCCCTCGCGTTCTCCCGGAGCGAGAGCGGATATCCTCGGAGGCGGCGATCGCGGTCCAGTTTTCCGTGCGCGGGGCTCGCGGTAGGCGCCGGGCGGCCCCGATGCCGCGCGGAGGCCCGGGGCCCGCCGCCCCCGCCCCCGCCCCCGCCCCCGCCCCATGTCGCGCCACGCGGACGCCGTGGAGCTGGAGGTGCTGGAGCCGCACGAGGCGCACGAGGCCCCCGACAGCGACGGGGACGGGGACGAGGCTGAGCGGCCGCGCGTGCACATCAGCGTCAACAGCCTGAGCGCGCGCTGCGAGGAGGAGGAGCGCGCGGGTCGGGCTCCCGCGCCGTCCCTGCGCGCCTCGCTGCTCTCCTTCCTGGGCAAGCTGGTGGTGTGGCGGCGCTGCGCCCGCGCCCCCGACCCCCGCCCGCGCCCCAGCACCAGCTCGGACTACTTCAAGTCCTTCTACGACTGCGGTACGATCCGGCTTCGCCCCCTCCGGAATGAATTCTACGATCTCATTCCTGCACTGATGACCCGAACCGAGTTCGTCAACTCACTCGGAGAGATCACATGAGTATACTAAAATATGCGTGGCTATTGTCGGTTCGTCGGATAGTGATTGATTCTCGACCGTGAGTTTACCTGATCGATACTTGTCATTATGAAACTGATGTTATCGATCTTAGACTATTTTTTTCGGTGAAAGATTTTAAACAATTTTTTTCAAATTTGCTTTTATAGTATGTATGGCGAATTGAACGACACGTTTCATCGCTCTACTGTCTTTCGGTAGCGACATTTTCGGTGAATTTTATCTTATAATCTAAAAACATTATAGACATATAGAAATTAAATTGAGTAGTTCGTAGCTTAGTGCATATTTTACTTCATTTTACAATTTTGAAAAATATTTTTTGTAGCGTTACTATTAAAAAAATAACACATACATGTTATACCAAAACACGTGATCCAATTAAAAACGATTATTTGTTTTTACTATTTATTTCTACATACTTCTGATACTTTGCGCATACGTAAATTGACGTCTACTCCTGCTTCATTTTGGGACGCTACGATGTCAATTTCGAGACATATTATCCGCAGAAAATTTCTGCTTCTCCCTGACATCATCCGAGGGACCGTTTCGGCCGGCGATGCCGCATCGTCTCGTTTTGCTCTCGTTTGACCGAGAGATGGGCTCCCATTGATACCATTCAAGAGGTCAGGCTCCCTCCTCCTTGCCGGCACAATCGGCCGCGTACATCTGGTCAGTTCTCTGAAGTGCCTAATCGCTTTGCGGCTCTGTGCAACTGCAAACTTCATGTACGCCACGAAATAATATTGAACCGGGAATATATAGCCGCTAGGTTATATTTTATTCTCAATTCAATACATGTTTTTTCTTTGTTTTATATTTGGTTTATCTCTTTTGTACTTTGTCGGAGAGAACATTCAGTGACAATAATTAATTGAAATTAACAATGAAAATTTTTTTAGTGGCTAGCTCATTATGTCTGACTGGATTACAGCGATGTTTTTGCTATTCGACGAAATTTTTTAGTTCGTCCTTGAACTGTCTAGATAAGTTCTTTGACTCTGACACGCCCCCCATTCTTCTTAGTGTGTATGCCCACCGACAGCTCAGTACCTGTACATTCGATTCACGCAAAGCTACAAACCTTTTACGTTAATTAGCTTTTTTAAAAATTATTTATCTGCATAAATTTGTTTTGGAAAATGTGAAAATCCCAACACGCTGTCAGAACAAGCCTTTGCCAAACATGATATTGTATTTTTTAATCTGACGTTTGATATTTAGACCCTGAAAATAAAAATTTATTTAATGTATTTTTCAGTATTGTCTCCTTACCTGAGTGTTTTTTTTAAACATAAAAATATAGACTTAAAATCACTTACAATAATTGTTTTAAACTTTGAGTTATTTTATTCAAAGAAAGATGGACTAAAAATATACTGCTAACAAAGATTTAATGCTTATTTATACTTTTAAGCAAATATATTATTGATTTGAACAAGGAAATATTTTTTCTAGAAATTTTGAGTAGTGCCATGCGGTCCAACCAGGCAAACACGCAATGAACGCCCTTTAAAAATAAATTGTATATAATATTTTTTTGGAATTCTTCTATCGCCAGTTATGTGTTTAATGTAATTGTATATTTTCGAAATAAAATCGTAAAATAAACAAGTGATCGAATATCCCGCCTGCTGTATAGAACTGTCGCAAGTCGGAAATTCGATAAGGCAAAGAAAATAACAACCCAGTTTTCTTTTTCAAGGGTAATATTATTTGATGAATAGTTTTTTCTATTTTGAAATATACCATTAAAAATATATACGACTATCGCAAGAGATTTACGAAAATTGGCATATATCAACAAAATCATTTACCTTTCATTTCTAACTATGTATTGTAGAACACTGATGTTATTTTTCGGATATTTTTACTGATTTCTCAAATAGTACTTTTTAGTTTTGACAATTCTGCTGTGATAATACGATTCATACATGCTTATACGTTTACGTAAATCATACTGTACATGATATATATTTATCAAGTTGTTCATATCTGTTCTGACGCTGGCAGGTTTTAAGTTTCCTGCTATTTCCTGAAACTACCCTCTATCGCCGGGTTATCTGGTTACCCGCTATCGGGTTACATCAAATCCTTCTACGATCCCAGCTCACCCCTTACAACTATCGATTTTTACTCTAGTCAACGAGATAATGCTGTCTGCTGTAATTCGATCACGGACATATTTTATTTCGCTTTTCTTTTTACTCCGCGCGTACTATTGCAAATCGTGCATCCTTTATGGTCTGCGAAATAATCCGTTCTTTGTTTCTTGTTTTTAGTTTTTGTTCTTTTAACTACTGAAAAAAATCTCTCATCCTTGATGTTGCTCTTAAAACACACTCAACCAAGTATAACTGATGGAGACCATAGCCGGTGTGGTATGCATTGGAGTGTGCTGGCCACGTCTTGTCCGGTAGTTATTGTCAGATTATTTACCTTGCGATCGTTTTTGCATTTTTAGGTACTGTGTTGTCTTTCATGTTTATTTTTATTCAGCATTCTTTTGGCTAAGTCGGAGTTAGCAGCTTCTCCAATTGCAATCTGATGTCATTGGTCTAGCGTTGTTCTGCGTAGTCAAAAATAATTCGTTTTGTCATTGTGTGCATTAGTGAATGTCGGACAGTTGTATTTTTATCAATGCTTATGAGAAGATATTTTTTTTCTGAAAACTTATAATATTACATAATTTTTTGACACTATTTTAATTTTTACAATATTTGAATTATTCAATCAAAGTTAAATGTAATTAATTACTATTTGCCCTCTAAATTGGGAGTACGTTCGTTAAAGGTGACTTTGATTTTGAAATAAGTGGCAAATCGACTTAATATTTTACCAAGTATTTATAATATCATTAAAAGATACAAACATCAGACTGTGATTGATTGCAATTATCAATCATTAAGTTATTAATACGAATTATAGTTTTTTAATTCACTTTTTCTATACTACCTTGTAATTTAATTTTTTTTTTTTGATACTATATGCGACTGCATAATTTTGTGTGGATTTGTTGTGATAATGCTATTATAAATACGTTTTCACGAATGATTATAAACGATTGTACGGGTTTTCCCTGAAAAATTGCGTATACAGTCATTTTGAAGTAAAGTAGTGTTTTTATAATGAATATTTACATAGATTATTATTATTTTTAGATTTGAGTTTGATAAGGTGCTCGCGGTTTCCTACACAAGCGACGTTTTACTGGTGATAAACCACATATATTTTTATTATTTCTTATTCTATTGAATGATAATTAATGTGCATTGCAAAAATATCAGAGTAAGATTCATTGATGACCTTTAATCAATTACTCAATAGCCGCTAAAATTCACACAGCATAATTGTAGCGTCGCAAACGTTAGAAGTTACAAATGATTCGGCTTTACGGTAGTCGTTACTAATATATTCTCGCATAGAACACATGTCGATTTTGGTATGATTAATAGGCTTCGAGTCGCCAGACAGGAGCACATCAGCCTTCCACTCCTATGTCTCTTACGAGGGTCACTTACCCCGCGTTCTGGATAATTGCTTCAAGTTATTTATTTATCCTGCGGTGTTTGTGAGACTTCGACCGACGGAACCGGAAGCTCTAAACTAAGCCACTTCCATATAACAATTGTCAGTTTAAGTATACGCTGCAATCACATATAGACATCTTGTAATTTCACCCCGCCAGCGGTATTTAATATAATATAGAATAATACAAATTATTAATTCGAATCTTTAATTATCATATTATATTAAGTATTTTCAGTGGTTTCGTTTCCTCCAACCGAAAGTAACGCTTCTCTATTGATCGATACGCAGCTTCAATCAATATTTTATCCCAGTACACTCGCGCGTTAGCTGCGGGAAGTTCTCTGTGCTTTTGGATTTACTCGGAATCCCCGAAAACTCATGGAAAATGTATACAAACAGCCGATGCGCGGTTATTTATGTTTTTATTAGTCATGTCCACTAATGTTTACGCGATGTTGCCAGAGTCATTAAATAAAGTGATTTCGCTGGGAATTTTAATTTCTCGATAATTTAGTTTACAACCGGTGCTTTGAACCCATCACAATTGACGGGAATAAATATTGAGCCGAATAATCAATGTCTTCATTTATAAATTTGCTCTTTTTAAACTATTTCGGATCACTATAAACAGTAAAATTCTAGTTTTTTATTTGTGATTTCGGGTATTAAATTCAATCGTATAATATAGATAATTATTATCTTTAGTACAAATCTATAAATATAGGATTCTTCGCAAAAATTTTCACCTCCATCTGAAAGTATTTGCTCTAAATACCGCGTTGTGCAAGGGCTTGCTAAATTACAAATTAAACCAGTCCAAAGTGAACTCAAGCATTCTGGAGTTTTAATTAATGATGATACTTTAAAATGAAATTCGGGTACTGCCTGAATAGCAAAAAAAAATTTTTGAATACTTTTGACGTAGGCATCTTTTAAACGCGATGATTGTTCACGGTTAAATTTGAATTACCTCTAACAGTATAGTCGTATTTTTTTAAAAAAATGTTAAAGTTATTTCACCGCTGCTAAGTTTGAACTATGCAATAACCGCCGACTAAAATAGAGTGTTTTAACAACGCTATGCTTTTAATGTGATGCTGGATGAAGACCTTCCCACGGCTGTGCGTTGCGTAAGTCGTGTCCAGTTGTAAGTAGGCAATGTATTCAAATCGTTGATATGATATTAATTTTGATTATTTCACGTTATTATAAATGCCTTGTCAATTTACAAGTTTACTGCCACCGGCGTCTATGCCATCTTGTTTATTATATCTCACCATTATAGTGTCATATTGAAGTATTATATGATTTCAAATGTGTCTGTCTGCTACAGATAAATAAAAATATTTAAAAATTTCAAATTCAAAGTTGTTAATTTGACCGATACCTGCTTCTTTTGAACAGATCATTCATAAACTAGACATTACGATTAGAAAGTAAAAAAAAAACGATGTAGCCCATCGCACTCGATTTCATTTTATCGACTTTCAGCTTTCAGCTCGGACTGAATTGCGTGCCGCGCCGTGACGTGACGTGATGGTAGCGACTCGTGAGTCACTGGAAAACAACTTACGCACCGAGTGTTCTCGGCGCTGCTCACCGCCGTGTCAGCTTCAGCTCGGCCAGTCACATCCCATGTCGGGGCGGGTGGCTGTTATGGGGGCGCGCCCCCCCTGCACCCCCGCCCCGCCCCCGCCCCCGCCCCCGCCCCATGCGGCGCGTCCTAGGCTCGATTTTAGCCCGCGCGTGCACGAGTTTTGCGCATTTCGTACAATTTGTGAGCGATTATCTTTATTAAAGCCTGCTTTTAATAAAAAAAAACAGGCCTGGTATTTATTCTCGTATTTTTTGTAACTTATATATATATAATTCAATATTTTTGACAGAGAGTGCTTGGTGAAATTCCATTTTAATATTTTAAATAATAAGTAAAATACTTGAATGATTTTTCCACATATAGATTTTTATTGGTGAGCGGTTTCGCCAACCTTTCACGTAGGCATTATCAAACAAAGTCTATAATATGTATATATATATATATTGTTTTTAAATCTTAGTAGTTATTTTTACTCGTCGCGCTTGGTTCGCAATACATTCAATAATTTAATTAATGAGATTTCTTTCCTCTTATGAGAATACATTTTTAAGAAATTCAATATTTTTGACAGAGAGTACTTGGTGGAATTCCATTTTAATATTTTGAATAAAAATACTTGAGTGATTTTCCACATTTTTGTTTTTATTGGTGACCGGATAATGTGATAATGCCAACGTGAAAGGTTGGCGAAACCGGTCACTAATAAAAACAAAAATGTGGAAAATTACTCAAGTATTTTTATTCAAAATATTAATACATTTTTAGTCATCAGTAGTATTCTAGTCGATGTTTCTTATTATTTTTCGTTAGTATTTAAAATATTTTTAACTTGGGACTTCTATACGAAAATAGTTGAAGTTAATTGTATGGACTTACTTTTAGGAATTTCTACTTAATTTTATCAAGGTCTTACTTTAACTTTCTGTCAAATGAGTTTTCTAGTATATTGGTACATTTGATAGGCGATTCCGAAATAATCTTGGTTTTAATTAACTGTAAAATTATCTACTTTACCCTATTTTGTATCATGTATGTATTTCTTATTTTTAAACTTTGTACGTATACTGATAACTGATAACTAACAATAAGGTTAATTTGAACATAAAGAAGCTATAAGATCAATTAATTTCATGCAGTTACCAAATACTATACTTTATTAAATGTAATACTCTTTACAGATTTTTATAAAATTTCTATGAAATTGATTTGTTAAATAATACGATGGTTCAAATCCGTTTGCAATGCTCGCCGAATTCAATGTCCGATTTGCAATATTAATTTTACTAGTAAGGTTTCCACAGTCAGCCTTCTATTTGACCCAAAAAAACTACAAAGACGCTATTTGATTATTTATCAAACCATTTAAAATAAAATTATATTTAAAAAAATGATTACTTTATATTATTCCTTTCGTTGTTTTCCTCGATGCTGAGGGACGTGAATGTTGTGATGGTAATTCATTTTGAATAATTCCTTCATCTTCATGTCTGACGGTTGGCTGCCTCATTTGGAAGTGTAGAAAACGTAATCAATACTTCATTTTTTTCATGATGTATAACATTTTGATTTCTGTACGCGGTACAGCGGCTAACGATCTATAAAGCAAAAATGGCGCAAGCACGGAATACTCTTAAATATATTTTACAAAATAATAATTAACGGGGTCGAATATGCTAATTATTAATAGTACCGCGTGCTTAGTCAACAGTTTAATAATTACTACTTTAGGTCGAATCGTGTTTTATTGCAACATATGATATCTATTTTTTGTTTACAGTTTACACGTACTCAAAGAAAACAAAAACATACTATTAAAAATCTGTAGGCGAAAACCGAGGCGGCCAGACTGCGCCGAGGCGAAAAGGGTCTCGACATCCTGTCAAAGCAGGTGAACGAGAGAAGATGGCAGACGCTTCCGGTGGAAACCGAGCCTGCTCGGGTCGTGGCCCGCATTATGCATGTAGAAAATCTGGAATCCAAAATCTCGTCCCTCACCATGTTTTTTACAGTCGGACATGGGTCAGTCTTTGCATACCTTAGCGAGTCTGGCCACGGTCGATCTTGCTCCACCGCAGCCTCGCAACCACCCGAGTTTTTGATAACCTACTTTCTGATAGTTATTGTAAAATCAGTCAGTCATTCTATAAATTATTATTGATTTGCTTATTCGCAGATGGTCCGCTTGCGTTTCGCCCGACGTGTTTCACGTTTATTTTGGCACGTTAAATAATGCGAGATACACACGCCTCCTTCAAAACTGACAGTAACTGCTTTTGCTAGAGAAAAAACTCACGCGGTTATTTTATTTTTAATTTACAAGTGATAAACCTTTCGATTTGATTTTTTTTTTTTCATAAAATATAATCTAGAATTTGATTTTTAATGTCAGGGTATGCCGCACAGCGCTTGAATGATGAAGAATGGGATTTGATCTCGTCATTTGGATTAACGATCATATCTAAATGTAAATGCTGAACTATTGTGATCATATCTGTTTTTTTTTTATTCATGCCGTTTGATTGATGTATTTAAAAAGGTTTGCGTCGTGTGTCAACTCAGGCTCATGGCCTTCCCCACCGCTTTGCATCAGTTTTAAATTCGGGGTTGTTAGGTTTCAGACAGGCGATGCGCATTATACTATTATATTAAACTACATTATTGTAATAGTTCAACTTTTTATCAATGATTATTACTAAATATTAATTGATAATCCTCGATAACACATTAGTATGCGTCTTCGCTGAGTTTGAATAGATTTTAAAAATATTAGTATTCCCTGAAAATACAAAGTTTTTGTGTAAATCGACTACCAAAAAAAAAAAAAACGATTGTATATCAACTGCATTACATTATGTATTAATGAAATGAACAGTACGAAGCATAAAAAAAATCTGGCACCTCTTTAGTATGTTTGCTATCTCTGCGCAGTAGTATAATATGTTTTTTTTTTTTTTTAAGTTTATTAGTATACTATAAGTTATTTTAGGATCACGACTTTTCTTCATCATCATAGCTTCCTCCTACATTTTCATATGCTAGTATTTTTTTGCTAAAATGTAAAGGTTTTCTTATTTTCTTTGTTGTCATGTCGCGTTTTGTTGAACGTTTCAGCACCGGTACTAGGACCATTTTCATACTGTCCACGATTTTTTAAATAAATATTTAGTAGTACTCAGCTCATCTCAGCCATTTTCCCATGGAAACGTAACTAGTGATGTAAATATATATTTTTTCATATTACACACTTTTAGTGATATAGTTACTATGATAGAAAAATAACTATACAATTTACATGTTTAATATCGTGTTTTTTTATGTGGTAATTTATACAGTGAGTCTTAAAAAAATACATTACATATTTTTTACTTCAGCTACATATAGTATAAACATTGCATTTTAGAAATAAGATCTCGTTAGTTTAGATGATTTTAATCCAATTCAAAGTGGTTAGTTAAATGTTAACTATTTTTAATTGATAATGTTTTATCGTTTGCAACAATCGATATTTGTTTATAAATTATTTGAGGTCTTTAGTTTACTTCTGACACATGAAGTCAATTGTTGACTTATCGATATTTCGATTGTTACATTTATTTCTCCTAAAACTCCAAACGCATGTCGCTTTGGGTAGGCAGGTAGGTCCATATTGTATTTATTTTATTTTTATATATTAAGCAACAGGTTAGCTTTGATGATTCATTGAGATGGCTCAAACCAAATTAAGCCATTACATTATCAACACAAATCCTGCAGACGTTAATTCCAAGTAAAATAAGTCAGACTAATTTTTTCCACCCTCGTAGTCATGTTTTCGTCCGCCAGCCTCCAGACACTCGGAAAATCAATTTCCAAGCTTCTTTCTCCTCCGTTATGTGTAGGGAGAAAATAATCCTGACGTCATCCCCCACGCCAGACCGTCTTGACCCCTGAACTCCTCAAGTGACAAAAATATTTTAAATTTCACGCGCAGTACTTTTTTCACACACTTCGCCTGCACCTACGAATCGAAATAGATCACGAAAAAAAAGAAAAAAAAAAAGGGAATTAAATTTAACACGCGTCTGGTGCTACGCCAATGTTTATCTTTTTACATTTGCAGTTTACAGTTATTTTTTTTTAATTTGAAGTTGTACAAGTACATGCGGTATCGTGGATTGTCGATCTCTGTTTACTATTGAATGGGGGTGCCCCTCGGTGCCCCTCGGCGCCCCTGCGGCGCCCCCGCGGCCCTGTCGCCCGAGAAGCGCCGCTGGGGCGACCCTGGGTGGACCAGAGCAAATATTTGCTGATTAATCGGCCGCTTGGATTTACGAGTCCCCCAGCCCGGCTGATTAACAACTTCCTTTTGTCCGCTATTTTGCACGCTCCGTTAATCTACTCTCTGTTATCAATATTGTATTAACACTATCGTATACTTTGTGGGTAATCTTCAAGGAAAAATACGCAATTAGTCTTTACTATTCTTTTAAATTGAATTTTATTATTGTCTATATATCAATAGTTATTATTATTCATATATATCTAAAATATAAGTGCCACAGCGACGTATTGAGATGCGACATATCAGAGTACAGTACGAGCATATCACTAACACAGGAATTAATTTTACAATCTAATTTCAATTTTGTCTTCCTACTTTTCCGGCGATTTATTTGTATGTAAAATGGATTTTTACGATGAACTACTTACTATGGATCTTATACATGAAGATTCATACGTCAAAAACGTAATTTTTAACATACTGGTTTTGAGCAGCATTCTCTCTTCCTCGTCATAATATAAATCTCTGAACTTTAATTCTATCCTTGATTATTTTTAAATTATGTTTATCTCAAAAATATAATTAATTACAGATCATTAGTCGTTTTTTGCTTAAATATTTTAAATCCTCTAATAAATTTCTCTAGTGACAAAATAAATTATTACTAGGCTTGTTATCATTGAGATTACCGCAGCGGCTAACTGCACGCTTCTTACAGATCAATCACGAATAAAAATATCTAATTAAAAAAAGCAGCATGCATCTAACATCAGATACGAAATGATTGCGTAAAACTGCAAAGCTTTCGTCATTTTACACCTTGGTCCACATCCTCTTTATTAAAACCGAAGAAACAAAAACTCTCGGCTATAATTTACCCTGTATTGCTGGAGTCTCGGCTGATACAGCATAGGAAAAAAAAACGAGATTCTTGTAGTTTTGATCGGTCCGACTATGTTTTGGATTCAACTCTGCCGAAGGTGAATATATTATAATTAAATACCACCATTGGAAGAACTCCTAGAAATGGTTGCGAAAATAACTGAATACGGTTTCGTAGGGGTTGTGAATCACGACTGATGAGGCAGTAGGGATGGTCCAGTTTTATATGACAGTGCGGACGCCTGGCGGTGATAGCTTCAGTTTGGTATTGAAATATAAAGAAACCTGGGAGTACGGTGTCTATGAAAAGCATACTTTTATTGATGGATACGGTTCCTCGAGTCGTTAAGGTTAGGTCTGTCGCTCCTTGTATGGGCTCTCAGGCCCAGAGAAAGGGTGACTCGCAGCACTTAACACCTGATGCCATTCAAACGTGCTATTTTATGCATTGTATTTTTTTTCAGTTTATTAAAATATATTTTGAATTTAAATGAATGATTATTTTGTTTTTTTCTTTACAGAGACTGAAAGACGAATCAGAGCGAACAACAGGGAATACAACTCACAATTTCACTATGCTGTAAGTACACATTTTATTCGTTATCTATGAAGCGTTTACATCTCTTATCATAAACTTGAGATAAGGCTAAGTTGCAAAAAGCTATCAAGATTACTTAGCATTTAGTGAATGACGTGACATTTGTCTAGTACTTAAACAAAAATTAGATAGCGAATTTAAATCGTAATTCGTACAAAATGTATGCTTTGTCTTTTAACCGATATTTTTTTTTCATTGATACTCGGGAATTTATTTGAATGAATACAGACCAAAGCAATTAAAAGATTAGCAAAAATATTTGACCTATCAGCGTTTTACGCTGTTTTATAGTTTGATAATGCAATTAAGATAAATAGGCGAGTAATTATTTTTTTTATTGTTAATAAGTTTTGTATTTTTTTTTACGAGCAAAGATCTGATTTTTTTAAAATTTAATTATTATTTGTAATAAATAACCTTCACATTATTACAACAATTGAACTTGATTTATGGGAAAACGAAAAATCATAGTACTGTTAATTTGTCATCATTAAATATTGAATATCATTAAATAACAATGAATGTGCAATATTTGTTTTAAATATTGCACATTCATCGTTTTTTCCAAGTATTGGGAATTTTTCATTCTTTTTCTCTTTACTTGAACGGAACGGACGAACTGAAAAATAAAACTTATTTTGCCCTACTCTAAGAGAAAGTCCACTCTGTAAGAGTATTTATACACCGAGTCATATATTTGAGTATTCTCTTAAAATTCTAAAAATGCAACGGTACAGGTATCAATCAAAAGTACATATATTTTTTTATTTAAAGGAGAGTATTCTAGACATATTTATTTGCATGCTTTAGATATTTATTAAATATAAAATTTAAACGTTGAGTATTCAATAAAATTAACCAACTTGTGGAGGAACAAGGAGGTCCTCGGGGGCTACTAGCATGAGAAGCTCAAAACTCACTGAAAGTGTTTGATTTTTTCCACATAACTCCTAAAGTTATCACTCATTCACAATGAGCTTGAAAATTTAAAAACTTATTTTTAGCATAGTATTGATTTTCACTTGTAATTAAAGCTCAGATATTTTTTTTAGTTAAATGTCTAATCAGGAAATATAATCCAATATTATATTATATATAATTCCATTTATTCCTTAGCACTGTGTTGTATTGCTTTACAGGCCTCACATTCCATACAAAAAATATGCATAAATTTCACCTGAAGAAAGGAAATTGTGTATCATTTTTTAGTCAAAATTAAAAAATATATATTTCGATTTTCGATTCGACACTGTTACATCAAGAATTATCATATTTCAAGTATAAAGATAAAGATTTCAAGTATAAAATAAAACTCTGAAAATAAACTTTATTATATAAAATATAAGAACCAAGCCACAATAAATATACTCAGGTTATATATTCTGATATAAATCTTTTTAATTTGCCAAACACCATTTGAAAATGTTTTTGAACTTTTTAAAATTTTTCGATAACAAGTATAACACTTTCTAGGAATTTTCGTTTCTTCTCTTGAATATAAAAGCGTTAACCTTGTAAATTGTTATTGATGACTGGTTCGATTTTTTATTGCTTGCAAAACTTCCTGCCAACATTTTACATTCAGTGTTGTTGTTTTTCATTCGTGTCTCTTGGTGGAAGTGTGTAGCCAGAATAGTTTAGTAATTAAATAAGTTAGAATTTATTTAAAGATATATTTTAAGTATCCAGATTTTTATACAAAATATTTCAAGAGTTTTCAAATAAAATAGATAACTTATGTTAAAACAAAAAAAATATATCAAAATAAATAAAACAAAAGGAAAAGATCTATAAGTTGTATGTAAAGCTGGAAAAAAACTTAAATATGTTACAATGTGATTTTGAAAACATGCAAAATCTGTATGTTCCAGAGCAACTACATAAAGACTTCCAAGTACTCGCTGGTGACATTCCTGCCGCTGAACTTGCTGGAGCAGTTCCAGCGCCTGGCCAACTTCTACTTCCTGTGCCTACTGGTGCTACAGCTCATCCCCGCCATCTCTTCGCTCACTCCCATCACCACCGCTATCCCCCTCATAGGCGTACTCGCGCTCACCGCAGTCAAGGATGCCTATGATGACTTTGTAAGTTATCCCCACACTTACTAGATTCACACATTAGATATTAATCTATCAGATGCATTCAATGAAAGGAATCTCATGAATTTCAAACAAGATTGAATGTTTTTCAAAATGTCAGACTACAGTGTGACATTTTGCATATTCTGCTGGTAACAGAGATTAAGTAACAGGAAAAGCTTTATTTAAATAAGCTATTCTGTATTAATTTCAAATACTATTGGAGGTCACTAAATTATGGATTATTGGGAATCGTTTTAAAAACAATAAATTTTAAAGTAAAATCAAACACCTTTGGCATCATCAAGCTTATACTTGAGGTACACAATATCGCGAATTATCTATGGATGTCTCTAAATCTCATTTTTTGGAAGTATTTTCTGCTATCTTATTATTGTAAGATGTCAAGTCTTTGGAAGCGTAGGAAATAAATATCTATTTATGTTATGTGCAGTGGATTGTGAAAATTATTGTCAAGATGACAATCAATAGTCCGCATCGGATTATATATATCATATCATTCATTAAATATTCAGCTTACTGCCACACTTAGGCAAATTGGTATAATTATCTAGCATTATTTACCAGAATTACAATATTTAAGTGTTTTTAAATCATAATTTTTTGATGTCAACCATGAAATTGTTTTGACCTTTTATCATTTATTTATTGTAAATATGGCAGCAATGCATGAAGTGAATTTCAAAACAAAATATAAAATAATTATTTGATTAGATTTATCATGCTTCCCGTTTTGACCGTGATTGTTCCAGATGAAAGATTTGACCTTGGACTTGTCATTTTGTCATGAGAGAATTGATGCTTGACTTAAACGTATGATATATGAGCCAGACAGTTTTTATGCTGCATCTTTACTACCGTCACAACAAGAAATATTTTTTATTTGTCTTAAATATACTGTCCATTCTTTTGTAATAAGTATATGTAAAATACTAAATGTATTAAACTACAAAATGCTTTGGTTTATTTTAAATTGATCATATGATGATAAAGTCAATTCTCATTTACAGTGTCGATGTTTGGTTACGGTGCAAATTTTTTCAGACAACTTCAATGTAAATTCTATTGAGCTCATCAAAAATCATCATCTTCCATAATTGGTGTATTATATTTAAAAATTGATTTTAAAATGAAGAAAATGTGCTCTCTTGGGTATTTAGTACTTTGTGTGTTTAACATCTAAATATCTCTTTATCTGACATTTAACATGATTGAAATCATAGTTTAGAAAGCATGTTAAGTATATTATTAATGCTTTGACTTGCTCTTGATACTCTCATTAATGCTTGAATTTTGGTATTTCAGCAAAGGCATCAGAGTGACTCGCAAGTCAACAATCGACGTTCAAAGGCGTTGCGCAATGGGAAGCTGGTGGACGAGCGCTGGGCCACGGTGCAGGTGGGGGACGTCATACGCATGGAAAACGACCAGTTCGTGGCGGCCGACATCCTCCTGCTCTCCACCAGTGAGCCCAATGGCCTCTGTTATATAGAGACCGCAGAGCTGGACGGGTGAGGACTTATAAACTACTATAAATAATCAAATGGTCCACCCATGATATATGAGAATGACTGCAATATGCTCTTTTATAGACTATAATATGCTTGTAACACCACATCACTGAGAAAAAATAATGATTGTTTGGTTGATGCGATAAGATCTATGAAAAGTTTCAGATGCAAATGCAACTTTACTAACAGACCAACCAACAATTCAACCATAAAAAAAACAAACCGTATACTGGGTGACCTGAGTACTGTACATTCATCTAGTTCCCATTACACATGGTAGTCTTCAAACAAAAATTGTGTAGTAATTACACAAACTATCAATTTGCAAAATATTATGGAACTTGAATAAACTAAACTTAAACTAAATATTTATTTTATCATGTAAATCCATTTTAAAAGCTAAGTACGACGGCACTATTCATTCCTTTCACTCTTGAGATAAATGGCTCTAATATTTAATACGAATAGAATAGTATATATTTAATCTAATATGAATAGCAATGTCCCTATCATTTTTTTAAAATTATTTTGTTTTGATGGTGGTTTGAAAAATTTTCAGCGTACATGGTTAGCATATCTCTCATATACTTGAAGTACTCTGACTCTTGAATATTGATAGTTTAAATAATAAGTAAAACTGTTTACTGTTTTGTTTTCAGAGAGACTAATTTAAAATGTAGACAGTGCCTAGTGGAAACAGCAGAGATGGGCCAGAATGAGTCCCTAATAGGAACATTTGATGGTGAAATTATTTGCGAAGTTCCAAACAATCTTCTTAATAAATTTGATGGTAAGCTTTTTGATGGTTTATTTCTTTCTTTCTGATCATTTGATTCTCCTATCCAAATCAAGTTTATTTAATGTGCTTGTGTACTTACACAATCTGCAGTCAGACATTGAAAAAAACTCAAGTACTGTTGGAATATCACTAACAAAATATTGACTCAACTATATTTGTATGTCCCCCTCTTTATCTCTTTCCCCCGTCAGTATGGGCATGATATACACCATTTTATTAGTTAGTTATTTTATATCGAAATTCCTATTTATATTGGTAATGTCGAAGCTTTGTCTAGTTGGTGAATGTCTGACATTTGAATCTCTCTTTGAATCTACTGACTGTCTCGTTAAAAAAAATGATCAAAATAGGATTCATAATTTTTTTAAATCTTCCAGGTGCCTTATCGTGGCAAGGGAAGCGTTATCCCCTTGACAATGACAAGATTTTACTAAGGGGGTGTGTTCTCCGTAACACGTCGTGGTGTTACGGTGTTGTGATATTTGCTGGAAAGGACACAAAGTTGATGCAAAACAGTGGCAAGACCAAGTTCAAGAGGACCAGCATTGACCGTCTGTTGAACTTTCTCATTATTGGAGTGAGTATTGCATCTGACATCCTCATGTATTTGTGTTGTTATCTTACTTTAATAATTGAAGCAGTGCATCCCTAAAGAACGTATAAATGTATTTTTTAGATACATATCCGCTTTGTTAAATCCTTTCCTAGGTTTTTTCAATTTCTAAGTATTTTCATTTTCTTCACAGTAGTTCTGTCTTACTGGACACATAAAATATTATTTTTCTTTATATATACTAAACACTCTCAATTACATGATAGTGAGCTTTTTCAACACATCTTAACTAGAGTAATTTTATTTATTCAGAGTAATAATATCAATGTTTTAGCTGTCAAAATTTGTCTTTTATCATTAAAATTTTTGTGTGTAAATACTAGAGCTATCGTTCGCTGAGTCAAAAAATTGTTACCATCATACAATATCTACTATCAAATTAATATTTGTGAATACATTGGGTTTGATGTACAGCATCAGATATTTGCATTTTTGTGAGAAAAATCCTTACATCAGGGAAGTAAAAGTTAAATCTGTAATAACAGATAGATAGTTGCTGGATCAAGAAAGTATTGGCCATCAACCCGCAGAGATGTAGGACATCTAGGATGAGAAGACTTTAAACTGAGTCAAAGGATTGTTATTTACTAGGGGAGTCTAATTGAAGGATTGTGGCATCTTTTGGTGAAGGTCATGGTACATCTTGGGCTTTACCACTAAAGATGGTGATGATAGGACACTACCATTGATTGTTGATTTTATATACATTGTAAAATCAACAATCAATCCATAAATTTTTGATATTATACAAATATTACTCTTAAGCTCAAAATGTAGATATAAAAAATACTGAAAACAACTAATCTAATGATGAGTTGCATAGATATATTAGATTCCAATGTATATTTAGCTCAAAATTGTAATTAACTGTGTAAACTGTGATACATTGTTGAATTTTACAATTGCGTGATTTTTTTATCCTCAGATCATTCTTATCACCATTCTTTATCTTTTCCAGATTGTATTCTTTCTACTATCCATCTGCCTATTCTGCATGGTGGCGTGTGGGATCTGGGAGTCACTGTTTGGGCAGAAGTTCCAGGTGTACTTGCCATGGGACACGCTGGTCCCGACAGAGCGCCTCGGTGGTTCTGTCGTCATCGCCTTCCTTGTTTTCTTCTCTTACGCCATCGTCATGAACACCGTTGTGCCCATCTCGTTATACGTATCTGTAGAGGTAACACAACCTCTTTAAATTATATTCTATCTAAAGTACTTGCTGCATATGATTTGTATGCATACATTCAAACTTAAGTAATCTCTTTTTTTAAAGCAGTTTGCTAATGCTTCTAATGCATTAATTTTGATTGATTGAATAGATAAAGAATACAGAGGTAAATAATATTAAAAATGCATAATTAGAATTACTAAGATATTTATTGTCACTTTATTTTTAGGTTATAAGATTTGCCCAAAGTTTTCTAATAAATTGGGATGAAAAAATGTATTATGAGAAAACTGGTACCGCTGCTAAGGCGAGAACCACAACTCTAAATGAAGAATTAGGTATGTCCCGTTTGTTGTAATTGTTGTATTGAATTCTACAATTATTAATACTACAAATATTCAACATCCTTTCTGATTCTTCCAGGTCAAATACAATATATATTTTCTGACAAAACTGGGACGCTAACTCAAAATATTATGACATTCAATAAATGCTCGATAGGGGGCAGATGCTACGGTGACACGATTGATGAAAGCACAGGAGAAATTATTGAAGTGTCTGAGGTAAGATTTTCCAGTGACAGGAGACTAATAAAATCTTTTCTTACAGGGAGACTTACAAGTTTGACACACAACTTTTCTAAATTTTTCTCAGAAACACTTTAAATATTCACACGTTTAGCTCTGTATAGATTTACCAACTTTTTATTTTGTTCAAATTACAAATGTGTCGTACAAATGTTCAAAGCATTATAGATTCCACATTACATTTGATATTGTAATCCACTAAAAAAAATTTGAGTTTGTTTGGTACAGAAGGCTTTATTTTGAGACACATTGTATCGGTGACATTTGTAAATTTGTACGTTTTTCTACACTTGAATTTCTGTAGACGTTGAAAAAGAATTACACTTCACACGACATATTCAGAAAAAAAATTACAGATTCACATGCATATTTATAACTTTTATCCATTGCATGAGTACACTTTAGTGCGCACTGTGCACCTAGTCATTTTTATAGCACAAAATATAGTAACTACACTACAATGATGTGAGACTAGAAATTCATACTAGCTCATACAAAATGCCATGTAAAGAAGTCGAAATTTCAAGCTATGGAATTGATATCAGTTATAATTTGTTGCACTTCATAAATTAAATTTTTGCCAGTTGATTGCTCAAGACTATATGCTACATCAAAAAACAATATTACTAAAACTACATTAAGGCAAAAATACAAGTACCTACCAAATGCTGTGCAATATAATTGGTATATAATGAATTGTATAGAAATTATGTTACTATACCATACTACAGACGTACCTGCACACTTTGTGATGATTCTTGCAACGAGCATGTGTTTTATAGAACTGTCTTGTTGTGTTTTTATTTTTCCGTGTGTGGTTTGGATTGGTGAGATTTGAATGCATCCTTGTTTGTCTTGGAGCCGTGGCACTGGTTTATGAAAGGGAAAATACCTTGCTCTTCTGGGTGCCTGTGTGTTTTTATTTTTACAATTAAATTGGTGTAATTTTCATCAACATCATATCCAATTTTTTCATTTCAGTTAGGTATTTATAGATTTTTTACGCCACATCAAAGTTTGTCAGCAGATATTGGACACTTCATGCATTTGCATAGTTGATTTCTATAAAATAATTAAATAGATTTTTAGATATAATTTAACTGTCAAAACTCACTAAGAGAAAATAGCGTAATAGAACATTTTTCAGTTTCTGTATGATTTTTTTGTAAGCATGCTTTCCACATTTCGACACCTTGTGAACGTGCCTGTACTTGTGTGGAGCAAAACTGTATCTGGGCAAATGTCTCTCAATTACCAATTCAAAATAAAGCAAGTGGCAGTATATGTATCGTTCGAGTCAACATAATCTACCAAATGACGATAATTCAATCAACAAGGAATGACTGGGTGTCGTCTCTGGATCACAAAAAATGTTTTGTTTTTGTTGAATTTTTGTTTTTGATGAATGAAAGTTCATTATTCTTTTTAAAGTGTTTTTAAAGTAATATAGTATAATTAGCTAAATGGATAGATTACAATCATTTTTGTTTGTGAGTGCTTTTGCCTTTTAAAGGCTTCTTCAGGATGAAAGCGCTCACAAACAATAATGATCGTAATCTCCTAGCCATTTATCTATTCATATTTGTTTAATATAAAGTATTAAAAAATCAGTCTGCTATGGATATGTTGTAAATATTTTATGTATGTAAGATGTGTAATTGTGTGTATGCATATGTATGTGTATTTTTATGCGAGTATGTATTTGTACATGTTCTTGTTTTTTTTATTACAATTTTTTTATTGTGGTCCAGAAAGGATATCCAGTATCCCCTTTTTGTTGTGATGCTATGGGTTTTGAAATATCGTTAATAAATAAATTGTACAAATTATAATATTAACATCTTCAATCTGGCTTTACTTTATCCTAATCTCAAGTTTGGTTTGCGGTTTTTGTTTGCATGTGTTGCATGTACTGTCACTCACTGTTGTATACTTCCAAGATGATGGGTCGACACGTAAATTGTAAATAGGACGCTAGTCTTAGAATTATTAGCTATTCTGGAAGTATCAAATGACGGATAGGCAGTTTCATTTTGGTCGATCCTTGCATTTTCTGAGCTGCAACCTAGATACGGTTTTGCAAGCATATCACAAATAGTAAGTTTGGAAATCGCAACGATTTGGAATATCATTATTGGTTAAAAACAGTATTTTTTAAAGTCTTCCAACAATTCTACATATTCTTCAGGCAGACATTAGTTATTTTACTTGAATTGAGCATCTCTAAAATATATCATCTATTCCCATTTCACCCTGACAAAGAGAGAGATAATAATGAGTGTACAAATGCAGTGTATACATTTGAACTGTAGATCGTTTGGACAAAAAATAGAAGTGAATTAGGTCTAATATGTGAAATTTTGTGCACACAAAGATGCTGTCTTAAAGCAATTCTGAGATGTGATGATAATGAACACACTATTGTAAACTTTGTAAACTTGAGAATCTCTGAGCCTTATTCCTGAATTTAAAATTTCCTTAAACTGGCTTAAATTCATTTGTCGTTTCTTTGGTTGTTAAAAATTATAACCATTTCCCTCTAGCACTTAAAAAATGCTTAATGTTGGGCAGCTCAATATCTGACTGAAGAAGGATTATTGTTTGAATTATGGAGTACTTCAGATTAATAAAACTCAAGCAAAAGCAAGTGAGAGATCAGTAAGCGTTCCAAAGCGTGGGTTTCCGAGTGCGCCGATAGGCAGCAGAGTAGGCGGGCGCATGTTTGTATTTGTTTTGTTTGGCGCGGGCAGCGCGCGGGCGTGGCCGTGGAGGCGCGCGCGCGGGCCAGCCGCCGTGGCACGTCCGCCGTCAACACCAGCCTGGCCGCGCTGCTGGACTCCGAGCACGCCCCTGGCCGCAGTTCCCCCGGTCCCGCTCCCGGAAACGGCCCTGGCTCACAATCGTCCCCCGCACGCAACGGGAATGTACGTCACGTCTTCCCCTCACCAGGTTTATAATAGAAACGAGTGTCATCGCTCTTGTGCCAGTATTTTATAAAATCCTAGGTTCAAATCACGTGCGTCTCTTTATTCAATGGCGATTCGATATTTACAAAAACATGTCACTCCTCTTATTAGTGAGTGAAAAAGATTGAATAATTGAATGAAAGACTTAGGTTCGAATCCTGTGTATTTACCTGTTCATTCATTCATTTCAGAATCAATATTATGAACAACAAATGTCATATCATTATATTGCTTAAAATTATTACTTTTTCATCCTAAATCATGAGTAATTTTGAATTCTGATTGATTTCAAGTACACGCTTTAATTGATTTTGGTAATGCAGGTGCTATCAGTTCTTCATTTGCATGTAAAGTGCGAACATTTATAGGAAGCCTATTCTTAAATAAATATGACATACTCTACTCAACTATCGATGCTTTTAAACAATTGGCATGGAAAGGTAAATGGCATCTGGAGTTTTGGGGCTACTTACATGTCGCTTGGATATGCACATATCGCTAAAAGCATCAAGATCTGGTGATGGTTACACAATAATAAATATAACTATTTTCCCAACATATATAATTAATAAGTCAAAAGCGTTACATCCCCATATTTTTTTACCAACATATGCACTTGTTTTGTTTTAGATTTTTAGATTGCATGATGAGTTTATTTTGACACTTTTTAATGCTTGAATTTATAGATGATTTTTCATAATTTATTAGAAGTGTGTATAGATTTTTTTCTACTCTTAGAATTGCATCTTGTGATGATAAATGCAAAACAGTGTGATTTTTTTGATTAGTAAACTTAACCTCAATTTATTGATTGAAGTACACAAATACAATGAGATACCATACCAAATATTACAAATTATTAATGATGATGAACAAAAAGATTCCTTAAAATATAAATTAAATTATAACATAAATTTGCTTTGTGTTGTTTTCAGTTGTTGTAATTATTTCACATTGATTTTCTTTAGGCCACCGAACCGTTGGATTTTTCCTTCAATGCTGACTATGAAACAGATTTCAAGTTTTATGATAAGACCTTGCTGGATTCAGTCAGAAGATCCGACCCAGAGTCTCATAATTTCTTTAGACTTTTAGCTCTGTGTCATACGGTCATGCCAGAACAGAAAAATGGCAGGCTCGAGTATCAGGTATGCGATCAAAGCGTCCGACTGTTAATTTATTTTGGGATATTGAAATGTTACCGAACACTGTATATTTATGTTTCATTGAAATTTTAGGCTCAATCTCCGGATGAATCTGCACTTGTGTCTGCAGCTAGAAATTTTGGTTTTGTATTTAAAGAGCGATCTCCCAATAGCATAACAATTGAAGTTATGGGTGAGCCGGAGGTGAGATGTTCTGTTCAATTTGCTACATTATTTTTATTGCATTAATGCAATGAAATAAATTTTTCACCATCATATTGAATATTCATTGATAATGTCATTCTATTTCAGGTGTATGAACTACTTTGTATATTAGATTTTAACAATGTTCGTAAAAGAATGTCAGTAATTCTCAGAAGAGATGGCCAATTGAGGCTTTATTCAAAAGGCGCTGACAATGTGATATACGAAAGGTTAAAATCAAATCAAGATGATATAAAAAATAAAACTTTAGAACATTTAAACGTGAGTACAAGCAACTAAATTTATTTTCACATAGCTGTAGTCAACCGAATAAAATATCTAAAATGGTAATTGATATTCTTTGATAAAGTTACACTTTGAAAATACCAAAAATTCCTAGATACTACTGATGATTTTATGTTAATAAGTTATTCAATCATATTACAGAAATTTGCTGGTGAAGGTCTCCGGACATTAGTATTGGCTTGGCGGCCTCTAGACGAAGCTTACTTTTCTGATTGGAAGCACCGACACCAGCAGGCTGCTCTCGCCATACACTCTAGAGACGATCAGCTCGATGCCATCTATGAAGAAATTGAAAGAGATCTCATGCTTATAGGTACAATATAAAAAATGGCAACTAAACAATCAACTCATTTCATAACTTCTTTTGTTATATTGGCATTTGATTCTTCACAGAAGTTATTAAATTTTAACATTTTGTGTTATAGGTGTCACAGCTATTGAAGATAAATTACAAGATGGTGTGCCACAAACTATCGCAAACCTAGGAATGGCTGGTATAAAAATATGGGTACTTACTGGGGATAAACAAGGTATGTTCTGCGACTGCCAGTCAATGTTTAAAACTAATCCTTGTTGTTGAAATACAGTTTCATCTGTTAATCTGATATGTTACAGAGACTGCTATCAACATAGGATATTCCTGCCAATTGCTAACAGACGAAATGGTAGAAGTGTTTGTTGTGGATGGAATAACCCACGAGGCTGTCGAACAACAACTGGATAAATTTTCTGATGCTGTTCGAGTTGTTAACACATTCCAACCTCATGGTAATTTATCTGAACTCCCTTGACATGTTGATCGTATATAAGTTCACAGTTGATAATTTTTTTTTTTGCTTTGGTGTTGTATTTGTATAACCTAACATTCTAAGTAAATGGTGTTATAGTACCAACATTGTTGTTGATCTTTGCATTTAGCGAGGAAGTATTACGCAGTCTAGCTAAAATAAATTTATTAAATTTTGTTGTATTTTCAGGCCCCACTACTTCCACAAACAATCACTCATCAGCCAACCTTGAGAATGGAAACGGTTTGTCGTCCCTGCTCGGGGACTCGGTCCCCGTGGCTAGCGGGGACTCCATCATCAGCAGCGGGAGCCCATCGCCCCCCAGGGACCCACTGCCCAGGGACGCCAGTGTCAAAGTTAACACGGCCCCCGCCATATCCATTGTCACATTTAGGTGGGAAAATAATATTCAACAACCCGTCTCACAGTCTACAAGGTAGAGAGACAAAGAGCTCATTTTATCCCATTTTATTTGTTCCTTGTTTCTTTGATCCCTGTTGTGGGCCTTTATTTATTTATTTATATATTCATTATTTTTGTTCCCAATGCCTCTGCTGTATGTGTTTCACTGTTTAATGCTGCGTCGAGAGCGCATCTCTGTCACAATAACATATTCCATGCGGAAAAATTCATTCTTGATTCTTATGCTAAGTTTATACATGACATAATATGATCTATCGAATCACAATTGATTTGCAAATTAACTTTCGAATGGTTAACAAATTATCACAATAGATTTGTCACGTATAATCTTATCATCAGTAAAGTATATTAAAATAATTCTTATGATAAAAGCCCATCTTTTTAAAAATTTTCATGTTTTGATATAATCCAAGTTTATTGTCTAAAGTTATTAACTAAATGCATGTTGTGATTGTGATATGCTCGAGACTTATCCCAGTTTTAACCTTTGATATGCCGTCAGTTTGTTAACTTTATGTTTTGTTTTCAATAGTTATACTGACATTTCCAACAGTACAATTTATTGTAACTTGACATTACATAATCATTTTACATTACATCTCGTAATAAAATTTGTTTCAATTAACTTGTGCATCTCAATCGCGAACCCGCCTCCCGGCGGAAAGATCGAGAAGCTTCATTTGCCATATACATGTTACCATAAATAAATGAGAGATTTGTGCTTGGTAATCGTGCCTCATATCGAATCATCTCAATATTGGCTGTTTGCTTCTGTTTGACAATCGCTCTGTAGTACTGGCAGCATTATTGCGTTTGCAAACATATTCTATTATAAAAATTGTACTTATATATGTATTGAAAACTATCTCACATAACCAATAAACACTACAACACATACTATCCTTCAACTAACACACCGTTATCAATCACACCGCGAACCTATCACATCAAATGGCTTGGAATATTTCAACAACTGACATTTCGGTAGTTTTCACTATTCATGATGGTTAATTTAAATTACAAAAGGTTAAAGGATTTCACTAGAAACCGGGTGAAGGGCTTATGGAATGGTTTTAATTTCCTTTTTGTAAACAAACATAGTTACCTCATTGGTTTTGGATATTATTCTTGTGCACTGAATGACATTTTATAAAATGAACACCGTAATAATTGCACTTTATTAATTTTAGATTATAGGATTTGGTACTTACATGTATTTTTGCTTATAAAAATTATCTGAATTTGCATTAGGCAGCTTGCAATCTGAAAAGGTAAGCAAGAAGTCATTCGGTTACTAGCAATGAGTTATACTGAGTTACAATTATTATTGTTGAGATTCTAATGTGGAAAATTTGGTTTTAGTTCAGTTATTGTCATTATTACTTCATATTTTGAGTTATGAATGAACAAGTTACGTCCATAAGTATTTTCAATGTCTGCAGGAGTGTGGCAAAACACTCGCATGTGTTTGTAACAACAAATTAGTAAATTATTTTTTTCTTCAACTCCACTTGTTGAGAGTAAAGAATTGCAAGTAAAAAATAGATGAGCATGCTGTTAAAAGTGCTTATCTGATTTGTTATATCTTTGATCAGAGAGGGCTTTTAATGTAGATATTTTCTTCTCCTTGGACCTCATTGCTAGTGACTGGTTGCTTATATTTTCTGTTTGAAAGTCACTCTAGGCTCCTAACGCACTTACTTACATAATTTTTTTTTAGTTCTACATAAAAAGATATGTGCAACTAACATCAAGTGCGTAAGGGGCGTTAATTAACTATCAGACCTAAACGAAGGTATTTAAATAATTTAAAAAAATGTCTTCTGTTAGTTTTGTTTTTATTTTCTCATGGATTTGTGATTTGTAAAGTAAAGTTAGTGGTTTTAATGTGTAATAATTTTTCTTCAATTTATGTAATAGTGTGTCCTTCAGTGCATATGGAAGTTTGTCTATTTCAAAGTTTTTTTAATTCTACTATTGTTGTAACCAATTTTCCTGACATCCACCGCCAGAAGAAGACTGAATGATTTTTGATGATATCTGATGATTTTCAGTTGAACTCCTTACACAAACATGAATACATTTTATATATTTTGATCTTCTTAAATCCTTTTCCGTAGATACGCTCTTTCTCTCTCTAACCTACCACTCATTTATTATTAGTTCATCTTGTAAGTATCTGTCATATGTATGCTGAGAGCGATTGGTTAAAATATAGTTTAGAATATTATCAAATTCCTCGGAGTATTACACTTATTTTGGCCTTCATGCTATGTTCTTGGACCGCAGTACATAATGATATTAAATTCACAATATTTTACAAAGAAGTAAAAGAAAAGTAGGTTACATCTCATGATAAATATTTGAACGTTTTTTTATTTTTATTTAATCCAGTATTACTTTTAATATTAATTTTAAGAAGTAAATTATTTATATTTTGAAATTTCTGGACAATAAGAAACATCGGCTTAGTAAACTATGATTGAATGATGTCTATAAACCTTGACTATTGTGACTTTATTAAACTATAATTTACTTTAGACCAGATAGATAATGATTCTGTGTAAGGATAATGTCATATTTACATATCTTATGCTTCATGTAATGACTATTATGGGTAAGATAGTATAAATAACACATTTAAACAATTAAAAAAATTCTCAAAATTAAATGCAATTTATATTTTGTCCAGAAATAATACAAAGTCTTCTCATTCGGGAAAATATTGTGAGTTTTTAAACATTGTCTATTATTGTTCATCACCAAACAGTCAAGTCAACAGATGCATTTAATAAATGTCAATGTATCTTTTATTTTACTGTTCAATTATGAGGCGAAATGCGAGAACATAGCATTAGGATAGCAATGTTTTTATTTATATAAATATACACAGTAGTTACTATTTTCAGCTAATATTTGACCAATTGCATAATAACTGAAAAACAAGCCCCTTGTGTCATGTCTATTTTATAAGTTGATTAATATTTAATAGGTCAAGTATTATCAATAAGATGATTTGGATTGACTATGTACCCCTTAGTGTTGTTGCTCTGATATGTATAGCTGACAGCTATAGCTTACTTTATTTAATACTGAACAAAAAAGCTTGTATTTAATATATAATGCTTACAAATAATGTATGGTATTTGTGCCGCTGAGTCGTGGGCTTCATTTATTAATTTATTCTTATTCTAATAATTTATAAGTAATTTAACTTACAAGAATCTAAGCACAGTATTTAATATATTTAAATAAACCTTTTATACTTTTATATTCTCACAAATTTATAAATTAGTTTAACAATAACAATATCCATTCTTCTACATTTTTACAACAATATGATATTTATTTAAATATTGAAAAAGTCGTAATTTATTTTGAGAGATTGAGGTTAAGACTGCATCGTGCTAATTTTTACTTATCTCACAGAATGCGACTGAACATGCACTAATAATTTTAGAAACACAACCATGGCCTGCAATGGATAATATGATTGTGTTTTCTAATTTCGTGGTAGAAAACAACTTAGATTGATACTTCTACCACATTTCTGAGCTGGGTGGTCTCAACCTTAATATTTATATTAATTATTTTCCATACATTGAAATATACATTATACTTAAATAGGTAAAAAAATATATAACAATTAACTATTAGGTCTGATAAAAAAGCATTATAAAAGGTCACATATTTTGATAATCCTAGATTTCTAAATTAAATTAGGTTCAAGTTGGAATAATAAATAGGAGAGATTGGCGTAGGGTACTTGAATGTGTTTATATTTTGTGACAGCACGGAATACAATTATTCCGGCCCCAACGTTGACAGTGCTGACCCAAACATAGAGGACGGAAACGGATTTGCAATTGTCGTCAATGGACATTCATTAGTTCACTGTTTACACCCACAACTAGAACAAAGGTAAATATTTTGATGACATCTCTTAAAATATGCATGCTAGATGTGTTGGCAGGTTTGGTGATTAGTTTCATAACATTAATTTCTTGGGTGTTTCTTAGCTCCAAAGACTTGTTTCAGTTCTAAGGAACATGCTTCATGGCTTCAAAAAATAGGACTTAAGACCAAGCAAATGGATACGACTTAACATCTATGAAAACAGTGTTATTCACGCTAAATATTATAATTAATGCAATTGATTCTATGAATAATTAGAAAAAATATTTGAATAATGTTGCTTATTATAATTGAAAATAATATGGGCTTTTTTATGCTAATATGGAAGATTTACATGATATTATGTTAATTAACATTTTTTTCTAAAACTATGTAACACGTTTTATTTCAGCAAGTAGAAGAATTATTTTTAATTAATGTTTATGAAGTTTTCCTTGTACTGTGTTATATGAAGATTGTATGATTTTCAGGTTTTTGGATCTCACAATGCATTGTCGATCAGTTATTTGCTGTAGAGTAACGCCCCTGCAAAAAGCAATGGTCGTTGAAATGATTAAGAAGAATAAAAAGGCTGTAACATTAGCGATAGGGGACGGTGCAAACGATGTGTCTATGATTAAAGGTACAACTTATTAAAACTTCACTTAAAATTGACCATATGATAGTAATTACACATATTAATTAAAAATGCAGAGTCTGAAGAAGAAAGCAATGCAAAAGCAAATTTAAAAAATACAATACTTCAGTTTCCATTACGAATTAAGTGTCAATAAAGCATTTCAGTTGGATTCCTACAAATGTAAATGTTTTCCAGCTGCGCACATAGGAGTGGGCATATCGGGGCAGGAAGGCCTGCAGGCGGTGCTGGCCAGCGACTACTCTATAGCGCAGTTCCGCTTCCTGGAGAGACTTCTGCTGGTGCACGGTCGGTGGTCCTACTACCGCATGTGCAAATTCCTCAGTTACTTCTTCTACAAAAACTTTGCCTTTACGCTGTGCCACTTTTGGTTTGCGTTCTTTTGTGGATTTAGTGCTCAGGTAATTTATAGTTTAATATTTTTACTAGATTGCTCCTACTAAAAACCCTGTATTCATTTGGTATCTAAAACATTATATCAACTATGTTAGTAGACACAGTCAATCTAATAAAAACTACCCAGTGAGATGGTGATGGAGCAGTGGTTTCCGAATGTTTGACCTCAGAGGAGTCTGGGTGGTGGGAAGGTTCTGCATAAATCTTAATTTCATAAATATGCTGATAAAAATTTTAATCATTATTTTTTTCTTTCAGACGGTATTCGATCCTATGTTCATTTCTGTTTACAACCTTTTCTATACATCATTGCCTGTTCTGGCTTTGGGAGTATTTGAACAAGATGTGTCAGAGAAGAATTCATTACTATATCCTAAGCTATACACTCCTGGACTGACCAACTCCTTATTCAATAAAACTGAATTTATGAAAAGCGCCCTCCACGGATGCTACACTTCACTAGTTCTGTTCCTACTGCCTTATGGTAAGTCTGATGATATCGGTAATACTAAGCCCGATAATAATTTTTTTTCGTTCATTTCAATTGTTTGGCCAAAATGAATAAAACAATAGTTTGAAAATAAGTAATGCACTGTGTACAAATTCATCCCAAGCATCACAACAGCCTGGGGTGAATTTGATTTTACTGAATCTGTTTAAAATGGTCGATGGCAATTGAGTTGGCATTTAATAGCTCAAAATATTAGGTTTTTTTAAATTAATATTCAACGATATATTTATAAGATCTTAATTTTTTTTCTAGGCACTTACAAAGACGGCCTAGCTCCTGATGGTAGAATATTATCAGATCATATGTTGCTAGGAAGCGTCGTTGCCACTATTCTTGTTCTAGATAACACTACACAGGTACATATACTGGAAGACAACAATTTTGCAGTAATTAGAGATTATTTGGACTTTAGATATATTAATATATATTTTTTTTTAGATTGCCTTAGATACAACATACTGGACGGTATTCAACCATATTACTATATGGGGATCATTATTATCATACTTTATACTGGATTATTTCTATAACTATGCTATTGGAGGACCATATGTGGGATCTCTGACTGTTGCTATGGGACAAGCTACTTTTTGGTTTACTAGTGTTTTAACTGTAAGTAACATACTATTTTATAGAACATATGCATTGTAAAAGATAAATAAGAATTATTATCTAACATGAGTCCTATATGCATGAGTATGCTGTCCTATTAAGGACTTTCTAATTTCCCAATTGTATCATTGTCAAAGTTAGAGGCGTTGATGATTACAATTACATTTGTTTTGTAGGTAATATTTCTAATGGTGCCTGTGCTGGCGTGGCGACTCTACGTGGTGGATGTGAGGCCCGGGCTAGCTTCGCGTCTCCGAGTTCGTCAGCGTTTTGACCGCATTCGATCCAGAGCCTCGACAGATCCTCTGCGGCAACCCTCGGCGAGAAGAGCGCGGCGGTCCCTACGATCTGGCTACGCTTTCGCTCACCAGGAAGGCTTCGGGCGGCTCATCACGTCCGGAAAGATCATGCGGAAGTTGCCCAATGCCGATTTCAGTTTTCCATCCCTGGGAGGGAAGTTCACATCGACAGGAGCGAGAGAAAGAGAACGAGAAAGGGACAAAGCCAACGAGAGCCCGGTTGTCGTCGCTCCAGAGGCCCCCCTGCGAGCTCCGTGCCAAGACTTGGATACCATCAACCTATAAATATTTGTCATTCCTCCGAACATGAAACAACGACTGACCGCTTCTTTTCATGCCTCGCGATGTTCCTCCAATCATGAAATGGTTTGCCGTGATTCGGTTCAGGTTTAAACTCGTACAGCTTATTGCTTACCGACTGAAAATCTCACTGCGAGTGAAGTCTTTCTTTTGTCATTTTGAATAGCGGACTGTTTTGTACTTAAGTCGGGTAAAGATAAATCTAGATTATATTCCTCGCCTTGAAACTGAGAATGACTTAGACATTTGTACTGTTGAAATTTTGCTTTTTAAATAATGGAAATGATGTGACAATACACTTAATTTTTCGTTCACGTTTTGGATTGCAAGAGAAAGGGTACAACCTAACCTGATACTTGTGAGGTTTAAATTCGCACGCGCAACTGACAACCTTCAAGTTACCTGTGAAATTTAAAGAAGGTAAATGCAAAGCTGGAAAATTTCTAACACAAATCTGAAAACCGCATCTGCACTTGTGGAAAGATGTCAACGGTTGATTTAACAAGGTTCTGCCGGCACCTAACTCAAATTGTGATATTATAAATTTTATTATATTGTAAATTAAGAAGTATACCTACTGTTATGGAGGAGGGCCGCTGAGAGCCCGGCTACTCGGCGTGGAGCTACTATTTCAATGTTTATCATTTATTTTGTTGAAAGTGGGAAATTCTTATATATATATATATATATATATATATATATGTATATATATATATATATATATATATATATATATAAATATATATATATAAATATATATAAATATATATATATATAAATATATATATGTATATAAATATATATATATGTATGTATATGTATGCCAAGCATTTTTATTAGTTGTGTAATAAATAATATAGTACCTATAAAATATATCTGCTGAAAATCAATCAGTTCTTGTATTCGATTATAAATTTCCAAAACGATGATCTGGAAAGTGTTTGTAAACTTGAAAGTCTCGAGGAATAATTTTCACCATTGCCTGTAGAACGAGACCCTTGAGTGTCACTCCAACTGTTGTGATTTCGTTTGGAATAAACTTTATTTGCATTTATTTTAAAGTGGATGTAATATTCATGGCCGACGTTGATCCTAAATTTTCTTACTATTTGTACTATCGAGTGTCTAATATCCTCCTAAAGTATTATTCTTGCGTTGTGTTGAATTATTTTCATGCTAAATCCGGATGAATGATTCCCCTTTGAGGAACAGAGTGATATAATTTTATATTTTCACATTAGTGACAACTTATTGTAATAGTATTTCTTTTCTATGTACGCTACGTTAACGTTAAGTCTATTATGTAAAGTAAATTGAAAGAGCAATGCAATTATTGATAATTTGGTACTATAGAAAAAGATATTTTGGAAAATGCTCCGGTGCGAAGCGCATCTCTAATCAAGCAAATTTTCCAAAAATTGATTCTGTCCAGTTCTCGATTATTAAATAACTATTTTTATAAAGTTTAAATGAATAAGGAACAAATACACGTAATTTATTATGAATCATTTAATTGATAGTTTAATTTTTCTTACATTGTCACTGAAAACTATGTAGGTTTTGTTTCTACGTTAATTTTGATATCTGTAATTGTACATTGTAATTATGTTGCTTGGTGCTCCTTTAAAGTTATCTCTTAGTTGTAAAGTATTCTTACACAGTGGTTTGTTTGTTTTGATTTTCTGAATCCCAAGACAATAAGCAAACAAAAAGGTTTAGGGATGCAAGTGGAAACTGAAGATAATCTAAAAGTTAATCCAACTACTCCATTGAGAGCAACCGAGAATTTAAATCATCACGAATTCTTCAATCGAAAACTTCGTATAAAGTACTAAATATAAATCTAAGATAATTACAATAGAAAATATATAATATTTATTTTGTTGCCGGAACAACGAATCAGATCAGATAGGTTTATGAACTGTCTGATCTGATTCACTCGGGAAAGAATGGTTAAATTCAGATTACTATATGGAGGTTTACTGCAATTGTTATTTGTGATTATTTTGATTTCACTTTTAAATAGAAACTAACCAAATCAGGTTTTTAAGTAATATTATTTCCATCACATATGTTGGCTTTGGAAGCCTCTGTATTATGACTGTTCACAAGTTGTGTATTCACTGGTGTAAGTAATGGATCTTCAAATGTTTCTGCGATTATAGTTAAACTAAATAGTATTAGAAGAGAGCTACGAGCGGTGGAACTGCTTACGTTTATTTATTAGAATGTAATAAAATCTAATTTTATAAAATTTGCATCTTATAGTATCTATTTTTCAAATTTAGCACAGCAAAATTGAAGCTTTGTCATTATTGAATTTATTAGCATTGTTTATAATAGATTATTTATGAAGTGTAATGAGTGTTAACACCCAACACCCCATTTCCGCGGATATCTAAAAATTAAAAGAGTAGCTGAGAAAATATTTTTCGCGTAGTAAGAAAATACCAGAGATATAAAAAGAAATGGAGCACTTGAAAACTGAAAAATCATTGTATTTTTTTAAAATTTGATTTTAATAGATACATCCTCCTATTTAAATTTATTTTTGATATCTTTACTAAAAAAAATTGCCTGTAAAATAAAGACAGAAATGGCGGCGCGGATGCTTGTGGCCGGCAAGTTGAAAATCAAAGGTGCTTATCTGTTGTTGGCTGGAATTGCATTATTTTGCTGCAGAAATAATTATTTGTGGTGCAAATCGATGTAAATGTGATTTTTCTCTTGCAAATTTTATTAAATACACGGGCAATCAATTTTGTCATTTTTTTGGGCAACGATTATATTTTCAAGCCGAGTATAACTTAAACCTGAACTACGTCAGGCTAACGCTTTTCATAGTTATTAAAGCTTAATAGAATAAAATACTTTAAAGTAACAATTATTCATTTGGACTGCCACTGTCGACTAACAAACTCGCATTGTTCAAATGCGTAAGTGAAGGGATGCAATGTTTCCGCAAGGTAGGGACGGACGTATCGCATAGAAAGTTATTTAAAATTGTTACCACTTTTCCGTAAGCCAGGATTAGTTCAAATATAATTACTGTAAATTTATTTTTGTATTTTAGCTGTATTGAATTTTTTAGCTAGAATATATAAATATTATATATTCACATATTTTCACGAAGATTGTCATATAACCGCATAAATGTTATTGTAACTAGAGAATTTATTGTTTAATAAGTGTTGTTCATTTTGTAATATTTTAAAAAGTGTAAAAAGGTATATTAGAGTATTGTAAGTATTGAGATATTTGTAAATTGATAATTTGCCTTAAACAGTATTTGTATGTTAATTGGAAACCTTCACTCCGTGCAACAATCACGGCTCTATGGTCTTACTGAGCATTGTTTTATTAATCCTTCATTATTTTGTGTTTTGAGAAAATTCATCAATATTACAACTGCCCCGCTAGTCATAAATGCAATGCAGAAATAATTTGAATGCGGTCACTTTAATTTCTTTGACACCAATGTAAATAGAACCATCCGACTTGCCTTCTTTATTTTAATTCTAACGAGACATTTCGATTGCTCCTGTCCAATCTCATACCTAAGATACACTAAAGCAGTCTGATGGTAGAATAATGTAATGATAATATTAAAGAAAATCTGAAATTTGTATCTGCAAGGACTAGAAAGAATATTAAGTATTTTAAGTAATGGATAATTCTGGAAATAAGAAAAAAATAGATATGTACAAATATTTTTATTTTAAAACCAGACGGGCATGCTCTTACATTACTTTCAATGATTACTAGGAATGAACAATAATCAATCATCTTTTGGATGCGTCTGCAAGTCAGGCTATCACTCGTAGACTTCAGAGGCAAATAAATATATACACGACTCAACAATCTCAAGTGAACGAGCACAGCCATCAAAAGCATTCCTCCTGAGATTTTACTTAGAGTGAAAGATAGCCTCGGCTCTTGTGAACGGAGCCAAAAGCGCAGTCTTACCATGTGAAGGGACAGTTTTTATATCGGCATGAAGCAATGTACTTAATGCAGAACATTTTAATGGTTAGACCAATTTTTAACTAAACCGTGTATAACATCAACTTTGGTCTCAAGATTATTGTATGAAAAACGTGACAGCTGTCATTCCCATGTAAATGGTGTTTTCTTACTAACTTCGAATTATTAAATCGATCATCACAGTGGACCATGTGATATTTTTTATTAAAAGTTGTTTTATTTACAATCAAAGATCCTACGCCTTTGCAAGATTAATCGATGAGGACTCTCACATGTACTAGAACTGCAGTCTCTTGGCCAGGGAGGCCCCCTCCATATTGTCTAGCAGTTTTCTCTTCAGGGATGGCTTTTCGAGGTTTTCTTTGTTTATACTTGAAGGCAACGGAAGTTTGGCTCCCACTGTCGGAGCAGGCTTATTACTAAAAGATAGAAAGAATACGAAGTTATTAAACAATGCAAAGTCCTATTTCTTTTAGCCTCAGAGAAAACAGCATATGTTCAATCGTAAGTGAAAATTCATATTGCTTTTCTAAAAAAATTATTCAATATTTTGGATGAATGTCAATTGATTCTATTATTATATTTTGCAAATTGACACTTTCAGTGCAAAATTGTTCATAAAGAGTCAAATTAAGTATTGAAGAAGACATCAAAATGCTTACCTAAAATATGGCATTTGAAGAGCTTGAGAGCATTCACATCTACTCGGGGGATAGATGTTCAGCAAACTGGATATCAGATCCAACAGGTCATCGGGGGCGGCTGTGAAGATGTGTTTGAAGAGCGTAGGAGGGAATGACTTGAATACGATGTAATCTGGCAAACCTGACATCCCCTGGAAACAAAACAATTTTAAATGCCATCTAGATCTATTTTAAAGAGTAATCATGAAATAAAAATATCACTTTTATTACAAGTTCTTGTAGATTTATCTACATTTTACAGAATTTCACAATCTCCAACAAGTTATATGAAATATAAATACCGGCCAAGTTTCATCCGTGGGTGTCCCCAGGACCTGAAATATTCGGGTGAGCTGGTCGAGGTCGGACTCGCCGGGCAGAAAAGGTACTCGCAAGAGTAGCTCAGCCAGGATACAGCCCACAGCCCACATGTCCACTCCCGTGCCGTACTGCCGCGCCCCAAACAGTAACTCTGGGGACCTGAGCATCAAAGTGGTCAAAGGTCAATAGATATAGTATATGTTGTTGGCCAGGCATCTTTAGGATTAGATTTATTGGTATCTACAATGGACCGCTTTGGTTGGAAAGATACTTGTACTGTGGCAGGAGGTTGCTGATAGGCAAGTAGACAATGTAATTTAAGATATCAAAATATAGAAGCCTTATCATTTGTAGTCCTAGACATCAAACAATATTTGACTATATTAGTTTGGCAGATATCTTTTGGATGTCTAGACTTCGTACATTGGGCTTAGTAATACCTCCACTATGCATATCCACGGTAGTCACAGACTATTAATTGTTAGAATAGTATGAGTTTACCAAGTAAAATCACCTCACTGTAGTCTAGTAGACCTATTTTTAAATAATGCGCAGCAAGTTTAGGCAAAACTTAAGTAATTATTTTTTAAAGCCATACTCTAGGACAGGGATGAGCAACCCGCGGCCCGTTAAATATGTTTATGCGGCCCGCCAAGCATTTTTAAAATTTAATTTATTTTGTCGAATGTATTTATATTTATAGCTCTATGCTTACTATGCTCAGAGACTGTGTCGACATTAAAAGAATACACCTATACCCCCGTTTACGGCCTAGATACGTTCCACGAAACTTGGCCGCTAACCGAAAAGCCGTATAACGAATCAATTATTCTAATACAAATTCAATGGGATCACATTTTACACATTCTGGCCATATTTTTTTCCAAACATAGTTCATTGTTGTTAATTTTAATTCCTTCCGTGATTCACTGATGCTGTCAACAGCATCCTTGATGTTATAGTTTTTCCAAAATGTTTTAATTGAAGCTTTATCATCGGTTTCCCTTATCAGTTGTCGGAAATTTCGGCGTAGGTAATATGCCTTAAAAGTGGCTATTGCACCCTGATCCATCGGTTGGATCAGAGCTGTTGTATTTTTCGGAAGGTACTCAATCATGACATCTTCAGATAGCTCGGATAAATTTGTAAGATGCCCTGGTGCATTATCCAAAATTAGTAAAGCCTTGTTGGTTAAGTTATTGTCTCGCAAATATTTTTTCACTTCTGTACAAAAGTGATTTTTGAACCAATCCTCAAAAGTAGCTCTAGTCATCCAAGCTTTCTTGTTGGATTTCATATGACGGGTAATTGATTTTTAATTAGTCCTTTAAGAGGCCTTGGATTTTCGGACAAATATATTAAAAGTGGTTTTAGCTTAAAATCACCCGCGGCATTTGAACCAAGTAGCAAAGTTAATCGTTCTTTAGACACCTTATAACCAGGCTCAGATTTTTCGGTTTTTGAAATGTACGTGCGATCAGGCATTCGCTTCCAATAAAGCCCTGTTTCGTCTACGTTAAACACTTGTTCAGGTTCAATTTTTCAAACCATCCTCGGCTTGCTTGGAATGTGACATCTTCAGCAGATTCATCGGTATCTCCATTCTTCAAATTTTCGAAAATACTTTAAGCTTTTTCCTGGATGATCATTTGACTCATTGGCATTCTCCGTTTTTTGATGTCCCTAATGGCCCTAATTATTTCCTATTTTTCCAGTTAATGTGTAAAAATCAGTAATAAATATGTACACAAAACACTCACAGACAAGTCTAAACCGACCGCTCTATGAGCACACACTGAATAACGCTCGTAAACAAAATAACATCGAAAAAAAGTTTTTTGGCCGTTATAGCGAAACATTTTTAGGCTGTATATCGAGAACGTGCCATAATTGAAAAGGGCCGTTATAGCGAAAGGCCGTATAGCGAGGTATAGGTGTATAACATAAAAAGGCATTATGATACAAAACATGAACAACAATATAAAAACTTAACAGGACAACTCCGGATAGATAAGTTTAATCAAATGGAGAAGAACTTAGGAAAACAACAGACTATTTTTAAAAATCAAGCTATTTTATCAAATACGGCAGTAAAGGCTAGTTTTGTTGTCAGTCAAATACTGGCAAAAAAATGAAACCCTTTGCGGATGGAGAGATGATAAAAGAATGTCTGACTGCTGTTGCAGAAATAACATTTCCTGATTAAATAAATATTATTTCAAACATTAGTTTATCAAGATTCACCATTGCAAGGAGAATTGAAGACTTGTCCAAGAACATTGCAACAACGCTTCGTGAACGCATTGCAAAATTCGAATATGGCACTTGATGAGAACTGGCTATATTTTTACGTGGTATTGACACCAAATTTAATATTACCGAAGAATTGTGTTCACTGATTCCAATGCAAGGGACTACAACCGGCAAAGACTTGTACGTTGAACTACAGTCTGTGTTGGAAAATTTTTCAATTTCATTAGAAAAGATTATTGGTATATCGACAGATGGAGCACGAGCAATGTCAAGCATGGAGGTAGGAGTATCGGGAAGGCTATTTCAAGACATGAAGAAGGTCACAGGAAGGGAAATATTCATTAACCACTGCATAATTCACCAGGAAAATTTGTGTGTGACAGTGGTTTCCATGAAAATTTATTCCTCGCCATATAATATAGATGTGAATACAGCTCCCGAAGACTTTCAAATGGAAGTGATTGACATGCAGAATAATACCGATTTAAAAATTGTATATTTTTCAGTAAACATCGAAAAATTTTATACATTTTATGTGAGCCTAAGTGAGTAAAAAATGGAAAAAGAGCAATATCGGTCGGTGATTTGATTCTTGTTTTTGGAAAAAAATCGCGCAGCGAAATCAAGAGCGCTTGGATGCTGTGTACGGTGACTCTTCTCCTTCGATGGCGACCGTCAAAAATTGGTTTAACGAGTTTCAACATGGTCGCATGTCAGTTTTTGATGAACCACGCCCGGGTGCCCCGAAAATGGCTACCACGGAGGATAGCGTGATAAAAATCCACGATCTCGTATTGGCAGACCGCCGATTGAAGGTGCGCGAGATAGCTGAAACAGTAGAGCGTCTCAAAAGACCGCGTGGGTCATATCCTGCATGAAATTTTGGGCATGAGAAAGCTGTTGGCGCGATGGGTGTCACGTTTGCTCACTCCGGACAACAAGCGCAACCGTGAAACCACTTCGGAGCAGTGTTTGACGCTGGTTAAGCGCAATCCGAAGGAGTTTCTGCGTTGTTTCGTGACCGTCGACGAAACATTGATCACATCACATACACACCAGAGACCAAGAAACAGTCGAAACAGAGGACTTCACCTGGCGAACGTGCTCCGAAGTAGGCGAAGACTTTCCTATCGGCCGGAAAGGTGATGGCCACCATTTTCTGGGATTCACAAGGTGTGATCTACATTGACTACCTGGAGAAGGGCAAAATGGTTACAGGGCTCTACTATGGCGAATTATTGGGCCGATTCGACGCCGAATTGCAGAAAAAACGGCCCCATTTGGCGAAGAAAAAGTGCTCTTCCACCATGACAACGCACCGGCTCACACATCCGCCGTCGCCACGGCCAAATTGCACTACGAACTGCTCCCCCAACCACCGTATTCTCCAGATTTGGCCCCATGCAATTTTATTTTGTTTCCAAACTTGAAAAAGTCTCTCGCTGGGCAGAAATTTAAGTCGAATGAGGTCATCGCCGCCACGGAGGCCACTTTGCAGACTTCGAAAAAACGTATTTTTCAGATGGGTTAAATAAGTTGGAGCATCGCTGGGTCAAGTGTATCGAGCCAAAAGGAGACTATTATGATAAATAAATCGCCATTTTTCCCTCGCCCTCGTAAATATCATCAGCATTGTCCATAGTTAGTGAAAAAGCGATGTTAATAAACCCAAGTGGTTTTAACTCATATTTAGTTTTTTAAGTCTGAATGAACTTCTTACAATAAACAATAACTATAAATTCATACAAAATATATTACTTTTAAAAAATCAGAAAGTAATGAATACAAGTTACCTGTACCACCTGGTGACCACCTGATGTGTATTCACTCTACCTGGAGAGCCAAAAAATTTTGCTAAGCCAAAATCTCCAATTTTCAGTACTCCAGCACTATTCACAAGAAGATTATTGGGTTTCAAATCTCTATGAAGGATCCATGCATTATGAAGATATTCGAGACCTGTAAGTAAATATAAGAGAGATTAAGAGTTTAGTTGCCATGGTAGTCTGACCAAAGTCAGACCCATCACGAGATGCGTGGAGTCCAGGGGCTTGCAATCCTAAAGACAGAATCCTTTAACATAATTATAATGCTCATAGTACTTCCCCTCATCTGCTCTACACAACCAGGCAGCAAGTGTGGTCATTCTCCTTGATATACTAAGATCTCTAAATAGACACTTCATAAACTTTTTTCAGAGTATGGAAGAATGGAAAAAATTCATGGTCCTCTTAAGGGCTAAATTGTTAATTTGAAGATTAATTATAAAGACATTGTCAAATCAACCTTGTGGTTATATATTTTCGATACAAAATATCACTAAGGTCTGCTCTATAGCTCAGTTTTGATAAAATACTTAAAGGTTTTCAATGCTGTCAGGATATAATGAGAAATCCCAAATACTTTTTGTTGCCTGTGATGGGATATCTATGAGATTTAATACCATTATAATTATTTTTAATTATTGAAATAAATATGAGGAATAAATACCTAGTAATGTTTGGATCATGTATGATTTGATATTTGGCGCTGTTAATACAATATTGGTATCCTTAATAATAACCTCCAGGTCAGTATCCATAAAATCAAATACTAAAGATACATTTGATTTTTGACCAAATACATCTGAAAATAAAACGGAAGCGGTATGATATTAATGCATAATATTTATATAATGACAATAGTTTGTGTATAAAAAAATTAAAGTGTAACATATTATCATAAATTTATGTCCAAATCTTCCAAAGTTCAATGGAATATCATTGTAGAACTCTGACTACTGACCATTGAATGATCTTTATGATTTGCTGTAAAATTTCACTATTCAAATATATACACTAAACTGAGATTTCATCAAACTAGATTTAAAAAAAATACCTATCAGTCCTATGAGGTTTTCATGGTGTAATTCTTGTAATAATTTTATTTCTCTAAGTGCAGTTCTGTTGATGCCGTCTCTAGCTTCAAGACGGCTGCCAAGTTTAATTTTTTTAACAGCGACTATGGCATCTGATCTTGTATCTCTAGCTTTATATACTGTTGCAAACTGAAAATAATAATGATGTCGTATAATCGGATGTAATTAATATTTAAATAAAAAATAAGGTTACACAAAACACGTTATATTATTTACCTGTCCTTCGCCAAGAAAGTCGATTTTTTCGTATCTTGTGACACGATCTTCCATCTTTATATATCAATCTATTTATCGTTATTATTAATTAAACAATAACCAACGTATAGTTTAACACACTATTGAAAAATATCTATAACGGACGTTTACCTTTTGAATACGAGACATTTTTGTCAAAAGACATTGTCAAAATAATCAGAGAGCATAGACAATAATTTTAAGGGTAGCAAGTGAAATAAAAATACTAACCAGGTATTTGATATTAAATATAAAAATTTGCTCTCATCATATCGCTCAGATTATTTGCGCGAAAAATTATGGCTAATCAGGTTATTCATTTTAAAAATTAAAACATAGGAAACTCTACCTTAAATTGTTAACTAATTGATCGTATTTGTTGTATCAAAAATTTGCCTATGAGATCAGATTACATAAATAATTTTTAAGAAGCAGAAAATCATTTTTTCAGTAGGCTTTAAAAAAAAAAATTTGTTGAATAGTAAAAATATAAAATTTAAAAAACCCCTATTCTTGCAATGAATATAAAATGCGATGTGAAATAATATGATATTTTAATCTTAAACTAGATGGCGTTTTATAACACACATGATAGTTTGAAAATCAGCCGCTAGATGGTGTTTTAACCATTTAATTTGCATCAAATCTAATAAAACTCTCATCACAGGACCTCGCCTTTTTAAAAAAATTTTTTTTTATTATTTTAAATTTATTTGATGCCTGACCAAAAGCAAGGACTGTTAAAAAATTAAGAGGTATTATTTTTCTTCAGGTACCTTCCCTCCGAGGAGGTTGGTGACCACCTCATTGAACATTTCTTTAGGTCTGCTCGTAGTTTTCTTAGTATAAATAGTGTAATGTTTCTTTTAAAGCTATTAATCAAAAAATGTGTTTTTAAAGCAATTTAGCTTATTGAAGGTTTTTTTTTTTAGTAACTAGCAACTAGTAAGACATGAAAGACAACACTGTACTTCCGGTGGGCTACGATAAAAAGACGCAAAAAACCTTACATCCGATAGAACTCCAGGGACATAATTTATTGTTTTTTTCCTGTGAGGCATTGATAGCTCGCGATTTATTTACCATAGGTAAGATAAGTAAATGCCTATATCGTTAATGTTCTCAAAGTTATAATGCTGACACATGAAAACGTAGCTTTATAAAATTGGAAATTGGAGAGCATGTACTATCACATTATTTCTACGAAATTTCTTTTATATAAAAAAGTATGTGTGGACTCTATATTTAGTATGAGTATCACAAAATAAATACTTTATCGGAAATCCAATTTATATATTTATAAATTTATGTAATTAGCGTAATACCCACATTATAAGATAAAAAAGATCGTGGACTATAAAACGTGAGATCTGTTTTCGTCTAAAGGTAAAATGACTACCCCAAGCGAAGCAGATAAAATTGCCGTAAACTTAAGGGAGCTTCTAAGTTTATATACAAGATTCTATCTCGACGATTAATTTGAGATTACTTGTACCTCGAGCGGAGGTCTTGCACGGAACAATCCCCGATGGCTTCCCCAAAGAACACTGCAGAGCACCGAACCAGATACCATCAAACTACCTTCTAAGCCAGATATACTTTTCTAGTGAGGTCCAATTTCCCATAGAAACTGTATTCATGCACATACACGTATACACATATGAAAATATTTTAATACATTTACACATGAAAAAAAAAAAAAAACTTACTATTCCACACTGGAAGATAAGGACACTTGTGTGATAAAATAATTTATATATTTTTCTCTAATAAATATCTAGATATTAAATCTACATAGGGGGTGTTTTAAATGTGATAATACTACCTGCAATTAAAAGCAGTCGAATGTTATTTGGAGGGTTGTATAAATAAAATAATTTAGTATTTATAAACAGAGTAGTGTATAAATCAGCACTGCCTTTAAAATAAACTATATAATTGTATTGTCGGGACCGCAGGCGCCTTCCTGGAAAAGGGCATTGTAAGGGCAGGGAAGGTTTAATTAATGAATGCATGCAAAAACTTGAACAGTGAAACAGATCGTTTCAGTTCACAAAAAAAAAATTAAAAATACTTAGAATTTTGTCTAGTTTTACAAAAGAGTACACAAATACTTTCAGGAAGTCAGTCGCATCGGGTTTGAGATTCACTGCCTATTGTTAGCAGCTAAGATTCTTGCTGACTACGAATTGAAGATAAGACGCCGTCCTGTGCAGCCAGGGTAGTAAATTTAAACTAGCGACTAAAGCGTTTACTTCGAGCGACGCCTTAGCCTAATACAGCACCAATTATTGTCGGGAAAATCCTGAATGTAACGGTTAATTTGTTTCAATTAGCAGAGGTACGTAAGCAGGAGCGATGGCGATGGAAAACAGTTAAAACGTTCAACCGTTTCGACTCACATCGCAATACTTGAAACCTTTAAAATATATTTAAATACAAATAAAGCTCCATAACTCAATATACTCATACGTGACAAAGCTAGAAAATAATTATATGGCTCTAGGAAGAAATCAAGCAAATAGTTATGAACGAAAATAGGGCAAAGAAATTTATCTTAACCAAACCAAATTTTTAAGTACAGTGAAAATAAAAGCTATTAACAAGTAAACTGGTAACAAAGCTTTATATATTCACAAATATCTACGATATTCCTAACCACTGAAAAAAGTAAAGACATGGTTTTTTTTTTAATTTTTTTTCTTCAATTCTTCATCAAAAGTCTCATATGAAAATTTTTGTAAATTTAAACAATAAAAATATATTTTAGTTAATAAGTCGATTTTAAATTGACTCCTGAATACAACCACTGCGGTGTTTTTTTTTTAATGACGTTGTTAATGTTTTCATTTTTGTAATAAATAATTATATTAATCTTTGCCAATGCCCAAACACGCAGATGCGATTAAAAATTGCCATTCTTTTAATTGAGAGTTATCGTTGGGAATTACACGCACATGCTTTATTTAGCCCATTGATTTATAATTACTTAGATGCTTGTTGGAACCCATTAAGAAAACTTTTCCTTTGGGACCAGGTGAGTAGAAAGAGGCGAGGCACTCCGGGACTAATTTAGGAACCCCCTGTGTTTTTCATCCCCTTTCAGAAGAGAATTTAGGATAATTTCTACAAAAAAAACAGGACTTAGCTATCCTATTTATTGTATCTGTAACAACAGCAGAAACAAAACTTCACCCGAATATATAATAAGTTGATCTGTATAATCTATTCAATTAAACCAAATCATAAATTAAAATTTACCCCAGAACAATTTAAGGATAAAAATTAATCATTGAAATAATTTATTTTATGGTAATTTAATTTTAAATTAAAATTAGATTTTATAATTGTTAAAAGCACGTATTAGTCACCGGCTTTACAAATTTGACGATGTTTCTGCAGAAAAGGCTTTCACCGTCTCCATGATTTATCTCGGCAGTTTTGTAAGCCATTCGGTTTTGTCAAAACGTATTATTAATAATTAAAAATTGAATACTTAAACCAGTAATCCTAGTTGTTATTTCATTGGTTTGATTAATATAAATATTGTAATCATAAATATACATAAGATACGTAAGATCTGTAATTTAGCATGAGACTATAACGTAAAGCAGCACAGACTGCCATAAATTTTATGTTTGTTAATTTACAATAGTTCTTAGGGCTATGCTTACAATACTGTGTGTTGAGTTGATATACTCTGATCCCGCACGCCGGTTGCGGGGCTAACAAGGTGTGGCTAAGGCTTTATTTTTTTATAAAAAAAACCTTTTTTTGCATGATTTGAAGAATAAATAAAATATATAACTAAGGGCTAGATAACGAGAATAAAAATATTGTGTAGTAGGAGCGAGCCATTCAACGTCTCCGAGCGCGGACAAAAGCATTTTTAAATCTGAACAATTGCACGGGACGACTTCCGCTTTAATACTAAACTTCTCATTCCGCAAACCGGATATTGCGAGGACTGCAGGCTAACGCGGCTGAGTCGGCTGCCGCTTCTTTCAGCGGAGATTGTTGAGGACGAGATAAGCTGCATTTGTAAGGGCCGGCGCAGATGCGCGCCGAGATTTCTGCTCTCCGCCATTTAGCGGCGCCTGCCTCCATGACACGACCTGGACTCGCGTCCAGTGTACAATTTAATAGTAGATAAAGCTTTTGAATAAAAAAATATTATATCACGACAGCTGTTGTGGAATTGACGTCTCTTGCGAAATCTGATACGAAGACTTTTAGAAAAGTACTATGCTCAAGAGATATAACCCTGATATCTCGCTGGAGATTCACAAATTGTTAAGTCGAAGATTAGACACTCAAGACAGCTACTATTAAGGGTGCAGAAATGTGGCTGTGTAGCAAAATCCTTAAGATACCATGGGTTGACCGCGTCACAAATGAAAGAGTCTTGCACAGAATGCGCAAAGAAAAGGAACTCTTGACGTCGGTATAGAAGCGGAAGGTCTTCTATTTTGACCACATTTTTCGTAACAATAAGTATAGCATCCTATAACAGATTGTCCAAGGAAAAATTGAAGGAAAAAGGGGCATTGGAAGGAGGAAGTTTCAAGCATGCGGAATTTGCGCCAGTGAGACTGGCCCGGGATAGGGATAGGTCATCAACTTCCTACGAGGAGAGGCCATTAGATGAAGTAAGTATTCATCGCCATTTTTATGTTTTAAACGCAGTACTGTTTATGTATGATTTATTATCTAATTTAGTTACGAGATAAGTTTGTCGGCTCGCGGGTAATTGCAAAAAAAAATAATTCTTTATTTTATTTTCGTTTATGGCGCGGGTTGGAGGGCTTACAAGGTGTGGCATAAATGGTTTCTCTATTTTCATTATTGAGTTTGTGATTGTTGATTTATGATAGACACATCTCGATTCGATATAAGTCTAGTGAGTCCTAACTTGAAATAATAAGGCTCACGCTTGTAGAAGCTTTGTATTGCTGAAATACGAGCTGTGCTATCTATCCATAGTAAAATTTAGTAGAGTGAAGGGTAATGTATTATTCTCTCTGAAACACTATGAATCTATCCACAGTGATTATAATGCAGCCGATCAAATCCATTGATGATACTAGGTCGTGCTTTAGATGATGGAGAGGGAGTGGAACAGCCAGCTGTTCCCACACCCCTGAGCATTTGCGATCAGCTTGCACTGACCGGCAGGGAGAAGGAAATTGAGAGGGTAGATTTATGACGAGCGCCTACCTCGCCTGCAACAATACAGAACCTGAGCTCCGCGAGTGTAGTGCAAACACCGTGGCCTTAATCTATTGCATAATAATGTAATAAATACACCGTGCATTATCATTTCAGCCAAGTTACTACAGCCGCGAATAAGCCAATTTTCGGTAGCCCGCCGAAAGCTCTACAGTAACCGGTTTTCCAGTGGCTTTTATGGAGTTATCATTGTGAAACTAATCTTGAAAATTATTTTGAAAAACTAACAAAAACAGTAACACAATTATATAAAATTTATTCAAATATAAATACATGTTTCTTCTTCAAATACACGTGGACACTAAAAACGTGACAGAGCTTCGTTTTATATTCACATTCGACTAGAGCCTGAATAAAGCCGCAAAAAATGGTATTGTTATCGATACTCTTTTATGAAGTGTAATGTTTATTTATGTTTTACTAAAAACAAGGTTAAGTAAAAGTTGCCAGAAAATTTTACTTGTAGATTTAATAATAATCATAAATATTATACTATGTTTTAAATGGAAATATAAATAAACACTTATTTAAACATGTTGTTTATTTTTGAAGAGAGTTTTGGGTATGAAGTAATGTATGTTTTTTTTTTATGTGAGAATGTAAATATTTCATTAGTTGCTGAGTTCTGAGCCCCTTACACCCTGCTTGCTGTTCATATCATGCAATGTTTTGTTTCCATGCACAGCTTTACATAGTACATATTAATTTATTCAATATACCCCCATTGTTTGATCAAAATGAATATTAACTTGAAATAACATGAAATGCATAGAATAACCATATTTGCTACAAACTAAATTTTTCTACAGACGATCTCATTTATACTCTCATAAAATGAGTCATCATTTCATATATTTTACACATTTAAAATTTTACATAAAAGTGGTATTAAATAAATAAAAAACGATTGTAAAAATATTTGGTCTATTCTGTTATTTTTTAATTTAAACTTTAAATAGATTTTAACAGGTAAAATCTTTGCAGATGTTTGTAGATGTTTGTAGATGTTTTATTCTAATTTATTCAGCAAAAAATAAATAATTCTTAACCTGCGAAAATATGAAAAAAGGCTTCAATTAAATCATTATAAGTACGTCATGCTTATTAACAAGAAAATATCTCAAACCAATAGAGACAAGAAGTAACATTCTCAAAAAAATTGGCGAAGAAAAGAATATGCTTTCATTTAGCTGAAATTGGAAAATATTTCAGGAATTTTAATAAAGGTAAAAGAAAAGATCTTTTACAGAACGTCCATCTTGAAAAAAACTGTCACAATAAGATGGCGTATTTAACACAACACCCAAGCGCACCGAAGGTGCTCCAGCCCCCAGGGCTAATTTAATTTCATGACAACACACCCTTAAAAAATTTTAATTTAAAAAAATTAAAAACTTGGTTAAAATTATGAACGGCCATTTCTTTAAAGTCTGTTTAGTAAAACAAACAAAATTGTATATGCACGCCAAGAAACATAATATATATTCTCTTAATTTCGCAGTAGCTATAATTCATATAAATAAAACGTGCAATCATCTAGTTATTTAAATGTAAAGTGAAAACAAGTTAACTTATCAAATGTAAAAGCATTTATGTTAAAAGCAGCAGCAGTTTTTTTTTGGTAGTTTTTCAGTGTCAAAATCTTAGGGTTGGTCGTATATGTTGTTCGTTCGGATGGAATATCCCCTAAATAGAAACCGACGGGAAAAAATATGTAAAATTTCAGCCCTGTCGAGTAAAGGGAACACATGTCGCAAAGTAATTGAGATACCTCAAAGATTATTTGCAATACGAAGCATTGAAAATATCACTGAAAATTACTAATAAATAATAATATAAAACAAAATGACAAACGAAACATAATTTATTTATTTGACTGAACAACTTGGCGACATATATAAATCCATGCAAATTAAGATTTCTCAGATCATAATTTAATGATTATTATTATAAACAGATTATTAAAAAAATGCTGTGCTATCTTTCATTACAAAGATCGTGTTTCGTCTAGTGTTATTATCTCTTTATTTTCTCTGAGAAATGAGAACAAAACCGGAGCATGTCGATGGGAAACTGACATGAATGAATTATCGCTGAAACCTGCAAACGTCGCAGTCGTGGCTGTCACTGAATTTATTTTTATTTAACTACGACATGATAAGGGAAAATTTCCGAGCTCTATTTTTTAAACCTTACGTATATGCTGAATCGATACGTTGAAATGTTTGTGAAAATATATTTTTGCAATGAAATGGTTAAAATGTTATTTTTACTATAAATATTTTATACAAGCAATATTTACTGGTTGTCAATTATTTTTAAAAATTCCTGTCTTCTCATATATTCTTAAAGCAAATAATTTAAACACGTAGCGGTGCAGACAGAGCAATAAAACCTTTATATAATAATGTGTGAAATTCTGCTACTCTGAGTTCAGGCTCGAGACTCAGGATCGCCATTGGGCTCATTATCGAGAGGGATGAACTGAAACCTTCGAAGAAATCACCATCTCTGAAGAGGTTGCCATTTTCGAAGAAATGAACACCTCCAAAGTGATCGGTTGAGTCCAACTAAGAGGATTATAGGAAGGTAATAATGAAAAATTAAAATGATTAAGTACATTTTTTCAATTAAAGAAACTCTTATAAAAATATCATCGTGATCTGTGTGGGATTTGAACCCACACCTCCAAGCTTACATGGCCGGTGCATTACCAATTATACCAACGAATCACTAGTGCTAAGCAAGAATTTTTAACAATCATGTCCTATAAGTGAAACAACGTACTTATTATGCCAATTATATATTGTGTGACTTGCAAATCGTACTTCCTGTGAGACGGTCTTCACAAAAAGTCAATAATAATGAAAAATTTTACACAAGTTTATCTCTTTAAATGCTGTTGCCGCTCTCTGACAATTTTTTACTTGCTCGTTTGTATCCAAAATCCGGTTTTATTCAATATGCCAAGGTTGGCGAAACAAGTAAAAAAAAAAACAAAAATGTGGAAAATCCCAAAATATATTTATTTTATTTAAAATAAAACAAATATCACAATTTATTTATTGTGCAAAAAAAATTTTTTTGCATAATAAATTCAACGAGAATTCAAAGAAAACAGAGGCCAGCAAATGCACGAGAGGTTTATCTGGAGATCACTGGTTTACGTAAAATATTTAATTAAATTTCAGTAAAATTATTACAAAATTAATTTATTCTCGGTGTGGTTTATCGTGTTAAGACGACAGTTTTACCAAAAAACCAACAGAATAAATGAAGACATAAATAATTAAATTCGCAGAGTAATGAATTCACAACATGGCGCCGGGCGCGAGTCCTGAGCGAGACACTCGCATAACCAAACAATTTCTTTATTAAGGCGCGCAATCAGATGTACAGCCCGCCGGCGCTCCCATCAGCCCCCACCAACCCCCATCAGCCCCCATCAACCCCCATCGAGCCTCCGATAGCATCAGCCGTGAAAGCGGAAGCGCTGCGCTGCTGAAAGGTTTCAGTCCTGAAGCGCCGACTGACTGTTTGTCCTCGAAATTAAAGCCGAGGGAGCCTGCTAGCAACACCCGTTTGGGCGCCGGCATGGCGCGAGACTTGCTCAAGAGTAGATCATATACCACACCAACCAAAAAAATAAAATAATATTTCAAAGAAGCTTCGCACGTAATAAACAAAAAAAAAAAAAATTTAAAACCAACAAATATATTTTTTTATTACAGCATCAATATTCTTCAAATTCAAATATTCAAAGTCAATGATGCGCATATAAAATGATTACAAAAAATATTTATGCGGTAAAAGTGGAGTTCAACCCTCACGGATATCTCTCCTTGGTGCTTTGTCCAATTGAGCTACTGCTGTGCCGCAGCTGGACAAAAATTCGAATCTTTAAACGCAAGCGAGGAATTGATGTCCGTAATACTTTGTATCTCATCTCGTTCAGAATGAGTTATTGCGAAATATAGACTTTCTTCTAGCAGTAGTAAATTTCTCTATTTCGTTTATTAAATACATCTACGCTTTATTGTGTTTGTCGAAGATTACCATACAGACGTGCAACGATAATAATTATAAGTATGCCATGTGAATACTGAGCATTCAATCAACTCACATTAAATCCCACACCCGCTCACATATTATATAATTAGATTGATAATGTAATCAGTAAGTCAGCACGAGTGTTTGGTGTTGTATTTTGAATATTCAATATTTGAGTGATAATCCGATGTTTTACCATTCTATAATATTGTATGCAATAATAAATCCCATGGATAATTCTAAATACTCGTACTTATAACTTTAAGCATTCTTAAATGTTGTAATTTGTAGTCAATTTTAACTTAGCTTGCATTTTATGCTTAACTAGGCTCATATATAGGAATGAAGGGACATGCAACATTATAAAGCCAACGTTTTAATGTAATAATTGACCATTATATGCAGACTAAATCAATATGAAAAATGCAGCATATATTCGACAATGGCATTTAAAAGTCTCTACAAAGCCGGTTTTTTATGAAAATGCTTGCATTTTTAATAAGAGAGGCAATTCGAAGAAAAGAAATGAGATCTGCAATTAAAGAGTATCAAACACAATGAGATGTAGCCCAAATGGCGGCGCCAAAACACCCGCGCCCAACCGAGCCGCCCTTCAGGAAGGCTCCCCGAGAAGAGGCGAAATTAAACGACTGCTTAATTTGTGTGTCGGATTCATATATTTTTTACTTAAAAAATGAAAAGGTAAGCTAGAGTATTTTTTATATATAAAATATGAAAAAAAAATTAAAAAAATCTGCTTGCACTTATAGTAAATATTTTTAGAGATGATAAATATATTAGTAACTCATTTACGAAAGACTTTTATATAAACCTTCAGAAGAATTTAAACATATTTTTATACGAATTATCTTCATAGCATTAGATTTTTATTTCGTTGAAGTTTTAATTTTTTTATTGTAATAACTTACAATGTGTTTTTTTTTAACATTTAATTACAAATTTAAATAATGATGGATATTTTTTCTATCTTACTGTCTAGATTTGCGCATAAACTGCAGTCTGGTCAAAAAAGTCAAGTGGACATATTTTTGGCGCATATTTTTTTAATTTTATCCTTTCGAGATTAAAAATCTTCTAAGCGGCAGCAGAAAAAGCGCAAATGAAGACAATCTGATTATCTTCAAGAAGGAAAAGGGAAAATTTTTAGCTTCCCAATTTTGAGAATTCATTATACCGTCCGACATTTAAAAATGCCCAGTTTTTTTTTTAATTACCTCGCGGTTGTATGGATTAAAAATGCCTCAGAGATACTGCTTAATTAATTTGGAAGAAACATCTGGTTGAGTGATTCCATTAGATCTGACCGGAGATATCTTCGCAAAACATATATAAAAAAAATATATAAGATCTTCAGTTTTTTCAATTATTTTCATACAAATATTACCAAGTGTTTAATGTGTCCAGTCTTGCTATTTTGGCTGTACTCTCGACTGCCTTTATTTTCTTGGAATCAGCTGAATATATCTGCTGTGATAACTAAGGTAATCATTTACTTCTAGTTAGCATTAAGTTTGTATAAAAATCTAATAGAATACTTTCATGTTTTTATATCAGTAACCAGAGAGTATACGCGACTAATGCTTTCACTAAAAGCTCTTCGATCCAATTTGCTCACAGATGTCTTTACTTGCATTTCCCGATGGCATCATAGAAAATGCAAAATGGATGAAACACACAGACCCTCTGCGTTTGGAGCTCTGAATCAATTTAAATTAGATTAGTTGAATATTTAATGGTCGTGCGAGACACTCGACTGCATATCAAATAATGAAGTTTCACGGATGTACTCTCTTGCAACTAATTACTAACTACGGATGTACTATTCTAATATACGAAAATTTTAGAGGCATATAATTTACTGCGAACAGTATTAAACATATTTATAACAAATAAAAAATAAATTTTATTGTAGGTGTAGGTAGGTATATAAAAGAATCCGTAAGTTATTTGCATCAAACTCAGTACCGGTAGTATTGTCACGTTTAGCCTCTGAGCCATCAAGCAAACCGTGTGTTCATATAAAAATATAAAAATATAATAATATTTTAGTTTTAATAAAATTATGTATTTCACGCGTACGTTGTTGAATAATTAAATTTCCTCCATAAGAAACACAATTAATGAATATTCACAGTCATGTTTTCGCTGCTAATTTGCAAACAATGGGCATGCAAAAACAAACGACGCATAAATATGTAATGGCGAACCGGCACGTGAAGCATCAGGCTTTGTAACAAAACAATAAACACGATGTTAAGTATCCACATACCTCTCGTGGCTGATGTGGCACGAATCGTTCGGGAAAAAGCACAAGTTTCCGCAAATCCCCGAGGAAAGTCGCGATCCATTTGTCCACGTCACTGCTTCTTTACTCCTCGGCAGACAACACACGAGTAGAAGCAGTGTTCGAGATGTGCTGCTCGTGCTGCTGGGTCGCTTCTCTCTAACATGAATGGCTAAGGGTTCGATTGTTTTTATTGCTTTTCAGCAAAATAAGTGCCGTTTTTATTTTGAGTGTTTTTGAGGTTGCTTTTAAGGTAAAGTACCCGTTTTTATAGCGCCGCTAGTAAGCCTTTTTTGGACGTAAAAGACTTTTATTTCATTTGTATTACATTTTAATACAAACGTACCCTTATTTTTATAAAGTGTATATTTTATACATATAAAATATATATACAGGAATTAAATATATAAAACGAGACGAACGATATAATTTTTTTCAGTAGTGATTAAATTTCTCTACACCGTCAACGATACACAATTCATGTTTTTAGGTGAATGAAAAAAAAAAAAAAAAAAGAATAATTTTTAATATTTTGGCAAAATTTTTTTTTTATGTATTGCAATATTGTTTCATATTTATGGTGTTTTTTGCTGGCTGGTTTATTGTCGCCATGTTCGATTTCGCAACGTGCCAAATTTCACAATGTGGTGCAATCACGTGTTGTTCGGACAGTGGCTGGGTATAAGAATAGTTTTAATTATTTTTTACGATGCAAACGATGCAATTGAACTTTTATTATTTGCAAACTGGTTTGTTTTAAAATATGCATAAGTTTGTGATTGTAAAACATTTTATATCAAACATCCGTGTTGTGTAATTTTTTAATTTGATTTGTGCTAGTGTCGTGTCATATTCGAGCAGCATTCAATCGCAGATATTTTTCTGTACGTCACTAAGGTGAGTTTTTTATAGAAATAATATCATTTTTTAATAGTGAACTTGTAAATACGTTTCGGCGTGTACCTGTAAATAATAGAAAATCATAAGAAGCATATGTCACGGGAAGGTTGTTGAGTGCGTTGTTAAAATATTCAGCATGCCCTTGGAAGGGACGGAAATCTCAGAAAACATTCCTTAGACTGAAGATGTTTCCAAAAATCTTTGACATTATTCGCTTTATACACAAACATTCTTTGATTATATTATTGAATTAATATTCTGAATACTTCATTATTTTCTCGCGATATACTTTTGAGTATACATTTATGAAATTAAGTAGTATCAAGCAAGTGTTCACTCCAACAAACATGTTTATAATTTTTATTGTATATATACGATATGGTATACATAGTTTCTTAAAATATTTAAGTTGTTTTTATATTATTTTTTTAACATGGGAATTTTTTTTGGTGTACGGATAACAGAAAAATGTACTCAAACAAAAATTTTGACATATGCATTAGTAACTGTAGTTCGTGATTGGCACCAAAGCCATGTAAGATTATTACATCTTAGTTATAAGTTTTAGATATAAGAGAAGAAGACAAAACACTGAAAAGGCTTAAAGCACAATATTTTGTTTGTTGTTATGTAAAATAAAATACCTGATTAATAGCTATTATATTTTTGACTTAAATTAGCATCTAAACTTTTTTTTATTCTTTGAAAATGGTTCAAACACAAGAACCGAAACTTTTTTGTTATCATTAGGACTTTGATCGAATTTATAATACATATTTAAAAAAAAAAAATTATTATAATAAAAATAAGTCTATTTTGATAACTTTCCTTTTTACCGGAACACATACTTTAAAAAAAATAATATTTCGGCTTTATTGGACTATTAGCAATAAAATTTCATTGTTATCGAATTCGATACGACGTTCTATTCGATGGCGACATAACAATGATTCGATCGCGATTCTTACGACCCTTTTTCAGGAAAGTCAAGTGCCCTGCAATGACCATAGAGCCATCCGGTAAATAATATCACTAAACGATATTAATGCCCCAGTAAATTTTATTTCCGAAAAGTCGCAGTAGAACCGTAGAGGTATGATTTACGTGCTCCCTCCACAGAGACCATATTCCAGGGATGGCCAAGATTTTTCTCCGCGATACGGTTAGCGCGAAAATGAACTTGTTTGCAGGTGATTCATGTCGTTACCTTGTTTCCGCTTGAAACTGAAACAATATTTTCACTTTCCAAAGCAGTAAAGCAAGCCAGTAGTGAGATGTTTATTTATAAGTTTTTGGGGTATTTTTTTATTAAAACTATTTTTTAAGCAAACTGATTTTTTATATAAATGTTTTGTAAAATGCACTGTGGTTTTTTTGTTGCAGGTAATGTCAGCATTTTATTTAATGAACTGCTGCAACGTATTCCAGATTTTATTTGTGCAAGCATAACGTACGTACATATATATTATCTTATACTTTATATTATATTAATTTATAGTGCATAATGTTAGTTTTAAAGTAAAGTTGTATCTGCCCGTTTTCATAAATTTTTGAGGTTTATTTTTGTTACTGAAAAATATTCGTGCCAAGAGTGTCATTAAGACAAAATTGTTACTTTTCAGTTTAGAAAATAGTTTTAAGTTGTATTTTTTAAATTATTTATTATACTGTGTGATTATTTTAACAAAAAATCGTAATCGACGTGTTGTTTGACCCTGCGAGTATTTCAGTTTAAGCAGGAATATTCCTGGTTAATTTCAGATGAGACTTTAGAACTTTGCAGTGCGGGGCAGTTCTTCAGTCGTGGCTGTATTTTACCATTAAGGGGTGCCGTGGTCGATTCCCGAGTGACGTATAATATATTGTTCCAAAGGTGGTCGCCATATTTTAATTTGGACTATGAATGGGGTTGTTTTCAAATTTAATTAAAATGTGTTGTTTTGAGAAGATGTTAATTCAATTCTCATTTAGGTCTTGATAAATAGAGCCGCATATAAATATAATTACAAATACGTATCTACAATAAGAGTAAATGGCATGTAGTGCACGTTAAATTGAATTATTTTGTTGATTTTAATTATGTCTAATAATTATATTAAGAAAAACACTCACAGTCGTAGTAACGAATTATTGAAAATAAAATGCTTAATGCAATTTTTTGATATTAAACTAAAACTCAGCAAAGATCAGCAAGAATTGTTAAAGATTAGAGATAAAACATACTCGTATTTATTTTTAATTTCTTATAACCACTTAGACGTCAATCTACTTTAAACTTGCGGCCTTCAATTACCAAGGAGTGGTGTGGTTAATTGACTCATAGTTCAGAGCCTTTAAATCTATGGTTTTCATAAAAAAAATATACAAAAAGCAGAGTTTGCTGGTAAAATTATGGCATATGAGATTTTAATTATGAAGATGAGACAGCTTCCCTGAGGTAATCCCGCTGTGATGCGGATGACCTGTGCGCCTCAAATGGCACAACATTTCGAGTTTCCTGCTTTTTGTAGCTTCAAAATAAGGCTTGGGAATATTTAAATTAATTTGAAAAAAAAGCTAATAATTGTGCATTTAAACCAACTCAAATGTAAAAATTTTATGGACCAAATGCTAACTGATGGAAAGTTACTAAATCATAATACATATAATATACCAAGAAATTCCGAATGGTTTTCGTTGTTTACTAAATATTCACAACTTCTAGAAAATTTGTTTGAATTCTCAGATCGCACATTTCAAGCGAATTATCAAAACGGGCGGAGCTGCCTTTACTCGCGCGTGTGCGTTTGCGTATATTCATTATAGTGTTAAATGAAAAGCTGCAAGGTACTAGAGTGAAAGTTTTCACGATAATTCATAATAATTATTTAAATTCAAAGGTAGGGCCCGAAGGCTCGGCTGGGCTGTCGCCAGAGCCTCGCCGGCGAAGCAACAACGCGGCAGCAAACCCGGGGCGTTTATTTAAATGGGGCCCATTTAAACTTACCAAATTATTATTGTTGTTGAAGGGAAGTAATTGCTCCGAGCTCGCTGACGCAGCCGCCATATTTCGGTTCCAGTATTTTGAAACTTCGGGTTTATTATTTAGAAATATTATTATGCAATAAAGAAGGGAAGACTTCTTTACTGTGCGCGAGTAAAATAATTTAAATTGTGAGTTTCTGTTTTTCAAGCCTTCACTTTGAAACTTTCAATAAATTAATTGTAGTTTTGTGCTGCGATATTTTGTGAATACACCACACAACCAAAAATTTATCATTTTTCAAAATCGACGTTATGATAACTTATCAACTAAAATCTGTCTTGTCTTAGTTTATAAAATATTTTTTTTATACCATAATATGTGAAGTTGTTAAAATGCAATTATCTCGAGGTCTAGTTTTTAACAGAGTAGCTTGCCACCCAAAAAATCAAATCTCTCGTAAAAAATATGACCTTTCGCTAACACCAGAGTTTTTCAAAATTTTTGACGAATAAAAAAATACACTGAACAAAAGCCTATTTTCAACCGTGATTTTTTGTGAACAGCAAATTAAATGTCAAAAGCAATGTTTTTTTGTAAAACATCAAATAAATTTCAATAATTCAAGTTTTTATACATAACGCTTTTTTTAATATGTTGAATTGAAAATTGAGTAACGGACAAGAAAACAAAAAGTCACTTGACAAAAATCATTTCTAATAATATAATACAATGAATATTTTGAGATAAAATCCGTGCCTTTTAAATTTTATAAATTCTATCAAGATCTTGCAAAATATTTTTTATTCATGCTTTTCTTTTGATTCTCATCGTGAATAAGTAGAATTAATCATTTCATGGTTAGGTCATTTTCTCTTTCCAGCGTAAGGTGAAATACAAGTGTTAAAATGAAACAATTTTTAATATATGAAAAGAAATTCATCAAAATAATATTTTCTATTCCTGCGGGGTTTATTGAAACTTTTAATACCACAATAAAACAATAAAGATTTTCTTTTAGGTCTTTTATATGGTAAAGTATATAATATATGGGATATTATGACGAATTGCAATGTGTATAATATTAATACTATTTCTGATATTTTATTTATAAATAATTAAAATACATACATTATTGCATAAGAAATTAAATAATTACTAAAAACTGTAAATATTTTTATATAAAGATAACCAAAGTAAAAAATAAATAATTAATTTTAAAAAGGTTTTACATATTAAATTATAATATCTTATTTATAACTGAGGGTATATTAGAATGAATGTTTTAATAAATCTCTTATACATTCGTATTACCGGCAATACTATCATTTCCGTTAAGAAAAGAAGTGTTGTTTTAGTATAATGATTTAGTATGTATGTTACCGAAAGCTTTTACCAATGTTATCACAGCAAGAACCCTATTCTTTTAAAAACATCTGTCCACAGAGCCTTCGTACTTTTTCACATTTCAGGAAAGATTTTTCAGCCCCAAGTATCTTGACCCGTTCCTTTTATCTGCGGGAGGAGGATTGTCACGAAATATTCCCCACCAAGGCGCAATGCAAATGGCCGACGAGTCTTGTTGGCATATTTTCGTTTGGTCAACAGTGTTTGCAAATGTGCAATATTTTACTTAGATGGGTGCACAGCGGAAGCGTTGCTGGAACGAACATATTTATGGCTACAATAAGGTCTCGTACACAGCAAGCCGAACAAATCTTGTTTATTTTTTTGTTGCTGTTATTTTGCAATGGTAATGGTGATACTCCTGCTGTGGAGATTCGGAATTTAGTGGTCTACGGTAGATGTGACGGGATTCTAATTAGTTTTTTTCAATTCAGACCATGTAAAGACTTTTTAACAACAGCGTTTTTAATTAATTTCAGCAGTTGAATTCCATTGTGTTTTTATGATTGAAAAATATAAAATATTGAATCATCATGTCAATTGTCACGGTTGTATATATAATTAATTGTGTTTTGATACTTTGATAAATAGAAATGTTACCAAAGGCATACAATCTAATCTTTAGCAAGCTCGCACCGTTTGTATTTGCATGGCAGAGGCTATAAGTTTTGCTTTTTTAGTCTAGAAGAACAACGGGAATTTGCTTAATAAACTGTAGTATATGAAACAAAAATACTGCATAAAATAATATTGAAATTCTCTATATGATTTCAATTCTATCAGTATGAAATTGAATTAAATTTCAATACGTTTCATTTTGAATTATATCAAACATAGTATACTGCATTATTGACAAAATCCCTTTAGTTTGAATTGAGCAAATCTTTTGTTCTCATTTGATTTTAATTACTTTTAGAAAATCAATTATATTTGATCGAGTTCTCTTAGCATGGTCCTTGATGTGTTTCAATCTAATCGAATTATTCAAGGCGAAAATTATAAAGCACTAGTGCGTATTATAATTGTGTGATGATTTGTCTACGACCTTGTCTAACCAAAACGGAGTTAAATCCAATCCAATGAAATAACTATTTGCGACTGAAAGAATGTAATAATTTTGAGTATTATAAATCTATTACAAGTAGTATTTCTTGTATTTTTAATTCGTTGATTAAAAAATAAAATGAAATTACAGGCTGTTTATACGATATTGGATATCAGTCGCTTGTTTTCCAATGCTTTCCTGCTGAGGATTGGCTAAAATGGTGTTACTGATTTATATCCTAGAACACTTTACACTTCTTCCTAACCCCATTTCATTCATCTTGCCTTGCAGGACGAAGTGCAGGACTATACTTATCGTCCAACCCTGTTCAAGGCACTCATGTACTGGGCCAGCAGCTTAAGGGTGCACGAGTTAGAGGGATTTCTCGTGTGATATTTCTTCTTTAGCTTTCAAGGCAACGTTTCGATGCTTATTTTTGGAGACGATTTTTCGTTTCACCGCCTTTTTGTGATGCGTTTATAAAATTTAACGTTTAATATTGAGAAAGTCGTACAATCGATAGCTTAAATTTAAACGTTGTTAAAATATGGATAAATAAGCATTAGTATTATTTTATAGATTTTAGATTGAACCAAAGAACTCATCAAGTAATTTGTATTGTGATCTTTTAAATTTTTTCGGGACGAAAAAGTATGATCGGTTAAAAAAATAAATTTGAAAGACAATATTTTTGGTTGATATTTGAGCCTTCTGAATGCTACCAAGTAAATTAACATACAATTTAACATGCTCTTGAAATAATGAAAGTATAAAAAACTTTTAAATGTGTACATTTGTCGTTTATGCAGGACAACGCTTTTAATGAGATTATTTTTTTAAAATATATATTGCTTTTTTATTGAAAAAAAAGCTGTTAACCAGCCAAAAACAGACAATTGTTGCTGGTCGTCTCAATTATTTCTACTTTTAGCGATCACCAATTATAATAGTGTGATATAATAACTACTTGTTTAAATAGAAATATAACAAATTCTTCAGTTTTAATGGGGTTATTGTATTTATGTCATAAAAACCGATAACGACAAAGAATTTGATGAAGGAATGAGAAAATTTTATTACAAAATCAAGGAATAAAATTTTAACTTTGGTGTGAGATATACAAAATTCTCGTACAAAACATGTGAGAAGTACTAGTGTTCATAAAATAAGAAATTTCTCTCGAGACAAGTGCTTGTTTATGTAAGGACATATTTTACTTTTATAGGCTTCGATGCCGCGTGGAGAAATGTGCAACTTGCAATACTTGCATCCGCCAGCGCATCCCAAACTTATTTTATTTCCAAGTTACCAGGCTACATTCATAACACCAGTTTTATTATGAAGAGCATAAAGTTACTCGGGCTGGCTCAGCAGGGAACCAGAAAATTTTCAGGAAGGTCTGCATGAGAGCCTTTTAATTTATCAATGTGAATTTGATTTTAAAATTTTGATGAAAGCAGATAACTCAGCAGAAGTAGTACAAAAATGCATATCTTATTACTAGCACGAGCAGTGTTTTTTTACGAAGGAACATCGGTCGCAATGCACATGACCTTGAAAATTTTACATACAATAATTATACCAACAAACACTTAATGCTATGATTTGAAAAGTTTATATTTAGATCTCAAAGTATATACTAACAAAATTCATAAAAAAAACGAGCACTTATTTATTTCATAACAAAAACTTATTATTATTATAATCCACCGTTACAATACAAAATATAATTACAAAGTAAATGATTAAATAAACAACAGAGTTTAAATATTAAAACTTGGCATAGGATTTTAATTATAAATTCAAGAACTCTAGAAACGTAGCCAGGGGTATAATAATGGCACCTACCACTCTTTCAGTGATTGAAAATTAATTTCAAATTAACTCTGGCGTGCGTACCTATTTAATAAAATGTCAAACGCAGGTGAGACGTGGACCGATTCAGAAAATTATTTCCAATTAAGCTCCGCCTCCTGTGTCAATGAAAATTTTTAATTTCGCGGTCGATGATATTATTTTTGATAAATACTGATTTGTAATTAATATTTGTATTATTTCATATCCACAATCTAAAAGTAGTTCTCGACTAATAGTAGTTACAAAATTATATTCTAAACTCTTTCAAGTCCAACGATGATATCACAGCTCTGAGATATTTCTATTTAAAAGCCTACTTTTACTCATTAAGAACTATTGTTATTGTGGCCAATTTGTTGTTTCTTAAATTTTTTTAATAATAATATTTTTTAAAATTCCAACAAACTCTTTTTTTTAAGAAATTTTAGGATTTAAAACCTCTCTTTAAACAATGATTAGGAAAATTTTCAAGCTATTAAAAACTTAACAACTACGAAGCCATTATATTTATCGCTTTATACAGCGGTTTAAGATTAATTAAACTTACTTTAGAAAAAAATTATAAAATATATTTTAATGACGTATTTTAGTAATTTTTTCATACATTGAACACAAATATTTTTTTATACATTTTTAGTAAATATATATATTTCGTGACTTATTTGAGATAGTTCAGCATCGTGTGCGTGTAGCATCTTAACCTTTTAGAGATTATGAAAAATCCGTATTGATTGCCAGAGGTTCTCCGCATAACAAATCATCCGCTCCTTGAAAGCCTTCCAAATGGCTTTCCGTCTAGACTCGGGGCTGTCCCGGCCGCGCGCAAATGTATTTAATAATATCTCCACCGAAGGCCACTTTAGAGTTCCCGCACCCCCTTGATCCCCGCCACTCCAACCCCTAATTTGCAGCCGCCATCTTTATTGCCGTAGACAAGAGTAATTATCCGAGTGGCGGGAAGTTCAGTTTTTAGCACGCCGCGACTTTCCCAACCACGACGCTTAATCCTCAAATCGATTCTCTTAAATATCATGTAAAGATATATTTTTGAGTGCGTTGTACGTTCAAAATATCGTTTTATAAATATTTTTTTTACATAATACACTTAATATTTTAAAATTAACTCATTATTGTTTCAACTGAAAATAAAATCGACGATTCTATATCACTTTAATAATCAATCATTTATCATTTGAGTGATCATCTCTTTTATAATAAGTTCAATATTAGTTCTGAAAAACATTCTGAGAATCCATTATTCTGTGATGTAATATTTTCTGCTAAAAAAACATACGCGTAAATCAAAAATACCCTGCAAGTCTGTGAAGAAAGGGAGCTGTTTTCTGAAATAACAATACACAGTCAAATAAAAGTAATTGGGTTTTTAATAAGATTATAATTTGTAATCAGAGGTTTTAAATTTCTACATAAATTATTTCGTGCAATATAAAAGAAAAACATTTCGATTTGTGACTGTAACACAATCATCATGAAAATTAAATTTATATTCAATTTATGTGCCGGTGGACAAAAAACTGTTCAAAATTGTGACGTAATCAACCGTGAATGGGATCATTATTTGAAGTATGCCAATCACGGGTTGGGAGAGAAACAATTCCGCAGATAGTGTCGCTCACCAAAGTGAGCTCATGCACACCGCCGGACTGCCATTTTGTAAACAAAACCATGATCCCTGTTGACTCTGAAACGCTGTGAATTATACTAACCTAGTTTAGATTTTATTATATAGAAATACTTGTACCAACTGCGTTTTGTGACAACTCAAACGATTATTTCATACATTTACTGAATATGCAAAAAGCCTCTGCAGTATTGTAAGCTCAGTGGCAAAGATTAATCAATTTGATTAATCAATTAACTATCGTGAAGCACTTTTAATATAAAATATAATACTTTCATTGTTATATTTAAAAATATATATATATGTATATACTTCAATAATCGGGTTTATTATTGCAGTAGATATGTGGGAAGTATATTTTTAATTAAAACGTTTGAATTGGTTTATTTTTACAGCAGATTTTCCGTTGCGGATTAAGCCTTCCTTTCTTCTCTTCCACCTTATCCGGCCACCGGAAATAAGTTTTAACCGGAAGCGCCATTTGAGATCCGGATCCTTTTGAGCGGACAACTTAAAATTGAAGCTTTGGCGACATATTATATGTACTGGATCCTTTGTTGAAATCTCCAGACAGATTTGTGCTAAGATCAAAGCATTCTCGTATTAAATCCTTTTTGAATTAGAAATATTAATGGGCTTTGAACAGCCATCGCCATAGTGTTACGTTTCATGTTTGAATGAAACTATTCAATCATCAAAACCATATCAAAAAGACGTCTCGCTTTGTGAGAGGCTTAACCGCGTTTCCTTATTTTTTTTCGCTTTTTGTAAAGTTAAAAGTAAAAAAACGTATTAAAAACACTTATTCATTTCGGTTACTAGAAATGATGTATTAAAATTTTGTATTGGCAAAAATAGCTACAGCCATCCATCATTTCACGTATTAAAATTGAAATTTTCAATAAATTAACAAACTTAAATACATTTCAAAGCTTTTGTTAAAACTTATTAACAACGAAGATTTATTTATTATTCAAAAGTGCCATTTACAAAGAAACTTTTTTGTAGAGGCATAAATGCCAACATATTGGTCCAGGCTAAAAATATTTGAAGATAGTTTAGCAAATAACCTTAGAGATCAGAAAGTCTAAGAAAGTAGAGAATAATAAAAAAAAAAAGGCGGGGAATAAACTCCTTTCAAGACCGTATTGAGCGTATCGTAATTAGATTCCTGGCGGAAAGTATTTCGTTGTTTAACTTTAAAATTTAAACTTGGCTTAAGCGTGAGACACTCTCTCAAAGCAAATTATCATGTAACTTAAAATGCTAAGTACTACAAGAATAGTCTGGTTCACTATTTGATTATTAATTCACGCTATTTTTTGAGTATACGGTATGAGTCTGCGAGAACAAAGGATATTCAATAAAACCCAACGCTCCGGGAATTTTCTAAAATTTAATGACGAAAATCCATCACGAGGCTTCACGTGTTCCGCCACAAAGCCGGAAGCAGCAAACGAGCGCGGCTCGGCGATAATAAACTTAAAAAATAAAACCGATTCATCAGCCATCGCCGCCGAGGACACTTTCGCCTCTATAAATCCCGGCGCGCGATATACATTTTTTGTTTTTTTTTTTTTCTTCTCTACAAGTACTCCGCCATTTTCATCGCCATTTGACGGCGTAAATCACGCGGCACTGCCGAGTGTGTGACGTCATAGGTGCTTCATAAGCCGCCGTGCGAGCAACCTCATGTTTGGTTTGCTTTATGCCCAGTAGCGGAGCCTTCTGCCGTGTGGACTTCAGTGTTTGAAAAGAGTTAATATGAAATCGACAGACCAAGTTTGTATAAGATTTCGACTTTTATTTTTAAGCTTTAGCACCTGCGATGTGATCTAAATGGTCTCATATGTCACACCTCGCGTTGGGGGAGTTTATTTAGATACCTTGGTAAAGTAAATAAATCTGGATTGGTTTTGAAAAAGGTAAGCACGTTGTATTGATTCTTTTCAGCTTGAAATATAAATTTGTAATAATCAGTTCTGTGTTGTATTGTAAATGCCTAATTTTTCGTTTTAGTGTTTTGTATTCTCAACAATAATTTTTAAGATTCATTTTCTGTACAAGTACTCTATTTAGGATGCTAAGAATAATAAATATGTAAAGTCAGTAAGTAATTATTCGAACTTCATCAGGAATATCAGGTATTTTCTCATTGCAATTGAGGCGCTAGGACCTTTTGTGTAAATATAATACATTCACATCAGTCTGCGAGGGCTTACAGACAGTGTTGCCAGTGGCTGTACGAGATTCCCGAGATAGATTCATATAAGTTTTGCACCCAATACATGGAGTATTCTCAGTTCATAACGGAATTCCTCCAGCACCAGCACTCGAGTCCCTAAAGTTCTACTAAATCTGTGTATTAAAAAAATGCATGTAATAAAAGAAGATTACTATAAATTTTCGCAGAAGTCTTGAAATCACATAAAAATACTGCATTAAAGGAGGTTTTTGCTCAATTTGAACCTTATATGATAATTATTAGTAGAAAAGTAGTAGAAACATAAAATTGATCAATGTCTGATCGATACTCTTAGTTAAACGGTTGTTTTATTTGCATTTGAAATAGTCGAAAAAAAAATTATAACCCATACTGTGAAATTGGTGAAAAAAAATATTACAAATATCAAAGCTGAAAATTTTTCATCATAATGTGAAATTTATACATATGAAATCTTTGTGGGAGATTAAATTTAATTTCAGTATTAACAAATCACGCCAGACATTTGAGGTTCAGCAGCATTATTCAAAATGGAATCCTCCTATCAGTCAGCGGTCCCGTCGTCTCCGAGTGACGTCACGAGACGCCATGTCGGACAGGGCCGGCGCTGCGTTTACAGATAACTTCAAGTCGCTGCCAGGACTTGATAGCCCACAGTACTGCAGGCGGGGATCTGACTATCAGGGCCGTACTCAGAACCAAAAGTAGCTAAATCAATATTCATTCATTTTATAAAACATCTTCAATAAAATTTTAGAGCTATGAATATTTTAGTATGGTATAAAAATAAATTATTTTATTTAAAAACAAAGAGGAGAGAGATGAAACAATGAGTTTCATGAACATACTTAAACATAAAAATCGATAATTTTTTTAAAAACTTATTGAGTTTTGTGTTATTTTTTTTTACATTTATTCACTTTAATCATGTTTTGGGTAGATTTTTGCGTACTGCTTACTATATTGTTGTGTCTCTTTAAAAGTATAAAAAAATCTGCGTTTAAAATAGGAAATTAATTAAGTAACTAATATAAATTTAAATATAGATTTTGATGTTTTGTTTGCCTTTATATTGCGGATGTTTTATATATATCAAGATAAGAATGAAGTTAAATCTAGGATTAAGGGCTCAACTGCCCTGGGTGCGCCCCTGGCTGCTCAGTGGCGGGTGTCCGGGTCGTTTGGTCGGTTTGGCCATAATACCACAACCTGGACAGCTCCGAACCGATTATTATACAAATGGTTCAGCAGGCAAGCCTGATCTTCCCTCGTGTATCCACACTTGTCCGATTGCGGTGCAGTGACATCCAACGTGCTAGCTGTCTATTATATGTTGCTGTTTTGGAATAACAAGTATATAAACGAGTATTCAAAATTGTTTCTAGTACAACTATTTTAATGATTAAGCTTAACACATTATTTACATTCGATTCTTTTATCTAAATATTCAAGACTCAGTAGCCAATAAAAATATTTTCATCACGACAGTGGAAGATTGATTTTTAAATATTCAGGTTCTGTTATTTTCAAGTTAACACGGTTTATTATTTATTTTTTGTTGCTGAAAAACTCGTTATATATTTTTTATGAAAAAAAAAAAAAAATACAGGACAATGCTGCAAGAAATTCTCGAGCGGAAAATATTTTTAACAAGCGCGTAGTTCCATTGAGTTTTTTTTTTTTTTTTTTCAACTCTTTTATATGTTGCAGAATTCAAATATTGCAAGTGAAAAAATATTGTGCTGCTCTTGCAGCGTAACAATTGATGCATCCCAATGAACCGAGAGATGGCGGCCGGGCGCGACTCCGGAAGCTGCGCCGGCGTCCTGTTATTCAAAACAGAGCCCAAAAACAATAAACACAGCGACTTCCGGCGGGGCGGCCATTTGCATAAATATGCAGTTAATAAAACAGAAAACTGTGTTGCGGCGCGGGCGGGGGAGGCCGCGGCGCTAACTACCCGCACATGCTAATCAACATTACAACCAAGCGAATTTTCTCATGTTTTAAGTAAAATATTTTGTATATTTGTTTTAACTCTAAGTCTATGTTGTTTTATTAAAACAAAAACCATAGATTGTCCGCGTCACAAATGAGAGAGTCTTGCGCAGAATGCGGAAAGAACGAGAAAGCGTGGGTCTCATATTTTGGCCATATTTTTCGAAACAATAAAAATAGCATCCCATGACATTCGAAGGAAGAAATTTACGCGGATGTGGAATTTATACTAGTGACTGGAAGTCGAAAGTACAGCCAAATTAGTGAGACTGGACCAGGATAAATACGTGTATATATTTGATGAAATGGTCGCCAACCTCCTGTGAGGAGCGTCACGAGAAGAAGATAGGCTACAGAAGTTAATTATCCGAAGTTTGATAAATTATATATAGTTTACATATATTGTACGTACATATATTTTCAAAAAATTTAATGGTTTTTATTTGCGACGTTATAAAAGATTAGTAAAGAAAATCCATACATATTAAGACAAAGACACCGATCTCGAGCGGGCATTGGGATGCTGGTAGGCGCGTTCATAAAGGGCCAGAAATACGAATCCTGTTCATAACGGTCCTTTCATTTTACGAGGTTCATAATTGAACATTAGGGCAGCCATGGACATCTCGGCTGTGTCCTTTTTCATAAGGGAGTCTCAGTATTCAATTCTCGGCCTAATGTTCGCAGAAGGAATGCGCCCAGTAGTTGCCAAAGAGGTTACATAAAAAAGTGAATTGAAATTTTGTTTATAGGCGTAATGATCCATAAACACAACACAACATGCAAGGTTAAAGAGGTTTTAAGTTTTTTAAGCTTATTTTTTCAATAAACAAAGACTGTGATACCTTAGACACAGTTCACCGACTTGATCACTCTCATTATTTACGTGATACGGTTCGCGTCTTTTGAGTTTTTATTTAAGATTGATTATATTCGCATTGTAGGGATTGATAATATTTCATGTTGATTCATAAATAGATGTGACTTACTTTACGGAAAGATTAGCACTGTAGGGTAGGCGGTATTTTATTTGTTATATGCTTTCAGCAAAAAATTTGCAAAAAAATAATTTTGAGATTCAGTAGACATGCTAAGTTATACTATGAGTGTTTCAATGGTTTTTTCGGTTTTTCGATAGTTTGATACTTATTATATGGTACATATATATCGGATTGATCAAAACTGATAAATCGAGAGAAAATAAAATGACAACCAGATATTAGAAGAAAATTAGACACAAAGCAAAAAATATATATCAAATCACACATATTATCAATCATCCAAAAGCGTGAAATCTATAGTTAAATTGGTTTCTGAATTAATTTGTTATATTTAAACAATTTGTCTTTTTTATTCATCCGTTTAAAAAACTTGTTTTTAGAATGTATATATAATCATTTTCACGATATGTAATAATTGGCCAAAGCAATGTCCATAATTAAATATGTTGGATACCACTGAACCTGAAGCGTTCGCTATTTATTGCTGATGCCATGAAAAGGCGATCAAGTATAGGGGTCACGTGATATCCAGAAGTATTAAAGATTTTTTATATTCAATTGATTCGGATATCGTATGGCATTAACCTCTGCTCGTACCAGTGCGCAGATTTTTATAGGTACTTCGGTATTTTTAAGACGCGATAAAGAAGGCGTTAAAGTATAAAGCTCTGAAAAATGTGACTATTTCATTAATCTGCCGTATAAAATGTTTCTTCCACTTTATCGATTCATTAAATATATAGATGTTAATGGATTAAAGCTCGCGATAAAAGCCCATGTATGAAATCGACCTGAAGACGTCATCACTGAGAGTGACGTCATCTCGGCAAATTTATTTACGTAAGACTCGCCAAATTGTGTTTAAACTTTCCGTGAATCAATGTCGATTGGCACGATTGCCAGAAAGAAGATGCACTTATTATATTATTTCCCAATATTTGTAGAAATAGAATTTTATTCGAGTTTTGCACAGTTAAAAAAATTATAAAAGAATAGATTTTTGTCATTCTAGAATTGATTTATTTACTGTGGTTATTAGTTTACAGTAATTACATAAAACAATATATAATATTGTATTATTCACAAGTAAGTCAACTTAAATCTCTGAGAAAAATGTAACATTAATATTTTAGTTTATTTTATTTTAGATATTATATTGTAAAAAAATATTCCCAGAAAATTTATTGGTTTATTATAGTATAGGTTTTTTTAAGATTTGTATCTTTGAAATATTTAAGTTTATAAGTTACCGGCCCACTTAACAAACAAGGCCATCCCGTGTAGTTTTTACAAGTTTTGGGACCAATAAATCCACGCTGTGGATCTCGGGAACACATTTCCAAGCCAAGGTCTCGACATATTTGCTATTTTTCATTCGGTTAGACATCCATCAGGTAGCGGCGATGTCGGTGGAGTAACGGGCCTGACGCAGGTAGACTAAGGACGGCAGACGGACGCGCATTGTTTGTGCCAGCGTTCCCTTGAGCAGTGCCTTTGATAAGTCAACCATCAGCCTTGATATAATGTGTGTATGTCTGAGGCAGAGGTTCACCCTCAGGGTTTGGCAATGCGACCCCAGCAACCTACCACATTCGCTCGAAAAAGCTTTTTTAAAATATATTTTTGAGTAAAACACTTGAGTGATTTTCCACATGTTCGTTTTTATTTGTGACCGGTTTCGCCAACCTTTGTGAGATTTGATATAATAATAAGCAGTTAGGTAAACAATTGTTAGAGGGAGAGGTTGTTGGAAAGAGAGAGAGCGATTGTCAGGTGGTAAGGGCTAATGTTATTTTTATGTACCTGACAAGTGGAGGATTCTATATAATTGCAAATTTTTGTGAACAAATGTTTTTTTATATTAATGGAGTAATTATCTAAAGTAGTGGCTTTGAGGTGTAGTGGAAAATCGCTCAAGTATTTTACTCAAAAATATTAAAATGGAATTCCACCAAGTACTCTCTGTCAAAAATATTGAATTTCTTTTTTATATATTTAATACAAAATATATATATTCTTTGGACAAGCATGGTAACGTAGTACTACAAAATTAAAAACGCTTTTTATTGCATCGATTGAGAGCTCTGATTATCGACATCAGGTGCCTCTCTTCAGAGGATTTTATTAGTTTGGATGTATTCCCGACTTCCAATAACAGCAACATTGACGATAAATAGTATGATTTTTAACGTAAATCAAATATATAAAAAATATTGTTAATGTATTATTATTTTATTTTTACCAAAATGAAACTACATTTAAGGGTGGCAGAGAAGGTTTATGGTCAAATATTAAAGCAACATTGATTTGTTATTCGTCAGTGAAAAATACATGTTTTTATAATTGATTATATAACAATTATATTTCATGATACTCTGAGAAGGATGTTGATTTTGTCAATAAACCTGCATAATTAAAATTCAATTTTATTTATACTTTCTCTTTTGAGACCGAAGATTGCTTATGCATTACACATCAAATATTAGTATGATGAACTGTTATAAATAAAAAAATTCTTGCTGTGCTATAAATTGCAAAAAAATTACGTGTCATTTGATTTTAATAAAATCGCAATATAAGCTCAAGTAAAAAATATAGACTACTAGCAGGGCCACGCGAGGCATTGATTATATACTATATAATTTATAAACAATTATTGATTGAATTAAATTGTACGTTAAATAAAATTTAATCAAAGTGTTCGGATTCAAAATCTCGCTCAAAAACCGGTCAGTCCTCATAGCCTCAAAGGCTTTAATCTCAGCGTCGTTAAATCAGCAAGCGTCCCTTACTTGCGGTGTTTGCACCTGCTCTTTCAGGATTTGACCCTAAAAGCCTTTTAGGCAAAGGTTTTGAACGTTCCAATCGGATATACTATTCTAATAAAATTCGGTGCATCCTTGGCCTGAATCCCTTTTTGTTAGAAATAAATAAATACGAACATCGCAATAGAATTTTAATTAAGATTTTGCTAAAGTCTTTGTAAAATTTACCATTTTTTTATGGTAATGGTTTTTTTTATAGTATTGTATAATTTGATATAAAATTTAGTATGGAACAAACGCCAAGTGTGAAATAACTTTTAAAGTGTCAAGATATTTAATATTTTTAAAACAACGACTCTTTCAATCAAAACCAGACATGAATACTTTTTAGGGGTCAAAATATTTTTGAGAATATTGAATATATGTATTTTAGTCAATGATGTTGATCTGGATTTGTTAGTTATTTTTTAATTCCAAACAATAATCTGTATACTCTATTAAAACTATGGCAGTTTTTTCTAATTTGTAATATACTCGTATTGTTTACAAGTGTGATTTTTTTAATTAAAAGATAAAGTATTATAGAGTTTGACAGTAAATAATTACATTGAAAAACGGACATTCACAACATATAAATTTCTTATCTCTTAGCATTCCGAATGCATTATTAAATAAATCTTTACATTTTTATGTTATTAATTATTGAAGACTTATCAAACATTTTAAGGGTGGAATATACAGTTAAAATTGAAATTTTTGATTTTGGTTTAATTCGCAAAAATCACACAAGGCGGCTGAAGATTCTTCTCGGAGATGCCGCTCTAGCTATATTTATACAGGACTGTCCACCCTGGCGTGTGTTGGCATACCTCTGTGGGTCGCTGAGGGTGGAATTTGCACCACCCCGTTGCCCCAAACCCACCCTCGTGTCGCCGCAATGCGTCCTTTGTATGGCCCACTTTAGAATGTTTCACGTTCAAAACTTGCGGATTCTGAATTTATTTTTTTCAATTGATCCTACATAGCGATTCGTTTATTAATAAAACTTTAATAAATTAATTAAACTAGAAAGTCAATATAAAAAAGGCGTGTTGAAATACTCACGTGAAAACAACATGAAAACAGTTAAAAAAAAAATTACTGTACAGGTATTAAAATTATATTTTTTGGGAAACGGTTCATTCTAAAACCGACGAGACAAATTTTTCTCAAATTGGAAAACATATTAAAATAATTATTTCAACAATAAAACACAAAAAACAGTTTTTATTATTATATTTGTTATTTTTTTGTGGAAGATATAATCTAAAACATAAATTTCATTCTTTACGATTCACATAGCAATCTGCAGCGTTGCATGATTTTATGTTCCCTCTCGTCGAAATGAAATTTGGCAACGTTTGAACAACGTAAAAAATACAAGCAAAAACAATTTATTAATATTGGATAGACCACTTAGGCGCGGCTGACAGATTTGAAATCCAAGCCATTTTATGCGAAATTGAAATATTAATAAGCATTCCGATTGGCTGCGCTCCGATGGTGACATCAAAAAAAAAATCCACTCCGGAAAAAAATACCCGTAATTAAAAAGATATATATGTCACACACGTAGTAACAGTAAAATAATTGAACCAATTTAATAATATGAGGTTTGTGGATCATGTGAGAAAAAATATTGGATTGGACATGAGTTGGAGACACCCGATGTAGATGTTTATTTTATAAGCAGAGTATGAGCAAGTTTTATATCAAACAAATCCAAGTGTTGTGTCCGTATTATTTTTTTTTATCCAAGGTTTTCTACTGTATACAAGGAAATCAAAAGAAAAACGTTTCAAAGAAGGTTTTTTTTTTCTCTAAAAGGGTTTCTCTTTTTATTGAATCGGCCGATAATCTTTTGAAATACAATTTTCAAATGTATATAAATTGTAGCTTGAACTGTTTTGTGCATGCACCAATGTACCCAGTTTTTGCTAAATTAAAAGTATTTTTAGCATTTTTTATGGCACGCTTGCAGTTTTCAATGTTTTTATGATTTGTGAATATTTAAAAATATTTTTGATATTTCTACAGACGTAAAGCAGTGTACCAATAATTAATTTTTAATATTTATTGAATTAATTTTGGGAATAACAATAATGGTGGTTTTTTTAATCCGAGCGCAAAATGTTATTTGATAAACTTACAATTCTCGATTACAATCGAGCAAAAAGCAAATTAAGCTTCTGGACGATAATGTTTTTTGGCGGATTTGTTATGAATTTTATTCATTTGTTCATATCCGAAGGCATCAACTAATATTTAGTTAAAATTTTAACAATTAAAAATTTATCCTAAACTCGCAATATAAAATAATAAAAGCTTTATGAAAATTTTTATACCTCTTGAAAGAGGGTGATGTCTTTGTAGAATGTTTACTGAACCCCATTTTATGAATAATGAATATTAAGAAATAAAATTATTTTACTGTAGCTCAAAACAGATACCTTTCCATTTACCATGATTATCAAGTTTTAATAAGGTTATGTTAAATTATTCTGGATTTTCAAAATCATATCAATCACTCCAAAAACTACGTAGGTTTACCCTAAATATATATTTTATCTAAATGTTAAATTTTACGTCCACGATTTAATTGTTTCTCGTTTGCTTTAATCTTCATCCAGTCACAAAGCTGACAACTGATTGCAAAAACGAAATATTTCGAAATTAATTTGGTCATCCCTTTAACCAAGAATTTAAAAATACAAATAAATCAGCGCATTTTTTATTAAAGCGACACACGGGCCACAGGGTTCAGATTGAAAAATATAAATTTTGCAATCAATGAATCAAGGGTGGTATCGAGTACATAATGTACACAGTAGATATGCGTATAAAAATAAATATTTAAAAATATATGTGCATGCATAGAAGGGCAAAAGGGTATTTAAAAATTGTTGGATATGAATAGCATTGCCAAATATATATTTTTTTATTATTTTGAAATAAGTTGTTTTCATAATGTTACACACGCAATGTTACAACTTGCAATTGATTTGCAATTAGCCAATAGCGTCCTTTTTTTGGATGCCTTGTGTAGTTGAGTCTAACTTAATTATGGAAATGGGGAACTATTGGCTAGATACTATTTGATTATCAGTTATTTTGCAGCGTGGCTTTGATCGTTGCCCAAACCTGTTATCAGTAATGTGTTAACAACCCCATGGAAAAAAATCAAGTTGTAAGGGAAGATGTTTGCTATTTTTAACTAGGCTGCTTCAAATGTTGTGCTTAAAAATACTTGTACAATATTATTACTGTTGGTAAACATGAGAATCAAATGAAGATTCGGATTACTTATTATACTATTACAAATCACATTGCAAACATGATCAATGCTAGAAGTATTATATTATTTGCGGGGTCTTCATCACCGACGTTGACATTATTGATACATCATCTTATTTTTTATGCATTCAAACGGTATTTTAAAAAATCCACAAAGAGTCAAAAACAGTCATAAACACACATCCACCTCGTCTCACTCATAAACAAAAATAGAGGCAATATAGAACAAACCATTGTTATTCGATAGATTATACAAAGTACTTCAAATAACTCTTGCAGATGCTTCTATAGTACTAGTCGTAAGCTCTAATTGCTTCTCAAGCATATTTCAAAACAGTGAACAAACACTGTAAATCTGTGCACGATTAAATTTACTCTGTGACGAGCTATTCGTGCCGATTCGCAACTATTATAACTCTTCGTTAAAAGGCCCGTTGAGAAATTCAGAACATTCCAAAAGTACTCAGTTGGTCTTTTATTAACTCGAAATTGACTGCAAAGTGTTGTTAGACCCAGATTTCTACCAAAAAAAATAAAATGGTGGATTTTATCAGGCTCTATTCGCTTGGAGTTGTTTAAGTGGCAGTCTGTGCATACGGATTCTTTTCCGCTGCAATAGACGTTTTGTTGTGATTAAATTGTACGAGAAAGAATTATATTCATGTTCCGTTGAAACTTTTTTTTACGATTTGATTTGGGGTCGTAGACGTATACATTAAAAAAAATGCGGCTTGAAGTATTGGCGAGTCACGTCCTCCCCTGGCTTAACTTTACCAATTATTCAAATATTTTGCAGGCGGTGCAAAAATTTTGGCTTGCTAAACGACTGACCGTGTTAAACGCGACGAATTGAAACACGATTTATTGTTCAATTTATATTGTTACGAATTACAATAAATAAAGCATGTTTTTATTACTTCGTTTTTTATTGCTGCAATATGCTTAGGATGACATGAAGAATTTTTTTTTATACAATTGAGCCTTGGTTAAAAAAATAACCAAGCGCATGAAATTTATAATATAAGTGTGAGTAACTGCTACTGACTGTGTTTATTTTGTATTCAATTAATTATATATTTTTTATATTGATTTCAAAATATCCTTTTTACTATTTTCACGTATATGGTAAGTAAAAAGCTGCACAACCATCCCTAAACCCTGAAATGTTTATTTTTAATATTATTTTTTGTTCGAGGCAGGATATGTCGTGCTCGAACTAAATGAGATAGTAAATAAAAGCATCTTCCGCCCTGATCTGTTTTTCTACGACACGAATTCGGGTTGATATTTTATATGTTTATTATTATTACGAGGCGATAGGGTATTCCAGTATCGTGTCTTGTAGTACGATCTGGAAGGATATCGTAAATATGTACCCAAAAGTTACACACCCCTTTACGTAATTTTGAAAGGTTTTTATATTTCTTTGTGTGGTTGCTACCCTATTCGGTATGTTGATTTATTTGGATTATGGCTTTCCATGAATTTACTTTTAAGGGATTCGAATATACTTATAAAGAAATATTAGGGACATAAATAAACCAATTCTTCACATTATTTGCCTACCTTAGAATTTTTTTTTTATTGTGTTTTGACAGTGATTTAGAAAACTGTTGTATATATGAATGTTAAGGTAAAATGTTTTATTCTTCAAGTTTATAATTACCAATTATAAACTTGTTTTTTAGTTTTTTCTTTATGTATTCCAAAAAATAAACATAAATATATAAACTCAATTTTTTTTATTTATTTATATCAGTCTATTTAATTTGTCAGTGTTATTTTCCAATCAATATCAGAAATTTATATCTGTGTCTTTGTTCAAAATTATATATTTTTATATAAGTACTTCTTTCAATGTATCCGAGCATATAACAGAAATTAAATAAGGAGAATTTTATGCCTGAAACGTTATACAGTAAGATAAAATTACAAGGTTGTAATTTACTTTTTTAAAAGATTTTGTAAAATAATATTTAATTAAAAATATATTCAAGATGTTGCGAGGCTTGAGAGGCTGTCAATCTTAAATATATCTCAAATCGAATCAGCAAAATCTGAATTTGAATCAAGTCTTGAATCCAAAATAGGTTAGATAAAAAATATATCCTCGGGGTGAAATAATGCTATTTTCGGGGAATTGAGTTACGTTCAAATTTTATATCAAAACGAAAGCACTTACAACGACAGACGCACCGGGGAACGCGGTTATTTTCGAGATATCGTTTTCCAAACATCTTACAAAATTTTTAAAAAGATGGAGTGCTCCCGTATTTTTTATGTAATGAAAATGTTCTCACCAAGACTGTTAACTAATATGCGTACTTTTCAGGAGAGCATGGGGTTCTTATCCCGTGTCTAAATAGTATTATACACCCTCCTTGTTCAATGGAAAAAATCCGATACGTAATCATATTTTCCGGTGCTTGTGTTTATGCTTTTTTACGATTGAATATAAGTTTTTAAAAAATTTAAAAAAAATACTATTTCTTATTTTTGTTATGTAATTTATTATTGACTTTGTATATATTTGATATAAATATAAAAAAAAGTCAAGGGGAAGTGTGTCAAGTTAATGTAATTAATAATCAATGTGTGCTTCGCATTAGCACTATCCCAATACTGAACATATTGTGAAATTATAGCAAATAGTGTAGTATTAGCATCATATACAAATGAATGATAATTAAAAATTATAAAACAGTTACAAAATGATCGTAATCCAAAACGATCAATTAAATTCCAACCTGGGAAATAAAATTCGTAATAAAATATTTTTAAAATGTAGTTAATATTTCAACAATATTAATCAATTAATACTCTCAAGCTGTAATGATTTATCGTTCAATTGTAAAATATATATATATATAAAAGTTGTTATTTAGATCATAAATTTTTTTTAATATTGATTTTTTATTCACACTTATTTAAAAACTAAAATCTGCGTAAGACGTAAACAAAATGACTCCATCATTTTTGATGGCTCCGTAACAAAAAAAAAACCATTTTCAAGTTGCAGCAGGAAAATATAAACCAATCAATTCATAAACAAGCAAAGAGCAAAAGGGTAATCCATCATAAAAAAAAGTTACGCGCCCCTGCCGACGGGTCCGAGCCCCCCCCCCCACCCCCCCCCCTCCCCCTCCACCGCGGCGCCAGGCGTCGCCAACCAATCATTTATCAAGTCTCGCTGACAGTCTATTTGCGTGCAGCCCCGCAACACTGCACAATGGGCTATCAACGGCATTCGAAAAAATCATAGAACCTTAAAAAATATAAAAGATATCTGAAAATCATTTTTACGCAGACCAAATTAGCTAGAGTTTCGAGTTTCTATAAAAAGTACTCTGTATTAATTTTAATATTTTTTTTTCAAGGTAAATTGAAGTTTGCCTGAATATCCAATGACAATAGTAAAAATGTAATAATCACCGACCATTATTTGTTACATACATACATTTTTAAATTCATAACTCATACCATATATGTATGGCGTTCATAAATAAATAAACGTTGTTTATTGGAGGTAATGACTAATTTTACGGTAAAGATCAACATTTTTAGTGAAATTATGGATCAAAATATTTTGAAATGAAAACTTTTATTTATTTCCAGATGTATGTAAAAAGTTTATTTTAGTCATTAAATGTATTTTTTTTTACCCAAATCTAAAATTATTTTTTTTTATAGTGGTGAAAGCAATATAGATCTGGACCACTGTGCAGTGGCATATTTTTATTTCTCCCATTTTGCTATTCTCCCGCCCGTCCTAATGTGCCGTAGTAATTGTCTTGGAACTTTATTGTTCCGGACTTTCATCTCTGCTGTTGACTGATTTTAGTTAGAAAAAATTGAAAAAAAAAAAAGAAAGTAAAATATTTTGTTTATTATTTTTTTTATAAATATGAGCAGAGAAACGCGAAGCGAATTGCATTTTTAGATATTATTATTTCTAAGTACTCATATATTAACGGAACGGATAAAAATGAAACAGTTGGGTTTTTATTGTAAACATTTATACCCGTTTATCGATTATTATAAATATTAAGCACCCTGGACATAAATTTGCAATGCCTTAGGTTTAAAGAAAATAAAAGATAATAAAGTAATCAAATGTTAGGTATAAATTAAAATCAAGTATATATAAGGAATGTAAAAAAATGTAATGTGAGAATACTTTCTGTAAATATGTTTCACAGAAATTTTCACAAATCAATGGTTAGATAATCTCGCCTACTAGCCCTAATGGGATATTAAAAACATTAAAATACTTCTAAAAATCTACACCTTATGATTAGTAATAGGCTTGTCTCATTTTTAGATTGTTCAATAAATAAAAAAAACCTTAAACTGATGTAAGCCATTAGCGATCGTTAGGAGAAGTTTGTTTGAAGAATTTTGTTATTTTTGTTATTTGAAATACCGCATTTGACCAAGCTTGCCAGATTTCCTGGACATTTATTTTTGAAATAGATAATTTCACATGCACGCGAAATTGTTCTACCACATGAATATGCATGCTGCGGTCGCACCAGTAAACAATTGTCCTCTCAGGCTGTGAATGGCCGAGTGTGTAGGAATTACAAGTTCCCCAGTGCCAAAGCTTCCGAAAAGATACAGCATAGCAATGGTAAAAATTCACTGCACTCTATCAAAATTAACCACTAAATAAGTACATTTAATGCATATATTTATTTTTAAAATATACTTATCTATAAAATATATTTTTACTACACGAAGAACCCAGGGACCCACTACTCTATTCTCCTTGAGAATACAATAAACATATATAGAGATTTGTCCAGTGAGATGGTCATCAAACTTTTCTGAGGAAAAACACCTGAAGGTTTGGATGCAAGGTAATTAAAAATAAAATATTTTAAAGTAACCAATTTTTTGTAGAAAATTTACTGAGCGCACATACTTTTTGAAACAACAGCCTTTGTTTTCATAAATAACACAGTTTTCTAAATCTCTGAGTACAGTTATTTATGGACAACAATCAATATTGCCAATAAAACTACACAATTGCCGGACGCGAGCGAACTCGTAAATTGAGTATTAAAAACACATTAGCTTTAAGTCGTTATCTTTGAAAACAATAATAAATAGAATAAAAAACCTATAAAAAGATTTACTACCGATTAAGTTTATTTTTTACATTAGGGAACTTGAGCACTTTGTCAAATTAAACAAAAATGGCGCCTACTATATTCTCTCCCCTGCTGGTCGCAGATTTATCGAGGAAAGTTGAAAATTTGGCCACACATCGGGTCACCACATGGACATACGTAAAACTGGGAATCTTCAACATAATAGAGAACTTATGTATACTTAACTTAATTTTTTGACTATTATGATAATTAACAACTACTTTTGATAAAAATTAAATTCCTGGTGTTCTCCCTTTGCCTTATTTGATGGCGGAAACACTTTTTAAGAATATTATCGATAAATACTAAATAGTGTATAAAACACTATAAAAGAGAAATAGGTAAAACATTAAGGTATTTAATAATATGGTTACATATTAGGACAAAATGTTTCTCAAAACAAAAAATAAAACGATATATACTTTTATTAAAAAATATACATTTCAGATTTAAGGTCTTACAGTTATTTTTCACGTTATCCACATATTTATTTACATATGCGTACCAGTTCATTCCTCAAAATTATCATAAAGCTTTTAATTTTTTTGTTGAAATTATGTAACCCAATGGATTGATATAAAAATTATAATTGAATATATTATTTAAAATATAGGGCACACCTCCAATAGACCTGTGGTCCACATCTTATGGTGTCCCCAGCCCAGAACTTCGGCTGGAATAACGACCGCTCAGATGAATGTATGAAATTTCTTCCAGCGGAGCTTGGTCAGATTTTTTGCAGTCTGTCATCCATCGAAAATGTTAAATTTTTTTCTACAAAATTTAACCTTTGATAAATTTCGGCTTTCTGGCATTTTTATAATGCTTTTTTTCGTTCAATGAAAACGTCGTTACTGTACAAGAATAGAAATTTCGCAAGTGTCGACGAACAGAAAACTTATAAATTTGTTCCTTTCCTTAAGCTTACCACCATTTTATATTAAAGCCAAATTAAATGGCTTTAAGATAAATCAAGCGATAGATTATATAGAACAAACAACGACTATTATAACTAACGAAAAAAATGTTTTTTTTTTTTAAATTAAGTGGGTTTAAGTATGCAAAGATTGTCACTATGAGATTAATATAATTTAAAATGATAAATAACGTTATTTTGATTCATAGAAATTTTAATGGTTTATCTCGTAAATTTTGACTTATTGATAGAATACATTGCTTTTTATTTATTTTATATTAAATTAAAATTAGATTATTTGAATATTTCTTAGTGATGTTATTATTCAACATTTTGCATATTTAGCATTGTCTATTCAACGTTTCCTGAAAAAGAAAAATATTTTTTTTTGGTAATCAACTATTTCATGAAAAAATAAAAAAAAACGTTTCAAAACATTATTGGGATGACTTTTGAATTTTTTTTGGTTACCAAAAACGTATTTTTAACAAAAAGTTTTCAATGTTTTATAAAATTTTCAACTGATTAAATATTTAATATCCGTCGATATTTATTACTCTTCACTTGATTGACCCTATGAAGTGAAATCGTATTACAATTTTCTTGTTTTAAGCTTTTTTTATTAGGTTTTGTTTTTATTTTTAACAAAAGAGGTTTATATGAAATTCGCGATAAAAAAAAATTCATTTCATAAAACAAAAGCTCATTCGTCTTAGCAGTCTTTTTACTACGTCAGTAAAAAGCAAGAGAAAATATATAAAAACGTGAATAATGGCTTGACGTTTACTTTACAACATATCGAAGTATTTATTTCTCCTTGCAAGTTATTTCAAAACAATATTATCTCAAAATATATATTCACCATGACCATTTTTAAAATTTAGCATTGAATTACTGTCAATTCTGCTTTTGCGATATTGAATCTGGAGGACATGGGAGAGTGCTCCCCACGTCTAGACAAAAGAAATGCCCAGCCATCACTATCATGGCATTTCTCTCTCGTCAGATCAGCAAAACTTTATAGGTATATAAAGTATGCTTGAAATTCTTTGATATCAAAGAAAGAACATGGAAAGAGTTTTGGTATTTACTTGTAAAGGTCCATAAATAGTGGAATTTACTTTGACCATTAAGGCTTCTATTTCATAAAGTTGAATGTTATAATAAAAACGGAATATTAAGAAATAGTTTTCTAATATATATATACATTTATGTTACATATTTATAATACAAACAGGATCAAATTTAATTAAAACTTATAATAATAATTTTTTATTTGTAAAGAAAAATTACTTATTGGATTAAAATATTTAATTCAAAAGATAGTATAAAATATTTAACCATTGATTGACGATCGCACTCCTTTTCTAAGATTCAATATCAAAACAACAAATATTAACAGTCACATCAGTCATTTGGCTGTTTATATTTGTAGTAACAAAAATAAAAGTTTATACACTGATTAGCAGGTAGTTATTGAAAAAAATATATTAGCAGCCGTCGACTTCCTGCAAAAGTCTCTAAGTATGATGTAAAGCTCCAGTCGGCGCAGAGAACTTGCCGTCCTAAAGTTAGCGCGAGGCAACTTGTAAGCGAACTTATAATGTGATGTTGTTTATACCGCAGAGCTTTCTGAAAGCTTCCCCCGCCGGACCGTTATGTATCGGGGAACTGCAATATGGACTGATAAGTGTTATAGCATAATTTATTATGTGTTTCAAAATAGTGATTTGATTATCATCGCAACTTTTTAATTTCTACTAAAAACTTATAATAAAGAAAAACGAATAGTAAAAAAAATATAAATAAATTTTTTTTATAAAAAAAAAGCTCGCTGTTTAAATATCAGCTGCAGTTAAAGTCGAAAAAACTAAACCCTACGGCTGTTCCATTAATTAAAAGGCGAAATAAACTCTGCACGTTTGCAATTCGTATGCCAGTATTCCGATATTTACAGTCGGTTTACTTGTATTTAAAAATGCATTTCCGATAATCTGTTGCAGTTAAAAACACGTGTGCCTTAAAAAAGAAAAAAAACATCAACCGGATTTTAGATAAAAGACCGACACGTGCAATATTTTAAGCAAATGTCGCTGTTCGTGCATGTTATCCCCACGATTGTTCGAGTAAAATCTCGGTCGCGCACGACAAACCCCATCCACAGCAGTGGCGTGAGGTGCATTTTCAATCTAAACGAGCAAAGGCATGGAAGAGCACTGCAAAAGTTTTGATTCTTATATATAATACACAAAAAAAAAAAAAAATTATTGTTATAAAATACATTTTTCACATAGAAATATTTTTTGGTACATTACTTTTTCAAGAGAAGGAAAAATCTATGAAATCGTATTGTTTTAAAAGCTATCTAAACGGGTATTAAAATAATTGCAGGACTGAAAGTACATCTAAATACTTGTTAAACTTTCAAACTTCACCTAGTTATCCACATTATTCAGTCATCATAACTTTGCAAATTCGATATCCGTTCTGAGGTGAATTAAGATGTAATAAAAAATATTTATTGCACGTGACGTAATTATTCTATAAAGCAAATACCACAAAATTATTACTTTGGGCATTATATTAGCGATGCAACACTAAACACAAAACAATATTACGCCACAGTTTTAATTTCATTTAGTATGTATGTTTATGGGGAAGTTTTCGTGTGAAGTACCAATAGCATAGTTTAGTTCAGGCAGTATAGCGTCCCATTAGCTAATAATGTCCCTATTAGTTAAGGCTTAATTATTTTCCCAATATTTCTGATAAAGCTTTCAGAGGTAGTACATAGATACATTGTAAGCCGACTGTACTAAAGGCTGTATTCAGTTATTTTGATTTTTGAAATATCCATATTTTGCTTTACTTACTCTCGCATCGTTCAGGTCCGTATATTCATCTGTAATAATTACCGTCATGCAAAATGAACATCGATGTTGGATTATTTAAAACTTTTATTCAAGAGATTAATATAGTGATTAATTTATTAGACGATCTAGCGACATTCATTGAAATGAAATTTATAAAAAAGCATAATACCCGATAAAATAAAAAATAATTGCTTCTGAACTGATACATTACTGTACTAGATTTTTTCAGATAATTAATAATTTCCATACTCATACATAATCATATAGATTGGGTTTAAAAAAGTGTATTTAAGTAGTTTAGGTTTCCCGTTATGAATGCCATAATTTTAAATTTAATTTTTTACAACTAAAATTGATAAAAAAAAATCTTTAACTTTACTTAAAGAATAGTAGAAGCAATTTACTCATATCTCTCAATATATCGGATTATTTAGTATCTCCACTTGTACATTTATTTAATATATGAATACAATCTAGTTTTTCATATTTATATCCAGTCACGTGTTGTTGTAATGGCGACCAGCCCCTTAACGGCCCATCGATGGACATAATAAAGGATTCAGGTGCAAGTAATATTCTACGAGGAGGATGGGGGTAGGGGGTAGGGGGTGCAGTTGCCAGTTTGTTCATCCGGTGGAGGGTAGGGCAGTTACCCTCAAAACGGAAATGACGTTGCCTTAATGACGCCGTCAATATTTATACTCGTTTCTCGCCTTACGACCAGTGCAACGGTTATCTTTATAATTAATAAAGATAACTTTTATGTTGTGCTACAAGAGTCAAAATATCCTATTTGTTTTGAAAAACAGTTTTATTCTTTTTAATAAAACTAACAACTCCATGAAAATCAGTATTAAATATTGAATTTTCAATATTTGGATCATAAATATGGATCAAAAATACTTGTAGGTTTTGATTATTTGAATTTAATTTATTTATGTATATATATTATTTTAAGTACATATAATTTATTCCGTGTGTTACTCTGAGATTTAAAAAATATTTTTTCAATATAAATTTAAAATAAATTAATACGGGCGTGAAATTATTTACTTGCAAAATAGTACGTGTAATTATAGCGTAGTGTATATGAAGTAAACACTAACAAAGGCATAGTAGATGACTGTCAGTTTTGGAGTTGCTACTCAGTCTATATGAAGTACGGGTGATCGTAGAAGGCAAATAAGGGCCGGGGATGATGGGAGAATCAGGAGCAAGGTCCTCCTTTGTAGTCACTATACTATGACTGGCACTATGAGACACCACTGGGAAATTCACGCGTTGAAACGCAACACTGTGTTCAGCATACCCCTTAAAACATCTCGATAAAAACACATTTTTCATTTATTTAATACGTTTATTTGTTTGATTTAAATTACACATTTCACGTTTGAAACTCATAAAAACAAAAACGTAATTAAGAGCTAACTTGATTTTGATGTTCACAGCATCCAAACAGAAAATCCTCGTTTATTCTTGTTTTTTTTTTTGATCGATCGGTGTTCATTAGATTCGAATGAATAAAGGCCGTTTCGTTTCATAGGTTTTGAATTTACATACTTTACATTGTATAACATTTATCTCAATCGTTTAAGCGCTTAATACAAATATACAATTTATCCGAGGCTCAGTGAACCATCAATAAACGATTAGTGAATATATGAAAAACTTCATATAAAGTTAAAAAAAAATTATTCAATTTTACAGCATAATTACTTTTCACGAATGTCATACTCTATCGTTTAGCCTTTATTGAAAAATCTATACAACAGTAAATATCTTTATAAAATAAACACCGATACTGTTATAAAGTAAATTTACAGATAGTTATCAAAATTGACATACCATGAGAAAATCAATAACGTAGTAGCGAATCTGTGACTATCATGATTTAAAAATATTACTGATTTGAGATTGTATTATTGTAGATATGATATTAGTCTAAGCAAAATAACATAAAGACATAAAATTAAAAAATGCAAAGATGTTAAAATATATATTTTTATACTACATTCAGATCCAAAAATTTACGTATATATATATGAAATGATAACCAATCACCTTAAAATGATACAACAAACTTTCAGTGCATTTTTATTTTAACTGCTAATTTTTGTCATGTTTTAGAAAAAAAAAAAAACTCTTGAATATTCAACCGACTTGCCAAAACGTTACTAGACAATCCGAAAAATTGAGGCATTTAAAATGTGGCTTTATAGAAACATTTGAGAGTCCTGAAGATTGTAAAATAGCGTAAGGTCTCTTATTTGAGCCGTATTTTTAATAATAATAAATAAAAAAGAAAAAAGAGAATTTGAAGGAGGAAATTTATGTATATCCAAAATACAGTACAAGTTTAGCCGAAGTAACGAGACTGGCACAGGTTGAATGCGTATTCAATGAAATAGTCACCAACCTTCTATGAGAAGTCAAAACGTTGAAGATATGCTTATATTTATTCTGAAAAACAGTCAATAAATTAGTTAAGGTGGTTTAAAGTATTTTCGCAAGCAGTCGATGTACTGAGCTCCCACCGATACAGTCCCGGGGTGGTTGTATAGCTCCGTGCATGTTAAGTCAGATTTAACTCAATTTACAGTATGATTAGGGCGCGAACTGCGCCGCGAAACAAAACTTCTGTCTGGCACACAAGCAGCGCCGAGATTATTATTTACCAAGTTACACGTGCTTTGTCATGTAAGCGAGTTACTGGGGTATGACGTAATCTGTACTTAGTCCTAATTATGCGAGTTGCTAAGTAGGTGCTCGCTCTACAGATATACGACCAGTAAAATTCAGTCTCTCGGAATGTGTATTCACGGCCGCGCATTAGGAAAAACGATTTTCGTTCAACAAGGGGTGAAGCTCGGGGGTTCTTACGATGTAGTCGGGGAGGAAAATAACCACTGTAGACTGACTACAAGGAACTAAAACGTTCCGCCTAAGAAACTTTCATTTTATGATGAAGCATGAAAATTTTTTGTGTGAAGGATAAAGAATTCAATTGAATAAGACAAAGATGCTTCCAATGCAAGATTAATTTAAAATAAAATTATTGCATGTAAATAATTATGATTATTTTATACCGGGGCACTGTATGACGTCATACTCCAAAATCTATACGGTATGTGTTAATTTTGTATTTTGTACGGTACGGGTGAGATAATTATCAATTAATTACGGTCTCTACGTGCAATCGCCTCACCTGTCCGGTGTACATGGCATCTTGTGGTTAGTACTAGCATTAATAGACGGTGTATTTGGGTCGCGTTAGATCTTGTAGTCTAGATTATCTGTCATTTATGCCTTCCTGTTGATTTAGTGCTTGGGACCATATAGAGTATCGGAGATACACGAATTATTTGTGTAATACACATAATATTGATTAACCCTGTTTTAGTAAAATGGACTACCCGAAAGCGAACTTCATGAAAATTGATCCAAAGAATCACGTCATATTATTTTTATTTAAAATCTATTATTGATCAAACGAAAATTGTACTGTGATTTTAATTCAACACTTTTTAAAGCATATTATTACATAAATCATTATCAAACTTTTACTTATATCATTTTCATAGGTTGACACGTGGGAGCAGACGACCTGAAATGCGGAAGCTCTGCTCTTAGGGAGGATTAGGCAGGACGTTTTGCAGGATTGTGCGACAGTTATCGGTCTCGCGGGAGGAGATGAATCGGAGTGTTCACTAATAGAAACACACAACTTAAAGGGATTACATCTCTGAAGACATTTCTACAAATCCGATTAAAACCTTCCTGATATTATCTAGTAAAAATTGTTTATATATAGTAACATGAAAATAATATACATTCAATAATTATATTTTATAAGTAAACTCTATTATTATTATTGCAGTTATTTGAATTTCAAAGTTTCCCTAATAGTCCACAACTTTTCAGTTCATATTGAAAAGTCGGAGGAAATTCAAATAAAGCGTTTCGCCAACGTTTTCAGAGACTTTTCTATCAAGGGTTGCGTATTTTATGGACGCTCAACAATTTAAAAAATTTTGGTTAAAATAATATATATATTTTCGGATATATGCACGCGTTTAATACTTGTTTGTAGATATTAGATTCACGCACAAAAATCAAGGGAGGCTGCAATCATATTCACTTCGTACGAACTTTTCGTTTTTATTGTTTTTGTTCGTTGTATATTTGGGATATTAATTGTGTTGGGTATGAGGTTATTGAAAAGTACTAAACAAAGTCATCACGCTGCCGAGGTAAATGAAACACTAAATTTTTACTACCGTCCTCAATCAAACAGGCCGTAAAAGCCGTTCCCGAGCGCGCCGGGCGCAGGATGTGCCTAAAGTCCTGGTTTATGAAGAGAACAGGATGTCCCGGCCGAAGGTGGGGTCGGAAGGTCAGATAACTTTCCTCGAGGTCTGAAATGCAATTACCAGACCCCTGTTAGCGAGGACTCCGGCTGCTGGAATAATCTAGACTTTTGTATGCAGTAGGCAGTCTCTATGCACGGAGACTCGCGGCAGCCGGGCTTGAACCGTTTGAGGCAATGTTGCATATCTCTAAATGACCAACTTGGACGACTGTGATACTAAAACTAATATGTGTTTACCTCCTTTTCACCTTTTCTTTTACTATTAAGGTAATTTAATCAGTATGCAAATATTGCATCATTACGTATCCAAATATTTTTATGACGATATTGCTTATATCGCAGCATAAATTACGCGCATAAGAATCGGAATAAATGTTTGGAGATAAAACGGCAGTATATTTAATGAAAGCATTGTTCGCTTTGTCTCTTAATATAAATTACAATACTGTTTGAGATAATATATGAAAGATTTCGTAAATTTATATTACGAATGTTTCCGGCTGACAAGGTAATGTCCCTTGGAAGAAATAACCCGACAGTTCTCATAAAACATCGCTTTTGAACTAGCTATATATAGCATTTAAAAATGAAAAATAAAATGTAGCATTAAACTTTAAAAAAATAATTTTTCGTATTATTTTAATCATTATATAAGTATTACTAATTTTTTGTCAAGATAAAACGTAATTGGTACGAAAAGTAATAAGTACGTTGAAACAAGTAAATTGACTGAGAATGATTATAGGATGTTGATATTAAACGTATAGCAATCTGTTTTAATCTAATATACACATTATGAGTAATATTATTCAGAGAAACTATTTATTAAAATTAATGGAGAATAGGTACATTGTATCATTAATTGGAAATTGATGACATAGTTGAGCGACAACTCCATAAGTAATCTGGAGCCGAGCACAAGTGGTTAGCACATTGAATCTGTCAAGCATTACCACAATTCGCAATTCGCGATTCTGAAATGTGTCACATCAAGTGGAAGTATTTGCTATTTCCCCTGTCACACACGCAGATGGGGTGCGCGGGGACAGCCTGTAGCGGAATTTAATAATTTCCTCGCCGCGGGGAGGGAAGGATCCGGAAATTAAATATGCCATAAGGGAAGAACAAAGGGATGCTGGAATACTAACCCTCTCTCGAATGCTTCAATGTTATAGTCTTTACCACGTAGTAAGAGCATCTCGAGAACCTTCTTATTTATTAATCACATTCATTAGAGTCAGACTCTTTTTATTTACATATTTGTAAGAAATTCAATATTTTTGACAGAGAGTACTTGGTGGAATTCCATTTTAATATTTTTGAATAAAATACTTCAGTGATTTTCCACATTTTTATTTTTATTAGTGACCGGTTTCGCCAACCTTTCACGTTGGCATTATCAAACAGTTTGATAATGCGAACGTGAAAGTTTAACGTTTATGTGCAAATCTAGAATTGAGCCAGTAAACAGTTAGTAAAATTAATTTTTATAACAAATATGAACAACCAAATGGTTTGAAGACAACAAAATTTTAATGCGTATTTCGATATCAACTGCTTCATTAGAAGTTTAAAGCGAAAAAGCAAATCGTGGAATTGAATATATAATTTTTTTATGTAGCATCGATTCCAAAAAAGTTGAAGCAGAGAAATCTTCTCTATGAATCCAACACGTTTATATATATATTTATATACATATTAAAAATATTAGATAGTTTTAGAAATATGGCATTTCCAAGTGCCGTGTTAGAGTTCGTAGACTGTGGACAGTTGATGCTGCGAAGATGTTGTCCGTTATTGTTGCGGACTTTATAACGACATTTTATACTGCTGTGAGTGTGCTGTAAAGTTTCTCCCTCATATGATTTGAGAAATACACTCAGTATTTTAAAAAAATAAATTGTATTTCGTTTCCTGACAAATGACAAATTCTTGAAACTCATCCAACGAAAGCAGTTTTCACACATTTACTGAATAATATAATATGATTTTATACCAACAATCATATAATAAATAATATTAAAAAAACAAAGCATTTTTGCATTTTAGTGAATTAGAAACGTTTGAATATTTTTTAACGATTCTATATTAAATAGCTTGATGACTATTTAATATTTAGTATATATAATTGATGATTGAATAGTTTAATTGATGTTGTTGAGGAAGCTAGATAAAATTGTGAATATTTTTATACAGTTTCCTAACTGCAGATTTTCTATAATCAATTGCTTGTCCATATTAGATTAATAATTATTTAGGCAGTTTTCAATTAAAAACTACCAAAACGAGATGTATTTAGAACAAATTCACGAGTGCTAAAAATTAATTGGCGTATTTTCACGAATAAATTTACATAACCTGTTGCTAGATTTTGTGAGTGAGAGGTACATAAACCCAATACTGCGACTTAAAAAGCACTTTAACCTTTAAACAAAATATCAAAAGCAAGTAAAAAAATAAATACGCTTTATATTATACAATAACGAGGCTTAGGCTCGGGGTGTTCCCCTTTCAGCGGGAATGAAGTTTGTTTCTACACGGAAATTTCGTATAAAAGTAGCGAGGACGTCTGATTTATGCCATAAACAAAAAGAATATTTCCTCGAGATTATCGCCCCTCACAGGTCCGTGTAAATGCCCCCCGTTTATAAAATAGAATCCCCACCATTTGCATTAACAGCCGCGTATTAATAATAAGTCATTACTTTTTAATATCCTCCTCGTTAAATTGTGGATTTAATAAATGGGATGCGATTAATTTTAGATAGCAGATGCCTGTTAAAATTAAGCAACGAATTTGCTGTAAACCTTTGTGTATGTTTAAATTGAATTTTATGTGGACAATAATCTAGCGATGTCTATTTTATAGCAAAGCCTGAAAAATTCTTTGGGATCATTTTTTACACAAATATTGCAAATATAAATAATTTACATTTCTTCGTATATATAAAATATTATTAAACTCCAATACATATAACACATGCTTGTACTGTACGATATTTTTTAAACTACTTTTTCTTTTGTAAATAACTTGTAGTTTGTTCATATTTATTGTATTGGTATATATTTTATTTTAGTTAAAACATGTGCAGCTTAGCACTCGGTCACAATTATTTCATGAAAAAAATGTATATCATAAAATATTGGTATTTTAGTTATAAGTAATTGGTTAAGCATATAAAATGATAATCACGAGTTATTCAAATGCATTTCAATTACGCATCGTGCATCTTAAAATAAACCGAAACGCTCGAGTTTATATAAATTTTATTATTCATTCGATTGCCGGTAAATTCAATTTTCATGCAATAACATAAAACATTTATACATTTTAAAATTTAACCAGCAGTAATGAGAATTTAAAAACGTTAAAAACATATACATTCAACAAAATTACGTCCGAAATTACCTCGTGCCGACCGCGGCCCCATTACCGCGGCCCATTTCCCTCATCTGGCCCTGCCCCCGGCCGGCGAGGGCCCTTAGCCTAGTTGCAGCCCTGGCGGGGGGGCGAAATAATTTCGAGACCCCGGGAATAAAAAATGAATCCGGCAAGTCAAGATATAGCGGGCCTGGAGCATTTAGGCTTTATTTTTTTTCTCCTCTGCGAATAGTCGTGTCTTTTTCTAATCCAGCCATGCATCTTATAAGATTCACTGTACGAAATTTATTTATCACTATACAACTTTTATCTTTTCCGCTTACACTATATTAATATTTATATTCATACGTACATACAAAAATAAATAAATTTATACACTCACACACACTATATATATTTGGATTGAACGTCAATCAAATGCGTATTTATTACCTATTACAGGTTTATATTATTTACTAATATAATTAGGCACATTAGTTCACACATAGAAGATGATTTCAAAGAAACTCTTAGAAAAATATAATCGTGATTTATGTGGGATTTGAACCCAAATCCCCAGGCTTACATGGCCGGTGTACTGACCATTGTACTATCGAACCACATCCATTAATCGAGATTTTTTAACAATCATACTTTACTTATGAACCAATGTGCCCAGGCCAACCAGTATTTAGTGATTTGCAAGCACTAGGCACATTGGTTCATATGCAGAGTATGATTGTTAAAAATTCTCTATTAATGGATGTGGTTCGTCATTACAATGGTCAGTACACCGGCCATGTAAACCTGGGGATGTGGGTTCAAATCCCACACAAATCACGATTATTTTTTTCTGAGAATTTCTTTAATCATCTTCTATGTGTGAACTAATGTGCCTAATTATATTAGTATATATATATATTTAAATGTACACAACGATTCGAGAAAACATACTTATGCTTTGTAGTACAAATTAGTTTCTAGTTAAGACTAATAATATATGCTAATAAAATCGAAAGCCTAAAATTATCTTGAGAGAAATTTATATATAATGATTTTTTTTAAAGATATCGATTTAATGGAAAAGGTGAAATTGCGGTTGATGGATTAAGAACGGTGGAATTCCTGAACATGTTAGTGGAATTCAGGAACGTCGAATCACCGACAGAGTTACGGTTTTTTTATCTGTTTCATTCAGTCGGGTCGCTTTCACTGGAGAAGTTTGCTCTTGTATTGATGGACGCTCGAGAAGAATGAAAGTGAAACAAAAGACGAATGACCGAAAATGTTTTTCGTTTGTTTTTATGAGAAAATAATTTTCCTTATGAGATGCAGCTTGCAAGATAAAGCGGAATGAATGAGACTCTGCTGGATTCGGAATGGTTTCTTCATCAACCTTATGATGGAACCACACAAGTGAGTATTGTTCACCATATCGTAAATAAATAAGCTTTCAGTTGCATTTCCGGAAAAAGTTATTTATTTCTTTTATATATCCGGTATAAACCTGAAGTATGAGCTTTTTTAAATATCTTTGACATATATTATTTCTATATATTAGTTTATTATAAAACATTGGACACTAAATAAAAAATTTCTCAAATAATAACTATTGCTTTAATTTTCTATAATTATAAATAACAAGCTACTTTATTACCCTTGAATAATTTATAAATCTTAAAATCATCTTAAGTTTCTTAAAGTCTCAAAGGTTTCAATGTGCTTACATTAACTGAGGCTTTCTGTTTAAAACTGAAAATTTAATTTTAGTTGTAGTTTATAAATTTTATCCACTTAACCTTTATCAGATTAAAAAAAGAGATTATTGAGAAAGCACAAAAAGCGGGTTTGATTTTGAAGCGAATTCAAGGAAAACAGATATCAGTTAAAATTGTATTGATGAAGAAATCGTCTGTGCGTTACGTAAGAAAAATTAAATAAGAAAAAGCACTCATCATCTGGAAACTGTAAGATTTCATTTATGATAAGGAAGTATTTTGAAAAATAATACAGTAATATTAAAATATATTTATATATGTTTATTCAGTTATATGTTGTTTGTTTTTATGGTGCGGTCTTTGCTCAGCTTTTTTTTGTGATCGCGAACCTCGAAAAGGGTTTGTTCTCTCTTTTTTTACGATAGCTTATGCTAACCACATCTTTTCTTTAAAATAATTATTAAAATTATAACATATTTTCTAAAATTAACGATTTGGGTTTAATCAATTTGCCTTGAACTCCATTTAAATCAGGGGTCGAGTTGTTTTGCTGCTGGCATTATTTATTCACACTTTTTATACCCATTTAATACCAAGATGTATGCGCAACAAATAATGACCGCTTTTTGGGTGAAAAATGTGACAATTAGTTTTGTTTCTTTGTGGAAAAAAAATCTACGTTATATAGCCATTTAATAATGTTTAATACCAACAAAGAATAATCGTACTCGGAAGTGTGTGTTATATTTTTCACAAGTTTTGTCTGAAATCAGATTTGTAGACCTGATAACTTTCGGGATGCGTTATCTACGACTGTTGAATATATATTATTTACCCTCTAGTAAGGGATGGAACGGGTGAGAAAGTTCACAAATACCGCTTAGGGCAGTTAAAGGAAGAGGTAATCCTGAATTTAAGTGCCCTTCGTCGATGTCACATCCAGTTTAAATCCTTTTTACTGCCAAACTTTCACCAGGACGAGAGTTTTAATATCGATGAAGGTTTTAATAGAATATTCTATTCTATTGGGTTATACCCAAAGGTCTACCTTAATTTCTAACCTTAACTCAAAACTGTAGTTCTAGGTTAGGACCGGAGTATTTGAAAATAAATATTTTGACTATTTAATTTTTAAAACAATAAAATTCTAACTAGTAAAATACGTATATTTTCTGGTAGAGATATTTTGTTTTATCTCCTTTTTTATTTTTATTTCGGTATATGGTTGTATGAAAAAAAAGAAATGTTTCACTTTTTCAGTTTGTCGAAAATATTTTTAGTTGAAGTTTGAATTTGCCAATTTCAAAAACATCAATAAAATATACAAATACATCAAAATCTCCTCCATCGAGGTCCATCGTTCACGGAGCGCTCGGAATTACCTGTCAAAAGTTTTTTTACTTTCCAGGGAATCCTAAATTTGATGTACGCGCTGTCTGGTTATACAAATTTTGATGGTGAATAAACCGTTACTAGATTTAGGAAACTTAGTTGTTGAAAGAATGTTTATTTAAGGTCTAACGATTGTCACTCAGATTTGAAGTATTTCGTTCTTGTCTTGTCGTATAGATTTTTATATTAAAATATTATTATTATTTATACAACTAAGTCAGTAATTTAGAATTCATTAAAAAATAAATCAGAAAGATCCCATCTTTAATGCATTACTTTATCTACGGGTTTATTTGAGAAAAAGTTTGTGGTTTTCTAAAAATTATGCTAAGTGACAAATTAACATAAATTTCGATAGTCTGCAGGGTCTTTCCATCTGAATTCATGCAAATGATCACTTTCTCTTGAGAAGCCTCTCAGCCTGGAGATCTCAATGAGATCAACAGTTGAGAGGTATTATCGGAAGCCTTTTAACTTTAATATCGGCGATAACCAGCAGTGATTTTTGTAAAATTGCAATGTCTCAGTAAGTAACCAGCTCATATTACCTGGTTCAAGCGAATACTTAAATCCGATCTTCAAGCCGGAAGAATCGGTTTATTTACCACTTTAAAATTTTTATGATTCTCTTTGATGAATGCATTACGTACACCAATAGCAATTCAAGGCATTTGCAACTGAAGGCACGTACGAGGCATTCTTATTCGAAATACCTGTAAATATAAAAATATTCTCAAATTAAGATATTCTTTCATTAAATTTTGTACAAAAATAATCTGATTTTTATGCCACGGGTACTGATGAAATATTTCCAAAATCTATACTAAATATTTGCTGTAGAATCAATCATCATCTCATACAGATATGTTTTAATATTATATAATATTTTTGAAATAATATCACTATGCTTTAAAGGTTACCTAAAAATAATTATTTTTATTATATAAAACAACAATTGAATATTTGATTAATTTAGATTATTTTCAACATGTCTATGAAACTCATATTAATATTCATATGGCGATTTCATTGATAGGTTTTATTGAAATGGCATTTCAAGAGATATAAGGTCTGATGCATGAAACGGAGATAAATGGCATAAATAAAAATAGAAATTTACTTGCGGCTACGCCTGTAAGAGTATCGCGAAAGTAAAGCGGAACAAAGACGAATGACATTTAACTTCATATTTATGGCTTCCTAGCGTTACGCTATGAATATTGAAAGTAAATTTTATTACAATATTTTTTAGAAATCAATAGGTTTCGGATGGTATTCGACAAAACACCCCTGGACTTATTAACGAATTAGTGATGGTTTCATGAACCCATCTATTGTTAATTACGTCGAAAAAATATAAAAGAATTTGATTGATTGACATAGTTAGACAGAAATCTACGCAAACAATGAAAAAAGTTTATGCCATGACGGATCACGACATTTGTAGGGATTTTCTTTTTAGATCATTAGCTTATTTCTTATTTCTGTATATCCGTCTTTTGTAACGAGAATTTTTGAATATTTCATTACTGTTGATTTAAAGTATTTTATTACTGTTGCATGGTATACATTATCACATATCGACATAGTACTTTTGATTTTTTTTATGCCGAGCTCGGACTAACGCTGATTAGGTAAAAAAGTAATTACTCAAATTGACTACAGTATGTCTTTATAACTTTGTGCAAGCCAGTTCAAATAACGTAGCAACTTTTGAATTTCATGTTACTTGTGTATAATATTTTTTTAATAAAAAATCTAAAGTTGGAAGTAATGAAAAAATACTACAATTGTTAATGGATACAAAAGGCTCAGTTGAACTAGCTCTGGGCTCTAGGGAGTTATTTTTATATTTCAATAAATCCAAACCTATGAAAACAAAGCCCATGTTTGGATATTTCTTCGTTTTTTTACCCTTTAATATTGGTGATTTTTTTAAAAAGTAAATCAAAAATATGTTTGTTTATACATCTTACATAAATCTTTTATCCGTCATAGAGTTATTGATTTTTTCGTTTTTTATAAAAAAAACTTAAGAACGAAAAAAATATAAGCAAAAAAAGGCTACTTTCTTATTTCTGGAAATTTGAAACATTTTTTCAATCATATACACCAGCTTATTGAATATATTTTAAAATACGTATATTATAATATCATAAATTATTATTTTATAATTGTATTATATACGTTTAGTTGTATATTATCAAAGTAGAAAAGCAAATAAGTGATTTTACTCATTCTATATCAATGGCATAATTTACTAATTTCAAAATTGAAAAATTCAAACCATAGCTCGTAAATTCAATTTATATAAATAAATTTAAAAGATCAAACCTTGTTATTATTAAAAAAATAATTGACAGAGGGTCTCGCACCAAATAAAACATTTTCAGAGCGTTTTTTTTTTAATTGAAGATATCAAATCCATTCTACTAATCCACGTGGTGTTAAATTTTGAAATGAAATGAATCGTACTCAATAAAAATAAAACATAAATTGCAACAAATGAGAATAAAACGGATTAAAAACAAATATGTTATAATTTATAGCGAGTCCTTTATCAATTAATTGGACAGAAATTGGCCCTTATGCTCTGTTGTACGCGATTTAGATAATCTGTATTTCTGGTAAGGTATTTTAGTACATTGAATTCTACAGTGCTATTAATTTGAAGAAATTTTAAATTAATCATGAAACGCAATGCTGTTATTAAATTGTTACACGAATTGGGTGTTTTTGTTACCATTACGATTATACAAGCTTAGCGTAAGCCACTTCTGGATTCTCGTAATGTGTTTTTGCAGTCTTTCCATATTACATATACAGCTTGATATTAAATAAATATAAATTTATGTGTGTTTTTCCACCTTTTAATTTTTACAATGACTCGTCTCGCAAACTTATCTCGATGGCATCTTTGAAATAGAAAGCTTCACTTGAACATCAACTTCACAAGAACTACTTTTAACCTAATCGATTTTTGTTATGAAAGCTCGAATATGTCAAATGTCGAAGTTAGGTTTTTCGTAACTGCGAATATCAAAGATAGAATATTCACTTTGTTGAAATAAATCATTGATACGTTTTTTACGGCTAAAAAAACGTGAGTAATTTTTATGTCATTGAAGCGGGTTATAAATTTTATAACGTAAAAATGGTTTTGCACAGCATGTAAAATAAATCGTATGAGCCGCGAGACTTACAACCCTAATCGCGGCGTTATTTTAAGATAAATGTAACATTTTCAGACATTTACTCTGAGAAATCACTTTTAAATCCACACACACAATGAAAGGTATAAAAGAGTAAATAATATCCGACATCACTCAATAGTCTTCCCATCTGTGGAACATTTACGATAATATTTCACAATATCTAAGCTGTATGCCATTAATTGAAGACAGGTGTTCCACGCAAACATTGATACTCTCCCCCAGGTACTATACACGTATGTTTACTTTACATTGAGGGGTTATTTCTACCCTTCGACCCCTCTCCCTTGCCTCCTTTACTCGATATCGCAGATGCCACATTAAATGTGCATTTTCTTCGCAAATTGTTTTTTTCTCTTTGTGTAGAGAAGCGTTTTTTGCATGGAATTCGTCCCCTTGTTAGTTGTCGACAGGCGTAACAAACTGGAGAATTTTTTGCTTAAAAATCAACTCTATCAAAAAACCGATGGAAATATAACTAATTAAAATTTATAATATTTATTTAAAAATATATGTTTTATGGTTATCAATCCTCAAATTAGTCAATGGGGATTAATTGAAAAATTTATTTAAAACACAATTGAGATGCGAGCACTTATCTTGCTGTACAATAATCCTTTTAACCACCGTGAAGTAAGTGTGAAATCAATGTATATATGCTAAGTAAATATCATATTTACTGCTAAGAAGCATTTACAAACATTATTACAATATTTTATTAAAAGTATATAATTATATTTCTAATATGCATTTAACTACTAAATATTATACGTACACGTTTATAATGTAATATTTACATATTGTTTGAGATAATCGACTACACTAAATAATAAGATCAATATTGAATATGGTTTTTTTAGTATTTTGAATATTAATAAAACGAAAATACTAACAATTATAAAATATCAACGAAAGTATTCGTATATTTATGTGATTAAGCACATTTTTTCATACATTGAAAACGATTAAAGAAAACTCTCAGAAAATATCATCGTGACTTGTGAGGGATTCGAACCCACATCCCCAAGCTTTCATATGTGATGTGGGTTCGAATCCCTCACAAGTCACGATGATATTTTCTGAGAGTTTTCTTTAATCGTTTTCAATGTATGAAAAAATGTGCTTAATCACATAAACATACTAATACCTGCATGGGTAAATAAAAACGCATTCTGATTGACATTAATCTAAATTAATATATGAAAGTATTCGTATCAAATGTAGTTTATATTTATTATTTTTGTTGTTTCAAAAAAAAGGTTTAAAAAATTTAACTATTTCTATAATTTATGAACGTAGTAATTCATATGAAATACAACTGCTTTTCAAAAAAAAGAGATGAATATTAATTCAATTATACTGAATAAATTTAATACGTATAAGAGCAGTGTAAATTTGTTATGTTCGTAAAGTTAAAATAATTGTTAAATATATTTATTTATTGTAGCACTATTTTTGCCAGGCCGGAGAAATTAAAATTTTTATGAGGCTAACACAAAAAGCAGCGAGGAGACATGTCTGCGCCTTTAAAAAAAATAGCTTTCACTTTGTGTCAAGTTAGCCGAAAATATAACTGTTTCCAATTTTGCCAGAGACACGAGGCACTGAAAATTTTAATAAAAGACATTTAAAAGTTTGCCGACAGCTTGCCACGTGGCACATTTAATTTTAAGGGACGGTATTGCGCTCGATTGCAAATCGAAGGGGGTGTTCGATTTCATTGATTTTGGGGTGGCTCAATACCTAGAAGAGGGTGCAATTTATTTTATTATCTGTAACGTAGGAGGTATGCCTCTGAATAATAATTTAAACATTTGAGTTATAATGATGGAAATATTCATTTTATTGTGACTGATTAAAAAATATTTAATAAATTTGTAGTATATTGATGTAATAAAACATCACATTTTTTATCAAGTTACAGATGGAATTCATGCATACATTTTCTCGTCAACAATGCCTGGTGCTGTGTCCATGATGTGTGAAATCAATGTATGTAGTTTGCCAGTTTAATTGTCGTGTAAGAAGTAGTTTTCAATAAAATATATAAATTTGTAAATAATGAAAGTTGGGATTTCAAGTGGTTCAATTACGAATGCAATGTTTGTAATTTGTTTTTCGCCCAAAAACTAACAACTCTGTCTCACGGCATTAAATGATAAAGTTCAAATAAAAACTGAAACTTTCTGTCGTTAACTTTAATTCCGGACATTAGAGCCGCCGACTCTTGTCGGTCACCGGAAGTCCGGCGGTCCTTTGTTGTCGTTGTTCATTTTTTTGAACTCGACTGTGCTGGCCGAGCGAAAACGAAGCGAATTCGAGGCAAGAAAGAGTTACGATCCTCGCCTGGCGGGCGCCATTGTCATGCTAATTTAACGCGGCCTGGAGATGGATGATGTGACGTCACAATGGCGGAATTTGAGTCGTTAACTAAGTTATAATTACTTTTGTATTTCAAAGGGAGGTTTTGGTTTGCATTTATTTATGAAAGCGCGTATTTTGAATATCGCATTTCGTATCTCACCTCAGTGATTAGAGTCGTCGAAGTTTGTTCAAAAAGTATCTAGCTTGATTTTGCATTATAAGAAAAACCACATATTAAGCAGTTACTAATTAATTTGATTTATATATTTTTAATAAATTAAGAGAACCAAGATTCAAAAAAAAAATTGTCTTAAATTATTAATTTGAGAAAAAGCAAATGTTTTCAAAATCTAATTATTTTGATGTCCATAAAAAATTACCAAGCAATATTATATTAAGAAATTCAATATTTTTGACAGAGAGTACTTGGTGGAATTCCATTTTAATATTTTTGAGTAAAATACTTGAGTGATTTTCCACATGTTCGTTTTTATTTGTGACCGGTTTCGCCAACCTTTCACGTTGGCATTATCAATCAGAGACTCTGTTTGATAATGCCAACGTGAAAGGTTGGCGAAACCGGTCACAAATAAAAACGAACATGTGGAAAATCACTCAAGTACTCAAAAATATCAATATTATATTGACAAAAAATACAATAGTTTTTGGCATATTTATATCATAGCCTATTTCGTATGATTTAAGGATAATTTATAAAATCTCTTGTTTGAGCAAAACCCAATTATATTTCTTGATATATATTATATACACTAGAACACATCTATCAATGCGACAGGCGTAAGTTCAATAACATCAAGATAGACTTATGCTAGAGTTGGATTAAGTTCACATAAGCACAAATCTTGTTGGATTAAACAGCGTGAATCTATGGGATTACCTTCCAAGTAAGACTATTGATATACATGTAGTTTCGTTAACAAACCGCAATGGTTTCGTGGGAACTATTACAAACCTTATTTTCAGGATGTCTCGAAGAAGAACTTTGAACAGAAGCGGTTTATCAATAGCACGATTAAGTCAAATCACAAAGCGCACTGTGTAACTTTTCACACTCATTGCTCTCTTGCATATTATAAATATTTTCCAAAAATCATTATTTATACTTGTTGAAATTAAAAAAAAAAGTTTTGAGAGGTTAAGATACGGACTAAAAATATTTCATCAGTGTTAAGGGTCTTGCTACCTAACCTTGCTTGGTGTCTTGGTACCTGGCGAAATCGTGTCATTTAATTAATATAATTGTCACTTTATTTTTCTATGCCGAAGGTTGATTTTTTAGTAGAGTATTTAAAAAACTATAAATTATATTTATCTATTTTTTATTATTTAATTAACGTCCATTTTGAGGGTAAAATAAAATCTTGAAGATGTTGAAAAATTGGATAAAATGACGACTTTTCAAAACCAAAGTTTGTTAAAGATTTTTTTTCTTAAATTTTTAAAAATAATAAATCGCACAGGGACTCTAAGAACAGGGACATGACGAATCTCCAAACTCCTACACTTCAATCGGAAAAACACATATTTATCATATTAAAAGTAAATTTACAAGAAATAAAAATATATTCTGTTTGGAAGAAGGGATGTATCTAACTATTTGCATTTAAACTTTTTTGATTGGTGCAATCGATTTTTCGCAAAACGGACCAGAAAATGATCAAAAAAACTCGAGTATGGGACTTAGATTCTTAATTTTGGCTGTGTGAATTTTGATAGCATTTATCATAACATATAATCTTCTATCCTGTAAGCGTCTTAATAAATATTTTCACCATTCTCACCTTGTCCAGAGTCGTATTTCTGTGTCTGCTCTCAGTGGAGCACATGCATAAGTCAGGCGGCGCAGGATTAGTGGGCGGCAGGGGATCCGCCCCGTCCTCGCTGGGACCACATATCATGTATAATCTCGTAGGCATGACCTACAGAGCTCCGCGTTGCAGCCTGCTCTAAAGCCTCCCCGTCAAGACATCGTATCTTAAATTATGTAACCACAGAGTTATCGTACTATCCATAGAGTGCGGAAATCACTTGCATCATTTAAATTTTTTAGTCCACTTTTCAAGCAAAAATTATTTGAAATATATACTTAGCGTTGAAACCTGAGGCTTGAGATATGAATGAAATATTAAAAAGCTTTAATATAGAAAAATAAACGAAGTGCACTTCACAAGCGAACAGCACAGAGAAGCTGATTAAAAATAAAATACATCTTGCGGATGGAGGAAAAAAATAGCAGTTGAAAGTAATTGCTCTGTATCTCACTAGCATTCTCAGTATTTGCATTACACTGTACTAGGACATAGAAGGAAAATCTGCTCTGGATAGTGTTTAAAGAGTTTTTATTTATTTCAAATAATTTTTTTCTAGAAAACTAGTGTCTAAATCTAAACCACCAATAATATCAAATATATTTAATTTTAATTTTTTATTGAGGCATCTTCTCTGTGTCCCAATCAAAAAAACTCTTTTCATGAATAATGCGAATATTATAAACTTCTATACGTAATAAACGGGTATTTATTTCTACTTATCAAGTGCTTTTTCTCAGAGAGGGTTGGCGACCATTTCACTGAGTACACATGAATACAAACTCATGCGAAGTCAGTTTTCTAAAGGGAAAATGTAATAATCTGTAGATAAAAAGTGTTATTTTTAATATTGAAGATAATGGTTCTTAAAATATGTGTTAGTCTCAGGTTAGTTATACATAAATAAATTTATTTTTACTGTGTAGAATTACTTACCTTAATACAACAGGTAAATTTGCAAGTTTTCGTAAAACTCCGAGAAAGTGGGTTTTATGCTACCAGGAAGAAGAGCGTTAATTAGGATGTGCATATTTCAGCAATGAAGCCTTTCCTGCGGTCCCCGCGTGGTGTGCTGCGGGAATGCACTTCTGAGAGCAGTTCTTACACGCCCCCTGCCTCCCCCGCTGGTATGCAATTAGCCGGGAGATGAAGCTGAGCGCCCTGCAAAACAATGCAATAAGAAACTGCAGCGTGTGTGTTCCTTCAGCTCCTTGGAGGGATGCAACCATACCAGGCAACTGCATATCAAAATTCAAAACAAATTAACGGTTAGCGCTAGAGGCGATGGTCGTGCAGTTGCATCACCGCGAGATAGAAAACAGACTATTATAAAAAGGAACATTTGCTATAGAACGCTAGCTTCGTATTTCGGTCTAGCTGTTCGTTATGATGCTTCTAATATTTTTTTAATTGATATGTCGCATTGTATCTACCAATATATTCAGAATACCTTAGGGAACCTTCAGGTTTAATTGAGATACGCTGAATATATTTGATACGATGATATGATTTCTTTTACATATTTTACTTTGTGATGTTGAATCACAGGATTCGTTTTTACGCGTAGGCCATATTAGAACTCTCCCAGCTACGATGCAAGTAGATCATTCAAATCATGTGATGTGATGAATCATGTTGGCTTAATTGAATGCTATCAAAGCATGGTGTCGTCAAGTAGTGTGAAATTTGTAATAATTCGGTCGCTTGTGTGCAGCCTTGCGTGTGTTGGATCGCCGGGTTCTTGGCAAGTAGCGGGGAACTACTCCGGCCCAGAGCAGCACTCTCGGCTTGCATTGATAAGCTGCCCTCCACTGTCTCTTCAATTTGCAAGGAATCTGCTACAGCATCCATATAGATAGTTCACTAGGTTTTGGGTTTATAGCACAAAAAAAACTTAATTTTTATATTCATAAAACAGTCAATACTTTTATATTACATATGCGTCTTTAAATTGTCTTTCTTCTCAAGACTTGTATATAATAAAGTATAAGCAAGAGACAAACCAAACTAGTGAATGCCGTAACTATACATCTGGAAGTTCTGGAAGTCTCCCAGTTGTGAATAAACTAACAAATAACGGCAAATAAATGGCATTATTACTTATTTTTAATGGAAAATACGGCGAAAACGGCGTTGTATAATTTCTTTGCATCTGGTATATGTTTCACACAATTTATTTTTATATATATTTTGAAAATTTGTGAAAAGTAAATCAATAACATAAAGAAGCAAACCGTACAGAAAGCAAATTAATAAAAACGAAACAATCGTAAATACGAATTGAAAATATTTTGTAGACGTTTGCAGTTTGGTTTATTTCACGAGAGGTGGGGGAAGGGGGGAGGGGGAGGGGGAGGAATACCTCCAAGATGGCCGGCAAAGAAGAAACAGTTGATAATAGCCATAAAAAACAACTCGTGCTATTATCACGTCATCGTATCGCGTACTAGCGAAGCATTTCTCTCACGAACTGACGGTGTCATGGAAAAGTTTTATTGTTCGTGTTATTGTTTTATACAGGTAGAGCTTTCTTCACAGATGGCATAGCATTTTGGTGAAAATCAGGGGTACGCAAGCCACAGAGGGTTTGATTCAAAATTTATTTATATTTTCCATCCTAAATTTTTTAAGTAAATAAATAAAATACACAGTTATTTTTAACCGTGTATTTTATTAATTATGGTTTAGAAATTTGAGTTTAAATATAATATTTTTATAAAAAATTTATTGGTGCAAAAGCGTTGGGAGTTTAACATCATATTGATTTTTTTATAGTAAAGATAATTCTGAAGTTGTTGCATGCGTTTTGTGTCTTCGTATCTCTAAAAACGACGAATGAAAAGTTTGTCGAAATTGAATGACAAAAATATTCGATTTGTTTTTAATGGGATGGAGATGTCATAAGCAGGGTAAAAACATGTACGGAGGGGTAGGCGGGAGGTCGTTATTAGTGATTGCGCTTCTGCTGAATCATCGGAGTAGTTGGGGAGGCCGTCTGGGATATCTGCTTTAATACTATTTTTCCAAATTATTCTGAAGGGTATTTATAGAGACAGTTTAAAAATGTTTGATAAATAATTCAATAAAATTATAAAAATTTTGTCTTTACATGTAATTTTATATGTAAAATAAAATTACAAAAGTAATTGTGAATTCGTGTTAAATACTACATTTTTTAAAATTTATTTTAATATATAATTTTAACAAAAATCTTATAACTATAGATTTATTATGAATATTTATTATTCTACATTATTTATAACGCTTATTTCTTACAAAGTATTTTTTAAATAATCGCGTGGCCCACATATAAAAAAGCCATGAAGTTATGAGTAATGCTTCCGTTTTTTAATTTACTACCTCGAGGTATAATACATCACACTGTTTTATCTCCAGTTGCATGTTACAGTGGCGCACGTTCTCCCCCCGCGTCTCAGATCGAGATTTCTTGCGCTAGGCCCGCCGCCGGGGAGGCCGGGGTGAGGTGAGACGCCCCCGGGGGAATATGTCCAAGGGGAGAGACAAAAACAACAAGTGACGTTATTTGCCGTTATTTTTTTATGGGTGCAAAAAAAAATTCTTTTCAGGTCGGCCCTTTACCTTTTTGTTTGGAGTTGGCGTACAAACAACGGGCTGTTTTTAAAAATTATTCGCTAATTCATTTTTATCGCGTGCAAACTGCAAATAAGCCGAGAGTTATGGCGAGTATTTTAGACGGTGTGCTTTTTAGCTATGGAGAATGATACCGTCAGAAGTAGAACAAAATCCTGATAAGAAAATCACAGTTAATTTGTTATGGACTTGAGTATAAGTATAAAATTAATTTTCTCAGGATGTGCGTGTCTAGAAACTTTGTTGAACTTTAGTTAAGGCAAACAGTTCATTGATCGTATACTTAAGTAAAAAATATAATTCCTAAAACCTTTCTTTAAAACTCAAGTATTATAGGTGTGAATCGTTCGAAGTTTAGGAAAAATAATACAATTTTTTTTCTGCGATTCATAGTATGACGTATTTTTTATATTAAAAAGTTCTTTTCAAAAAAGTATACACCGTCGAAAATATCAAAATATATGCAAGTCTACAGTTTAAACTTTTTTTAAGAGTCTTTGGGAATAGTTTCATATTTTTGAGATTGAGAATTGCTTTAAGTAAGATTTATTTTGTTCAGTTTAAATTCTAGAGACACATTTTTTATTGTGAACAATATTTAGAAACGCAAAATATTTAAGGTTAAGGTCAAGGAAAATGGAATATGAAATTGATTGCAACCGTTTTGAATTCAGATATTTTAAGATTTTTGATAGAGGTCTGCACGAATAACCTGTCTCTCTTATTACCCCGTTTGATTGCCATTGCTCATTGTATCTTCACGACGCCAGAAAGTGCAATCAGCACTTGAACAATCAACAGAGTCCCCTCGCAGTTTCAAATTGCCCACTCTCCCCTTCAACCGGAAAAAAAGAAAAGGGGAAGTCGGGGTAAAGTGTGTAAGACGAGAACCACTACCCGCGACGAAACAAAACACCGAATACTACAAAACAATGCTGCAGAAAAATTTTGCCCCCCAATTACATTAATACCTCGGCTCCCCCGTCTGTGGTGCTATATTACCCCGCGCTCCCCTTCACACTTGAGCCTTGAAGAGTGCAGCCGTTCTATGGGGTGAATTATTGGAAGAAAATATACCGCACATTTTTTCTTAGATTGTTTTAGTAGTAAAATATAAATAAATAATAAAAAAAAACATAGTTTATGTAAACGTGTAATCGTATATTCAGATGATATTAGAAAATCTATGAAACCTAACAAAACTTGATATTAATATTCACGTTAATTATACAAGCGTATTAAACGTGTATTCAGATGTGATTTATAACAAGTATACCTTAAAATCTTCTATATTTTAACATATATGGATATATATAATAGCTTTTGTCCAGCAAGAACTTCACCAGACAGCACTCTATGATTCAGAGAGATCGTAATTTCCCAGAGTATTCATATTTGTTTTGACAAAAAATAATAACTTGCAAAATTATCCATTATATTCTATTACATGTCTTGTTTGTTAATATAAATAACTGTGTTGCTCAGCACCATAAATTTTAGTCAGTCTTTAATAAAGGAAAATATTTGATTTTTCTACATTTAATTATATTATATATTCAATATTTTTATGTCATAAATTGTTAAATTTAATATTGAATCTTCATGTATGCGACGCGTGTAGGCCGCTTTACTGAGACATAGCGTAAATCGACCTCTAGACTGCTATAACTATTTATATTTCAATATATTTTTGTTGATGTATTCAAGCAACTATACCTCATCGTATTCATATAATTAAAACTATACATTAAGATTTAAGTATATTGCATAAATATTCATAAAAAACTTTAAAAACCGATTTGCTTCTCGTAAAATTCGCATCATTATTTTTTCAATGTCTCCGATAATCCGGACTAAATTCGCATTCAACAGGGGTGGTGCGTGCTGCAACATCCCCTGCAGGTGGACGCCCAAGCGAAAAAACGCAAAATGCACATTAGCCCCAAATTGCATTGTTACCCCTCGGGCCATGGGGTGGGCGGGGCGAGATTTACGGGGGCAATAAAGACGCGGCGGCAAGTCCGGAGAGCCAAAGGTAAGGGCGGCTATTTCTATTATTTACCCCAAACGGACGATATTGCGCCCCTCCCCGCCCGCGCGGCTTATTGTCCGAGGATTTTTTTCGGCGGTTGCGAGTTTCATCGCTCGCCTCCCTGTTGTGCGTTTTATGAAGATTTGTCGTATTTTTGTTATGATAACACAATCTGCCATGGTAAATAAGCAAATTGAGAAAATAATATTTAATTATTATGTTTAAATAAGACCAATTACTAATATGATTAGGCACATTAGTTCATACATAGAGGATGATTTAAAGAAACTCTCAGAAAAATATCATCGTGATTTGTGTGGGATCACGATGATTTTTTTCTGAGAGTTTCTTTAAATCATCTTCTATGTATGAACTAATGTGCCTAATCATATTAGTAATAATATAATAAACCCGTAATGGGTAATAAATACGCATCTGATTGACGTTAATCAAAAAATAGACATATGTAAATAAGATCAACTAAAATATTTTGCTTTATTAAAAATGTCAAATTGGTTTTATTTTTACCAATTTTCAAGTAACAATTAACACGCAAATCATTGTTGCTGCTTAATACTTTGTTTTTTAGTTTGTACAACGACTACATAACAATATCCGATAGTAATCATTTACATATAGTTCTTTAGTTAAATTTTATTCAAGTATACTGAATTCACCCTTCAGTGTGATATTCAATAATGTATGCAACAGGGGGTAGTAAATATTAACTAAAGTAATTGAAAAGGGGGAGATTCTAATCTGGGGGTTGATTGACGCTATGCAAATACCCTAGTTTATAAAACTGACTTTGACATATGTTATAAAGAGATGTAAAATTATTTAAGGTTTTGACAGTACATTGTGTACTACATCTAAATTTTAATGTGATACTATAAAGGAAATAACATCAAAAGAGAACTGAACAATGATAATAATTTAAAACATTAAATCATGAGTTAACTTTTTTAACATAATATTTGTTATTTTATATATTCATATAAATGCACAGAAGAACATTTTTTGAACAAAAGTCCTATTATCTATTACAAGATTGAATAAATTGCTATCAAATTTTTTAAAAATTTATTAGACTGGATACAAATATAAGTTGCAACGATACACTAACTTACATTTAAAATGAATAGTTAATTATATGAAACCGTAAGAACCGTAATTCGGTATCTATTAACAGACAGCTCTTGTCATTTTTCATTCATTAATTTTTTATAACCTCATTTTATATGAAATGGAAAAATAAGAAAAAATACAATAAGTTTGGAAAAAAGGTAAACGAATAAAGCAACTGAAATACTTAGATCCGACCTTTTATAAGAAACATCAAAAACATTAGGACATCATTTCTCACAACGGTCCCTGACTCTTTTAGAGTATGGCTTATTCTTCAATTTAGTTACATTGAGGTACCTCAGAACTAAACCTCTTGGTAAAATATTAATATAATATATATTCAATATGTTTTAATAGGATCGAGTCGTATATGGGAAACATAATTATTTTCTGATACAAACGTGGTTCAAACCTACACCCACGGATATTTCTGCCTTGATTCTGTACCACTGTAAATGAGTGAAAATTTGAAACGTTATATGCACGTGCAGATCTGATATGAGTTTTGCTAAAGAAATCAGGATTGTTATCGTTGCTTTATGAGAGAATTGCTTATTGCACATAAAATAGACATTTTGGGTTAAAAACGCGGAGTCGTGTTTAATCTAAAATTATATATACGAGTAGATGTTGGTTATTGGGTACATGCATACGAAATATCTTGTTTCAGTAAATTGCACATAGTATTTTTTTTTCATATTGGGAGAGTATTTACTACATGTAGGGTCTATTTGTTATTCTTATGTCGTGGGTGATAAAAAATTGAGAGAAGGGGTACACCTTATCTGCAGATGAAACATGGTGTTTTTGAAACGCGGGGGTTGCGGTGCAAGCTATTACAGGGCGGGGGTGATATTTCAGCGCAAGGCTCGCACGTGGCCCGGCCTGGCCCTGCTTGTGCCGTAATAATAAATTAACGTTATTTTACGTAATTGTTTTAGAAAATGTTTTTATTTCATTTTTTTCCAAAGAAAATATTTGCACAAAAATATTGTTACGAACCGCGCAAAATTAATGTATGCATATTTTTAATATACTCTTACTTCATACGGGTAATTATTAGACTCGTTTTGTGAGTTTTCAAATTTACTGATAATTAATATTATTTTTAACAACTAAAAATAAATAATATTGCGTAGTTTTTAAAAATATGATGTTTCCATGTATTAAATATGATAACAGTATTAAAAAATTTTTCGCCATTACACAAAATGGGTTCACTTTAATGCAAATAGTACAATACTATATAATACACTAGATTGCATTTAAAATTTTACTTGTAATTATTTTATATTGACAGGCAATGTCATCTAGATTATGTTTTCAACAAAATATTATTAAAAACTCTAAGGTTTCTAAATTAATTAGTTAAAAAGAAAAAGTTTGCCTTAAAAAAGTGAGCACAGGTGTCAGGTTTTCCACAGTGTGTACCACAACTTATGGCCCATCGTTACAGCCGTGTACATAAAATAGCCCCATTTTCACCCATTATCCAAAGGGATACCATGACACTCCAAATAATGTGTACCATTCACCATAAGCTTTCTTGTTTCCGGGTCTTTCAAGATGGCGTCCCCCGGGAAAGCTCAGTCGCAGCCGCCGTGTTCATTTCTCGCCTGGTCGACCATCCCTCCCTTCATCCCCGCTCGCCACACAACCAGGCCTTCCTCCTTGTGTACGCCCCGCCGCTGAAACCTTAGACACCGCTTTATGAAATCCACACTATAGAACTCGAAGTAACATTTAATAATCATTTTAAATAAATTTTGATATCCAAAATAAAAGGATGAATATTAAGAAATAAAGCACCGACACAAAAATATTGAAATAAAATTTCAGATTCGTTTGAAAATGAAACATCAAAAGTGTTATTTTATGGTTAGTAATAAAAAAAAAAAAAATATGACCTAATATAAGATGTCAATTATGTTGAAAAAATAAATTATAATTTAGATTGTCTTCTCCATTGGGAAAAAAAACTCTCAACCAAGTAAAAAATAATATCATCAGAAAATTTAAATATATTTTTTTAAGGGAAACATGTGAGTACTACATATTTTTGTAGGTGAATACCTCCTGTTAATAAGAGCATTTTATTTTAAAAAATCATGTATATAAAAACGTTCACAGCTTTTGATATTGCTTAATTGTTCATGTATCTGAAATAAATAATATAATTTATAACTTTTATACCGTGAGCTACACTTTCCTCAAATAATTTAAAATTCAACCTTTTGTAATGACGTAGTATAAAATTACAGGCAGTAGTCCGCTATGCAAACACATAATGTACAGCGCCGAATTTCCATAATTTTCATCACACTTGATTGTAGGTAATAATTACCGCAGTTAAGGGTAGAACACGAGGGTTGGAGGTGACGTGAGGCGTTTATCACAGGGGTGAAACGTTCTGGTTTGACTGAAGGCTGCGTAAATTATGATAATTTCTCCGTCTTATAATTTAGTATTACCATATATTGATATTTACTAGCGCTGTCTTGAAAAGTAAGATATCTTGGAAAAAAATAGGTGTTGTGTTATTTTGGAATGATTAAACAAATAATTTCTGAAAAAAATGTATCAGTACTATTTGACATGTTTTATAATAAAAGCATTTGAATTTCATTAAAAAAAATAAATTATTCATCCTGTTTTCAGCATTTTGATCATCAGACAAATTAAGATTTGACGTAGTTATAACTAATTTCATTTGAATATAACATAAATTATTCGTAGGTTGTTATTTGATTTATATTAAAATATAAAAATGAAAAAATAATAAATATTGAACAACGAACTCGTATGGCAAACTCTGAAAATCAAAGAATCACGAATAATCGAATCAAATGAGGATCACAAAAGACTCGACTTTTATATAACAAGGCTTGTATAAAACAAAGGGAAGGTATTTTTGTGTACTGAATTTTTGCTTAGCTTTTATTTTATTATTTTTCAATTTATAATAATTGTACACGAAGTTGTTTTGATATTAAAATTGCCTACTCAAATAATCCTTCATTAGTTAACTACGGTCTATCAAATCAGTAAAATCACAATTCAGTCAAATATGCTGAGTCAAAAAAGAGCTCTGGGCTTTTTCGTCTAATAAATTGCAAATATGCTTTGTTTTTCCAGTCTGTCATAGTAATTTCATTCAAAAAGATTATGATTTAATCACCATCGGAACATAAAAACGTACAAATTTGCTCTGATTATAAGTCTAGACAATTTTATGGTCACACAATCTTCGCGGGTTCTTGTTGTTACATAATGGAAAGAAAGACTTTGAATTGCGTTTTTTTGTAAATATAAAATTAAGCTCACAACAAAATGTTTTCATTAATGGATCTGATATTTATTTTGTAATACTCTATTTTATTATAATACAATAAAACCAAATGGTCTTGGAGACTACGTTAATTTCACTTGTAGCGAGAGCTCTTTCGCCGAACACGGCATCTTCAAGACTGAGTCTATACAGAAAAAAGCGAGCTTATACATAACAAATTCAACAGAAATACATGAATCATAGATTATACTACATTACAAATTTATGTGGAAAAATGCTTATATTGAGTGCTATGAAACCCCATTAAAATGATATTAACAGCAATAATTTTAATACTAAGTACTTAAATAAACTAGTTTGTGATGATTCCTGGCTGTCCTGGCAGCCACCTGAAAGCAATTAGTTTGAGTGCAGAATCACAGTGTATTTTTAAAAATATTAAGAAAGGGAGAATTATGGTTATTCAGTTGTTCGTTGATCACAGGGAATTCTAAATTTTGTATTAATTCTAAATCATTTTAATGGGGTTTCACAGCACTCAATAGAAGGATTTTCCCACATAAATTTGTAATGTAGTATAATTTACGATTCATGTATTTCTGTTGAATTTGTTATATATAAGCTCGCTTTTTTCTGTAAAGACTCAGTCTTGAAGATGCCGTATTCGGCGAAAGAGCTCTCGCTACAAGTGAAATTAACGTAGTCTCCAAAACAAATGTTTTCAATTAAAACATAAATATTTTTTTTCATAATATAAGAAAAACACAAAATGTTTGCGACGTTAAAATTAGAGTTACTTTAAGGTATTTTTTACACGTAAAGACCAAATTTTTGACCTGTTTTATATTTTCCACTTTGAAAGACCAACAAATTGTGACCACGCCCGCTAATCTCCCCTCCCGCTCTCCTCCCCAGCCTCTCGGCAGGCTCTCGCGCGGCTTATTTACCGGAGCTACTAGCGAAGTGAGGCCAACGATCAGGTGGGTTATGGCGAAAAGCAATTTGGAGATAACTTATATAGAAACAGAGCACCGTTTTTAATATTTGCGTTTTGTTATTATAAACTATGTATGAGTTGTATAGAAGCTTGTAGTAGTTGGCGCGATTGCATCTCAAATGCGTTTTACTTGTCAAGTGTATGTAATACTTATTCCTTTGAATTGATTGTGTAACAATGTGTTTTTACTGTAGAGTATAACACAATTTTTCACTAGTAATTAAATGACGATATTGGCTAGTAGTCATACGTGTGTAGAGAACTTAACATTTTTTTTTATAATCAACGGTCACTCAGTAGCGAAATAAGCTTCATTTAGATTCAGTGTTACTGTACTTTAATCGTGGTTATTCAAAATTTTTATCAAACATGGACATTTTGAGTTATTATGGCGATATCGTCAGCCCCTCCCGGCCTGGGGCAGCACTCTGCCAGTTTTGTTTTAATTAACAATTTGCATAGATTACGCTTTACAGTTTATTCCAGCCTCGCGAGATTACTAGTGTGGGTATTCAGTACGGCTAGCCTCTGCCTAAAATGGCTCGCGACTATGAATACGACCTGACCTCGTGTACTTGCAATAATGATTACGGTGCACTTTTAACCGGGCAATGTTTACGTAGCTTCTTTACAAAAAAGCGGTTTCAGCACTTAATTTTGAGCATATCTGTGAAATTATAACTCATTCACATGCTAGTAGTAAATGCCTCATTAAAAATAACCATTTACATATAAAAACGAAAAAAATATAAAAATGTAGCAAATATCACATATCATGTAAAATATAGATTTGATTTTAGATTATGTGTTTGTGTCGTGTATATAAAATGTATTGTTTCATAGAAGCATTTATAAATGGCAGCTGTCTCGTATAAGTATTGATAACATTAAATTATTATATAAACAGATTGAATGGTTCATATTATTTTAAGTCCTTGTCCTGCCCTTATATTCATTCATCATTCTATACACTGAGCTCTCATCAGCCAGTACACTATCTAAACCTGTTTAAGCTAATGAATGTTATTTTTGTTGTGCCGACGGTGTACATTTATAAGTATAATTATTTTTAAAATTATATAAAAGTTATTATAAATCGCCGAGCTCAAAAATAATGATCTTGAAAATTTGCGGTTAACATTTGTACCACAGTTAAGACATCGGATATTTTAACGGATTTTGCTGATAAGTGTTTTTATTTCAATAAAATTTAAATATCAGTATTATATATTTATTTTTTACCTTTCCTAGATGATAAAGTTTCGATAAGTCTTTAGGTTTCTGTCTCTTTGTAAGCATTTAATGAAAATGATGAAAACAATGTTTTTAATAATAACTTATAGCAACCATAGAAATTCTGAAAAAAATCTTGTGAAAGTACAATTCTGTGGATTCACGTAAACAACTGATTTCAATATATTTTTTTCAATAAGGTTTCCTTATTTAGGAGTTTAATATTTGGAGAAAAATATTTGGAACTTTCCTAAAGAGCATTTCATATTTTGTTATGAATAATTTGTCCTGCATAGATACTTCGTACATTTTACATTTATCTCACGAATAAGTCCAAATTCGGGAATGAAGAAGTATTGTTTATTTAAAAGAATTTCAGTCACACCTCTGATGTCTCTTATTAATAGTTTATTTCGTTACGGATTTACAGCATTTCTCTATCCGGCATGACGACTTCACGTTTTGTCAGAATAAGTTTCCAATTGGATCCAAGATTTTATGAGAAGAAATATATTTTTACGATGTTATATATTCATGAGAAATAATTTGATCGTTACTGTGAATAGCAACAGTCTCATCTATTATTTAAGAAAATTGTATTTTACTCATTTATATTATTAACCGTAATCGTATATAACTCCAATAAAACTTTTTGTTTCGTTATTATTTATAATTCGAATATATTTTTTTAAATAAGCATTTATGAATATATTTTCATGCATTTATAAAATAAATGAGTCTCAATTTTATGCATCAAAAAATTATTTAAAGTCTATTTTATTGACTATTCAAAAAAAAAAAAAAATACTGTACAATAAAACCATTTTTTTCAATTAAGAAAAACGCGTATTTGCTGTTGTAAATTTAAAATTTTAATGCGAAATTTATTATTATTTTGTAAAAATTCCATCTAAAAATATATCCCTTGGAAGAAGAATTCCTCAAAAAGCTAAATAAAAAGAGGGTAATTTGAGATTAATGTAATCTCCGACTTATATTGTTTTTCAGTTTGTGCCCTGGAGCCCCCCCCCCCCTACTTTGGATCGCTTTCCAATTTCAGGTAAAATTAACCCCCAGATTATTAATAAGAACTCGGATCCACTTGGACGAAATGAAATTGCTATTGACAGAGACCCAACTTAGGCCCTAACCGTAGAGACAAAGTTAATATTCAGGGATAATCCAAGTATGCTTACTTACTATAAAAAATACTTTGAATATTCTATTAACAAATAACGATAAGTCGTTATAGTTTAGTTAACTTTGGTCAACATGCAAAAATATTGTTTTTACTGACTCAGATCTTTCCCAGTTGAATACAATTATTGGATTGTCCTTTCAGGATGTTCATTTAAGTGATTGAAGAAGTAGAAATAGATAAAAAAAAATATTGCACTGGGGGTGCGTGTGATGTTTATTTCCTGCAATCCTGAAACTGAACGTACTACAATACAAATTGGATGCATTAGGAGTTTAAGTGAATAAAAAGAAAACGGACGTTGTTTAGGTTGATTAATGGTAGTCGGAAATCACAGTTCTTTGGAATACATTATATATTTTTTGTTGTTGTTTGTATGCATAAACTACGTATGTTGAGATTAAGCATTGACATTGTTAAGGGGGAAATGTAAGAGTATAATTAAAATAAAAATAATTACAAGTAAATCAGTTTATTATTAACCAAGTTAAATCAACAATGTGCTTCAAATACAACAGTGTTTTCAAAAAAATATTTTGTTCGTTTTAAGGGTGGGAATTATATTGGTTGACAAATTCATTGCAGAAAAAAACCAACTAAATGACCTCTATTTTCTTATATCAAAATGTATAAATTTAATTGGATTGGTCCCTGCTTTAGAGTTTCTCAAACATTTTAAATGGCACCTTCGAGTAAAATTCTGTGACTTTTGTAAAATAAATGATTATTTTATATAGCCATTCGTTTTATGTATTATTATATTTATATTATAAAGACAAAAATAATGCTTATCGCTTAAACGGTTTAAAAGAAACCATTTGATCAATAATAATAATTACATTAAGAAAGAAATAAAATTCATTCACAACCTTTTTAAAATTACCTGAAATTTTCCCTTCATGCAAGTGATTGAGAATTGCTGCCATTTAAATTAAGATATTTTGAAAAAAATGGTAGGAAAACAAAAACATTTCATTTAATTATTGGAAAAGAGATATTTAATCTTTTTTGATTGCAAATTACGAATATTATCATTTCACAACCTTTTATCTCATAAAATGTTGCCAGCAACATGGAAGAAGTGTTAGTCAATTTTACATATTAAATCAAAATTTATACATTTACAAATATTAAAAAAATGATATCTACCTAATGACGAATGTATTTAAAATATGACTTAATACAGAATATTTTTATGGTAAATATTACAGGAACATTTCAATAAAAAGCTTTCATACAATATATCCAAATATGACACTTGCAAAATAAAAGAAATCAACTAATTGATAATATTATAAATGTATTTCATTTTTTATGCGTATCATAAGTAGTAATTCGAAAAAAATAAGTAACCGATAAAAAAATGTGAAATATAAAAACGTTATGCCAAGTCAGAAGTAGGGAGGTCAGTAAGAGCAGGTGTGCTCAACCATCCGTAACCAAATATTTTTTGCAAAATCTACGAAACAAAAATTTACCTTTTTATCAATTTTCTAAACGAAGAAAAAAAATTACCTTTCATCGCAGATAATTAGTATACATTTTGTTATTATACTGGACGTAGTTAAGGAATGTAAAAATATCACATGACTATAATTTCGATTTCTAATGTCTAAAAAAATATTTCTGAATAAATATTTTATGTCTATACATAACTGATTGTTCGAAACATTAACATTATTTTTCTTCAAACAGACAAATTAAGTTTTATTTTAAGACACTTGTGGTAAGAATTCATAGTAAAAATATTTAACATTTATCGGAGGTAGTTAATTACCACTAAAAAAAAAATATTCTAAGAAAATGCTTTATGTTTTATAACTGAAAATTTAATTAAAATTCTATAAATATTGAATTCATTAACACTTTTAACGTTTTTAGTTTACAAAAACCGTATTGAGCGATTTGTACAGCCATGTTTTTGTTCATAGTTTTACTTAGTAAATATTGGAATGCTAACATTTGCATTTAAACTATACAAAAATTACTAAAAGTATATTTGGCTACTCATTTGTATCGCTATCCGAATCGGAATGATTAAAAATAGCTCCGTGTATTTCCTTCACGACATTCACTTTAGTTTCTCCCTTGACAAAATCATCAGAGCCGAGTCTATTATAGCCGACAGTGACGGAGCCGCCGTCTTTTTTACAACTCTTGCACAGTCCGAATCTCGCCATCAAGCAGGAAATAACGAAGTAGCAAGTAGCCCCTGCAACGGCGAACACTATAATAGTAAAGATGATATAGAGCCTGTAAATCCAGGAGGCGCTCTGAATTTCAGGAATTAGCTGAGCAGGATAGCAATAGCTCTCTTTGACTCGTCCGCTGCCGTTGGTTAAATTAAAAAGCTGCGCGTCATCTGGACAGGAAGTGCACTGGTAGCTGTATGGACCCAAGCAGTTCGAGCATGAATAGTGGCAGTCCATGCAGATCTGAGGCGGCTCGGGCCTCATCACATTCCTGGAGGACATTGACGGTCGACCCGGTTCGTTAAATGCCTGGAATATTTTTTCTAGATTTTTCATAGAACTCTCGCGCTTTGATTTGTGGCTTTTTCTTGCACTCGATCGCCTTTTTAACGACGTGGATAAAGCTTCGATGCTCCCGAAGCCTTTCGTAGTCTCCTGCGGCTTGGGTTTGGACTTCTCCGTGAAGGTTCTGCTGGGATAGGTTTTAGCGGGGCAGCTTGCAAAGCACTGGCCGTCGTATAGGAAAAAGGCTTGATGGCATTCTGTGGAAAAATAAATCATGTTTATGTTATAAAAGTATGAAAGCACATCTCTAATATCGTATAGCCGGATTCAATTTATTGTTACTGAACGTATCTACTATAGTACATTCTACACTGTTGATCAATAATACAAACAAAAAAAACATGCATTTTCGGGTTACAAGCAAAGCTCTTGAGTTATATTGACATGTGAATAAAGTTTATATTTACAAATAAACACTGATTCTCAAAGCAAACGAAACATATTTCAGATTTAATTTTTGGGAATAAAAAATAAAAAATTAACGTACAATTATCAAAGTTTCACCCCCAAAAATAGTAAAATCGAAATAGGCTTAAATTGAAAAATAATAATAAAAATAAACGTGGCGAAAAATAGAAGAGAAGAAATGTTAAAAGCACATATGACATAAATAAGAAAAAAATGTTTTCCTGTACAAACCTCCGTGAGATAAAATAAAAGATAGTTTTATTATAATTTCAATAAGAAGATGATGAAATATTGTTGTCTAGAAAAAGAGAAAATAACAAACATGCCCTCCAAAAAAAGAACAGGGAAAAAAGAAAAAAGCAAAAGACAGTTCAAGAAAAACAAAACCGAAAAAAATAAAAAAAAGCAATCTGAAAAAATTCAATTACAAAAAAAAAAACGAGCACAGTAAACCAATTAATATAAAGGATAGGGGTCGTATAAATCACTCACCCTCCTTTTCTGGCCGACACAAATACGCATCGCTCCGTCTCCCTTTTTCTCAACATCCCCGATAGAGTTCGTTCAATTTCTGATTAATTCTATCTTACTGCAAATATTTTTGCTCGATTTTTAAGTATCAGACAGGCTCTTGTTAAGGGTTGGTTCTGTTCTACTGCCACCTGTCGACTCAGCAAGGGGGAGCCGCGGGATGCGATGAGATACTTGCACTTTGAATATTTCATGAAATCTAACGGTGGTAGATCGCCCATGCCACTGATTTCAGTGACAATGGTTAATTTATTGTGATGTAATTATAAAATAAAATTATTAACATGTTTCTGAAAAGATGGCCGGTTTAAAACAAACCTTAGAAGCTTGATGAGTTGAAGGGTTGTGTTGAATGTTTTATCACTGTGATTTATGGAAATGTTTATTTTATTTAAATCGCAAGGTAATAAATAATTAGTGCAATTGTATTTTACCAAAATCTTATGACGTGTTTGACAGCTTGTCAATTCTTGTTTTTGTTGACCATGCATTCAGAAACCGGTTGTAAGGATTATAAATATATTAATGAAATCAGTAACACTAAACTATTATACTAGAAAATATATACTTTGTTTTATATTAACAATTAATATTATTTCAATGTACTGATATAATTATTAAATGTATGTAGACTGGATTTTTTAAAAGTATAACGATAAAATGTAAATATTATTCTCAGAAATTAAAATTATTTTCGATGTGCTTGTAATAAGCAACTTTATACTAAAAATAAAAAGAACTGTTAGACCATGTGTTTTGATAGTGATAGCATTTTTGAAACAAAGATAAAGTTGTTTTTATTTTTTCATTTCATCAATGTTTGATTATACATTGAAATTTTCTTAAATGATGAATTGAATTTAGGTTTATTTTTGATTAATTTCATAATCAATATATTGTTTATTTTTAATCTCATCGTATTCCGCGGAGCTCTACAAGAATAAGAACACAATGCACCAAGCGTTTTTATACCGACACATAACCTTGCCAATCCTGCATGCTTTAATTAACGTTATTTTTTTATAGTTTACACTCCTACATATATATATTTTTTATGATTTTATAACTACATATATAATCAGTTGATATTTGCGTTCATCTCAGTTGGTCAAGTTTATGTATTTATACAGATTAATAATGAAAAAATATGACACGAGAGGTTTTGCAGAATCAATAAATCACGTTTACCTCACTGTTTTTTTTTTTCAACCGAGGCATTATTATTAATTAATAAATTGTTACATTATTTCATCTAATACTTGGTTAACTGTATCCCTATCTATATTATAAACAATTTTTAAATAGATTTTTATTACACAAACATAGCTTGTTCAAAATTTAATATAATCAATCTAAATAATGAGAAAAAAATAAGCCATCGTTATTATCAACAACAAAAAAACCGTGAATAGTAAAAATTAATTAAGAAACCGTGTTTTAATCAAACGGATTTTAGACAAACTTAAGCGAAATTAATCCCAAAACGCAGAAAAACACAAACACAAAACTCCAAACCCCAGAGCGCCACAAAACACTCCCACACACAGTAAAGCAGTCAATTAATAATAAAATGGTTGTACAAAAGTAAAACCAATGCATGTCTTTTATGTTAAAATAAGTTATTTGGCAAGTTTATGTGCAGTTCTAATTCTACATCATTCATAATCAAATTAAAATAATTTCTACTAAACATTGCTATATTATTTTACTGTTTACTTTGTTAGTTTATTGCATTTCCATACTAGTTTAAATTGTTCCACACTGTTTTTTTTTTATTTTCCGATTTTTTAAATATACTCACAGTGGAAAGATTTCAGTGAGTAAATGTATTTCTTTTGAAACCAGCAGTGACCAACGTGATATTGAAAAAAAAAATTAAATTTAGGTATTGCTACATAAACTTTAAATAATATGTTACCCAACAATACAAATCGAATGACGGTGTGCAATTATTCCACGATAGTAAGATTAATGAATTTCAAAGTTTTGTTAGAATTACAAAGCATTATTAATAGTTGATATTTTAAAGTATCGTTTAAATGTTATTTGTATACAAAAAAAATAATAAAAAATAAACAAAAATAGATGCATACTTTTTTTGATTTTTTTAAGTTATAACAGTTCCACAAATTTCGTTAAAATACTGGTTTTTTATTTTTGATTTAATTATAATAATAAATAATTAAAGATGGGGTAAATATTTTTTGTAATTTCATTATTTCAAAAAATACCCTTTTGTTATCAGTATTGTGAATTTGTATAAATACATTACTTCAAAAATAAAATAGAGAATATAGTAAAGCAACATTAAAATTAATTAAAATGGCATATGGAAAAAAAAATTACGCATACTTCAAAAGCTTTGTTTTTTGTCAAATAATATTAAATAATCATATGAAATTATTGTTCGTCAATTGATACCAAAAATGCGTCAATATTATTTATTAAAAAAAAAGGAAGCTCACTGCTGATTTATAAATAAAACACAAAGAAACAAAGTGTTGAAAAGTTGTAAAGGCACACACGCAAGTTAATTAAAAAAATAATAATGGAGTAATCAATGAAACAAATATTGTATATTATGTATTAAAACATTTCACAGTTTATTGTATTATTTAAGTCTTTCGTAGGTTATATAATACATTTAATATTATCGCCCACCACTAGTGCGGGCGCCACTGGCTGGGCCAGGGGCGCCCAACTGGAAATCATAAATAATAACACATCAACATTCACTGCAGGTTTTCTGTTTATAATATTACAAAGGATAGAAGACATATCATAACATAGGCATTTATTGGTTATAATTCCTATATTTATATATAATAATAATAATGATAATAGTTAAGGTATATTTATTGGATGAATCATTTCATAGTGTAAATCAAAGAAAATATACATTACGCATATAAAAAATACAAAATAAAATTATTTACAATAAATTTCAAATTTACAATACATTCGAGACATTTTTTTTTTTTTTTTTATTAATATTGTACATTTTAATTTTAAAAAGGACGCTTTTCGTCATTAATTAAAAAAAATTGAGCGGAAGTAAGAGACTCGTAAAAATAATATTTGATGAATTTAATCATACCTATCACTACAAATAAGTTGCCTAGAAAGAAAGAGAACAACTAAAGTGAAAAAAGATACACTTAATGAAGTTTTATAATTATTTTACGCTATATTAAATAATCTTTGTTCCCTTTCTTTGAAAGCTAAGATTTACGTAATTAAATCATTAATGGTGATTGCTTCTACTGTGTACTTGAATAATTTCTGAATTGATAAAAGCAAAAGCAATTTCTTTAAATACACTAGCACAATCTACATACACATGACCGAGTATGAATTAATTAAATGAGATATCCTGAAATTAACAAACTAAAATACCAATCGGACAGTTTAGTATCTGTAGATTGTAAAAATGCTATTTAAGGGAATATTTGCAGGTTGTATAACTTCACAGTGAATTTAAAAGCTAAAAATTTACTAGAACCACGGCAGAAGCAGTCACCTTCAATTGGAAAGGATCTTGAATAAACATATTTTACACGTACAATACAAAAGACTTACGACTAAGAGTTTTCTCGCATTTTTCACTTTAGATCATAAAGTATTCACTATAATATTTGTAATATCACAAAAATAAAGTGAAAGATCAAACGCGCCAAGTCTTTGGGATAATTATAAAATTCCTTTACGTTTCATAAGACAATGTCGATATTTGAATAGCTACTTATTACCTTAAAGAACAATTGAATATAAGAAACACAATTTTTTAAATTTAATTTAGCACTCATTTCATTATTCCTGAGTGCGAAACAATAATATACTAAAGAAATGGCATTTTTTTTCAATTAATGCCAATATCAAATAAAGAAAATGTATATAAATATTGATGAGTTTCAGTTTAAATGAAAGCCCCTGACACGTTGTTGTATATTTTTTGCGTCCTTTTTTAATTAATTTAATTATTTACAATTAAAATAAATCAATAAGTTGATCGTTGTGTTAAGTATCTATGATTACACGATTTTTTTAAATTGAAAGATCGTGTTATCACACAGTTTTATTTCAGTTTGCTTCAATATAATTTTTTCGGTGTTAAATGAAAACATTTAAACTGAAACAAGTAATTTTTCAAGAAATCACAAAATATGACAAGTGAAACCAAAAACGATTACTCCCAAACAACACTAGATTTTGTATGAAAGTATGTGGGCGTTTATTATTTTAATATCTTATCAATAAAACATTAAGGTGAGGTGTGAGGTGGTAGATATTTATTTTTCATCGAAAAGTCGTACGTGCCAGGTGCCAGTCGATTAGTTCATATTAATCGCAGGTGTAAAAATAATAAACACTTAATTGAAACTTTAGTCTTTCTATTAGTGGATTTCACAAAATTAATTAATTAGCATCAGATAGAAGTACACGTTGTAAACATTTTACACAAATTAACTAATTTATAACTAATTTTATACGTGTTCTATATTCATTTGCTAAAAGCAGTTAATATATTTCTCATATTAAACTGTTCTTTATCCAACCGTTTGACTTCACACTAAGACGACATACAATTATTTATAAATTTTACAACTAAAAATAGGCTTATAATTACCGTACTGATTTATTACTGGTAAAAGATATGTATTAAAAATGTACTTAATTGTATATTTCAAGTATATGCACATCATACTGAATAAAATATAAAGGTAACATAACAACATTATACAGAACCTATATATTAATTAATTATAAACAATCGATGTAGGATGATAGTCATGATATGATAGTCAACAAAACATTCATAGATATTGACGTTATTTTATTATTTATTTACTAAAAAAGCAGTGTAATTTTTGAAAAAAATATGTATATTTTGGATCAATAATTATTCTTGGTTGTAGCTTGTCTCCTTACATGCCATAAAATATAACAAACAATATTAATTATTATTTTTTCTAATTTGAGTAATCAGTTATGCCTTCATTTTCAGAATAAAATATAACGGGTTGGTCATCAAGCTGTTAAATTTTTAAATTAAAATACAATTTTATATGCAATTTGTTCAAAAACGAATCATAATATCGCTGATAACATTAAACAAAAGTCTTTAATCAATATTCATTTCACGCGGTAACTAATGACGATTGTGACCATAGCAAAAAAAAGATTGAAAATATTGGTGGCATATTGATTATGTAAGCGAGTAGAAGTAGTAAATAAGCCTATTTCAGAGGCTTACTGACCAAATATACTTTTGATATCCGTCACGAACCACCTCTTATTATTAGACATTCAAATGTTGTTGGTTGATTTTATAATTGAACATATTTAAATGAGCAACCTTCAAATATAAATTTTTCAAAATATTATTAACTGTTTTTGAAGCGTGCATAGAAAAAAAACCACAACCTTTACAATTTCAAATATAAAAATTGCACCAGCTTTTATAATATATAAGTAAGTACTCGCCAAATTCAACATATCTCAAATTTAAATCATTGATTGTTTTAGAAACATAATACAAAATTTGATGGGCATTTTAAAGATAATAATGCCATATGTATTATAAAAGACTAGACATAAAAATAATATTTAAAAAATTTAATATATTTTCACTAAAAACATAATTGAAATTTAAAATATTGCATAAAAAAGATTTTTTCTTCTAACTGCTCTTACATAAAGTTAATGAAAAATACATCAAAAAAAAATTAATTTAACTAATGCAACCATAGAATTGTAAATGTAAAAAACAAATAAAAATATAATTGTGTAGGTAGACTTGTTAATTATTGCTATAAACAAATAATATAAAATTGCCAGTATTGCACAAGCCCAATTCAATATATTATTACTTTATTCTATAAGTTTGTGTTTGCTTGCATCTTCTTACGTTGTTTTTGAGTAGGAACAATAGAAATTTGACTAAATATTTATTAAGACTTTAAAGTAAGTGCAAAAGCCATAAAAATTTAACTCAAATAAGTAACAGGTGTAGATATAAATGTTAACTTCGCATAAAATTGTTTATTTAAAACGTAAGTACAAAGCAATGTAGATTGACCCTAAGTAAACATCAGTAAGTAGCAAACTAAAATATGTTATATTGAAACTGTTCAATTATAGACCCACACAAATGGTAATTAGATTCAGTTATTCATAATTCTGGATCCCTATTTGTTTAAAGATACCTGAACTATATGGAAAAGATATTTGAAATGACAAAGCATTAGCGTAAAAGACAAAAACTTGAGCGTGTCTTTATTTGTAGATATATTATAATTTTCTATTGTGATGGATTAATGTTATTATTCTTAACATCTGTGAAATAGGAGACAATTAACATTTACACACTTTTATATATTATTTTGATATTCCAGTAGATCTTTTTGGAAAACATTTAACAGTTTGTAAAAAAAGAATTACGTGCTTGGTGTTTGTGAAAATTAGGAGGTATTTCTATGTGAAAATTTGGCATTCTCCTTCTATTCGTCATTGGATAACATAATCAATAAATTCTAATAAGATTAAAGATAATAAATGTATATTAAAGTTGGCACTCTGTTCATGAACTAAGAATTCTGTTTACATTTTCTTAACTTTTAAGTTGGTAGCATTTCTCCTTCTTTGGATAAGCAAAAGAAATATCACAATGATTCTTAAATTTAAATTTTTTAAATAATATATGGTTATAATCTATTTTTACTATCCTTTGACAAAATCTTTTGGGTTATCTGTTTGAATCTTTTATAATATACCAAAAGATTAGTAAAACTGATCAAAATTAAATTTCATTTAATATATAACAAAACAGTATTAAAATGCAATCTAATAAAAAATAAGTCATAAAGAGAATCGAAACTTTTTTTTACTTAAAAGTAAATTAAGAATTTCTATTGAAAAGACATTGGGAAATGAAATTATGATGACTTTAATTTATAAAGTATAAATAGGATATAATATCATCAAAATATAAGTAAAATGATAAACCAATTTAATGGATAAAAATATCAATTCAAATAAATGTGTCAAAATTATAAAATAATCATTTAGTTAAAATACGTCGCAATATACAAAATAATTAAAACGATTTAAAATATTAAAAATATTCTGATTCCTATATAAAACAGCAGACAATAAAGAAAGTGATACAAACGTTATATAAGTAAAATCACAAAAAAGGAATTCATTTATATCGTTTACATTTAATGAAAAATCACATAAATTTTAAGTGTACAAATTACTTCTTGACTAAATATATGAAAATTGACTAACTAAAAGTACAAAAAACCCCCAAACGCAAATCTCACTTATAGATTTAGGCGCTTTTGCAAGGAGTCGTTACTTCACTTGATACTTCTATCACAAGACTTATATCTGGTTTGCAGTTGGCTTGAGAAACTTTCTATATCTTGAACTGAAGTAAGACAACGAGGGAAGCGAATGACGAGACCATCCGCGGGAGATGAAAGTCCACAGGAAGTCACATCATTTGTACATTTCGAAGCTAGTGACAGTCGACAATGTCTATTCGCAACTAAACGTAGCGAAGCGTCTGAACAACTACACGTGGGGTTACAATTGGAGTACGTTATATTATGTACATTTTCAAAACAGAAAGAAACACTTGAAAGTGATCGTACTCCTAATTTACCAAAGCATCGATCACTAGTCACCACGAAATAAAGACAGTTATCTGCAGTACTAGTGCTGTCTGCAAGTTTTCTCTCGCGTACTGAAATCGCATCAGCTTTATCTGATCGTACTGGAATGTTCGGTTTTTTCTTTTCGCTCTTCCCGCTCGCGTGCCTCTTCTGCGCTCCGCTGGCTTGGACTGGGTTATTCACGGTATAGAACAAGGCAAGAAGAAACAAGCACAAACCTATGCAGTGCTGGGGCTGCGCGGATACGTAATTCAGACACCCCGAGGACGCGGCCTGCTTCGGAATATCGTCCTGCATCTCCAGCCTGCCTTCCTCGCGAACCTGCGAGCAAAACCGCACATGAAAGCATTACCGTATCAGACCTCAGCCTATTTGTCAATGGTTCATTTTATTATCTACGTAATATGTGCATTGAACACATATCTATAATTTTAACAAAGGAACTAGCAACAAAGGAAAGACTCAGTTACCATCCCTATCATTTAGATTTTGTTGCGTGCTGCGTTGTATTTTTCATGCTCCAGCGTTTCACGGCGTGTTCACGCAAATTCCCGAAGATTCCCTAAGTACCGGGACCAAAACGTCTAAATATTGAAAACACATCGCAGCACAGCACCGAAGAATGAATATAACATTATGACAAAGGCGGTCAAAACCTGCTAAAACACATTTATTTTAATTACACAGCCTACGAATATTTGATTGAAATGCATTAAATATAATAATGTTTAAAATATGATTTTACTTAGGTAAGAATCATATTTGTTACCAAGAGCAGGTACGCTTTCCTTTTTTTAATGCATTGCTGGTAGGTTTATTTGATTAAATAACTAATTTTAAGTCTATGAAATAATATCGTATACTGATAGTTCAAACTAAGCCTGATATAAATATAATATATTTACCTTTTGTGTGTCTCTCCATTTCCCGGGAGCGAGCTCCTCGTCCAGAGAGTTGTGCTGACCAGCCTCCCCCTCCCCGTTACCCAGCTCGCCCCCTGTCGCCAGCGGGTCTGGCTTGACCCTCGGTGCGTCGTCTCCGGGCTGGGCAGGGACGTCCGTGCCAAAGAAGATCATGTCCCACTTGGTCAAATCACCTGCAATTTAAGCACACGTGAATTACGGATAATTGTAGAGCTTTCAAGATCAACTACATATATATCAAAAACGAACTACAGTGATCTACTAAATCACTTATGTATATCATGATAATAATAATAAAACAAAATATTATAAAGCTACAAAGCAATACGGAACTGAAAAAAGAATAAAATATACAACGAAAAAAAAACCACAAGCGAAGAAAAATAAAACATCTGCAGTACTACGGTAGTAACTCTTGTACCCTTGTCGTCAGACGTAAGCCTGGATCCCAGGTGGTCCCTGTCCATCTCGCTGTCCAGGGATTCGTGGGCTGCGAGTCCTCCGAGGAACAGCTCCGGGTGGAACTGAGACATAGGCGGGTGCTGCCGAGAAGGCTTGTTGCCCACAACCTCCACTTTGGGGTACGGAAACAGCGCCGGGTATATGTGCTGGATCTTCGGGTACCTCTCAAACAGCGCAGGCATCTTGGAATTCTGAATTCCAACATGACCGTCTGGGGGTTGGTCTATAAATATGTACCCTCTAAAGTTCGGAGGGTTTGTTGAACCGTCTGTAGGTTCATAAGGTTCAGTCGTGAGAGGAAGATTCTCCGTCACCTTTATTTCTGATTTCTTCCCCGCTGGTTCTACTCTAAAACTAGGGTGTTCAGCATTTGAACTCTGACTATTATCTAAGATAGGCTGTCTTGATACGTTTTTTTGTATCTTTGCAGTGTATTGGTGTAAGTTTTCGTTATTTAACTTAAATGCTTTGGTGGTCTTGTCTTGCTTGTGACCTTTTGTAACATTTGGTAGAACAGTAAAATCTTTGGTTTTTTCCGTGACAGGAGGCTGCGTCTGCCCCGTGGTTGCATTCGTCGCGAGCATTCTAGAATCAGTCTGTCTTTGCGGCCCTTTTCCTTTCTGTCTGCTGAAGGAAGAAGTCTTATTTGTGATGCCTCTCAAGGTGGTCACAGTCGGCTTGGCTGCTTTGTTCTTGGAGTTTTTGTGTTGGTTCTTCAGATTTTTATTCTTTCTTGGGGCCGTGTTGGTGTTTGCGACGTATGGAGGATTGATAATATTGCCGGTGTTCTGGTTTTTTCCTTGATTCTTCCTGTTCTTGTTTGAAGTTATGGTTATGGAGGGTACTAGGACGGATTGGGATATGTTGATTTTGTAATGGTTGTTGTTGTAGGGGCTGGGATCGTTCTTGTCGGCCGGGCTGGCGGTCCCGTAGAATATGAGCGACCAATCTTGCAGGGTGGCTCGGCCTATAAGGGTTGTTAATACACACGATGAGTGCAAGCATTGTTAGTAACAGGTAAAGTAAATTCCATAGCCATATTAATAAATAAAGAGGGGTGTTATTGATTAAATACAGTCTGCTTGAATTGGGATTGGAATCAGATATTATTTAATTGAGGAAAATATATATATATTTTTTTTAAAATATATATATAAGTTGATTATTAAAATAACTTTTAAAATGCATTTAAATAAATATTTATATTATTTGGTTATATTATCTGAAAATTACACACATGAGAATGTGATATAAATAATAGTTGCAATATCAATTTCACACAAAAAAACTCTTACCAGTAAACTGTTTTCTTATTGGATAAATGTAACATTCTTACTTAATGCCGATACATTTTTATTAATCTATGAGTGAAAATATTATTTGACAATAAGTAAATTTAGCTAAATATTTTTTTCAGTAAATGGTGCGCATCTGAAAACATCCCTCTAATATTATTTTCACTAGAACGCGAACTGTTACTTATATTATTTTCATTAGAACACGTGTAAGTAAATATGGATCAAACATTCGATATCAAAATATTTACTCAGTAATAGGTCGTATAATTTAGGTCTACTGAAATAATAAAGATCGGGATATAATCGTTCCTTCCCGGGAACCGAAGACGACCGGAATAATTCAATAACAATACGAGAAAAATAAGGGACTGCGCATTATATACCCATCCACAGGATATCACAAATAAAATCCTCACAAATAATAGGGAAGTCAATATGTTGGGACGTCAGATAAGAGAACGAAAGGATGCTTCTTTGAAAATATGACAAACATGGTTAAGTTAGTGATTTACATCAAACGATTTCTATCCCTGAAATATGTTTTCGATAATACAATAGAAAACTACACGTTTATATTATTAATTTTATTTATAAAGAACACTTGCGTAATAGAAAGAAAAGTAAGAGAAAAATAGATTTCATTGGTATAATTTGCAGAAAAATAAAGACAATGTATACATTATCGACATTTAACACTATTGCCAATGTTGTTTGTAGTATACATCTTGATTAAAATGTACAATTTAAGTCAATCTCAATAAAATAAAATTATATCGAAATCTATAATGCAATTAATTATATCTAAATTAAAGTTAAAAATAAAACGGTACGTCGTTCATTACATGTTATGTTAATGTAATACTTGTTACATTTAACTGGACAAATAGGTGTGTGGCGATAAAAATATCTTTGTAAGTTTCAGAATAACTATAATAAATTAACGAACTCTGTAAGCTGTAAAGTTTGCGACATTAATTTATTGTGGTACTCTGTTACATACTTTCCCAATTTAATAGAATAATTTCTCGAGTGGTTTTAGCCGTTGAAAACTTTAGCATGTCTTAACTTCGTTATATCTGAATTAACAAATCGGCGGAAGTATCTTTTGAAAATAACATCCTATCCTATTAGTGTAAAATTCAGCCCCTTGTTTTAATCGTTTAACATATTATTATTAATCAATCGATGCAATATAAGTGGAATTAATCTATATGATATTATTAAAATAGAATTGAGCTTCATTGCATCAGTTTGAGATTTACCTGTAAGGACAAGGTTCAAAAAAGAAATATTGGTGTAACCCTTGAGCCAACAGACTTATCGATATTTCTTTCCGGGATAGTTGGTTTTAACTGAAATTGTGATATGCAGTTAGATGCAAGTTTTAGTTCGTTGATCTTTAATTGATTCTCCTTACCCATGTATTTGCCCTCATTGTGAATCTCCAGCTGCCAGATGCCGTATGGGGACTCTCCCCACGTGTGCACCGACATGAAGGGCCACGAGTTGAAGCCCGCTCTGGAGATATCGTGTGACCTGGGATGGAAACAAATACGTTTATTACATAAGGTTATACTATGTGGCGATTTTGCTTACAAAGATATGCATGTAATAAAATAAAAACCAAGTGGTTTTGGAGACTACGTTTATTTCAATTGTAGCGAGAGCTAGAATTCCCTCTGATCAACGAACAATTAAATAACCATAATTCTCCCCTTCTTAATATTTTTAAAAATACACTGTGATTCTGCACTCATACTAATTGCTTTCAGATGGCGGCCAGGGCAGCCAGGAATCATCACAAACTAGTGTATTTAAGTACTTAGTATTAAAATTATTGCTGTTAATATCATTGGGGTTTCACAGCACTCAATAGAAGCATTTTTCCACATAAATTTGTAATGTAGTAAAATCTATGATTCATGTATTTCTGTTGAATTTGTTATGTATAAGCTCGCTTTTTTCTGTATAGACTCAGTTTTGAAGATGCCGTGTTCGGCGAAAGAGCTCTCGCTACAATTGAAATAAACGTAGTCTCCAAAACCACTTGGTTTTTATTGTATTATAATAAAATGGAGTATTACAAAATAAATACCAGTTCCATTAATTTAAGATATGCATATTTGAGAATTTTCATTTAATTGAGTTATAATATTGATAAAGTTTAAATATGTTGAGACGTACTTTATACAATGAAAAAATATTAATATTTCTGTTATATAAATGTTCGTATAATTTTTCGTAAGTATTGCAGCCCTTGTTATAAAATAATCGTAGGTGTTATGCTGCAAAGTGGATTTCATCATGCAATGTTGTACTGAGACCGAAATGTCGGAAAATAACTAGAAAACCATTATACAAAGAAATCGCGAGGTAATCAAAGAAATGTTCCATTAATATATTGTTTGATATAAAAACCAACTCATAATATTACGAAAACTAGTACGGAATCAATAGAATTGAATACTGTAGCAGGCAGACAATAGTTAAATAAATCTAATTTAAAAAAAGTAAAATTAATGAGCATAGATTATATTTAAATTTTGGGGGTCAGTAAATTGAAAACGTGTATTTGTATAGAAAATTAAAAAAAATTAATTCCAACAGTAGGTTTTAAAGTTTGTAAGTGATTAGTAATGTTTGTTTTAATCAGTAAAACATGCTAAGCTGTAACTCGTCGGTGGGCTAGACCGCGCGACTGGGGCAACATAGTTTGAAGGAGGCTTTCGGTTCGGGTCGCGGCACAAGTGGCAGGCTGGCTCTCGTAGGGGATGTTTTCACCCCTGGAGCTGCAGCTTGCGGTCTCATTGAGGGGTGGAATGTGGAGCGAGTTGTGACAAGTGCACAAGCAGTTCGTTGAGAGGGCGAGAGTTATGGACGTACCCACAAAGGCCTTAGCAAATATTAAGTTATACTTGAAATTAAACTCCCCTCAAGACAACAAAGTTCTAGATGATTTTTTTTCTATTAATACCAATAATTTATAAATAACAATATTATAACAATTGTTTTGCTCTATTCAGGTTGAATCCGTGACATCATATTTAATAAACAAGACTACAAATATAATATCTTTTAGGGTTTCATTTATAAATCAATGCACTTTCGACTAAAAAAATAATCAAAATTGTTACACACCAAAAAATAAAAAAAACCCAAGAGTTTTAAATTGTAATAGTTATTTGTACTTTTTTAATAAAACGCTACGCTGCTCAGAATTATAACTTAACAGTATTTTGATGCATTATGAAAAACTTCATAGGTCTACATCATAGGCTCCTAACCTTTTATTGACCACTTGACAAAAAAAATAATTCTAACGCCCCTTTTGACATAACAGTTATAATTATACCAATTTGGCTGGGGGGCAGTGCCGCCCCCGTTGGGAACCTATGGTCTACATAATTGCTTAATAGTTAAAAAAAAATATTATTTGCAAATATATATAGAATATTAATGATACTATTGGAATACGTGTGTGTGTGTGTGTGTGTGAGTGTATGTGTAAGTAGTCTAGAAGGGTATTGGATTGTAGTGCTAGTGATTAAAGACTTAATGAAAAATGAATGCATAGGGGATGAAAATTAATTGACCTGGTGGCGAGGAGGGTGACCCGGGTGCCAGCTGGGGAGGTGAGGTTGATCTGCAGGTCGCCTCGCCGGGCCGCGGTGAGCGAGATCTTGGCCTGCACGTGCTCCAGGTAGTTGACTCCGGCACAGTGGTTGACGGCCAGCTGCAGCACCACTTGCGACTTGGCGGGGATCAATCTAATGGAAAATCTGGACATTGTAATGAATTTAATGTTTTATGAATGATGAGGCGATGACATAAATGATTACACGTTATTTTAACAATACAATTTTCATGATTGAATAAATTAAAGTGATACACACTTCTTGTCCTTTATGATGTGTTAGGTGTAAATAAAAATAAACCGTGAAAAAGAAATATAATTTATTATTCATATTTAATTTTACCAAATTAAAAATTACTTCTGTTTTATAAAAGAATATGTAGTTTAAGTAAGCTTTTAACTTGGTGGTTGAATTACAAAATAAAAAAAACGGAATGTACTAAAACAAAGGATGAGAAATTTATACCTGTTTAAGAATTCATTTCTGTAAAGTGTGTTTTTAATGTTTTTATATTTTATACATTAAAAATATGCCAAATTATTCAACTTAATAATATATAAAAATGTGAAATATACATACATTACTATAAATTACACGAAAATATTAAATACAAATTAATGCTGCAAATTTATTGCGAAACCCCAAAAATATTTAAAAAGGGATGTTATATTTTTATAATCGTAATTGTGAAAAAATATGAATGATGCTTATTGTTAGAAATAGCAGTTTAGTTCTGCTGCGTTTTTTCTAACTGACGTTTTGGTCCTATAATTTTGACCATCTTTAGCGGTCGCATAAAATATCACCAAAATCATAGCAAATATCTTTTCGATTGTTAAAAATTAAGTCACAGTTATTTTGGCTTTATAGTACCGTCGGATATTCAAGGCCTTCTACATGCGTAGAAACAAAACGAAAATCAAAGTTTTTGTGCCTAAACTTTGTGAAATGACTTATGGTCAGATGTCAGGTGTGGGTAGGGAGGGGGCGGGGGGGTTCGAGCGATTGCGTTGGTGCTCGGGGGACGGTGGGTGGTACTGACTTGTCGGAGTGCGGGGCGGACACCTCGCAGCGGTGCTGGGCTGGCACTGTCCTCCAGGTGCGAGCCAGGCGGACCATGGCTGCGGCGTCCATCAGCCCGTACCCGAAGGAGTGCGACACGTTGCGGCCCACGCCGTTGGTGCGCCAGCCGCTCATCTGCAGGTTGGCAGGCTTGGCCGTGCGCACGACTGCAATGGAAGCACATCCCGATAAATAACTAAGCCACACCCTTCACTTATTGTTTGACAACTAATATGAACACCCAAGACGCTGCGATATTACACATTTTTTTATTAAACTGCTTTAGACTACTTCTGAGTTTAAACCAGAGGTTCCCAAAGTGGTCAATATCGACCCCCAGGGGACGATTTCGAAAAATAAAATTGGGGGTCCATGAACTGTAAATGGGGGTCTACGAGAGTGGATCCCATTCAAGTAGGTCATCACCAAAATTTAGACATTTCGTAAATGTCATAATGCACCGAACACAGATTGTACCTATGTACTTTGTGACGAATCGAAGCCCTGAAGCGTAGAAGTATTTTGTACGTTTTTAATTAATGTATTTTATTCTATTTAAAATATTCAAATAGAATTCCACCAAGTATTCTCTGTCAAAAATATTGATTTACTATATTTACATTTTGTGTGTTTTTAATTAATAAAAGTAGAATTAACTTTACAGAATTAACACAAAACATATTTATATGTTTTTACGCCAATTTTAAACAATATTTTAAGTTTAATAAATTGAATTTTCCGCAGTACAATAAAACAATCTACCAAAGAAAATAGGTCATATTTTTCTTTGAACCTTCTTTTATCTTTTTTGTTTTTGTTGCGGTTTATGACTAAGTTATATAAATTTTAAATTAAGCTTTGGGCTGTTGGCACTGTAATGTGGATACCATTTCTCATTCATGTCTATTAAAACCCATGAGATATAAATATGCTGAGGTAAACAATGGATATACCTATATGCTGCATATCTCTCCACGTAAGGTCTCTGTTGGCCTCCAGCGCGAGGGCGCAGATCCCCGCGGCCAAGGGAGCTGATGCTGATGTTCCGGTGTGCGTAGAGGTACAGGCATGGTGAAGATCTGTCGTCACCACCTAAAATAATGATATATATATATATATATATATATATATATATATATAGTATTAATTATTTTCTACATTTATACATACATTTTATTACAAAAACCTCGTTTAGTGTCGAGTGCGTCTAAGATGTATATTAATAAGTAGCTTGCCTTGTTTTATCTCGAATTAATTTAATTCCATATTAAATATATCAGAAAATTTTAATAATCAATTAACCAAGTTGTTACATAAAAAAAATAATTAGCAAACATTTCAAAACTACATATAAAAAAAAACAGAAGTTCATTACGCATTATATATCGCATTCACTAAACACATCACACGTTTTACATCCACCAGTCTACTCTAATAATGCCATGTCTTTATTTGTCAAGATGATACAAAATTTATTTTATTAATAAAAAAATAAAATATTATAACTTATGTAATTTCTGATTTAACAGAACAATCGCTTAGCGAGCTAACCAAAAACACGAGAAAACTGTAGTTTGTTAATCTATTCATTCAACTCGTAAATAAATCGCGTTAAAAATTAACGAAGCTCAACGCTCAACCTATTACGCTTGAAAAACAATAGTGCCATCGTTCTGTAAAGGAAAACAAGGCTAAAGCTTTTCTCTCAGCGAGTGGCACAAAGGAAATCAGTTGACTTTGTGAGTCGCGCATTACTGTGAGGCGCCGGCTAAGTACCGAGAAATTTTATTTTATTTTCCCGGCAGCGGCAACTGCTGGCTGAAGCACACGACTTGGGGTTGCAAGAGTCATATTTAATCCCAAAGATGTGTATTCTTATCTCCGAGAAAATATGGAATTGTAGAAATAGGTTGTGTGATTGTTAACCAGGTATTACGGGGACGCTTATGACTGTGACATTCAGGGTATGACTGTTGTTTTATTTTGATATGCTCTTTCGTACCTGCTTCTCGTTGGTGGAGCCGCTACTGTAGGTGGTGGCCAGCGTAGAGCTGCACATCTCAGAGTACCAAGGTACCTCGCCCTTCTCCGAAGCGGAGCTGATGCTGAGGGTCCAGATGGAGTTGGTGTATCCGTCACAGTTGCAATTGTCGTGGTCCCTCCCTCCGTTTCCGGACGCCCACACGTAGATCGACCCTTTACCAGAACGGCCCTGTGAAAAATAAATTACAATAATGAAGTAGGAAAACTACTAAGTTCAGTAATATATATTTTCGTTTCTTTGTATAAACGCTCTTGTGTTTATTTCTTTATGAAAAAAAATAAGAACCTTGGTGACCCCTTCAATGAAAGCCCTGGTGGCCAACTCCCCGGGTCCATCCACAGTCTTCCCGTCATCATCAGGTCCCCAGGAGGCGCTGTAGATGTCAATGTGCTGCGGGTTGAGGCTGAGGGACCTGGCTTCTACGGCGTCCGTTACCTCACCGTCCAGCATTCGGACTCCTGGTGCAAAAAATGGCATTTACATATATGTAGTGAACATGACACACCTATTCTCAACTTGAATTTTCTAAAAATGAGTTTTTATTTTAATTATGTATATATTAATTACAAAAATAACCTAAAAAGCAATTCAAACGGAAAGTAAATTTAAATACTCGCTATTCAAAGAATATGTAAGCCCAGTTTTTCTCATTCACAACACAATATAAACAGCGATCCCAATTGTTCTAGTTTGAAAAAACCACGGGTTTGTTGAGGCAGTCAATTGGGAGGCGCGGCACCGGAAGTACTCCGTGCTGTGGAAAATACGGTCCAGGAACATATCGCGTTTCATAAAAAAAAAAAAAACTCGAAATCGCCGCGTTTTTATCGCTGACAGTGCTCCGGCGGGATCGATTCGAGAATTTCCTGCGGCGAGAATTTTAATTTAGAAGTCAAACCTGCAATTAGGGCGGGGGAGGCTTTGTTCGGATGTCCGCGGGAACGGGCGCAGGTCCGGGGGGGGATTAATCGAGTGCGGACAAGTCAGTCAAAGGCCGGGTTAGGTTAGGTTAACCCGCGGCTCTTTATTTTCTCTGCGTGGTCTAATGGAGTGCCGGACGGGCGGATCGGTGTAACAATACCGGGAAAACTGAAAAGCTCTGTGACAAAGCGCGCTTTGTCAAAAGTACGCGATTTCAAAGGGAGATTGATATCTTTTGCTAATGATTATTTAAAAATATTTGATAAAACCGTTTTTTGCGCATACAGGTATATTGTGGGTAAAATATTGTTTTAAGCAAACGGTTCATAGTTTATAAAAAAAAAAAACAAGTAGCGATATTCGTAGAGGTGTCTCTCATGCAATGCACAAGATTTCGTATATGATAAGAGTAAAGACAGTTGATAAATTTTTATCAGAAAATAACGCGTTAGAAATGATGCATTTTTCATATTATTTTAATTAATAAACATTTTTATTTTAGTTTATTTAAACATTTCTCATGTCGAATTCATTACATAAGCAATGAGGCACAATTACTAGTCACGGTCTACGGCTCTCTAGTATCCTTCAATACAGTCAGTCCGCAGTGCTATTTAGTTTCCAGCAATGGAGGGGCCCGGCGACCACAAAATACATCACACGCGACAGGGCTGCGCTGCCTGTAATATACAAGCAGTGTAATACAATTCGAATGCGGTTTCAGCTCGTCCGATGGCATGAGATGCTCAGTATGTGGCCCTTAGCATCTGCTTTTATGTCGCGCAGACATGCCCATGCCCGCACGTCGAACTTTGAATGTCACACTGATCCACTTATTGGCCCCACATACAATTGTAACTGAATAAGCATATATTCGAAAATTTAATTTTTTAAATTAATTAAACTGAACACAGATTTCAGAAATCCAAATTAAAATTCTGTCAAAAAGTGGTTTTGCAGCTTAGCAAAAAGCTGTGTTGAGAATAATTCATGTGAAATCAGCATAAAACACGTTTCAATTGTTACATGCGGACAAACACATGTATAAACCGGCTTTCCAAAGCGAAATTCGCATATGAAAATCTACCACAGTTATATAATGTCCTCGAGGGATATATTTCGATTGCGTTTAAAACCGGCTACACACGTCGCGATCAACCGATGGCGACTCTTTTATTTTGTAGATATTTTTATGGTTTTGCAAGTTTTATTTTTTTTTTATGGAGATGGCAGTCGATAGTCAAGGGATCTGTGGTATTGTTTTGAGAATTTGTAGATTCAGGACTGCAGTGTTCCGGAAGAAGTATGATGGTGCCTTACCGCCCACCCCCGCGCCGTAAGCCACCCCCACGGCGCACACGGTGTTGTTGGCCATGGCTGCCACCTCGCCGGCGCAGCGCGTGCCATGGCGGTTGGAGTCGATCATGTCGTAGCGGGGCATGGGGTCCTCGTCGTGGTTGTTCACGTCGTACGAAGCCAGCGGATCCTGCAACATTCCGCAATACAAGAAAATTTCATGAACATAAGTTAATAAAGGCTGTACGACGTACAGTGTACGTACAGTGTACGTACATGGAAATACAGATACAACAGATTTATACATGACAATCTTCATCTAATATAGCCTCCAATTCGGCATCCTCAAACTTTGCAAAACAAGTCATTGGTAATAAAATCACCACTTCTAAAACATTTCTACCAAAATACACACGTGGAAATCGATAAAGCATGTTCCCCGTAAGCTTCTTGCAGCATTCGATGGCCTTCAGCTGCATTTTTCTTCAAATGGATGCAGAAAAGTAAGCTTTCCCGCAAATTGTGTTTTGTTGCACAAAAGTTGACATATTCGGAGCACACAAAAACTAAATTGTTTCCACTTCAGCGAAATGACACATAATGCAAAAGAAAGTATAATGATGGGATTATAAAATGTAGTTGCAACACTGTCCGTCATCTCTTGAAAATCCTTTAAAGCCTAATTGTACACCTAATAATTTAAAAAATAAACAAAATATTTCTCAAAGGTTATGCATACTGACATAAAGAAAAAATAATTATTTGTAATATTTCAAAAATGTTCAATTTGCGAAGGGCATTAATCGTATTCAAAATTTTATTTGATTATAAAATTCTGTTTATTATAGCATATTGCACGTTTTAATTTCTCATTTAAATGAGATATATTATATATTAATGGAAATTACTCCGTTTTCATTGCCAAATATGTTTAAATTGCTCCAAACGTGTTAATAAAAAAGTCATAAAGTGTCATTGTGTATACAAATATTTGAATTTTTAATTATGAAACCGAAAACTGTATACAGTGTAAACTAATTTAAATCATATCGCTTTTCAAAATTATTTAGTAATTTGATATATATTCAGAATATTATTGCAGTTTCCATTAAAAGATAACATTATTGTTTTTTCACAATGAAAATGGTCGTTATCTATTTAATAAACAATGTGAATTTCTGAAAAATAAATTACAATTACAAACAATAATTCGGATGGAATAAATTGTAAACGTGACTTCGATGGAATCACATGATAAAAATGCTTCCGTTTAAAAGAGTAAAAGTTAGGAAACGCGTCCAATTTCATTACAAATTATACTTAAAAATAAAAATTCGAATAATTTGATAAACGTTTTGGATAAAAGCCAACTTTTTTGTATTTTTGTTGCTTATTTAATTTTTTTTTTATTTCTTTGAAAAATTGACGTTATGACGAAAAAAATACTGGATTTCATGATTTTAAGGGGAAAAAAAACCACACACACACACCTACTATTTTATCTTAAAATTTTCATTTGAGCAATTAAATTTAAGCAACACATTTTTTGGACGTTCATTTATTTACGATGGATCAAGTAATATCTTATCGATTAAGATTTCAAATAGTTTTACTATGTATCCATTACTAAATTTTTTATCAAAACTTCTTTAACTCAATATCGTTTTTAATAATTTAATATATGTTTTTAGTATCGTGCGCTAAGCCGTAGTTTGCAGAACAGACTGTACGATTTTTCAATACTTTTTTTATGAAACGGAAAAAAAAAATAAAGTTTCAGCACATCTTCTTTAAAATGACAAGCTCAGATTTGACAAACGAGCTCAGCCACGCTTGACACTGAAAAAATGCAGCTGAAGGCGTGCTATTATTTATGGCACAAAAGCCTTCAATACTAAATTTATTGTTTTAGCAAATAATTTTTTATTTAAGCTTAGTAGCGCCGCCATCTTGTTATTTTATATGAAGTTCGTAGGTTTCACTCAGTGTAACAATCTCGGTATGAAATAAATTTGCTTGTTTTTCATTTTGAATCACCTATTTTGTTTATTGCTTTCTTTCAATTCCCCGAGCAGATTTTGTGATTTCCATCGCCAAACTTTAGCCATAACTCATAAATCTGTCGGTACATTGTTTACTATCGCAAGTTTGTTTTGTCAAAAAACAAATACAGCACAAACGGCAAGTTCTCTAGATCGATAAGAGAGCCGAAAAGCACTTGATATAATAATAGTTATACAACAAGTTTGTTTTAAAATTTTGTTCAAACACAAGAAAATGATATAATACAATTATTAAAGAATATTGTATCTATATAAACTTTAATAAATTCATATTTATTATATATATGCGCTTTACTTGTTACTGTTTTTGTTAATATTAACCAATGGAATATTTTAAAGCAAATTGAATATTTATTAAAACTCATTTACATTTGTTCTGTTTATTGGTTTCTCTACACACATGTTTTGTTAAACATAACTTATAGCTGTGACAAAAATGATGTAAGATGATAACAGTTAGTTTAAAAATAAATAAATAAATTCAATAAAGCTTAGAAACATTTTTTTTCCATTTATAGCCATTTTCATACGTGAGCACAAAACAAAAATACTGTTGGCCCCAAACGAAGCCAAGAATAAACACCAGTGAACGTTTTCTTTGTGAATATTATAAGGCTTCGGAAATATTGTGCATTTAATTTTTCCGGAATAATACGAAATGTCTAAATATTATATTTGCAGACTTGATTTTTGATAACGTACGGGCGATCGGAATAAATGAACCAAAAAATGGGGCAAAACATCCGATTCATTGAAGACGTATTTATACATATCTTCAGCAGGGGCGGCACATTTGCACTCACAGATGTGGAAAATTTGCTTTCCAAATATTAACTCGGCTTAAAAAAAAAACGCCCGGTGAACGCAACTGTCTCTAATACGGTTTGTATTTGTAAAAGACCGATCTTCCTTCTGAAATCATTCAGTCCAAACGAAGTCGAATACACATACAAGTATATATATATATATATAAACACTCACGTATATGTATGCATGTAGATAAAATACACGGAGGTTGTAAAAGGCACAGGACACTTCCGCGAGTGAAAATAAAAAAAAACGTATTATCTAATAACATTTATTATTCGAACGATTGTTTATTGTTTTACGATAAAATTAATTTTGGTCTAAAATATGTGTAATTTACCTGTAAATAAGTTCAGGCCGACGTTGTTGATTACGAATACGGTAGTAATTTCATCGGTAAAAAAGGAAACTGCTGAAGCAGAATACATTTTGTCATGTAAAATATAACAAATTTATGTAAATATGCTTGCTTCTCTTGCAGGGAAACTCATAAAAAGTGTAAAAAAAAGTCATCTACCTCGATATTCAGGAAATAATTTGTGAAGGCCTCATTTATGCTTTGTAAAAGGTTTAAAGATGTTATATTTTTAGTCTTATTTATAGTAAAAATATTTAAGGTTCAAACTTTGAAATGTATTATCAAGCAACGGTTGTTTACTGAAGCTTCAGATAACGTTGCATAAATTGCTTTAAGTGCGAATGAGCTTATATGACAAAGAACTGAAAATTATTTCAGGTTCTGTCGCGCGAGGCAGATCCAATCCTGTCTTGTTACATTACAGCTTTTAGATCAAACTTGGCTTAGAAGCTAAAGTTATGGGCTTAAAAGTTGAGTCTGCCACTGAATAAGCGCTTTCTGCATGAAAGCCTCAAAGTTCTTACTGCTTCAGCGTTTATTTCTATACTTTCAATTGAAAAGCTCGCATATTGTGCTGAAAGATTAGACGTTAAAAACCTCTGGGAATCTCGTATTATTTTGCGGATTTGGAGTTTCTTTAATAAACAATTAAGAAAAGCGATCCTTTAAATGCAATTGGAGAGACATTTTTCGACAAAGAGTAATTAACATAATCCAATTTTAATCATTCAATACAAAAATGTACATCAAATTTCATTTTATAATTTTTGGTTGGAAATATGCATTTTTGGTGTAGAATTTCTTTCAATGTTGATAAAGTTTAAATACTCTTTTTTATATTCATTTGTAAGGAAGAAATAAGATACAATAGATTTAAATAAGAATATTAATTAGTTCGTACTTTAATCTTTTAAACATAGAAATAAAATTTAAATAATGATAAGTGTTTACATTAAAATTATTTTTCGGATTCCCGAAATGTTTATAAAGTATCTGTAAAAACTACAAAATTAATATGAGCTCATACAAACTGTTACTATAGAAAATATTTTAATTGATTTAAGAAACTCTTAGATAAAAAAAACTTAATTTCAAAACGAAACTCTCGATCAAAAAAAAATATACAAAAGTTAATTTTACCAGTAGCTACTGTATTTTCTAACTGTAGTTTTAAACAAGAATAATATTTATGTACCAACACAAATTGATATCAATTATTCCCATGTTTTTGTTTTAGGTATGCAATATAATACATTTTGCAGTATATTATCATCATGAAACCATAACAATGCATTGGGGACCAATGCGCGGCCTAAAATTAATACCAAGTTGATTTATAAAGACGCGATTTATAAATATTACATGCCTGGAGAGTATCTTTGAAAAAGGGGCGGTAGGCTCTTTGCGTGGAAAGAGAAACTTTACAGGATATTCTCCCTGAAGGATCCAGCTGGAGGTTCAGCCCCGGCGATGCTGTGGGTCACCTCATAAACTTAATGGACTACGCTACCCTCAAAGACACCCCTGGCTTTCAAAGTTTTTTTTTCCTTTTTGACGAAAAATACTAACAGGCACCGTACAAACATAGAATCCAAATTCTAAACGTTGTTTTTTCTTTTACATTTTTCGGGACTTTTGTAAGTCGTGTTTGATGCCTTAATGACGTATCATTAAAATATTATGCTTCGTGTTCTGCGTTATTATTTTTTTATTTAAATTATTACATATCACAGTACATGTCACAAACAAGTAACACAAAACGTATTTTATACGTAGCTTCTGGTTCAATAAAATTCTCTTAAAGCGCTACTTAACTGGGACACAAAAATCATTATCTATCGAATAGTGCACTATTTTATAAGTGGAAACTGAAGGCGAGACTCGCCAAGTTTCTCACTTTAAAGTAACATTGTTCGACACTATCGCCCTGTTAGAGTAAGCCACCTATAAAGCGTGCCGCTTGCTACGTGTAAGTAAGGTGACCAACCTATTTGTATTTAAGTTTTAAAGCAATTAACAATATATACATATATCAATCATCAGTTAGAAGTTTCAATCAGGGAACAAACTAGAGACCTTTCCAGTTAAGTATGTAATTGGCATTTCACTGAGCTTACAGTTAATACTACCACTAATGGCAAAATAGCTATTCACAAGTAATGTTCAATCTCTAACCTAAACTAGTCTCTTCCAATAGTAAATTGTAACGGTTAAATGTAAATGAAAAATAATTTTAACTGGCTAATTCATAAAAGTCAATTTCTTTGCTTGCAATACGGTGTGTATTTATCCTCTGATCTTGGGCGAAGGTTGAAGACTTATAAGGTGTGGCTTAGGCGGTAGCGTACATGCAATTATGTATTTTCGTTAGTTGAATAATAAGTTAAATAAATAAGTAAGGACTAGATAACAAGGTTAAATATTTAAGAGAAAAAACGAAACAAAACAAGTGGTGATCTGAATGAATTTACTGACTTGATATAATTTTACTTTAAAATAATATATGGTTAGCGGACATACAAAGCATCTACGTACATACCTAATGTGCATGTAAAGGCTACAAGTCTATATTGCGATGGGAGTAGGTAGAGTAATTATTCGAGCTTCCCTTCTTGCCCCTAGAGCTTGAGTTTGTGTCTCTGCCAGCGTCACGGCAACTCGTTTCACAGTCCAGAAGACTTTGCAATATCGCAAGAGGCTGACATTATTGGTTTATTAGGAAATTAAAATATTCAAACAAAATCATGCCAAAGGCTTCTTGTTTTATAACGCAAATCTTTCCCTGGAAGCTAATTTAGCGAGAATAATAGGTATACATTTAAGGTATTATACACTTATAATATAACTTCAAGATAAACTTTTACATATATTTTTGCAGATATATCTTTAACACTTCCAAATTCATAAAATATTTTATTTGTTATACCAAAATAAATGTGTGGTGAAAGGCTAATCGAGATATTTTTTTATCAACAATAAAAATATTCGCATTATTAACAAACGGTATTTTTTTAGTTTGACAAAAATATTTTGAGTTACAAGTATTTGAGCAATTCGATTTATATAATCGAAATAAGAAAAAACTTCTAGTTTTATTATTAAAATATCATGATATTCAGAAAATTTTCGAGATTATTAACTTTTCAAATTGAATTCAAGTTTGTTTTAAACTGATGGTTTAAAAAAGTACACAATACGAATTAAAAAATATATTTGCATTAAAAATATACTATTTATTCATACAAAGAATTTTACATTGAATCAAAACATTTAGTAAATTAAAAAAAAAGGTGAATATTGATTATAAAGTGTATAAAATTAACCTTCTAGTAAATCAAAACGTAACAAGATAATGATCATCATTAGCGTCGAGTACCTTTGGGTAAAGTGTGGTACATAACTGCTCCCAATATTCCATCCCTTAGCTTGCCATTATTTCACCCTAAAGAGCCCTCGGGGTGGCAATTGCAATTAAAAGTTTTCCGGAAACTATGGCGCCTCGACATACTAATAATGTCTGGACAGAAAAAATAATATAAGCACCAGCTTAAACAATTACCGGCTACTTTAATTTTTAAGTCAGTCTTACAGGTAGACAAGTTTGTAAAATACATAAGAAAACAAAAAAATGGTTTTTATATAAATATATATATTTTTTAGATATTGTTTGATTTGCTGAAGCAATGCTTTTTTTAAATTGAATGTTGTTTAAAAAAAAATACAAATTTTGATTTTAAATCCGTCGGCGAAAGCAGCCATCTTGAAATCTCAACATTAATTTCCGGTTTACAACTGCTCGCTGTGCAGTAAGTTGCAGTTCAGGAGTAAAGTCCACCCCAATGTGACAATACCGGAAACTGCAAAAGCGACTCAGCTGAGCTTCCGGCTAGGCGTTATGCTAAGGAAAATCCGATTATCAGAGCCTCCTTTTGTGTTCGGGGAAAATAACGAATGGGTGGAATAATCAAACAATGTGACATTTGGCAGATACGCAGCCAAGGTTTTAGGTTGTAGGTAACTTATAATCTTTAAGGGAATATTTCTTGCTCCACTGAAAGTGTTTGAATAAATATTTTTGAAGGTAAATATACAATATTTTGTATTTTTATGTAAAAAAATTATTATTTATGTTTAATAAGAATGGCTGAAAATTTTTCGTTTTTAAACTTAAGTATTTTAATTGAATATATTATATATTAAACCGAAAAAGCGTTTATGTAGTAGGTGCTTAAATAATCTTTTCAATATTTATTCCCACCTCCGACTCTTTAGTAACAACTACCTTCTCGGTGATCAGCTGAAGAATTTTAAATCAAAATCTTCTTATCGAAAAACTATCCATAGTATTTCATGTGAATGAAAGTCATTAAAAATTAAGACTTTAATTTACAGATGACTTATTCACAAATTTTACGAATAATTAATACAAATAGACAAATAAAGCATTTATATAAAATACATCGTTGCTATAAATTCATAGTTTTATGTCAATACCAATATTGCACAGTTCCTTTGTAAACTGATAATCGTTTCAAATTGAATGTAAATAGATATTAGGTCTGTTCATTTAGATTTACCAAAGTGTGTTATTGCTTTAGTAAATGTATAATAATGGATGGATAATGAAGATGATTTACTCACTAGTGAATTGACTGTGTAGTATTTAGTATTTCGTGGAAGTTTGTTTGCGAGTCCCGCCCAGAATGGAGAACAGTGCTCTGACCACAAGGGATGAACTTCCTATGAGGGTGTACTTAGTGGCGGTCACTACAGAAGGGTCTGCTAAGGGTTGAATACTTGCTAATTGACCGTTACATTAAAAATAATCGCAGTCTTTTATTAACTCTCTAGAGTGCTTAGTGAATTGGAAATCATAATAATTTAAAGTTTTCAAAGGTAGCCTTTGCGGTAGTATTTTTTTAACTCGAATTGATCAGATATTGATCTAAACGAATTTCTATTCGAGCTTCATAATTGTCAAATTATGTACAAAAAAAAAATAGATCCACATGTAAAGTATCAATAAACAATCTGTATCAAATGCCGCATTGACTGCACACATTGAATTTAAATAAAAATAAAATATACATTTTTCATTTGAATATAAATTTATAACCGAATTATGAAAATATTCACGACTACGAACACAAACACAAAAATCATAAAATTGAAAACTTCTTTGCTTTCATTGATGATTTTATTTTCAATATATTTGAAATATTCATTTGATTTCTGTTGATTATAGAGGCTTTTAAGTAAACAAATATTGATCGGCTTCACGAAATATGAAAAAAAATTCATGATTTTTCGCTTTTAATTTGTTGACGCGATTAATTTTGCCAAAATCCTATGTTAGCATTTTCAAGCAGAGAATGGAATTCCACCTGATAATTTCTATCAAAACATTTAATCTATAATAATGTTTATCAATATAAGAATAATCGAGCGGCCTTCGATAATTGGGCACAAATCGAAACCACCAGAGCTGAATACAGAAGAGGTTAACCACAGAAAAGCCAGCGTAACAAAGGCATAAGCTGGAGTAGTGTTGCTTTGTCATTAGTATCTTTTATGTATATTAAGTTTGCTGGTCCCGTATTGGACTTTACAGCCACACGAGCTAACGCTGTTCACTATAAAATGACAACGAAGGATTATACAAAAGTGTGTACACAAGACTAAAACTATACACTTGTTAAATATTAACATGTAAAATTTAATTAAAAATTATCATTTTATACTCAATATAAATCCCCATTTTTACCAATTGATAAGTTGAATTACTCTATGCAAGTATATACGATGTACTTAATTTTTGCAAAACAAATCAATCATGATGAATCAATTTCAAATATAAATAAATAAATTTTATCATTATGCCACCCCATGAAGCAAAACAAAACATTTTTTTTTAATATCAGTTTTAAAGCATAATAAACATGTCCAAATTAACAAACAAACAGAAAAACTTTTCTAATAATATAATGCAAAACACATTAAAAACTTTTTCGGGAAGTGCAAAACATTCCCCTGTTATGCGAACAAAAAAATCCCGGAACTTGTTCAACCCAAATAGTAATTTCCCGGCACACCTCTGCCGTGTGTGTACTTTTGTACAGCTTCGATAAGCAAATTACTTCAGTCGCTGGTTATATCCGGAGCAGATGCACAGGAAAATACCCTTTTGATCGAACTTCCGCAACTTTGAGACATAAACAAGTAACTATACGAAAGGTCGGAGAATAGCGGTGTTTGACTATTGACGTGTCGATAGTCTTTTTTACATTTAACTGTAGATTATGTTTCTATTTATCTGCTTAATTTCATATCTTCTTTTTCAAGTGTCTCTTCTCAGGTGAGGTTAGTGACCATTTCACTGAATACATCCTAAGCCAGTTTTATTAAGTAGGTTGTACTTTTTCGTCTTCAAGCCACTGGCGCAAATCACATGACTGCGTAAAATATTTGTATTGGAGTATAGGACTAGAAATGATGAGTTCTGAAAGTACCTTGAAAAGGGGGGTGGGAAGGTTCCTGCTTTTGTATTGCTATTGCAGAAGAAATATCGTACTTAAATGCCAGAGCTTTTGAAAGAAAGGTTTGGATAATAATAATATTGGGCGGTAGCAATACGCAGACCATCTTTTGAAGCCCTTAGACTATCAAACAAAAATAACAATTTTCCCAGGCCACCCGAAGTTTCCGAGCTTGAGGATGTGAATGTGCTTTTGGTCTCGTACAGGTAGAACCGAGGTCGAAATTTCTATATTTTCACAATTTTGAGAGATGAAAAACGAATAAAAACTCATGTTTCTTAGAAAGTAATACAACCACAAATCCAATGAATTTTTAGAATATGCTGCTTTTTAAGATAAAAAAAAAAGTTTGAAAATCTTAAATGTTTTTTTTTCATCCAAGTGTACCAAGTACAATGAATACCAAGATGAAAGAAATGTAATACTTTGGGAATCACCCAGTATAGCGAACCCTGTAAATACTACCTTTCATGATATTAAATTATAATGAAGACATGTATCCACCCGGTACATCAGCTTGGCGTTGTACTTGAAGCAATAAAGCTAAGAACGGGCTGAGATATGAAAATTTTCAAGTTAAAACGCCGTTTAAATGTAATGTTTTGTAATATGAATAGACGGTAAATCTTTTGTGATAATAAAGAATAATTTTTACATTAACAGCCCACCATTTTTGCAATAAAGGGAAATAATTCAAAAGGTAAATTTATTCCTCTGAAAATTTATTTCATCGATACTACTATTGTTTCAGGTGTAAATTAAATTAGTATTTATGTCAAATTATTAAATCAAGTGTGATTTTTTAGTTAATTCTAATGATCATAAGAAATCAGTCCCAGAAATACCAGTTATTATTAAAAATAAATAACACAGACTTGAGTTATCTTGGTTGCCTAAAATTTGCTCTGGTTGTAAACTTCGGTCAAAGGTGAAGCGATACAAATCATAACCTTGCTGGGTGAAACCCGAACTGATATTTCAGTATTTTGGTTTAATCGATGAAGATCTGCAACATGAACTGTACCCGCCGGATATTAATTAAGCCGAGTATAAGCTTTTCGTTCCATTGGCTTAGTTCTAAAACTATGAAACGATTCATATTGGCCTATTAATTTTCAGAAAGAATAATATATGTTTTGATTTTTATATTAGTAGTGTGCATTAATTTTAAGAATTTTCTAAGAGATGGCGTTACTAGTATTGAATCGCATCAGGCTATACTGTAACTAACTTCATTGTGAAGCGTCATTATTGCGCTTTATTTTTCAGTATATGTCATATCGCTGAAGTGTAATACAACTTTTTTTTTTGAGCTCTCAACATGTCAACTTTTGTAGCAACAAAACGCAATTTGCGGGAAGCTTTACTTTTCTGTTTCAATTGGAAGAAAAAACCAGCTGAAAGTCACCGATTGCTGTGTGAAGTTTATGGTGAACATGCTCCATTGCAAAAAAACGTGTGAGAACTGGTTTCGACGCTTTAACAATGGTGATTTCGATGTGGATGACAAATAACGTCTAGGCAAACCAAAAAATTTCGAAGATGAAGAATCAGAGGCATTGCTCGATAAAGACTCGTGTCAAACGCAAGCAAAACTCGCAGAATCACTGGGAGTTGATCGAGCAACAATTTCAAAACGCTTAAAGTATTGGGTATGACTCAAAAGCAAGGAAATTGGGAATTGGAAAACAGTGGGTGGGAAGTTCTGCCTCACCCGCCATATAGCCCAGACCTTGCCCCTTCCGACTACCACTTGTTTCGAATGCCCTTTCTGGAATACGCATCCCTTCTGAACAGGGTATCAAAAATTGGCTTGATTTTTTCTTGACTTCAAAAGCCGAACAGTTCTTTTGGGATGGAATCCATAATTTGCCCTAAAGATGGGAAAAAGTAGTGGCTAGCGATGGACAATACTTTGAATAGAATATACTGTACCAATTTTTTAATAATAAAGCTCCAATTTCACGAAAAAAATCCTTAAAACTAATGCACACTACCAATAATACATAAATAAAAAAATGTTAAGGAATTAGAAAATTTCGCGAAAAACATTTTAAAGAGACTTGGTGATTAGGACCGATGACAAAAGGGTTGAAAAAAATATATAACTGGATGTTTGATAGTGGGAGGTCATTACTAAATTGGCTACACAGCATTGAAAATTTCAGTAGCCAAGTTGCCCAGGTGCAGCGAACTGGACGAGCAAAGCAGCCAACGGGACGGGGTAGCGGTAATTTTCAAGATTTACCCCGGGTTTTACAGCTGTGTTTGTATGTTTGTATAGGGATAACCCCTGAAGACTGAGTTGGCAAAGCAAAAAAGGTAATTAACTGAACTTAATTTGCCCGCTTTACTGAAAACGACGATTTAAAATAGTACACTGATTTGAAAAGGATAACACTTCAACAATAGCGGTAATGATTTCAAATTGAAATTAATGCACTAGAAAATAATTTACAATTAAAATTCACAGTAAATTGAATAAAAACTAATTTGCAGTGAACAAGTGTTAAGTGTTCCAAAGAATCAACGGACAATTTAAATATAAATGAAGAAATTTAATATTTCTTAGCTGAAACTGCTAGCTAAGATATTAAATTGATAATGTCAAAAGAGAGCTTTAATTTTCTTTGTCCCGGTTGCTTCTTGAAATTTTTAATTTAAAGCAAAATACGTATTCAGGACCTACAAAGACGTATAAATGATATCTGAAAAACATAGGGGAATATTGTTTTGATACTTTGGAAGATACATTCGAGAATCTACATGATTGTTTCTCCAATACAATATTCTGTATTGAAAACACATTACGATTTCCAATACGCTGCATTCCAGTGGAGACTCGGCTTTCTTTGAAATGAAGTCAATGTTAACAAAATAAATATGTATTTAGAAATTTTGTTAAATATTCTTATAAATAGATATGAAAATATGCAATTCCGCATTCTCCGGGTATATTTATTTATAGTGGTCAGTCAAGTAAGCTCGGATTTTATATCACTTATTTACTGAAGTTATAGTGTTATTGCAAAATAAACAACCCTACCATTTAGTTGCTATTGCCTAAAGCATTTTTTAATTTGAAAGTGAATAGGGTTATAAAATTTACAATTATTTAACCATGTAATTTTTAGCTGTAACGCAAAATGTTAAAATTATCTCATAAATTTGTAAAGTGATAAATATTGTAGAAGAGACATTCTGCCTTTATATGTTATATTAACCATTTTAGTTTGGCACAACACGGAAAAAAGGCGAATATTTTTAATCTAGAGCCTTACAATATGTACATTGAATAAATGAACTGTCATACTGTACTACTCAGCAAACTTTGCAATATCATACTATAACTATAAAAGTAACACCTAACCAAAACTGAAAAGAAACCTTGCATAAAGCTTTATATAAAAGTTGTTCGTCATTGAGTATTGAATGGAAAACTTCCATACCCTCTACATTCAATAAATATAAAACACCCTATTTTTGGCAATAAATTTGCTACCGAGATTTAGTGTGCTGACACAAATGGCCGCTATCGTTTACCTATAAAATACTCGCTGGAGATGTATTCGGTCATATCAGAATTAACAAATCGACACTTCCGGCGTATAAATTAAAATTCTAAGTTAACTTATGTATACAAGAATATTAAAAATAATATTTCATTTGAATAGGTAGAACATTACTTGATTTTTAGAAAACGCAGTAGAAACTTTATTCAAGCAAAATTTATTGAATTTTAATTCGTTTGATTATATACAAAAAATGAGTCAATTAAGTCATAAAAAATTGTAAAGAAGTTACTAGAAGAAAAGCATTTTTTAGAGAAGAAAACTTTTTATCATTGATTTTCCCAATTATTTTTATTGGTTCTCAATAAATTAAAATAAATCAATTTATGAATGAGCAATGCCATTTAAAATATTCAATTATTGGTGTTACTGTAAATATGGGTTTTTGGGTCTCAAAGTGAATTAAACTTAACAACTAAATAACTCGTACGATATGTCACTTACAGTAAGGGGTATATTTTTTAGCCGTTGAATTCTTTTGTAACACACTTTGTTCTCGTTTATTATTTCTATAAAGTTTTCAGAGTTTTATCCAATCACTCAAGGGGAGAGCTTGGAATTAATGCAATAAGTCTCTTCTGAGTTACACAATAAAAATCCCGGAAAAAGAACAGCTATATGAAAGCAAAATATTTATTTTTGAACTATTACAAATAATTATTGTATTGGAAGGTTGTATTAAAAACAAATAAGAGAAATAAAGCTTGTTATTTTAAGAATTACTTTTTAAAGCATATTTATCGTGATGCTTCCAAAATTTCTATATTACTTTTTTTTAAATTTCGTTTTAAATAGAATACGAATAATTTTATTTCTATTAGTGTAAAACATGTTTTCGTTTTAAGGAGTAGTTATGTATTGAAGATCAATTCGATTTAATTTTGTTTACTGTATTTTTAGTTTAAAACAATAGTTTGCACGAAGCCTTTAAAGTAACACAGCAATTCGCTTAGTTTGTCTGAGGAATATTCTGGACAAGGTCCAAATGACCGGCGCAGTGCAAAAACAAGCTCAAAAATGAACACTCGAAAGACTGGCAGAATTATATTCCTCGAGCGATTCCAAACAAGTTTTGTGAGATTTTTATTTTAAATAAAAAAAAACACGAATACAATGACAAAAAAATAAAGAACATCATTGGCTTTTTTATGTCAAAGAAAACTGGACCATTCTGTATTTTATTTGAGTAGCATTAATATTTTTTTCTTTTATTATACAAATTTACGAGAAAACTTAACAGCAGTTTTTTATATATATTTTTTTTTATGTATCAAGATACACAAAGAAGTGTTTAAATGGAGAGAAGCTGTCATTTATCTCTTTTGTAAGTTATTTGAAGAAGAAATTATAAAATTTTTATTACATTAAGTATGAGATTTAAAGATTATGCTTTTCACAATAAATACATTTCATGGATTAAAACTGTACAGACGGAAATCATTTAATAAATAAAAGGCTTAGAATATATGTAATCGAGAAGGATTATTGGGTTTCATTCCCATGTACACAGAATAACTGTTCGGAAAATAATAATACAAATATCACAGAGCTTAAACTAAAAACATTTAAATTCATTAAAAAATAAATATCGGATTTTCGAGCTTGTTAGATTAAAATATAGTTAGTAAAACCACTGTTTGTTGTTTTCATTGTTGCCATGCAATGTCATGTAATTAATGAGGGTTGTTATTTATTACAAAATAAATTTAATAATGCATATTTTTGCAAAAACATTTGAGAGATAATAGATAGTATATTTTTAAAATAAAATATATTTAATGAGTGTTCCTACAAAATATATATATCAATGTTTCACTAACAAATAAGAGCGTATAAATAAATATGTAAATGAATGTCTTTATATATTTTTGTTTACTAAGTATAGTTTAAATAAGAGATTGTTTCGGCATTCAAACATCAAGAACTGAAAAGCTGGTAAATGAATAAAAATCGTCTCGTTTCTTCGCGGAATCTCCCAATATAGGACGGCGCCTCAAGAAGCGTCGCAGAATTTCATTTACGTCCAGGCCAGATTTATTGCCTTCCTCGGATGCAATTTTTTGGACATAAATGTGGAAAGAGCGTCTCGGAGCTGAAGGGGACAATGAATATTCAGATTATCTGGAGGAATTTAAATTGTGCCAGTGGGAGAAGATTTTTTCCTACTACAGCATAGAGACAGCTGCTTAAGTACGAAAGTGGGTCGAAGAAAAACCAAAGCTTGAAGATATAGCTTAATGTTGCTCGTTTTAATATATGTGATCAAATCGCCTTTCAAAAGCTTTCAAAGTAAAATCTCTTATTTTTGTTACTTTAATGGTGATCGTTAAATTAAATTTAATTTACAGAATAAAATATTTTATTTTGCAACAAATATATTTGGAGGCACTACTCAACTTAGACAACAAGCACACCTAGAGCAATATATATGTAATTAAATAGCGTTATAATATTATAATTGGTATTTTTATACGTTGGGTGATATAAATAATGATGTAAGCAATGGTAAAAGAGTCTTGTTAAATAGAACTTTTCCAAAAACTTAAAATAGTTTTGATAAACGTAAGGCATTTAAATGCACTTGAAGCTTAGTCGTGAGAGTAGATGAATTTTAGTAGTAAAAAAATAAAACCTTATCCATAGTTCACCAATTCATTCGTGATCCATTAATGTTATTTTAACGTTGCAAAATATAAAATATTATACATTTTTACACATTAAAAACCTTAATATTAATAATAAAACCTTAAAGGATATCGAATTAATTTTCATAGTGATTGAATAAAATCCAAGGGAAAAGAGGCACTGAAAAAATAAGGCTTAAATGGATATAGAATTTGCGCTAGTAGCTGGAAATTTAGAACACAGCCGTATAAGTAAAATAGCCCTAAGATAAATACGTGTTTAGTGAGACCGTCACTAACTTCTTCTTAGCAGAGGCACAAAAATAAGAAGAATGATTAATATAAAAAGTAACATTAAATGTAATAAAAATAAGCGTACTAAAAACCAAAGTCTACAAAAATACAATAGTTTTTCAAAGTCTTTTTATTTAATCTTTTTAGTTTTATGACAGATCTTCTATCCCAAGAACACAGGGAGGAGAAGCTGGATCTACTCCTCCCGGGGTGGACATATTCCTCCCATATTATGCGACAATACACTTTGGCTCCGGTCCAGTGACATTAAAAAATACACAGCGAATCTCCGAAAAGACTATCCGCTGCAACGACAACGACGTTTCAGATTTAACTGAGTTTCCGCCGCCGATTCGACATCTCGATGGGATTGTGTTTCCGGAAGTTTGCTTTTGGTGCGGGCGGATATGGAGATGGATTGTTCGAGATTTTGTGAATTGAAAATGCCCTGAAAAGTCTCAATCAATATTTTCTTCGTCTTTTGTGCTGTTTGAAGTATCGCAGCGAATTGTTCAAATTATTCTGTTTGTGTAGCATCGCAAATATTCAAACAGTCCAAAACTGAATTTTGATATAAATAATTCAAAAAGCATAAACATTATGTTTTGATTTAATCTTTAATCAAAGCTTCGCAAACTATCGATATCAAAATCGTAAACACTAAATATATATATATGGACGCGAGGTTAATTTGATGTATGTATCAGATATTTGATCACGTTAATCGAAATTCTCGAGTGTAAGCTATCGAAAAAAAAAACATTAAAATTTTATGTTAGAACTTTGGTTATAATATAATTTTTTTTACACATGTACGAATAGTTAACGTCAACTGTAAATAAAAATTTATTCATTCGTTAACCAATTGTGTATTAAATTACATTTATCATATCTCGTAAGTCTAGACATGGAACTTTAAACCAAACAAATATCTAAGTTAAATTTGTCAGAAGCTTTATACTTATGTCGAACAAATGAGCACAAAGCTAGAATTTTCTCTAAAATTTCCGTAACTGAATTAAACTTTCGCCTGTTCCCGATTTTCTATTGAGAAATTAAATTAGCTCCGGGGTATTATGCGAACCTTTAAAATAATAATCGACGATGAAAATTAATGAGAAGTATAGTATTATTAAATTTAGTAAAAGTTTTTCTTGTTACGGAAAAAATAACAGATTTTTTTGGGAAAAAGGTTTTTATTTATTTTGATATAGATTTTTATTGTTTCGACCTCTTTACGACAATCTTGTATTCGAAATTTTTCATATATTTTAATCACGGAAAACAAAGATAACAACCACCTAAATATGTAATAATCTTAAGTATTTTCATTTACTTTTTAAATATTTCCATGAATAATAAATTAAGATAATAAAAATAAATTTACGTTCACGCAATATTATTCGCATATTTTATAACTGAAAAATCTTTGCTTATTTATTTTTTACTTTTATTCCGTTATTTTTTTGTTTTTCTCGTCTCGTGTTCAAAATGACAAAAGACACGCACATAATGACAAGTCTTTATCTACTCAAGAATATTGAAAACAACATGGAGAAAACTGTGCCAGTCACGACATTGAGCCAACGTGAAATAACTGTAAAGCAAAGAAAACAAACCCTTCAAACGTATAGAAAAAAAAAACTTTAATTTAATAAAAAAAAATCAATAGTTATAAACAGCCAACATATTCTCATATAACACAATCTCCATATTACGGAAAAAATCCTCTTTTTGTTATGTTCAAAATAATACGTACAAAAAATCATTTTCTCCGACAAACTAAACTAAGAACAATTTTAATAACACAAACTAGCGTCCTGGATATTAATTCTGTATGAGAAGGTTACTACATTCTTATTAAATGTTTTTCAGTGTAATTTCAGTCGGGCCACGTCTTACAAGGAACTTCTCTAATATGTGTCGGGAGAGAGATTGATTATAGAATGCGCCCTCCAGGCACATAAATTATAAATATGTTTTGTAATATAAAACATATCAAACTACCTTGTTCATTATTAAGTTAAAATGTTTACAGTAAATTTAAATTAAATTATAAACATGTAAACTATATAATCTAATACGATATTTTTAAAACCAAAACAAAGAAAACATTCACAGTTTGTAACTAAAAATATATATATGACACACGATTATATAATTGTTATAAGATTTGTATTTCTGCATATCAGCAATTTCATTTCAAAAAAATGTTCGCACATGTCACATTATTCCGATATTTTTCTTGTCTTGTTACTAAGTGTAAGAGTAATAATAATTTTTTACTTTTTTTTAATTCGTTTGTATTTAATATCGGGGATCGCATATACATTGATTACTATGCAAAGTATGTAATGTAATAAAGTTATGAATTTCTTCATTCCTAAATAAGCAAACATGTATTCTTGTGGGGTTGCAATAATTTAGATTATTGTGGTAGTGTTCATTTTTTAAGTAGGAATTCAAATATTAAGAATTGTGAAATATGAAAAAAAAACTTACGTAGTTGGCAAGAAGATCAGGGTGATCTTTCTCCAAGCCATCGTCCAAGATTGTGACCACGACACCCTTCCCGGTGACGCCTTCCATCCATGCCGGGACCACGTTCATGTCCAGGCCGCCTCCACGGTTCTAGAATTACACATCACATTAATAATCAATAAACTTTTCAAGTACACAATGTTTAGCTGCTTAAAAATACAATTTTTTTTGTGTTTATAAATTGAAAACGAAAGATACTTTTCATGTCGCGCATGACTTTTTGGCTAGTGCCAAAAAAACTGTGACTTTCAGTTGATAGAAAAATGTAAGAAAAGATAATATTTTTGGATGCATTATGTATTTGATTTCGTAAAAACAATCCATCTGTATACCTGGAAGTGACAAAATCACACGAAAGGGTTATAAAATTTGCATAAAAATATATGTACTATTTTCCTAATATTTTTTTTTAGTATATCCTGTGATTTATTATTTTAAAAAGAGATATTATGATATATCACATCAAAGTGAGCTTTGAAACGGAGTAATAAAATCACAGTTATTGTAACAATATCCCAAGCGAATATCATGTGTTTATGTGATTAATTAAAATACATCTACTTCGGTAATATTCTTAATATAGATTCATCGATGAGATTGCTAAATCATGAATAATGAATGAGATTATTATGATGTTAACATATCGTGTAATATATTTATATCTTAAATCTACCAACGTCGACGGTACTGTTTGTACAGAAACTAAAACTTGTCTATTGCTTTATTAATGGTTATAAAATAACAGTTATTTTTACGATACCCTCTGCATATATCCTGTTCTTATAAAATAACTTAAAATACACAAACTTTTACAGTATTACAACAATGCTTAAAAATCGATTAAATATCAAGGGTAATGAAATTACGGTTACTATTAATTTTGGACATATCGTGTAATGATGTTTGTGTGATTTGTTTGCCAAATCAAGAGTGATACTTCGTTTTGTTACATTTTATAATAAACCAACTTTTGAAATTGTGATTCAGAGCCTATAACATCGTTTTTGTGTGATAATGTGTAATACATCTGTCTATTTTTTGATTTAACGCCAATCAGATGCGTATTTATTACCCATTACGGGTTTATTATATTATTACTCGATTAGGCACATTAGTTCATACATAGAAGATGATTTAAAAAAACTATCAGAAAAATATCAACGTGATTTGTGTGGGATTTGAACCCACATCCCCTGGCTTACATGGCCGGTGTACTAACCCTCGTACTAACGAATCACTTCGTTTATCGAGAATTTTTAACAATCATACTCTACATATGAACCAATGTGCCCAGGCCAACCAATATTTAGTGATTTGCAAGCACTGGACTTTTTGAACAAAGTAACAAGTGAAGCGATTTTAGTCGCACCTGGATATTATTTTTAAAATCTATTAATTTAGCCAGACACAAGGGTTAGTACACCGCCCATGTTAGCCAGGGGATGTGGGTTCAAATCCCACACAAATCACGATGATATTTTTCTGAGAGTTTCTTTAAATCATCTTCTATGTATGAACTAATGTGCCTAATCATATTAGTAACAATATTGTAATACATCGGATATGGATAATATTGCTCTCATAATGATAGCTTCTGTTAATAAATTTTTCATATCTGTAACTCATAAGATTTTATCGATATTGCTTATTGTAAAATGAACGTTTTCAGCGTTTAAGGAATTTCTAAATATATAATAAATTATGAGGTGAAGTTTCCACTCCAGGCGTATCATACCGCAGGCATCCTTTGTCACGGGCGGTACGCAAATTTAAAACCCAGTCAATAGAGAGTGGTATCGGTTATAAAATTTAATACCGCGTCATTCTTCCGGCGGCGGCGCCTGCGCGGGCTTCAGGAAAGTAATATCCGCCGAGAATTTGTCTCCTCTGAGCCACCGGAGGCAAAGAAACAACCCTGAGAGTCGAGATTGGCTCCTTTGCAAGCAGCGAAGGCAAATATATTATAATTTATTAAAACAAATTCAATAGATTTACAAATTATAAGTAAGCATTTCATTTATACTCGTAAATATATTGAAAACACTCAGGACTTCAAAGTGTTTGGTTTTTTGACAAAAGCGTAAAAATATTTTTAGAAAATAATTGTAATTAAACTTTTCGATGTTTGAAAGATAGTTAACACTAGGTTGCCCAAAGAAGTCATTTTGACTGCTTTTGAATTTCAATTAGAAAAAAAATTAAGTATTTATATACATAATTTCTTAAAATTTTATGACTTTTTCTAAAACATATAAATGCGTTTATTGATAATTGAATTTACCTCCACACCCTTCATTTCCGGTATATATATATGTGTTATACCTATATTGCCCAAAAGCAGTCATTTTGACTGCTTGGGAAATTTTAAATAATCAAATGACTCTTATTATTGAATTGAGTCAATTTCTTATACGAACAGTTCGGTTCTGTATTGAGCTAACAGTTTTCATTTTATTTTCAATTATCGTGACATGATAACATACAATTACATGATAAATTGACATCATGAAGCTGAAAACTGAAAACTGAAAACACCATTCAGGAGACCGAAACAGCTGCCGATGGTACTGGGTGGTCAAAATTTAACTTTCTGGAAGGTTAACATCTACTTGTATTTTCAAGGGTGTGAAAGGGCCAACAGGCTACGCAAAAAGGAACATTATGACAGATAATCTTATCAGTGCATTCTCATTGATAATAAATAACTATATTATCAAACATATAAAAAAGTGCACAGAAGAAGAAGGCCGCCGAATTTTGAGGAATGCTTGGACAACAGCATTACCGGAAATACGTGCATTTATTGAGATTTTATATGCTCGTGGAGCCTCCGAGGCAAAAAATTTAAAACTGAGCTATTTATGGTCAGCATAGCGGGGTCCCGAATTTATTAGAAAAATTGGCCAGAGAAAAGTTTAATCAAATCCTACGATTTATTTGTTTTGACAAAAGAACCGAAACAAGTTAACCGAAACAAGCCTTAAAACAAATAGATTTGCCTTGATTTCGGAAATATGGGACTAGTTCATTGAAAATAGTCAAGCTTGCTATCAACCAGGGCAAAATATAACAGTTGACGAGCAATTATTTCCGTCAAAACCCAGGTGCAGGTTTACACAGTATATGCCTAATAAACCCAACAAATTTGGCATCAAATTCTGACTTGCATCAGATTTTAGTAGATGAATGGCTTTCCTTATTTGGGGAGAGATGAACAACGACCATCGTCAATGCTTCTCGGTGAACACGTTGTTCTAAAACTTGTCGAGCCATATACAAGCAATGGAAGAAATATCACGACCAATAACTTTTTCACTAGCTTGTCACTCGTTACAAAAGTATTGGCAAAAAAACAACTCTAGTTGGAACTATTAGAGGAATCAAAAGAGAACTACCCAAAGCAGCCAAACAAATGAAGGATAACTGCCTCGTTTTTCCACTCTGCTATATAAATTAGAGAATTGAGTTCTTACAATATACAAAAGCAAAACAAATGAAAGAGTAGCTGTTCTAAGTTCTAAGCATAAATACGTCAAAATCGATCATAGTAATAAAAAAATGTTACCGGAATCTATTTAATATTATATCAGCACAAAATTTGGAGTTGATGTGGCGGATCAAATGGCCAGAAAATATACATTAAAAGCTAGTTCTCGTAGATAACTAGCTTTTGCTGTATTTTTTCTAGTTCTCGTAGATAACGTAGTTCCCTCCAAATATTATTTAATATTTTAGATTTAGCTACTATAAATGCTTGGATCCTTTACAAAGAAACGACAGGAATACAAATACAACGAAAAGAGTTCTTGTTTCAATAACTAGAACAGCTTTTCACCGAATACAGAGCTGCAAGACAGAAAAATTTATCAAAACATGAAGACCCAAAAAGATCAACTGCAACATCATCAAATGCAACCCATTCTAACCAATGCAAAATTTGTCAAGTACGACTTTGCCACAACAACAAAACAAATAATATATGTGAATAATGTCAAAAGTGTGTTTGCGGAAGATGTACACATAAAAAGATTTCCACTTTCATTTCCTAAAATGTACAAATAATAATGCATAAATTAATTTTTACCAAGTGAAGTAATTTTTTTTTATTTTTAATATTTACTTATATAACTGTTAATAATATAAAAAATATAAAAAAATTATTTTAAACAAATTTCTTTACACATTAGTTATTCTTTCACAAAGCAGTCATTTTGACTGCTTTTGGGCAATATAGGTATACATAAAATCTTGGGCAATCTAGTGTTAAATACATATAATTTATTTCTTTAAAGTGATGACGACTTTTCTTGCTTCTTCATTAAGTGCCTTTCCTCAGAGGAGGTTGGCGACCATTTCACTGAGCATATACTCATGCCGATCCAGTGATCATGATTTTCTAAGGAGAAAATAGTGTAGTTTCCGGATTTTATTGGAAGGAAAAGTCTGCGCATTGCTGCTGCCCAATATCATAATTATATAATCCTTTCCTTACAAGCTCTGGTGTTTCGATCTGATACTCCTTCTGCAGCAAGCTACAGAAACAGTAGTAGGAACCCTCCCCCACCTCGTCAAGATACTTCCAAAACACAATCATTCCGAACACATCGATCCTTTACACACACTGAGAATACAGATTTTGTATCTCCTAAAAATTTCCCGTTTTTTAAAAAAATTAATCAAAAACACATTTTTAAATTTTTTTCGGAGTCAAAAAAATATCAAAAAGCACAAGCAAATGAAAATTATCTTCTTCTCTTATCTTTATGATATCCAAAAAAAAACAACACAACAACTAAGCCCTCTCAAAATATTTAGATTAAAAAATCTAATTCAAAATTAAAAATTTGATTATTATTTGAGCATATTTTTGGACCGTTAAAACAGTTTTCAACACAAATACCGAATATAATGATATTTTTTAAGATTGGAAATTCCGGGCACATCACTCGTGTCAAGTTCCTCTCCCCGGGCCGGCTGAGGTCGCAGGAGGGAGGCATTCTTCACAAAGTTTCCGGTCCGCGCGGGGTGGCGGCCTTTTCCTGCGGAATTCGGTGAATTCGGCCGTAAATGAAAAATTGAGTGTTTAAAAACTTCCCCCGGTGCGCTGCGTTTAAAAATGAGTTTTTCCCAGTTTTTATTTCCTAAGTGGTTAAGTGTACTGAAAATAAATTGTGAGCGCAGAAAGCAACCCTGCAGGAAACATTCTTTGGCAAAAGTTTATTTCGGCAGAAGAGTTTTTTTTTTTTTAACCTAACAGTGATCTTACAACCCCTAAAATATACTTTTATTATCCGACTGCTGTAATATTTTGAGATATTTATTAAAAAAAAAAACCAAATAAGTTATATTTTATATTAAAAAACTTACTTAACTTTTTAACCCTTATTTATTTTGAAGAGTAATTGAATTGGTTTTATGCTAAAAATTGGCTTTTCTGACAAGAATTTCTTAACATATATGTATATCTGTTAATTTTAGCTATATGATGTGTTTTTAATAATGTTATAAGCTAGCAAACACAGTATCTATCCATTTATTTATTACATATAAACGGCAAATGAATGTTATCTATCATATGAGCCAGTTAACATTTAATAAATGACGAATGAGTTTAAAAACATTTTGAATGATAAAAATATAAATGCGTTTTCATATTTACCACTTAGTCCTGCTGAATTATTGCACATAAACATAGCAATCTTGAAAATAAATTTAAGCAGAGTTTTTACGAAATTGTAGTTTAAAATACTGGCCGTTGCAGTAGCGTTCCGGCTAGTAAATTTTTTAATAATTATAAAATACTTAAACCAGATGTTAAAAAACAGCCAAAATGTTTCATAAAAGTGTAAAAAAATATTTTCATAAATCCTACGGGACCCTTAAAGTTTCCCAAAACTGTACTTTAGACTCTTGGTTTAAAATTAAATTACAATTTTTAAGATTAAGTAAGCTTATTTATTTTTAAAATAAAGTTTTAGCACAGCAGTGAAGAGAAGGTAGCTTTTGTAATAGAAATAATATTAACAATCTAAGTCGTGGTGACTTAAATATATTTAACTTTAAAAAAATATTATTTACTTGAAAAGAAACGTGGAAGCATATGTTGGATTGATTTTTTACTCTCATTCCAATACATGTTTAATGACATAGTTGCATATTGTTCGTATATTAATAAGCGAAAAACTTAACTTATTGGTTAAATTTAATACATATGCGTAAAAAAATAATTCAGTAAAATGTTTTATTAGTAAAAAAAAAACACAATTAAATTTACTCGCATACATATTAAGTGCGAATGCGAAGCAATATTGTACCCTTATACATAAATATTTTTAAAGTAATATAAATATTATATTGTTATAATACATTAAAGTCATCGATTATATCAATTACGTAATATTTTTCCAACTTTTTGTTACGTATATCGTAAGAAATTAGGAAGTTTTACGGCATTCATTCATTCAGTTCAATTAATTTGATGTATGATAAAAATATATACCGGCAACAATTTTTTCAGGAAAATAAAATCATACATTTCGTATGGATTATATAAAATTTTCGTTACGTCTCAGTGTGTTGTAAAATTTTTAATAAAACTTCCAATAGCATACTCGAGTTAAATTGGCTGAAGAAAGTTGTCCAATCACGCGACACATTCTAGGCAACATCACTGCAGGGGAGGCTCTATGGAGGTAGCGGGGTGTGTTATACGTCGCCGGGAAGATTTATGTCCGTGTAAGTCGGAAAACTTACGTATGACAAAGATGCTTTGTGAGTTTGCCACCTGTATGCCTTAAATTTATCGGAATATTGAGAAATTTGATGAGTTTTGTGCGGATTGGATAATTTTTCAAAGTGATTTATAGTTCGTTATGTTTTCGATATTTAATTTATTTTACGATATTAATTAGATACACGAAAATATATTAATTAAATATGGGTTTGTGTATAGAAATTTATAAGCAGAAATCATGTGTATATTCTATTATATGAAATTCGTTCAATCATAGACTGGATATTTTACAACAAAACTGCCTTATCGCCACATTTTAGACAACAAAAGGAATAATCCACAAGTCAATATACCTGTAAGGGTTATATTGGCTATACATACTTTTTGGCTACTTTCATCCACATAAATATAATATTTATTTACAAATAATATCATCGCAAGAAAAAGAAATAATTATTTTTTTCTATTTTCTTAAGCCACACAAATAAGATTTATCATCGATAGTATAAATAACGATTTTTCCTGGATTTCGTTTATTTTCACGTGGTTGATTTTCATTTCAAATAGAGGATTTTTCTACGTTTTGTTAATTATTTGTGACCAGTTTTGCTAACCCATAATAGGTAGGCAAAACTGGTCACGAATAAAAACAAAACCGGGTAAAAATCACAAGAATAATTTAAATGTTTTTTGCTACTAGAGAACAATCATTCACTCAATGTACTTTTTTTTTCACAGATTTGTATAAATGTGCGTATCATGGTGTTAAAAGATATAAAATATACAAAGACTCAGTATTTTTTAAATTTCAATATAATTTTTAAAACAGCTTGTATAGATAACTGTCAACATTTATAAAGTACAAATAATATATACTATTTTATAAAGCACAATATAATTATAAATAAACGTAAATAGGCAAGGTTTTGGTGGGAATATTATCGAAATATTGCGGGTGTAATCTTGTACAGTTAGCAATATTTAGGTTTACTGAAGGTTTCTTAAGTAGACCGTAATATCTTGGAATACGAATATATCCCATTTCATTAATACTGGGGTTTAAGCTCCGTATAAACTTCACTTCTGGTTAGCCGTACGGAAGCAAACTAATACAAGCTTCCAATACTTGTCTCGCTAAACTAGAACATTGGGTAATTCTAATTCAATAAGTGATTTATCAATAAAATAAATTGTTAGCAGTACTTATTATAGAATGTAAATATTTTCACAACTATTAATTTTTTTTCAAAATATTGTATAAACCGGAATATTAAATATACCAATAAATTGAATATACAGTGAAAATATTATTTTTTCTTTGTATTACAAAATACAATTTAAGCACGAATAAGTAATTGCAAATAAAGAAATAAGCTTTTTAATTTATTCACAATCATATTATGTAAACTTGATTAATAAACAATATACGTTAACTTAATATAAAATACTTATATAAATTGAGCTGATGAAAACTGAAAAAATAACATGACACATTGGTGTTTTTAAAAAAAAAAAAAAATGTTTAATAGATACAAAGTCAAACAATCTTCGAAAGAATCAGTAAAATCTTTCAAATCCCATAAGTATCAAATATCTATTTAAATTGACTATCAAAAACCAAAATTATGCAATATAAAAAGCGTATCTCAACCCTGATTGATTCAAGCAAGATAAATAAAACATTATCGGGTTCTGGCTTGGCTACAAGGCTCTATCTGCGAAGGCTTCGCATCGGGAAATGAAAGATATCGTAAATATGGAAATTCTTCGGTTTCACGTAAAGACAGGAAATACGAGGATGCCCTCTCCTATTTTGAGAAAAAGGAATGGAATTTTCTAGAAGGGATGTTTTTTTGTAATTGAAACCATGACGCCGCAAATAAGAGTGTTTTTATATGAGATATTATTGATCTGGTTCCGAGAGGATGCATCGACGCACAAGTGTGCTTAGTGCCGGCTATTACAATATCTGCTTTGTATTTAATGTGCCTTGATGTGATTGTGCTCCAGCTCGGAAAGATGTTGGGTTCAGTATCTAAGTGTAAATAAAAATACATTTAAGTCGTAGAGGGATTTCCTATGACAATAAAAATTCATGCTTTATTGTCTCAAATCACTTGAATATGAACTATGGAATGCGAGTTATGAAAAATCCTAGGTTCTGGCGGAATTGTTATTTTATAAAAACAAATAAAATATGTTTTTGCTTAAAGTTTCACGGCCAAGAAATCAAAATTAAATAAGTGACTTCTAAAATTTATATTTCAATTAAAACTTTATCATAACGACATGAGCCTGACTAGAGATTTCCCCATACAATATACTTCTATGACGTTGTTGTAATCACATTATTGAAAAAAAACTTAACAAGGTTATAAGTTTTTTCATACATTACAAGTATTAGTTTCCAGATAATTATTAATTTTCTTGAGCAATAAAGTATTATGGGTTTATTTATATATTTTTTGATCAACAATTCAAACCTTTGGTAGGTTAAAATAAATTCATTGATGAGACTGCTCGTATAAAAAATATTATACCAACAAAGTTATAAGTAAATATTTGTACACAATATAAACCCATATAAAGTGTTTTAAAAAAAATATATATATTTTCCACTTGTTAATTCAATTTTGAAATTGTGCTAACAAATGTATTTTGAAAAATAAATAATAGTTCTTAAAATATCAAATTCGTTTTGACTGTTTGTGTGTACAGGAAATTCGATTTGTGACCAGTTGGCACCTGTGAAATGTTCCCATTTCCTTTTCAAACACGCTGAAAGCCTCCAGGCGGGCTTGTGACAATCCGCTGAAAAGCATCCACTTGTTTTGTTGTACATTCTATTATACAGGAAGCACTAAAGGGGTAAGATTAATGATGTTACAAAATATTTAAAAGCAGCGTTATTTTATATCTGCAGGCGTCTTTTTCAAAAAAAATTCACCTGCTAAATAAAACTGTAATTAATGTAGAAAATATATCAAGAAGAAGTAAAATAGACATTGTACTCCGAAAAAACTGAGTATAATTAAAAATATGAAATTTACAAGACATTACTCTTGTATTTAGAAAAAAAAAATTCATTGTTTGACTGTATACAATATACGAAATTTAATTGATGATGGTTTCAGCAGTAATTAGCACAAATAATAAAATTTTGCTAATATTTATTCAAACCAGTTTTATAAAATATAATTTTTAATATATTATACATCCGAAATTTAATCTATTAAAAAATATTTCATAAGGGAGCTTCTATTGCATCTTCTGTTCTGTAGATTTATGAATCTACTCAAGGATTTCATATAATATTCAAATTAGTACATAATTAATTATCCGAAGTTAGTTTCCATACCAAAGATGAAATTGATCACCGTATTGCTAACCACTGATACGAAAGCTTCTATAATGAGAAATACACCAAGGCTTGGCTTTAACAATGCCCGTGCCGACTTAATTATGATCTGCGGCAATATTAGTTACAGCCATAATGAATCATTCAAAATAAGGGTGCTTAAAGATAATAGGTTACTGACAATAATTCATATTGTCTTTCAGATATGATGTGATCGTATAAATTATGAAAGTATCGTATAAATATGAAAGCAGTAATAATCAGCTCATGGCCTTACGTATTATCAATGTATTTATTTGCTTTATCAATGGATTTTATTGAAAAGTTGTATACAGTTGGATTTTACTTTAGCGCAATGACGAAACTAAAATCATTGAAAATTGTCTAAAATTAAGTTGTATTGAATATACAGAATAAAACCAATCCTTATGAAAGCTTTAATTAAACAGTGCATAAATCAACGAATCAATGGATTAACCAAAAAAAGATCATTCATTCATAACGCAAGAAAACAGAGTGTGCGTATTGGGGTTATTTTGAATATGTATAGTTGAAACTTGTGTAATAAAATTAACGACGTAATCTAATTATGACAGTTTACAATCTATACGAGAAGTTTCCACAAACGAAACTAAAAGCAATTTCAATTTGCGGTGGGCAATTCTGTTTATCATCCGGAGTTCTGTTGATCTGTCTGTCGGCCAAATCAAGCACCGCGTGATTGATGGGCGCCATCTTGGTGGGTAATGCAGGTTTCTTCCCGAGCGGCCTCGTGACATCTAGCGGCGAGCGAGAAAATAAATTGATTCTAGGGCAATTCTTCATCGGCTGGTGACAATGATAGAGTGACGACAGCCCGCGTTTGGATATGACGTTTTAATATACTGTTGTCTCAGGATATTCGCTGTATCCGATACTCTATAATATTTTAATTTCAAGGACAGAAAAAAGCCACAAAAATCTAAAAAAATATATCAATCTATCAATCCGTCCAAACCCAAATTAGGTAATATATCCACAGTGTACAGTGTACGAAATTGGGTGTAATTTAATTTATCTAATAAACTTATAAGTATAAAAACACCTTACGGTAGACCCTAAAAAAGCATATCGCTTATACAAACTCTAATTTTCATAGTTAAATATATTTTAGTTTCCACGATGATCAAAATAAGTAATACTTCTAATAAATCTAAATAAATCTGATCTTCAAGTGACTGTTTAAAGAGGACGCACGCAGATAATGGCAAAAAGGTCAGCGGTTTGCAACGATCGGCAAATATCACGAATGTTTCTAACTTGTGACGTTTCTGGAATTTGCCTAGTTTTAAATAAACAAATCATACAAAAAGGTTTTTGTTTATTTTTGAACCAAGAGACAATGTAAAGAATTTAACATCAAAAATTTCTTCAACCGAGTTTGAAGCCCTATGACCAGTAGTAATCAAGCATGCGATTGTATTTGTCCAAGAATTAACAATATACATTATTTGTTTTTGCATTAAACACTTTCAATTCTTACTCTATATTAAAGTTTTAATTTAAACTATACCTCATTAACGTAAACATCGTCTTACAGGGTCATGCGTTTTCCATATAAAGCAAAAACATTTCTACCGACTTCTACAACATAAACACGTCTTCTTGAAACCAAGAATGTTACGTTTAAATAGAAAATACCAAGTCTGCATAATGATCAAAAAGGAAGGCGAAATAACATCAAACGGGTCTCTAAGTATATCAAACATTACAAATAATATATATTATATAGTTAAAGAAGCCATTAAATACAAAATATTAACAAGTCATAAATCAATATTTGATATTGTTATACCCTTCTCAAAAAACCGATTTTTATGTTTGTTATGCGTTCTCATAAATAATGTCTCCATATTCGCGTGTAACATTGTGACAGGCATGCGTAAATCCGATTGAAGTCGATTTGACAAGAGTAAGTAGATTAATATATTCTTTTCATTCGGTTTTGTCGAGTTAGCTAACTTTGACTTTGTTTAGTCACGCACTCAGCAAGCAATCAACAAATTACACAAATAACACGAAAATTGCAAAAAACACACAGCGAAAAGAATCGTTATTAAAAAGGCCATTTTGATAAGTATTGTGAACCAAATCGATCTGTCAAGGATGAAAAAAATGCTTATTGGTATTAATATAATTGCGTAAGTGCCACATAATGAGAGGTTAATCTAAGGATGTAGGAATAAAATAATAACGCAACACGTCAGTAATATATTAACATATATATATTTTTTTATAAATAACAGAGATAAGATGTATCCCAGAGCTTGTTGAAAATAGTTACGACTTGCATACGATTTAGGGCATTTGCTTGAGCTGGCATATATTCCATTTATTGTTGCAACACGCGGATGTCACTCCAACTTGTTCAACATGCACAACGCTCGCCCTCCCAGCGTAGTTGAAGGCTGAAATATTTCTAACATACAATAAATGCCACGTGAATCTTTTACTGCTGAGAATCAGGGATGGTATACTTTACATTAAGCTGTAGTTTTTAAAATAAGTATAAGGTGTAGAAGGATCCGGAAATCCACTTCACTATTTAATCCTTAGAAAACAATGAACACTAATTCAGCATAAATTTATGCTTAGTGAGATGGTCGTCAACTATCTTTGAGGAGAGGCACCCGATGGAAAAGATTTAATAAATATAGGGTGTGTTGAAAATCATAATTATAGTCAAAGTAGTAATGTTTGAGTAGTAAAGAAAAATTAACAAATGAAAAAATGAATACTTATATTTGAAGGTAGTAAGTTGAATTTGGCTTAATGTACATTATATTTATAAATATATGATAAATTTTACGCTTTATTATAAAAAAGTTTACATTTCCCCTGAATAAGCACTGTTTGTACTGTAGGTCAAAAGAATTCCAAACAAATAAAAAAAATATCACAACAAAACACTTGTTAAATGTGAACGGTTTATTAGTAAATCTTTGGAATTTCTTGGAGCTAGTAGTAGCAACCCTGGTTTGAAAGTTTACAAAAGTTTTAGCAAAAATTCTCGCGAATGTTCCCGTATAAAGCTCGTGTTTGAAGACGAGACACGCCTACTTAGGTACGACGGGCACATAAAATATTATACAGTCGTTTATTTGTGTTTTGAATAATAGAAATTTGCACGAAGAAGCCTTAAGCCGGCCGCTTTACATAAGTTCGCTTTGATCTCGATGCAGCAGCGGCGGAGACGGAATGAACTTCGCAAATCCACATCGAAGAGAAATACATTTATGAATAGACCAACTAAATTGACTGCTTTGCTTTGCAGTGTTCTAGTTTCAATAATACTGAAGATAATTTTAACCTCAATCGCTGGAAAACGGTATGGATTTTTTCTGTTGAAAACTACAGAATGCATTCAAACGTGTTTGTTAAAAGTTTTACATTTGATGCAATATTGTTGTTAACTAACCGACATTTTACGCAATAAATTTGTATGAGAGTATTTAATGTTTGTAGGTTTTTTAAGGTTTTATACGTGCCCCTATACAATCGCCGTACAATTGATATATTTTATTGTGTGAACCGTTATTTGTTGTTTGTTTCGTCTACGTATGGTCCAATACAAACACTAGCTGACCAACAGATCATACCATACAAACGCTGTAGATTGAATTATATTCTGTTGGTGGTTGTGTATTTCAGTCATAAAATTCATTTTAAAAATCGTGAAATTATTAAGAGTACTCACCAAGTACCACATGTGCTGCCAGCGATGGTCGTTGATGGGGAAGTCTACTGGCCTGGCCAGCGTGATTAGGTCCCTCTTGGTCCTCGACAGCACTTTCTGCTGCCTCGCCCACCGGACTCTGGCATCTCCTCGCAGCTTCTCGTTGTGTGGAGGAGATTCACTCAAGGATCGTCGTCTAACGCCATTGTGGTGAAAGTGGTAGAAGTCTGTAAGAATCTGAAAATAATATTAAATATTAATCAACATTTCCAAAACTGAAATGATTAAGGAAGATTATTTTTAAATTGTTGTGTATAAGCCTGCATCAGAAAACGGTATTCACTCAAAGGGTTTCTTCAGTTATCAAAAAACCGATCACTATTTCGTGAAAACAAAAAATTCGTAAATTCGTTTGTATCTTGTATTTATTTTGAGTAAGTATAAATGACCCGATAAAATGTTAAAAAAAACCTTATTTTACTATTGATTTTTTGTGAAGACCGTCTTATAGGAAGTACGATTTTACCTATACAGGTTTGATTGAGTGATAATAATTAAGTACATTTTTTCAAATATTGAAAATAGATTAAAGAAACTCTTAGAAAAATATCATCGTGATTTATGTGGGATTTGAACCCACATCCCCAAGCTTACATGGCCGATGCATTACCAATTATACCAACGAATCACTGGTACTAAGCAAGAATTTTCAACAATCATATCCTATAAATGAAACAACAATTAAATATTGTGTGACTTGCAATACTAGACTTTTAACCCAAAGTACTGAATGAAGCATTTAAATCCGATCTGGATATTATTATTTCTAAAGTCTATTTAATTAAGCCAATACACACACTTAAACATATTATAGATTTTTCGTGAAGACCGTCTCATTTATTTTATACTCATTAACAGCAGGATGTAATTATAAAAAAAATATTTGGAAGTATTTAACTAATGAGGAACTATTATATAATCAACATAATATTTACACCACAGACTACAATAAAAACTAAATTCACAAAACTCATGTGATTTATGTTTGCGGTATTTGACGTGTGTATATAAGGCCATAAATACAAACATCGTTAATAGAGTGGAACGCTTTAACGAAGGTTTAATTGAGACTAACTTTCAAAGGGTTTTTTCAGCGGAATATTACCCCTCGGTGGCCGTGTTTCGTAGCCAGGGAGACCTGCAGACGGAAGTGCTTCAGGCTGTCGTTTCAGTGTTCTCTAGCGGAGAGCTTTTTTCTGTAAAAATATTCTTTTATTTGTGCCTTTGCGACCGATGTAAAAAATCCCGCTTTTACACTCCGCTGATAATGGCGGCGCAGATATAGAACGGTTTTTTCTCTAAGGATTTTCCGTCGATTCTACATACATGTTTAAAGGAAAGGTTTCTGTTGGGTAAAGCTCACGTGCAACTATGCTTAGGTTTTTCTTGGAAACGAGAATTTTTCAGATAAAAATCAACCTGAAACTCCGAGTTATTTCAAATATTTCTTTCTTGTGAAGTTTATTTAATTGACATTTAAAAAAAAAAAAATACTAGAAATCTATTTGGTATTTTTAAATAAGGTTTTAGTCATTAACATTTTTGAAATGTAAGGTTAAAACTAATTCTATCCAGTCGTGACTAATAATGCATTGTTTTTTTATCTCTCTTTATATTAAAAAAGTGTAATCACTGATAAATTTGCATTGATAAAAGCTATTACTGGAATTTTCAACCCAATGAAATAATTGAAATTACAAGATGGACTTCATTCGTAGCTCGTAAGAATCTTCGTCCTGCGGGGTTTTTAATGAGATTGGCCATAATGAAGCAATTTGTGTGTTTGTACGCAGGAAAAAAAACAACTCGCCAAAATTAGACAATGCGTAAAGCGGGATGCTTCTGGAAATATGATAATGTTATTAACAAATGAAATTCGATTACACAAAAACACAAAACAAGCTTTTTTTTTTTACAAAAAAACTGGGTAATAAATTAGCTGGGATTAATGTTATATGAACACAGGAGCGTGCAAGCCAAATCAAGAATTCCCATAAACCTAAAAAGCCTAAACAAACACGGGATGAAGGTAAGGGTAGTTTGTCGAGGGGTGGTAATGCATCATGCGTGGAGGATTAGCGAAATGGCACGTATATTTTGTTTGTATATTTATGGCTCGTGGTATTCTTAAACACATACGATAGATTAAAATTGCACCATATGGACAATGGATTTTGTTAGAAATTCGACTGGTTAAATCCATTTATGAACATATACCTTTAACGGTTTATTTTTACAACAGATGTAAAATTTGGATTTCTAGACTTTAATCATTTAAAAATCATTCAAAGAGACGCTTATAAAATATTTTAAATCATCAATAGTCAAATACTTTTCGTAGTTGTTTGTTAACATAGACATAACATTTTATAATTTTACAGAAATAAACAAATCACCCAGTGGTATATTTTAAACGTAAAATCAACTCATTATTCATCCTGATTTTTATATAAACTCGAAACTAGAATTTTTATGCATAAAAAAAATAACGCTAACGGGTAAAAAATTTTTACGCTAATATGAATTTATTAAATGCAGTCAAATTAATTTGACTGCAAGCCAATAAGCCGAACAGTTTTGATAATTGCAGTAAATTTTCTTTGAAATTTAAATAAAAATTGTTCATAATTTAATCAGACACAAACTTCCTGATACAAGTACAGCCGAGAAATTCATTCCAATGCAAAAACGGATGAGTAATCTCTTCTGCAGAGCATTTCCTCTGGCATACTGCTGAATACAGGATTCTGGATTATTAAAAGCAAAATGTATGGAATTAATTCCGTTTTTTGTTCGTTTTACAACATCAGTGTGAGGAACGGATATTTCTGGTTCTTGTTTTTCTCGAGTTTCATTTTATAATAGCGTAATACTAAGCATTTCATCTGAACTTCAATCTAATCTCCGATCAAGTGAAAATATGCTTTGAACGCAAAGGTAAAGTTCGAAATAATTAATCCGAAAATAATGACCTGGGAAATATTCTGCTGAAGCACCAATCAAAACATTTCCGTTAAATTTAAGCCAGGAAAACGTTTAATATTGAAATGTTATGAGAAAATAGAATATAAATTATTGCAGTGGCTATATATGGGGATACGAAATAAAGTGTTAGCATCATTAGACATCTGAGTTGAAAATTTGAGCTTGAGCGTAAAAAAATCGTTCGGTCATATTAAATATATATATAATAAATATGCTACGAAAAATAAGGTAAATTTGAAGAGTTTATTGGTCTTGATTGTCAAAGGCCAGAACTTATCGCATCGCTAAGAATAAAGAATAAGTATATGAATTATATATGTTAGAAACTCCCAGGGTATCAATATGGAAGGATTCTGACCCAGGGAGTTATAGGAGGAATAATATAAACATTAAAATTTGGTTGAAAGGGGGTGTTAAAAAAAGTAGTATTATTATTTTTTTAAATATTGGACATCGCTGCCCATCTTGAACCAACGGAAACAAAGCCGAAGAAATATAAATAATAACATTATACAATAAATTAAATCTCTCAGCGGGAACGCAAAAGTTCAAATTGAATTTGCGTCACAAATAACTCAAAAAAACAAACGGTAATTTAGGATCGTCCATCAATTAAGTTAGGCGAAAACTCCCAGAAGTACGTGCCGCCCCTGCAAAGAAGGGCCGAGATCGGTTGACAGTAATACAATATTCTAGTAATGAATAAGGCAAAAAGAAATATCTAATATTCTAGGCTTCTTTCAAGTCTCACGACATTTATCATTTCATTCAAAAAAATAGATTGATGTTGTTTTAAGCGAAAATCTATTATATAACACAGTAATTTGTTGGTTTTTATATTGGGGTATTGGAAAAAATAAGTTGATTTGCGTTTTTATTTGTGTGTACTTTTGATATGCTTAAAATAAATAATAAAATATAGTACACAATTGAAATTGCATATTCATAATATTTGAGAATAAGCAAGGCATCCGAAAGTTTAAGGATAATAATATACAAATTATAAAAATCTCGCATCATTTGTGGCATTTAAAATAAGATTGAAATATTTTAAAGAAAGTACTGTGAATAAAGCTAAACATATACACAAGTGCTTGGTTTAAAATAATACCTGATGATCGTTTACTAATTTTACATAAATTAATAAATTTAGTATACGTTATGTAGAGTATATATATATTTTTAGTATAATTACGAATTTCATCTCGAGCTTTGATCACAGCTTAAAAACCTTGCTTGTTAAGTTGGATATAACCGTAAAAATAATTTAAACGAAACGATATCCATTTAACTAAGATAGCCTAACTCAACACTAGAAACTAACCTAAGTCGTAAAATAACTCCACCTTAAACTGCGGCCATAAAAATGTGCGGAAGTAACCGTTTTGCATCGGGCCAAATCTAGACCCGAAATTTCAGCACTTGGACTTATTACGGCTCTAGATTTACGGGAGCAGGCGACCCTCCGGCCGGGCCAGGCGACCCTCCGGGCCCCCTCCGGACCCCGCCAGGGCCCTGATTGGCCTGCCCTGGCGCGATAAGGCCCGTTTGGCCAGCACTAGTGATATACCCGATCTGTGGCACTTATATCCCAGATAGAAGCACTACTCCACAGCGGATATGCTAAGTCGTTTTCAATCAAACGCCTACAACTTTTGACGGACTTGAACGAACGAATATTACTATTTTACCAATATATTTTTAGTTTGGTTATATTACGTAACGTTTCGTTTTCTGTGAGTTGTGCTTTTTTGTTAAGCTCCATTTTATATTTCATGCCGATAATATTATGGTATTATTACTAACTAGAAATGTAGCCCGTCATAAAATGACGTATTCGATGAACGATGCAATAGTGTTTGAACATATGTTTGGCTGACAATTATATGAATATTTTATTTCATTTTGTACACATATATTTGGAATAACCGGATATTAATTTCTAAAGCAAAGCCATTCTAGGAAATATCACATTTCGTGTCACAAACAACGAATTACTTTCACTGCACTGTTCTTTATTAGATGCAGTCTTTATCACGTTCAATTGTGCTATTCTTTTTTAATTACGTTTGCTGTGCTTAGACGGTGTTATTTTTTTAGGAGGCATTTTAAGTTATTAATGATGTGATTAATAATTTCTAACGCAACTAAAAAATAAAATTGGTACTTGTGTCAAGCTGACATAAACTGTAAATTACTTAGAAGCATCATATTTTGTTTTTTTGTAAAAATTCTAAATTTGAAATTCTCGCTGTGAACAACAGAATCATATTTTTCGTACATAAAGCATATTTGATAGTTTTATTTAATTAGTTTATGAATGAAAATATTATCCTATCGTCTTGAAATTCGGCACATAACTGCGGAAAAACTTACTAAACTTAAGTGCAAAAAATCAGCGTTGTATCTTTTAAGATATTCTATAGAGAAGCAAAAAATGAAACATACACACACACAATGGCTATTATTATAGTAGATATGATTAGGCACACATAGAAGATGATTAAAGAAACTCTCAGAAAGATATCATCGTGATTTGTGTGGGATTTGAACCCACTCCCCCAGGCTTACATGGCCTGTGTACTGGTCCTTGTACTAACGAATCACATCCATTAATCGAGAATTTTTAACAATCATACTCTACATATGAACCAACCAATATGATCACGCAAATCACGATGATATTTTTTTGAGAATTTCTTTAATCATCTTCTATGCGTGAACTAATGTGCCTAATCATATTAGTAATACTATAATAAACCCGCAATGGGTAATAAATACGCATCTGATTGACGTTCAATCCAAAAAATAGACATACGTATTATGGTATTACTTAAACTAGTTCTTAACATGTATATTATATAATTAAGTATTCCTAGTATTTATTATATTGTATAAGGTGAACTATGTTGAAAACGAAATAAAATATTAATCACAGTGTAGGTTATTTAATTATATAACTACCGGTAAAACGTAATTCATAATAATCATGTACAATTGTCATGACAAATGGGAGTTTAATTCAAGTTATTCAAAAGCTTACTGAGAACCTCCAGACGATTGTAAATTATTCCAAAAACACCTGATCGTCGGAATCGCCGAAAATGAACATATTCTACCTTTAGAAGGGGAGGTGTTCACCAACATGAAAAGCTAATGAAACTAAATGAGCTTATTCTCCTTATGTTCCAAAAGCTTTTGAAAAATCTTTTACCTTTTGAAAATTTAATATTTTTATTTCAACTAAATTCACAGAAATCGTTTTAAAAGTAATAATGAAAATTTTACTTGCCAATAAATAAAAAAACCAATACTGAATAGAAAAAAAAACCTATTTGGAATCTGCTAACACGTGTCCATAAAATCTAAAGTTTTTCTAGGTTATGTAAATATTTTTCGGTGAAATTTTAATTAAATTGTGGTCATATTTAAAAAAAATGGTTAAATGTTTATTTAAGTTTGTATGAAAACGAAAATCAACCTAAAAAATAAACAAGATTTGGTATTTTGGTGCCCGTATGGGAAAAATGTACTAAATCATAATATTAAAATTACTATAAAATATATTCAGTACAGTTAAATTAAATAACTTATACTACAAAAAGTTGATAAAATTACCGTACTATTATTTAAATTTTTTTTTTTTTTAGGATAGTTATTACTTAGAAAGCATTTTTCATGAAAATAATCAGAAGGTGTCTTAGTCTATAAATAGTTTATTTGTAAATTTGGTGTGATTTATGTAACAATGAAGGTTGCGTCGCGCCCGTTAACCCTTTGACCCCCAACACTTATCTCCACGCCCTCTGGCTGGTCTGTTTGAATCATAGACACATGACTCCCATATTTATTCTAGCACCTCAGGCTAACCTTGCGTGTCAGACCCATTGAAGTAGTACATTATGTAACTAGCCACCGAAATAGCGCACATTTCAAATCATCTTATTAAATTTAAAAAAATAATAATATTCAACCCGACGAGTAAAATGAAATCAATGATTATTCAGATTTGTTTGCAACCCCATCGGTGTCGTGAAAAAACTTTGCGAGATATGTTCTCGTTGTTTCATACCCAATTAAATTAACTCAATATTGTATATCAATGAGTGATTGAACAAAACTGATAGTTATATAAATTATATTTTGTATTTTTTTAATGTATTTTATGTAATGTAACCCAATAGTTCCCAAAAACATACTGATTTAAGTTAATGCTTACTCATTTGATACTTACTTTACAGACGGGAGTAAAGAAATGCAATTAATATATGTCCTTGAATAAACTTGTTTCATATTGTTAATACGACTGTAATGATAAAATCAACCAGTTGGATAACAAAATATGAAAATTACTGAGTTTTTATTATTATTGATTAAGAGTTAATATGAAGCGGATATATAAAGTAGTTTCACTTAGCAAGAAGCTCGTTGTTCGACGAAATCACCACCAAACAAGGGGTGATGGCGAAATCCGCCCCACGGAGAAGCTGGTCGGAGTTCGTCAATTAATTCGACACGATGTGCGGATTAAGTGAAATTGGCAATGCCTGAGTTAGCCAAAACTTTCTCACAAGCAAACTTGGAGTACGGAGAAGAGGGAAAATGAGATTTGGAGAAACCGACTTGATGGGGATGTTTCCTTCATGTTCGATAGTAGATCCAAAAAATGGCCAAATCAATAAAAATAACAGCCTGTACGTTTTATTTTCTTTCATTGCGTAACCTCTGTACAAGGTATTTTTTCGAAAGCAGTTGCTAAAAAATGTAGTAACAAGGGGAACAGTTAAAACATAAAATGACTAAAAGTGTGCCTGAAATTAGTCTTCAAGACACAAATACGTTTTCAAAACAAGATTAATATATTGTTGCATAGATATATTACAGTGATTGTTTCCATTAATAACTATCTAAAAAATCAAGTACGTTACAAAATATATATTAGTAACAAGTTTGTAATCAAAATTACGAAATAAATGCAAATTTGAAACATTATTATTTTTTATCTTCATAATGTTATTTGGGAAATCAAAATTTTTTGTAATATTTACTTTACATTTTTAAAAAGATATTTGCTGTTATTTTGTAATAATGCTTAGCACGCCACTAGTATTTACTAGCTCTCAATTATTTTCATAAGACTGTGAGTTACTTTACATCAACAATGATATGCACAATCTAATGCAAAATATTGATAAAACGTTTATTTGTTGATATTTATGTACAAAAACATCACTTGCGCGAATTATTATAATATCAGTAAAAGCTTTAATAGCGTCAAAGCATTGTTATTTTGCCATTTTACAAAAAAAAATAAATACCGGCGCCAAACCTTAGACTTGAGTATGCCCGAATATGTAGGGTCGGGTAAATTATTGCGTTGCTGTCTAGAATAAATCACCTTCAAGTGGATTGCTGATTCTAGTACTATGATGGGCTATATTTTAAGGGTGTTTATAAATTTATATGTGCCATAAAAACCGGTTGTTTGAAAAAATGGGTGTCAGACCGAACCGACTTGCACTTATATGCACTCTAATAATATGAGAAATAATATTTTTCCAAACATAAACATTAATACAATATAAAGAAAAAAAATATTTGGTAGCATTAATAACAATTTGATTCTTTTACGGGATAGATTTTTTTATAATTATAAAATTAATTATTGCAATATTATCTCAAATTTCACCATATGCACCAATATAATTATCATTAGATGATTAATAAATTGAATGATATTATATCACATTTTTTTAAAATAGCTCTGCGTCCTAAAAAATAAATTTAAAACACAGTATTCTTACTTTAATTAAAGCGTTTAAAACGTGTTTTAGGTTTTATATTACAATCAACAGCAAAAAAATAGCTGAAATAATCGTCCGATAATAATTTTACATAGTTTAAAGTAACTCTAAACGCCCGGAAAATTCAAAACACCCCGAACTGAAGCAACAAGTGGTTGAGAATAAACTACAAAAATGCGTATTTGATATAGTTTCAAGTTGTTCGAGTACGGCGCCTGTATTACAGTTGATAAAGTATTAAATCAATTTTTTTATAAAATTTAGATTAGTAAAATGTAGCCTTGAAATAAAAACTCAGATTAACCAACATATTTTTCGAAAAACTCTCTAAATACTTTATCATTCATAAAACCAGGTCATACCGTTATTCATGTTTTGCGTCTATTTTATTGTTTATCTCTATTTTAAAATTCGTTTTAATATATATATAAATCAATTAACTGTTTAGGATGTTTTCATTCCTAGAAAATGGCTCGAGTACTAGAGCTGAAACGTTTGAACACTTATAAAGCATTGATGCTACTTAGCACCCAAAGAAAATTTTCTATTAGCAACAGTCACCAAGATTTACTTACTTTTCTGTAAAAGTAAACTTTTCGTAAAAATTAAAATTGTATTCATAAAATTGTTCATTTTTCTAAAGGGAGAAATAAAGCTAAGTGCTTATAATGCTGCGGTATCTTGTACAATACTTGGTTACACTCAATTTAAAAGGAAAGAACAGCTGTGAAAATGTATTTTTTATTTTTTGCAAAGACAAGTGGCCTTTCAAGGGCGCTGGATACAACGCTTATACGAATTATAAAACACTTCACTAATTAAGCTAACAAGGAATAACGATCTCGTGTAAACGTTACGTAAACCAAAAGTCATTTTTTTTTAAAGGATCTTCTAAATCGACCTTTGGCGGGTATTTTCAGTAAGAAACCTGCCTATCTTACTTAATAAAAACGATGAATTCTCTTTACAAGTCTGATACTTACGAGGATAATTAAGAAGCAATTTCTTACACTTACACAGTTAAACTTTTCCAATTATTAGAAATGAAAAAGTTTAAAGCAAAAACCACATGCTCCAAAAAAAAAAGAACCGATAACTTTTTATTTATTTTATTAAAATTCATTTTTGCTTTTAAAATATTATTTTCATAAGCGCAAAGTTGATTTTTATTATTTTTAAAATTTAGAATATCCAATGGAAATAAGTAAAAATTAACATATGAAACATGTTAAAGGTTACTAAAACGCCTGTTATTATGTTATATTAGGAATTATATTTTTTTTTTGTTAGATTATTCAATTGAAGTGTTTCTATTGAAGAAGTAGACATTTTCATAGGAACACAATTACCCCTGCCTTGCTATGACAGCGGAGCAGATGGGATCTTCTCATGAATTTTTCACGAAAAAATAACCCAGGAAGGATGTGAAATAAATTAAATCATTTGGAAATGGAAACACCGCGTGTTTTCGATCAAATATATATAAAATGTTCGATCCGAGGCAATGAATTACACGATTCGGTGAAATTCGATCGAAGGAAAATATTTTCGAAATCAAAATGAGGGAATATTTTTTTTGCCTCGATGATTACGTGCGTAAATTCGTTTTGAAAGATCTAAATTACATATTAGAAAATAAATTGAAAATAATATCACATCTTAAGAAGTGAAATAGTAAATGTTGTTTTGAAAACTCTCAAAAGTTTTTAGCAGAGAAATCATGATTAAAAAAATGGACAGAATTATTTATTAAATGTGGTAAAAAAAATATGTTACTGTTTGACCAATTGGAAAGAACTATATTATATTTTATTAAAATATTATTGAATTGTTTATTGATATATGGCAAAACATATGTGTAATTTAAGTATTTTAATTATTTTCTTATATAATTGATGAAATATTTAACAAAGCGATTGAATGAAAAAAGAGATAATCTAGTTTGTGTGTTTAAGTAAGTTTTTTGTAATAAATATATATGTTACGTGATGATTATACTCATATAATTGTTTTATTTGCGTTATTAGTGGTTTTATTTAATTGTGAAAGTCAATAATAAAATACTTCCAATTACGTACGAATTAAAAAAATAGAATATAAATGTATGAAAAAAATTTCAGGCCTTCATTACATTGATACTTTTTGTAGCATAAGGCTTATTTTTTCGAACTTATTTTGTTTTTACCATATAAACTTTTACATTTACGAATATACTAGTACTACTAAGACATCGTGGTTGTTTGGCAACTGAAGATGTGTATGTATATAGAAAAGAACAAATTTTTCTTCATCACTAAAACATTTGTACTCAGCCATGCTAAAAGCAGCAAAGATCTCTGATAAAAAATACAATAACATTTATTCAAAACACGCTACGAAGGCTAAACAGGATACTTCAAAATTCACTCTACCATACAAAGTAGGGTGATCGATGGGTTTATGAGCATGTTAAATTTAATATTTTATGTTGTTTATATATACATATATATATATATACATTTTATTAACGTCAAAATTGCTTGAGAGTAGTAGTAACAGTTTTGCTAAAGAGTAGGTTTTATGTTATGAAAATAATTTATATTTTACATATAAATTTTTCATTTAAAGAATTCGTAATAAATTTTATTATGACGATAATTAAATTTTAATCAGTATTTGCTAAAAAAAATTGCTTTTTTTTAAAATACAAAAAAACGACATTTGTTCTGAAGAATTATGTACAAGTTCAGTCTTCGCATAACGCAAATAAGGCACAAAAAACAAACGAGCGGCATCCGTTTTCAGGAAATTACGGGTGCTCTAAGCCGTGTGCAACTGAAACTAATGACGTGTTTGCCCTCTTTCAGTTGGCTGCACTGATAAATATGAACGGCGTAGGCCGGGGAGGGCGAGGAGGGCGAGGAGGGCGAGGAGGCCGGGACAGCATATGCCTGTGCGGCGCCGCTGATAAACCCGCCATTGTGAGTGATATCAGAAAGTAACGATAGCCATTTTTTTTTAGCTTATGCAACATCAAATAACAATAGCCAATATGCTAGTAAATTACAAATATTTTCATTAGTGAGTACTTTTTAGCCTGAGTGAACTTTTGAAAGGCAAAAGTGCTAACAAGCTTACATATAATGTATAATTTTATTCAGTTGTATCTATGTGAAAAAAAGTCTATGAAACATCATTATAGTTGACTACATTGAGTAGTTTTTTAGCCGCTAAGATCATGATTAAAATTGCGTAAACATTCACGTGTCTCTATGTATCTACTAGGTATTCTATAAAAATACTGCTTTTTGTGCATATTAAGTTGATGATTAGACAAGCTTAGTATAAATATTGGTAATAGATTAGTTTGATATCTATAAAACATACACGCGAGGAAGATTCCGCCGGTGGGAAATTCGATTTGAAGTTAAACTAATCTATCGAACGACAAATGAGATGGGTGCCTGAAGGTTCTTGCCGCAATCACCGAAGCCTTCTCGGGTCCGCCATTAGAAGTGACCTGGATGAAGGCACTCGTGGGTGCCACAGTAGCCGATACTACAAATTATTAAAAAATATATATTATCACACTTTAAGCGGGTAACCAAATTGACTAAACTGATGTGCGAAGCGGACAAAATTCGCGTAAAATTGCACGTGTGAAATCTAGTATATACACTCTTTGATTTGCATGTAGTCAAATACATCGTTTTCTATAAAAAGTTGAACTACTTTGTCCTAAAAATTGTTCAATAATTAGAGGATTATCATTCTCTAAACACTCCACTTCTTCATTGTCACTTTGTTGAGAATCACTGGACAGTATTGGTAGAAGTAACGTTGACGAGTCTAAACAAACATTACGAGCTGTAAACCTAAAGAGTAAAATGATCTTCTCCCACTTTTAGAGTAAACACATTAAAAAGGTACACGCCCCGCTTTCAGACAGCAGTCCGCAAAACGGGTACTAGTACCCGCCACGCCTTTAGTGTGTTTTAATACATAAAAAAAAGAACAAATTTGGTAGTTTACACATTAAACTAAAAAAAAAAAAAAGTTGTTTATATAATAGCATGCATAAGTTAAAAGATTTTTCAGACTCTCTCTGAAATCTATTAAATACTTATTTTCTTCACAATTATATTTTCTAATGAATTTTCATTATAAATACTTAGAGATATACTCAATTAAAATGATTATATCATGATGTATATAATTTCCTCCCGTTTCGACGGTATTAACCGGAGGTATGCCACTACGGCGCTGATCTCCCGGCGGGTGGAATGCTTTCATTAGGCCCTCCGATAATAAACAACATTCGGCACTCAGCGTATGCGTGCCCGTGCCAAGGACAATAATTGAATTCCTCACGTACTAAACCCACCAAAACCGAACAGAATATTTATGAGAAATGTTCACGAAACAAGAAGCAGTCCTGGTAAGCAGTACGCTAAAAAAGCCGCTAATACCGTGAACTATTTCAATATAACGAAATCAGCCTTTATAATCAGGTTCAGGTGGGTTTGAGGGAGTGGAAACTCACTTGTACACTCGATTATAGAAAAGTTTTATTTTATGAAAATTAAGCTTATTCTAAGCATTCTTATTAAATTTGATATAAACTTTCACCAATAAATTGTTTTTGGCAAGTAACGAATGGTTTATATTTTCAATACTTGTATCAATACTTGTTTAGTAAGTTTATAAAACTGATTTACATAATTGCGTAACAGGAATTAAGAGTATTAAAAAAATACTAGATATATTATATTAAATTAATTTTATTATCCGTGACTCAGAACTAAAAAATCAAATGAGTTTCATCTTCTGAACTTAAATATTTTACGAAGTATTTAAGCAAACGTTTTCAATTAACAATAGTTTAGTGTTGTTTTTGACTTTAGTTAGTTTTATTCGGTGAATTATATTCAGCATGTTTATTAAAATAGCTGGCTGGCTGTTTAGTTAAATTCTCATTTGAGCCAAAATTAAAAGTATTTTTAAACTCTTACTTTTAGTATATTTCAATTTATCTATAAAGTTAAATTGTTTGAGGGTGATACCAAATTTATCATATAATTGTGAAGACTTGATGTATGGCTACAAATAACAGATGAAAACAATTAAAAAATGATCTACGCCGAAATTTAACTTTAATACCAAAAATATTTTATACAATATAATATATATATACGGAAATGATTAATTTGATATAATTTTAATATTAATCACTATGATTTGATTGATTTTTGAAAACCTTTAAAATAGGAAGAATATAACATAATCGGATTATTTGATTATTATTTTATTACCTAAGTTCGAACTCTCTGCTTTCAAGAGTTAAAACATTGAGAACTTTATTAACAAATAAAGTTACTGAAGTGAATGTTTATTTTAGTAAAATATTAAATATAACTTTATACATCAAATATTTACTATATAAAGTGAGATAATCGAAACCCAGTTTATTATACAGTTTGTATATTTATTAGTAAATTTTTGTCTTCGAATTTACAAGAATAGGTCTTTTTAAGCGACATCAATATTTGATGGTGACCACTTCGTGCATTTTCAATTCTTTTCCGTCCTTTGTAGGTCACATCCTCACACCCCTATAGGCTTTAATAATTTATCAATCGTAAAGGGTCTGGTCGACCTTTTGGGTCTTTTAGTACCTCTTGAGTCTGCCGGATGGTCAAACTCTCCTCACAATGCGACCTGCATTGCCTACTTCAGTACTTATTAAATAAGTTTTAAGAGTAAACAAATATAAGAGAGAAAAAAGGATACATTAAAAAAAATTAGGGTCAATTTTTTTTAATATTCTAAAAATGAGGCATTTTTATATTTGAGTACTTATAAAACAAAAAATGATAAAATATAAATAAATAGTGGGTTTAAGCTTTAAGTTCAAAAGACAAATACGAATAGCTTAAAGACTAGAAGATTATGATCATAATTGTTTGTGAGTGCTTTCGTCTTTCAAGGGTTTCTTCGTGGTAAAAAAAAGTAAAAAAAGTAGTCCGAGGGAGGCGATGTTAATTATTATTTTCTAGCCACTTGACTACTCATACTTTTTGTGGAACAAAGAATTGCATATTATTGACATAATCATATAAAAGTTTTAATTTGCTTTAACTACACTTCATTGCCGAAGGTAGCTCACAGAATATAATTGCATGTCACTTAGTACGCACTGTGGAAGTACAACTAAAGTGACACATTGCATTCATCTTGCAATATATTGCGGGTATGTTCGTATGTCAGAGGCTGAATTTGCATAAAAGACAATAGACCCGACAAGAGTAGTACAGTGCGTACGAATAATTCATTACGCGAAACTCAGCAATACAAAGGCTCGCAATATGTCACTGGAGTAGAAGATATTGTGTAGGTAATTCAAATCCATTTATGACCTACTGCTCGGTGAATACCTTGTGACAATACGTTAATAATTTAATCAAACTCCTTTTTAGGTTGGTAATTTTATCGCAGAACACAAACGTCTATAGTACGAACCGGTTATATAAACACTGATCCATTTTACTACATACTGTAATACTTGTAATACACACTTAACTCAATCAGTTTATTTCGCGATCAATAAGTATAGTTTGACAGTTCTTTTTTTTACCATGTGCAGACCGAAGTCCTTGTCCATGTTTTTAAATCGACTTGAAAGTTTGGCTTATGGTTCGATGTTCAGCAGAAGCATCCAACTCGATCTGAAGAGCCTGATTCTCGAGACTTGCCTGTATGTACTACACAATCCTGAAAGTCAGACAAACATTTGAAAGTTTTCTGTCCTTCACAAAACGGCTATTCTCAAACAAACTGCTTAGTTTTTCGGATAATCGGTTTTTATTTAAAGTTTACTTATTTAACTCGTCGTGAAGTTTGAAGTATGATATTTTCATGTGCCTGTATGTTTTTAAAGGAAAAAGAATTTAAGAATTGTACAGTGTGTAGTTTTGACATTTTAGCCCATTTTCTGCAAAGTTATCCTGTTAAAAGTTTCTTTTTTCCTAAGAAAGTGAAAAACTTATAGCAGATGTAGAAAAAAAAAAACACAGATCCAAATATATAATATATATATATTTATACTTAGTAAAAATATTTAAAAATCAGTTTTCGAAACGTATTATTTAAACTTATTAAAACTGTATTATACAAGGAGCATTATCAGGAGTTTGCTTATTGTTTGACAAATCCCAGTACCGAGAACTCAGAAACAAAATCGAGTATAATACCCAAGTGCTGACTATTTATAATACCACCGCCAGCCAAATCCTTCAAATACATTGGGAAAATGAAAATTTTAGGTAAAGCTCGAATATCAATTCAATTACTGCTGAAATACACGAATTTATACACTAAGTGCTGCATTTGATATCGCCAATGTACCGGGAGGTGTAGTACGATTTGAAACCGGAACTGGATATTAAGGGATTCTGTTTTGATGTCCGGCATTTCCGCTATTCAGGTGGGTCAGTCGTTAATTACGGCGTACAGAGGGTGAAAGCACGGGTCGGGTGGCCCTTATCGGAAATGAAAATTATTCTGAAAAGGAATTCCTTTGAGCAGTTTAAATCAAATGCTTTCCGATTGAAACTTGTCATGCCGTGTTTCACACAGCATTGTTTGTCAAAAAACACAAAAAAATCAACATCGAAATGTTCAAATATCGCACATTTACTACGATTTGAAAAAAACTTTATGCATTAATAAATATACTGTACAGTCAAGGTGAAATAATCAGAACTATAATCGCAAAATGCATTTGTGAATCCACAAGGTGGTTTTATTCTCATTGAAGATACTGTTACACCAATACTTTAATTATGTGAGTTTCTTTTGTAATTTCTAATAACTTAAATGATTAAAATTTATTTAATCTGTTTATTTACATACCTATTTGTTATAAAATATGGATAACTACATAAGATCAGTGATCAAGCACTTTGATCACTGATTGTACACATTAATATAATAATTTGAGATTTTGAGGCTTTTTCGCAGTGGCCAAAGACGTCAAATGTCACGATATCCAAGGTATGTGTGTTCGAATCTGACCTGTGCCTCAAATAACTAACATTCTTACTCAAAAACCTATTAGAGATACATCTTTTCTGCATGGGTTAATATGTGATATAATCAATCACAATAAGTTTAATCATTATAGAATATAGTGCTATTTAATACCGTATTTTTTAGTAAACATATAAATGCTTGGGAATTTTCACTAGTTTCACTGAACATGGCACTGAACTCACCCTAAGAAAACACAGTTATCATACATATTATTATTTCACTTAAAACTGAGTAGGTTATGCGGATTATGAAAACATCACTATTCGCTTCGTATTTACTATGTTAGCTGTATATTTTCTTGTCTTGAATACTAAATGAGCTTTCGACAAAATGGCGGTTGCTTTACTGTACTTAATATAGATTATATATTTATACTATTAAACATAATAAACCGAGTTTATACCCAGCAGCACTTTGATGATAAGTTCCACATTACCGTACAACGAATAGATATTATAATAATCGTTTTGTTGCTAGCATAAACGTATATTCATCGAAAAACCCTTGTTTTATTATATCTCGCACGAATTGGAGTAAGATTAAAGTTGTTTTACACTTTAATTATTAATATAACATGCAAAGAGCTAATAAAATAATACATGTACCACAGAAAAAAATAATTGATTTGTGTCATTGTATTACTTTAAATATATTAATGCCGTTTACAATAAATTATTAACACCAACTAAGAATGTATTATACTTCACGAACACTATATTAAAAAATGCGTAACATAAGGAAAAAAATATTTATTGTATTTTATTTTTGTTAATTTTGATTTTATTACCCATTTTTACTGAGGTGTTTTTAAATTTCAAATAAATAATTTTTTGATAATGTATTCCGGTTGTCCTTTTATAGTTAGTAAAAAAAATAAAATAGATATTTTTCATATTCAATAATCTACTTTTATATTCAATGTACGTTGCCGCAACATTTATTCGGATTTTTTAAAACCCGTTGCAATTAGTGACCCAAGTGCTCGTTTTGTTGTGAACGTATAATGAAATCATTTTTTTTTTATAACTTTATTATCTGTTAAAGACAGAAATTTTAAATAAAAAAATATTTAACATATATTGATTAATGATTCATGACAGCTAAGTGTGTCAAAAATTATTAACATAAATAGAAACATCATAAAAATATGGACTTGAATTGATCCATTTTCTAGTAAAATTATAAACATTTATTCAATATAAACAGCATTACAAATTTATCGTATCTTAAAATATTCATTGCTTGCTCGTATATTGTTGAGTGAAATTATTAAAAATTAAGCGTTATGACAGGATGACTGGTAAAAGCTTTATTATCAACAAAAAAAACTGCGTAAACTTACACAGAGCCTTTTTAAGCAAAAGATAAAGCACAGCGAAATTGAGTCCTGTGGAGATTATGTACGAAAACTTTTTTTAATGACGACAAAAAGCCAATTTACCAACACCCCAGAAAGTGTTTAAATATTCATTTTGGCTGAAAGCTCAGTCCTCAGAATCATTTTTATAAACACCGCCAAAAAAAAAAACTTAACAAAATTCACGCTAAAGACAATTTCACGATAAAATTTCAGATTACTTAAGTGATGAGTATAAATTATTTTCTTTTAAACAAATGTTATTCACAATTAAAAAAAAATAAATTGATGTAGGTCTAATAGTCAGACAGTCCAAAAAAATCATTCGAAGGCGAAAGGGCTCAAAAAGAAAAAAATACCCGATCCTAGAATGTATAGACTATTCAAATTTGCTGTTCAAACTTACTTTTAACCTGCAAAAAATCAATTAAATTAAATTATATGTAAAATTTAGATGAAGCTCAAAAATGCGGAGCAAAGATATTTAACATTGATTTTCAAAACTAATTAGATATTTTGAAAGTCGGTATTTTGATTAATTTGCTGTTTTACTGGATTAATTTTTTTTTTATTTTAGAACAATACACTAATATCATTTTTTTATATATGATATAACATATTATTATGGTTCTTTAAAATTAGGCAACTTTCGCTCATGGTATTTGCATAAAAAACATAAACAAAAACGTCCTGTGCGTGAAAGGGTAAAATATTTTCAGAAATATTTTTGTGTTTAACCCTTTTACCATTATTTTTTGGAGGCTTTCATTGAAATTGGAGCAGGATGCCACGAACTTTTTTAATTATCACGAGAGGTATTTATTTACACTTTGATTTTTCAGATTTAGTTTATGTAGCTTTATCAAAGGCAGTATTTTTTTATTATAACCGGAGAATTTTTTAGCCAGCGCTTTCAAAATTATTATTTATAAAAATATGAAAATTAAAAAATAATACAGAAGTTGAGATGTCAAGATGTGAGATTTTCTGTAAAAATTTCCACTATTTTATAATGGCATGAATTAATAAAAATTACTCGTGGCCCCATCTGTGAGTGAAAGTTCCGTCTACCGATTTATTTAAATTAATTTAATCTTTTGGAAGTAAACTAAAGGTATGTACGTTTTTTTGAAATTTGAATATATTTTTGGATAAATTTGATAAGTATGTGGCACAAATAAAACAAAAATATTTATTGTCAAAAATCACAAACACGGACTGTGAGAACATTGGCGTCCCTTTTCTCCAGATATATTGAATACCTCGGATAATGCTTTATCACCTCAACGTATCAGGGAGTGCTGGAAGTCCGGCTTGTCGTGGGCGCAATAAATTTTCGGTTCGATTGTTTTCAGGAAAAAATATATTGTCTCTACGTGAGCACAGTGGTTCTCGTGCTCATTTGGTGCTTTGGTTTGTATAAAATGAACTTAAATTTCAATAAGCTGATATTACCAACACTACACAAGGAACACACATTTTTGATCTGAACATTTCTATCATATTGAATTTACATCGTTTAGTTAGCATGTGTTTCAATAGATTTTGTACATATCAATTACGTGTAATTTATGTTACTTTACAACAAGTAAAAATAACTGATTCCAGATATCAGCGATTTATTATACTATACATATTTTTAAGTTTTGTTAATGTCTTTATGAAAGACATTTAAAATGACGAGTTCTACGTGACAAAAATCTAAAAAAAAAACCCAATTAGTTATATATATATATATATGCACTTAAAAGGTATACCAATATTTCTTCCAAAAGGCGTAATACGATTGTTCATTGTTTAAAGTGGCACATAGGTATTGTATATAAATATAAGAGAGTTTGAGAATCTGTGGCCGCCTGAGCGATGCGTTGTTTCATCACGCACAAGGATGTGACGTCACAGGAGACCATTGTTGTTCCCTTGGGAAGCAAACGTTTGTGAATCCCCGCGTGTCCTGGTCGGTCCCCGACCCCCGTCCCCACCCCCACTCCGTGTCCCGGTGGCGGGTCTCTGAAAGGGTTTATTGCAGCTCTTCAGAACGGAAGCCGAAGGTTATCCCGGGGTTGAATATCGTCATAAGAGCGCCATCATTCCGACAGTGCCGTATATATATATATTTTTTAAAAAATGTTGTCTTTGTAAGCACTAACCGCTACCAGATAATTAATAAAAATAACCCTTAGGCGCCGGATGGCTGTTGATAGCAACTGGCGAACCACTGCAAATCAATCGCAACTTTTTAAAAAATATTTTCGACCGCTGAATTATTATTTAAGGTCCCGAGTTGCTTACACAAATAAAAATTTTATAAGAAGAAAAAACAGGTACAGGCAATTATTTACAAAAAATGTTATATGTGCCCTGAATAAAAAACTTCAGCTAACAATTATCCAACAACAAACCCATTTCAACTTCACTAATTTAATAGTGTGAACAAACACAAAACGAATCTCACGAAAACAGCGCCGGAATAACACAATAATTGATAAGGCACCGTGACGACAAGGTTCGACGATCAAAGGAAGCTTTCAAAGGTTGTTTTGCGGGGTAGTTTGTTTTATATGATAAACATTCGACAAACCAACAGAAGGATGCAAACGTAAAATAGGCAACGATCTCATCAGGATCGCACAAAGGGTTAGTATTGAAAATATACACCCCATACACCAAATACAAAACTAATGTTTATTAGTCCATGAAGTTTAATTTCGAAAGTCTACAGTATTGTTATAGATTTAAAGAAAAATGAGATATTGTTAATATATCAGCAATTGAGCAAAACAACATATGGTGAGAAATATAAAATTATTCTTTTTTTTCTAGTTCTTTTAAAAACAATATACTATGTCATTTGATTGAATTTGTAATGATAAAACGATTGCGATAAGTTATATTTCATTATTAAATAAAAAATAATCGTATGTGAATATAATAAATGCCAAAGAAAAAAATCAACACACTTCGAGTTTCATAAATTTGCTAGATATATGTTTCTTATTTTTTTAATTACTACATACAATAGTAAAATTAAAAATAAAACTATTTATTTATATATGTAATGAAGAAAATTGATTAGAAAAACGAATCTTCATTGTTAATATTATCAAATATATACTGTTGCATAAATTTGGTTTTTATTATTTAAAATTGACTTTGATGATTTTGGGAGTTTTTAAATGCCAATATTTGATTTTAGATACCAAAGTGAACATCACAAAAATCCGACGGTGAAACATAAACAAAATGAACAAAAAATACAACCTTCTCAGGATGTGTTCATCCTTCCTCTGAAATCTGCGCATTACTTTACCTTTCGTAATAAATTCGTCGGCATAAAACAGCTCTATAGCCAACTACCTCCGAAAAACATTGTACATCATTAAGGCGAATTTGATTTGGTGTTTGGTTCGAAGGAGAGGCACTCAAGTGAAAGGGATAGGAGAGAATCGGCGAATCACAGGCGAGCTTTGGCCATGGATCTTTGCCTAACTCTTGTCTTGAATTTTAAGTAGGCATAAAATTTGTAATCAATTTGAATCGCTAGAGTCGGATGTTGTTACATTTTCGGATTTTATTAAAAGAGAAAGGCCAATATTGCATTTTCCGTCCGTTGAATTCTTAACTATGTATAAAACATCACTCGTTCCGCGTACCTCTATAAAAAAATAACAGATGTTTGTTTATGTTTGTGATGCTTTAAAAACCTTTTTAAATACCACCAAAGTCATGATTTTGAGATAATACACGTTTGATTCACATTAAATATTTTATGTGAATTAATAGTACCCAATTGCTTAAGAATTTAATAACATTGTTATATTTTTGCAAGTGGCATATATTATTGTTTGAGTTTTATTTTAAATTCGTTACTACTAAAATAATATTCATTTTTGATAAATTATGCATGTGCGTGTGGAAAATTTATATATTCATTATATCCGAATAAGGCTGTCGCCAAACCAGTCGTTTAATATAAATTGTTAAATAGTTCTATAAAAAAAATATGGTAGGGAGCTCTTTAGTCTTTTAATAGTGTTTTTTGAGTAGCAACCTTATAAAATTTTAGAATCGCTATATTTCATCGAAACTTGGTACTACAAAATATGGAAATAGTACAAATATCAACAGTTGTACATAAATAGTGATTTTTTTTTATTTCTTAATAAATGGCATTTAAGAGACACAATTAATAAAATTATTCCCAATAATATTAATTATATAACAAAAAAAAAATGAAAGAACGGCTAACGTCCTTCTACTTTATAGCACGAATTTTATTGAAAGCATGCATACAAAGAAGAAGGGCAACATGTTTGGAATAAAATATTTTTTTTGATTATTCGGCTAATCAAATTTACTAAAAAAAATGTAGAAAAGCAAATTGAGCCCGCATGTCGTAAATTTACAACTGCTTATTTAGAGTTTAACTTTCTGGACCGAGATTGTAAAGACCCCAACTGTTTTAACGAACTCTTTCTTCAAGTGTTTTCCAAAATGGTACGATTTTTTTAATAAGTCCCCAGAGAAAGCAGAGTGAATGCGAAGGAACCGAGAAACGAGATAAAACCGAGCAAATAACAGGACTCTTCAGAACTAATCTGCTTCTCAAACAAAATGGGCTTTTTTATAATAAAGATTTGACAATCAACTTTGAAATCAATTATTTATTTATTAAATATGAAATAGCAAATAAAATCGCAAATCAAGCAAATACGATCTCATTTATTTTTAAAGCGGATTTTTGGTTCATGGCTAAGTTGCAATAATTTACTGTTTTGTGGACCATTAGCCACAAATTTTGTTAAAAAATATCAAAATATATTTGGTTATAAATTAATTTATATACAAAAAAAAAAAACAAACTAGCAATCCTGGTGTTTTTAGTCTATCTCTTATTACATTTTTGTCACATAAATAATAAAAAAAAAATTTTTGAACTTGTTTTTAAAATTTAAAATTTTGAGTATTTAAAATGAGGATTCACTGAAAAATCAACCGTTACAAGCATCGGAAACTCGGCTGAACATTTTTCATAGAGCTTCCTCTCCAAACAAACCGTCACATCTGCCCGGGAGACGTACGCGAGCTTCTCCCTTCACGCGGATGGCTTAATTCGTTTTCCAGAAAAGAGAAAAAGAAGAGGAAGCGGGGGAAAGAAGAAGAAATACAATGGCCGCCTCCGGAACCGCTTGTGGGAATTCAAATTTCTATCGGGGGGCGTGGCCTAACTTGCTTCAACGTCCTCCATACGAATTTGTGTAGGTAAGATATTTTAGACATACATTTTTATAAGAAAATAAAAAAGTATATATTCATACTCACATAAAACATAAGAGCAAGAACAATCATTTAAAAAGTAAAATATTTAATGTATTACATTTATCACAAACGGGAAGAGCGTTGAAAATAATTGCAAAAAGGTAAAAAAAAAATTATTTTGGTTATTTTCTTTGAACAATATTAAATTATTTAAAAACATTGAAAACATATTTTTTATTCATATATAAAAGTAAGACAAATTGAATTTCTTATCTGTTTCTGAAGTTATCGTGTTCTTTCACTGCAATATCTCAAGACCTCGAATATTTTACCTGTAAAAAAAAAAAACACTTGAATAAGGCCATTCGTTGAAATAAGATACGTATTCTTTATGGATATTTCTTTGTCTTTTAAATTATAATTTGATTTTTTGTTTTATAAGATCAACTCGGATAGATAATCTTTCATTCAGCAAAAAATTTTAATTGGAAAAACTTTTTCAGGACTTCGTAGTAAGTATCTCTTGAGTGATACTTAAAGATATTAAATGCTTAAGATCAGAGCCGTTAAATATACAAGGTTTAATTAAAATCCTTTTTTAATAAATTGGTCTATATAAAACGTTAAAACCATAAGAATTTAATAAAAATAAAAAAGTCCTCATCTGATAGCTTTAGAAATGGCATGGTCATTACTTTAAAAGAAGTAAAACAATACACGTTATTATTACGAATATCAGTTATCAAAATCGTAGAAAAATGTTGAATAATCATAAAATATAGAACACAAAATGAAATGTAAATTCTCAATTAAATATTGTAATCGTCGTAACAATAATCAAACTGATATAATTAAACAGACAGCGTAGTATGAATCTTAACAGTTTTCTTGCCGCAGCAAAGAAAGTCTACAACTGTCCTAAAAAGAGGATTTTGTTTCAAAAGAGAATAAATAATGCTAAAAACATTAATTAATTTTTCTTAAGACATTATTTTCTTCCTTTCATATTTATTTTCTTAATGCTGTCCAAAAAAACTAGATTAATTACTAAAATATTTTGACAAACTTATTATCTATAAATTTTCTCAGTCCAGGAATTTTTTCCTGACGCTCACATGCTATTTAAGATTACTGAAGTACTTAAGAATATATATTTTGACGAATATCCAGAAAAATATACATTCATGAAAATATTTACAGGAAAAATTTTCTTGAAAAAAAATATGATTAATTGAAAAATGAAAGACTCTCAAAAATATGTCTAATAAAAATACGTACTGAGGATATAATAAAGTTTTAAAAATTGCCAATATTAAATATATCAGCGATTATATAATATAACAAATTAACGCCAATAAAGAACCCAGGAATGACAGATAGCTGAAAAAAATGTACGAGATAAGCGTCATAAATCAGCCTAAAAATATATATCAAATTCGACGCTATTCTACGTGTACGAAAGGACTAATATGCTATCTGGAAAACGTCAACCTATCGCCGAGAATCACGATCACGCGTCATCAAAAATCAATTTTCTTCACATTAGAGCACACGCAGGCAGAAGGTTCTAGATTTTCGATAGCAAAGGTACAACTTTGAGAAATGTGTGGAAAATGGATACAAGATATTAAATTGCTTTGTAACGAATTAATTTTATATTCTACTCTATATCGCAGTTTTTGGTTTGTATAGTAATTAACAAAAAAAATAGTGTTTGATACATAGTTCAAATGTAAAACATTAAACAAAAAAATAAAAAACAAAAACGTGACCAGTTTGTAATCAAATATATATATTCAGAAAAATAGCCCGAAAAATATATTTTAATTAAAATAAAACCCTCGGGTCGAAAAGCTAATTTCTGATAAGTCGATTCTATTGTAAAAATGCTTTTATTTTATGTAACTGAAAACATCACAAACTGCGGGAAAAGAGTACTACTGTAAAAAATCTGTTTAAGCACTTGGAAACCTTATTTTATTACTAAAAAAGGTTTTATGAATTACGATTTCACTTTAGTATAAGAGGCTTTCAAGATAAATTGTCGAAATAAAATGCATAATCGAAAACTTTGCATAAAAGTAATTTATCCCATATTTGAGGGGAGATTGCTTGAATGGTGCGCTTTTCCATATCGTGTCGACTTTCCCTAATATCTGGTGACAAAAGAGCTCATGAATCGAATCCATAATGGTGTAAATATATGAAAACTTTCCTTCACAATAAATTATATCAATTTTTGGTAAGGGTTGCTGTTTTGAATGTAAACATTTTTCTATATTCGATTTAAAATACATTATAAAATCTACGATAATGTTCGGAGCGGTTATTATTTTTTACTTATCGTACCTTGTTGGGTTTAAAACCATTTTTTAATATAATAAATCTAAAACTACACGTGGAATTTTTTCAATATTTTTTTTACTTCCACTAAATAGGCCAATAGAAATTTAAAAAAAAACAATATTTAAAATTTTTTACACACTTATAACATACCAGAATACATTTGATATTATCAAATAAAATAGAAGATGAATCGTTGAGAATACAAAATAAATATTTGTGTGCTTTTAACCCTTGAAAAAAGAAAGGCCAGTTCTTTTTCAAATTATTTGAGTTTTTCGGTAAATAATCTCGATAATCTTTCCCTGATTAAGCACCAATGGTTCCAAGTTTTATTACAACTTAACTTTTTTCCGGGACTGTATACCCACTTATCGCCCTTTTCACCTAAAAGAAACTTCGCTTTAAAGCAAAATTTTGCCAGTTTCCCAAATTCTGCCAACCCTTGCTTCTTGTACAGCCCGAGGAAGATCCTCGAACAAAACACAGACAGAGCCTTTACACACACACCCCGATCTGATATTAAACCTTTCACTTTTTAAGGCTTTTCTTTATATATCTTCCAGAAAAAAGTTTCGAGTCCATTGTGGAAACTTGTTAAACAAGAGATTTAATCAGGCAAAAGAGACACGAAATAAAATGGCAGGAAAAGAATGTTTCTCGGGAGTTATGATTCAATTTGGAGAAGGAGTGTTCTTTGAAAGTTGTTCGAATGTATGGAAATCAGCAAAGTTTCCGCTAAAATGTTTATAATAAGTTCTTGTCCCCGAAAATAACGCGATTCAACATCGTAATGCATAATGTATAAAGAAGACCTCCAAACAACTTAATGGAAAGATAGAGAAAACAAATATGGCGCCGTCGGTCTTGATGATTTTCACATAAAATGTTGTAATTTAATATTCAAGATACGCCTATGAACGTGCCGAATTGTTATATTTTTAGATTCATTAATAAACTGATAATTGTAAACTTTAATCATATGTCTATGGTTTGCGTGAAGGGTGGAATCTATTTTGCGCCACAATTTTCAAATGTGAGATAAAGATCTATCTCCAACATTTTGTGCTAATTATTATTATATCATCTGGTAATGAGTACCAGTTGTAATAATTTGATAAACGTTTTGCATTTTTGTATAATAAATAGGATCAATATAATACTTCAAAAAATTACAAAGTGTACAAAGTTACAAGTGAGCTGAATTTCACGGAGCTTCATTGTCGCAAAAAGTAAATGGAAGCTGAGGTTACGAAGGACCACGAGACAAGAAGAAAGTCTGTATAAAAAAGCTCTCCATTACTCCCCCTGCTACAGTATCATTAACAATCTCACGGACGTTTTCTCGTGGATTTTATACATTTGTTTCATTGTTTATTTGATTTTATAAATAAAAAATATGTTTATAAAAAAAAATACTTTTTATGTTATTTAATTGATGATATTTCGTGTTTGGATTTATCTTTAGGTTATTCTAAAAATGCAAGTGAAAAATGGTTATTTAATGTGCAAAGCTAGCACAGTGAATAACGTTTTTTTTATTCGACTAGGAATTTGCGAAGGTCTGAGCTGTGAAATAAAACATTTTGAAGAGTACAATCCCAAATCATAATACTTACACAGGTAATAATGTTCCGACCATTACCCCTTGGCCGTTTTCGTGCCCTGTTAGCCGAACGATCATCGCACCCCTAACTTTAGCTTTACATACCTGAGATTGCCCTCGAGCTGTTCCTTCTAGGCTAACGTTCACGATAAATTATATAATTTCGTAAAACAATAATCCTCTTTAACAACACACCTTAGATAGTCAAAATATAAAAATAAAAATAGTTTCACTAAGCTCAGTTGAAGGGTGTTTTTTTTTCCTGTAAATATTACGGTTTATATTATTACGTAAAATGCTCCGTCCATCCCAATTAGTTTCGTAGTTTTTTTCCTCTAGCCGACTTCAATTTTCTGCAGTCAGGTGTGAAGTTAATCAAAGTTTGTCAAACTTAAATACAGTCTCAGAGAAGGTGACTTCCAGCTGCTCCCGCTGGAATAATTATTTCTTTGAAAAATACCTACAGGTGTATTAGCAACCTTCAAACAATACACAGTCTTTAAAATATCCACAACAAAACGTTCATTAGAAAGAGTTGTGTGAGTAATGAGATTGAATAATTATTTATAAATGTCATCAAAGATTAAAAATATTAAGTTTATTGTTTTTTATAAAAAAAATTGTTGTGAAATTTATTTCAATATATTATTGTAAAGCCTAATTATTTCACATGAAATCATAAGTAGAAAAAATATTTTTAATATACGTGATAAAGTTTTGAAATGATATAGAAAATCACACTCCGATTTCAAAAACTTGTATCATATATTGAAGAAAAACCATAGTAAATAAATAAACAAGTACAACTGAAATTTTAAGATCCTATTCAAATATCACATATCAAGCACGATCAAAAGAATTTTACTGATATTAATTACTTAAATATATGAAGGTTTTTACGTTATTAAAGTCTACACTTGAAATCACACGAAATTAATATTAAGAATTGATTGTGAATCCAATTAGTTTACTCATGTGTTAAAAAGTTTGGCATTTGTTATTTAATAAGTAATATAACACTTTTATTTTTCGAGGTTCGACGCGAAAATAAAATATAACATTTTGAAGACAAACCCTTTATAAAATAAATCCGTAAAAGCTTAAATATTTAAATACTTATTTAAGTTATATAAATGTTTTGAAAAGACGGCTTAAAAACGCCAAGATAAAGCAGATCGATAAATTTTCAGGATTTCAATGTTTGAGTTGAGACTGATGGGTTTGGCTTTAAGTTATTAAGTAAAAAGTCTTTTAATTTAAGGTAATAAAACATCTTTACCCACTACAGTAAATATCAATTTAAAATAATTTGCAAATCATTTAACGTTTATTATCAACTGAATTTACAATCTAAGAAAAAGTTTGTGTCTCTTTTTTGAAATTTTGCAACCCAATACAAGTTACATTACTTTTAGTGGTCGATCAGGTTTGAGGCTTGCTATTTTTTTATATCGTTTCATGTGTAAATCTATAACAAAAAAAGACATATTATGCAATAAATAAGAAGCTCTATAAACAAACTGCTGAGACAAACAGAAAATAATATGCCATGAAAACATAAATTATAATATAAGTGTTGTGTAAATACAAAATGCCGCTATGAAATAAATCAACGTAAAATATGGAAAACGTTCTAATTAAAGGTAAGCGACGAGTAGCTCCAGGCAGGTGTACCAGCAAAGGTGAGGGAGTTGTCGATATTAGGCAAATAATTGAGGAATACTTTTATCATAGATTCTTTAACAATATTTTACAAAACCTTTACCTTTTTACAAAAATACAAAAAAGCAATAATTGATCTCTACAATCGGATAAATTGTACCGTGTGTGGATGCGTCTTTTGCAGAAAAGGTAAAACGATAATCGTTAAAATTTACCGATCAAACCATATAATAATAAAAATGACTTTAATGCTTGCTTATTTAAGAAAGAAAAAGAAAAAAAAACTGTGTAGTTTACGAAAACTGAGTGTATAGAACAAACATCAAATTATATCGATTATATTTTTTTCAGAAAAAGGCAAAAAAAAAAGTGCTTTTTTGCAGTTATTCTCTGATGTATATTAGAAAAATTGACTGGATTTTAAAATTATTATTTCATTATTTTCACGCAGTAGAAATAATGTTAAGTAACGCTTTTAAAAGTATTTATAAAAAATATATTTTGGTTCAGACTGCCTTTAAATAATATCACAAACATGCTATTAATATACTATAATTTTGCAATTTCTAATGACATTATAATTATATAAATTATTTTACTTAATGCAATTTGGTAAACCACCAACACACTTTAATTTACAAAATTGTATTAAACTGTCAAGTTTTGGCGGTCAGGCTTTTCTACTTCAAGTGTTGCACACAGGCCTGTATAGGTAAGTTTACGTTAATTTAAATTTAATCCAAGAGTTAATTAAAACTACGACTGACGAAGCCTTTAAATAATATACAACCAGCTACCTATTATAATAACAAAGGCATAAATTCTTCGTGCGAGCTTACAGCCTTACGTTATACCTTATCGTTAATAAGCACGTTTAATTTATTATAGAGCCCGAGAAACGTTCAAACTACAGTGTGGGAAATTTTTTCAAAAATATCCTGCAACGTCCTAAGTAATGGGCTTAATTAAAAATTGGATATTGATAAGTTTACCCTCATGCAATGTGTGCTCTTTCGGAAATTTCAAATGCAAAAAATAATGCATCGGGACTAGGAGTCATAAATACGAGAATACTTTCATATTTTAACCCATGTTATTCCAAAAAATTCCGAAAACGCTGTTGTAAAAATAAATGCTTTTAATTTGCAGTGTTTTACTAGAAACTAAAGATAGTAAGTATATCAACATAATGCAGATTTAGTCAGTTCATTAGAAAATCATGAGTAAAACATTGAGAATAGCATTTTCATGTCTTCACGTTTCAACGGACGTGATATTTAAATAAATTATTGAAAAATATTTTGATATTTGAGGAATTTATATATTTGAGGAATTTGTTTATATTACAGGATAAAACATAGGTAAAAGTATATTCAAGTAACATACACAATACGAAATTGTAAATGTCTTCAAACATGCATTTCAAAACACATCCCGCAAGTCAGAAAGATAATGTCCCTAGGCTCCGCGTGTTTGTCTGAAACTTGTAATCCTTATTTGTTCCCGCCGAGGGTCGGGAAGAAAAATGGAGCAGCGGAACTCCGAGGGAGTACAGTTGCAGTCAAACTTCTGGGATCCCAGCAAAGTCACTGAAGAAAGTGGTCAGGGGGTGCGACAATGACGTCACAGCAAGGAAACTTGGCAACCCCCGCGGGCGTCATCCGATCCAATATCATACACAATTATAAACTTATAACGTCGTTACGACACTTTTACTTGGCGTTGTATCCCGAGTTTGTTAATATTTTTTTGTTCTGTTCAAGAGTTAAGGGTGAGCTTTACGGTTTATTATATAATCGAACATGTGAAATACCACAGTAAAATAAATATTCAATAAAGACAACACGCATTTGGTTTTTATAAATGAAAGCATAAATAGAGTAAATCTTAAAGCCTTAGACTCAAAAATGAAAACTGTGAATTTTTAAGAACAGCTGATAAAAAAAATGATTTTATGGAAGATATTTTTATGCTCGTAGATATTTACTCTGCATATTGTAATAATTAAAATGTAAAATAAAGTTGTCTGCTTGCGGTTCGTTCATAAATAAAGATGTTTTCATAAATATTCTGGAATAAAATTAGATTTTTGTTTTCTTGATTCTTTAGAATATATAATCTAATATGGAATTTCTTTTGATATTTTTGAGTATTGAAATGTTGTACAATGATTTTATTTTATAATGTAGTAGTATTTAAACAGGAATTAAAATAGGAATCTTGGTGCCACGATAAAAATAATTTTTATTCAATATTAAGTAAACTCTGAAGCTTAAATTTACTCACAACTTTTCATTTCAAACGGTTATTTTCAATTTATTTGTTTAACTGATCATTTGTGAATATGGAGATTTTCAAAAGATACATGAAAATTATTCAAAAGAACTTTTGTTGGAGGGCATTGATTTTCATGAACGGTATCCCAACTCAATTCCAAACCTCAAACCTCAAATAATATTACTGCTCAAAAGTCGCAACATAACCCGACATTTTATTAACATGAAATATATATTTGAATGGATTGTAGTTGAAAATAAAATTTAAAAAAAAAACATTTAAGTTTTTAAAAATTGACTTCAATAATTAAATAAATGCTTGGCTATCCAGTTAATTAAAAATATACATGGCAAGTAGCGATTCACTAGAGTGATTAAAAAAAAAAACCTTTCGCTTGGGAAAATAAAAGCACGTTCTGCGCTTTTTTCACGTTAAAGTGAATTCTGGTCTATTTATAAGCCAGCTTACTCTCCACATACGATGCGTTATACAGGGTTTTAATTTTAATACAAATGTTCTAACATTTTCAAGCGAGAAAAACATTTTTCAGGTTTTATTAGAAAAAAGGTTTTTTTTTGACAACAAATATTAATAATTCATCACGTGTTTATCTTCATCACATCTATGAATGTGTCCTCGTATATGCAGAATAATTTTTAATTGTTTTTCAATAAACACGAAAGACGAAAATAATTACTTATTGATGACTATATATTATATACAATGTTTTTCTTTAATAATTGATTGTTAAAATTTAAGTTTTAGATAGAGGCTTCTATTTCTATGTCCAAACAACAGTATTATTTTAAAAAATTAGCATTGTAAAATCACATCTATTAACTCAAATACCTGTATGGCAAAGAATATCATATTCTATGTTTATAACTGTGTCATACTTGTAATTTTATAACAAATCTAATAATCAAAGCCTTAATGTCTTTGATGCTTAAATTTTTCATATTTGTAATAAATATGAAGTTAAAAATACTAAAATATATAAAAGTCAAAATTAGATTAATTTTTTTCCAAAAATCATGAAAAACGATTTTTTTTAAAATTATTAAAGCCTTACTTTTGTTTCTGAAATCTTACAATGTAGAAAAGAGTTTGTATGTCCTGTGGTGGGATTCCTGGAGTAGGCTTTGCGGTTGCGTCAGCGATCCCGCAACTCGGAGCGAGTGCACGTTATTAATGACGCCCGTACAATGTGCGGAGATGCGTGGACCCGGAGTATATTTTTCCGAGGGGGATGTTCACGGATGAGAAAAGTCCCCTTCACTATACGCGACACTCAACCCGTTTTTTTTTTTGCTTTGATAACGGTTGCGAAGAATTCGGTTTATTAGGTTGATGTATCACTGTTGTCAAGTCAAAATCTGCTATGCGCAGAGACTATCGTTTGACTGATGCTGCTCGCACAGCTGGAAAGCGTATTGTACAATGTATTCGTTATTTTTAAGGGTCGTTTCTTCAATGCAGCAATAAAGTAGCGATTCGTTTATTATGAACTTTGTAGCGAGGTGATAAGTTGATTAGTTCTTTATAGACAATACACGATCTGGCACGCCAATTCAGTTTATCGAAAATACATTTACGAAAACAATATTTTACACTTAAAATATCATACATATATATATTTTTAATAATGCATTAAAAATTCTATTATCTATTTAATTATGATATTAGAAACATACGGAAACACAATTTTTGAACGCAATTTTTTTTTACATTGGAGTTGAATTTTTTTTATTGGTAGTATGCGACGTTTTAATAGGTGTTGTTTTTTTTTTAAAACAACAAGAATAAGAAGTCAACAGCAATTTATCGCTAGAATAATTTGTACGAAAATGGCGGTTAAAAATAATTTACTAGACCCTCGCCAGTGCATTTAGTTTTCTCACCAACGTTCAAAGCAAACTCGGCCGAAGGCAAATAATAGGAGTTTATAGCACGAAATACAAAAAATATTTTTCTAGTACTGCTTTTTATTTTGTGCATAAATTAAAAATTAAAATTAAAGTAGATAACTTGGGATTTATTTAATTTAAATGAACTTAACAATTATTTTATGTATTATGGTAATTAATATTATCTATATGCAGCATACTTAATCTCAGAACAATGACTTGTAGAAAACAGCTAGACAAAAAAAAAGTATTTGTTTCAAAAAAATATACATTTAAAATTATTTTTTATAGCAGGAACTAACACAAAATAGTAATAAAAACATACCATGCAGCGAATTTTCCACGTTCACAGAGCTGATATACAAAAACACAAAACTTCATGAATAGCGGGAACTCCTAAGAGAATGTTGTTTCTTTATTCGTTTACTTAAAATACACAGAAAATATTTTGTGGACTACAAAGATACTGAATTTAAGCCCAAAGATGGTGTTCGCAGAATATGTGGCAAGCAGCTGCTCCATTCTGCAGAATTATACCATTTTCTCATATCCTTTTAAAGCACACGATCCAGGCAGGCGAACAAAAGTCTCCAGTCGCGGTGGCCGTCACGACACCGCATGCTGGGCGGGCCATCGGGGGTGTTTTGTGCTCTGTAATAATGTGAACTTTCAGGAAAAGTTGAGATAAGGTTCCCAAATGAACATATACAAAACTTTTTATAATGACCACTGAAATACACAGGAACAAATCAAAAACTCGTTTATAAATTCTGTTAATTCGTTTTTAAGTTTTGTGTTGTAAAATGTTAGTTTTTAAATTTTGATATAAAATTTAAACACGACTTTTAAATTCCTGTTTTAAAAATAATCTAATTTCTGTGATTTTTTTTTTTTTCATTCTATTATGTATAAAATCCTGAGCCTCCCTCTATATCATAGGTTACCAAAATGGTCAATATAATATAATATAAGTGGCGAAAAATTTAATTGGGGGTCCACGAACATTGGCAATGTTGGCCACGATATTTTCGACGATATGCACGTTGAGTTAACATAACTGAACGACTATTTTCAATGTACAGCGTCACTGTTTCGGCGCGTTGTTTCATTGTGAAGCATTGTTAAAATTGTGTTGGATTAATGTTTCAAAACGTGTTTACTTAAGTCAATCGCTTTATAAATGTCAAAGATATTCAATGTTTACATACCGACATAAAATATGGCGCACCCTGTACATCAGATGTCAAAAATATGTTTGAAGTTGATGCATTTTATAAAAATTCAATATTAGCAAGGCAGGGGTCTACGAAAAACAGGAAAACTCGACAAGGGGTCGACGGGACAAAATAGTTTGGGAACCTATGCTTTATATCAATTATTATCTGACAAAAAAAAAAATTAAGGCATTTTCATAGTGCCTATATACAATTCATAAATATATGTTTTCAGAACCTACAAATGTCGAAAAATTATTTTAATTTATATTACTGTGTGAGAGGCATTGGACAGATACCTTGAATTTCTGTTGTTATTTGAGTTTGCTGATTCAAGGAAATGTGTACTTAATGTCCGAATATGTCGATTGACATGCGGCACAACATCCGGCCAGCCCGGGCATTAGTGTGTTTACCACCAAACATGAAGCTACTCAACTGTATGAATAATATGGACAACATTATATCCTAAATATATTTAATATACCTACTCGGTTATGTAACCACAACGTGTGGCAGTAGTCACGTGTTGCAGTGATTGGCATGCATGCTTAACGTTATGCGGTTTCAAGCGTAAATCTGTATAAAATAAATCCAGTAAAAAGCTTTTGGATGTCGTAAGAGTGAAAAGAAAAACCATTGAAATAAAAATGTCTTTGATACAGATATTCAACGGGTTTTCCGAATGTGAACCAACTTCAACACGAATTCGAGTGCTTATACCCTTGTATTTTATCAAGATAGTTATAGACTTCTCGTTTTGGTTATTCAAACTAAATAAATAATTTATCAGTGATAATCTCGCAAATAACCGTCATATATATACATTTTCACAATCACATAATATAATACTTTTTAACTTCAATTATATAATAAAAAAAATGAGTTCACTTCAAGAAATTACTTAGCTCAACCTATAAAACGTAGACTTAAAACTTTTGAAGGAATATTTTTTAAGTTTAATATCTCAGACAGTTGTTGAAGAAGTCGTTAAATCTAACGCCAACTTTGAATAGGTCATAAACAAGTAGTTTGAAATCACTTCAAGCTGAAAGTAAGAAATTGCCCCAAACCTGACATACTCGAACATTTGTCTTTTCTGTAAACAGAATATCGGCGTTCACAGGAGTTGTTTTGCGTATTTTAAGTGATTATACAATCTGACTAGCAAAAAAATAAATATATTGTTGTAGATAAGTGAGTGTTCAATTGATATCATTATTAATAAATTGTTTAATGGTTATCCAAAAGTCATATATTTTTTAGAAAATTTTGTTCTCAGTCAAATCCTTGTTACAAGTATTATTACATGTAACCAGAGTTTAAATGAAAATAAGAAAGATTCATGTTCTTTTTTTATACAAATATACTAAGTACAATTACAAACAGTGTAAAGTATTTTATGCCAAGTGTGTCAAGAAATAAATAGTTTTTTTTTTAAGTTTTTGGGAGGCCAAAGGGATTTTCCATTGGATTTGGGAACGTGAAAATTTGCGCGAATATTTTGCAGTTCTCGTATTTCTTTTGTAGATGTTTTTAAGGGTTTTGTTCAGAGCGTCTCTCCAAGGAGAACGGAAAGGTTAAACTGTTGGAGTGGAATGTGTACTAACAGAAAGGAGAAATTGTTGTGTTTAAAAAGAATACCTAACGGATAAAATATGGGATTCGTTTGCACATTTACGTAGAAATAAAATGTTTACGTTTTTTGAAATTGAATTTTATTACTATACAATTATTTGTTAAATACAAGCTTTCTGTAAAAGTAGACAATTGAAAAGATCAAAAGAACGGTAATTTTATTTAAGCATAAATTGACAGAAACAATAATGTAAACGATTTGATAAGTGAAGTGAATTGACAAACTATAGTAAAATAATTTAAAAAAAAATTGTTTGATAAATGGTTAAAATTTGCGTCACAATTTGTATTTTTTTTATATATTCTTTACGCATAAAAAAGCAATATTGTATTCTCATTTTCCGTTTTTCCCTTGTGGTGACATGTGCGATTTAGAGACTCTCACAGTTTATATCGAAAAGGAACCAAGATATTTATGTCGTTTACTAGAAATTCTAATAAAAAAATCTTTACGCCAAATAAGAGAAATAGTTAACATTTAGTATTTAAACTACAATATGATATATTTATTAGTAGTTTAAGAGTTGATTTGATCACTTTTTATGAATTTAGTTGTAGTAAAGATCGATCATAAATCAAAAAAAAATATTGAATATGATTAAAATTCAAATTGTTATTTTTAATAATTCTGCAGAGAAACCACAACTTTCATGTTTTTTAAAAAATTATCAATAAAAGTAAAAACAGCGGAGAAAATTTCATATAAAAATCCTAAAATTATGTTACTAGAAGGTAGTTTTGTCTCTAGTAGTTTTAAATAAAAAAAATTTCATATTTTATTGAACATTTAGTTATTTGAAGGTTGTAGTAAGTATTTAAACTGATTAATAGCTTCATTTCATATTTTATTGAACATTTAGTTATTTGAAGGTTGTAGTAAGTATTTAAACTGATTAATAGCTTTGTGCACAAAAAACACACAAACGTGCACACAATAAAGACTGATAATTAATTTAGAAATAATTTTTATAAATGTATGTGAATTATGTATGTAATTACAATGAATTTATCTTTGAAATATATGGATACATGTTTAAGAGAAATGAGACTTACTTTGTTTTCGAAAGGCATAAGTTTACAGGGACATATTATAATATATAAGTTGAGTTAGATATATAAAACACTTGGGCTTATGTAATATTACACAGTTACTACAGTACACCCAGACAACAATGACAGACTGGAGTAAAGCTGATTTAGACGAAGTAAAATGCTAGCACTGCCAAAGGATTTAATTGGCGCATTCCGAGGATATACATTTAAGATATATAAATGACGGGAGTAATTTAAGTATTCTGGGTATTCCATTTATCAAATAACAACTTGAAACGAAGAATTTATTAATGAAAATGTTTTTAATGTGATAACGTTATACAGTTTTTACAAGACACCATCTTGTTGTCCGGTGGTTACATTGATTATAAATTTTAGTTTGGGTGTAAGAAAAAAAATTAAAATTAAAGGAAATATAAAAATTTTCTTCAGGTTTCAGGAAAAGTCTTGGAGGAACGTTCGCAACTAATTTTATCATTAATATATTTCTATTCAATTCCAAAGCAATCAAATCCTCCGAAACAATGTAGGCATTTGGAAAGCACGAAGAAAAAAATTGACGTAGTAGAGAGCAATTATTTTTGTTGGTGTTTTAGTTAAAATATTAAAGTAGTAAACTGTTGCATAAAATAATGTGTGTATATCAATTTTGTGAATTTAATTCCATTTTAATATGATATAGTTGAAGGTTGGAATTCATAGCACAAGCGTAACATTAATTCGCAGGAAAAAATACGTCATATATGGTAGATAACAAAGTTAACTTTAAGCTTTATTATTTATATACGGTGAAAATAATAGTCCTCTTTAACTATAAAAACATAACGAGAAATTAGTTTAAATTAAATTAATTAATAGAATCTTTAACGCCATCGTAAAGAGAAGCGTACTCAAGACGAGGAGGGTCTACGCCATAGACGGTCCGTAGTCCTTTTAAGTCAACCGCTATTTTAGGACATCCAACAAGACTGCTCGCGATGAGAGAAAGTTCAGAGAAAGACGAAGAAGTCTTATGTGACTGGTGTTCAAATTCCTCTACTGCGATAAAAATTCTTAGCAAACACAATAAAATATTCTGTGCTCACGAATATTTTAATATGTATGGATAAATGTTGGTAGCAAAGCATAGAAATATATTTGGTTAACAATCGAAAAATACTCAATGCATATTTGAGTTGGGCTGAAAAAATGTAAAGTAGATGAATCGGACATAAAATTTCTACTGAAAAAATACTTTAACTAAATGCTATCAATATATTCAATATTTTTTGACGTAAAAAAATTTATGGAATTTAATATTGATATGATTTTTCTTAAAAAATGATAGTTTTGTAATTTTTTCCACGATTTATTTTAATTTTACGCGTATTACTATCAAATAATTTTTTCTATCAAATATTTTTAATTTCAATCTGTAACTTTGAAAGGATACTTGTTTCAGAAATATTAGTTTTGCATTCGTTTGCTTTTATAATTTATAGAAAAACATGTTTTTTTAAATATTTATCACAAGCGTTTCAAAATTAACAACGTTTAACGTTAAAATAAAATAAAATACATGTAAGAGTCCACATCGAACTTGTTCATTTATAGAATTTATTCCGAGAAAAAAAATATCCATTGTTATTTTAAAATTCAGTTGAATGATCTCATTTAAAATTTGTTATATATATATTTAGGAGTTCTTAACTTTTCAGCAAAAATCTAGTTAAAAAGAAAGATATCCGACATTACTTTACAAAATAAATATTCCCAGGACTATAGAGAATATAATTAATTTTAAGAATTTATATTTAAAATATTCAAATGCGTCAGAGAAACTTTCTGTAAATGAGATACACGTACAGAAATTTAGATTTTAAATAAATAATGTTAAATAAAAAATTATAATTTTCACATTAAAAAGGTTACCCGGTATTTTTTATTAAAATAGGGAGAGTTTAAAACAACTTTTTTTCCGTTTTTAATTGCAATATCAAACATACTTCAGAATACATTTTTTATGTCTATTTTAATATCTGAGGATAACAAGTGTATTTATATAAATAATACATAATTGAAAAATACTAAGAAAATATGTATCAGTATTGTTTTTATGAGTAGTAAAAGAAATCGAAACATTAAAAATGCACAATGCAGGTGTCTATATAAATGAATAAATTAGTTGCATCTCACATGGAATAACAAATCAGAATGTCCAGGTGCAAAGAGGGGAGGTTTAAAAATGCATCTGCACGTGTAGGAGCTGCAAATACTCGTACTGCCGACTGCAGGAGTAATGCATTATGCAAGGAAGCTGCTCGCCTTATGCAATATCCAGAATGCGTTTTTGGAGCACGGACTAATAAGATATCGACACTTAAGCCTGGCTCTCTGTCCATTGTTTATTTACCTGGCAGCTGCTGCACTCGGCAGTACGTGAAATTTCAAGGAAAAGATGTTTGCTTTTTGGATGGCAAACTCAAATTGTGTCAGTGACATTAAAACGTGCTTTTTTACAGAGGAAACTCTTATCGCCGTTATTATCAATCTTTAAAAAAGGGATCCAAAGACCAATGCAATACAACGAAACTGTAAGACAAAGCACTGAAAAGCAGTTAAATATAGTATTATATGTGAACTGTAATGTAATTTATATGATAAATTGCTGGAAAACCAACGCATAGAAAAACGAGTATAAAATTCAAAGGAAACCACAATTTTTACAATTTTTTTTTAGCCGTGTATCTATAAGTGAAATTTTTCAGTTGCACGTAAATATATCATACATTCATAAAGTAATGTAAAGCAGTATTGACTTTTATTTCATATTTTTTCTTTATCTTAAAAAAATAACGTTTCACTTGTCAAAAAGAAAAATCGGTTAAAATATTAACGAGATGTAAAAATTAAATAAATACAGAATGCGAATTCTCGTTATTTCTTTTACGAAAAGGTTACGAACATTACAAAACAAACAACATGAAAGCAAGGTTTGAATGTTACATGCTGCCCGGAATATTCGGTGAACTTCTCCGTAATGTTTGATGAAAAAATAATCAAACCAAACACACTGGCTGCAAATTATGAAAAGATAGAAGAACGCGTGTTTTTGATTTCTTGCGGGAATACACGGTAGCTTTTGAAGCCGCCGGTCGGAAAATCTAAATAATTTTAATTTAAAATATATCTTTAACAAAAAAATTGTATCTAGATTTAATTGGATTTTATTAAAAAAAAAAAAAAAAAACGTGTGCTAAATTACAAACATCGACTGGAAAAACATACTTCACAGAGAATTAAAACACGTGATGGTATAATTTTATACCTAATTACGCCGTAAATTTATCATCGATTTCTTTGAAATTTTATACATAAGGTCTAAATGATGTTACAGATTGATTCAATTTTCCGCATAGCTGAATTTCCGAGTCATTATAACTTTAATACGTGTTGTATTACACGTATTAAACGTACATTAAAAGTACACGGAATTTGTCGATATTTATTCATTTCGAAAATGATAATTTAAATATCGACAACTTTTTTTTAGTCTGCTTGGATTCAAAGTACTTTTTATATAAGGATTATTTTGTGAGACGCAATCAAAACGTATGCTTTTCGAAACGATTTAAAAGTCTTGATTTGAAGTTGTACGGAATACTGATTTAAGTATCGGAATACAAAAGAATATCAATATGCTTCCAAGCGAAGAGCAGCAAAGGTTTCAGAAATATTTCAGATTTTCTTTCAAAGTTTACAGAATCAGTAAATAATGGATTGTCGAACTTCTGTTTTTTTTATTTTATCAAATCAGATCAGCTCGGAATAAAAAAAAAATTCAATTAGTTAGCATATTATACAATTGGAATAATTCACTATAAGTTCTACAAGGATTCCATCATAATTAATATTGAATAAACTCTTATAACCCCGACTGTTTAATAAGTGAGCTAATTTACGTTTTATAAAGCATTTTTCTAAATTATTTTTTTGTATCTTTATTTAAAAAAAAAGTTATGATAAGATTTGTGAGAAAAAACAATATTTATCCATGTTGTAATAGTAAGCATTGAGAAATAAACTTTTACGTTAACAATGAATGTGATGTTATATTTTTCTGAACCTTGACAAAGTGTTTCTAAATATATTAGTTATCTACTATTTTTTTATCAATAATTTGCGAACATCATGTTAAAACAAACTACAGTGTGTTTATAATAAGATATTAAAATAAAATATTTTTATATTCTTACCCAGTTTATTTAATTTCATAATCAAGATGTCTGAACCTATTTTGATCTCCTGAGTGACTTGAATTTCCTTACCTAGAATGAAAAAAAAAAGTTCTATAAAATAAACCCACAAAGCATATTTATTGAACTTCATATAAATTTTTTATCATAAATGTATAGTATAATTGCTTTTTGAGCTTTTTTTAATTTCAAAGATTTCTTGAAACTATTATTAAACTTATTCTTACTATCAACTTGTTACCTTAAATCATTATATAGATTTGCAATACTTAAAACATAAAAAAATTATTTCATGGTATTATTAAATTATTATTAATATGATGTGATTGTGATGAGAAGTGCTGATATTCTTTTATGAGAATTCAATATAAAAATGCTTTCATTGAAGCCGACTACTTTAAACGTTAAAAATTCAGAAGCTTTCCATTTTCAGAGAAACATAAAATTTTCACAGTAACCTTCCACCATAGCCGAGTTGGTTGGAAAGAAGGTAATTCAATGAAATGTAGTTTATTGAAAGACCGTACATATTTCTATCGCGTCCATAATTATTAGATTGAAATACATCGGAAAAATGAATTACTAATGTAACAAAAAAAAAATTGCCAAGAGAATCGTTAAGTTTTTAGAAAATATTTATTAAATTTGGTTTCAGAATATATTTTTTTTCTGTAAAAAGAAATATCTCGTGGACTGAAAGTGGGTGAAATAGTATTTTTAACTGTCACGTATTACGTATAAAATAAAGGCAACGTGCCGCAAAGAAAAACTTCGAACCCATAGTTAATGGTATGTATTCCCCTAGGAAATTAATGATGGGGTATCAGGGAAGCAGACAAACGTTTTTCTTTGCTAGCAATACTGACTAAATGTCACCGGATGTGAGCTAATTTATATAATATACTAAGGCCGAGATAAATAAAGGTTGCCATTCTATTAACCAGAAAATAAAACTGCGATAAAAGAAATTTCACCATGTTACATTTTTGAAAAGGGTACCGAATTATAAAACATTCAATATTTTGATTTTCTGCAAAGAAAAATTACATTCGAAGAAAAAAATATTTCTCTCGAGAGATGGTTGATATAACTTAAAAATTAAATAAAATAGTACTGGTTTAGAAACAACATTAAAAAAACTTCCTATCTGTCTTGCAGTTTAAACCAGAATAAAAATAAAAACAATATTTTTATCTTTGCATACAAAAATACAAATACTTTTCTGAAATACCTTATATTAAATATTAAATCTTCTAAGGTCTACCGGAATTGTTAAGTAGTCAAAATTTCATACAACATTTCAAGATGATTACTCTAGAGAATGAAATTTTTCGTACTGACAAAAATGTTTGGATAAGATTGAATGGCACTGACGAGTAAGGTGATTGTTTTTGTAGGCATATTTTAATAACTCAAAATAACACAATATTTTGAAATTAAACGCAATATTTAATAACAGAGTATTTGAAAAAAAATAAACTAAAAGTTAACACATAAAAAAAATCAAACAACAATGAAAAGAATCCGCGAAATATTTCAAAGTAATAAAAAAAAAATTAACAAAACTTTATTATTTTCAAATATTGCTGAATCAATCAAGTATTATTTTTCAGGAATGATAAAAATATGAAAATCATCCTGGTTTAACTAAATTTCTAAAACAAGAGTAGATAAAGCTTTATAAATTGAAGAATAAAGTAAAAAAATCATATATTATAATTTTAATGTTAAAACTGAATGCATAAAGTCACTTTTAATGAAAACTATTAAAAGTGCGGTATATATTGATATATGATGACTTAACCTATTTACCATTGAATGTCGATGATATTAAAGTTGACTACCAAAACATTGTTAACGTGCCAATACAGATTGAATAAACGCAGATGAGTACCTTAAAAAATAGGCCCGTGACATAAACAAGGCTTTAAATAAATATAAATGCATTTTTTCAAAATATTTATAATTAAAAACGTTACCGCAATAAATTTTACCACCCTCAATACAATCTCAAAAAACAAATAACAGTTTTAAGGCTGAACGAAATATTAAGAATTAATTATAAAGTGTTTTAGAAACTACCAATGAAATTTTATTAAATTTCTCAGTTTAAAAAAAAAATCATGTTAGATTGCAAGTCTTCTAGGAAACTTAACGACCTGCGCTTAAAGGCTTGGAGCAGTCTGTTATAAACATCAGGGGCGTACGTGACATAGGCGTCTAAATGAAAAAGTAAAATAACAAACGCGCCGAGACGCGCCGAGAATAATATTGCCCTGAAAAGCTTTATGGTTTACGGTTATATCCTTTATTTGGTTCTGCAATAATACCAGGTAAATTGAGAAATTTGCTTGGATAATGTAAATTTATGTAAACCGTTCAGGAGTTCTTGCACACTGCATCAAACAAAACAGAAGCAGCTGGCTGTTATATAAACTCATATGAAAATAAAGCCTCAATTAATAAACAACTTGAATTGTATATTTAATTAAAATACCTTGATTTTGGGCTGTTCTGAGCTTTAAAACCATAAAATAACATGAATCATATTAATGTTCAAAGAGAAACTCTACGTTTCATAAGTTTGTTTCAATTAAATGTCCCATCATTTTTAAAACCCTTTTTTGATATTTATACCATGAATATTTTTGAAATACTTTAAACTGTATCATTAAAGATTAAATAAAATCCGACAAACTAGCGATCTATAATAAAAGATAAAGGTATATCACTGAGTTGAAATTCACATATTAAAAAAAAAAAGTTAGATAAAAATATTTTGGTAACCCTTGCTCCTGATATAGGAATAACGTAACGATCTTTAGAAGGAACATAATGATGTTGTTGTAATGAAAGAAGGCTTTTATCGTTTGTTAATTCATCCCTCAACATTAACAGATTACGCAACTCTTTGTGTGATTTTTTTAAGAAACTGAATAACACATTATTTATAGCACATTCTCAAACAAAATGTTACAATCGCTTAAGAAAATCTTTTTTATTTTTATAAAAAAAAACACAAAGGCAATTTTCTTCAAGAAACATTTTTTTTACAGAAGTTCATCGTGTGAAGGCGTACTTTTGTAAATAAAAATGTGGCTTGAGTTGAACATCCGTTTCAACTGTTCATATCTGATTGGTTTTGTATGTGATTACATCCAATGATAAGTGATGGTATTGTAATGGGGTGAGTAATAGGAGCCTTTATTACTTAATAATTGAAATAAAAAAGGGTGTAAAAAGAACTACAAATATATTTATCAGGGGAACCAGACTTAGACTATTGTACACATACAAGAAAAAATACTGAGTTTTTTTTAGTTTTGAATTTATATTTACCTTGCTTCAACAACAACAAAAAACACCAAATTCTTTCCATTATAATTTCCTTTCCCATATCCACTAAACTTTTATTGACACAAATTGCCGATGCTACAAAAATATTATTTATATCCAGGTTCAATATACGATAAACAGTTTAAATAATAAAGTAGAAATTTTCCTGCAACCCTGACTATCCAATACCTACATAGCACAGTGTTAGCTTTAAGGGTGGAACATCCGATGTTGGCAAACCACCAAATCGATTTGGTTAAAATGATATCCCATACAACGCTATCTGCAGGCAAGCTGTATGTGTAGTTTGGTTAGACGGAGAAACTCAGCTGACCGCTATATAGTAGAGTGGGTTATTCGATATATATTTCATATTAATAGAATCTATTTTGCGGGAATTCGTTTCTTTATTCATATATAAAAGGGAAATAAAATCTTGAAGAGTATCAAAAAAATCAAAACGCTATAGTATACAGCTGGATTACACGTCCAAAGTACTGCTCAGAAGCAATAAAAGTATATTTTAAAAAGGTATATATATATAAAAAATAATACTGCTTAATCGAAATACATTTTAAATAAAACATGCGCCAGTTAATTGACCGTTATTTATTCATATTCTCTAATGGGATGTTGTATAAATAATAAACCAGTTACGAATCCAAATGGATTTTGTATCTTGATTGTGCAAAAATAGACTGATTTAGTATTTACGAAATTAAATAAATAATTTCAAATGATAATACTATTAAACAAGTGATGCGAAGAGATGTTCAATTGTTATTTTCACTAAAACCTAAATAATAACTTAATAAGACAAATATTACTTTAAGTAATGAAACTAGATACGCAGGTCTATAGAATAAGGTCTTTTGAATGCATAAATTGAACAGTTATATTTGTCAATTATAAAACAGTTAAAACTAAGGTTTAACTAACAAAGAAAATTCAAGGCGGATATATATTTGGTAAAAGGCCAGTAGCTCTCGGTGAGATTGCACAGCCCATAATGAAGTATAAGGCCAGCCATAAGGTTTAGATAACATTCTTAACACATAGTTTTTTTTTGTATTTATTATTTATAAATTCATGTAATGTATTTATGATTCGTTTTTGATAGCAGGGCGAACGATATGCTATTGCTTACAATTCAGTACTGTTAACTTTCTTTTAATGTACTTCGTATCAAACGGGGAATACAAAACGTAACAAATGTAAAATGGCATTCATGAATGTATAAACTGATGCTGAAGGTTTTTACTTGTGTGCTAATTCTGAAAATTTTGGAAGCAGCGAATATGTAAGTGATTATTCAAATATTTATTTTGAGGTAAAAAGTAAGTGAAGACCTATGCATCTCAATTAGAAGTTTTGATTTGGCAGAGTAGGGAAGGTCAACCTAGCTTAGTGGAGGGCTTTGGTCTTGATTAGGGTCCGACAGGGGTCCCTGAAAAGCCCACGTATAAACGAAATAAACACAAGTCTTTCTCTGATCAATTGTTGCTTGAAAATGAGGATTACTGTAGAGAAAAAAAAAATCTAAAAATAAAATAAAAACCCGACATTTACATAACATATGAATTCAACAATGAACAGGTTAATACGTAGCAACGTACACATTGAGATACTTTATTCATATTTTGTACATATATTAAAACTTTTAACATATATTAAGAAGTATCGGTGAATTTTTGTTAAAATATTCGAATAAAGTTACAACGCAAAAAGTTTTCAAATGTGGTTTGTAAAAAACGACGATATTAGTAAATATAAAATGTTATACAAGGTTGTAGACATCAAAAAATAAATGTTGTAAAGTAGCAAACTTATTAAAATTATCTTTTTATAGCATACATTAACTAACTTTAGATCTATTTATAGTGTGTATGTGTAAATTTTTATTTAGTAGTTTTATAAGTTATCAAAGCATGATATCACATAGTGAAACAAATAATGTATAGCACACGAGTTTGCGCAAAGTCGTGAATGTAGTGGTTTTCACTGTCAACTAATTTCCGGAATAGTGAAGTTTCATTTCCGTTTTCTAGTAACTGAAAGCACCGTTCGAATGAACCGACCGACGGTCGTTCGTGTAATGAGATATGTCCATACTATTAATTGTAATCTCTAATGGACGGGAGGAAGGACACTTGCATGTTGACCTGAATTGAACTGAATTGATGACGACGGATGTTTGTTTTGTTGCGAAAAGGTGGAGTGATGTTATGGTAATAAATATAGAAACGATTAGAATAGCTGCCACTATAGAATTAATAGAAAATGTTTTATGGGACAACAGCTGAATTAGATCTTTACTATGCCGTGATAAATATTCAAAGGATTATTTGCTATGTGTTTATCTGTGAACTATTTTATTAATAATTTACTGAACATTTAATAATCAACGAAGTAAGATTGTATTCAAAATATATAAAATGTATGCTCATCTAAATAAAATAAAACATATTTCTTAATTGCGACGTTTCGGTCTCAGTGCTAGGACCATCTCCAAAAATTTGTCTAAGAATACAGAATTTCCTATAACGGTCCCCAAAACCTACGATCATCATTAACGTTTAAACAAAATTAAATTTAATATACATTTATATGTACTTTTTAAATATTTAGAAAACGTGTTATATTTTTTGTTGCCAAAAATAATTTCAATGATAATTAATATCACCGAATAAGCTTTCTGTTAATGTTCTCGAAATCAAATAAAATCCACAGCTCTGTGCGCTATCATTAACAGCAATAAAAATGAAACATGAATAAATATATTTTCTTTTATCATTTCTACGGCTTGTGAGTACCTCCTACACAAAAATGATTCATCTCATTTTTCTGTAATTCAAAAAATAAAGAAATACGCGAAAAATCAGATAAAAACAAGACGCAGGCGAATCGGATACATTACCCATACCCGTCCCCGTTCTTATACTCTGCAGCTCCCCACGAAAATATAAGCAAAAAAATGCCAAAAATTATTTCCACTTCAAAAGATGTCGCAGACAAAACATATTTTTCTTTGGCACGGAGCTAGAGCCGCGAACGTTTCTCATTTTTGCATTAGACGGGTAGAACTGCCCAGACGATTTGGCCTCACTTCGCAAATATCTGACCCAATGTGCGGATAGCCTGGATTTTTGCTAACGAGATCGGAATTTCGCGTTATGACGTCATCGCTTGAAATACTACAGTGGATATGTCTATAAAAATACATCGTATAGGTATGATGATCTTAATAGATATACAACTGCAAATTATTCAATGAATATGAACTGAAGAAATCTTCACTTCATTTGAATAAATTTATACATGGGATCGATATAATAATAAATATCAAATTTAAAATAATCCGTTTGAATAATAATACAGTTGTAATAATAAAATTAAGATATAACCACTAACTTAATAATAAAATTAAGATATAACCACTAACTAATACAGTTAATAATAATAAAATTAAGATATAACCACTAACTTTTTACAAGCGATAAAAATAATATCACTTGTATTCAAAAATAAAGTTATCCAATAAAATTATCAGGTAAGTTTAAATTGGAATAAAAGAGCAAAATCAGAATAGATTTTTTGCTTGTTGGAAAAGTTTAAAATATATTTTTATGGCAGTTTTGAAATATTTATTTAAATAATAAATGTTCATTAAATATTACATAATAATTTCTTTTCTATTGATAGAGTATAACAAAACTTAATAAATCTCGTAATAAATAAAGTGGTGCTTATAATGCCGAGAAGAAATTAGTTCTGATGTTGAAAGGCTGAAAAAACTTGTATCTCGAGTAGGGGGTGAATAGACGAGGCAATTATCCATACCGACCAAGGCTCCTTCATCAGGGTTGCCATGAGAAATTCCAGAAATAAGGAAATGAGTTATCAATTAAGGTTTACTCTGTTATTGCATCATCTTGTTACGATATTTGCGTTAATTATTTCAAAATTACTTTTTAAGTTAACAAGAAGTAAGAAGAACAACTTCAAAGTTTTGGTGCGGATACTGAAAATATACATACACAAATAATTCATGTCTGTTGAAACAGATTGAAGGTTTATGTTCCTGAATATTTGTGCTAAGATAATAACAGCCTGAATAATAATAACAGTTAAAAGTATGCTCGTAACCCTGTATTTTTATATAAATTTTCTGTATTATAAAAAAAAATATTTATATAAAATGACTTGCTTAAGCTTATTGAAGAGAACAGGGTTATGCAATAAATAAATTTCTCATGCATGCGAAAATCTTACACACGTAAATAATTATTTCTTCCCTAAAAAAAATATTACAATCGATACTAATTGATGCCCCTGGTATATACTGTTCTCTGACTTCTATTATGTACAAAAATGTTTTATTTTCACGGAATTTCTGTACTAAATACTATGGTTCTAAGATTGATTTTAGCTTATTTGAGTGTTAGGCTTAAAGAAACGTAAATATTAGAGCAGTGCAAAAAATAAGATTGATTTTCTTTGTAATGGAATGTTAGACTTGTTTTCAGTTAGAAATTTCGAAGGCTACGAGTTTGCACCGAGTAGAACATAAATACCAAGAGAGTTAAAATAAATATCTTGATAAAGCTTACCTTCATCTTATTTTAATATTTTAATACAAACACCGGCAAAAGTTTTGCGATAAATTTCAACAAAATGGAAAATAAATTTTTAGGAGCGTACGTTTGAATTTTATTATTTTGAACAAAAACATGACAACCTTTAGTTACGTTGATTTTTTTTCTCCAAAAATTATCCACGAGCGAAAGAAAATCAGACATGCACAAAAACAATTAATTATGGATTCATCAGCCAATGAATCATGAATGATAGTAGCAATTGATGAAATAAAGATGGGTAAATAATATTTTAAAGGCCCTAGAAATGGTTAAAACTGCCTCTATTCTGTACGTCTTTGATATTGTCACAGCGCAAGCAAAAAAAAAAGGAAAATTCACATGAAATATGCTTTGTTCGTGGGTTTTTTTGTTAAAATTCAGAAGTTAATATATTTTATTTAAATCACAATTTAATGACCTTGGCGTTTATGTTTTGAAAAAGTGTGTATTTTGTAGGAGAATATATCGAAATAAGTCAACAAAAAACAAACAGCATAATATTTTATAATCAATAATATTATTGAAAAAACATACGCTAAATTTAAGCTTTGAATTCATGTTCATTTAAGGACCAGTTCTCATATTTTTTTATATAATCCAAACCAATTTTGTATTTTTTTTTTAATAAAAAAATTCAAATTTTTTGTTGTTTCGAAATCTCATTTTAAAATACAGAAATTATTGAAACAATTCGCTGTCCTGTAATCAAACCCTACTCTCCCCTCATTGCATCTGGTGTGTACTAGTCAAAATTCCAACAGGCGAAGGGCTTTTTGTCAAAAAGAATGCTCTCCTTTGTTGCGCATCTCCTTTGTTATGACATGGTGTTATAAAAGAAATTCCTCTCGGATTCGGCTCTTCATGTACTCAGTGTACTTTTATTTATTTTTATTTTATCTACAAGATTTCATACTAAAATGTAAGAATTCTTCCAACCCAGGAATTCCTTCGGCGCTGAAGGGTTAAATTATACAAAAGATTTTTCGTTATTGCTTGAAATCTTGTTAACGTACCAAAATGTAACCGATTTATTTTGGACACATATTTTGTATGTCACTTAAAAAATATTCATTAAAAAAAACCTGAATTAAAAGCATTTATCGGTATCAAAAACGTGAAAACACTTCTGATCTGAAAAACACATTTTATTATAATATTAAAACAGCTCTCAAGTGTAGCTTGTAAAACAAGTATAATAACATTAACAGACTTGCAGCATTAAAAAAATACAACCTAATTTCGTCCAAAACATTTTGCAATCCATCCAAACAAAACTGACACTTTATAAAAAGGTTTAGTTCATAAGAAAAACAAAATAATAAAAGTCCACGATTTAAAATATGGAGAATAATTAATTTTGATAGCGTTTCTTAAAAAGTTGCGTATAATTACAATGAGCATTGTATATAATTTTGTGCCAGTGCCTGTGTCCATTACGATTATTCCGACTGGAGGCCATTCGTGATTTCTCTTTAGGTGGTACGGCAGAGTATTCTTACACAGCCTTAATTGGTTTTTAAAAATGAAAGAAGACTTCATGTTCCTCCAGCGGCCCTGGACACTCGTTTGCGAGCCATTACTTGTGTAATTTTAATCTTTCTTCTGAAAGATCTTCTCTCAATAAAACCGGCACCGCGTCTTATTCAGTATTGTTAAATACAGAGCTTTCGTCTACAAGACAAATATTTTAAATTAAAGATGTTCAAAAATGCTAAGACCGCTTAATTATTAAAAAACAAAACTCAGTGAGAATTTTTTGTTTTTTGAGAAAATAATGATAGATGAGCTTAAATGTAGATAAATGAACTTTTGAATACAAATGTTTTATAAAATAGCCGTCTAAAAATATTTAAGTGATTTTTTTAAAGATAAATTTACTGTATATTTTTAAAAATTTCAAGTCTTAAAATAATGTTGAAAAAGATGTTGACTTTATATTTGTGAAAAAAGAGAAACGTTTTGTTACGTATTTAATTTATACAAGGTATTTTACTCGTAATTTGGTACTATGATAATAAAATCCAAATGGTGCACCTACTTTTAGAATTCTTCTATCAGAAATTCCACCGTTTCACTAAAACCGCTGATGTTTAGTTTTAAGCAAAGAAAACGTTTCGAAAATTCGCCGAGTAGACTGCTTCAATGACGTGTAATACTGTTTACTATTAAATAAAAAGTAGAAAGAGTGGCCTTAAATTAATGGCGGTGATCCAAATGATATAGTGAGTCGAGTATACATTTCACAGCAAAGTTATATCTGGGAACATTTTGGTAGTAACGCTTTGAGTATGGATTTCTCAACAGGGGGTAGCAGTGCACTTTAGGTGCCAATTGACATGCAAAGGTGCAATTATGCACCACGACTGCCATACAAGGCTTATGTTAAGTCCGTCGCCTGCTTATAAACGTAGTAATGCAGTAAAATAATGAGAGTAATTGAATTTAAATATTTGGGAATGTTAAATACAAAAAATTCAGTTTCAGAACCGGATTGCAGCCTTATTATTCTAGGGTTAATTTAAAGTTACGTTAAACTTTCTTCTTAGACTTATATGTAAGTTTTAATAATTTCACTAAAAATTTAATAGATGGTTGATAAAATAACTTGATGAATGCATGGACCATGTATTATACAATTCACATTTAAAAATCAAAGGAAATAATTCACTAACGCTCAACGTTTGTTATTCGAATTAAACAGAGATTTTATAAACTTGACGAACGTTTCTATAAAATATTCAGAAAGCTATACAAAAACTTCTCTCAAATTCACCTAGATTTTTTTTGCTGCAAAATTTAATCTCTATAAAGCGGCCTTACTTAAAAAACTAATTTTCAGGATAAAAGTTTCGGTAGCTGTTCGGTGCCACCTGCCGCCGGCTTTGGAAGGCGAAATCTATATACTAAGCTCCAGTGTTAAACAGGTTTCAAGTTTTAGTTTTGGTAAGTTTTTTTTTATTTATTTCTTTTGAATCGGCAAATGTGAGAGTATCGCAACGACAAATATAATTAATAAATAAAAAGCAAGATGTTAAAACGATATATCAACATAGTATTAAATTAAATGAAATACTCTCTGAAATTTTTTATTGAATTAGATATAAATTTCTGCAATCATAAAATTCTTGTGTATAATACAAAACATCGACTAGAATTCAATATAACGTATAAGAAATATCGTTGCTTAAATAAAACAAGCACGTGGAGCTGTAGGTATGTTATTTTGAACTCAATAGACATTATGCAAAGTAAACGAAATGTAAAAAAGGGGTGATAAACTGTATTGCAAATGGCGAATAACAATCTGTTAATGAAAATAGGCATATTATGAAAATGTTAAAAACTCAAGCAAATAAATAAATGCTTTTCAATATGAGAAAAGGCACTTTATTTAATTTAAAATAAACGTTATTATGTTTTGAAAAATAGTTAAACATTTAACACGCCTTGTGTTTAACAGATTTTTATATTTACTTATAATTAAGACAGCTGACTTCATATTCATCATATAGTATTTTTATTTGCAACGCGGATCAATCGCACTATTTAAATCAAATATTATACTACACATAGAAGTAGTTTGGATGATAAAGGATGAATTGATTAACTCGGTTACTAACTAGAGAGAGTGACCTGAATATTCTCAGTCAGAACAAGCAAGTGAGGAATTTTTAGCCAAATGGCTAAAAGCATATGAAATATATCTATGATTTATAATTTTAACCTTGAGATATAGAAAATTGCAAATACTATGTTTTGGGGGAAATAATCCAGTGTGGTAAAAAAATACAAAAAATACTTCTTAAATAATATTATTGTTTGTCTGGCTCAGTGAATAATGAGTGCAAAAAAAAGGATCGTTCTTCTTACAGAACATACAAAATTAAGAAGAGAATTTTTGATTTACGGCAATCCAGAGCTTTTAATTAATATAGGCCAGTAAATTTGGGCCAAATAAATCTCTTCATTTTATTGATAAAGTTTAGAAAGCTAAGAAATATAGACTTCAGGAAAAATAAAAAAAACGATCATAGCTGAGCTTTAATGGAAAAAAATTGTTCGAAAATAATACCTAGCTTTTTTGGATAATATTATATTGCAATGGTTTCGCCGTGAAACTTATTTTTATTAAAAAAAATATTCCCCAACACAAATTTCAAATTTTATTAATAAAAACCATTCTATAGGGTTTTTCAAGATAATTTTCGAGATATCGTTAAAGTACGAGTAAAATTTAAGACTTCATACGTTCTCTTTGCTGTTTTTTTTTACCTCCAGTCAATAAATCGATAAAATATTATATATTTTGAGTAAATACTCGTATATTAGTGGTATAGTTCAATAATGTCAATTTATAAAGTTTTTCAGCATAAAAGTTGCTTTTATGACATATTACATAGATCTTCATTGGTACAAGTACAAATCGTATAAACAGAATATTACTTTTTATACATGCTTCAACATTTACTCGGCTTTATATTTTTGGTCTTTTCACAAGAGCAATATCGCGGAAAACTTGTATTAAGTATGAAAAATAAATCTAGAAAAGGAGGTCCATTTTATATTCTACTTTGAAATATATCTACAACCATTCCTCTTCATTGAAAACTGCGTCCAGCTACCAGAAGATACCAAATATACGGTTCAATAAAACTGGAATTCCTTACATTGAATGAAAGGTTTTTCCAGGGGAGCAAGTATTTCCAAGGACTTATACTTTAGCAAGATAATATATTATTTAATGGAATACCCTTTTCATCGATATGGAGAAATCACTTCAAATACAACATCGATTAACTAGTTCAAAAATTGAAATGAAAAATACAGGAGTATCATCATGTTGCTAAAGATTGAGATTCTACAGGTTAAGTTTCTTCGTTTTAGGGTTATTCTACTCAAAGGATGTTGGTGATCATCTCGCTGGACAAATGTTAGTCCTGATTAATTCTGCTGTATTTTCGATTAACAGCCACTGTGTGGATTCAACATCCATGTTAGTTTTCATCTTCCAATGCCTCAATGCGTTTATCTGAATAATCAGTTGCAGGGCAACTGATTGCAAGGCAAGTTGCATATATATATATATATATATATATATATATATATATATATATATATATATATATATACACACATAGTAGAATAATATTTAAAAATAATTACGAGTTTACGTAAGTCTGAATAACATTTAAAAAGCAGAAGTACATTTTAATCTGCAAATTTGATTTCTTTTTTTTTACAGAAATTCATAAAAAAATTCAGTTATTAAATAGTTCAGTAAATTTGGTAGTCTCCCCAAGTTGTGTATAAAACAAAACGGTTTGTTTTATAGTGTTTTTATACGCGAGCATTTTCGTAGTTACTACCAATACATCAAAAGAGAGGGTATTTTTATAGAGTAGTCAAAAAACTTGAAGCATAAAAAATGCGAAATAAAAATGCCTTGTTCATACAAAACATAAATATTCATACCCCAAAAAAAACCTAATTATGAAACATTAGCGTTTCTATTATTTTTAAAAAATACGTGTATGGTGTAAAGTATGGTATAAAATTGAACAATTTGGTTAGAGCAGATTTTGAATAAAAATTTTTACCATCAAGCAAGGTACGTCTCCGGAATAATATTGAATAAATAACACAAAACAGCAAGGAAGACTTATTTTAAATAACTTCTATGAACTACGAAATAATTAATGATTGGATAGAATTTTAAAAAAATACCTTATTTTGGATTTAAATCCGCAACCCTAGATCGGCAAGCGAATTGATTGAGTTACTGTTATTAAAAGGGTTAAGTGTAGTTGAATGTACTGGCCAGAATGGGCTGTATACAGAGACGGGAAGAGTTTGGGCCTGGATAAGTGAGGATAATCACCAGGGCCGGTTGTAGTGACATAAAGATGTGATTTTATGTCACGTGAAGAGCTTTCGAGATAACACAGGACTAACTATAAAGGGTGTATTTATGTCTTGTGCTATCGCTTTCGTAGTAAACTTACCCGATTATTTATTAATTTAGGCGAAAAATAACGTAAAAATGTGCTACACTGTAAGACCCAAAGCTAAGGATGGTTAAAAATTGATATACATATTTATATTTAAATAAAAACGTAAAAATACTACTTTGCATTGAATATCACATTTCATGACATGGTTCAATTTTGTAATGCTTTCTTGAATTTATAATAATGTTACCTACACAATTGCAATACTACAGGTATTTTTTTAAATATCTTATTATCATTTGAAATAACAATCTTAAAATATATTAATTTATTAAAAAAATATTCTATAGTATAAATACAATTGCAGACCACAGAAAAGCATACAAAAGCATTTTGATGTTTTTGCGAATGTGAAACTTGAAACAATGTTGAACAATTGAAATATTGCGAAAGGCATCCAACTGATATGGTTTTCCTTGAAAATTGAAATGGAATCTAAAAATCAGATTATCTTTTTGATAAATAGCAGGCTGGAGACAAGGATATTTTCATTAGAAAAAAATCAATAAGGAGCCTTCGTACGGGGGCAGGTCGCTGCAAGTTTATTCAGGCGGCAGTAATTCGTGAGGGGGTGTTTTCAGGGAGGCATTTCCAGTCTGAAATATTCAAAAGCATCCACGAATCGTTTAAATCTGCGACCGTCCTGGGGACAATGGCGAGGCGTTGATATATGCGAACTGAAAAATGAGAGATAATTCAGAAATTTTATCCGAAAGGTGAAAATTTTCAGGTTAAGTTTTAAATCAGCTAATATTCATTTTTATTCGCATGATATTAAATATTCAATTTAATTTGAAAAAAAAAATCGATGCACGTGATATAAAAATGAGATGTAAAAGTATACGTTAACTTTTAATATAATTATGAATATACTGCAAACATAATAAAATTTCAGTTAATCAAACGAAATTAATATACACGTTGAAAAAAGTCTTTTAAAATATTTTTTGTTAATTGATTAATGCTCACCACACTAATTTTATAGTATTGTAAGTCAAAAATTGTTATACGCATTTAAAATAATGAAATATTTAGTATTTATGTTTCTTAGGTAGTTACGGAATTTTGCGTATGGCATTAGGATTTATTAAAAATGCTATCTTGAAGACCTGACATGTCAGCCAAGTATCTGTTTATACATTTCATTAATACTAGTTTTGAGGGTGATGTGATGGGAGAATATAGACCTGAATATTACGATATTATTGAAAAAGGTTCTTTTATCCGGGAAGTTTAAAAATATGCGACCCCAAAGGGCGGCGGAGTAGGTCGAAGATAAGATGGTCAGAACGAGCAATGAGAATGGAGATGACTACCGTGCTTTGAGCACGATGAATTGATGGATTTCAGAGTTCAGCAAAGGTTGTTGTAAGTCTTTTTCCTTGGCTAAAGCCAGAACCCATCATTCATGAAATAAATTTAAAAAAAGTAATGTCCGCATGGCATAATTATGTCTAAAAAAATAAAGCACGCGCATAAATAAAACATAAGACCTATAACTTGTTGGTATAAAAAAAATGAACGGTCTACCCTATGTGAATCAATTTAACAAATTATAAAATGATTACCTACATGTTGCATGTTTTAATTTTGATACATTAAACACATTGAGCAAGTTGTTAAAAATAAACAAAACATAAACACCGTTTTAGGCCTAAATCCTTTTCATTATTGCAATAATCTCACACATAAGCTCTTTACAAAAAAACAATTTTACCTTATTTTATTTATTTTTTACTGAAAACCGGTCTAAATAGGTCAAAGCTCAGCAGGTGGAAAGTACTAGGATTCCTTCAGACCGGAAGTGGATCGAGACTTATGAGTGTGTTTTCAGCAAAGCCACTTCCGGTTTCTGAAGGCTTCAGAAAACATAGCCTTGCTCGCAGGTAGTTTTCAACTGTTATGACTTTTGGTTTACAAACGGTCTTTCTAATAGCGGCTTAATTTTGCTTTATGGCCTTAGTTTTAATACTTTTGTGGCATCGAGAGAAGAAATCGTATATATATATCATTTTTCACATTTCTGAAAATTAAAAATTAGAAGAATTTTCATGTGATGCGAGAATCGCCTCGTTTATTTTACCAATGATTTAAAGAATGTAGAAAATTAATATTTATATCCCTTCATATTTTTTCTTCAAAATGGAAAAAGAAATTCTCAATATACATGTGTGAGTATGTGTCTATATTTTTTATATGTATTTGCAAATATTTATCAAAAACACAATCAAGTGTGAATTGTGCGGTAAAAATGCTAGAAAGGTGAGTATAATTTAATTTAGTGCACGTTCGCTCATAAAAAGCCTTCGCCCAGTCGTTACGTCCGTATGAATATGCAAGGGCGGCCACAGGGTGGGGGTGTCCTGGCAAGGGCAGGTTATTCTCGGGCAGGTGCTGTTTCTATTTCAAGTGTATTCCTGTATATTTATTAAGCCTTAAGGCGGTTTATTAAAATTTAGGACGCGAGATTGGGTTGATTGAGGATAGAATTCAATTGATTTGAAAATCGTTTTTTGCCAATGATATAGCGTAATTGATTCCATCGTGTAAAAATATATTCATATAAAATGAATTACCAATCGTACATGAAAAAAATTATATCATTTATAAAGTGCTTTTTTGGAATGCTTATAATATGGTTATGTGTAATACGCCAATGCAAACATAAATTGGTGCATTATAATGATATATTTAACAATATTAGCAAGTGCAAGTTTTAAAAGGCAAACACTACAGAAAAAATATTTCAAAATAACTTAATGTCCAAGAAATCAATTTATTACCGTAACGTTTGAATACCTGTGCGTATTTATGCCGTATAATGTAATAAACAAAGGTGATTTATCTATAAAATAAGCAAAAATATGCGGTGTAGAATACATTAATAATAAATGTTTTGCAAGTCCTTAAGAATGTTTGAATATGCAAGGGTGGTTTAAGGACGAGGGATGAAGAGGGTTGGCTGCGAAAGATGAGAGAATATCTTCAGCAAGGGATTACGTAGAATTTCGATTAGGGTTCTGAATTAAGAATGCAATGCGTAAGACTTGCGGTCGATTGAAGGCAACCTTAAGATGAAGAAGTTTGATATTTTAATAATTATTTAAGTGCGAAGTAAAGTTTGATAACTTTACCTCTACACTTTGAGAAAATTACAATTCTTGAGTGTACCAGTATCTACATGCATTTTAAACCTGGTGAAGATTTAATGAGCTATTAAGAAAACATATACAAATCATATGACTGAATAATAATTATTCAAATGATAATACAAAGTATTTTTAAACTTGTGAAGGTTATATTAAGAGTAATATACATTTGAATCATTTATGTAAATTCTGAAATAAAAATGTTGACTTTCGTAAGTTCACTTTAAGAATTCGAAAGATCCAACGAGCTTATGATTTTCCTTATATTTTTTTTCTGTAGTTATAATTAGTTAGAAAGTATTTATTATTATGAAAAATATATAACACACTTTAAGCGGGTAACCAAATTGACTAAGCTGATGTGCGTAGCGGGCAAAATTCGCGTAAAATTGCGCGTGTGAAATCTAGTCTATACATTCTTTGATTTGCATGTAGTCAAATAAATCGTTTCACATCACATTACAACACCACCACTTTGTCCTAAAAATTGTTCAATAATTGGAGGATTATCATTCTCTGACCACCCCACTTCTTCATTGTCACTTTGTTCAGAATCACTGGTCAGTATTGGTAGAAGTAACGTTGACGAGTCTAAATAAACATTACGAGCTGTAAACCTAAAGAGTAAAATGACCTTCTGCCGCTTTTAGAGTAAACACATTCAAAAAGATATTAATACGCGCCCTGCTTTCAGACAGCAGTCCGCAAAACGGGTACTAGTACCCGCCCCGCCTTTAGTGTGTTAAGACAATATAAATACTACAAAAAAAAGTGGCAACCGGCAAAATTAAGCAGCGGTTATTTTATGTATTCATTACCACATACGGGAAAACTTTGTAAGGTGGTAAGTCGGATTGCCACAATTGCACAGGAGTCGATCACGTGACAAATGGTCCGGCACAGCCCTTCCCGCGCCGCGCCACCCGCCCCCTGCTTTCCGCAACATTACCCGCGGGCCATCAGTCATCCCGCGGGGGCGGGAGGCGCGAGGCCGGGGGCGAAAACCGCCCCCGACACACGCCCGGCCGGCGCGAGACAAAAGCCTCCAACGCACTGAACGCCGCCCCAAACTTCAGATTTTGAATAAGCTGTACGTATTTCTTCAGAGAGCCATTAGTATCGGGTATTTTTGAATGATAATCATCGCAAGAAATCTCAAGAGTACAAAAATTTCGATCTGCTCATTTTTTTAAATTATGTAAACTGATACGTCACAACATCCTGAAGTTTGCTATTATTAGCAGAACAGGTTTTTTTATGTGAATGTGACCTGTCGAAGCAGAAAAACCATCAGATGGAAAATTCAACGATTGCTGTCACAAAATTAAAGTGAAACTACCAGCAAGGCCTATTTTCTTAGTATATTCAAAAGATATTACGTCAAATCCAGAAAATATTTATAATGGAAATTTCAAAAGAAAAACAAGATCATACAATAACAGTATATCTTTTGCATCAATGGGAGCTGAATCAGGGCCACTCTGCTTCAAAGTTCAAGGCCAAATATATCACAGAACTTCGCACCTTCATCCAACTGATGGTACAAAATGAAAGCAAATATTCAAACACTATTGCATCGTTCATCGAATACGTCATTCTGTGATGGGCTACATTTCTAGCTATTATATAAAATCTCACTCTGTTTGATAATGTTAACGTGAAAGGTTGGCGAAACCGGTCACAAATAAAAACGAACATGTGGAAAATCACTCAAGTATTTTTATTCAAAAATATTAAAATGGAATTCCACCAAGCACTCTCTGTCAAAAATATTGAATTTTTGAATAATAGTTTAAAATACTGTCTTACGAAAGCCACTTTGCAACGGTACTTGTTAACTGACCTGCTATATTTAATAATTTATTAGTCAATTACTTATATTTTATCTAAATTTCAAAGTTATTTTCATTTATTCAGCAGGAGTTTAATTAACGTTAAATGTTAGTCAAAATTCATATTAACTTAAAATGAACTCTAAAAAAAGGTTTAAATTATTATTCAATTCTTTTTGTAATATTTAGGCGTCTTAAGTACAATTAATCTTTTTTTAAATTTAATTTAAATTCTAGATAAACTAGACTGAAAATCTACCGCAGAGTCATTACATTAAACAACCAAACAATACGTGTAATCATGGATATAGGAAGAGACAAGACAAAGACGATACGTTCGGCTCGAGTTTTCACTCTCACAGTTAAATATATAAACCGGAAACACACTAAATGAAAATTTCCAAATCTACACGTAAGAGCTACAAGCTCGCCTCGGTTTGTTTCGGTTGAAAAGCACAAGTGCCAAATTTTCTTACTTGTACTCGCTATCTTACACACGCCAAAGCTCAGCTTATTTTACAGAAATTTTATTTTACTAACAATACTTCCCCGAGGTGTTTTTATACAATGAATTTGCGCTTTTATTAAACATTTACGTAAAGGAAAAAATATCAAAGTTCTCGAAGCATAATATGCGCTTATCGGCATTGATAACTTTTCGCCTTGTGGATGCTCGATTAGTGTAAAGTTACGCTGATTGGCTTAGCCGTTGAATTAACGCCACGTCACTGACTTTCCTGTGTGGAGCCAAGGTATAAATACTTTTGCAAACATCGACAAGAAAACAGGAAGTATTATAAATGCGAGCATATTTATGCAATTTAATATTTATGTTATTTTATTGTAATAATGGTGTACAGGTTTCAGATATATCGGAATATATTTTCTATGAGAATATGATCCATACTACATCAGCGGTAGCTGAAAATGATGTTTCAACGTAAAATATATATTATATAGGTATACAATAATATATTAAAAAGTTTTAAGAGGTTTTTTGAATATGCTGCAAAATCGCCATATATATTTATGATATAAGCTTTATAGAGAAAGTAACTAAAAATGCATTGTTGACAATAATAACGGCGTTTCGCGCTCTTTTATGTGTACACTTTCGCCATTGACTTTCAAAAACTTGTTTGTTCTGCTACGAGGCAGAACCCAGACGAGGGAGAGAGAATAACTCCAAACAACGCAAGACTTCTACCACGAGGCAACGCCTGGCGGGGTATTCGAGGCCTTACGTTCGCTTAGACATACACCTAGAAAACGAAACGACACAACATGTACTTAAAACGGTTATTGAAAAACACACAAAGAAAAGCATAGAAACTGCAAGACGTTAAAATATTCAAATACCGAGACTTTAATCAATAATCTGTGAAGAAAGATTAAATCCAATGTACAGTAAGTAAACCTTTACAAACTATTCATTTGCTAAACTAAAAGCTTCATATTTAAAAAAATAATAACAAATACAATAAAATATCCAGCAATATCAGTTAATATTGTTCTGATAATTATATCTGTTGGGCTCTGTGTGAAGCAATCGACACCGGATATGATTTTTATCATCATGAAATGTAATAAAACAATTAGCCGAGTATTTAGTATCTAAAAAAACTTTTACGTCTTCCAATTCGAATAAACAGATGATATTAGTTTCATATTTATTACTGACGTATTCGGTCTTTTACTTATTTATCGAAAAGATGAGAGATCGCAAAATAAGCGGCATAAGAAAGTAATTCTTTGATGAAAGGCTACCCTTATACACATTTTTTTGTGGCTAGGCTTTCGCTTAAAGTCTTTCGTTTTTGTTATATTCAAGTTTATTAAGTTAAACGTATAAAAGACAGAGAAAAACTGAGTTTAGAAAAGGGCGACGTAAGTGTCATTCGTACGGATTTAAAAAAAAATTATGTAACAGGAACAAAACTTTTATTAAATGGTATAAATTTTTGAAAGAAAGCAGAGTCAATATTGAAAATTTAGAGTTTTACGACAAAAAAAATTGAATAATATGCCAATCACGATATTTTACGAAAACAACTTTTTTTAAAAACATCATTCAAGAGTTACAAAATGACTGACCTTTTTGGAGTAAGCGATCGTTCAAATAATAAATATATTTTTCAGAAAAAATCTGTAAGAATATCCTTTGTTTATTTCTCCCTAAAAATTCAGTGAAAGCTCAGAATACCCCAGTCTGTTGCCATGGGTACCCTCCCTTTCCGGAGTGCACCTTCCCGGGTTTCTTGTAAGGGATGAAGAGGGTGAGGAGGGACTACCTGGGTGGAGGTTTCACTATCCCCCTGTAATAATTAATGTATACCTCTGCAGCTATACAGCCTTCCAGGAACATCCAACAGACTTGTGTTTGTAGTTAATAATTGTAAGAGGTTTTCTGTATTTCCTTATTTATATGTAACTTTTCAGAAAGTCAGCAATGTTCAAGCAATACTTGTTAAAAATTTAGAAATTTATTGGAGTGTTATCAATTTTCTTTGAAGCAGATTTCAAAGTTAACAATTTTTGTTAGGTTTGAACATAAGTAAATTTTTTCTTATTAGAATCGGGACAACTTAGTTTTCCTTAGAAAGTAAATTTCAAATAAAAATTATGTATTACATAGATAGCAAAAAAAGTACATTTTAACATTGACTGTAAAAACTGAATACAACTAATAACAAACTTATATTATGAATTATAATTGAAAGAAATGGCGAATCAACAAGTTTCAATAAAACATGAAAGTATCTTAAATTTAAAAATAATTACAATTAAAGTAAAAAGGTATTTTTTTAAAGTTCTGTGGATTCTGCTCTAGGGGTTGTAAATATATATCAAGCGTGGGGAAGTTAGGTCGTTTACCTTACTACCTTGAAGGGCAACTCTGATTTGGTATGCAGTTGTACATAGGGGATGCATTTTGTTCGAGTGATGGCAATGAATACTAAATTTTTCATCTGACTGAGGTTAAAAGTTTTAAAGAAAATGTAAAGCAAGTAACACAGTTGATATTTATTTTTATTTAAACGCAGTAGGTTTTTTCAAATAAAGTATAGATAATAACATCAGTTATATATTTTTTTAAAACGACTTATAAATGTTTCCATTTATTATTATTTTAATAATTTATCAATACAACAAAATTATAGATCGATTTTATAGTTTGTCAGTAAATGTGTGTGAAAATGATTGATTGGCCACATCGAGTCGAAAGGTAGTTCTGATTTATGATGATTCAATTAAATTCTGTATCATTTGATGTCATACACCGTTTTTATGAATTTTTTACAGTTTCTAATGACAGGAAGTTGCAAATAGAAAACAAGCGTAAGACGGCATGATCAGTTTAATTCAAAACACACAGTGTTATAGTGTTGAAAATATTTAATTGGCTCCATCTTCTGTAGTTTTCGTGTGATGTATATTCATGTCAATACAATGTCGTTTATATGGAAGATATAAAAAAAAAAACAACAAAAAAATCAAACTGGATCAATCCTCATAATCTTCAAGAGAATTTTTGTTGCCACAGAATCTGTGATTCAACTACCTGGGAAGGAAAGACGTTCCCATAACCAACGCTGCGCATTTTAAAGTTCAGCATACAGGATCCGATTTCCACTCCAATCTGAAGCCTTTGACTGCATGATTCAAATCTGTAATCTCACTTCCCGACTTCGAGGCTCGATTCTCGGGTAGGGTTGGGTATCGCCACCTGCGCACCCCGATCGCGTCCTGACACATTAGGGGTTTGCGACATTCATCGCGTGTACTTCATCGAACAGCATTCACTGTCACTACTTTAACTATTAACTATTTACTAACAAATCTCACAATTATACTTCACAATATAATATATGAAGTATAATTATACGTTTTACCAAAAAAATATTTAAAAACTAGAATTATTGCTTGTCCCAGATACAGCTAAAATAATTACGAACTCAGTTTTTTAAAAATGTTTATTTCGATAATCGTTCTCATAACTTATAATGCATCAATCGTATTAAATATTCGTTAGCATGTATCAATTTCGCCAACCTATACTTTTGGTATTTTCAAATTAAACTAGTCACATCAAAAGTAAAACGTGGAAAAAATCACAAAAATATCATAACAAGCCAGTTTAATTTTTTTAACTTTACTATACATGAAATTTTGAAATATCGCTAATAATTTAAATGAGTTTGATTAAATTAGAATTATTGCTTATCCCAAATACAGCTAAAATAATTACGAACTCAGTTTCTTAAAGACATTTTTTTTGATAATAGTTCTCTTAACTTACGCTCATAACTTACAATGCATCAATCGTATTAAATATTCGTTGGCATGTATCAATTTCGCCAACCTTTTGGCATTTTCAAATTAAACTAGTCACATCACAAGTAAAACGTGGAAAAAATCACAAAAATATAACAAAAGCCAATTTAATTTTTTTTTACTTGTACTATACATGAAATTTTGAAATGTTGCTAATAACTTTTATTGAGTTTGATTCGGTGAACTCTCGGCGATGAACTCGTAACCCGCGAGCATCCTGCATCATTAGGCCGCGGATCCGCCAACACAAGCGCGAGCACGTGCCTCGTGTAACTCCGACACGTGCTGCTGATACCAGAAGTGTTGCGAGTTAGTCTGCTGCTGAGCTAACCCGGCACTGTCATACAGTTTTTTTATTGCAGGGCTTTTATTGAGTATTTTTGTATGTCTTGCGTATTTATTATTTTTAAATGATTTCAGTCTGAATAACAAGTCTGCATTGTACAAAAAAAAATCGAGTAGATTTTGTCATTAGCCTAAATACATATCAAAAGCACAGTAGACTTTTATGAATGTTTAAATAGTATGAAAGAATATAAATATTTAAACTATTTTGAATAAATACGCACGCACAAATAAACGTAGTATTGAAATAATTAAATTTTCTTTCCAAATATTAAATACAACACTTTATGCCTTAAAATACCGAAAAGTGGTAATTTAACATAATTATTAAATAATAAAATTTGTATGATATGAGCACAATGTCGCTATTGAATAAAAAATAAAATGATTATATGGGTAGTTTCACGATTGAATATTTATGGAAATATAATGCTTAAATGCTTATTTTGATATCAGTGCAGTCGGTAAATAATTTTTTTTCGTTTTATTTAATATTAAAAACAGATTTTTTTGAATTGTATTTGAAGAAATCATACAAAGCTTGAAACATTACCTACCAGTACTCATTTTAAACATATTTAAAAAAAAACATTTTCAATGAAGACTTTCAATTTTCACAACCTCTTGGGCATTTAAGTCTTAGTATTTGGGCTTTTGATATGGAGTGTTGCAAATTATACAGTCTGTCGAGATTGTTTAGATCATTTCGTGTATTAAGCGTGTGGGGTTTAAATAACCCGTTGCTGGAGGCGACGGGTTGAGACGAGGACATAACTGTAAATGTAAAACAGCATATCAGGCGATTTTCCGATTAGCACCCACTCGGCGTAGTACTTTTATGAACCTGACATATTTTTTTGCGCAACATAATGCTTACAATATCATAAAAATATAGACACAAATAAGAAAAACAAACCTCGTTTCAGTCAGTACAGCTTTTGCTCAAATCATATTTTATGATGTAAATAAATAAAATGCAGACATACGAATGCGTATCGGTGGTATTTAATACTGTATAACTTTGAAAATAATGACGGCCACAGTAAAAAAAATGCCAGTAATTCAAATTAAACTGTAAAGGAAATTGTATATTTATATTACCAATAATGAAATCATATGATTGTAATTCATATCATTCATTCATCATAAGAACTCGATACCTATTTAAGAAAAGAGAGAATAGCTCATAAACTAAACTGTACGTAATCTCCTAGGTAATTCATACTTATTGTATGAATTTGGAGTATTGCAACAAAACCGGATTATCGTGGATGTATATATATCATAATAACCTTTTTCTTAAATGTTATCATGATTTAAAAAAATATGTGTATTTGTATTGTTATTATCACGAGGGTGTTTCAAGGTGTTTAGCTTTGCTTTCATCCCTAATGTTTCATAACAATGTCTCCGGCGTGCTAAGTGATAAATCGCTGCTATAAAGAAAACGGAAGTCTTTGACCAGCCTGGCGTGGGAGAGGTCGCCCGGTCTGGTTATCGGGATGGAAAAATAGTTCATTACGTTGAATATTCATTAGGAAGGAAATTTCCGAACCTGCGGCGGGATCTCCGAACAAACCTCCCTCGGACACAAAGGGTGGCCGAGAATAATTTCGTTTATTGAAGAAAACGAAAAGTACTGACGACCCTTATCTGAGTCCTGTTATTACGGCGACTAAATGTAAATTACTGTTATAAATATGTTCGCGGAGTCGACGACGAACAAGCTATTTTTATCAGAGCCACGGGTCCTTTTTCATCTCATTTACAAAAGAAATATAGCACTACATTTGTTCTACTGGCAGTATTTAGGTTTCAACATATTTATATTCGTGATTTTTAAAGATTTTTTTTATTCGTCATAGTCTTAAACCATACTATAAATAAAATGTAATAAAAAGAAGAAGATGGTTGTATTAAATCTTTTCCATACTTTATTTCAAATTATTTGTATATTTTAAGAAACAGTATTCATATAATTAAAAAAAGTGATGTATCGCTATGTATAAAAAACTTACAATAAATTATCAGAAAAAGCATATTTAAAATGTACACTTTATCAAAATTACAATAAGATATTGTATTTTTTGTTTATATAATATAAATAAGTTTCGAACAACCCAAAGAAGGCAAGTGGTCTTCTATATATTCTTGGATCTATCTTCTTATCATTATGAGAGTCGACAAACCCAATATTTACAATTTATAGAGTGCCTTTTTTAAGTAAGAATTTCAGATTATTGTTGATTAACTGATTCATAATTGTAATCTAAAATCATGAATTTTGAATGATTAGAAATGGAAATTAAAGACTTGAAACTCAGATGTGATTTTATGTATTCAGCTGTGAGTTTCAGTCCGATTTCAAGACATTATAATTGTAAGCCAGAATGTCTGTAAGTTACTCAGTAAAGAGTAGGATTTCCATTGAGTAATTTATTCCAATTGATGAAGGGCTGTTCTCCATAAAGTGGTTATTCTTTAAAAGTATTTTTAACTCACTAACATCTTACCATTATATTTAATGATAATGCTGAAAACTCAAAATGCTGTGATAAGTAAATATAATAAAATCTGTTTTTCAAGCTGGCTACTTTCTGTATTAGAGTGTAAGAGTGCACCCAAAAATTCACACAGCGGATCTGCAAATACAGATTCGTTCAGTCACTATTTGTTTCCCTTTATGTAGAAATTAAACATTAAAAAATAAAGAATTTGAAAATCATTTTCTTTATTGCAGAGAACTTGCGACGTATTCTACAATTTTAATTAAAGGTACGCTTTAAAAGTAAATTACATAAAAACATCTATTGGTGGAATTATTTAAATGTTCTGAAAACATTTGAAGCAGCTAAAAACAGTAAATAATTAAAATTCTCAGAATATCAGTATATAAACTCCCTCTCTACTGATCAAACAATCCGCATTTTGAGGTTGCGAGTGTTTCTTGAACTCCCTTCGTATAATTTCAAGCTCATGTATTTGTGATGCATAATCTTGTCTGCTAAATATTGAGCTGTGCTCCCTCTGTGCGAAATCACTCGGCCAGAAAGTAGATTGTGGTATCAATAATGAATTGATATTCTCTCATCGCTAATAAATCATTGTCACGTATCTGCACCAAGGTTTTGTTATGGATAACGAAGATAAAGCTTCACTTTGGCTTGTAGTCTACGTCAATAAAAGATCAGATCAATTGAATACACATTTCAAGACACTTATGTGTTAAAATAAGATTTATACAATATCTTGTAAGTATTTCAGGCGTTGGCCTATCTACATAATTTTGAAATCAGGAGTAGATATCGAACCTAAAATTTCATGGTCAAAAGTCAACGAATTAATTTTTAAAATAACTTGAAAACCAAAAAGTCGAACTTTCTAAACGAAAAATTGAACACGCATTAGTAAACATATAATAATGTTATATAAAGCAATAAGTACGTGCTTATTTGTTTGATTCTGAGTTAACCCAATCTCAATAAAAATGACACTTTACATCAGAAATGGCAATATTTGAATAATAAAGCCAATACCTGCGATTATACTGGCAGACGATCAAAGCATGCCGACCACAAAAGCGAATGGCTTTGGCATAAATTATTATTCATGGTATCAGTGAGCATAATAATGGTCTTATACCGAGAAAACCACCAGCGCATATCGTTAAATACTAATCTAAGCATATAGTAAATAGTATCATAATTTTATTATGATTCAAAACAATACTTATAGCACTAAAAATTTCTCCAGTACTGTACTCGTACTCTAATACTCAAGTAGTATGCACTACCCCTAGTGTGGGGTTGAAAATTGCAGGCTAATTTACTGAGACAATGATCCCAGGGGATAAAGGGTTGCTACTGCCTAAGGCTCTACTGGTAACCTCCCCTTTGGTAGCTTTTTGCTTTCGGCTGCCGAAAATTTGTGACTGCGAGGGGAGTTTTAAGGTACGATTACTTTGTTTTTTTAATTACTTACGTGTACCTAATGGCTTCTCCAAATAATATATATATAAACATACATTACTTTTATGTAAAGCGGGATAATTATACAATAACATTGATCACCAAATTAACGTTAAAAAAATTAGGCAAGGATAAAGTATAATTGATGTGCTCAAAATAATCTAAAGCATTTAATATATTTCTATTTAATACACATGTATAGAGAAACAGAGATAAAGAGAGAGGAGGAAGAAATAATGGCGAACCCTCCACATGCGAAAAAGGTGATTAATAAATTAAGGAGAGAGCCGCCCAGGGCTGCACTTTGTTACGTCGGTGCTTCGGTTTTCATACTATAAATGGGCATGAGGTACTCACAAGCTAAAAATATAGTTGATTTTTTTATTAAATATTATATTAAAATACATTTTATGTTTATTAGCATCCTTTTTAATAGCAGTAATAGCTTTTTTTATTATTTCCACGCTGTACAAAAATAAATATACATTTAATAAATACAACACTTATATAGATTGAAAAATGTGTTATTAGTAATTTCTCAAAAGCAAGGGACAAGCATATGATAATTAAAGTATCCGGCAATAAAATTAATCAAAATTTCTAATTTGACAAAACCATTGTGGCCGAAGTTCCTTTCTTGTGTGAAATGCAATATAAATCCCGTGAAGTAAATAGCACCTCAGATACAGTGAGAGGCACCCTAGTTAGATTGGTTTCCCCTCATGGGTAAAGACAGCTTCCAAACCTGTTGTAATAAATACTGCTGTGTTATTAATATTCTCTATTGAAGTCGGCCTGAGGGTGCAAAGGGGATATCGAAAATTAAAAATATATATACCATAAGAGATCGTTAGACGTTACGTATAATTGTTTTGATGCTATATTTATTGTTTTGTGACAATTGTTTACTTGTGGGTCGTTCCCTGGGTATATTGCCTAAAAATACTAGATAAAAGTTTAAATCGATGACTTTTACGCAGAATATAGCTATAATTTTATTTTAAATTATTCATAATTTTTTTTCATACAGTAGTGTAATCTTCTTAAATAACTACAAATATTTTATTAATCTTAAGAGTGGGAAATTTTACATGATGCAATTAATCAAATGGTTGGCAACACGATTATAAAAAAATATAGAATTTAATAATATAAAACAATATTTTATTGAATATAAGCCGCTGTGCAACTTTGAGACGAAAAAATTATATCCAAATACAAATTGAACTAAAAATGATTAAAACGCAATAATTTTTATGTAATGTAAACACGAAATGTTAATGTTGTTACAAGAAGTGAAATTTAGACTAACCGTGTTTATTCAATAAATGTTGACCTAGGGCAATATAAACTTTATGACATTAATGCAAAGCCTCTTTCAGTTTTTAATAAGCTATTTAGGCCACCACCAATATATATTATTTTTATTGAAAATAAAGTTTAGGGATTGCATCCCCTTCAGCGAATCAACAAAAATAATTACACCGTATTGTGCGGCGGCAAACGTGTCGATGGTCGCCGTAAAAATCTCATTTTTGCGAATTCCGAGGGCGGGACCGGAATAGGGTGTGCGGCAATACAAGGGTGGCTGGCTTAAGGGTGGATATTAAAGACGGGGGACACACAAAATATGCACCCCGATATCAATGAGTCAGAAGATAAGCTGTGGGCTAGATCAAATCTGCCATAATTAATATGACTAATTGCTGTTCTTTTAAATCTGTTGTTGATTTTGTAACATTATTTAAAATTCATGAAGGGGTGAATAAAACGTATTTAATAGTAAAGAAATTTGTACTCATTTTACTCGATTTGTTTGATGAAAAGATTTTTCATCAAAGATAACACAAATCAATGTAACGATGTATAAATTATGATATTATTTTTTTCCACATAAAAAGACGTTGTTATATCCTCAAGATTGTGTGTCAAATTTGTAACTGCTCAGCAGACTTTTTAATAATTCTTTTTTCCTGGCTAACTGACGTTCGTTGATTGCATAGTTCTCACGAGGGATAGAGTCTATTTTTCCATTGGTTTTATTAGATCATCTCCGAGGCGATCTACCATGGATTTATGCGACCAAGAAAGCCATGGAACCTTTAATGTGCGAATTTCGAAATAAACTCTTTGAGCAGAATGGCTGTGTATTCTTGAATATCATTGGTGTGTCAGCACTTAGATTTAAATTATTAAAAGTAATTTGATGGTACATCAAAGGTACCTTAGCTTAATATTTATAAATAAAATATAATATGCTTTTAATAGGTGTTAAATGTAATGTAATTAGTGGCTTGCCATAGAGGTAATATAGTACATGTAGACATACGTTATGATTTTAGGTAAATATGGGCAAATGTTTTTGAACGTTGAGTTAATCTGTAGAGAGGAACTAAAACCAAAAGCCATAGGAAGACGAGGTCTGTAATTGGCTGAGGCATTGGTAGTTGGTTATGCCACCTTCGCCTGAGAATCCCAACGGAGTACGACGCGATTTCATGTAATTAGTTTGAATATTCATGATTCCAGCGACTGATTATCTAGTTAGAAACACAAATGTTTCGATTCAGCTTTGAGGAAGTCAAGACTCAAATCAATTCACCTATTCATTTTTGAAGCTTTTAAATCAATAAAAAACAAAAAAATTATATATAAATATTTATGAGCATATTGAACAGCATAAAAAATTGATAAAATATATTTTGATAACTGAAATTGAGATATAGTTGTTTTTTGGTTCGACCTTAGGCCGCTGATATAATTTGTATTTTATATATAATATGCATTTTTACACCAAAGCGTCTGGTAAAAATCGTTAATTATAATCAAAAGCACAAGTAGAAAATTACAATTTTACCTCGTGGCATTTGTGTCGTCAGATTTAACATAAAAAAAATACATGAAAACAGAAATAGCTCTGGTCATTTTTATCGCCTGTTGTCCAAAAATTACGACTTTATTCATGTTCTAATCAAACACGAGGCATGTCGATATTACATATATCCCCAATTCTGTACAATGCGAGAGAAATATTTGATTAATGTGCCCGTCACCAACATATTACATCGCCAAGGGAACGCCAGACTGCTCCAAACGCCAAAATATATTACTCAAAAGAAAAAAATAATATTTATTTTTGTCAAATTTAATGGGATGTTATTTTGTGCCCAAATAAAGTAACTCATTGTTATTATATCCTTAGTCAACAGTTTGACGAGTAGGGACATTTAAAATATCTCATTGAGTTTAAAATGTGTTTAAATGTACATAATTGTACAATACATTCAAAGGAAGCATAATTCAATACTATATCAAATACATTATACATAATATAGTAAAGGTTTAATTTTGTAGAACGTCAAGCCATTTTAACTGCTACATTCATATCTTTTAAATACACCTTTTAACTTGTTTTTTTTAGAATAAAGTTTTTCTTTCTATAGTGTGTTTTTTCACTTTCATTCATAAAATGAGCGATAATTTAATTTAACAAAAAAAATTTAAGTTCTAAATGGCTATAGATGTTGTTTTTGCTTGTTTGTGTGCGCTTTTGTGCACAAGCCTTGAAGTAATTTGACTATTTATATTTGTTGATTAAATGTGAAGAAGGATACAAATCAAACCTTTCTGTAGAAAAAAAAGGTTTTTTTTTTAATATTGGTCCTTACTATAGTCTGTTGGCTAAGTGATGCTTTATTATGAGTCATCACAGATATGAGCAAGATGTAAACACGCCCCGCCCCATACACACGGTCGCCCCATATTACTTATTGGAATTACATGATAAATAAAGGAGAAGTTGTGGTCATTCCCTCCATCTGTGGTTTTCGAGACCATACAATTAGGTTTGCGAAAATATAAGTGCTATAATAAGCAAAATTACATTAGAATGCTTAGTATTAAAATGCACTAGAACAATATTTTGATTGTATCCATGATATTGTTCATCTTCTTGAAATTGAGAAAAGGGTGGAGTTTTTAATTAAAAAAAATTTAAATAGCTAAACAAAATTGTGTGAACATTTATGGTATAAAATATATGCCACATTAATAAATATGTTATTTAAAAAAATACATCACATGGTATTTATGACGTAATTGAGATTAAGAAATATCAAGGCTCAAATTAAAACTAACGCAAGGTATATATTTTACAGCTGAAGTCTCAAATGTTCAATCAAAATTAATAACAGGTGGTTATAATTTACTGAATTTTATTCAAAATGCAAATATTCACAACGGGGTTGCCAGCAAGAGATGAAACGCGTTGTATAATGACATATTAATGTATTTTTGGTTGAAAGCTCAGGGTCAATTATCACCGACACTGAGGTCGATCGGGTCGAACTGAGGTTTTCAGAACCTGGCTCTCGTGAGTGAAGTGCGTGGCGAGCAGAGAACCCCTACAGGCTCAATGATTTACAGGGTGTTTAAACATAAATAATAGCATTGAAGAAAACAAAATTATAATTAAAATATTATGCGTGGTATAAAACTTCCTTAAAAAAAAAAATATTATATGAACTAATATTGCATCTAAAAGAAAAAGCAATGACAGCCAAATGCTGCACTTGTTAATTTTTTTATAAAGGTATGTATAATAATTTTCTATAGGATATTTTAATTTATATACTTTATTTTTAACATTTTTCTACACCTTTTCTTTATATTAAAAAAAATTATACATACGTAATCTTATAATAAATAAATAAATATATATAAATATACCGAATTGGTTTTCTTTAAATATTATTAGTACATTCACGACCCCTAGCTGTAGAGTGATTTGGGGTGGATTGAGCCTCGTGTGGGAGGTTTTGATCGTCAAACTGAAGTACCTTAACGGGCGGTGAGAGACTTCTTTTGTAAGTGAGGGTCGTCATCTACCCTTGATGACTCGGCCTTTTGGTTCAGGGGGTGGAGTTGTACAAGTTTTCAAGAGACCATGACGGCACAAGGCTGAGATTTTGGATGATGAGGGGAAGTTGAATCCAAATTTAGATTTTAATCAAATTATAATTAATTAACTAACCATATACATCAACCAAAAATTATTTTCAACCACTTTTTTTTCGTTGTTTGGAAGTTTTAAAATATAAAATGAATTATTAATATAATAATAAGTGACACAAATATTAACAACGGTCTTTTTATTATTTTTACATAAATGAAGAAATGCAGTTTTTGAACGCTCTTCTGCAATGAAATAGGTAAAGATTATTTAAGCTCTACTACTGATTGCTTGCTATGCCTGAATAAAAAAAAAGTTTAAAAAATCTCAAACCAAACAAATCACCCCTCGGCTCGAGTACTATCGATTGGGAGAGAATGTAAAGTAACTGAAGATTGGTCTTTTAACACAATTTTCGAGTAAAACTGGGTCAACACGGCTCTCCCCTTGGCTAACGTCTATTCACTATGTAAAAATGAAACCGTCCAGCAGGGTGGCCGGCGAGCTCCGTATTAACATTTAACGGCAAGCAAACCACTTCCCCACACCCTTTCAAAATTCACAAAATAAATATTTGATAGGGTATAACATGCTACTAAAACTAGAAACATGTCATATTCGAGTATACTTCATTTGCTTTCAAGGTCCACATTTGTAAAAATACACGCGGTTAAAGTTGATATTTATTTATCACTTCACACTCGAGCAATATTTGTAAACAATATTGAATAGATATACACGCTTAAAAAAAATTTATAATTCTTCTAATATTCGAGTAACCCTTATTGCATTCAAGGTAAAATACTTGTAGAAATATATATCTGTTTTTTTCTTTCACACTAAATGGATATTTGTAAACGATGTTGAATAAATATAGTAATAATATGACGGTGTATTAAATATGCAATTAATCATCAAATGCCCAGAATCAATGACGGCATATATATTTTTTTTTTTTGGATTTATCTCAGTGCCTTGTTAATAAGTTATATTTGACCAATTAAGATATTTATTGTTAATTGATAAATATGTTTGGCATAAAACTTGAATAACTTCATTGATACCCTTTTTTACATTTAACTTATATAATGTTTTGCAGTAGATATAGGGAAATAAATATGTCAATAATAGCATCATATATTCTTATTTTGAGTGTTATATATGAGTGTGAGACATCCATGATCAAATAATTCAAATGAATAGTTTATAACAATACTACTCTATCACAGTCAATCACACCTCATTCAAGCATTGAGAATCTTTGGTATTTGCTTTTGCATTCTTTTGAACTCGAGGATCGTATTTCTTTAAATAAATTAAAACAAAACAAAAATAAAAACATGTTGGCAAAATAAATAAATACTGTAACACAATACGGTTTTAAAACACCCATAATACTAAATTAAAAACATATTTTTGACATGTTTTCACTCAAGAGTATGATCAATAACTGTAAGTTCCTTCCTGTGTGTACTTTGGTATCTCCACTCTCCCGAACCAATAAAAATACATATAAAAGCTTTTTTATGGGCAAAAAATAATTCATTCGAAAAAATCTATTTGATGTATTGCGTAAACTTGAGTTATAAATTTATGACCGTAAACAGCTGAAGCACTGTGGGACCGATTTCGGAACAAAAATAAATAAAAGTTAAATATTTTTATTTAACAGTTTTCAACAGAAAAAGATGCGCACAGTAATAAACTTAAAATTTCATCTCTTAGTTAAATTTATCGATACAAATTCAAATCGATTTTTTACGACGAAAATACGTTTTGTTGGAGTAATTTTGAAGACAGTATTTAAATACATAATTCACAAAATATATTTGGATTTTTGTCCTCGTTTTTTGGAGTTTTGATTCACTGTGTACAGCATACAGCTTTGATAATATTTATGTTATATTTATATGTAGGCCAACTGTGTATTACAAAGTATGCTATATCAATCATACCTCTGCGTTCAGAAGTATCTCAGAGCACAATTTCAGACTTGCTGAAATCTTACGAAACAAACAAGGTGTCACTTGGACTGATCTACGGTTACTCTGGGAAAGATGGCGTCCCCCAGAACAGGGTTTTCCATTCGTTGAGTCGCATAAAAAGTGAGCAAGGTTAGAATATATGAACTAATTTGTCAGAATGATTATTATCACAAAATGAGAAAGTACCTCATTAATCAGAGAGGGTAGTCAATGCATGTAATAATATAACGTGGTTTTTTGATAAGAGATAATAAATGCTCTTTCGGTTAAGATATAACAAATATCCTGACGCGTATAAGCGGTAGTCGTGATATATTTACGCTTATTTTTTCGGTTTTGCTATTTTCAACACAGGGGTATTTTAAATGTTGCACACGTGGCGGATTGTTGGAGACAACAGAATTACGAAATTGTTGGGATAAAATCATAATAAATCGTTATACAGTTGTCAAAGAGAAAGAGAGCGGAATAGAGAACTTTTCAGCATCTAATAGTGATTTTATATTTATTAATTTTTGCTTTTTCGTTCTGATCACGGATCTTAAAATTTTACGCATTTATTTCGTATTTTATGTATATGGTTTGATTGTTCTGCCACTAGGTTATAAGTAATCAACTCAATCGATATGACTGCAAGTGGTATTAAATAAGAATATGAGCTGCTTGGTAGTCAAAGAGGCAAGTTTAAAATAAAAGCCACTCGTTGCAAATATATTTTAGTAAGTATATTAAGTGTTTTGGAAGTATGTACTCAACGAAACTGTACAAGTGTTCTTGAGGGCCTTCGGTAGAAATATGTTAGAATCCTCTAGCCACAGGTTGGGCAGATTTCCCCGGCGTGCTGTTGTGTCGGGTGACGTCGGGATTCGATAGCTCCGGGAGGCAGTTTGCAATTTACAAGTACACCCTCTGAAGCCTTTCGGAAGATACATTTATTGGTCTCTCATGCTCCGGGCGGACTGCGGAGTTTCTTTGTTTTGTGGGCAGTTTTATAGACTGTAAAGGTGACGCGGCTGTAAAAGTTAAGTTATGACTTTTGCCGAAGTTTCTGTTATTGGGCATGATGCAGCTGAAGCTTTTGAAGAATGTGTATTCCCATGGATATAAGACACTCCCGAAAGCTTCGCAAGTTCAAATCGTAAAACAAGAAAAGGTAGAGTTTATGGATAGGTAAAAGAAAAGAATTTCATATTTCTTAGCTGTATGTCTTCAAGAATAAAATAAATTTATGAAAAAAAATGTTAATTGATAATATTGTATTTTCAGACTTGTTGAAGCTATTATGAAAAGATCTCCATCATCATCATCAGTTATCTACTACATGGCAACCTGAGCGGGTCTAAGACTTATGTATAATCAATAATCAATATTACAGAATAAAGTAAAGAGGCGGCTATTTATAGCAATGATTTTGCTTTGACAAAACTATATATGGGTTTTTTAGATTAAGAAATTCAATATTTTTGACAGAGAGTACTTGGTGGAATTCCATTTTAATATTTTTGAGTAAAATACTTGAGTGATTTTCCACTACACCTCAAAACCACTACTATAGATAATTACCCCATTAATATAAAAACATTTGTTCCCAAAAATTTGCAATTATGTAGAATCCTCCACTTGTCAGGTACATTAAAATCACATTAGCCCTTACCACCTGACAATCACTCTCTCTCTTTCCAACAACCTCTCCCTCTAACAATTGTTTACCTAATTGCTTATTATTATATAAAATCTCACTCTGTTTGATAATGCCAACGTGAAAGGTTGGCAAAACCGTTGACAAATAAAAACGAACTTGTGGAAAATCACTCAAGTATTTTACTCAAAAATATTTTTTGGATTAAATAAAATGATCCGTGAATGTATAATTCTCACAACGATTTCTATCTTTAAACCTCAAAAAGAAGAAAAGTATTTTTAATCAGGTGATTTTCCCAGAATAGAGTTCTTCGACATTTCCTTGCCAGAAGCCGCTATCGATGCCGGCCAAGTCCAACAATGGGGATGACTTGCAGTTAGGGATGATTGGCCCGAGAAGGTATATAAACTTAGCAAATGGGGTTGCACTTCACGGAATTATAATGCCGAGTCAGAATCGCGAACTTTCCATATTTAAAGTTTAAATCGCTCTTAACCAAGACGGAACTGCCGCGATAGTAAATGAGAGCAGGATGAATGGTATAAAGTTCATTTATTTTATAATTATTACATTCTGAACCCTTGTTATCTGAATAGCTCCTAGATAATATTGTTAGGAAACTTATTTCTATAGTAAATTGGTTTATATCATATTATTACGTAATTAACCAAACACACCGTGCAAAACCAGTGTGACTACAAAATATCTATAAACGATATAAATAATACAAGTAATACTAAGTTATTTATTTGATAACCTTTGGTGTGTAGTTTTTGTTGAAGTTCAAGGAAAAACTGTTATGAAGAAGTCAACGATGTATCCAGAGTTTTTAAATTGTGACAATTAATTTAAAATATGTGTATTCATTCAAATAATTCATTTTTAATTACCATTGATGATGAATTTAGTAGGTCTTGCTGTTTTAAGTAGCGAAAGTAGCAATGATTCATACCTGTAACAAAATAAAAATATAATTAGCACATGCGACATGAAGGCTTACATAATTCAAAAACTACGTCTAAAACCCTACTACTCTGTTAAATAAGGATGCAGATTGGTAAAATCATAGAATATTATTCATCATTAAAAATGGTTATTTTCTTTCCTTTGAATCTAAAAGTATAAAAACAATTATATTATAGAACAAGAATAAATATTTCTCTACAATAACACGGCAAAGCTCGCTAGCTACCGGAACACTGTGCGGTTATAAAACCTTAAACAGATACACAACAAATAAGTTACTAACGACGGTAGGCAATTAAATATTAAACCACAATCAATATATCGTGCCAAGTAATTCTAAACCATTACAATAAATAACGTTCCCGGTGTCATCAATATTCCTGCGGCCTATGTGTCCTAGGGGTATTAATTTAGGATTCGGATGAACAAATTAGGATTATAAATAATGTCAAAGCCATTTTTAATTAAATTTAAGCCACAAACATACACGTATCGACGCAAAGGGAAATGAAAACTACCGCGAGATCTATTCACCGGAGAGAACTCAAAGTAATATTATGTCATACAGACTGTACACATATTTTGAAACTCGTTAGCAAACTTGCAATAAATATAATGTATATTACTAACGCGCCAATAAACATTTATTTCTTTGCATTAAAAATTATTTTTGCTATTTTACTTATTACACTGTTTGAATCTCGCAAATTGGTTATAAGTAATTAACAAAACGAATTGATATATATATATATATATATAAAACACGAATCGTGAAAAATATTGTTAAATTGTAAAAATATTTATTTATATTAGAAGAAGACGAATTTTATGTTTCCTTATATACAAAAATTTGTAATGCCTACCCTCATTTTCTTTTCTTGTTTCTTATACCATTTTTTTGAAAGCTAAAAGCAAATACTATCTTTAATTCCTAACACTACATTTTTATTTGAAAAATCACAAAACAAATATTTTGGATAGGGAAACATCCAAAATTATACCTAGTTAGAGATTAAGCCTGCATATAAATAATGCATTTTATATATAAACGGTTACAAAGACCTGTTTTCTAAGTTGTTAACGAAGCTATTAAAAAATAAGAGAAGTTTGTAATTTAAAAATTGGCCTAATATTAAAAAAAAACCAATACTAGTAGGCTAGTCTTATTGTAAAAAGTTTGGTCTGTATATCGAAATGATTGGATAAAGTTTTAATAAAATTTTCCACTTGAAGTTTCTGTAAGTTTCTATCGTGAAATATAATTGAAAAACAAAGAATGAAAGAACCGGAAATTATTTTCATTACATTACAAATTTCATATCGTTCTGGTCAACGATTTCATGTCTAACTTGGAAATAATTTTTCTATTTCAAGGCAAATTAAATTATTTATAAATTTGGAGAATTCATATTGACCATGCGCTCGAAACTCAATTATAGAAAGAATGAGAGGTAGATGAAGGTTTAACTATTATTTATATAAACAAAAAAAATATTTTGACCCATGCACAGCCAATACAAATTCTCTTCTGTCAATAGAAATCATCACCACTTAAGAAGGGGATTAAATCACAGACCTCTCGAACAATAAGTCAAAAAATTATGGTTTATACAATACATAACTCCAAAAATATATTTTCCTACACTTGCTTTAATACTTCACTAGATTTAATTTCAGGCAGATTGCCAAACAAAATCTCCCGAAAAGAATACCCAAGCAGAATATTTACAACGTGTCGCATCGTGTACATTGTAACCACAGCCCTACGCGTTATAATCTATACTAATTTACTTCGGGGGAAACTTTGCTTTGTGGGCGTACATAAATTTGGTTCGTCGAGGGGACAGTCACGATTACTGGGTCTTGTCTTGGGAAAAATTCATTCCCAAATATTTCAGTTCTAAGCTTTCGGTCCGCTTACTGTGACCCAGGGGCGCTCACGGCCACCGGATTATTGTAGGTAACGTTAAATTGCATACTGTACTTCGTGGTGCCTGAACAAGAATCAAATTAAAAATATTTATAATCATTTTATTACAATATAAATTTAAAAAAAAGCTTACTTATTTATTTATTTATGCCATGACGCTTCGATCGCAAAACAACCTATAAATTTATAGTATGAATCAATTACCAAACAAATACAAACTAACTACCGTGACTCATTAATCACTAAAGAGGTCATTACTAGTGTGATTGCGCTTTAATTTATAAATGGTTCTGAATGTACCATGATACGTCAATCACAAAAAATGACTGAATTAATCAAAAAGATTATGCTCTTAATAAATTTAAAAATATATATATATAATATTTAATGGAACATGAGATATCTTGTGGATTACAGATCTGTGCAGGTGCTATTTTCCGGGCTGTTGTCCGTTTGTAGCTCGGGAGCGCTCACCCGTAGAGCTTCGTCTGAAACGCCCTCTAAAAAGGTTAAACTTCTGTACAGCCCTGGTTGAATGTAATCGAATTATTTCGGACGGGTAGACTCGGGGGAGGCTTTCGGGGCGGTTTCTGCTACCTCCTGGGTAAGATTATTATTTTACGGTGACGGGGTTGCCAGGTGATGGCAAGGAGAACCTTGATGAGCACCCCCTGTCTCCCCCGAAAATATATTCAAGCTTTTTTCTGTGCATACTTTTGGGTAAATATGTTTTTTTGTGATAAGAGTTACTATTAACATTTTATATAAGTTATTCGGAGACGTGTCAATAATTATTAAAATATATGCAAACTGATGATAAAAACATGTTTTTTGTGTTATTTAATAGAAACTTATTTTCTCGATGAAAATTGTATTTTATTAAATGTAATTATATTTAAATTTTAAAAAGGGAAATAATAAAAAATAATTATTACATTTTAATATTATTTAAAAATATTTTTTTTTTTAAAAATGGTTTATAACAGACGTTCAAATAAAAAAATTGTTAAAAATGTAGATACCAAAAAAGTTTTATTAGTGCATTCAGTAAAAGTATTTTTTTTTTTAAAACTTAGCATCAAAAATAAAATTGTTAAATAATCACTATAATTTTACCAATAGAAATATCAATGCTTTTTGGTTCTGTTAAAATAAAATCCAACCAATTTGACAATATTTCTATTATTAGAAAACAATCTAGTGATAAATCTAAGCCTCTTATATTTTTTAAGATCAATTTATTTGATAAATGTCTTGAACATAGAACTGTCCAAACAAAACTTTTTTGATTTCAATACTATCATTATTCATATGGCATAAAAAAAAATCTACAAAAAAAAAACCTGTTATTTTTCTAGCCGTACTAATACTATCAACTATTTTGTGAGTAAATCCTGATTTTATGGAGTGCTGCAAAATGAGGCTCTAATAATTGTGTTAATAAATACTCTTTCAAAATAAGTGATATAAAAAAATAAATTAGAGTTAAATTTTAATTTACAAAATTCGGCCAACGGTTTGCTTAGCGACGCGTGAATCGATTAAAACAAGTCTGCTCACCTGGAACTCCTAAAATCAATTCTCTCCGAAATATGATTCTGTATTGGTGAAATTTGACCTTGAACGCCAGCAGTGTCGAGTGAAAGGAGCTCGCTTATCAGCTAGACAATTTTTACGGCCGTGAAACACATCAAAGGAGTCGTAGATCTGTCTAGTCACAGCTCCCAAACTTGTCAAATTCTGCTCAGATAAAATAAATGTTCTTCGGAGAACGACACAAAGCGACTTCTGTATTTCCACTGAGCCCACTTGTGAAGCAACTGAGAGCTGTGCGAATGTCGATATATATATTAAACTAGACATCTTAGACATAATTTGTGTTGGTAATTAAATTAATTCATCATCATTTCAAAAACAAAAATCATCATTTAAAAATATGTTTTTTTACTGAAAATATACTGTATCAGATTCAATTTCTCAATAATGGTATTCACAAGTTACATATTAAAACTATAGTTAACGTTGACTGAATTTTTTTTATATTGCTACGCAGTATAAAAAAGGAAGATGTTACGATTCTCAGAGTTATTTGAAATAAATATTTGATGTTTCAAATAGACGTTAATCTGATCTAATTATATTCTTGTTAAAGGTTATGAATGGTTCGACAGGAATATTTCCAAATAGATCATATAGAAAATAAGGTCAGTCGGAGGGACGCAAAGAAAGAATTCTATAGGTATGTTTGTTGGATATACTTAACCCAGACAAAATCGAGGAACCGAGGCAATGGTAATGTACTTCGCCGTGACCGAATTGATCAAATAGATACGTACTCGATGAATCCATATTGAGGAGAGATCTTCTTGGATAAAGGCCTTTAGATGAGATTAGAGGAGGTCCACTTCGGGAGCGAGGGCCTCAAGGGGATGAGACTGAAAATCTGAACTACCTGCAAGCACCCTACTAACAAATTCGTAGTTTTTTACAAACACGAATGAATCTACAAGAGAGAGTGTGTAAGCATTTTTGCTGCGTAATTCTATTTGAGTTATGTTTTTACATAAAAAAATTTAGCAGGTAAATTACTAATATACCATGAAAAGAAAGACTGGCAATGTTTACAAAACAAAACTTAAAAAAAAAAAAAAAACTTCCTAATTTGTTTGATAAATTTGCTTTGTCCAAATAATAAAAACCTTGTTGGAGTAAATAGTCACAAAATAAAAAAATAGGAATATTATTTAAATACAAATATTATATGATGAAAAACATTCAAACAAATATGTATTCCAAAGGTTTTTCCTTGTGAAATGATTTTATAAACTTAAATAGAATCTGATAAAAACTCTACATACCAATTATTATGCAACAGAATAAATGGCGAATGAATAAAATAAACACGTAGGAGTGCTCGTTATTTGAATAGTCTTTTCTCTGAAAGTAAAACAGAATGGCGAGGCTCTGGACACAAGTGCATTAGGTTGTACAAAAGGCACTCAGAAATAAAAAAAGAGTAATTAAAAACGGACGCTCTACATCGCTGGGATTAAAAGTCACTTTGGGTAATAAAGGGTGAACGCTTTTGAATAATGGACACTTCTATAACGCCCGGATTGGTTATTCCATCTGAATATTAAAGTTCATAAATTTATTGGTAAAGGATTAATAAATTGTTTTTTTGTGGCTTCTTCATAAAGGCGAAAGTATTCATAAACAAAAATGTTCATAATCTCCTAGCCAAGTAGCTATTCACATTTGATGATTGTTAAGGCTTTGTACTTTGCACTGTTTGGTCTCATATTGTTTTTAAAAATTCTTTTATGTTTTTTTTCCGTGAGTTATTTTATTTACCTTAAACTTTTTGATGAAAATTAAATTTAAAGCTTTATTCGACCAAGCAATCTATTTGAAAATTGATAAATATAAAATAAAGGGAGATAATTTTTCTGTTTTCAATTTTGGAAGATTTAGTTTGCTATTTCCAAATTAAATTATTTTATTATTTTATTTGTTGAACCTCTTATATAAGATTCCAGAAACGAAATTTTTAATTGGTTATTAACCTGATAAAATTCAATTATTGATACAAAAGTTTTATTTTCTTAACAAAATTTTACTTGAATATAAACAGAAATATTTATATAAACATGAATAACATCCTCGTGATTAAACGAATATGTTGAAAATAATATTACATACTCGTACGGGAATTTTTTTATAAATATAAATAGTTCTTAGAAAAAAATGTTCTTTTAACTCCATGTGATTCAAAAGACAAACGTGGAAAGTTTTTTAAGAGTTATAATAAAATAAAAGCTTTTTCGGTTACGTTATTATGTAAAGCATGTTATCTAGAGGCATTTAGATCCAAGGGTTCGTAAAGATTTGTGGATTTTGCGGGTCTCGGATTCCAGAAAGAACTTAAGTTTTTCAGTCGCCCAGAGGTCGCTGAAAGGTTTTGTACATCCAAAGAGTACAAAGTACGAAGAAACCTTTTCAATATTTTCCCTTTTTTAATAAATAAATTAAATATACTTTTAAATAGTAACACTGTATTCAAAGTATGTAAAACTTTTAAATTATTATAACACTTGTAAAATAAATTAATTTAAAAAAAATAATTATCCTCAATGCGAGCAATTCTCAGAATCCGTGATAGTGATGACAAGTGACTAGACTTAATTAATGAATGTTGTACTTTTCAACTAAGGTATAAATGACAATAAATTTTAATATAAGTTACTAAATATCAAACTAGTTGTTTTATTTAAATTATTTTGTACATTTAAGTAGTAAAAAAAAACTGCTACTTTCACACAATTAAATTTAATATTCATCTCTGTTTTTACAATACTTTGACTCTCAAAAACATTGCTACCAATATAAAATATTATTTATTTCGTAGTAAACAGTTGTACTGAATATCAAGCCAGCACATATGCGGTCAGGTAGTTTATGCAACAGAAATAATTTAAACTATAATGCTTTCAATTTTCAGGCAACGGACAATTGCACAATATATCTGCAATGTGATTATTGTATGTAATTATATCGGCTTTTCTATATACACAATTAAACTTAAAACGAATTATTGTTTGCCAATCCATTTAAATTCTAAAAGTCTATTTATATCTAGATATATAGTTATCTGCTAGTATTGGTTTTCATTTCATTAAGATGTTAAATGACGCTAAGGTAAATAGAAGACGTCATTACAACTGTTAGTATTGCTTTCATTAAAATATCGAATTGTGCTTGATCGGCGGCGACTCGCCTTTGTCCAGGAGTGGTCGTAAAACTGAGACGGAAAAAATATGGAGATTCCTTTGTCGCAGAGAAAACGGAAAGAGATTCGGATTCCGTTATGGACTCACGGGTTGCCGTTTCCGGTCCGAAACGAGACGAGTAACGGCGCATCCATCCGGCGTTGCCGGACTGCCGGCAGATCAGGCCCGGCGCAAATGAACAGTGATTGGAAAAAACTTAATTAAAAAGGAAGTTAATGAAGATCCGTAAGGTTTATACTGCAAATCGATTCGGTCTCGGATTACGGCTCGTTGGAAGTTTTCGCTTCGCTCTTCGAGGATAATGAATGTTGAGTTTTAAGATTGGCGAATCTCAATAAAAAAAAAACACGCTACGAGTTTTTCACAATAGTTTATTTTTTGTTTTACTTTCATAAGAAATAACTTATTCATTCTTATCATCAACACAACCAGTCAAAGTCTTAGCGAGTTTAATTTTATTGCTTAATGTTGTATAACGATAATGTAGAATACGTAAATTACTTTATATTTTTTACTTCAAAAACTCCATTAGCTAAACTAATTCACGATGCTTAAAAACTGCAACATTGTCAATTTATTGCTGGACTTCAATCGAATTCCATTATCAATAACCTCATTGTTGGATTGATAAAATGTGAAATATGGCCGTTCCTTGTAGAGTGGCTTTAAAAAGAATAATCTTTTGTAAAATAAATTGGTTCACTAAATAACCATGCAGTACCATAACTGGGCTAATTTCAACAAATCAAAATTATAATTTCTTAATATGGATGCTGGTTCGACAAATTATTCATTTATTTTCTAAGAATTTTGTGTAATTAAAGAAATATGATATTCATAAAAAAAAACAGTTCTTTAGTATCAACGTATCTGATTTCTTTGGTTTTGATATAATTTTTATTTTCAGTAGATGTATTAAATAACAACAATAATAATTTAAAGAAATAATACAAAATGTAGAAAAATAGATTATCATACATATACAATAGAGAAAATAAAGAAATTTTAATACCATGGTCACTTATTTATTTAATTATGTATAAAGATATATATTAAAAGTGCTAATTAAAACATTAAAAATTACTTAAACCTAGGTTTATAATTCTCACCTAGTAACTTGCTAGAGGGACCCGCCTTGTCAAAAACAAAATTGCTTCGTCCCTTGTAACAGGGGGTGATTTCCACACTACCCTTTCATAATATATTGATATTATTAACCAATGGGCCATTATCTAACGTGACAAATAACTCAATTACGTATTTTATACGGGTTCAAATTTATTACGGACCGGAGAATTTCTATAAGAGAGATTGATAGAGGATACGTGACGATCTTAGAAAATTAAATGGACTTCTGTCCCTAATTGGAGTATTGTGTCCTGCCTTTGAGTTTCTTCCTATGGAATACCCTGCAAATATAATTACAAATAAATATAAAATGGTTTATTAATTACTTTTGAATCTCATAACATCCGTTAATAGCAAATTACAATACGAACTAAACGATAATGGGCTCAATTAACAAATAAAGCTAAATTTTTAAGTGTTTATATATCTATTTAAAAAATTAAAAAAGAAACCTTTTAAAAGATATGTACCGATCTGCTGTGAGTTGTTTTACATGATGTCGCGATCAACCCTCAGAGAGCTTGTCGTCGACGCTTCAGGACATATAAAGGATCCTCCATACACCTCCATTATCGCCATAGATCACAAGTTTTGAAAAATCATTTAAAAATAATAAATATCAACTTCAGTGAAATATTCTATCTCTAACTCTACTAGCAGATAAGTTCAATAGTTGTTTTTTAAATACCACATTATCATTGTTATCATCACTGCTCAACTTCAACTTGTTCGGCTTAAGCTAAAAAGAATCATCCCGATTTTGCAACAGATATTATTTTTAATATAGTAACGGATATTTGATCAATTATTTTCAAGATAACCACAAAAATAGATCAGAATGTTTTGATTAATCAGTAGAAAATAGTTGTTTTATTTGTGAATATATAAATTCTTTTAATAAATATATGAACTGGTGTTTTTTTTAACATTGAACGTATATTTTTCCATTTTATCCACATTTATTTTTTAACGCAATTTGATCTAAAAAGTTCAAAAATATAAATAAAAGTCACTTCAAATTAGGAAATTCTTTTGCAAATAATTATACAGCTAAACGCTTTCCAAAACACATTTCATCGTTTAGTCATTAAATTTTTAAGCCCAAAATTAAAATCGCATCACAAGTAAATCCAAGCACCGTAAACTCCACAAGTCCGAATCAAATTAGCTAAACAAATCTACTTATAATATTAAAAACGCGTAGCTTCAACCCTTGGCACAGGGAGGTTTACAGAAATCAAATTAAAACTCCAAAGGGGGTGGCGAGCCTCCCTCTCACCCCCGCAGTCCCCAGAAGGCGTAACAATGTATAGAGCCTGTGAATAATTAAGTCCAGCAAGTTCGATCACGATAGTCGTATGCACTGATATAAAGGAAGTTAAATGGGTCAACAATATTCAAACGTGTATATCAAACTTAAATAATAAATAGTTTCGGGTAGTTATTAGAATCTGAATCTTCTATGTGAGGTGATGATATGCTATACTGAAAGGACTTACTGCAAGGAATAGTAAATTTACTCGTTTCTACTTAGCGTGTTATTTTGCTTTCAGCTGCAATCAATAAAAATTTAAACCATTTCGCTTGATCGCTTAAAGAAGATATATTTGATTGCGTCGTTTGTGATTTTCAAAGCGAGGTTACTTCCATAACTTGGTAAGTATTCGATATTGTTTTATTCATTGGAATTTTTTGTAATTTTCATCTCTTTCAATATTTTTCATTTACATTTTTTAAAGTTTATTTAAATAAAATTTTATAGCAAAAACTCAATTTAAATCATTGAAGAAAAAAAACATTTACTATTAAGAAACAATATTTAAAATAGAATAGTAAAATCAATCGTTATCAGTTACATAACAACTCTTTTTTCTTTAAATTTAAATGTGTGAGATGTTATAAAAAAATTCATTTGTACTTCTTACACATTACGAAAATTGAAGCATAAGCAATTATTGAAGTCAGATTGAATAATTTTTTTTTAGATATTTGGCTAATTTAATGCAGAAAGTGATCTGCAAATCCACGTTAAAAAAAATGTGTATTTTCACCTGTAAAATTAACTGAAAAATCTCTCAATTAAGCATTAATTACACTAATAAAATTTACAGTTGATTGCCTGTTAATTGAGTGTAAAGCAACAAATTGTTCATTTTAAATTAAATGTTTTAGTGGAAATTTACACAGATAATTAAGCGAGACCATTTACACAGAAATATATCAATCCGAATGTTTATATAAAAATAAACAGTGACTTTCAATTTAATTAAAGTGCTTTTTGCTTTGATATAAATTGGAGCTGCTTCCGCTATTAGAATCCAACTTAAGCTTTAAGGCTTTTCTATGAACACCCCTTTGTCTAAAAATACACAGTAGCCATTATAATTATAAATAAATTCTCCAAAATGACCAATTTCAAAATAATTAGACGTACTATTAGTAACATAGTAAATACGAGTACCTTAATTATTTTTTTTTTCAAAAAACTAATGTCTATATTTTTTGGATCAGAGACTATTAAATTTTATAACATCAAGCACCATATTTATTTATGCCAATATTTAAACATGAATATTTTTTTAATAGATTCGAGCATACTTTAGTTATGATTATTTTGGTCAGAAAATAAGCATGATAAAAATGGGTAAAGTGAAATCATACAAATAAATTATAGTTTGCATCTAGTTTTGTGGGAAGACGAAGGGCGAGGTGTTACATGTTACCCTTGTCCCGATAGATGTTGATTTCACTGCAATATTTTTATAAAATAAGTTTATTTTAATTCCTGAAAATCACGCGGTATTAGGAGATATAAATAAACTTGTTATATAATTTCAGGGCAATTTTCGTCTTCGCCGAACTGAGGCCTCCCGGCGGTTACCACATGGATGTAAGAACCGATATTTTGCTACCTGCACCCTAAGTAATTTCCAAAAGGTGGTAAACAAGATCCAGCCGTTTGGGGGTGTGGGGTCGGAGTCCGGGACAGCCTTCAGGGGTCAAGTAGGTGCGCCCTGCGAGCGGGACTCCCTTAGCCTGGCCCGGCCGCCGGCATTATGTAGGCAGATCCCGGTCGGAATTTGTGATTTATGCAAATTGATCTATCGTACAGGAAAACCAATTTTATTTTATTAAGCGCTCAGAGGACGTATTAACGCCTGATTTATAACGTTAAAAGCGAGCCGACCCGATTTTTATAACGGCCTACGCTCTCCGCGTTGGATATAATTTTTATTAACGGGATATTCAAAAAAAATATATTTAGATAATGACTGTTTTCCTGAGTTCCCTTGGGGATATTTTTTGCGAAATTATGCCGTTTAAAAGGCGGTTTGCTTTCTGATATATATTTTATAAAATATTGGTGACATGAAATGATTTTTTTTGAAGAGTCTATTTACATTATTTAATTTATTTCAATAAGTCACAATTGTTTTATTATAAAGTTTATTGGACCAAACTTACCCAGGAGACAAGAAAATATGATTTTTATAAAATTCGTTTATTTCATTAATATCCACAGATCCAAATAAAGCTATTATTATTTTAGACAAACTGTGAATTATTAGTAAATGTCCAAAACTCATTTTTTAGTAAATGGTTGTTTATAATGTTGTATACATATCTTAATTTAAAATAATTATTTTTTCATAGCTCAAAAATATTATTATTTAACCTGATATTCTTGTTTATTAAATTTTATGATTAATACAAATACCGTGATTTTACTTCAAATTTATTAAGAAATTAGTTGAGCCATTTAAATGAAAATCTTATTTTCCAATGCCTACCTTCAAGAGTTGAGAATAATAGACATTCACATAATTCAATATTCAATGAATATTCACCAATCGAAAGATTTGAGATATCATACAAAACTAGTTTCACAAAAACTATTGCCTAATATTTATAATTAATAAGATTTGGAAGGTCTTGAAACATTTCTTCGAAATGAACATATATTAAACTGATCTCAACATATGATAAATATTATAATATGGGAAAGGCTTTTAGTATTGATAATTTATATTTTTTTATTATTCTTGAAACGTCTACATAAAAGTATATTTTATGATTATGATATAATGGTTTATGGATAAAACTGCTGATCTACATAGAATTATAATTGGAGTGTGCCCAAAACAAACACTGCATGATTTGCAAGAGAAGCAAAATATATCCGTAATAATGCTGCACCAAATTGTATTTAAGTTAATTAAAATAATTTATTAAAGTTCTACCAATATTATGTAACATCACAGCGTGTTGACTAAGTGATAACATTAGATTGTTCGGTTTAGTATTCAAACCGTTGACTCTTGCGCAAATGACCTCTGGTTCGATTCTTGTCATGGAAGTCCTAATATAATGTATTGTAAAAGGCTTATGCCCATTTAATTATGATTGGAGATCATATGTATTTTGAAAAAATAAATAAAAGTTACTATAAGAAGATTAAAAGGTTTTTGTAGATGAAATATTTTTTCTGGCACAGTAAGTGTATTTATAAATCAATTAACAAAGCTAGCCAAAGAAACACAAAAACATACCGAAATACAAAAAGCCTCTAAGTAATCTTCAGCACTCAGGCTCGGCGACGTAAGAGGAGTCAGATTTGTGGCGCGGTAAGGACTGAAATATGAAATCCTCATATATCCTCTGTTTCGGTTGGTACCACATTAATCCTTATTCCTCCATTGTGGGATCCCTAAGAACGCGGCCTGCGTGCAATGGCACGCGTCGCGTTTTGCTGAGCGGACGTTTCCTGTGCCAAGCTCTGTCTAACTCATTCTGTTTAATAAACCTTTAAAGATATAATATTTCATTAAGTAACCGCTTTAGCACTCAAATAAAAATGATTATTTTTAAAAAAATAAGAGGCAGCCAGAGTTTTAAATATTGTCTTTCAACGTATTCGTTATAAATGAGTTTTCGTAAGTAAGACTTTTTGTTGTAAGACATTGAGTGCAGAATAAAAACAACTCACAACCTTACAAATTTCTTTGCAAGAATAATTAGCTTAATTTTAAATACAGCAAAGAATATATACATTATATATACAGCATATATCCCTGGAAAGCAATGATAAAACGCTGACTCGTTGTATGGATTTCGCGCCTCGCTTCACTCAAGTCACACACTTGCAGGAATCAGCCGCCATTTGTCTTCGTAATAACCGGAAAGGATATTTATGACTGGCGTCGGCGTGCTTAGGAAATGCGACTTAAAAATACTTGTATTGAAAAATATGTTATGGCGTACAATAGTAGAAATTATGAACGGGTAGGATGTTACATCATTCGGCAAGGGTCCCCTATTGTTTGGTCAGAATAATTAATTAGCCAAGCTTTTGTTTGTGATGTCACATAATCGCAGTTATTTTAGCATTACAATCATATTTCTTTGAAAGAATACGGTTTTTCGATAGGCGCTAATGAATTTAAAATTTAATAAAAAAAAAACAGATTTATATGAAAACCGTTTGAAAAAATATATAAAATATATGGCTAACCGTGATCCTTCAACAAAGCTACATAAGTCTCAAATATGAGTAACTAAGTAGATAAGAGGAGACGGTCGTTTCCGTTTGTGAGCGCTTTCGCTTTTCAAAAGGTTTTTCAGACTTCAGCCCCTGAAAGACGAATAAGCTCACAAACAAAATTATCGCAATCTACTAACCAATCGGCTAATCATATTTTAAATTTTAATTTTAATATAAAGTACTAGAAATAAAACCAGCATGTCGTGGATAAAAACTATCTTTTTAGGTCTCCACTGGTGAGTGGATTTGATGATAATATTACCGCAAAATGATAAATGATTTTTTGTGGGAAGAAAAATAAGCATAAGAAAAATAAATAATAATAATAATGAATACAGAAGAGACTACATCATAATAAATAATAATGATTGAATATAAATGAATATTATGATATTTATAAATAAAAAGAAGAAAAAACAAGTAAGACACGTTAATAAACCAAACAAGACTAAAACTGTTCTACAAGTTAAAATTTAGTAATTTTTTTAAATGCTATTAATGTACTAATTATTTTATAAATTTGTTAATTCATTTAGATACAATCGAACAAAAATCATTAATATTCAGGGTGTTATTTCTATTATTATCTACTCTTTAGTATTGTATTGTGTGTGTATTCGTTTGTAAACGGGCTTACCATGCCACCGAAGTCAGCATAAATCTTTGACACTGGTTATAGTTAGATATACCATTGTATGATAAGGGAATCAAATTAAGGAAACTTGAAATCTTCAGCTTAGTGGGTAGATAGTTAAAGCTGAAGTTTATAAATCCTTTCAGCATAAGAAGTTTTCCTATAAATTTAAAACCTTCGACAAAACAAGCTTAAGTCCTTTCCACGCTAGTTTAACCATCCAATGAGTTAGGAGACCCTGAGGGATGATAAAATACCAGTTTGTATCGCAGAAATCCGCAGGGTAGCGATAATTTTGATCGTTATATCTTAACACAGGGATGATCGTGTTAAAGCATTAACTACTACAGCATTTTTTTGTGAAAAGCTACGTACCTATTTAGAAAGCAGTCTCGTTTAACTAAGGTTTTAAATGTATTCGTTTAATTTAATTTATCTCAAAAAAAAGTTTAGGAGCGCTAGTGTCTAAATTGCCACAGTTGGATTTTCTTACAAAAAAATAAAACGGCTATTTAAAATCTGCATAATGTATTTTTCTTAAGGGTACCTAGAAAAACTCGACATATTTTATATGAAACTGACAAATAACATGTCCAAAGCATGAGTACTCTGTGATAAATCAAATTTAAAAAAAACGGTTTAATGACTGTTCAAAAAATAATATGGAAAAATAATGAAATCGTAATTTTTTAGAAATCCACGAAAATAATACTCTAACAAAATATTGTTACAAACTGTTTTCTTCCTGGAAAAATACTTGTTTTGTTTTTGAGATAATATGTTTGAAAGGTTCGTGTTTTTATATTAGAACGTTCAGAAAATCAAAATGTATGTTAACATGAGGCTCAGTTATAGGACAGATGAAGATCAGTTTTGGAAGCAGTGGGTGACATCGGAACCAGGTCACAGGGAGGATCACAAACGGCGTTTCTAGGAACGGAAGTATTTGCGTACAGAGACAAGCACGTGCTCTGCTTCCGCCTTCGTTAAAATTTCAGGTTTGATGTTACATAAACATCCAATTTACGAATTTTCATGTTTTCACTACACTTAATTTTGAGATAAATTTTGTTAATTGATAGATTTTACAAATATGCTTCCTGGAAATTTTTCAGCACGTTCGATGTGTAAATAAATAGCTTTAACGCTTTAATGAAATAAATTTTCGCAAAATTATATAATTAGACTACGAAGAAGCGCAAAAACAAACCTTAATATATTATACTGTCAAAAGCAAAATCGTATTATTTAAGATATAAATTGTCAAGAGTTATATATATATAAAAATAGTTTCAAAATGAAGCATTAATATTCTATAATATAAATCTTCTGAAATAAAAATTTGCCATACTGCACGTTTGTTCTTTTGACTCATAATTAATTAAATGAATAGTTTTTCTAGTCTATAAATGTTTACCTTAAAATTTTATATCGACAGAAAGATGGACCACCTTAATATAGTTGTGGATTGTACTGGGTCTCGAGTTGGAAGGGTGGGCGGTAGCGGGGTGTGTCGGGGGTTGTATGTCTTACAGGGACCTTCCTGTGCCGACATCCGGATCGCTGACACGAATGATGAGAGCTTTAATGATAATTGTGTATAGGCAATAGCTTACGAAATTGATACGATTGAAACTCTAATACTAATTTGGTTGTGAAACACGTGTTTTAATGTGATATACATTAAGATAAATAAAGACGTAGAAAAAGTTTATTAACGGTTTCAAATTTAGTGTTGACTAAAATACAAAAAAAATACATCTTACTTCACTGATAATTCATTTAAATAGACGATTATTAAAAAAAAAAAAAAAGAGTTTAATGCGACGCTATAATATTGTCTTAAAGATGTTTATTATAAAAGTTATCAGAAAACACTAAAATCCATTAGTATTTTAAATAATATGTTCAGAAATGATTGAAGTGTTTACACGTGAAGCTAAATAAACGAAAAAGAAAAATTTAAACAAATAATTATATATATATGTGTGTAAAATAAGGGTGATTTTCTCGTTTTCAATGTATAATATCAAAAACTTTGTTTCTAACAAACACGTTAAAATTCTAATGATTATATGATGATCAATTCAATAATTATAATCATTCAACTTAATTATATATATTGACGTATGAGCCCCATAAGATAATGGATCCAACGTAGTCAATGTATTTATTTGGGATAATATTTAATATATTTTTAGTTTCGAAAGTCGTCACAAAATTTAATTATAATGGGTTAAGAGAAAGATGCATAAATAATGAAAATATTAACATTTATAAGCAAATGCAGCTGTAAAAGTCTATACGTTTCAGGAATATGCGTAGTCCAAAAATTCACCAAATCATTATTTACTTTGAACTGAGAGATATTTTAATTATACACCCTATCCACAACCTTTTTTTTATCCACAACCTAGCTTAATCTGGCAACAAGGATTCCAGTGTTATGTTTCCACTTGTAGAGAAAAATAATAATCGTTACTTGCAGTCAATTAATAATTATCAAAAGGTGGAATTCCGGTCCCGAACAAATAGTGTCGGTGTCACAGTTCCAGGTTTAATTAATTCTCAACAACACAATAACGGCGCGTAGGTATGATAATATTGACAAGTAGATTAATTCATATTTCGTGTCGAAGTTTCCCAATCCACGTCCGAAACAAGGCTTCGTCGTGCAGTGGTATTCTCTGTTTTGATCCTGAAATAACCAAGGATTCACAGTTTACAGGCTTTGAGAAGTTTCGCCGGTGTGGGCGGGGCCCCAGTTGAATTTGTTTGCCATTGTACAGGCGTAAGTGGATTTGCCTATTTACAAACGTGAATTTAAATAGCAAGCACTGTGTATGGTGACATAAATAATTACATTATAAATAGGAAATAATCTGAATTTGAATTTGAAACGTAGACATAGGGAAATACTCAAATTAAGATGTAAAGGTTTTGCAAAATAATTAAGTCCACTATGAATAATTCAATTGTTCTACAGAATTTAATGAAATTAATCCACAACGCATTTTTCCATCCTCGTCGATCTTTATTGATTTACTGACTTAAGGACAAAATATTTAACCTTCAATGAGAGTAATAAAGCGATCTGTTTATCCTAAAATGTTAGGCCGTGAAATTTTGTTAGATTTTTGTATCGTAAAATTACTGTTCGACATGTGAGAATAGAGCAGAAAGTAATATAGCTCACGTCGCTAAAAAACAGAATCTCTCGTAAAGATAAAAACATGAAATTTGAAGCCTGAAACATTTAGGGGTAGGTAAGTGATATAGCGAGGGCAGCGAGCCAAGTGGCGTTGTCTTTGACGGGTAAGGAACCGTAACACGACAAACTGAATTTTTTTATCCTACCCTTATTCAATGACAGGTAGTAGAAATTTGAGGGTTCTCTTCAAATATACCTCAAAACATTTAAATCAAGCGTTTTACCTCGGGATTTTATATAATTTTTTTTAACTAATCTGATAAAATTATTAAATAATTTATATAAGACTTTAAAGAATCAATTTTTTTTATAAAATGAGATTGACTACACGCTCGATCTTAAATAATTCTCGACAGACTGCTTCAAATATATATTAAAATTGTGTCACTGGTCTCAAGGGATGCGATCATATTTAATTTTTTTTACATCTTGCGATTTCAAAGATAATTTTGAATTTTTTTAAATCTTTTAACTTTAAGCTACATTAATGTATATATATATATAAAATATTCATAACTTTCGACTATGAAATCTAGAGTATAAATTTTTTTTTATCAAAATATTAGGCAACGTGTCAAACGTCGTTAAGATGTTAGTCAATCTGAACTGTAAAAACTATATTTTTCTACAGAAGTAAAATCAGAAGGTTTAGTATTAAGTAGTTATTTTATTTATAATTTAATACAAACGTTGAAAAAGATGATGTTTTATAAATTCATAAGAAATTGAAATTTGTTGTAGTCTTTTTGGAGATTTTATTGATTGATGTACATAATTATTTTGTGAAATAATATTCAAAAAAAGTATTATGGATCCAGTAACCTATAAAGAATATTAGTAAAATTAATAAACAGGTTTATGTAGGAATCACATCAATCATAAAACAATATAACCACTGCTTGATACATTGCTTATTGATTGAATTTTTCTTCAAGGTTTCATGATATTTTCGGACCGAAAAAGCCAAAACAGCAAAAAAATCTAATAGATTAAAAGGAAATAACAGTGTAACGCGACTCAGGAGGTTGAAAAAAAAACCTCCACCACTACAGTGACAGATGTTTCTTCGCAAAACCCTATCGGAAAATTCACGGAAAAATAAAGTTTTCTCTTAAAAGGGATGTTTTCACCCTCCCCTGGGAAGTGCGTCTGATCGTTTGAAGGTTTTTTCAGTATCGCGAAACATCCCAGATATTTATGCTGATACGGATTCAACATACACGTAATCCTTCTTATAAGAAAACGCCGAGTAATTTTTACACCACGTACAGTTCCTATACAGTAAACATGATAGACTGCCAATATGAGTAGCCACTTAAGTATTCAAAATTTCACTTCAATAACTCACTAGGTGGAAATCAACGTCTGTGATAAAAAAAATATTAATTTTGCTAAGAAAATATTTACAGACCATAATAGTCTTATAATAACTTTGATAACAAAAAATATTTTTTTCCAGAATACTGACGGAAAATAATTTTGAAAACATATCTAATATATTTCATTACTTAGTACTGAAAAAAGCTTTAATAAAATGTAGGAAATATTTATTTTGCAAAGCATTTCTTCACTATGCTTTATTACTTCCCCTCACAAAATGGGACTATATTTATTTTATAAGTATTATAAAAACTTATTTTCTCAAGATAATTCAACTTTTTTTTTATTTTATTTACTTCAGGTTATTGTGATAGTATACTTTGTAAGATTCTACATTAAATAAAAATTCATAAAATATTATGAAGAGGTCGCTTTAACTCGGAGCTGAACGATCTTTTCCAAGATTTAATATCTGTTTTTAATAAGCGCAAGATTCTTTCTTCATATCTAATGAACAATAAACGACACAAAAGAGATGAAACAAACAAAAATACTTTCAAATATAAAGAATTCATTTTTTGAGTAAATTAAATATTGTCATAGGGATATATTTTTGCGTAGGATTTTATTCAAATCTATTTATAATAACAATTATTCATGTTTTATGTAAAACAAAACAGGTAATTAATTAGTCATGTGCCGCCTCTGGGTTGTTGTTTTATCATAATTTCAGTTAAAATTTTCACAAAAACATTTAAAAGGTGAGATTAAGTGTTCATATATGTAAATCAAGTGTTTTTTATTAAAAATATGTATATTTAAATTAATTTTTTTTTATGTTGGTAAATATAGTGGGAAAACCATTTTTTTTTAAATTGTAGTAATAAATTGGTTTAAATTGATTTAAATCATTTTTCAATTGATGGTATTTACATCTTTTTATGGATTGGTCAATCAGATGCGTATTTATTACCCATTATTGGTTTATTATATTATTACTAATATGATTAGGCTAATGTTCATATAAAGAAGATGATTTCAAAGAAACTCTCAGAAAAATATCATCGTGGTATCATCCCATACAAATCACTTCACAAATCACAAACTTGTTTATAGAAACAAACAAGGATAATAGGTTTTCGTTCGTGTATCACTATGAATTTACATCAGTTAAATAAGGTTTCCGAAAAAAGATTACAGAGAGCAGAAATGTCCACAATTGAATTGACTTTTCATCTGATTTAGTCGCATTGAATTAACGCCTGCTGTAAATGGCTTTGTTAAAATAAAAGCAGTAATATAATAACAACTGACTAATAAATGAACACGACAAAATTAGTAGTAAAGAATGTGCATGCCAATAATTTTGCCAAAATGCCAAATTAATTTGATTAGATCAAAAAAACCGGGAGCGGAAAAATAATTTTCTGGCATAGCTGACAAATACGTTACTCGGGGAAAAAATAAAATAAATTGAAAACTCCGAAAACTGGGCAGAAACGAAACAAATGGGTCGCCGTGTTACCTCCGGAATAACATGGGGTTAAAAACGGAGCGTTTAATTTTGAATTTCGCAATTCTCGCACCGCTGAATTTTAATGACACCCTCCCGGTTTGTTGCGGGAGGGGGCGGGACGCGTCAGCGGCAGGGAAGCCACCGCGACAGCCTTCAATTAACTACACCTATTGAAAAATGGATTCTTATGCATGAAAAAAAATACCCCACCGAACAGGAAGGCAGTAAAGGAGCATAAAAACACATCGAAACAATAAAAAAATAAAAAAAAATTGGTTAAATCATATTTTATCGTTTTTGCAAATAATCAGAAATTACGATTAAAAAAAAAAAATTGTTGCGAAAGTGTTTTTTTTTACATCTCGCAATTAAAAGTTGACTTTTATGTTCAGTAATAAATTGAAGAAAGATTATTTTTGTGTCCCTTTTTATAGAAAAATATAACTTTTGAAATCATTTAATAAAACTTATACGAGTTTTGAATATTAATATGAATAACTCAATTCGATTCTTAAAAATAAACGTTGAATGTTTATGAGAGATATGTCTTGCTTGCTTTAATAGACTGCTTAAAATATAACGTGAAAAATAATATAGTATAAAAAATAATTTTATTCTACTTTTTGTGAATGTTGTTTCAATATTGCATACATAATGAATATTTTCAAAATGTTAAAACTATACTTTTCAATTCAATTAGGTTTTTAGAGTGCGCGTACAAAGAAAGCTCTTTACTCTTCTACTAAAAAGAAACAATCTTGTTTTTACAAAGGAAGGTGAAGTTCCATTAGCTTCATATTTCAGTAATATGAGAAGAATTTTTATTTTTTTTGAGTGAAGGTACAAAATGTACAGCGGGGCTGAGTACTGAGGAAATCAGTTAGTAGAAAAGCAGTGGGTTGAAGCTCTCTGATTCCGCAAGGATTCCACCCGAAAAACTAATTAATTGATATTTTTTAAATCTAGAAAATTAAGGCTACGCATGTTCAATTTTATACAAGTATTGATAATTTTTTGCGAGTACGAAATATAAGAAAAGTACAGTGTTTTAATAAAATAATTCCTGATATGAAGAGATAACGATTTTAAAACATTTTTGGAAATAAGTTTGTTTTAACATTGAAATAGTATAGTTAGGTTGTTAACATGTGAGGTAGTATAAATCATGGGAAGTCATCAGACGGTCTCGCATGTGAGCGAACCCCAGGCAGCACCTGGCGTATTTTCACGGTCAAAAAACCCATTACCTGGTAAGTACTCTCACCCTTGTGTACAGTAACGCAGAGGCGAGCTTTCCAGGACTAGTGGCAGTATTTTTCTTTTGATCTCGCAACCTTAATATTTCAAATACGACCTTATAGGACTCTGATCCTTAAATACGGAGAAATAAGGGCGGCTTTTGTTTGCAGTCGATACTTACACTATAAATGCGAATCTTGGTTACACAGATGATTTTTAATAAAATATATGATATTGTTAATTATTTACCAATAAATATAATTTCAAAATGAACGTTCATTCATAACGACAGAAAAAACATGTAATTGATAATCATTTTTAAGTAGCTGCATTTCAATCGTCACGTTATATTTATGTATTTTTTAAATCAAACATTTAGTATGTATATAAATAGTCAAATATCTATAAAAATATTGTGTTAAAATATTTAAATAATAATAAAAAAATATTTATCCTTAGTGTTTTTGTAAATAATCACGATAAGCTTTCACGTTAATAAAATATATTCATTGGAAGGCGATATTTATAAAAGCCGTGTTGGTTTAGAAGTGAAAAAATACGGTAGTAAATAGTAAAAAATGTTCATTAAAGGTCATTGATCCTTAGTGTTTTTGTAAATAATCACGATAAGCTTTCAAGTTAATAAAATAAATTCATTGGTAGGCGATATTTCAAAAAAGCCGTGTTGGTTGAGAAGTGAAAAAATACGGTAAAAAATAGTAAAAAATGTTCTTTAAAGGTAAAACATTTGGATAAAACATATATTTTTTTAAATATACTTTAAAAATATTTATTGTAAACAAAAAATAAAATGAAATTAAGTATAAATAAAGTTAAAATAAAAAAGCCTGTCTGATAAACACGAATGAACACATCGAAATAATTAAACAGAAGACTGATTAAAGCCTGGCTGAAGCTTAGCTGGATTTTTTTTATTTAGGAGTAAAAAATACATTTGTGTTTTTTGAAAATATATTAAAACTAAATATTAAAAAAAAAAACTTACGGTGAGAATAACTAAAGATAATGAATGATGTAGCAGTAAAATCAACAAACAAACCCGTAAAGACAGATTTTTTAAAATTAATATCGCTATTTAATTTTTTATAAAGATTATAAAACAAAAAGGTTTGAAATCAAAATTGGTACAATTATATAAAACAATATAATTATTTTAGATGATGATGTAGTAAAAATTTAAAAAACAATTTATGTTGTTTAATAATGTAATACTGTCGCAAAATTGTAAAAAAAAAATCAGGTTTCTGTTAAAAATTCTGACTCCAAATTCATTGTTGCCTATTTATCTGCAGACAGTATAAAAATAAATATTTTATTTACCGTAATTTGATAAGTAATAATATTTTTATTTAAAATTATGGAATTTTCTATTTTAAAACGACACAACCTATTTCATATCTCGTTAGTGAATTTCCTTAAATTGAAATTAATATTCTTGTGATTAATATCTAAGCATTAAACATAAATTTCATCATATTTAATTCCAATAGTTTAGATTAGCAGGCATCAATCACAAAGGATCAAAATTTACCAGAATTCTAGGGCAACGTTTCATTTTAACCCTATCAATATCAAACTTGGGCAATCATAATTACAGAATAATAAAATTCAGAAATGGTTAAATGGTGAAGATGATAAATAGGGATAAATGAAATGTTGAATTATTTTAGAACAACAGATTATATAAAGTGCCCGTATTATTTCTAACATTCACCAATATTAAAATCTAAACTCAAGTTCTGTTTATCTCTAAACAATAAGAGACTAACTGATACAACAATCGGATGCAATACAGTTTTTTTTTTAATATTTGTTTATTTACGGTTAATTAATGTTATAATGTTTCAGATTTGGTACCGAAGACATTTTCATCGAGTGAAAAAATGTATACAATTTAGGGTAAATATTGAGTTCACTATTCTCAGATTGAGTTTCAACTTCTGAGAGGTGAAACTAGATCACCTCTCTGAATACATAGTAAACCTCACATTTATATTAAAAGGTAACATTCAAAACATACACAGTTATAGATTGTTTGTTTAAAAACTTAAATAATTTATTTTGATATACAGTAATATACATTTCAATTCGAATCTATACAAAAATGATTTATAACTTATATTTCAAAAATAACATGAAGTAAAAAGTTATTATTTATTAAAATGTGCTCGTAATATTCTTGAATAGTATAATAAATCTGTTTGCTCCGCTTCCTAAGTGTGACTTGGCAAGATTTTTTAACGGTCGATCATACGATCCGCTGTAAATCTTACCGATGGCTCTATAAATTCTGTAAAATCAACTCTCGAATGCAGCCCTGGCAGCCGTTCCACAGGCAATAATTTACTTTTATGATTTCCTATGCAATCATACACCGGCCGTGACAAAAAGTTTAATGCCCTCCTGTGACACTGTTTTGACGTGCCATGAATTTGAGCTTAAAATTGATGAGGTTTTATACGAAGAGTACCAGGCTACCTTTGGTAAAAATCTATCATTTTTTTTTATTATTGTAAAAATTTCATTTATGTTATATACATTAGAATATATAGAACAGTAATGGACCTTTTCTAGGCCCATTAAAAGCTATCTGTATTTGAATACACGAGAATCTTAAAATTGCCGGTTCAAAATGTATTTTAAAAATACATTTGTTAATATGGGTTTTATAAAAGCCTCATAAAAGATTCAGGGACAAAATACAGTATTGTATAATATATAAGGTAATTGTAGAGCCTCTCACTACAGAGGCTGTTAAATGTTAGGAAAGTATGGATTTGGCGTAAGTCTGCGAGTTTTCATTTTGAGCATGAAAATTTTCCAGGCATTTCCGGCACTCCCTTTGAGGATTATTAAGGAAAATGATATAAGCATAGAAAATGCAGTTTTGAATAGAAGTTATGAAACTGGGGTAAAAGCAAAGCCATTGACTTACGCAGGGTTTGCGATATCAACCCAATATTGCTCAATTTTCAACGATAGGAATATTTATCTTTAATGAAGTCTTAAAGAAGTATGGTATTAATGGGCACGATATAAGAAAATTAAAAATCAAGCTTGAGTCATCAGTTTTAATTAAATTGTAATTAAAATTGACAACTTTCGTCCTTAGGACATAGATATAAGATATTTCAAGTTAAAAATAGAAAATATTTATCATAAATGTTGTAAAATATAAAAGCAGTAAATTATTCATGAAAACAGATGTTTTTTTAAAAAAAAATACAAAGAAAAAGTATATAAAATATGGCATATTCTTATTTTTCATCTTTTAAAATCATTATACAATGAGGCAAATTTTATAAGCGTAGGATTCCAGCTAAAACTAATAAATAAACATTATTTGGAAGGAATCGTTAATTCGCCTTCTTCAGCGAAACTCCGTATTTACATATAGTTTCATTCAAACTGGTTTAGTACTGATTTCAATATCGAATCATGAACTCTAGTAAAGGCACGTGCTTTTAAAGGCTTAAGCAGTCCACAAACAAAAAACTTCCCAATGCAAATAGGCAAATTTTCAAAGAGAAGGCGTCTTTCAGATCTCTATAAATCTTCTAGTTACACACGACTTACATTTGATCAGTGTTTCGTAAGTTGCAGAAAAAAATTTCTGGAAAATTTGCGATGTCAATTAAATTGAATAACATAGCATGTTATAATGTAGATTTATTTATGTTTAATATTTATACGGACAGTTTTATAATTGATCGATTTTTTATATGCAACTATTATGATAGTTCATAAAACACTTATTAATTTAAGGTAATATTAATGTGAGTTTTAAAAAGATTTCTAGGTAAATTCAGCCTGTAAAAACATTTTTTAAATTTTGAAAATATTTTTCAAAGACAATTTTGATACTGCACACAGTATTTGTTTCATGTTATACATTAAAGGAATCATTTTATTATTAAAATGAAAAAAATAATTTGTAAAACGGAAAATTGGGTATTTTGAGAACCGTCCGGTCTTCAGTCAAATGTCTCGCAATCAGGCTCTATTTGTTGTGCCCCTCAGAGTGAAACATTTGCAAAATTAACGGAGGCTTCGGCGGACCCGTGAAGTGCCAATTAAGGGTTGTATACAGGAGGGGGTGGCGGGAGATTCTTGTCGCTTTCTATTTCTGAATGTATCTACTTTATTAAAGTTTATTGATTTAGCCATGGTAAGAATTTGTACTAAAAATTGGTGAAGTGCCAAATCACTAAGTATTGTAAATTATGCTGAGTATTTTAAAATTATAATACACTTATTTTATAAAACTAGAGATGTAAAACTAGATTTTTTATTTATTGTAGGTATATGTTCATCATTCAATCGATCAGGTCGTTATATAAAGGTCTTTATAGATAAAACATATCAACGAAAATATTTAAATTGATATTGAACATCTTAGTAAAAAAAAAATTTGCCGACATAACCGACGCCAGCGTTTTCAAAAGAAACTAATTCTACAAATCGTTGAATATTGTATAAATCGTGACCTTTTATTTACAGTGGTGATGTAATATAAAGAAATCCTTAGTAAAATCAGAGAACCTGTCTAAAATATCAAGATTCTATAATATCACAAAAAAGGAAAATTATTAAAAAATTAAATTTGAAAAGTCTTTTGAAACGCGGATTCATTTTTCTCTTGCGTATTATAACAGCGCTCTATGTAGATTTCTGAGATTCCAATATTTCTAATATCTTTTCTTTCAGTGGGAGTTCACAATGTTTAAAATTCTTTCCAGGTTGCTTCTGAGGCTGCCTTAAAATATAATTACTGATTCACTAATCACTAACTACTCACCTTAAATCAAATGTGGTTTTTTATAATTAGTACAGGTCAATTAATATCTAGAGAGGTAATCTTAGATATCAAATATTGTGATCTGAAGTCATCTCCAAGGAAATAAATTCCCAGTTTTTACTTTTATACGTTTAGTGTCTTTTTATATCATAAATTTATTAAAAAAATTAAGAGGTAATTTTTTTTATTTGATCTTCATATCGTTTAATTAATATATAACTAAGATTTTAATTAATTTAAGAATCAACTTATTTTTTGTATATTCACCATGTTTGTATAAATTACACAGGGTGCCTCAAAGGAAGAACGAGATTGATATTTAACTCTTTAACTCTCAAACTTTATCAAAACTAAACTATGCTTTGGCCAGTTAGACTGATATAACCCCTTTAGTAACTATGGAATAATGAAGAGACAAAAAACAGAGCTCTCAATCGATCAGCTTATATCGAGGTTACCAGGCAATCAATTTTCTTCAATATTTATCAAACGGAAACATATTTAAGGAAGTGAAAATAATATCTTTCCAAGTTAAAAAAAATCTTTGAAAAATTGAATAATATTTATTACCAAAGTAATATACGACCTATCAGACCATAATTTTTTTGTATTACCCTAGAAAGCTAAAGCAATATAAAACAATATCTCAAAGCAAACAGAGAGGAAATATTTATGTCTGAAGAGTAAAACTCAGTTGTTGTTTTATGGGATATTGGTTTTTTAATGTATTTACGAAAAACGGATTCTCCATGTGAATCTTTTGAAAGATACGAAGCTACTTTTTATGATTGATAAAGGATGGAAGAAATGGGCGTGGGCATTGCTGCCTCAATCTGAATTTTAAGTATCAATTTAGCTAAAGGCATTTAAAGAGCTGAATTTACAAATAAGAGTAATGTTTATCTTGAAAAACGACTTAAAAGCAATCCAATATATTTTCTTCGCTAGGACACGTGATCATACCATACACATCTTCGGGATTAATATAGTAGTATATACTATTTTCCTTGCATTAAATGAAAAAAAAGTTCAGGCGTTATGACATACACGACAATTTTTTTTTGTATTGAATAATAAAAATAATTATATAATATTAAATTTCATATTCCACATCCGCGGAGTGATTTATGTTTTCATAAAATCTTACACACGTGTCGTTCTTTTATACGAATTCTTTATCACATTCTTAACGGGAGTGCGTATCAAATATTCGCAGGTTTTGGTGAATATCATAATGATTACATGAGTGACGATTATGCTTAGGTGTTTTAAATTTGCAATTATAATTTCTTGCAAATGACTTTAATGCCATAATCACAGCTTGCGCCTTACTAGCCAATAAAGCGAAACGCGTTGTTTTAAAAAATAATTAACGGGAACTCAGTAAGTATTATTTTAATATTAAATATATAATGGAATTCAACGAAGTTTTTTTTGTAAAAATATTAATAAATCAACTGAGTTTTAAAGTAGCCGATTGGAAACGTAGCCTTTACGTTTTTTGCGAGTTTCGCGACGCGAAATCGCTGGGGGCCACGATACAGAATCCTCGGGCCAAAGCTCCGTGCTGAGGGGTCATTAAGCTCCCGCGAACGGTGCGAGCACACCTTTATGGCCGCGGCGGAGCCCGGAGTGCACTCGGCTCCGGCTCGGGAAATAAAAATTTATTCGAGCGAGTAAGTGGAGGAAAATGATACATCGCCTAGTCGAGTGCTGCCTTTACGAGCGAGCTGCAGACTATCGACTCATGCCAGTGATCGTCGAGTGAAGTAAACCATACTTTATATCCGCTTTGATTGAAACACCAACAAGCTTATGGTATTACTTAGTTGTAAATATATTTGAGTGAATGCTTTCGTACAAAGATATTCTTATATTTATTTTTTTTAAATGAATACAAATAGCAACAGCTGTAGTTGTGAGTTGATTTGAGTTTTCGGAACTCTGACGTTTCAAAGCACACACACACACACACACACACACACACACACACACAGAGTCCCTGAATTTGGTCCCAGCGCGGATACCGAAACCAAATAAACTAATAGACTTGTTTGTGTTGAAATCCAATAAAACTTTAAGTAACACATAATAAATCCAAAGCGCTTGAAGCCTTAAAAAATAGCCCGCAAAAGTTGAGCGTACAGAGTGATTTAATTTTTGAACTCATTGGAAAATATTTATCGGTATAAAAATATACTTAAAACGTAGCTTTACTCTATATAATAAAATATTGCTTCCTGAGAAGCTACGTTAGTAGTTTGTATTGTACGATATTTATACTCTAATACAAATTGGAGATAATCAGATTGATCAGATTATCAGAGATACAAAAAGAACGATCAAAGGTTTTCAGTTGTGGTACTGAATTTCATGGAATATTAATTAATCGATGTATCGATTGCAGACTTATATATTTTTTCAGGTGCCCCCTCATTTGATGTTGGTGCCCAACTTGCTTGTTAAAAGTTCTCTTAGGAGAAATTGTGTAGTGGGTCCTCGGGTCCTTCAATAAAGTCATAAAAAACTTATTAAAATAAGTTATTATTTTTGCTCAGTACATAATGTACATATTTTCGTTACATGATTTTACAATAGATGATTTCTTAGCTTTTAGCGGGATATAAATAATAAATGTTTGTGTGTAATTAATTTCAGTAATAGACGTAATAAATTCAGGGTAATTAATATTCTCACAAGCAAATAAATTCATCAAAGGATTAAAGTGTTACATACATAACTATCAGTATTTGGGTGATTGGGTCAAATCACATACAGGGTTCTAATTTATATACCCGAAGAGGTGACCTATTTTCTGGAAATTTACCTCTCAAATGCTAATTTCCACAGAACAATTAACGTCATTTGAAATGAGTGCCTACCATTATAAAATCAATTAGTCCTACGGGAAATTGCACGTACCTTCTTTCAATTTAAACTAATATATCATTCCATTCACTATCAGTGATATCGGTGAGCATTGTGATATATGCAGGTCAACTAGTGAAAATTAAGCTTATTTTTTATTTTGATAAATCTCATCTAGCAATAAATACACGCGGAGGACGACGATTGATGGCTTGACAATCAACGCCATGTAAACTATCGTATTTTTTTAAGCACACAAAACAGAAAAAGGTGAGTTAAATAAAATTAATTTGGAATTCAGTTACCAGGGCGCAGGTCGAAGATTGGAGCTAAAGGAGAAGAAGGTATCAAATAAACCAACCACAATCAGCTTTGTGACTCAGAAACGACTTGTGCGTGTTAGAAATTAGACAAAGGAGCACTAGATGTCTTACAAAAAGTCCACCATCGAGTTTTTTGTATTAATGTTAATAATTGTTGTTATTTACTATATTGTAATGTTGATCTGTAATCAATACTTCATAGCTGTTAACTGTGCAAACAAAAGGATAAAGACATTATTGTGATAATCTTAATTAACTACAGTTGACCTGCTCAAATTCATGTAAGAATGTTATTTAACTTTACTCGATAGCTGAAATTACATTTTTTCAATATTAAGCAATAATATTTCAGTTAGTCTTAATCAATACCAACATTATGAGTATCAGGAAAACCTCTTATCGAGAAGGGCAGAAAGTAATAAGAATTCGCGGAGGGTGCTTCAGGGCATGCAAGTAGGTTCAAATTGACGGCTCATTTACTAATTTCTTCACGGATGATCAAATCTGCAAATAAATTCCGTTTTGGGCCAGCCACTCCATCCTTCATCATTATGCCATCAGCCGGCACAGGGCTCGAGTGCAAGCTTTAAAATTCCGGGAGAATGGGAGTGATTCCGACAAGCAGCTCAGTTATAAATAGGCACGAACAAATCGCTCGGCGTCACACCACCCCAGTCTCCCCTGCTAAATCGAAACCACAAGATAAAAATCCGGTAGAACAGTTAAACGGATATCATTTCTGATAAACACTTTTGTAATAAAACCAATTCTTGTATATCATCAGTACGATGGGGAATCTATAATACATTTTCTTTACTATTAAATTTCGAGCAGCAGAATAAACATAACTGTTAACTACCATAACTATGAACCTAACCATCAATTTAACTACAGTTTATCCCTGAAATCATACTTACTATTCGATCCACTGAAGATTATACAACCGATCTCATACTATCAATCAACGTTTATAGTGAAACCTGAAACTTATAATATATAATCCTGAAAATGTGTCGAAAAAGAGTCAAATAGTATGCAGTGATTCACAGTATTGTCATTTGAAATTGGTTTATTTTTTAAAATTAAATAAACTTTATTAATTGCGATCAAATTTTACAGCATTGCAACTTTATTTGCTCTCATAAATATATTTAATTGTTTAGCCAATGATCCAACGCAGTGAAAGTTAAGTAATGTTAAAAGATATGAAAGTTTTATAAAACAAATTCAACTAAAACAAATACAATTACAAAAAAAAGTTCTTAAATATATAAATACATAATGAGCGATATTTTGGGCTATCCACAAAAATGTATTTATTGTTTAACAAGCTATTCTGTTTATAGCATCTAACTTATTTATGTTTTTACAAGAGATAATTTATCACATAAGTTTTCTGTCGTGTCCCGAAATGAAAAGAAGGCACATCAAAATCTAAATACAAAAGGTCCGAAAATTGTTTTTTTTTTTTAAACTTAAGATGAGCTTCAAAGCGACGATTCAATGCATACTTTAAATAGTGCAAAAGAGGAAACAATCTATTCAATATTATTACGTATACTCGCTATTGATATTTTTTTCTAAATATTCAATTCACTAATAATATTATATTTAACATTTAAATGTGAATGCACGAAAGAGTATAAATGAAGTCCCAAAACCTGCTTTACTTAAAGGACACACAGTAAAACAAAACTGAAAAAGTCAGTTTAAAAATAAATACGCCACTCTTCAATTCTATACGATCCCTCTCCTGCGATCGACGGGGAAAGAATTTATTTGAATAAGTGCTAAGGGAGGGAGGGTGCAGACAGCCCTTGATAAATCACAAGAAAAATACGCAAAATTGTTTCAGGCGATGAGACTACGCAGTGTTTTTATTGTCGGTGGCATATTATAACAGAATCAGATATATGGGAATTCTATTTCTAGTAGAAGTAAAATTTTACCACTCTTTGGGTAAATATTAGTTTTAAAATCAATCCATTCAGATTTAAAAAAAATTATTTGAAATACGATTTATAAAATGTTATTTTGGCAAATGATTCACCATCGGGTGTTCTTTTTTTTTAGTTTCATCGTTCTGAAATTATATCAACTTTTTGATTATCGTGTGAAAATATATAACCGATGTGAATCATTGACATAATCAGCACGTATGGGTAAAAAATCAGGTTCATTTAATATGCAATAATAATCAACAGTTTAAAATAACTTATTTTATTCGTAGAATTGAAGCAGTTCAATTATTAAAATGAATTCGATATATATTTATATTACATTGTTTTAGACAGGCGCATTTTATTTCAAATAATTTATATGAAAAAAGGTACTTTTTATCAAATGCTCAGAAGTAGTTTAACCAAGGGAAACATTGAGGTAAACAATTTTAATTATACACGAGCACAATTTGAAAAAAACATAGCAAATTTTTCTAATACATTTTACCCATTTGAATTATACTAAAACGTAATGACCAGAACAATTTAAACTTTTTTAAATAAACTTAGGGATATCTCGTTATAGATTTACATCTAAAATAAATATACTTTAAGCAATCAAAATCTCAAGTTCAATAAATATTATTTCCAGGAAAATGGTTTAATCAATCGCTGAATAATCGAGAGCAAATATAAAGTTGATTCCATCGAATGGCAAATCAATTTCGCGAGTAATCTCGAATTTTCCCAGCAGGGGTCCAACTCCGAGCCGCTGGCCTCTGAAGGGTTGAGATTGATTCTTCCGCCGATCCAGAGGGATGCGAGCCTAAATGATGCAATTTAACCCTCGGGTGGTGTTAAGGTGTTATCCAGTCCGTAATAACGGACATTATGCACATTTTATCATACCGATAAACATGTTATGGCGTCATTTTTCCTGATGGACGGCAGGTCTTTAGGCCGTTTAAGTCGCTCCGGATGGCTCTGCCGGATGAAGGAAGTTGTTTTGGGCGTGGGTTTTATTTTTAAAGTGGTATTTTTGGATTTATCACGCCCACAGGTTAGCCATATATTTAGGCACTTTGGGTTATATTTAAGAAGTATTTTATAAAAAAAACATGCTTGAGAGCAAAACGCATGTTTTGAAGTAATAAGCATTTGGAAAAATGCTGTTTTACCCAAATAACATTAATACATTTTTGTATTAATTTCAAATAATACAATTATTTTTCTTGGAATAATATTGCAGCGTGATAAATTGTAACTTGTCAGCATAAAAAATCAGTTCATTTTATAGTTAAGCACATTGTTTAAATAATACAGCGTAAATAAAGTAACAATATCTAAAAATAAAGGATAGTTCGTATACCAATGGTTGATATTCATCCTTTCACATTTACTGATTTATTGTGCATGCAATATGTAGATAATCGATTCATGTAAAAACCTTGACAACACAGGTAGGAGTTCACTAGATTTTGTTCATCGTTTTATGTATAAATCGATATTGTATAAATTATTTACGTGTATATTATATAATACCATAAAAAGCCCAGTCGCAGAGTACACCAGGCACACCCAGTGGGGCCATTGCCATGGTTTAAAGTAAACATAACTTAGGGAAGTTTAACGGCAAGCAAGCAAGGACGACGATGGACCAACTCCTGAATGTGATTGTACAGTTAGTGGCCGTAACTTGACCATTCACCAGAAGGCAGAGTCTTACGGCAACCCTGAGTACGCTTAAATAGGACATTACTACTTGGAAAAGATCCCAAATAACTACGGTGCCATTACTTAGAAAGCGAAACTGAATTTCTGTGTGTTTTAAGGTAAGGTATGGTTTTCCCGTGGCACAAGAGGGATTCAAATCCACACTCTACAGCTGTTGTGGCCCAGTGTTATGTCTTATTGAACTTCTAACCGATTTTAAACGTTTTTTGCAAGTATTTCGATTATGATGGATAAAATCGTAAAATCAAAAAATATATATTTTACATTAAAACCGCGACATTAGGTAAACAAAGCTCTGTAGGAAGTACAACGAATTTGCATGCACCAGTGATTTATAAAATTATAATAATGGTTTATTAATATACCTGAAAATTGTATACTAACAATAGAAGAATGCTATTACCCATTATTTCTTTAATAAGGTAATTGTATTATCTTTGTTTGTATGGAAAAAAATGTAGTTTATTTTTGTTCAAAGCTTACTTTTATTATAATATACTCATTATGCATGGGAATAAAATTTTAATAGTAGTAGCTTACAGGGCGTTACAAAAAAATTATCTTTAATTTTGAAGCTCGTAAACAAAGATACACGAGGGCGAAGGTCAGAAATAAAGGTCTTCAATAATATGAATACTAATCTTAAAGGATGCCAGTGAACAAAATTTAAGAATACCTGAAAGGATAATTAGCCAAAAGTGACTTTCAGGTGTATTTGAATGAATATGAATTATCATTATAACGAGCTGGGGAAGGCGCCGGCACGTCAGCCCGACGTAGAAATGGATACTTAGTATATATTTACATACAAAACAAGGTTGGCGCCCGCATAATTAAAGGCGAACACGATAAAAAGGCGACATTGTCATTAAGAACAAAGGCTACGTACTTGTCTCTTGTCTCCTTAGCAAAAAAAAATGCGTCTGGCTTTACACGTTTCTCTCTGAATTTTGAATTTCAATATTTTCAGCAAGCGGAAAATCTTTTTTTTACGGGTGTGAAAATGATAAGGGATTATTTATTCGAGTCTGCATAATGTGTAAGAGAATGTGGCTAGAATGAAATAATTTCATTGAATAAAGCCTGTTTGCATTCTACATTTGCGTAGATTAAAAATTAATATCGTAAAAGTTAAAATCCTTTTTAATACACCAAATAATAAACGGCTTATTCTTTAAAATGCAAAGGATTTTCTGTTTCTATAATGTGCACAATATTATCTCAAATTACACAAACCCGTAAAGTTAAAAACCATATAAAACAATTCCGTGAACCCTGAAGTTATGCCAAATATATATATTTTAAATTTATTTGAAGCATATATGAACAACCATTTTTTTTTTTTTGCTGAATTAAACCTGTCGTCACACGGTATTAAGAATAAATAGTGCCTGCTTAAAATGTGTCCAGAAAACTACAACTTTCTTTTGATTTGTTTAAAAAATATATAAACACGTTTTATAGGTCTATTATGTTAAATATTACAAAAATAATAAATGAGAATAGTAAACGAATAGCTTGGCCGATAAATTTCGTTGTGACTAAATACTTGAGTTTGCTTTAAGCCAGCTTTGAAGATGATTGTGAGAAGTTAGTTACTGGAAGCAGTATACTCATGCTACATGTTAGATGCGAGATTAGAGTAAGCTATTACAGTGGTTTGCATTGTTGATGACAACCAGGCGATAGCAACCCTTAAAGACAGTATGTCCCTGCTCACAGAATTACCAAAAATGAATGACTTTAATATATCAACATACAAATATTTTTGCAAGCGACCCTTATATGCAAAAAAAATCTTTTGACAATTGTAACAATTCAATTCAAGCATTAGATTCATATAATGTATGTATGAAAGTCGAAGATAAAATTACACACTGTTTATCGAAATATTTTTACGTAACTCTTTTTAATTCAGTACTTTACACCAAGCAAAAAATTATTAGTACGTATGCAATAAGCATAAAATGCTTAAAAATACATATTTATTTGTCATATGTACGATGGCTCTTCTTATAAATATTTTTCTTACTTATAAATATACCAACTGCCAATGATAAGTTATTATATTTTTACTAACTATCCTGATTTCTAATGTCAGACTAACAAATTAAATAGATCAAGTTACTCACAAGAAATCTTTTCAGTATTAAATAAACGCCACCAAAATTATATCCATTGTGTTTATTTCAAACTTTGTATTTGTAGTATAGTTTACATATTATATTGCTATGTGCTTAGTTTGTATTTAATAGATATATAACTATTGTTTCTCTAAGAGCAGTGCTGAAACACCGAGTGTTTATATGAAACTGTAGACTACATCGCTGAGGGCTAAGTATATAATTTGCATACTGCATGTAACCGCGTAGTAAAGGAGCTTACCTTGTTTATAATAACAGAAGTGACTTGAAGGCTGTATTGCATGTTGCAGTTTTCCACTAAAAGATTGACAGTACTTTATTTACTAATGCATTTTTAATACTATAATGATTGTAACTCGACAGATACGCATGGTTTTTTAAAATCTTTTCTAAGTTAAATTCATCTGGTCATGGAAAAAGACTACATCCGTAATACAGGTATACTCCATAGCTAAATATAATCAGCTAATGCGCCATCAGTCTATCTTATAGATAGTGGAAATATACACTGTTGGTTAGAATTTTCCTTTTATAGAACACGACTTGGTGTTATATATATATTTTTTGTGTCAACAAACTTGGAAAAGTGAATCAAAAAGGCCAAGGTAAAAGGTAAGATGATGCACATATGAGGGTCCTAAAAAGTCAATAAATTATAGCAATAGTAGATGGCCTGGTTTAAAATATTTATTCATGATTATAACAATAAAAAATGTAAGACGAAGGCGTTGAAAAAAATATCAAATTCATGTATGAAATATAAAAATAAGCATTGAAGTTATAATTTTTTTATTGTTAGTTGAAGTTAAAGAATTTGTCCATATAAAAGATCTAGGATGGGAAAAATAATTATTATGAAAAAATAAACAAAACCACAGATGCATATAAGGATTGGTGGTATGGCTATTACAATTAAGTGTGTGATGCTCCTGTTAAGAGGATATGGTATATAACCTATAAAATGTGACGATTTTTAGAGGCACTAAAAGCCAACTCAACATGACAGCACTGAGGAAAATAATATCATACACATCTGTTAAGAAACTCTTCTATGCTGTTTTTTTTATTAAGTATTTAAGATGGCGGTTTTCTTCTCAAGTACAAAAATTACTTTTTATTATACCTATGTGTTGAAAAAACAAGCAAATAAATCACATCGAGCCAAACAGCAGTAATATTATCGCGTAATAATAATAATATTTATATGCGTTAGAAGGCGGAATTGTCAATTTGTCAGAGTGGCCATACTTTTTTATGGCGCCCACAATTGCCAACACTACGAAGAGAAATTGACCAATAATGTGAAGGAATAGTGAGGTGTCCTGACAAACGAAATCTGAAAAGTTTTTGTCATTATATATTATTGATATATTTTTTAAATAAACGGTACAATTTCATGTGCATACATTAATAAAATCCAACATATTATATGCCATTCAATATTTTATCATTATTGTTATTGAATATAAAAAAAAGCCTTTGAAATATAGTAAGCGAGTTAAGATTGAAATATTTTTATAAAGTTAATAAATATATATTTATATTATGAATAAATAATAAAAATTATTTATAACAACAAAAGTATCGTACCGTATCTTGATATTGTATAATCACGTATCGGTGTATTCAGTTTAACGATGGCTCTGAAAAGCGGTAAACCTCACAATATCCCATAAAACCAGTTAAGTTTTTTTTTTTTTTGTTAATTATTGAACAGATTCTAAGAAAATTGAGTATTAGATTGCACTGCAGGAGACGATATTAATTATTTCCGTGATACTGCTGATGTTCGTAACGGTGCCCGAGGCAGGCCCGGACCTCGACATGGCGCAGGCTACGAAGATATAAAGCGAAATTAATCACCCGAAACGTTAAAGTTATAAATCGTTTAGTTCGCTTTACGGTACGGTCTTAAATTGTCTGTACCGTCAGAAGGACGGAGACTCTAATCGAATGGTTTATTGTAACGTTACCGCAGCCAGTCTGACGCGGTTTGCCTTTTTAAAAAAGGGTTTTTCTGTGTTTTGTATACTTCGACGTTCATTAACAATATAAAATTGTAATTCCTTGTACTCACAGTAATTTATGATGATGCGTATGTTTATTTCATTTCAAAACTCAAACTTAAAATCAAAAAATATATATTTAATAGTATGGTCGAATTTGCAAAGTTTTTTTAATACGTGTGTACTGTGTTTTTGTAACTATATACATCAAACGAAATCCTGTAAAACTACTAGTTAAAACATGACAGTAAGACTTAAGTTTTTAAGGAAAGTAATAAATTCAATTTACCTTAATTAAAATAAAACCAAACTTTACATTTATAAGAAAAATTGTACGGCAGAGATAATACTACCTTAATGTAACCAGGAGTCGAAAATCCATTTTAAAGAACGGATTGTGTAAGGTTCTTTAACTTTTAAGCTTTCAAAAAAATTTAACTTTCGTCTTTTTTGTAACATTATTTGAAGCTTTTGAACTCGGTTTATTTTCGTATTAAGTGTCATTTTCAAACATATACGTCAACGTATAAAAAATACATATTTCATTTTTGTAATTCATTATTTGGTATTTTAAATAACCGTGAATCCAAAACCAAAAGAAATATTGCATAGAGAGAGATGACATAATTATTGTATTTGAAAATAAACCGATAACCAATTTATTTTTCTTTATAACTATAATTTTTATCCGTTCACAATTGAATTGAGGATACAATAAATAAACAAAAAGTTAAGAAATAGATATCGTTAGACATTTCTGTTTAAAGTGCACTGCGTCGATTGCAAAATGCTGCATACGGAAAATGTAGGAAGTAGAAAGAAATTCTCTGTATTTTGCATGCCAGAATTTTCCTATTTACTTGCGGTATCGAACGGGATTAGACGGAAGAGTGTATATTTAAACTGAAAGCATTGTCGGGAAACATTTAAACTTGCCTCCAATCACGTTACAGGTTTACGGTAAGACCGGAAACGTAAACAGGGGTTGCCGTAAGTGTCTCACGGAAACGGCAACGAGAATGGTTCCCGGTAACGTTATCGCGACCTTTCTGAATTATGCTTTACGTAATTTGTTTTTTAGCGTTAAAGCTGAGGGATGAAGTGATCTTCCAGATGATTTAGAAACACCTGAAAAAATGAGAATTCGGTTAGGGTGAAAGTTTTGATGGTATTCAAAAACCTTGGAAATAAAATACATTATAACTCGGTGTTTGTTTGATGTATATCAAATGCGGATGAAATGGGTATAGAAAAAGGTAATACGCCATTTTCTAAGAAAAATAACCGTATAAGATAATGAAGCGGTGTAAAGAATGTTCAAAAGTTCGAAAATTTTAACTTTTTGATAAAAACATGCCTTTTCATTTAAGATTTAATATTTCAGCCTATTTCAATGATATTTTAGTTTAATTCTTTTTTATTAAAATTAATTTCATCAAATAGTAGGATTCTAAAACATATCTGGGCAATTCCATGGTGACTGACGTTACGTTTTAAGCTTTAATTTCTATTAAACATGCTTTTTTTTTTAAATTAAATGTTTTATTATAATTATTAAAACTGATATGGGATGACTAATGAAGTTTAATAGTATCATATATATAAAAAGAATTTGAATCAAATATTTTTTTAATGGTATTTCAATCAAATATAAATTTGTGACTGACGTTACACATAAAGGACACAACGAATAACACTTTTATTTTGTTTCAAAATTCTCCTTCACCTAAGCATACTTACTGCACCAAAATTTTTCCTTGCTTTAAACTGACTTTAAACTATAAGAAAACACTTAAAATTACAACAATGAAGGAAAACACGAAGGAAGGAGATATTAAAAATATTGTTACGGTCCAGCAGTAAGTTTGAAAAACGAACACCATAAACAAAGGGACTCTGGAAGGATCGAGCGACCATCGATTAGGAGCGCCGAGACGCGGTCTTTGAGAAGCGAAGAGTGCGCCTCGCGCGAGCTCCCGAATGTTGGAGATGCAAGGGGGGAAGCCATTTTGTGACTAGTGTCAAACAGGGCTTCGGCCTGTCTGCATTCATAACAATGTTAATATAAATATATAATGTGGAAATAAATACTCTGTACGTAGATAAATAAATATAACTTGTGTTGACATAAATAAGCGTTTAAATGTGAACCCCGGCACGTTACAATTGGTGTCAGGTGTGTGGGGTGATAAATAAATAATAATTAAAATAGTAAAAATAAATAAAAGTATAAAACAAAATGGCGAAGCACGTAAATATGAGTGACCTCAAAGTAGTAGATCTGAAGAGAGAACTTGAAGAACGTGATTTGTTAACCACAGGGATGAAGTCAGCCCTTGTACAAAGATTGAAGGAATCCCTGGCGCAAGAGGGCCACAACCCAGAGGAGTTCCTTTTTGAAGTGCCGTGCAGCATTAATGATTTATCCAAAAAGCTGGACGAACAATCCAGAAAGACGGACGAACAATCCAAAAAGCTGGACGAACTGGGGACAAAATTGGATTCAATGAAGTACCGGCTAATGAAAACCATTTCAGGCACCGGTAACATCGGTGCGAGGACCGTCGGCGTGGCCACGGTGGAAGCTATATCGATCACCGGAGAAATCGGTGCGAGGACCGTCGGCGTGGCCGCGGTGGAAGCTATTTCGGGCACCGGAGAAATCGGTGCAAGGACCGTCGGCGTGGCCGCGGTAGAAGCTATTTCGGGCACCGGAGAAATTGGTGCAAGGACCGTCGGCGTGGCCGCGGTGGAAGCCATTTCGGGCACCGGAGAAATCAGTGCGAGGACCGTCGGCGTGGCCGCGGTGGAAGCCATTTCGAGCACTGGTGGAATGGACGTGAAGACCGGCAGCGGGGCCTCGGTCGGAACGGGATTTGGCTCAGGAAGGAGAGCGCGAGAAGGGACATCAGGACCATCGTCGCGGAGCATGGTACTTCGCGTGCGGGTGGCACTGGACAGAGCGCGAAGAGGTGCATCAGGACCGTCATCGCGGAGCATGGTGCTTCGGCGGCGAGTGGCGTTGAGCGGAACGCGAGGAGGTGCATCAGGACCATCGTCGCGGAGCATGGTACTTCGCGCGCGGGTGGCACTGAACAGGGCGCGAGGAGGTGCATCAGAACCATCGTCGCGGAGCATGGTACTTCGCGCGCGGGTGGCACTGAACAGAGCGCGAGGGAGGTGCATCAAGACCGTCGCCGCGGAGCATGGAGCTTCACGGGGAAGTGGCGTTAGAAAGAGCGCGAGGGAGGTGCAACAGGTCCATCATCGCGGAGCATGGCATTTCGCGGGGAGATGGCGATGGGCATTTCGCGGAGGAGGCCAACAGTTCCATCATCGCGGAGCATGGCATTTCGCGGGGAGATGGCGATGGGCATTTCGCGGAGGAGGCCAACAGGTTCATCGTCGCGGAAAATGGTACTTCGCGGGCGAGAGGCCCTAGACAAAGCGCGGAGGAGGTCAACAGGACCATCATCGCGAAGCGTGGCATTCTGCGAGCGAGTGAAGTGTGGACAGAATATAACATTGTGTAATGTTGTTTCTTTTTTTTTTTTTTGTAAATTATTCGGCATATAAATGGACCCCCGGCGCGTAAAGATAAGTGTGAGTGAAAGTGTTAACTGGCGGATAATTACGATCGCCGACGGCCACGGCGAGCAACGAGCGATCCTTTGGGCCGAGAGGACAACAGCACTACATCCGCAATCTGACGGAATGGTCGAAAGAATGAACCGGACTATGGGTAAAGATTTATCCAAAGTTGTCGCTGATCATCAAGGGGACTGGGACCGACACCTGCACCTGTTTATATGGCGTATCGTTCTTCCATCCACGAGGCAACTAGACAAACACCAGCCAGTGTAATTTTCAGGCGAGAACTGCGCCTCCCGTGCGATTTGAAGTTCGGAGGAAAACCTGAAGAAAGCCTGGCGGGAGAAGGTTACGTCTCAGACTTACGCCGTCAGCTAAACGAAACTCATGACAAAGTACGTGTCAATATCCAAGGTGCTAGTGATAAGATGAAGGACCGATGCGACCTGGGAGCCGAAGGAAGTGAACACCAAGCCAGGGACCTGGTTTGGCTATTCAATCCCCAGAGACGGAGGGGGTTCTCTCCGAAACTTTAACTGGCGTGGGACGGTTTGTACGAAGTAATGAAGAGGATAAATGATGTAATATATCGCATCCGGAAGAGACCGAATGGAAAATCTAGGGTTGTTCATTTTAATCGCCTGAGCCTGTTGGAAGTAACACCATGTCAACGTGGACCAGACTGCTGCTACTTACACATGAACTAACAACGAGTGTTCCGGGACGGAACATTGCCTAAGGAGGGGGTAGTGTTACGGTCCAGCAGTAAGTTTGAAAAACGAACACCATAAACAAAGGGACTCTGGAAGGATCGAGCGACCATCGATTAGGAGCGCCGAGACGCGGTCTTTGAGAAGCGAAGAGTGCGCCTCGCGCGAGCTCCCGAATGTTGGAGATGCAAGGGGGGAAGCCATTTTGTGACTAGTGTCAAACAGGGCTTCGGCCTGTCTGCATTCATAACAATGTTAATATAAATATATAATGTGGAAATAAATACTCTGTACGTAGATAAATAAATATAACTTGTGTTGACATAAATAAGCGTTTAAATGTGAACCCCGGCACGTTACAATATAAATGTAACTGTGACTGACGTTACATTTGTTAATGTGACTGACGTTACTACACATACAAGATATATAACAAAAAAATGATTTTATTACTTAAAAAAGCAATAAAATGCGGTTGCCATGATTTTTTTATAATAAACAAGAAAATACATGCTTTATATTAGTATATGCGTGTAAAATAAAAATAATATATGAATTTTTTTTTTTCAAGATGTCCTCTTTAAAATGGAATTGCCCATCTACGGTTAGTTTGATTTCCTAAAATACGCACTTAACATATTTAAATACACATGAAGGGGTGGCATAATGATGTCGGTGTTCACTGTAAACGTACCCTATCAATTCTGCGGTCAGTTTTCGAACAGCTCTGTGCCTACCCACCAGCGCGAGGACGTCATTGGTCCAAACCTCACTCTCACCCCCATCCCTCTCATGCGGTGGCTTTGATCCAGTATCAAGGATTAATCACCATGTTCAATGCCCATGTATGAAATTAACAGAGAAATTAATCTAAGAAAACATCAAATATCAATGACCAAAGCTCAAATCATTTGAATAAGATTTACATTTACACAGCGCCAATTTAAATATCTTGGACATCGTTTTTTTATTTAAATTTAACGATTCAAATATAACGACAAAACGACGGAACTTCTACATAATATTAAGGCCATAGGGTCAAATTTAATGGTGGAAAATGTAGTAGTAAAGACTTAGATAACAGAACTCAGCAGCTAAAAGATGTGGAATTTTTATCGTTGTTTCATGCGTTAACCGTTTATCTCAAAACATATTATATGGTACATAAGCAGATCTTCGTTAGTAATAAAAATTTCACTCAGCATATTATTAAAGTATTGGAAAATTATGACATTGAAATATCACCTTTTAATGAAGATTGCTTTCCTATGTTTATGTGTATTTAGTAATTCATTATTATAACAGTAAGTTTTCCAGGTAGTCTTTAGCTTCCCAATTCCCACATTTGAGAGATTAGCCAAGGGCTAATGAATTATTCACGATGCATAATAGACCATAATAGTTCAAATGCCCATTAGTGATACCGTTCCCTGTGTATGGTGTGCTATAGATCTCGGTGATTTGTGATCTGCATTTGCGGTTAGCTTTGATTCTACTTGTGTTTGACTTGGGTTTATCGAAATGACTTATAATATATGTTTGATGGATTTTACTATAGTGTGATTGAACTAATATATTTTTATTTAATATTATGAATTGATAGATCATCTGCAGCATAGTTTAAAAGCATCCATGCTTGTTTAACGAATACGGCTTACAGGATTCGATTTCAAGCAGAGCAATATTTGTTTTAGTTTATAATATTGTGTACAGTCTCTAGATTTAAAAGGAAAGAAAATCCTTGAAGAATTTTTTTTGTACGCAGGTTTTTTTGGATATACTTTTATTAAAAAAAATCCGGAAACGTTTCAAGCTAAAGCACAAAGCAACTGCCTGCTAGCTTACAGACTTCTCATATTCAGATTATCTGAGTTTTGATGTTATCAGCTCGTCAAATATGCTATCATTCTAGTCAACCATTGGAATGATATACGACTCTCCTTCGATCTCACGGCTCAAAAAAAAGTTGCAAACGCGTTAAATACTTAAAATTAATTTAAACGTATTAATAAACCAACCAAACTCATTTTCTGAAATCTGCTTCGTCTCACCCATAGTATTTGCTTTGAATCAATATTAATATATTAAAAACGCATCGCATAGCGCCATTCAGTGCATTCTCTATTGAGGTGGGTAAGTCGTGGACGTAGCTCGCACAATCAAAGCAGCTTGTGTGGTCCTTGAGATAGACTACCCACATAGCGAGCTTCCGCTTAGGCAGTGTTGCAGCGAGAGAATGGAGCTTCCGCCCGGCCAGTAGAACTGGGGGCAAACATCGCCGGTTGGCTGGAGAGATTGTATTATTTTCACGATATTGTCAAAACGTTGCTCTAGTTATTAGCACGTATAAAGATTGTGGAGGTAGATTCTTAGAATCAGAAGAAATTACTTATAAATTTACCAAAGACAAAAATATACTATAAAACCGCATTATTCACTCATATAAGTCTAAGTGTAACAACATTTACACATATGCAATATTTACATATATTTGTTCAATATGTAGTAATCACTGTAATAAAGGACAGTATTTCTGTGTTATATGTTTAAATTTTATTCAAAACTTGTATTGAAAGTATTCAACAAAAAATGTAATGTAAAAATTTGAACTCGCATCTCTATAAGCGCTGAAAAATATGAACCAGTAAATATGTGTACTATTGAATATGATTCATAACTCTGTGCATTTATAAAAAAAACACGAATTGCATAAAATTTATTATTTGAATTAAATTTCACAATATTATCATATATCCAAGGAGGCGACAGTCCGTGCTGGTGGCCGGTTTGCATAGGCCACATATTGCGACCTATAAATCTCGGTCGTTTGATGAATTTCACATAATATCATACAGGTCATGTGTGCACATACGTCTCTATAAAATTATATTGCATGCCCATAATGCCCACGAAAGTACGTCAACCGACGAAGTAATATATTGGAAGCTGGAAATAATTTTACTATGGTTTTATAGATTTCCGATAAACTAGTTTAGACAGTGAAAATATAACACCTATAAATTAAAAAAAAGACTTTTATATCTTTGATTTAATTCAAAATGGGATCATTCATATTTGGGTAGTGATTATGTAGCTGACAGTTTGCAATTTAATTATTTTTTATAACAATACCATAGTATTACTGAATACGAAATCACTGGAATATTGTGAGAATTGCAAGTCACGAAGCTATGTGAATAGCATGGGATGTGCTGCGACTGATTTCCGATACTAAACAGGAAATAAATACAATCCGATTGTTCGGAGTAGACAATGATCGCATGAGAACCTCGCGCGACAGTACTGCACAATGATTTTTAAAATTTATTTAGCAGAAAAAAAAAAGTTAAATTACTTATATTTACGACAAAATAATCGTATTTATTTATAAATATATTATTGGAAATATTTCGAATATTTTATTGAATAATTAACACCGATTATACACTCATGTTAATCAAAGAGTGAGCATTAAGATTTTTAGCTCAAGCAGTATTGAAAGTATAGTTAAGCTTCCAATAACGCGGTACTCTTATAACACGGTTTTCGTTCAACAATATTTCAATAACTTAATTGGTATACGAAGAATCGATATAATTTTCTAAACACACCATTCTCATATTTCTAAAACACATCAATGTAAATAGATTTTTTTTAGATTTCGTGGTTTCCTCTTTTTGTTGTATGTAATGTTGTTACATAAAACCTAAGTATTACTACAGATTTCAATTTGATATACCTATAAGATATGTTGTTTTTTAACAATGGAAGATTTAATTTATTACATATTAGGTGATGTAAGATAATAAGTAGTTTTTAAATTTTTTTAAATTAAAATTAAAAAAACGATTGAAAATGAAACAAATATGTTTTAAAAGTATTACCTTTAAAATTTCACGGAAAAATGTTGACAGTTTGAACGACGGAAATGTGATCCTTACCTGAAACAAAGAATATAAACTGTAAATGTATTGAAACAAAAATTTTACCTTAAAATTCGCAGCGTCTACAACGTCGTGTTATCTCTTAGGGCTTGACAGTCAAATGGAATTACTTCTGGTGTTATTTATTTATATACGTGAGCTGTCGAGGCAATTTCGAAAAGTATCGTCGGCTGAACGACAAATCACCGTAAGCGCAATAAATAATATGTTTAATTTTTTAATATGTCTTTGGACTTATTTGTATACTGTATAATTAAGTAACCATTTTTTTTACTGTGAATATTCTCACAATCATTAAATAATGAATGATTTCTTTTTTTTCTTATGATTTTTTTATCAATAGTTCTTAGTACTTTCTATGCTTATAATACGGTATGCAGCTATCCCATAATTTTACAAATTGTGACTTAGGTGGTGGCGTACGTGGATTTATTTATTTTTGTTTATGAATTTGTGTAGAGAAAAATATGTGTTAAAAAAAAAACTTTTTTTGCACGAGTTGCAGACTAATTAAATAAATAAGTAAATACTAGAAAACAAGAGATGTAACACTTAAATTTCGCTGGAGATTCACCAAGTGTTATGTCGTCTCAGGTCTCTTTAATGGAGTTGATGCTTGCACACCCAAGACAGCTACAATGCTAGAACCTTTAAAATACCATGGATTCACAAATGAGAGTCTTGCGCAGAATGCGCAGCTGACTTTGGTAAAAAAGCGGAAGGTCGGCGGAAGGAGACTGCCCCAGAATGCTCGATGAAATGTTCACCCAACAAGTAATAAAGCTCTGTAATTGTACTTTAAAGACGATATTTTATTTTGAATAATTTCAAATAAATTTATGCAAATGTCAGAATTGGCAAGTTCTCTACTTTTAAGCACTTAATAAAGTTTTCAATTGGACCATGGATTCACAAATGAGAGAGTCTTGCGCAGAATGCGCAGCTGACTTTGGTAAAAAAGCGGAAGGTCGGTTTTTTGGGCAAATTTTTCGTGACAGTAAATATAGCGTCCTACAGCAGATTTACACAAAAAAACATGAAAAAAAAAAAAGAGGCATTGGAAAGAGGAAATTTACATGGACAGTTATAGTGAGACTGCCCCAGAATGCTCGATGAAATGTTCACCCAACAAGTAATAAAGCTCTGTAATTGTACTTTAAAGACGATATTTTATTTTGAATAATTTCAAAGAAATTTATGCAAATGTCAGAATTGGCAAGTTCTCTACTTTTAAGCACTTAATAAAGTTTTCAATTCATACAGCGGGCATGCAGTGCATTCTGATCACGCGCGAGGCCGCAGAGTCGCAGGCCGGCGCTTCCAGGGCGTCCCCGAGGGCGCCGTCACGTGCCGACGCCGACTTAGCCGACACTTAATTATGGTAAATTATTAAACTTCCAGCCGGTTTAAAAAGTTAGCTTTAAATTATGAATTATACATTGCAAACAAATTTAATTTTCTCCGAGCGCCTCCTCTCGGAGAAGGTTGCTGCAGTTTTATAGAACATATATTTATCCCAGGCTAGTCTTGCTGAATCGGCTGTACTTTTGACTTCAGCAATCGGTGTAAGTACCGCGTCCACGTAAGTCTCTTCTCTTTGTTTTTTTAGATTTTCCATGGAAAATCAGCTATAGGATGCTATATCTACTATAATAATAGCCATAGTGTGTGTGTGTGTGTTTCATTTTTTGGTTCTTTATAGAATATCTTAAATGATACAACGCTGATTTTTTGCACGTAAGTTTAGTAAGTTTTTCCGCAGTTATGTGCCGAATTTCAAGACGATAGGATAATATTTTCATTCATAAACTAATTAAATAAAATTATCAAATATGCTTTATGTACGAATTAAGTATATGATTCTGTTGTTCACAGCGAGAATTTCAAATTTAGAATTTTTAGAAAAAAAACAAAGAAAGTATTATTTCCTAGAATGGCTTTGCTTTCGAAATTAATATCCGGGTATTCAAAATATATGTGTACAAAATGAAATCAAATATTCATCTAATTGTCAGCCAAACATATGTTCAAACACTATTGTATCGTTCATCGAATACGTCATTTTATGACGGGCTACATTTCTAGTTTATTGATAATAAATAATAAGTACATTTTTTCAAATATTGAAAATTGATTAAAGAAACTTTTAGAAATATATCATCGTGATTTGTGTGGGATTTGAACCCGCATCCCCAAGCTTACATGGCCGGTGCATTACCAATTATACCAACGAATTACTAGTACTCAGCAAAAAAATTTAACAATCATATCCTATAAATGAAACAACGTACTTATTATGTCAATTACATTTTAAAAAAAAATGTACTCAATCATTATCAATCAATAAAACCTGTATAGGCAAAATCGTACTCCCTGTGAGATGGTCTTCACAAAAACCAATAATATGCTATATTTATGTTTTGAAAAATAGGAGACATAGCGCTTTTTTACAATCCGCGTAAGACTCTTATTTGTAACGTGGTAAACCCATGGTATTTTAAGGATTGTCTTATAAAATTACTGTTACTTTAAATTGTAATATGTAACATATGTAATTTTGTATACATAATATATTCGATACGATAACAATCTTATGTTACACTGTTAATTGGCATGTGCTTATATGTCGTACTTATAACAAAAATCGTCGTAAAAAGACATTGATTGTACTAAAACAGTAATAAAAATATTTTTTGTTGTTTTGTTAATGAATTAAAGAATAAAAAATATCAATGATAATTTTAAACAAGCTCTGAAATTTATACAAATCATTTCAATATAATATTTTGATGAGTTATTTTAAAAAATATTCTTTAAAAATATACTTTGAGATGTATATCAACTCATGGGGCCAACATATGGGGTTTTATGCTATATAAACAAAAGTCAACACTAAATGAATGTATTATTGAAAATGGTTGAATAAACACCAAACCTGTCTCAAATATAACAAGGAATAGCAAATTATAAAGTACTTTGTTCCCTTTGCTTTTGATGCTATTGTTTATTTGATTTCTATTCAATGAATATCAGTAACGTAATAGATACTTAATTGTTTAGAAAGAGTACCGCTCAACTTGCGTCTAATGATGGAACAGGTAAGCTACAACACAGGTAGGTCAGAATTTGACATGAGTCAATTTGAAGCCCACGGAGAGGACAGCGTCAGCAGTTTTGCCGAACGTCTTGAGTTGGGATCAAAGAAATTCTACACCCCTCAACTCGGTAGGAGGCTACGGAAGAGACGGTGGGGTTAATGAGAGATCATGCCTCAACTACCCTAAATACTATTTAAACATGACACGGCTAGCCACGGGTAAGAAATCAGTATCCCGTGCAGCCAACTATTATACACTGTTACTAATTTATAATATCCTTTGTACCGTTTCAATATATAATTAATCGACATTTGATACTCTTCTCTATGACCTATATATATATATATATATATATATATATATATATATATATATATATATATATATATATATATATATATATATATATATATATATATAGAGAGAGAGAGAGAGAGAGTTCATATTAAGAATTTTGTATGAAAAACATGATTACCTTAAGAGAACAAAAGATTCTTCTTTGCTGAAAATCACATGCAATTTTATCTTAATCTGTTCTTTTCTTTAAAATAAACCAAAGAGGACGCAAAGCTTTGTGTGTTGAAATGTTCCATTCGTAAGATAATAAAAATATCTGTTAATATAAATTATATATAAATATATATTTACAATAAAGTGATGTTTAGCCTGGGCGCGAAATTAACAAATAAACACAGTCTACCATAGACTAGATTTAATTTTAATAAATAATATCTAAATAACAAATATAAACAGTCGAACGGTTAAACGGTTATGATCGTTTTTGTTTACAAGCACTTCTGTATTTTTTTGCCTTAAGCCTGAAGAAAACCCTTAATGGTAAAAGCGTTTGCAAATAAAATTGATCGTAATTTCTTATTCAATGTTAAAAAATACTTTACACCACGAATCAACGCTTTTTTCTACGTTTATACATAAATATTTATTGTTTTGAATAAATGAATATTTTTTGATAATTTATTAAAATTAACTTGAATATAGGATTACACATTGATACAAAGTGACGTCACAGGTAACGTTAAACGCACACTTCGTTAGAGATATTCAGCGTGACTGTCCAGGCAGACATTGCAGTCTGCGACCTGGTACATGTCATTGAATGGTTTAACTCCTTTATCTCCTATTGACTGCTAACCAATACTGAGAGTACGAAGCCTCTGCAGAGCGGACTGGTAATTTAGGCCTTTGATATCGGCGTCTGATAAAATTTAAGCCAAGGCAATCGATCCCTAGGAGATTCAATTTACTGTTGCTCCTAGATACTAAGTACACGGATTTAAAATACACTGATAATACGAATATGTTGTCAAAACATACATTTCAACGTATAACGAATAAGTAATGATTTTACAGCAGCATGTTGATATTTTAATTTTAATTTAATACACATTGGTATAAAATAATTACAATTTATATTAATCGGTATACGAGTATTATAAATTCATTTTGAAATCTTGAACAAAGGTTGGTCATGTTTGTGTAATGATGATTACCAACATTCAAAATGGATATTCTGCTAAAGCATTTGATTTATCCAAAGGTCGCGGTATTGGGCGTGAATTAAAAGTTAGATATTCAAAACCAAACTGTCATTATTAACACCGAACTTCCTTCTTGTGTTACCAGAAGCTCGCTGGCCTGACAGATACAAGTCCTTAAATATTATAATTTATCACAAAAACAGTATGGATAATTGGTCACATTAATGAAACGGAGAATGCATACTTAGAAAATTTTGTGTAACACGAAATGTTAAAATTATTTAAGTAGCATAATATACTTACATTTTCATGCATTAATTACAATTAAATTGGTTTTGATAAAAAAATAATAGAAAACGTGGATTTGATAAATATTAAATAATCATTAGTAATAAATAATATTAATAAGCATATTTCAATCAGAGTTACTCAGAAACTCGACTCGTGCACTGACATAGTGTGACCCTGATTATACAATTGTAGTATTTAATAACAATGCTAATGACGGTTATTTATTGCCGATTCTTATCAATATTTCCTACCACCATTGTGCAGAGTTCAACAAACTACAAATTCGAACGACTATTAAATGTCAACGTTAAAAATGTTAACTAAACGACATTCGGAGTTCATTAGCTTCTAAAAGACCAGCATAATGCGTTTGGTATTCAAATCAGATCTAACTGTTAATTTATCGATTTTCCTAAGTTAATTTTTATTCATAGCCATTTTCCATTTGTGGAAGTATACGAAATGATAAAATAATTACACGACTACCGTAATATGTAACAAAGTAGAATAAGTTAAGTGATAAATAAGATAAGTGCAATATACAAATACAGAAGAAATGTATTTTTATTAAATATTTATATTTAGATAACTCAATTAATTAAACATTTGGTGAAACAAGTCATATGATACGTTTTTTTTTCAACCTTAAATACTTATTATAGTATACCCAAAACTCTCAAATGAAATTTATTGAAGCAATAGTTTTAAGCCCGGGAGTTATAAAAAGGGTGAGATTCATATGAAGGCATTTTCACAGACAGGAATTCACAAATCAAAAATTATATTTAAGATATTCTTTAAGTCACGGAGGCTTATAGTAGGAAGCGGGCAATGTGGTTTTTTATTCATCGTAAAACCCAGTCTTTCGTAGCGCCTGCATTTCAATGGGCAGCCCTTATTTTCCCCTATAGAAGTGAATTCGTCGACCAAGTCTGCAGATGGTCGGGATCGAACACGTCTTCGCCATTTTGCAGAAAATACACGAAGCGTGCTCTTATACAGCTATTGTCCTGTTCTATTGAAATTTAAATGGTTTTGGTTTCTTCAATAAGGGAAACCTATGGGTTTTGTGTGAAGTGGAACATTTGCAAAATGTACATAAAGAGCATTTGAACTTAACAATATACACAGTGCCTCCTTTCAATAGCACACCCCGCGGTAGTGATTATTTATTGTTTTATTAATAATCAAAGTGTTATTGAAAGCTTTAGAATAATTACCGATTTTCAGCATAAGAAGCTTTGGAAAATATATTCCCAACAAGAACGAGAATTTTCTTGTAATTTGTGTAAAAACAGAACAAAATTATATAACTGATAAATAAATATTTTTTTAAGTAAACTTTATTTTGGTGTCAAAGTTTTAAATTTATTTTGATGGACACAAAATGAAAAAAAATTATATTTCAAAAGACTATATTTCCACGCAAAATTTGGTATAAACTATTTTTTTAATAGAGAGCCTATACATAAAAATATTTCTCAAATTTTTATGTCATATGTCTAAACTGAGATATTTTAAACATTACTTTTTATAAAATGGCCTTCATAGTGTGTTTGCATTTAAAGTAGACCGGATATGGATTTTATGTCGTGGACGTAACGAACGATACTAATTTGAAATGGTTAGACTTTGAAAAAGAGCAGGAAATAACGTCATTACTGAAAAGTGTATTTGAATAAATTTATTTATGATTGTGTTGCTGCAGTGCATTAAATTTAATCACAAATAATTTCAAAATAAACCGAATATTAACTTGTTTAATACTCAGTATAAATACACCTGTTCACTTCAAAATCGCAATAAATTATTGTATATTTCGAATTTTACAAACGACAATTTATAAATTTAAAATAGATTAAAATGAAATGTCTTTTTACGACGAGATAAATAAGTATACAAAATCATTAATAAAACAATAAATAAAGGTCACGCCCCAATTTACTTGATTTGCTCATTGAACTTTATACATGGGTATAGCTTTGCATAAAGTTGAGATTTTTTTTTGTAACATCTAACGGAATCCAATGATGTCAAAAAAATTACTTTTGCGTTTAATTTTGAATGTGTAATAAAAAAGAAAACATCAATCAACGCTTTACCACAAGCGACGCGGCGGCGGTCAACCGCGGCCCTTTTTTCACAGAAAATAACATGAAAGGGAAATATATCGATGGAAATGAAATGTTTTATTGCGATGGAAGCGATACAAAGGCACGTCGGTCTGTGGTCCCATCAACATGTCAGCCACACTCTATCTACAGTGAATTATTTTGCATGCTGAATATAAAGTCGCTTTAGGGCTATCCGACCGCCAGGTTAGATATTACGATCGTTTGAATATCGTGCAATTTTCAAAAAGGCTATATTTATGAGTTTTGATTGTTGATAATGCAATATTAGCATAAAATATTATTGTGATGGAAGAGGGATTAGTAAGTGGTAACGAGCCATGAGCTGGAGTGCAAATTACATGCAAATAAATCGTTTTAACGTCAGCTCAATCATATGGCAAACGTGGTCCTTGTACGCGATTGGTCATGCAAAAGACCAACCACGACCAGAAAATACTTAAGAAAAAAAAAATTGTTTATAAATACATTGGCTTACATAAATACAATTTCTAACTGTTGTTAACAAAATACTTATCCAAATTGAGTAAATTTAATTTACTGAATTAATTAAAATCAAAATGTTGATATTAACACTGTTTTAATAAACTGTCATAAGTGGCAGTTCAATTTGAAAAAAATATGTATGAAAAAGTCCTTTGTGCTCTATAAACACAGAAAATACCATAAGCCTAATTCTACGTATCATAATAACTTATTAGAGCAAGCTTCACTGTATATATTCGTTTTGATAAAATCTTAAAATTAATAAATACTAAATAAAATTTATAGTAGTTATCTCCTTTTTGTCTATGAAATACGTACGATTATTAAATTTACTACATCTAATATTTACGTGAACTTATAATAATTTATTTCATTTTTTTTTTATTTAAAAAAATAAATAATATTCTACAAAATATTCCATGAGAATAAAAATGCGGAACTGCAAATAAAACTACGCGATACCAAATAAAGAATGGCATTCTTATACAAATTGAAATATTTTTTCCATATTTTCTACTCCACAGGAATACTAATTCAGCCCTAGGTGACGTGTTTTGTTTGATAATTGACTGGGCCGAATTCAGTGTTATAAAATAATGTTATACTTTAACATTTCAAATTTATGTGAGTAATGTATTATAAAAATAAACAACACGACTCAAGGATAATAAATATATTTGCGAGCTATATGCAGAATTAATAGATTTAAAATTGCTGTCGGGATGCTTTTTTGTAAAGTAAAGTAAAGCCTAAGACTTATCAAAAAAATAATAACTTTATGTCATTCAATTATTGTATACACGGAAATAAATCTACCAGAAACCTACACAAGGGATGATTTCTTACTAAAAATTTCATTTTCGTTGATCCTATGTATACTTTTAAAAACAAACTGTAAAAAAACTTTAGCTCCACCGAGAATTAAACCCGAATTCTGTGGGTGACAAGTAAGCATGCTTACCGCTGAATTGCGATGGGATTATATATACACAATTCATAATACATTTTGGTCAACACCTTCTTAAAGTATCATTTTAACGAATAGAATATACTACCAACATTATGTAAATAGAATTTTAGGCTGCGGGAAGGCTAGAACTTTGTGAAACATATAATTAATAATTAATTAAAGTGAAGGAGACGACTCGGTGTATGGGAGGAGCTAAGTGCTCCCGGGGCTAGGAGTCACCATCCTCGGGGGAGATCATCCTGGAGGACTGGAGGTGACTTCCTCGAGCCGAGAGTTATTATTAATGCAAATAAAGCAAAGTGGAAGGACGACGTGTGTGATATGCTTGCAGGCTTTGTCGGGCGTTATTTTTAGACTTAATTTTTTTGATGTTAGGCTGTGTTGAATTCGTGCATCGGAGCTGAAGTGTTGAACAAATAATCACGACTTGATAACCCAAGAAATTAAATTTTCAGTGTGGAAGTTAATATATTTCGTTGTTTACAATCTGGTTTAAAAAATAAACTCTCGTAACTCTTATTCGAATATTTTACAAAATTATAAAAAAAATTGATGTATTTTCGTACCTTTCTATTTTCGTCAAATACAAAAAAGTCAAATTGAAAATTTTTCTTGTTGAGGGACAAGGCATTTGATTGGTGAAGATTCATTATTGTAATGATAAAAAGTAACTGTGTATTTTTGTCTTCACTTTGAGTTTATTAGAATTATTAAACAAATAGTAGAAACAAGGTTTCTACTTTTTAATTCATGTTCATTTTGTGTAAGCAATTTGATCTCTGTACAAATAATGTTGTACGACATAAATCTCTCCATAAATTATTTATATATTTTAAATTTATCTTTGATTAATAGTGCCGTGGTAAAGTTTTCATTTCATTTGAGACTTTCAAAAGCTAAATCGCACTCGAATCAGTATGAGTTTATCTTGATTAAAAAGGCGTATTTAGCCGACAAACAAAGCAGTAATTTAGCGGAAATCCCCGAAAACGATCTCGCCTTTTATCCTCACAGAGCTCGGGTACCTCCGCTGTTTATCCAAAAACTCCAGATTCCAAATGATGATGAGAAACCCTCAAGATCTTGTAAAGTCCCGGAACAGCCTGAATGGATCCTACATTTTTGGTTTCGAAAACCAAGTCTCAAAGAAACCACTGTGTAATCGAACAAAGCCGCTCGCGTTTCAGGGGTTATCCCCAAGAAAGCTGAAATTTTAGGGGGAGGCTCTCAATACTCACCCCGGCCCGGGATCAGAGGTCCGCAACGGCCTTTACGTACCCGCACACGATAGTTCTGTGCCTCCTGTGCATATACTCAAGAAAATGTCTAACTAATCAAAATGACCAAAATGTAGTACATTCTCAAACTTTGTACTCAAAACCTATGTTATCTTATACTAAACCTTAATAAAATGTTCGTTTTAAAATATTTAAAATCAAAAATTAAATGATGTTATTTGTTGGATATAACTTAATACGTATCCGAATGATAAAACGTAGGTAATATAAAATAAAATATCGAGAGGATTTATCTGAAATAATAAGCGTCAATTTCACTTCGGAAATGTAGTGTTTTAATTTGACAGTTTTTATGATTATTTAAACGTTGTTTTGATTGTAGTTATAATTTATTGTTTGACTTAAAATATTAACCATTTTATTGTTTATAATTTTTTTTATTTCGAGTAAGTAGCAATGTTAAAAAAATACGATTGTAATTCATAATAAAGGGGCTCCGAGAGAGCCGGTTTTATTTTTCTATTTTATTTAATGAACGAGTACAAAAATACGGAAAAGGCAGGTCAATTTTTAATTGAATTTTTCTACTGAATATATATGAACTCGAGTAATTAATTGGTCTCGTGATATAATAAATCATTAGCAAATTAACACTCGTAATCATACAGATATATCACTAAAATAAACAATTCACGTATTAAACATACCCATTATCAATAATGCAACACTGCTAATTGGTTATTAATAATATAATATAATTTTTGAAGTCAGCAAAATTGTGATGACCTTTATTAAGAGTAATAATTTATATTTTTTAATGTTTAAATTAGTATAAAAACAAGTATATTATTGCGTCTATTTTAAATATAAAACTCCATACATAGCGTTTCTACGTACCTGTGCCGTGTGTATTAGTGTAATAGATTTTTTAAATAGTTTTATCAAAAAAATTGTGATAATTATTCGGTCTGTTGTTACGAGTATATTTATAAATATTTATGAAGGGGGCCCTAAATTCGCTAATCACAATGAAGGTATGAAAATTACATTAGCCTGAGCTTATATTACGTAGATCCATCGATACAATATTGCAAAATTAAACTTGTCCTGATATAATTTTTTTTTTTTAATTACATGACTTCGAACTGTTATAATATTATTTCAAATATTTTCCGATGTACGCAAAACCACCAAAAAATATAATAATTTTTTTAATAAAAGGCAAGACAGAATTCAAATATTATTCATAGCTTATAGCACCCAGAGTGGGTTTTACAATTTGTTGACTCAATTTGAAATAAAGGGTGTTGGTTGTATACTAAGGAGAAACCCAGAAACTATACACAGTTTTTAATTAAAATTTCCTACGGTTTGTATTTTCTTAATTTTGTAAAGAGTGTTGTCAAGTCTACGGGCTAGGTGGAAACGATGGAAAGGGCTCTTTCTTTATATAATATATATATGTATATATTTATATATTATATATAGGAGGTGAAGAATTACAAACTGCGTAATTAGATCCTAGATTCCAAGGGTTGACACTCACTCCTCGTTCTGTGTAATTATACTGACTGTATGGATCCACTGGCTTCAGATAAAGGCAAAAGTTTGCCCACGCCCGGCGATTACCGAAATTAAATTTCTATGGAGTTTAAAACAGAAGTACGTAATTTGTTAGTAATTAGTTTGTTATGCGATGAGTGACACGGGATGTATCAGCAGTCCTACTATTTGTACGAGGCTTAGATAATGTGCTGTATAATTTATAATATTATATATATATATATAATTATTTAATAACACAAACACACGTGTTGCTGAGGTCGAAGTAGAAGTTACACGAGTTGTCAAAGTTACACAAATTCAGAATGTTGCTTTTGAATAGCGAAATACCAGCGGCTTAATATATTATACCTTAGTTATGTCAATATACAGTGTATTATTTATTAAACAACAAATTTAGTGTGAGTTTTGACATTTGAGTATATCCCAGAAACTGTTGTTTATTGGTGTTGTTTAAACAATACGTATTATTAAAAAATATACCTACAATTTGTAGGAAGACTTCAGTAAACAAGATTTTACGATCACACAAATCGCATGATCAGACATTCCTCCTAAATATGTCTAGTAAAAATAGATTGAAACCCACACTTTTTTTTTTAAAATAATTATAATAAACAAATTAGTTTCGCAGAGTTAACGACCAGCTCTTATGTACACAAAGATGCGAAAGCAAACAATTTAAATTAACGTACGTAAGCGTAATATGGAATCGATGGATCTAAAGGGATATTTGTCTTGAAAGTAGAGTTTCATTAGTGATGAGTTAGAGGGTTGATATAGTACAGAAATTAATGATAGGCTTCATTTAAGTTGTACACCGCCCTAATAAGCCTTTCTACAAGTGAATCGATAAATGTTGAAGCTCGGAATTAGACATTATCCTAATTATTTGTTCGTATTGAAAATTATTTGCTTCTAAATTATTAACATGAAAATTGTATCTTGCAATTTATATATTTTACGTTAGAAAGTCAATCGAATAAATAACCTATTGTATGTTTATTTGACCTTCTTTTTTAGTCATAGAAATAGGATGATGATTTCAAATAGACAGGCAGCTTGTCTTTGTAATAAATAAAAATATTCAGTACTGACTTAATGGGTGCACATATTTGCATTTATTGAGTTACACGTGATGTTTTACGAAGTAAGTCAGCACCGTATGCCCAAATATTCCCAAAAATAAATAGATCTCTATTTTTCAGTGAACCTTTACATCAGTTTTGATCATTTCCAAGAGGGAGTAGTCATCCTTGCAATAATATATTCTTGCCATCATTTTCGCACCTGATTAAGTTGCAACTTTATTGGAAATTTGTCAGTAAGCTCCACAATTCTAATATTTCACACATCCTGAAAGTTTTCGGCACTTGCTACTGAAAATACGACGTTGAACATATTTTGCCTCTCGATATCTTAGGGTCGCTTATTTTATACACGATTGGGAATCCACTTTTAATCGATTTACAAATTAATTACATACTTGATACTAATGGCAAATAAAATCAGTTTTTAATTCGTTAAATTTTCAAAGCTTTCAGAATGATTAGGTTAATCACATGACAGAAATAATATCAATATTTTGTAATTTAATTTCACTCTACTTCACTCTTGTTCATTATATACCCATTTTGGAGTTTGTTAGGAATTTAATGTTGTTTGTAAAATTAAAACCGCTGGAAGCAATTAAACGAGCTCTAAGCAGACATTTGAGATGTAAAACCACAAACCATAGACATAGTAATAAGCAGCGAGGGAAGCATAGGACATAGCTCATACGCGCAATACACAATATGGAAACGATATGCAAACAAATAAACTATTAAACATACTTGCTTAAATACGAATAATTTATGAACGAATATAATTAAGGTTTTTATTATTACAGCTGTTTTGTTTCGAATGAATATTTGCTATACTTTCTTGATATTTCGTTTCATTTCTCATGTTACATCAATTTTGATTTAGTTTGACGTTGTGAGCTATTTTTAATGGACGAGTTTTTATATTATATATTACCATTATTTTTAATTCTCATAGAAATAAACTGGATATTTTAATGCTGTTTTTCTACACTTTTAAAAATATTTGCATATTTAAATAATATTTTGTTTGTAATCATAATTATACTCAAATATTTATAAAATGAAATAATCCTTGTTTTTAGAAAAAGCTTTCTGTCGGTGATAATGAGAAATATACAACATTTATATAACCAACACCCTCTCTTGCGTCCTGGTATCACAATTGAGACTGCAACAGTATAATAATTTTAATTGTTTGTCTGAACTCTCTAAAAATCCTCTTATTTTTTAAAAGTAAATTGTTTACTTGAAAAAAAATAAGTTTAGTTATTTATGGGTTGAAAAAGTCGATCTAATATAAAATCTAATACACATAAAAAATGTTTTTTTACGGATATCCTAAATTTTGTTAGGATATCTATACTCAATATCCATTCGTATATCCATAAAGTCGATGTCTAAAGTGGACCTGACTCACGAGAAGCTAACCGAGTCACAAGCGAATCGACTAACTGTAATGGTAAACGGTTAGCGCACCAAAGACTGCTCTTTGTAATAAGTTTCACGGTTTGTTAACTGCTAACGGTACAATATATTCCTGTTAAAAGACAGCTCGAGCTGGAAAATGTTCCGCGACCGCTTCCATACTTCAGTTAAAACGCGAAATAAATTGCAAGCATTTGCGAAAGTGTCAAAACGATTTTTTAATTACACTTGTTTCTAGTCTGGAGTAAAAAAAAAACACAGAAATAAGGCGTTGGAAACAAAGCCCATTATGTATCGATAAAATTGTATTTCTGTTGGCGATAAGGCATAATGATTTTCATAAAAGTATGCATTGAGAACAAAAATATATTTTTTAAGAAATTTCATTTAAAAAATCACGATTAATCGATTATTATAATTACTAAATTATTTAATACTTATGTTTGTTAACAAAAAAAAATTATTGATATTTTCGGTACATAAAAAAAATATATTTCTCTTTAACTCATAATGGGGATTACTTATAGAAGTATTATTGTTTTTTTTTTTCTATTACATCTCATACAACGCAAACGTATTCAATATCAAACTTTATTAGACTTTGTGTTTGGTTATAACTATATAACGACACGGGGACCCACTACACTATTTTCCCCTTAGAAAACTATGAACACTGGTTCAACACGAGTACATACTCAGTGAAATAGTCGCCGACTTCCTCTGAGGAGAGGCACTTGATGAAAAGGATAACTATATATATTTGAATTTAAATTGATTTAAATACACTGTAAAACAGTTTGAGATTTTTTTAAAAATAACTATAGGATAGTTAAAAAAAATTACTGGGTTCTTCAGTTTACATTTGAGTACATCCCCATATTCTGACGTATTGAACTAATTTATACCTGTGCTCATCATAAAAGTAATCTTCTTACGATATATTACTTAAAATAATTTTATAAAGTCAAAAAACTAGCTGATAGACAGCAAATGATTTTAATGTTTACAAGTTTTAAGCATTTTTAACATTTACAAGTAAATCGTGTATTTAATATTTATGTAATCAATGAGAAATATCAACCTTTGCTCAAATGGTAAAATACTGGATAATCCCACTGGTGTTGTGAAAAAAAAATCGAATATCCAGATATTGTACTTTCAATATTTTTAACGAAATAAAATGTATAGTTAATTGCTGGGTGAGTTAAATGTTTTATACGTTATAGCTGAAGAGAAAAGTACACTGGATTACAAACCGACAGCTGGAAGTCTGCCCTGCAGTATGATACTGGAGACAAATCTCCTATCCGAGGGGCTTTGTACAGTTCTCTTTTCACTTCTCAATGTGATTTATTCTGAGGTAATAGGACGGTGGAGGGATGCGGCAAACCAGGCGCAGCGGGGAGTTGGCTGATGGATAAATAACAAAAGCCTGAAGCTCAGCGGAATTACGACCGACTGCTGCGGGAAATTAACACGAAGAGTGAAAAAACACCGGGAAACACCACACCATTAAATAAAAACAGCAAAAATACAAAAACAACAACAACAACAACAAAATATTGTAATAGAACATTAAGATCATCGATTCACGGCGATACGACGAAGAAAAAACTTGAAAAGGAATTTCGGACTGGTGGAATTATATCCAACACCTCCACAGCTGTTGCAGCCGTAATTGCTATATAACTGAGTGAGAATTTGACTCATCACTAAATATGTGTAATGTTTATATATAATTTTTTATTTTATCATATGACTACACCAAGCATGCGAATAATCAATACAGAATAAATAATGTAGCGAAATTGAAAAGATAACAATAAATTTACATGGTTGTATCATACACGCTTTACAAAGTGATAGATTCACGCAACGAACGGTGATTTATCTTACTAGCTTAACGCTAACACTTTGCTTTTTAAACGCAAAGCTTTTGTCCACTTATTTCAGGTCATTCTTTTAGATTTATACATTTCAGCTAAAGACAACTTTAGCAATATCTTATCTAAATCACCCGAATGCTTATATTTTAGTGCATTCGTGACCGTGTGGAAGCATCAAATATTGTTAAATAAAATACATTGCTATTTTAAAGCACTTTTAAAACAAAGCTCAAAATCTTATTGAGCTTATAAAAGAAATCGATATAAAAATATACTTTAGGAAAAAAAGCTTTACGTTTTGATCTGTGTAATCATTTACATAAAGCTGATATGGAAAATATAAAGTAGAAACCCTTCATGAATCCATCATTCTACTGAATATCATAAATTAAATTTAAATTTTCCATCAATCAAAAGTGATTATATTATTTTTACAAATCGTTGATATTTATTTTTTAACATAAAAGACTTTGAAACAATTTAAAAATAAGTTTTACCTTTGTACAAAATAAGGAATAACCTTTAAAACAAAATATTAATTTAATAACCATTTCTATCCAATAACTAGTCACAAGAGGAATGTAAAATAATTTTCTTCAGTGTTGTTTCGATTTAAATAAGAACAAATCATGACAAATAATTTTATGGTATTAAAAGTAATGTTTTGATGAATAAAACACAGACTTTTATGGCAAACTGTAAGCAATGAAACATTGCCCAAAAGTGGAACAGGAGTGAGTATATTTAAGTATATTCGTGTATTTGTTTTGTTAAACCCAAAAGTGGGTTTCGTTGACTAAAGCATTTTTAAGTTCGGTCATTGAATACAATATTAAGCGATGCATAACAATTTTATACACTTCTAAAAATCCTATAAAAAAGCAACGGCATGGCCGTACACGGCAACATCAGCATAAACATAATTATCATACCGGGTCACAGAGTCCTATGTGGTGTTAATTTAGGGAAACAGCGGAGCCCCGCATCCCACAGTTAAGTGTCCGTTACTTAACCGCCGGTTGACAAAAGGCGGAACTCGCTTCCAGTTAATCCGGGATTAGACCAGCAGCCCAGTTGCAACAATAAACTGGCTTGGGATTTGTGAATACGGCCGTCTTGCTGGGCTTGCGACAATAAGTGTGCTTTTTACTTTGTGTCCACTGCCTCATTTAACGAACCCGCTGTGCGAAGTGCTGTAGAATAAAAGTTATAGCGCAAGAGATATGCTTTTGCATATTTATTTATTTGAACCATTCTCAAAAATAGCAATAAATACAGGTACTGTTCTCTAAAAAGTTCTCACGCCTCAATATTCAACAATACTTTCTAATTCAGATAAAGCTAACTTTTCATTTATAAGATCCATTAATATCTTCTAGTAAAACTTGGTATAAAATAATATTTTATTGTTTCATACCCGAATGAACTGATTTACGTGTTATTATGATATACTTATTACTATGAATAATATTTTAATTTAAGGGGCGGCGCTTTCGTATAGCGACATTTTAAAACTGAAAGAACTGAAAACTAGAATCAATTACTCATATATTTTAGCTTGATATCTCTATTGACGCTCGCAATTAAAATATAACTTAGACTATTACACAATAAACACAAGCAGCATTAATGTGCACTGATGGTATTTGCTTATCATAAAGGACTTAGATAATAGTAAGTATAAATATATTTGAACTTCAAAGTATTTTATGACTAATTATGTTTCTAACGAGTAATTATATTGATGGTATTCTACGCTTATATTAAATAAAAACCTTTCTTTGAATTGTTCAGTTCTTTGATTATAAACATTAATAAAATTGACTTAGGTAATACGAATACACAGGCTCGTAACAAGTAAGGGTTACATCATTAATATAAATAAATTTTTCAAGAATTTTTAAATACAATGCTGTTATGTAAGCTCGGTTTGAAAGAGCTGTAAAAAAAATTAATTATAGTTTTAACTATGGATAAACTTTTATTTTCTGTATTGTGTCCATGACGAGTAAAAAGTTTTTTACGGTTTATCTTTTTGCTGTCAAAGTTTCTCGTGAATTTCATATATTTAAGTTGTTCCGGTTATTACAGCTGAAACAAAAGGTATGACACCGGAACAGCAAGTATACAGCTTCCGCGACAACACTTACTGTCATAATTAACGGTAATACCATAAAATTGTTGACAATTATTTCACTATTATTATTATGCAGTACAATTCAAGAATAAATGCGTGTTTTAAATATTATATAAATATTATATTATATGTATATAACCCACTCCGACAACGATTTCAATGATAACGACCTGGGGTTGAAATGCATTTGGGGTCCAACTTCACGCGGGTTTGGATAAAATTATAAAACATTTATTCATTCCCCAAAAACTCTTGTAAAATATAAGTGAATTGATCGAATCATTATCCAAAACATGATAAGCCTTTGCACCCAAAAAAATATTATTTTATATAACCGTACTTCCAAGTATTAGAAAGAAACTTTAAATTTGTTTTTGAGTAGGGACTCTGGGTGAGTCAAAATTGCACAGTATTTCATACATTATTAAGGTTTTACGTGGAAATTCGAGCTGTACTGTGACACAGTCGTATATTCTACTAAGTAGGCCAAAAGTTCATCGTTAACTAGTTTTATTGCTTTTCCAATACATTAAATTTAAAACACTCTGAGATAATTTCAGTATTTTAATTGTCATAAATTGTGAACTATAGTTATTGAAAAAGTAATTTTTTAACATATTAAAATTTCATCGGTTGATGTTAATTTCTTTACTCGATATTTTTTTAGAATTAGAAAGTAGAGTTTATAGAAAGCTATTACATATCACGGCAATCAAATGGATTACATCCCCAAGTGTGTGTTTTAAAATCAAATAGAAATAAAATTATGGATGTCTCGTTGTTTCATGCAAGAATCAATTATATATAAATTGTTTATTTCAATGACAATACAATAAATAAAGAGTTTTGAAAATATTTACTATCAAATCAATATGGTCATGTTTTTTTATAATTTAATTATTAACTAGTTTGTATTTGTAACCAAAAAACACTAGACTGTCATGTTTAAAAATACAAGGTTAAAAATTCAGCTGTTAGCACCAAAAGTGAGCGTTTGTACTTTTAAGCAAAATTTGTATATTTATTTATTGCAGCGTTCATTTGATAGCTTTTTTAACAGAATTTATATGATATTCATAAAATATTTACATAATTTGACCAAAAATGCCGATTCAACCCAATTGTTTCAAACGCTGCATGGACAAAAAGCATTCATCCCCTGCTTCGAGCGCACCGAACGGGATGCTGAGTACAATATATAACGTCTGATAAATAATAAAAAAAAATTAAAAATACATCTGAAATAATTAACCCGTGGGCGTGACGTCACAGCGCCAGCGAAAAAGTCATTAATCCAACAAGTTAGCGCCCTGCGGGGAAAACAAAGCCTTCAAATTGTAGCCACTCGGCCGACTGTCTGCATTGTGTGGAGTTATTATCCGGAAGAGGTTTTTGTGGAAATTTAATTTATGAAAGCGACGGACGCCCGAGGGGTGGAAAAAATTAGCGTGTCACTTTTTTTCTGTGAACAGACTATACAATTTTTTAAGCCGTTTTTAAAAAGCAAGTTTTAAAGTATAATGTTTTTGTTTAAAATTGTATAAATTCGCGGTGTTATCTTTCAGAAAGGACGGCGTTTGAAAAATATGTGGGCTGTTTCAATTTCTACTATCTCGGAATGTTTATTGTCATTAGTGAATAGTGATATATTTCTTTTATAAAGCACTACTGCGTACATTTTAAACGTATACTGCCACATACGTTTATATTATTTTTATATTAACAAAAGTAAAATGCTTGAATGAATAAAAAATTCCTGAATTGTGATATTAATTAAACCTTATTTTATACAAACATACAAGTAATTATCATCTTTTTGTGACTAAATTTACGAATAATATGTAAACTACCTTCATTTTGACAAATCAGAAAAATACTTATTTTACTCTCATCCCATATGTAACCGTTGAGTGGTTTTTAATATTGTAATTTTATTTATTACGGTTTAAATATCCTCCACCTTTGAAACAACGTGTTTTTGATAAGAAGTTTATAAAAAATGACTTTTCAAGTACATTCAAGTACTTTTCAATTACACGGTTTACATACGAAACGTCAAAAAATCGTATGATTTTATATTTGGACACTTGAGATTCAAACCCAAAACTTACAATGTTTTGGCAAAAACATCAACATTTGGCGTTTTGGCTAGCTTGTAGAGATTTCAAAAATATTACTTTATTCCATGCTCTCAAAAAAGTGTTGCTTGTCACTATTAAATATTATTTCAGAAAGTTAGAAAATTATAGAGTTTATAAAGTATGTGTTTAAAAAATTCGTTTTAAATAATAAAAATCGTTTGCTTGAAGTGAGTCATTAAAAAATAATATCAATTTTAGCAATACCTATTTATTCAACTCAAATCAAGTTAAAACTTTGTTCGGATTACCGTAAAGTACGTGAAAATTCACAAAAATCACAAAAAAAAAATTACACTCGAAACGTATTCCTAGTGCAAAAAATATGGCTGAAAATTTCTAACATTACTCACAAACTACTCCGTATTAAAGGTATTCCGGAACTAAAACAAAAAGTTATTACAAAAAATACTTAAGCCATTTTAGCAAATTTACCGGCAGGTTTTTCATTGAGTATTTTAAAACTGAACATCGGATCAGATGTTTTGTTTGAAAACAGCTTTTCAAATCAAAAAGTTGAACGATAATATTTTTTAAATAATGGACGAAACTTACTTGGATAAAATTATTTAATGGTAAAACTTATAGTTAAAACTTATCTTCAAATCAACCACAAAAAGTATAAAAAAATATATGTAAATAAAATTGCATTTTTAACACTAGATTGCTCAAGGTTTAGCAGTCAAAATTACTTGTTTTTTGCAATATAGGTATTATATATATATACCGGAAATGAAGAATAGGGAGGTAACTACATTTAGCAATAAACGCATTTATATGTTACGTACAAAAAGTCACAAAATTCTATGCAATTGTGTCATTATATACATAATTGTTTTTCTAATTGAAATTAAAAAGAAGTCAAAATCACTTCCTTGGTCAATCTCATGTTAAGTTTGTCATGTATGTTTTTTTTTTAAATTTTATTTATGACTTTCTATAATCTTAATTTTATGTATTATTTGAGTTCATAAAATGTGCAAGAAGATTAAAAAAAAAATTAGTTAAATATTATTAAATGTATTACTTATGATAATACCCAATCATACCGTGGAGGTGTGAATCTATAGTGCGACTTTGGTAAAAAAATGTGAAAGCCCATTGTTCAATAATCATCAAGTCAGAAATGATTTCTTCATCCGTCATCGTAAGCCTCGGTCAGGGGGCTGGTGTAAGTAAGGACCTGCCTTCAAATCCTCCCGGGGGACGCGTCAGACCCGGATCAGCAAACTTTAGCCCCCGGCCAACCCCGCTTACGCCTACCCTGCGCGGGCACATAGGTTATATGGCAGGGCTTCCAATTTATGTTACGCAGAACCGGAGATCAACGCATCGAGTATAACCAAATATTCAACAATAAAAGAAATATTGATTAAATATATAGTTTTTTTTTTATGCTTTTACAAAATGTTTGAGCTTCATTCCATTTATCTAAAAAATGTCGGCCCGACGAAAACCTTCACCCACATAAAACATAATTAGTAAAACCAGACACCAGTATATATAAAAATCGAATATGTTTATACGTTAACAGCCCACACGTGAATCGGCATTTATTATGTAAACGCATAATAAAACATATATTATAAAAACATTATGCGTGCGAAGATAAAAAGTTGGAATCAATGATAAATTATTTATTGTATTAAAAAAGTATATGAATAAAACGAATACGGATTTTTTTTTTATAAAATTCGAGCTAAGAATTTGGGGATTTAGTAGAATTAGTAATACTGGCTCAAAACTTTTCTGAAGCGAGACACTTGGAGAAAAATAAACATCCCCAATAACCATAATACCATAGTTATTATATATAGATAAATAGCTTTGTAATTTAAAATTTTAAATAACCTAATTAAATTCAGGCATATAAACCACGATAACGAGGTCCCACGAACAGCTCGTGGGGGTAGATTATGATGGACGGTGCCCCACCCATTGAGGGGCGCTGAGGCTTCTGCCCTGGAGGCTGCAGGGCGTTCCGGTGATGGATGTTGCCCGAGACTAATTTAGATGTCAAACTCGGAAGAATTTGCGACGTGCGGCGCCGGGATATTGAGAAAACTTATTCCACTCGAGCCTTCAGAGGTGCGCCTGTAACCAGGCAGGAGGTTCCGGGACTGGACTTGCAGCCGTTTCGCAGGTTGCCTTAGCACAAAAGCCTCACGAACTGGTTTATCGGTTCGGGATTGATTGAATTGGATCGAAGTTTCGGTAAACTTCCGATACCAACGTATGGTGTTTTTTTTATTATTGTTTTACATTTATTGAAAATATTTTTATTAATTCAAAAGGAAGCTTATAATACCTTATTCTAATCATTGCCACCATATTTTAGTTAAATACAACTTGATAAATGTATTAAAAATTATTTACATGCAAATATTCTTTTTTCAATTTAATTTTCTATTTAATGTTATATATTATTACTGATATGATTAGGCACATTAGTTCACACATAGAAGATGATTAAAGAAACTCTCAGAAAAATAGCATCGTGATTTGTGTGGGATCCCACATATTAGTAATAATATAATAAAAACCCGTAATGGGTAATAAATACGCACTTGATTGACGTTCAATCCTAAAAATAGACATATAATGTTATATCATAACTAAGAACTGTTTAAAATGACATATAATTGCAAACTAAATGAATTTTAAATCAATGCAATTTTTATAATTTGTCATTTACTTCTGTCGTCCAATTCTTTTACTTTAATATTAAATAACATAAAATAATGCATACAATGTGGAGTTTTGTTTTAATTAAATTTTAACTAAACCAAAATTCGTAAAAAGACTAAGTCCACATTTGGCTATGAAACATACTTCATTACACTTCTTGATTTATTATGTAAATAATATACTTTAATAAATAAATTCACAATTAATGGCTATCAAAATAATAAGATATAATATATTAATTAAAATAACAGGGGGTCGGTCAAATATAACCTGATAAATTATTCAAAACAAGTTATTATTTCCATTAGGTTTTATTTCTTAATTACATCATATTAACCAGAACGTTACCTCGCAACAAATTATCCAATAAATCTAAAAGAAATAATTATGGAAGATGATAATAATGATATTCCCAGAAAGAGCCCATTTATTATTCTTTAATTGCCCTTAAGATACTTAAGTAAGTAATTAAGCCAAAGATATTGTAAGATGGCGTGTACCTTCACAGCCATAAGTCCCTACATTTGCAATTTGTAAAGCGTTTTTTTTAATATTTACTTGAGTTGTAATACCTGCATTATGGTTAATAGCAAACCGTTAGATCGTTTATTACTTTTCGTCATGAACTTTTCAGTGAAAATAATTCTGGATGCATCATGGCTTTTAAAGTTATACCAGCATCTTTTATCTGAAATGGCAGTCTTCTCGTGCAAGACCAAAGCAATCATCAAATACACTATCTTTGCCTCATTGTTTTAATCAACAATATGTTTCCTCTCACTTGTGTGTTGATTCTGATGACTGAATTAAAATCATGATTAATTTAAGCCGTAATGCTTTATTATAGTCGGATGTTTTTAATCAAACTGTTAGTGGGGTTCCTTATTTATAGTAATCTATGCTTTGACATTTATCTTAGTGGAAGGTTTTATCTCAAAACGTCAAAAAATTAAAATTTGACTTAACCTAACAAATATATTTGAATAAAATACTTGAGTGATTTTCCACATTTTTGTTTTTATTAGTGACCGGTTTCGCCAACCTTTCACGTTGGCATTATCAAACAGAGTCTAATAAAAACAAAAATGTGGAAAATCACTCAAGTATTTTATTCAAAAATATTAAAATGGAATTCCACCAAGTACTCTCTGTCAAAAATATTGAATTTCTTAACCTAACAAACTTAAAAATGATTAACTGAACTGTCATAGAGTATCTTAAGAGATCCAAAATACAAAAGCAGGTCCGCCAAAGGTTAAAAGAAATATACACGATTAGGGTGCATTTGGGTTAGTTTCTTACTACTGATATCACATAGGGATCGATGCGTTTTTATAATGATGTAAACTTAACTTTTTCATATTTTTCATAGAAATCTGCTATTAATGAAGTGAATAAAAGTGAAACTCAAATATATTACATATTTTATGGGCATCTGGATATTCCACTATTAGCCATTTAAAAATTGTTTGATAGTTACAAAATTAAAATACAATCAGTAATTGCCATAAATATGGATCGTTTATTTCTAAATGTGATATAAATATGGCTTACTTTTCATGAAACTGCTCAAAATTTAATTGTGAAATTGGTCATTGCGTGCAAAAACGCAAATACGTATGTAAAAATACTCAAACAACGTTATAAAGCAAACTTTATATCAAATTATATTTATGTTTTATTTGGTTAAAATAATTTAATTCGGAGAAAAAATATTTCAGTTGTGTTGTAAGTGCTCTGGACAAGTTTCCCTTCAAAGAATCGGCATAATTCCGCAGATTATAATAAATCCAGAAGCAAAACAAACAATTCCATATTATTCCCCCTTATAAAAGGCCCAGTAAATAAAGCAAATAACAAGACGTAATGAACTTTTCTTGTTTCCCTAATATCTTTCTGAATTGAATACAATTCTTGCTCCGCTTTCTTATGTCAAGGTTAAAGCAGAAAGTAATGTTTTGTGGGAAATTTCCAAGACCCATTATATTAATTTTATTTTTATCGCAAAGCAGGAAAAGTTTGGAACCCACTTGCGGTAAGCAAGTGTCTAAAATTTATTTCAATAAAAAAAATCTGAAATATATTTATGTCTGTAATAAACAAAGTAAGCCCCAAAGCACTCAGATGAAGGCAGTAGATTTTGCAGCCTGCGACATTGGACAAAAACGTTTGGTTAGAAGCCTTTTGTAACTATCAAAAATATATTAAAATGTACAATAAAATACCTGTGTGAATATTAGATTTTTTAATAAATACAAAAAAGTTACACTTTTGTATATATAAGTGGAAACCCTCAAACCCCCTGAACTCGCCCATCCCCCTCCATGTTCATATAACCAAAAGTACACTAAAACCCACATCTATAATGTCTATTTTAAATTGGCTATTTTTGAAAGTAAACGATTAAATTTTACAGCTTTTAAAATAGAGCTATTACGACTTTTGATATACGTAATAATTACGTATATCAAAAGGTAAGTGTGAAATGAATCCAAGGTGTTTACTACCAACTATCGAAAAGTAAGAGGACTCAAGAGTAGTAGGTTCATTGTATCATTCTAAAGATTTTTTACTCAAGATATGAAAAAATATAAATAAATGAGATGACATCGATTTTAAAATATGCTTTTTATTAGCCATTTAGGAAACAAAATTTAAAAAAAACTTAGAGAACTGTCAAAATCTGCAGCGATCTTCTTTTTTTATAGTGGCTGAATAAATTAGTTTATTATTGTCAATAATTTAATCATCATTAAAAAATGGGGAAGATAAAAGTAGGCCCAGTTGTAGACGTCCTCGGTGATGAAATGACTAGGATTTTGTGGGATTTAATAAAAGAAAAGCTCATCTTACCATATCTTGACATTGAATTGTATACATTCGATTTGGGAATCATGAACAGGGATCTAACTAACGACCAAGTCACCATTGACTGTGCTAACGCAATTCTCAAGTACAACGTCGGAATAAAATGCAACACCATCACGCCAGATGAAGGGAGAGCTAAAGAGCTCAAACTAAAAAAAACATGGAAATCACCTAATTCGACTATAAGGAAGATTATCAAGGGTACGGTTTTTCGTGAAGCCATCATGTTTAATAATATAGCGTGCCGTGTCAAATTTTGGGACAAACCCGTCATCCTAGGAAGGCATCGCTTCGGAGACATCTACAAGGCTACAGATTTTGTCGTTCCGGGAGAAGGTACATTGGAGATAAAATGGTTTCCTAACAGGGGAATAAGCGAAAAACCAATCCTAAAGAAAGTCCACGACTTCAAGGGACCGGGAGTCGCTCTAGCTATGTACAATGAAAAGGAATCGATCAGTGACTTCGCACATTCCTGTTTCAAGTACGCCTTGGTCAAGCAGTTGCCTCTTTATCTCAGCACCAAGAGTACTATTTTGAGGGCGTATGATGGGTGCTACGTTGAAGTCTTCAACAACTTGTATATCAATGAGTACATGAAAATGTTTGAGCTAGCCGGGTTGACTTACGAGCATAAGTTGATTGATGATATGGTAGCGACCTGTTTAAAAACTAGCGGAGGTTTCATATGGGCTTGCAAAAATTACGACGGCGACGTGCAACTCGATTTCATGGCGGAAGGATATGGATCTTTAGCTCTGATGACTTCCGTCATGGTGAGTCCAGATGGGCAAACTGTGGAAACAGAAGCAGGGCACGGGACAATCCCAAAGCATTTCATTTTGTATGAAATGGCAAAGGAAACTTCCACCAACCCGATCGCCACTATCTTTTCCTGGACGAGAGGTCTCGCTCATAGAGCTACTTTGGATAACAACAAGGCTTTGAAGGATTTTTGCAATATTTTGGAACAGGTGTGCATAAATACTGTGGAGTCGGGGTTCATGACGAAGGACTTGGCGCAGTGCGTGAAAGAAGATGGCAATAGAATACACGATTACATGGAGACGGTTGCTTTTTTGGATACATTAGCTGAGAATTTAAGCAAGAAATATTCCGCGCTTGTATAATGAATTAAAGATCATTTCTAAGCAGGTTGGTACATCATGGGTACAATTTTGCTGATAGTATCGCCGAGTATGGTATTGACCATTATATGTATAAAAAAACACAGTTTTTATCTATCGGACGAAATTGATTATATAAAAATCTTTAGTACATGTTTAAAAAAAATCACCACTTGATGTTATATATATTTTTTAAAAATTATGGCAACAGCTATGTACTTTTTTTTCATTAATAATGTTAAATATAACACCAAAAGCTTTGTAGTTGCAGTCGTATTCAATTTTTTTTATTTATTCAAATTGTAGCAGACGGTGTTTAAATATCTTATATTGAAGAGATTGTTTCATTACGAATTATTTGCATTTTTTTATGCAAATAGATTTTTTTTTAAATAAAATATGTGCCTAGAATCACATCAAAAGCAGTACAAATAAAGCGAATTATTCATGAAAATAAATTTCAATATTATAAACTCTGTATACATTAAATATTTACAAAGCATTTGATAAAAGGACAGATTTCCTCAAATACAAGGGCGAAACGCTTAAAGAAATTAAAGAGAATAATTAAGTCATATTATTTAAACAACTTTCCTTTTTTTTTTTTTTTGTTTTTACTTTACTTTATTTGAGAAAACATTTTTAAACTCATTTTCAAAAAAAAACATGTAAATGCCGAGAACGTCCCGAAACGCACTTTATAAAGGAAGTACTAAAAATACACAACCACTTTCCTTGTTATGTTATCTTCGATACGACCATTTTCTCGCCACAACTCAAACAAAGTTAATCAAAAGTTTGCGGGACTCACTATGCCAGCTCATATTTACACGACCCTCGTCGCATGTACAGGTGGTCAGCCTTTCTCTTACCTGAAACAAAGAATGAAAAATTACTCATGCTAATGTTTCAAAACAAAATAAATATTATTACACAATATTGAAACATCAATATTACTCTTGGAGGAAAAGCGGAGCGGATGAATTAATGAGATGTTTTTTGAACAAATTTTTTTTAAAGTACATATTAAAATTATAGAATATTTCATATAGTGTTATTTTCTAATATTGTAACAATTAATATGTTGCATATTTAATTTATAACATAATCGTTTGATGTTCAAGTGCTTGCTGTTCAACCTCGGGTCTAATTTTTAATCAGATTGCAGTAATTTTTTTTTAAATTAAAATCATTATCTTTAAAAGCGAAATAAGGTTGAGCAAATAAAAATAAGTGTGTTCGTAATATTATTTAATAAGTTTTATTCAATTTAAAAGTTTTAAATTAACTATCTTTCGCTAGATAAATAACATAATAAAATATGTCCACTTAAAATTTTAGCTAGTAAATTTGTCTAGGCTTTGATACAAATTATTTCTTTAAAAAGTACGAAGACAGAATTTCACTATTGTAAAAACTTTTAGGACTCATTTTCAAATAAGTAAAATGAATAAAATATTTTGGTCGTGTTAAGGAAAACGAAAGTCGAAATTTAAATTAAAAATAAATATAATAAGATGGATAAACCCAAGAACAAAGCTTTACGTTTAATTTCCAGTTTTAAGGTGGAGTACAAATTAAAGTCTGGAAAAGGGTTGGTTTAAGAAAAGCAGGATAATTTTGTGGGAAGTAAGGACTGAGGGTACGCAAGGGTATGAGATCTCAGAGAAAGGTTGTGTCACAGGACCAAGAATGACACCATAAAGTTGGGTTACTTTAGGGGAAGCACGCTTTTGTTTCAAGAATTATTAAGGTTTTGAATAAACTTAAATTCAACAGTTACAAAAGTAACTTGTATTTCTACCCGGCCGACGTACAAAATAAAAAATAAGCGAAACTTTCCATGCCGTGTATTGAAATCCAAGTATCAGCACATAATGTCTATTTATTTTATCAAAATAAAAATAGAGACGTAAATTAACCGCCCAGTAGTTTAATCATTAGTATACTCACATATCCGACACGAGGTTTCGAGCTCAAATTTATATTTTTTTTAATTATATGAAAATATATTTTTCAGGCTTAAAAAGAATAAAAAGCTGTCAAATGTTACCCTCTTCAAATAAGGCTTTCTCTGCTTTTATTTCTTTACAACAAGGCAAATGCAGACAACGTTATAAGCCAGACTTTGAGCCGTTTACTTACGTATCTCTTCTCCTGCGGTCTTCAATTCTTACTGTCTGATATAATTACTTGTTTGGATTTTTTTAAGCCTTAGTGCTTTTTCTTCTTCTCTAGTAAGAGTTTATTTTAATAAATTAGATTTTCATCTCTTTGATAATACGTGATTTAAAAAAAAAAATTGGTTTCAATATCAAAATACCACGGCCATTAACTATTGTGTCACAGGGAGTTCTTATATCTAATTAAAAACATTAACACAGGGCGTTTCCAGAATGTTTATCTTAATTGCATTTAGTTGAGATAGAAAATTCTAATGCTCTGCATATTTATTCAAACATTCGACAACTTGTTATGATATTTCAAAAACAATATAAATTGAAAAAGCAAAAACTAAATAACATCCAATAATCGGTTAACTAAGAATTGAATAAATCAGTTCCATCCCTTACATAAATTTCAGATATTGAAATAGTTTTGATTTTCCAGACCGGTTGTTTTTTTCTGCCGTCTCTTTCTTAATGAGTTTTCTCCCTTTCCGCGCTTTTTGCACCTTTTTCTACCCCTTCGAAGGCAGCTCCGGTTCCCCGAGATGAAAAATAGTTTAGATTAAAGCCATTTTCGATTAGGCAACTATTTATAGCGAAGAATGCCAAACTATGCGTCCCATTTTCCAAGAAACGCTTCTACATTATGGAACGAAACTCTAAAAACAATATATTTGCGCCGAACAGTCAAGCGTGGAATTCCTATAACGTATTTTTTGTATTCAATTCAAATAAACCTTGTTCAGTGTAAAAAAAAAAAAATGTTTATATATGTTTTTATACTGCAATACTCAAATATTTATTAAATTTAGTAATCGTTTTGCTTCTTTAAAAAAATTAAATATAGACGAATAAAATAAAACCAAATGGTTTTGGAGACTACGTTTATTTTGCTTATAGCGAGAGCTCTTTCGCCGAACACGGCATCTTCAAGACTGATTCTATATAGAAAACACGAGTTTATACATAACAAAATCAACAAAATTACATGAGTCATAGATATTACAAATTTATGTGGAAAAAATTGCTTCTATTGGGTGCTGTGAAACCCCATTAAAATGACATTAACAGCAATAATTTTAATACTAAGTACTTAAATAAACTATTTTATGATGATTCCTGGCTGTCCTGGCCGCCACCTGAAAGCAATTAGTTTGGAAGCAGAATCACATTGTATTTTTAAAAATATTAAGAAGGGGAGAATTATGGTTGTTAAGTTGTTCATTGATCAAAGGGAATTCTAGATTTTGGTGCTTAATTATTTCTAATTGCTCCAAAATATTAAGTCTATAGCCTTTATTGGAAACATGAAGGAGACTTGGCTTATTATCAACATTTAACTTATGTTTACTGTCATTAAGATGTATTGCAAATTGTGAATCTAATTTATTATTTTTAAAAGAAGCCAGATGCTCTTTGTATCTTGTTGCAAAACTACGACCTGTTTGACCAATGTACATAGCTTTGCAGTCATCACACGTTAATTTGTAGACTCCACTCTTTTGGAAGGCATCAACTTTGTCCTTACTGTTTTTTAAAAGTATTCCTAAGTTGCTTCTATTCTTAAAGGCCATTTTAAATTCTGGTAATTGTTTGCAAATATCAAGTGAGATTTGACCAAAATATTCAATGCATCTAAACGGCTTCTCTTCGTCGCTACGGCTAACAGGGTATATCTGAATAGAGTTTTTTGCATGTGATTTTTTAATAAGGATTTTATCAATAATATTATTTGGGTAACCATTACTTGCTGCAATTGATTTTATTATTTTTAATTCTTCATTGAATGCTTCTAATTCTAGCGGTAATTTAACTAGCCGGTGTACCATGCTATAGTATGCTGCTAATTTATGTGACCAGGGGTAAGAAAGAACTAGAATCAGTAGGTAAATCAGTGTTTTACAAAAATATTGAACTCGACCAGCTTCACAATATTAAAACTAAAGTCACGCTTAATAATTTAATTATAACCAAAGCAGATAAAGGCAACTCAGTAGTCGTTCTGAGCAGGCAGGACTATGTGGATAAAGTTTTTGCGTTTTTAAATCCCTCAGATTTTATTACCCTCAAGAAAGATCCTACTCTTAAATTGGCTAGTAGAGTCCGTAAACTCGTTAATAGCTGCAATGCCATATTTCCTAAAATCCCCCAAAAATTAGCATTGATCGTCATGAACCCTAAAGCCCCTCTACTTTATGGTCTACCCAAGATTCATAAAGTAAATGTCCCGATCAGACCGGTTGTCTCTTTTAACCATACTCCAGCATCATTACTATCGAGTAAATTAAATATTCTGTTTAAAGATTTAACTAACTTTAAACCGAAGCATGGTGTCATAAACTCATTAGACTTGGTGGATAAAATCAAGGACATACCTCTTCAAACAAACTATAAATTCATTTCATTAGATGTCACTAGCCTTTTTCCCAATATTCCTGTTAAGGAATCATTGGAAATTGTCCGTAATATTATGGAACAAAGTAAGCTGGGACCCATTGTAATAGATGAGATGTATCAGTTATTAGAAGCATGTTTAGACACTAACTATTTTAAATTCAATGATACAATTTACCAGCAACTTGAAGGCCTTCCTATTGGAAGTAACCTAAGTCCATTGATAGCAGAATGCTTCATGGATGCGTTTGAAGAGAAGTTACTAAAATCAAGCTGGGATAAAAATATCATTTACTACTACAGGTATGTAGATGATATCTTGATTTGTTGGAGTGGAACAGAGAGACAATTGGACAAATTTGTAAATTTTGCAAATTCTTTACATACGCGGATTAAATTCACACTAGAGAAAGAAGTTGATAAGAGTATAAATTTTTTAGATCTTTCAATTAAAAATGTAAATAACCGTCACCATTTTAGTGTATATCGTAAGCCGACATTCGCTGATACTACAATACATCATAAATCCATGCACCCCTGGTCACATAAATTAGCAGCATACTATAGCATGGTACACCGGCTAGTTAAATTACCGCTAGAATTAGAAGCATTCAATGAAGAATTAAAAATAATAAAATCAATTGCAGCAAGTAATGGTTACCCAAATAATATTATTGATAAAATCCTTATTAAAAAATCACATGCAAAAAACTCTATTCAGATATACCCTGTTAGCCGTAGCGACGAAGAGAAGCCGTTTAGATGCATTGAATATTTTGGTCAAATCTCACTTGATATTTGCAAACAATTACCAGAATTTAAAATGGCCTTTAAGAATAGAAGCAACTTAGGAATACTTTTAAAAAACAGTAAGGACAAAGTTGATGCCTTCCAAAAGAGTGGAGTCTACAAATTAACGTGTGATGACTGCAAAGCTATGTACATTGGTCAAACAGGTCGTAGTTTTGCAACAAGATACAAAGAGCATCTGGCTTCTTTTAAAAATAATAAATTAGATTCACAATTTGCAATACATCTTAATGACAGTAAACATAAGTTAAATGTTGATAATAAGCCAAGTCTCCTTCATGTTTCCAATAAAGGCTATAGACTTAATATTTTGGAGCAATTAGAAATAATTAAGCACCAAAATCTAGAATTCCCTTTGATCAATGAACAACTTAACAACCATAATTCTCCCCTTCTTAATATTTTTAAAAATACAATGTGATTCTGCTTCCAAACTAATTGCTTTCAGGTGGCGGCCAGGACAGCCAGGAATCATCATAAAATAGTTTATTTAAGTACTTAGTATTAAAATTATTGCTGTTAATGTCATTTTAATGGGGTTTCACAGCACCCAATAGAAGCAATTTTTTCCACATAAATTTGTAATATCTATGACTCATGTAATTTTGTTGATTTTGTTATGTATAAACTCGTGTTTTCTATATAGAATCAGTCTTGAAGATGCCGTGTTCGGCGAAAGAGCTCTCGCTATAAGCAAAATAAACGTAGTCTCCAAAACCATTTGGTTTTATTTTATTCTTATAAAATGGAGTATTACAAAATAAATACCAGTTCCATTAATTAAATATAGACAATTTATATTTTATTTACTGCTATAGTATATTTTATAAAACTTATTAAATACTTGGAAGCTTTTCAGGATCAAAAACATTTGGTTATTTGGGCGGGCAAGTGAAAATAAACACGATCAACGGATGTTAACTATTCCTTTGTTGGAGAGTATGAAAATGTAATATTTGTTTTTAATAGAGTTTTAAAGCACTCCACCTCCTACAAAAAATCGATAAAAACTATGACAAAATAATAAATGAAAAATCATAAGTTATACGACATATAAGTGGGCAGAGAAAATAAAACATTTAAATTTTCTAGTATCGTTTATATTTATGTCTGAACTTTATATTTCATTGAATGTTAACATTGTCAATTGCTAAGCAAAAAAAAATGGACCCCAAACTGAAATAAATACGGTTTTGTTTAAATTCATAGAAATAAAGGCATGTATTTATAAAAAGTCTTCCATTCTAACAAAAAGATTACTTAACGATAATTTATTAAAGGAAACAATTCTTTTTCCAGATTTGGAAAATCTTCAGGAGTTTGCGTATTTGTGATTAATTGTGTACATGTGATTTTGGTAACTGTAAAAAGAGATTTAAGAAGGCTGCGATGACTAAGCTTTGTGTGTTCCGAAAAATCGTAGTGCCTGGGAGGAAAAAAAATGACATTGTCAGGACCTTATGTTTCTTCGATTTTGTGTATGAGGTAGAGGACGTTCAAATTAGAAAAAGCACTTATGCTCTTAAGACGAAGTGTTGTCACTTCTTTCATGCAAAAAAAAAACATTCTTTCGGAATCAATTTATCACTAACCAAAATCTAAAAAGTGCTAATTTATATAAAGAGTGCTTATATTCATCTTAATGTGCCATTTTAAAGTATTGAGTGAACTTTTTTTCAATTTCGACAATTAAAATCTTCAATATTTTGAAAGTATAATAATATATATTATTAGACCAAAGACCACAATATTTTTCATCCAGTAAATAACGATAGATATGTTTAAAAAATAATGTTGATAAATAACAAAAAAATGTAAAAGTATAACAAATAATTAAAGTAATATTATTAGGTTGTTAAAAAAAATTAAAGATTATCTCAAACGTTTATTAATATTTAAACGCACGTGTTATCATTGAATTTATGTGCGAGGTGTTTACAAAATAAAATGAAAAAGTTTATTGGCGATTTCTCCGTAATATTTTTTGACCGAATAGGCAATTTCTAGAAAAAAGAGGCCAGGACTACAAAAAGGTAGACATCCAATCTTGCTCAGACTCGGGCAAAAAATCACAGCTTAATGTGTCTGACTCGACTTCTGCTGACGGACGAACGTAATTGTTTACAGTTTGTAGATCAAGTCAAAAAAATAAATACAAAAAATAATAATTACTGACATCTGTTGGTGTGTTAATCTGCCCCGCAAATTTTATTCTGATTTATATTTTCTTTTTTTATGATAAAAACCAGTTTTGATTTATATTAATTTTATTCTGATTTTAATTGTATTGAACCACGGCAGACTGGTTTTATTTTAATAACAAACATGAATAACTGAATCGCAAGATTACAAATGTTTAGAGGTGAAAGTTCCCGCAAACAATTTTTTTTATTCTATTCGATACATTTGGCTATTCATATATGATATATCATTTTCAAAGAGCGTCAGGTCGAAATACAAAAAACAGTTTTTTGTTTGTTTTTAATCAATATAAACAATACTGAGATAAAAAGCACGCCACCAAGCAAGACACGCAAGTTAAATAAAGTGCTTTATTACTGACTGATTAAAATTAAATCGTATATCTTCATAAATATTTTAATTTAAATTGAATTTCAATATAATGAAATAAGTAAACTTTTTATTTATATCTTCACATTGAAGATATAAATAAAAATATTTAACTCTCAATGTGAAGATATAAATAAAAAGTTTACTTATTTCATTATATTAATGGATCTTCACCATGCAAATGCCTTGTCCCTCAACAACATTGAATTTCAATATTTTAGATCAGATAAATTGTGGAAGAATTCACATTACATTACAATGTGGAAGAATTGGGTAATATTTAGTTAAATTAGAATCAGAAAATAATGAAAATTTAAGTTGTTTTTTACCAGAATCAAGAACCAACTGGATTCAAACACTCGACTGTATAGGCAGAATTTCAAAATGCTACGCATTTAGTGAGCATCTGTTTTGTTTGCATCTGTGTGCAAGAGGCCGATTTGGATTGCAACATTTTTCCCAAAATACAGAATCCCAATGCGCTCCGGTCGTTCAAAGATGAAAGGGCACGAACCAAGCAAGCGAGATGTTTCAATAATTATAGTTCCTCCAGCGGTGCGAGCGTAAACGATCGCCAAAATGTAAACACGCCGCTTAAATCAAGAACCAAACGAATCTCCTCCCCGGAGATAGTTGCCGGAATGAGGCGGAAGAGTTTACACAATGATTAACACCCGGGGTGCCCTGGCTAAGCACATCCCGGTGGCGTGCCCTCACACTAGCGGCAAGGCAAACTTGTTTAAAAATAAATCATAAAACAACTACTTTACTACTACTTACTACCACTGTATATTTTCAACATTATCACATATTAAAACGCAAGCTTTAACTTTACTTCAAAACAAAAAACTATTTTTATAACATCCAAAAAAAATAACTATAATATATTTGATGATTTTTACTTCTATCAATGGATAAGTTTTAGCTGAATAATAAAAGATTTTGGATTATATAGCTGAACTACATATTATGAACCAGATTGTGTACGAACATTTTTTGTGTGTGGGGTATGAATAGGCTTCGTAAATCTGATATTAAAAATGATTTTGTCTACTTTGAGTTGACAATCGGAGCACTAAGGGATGCAGCATTGTATAAAACGAATGAATTTATATGACTATCATAAATATTTTCATATCCAGGAGTAAAAAATAGAACAAAGAACAAATTTAAACACTTTAGAACAAATTGATAAATTTTCGTTTAAACTATGTTTAGTGTATTATCAAGGCATATATTGGTATAAAATGATAGCTAGAAATAGGTATATGTTACTAGAAATATCAGTTGAAAGCCAAGGAAGTGAATTGCTGGTGAACTGGTCTGATCAGGTGAACCATTTAGCAAACCCGTTACTACAAACAGATGCTGCAAATGCTATGCTTCTTATTTGAACAGAAACCAATATTGTTTCTAGCATCGACCCGAGTTTGGTGGTTTAAGTACATTGAGACTTGTGAACTTAAACGTCACAAATCAAGTTTTGAATTTTAATTTATAACTGCCATTATTTATTGCTGTTTTCAGAAACTGTCGATAGCACTGATAGCTTATAAATCGGGTTGACAACACGCTGTGACATATTGCATTGATCTGTCATAAGGTTTGTGGCACAATGATAAAACATTGCACCTGAAAATGTGCTATCAAATCTGATTTTGAATAATATGTTTTTTTTAACAGTCGATTACGCACCGGACAAAATACGTTATTAAAAAAAAATGCTTTTTTACGTAATTTTGTGTGAATCTAGTAAACATGCGGATTTATTATGTAAATATATTATAATTGTAATCGTTGGCAGGGAATTATTGGTATAGAATCGATAATTGATATCAAGCAAACAATAAGATGATGAACAACATAAACTGTAGGGAAAAATATTTTTTTCCGCGTTTTGCCCGGTATCCGGAGTGTTAAGTATTTCTGGAAGAGTCATCATTCGTAATACAGTGCAGATGTTGGGATTTAGCTGTATTTAGTTAGAGGTCGTTGAAATGGAATCCAGCATATTTATTCTGATTTAGAGTAAATATATCGTAAATAATGTACTAAGTGACAGATTTATAAAAATCCACATGGTTAGAAATAGAATACATCGCTACTCTGAAACATCTTGTAAGAGCAATGTTGAAGACTGTTATGGAAGCGAAATAACTTACCCAAATCTAATGCAAAAGTAAAATATTTTGTTGATTATTGGTTTTCTAAATTCACGTTTCACACAAAATTGTTTCACTAAAAATTGCTAAAATTGTTCATGTTGTATATAATGACAAGTACTACGAAATGCTATTGACTTAATGGAAATCCGGGTCGCTTGTAAATTCCAGGGTTATTTAAATAGCTTAACATATTCTATAGTAATCCATATAGCAGTGGTTACATGCGTCCTTTCTTTGGTCCCAAAACGACAGGTTGCCGGAACGACCGAACATAAAGTCCGCAGCTTACTCGCTAATCAGTCATGTATATTCCTGGCGAGATTCCGAAAACAAGTACACGGGATATGTACAGTTTCACTTTAAATATGTAGGCTCTGAGGAATATGTCTCTATTCATTACATATATTTCACAAAAATGATAGGCCAAAATCTATTAAAATTAAAAAATACATTTTATTAACACATGCAGATTTATTGCTACGACGGAAAAAAAAACCTCAAATTTATCAGGTTGGTGATCATCTCACAGAACACAACTCTATCCAGGGGCAATATTATAGCTATTTTCCTTTTTCCAATTCATTGGATTTTTCGTGGATTTTAAGCAAAAAACGTTTTAAAGCAAATTACACATGTACAAATATTTAATGTATGACGTTGCTTTGTGCAGATGTAGCCATTTTCAATTATGGTGTACACTGGTTATACAATATTTAAACAACCAGTGAACAGATCGCCACCTGTATCACAGCAATCACAGGCGATTTCATTTTCAATTATGATCGCAAGTACAAGCGAGGACGGCCACGGAGTAATTACCGAGTCGTCACAGTGGCGGGCGGAGATCGCGCGGCGCAAGGGGGACGCAGGGGCGGCACAGGGGGACGCAGGGGCGGCACAGGGGCGGCTCAGGGGGGGCGCAGGGGCGGCACAGGGGCGGCTCAGGGGGGGGCGCAGGGGCGGCGCTTATTCTCGGAGTTCCCGGTACAGCCGGCTGGGAATATTGTTCACCCCGGTGGTGAAAGCTGAGCGCGCGGTAACAGCTGCTAACACTTGATGCGGTAAAATTGTGTATCTTTCCAGCTCGGATTCATCGAAGTGGAGATACGCCTAAACCACCGAGTCTAAATTTTTCCTGTACTACGATACAATAACTCAATCGATTTACACACATTGACGATAAATACATTCAAAATTTTTTTTCAAATTCGAGGATATCTTTTCGTGCATTTTCCGTCTTTTATGCAAGGCGAATTCATATTCAATGCTCCGCATGGGCCGTGAATCATGCTCTTACAAACAATGTCGAAACGTATCGGATCTTCATGTTGATTCGGTAGTTCAGCAAATATAACACTATCGATTTGAGTTAGAACAATTTTTTCTTTCAGTATGAGCGTGCGGTAATACATCTAGCATTGCACTTCGCCGTATATATGATACAATAAGAACAGCATTGTCTCTGAATGCTAGCAAGTACTTGCATACTTGTATTGAGTGATTTTTTGCATTCGTGTATGGAGTTCATTTTTTTTTTTTTTTTGTCTGTCGTAATATTTGTTTTGTGCAGTGTTGTGACACGTCTCTGCGGTAGAGCTCTACGATCGGCCCATCGACTCGGCCGACAGCAGGCGGCGTTACGAACGTAGTTTATGAAGAATCCGGCATTATGGACGCGCGAGGAGAGCACTCCAGCTGATGGCCCGAATATCTCCCATAATAAACAAACTGCTCGCGTCAGGGATTCCGCGCAATTGTTATTCCCCGCAGAGCGCCATGTTTAATAAAAGCAAGTCCTTTCCCCGCGCAGGTGTTACAAGGTTGGTAATTCGGGATGTATATATTTTATAGTGGCGACTATATTTTATTGTCATAGATTATCAAATGGTAGTGAAATTTCTCTCCGTGAATATTAAAACAACCGTATACGAAATATAACAGAGTGACCAAACATTTTAAGATACGTCCCAGTGAATTATTTTCTGATAAAAAACCATACAAGATAAATCGATAAATTAAATAAAAATATTATATTTCACAAGTTAAACTTTGGTGAAAATAAAAATAAAAATTTTAAGAAATGAAAACAATAATTTCATTAAAAATCATAAACTACAACTTACACGTTAAACACACAGTGCATGATATATCGACAATCATACTCATAATATAGGGTTTTATGTCAATTTTTACTGTCATTCAGAAAAGGAATTTTCTTTCAAAACTACTTATAGTAAAACATATAACTGAAATGCGCATTTGCTACTAAAAAGTCACTAAACTAAATTCTGCCTTCTGATAAATAAAGCTTTCGCTGTAAAATGCATTGTAGTAAATTTGACGTGCTTTGTTAAACACCCTTAAGCTGCGTTTGCAGTCATTTCAGTTGGAAACAGAAACTTTCCACTCAACGGACAAAATATAAACGAACTATTCTGGAAGGCTTTTCTATACAATTCAAGCATTGTCAAACCGTGAACCTACCAGTAAAGTACACGAAAATATACAAATGGAAAAAAAATTGATGATATTATCTAGTAACAAAATTTAAAATATTTTAAAACCTTCTTTCATTTATAATCAGAGTCATCTTATTAACATCAACATAAATATAATAATTTATTTCTTAATGATTAAAATATGTTTTGTGGTTGTTTATTATGTAAAATAAGGTCACTTTGTAGAATTCAGTTCAATTCTAAGTGCTATCAGGTTTGCTTTTATATATATTAAACATGAAAACTGCCAAAAATATTTAGTCATAAAGTCCCGTATTTTTAGTGTCACTACAGCTGGGTAGTTCTATATTATATATCTAAATAATGGATATATTTATAGTATGTATTCATAAAAATTATTTTAAAACGTCAATTTAAAAATATAAATATGATCATTGTATTAATGTTTAAAAATTAATTCACCGTGTATATTCATATTAACATTCACTAAAATAAACACAAAATAATTATTTGGGACTATAAACACACTTGCATGAAAATAGATTAAAGGCAATATACTGTAATAATAAAAATATATTCTTCGATTATAAATAAATTAACTTTATATTAAACCATGAATTTTTATTATTGGCGTTAAATTGCAGTTAAAAAATATAATCATAAAGCACATTGCAAATGCATTAAATAAAGTTCACTTTATTATGTTAGTATGTCACGTGCACTTAAATTGTAACAATAGCGCCTGTTTTCCGTTCAGTTTCACAAACAGAATAGTTCATGATATAAAATTAATAAAGAAGAATGAAGAATGGGCCAATGCTTCCGCGAAACGGTCTTCCTCCTTTTAAGGAAAGATTCTAAGAAAATTCGAACATTGCAATATTATTCTAGCCTTTTGTAGTCGGGCACAATAATGGATCCTATTGTAGGAAGCAAACCTAGCAAGGTACGCGAACCTTTCTATTATTAGTCAAACAGCCCTGGTCTCAGTGGTTAGAGACCAAAAAACCAATCAAACCGTGGAGGAAATTACAAGAAAATATTTACAATATAATTTAAATTCTCAATACAAGGAAATAATATAGATAAACCTCAAATACTACCACAGTAAAATCTCAATTATAAATACGTAAAGCTAATAAGTAAAATGTTAAAGCTTTCGAATAATTATTAATAAATATTTATTAAATTAGTACTTATTACCAGTTAAGGTTTATTATGTCTACAAAATATTTGTATAAACGATGAAAATAATATTTACCTCAAAATAAATATACGTTAACTTTTTGTAATATTTTGATCTGAATATAAAAGTTTCATAAATTATTTTTATAAATATTTTAAATTAAATCAGATACATTTTTTAAATACATATTTCCTTAAATGAATCAACCAAATTGTAATAGTGTATAAATTATAGAAACATCATGCAAAGCTACAGATAGATGTCTTGGATATAAAATTAAATGTAGTATTTTCATACAAAAAATATAAAATTTTGCATCCCTTACGTAAGAAATTCGCGCCGATAGTTCGGGTTTATGTTTTCATTTTCTCTGGGGTGTCAGAAGACGCGGGGGAGTGGCCGAGGCTTTTATCCCAAACTTTGCACAAATAAGGGAAAACTAAACAACGGAAATAGCTAAGAAAAACACAAGTCAATATTTCTGTTCCTTAAACCGCTATATCCTATTTTTTTGTTGTTGCTGAAACAAGGCGCGTTCACATTAATAATAAATATATTATATTTTGGTCGTTTAGTTAACATGTTGAAGGTTTTTGTTTTGGACACAAATAATTTTAACTAGATTAAACATTTGATAATCCTATATTATTCAATGATTGTGAAATCAATTCATGCATAAAATAATACGCCGAAGCTTCGTAAAATATTTTTGGGATATATGAAAAATCTGAACCACCATCAGTCTATTTAATTAATCTACTGAATAACACAAACAACTTAATATCATTAAAATCAGATATCAATTAGTGAATAAATTTAAAAATATTCAGGAATGTAATTTCACATTTACCAAGTTCTTTTTGTTTAATTTAAAAACTAATATTAATCCGTAACACGAAGATAACATGATATGTACATTTTTACTGAATATCGATTTTTGTTAAATTAAATGTCTCAAATATACATAAAGAACCATAAATCTCAATAATGTTAGACCGTAACATAACAACACCTTATTTTTCACCTTATTTTAATTAGTATTTTTTATAATAACGAAGAAAGCTCAGTGAGCATTAAAGGCTTGAAAGTACTCGTAAAAATAAAAATGCCAAAGGTCAAACAAAATTAATGGCCTGTAAAATTAAATAAAAATATGCTTATAAAGATAAATTGGAAAAAGCGTTTTGTTCTTAAAGTAGGACTTTATAATGTACAAGTATTTAATTTTATGATATAAGACATTGGTCTTTCTTTGAAACGCATTTATACGTAGTTTGTTAAGGTAAAGGAACATTTAATATAAAAACAAAGAAAGAAGTCACAAGGTAAAAAAATAAAAACCTTTTATCTTTCATGTATTGTTTGAATGCAATTTCAGGAAACGGCCTAAATATATATGGCAGGAAAAGTAAAAAAAATACAGCAAATACACATGAGAAACAATTTTCTTATGCCATAGAAGAAAATAGGAACTGTGCAAATAGGGTGTTTGTATTGATAAGTTCTGTTCTAGGACTAGAGTAAATATCAAACGAAAAAAACCTCATAATTCAATTAAACGAACTGTGTAAAAAACCAATATGAAAATAATCTTACAGATTTTTTCGTAGTGATGGTGAAAAATTATCATGACATGTTGTTTTCGTGCTTTTAACTGGATCATATTGTAATGACATATTTCATTAAAATGGCTCAGTCACTTCTGTTACACGCAAGTAATATTTCGGAACACATTCGAATAAATGAAAACGTGTTAAATTACGAAAATTTATCGTTTTTGTGAAACCTTTCAGAACACACTGTAAAACTTGATATAACAAACATGAACAAAACTTTTTCAACCCTAATAAAACCTGTAAAAAAATCTACCTGATACTGTAAAGTAAGAAAATCCCACGAATTTCCAAGGTGTAATATGAAATCGGCGGAAAGGGTTGTTCCTTGCGCTTTGCTTTCATTCTATTTCAATTCTACACCCGGAAATGAATATTATCAAAGGTATCTCTGGAATAATTTGAAATCACGAAAAGTTTATACGTTTTCATGAATAAATAAATAATATTGTTTTAAGAATAAATTTACCAAATTATTAAGTATTGCTTCTTTAAATTAACAACTTAAATTAAATGCCATGACTGTAAGAATTCTTTCATCTTGGCGGCACCCTCAAAATGTTAATGCGTTTCTGACTCATGTCTTATCATTAAAAAATATTATTTGCACTACCTCTGTTAAACACACCAGTTATTCATTTAACTAATTAGTTTTACTTTCACTTTTTAAATGTAAAATGATAAGATAAAAAAATAACTACTTCTATTCTTTAAAAAAAAAAAAGCAGAAAATAATTATCTATTGATATAGTCGCAAGCTCTGACATTTAAATGATTACTTTCAGTTTTGTAAAAAATATTTAATTTAATCGTTGCTTCAACAATATTATATCGCATTTTGTAATATTTTTCCATGACTGTTAAATCAGTTAAAGTAATTGTCACTCAAAAACTAAATTTAAAAAAAAAGCATTTTTGATTATAAGATTTGATAAGTGAATTGTTAAAATAAATTACTATTTTTTAAAGAAAAATTAGGTCGAAGACGCTATTTATTGATAAGAATAGTAAATGTGATTAAATGTAATTGTAGTCTTCAAAAGTGAATCATCAGTCACATTATATAATTATCAAAGCTTTCAAATTTTTAATGATTAACAATAGAAGCTTTTTTGCTCAATAAAGTTGTCGTATAGCTCTAACTTAAGTAAGCGAAAAGGCACTTAATCACAGTGAAAATTCATTATACTATAAAATATATTTTTTAGTAACCTTATAAACAATTTTTTTATGTGTTTATTCACTTATGAACTGATTTAGTAATTTAAAAAAATATGTTCAGTGTAAGCAGATTTTTTTTCATAACCAACGGTAACATTGGTAAGCGCTTGTCTAGGAATGAGTCGTCTGAATATTTAAACAGAGGTATAAGTATCATTATAACCAATTCTTAAAGTAACTAATTAAAACTTCAACTGATGTTGAACTTTATATTCAATACTATTGACGTGTATCGTGCCGGGCTTATAAGAAAAATAATTAAAATTGGGCTGAAGTTTAGGCGCGGTGTCTCCTGCAGGCAAGAATACGTTTCGGCGTAATTTGATGGTCTAAAGTTTAACAATACTCTGCAGTCTTATTATTAAGTTAAAATCTGCCGTCGACAACTTTAGGGGAGCGAAAGTAGGGGTGGGGCAAGTTGGCCTTCCTGAAAGTGCCCCAGCATCCCAAAAGGGTTGGTTTAAAATGAATTTTCGGGACGTTTTTGGATTTATTTCGTTATTTCAAGGTCGTGAAAGTGTCCCCTTATTGCTTTACATAAATTAAATTAAATATTTGGAAAGAATTTCGAATAAATTAAACATTTATTTGAGGAACTATTTTATACGTTGTATTTTTAGTGTTTGTGTTAAGAGTCGTTGTGGGATTTGACTTTGGGACAGTCCAAAAAAAAAACAGGCGGTTTTAAACGAAAATATTTAATGTTATTAAAATAATACTAAAATTCACCAAAAATGTTACAAAACTATACCGACGACTCGAACTGTTAGCAACGATTTTGAGATGGGTAAAAAATAAAGCAATTAATATTTGAAAGCTAAGTATTTTGATAGCGAAAGACTAAATACCAACCCGCCTGGCAAGTTAAGTTTCACCAATTGTTAAAAACATATATTTACGAGAACATAAGCTAAGCTTACTGTGGAGCAAGTTAATGAATTTATTGTTTTATAAAATGAATTGTAAAAGATAATATACTGCATTTTATAATTTCTTCGTTAATTTATAAATAAGTAAATTTAATAATATGGTTTTATATTTTAAAAGCAACGGAACATAAAAAAGTGCTTTGAATTGGTATTACATTATAACTTTATATTTAATGATGTTGATTTTTATTTCATAGTTACGCCAAGCCAAGCTCCTGTAGCAATTTAAAAAATATATATATATTGAAATATAATGTTACATTTGATAGTATTATGCTACTTATAGAATAATATAAGGGTAGAGATAAGTGACTGGATACTTAAGGATATTAAAGCTAAGTAGACTATGCGAATTTTCTGCGAAATTGAAAATTCTAAGAGGTTTTCCCAAATTCTATAACATTTATTGCAGAGTCCTGAAAATATTAAGGGTCCAAGTCTACGTTCGCACACAATGATAATATTTAAAAGGCTGAAAAAAAAAACCTTTCAAAATACTGAAACGCCCACTACAGCTTAGTTAAAAAAAATATCGTCCCCGAAATCCAGACACCATTTTAATATAGTCACATGGCACAAAAACCATTTATATACTCAAACTACCAAATTCAACGCTGGTTTATATCTACATTTTTCTCATATTAATCAAGCACGATTTAATAAATGTAATATGTTCTAAAACCACCCTTACAGCGTGATTTATTATTGCAATTTCTAAAGATACGTTAAGTGAATAATAATATTTTCATTTAAAATTCGTATGAATGCAATTTTTACTATCAAAGATAGCAAAGAATTAAGATTTTTAATAAAACTCATTTTTATAAATTTTATACGCTTACTTAAAACGTTCAGGTTAATGCAATTAATATAAAGTTTTTTTAGTGTAAAAAAAATATATAGAAACTTTTATTAAAAAACTAAAGAATTATCTTTTCAAGAATTTTAAAGTCTAACATTTTTCATTAACTCTTCTTTGTTAAATTTTGTTTAAACCCGTAAACGTCTCTTCTTACGGAACAATGAGATGAGAGTTATTTTTATTAAAGTAATATATTTTCGTTTAATATTTAAGGACTTGAATAGTTTAATTACAGGAAAGTGGTTTTATGGGAAATAATGGTTACCGTAAAATTTTATAGGGTTTGTTTATTTATAATTGAAATTCAACGATATTCAAAGAACGTTCATTATTATACTGAAAAGGGCAAAAACACTGAAAGGGATGAGGGTTAAGAGCCGTCGGAAGAATTGATGGCTTACCCTCTATATTACTCGAGCAGGGGATGAAACCCATGGAAATATTTCAAAAATCTACTTTGGGACCTGCTGTGAAATAAAGTTTTCACTCTAAACACGTTCAGTAAGAAACCCTTTAACTCAAATAATTTCAAAAATAAAATAATTTCATGTGGCTAATTCAACTATACTTGTAACCAAAGAAGCAATTTATTTAAGATATCTCATCAAAACTTATCGTTAACCTTCATATTTTTATTTCATTTATTCTGTTTTAACCGTGTTATTGGGGATGTTTGCTGTCCAAATTTCAACGTTAAACTTTTGTGTGACGCGTGATTATACTATTTGTTAATAAATCTAGAATGCCGTAAATCTTTGTGAATAAAACAGAAACAATTTTGAGTCACGTATAAAGCATGGAAATGTACTTGAATAGATTTATTGATATCCCCAACAATACAACTTTTCAGTTAGATACTACCAAGTAAAATATGTTTACTAATAAATAATTCATATTTAATTCCAACATGACAGGAGTCTCTAACAAAAGCTTTAAAGTAGTTACAAATACATGGAATATAGTCTATAGTGGTTTTTATTATTTTCATATGACGTATTGTGTTATATTTTAATTTATTATTTTTTCTCATGTCAGTGAGAAGAGGTTTGATTATCAGAATAAAAAAAAATGTTCGTATTGCTCTGTTTACCAAATGTTTTTGTTCTTTCATTTCATTTTTTTCTCTCAGCACACTGCCATAACATCCCCTGTTTTTTTATTTATCAAATACCTTGGGAGAGATATTTTTTCACAGGCGTGTATTTGTCAGTTTTTGTCTATAAATAACATTAATTTTATAAGGTTACTTCGTGTCGAAATTCGTGTTATTTTAAATTGTAGCCAATAAAACTTATTAGTCATCGGTAAATTGTTAGTGAAATTATTTTTAAGGGGTTATTCATACAAATGTCATATTCAGAAATAAGGTTGTATTTACTTAACAGTAATGAAATTTCAATATAGATTAAAATACTGTAAGTTTACATGCTCTTTTATTTATATTGTATACATTTGTATGTTTATTAACTTAGGCTTTTCCACCTATTTAAGAACTTTTAAAAATATACGCATTTGAGAGTTCTGGTAGATTGCATCTATAGTAAATTAAAAACCATCTGTTTTTCGTTGAAATAAATTAAATAAACGGTAAGACAGGTTAGACAAATATAAGCGACTCATCCAAGCAAGGAACCTTTGAACTGAAATCGACTTGCTTGTGGCAGCGCAAGAGGTTCTTGTTTGTTTGTTGACCGACGTGAGTGCATCATTATTTTGTACCAAGTGCTGAAAATATAAATGACGTCCAGAAACTCACGTGTTCCTTGCATGTTTACAAAAGGTATGGTAAGAAACAGGTTTACAACATTATTGAAGAGTTGCATAATGATTTGATTGGATCAGAGTTTTTTTTTTAAATTCTAATATATTTAGTTCCTTTTATACACATGGAAACTAAAGTATAAATTATAATAAGTATTTTTTAAAAATTAAATTTTAAAAGCTTACAAATACGGGACCCGATAAAAAAACGCGTATCTAAAGTTTTAAACCCGGTTTTTCTGTGTTAAAAAAGTGACTCATCTCGTCATCCACTTCAAACTTTTCAACAACAAAATTGATTTCCTTGAACTTTTGGTAAATATAACTTTCAGATGGTTCTACTTTTTATCACGAATAAAACATCTGTATTCCATTTTTAGTACTTATAAATTTTTAATGTTGCAGATTGATATAAATTTGCAAAAAAGGTTTTAGCTTAAAACATACGGCCTAGTTACTGGAATACACAACTTCACTTAAATATTTTTTTCATCTATTATAGTACAGTAATATTATATTTATTATTAACAATAAACATTAAATTATTTGAAATATTCCCCTTAACACAATAAGAGTAATGTAAGATTAGCGATTGTAACCATCCATATTGTTATTAAATAGACAAATTTATCGCTCTTAAAGCAATACTTTACTCCTGGGTTTAGCAAAATGATTTTTTGTTTACTTGAAATATTATAATGGAATCCCAACAAGTATTTTCTTTCAAAACTATCAAATATATATATAGAATAACAATAATGATAAAAAAAAACTTGTTTACCGGTAGATTTTTTTTTTGCGATTGCGTCACCATATTATTGTATAGAAAAATATCGTGTCACTATAATCATCTATGTATCTTCTAACATAACGTGACGAATAGATTTCTGTCTTTTAATTTTACCGTGTTTCCATCACCTGATGTTAATCGCTATGTCTTTTATGTGCTTGCACGATAAAACGTTACTAGACTTATGTTAATTATCAACACTACTCACCGGAATTGATTTTTTTACAGCGCTAAAAACTCAGATGCTTAGTCGACTTTTATATTTTAAAAATTGTATTAAACTACACCTTACAGATACGATGCCCTTTCCAACAAACAGCACAAAGTGCAAAACCATGTACTTATTATACCTGACTTCTAAATAACTGTAATAGGTGCGTGTGAATATCATACGTAAAAGGTCAATGACTCTCTCATTCACACTTTGACACTTGAGTGTAAAAATTATTGGAATTGTCATAAACGGTCTTAGTATATATTTGGTTTCCCAGTACTCTTCATTAGAAAGATGTCTCTAAGTACAGCCACCTGTGCCCAAGGCCGAAAAATTAAAAAAAATATATATATAAGTATATATACAGGAAATAGACAAAAACGTTTCAAACAAATTGTGAGAGTTATTAGACTTTGATATATAATACATAAATTAAAATCATTCATTAGTTGAATTATTTACCCATCTCGATTTAAATGCATTTCAAAATAGTGTTGTCTAGGTGCTTGTTATTGGTTTAGTCTGAGAAGATTTGTGACAATCCAAACTGTTTAAACAAAAACACGTGTCACACTAGCCAGTTGTGGGTTTATTGACCATGTTTACTTCAAAACTGCAGGGGAGCTAGTTCATTCTCTCCGGCCTCGTGTATAGGTGGCTGCGCTCCGAGTATTGGTATTGACTCATTTCAGTAAACGAAACATAAAGGCTTCTTTTCAAAGATGCGAGTCAATGACCGTACCGTGCGATGCTTCCGAAATATACAACGACCACTCAACAGTGAGCACAAACAAAAATCGACAAATACAAGACTGTTGAAACTTCTACTAAACAATGATACTTTTACTTTCTGAACATGGGTTTGATTTTTCATTCTAAAATTGAAGTATAAACGCTGATCTTAAATATCATGAATCGAATATTTATCTGTAGGTTTTCACGCCTTAAAAAAATTTCGCAGTACAGGTATGATTTTAACTCACACCTCGCGGATACCACAACACGATCCAATTGAACTACTGTGCCACCCTAACTGTAAGCATTTTTTATTATTTTTTCTTTAAGTACGAATACAACTGATAGTCTTGTTAAAGCTTTTGAAAATTTTAAAAATTGTATGTTTAATCGGGCGAAAACTTTAAACAAGTGATTTTTATAAATGATTACATAATTCCACATTTTATACAGCTAAATATAAGTCGACTTTTCCATGTTTTAAAAGATAGCCAAAAAATAAAGCATACACATACAATCGTGTATGCTTTATTTTTAGGCTATCTAATAAAACATGAAAAAGTGTATAAATATGTGTGTGACAAAATTGCCGTTTTATTAAACAACAAACTTTGTCAACGATGGGACACATTTGCATATTGATTTGTGATTGACTTCATGCAAGATGAAGTTGTTGTCCTCTAGTATTATTTATAATAGACTTATAATAAAATTATAAATATAATGAATACGCGAGAAAGATATAACAGTGACGTCAAATGGTTGCATAAATCACGATTTATTATAAAAAGCGATTCAAACTTCTCGTCGATTATATGGAAGCCTCAAAAACCAAGGAAACGTTCATGTGATTATTTATTTCATCAAATAAAAGCAATGCAAAAGTATTTATATAAGTGGTTGTAATATAAATTAAATATTTACGCGAGCTATTAACTTACGTAAATAAATAATGTTGCTTCTTACAAAATCTGAACGAATCGAGCAGTTCTCCTTTCGAGTCTGTTTATTGTCAATTAAACGCTTTAGTTTTATTATATTGTGTTGTCTGAAAAGTTATCAAGAAGCAATCAAACAATTTATGTAGTTACATTATTTTTGGCGTGAAACTATAGTTGAATTTTGATTTCTTTTTTGACAAATATTTATATACAGCCAAGTAGCAAATGACAAGAACAAGAGCTCTCTCCGTGTAATGATAAGAAATACATTTTTCCACCCAATCAATCAGAAACGTGTGGAAAATTAGAATGTCTTTACAAAATAGATTCCAAGGGAATATAATTTATTATATTGCATTGTTTGTAACATTGGTGATTCCTATTGAAGCTGATATGTTATCGAGCTTGCAAAATAGACGTATCCGTTTTAAAGAGAATATCGTACAGAATTCATGAGTAACATTCATTTCAACTGCGTATGGACGATAAAGCCATATCGGGTTTATGGACATCCCGTCGATTATATGTGACATACCATAGTGTAGCAAAACGCCATTACGAAATAAAACATGCGATGATTGAGTGCACGCCTCACGAAATTTGTTATTATATAGTTTATTTTATTTTCATGTATTTTTATTACGGTGCTTTTAAATGCGCAAAGACGGTCTAATTAAAAATAAAATCTACAGCAAATGGCAGAAACTACGAATAGGATGTGTAATAAACAAAATTTATGTTGTTACAACAGAGTATATTCTGTGATTGTGAAAAGTATGTATTTACTACTACTAGATTAGTTATATAAGTTGTTTTCTGATAGATTAGAAATTTTGACATGAAAATATCTGATCAGTCACAGAAATATTCTAGCTCTCATATTTGGATTATAGTATTTTTAATTATAGGGGAATCAATTTTGGACCTTAAAATATTTTATTTTTCATTTCTAGTATTTTTGGTATACTATACTTAGGAAAGATTTAAAATAATGTTTCCACATACACTTGGTATTACTTATCGACGTTAACAAGCGACTGATTCTTCCAAGTGATTTATCAATTTTCGGACTCGGATAAAAACAATGCGGCTTTTCTGCTTGTGATTTAGAGGTTAACGTATTGGCTCCTTGCGAGTGAATAGTTTCCGACTAAGTCTTCCCGGAATTCGGCTCTTTGGTCTGGAGCAACCGAACAAATTACGAAAAAAGGTAAACAATTAACGCAAAAATATTAGGTTGATTGCATGTTCAAAGAGAAAAATTAAATAAAAACTTTTAAATTAAAATATTGCGGTTCTTTTCCATAAAATTAAAAAAATCCTTTAGTGCGTAAAAAAAAATTATATTTATAAAATTTTTACTCTTTTATTTACGTTTTCCTTCAATATTTGTTCCCAGAATTGAAATAATCAAGTATTCAAAATAAAAACGCAATAACATGATTCGGTTATATGGATTTCGAGGTTTCTTATCAACCTTTCAAGTGAAAAGCGGTATCCAAAAACAAATAATTTATACATACAACTTTACAAATATTAAAATGCTGCAACTTGCTTATAATATATAAGATAAAAAATTTAAAAAATATATATATATATACATTTTTTTTTTATCTTATATATTATAAGCAAGTTACATATATATATATCATTCATTTTGATAAAAGCCACAATACAGTATCAGTGATCCAATTTATTTTTAAATCTCTTGTACATTTTTTTTTCATATTAAAATAATGGGCTAAAACTATGAATCAGTTTTCAAAATAGAGTTTTATTTCTAAGAATTCAAAAATAAAATTTCAAGTAGTAATATAAATAAAATGCAATGTTTTATATGTACTCAAAAATATAACCGTTCTCACGCTAGTAACACATTTTTCAAATACAACCTTTATTGCCGAGTAATATTTAATTGAATATTTAAAACTTAAGAGGTACATACTATTAAAAATCATTGGTATAAGATGGCGAAGGACGGGTCTTATTGAGATTATTTGAGACTCCAACTTCAGTCAATCCGAGTGTAAATATTTCCAAAAAATTATTTTTATGTTATTAACAAAATAATGCCATATAGAGAGAAAATACAAGGCAAACAAACGATAATAACGTACAACGTTATAAAAGATGCGAATTTTTGATTACGCAATTCTCAGAACTCTTTGGTAGAAAAAAAATAAATCCGCAAACGCTTAATAAGTCAACATCATTATTATCTAAGTTGATGGACTGCTTTGTGCAGAGGTATTTTGGAAACGCGACTCTTTGAACAAAATAAATTTCAATAGAAAATAATGTTTGGACTTACTCGTGTATTTCAATATATTTTTCAAGTTTTCACAACAGCGAAAAATGTATGATTTTATTCATTTTTGATGTAGGCGGTGTTTACCAGTAACAAAAAATAAAAAAGAATTTAATTTGTATGAAAAAAAATGTATTTTACCACGAAAATAGTATTAGTGAATGTCGAATATGAAATGAACCAATGCTATGATTTTTTCACTATCGTTTAATTATAAGCATGCACATACAATATGTATTAATGAATTTTATATACGTATTTATTAATCATTAATCATTTTGATGTCATACTCTTATTTGATAAAAAAAATCAAATATCTTGATATCAACCAAAGGCATTTAAAAAATAAAACAGGAAGATACTATTTTGTATATATAAATCGATAATCTGTTATTTCAGGTTACGGAGGTTATGATTAATAAGTAAATTAAGGTAAAATTATGAATTTTTAAAATATTATTCTAGACTTAAAACTGCTTGTCTTAAACAAAAGCCTAATAAAATAAATTAGGTTTTGTATGTACATATGAGAAAAATTATAAATTATTCTTCACTGAAATTACGCTAGTTTGATTAAACGTTTTTTTGAACTCTGGTTTAATGTGACTGCAAATGGATTAAACTGTCATTGGATATTTTGCAAAAAAAAAAAACGAAGATACTATATTTCTTGCAAACTTCCGAAAATAAACTCGAAATGCTTTAACATTTTTCTTTCGTATAAAGGACACGGTGTCACGTTTCTCACACTAAGGAGGAAATGCGATTGATAGCATTTTTTTTAATTTCTCATATTTCACCCGTTTTCCTTTTCCCGTTTTTTTTCAGGGCATCTCGTATATCCTTTCAGACACGACTTGCTCCAGATTCTGTTGGTTCATGAAATACGACTTTGGAGAAATTCTTAACATGACACATTATTGATAAAATAACTTCTTTTACTTACATTTTTACAAGCAAACCCACACATATCTAACATAAAAGTCCGTTTATTTATTCTATTTTATGGATAATTTGTATTTTTTTACTTGTTGGTATAAGTTACCCAAATATTACAATAGTTTCTCTGCGTTATGGGTGTTTAGTTAATATATTCGAGATACGACTACCACCATATTTAAATACGATTTAATATACTGTCGCGCGGTTAAACCACCCGGGTTTGAACTTGGGAGATAAATTCATCAAAAACTATATAAACAACCCTTAAATTATATTGAGTTATTTTTCTGCTGTCTAGAGAAAAATCAGAGAAGGAGAAGGTATTACATATTTACTACATAAAGCAAATTTCAGATAACAGCCGCTTCTCTAGTACTATTTTCTCATAATGCAAGTAGTTTCGTAATAAACCCATCGTGAGTTCGGATGTCACACGGTGGTGAAGCAGTCGTATTAAATATAAATCTTGTATTCCAAGGGCGTCCGTGGTATGTGTAGATTGATGGACCGTGCGTTCTGCTTCCGGTGCGTTTATTATTTTTATTCGGTCCGTAACAGCTCTCGCCCCCCGCCACAGTGACGTCACGCCGAAAGCATATCTCAAATGAAGGACGCACACGCAAACCCCGCAAATACAATGTTTAGAAGTTTGATATACTTCACTTTTGAATAGAAATAAAAAAAATATCTCACCAAGATAGTAAGAACTCTTCCAAAAGCATCGTCAAGCTCTTGAAAAGAACTACAATGCCTCCGTAGGCCAAATGAGATTTTATTGTCTCAGTTATAAATGTCAGTAGTCCATCATCAAAAACTAAATAACATTATGGATTAATCAATTGCGATAGTCCAATTCATTACCATTTAGTTTTTTTTTTGGCAGTGACAGTAGCGCAAAAAAAGTAGATAGAGTGGCACCTGAAGTTTTATGAAGTTGTGCTTGTCAATGAAAATTTATAGTTTAGAAAATCTTGTTTATTTTATGTAGTTGAATGTAAAAAAACTAAGGACAAAAAGCAATTTTGATTTAATGAACCAAAGGCGAGTGCTAAAGAATTCTAATAGTATTTTAAAAGACACGAATGAAGTATCAAACAAGGAACATTCAGACCAAGATCAAGTATCGCAATAACAAAAAAGAGCATTTTTCGGTAAAAGAGAAATACCTCGGTTGGAAAAAAAGGTACAGCCATTTAACACTTGCTCTAAAAAATAAGAAAAAAACTCAGTGGCACATGCGCGAGTGAACAGATATAACGACGGAAACATATAGGGATCTCGCGAAATCCCACTAATCACAGGCAGGACTAGAAGGGTTAATATATTTGCATTAACATGTTTAAATTCAAGAAAAATTTTAAATATCTCTGATTTCAAAACATTTTTTTTATACATATTGTAGTAGAAAAATAATTTTACTATAAAGCTTAGGAATAATTTCTGTTATTTAAAAAAAAAATACACTGAGAAATAGTTGTAATTAATAATCTATCTAATCTATGTAATTAATAATCTAATCTAGTAAAATAAGTTATTTGTTTATTAAAATAATTAAATGGACGGTCTACCTCTTTCACATGATGATTCCTTAGTAGACATTGTGGGTATTAACATATATACTCCCCCATGTTTGAGAAGCCAACAGACACTACTGATAACGGCACGCCCGGGACAAGAGCAAATAAAAGAGAACGGTGAAGATTTATCCGACAGTGTGACCGCGCCTTTAGTTTGTAAAAATAAAAACGAAGATTAGAACAAATTTATAACCACACCCGAGCACGCGTTTTGTTTCCCTTTTCCCCCTTTTTATTTACTTCCTTCCTGTTTCAGCGCGGGGAGGGGGGGTCGTTGTTTATTGCGGCGATTTAGTATTGGCAGGTAATGGTTTAAATTAACAGTAAATATTGAATCAGCGGATTTTAATAGGAGGAAAAAAAACAGGGCGTCGCTCGCTCTGGGAGCACTTCGGGCGAATTATGGGTCCGTAAAAGAACTCCGCAATTTTTATTAAGTTGTTCGAACAGTTAAATCTCGACCGTCGCGGCGAGCGAACCAGAGCGAAAAAAACTTCGCGAGCCAGCGATAAAAAACGCTGTAAAATCGCGAATAGCGGTCCTCTCTTTATTACCGCAGATTGAAAACATTTCAATGGCAATTTAAGAGTTTTGGATATCTCACTTATATTAATTAGTAATAAAATATACTATTTCATCAGATCTGAGCGTTCGGTATGCATCGAAAAACTTCGGTAAAACTCGGCATGTATTCATGTAGCGAATGTTACCTGCTTCGTTTGCTGAGAATACAATTAGTTATGTATAAAATATGAATCTTACTTATATTAATTAACCATTAAATAAATTCTATGAAAAAACCAAGTGGAACGTATATAAGGCATATGCCTTATATACGTTCCACTTCACTTACTTACTTATTCGTTCTACGTTATATACGTTCTACTTCACAAATTCACTTAATATAAGTTGAATCTCATATCTTATAAGCATATTGTGTACGATGTTATTCATATTTGTCATAGCTAAGCAAGGCTGCATATAAAAAATATATACATGTAATTACATTTACAGTTTAGCAGGACCAACTGATGGAGAAATAATGTAAAGTAGTTTGCGTTTTTTTTTGTATAGTTGGTAAGGTATAAGAGTTCGGATGTTATAAAAACAGCAAGATTTCAGTAAATATGGCTATTTTAGAAATGAAGGAATCTTAATTCAAGCAGAATACTTAATGGATAACCTCTTAAGCTGTCAACGACAATGATCGACAACACGCAGAGACACTTGCCGGCAGAGTATCACGAAACGCGCTTTCACCTCCGAACCCCTTCCCGGGACGAAATAGATCCACTTATCTCCTGCAGGACAAGCCAGCCCGTGTGTCATGTCGTCGCGGTCTTTGGATTCAGAAAAAACGTATTTTTAATAAAGGGTAGAGTATTTTTAACTTCTACATAAGCCACTGATATAGAAAGCTTCTATTTAGTACACAAGACCAAACAGTGTAATCAACAAAATGTCTAAATAAAAGCACGTTAAATAATTTATGTTAAATAAAACTTGATCTGTGTTTTGTGTTATTTCTTTCAATATTGCGAACAGATGATATTTGTTTTTTTTACTAGTTATGAGTAGTAAAATTAAAACAGTTGTGTGATTTTCTTATACATATAAGCGATGTTAATTAATAATAATCATTGCTTACTCTCAAATGATGTAGCTCTTGACAAAAAAGTCTCTTAATTTGTTTGAATTTAACGGTTTTAGACAACATATTCACAAATTCAATAGCGTGTTTAAGAATTAGTTTTATAACATAAAGATCTTATGTATATTTTCGTATCATGAAACAAAAAAGAGATTTTAAAGCAAAGTTAGTGGCTCAGTTTTCAAAAGACCCTAAAACAAGAATGTCAAGCAACCTTAGAGGGAATGTAGTACACTTCTACAAAAACTGATGTACAATTCCACTTCTAGAGGTAATATAATGAAATAAAATTATATCCAACAGAAATATTGTATCCACTTAGGTTTATGATTATATTCGCAAATATAAAGTGCTTTTAGAATTGAATGTCAAATGTTGATCAAAAGGTTACTGGGGCAGATGCGTGGCTTCATGAAGATGATCCCGCTACCGAGACCGAAACGCATAAAGATACAAACCACTACGCAGCATAGCACCCATGAAATGCAAGATCAAATTCAAATTGCTCTTGTTTTCAAAATAAATTATACAGTCTTTGAACGTTGATTATGCGATACATTAATATTCAGTACATTCTTCTACGGAAACATTTTGTATTGTATACGATAAGATGTTATCCCTTTAAGAGATCGCATTTCGCCCATATCTCCGGCGCACATCCGGCCTGTCCCCGGGCCAGGGCTATTTCTGTTCCCCCTTGATCATTTACATCCCAAACGGGGATTCCAGTACCACGCGTATTCTGCGACACTTGCCATACAAAAGAGAACTGTCATACGTTATAAATATACCTTGAACAAACGAATTACTTACATTAAAGGCGTTCCAGCCGTTTGAGTGCTCGTTTTCGCTTTAAAGGTTATGTTTAACATTTCTCAAGTACTGTTTTGCTAGATATTACGTTTCTGCGTAGATAATTTTAGACTCCAAAGCAAGCCGAAAATAACTTTGAGTATAAAATAAACTACAGCAATTACAACCAAATAAAAATTAAATTTGTGATATTTAAAAAAAAACAACATGTATCTGGTATACATATATTATATATGATTTCGCTTTTGTAAAATAACTTTTTTTGCTTCCTTATACCTCACTTAGGTTACAGCACTTTAGGTTACGTCGAAAACGCTAATTTATATTCAATGTAATTAGTAGTAAATAACATTTTTAAGTATTGATATCATATATTTGTAAAAAAGGACTACGCAGTACTATGGCTTCACTGTATCAGTAATACACGTATTGATAAAGCAAAATTGACGCTGATATGAAAAACAATATTTTTGAAAACTGTTATCACCATAAAACAAATCAAAAGATGTGTGCGTGCGATTTATTTTGTGAAAAAATAAATTTATATTTTCGGAATAACTTCAAATAAAAAAGAGCAGACGAAGGGAACACAAAATTGCAAATCGTATATTGTGTCCACATTCTCCAGCTCATAGAAACTTGTTGTATTGATTTGTAAGGGCCGTCGGGTGAAAAGGCTTTCTCTATAGTGAAAACCAAAATAAAATAGAGACGGACTCAATGCCGTGTCTACAGAGCACGCAGTGGCGTAGGCCTAGGACTAGCTTTGCTGAAAATCTTCAAATGTCTAACACAATTCAATGTCCAAACTTCTAAAAATTATATTTTGATAAAAATATTTTTTTCTAGGGTGCTGTGCAACGATCTTAGTACCGGGACAGAAACGTCGAAAGACTTAAATCATAAAGCAGCACAACACCCAAGAAAGAAAAATATGTAACGACAAGGGCTACCAAATCTACAAACGTATTTTTTTAATGATTTAAAATTCATTTTATATTTTAGTAATGATATAAAGCAATTCAAGGATCTGCACCAATGCTAAAGAGACACACTTAAAATTATTTTTTCATCATTAAGTGCCTCTCCTCAGAGAAGGTTAGCGACTGAGCATATACTCATGCTGAACCAGTTTTCATGGTTTTTTAAGGGGAAAATAGTGAAGTGGGTTCCTGGGTCTCTACAAAATGATTCACTTTATATTATATACGTACAAACATTATTTTTAAATACAGATAACATTTAACACTAGACTTCTAAAGATCGTGTGAAAAAAACCACATATGAATCATTATCTTTATTTAAGGCTCGATGTCAACACAATCTTAGATCTTTCTAACAGTAAACTTCATTGAACATCGAATAAATGTTAATCCAAATACTATATCTATATATTTTATTGAAGCCACTCCTAATGTGACATATTTTTTTATGTAAAAATATTTTTTTTTTAAATCTCCAAGTACTAAGATTTCTCGCTTACTGCTGGAAAGAAAAGCGCGCCACTGGCACAGAATATAGTAATAAGTCCGTAAAAGCTATCCCGAGTGATATGTAAACAAAAAGAGAGAAAAAGAAAGGAGACAAATAGAAAGACTGCTGTCGCCAGAAATAATCCAAGATGGAGACTACCCACTCCGTGACGTGACGTGTCATGAATACAAAACAAATTATTTCATCAGATAGGCTCGGCTTATAAAGATTTTCGCAAAAAAATATAAACAATACTCTGATTGTTAAAATATATAAAAATAACTTTCAACTTTTAACTTTTATATAAATTTCAATTGGATTATTCTTAATATAGCAAATTAAAAAAATATATATTAAAGATATTGTTTTATGGTTCGATTTTTTATAGATAACAAAAATAATGTGCATGGTATTATGATAAGAAACGTACAACGTCGCAACGATTGATATTCAACACCTGGTATTTCACAGGTAACAGCGACTCCAGTACAGCAATATACAATACACGTACTTTGATTTATGAAAATATTATTAATAAAAACTATATTTGTAACAAAAATATGAAATGTTTGGAAACGTGTAAAGCACCTTAGATTTGGTGGTAGAATTTTCCATCATAAGATACTTGTGTCGTATAAGTATGAAAACCGCACGATACGCGGTATTATTGTTGCGGGCAGTGGTGTGTCTCGAAACTCGCCGACTTCAATTTTAATGGAATGACATTGTCATATTGTCAAAGTCGGTAGAATGGAATCTCCTCGGAAACTTTATTAATATATCTTCACTGAGGCTTTACGTCTTCGTGTAAATACAGACAATCTAAGCTGCTCTGAGTAATTGTATACTACATCCCTTAGTGAGGATTTTATTTGAACGTCTTCAACTTTGTCCTTTGTCCCATAATGTATACGGAAAATAAATATTGCAAAAGAAGTACCAAATATAAAATATAACGAGTGAGTCCATTTAAAATTTACTCGAGAAGTCGTCGCGGAGCCGCTGTGTTTTTCAATACAGAAGGTTTTATACTCAAGACGACGCTCGAAGCTGCAAAATAAATCTATGAACTTCACAGTATTCAAAGGGAACCGAAAAAAAATTATATTAATTTTACACAAGGAAAGATTTCAAAAGCTTTTCGTATTTTAAAAGTGTTTCATATATATTGCTATTTACTCAAAACCTGAATATTTTCAAGAGTTGCTTGTTCGCTCGGTGGTTAAACCATTGAGTGGTGTAAGAGATTTCCCAGAATTTATCCATGTTTTTAATAGATGAATTGTTCTCACTTAACTATTAAAACGCTTCTTTCAGAAGTATTATAAATAATTTTGTATTGAAATTATATTTTTCGATTGTGGACATGAACAACTTATGAAAAAAAATCAATGGATATGCTACAAAAGCATGTTTTATTTAAAATTAATCATTCTCTTGCCGTGAAAATCATTTGTCTTTTCTGGATGAACATACAGACATTCAGAGATGATTTTTTTAAATTTAACTTAAAATAAAGTGAGTCTATAAATCATAAAAATAAATTTGTTCAAACAACGTGTTTATGCGCAAAACTTAGAGCTTGGAGACTGTGAAATATTAATGAAGTCATATAAATTCTAAGCTCAGTTCAATATTGACAAGTTTCTTTCTTGTCCAAAAATAACCAAACGTCAATAAATAAAATAGTGTGTAAATGGCAAAAACACACTTTTTTTTTCATTGCTACTAATCCAATGTAGTATAAAAAAAACCTAAAATAGAAAAATAAGAAGACAATCCAATTGATTATTATTTTGCCTTACGCGTTCATCCAGTCAAAAAAAAGTTACGCAGGTCAGCTAAAAATAAGTCGTTTGGGAAAAGTAAGCAATCGTTTTTATATTTACAAAAGACTCAACAATTTGTCCCCGGCAGAGCTGGCGAGGATCGAAGATGATTGTCGGAAAATGCCTTCTTCTTCGTTCATTTTTCGCTCCCCGGAGGACTATTATTTTTCCCAACACTTGTGCACGAATCCGACAGCTCCCTCCCTCCCCTCCGCCAACTTTAACGCCATAATTCACAAAAAATAACTTTCGCAAGAAAATCACGTGGGTTTCCAGTGCGTGAATAAATATCCCGTGAAAAGGAGAAATCTCAACAGGGCGATGCGTCGGGCGTGATGGATATTATTTATTTCGTGATTTTTGTCCTGTCGCAGCGGCGGAACTTGGAGCATTGAAGGCACTGAAGGATGAAAACGCTAGACTTTACCGAAACAGCAGAAGCAAAGCTTTTTATTTTAAATAACTCAAAGAAGTACTTCAGACCACTGAGCGTTTTAAGTTGGAGTATTTCACCAAGCAATAAGCGACCCTAGAAACACTCTGAAAAAAAAAAGTAACCCAAGTACAGTACAGTAAAAAAAAAACAGTCTTAAAGAAGAGGATCTTTATCGTACCACCCAAAAATAATAACAATATTTAAAACTCAGGAGATCGTCAGATTGATTTCTATGGCAGTATTTGAACAAGCTTCGCATTTTAATTAAAAAATATTTGTACGAACAATACTCCCGGCGAATTTGATTAAAAACATAAGAATTTAAATTAATGAATAAGACAATGTAAATATTTTTGTTCAATATACTAAGCAGATGTGAGAATAACATGTGACGTAGTTTACAATTAATAAACAATGTAAAATTATTATTACTAAGTAATATGATATTAAAATTATTATAAACATTAAAAAAATAAATTATATTCGTTTTCACGTATCGCCACAAATATGTTTCTAATGGTGCAAAAAGTAATAAACCATTTTGCAGAATCTCTACCGATCATCATACAACATGTGTTTGGTAACAAATCCAGACTAAATAAAAAAATATTATCACATGTGAGCCTCGGTTCTGTATTTTTTTTATTTAAACCATTCCCAAATTGCATGTACTTGAAAAATAGCCACTTTTATATTTTTTTAATTATAAGTTTTAGTATAAAAAAATTTGACTTAATAATAAATACATTTTGACTAGTGGAAATATATTTTTTTTAGTTTAATATTGAACTTTCTTAATCATAACATTATTCTTGGTCAGTATTATTTAAATCTATTTATTGTTTATTTTTATAGAACGGGAAACATTTAAAGACTAAGACTTTATTCTGAATCGCATCTCTAACTCAAAACAGAATATGGAGCATATAAGGAAACTCCAATAAAACCCCTTGCATAAACGCTACTCCCTACACATAACTTATGAGCGATACAGAACTTCGATCATGCCTGAAGCTTGCTTTATCTAATGCAGGAAAAGTTAATTGACCTAAGAGCGATTTAGCAATTGACAGGAACTACGAGCGCGACCAATTACTGGCAAAATATCCGGAAGATCAAAGTAGGCCAGACTGATGTAACTATCGAGCAAGTTAAATTATACAATTCATCAGTTGCGCTTCTAGTGCGGTCGAAGTTATGGCAAAGTGCTATTGGTATCACAGGTTCAAAGCGAGAAACCAGATCAGTTCAATTTCCCCTATTGATTTAGAGACTAACTGCTCAAAGCGATCTCTGCTAGTGATAACTAGATTATTTTGGAGACTATCGACTTTGTAGAGGTGTTACAATATAATGCAATCTTAATAAACACACAACTTCAATAACTTTGTAAGTGTATTTGAGCGGTTCTAACAGTATTCAATCATAAATAGATACAAATAAAATTTAAATGTGTATAAAATAATAAGTACATAATTCTAATGCGTCATTTGGATTTCTCACAGTTCATGGCAAATTTTAAAATAATGTGTATATGGCAGTCGTTATTCTGAATATTAATGTCAATGTTGGAAAATATACGACAGGAGACAGATGCCATTTATAGTAATGTAAAAATTAAATATTAATATGAAATATATAGCATGGTAAACATTCTCTGTGCACATCTCTGTGGCAAAATAACCATGAGCTCTCTCTCATTCAGATTCTGTTAGTATTTTCAGTATCAAACTATTTATTATATACTTTACAATAATTAGTTTACCTTTAAAAGCATTTGATTCTATTTTTATAATAACTTATTAGTGCTTACATTTGGGAAGTATCTAAAGCAGTTAATGATTACGACAAATTTACAAGAAAATAATACAGTTAAAGTTAATCGCTTTTTGCATAGAACTCCGAACTTATTCAGCAAGTTGACAGAAAATTCTAAGATAATTAGAATCACAAAAAAAGCTGTCATTAAAATTTGCAGTCAACGAAATCAAGTACAAAATCATTTACACTTACCAAAAAGTGATAGTACGCGAAACAAAAAAAAAAATAGTCATTTATACGAATATTTAAAGATAATTAGAGCTACCAAAAAGTTGAATAGAACCGTTCGTATTTTTTATTGAAGTAATGAAGTTGAGAGTTGCAGATAAAGCCAGATTTGGTTTGCAATGAAAGCTCAGTAGTCAAGTTTATAAAAAAAATATTATATTTTAGCGTTCATAGGGCCTACTAATTTCTTTAATAATATGTATATTCTACTATACTTTTTAAAAATATTATAATTAAAAAAAACCGTAGAATACATTCATTATATATTTGATAATCATACACACAGTAGGTTTGAGGTTTTTTTTTTTAATATCAATAAAAAGTAAACAAAAATGAACAATACCCTTTTTAAAGAAAAACTTTGGGATTATTTAAAATATGTAATACAAAATCAATATTGTATTATTGTACCGGATATTAAATATTTCCGAATTTGGTCTTCCCCTCGGGCCGGCCATTCGCAGCACCCTCGCCCATACGTGCCGCTCCTCCTGTTCGGCTTATATTGTGGAGATATCCTTTTGTGCAACAAAACTTTGTTTCTATACAAAACGTGTTCCAAATGGCTAATTGCTGCAGTAAGTCGTATGGGAACCGGCTTTCGGATTGAGTTATGAACATTTCCGGCAATGTTTACGGCAAATTCAGCACGGCTGTTCTGAAAAAGCGCATAACGTAACCGTTTATAACCTTTAGTAAAACAATGCACCAAGAAATAACGAATTACGAACAGCTTGTTACTTTTCAGCCGGCTACACACGCAGCGACACTATTTGTTACCGATTTGTCATCAGCAAGTAGCGTACGTTTATTTTGGGTGTTTTTGTGTAGGTAAAGAATGCAAAAGTAGACGCAATTGGCTAATTTATTACAATACAAGGGAGCAATCGACGATTGTTCAAAGATATGAATACTCAACTTAAATTATACTTCCGCTGTTTTATTTGATTAATTTTTAACTGATTTTTATTAATGTAATTAAAAAAAACAATAATTTATGTATGAGCATATCGTTCGATGATACTCACTTACATGCATCGAAATCAATAGTATATGGTGAAATTGCAATTTTTCATGCCGTCATACAATCTCTACGAGAAATAATTTTATTCCTGTATGGTAAAAAAAGTTTCGAGCTGAATACACACGAAGCGTCGCATCTTGCATTTGATTTAAAATAAGCATAAATTGTAGTTTTATTTTGGATGTCTTTTTGTTGTTTAGTCAAAGTAAATAACGCAAAATAAGACGCTATTGGTTTGTTACCATTCGGTTTTCAGTTGTGTCGCAGCGTGTGTAGATTTAGATTAGATTTATGCCTATGCCAATGTTAATGCATTGAATTCAGTGAAATAGTTTCTGAAATCATTTCTAAATCATAAATGCAGGCTATAAATCCCGATATCAGAAATTCAAATTGACTTGTTGAGCCCGTCCGTTCTGCTCGCGGGGAGCGTCATGTTGGCAAATCATATTTCCAGCTTACATTCCGAACATAAATCGACGCTGCGTTTCGAGCATTCGTGTCGTTCGGCCTGCGAGGCCATCATCAATCATGGAACAATGAAACGGAACTGCTGGAGCTGGAAACATCGCAAATAGAACTCCCGCATTGCCGAGCCGAGGAGGAAGGGCTGCTCGGTCGCGCGGATTGGAAGTACTGGAGATTCGTCTGCGATCGGAATATAATTTTCTGCTTATTCATCGCAACGATATGCCTTTACGTAAACACTTAACACATGAAACGACTAAGCACTCATGAAACGCCTACTATTACCTTGCGCCTTAGCCTTTTTGACCAACATCGTCAAATAATCGAGCTAAGATTACAATAATTATACACAGGTATGTAAACGATGCATATTTGCTTTTATTCGTGAAATTAATAGAATAGCTAAATGGCTGGAAGATTACGACCGTTTTTGTATGTATGCTTTTGGTTTTTTTACGTCGTCAGAAGTGTCATTTAAAGAGCAATACGTCATACAACATTTAAGCAAAAATGTGTACACTATAATTGATAATATGGATCCAGGGTATTGCACTGCTTTTTTGAAAAATTTCAGCTTCACAAAATAGTTGAGAGATATGTCGACAAATTGAGTATTTTTTGCACATAGTTTGACAACAGCACATTACTTTAAAACCTTATTGTAAAAATGTACAAACTAAAATTATGGTATTTTAAGCTTCCCGCTGGCTTATGCTCGGTTTATTTAAATTTCAAAGAAAGTTAAAATATTTTTAAAAAGGTTGAAATCTGATTATTGTAAAAGTCAACGTGTCGTTGTATTATTAATACATATTTTATTAAATGGTATGCCTTTAAACATCAAAGCGTAACAAGGTAGTGGTTAAGCAGGGTAAGATGACGATAATTCCATTTAGGGTATAAATATGGGGAGAAGGCTTTTGAGGGAAACATTTTAGAAATGCGAATACTTCTGATTGCGGGTGCTCTGCTTTACCAAGCATTTCTTTAGTCACGAAGATATTTTCAAAAATATCTATGAATTTGCATTTATAGACGAAAAAATCCTTGGCTATTCAACAAGAATATTAATAGATATTGTATTTATTGGTTTTTGGGGCTCCTTTTCGGTACTTCGTATTATTGGTCTCATTCTAAGACGCTTTCACGGAGAATTTAATTTCTTCATTTTGATAGGTCGGGGGAGGCCGTAGAAACAATTATTGCGTATTGTTTTATTATTTTTTGTACATTATTCGAGCCACGTACGTTCAGCGAGGCTGCAAAGATAAATACCAGCAATAGTTATTAGCAAAATCATGATGTGAATACAACACTATTATATTGTATGCTTAATATTTTTTATTTTTGTATTCTGCCTGCATCGATTGTTGTTTGGCATATAATGGGCAAATAATAAGGCATTCATCCTATAAGCGTTAAGCATTCTGTTTAGTTCCAACTATATGTTATATAACAGAAATGTTATTACTATAAACGATAGTGGTGGCCATTAAGGAAAGACGACCAAAATCGATTAATTTAAAAACTTATAATTTTTTAAGGTACGTAATTTTTACCGTTATTTATAATTTATTTACCACTAACCAAAAAATATTTAATATAGAACTAGATTTTTAAAAAAAACATCCAATGGAGTAATAAATTGTATTTTTCAAATTATTGAAAAAAACAGCTTAAATAATCTAACTCAATTAACATGTTAGCTTTGTATAAACAAAATGTACTATTTATTTTTATCATTGTTGAACTTTCAGATCATTCTGAATTAATCAATTTTGACCTATTTATATCATATTCTATAGAGCGCGGATGAGATAGCCGAGTTTTAAATTACTTAATTAAATTTATTAATTGACTTTTGAATTAATGTTGAACTTTTGACTTTTGAAATTTTAATTGCATAAAAATTAAGCGGTACATGAACTTGTAGCGTTAAAAATTTCAGTCAACAAACTAATTGATTTAGAAACAATAATTTTGTAGTGTTAACACTTTATGGGTTACGTATTTTTTTATTTTTTTTTCAATCTTCTCTTTCTTAATGTTACTGAATCCATGTCTTGAACGTTATTTCATCTCATGCCTCTGCTTTCGACATATTACTTGAATAAAACCCTCTTATCTGATGGCATGTATTTTAAATATAAGCGTTTATAACTTATAAAAAAAAATTACCTTTGTGTGAAGTCTCGAATGTGTTTATGCTTGTAAATTGAAGATCAAAGACGCAAAATAACATACCTGTAACAAAAAAAATTAAATGAACAAAACATAAAAAAATTCAATACTCAGATTTTTATGCAATGAATAACAAACGTAACGTAATAATGAAAAATTATACAAATATTTTCTTATCTTTTTTATTGATTCGGTCTAAAAATAGTATTTTCAAGTAAAATAGGTTTTTTTTTTAAATTGTAAATATTTTTAAATGGCAACCATTTCCATGGGCTATTTTAACAATATCTTCTCCGCAAAACTCTTAACAATAGTAATATGTAATTCTTGTTCACTCTGAAGATAAAAATAAAAATATTTTTTTTTTAAAGTCACGTCCCGAGACAAAACTAAAGCGTTTTGACATCATAACTCGATGGTTTTAAAAAATAAAATCATCCATTTATTACTGATAACGAAAATGGGAAAAAATACAGAAATAAAAGGGTACGTACTATGTAAATTTGTAAAGTGCAATCTATATATAAACACGAGTGAAGTGTATAAATGCAGTTATTGAGTCAATCAGAGTCACAACCTTGAAATAAGGTTATCATTCAGACAGATAAATGGATTTTATTCACTCAATGCTGAATAGTACATGAAGCTATCGGCTAATAAGTGCGCTAATATAAATACTGTTCAATTGATTTGGTTATATGGGTGTTGAGCTATTTTAAGATTTAGAAAATCTATGAAGATGGTTCCAGCATGGGTACCGAAACTTTGGAGTATATAAAACTTACTGAAAAAAGTACTGCTGTTTCTCTAGTGACACCAAACAATAAGCCACATAAGTAAAAACAAGTCGAAACTAAACAAAAAATATTAATTTAGGGATATTTTACATATAATAACATATTTAGTTTCAACGTAGCTAGAAACAATTTAGTCCAACATTATTAAACATTTATAAAAATATATAAATGTATTTTCAAGAAAAGTATCTCCTGCGTATTTTTTTACTTTTTTTCAGGCTTAAAGTTCTATATATAAAGGTCACATCTAGTAATTGTGGTTATTTTTTATACTCGAATGTCATTACGCTGACCATAAACAAGGAAGCACTTTTATTCAACGTCGCATAATTCTGCAATCTTTCCGCTCTTTGGAGCGGCGCAAACGAACGAGCCACGCACATGGAATCGTTCGCTTATGAGGACCCCCGAAGCCTCCCCGAATTGCTTGGAAGGACCCCCGAGCCACCCCTGCCCCGAGGGATGGTGAAGGGTAATAACAGAAAGGATATGGCAAAACAGGATTTATGAAAACTTTCATTTGAGAACACGTTTGTCAATTTAACATTATATTTTACAATCTGCTGAGCTGTCGGCGTTTGAAAGAAGTATTTTTTTTTAATCATTATAAAAAACGTAAAACATTAAAAAAAAACAAACAACGTTCAATCAGATTGATAAAAAAACAGAAAAGATTATTTGTTGAATAAATAATAATATAGCTGTATACCTCAAAAGCCTTAAACCAAGACTTAATTCAATGAAATACAGCCAAGACTGTTTAATCCACGTCGACGGGTGCTATAGTTATATGGAATGATAAGGTTCGAAAGTTCAATGCGCGAGACTCATTCGTCTTACTTTGCTATCCAACCCCTAGTTTAAATTCTAAACACGGAAACAGTACGGGATAAGAAACAAAGGGCGGTAGGTGAGGAACACTGCACGGACCGGATATGCAGTATAAGTTTTCTAGATTTCTTACAGTACAAAAGAAAGTTTCAGATATGAGACGAATTATTGAAACGTGCAACGTAGGCACACGAAGCTATTATGATTATAAATAAAGCATAAAAAAATAGTTCAGGTGCCTATGAAGACAGAAGTAGTCACGGTTTTATGCAAAACTCGATAGTGTCAAGTCTACTGTGAACCATAAACTCCTGTATGACAAAATACAATAATCAAGAAAATTCTTCCCTGTTGCGTTTTAAAACTTCAAAACTGTCATAAAAAAATTTACATTACCGGGATAATAAATTTTTCGTGAAATTTACATATTTTTCTCAAATAAAATATGTATATTTAGAAGTATAACTTTTTTTACTGTTGGCTCAAAGAAAGTTCGTTGCATAACATAAAAATAACTGAAATCAATAAAAAAAATTTTTTAGTATAAATCAAAACGACAATGAGTTATTTAAAAACAAGGTAATAAATTTTAGAAGAAAAATGTACTGTAACATAAATATTATATGTCTATTTTTTGGATTGAACGTCAATCAGATGCGTATGTATTACCCATTATGGGTTTATTATATTATTACTAATATGATTAGGCACATTAGTTCACACATAGAAGATGATTAAAGAAATTCTCAGAAAAATATCATCGTGATTTGTGTAGGATTTTAAACCACATCCCCAGGCTTACGTGACCGGTGTACTGACGCTTGTACTAACAAATCACATCCATTAATCGAAAATTTTTAACAATCATACTCCACATATGAACCAATGTGCCCGGGCCAACCAACCAAAATATTGGTTGGCCTGGGCATTTAGGGTGCGATTTAGTTATTTGTGCTAGAAATATATTCCCGGTTTGCAAGGTGTTCACCTTTAACCCCTCCGCTTAAATAAAAGCCAGTGCGCTACAGAAAGGCTGCAGCGACGGCAATCGGAAGTCGCGCCTATCGCGGGCTGATTCTCATTTCTGCCATAGCGCGACAGCCAGTCGGGGAATTTATCAGAGGCCAGGGGAGGGAGTCCTCCAACCCCTTATTTATACGAAGACTGAACCCCGAAACAAAGAGGTCTATTTAACACTCGGGGTGCGCGAGCCTTATTCGGACGTGATATTCCTCGATTCCGAATTTCCGAATTTGTAATCAAAAGCAAGCTAACGTATTTAACATCCCTTTACTAAATAAAGCTTAAATTAAAAAAAAAAAAAAATCAGTTGATATTATGTCGCTGCGTGTATAGCCAGTTTAATCAATTTCATAGAAGTATATATAAATGTCAAAAAACGCGGATTTAAAAAATATTTTATCAAAATAAATGTTACAACGTAAACCTACATTAAAAATGGTGAAATGTAGTTTTTTTTAAGTTACATTGTTACATGTTGCTAAACAAAATCAATACACCTCTTGGATTTAACATTAGCGTTACAATGAAAACATGTCCTAACATAATATACTTAAAATCAAAATACCTCCCATATTAGTTCTTTGCATGCAAAGGTTGTGTATTTTTTTTTTGTAAATAAAAGTGGACACCTCATTTATCATATACAAGTTTTTGATATTTTTAACACACTGGGGTGCATGCTTTAAATTACAAGCTATGTCAAAAAAATTTGCGATACGTTCTGTATGTTTTGTTCAAAACCTTTCAGGGTATTATAATATCTGTAATTATGCAAAATGCATGTAGAATAATAAAAATGCAAAGAATATACTAATGGCCCCTCATTTATAAATGGTCGGTAAAACTATTCGTTTCAAAATAGTTAATCTGGAACACATAAAGTAATTTATTTAATTACAAAGTTATTTACTTCCAATTAATCTTTTACTTTTCTCTGTGAATGCTTAAGATAAACCATTCAGCTGCGAAAAATTACACCAGCACATAATGTGCCATTATTATTTCTGTGAAAGAACTTTAACTCTGATTAACGAGTAAGATTGAAGACAGCAGAATATACAAGAGTAATTCTGGTACATAATACATTAAAGTTTTCAGAACTTTGCAGTCAACTTCTTGCTCTCTTTATTGTTTACCGCCCTTGAGAGTTGCCGAAAGCTGATATCGATCTAAAATTTCATTACATTTCCTGGCGCTAAGTTATTGTTTTACAAAAAAACAATATTTAAGTAAATATACTTACCAATTGTGCTCAAACTTTACCACGCCTACACGTAACTTAAGCAAAGTTACATCGAGTGTAAAACTTAAGGTTTTAGGGACGCAAATATTTTGCCGGGTTTTTGTCACTGTCGCTTCTGCTTTTTCGTTTTGACAGCAAATATTGTACGAAGCTGACTAATTTATTATTTTTTCCACTGTCATAAAATTCAAAATGAAATATTACTTAAAATTGGTGCTTATTCGTGATGTTATTTTGTGTTAATTTAACAACTATCGTAACCAGGTTATGACAATCACAGCCCGTAGAAGCTAATTATAACCTATGGTCTATTTGATATCTTCTATAAAATGGACGTATGGTGGAGTCAGAATCTCTCGACTTGACGGAGCATCTTTACGACCAGAAGCCTTGAATAAACGAAATGTTTTAGTAACACACAGGAAAAAACCTGAAAAAATATACGGCACACATGTTTTCATTTGAATGGCACAGCTAGATGACACGATTGATTTTCACTCCATACAAATGGAGTGAATACCATGAACGCAATGAAGGCAGCTTTATACACAGCGAGACTACTTGCAACCGATTGGCAACTAGCTAATAGCATCATTGTATTTATGGTGTTTTTTTATAGGTTATGCTTAGGTAAATAACGCAACAGCACATTAGCTAATTACTATTTGGTTTGCAGTTGTGTCGCAGCATGTGTATAGGGCTTTTTTGTTATCCAATTCTTAGTTATTTATTTAATTTATTAATCAACTCATGCAGAAAAAGGGTTTTTTCACATATATTCTCTATATAACTCAATAACGAAAATAAAGACATACATGAACGCTGCCATCTAAGCCACATATTTTAAGCCTCACAACATAACCATAGCCATAAGAACTATTGTACATTTACCAAATGATAACATAAAAAAATCTTCAAATATAATTTATTTTGTCATTTTAAGATATCTGGTTCTTTGGTAAACATTTTTTTTAAATATATCACATATCATGTACCTGCAAGGGTAAACTGGGGTGTTAAAGGTAAAATTGTGTTAAATTTCTTTGTAATTCATTTTACATAAGAGCATAAGTAGATTTTTCTTGTCGCTGTGTGAAAAGTATTCCTTAAAACATATCCGAAGCTCAATTTGACAGTGAGAAAAAATATACGAATTTATAAATATTTTTGAATAAAATACTTCGAGTAAAATACAGAGTGAGATTTTCTCACTCTGTTTGATAACGCCACTCGCTGAAAATCTCACTCTGTTTTATAATGCCAACGTAATAAAGGTTGGCGAAACCGGTCACTAATAAAAACAAAAATGTGGAAAATCACTCAAGTATTTTATTCAAAAATATTAAAATGGAATTCCACCAAGTACTCTCTGTCAAAAATATTGAATTTCTTAACGAATTTATTACATATTCAACTAACGTTGAAATACAAGACACTCTATGAAGGAAGATTGTCTAGGCTAGGGTGTCGTATACAATATCATTTTCCTTAATAGTTTGAAAATTAGCCTGATGTTTGAGTTACAATTCTGCGAGATCTGTTGACGGAGTTGCGTTGGCGAAGCGGATGATGCGATTGCCGGTGTTATCATTAGCAACGATGATGATAATGATGGCGCGTTCGCCAACGTTTCTGTTGTTTGATTATGTCGTTAAACAAGCAAATTGTTTGCTTACTCCTCGGCTGTTTACGCACGCTTGTTCAAACCAGCTGCGAGGTGCACAGAACAAACAATAATGTTTGTTAGTACTAACGTAAAGATTAAAACATTGTTTTGATTACGTTGAATGCTCGACTGTATCTCTTGGCAAATTAGAATTAAGGATTTTTGCTTACACAGTATTTCAATACACCGATGCTAAAAGTTTTATCATTCAAATTTATATTCTTATCAGGAACTTTGAGCATTACACTGTCAGTGTTTTTTTTATAACGTTGTAATCTATATATATAAAACACTAAAAATGTTTGTTAGTCCGCTATAGGCTTTGAAACCGTACGACCGACGAGCCCCACACCGTGTTTATTTGAAAGCCAAAAATACCGAAAGTAATCAAGACCACTAAAATTATAAAAATTGATTATCAAATTTGGTTTATTCAATTAAGAAAAATCCCATACAAAAGTTTCCAATTCATAAAAGGAACTGCCATTTTCGCGTATTGCATATACGCGAAAATGCCTTGAAGCTGGCTGCCTGCATGGCTACCAATCGAGAAATACTGATATTGATGTTTGTAAATATTAGAATGAACTTGCCGTTACAGGCTGCCGAACTTACGGAACAGAATTAGGTCGATTTTTGATATTTTCCATACAAAAATTTTCAACATCTGTAAAGTGGACATCGTTCCTCGCAAAAAATTGAAAAAAGAACATTGTGAAGATCGCGCGGACAGATCGTACGGACTTTCAAAACAAAATCACTATCTGTCATTCACAACGTGTTTTATCATAATGAGTTTGTCTGTTTATATATGGGAAAAAAATTATTCCAACTCAAATCGACATCGATCTTATATCTGCTGAACACCCGCATCAACGTGAAGATCTGATACTTTTTGACGTTGTTTGTAAGAACATCACGGCCCATGCGGAGTGTTGCATATGAATTCGCCTTGCATAAAAGACGGCAAATGCACGAAAAGATATCCACGCGATTTGATCGATGAAACTCAAACTGGTCTACGAAAGCCAGAAGATGGAGGATACACCACCACCATTAAATTAAGAAACGTCGATATTGACATTGATAACATATGGATTGTTCCATACAGTCCAATACTGTAAAAAACATTTCAATCATATATCAATGTGGAACACTGCAACTCCGTGAAATTCATATGCAAGGACATATGCAAATATGTTAACAAAGGCAGTGATATGGCAGTGTTTGAGCTTTCAAATCGAAACTATGAAATCACTCAATTTCAGATGGGTCGCAGTAATGAAGCTGTCTGGCGAATTCTTGGTTTCAGTATTCACGAACGATATCCAACTGTTCAATCCAATCTTGCTGTTCATTTAGAAAACGGTCAACGTGTTTATTTTACTGAAAAAAAATGTCGAAGAACGAGGAGCACATCTACAATAATTTTGCGAAAACATTGCTGCATAATGAAGTTCCAAAATAGAGTCAACTATCCAATAGAGATTTTAAACTCTTTGGAACCATCTGGAATGCCACCACACATCTTAACTTTAAAAGTTGGTTCACCATAGATGCTCATTCGCAACTTAGATCCACCTAAATTGTGCTGTTGTGATAACTATCAACAAGGCTCATGGCCAATCGCTAAGTATTGCTGGTTTGAATATAGAAAATTCCTGTTTTTCGCAAAATTCCTGTTATGTTGCGTTTAGAGTTGGAACGCCAAAAAAAAAATTTTATGTTTACACACCTACCGAAAAAACTCAATATGTCCGCTAGCATTAAGATAAAAAGTCAATAAATAAACAAAATTTCCTTTTTTTTTTTTCGAACAAATAAAAAAAGTATTTTATTTCTTTATTTAGCGCAGTAGAACGCGCCGGGTATCCGCTAGTATATTATAAAAGTCAAACTGTAAGCAAACTTTTATTTGAATTTAAATAAATGGGAAAAAATATTACTATATATATGGTGTTTTGATGTTAAAGTAAAACATTATTTCGTTTTATATTGCTGATTTTAGTACCATCATTTGGATTATTTGAAATTTGGATACCTTTTTTTATAATATTACATGTGTGTAAAGACCATAAATAATAGATTAATTGTTATTGAAGTAAATTTCAATATGATATAGAATATTGGTTGTTACCAATAATAGACTTTATTTTTCACATACTATATACATACTAGAAATGTAGCCCGTCACAGAATGACGTATTCGATGAACGATGCAATAGTGTTTGAACATATGTTTGGCTGAATACTCGAATAGCTGGGTACTCGAATTTTAAGAAGACGTTGCACCCGTTTTTCTTCCAATTCATTGCTTGACATTTATGTCACATTTCATGTCACAAACAACGCATCACTTTTCACTGAATTTTTATTTATTTGATGCAGTCTTTATCACGTTCAATTGTGCAATTCTTTTTTAATTACGTTTTCTGTGCGTAGAAGGTGTTATTTTGAGTTATTAATGATGTGATTAATAATTTCTAATGCAATTTCGATAAAAAAATAGAGATGGCATTTGTGTCAAACTGACATAAGCTGGAAATTTTCTTAGAAGCATCAAAATTTGTTTTTTTTGTAAAAGTTCTAAATTTGAAATTCTCGCGGTGAAGAACAGAATCATATAATTCGTACATATTGAAACTCGCTAAAGCATATTTTATAGTTTATGAATAAAAATATTATCCTATCGTCTTGAAATTCGGCACATAGCTGCGGAAAAATTTACTAAACCTACGTGCAAAAAATCAGTGTTGTATCTTTTAAGATATTCTATAGAGAACGAAAAAACGAAACACACACACACACAATGGCTATTATTATAGTAGATTGTTTATGTATAATGGCTTTATAAATAATCGTACGTAATTCTAAACAACAATGCATTCTGTTTGGGCATTCACTGCGAAAATTTGAATAACTAACTCAAACGCTTACTTTAAAAAAAACGAGATTTCCAAATTTTGAATTTATAAAAAATTATCTTCAAGCCATGGACAGGCATATTTCAATTTTATTTTCCAGGATCGAAGGCTTTTTTCCCACCAATCAGCGTCCGCAAAAAATCTATTGTCCTGGCTATGGCGCCGCTCAAAGCCCGCATGTACTTTTTTATTTGCACGATTTTTTTATTATTTGGTCGGATTTCTGTCCCGGATTATTAGTTCCCATTGTTCGCATTCTACTAAAACTTTGGAAATAATATAAAAACTAAATATAATTATTTATTAAAAGTTTTTCGTATAGAAAAAAAAATAGGGCGTTGCAACCTTGTTTGCATGTAAAACGAATCGAAAATAGAAAATATTCAGTTTATCTGTTTACTTTATATTCTAGAAGTGGATAAGGATAGATTTTCAAGCTGATTTCTTGGATGTTTTGTTAAACATTAAAGTCATCAAACCATCACACAAATACAAAATGATCTATTTTTTTAAAAATACATATATACTTGGACAGTATGTTAACGTAGACAAAAAAACGTGTGAACAAAACAAACTGTCTAGTAAACGCTGATCGTACAGCTTAGAGCACATGTTCCCCGGGATAATAAATTAATCGTGATAATCCTGCAGGATTAACAAAATAAGGTCAAAATAATAAATATACAATTCACAATCTGCTGAGACACCAGTAACATATTATTTGGGAACCAGCGAACACGTAAGTATAAATCAATACTTTTTATTGTATTTAAAAAAAAAATTGGAAGTCGATTTTGCATCTCGTAAATATCTTTTTCATCAAGTGCCTCTTCTCAGAGGAGGTTGGCGACCATTTCACTGAGCATATACTCATGCTGAACCAGTGAAAAAAGTGTAGTGGGTCCCCGAGTCCTTATACACTAATATATATTGTGGGTCCTGGTAATATATACAGCTATAAATATGTATAATCCAGAATAAAATTTATATAATAGTGCAACCAGCATAATTTAAAATATCTATTTTCGATAACCTATCTCAAATCGTCCTGCTCACGCCTGATATATTATGTTATATCATTGGATTATTACATAATTTTGACACATTCCAAACTTCCGGGAGGACACGAAGAAAATAAAATTACAGATTCCCACCGATTCCGCCAGCCGCGCATCGAGGGCTCGGGGGGAGTTTGGGACCCTCGGGGAGAGTGTGGGACCCTCGGAGGGAGTGTGGGACCCTCGGAGGGAGTGTGGGACCCTCGGAGTTTGTTTCGTGTGTGCATGGACGTGACGGCGAGCCTGAAGCCCGGGCCTTGACTCTCCATCCCCGACCCCGAACTGGCGCCGGGGGGAGGGCACTGAAACACTCCGGGGCCCCGGGGGAGAGGTAAGGGCTAATGAGGGAAGAGATAAGATCGTGACAGTGTTCTAAGCTGGACGATTTGTAACGCTATGCTCTAAAGCTATTTTATAAGAGTTTTTAGTGCTTAGTCTGCATTTAAATATGATGTTCATAAGTTACACTGAACCCAAAGAAACAAAAGTTAATCTAAACTTTAATATTTAAGCTGAATGAGTAAAGATAGGTTAATTGCGACATTGCTTCAAACAAAACTAAAATATCTGAATTTATCATAACGTAAGCTTGGGGATGTGGGTTCAAATCCCACACAAATCACGATGATATTTTTCTAAGAGTTTCTTTAATCAATTTTCAATATTTGAAAAAATGTATGTAATCATTATCAATCAATCAAACCTGTATAGGCAAAATCGTACTTCCTGTGAGACGGTCTTCACAAAAATCAATAATATATCATAATTGTGTTATTATCTTTAAAAAAAGTTGCAATAGATAAAACAGATTCTATACGTTGTGTACATTTTATAGTTTTTAGCATCAAACTATATTTTCATGTCAAATAAACCAAAAAATAAGTCTCTGTTTATTTACTGTGTTTCTAAAACAATGAAATAATTAAAACTGATGAAAATACCATATTTAAATTATTAAATTTTATGCAACTAAATTTGTAAAATATAAAATATGTTCGTATTTTTGGCAGCAATTTTTATTAGACGTTCACAAAATTTCAATATCAATACTGAAATCATTTTTTGGGGATTTTCGACCCTAAATTTCTGAAGATCTTCCCAGTCGGAAAACGCAAATCAACATCACAACATCATCACAGATAAGATAATATGATTGTAATTAAATAAATTTATTTGTTTCTTATAACTCAAATTCTTAAATTACAATTATAAATTTAGATTGCATAACTCTTCAACTCAAGTGTTGGTGGTTGGGTTGGGTGGTTCTTTCTTAAGTAATTTACACATTACATAAATTAATAATATGTGTGAAATGGGTAAGAATGAAGCACGGTTGAATAGGGGTGCGGTTGGGGTGATTCAAAGACGTGCCTGTTAACAAGAAGTTTAGCACATAATTACGAACTTTTAACTAGCTCATATTGTCTCACTACAGAACACTCGGTATAATAAAGCATCGCGAGAAATTTTGCAACAAACCGATATGTAAGATTCACACATGTGCCGCAGTTTTACTCATTTCCTGTAAGCAATAATTACGATTTGCGCTAAATACGAAAACTTATATAGAATAATATTTACTTCAGGGATGAAGTAATGTTTTGCGAATTCATATTGCCTGTATAGACGAAGTAATATAAATAAAAAAACCAGTAAAATATACTTAAATACATCACGAAGAAAATCTACTTTAGCAACACATATTTAAAGTAGAAATTCTGTGCAACAATTCTTAACAGTGCAAACACCATGATGTTATAAATCTATAAACGATAAAATATTGTGATTCATTCAGATTTATCATTAAGCCGTTTCTAGCAGATTTTACATAGACAGAAACAAAGATTAAATATTCATACTAAAAAAAACTGTTTAAAATAAGTTCAAAGTACATTTGTATTTACTTTTTATATCAAAGTGTATACTAAAATTGGATGAATAGGTCATAGCTGAAACATGTCGCTAAAAAAGTTACCCCTGTGAAAAAAGTTAACCCGCAGTGAAATTTCAGGACTCGAAATTTCCACCAAAGCGCTGAATGAACGCGAAAATATTCAACAGCTTTATACAAAATATGAGCTGGCCGTACATGTTGATAATATTCCAGATTATTCAAACCAAAAAAATTATCGATGTATGGATCATGTCAATCTAGCTTTTGTATATTTGTAAAATAATAAGATGAATTAATAAGGTTAAATGTTTCAATGCAAAAATATAAGAAACTGTATGAAACTTAAAAGCACGGCTATGACAAGTAATAATTTATTTGCTTTGTTGAATATAAATACCAGCTTTCCAAAGGATAATATTCAGTTCTTAGGTGTTGTACTGCGTTAGATCCCGACACTGGGGATCTATGGGGTTCATGGATTTCCTATATATAAACAATTCTGAAGTGCCGGGACTGAAAAATCGAACCCTTAGAGAAAAAAAGTGCCACAGTACCTAAGAACCCAGTTTATCTAATAACAATGGCTAACAGCTATTAAATATTGTTGTGCGTTCTTTGAAAGAATATATACAAAAATAATGTCAAATGCAGACATTTCTGGATTGTACGTTAGTTACAAATAAACGATTTCCACGAATAATCTTGTTTTTATTTATATATTCCAAGCATATCTTGACTTGTGGATCTTTGTATTTCCCCAAATGAATGAAGTTTTAAAAATAACATATTGAAAACATAAGTTTAAGAAGGAAAATTGTGATAAGTAAAACAATGAAACCAAAGAGATATGTTAACATAGTAAAATCATACATATTTTCTCAAATTATAAAAAAAATAGTCTTGTAAAGAGAGCAGTGGCATGAAGAATGGGTATATGACTTATAAAAAGTTTTATTACAATATGTGTTCGTTCTTCTATGAAGGCATATAATTCTTGTGTTAGGTTCAGAACAATGTACGTGTTTTTTAGAAAAAGCAAACCATATTATTATCCAGCTATTCATTGCATGCCTACACCGTGCATTACACGCAAAGTGAACTCGCTTTTCTTTCTCTAGGTAAACATCATATACATATAATAAAAAGTTCTCAACATGTAATTTAAAGCTCTGATAATTTCATATTAGACATTTTATGCCTTATAAACTTTTAACCACATATAACATTTTAGCAAAAAAAAAAAAAAAGTAACCTGATGCGTTCAAAAAGATTACAATAGTATAAGAATAATAATAAAAAATCAACGCGATACATCGACCCAATCGAAGAAGGTCTATTTGCATAAATTTGATGAGTGTTTTTTTTTTTTCTTAAAGTTTTAGCGCAAAGCGATAAGTCAATGGGGCAAAATTGAAGACATGAAATCAAATATTACCTCAATAATTTATTCACTTAATAGTCAAGTGGATGGAGAGATGCCATCTCATAAAAACAACCTCGCTGAGAATTTAAACAGTATTAATCTAGTTTTAACCAAGGATGTCGATACTGGTTCTAAAATTTATAATATAACGGCACTTAATTGTAGTTAAATCGAACTGTGTTACGATTGAGATTTTAAGTATTCAAGCCAACATTTATTTTTAAAAGGATACATAAATTTTGGTTAATAAATATTAATGGTTTTAAACTTTCAGTAAAAAAGGCTACAATTATTATATATCGTTTCTATACACTAAGAAAAAAATATATACTAAAAGAGGCGAATAAAAGAACCATCATAAATTGAATAATATAGTTTTAATATTAGTTATTGAAAACGGGGCTATGAAGCAAATTATTTAAGTCATTTTATTGGTTCATCCTTATGAATATACGTTTAAAAATACATGTATTTATTTTTAATTAGTTGTTAGTTTTTTTTATCAAGTTAAAGATTAATTAAACTAACATGTTTATTTTGAAAAGTACGTTAAATATTATTTCTTGTGTATCCGAGTTATGATTTAACAACCGAAAGGTTGTTAAATCCAATAACGTCTTCTTTTGGTATATTTACCGAGACTAAACCATTAAAAAAAACGCTATTGGCTAATTGTAAACGAGTTGCAAGTTGTCTCGCTAGACAAGCAATAAATATTTTTATTTTTTGAAAACTGTACATTATACTCACATACAAAATCATATATAATACATACATAATACAAACAACACATTTTTTATAATCAAACATGACGATTTAGTAGACCTTATTTGCCTTGATTTCATCAAAGTTTTTTATGGCTGCTTTCTTAATATTGCATGAACCTTTTTTTGCATAACAGTTGCAGGAATTTTTTACAGAACTTTAATAATATTCTGTTCAACCAAGAGTCAAATCTGAATTCTCCCGAGATGTTCACCCTCTCCTCTCGAGGGTAATCACTCCGGTGACTCCGGAGCACCTGAGACTAATGGACGTTACATAAGGGGGGATGCTGGGGGGTGTCGACGGGGGAGGCCCAGGTAGGCCTGATTAATTGAGATAATCGCTGCCATTTGGTGGTTTATGCAGCAACCAGGAAGTGGGAGCTGGTGATAGTGGAAAGATTTAATTAGATTTTTTTTTTCATTATGGATTACTCAGCATTGAAACATAATATATAATACACGCTTGATTCATATGTTTTAAGAGTTAGTACAAACAAAAGTGTTTATGTTGATACTGACCAATTACAAGTATTTATTTCGCAAATATTTTATAATGACGAAAAAATAACGCTTCGAGCTGGGGTATTATTTGTAGCTACGTAATTATTATGATTACAATAAACCTGTTGAAAACTTGCTGATAGTTTGCAATAAGTACTGAATAATTAAATGGAAATGATAATTTTCATTAGAAATACACGTTATGTTATCTTTCGCAACATGCTAGTCAGGTATAATAACTTTTACTATTAAATATTTCTGTTTATATTTGAATACTGGTAATGTGATTAAATTATTTCCTGAATGGCAAGTTATTGGATCCATCATTACAAAAAAAGTATTTTATTGTAAAATTTAACACAAATCTGGTATGACCATAATTATTTTATTATATTTTGAGAATTTACATAGATATGTGAATTGAATTTGTTTAAGAAATGAAAAGTTGGATTCAAGAAATATCAATGTATGAAACTTAAATAAAAGGATAACTTTTAGTATAATTTCAGAATTTGATAACTTCGAGAATAAATCGTCAATGGCTAAAAATCAAGCTAACATTTGTATGTAAAGTTTGATTACAATTTAAAAGTAAGGTTATGTTGTAATGTAATATGTTAGTCTTTTCTTATTATCTTTGTTAACAGTTAAAAACTAGTTTTTTTTTGTTTTATTTTATAACGTTTATGTACGCTAATTAAAATTATTTTATATTAACGAAAGTACGTATTCAATTTATGCAAACGTACTTGGGTATAATACATGATATGCGTAAGAAAACCACTAGAGTAAATATCTATTAAAATCCATAATGGCTATGCAATACATATTAAATGACTGCGGTCGGCAAATCAATACCAGAAGGGTAGAAAAGCGCGGAAATTGCTCATAACCACAGCTCTCTACTTACGTATGAAGAATAACACAAATAGAGAGTGCGATGTACAAACAATTCTAGTAGCACATATTTTGATACTAAGCGTTATGTATCTTACAGAAAAGTTGGATATGAAATATCTAATACAATTATTTTTATAATTATTTTGTATTAAGCCTTATTTTGATGCGAGATATTTTTAAATTGAAAACAAACAAAATGCGTTGGCTAAAAAACAAAGGTCGTCGCATCAATTGAAATTCATATTGTATGCTCAAAAGACTAGTGTATTTTCATAGTATACTATAAATAAAATATATTTTAATTGAAAACTTGAACGCACTATAAAAGTGACAGTCTTAATTTTGACTCACTATACTTTTGATGGTTAGTAATATTCGAACGATTTTCCATTGAAATATGATAAATGCGGCTAAAGTTTCTTTTTAACTTGCTCCGCTCGTACTTTCTTCAAAGGGTAAACGTGACTCTGAGCAGTTTGAAGATCTGTGGTGTCGGAACGACTGCAGATCGTAACAGCAGAAATAAGGTATAGCTGTGCCGCATTTCACTTATAAATACCCAGAGATCAATATGATCTCTCGGTGAAAATAGATTGCGCGCCGGCTGCGTTCATCTGATACCCTGCGTTTTGTAATGCCGACTGCACATAATCTGTTTCCCGTCCTGCGCCAGAGGCATCTCCTGTTCCCTGGCGCATAATGAAAGCTGTATCATATGACTACTGGCAGAACAAAGAGTGCAGAATGCACCGGGCTTGCTTTTGATGGATACTCGCAGACAGACACACTGTGAAAAGAGTGGCATGTTCCCTGTTGGCTTCCAGTGCAGAGAATCACAATTTACACGACTTACACTTGACGGATTGTAACTACCATAAAAGTCAAGCTTTTCAAGTCTGTTTGTAGTTAAAAATATTTATAAAAAAAAAACAATTAAAACCAAGGAGACCTTTTACCAAAAAAATTCAAGTAGCACGAGATGAACGTGGTCATAAATATTAAAATTTAAATATTTAGGCAACCACATTGTTTCAAAAATTCAATACGTAAAGACATAGTCAAAAAAAAGTTAGCCCATGTTGATAGTTTAAAAACGTGTGTGTATTTGTATACTATAACTATTTTATACAACCAAAAAAATGTTTTTTTGAATATTTGATATGCTTATAGATTATTGTTTCTAAGGTATAAAAATATGTTTCCAAGCGTATTCCAAGGTAATAGCAGAGAATCACAATTTACACGACTTAAACTTGACGGATTGTAACTACCATAAAAGTCAAGCTTTTCAGTATGTTTGTAGATAAAAAAATATAAAAAAACCAATTAAACCCTTTACCCAAAATAATTTAAGTAGCTTTGAATCATGAGATGAACGTAGTCATAAATATTGAAATATAAATATTTAGGCAACCACATTGTTGCAAAAATTCAATACGTAAAGAGATAATAAAAAAAATAATAAACTCATGTTGATAGTTTTAATACGTGTGTTTACTTATATGTATATATTATGATATACTTTTACTATTAGATACAACTAAAAAAATGTTATTTTGAATATTTGATATGCTTATAGATTATTGTTTCTAAGGTATAATAATATTTTTCTAAGCGTATTCCAAGGCAGTAGTCAACCCAGTGCAGCGATCGTTTGTACAGCCGACTTTGAATATTTCTGAATATTTAATGACCTACAGCTGTTCAGTTTGTTGTACTCGGAAACACAAATGAAGCAAACACCTGTTACAATAAAATGCAGCTCAATTCCATTAAAAAAATCATGTTGATTTAGGTGCATTGACAAATTGAAAGAACACATCTAATAAATGTCTTAGATACACAGACTATCTATTGCTATTATTTTTTTTTAAAGAAGATAAGCATTTTTTTGAATCTTTTAATTTGTAGTTATCAGTATTACTTTTAAAAGTTTGATTTACGTGTCAAATAGAAATCGTTGAAGAAATATGGAAAAACTGGAAAATTGTATATGTCAAAATTATTTACTTTCTTGTGATAAATACTATATTACAAACATAAAAATATTTGCACGTAGTAAATAATTTCCTGATGATAAGCAAAACCACAATTGTGCCACCGCGAATGATTAACATATGTGTTACAACATATATAGCGAACAACTATATATTTATTATATATTACATATATTTGGAAAACGGCAAACAAATACTAGCAAATCTATTTTTTTTTCATATCAGGTATTTTATTATAGCTTAAAACTGTGATTTTTAACTGTAATAAATTAAAAATATTTCTGCATTCTAAGTGTGGTAATTTCCCTTGATAAATACAGCCCATTAATAACTCAAATCAATTGAAAGACCAATGTATACAACAAGCACTGATATTAAGTAAGGGGTCGCGATTCACTGGATTGCTAGTATTACTGAAAGATTGAATGCAAATAAATTGAAAAGTGAAAAAGGGATATGCTAATAAAGTTTGTAAGTGGTTATTGAAATCCAACGACGCAAGAGCATAGTTTCTTTTTTTTGCATACTAGGATAAAATATTTTTTCACCATCAAAATTATCCTATCAAAGGAGGTATATCAGTTTACATTTATGAAGGTATCAGGTCATTTATTAAAGGCAGATTGATCTCTCCCTACAGTTTCAAAGACATCAAATATCTAGACCCGAAATAAGAGGAGGTTTCAAACTTTACGATGCCCGGCTTTCCCTTAGGTTCGCTGTAAAGACGCACTTACGAGGCACAATACTGAAGTGTCGCTGCTTGGATCTCCCGAGTAGAGCTGGCATTTGATGTTCTTATAAAAGGGAATTTGTGTAAATCTGAACCCCTCCCACATTCAACCCCCACTGTATACTGTACAAATGAGGTTGTTCTTGAAATTTCCTACTGCTCCGTACGGGAAGGCTCTGAAATGTGTTTTCTTATGTGTGTGACTCTTGGCTGAAATGCGTTAGATGCGACGCATTAAAATTACAACTCTTGGCCGTGTTATTTTACTGAAAGATTTATGAAGACGTTTCCTAAATGAAGGCTTACTAAAGCATGTATAATAAGTATATTCTAAAAATAATAATTTCTTAGTAAATACTATCTATCCAAAGTTTTTACTGTCGAATGACTTAGTATTATAAATACTTAGGATACAATCACATTTTCAAAATATATCCATTTTTAAACTCTTCTCGTTCAGCTATATTATGTTGTATTATATATATTATATGTATATATATGTGTGTGTGTGCATATATGTATATAATAGGAAATGACTGTTAACCGGAAAGGCAACCTGCCATTTTCCAAGCGTCATCTTTGAAATCTTTTGGTTTTATTGTTTGTCAGTTTTGCGCTGATGATTTGGTAGAAAAAAAAACACATGTAAGTTATCTAAGTGTGCATTCTTAACATAATGCAGTGCCGAAATGAATAATTTATATAATAATATATGTAAAACTTCTAAATAAATTCTTAAATCGGTTTCTAAGAGATGCTATGTTGTAACATCCTTTATATACGCAAATTTACGACCAAGACATCCTTGTTGGCATCCGGCATTCCTCAGGAAACTGAACATCACTTCGTGCAGCACAGGAGTTGCAGGAGTAGCAGACTTTCCCACACGTATCGCATATATGCCACTGAATAGACAAGCACTGCTTCGTACCTGTAACCACTGCCATTTGAGCATACTTTAGAAAAATAAATCTCATAGATATTTTTTTAATGTCTTTAGTGCATTATGTATAATGCACCACTACCACTTAAGTATATGTTAGGGAAATGAGACCTCATATAGATCCGCTATATTTTAAAAGTCTTTGGTTGATCGTGTGATAGTGACTACTACCCGTTTAAACATATGATCGTACACATGCAAATTACTAATAAATATTAACATATATATAATTTTAAAAATATTCATTTGACAATACAGGAAGCTGTGAATCGCACATTAATGCATGCCAACAATGCTTGCCAGTCATCAAATATTTACTATCATTTAATATCATACTTGCATATTCTCGCTTATTTAAAGTAGAACGTACCTCAAATGTAAATTGTACCAGGCCGTGAAAAACCGTGAAGGTGTTAGTTCGAATTAGACCAGTGACTTAAAAAAATATCGTTTAATATGTGGATCGATCACCTAAATATTTTATTCCCTGATACCAATCATTGAGTTTCCAGCGAAGAACATCGATCAGTTATTAATTATATTGGCGATTGAATATGATATTGTTGAAATAATGGAAAATTATCTTTAAAAAATAAACTGTAAAATACTTTATTCTGGTAAAAATATTTACAACAGTTACCTTGCTTGGGTTTCCTTGGATTCAAGTGTGTACTCAGCACCCACTAACGTCTACCTATTACTGATGCTGACAGACACGAGTACTGTAAGGTATATTCCTTCCATTTGTAGTACTTCACTTTCTAGTTTGTAAACACCGGATCCCGAGCATATTCCATCAAGGTATCAAACTAAACATCTAAAGGGTAGACTTGCTTTCAATGCTGGGCTATTGTAGAATAATTCGTATTATGATAAATATACAACTTTTTGCATTGAAAAAAACACAAAATTTACATTCGTATTTTATTTGATTACATTCATACTTTTTTACCATTTACACTACAAAAAATAACTAAACATGAAAATAATAGAATATTACCCAAAACAATTTTTTTACAATTCTTATGAAGCAGTCACTCGTTTTCGTTTGCCATAAGATTTAATTACACTGTATTAATCTAAATGTCAAGAATATTCTTGACATATATATATATATATATATATATATATATATATATATATATATATATATATATATATATTGTATATATATATATACGAGATTGTTTGATATGATATATATCAGCAAGTTACATTCCGCGATATTTTGGTTTCCGTTTGGTCTTAGAATTTTGTGCATATCTTTTCCAAATATTAAAATTAACAAACAGCTTATATTTTTATTTACATTATGTTTACACAATGAAACTCAGCAGGTTCTTTTGTATATAAAAAAAATAATTAAAATATCTTGGATGCTAAAAATAGCGAGTTTCGTCAATGTTTCAATATTTTCATTTTAATTTACGAGATTTCTATAAAATCTATAAACTAACATTTTTTTGTTAATCAGTAAACATTCGCCTTTCGAGGTCTTTTCAAAAAAAGCTAACGTGTTTGCAGTTTTAAGTTAATACAAATTTTATTTTTTATTTTATCTCTACTATATTAGAAATTATTGTAAAGAAGAAATGTATGAGCGTTAAGATTAAATTTGTGTTATTTGTTGTGATGATAAAAAAAATATATAGATAAAGATTTCATTGACTTCGTTTATGAATGCTAATAACAAATACCCGATTAATTCTATCATATATTATTTTTATTAGTTTAACCATCATTATTTATCCTTAAATAATGAATTTTTATTAGCACTTTTTTTATAAAGAAAATTTCAATACTAATAATTAAAACAAATCACATCATGGACTAAAATGATAACACGTATAAGCAATTTCTTAAAATTACATAGTTCCTGCTACAAGATACTTCCAAGAAAACGAAAAAAATCCGTGAGATATAACTTATCATCCGCACAAAACCATTATTTTAATGTGAGGTATCTGCCAATAAGATGATATTATAATAAAGTTGTTTCATCGAAACGACCTCAGCCGTTCAAGACCAAGATAGCTCAAACGTGAAATAATAATAATTATCAAAATGAATTTAATCATTTTTGTCTAGCTACATTGTTAACTGACGGATGTAGAAGGCAGCCATTTTGTATGTAAATTTATGCTCAACCAACAATAATTGATAACCCTGAATTTTCGGAACATTGTTAAATAAGCATAAAGCATCTCCGGGTAAAAACCATGATTCATCCATTATCCTTAAGACTTCGTGAAATAAAACATCCACTGAATATGTAATTATAAAATGACTAACTTGTGAAGTACTTAAAAAAAAAACTTATGCTTTATTTCGATACAAATGTGTACTTAATACGTTTAGCTTAGGTTTCAAGAGAATTATTTTCCAATTATTCATCTATCAATAACTGCTAAAGTAACGCAAATGTATGTTTGGAGTAGTTCGCTAAATTACACGATATGATATCCACTTTATGGGATGCTTTAATTAAACCTTTTAAGTATAAAATCACTGTTAATTATACATAATTTTTATTCCTTTGATATATCTTCACAAGATAAATAGCGTGATGTGTAAAATTTTCGTAGGAATTTTTCCAATAATCACAAAGAATTATCATGGTCAGCAAGGCGTTATAACTAAACTGCAATATAGACTATGTGCATCATTTGCAATAATAATATACTTCGAATAAGAAAAGGTTTGATAACTGAAAAACAACTCTTAATATTATATAAAGCCTTAAAATATCTGCAAAGCTAGGGGAGAGGGGCGAACTTTTTGGCACGCGAAATCTATGACCGGTTATTCAATCCACTTAGCAGCGCAGGACTTAAAAAAACCGGCCATACAAAGTACAGGACTGCATCGGAGGCGTTGCAGCTTTCAGATATAAAGGACGACCAAAAAAATAGAGAAAACGTACTTGTTACTATGTAGGTGCCACATGGTGCACTCGCGGAACAAACATAACCTTTGGACTCATAGAAATGAGATCACCCATATAAATAACGTTGTTTCATACAATATTGTAATATTACCTATAAAGATCTTTAACAATAAATTTATGAGGTAATCCATGACTTTGTTATCAAATTTAACCTATTCTATGTTAACCTTATTGCTAAGAAGTCACGAGCAATAGGTTTTGTAAGAAAACAACTACTTCGTGATATTTATTGTAGACAAAGATTTATAAATCTTGAAAAATCCTTGGTATTTAAATAAGCAGACAAACTAAACGAATTTTTTCTACTTTTGTTATATAATACATGGTGTGTTTTTTTAGAATAAATTTTCTTATAAAAACAGCTATGTAAGCTATGAAATATAAAGCTTCAAATTAATATCTTATTTCACTAATAACGTTACAAAATATTGTATTTTTACACATTTAATAAAGTCTAAAACATAAACAACGAAAAAAAATCCTGTAATAGTTGAGATTTGAACCACCAATTTGATTTTGATTAGATTGGATACAGCAAATGTCGATAGTCTAGAAGCGTGGATTTGTGTCTCGCCTGTCTTAATAAAATATAATCGTGGGAATTTTACTTGTATAAATTGATTATCTTAAATTATATTGAACTCCTCATTTTTACAATAAAATAAATTATTACATAGCTTTAAATATCTGTAATAAATGAAAATGACAGGGCCCAAAGAAAGAGTTGCTCGCCACTGATATAAATCAAATCAAAACGAATCTGTAATTCGGTAAGGTTTTATGTTGTTGTTGTAATGGAGTTTTCGGCTAACACTGAGCACAGTTATTTTTATTTATTTTTTAATGGTCGTCTTTTCAATTTAATTTACAAGAAAAAAATATAAGAACATCCTTTATAATATTTATAAAGACTCGTTTCGGCCGAACCACTCTTTCAACCTTTATCTCGCGAGCAATATGTCTTGTAAAAGCCCAATATCCGGAATGTCTCGGTCACATAATAAGATAAGTTCAAATTATTACTGAGATTTATACAGCCTTAAGGTTGTATGATGAAAAGAGCTTTTTATTATACTGTAAATTTATATTACTTTGTAAATTGTACATAAACGTACAATTAACCGTCGTACGATATAAAAATATTCTTACAGTTTTTATAACCAAAATATCCGTCAACTGTGGACCAGACAATCACGTCACCAAAATATCTGAAATGTAGCGTAAGATAATAAATACTAGACAACACTAGAGACGTAGGGTAGACATTTTACAGTGACATATTTATCGATAATATTATTGTATCGTTCGTGTATTGTAATAGGTTATATTTAAATAGAAACGACAACATATTTTATAAAATGAACTCTGAGTGTAACTAATATAACTCTATTTTTATATTTATTTTATTATCAGTGCAGAAATGTCCACGATTCTTAGCAATAACGTACACATGACATTGTAATATCTTCGAGACAATTTCAGTATATAATAAAAAAAATATCTTAAGAAATTAACTGCCGATATTATAATTAAATTCAGACATATTCAGAGTGTAAGGTACAGACAAGCTTCAAAACTTTGACATAACAAAAACTCAGGTAATATTTACTAAAAAACTGACTTTGAAATGTTGGAAAAATTAAACTAATTCCATTTCCAATACTCAATTCCCCACGAATTTCAATATTAATAGATCCTTCATAACTTTTGCACAGCGAGAGGCCTAATTCGGCATTGATATATTCCACAGATACTTCAAAGCTATTAAAATTAGAATAATTGCCAAAGTTTTAATAAATAGCGCCGTCTACCAATCAATCAATCAATCAAACTTGGATGAATTCTTAAGCACTGTATATATAATAATCACCTCGAGGGTCGTTTAATGTCGTTACTTTGATTATAAATTATCCACCCCTTTCGTTATTAATGTCCCATAAAATAAAGACATGTACCCCAGACTGCTGTGAAAGCCTACATAATTTAAAAAAAAATACTTTTAACCTTTTATCGATATAACAAGCTTGTTATAAAATAATTATAACTGTAATTCAACTTCCGAAGAGCTTTTAAGAAATTAGCCCAAATCTCTACCCCTTCCTCCATTTCGGATCTTCAGAGTGGACTTGGCGCACAATATCTCATTTCGAACCCATCGAGGCCCGAGGCTAGCCCATGAATTGGCGAAAACAATAAATAATCCTTTCCTCAACTAAAACCTAAGTAGAGAACAAAGGACTTGCACCTATTGAGAATTTCAAGGAATTTATGTAAGTCCCTCACAAAAGGATACGGTGCAGTGTGTAGTTTTGGGGATTACATAGATTTGCAGTGCTAGACCGTAAGATGTATTAGGAGAGATTATAAGTATTTAAGTTAGTTAAATTTCTTAAATACTATATTTTGAGAAAAGTCCATGTGTATTTAACATAAATACTGCATAATGTTTGATAAAACATATTGAGTTTATCTCATAAACGCAGTTGATACTATTGGATTTGATATCACTTCCACCCCATTGTCTTGGTCTTTGTACTTAACTCGAGTGTAAAAATGTTTTGTATATTACGCCTTATAATATTTTTGTGGATTCCGATATTTGGAGATAAATTTGAATTGATACGCACTGTTTTAAAATGCAATATTATAATATTTTTAATATCAAGAATCATTAAATCCCTCCTAAATGTAAGTCTGCCGTTTATATTCAAACCGGCATGCTTTATCCAACTTATAGGATAAGTTCAAAAGTTATAAAAAAAATCCATGTTCTTTGATAAAAAAATATTTACGTTTTGAAGTATTTAAGAATATTTTTTTTACGAAACGTAACGAATGGGGGTGTGTTTTTTACCTCGTGTTTTGTATAAATTTTGTTGCACATTCAGATGGAAAGCAGCTTAGAATCACATACCTGTAACAAAAGAAAAACAAAGATTTTAATACTCGTATTAAATATAAATGGTAAAATAACATAATTATGTGAAAAAAAAAAACAAAAAGCAATGTCATGGATCATAGGATGTTTTTTATTCATTCAGCAGAAATATAAGTTACATATTTTAAAATACATACAATAAAATTCAAACGTCTTGATATGTATTTGCTTTTTATAATAAGATTCGCTGTAGTTCATAAAAATTTTATAGATAAACGTTCAATTCAGTTCTCCAAGTTATAGTATAGTAAGTTCATAAATATTTATTCGCAGGTATTCTATATTGACAGTGAATTTAATTTCGGATAGAATAAACATTTATTAATATCTATAATTATTACTCCAGAATTGATTTGTGTCATTTTCGTTATTTCTCATTTATTTAATGTACCTTTGAAGTTCTTCTTAAATTAAAAGATAATATATCATTACGAAAATAAGCCGCAGATTTTTCATAATTATTTTTTGATAAAATAAAGCTCTCGATGTAGGGAATATTATTTTCACTCACAGAAGGGCTTCTAATAAATTTAAAAGCTGAAAAACCAGAAGTTTCCGCGAGATCATTACCAATAAATTACTTGTTCTGAGGACACAGAAGTCTCTAGACTTTTTAAGGGCAATAAATATCCTCCGGGGGTTGGGGAGGAAGATTCTCCACCCTGGTAGCTCAGGGAGCAAGCCACGCGCCCCTCTGGAATTTCAACCGTTTTCAAAACACTATCTTTTTCATTCTTTCATACGTAGATTATATAAAGTTTTTATATTTTAATACATTGAAAACTTTTTTGATTTATGTAGGCTTTAAGACTTTTCTACAATGAATTTAGATACTTTTTCGTACAAACTATTTGTGCAAACCTTTCCGAGTCCATTCTAACCTAAGTACAGCCTATCTTTCAGTTGCACGACCTTTCATAGAAATATATTTGTATTTTGTATTGATCTGCTCGCAGGTTAAAATATTATAATAAAAACTATACTTCAATTAAATCAAGCATATGTAATTATAAAAGGAAAGATTTTAATAGCATTATTATAGTCGTCGACTATTTTCAATTAAATGTTTATTAAAAGAATTTATATATTCAGACACCGATGGGCTCATTATGCGAGACCCTTACGAAGATCCAATGATAATATAGTAAAAGTGTGGCAAACCTTTTTATTTATAAAACACCTTTTTTCAATATTCATTCGAATTTCTGTATGATCGCAACAACTGAAAAAATTAGATATGCAATGATTTTCTAGAATCTAGAGCTTTGATAAGAACACAAATAAAAATTGATTGGAAAATAATGTGTCCTAACTCAAGTTACATATGAGTTACAGAGAAGTACGCGAATTCCGGATTTACCTATGAAACCACGGTAGAGACAGTCAAGGATATTTAAAAAAGATTGCCATATTATTGTAGTATGGAATGACCGACGGTAAATTTCATTATTGCTTGTGAAAATTAACATACAATACACAAAATTGCATGTTATAAAAATGCATGTTTTTGTATCAAAAGAGATAATAAAATAGGACACACGAAACGATTTTTGTAAAAATATTTATTTATGTATCAATACAAAATATATTTTTCAATTACCAACATTTACAAAAGAAAAATAAATAATTTAAAAATATTTGAGAAAAGTGAGACATCGCTGTGGTAATATTGTTTCAGACCCGCCTCGGGTCATTAACCACGGAATTGACTCGCCAGGTAAGCGTTTTTCTCAACGTTCAATTTCAAGAAGTTAGGCGCAGGTGTAATTACAAGAAATAATTTATCTCCAAGGTGTAACCAGTAACCAAGTATTAACAAGAACCAGTGACTCGAGCTAAAGTTGGAAAGGATACCAGGTTCGCTGCAAGATACGGAATTAACAAAAAAACAGCAATGATCAAAACACATTAAAAATAATTGAATAAAAAAAATAACTTATGGTGTGTTAAAAAATATCGATAGAATCGTTTTTATTATAAAAATAATTCTTGCGTAAAATTGGCAAATTACAAATGTGCAAACATCGATACAATCAAAATTAAAACGTGCCAAAATCGATGGCGTCGTCTCTATGGTGGAAAAACCTCAGTGGCCAGCCGAAAAAGACGGAGTCGTCCTCGCTGAGGTTTGAAAAGTCCGCCAACATCCCCAACTGTAAAAATCAATGTTCCCGCTGGAAGCCTGCCAAGGCGCGGGCTTAGAGGTCAAAGCCATACTGCGTCTATATCTCAATGCTCTAGTCGAGCCTGTCGACACGTTTACATGGGATAGTCCATGGTAAGTGTTTGTTGCAAAGCACTGCATTACGTAACCAATTCCTGAGAAATTGCATTTCATTTATTTTTATTATATATTGTGCAAAATAGACCGATTTATATTTTACTATGGTTCTTCGATACGTTCGGTGCCAATTATTTAATAACTATTGAAACTTTTTATTTCCGTGCAGCTAACATCAATCTAATAGTATATTTTATAATTGGCGTAATTATTCATTTGTTCCAACAGCTTTAACATTAATACGAATATAAATAAATTATTTTTTTTTACACAATTTTTAATAATCGCAAAACACTAGTTTTAAATGGCCAGTTAAAGCTCGATTGAGCCATCGCGAGAGATCCGCGAGGTGTAAACGCGGCCTACTGTCAGTTTCTCTCGCGTATTTTTACACCAATGCAGACCTTTGATGACTCTGTTTTGGTCCTTTTGATGTGTTTCAAAGCATGGCGGTCGTACTGAAATACATTTGGAAATTACGAGCCGAAACATGCAACGATAATGGGTTCACGTGTCTCGTTGCAGAGAGAAACCTAAAAAAAATATTAGAATATTTTGTAGCATTCGCTTAAAATCGTACACGGCTTGGTTAAATTAAAAAAAATGCAAAAGATGATGAGGTTTTGATAGTGAATTCTTTTATATTAAAAAAAATATATATTATATTTTCAATACGTGTTAAATCTATCTGAGAGCTTCCATAAACGAGCGATACAATATAAATCGACAGCAAAAAAATATGTAATGATAAAAATTTACTATTTTTGGTTAATAAACAAACTTTTATGTGGTCTTCATTTTCGTTCAATGTCAACATAGGGATCATGAAACATGTATATATCACGCCTTGAATATTTTTGTAAAACAACAAATGATCGCAATCAATTAATATATCCAGGAAATTAATATGAAATGTAACAAAAACCAACGGTATCTTGCTGATATCTATCATCAGCCATTTTTTGCTTCAGTGAGTCCAGATACACAGAAGACATCGGTAAACATTCAGGGGGTATTTATACGTTCTTTTGATGTTCGGCCCTTCCGGCGCGGGACGTGGTTCCGCCGGGAGACGAGCGCCTTCTTTCGAGATGAAAACTTGCCACGGAGTTTTCACGGAGGAAACTCCAAGACGAGAATCAATAGCAAATTACTTACTAAACTATGAGATCCTTGGCTTATATTAATGTAGGTCTATTACAGAGCCCAACTATTAGAAGCCTTGTTATAGTGGAATTCAGGGGTTTGTTGTTTAACTTTGAAGTATACAGCCTCAGATGTATGAATGAGAGGCTTTTCAAACTGGATATTAATAAAGTTTTAGCCAAGAAATTATTTGGCAGAAAAGTGAAAGTTGCGACATAATTAAAAAGTACCAGTTAGTTTTAGATGAATTCCCATTTTTTTTAATAGTAACCATTGAAAATATGTAATGAATATAACAGTTGAGTAAATGTTAACAGTGTTTTTATATTTAACTTATATGTCGATTTCAAACAAATTTAAAGTGAAATGTTATTTGTTAAAAGTAAACCCATTATTTAACTAGACGGTTAAATGTCTCAAATGTAATCGAAAACTAATACATAATTTACACAAAATGATGTGTTCACCGCAGACGACAGAAGAGCGTATAGTCTTGCAAATTTTTCGGGGTCCAGAGTAGTCATAATATTTAAATTACCCATGTAAAACTTTTCTTTGTTATATCAGTTAAATTAAAAAATAGTTATATTTTAAAATTAAAATAAATGAAGTATATTAGAATATAAAATATCTGCGGTAAAAATTAAAAAGAGATGACACATCATTCAAATGAAATTTTAACGCTTCATTGAATAGATTTTCAAGTCACTTCAAAACAATCGGTGAAATAAAATGATAATTTTGTATTGTTACATTTTGGCATGTATATTTATATTTCAACGTGAGAAATTTAACTTGGAGTACACCCAATGTCAATTAAACATATCTATTATCAGCACAAATAATTCACGAGATGTGCTTTGACTTGGGCGGTAGAGCAAATCCGCATAAATCTATCTAAAAAAAATAATAAATATAAGATAGCTCTCGTGATAGATTCGCGTACATTACGTTTGGATTACTATATTTGACTATGAAAAAAAATTTCGTTCGATTGCGAACTAATCAACAACCAACTGTGAGTGAATTGCTTTTTACTACTTCCTTTTCTATTTAATTCAAGACAGGTAAGCCAAGGCTTTTGGACTTGGAAAAACGAAAAATATTTTTTTTTAGTAATTGTATATTTTACGTATAATTATTTTAAGTATTTAGATGAAGCATTAAGATCATGCGCTCTGCATAGGCGCCTATATATAGCGGGACTAAAAATAAAATCTATTTATATAAGCAGTAGACGAGTAGACAACACATGGTGACTTGAACTATGTACCCACGACTGACTCCCGAGGGCCCTGCACAGTGCTGTGACATTATTGTGGGGTGATTCGGGAGTGCAACACCCTGTATGATAATCATGACCAAATAATGATGATGGTTTCATATTTATGGTTATTTGACAAAGTCTATTTAACATTGCAGTTCTGTTGCGATGCTTTATAGTAAGAACTATAAAATCTAGAAGACATGTGAATAAAATGTATTTTACAAGATCTTGAGTTCGGATAAAAACAGACCGGATAGTACAAATCTAAGGTGACTGTCTGCGTTTACAGATGTCAGAATAAGGTCATTGGTGACGTTTCGCTAATCTGAATAAAATTATATCATTAAGCAAGCACCAATATATATTATGTGTGGAAGAACCGTAAGGTTTGGGCTGACCACAAGCATATATTTCTATAAATAGTGATGCAGCTAGAAATACATTATCTAAGCCGCAAAACCTAAAGTTGTAGAAAAAAATTTAGATTCCAACATAATGCACTGTAATAAACTATGCTGCATTTAAAAAAAAATATTGCGTTTGTACGTTTACTATATATAGGGTAAAACATATTGAACTAGATACTGTACGAGTATTTGTTATAAATATGATCTACTAGATAGCTGTATTATATGATATTTTTGTATGACAAGGTCGTTAAAATGCAGTGCTCATTTAAAAAAAAGTAATCTTTTAGCCATTTGGCTAATCGTATTTAATGTGAACATAAATATTGAAAATACTAAAATGTTTACTTTTGACATATTTTTTTATGTCAAAGAAAACTTGTAAACTGTTTTTTGAGTATCATTATTTTAGGAGTACTTCATGACTTACCTTTAATTATAAGATTAGGTAAATTATGATTATTAACTAATATCAAATAAAAACTTTACTTGAAAAATAATAGAAAAATAAATAAATGTTTCATGTATGACCGATTTAATAGTGATGATGTGTTTGTAAACTACAGCTACTCTTACTTAGTACTCATAACTTTTACATGTCATGAATATTCGGCTGTTAAAAAAAATATCTCCCACGGTTTTCACTATTTTTCTAGCAACTAAAACAATGTTCAAGTTGTGACGCAAATGAAAGAGAAAACAATAATGATAATAGAAATAAATATATAGAAAATAATAGTATTAAACCAAACGAAAGGAACGATAAAAATGCAGTTTGGCATTGGAAATTCTGATGTTTGTGGTTAATGACAATTTATGTTCGTATTTGTCGATGCGATACAAACCTGTTAAACCAGATCATTAAATATTAGTGGACATAACCAATTATATAATATTAAATTTAACAAATTTTAATAGTTATTGGTGTACTAGATTTGTAAAGTGAATTTAAAACATGAAATGCTCCGTTGTTCATACGAATTATGTCTAATGGAAAATAGGTTTGCAAAGAGGCCAATAAATGATTTGAAGTAAATCGATGAAACGAGTTTATTATATGCGAAATGTTTGTTTACTTGTTATCATGACCGCCAAGTAGGCTTCATCGGATTCCCTCGTTTAAGAGGATTTTCATACTAATTCCTTCATTCTCCCGCAGCTTTTAAAAACTCCCTGCCATGTTTTTGAAATTAAATTTAATATTTCCAGGATTCTCATGGTGCTTCACCTGGCCAAATTACGTCGTCAATCCTGAGACCCTTTAAGCGCCCTTTTGAACTTTCGCTTTCTCTCGAATACCACTGAGTCGGCTTCTTAAAGGTTAAAACGCTATAAATCATTTCATTATCAACGAAACGAGCAAGGTTTTAATTGTAATAAGCGTATCGAATAAAATGAGTATATCGTAAATGGCAACAGTAGTAAACTACAAATCGAAGTACCTACTTTATAGCGTAAATATATATTTATATAATTTTTAAATATATTTATGTTATTAAAGTAATTTTTTCTATATTCTTAAATAATTATCAATGCTTCTCATATGACTTACTGTAACCTTACAAAAACATGCAGTCCTTGAAAAAAAATAAAAAAGACTGTATAGTTAAGTTGTTTATTGGTTAATGACAGGCCTCCAAGTTGTGATAAACAAAGAGCCCCTGTCTCATTCTCGGAAGAAGAAAACTGACATCATCATCTAAACGAGAGACCCTATTTAAAATATTAACAAAAAAATTGTACCGTCGCCAAAACGTATGTTAACTATGAATCAGACAGACTGTTTTCAATCATAATAATTCGTATTTATTTCTCTGTATTGTTCTATGCACGTTTCCATTTAAAATAACTGCTCTGATTGAAAACACTTGCTAGGCATTTCGCTTCTTTCTAATAATTCATAAACATTAATAAACAGCTGCGTGTTTTATTGCGCCGTTGATTAAACATGAAAATTTATGAATCCTAATTGATAAAACATTGAACGAAACGTAGTAACATAAATATACTGACTTGTCAGAATTTGCGCACGGGAATTTTTTGGGATTTAAATTTACATGAAGCACAAATGGGTTTTAATTAAGTGAGGACTCAATTTCAATCCTCTTTTCTTAAATAAAAGTTACAAAATAGATTCAAGGTGATGACCTTGAATTCCATAATAGATGTTTTTATTTACTTTAACTTGAAATCTCTATTATTTATAATTGATATTTCCCAGTTTGGTACTTAAAAGAAGACAGCGAATAATCAATTCATGAATACTCAATAAGTTTTTTATTTAATTTAAATTAGACTTTATTCTTTATCCGTCTTCCAAAAAAATTATATTGAAACATTGCATTAATGTATATTTATTTTTGTTGTAATTAAAAAATGACTTGCCTAATATAATATATACATTTATGTAAAAAAAAAAAAAACAACTCTATTTGTAAACCGGCTTTTATATTCTCTCTTGAATCCTATTAATATGCGATGCACGAAATCTAGCTAAATTTTTGGTATCATTGAACCCTGATAAAACTGTCGTGACTGATTCAATTTGAGACAATTCATACGTCTGAATAAAAAAAGCAGCCACTTAAAAACAATTCCTGAAATAGCAAACATCATCCAATATTATTGATAACATCTTCAAGTGATGTAACTGTTTTTTTCCGCAAGCAGAGAAGAAGATTTACACTGTCACATAACCAGCAGTCGGTTTTTTGCAATTCCTCGGCCATGTTGCTTATGTTCTTCATGCGCTCGCGACACAGCAGTCGGGGGCGGCGGGGCTATTTGTGAATAGAGATCGTTGCATTTAAGACATTCGAGCATTGCAATGGCAAAGACCCGAGCTGAGTTCACTCCAGAGAGAAGACATCTCAAAACTAAACGGTGCTAAAGCAATCGACACTGGAACGAAGAAGAATTAAAGCACTCTACACGCCGCGACACAACTTGTGACCGACTTGCAATTAGTCAACATCGTTTGCGTTGCTTACTTAGGCAAAGCCTCAAAACACATCCAAAATCAAGGGACAGAATCGACTGTTAAGCAAATCGGTTAAAAAAAATATTTGCAATACAGTCATTTTGTAAGGAGTTGAAGCCTGGACACTCAAGACCGCTACTATGTGAAGAATTGAAGCTTTTAAAATGTGGCTGTATAGGAGAATCCTTAAAATACCACGGGTTGACCGCGTCACAAAACGAAATATTCTTGCATATAATGCGCAAAGAAAGGGAAGTCTTGACGATAGGTCTCCTATTTTGGCCACATCTTTCGCAACAATAAGTATGGCTTCCTCCAGCTGATTGTCCAAGAAAAAATCGTAGTAAAAATGGGCATTGGAAGACGAAATTTCTCGTGGATGCGGAGATTACGCCAGTGGTTGAAGATCGGAAAGACGAGTTAAAAGAAATGGTCACCAACCTCATATGAGGAGAGGCATCGAAAGAAGATGGCTTTGTGTTAGATACTAAGTCATTTAGACTGAAAAATAAAAAAATCGTATAAATAATTACTAACACGTGTTAGTATTTAATAGATTTAAAAAAATATCACTCTACGATATGTTGATGCTCGAAGGACGCTGCTGTGCTTTGTCACGCGTGTTCCAGTTGGCGACACTTGGCGAATATTTAACTTCTGCAGCTTGGCAACAATGTCGTGCATGCATTTAATTCGCAAGAGTGTGCCAATGCTGTTCACATCACCGAGTTAATGACTCCATTTAATTACTTTAAAGCAGTAAACTAGATTCACGGCCTGCGGCTCGAAAATTATTATCTTTATTTGTTCATACGGCCTAATGGGATCGAATCAGATTTGATACCACAATGCGTTGGCTTGCAGTTCATTAACACGGCAAATTGGAAAGGGTATTGATTTATTGGAATAGTATTAACTGCGGTTGTAGAGAGGATTAGTCGGATATTTCGTACATTTTCGGGAGACAAAAATTATTATTACTTGTAATATATTTTAACTAGTAATAGAGTGAAATTATCTATATGTTGAATCATGAATTCAGTTATAAATTAAAATAGAATATAGTAGAGACACGGTCATATTATAAATAGCTAACAGAATGCACGTTGATAATATGTATGGGTTGTACTATGTGAGCTGATCTGTGATGTGATTAATAAAAAACAATGACGTCAGGGACGGTTTATGTGTACAGGATGTTAGTTTACCGGTGTGCATAAATTGACTGGCAATGTGGGTTTTCTAAGAATCTTACCCAAGCGTAAACATCAAACATTGCTATCAAATATTTATTTTTTAATTGCTGTTATTAGTAATATCTGAGAAACGCGGAAAAAACTACAGTCGCGGGTATAGGTCATTCGAAGCTTTTAGCACTCGAGCTGAGTAAGCAAAAAGGTGTAAATTAGTCATTGCGGATAATCCTGTGGCACGAAGAACTGTACATATAATTTGTTGAGTCTGTAGAAGTGAGCTTGTAGAGTAATACCACAGTATTGGTATAAAGTTTGACATGTGGCCAAATGTGAAAACTGCCAAGAGTTATGGATACACTGGATTATTACAAAGTATTAACACGAACAAGCATATCGACAATAGTTTGATGGTCATATATAAACTATCGATAGGATGAGTACACGGAATGGGTCGTTTATCTCAAGCCAATCAAATCATAGCAATGATAGTTAATGATATATTTAATATTTTTGCCAAGAAGTACTTGGTGGAGTTCCACTATTGTATTTTAGTAAAAAAATGTCAAGTATGTTTCTTAAATGTTTTTTATGCTATCGGTTTCGCCAACATGCTTGGTTGGCATTCTGCCTGAGGGTACCAACCAAATATATTGGTGAAACCAGTAGCATGGGATAAAAACTAGTTGGAATAGTATTATATATATTTTCTCAAAATACTCATAGAATGGTGTAAAAAAAGATTTTGGAATCCGTCTGTTAAATTTCAAGTGCACCCATGACAAAAAAGAATGCCTTTCTTAAATAAGAATAGCTCTAAAACATATAATTAGGCCATGATGGAACTGTGGCATATCTCAATAGGCATTTGGGCTTTGGAGGATTTCAATTCAGATTTTAAACAAAATTAAAATCAAGAGGATTCGAAACTTATGGTGGAAAAATAGAGCATGCTTTTGTGTGTCTGATTTCGATAAAACACCAAATTAAATATTTTTTTTATGTAAAGATTAATAGACACTTTCTAATATGATTGAGCAGAAAATCTGGATTTCAAATTTTGAGCTGTATTTTACTGTTTTAAATTTTTTTTTATAGTCTAAATATTCATTTCAACACATTGAAAAAAATATTTAGAAAAATGTATATTTATATGATTCCAAAAATTTAATGAAAAATATATTTTCACTTTTAACAATTATATGCAAGTTATGATAATTTTTTTATTTTTTAGCTGCGTCTTGTCAAATTTTTGTTTTTGCATGCGGATGTGGCCTTTTAAGCACACTGTATAGTATTCGATAATGGCCGTTGAACGATGGTGATGCAGCAGCATCCGGCTCTTTCCGGAGAACAGTATCTCGAATGACTAAGAAGTCCTATATGGGAGAAGCAGATTTGCTTCCATACATTCTATGCAATTGCAAATTAAGAAATTCAATATTTTTGACAGAGAGTACTTGGTGGAATTCCATTTTAATATTTTGAATAAAAATACTTGAGTGATTTTCCACATTTTTGTTTTTATTAGTGACCGGTTTCGCCAACCTTTCACGTTGGCATTATCAAACATTATCAACACTCTGTTTGATAATGCCAACGTGAAAGGTTGGCGAAACCGGTCACTAATAAAAACAAAAATGTGGAAAATCACTCAAGTATTTTTATTCAAAATATTTCAATTGCAAATTAACATATTTTAATAAAACAATACATATATTAAAATGTAAACATTCTTAATTCTACTTTCCGAATTAAATTTATAAATTGAACGAATTTGCGAACTAAACACACAGTTAATGTATGAGTTTTGATATTTATTAAATTTAAATTAATTTTATTATGATCTATGCTAATTTGACCAGGAAGCAACAAAATGACGGTGCTACTAATTTTACACAGTGATAGTTCTAAAGAGTCCATGGCAGACTAGTTTAATTTGTAATACAGCATATTAAAACAGTATATATGTATTAAAAAATACCTCTGATCTTTACCTGTGATAAATATATGCACAATAAATAGAACCAATAAGAGCTTTGGTATTATAAAGAAAATTTATAAGAGCGTAGTGCTAAAACTATTCTCAAATTAAAATTTACTTTATGTAGATAACCTTGTTGGTTGTTTAATGAATATATTCACAAGTTTCGTTATATCCACGAAGAAGTTAAAAAAAACAAGCAGCTAGCTATTATGCGTTTGTTTTTGTTGGTAACATTTTTAATAACCGTGTCAAGGTAGGTATATATATTTTTTTAAGTGATTGGGTTATATCGAATTATAATTGGCTGTAGGTTAACTGACGTATAATTAAGACAGCTGACACAGATATGTATACAATAGGAATAAAACAATGGTACAACATATTTTTGTATTGACGTTGACGGTATGTGTTTAGGTTGACGTTGTTCCAGTGGTGTCAAACGTTTAGTTCGCGAGAACCCGACAGACCACACAGTCATTCAAAGGTTTCAAAAAATGAGATACTTGATATTTGTGAAAACGTATTAAAATGAAAAATATTTATTTTTGTCAATACTTGGTGTTACCGCGAGTTTTGAAGCATTCTGTAGAATGCACGTGGTACAGGCATTGCATAGAATCTACATAGGAATACAAGCATTGCAGCAAATCGGTGTTTGCTCTCCGAACCCCGAAGGCCGACGGACTCGTGTCGACTCGACTCGTGTGTATTGATAAATTGGCTTCAATTCCGATCTATAAATATTATGAACGGTCAATCGCAATGTAACAACGTACCAATTTTTTTCAATTGACCCAACGACTGCCTAATTGTCGCAGTAAATGATGGCACACATTGACATTGCATTTAAAAATTAAACCAATCTAAAGAGCAAAAGCAATTTATTAATTGGAGTTACTTTCATCACTTTCAAATGCAAACACGTGAATAAATACTGAAATTATAGTACGCAACTATGAATCCGAATACATACATGTCTAAGTATTTGTGTTCGTTTTATGCCTGCAGTGATTTTTGCTTTAAAATTGCATTCAAGTATCATTGCCAGATGTAGAAGACCGCCGGATTTAGATATTTTGCACAAAAAAATAACGACGGGGGCAATAATTAACGAAGTTGAAGTTTTGGTAAAAAAGCAAGTGTTAAAAAAAATGAGAACGAAATATAAAAACCACCAGATTTCTAAAAGAGTGTTTCAATGTTTTAAAAAAACTATAAACTATGTCGTTTATTGATAAAAAAATATGCTGTTAATATGAATTAAAAATATGCTATAAATTATATGTTCGTTAGTTAAAAAGAGAATCGGGGTTTTAATTTGGGAAATTCATTGTAGAGAAATCAATCTAAATGATTGTTTGTAACTAAATATGTTTAGTCGATCCCAACAGAATGTTTTTATATTTTTATATTAATTTTAAATGTGTATTATATAACTACGAGTACTAAGTAAACCAAATAATATTTAAGCAACAATTTGAAACAGAGCATTGAATAGTTCTCACCTTTTTGTTATTTAAAAACCTATTATCAAATGACAACCAATGTTAACAAACGATTACAATATTTCTAAAAATTATTAATTATTTGCTCATTTTTCTAAAAAAATATTTTATTAAAGGCGAACATTTAAACGTAACCTTAGCAGTAAATATTACGTATTCTGGAGGAGATAATAAAATTCATACAAAGGTAAAAATTCTAAAAATACATGTATTATATAACATGTTTTGTTAAATGAAAACGATAAAAAAATAGCAATCATTTCATAAAAACGAATTCTCACATACAAAAGCTTGTAATGTATTGAACAAATTGTTTTCTTGAAAATAACCTTCAATATTTTCACTGATTTTTCATAACTATGAATTTATGATTGTGAAATTTTTTATTCAATATTGATAAGACGTATGTATTTATTTCTTACAATTTGTGTTATATTTTTGGAGATTTCTAAATGACATGAAAGATTATTTTAACAAGACACGCCAAATAAATTTTAATGACAATATTGTTTTCGCGATGTTACGCCGCTACTGATTATGTACGAAATGGAAAAAAATATATATGTAATATATTTTTGATTATTTAATAATTTGTGGCGATTTAATTTTTCACACACGGAGAAAGTTGAAGTGAAATCACTGTGATTTTTATGTAAAACGTGTCCACGCGAGGAAGCCACTGCAGGCTGTCATGGCTGTGACGTAAATAATACGTTTTGTTATGTAAAAAAGCGATAAATACACATTACGAGCCAGGCGAAATTGGCTTCGTCAATGTTACGTCGCATCAAATTGCAAATTGAGCGACGAAAATGATTTAAATTACACGACTGACGCAATAGTTACATTGCAAAATAATAGAATAATACACACTTTTTATAAATTTATCGTTTGAACGATAAACTGGATATCGTGTTTGCTTATATTATAGCTGGATCAGTAGTTTAATAAAATGACTATTTAATGACATTTGATAAGATTGATTAGATTGAACTCTGCAAGGTTTTTTTTTTTAAGTTAAAAGATGGTATTATGTTCTGAAGACGTGTTTTGAAACTAATCGCAAGCAAGATTTTTACAAAGAATACCTTTAAAATATTGCTAACGTTTTACTAAATAACCTTATCCAAATAAAATGTAGTCAACTGTTATCTTCGGTTATTTACATATGGCTTACGAACGATATTTAATTGCATACGAAAGTAAACAAGCTATTCGAGAAATTGTTTAAAATGTATAAATACGCATGTTGTACATACACGGAAAACACAAACGTATAATCATAATGTATAATATAAAATAAATCTCTCATAAGTCAGAACAGTATTATTAAATGCATGCAATAATTGAAATTCCGGTAGAGTTCAACTTTAGCGCTTTTCCAAAGGCAGCCAGCACTCTAGATTTAGGAGTAGCATGCTCAACTCTAGATAAACTAAAATTAGTTTTTACCAATCCACCCCTTAAAAAAATTACTAGTACATAATAAAGTGTGAGCCAAAACTCACATAAATGGATTTTATAGACTTTGCTCACCTGAGAATTTCAATAATTCACTAATGTGGAAAAACAATAAGTCACCCTGACAGGTTGACAATCAAGGCTGCCGCCAGGTAGAGTGAATGGAGATCCTGCCCCTGAATGAGGATAATGGTGACTCTCGGGGCATGACTGATGAGTGCACTTAGAAATTAAGGATAGAAACTTCGAGCCTAGCAATTTAGTAATTTTGGTAATTTGTTAAAAGGCAGTTTACAGAGAACGAAACTAAAATAAATATTGAAAAATAACATTACTATACAGTAATACTATACAGTAATATACATTGATAAATAACACATAAATGTCGGTGCTAATGTAGCATTCTAACTGTTGACGACGCTACCAGATATAGTTCTCAAGACACTGGTAGACGTTCTGTTTCTTCGATGTTTAGCTTACAAATTCGCCAAGGTTCATAAGCTATCAGTGGACTGTATATTAGGTGATTCAAAGACTTCTTTCATGTAAACTTTTATTTAAACTTTATTACAAACTTGGTTATAATATATGATTTCCAGACATGTTACATTTAACACTTTTACTTCACTTTTGAGCCGACACAGGGGTCGGTAATTTAAAAACTGCGTGACAATCCGTCACAATATACTTCCGAACTCGCGGCGGTATATTCACTGAGGTATATAATACCTCCCACGATATTTACGTCACCTGACGCGATGTTAGCACAGAATACGCCAAACCGTGGTCGTATCTTCACGCACGCGGACGTGGTTTCTACGCGCGTTGCTTTTCCACTCATAAGGGTTTGTAAGGTCCTTATGATCATCACAGCGGGAATGAACCTTTCATAACCTCGCCGGATATTAACGATAAGATCGCAATTTACGTCTCACCGGAGTGCTGTCTCCGGGCATAGTTACCCCATGAAGACACTTCGAACACTCGTCGAACACACACACTGGCCCTTTGGGGGCTCTCACTGGTCTTTATACGGTTTCAGAACAAATAAAAGTATTTTAGAAGATTACGCACTCAAAACATATTAAAATTTGGCAATCAACTAATTATTTATTAACTGTGCTCACAATCGTAAAATATACTTTAGTTTCCTGGTTATCGGATTACACAAAGAAATCTAGTATTTAAACAAGCGCGAGGTTTAAAATCAAAGGAAATAACTTCGCGAAGTAATGATTTCTATACCTACTTTCAAATATAAATCAGTAACAAGTAATTCTAAAAGTCAACTAAATCTTATTTTTATAGGAAGCTGTATCCCAACAATTCATTATTACAGAGGGATAGGACCCTGGTCGGCTCGTTAAACTAGTTTAAACTTAAAAAGCAGCGCCGGTCTGGCGGGCGCCATTTTATTCAACAATAGTAAATAACATCTAGATTAAATTCAAACTTAAAATAATCTATTGTCTCATCGGGTTGGTAACACTAACATTTCAATATAATACAACTTTTTATACAAATCAATATAATTATATTTATATTTATTTAATTGGATGCTAACCTGATCATAAACCTTCAGCTGTATCAGAAGATTAAGCAAACATGTTGACTTTGATAATAATCAAAACACAATGATGACGATAACGCGAACATAATATTGACAATTTATTTCCACACGATGTTCATATCAAGTTGATCGTAAAATATCTGTCAATATTTGTCACAGAGATAACAGTGGTTTCGAGAAAATTACGATTATTCAGATTAAGAAATATTTAAATTATATCCACCAATGGCATATCTAAATACCGCTATCTTTTTACTGCCTTTCACAAAGATACTTGCAGAGAAAAAAAATACTTTTTGAATAAATTTAAAAAATAAATTTTTGTAGACACCAATACTTATATGCGTACGTCTTCGTTTATAATAATGTTGATCAAAAAGTAAAAAATTGTATAAATAAAAATCTAAGTATTAAACATTCTTGGTATCATATAATTGGTCAGAAACCAATTTATATTCCGTAAAACACTATTTTAAAAGTATTGCTCTTTGTTTTTAAAGCTTCAATGCTGACCTTAAGTTACCAAAAAGAAACAAATAATATTGTTATTCACGTTTATAATTTATACCAAAGTGGGTTACATATATATAAACCAATGAAATAACATGATGAGGTTGAAAAATAATATGTAACTTTGATATTATACCTTGTCGGCATAAAAACCATTTGATCCGTTGAGTGCTTTATTGATTTATGTATAAAAACTTGTTTTTCAATTCAAATGTTAAACGAGAATATTGTATTTCACCGAAGACGTAATTTTAAACAATTTTCATTTTCCGCTGAATTCGGCAGTATAAAAAATAAAGAAAGCATGAAAAATAAAGTAGAATATTTGTGGATATTTTTAAGAATTCAATTCTGAACCGATGTTTACCGGTAATATTTTTTTAATCAAACATCAAATATGGTTTTGTTTTCAACTGGATGCTTATTTGGAAATTTACTATTCAAAAAAACATGGTCTTTATATGAGAGTATGAATGGCCTAATAACTAGCATATTATGATAATTTTTGTTTGCGAGTGCTTTTACCTTTTAGGGGTTTTTTGAACTACCAATTTGTTTACCAATTAGATTTTATAGTTTTATAAAGAAAAATAACTGTATTGCGATTAATTACATATATAAAGAACTTCATTTAAAATAGCCATTTTGAAGTTAAAAGTTCAATTTAAAGCGGAAAAAAACTCAAATTGCTTGTAAAAGTGATGCGTGTTCATAGTAGTGCGCTAAATCTCTGTTTATTTCCGTTATAAATAAACATTCAACACATCGGCAAGTAAAATCACAAATTTATACAAACTAATATGATTAGGCGTATTATTTCACATATTGAAAATGATTCAAAGAAACTCTCAGAAAAATATCATCGTGACTTGTGTAGGATTTGAACCTACATCTCCAAGCAAACATGGCCGGTGTACTGACCCTTGTGCTAACGAGTCAGTCTTTATCATATTAGTGTGTAATGTAAGCCTGTAAAGGTAATTAAAACGCATTTGATTGACGTTCAATCCACAAAATAGACATATGCATATATACAAACGCAAAAAGCCTCCTTATCAATTTTTTCGCCGTGGATCACAAGCCTCACATTTAATCATTAAATAATAATTAAATTAATATCAAGTTATTCAAATCTACATGACAATATCAGTACACAATACACACAGCCTCAGCACAACCATAAACTACATAAAGTTCTGAAACTAGAGATCGTCCTTTGGAATAAGCGGACTCGGAGCCATAGTCCTCGAAGTTCGTAAGGAGCCGCATAAGATAATACGACCTCTGCTCAGTGCAAACAGGGGCCGGATAGTTTCTAAGATTATTGCCGGATGCACGGGACTCGCTAGACAATTAATTGGGTCCTCCCGCGATATTTCACGCTTCCTTAGCTACACCACAATGCATTGCATGCATCCAGGCTACACGTAAAATAGCAAAAAAATGATCAAGCCAGAGACTTGGGGTTGCGAAAAGAAGAGGAAAAAATATAAATAAATTGTATTTGGTATCGTGTTTGAACTTCTAACTAATGTTTATTTTTTGATAACGCAATTTGTAATTTGTCGAACCGGCTACCGATTTGGTGTAAGTCAATAGCGTCGCTTTGTTTGGAGTGCTTTTTAATGATTATGCCTAAGTAAACAAAGCAAAAGAGAATGAGTAACCATTTGGTTGTCAATTGTGTAGAAAAAAATTAACGATACAGCAATTTTTTTTTTTGATATCGTTAAAAATATGTTAACTTTGGGATTGAATACACTTATTATTTTTATGTCATTTTAAATTTAAACGTTTTTTCCTTGTTTCACCTATAAATCCCAAAACAAATTGCAAACCTCCGAGTATAAATGCGAATTTTTTTTTTTATATTTTATAAAAACAAATATTAGACCTTGCAAAGAAATAGCGATCGGGTAAATTCAAGCACAGCACGAATCTGCTTCTAAGGGTGTGTTTTTCTTGCGATAGTTTAAAATGGAAATATCGCCCAAGGGTGCTTTTGTTTTTCCCCTTTTAAGAATCCATTATACAGACAGGTACAGCCTGCGCCCCCACTCTTATGTAAATTGACTTATCTACGAAAACAAAGCTTTGGTAAACAATACAAATCGGGAATTAATCCCTTAAAACCAGCCGGAATATTCAGTTGCGATGTATCTCAACATATGGCTCGCAGTATGCGCTATGTGCTAGAAGATCGACCCATCTGCATATATATATTAATTTATATATATATATATATATATATATATATATATATATATATATATATATATATATATATATATATATAGTGTGTGTGTGTCAATAAAATTTTACTAAAAATATTCAACTAGACACAAAAACATCTTATCAATGTGGCTAACAATATGAAAAAAATATTATGTAAGTAAAATCAATCTACCGAGATTATTGATATATGCATTGACTTATTAAACATATTATGTTTGCACTATTAGAAATTTAAATTTTACAAGAATAAAATGTTGTATCTTAGTTAATTGAAAATTACGCTAAATGCTGTAGATTCGACATAAGATTGATAAAATTATATTTTATATATGAACGAGAAACTGATTATTTTAGTGTTACGAAGTACATATGTGGCTCTACTCCAAAAAATAATATTTTCTTGTACAGTATACCAAAGATGTAATCTAAAATGTTAAGCTGTGTTTATAGATTACTTTCACAGGTGATAATACCCATTTTGCAGGTTAACGACTCTTATGTGAAACGACAATTTTTTTGAGTAATTTATTTATCTTCATGATTTACATTCTTGCTCAATTATAAGACCACTGTGGTCGAAAAGACAATGGTCCAAAACCGCAGTGTTTAAGAAGTGTGAATTCGACCCAATATCGCGAATATAAATTGTTTGAATAAAAAAATACCTGTTATATAAAACAAGAATTAATTTTTGGCACCACAAAACAAAAATTATTTGTTTCAACGTCAGATTATTCAGAAAGTTCCCCGGTGAAATGTTTAAAGCCACTGCTCTATTTGGATCGAAAGAGGCGGGGATTATGAAATCGATCTATTGTGGTACTGTATAATTAAAGTTCACAGGAAATATTAATAAGTTCGCGAGGGGTGAAGAAAAATACCACACGGGAGCCTCGGCAAATAGTACGCGTGAATACGGACGGAATTCTAAGGGAGGATTCAATAGGGGTGGGTGGCTTTGTCCCTGCAAATATGAGCGCTATTCATATCGGAGGCATCTACGTAAAAAAGAGAAAAATAATACCTTATAAATCCTAATACTGGGAGTGTCGGCTGCGTTCTTAATTAATTTTGTATCGAATAGTAAATTGAATGAGAGTTGTATTTAAAAAAAAATGATTGCAAAAACAAATAATAATTCATTTCCAAACCAATAAATACGCTTTTAAATCAACCGTTGGAGTTATTTTGTCTGTAAAATAGTCGATTTGAAAAAAAAATTATGACGTTGTATCTACTTTTTTAGTACGAAAATATGTAAAATTCAGTTCTTTGCAACCGATTAAAAACTTACGCTATATATTTACACATATACAAATTTTACGGTGAACTGGTGTGTTTTAACATTTGTTTATGTATTTAAGTATTCTAATTTTGTTAAATTGGAATTACGACCGAATTAAGGAGAGTTGCCAGAAATAGAAAAATGTTGTTATATGCAAAAATCGTAGAATCGTAGACATGTAATATTATTTTATTTAAAATTATGCCGCAGCAAAAGTAACCACAACATCTGAGCACGTAGTTTCACGGTTAATCATTTTCATTTCAGAAATAACTGACATTTTATTCGTGTTTCATTTGATCCAATCTTACCTTTGTTATTTAAAGGAGACAGCCAAAAAACGAATTCGCTTACCTGCAACAAAAAAAAAACAAAAATTGTAATGTTTACTTATACAACGACAAAAAATGGTAAATGAGGCTGAATGCATTTTGGTAATTAAAAACTAAGTATGAATATCTTTCAAATTGGTTACTCAGTAGATAAAAAGTGATCTCACAGAAAAATTCAAAAGTTTATTAAAATCGGCTGGAGTTTAACTTCCTTAAGTTCCACAATAAAAGTTGTAAACTTTTTTTGGGTATTTTTATTGCTGGATTAATTCTTTTAAGAGCATTTTAAAAGCTTGAAAGAATAAGTAAGAAACAAATTATACACGTAAATGGTCATTTTAAAACAGAAAACATGTATAGGGTGATCAGATTATACAACTGATGTTCCCGAAAGAGACTATGAGAATATTTTAAGCAGCAAATCAATTTATACATACAATTAAATATATATTGGTTTTATGTTTAATCGTACACGAAATGTCAATTCTAAAACGTAATTAAAATATATTTTTAACTTTATTACCATTGAAAAAATAGAACTAATGTGTTTTTCCTTTTGCGATTTGTAAAGGTGAGTCTTTATTCAATGTCAACTTTGAAAGAGTTCAGATTGTTCAAACTTTATACTCAATTGCATTTCGTAGTTACTCTTCCTTACAAAACGGAAGCCTAACATGAGACTAACTTTTGACTAACTCTTCCGTCCAAGTTGAAAAGCCGCTAACGAAGCTTTACTAAAAATATACAAATAAAAAAGCTAAACTAAAATAATTTTATTTTCATGCAATTATCACCTCTTCACGCGATATCACGACTTTTTAAACATCCAGTAAAAACCAGCCTACTGAAAAAGTTAATATTTCTGTGGGTTGATAAAATCCTCAGATTGCGTGTGCGCTTTAAGATGTTCGGTTGTAGGATTTGGGGTGTGCTTTTCGAGAAATACCGTATATTATATCCGCTTGCCGGGTACGCAATAACACACGTGCACCAACTTACATTCAAACCAGGTATGTCTTCACGTTATCCCTAAAACGCACAAGGCGTGGCGTGCGTACCTGGCAATGGCGTACGAGGGATTTCAGCGGTTATTCAAGTGAATTTTAAAGTTGTCATGATATATCTCCTGCTCTGAAAAAGCAAAACTATCAATAGATAGCTTACCTTCGCTATTCTTCATGGTCACGTGATAACCTTTACAAGACTGATACCGAACTTCCGCTAGAATTTTTACCTCAGTCTTAAAAAAAAATCTACAGATTCAGGTTTGAACATATTAGATATTTATTGGTTGTATAAAATCCTAGAGCCCACTTGATCAATATGAGTTGTATATCAATTCTGCGCTTGTTTTGCTGTCGATTTCAGTTACATGCTGACAGGCGACAGAAATCACAAATACGAAGTGCACTCAGTCCTGCCAATTTGACAAACGATGAATTGATGTACAGCTCTACAGTTTAAAAAAACATTTCAGTTTTAAAATTGAAGCGTTTTGATACTGGGGTCAAGTGTTATTATGTTGCCTACAAGACTTGGTTTTCCGACCATACTGAATGCACGCCTCTGATTTGTAAACACATATACAATAACTTAGTATGTAGGAGTGCAGGAACCTCGTTTCCTATGCCTGAAGGGATATACCCACGTTTTCCCACGATACGTGTTTACAAATCATCTGATTTGAAATCTCAAGTCTCACCTGAGGGACGAGGTAGATTAAGGGGGGATTGGAATAGTCTATTTTGCTAGGGCAGGGGTAAGAGGTATAGATATTGCGAAAATGCCATTGCATTTTAAGACACACGTTTGGTTTAGTTTAATATCTGTCAAAACATGATAACGCAAATAACGTTGTTTATTTTTATAAATTAACTGACAAAGTTTGCAATGTGACAAATAATTTACTATTATAAAATAATAATAATTAACCTATGTCACAATAATCTAAGAGACTGCAAGGAAACACTGACTATTATTAAATATTTAATAAATCTTTTTTTTACAAATGTATTATAATAATGTTGTGATACCAATATTAAGCTTACAAATTTAAATGCACAGATAAGATTTATTAGCACACCTGCTTACAATCGCGGCCAGCAATATTTTCAAAAGTACTGTATTACTAAGCGAAAAATTTAATCATCACATGCTAATGTACATCCTATGATGATATTCTTGGTAAAAAGCATACAGACCAAGGATGGTATTGCCAAGATTGATTGCTATGCATTAAAATGGCTTTAAGTACAGGAGTCGCGAGGGGAGTCGTCGGAGCGCGACCGCGCTCACTCTGCGAAGACAAGAATCCAATTCGGACCGCTCCCCGGGCTGACAAAGCCAATATTTATACTGGATTTCATTACGCCTTTTTTCTCTTTTTTGTGGCGGAGAGCTAAGGGATTCCTCGCAAAGAACAATAGAGCCGGCTTCGATGAGGCGCCGCCCGCCGAGAGAAATCTGCAGCGCCCGAAGTCGACTGAATAGAAATGTACAGGTAATCCTTTTATTGGAGTTTTTATTGTTTAGACCTTTATTGTGCCGCTGGATGATCGGATTAATTAAACACAAGACTTCTAAATTAATTAATTTACCACCAATGATAAATTTTATTTCTTTTTTTTGTTATTTTGAAGATATTTAAATAAGTTAAGATTCAAAAGTGAGGAGATTGGTGACCATCTCACAGGACATATTTTTATCTTGAGCCAGTCCTACTAATTACGCATCCACGTTAACTTTCTCTTTTGAATTCCTTCTTTTTTTAAAAATTTACCAGGATTTTCTCACGAATAATCCCAACATAGGATATCTCACGATTTTTTTACCATTATCACGAGTTCTCATTATTTGTACATCAATCAGGTACAAATGATCGACCCATGGTATTCTCATATAAAAATACATTTCAAATACCTCGATTCTTTGCATGGTTTGCACGGTGCATACAATATAACATTTAGTGAATCTCCGGCGAGTACTTCCGTAAAATTAAAACAACTCAAAAATACAAACATCTTACACAAGTGTTGCGAAAAATTAGAGCAAGATTACGCCCGCTGTTGGACGTGTGCAACATTTACTCAGAAACAAATATCAGATTTATTGTAGAATACATTTATTTTTTCGATCGTCAAAGGACGTTCAAATAAAAAATCAGAGAGCCCCCGCGTATCTCTCACCTCTGTCGTAATCCCCTTTCCTCGGATTCCCAGAGAAATCAAGTTACAAAGTTTGGCGTGAAATTCGACAGATATATCTCCTTTGGTATGGCGACAACGTACGAACCTAAAAAAAACCTTTATTCGAATATTTTTTCGCGACAGATTTTCAATGCAATCATTCTCGCGCCAGGGGATTATACAGGTGTCAAAAAGTATCGCACTCACCTGTAAATAAGGGCCCATACAGCACGAAAGAAAAGGAACAAAAAAAGATTTATTGATTATAAGAGACACACGAAACTCCAAATTGGATAAAAACTGCTATTTTGAAATTATGTATATCTTTTGAGGAATACATATCTATGTTTTAGCGATAAAGCAATAAATTTAAAAACCTTTATCATTAAGGCTTCAAGATGGTAGTCACAAAACCTGTAGGACGTAACCAAGGAGCGGGTATAACTACTTATAATAGATAATAATGATTACGAATGCTTAGAAGCATGCTTTTGAGAACTCATGGCAATAGTTTGTTTTAAAAAATAAAAAAGCAAATCATTATTTATTCGACTGTTATTGTCTTACGAAAATCAATTATTTTTAAATACATTGAAAAGCTATAAAACTGCATTAAAATCTCACACTACTTCTAAAGTGTAAATATGAGAAATTCTCTGTGCCAAGACCTTATCGATCTAAATACAAGTGTGTTAATAAAGGGAATATATAAAAATATATATTTGCACAAACCCACAGTGCTATTGTAGAAATGATGAATTTTATTGCTAATTCAATGAGCAAAGAACGAGACGCCACTGCTCTAAGCACAGGCACAATGCGGCAAAAACCTGTCCTGCTTCCCATAGAGTTCTTCAAAAAAGCCAGTGGCGTTCCGTGCGGAATGTCAGTTTCGAATTTTTAAACTCTATCGCTTACAAACGCACGCCCCGCTACACGGAATAACAATGCAGAGGCATTAACATTTATATGGGAACGATAAGCGAAATCCCACAGAGTTTTCTCGAAAACCACTTCGAAATGTACGGGCGATTTTTTTTCCTTATACAATATACGGAATTTCTTTAAAAATAGAAGAAACGCGATAATCAAGAGGCGAAGTTGTAAAAAATGTTAAGCAACGCGATATTTTTATCCGGATGAGATAAACGCGTGGTTCGCTTGCAAATGATCCGATTCCTTTTTAAATATATTAAATGTATCAAATATATAAGGCCACTAGACGCGATAAAAAAGTCGTTTTATTTTATGGTGTCATCATAATAAATGTTTTCTGATGTGAAAGTTCCAAAGCGCAATGAAAAAACTGCTTTTGCCCCAATAGCACTGACAGTGGTTAAATTATAAGTACTGAATTTCTGTCCAAAACATTAAACTTAAAACAGTGTTGCCCAACATTTTGAAAATTACGCGATTTAACGCAAAATATAATGCCTTTGCATGAAATAATGATTTTATTCATATATATCACAAATAAATAACCAATTATTGTAGAAGCTTGATATTATAATTAAATATTATGCATTGACTTTTTAAGGTATTTTTTTAAGTATGACTACATTTTTCGCAAAGCCTGAGGATCGAAGAAATAAAGTTGTTAAATTTTAATATATTTCCGTTACCTTTCGGTTTTGAATATTGTCAATGTATATAAGGTACATCATGCTGCTATTGTTATGCTATCTATATGTGTAATTTAGTTTGATGATGGTAAAAAAATGTAAAAAAAATCCTTGAAAGAGACAATCTGAAGATCAAAGATACGCCAAAGTTTGCCTGCTTTTATTATACAAAGAATGGTTTGTTTTGTTATATTTTAAAAATACAGTGCGTTTGGAGTACGCGACCCTTCGATATATTGAGAGCCACTGCTTTAAAGAAATCGGGCGCATAAATAAATATAAAATGCTATAGATTAGGCATTCGTGACCAGTTTCATTCTCGGCAGGATCCTTTTAACCCACCTTTATCTCCAATGTTCCTGATTGAAGAAAAAACCCTTCTCAATGAGCCACTTCCATTCTATATACCTGTCCCTTACTTACCTCTGACCCTCTCGGTCTAATCTTTATAGCCTACTAAGACAAAGTAACAAATGTTTTTCTACTTCATTTTATTTCAGTCCTGATTTTAAAAAAAGGCCACATTACAGCTTATGTAAAAAATGTAAACGTTACAAACAGATCCACTCTCACAGAAAAACATACCCGCATAATCAGAGTGATTTTTTCATTCAATGGTGTTTTCTCACAGGCTCGGGGATCGGTAAACGGGTCGCGGTCCCAAAGTTTTATAGGGCTAAGGGGAGAAATATAATAAAATACTATGGATCCCAGGGTTCTGGTGATAATGAAGTATATATATAAATAAATATGACACTACTTTTGATAGACCCTAAAATTAAATCAAGTATGTGTCAAGGTATACGATAGTTAGTATAAACATATACAGGTAGTTATTTCATAATCCTTACTGGTGTTTTAATAAATAAAAATTATTGTTTAAAAAATATATGTAATAAGACTTAATTTTTTAATTGTATTTAAGATTAATATAAATTTGACGAGCCAGTGTTCCATACAAAAATATTGAAATAGATTTTATAGCGACAGAAACGGTACACGTATTATAAATAAATACTTAAACGACTTAATATATAGCTTAACGTCGCATGTTATTTAAATTTGACCTGTATTTAGATGCCATGTAACATACGACTGTATTTTAGAGGACAAAAACTATCCATGATTAATATTATACATTTAATATATTCGCATTTTTAACCCATTTGACTTCACTGTATTTTTGTTTCTTGTCGTTTTATAGTATGTCTGAATCGATTGCCAAAACAGTGAAGAGTCAAGTGATTTTTATTTAAAACGACTGTAAGCACATAATATCAGCAATTATTTTTAAAATATCATTACTATCTGATAAGTTCAAAACAATAAATATGCTTTCGTTTAAATGTACAAGACATTTTCATATCGCAGAATAAAATATAAATGCCAAGTGAGTAAAAAATCATCAAACTAAAGAGTGCAATCGACCTAAACAAAACAAAAAGGACGCATGCGTAAACAACACACAAATCAACGAAATACACAAAACCGGAAAGGGGAAGATGTCTGCCTCCGCGGAAGCCCGGCCGGAAGTAGCCTCCGCCCGATATTTCTTACAAGTCAGCACTTCCGCCACAGCTTCGGCGTCCGCACTCCACGAAAAAATTCCGAGAGTCGAGGTTGTTTTTAAAATAACAACAAAATATAATTACTTCTTTTGATAAAGCATTGTCCCTTAATGTATATCATTGATAGACACACTCAACGAATCAATATAGATATACTGATGTTTTGACCGATTTGTTTGAAGGGCCCCATAACTTTTATAAAATTATTTCAAAATAATTTAAGGTTTCATAAACTCATTCTGATATGAATCGATGAATAGATGAGCTACACTTTTATACAAACAAAAAATATAGATCTGACACGGTTCTTGAAAAGCAAAAAGTCCACTTTAATAATGATTTAACAATTTTTTCTATATATATATATTGATTATTGAATACTTTAAAAAAATAACTTTATTATAAAACCAAGAGTGTAGTTTTTTTTAAAGATTTTGTATTATTTATTAGGTTCATAGAAAAATCTAATAAATGGCAAATATTCTCATTATAAGAAGAATGAGTCAACTTAGTATTGAGAATTTATTTTTTGCACATAATATAAGTAAACAATTAAAAAAATGGTATACTCAAAGCCTCGTTAATTTAAGAATAGTTCATTATTTATTTACACATTAACAATAATTTATAGATATTTATTAATACAAGTGAAAAAGTGACTCTATTGGACAAAGATACAGTATTACGTATATAGAAAAACGCATACATAATAAATCTGTGCTATGGTCCGATTGCGATATTCGAAAATAGCCAAATAATCTCACGATTAGAAGAATGAGTCAACTTAGCGTTGAGAATTTATTTTTGCGTAAATAATTTTTAAAAAAATATGATAAAATCTACTCAAAGCCTGCCTCGTTGATTTAGAAAAAAAAAGTATGATTTATTTACAGATTTTCATTAATTAACAGATATTTATAAATACAGCAGGTCTAAAAGTGACTCTTGGACAAGGATACAGTAGTTTTATTTTATTAGAAAGAAAACCCTCGTCTTTTTTAGGGAATGTTCCAGAATGGCGACGGCCTCGGTCTGCCGGGCGCAAGACGTGCCGGCCCGAGCGATCGAATCAGATTTAACGAAGCCAATGGGAAATGTACTCGGAAATGCGAACATAACATAATACGAATACAAGCTCGGCGCATTTTAATAGGCTACTCAAAGCTTTTCCAGACCGCAGAGTCCGCAGAATATCTTGATGGTCGAAAATGCGTACTTAAATCTATACCGAAAAGCTATTATATGTCGACCCGATTCAAACAATTCTCAAAATCATCAACTGGTTGCAATACTAAATTTTTATTAGTATTCGAATTTTTTATAATTTTTTATCTGACCTTTTAATAATGCTGCATATTATACGATACATTTTTATTAAATTAAAGCGAAAAAAAAAACTCATTGTCCAGTTGTTACAATTAATATCGAATCAATATATTTTACAAGTAAAAAATATCGATACCAAATAAGTTGTAAATTTTGTTAATATTTATATAAATTCACTTATTCACAAATACTTGAAATCAAAATTTTTCGAATATTTAAATTACAAAATGAATTGAATTTTATGCTAGAAAATGTAAGCATATGGTAGTCACGGGCTAAAAATCCGCTGACGTTAGGTCTGTAAAAGAACGGAAAACTTGGGTTTTATGTGAAGTAAAATTGATTCTGAATACTGAATAGGAAAAACCTTTAACTATTACTGACATTAACTTTTATATATATATATATATATATATATATATATATATATATATATATATATATATATATATATATATATATAAATCAATATATTATTTACAAATAAACATAAAACTATAATGATTTGAAAGTCCTTAATGTATGAAACAAAACTTATTCTCGCTCACGAACGTTTGAGCAATATCATTTGATGTACCCAACAGAACTGTTTATTCTTTTATTGGATAAGTCTGGATTCACCAAAGAACTTTATCTTATACAGGGTGACACAAATAACTTTCCTCGTACACTCTCATCTACTTAAGATCAAACAACAAATAAACATTTTTCAGTGTATCATCACTATATATAAAATACACAATGAGCCAATAATATGACCGGAACTCATATTTTAATAATTTTTTGAGGTTCCATGGCAGCATGTTTTAATGCATATTATAAAATCGATAAAGAATTGAAATGTTGTTTAATTGTGAGGAATAGAGTTAATACGCATTAAAAATGAAGTTGCAATATGATATACTGTATTTTCATGGTTTGTTTAACGACATGGACAAGACGGGATTAGACAATTTATAACCATGATATCGTCTAAGGGTAGGAGAATACAAGGATAATACTAGAGTTATTTCGTAGATTGCTTTAATGTGTCTGCTCCATCTATAAAACATCTAAACCGAACATCTATAACAAAGATTAATAATATTTTTTTTTACAAAAAACCAGGTTAACTGCGTTTGCAATATTTTTTCAGGAAATCGATGCACACATGATACAACGATAAAATTTATTTTTGAGGATATTTTTCGACGTTTCGTGTATGTATCGATGTCCTAAAATTATATTGTATAATAACCAATGGTTGTTAATTCTAAAGTGCTCTGTGAAGCACTCTGTATAAAGTCATAAAGCTGTATCCGGGTCAAGTGGTAACATAATATGAGTGACCGTAACATCTTTACTGATTTCCTTTTTACGAGGCGCCATTCCTCGGCTTGGACGCCTCTCGGGTACAATATATAACAAAACTGCGTCTTGATTACTTCATAGATGACTCCCTGGGATGTAATTTATTTATTTTTGTTATTTTTATTGTAGTTATTTATTATTATTACGTATTATATATTTTTCGAAGACAAATCAATTCTTGAGATGCTTTGACACTATCTCTAAATTCCAGTCTCTTAAGCCGCCTATTCGTTCATTCATTAACACAATTGTTAGAAAAAGTTTTGAATAATGTAAAATATAAAGAATGACATTGTGAAGGAGGCTTACATCTATAAAATTGTGTTGTGTTAAAAAAAAACGAGCTGGGGCTTCTGTAAACTAAAGTTAAATTTAATATGATTAAGTCAAAAGTTCTATGAAGAGTTTCATGAAAAATAATTTTTATTTCACCTTTAGCTGTACCAAATCAAAGTTATAACAGGCTGTAAATGAAGTTGTCAGAAAGTTGGTAACACCCTATCGGAAAACGTAAGTTTAATATCAGTGTTGTTTCATTTTAAAAATTCAAAAACTTGGGTAATTACGACCGACACCTCGTGGAGACAGCAGTTTGCGTATTTAACCTGCAAATAATCCACCTCTTGGGTTTACTTAGGCCAAATAACTCCGGTAATTTGGATAATTAGAGGTACTCGAGACAAAGCCGCTTCAGGGTCGATTTTATATCTTGGCAGCTTCCGAATTTTAAGTTGACCCTTTGGGTATTACCTCCGCTTGTACACTGTTAAAACGACCTAATGTATTATATATTGTGATATTGGTTTTCACAAAATAGCTATGACTTGCAGTTTATATTTTATTTTTAAGTTGTACTAAATCAAAATATCATGCATTATTTGCAGTTATATATTATATAGGGTGTCCAAAGAGAGTATCGGGTATTTGTTAGTTCAGTAAAACAAAACCTACTAGTAATCAGTTTTTTTTTATTGTTGATTTTAAGAATACAAATTATTTTGAAAAGATGATGTTATCCAAATGGTGACCGTTACGCGCTGCTGGCACTCTTCTAATCTGGAACCAAGATTGCTGATAACACGCTGACACATAGCCCTCGACATTGCTGCCATTTCTGACCGGATGTTTTGTTTCAATTCCGTTAGGTTTGTCGGATTATTCTCATAAACCCTACTTTTAAGGTACCCCCATACGATATAGTCAAGACGGCTAAGGTCGGGGCTTCTGGGAGGCCAGTTGGTCTTACCTCTACGTGAAATGACCTTATTAGGGAACAATTCGTTAACAGCTTCAATTGACTGATTGGATGTATGGCAAGTGGATGTATGGCAATATAACCTAACCTAACCTAACCCAATTTTTTTCGCAGCATAACGCAATAACGGTCACTAAAACAAATACCCGATACTCTTTATGGACACCCGATATATCATCGTACCGCGTGAACATCAACCATTAAACACTTCGAGCAAAAAGTGATCACAAATAAAAATATTCGTAACCTCCTAGCAAATTGGCTATTGATATTTTTTGTGAGTATCATAGTAATGAAACCAGTCTGTCGTGAATAAAAGTAATATTATTTAAAAGTAAACTGTCGTATTCGAGTCTCCTCGTAAAGCAAGTGGTTATTCTCGCGGTGAATAAAGTGGGTGCGACCGTTATCGTATCTCTGGTCGGAATCGGCCCCCGCGCCCCGACGGGCGATACTGAAGGGGCTATGGCGCGAACAAAAGCTCGCGATAATGGCGTCCCATCTCCTCGTCTTGCCGAGCCAAAGTGTCCTTATTTTGAATCATCTCCTCGGCGGGGGAGAGTGGCCGCCGCGCGCCGGTGAGACCGTTTCCACTTTAAATTTCGCCTTATTTCAAATTTCTCGCTTTCCTCACCGCCTCGCCCCCGAGTAGTGATGTAGCTTTTCAAATAAAATATTTTCGGGCAATAAATACTTTCAAGCTGAGCAATATTTTTTTTAAATTCTATTAACACTCCCCTTTCATAAAAAGATTTCGCATGATTACTCTGTATCAACAAAAGCAAATTTAGATTAATGCCATGGTATGCTTCTTACGACGTGCTTGCCTGCACTCTTTTGGGGCCTTCTACATGTGGTATTTATAGATCATCAGTTTGGAATAAACATATATATTAAAACTTAATACAATCTCTATAGTATCATATCGAAGGCCAAAACGCAGATTCAAAGTATGCCGAACGCTGCCTTCAAAGAATTAATAATACTTACCAAAACATTGTTCATACCGTTTACAATATATATTCATTGATTTGTGATATTATGAATTATTATTTTTTATTACTTTTATATGAATATTATTATTTTTTACCGATTCCACGTAAGCAGTCGGCGCTAGCAAGGGACGTCCCTACCCCGAGGTGTTGTAATTCACGACGGTTTATATAAGAAGGACGCCACGGTTTCTTTCAGGAGTTTCAGCGTCTCTCGACTAATTTACACTTTTCTCTATCTGCGGTAATTGCCGTAACAAGAGTCCGGGAAAAGGTGAGGATTAATGATTAATGGCATTAAAAGGGGGAGAGAACGACCTTAAAAAAAAACTCCAATTTACGTTCAGAGAGCACTTCGGTCTTCTTTTGATAGGCGGCTATAGCACCTAAACGAAAAACAGAATATAAGACTATCGTAGTATCTGGACGAGTTTAACTTGTACAGGCAAAGCCGTATTTTATAAAAAAAAAACAACTTAGAAATAATTTTTATTGGATAAACTCATTTTCATATTCAATAAAGATTTTATAAAAACGTTTCTTTTTTAGTTAATTATGCAATTGAGCGCAAAACTGAGATCAGATTTCAATAAAATTTTCAGCAATAGCAGCTTAAAAAAAATTATTGACAAAAACGATTTTCAAAATCTTACCAATATGCATTTTTTTCGCCTTTATTTGGAAATGTTTTTTTTTTCTTCATTTTACAGAAGCAAGCAGAAGAAAAACACTCGAAAGCATAACATCTCCCAAAACGTTGACAAAAAGCAAACTTACAAATTCTCTCCTGAATAAAACATTGTTAAATATGAATCAAGCTGTGTCAAAAAAGGTAGACAGGTAAAAATGGGAGGGGCTGTCACTGTTAAGGCTAGCTAACATCAATAAATCTAATGTTTTTAATATATGAAAATAGTCAACGCACTGTAAATAATTAATGTCTAGAGAGCTAATGGATATTTTTTTTAAATACACGCGTTAGAAACACTTATAATAATCCATTAGCCATAATGTTCAAAACGCCATTGTTTGCTACAATGTGACTTAATGCGAAATACTTGGGATGGGTCTAATTAAGGTTTATTTAATAATGTAAAAAAAATAAATGTCTATGAACAAAACATTTTTTTTTACATTCCATTTTTTACATTGTCTTATAAGCATCCTGGTAGTCACGCGTGTCAAAAATATTTTTTTAAAATCTATTGATTAAAACTGCTTCGATAGTCTTAAAGCATACTTGGCACTTATTGATGATAGAATATAACTCGTAAGGTATAAAGCCACCATAGAGTTAGTTGAAAAAATATCCCTTTGTTTTTTTTTCAATTAATAACAATTTTTTCTCCCTTTTTTCCTGTCAGCCGCAGCGTGCTAGATTGACCTGTTCCAAATTCCCTTAGCAAGGAAAAAAAAACAACCCTAACCTCACTTACAAAACTATGCGTGCGTGTGGTTACCTACGAGGGTTGAGAGAACGCCATTATTAAAAAACGAGTAGTAAAGTTACCTTTAGTGATTAAATTACAGACCACCCTATACTCCTTTAATTTTTCCCTGTTTATTAATATTTCCCTCGTTTAAAATAGATTAGTATTGGCTCAAAACTTCGGAAAACCGGATGTTTTTAGAACTTGAACGTAACCAAAGTAACTACTGCTCAACTATAATCAGATCTTTCATGGAGGTATTAAACGGGAAAACTTGGATATATATATATTTTAATGTTATTAAATTCAAGTGAAGAGAAAAGTTACAAATTCTCTAACTTGAAATCGGCTTACAAAAAAACGTGAGAAATATACACACTCAAGTATAAAAGATACGTATATTTACTTCGCAAGTGTAAAAGTATTAGCTACTGAGCCGATTAGATATATTTGATTGCATTCATAAAATGTTACATTGATAAAAATTATATTTTGTCAAAAATTTCGCCGATAAAAAATAGTGTTTTTTGCCATCTGTAATCAGAAGTTTTATATTTACAGAGTATGATTTAAAGAATTTGTCATGGAATAAATTGTGCAAAACATCATGTTTTGAGAATAAGAAGTTGATACACAGGCAAAAATAGATGAATTATAACAAAATTAGTAAAATAATGAGCATTATGTCGGATGTCTGTGCTCTGTGTTATCTAGACTTAGTGTTTGTATCAGAAAGATTAGATAATAAATAATCACGTAAAGACTAAAGCACATAAAAAGGAAAAATTCAAATAGGGAGCCCAAAATTTAATTTCTACCACGTTATAACTAAATGTGTCCCATACTGTTTATTATACATATCTTAAATAAGTTCGATAAACTGATAAATTATTACAACTTTATAAAATTTTGTTTAACAGAAAGCCAGTAATAAGAACTCTTCAAAATCAAAAAAATATTTAATCAAGTGGTATTTCCGAGTAAGATCTGAATTTTATCCGAGTGAGAATATCAGTCTACCAACTCGTACGTTACCGTAGCCCACAGGCATTAGTGCTGTAACCCGATCGTTACCCTTGCACTGATACGTTATGATAAAGCCCCACCATTAGCCACGTAACGTTATACAATTCCTTCCCTGTGTTCTTGACCGGTGACACGCCCTGACGCCCTGATGAACTAGGGGAAGTGATAGGGCTGTCGAAGCAATCACGATCACGAACGCTATGTGATTCATGCGACAATACGATATTATATTATACAAAAATTTTTGTAGTAATTTTAAGATTCATAAAAACAAAACAGCGCGTATTACAGCATTTAAAACAAACGATTTAAAAAAAAAAATACGACAAAATTACTAGATATAGTTTCCAGTCATATTAATTGTAAATACGAAATGTTTCAAATTAAACCTGTCTATCATGAATTCAATAAGATTTATTTAATACTGTGTATTATAACAGCATATATTTTATTAAATTTTGTTTTTTATTCCATGTATGTAGACAGTAGTTTTCTGTGTTGTGAAATGAGATTCCTCGTTTTAATTGTTTTTAACCTTTTTAAAGACTTTTCCATAATTTGGTGTAATCAGAGCGTGGTCACTTTGATACCATTCTGTGGGTGGTATTTTTATAGCAGTAATTAAAAAAAAATATTTTGAATAAGACGAAAAATACACTTTTAGATATCAATGAATGTCGTGTCATTTTGGCGGCCGGTCATCCGATATGTACACGAAGTTTATGCAAGATTTCTAAGATTTCTTTCTAGCAGTTTATGCTAGATTATACAACAAAAAATGTTTTATAACATACAAATTTAACGTATATTTGACTTATAGTTTAATTGAAAAAAACATTTATAAAAATAACCGTGAGCGTGAGCACTTATCATTTTTTGAAACATCCCTAAATTTTAACTATTCCACAGGTAACAAGTGGCGTATTCCATAATTATACACTTGGACTCGTTCGGGAAGGTTTGGGGCTTTGTGGGGCCGGTGGGGTGCGGGCCGAGTTCGTGACTACAGAAATATGTGGACCTAACTGCTTAATTATTATTTTTTTGCCTGTAGTAAGTCAACAAAGGCCGTGATGTTTTGAGCTCACGAACAACAACAAAAATGTAAAACTTCAAAGGTTATTTGAAAGGAATGTTTAATTAAGACCTTTAAAAAAAACAGTCCACAAAGACATACTAGTCTGAGTAATGAAATGAGTTAAGTGAACTTATTCAAAAGTAATTTTAAATGCATACATAAAATAATAATTTTTATCTCAAACGATTTTACCTCATTGCGGCCAAAAAGGCTTCGTTTCACATTAAAATGAAGTGTCAAATAATAAACTGGCTTATATTTACGGTACAGGTTCTTCCCCTTGATACTTTCTCAAACAGACAAATGTGCTCTCGTGGATAAGAAAATCAAATTACCGCTAACTTGCATGAAGTTTGCACACTAAAATAAACACGGCTTGCACCTGTCAGGGGGTGACCCGCCCCGCTGGCAGCGCGTGCAAACAGCTGATATTTGAGGGTTCATTGGACACAGGGGGTTGACGCCGACTACCCTTACGTACTCCGACATGCATATGCGGGGCTCAAGCAAACTCCTCTAACCCATATCTAAAATTTTAATTGGATATTGCGCAACCTCGACTGAGCCAACAATAATGATATATTTCATGCTTAATTGTCTTATATAATTTATACGATATTCAGGTTGTTGATTCACACATCCTTCTATTTTTATAGAACTAAGTGGTTCCCGACCGTTCTTAGATTATATAAATATTTGTGACAAAGAGTACTTGGTGGAATTCCATTTTAATATTTTTGAATAAAATACTTGAGTGATTTTCCACATGTTTGATAATGCCAATGTGAAAGGTTGGCGAAACCGGTCACAAATAAAAACGAATCGATATATATATATATATATAGTAAATCGATTACAGTATTTATAAATTTTATTGATAAACGTTACATACATACATACATGTTTTTATAAGTAAAAAGCTATTGAATTCATTTTATTTATACTTTATGCCCTGCTTTTATTATTGATTGTATGAGCAAACATAACATCTATAATAAATAACAAAAAAATACTACTGTTTAATTTTTAAACATTTTTTTAACTTCATTTTAACAAAGCAACGTTTCTTACTTGTATTTTATATGATTGGAATGTTTTATGATTGTGTTACTTAAGCCATAATATTGAGAAAAATATTTCAAAACATAGATTGAATTGTCACGTTTCATTATAATAAATGTATATGTTTAGCATTCATTATTGAATTGAATAATAAATATCGCTATATAAAAAAAAGAAATGTCGAGTTTGTATAAAATAAATTATACCTACCTATATCAAAACAAGGACCACCAATGTGAAGACAAAGGTAACCATAGCTTCTGAATACATGGTTCGCGATCAAACGGAAGTTATATAATTTAAATAAGTAACTTAAATTTGATTACGACATAATATCATGCTAGGACAAAATACCATTTAATTAAAAAAATATTTAAACAAAGCATTAACTGTTTCGTCGATTAATAATAAATAATACGGGTCTTGTGTCACTCTTTTTACGACTTAAATGAAAAAATTAAATAAGGTGACATACCATTTTGATTTTTAGAAAAAACTCATGTCCATTCACTCACCTGAAACAAAAATAAATATATTGCATTAGTACACATTTACGCAGGGAATAGTAAACAAAATATTGGTATTAAATCTTGAATATGCCAAATTAGTTTTTAATTAAATAATATGAGGAAATTTTTCAAAAATCTAATTCTAATGCCGAAAAAATTTACAAAATAAAAATATAACAATGATTATTCATTTTAACAATTCAACTATTTAATAGAAATGTTCCAACACTCTTAGTACACAAAAAAAAATCATTAAAGTTTGTTAAGGAACTTCAATTTTTATAAGTTATTTTTTTCTCATACGGTGGCCCTCAAAGTTTATTACAGTGTATTTAAATGTAAATACTTAGAAGAAATAGTTATAACATACAAGCCTAAGCATTTGTGAAGTTCAGTCAACTAGGGCTGTAAAAAACAATAAATCTCACTTAAAAGAGTTCGCAAGCTTAACAAATAAATATACGCGGAAAATATTTTTAGTCTCTCAAGATACAGGTATAATACTAATGCTATGCGTAGAAAATTACACTCTCCCTCTCTTGGAACTCTCTCCTCCCTCCCAATGGACCGTCGGACCTCACTCAGAATAAACCAGGAACCGCAAGTGGAGAAATCTTGTCAACGGAAAAAACCTGCTTATACTTCGTATAAACAAATTGGTGGTCATTAAGCTCGCAGTGAGTTTATGTACGACACACGGAAACAGCTGATGTTAGAAACTTTGCACTCTGAATTATGAAAATATGAAAGGATAGTCTCAGTATCAGTAGGAAAAATATTTTTAAGCAGAAAAGTAGAAATATTTTTATAAAAAATTCTAGTAATAATATAATCATGCAGTTGAACTAATCAGTGACATTCATAACCACTTGCTATATGTTATTCAATTCTATAACGAATTATCCACAATTTACAAAAATATAAATAAATTAAGTATTAGAGTTGTTGGGTTAGTATTAGATAGTAAATGATTTAACAGTTTTATTGACTCACTAGGAAAAAAAGTACTTCAATAAGTAAATAAAAAATATGTGCTAAGAATTTATTATTAATGGAACTGGTATTTATTTTGTAATACTCCATTTTATTATATTAAAATAAAACCAAGTGGTTTTGGAGACTACGTTTATTTCACTTGTAGCGAGAGCTCTTTCGCTGAACGCGGCATCTTCAAAACTCTACTACTACAAGTGAAATAAACGTAGTCTCCAAAACCACTTGGTTTTATTTTATTATAAGAATTTATTAGATTAATATGTTTTAGAAACGTTACAAGTCATGCGATATTTTTTTTAACAAAGTATCCGTGTGGCAACCCTGCACCGGGCAGCTAGAAGCAATCATAAACTAAAGTAAACAAAAAACCTGAGCAGGTATAACGAAGGTCCGTCTGACCCGTGATTCGGAGAAGGTAAATAGCCCCAAAATGAGTGGCTAGAAATATTCTAACTCCGCTGAAATATTACAGATATGTTTGTTATATTGTTCCCGACCATACCTTTCCGGGTTGTGGGTAATTTAACGAGTGCGTACTCAGAGTTCTCAGGACCTCGAAAAAACCTTTTTTTGATACTAGAAAATATTAACAATTTTTTCCGATAGGTCTCTATATAGGCGACTCTTATTTTATTTATACACAGATCGGGTTACCGAACCGCAAAATAACTAAATTTTATTTAAGTTACGTCTAATTCGGCGCGGTATGCAGTCGTCATGGCAACCGATTTAGCTCTCCCACCAAAGCGCAGCGCCTGTCTCTCTCCGTGCGAGATGAGATGCTCAGCGATTGGCATCATCTTCATTTCATAGTTCATGGTTTACTGGGACTCGCTCATGGCGAATTAGCCTCCATTTGACAAGCCATCGCACAGGCGCGGTGATAAGTACAGCCGATGCTTGTGAAGGCATCAGTGGCGTGCGGTCGACACAACAAGAAAACTATACAAGTTAAATTCTATAAAAAATTAACCAGACCAAATTATCCATTACAAGCAACAAAACAATATAAATTCAGTTTTTGTGAAAAAATTTAGTGGATTTATTTTTTTTCTCACATCGAGATTATTTTATATAAATATGTATAGTTCATCTAAATTAATTTATCATTTTTACTCGTATTGTAAAAATATGTTAAGTTATGAATTGAGTTTGGAGGTAGATAAATAAAAAATAATCATTGTATTCTCATTTAAATAACATTATAAATTATGTACTTGTATGAGAATAATGCAACCGAATCTTGACGTTTCCGTGTTAGAAAATAATATATTTTGATTTTAAATAAATTATTATTTCCTGAATCGTTTCAGAAGCACATAACTCAATTTATATATTCATTAATTTGCACTGAAACCAAGTTAAAACATTGAATGTGGAATTGCATTTTTCAAACTTCTCGTACTTAAGCAGGAAACTAAGTTTATAATTTTTTTTTTAAATATCATACATTTTACACTTGACGAGTTAAATTTTTTAAGAGGTACCGATGTGTATAAAATAATATTAATTTTAAAAGTGATGAGGTGAAATTAGAGGTGGTCATTGCTCGCCCTACTTCAAAGTCCTCCGCACGCCACATGCAAAAAACTCTGAGAGTGTTGTAGCAGCTCGTGACGTCACATCACGAACTGACCTTTCTACAGAATCGAGCCTCAGCGACGAAGTATTTCAGCTGTAATGAGATGCCTCCTGCAAAAAGTTCATCCTTGATTTGAACATGTCCGCGCAAACAGTATCCGGATTCCGCAAATGGCCAACGAAGCCAAATGAATTCTAGCATCGACCGAACTTTGTTGAGCGGCGAAGAGTTACCTCGATGCTCCGACTTATTACCTACGCGAGTGTAAAGCTGCCTGCACATACTGAAACACAACAGACAACAGAACGGAAACTAGCCAGTAGCGTCCATTATGCGCTTTTTTACATTAATATTTGGCAATTACCTTTCGATTGTGGTGTAACGTGTTAAAGGCGACCGGTTTTTTGCTTTGAGGGAGACTTTATTCGGTCGCTGGGATTTTATATATATATATATATATTTATGTACCCAATACACCAATACCTGTTTTAAGTAAAAATGAAATCTAGATTCACAATGATATATTAAAATTAAGAAGAACAAAGTTAAAATTTTATCAAATTTACTCTACATTCGTGTGTGAATATTAATTAGCCTAAAAGCCCAGTGGCTAAATTATTTTCAACATCTGCAGTCTTTTTTTATTTTGTTAAAGCATACACACTAAAAAACAATATTTAATTTTAATCTCTGTGTTTCAATCGAGTTTAAAAACACTGTTACATGCAAACAATCCGATATAAATTAGGTCTATTTGTTATTGGAAACAACAAGTAATTAACAGCGTGTAAAATGCTATCCGTCTGTTCAGCGTGTTCTCATTAAGCTAACTGGCTCACTTTGGACGTCAGATTCCACATTTATCCACACCATCTAATCGATTAACTGGATTTGAAAGGCTTAGTCACAAAACGTTACCGGATATTTCAGAATGTGACAATGGTTTAGAACTACCATCCGTTAATTTACACGAATTTTCTGCATTTCAAACTAAATAAGACTGACACTGATTGTGATCTTGCATACTTTGGAAACGTTTGGATTAATAAGATATTAATTTATTTGGACTGTTCTAAATATATAACTTGATTTCCAAACCATCTTAGTAATCACAGACATTTTCTAATAAAAACACAAATAAAACAATTTTAAAAATGAGCCTTACTAAAATCTTTTCGCTGTAAGTGAAATTATAAATTTAAATTTAATTAAGTTAGAAGAGATATCAATGACATATATTCTCACAATAGAGCTGGGTTTTTTTTGTTTATTCTGTTGAATTATATTTCTCTTCATTTTGAATTAAATTAAAGTTCACATCAAAATTTAATTACAAATTTTCTTGATTAATTTTATTACTATGCTTTTTTATTTTAGATTACATCATTATTTTTCACTGAATTCATCATAATTAATTATTAAACATCTTATTGTAATAATTTTTTCTTTTTATAAATAAAGCAATTTTTTTATGTCTTATTTTTTTCATTGTTGATAAAAAGGCTACATCCAACAATATTTTAAATGGTTACTGAAGCTTGCAACCCTGTGTCTGAAGAGCATTGATTTCTGGGCTCACCAAAGGGGTGGGTTGCAGGGATATGATCCGTTTCAGAGTCTGAGGATATACCTAAAAGCATTATTATATTGAACTTATTACGTTAAACTTTGCTACAACTATAAAGAGGGAAAAAAATATCACTGAATGTCGAACAAGTTCTAATAATATACAATTTAGTAGATGGTGAATAATTACAGAAGGCGTATGTAGATTTTACAATGTATACAATATCCCACATAAGTTAAATAGATATGCAATGATACGATGTCATAATAAAATAAACAAATATTTGAAATATTAATATAATAAATAAACGTCGGCTACTGGATATAGGTCACTGGAGCAATAAAAGAAGAGATAAAATACGCGATAATTTCATAGTAATGGCCTCTTACTAAAATCATGGATTGTAAGATCTATGTGTTTTATGCAAAGCGAATATTATTTTATAAGTATATTTCACCGTAAAAAAAATGTATGAAATCACTTAAAAATACAATATTAAAACGTTATGTAATATGAAAAGTGGATCGAATCTAGACGGAACATTATCTATAAAAATATATTATACATTTTGTTGAAATCCAGAAGATATGTCCAGTTTCCTTTTCGGGTGATATCACAAGGTCCGATAAGCAGTCTATCCACTCAGATAGTAGTTTATCAAAGTTGATAATATTTTTTGTAACTGAAAATGTTTTAATAACAAATGTATTGCTATCTAATCTACTCGCGTAATAGTCAAACTTCGCACTTGAAAGATAACATCCCTGTTTTTGGAAGTTTCAAAAACTATATTTCACCATTCACAATACACATCGATATCTTTCGCTTATAAAGCTAGATACTAATTATTCATTTATACAGTAGGTTTTAGCGTTATTTTCGCCAGAAGTAAAGAAATTGATTTGATTGATGTGATATATTTTTACGGATCTTTGTTTGAGTTCTTTATACACGTTGCGACACAACTTGTAACAGATTTGCAAATATCCAATATCGTCCTTTATTTTGAGTATTTTTTTATGGTAAAGCCTAAGTAATTGACGTAAAAGAGGACACCATTGGGTAAATACTTGTCAGTTGTATCGCAGCGTTTGTTGAGAGCTTAAGGAGTGAAGTCATAAATATTTTATTAATAAAGTTTATTTCTTTTTCCTTATAACCGAGTGCCTCCGTGCAGGCCTCGCTGTCTCCGTTTTAAACAAGTTTCGTACGCGCCTGAATGAAGTCTCCTTTTTATTAATAGAGTCTCGTATTGGCGTGTTTCTGCCGACTATGAAGATAGAAGGATCCGGTTAGTGTCTGGAATTTCTAGCATTTCGTAAATTCCATTGAACGGGTATTTTTATACCTCATCTCGAGGAATATTGTAGATATATGAAATAGACTTTTTATACACGGTTGTCATTTTTTTATTTTATCACGATGAATAGTAAAAAAATGTTGAATTCAATCTTGAATTCAAAAGTTTTAAATAGTTCAATATTGGTTTTTATCAATTAGCGTCCATCAATTATTTGATCTTTTATTCAATGTCTGCAATTTTGCGAGATGTGACGATAATTAAGGAATGTAAATTATTGTATATTTACATTCTGCATAGACTAAAAATTACTGTAATCGATAAAATTACTTGCTGTAAATCAATATAAAGATTTCAAATATATTTTAGAGTCTAGTAAAAAAGTTTTTTTACAGTTTAATAATAATTTAACGGTAGCAGAAATATGATTTAGTAAAAAAATAGCCGCATGAATAAATTTAACAATTGAAATAATAAAAAAACGTTGAACGAAATTATCAATAAAATGTTCTCATGTTTGTTTGTGAGCGGGTGTATAGCAATTATTGTTATAAATAATGATCTTAATTTAAAGTAAATATCGTTACTTAAAATAAATCACAAATTCAATCAACAGTAATTTAGAAATCCTTTAATTTCCACACTTTCATACAATTCTTACCTAATGTCTTTATTCCATGTTACTAACCACAAAAACTGGTTACTAGTACTCCTTTCAAGACAAAACAACTATTCTCTTTATTCACGTATGTATCAACTCATGGAACAATAGCGTGTTGTGGTTGCGACCGCTCTCTGGGGTGACCAGTCACGAATAACCCAAGAGAATATTCAGTCAGAACTTGTAGATAAGTGCAATAATTCTTCGTTTTAATTCTGGTCTGTTTCAGCAACCGACGCTGCAACAAAGTTGTAAACCTACATCGGTTGCACATGCAAGTTTTGCACATTTCATAATCAAAGTAATCAATGTCGTGATATTATATAATCAGTTCTAGTATATAAATAGTAGTACATAGTTTTTGTGACAAGTTATTACTTTTAATTTATTTTAAATTGATTATGAAATATTTCTTGTAGATTAAAGTTTCTTAGTTTACTCTTCTAGTTTTATGACTAGTTTTAATACGGATCTATATAGTTACCAAGTCGTTTTACTTATTTTAAAGGTTGAATTATTGAATATTTCTTTAAGAATACATTATTTTGTCCAAGCAAGTAGACTGTTTATATTTACTGTTTTTCAACGTATTAAGATAGTTATAATGAAATATTTATTGAATATTGAATCTTGTTATTCGGGTTAGTCGATTTTTATTCTAGTATATTAAGAGCTTTAGATACTAAGTCAGTTGGGTCATTTTTTTCAAATTAAAATTACGTAATATTTCTTGGTGTTAAAACACTTGTTCGTGCGAGTCGATTGTTATCAACGAGTATATCAGCAGATATAGTTTATCAATCCACTTAATTTTTTTTTTAAATTTATTTTAATTACGTAATTATTCTTGGAGATGAGATGCCACTGGTTGGGTGAGTCGATAACCAGGTCAAGACGAGTCGGCATGCAAGGAGCGCAGATACCGCCGCCCTGGAACTTATTGTTCCGAGGAATGTATAAACGCGCCGGGCGAATGCATCTTCATTCTGCGGCTTATGAGGTTGGCGTATCAGGGGACCCCATAGACTGCTCACAGCCAAACCGATGACACAAGTATCATCAATTATACGATGAAACACCATATATATTTGAAGAAATAACAGATCTGAACACAGGTCTACATAGAAAAAAAAAACAATAGCAAATATATCAAAAAGAATTACAAGGTGTCAAAGATCACTTGCAAAAGGCAATATTTTACTGATCTGCGATTTAGAAATTGTATTTACAAAATTGGTGACATACTATGACATATTAGACAGCAAGTAAATCGTTGTTTTCGATTATCTTTCAGAAACTGTCCTAATGTGTACTTAATTTTCTGGTTGCATCTTACTAATAACCAACACTAGCGTCGTCATAAATCAGGCGGATATCCGAAGCATTTATATTAATCATTTTTATGACAAAACCTCAAAAAAAAATGATGCAAGAAAGATAATGATTGTTTCGGTGTTTTATTATTACACACGTTTCAAATAATAATAAAAATTGGTATGTTTTTTATTTAAGTGCTTTTTGAAATATTATAAAAAAGTTTATGTATACATTTTTAAAACATTTCAAATAAAATATGTATACGTAAGCGTACAGCAGTACAACTCATGATTATGATAATTGCATGTATGCGTAATAAATATGTTCACAAAAAAATTAAGCCTTTGAAAAATTCCTACGTCAGAAATTCAGTAAAAGCAAATTTTCTCAAGCAATTATATTTTCAATGAGAATATATCGCATACTTTGAAGCTTACTTTTTGTTGCTTGCGATAGTCTGGCATTCATAAAACATACCGTATATGCTATTATATACCTATGAAATAAACGCCTGGTACAAGTCCTTTAGAGTGCAACGAAAATACAGTAATCATACTATCACTGACTCTGACTTTGTACAGAACTTAAACGTGAACGGAATATTCCGGATATTACAATATATTTACATTTACTTGCATGTTTGGAAACGTAAGATAAAGTAAATAGACTTTTATTTGAAATAATTATAATAATTTGTGAACACGTATTTACATAAAAACCATTACATTCATCTTCAGTCTCATACATCTTCATATTGATCATATACAAAAATCTTATAAATTTAAGTAGGTTTGTAGCTTGGTTTTCAAGTTTTTTTAAATAATTTTAAAGACAAAAGATATACTTGTTAATATATATAAGTGTTTTAACACAAATTTCTAAAAATAATGTATTTGTAAAAACACTATAAGAGAGTTTGGAATGATATGATGCCTGATTTACCTTTTTCGAACAATACTACGAATAAAACTTTTTTATATTGTGTAAAACGATTTTCTCCCCTTAACGCAAGACTTCGTTTATTTTGGAATAAAAAACAAAACAATAGTGAGAAAAAAATATGAAAATATCCTTCACTATTAAAAGTTTATTTTTAACTTGAGAAATCCTGAATGAAGTAAGTCTGTTACGCGGCGTAGTGAAGCTTTTATGAGATATTTTATACCGGAAATGTAAGACGATATTAAAATCTGTCTGTAAAATTGTTTATTTTATTATCAAAAATAAATACAATTCTAACTCTAGATAAACATTTTACAGCACAGATACAATGTAACATAACCTAACCGAATTTAGTTTATTAATGGTGCATAGTTTTTAAACGAAGTAAATTGTGAATTTTTAAAAATATTTTAAAATATAAATCAATTTTGATAATTTATGATAGCTAAGGTTATACTCATGAATTATTATTATACAGTCGTGTGATAATAAATAGACAGTAACAATGTCCATTACTACTATCCTTCTCGTATAGTATTTAAAATAAAATTTAACTATAAAGAAATAGAGGTGTAATTTAAAATTACAACAGAAACATACTTTATGTTGATATAGTATTTTTAATATATTTTTATTTTAATATATGATTTACTAAATGGCTCGGACATAAATAAAATAATTTAGTTTTTGTGGTTTTCAAAGCTTCGTAATACTTAAAAATTATATAATTTTTTACAATTTAAACCAATCTGCCATGGGTGTGATTTTTTTTATGATGATATAACTTGATTATATGTTTTTTTTATATTGTTTTCATTTATAAAATAAAATATTTCTTAATTTTTTTCCGTACGTTGTTAAAATAATTGGTAAATTAGAGTGGTGTCATGACAAATACAGCTTTAATTAATATAACTAAGTTAATAATGATTAAGTACATTTTTTCCAGATTAAAGAAACTCTTAGAAAAATATCGTCGTGATTTGTGTGGGATTCGAACCCACATCCCCAAGCTTACATGGCAGGTGCATTACCAATCATGCTAACGAATTGAATTGGTAATGCACCTGCCATATAAGCTTGGGGGTGTGGTTTCGAAGCACACACAAATCACGATGATATTTTTTTTAAAGTTTCTTTAATCAATTTTCAATATTGGAAAAATGTACTTAATCATTATCAATCAATCAAACCTGTGTAGGCAAAATCGTACTTCCTATGAGACGGTTTTCACAAAAATCAACAATATATATAACTAAGTTAAGTTGGATACAGCCTGTATTCTTGCTTATTGTAATAAGTATTGTATATAAGTATGGATTTACAGTTATAAGCAAATCACGTGAAAGGTAAATTGAATAATCCAACGCAGGATGTTGCAGATGTTTTTAATGAAATGAAATTAAGTTTTTATTGGATACAGCACGGCGAAAATTGGGCAAATACGGTCTCTGCGATCGCGTAAATTCAGTTGTTTATCATTTTAATGCGTGTTTGCGCAACAACAAAAGGGTGGGCCTGCGCGGGGTGAAATATTTTGAACCTTTCGAACGCGTCAATCACGGGAGGCCTGAAGGGCGAGGGATGAACGAACACCTGCCAAGGGGCGCAGCCGTCTACACACGACGCGACACAACCTGCGACCGACTTGATATCACCCAATAGCGTCGCATTATTTTGGGTCATTTTTGCATGGTTTTGCCTAAGCAAACAACGCAAAAAATCACGCTTTTAAAAGCTTCTACACACGGCGCAACAAATCGTGCAACCGACTTGCAGCTGGTCAATTACCTACCCCTTATTCTACATTGCGTTGTTGACTCAGGCAAAATCGTAAAATATACCATATATATATCCATACACGTCGTGACACATCTAGCAGATAGCCAATATCAATATCATTTGACGTAAAATAAGGGCTAATTGCAAATCGGTCACAAATTGTGTCGCTCCGTGTGTAAAGGTCTTTAGCCGCCACTTCTGATTACCTTCTATGCTGACATGGTATCATGATATTCTGATAAATTGATTTACATTCACTGTTTTTATATACAAAAAAAACTTACTATTATCAGTGATGAGCAGTTCATACAAGCAACAAAGCTTTTAAGCAGTTTAAAAATACGTATTTTTGTTTTATAACACTGAAATACGACACCTTGGCACATCATATCGTATCTGATCCATTATTCTTATAATAAAAAAACCAATATTTTCTGGAATACGGTAAAATATGATCCTTTTTATTTTAAAAACATAAAAATAGAAACAATCACAAAGAATGATCTACAAAAAACTTTTTAAAGGCGTAACTACGCCGTCACCAAAAAAAATATATTCGAGGGCCATTTTTTTTTTTATATGTTTTTATTTAGACTTTTTTTCGGTTCCAGATAAATGTGTCGTTGCCTAATCATGAAATCGTTCCAAAAAAAAAACAACAAAATAAAATACAACGCCGTTTCAATGCATAGAAATTGCGTCACACCAACATCCTTACTTGCTGGATAAGAATCAAAATTATTATTTTTGTCGCCACTTTGTTTGACCCAAAAACTGAAATCAAAAAATAAATCTTTTGCCGGTCGTGTGCACGCCAAAGCTGCCTAACCAGTCTTTTCCGCTGTTACGAAATAAAAAAAAAATAAAAAAACAACGACACGCAAATATTCCTCTGACATTACACGAATAACAAGCCAATTACTTACGATACAATTGAAATGTGAAAGAAATCATGATTTTTAAAGTCCGACAGCTTTGCTTTTCTCAGATGAAAAATAATATTTGAAACAATAAATGAAACAAATGGTTTTTTATATTATATAAATATTAAAGAAGGAAGAATTATTATTACGCACAGTATTATTTGTCCCAATGATTTTACTCTTGACAATTTTGAGCGACAGAAATATTATATTATTTTCTTAGATAATGCAAAAGAAATACCAAGTTGTTCAAGACAATGTATATTCTAGAAATTTCTCAGTCTAAAAATTGTTCTCGGTTTTTAATTTTAATTTTACTTCAGTGCTTTCTGTAAATTGTAATGATTTTGGTTTAAAATTAACGTAATTATAATTGTAAGGATTTTGAGCGGTATTGTTAATACATTCTCTTCCAAATTTATTTCTATTGCATATCTAGATAATCAGATATTATTTTTGTTCTATAAAAATATTTCTAAAATTATAGATAGGACAGCACTCGTTGTAGGTGTGCATATTCACAGTTACTTAATAATTTAATATTTTGGCTTGAAATAGATACTACATTGAAGATAGTCACTTTTAAGAGTAAGTACCGATGTAAATATACGTTTCAGTCCTTTCTCACAATATTGTTCTGGTGATATCAAAACGTATTATGTAATGGCGACAATACAAATGGAATGTACATTTAGGCCATCTGTATACATTACAATTAAAACAAAATATGAGCTTGGTTAACATGTCATGTAAAATTTATATGTATATCACAAGCTTTATGTATGATTAAAAAAATAGTTTTAAATGTACCTAAAATTATCTTTTGAAGAAATTTTCGTACTGACTTATTCTCATTTGTTTTTAAGCATCTTTTTGAATATTTTTTTTTACGCGAACGTCTTAGTTGTAAAATGCTTTGAATACTTGAAAATAAAAAGCAGTATTAAGCCGTGCAGTATACTAATCGTAAACAACGCGATACGCCGTGTTCATGGCCACGCATTACAAATCCTTTTACGTATTTGTTATGTGGGGATCAGTCGTATTCGCGCACGTCCATCCGGCGCCGTAAATATCACTCTCCTAATGCCGCATCCACATTATTAGTCCATTATTCTGAGGAATAAATAAACTAAAAGCCTCGTGTTCGGTTCTGCGAGCGTCCTCCCCGGCTGGGGCAGTAAAGCCTCGGGGGTTGCGGGGTTTATCGCGGAATAAAGCGCGGAATACGCCCAATGATCGGCGCCGGCCGATCCGCGGGATCTCGGTGATTAATACCGTAATGGCGGAAAGCGCCGACGCATTTAAAAGACAAATTGGCCAATTCTACAGTACCACTGCCACGCATAAGTAAAGTGACAAAAAAATAAAAAGCAATACAAACAACTCTTCCAGCTATCAAACAACTCTTCCAGCTATCAAACAAATAACACACTACCCATTACAGTACGAAGCCTTTGGGTTTTTTGAAATCCATCTTCATTAAGGTTCTAGGTCATAATCGAGTTTTTTTGATCATTTTCTAGTCCGTTTTGCGAAAAATCGACTGCACCAATCAAACATATTTAAATGCAAAAAGTTTGATACATCCCTTCTTCCGAACGCAATATATTTTTATTTCTTATAAATTTACTATTAATATGAAAAATATGTGTTTTTCCGATTGAAGTGTAGGAATTTGGAGATTCGTCCGGTACATTTTCCAAGAATCGTAAACATTTAAAAGTCTTTTTTTCAATTGGAATTGAAAGATTAAGTATAAACCATGTGCGTATTATTAATTTAAAAATTTCAAAAAAAATCTTTAACATACTTTGGTTTTGAAAAGTCGTCATTTTATCCAAATTTTCAACATCTTCAAGATTTTATTTTACCCTAAAAATAGACGCAAATTAAATAATAAAAAATAGATAAATATAATTTAATTTGTGGTATAAGTTGGCGTCTCATCCAACAAATTGTACAATGGTGTAGCCATATACCAGTGAATATCGGCGAAATCTCACAAAAACTACTGGTTATGGCTACACCACTGTGCAATTTGTTGAATGAGACCCCATCTTTAGGTCTACTAATATTTCGAAGGTATCAATGGCCTTAGATTTTAGTGAAAAGCAGTTAACACCAGATTTGTTCTCTTCACCTCCGACCTTAGAAATATTCGATAGCGAAGAATTAAAGTACTGTGCATTGAAGATGACCTTCGGTTCTTGATAAAAAAAAAGTAACTGAAATAATCAACGGTATGACAAAGTAGACGTTCTTATCAATCATAAATAAAGATAAAACGAGCACGCAGTGATGAGGGAGTGAGAGTGGGAGAAGCCAGTTGCTAAAATGTCGGCCAAATGACGTAAAGATGACTGCAAGTCGTCAGTATAAAAAGTGACCTCTTATCACAGTAACAAGTTTATCTTCGTTAAGTCTGTCAAAGTCTGCCGGCGAGAAACTGATAAGCTGCACCCATTCGAATTATTCAATCGTTTAAGTAATGACGTCACATTTATATAAATCTGTGACAATTTGACGTAATAAACTACAATTGATAGAAAATTTAATAATACAAGATAAATAACTGGTAAGCCTACGTTCATGCCTGGGCCTTGTCCGTGGATTTCTAGTTAAAAGTTGGGTTAATTGGGTTAAGCCTCGCGGCCTAGTTAATTTTATTTCTAGGCCGGGGATTAATGTCCGTGTATGAGTAAAGTGCACCCCTGGCTCATTTATCACACCTCTGTTTGGGACCGTTAATAACATTTACAATTAAGTTTTAGTATTTCATTAGCACACCTGAAATTGTAATGAAGTGTAACAACTTGTACAAACGAGATTCATGTGTAACATTTTTTGACTAATGTTGATAATTTAATTGCTAAAATAAATATTGCAGATACGTACCGTATAATGTTTACTATTTTTCAATATAAAGTTAACCGCAGACAATTTCGTACTCGTATATCAATCTCTCTACCGCGGCTTTGGATATCAATATACTATTTACTTAAATATAAAAATACGAGTATAAGTATCAACTGATGATGGTCGAATAGTGTTAATTAAATAATATATATATTATCGTTTTGTTGTTGGTCATACTAATAATACGTATTAACTTGTATTATTATATTGTTTATTTGTTGAGAATGCGACAGGGAGTCTCAGATATCTAATAACGTTTTGTCTTCATCACTGTGGCATTGATTCTTTCAGATAATTTGTTTCTTGTGTTTATCTTATATATCTTCCAACCGCACGTAAATACAAGGATATATATATATATATATATATAATTTCATTACATTGAGTATGTTTGTACACTGACATGTTATATGGAGTTTTTTCAACAATGATTTTAAAACCGTAAAATTAGAAGTGCTCCAAGTTTTTGAGTTGATATACACGTATAAATATTTTATTTTTAGGATATTTATATTGAATATTTTTTTGGTGAATTCAAACCGTTTATTTATCGATCTCACCTCAATGTTGGATGGTCATCCTCTCAATCAACACAGGCATCCTTCACAATGGACCGGGGCGGCTGCGGTCTCCCCTCGGACGCAGTGGCAATTGCAACTTCGGGACGAGCCATAAAAACTGAATCCGGAAGCTGTTACGATAATGAGTTACTTTGTTGCGAACGCCCTGTATAGTTTATTGTGCTAAACCACCGCCGACACGGACGCAACAATGAAAACACTTTCACAACAAAAAATATATATTTTTAAATAAAACTAAGCATATAGAAATATATGCACATTTACGTTTTAACTCTAAGCCCGGAGTGCCAAGCTTTTCTGCATTGTATATTTTAAATAAATAAAAAAAACTAATATCGGATTTTCATTCTGTAGCGCTCTCGGAAAACTTCTCTCTGTATTGGCACTTTCATTAGCATACTTCGAAGGATTCTGGCAAATCGGGGACAAATTTATCATGGATGACCTAAACCATAGGTGGCCAACCTTTTTCAGCTACCGGGCCAAATTGAGGAAATGGGATTGCCTACTGGGCCAGACGACAAAATTTCATTTAACACGTTGACTTTCATTGTAATTTTCAGAAATCTGGCTGAAAATGACAATTTGATTGGCATTATATTATTAAAAACTCTCATTTTAGTGCATGGTTATCATCAAAAAGCAAAATTTTCTGTTCATGCAAGCCAGCGTTGATTTTTTTTTCATTTCCCAGAAGCCATCTATCGATATTAGCACTGATATATTCCGAATTTAATCGTAGCTGCACAAAAATGGCAAGTAAACAAGGATAAGATAATTTGTAGCGGCAGTCAACGTGTTAATATAAAAAGCAAGCAAGAAATATAGTGTTTTTATAGAAGATACAATTTTATTTGTTTATAAAAATAAACAAAATATATTACATTTTAATGAGACGTCTGATTTTGTTTGTCAAGAGCAAGTGCATCAATGTTAATATCGATTGATGTTGTCGCTACACGCAAACAGTTTTCCAAATGGTCATCAGTGATGCGTGATCTTGTATGAGATTTGATGTGCTTAATTCTAGTGAAAAGCTGTTCACACGTGTAAGTGTTTCCAAACAGCAAAATCATCAAAAGAGCATGTTTATATATTACAGGATATTTCTCCTTATCCAAATATGTTTTGTAAAACTCTTCCAAACCAACTTGATTGAATTTCTCCTTTAACTGTGTATCACAATACATTTCACAATGTTCCATTTGTAAAAATCCTGGCAATGAATTCACATCTACGGAGAATGGCGTTGCAAATGCAGCAAAAAGCATGCGATGCTTTTTAAAATCTTGAAATCGGTTTTCAAATTCCAGCTTCATGTCTGATATCAACGAAGCGTACTTATCCGTCGCTATTTGTGTGACGTCTGGCTCCAATAATAATGTAGAAAAATTAGTGAAGATTTTTGCCCTTAACTGTTGTTCCCAAACTCCAAGTTTCATTTGGAATGCGGAAATATGATCATACATGTTATTGATTAGTTGATCTTTCCCTTGTAGACGAGTATTAACAATATCTAGATGGCTAACTATATCGACCAGAAATTCAAAGTCTCTAACCCACTCCTTTTCTTCAAATTCCGGGATACGTTTTGACTTGGTTGCGAAGAATGATTGTATTTCTTGCTTCAAAGCAAAAACTCTTTTCAACATTTTGGCACGGGTCTGCCACCTTACTTCTGCATAAAATGTAACGTCATTATAGTCTGAATCCAAAAACTTACGAAACTCTTGGAACTGACGGTGATTCAACCCCTTCGACTTAATAAGGTTTACTGTTTTGATGACCACATTCATGACATGATCCATTTTAAGGGACTTGGAACAAAAATTTTTTCTGATGAATAATGCAATGAAAATTTAGCATCGAAGTATTACCAACTTTCCTGGCCTCGTCTTCAATCAATTTTACTAAGCCATTGTGTTTACCAACCATTGCTGGAGCACCATCTGTTGCTAAGCCCGATAAGTTGTCGAGTTGTAAAGATAAACGATTCAATGTCGATGTAACAGCTCCTAAGAAATCTTGTGAGCAAGTGGTGTCTTTAAGTGGATACAGTGCCGCTAATTCTTCTGTTTTGTTAAAATGGACATCAACACCTCTAATAAATATTGCCACTTGGGCGGTATCTGTTAGATCTGTGCTTTCATCCAATGCTAAAGAATAAAATATGAACTTGGATGCTCGATTTTTCAAATTATCTTCAATATATTTTCCAATGTCGTCCACACGCCTAGTAATAGTTTGACGAGACAGGCTTATTTTTGAGAAGTCTGTTTTCTTTTCTGGGCACATAAATTCAACGGCACTCTCCAAACATTCCTTAACAATTTCACCATCTGAATATGGCTTCGATTTTTTTGCAAGTATCGCAGCTATTGCATAACTAGCTTTTATATAGCATTTTGAGTTTTCAGTCATATTAGTAAATGTCTGATGTTGTGCAAAAAGTTTTCTTTTTAATAAATTAACTTGGTCTTGTCGAAATTGTCCTTCGTACTTATCAAACCTATTTGCATGCTTAGCCTCGTAATGACGTTTAATACTAAACTCTTTTAATGCAGAAACAGAACTATTGCATATCAAGCATATTGGTTTTGATTTAAATTCCACGAAAAAATAGTTTATACTCCATCTGTCTTGAAAACTTCTGTGTTCTTCGGTGAATCTTCTCTTATTTGGTCCAAGGTTTTTACTATTTGACGCCATTTCTGTCTAACTAAGCCTAAATAAACAACCACGCACTTTGCAAGCTACCTGCGGACTGGACTTTGCACGATAGCCGGGGATTGCCCAGCAACCTGCCCCGCACCCCTCCCCCCCCGTATCCCGCATTCACGCTCACGAGAATCTACGCGAAATCGACGTGCTCGCTTTTTAAAATCAGCTTAAATTTGTGATTGTTAACACAAAGAAATTGCCACGATAGTTGAATCAATGTACTGAGATATTTCCATATATATGATATGATACGAACTACGCTCAATGGAATATTCTAATGGTGGTTTTATGTAAAATAAAAAAAAAATGTTTGCATATGCTCAGTGGGCCAAAAATAAACGCCCGCGTGCCACGCGTGGCACGCGGGCCATGGGTTGGCCACCTATGACCTAAACGAACCGATCCACTGTGACAAATTTGACTCTAAACGAAAACGATTTAATACATCTCTTTGTTTATGCCTAGTATTGACTAACAAATCACTCAGAGCGATTGAATATATACTAGCTACTCTACTTTGATAATTGGATGCTTCTCTAAATGCATTTGCATCCTAGCTGTAAAACATGAAACAACATTCATAAGTTATAAACAACAATATTCCTAAAGATCTGTACAGTAAAAATTATTTTTATATTTCAAATTCGTTTGTAGAAAATTTAACCAATGAAATCAATCATATTTTATATTTTCTTAAGCTAAAAATTGGTATATATATATATGATGAAGTAAGAATTTATAATGTCTTTAAAACAACATTAATTTAATTACACTTAAATATAAAAAATAAAATAATAGAAAAATGTTACAAAATTCTTAGGGTAACATGCAGTCGAGTTAATACTAGGGAGAATTTTTTTTTTTAATATCTAACTCAAAAATAAAAATATATTTCACATGACCCAATTTGCACTAAACCTACTTAAGTCTACCGCAAGATATGGCACAAATAATCTTCAAAACCGAGAAAGCCGAGTAATTGGAGTGAGAGATAAAATGTAATAGCCGAGAAACCGAGATCGCGTTTCCATAAATATGGCGTAATTAAATGTCAGCTTTGATGTTTACAACGCTGAAAAATATAAAAAATAACGTAAGGTCGTAATCCACCCTCACCGACTCGCCGGCGTGACAGCCATTTGAACGGGGAGCGAAATTTTGACACATGACACAATATCTAGTTTTGTTATTTTATCTTCCAAATTTTTGGTTAAAAAATATTTTTTTTTAACATATAGATAACTAACGTGGATGCGGAATTTACTGCAGTGGCTGGAAGTCGGGAGAACTGGCGAATCAGTGAGACTGGGCCAGGATAAATGTGTGATCGGTGAAATAGTCACCAACCTCCTCTGAGGAGTCGACACTCAAAACAATAGATAAAATAAACTTTAAACGTAAAGTTTATATTGAAATATAAAAAAAATGGTATTTACAAAGAGGTATACGTATTATGTGTAACATTTATTACATTACTGTATTATTTAAAGTTTTTATTCGTACATGTAAAATATACCCAAAAACGTAATATAGGTTTTTTTTTTATCTAAGCAATTCAGTCTAGATTTATTTAAACGTTTTATAAAAATAATAGCAAAAATATTATATTTTCGACCCCGACTAAACCTTTAGTAATTTCCAAAAAAAAAATTATTGCTAACGCTTATTTAATAATGTTATTTATGCTTTGTTGATAATAAAAAATAAGTCTATTCTATATAAATTAATTGAAATATTACGTTTACTTTGTATTTGGTTTGATTTGCATAAATTATATCTCTTAGAGAGGGAGCATTGTGTCAAATTTAAAAAATATATTTGATTGCTCTAGAGAGGCTTCTTTTAAAGCATAAATATTTTCTTTTTTATATTCATGGTATATTTATTAAAGCCGTTGGGACGTCACTCAATTTTTAAAAGTATTTTAAATTGAACTGGCAGGCAAATTAATTAATATTTTGGCTAATACCGATCGATAGAATCTTTACAAAACAGATTAAATGTTTATCAAAGCACAACGAGGAATCAAGGGATGCAGTATGGAGTAAATAAAGATAGAAAACGAAGCAGAGAAATAAATATATTAGCTGATAAGTCAAGGAGCGGATAGTATATATAAATACAAGTCATGAAGAAAATATTAAAATGAAATATATAAAATTTAAGATATAAATAGCTTGATTAAAAAATATACCTAAAAGTGAATATTTCAAATTTTAATTTTAATTATCATATAAATTTTTTTCGAGTTTTAGTTGTAATGGATATTGAGGGTTTTCAATATGCAAATACAAGAAGTGAACAAGTAATAACTGCAACAATGTAAAGTACTATGAATATATTATCATCTGGAAGGATTGCAATGGGATGGAAAACTTTGTGAGAAACTTTTATCATACGTTTGGTTTAAAATATTCGTAATAATGAACATTATAAATTCAAATTTTAATTAAAATGTTTTTTTTATGTAAATTTGATTTTTAATTGAAATCCCTCGCTCCGGGCAGGCTGTTGGAGGACACATCAAATCGCCTAAAAGTCTGTCGCCTTCGAGGCGAGGTGGATTGTCTCGTGCCTGGAAATAATCAGCCCCTGACAAAATGACGAATGAAAATTCCCAAGCAGAGTGACAACGCGCTTTTGAGAGAATATTACCAGTTACCTTCGAGGAAAATTAATACTGGCTCTCCGAGACCGTTCCCAATCAGCCCCGAGGCGACGTAGTGGGACGGAATAAGGTCTCAATGTTGATTCAGAATGTGGTTGGAACCTTTCATCATCTTTAATTATAATTAGTCTTGAGTTCGGTCCATTTCACGGTCTGTTCATGAAAACGGAATACCTCATATTAACCAAGAAATACACGCAGGTCCTAGTTTCGGATACGGAAGTTCTGCTTCGATATTTATAATATATCAGGGGCGTGCGGTCCATTCAAGCATGATAATAAATAGTCTATTCCCTAAACAATAAAACCCTTTTTTATATACTTTAGTAATGTGGTATATACTAGTTATCATTTTTAAAAATAGTTTATTGTAAAAGTACTTTCTACTGCGGTTTATTTACACTATGTAGAATGTGTAGGCCGTTAAATTTATGTTTAAACTGAAACAATATACAATACCAAGGTTGTTAATTAAGTGATTCTTGTTAAATATCATGAAGATGGACTGACAGGCAGAGTCGGGCCGCTCCTGTGCGGCCGAACACAATTAATAGGAACGTTTCTACGAGCATGCCAAAATATTAATAGGCTCTAATGAAAGTTAGTTCTAGCGTGAAAGGCAGTACTTTCCATCTTTGCTTTAGTAATAATTAGATTGGGAATAACTGCCTCGCAAGAAAACTTGCAAAATATCATACAACATAAACATAGCTGAAGTAAGGCTTTTAAAGCGCGAATTCACACGTGCTCCCCGATAGACTTAATCTATACTTTCAAGAGTAAATATTAGTTTACGTGGCAAAAACTTGCACATCTCTCTCTTTGATTTAACTTTTAGCTGACCTTGATAAATTAAATATAATAATAGCGCTTATATAGGTGAACAACTTTATCTTAAATGTATTGGTTAACCTACGTGAACATATAATAGAATGAGAGTTTTGCACTTAAGGTATTTTTTTATAACGCAAAATAAGATAATTGTGTCGTGACATGTTTAAAAATAAAATATTTTAATACATATCTGTCTACAGCCCTCATAGGATACTTTACATCTTAAAATACAAAAGAATAAATATTTCAATTTATTATATATTCACACATTACCTATGACCTCATGCAGCTGCATTCATTACCTAATTACGAATTGCTTTGTTTGAAGTGTTATTACTCAATATTACTTAGTATTTTCAAAATCTTATTTACTTAACACGCCACGCATTACTTATGCCATCATCGTACAGCTATTTTCACTTTTATTTAGACAAGCAAGGCTGAATATTAAAAACAAAAAATGATCTCAGGTGTCCGGGTTTCAAAAAATATTAAGACTTGATTAAATCTTCGCCCCGGGGTCGTAATATTTTTTCGCGGCTCTGAAACTTTTCTGCGAAATCGACAAGTAATTCAGAAGTTCCGGATGTAAATCGCGGGTTATATCTTTCAGCTGAAAAACAAACAGCCATCGCGGATCTGCGGGAGTTTTTGCAAAATTTAAACGAGTTCTCAGCAAGATAAACACATCTAGAAGGGCGGGCGATTCCAGTCAATTTTATAAGTTTGTTCCTGGAACTGTAATTGCGGATCTGACATTGAGGCATTGACTTTTAGTGTATAAAGTAGACAGAACAATAGATTTTACTCAGCTTGGTTCACAAAAAGTTTTCATAATTGCATAAATTGCTGTAAACAGATTTCTGGTTCATCTGGTAATCAGAATAAGAATCAAATATTATTTCAAACATAATCAAACGAAAATATTTGAGGGAAGTGTAAAAGGAAGGATAAAAAAATAGTAATGTTCATATAATAATACCTTGTAGGTACGCGTGTTTAAATATACATGTTGAATTCTTGTGTCACTTAAAATTGCAAGTATTATTGAATAAATTTTGTAATACTCGTATTTAAAGAAAATGTTCAAATTAATTAAGATGCCTCCGGAAAACATTGCCAAATAAACCGGATAGTTTCTAATTTATAATGATGGTATAATGATATTTTGTTGAAAGATTTGTTAGCTTTGTGAATAGTTTATAGTAAATATATATTTTTTTAATTTTTATATTTTACTAAGGTTAAATTAAATTAAGTAATTTTTTTTAAATTATTACAATAAATTAAATTTCTTTAAGTTCTAGGCTCAAATTTGGGAAGATCAATAAGTGTATTTCTCTTTCGTCAAATATATATTTTATTTAAGATGGTGAAATTAACTTGCATTAACTTCTTCATATATGTATTTGCGTATCCCCGCAAATGACATTGATTGCTTCGGGCTGCTTTCTTATATACCTGTTTTCTTGCAGTATTATGCAAAGAAAGGCAGTTATAGACTGCTTGTCCAGATGAAATGTCTTCCGATCGTAAAATAAATACAAAAACCAAGTCCGTACGTAAACAAAGACATGTAATGAATTTAATAAAAAATGTTCTTTGTAAATCCTAAACAATTCAAATAGCCTATCCATCTCTTCTTATCACAAATAAGAACCATCCATTTCCCGCAAAAATACTTCCAATAAATCTCAGAAAAAGGCCAAAAAAGGCCAAATTGTCTATATTCGTCTGAGATAGCCTGGGAGGCCGACTGTTATCAGGGGACGCGAAGGACGGAATTCTCAGCTAAGTAAGCATATACCTTGATAAGGATCACTGGCTTCTAACCTGTGGTTCACACCATTAAGATAGCTCCCATTTTCTTAATTAAATCAGTCAGTCATCAAACTTATAAATATTTATTTTTTCAGCAATCAAAATCGCCCAAGGTGACCTTATTGTAATAAACCGTGTTTAAGCTACACTACTTTGTATAAGTAGCAAGCCGCGAATGAAAGAGGCAGGTAAGCAAGCGATCCAAAGAAATAACGACCGTGCATGACCTGTTTGCTGTAACAGTATTTACTTTTCTGTTAATAGTAAAGTAACCTAAAGGGTTTATTTTTATTAAATATTGCTTAAATATTGACTCATAATGATTGTTTATGCAATCCAATGTCTCAGGCATATAACAACAATATGAAATATAAGGTTTCAATAAATCATCGATTTTATAAATGCGGTTGATATTAGGCATTGTTTGTGTTATCATTTTAGATTCACGTAAAAAAAAGTTCAGAAACCATAGCGATGGCACGACCTTCGGGGCATCGTAAGGTCAATGTATTGTAAGAAACCAAGCCGTTCCCATGCCTCACAATCGTTTCCCACTATATCGTGCAAATGCATCACTGGGTATTCTCGACCATGTACTCCACTATGAAACGCAAGGTCACTCCAATCAACCAAACTTATCTTCTATGCCAACAAACATTGTGTGAACGATGATTTTTGAATAGTCAATATATACGCATTTATTTACCAATCAAGGCGTATTGTGTTAAAATTGAACTCGTATTGTGTATACATCTGTAAAAATTGGTGTGATTCGAAGCCATCTTGGTTTTTTCGACTACTTGTTATTTGTTGTGACCCAATGACATAAACTATTCTTATCATTTATACAAGTCCAATTTCGTAATATTAAATATTTATGTCAACAATACACAGATACAAAAATATTTATAAATATATGATTTTGGATAAAAAAATAATTCAAAAAAATCTCGCGTATCACCGAGCAATAAAAGGTTATTTTGTTGCGTTTGCTTGAAATCACGTAAATCCGTTTGCGAGAGAGACCCAAAGCGGAACGACTGGGTAAATTAGATTTTTTTCCCCACATGCAAAGATTGTGCGAGTGTTGTAAATATCTAAATAAAAAAAACATTTTAAAGTGATTTTTTAAATTATTTTCGGTAAAAAATGATATCAAGCTACAAATTTTGTAGATCTACGTGATCTTCACATTGGAGTTCTAATTTTGGTACTGTGTTCCCATTTTATTTGAACACGAGGATGGAAAGATATGAACTCTAAAAGTGGGAGTTATTTATAGAATGATGCTTTTGATATGAAATGAAAAACAAGGCTGGAAGCATGTAGAATTAACACATAATTTCTTATTCGAGGTAAAATTTGTTTCCATAAAATTATTATTGTGGGCGTGGGAAATGTGCGAGATGTACACACCTTTACAAAAACAGGCTGTTGGGTACCGCGGCTTTTACAATCCTCATTTTGAGTATCGCGACTGGGGTATTTTCCGCTTGTGGAGTAAATATAGTTATGTATTTTTAATAATAGGCAATTGCGGTTTACTTTGTTTAAATTTTTTGATTCCAGTACATGAATCAGTGTTCAAATGCCTTTTCAATGACTGTCCGATCGATTGACACGCAGTAATTGCTTGTCATTAGCATGCCACAAGACACGCGGGTCTGACAACTATCGGTGTGCACCTACATGCTTACATCGAACAGGTCGTGCATATTCGACATAGAACTATAATAAAACTAATATATATATAGAACATAGTTTACTACAGCTATTGGGTGTTTTTATAACACTCAATTATATTTCATACCAGTGAAGCAATTTATTTTTGTAATTTTTTCCAATTTATATAATACGCTCAGCAAAGAGAATCATACATCTATTCATTATTTCAAAAAAAATTGCATGTCATTGTTGCTCATAAAACCTCTAAGATGAAAAATATTTCAAAAATTCCTTAATTTTAAACAGACAATGAATCGAAACAGATATTATAAAGTATTCACCCCCACATATAAAAATAAAATGGTTTTAAACTATAAGTTTTATGCATAGTTTTTGCAGCATGTGTTTTTTGCTATTTAAATCAGAGCATAACTCTACCCGGTTATTTAAAAAGAATTTAAAAAAACCAGTTCTCGGTTAATTATTAGTTATTTTAAGAGAATGATTTGAAATCAGAAACAATTTTTTTTACTTTTTCTTATAAAACTAGCCAGCTGAATCAGAGTTGAGGACATTTATACTCAATTATGTTTGTAGGAATCCAGTATTCTAGCCTCAGAAGTACTGCAATCTAATTGTTACAAAAAAAATATATATTTACACAGCACAGCGATCGAAGGTTTACTCTTTGTGCATTATTTATAGCGATGTTAATGAAAGATAAAAATTTACTATGCCAATGCACGAACGATTTTTGCAATGGATTCAACCTTCATTTCCTGTGTTTGCGTTACATTTCATTCGACAATGTTGGACACATCAATGTGATAAAACACGCGACGTTTCATTGACACACGTGGCGAGAATTGTTCGTAAATCTGCTCTATAATAACATTTGCGATCTGGAACAGAGTCGGACGCCTGACAAGCGAATGGCTTATGAACATAAGTGCGAACGACAGGTGTGCAGTTCTTACCTGCATTGATTATCTTCTGTGCTGGTTTAGCGAAGAATTAGAAGAGTTCTAATAAAAATAACTGCAACCTAGTTTATAGAAATTTCTACATTTCCACTATATTTCTAAAATCAGAAATTAAAATATAATTCTAATGAATGTTAAATTATAAAAAAAATCATTTATTCTTGAATGACTTAGATATAATGGTAAAAAAATATACAATGTATATTTTTTATGCTTTAAAACATATAAGTATGCTAAAAAATAAATATTTAATATAAATATTTTATGTAAAAGCAAACATTCCGATAGGAAGAAAATTTATGGAAATAAATTCCTGATAGAAGGCCGAAGATGTCTTTAGATCTAGTATGTACTGAAATTTACTCAATATTTTAATATCTATTAACAGATAATATAAATAGACTTTATAAATGTCAAAACTATTTTTGGATTTAACGAGAAACTCAATATATATAGTATATGTATTAATTGACATCATATCACGAAAATCTAATTAATTTAAGTAATAAAAAATAAGACAAGGTTACAATTAAATGTAAGTAATTAAAATGATTAAAAATAAATTAAATCCTTCTTATAACTATTTCATAGTAACCGGTTTTTGTCGGCAAGTTGATACGCATTCTTGTAAATAATTTATAGGACTTTGTGTTGGTTATAAATATAAAATCAGTCTCGCTGGTTTTAACTACAAACTGAAGCATGTTTTGCTGAAGCGAACAATACTGAATATTAACGTTCAAACACATGTAAAGAGCAATTTATTTATGCGATACCAACTTTACACAATATATTTATATTTTAGAGAAAATAACATATAGAAAACCCTTAGAGAAGAAAGCAGTTTATGGTTGTAAAAGTTTGAAATGTAATAAATCGGATAAAGCCGCAGTAGCTTAATACGCGTAAGAAAATTGACATAAAAAGACCACCTGTTTTTTGGGAAATTCATTTCAAAATTTAAAACATTTTATCATTTTAAAATGTAGTAATGAATATGAAGAATAAATGCTTTGAATGTCATATAATTTATCTATGTCGTGTAATTTGTTGAACTTGCTTATATACAGCGCAAATTCAATAAACATGATAACTTATTTTATGCAAATAATGTTAACAAACTGTTATCAGTTAAAGAACTTTGTAAGTGCAGACGTAAAAGTTGATTCAAGATAATAATTAATTTATAGCAGGCAAGTGAAAATACCCGACATTATCGTTTTTCCACACTTCTGGGAATATAAAACAATCAGTAGAATAAAAAGCCTCAAAGCATCTGAATGTTTTGAATATTTCTTTACGCTCGGAGAGGTTTGCTCACAACCGAAGAACAATTTTTCGGAATAGTGCACGCTGCTCTCTCCATAATCCCAAAGTTTTGTCATAATATTTATTCCACAAAAATGATTATTGTTCTGGAGCCGAAGCGGTGAATCCAGTTATCACAAGAACATTGTTCGGCGAAATCTGCGAACGTTTATAGTATTGTTCATTTATAGTCAGTGCTTCTCAAAGTGGTCTCAACGGACCCCAGGGGGTTCCTGGGATCATTCAGGGGGTCCTTAGAAAATTAAAATCGATTTGGGGGTCCCTGAACAACGTCAAGAGGTCTGCGCAAGGTTTAATATAAAATAAAGAAATTGCGACACATTTTTATTAATATGGAAGTTAAAATACATTACAATGAATACATTATTAGCGATTTTTACGTCCTAAGTAAAATATAAATATAGACAGGTGCATAAAATACAAGTAATAACAGGTCAGGTAGGTTAATACAGGAACGCAATAGAGTCGATACTTGCACCAACTAGTCTATAATATGAACTTATGTAGTTTTTCACCCAGGGTCCGTAGGCAAGTTTTGACTATGAAAAGGGGTCCGTGGGCCAAAAGAGTTTGAGAGCCACTGATTTATAGTAGTTATAATTATTATTTGAATACAAGACTGCGTCATATGCAGAAGAGAAATTCCGTGAGCGACAATAGCTGCAAAAATAGCCATATTTTAGCGTCTAAGTTGATATAGTAAATACTTCGCCTTCGTATTTGAATATTAAGGGGGTCCGTGGGCAAGTTTCACTCTGAAAAGGGGTCCGTGGGCCAAAATAGTTTGAGAGCCACTGATTTATAGTAGTTATAATTATTATTTGAATACAAGACCGCGTCATATGCAGAAGAGAAATTCCGTGAGCGACAATAGCTGCAAAAATAGCCATATTTTAGCGTCTTAGTTGATATAGTAAATACTTCGCCTTCGTATTTGAATATTAAGGGGGTCCGTGGGCAAGTTTCACTATGAAAAGGGGTCCGTGGGCCAAAAGAGTTTGAGAGCCACTGATTTATAGTAGTTATAATTATTATTTGAATACAAGACTGCGTCATATGCAGAAGAGAAATTCCGTGAGCGACAATAGCTGCAAAAATAGCCATATTTTTAGCGTTTAAGTTGATATAGTAAATACTTCGCCTTCGTATTTGAATATTAAGGGGGTCCGTGGGCAAGTTTCACCCTGAAAAGGGGTCCGTGGGCCAAAAGAGTTTGAGAGCCACTGATTTATAGTAGTAATAATTATTATTTGAATACAAGACTGCGTCATATGCAGAAGAGAAATTCCGTGAGCGACAATAGCTGCAAAAATAGCCATATTTTAGCGTCCAAGTTGATGTAGTAAATACTTCGCCTTCGTATTTTTTATTACAATGGCTGTTGAGATAAGATTAATTTGATGAAATATTAGCATAGTATACACAGTCCGCATAATTGTCTATTTATAGTGCAGTCATTATCATGATGCATGTAATGTCCCAGATGCTCGGTGGAAGAAACGCCCGCGACCCGAGGCGGCCCTGGGGAAATCCAGTTAAGAGTCCGCCCCTGCCATGGCCGCGCCTCGCCTGTGGGTGGATGAACTCGCTCAAATCTCAAGTAATTTAAATTTTCACTGCCTACTTTGTGGTATATTTGTATATTTTTTAATACATCTGCTTCTGTTGTGCTCCCGTATTTAAATTTTTATTTTTTCAACCTTCTGACATGCGTTGCGTTATATATTATTTTACATTATTTAAATAACAAATGTACGTGATGATTATAATATTTACCTGACATGACATGGCGCAATTGTTGTTATCGCCTGTTGAGTCTTTTAAATACGCTATATGTGAACTCAATTTATAAAATCTACAATATTCATTTTTCAGAAATGACTCAAAAACTCCATTAGTAACAAAAACCTCGCTCAAATCTCAAGTAATTTAAATTTCACTGCCTACTTTGTGGTATATTTGTATATTTTTTAATACATCTGCTTCTGTTGTGCTCCCGTATTTAAATTTTTATTTTTTCAACCTTCTGACATGCGTTGCGTTATATATTATTTTACATTATTTAAATAACAAATGTACGTGATGACTATAATATTTACCTGACATGACATGGCGCAATTGTTGTTATCGCCTGTTGAGTCTTTTAAATATGCTTTATGTGAACTCAATTCATAGAATCTACAATATTCATTTTTCTGAAATGACTCAAAAACTCCATTAATAACAAAAATCTCGCTCAAGTCTCAAGTAATTTAAATTTCACTGCCTACTTTGTGGTATATTTGTATATTTTTAATACATCTGACTATAATATTTACCTGACATGACATGGCGCAATTGTTGTTATCGCCTGTTGAGTCTTTTAAATATGCTTTATGTGAACTCAATTCATAGAATCTACAATATTCATTTTTCTGTAAAGACTCAAAAAATCCATTTGTAACAATAATCATTATAGCGATCGGAGCCCGACTATATAACTATTAAGTGGTAATCATCAGAAAGACGAAAACAATTGCCATTCCCTTCTGCTGAACCCCTAAATACGCGGTATCTCAAATTATTTAGACTTTATAAGAAATTTTATATTTTTGACAGCGAGTACTTGGTGGAATTCCATTTTAATATTTTTGAATAAAATACTCGAGTGATTTTCCACATTTTTATTTTTATTAGTGACCGGTTTCGCCAACGTGAAAGGTTGGCGAAACCGGTCACTAATAAAAATAAAAATGTAGAAAATCACTCAAGTATTTTATTCAAAAATATATGACTTTATAACTCAAACAAAACGTTATTTCCCTACGAGGTATTGATAGTACATATTTATATACTATAACTCGAATTTTCGAGTTATAGATTTCGAAAAATATACTTAGCATTTGTGCCTGCCTAAGTCAAAATCTTAGATTCCCTTGAAATTCGAGTTATCGAGATCCCACTGTACAAATACGTGAAGTATTGTTTGATGCTGGTGTTTAGTAATATCTTAAATAATATAAGTTAATGCTACTTGGAGATAGTATAATTCTACCAATTATAAATTTCTCGCTTATATTATTAGATAGCGCATAAAAAAATATGGTGTATTTTTAGTAGGAGCAAGTGTTAACGATAATTTAGTAAATAAATACGTAAATGATTTTCCGATAGCTTTGGGAGGTAAATTAGGGCAGATACGCGATTTTAATATTCATGAAATTTTCTGATAAAAGGGCGCACCTACACGTCGCTTTATGAATATTTAAAATCTGCTGTCACGGAGGCCAAGATGGCCGTCTCCTCGCGGCTGTTCCGGCGTGACTCCAGCCGCCTCGCCTTGACCTTCAGGAGGCCGCGAGGTTCCGCCACTTTCAATACTGCGCTATTTGGCTCACAACCTGATCATGCTGCACTACAAAATGAATACTGATTACTCGAATGCCTCTTCTAACAATGGTTCCTACAGAGGACTTGCGCTGTATGGACTATTCGTCATAGGAACCTCCTGATACAAGATCCGGTTATAGCAAAATATTATAAATTTGAATATCATTATAAAGCTGAAAAAAGGCAGACCTGCATACTGTTTTTAAATTTTTATAGCTATTTTTAAAGTTATTGAATTAATTTCATCGTTCGTGTTTATCGTACAATTTTGACCTCATATCGCCGAAGAAATACGTTGCAAGGCTTTCGATCAACAAAAAATGTTATTTTTCCACTTAATCACGATTATATAGATTATAAGATAACGTCACAGCTTTATAATCGTTGTATATTTTTCTTATAGAAACAAAGCGTGTTATAAAATATGACGTGTCTTTTCGTGATTTGTGGGATTCGTGCTTCAATTTAAGTGTTATTTTTTTTAATCGTTGACATAGTTAACCTTGAGCGAAGATATCGTGTTACGAAATCACGAATATAAAAAATCTTATAACTATTGGAGACACAAACAATTACTAAATAAAATTCTATTATTTTGACGATTCAACTTGTCGTGAAAAGCGAGTATTAAGAATTTGCCAGTAAATCAACGATGATCGATACTCATCACTGTAATCATTTATTACGAAATCACCATCGATGTAATCATATAGATCTAAAATATAAAACCTACGAAAATTATCAAATAAATTTGGGACCTAAATTTATGCCACAACCATTTTAAAAAATCAGTCATGCATAAGTTTGTAAAAAAATAAGTAAGAGTTTACACGAATATTAGGTTTTATTTTCTAAAATTAGTTTTTCGATACGGCATGTTCGGCGTGTGTGTTTTAGATTTAAAGAGTATTTTTTCAATCCTCTTAAACTCATATTTTAATCCAACCATGTCGATTTAAAAGGATAATAAAGAGATGTGACGTCATAATCCCCCAGGGCGATACAGAATAGGTATTAAGTCATTTTTTACATTGGCTCAGCGGGAATTCCCCGGCATCTAGCTTTATTGGCGTAAATGACATGAAATTGGGTTTTTATTTTATCTTTGCCCTATTTTGCATAGCTTTTTAGGTCAATTTAACATTATATTGACGTTTGAAGTAATGGATTATCATCGAAGTGCTAAATTCACTAAGAAATATAGGGCATTTACATAGCAGAATCAAAATATATTTAAATTATTTTACATCCATTAAACTTGCAAACAAGCTTATAATTTACTTTGTTTTGTTTACAAATAAATCATTTCGTAAATTATTTTACTAATAATGAAATTTGAGACTAAGATGTAATATTCTATTTTGTATTAAAATAATACGTTTTTTTTTTACATTATTAAAATATAAAACAATATTTCGATTGAGATTATGAAATCTTTCCAGAATTAAGCCTGTTAGTATAAACTTCTAGAATATGAATAAAAACATTTACTATTAATAGTAATAAATCTGAAGTATATTCGGTCAGACTTGACATTGACGTCAAACACAAAGAAATATTTCCGAATTACTTACAAAAACCTTAAAATACAAATATTTATTCATAAGTGTCCAATTTGTCATTATATATGAGATAAAGTTTATTAATAATTAGATTAATATGTGAAATCGCGTGTTCTTTTTGGGTTGTCTTCTGAAACTCATGACGGTGATAAAAAAAACGTTGTCGCCTATTTTGTCCATATTTTTCCAAACAATAAACATAGCATTAAAAAAAATAGAAGCAAAAGGGTCATCAGAAGGATAAAGCTATCATGGTTGCCGAATCTTCGCCGGTGGCTGGAAGTCGGATGTACAGCCAAATAAGTAAGACTGTCTCAAGATAGATACTTGGTGCGCAATTAAGTTTTAAGGTTTTTTGATCAATGAAATTTTTTTTTCTCTATGGAATGTAAACGTTTGGAAACACCTTGGCGAGTCATGTTTAATGATCATGTGTTTGTGATCTCAGTGTCAAAATCGCCATTTCTGAAGCTATTAAACCAATTTTCACAGGTGACTTTCGATGGTGCAAGTTTTCCGGAGGCCTCCGCAAGCAAACGAAGTGCTTCAGCTGCATTTTTTTTTTCAAGCAAATGCTGTTTTTTGGCATAAAACTCGACATATTCATTGTTAGAAAAAAATATGACTGCGTTGCGATATGTGTTGGTATTATGACTGCTTATTGTTGACAGATGTCTAAGCTATAAAAAAACTATAGGTTTGTCGGATTATTCTCATAAACCCTACTTTTAAGGTACCCCCATACGAAATAGTCAAGAGGGCTAAGGTCGGGGCTTCTGGGAGGCCAGTTGGTGTTACCTCTACGTGAAATAACCTTATTAGGGAATAATTCGTTAACAGCTTCAATTGATTGATTGGATGTATGGCAACTTATTGGAACCACGTTTTTGAGTTGAAACCTTGAAACTCCTGCGACTCTGGGCCCAAAAAATTTCGCAGCATATCGCAATAACGGTTACTAAAACAAATACCCGATACTCTTTTTGGACACCTATATAATAAAATGACTGTGTAGATGTGTAAAAATACCACTACATTCCTAAACCCACTATTTTCCTCTTAGAAAACCATGAACACTGGTTCAGCACGAGTATATGCTCAGTACAATGGTCGCCTACCTCCTCTGGGGAGAGGAGCTTGATGAAGAATGGAAATATATTTTCGACTGTTCACGAGTCCAGCACTACTCTAAAGCATATTTAGATCTGATCTTAACACACTTTAAGCGGGTAAACAAATTGACTAAACTGATGTGCGAAAAATTGCACGTGTGAAATCTAGTCTATACACTCTTTGATTTGCATGTAGTCAAATAAATCGTTTCCTATAAAAAGTTGAACCACTTCATACACACTTTGCGGATTACTTGGCATCACAACAACACCACTTTGTCCTAAAAATTGTTCAACAATTGGAGGATCATCATTCTCAGACCACTCCACTTCTTCATTGTCACTTTGTTCAGAATCACTGGACAGTATTGGTAGAAGTAGTAGAATAAACCTAAAGAGTAAATTGACCTTCTGCCGCTTTTAGAGTAAACACATTCAAAAACGTATTAACACACTAAAGGCGGGGCGGGTACTAGTACCCGCTTCGCTGACTGCCGTCTAAAAGCGGGGCGGGTACTGTAATACCTGCCCCGCGAGATCATTTGGGTTGGCCACCCCTGTTTTAAAATAAATTTTTAAATTTAAATTGTATGCTGTATTGATAGACTAATTGACTCGGAGTTGCTACTGCTACTCGGAGTAAAGGGTTAATGTATAGTCTAGATTTCGCACGCGCAATTTTACGCGAATTTTGCCCGCTACGCACACCAGTTTAGTCAATTTGATTACCCGCGTAAAGTGTGTTAACACATTGTATGCGGGGCGCACCTTAAGGCGCTTTTTGTGGACTGGTCCTAGAGCGCGGGTCGCATATAAATATGTTTTTTTTGATGTCCATGGCGGTAGAATGCGGGTCGCTTCAATTGCCTTGAAAAAAAAAATCTATGTTCGAAACTAGAATTTATGTCCACAGAACTGTGAATAGTACAATTATAAGTAATACAAAAAAAGAAGTATAAAAATCAAATGAGTATTTTAAATGTCGCGAAAAACGCCGCTCCACGCATAGTTCCGCGCGCAAATCGCGCGTGCATACAAAGTGTTAATACGCGCCCCGCCTTCAGACAGCAGTCCGCGAAACGGGCACTAGTACCCGCCCCGCCTTTGGTGTGCTAAACTTCACTATTCACATTCAGCCGATATTTTTTTTGGACATTCTTTGTATGAAATGAATCTTACCTCTCCGAGATTGACGAAGCCGTGGTCGGCAGCCACCCTGTCTGCCAGCTGCCTGCCTCCCTCGACGTGCACGGCCCACGTGGGGTTGTAGTGGCCGGCGGCCGCGGCCCACGCGATGAGCGCCCCTGCCACGCACAAGCGCACCAGCCACGCCATCACCAGCGACGGCGATCACCGCATTTGAATTTTGTAACGGCAATTTTAAATATTCCTTGCTCGTTCTGAACAGCTAAAACTATTTGTCTTGCTTCCGAGCAGTGTTTATATTGGTACAGTGGTTTTTACGCATAAATATTTGCAGAATTGCAGACGTGAAGTGGTGACGCGCAATTACCGATTATTTACAATTGCAAATTTAATTAGCAGTCAATGTTGTATGTGCAGACGCGATCTTTAAAAAGCAAACGTAGACAATATTTATTTAAAAAAAAAAAAAAAACCTACTTATTTTTCTACAGACTACGGTCAATAAATAAAATTCGGCGTTAAGAACTATGAATCTATGGTCTTCAGTTTATGGTTTATTTCACTCTCCATTTTGTTAACAGCTTCTTCTTCCATACTATAATAGCTGTGACGTCATGACATGTTCCCTGGATCTGAAATAATAAAATAAGGAATTAATCTTCTATTATCTGTATTATTAGTACTTAAAATTTATTTAAAATGGCCGAAAAGAAAAGAATCGTGTACTTGATCATGCTATAATTAAAATTAAACAAAATTATACTCAGTGTACGTAAGCAAAATGAATATAATTGAAAACCAATTTAGCCTTGAACGCATTTAATAACCTTGATTGACGCACATGTACCAATTATATTTGAATAAAACATTACGGTATCTAAATATAATTGCTTTTCTACTTATAAGTTATGATAAAAGAAATATGAATATTTCAATTCATTGGTTCTTATTACACACACGTCGATCCATATTGTGCTGAAGAAAGCACCAACTAATAAAATATGAAATAAAATCAATGCATGCATAACCTTAAAGTGCGATGATTTCTAATATAATATATAATAATTTGTCTCAGGGTATGTACAAAAGGAATACCGGTCGATGAAAAACAGTATTTCCATTTCATCATCGATTTTAATAAAATAAATAGGATATAACAATGAATTGACATTAGCGAAAAATAATTAAATCATCACATGCAAGTTTGAAAACAACATGCCAAAGTAATATTATGATTTTTTTTTTTCATTAGCCTTTAAATTCCAACGCATGCATTATTGCGATCTTCGTATGTAGCATCGAGGTTATTCGACAGGCCTATCACATTTCACGTAGCGCGATTGGTAATAATTTAACATTGTGTAACGCAGTACTCGTAAACCACAATATCATCATCCGTCATGGTACACTTTTATATGGAACGAGGAGCTCTCAACACTTCACGATTATTTAATGCTCAATGGGACGAGCCATCACGAACCGAACAAAGAATTCCGAATGCAACGGTTAATGTCATGTAACGCAGCACAATGAGCACTAACACTAGGCATACTATATTTTTGTTTAATTAGTATTTTTTTAAAATTCAATTATTAATCTAGTCGCTTCATTGAAAGGCGTGTGCACAGAAAACGGCCCAGTAAAATTATACTGTTATCAGTTTTTCTCGTTATCACGGGGAAATGACGGAGGGGGGTAATTTTATATTCACGAGGCGCGGCCTTAACAGGCGAATCGTCTGAAGGAGGTCTCCGGGGTGCGATCTGGCACAAAGACGCACATCTTATGTCACAAAAGGCACCCTCTCTGCGTGGCGCCTCCTTAACATTAAACAGCCTATAAATTATATCATCCATTCGGTTTTAGACACGTTAACTAAATTAAAACACGAGTCACTGAACTGCTTGATCTGCGTTTGAGCGAGAGTATTTCTTATTTGCATTAGTTAAACAAACCGAACGGCGATAATATCTGCACAAAGTAGTATAAATTTAAACCAAACCAGTAATAAACAATATTCAAATATATATCATATTCTTACCCTAAAAGCACGGTTGATATCAGAGAGTACATTAATAAGTTAAACCGCCACGCAGAATGCATAGTGTGTGCACACGTCACAGATTTAGTTTCCAATTAATGATCAAACAATATGAAGGAATACTTAAAAACGAGTTCATTGAGTAGTGAAGAGTTTATAAATGTTTATAAACGAAGCTTTGAATGTGTATTTCGCTACGTAACCATTGCAGTCTTCGAAAGTATGTAGAGCCTCAATGGTAGCTACAAAGAAGCTTGATGCTAAAAAGTGGTACTGTTAAATAGGTCACCATGATAAAGTTTATTTGATGAAAACAGATTGTGGTTGTAATTGTATAATTGTGTGCTTATCTACGCACGTGTCCAAGTAACCTACCTGCCTAACCTAGCTTAACAACACCACCTAGAAACTCATCTGCAACGATAGAAAGCAAGCTGTTGCCTAATTGTGAACCTTATTCTCGTGGCGTGTGCGAAACGTGGCTTCAGACACGTCAAGCTACTCTAATAGGTCACCGAATCACCTGATCGCATTGCGTGCCAATAAGTATTACCTGGCATAACTCAAAAACCAATTCATCGGACGAACTGTTGCTTTAGGGATATGAACACCATCCGTAACGTAAATCTTCGAAATTCTTGGTTAAGAAGTATTCAAGGTATGTATTTGAAAAAAAAAACTGAAGAAGTGGATATAATACCGAGAAGAGTGAAAAAAAGATAAAAAGTAAATGGTAGAGGGAGAAAATTGAAAAATACGTTTGTTTGACTCATTTAATTTTACAAAAATAAAAATGTTATTCAAGCTTATTCAAATTTAAATTATCAAAACCAGTTAATTATCAGTAAATCAATATTGAGTTGCTAGTTTCGCGGAAGTTAGCATGTAATCCTATACAAATACTTACCTAAGCGTACCTATATATTTGCAGCGGAAGCTGTACGTTCTTACTACCTACCTAAAGTATCACAATCGTCAAATCTCGGGGTAGACCCTTGACTAATATTGTATAAGCTACATCCAATATTGGTAGACCTTCTTCCTGCAGTAGATCGACGATAACAGGGAATCAATACAGAAGTCGTAACATGTACGTTTCGCTATCCAATCACGAGTCAACTTCACGTTTGTAAAGGTACATTTACACTCTTGTTAATAAATCGGATGGGTTAAACCGCAGTCCAATTTCATGTAATGGGTATTCCTATAGGGACTTTTGGCTGTCCTATATTGCGGCCTAATCGAATGCAGAGTTTCCCAAATTCTGGTACGCGATTACCTTTTTTACAAATCTCTACAAGCCTTCAATCCGAAGCCCTTGTTTAAAATTCTAGGCTGTTGCAAATTTCATAAATATGATAGTATGCGAAAATGAAGATTCGATCTCAAAGTACGTTCTTCTATACAAATATAATATGTATATTACTAATTGAATATTAATTTCATTGCGAGAACTTTCAGAATTCATAGTTAGATTACAATATTAGCATCACTATTGTCATTTTATTTCTCGTTATTGAATTGATAATTTCATAAAGTTGGAAAAACCATAGTATTCAAAATTATTTCTAACAAAAGTGAATATTTTTATGTATTTGCTAGAAAAAAAAATGAAGTATGCGTGAATAGCAAGTTATTTTAAACTTTTCTACTTCTTATTACATTCGCCTTTTAATTGTGTAGCATTTTTTCAAATTATAAATTTTTATATATGTTTGATTAACTTAATATACTGTTATTCTATTTGGAAATCATGACGCCCTTTTTAAATGGTCTAAAGTAAAATAAATTAACTAAGCTGAATCCGGTACTAAAAAAAATTATACAGTTCCATATCATTTATAAACCAAAGCTGATATATTATATCTACACAGATTGTGTTCCAGTCGAGCCGCCATTGCCAATCAGTCAATCTTATTTGATCAACATAATTGAATCGTGTGAAGACTTCGGGTTTTTTCAACAAACAATAGTCTGGAAACCTATCTTAGAAAGTATTCAGGTACAAGAACAGAACTTCAATCCAGATATTACACGTCCCACTTTTTTCTCTCATCGCTCATTGTCATTCACATTGAACTGAAATTAATTCGCAAGAGCTAGATGAATACATGATGCCGTCTCACTTTCACACAGCCCAAACTGATTACTGATACACTACTCTCGTTTTCTAGCACTCAGGAAAAAAGAAATTTATACCAAAAGAAAGCCAAGCACATACTATTTTTTTTTTGAGAACATGGCGGCTGTAACTGCACTATTCTGCGATTGTATGTAATCGCAGAGGGGATCAGATAAACAAGTAGTAACAAGCATTGAGAGGCGATAGTGGATGTGACAATTTTGATATATTTTTGGAATCCGCGAAGTAATTTAACTATTGAAAAGCACTCAAATAAAGGGACACTATTGGCTAATTCCAAATCGGTTGCAAGTTATATCTCTGCTTTATGTTATTTCGTAGGTGTTGTTCTGTGTCGAAATCAGGACTCCACAATCAGCATTGTAATTGTACTTGTTATATCGACAATATAAATTGTCACTTTATATTTTCATTGATATCTACATTTTAATCATAAAAATAATCAGTAAAAACTTTTAAAACGTGCTCAATATCATGCACATAAAAATTTTGGTTTTCAATAGTTATTTGTTTTTAAATATGCAGGGTATATATAATTTCAAAAGTTGTCAAAATTTGATTTCATGGTATCAAATCACCGTACCTTTGTGGCATTCAAGTATTGATACGAGTAATGTACAAGGTAAAAAATACGGCCTGTGTTTACTGCGTTTACCTTTACAAGGTTTCTGCTTAGCATGCTAGACAGCATCCAAAGACGTGTCATTAGGCTGATCAATACACGAACCCTACGGCCATCCTTTAATTCCTTGAAAGAAAAAGAACTGGAATGCTAAGTCTCTACTTTTGCCTGTATCATTGGTTAGGAGCTACCGTATTTAGTTCTACCGCCTCCTACTCGCAAAAGAGACACGCTACACGCACTGAGTATCGACTAATCATAAAAACACATCGAGTGTGTTTTGATAGTAACAGTATAATTAGAAACCAAGAATCGTCCTTACACCATATATTTCATAATCCATATATCCAAATGTATTCATGGGGATCCACTAATCTATATAATTAACATCCGTCTCCAGTTTCGGGAGTGGTTAGAGTGCGTCTCTGCGTAATTGGTATTGGTGAGTGAAGAGGTCCAGAAATAAAAAAAATTGACGGATTTGACCCTCGTCAGGGCTTATCAACAGCGGACGCACCCAAACATCGTCGAGGACCACTCGGCCGGCCCAATATACAATTATCGCGTAATTAAAGATTTACCAGGTCGAGATGAGGGCCCCTGGCTTTTTGGTAATTATTTCCAAGCGCCATTACCATCGTAATTGGGAATAACAACCCCGTATCGATTAGATTTATTTATAAGACGTTTTATTATTTGATTTCAAAATTGAATATGTATTTTTGTAATGTCGTGCTTTTTGGGTTCATAAATATAATTGAGATCAAGAAATGATACTCATTCAGCACTTTTTGTAAATTTAATCTTCTTTCCTATTAAAGTGTCAGCGTTTTCTGTTAAATAAGAATTTTATATGTAGTTTAATTCCCGAGTAAGGCTACAAAAAACCTACCGTTTTTTTCTTTAGGAATTGAAAACATATTTTATGGGATGAATATAAAAACCTTATTATCATAAAAAAAAATTCAAAATGAAACTCAGATTTGACAAAAAATTACAATTTACTTTTTTTCTTGTTCTCAAAGCGTTCCCATTATGCCTCTAAATTTCGATCAATACCATCATTTTTAAATATGACGTATACACTACTAAGCTTTATTATATCGGTTACGCTTTAGTTTATAAATTTTATTTAAAAAAAAATTCAAGTTGTGCTATTATCCCGAATTAAATTTAACATATGCAACCAAAGTATAATAATCAATTCTACGTTTGGATACTATATAGTCTGTTTTCGTATATACGTGTCGTTAAACGTACTTGCTCTGCCGCTGAATTCTCGGCACGCCACCGAGTCATCACAATGACCGAGCGTGTTCTGGTCAGCTCAGCTGGCAAACAGGTGCGACACGCAGACTATCATGAGATAACAAATAAAACAGTTCCCCGAAGCCACGAGCCCGCACTGGTTGTGCGGCGGGAATACCCGGTCATAAGAGGTTAAGCATATTGTAAATATTTGTAAGATACACACACTCTGACATAAAAGAGTTCGGAATATGTATACTATGTATAATAATGTAATCTTGTGGTGTTTCTGAAATGAGTCGTCAAGTTGCAAAACTCGCTTTGGAGTGTTTTGAAAAAAATAAAATAATTCAAACGTCTTAAAATTTTTGTTTCATTGATTATTGAAATTCAATATAACGTTATCATAAAATTGACTGCTTCTAAGAAATTTAGTAGAATATATTGTTACAATATCGACATTTTTAATTATTTTTAGGCCCGAGTATTTTGGGAGATTATAATTTAAATATTTGTAGGTGTTTACGCGCTAGATTATTCTTGCATATTGCTACAATGTTACAAATATATATCTAAAATATGACAGCATGATTCGAAATACAGAAACGCTTTATTTGCATTTCGTTTTGTATATTTTGATGAAGCAAAAAATATTTATCAAGATGTAAATCTTGCTGAAATTGTATGATATAATTGCTATATACTTAATAATAAATTACATCTTAGCATGTAGAGTCAGAAATGTTTATGTTTGTTAATTTTTTTTTTTATAAATAGTGGCGTACCATAGAATCGACAGCAAGACAAATGTATATTTATTTAAACAAAATACAACACTAATCGAGTTTTTGTCACTCTACTACAACTTCGTTCGTAATTCGGGTCAATTCCCATATTTCCCTGTTTAATACAGGTTATATGACTTTTGCCCTGGGGCTTGAAATTTTTAGATGATTTTTGAATTAAAACATATTTGTTGAGGTTTATTATTTAAAGGAATTAGCATTCATTGTTATCGGGAGAGGATAAGGCACACTCGGCCACAGGCAGGCTAAGTTATCGGCCTCGAATTAGAGGTAAACCACATTGACGCATAGGTGGGTAACACAAATTTTACGAGTATATCTGTGTGCTAAATATAACACAAAAAATGTTCCATGTAGGTCGCTATGTCATGCTATTATTAAATGCCAAGTGTTTATAAAAAAAATAAAACGTTTAAATTTAAGTATATTAAGGCACCTGGACTCGCCTCTCTCGGTTCGGAAATAATAATTAAATTAAAATTAAACAATGTTAAGTGAACTAAGTCGATTGTGGTTAATCAGCAACTGACTTATCCGCATAAAAGTTATAAACCAGAGATGTACTCAAGGTTTTAATCAAATTGAAAAGTTTTGTCCTATAATCTATCACGAACGAAGTTATTTAAACAGAATCCATAGTAACTTTATAACATGTTTAAAATATAAAGTTATATATATATTTATTTTCATATAATAGCGACATGATGTTGGTTTCAAATTAAGGCATAATAGACTGCTGGCCGTATATATCATATTTATATATTTTTGGTAGAAAAACATAATTGTAACAATTTGCTACATACAGTATATCTATAATAGCACCCGCATCGTTCCGTAAGAAGAACTGTTGGGTTTTTACATTAATATCAATAAAAATATATTATCCAATCCGATCAAATTTTAGTAATAATAATTTAAATAAATTTGATTTAAAAATATTATTTTTTAAAACTTTATATGTATGTGCACATTTTTTTTTCTTCTATTCATGAAGATTTTTGTGTCGGCCACAATGAGAGTTAAATTTATTATTCCGATAGTCTTTTAAAGGCTATTTGTTATTTTTTTAAATATGATTGTATTGGATTTTTTCGTTGTTTTTAAATAACCTTTTGAATAATTAATAACATAAAAATTAACACTCAATTAAAATAACGAATAGAAATAAAAAAAAATTTCATACATTTAGGGTATCTATGTGCAAGATATTAGAGAAAATATAGTTACCAATAATAAATTAAAAAAATATTGATATATATATTTTTATACGTTTTTTAATGGAAACATTGATTTAGAAAAATATGTTTTTAATGTTATCATAACTTTTTGATATATATTTATTATATAGACATTAATGATGGTGCAATTGGAATCCCAGGAAGACTCCAACTTAACGGTTTTGTACGTAAATCTAGTGTATATAAGTCTGATTCCAAATAAAGTGATCGTAACACAACTGATTGTTACAAAAAAAAACATCGACGTTTTCGTGAAGACTACGGATAGACAAACACCGCATTTACAATTGAATGTTTGCATTTTCAATCGATTCAAAGATTGAACACGCGACCACATTTTAAACGGAAATCACAATAACGGTACAAGGTCTTCGCGGTCCAAATTTTAATACTTCCTAATGCAATCGCAAAGCCAATACCGCTTTGATAAGCCGACGGCCGTTCACTATCAGCGTTTCGACAACATTTCAATCAAAAACGCGTCGAAACAATATACAAACCAATTATCCCCGGTGTCTTGCGATCGGCCGCGATGCACGCGTCGCGGAGCCGCTCGGGCACAGGTGCAAAAATATCTTCACCAATACATCCTTGCCGAAGCACTGAACGCGAAACAACTCCAGATAGCCGGGCCCGCTCGAAACTCTCAAACAACAAATAAAACCCGTCAAAACCGACCGAGACAACAACCGAACTGTAAATAGTACACCGCACTTGACGTTTCAGGCTGAAAACACTTGTGCCGCATCGATCGCCGGAAACACGATTACTCGTCGCGAAGAGGGATGGATTCTCGGCTGCGAGTGATTCGACGCCCGATTTCGGCGAATTTGATCGAGGCTTTGAGGCTCGCACGCGTGGCTCGGGCGACGCAGACACGTGGCTTACGTCCTGCCCCGACTGCGACCGGAGGCGCACTGAGACTCGCAGTTTCCTCGCTCCCGGGCCCGTCCTCAGTCCCCAGTCGCCGGCCCGAGCAAACCCACTCGGACGCTCGCAATAACACGCCACTGCGCCGATGCCACATTTCAATTCAATGTATTCAAATATATCATAATATACAAATACCGCATTTTGAATATGCGCATTATTTTTTATCGCATTCAACGCGTTGCAAATGAAATTTTTGCCGTAATAAGATGTCGACTCCAAACGTCGTGGAAGTGATGCGGTGGATGCAGAAATGATGTATGTGTTATGTGCCACCGAATCACCTCAATATATTTTGTTATAATTAATTACTTCCCATTACAATTATTTAAGAGTAAAGTCATTTTTTGTTTAAACTTACAAAGCACAAAGAAATGGACTTTACTCCACCTTTCAATATCAATTAACATTTACTAATATGTTTGTTTATTAATTTAAATTATGGTTCCAACGGACGAATGTCCATTATTGTATCTCTATTAGTTAAAATAAAGTGTATTCAGCTGCTGGACTACGTCCATTGTAATTTATATCTATATATACTGTATTCATGAGTTGATATCATATCTAAACTGACTGATATCGGTGTAATAAACTTCATAGTAAAAAGTATTGAAAGTGTTATTATTTAAACGTTCGAAAGTGTTGCATCCGCGGAGTCACATGTCAAGCTAGTTGCGTTCCGAGAGGAACACATTATCATAAATTTTGCGTATTCGTAATATATTTATTCACTCTCTGTTTATAAAGTGACATCCACGACGCATTCGTGGATGTACGTAATCAGGAAGTTTCTAGCGGCTCGGGGGGTGTCTTATTTCAGTCGCTAAATATTAACGCGCATCAAAGGTGTATGACTCAGCGGTGTAGCGATGCCGCTACACAGTAATAATATTTTAAAAGCAAATTCTTAGCAATATTAATTGGCATAATAAGTACGTTGTTTCATTTATAGGATATGATTGTTAAAAATTATTGCCCAGTACTAGTGATTCATTAGCATAATTGGTAATGCACCTGCCATGTAAGCTTGGGGATGTGGGTTCTCGAATCCCACACAAATCACGATGATATTTTTCTAAGAGTCTCTTTAATAAATTTCTTAATCATTATCAAAATATTTGCCTGTGATACTTTATAAAACATTTTTGATTTCAAAGTGTGCATACATTGATTTAAAGCATTACATGGTGAACCACAAAAAAAAAAAAAAAAAACAGATAAAATGATTGTATGCCCAAACACTTTAAAATGTATAAAGTCGATGAAATAAAAATAATCAAGTCAGTTTCTTTTCGGTGAGTCGGCGCACATGTCATAGACGCGGCGCTGTGAAGACCGAGACAGATGATACCGGCGAGAAACCGTCGGCTCGCGAGCCGCGGAGGACGGCTCGGGTGATTGCAGGGGCGCGGACGCGGGCACCGGGGCCGGCGGTTGGCGATCGCTCCGTCCGTAAGTACCGAACCGAGGAATACCGTTAGCCCCGTACACGGCGGAATCTTTTAAAAATATTTTTTTTACTTTATTACTGTATTTCGGATGCCGGCAGTTCCACTTGTCTGAATCTAAAATCAGCGAAAATAAATATTCATTTTTAAGAAATTATTTATAAAATTGCAAACAGCACTTTGAGCAGATATTGTAATACATATTTCATGAGCACATTTCATATTTCATTTTTTGGATCAATTAAATATTACTTTTTTAAAAATCGGCCCTTAAAAAAAAATCAAATTAACTTTTCTTCAATACTCTTATGTTTAAAAGCAGCACGATGAGGATAGAATTAATCTTAAATACAGCGATACACGCAGATTAGGCATACATTATCAATGTGGAATAATAATGGAGTTTGATTCTCAAGATTGTACTTCAAACAAAAGAGTCATGCAATGTCTTAATCAAATATTAAATTTAAATTTAAAAATATATTTCAAGGTCACATTCTAAAATATTACCGATCATATTAATTATCTGTTTATTTTTGTTTTAAAATACCTGTAGTTTTTACTGTACTCTTCTATTAATTCTTTACAGGAAGTCATATTATACTTTTGAAATTGTAATTTTTGAATACTCTATAAAATCAGTAATAAATAGTTACAAGTATTTGTATCTGGTATATTATGAAATAAGAAAATAAAATAGAATGTGGTAAAAAATAAGTTTATTATGTGTTTTAGGTGCTCTTCCAAATACCCCTCCTTACAGTTCTCGTTTATTGAAAAATTGACTTTGATCCCGGTGTATGATCATAGTGGTCCTTCAATTGCATTGCAACAATACTCTAATTCCGTCCAATTGACCTGAGAAGTTGCAATAAATTTTCAATGTTAATGAATCCTTGCATTGCAATTGACTTTGAAAATTAAAATTTTGCTAGCACTTCCACTAATATCTCTACACGTGTAAACCAATTACAACTTTTCTTTGAATAACACACGTCACGCTGTTATTCTATTGCAGTATCTATTGTTATTCAAGTTATGGTATACAAATAGTTTAGTATCGTATATACAGTGCAATCAAACTGCTAGTATATTATGATTATTTTAAATATCACTCTTTATTCACTCTAAAAAAATATTAAAACACATTTTTATATAGAATGTAATTTTAACATGTTGCATTGGAACCGTTTTCTGATGATCAATCAAACTTGGAGCATATCGTGACGGTCAAAAACATGGAGACAGACTCTTCACTGAAAACTTACAGAACATCTTTAAAGTATTCTCCAGATTTTAGGAGGAGAAATACCCATCAAGGAAAATCGCATCCACCAAGAAAGTGTGACATATTCAATCGGACAAACGTCTGAATGTTTGCACCTTTGATTACTTGTTATCATATTATCTGAGCTCGGATATAAAATATAGATAGACGATAATAATCACGATTGCACCACATTTTTCAATAAAAATTTTATACAGAAAGTATGGCGTACGCTACATACAATCAGCATATTGATTTACAAACACAAAGTAATGATGCATGATCATGCAACGTGCCAACAAATTGGCTGTTATTTGTTCACTAATGCTGAAACTGTACACCTATCAATTTTCATCATTTGACTTGACCTGCAACAATTAGATGCCTTAGTACCTTTATTAAGACATACAAGATAATTGACTTTTCAATTTAAAACCTCTGCTATCAAATGTCGGATATAAATTACAAATATACTTAGCACGTGTAAATGCAAGCAATTATCATATACTGAATCTACGAACTTCTATATTAATTTATAACAGAAATTGAACACTGCATGCTTTAAAATGCATTTTAATTAAATACAAGGTCAGATAATCTGAAAACGAAGAATCCTCTTTTGCAAAAGTATGAGGGTTCAAGGTAGACAAGTTTTAGATGTGACGATATAAAATTTAAATACATGCAAAATCAGTAAAATAAAAAAAATTATTGTTCTGTCGTCACACGTATAAAAAAGTGTTTATTTCCCTATAAACTCGAAGTACGGCTGTTTTGAAAATTGCTGACCTGGATAATAATTAAAAGTTGAAATTTGAAAGCTCACTTTTTTATTAAACACCTGAGTAATTGGACATTTGTAATCATTTTGCAGAAACGCTGATGTATTATACAATTTTGTTGCACAAAATACTAGAAATATTAGTTATAATCAAAATTATATAAAGTATTTCATTTTCAAATTTATATTCATCTGATAATATGAATATACTTTGAAGCAACCGTTACTATTTTTAATTTTAAATTTGTGACTGAGAACAAATATTTTTTATTTGCACGTGTACACATACACCTAATTAAAATGACACCTGAAATATGACACGCATAAACACGGCGGATAAATAATTAATTTCCGCAAAGGTTTTGCGCTGATGGGGCTGTAAACAGCCTACAACCTTAAATGCTCATTAAAAACATTTTACCTTATCTGTAGGGACAGGAGCCAGTATGTATACCTAGTGTTAAAAACTAGACTAAACATATTCCTGCAGGTACGGCAAAGTGCTTCTAAGGTTCATTTTACGCTTTATTCAGCCAGTGGGGGGTGCTTCGACTTCGACAGAAGATACAACCTCATTTATTTATATAAAAATATAAATTAATACGTTTTTACAGCAACATGGAATGCTTAGCAGTTAAGTTTTAAAACATCTGTTGTATTTTGATTTGCCATGTTTCTATTCATTTCTAAACAATATAAAAATATAATATGATGTCTACTGAAAATGTCATAAATCATGAAGTCAAGCACGCCAAAGAGTCGTTAACAGATAATTTAAATACGTTTTTTTATGTTTTGTTTTAGCTTTAATTATTATTATGTTCTTTTATTAATGGTTGTAAGTGTTTGAAAATATACCTTGTTTTTATTGATGAATAATGTTATATGTTACAAAATACATAACAATATGGTTAAATATTATAGCTTTCAAAACATACTAATTATAAGCAACCTACACTCAGTGTTCAAAGAGATGAATAATTATTTTAATACTACAATAATAGCATTGAAATGATCGTAGTTTTTAAATATATATTTTTTTGAAATCAAGGATAGCGAAAACGCAATGTATTTATTTTTAGTGCTATTTTATTTATTATAGTTTTCATACTCGAGCTAAGATATATTTTTTATAAATAATATAATATTGTACGTTCTACAAAATAATACGATAGCAGCGATTGGTATTGTTGAATGTGGTAAAATAGTTTACACACTTGTTTGCTGATATTGGTTTTAATCCAGGGGGAGTAATAGATATATATATATATATATTTTTTTCAGTTCAGAGCAAATTATTTGATGGATAGAAAAACCATTTCATAGCAGGCTTGTTGTGATTTCTTGCTGGAGACGTATAAAATCAGATACAGGCGTTATTGTCTATGCTTTCTTCGATTTCTGATCATCTGCTTCTTCCTTTTTCATCCTCCAACTCTTATAGAGTAGTGTGGTCATAGCTTCTCGTTTAGATTACCTGGTTTTGACTTTTTTTCGTCCGCGAGGTAAAGACGAAATTATAAATTAAAAAATATATTTTGCTTGTATGTCGGTGCCGCCACTGGGTGTTACATAGACTTCTATTAATCCCTAGCAGAATTATATATTCATAGGCTTTACTAATTATAGTGAAGTGCGTCGGTTACACCAGAACCATTATAGAACCACCCCGTTCTTCCTCCTGTCCCATTTATAGTAAAAGCCATAAATTAACTCCGACTTTCTATTTTATTTATTTTTTAAACGTGACAATGGAATCAGAGAAGCAAAGACCTTTTGTCGACTAGCCAGTGGCGTGAATTTAACGTCGACATTTAAATTTCTATGAATTAAATATTTAAATCACTGCAAATATATATAATGGGACTGTACAACCTTATTTTTTATCTTGAATAAGCTTTGTCTTTTGTACTATGTCCAATGTTTTGATTTGAATGATCTGATCTGGCAGGATTGAATTTAAAAAAAAATAGTTTTGTAATAGGGTGCTCATTTTATTTTTATTTACTGAAAAATAAGCAGCATTCAGTCATTTTATGAAATAAATTATGTCACATAAAAAAAATAGTTATGATTCTATTATTATTAGTAGGCATTGTAATTTAAATGGGCTTTTATTGTCATTGATAATAAAAACTAATAATTTGTCAATTCGTGGACAAAAAGCGATTTAATGACAATTTAATGAAAAGATTGCGTGGTGATACCTTATTCAGGATGGCGTAATTAAATTTAATTATCTAAAAGAATAATTTATTTTGCCTTTGGTGATTACTAATCTACATCTGTAAATTTAATTACTTACTAAGCTCTTCCCAAATATTACCTAAAATAATTTATATTATAGATATATAAGTACTTGTTAAAAGGTTAAAATAAAAAATGATGTATAGAAATAACTATAATTTTTAATAAATTCATATGTGCGAGTTTTTATAATTTCCAAAAATAATATTATTAAATTATAAAAAAATATTTTAAAAGTTAAACAATGTTTTTCTTTGATATATAGTATGTAAATTCCATAAGACTCTTTGAAGAGTTGATTTTTTGAAAATATTTATAGTAGGCATATAATTAATTATCATTACAAAAATACATCTAAAAATAAAAATTTGAAAAGGCGATGATAAAAGTTGACCATTTCCAATAATTAAACTTTTTCATAAACTTTGCAAAACAATATATGGCTAACCTAACCATAAAAACCATCACTTCGTTTTATCCTTTACAATTTTTTGTTGGCATGTCTTAAATTACTTACCTTATTATTTATTCATTACTGCTCACAACTTGCGAGATATATTTATTCTTGTTATTTACTAAGTAATTGAAATCGACTTGTTCTGCTGTTTTAAGGAATCATTTCATCGTTCTTATAAATATTGCAAATTTCTGACAAATATTGTAAAGTTGTTGTATGTGTATTCTCTCCCAATTAAAAAAATATGATATTTATTTATTTATTATAATGATATGTATATGTATTTTAAACAGAGATCTTTGAACCCTTTTCAATTGATATTTTTTAATAATATTATTCATTTACTAAGCTTTATATGGGATTAATTGTTGTTCGTGTATAATAGATTTCATGATAGGTTTTCTTTTTATGTAATACAATAAAAAGAAAGTTATAAATTATATAATTTTAAAGTGCAGTTTCAAAGTCAGTATGTTGTCAAGGAGACACAATAGAAAACTATTAAGAGCTAATGAAAATAAAGAAACACCCAAGATGTATTGGCAGTTAACACAGAGTAAAACATTGAATTATCATGCTGAGATTATCTGAAGTCGGACATGACAAGAGAAGGTACAGAATGATGAGTCAATATAGGCAAACATTCACTTTCTAGTCTCTTTAAATTAATTTCCCATCTCACACTACACCGGAATTGCCAAATAGCGCGATACAGCTTGATTTTTTAGGACATGAAGTAACATTCTGTGTTTCTCACATTTGTTATTTTATTCACAGAAGATGCTCTTCATCATGGTGCTGTCATCATTTCTCAAAGATGAACAGTGTAGATTGCATGTAATATAGTAACGATAAAGGTTTCTTATGCTCTTCATTGCTAGATTCCGGTACCACACTATGAATTAGAATGATACAAGGTTCAGTTAATTTTTAGTAAAAGAAAACTGTACTTCTAGCTAACTACTTTACAATCCACATACTTTATTGCATGTCAATGGTATTGTGAGATATGAAATCAACTCATAGGGATTAATGCTAGCGAAATTTACATATTTTGCACATACCCATATATTGAACAAAAATTGCATTTGAAAGCGTTTTATAAAAAAATCCCAATTCTCTTCATTAAAAAAAAAATACCAGAAAACCTTTCGTCCTGAAGTTAAATATGATTTGATATTTAAATAAATTTACTATTAATATTTTTTTCTTTATCGACTAATCATTTTTAAGCTTATTTGGATTGCTAGTTGAGTATCAAAATCACAAGATAGTATTAACAAAAAATTGCAGTAACCTAAAAATAGAAAAAACTTAAATCATTTTAGTTATAATGGAAGAGCTTGAATTATTTGTATATTTCAAATGCCATTTCAATATTTAGAGTATGAAAAATAGGCAATCATCCCAAATGTTTGCTCGCCAGTAGAAGTCAGAAGGGAGTGTGGAAGGGAGATGGTGCGACTACGTAACGAGTAAAAGTGAAAACAAAACGTTCATGGCATATATTTACAGGCAGTACAACAAATCAAGTATCACAGTTACAATAAAATTATTTTCACAAGTTTATTTCAACATACGTAGTAAGTACTTGGTCAATTTGAATTACTTATATTCACTGAACATATTTATTATCTACCAATCATAACATTAGCATGTGAATGGAGATGTGTGCTTTAAGATATCTGTCCATTTTAGCATTGACCTGTTAAAATAAATTAAGATTTTTAGCGAGTGGTGATACGATAGATCCTTTGTTTAAATTTACTTTACATTTGACTACGATACGATTGAAATATGATTTCATTTTTGACATTATTCCTTTCACTTAAGAATTTTCAGGATAAAAATGTAATTTTACAAATACAAATCATTAGGTTACTTTGCGTCAGAATATAAATTAGATATTATAAATTAATTCTCAAAGCTGTTTTTTTACAGGGAAAAAATCATTTCCGAATCATCATTAACCATGGAGCAGATGCTCAACCTTAGATAAAATAACCAAATTCTAGTTATATCTTTTTAATATTAAATCAAACATACCAAAATTTCCACACTTTTTCAGAAGAGTGCAGTCTTGTAGATGCATATAAATAAAAAATTATATAAGAGTGTTCCTCTCGTATGTCTTTTATGTTTTCAATACAATAATAATTCTGAAATAACATAATAAAAATTGTATCTGTAAAAAAGAAGAATATATTTTACATTCATATTTTTATATCATTTAATATTGTGCTTGCATTTTTGTCATCATTTTTATAATAAAGTAATTTGGACCAAAAGTTGAAAATGCTTGTACGTATCACCACTCTAATCTTTGTATTGCTGAATCCAGAAGTAATTTTCTAAGTTACAATATAATTAATTTTGTTTTATTTAAAAAAAAAGTGGTTATATTTTCACTAAACGAATCATTGAACATTAGATATTTAACTTGTATGAATAGAGTATGTATCGTGGAAACTGTGTGATGAAAATATTGTGATACATAATGATATTGAATATAGTATATTTTGGATTAAGCTTACAATAAAGTAAGTAATTTTCATATAAATTTGTTCTTATATTAAAAAGAATCATCGAGATAACCAATTAAGTGGTAAAATAAAATAAATAATAAAATTATGAAGTACACGTATTTTATTTTCCATAAAAATTCTACTCTCAGTTATATATTGTATCCTCAATTATCCATTCACAGTTTAAACAATAAGGAAACGTTGACATAGACAAGGTAAACTACAATACCATACGATTACTTGTATTGTCGAGAAAGTTTAACCAGAAGAAGTTCCTTATGAGACTATGGGCTGAATATGCAACACAACTCAAGAAGTAGCGGCAGACAGGGCAGCGGTCCAAACAATAGTACCCACTAAGATGCCAAAATTACAAACATGGACGTTAATTATCAGCCACATTTACATACACGATAACACTGATATATAATCGGGTTTAACAGTCATAAACATAACCATTTTCAAGTATTAATACAAATTTTCTTTTAAAGATATAACATTTATCATCTCCTTAATGAACCTAGATACAATTTTGATCGTCTATCAAAGTAGTTGGACTCCGAGTGGACGTCAGCTCGTCCGGAGCGTCCCAGAATACCCTAGTAGCATGATATGATCTATATTGTGTTCCGTAGAGGTGGCAGTCATTCTGCTTTTACTCGAGTCCGCTACCAACAACCCGTTCTTCACTCCTGAGTTTCATTAATACCAAAAACTGTTCATGATATCTCAGCATTTGTATTTATAATATGACTCGGGTCTATATATTTTCATAGAATATATTTGTGGGTTTGGATAAAAATAGATAACTGCATGTCAAAGACGAACACGGCAGAATATTATTACAAAATTTAAAAGATGTCAAAGCAAGTTGAATATTGGGCATTTATATTTTATATATATATTATTTGAGTTTGCCTTATTTATTAAATAAACACTTATGAAGGTAGCCAAAATAAATATTGAATGCGTATATTCAATTTTCACCCCAAGCCATATTTATTAATTTTTGATATAGTCTTTATTCGGTAGAGACAACAATAAAAGCAAACAGGGTTGCCAGTTAACTGTAAATCAGGCTATAGCATCCATCTCTGAGATACGACCTACAAAATAGATAGTTAACTATATTATATGTAATGAAATCTGTGAAGCAGTAAATATATCACAGATGATTAAATATGTTAATTTTTCAAAGCGTTTTAAGTATTTACGATAATTTTGAATAAGATAATATGTAAAAATTTGCGCAATATATGAAAATAATACTTTTATGTCACAAACCTGTGTCGAACATAATTTCGAAGTTATTTTAGTTATCCATATGTTTATGTTAAAGAATAGAAGTGAATATGGACAAATGGCTTGATTATGACTAATACATCAGATTTGTGTTTGATTCACAGCAGATTGCGGAGTTCGTAGCGCTTGCTGCGCGACGCTCTGAGGCGCAGCTCAAACCATAGTTACATAACTAATAATCAGAGATGGAAGGTAACAGTTGGCAGCCCTCAAGATTGACACGTAACATTTGTAACTTTAACTGGTATACACAACTTTTATGATATACAATATTTTTCACTTAACATGTTTATATCCATTAACCGTGAATTCTTATTCTTTTAACTATAAATAATTTGTTAGAAATTTGAATGCTGTAAGAATTTGCATTAAGTTAATTTCAGGAAAAGTTTAGAAATCGATGAAGACATTAATCAAAAGTATTTTATCAAATTACAAATATAATTAAAAACTTATTTTATATTTATTGGAATAAGATAATATTTGTGTAATAATAATTTTCACTGTACAACGATCAATATCTTAGGGGAATACTAACTATGAATGAATTAGGTAGTAATGATCTGATAGTAGAAACAACAGTTGTTATGCATTACGTGAAGAATGTAGAATGTAGAATGGAGCTAATGTTTTCACTAGTGTGTCTCATCTCTGTGAATCCATACATACAGAAGTTGCTAGAAATTAACTTACAGAGACTTTACTTAACAAAATGTCAATATGATACCTAATCAATATATTCACACCAACACAGTGTACATCAGGCTCTCATATCCCGACTCCAGTCCAGTATGAACTAGTCTCACACGACGTATGAACTAGAGAATCTAATCTCACACAAAATCCAATGTTCGGTTTCTCGACAGGAGTTTCAATTTGCAAAATTGTCGCTGCAGGCAACACTTTGTCAGCGTCGACTCGACTCTGTTGGATTTTGTGGTTTTTCAAAAGACAACTTCACAATATGCTCTTCAATATTATTTAACACGGTGAAATAAACTGGTAGGTACATGATACAATACTAGAAATGGTTTTTTTTAAATTTTATAAAAGATTGCATGCCATTATACATTTAATTACCTATATTTATTGCAATTTTTTTACAAAACAATATGCATACTTGTATAAAATATTTGTCTGATATTGACTCTGCAAGCTGTTCGTACATTTTGATCAGTGATAATGTATGTGTCTACGGTTCAAAGTTATATTTTTCAGTAGTAAACGCTATATTAATCCGCTACTTAAAAATGAGATGTGGAATGTACAAAGTTAGGTTGTAAGTCTTTTGGGCATTGTCGATCAGTCGACACGCATTTTACACGAATAATTAACGGAACTTTACAAGTATGCATAAATAATATCCAAAATCACAGAAAACATTATGTTAATATACAGCCTGATTGCCAATATGGTAAATATGTTTATTTAATGGGCGATACTTTACATGCGTGGACATGTATTAGCTCCTCTTTACTCTAGGTAGGTCAATAGTCAATATCCTAAGCTTCTATACTTTATATTTATACAAAATATTATATTATGCCAAATTTCAAGATAATAAAAAAAAACAATTTATTTAATCTCACCAATGTGATAATCATTCGTGGAGACCTACGTGAAATTATAACATTAGAAATTTTGAATATCTAGTTAAAATAATAAAAAAACTTATGTAGGTATTGTCTAATTTATTGAAATATTGATTAATATTTTTCAAAATTCATTTAATGCTTTGGCATACACTCTCGATCTACGAAATCAATTTCAGTTAATTGATGAAATCAATGTGAACAAAATGCATCCGATGCGATGATGCTTTGGAGTAATGAAGCTTTTGTAATATGCAGTAAATAACCGACTAAGAGTATTCCCTATCCAAGGCAGAAAAGAGTGGAATATTTGTTAAAGTATATGACTGAAAACATGATATGGTAGATACTTTTACCAAATGCTATTCTAACGCTTCTGTGAAACCAGACGGTTATAAGAAGAATTAAATACTACTTGCTTACAAAAAGACAACAACACCAGCAAACTTGAATTACTTCCTTAAACTTTATGAATTGTCAATACATTTGGAAAACTTGTTACACTTACATCTGACGTAATCTAGACGATAGCATGAAAGCACTTCCCGTAATAGACATTTGTGCTACACATGTTACAATACTGGGAACGTGGACTCATTGTGTAAAAAAAGTAAAAAACACTTGAAAACCTAAACGAGATAAACCAATTTCGCTTAAATTATCTAATCTTTTATAATAAAAATAAAGTTTAAACAATATTTAAAAACTACTCTTATAAAAAATGCCTTTGAAAAATCTAAAATTGTTTTCCACTATTTACTCTCATCGCTTCTTATTACTTGTTTTGGCCAAAAAATACAAAACGGTCAACGGAACAGAAGGGTTTTTTTTTCACGTAGAGACAATAACATATGAAATTGCACCATCGCCGTAGAATACAATTTGTCTACTTCCTCTAAATTATGTAATAAAAGGCATGAGAGCTATATTTATACAAATAGTACAGAAATAAATTTGAATTGAGTTCAAATATCTTTAAAAAAGTCAGTTCAGTGCACAATGAAAATTCACATTTTGTGCTGAGATTTACAATATAGGTGGAAATCTTCCATCAGAATTGTTTAGCAAACAATGTGCCTCGATCAGTAAATAAGTATCGTTAACAATACAATTAATTTTGATGATAATAAACATAATGTAATTTACAATATCGATTAAGAATATAACCAGTAGCAAATCAACACATTCTGCCACGACGCTCGCGAGCGAGTCACGCAGTGACAATAAAAAATCAAAGGGTGATATATATTATACAGAGATAAATATTTATATTATTATACACATTTGCCATTAATGTATTCAAAATTATACACAAATGAAAACATTAGAATATATTGTTCATCATATTCTACAGCCGAATCTGCTGGCACTCTTAATAAATTAATCATAATATCCACTACGGACCGCGGCCTCGTAGCGGGCATTTCTCATAAACTGGGAATACTTGTAGTGCAGGAAGACAATGTGTAGATGTCGTAAACGTACAACATATTCTCTCAGTGGAGAAACTTGTGCTTAGGAGGAACACTGTGGGCGCTCGTGAGCAGCTCAAGGGTTGGGCGGAGGGTTCTCCGTGCGGATGTCGGACTTGAGCTTCACAAACTCCTTGGCCACCTCATCGTTGTTCCTCTGTGAGAGGATGCGCAGGATCGTCCAGCCGGTCTCGTCCATCTGGATGCGGCTTCCAAGGGACAACCAGCACGCACACGAGCCCTGTAAATAACCAAACATGAAAATAATTTCCTTTTAGAGTAGACATACTCGTATGTAATTGTAATAGTGCATAAAATATTTATTACTAAGAATTATCCATAATATAATAATAACCATATCGTACCACCGGTATCGTAACTCAATCGTAACCACAAGGATGTTAATTAAATAAAGTTTGTGTTTAATTTATAATTTTATAAAATACTATACAAGAAATATGAAAAGAAAGGGTTTCAGAACCTCCTCTAAATTTTTCTATCTATTGTGAATGTTATATAATTCAATTTCAATAACGTGTCATTACTTTGGAGTCTAATAATCATTGTACCATGAATTGAATCACTTGATACTAAAGCCCCTATACACAATGCAAAAAATTGCGACAATAAATTTTAGTTATTTTTTTCAGTGAAGTTAGCGAAATCACATAATAATGAATCACAATGGGTGTTTTCTCGAAAGAAACGTCTAATGACATTTTTTATTGCAATTAGTTGATCAGTTGTGTTGTGGCATCTGTAGAAGCCTTTAGACGACAAAGGAGGTGGTTTAAATTCTCACTAAGATGTCAAGTTTGCAAATATAATATTCATGATTGATAGATATTATTTCAATTACTGACCTGATCCGCAATGTCCTTGAGCTGCATGACTGCCACGCCTACAAGCCTGTCTTCTCGTGCGAAGCAATAGTCTTTGACACAAACATGAAGTTCAAACAAACCCAACTGCTCCTCTCCTCCGATCATGCTGAAAATAAAAAAAAATATTAGTTCAGATGGACGAATTTATGGGAGATTGTGAATGGTGATAATAAGTTTTGATCTACGCAAAAGGCTTACCAGTAATACAAAATCTAATGTTCTAGATTGGATAAGAGATAAAAATAAAACTTCAATATATCATAAGTAGATATAATCTCACAAAATCTGTAAACAAACTTACAAGTGGAAAGTTTCGTTGTATTTTGGACTCCAGTTGTTTGACTTGGATTTTGTTGCGAATTTCCGTTTCTTATCTGCAAGGTGTGGTCCAATGAGGTTTACTTCTACAAATGGCCTGAACATACCAGATGCTATCTGCCACTTCAAATCGTTGGCCGCCACCACTGAAACATGAGAAATTAATGTTTTGTGATGATCAAAAGTATACATTAGGAAGTTAATATATAATTTAAACAAGATCCAATTTTCATTAAATGTAGTATACGTTTTGACTTAGTTTTGTCAAGTAGCTTGTATTGTATACTTGTTTATCAAAGAACCAAATGCATTATAAAATGAAAATATTTTGCGTCGTTATTTACAGTATGGATATTTTAAAATTGATACACAATGTGGTTAAAAGTGTTTTCTAAATATTGTGTACAAAAATAACAGTTTGATTCGATAATACATAGTACGATAATAATCCGTATAATCAATTATTTCCTACAAAATTGTGTACCGTTAGATTAATTTGTGAAGACCACGTAAGAGAAAGAGTTTTTTACCTTTGACGGTGACTTTGTGTTCACCAGTTGATGGATGGGTGAAGAGGTCAACTTGGAGAGACACCTCGCCCACGCTACCCTCTTCTGAAGTTGCTGTGTCTGGAAGTTGTTTTTTTTTAAAATTAATTACACATAAATGTTTACTTTTTACCAAGCAATTTTAATTTGTTTCACTGTTGATAGTTTCCTATTAAAACTTATCTAGAAAGCATAGAAATCGAACAAGATGAAAAATTTCTACAAAAGTGGGATGCTAAAAACGTAGAGTAGTTTTTTGATTTTGTATATTTTATAATTTAGTTTAAAAATGAGTACAAAATTTTAAGTATTTTTTTATTTTTAATAATATACATTGAATTTTTTTTAATTAGCTAAGAAAGCCAAAAAAATTACTTCAAATACCTATTATATTTAAGTTCTACTTTATTGTATGGGGTATCAATGAAATTCATGTTGTAAGTATAATGGTTTTTTTAATTTGTATTGAAAATAATGAGTTAACTATCACTACTGATTTCTATGGTTTTAAAATAACTCACCGGCTAGAATAATAGTTCAACAGATTAAAGATAAAAATTACTCACCTAAATTAATGTCTATTTCTACAAATTAATATTATATATATCAAATAAATTTCAAGTGAATATTATTATCAAATAAGTGGCATGTATATTTAGCGGATAGTAACAATGAAATGTATTATAATTATATATACAGATATGTTTAAAATTTTACCATAATGTTGCCGTGTGATACTTAATTTATAAAAGTTATTTTTAGTAAGTACTTTTAAAGAATTTATCAATTATAAAGTATTTCTTATAAGTGGAATCCAAACTAAAGCATGCTACCTTTGTTTCAATAAATAAATAATTACACCATGAACGGTTGTTTATTAAATATTGAACATATTTGTTATAACTAATGCTAAATATATTTTTAAAATTTTTAATATTCATTGTACAAAAAAGGATTATTTAAAATTATTAAACTTTCAGGCTGAGCACACACTAAGGATAAAACAGTTAATGATAGGTTAGACTGATACATATTTGTATTTTAGATCATGATTTCAGTCTCGGGCTACTTCTAAAGATATGCAAGCCAATGGAGATTCTACTGTAGTTTCATTTTTAATAATTTTTAAAGCAAAAACAACACAATATTTATTAAACCCTTATGTATAGTTTCATAGACGTTAATTTTACAGCATAATGAAATATTTCAATGTATTATTTTATTATATCAATCATGTAAATATAATGTAACCCTTAATATAGAAATAAACAAATCAGTACCAAACTCAATTTTATCTAAAGCCTAATTTTACTTCTAGCTTAATTTATTTCAAGTTTTCCAAAATACTGGAGAGGTCTTACGTAAGTAATGTTGAATTTGATACGGACATTGTAATATCAATGAAAATAATGCTCGGCTCACAAGTGATAGGTTGCACTGTGCACTTTTCTGTGGTTTTGTCCAGAATTTTCTGAGTTTGTGTGTGTTAAATATTTATGGAGATTGTGTTGGAATAAGCTATGTATTAATATGCTACATAAGTTAGCATACCTAGTTCTACAGCTTGGATAAAAAACAATAGCAGCAAACTTGAAGAATAATGTTTGGCTTTACTCTTAACGAAATCTGAACGTTAAAATAATTTTTTAGGTTAAATGGAGTTAGTAAATTTGGATACCCATATATTTATCAGTAAACTTATTAGTTGAGTGCTAGATTATTCTTATAAAGCTTGCTGCAAAGCTGAATGGCATGATATTTAGAAGTAATAAGTGTGCTACGTGTGTTTGTAGTTCTGAGTGTTAACCTTGTCGGCTGGTTTTTCTCTTTACCGCCCTGAGGGGTTCTTCTAGTCCTTCTGAACCTTCTTCTCCATCGCCGCGGTCACTCGCCACCGATCGTTGTCTCATTAACGTGTCTTTGTTATTAAGTGGCACTGGAGATCCATTACAATATTGCTCGTTTAATTGGTGAGAAGACATTCAATTTTGCTACTTTATATTAACATTCAGAGAGGACTTTTTTAATATGACGAATTCAAGATGACGTTTTAATATTGGTTATTGGTAAAAAAAAGGAAAGAACACATGAACTAATGAGAAATCATACAACATCAAATAGAAGTTAACATAAAAGATCTAAATACTTTGACTGGGGAGTTGGATTCTTATATGTCTTTAATTGAAAAATAATTGTAATATGCAAATGACAAAATTATTTTAAATATAATTAAATTGGAGTACAACAATCAATCAGAACACAGATACATAGAGTACATTCATGATAATGTGAAATAAGTTTGACGACTCACCTTCGTTGAGTTGGCTAGTAACAAACGTCTTGATCAGTGTGTCAGTAGTTTGCGTGTACAGAGACAAAGCGTATCGCAGAGACTGCAGCTCGGGACTCTTTTCTAAGAAGGTCTTCTTTAGTCCGTTGCCACCAGCGTGGAAGTAGCACTTGATGGTGTCCAGAGCGGCGTCCAGGACGGCGCACTGCTTGGGCGACAGGTTACGTTCCACAACCGTTAGATGCTGAAAATTTATTGATTTACAGTTAATCAAAGATATATATTTGTAGAAAAAAACAGCAATTGCAGAGCTAGAAAGTGAAAAGCAAAATTCAGTATTTGTACAAACTCATTCGTCAGAATTTTCACTACCTTTTGGAGGTTATTGTAGTAAACCTGATAAAATCTAGCATTGCTAAATAATAGTATCTATCATGGGGTATGATACCCAGGTATTTTGTATTAGTTTAAATAATATATGTGTAAATTGGGAATAAAAATTACCTCCTTTGATATATCCATGACTCCAGATATGGCATTCTTGACGTCTTGCTTTCCAGCCATGTGAGTTTTGAATAATCTGCCCATATCTTCAATCTTTGCATTGGCAGCAAGATTCTTGGCATTATCAGTGAAGTTTTTCAGAATCATCTGAAGAAAAAACAAGAATAAATTGATATTTAATAAAGGTTTTATCAGTTTTAAATAAATTGAAAATACTGTTAAAAAAGAAAAAAAAGCAATAGATATTATAAATTGTGACTAATTAAATGAGAGATTTACCGTTTTGTCTGTCATTGGTGGTAATACAACAGTCTTCTCCAGTATCTTCATGACAATCTTCCAAAGTTCCTTCAGGAGCCTCTTCAGAACTGTCTTTTCACAAGACTCAGCATACATAGTTAGTGAACCATCCTGGAATCATAATAAAATAAAATTTTAGAATAAAACTAAGAATTATAAGATAATAATTTTATTTGTGATGTTATATAAAATGCATGTGAGGCTTACCAAGATATCCATTAGCGGGCGGAGTACCTCATCTGCCTCTGGCTGTGGGGCTCGAGGGGCTGCTTGTCCACTGGCAGCACCGCCTCCCTTCACACCCTGTAGGAGGTCTCCCAACTCTCGTACGGAGCCCGTAATACGGAATTCCAGACTAGAATGTTAAATAAGATACTTGTGATATTAAATGTTATGTACCTAATTAGTAGCTAAGTAATTACTAAAACTGTTTTTTTTTAATTTTTAATTTAACTTCAGGTATTAAAAGTATTGTATATAAATGTGAAAACAGTAAATGAAAACAATGAAATTGTAAGAACCTGTCAGCGAACAGAACTGCAAGTTCATCAAGTGAAGTGTTGAGACTCTGTTGCAGATCATGAAGAATATCTGCAGCGTCTGTCTCCAGTCGTGCACCTCCCATCTGCTCAAACATTCGCTCCAGCTGTACCCTCAGTTGTTGAATGTTGTTCATGAGAATGCAAGCCTAGAAAATATAAGTTGATTTTTAGTACCTGGAAGATTTCTGGTGTGGTCAGTTGATAGTCAAAAGATAATAGCTATTGCAATTTTATGAATATTCGTAATGTCACACAAGAGTTTATAGGTTCGAAAATTTGTAGCTTACAATTCGTTCGTCTTTGAGATGTTCAGGGAATTCTTTCTTGCAGATGTCTGAGTAGGTGATGAGAACTTTGACAATAGTCTTGGCAAAACGCTTCATGTAGCGCTTCCAGATTTCTGGATCGGGACATTCAAGTTTGGAGACAACATCAAAGCATTGAGTGAGCTGAGTGAACACATCTACTACTGAGTTGGAGAAGAGAGCGTGCTCGCTAGACTTCATGAACTGTTGGAAAAAAAAACATCGAATTATATACTAATACCATAATTAAAAAGATAATTTAAATAAAACTTTTTCAAATATTTCTTACCCCATCCTTCTTATCTCGAGTGAAAGCTCCATGGAGGTATTCCAAGGAAACATCATCATTCTCGTTAAGCCACTGCATGACAAATGGTTCAAACCATGCCGGGTATTCTGGGACCGCTCCACAGTACGGCGGAACATCCTTTACATAATTTGTATGAAGCCATTTCACCTAGAAATTAACAAAACAGTATGAGTGAATAAATCCACCTGCAATCCATGCTGGATTAGTTATAAAGTATGTTTGAAATATACTCACTTTGAAGTGCAGGTTCATGTATGCGGATGATTTGCAAAGGCGGTGTTGTTCATGCTCCTCCAACGCATACTTCATGTCCACAGCAAACAGGGACCACAGGGTCGAGGCTGACAGCTGAACATAAAAGTCGTTCCAATCGTTGATTTATATTATTGGAAATGGTTATCTATACTTTTGTATAATCAACTTAAAAAAAATTATTTTGAGGAAACTAAGCAAATTGTTACATTTTATATGAAAATAACCATATTTTAATATAAATTTAACTTTAACGTGTAGAAGTATTATTTATAAATGTAAATGTTTGGTATTAATTTATTAAGTTATTTATCAAATAAGGTATTTTAAAAACAATTTTTTTTATTCCTACCTGGCCAATATTCAGTTCTTGAGGGAATTGGTTCAGCACAGGCCCGTAGCTGTTTCTGTCTTCTTCAATAACTGACACAATCAAAGCAATGATCTTATGCCAGAAGTCCACTGTGTCCAGCTGCGGTCCATGATCAGCAGGGTCGCGCTTGGCTTCATTCGGATCCACCTGAAAATTTAGTAAAATATTGATTACGCACATAAAAAATAAAAACAATTCATTGATAGGTTTCTTTTTATCAATTTTATGACAGAAAACATTATTACTCTTGTTAATAAGTATCAATATACCTGGAATTCCCTATTGTAGAGTTCGTAGCAATTCTCAAAGAGGAATTGGTAAGTGGAGCGAAGACAAGCCTTCACACAATCCTTCACAACAGTAGAGGCTCGAGGGGGACTACTTAGTTCTTGGACCTGGAAGATAAAAAGAAATATCAATATAATGAGCCTATAGTTGGATGATTTGGTTTCTTGGGTGTTGAGTTGCTCGAAATTTCTATCCTCCAACATTTCAGCCTGTAGTTATTAATATGATAATAATATTGTAGTCTTGATACTGGCAAGTAAAATATTAATATGTATAAATATTAATGTGCAGATACGTTTTGAAATATATATTCAAAGATTGTATGTCTTACGTGAAAGTTTGAAAAGTATAGTAGTTAGTAAATAAAAGTTTCGATCTCTGACAAGAAGATTGATTGCCCACCTTCATTCTGAAGAAGGTGATGCTCGTGAGCAGGTCTACAGTGCTCTTGAGATCCATCAGTTTTTCCGGACTGGAGGCTGGGAAGTTGTTCCGATACATGGACAGGTCAATCCTCAGGGAGTTGTGGAGTTGATCAAGCAGCTTTACAAACTTCTCTTTCTGAAATCACAACAAAACATTATTAGGATCAAAGTATTGAGCCTCTTAAGTGTTTTAATATGTAGTCATGTGAGAAAAATACAAAATGTGGTATTTGTATGAAAATAAGTAAGTATTTTCGGTAATGATCAAATCAAAGTCTAATAAATACTAATTTTTTTTTGCTTAAGGGTATAGATAAAAAATTTCACAAAAGTTTTTCTCATTATTTTATGTATGTATCATGTACCTAAAATATTTTGAATGCCAGCAATTTTTTTAAATAAAATTTAAACGCATTGGTGCGCTTTCGTGGGTAGAAATAAATACTCTTCTGATGATATTTGATTCGGAACGCAATGAAGGAAAGGCTGTATATTATTACCTTTTATTGTGATTTTTTAATAACTAAAAGGTGGTATTTGAATCAATTATTAAATTAATACAAGTTTCTTAGGGGTTTTATCTCCGTCACCCATGGTTTTGGTCAATGTTTTGTGAAAAATCTACTGCACCAATAAAAAATGTCAATAATTTAAATTTCTACTTATCAACAAGATATTTTTTTTAATTAAACAAATTGAGCTGAGGCATCTGGGGGTTATTTAAACTTTATGCTGAATAATCCAAAACATTTAAAGATATTTTTAAAGAAATACTTACTTGTTTTTTTAGATATACTGCTATAATAAGAAATAGTTAAATATATGCTTTATTAAATCACAACACATTGTCTGTGATATAGGAAAGAACGATACAACCTGCAACTGACTTGTAATAAGAATTGGCTGTCGGTGTCAACAGTACAGCAAGTGCATCAGTTCATACCTTATCTCATTTAACAGCCTTTAGAACTGATTGACTGAAAAGCTGCAGATTCTGACAACACCTGATATATTAAGTTGATGGAGACTTACTCCAAAGTTGGAAGCTGCGAAACGATCGCTGGCAGAGACGGCCGAGGAAGCGGTGGTGTGGGCGTAGTAGGCGTTGATGTTGGCCAGAAGGGTGCTCATGACGGCCGGCACCCCCGCGCACAGGTACTTGGTCGACAGGCAGTGGAAGTGGCTGCAAACAACGAAATATCATCAAGAAGATCCTCAATCCAAACAATGAATCATCTGAACACTAAACTGTTGCATATTTGCGTATTTATCTAATGTGTACAATTCATACAAGTAGTCACTGCTACTGGATTGAGATGCGGTGCAAGTGGCTGCAAGTAACGGGATATCGTCATCACAAGAAGATCCTCAATCCAAATGATTAGTCATCTGAACACGAATCTAGATGACTGTTGCATATTTTCGTATTTATCTAAAGTGTATAATTCATACAAGTAGTCAGTGCACTACTGGATATCATCAACAAAAGAAGATCCTCAATTCATGTGTAGCATACAATTCCGTACACAAACAAATTATTTATGTAAATAGTTTTATTAAAATATGTATTATTTGGGTTGTATGGTTTTGTAGGCCCATATTTAAAATCCACCGTAGGTTTGTAAATATTTTCCCTACAGAGTTTACTATTAAATTATATTTGACACTGTAGGTAATCAATTCCGGTAGAATCAGGGCATGTGTGTTGTAGTTTGAATATGCGACTAATTGTTTGGTTTGTCATTTCATTAAAGTAGTGCTTTGCAATATATCAACAATTTCCCGAAGCATTTCAAATGCAGGATTGTCCAAAGCTAATTGCTATTCCGATTTCAATGTTACCTGTGTACCTGTTCACAAGTCAGTAGCAGATAATAGGAGCTATCTACTCCCTAATTGTTATTTGACGTTGGATCAGATATATATACGCATTGACGGACTGGTACAGGATGAGAACGGAATGGCGTTAATACTATTATTAATTATAATAATTTTGTCAACAAATATTATTATTTAATGTTTATTCTAAAAATTATTATTCACAATTAAATAAAAATGAAAATAAAAATGATGCATTATTATTTTTTAAAAAGGTGAATTACTTGTAATTTGTACTTGGTCAAGGAATAATAGATATGCGTAACTTAATGGTCTTCTTTTTAAATTCAATGCAATATTTTGTAACAAATACGATAATTTGTTGAATGGAGAATTTTAATTAACTGAGTAAAACAGAAATCGTGTTTTTATTGTATTAAGAGCACTGATTAAATCAGCACCCTTGTTAACTCAGTTCAAAGGCCTTGTGGCTATTCTCTTACTTGATCTCTTTTATTTTCTTCTCTTTACGTTTTTATATTTTCTTTTCATCATTTTGGCCAGTAAAAAAAAAAACAAAATAAAAATGAAGCTAAGTTTTTTTTCTTATTGGTAAGATTGTGCGGATGTTGTGTTATGTATTTTAACGAGACCCTTCATCAAACAAGTGTTGTATGTTTTCGCTGACTAGATAGCAAATACTGAGTTTTTAGTAGAAGCGAACGATTTCCTCGAAATTGTTGGGATACAAACAGAATTGAGACCATAATTAACGTAAGGGTAACATCTAACTTAAAATCTACATATATATATATATATATATATATATATATATATATATATATATATATATATATATATATATATATATCTGGAAAGTCCCCATAGATGGTCTCTAAGCGGCTCAGTACCCAAAATATAAAATCGACTTATAAAAACGGCTGCCAAAACCTAAGAACATACTTATTAAAGAGGCTTATAAAATTTTATGAAATCAGAAAATATAAATTAAATAAAATTATCATTCAGTTGCAAATCCGTTTATTACATGTTAAATATGTTATTAAATATATTTTATGATTATCGACTATCCTGAAATTTTTGCGCAGCATGAAACATTTGTATATTTGTTTTCTACCAAAACCGCAAAAACGGAAAGTTGCGTACAAATTTAAATTGAAATATAGATATTGTAATCTGTTGTACAATATTTTTAAATCATCATAAATCATCGCAAGAAAATAAATTAATACTCACGTCATCGCTTGGTAAATGGATTCAATTCCATATCGCATGGCGAACTCGTCTACGATCTCTTCAGGGGCTTCGTCGAAGTAAATCTTCCACGCATCATCGCCGCGGGCCTTGGGGAGGGAGACGGTGCCGCCTCCTTCCTCGCTCAGGTGATGGAACTGGTTCTCATGCAGGCAGGTATACTGTGGAATAAAAGAAAAAAATTAAATTTAATGAATAAACATGGACCCTCAAAAAAATCCTGAGAGATCTGAGCAATACCTTGCAAGGCAGATGCAGTGAAGGCCAGCTATAAAATAGCCTTGGAGCCAGCACAGGCTTTATGTAGGGACAATACAGCATGTTGAATGCGATAATAAATCACGCGTATATAATAAATAAAGATAGCGAAAGATTCAGTTGAAATATTAGTATGTAAGGTGGTATGGAGAAATGAATCTCAGATTCTGAAATCCTGTAGGTTTCAGGAGATATCAGGGGTCTTTTAGGCTTGAAGGTCTTAACTGGAGCCGAAGCTTGCTGGAACTGACCAGGGCTGCGGTTGCAGCTGCAATTATACCCAGCCTCCCTCCCAGATGGTAACCCTAGCAACAACTGTATTGATCTATTTGCACGTGAATCGTCACTCCTGTTTGATTGTTGTGAGCGAGATGTGCATATTTGCACAAGAGAGCCAGAGCATTTTTTGCGTTATTACGATGTAATAAATAATCTAATTATACGTACGAGTATGTAGCAAGAATTCTTACATTTGCATAAATGCATTTAATACCATAGTTACTTTTTTTAAGTGTATTCACGTTTGATAATTTTTTTGTTATTATTTATTAAAATGATGCAAGAACTAAAGAAGAGAGGATAATTAATTAAAGACCATGTAAAAGGGGTTGAACTTCTCTACAAAAGAATCGCTATTGTCAAGAATGGCAAGATCTCTGACGGGTTAAGTGAATATAGGGTTGTAGCTTTCTACAGTTAACACGTCTATTTACGAAGAGTTAACCTAATGGGAGTATTTTGAACACAAAAATATCATAATTAATAAACTGTTCAATAAACATATTAACAAAAGTAATCATTCAACTTTTATATAAGAAATTCAATAATATTAAAATATTAGTGTACCTGTTTTAAATACTCGTGGAAATATTGCATTATAACGACAAATGCAAAATTAAGGGTTTTTTTACGATTACGTCGGACTATATATATAATTTCTAAATAGTGAAATTTACTGCTGAAATAATAAATATAGCGTGGCAAGTATAAATAGCTACCACTATAGGTCTTGGGGAGTTAGCACTTGCTTTTCAGCAGCAGATTTGTGTTCTTTAATAAAATACCCAGGCGAGTTGGGAGTAAAATGTGTTCTTTATCGTTCTGCTGACAGAACTTATCGAGTTCCTAGAGAGCTCTGGAAACAGGCTTAAAATTGGATATCGAAAAGTCGATAAACCCTCCACATGATCGCGAGTTGGTGACGTCATTCCATTTTAAACTTTAGGGGTGCCTGCGTTCAGTGTGCTTTATAAAAAAGCAGGTAACTTTACAAATACAGATTTATTCTCACATGCTTTAGTTAAAACCTAATTTTGTGCTCAAGAACAAAATAAAAAAAATAGCCATGTATATAATTTTGTTACAATTCTATTTAAACTATTTCAAATGTTTATTTCAATTTTTTATTTTTCATACTTTGGTTTGTTGAAGTAACGGATATGTTGTTAGGTAATCTATTGTTGGTAGATGTACATTATGATTTTCGCCTTTCCGGTGGTGCACAAAAGAGAATTTCCTGAAACCGTGCATTTCAGGAATAGCGCAGCTCTGCAGTTTTTTTGTCGGAAATACCTGTCGCGATGCAAATGTTCAAATAGAAAGTTGAATACAGTGAAAATATTTCAGTGATATAAAACTGGTAAAAGGTAGGAATATAAGCTGAGGTATAAATTTATTTCTGTATTATTTTGTTGCTGTTAATATTTAAGTTATTATATAATCTGATTAAATTATGTATTTTCATAATGTCTGTAGCTATAGATCGGTGTAGTGTTTAGATTTCAGTCATGTGTTAATGAAGTGGGTGGGAACTGCCTGAAATGCGCAGCCTCCAACTTCCTACAGTCAACATCTTCAAGGCCATTGTACACCCACCCAGCTGCCGAATAGTTACGAAACGAATAACATACCTAGGAAATTCGATGTAAGGTGTGGTGAAATAAATTTCTGTCAACCCACATACCCTTTGTTTAAATTCAGTTCCCGTGTTGCCATTATTGGTTTATATGTATTTGACCTAATTGATCACATAGACATTGAGAAATGGTAGTAAATTTATAATGAATATTTCTTTTATTAAAAAGTAGCACAGAAAAGAGAAAAAGAATTATGAAAAAACTTGTCGTTTAATTTTGTTTGCACACATATAAAAAAAAATGAATGATGTGCATTTTATGCAAAAATGCTGCGTTTCATTTAATAGTCAAGACATGAATGTTTTTTAATATACTCGTAAGTACATTGGTTATATACGCAAACTAGTTCTCTGGGAAACTGTTAAATTATTTTCTATGTCCGGCAGCATCATTTTTATTCCTTATACAGCTTTACAAAAATAAATAAAAAATCCTAACCAAAATAAAATTGAAGATATATTTCAACGTTTCGTGTGCGTCATAAATACTGTAAAGATAAAAATGCTGACATATTGTATATTAGAAAAATGTCAGTGATTCATTTTGGAAAAAAATATTCAAAGTTTAAGTACATATGGGTATATGAACACAAATATAAAGAATAGTTTCGCCAGAAAGGTAGCCTGAATGGGGGTATTCAGAGAGATGCACCCCCGGCGTAAAGTTTCAAGTCCACAGAGAATGATAGTTTAGGACTTGTATTATTTAAATTAACTCTGATTCTTGCATTTGAATGGCAAAGTTCCCCGTCTGTGTTCCGGTGGCCATTTTGTTCTCCTGCAAACTTACGAGCTACGGACTTATTTCCTGAGGGTAATTTGTAATGAAAAATGGGACGTTTATATATTATTTTGGAGCTTTTCAAGGAATTCTCAAAGATTTAGCAAAGGAGAACTGATTTTAATTTTATTAAAATTTATCAAAGAAAATATATAATATACTGACGGTACAAAAAATATTAAATTTGATATGAATTCATAAGTATTTTTTGAAAATTAAATTAATATTAAAATATAAAGCGCCTCCCAAGGCCCGAGCTTGAGGTCACAACTGAAATGATATGCCATGAATTCACACCATAACTTATAATTGTGTAATATTAAGCTGCAGTTTCACATCATCAGTTGTAATTATGACGGATGTTACTACATTGACGCTGTAAGCGTTAATGGTAATAACTAACACAGCTAACAAGCTTGATTAAACATTGGATTCCTGATCATTTTTATCAGTTCTGTTACTAAATTTTCTCCGCATCTCTACACATCGATATGTATGATACTTGTTAAATTTAGCCATTGATTAAAGGTAGAAGCGTTTTGGCGTGACCCAATTTTGGCTTTCAGTGCTTCAAATTATGCATGTTCATTATAAACCAATTAGATAATGAATAAAGTATTTCGTTGTATGTATAACTTATCAGAATTTAAATATGCAGTAATTGATAAGGTCCTTGACTAACCTTGCGGTCTGTAGAGTTAGATTCAATTTCCATTGAATATTAAGATTGCGTTAAGGTTAAGTTTGACAATCGGCTATTACGATTATTGATCTCGAACTGTTTTCAGTAATAACGTGGGCTCTGGGGATTGACCGGGTCCAGGCTTAGCCATCGGTGATGAATCTTTAGAAGAAGGGATATTACCTTATCTCCGCATTCTCCCGGGAGTCGAGGGTGAGTTATTAGCATTAATTATCTTCGAGCATGGGTAGTGGTACATTACAGTGTCTTACGCGGCTATTAGTACTTGATAAATATGTATGACCTACGATAATTGAGCTTGTACCTTGAAAAGCATGGGTTTTAACATTTCAAAGAGTTATACTGCTTGTTGTGTCTATAGTTATATTTGTGTTAAACCAATAATATTATTTAAAATACTTAAACATTTAAGTATTGTAACTGTAAAACGAAGACGTATCGTGACGTAAATTTCCACTTTTCTTTACAACACAACTGAATTGCTCAATCTAAAATGAAGGGAGGAAAATTAAGAATTGATACATTTTTTTGTTTATTGGTTTTTATGGATATTTCTTTTCAGAAGTTGAGTAATGCGATAAGCTTCTGTACTACTTGCTGTGTATTGCGGTTAGTTAGAGCTGTACTGAGATTGAATTGAAACTTGGAAAGTCTCGCCTAACTTCGGCAGTAAATACAGTGTGACTTACTCGGTACATTTAACCGTTCTTGATTGTAAACACAGCAGATGAATTCTCTAACATTGGCGCAGTTGCTGGAGCCTATTAAATTAAGCATAACTGGCCAACAATTTAAAATGAAAGTTACATTTTTATAAACAGAAATATGTATGAAAATTTAACGCAGAAGGCATTTGCAAGTCGACCCTGAAAATATTTGTATTACTTATTTAGAGTTAAAATTCAATTTGGGATTTAACTTGAGATAAATCCTTGGCAAACTTTGAATTATCTTGTTATAAACAATGTATATTATTATGTTTGGTTTTTAGATGTTTCTGCAAATGTATAGTACTTTTTATCGAACAAGTGGAAATATAAATCTTGTCTCGTACGTCGCAGTGTTACAAAAAAAGAAATGATTCCAAATTTACGACACTTCGGGTCCTGCTACTCAAAATCTAGGACAAAGGGGGTCAGGTCCTAATATGTCCACCGGGGCCAAACCCTACAGCAGGGCTTCCCAGGGCGTGGAACAAAAAGGCTTCAAGCCGTGAAGATACGGAGCTTTTTCCCCAAGTTTACTAAAGTTATTGATATACTGTGTAAAATATTTAATATTTATATCACGCGAATTTAGTTAGCAAAGTATCCGTTTGAAACTTTGTGAATAAAATTAGGCGGCAGTTTATGAAATATTAAGCCTTTAGGTATAAAAAAAAGACATTCATTTTGTACCGTGATAAGGTAACAGCTTAATTGTATCGTTAGTGATTTTACAGCGAAATTTAAATTTATAGGCAGAAAGCTTTTTTATTGTACATGTCCAAAAAAAACTACACAAACATATTATATTACGCGTTAAAGACTTGATAAGAAATGTTTGGCCGTTAACTATACAAAAATCAAAATTATTAGTGGCACGCAGTCATTCGAGAAATTCCAACTTATAATAACTTTTAAATTTATATTAAGATAATTTTAAACGCACCTATTTGTCGATTATCATAATATAATATGTATTAGAGACTTTCAAAACAAACTTATATAAATAGTTGTTTTAGATTGGGACATGTAGAATTGAAACCCACACTCCACAGTTATTTCGATGATTCATTATGTTGATTGAATTCCCTTACAAATAAATGAAAAATATTTTATTCGGCTAAAACGACAATGATCGTAAATATTTTAATATTTTATATAATATATTTTAATGGCTATCCCAGGGATTTTTAAAGTATGAAGCATTTATAAGTCCTTCCTCGCCGACCTTCGGTAGAAGGGTCATGTGTTCAGCGCCAAATTATTTTCCTTTTACTCCAGTATTCATCCGAACTCTGACCCTAGGAAAATTCACAACGTACATTTTGACCTATTTGCTGGGTTTTTTGATTTATTACTTTCAATAATCGTCTGGCGATCTAAGTTTCGTATTTTATTTTACTAGCTTTACTTTATTTTTATGTAACCTTGCTACGAAAAAAATAAACAATGTTTTAAAAAAATACATATAGTTTTTTCATTTTTCAATTTCATTAGATTCGATAGAGAAATGTAAACAAATTTTTAATATTTATTATCTTTTAACTATTTCCATACATCGAAAAATAATTTTATTGGTAATACGCGCCAAAAAGTCACAAAATATAATAGAATTAGTGACACTTAAAAGGGTTTTACTTTATAAGGTGTAATGTATGATTTCAAAGTTACTGGTGTATTTTTATGCTACCTTTAAAACGTTAAATGCAGATGTTGCCAAAATAATACTGATAGGAAAAAAATATATTTTAGAGATAAAACACATAATGTCCTATTTACCATACTCATAGTGTCCTTTATACCATATTCCAAGTATGCACATCCTACCTTCTAAGTAAAAAGGACCTTAGCAGTTTGAAGGAAGAATTATAGGGACATATTTGTAGGTAAGGCGGGAGAGTTTATTTATTTAGGTTTGTAGTTGTTTGTTTGTTTGTTTCCAAGCAAAACTTGGTCGACGGACATCTGAATAATCTCAATCTACCAAAGAAGCCCGAGGTTCGGAGATTTCAAAATTAGATAATAATACAATGAGTTTTTGTAATGGGATTACTTATTATGGTTGAAATAATTGACCAAGGCATTAGTTAGTCCAAGTAAACGAAAGACGCTTGTCCATATTTTATTTTATATAACTATAGTAAAAATCAGGATATTTTTTTTGGTTTCTTAACGATAGAGTAACGTCATTCAGACTTTCTCAAATTACGATGTAAGCTATATTAGATGTTGCAACTGACTTCCATCAATTATCAATAAAAAAATCAAATTATAATATTTTTATCGGATTTTTGTATAAAACTAAGTAAAAACGAATCACTTTTTTAATGTTATTTTAATACGAAGACGAAACTTTAAGGGATTTGATATCGCATTCGACTATTAAAATGGAGTTTTAAAAATGAATACAGTTTCCAGAAATTTACTGCCGGGGCATAAAGGGTTACAATGTCGGTCTCTACACATTCACAATCCTTCGTGGTGCTTATCTCGGTGCCGATAAATAAACCCTTTATAAACCGATAGACAAATCGTTTCAAAGATTTATCCCTGGACATAAATATGACCTCTAAAAAGAATCGGAATCGATTATATATATATAAAAAAAATAGAATTAACTTTTAGGCTCTTGTACTATTGTCATAATGTTATCATCGAAATGTTGGTAATAGATTAACGGTAGGATCCTTGGTATTGTGCAAACTTCTTACCTGGACGTGATAGGGTGCCACCTTCTCTTCTCCCTTGATCTCCACGTTGATATGTAGCCGAATGGCTCCGGAAACAGCCGACTTGTCCGTTCGTTTTTCTAAATTGTACCACACGTCCATCTCACCAGACAGCGTCCGGACCTTTAAACAAATACAACGATTAGATAACGAATACACAAAAATGAAAATACAGTTAAAAAAAAACAAATGGAATAATAATAATATCATTGAAATCCTGCTCATAAGAAATACACATAATGTACAAGCACAAGTGGTCTTTTAAATATCTTCCCCTTGATTGCCGTAAGACTTGAGTAGCTACCCAGTAAATTTTGAGCAAACGCCGAGTCGTATGAAATAATTAAACATTTGACTTACATACTGATAACTATCTTGTAACAATAAAATAGTGTCAAACAAAACAGTTAAAAAAATAAATTTAATCTATGATTTTTAACAAAGCTAGTGGTTTAATTTCAAATGTACTTATTTATATTAGAAATATGACCATCTACAAGGAGAAATGTTTGTTTTAACATTTTGTTAACAACAAGCAATTAAATAACTTTAAATTACAATTCCCTGCGTAATTAGTGCAGTGCAGTACGGGAACTAATTTTACGGTACGCTTCAGGCAGTGGCGTTTGCTGATATTATTTACGCAACGATAGAGACAATTTATACATCAAACTAGTTATACGCTCACAGTTTGTAACCAGATTGTATATACATACAATATCATGTATGTTCCTTTTACTAACAATAGGTATTACCATTGAGTAGAAAATGTGTAGATTTTTTATATAATATAATACACTCGTTTATTAATTAGCTGTATAGTAAAATGCAAGTATGTATAATTTAGTTGATTAAATTTCCTCCCCTATAACTCAAACGTACGAATCGATCAGAAAAAAACAGCTAATTTATTTCTCAAACAGCCATTCAAACCGAAAAAAGCATGTAATGATAAAAATAATTCAAACAACCCACAAGCCGCTAACTCGCCAGTAAAATTGTGTACTTTGTGACCGAGATGCTTAAAAAACTTTCCAATATTTACTCGAGGCAATTTCCTGGACAAAGACGTGCCAAAGGAATAAGTGTGATTAAAAACATAACGGTGGGACGTCACAAAGGGAGGAGATGTTAAATGTCAACCTTTCAGTGCCTCTAAACCATCCCGTTGAAAGATTCTAGTAAATATGTTAATTATTTCCATTTCATTGAATTTATTAAAGCTTAAACTAAAAATATGTTTCGTAGTTACTAGAGCGTGAAGAAAAATAATGGAAACATGTACACCATAGTGATAATACAGCACCGATAGCGGTTACTTTTATGAGACACGAGTAATATATTTAGTAACATCGCCGAGTCTCTGACTTGAAGTATAAGACTAAAATTCAACCTCGTTGCCTATTTTCAAAAAAAAAATTTACGATCAGTTATGTAGAATAAGTATTATACTAACCTCAATGATGGTCTGCCCAAGAAAGTCATCAGACTCTCTAGTCAGCTTTTGTCTTAGCTTGGATTTCAAATCATTATCCTCGTCCCAGACTCGAACTTTTATCCGATCAGATGAATTGTGGCACTCACTGCAAATAGAAGTTTAATAGTTACACTTATAATATATATTATTCCGTTACCTTTAGTAATAAATTGATGTGACATAGTTTCAATGTGAAGCAAATTCGCTTCATAACTTAGTCAATTACAAAACAAACATTTGAACTGTGCGGCTATGCAACAATGTGATAAAGTATCAATGGGAAGCTAAGTCGCAAAATATCTTAGTAAATTATATTACAGACAATTTAACTATGAGATGACCGAACTGTGCGGTCATCAAAGAAGGAAGGACATAACGTGTGATGTTTTTGTCTCTTCGTGTTGAAATTCAATAAATGATAGTTAGATGAACGGTTGTGCTTACAAATAGAACTTCTCGTTCCAAACAGGGTTGAGCTCCTGGGGCATGGTCCTCGTCCTCTTCTTGATTTTAGAGACCTGAACCGTGACGTAGGGGTCTGAAGTGCCGCTCTTGTCCTTGGCGATGAGGCCTTGGGCGCATATTACTGGCGAATAACAAACCAATTAGACGATAGATGCAAGAAACTCGACATCATTGATTTTGTCATTAGATACTGTTTATGAAACAATCTCAGTTTGAATTAAAGCTTACTGAGCAGTAGAATAGACATAATACCATTTTCATACTATAAACTTTGAATACAGCTTGAAAGCATATTTGACAAATAAACAAAAAAAAAAATTAAACAAAAAATGACTTGATTTATTATTCGTTCAAAATATTTTTATTTATACTAAAGATATGATATAACAATTTTCCGCGAGGTTTTCAAATAGATCTGAATGGTTTTTTTATAATTAGATAGTGATGTTATTTCAATTTAAATATAAACAGTTTAATTTAATTCATACACATGAAAAAAAAAAAACTTTTTTAAGTGGAAATTTTAAACAGAGTTTATAAAATAGATAATTTATTTCAAGTAACCAAAACTGTATTAAGATATTCAGCATTTTTTATTATTAATATAAGTATTGCCATAAGTCAAGTGTACGTAAATATATAACTTGCAAACAATGTATACATATACATTTGAGCTAACTTTTTAAGATAAAGAAATGTTTTTGCAATTTTATTTTCAAAGAGAGTAACTAAATTGTCTCATCAATGTAAACAAAATACTGATGTTAGTTTTCAAAGTATTTTTCCAATATAATACATTATTTTGTGGTTTACATAAACAAGCAATAAAATATATATTATATAAGTAAATTCAAACTTATTTCGTGAAAAAAGCTTTGATTTTTGCTCCGCCATAAAAAGATATTCAACACGCAATATCCGTAAAATTTATAGTATCAATGGTATTGTGAAAAGTACGAGGGGTATAAAATAAATATGGGATAGTTTAATTTAAATAAACGAACACGTATTTCTTTTACTGCTTATGAAAATATATTCCATCAAATGGCTTAGTAACAAAAATTACTTTTATTCTTCGTTTTAAAATGTTTCGAGATGTTTTAAGCAGTACATTATGGAGATTCTACTTTACACTCCCCATAAAACTGTATTTCTAACGGCTTTCAATAAAAAAATACCCATCTCATCTACAGTTACAGTAACAAGTATACTACAATAAATATTAATATAACACATATCTGCAATCTCGATTCAACCATTATTTTCAAAGCATCGGGTCTTTGATACATCTGCAATGATTTTATGAATAATGTTTTTGTAAAATATAATAAAATCCAAATATATATGTTATACATCTCTCTTGATTGTTAAATCAAAAAATATATCACTCAGAGTTAGGTCAATTGCTTACACGCGCATACAACTATTAAGATTTTTCACTTCACATATTATTGAACAAACAATGTAATTTTTCAATATAATATGATATGTGTTTTTGTTAAATAATTATTAATAAACATGTAAAACCGATCACGAAAACTTCCCTATACACGTATGTAGCCGTAAGATAACATTTACCGGGTAACTCCCAGTAAATTTTTCTTTAGAACCTTCGTAATTACCGTCGCGCTGCCTTGCCTTGTCCCATTATAAAAGCCTTAAAATGGAACGCAACATTGATGCAGCTACAGGCGTTTAACATTGCGGTCGGTCGCAATGGCCAATGAAAGAGGTTTATGGAGAAATTGTGTTCGGAATATCAGGGAATACTGGAGACCGAGGAGAGTTTAAGTGCCGGCGAGATTTAATATCACTTACTGTGAGTACTCCGGAGGAGACGCGAGAGAGAAACTGGGTGTTTTATTTCACAGACTGATCCTGCGCGACCTGATAATACTGAAAATTAGAGTAGACCGGCGCGAGCACTGAAAACTGCATTAGCGAGTTCAGGTGGAGGTAATAATGTCAGAAGTAATAGTCAATTACTACAAGTAAGCCAGACGGGTAGTCGGTTATGAAATAAACACAACCGGGAATGCCTGGCGGTGTTGTAGTTTGTACTCGCATGTAAACTTTCAGGACTTGTATTCTACGGACAATCAGTAACAGTTTAGGCGCCGTTTTGGTGATTACTTGCCTGTACGGGGATCAAAGAGGTGATTCTCAGTAAAGTATCGACAATCATCTGCACAGAGTCTATAAGCCAATTTGTTTGATTTGCTATCGCAGTAGTTCATACTCAGGTAAAGTTAGGATGTTGCTGTTCTGTCAGTTATATCAACTAACTCGCGTTGTAATAGACTAAGACTTGTTATGTGTTTGTCGTATTTGACGGCAGTTGTGATAAAGTGGTCTAACAGCGAAGAGCAAAAATTCATCTTTAATTTTATTTATAAAATACAATATTGGATTTCAAAATATAAAAAAAAAAATTATCATAAAATTTAATTTTAATGAAAAAAAATATTTTTTAGTCTGTGTATGTGTTTCACTATAATTGAATTTATTATAAAGCCAAGTAAATGACTTGTGACATTAGTATAACTTTACATAACTTCGGAGTTCCACCTAATTTGCAGAATATTTAGAACTTGATAAGGGAATATTAAATTCAATTGAATTGAATTAAAAAAGTATGAATATGCATTTAAAAGTAATTTTACGTTATAAGGAAGGGACGACGCAAGGCTGAAACTAAATCTAGCTTACTTTCAAAAAATTTGAAAAATACGCCGTATTAGTTAGGGGTACGTTTTTACGTTTGTGGTAATAACTCAGCTCACTCAACCGCACCCTTTACATCTATTTAACCCCCAAATGTGTGGCCTTCTAAAAATATGTACCCTCGGACGCTCGAGTATCCGGGATCTTTATAATATGTGGAATTTTAAAAATGTATTTGGCAGGGGTCGCGTCAAGTGCGGTGTATTGATAAGGCACTACCGGTAAAAAACACCTTCAAAAGAAATACTACATTTATTATGCATCGTACTATTTAAAAAAATAATTATCTCTTTGATTGTTTAAAATCTAATAAACAGGAATAAATACCGTAGCATTCACATCTAATGGCCAAATAAGGTTATTTTTAATTTTAAAAAAAAATAATATTTGGTCCAAGTATTGTATACTCGTATATTCTGGCCAGTAATTAATTCTATTCAACTCTGAATATTGACTAAAATTAAAGGTTTTGCCTAAATGAAGAAAACCTTAAAATATAAAATTTTACTATTAATTGCTACAGTTGAGTTTGTAAATTTAATATGCGCACAATTGTACTAATCTGTGTTGTTATTAACGATATTATTAATGTTGAATATTGGAAATTTTTCTTACTATCCACATTTTCACATTCAATTAAATTAGAGATGTGGGAAATTCGTGTTTTGTAGTTTATTGAATAAATATTGTAAAAGCACTATGGATGCTTCGTTTAAAATCTATATAAGCGTTCATTGTATCTATCACATATTTATTGAGGTCATATTTCAACAACGCTTGTTTAGTATGAAAGCAATTATGTTAATTAATGTTTTTAATTAAAGTCGAGAAGTTTATTCAAAGCAATGAGCGAGTTGCTCCACAAAATGAAGAGAACGGCGTCGGCTGCAGCTCCAGGCATTCTGAAGGTGAAAGAATACTTATGGTAATATATTTTATGGTGCTTGCAAGGTATTCCTTAATTATTCTACCATGTTATGTATCGTACGTAATTAACTATGTATAATTCCACCGTTTTCAACACAAAATGCAAGCAGGCTATATTAACTAATAGACCCATAAAAGTATGGCTTAGTTTGAAAAGTACGTACTATGTATTTTGGGATCAATTTATAAACTATTTTCTTTGTCGTGAAAAAAAATATTTTTCGTGCGTTGAATTAAATATAATGTCATTTGAAACAATAGTTTCAAATTTATTTGTTCATTTAATACAAATCGTAACAAGAAATAATGTGTCGTTAAAAAACTATTGTATGTCAATATAGCACAATATTAATAAATTATACACCATAAGTATAATTTGAAGTCTATAATCTTTGAACACATGTAAAAACATGATTATTCTTATGAAAAAACGTAAATATTGAGGTGGTACAATGGTATAATATATGAATATAATTTTTATTTTATGAATTAAAATTGTAAATTTATTTAATATGTTTTTATCCTTTTTCAGTAAATATTTAATAGGTATATTTGTTATATAGATATATGCCTACCATAAAACTAAATATATAATGTGAATAGATTAAAATTTAATCAGATTTTTTCAGCTGTTTTTTTTTAATGGTTGAACGATATTGGCAGATTCATGTTATATGTAAATTTATATATTTTAAAATTTCATATAAATATGTTGAAACATTATTGCAAACATACAATGATTAAAGACAATATACTACAACTTATGTAAGTATAGGGTTATGGATATAAAATCATATTTCGATAAAGATTTTATAATTTAAAATTTTAAATGATGACTTATATACTAATAAATATACCAAAATTTTAATTTTTTGTCTACTTAATTAAAGTGTTACTGTTACAATATTTACGAGCAAGCATGCAAATAAATAAGCGTTACATTAGAATAAAACACGTGAAAAAAATTACTTACCTGCTAAAAATAGTATATAAATACATACATGCAAGCACACCACGAGTTAAATAGTTGCATACAAAGAAATATATTAGTAGAGACATAATTGTTTTAAACACATTATTTTCTAAATACAAGCATGAAAGAGATCCATGAATTCATCAGTAAACATTAGTTGTATGAGAAATATTATAGTTTTAATATCAAAGAAATTAGTTTATGGCAAACAATTTAATGAAAGGGCCGATAACATTTTTTAAAGGATTCATATAGTTTTATTTATTAAAAACAAATAATTAAAACAAAACTACTGTTATTAAATAACTTAAAAAAAAAACTTAATTCACTGTTTGTATGCAAATCTTGAATTTACTTTCAAAACTCTCATCGGAAGTAAAAAAGCGAGTTTAATAGTTGGGTTGAAATACAAAACTAAAATATGTGTCATGTACAATAAGCAATAGAAAATAAGGACAGTTACATAGGGGTAGATCGAGGGAGAAACATCCCTCTTAGTAAAACTTACCAAGCCTACAGCATATCAAATATGAAATCCACACCAAATGTACCAAAAACGAGGAGCTAGCTGAAAAACCTATGTCATTCTTAATTCTACGTTCAGGTTAAGTGAAAGAGATAAACTACGACAAGAAGAATGAGAAGAATATCCCGAAGACGTTGCCTGATATTGGATGACATATTTGTAGTTCAATAATTGATAGAAGTTGCTTTTCCTCGTGTCGTGTGTTGTCATGTCATGTTGGAGTAGAGGTTGAACGTGTCTTTGTACAGTGAAATGGCAAGATGTTTGGTAGTAATTTTAAGATATATTGGCACATATTATATCTTTGAGTAATTATTATTGGAAAGTAAATAAAAAAAATTGCCGCTTATCTCTTTTCTTATATCGTTTTCTTTAGTTATTTTTAACTTGATGTTTGACTGAAATTTAATAAATTTATAACGATGAAAACAACCTGCCTCAGTTTTTCAAATTTTATAAAAAATCTTGTTTATTTAATAAGATGGGATTAATTTAACCAAACGCAATGAAAACAAATAAAATATGTCATAATAAAATTCTTAAGAAAGTCAAATTGACAAGAGATTTATAAATAGTAAAAAAACCTGCAAAAACATTTTTTTTACATTGATCAACAATGATACAATTTGTCTAAGAACACCCTAAAAATAAACACAACACTGTACAGTTTAATGTAGTGTTTATTTCTAGGGTGTTTATAGATAAATTGTATCGTTGTTGATCAAAGTTAAAAAAGTCTTTGTTATTTTATCATAAATTTAATTAATTTAAAAGATTTTATCCTTAACGCAATATTTATCTTAAATAAATAAAATATATATTCTCATTATTAAGCAAAAAAAGAGTTCAAAAAACAAGACTGTGTTGTGTGTGATATCATATTTGACGTGAGAAGAAAATATGTGCTCTGAGAAAAGGTGTAAAAAAAGTTCTGAATCACCAAAGAGATTCTTCCATACGTATTTATTTTATTATTTTAAGCAATGATTAATATGTAATAGAATGATATTAGTAAAATAATGGTTAGCAAAATATTAGCTTAATTATGTATTTTATATTTTACATGAAGCATGTCTTTTATGAGAAACATATTTGATTCAAGTTTTTTTTATGAAGGTATAAGATTACCAAAAAATGTTTAAAAAACGAAAAGAAAATATTTTTTCTAAATATTATTCTTACACTTAAAATTTCTACTGAGAAGAAAATCTACTGAGCTCATTTTTAATCTAGTAAATCAATCACTTTGATGATGCAGACGTGGAATCTGGATGCATTTCAGGAGTGATGGAAGTTTAAATAAAAGGAATATTTTAATATTTTGCAGTGTTGGACGGAAAGTAAAGTGAGAAATGGTCGTGAACTGAAGAAGTATAAAAATAAAGAATCAAAGGACCTTTATCGAATGGTTGATAAAGTTGCATATGAAAAATTACGAAATCGTAATTGCTCTCCTAAGATCAAATGAGAGGTGTTGGTTCTAGAAAATAGTTCAAGCACAGAGAAATCAATTATGAAAAAATCTAATTAACGATGTCCAAACCAGAGGTCTTAGAATTCTATGGAGTCGAGTAAAAGGTCTATTAGAAGGGTCAAAATACTAAAGTCAAAAGAGCTAGATTTTATTACAACTTTGTTAATATTTCATAATTACTGAAAAAAAAACCTACGGGATGTTATGTGAAGATTGTATGGAAAATGTGCATGGTTAGTTTTGATTTTGTTACGTTACCTTAAGAGCAAGATAATTAAATACAGTTTTTTTTATTTACACTGTGTTTTGATGTTAATGATTATTTAAATAATATTATATCATTTTTGAAGCACAAAAGATGTTTATTTATGTTATTCAAAAATGATACAAGTCATATTCTTTCCCCGTTAGTCTTTGATTATAAACACTATGTATAAATAAAAAAGTGTAGAATAACTATGTTTAATAGAAGATTTCAGTAAACAAGCATTTTTAAATAAAATAGATAAAAATAGAGAAAAACGATACTAAAACAATTATTATTTTAAAGCAAATAATGCAGTTAATATTAGTTTCTTTAAAATTTAGGAGTTAGTATTGAGTTAAAATTTTGCAATATCGGCTTGCGTATTTAGGACAAGCAATCAAGATAACGTCTTTGTGGTGACATATCCGTTAGTGACAGTGGGATCGGCTGGTCGTGAGGTCGTGAGTGGTGAGTAGGTGGCCCGGAGAGTTCGGCTTGACCCTAACCAACCTGTGATGGCTATCTTGCAAGACCACTTGGAGGTCCCTTCTATATTTATGTCCTTGGCCTGCTCCACCGAGTCTATATGGGTGTCTGGGTCCACTGAAAACGTTCTCCTGAAGTTCCGAAAATAAAACCAGAATACCAAGGGATGAGTGCCGTGCGTACGGTTGGGGTTCCTTGCTAGACGGGGGACTTGCGTGGGCTACTTCGCAGCTTATCAATAAATTTACAAATATTACAGATCTGCTGTACCAAATTCGATGTCTGAAAATAAAAGATGATGCTTTTTACTGAATTTCAATATAAATTCACAAAAAAAAACTGTCGTATTCAATATAACGAGACATTAAAATCGATCAATGTAAAAATGGCAGGGAAAGGTTTTGTATTTTTTTTAGCTTTGTGAAACACAATTGTTAAAGCGATGTGGTATTGTTTGGTATAAAAATATTTTTTTTTAGATTTACTTTGTCCTGAGCAAAGCCGCAGTAATTAAGACTATGCACCTGGTCTTCGGTAATGCATGGCAGTGCACATTGCACTACTTCCTTGAGGCTTTCCTGCACTACATACTGCGTGTAAATTGCAGCAAGTCAACCATGAAAGTATAACAAGAACATTTTTGACCCATATTCAGTATAAGCAACCTTTTAATTATATTTTATTAAATACTTGATTTTGGTAGTACGAAATGATCGCAAACACAAGCTCTGTAAAATATGTAAAAATAAGGTATAAGCTAATATCTTTACACCGGTGCTTGACACATTTGCGCAGTGGAAAAACCTGTATTTTTAGTGCTTTCCTAAACCCTAAGCTTTATCAGTTTATTTAAAAGATAAAAATTATAAGTTATAAATGAGGCTGAAAAATTTCAGCAGTGCGTTTATACTTAAAAATGATTGATATAACAATTTGTTAATTTATGATTTTCGTATTTTTTTGTTTGTTGCATATTTAGGGGTGTAATATATAAAAATGTAGAATAATAAAGTGTTTTGTCGCTCTCCATGGGCGTATATTGATTGGTCATATCAACACACACAAGTCTAGTACTTGAAATTAAGTAAAACTTATATAAAAGACCTTTATATCACAATTGTTTGAAATATAATTTTGATGATTTATATCAAGATTTTATAATAAAAACGCGACAGAAACATTTTGAATAAAAATAAAAATACAAAGAGTATGAATAATTTGTATAGCCCGTTATAACATTGGAGCTATAACATTTTATAGCCCATCTGCAAAAAGCATTATAAATGCAAATGCGTCCAGTGATTGAGCAACTCCTCGTTACAGAATAAAGAAAATAAACCTGTTATCTTTAATGTAGGCAGAAATGAACTTAATTAAGATTTTGCCATCGAAATTTGCAAGTATCTATCCAGGTAACGAGTACATAGAGATTGGCGAGTCCGAGCAGGACTACAGACGTTCCACTACGCAGGGGTGGCGAGCACCGGCGCACGAGCGGCCCAGCCCGACACGACATGACATGTTTACTTCCAGATAATCTCCAAAATACAATCAGCGAGGCTGTCAGCTGCAGAACCCCGAGCGGCATACCCCGAGCCTGTAATTATCCCTGAAGAAATAAAATCCCCCGAAATAGATCATCTTCAAGGCGAGAATAATCCTTGAATCTGGACCGTAATAGCCTGCAATTACTTATGTCTCCGCAAGGATGCTTCGTAAATTGAACGCGGCTTTTAAATGTGATTGAAAATTAATAGTCTCGATTAATACGCTAAACTGAGAAATGCTTCATAAATAATATCGTCAATTCGTTGTTGTATTAGAGATATCAAATATTCTCTCGTCGAATGATTTATTATTGATTTTTACAAATTGAGTGAGCTTTATAAAGCAGCTATAAGTAATTCACATACTGAATTCCTTTTAACATCTCACTATCGCACTGGAAGAACTAATGTGTCGAAAAAAATATTCATATCAAAATTAAAGAAACTCCTTAATTTTGGTTGTTTATTTTTTTACTTAAGATTTACAAAGCATTTTCTGTAAGAAAATAAAATATTATTTTAAAGGAAAAGGTTCAACTTATACACAAGGCACTCTGTCCAAATAAAAGATACCCTGAAAACTTACACTACAAATATAAACCTAGATCTCCAAGTAAACGAAGTATATCTGTAATACAGGAAAAGAGCTCCAAACATTTTATTGAATACCTATACTGCGATTTCTATTTTAGAGTACTCATTACCTGAAGGAATTGGTGATTACACTGCTCGACTATCTACACCTGTTGTCTTCATTGGTATTAAAAGAAGCTTCTTTATATTAAGCGTAATACTAATTTAATCTAGAAGCACGTAGGGGAAGTATTACATAATCACATTTCTATATATTTATATTATAATAATTTACAAATAATTGTGATTAAGTCATAAAAAAATACTCGATTTCACTTTCATTCTTTTTACACCAAAGTTCATATATTGCTAAAAAATATATAAAATAAAATCACTAAAAATAATACGTTATTGAAAAATATATCCCAAGAGTAAAGAATTTAGATTCTGAAGGTAATACTTTTTATATGTTTTATTACTTAAATTTTTATACAAGACACCTAGCTACAGAAGTTTATTCGCTTCCACAAACTTTACTACGATTTTGATACAAATACATGTAAGAATATACAGTGTTATATAAAAAAATACATATTACTATTTCAAATTATGTGATAGAGCAATACTCCCCGTAGAAGCAAGAACTGGGTTGTTTGAGAGGTTGAAGTTTTTAAGGGCGTGTCGGTTCCGCATCCATTGTGGGGTGTTTTAATTACGGCAGAAATAAAATCGACTGAAAAACGAGTACAAAATGAAAAAAATGTACGACTCGTGGTGGTATGAATATTAATCTGCGAAGTTCTATGTGAAGATGACGAGATTAAAATTTTCGCTCGTTTATTGATTTTATTTGAGGTGCCGCGCGTCGCTTCCGCCGGAAATAATATCTCGGCTCGGTCTTCTTTTCCACTTAGAAAAGAAATAAATTTGATTTATTTTATTCCGGTGTATTGGGCGCACTGTGGAGGAGACATATTTATTTCCTTGTTTAATTTGAATAATATTGCGAATATTGCCTTACCGGTTAATTTATTTTGAAATTATGCGATAAATTCAAAGTTTCCCGAAAGTGTAAAATAATAATATTTAAGTCTTTGTCTTTTATTATGCCGTTTTTAACTTTTTTATTACTAAATTATACGGTTAAATATACAGTGTTTTAAACATTTTTGATAAAAATGATAACGCTGTTTATTTTCAAGTAATTGACTAAAAATAATTAAAAACATATTTTAATGACTTTGTATATGCTGTATTTGCTCACGATCTGTTAAGAATAAACTCTATTGATATCATGAAGTAATTTTGTGTTGATTTAATCACACGATGATGATATCCAAATAAGTTGTCAATAATTTATAACTATCTTTTGAATCAGTGACTAATATTATGGTGTATGCATAAAGTACACCTAATCGTTGATTTTCTTCATATATACCAAGAAAACAATTTTATTAGTAAAATAAACATTATATTATTGTTCTTCACTTTTGCAAATTTTTATTGTACGACTTTTATTGTCACGAGGAAATATTTATAAATAGTATACATTGAAGGGTTTAAACTACTTATTGATAAATAAAGTTTTGATTATATATCAGGGCTTGCAGGTTCTATTTATCTTTTTCGATATATCAGCATGATTTATATTATTACTACTATCGGATAACCCAAGGGGTTGTTTTGTATAACTTATTTTGTGTTGGGTGATAACAGAATTTAAGGGAAGGTTTCACGCGACACTTGCCTGGTATTATTGCGAGAAGAATCGAACACATATACATAAAGGGGATTTTTTTATTTCTGTCACAACGTTTATGATAGGTTTTCAACCCTTTCCGATGGCTACGCACTTTTATGACGAGCATTGGAAATATTATTATGAAGTGATGTATTATGTATTATTTTTGTTTTCTATCTTTTATGAGAACCGGAAAGTGCTCCTAAATTTTCACGTGATCATTCTTCCTTTTGTTTATTGGATATTTTGAAACTCACGGTATAACCAAAGAATTTAAATTTTAATATTATCGAATCAGATAAAATGCATTTATTTAAATGTAAATATTCAGTAGCTTGTGGATGATTTTTGAAATTGCACATGTCTGAAGGGATTGCTTGAATTTAAGCTTGAATATTTATTGGATCCTAGAATTGCAGAGCAAGTTATGTTCCCCAGTGATTTATAACGTTGAAGTGTAGAACCGCAAGGTCTGGAAAATTGCAAGATTCTCTTGGGGTAAATATAAAATTATGTTCTTTTGCAAGTATATAGAAATACTATATGAAATTTATAAATAATGTTCCTGCTTTATTATATAAAAAAAGCGAGGCTTGTTTTTAAGTTCTTGGTAAAACAGATTAACAACGAAAAAATCTAGATGTCTTATATACAATAGTGAAATAATCAAAAGAGTGATTGGTTTTGGTTTTAATCAAAAGATTTGTACTCATAACTGTACAATTTATTGTATGTTGCTTTAGATTTTTTTAAAGGGTTTTCGATATTTGTTTTATAATATTTTTTTTAAATGATGCAGTCACTTTGAGATCAAATCAATACCGCCCCGAAAATGCGATCTTAGTTAATAATCAAAAGAGTGATTGGTTTTGGTTTTAGTCAAAAGATTTGTACTCATAACTGTACAGTTTATTGTAACTAGGCGAACTTGTTGCTTTCTATTTTTTTTAAAGGGTTTTTGATATTTGTTTTATAATATTTTTTTTAAATGATGCAGTCACTTTAATATCAAATCAATACCGCCCCAAAAATGCGATCTTAGTTAAGGTCACATTTTCATCCTATTATTAATTTGTGGTTACCTTTAAGGGCTCTCAATACTTGATTGGGCATACAAAGTTATAAGGCACGGTCGGCCAATTAAAAATCAAGGTTTAAATAAGAATTCGTCCAAGGGCGGGGAAGCTATTGCCGTCTCACCGGCTTAAGCGGCTTAGTCACAAGTGCGAGGGAGACACTAATTTATGGCACAGAATTTACATAAAGACGTTTATAGGTGGTGTTTCTTGCCGGCGATTCGAATCTGTGGGATGGGATGCGATCGCGGTTTTAATTGCAGGAATGAATGTGATGTTAAATGGGCGATTAAATCTTTTGGAGGAACGAAGTTATAAATGTTATTACCGCGAGGCTGTGTAAAATAATTTGGATCTGAATTGTTACAGCTGAAATGGTAAAATAATAACTGTGGTGGAGACGGTTACCTATTCATATCTGCAGACAGAATTTACTTATTGTAATACATAAATTATGCTTTTAAGTCAAGTGTAATTTGATTCGCACTTACTTTCCCTTCCAAAGAAGAAAATACTGTAAATGATAAAATTGAGCAATGATAAAATTATCACACATAATAAAACTGAATATTAACATTTGTTCGTTTAATAAAGTATTCGCATTTTTGTCTGGTTTAGTAAAAAACTGTTTTATTAAAATAACTGTTGGCTTTTTTTGTTTGATTTAAGTTATAAATTAGAAATTTACCCAATGGATGCGGAGGAAAAATGAATAGTTTATATGGTTTTATGTGATGCTAAATATTACATATGTGCATTTGAAATACAAATTTTTATACCAATGACAATATAAAACAAGATAATTTAAACTTTTGAATAAAAAAAAAAATTCAAGTTGGCCTCAAATAGCTCAAAATTTAACAAAAATGTTCGTCACTGTAGCAGATTTTATTGTACGGTGCTGAGAGAGGAAATAAACACACATAGTAATTGTACTCTAGTAACCTATGAAGCTGAAAGAAATATAAGCAATGCCAATCATAATTAACATCGCTAGATACAATGTTGTGAAATTAATGATGAGAGAGGAAGTACGTAGGCTCAAAGAACACAGGAGAAGCAGAGAACTCACAGAAAACCATTCACACTTAGCTTATTTATAAACATTCGAATAATAATAAACATACCTCAAGTAAAATAGGTCCTTAATAAATATTTTACCAGTAAATGTTAAAATAACACGAGGAATTATTCATATACATAAGTTTTATCTAATATTTTTATAGAGACCGATGTATCTATTTTGTAGATTTTGAGACAGATCTACGTTTCATGTATGTATATTGTCAAATTACAAAAGAAAAAATACGAAACATGAAAAAACATCATCAATATAAAGGTCATCAACATTACCACATGTATGCTTAGTTTTAAGTCAATAAGGTTTATTTAATTTTTTTTGAGCTATGAAGCTAGGCAAATTATTGTCTATATTTTGTAAAATACTTAAAATATTGAGAATTGACAAGTGAATTAAATATTTGGGATCAATTTAATAAGTGTATTACTTAAAATTAAAAGAATAATCTTCATGATTAAAAAAACTCTCCCAATCAAAAAATAGACTATAATTTAGTTGTTATATGTGTATAACTTTATATTTTTATTTTATATTAAAAATAAACGTATATGCATACATGTGTCCTAAAGCAATGGAAGAACATACATTGTGTTTAGAAATTCAATTTCGTTTGAAAATATAGATAATGTTTCTCTTATACGAAATATAAAACAACCAATATTTTTATCCACGTTTTATAAAGATAGTGTATAGAAACAAAAAATACGGGAAAAAAAAATTACACAACATTAACTAATATTTCAATAAATCCATCGAATAAAATATTAAAATACACATCAAAAAAATCATCGACACTAATAACGTATAAATACTTACGACATTCAGTAGCTATTCACAGAGGGTTACCGGGTAATCTATCCAATGAGCAAGAGTACACGAGACATGACACCAAATAAACATTCGACAATCACGCAACATAAAAATATTGAAACTCTCACAACATCAACAGATCCGAACACCGACGCTTGGGGCAGGACGCCGGAGACTTCGGCGTCGAGATACTCCCTGAGATCAACTTGAGAGGAACTCGTGGACCAACAAACCGGCACGGAGTGTTAAGAGATTTTTCTTTAAACTTTCCAAACTAGGTTACTTTAAGCCGAAAGCTTTCTGCAGAAAAACGTTTGACAAAATCAAGACAAGTACACACCGTGTTTCAGTGATCAAGGGTGAGGGTATATTGATTTTGATGCACAGGGTTGTTTTTAGGGAGTGTCTCAGCGCTGACGGTCTCCGGAGTGGGGAGCTCTTAAGAGAGAAGAGGAAACAGAAGGAAACATCGAAGAAGCAGGCCTAGCAAGCGGCGAGGGGTCCGGGGCCCCACAAACCTGTGATTGCGATCTTAGCGCTCCACTTGGAGGTCCCGTCCAATACGGACTGCTTCACGGCCTTCATATGGCCGGCGTGGCTCTTTTCCTCCACGGAAAACACCGCCCTAGCATTCCATTAAGGGTTGTAGGTAAAAAAAACTCAACATGGCATCAGACAAGATGGAAGCTATGTTAAATCCTTCGAGCTCTTGTATTACTATGTAGTTTCAGCTATCAAAAAATATGTTTTATATATTTTGATTTTCAATGAATTTTTGACTAATTTGATATCTCAAATACATAGCAATATGTTTGCAATGAAAATATAATCGGTGCACAGCACGATGGTCTCCATTCTGTAAATTTTTCAAATGATAAAAATGACAACTATGAATATTTTCACAAAATAAAATGTAATAGAACTTATATATAACCAACTATTTAGTGTCTAACCTAACTCAATTTAATATCCCCTGAATGCCATAAATTTATACTTACCAGATGAAAGAATATATAATGTTTGAAAGGTTTTCTTTACACTGCGTTAATTTAAGGTTTTAAGCTGATTATAAAAATATGAAGAAAACACCCTGGAGCTTTGGAGGTTGGAAATAACAACGTAGATAGCACAAAAGCCTCATTATTTTACAACAGGTATAAAATTTGTTGAGGCGAGAAAGATAGTATTTTACATTTTCACAAAATATAAAAATAATAGTGTTTTTTGCGGTTTTTCATGACATAAAACATCAAGGTTTATTTGGAAGCTTTGTTACTTGTCTACTCGAGAAATATTTTTCTATACGTGTATTTATAAATATATATATTTTTTAATCTATTGATATAAATATAAATTTATATTCTTTATACTTCCTATATTATGCAAGTAAAACAGACGTGAGATATGAGAACAAATAGTATATTTTTAGCCTTCGAATGCTGGCATTAAATAAAAACGAGCATTTTAACGAATTCATACATTGCAAGGGGATTTGCTCTCTAAACAAGCTTAACAATGCCATCCATTAAACGCAGCGACGCTGGTAAAGCAATACATCCACAAACATTGCAGCCCGTCGACCCGCCAGTGTTGCCAGCGCAACAAAAGAATCTATCCGTTAATTCTGGCTTACAACATCAAACAACGCGACATTTTCAACAACATACAACTGAGCTGCAACGGACGTCTACACAAAATAACAGAACTCAACAGGTTCGACCCTCACGGTTGAGTAAAACTCTGATCATATGTTGGCAAGGAGTCAAGATTTCCAGCCCCTAACGAGTCTACGGTCATGTCGTGCTGGCTTTGTTGCCAGAAATCATGGTCTTTACAAGGCAATTGTTTTCTTATGGTTTTTGGCACACTGAACAGAAATTTAAGTGATAATAAAAATTGTGTGACAGACCGAAGAAGATAAAGTTGTTGTGGCAAACGATTTTTTAACTTAGTAAATATTCTTGTGCCAAAAACTGTTGCTTCGATTCAATGTGCAAATGAAAACGTTCAGATTCAACTAGTTTTTTTATTGAATATAAATTTCAATATCAACAAGTAATTATTGAAAAATAATTTTTATTTTAATCTTCTTTTCTAATTACATATTTATAAGAAACCGGAAAAAAAATTGTTTTTCATTTCATTTTCAGTCATTTGTAAATAGGTGTCCTATTATTTTACACACTTAATTCAAAAGATATTAAAATGTACGAGCATTTTTTTAGAATAGATTAAATTTTATAAATAAGAGAACTTTTAGGAACATTTTAGCTTATAGATAAAATCTGCATTTCAATGTATTTACACTCCATTTTCAGCATTTGATGCTTGTTATTACCTATGTATAATATTCGAATACTAGCGATCATTTTATGATATATACATACATACATATCACCATTTTAGTGAACAATTAAATGAGTCTTAATGTGTAATACATTTTAAATAAAATGCCCTTGATATTGAATTATTTGCATATATTAATGTTGAAAATTAATTTAATATCGCCAGTGTTTTCCTTGGCAGTATTGTTTCATAGTCGCAATAACCGGAACAATTTTCAACGGAAAAGTATTAAGACAAAGATGGGGATCGTAAAAATACAGCCTGGAGTATTTTTGAAAGGAAACTTTGAAGGCTTTCAGATTTCAGACTCCAAGAAATCCGGCCTTTACAGAAAGGTTGCCTAATTCAAAGTTTTATAAAAGTTTCTTCGTTTTAAAGTATTACAAAAAAGAAAATATTTTTTGTACTGGTCGCTTAAATTTAATGAAAATTTATGTTGTAATTTATTACTTGTATTTGCCGAGCAAATGAAAAAATATGACTTCGAACAGTTATTGAATTCAGTTCTTTGTTATTTGTTGCGTATTTCTTTGTTTACACCAGAAATATATTGCTCAAATATTAAAGTCTGCCAGATTAATAAATCAGAATTATTTTGTTACATGTTTAAACGCCGACAACCCCATTGATTATCTTGTCTTTCAAGCAATCGATTAGGCCATCGGGGGAATTAATTAAATTCCTCTTTGGTTAAAGATATATATTAATTGAAGAATTTACTTATTACAGAATTCAATGAATTAGTTTAACAATTAGATAAAACCGGTACTATATTGATTGGATTCAAGTCAAACAAAATACATATGGGAATATATAAAGTTAGTAAATTCAGCTTTGAAAATTTTAAAACTTTTGGGACGCGTAGCCCTATGTTATTACTTGTTAGTTTTTTAATGGAAGACTCTCGAGACTTGGATAAAATATAACTTAAATTTGTTAATTATAAGTTTGTAGAAACCTGAAATCACATTACTAGAAGCTACAGTGACAGCTTCGCTTGGTTCTCGCGAGTAGCTCGGTAAAACTAATATCAAAAACGTAATGATACCTCGTGATATATTTTTGGTAAGATCTCTTAATTAACTTTCAGAATATAGTAGTTCTACATCATGTTATGTTTCATTCTTCAGGATGTTTTGAAAAACTCTTCATTTTCATGCATTCAGTATCAATAAATCATCTACGTGTTTACTTAAAAAAAATCAAATAAATACTAGTTTACCATAAATACAGTCGCTTTTCAATTCGCTTATTTATTTATATACACGTGCGGTATGTTTTCAAGTTGATTGTAGAGTATGTTTCTTTTGTTCTCAACATAAATTTATGATCATACAAAAGCATATAAAACTAACAAGTATTACCCGTCTAGACTGCTTAGATCCTATCGATTTGTACCCATTAAAAACCGGAACGGGGTCATTTATACCGAGAGCTGCGAGCGTCCACGGTTAGTGTCATTTAGCCAATTGATTAGATGTCTCCGATGGGGCGGGGGATGGGGTGGGACATAACCGAGCCGGCATAAGGGATGTAATGGATGACACCGCATTTACCACTTCACTTTGATGGGAGGCTTTCATGTGTTACTTACCTACTCGAGGCGTGTAAGCATGTACCAAACTAGGAATTATAGAAAATTAGCGACGAGCCTAGGTAATTATTTATGGGCGATATTATCCATATTATACTACTACAACTCAAATATATAAATTAATAATTTTTACCATTTATTTTAATAAATAAAATATAGAAATATTAAGAAACTACAAATTCAGGCAATTTTCACGTTTTTGATACAATTTATAAATAATGCATATTGTAATATTGATAAACACGATTGTTTATTTTTTTTTGCAATTTTTTTTTATAAATCTTTTGATTCACTGTTGATCAGATGGCTGACTATATGGCATATCATAAAAATGTTTTATCAGTCTGATTAAAGGTGGCTTTGAAAAATTAATGGTGGTCGAGGGACGCTGGGACGCGAGAGAAATGACGCAATCCTAAATGTCTCCAGTCACTGAACACGAGTTTGCCTGTATATGAACGGATCTATTTTACCTAGGTAGGTTACCTTCCGCATTGCTGAGCTTTAATTACACTAAAGTCTGACTAAAAAAAAACGTTATTCTTATTGAGTCAAAAACAAGAAAACATTCAGGAAGTCTATTTTTGATGCGATTGTGGTATTAAAAAATAAAAGTAATAAAATACGAAGTGACAAATAAAACACAACCGAAAATTAATGGAAAAGAGATTTTAAATGATTGTATAATTTATTAAAGAAAATAGCCAAAGAACGCCGAAATTAAAAATTATAATAATGATAAAGGTGAATATAAATTACCTTGTCATATCGCTTTGAAAATAAAAATTAAATTAAAAAAATTAAAATAAACTACTTTACAATAAATATAATAATTGACGTTACATAAATAGACGTAAAGAAAAGTTTGAAAACGTTAGTAGTAGTAAGTGAAAAGGATGACGCGCCGTTTGCGGTGACGGTGGAATATTACTGAAAAAAAGAGAAGAGAAGTGAGTAAATGAAGGAAGATAAGTGGATAAACCTTCAGGCCACGCGACAATGGTGAAAGAAGAAAAAAGCTTCGTCATGTCATCTGGTCTTTGCATCAGAGATTTCCACTCATTTTTCTTGGCATTCGTTTTCATTCGAGCACCAGAAAATACACCAAATCTCAGACCATTTTCAGAGTCATTTATATATTATGATGTATACATTTAATTATGGGGTTGCGCTTAAGATGACTTAAGTGTTTGTATATGGCAAGGCGGGAGATACACTGCGTTATTGCTATTGATTTCTAATTAGGTTAGTTTTGGGGCAAAGCCTATAAGTAATTCAATTATCTTTAATTGGCAGTATTAAGCTTGTATAGCAAAATGAGTTTACCCATTAGATAAATCATTAGTACAAGTTGATACTCACAGCCAAAACCCAAATGTGTATTATCTTATTTATCAATATGCAATATCTATTACTATACTATAATACATAACAATTCTTTGTAACCATTAAGGCGACTATATCAATCGCCTTGTGGGTGGTTCAAATACGTTTCTTGTTATTGAAAAATATTATTAAACGAACGGATTTGTTAAACGCAGTCATATTAAAATAAATTTTATGCCCTTCTTTGAATAGTTGTCTATAAGCAAAATTTTGCCTTTAAAATACTAACACAAAATACTGCTTGTTTACTTTTTTCGACCCATAAAAATAAAGTATCAATTATGAAAAAAAATCGATCGTTTTTTTTTAAATATTAAAATGAATAAATAATTACCTTATCTATTGACAATGAAGAAGTACAGTAGTATGTATATGTATTTTTTTTTATCATTTTCAATTTAAAGTGAGAATACTCAAAATTAATAAAATATATCCCTTGTATAAAATCTACTGGCAAAATTATTCAAGGCTTAAAATTTTGTATTTGGTCTCAATAATAACGAAAATTTTTTATACTATCGATTCGTGCTCCCGCAGCACGTCGTACAATCGGACAGAAATAATTCTTAAACTTTCCAGACTTGAGGTTTGCCGGGAAGTCTTTGTATTTTTCTTTTTCTCTTCGGGGACTTTATGAAATATTGAAAATACACAAACTGGAAAATGAAAAAGTGAAAATTGTACGATCGGGGTCGCGGCAATGGCCAATTTCAATCTGTATTCTAAATGAAAATGTTTGAACTGAATAAATTTAACAGCAACTAAAACAGACTTTCATATTCATTCATTCAGCATTTATAATATTTTTAAATCATTCAAAAACTATTCGTTAAAATTTTCAGTGTCAATGAATGAATGACCGTGAAAAATTCTGAACCTAAATGCATAAACGCCACGACTGCAAAAATTGAGTTTTTAAAAGTGATTTATTAGTGACAGCTATTTTACAATAAAAAAAACATATTTTATAGATAAGGGGTCATTTCGTCTGTTTCCAAAACAATCCGTGTGTAATATATCCCGTGGTTCTGTACATGTTGTTAAAGATAAACACAGGCATAATAATAAACAAACATGCGACTGGTTTATATGACACATGCCGGATTAAACAGACGAAGTAATTTATATTACTTCAGGGTAAATAATTAAATTACCAGCAATTATATACCATAACTGAAGCGATACGCTGTGCTGTTTAATGTATTATTATTAATTTATTATGATTTCACAATGAAATTACACATAAGTTATTAGCCCAGTATCTGATGCTGCAGTTAGATATGTTAGTTAGTAGTTTAAAAATATTTAAATTAAAAACTTGAATAAATGACTATTATATTTGATTAATATTTTTTGCCGTTATGTATTCATCGAGTGTTAACCCTTTGCACTCGAGAGGTGCGGATTCCGCACCACACGATGTAATGCCGCAACTCGAGAGGTGCGGATTCCGCACCAATTTGCTTGGTGCGGAAATTCGATGTGCGGTGATAACTATTTATGGTTTTTTATCTGGTGATTTCTTGTTTATGTTTATGTGATCTTGTTCTTTAAAGTTCGTTACTAAGCACTGCCCATATAATTTTACAAAGATCATGTTATCCCCCTTTCAAACTACGCTAGAATTTCTTATCCAAGATTAGTGCGGCACCATAAAGCGAACTGCATTTTTGGTCTCAGTTCGACCTTGACAGCCATGGCAAAATGACTAGATGTGTACCTAATCAACCCATATATTTTTTGCTTGTACTTCTTATCGTAATCATTCATTTGAGGGTCCTTATTTGCTTAAACTTATATTGCACTGAAGAATAGACTTTTTTCTCCCTCACAATATCAATAACCTTTCCATTCACTTATCGTACCATTATTTTGTTTGCTTTATAATATATAATAATATTATGATAATGTGTATCTCACTAAACAGCTGAGAGGAGAACAGCCGCTTAATCACTTGCGGTATATGAAAACCTTAGTTCGGCAATTGACTGGAGATTTTCGTCAGACACGTGCTAGAGCTTCACTTCAACCTGCGATTCCGAAAATCCGCCTAAGTGGAAGGCTGCATAACATTCTAACAGGAGTTAGGAAGGATTACAAAGTCTGTTCTCAAAAAAATAAACCCGGCAAAAGACATCAAACGACATACTTTTGTGATACTTGTCCCGAAAAGCCGGGCATGCATCTCGGCAATTGTTACATGAAATATCATACAAAGCAAAATTACAAAGACTTATGTTTACGAACCTATCTTCGTAAAGATGTAAATATACATTAAATATTAAAATTAAAAAAATTATGTGTCAATTTGTGTGTGTGAACATTTTACGTTAGAGGTAAAAAATTCACCGAAAGTGATACGAAACGCTTCGAGTTGCTGATTAGTCCGCGCGGAAACGGTCTCGAGCGCAAAGGGTTAAAACGTAGTATTGAATTTTTTGACTTTTGAAAATTAATATTTATATATTTTTACTAAATCTTCGAATTGGTTTTAACATATAAAATATTTTGTTTACTGAAAACGTATATTTATTGCTTTTATAATATTAGATTTTTTAATTTAATTTTTTTAAGTTAGTTAGTTTATTTTACGTTTGAATCTAAATATTTATAAAAATAAATATTTTATATTTAATATAAAATATTTATTATGGTTGGTTTTTAACCAACATAAATTTAGTATACAAAAAACATAAATCAACAGCAATACATAGAAAATATTATTAAATAGCAACTTAGTTGCTTTGTGAGTTTAGTTTGTTTAGCTGTGAATATTTTTTTCTATATAGATAACTCAACAATAAAATAATTAAACACTACAAAAAATCTAATTGGTTTTAAATATGTTATGTACGTGAAACACTTAAGTTAATTAATCTTTTAAGCATGTCATTAAATATACTAGATTTTAATAATAAAATTAATGTTAAACTCAACAATTATCTTTGAGAAACCTAATGTGCATAAAAATATTTGAAGCGTATACTTTCCGAACTGCGGCTAAGTTGCATAATATTTGTACTGCAATGTTAGTACTCGCTGGTCTTCTGAGAAGCCTCTCTGTGCATCTTAGAGATACAAAAAAGCCAGGCTTTCAGAAATTATTCTGGCATAATTTAATATATTTTCACTACGTTCAAACGGTATTCTCTAAAAATAGTAAATGCATTAATTTTGACAATTAATCGAAGGTTTAAGAATTTGATTAAATAACAAGTTTTAGAATTAAAATGTTAAGGTTTTGATTCCCTCCAATTGTTTTGAATATATCAAAAGCAGGTTTGTAATTCACACTAAATAAATATAGCTCTACAATAAAAGTAGCGTATATTATAAACATGCTATATATAACTTAGACGTAGTAAGACTTAATGTCTTGATTATGATAATTAATCTCCGAAAATCTCAAACAAAGTGTTGTGTTTCGGGCTTGAATGATATGGTTTATTAAAGATTATTTGCATAATATAACTTTAAGTTTTCAAAATTGCCAAACTGTTGCATGTATTTGGTGAAAAGCGACAGTATATTTTCATCGATTCTCATTCCAGTGACACGCTTAAACAATCACCATCATGCTGAAGTATAATGATAACTAAATCACGTTTATAGGATTGATAACGACAAAGTTTTCATACTTTGATGAGTTAAGTGATGTAGAGCGGTTGAGGCTTCTACTGAAATCACCTGCAACGCTATGATTATGTTAAATTAGTTGATAATATTTACGTAAACACAGCATTATTTAATCCGTAATGATGTCGAACCGCCAAAGTTTTGGTATTGTAAAACGTGAAAGCTGAGAAATCGTAATCAAGAAAAACGAATTAAACTGCAAATATAAAACATGCAAACGAGTCTGCTTTTCACGTATAAGATTTTATGGCCACAAAAGTAAATACTGTTTTCTGAGAAGATTTCAGGATATTTAGCTACCATGTTCTTAGAATGGATACGGTGCTAACAAAGAGCATATAACGTAAGCGAAAAACAGAATAGAAGGTTTGTAGTGATATCGGTTGAGTATAGATCGCTTGGAAAAAAAACTAGTCAATTCAATTTTATTTACATAAATAAAATACATATTTTTATCCATTATAACCGTTACATACTGATGAATAAATTAAATAAAAATGTACTTCAATTTCCGAACGTATTCACTTAATTATTTATTTTAATTATCTTAGATAAATAGTTTTTTGTATTTAATTAAAAAATAATATGAAATAAAGGCTAATTTTATAGCTATTACAATTGAAAAAATACGGAAAAACTTGTCATAAAACCTCAAAGCTCCGGTGATATTCTTCATATTTAAATTTTGACACGTATTAGGAATTCAGCTAAAGCCTCAAGTCAGGCGTGTCAATCAAAAAATAATGAGCCTTTGTTAATGAAACAGCTAAACCTATAACCACTTTTTAAATATAAAATCGCCAAAAAACAATGGCAATTAACGTGTTGAAAAATGAAATAATAATTATTAGAATGGGCCAGTATTTGAAGGCCTTTTTGTAAGTTCTAAAATACAAATGTTGATCATAACAGCAGGCATTTATATTCAAAATAAGCTGAAAATTGAGAAATATTAACAAAATCAATCATTCTGGAACACAATGACGTCATGACTCGGCTGGAAAAAATACCAATTTATTAATGGAAAATCAATATATAGTGGGAACAAAATGTGTTCACGTTTTAAGGGTAGGTGTGTTCAGAAAATATAAAACAAAGGATAGACAGTAAAAACGAGTTAATATAACATGTCATAATATCTTATCTTTGTAACATATTTTACACCCACTGGTTTAATATATGAGTGTTAGTATCAGAAATCTAGTAAATATAGATTTTAGTACATCGTAGAGCAATAATACATTTTATTTTATAAAATCATTGAATTAAAATAATACTATTAAATCCATTGAGTATTTAATTTATATGCAAATTTAGATAATTTATAACACTAGCTTACGAGCATTAACAAATTTAAAAAAAAAATACAACCCAAACAACGAAAATCGTTATCGTTTGTGAGCGCTTTCGCTCTTCAAAGTCAGTCTGAAAAAGCCCTTGAAAGATGAAGCTCTTAGATGTTAAGCTGTTCATATTTGCTGTTGAGTATAACAAATTATACCTCTCTGTCGTGGATAAAATCTACGCTCGTTTGATTGCATTGACTTTTATTTTTTGTTTTTCTATTTTGTTTATGAGCAGGGGATTAATTTAAAAAAAGTTATTTTACCTTATGAGTTCGAAGATCTCCGGCTTGTCCCGCTCGCGTTGTTTCATCCTCTCCTTCATGGCCGTGATGATGGAGTTGGCCTTGTCCTCAGCCCCATGCTTGGAGGACTTCTCTGCCGCCCCTGCAAAGCACACTGGAACCTCAGGGGTAGTGAAGGTTCAAGGGTCGGAGTGTTAGGGGGGTACGAGGACAGAGCGTAGGGGTAAGAAACCTTTGCAGCCACGCCTGAACTTCATGAAAAAACTTTATCAAAAACATCCTTATTTGCCCTTTAAAAAATATTTACTTTACTACATTGTCCTATACTTTTCATTAACCTATTTATAATATATAAAAGCTAAAGAGTTCTTTAATATAATAAATCTTATTTTCCAATAGAAAATATAAATAGTTTAAGCTTACTTTGCTACTAATATTAAAATTCCAGTTACTGTAGATTTTTTGATCACGATAATGACGTTATTAAAAAGTGATTGAGAATAAACTTTAAATATAAAAATTTAATGTATATTAACTCCCAAAAGGTTCAATTTTTTTTAACTAATACAAAGAATCTACATTTGGAAATCAGTTGTTAATTTTGAATAAAGATATATTTAAAAAATTGAGTTCTAAGAACAAAAAAAAATAGTCATATTTTTATACTTGATTGAAGAACTCAAAGAAAATAATTTAAAAAAATTGTTAAATACTTAAATCGTGTATAATGAAATTGGTAATTTTTGTACGTTCTCGTTTCTTGTTTTAGTTACAGGAATTTGAGTTTTCAAGCCTTCTTACCAAAAAGAGGCTTTTTGAATACTAAACTGAAAGATGCTGATATAACTGCAAGATAATAATGGGGCTCAAAGAATTATAAGTTATTCGTGGCTGTGAAGACTTCCGAGGGTTAAGTGGCTTAACCTTCATAGCTAAGCTTGACTACAAATAAAATCTTATATCTAGAAAAGCTGAAAATTTTTGCTAAATTTTTTTACAAATATAAAACTTGAAATACAACATAAGTTATGACAATTAAATTTAATATTTACTCACAATGTATTTGATTTATATTTGTAAGCAAATATATGTAATATTATAAATCTTGATAATAATATAAAAAACATACCTTTTATAACCATTTATAATTCTTGATAAAAATTAAGGTTCTTTTATGAAATTATTATTTTTTATTTGTGAAAGAAAATCTACATCTGGTTTAGTATCTGCTTTTGAATGAGTTAAATAGGTTTTCGATAGTAATGGAGAGTTGTTACCATTCCTGTGGTGACCATTGCAAATCGAGGGAAAGAGCTGTACCTTAACAGAATCCAAGGGAAATTAGTCACATGGTGAAGAATATTTATTTCATGCACTATGCGGGGATTGGATGGAGTTTGGTTACATTTATTGAATATTTAAATAAAATGTTTGCTACGAAATATTTATTAAGTAATCAAATAAACTATGTACCTCAAAACTGAAATTTATTTCCAATGAGTTGTTAATATAGAATAATGCAGTTGTATTATATCTTAATATCAATATTTTCGAATTCTTTAATACGGACTAGAAAAGCAAAGATATTGAAATCAAGTTATAAAACAAGTGTAAAATAATATATTCTTACACCAGAAATAAATTTAAAGAGATGAAGTTTAACTTAAATAGGGTTGATAAGGATACTTATTTCTCAAACTTCATCCAATGCAAGGGAACAGAGGCTAGATGATCTGGTTCAGACGGACGACTTATAGACATGGGGGATGAATTAAAGCTTCCTACTGGCTGTTGATTATTTATTTATTTTATTTTAAAAAAAATATTGGTTGAATCAGAGCTTGATTTTATTGTATTAATATTTTTTTTCATGTACTCTGCGTTTTGAGATTATTATTAATTGTCGATTTGTTGGTTGAATTTATTTTTGAGTTACAATAAAATTATTTTGTGTTGAGTATGTGTGTGGTGTTATATTAAGCACAATGTTTCAAAATTTATGGTTTCAACCGAAAAGAGCAGACTGCGCAAAAACCTTAAAATTAAAAACAAAATAAATAAAATTGTTGGAAAAAAAAACATTTAAATAAATGGAGCAAGAAAGTATAATTATAGAGTTTATTTATTTCTTACAAAACTTTTATGTTTGCGCTGTATTAAAAAGCTTTAAGCTTATGTATAAAAATGTCGCTCTATACGACAAGTTTATTCACCAATGAATATACATTTAAATAGTTCTATAACTTCGATAAATATATACTTATTTTATTCAGAAATATTTTTCATGTTTTAAAGAGGTATAATAAAATTTAAACTATTTAATAGTCGTATTATTTCTTTTTATGAAAGTAGGAAAAAAATATAGGCCTATTCAAAACACTTAAAAATAATATTATATATAACATGAAATACAATAAAGCAAATATTCGATCAAGGAGTAATATACAGTAGTCATTTGAGGTGAAACCTTCGGTTTTAAAACAAAGTGCATCAACAAATAACAAAAGTCATAGATTTTATTTAATCATAAACAAACATAAGCTCAAGTGCAGGTGAGTGAGAAACAGAGAACAGACACACGTGGTATTAAAAAAGAAACACTTAGACCAATAGAAAGCTTGAGTCGGGCATGCAACATATGATGAGGTGAACTTAAAATTACATACAGTAAATAAATCATCAATATCACTGTCATAAATAAATACAATAGTAAAGGTTATAGTTATAAAAAAAACCTTAGAGAAGAGGCATACTATCAAATCAGGTAACATGTTCACATTCAAGGCAAAATAGTTGCTGGAATTAGAGACATCGGAGAATGGTAGTAAAGAGAAGGGCGCATTCCACACTCATGACTCGACAGGGGGACAAACAAGCAAGACAACCAGGAACTCTCGCCGCAGACATCCTCGATGGGAGGATCAGAATCTCTTGAGCATCGCCGATGGACGAAACCGCACAGTGGGGCTTCTGCGTGCATTTGAGTACACTGTATATGAACTGTCTCTCCAGAAGCAACTCGGGTCGTGACTCGGGACATACATTTTCATAAAGAATCAATTTTTAAATACTGTTAAATAAATGTCTTTATTTTGAGTACTTTAATATTTACTTTCTATAAATATGCTGTCACGGAATAACGAGTCTGACTATACAAAAACTATGTTTTACTATGAAAATAAAGACACTGATGATTTCAGTCAATAATCACCTTGTTTGTGTTTTGATTGAATATTAAACTGACAAAACAATTCATTATTGTCAGATTAATGCAAATATGTTAAAAATGTTGAATTCACATATAAAAAAACATTTTTTTTTAAAAGTAAGAATTCAGATCTAGTTTTATTGCATACTTGACTCATTCACGAAAATACATATTATTTGATCAATTGCAGCTTTCTGAGTAGATAATTCATTCGTAATGTACACACATACAAACAGTAAATGTATACAGGCGATGGATTTTCGAAAGGCTACAGATATTTCACATGTGTTTTGAATACTTCGGTTATAAAATTAAACGACAACTTATGTGCACATTGAGTATCTGTAAACTTACCTAAATTTATCGACGTATCATTTTGTATCACTGTGTGTTTTCAAAGTGTTTACTTCCACGCGATGCCAAAAAAAGTTATTCCTAAAGAAAACGTGTCTTGAATAGTATTTTTTTTAAATGTACCGACAAAAGACCACAGACGAAGTTTATTATCTTGAATACAATAAGCATGTTTAATGAGTTCCTTAACCAAAACAAATACATTTGTATTTTTAATAAGCTTTTGATGCATTTATGGATATTATAAAGTATACGCGTACTTAACAACTAAATTACTCACAAATAAATTATCGCTGTTTTTTATGGAAGCACGTGTAAATAAACACCTTTTAGATATATTTTGTTGTTAGTTTTGTTAAGCAGAATTAAAAAAAAATTGTTTTGAGTTATTGCCATTAGAAGCCCGAGACGTACCCCTAATGTCAACATGTATTTTGCTTTGAACACCCGTTCTCTTTTACCTGCATCTTAACAACACGCTCGTACAGTTAGTAGATCATATACCAAATAAAGCTGCAATGTATGAGAAGTATGTAGCGAATAAAGGTGGTGTTGGGAGACATACTGCCAGAACGACATATATAATAGTGTGAAAAGTGTAATTGCTATATACGAGTATAGTAAATTAATGCAGGGAAGGAAAGGAGGTGTGAAAATCTGAATGGTATTAAACATCAAACTTTGACATCAAACACAGATGTTTGAAATATTTATAAACGAAATATTTAAACATCACACACCTAAGTTAGTCGATATTATATTAAAATATCTAATTGAGTAAAATAAATGTAGTGGAGAGGTATTACAATTCAGAGTTTCTGGAATAGTAAAAACATTAAGAAACGTTAAAAAAATATAAAATTAAATAATGGGTGCTTTTGCATATGTGAAAATAATAGTATTGAAAAGTATAAAATACAATAGTTTAATGTGTTATTAAGTAAAGTAAGTAATGTAAAAGAATTTTTTGTTATGTAATTTTAATAAGAGTGTTGTGTAATAAATTAAATTGATGTATAACCCAAATAAAGCCAGAGTACCCTAAAAACTAAAACACGCTTAGAAGGTTTTTTAAAATTTTCATGTTGATTTTTACTTAGCACAAATTCTTACATAATCTAATTAAAATTTATAGCTATTTTTAACTAAAATTATATGTTGTACAGCTAGCAATAATTACTCAAACTATGAATTATAAGTAGGAAAGGCGTTAAAAAACTCAAAGTATATAATGTTAAATACGTAAATAACAGTAACAACAATTAATAAACGCTTCTATAAATAAATATATAAAACGAATGAGTGAAAAATGGACAAAAAATGTATATTTTCAAAAATTAAAAAAAAAATCTAATGCTTCTAATATCTTTTTTGTAAAGTTATACAATGAGTTTTTCAACACGGTGATTTTTAATATTGTTATATAAGTAGTCAATTTCAAATTAAAAATATGAGTCTTCAATAAGTAAAATTTTATAAAAGCGTGATGTAACAAAAAAAAAGGTTCAATGTTGCTGCAAGGAAAAGTAAAACTTTTGTTTTGATAGTCTTCCGCAACACGGAATCGTTACCCTAATTGCTATTTAATGGCAGAAAACGAACAGAATTGTAGCGAGCTCTTCCGACCTCAAAAACTCATGAAGATAAAAAATAAAAGTTATAAAAATTAACGAAATAACTAAATAAAGTTGAGAGATGAAAGCATCATATTAACAATAAGATTTTTGAGTTATTTTTGAGATAAATACACGTAGACATTAATTTTTTTCTTTTAATTCAATATAATATATATGATTTAATGTTATTTTCTAAAAACTTTTGCATAAGTTATTTTAGAAATTTCAAGTTGATATCTTAGAATTTAAATCGCTCGTCTCAAAGATCAAGCAAATTAATTTGCATGCAGGATTAAATCATTTTGCATCATAAATCATGTTTTAAGCGCGTTGTGTCTAATCTTTATACATAGTTATTTTTATGTGCAATCATATTTAAATTTAAAAGAGATTTATTAAAAATATCGACAAAACACTGGATTATTTTTTCCCAATATCTTTTGCTAAATATTCTAAGTCGTCAAATAAATCTCGTCGCGTATAGGTGCTTGTTTATTCTCTGTAAATTTGATTAAATTTTGTGAAGATATAAAACGAAATCATATAAAAAATACCCAAATCGCTGTCCGTATAAAAAACCCCGAGGCTGTAGAAAAAAAAAACAACAAAGTTACCCTTTAAACCAATTAGGGTGAGTTTCTATCCGAAGAAAGCAATTTATTTAAAAAGCTTTGATAATTTTGAAATATCAATTTTTGATGAGTAAGTACACGATTTTCGGAAATAAGCCGCCATTGTTCGATACTAAATGATGCTAAGGCATATTGGATGAAAAAACATATTTTAAATGACTTCTAAGTATAAAATAACAATAAATATTAAAAGCATAAATCTATCTACTATTTAATAAGTATTTTTTTAAAAATCTAATTTGAATACTTCAATAAAAAATATTATATATATATTGTTATATAAATAATTCGTTTGTGTTTTATATAAGAAATACGTTTGCACTTACGGAAGCTACCTACATATATATATATATTCACTTGCCTGTTATGTCTATAAACGAAATTTCTCATGGGTTTCTATTTTTATAACTAAGTAATATTACCGTTTAAATAAATCACCAGCATAGCGATAATAGTCTAGCATAGTTAATGGCGTCTGATTCTATTGTGCTCAGGTTGGCATATCAGAAATACTGCAGAAACTCCGACGGACCTCGGGCCTGGCTTGTATCGATGGAAATTATCGGCTGGTCTTTTATTATTATAAATTAAGTGAAACAAATATATAAATTTTAAGCAAAATTAAAATACTTTTACTTTTAAGAAAACAATTAAAATACACATTATTTATATAATACCGATATACCGATAAGAGTAGACAAAATACCAACTGATGCCAGTTGTGTTTTTAAGTGATCAAACACCGATCATCATTTACATAAAATCAATATGTTGATAGATCTTTCGGTAAATACCGGATATGACTGTCAACATTTTTGTGCGAGAAATGTGTGACGTCATTCGTTTATTTCTGTCGAATGAATTTATCAGCTGTGGAATTTCGATTGATAAAGCCTTGCCTAACGATAGCTTTGTCTTCACACGGTAAGTGTAGAAAATTTTGTTATGTTATTAACCTTTATCAACAAGTGGTGTCATTTACTTTAATATTAATATTCATGTAATAGGGAAATCGTGTGAATATAATATTTAAAGCTATCAAGTCATGGTAAAATCACAGTAAGTGTTTATAAAATGAAATCTTGCCACAGATATATACAAGCGGTACCACTATCAAAAAACGTATTGCCGAGAAAGCAAAATGTTGTTTCAAAACTGTTTTTAGTATATTAAATAATAAAACTTTTGAAATTTCAGAAATAATTGGTAAGTGTAAGTACAACACGTAATTTTTCAGTATTTATTCCTATCAAAACCACAATTCATCGCGGTATTTCACATTAAAATAAATTCATTTAATTAGGTAAGGTTTGAGTCAAGAATTACATTTCAAAATACACCACTTATCTTGAGCTAGATAAACGAGGGTGTATTTCATGAAATATTATTAGGCATAAGGGCTGCTTAAACCCTTACCAGTCAGACTATGTCAAAACTCACAAGACGAAGGTTAATAACACTTGTGAAAGATGGAAATACCTGATTATAATTAAAATCTGATAGTTTATCGAAGAAGCAGCATTATAGACTATGAAATATCAAACAATGCTTCTTTAATGTTAGGGAAATTGTGTTGCGATGATTTTCATTAATCCAATACCATCGCAGGTGAAGTAAAAGGGCGTGGTTTTGTCGGAGTTTCTTCATATTTGCGATGAGCTTTGTTGTTGTATATAGTTACATTTTCAATTATTCTAGTTTACGTACACTGTCCCTGGCCTGTAGTAGATTGAGTAGAAGAGGTGTAGAGCGTGTGGTGTGGAAGAATGAGTGAAATACAATCATTTTTAGTAATGAAGAATCATTATATAATAATTACGAAATATTTTTATTCTGACAGAATTTGAAACAAAAGTAACAATGGTTTTATTTAATAGAATTTGACGTTTTACGTTAACTCTGAAATGTCAAGAAATTGAGACGTGATAACTAATCGATTCGCAGTTAATGTTAATATATACTAAACTTTTGTAACAATATTTTCTCTACGTAATTATCATAGCTTTACTTAACTTTTGCTTTCCTCAGCGTAAGTTAGTTATTAGAATTTAATAGCACTGAAATAGTGTTAGTTTAAGAACAGGTTATATAATCAAATGATAACAACTTAATTACGATGTAACTGGTAGCCTCAGTAAAACCTGAGGTGGTTTTTATTTCAAAGTCGTGGATTTGAATTTCACATTAATCATCGGCCATGTTTGTATTTGGCATAAATATTTGAAAGATTTTGTTTAATTTTTATAAAATGAAAAACTGATTTTTAAAATTTGATTTTGAGCTTTGTTTCTCTGAAAGTGTAACTATTTTTTTCTCAAGTGTAGAATTCAGGCATTGACATTTTCCTCAATTTTTTCTCTCTTTCTCTATCTTTTATTATTACATAATTTATTCGTACTCCACAATTCATTTTATTAATACAATCTGTACTTGAAAGAAATATGAATTTACGTAATATATATAAAAAAATATTTTTATTTATAAAATCGTTTGATTGAAATTTGTCATATTTACAATAAATTCTAATCGATAAATAACGATACCATCTTAATTATTTCAAAATTAATTTGAATTACAAGTAGGGCTGTAGATCAGCTTTAAACCTCACACTGTTTGGTGATAAAATAATTATTTTATAAGAAGCAATTAATTCTTTAGTCGACCGGCTCAAAGTTTCCCGGAATTCCTTCGTTTGACATTGTTTGAGTTATGGCCATCTCGTTAAAGAGGTGTTACTTCCCGAGATTAATTTCAATATTCTCCAAATCAATTAAGTTTATTTCCGACTACCATGATTAATGAGAATTAAATAGATAGAACGTAATAACAACTTATAATCATAAAAATCACAACGACAATTCCTTACCATTTTTATATTAAATATATATTTTAAAGAATAATATATATTTTTAAATAAATATACCAATATATTTGTTATATGTACTATAATATAACAAGCTTTGCGTGTAATTCTGGGGAGTAAAATGGAAAATTTTTGTTGCTTAAGTCTCAATTACCTATATGCTGAGGGAAAAGCATGGTTTGAGGAGATATACTATAAGGATGTGAATTTTTCAAGATAACCGCCGAAGTTTGTCTACACGCAGATCAAACGAAAAAATTACAGCAATTAATAAGGTTTTGAGTCTAAAACTTTTTTTTTAACTTCACATGCGTACATGTAAACTCAAACAATCTGAACAATAAGATATTAAAGTATTCATTAAAAGTCGAGTAAACAAGCACTTGAAAGATGTTGTTGACTGTGGCTGTATCTCATTTGTTACATCATCAGAAATTGGTTTTCATATTCGGTTCTGTGATTGTTGAAATTTGCAAACCGATTTGCAATTAACCAATAGTGTCCCCTTATTTTAGATTTAAACGGTTTTGCATTAAGCAATGCAAAACAGGACGACATTGGTTAATTACCATTTGGTTGTCAGTTTTTGTCTCAGCGTGTGTAGCCTGCATAGATGCGCATTATTGTGCGTATTTTCAGACCGTTAATATAAAATCGATTTTTAACCAAATATATTTAAACATTTTGGTAGTACTTATGTAATCCCGTTTCTGAAAAAAATACAGGTATATCTACTATGTTTAGAAATAAATACGTATATATGAGGTAGGTATATGATAATATACACTCGTATACTGATATAAAAGAAGAAAAAAATCAAAATGCAGTGCGAGTATCCTCCAGCTGCATTTAATATGTTCTTCTTTCGGATACTTTTGAAAATCAGAACTTCTAACATGTACAGTTTTATCTTCTCTTCCTTGCGTCGTCCTCGACATACATAATGCATTTGGAAGCCATTTTATTTCCACCGCCTCCATTTTGAGATGACGTTCAAAGTTTTATGTTCCAGATAGAATTCGTCGCTGCGATTCCGTTGCTCCGGCGGCGGTGAAATAAAAAGCGGCATTAGCATTAACGGGGTTTTTAAATTTTAAAATGTATAATACGCGCTCGTGTCAGCCTCTCATGCGGGGGATTGCCCCCCGACCGCCATTCCGTGTATCTGTGAATACAAAATGGCGATAACACGTGTGATGAATGCTCACCTAACGGGAAGATGCCTAATGATACGGAATATTATGTAATTATTCATGGCATGTTTTATAGAGGAGGACCCTCGGCCACGGGGACTTCAAAAAGAAATTTTTTATAAAAATTCTCTACAAAGTGACACGGTTTTTATTTAGATTTTTTGTGACACACGCGATTTTATTGCGATTCTAAGAACACACCTGGATTCAATGTAATTTTAGTAGAATTGTTTCATAGCAGGTGTACGAACGACCGGAATACGAATGTATGAATAAATGGGTGAAATAAGTACAATTAGATTGTCGATTTGGTATACGAAGGTATTTTTTAATGTACTATATATATTTTTTAAATGTTCAATATTTATTACTCGGGAAAGTAAAAGTTTGTTTTCTTCCTTCACAGTCGAGCACTTTTGCCTCGAATTTGATTTGAATTTTTGTTATAATTCAATATCTTTGAATTACCTAATATTTGCGGTTTAATTAAAATCTTTCGATGCGGAGGTCTTTTCTGACATTTAGGCCACAAAATAATTACTCACCGATCGTGAGATTACTCAATTGGCTTATGTGTCACTCATATTTTCATTAATTATTGTAAAATTTGTAAATAGAGTGAGTAAATTGTTTGTAATCATTAATTGATAAATTATAATAGAGTTATCGATTTAATTGGAATTTAATATTATTTATTTACTTTAAAACAGCGCAGGTATTATTAACACGCGAGGTATCTTCGCAGTTAAGGATTAAGCCCTGCTCTGATATTTATCTTTGAAAATATATGAATATCAGCACGAAAATTCTAATTTTATTCCGCTTTAAAAATAACGTGATATCATTCTACGTACTCTAAATTATAAAGAAAAATATTATTCCTTTATTTCCACAAAGAGCAAAGTTTTCTTTAGAATTTCCATATCGTGAGAACACGTCAGAGACTCTGAATTATATATGCAAAATATGATGTCTAAACTGCTTCGAGATTTTTTTTTTCATCAGCATAATAACCTCAGAATTTTTTTCGTTTATAAAACGCAATCACAAAGTAAGTATTCATTTTTTTAAGTGATAAAGAAATACTTAAACGAAACAAGTGCTTTTCATTTGATCAAATTAACAGATAAACTGAAACAATAGAATAATTTTACATGTACACTTTGCCGAATACTATATACAAATATGTATAAAATAATAATTCAGATAATATGGAATATATTTTTTACGTTTACATTGATTTAAGTAATTTCAATATTTTTTTCTAAGATTTCTTATTAATCTTTTGAAAGTTGAATAATAAATCAAGGGTTTATTAAGTGATTAGGCAATTGACACGTTTGAGATCCGTTTTCTGTAAATATTTCATTCATGCTGTTTTTATTATAAAATTTCTAGGTAAAGCTTTACATCTACGATAGTTAAGGATCGGGTACTTGTATTCTGTTGTGTTGTAATTATTTTGGTTGTTCATTAAACTAGTAGATCCATACACACTAGCAGTTTTGAACAAAAGAGCTACAATTTCCAACTAAAGTAGTTCGTATGGCGTAACCAGGTAATTAATTAAAATAATTGTAGGTTTTGTCACATTAAAATAAAAGCTCTTTACACCTGTACAAGTACTAATCTTTGTAGTAACTAAAACAAAAACATTTACAAAATATACAAAAACTCTGGGAAACACGATTTTTTTTAAATCTAAGTTAAAACGTTTCATATTAAAATATTAATTTAAGGCGTTATGATTACACAAAAGCAATTTAAAAACATTTTTTAATAATTATCTATTTTTTTCGCTAACGTCATCTTATAATTATGTATATATTTTTGTTGAAACGTATCATTCGGAGAACACATTTTCATGGCAGAATATTTTCATAAAATGTTAAGGTTTGAAATAACGTGAAAAATTATTGCCGGTCTTGCTTTCTGCTTCTGAAATGATACTCGGTTAATTTTGATAATTGAGATCATGAATTTTGCATGATATGTACACACTCAAATACAGATTGGCAATCTAGGAAGGCGGATTGTATATAAATGATGTATTTTTTCACCGAATAACAACATTGATTTTTCCTTTTACATGGCCGTAACAAATAAACATGAATTTTACTGCCGCTCTCGAGTTGATCGCCAAAACCTCTATTCCGCTAGAAGATACATCCGAGTATGTCCGGCAATAAATCCTACAAAAAACTGTTCTAGATACGCTGCATTCGTACACGGGCTGAAGGTAGTCCGGCCCTAAGAAGGCTTTCAGGGCACTGTAAAAACAACTGCGGCCGTTCTGAGAACTTTATGGTCGGCCATTTTGTTCTCCCGAGACTCCCGACTTCCGGCCGAGCAAGTGTTGCGAGCATGCGCGAAGCCGGAAACATTAAATTACTAATTATGTGACCGGATACACCAGCGATACAGCGTTAAAAAGGTGCTTGTCTGAAAGATGCGACCGAGCGAGGAGTTTTAAAAGTGAAGTTAAGCACAACAGAAGACAGCACATTTTCAGTAAAGTAGAAATAAATCTTATGAACGTCGTGATTTATATTTTTAATACATTGTATTTAGCATCCAAGCAAGTCTTTACAAAAAACACATTTAGATAAGACTATACATAAAATTTATTAGTGTTTATACTGATCATTAAAGTTGGACAATTGTAGTTGAATCCTATTCTTAAAATATAATTTTTATTTCAATTATTGTATTTATTTAGTAGTTTAAAAGTAAATCTCAGTTTGTGATCCCAAAATATGAAAACAAAAATAATGGGACTGAAGCTTGTCTCTGTAAAATATTTTTAGAAGGTGCGGTTACGTTTATGAGAAGTCCACGCTTAACGATCCGAAAATAAAATACTCTTCCACAGTTGCCTTTGAATTTAATTAAATGTTAGCCTTCTGAATTCTTTGGTCATGGGACGTTACCTAAGCAGCCTATTTTAACCCTCAACCCGTGGCATTACTTACATAAAGGTTTTTGAATTTAAAATAACATAATTTAAAAACAGAAATTGTGTTTGAATAACTGTTTTTTTACATTTGTGGCATCTCAAAGTAATTATAAAAACCAAAAAAGTATCCAACAAAAATATATTAAAATTGTGATTTTGAATACTAATTGGTAAGTAAAAGTTTCGATCCAACTTTTTGTTTGTTCACGAATATGAATTTTTTAAAAAGGAAAAGCCTCGACTTTCCGATCGTATTTTAAGGGTTTTATTAAAACTTGTATGCATTTTTCAAAAAATTGCAAAATAAATATAATTATAATTATATCTGAGATGTGTCCATTGCTTTATTATGTTTTTTTTGATAAGTAAACCTTGTTCTTTCAAATTATAAATAATTTTAAAAAAGTCAAGTGAAGTATACCTTAAAGTCATAAAAATCAATCATGAAATGTATATTTTTTTGTTGTTGCAAAAATTAATAAAAGTATGCAAAAAATCGATAAAAAAAATATTCTAATAGTATACTTTGCAAATAAATTTGTTTGAAACTCAGAAAAAATAATTTAATATCCCTGACTTCTTTGATGTTGATATTGAAGGATTAGAAAAAGAACGGAATGGTGGACCTAAAATAGGGGAGGGCATGTATACAAAAAGTAATGAGATATATTTTTGAACTTATTTGCTTTGCTTTTTCTGTAATAAATGGTTTCCAAAAAGGTATTTACCTTTTTACTGTTTTCAATCAACCCATAAGAATTTAATGTGATAGTCAAGGAAATACAAATTAAATAATGTAGTGCTCCACTTGAGTTTGCGGAAAATTCCCAAAATAGACAAATAGCAAAAATTGCTTAAGTAATAACGTATTTTATTTCTAAAAAAACATCTTTCGTTGCAAATATATTTATCAATATCGCATGACTAGTCAAGCCCCAATTAGAATCACTGTTTATGCCAACATATTCACAAACATATTAACAACACATTTACAAACGCTCCCAGATCTTTTGTGTGGATGCTGAAGGTTTTTGAAAAGGTAAAATTTCTACCAGTATAAAGCTGTGTTGAACCAATATTTGGACATTTGATATTTTAGAAAACAATTCATTTATAGGTATACCCGTAAATCTGAGGGATTCTTTCTAGAAAATTCGAAAGTAAATATATTAGATTTCCCAGTCAAAGAAACTGATATTGATTGTGTTTTATCAGTACTTTGATATCACTAATTATTACGAATTTATGTTAACAATCTAAGGATATACAAAAAAAGAATAAAGATATTTATTCTTGAGATTTTTTATTTATGAAATAAGTTTTAATATCAAAAATATAAAAAAGGGTCGAATATGCGTTTTTGCATATTAAAAATATTTTAAGGATTTTTTAAATGTATTTTTATTTCCTTGATACTCTCAAAACATTCCGTGTAGTCACAATGTATATGAAGGTAGAAGAAAAACATTATTTATTGTTAACGCAAAATATTGCAGCATAAATATTTAATTAATGTAATAAAACAATTTACCGCAAATGCATACGTGAAAACTATAATAGTTAATTAGCTAATGCATTATTTTAATATTCATGAAATGTTTGACTGCTCAAAATAAAAGCATCGTATATATCATAAAAAAATATATTTTAAAGGAATGAAAATAGAACAAAGCAAATACATCATCTGCGTATGAGATTTTAGTAAAAAACATTGAAGCTTAGAATTTTTTAGAATTTTTAAAAATTAAAATCGTAGAATCAAAATGAAGAAAAATTTGATGCTTTTGAGGGACAAGGCGTTTGATTGGTGAAGATCCATTTTTTTTTATTAATGATGTGAGTAACTTTTTATTTTTTCTTTACATTGGGTTTTTTTTTGTTTTTGCATGACTAGTTTCGACCAACAGACTTGGTCATCGTCAGACCAAGTCTGTTGGTCGATTGGTTATCATTGATAAAAAAAAAAAAAATTAGATTCATTGATAAAGCGTGTACTAGAAAAGTGTTTATTGATTGTATATATCATGAATGGATTTTTGAAATGCATTTTGGTATAGTGCATATTAATATTGACCCTGGGTCGGGTCTGACACTTCAATCAACCCGGTCTGATCTGCGTCGGCTTGAACTCGCCGGGCATTAGCGCCGGGCTAAGCATAACGAACTGTGTCACTTCGTGTAATTGTATCGATCGTCGGCGAAACAATACAAGTGTCAATCCCGAGTGATGAATTGACTCATCTATATTTCAGTATTTGAAGCTCAGTCTAATGGCTGCGTATTTTCAAATGTTTACGCGCATTTATCAAAGGGCTATACTACACACTTGAATTCTGATTAGTCAAAGCCAAAATATTAATTGTTGATATGTGAGAACAAGCATTATGCAATTCTTTATATAATATAATCTATTTAAAGTGTTTTTTAAAACAACTGAAATTTTATAATATTGTGACCAAAACCAAAATAAATCGGTGGGCAGTTTTAGAATATAACAATTTATCATTCCGTTTAATTATGTCATTATGCCTCTAAGGACACTGCAAACATTAGAGAAACGATAATTTTATATAATTTTTAATATTTGATTTCAAACTACTATAATAATACCTACATTAATTAATGCATGTATAGACGTAGTCGCCTAGAACGGCCTGGTAGAGTTCCGGCCCGCCTCGAGTGATTCTGAGCGTACCTAGTCGTTAATATATTCCAGTAATTTGACTGCAAATTACTTAGAAATTTCCACTCTAGCATGTAGCTAGGTTCTCAGGAGCCAGAAATTTCAGCGATTTGGATTTACGCTCAAAGCTAGGTAGGCATGCTTTGTATATAGGTACACCTCTGAGAGCTTACCGTATACAGGAAATTTAGCAAGGGTCGGGATTGTCACAGCGATGGCGTAGTCAGTTCGAGTAAGAACGCAGATCAACAGATTTATGAAACATGTTTCAATGTCTCCATTTCTCTTGTTTACTCAGTTCGTGTATTCCTTTCAAGAAACTGCATTGGCGACGATATCGTTGTGATTGTTTGTTTTTCAGGAATGAATCCCAGAAAAGTCAGACAGTGCCCGTAAATAATTTTACATTATTTATTGGTACTATGATTTCTGATTTTATATGTTTGTAGCTTGTAACGCGTTAATATTACCAACAAGTTTACGTTACTTAAACCACAGAGTAGAAGTTAAAAAGTAGAGAATTATGACTCATTAAGAGTAGGATTTATTGTACTATATAATCTGAAACAATTAGGCCATAGAAACATGATAGTAATGTGTTAACACTCATTATTTTTAAATGAAAAATTTTTCGCAGTTGATATTTTCTAGTTTCCTTTATTTTAAAGCACTTTGAGGGTTTGTAAGTAAATTGTTTAACAAGCTTAAATTAATACATATAAAAGTAATTATAAAGTTTTCCAGCCGTAATGTAGAAAGTTATAATATTGAAAATCCACGTAATTATAATATAAACTTATCCGGCTCAGAATATCCTCTAAACACTTGTCGCGGTAAGTGGGGAGGAATTCCTTTCTGAAGCTACTTCATTTATCACATTCCATTAGTAGGTAGCAGTAATTTGCATGCTCAAAAACTTAGCTCTACCTGTGGATATATCATGTAAGGACTTTGGGTGCCGATTACTATAAGGGTTAGTATACATACGCAGGTGTTTGCGTGAAAATTAAAATATATATAATGTCCAATTATTTTTGGTGTGAAATATGTTGTTACTCGGGCGATAAAAGCGTTTATGGATAGGTTACCGTTTTAAATTTAACGACGGTAAAACTGCATGTAGTTTAGCGTAAAATGGATCGGAGATAAAAGCCTTTTAACGTAAAATAACGATGATGGTATATCGTGGTTTTAGTATAACACTTTACGAGAGAGGGTATTTTAAACTAATTTCTAACGTAGCCCTGGTGCAGTTTTATCAGTTTATGTATTGTCACTACGTGTGAAGCTGGTATAAGACTATTAATTATGAATTGTTGATAAGTTGTACATACTACAACACGAAAGAAATATATTGATCAATACTCTTCAATAATAATTAACATGAATTATTTAGGGTAAAGATTACTTTAGGAATAATTTGTATCAACGCTGCATAAATATACTTCATTTCCATAAATCTTCGGGTGACCAAATACTGTGTAATTACCACATTCGCACAGTAATATACTGAAATTCAATTACACAAAGTAATTAAGGTAAGCTATTGTTAATACCGAAGGATAACACTAATCCAAGTGTAACAGGTGCAGTGGAGACTGCCGATCGGCGGTAATTTAGCGAGAGATAACTGCATAATGCTAATCAGAGGACAGGAATATTATACTAAAGGAAGTCCTATTAGATGTTTCAAATACCAAAATTTCTCACCTAATTGATTTTTATTGAAAATAATATCAGAATTATTGTGTATTTGATAATCCCAACGATTTATATATGATAAAACAACGCATGATACACATCGAATTAGCCTCTTTTAATAAAGTATCATAACTTATGAAATATAATGCACGATCGATTAAGATAAACTGATGGCTGTAAAAATAGATAAACAGAAAATATATTATGTTTGCTTGTACTTTTACTTAAACAAAAGTCACATAAACATCTTTAAATCAAAACTGACCTCAAACAATCAGAATAGGTTTTTAATGTCCTAAGAGTATTTTAAATCTGCTTTAATGTATTTCGATTGCCCTATGCATGCGAATCCATCTTGTTCAAGACGCCGATACTTTTTATTAAAAGAAAAATTATTCAAATCGTCATCGAATATTTGAACAGGAGTCTGCTATATAGAGATCGTTGAAAGTTAATTAACAAATTAAATTTTTAAAAATATAAGATCTTCGGCTATTACTTTGTCATAACTGAAATGATTGAAAAATAATGTTATATTTAAAAAAAAAACCTAATTGATTAAATAAAAATAAATAAGTTTAGATAAATGATTAATGGTTATTTATTTGTAGGTTGTTACTTTTCTATTCATAAGTTTTAGAGAAAATAGTAAAGGGCAACGAGAATTCAAAATTTGCGAATGTTTATGTTATAAAAAATGAATTCATGTTTTATTACGGTGTTTGCGCATGGATTGAGAGTTGTAAATACAAATTATACAGTATAGCTTTTATAAAAGTGTATAATGGAGGAGTCACTATTTTATACATGCATCGTACTCAAATACTCGACCTGCTTGCAACTCAATTACACACCAAACACAGTATTTATGAATGACTGCAAACATAATTTTTCACTTAGGTAGAAAATGGAAACGAGGAAAGGGAGCAAATAATGCGCTCAGGGAGAATTGAAAATTTCTATTTAAATAAAAACTATTTTACGGCAGTAAACAGATTCAAATAAATCAACCTAGGAGTCGAACATTTAATTTAACCCTGTATTTTTGTGTAAAAATACAGGGTTAAATTAAAAAAAAACCTGTAAAACGTGTTCATTGTGAGTGTATAAAACTGTTTTTTTAATATCGAATGTACTGATTATTTTTTCTTCATTGTGTCTTACTCCAGAAGTTTTTTGTGGGGCTATTTAAAATAAAAATGTTGCTGCTGCTGTCTTACTGCTGGTTTGGCAAATTTTTTGCAAATTGCAAATTCTTAACTTACAACGAGCAATGGAAAAGCAACAAACACAAAATCTAGAAGTACGTGTTATTTAGTAGTTACGTTTGTTAATGTCTAAAAAATATAAGGATTAGTAATGATTAAATAATATTTTACAAAGGGAATGCTTCAAGAGACATTAATTGATCAGTCAAAGGCAAAGTAAAACAATCATTTGTCATTTCTCTGTGTCAGCAATCAATGCTTGCTTGCCACTAGCACGTATGCTCAACCCAGCCGAAGATGATTCGAGATTCAGGTTAATTACACAAGTCCACCATTATCATTATCACGAAAAAATATCTAAAATATTCAATTAACTAGCAAGAGTATGTTAAAATGTTTTTTATTCAAATATTTTAAAGTAGATATGATTAACTGTTATTCAGAACGAGAGTTACGAATATGTCCTCCGTCGTGAATTTTTTCAGAAACGATTATCTCGTAGGATTATTTTTCTTTGATGTATAAAGACTCACCAGATACTTAAAAGCATATAAAAATCTCTCCAAGATTAAGGTTTCTTCTGAATCACATTTTTCATGCGTAAAAAAATATATGTGATTAAATTATGCCGAGACACTAGAGGCACGCTAATAATTCTATCTAAGCGACCAAAGAAAATATTAATTTCACGTGTTTTTAAGAGCCGTACGACATTTTGAAAATGTATATCTGCCACGTTACAATAATATGCTTTGTTATGAAATATTTTCTCTTTTTCTACTGCGTATTTAAAAATGAAATTTTTTTTTTTTTGGCATTATGAAATATAAATGGTTGATTCGGTAATTAAAAAAAAAAATTCTAATAATACAGTTGTGAGAATATTTATTTTTAGATAAGTAGATTTTTTTATATTTTTACAGTGAATAAACGGGTGGGATCAAAATGACTTCGTTGTTCTATTTTAAATCCAAGCAAGGAGAACCACCAGTAATTCAGTTTATCTCTACAGGGTGGTTAAATAGATACAAAGCGGGGGGTTTTTTATTGTGAAAGTAAATGCAGGGAGAATCAATTCCCCGGAAGTCCCTCCACTTAGGCTCTCCAGCGGCGCCTAAGCGATTCGCATTTCTCCTTGCGGCTGAAGCTGGGGGTGATAAATGTCGCGTTACGTGAGCGCATTCTCACCCTGTACCAAAGCATGTGTTCCGAATGTTCTCGGACGTGAATCATGCGCATCCTGTATAGACGGAAATAGCTACATACATCATTTCCTAGAACTTAACCACAATAAAATATTTAAAAGAGTTCTTTATACAGTAATACCCCGCTTTAAGCGAGGGATACGTTCTGGAAAAAATCGCGTTAAGTGAAGTTCGCGTATATCGGGGTTTACGATTAAACATACATACATAGTCAAAACTTAATACAAAAAAATTCGAATCATTTGAATCAATCACTTTAATTCTAAGAATACTTTATGTAGTATTACATGTTATTTTTACTGTAAAATACATCTATTGTTTTTTGGGTAGCGTTTCTTTCGCCCAGCACCCAACGCTGTTTTTAATTGTTAAAAGAATTCAATGACTACATTATGTTCATACATATTCTTAAAATAAGAAATTCGCGTAATGCGAGGCATTTTCACACGAAATTTGAAATTCGCGTTATAGTGAAACAGCGCATAACGAGGTCGCGTAAAGCGGGGTATTACTGTATTATCATATGTTTGTTACAGATGATAGTTACATTTTTTTATCCGCCTGGATTTTTTTTATTATGTATTATAGAATTTTCCCGCCTGAAGGTTCAAAACAACTGCACAGTTTTGTTTTAACAGTCTAATCAAAAAATTCAGCCCGGCGCTGAAAACGAGGCTAACATTAAATGCTTGTATAAAATCCTGTAGTACTTGGGTTGTATGGCGAAGAGAAATGACATAAACTTTAAAGAAGCTCATAATATTCGGGGAAATGCCAACCGTGAGAGCTCTTGGGAGATAAAGAGTGACCTGAAGCAACATTGTCATTTTTATGATTAAATTTGTTTCCTCAATAGAAATATGAAATAATGTTTTAAAGAAAATAATATCCACTTCTATAATAGTATATGTTATTTTTAATTAGTCTTAACATGAAAATATCAATGTGACTAAAAAAATAACGCATCTTCACCAGGAAGCTAATTTATTACGACAAAAAAAATTCATACGAATGCATGTTTACCAAGTTACGTTTAAGTTATTATATCAAATTAAAAGATCAGATTTTTCAACTTAAATCTTATTGAAGAATATAGAAAAGCATGCATATGTTTTTATTTTAGGATTAATTTACGAATATGCCTGTAATTTCATAATAATATGAATTTTTATTTGTAAGTATAATGGAAAAGACCGTATATTTTGGCAACGCTATATTTGGTCGAGTTTCAACGTTTTAGCTCTGATATTATGGTATAACTAATTTTATTCTTTTTGACGATATTAATTTAAGTATATATTTACATAAAATCTAGTACAAAATCCGAAACGTCAGAGTATTAACTAAAACTTAACAAGGCTTAACACTCAAGAAAATAAGCCTATAATATTTTTGGCTACACAAGAATCTAAATTAAGTACATGCATTATTATTATTATTATATTCCTTCAAATTAACTAAGCAAAAAGGCATAAATCTTTACCCAAGCAAGTATTGTTGAACGCGGTCGTGTCGGTTGGTACACAACTAGCTTCATAATTGTCGTAATTCATGTTTGATCCTTTGTATAGAAATATTTTCGCCCCAGGCTCTGCAGTAAGAGACCCTCGTTTATAAAGCACAATCATCCCTTTACTTATTCACAGTTCTCGGATTTTCATCTTTTCACATAATAAACCCATGGACATAATTTAATATACAGCCTACACCCGCCTGAAGTAAAACGTACTTAGTCTCTTTTCACTACCTTTATATATTGTGTGTTTAAGATTTACTTGTGTACATTTTTATATACTTTTTCACATTATTCGTTATTAGGGTTTTACTAAATATATAGCGATAATAAAAGTAGCATTAATATTTATATGCCCAGTTAATAATGTAGAAACATTATCTCAAAATACATATCAATCAATATAACAATCATTTAAAAATAAATAATTAAAGAAAAATTCTTCACAATGTCACTAAAGTTTTTACATCTGTTCTTTGAACACATCGTCATAGCACATAATCATAGAAAAATACAATCTTTATGCTAAATCAGGGCTCTCATAAGAATTAAATGACTTTATATATGATTGCAAAATATTTAAAAAATATTCAAAGAGTATTAAATAATGTTACATCGTTGTATAGGTACAAATAAATAAGCTTCAAATAATTGATTTTTTTATAATTATATTCTTGTAATCTTTTCACCGAAAAATAAAAGCTCATTACCAAGCTATTTATTTCAAAAATGAACAAATTGCTTTTGATAAAAACAAATGTACTGACTTGAGTGGTGTTTTTGAGATTCGCAATATTATTTAATACGCGAGGTTTTTCTCAGTAAAATCGATTCCCAACGAAAAAGTAGAATTAAAGCTAAAAGAGAATAAAACAAGATTGACTTCATTTAAACAACGACTACAAAAGAGATTCTTATCCTCTTTTAAAAGGCAGACACAATTTTATATAATATAATTAAAATAAGGCTTCTTTAGGGACTAAAACTGGGGCTCGGTGACGAGTAAAAATTTCCGCAAATTCCAAAAAAAATTCAGGTAGCTAATTCTCTGAGCACTGGGATTTGAAATATTATTAAACTGGATTCAGGCAAACCTTTGTACAGTATTTTTTTCCTTTGATCCGATACTCTTAAAGAAGAACGTTTAAGCTGGGAATCGTAAAAAAAATACTTTTTTTAGCGAGTTAGCGTGGATATATTATTATAAAGGAATATTATTGTTACAAACATCACGGCCTTGCTAGGTAGGAAGGCTTTCATTATGCACTTTTGATGCTTGGAATATTGATGCTCTCAGAGACACCAGTTTTGGAATTGGAAAGCGGATTTCGCATATCGGTTTCGGAAAATTGTATTTGAACAGATCTGCAATTGAACGCATTTCCGACGGATATTGGTTTGCAGGTAGATTCAATTAAAAAAGTTCAATAATATTTGTTATACTTCATAAAAAAAAAGCTTTCAAAAAACAATAAAACTTGATTAAAATATGTATTTTATTACAAAACAAATTCAATTGACTCTTGAATGCAATATTAATACAAATCGTCTTCGACCAACCTGAAACAGGCATGAGCCTGATGATATAAAAAATGAATTTACTTGTTAAAATAGAGATAGAACCAAGAATCTAAATACTGAGCGAACTAGTCAACCTTTAGCCAAAAAAAAATTTCTAAAGTTTCATAACATGGTTCGAAAAAATAAACAGCAGATCAAATGATGAAACAATTAAAAAAATAATAATTTAACCAACGTGTCGTGAGTAACATACAGAAAAGAAAATAAGGAAATGCTCTCATCCAGCAGAAAAGACCATTGTGATGATGATGGTAATGATATTATGGAATCTGTTATATCTGATATTGTCACTGCTCGTATTATGTTATATTCATATGATTTATTACGATCTTCTATGGAGCGTATTACGCAAGGTATTCTCAAATATCAATCAATATTGTTTAAGGGTGGAAGGAAACGCGGATTAAAGCTTCCCCTACGAGGTAATAAATGCGAATCATATTTTATATGACGTCGTGATATATTGATGGCCCACGCTGTATAAATTTGTGATGTGACAAAACACGCCGTCAACGAGGAAACACATTCTCAATATATGAGTAAAATCATAGTTTTTTTATAAAATCAAGCGAAAGATAAAAGCTTTATGTGGTTTCTTGATACTTTAGGATCCAAAATGTAAAAAACTGTTTCATCGATATTTTAAGAAGTTAAATTAGAAAATAGATTATTCGTAGATTTTGGCAGCCGATGCTGTGATTTTGAGTGTTATACTGCGTTTTTTGTCGAAACGTCAGATATTTTGGTCCCTGTACTGGAATTACGTCAAAGAGTCTGAGTCCTTTGAAGTCAAATCCCTGAAGATGGCCCCAATTAGCCGAAATTTCTACTGCAACCGCGATATAACACCCAACTACACAGAATTTTTATTGTATCCGTTTGCGTTTTTATTTAAAGTGCAAATTTGAAAATCTGCTTTGTTTTCAAAATGTAAACTACTCTACAAAAATAGTATTTTTAAATTTTAAATTTCATGGCATGTATATTTTTCAGAATTCCATTATTTTTATTTCCAGTCTGACCCGTTTAGGCATGGTCGTGCTCAATATGAAAACTTTACACATAAAAGCCAGAATAGAGAGCAATCTACATTTAATGTATCTCTACTTTGTATGGAATAATGCAACCCTTAAGTGGCCAGCGGTTTAATAAAGTTGTATTTAATGAAGGCGAGGCTTTTATCTTTATTTGAAAGTAAACTTCTCCATTCTAAATTTCCTTGAAAATAAATTTTATAATATGATTACCAAGACTGCTGGCTATGCTTTTATAGAATTATATTTTTTGGGTGGATTTAGACAGTATTAGATTCACCAAATTTATTAACACATTATATCAACTTTTACTTTAATTGTTAATATCTAATTAAATAAACTTATTTTTTCGTTTGTTTTACAAATTAAATATAAAACATTTTATATTAATTTTTAAATCAGTCAGTTGCACCCAAAACATTTTTAAGGATTTCACTGTGTGAGACTAGATTAAAATTTTAGATTAGACTTCAATTCGTAACAAAAGTTTTAGATATCACTAATTTTAAAAATATTGAATAGTAAATGTTTGTCTCAAATCGGTTTTTTGGTATATTTTACTTGCATGCATTAAGTTTAAAAAATCCAAGAAAGTATTTTAAAAAATATGAAAAATATTTTTTAATGGTACAAATAGTAAATATTTTACCTATTGTACATTTAGTATAACTTGATCAGTGGATGCTGTGTGGCAAACAAATTAACGTATTATAATTCAAAATAAATGAGACGTACAGGTACTTGGCAACTCTCACTTCAAGAAAGGTCAAACGTGATCCATTTTGAGAAAACTTGAGGGAATTGTTAAAATTACTGATACGTTTATCACCGGAGCGTTTAGCTTTTCGGATTTTTCTTTGTCCGACTTAAAAGATGAAAGACCCGGCAAAAAGGCGCGTTCATTATTGTTATTTATAATGAAAACGTTAACGGAGGTTTTTGTGTTACGAAATTGCATCTGCCAAGCAGTCGGAATAGGCACTAATTATAACGGATTAAATAAGGTTATCATTTGTATTTTAATTTGTAAAAGGCATTTCCGAAAATTTTTAATAAAGAAGATTAGTATTGCTATTAAAGTCGTTTGTTTTTTTTGGTGCTCATTTGTATTCAAGAAGCGAAAGACCATTGTGATGTTTATACGAACTAAGATTGTAGATTTTGTAGCTCTAAACTATAAAACAATGCCAGTTTTTTTCTTGGAAATAAGAGAACCAAAACGGGTATTTTTTATCTATAATGAATCTGTTTTTGATTTATAATCAAATATTCTTTAAATTATCTTAAAAATTTAAATATCGTCACTTGGGTTTGCCAGTTTTTAAAATATTATCTTAGACAGTATTTTCCTAAATTAATGTACTTTCAAAAAAGGATTTGTAAGTTAAATGGGAGATTAGGTAATAAAAGTTTGGCTTAGTAATTACGTGTACTTTCGTAATTTTGGGAATAAAAAGTGCTCGTATATATAAAGTAAAAAAAAACGCTTTTTTTGTTAAATTTAAATACAGATACATTAATATATCAATTGTTTGTTGAATAATAAAGTGTTATTTATATAACTATGCAATGTGAATAAAAGTTTTATAAATCTTCAAAAAGTATGTACCATATACGAGGCAAAATACATTTTTATGATTCTTGGGATAAAAAATTATTTCTTCTGTATTTCCAAGTACATAAAAAGTATGAATTAAAAATACTACAGTTATTGTAAAAATAAAATTGAATCATTCAGCTTATCATTATGTATGATAGGTGATATGTAATATTTACTTGTATACGAAATTAAGAAAAAAACCACAAATTGAATTGCACAAGGGTGACGCCATATGACGCAACCAAAAACTTGGAGACAAAGTTTTAAATCAGAGTAGTTCGTTTTGTTCAGAAACCCCAATGAAATCAATCTTTTCCAACATATCCAATAAAGTGCTCAATACACAGTTCGAAGTCCACTTTTCTATTTGTTTTTGTTCCCATAAAATGTAGAAGTCATTGGGAACGATGGCTCCGTTTATTCTTCTGACGTAAAAAGTGGAATCAGGTAGTAAAATAAACCATACGATTTAAAGAGCGATTTATATCCAACGAGTGTCCTCTCACAATACGCGAATTAAACCACAATGCCGACACAATGTAAGGCATTTTTTTAAAACAAATATACAAGAAAAAACGAAATACAAAAGAATTTTTTTAAAGTTTTTGAATACTTTTATACAATTTATATATATTATCAATGCATTATTTAAATTAAAATGTGAGTTTTGAAATTCAAAGCTCACCAATCATGATAGAGGGATTATGGCAAGGTTGTCAAATGTGAGCTTCAAACTTCTTCAATTGTTAATTTTAGCATCAAGTATAATTATTAATCTTAGAAGTAAATTTTTGTCATACATAAAATACGACAGCGAACCAAAAAAAAAATTATAATTTATGTATACATGTTTTTGAGGTGCAAAAATATTTACGTAGTTCAAACAATTTAACAAAAATGCTTTTTCGGAATTGTAAAGAGTCCTGAAATACGTATATAGTAATATTGATGAAATAACTAACTCTATAATACAGCTCCGTAAAACTCTCCGTAAAGTAACGTATACTATTTCTTTTCAAGTTCAGTTTCCCAAAGTTAAAGTTGTTAATACGTATTATCGTAACTGTTTATAGGCATTTCAGCTATTGAAAATCACAAACTATTAGCAAGTTATTCGGCTGAGTGGTTGTTGGGCAGTAAAAGCAGAAGTCTTCAAAACTTAGCGCCAAGACTAAGCAAGCGTTAATAATTTAAACAACTCGTAAGTCGGTATTTAATTCATACATACATAATGTATTTGAATGCAGCACATATTATTTTTTATAAAACTAATAAATTTTGATAATTTAACCATCAAAATCACGACATGAAAAAAACAGGATAAATATTTTCTTCAACATAACACACTAAAGGCGGGGCGGGTACTAGTACCCGTTTCGCGGACTGCTGTCTAAAGGCGGGGCGCGTATTAATACCGTATCGAATGTGTTTACTCTAAAAGCGGCAGAAGGTTATTTTACTCTTTAAGTTTACGGCTCGTAATGTTTGTTTAGGACTCGCCAACGTTACTTCTACCAATACTGTCCAGTGATTCTGAACGAAGTGACAATGAAGAAGTGGAGTGGTCAGAATGATAATCCTCCAATTATTGAACAATTTTTAGTGACAAAGTGGTGTTGTTGTGATGCCAAGTAATCCGCAAAGTGTGTATGAAGTGGTTCAACTTTTTATAGGAAACGATTTATTTGACTGCATGCAAATCAAAGAGTGTATAGACTAGATTTCACACGTGCAATTTTACGCGAATTTCGTCCGCTTCGCACATCAGTTTAGTCAATTTGGTTACCCGTTATATATTGTGTAACAATTACATTTAATTTAATAACAAAAATCTCACAATTAACTCGGAGTAGCTAAACGGAAGAAAAAAAAATCAAAAAGTGCAAATCAAAGAGTGTATAGACTAGATTTCTCACGTGTAATTATGCACATCAGTTAAGTCAATTTGGTTACCCGCTTAAAGTGTGTTTTAACATACCAATGGGTTGAAGTCTCTAATTTCTCGTGCAGCCCCATAAGAGATGCTCCCGTGACTTTGTATGGGCTCTAATATGTGTCATTCCACACGGGCGCAGATATCGTGCGATGTATTGTCCGGTATGTCGGGTGATGTGAATCGGCCTTGACATATACAGAACCCATAAATCCCGGTGATCCCCGGCAGCTTTATCTGCGTACAGATGGTCGTAGTTTACGGTATCTTAACATTTTTGTTTGCGCCCCGATGCGTAATTTAATGGCGGACACAGTCACTCTGGCAACATTCTGTATAAGTTAGTGTCTGATTTTGGTGGAATGAAAAACAATATATCATTCCTTTTTTATACTTATTTTAACGAATTTACGTATATTTATTAGTCGGCTTGTAATATACGTAACAAATAATGTAAACCTGTTATAGATAAGTAATTAATTTTATTCGCAACTTTTTGCGATACTTATTTTAACTCCAAAAATACTCGACATTTTTACTCGACAATCAGTGTTTATGATTACGTTATCAAATAATAAAATCCATATATCTATTAGGCATATTATTTTTATATTGCATTTCACTTGTATTATAACAGGTCATGTATTGTAACAGGTTATGTAATTGTCAGAACTGTATTATAACGGGTCATTCAAAATAGCCGTATAACCATTAAATAAACTTTACGCGAATATTCGATACAATTGTTGCTTAATCCATAGTTGCTTACTCTCTGTAACCAATTAAAAACGATCCGCTGGGGACACTAACCTAACCAACTAGAGAGGCCTGAATAGTGATGGGTCTTAAGTAAATATATAGAACACATGCTAGGAATACATGATTTTTTTTTTAAATCAGTTATCGATAAAAAAAAAACCATCATTGTAGCAGGACTTATATTTTTTCCATTATAAGCCGTGATGGCTTTTGAATGATTTTCTTCACGCTTTTCTTATGATTTTGTTTATTTACATGTTGTCTACATATTTTAGTGATTGTTGTGATAATGAATAAGTCGTTCAGGTTATTAGCTGATGTTAGTAAAACTTAGATATCTTTAGCCAGTAAAATAAAGTTTTTAAATAACACCCAAGGAATTAGTATTTTTTTATTTTTTTTTGAAGTTGTGCAGTGCTTCTCGCCATGCACTGTATGATTCGGCATTTGCAGCATGCCGGTGCTCCTCTGGGCAGGATTTTAATCGAGTTTTAGCCGCGCTTGGCGGAGCAGGACGGAAGTGAAATGGCGTACTGTGCGACACACCCCAACGTACACACTTGGCCGATATATCGCCGGAAAATATATGAAATCGCGTGTCACTACCAAATTTTGCAGTATCGCTTAAACCGACGAAAAGTACAGATATATTATTCGTTACGCTTGTATACAGAGCAAACCTAACCTAACCAGTAACTTCTGAAACTGACTTCTGTTCTGACCTAAGCATTATTTTCTACTCTACGAGTAGGAAGCTATCTGAAAGAGGAGATTATAATAAACTATATTATATAAGTAGGCGGCCATTACGTAAATAAATATGTCAGAAAATAATTGATCCAGTAGTGATTTCACCAACAACTTGGACTTTCAAAAATTTTTCTCAAAATGTAATTTTTTTATATTGAATATATAAACAATCAACCATTTTATTACGTTAATGAAAAAAAATATTTTTTGTTTTTATATCATATAACCTCGTGATCAATAAGAAAACGTGTTATCCAATGAATTTATAATTATAGAATTTGCACATCAAACGAAGAAATATTAAATAAAAAATGTTATTATTTCTTAATACATAAAGAGTAAAAATTAAGACTGTGATTTATGAGAATATTAAACCTATTAAAATGATTCAAATTCTTACTACGCTTCAGTGGTTTGTAAGATTGTGACGCAAAACTACGTTAGCTTGGGGTGTGCGCGATAATTGTAGTTTCATGTTTCAGACCATTACTTAAATATCGTAATTAGCGATAGTGCGAGTGTATTAAATGAATTCGAAAGAGCGGATTTCTTTTATCGGATATTATAGATTTTTCTGCCATTGTTAGGTATAGCGTTGTCAAAGAAAAAACTCAATATACCCCGTGGACTCCAACTAGACTCTTGTTACCAACAGAAATCTTAATTGACCTTAAATGGTTTGACTTTCAAGGCATGTGACCTTTCCACTGTCATTTAATCTTTGAACTTAAAATATGACGCTGTTTTCTATTTTTATTCACTTGCCTGTGTCTTGATCCAAAATAAAATAGTTCTTAATTATAAATATGTAAGAAAATTAAATGTTAGTTTAAATCACGTATAATCAAACTAAAATATGCGTGAGCCCTATAACGCCAGTTTGAGATTTACTTAACAGGACGAGAGTTGAATTCAAGATTTTTATTTTGAGAGTCATAAGTATAACCACTCACGAGCCATGCAAATAGTTTTAAATTTGAAATAAAAATCCATGAATATATACTATTATAAGTATTGAAAAATATGCTTTCTAAGGAGATTTTTTTTTAAAATACACAATTCCCATAGCAACAGTTTATCGAGCAGCCAGACCTAATGTAGGGAAACGTAAAAAAAGGGTATTTAATAAATACACAACGTAAATCACGTAAAGTTACGGTGTGCAAAATAAGTTCACAGTTCACGGTCCAAAGCCCGGCTCTCCTTAGTAACTGAAACGGATTTTATTCATTTACCCGTTTTCTGAAAGACTTGAAGGCTTTCAATTTCCTGTAAAAGCCTTATGGCTTTGCAATGCCAACTGGGGCGTGTGTACAGGCAGTACTTCCGTGAGGGATATACAATATGTATACACGGAAAGTACAATATGTTGTAACTTGTAACCGAATTGTTACAAAGCTTATTCATCTTTTATACGCCTAGAAAAAAAGGTTGCTTGAATGAATTTACGTCGTAAAGTTCTATGAATATGATCAAATAATTGATTAAAAAACACCATTATAATACCACAGTCAATAATTTATTTTTGTAAATTAAAAATCACACGTGATTAAAGTGATTGATTCGTTGTATTGGTGGATTTCAGAAAGAATATAGCTATTTCTCTAAACAAGTTCTGCTTGAAATATTGTCTGAAAAAACTACTGAAACCGCAGATAAAAAATATTTATTTAGCAACGTAGTGATGTGTAGTAAAAATTAAAAAAATAAATGACATTCTTTGTTAAGTAAGGTTTAAAACTATGACATATGTACTTTATAATAAGAACGAGGTGTAATGTAAAAGTTTATCGCCAATGTTATTTGATACTGTTAAAAAGCTGTAAGGCTGTCAATCCAACCGAAAACTTCTATGACCTTTTCCATGAAAGAGAAAATATTTTTTTATTACGTAAATAAACACATTATGTTTTCAGAGAGCCCATCAGTTTCTGCCCACAAAAACTTACTTCCATAAAATATCAGTAAGATTTCTTTCTTGACGTTAACGTGGAAAAGTTGTGAAGGCGTTTACTTAGATTTTGACTTTCAGTATTTTGTAGGTACGAGGGTTGTACGAAGGCTGGAATTTCCATACGAATGTGTGAAGTGACACTCAAAAGCCTACTATTTGTCAATGGCTGAAAAAAACGCCCATATTAAAGGGTAGTTTAAGAAAAAACACTGGCAGCGCAGAAGAAGCATTTTAAAGCATAGATCGGGAGACTGCTAGATAGGGAGAGATGTAATGTACAAGATGAGATTTTTATTTGTGCAGTTTAATGAGAAAACTTTATTATGTCACATAATCTACAAAACATCGAGACAAGACAAAAAATATAAAAAATAAGTAATAAGAATAGAAGTCAGTTCCTTAAAAAAAAATTCTGTAGGTAATAAAATATTTGTGACTAAAGTCTGGTGGGGTAAAAACTTTTTTTAAAAATTATATTTATTTAAGCTTTTATAATCCTTTTACTATAGGTATGTCTAGTTTTGAAGAAAAATAAAAATATTTATTGCTATAATAAAATTAAAATATATATATATATTTTTTTTTTAATAAAGAAATAACTAAAACTACAATATAAATATTTATAATGTTTAATTTTTATTAAATTTCTCAGAAGGTAAAATATTAAAATTTCAAACGATAAAAGCGCTATTTTAACAGAAATAAAATAAAATAAATAAAATCAGTCTGCAATCGAAGCATTGAAAGATTTCAATGAAACCACACAAAAGCTTTGCGGAATTAATTTCAAAAACTGAGCGGAAGTTTCGCTGCTGGAAGTTTGCCGACGGAAGTGCAACTTTCTCAATCCAATTTAGTATTGCAAAGCCTCCATGAGTAAAGCTCTAGAAACAAGGGTTGCCAATATCTGCATATGAGACAGAATATTATTTTCTTCAAGGGATTTTTTTACTATAAAACACATGGAAAGATTTTGTATGTACAAATCGAATCTAGACAATATATATATTACTTTGAACAATCTCGAATCTCTAACCTGTTAATAAAATAGGGTCAGGTGTCTCCATCAACCGAGCTTTTCAATGAATAAAACAAACAATAATGCACCATTTTTTAATTATTTTCTATGGTTTATTAAAAACAGATGTGTGACAGCCCTGTTTGTGACGCATTAAGAGAGCTTCACACAAGTGAAACTTCAAAACTAAGTAATCTGTAAGTAGGAATGCAGTCTTAAAGTGACTGACTTGCGCTGCTTTAATATCTACTTTCGCAAATAAAAGTGATTATACATTTTCTTTTCTGTATATAAAAACAATATTTGATGAAGTTCTCTCTGGTAAATTAAGTTGAATTGTTATTTAAAAACGCCATAGTTATTAAAACAAAATATTATTATGTAAAGTAATTTTATGAATTAGACATTTTGTCGCTTTGTTAGTTCATCCAGTTTTCATGTTTAATGGCGTAATTTTTTTATTCAAAAACATTTTTAAAAGGATGTGTGTGTCTTTTTTTTTGAAAATAAACAGTTTTTAGAATAAAAAGCAAACGATGACTACATATATTAATTTTTTACATTTTTCATAAAGTGGACAAGAGTAAAAGTATTAAGAATTATTAACTGTAGATACTTATATAGATCTTTCATATAATATTGATCCAGAAGTAATCTTTATATTTACACGATAAACATAATATGTGATAGATGTTCTTCATTAAGTTTTTACGCGTAACGTATTAAAATTTATAGGTTCATACAGATCGAATTTATTACAGGGAGGGAATAGGGGGTAGAGGCGAGGTTTCCGGTCTATACGGGGGTAGGCAAGTTCACACGTTCACCTCTCCGCATCCAGGGCACTGGTTGTTCAAGTCATTTCCGCCAGTTTTTATTATGAAAGCGAACGAATATTTATTATTCACAGCTGAATACTAAATTTAAAATATTGCACACCAGGAAGAATTCAGCTCGCTGAAATAAAACATTTTAAACGATTTATATTTTATAATTTTTTTCCAAAAAACTATCCAGCGTTACATCCTCTCATTAGAAAAAATTAAGTCTTCGGCTACTTCGTATAAAAATACACGAGAGAACAACGAAATGTTAAAAACGAAAAATAGGTCTATTGCCAGACTTAAAATAGTACACCGTCTTAAGTAGAAGAATTTAATTTGAATGGATAAGTAAAATTATCTCAAAGAAACGTTTAGCACATTCATTAAAATAATTTTAGAGTTACCTAAAAAATAAGCTAAGGCATTTAATTTTAAGTATTCAGCAAGTATACAGAAAATTAAATTAAGGTCGGAATTCTTCCGTCGTTCGTATAATTGCGAGGATTTAGCTTCACCTACAAGCGTATACTTTCATATATAATTATACAAACTGTGTCCTTATACATATTTACATAAAAGATAAGCTTTGGGTTAATCTTTTATTATACATTATAGTGAAATATTTTGATAGACACTAATCGACAGAGAGCCGGAAATGAAGTACTTAAGAGTAATTTAGTTAAGGTTATGCTACATATGAAATAAAGTCTCTTATTTCCTTGGTTTTAATGCATTGACCTTAGAGACGAAACGTCAAGATTATCAAAGAATACGAGTGGCACAAATGACCCCTATATTGCTCACACGCATAGACCTCTTGGATAGAGGCGTTTCGCAAACAAACAAAAAAGACGAAGAACAGCTGTTATATAAGTGACAACATAGTTATTAAGATATCGCTCAAATAAAATGCTAATTCATGTATAACATATTCTAAAAACCAGAAATAAAAATACTTATTTCCCTTTTATCCAACTGATGAAATAAGTGACTGATAAATCTAAAAAGTTAGTTATCGTCTAGAAAGTATACTTTGTAGTCTGTTTTTAATAGATCAAAAAAAAATAAATTGAAAATTGTTTTTTACCCCCTAAAACAGTTTTAAACTTAGGCTTTGTATTAAGGTTAACTAGTTGGTCATGCTCAGGACAAGACTTGAGTTGAGTGAGGGATGTTAAAGTTTCACCCCGTTCGTGCAAGTTCTTCATTTCTCTTGAAATCGGTACAGGGCGGAGTTAGTGATAAATGGCTTCCGCTGCCAGCAGCTCCATACTCGGGGTCAAGGTTCATGGACCATGAAAATTTAGCCTTTTTAAGGCTTTGAAATTTTTCTAAATATACTGATCGGGTCAAGTAACAGCTTAGTACGTTTTTGAAGAAGTAAAGCTCATCTGCAGAGCACCAAAGCGATAAAGAGAACACCGATGAGTAAGAAAATCTCACCAATGTATTTTAATTCTAAGGGTTGTAATATTCACAGATTTATTAAAAGGCTTCCATTAAATAAATAACATATATAAAAATTATTATTGCAAATAATAAGATAGAGTGTCTCTTATAAAATGCGGAATACTTTAAATCCAAAATCCATACTACCATTGTTGTAGCCAATAATACTAAATAAATCAAATTATATTTGCTTAATTTAAACATAATAAAAATTTGTGAATACTGCGCGCTATAAAATTTTGTTACCAATTAATTGAATTAAAAACATTCAAATGTTTATAATAACAAAACTAATAACTGTATTATGATTTACATCGAAAAAGCTTGGACCGGATAAAACATTCGTTAATGCACAGAATCTTTGTTGAAAACTGGAAAAACAAAATATAGTTTCATTCTAGCAAAAATACATAACAAAAATAATGAATAAATATATTAGTATGAATTACGCGTAAATTTATGAAAAAAATGTGTCTAAAAACAAACATGTAATATTTTATAAGTACTTGAATTGAAAAAAGCGATATTTGTATCTCAAAGACAAAAAAAATCTGGACATATCCTTAATAAATCTAATAATGTTGATCATTTATATACAAAGAGGATAAAATACAAGTAAAGATAAAAGAATGAAATGTATATTCCTTGAATCAAATTGTAATCTAAATTGAACAATCTGCCATACGATCTACGTACTGAGATGCGGATATAAAATATCCGTAAAAATATATCAGACGTCAGAATCGTTATAACAATACAGCCGAGCATGTAACAGAGATATGAAAACTGGGAGAAGGGTTGTCATATTTATATGTAAAATGGGGGATGTGAGAGTATGGAGGTCGCTTGAAAGCTGAAAGCCAGATCACACCAACTATTAACATTAGAAAACCGTGCATTAGATTGCCATACATTGAGTAACTAAGACATCATAAAATCGATTTATTTTGATCATAACTCTAATTACGAAAGTAAAACTTTGAGAGATAAGCATTTACGTATTCAAAATTTTAACAAACAAAAAACAAATATCATTTAGTAAGATATTATTAAATTACTTTGAGACATCAGCGCTAACGACTTTAAAGACTGCACAAGATTTGATATTTAGACCATTACGGTATTTTAATTTTAAATAATTTATTATTTATTATATCATATATACGAAGAGTTAGCACTTAAATGTGTGAATGGAGGACATCGAGGTTCCTAAAATAGAGAACGTGTTCTCGGTTTTTTCACAAAATGGGAGCCCTGTGCGCGGGGAATCCGCGAAAATGTTTCAGTTCGTCCAACTAACACAAGGGTAGAAAATATAAAAAAATATCGCCGCTTAGAGAGGAATCTCCTCGCAGGCTGGGAAAAAAACACACAATATATATATTCAGCTTACCCAGGCATTTATCACGGCTTCTATGATGGGATATTTTTTTCGAAGAGGAAAATATTTCATGACGTTTTTCACAGATCGTGACGAATGGCGCTATTATGCGGGGGTTTGAGATGCTGTGATGGGGGTGTGATTGGCATTCCGAGATTTTGTGCGCTTTGTAGCATGAAAATTGGATATTCAATTGTTTGTGTCTTTGCTTTGTCAAATTTTAATATGGAAAAAAAACATATTCTTTTAATATGCAATGGTATTGAGTGAGATGGAGCACATTCGTTCTGAAGCTCATCAGTATAATATAACATGTTAAGAGTTAATAATAATTTTATTATATAAAACTTTCAATGTATATTTCAATGTAGATTTGAATGAGTTTTCAGATTTTGTTAAGTAACGCCAAATCATATATAAACTGTAGAAAAAATCAATTGTACAAAGTAATCCAAAGAAAAAATTTTATGTCTCATTTCCAGGGTTTATTTTGGTGTACGTAATTAAGTTGTTCCAAAGTTTTTTTAGTTAAGTTATAGTTCAATACAATTACTTTATCTTATTTTCTCATGGCTTTGTCGATATCAATTTTGGCAATTAGCTATGAAAAAAATATGAATGTGAAAGTTCAATCAGTATGAACTTCTTGATTGCGAGCTATCAAAAATATAAAGTTTTAATTTGGCAATTAAAGATAATAAAAAATACCTAAGGATAATACAAAACACCGAGTGTTTTTTCGTTACCTGTGCTTTTGTTGTGTATAGAATAAGTTATTTTGGAGAATTAGGGGTGTCAGTAGCCTTTTGATCCGATCGTTAGAATATAACGACACAATTCCGACAAAAAATGGTATCGTTATGAGGGGGAGACAAAAACTTTTGTTGACAAGTTAAATTTTAATTTTAACCCGTTCGGCGCGGGCGGAAGTACAGACGCCATCGATCGCGGGGTCCTGCAGGGTCGCCGGACAACTGTTGCTGTACGCTTGCGCGTCACACGGTGTCGTGATGAATAACTACCCCGCGACACGCAACACAACCCTTCAGCCGGAGGGTTGGAACGAACGAAAAAACGAGGCGATTGAGTAGCTCGATAGGGCTGTAGATGAAGTGACGTATTGTTCGAGTGAGCGAAGAGAATTTACATCAGGTTGAAAGAATTTATTGTCCTCATATTCACGCCGAAGAATTCGATTGTCTGAGTAACGACTTGAATAATTTTGCGGTGTTAGGAAAACGACAAGTCAATCTACCCAAGAAAAAAAAAAAAGTATTATATAAACATATTTTTGAATAAAATACTTGAGTGATTTTCCACATTTTTATTTTTATTAGTGACCGGTTTCGCCAACCTTTCACTTTGGCATTATCAAACAGAGTTTGAAAATGATACTCTGTTTGATAATGCCAACGTGAAAGGTCGGCGAAACCGGTCAGCAATAAAAATAAAAATGTGGAAAATCACTCAAGTATTTTATTCAAAAATATTTAAATGGAATTCCACCAAGTACTCTCTGTCAAAAATATTGAATTTCTTATTATATAAACATTACAAATTTTTAAATTTTTAAATAGTAATGGATGCATACGTATTTTGGATATTCAATAGTAAGTACATAATATACATATATATATTTGTAGTATATAATTGTATAATACTCATATTTTCACTATTAGCAGTAGCAACAATTAGCAGTATGAACAGGCAACAAAACTTATAACCGTATATAAAAAACAAAATATATTTAATAAATATATTTATTTTATATTCCAAACAAAGTTAATAGGTGTTTATGAAATTAAAATTATAGCTGGGTTTAAGCCCAGCATACCTAATTATAGATGAATTATTAAACGAAATTAATGGATCGACTTTTAAGGCAGGTATTAAGCAAAGCACGCATTATTGTTATTAAAATTCAGAAGAAAATAATTTATGCTTTTCTTTTAATAATATAATTAAAGATGATAAATATGTGGAGAATAAAAATTTAATATTCGAGATTTAACGTTAAAGTTAGAGAGATAAAGAGAGAGAGAGAAAGAGAGATTGATTATTGCTAATTTAGATTTTTGCATTGATTAAAAAATAATTACAATATCCAAAGTAAAAGAAATAGTATTTTTAGCTTCATAATATAATATATCATGAAAAATAGACACACATTTTATCAATCGTTTAATCTAGCAAGTAATATTATAATAGGTTCTTGAATACAAACATTGGTAGTCATTTTGTATATATTTATTCTCATATGATTTATAGCCACTGTTTTTTTGTGTTAAAGTGTCTAAATAAACTGCATAAGAGACTATTTTAAAAAGTTTATAATTGATTTATCAATATTCTACAAGTGAGAGTAATAAAAGCTTTTTACGATAAGACTTCTTACATGCTTGCTGCTCTATAAAAACTTGTATCAGGTCAAGCATTTGTAGATATTTGTCAATAAAGTAAAAAAAAATCAATGAGTCTTTTATGCATTGACAATATAAACATATATTTCTGTTTTGTCTGAAATGTAGTGAAAACAGTTTAAAATTCTTGAAAAAATGAATAGACCAATAAAAAGTGCCAAAAACATGCATATTCGCGAAGAAATCTGGAGCCAAGAAGGATATTAACAAATAATTATTTTAATTTGACTCTTCGTCAAAAAATTGTTAATTATTTTACTATTACTATAACTTTAAAAGGTATTGAAAATATTGATTTGCTTATTTTCACAGATTATATCACATGCTGATATTAATTCAGATAAAATAATATCAGCTTTATTCTGTTTTATTTTTAAATCATTTTGTGTAAATATTTATAAGATTTATAAATTTTTTAAGCGAAAGACTAACAAATTTTGTTTTTTAAGTATTATTTTTAGTTAATATATATATGGAGTTCGGTCTAAAATTGTATTGCAATTTTATATTTCCAATGCAGAGTCAAAGATAATTACCGTATATGAAATAAACGCTGCAAATTGGTTTTTTATATATATCTAAGTGCGTATTTAATTAATTAATCGATTTTTTATTAGCAAGTGAATAAAAGAACTTACGTTAATTGAATTCTACTAGTTCTTTAAATATATATTACGATTAAAGACTATAAAATAAGCTTACGAAAGAAAAACGGCCTCCAACGAATTCGTAAGTATTTTTCAATAACATGACTGAATGTTTTTTATTAGCAATTGGCTTTGCAGAAACTATATGTATTAAGAAAAAATATATCATAAATTAAATTTTAAAATTATTTATAAATATCAATACTTGACAATACTCTTCATTTGAATTTAGTGAGGATATTGAAGTAATGAAGAAGTAGGTTTGGATATTTTGTAGAAAAAAGTATATAATGTGTTATTCAGTATAGTATAGTTTGTATGTTTTGTTAATGTATACACATATATTTTGAATATTTATATATTTGTTTATGGTAAGTACGCATTTGTAGTATTATGATCTAACGATATTATTTTTTGGTAACCATTGTTAATGTGCAAGTTATTTTTTATAACCTATAATATTTGTGATAAAAGACCTGAAAAAAACTTTGTGTTATTTTTGTAATAAAAATAATTAAAAAACACAAAAGCCACATCAAAACAACCCGTTACGAAACACTGAAAGCATGATGTGTTTTATAAATATATTATATAATATTGTGATATGAAAAAAAATATTTCACATAAACAGTTTGTTTTGATGATCCTTTGAAAGCTTCCATTCATACGTTTTTTCCTCAAATTATCGAATAAGTATTAAATTTTTTTCACAAAGTCAATAAAATTGAGGAAAAAAACTACAAAACAATAATGCCCATAAAAATTCATTATATTATCGGTATATGTAAGTAATATTTTAAAAATTGAAGTAATATATATAATAATGTAGATTCAAAATTACGTAAGTTTATTAAAATTTAACAAAAAGTATTATAAATTTAACATTTAAATATTTACTTCTTAGAGCGATTTAAGTAGTATTTATATTTATAATAGATATAAGTAAACAGACTGCTTGGAGATAAATAAATAAATTCCGTATAAAGCCCTTTCGACTTTCAACATTTGTCATGATAGATAGAAAGCCGTTTCAGATGTTTGACAAAGCTCTCTAAAAACAAATACTACAACTTCAAAACATATTTATCCATATCTCAGCTATTTGACTAATTATATTTATCATTTGTAATTTTTTAAAACAATATTTGAGGGTCTACATTATCGGCCAGATCCAGAATGTTATTCGATTCTACTCTCAAGCAAACGTGCTCAATAAATTAAAGAACAAAATTTTGACTTGAAAAATTTATGTGTGTCTATTTTTTGGATTGAACGTCAATCAAATGCGTATTTATAACCCATTACGGGTATATAATATAATTACTAATATGATTACTGACGCACTTGATTGACGTTCAATCCAAAAAATAGACATACATATATGATGGTGTGCGTCTTGGCTAAATTAATAGATTTTAAAAATAATATCCAGATTGGATTAAAAACGCTTCACTTGTTACTTTGTTTAAAAAGTCCAGAGCTTGCAAATCACTAAATATTGGTTGGGCTGGGCACATTGGTTCATATGTAGAATATGATTGTTTCACACAAATCACGAAGATATTTTTCTGAGAATTTCTTTAATCATCTTCTATGTGTGAACTAATGTGCCTAATCATATTAGTAATTGAAAAATTTACATAAAAAAGTTTATAAGGGATTGTGACGTTAGAAGCCGCGTTAGATTGAAATGATTATGGGCAGTTTCGTCTTGCTGCAGTTTCTTGCATACAAATGCATTTCGGGTGCCACAGGGCAGTACTCACTCTGGAGGCAGTCGGCGTTGAGGAGGTCCTTGCACTTTTCGTGGCACTTGACGCCGCACTCGGTGCAGCGCACCCCCTGACGAGCGATGCCCCACAGCAACCCTTCGCACTCGTAGCAGTACGTGGGGGATGTTGCCGTCCACAGCACGAAGTTGTGCGGGGTAGTGGAGGAGATGGGGTAGATCAGCGCCTGAAGGGTCTTCTTGTACACGTGCATCTTCTGCAAATCAAATAAACACGCATTTATGACAAACTGTCATAATCACACTTGCAAACAAGAAAACCATCATTACGGAAAAAAATTACAAATTAGATTTACTAACAGGTTAATTTTTTTTATAAAACTATCAATAGTCCATTTTTAATACGTTTAGAAAAACCACGTACTTAAAAATATGCAATACTATATTCAGAATTATCTTTGTCAAAACGCATTATTTTCTTTACGCGTATATAAAAGTAGCATTCAGTCTAAAGCATACACGTAAATAAGATTTTATCGCTGATAATTATGGATTTATCATTAGTATACTATATGAAAATTTGTTTTTCAGAAAGATCAAAGCTAGAGCCTCGTACGGAACCAGATAACAAAGGGGGCAAGTACTGAAATTACATAACATATTATTAGGTTGAAATTAGGCCTAATGGTCTGTATTATCAACGTGGCCACTAGGAATCTTTGAAATTCGGTTATTCGATATAAGTCATTAGTGAAATTGCATGTCATTTCATTTTTATAATTTTTGTTTGTTGCTTCGATATTTCTAATCAAAATAGCTTTTACATTACTGAATATTACGCTGCATATTTCATTGTAAACAAAAAAAAAATATTTTGAATATCCCTTGCACTATTAACGTACAAAAAATATTTTATGCAATACTGACATGGCTGGTTTATTGCGTTTCTAAATTTCCAGATAAATCATATTCTGTAATAATTCAAGCTTTCATTCAGTATAAAATAAATTTTGTTTGTTTCCGCATTATGGCGAAAAGTTTAAATGGGATAACGTGACTTACCAGTTCTTCGTCGTTCAGGGTGGCTCTCGGAACAGCTGATGTGAGGCCCGCATTCCTTTTTGTCGCTGCCATTGTCTATATTACAAAAAAATATATTAGTACAGAATAAAATATACTTCGTAATAAAATATATCTATGTCTAGTAACCGAATTTGTAGTGCATTTTTCTAAAATCCTATGTAATAAAATTTTCCTACGAATAATGTGTCGAGCAGTAGTAATTAGTTCGTCGTTGTTAATTTTCTATCCATCTACGTTTGTTAGTTTGAAGTATTTCAAATTGACCTGTCAACAAAGCGTCTTGAAAACATAATATTAAAAAGCGTAAGTTTTATTTATTAACCAACGTTGCAACTGAAAGAAAAATAAACTTTGATTTTAATTTCAACTGAAAATTGTAATTATTTTCATGTAACATCTACTGGAAACAATTAAGTGTAAAAATTTAATCATTTAAAATTTTGCGGTGACTTATTTTGTAGGTCATAACATATTTTATTTTATAAAGCATCTTTTATTCCACTAAGTAGAATATTTAATTCAAGACCCGTTTCCTTATCAGCCTGGGACAGGATATTACGAGACGGTAGGATGTCGTCGTCTTATCCCTTCGCACTAATTCCTACCAAAATATTAACATAAAAAATATGTCAACAATAATTCTGTTAAATTTTGGAGTTGACTGACGGTTCGCTGCCTTAACAATACACGGATGGGAACAACCTTTTGACAAAAAACGGATTTTCGTAACAAAGAAAACAGTTAAGCTTAAAAAAATTGTAATATTTTTTAAGTGATAGAAATTGATTGCAGTATCACAAAGTACAATATGAGATTTCTTAAAACAGTCGTGTTCCGTATACCATGGTAAAATATTAAAGATCTAATCTTAGTACATTTTAAAACATCGTATAAAGTCGTATTTATTTATTATAACATAATCCTAGTAAAAATTATAGTAAGATCAAATATAACTTGTAGTTACTTGACCATATAAAAAACGCTATAAACGGCTAAGTAAAAATAACATAACAGCAATATTCTTACATAATTTTTTTATACGGCCTTATACTCTGCAAACGTCGAAATTGAGAAAAAAAATAATTTTGAGTTAAATTTTATATATAAATAAAATCTCTACATTGTATACATGAAAAACTGATTTAAAAATCTCATAAGTTAAATCTCATTTTTATAAATCAAAAGTATTCTGTAAAGCAGCGAATCATAAAAAGGCTGAAAACGAAAGTGATCTTGAATTTTGAAACTATGTAGCTTATTTACTAAATAGTCTACTAATCAGAAGATCGAGATTCACATACCCGCAGCTTAGTTTTTAATGTAAAAAATAAAAAAAGTCCTTTTTTAATGATTAAAGTACCTTCCACGTGTGATCAGGAAAAACAGTATTAATCTGTTTCATTCTATAATTGTTTCCTAACTGATTTCAGCGTACAGAAAAATTGAATTTCATTTTTACAGCTCGGAAAATGGGAAAAGGCGACGAAAAATCTCCGCTGGGCTCACTGTAGTAAATTTTATTCTTAAAAATACCCAAAAAAGGTTATATTTGCCTTTTTCCGTATTTGCCTCCGGCTGAAACCTTTTTTTTTTCATTTCAGATAGAACCAAATCCACCAATGGGAAACCTCAAAACATGGACGATAAGATTTATCTTATCAAACAGTTGGCGTTCTGGATTGTGAATATAAATAAAATAAGTAGAATTACACATCTGAGATAATATGGAAATAAGAGGAAGAGTCATAGATATATTAGAACACAGTATCATGCTCACTTACAAGGAAAAAGTTTATTATCAGGTAGTATATATTGCATCGTTTTACGATGCAAATAACATGCAGTTGATAGCAGTAACTATGAAAAAAATAACGATTATTTTTATTGTAATTAAAAATGATATATGATTAAGCATTTTAAATTTTGAGTATTATCCAAAATTAATACAAAAAATATGGTTTATTTTGAATTACACATAAAAAAATATTTAAGAAAGACATTTATTATAAGCGTTAAAAGCTTCACACATGGGCTTATTAGCTACACAAAACACAGGGGGTTTCTTTTTAGGAATTGACATTTCGTGTTTTGCGATGATCTTACATTGGTGACTTCTACTTCTTCTGCCAACTATCTACACACAAACACCAGAAATATTAAAAGTTCTTTCGAAATCTGTTTAAATGATGCATATTTGTATAATTAATGTGCAGACATCGGACAGTGCGTTTACGTTAATTATGTTATTGCTATGAACTGTGGCGATAACACTTTTAAAATATTTACCGTGCAATGACACGAGTTTATATTAAGTTTAAATATATCTTGCTTATTTAAATATTAAAAATCAAAATAAGAGAGATTGTATTTTTTTGTGTGGAAGAGGGGCAGAAGCAGTTATACTAAATCTCTCGAGCACACATGACAGTTACCCTACTTTAGGACTTTAAGTCGTAAATCTTCACTCGAAAGTCCCGAAAAAGGGTAGCCACGAGGCTGAGTTAGCTTTGATCACGTTGCTGGTTCGTATCTTCGGCTGCCAGTCTAGTAGAGCTTCTTACTAAATTCTGTAAGTAAACTCATTACCTGAAGTTACGTGCAGATCAATTCTTATATTTCTCAAATATTAACTTAAGATCATCACAATATCACAAAAAGCCCAATTCACTATTGTCTACAATATGGATTCAAAAGTGATACTAAAAAAAATCACACAGGTGGGTTTACAGGGCGATGAATACATCTACAAGCAATCGATGCATATCATGTGTGAGACTAGAATGTATTTGTAATTTAAATCTGTCTTTTAGTGTAGCAAAGATGAATTAAAAAAGTGCTTATAAATGAAAATAAATGGCGTCTGAATGCTGTTGTTAATGTTGTAAAAAATAATTTAAATATCGTTGCAAAGAATTTTGATAAAACATCACGTCATCTGTGATCGTTGCAAATAATGATTGAAGCTGAAAAAAAGCATTGAAAAGCTTTCTAATGTTTACAAATTGTTGTGTAGTATACCTTGAGCACCTATAGGTCCATCCATGACAGGGTAAAAACAATGAGTTTGGATTAGTTTCAGTTCTACAAACATATTTGCATACAGTACAGGAGAAAGAGGGTAGGAAAATGAAATGTGTGTGGCACCCTTAGAAGGGTGCAGTGAATCCAATCATACAAGATCCTTTAAAATATTCAAGTCGTGTTTAGTTATTTTAATACATTTAGTTAGAATTACTCAATTTCAAAAATATTTCTAGCTGGTCTTATAAAAGTGAATTCACTCAGTCTTTGTTTTGTTCAGTATATAGTAAATAGTATAATTTAAAAAAATAAACAACAAAAGTGTGTAAGCATCATTGTAAGTAAATATCGATTGTTTTACGAGTACGGATATCGATTGTAAAAATATTGTAACCTTCAATTCTCATATTTTTAAAGATAATAGAAGTCTAAAGTTTTCTAGAAATTAAAACTTTAGGCAACTTATTTATCTTACAAATTACATTTAATAATTAAAACAAACTGACATTGAATTGTACATGTTCTTAAATTTCACATTGATTATATCTTTTTTATAAATGATTGATAAAGATTATGAAATTTAATATTTCACATGCTGAATGCACATTTAATAAACAGCTAGTCCAACAAAAGTTGCCTAGTTAGTAAAAAGATTATCAATGATAAGATAAATCTAACATCGACTTTTTGTTTAATATTGTCGTGTAAAAATAACGAAGTCTAAAAATGTAATTCATAATTGAAATTTGGGTATTAATTGTTGTTTATGTGAATTTTGGAGAAAAAAAAACGTTTGCTACTAGAATGTGTTCGAGTTTCAGAAACTATATTCTCAAGGGTAGAAATATATAATTCGTTACAATTATTAAGAATGGGTCCATACTTGGTACAAATAAATATAATCCTATCGTCTATGAAGCAAAAGAAAAAGACATATTCACAAATCTTTGTTATTATAATATATTTAATTTTAATAATTGAGTATGATAATAATTCTACATGTGAAATACATCTTTGATGCCCATAAACACGAGTTTCGATAATTATAAAAGACATGTCATATTGGGTGTGAGTTTGATTCCGAGCATAGTTTTGCAGGGTTAGGTTAGGTTTGGTTTAGTATATCTTTGATGCCCATAAACACGAGTTTCGTTAATTATAAAAGGCATGTCATATTGAGTGTGAGTTTGATTCCGAGCATAGTTTTGCAGGGTTAGGTTAGGTTTGGTTTAGTATATCTTTGATGCCCATAAACACGAGTTTCGTTAATTTTAAAAGGCATGTCATATTTAGTGTGAGTTTTGATCCCGTGCATAGTTTTCCAGGGCTCGGAACAGTAATAGTAATTTCAAAGACGCGGTTGACCTTAGGGAGGATGGCTTAAGATAGTTGTGTGAAGTGAGATAAAGCCTGCCTCACACAGACGACCGAGATTACAAAGGGAACCTTCATTAAGTCAAATGCTGCCAGTCGTGAGTTACATCAGTCGTGGCGTAACAGAGTGTCTGCCGCGGTGCTGCTTTTTATCCAAAAGCCTCACAGGCTTTGCTCAAAGCTTCTTGTAAATCAGGCCTATAATATTTATGATACGGCCACAAGTGAATATTTAATGATACAATATTTATGCAAGGAGCTACAAAGCTCATTTCATCACTGAAAAAGTGGAATCTGTAATAGCACTTTCATTTCCCAAATGCTTGTTTGTAATCTCTAAAAGCTCAAAGAACTTACGTGCACTAGAGACATATTCAATTTTAACAAACCTACAATAAATTGAATCCAATAGAATATTTAAAACAAAAATAAATCTTAATCTTCCCTTAATTATTCCTATTTGTAAAATATCTTTGATCAAAATATTTAACATAGATGAAAACTTAATAAAAATATTTTGTTATTATATTTATTTTAAATATAAGAAAGGTCACACGATAAAAAAAAAGCGGATTTATGAAAATTATATTATTTTATACAATGCTAGAAACATGATTTTTTTGGAATTTATATATATATATATAACTTTTAACGTTTTGTTTTATTAAAAATACTAAAAACCCACATTATATTAAGTTTCCCAGAAACTACTTGTTACAAGTAAGAAGGACGAAGTAACCACATAAATTGATGTTACTTTCGCTAGTTAGGTTAGGTTAGGTAAGTATAAAGGATTAAGGTCTGCTAACGGCTACTCCGTCTCGGGTCACCCGGTACATCATACCACATAACAGCGAGGCTGCTGCAGAGGGGCGCGAGGGTGTGGCGGACTGAAGGGCTTGGGATTTATTTGAACACTTAGATGTGCTGAATCCGAGGTACCGCGTAACTATGTATGTAGTAAGCCTACTGAAAGCGTCCGCTTCGTCATAACATACGCGTATGTTGCAGAAAAAAACAAAATTTCAACTCAACAACACGGTATACGAATGAATCATATTAATTGAATATTTAAATAAACCCTGAAAATATGAAAAATTGAATAAAAATAAATATTTTAAACATGCAACTAGTACCACAGTAATTTGAACTGATTGAAACGTTTAAAAATCTTCAAAACAATGAAACTACTATATGATATATTTATGACACTGAAACTTTGTAGTTTAACGTATGAACTTCATAGTAACCCTTAGAGATAGTGTTTATAATAGAATAGTGTGTATTTTAATATTGCAATACATCAATGAAGTTTAAAGCATCAAAGATGGAATTCGTTTCAGCAAGAGTTATATTTATATTTCATAATGCGTCATAGTAAATCCAGCATATGACTGTAAAACGTGATGTCCACGTGACGAATGAGAACAATTTGGGTTTTTGTTTCGGTTTTTAATCATCATTTGAAATAATTGCGGCGGTGTTGGAGCGGACGTAAAATGGAGGTTTTAATTCAAGATTCCTTTGTACTGCACATCATGACGACAACAAAGAAAGAGAAACAACATTGTGAGACACTTTTCAGCAGGGGGGTTGAAGGGTGGCGAGGGTGGAAAAATTATGTAGAGTGACAAAAAATGTCGCTTTAGACTTGGTTTTGTATGCCACGCACAAAATTGAGACTTATACTTGCAGAAACCTTATGAAATTACCTGGCAGGTAAATATTATGAATAAAGTTGTAAAAGCTATTTTTGTAAATATAAGTGTATATTGTGTTAAATTGAAGAGGAATGAAGTAGATCACGTCTTGAAACTTAGTACTTAATTAAAAAAAAAAAAGAAAGGTATTAAATGCCATTTTTTAAGCCTGGTGCATATGTACCCTCACAAATTATCTAATATTTACAAACAAACAAAATTTATTGTAAAGATGACATTGAAAGTATTTACCAAAACTTTAGAAATAAATTTTATTATTGAAGATCCAACAAAATATACATAAAAGTATATTTAACTAAATATAAATATATATTCAAAAAATACCAGACTCTTATATGTTATGTCGTGTTTTTTTTGGTTTCAGTGTTTTGGTACTTAGGATTACTTCATAAATTTGAAATATTACTAATTATTTTAAACACTTTTTTCGGAAACGTTATTTTTGAGGAAAAATATATATGAGTAGAAAGTAGCTAATTAAAAATTCCAAGCGCCTACTAGGTCAAGTAGTAGGGTCAACCACCGCAGCCGAGAAGTAACCGTTTACCAAAATATAATCAAACATTTCTTTACAAAAAAAGCATAATTTATTTTCTGTTTTTGGCGTGGCAGTGTGCAAGACACTTTGCGAGGTAACGAAACAAAGAAAGCGTCAACGCCGGGTTTTTCCTCACTTGCCAACAAAAATGTCAGTGCAAAGTCTTTTCTTTCCAGCGGGCGAGCATGGCGGGATTTTTTGTCCGGAAGTAATCTTTTTTTAGAATCGTACTGAATTTGAATTTTCGCACATCCGTTTTGGGTGGCGGGAAAGCGGAACCCCGACGTCTTTTGTTACTACTTCGATAAATGAGTATTTGAATTTTGCTAGCTGAAAAAAAAACCGAGCGCTACACTTTTGGTTTTGTTTCGCAAAATTTTGTTTTGTAGTTTTCACTGTTAAATTGATGATTGATTGATTATTTTTTTGAATAGCGTTTAATAGTATTTTTAACAGATGTTTCAAAGCATACGTGATGATATGAAATAATTGTCACCATGTCCATATCATATCATTGTCCATGTTGCGTGTATGGCAATCCAATTATAGAGTCTTGAACGATTTGTAGATAGATATTTCAATAACGAAAAGCGTTGTTAAAAGTACACTAGTTTAGGCAGAAAAAAATTCAAATGACGTCGTAAAACAGGACAAAGTGGAAACCATTTAAATGTGAACTTACCGACGCCTTATTTTATTCTAGGCAAATATAGCAAAGTATTAAGCATTTACCCTATTTGTTTGCGTCCTATGTGATAAAAAATAGACGAAGGAGAAAAGCGGCTGTTCCGTTGCTCAAACACAAAAGTTTTTAAGTTAAGTTAATTGACTGTATAACTTGTATCACCGAGTGATTTATGTATTATTTAATTTAGAATGGTTTGAAAAAAATTGGAAAAATAGAAAAAAATGAAGATGCAAAGTAAGTACATGGGAAAAATCTTGATTTTTCAATTTGTCAGCCTGAACGTGATTAAAAATATTTAAATGTATGAATTTATTTGCAAGAACTTTATCTTTCATGAGACCAAACGCAAATTAAACGTATTGATGACTGAAGAAAAGAATTAGTACAAAAGATGATTATGCTAGTCTTCATAAAAACAAGGAATCGTACTTGAAAATTTGTGGTTTGCAATTACACAAAGATCCTAAATAGATTTCGTCCTGTATACTCTAGGAATGGAGATGAATGCAGAACAAGGACACTCCTAGATATATTTTAGATTAAGTATCTATTATATCTTTCGGAATGTAAACATCATTAAAATAAATCATTTTGAAGTAGTTGAAGTAGTAATAAATATAAAATTAAATGTAAATTAACACGATGAGAATCTTGTCAGGCTACTTCTCCGAAAGATAAATGTGTAAAAGGAAGATATATTTAAAATTCTGATTTTCAGCTAAGAAATGTTTTTTTTTACGAGATGTACGTTGTCTTGCAATAAAGGTCTTTTTTCCTAGCGGTTGTTGTGGGAAGTTATCTTGAAAGTTTTAATTATTTTTATACGGGCGACAGGGGTGGTAATAAAGATACATGTTGCGAGAAATTTACGACAAGATTAGGCTTCTCATGCCTTGGGGGTGGTTTTTTACGACGCTAAAGAAAATTTGATCTCGTATTGAATTTATTGTACGAGTCTATCGGGCAATATACGAATACCTGCTAACTAGACTCGATATCATATTTTAGTATTGTGTAAAACAAGTGAAATGATATTTATGAATAAATTTTTATCAATTAATTCATTAATATCAGTTTCTGTTTCAAGCTTTAAATATTTATTATTTTCTCTAATAGTCGGGAAACTTCGAACACATTTTTTTATTTTAACGTATTTTTTTAATTCCTTATTGATTTGAAAAGATCATGTATAATATGTCTGTCGTCAAGAAGAAAGATCTAAAAATGACATTGGGGTAGAACATTTATAAGTACTGTTAAGAACACACAGAGACCGCATACACACATATAACAACCAAAAAAGGGATAGTAGACATTGAATAATCTTATATCTATTTCAAATAGGTCAGAAGAAACTAAACTAAAGCGTCTGGAGGCATCGCAAGTATAAAGTGTATATTCTTATTATCCCCTCATTTTATTTCTATAAAAAAAGCTTATTTAAGGACGCCTCTTCTAATTTTATTTTAAATTGTTCAGCTGGCAGTGAATGGAGTGGATTTACATTGATTAAATTAAATCCTTAAAGTGAATTAATATGAATAATATTTAAATAAACTCAAGTATTAAGTAAGACGAGTTGTTTTTTGAATGTGCATTTGAAGTAAGTTGTGTGAATGACTTTTACTTAATTAATACAGATAATTAATTTCAAGAGAGTTATGAATATTCATAGGAAATTTAGTTTTTCAATAAATGATGTGTATTTTTTATTGATCTAAAAAAAGACGTATTTTATTTATATTATTAAAACATTATACAAATGCGAATCGAGCTGATAATTTTGCTTTGATTCAAATTGTATAAGAAGTTTATTCACAGGATGAAACTTATTCGGCTGTGCGTTTTAATTTTTTTATTTTGTAATTTTTCTTTTGGGAAAAAACGAAAATCAAGAGTAAATATATTTTCTGTATTGTTATAAAAATATACAATTCAAATTTTTTAAATTAAATTCAGCGAACTGTTATAACTTGTTAATGATATTTAAACAGGAAACCAACAATTTTTTTTAAAATTATATTTTTATGCTTATACTTTCATTTAAGGCAGTGATTTTTAATAATATAACCACTGTATTGTAACGATTTTTCATTTTAAATAATTAATAATTATTTTAATAATTATTTAAAATGTTATATTTTTATTTCCAATGAATCTTTAATTTTATAAAATTAACGTAAATGCGATTAAATCCGTAGAATATGTGTTATTCTCGTCTGAATAATAACTTAGGAAAGTTTGATCGGGGTGAGTGTAGGAGTGTGTGTGAAAATGTTAGTCTTAAGAGGGTGGGAGTAATTTAAGGTTGTAGTTACCAGCTCTGACACCAGAGGGATGGACTTCCGTCGCGGCCGGATGTCGGGCATGCTGTCGATGTTGCTGTAGAAGGGATTATCCCCGGGATGCCTGTAATTAACAACAATAAATGAGGTTATTTTTTATATATAATTGTTAAACATGAAGTATATTTAGAAAACTATATCAATACTCTTTATAAATAAATTTTAAAACCTTATGGTTAAATATCCTTAAAAACCCATGGAATAAAAACCCTATAAAAACAAGTTATAATAATTTTAAATTATAATCAAAAAATCAAAATTCATATTTTAAACACATGCGTGTCCAAATCACAAAATAGTGATGATAATAAATATATTAATTTATTGGTACGTACATGAAGTAGAGGTCTTTAATGTGAAGAATAACTCATTGAAGTTGATTCTTTTCTTATCAAATTTATTATTTAAATAATTAATAATATGTTAAATATAAAAATGGCAATGATATTTAAACGAAAAAATAAAAAAAATACACAAATTAAATATCGCTCATTAAGCAGGTTTTTTCTTGGACCATTAGCGCAGTGTTATAATTACAAGAAAATTGGAATTTAATAAGGAAAGATTTACACCAAAGGAAGCTGGCGGGCCATGTTTACCAGGGCTCCCCGAAAGCGGGAAAGTGGTAGGCTCTAATGGGAAATGACAAAGGGCGATGGAAAAACAGGAAAATTGGGGTAAAGAGAAAGCCCCATCCCTACGGCTAATTAAGTAAATAACCGTAAGCGCAAGACAAAACACCGAACTGAAAAATCCTGGCAGAAAAGTTCAGAAAAAATCTCAGTAAGATTTCAACAAAAAAATATAATATATATAATCAAAAATTTCATTCAAATACAAACTAATTTTTCATTTGTTGAACAGTGATATATACACACAATAGTCGAAATAAAAAAAAACGTATAAAAAACTAGAATGTTTTCTCTCTCTATAAACTGGTTTCCCCGTTCTTATATAATGTATATTAGATTTAATATTAAAAAGTTCTTAAGTTCCTGAGATGAAATTCTAAAAGAAGAAATATTTATTATTAAAGAACGCGAACTTTCAAAGCACAGGAATATATTAAAAATTTAAGACTAACATTAAATGATTAACATAAAAATACTTCATACCAATATTCTGAATATTTTTTTATTAAAATTTGAACAACAAAAAAATATATGAATATAAGTTATTAATATTGTAATATCTTATTAAAAATTCGTTTGTGTCAATTGCACACATTTTTATTATAAATAATTTAAGTAAATACGTCATATAAGTCAACGCCAATTAAAAAAAAAAATCATTTTAATGTAAATAAAATAAGTTGATTAAATTGTAATGTCATGAAACAAATCAATTACAAATATCAATATGACATTGATAATGATTAAGAACATTTTTTCAAATATTGAAAATTAATTAAAGATACTCTTAGAAAAAATATCATCGTGATTTGTGTGGAATTTGAAGCCACATCCCCAAGCTTACATAGCCGGTGCATTACCAATTATACCAACGAATCACTAGTACAAGCCAAGAATTTTTAACAATAATATCCTATAATTATGTCAATTAAATATTGTGTGACTTGCAATACTACTAAATTGTACAAAATCGTACTTTCTGTGAGACGGTCTTCACAAAAATCAATAATATATCAATATGACACGTTTTTGATTTTTTTTTATTTCTTCTGTTAAAGAATATTCGGTTTTGTATTTATGATTACAAGTGTCTGCTACTTGCTTGTCGGGCGCGTGTGGGCACACTCACTGATCGGGAACACAGGGCGGCCTGAAGTGAATCCTGAATTATTGATATCGATGGCTGAAGTTTGTTCACCTGCGAGTGTGTAATTGTCCGGGCGCGCTCACCCCCGAGCCCCACACTCTCACCCCCTCAGCCACGTAATTAATGTTTTGTCGTTTGAGTGCCTCCCCGGCGGAGTTGATTCGTGGCCACGTGAATATTTTTCACATACAATATTTAGATTTTTAAAAATACCCCATGTGAGAATTATTGTTGGTTAACTGTTCACAACCGAAACGGTGAAAGTAATCCTATTTTTTTGTGATAATCAATATTGTTATCACAAAAAGCACTTCTTCTTCAGAAATCTACAAAAAAATAATATAACGCAAAATAAGCTTTTTTTTTACTATTGTTAATATTCTTGACTTCCTAATGGAAGTCAAGAATATTTGCAACTTCAAAAATATTGATCTTGTGTATTGTAGACATATCAGTTAATAACTTGAATAAAATTATTGAAATTCTCGCTTACATGGTTGGAACAAAATACTTGACAGGCGGGGGGAAGCAGTTTTGAATAAAGCCTGTTTTTAGAACACAGAGATTATGTTTTTCGTTGATGAATGAAAAAAAAATTTACAACAAATATTGTAACCACAGTAAGTCTTTAATTAAGGCTTAAATTTTATTTATAAAACTTGTGATTACATTTTTTCCATATTTTTGATACATAAAAAAGTGTTCAATGTACACTTATCCGAAGAAGATAGTTTTACAAAAAAACTCATTTATCTATCGTAAATAGCTTTGTTAGTACAGGCAAAAAAGTCTGAAGGTCAAAATTTGGAGCAGCCGCCTACGTAGTACTACTCGAGTGGGTGTTTATCTTTGAACAAGGTGGAAGAAAATCTTCCAAGGAGAGAAAAACTGTCTGAAGTTTGACATGGTTGTTAGCCACGTGGCTTAAGGCGTCAGTGTTTGTAGGAGCTCCGCCTGTCACGGTTTTCCATGTCTCAACCATAACAACGACATTCATGCCGAGATAACAGATCTAATAAATATCACACAATTACTTTTGTGCTGTATTACAGAGGGTTTCTATTTTTTGGTTCTAGTGTAGCTAAAAAAATCGTTTTAAGATCAAAATCAGTTGATTCGGAAAAACCAATAAGTGTCAGTATAAAAAAATAATAAAATGATTACTTATTTATGTGAGAGTAAGGCTTGAGTTTATAAAAAAGTCACATCTCATTCTCTATGAGATTCCTAAAGCGTATTTTTAGCACCTGGTGATATTATAAGTAAGTACTTTTCTACCAAGTACTACTTTCTGCTTTTGAAGTGAACTTAGTCGGAGGTTTATAAAATATTTTTTATAAAAAAAGAACAACCCGTTATTATCTTGCTTGCAGAAGAAATGATCCGAAACTGTATTAAAAATACAATGCGTATTTGATTTAAAATCCACGTTTTTCCCATTATAACAGAAAACTATCGTTTTGTCAAAAGCGCACAGTGCTTGGGTGTTTTGTAAAATACTAATGTCACACATTGGTCAAATAAATCGTGTTAAACAAAAAAGAGAAATTTGTTATACAATGTTTTGTTATCCAGCAATTGAGAGAACTGATAAGCGCTAAAACGAAAGCTAGTAAATAAATAGTAATCTTAAAAAAATTGATACTAACTGGACTTTCTTAATACTTTCCAACTACCCAGACCCCCAAACCAAAATTATTACTAGTATTAGGGTTCACCACAGTTATATTGTCTTAACCGGATCTTTTAGATTAGTAGGGGGTCGAGAATAACTGGTTTAAAAGCCCACTATTTCGTGCGAAGTGTGCGCGCAAACTCAAACAGAATAATATTGACTTGACCTTCAAATATACAAAAGTCAAGGATGAGAGATTATTTATTTGTATTAAAAGTTATGGAAACAATCATTATATTATTCTCCGTGGGTTTTGGCAGTCACTGTAATAAAATGATTTGTTTACCGGATGTTGGGCTATTTTTATGTTTTCTAGCCTTCCACATTTTGACTTTGAAGTCGGAGGACAGAGAACTCCAAGCAGCTCAATACCCAAAGAAATCAAATCATCTTGGTAATTTATTATTTTTACAAGCGAGTATCTGCTTTGAAACGACTTGTTTTATAAGATACGGATGCAGAGCGACAGCCGCCGGCGCAGTGAGAAGTATGAACGAACGAAACCGACAAGACCTTTGATTAGTATCCAAAGGGTAAATAATTGGAACCTATTATTCGTTTAATTTACTCAACCCCCCCGCTTAGTATTCAGCTCGGATTTGAATCTCCCGGTAGCCGAGATAGCGGCCGCTGTTTGTTTGTTATCTAGATAAATTTTGCGAAGGGCTGATTCGATTAATTGCAATTTGTGAGTCACGTGACACTCCAAAATGGTAGCTTGAGGCTAGCGCAAGTCCTAATTAAGATAATAACGAACGAGGCATAGTTTTTTTTTTGCGTTTGTTAGGGATCGCGTAATACACTGTGGACATAAAAATAAGGTAGCTTCAATATTTTTTTATTACGGCAATAATATTTTTTATAAATAAACTGTTTTTTAAGACTTATAACCATAGTGGTTTGTAAAACACTTGTATAAGAATTTCGATGACGCAAAAAATTTAATGTACATAATCGTATATATTTTAATTAATTATATTCGCTCACGAAAAGTGATATAGTGAAAACACTAGACAATAGAAATCTTATTAAAATTTAATACTTAAAAAAAATATTGAATCAAAAAAAGTTTATGAGAATTGAAAGCAGATCGATTCAAGGTTAAACTTTTAAACATATTCATGGAAAATCGCAATTTATCTTCAGAGTCAAAAAGTTAAATAGAGATAGCTCAAGCGAAAATATCAAAAAAGAAATACAAGACCGAATCTTAAAAATAGTTCGACAGAAACGATAGACTCTCCATCTTTTAACGGCCATAAATATTCATAGCGAAAAGTCAAACAGAAGCGATTGGACTCCGGCGGTAATAAAATACAAGAGTAAACGCTTCGGGTTATTAGAAAATCTGAACGTTGGCAAGTAGGAGTCATCGAGACAGCCGAAGACACAGTTCTGGCTGAAGGTTCTATCACTCACCCCAAGCAGAGGGTGCATGCATCTTTCAGAACCAATTTACGAGAGACCTTTCAAGTCGGCAATTATTGATGGATTCTGCTCTCTTATCGATTTTCTCTTTGTTTTCAACTTTTCCAGAATGAGAAACGATGGATGTATCATATTTTTATTTGGTATCTATTTTGATTGCTGATAAATTTTATACAACATTGTATTTTAGGTGTCATTAAAAATACATTCAAATTTTATTTTTGATAACGTACCTCTTTCGTTCATATAAATAGTCAAAAAACACAACAAAAAAATATATTATACGCCACAATATATAGTTATATTTATGTTTATTTTATTGTAGATAACTGATCGATTCGTATGATAAAATTATTTATTATTCTATTCATTTTTTTAATAATGTAAAATACATTATACTTTGTGTAAAGAATTTCATTTTACCTTCAAATAAAGAAATTTAAAAGTCACAAATATTTTACTAATTAGGCATTTTTAGACTAGAAAATATCATAATAAGCATAAAAATATTCAGTGTATATGAATATGCAATATAATTCCCTACGATTAGGCTAATTTCAATCATCAGAGCTCTGGAAACTGATAGGTTCGAACTAAACAAGCTTCCATAATCTATGTAGACACAGCTTTGAGTTAAAGCCTACGCCAGTATTGATCACAGTCAATCTAAGGTGGAGCATATAGAGGCTGGCGGGGAATTGTAATTTCATTTTGAATCAAATAATAATTTTAGAGTTCAATTTGATTTGACATTTCCAAAAATGACGAATCGAATCACAATGGTTTTATACCAAAGCATATTAAGTATTAACATATCAAACATGTATATATAGTAAATGTTAGGGTATATTAAGGTTAGGATACTGTTTTATCTAAAATATGAGGCTTTAGTTTATAAATAAAATGAATACACAAATAATATTGTGCATGTTTATATTAAATTAAAATTATTGATTTTTATTTAACTATGTATTTTCAATGCTTTATACTACTGCTAAACTATCTCTTACAAAAATCACCAAAAAATTCATCTCTTTTATACAAAAAAACCCTTGTATAAGGCAAACTTTTAAGTAAACTTTGGTTATATGATTATATCTCACTTCAAATCGTATGGAAACTTAAAAGCAAAAAAATATTTGTCAAGTCAAAGTGATATTTGAGAGAAATATTTCAATTCTCTCGTTATATATATTCAACTGGACGTTTTCTTGTTGGTGATAACCAAAATTTAACGTTTTTAGAATATATTTAATATTCAATGTTATTTTATTAAAATTTTCGTCATATAAATATTTTTATAAAAAAATTCTTTGATAATTCACGACAGTTACAACATACATCATTTAAAAAAAAAAACGGTACATGATTAATTATTTAGCATACTTTTTTGATATCGATACCCAAATACAGCGTTGGCGTAGATAATACAAGTATTTCTTGCTTGAAGCTGTGTGTGAACTTAAGTCCGTGTTTCACGTTATATACAGTGTGATTGTGTTTATATCGGAATGGAATTACGCTGTTGGTTTTGCAGAGCCCTGTTTGAACTGTGGCCGCCGTTGTGAAGCTCCATGAATGGAGTGAGCGGAGGTAAACACACGACGCACTGACGGTCTCACCTACCCACACTAAATGGCTTCTCCAAATAACTTGTAACGGAATTATTCATGATTCACTTGTGCCAAGGCATAGAGGAATCGAAATGAAAAAGAATACACCAAAGGAAATGTTTTATAAAAACAAAACAGTAAAAAAAAAACAAAACAAATATCCGAATACAATGCGCGACTATACACTATTTTATCACAAAGCAGATTATATACCTGAACTGTTAAATTTAAAGTTTAAAAAGCCACTGAATTTCATAAATCTCACTTCCACACTATTACGAATATTAACATTTTGACTTACTTCTTCAATCGAATGAGCTCTTAAATATCTCAGCAAAAATCTCAATGGACTTTTGAGCCATTTGGTTAAGTATACGTTTAGACCATAAATCAACAGATCAACTGCTGGGAAGTTTTTGTTAAGATTAAAAATAAAAAGACAAAATTTTCGACATATAAAAAAAACTAAAATCGGAAAAAGTATGTAAATGACAGGTTTTTTTATAGCAGCTTACCCGATTAAATAATATTTTTTAAAATATATATTCACTGCAGTAAAATTTCTATAATTGGATTTTTTACTCCACACCTAAAATTAAACAAACATTCCGTTACACCTTGCTGTAGTAAGCTAGTTTCCATGAAAAGTACAATAAAAATAAACAGTGAAAATAATTAATACGGATTTGAAATTCGTTTAGTTTTTATCGTATTTGCGAATGTGGATTTCAATTCGCAGCTTAACTAAGGTTAACGCTTTTATTATATATATCAAATATATAAAATTTTTAAAAATGTCAGATATAACTGTTTGTGTAACCTTAAAATAACAGCTTATCTTTGATTTTATATTAAGTGTTATAATTATTGTAAACGAAATGGGCAGCAAAGGTAAATTTTTCATATGAGCTTGCTTTATTAAGAAATATATGTATATATCTTGTAAAAGCTAGGTGGTTTATGCTAATTTACTTTAGAACTAGACCAATTACACTGGATTTGCCAACAATGACCTATATTTGACATATAACTATTAGAGTAATGATTATCCGTAGATACACTGGCAAGGTTGCCCATAATAGCTCTTTGGTATTTCCCGTTGTCTATTGTTGGAAATTCATTATGAACGCAAGGCACAGAATTACATAAAACAACCACACAAAAGTTTTTTAAAAATACTTCAGTGAAAAATAAATTATATGCTAGCGGTATATCTTTGAACTTCAAAGACTTAAGAAGATTTTTTTTATACAAAAAGTTTTTAGTTGTTACCTGATACAATGCATACTTTTATGTATGCTTCAGATCTTTGATATATTACATAATTATATTTGATAACCTTGAATTTGATGTGATATAAAAAAAAAGAATACAAAACGTTTCTGAGATATGAATTTATTGAATTGATAATTTTTTATTATTAAGTGATTATGTTTAATATAAAAATCAATTACATTACTAGGTTTTAAATTATTAGCCTTTGTAATTAACAACTGTAAAAATATTTCAAATAAACAAACGATACGTTATGAATGTTGTACACTTCATTTTTATTTTTCGCTGAACTTAATTCTTTTCAATTATAACTCATAAAGAATCGACCAGAGCTGTACATTTATTAAATAACATTAGCTAGAATTTTTATTGGTATAAAATGCTTGTAGCTATTGGCTGTCGTTCTCATTGGACTTACTTTCACGGTTTTTGTTTCGTTATTGATTTAAGATATGGACTTTAGTAAAAGCTCCAGTGTTTTTATACTGAAGCAATAGCAATCAAGTGAATATTCAGTCCAAAGATTGTATGTAAATATATATCAAGACTTATATGGAATAAAAATGTCGTTTTTTTATCTCTTTTTTCCTATTTGAGTTTTTGAAAACAGCGTCTGGTAATTATCCATTTAATGAACAAACGCAGCAGATTATAAGTTATGGCGATTATGAATATGATATTCAATAAAAGGTTATTATTTGAAAGTTGTTAAATTGAAATAGTAGAGCTATGCTAGCAAAAATGATATTTTTGCGAGTTGTTAAATTTGCTAAAAATACAACAGTTCAGATGTTACAAGTCCGCACAAAGAAATGTTAATATTATGTATTCATAGAAATATAAATCAGGGCGAGTAAGAGTTAGCAACTTCATAACTCTCGAGACATAAAGCAGTAATGGCGGCGCTAAAATCTGAGCGCGAGGCCGCGTTTTTACCGAGAATATTATTCTAAACTGTGCACAGCGGTGCAATTAAGGCTTTCATAATGTACCGGAGGGTGAGGAGGGGGTTAAAATGGGGGGGGGGGGGGGCTGTGGAGCGGTCTGAGGGTGTAAAGCCTACACACAGCCTGAATTGTCAGGAAGGCGATTGGATCTGCGTTCCGGCAGCCTGTCTTTGTGAATTGGTAATGGATATAGCTGTGAAAAGGGGCTGAGAGTAAATTATCACTGCATTTACGTCAAAGACTCGAGGTCTGATGATCATTTCCAAGGTTAAGAGTTTTATTCCCTTCGTATTTTGATTGTATTTATAAATATACAATATTTGTTACTGAAGGCTACATAGGTTAGACATATTAAAAAATAAACCTTGTAGACAACAAAAACACTAACGAGGTCTAAGAAAAATACCGATAATATTTAAAGTTTGTTCAAACGGACTTTTTACATTCTATAGGTTTTTTACAAAAAAATTAAAAGCCTTGGAAGAAACATATATATATATATATATATATATATATATATATATATATATATGAATTTATTATGATAATCAGCGTAACAGTATTACAAAACCAAAAAAAGAGAAATAATTAATACAACATGAACAATGTATCTCAATTGAATATATTTTTTGATAAAAGTATATTTTGATATTTTTGTAAAACTTTGCATCCTTTAAGCTTGTTTTTACAAAAAAAATAGATAATATTTATTGTAGCATGTGTTTGATTTATATAAAAAAAATATAGAAATAATAGGACTGAAGTTGCGGTACACGTTCTTGTTTCTACATAGACAAGATGCCTGGGAGCAGACTGGTAACATTGCCTTCCCAAAACTATATTAGGAGATCTTAATTTTCTCGGAGATAGTGACTTCAATTATATATTAAGAGACATAAAGAGCAGAGATGCCGAAGGAAACTTTATAAGGGTTGAATTGTTGTTGGAAGAAATCAAACAAGAACGGGGGAAAGATGTAAGACAAGAAATATTCCAGTAATTAACTGATCGACGAGGATATGAAAGCCTTTTACTATTCACACAAAGAAAAGGGTTTTATCTGTTAAATGAATTTTTTTTAAATAAAAGGTTTTTGATTTATACTTATAATATTTATATAGATAAAAGCCGAATAAAATATTAATGGTTGTTGATTATGTAAATACTCGCATATTCGATAATTTGTCATATCAACGAGAAAAATAATAAAATTGAACCTAAAAATATATTAAAATATGTTTTACTAGATTTATTATTCATGGGCCTTTAAAGATTTTTTGAAAATAAAACAAACGTCAAATAAATTAATTGTTTCACTTGTGATTAAGCTGAAATAGTATAAAGATTGAAACTTACCCATTGGACCTGCCACCCGAGTCACCGGAACCAGCTCCGCCATTCTTAAAAAAAAAAATAAAAAAGAAAAAAATTAATAGGGGTTATAAAAAATAAAAAATAAAAAAAGGTTTTATATTCTCCCTGTAAAGTGATAACTCCAGAAGTTTTAATTGTTAAACATGATTAATAATTCAGTAGACTGAATTAAAAATTTCGTTAAATCTTCTTTCGTGAGATGTGTTTTTATTCAAAAATCAATTTGTTAGTCAATAAACTAACATTGAAAAATACATATAGTTACTGTATTTACTTAATAGAATGTTTATTTATAAATTATAAAAGCAATCAATAAAGTTGATTTTATGTATTTAACACGAAGGAAAAATCTGGATTTTGGGAGAATATCAAACTGATGATTATTTTAAAAATCCATTGCTTAAATTTATGGTACATAATTAAAATTTTAACTATTAATATCTATTATTGAAGATTTTTTTAAGAGAAATGTGATTATTTTCTAGTTAATCATACATTTTGTTGAGTGAGTTTATGTATTCAATGTGCTAACGTATTTTTACTTGAGCTTAAATTTTGCTATTTCATTACATAAACATTTGTAATAAATCCCAGAACAGGGAAATCCTACTGAAACTTTTATATAAAGACACATCTCGCATACATTGGAGTCATTTCATTTACAGAGAGAATATGGAACCAAAATTCAACGATAAAAATCAATAATGTTTTTTTTATTTTATTGTTACTTGATTGCTTACAATTGACATCGTATCACATCTAAAGCACTAATACAAACCATGTTGTTTACATAACATGTATAGTTCATGTTTGGCTGGAAACACGAATAACAAATAAGCTTTCGTAAAAGTCCTATTGACTTACTACAAACATAGTGCTCGCTACAACATAAACGGTATATTCTACCCAAAGAAACGCTCAATAACCTCACAAACCATTATGTTCCTCATATTTAATTCCTGTGGACAAACACTGACCAGACCTCTAAATAATATATTAATAATTATCACTTTACTATTGATTTGTAATTACAAAAATTTGGACGACTGGTTTTACGTATTTTTAGGAGAAAAAAAACCAAATATTTAACAACGTCATTGAATATATTCAGCATATATAGTGCTTTGTTTTGCTAGACACATAAAATGTTAATGTGCTTCTGTAAAAACGTTGGAACCTTCACTGTAAGAGTCGTAAAAAAACAACGAATCATATAAAAAAAAGTGTTAACAGAAAATAATGTAAACTTTCTGAATGTACTCAAACAATCATTACGTTTACTTACTGTTACTATTTTTTGCACATGAGTTTGAGAATGAATCACAAAGACAACAAGTGTACATATAGAAAAATCTATAGTCTTTTTCAGGATCATATTGGTTTCTTGATCTGGAGCAAGTAGTAGATTTCATTCTACAGTAAGTATAATATGTTCCAGCCGGAGACTTTATATAGAATGCTCACGTCCATAGCTTCACACGTCAGAGCTTTCTCAAATAGATCAGCTGGAAATATCTTCGATAGGGCAGCTGGTATATTGCTGAAGAGACTCACCGGGTTGGCAAGAATCGCAATTGGCTTTTACCAGAAATATGTTGGTATATACTTAAGTATATATTCAACTGAATTAATTCATTCTACAAACATTGAAATCAGAAGAAAATATTTAGATGTTACTTTAATCACCTGAGGAATTAGCATTTATGTTTAATCACATACATTGAATTATACCTGAAACAGTGTGTATCCACATATGATTTTAAAACATTAAATATCTGAGAGGAAAGGTTTGTTTACACATAAAAAATCATCAATAGCTTAAATGTTTAAATATAAATTTAGGCGTGATTATTCATTTGTATCGTTAAAATTATAAAATTAGCTTATTGATCTGCGTTTGTAAAAAATAAATCATATTTTTTTTATCAAAATCAGTAATAACCTGTCATGGAACAATGCATATAGCAGCATACAGACATGTTAGTAAATAGAACACAAGCGTACAGCAAACACTTCATCGACAACTGTTATTTGTGTTCATCTGAACGGCATTGTGCACGATCTGAGATATTAAATTCTCCGATGGAGTCACTGAACCATGTTTTCATTTAAACATTTCACGGTTTCTATGAACTGTAGTTATGTATCAATAAATAATCAGCATATTTTAATAAGTAAGGATATTGCAGACGTGTCAGAAAAAAAACAGTCTAGTATTGAAAATTTCCCACATCAGCTTAATGTGAATCAAAATATTAGAAGCAACGACTCACAGTTTATTCTGTCAGATCTGCAATAGGCCTATATTTTTCTGTCTAGTTCTTACATATCTAATATTAAAGCACTCGTATTATGCAAAGTATATAAAATGCAGGTTACAATATTTCATCAGTTTTAGCAGGTATATTGGTTAATTGTCGTTTAATACTTTCTATTGCGTTGACATAGGAACATATTATTCTACAAACTACAAAACATGTTTTATCATTACATATAATTTAAAGATAATTGAAGAAATCCATCTGGAGTTTCACAAGCTCAGAGTCGAATATAGCGACTGATGTAAATGTTAATACGAATTCATTACAAGTATAAAATCATGATACTTGAATATAAGAGTACAATACCATAGTATATTCATAAGCTTAGTTTTCAATAATTACAGTCTAGTTATATTGGAAATATTTTGAAAAAGTTGTATAAAACTTCTGCGGGTACATTTCATATATTTGTATATTTTTATTTCATAAAGTTCATTTTTAACAGAGTAGCTCAAGGGTATTGTTAGAGCAAAACACGATTTTGTATTTCTTTTTAGGGAAAACATACAAAACCTATTATAATTATTTACATATTTTTTAAGGAGTCCACATTTATTTTGTTCCTAATTTCGTCTGAGTTTTTTTTAGGAGAGTTTATTCAGAACTGTTAGTTTGCTGATTTTTTAGGTGTTAAATAAATATAAACTTTACCAACAAACACTAACTTTCATTGTTCTATTATATTGAAAATATAATAAACTGATATTTAATTCCAAGTTTCATTTATGTTGATTATTTCATATGGCATTGTATTATCACCCCTTTGAGAAACACAAAATCGAGTTTTAGGACTAAAGTCCCCTTTAAGAAACAACGACCATATTGAAGGTGTTTCAATTATTTTTGTGTTTGTGAGAATCAATATACACACAGCTTCAAAAGATTTTTTATTTAATATCTTTAGTGAAATATTTTATTACAATTATTTTAATTAAGTTTGTGAATATTCATCAGAATAAAGGTTTTACAAAATGTTTAAGGAATATTATTGTAATGCTTTCGCAAATGTTTCATTTGTGATTATGCAAAGAAACATTTTTCTGGAAATCTTGACTCAGCTATGAGCTTGTTTAGGAAGTAGTATTATAGGAATATATATTATTTTGTTATGTTATTTTATATATTGTAAATGTAAGTCATTTTTTATGGAATTTCAGAGTGATGTTTATCATATTTTAGCATGAAAATGTACATTTAATGAATATTAATACTATGGAGAACAGTTGAATAATAAAGTAAATTTTAAATAGTTATACGATTAAAATAAATAAGAAATTATAAAAGATTGGTTTATATTCTTAATTTCGTTCATTGACTCTCGCTTTACGATTTCTAACATATTTGTTTTTGAATAAAAATGAAATATTTAAAATGCGTTTAATGTATATTAGCAAAAAGTGCAATATTTGACTACAGTATATCTTATAAATATTTTTTATACGCGTAAATTACGAAAAGATTAAACTTTCTCTTATTTATATAATGAAAGTATGCAACATGGCTAAAATAAAAAAGACGTGCTTAAAATATTTGACATTTAAAGAAATATATTTAAACAATGTAGTTATGTTTTTTTAAATTATACTTTATACTGTGTATAAACTCATAGAATCTCATAGTAAATGTAAGGGTCAGCTTGGATCAAACTCTAATGAAAATACCATTAAATATTTATAAATAAAATTTAAGCATTTACAACAATAGACGTTCCATGAAATACAAAAAAATGTGATAAGATGATAAAATTGTATTAGCATAATTTTGGGTTACTAAAAATATTTTGAGTATAGTAGTAAATATAAATATTGTGTAAAGGATATAAAAACTTTGGCTGTTTTTTTTTAAATAATCTTATATTAGATTTTTCAGAATCGGTTAAATTGACCATTATTGTTATTTTGCGGTAAAATTAAAAAAAAGTTTTTCGGGTAAATTTCCAGGCATATATTAATTTACCAACATCAAAAAATACCTGCAGAATACGCATTTTTTGCAATATAGCATGAATAACAATTTAAATGAAAATACAAAAGCAGTTAAGTTAAAACAATGGAATGAAAGCGTTAAAACAAAAAAGGGAAGTAACGTTCATACTGCGTCCAATTTAGTCGTGGCAATATTAAGCCAGATATTCGTTGAACTTGATTCCATCCCCCGTAAAAGAAAAATCTAAGCCGAAAAGTGAGCGGCCGGGGGTAGGGATTTCCCACAGGGGTTGTCTGTACTTTAATGGGGTTGGCAGATAACGAAAGCCAAATAAACAGGACGATGTTCGCCCGGAGAAGCTTAGACAAATATAAAAGAGCGCTCGGGTATCATCGGCTTTTCGCGATTATTAACGAGAGCCACGGCAAGAGGTGTGTGGATTGTAATTATACACAGAATAAAAAAATAAGGCGTTTTTTAAAAAATAACTAACTTTTCTGCTTTTTTAACAGGTTTTGAATTTAAAATTGTTTATTATGCAGAAAAAGGTAATATCGAGATTAAAAAAATCTCAAAGACAAATACTTTAAACAGTAGATATCAACACAGCAAATCGTTATCTTTGAACAATAAAATAAAAAGTGTTGGTAATTATTAATTTTGATCGATGTTATATAATATTAACACATTTTTGCATTTCTCTTTAGTACATTCGTGAGCAGTCGAGATGGAGATATTTTTTGATACCAAGATTGACCCCAACATTCATTTTAGTGTGATGCCGAGAGTTTAGACTACGTCGAGTTTTGTTAATTAAAATAATAATATATAAAATAAATTATTCATCGTTAAGACTAACAATCTACGGTGATTAAAATTTATTTAAATTTTGCCAAAATCGGCGCCTTGCGATTACCTCAAGAGTCAGTAAGGGCTGAACGGGGGTGGATCCCATGTTTTCGAAATTCGTGCTTTTTACGATTATCAGGCTTTTAGATAGAATTGACATATTTATATTTTTAACAATTAACATTATAGTAACGTGGAAAGTTGAATTATTAGGGCGAACCAAAGAGAGCAAAAAAATACCCAGTGGTGGGTTTCTGAACATGAATTGAATTGCATTGATGCCGTTATATTAGTAATAACTGTAGTTGGGATAATATTTTAAAGATAGATTTATATTATAATTATTAAAGCCTTCAGAATTTTATGAAAATACTCAAAGGTACTCATTTTTATTTAATTGGGTTAAAGTGTGAGTTTCAGAAACAATTGCGTTTTTTTCCAAATCACGCATTATCTCAGAAATGAAACATGGTTTCATTGTGTGTATTTGACTGAAATTATACTTTTATCTCACTTACATGATACTCATAGATACGCTATCGATTTGATATTATTCCGATAGGTAGCTCGTCTCATTTTATAACTATTTGTCGTTTTATATAAACTGACTAATTAAATATATTCGCTTGTGTATAATTGCCTTTAGAAAAAGGCAATGTTCAGGGTAGATAAACCATGTGAAAATCCCAAGTATTTCACAGTAAAAAAAATCTTAATCTCATTTCCCAAAGAGAAATAAACATGTTCTGAGAAGTATATATGTGAGTTAATGGTATTCAAATATTTCGTCATTTTTATTATTAATTAATATTAAATAACAATATTAAGTTCTAGGTATTTACTGGTTAAGTTCTAAAAATTGTTAGCAATTCGCTTTAAGTTCTAGAATGTGTATAAAGTGAGGTATATGAAGCTTGTGAATAATAGTGTAAATTTTGATTCCTAAACACTTGTATAACGCCTACACATAATGGGGTTTCCATTGTAATTAATTACAATTTTTATATGTAAACATAACTATTATTTCATTTATAAATGACATTAAAAACTTACTTATCTAGTATACTAATTGAAAGCTTTTAATTAGTAAAACACCTAAACAAAACAATAATTTCCAATATACCACATGTTAAACACACATTTGTGGAGATTGAATTTATACATAATCAAAAATAATACCACAACGACACCTAAAAACAGATTATTCTAATTTTTCATTATTATCTTTCATCATCCTTTCAAATTACATATTTCCTTGTGCATTAATTCACATTTTAATTTATTTTACGACATTCATTGTAAATAATTTTATTTTACATAATGGGCTTTAATTACAAGAGTAAATAAATTTATTGTTTTTTACAGTAAATAAATTTTGATTAAAATGGTGTGAGAATTTATGATATGTTATGAAAATGGAATAGATTTAATCTTTAATGTCAGATTATTGGAAGCTGTCATGGATGGAACAATGAGATGTTTTTACTCGAATTTTTTGATAATTATAGTAATGTCGAATAAACAAATTTTTAATATCTAAGCTATTACAGACGTTTGATATAATTCTTTTAAGAATAAGAATACTGAGATAAAACTATCTTAAGTTTTTTAATTGTTTTGAGTTGTTTGAAAATATGTTAAATTTAATTTCAAAATATTTTACCACCATATGAAAATATAAAGTTGGTAATCACGTGAAGATTGATTAAAAACAAATTAATTTAATCATCAAATTATAAAATAATAATGCAATTTTAAGATTACTATGACATATTTAAAATTAATATTTCTAACAATGTAATATCTGGTTTCACCAATAAATGTATGATGAAATATGAAGATATGTTTTATAAAAAGATATGGTAAAATGTGATGAATGAAAATGAAGTTGTATGAAGGATTTGATTTTAAATCACAATAAAATTGCGTAACAATCACTAAGAATTTGTTATAAGTTGTTAATAAATAACCAATAAATTCCTTCTGGAGACACTCAAAAATTCCATGTTTACATATTTTCTTATCATCTCATTACAAATTTCCTTTAATTCTAAATTTTTTCTACGTATTTTGTATAATTTAATAAATCGCGTTAGCTTCATTAGCAAAGCTCCTACTTCATTAATTTACTTGGAAACAAAAACACACAAAAAGCACAAAGACATTTTTGTGAGTAAACCGAAGTTTCATACACATTTTAACGACTATATGGTTTCATACAGATATTATTAAGTATACACGATTTAAGACAAGTTATAGCTAAAGTTTATGTACCTGTTTTTGAGGATTTTGTTTCTAACTTTCTTGCAATTCCATCTTTAGATAAGTTTGTTACATAAATCTTAAAGTTTAGCTCTTAACTCTAATTTCATACAACTTTTGCATTATATAACTGACACTTGTACTAACTTTATCTTTATCGGCGGCAGCTGCAGCCTGCGCAGTCTCCTGGTTGCTCTTTTCCTCGGCCTTCCTTTCCTTGAGGGTTTTCAGGAGCTTCCACTTGCTTCCGAGGGGTCCGTCTTTCTGCGCAGGCGGTGACTCTGGATCAGGAGAAGGCAGCTTTTGCGGAGGCTTGTCTTCCTCCACTTCTTCAGCGCTCTGCTCTCCAGGGCTGTCGGGTCCTGAAGTATCTCCTGATGAGTCACCTCCATGAGGCCGTTCGTCGTCTGCTTCGACGTCACTTTCATCCTTTTCGGCTTTCATGTCTACTGGTTCCGGCTCAGCGAGCTCTTCAGATTCTTTCCATGTCTGGTAATCTGTGACCCTCGCAAACTCTGCATAAGCATCTTTGGGGGCAGTGAGTGGGCTTTGATTTCTATCTCTTCGCTTTGCTGATGCAATCGTATCTTTTTTCATCTCTTCAACAGTAAGCACGCCTGGAATGGGCTTAGTTTTTATTTTTAATTCTCGCAAAACGAATGACATTTTCTCTTTTATTTTCTCATTAGGTTGATCCAAATATATTGGCTCTTTTTCTTCTTCAGGTTCTTCAGGCAGAGGTTCAGTTCGCTCGGATTCCATTACCGATTGTCGTTCCATTTCCTCAAGTTTTCTCAGTTCATAACAGTACCATTCATCCTCTGAGTCAATACTATCCTCCGTGCTTTGTCTTCTAGATGATACTCTCGATCCACTTCTCCAAGAATGAGTGCTTCTATTATCATCATCATCATGCCTAGAAAACGGTACATCTAAACTTTGCTGATGTCTAGGCATAAATCTGTTTGAATGACTTCTGATGCTCTGTGTAGAAGGGCTACCTTCTGGAATAGGAGCGGGTTCATCCACTGCAACTACATTGACGATTTCTGGCGGCGATTTTTTTATAGCCGGTTTTTGTTGCGGTTCGTATTGCGTTTGATTAACAGTTGCAGATCTCTCAACTTCTTCAGTCTCATCAAAAGTTTCCAAGTCTTCTATTTTTGGGGGTTGTTCATCGAGACAGATTTGATCATCAGATATTGATGAGCTCTGTCTTAACCTGTATTTTCCGAGAGCCCTGGAAACAGCAAACTCCATGGAACCTCCCCCAACACCGTATGATTTACTTTCACCTCCCGATTCATCTGAACCACCACTTCGTTTAACTTCCCCAATGGTGGCAAATATCGAAGAAGACCCGCTTTGACTACCAGAGCTCTTGTTGCCTTCCTCCTCACCAGGGGCATTGTCTGATAGATCGGTCTCGGGTTCGGTCTTTTGGCCGTCTGACAGCTGGTCTCTGTCTTTGGAATGTCTCTTTTGAACCTGAGCAAACATCGGTTGTGGTGATGTATCTTGTTTTTTATTTGGTGGTGATTCACGTTTCTGTGGAACATCGTGCTCTCGCTGTGGAGGCGGTGTTTGAGACATCAATTCGAATTGAGGCAATGAGCTTGTTTGTGGTTGGATTTTTGAGTATTGCTGATTGTGTTGTTGTAGTTGCAATTGCTGGACTTTTTGCTGTTGGTCCATCTTTTCTTGTTGACTAAGTCGTCTTTGTTTTTTATGAGATGCGACTCTTTGAAACATTGTGCTATCTAAAGGTGAATCTGAGAAAGCAGTATCACTATCTTCCGATTGGGCACTAGACCGACTTCCAGACCATTCTGTCTCGGATATTTCAGGGTCCGATAAGGACGGATGGCTGGAGTGTGTTTTTCGTTTTGCTTTTTGTAATATACCGGACATAGTTGCCACAAGCGGGTATTTCTTCTTTTTTCTCGCATTTCCAGGAGTAGATATGGAAGATTGACTATGTCTTGAGTCTCTTTCTCGTGTATCTGTCGTTTGTCCATCGACTGCAGTCATGGATAGAGATCTATTTCTTTTTGGCAAGTGTAAGTCGGGCAGCCAACTACTGACCGATGACATGGCTGATTTAAGCGAGCCTCGTTTAGGTTTCTTTATAATTTTTTCCTGATCTTTACTTGTAGTTAAGTCGGATGATATAGACAAATAACCCGAATGCGAAACTAGCAAGCTACTGCTGCCGAGCTTGTTTCCTTCATAATACTGTTCATTAGGTACTTGTCTGGCTTGTTGTTCTCTCATATTCCTATTTCTCATATCAAGTTCCATTTCTTGTTGGTATTCTCGTTGCGACCAGGCTCTGTGATTTTGGTATTCTTCTTGCCTTCTTCCATCATCCTGAAACATTTGAGCATTTTGATAGATGGGTTGATTATTATTTTGGTGTTCATATTCTCTCTGTTGTTGCTGTTGCTGCTGTCGAAAATACTCTTGTTGCAGCTGATTTTGGTATTGTTTACGTGATTCAACATTATTTGCCATCGTTTGGGACGTCATGCTCGCCGTCGTATCCATAGAACTAGACGTCGAGTCATGAGGTATTTGGGATGCATCTGCGGCTAACCACGCTGATGGGTCATTGTAGTCAGCTCTAGGCAAGTGGGAAGCGCTCGTTTCATATCTCGCCGATGTGGGGTAGTACGATAGCGCATCGGTTATATTTCCAGAAGGAAACATTGTCCGAAACATTGCATTTCTGTACCCTTCGTGGTTAGCAACACCTTCACTAGGCATCGATCCGACTGACACTCCTCGAGTCAGGGCTTGTCTGGGTGCCCCGTTGGACGTCGATGGTGGATGCAGCACAGTTTGAGCTCTGTAATTTGGCTCGGGAGGGTATCTGTACGGAGATAATTGAGGAGGATTTACAGGCTCATTGTAAGTTTCGATAACATCAGGATAGTTTATATTTTGTTGGGAATGAGAAGATCCTGTAGTATAAACGGAAGTAAACGTCTGCTCTCGGTTGCTTCCTGCAACTGAATATATAGCCGGCTGTTCATTTCTATACATATAGTCACCGTATACTGCTGGATTTTGTTGCTGATCGTGCAGTAACATTTTGGCTTCTATTGCATCGATATTGAACTCACTTGCGGCATTGAGGCTTGCTATATACTGCTCGTATGCTTCCAGTCCATTTTCAACTGCTTGAGGTGATTTCACAGTTGTAAACGCTGATTGATGGTGGCTACTTTTCTTAGAACTTAAGTAACTATCCGTTTCGCTTTCCATATATCTTTGTTTGTGTGGTTCGGCATAAAGCGCATTTGGATTCTGAGCAGCACTTGGAGCAACCATACGGTGATGCTGAGATTTCTGTAAATCAGTGATCATAGACGCAGTTGTTAGAGTCTTTGTAGTTCTGGGAGAGCCTGGACTTTTTTCAATACTTGACCAGCCACTCATGGCAGATATTCCAGAGTCTGATATAGCTGGGACAATATTGTTAGGGTCTTTCTTCGCATGTCTCGGAGAAGTCCGCGGGGACTTGGGAGATCTAGGACTGAGTCGTCCATGATCAATATGAACGTTAGATGTACACGGTTGGTTCGGAGCCGTAAGAAATACTGGGGAAGGACCCCGGAGCGGTCCGGGGACCAGAGTCGTATCCGGCATCAGAAAAGTCTCCCCTCCGTCTCGCGGCGCCGGGGGAGGAGGACTCGGAGAAGATGAAGAATTAGTTCTCATTTCTGTTGGTTGTAGCGTTAATCTCCCTTGAGCGTCAACATATCCATCCTGACGCGTTCTTACACTGTGAACCGATAGAGTCGGAGACTTGGGCTTATCAGCTACTTTAAGGAGAGTGTCTTTAGGAATATTTGACGAGGACGAGTAGCTTCCCACAAATATGTTATTATAATCTAAGGGTGCCTCGCTGTAGGAGTAAGATGATAGATCAAACCTTTCTCTAGAAAGCGCTCCCGGGGATTTGGGAGGTTTTGAGTCTACATTTGCAACTGCAGAATTGTAGGCTAGTCTGCCGGTCACAGTTGAGTAGGGTTCTGTTGAAGATGGCTTTTCGTGATACTTGTGCCTTGGAGAAGTTACGTTGGGAGAACGGAACCCTCCAGCCATGGCATCTGCCACTTCTTTGTCAGTGCTTACGGTACTATCCGCAATAGATAACCTGGAAGACGAGCGATTGGTGACCGGTGGAGGCGGTTGAACAGCAGGAGAAACAGTAGCAGCAGCTAGCAGCATCAGCTCTTCTAGTCCACGAGGACCACTGCTGAAGCTCCAGTTTTCGGAATCAGCATAGATTTGACGAAGTTGCTCATCAATAATATTACCATCCTCGGCAAGAGCTCTGGCCTCTGATTCGTTTTCGTCTCTCATTTCTCGTTTCACATGCTGTGGACTGATTAGTCTGCTCTGCAATTCTTTAAGCTCTTTTGAATCTTTCTGCAATTTTGTAGTCAACCTATCTAATTCGTGTAATTTTTCTATGGCTATTTGGTCAATCGAGCTCAGGCGGGAGAGCTGCGCCAAATCATGTTCACTCACGCAGGGAGAATTTCCCCGATAGTCCTTGTAATCCATGGCGCTGAACACTTCTTGCCTTTCGTCCTCCAGAGCTTGTTCCATGAGCTCTCGGACTTCGTCTTTTACCGCATGGGGATCCTCGTTGTCTTCCGGGTCCTCCCAGATCATATCGAGCTGAGAAGGTGGACGAGACGCTTCACCGACGAGGTCTTCACGGTAGGCCCGGTTCAGGCTGCGATAAAAGGCCTCATCAGAGTCCGGCACGACCAGCGACATGTCCGCCGGATCCACGAGAATGTGAGGCGGTCCCCCGGTGACCTCGACGCCCTCCTCGAGGCCGTCCTCTACAGTGCCATTACCGAGGATTTCGCGGATGACCTCAAGTTGGCCTAGCTGAGAGAGACGGCCAGCCGGTTGGCCCCGCTCGGCGGAGTAGAAGTCGAGGAGGTGCGCGATAACGCCTTGCTGCTCGCACAGTAGCCCCTCGAGACGTTCCAAGCGTTCCCACATCTTGATGTATTCCTGCGACAGGAGGTCCAGTGCGCGCCACGCATACTTCAGCTCGGTCTCTAGGATGTTGAGGCGCGTGCCGAGGCGCTCCATATAATCGCTGATGATGTAGTCGGTCTGGCCCTCGTAGGCGGCGGGCCCCGCGGGCACTACGGCCCCCCCGCCCGCCTCGGCCCCCGCCCCCGGCCCCTCCATCACGAGTCTCTCAGCCCATCATCCATGTCCTCGGCGGTGGGGCTTCTCAAAATGCGGTCAAAAAATAAACTCTACTATGATTGTAAAACATCGATTAAGTGTTAACGGTATGTATTGATTTCGTTGCACTATTATTCAATATCACTGTCGCCACTCGGAGAGTGCGGAAGCCGAGCTCCCCCCTCCCATACTATACTGTTCATTGTGGTATGGCAGTTTCTTACACTTATGATATCACTTTTGGTCCAAAATCAGGCTTTCAAAGCCAACTGATAAATTTGATTCACTTATATTTTTAATAAACTTCGATTATCTTGAAATCTGTAACAAGAAAAACAAATTTGTTAGTAACCAATATCGAAGCCCACTTGTTTCATATACTCACCGATATGTTGATATTGGATCCGGTGTATTTCCCAATCACTCACGCACCCGGTAACGCGACTCCACCGCAAAAAGGCAATACGAAGAAATGTTTTAGAATTAAGCCGTATTAAGGTCATTATAGCCCGAGGCGAGCTCTGACTTAAGCATCGAAATGAAAATAACTTACAACTCGTCGTGTGGAAATGCCGACGAAAGTTACGAGAATTAGGATTGATATGCAAAGTTTAATGCTGGACCAAACTTGAATTCTGAAAACAGTCCAGTACGAGCTATTTGCTGAAAGAATAACGATGACCTAAACAATATAATAATTTCGTATTGTATATATAGTAGGCTTTTATAAAAATTAAAAATTTGCTTAACTTGTAATTGTTAATATTTAAAAAATTGGCTTCTTTAATGTATGACGTAACACTTTTTTTTACAAGAGTGACTGAAAAAACGTAGAAATTATGCTATTGTACTGTGTTTACAAAATTAAATAATGCATATTTAAGTAAAATATGTGTGCTTGAGATCGATTTGGTATTTCATCGTATGAAAAAAAAATTCCACACTTATTTTTTTTATTTATTAAAATATACAAAAAAATGGTCCCACATGTCACGATACTTCAAGCACACAGCATTCAAGCCTATATTTTGTTTGACTTTGTAGTGTTGTCACAGGACGTAAAGTTTTATATCACGTAATAAATCAAATTGTAACCAGAATAAAAAATAGGACATGTTTTTTAGTAGGAACATAACAACTGTCGGTCTTTCTATAGGTATGAGAATAAATTATTTTTTGATCAAATGAAAATGCGTATATGTTAATATTTAAGAAATGCATGAAAAAGATTATTGCCTAGCGATAAGAACGTCGATTGATATTTTTTTCAGTATTCTGGTTTCATTCCTGTTTATATAATATATACGCATCTCAAATTTATATTGTCAGGTAATTCTGTTGATGAATTAGTTTCAGATTAGTTGGGATTCATTTTATATAAAGCTTGTGAATTTATAATAGCTTTTAGTGAAATTAAAAATACTTAATATTTTAAAAGATAATTTTCTATGAAATGACAACATTATTTTAAAGGTACTTCAAAATATTAAAATAATATCACATCTACAAATAGCTTTGAAAAAGACGTATAAAAAAAAACATTTGATACTTAACAAAATAAAACTCATAATTTAAAATGATAACAGGTATTTATTCTAAAAATTGCGTACAATTTCTTCGGGTTTTACCAAAACATCTTCTTATAAAGGCTAAAGACCTTTATTAATATTTATTTTAAAATAACTAAATGTTTTTTTCCGATTAAGGGTTGCCAAATATACTGAAATCAAAAGGTTTGTTTAAATATCTCTAAACCTGGCAATCCGAGACCTAATCTAACCAATGAAAGATATAATCGGCCAAGGACGGTGGTACTTCCCCAGGGCGACATTATGAAACGCCTGATGTCTTCCACCTATGTTTCGACTATGATTTAACAGTTAGATAATAAAAAAACAATAGTTAAAAATATTTAACGCGTTGAGAAAAAGGTGAGATATCATTAAAAAAAAAAACCACTGTACTATTTCGATCCCATTGCATATGACCTTGAATATTCATTGGAATGTATATTAGCGCTACATTGTAAAATATTTCATAAAATAACATTTAATTAAATTTTAAATTTATCTTATTACGCCTTAAATATATTAAATTTTATAATAAATATATACAGTTATATTCTACCGCTTTTCTCTGTCAGGAAGTTGAGGATTCGTTGACCCGAAAGCGATTCGGAAAGTTTGGTCACATCTTGTTTTTGCTCCGCGGCCCATAATAATTCAACATTAGAAGCTTTTGTACTTCTGGGCTTGTTGTTTCTGTTTAAGGAAAATTATTCTTGGCAAAAATAAAATTAAATAAATAAAATCTACAGCTATATTGACGAGAAAAAACTTTGAAAATATTATAGTTTATATATTTAGAAATGTATATTTTAGAGTAACATAAAGCGTCTTAAAAAAAGACAAAATTTACGGCGTTTAAACAAAGAAAACAAAACTTTACTTCGCTATAAAAATAAGGTGTTACAACACAAACGAGAGAGGCCGTCGTTTGTCCAGAAAAAAATTCGGGAAATTCTCACATTATTTCAATTTGTTATAGTATATATTATTTTCAAATTATTATTTTTTATCAATATATTACGTTTAATATACATTAAAAAAATCTACATAAATGCCTGAATTTTGTACAAGCAAACGACAATAGAAAATATCTCGAGACAAGATTTTTTATTCCAGTTAGCAGTAGAACTTGCCGCCGATTTTCGAGAAGCCCGTAAACAACCAAAAGAAAGAATAAATACGAAAGGGACATTGCCTAAATCTACTTCAGATTGTTATCAACGTAAGACGTGTCTAAAGGGTTATTGTAACAATAATAAAACTATAAAAGTTTGTTCTAAATGTGAAAAATATGTTTGCGGAAAATGTACAATGGATTTAACTATGAGCAATGAGTTAAAAAATATTTTTCTTTTTGTATGTAATAGAAATCGTTAATATACATTTTTGTTTAATTATAATAAAGTTACTAGGTTTATTTCCTTCTTGCATCCATATTTCATAGAAAACATAAAGACGGGTCATTTGACCCGTTGTTGTAAAAATAGGTATATATCAAGTGCTGGTACGTTTAGTGTTAATATACATAAAAAAATCAGGTCGTATTTATGTAACGGGGTGCTCTAAATCACAGATCGAAAAGGCTATGCATTGTCACCTAAAAGTATGAACATGTCTGCAAGTACAGTGAGTCAAGGCTCGGAGGGGCGAGCAAGCAGTGGCGTGCGGTAAGGGGCAGTGACGTGCCGTGACGTGTGGTTAGTGGTCAGCGGTCCAGCAGCACTAAATCATTGACTTGCCACGACAATGAGTGACAAGCTGGAGCTTCCATTCAGAACCACAAAGCTCCCAAACTGTGGAAATATTTATAATTACTTGATAATCGAAGCACTAAAGAAATTCAATATTTTTGACAGAGAGTACTTGGTGGAATTTCATTTTAATATTTTTGAATAAAATACAAACATGGTTTGATAATGCCAACGTGAAAGGTTGGCGAAACCGGTCACTAATAAAAATAAAAATGTGGAAAATCACTCAAGTATTTTATTCAAAAATATCGAAGCACTAAACAAAATAAGATTAAAACGATTAACAAGTTATAATAGCAAGTTTTTTTTTTTAATTTTAAAACCTATTTAATTAACTTAACCTTTTTAATTTTACAAGATTTTTCCAGATTTGTTATAAGAGATATCCTAATTGTTGAAAGCATGCAAGTCATCGGTGAAAATGTTGTTAAACTAAAGTATATATATTAAAAGTAAATATGTATATTTTTATGGTCGTGTTGTAGTCATAAAAGTGTTTGAAGTAAGCGTCTAGCTAGTTACTAATAAGAAGATTATTTTAATAATTAACAAAAAAATCTTTGAAGCTTTTATCTATAACAAGAACGTTGCCTGTCGGTTGTTTGGTTTGATGGTAATGTATAAATATTTTTTCAGCCTAATGTATATCTGGTTTAAATTAGCCAGAGGCAGCCCCAGCGGGGTCACGAGCTCTGCTGCTCGAGTCGACGTGTTTGACTTAGGGTGCTGTGATATTGATTATACATACGAAGGCTGTGGTCGGGGAACGTGAGAATTTCAGAATTTCATTGTCTTATCCAAAATGTATTTGAGCTGGGGCTCTAATGAGATGAGTCAATAACAGGGTTTATTTTGTAAATATGTCTTGACGATAGTTGTCTTGAGTTATTTTGATAAGGATATAGCAATATTACATATTAAGAAACGATATATTAAATGTGATGACAACCACAGCGTACTAAAGATACACAGAATTTTATTTTTTAATATAAAAAAAATTGTTGATAAAATCACAAAAAGTACCGTAATTTAATGTAGCATAAATATAACTCCAACATTTTCAATATCAAAACCCTTTTGAGATCGCGTTAAAACAACACTTGTTAACTTGTTATGATTTAAAAATAATCATTTAATAAACTATTAAGTGATAGTTTTGATATGTGTATTTAGTCTAATATATGCTGTGCAAAGGCAGATACGAAAAAAGTCTATAAAGTCTGCTCTTTTACATGATCTGAAATTCGATTGGTTACGACGGACTTTAACTTAAAATTCCGGAAACAGCGGCGTTGCAATCAGCTGACGTTTGGTATTAGAATGGCTGTAAGGTCAGCACTTCCTGCTGCAACTCCAAAGAACAAAAAGCCGGAACAAGCGAAACTAGCAGCCTTTGTGGAATACTCAAATGATTAAAATCTGTGGAATTCCTGAATTGGATTCTTCAAATTCTATACGTGATCGCACTGGAGAATTTATATTGAAGATAGATGCTGTCCATGTGTAGGCGCAGATCTTTATATATACACATAGATATGTTTTTGTTCTTTGAATAATGGATCAGATCATGTAGTTGAGCTTCTGAATATTGTGTTATACTTTGTATTCCTTTGGAATTTTATTTGGTATAAAGTTTAAACAAACATGCAACATACACTCAGTAAATAAATGTGTGCTTTCTGGTGAATCTGTGCAAATCAATATGCATAAATTAGGGGGAGCAAATTTAAATGGCATTGTTGAATTCAAAAGATTTTTTTATAGTTTTTAATGTATTTTAATCAACATATGTTTGATTTGTGCTCTACTTTATAAGTGGTCGTATTGATTCAATATTGTAAGATTGCTCATATATGTAATTTATGAAAAGTTCAATATATACCATATGTACTACACTCCATAGTAACATATGTCACTACATCAAAAGAAACTAAATGGTATGTGAATATCGGGAAAGATATCACAAGTTGAGAGTGCTTTGCAAGTATAATGGTTTAAAGATTGATTACTCTTCTCATCTCCAGAACATATTTGACCTTTTTAAAACATTTCATTAAATAATAGCCATAATGATTTAAAACAATATAACTATTATTAATTTGTTCAACGTAAACAAATATTTAGAAAACATAAGCAAAAAAACTATCCTAGATATTTTAACCATCACATCATAATATGAATTGTAAAGTAATATTAGATGTTTTAAAAAAAATCTTTTGTTTTTGTAGTCTTTTATGTAATCGTATCAATAAATATTTATTAAAATAAAACTTTTGAATAAATAATAAATGTTTCACTTCCCTAATATCAAAACTTCGATAATTATAAAACAAAACGCTGAGACAGTTATTCAAAGACAAAAAAAATATTTTCAAACCTAAAAAGCTTAAGAAATATTTTATATAAATTTTTGAAAGTTTAAAGTCAAAGAAAAAATAAAATCAAATGTTATTCGCGTCGGCCGTGGACGCGGCGATGTTGAATCCTTTTTTGCTTTCCAATTAAATAGAAATGGAAACGGACGAGTCTCGCTTAAGCCTTGTACATAAAAATAGATAGAAAATTCCATTAACGTTTTAGCAAAGTTCTCTTAAGTCCGATCGCAAAGCCGTTTCAGGTTGATTTTTACTGTTTTCCGGGAATAAAAAACCCAACACTCCCAATACAAAAAATCCAGCCGGCACGTCCCGTATACGTTATTCACATTTCTGATATACAGACGTTACATGCGAGGGTGCCGGTTATGAGAGTCGACGAGAGAGGCATCGTTAATGGTCACTTTCTCATGATTATCTCCAGGAGAGCCTTAAATCACACAGGGGCTGCACTGGGATATGTCAGGCCTATAGGCTGGGGGTTGCTGTTACCGTGAATTTTACGCTTTTACCCTTCTCGTAAAAAAACTTTGGAAAGAAGATTGTTGTTAGCATATATACTATATAAATTATTGTTTTGTGGATTATTATATATATATATATATATATATATATATATATATATATATATATATATATATATATATCTGTGTGTGTGTGTGTATCGGTATTTAAATTTACTAATATTACACGTAGATTACTTTTCGCATAAAATAATTAATGTTATTACTCTGGAAGGATCGCCCATTTAATTCAGTTGAGGTGAATAGGTATGTCGTTTGCTTTTTGTGAAGCTTGAAGGGATGAAAGGGGTTGGAAGGTAATGTACTGACGCTGATGGCCCAGGGGAGGCTGACTGAACTGTATTTAAATTTTATTCTAATATTAGTTAATTTGCAACTCGTAGGTGCTTGAAATGTTTTTTGTGCTGTATTTTTTTAAGTGGCTGTATTTTTACTTTAAAATATTTGATGAAAGTCAGTACAAACAACCAATCAAATATTTAAATTAACACTCCAACTTAGTATTTGAATTTAATTATTATCTTATCTAGCCTTAATTTTACCCTTAAATATACCCCATAACGTTGATATATCATAGCGTAACCCCACAACATAACATTCATTCAATATCAAAATAACCATCAAATTCATAATTGTCACGCACGAATCTCATTCTAAATTTTTGCAAATAAATTACAATGTACAAATCATCACTCACAATAAATTAATTGAACCCAAATATTGCATTCAAAATAAATGATGTATGTAATGGTAGTAACAATTTTATTTAACAACAAGTTGATCGATGATTTAAACTGGTAATGGATATTGTTTCAAGCTCGTGAAGTTTTTCGATAATTATAAAATATTAATGCAATTATCGCAGTGCAATTTAATTTATATTTTCACACTAAAAACTGTGCACAGTGGTCCGACCGCACCTATAAAGCGGGGAATTCAGTCGGGTGAATAAATAGACTTTTGCGAATTCACGAGTAATATTTTCCACGGAAGAGCGTGCATTGTTAATTGTAGCAAATAATAATATAAACCCCTTTGTTTGCCTTTCAATTTGTGTACCGTATCACGACCGACAAATAATTCAAAAAGGTTTTAGCGCTTTATGTGGGGTTGTGCAATGTACTGCCGCGTCGGTGAATCGATTGCGCCTAAACATACTACGAATGTATAAATGCCAACTATTTAAAGAATTATTTTGATATTATAATTTTTTTTAACTGTGAGTGATATAACAATAGAAGTCATAACTGTTAAAAACTAAAATATTGAAATACCAGCTGACTGTTGCCTAAGAGATAATTTAAAAAATAGCTTTATAAAATTGAATATTTTTGTGTTGTGAACATTTATTTAGTATTTTGAGGGTTCATTTGTGTTGAAAAAATATTGTTCATTGTGTTATGGTCACTATTATTTAAATATTTTTCTATCCAATTTTATTAAAGAGAGTATTCATTGTTAGTTTATTCACTAAAAAATTAAAATTACCAAAGCGAATGTTTTTCAAACACAATAGTTATGATAATAATTAAGTCAATTGTTCCCAATATTTTCATAAAAAAAAATAAATTATTTTTTAATAAGAGTGGCACTTGTATGAAAACTTGTAGAATAGGATAAATTATGTAAATAAAATTAAAAATTTATTTCCAGCGAAAGTTTTCCAACTCAAAATAAAATATAAAGACATTTCTGGCAGTTTTGTTTCAACGACCGTGCCACAACTTTTCAATCAGGCCGTAAGCACGGAATCAAAAACTCTAATATTGCTTGATAAAAACCACAACGCTTTCTCAATGGCCTGTCTCGCAACAGGTCGCCAGTTCTAATCCCGCATAGGAACTTACATACTTGTAAGGGGTATTTACTTTAAAAATGTTTTCAGTAGGCTCGAAGGGAAACTATTTCCTGAACAAGCCGTTTCAGAATTTACGACTGCATTTATCTTTCTATCGATAATTCTAGTAAAAATTCGATTGCTGATTGCGCATTGTTAGAATATAAACGAACAGGGTCAGTGGTTTTATTTCCAATGTAGTTTTCTTGAAAAAATAAATTTAAATACAGCTATTGTTTTTCAGACTGCTTATAAAAACAATAAATATTAGATTGTTGAACATGAGCTAAAATACCTAACAAAAATTTCTAAAATAATAAATTAATAAACTCGATTTTTAAAATTTATTTAGTCTGTATATATAAACCAACAAAAATTCATGTGCTATGAAACAACGATATAAACGATAAGCTTAAATTTTTGTTCAATTGTTTCATATTTTTGTTTGTTAAAATTATATTATTTATTAATTATTAAAATGGATTTTATTTTAGTAATTACCAAACCACATTCCAGTGTAAAACTTAAGCACTCGCATGGAAACGAAAGGGTTTAATTTGAATAAGCAAATGTTTTCAATTGCAAATTTTTTTAATTATTAATTTAAGGTTTATTTTTTTAATATATAAATAAAGAAGAATTGCTCTACAGACGAGTTACCAAGTTAAAATGTCTCAGTGAAACCTCTTTGTTTTATAGCAGTACATTCCATTATTTCTACTAGTTTACGACTTGTAACAATAATGATCAACCTTAGTAACAGCCTTAGAGGAAAATAGATGAGTTGTTACTGAATTACAAGAATTTTTATAAAATCTAATTCTTGATGTAATTATCAAACTTTTGAACATAATTTGTCAATCATGAAAATAATCTGAATTTTTTTAAATTTATAAGTGTTTAACACATTTTTGAAATTAAAATCTATCTGATAAAATGATTACTGAGTTTTAATAATGTTGTGGGAAATACTTAATTTCAAACGGGGCATCTAAAATTAAAATTTCTTTTACTAAATTTAAGCATTTTCGTGATATCTTAACATTAACATAAAAATAAAGATCTTTTAAATGCATTGTATTTCTACTGGAAAAATACTTTCATTAGACTAAGGAAATTCCCGTGCAATGGTGATTATGAACAAGAAATTACACTGAAAACTTATGTATAATTTTACCCTTAGGCAACAAATGATAATGTATACATTGCGTGATTTATGTAGCGTGGAAACTGAAGGAGTTCACCCTCACTCCAGGACATCAGTATAGAACCTGATAGTAATTACATAAATAACTTGTAGTGTTTTTTAAAAATATTTTGTATTGAAGTGTTCTGAAGCAAACAATTGAGTTATATATAAAAGGTTAATGTCAATCAGAATGCGTTTTTATTTACCCATGCAGGTATTAGTATGTTTATGTGATTAAGCACATTTTTTCACACATTGAAAACGATTAAAGAAAACTCTCAGAAAATATCATCGTGACTTGTGTGGGATTCGAACCAAATTGCAGTGGCTCGTTAGCATAGTTGGATAAATGCACCGGCCATGAAAGCTTGGGGATGTGGGTTCGAATCCCACACAAGTCACGATGATATTTTCTGAGAGTTTTCTTTAATCGTTTTCAATGTGTGAAAAAATGTGCTTAATCACATTATATATAAAAGTATAAAATTTAAAAATATCATCTGAATTAAATTATTAACAAAGGCTGCATTATTTTTTTTGGTCAATTCAATTCAATGGTCTCAGAATATTATGTTTTAAATATTGGTTGATGTTTAATTTAATTCACTTATCACATAAAAGGTATAAAAAATGAATAAAACATGCGAAAAAATACATAAACCTGTTTCTGAACTCAAATACAAACAGGCAAATAGGATATAACAAGCGAGGACAAAGGATTTGATATTTGCTGAAGTTGTGCGGCGTATCACAGGGAACAGAGAACAGGTACGCTCAGAGCTGTAGACAATAATAACTCTCTAAAAATAAACCCACAATAAACAGTAGGAAACATATCATAACCCTTTTTATATTAAGGCATAAGTAATTACTCTTAAGGATATGTAACCCGCACGTTAGACGACACGTAACAACAATGTTTACCGTTCTGTTTGGATATTCAGAAAAATTCCTAATAACAAATTATAATATGATAATATATAAGATAACATTAAAATATACATAGTAAGAGCATTTAAAGATAAAATAGTGTTAGTTTATCTGTAGCGTCTGCTTTAAATAATTTCGCAGAATCTTTAAGATGGTCTAATCAGAAGCGAATTTATTGGCAAACACGATGAAGATTAACACGCTAATTTACAATCGCAATAAATAAAAAATGATACTAGTTTTATAATAATTAGAATTTGTATTTTTAAAATAAATATGTTACTATCACATTTAAATATATGTGTGAAAAAGACGAAATTTAAAAAAAAAAATTATTATGTCATTTTTGATATATTTTATGTATTGCATAAATAAAGCAATAATGATATGTATTTTCTCTGAAATAAATTGTGGTATTTCAAAGAAAACGAACACATCAAGACTCAAAAGACATAAGCAAATACTAAGCAATTTGCAGTTAGTTCTGGCGGCTAGCTGTAAGTTATATTTACGACTTACTGAGTACATTTCCATAGTAATTGTACCGCTGGGAGGTCTCAAAGGTCAGGAGAGGAGGACGGCGAGGAAGAGGAACAACGACGAGTGAGGAATGAAGTTGCCGTTTAAGCAAAGCTGGCGCAATAAAATTTAATTAGCAAAATTTAACTCGAAACGTGTTTATATGCTTGCATTAATGTACCTTTGGAATTCTTTAGCATCAAAAAAAAAAAACTGAGATTAAAAATGTCTAATGAAAAAAACATGCATATTTTTTGTGAATTATTTTTTTTTTAAATTTACATTAAGGTATTATGCAACATAATAATAAAAACTATATTGAGAACAATTTTTTTTTGGTGTTTTTATAAAATTACTTATGAACAAAATATAAGTATTTTTTTTAGGTTTTGTGTGATATTGGTTTAAATAGAATATTGAAATTGGTTGAAATCAATAAAAAGAAAAAACACAAGATTGTTTCGTTTTAAACGAAATGTTGCTTTTAATGTCAATTATTTTGCAACCTTAAACAAGTGTAATAAATTAATTGTAGAGGATCTCGATTCGTGAATTGGCTGAAGTTTTTTTTAAAATAAAATATATGTATACATATAGTTATAATATTTGATACAGGGCATAGTAAAAAATGATTCTGAAGTTATCGTTAGAGTCGGAGTAACTCAAGAGTAAGACGAAGGGGTAAGATTGGAAATTATTAGACGTGAATTAATTAATGTATGAAAGTTCTCCCAGATGACTTTAAGTGTTGCGTGCAGACCGAACCAGAACCTGCATATTGAGAAGGGAATTGTGGTTTAGAGAGTACATATAGTGCAGAATGAACTTATATGCAAATAATATTATAATTTTATTTAAGTTTTGTTATATTTAAACACTTAAGAAGTCGCTAAATATATCAAGTATAAAAATGATTACAAAAGTAAATAATATCATTAACAACAAATATTATTGTATGATGATTAAAATGTCTACATTTAAATGACTCATATCTGTATAATATTTATTAGGACGATCAGAACAATGTGTATCCAAAGATTATATTTATTTCAGGAAATTGAACATCGCTTTCTGAATAGCAAAGTGATGTGTTATTAAAAAAGAGCTTGTTTTTTAATTTTAATTTTAAGTTGACATTTAATGTAAGTATTATATATTCTCTAATAAAGAGGCTTAGGTAATTGAGGTCATGTGTGTCTTCAGTGTTGTCACCACATTACGGTGTTCATTTTCGGAGTTGGTAGATCTTAAGATATTGACGAAGGCAGCAAGACATACATGTCTCAGATCTCAAGTTCCTCCCGAGAATAAACACTTTTTTTTTTTTTTTTTTTTTTTTTTTTTTTTTTATTTTTTACTGTCGGCCCCGGGCAGCGCTGTGGTACTACTTCCGGGTGCCGACAGCTGGTCTTTTAATATATAATATAATCATTCATTCGTGAGGGGGAGTTTCCCAGGGAGCGCACTTTTCGCTGCTCCCCAGTCTGCCTCCCCTCCCTTCTATTCGTCTCTGGCATTCTTTGGTGCGCTGAAAAACATGAAAGCTGAAAAGCATGAAAAAGATGTCCCGTGCTCTTCAGCTCTCGATCCTCTTCAGCGCCGTTTTTGTCCTGTCCGTGGGCTTCTCCTCAGGTCGGAGCTCTGGAGGCTATTTGGCGTTGCCTCTCGAGCTCCTCCCTTCGGGTCATGGTCTTCTCGGCAAAGGAGACGACTCCGTCCCAAGCTCGCTGGTCCTTGAGCATGGACGGCACTAGCTCGTCCGCCGTCCAGACGATGCCAAGGCTGTTCCGGAGTCGCCATCGCTCCACTTCGGTCGCTCCGCAGTTGAAGAGGGCGTGCTCTGCGTCGTCGCTGTAGTCGTCGCACAGTGGGCAGCTCACGTCGACAGGTCGGCCAATCTTCTCGAGGTAGCTACCGAAGCAGCCGTGCCCCGAGAGGAGTTGGGTCAGCCTGTAGGTGACCTGGCCGTGTCGTCGCGAGATCCACGGGCGGATGTCCGGGATGAGCCTTCGCGTCCAGCGCCCTTTGGTGGATGCCGCCCATCGCTGTTGCCAAGTCTCGGTGACGTCTGCCCTCGCGCTGGTCCTTATAACAACGAGGTCTTCCTTCTGTTGTCTCGCCTCGTAGATCTTTTGGCGTTCTCGGGCCATCAGATCTACCGGCGGCATGCCAGCTATCACCAGAGCTGCGTCTCCCGAGATCGTGCGGTAGCCGCATATTATCCTGAGCGCTGCTCTGCGCTGGACGCTGGCCAACATATTCCTGTAGTGGGAGATCTCCATCGTGTTTGCCCACGTCTCCGCACCGTACAGGATCTGTGACATCGTCACGCTGGCCAGCAGTTTCCGTTTAGATTCCATCGGTCCTCCCACGTTGGGCAGCATTCTTGCTACTGCCTCAGTAGTTCCAGCAGCCTTCCGAGTAGTCCGTCGTATGTGGTCCGTGTACTTCAAAGAGGTGTCGAAGTACACGCCCAGATATCGGGCGGACCTCTGCGGGACTATTTGTGCCCCACCCACGGTGATGTTAGGTGTGGGGTACTTTCGTCTGCCACAGAGCATCACCGCTTCCGTCTTGTGGCAGGCGAGCTCTAATCTGTTCTCCGCAAGGCTGTGGGAGATTCTCCTGAGGGCCTCATTTGTTCTTGCCTCCAGTTCGTTGATCGTTTTCGCTGAGACGACAACGCCAATGTCGTCAGCGAATCCTATCTCCTCCGCTCCCTCCGGCAGCTCCGTGTTTAGTACCGCGTCGTACATCACACGAGAATAAACACTACCCCATAATACAAGCACCAACTGAAGGCATATAGACTTGCGCCCATACGCGACACAGGATGAGCCGTGCAAAGCCTCCATTAATAAAATCTCTTTGTTTTTACTGTGCAAATATAATCGATTAGCCAATTCCTCGATCTTTAATAAAACACACGGAGATATTGAACGGAGAATTATAGTATTACTAATATGATTAGGCACATTAGTTCATATATAGAAGATGATTTAAAGAAACTCTCAGAAAAATATCACCGTGATTTGTGTGGGATTTGAACCCACATATCCTGGTTAACCCGTAATAGGGAATAAATACGCATCTGATTGACCAATCCATAAATGGAGAATTTTAGGTTTAATTATTAAAAAATATAGACAATAAGCGAATTTTCTTTGGGTTTAATTGAAAACTGGTCAAAATTTATCCAGTCTACCTGAGGCAATCGATGTGCTAAAAACTTTAAAATGATCTTTGATACGATACTTCATTGGTTAAAATAAAAAAAATATCATAAATTAGGTTGTTTTAAGCTTCAGTGGTAATGAGGTCCATAACGCAGCATCCCTTCACTTCTTTGTTTATTTAAGTGATGTTTTTTCCCGTACAGCCTTTTATGCACGAAGTGTTTGCTGAAAATCTTTCCTGCTGACAACCCTTATGAACAAGAAGGTTCTATTTGGCAGGATTAAGTTTCCGGGCAGGGAAGAGTGAAGCTTCCGGTGGGATATCGATATCATCAGGGAAGCCGATATTGAGGCTTTAGTTCCGTGGTTCCATTTGACCCTATCTCAAATAGCAGCGCAGAGAACTTGAGAAGATTTATGCTATAGTTAAGATAATAATAAATTTATATAATTATGTCACGATAACTATTTCACAATAATTTCATTTAAAAAATATATATGGTTTATTCGATTTAATTTAAAAAAAAAAAACCAACTTGTAAGGCACATTAAGAAAATAATGTAATGAAAAATATTTATTTTTACATTTAAATGTTTACTTTTGTATTGTTTGAATAGTACTAATTATTTTACCATACCTTTTTGTCTTTAAGCTAGGTAAAAAAATTATAACGTTTATTGGTTTTATTATATTAGGACGCCTTATGGTATAAGACATTAAATTCATAAAAGTCTCGTGTATTAACATCAATGTACTTGTAATGTAAGCATTTCAATATATATATGTATTATTTGTTATTTCTTTAATATAAATCTATTCGGGGCCATATTATTCTATCCTATGTAAGTTCCCGAGTATATTTTGTTACACACTGTTGAATAAATTATGCAAATGTAGAAAATAACTCAGTGTTTACACCGAGAACAAATTGGAAAATTTTATGTGCATTACATAACGTTTCTCACATTAGCTTTAAATGTACTTGGAGTCATGAAGTACGTGCTGTACATGCTTGAAAATGAATGTTTTCCCGTTTTGTGTTACAAATTTAAATGATACAATCGCAGTCAGAAGGAAACCTGATTATACTTGAAATAAAATTACCCGCGTTTAAATTAAATTATATGCTTTTTTACACTTGTTATCACCGCAGATAAAAATACCTCTAAAAAAATATTTAATCACAAATAACAAAATATTCTGATAACATTAAAAACAATAAATGTAAAAACAAATAATTAACAACAAATTAAAACAGTCTCCTAGTTATACTGAAAGTCTCATTTCAGTAAAAAATAATCAACAACATGTTTTTTCTTGTACACATTGCTACAAAAAAGCCATTATTGTTAAAAAATAATCTGGCTTAACAAAAGATAAAACTCAGTCAATCGCACAAATAAATATGATGAAATATAAATCTGTTTTCAATTTGTCTTTACATTACTACATATATTATGCTTCTATGTATAAGATGACTTTAGGCAAAAATTGTGCAGATTTATCTTTAACTATATAAATTATGTGTAGATATATTCCTAGTGTCTCGAAAATATTTGGTGCTCAAGTAATATTATCTAAGCTTCCACAGAAGGCATAGATGATAGTTAATAAACAAAGCCTTATGTTAGTCATTTGAGATGCCAAAGCTTAAGCCCATACCCTTAGGGGTGAGTTAACGACTTGTAGAGGCATAAAGAGAAGACAGCTTTGATCAGACCGCCCTTATTCAATAATCAAATAGAAAGAAGCCTCAGCGATTGGGTGGTAAGTAATAGATATAATAAATATTTGGAATTTTCCTTTTATGACTTGAAACGAATTTCAAAAGATATAAACGACTGTTTTATGGTTGGTCTTACCATTGTCGACCTTAAGTTTATGACAAAATAATGGATAACTTGCCCAATTGAAAGAATTTTTATTACGTTGCAATCTGTAAGAGATTCGGTTTAGTAATATTGCTATAGCCACTATTTAAAGAGAATTTCAATTTTATCTCTCAATCAAAAAATCAAGATATATTTATATATTTAGAGAAAGATCATGGTTTTGATAATAATGTGTGTATAATTAAATACTTAGAAGGAAAAAAACATCTGCTACGTTTGAAAAAGATTTTGATTACTTTTTTTATCATACATACTTGTATTAAATTCGACATATCTTTTCTGTTGATTCATCGGAATTGTAGCTGTTTTCATATAAATTATGCGTTTTTTTTCGCTACGGTACTAATAAAGGCATTTGTTTTTCAATTGTAGGTAGAGAATTTTACTCCAGACAAGAGAATTTCAAATGACATCATCTGTCACTGTCAAAAAAGTAATATTTTTAAAGCCCAAATGACGTCAGTGTTGCTCGCTAATGAATAATATTTATCCTGCTCGATGCTGGGAGCACGAAGCATCAATTTTAGAGATGGGAGGTACTCACAACGACCATCAAGCCTGCCCCACTAAGCACGGATGAAATTATAAAAAAATGTTTTTAACATCACAACAGAATATTTAATTTAGGGTAGAAATAAAAAAAATGATGAAATGAAAAAGCGACTTAATTACTTAGTACACGTCTGTAATATCCTTTAACACTTGAGTTATTTAAACAAAAAATATATATTCAAATATACAGCAGATTCAAAAACACTATTAAGAAGCGTAAAGATAACTCATAGCATTTTTGAACGCAAGATACTGTGTCGTTTCCAAAATAAAGTTTGTGAGGTTATCACTCAAAAGACGAAATATAATGTAGAGCTTTGCATCTCTATGGTGATGTTCTAACAGTTAAGTTAATCAAAGTTGGAAGGCTTGGGTGGTTGAGGCGCACAGAGAGGGTGAGGGGTTATACCCTGACAAAGACAATCTTCAACTCAGGTCGCTGGTAATGACGACGTGGGGAGGTAATAATGAGGAGGTCTAAGGATGCTCAAGAAGGTCTCCACGCATTTGAGTTAACTGGAAGATCCTAATCGTCAACTGAACTAAAAAAATGAAATATTATCATCGAATCTAAGAATTACTCATCTTTGGTACAATTTTACAGGAAAATTGAAATATGGAAACGAAAATTTATATTATTAAAAGAAATAAAATATAATTATACATATATATAGTTATTTTTAAGGACGTATTTTTTCTTGAAAGTTTTTATTTTGAATTTATATTTTATCTTTATCGCAACAGGAAAAAAAGGGTAATTGTGAAGTCAAAAGTTATAAAGTAACCGTTTTATAAATTTTGTAAAGTTACAGCCAGCTTACAAATACATCGCTTTTCTACTTTGATTTATTCATGAATACGGAGAAGGCCTCGTACCTTTTTTATTGAAATTGAAATCTCTTGTAAATATATTTCTGCCGTATACTTATGCTTAAAATGTAAATAAAAATATGCAGTAATAAATATACCGTACATATTCTGATGATGGAATTGGAATGCTTTTATTTTAATATATGTGTATTTAATTTTATATTTTATGTTTTGATAATATAACAAATTATAGTAAATGTAGTTCATATATACTTGTTTTACTTAAATTCAGAAATGTAATATATATTTTTAATGATTACACATAAAATGTATTTTTTTAAATATAAAATTACCAATACCAACAGCTTAGTAAACATTTTACCCACGTAAGTAAGAAATGAAAACAATGCTTCGTTGTACAACAAAACTAAAATATTTCTGAAGATTGTATTACTATACCAGATTTAAAACCATATAAAAAAATAATATGAAATTCGGCTACAACAAGGAAATTGTGAATCAATATCAACATGTTATAGTTAAAAGTCTGAAAGCAAAATCTCGCCGATTGCACATAAAAAGCCCAAGATGTTTGGCCCATAGAAAAAGCTCTTTCATAAAACAAACATATCACAGAAAGGAAATTTAAGGTAAGCCCATGACGTGATACTGTAAGTGGATATACACCCACCTTGATATAACATATACCATGTTTATATATATATATATATATATATATATATATAATGTATTTATATCATAAGTTCAAAACAAACTTGTTTATATTTAAAGATGTCCATATTAAGTTGTTAATCAGCTATATCTAATTAAAAAATATATTTATATTTGATGACATATTTAGCTGCCATTCTGGTAATATAACCTACCACCAAAAATCTCCACGTGCGTGAGCTCTCTGGCACATGAAACACCTTTCCATCCCTTAACTATGACGTCGCTCGATAATCGGGACCAACGTGAATTATTAAAGCCTCCCTTTGAGACCGAGGCCCTCCGAAAATACCCGAACGCCTCCGAAGCGGCCGGGCAAGAAACGCTGGAGTTTGGGTCGGAATAATATTATGTTGTTTCAATAGATTTCTGAAGCTGTTTATGTAACTCGAAGGGAAGACGTTTGGGGATATTCCACTTTTGATTATTTATTTTACAACTATGGATTGTGAAAGTTTTATTAAAAATAGTCCAACGGTTCAGAGAAAGACTAGTCACCGTGATTCTGTGAATGTATAAACTGAATCAGAAACTAGATAACTCTCAGAGTCTCAGATACGTAACCGATTTTATAAGAAAGTTAATATCAATATATTTAACTTATTGAATTTTTAAAGAATGTTTGTTTTTCTTATAAAATTTTATGTAGTAATTGTATTTGCACCATTGAAATAAAATTAAATATAAGTTAATACGCCTCCTTTATAAAAGTTTTAAAATTATTTAGTGACATAGGCTTAACTGTATAGGCTCAATTTTCTGTTAACGTATAATATATGCAATGCTCTTGTTTTAAATTATTACTATCAAAATAAATGTTGGCATTATTTTAAAAGACCAACTGTTGGTTGTTTTTTACTTAAATATATGATGATTTGATAAAAATGAAAGAAAAGACGTTTTGATAGGACACATTTAAAAAATTCAAAAGAGCGAGAAAAGTGGATGACAAAGATTTTTCTCGCTACCGACTAGAAAACAGAAGCTCCCAAGAATCCTCTTTGACAGGGTATAATACAGTAAGAAAATGTTTACAAGAAAAAAATCCCGAACCGAGAGGACGCAGAATAACATATTCTTCCGTTCTCATTTGAGGCAACAAAGAAGAGAGGCCTGGGTGAGACAGTCGCGGAATACCGGCAGCATGAAAACACGTAATAAATTCCCCCCCACGGCTAGGGAAGCAGGAGATATGTAATTTGTTTCATGCAATACAACAGACAATTTTGAATTAAGTCCGCTGTGGGGAGTGTAAGGAGGTCAAATGGAAGAAATCGCTTAAAGTGAGATCCTCGCGATACGTGTGTCGGTTGTATTAGTTCATTATGAATTTATGTAGATATCTATTGTGCTTCGTAAAAGAGTTGGATCATGCTACAATTTTTAAATAAAAACCAATATTTTTATTTAAAATTGAAAATATTCAAATATAATTTCATTCAATGCTTATAAAAAAGTATTTGTTTAGTCAAAACTTTAACATTTACGAAGTTGATAAAATGATATTTTTGCAACAAGGAGCGGCTTTTAATTTTACTGAAATCTTTGTAAAATCGTATAGTGTAAATTCAGCAATATCGACTGGGTAAACAAGTTATTCAAAAAAGTGATATTATTGTGTATTTGTGCCTTAATTAAACGTATAAACTTTGTACTTGTTAAATATTTAAATAGGTCAAACTTCATACATTTTTAGCAAAATAATTTTAAGTTTATGCATTTAGAGCATTTGAAATATCAGTACAATTCATTATGAGATACTAACGATTTAAAAAAACATTAAAAAAACTGGCCCGTTAATATTTAAAATAAATTGTAAAATCCAAAAAATTATAACTTGTAACTACAAGTAAAATATGTATAAAAATGTTTCCATTATTAAATTATAAAATTCTTAAAGATTACAGAGTAAGAAAACTTCGGTTCAAAGTACAGCGTTAAGTATCTAAGTAAGTTTAAGCCCCCATTACAAAAAAACATCTCTCAGATCACATCTGCTTATGCTAAGACCTTTAGGCCTGTAGTGTATTATGGGAATAATACGAGTCCTGAAGGGTATGAGAAGTGGATGCCGGACAGGGGAACAAGCAGCGATCTGGGGGTCACTTGTCAACCCTAATCAAAAAAATATGTCTCATATATATATAAGGATAATCTATGTCATAAAGAAATTTCAGCAGAGTTTTATATACTTATTTGATGTTATGTATATCATATTTAGACATATACAACCTTTTTGTACTATTGATCCTATTCCATCACACATTCAATGCAAAAATGCTGTTTCAAAGCAAAAAAAAAATTTGTGATTACTGATTTCTTAAAAAAAAAGAATGTCCTCCTGAATTAGTTAAAAAATATTAAATAAATTATCTTCAATAAAAAAACATATCAACTAAAGCTCTGGCTATAAATTATATATAATAAGGCAATGTCAACAATTTGTACAGCAAAAAAAAGTATGAGTATTAAACAAAATATTAAAATTAAAAAAAAAAAACCCTAAACTAAACCGTAACTAATAAAAATCATTATATTACGAGTATTTTTTATTTGAAGATATAATTTGAAGCTTGACTAATTAGTACACAGCTGATGAAATATATCAAAGCGCTTTTTTGATGCATTAATAAAAAATTTAAAAAATATGCTGCTTAGAAATATAAGTGAGGAAAGAAAAAAAAAAAAAAACATTTCTTAATATATGCACTACCTGAATTATGGAAAAGGTATGCTGGGTAAAGAGCTGTAATTTATGCAAGGGCAGCTTTTGCACTTTCTCTGTATTATGAAATATGTTGCCACAATATTTCAGAGGAATTCCCCTGCAGGTATATTTTACCCGTTGATAAAGAAGGGACTCGGGGGATATTTGTATTACAAGGCGCAATAAAAGATGAGAAATAAACACATTTCACATTCTAGTAAAAAAAAACATGAATGTATTTTTTTATATCGTTTAATCACAAGAAAAGGTTCAGTTATTATTCTATGCAAATAATTCGAGAGTAAATGTCTAATTTGAATTTTATATAGACTTTAGAGTTGTTTGTTAATATTCAAATAAGAATTGCTTGCATTGTATTATAAAAATATTTTCCTACTTAAAAAAATATTGACCGTAAAATCAATATGAGAATATATTTTATTTCTAGGGTTGAAAAGTGTTATTAAGGTTTATAAATTTTCCCGAAACCTGAAGTGAGCGAACTGAAAAATTTGTCATTGAGATATGACATATACGCTATCTTTTTTACCTTTTTTAAATGTAGGTTTACATTTAAACGAAAATAACGCCTCGATTAATTTAAATATTTTATTAATATTTTGAATTTAAGTTATACAGCACAAAAAAATGTCAATCACTTTAGAAACATCTTAAAATCAGTAATTTTTTGTTTCATATTTGTACATATATAATGGTATAGTAAAAAAATTTCATTTTGACTTTCCAGTGAGAATTTTCTATTAAAATGAGGCTTTATTTAGAACAAAATCCGACAATCTCTGTTGACTCAATGTTGAAAAGAACGAAGAATGGCTAAAACAATATTCCAGTGTTTTCTGCTGGTTCTCTCGGAGGCTTGAAATCTTCATGTAAATACTGCGAGATATCCGAGAAGTATGGCGTTCGGAGGTGGTATTATTTCCAAAATGGCAGCTCTGATAACTGAAGGGAACTTCCCATAGTTGAAAACTCGGCAATGTACTTTTCAAGTTATTTGAGAATTTCTCCTAAGCTTGCAGCGAGTGTTGTTCCAGGGGATGTAATTAATCAATCATTTTATATCTTGACGTTGAATACAACGAACAACACTGAGAAATATAACGGTTTGTGAATTTCGCTTTATATTCTGCAATAAATCTTAAAATTAACTGACAAACAGGAATATTTATAAAAGTGAAAATATAACAAATACATAAATATATATATTTACAATGAATATCATTCAGTAGTTTTACTATCATGGTATTCCCAAAATATGCTATTTAAGGCGATTTAGAATTTATACTGATTTTAAATGACATTGGTAAATATGTGAATGAAAATAATTGTACAAATTTAAAGTAGCTTTAACCAAAGAAAGACATATTAATTTGTAATTTATATACATATATTTAAAATTATACATTATAAATACAATGAACCGAAAGAATGGTTTTTAAACAAAAGATTTTAGTATTTTTAAAGGTCTCTTTCTTTAAACATTGTTATTTTTCCTGCGAGAAAATTCCATCGTAATAATAAAATTCAAAGATCGGTCTATATGACGAAGGACTTGTATAATTAAAAAAAACCTTTAATAAATATGTTTTTTTTTAGAAATTTTAAATTTAAGTAAAATTATATATAAATTAGTAACATGTTTTATAAATAAAAAATATATAATAATAAGGCTGCAAAAATGTTATCAAATTAAAGTAAATGTTTACTCGGTTTCAATTAGTGATTTGAAATAACTCATTTATGGATTCGAAAAATACTTTTTACCTTGTGTTTTATTATATGTACTTGTATACAAAAGTGATAAATAAACTTTTAATCTTTAAAATAAGCTTGTATTTTAAATAATTAATCTCAATAAACTAGGATTTTGATAATATAACAAAAAGTGATTTTAAGTGAAGTTATTATTCTATTGCTTGTAAATAAGAGATAAAAATAAATTTGAACACAAAACGTTAAAAATCATTTTTATTGAACGTCCTAGGGTGAGAAGATAATATATGAGAATATTTCCCGGAGATGTGACGCATTTTTTTAAGGCGAATTTTCAAAGAACGATGAAAATATATATACATAGGTAATATGCATATCCGAATTCCAGGGCAAATGTGCTTCTCTTATAAGGGTGGGGTGGAAACCTTGTAAAGTTGGCGGCGTGGAACGAATAGATAATTTTAGAAAGCGAGAAAGATCTTCCGGCCAAGTATTGGAGAAGTTCAAATAAATATACGGATAAAGTCACAGAGAGAAATATTTTTAGATAAGAAATTTAAATTTGAGGTGAAAATTTATAAGATATATTAAAAAAAATGTCCAATGATGTTAAATATATTTGATTTATTATGAGTCTTGAATTTCGAAAACATGTTATATAAGTTTTCACCGCAATGATATAGAAATTTAAAAATTTATAGGTCATTTGAAAACTTGGTTGCGTATTTGTAACTTTTTTTGTTGTTAGGCACTATTGAACCTTAAAAATTGATTAAATGTGGGGCCTACAATCAACGATACTATAAAACTCATCTTATCTTTGAAAAATACTACTAGAGTAAATAAAAAAATATAAGTATATAATGGTTGTGGACAGTATTTTGTCTTGAAATAGATATCATCATATTAAAATGAACATATTTCACTAATTGATTGCTTGTTATTGATAAACCAAAAAAGTAATGATGAAGTGAGATAATAAAACAACTTCTTATCGGTTATATAAGCGAAGCATTACTCCAAAACGAATCGTTTTAATCGCGGAAAACGATTTATTAATTTGCATGAATCGATACGCTCTTCAAAGTGCTGACTTGATTAAAATAATTTGATAGTATTTTCATAACGGGGTCCTCTTTTTTTATCATTTGTACCGTCTAACAGTCACAAAATGCGCTTAAAGGCAATTTAAATTCACAACGTCAACTTTCGGTTTTCTATCGGAGGCGGTCGTGACGTGCCACGCCGAGCGATTCGCTGATTAGGCCATAAATTGACACCGGTTTAAATCGAGTTTTCAACCTTTAATCTCGAAATTACGGTCAGTCTATTTTATTATATAACATTTTCTGCTAGGTTTCAGTCAAAAAGTTGAATATTAAGGCATTTAATTCGCACTATATATATATATATCTGTTCTATTTATCTGTTATGCAGAATATTCAAATATAATTTCAGTTAAGTTTTCAAATGATGAAAAACGATGATTTAAATGTAATTCGCAATTTATCAAAATCTGTCACACGAATAAAACTTGTTAAGTAAAAGTTTTATTGATGTTGGAGTAATGGCTATGATAAAATACGATATTGGCCATGAAACATTTCTTTAAAAAAATATTTTATAAATAGTTTATGCGCATTTAGTTATATTTGTATAAAAAAATGTTTTTATTTAATAATTTTTTTTTGAACTCATTCAGATCTATTTAAATACAATCAAGAATTCTTGAAGGAAAAATAAATTCGACGTTTTATTTGTGATTTTACTAACTCAAAATATATTATGTGCACAGTAGATCTGTATGGAAGAAAATTTAAGTTTATTAGATATTTAATAAAAATAATTGATGACTCGTTAAGCCTCAAAGGTATGATTATAAGTTCAAGCATAAATTTATTCATTTTTTTTTTATCAAATCATTTTTTTGTGAAACGATTCATTGAGACCCCAACAGCATTACGCAATGTTAAAAACCTACAGCTGATTTAATTTTTTAGGAATTGATAATATACTAGAAACCTTAATTAATAATGCCAGCCTTCAGTCGGGGTGAGTCAATAAATGCCTTATTTAGGTATTTCTGCTGAAGTGTCCGCGTAAGATAGCGCCGAGGTGCTCGAAGTAAATAAACGATCTTTCCTGTAATAGAAGTTGGCGGGGTGCCGAGCGAGGATCGTATCTCACCGCGTATTAGAATTCATTACGTCATCAATCATGAAGTGTGACGTCATATTAGTATTCCATTACAAGTTCCCGGCTAGGTATGAGTTCCGGCAAATTACTGCGAATGTGGTAGAGTCGAATAACATCACAAGCGGATCTAATTACTACTTCAAATGTAGTCATTTTCGAGTATAGGAAGATTATCATTTCTCACAATGGGGAGTAGAAAATCGATTCAATACCTAAAAATATTGTTGTTGTTAAAAGAGGGTGGTGTTTTTATGAAAGTTTAAGTAATATATCAAACTTTAAACAACATTTTCCTAGCTTAATATTCATGAAATATTTTTTTTAGGTGGAATCAAAAAAGGTGGGTTGTAATATAAGTAACTGATTAATCTAATTATACAAACAACGTTTGAGGTAGCGTATAGTCTGTGGAGCCTTTTGGGGTTACGGCTACCCCCGCAAAGGAATCGCTGATATCTAAATTGCTCAGTCATAGTGGAAGCCTCCCTGTCCTAACTATTGAAATGCTCGGCCGGCTGCGCAGGGATTTCATGGTTAATTATCAGGCTAAATTTTGCAACCACCCTTTGAGGGGTCTCGGAATTATTTAACTTTTGAAAATATATTTTCTTTCTGTAAGCTCCAAAATTAATAAAAAGGGAAACTATGTAAAACACAGATGCCTATTTTAAGCCACAAAGACGTATCAAGAGGTTTTCAAGCGTGTTATACGGCTGAAGCAATATTTAATTAAAATTCAAATATATTAATCAAAATATATTGTAAGGCTGTGATTTAAAACTCTACAGAGGTTCTACAATTTTTTTTTTTTACAAAACCTACAAAAAAGTTTTCCGTTTTAAAATATTACGAATTTCAAGAAAAAAGCACATGTACTTAAATAATATAAAACAAAATCATATTCCCCGCTGGTGTACTAAAAAAAGCATTTAAACAAACTTCCTAAAATGCGCATCTTGTACGGAAAAAAACTTTTAATAGTATTGCCCGTCCAAGTAGACAAACAGGAGTCGCAGTAAAATTGAAGACGAGAAAAGACACTTTTCCAACCGCACTAAAAGACGCAAAAGTTGGTCGGCAAGAGGACGAAGAACCATGTCCTATATAGTGCACCAAATAGACTAATGGAGTTTTAACTACTTAGCTTCTATACAGTAAAAAAATAAAGCTTTGTAATATAAAAAAAGTATAATTTTGGAGTAAATCAAGCGAGTACATGTTATGTTTCAATTTTAAAAATATACAATGATTTCATTATAAGTAAAATATTCAAGTATTTACTGTCATGAAATATCAGAGTTGCCAGAACAGTTCTTTCTTATTCTGAAAGGCTCAGCGCTGTCATTGCTTTTCGAAAAACGGAACGCTAAAGCTCTTTGCGAAGGCTTGCAGGCTTCCAAGAACGATATAAATATGTAGAGCCTTCACGATAGCGAAAATGGAAATGGCGCAGTGGACATCCGGCCGCATTCAGGCAAAATTGGAGACTTAACAAGCAAATCTGCAAAGCAGGTGCAACATTCTTATAGGTAGTGCAATTTTTGTGCAGGCGGAACTTTTATTAATACGCCAAAAAATAAACAAAAAATCTTTTACTTAAATTTATATAATTTTAATTTAATAGTATTTATGAAACAGTGTACCCATAAATAATGATAATTTAATACTTTGAAAGCATTAAGGACTTCTTTTAATGAAGAACATCTTAAAATTTTCGTGCGAATGGTATTTCAATTTTGAATAAGCACCTTCACTGAAAATATTAAAATCGTGAAAACGTGAACAATACCATAATATAGTTAATTTAATATAATAAAATAAATGAATATGTACAGGTCTTAATTCAATATAATAAATTATATATAAATGTTACAGTGATTTTTTTATATTTTCATATTTATTTCTATGTATAAAATAGGTAGTGGAATATTCAGTTTTTGTAATCTATTACGATGAGTTTGTAAACGGTTTATTAAGGCTTACTAAGCTTAAATAATTATTCAGCTTTATGGCTAAGGTTTCTACTTATAACGTGAGGATTGGCCCACTAGCAGAGCTGAACGCATCATTTGTCAATGAGAAGGATAGTTTACCTTAGAGGTTCGTGTTATGGACGAAAGGTTTATTAATCCTTTAGCTTCATGCTGAAGTATTTATTCTCAATTTAATCCGCATAAAGGCCACGTCAATAATGGTTGAAACAGTGCTGAGGATGTTCAACGAGTAGTTGGTTAGAACATTTAGGGTTGGGAATATTGATACAAACTAGAAAGATATGTATCGATTTGAATAATGAAACAATATTGAGAGATATACAACAACACAGTTAACATATCAAAATACTATTTTAACAATAATGTATTTTAAACAATTTTTTTTTTAAAATATATGTTTATAATGTATAATGACGTAATCTTCAAATATGTTATAATGGGATATTTTTTTAACGGAACAATCTAAATTGAATAACATCCATATCTACGAAACAAAATCATAATTAAAACATGAGAACTCATAAAAAAATTTGGAGTTCGTAGAATTGTTATATAAATTATTTGAAAGACAAAATAAAATAATAAAAAGAAGATCTGATAAATACTTTGAGTTTATTGTATAATCCATGAAGAGTTCAATCAAATCTATTAGTTTTAAAAATGAATTAAATTTTATTAGATCTAAAATTTTGCAAATTGAAAATGAAATTGAAACATAATCTGCGCATAAATTGTCTCCCTAGATAATAATATTCATACTGATGAAAAACTTTGTGACATAACAATCAATATATATATATTACTTTGTCAGTGAATGTAGGATTTAATTATAATTATATAATCTTTTACTACACGCTCTTTATTACCGCGAAACACAATTTTAAAAAATTAAGTTGTATATTTTTTATATTTACATTTGGTTTTGAGTAGCTATAATAAAATTTTTAGTATTATTAGTATCTAGTAAAGTATTTTTTATACTAAATGTTAATTCAGTATATTTTGAAACGACCATATATTTCCATTTGGCTTCATAAAAACCACTGTGTCATAAAATATCATTAGGATATTTGACGTGTGTGTTTACTTTAATGATAACGAGTGGTGAAAAATGGTTTTCACTTAATAGCAAAAGCTCAAAACCCTGTTGGGACAGATTATATTCATTTATAGTAGAAAAAAATATGCTGTGAATGAACACGATAGGAAATCGTTTATTCCCGTTATGTAATCTGTTCTTGCCATTCGTTTTGTTGGCGAATTCAAAAAAAAGTATTTATTTATGCATAAAGGTGACTTGAAGTTATTTTTTAAATAAACAATATGAATTAAAAGTTATAATTTTATATGTTATACGTAGTACAATATAAAGTACATGGGATGTTATGTTGTAGAATCTCTAAGTGCCGACCTACAAATTTAATCAAGCAAGCAATCCCATTGTACTCAAAGAAAGACAAACGATCTTGTATGTAGATTGCAATGAAGACGTTTCTAGAAGGAAACGAAATCAGCGGATCTCTGTTTGCTTCACGTATTGTGAGCCGCTCACTCGCTTGCTAGACTCCATGTCTAAAGCTCATACAAGCTCATGCAACGACAAACAAGCAAGGAGTCCTGAATGTTCTGAATACATTTCTAGAGATACAGGATGAAAATCAATGACGTACTCACCACATATGACAACATTGTAACAAACGTTTGCTGACAATATGCATTTTCATTCACAAAATACATTGAAAACACACAAAAATTTAAACTCGACTAAAAGCACAAAACCACTCAACATAATTTAAAGCTGATCTTTAAATGGCATTTCAAAAAATATACTTCAATTTAATTAATTCAATCTAAAATATTTGTTTGCCTGGTTATAACGTTCTGAATGCTCCGTTGTTCATGTCTTGTATCTAGAAATACAATCTGTAGTTTGATTAAATGTAGGAAGATTTGTAATTAAAATCCCACTCTTAGTCTACGTCTCACTCCTCGGAACAAACCGCACACCACTTGTAGTACGCTTCAATATTATGATATTGCATTAATCATATGATTTATCCATTTGTATCGTTGAATCTAATCGTTTTTATAACATTAAAACATATTATCTTTTGAAATGTTATGCAAGCAAAAAATTCGAAATAGTCTAATAACACTTTTTAATAATAAAAAACATTTTTAACATAAGTCAAACAGTAAATAAATATTTAAAGCAATTTTTTTTATGAGTATTATTTCAAAATAAGTAAATATAAAATAATAAGGTAGCACACTTGAGAAGCGTATTAGAAAACTAGAGTATTACATAATTTGTAAATCAATATATTTCTAATAATAATTGAAAGGCAAGCTTGATAAAAAAAAACAAGACATTTTTATAGGAAAACAGCCCGATCCTAAATCAGGCTGGAGGCTTTCTCTCATTCCGTGAAATTCTTCAGAAACAACAGAATGTACATGCTGAAGCTCGAACAACTCAACTGAAAACTTCTTCAGCTTACTGGCAGAGACGCTCAACCTTTTTTCTTTTAATTTAAAAAACCTAAAATGCTTTGATTATATTAAAAATAATATTATATATATATATATATATATATATACTCTATATATTTCCGAAGATTGGATCAGTCATGAAGTCGGAGGAAATATTAATCTATTAATTCCATTAATATTCTTGATTTCATTAGCTAATATCGTGAATTGTTTCCAGATTTGATTGAAATTACTAAGTCAATGTATGTTAAATATGAAGCGAGAGCTTTGACTCACCAGGTTTAATAATGTGATATTGATATCATGTGGATGTTTCATACTTTGAATATTTCCGCTGTTTGATCATGCTCGGAAAGAATGCTTTAGATAAGCTGCTTCAAATATTACAAATTGGAATTTGTATGGAATTTTCCAGCTTAATATAAATATATATTTGTATCCATTGGAAAAAAACGTGCGGAGGTTTTTAAACGATAACTACAATATTTATTAAAGCTTTTGAAAGAGGGCGGTGTATTAAAATGCCGATCCTTTTTTTGCATATTTTGAGTTTTACATAAAAATATTAAAACTGGTAATTCTTACAAAAAATTTTAATTAAATATTTTTCATGAAATATTTTCACAATATAGTTTTTAGATGTTAAAAAATGAGGTGCAAGCAATTATAACGTATTTCGATTTTGAAACTCTTTTATATTTTCAGCAAACAATATAAGCAGGGTGTTGTTTTATAGAAAATCAACACTCTGTAATAAATGTAAATCGATCGTGTGAGGTTGTTGAAAAACATAAACAAATAATCACGCCATATTTTAAAATATGAAAACAAACAAACGTAACAGTCACGAACCTCCTCTAGCGTGATAAGCGTGAAAAACCAATTTACACAATTGAAACTGGACTTAGTAAGTTCCACAATGTATTGATTACATTATAATTTTATAATTTAGATAATAATTTTAAACTGTTGGGAAATTGAAAAAGTCTAAAATATACCTTTTAACTATGTACGACTAAAAACACGAATATACTAGTAAATACGAAAAATCAATTATATCAGATGTATTGAATTTTAAAACAAAGAAATTTTATTCTTTTTGGAACAATATAGTCTTTTAGATAAATGCTTACTTGTTCGGATAATTAAAATTTAGATATCTAATGCTCGTTATGTTACACTTTAGGTGTGAATTTTAATTGAAATTAGACTTTATCTATTTTAGGTCAAAGTATGCTTTTAGTTTAAAAGCTTACCAGTAGAAAAGTTTGTTTTTGACGCAGATGAGATTCAAACCCAAACTTAGTCTGGGCGTTTTGCCTTTGCCACTGAACAAGAATTTAAACCACATCATCCGAATAATTATATAAATTTAAATAGTGTCACAAATATTTTTTTGTGTGAATCGATTACAATAAACTTGTTTTAAGGTTTTCTAAAATAATAAAATCATATTTTTATAAAATATTCTTTAGTAAGGTTTATATATTCTCATAAATAAATATAAAAGTTTAACGTATGATATAGTTGATCTTCATGTGAATTTTTTGACTGCAGTTTTATAATATTTACACTGAAATCAATCAAAAGTAATTCATCGAGTTGTTTTAGAATAAAAAAACACTTTTTTAGTGCCATATGTTAAAACAATATAAAAAAGGGGTTCAAAAAATTACAGGAGTTGCTACCAAATGTAAATATATATAAATAAGACGGATTACATTACTTGTTACATTAGTACAAAAAGCTGAATAATTGTATAGGAGATTAAATCGATCGTTGTGGGATAAACGTATAATAGTATAACACTCAAAATGAGGCTCACAATAGAACAATTACGTATTGTACATATTGCATTTCAGTTGGACGCCCTGAACGACGACAGCTGGTCAGGAACACCAGAGGAGACGAGGAGAGTCCATTAGTAACCCAATCACTGTTCGTCGAACCGTCTCCAGTAACCACACGGTCCTCTGGTGGTTTCTGTGAACTGCTATGCGTATTTACCTCATAGCCTGCAATTAATCAATACAGTGAAGAACTATGATTACGAACATTTAACTGTTATATAAATAATATTAATATGAGAAAAATAAAACTTCAGTTCAGCAGTTGCTTTTCAATGATTTTTTATCCCGAACCGCAATGCTTGAAAGATCTAAAGCACAAGAGCTACATTCATTTTTAAAATATCTACATGTTTTGAATACGTATCAATATTCAACTAAAGGAAAATACATTTAATATATGTATCAAGTTAACAAAAACATTTTTTTTGATTTCATATGTTAAACTGTCAGAAGTAAAAATTTTAAAATTCAGAAAGAGAACAAAGCCTTTTTTGATCAATCAAAATAAGCTATTGAGGTATATTTAATATAAAAATAAATCCTAAATGAAAGTTACACTTTTAAAAAGAATACTAAGTAATTAAAACACTACATAGTAGCGTTAAAAAGATAATAGAAAACTTTGTAATTTATAAACGTATATTTCTTTTTTATCATACATTTAGGGACCCTTGAAGTTTTAAAAGTTGGCGTTTATTGTTGCATATACAAATATTTTTTACACACGAGGGGAAAAAAAACCAACATGAAAACAATTAAGGCTGCAGTGACTCGTTTATTCATTTAAACTTTTGTAATTAGTCATGCAGTGTAAATTAAACTAAACAATTTTTTAAATTCAATTTAAAACCTCTACAGACAGCAAATATCAGAACTAAAATGACCAATAAAATGCAACATGCTAAATATTATGGTCTAATATTTATTGGTGTTAAGAATTGTCATAAAAAAATAATGTTTGTTAATAACCCCTTAAACCGAACAACTGTGATGCATATATTCTAATACATCGTTTGTTATGTATAAAAACTGATTGAAATTAAATTCAAAACAGTATATTTCAATATTAATTATAAATAAAATAATAAAAAAACCAGTGTTCGATAGAAGATAAAGTAATTTTTGTAATTGTACAATGAAATAATCAAACGAAACACTAACATTATATCTAATTTTAAAATATATCGCCCCCAAAATATCTAGGACTGGCAAACGAAGTTTAAGAAATGATTTCTCGATATATTACAAAGAAAATTGGCATGTATGGAATCATCCCTTGAGATTTTTCGTGATATGTAAAAATGATTAGGTTATTACGAAAAACGACTCCACTGAAATGTTCAGACCAACAACCTTTGGATGGTACATCTAAGATCTTTGATCATATCTCTACACATATAAAGATAGCGATATATTAGATTAGATAGCTAAGATGGCGACAAGATAAAATAGCGATTTATAAAACATACATGTCATATAAATAATTAAAGTGTATCCGAAACGAGAAATGTGTGTTAAATCTTATATATGTAATAAAATACTAATAACACATTTTTGTACAGAAAAAGTAAAAAATATTATTTCAATGGAATAACCGCAAAATGGAAGCAGTATATTTATCATAAAACTAAAAATATACAATTTAATATTTAATTAATTTTTATTTTTTATTTATAATATGTATATATTTTAGCAATCAGTTTTACGATGGTAATAAAAACGAAATCGTGGGTAGTAAACCTACAACATAAATCAAAACAATTACATAGATAATTTCAGGAAATCGTAGGTACTTAAGGACAGACACAATCTCAGCGAAATTTGACTTAAAATCGTGTACACCGGAAAGAGTTTTGAATAAATGGAAGTGTGTAAAAAAATGCCGTAAAAGTAAAGACCTGCGTCTGTTTCAGCTGAAACTCGGGGAAAACCTCGAGCAGAGATTCTCAGGAGCGACGAGACTACATTGTTCACGGAAAAACTCTTCTCACATGAAACTTTATGATGAAAATTTAAAAAAATTTCATTCAGAAACATGCACCGTATTTTCTTCATTTTTATTAGAATTATTTATATAAACACAGAGCTTTAGAACGATATTGTAAAAAGTTTTGTCTAATTTCTTCTGGTGCTGACCTGCTGTGGATTTAAGGGATAGGAACTATTTGCTTTAATGTTGTACATATTATATATATATTTTAATAATTAACAATTATGTTTTTATAAATCTTCATACTATATTTTATTCAAATTTAAAAAAATACTTAATCTTATTTAATAACTATGTTTATTTTTAATTTTACTAAAGCGTAAAGGTTTCCCTGGGGGAGGATAGAAGTCAGCCCAAGGCGTTACATTGAAGATGCGCCAGGCTGCGATATAAAGGTTAAGAACCACAAATGTAGTCAGTTTGGGTGGAATTGTAAGGTAGATAGTCACAGTGAAACGTAAAATGGAATGGTGTGTCAGGGGGGAGTCTTATTTCCCAGGTAATGGAACCGCCCTACTCCATTACAGGTGAGATATGCAGCGTTGGCCTGTGCAACGCTGCCTATTTAAAAATGCATTGGCGTTCGTGTCAATTTATTTAACCCATCGTGTCAGTGATAAATTGAATGAAGCTGAAAAGACATAAATTTTTCAGTGCTTCAAATAAAAAAATAATGGTTTTTCTAACAATTACACAATCAAATGTTAGGAATAAAATCCTAAAAGAAAATTAAGTTTTAAGCAAAATACTTACGTTGAAATCTTTAACATTGTACGCTCTTTAAATAAAATCACCTACAAACAAATTATTTGAATTAATTCTATTTTATCATTTTATAAAAGTTTCAAACATATTTTAAATATATTAATCTTATACAATTACGTAAGAACATAAATGCAAGGAAAAATTGTCACGAAATATATTTTGTATATGTCGATAGATATATATTCCCCAAAAGTCGGTAAGAAATGGAAATAAACACTGTGCAGCCAGGGTCGGGAAGCCAAACAAACCCAAAAAGTTTCGTAAATGTAGGAGCGGGGTCGGAATGGAGGGTCCTTAATCCAGGAGAGGATATCCCGCGGATGGAGTACTCAGCACAACAAGCTATCGCAACTTGACATCATTAACCCTGACCAGACTTAGTACAAAGTAAACAAGACGTTCAATGGGAAATTCTCATCAATTAGATGTTTAGAATGTGAATACCGAGCTTAACAAGATCTAATTTTATTAATTGGGCTATTTATAAGTTTTTATTTTAATTCAATGCATAAACCGATAATTGACATTATTTTATCTGTTTAATTTATTTGTAACTCATTCTATGAGTATCCAAAAATACATATGATATAATGAATTTGCTAAGGACCAAAAACCAAACGGACAATAAGAATTTTTAAAATATCAAGTATTTTTTGTATTTTTAAAATATCTAAACATAATATGTGATTAAGCATATTTTTTTCACACATTGAAAACGATTAAAGAAAACTCTCAGAAAATATCATCGTGACTTGTGAGGGATTCGAACCCACATCCCCAAGCTTTCATGGCCGGTGCATTTATCCAACTATGCTAACGAGCCACTGCAATTTAGTGAGAATTTTTAATAATCATATTCTACATATGAACTAATATGCTCGGGCTAATCAATATTAAATTTAATTAATCTAAAATTAATATAATTGAATGGTGCGCGTCTCGGCTAAACATCAATAGATTTTAAAAATAATAATAACCAGCTTTGGATATAAAAAAAAATGCTTCACTTGTTACTTTAATTAAAAAGTCCAGTGTTTGCAAATCATTAAATATTGATTAGCCCGAGCATATTAGTTCATATGTAGAATATGATTATTAAAAATTCTCACTAAATTGCAGTGGCTCGTTAGCATAGTTGGATAAATGCACCGGCCATGAAAGCTTGGGGATGTGGGTTTGAATCCCTCACAAGTCACGATGATATTTTCTGAGAGTTTTCTTTAATCGTTTTCAATGTGTGAAAAAAATATGCTTAATCACATAAACATACTAATACCTGCATGGGTAAATAAATACGCATCCTGATTAACATTAATCTAAAATTAATATAAACATAATATACTGCACTCCTATTACGAATTTTATTTAAATTAAATCCATATTTTGATTACAATTTCTTATCGCCGTCCCATTGATAAAATATAATATGAAAATTATTTTTTTGAATAATCGTTTTTTATAAAACACCTTGATATATTCAAAGCACTTTTGTTAAGGTAATTTTGCCTAATATTTATATTGTGGTAACTCAAATAGTCAGCAAAGTTATGACCTCTCAGTGTTTCAGGACCGCGCCCCTCCCGGCGCGGGTCACTCGAGGCGACGGCGCTACAAATGGGGATTCTCTGCTGAAAACCGGGATTTCAGTGAAAATAACATACGGGCTGAATGTCCTGGAAAACAGTGTTTACGTTTGTTGCACCGAGAGTATGCCTCAAAGCGGCTTAAGGCTCGTTATTTTACAAAGTGAGCGGCGAAATAAAACAAAAACAATTTTGTCACATACCTTTGCACATCCATATCACTTTCAACATAAAAACATGTCATATATATTTTAAAAAATACCACATTATTTTAATTCTTTAAGCAAGAAAAAAAAATATATAAAAGGCAGTGAGCGTACAAGTTCTTAAAATGATTGAATATTTTTAATAATGTAGTAAAAATATTTATTAATCAAATGACAAGAAATGTTCAAGATTTTATTATCATAACACAGTTGAGATTTCGAACACATAATTTTGACATAGTGTGAACACATTACCTATATATTGTTAACACCCTACTCATCTTAGTAAAAAATTGTGATAAATATGAAACATCGCAACAAAAATATCTTTCGATTTATATTTTGAATTTTAACCCATTTTAGTTGTATTGTATCTCAATGCAAATAAATACTCACGAATTCACCGACGATAAAATCATAAAAATATTAAATATTGCATGTAAATTGACTTATAAATTATTGATCAATTTTATTTTATTTTCAATATTATATAAATGGCGACAATATTATAGTGGACTCACTTTTATACGAAAAATTGAGATAAGATATAGTCAAATAGGATAATGGATTGGATAATTAAGTGGGACTTTTAGTCGTACACTTCATAAAATGAGGTAAATGATGGAATGAAAATTGTTCCAAGGTTACAGAAAGTGATATAAGTATATGGAAAATATATTCAATAAATGAACTTACATTATTTTATAAACAAGTAGTTATAACTTTATTTAATATATATTAATTTTTTTAGTTCGAATATTTTTTCTTAATACAATTTTGGTGTAGATGAAAAACAATTTTTTTTGATATAAATATTTAACAAGTTTCTAATTTACTATTAAAATGATAACTTATTATATTATTAATTGAGAACATGATAGTGTAAAAAAATCTGTTAAACTTATAAATGACGAAATAATTTTTTCTTGAGCCACTCGAACAATGTACTAGATAACCAAAGTGCCAAAGCCTCGTGAAGTCAACCATGTACTTGGAGAGAATTTACTTGCATTCCTTCTCAGAGGCTAAAATTCAAACTATCATAGCTATTTCTAGAGGAATTACATCCTCAGATTTAGCAGTAGCTAAAAGTTCTACGACAGACTACGTTGTACTAGATTTAGCGTAGTAAAGAAGTATTTCATCGCATATACACATGTAAAATGCTTAAAAATATCTAGATATAAATACGGTTTCATGTGAAATTCGCATTTTTTAAACACAAAAAAAACAAATAATAACAATTTTTAGAAAATAAATGCGAAAGATTTACTTAAGTTATTTACTTTTATTTTAACACTGATATGTTTGATCATTATTTTTGAGTACAAAATAGATCTATACTTCATAGATACCTAAGAAAAGATAATTCAAGAACATAACGACGCGTCAAAGAACAGATAATATAAAGTAGTTTAGCATCCAACAAACAACAAAATCTTTGATATAAGCATTACTTACACTAGCAAATAAACTGAATCGCATTGAATACAAATTCTAAATTGCTGAAATCTTCGTTTCGCGTGCCTTTCAAGGATGTGGTGTAATTAATTTGTACGTGCCCGGGGCGACAGTTTTCAGGAACTAGTCTGTAGGATATATTATATTTCGCGAAAGTCTCAAAGCAAGGCTTTGGCGGAGACTTAAACCTTGACTTTTTAGCTGAGAGAGGCCTACCGCGAATCCATATGCGGGTGAGTTGGGTCTTGTCCTCAGGGAGTGTATATTTTTTGTTAACAACAAAATATCGAGACAGATGAAATCAGAGCGAAAGTTTAATTAATAGAATACAATAAATTGTTCAAGATTACCTCACAATAAATGTTTAACTTTCAAAAATTGTTAATTTAATCTACTGCATTCAAATGAAATCAATATCTCAATTGTTTTGTTGATCGTTTTAACGATTTAGGTCCGTTAAAAAAAATAAAATATCAATATTAAATACGTTAACAGCAACGACAGCATTATTATTGTTGTGTTAAATTGATAAGTAAATTAAAAATATATTTAGGTATAGTTGAAATAACTTATTCCACGCGAACTTTCGTTATTATACTATTTTTTTAATTCAATTTAACATTATATAATTTTTTCGCATGCAATATTTAATTGTTTAATTAGCATATAAATTTAATAAAATAAATTTTTGTCAGCAAAAGCAACAAATGATCAGACCCGATTCGTGATATTAAAACTATAAAATTTGTATATAATCAATTTAAAAGGCAATCACCGATCTTTCGGGTGCTTTTCTCTAGAAAATTAATTTATCTTCATTAGACGCTGGTTATTGCACCTTGTTTCTTCCTCAAAACTCATCTACCCTCATCCCCTTGACGAGGAACATTATGTAAAGAGGACTAATTATCTTTACAGCGCATATAACCGTTTCCGGCTGAGGTATTGAAAAATAAACAGCCTTGTTTAAGATTTACTACCCTATATGGACGGTTGATAATCTAAATATCTATGCAAATTATACATTCTTGAATATTTCCTCCCCCTAAACATGTTTTCATAGCTTATTATTTATTTTATGACGTCACTTAAAAATATCTTGCCGTACATACTTTTTTAAAATTTAAATGTAAAAGGTATTTCAAGGTTTTTGGGTGCTCTATCTAGTAATTAAAATACATGTCTGTCAGTTAATTTTTGTTTGGTGGATAGTTTTGAATGACAATTTTTTTTTATAAAAACAGAAAAGTTCGTATTTAAAAAATAAATTTACTATTATTAGAAATAATATTTAATTCAATACATTTAAAACAGTTAAGGTGTACTTAATTTTTATAAAAACTTTTTTTTCAGATTCTGCTAAAAGCTCTTTTCATTTAAAAGGTTTTATGGCTATATGCCTGAAAGATTTCACTTCCTAGGCTAGCGCGCAATGATAAACTTAAACGAGAAATCATTAGAGCCTGACAAAACAACAATAATTGGACACTTCACAGACCTTATAACGGATTAACAAAATTTATTCATGGCTTCTTCGTCCCCAGTACACGCAAGGATCTATATGGCTTGGTCCTTTTCATAACGAATAATGAAACTGTTCACATGAGGCTAAAATTAGACACCTCAATTTATTTTAGTCTTTTATCTTCCATCAATAAATTTTCTCTAGACTATAACCGAAAAATCCCTATGAAAATGGGGTTTATATAACAGTACTTATATTCATACCCACTGAATACAAGAGTGATTGTACTACTAAATCTATAAAATACATAAACACAAAGCAAAATTTATTTATTGAAAATTGCGTAGAATATCTAAATAAGTGCCCAACAATGGAATAATGTATAAATAAATAAAAAACAGACAATTGGATAATTATAAGATTGTATTAAATTTTTAAATTAATATTGTATTCAATCGAAAGTTTCAAGCTATGTGAGTTCTTCTGATTTTTTTTTACGTTATATAAATACAAATCAATTATATAAAAAACAGTATATTTATGAAAACTTAACGCATTCAAAAACTCTTTAGTGGAATCGCATATAAATAAAACCAAAAAGGAAACAATCAGTATTATTATTATTTAAAACCTGTTGTTTCAAGGACAACAATTCTCCTTGAAATATAACATATATAATAACATTCCCATTGGTATTTTCAAGAATCTTATTCTTAGTAAAACGAGATTTTTATGTAGACGAATCGGAAGCATTGAGTTCATATTCTGGCCGTAAATACGGCACGATGTACTTTTCGTTTAACTAATGAAGCAGAAAGAAGGGAAGAGTGGAATAAGACACAGGAAGAGATTGCTACAAAGGAGGCGCACGTGTCCTATTAAAAGGACCCGCCAACAGGACTGTACCAGAGAGCCATTAGGGGGCCCGCAAATCCGAAGGTTTTATATAAGAGACCTGGGCTTGTGACCCATATATAAAGAATACACTTTTGTCGTGTTAGCAACGTGTTCGAAGGAAGTGAGTTTAACGAAAAATGACAAGACCCATTTTAAAAACACCTATAAAAAACTCTCTAGTATCTCTACTTGTGCCGTGAGCAGCACAAAAAAAACAACAAAGTGTTTTTGATCAACTAAATAAAAGAGTTATCATTGGCAATCTCTCAAAGTTCCCCCCAGATATCGAAAGATAGTTTTTATTGAAGATTTTAACCCTGCAATCAATGTGACAACATGTTTTTTTCCAAAGAGCTTATCTGAAAAATTTAATAATTCACATTAAAAAAAAATTTAAAAGTAGTATAATTACTTGCAAATATTGAGTAAATATTTTCATCGGAAGATCGCACGGTATATTGACAAATATACGAACCGCATAATCTCTTAATTAAACTGTTGGTGTTGATAATGTCATTCAAATTTTTATATCTGTTTCAAGGTCAGTGAAAAAAAATTCACATAAAAAAACATTAAAAAAAAAAAAAAACGTCTCAAACCCTGTATTTAAATATCTTGTTTTTAAAGACGAATATCTTATATTGGACAATAAACAGATACTGTGATAAGAAATGTGGTAGTTGCTTAAAAAGGTTGTCGATTGCAACACGAGAAAAAATAACTTCCACCTTACGTGGCGAAATTTCTAAATCACCCCTAAAAAATCCTCCCTTCGGATATCCGTACTACTGAAAACTAACAACCCGGGACGATCTCGGCTTGATGGAGTCGTTCGATTGCAGGTCGGGGCCGGAAATGAAGCCTCGGCGGGCCGGAAGCGAGGCGGGGACTGCTGGAGCGGGAGGAACAATAATTAACGGCCGTTACAGCTTATGTGTTCCGGTCCACCCCCTACATACTACAGCGTGGGAACTACCCACTCTCCTGATAATCTTGTAACGCTTTTTGAAGAGCCTCTTAATTGTCAACATTGATGCATAAATATTTTCGAGACTGGTTTAGGTAAATTATGAAGAAAATATATAAACATGTATAAAATAATTAGACATAAAAACAAGTTTTTCAAAATTTTAGTCAACAATGTATAATAAAACTTTATTGTATTAATGGCAAAAAAACTATATTGAATTGTTGGGAAACATTGTTTTTTTTTAAAAAAGTTATTTTTTACTTTTAGTCTTAAAAATAAAATTGATGTGTTTTTTTACTATAATAAAATGCAACCAGTATTTCAAAACATAAAATCAAAATAAACGCTCTTAGAAAATAAACTGATTTTTTTAAAGTTTTATAAATTAATTGCTATAACGCCACATTTTTTTTAATGTTAAATTTTCGAGATTTTTTTTTACAAATATTGACAAAAATAAAAGAATACCTTTAATAAAATTAAAGTCTGTAAAATAACTTATTTCTCAAAGTCATTTAAAAACAAAAATTGATATCAGAAATAATCCCAAAAACTAAAAACCAATAATAGATAATATTTTCCGATTGAGAAAACTTCATTCAGTCAGTGAAATTTTTGAGTCTGATATTATCTTTCATTAGGCTTCAAGATTCATTTTTTTTCTAATCTCAAGGAAAACATTTTACTCGTTACGAGTGTATGCGTGCTCGGGTGTTGACACACAGGAAGGTGGACAAAGAAGACGACATCCCAGGAGCCATTAAACGTAAAGGCTAGTAAACACGAACCGTGTAGAACCTCCCAACTGTAATTTTTCAGTTTTATCTCCGTTCTTTATTCCGTCACAAGGAAACGATGTGTTAGATAAGAGCACCGCGATGAAGATCATAAGATAATTGATAAAAGAAACAGAACCCTTAAAAATTTAAGCGATTTTGTTAAGAAATTTTTCGTCTTTTTTATGCGTAACTTCATTTTATTTTATTCATAAAATTTAGTAAAATCAAAGATAACTTTGATATATTACGTATATAATTATTCGTTATATAACAACGTAACAAATTTAGTCTTCACTCGCATATGGCATTTCATCATTTAAAAATTAATTGTATGATTAAATACACGATTAGAATAAATAAAATTTACCCTGTTTTCAAATACATAGAAAAAAATTCTAAAGTTATTATAAGCTTGTACTATATCATCTGATGTATTTTAGTTTTATTTAATATGTTAAAAAATCACACGAAAATCTTTAAATGGAACTTATAATCGGTTTGGTGCAAGATAAAGAACTAATAATAATTTTAATATCTACTAAGTAAATATCTGCTCATATCCCTCAACTGAAGAGTAGATTAGAAAACCCAATAATTACAGCGATTGAAAAAAAGAAAAACAATTATATCGAACACAAAAAGTACCAAAATATTAAGAAAGTAGATATTTTTATTAAAAATAAATTCAATATATTTATATCAAATTTGATAAGCGTCAGATGGTAGTATCTTAAGATGCGTGTATTAAGATATTTTATAAAATTTAAATATGTTTTAATCTCACTTTAAAACTAATCCTTTTAATAAAACGTAAAGCGTTCCTTATATAATCCTTAGAAAACCTTTTATAATTTATTGTATTTTAAGAGCTCTGGATGACTCTTCGATATTTTATGCATATTATTTAAAGTAAAAATAGATTATATCGAGAGATACAAAATGTTTTATAATATGAAAATCGATTCAACTCCGGGTTCCTTAATGGCGAGTTTACCCTAATTCGTTAGGCGATTAGGCCTTTCGTATATCTGAACCAAAAAATGAAGCTAAAACTTAATGAATATATTATATTTTTAGGATTATTCCATGTGTTTTATTTTATAACGATTTATGTTTTAATAATAATCTGCTAGGTCTTATTTCATATTTAGGTCACATTGTATCCATATAAAAGCAACCCACAAAAATACACGTTACAAAAATATAAGCCATTGCTAATGTTTTTCATAGAACCAAACACTGCCTAATAAATAATCATATAGAATTTAATGCAATTTTAAAAAATTGATTTCGGTTTATGTATTTTATAAAATACTTCTGGCTTAGAACAAAAACATTATAACTAAGAATCGTTTTTTTTTCCAATTAGTTCTCACCCCTTAACTTTTCACGCATGCACCAGCTAACCTATTTAGAATCGTTGTACGTTGGTATTATGTAATTTTTTTTTACTTTTTTTAATAACTATTAAAAATATATTTCAGCAAATATTCAAATTTGACGTTCCAGGATTAAGATAAACGAGGGTTGTTAAAATGTCATTTTAAATAATCTTCTGGATGTAAATTCCTTCAGGCGCTACAAAGTATACCCTAATATGCCTCTACCGGTCATGATATTAATTTATTCACACAGACCGGAAACAGTTCAATGTGCCCTAAAAACACACCCTGACGGAGGCTTTTGGCACTCCGCAGGGTAGTTTTCATACTTTAGGGATGATATTAACCCTTTTAACTTCCAATTATTTTGAATTAGTTTCAATTATTTAATGAGAACCGTTTAATTGCAGACCTTGAAGCACCGGTGCTTACAATTACGTAGGTAAAATATAATAACCCAGTTTTTGATCAGTTTATTATTGATAATGATAAATATGAAAACTATGTAAGATTAAATTATATTTATCAATTAATATAATTTAATAAACCAAAAACAAATAGTTTGTTAAATATATCTTCATTAAAAAATATAATGTTTTTTTTCCCAATTGATTTAGGGTACTGAATGTTGCAACAACCGCGTATTTTGGATTTCAGAGACGAGAAATCTTTGGAAAGTAACGAATTGAAAAGGCTTCGCTCTAAAGCTGCCGTTGGACAATGGCTGCGCGCGCCGTTATTCGTTATAATGAGCAAGATGTCCGCTTTACCGCCGGATGCGAGGGGCGGAGGCTGTGGGGCGCAGGGGGCTGGTGGAAGTAGAGAAGGGGGCGCCGTTAATGTGACCTCCTTAATGAGAAGAATACAGGCAGAAACGGTACATAACAACAATGAACGTTTAAAGTTTGATATTATTTATAAAAATAATACATTAAATCATAAACAATTTATCTCTGGATATAAAAATGAAAAAAAAACACCGAAAAGTCTGAAAGCCTGCATAGTTTTCTCTATATACTTCTCGAATAGTTCATTAAAATGATATATGAAAATATTTTCCCACAAAAAATAGTTGTTACATAACAAAAAAGATTTCATTACCTTATTAAGCAGTTGAACATTGCATAATTGAAATAAATATCCATTAAAATTAATTGAGTTTCCAAACCAATATCATACATTAATTAATCAACGTTATTTAATGACGCAAATACATCGAGTATAAAAATCATATTTGCAAACAAACACGAATGTTTTAAAAAATAATTTACAATTATCATTAAAATATGTGTTTTTAGATAATTTTTTAATATCTTAACTAGATAATAATAGGTGAAGAAATCTTTACTTTAATATTTTCATAAAGTAGATGTATGGTTAATCCATATTATTGATAATGGTATTTGAAACCAATTACAAAAGAATACCTTTCTTAAAAAAAAAAACAAATATTTCCATTAGCTAGTTCAATTTACAAGGGTGATAGATGTTTTTTACGACTTTATTATAATTTAATGTAAAGTGGCGGCGTCTCTGTTGGCACAAGGGGTAAATAAGCAACCCCATTATTGAATTATTTCCGCTATGAGACCATCTGGAGAAGAATTGGCTCCGAGCCATTTCAGTTTGGAGGGCAGCCGTCCAATAAACGGTCTTGTTAGCTGTGTGGAGCATAATTGGAGGCAATCAATCTTAAAACTGGATGGAGACTGAGAAAATATTTTCGTAGACAACTTCTAGCGATAGGAAGTCTGAAGATCGATCGAGTTTTTTTTATATCTAATCGTAGAACTGTACTCTCCAAATGAGCTACAAATGGATTCTCAGTATATTTACTACCGAAAAATAAATACACGTGAAAACTAGTTTAATTACTCGCTCAAAGGTGAGACTAAAAAAACTTCGACAGTTTTTATTATTACAAGTCATGTTTTATTATACTAAGATGAACACCTAGATTGTGAGAGTTATTTCTCATTTTTTATAGGCATCATCAAATTGGTTCGTAGAATTTAGTCTAGTGTTTTTTTATTGGTTTTTTAACATTCAAATTGTGTATTGTTGATAAAAATTATTTTTAATAAATATTAAAATTTATACTTATAAATTTTAAGAAAAAAAATAATCTGTGAAACGGTAAATTAATTTCAAGGATATCGATCGAATTTGATTTGAACGATTAAGTCTGCGATTGGTTTGGCATAAACGTCACATTTGATGTGAATAATAATTAAAGGATAGCATTTGATACGTATTAATTATGGTTTACGGCTCAGTACTATCCGACTGCAGGAAGCATCACCGTTCCGTTCGGATGAATAGAATCCGGCCAGGCGGGTTGGTCCAGAGACTCGACACGTAAAACATTTCATGTTAAATTACGCGAGACACATAACGTTGCGGAAATTATAATTTCTAATAAATAACAGGTATGGGTGAGGGTTTTGAATCGTTATTTTTAGATAACGCTACAGTAGATATATATTTCAATCACCTGATACACGACGAGTCAGGAGTCATTTCAAGGTTATAAAACAAACAAAAACTTGCGTAACCGATGTTGTTGATTGAATAATTATACAAATACAAAATAAAAATGAAATTTTGTATAAAATTCTGTTGCTATGTTAATAGTATTCATGTCTCATATTAAGATATATTATGACTTTCTCGCTTTCTTCTTTATAACTCTCTGAATAGTGTTAAACGCACAGAGGCCAACCTGTTGCAAAGAAAGTATGTTTCATCTGGCAGCGAGCCAAACAGATGATAAGCTTAACAAAGTATGAAATTTATGTTAAAAGAAACCAGTATTAATTCCAAGTAAATAAAGGGGCTTAATTCAAAACAGGAAGATGATACGACCTCGTTACGAGGTAGGTTCTAGATGTACTGTACACAATCAAAGGACTCTCTTTGAGTAGGAATACATTTAATTTTCAATCACGGCATCTTAAAGAGAAAAAAATTGGGGTTTATTTCCCTAGTGGGCTAATCTGTCACGCTCAGGGTGGGCAGGGGGACGGTTGAGGAAAATTACGTGGTGAGTGGGAGTTTCCACACAGGATTAAATATACTGAAAATAAGTCACACTCAATGATATTGATCCAATTTATATTGATTTAAGAATATCAAAATTATCGATTATTTAAAAAAAATCAAATAAATAAGTAGAATTAAAGTAATATAAATAAAAAAGATCATTTTTATTTTGAAAATAGTTAAGATCAAATTGTGAAAATTCGAGCGGGTTTCTAATATTCTATGTTGAATATTTCGAAGTTAGCATTTCTTAACCAAAAATTTCTTCATAGAATAAATACCGTGTTTTCTTTAAGGTTACCTGGATGCTTTTATTTGATTAATTTCTAAAAGATTGTAAACGTAAATAAGGGGTAGCGGATATCTCAATACGAATATGGCAAGTCACTTAATGGACGCTCTCCTAATCAATCCATCCGAGACTTCCACGGAACTACCCCAAGGCAGACATGAAAATTTTCACAAGATATTATAATAAAGCTTATTTCTACTACATTCTAGCTGTTAATATATATAACATTTTATTTAGGCAATGGATATTATTTTATGAAATAAGACATTCGATGTTATGTTATACTCACATCAGCATGATTTTTTGTGCTTGGCAAATAAAATCCGTTTTCAATGTACTGTTTGATTTAAGCATACCAATAAATAAATGTGACGTAATCTGTTTCAGTTAATTAATTGATATAGACTGTAAATGAATATATATCGCGATAAAAAAATGTGAACCGGTTATTTAGGAGATGTAGCAGATGCATTCATAATTAAAGCACTCATTTCTTTGGTACCTGTGTCACAATGGGAGTACAATTACAACCCTCTTATTCTGTAATCGCCGGCGGTAACGCGGCTGCACACCACAGGAGCCGGAGCGCAGGCCGGAGTTTATTAGAGGAGTATTAATCAGAGTGGATTGACGTTGGAACCGCGGAGCTGCGGCCGGGCAAAAACGCAAACCGACCGTAATTGGAATTCATAATGTTGACTACACATGGAAAATCACGAGGTCTGCATTCGCATGGGGTGGTATTATATATTGTGTCAGGGAAAAAGGCCAGACTAACCTCGTGTAGTACGTTTAAACGTACAATGCTTAGTATTTATGCTGGCATTAAAAAAACAGCGATGGTGATAACGATAATTAAAAACCGCAATAAAAATGTTTGGTGTAATGAATTGTCTACAGTAAATCATTTTTTAATAAGTATAAAAAAAAATTGTTACTAATTTTTATGAGAGTATTGTACTTTTGAACAATGATTAAATTCACAGCATATATTGATAATCCAGTATTATTTATACAAAAAAAAAAAAAAAAAAACAGAGATTGAAAAAATATTCATATTTAATGATTTTTAATTGATTAAAAATTGCATTTTTTGTCAAAAGTAGAAAATAGTTATACTCCGAAAAAAAATGAAATTTTGACTTGCTATGCACTAAAAGGTTAAAATAGAACTTTAAAATACGTATATTGCATTGCATTTTAGTTTGAATGTACATAATAAACAATTCTACAAATAAAACATTTTTTTTTGTTCCAAATAATGAAATGTATCAAACAATGTCACATTGAGTAAACAGATAATGCATGTGTTGGTAGGCAATTAAAAAAATATAATATCACGGAAAGCACGCCTAGAAAAGCGTCGACATTATGCTCGGTAAATCAATTTATTTTACCATTTTCCAATGTCGTTTATAAATTCAATGTTTTAATAAAACGGCTGATGAGGTTTTAATTTAAAATCGTTGGTTTCAAAATTATTAAAATAGATGATAAACATGCAAGGCGTGAAAACTTTTTGATTTATTGAATAAAATTAAAATATGAATTTAAAAAAGCATACATCGACCATCTGTTTTTATTAAACGAAACTCATACTTGTGTTTTTTATTGCTCTGATTGTAAAATAGTATTTACGATCTCTGATAATCTCTGCATTTCAATTTTTTTTTAAATAATGAAAATAATATGACCTTGTTACGATAATGCTTGTTAATGTTCAATAATTTAGTCTTCACTTAATCTTCAATAATAATTTTGCTATAGAAAGTTTACATTAATTATAGCATGTTTTCAATATTTGAACATAAAAAAAACAAACTTAATAATAGTATCAAAATATATAAGTTAGTTATAAAAGTATGAGGTCGTTTCACTTAATTTTTACTTAGCAGTAGTATTGTATAGAAGGTTTTTCTAGTATAAAAACAGAAGTAACAATCCACGCATATATCGTTTGTGAGTATCTACAACTATTTTTCATACAATTCCAAATACAGCCTGAAGGTACGAGTCTGTTTCATGAAGATATGAGAATGCTTACACGCAAGAAAAAAACCTCCAGCGTTTCTTCCCTACAGGGGGAGGGGTCGATTTTTTGCGATTCTTGATAGGGCCTCCGCTTCAGTTTTGTGTGATGTTATTGGCTGTCATAAAAATAATCTCTCTTTGATGCGGCGGTCCCTTTTGCCGTCATTGGTCCTAATTAAATGACAGAATTCGGATGGATATCCCCCGAAGGAGTGGAATAATCATTTGTCAAATATATCAAGGAAAATGCGTGCATTCTCGCTTAAAGCAAAATGAAATGATATATTTTAACATTTTTTATATTTTATGTTTTCAATATTCAAAGCTACAAATACGAGGTTTGAAATTAAATATAAAAAAAATTGAATCTCAATTTGTACAAAATATATATGGTATAATATTTTTGAAAAATATCAACAATTCTGATCTTTAATTTTTACATGTAATTATGAAGATTTATATAATAAAAACTGTCACTCGTCAATACCATGTAGATTTTTTATTGTAATTGTATAAAAAATACTTTAATGTTATAGTTTTTCAGTTCGAACTTATATCAAAGCCATAATGATTTATGCCGTATTAAAATTTATTATTTTTATATGGTATATTTTATAGATTAACGAGATAATGGTTTTGATAGCACGACATCGTTTTTAAATAGAATTTTATGAATGCGAATAATGGTATATTATTATATGGCAAACGTTTTAACAAATTAAAATATAAAGTATCAATAAATTCATTGAATATACTTGAAAACAACTTTCAATCATCATAACTAAATTTGATAATTCATTTAATAAGTATTATTAAAATTTGATATTTCTTAAGCATGCGACATGTTTTCAGTTAATAAGAAACGTCATAACTCCCAGTAAGGTATGGCTTGTGTATTGATCGCCTTAGAAATTAACGATGCGAATTTACGGATTTCAACAGCACCCTTTCCATCCTCATGGGGGTGGGATTACTTTACCTTTCGAAAAGCATTTTTATTCGCCCAAGATTATTCAGCAAAAAAATATTAAGGAGTAAAACATCTCTCGATAGATTTCTATTTTTAAATTATAAATTTTGTCACATCTTATTACTATTTCAAAAGTATTTTTCGAATATTTCTTGGTATTTTCAGAAAAAATTAAACTTATATTTATAAAACTATAACATACATGAAATATTTATTACCTAACTATACCGTACAATATCATATTGAATAAGGTATAAATTCTGTTCCAAAATAAAAATAAATATTTTGAATAAAATTACAATAAAAAAATATCTTGAAGTATTTATGGTTCAAAATCTATTTGTGAAGGAAGTAATTTTTTTTAATACATAAAAAAAGTGCATTGTAATAATAAATGTCACCATCTACAGTACATACATCTAATCTAATAATCACGTGTATATGTGATGTTATCGGTTTGCGTAATAGTTAATGCATTAACTCAACTGATGTATTAGAGTTTGCTAGGTAATAACAAAGAAAGAGAAAAAAAATATTTTCAACGTGACCATATTCAACTTGCTTACTTCAAGTTAGCGAGTTCCAACAAAGATAAAGTAATAAATGGTTTTTCCTATTTCTACAACGTAACAACTCCTAAAATGTAACCCACTCAAACTGTTGATGTCGAAGAAAAAATCATTAGAGGCTTTACGACTTCTTACGGTGATGTCATCAATTCGGTATTCCCCAAAAAATAAGACTCTTTAAAGCCTCCAAACGAGTACTATCTTACCTCTTAAATAATTGTATTTCTCACAAAAAGGGACGCTTTTACACGGAAAGGGTGATTTCTCTAAAAAACACGTTTATTTTTCTAATAAAAAAAGCGTTTCTACACGAAAAACGCTAAAAACGAATGCTGAGTAGAAAAAAAGTTCTAGAAAAATGATCGCATCTTTTAGGGGAAGGGCCGGGTCGCCGCCCCGTGGAGTGCCGCGGGTTTTACGCTCCCGACGCTTTATCTTCGAGTCCCGAACTGCAGTCGAGCCATATAAAACAGACGGCCGACTCGGCTGCGAGACAAGCGAGCCTCCGAGCAGTTTTATGGTAGATTAGCCGCAGACCCAGGAAGCAGATTATACCAAGAAAAATCTGGAGAAGTAATTGCATGCATTACTCTTACCCGCCTGAGTGAGTCGCTTTATTGTTTTACGCAGAAAAACCTGTTAGCTTTGGTGTACATTTATAAATATCTTATATCAACGTGATCGTATAATATTTAAACTTCAGTTAAATCACTATGAAACAAACGTATGAAAAATATTAAATACCTTGCATTGACAGGTATTGCGGCTAATTAAAAATCATGCAGCATTTATAATAGACCTCAAATCAATTTTTATAATTGAACAAAAAAAATACGGCTAAGACGCAAATAAGAGTGAACTTTTCGATTCCCCCAAGGAATTAGTTATTTTAAAATTTGACATAAAGAAAAGTTAATTTATTATTTCGATGCATTTAATAATCTTATATATATATATATTTTTAATGATTAAGTACATTTTTTTCAAATACTAAAAATTGATTAAAGAAACTATTAGAAAAATATCATCGTGATTTGTGTCTTGTGAGACGGTCTTCACAAAAATCAATAATATATATATTTTTAACTAAGCTTATGGAGTACCTAGAGTAAGTGACGCATTTGCTAACGTAGGACTTTATTAAAATGAAAATTGTTCAAATCTTCGAATAAATCTTTTTCTTATCTAAAAGTTTATAAAGAATGATGATTTCGCAAAAGTATCAGCTAAATTACTGCGTTACAATTTACGTTGCGCGGATTCGTATAATGGTCATCCTTTTCGATCCTGTGATGCCATTAAGATAACGTCAAATTAATCATTGTCTATCATGGCCGACAGGAGGCTTCTCTCCGCTTTCGGGCCTCTGGAGCCTGTAAACGTGTGATGTCAGGTTTGATACGGTATTCGTCATGACCCGACGCTAATGCGCGATAAAATAAGCTTCAGGCTGACCTCTACAAAAAATAAACATAAACTTAGAACCCGGCGCTTAAAAGATTTATTACGTATGAAAAACCGGATTCATTACGAATACTTCGTTGATAATGTGCACAGTAAAAAGATACTCATGGCAACACCAAAAACAGTGATAACCAAAAATAAGATATTTTAGGGAGCCTTTAACACTGTTTTTCAAAACAAGATCATATTTATGCTTACGTTATATTTTTTGGACTGACGTTTAAAAAAGATATTGCAGCCATTTTAATGGCTATCAGTTTGGGTTGAAAACATAAATATTATTATGGCATCGTTATTTTTAAAATATGATATCCATAACGAAAATCGTATAAAACAGCCATAAAGCAAGAAAAACAATTTTCTCGAATGCAGCCTCTAAATTTTAAAATGGTTAGCATGATATATCCGACTGGCGAGACATAAACATAAATTTAAGCACACTTATGTTTTAAGGTGATTTTTGTTTACTTTGTGAATGCTGGTCATTTTTCATAAATTAAAAAAGCTTACTTAAAACATGGTGATTGTTCTAGAACTGTAAATGTATGGTCCTTTTATACAGCAACAAATTTATTCACTTAAGAAATACAATGTTAACACCTTCATAGTAATTCAAAATAATTGACTACTTATCGGTGACACGAAAGAAAAATATCAAAATTTTGATATTAATATTTTGTTGTAACTTCATGAGTATAAATATACTGTAAGCAAAAAAAAAAAACATCCCTACCAATCAATAGTTTTAACACACATACTATTTTTGTATAAAATTGCATTATATTTTTAAATATGTGACTAAATTAGTGCTGCTTGTTACTGATGGAGCATATTAAAAAAGATGTACAAATGTTAGGAAAAAAAAGGAATCTAAAGTGTTTGCTCTACAAAATGCACCCTTGGCAATATCGGGGGTAGTTCTCTTGAGACGATCACTCAAGGGTGGTCTTCAGACACCATCCGAGTACTTTAAACTTTGACCTCCTTCTCAGATAAAAGTTTGGGCTTTTTTATTTTTCAATTACAAGTTTTTAGTTTTGCTGAAAAAAGACGTAACTTTTACAAGTTAACGAATAACAGTCTGAGAGAAAATCGCCTTCGATGTACTTTTCGATATTATTCATGAACTTAGAAAATAATTATTTTAACTGGATTCTCCGTAAACACTTATTATCTTTATAAAATATATCGATTTTTTTTTAATGTTTCGTTTTTGTAATATGTTCTGATTTATACAAAGACTGTATTGATTTTCCGTGGTAGGTTATACAAATGACAAATAATGAATTCACTGACCGAGATTGCACGATAAATAAATCCAGCTAAACACGAATTGTCAAGCACTCCACGTATTTGTTGTGAAATATTACATTTTTTCAAACTATCCAATGAAATTTAAAAAAAAATCAGTTTACCAACAAAATGTCAATTCATATAAAAACCAATTTAAAATACAAATATTAAATACAAACATTTCAATGCGTTTAATTTTATTGTAAAATAAAAATATTTACTTCCTTATAAAAATGTGAAAACCTTTTTACTCTTGCAATTAGCGGTAAATTCTTTCATAAGTCTATTAGAATATCAAATAACTCTACTTTCTCAAGGGGCCATTTTAAAACAAAATTTGATAATTAAAGAGCTAAATTTAATTCCAATCTTTATGTAATAATTTATCATAATTTAATATGAGAAGATACTGGCATCGATGGGGACAGGCTGTGTTCTAGGGGGCTGTGGGGTTGGAAAAGGGGAAATTCCGCCCTGCGGTTAACTTTTGTTAACGATCAAAACTTTGAACTACACTAGCAGAGCTAGATGCTGCGAGTAGCAAGCGTTCCAGCTCTTGGGATAATTGGTAACTAATATCAGTAGAATCTCATGCAACTCTCGTTTACACAATTCCTTAATAACGATATATTACGCGATCATTACCATCTCAATAAGCAGATTAGACAACTTGATTCAAAATGCCTTTGGCATAGCATACGCTTTGTTCAACAAGAAGAACACATATCGTTGAAAAACAAAATAGATCACCGCCTGATTGTCTGATAAAAAAATCATGAACAGCATATTATTTTTTAGTAATTTAAAGAATTTACATATCGTTGCATGTGAAAAACGTTTACTCGATGTTTTTGATAAAAAATACTTGGTAGAACTCCACATTAATATTTTTTTATTGAGAATGTAATTATGTCATTTTTATTTTTAAATAGTTTTGGCATTTTTAATTTCTGTTGGTGAAACTTATTACATAAAAAATCATAAAAATTTATTTTATTAAAAAACATTGAAATGTTTACCTTTATTTTATTGTTTGCTTTCTTAAAAACAGAGCAATAGATATCAGAAAATGTCGAACAGAGCCACTATTTAATCAAGTAGCCAAAGATTTTGTAATTGATCATTACTTAATTTTTTTATCGTTTGTGGAAAAAAAGACGATTTGATAATTAGAGCGTAAAGTTTCAACTAATTTATTTTTTAGACGTGTCAGTTTACTAAGAAAAAATATTAAAAATCTTTCTGTTCTAAGTGCTTTGTTGATGCAAACGGAAAATGGAGCATGACAGCAGCTGTCAAAACGTGCTTAACGCCAACTTATCACATGAATTTTATTAAAAGTGTCTGATTATATCGACAATATTGTTTATCATCTTTTAAGTCAATAAGAGTGTATTCGTGTTCTTAAATTAAATGCTTGATATTAATTAAAATTGTTAAAAAAAAAAATGAAAATTATATAAACGATGAGGCTTAAATTGAAAGCTATTGCACATTTACAAGAAACGTAACACAAGAAGAATCTGTTTTGTATTTTTGTACTATGTACTGAAATATAATAATTAAGTAAATTAAAAAAGAAAAATTGCGTAAATAAAAAAAATTGTTTGTTCATTTAATCTACAGTTAACTGTGAAATTATTGAGTTCATGTATGACTTATATATTGAGAAAAATATGAAGGGGGATAATCTGAGTTCAGAATATCCGGTGCCTTGGAGACATCCCCTTCGTCACGCGTAGTTGTCGACTTTCAAACTAAGTACCTTGAAAGCCACGAATCCTTGAAACAAGAAACTGCGTTTGATATGGGTACAGAGAGATGCTGGTTGCGTAGCAATTCGTTCAAGCAGTTTTATTTGCGTTAAACTTGATTGCCCTATTATATTCTACTTAATAGAAAAATATTAAGTTTTGTGTGAAAACAAAATCTTTTCAATAATTGAGAAAAATAAATGGTTCCGATAACAATAATTTTGTTTTATTATCGTAATAAATCAAGACACGTGTCACTAACAAAACCTAATAATTTTTGCAAAACCCAAAAAGCTTTTTAGGCCTCGTTCCTGATCTTTTTGTTTTTATCTTTAAATATGTTAATACAATAATGTTTATAGCAAATACTTGGGAATATAAATAAATGTGGATGAAGTTATATATAGTTGAAGTTAAGACAGTAAATATTGTTCATAACTTTTTCAACTCTAGGAAAGAATTAAAGGGAGACTATAAATGTATGTTACTAAAAACTACTAGAAATATATATGCAATATATGCTTATATTTTGTACAATAAATTATATTTAAGTCCCTTTTGTTAAAATATTATTGTTATAAATTCAAAGCGATGTACGTGATATTAGCATCATTATAACTATTTTTTGTTTCTTAAATGATTCCATTAGATTATATGTAATATAATTTGTGTAATGTCTCTAGAGAATATGTTTATGAATTACTAATCGTGCGTCTATGCTCTCTGTGTACATATTAAATATCCTTGTGTTTAAGAACGTACGTTATTTATAATGAACGAATTAATTCATGGCGTAGTTGAAGAATACGTTGAACTTTCAGAGCAGATATAATTGTTATTCATACAAGTGTAAGTGGCAATAAAGCATGAAAAATACAATCATAAAACGAGTCAAAACTTCTCAAAAGTCAACTGCAGAGAAAAAAACACATATCCCCATCAGCACGTAGCATAACGTATCAGAGGCACAACGTTCCATAATTGTCAAAACACACCCTCTAGAAGGTCCCCACCCTTTGGAGAGGGAGAGGGGGTGATATCGATCCAGGCAGGCCCAGTAGTAGCGAGACTTGCCCTGCGGTCGGGAAGGGACGTGATAGAACTCGGTTAGGGGACGGCTTTCGCGGTGTGTGAATTAGAAGTCTATTAGGGATTCGTTTATTCTTCACTTTCTATTGGTAATAAAATTTAATGAAAAAATAATCTATATTTTAAACAAAAAAAAAGCTAAAAAAAAACAACACTGTTATATCTTAACAAAATTAAATTTCTGAGCTTGGGAAGCAACCGTATAATCTGATACTCAACTTAAAAGTCTATATAACAAAAATATACATTTTATAATGAATTCATAGGCTAAACTCTATAATAATATTAAATGTGAAATAATTAAATGTAACAAGTGTGTTATTTGGCTAAGGAAATAATTTGAAAAAATACATGCGCAAATAGCAATATATAATAGGTTTAGTTGCTGAAATAAATCAAAAGTAATTTGATAGACAGTAGGTCGACCTTAGGGCGGACAACGTATTTATAAATCAATATTTTATTAGCATAGAAATAACACGACCCCTCTCGTAAGGTTTGGTTGCATCCCAGGACACTGGTTTAGTATGCAAAAGGTTTCGGCTTTAAATCCCAGGTGGGTGGAATTGAAAAATGCCTTTTTAGAATTTATTGCTTTGAAGATACATCTGGTCACCTGGGTGATAAAATAGCATTATATTAAGAAGTCCAATCTCGCAAAAAATAAAATGTTCATAGTGACTTTTTAGCATCAATTATAAGGCATCTTACAGTATATGGCCAAAATAAAAAAAAATCTCTTTCATTTAATTTACATTAAAAAACAATTCAAGTTTATAATTATATTTATTTAAAGTGTATAAAGCCAATTATGAAGCGTAACAAAATTTCAAATTTTTCACCAAAAATAAAAAGCTAAATGCTTGAAGATAACGATTATTCAGTTATTCATATTTATGTAATTAGTCAGTATACTGGTCAATTGTTAGATAAAAGGCATTTCAAAAACCGTTAACTGAGTACTCAATCATTCAAATGACTCAGTCCGCCATCTTTTTGCATTTATGATACAAAACAATGCACAGTGTAAGTGTCAAAACGAAACACGATAAAAAATGTATGAACTGTCGGAAAAGGTTTTGCCTTCATCATCGGTACCGGATGGCTTTAAAAAAAAAAACAGGAAATTTACATTTTTTTGCAATCGGCTGATATTTTTCACGTACCTGGTAGCGTGTTGTGCTTTTTTTTATTATTGTTGCTCAAAATGTGCTGGAATAATGACCATTATAGATGCTCTAAGTACTTTTGAGACTTGCTTAACATTTGCGAGCATCGTAAGTGTTGATTTAATAACCAGTTATGAATTTAAAATATTGTTTGAATCGTTTTACCGTTTTACATTTTGTACAATTTTTTTAAAAACTGTAAATAAAAAGTTGTACAGGTGTTAAATACTCAATTTAGTTGAGAACAATCTATAATGCATGGGGAGCAACTTGAGTAGTAAAATAATGGTGTGCCGCTATGCTAAATTCTGCAAGGATTATGCAGGATTACTAAATTTCCATTACAGAATAGAGGTTTACCTATGCGCATACTCCATAGAGAGAGAGCCTTAAATGAGAATCAAAGCCTTCACAGTCTGCTTCAGAATTTTAACGACACTCAACTGAATAATAAAAAACGAGGCTAAAAACGTGGTCTGAAAATGAAAAAAAACCTATCTAACAAAAATTGCATATAAAATAGGCGCTGAATATCAAAGTTAAAAACTTATTTTTTTTTAAAGACGTACATTAAAAAGTCGACTGTAATGTTATTTTTAAGAAGTGATTTAATTATAAAATATAATATTTTTGAGTAAAATACTTAAGTGATTTTCCACATGTTCGTTTTTATTTGTGACCGGTTTCACCAAACTTTCACGTTGGCATTATTAAACAGAGTATTCACTCAAGTATTTTACTCAAAAATATTAAAATGGAATTCCACCAAGTACTCTCTGTCAAAAATATTGAATTTCTTATAAAATATAACGTATAAAAACAAGAATGTAGATATGATGACATCAAGGAAGATAAGAAGAAGAGACGTTAAATGTAATGATTTCGTGATATAAAATAGCACGAAAATATTTCAGGCGACAAATAATTCTGTTTTGACTTTTTAATCTAAACCTTGTATTATATAAAATAGCAACGACATTTTTATTTAAAGTATGAAAGAACAACCGGTTTTGTTAAAAAGAAATTCTTAAGGTAAGCCAAAAAGCCATTAAGCATTTCTGCCAACTATTGTACTCAAAACGCATTATTTTAATTTCGGATTTAAATGCTATTTTATGAGAACTCTTAAACTCAGGCGTTATAAAATAATAACATCGTGAACTACTTCGAAAAATTTTACCTTTTTTTTCTATTTAACTCATTGTTTACTCTTTTTTTTCTATTTACTCATTAACCATAATAACAAGGTTTGAAAAAAATTTAACAGAAAAAGTCAATTTTGTACTCAACTTGTATAAGATAATTTACAATGTGGTTGTAACAATGAAAAAAAACGTTTTGTAATGATTCTTTCTTTTAAATATAAAAATATTTATGTATATTATTTAAGTTACGTATATCTTGTACATATGAGAATAATTGGTTGGATGATAGATTAGGGATGATTATACGTGGTAGATGCATTATGTATAGCATTTTCCAGTTGAGGTAAGCTTGCATGCCGATAATGGCCCGACAAGTGGACGTTTACACGTGACAGGAATCGGTGACTATTCTTAAATATAAATGAGCGCAAAGAAAAGGACTCGCAGTGCAAGCTAAACGCTTAGGGCTTCAAAAATTCCCAAGGAAACAATTGGTATAAATTAAAAGTCTGTTTAGAATTCGCAATGATGTTGTCTAATTCATTTAAACGGCAATGAACACGAAAAGAAAACTTTTAAAATATATATTAAATTACAATAAATATATTATATATAGCCATTTGTAAATCGACAATGCTTCTTAATTGATTAATAATTAAAATATATAACGGGATTTTAATGATTTTCCCTATAGCTGAAGAAAAAACAAAACCAAATAAATTCTAAATCGTGAGAAAATTAACAATTTATTTAAAGATATAATGGTTTGATATGAATTTTTCTGAAATGTTGAAAAAGATACGAGAGTACAAACATTAATACATCACATTTTTAGTTCATACATTAAAACTAACATTTACTCACATTATTCCAAGGAAACTAATATGAGGAGATTTTCATGTAAGCAATCTTGAGATCTTCATCTAATTACATTACTTAGTACCGAAAAGACAACATATAATAAGATTATCCTTATACTATGTATATGTTCAAAAACATAGCACAAAATAGTATATGAAGAGCAAATGTCCTCTTTTGATAAATAACAAGATAAAGAATGTAAACGAGATGGAAAAAATAAATCGAAAACGCAAATCAGTATGTTTATTACAGTCAGCAATTGTGAATTAAAATTTCAGAAAAAAAAAACTTTTTTTACCGAGCAATTCAAACGTTATTAATAAAACTCTGTGCTAATTGCTGGACCTGGTCCAGTAAAATAAGACGCTTCCAGTGACGAAGGCTCTTTCAGGCACCCTTGCAGCTTCCGGTTTCTTCGTTAAGTCTTAAACGAATTTAATTTAATTGTATTACGTCTCTAATGAGCGGCCAAAAAGAAAGCTGAAGAAAAGAGTAGGCATTTTAAAGGAATTGTGATGTGCTGAATGTATTTTTCTAAGGAAGCTTTTTAAAATTCTAAGCATGAATCGTTACGTGTACTGCTTAAATCACATAACTATAAACCCTTTACGCTTTCAAAGAAAAAAGCAATCGATAACAATTTGAGCCGCCCTCAGTAGGCCGGAGATTATGTATTAAATATCAAATGCATGTGACAATTAAATAACTTTCAAAGCTTTAATTACTTTACAACATTGATACCATTATTTATCAATCATAACATAAATATACATAATACAAATATATGCAGAATCAATTAAATATCAGGACTAGTACATTCTCGTTACATTGGTACTACTTCAGAAAGTCTTTACTTTCTTACACAAATACATATTACTTTGTCATAAAAAAATATATTTTTGATTTTATCTAAAGTAGCCAGCAAAACTGGGCCTTATATAAATAAATCATATTATTACGTACTTTTCAATTTTTGGTGTAATTATATCCGGTAACAAAATAATCGATTGGTTTGGTTGTTTCTTCTTAACACTGTTGCATTGGTTGAAATTATTTTTATAAGTTTTATTTTAAATCAATAAAATTAGTACTGTATTTATGCTACGCAAATTGAAAAATAGTAATCGTAGTAAAGCAATAAAGACTCCTAGATATAATTTTGTGAAATTAAATACACAAGGCATGCATTTACATGAAAGCATCCTTTTGTAAGCACTTTAAGAGTAATTAAAATCAGAACTGTATTAAACCTCGCTACGTAAAGGCATATTTATACCGGAGCAGCCATTTTCATTAAATTTCCAAGGAGAATTATCATCCATCCTCTTTCCAAGCTTACACTTTGCAGATCCGCTCCCTATATCACTGCTGTACTTTAGCAAAAGTTTTTTAATCAAATTTTAAGAGTTAATTTGCATAAAAATATACAAGCATTACCTACAACTCTTATGGTTTATGTAATTAATTAATTATAAAATCACGGAAGACAATGAAATGTTAATAAATTAACGATGATTTTAACATATCACCGCATAAGAAAATAGAAAAAAAATAATAATAAAAAGATAGTATTTTTATTGAAATTAAAAAAACGTATGCATTTAATTCGGACCCGGAAATACTAGTTTATAAAAAAAAATTAAAGTCATTTCTAAGTAAATATTATATTAAAAAACTTATAGGAAAGTAAACCATGGAATCTATAGAATAAACATTTTTATGAATCAAAGCAGCCAAAGAGATGAGAATAATATTTAATATATTTGGCGAACGATATAGCCACTTTGTTTTTTTTTAACAAATTTATTGGTTTTTTTAGGATATTTTAAATGTTTAAAATAATATTAATTCAATAAATTATCCTAAAGAGGTTTTACTTTCAGATATATTTCTTAACGCGACGAAATATCTTTTAAACCTGCTTTGTGCAGTAAAATGGAAACGCTAACAAATGTTATATTGTAAGAGAGTATGCATGGACGCATTAATACGTTATTTAAAGAAATTTGAATTCATATATTTTTCATGGGTTTTCAGAATGAACCTTTTTTCATCAATGGCATCGTAATCCACTTACAAGCCATCAGGAATGATCAAAGTAGTCGTATTATATCATTGGACCAAAAACATTTACTTGCACAGTAGCCTGTGGAGCCCCAGCCTATAGTACTTGTGGAATCAGCTTACGGACCGGACATCGGCAAGCCCTGGGATGATCGCGTGATTGTTCAGTGGGATTTGAACGACTTTGTACTCGAAAGGCAACACTTGGTTCATATTCCCATAAGCCGTTACGTTTAATTCTATCGGAATAGAATTTTGGTGTGAATTGAACTTCATGGCTCGCGAATTCGGGAATCGAAGTGAATTGTAAATTCAGTTACGGCACAATATTAGAAATCAAGGGAGGTTTTCCAATAACCTACATAAGGATATAAAATAACACAAAATATTTTTGTACGATTTGGAAAAAAAACTGACGTGATTTGAATATTTTAGATGTGATACAAATGCGACAGTAAATGTTAAACGAGTTTAAATTGGACAACTCCACTTTTAAACTAAGTCAATTTTTTTTAAATAAAATATTTAGTATACATGTTGTATTAACAGATATGGCAATCGCCTAATATATGAATTTTATTCTATTGTTTTCATATATACATTTGCCAAGTTTTTATTTGTCCCACCATTGTGAAATAAAATGATTGCGCAATCACACTTGACGTTTGGAAATTATTGTATTTGAATAAAAACTCACCATCATAAAACAATCTAGCATTCATAACTCATCGCACCATCAATCGTAAAATTCACAATACACAAACCATTTTCAATTAAGCCAAATAGTAATAAAAACTGAATTTAAATACACAGAACAAGTAAAATAATAAGACAAGAAAATGAGACATCATTGAACTGAACAAAAGTAACAATGCAATAAATACACTTCGGAGACGGAATGAGCGAATATTATTGTTGCTTTTATGAGTGTTGCCGTTGCAAGAAAATAATATTTTTACTGACTAAAAATATTAATATATGAAAAACTGCCCACAAAATTAAATTAAATTTAAAAAATAATCATAATTGTATTTTATTTATTAAGAATTAATTGTTTATAGAATATTTAAAAAAAAAAATTTTCTTTCATTTACAAAATGATAAATAATAGCATAAATAAAACTGAAGAATATATTTTTATTATCGTCAAGTTATTTTATAAAACGACTAAGAATTCAATGGATTAGACCAAGGGTCCCCAACCTTTTTATACCCAAGAGCACATTCTAGAATGCCGGTCGGGTGGCGGGCACCATATATTTTTTCAAGGTATATTTATAGTTGCACATAGTCAATAATAAAAAGTATTTCATTCCAAAAATATAATTATAAAATATAATAATTATTGTTTACATTTTAATGTAAAAATAAATAATAAGTAGTAAATAAAAACACAAAAATTCTGGTAATTGGGTCAAACTTTAAAATGTACATCTATAGCTAAAAATAGGCAAACAGGTAAGAATTCGAAAAATATCAGTTTGGGTCCAGGCTTAGTTTATAAAGATTTTTATGCACCAACAATATTTAATTCAAATTTTAATGTCTTTAATGGATGATTTTTTAAATCATCAATATGTTCATCTGTAAGTTAAGATCTGTACTTTGATTTAATATTCATTAATAAAAAGATGATTTGCAGAACCGAAAAACGATTTAATTTTGTATGCTGCTCTATTCAAGAATGAAAATTTCTATATGTCAACTAGATTCCAGAAGTCCTCATCTGATTGATACATTGGATTTGAGAATTATTATTTTGAAAATTATAACGATATAATTATTTTCGTTTATATTTCGCTGTTTAATTTTCGTCCTATCGTAAAAATATCACATAGACTATCATATAGCTTTCTTCCCATTTGTTCTACCGCAAAAATATCAGATAGACTTTTACATAGCTTTCTCCACACTTTTTCTACCGAAATAATATCAGATAGACTTTCAAATAGCTATCTCTTCACATTTACCAACGCAAAAATATCAGATACACTTTTACATAGCTTTCTCCTCACTTTTATCAACGCAAAAATATCAGGGACACTTTCACATAGCTTTCTCCACACTTTTTCTACCGAAAAAATATCAGATAGACTTTCAAATAGCTATCTCTTCACTTTTACCAACGCATAAATATCAGATACACTTTCACATAGCTTTCTTCTCACTTATATCAACCAAAATATATCAGGGACAATTTCACATAGCTTTCTCCACACTTTTTCTACCGCAAAAATATCAGATATATATTTATTCAGCAACTTTTCCACCATGTATCTGAACAATATCGTGAAGGCATTATTAGAGGGCGTTATTACAGAGACAAAATCAAACCAAACTACACCCATTAGATGCTATTTCAATAGGCTTATATATGATTTTCTGGAAAGAATTATTATTTGAAAGTATTATGATATATATTTTTTTCGATTATATTTCTCTGTTTAATTATGGATATTTTTTTTTCGTAGCCATTGTTCCCGCGGGTATAGGGTTGGGGACCACTGATTTAGACGTTTTGCATACACTGTTTTTTCCGATAGTTAAAACTGCTTTTGGTTCAGTATTTTTTTGATAAAAGACCACCTACTCCGAGAATTGTATCTATAATATTTTAATTTTAAACTGAAGTCTGAGAGACTGAGACTGAGTGGTATGCTTGTCCTAGCTCGATGTAATTCGTCTCTTTCGCCTGGTTTCAGTTAGAGCCTCGCACGGCCGAACCGAGACGATGAATATGAACGAAGAGACGCAAGTGCTCGTGCATTAAGTCCGCTTCGCTACCTTTAGCAGTCATTTGCGAAAATCCGTGCAAGAGTGTGGAAGAGCCTTTTACGGTCATGTTGAGCGACCTGCAATCAAATATCCCTAGTAAAAGTATAAAGATATAAAATCTACTGTAAATTTAAATAGCTTCTGTAATATTGTTGATTAAATACTTTTGTTCAAATTTAAATACATAAAATTTATTTTCAATTTTAATTTAAACGCATTTACTTACATGAAAAAATATTATGTTTATATTGTATAAGCAAGCATACCGATTAAACAGGTAAAAAATGATATAGGATTATGACACACAAAGTGTTTTTTTTTTTATTTTATAAATACTTTCAGTATAATAAATTGTACTGCTGTCTTACGTCTACTTAAAAAAAATGTTTACAAAAAATACAATTGATGGAAGTTTCAAAAGCTTTTCCTCTACCCCAGCTCATGACAATTCGAAAAAATGTAACGAGGCTCCATTTCTTCCTCGGTTCAAGGGCTTAGCAAAATGATTATCTGAAAGCACGGAGAGAAAAATTTATTTATTTTTTAGGATCTAAAAAGATTTATAATTTACAACTTTATATAAATAGCTGTAATAAAAGAAGAAGAAAAATGTATTGTTATTAGTCATAATTTTTTAGGCTTCGCACTGACTTAATCAATTCCCAAATTATTCAAGCTAACAGTCAAAATCAACAATCCAAGTTTATCAGAGCCTCAATTTAGGTCTTTCTAATTTTATATCATAACTATGAGTAAAAAATACAAAAAAATATTTAAATTATATTCAAACCCCATCTTTACTTTTAGCAAGAAAATTTATGCATTGTTTACTTTGAAAAAATAAAAATGACCCTAGGTCCAATTGATCACAAGACGGCAATTTGTATTGTTTTTCATTCGCGATCAAGTAAAAAAAAAAAAAAAGTTCTTATTTGACTCGTGTTTATGTAAATAAAAGTAAAGGTTTAGTTTTTTTTAGAGTTACAATGGCAGTAATATTTTACGTGTTATTTCCACAAGCCCAGACAAGCAGGAATTTTAAATACAGGCGAACTTTCATCTGCACATTTGAAATTAAAAAAGTTGGCGTCGCTCTCGATGTAGACTGTCGGTTTTATAATCCCGGGTATTACAGGTAAAATACCGCTGCAACGCTATTCCCTATTTTTAATATCAGATATTCAACGCTTCTAGACTTAAAACGGATGTTTTGAAATAGTATTTTGAAAAAAACTTCAAAAATATTAAGGAGCCTTTTTGCTATAATAATATGTTAAATCGATAATTTAAATATAACATTCACATAACACTAGTAGTTTTGTTTAATATAAAGATATCAGTGTTATTATATGGCCTGTATTTGTACAAAGTAATATGTTTGCAAGGGAAATATATCGAAACGAAAAGTTATATTCTGGATAACGAAGTTTTTAACGACATACTTCCGACTTTCTAAGATCAAATTTTTGACGTTAAGCAATATGCGTGTATTTTATTTATTGATAATGGGTACTCATTTATAAAAAAGCAAGCAAAATTTATAAAACTGTTAATAGTTTTTAAGATAAAAGACATTGATGTTTTTATGTTTTACCGGAGTACAACAGACACGTTTTGGTGTTTAGAAAATGGTTATTTTCTTCTGAGGCATTTATAAAACAAAACCCGTCGCTCCCTGACCTTTCTAGAAGCATTACAGAATGCCGGTATCAAGTAATACATAACGCGTTTCGGGGTAAATACACACTGAGCATTGAACAATAAGGAAGTTGCCAGCTGTGTGCGAAAACATGAGAGCTGCTGCGATAACGGGCTGAGAATTTCTCAGAAAATTCAGAGAAACGGCAACACATAGGGCCTACGATATAACAGCACCAATTAACAAGCCACATTTAAAACATTTCCAAGATATACGCGGTTAAAAAAAAGTTTATAATATATTTTTGAACAGTTCTAGCCAATATTGTACGTAGATTCAAAGAATATTGTTTCAAAAATACATCGCTGAAAACGTTGCGGTTCCACACCAAACAACACACTGGGACGCAAGGGTCATCCGCATTAGTAGTAAAAAAATATTTTTCTACCGCAGTTTCGATAAAAATTTTGGGAATAAATATATGGGAAATCATTAAGGTTGCAGTGTGATATTCGCAGAATATTTTTTTTAAAACTCTGCGGTTTTGCACCAAACAACACACGGGGACGTTCAGGTCATCCCCATTGCCAGTGGCAATGAGGAAACCCGCTATACTTTGCTAAGTATAGTATCACTGTAAGCTCATGTGCTGCGTCAAACAAAGCGTCACACCCGTGTGTCGCTGTGTACCCAGCTCAGCTGCATCAATGACGCGAGCGGCGAAGCCTCCAGACACCCGAAGATAATGGATTTCCGCGGTGTGGTTCTGATTGTTTGGTCGCAGCCAGGCTCGCCTGCTCGTCGGCCCGGGTGGTAACAGATGGTGCGGAGGTACGCCGTATAATAATTTAGCAGGATGTGACGTCAGCGAAATGGCCGGTCGTGCGAATAAAGCGAGGCTACCTTTGTGCGTTGCGAGATCGCATTTTACGGTGGCAAATCACCGAAGGCCAGATGTACTAAACAATACACCGAATGTTACTAACAACGTAGAATCATTTTATGGCTGGTTCGTATAGCAAGTTTACACGAATAAAACACACTTATATAAATACTATGATTTTTTGCTTGCTCAACAGGTCTGGTATAATGTGTACATGGCTTAAATAGATACAATAAAAAATGATTAATTAAATACATAATCACTATCACAATAATCGTTGTTTTTTTGCTATGAATATCAAAAAATGATTTTATGTATATTATTTAATATGTTTTTTAGAAGTAACACTATCAATGAATTGAAAATTGTTACTTTTATAAAATAACAAAAAATTTATTGAACAAATCTGTAACCTTTAATTTTACTAAGGGATAAATGCTTTTTATTTGTATGACAGTATATATTTTTATATTATTGATTTTTGTGAAGACCGTCTCACAGAATGTACGATTTTGCTTACGAAGTGCGTGTATTGGCTAAATTAAATAGGCTTTAAAAATAATAATATCCAGATCGGATTTTAATGCTTTACCTAGTACTTTGTTTTAAAAGTCTAGTATTGCATTCACACAATATTTAATTGGCATAATAAGTACGTTGTTTCATTTATAGAAAATGATTGTTAAAAATTCTTGCTTAGTACCAGTGATTCGTTGGTATAATTAGTAATGCACCTGCCATGTAAGCTTTGGGATGTGGGTTCAAATCCCACACTAATCACGATGATATTTTTCTAAGAGTTTCTTTAATCAAGTTTCAATATTTGAAAAAATGCACTTAAGCATTATCAAGTATATATTTGTATTTATGCTTATAATATGCTTCAGTTATTCTAGAGATAATATTGTTTCCAACCATTCATTTTCAACAATTTGTATTGAAGAAAAATGTAAATATTTACGTCAAGAATATAGTTAATAAGCAAAAAGTGAAAGTAGGGGTAGGAGTTGTTACTGAAAACAGATAAAAACATACAATCAAATATACACGATGGGTATATTATTAATAAACTTATTTTCAGATTTGTATTATTTAAATGCGGAGTGCTCTCCGAAATTCTAGTCTATAATAATATGATATCGTATATTCATAATTGCTTTAGGAGATTCGTGTTTTTCTCTGCTTAAGCTGACAGTTTACACAAAAACGTATATCTGAATTTGAAAAAATAAACGTTGTATTATGCAAATAATTCAAACAAAACATTTTTTCCCCGGCAGGCGGTATTTTAACAAAACACATAAAAAAACGTATTAAATTCCAAATGTACAGTCTCGAGAGGTAAATTTTTTTTAGAGCATAAAAACTTAAACATTTTTCAAAAAAGACATAAATAAAAAAATCCTCAACTGGCTTAGTCTTTTTTTAATTTAAATATACAATACAGAAGGTGGTATTTAATTTTTAATTTATGACACATTATATATATAGTATAATAAAAATATATGTATATATTATCACAGGCGTATTTTTTTGTTGTTTTTCAGGACAATCAAAGCTCCGATTTATAAAATTATATCAAAATTTATCAAAATTCATTATTTCGAGATAACTATTGTGAATTTTCTATTAAAGAAAATTGTGTACTGTCCTCTTAAATAAAATATTCACACATTTTAGCAATGTTGCCGAAAAATAGTATGAGTGAAATATTGAGCTAACAGACTTAAATTTTACTTAAAATAAAAAAAAAGTTAAAGACATACGAGAAGATTTGCATTTAGACAACTCGATGGGAAGCCGTGGTACTAAAATTTAACGACTGCTTTGGGAGAGGCACAGTGTTTTTATTTTAATTCACAATTATTGGGAAAAATTTTATGTTATTCGTGGAGTTTCATAACTCTTCACAATCCAAGAATAAGAAAATATAATCTTAAAAATTTGAAACTTGAATTGAATATACTTCAATTAAAAATCAGAATACTTTTTAAGTTTGGACTCTTCCTATAAATTGAACACGTACGTTTTTGTGCTCACGATACTTAAAAATATGAAATTTCGAGTGTCGTGTATTTAAAGTAAACATAATTCAACCAAAAAAATAATTTGCTCGATTTGTGGTGCACACTGCACAGAACTTGTTTTGGTATGGAAGTATATAATATACTGAGTTAATATCTATTCCTGAAATCAGCTTCGTGTGGCGACTGCATTATTCGTGCTTCTGTGACAAAAATGTTTTTTTTATTATTTAAAAACAGTTCATTTTGTGGGGACAAAGGATTGGTTTTTATTGGAAATAAACATGTTTTGGTGGGCTGAGTTGTTCAGTGATTTTGTCGGGGTAAATTAAGTAAGTACATCCATTGTATTGAACTAAATCTATCTATACATAGTTTCAGAATAATAATACAGGAATGTATTGTAAAATATCGATTTGAAAGAGTCACTTCATTTTGACAAATAAAAAATATTTCATTTAGGATATAAAAATTAAAAAGAAATATTTTATTTTAAGAAAATGTTGAGTACTTTAAAAACGTAATGTTTTTTTGTTTTATATCATTAAAATCGCCATTCATTTATACTTTCAAGACATTGAAAAACTCTTTTTAATTATAAACATTCAACGTATTCAAACATTTAATTTTTATTTGAACATGTAATAAAACGTTAAATAATAATATAAAAATAAATAATGAAATCCTTGTCCAGTCGAATTGAAATAAAATATACACCATCAAAAATCTGGCAATTTTAAAAAATATAGTAGTATGTTAAAAAGTATAAATTTTTCAGTTTTTTTTTCTTCACTTCATAACTTTATAAAAAATAAAAATTACACGTTTCACCTTCAGATGTGTCAGTAAAACACTAAAAAAAAGAGCTCAGTATTATTTTTTTGAAATAGTTAACATGTATAAATAAATAAATATTTGAGAAAATTTTATTTTTACCACACTATGTTTGTCACTATGTAAATGAAAAAATCTAAAAGACTCTGGTATTTTAACGTGTGTTGTCAATGTGAATTCTAATGCTTTATTTATTATTTATTAAAAACATTGTCTATAAACTGGTGCTTTATCAAAGCACGCGCAGTAATCGTGAATTATACTTAAATATTCATGAAATATTTCATAACAATAATGAAATATCTTTAAACAGTATGCGTGAATTTGGATTGTGTGGGTGCGTAGGGTGAACAAATAAGGCTTCGTTTTACAGGGCCGGCGTCTAGAGAGAGCGCTGAAAAGAGAACCGCTTTATGATTAATGAATACAACTCGCTCGTATTCAAAGTCTGGGCCGAGGCGCTAAGCGCCCATTTTTAATTGGTGCAAGTTTTATATAAATAATATAGGCCGGGGGTGTAAATTCAGACGGGACCTTTTACAAGGGCTAAAAATAACCACTAACGATTGTAGCATTTCATGCCCTAAAATTTAAGTTTTAATGAAAGTATAATAGAGCGAATTAATTGAATTTCAAGGCAATAAATACATACAAAGAAAATACCCTGACGTACCCCTTTTAATTTCAATTTGTTGAATGTTTAAACGTTTTGGTAGCAAAACTTTACAAAATAGGTTAATTGTGCTCTACATATTAAATATACAACCGTTGTACAGGGTTTTTAACTCCGTTTATTTAGCATGATACATGTTAAATAAACAAAGGTCTGTTTATACACATTTGATGTTATTTAGTAAATCCCGTATTGCTCTGAAGCCTTTTTACAAGCAAAGTTCACATTAATCGAAAGTTCGTATTTTTATTAAATGAATGTTGCTTTTGAGTTCATTTAATTATTTATTTTAATTTTAAATAACAATATTTTTCTAATTTTTTAATTAAAAAATAGTCTTTCAGCTTATGTCTAAATATTGTAAAAAAAAATAATTGTGTCATCACTTTAATGTACGACTGGAAAATCATAATTTTTCTGAAGTAAATTCTTAGATTATTAGTATAATATAGAATAAGATTGATGGGAAGGCTCTTCAGCACACTATAGGGCCTCCTCTCACGGATATGACGTCACGTTGCGTGCGTCCAAAAGCACTGCTTCCGACCGCGGACTATCGCCGCCGATATCGTTCTGGCATATGACGCGTTGCCACTGTTCAAGCCCCTCAACCCTCCCCCTAATGCTGCCATACAGCCTGAAAGGCTCGTCTGGTACAACCCGGTAAGTCCTTTGGTGCCTTTTTTTCCTGTTTGCCACGCAATGTTTTTAATTTTAGCTGCAGCTGCTCAAATTCTACTTCGTTTCCTAACGTGTTCAACAACAATATTGTAAATGCAACGTACAGTTTTGGATTACATAAATTTTTACGTTAAAAACATACAAATTTATGAAAATTTATATCATTACAAAAATATGCTGATGGTGATCGAATACGCTAGTCACGCAACGTTTTTACACTTAAAAAAATTATTGATATAAAAACCAATAATAAGCTAAAGTGAAGATAAACATAATTGGTATTCACTAACAATTATTTTGAGATAGAAAAAAATATTTGCCGGCGCTTTCGTCTTTTAATGGGTTACAAACATAAAATGTAATTTAGCAATTCATACTTGCTTTATTTTCATAAGTTGAAAATATAAAAAAGCGTTGTTTTACAGATGCAATAAATCTGTATTTACATAATGGATATAATGTTGATAATCTAAAGATATATTTATATTACATTTTTCTAACAAATAAACAATGCGGCATTCTCTAATAACGTCAGATTCAGATGATAGCCATATCTGCGTACCTTGGTGATATTGCAGTTACTCCGGAAATGCCCCGGAGTAATGCCACCCCCGCTGGTTTTGATATTTCCTGAACAAACGAAACCGACTTCCGAATACTAGAAATGCCACCAAGCCGCGGTTAGTTTCAAATTATCTAACTTTTGCCTGCAAATTTACTAGCATGATAGCCACTGGCATTGTTTGTAATACATGCCTAGTATAAACGATGCTTCAAATTATCTGCGAACGAAAACTTGTTTTAAAGTTAGAGAAATTTTGAAAATCATACAAAATATACTGTAAAAATTAATTTATATATATATTTTGGCAGTGTGTTTATTTGGTAGAAATATTATCAGTTTTATTTATTACTAAGCATACAAACGTAACACTAGCTATGTTTAACATCGATCTAAAATTGTCTACGCGGCTTCCTCTCAGGCTAGATATAAATAGGATGGTTCAGTATTAATCTCCGCAAACGATGTTTATAGTTTCATACTTATTATTAGTTTAAAATTCACGACTTTATAAAAAAAACCCACATTAGGCTCTAATTATGTTCAGCAAAATATATATATATATATATATACGTTTAATTTTATGTATATAATTTTCGTCTAATGTTTAACCATTCTAATACTTGTTGTATTAGGATAAGTCAAAATAATTTTTGCATAATACTTTTGAGTTTTAATTACCTCTAAGCAATTGGCCACTTGGAGACGCGATCTTGGAAGATCTCTTAAGACGCAAAATAAGACACACGGCTCAGTGAGGGGTGAGTACTTTGGGCGTCAATATTGATTTTACCATAAATATTATTTATCGCTTCTAGGATTTACCATTTAATACTAATTTATAGTTTCATTACGGAGAAGAGGTTATGAATCTTCTTCTAATAACCTATAAATCGGATAATTAAACCTTAATAGAGACCGTTTACAATGGCTATTGGCATAATCAGTTGTAATTAATTTGTTAACAATCAGCTGATATATAATATATCTATATTATACATAGTCTATAACGACTCAAACGCTATTTAAAAATGTATCAGCAGAGTTCTAGAGTGATCAATCAATTAATTGAAAATGAAATGATATAGCCGATCGATAAGGGCGGTAAATATTTGCGAATTCCTGAAAAAAATTTCGGGGTGGCAAATGATAAATTGTGATTTTGATAAATGCGTTTTTATCGTTTCAAAAACAAATAAAATTTTTATAATAAATTATGTTTTATTTATTATAAGCACATTGCAAGATAAATTCGTTCAATATGTATATGTTCTAACTTTAACATTGAGTTAAACACATTGTTTTTCTTAAAGGAGTTGATGCGTTTTTTCAAATTGCCGATATGTCAATCACTTGAAAGCTGGAGATGGATTCCGGAAAGATATTAATCTGCCGGATGTCCCTAACATTTTTTTACATTTTCGTTGAGAATTATTTTATGAATGGGGTAGTCTAATGCAGTGCGGCCGACCCTGGGGTTATGTGATTTTTAAAGCGCTTGACAGGTTATTACGTTTTATTTATTCGCTTTTCGGCTCTCTTTGAGACTTTTGGCATGTCCCTCGCCTTTCTCTTCATGTATGAATGCGTCGCTGAACCGGCCACGGCTTGTGGAATGTTCAAAATCGTAATGACCTAGACCAAATACAAGCTAATTATTTTTATTTTGATAATATATTTTACTCAATCGACCACTTAGCTGCAACTCAAGAATTTTATTGTTTAAAAAATAATTATTCATTTAAATTAAATTGTGTGCTGTCTTATACTTAAAATATTAGGTACTAATAAATTTTTAATTTTTTAATTTATTTGTTACAATAAGTAATTAAACATGTACCAAAACCTATAACGACTAATTACTTATTCAAATCTTACACGATTTAGATTCACACGTATCGTAATTAACAAGAAAATGTAATTTTAATTAAGTAAATTGTTTTATACAAAATTAACACTTAAAATATCTGGAAAACCTCATGTCTCAAATAACTTCAGTACATATTAATTAAAAGCACCTCTTCACCCCGGTACAATTCGTAAATAGATGAACGAAGAATCAAGGATTCTTGGCAAATTTCCTGGCAAAACATATTCTCGGCGTTGCCAAGGCAACATCTGTATGAAGCTGTCAATCTCATTATTGTATTTAAATTAACCCTTGCCTTATTCAACACCCAACCTGGCCTTAATGTTCCGAGACAAATATATTCAAAACTACCCCTGAAATAGGGCGATGGACTCAAAACAAACACGGCTCCGAAACTATCATAATAAGCACACATATTCTTAGTATCGAAACGATGATGAATTTATATATATATACATATATATATATATATATTTATATATATATATATTTATATATATATATATATATATACATCAAGCAGTTTTTAAACAAAATAAGACTTGCTTAAGAGCCGTGATACCAAATTCGAGTTGTCTGGTTGGCACACCAGAGGCAGTCCATTACCTAGCGAAATCGTGTCATTTAATTAATTTAATTGTCACTTTATTTTGCTATATCGAAAGTTGATTTTTTTACAGAGTACTAAAAAAACTATAAATTATATTTATCTATTTTTTATTATTTAATTAACGTTCATTTTCAGGGTAAAATAAAACCTTGAAGATGTTGAAAAATTTGATAAAATGACGACTTTCAAAACCAAAGTTTGTTAAAGATTTTTTTTTTTTAATTTTAAATCTAATCCCAACAGGAGGGTTTATAATTAATATTTTAATTCCAATTGAAAAAAAGAGTCATAAATGCTTAGGATTCTTGGAACAGGAACATCGCTAAGCTCCAATCCCGAAACTTCAATCGGAAAAACACATATTTATCATATTAAAAGTAAATTATAAGAAATAAAAAAAGGTAGTAGAAGAAAGGATGTATCTAACTTTCTTCATTTAAATTTTTTTGATTGGTGCAGTCGATTTTTCGCAATAGGTACAAGCAAATGGTCAAAAAACGCGAATTTGGTATCACGGCTCTTAAAGAGAGTGTTATAACAAAAAACGTATATAAAAGATAGATTGTTGATATATTTGTTAGTTGTAGCAAATACGCCATTCTTTGTTGTACTCATCGAATACAAGTGTAGTAAAGCGCACTTTACATGTAGCAACTCTACCGTCAACTTGACATTTTCTATACGGGTTCTATCGGTGAAATGGCAAAAAAAAAAATAGGCAAGAGCGCTACACCAGATATAATTTGTTGGGCGGTTGTCAGTTGTAATACTACGTGTGTAGTGCGCTTAAGTTTACATCGCAGGTCAGTTCAGGGAGAAACAGTGGCCGAATAAATCAAACGAGCTCGGACGGTGGCCTTTACAAAAGTACAACTTTACTCTGAAATGAGTTATAGCGAGCTTGAGAAATTAAATTCATTATTTATCCGTGATGTTGGTAGTGCGAGCTCCATTCTGTAGCATTTAATAAACCTGCTATAGTTGTATTGCGATATTTTAATTAAAAGTCTAGCCATCTAAAATACGTTTATAACTATGAAACTACGAACATTTTTATTTGTAAGAGTTTTCACCTTTCCTGGGCGTTTTCAGATATTTGTCTCCTTGGCAGTATTAAAATTAAATTGGTATGTTGTAAATACATATAACAGACAAATATTAATTTTGGTTTAAATGAAGCAAAATATATTTAATCTCTAAATTAAGCAGATGTGATCAATAAGAGGTAGCCGCAGCCATATTTGGTATGGCGTTTCTATAAATGAATAAATATTTATTTAAACATCATTAAGTCGTTGTTTCGTTTATTTATTGAATAAAATAGATGTGGGATATCTTACAAATGCATCTTTAGAAATACTTCAGTAATAAAAATTTACTTGTGACCAACTATCCGCAAAATTTGGCATTCAAAACATACAGTAAATATAAATTTAAGAAAGTTTTATTGATTGTTTGTGCAATCTGTATCATAATTATAAAAAATACGCCTTTTTTCATCAACAAAGGATATTTATTTAAAATACCATATATTTAAGTGCATAGATAACAAATGCTATTATAGAAGTTTAATGTAAAACAAAAAAAAAAGGATCATTAAGATTGTATGTTCTACGTTGCATTAAATATTTATTATTTGTTTTGCATAAAATACGTAAAATTATTTAAATAGAAAACTTTGTTAAAAGTTTGGCAACAGATAGAGGAAATGCTGCGCGGTTAGTTGGGAATTTAAATGCATCCGATAGTCATTAGTCTGTGACGTATTCCGGAAATTTAAGCCAGTCACACTTGGTTAGAAACGCTTTTCCGCAGTACGTAACTCGTGCCGGCTTAATCCAGCATTATTGCGCCGGGCGCGAACGGGAATAAGGGAAGCCGGCCATTTAAGTGGCTCGTAATTCTAAAAACACTTCAGGATCCCAGCATTTTATTACAATATCTGTATAACGCGCTTTATAAATAAAAAAATACACAGAAACACGCCACCAAGTGCCTACCGTTACGGCTAAGATTGGAATATTAAAAAAAAAATGTACTTTTGAAAAGGTGCGGGTTCCGATCCGTGATTTATATTTCAGAATAAAAAAATGCTTTATTGCTAGAGAAAGAAAAGCATATTGAATTTGCATACATGTGACAGCTTTTTGCATAATAAAAACTGCTTTGTTCTAGCGATATGTGGTGTAAGAAATTAATTCATTCAAATGTATTGCTACGTAATGGATACCACAATAATTGCCTCCACGCTGGTCGGGCGTATCAAAGCGTGAAATATTGCATGATTCTTATAAATATCGTATATCAATATATCCATTTGATAAATGAAATATTCAACAATTTACTTTTTATAAAAACATCAAAGTTACTTTGATAACGGTTTGATGTAATAAATTAAATAGTATTGTTTTATGGGTAAATAAAAGTACTGAAATGTACAATTGATAAATTACAGGATACGCAATGATCAAAGAATGTTGAAATACTACAGTTTTATTTCTATGAGTCTACTGCATATACTTAAAATATATGTCAGAATTGAAAATTGGTCCACCCAGATTCCAAACAAAAATCCTACGGTCAGCAAGATAGACGCCTGTAGTTCTGGCGATTCTTGCAAAAATAGAAAAATTATTTGGAGACGAGATACGTCGGCATAAAAGTTATGGTGGAATGTGGTATATTATTAAAGGCTAAGTACTTAGTAGCTTGCCGAGCTGTTACAGTCCACTCACCTGGTGTTTTTGTGTCTCGAATATAAAGTTTGTTCATACATCGCGGGGTAATGGACGGGACTCAGGGTGGAAGCGATGGTCCGCCTAATGTATGGGGAGGCTTGGGGGCTGTTATACGGACTGCTTCCATAGACAACATAAAGAGAACTTTTAATTAATTTAAGACAGCGAGAATAACCAAGATAACATTCATTCAAATGTATTTCGTTTTATGTACTTAACAGTAAGCAAAACAAACTTGGCGTAGACTTAAATTGGATAAGTTGTTAATTGGAAATTATTATTAATTAAAAGTTAAAAGATTTAATACAAGTGTGTAGTGATAGAGATTGATTTTCTGTTTGTTTATTTATAAATAATATTTTCGTAAAAGTGTATTCATAGAAAAGCTAATTTTCCACGAAAATACAATGTTAAAAAATATCGAGTTTGGAAATAAATATTTTTTAATAGTTTCAGCAATAGTGTTCAGAATACTTATCAGTGTTTAATTCTGCTCTCTTTCCCTGTTTTTGTTAAAATGGTTAAGCAAAATATATGTTTTCTCAGAAAAATATTAAAAAAAACAAATTTCCCTTTAAAATAAACTGAAATATCTTAAAACATTAGATTTAGAGATAAACATATTTTTTAAGAAAATTACTTTTAAACTCTTGGAGAAATTTGTTTTATTGCTTTTATCTTCAGTTATGAAACTTTAGGTATAATTGATGTTATTTGTTTTAATTTGGTGATGCTTTCAGGTCAAAAAGTTCACAGTTATGAAAAATCATATATTTTTGGGTCAAATTCATTCAAAATGACCTTCTCAGTGGTGCCATAGCGGGGCACATATGGGTCAATTTATATTTAGCCGAGGGTGGAATAACTCTGTGTCCAGCGAACGCTCGTTAAAACTTCTAATTGTCCGTGGCGCGTTGTGATTGGTTGGGGTGGTTTTTGGTCCCAAAGACAAATAATGCGCCGGTCTTTCAGCGGGGAGGCACCCAGGAACCTCCCGACGTTATGGGGTGTGTTATTTTGGCGCTACAAGGTTGTGTACTTTTACGCACGAGTTATGATGTGAGTAATGAATAATGTAGAGATAATGGTCTCTTTATGTAGATGAAACTATCTAGGTTTCAGGTAATTGAATATATAACTTTATAAAGGCAAATCGAGTATAATAAATTTTCATTCAAATTCAATCTTCATTATTAAGTTTGTGGTAAAATAGTTTGCATGATTTTTATCAATATTTACTAAGGTCTAAAAAATATTCTGTAACAGTATGAATAACTTAATCATAAAAATTTATCAACTTCAGAACTATAATTTGGAGGTTTTTTTGCAATGAACTCAATGTGTCAGCCGGGATTTAAACTTAAAAGCTCACAACATTACTCCAGTCTCATCGGGATGGGTGGTTGTAGTTCTGGTGAAACAAGGCCAACTCCGTCACAAAGCGGGGTTGATGCAAAGCATGAGGTGCTTTCAGCCAAGCCGCGGGGACTACAACCCCCTCTACAAGGTGTGATTCAATTGTTGCATTGTTAATGAAACTGCAAACGAGAATGCAAATCAAATCTCTTTGCATATTATGGTAACTCTCGGATTTCAATTCTAAGATAAGAAACAAAGCGTTCAATATTGGTGTGACGTTGTAATTATAAACACCAAACACCTTAAAAATCGACAAGTAACAATATTAAATATCAACACAATTTAAATTTATTTTTAATTGGAAGCTTTGAATTTGTACTATTTTATACATCCAAAGATGCAAAGTAAAATAGGTATAAAAATATTAAATAGTGTATATAAAAGCTATCATTTTGACATGTATATTTTATTAAAAATCTTTTAAGTATTAGAATTAAAAAAATAAACGCATAAATCCAAATGTAAGAATTGAATAGTATAATAACCTTTTTCCGTTACATAATTTATCCTTGAAGGGTAGGTGAGGGTAGTTCTAATAGTTTGGTAGGTCCATTCCGCCTCATTTGTCCTGCTTTTACTTTGAAACATCCCTTAATTCAAACCACCCGAAAGGAAAAGATTTATTGAAAATCATTTCCGAGTTCAAAACACATAGCTAAATGAATCAAACAATATATAATAGACTATTTGTTTTATTTTACCGTGACTTATAAAATGAATAAATTCGTACAAAATTCGCTTAAACATTTACGCATTACAATTTTTTTGTTTTCTGTCAATCTTTTTGAAAAAAATACTTGATTATCAAATATAACATATGCGACAATTATGATTAACCAAACGGTTATATCATTCCAACTGTTGATCGAAATCTACTAGTTATTGGCTATTAATATTTGTTGTTATTGCATGGAGTAATTCAAATATTTAAGTCTATAAAGAATAAAAAAAAAAACAAGTGTAGATTGTAATTAATTTTAAAAACCCTTATGCAGTAAAAATATATTGATGGTTGTACTTGCAGAAACAAACGTTCACAAAAAAATATCAATAGACATTTTAATTTTATAAATACGCCGTGATATTTTTTCAAAACCCTGGATAAATCACCAGATGTAAAGCACACGGTTCTAGAGAGTAAACAAGCCAAATTGTAATTTCATTAGTATTTGGTTCACAAGTTTATATGGCAGGACTCGCTCTGTGGTAGTTGTTAAGCAAATGTGATTAAAAAAAACGCGAGCTCACAGTATTGTGATTCTATTTATAACCTTTTGTGTGGAGTAGTGGATGCTTAGTTTATCGGATTTGTTCCTATTGACAATATGAATTCGTTAATAGTTCTATTTACTAAATTTTTCTTACATAAATAAAATATTTATCGCATACATGCACTGATGCAAGTTTTTTTGAGTAATTATATTTTATTTCAGCACTGCACTGGAATTACTTTATCAATATTTTGTGTTCAAAATATCATGGTGAAGTTTCTGATTTAAGTTTTGTTTAGGGTTTCAGTAAGTTTATTTTATGAATGGCTATTAAATGACAAAGATGACTTTTAAAGCTTGGTTTATTGAAATAGTTAGCAAAAGTTTGCAACTGAAGCTCCTTGCGCGCTGTTTAACAGCTAACATTGAGAATATTTAGTAGAATATTATCCCAGATATGTGATAATGGTACTTGAACGAGAAGCTTTAGTTGATTTCGTATATTTAGAAACATATTTGTGTTCCTTATTAAAATTTGTAGCTACAGTAGAAAATTATTTTTTCCCGTGGAGCTCCAAATTGTGTTTAATCCCTATTTCCCTAAAAAAATATACATTTTTTATAGTTATTAAAATATTATCTGAAATAATTTCACTAAATGTAGCAAAATTTAAAAAAAAACTTTTTTCTAAATCTGCGTTTTTTAATAATATTTTATCTACTTCACTACAACTATGATTAAGATGATTTTTTTAAAATAAATTTTTGCATATTTAAATAAATTTTTAGACGGTTTATAAATTATCTTAGAAAGCAATCATTAACTTTATTTTTATGAAATATTACACACAATAGGATTTATAAACGAAGATAGAATTTTCAAAAAGAAAAGGTTTTTGTACTAACAGCCAAGCACCCTTTTCAAAAAGCCTGCATTCGTCTGATAAAATATAGACCAGTCAAGAAGAAAATGCCCTAAAGGCTTCATTCGGCTATTGTGATCCGCCATCTTAGTCGGGACCGGCCATATTGGAAGAGGATATTGCATTCTGGTAATCAGATGTGGCCGATTTAAGAGCCCAAAAAAACCAGTTAAACGAATATTGAAAAAAAAGAAAATATGGAAGGCCAAAATATCCTTGATAAAGTATATATTTACTGATAAACTTATTACTGAACAATTTTTGGTTTGAAAGGATAAGACTCAATTTTACATTTTTCTATTATGTTTGTATTGTAAAATGTGTTTACTTATATATTTTAAGGTCAATTACTAAAAATGACAGTTTTACGAGGTGTACTTCCTCTTCAAGTTTTTTACAATACATTTTGTGTGTTTTTGTCTATAGTGATATAATTCAACAGATTCAACTCGATTTCTAAATAATCGAGACTAACTTCCTTCCGGTTGGAGGGCGGGCGCGCGTTTCCGGATATATTTGCTTAAAAATCCAAGGCTTACAAAGGCCAAAGGCGAGCCAGAGGGGAGCGCGCACAAAGGGCGAAAAGGCGACGTATGGACTTGCTATGCAAATTGTTGTAGTTCTGCCTCCGTATACGGGTAAGGGGTGAACATCTGAAAGTGTTCGCTGCATTTTTATACGGAGTATATATTCTTTTGGGGATAAGGGTGTGCAATATTGATGACGACCCTCCCAATCACTTTCGGGGTATTCACTTTTAGGCATAAATGTATTTACATTTTCGTAGAAACAACACAAACATTTTTCTCTGCATTCTTTGTTTGCTATGATGCACTAAAAATATTGATCTTAAAAAATATTTTTTTTGGATTATCATATGTACAGTAAAAAAACGATTTTTTTCTTATTACTAGTATTGGGAAATTTTACATTTCTTTTGAAAATGTATAGTATTCTGATATAAATTTTATTTTATCAATAAAACTGCTCCCATGTTGGTTATGTTACTTCGTTTCAGTTGAGATATTTTAATATTCAATACAATTTTTTAACTCCATAAAAGACATTGTTTGCGACTCAGTGTTTTTATGGACGTGTTATACGAAATAATTAATTTATTTCTTACCCATAACCCTTTATTAGTTTTTCTTTTTATTGCATTTTACTTAAAAATAACTTAACTCTTTCGAAAAAATAATCAAACCAATTTGAACTTTAAAAGATAAGATAAAATATGAAATATTTATAATATGAGTTTATAATAATAATAATAATGGTTGTTTCTACTGTGAAAAATTTAAAAATTAATATTAGTCACTTCCCATCATTTAAAGTTCATGCTCCAGAGAAAAGGCTTAATAATGAACAATCAAGAAATTATCTCTTTCGACAAGAGGATAATAATATATTCTGTGTTTTATTAGTAATGAACTGAATACCGACACTTTAAGTACTGCATGTTTATGATGAGGTTTAACTATCTATAACGTTAATTAGAGCTGTAAACTATTGATTAGAAGACGTTATGTGTTTTGATTATAGTGTACTGTACTTGTGAAAATACGGCTGTTTGTTTCGAAGAAACACTAGAAGTTAATTTATCATAGACTGTAGAAAGAAAGGAAAATAAATATATCACAGCCATCCATGGCGAGATGAACTATATTAGCGCCATTACTTTTATATTCGTTTTAGATGATTAACTTTGATAAAATAGTTTTATTTTAAATGACACATTATAAATTTACTAACAATAATTTTTAATAAAGTAAAATCAAAGTAATTTTTTGGGTGAAGAAGTGCTCTGAGTGTTGTTATCTTTGGAGAAAATATACGTAAATGTAATTTTATTTCGTGTACATAAAAATATGTATTTCACATTAATTTCTGATCAACAACTTATGACTTCGGTATGCCAAAGTTGCTTCAAAACTATATTTTTTTGCATAGTTCTAAAAATCCTTTCGTATATGCTGTAAGGATCTTACAGTCTTTTATTTTGTACTTTGAATATGTTTTAAATAATTAAAGCTCAAAACGCACTAAATAGATCAATGATATTCTAAGGAAGTTTTTGTTTTGGTCAAGTTTTTCTCAGTAATACAAATGTGTAAATAAGTATACCTCATACCTTACAATATCCTATTTTGAAAACAAACTTCTCTTGGCTTTTATTTACGACAATAATTCAATATATTGTTATCTAAAAGATCTGAAACAGTAAAATTCAACCTACATCCACAGATGAAATCTAAATCTCTAGTCGGGGTCGAAAGTGCGCATCCGTAGAGTTTTCTGACCGCGCCATTTTGACATGGGTTCTATTTTATAGTCCGGCATTTGACACTGAAACGGTAACTAATTCTGAAATGGAATTAATATATTTTATACAGACCCGAGTTTAACATGTTTTCTGTAGGTTTAATTTTATCGTTTAATGTTATATGGGAATGCGAATATACCGTGGTTCAATGTTAGCATGCTAAGCGTCTAATGGAGTGAGCTAGGGTCAAAGACGTGCTATGTTTTAAATACAAATACCTTTGACGTTTTTTTATTATTTTAATAAAGAAAATATTATTCTATTGGTTTATTTTTTGCATTTAATTTTACTTTTTTCACCTAATGTTAAAATATTTTTTTAAAAACAATCACAAATATTTAACAATTTTTGACAACTGCTGGGATCACAATGAATGATATATTTATTGATGTTGAAAAATTGGATAAAATTTTTTGCATGTATAACTTATAGATATTTAAAATATAACATATGAGTTTTGCGTTTTTTTATAGGTTCAAGTAAAATTAGAAAAGCTTTAACGTTGGGGACGACGAGGATGTGAGTTTTCATTCAATGCGACATTAATTGTCCTTGCCCGTTTTCTCCCCTTAGTTACTCTCAGACTACAGAGGCAAGAGGCAGTCTGTTAGGGCCGTCTGAAGGGGTTCTCCGTGCCGGTACATGTGATTCCTTCATTATCGACATCCCGACTTCCGAGCGTCATGACGTCACAAGTCTCCCGGCTTAAATAAACCAAGCTCATCAAAATGTAAAGCCTTTATATAAATTTAAAAACGGTTGGCTCAGAATATCAAAATCGTCAATTTCATTAGCTAGAGTGCGTTGTTTTTGTAATGATGATATTAATATGTAATTTTTGTTATATATTTTGTATTTGTTACCTGAAATGTTTGTTTGATAATATGTTTATATTTTAGTTGAGTAAATTGTATTTTTTGTACCGATAGCCGTCACTCGGTAGCTATTTTAATTTTCTCATTTCGCGTCTATATTAAACGACGTTGATTTTTGTGTTCCATCTGGTTATTTTAAGAAACGTAAGATACTCATCTTTTCCTTTTAGCAGTAAAAAATATCAGAGTTTTCTATCGTCGACAGAGCAGCTTTTTTATTGAATAGCTTGAGACCTCGATTAAAAATGTCTACACATAATAGTGTATTGGAAATATTTTGATTTTTGAATAACAATAAAAGCTTTATCACTTCACAATGCCTGTATGTAAGATATGTCCAATTTTTATGATAATATCATTTATTGTTGTTATTTATGGATTCTATGCGGATTTTGAATATTTTTTTTTACCACATTGGGCGCTATTCCCATTTATCTATACGATTACGGTAATAAAATTGACTTATACACAATTGAATTCGTTAAATAAGTGCTTCTAAAAAAGTTTGCGTGTAGTCATTTGTTCCACAGCTCGCTAAACGAAAACAAAAATGGTTATTTGCTGAAATTACGGGATTGAGATTGATTGCATGTGTAACGTTTCCTCCGCGGGCGTATCTCCCCGAGAATCTACTGGATTAATAAACTGTAATCGAATAATAATAACCAAAGCGAAAAACTCCGGCAATCCAACTCTACGGGGCGAAAAGTTTGAAGAGACGAGGACGGAGGCAGCGACCACCCCATCGAGTAACAAAGGGATGGAAACGCGAATACTACGACATCTAATGATAGTCCCGCAACTTTGTATGATTGCCTGGCAATCTTTCATCCGGGCAACTCTTCATGTCTGAGCAAAGATGCCTCAAGTGCGGTTTTATGCCGCAAAAAAAAGAAGATAAAATATGGGTTTTATTAAACCAGCGACTCATTCATGGCACACAATAAAAACGATGTTTTGTTTTTATTTGCGTATAACTCTTTCAAAACTTATCATATCAACCTAAATAGACCACACACACATATGTATAATATCTCCATAAAATCTCATGAATATTGTTAAAAATTAAAAAAAAAAGTAAGTAATAGTAGTTGTTTTATATATCAAAAAAAAAATCAAATTCTTATAAGCAGAGCCCTTGAAAATAAATTATATCAAAATATTACATTGATTCCATCCCAAATACAACCCATCATCTACTTTGAGAATTTATAACCATAAATATTATTCCACGGAAGCTTATTATTATTCACTGTGTATCGTCCACAGCCCCGACCCTCTTGACCCCATAAACATTCCTAGATAAATCTAAACAAATATTGGTTTTGGCGTTTTCGTTTCTCTCCTGCAAACGGCCTAGAGGGCCCAGTTCATAAAATACACATGGAAACTTGTTTAATAATAATTTATACCAACAAAAGTCTAACACATATAAATATTTATTTAATTCTATTTTAATCATTTTTCATCTTGATCACTTGCACATCTACCTACTAGGTACTACTGCACGAGACTAGGAAAACAAAAAAAAGGAAATTATTACGTAAGTGATTGCTCTTAATATCAACAAAAATATTTATTTATTGATTTTACACATTATCAATTTCGATTGCTCTGTGTGAATAAATTGTTTGGGTATTTCTAGACTATGGGATCTTTATTGATTATTTATTAAAATAATAAAAACATAAACAAATTATAAACTAAAACAATGGTTATTTACATTATATATTGAAATATTTCATTATAACACATGAGCAATAGCAACTCAGTTTGGAAAAATGCAATTTTAATTTAATGAAATTGAATTTATTCTTATAATTTTAGCAAACCAGTGACATCTAAAAAAAACAAACTTGCTTTGTAAATATCACTTTATTTTAAAACTTTTATTATAAAATTTTATAAGTGATATTGTGAGTGAATACTTTTATAATAAAAAAACGTAAAAACGAGACTGAAAGTACAAAAACTGAAACGTTATATATATTACTCTATAAAAAAAATGTATATAAAATCTTTTTTTTTTATATAATGTCTTTTTAATACTATTTGTTTTCATCCTTTGGCGTTTGAGGAAAATAAAGTGAGTGGTAAATACGTTGAATTATTCTAAGATTGATGCATTTAGAGACGGCTCTCCAGGACTTGGCTGTATTTTTAGTGAGAAGTTTTCGGAATATAAAGCAAATGAATTAGCATAAAATAAAACGTGGCATTGGAGCAGAGCCGCGGGGAGGCAAGCCGGAGCTCTCGGCATTTGCATACGTTTACTGTTGCTTGTGCGCATGAATTTATGAATTTCATTTTATTATGACGCTCGCAGTATAACGCTATGTTTTATTAAATTAGATACAGCACTAGTGATAACTACCGGAATAAGCAGCTCTCTGAATTAAATATTAAAACCTATTGGCTTGGTAAAAACGTGAGTAGAGTGTTATGTACCAATACTCCAATACACACTTGACACGTATAGTCGATTCAGGGTACTTCTACATATATAATTAAAAGGGTTTTTACACATATTTTTCCCCACACGAATTCAATAACAAATATTGAGAAATCCATGTACGCTACCGCCTATGCCACACCTTGTAAGGGAATAACCACCTACCTTTTTTATATTATGGATCTTTTTGTATTGAATTTTCAAGCAATAAATAATGTTGTTCTTGTTGAGGGACAAGGCATTTGATTCGTGAAGATCCATTATTATAATGATAAAAGTACCTTTGTATTTTTTCTTCACTTTGAGATTATTAAAAATATTTGCATTACTAGTTTCGACCCAATACACTGGGTCGAAACTATACACTAAACTGAGTTTAGTTTAAGCATCTGATGATGACCCAGTGTACTGGGTCGAAACTAGAAATGCAAATAGTTAAAGTGAAAACAAAATACAAAGGTACTTTTTATCATCTAATAAATAATGTGTTGATAAAACATTATTAAATATAAATAATAGTCATAAAAAAATTTCCTCATGCACACAATATTTAACCATTTTTAATTTCATATTCAGGTAAAAGTTTAGACTGCTTCTTCTCATCTTCCTTCTATTGTATATATACTTTGTTAATATCCAAATTCAAAATAAAAAGTAATGTTTGGAATTTGACGAGCTTTTCAGTAAGCTGAAACTATGAAGTTAGCAGAGACTGACAAGAAATGTCATCAATCCTCAACGTTATTACTTTGGAGCGGTCTGGTCACTGGAGCAGGATCGCTCAGCACCGGTCACATTAATCACCGTGTCTTCCTGCCCCACCAGTATCCACGACCCTTCCAAAACGCTGCGAGCTTTTAAAAACATATTAGGAGCTCAAAAAGAATTGCGGATTGGATTTGATAAATCAATAACGGAAGTGGAGGTTGCCTATGAACGAATTTCGGGACTGAGTGCAAAATTGGATACATTTATCAATGCCGCTAAATAAGGGAGCGGATGCTTATATATTTTCCGCATTCATGTTATATAACATCAGTGCTTTAAGTATCTTCTTAAGTATTTACATGAAATATGTTGAAAACTTTGAAAAGTAGGATATAAATAATATTAACGCATAGGAATGTTAGTATGTTTTGGCAGCCATTGTTATGATTTAGTTTAGATTCTTGGGTGCAAAAATGCTGAATGATTTTTCGTTCTCCGTACTAGGATTAATTTCAGTGAGTCTCTAAAGACGATCAAACATACATCTCTGATCTCTGGTCCAAGCACGGAGGCAGAAAAATAGGAATACTATGAATAATACATTAAATATAAATAAGTTTAAATAGGTCTTTAACTATCCAGGAATGGATTTTGCACCATTATTTACATATTTAATAAAAAAAATATCCACTGAACTATTACAATTTATGATGATATACTATCCAATGCTTATGTAAATCATGTTATTGTAAATATTGAAATCGATCTGACATCAGATAAGTCTATCCAAAAAAACTACTTCTTTCGAGAAAATTTAAATAATAAATAAATCTAGAAACCTAGAAGAAATATAACCGTATATTCGTATATATAGTCTTGTCTTATATATAATATATATAGTCTTTCTTACTTAAAAAGAACTCGCAAGGCAAGGTATTCTGTAAGCATATACTCGTATTTTTACCATTCATTTGTGCGACTAAAAAATAATAGTAATTTAGAAGTCAGATAAGATCCAAAGTAGGTTTTTTATATATTTATTTTATGTTTGCAGATACAAAGTAGGAAACTTATGTGCGTGATCATTTGCAAATATGATTTTGATTATAGTGGATGAACTTCATTTGGTTGTATTATTTTCTGAAAAAAAAACTTTGTGAAGAATCTTACAGTTAACAAATGTACGTTTGAAACTTGTTTTGATGAAATAAAGACACCAAGCTGTTTAATAACAACACGCAATCTAGTAAAGATTAATAATGAAAAAGTTTTTTATTTTGTCTACAAAGGTGTTTTGTTATAAACAAACCGTTGTTTTAAGGTGGCTAGTATTTGCTACGTCAGCTTGTAACATTATTTTATACCTATGTAAATGTATGTAAGAATCAGCTGACTATGATGTCAGCTGATATTCTAGGAAGGTGTCTAGTGTCCAGTCCGAAGCCTAATCCTCCATTCAGTAGGCTTAGGGGCGTAATCCCGTCCGTCCTGGATCTCAAGGTTCCAGGATGTGTGAGGAGAATTCTCCATCGTCCGCCCAGGCCATTGATATGGGTGTTTTCTTGTGCGGTGGTGGCAGGTTATAAATTTATCGATCCTGAGTGATTGGAGGATATCTCCAATACCTCTACATAAAAAAGTGTATGTTCGTTACTATCAGTATTATTTATTATTTACTTCTAATCTGGTAAAACATAATAGAGGAGATTATAATTTAATTTATTTTTTTAAAAATATATTTGTGCTACCTCAGAGAGATTTCACAATTTATAATTGTCTTTATCGGAACATTGTGAATATTAAAATAAATAATGATTCTAATTACACTGTTTTCTATTTATTTGGTTGGTATATTTTAGTTTAAAGAACCTATAATTAACCGATAAATAATAATATATTTATAATTAAAAAAAACTGTGCCATTCATATTAAATAAACTTAATATTTTTTAGTTAAAATATTGTGAAATATAAAATTTGCGATTTTTATAACAATCAGTCACTTTTTAGTCAAATTTAAAATTTTGTGATATCTACAACGTTCGACCCATGCAAGGTAAGAAGGTTATTCGATACAGGTCCGAAGTTTGATCCCGAACAAAGAAACTTTGCTGGTTAATTATTGCTCATCAAAATACTGCAGTGGACGCTTAGACAAGTTTAAAGTTTAAGCCTTTTCAGTGTAACATAGTTTGACTTTAAAATTTATAAGATGATTAAAAGTTTCAGAAATGATTTTCATTCTAAAAAAAGTATTCTTAGTGTTAGAGGTAATATTTTTAATGCACACAAGCACAGTAATCTATTGATTCTCTTTATATGGATATCGGATTTATATGCGAGTATCCAACACAATCTAGCTTGTGCCATCATCCATTACTTAATTAATTTTATTGATATTTTAGCCTGCTTTTTATTTAACAATTTTGAAACTACTATGCGTAAAGACCCGTAAGATCTCAAAAAATAGGCTACGATGTCAATAATTACGTAAGTGTGCTTTATTTAACGAGTTTACGGAAAGTTTAAAAGATTTAAAGAATCACTGGGTCACTGATTGTATTGGCATCCTAAACTAATCTACCTTGTGAAAAGCGATCTTTCACGTGTTCTATATCTGCCAGGTGTAATAATCTCAATATCATATTTATGTTAAATACTATTTTTTATTGTCACATTCAATTCAGTTAGATTTAAATTGATGATAAAATTAAAAAAAGGTTTTATGAGGCTCCGGTGTAGCTGCAGCATGCTAAGACTTCGTTATATCAAAACCTGGAATATAAAAATAATATTTTTTGCGCGTTTAATAGCATTTGGAATATACTTTACAAAAAAACGTATAATAAAAGCTTTAAGTGGTAAACCTGTCTATACTAAGCAAAAAAAGTACTTTGAGCTTCAATATTTCAATACACACAATATTCCACATAAGAATTACATACAAAAACGAAGGTTTCCAAATCTTTAGTTATAGGAACTCGTAAAGTATCTTGCTTCCAGGATCCACGTACACGGGAATTACCATTTGAAATTCGTTTTGATAAAGTGCGAGAGTTTTTACTCCAGGAGACGTGGTGCGGTACAAAAAGGTGAGATAACTAAAGTTTGCAGCCATATAGGTAATACGATTTCCTACGTGACGCTAGTGCGGGGCGTTATGATATCTCGCTTGGGGTAACTCTGTTACAGCCTGCCGTACAGCCTCCAACAAAGCGAAACTAATTTAATGGAGAAGATATATGCAATTTCGGTTAACGTCATACTTACATTGTACTTGCTGACTTTGTACATTCGTACGTGTAATTTACCAAGACACTGTTCTATACCAAAGTGTCAGTTTAAAAAAACCTTATTTAATAGAAGCATTAAACAACATATATTAAAATAAATTATATGTATTAATTTTGTTAATAAGTAGATATCCTGGTAGTTTGGACTACACCGTAAAGACGTTCGAGGTTTCAGGCGATATGTGAAAAATGCCTTCTGAAATATTATCGTGCAAAGACGTTTTTACGAGTAAACATTTAAAGCTCTCCAAATGAAAGCGTGCATCGCCTTATTAGAACACGTTAATATCCATACCAAGATCAGGAATATCTACATATATTATATATCTGATACATGACTTATTATAGACGCAAATAGCCAATAAACATGAAAGCAATATATTGAGTCTATCTGGCTGCTATATTAAAAACAAATGAAATATGGTCTTCATGTTTTATGACTAAGAAAAACTCTTTAAATAAAACGTATAGCTTACAATTATAACTTGATGAAGACTCAAGAATTCCGCATTAGTGAAAAGTTTTTAGAGTAAAGAGATAATCGGTAAAATGGAGCAACTGATCCTGACTTATGAAACACATCGTTAGTCGCTAACTTTATAAGCTTCCAAGTTTACTTGATTACATAAATAGTTTGAAACTTAAATTGAGTTAAGTGTTTTCAACTTTTTGATTTTTAAAGTAAATTTTTTTTTTATGTTTTAAAAACTTTAAACAGCATTTTTATAAACTATTATTTTCATAAAAAATAATTAAATCACCTTAAATATTCATCTATGAAAAAAAAAATTGATTTAAATACTCGATTTCCTAAGTAAAATGGTGTCAACAACACTTTTAATGTCAAATTAATTTAAATTACATGTTTAAAGACTGCTTATTCAAGCATAACTATGTCTTTTGTAAACCAAATAAAAAGCGAGTATTTCAATATTTATAACTGATTTCCTCGAATGATTTCAGGTTAAATTGGAAGAAAATAATTACAAAAGAAAAAAAAAATAAAAGCATACAAAATAACAAACTTTTATATTGGTGGATAAAAAGATTATATCAAAGACAAAAATAATAACATGGTATTATCAAATTAGACACGTAAATAGCCTCAAATTTATTTATACCATCGTTGACGTAACATTAATAACTATAAGATTGATTATTATATGTGTAAATTATAAGTAAATAAACGTTTATAAAACCCAAATATAAAAATATTTTTTTATAACCAAGATGAGTTTCCCAGCAGAGTCCTGTGCTGTACTTGACAGGAGAAACTTTGTACAATGAACTAAGCAGTATTTTTCTCATTTTTTAGTCTTTTCATTTCCTTCTGTAGTCTGTGATTGACGGCCACAATATCTTTGTTTCTAACCAGGAAATAATTAAATTAACCAAAATTAAGGTCTCAATCATTTTGGCTGTTCCTCTTAAAAATGAGTCAACAACTGTTTCAAATTAATTGGACAAAAGTTTCCATTGAATCCATCTAATAATGCGATTAATTATAACGCCATAAGCATCGAGTAATACATGAAAACTATTTACTAATATGATTAGGCACATTAGTTTATATATAGAAGATGATTTAAAGAAACTCTCAGAAAAATATCATCGTGATTTGTGTGGGATTTGAACCCACATCCCCTGGCTTACATGGCCGGTGTACGAACCTTTGTACTAACGAATCACTTCCATTTATCGAGAATTTTTAACAATCATACTCTACATATGAACCAATGTGCCCAGGCCAACCAATATTTAGTGATTTGCAAGCACTGGACTTTTATGAACAAAGTAACAAGTGAAGCGATTTTAGTCCCATCTGGACATTATTTTTTAAATCTATTGATTTAGCCAATACACTTATAGAGTTTCTTTAAATCATCTTCTATATATGAACTAATGTGCCTAATCATATAAGTAAATATAATAAGCCCGTAATGGGTAATAAATACGCATCTTGATTGACTAATCCATAATATAGATATAAACATGAAAACTACTTAAAAATAAAACTTCGATTCAAAAAATTATAAATATTTTACACATGTAGAAATTATATTTTGTATGATAAATCTTATATGTATATTTGATTATCAAAGAAGCAAAAAATATATACAAATATTTTTGTCTGTGTAATTTTTTTAAAGCAGGCGTGATATAGAATCCGAGATGCAAAATAAATCTTAACCTCATAGTAAAGGATTCGCACATATTTGTATCCGGGCAGGATACTACTGTTCGTCAGGGTAACAGGACGTCTACGATATTCGTAGGGCGTTGCGTTTGCGGAGGCGTTACTGCCTCTACGTGCCGCAGTACTAACATGTATACCCCGATTTTTTACGACATTTCCTCCGGCGATACAGGTATGGGGTATTTTAGTGCCATTTTATCTCTGTAAGAACGTATATTGCATTCAAAATTCAAGCCAACGACGCGACTTGTGCGGCCGCGGGTCCCATACTAAGCAGACACCTATAAATTCAGATAAGGTTTATGTCTACTTGTTATAACTAATTTTATCACCACCGTTTCATTTTGTTTATTTAAAAATTTTAATACATGCAAAAAAAACACGCACACACACACACATTCAGAAATTTAGTTTTCACTTTGTATTTAAGTATTTTTATAGAAAATTCTGCGCCCTACTTTGTGTACTCAAATAATTGACAGTGTTTATTTTTACATGGACACTAGAAGTTTTTCGATTTCTCTCGCGTGTAGGAAACAAGTACGGCGCAGCACGTAAACCAATATTCTAATGGCCAGATCCGTGGTAACCTGAATAAATAAAAATAATGTAAACAAGCAATCACTATTAAAACCATCGAAGCCTTTTCGAATGCAGTTTTGTTTTTTTTTTTTAATATTCACGACCTTTCCAATTTTTATAATTCTGAGTTAGCTGTCTCCATTTTATACATAACTAAATAACAATGCTACTTAATGGATAGTAGCGCAGTGCATTCCAGGTATCTAAAACATCGACTAGGAGAAAATAATGATTACTCATTGTATATAAGAGTGTAAAGAAAGAAGTACAATTGCCCAACAAAGTGGATTTTCTTCCCCTCGCCTAACGATCCGTCACCTGCGAGCAAACCAAGCGTGTGGATTATTCAAATTTACTTGCAAAGTAAAATGTCGTGCACCATATTCACATCAGGCTTCCAATCGAATGTACGTCACCACCGTACTAGCAGATTCCAGATATCCACTACAACATCAGAGTAAGTACGTGATGGATAACACCCACTTTGGGTTATAAACCTGCAGGTGATGTTGGAAGTTTTAATATAAAATATTAAATCACGTCAGAAGTCCGCTATTAAGAGTTTTGATTTTTGAATATATTGTTCAGATCAGGAGAGATACGTTATGTACCTTAAATAATCACGGAACGAAAAGTTTTCAATAATACTACTCTATAAGAGAGAAGAGGCCGGTCTCTGTGGATGCATTTTAGCTAAGGTAAGAAGCGTTAGGCTGCCTCTCACTTTTCGCAACTTCTGCCTAAACTTATTTTGTGATTTTAACTTTTGTTTTATGAATAGAAGACACCTAAGCTCAGAAAATTTAAGAAAAACGGAAAAAAGGGCCACGGAAATAATCAATGAGAAAGATTCAAAACTAAATTGTCATCTTTAGAAAAATATAAACCACTTGCACCAATAAAGATTGGTTATAATTGCTGGCTTCTTATTTTTTTACATTGAAAAAAAGTATCGGACAACTTGAATTTGAGCTTCTACAAAGCTAGCTTCTAAAAAGCTAATAAAACTGAACGCTTTACTTGGATATGAACTCGCGACCCCGTGGTCTTACAAAAGTAACTGAAAAGAAATTCAATTCAATTTTCAGATTCAATGAGACGCAATTCCAACACTCCCTTTGTAAAAACAAGCAAAAAATATATTTTCTCTTTCTTATATAAAACGGTATAAAAGCTCTTGCAATATTGCAGCCGGTCTTGAAGTATATTGCACAAGACAGAGATGCGGGAGTTTTCTGGTTTATATGAATATTATATACTGGAACGAACGTATTAATATATGATAGAGAAACTTCACAAGTACGCGTGCCACTAACTTCACTAACAAAAGGCAGCTGCGCTGAGTGCCTTCTGGTTTTCATTTCAGCCGAGTTGCTTTGAGAAAACCATTTAATTGAAAAAAAGTATGAAATATACTGGAGGGAAATTGAACTTATTGTGTTTTTCGTTTCTTTAAAATAAAATCAATTTATTGACGATTGATAATTAACTGAATATCAATTGTTAAAACAACATTTTTTAAATAAACGATATAACCATTTATACTGGCATCATATTTAAATTAAATATTTTTTGTATCAATATATACTATATCATGTTTCAAATTATATAAAAAGCATTTTTTTTAAATGAAAAGCAAATTTTTTTATATATTTCAAGATAGGTATTATTGTATCAAAATATTTAAAACTGTTTTCCTTCTACTTTTATAGAAAAGTTTGACTGTAGCAAAATGTAAGTTTGGATCATGTTTAATGTTCTGAGCGTTGTTGTTGAGGCTATCTTGCAACATCAAGCAAATACTTACCATCGTTTTTAAATTGAACAATAATACGATTATTTTTATTAGAATAACTAACCAATAATGAATTAAGAATATATAATTTATGCATGTATTTAACTCTTTAAAAGTTTGCTTACGAAATAGCGTGAGACTCACACAAAAAGTTCAACGCCTTTAATAATCGTATAGTATTTTTAATAATATCAGTTCATCATCACTCTAAATACGCAGCACGCAGTATGACTTATCGATTAGCGCGTAGTACCAGTTGGTATTACTACTCGGCCCTGCTCGCCATATGAATGAAGTCAACGCGCGTGTAACAAGACCACATCGGCCCAACAATCTATAGCGTTCTCAGAACCACCATACAGGATGATTCTAAACATGTGGCACACTCTGTAAGCTGTCATTTCAATTGATATATAAAACAAAATAAAAATACAAGTATCGATGTCGGAGCTGTGCACTGTTACTCTCCGATATTTTAACACTGTGACATCACGATCTTGCAAGACACTTCACAGCGTTTATTGCAGTAATCATAGATACCGTACACAGGATGATTTCAAACATGTGGCACACCCTGTAAGCTGTCATTTCAATTGATATATAAAACAAAATAAAAATACAAGTATCGATGTCGGAGCTGTGCACTGTTACTCTCCGATATTTTAACACTGTGACATCACGATCTTGCAAGACACTTCACAGCGTTTATTGCAGTAATCATAGATACCGTACACAGGATGATTTCAAACATGTGGCACACCCTGTAAGCTGTCATTTCAATTGATATATAAAACTAAATAAAAATGCAAGTATCGATGTCGGAGCTGTGCACTGTTACTCTCCGATATTTTAACACTGTGACATCACGATCTTGCAAGACACTTCACAGCGTTTATTGCAGTAATCATAGATACCGTACACAGGATGATTTCAAACATGTGGCACACCCTGTAAGCTGTCATTTCAATTGACATATAAAACTAAATAAAAATGCAAGTATCGATGTCGGAGCTGTGCACTGTTACTCTCCGATATTTTAACACTGTGACATCACGATCTTGCAAGACACTTCACAGCGTTTATTGCAGTAATCATAGATACCGTACACAGGATGATTTCAAACATGTGGCACACCCTGTAAGCTGTCATTTCAATTGATATATAAAACTAAATAAAAATGCAAGTATCGATGTCGGAGCTGTGCACTGTTACTCTCCGATATTTTAACACTGTGACATCACGATCTTGCAAGACACTTCACAGCGTTTATTGCAGTAATCATAGATACCGTACACAGGATGATTTCAAACATGTGGCACACCCTGTAAGCTGTCATTTCAATTGATATATAAAACTAAATAAAAATGTAAGTATCGGTGTCGGTGCTGTGCACTGTTATTGCAGTAATCATTAAAACTGTACACATGACCTTGACTTTTTGTCTTAATTATTACGCTATTTTTTTGATATTTTTTTAATGTAGTAATAAGTAAATTAAGATGAACGGTTTGGAATCACCCTGTATATATATAAATATATATGTCGCTGCCTACACGCAAAACGCACGTAAAGCCACGAACCGAACGACACACCGCACAATTCGTATGAAATGTTCTTTATTGTTGACCAGCACGGTTCATGGAACTAGAGGAAATCGGATTATACTAATTATCATATACAGTAAATTCTGATTATTTAGAATTCAATTTATTATACGTATTAATTTACCGTATCTCGATCAACGCGCTAAACGCGTTTTTGTTTAGTTTTAGGAGCCATTTTAAGCACCATGGTTTTTAGAAAAAGCGGTAAATAAACCTACAATTATTTTAAACCGATTTGTGATTACACTAGTAAATATTCTAGAGATGTGACCATAATTTGTGTTTATGGAAAGAATTGGTATATTTCTATGAATTTGAACATTAAACCAATTTAAAATATTTTGTTTCCCTTAAAAAATATTTTTTCCATTCAAAGTACTTCTAATTCCTAAAATTATATGATTTTGAAGAAATCAATCAATTGAGAGTATCATGGCCTAATTTTAGTTTAAATATAATATGAATTTGCGATTGTTAAGATCTTATAATTTTATTAAAATACAAGATTTATAAACATAATATTATTTTATTATTTTTGTGTTATATTATTTATCAAAATTTGAAAATATATGTTTTTTTTATTCAAATAATCGAAACCATAAAATTGCTGTAGATGATAGTACCTAAAAATTCACATTTAATGTTTGCCTTTTTGAGGTGGAATCGCGTGTTTGTTAGACCGTAGAAAAATTATTCACTCATTATTTTATTGAAATATTAACGGTTGTTCAGAATTTCAGATCAAAACAAACTAAAGTATTCTAAAATAAGTGATTATTTCATACTCCTTTTTATGGAATCGCGTTTTTCAATTACTCAGGTTCCATTCATTCAATATGATGTTATATTTTATATCAATAAATAAATAACAAAACTGGAATAGACTGACCTTAGAAGAGTAATCCTTCAGCAGCGAGTAAAATCCACAAGTACCTATAAACTTTCAATAACACACCACGACTTCAGTTCAACCACTTTTGAGTTAAACAAACTGCAATTTTCTTTGTTTATCACTGTAGGAAGTTTTCAATGCTTTAATTGATTACAAACACTTTTCGTTTGTTTTTAAAAGGAATCCTAAACACAAGAGAAATCATAATTAGGACATAAATAAAATAATATATGTTAAAAAGAAGTGTAATGAGCTGTGATGTTGTTAATTAGTATAAATCTACAGTTATAAAAACAAACCGTGAATATATAATTTTGTGACATTGTAATACTCAAAAAATGTTATTAATTTGACTTTCCCAACTAAAATATGAGAGCAATTAATATAAAACAAATATTTACATAATTATTTCACCCAAAATACCCCCGGAACAAATATTGTGTCGGATAATGATATTCTCTTTTATCATCCATCCAATTGCCGTAAAATAAGGCGAGGTATATTCAAAGCATTTAAATAATTGAAAGCGGTATATTCAAATAAAAATATACTAATCTGGAATATTTCCATTATTTATTTTTATTAAGGTTCACTGAAATGGACTTAATTAATTGATAATTGAATTTTTAATCAGCCAGTAGTAACTTAAATATTTACACCTTTATTGCGTTAGTAAACGTGTGCTGTTTTAATAAAACCAAGTGGTTTATTTAGATAATTTGTATTATCAAATTTAATTCAGGGTAATAGCCAATATCTTTTCACAATAACTTTAGTAATATATTTAAAAAAAAAATTTAAAAATCTGCTTTATACTAATATTTGTGTTAAGAGGATTTGAAAAATATGATTTATTATAAAAATTATAAAATATAGAAAAAGTTGGATCCTGATGATAAAATATCGAGGTGGTAGTGCCCTGTCTGTGATCAATATCGATTAAGTAGTTTGGAAAATAGATAATTGAGCTCAAATGTACCACGTAAAAATTAGTGGGTGTCACCATTGACTATCGAAAGATATTTTATTTGGTATTAAATAAAGTAAAACTTGAAAAAAGCGTGAAAAATCGTTATTAAAAGTCTGACCGTCGAAGTCGTAACTAAAAGTTATAATAATTTATGATAATATTATAAAAGCTTAAATCAAAAGATTTGAACAAACATAGCAGATGAGAAAAATTTGGTGGGTTTTCTTCTTAATATATTCTCAAATCTAATGGAATATCTCCATACATCAAGCCTTACAAAGTGACAAGTATAATCTTAGGTTGTATTCAGTATCTCATTGTGCAGAAATGCAATTGGAATATCTTGTTTGTGAAAAAAAATGAACAATTTTCAGAATAAACATAAATCATTGATAAAAGATTAAAGTCAGCATTCTTTTTTGGTTTTTCTCAATATTGATATAATCAAAATTGAAAATAATTTAAAAATAAAATTTTGATCACATGTTTGTAATATTCTGGTATTTTTTTTATTTGTAAGATGTTGTTTTCTTCTTCCGAAAATTACTTGATACGATAGAAAAGCAAGCTGATGAATGTACATTTTTGAAATATGCTTGTGAAGCCTCACACACGTGAGGTTACGTGGTGATGTAACGCGTATTACGCGACCGAGCTCAGACATAATGGGCGATTAGACAACTGCGACTCTCGCGAAACTTATTCAAGTTTGTACACTTGAATAAACAAAGAATTAATATTAATTACCGTGGCGCATTGGCGTTGTTTCAGCGGTGCTAAAGTTGTAAGACGTGTCGCATTACGTCGATAAGGAACGATTAGGACCCGACGGAACCGTTAGCCGAGAGAAACTTTTGGATAAAGCTTTGCTAGGCTCACCCTTCCTCAAACAGCTCTTCGGGGGCTGAACGGTAATGCTTCATAGGCAGGCTTCTAGTCTACATCTTTCAGGGGTTCTGGCGTGACTTGGAATATCCGCTGATGGCATGAACAACCAAGACGAAGTGTCGCTTACTTTTTATACTAGAATTATCTATTTATAACGAATCCATTTGACATAATGATGGATATCTTAAACTACGAATTAAAAAAAATTAAACATGAAAGTTTTATTTCACCAAATTTATTTAAAAGCTAGTTAAAATTGTTTTGTTGATAGCTTAAATATAAATACGATTCAGTGCTTTTAAAAGAAACTTCGAAAACAGTATTAATATTTTTTACTGACCTAGTATACAAGCAATTATTTTTTTGGTATTCCCAGAGTGTTTTCAATTCCAGGGAGTCGCGGAGGAGGCCAATATCCCTACATTTTATTGTGATGCTTACCAGGCGCCCAGAGCTCGGCGGTAATAAAAGAGCTCGGCGGCGGCATTGAGTGACCCTTGACTCCGCGAAGTATCGAGAAAAGGTATCAGGCTGCCGTGAGGTCGAGGGGCGCGCCCTATGCATAAGAATGAGCCTCCATCTCCGCCTGCCTGTCGATATAATGAAAGGCCTGTGTACGCAACACATCCATCGGCACCCCCGAGCGGTTCAGCTCGCCTGGTATCTCCTCGTCCAAGTGTTAGCGATTTATTGGTGTGGAATAATATGACTCGTACATGATATTTTGGGGATAAATTTATAATCAACAAAACCAGTATTTCTAACCCGCTTATATCTCGTTTTCATTTACACAGCATGCCATAACACGGTATACATGTAAAACATTACTGTGTTTATGTGAACGTTAAAAATGTTATAACGTAAAAGAGGAACGTTTTGTTCTCTAACGGGTTCTAAAAATAGCGCAAGAGTGGAAAAAAAATAGATACGAAAAAAAGAAAGCATAACGGATGAGACGTGTTTTGTAAGGGCGGAGCGGCACTGGGTGATAAGGGATCCACTCCGAGGTTTGAGGAGTTGGAGGTCCTGCACACACGAGAGGTACTGCGCAGATATGGGAAGCCATACAGCACCGCCATATCTTTGTAGGCTATATCTATAAGGCTGTTGGTGAAAAATACGGAATGATCGTACGTTATACGTTACTTTTGTTACATTCGTTAATCTCAATTTTAAAATCAAACTGAGCAAACTGAAGCAAAAGCTTCACCAGGTTTTATGATCGCATAATATGCGTCTTTATATTAACATTATCATTATTTTAACTCTTATAGTAAATTTATTTAATTTCTTATTGTTTTGTGAATACAAAAGTTATAATAGGTCAGAAGAAATAATACTAATATGAAATTAAAATTGTGTTTTTTATCAATCATAATTTCTGAAACGATGACTGAATCTTCTCTTTAACCGAAAAGTAACTAATAAGTTTTTTGTTCAAACAATAAAAACAAAGTTTTTAGGATGTGAACATGTAAATAAAATGCTTAAATAATTAGCACAAACAGAAAAGTAGGATATGTCAATGATTTATTAGAATAGTAAAGATTTGAACGTGGATTACAGTTATATTTGATTGTTTTTATGCGCACATAAAATGATAACCGAAAAAGTCAGTGAAAAGAAACAAAGGGGCTTTACAATATTGCTTTTCATTCGAATTTTTCTGTGCAAGTTCAAAAAAATAATTCAATATATTCTCTGAAAAATAAATGTAATAAATCTGAAAACAGAACCGCGACATTTGACGGATTTTCCATTCGCGGGGCAAAATGAAAAGCACATAAAACCGACAGAGATCAAAGCCCCCAAAATCATTCCTGCTCCGCCCTCCCCACTCGCACCCCGCTACAAACGTATCCAGAAGTTGCGTAGGATATAACTTATCCCTTTTTAATTCGGTTGAATGGACCGATCAGAGCGAGACGCCCGAGGCCCTCGGAGGCTGCACCGCACAGACTACCTGAGAGATTTCGGTTTACCGGCCAAACAAACCTAATATAGTATTGATCCTGCCCATTGTACGGTCTGTTTAATTGAAAAGCATTTTTAAATAAAAATATATACACACTTTCTAGCACACCAATCAGGTTTAAAAAAAAATTTACATTTAAATTAAATACTTTTTTTTTGCGTAGTATTACCAAACCTTTATAACCAAATGGTAATGATAGCTTTTATTTAAAAAAAAATACGTCCATTTGATTCCTTTTCTAGGCTTGCAATTATTTGCACTGCATTCGACAGTACTAAAATAATAATAAAGAGTACCAAGCTGTATAGATGATTTTCCAATATATTTTTAATTTTCAAAATTTTTGATTATCAATTATTCATTATACAAGCTGTATTTAAAAAATATAGTTTTTGAGAATATATTGAGCTTTTTAGACAATAAAAAAGCAAATTCATATAGAAATTCCTTATGAATTAGGATCATGTAAGTGTGATCAGTGTGTAGTCTGGTTTACAATACGGTAGTTTCTCGTAGCCCCTCTACGATTTTCGTAGAGCTTCACTATATGTATGACGGGAACGCTGTTCTGTAGACGGGTTAGATCTATTGACAAGATTTTGAAGGAGGCACATATTACGACATGGGTTTAGTTTATGGTTGTCATGGTGACAATGAATAGACATAACGTGTGGGGACTTCAAGGGATGAGCCATGATAAAATCTAGCCATACGTTTTATGTGAATGCGTCTGTTAGTGTACAATAATCCACGTATCGCTTTTGATACTAACTTTTGATTTTCACTTATCTGTACAAAATTAAATTCGATGGTAAGTTTGTAAGTAGTATATCAAATTATTAAATGATACAAGATGAAGGCATTATAAAAAATTCGTATTTATTTCGGTTAATACTAGTTTTAAAATTATAAACAGAGTAATTTTCTTTTCAAAGAAAATAAATTTTCAATTCAAATAGTAAATAAGTTATTTATTAAAATTAAGTAATTCGCTTTAATTCTGATCAAAGCAACAGCGAACATATAAACCGATATTAGAAATCCAAACATGTGCATTGTAATTTTACATTTTTGAAGATGATTTTTTACTTTGAACTAAAAAGTTCAACAGTTTATTCATAAATATTTAAATACGATTGATAGTAAAAACGTTTCATTTCAAAGTATGCAATAGTGTTGATGTTATTTTAAAAGTTTAAAATTCAATCAAAAAAGTGTTCACAGAGTAAAAAAATAACTCCGAAAAGTTAAAAAAAAAAAAATGTCGACTACGAACTATGTACATGAATAATTTTATTTATTTTCGGATTTTATTAGAAATGCTACACTAGGCAGCTGTAAGCTGCTTTAGACAGCTCAAATCGATAAAACAGCCTGAGACTCATTCCTCAACATAAATTAAGTTAGTAAATATATCTTTATAAATCAATATCAGGACAGTATAAAATATAGCAGCTGGGTACTTTAAAGAACTCTAAATCAACACAGCCCAAGGTTTCTCGGCCGTAGTATCGGCTGATAGTCCGTACATAAATAGCGGAGGGCAGGAGGGCAGGAGGGCTGGCGCTCCGGGGGAGGCTCGGTCCGAGAAGTTGTTAAGACGACACCGATTGTTTATTGCCTCCCGGTGAACCGGAACGAGGCAAGATGTGAAAATAAGCGCCAGTAACAATTCCCTAAGTAGTATTGGCTGAAGAGCTATTTCCAGACAACGGCCCGCCGTTCGAGAAAAAACTCTTTATAAAAATTAACTACTTAAAAATTTGAGTAAATAAATACATTTCATAGATTTTTATGTTTGGATATTTAATTGTTAGTTCCAACAAAGGTCTTTTGTTGGTATTGTACTATTTGTTGAACGTTGAGAACAATGAACCCACGAAAGTAATTGGCGAGATAAAGATATAAGAAATAAGTAAAATTTTGATAACTTTTCATTTTAAACACATTCAAAAGAATTTAAAACATTTATTTTCAAAAAAACGTATATATTTTGTAAAGCTGATTTTAATTTTATTTACGAAGAAAATATGTTCACGACTTTAAGTGCATCCAGTACGCACAAATACGTTACTTTCACATAAAAAATAACAAACCAACGATTATATTCAGCAATCATGGACAAAACATTTCATTTTTAAATCATCTTTTTAAAAAAAAAATGTTTACCGTAAAATAATAGCATTTTCCGCTTACTCAACTACGAAACATAGTGTTGTATTTAAGTATCCAGGGTAAAGTTACTTGAATAAGATATAATACAAGTAAATCAGCTATGTGTATAACGCGGGGTTAGTTAAATGTGAAGGAGTATTTAGAAGCCTTATCGCGTACAGATTATGTATATAAACTAATAACGTTAATGAATACATTTAAATTTCATATTCGCATGTTATATAAAATAATAATAGTCCACGTACTACATTATTTTTTTATAAAATTTAAACAAACCATTTAGACATGTCACCATTTGAATTGTAAATGTCAACGATTAAAAAATAGTAAAGACGAAGTCATTTGTCATTTGAAGGCTTTGAGGGTGAGGCGAGAGTGGAAAAAATGAGTGATTTTCACAAAAATTACAACGCTAAAACAGAAAATAGGCTATTCCCTTCGTTAAAATTTTATCGGTTGTATTAAACGTAACGTTAGTAAAAAGCTTAAAAAATAATGAATGTATGTGGGGTGTTCCAAGATAAGGGTATTTAAAGCATCGTGCGTGGTGCTAGTGATGAAAAGATTAAATACATAAAAGGGTAAGGGTTTGTATCTAAAAACTCATTAAGTTTAATTCCAATCATTTTCTTAAATTCGCGTGTTAGTAGCGAATAGATATGATTAAGAAAATATTTGCTTTCTTCCTCCATGTTTCTTTTAAAAAATCAAAAGGTTGACATATATTATGTTATTTAATAAATGTAAATACAAACTCAATAATCATAAAAAAAATATTGAATAATTTAAGTAAATACTATTTTTGTAATATATATTACAAGAATCATGAGCAGAAAAATATGAAGTAGTCACTTTTTTTAAAAATATATTAAAAATTAAATGCTTTTTGGTATAAAAACACGACATATGTAATAATACTGTTGATTAATAGAATTCAATTATTGAAATAATAAACATAAAATATTTGAAATGTGTTTTCGGATGTTGAGTAAAATATACGTACATTGTGTAAGAGGGTGTATAAAAATAAACATGTTTTTTCTGGTATTTAATGACACATTACTCAGGTTCAGGGGGGGGGCTTGTTTCTTCCGCGAACAACTGATTCCGAAACCTTATCACTTCAAACAAACTACCGGCAGATTGCATACAGCGGCCGCTCCGCACCGGCCTCACTCCTAGCCTACTGATATCTCCGAACCGCCACTCGGGCACTGGGGCACCGGCTCCCCGATATGTGAGCGATCCTCGGTATGATATTTGTTCATGAGATGTGTGCGTTGGGGTTTTGTCGCGCCATGATCGGAGCTAGCGGCTGCTCGAGAAGGAACGCGTCCGCTCCCCGCCGCGGCTCGGCGGCGACTGGCGGCGCGCGCACCGCCCGCCATGTTGCCCCCACCCCCGCGCCACCCCTCAACCCTCAACCCTCAACCCTCGCCCGCAGGAAGAGACGAGCCCAGATGGGCCGCGGCCGAGGGTGCCCACACCGGGGCTACGGCCTACGGGATACGCGCGCGTAGAGCCTCTACGACGCTTGGAAAACTCCACTTACTCAACCAAAGTATTCCCACCTTGTCATTTATTATTTAAACGTATTTTCGTTACTGAATACCTAAAAATTATTTTACTATATTTGTACAAGAAAAAAACATTTCCTGAAACTGAAATATCTTTGTAATGATAAAAGTAACTTTGTATTTATTACATTTTTTGCATGACTAGTTTTGACCAAATAGACTAGGCCATCATCAGATGCATAGCTTAAGTAACTAAAGTTAAAGTTCAGTTTAGTTAGTTATATCATAAACTCAAAGTGAAGACAAAAATACAAAGTTACTTTTATCATTATAATAATGGATCTTCACCGATCAAATGTCTTGTCCCTCAACAAGAAATATCTTTAATTTCATATTGCTCTTTTTCCATTTTTATGAAATACGCGTACACGTCCGCTTCCACACGCGGTCAAAACAAAACTACGTGTCCGATTCAGCTGAAATTTTGACAGTAGCCGTCTACGAGGATGTACTACACGACAATAAATGCTAGTATCTCTTGCGATACTAGCACTATCAGGCGCTGAGGCTAAGTACTTATCGGACCGCCCTCGTATATATATAAATAATATCATCACAAAAACGTTCAATGTAAGTAAAAATAAATAAAAAACGTAAAAAAAATATCTTTTTCCACTTATAAATACAAGTTCTAAAATAAAAAAAAGTATTGTAATAAAAACTATATTAAGTATTAAAATACACAATAAATACTATAAATTAGAAGGTAAAACAGGTTTTGGTAAATTTGTGCGTTAAATTGTTTTTGAGTTACGATTTGATCAAAAAAATACGCCCGTTTTATACCAGCGATAATATTTTTTAATGCATGTACGTTAATGGTTATGAGGCACTGGCCCGTGCCAAATAAAATCACCCTTCCATTTTTCATGTGCAGATTGTCTGCTTTCAATCAAAATTAGCGGAAAACAATACCAAACGAACAAATGTTGTACTATCTTGTTAGCTGCTTGTCAGATACACATCGTTTTTAGTTATGTATTGTCAGATTAACAAAGGTTTTCAAAAAGGTAAATCATTGAAGTTCACATTAATCGTAATGATGTATACTTGACCAATTATAACACTTATATAATAATGAGTAATTTTTTTGGTTGATCCTCGTTTAAAAATAAATGAAATAAAATATATATATAATAGTATGTAACAATTAAAAATGTACGTGTGTTAAAAAGAAACGCAAGTCAGGTCGAAAAACTTGAAAAAGAAAAAAGTCTTGGATAAAAATAAGCTGAGACAAAATCAAAAGGAACTCGATACATCAAATCGTTTGCATGTCGGGTGATCGTTTCGACGTTAAGTGCTCTAATTTTTCCATCTAAAGATCAATAAGACGAAACGAAATATAACGTTAGATGGATCTTGCAGTCCAACATGACACAATTTTGAAAAAGACCGGATGTAGTAGTGACAGTAGAGAAAATTATCTAACAGTGAATCAAAAGCAGTTGATGAAAATATAATCATAATAATTACGGATCCCAGTCACCTATAATTTGTCTTACAACCTGTTGCTGACTAGCAGTTTACTTACTTAGTCACATAAGTCAACCCGTTATTGATACACGAGGTACATTTTATTTTTTTATGGGTGAAATAACGCAAAGTATTCAAAAGCATGAAAATGCTTTTGAAATTTATGACACCCACTTGCAAGATAGGCTTTGCTGTACGCGAGCCGTGTCAGGCATGGAGTGTTCAATTTGAAGGTATGAAAGTGTAACGCGCTCAGGTCTCTAAGGAATTTATAAAACTTGCATAGAGACAGTAAAAAGGAACTTATGAGTTTTTCCCTGCTTTCTGCGCTGAAAAACTTAATGACTTCTACTTTAGAATTACACGTCATTTGAAAGATGCATAATTGCAAACTGAAATGTACTAAAACATTTCAGGATTTATGAAAAATTGATTATAGATGCAATTTTTATTTATTTTTTTAGATCGAAAACCTGTTTCATATCTATAATCTACTAAACTGCAAAAAAAATTAATTAAGACATTAAACGTTGTTTTGTTTTTCGTAACATTAAAAATATCTATTTTAGCATTTTTGGTTTTATATTACGAGTAAAATAGTTCATTTTGAATAATGAATTTATCTTAATTCACTTATCAAACCAAATATAGTAAACAAGTTACTTGTCATTGCATAATTTAGTATATCACAGATGCTATCATATGGAAACACTATGGAAATGTCATGCTAGTTTAGTTTCCGACACGGGGACACGTGTTGATTAATCAAGTCCTCCAAGAGATCCGGATTAGATTAAACCGGAAACGGATTACGGGACGGAAAACCTGCCAGTGTATTCTATAGATTTGACGCTGTATTCCGAACGGAAATGATAAACCTACTTATTGTTGAATGATAGATTGACAAAATAAGGATTTGTAAGATCTCTTGGATTATTTGATTCAAGACGTGATTTATTAGTATTGTTCGACAACAATAACATTCTTCGTCAAATAATTGCAAAGGCTTTCGCGGCCGTTTGTTACATAAAGCTTTATAGAAGTATCTCACCGGAACGGCCTTTTCTACTCTCTTGGTGTTTCAGACTTAAGAATCTCATCCAACCTTCTGCGCTAGGGCTTTTGACCCCTTCGGGTCCCACAAGGGTATCTTGAATGTATTTCTTGGGACGGTCATTTCCATCCGTGCGTTGTCAGCGGGTCATCATTTGTAGCCCTCTAAAAAAGCAAAATCCACAGACATTCTACACCCAACTCCCTATTTCAGATATTTAAACTGCTGTTATAATTGAATATACTCTGAAAAGGTGGCCGAGTGTAATATGAACAGATTGCTATAAAATAAAGAAACTTTTATTTAAAGAAGAAGAGTTGAGCACTCAGGGAATATGACTATTCATTGGTCTTGGAAGTTTAATGTCAACTTTCACTCTTGGGTGGGAACTACATCTGGAACGGTTGGAGATTGAAATTTATGATATTCGTACAAATAGCACACTTTTTTTTGCATAGCGATTATCAAAGTATAAAATCTTTATAGAAATTTTACGTTTAATAGATTAAAATAAACAAGCCATTCCTTATTTTTGGCAAGCAAATAAATTGTAAATTAATATTTATAAATAGAATTTTTATTCGAATTTAATGTTGCCTTTATATAAACTACTATAGCAGACATCTAAAACAATTAAATAAATCGTCATTTACTCTTTAAGTTATCTATTGAATACGATTTCACCACCTATTGCAAAAAAAGATTAAAATAACCAAATCGTATCATCACTGCACATATTAATAAAAATTATGAACAACATTGACTTGGGAACAACCTAAAATTAGAAAATAATCATAACAAAGTAAATGTATTTGTTCGTCAGTAAAATAAAACTACTCCATTAGTTCTGCGTGGCAAATAAAATATTCTAATTAAGGAGGCTTTAAAAGGAAGGACGCCTCTCGAGTGTTTGTAATTTGTGTCCGATCTGGGAGTTCATTCATATTTTTAATGTGTTAACAGTTTTAGGAATAATAAATTCACTGTCTCCCCAATTCTCTTGCATTTGGTTGGGACCAGAAGTTTATAGAAGATTGTCTCCGTTTGTAAAGAAGCAAGTTGCTCGTTTATTGCTTAACATGTACTCGTTTTACTTTTGTAAATTATTTTCATCACCAAAAATAAAATAGAACAAAATCGCGAATGTACATTCAAAACAAACTGAAAATAAATAGTGAAATTTTTTTTTTTAATATTCTTGACGTATTTAAATTTTTTAATTTAAATAGTTTCTTAAACGTTAAAAAAAATTAATTAAAAAATCTGATTTTATAAAGTTTGACTTGAGAGTTGAATATAATTTTTCCACTTTTATCACTCAAAACGGTAGCTTTTTTCAAATACTTCTATTACTTTTTACATTGCATGATATGGAAAATGTCAATTAATATATTAAGTACTTATGTTTTTAATTAATTGAAAATGTAATGAGCAATATTATCACCAAAAAAAAGCATTAGAGATGAAATCAAAAACCCTTAATTATGGTTTTAAATAAAATTGTTTGAATAAAAGACTTTGGAAATTTTGGGGTTGAATATAGATTGCTTTGCTTAAAATAAATTATGAACGAGTTTACCTACAGTTTAAACTATATAAAAACTGTAGGTAGTTTTTATTTTTCAATTACATTCTAAAATGACTTGCAAAATATAAGAAATATGCCAATTTTATTACAGTTTTAATAATGAATACCCGAAAACCATACTAAAACACAATTATAAATTTCGTTTCTTTTTTTGTTTAAAATGGCCACTAGATATTTGTCGTAAAAAAAAACACGTTACACTCGTTAAGTCTAAAAGTACAATAATAAAAAGCAGAATATGCTTGGGACGAATGTTTCTGTTTTGAAATAAAAAATGCTATCCCGAGGAGCATGAAATTCCCTTAACTATTCTGGAAGTGCTAGATAATAGAATAATAAATATAAGATAACAGATATATTAATAATAGAAAGAGTAATAAACATATTACATGTGCAGATTTACTATTCATAAACGTGTATGAGTTAAAACCGTCCAGTAGTGGCGTACTAGTATAGTTTTTGTTTCTACAAATACAAATATCAAACAGAGAAAACTACACGAAATGTAAGGTAAACATAATGCATTATTTACAGGTTGCAGCTGTTGCCTATAATAAGTTAAGTTATAACAATGCTATAACGCAAACACGAAACTAAATATAAAATATCACCATTTGAAACATTTCCTCGCTGAACTAAAACAAGGTAAATAGTGCAATAGCAAGAGAATATTGGATTTTGCATGAATCTACGATGAGTACGAATATTGTTTAAAAATAATAACCCTGATTTATTGTTAAAAGTACAAATTGATAAACGGTCAGTTTTGTGTAGTAAAAGAATATACGACAAAGAAGAGGATCTCGGAGCAGTGCGCTCAAGCCTTTGATCGTCTACAAAAACAAGTATAATAGTAAATCATAATAATCTTCCCAAAGAGTTGATTCTTATGAAAATTGCCAAATATATAACATCGATTGTATTTAACAAAAACTTTGACTATCCACATGATTGAAAAAACGAATAAAGTGTTGGACCTTTAAAGTGTCTTGGTACAGTCATTTGTACGAACAGTCTTTTATTTGTTTATATAAAGTAAAGTATATAACATACAATGTTTACATTAATAAAGGCAAAATCAACACTGCAACGTACAAATTACCAAATATGTATTTAAATTATTAAGAACGTGCACTTTATACAAAAAACAATAAAAAAATCGAGTACACTGTTTGATTATAATTAAACTTATTGAAGAAAAATGGCTAGTCGGTTTGAAAGAGTTTTTTGCAATTTATTTTTAAAATATAAATATTTGTAGGTGCTATTTGGAAAATATAGTAAAAATCATATAATAACTGCGAATTTCATTGTTATAATGGTTAGATGGTTTCGCCCAAAAATGAAAATTTATTTTTATAGAATCTATAGAATATTATGGTGTGTCATTAAAATATAAAATATGATATAAACGAAAACATGTTTAAAAATTGCTGCAATTATTTTGATCGTCATTTTTTATTCGTAAATGTTTTATCAAATGAGCCGTGCAGGGCCGGGTTATGAATAATGATAAATTTTCCAGGATTATTAACTCAATATACGGGGGTTGGTGTGATAATAAAACACCATGATTTATTAGCTTAAACTTTTATAGGAGATAATTTTACGAGCATCTGCTTCTTCCCTCAGTTTTCTGGCCTGCTGCCACAGAGCCGTCAGCCGCCCTCCCTACATTATCTGAAGCGACGAACAATCACATTGTTTTCAGATAACCCTTAAACGCTATTCTATAATGTTTTTTCAACATGTTTTATATATTATTCAGGTGTGATTTGTGTAACATTTTTAATTCAAACGAAAATACAAATCAAGAAAATCAAGAAGCTACCAAGTTCCGTATAGCGAAAACGATGTACTGTGCTTACAATACACCAGCTGACATTCTCCTTGGATCTGCAATAAATAGTTCTGAATTGCAATGCTCTAATAATATATTAATAAAAAAAATATATTTATATATATATCCAATGTCACTACGAAGACATCATTGGCATGTGACAGTATAAATTATATCGTAGATAAGTCGAGTTACGACTACAACTTCGTTATTAGCTTTGGTTGCAAGTTTTCTTGTATAGTTTTAGATTAAAGCGGATCCTAAAGTTGGTAGCTCCGAAGTCAGGCAGGAAATTGATAAGGCCTACATTCGATCTTCCCACCCTTTCAGCAGGGAGCTTTGCATTTCCGGAGACGTTACCTACATCAAAGTGACGCTGTATCGAGCGCAATGGGAATCGAGTAGACATTCATTTATTAGGATCGGACAGGCAAAGGCGTATCAAGGGTTTTAATACAAATCAGTTTATTTTTATCAGAATCTATTTTAATGTTTCTTAATTAAAAGTGGCAGTATAATATTCTTATATAATAAAAATGAACTTAGGCATGATGCCATAACAATAGTGTTAGTTATTTTACAAATATCTACGAAGTAATAGTGATTTATTTGTAGAATATTTTTTGACTTACTAAAAGCGAATTTGGAAGTTAAAAATATAAAAAAAACATTTTATTGTATTTAGTTCCACAGCCACGAATATAAAAGTACCCCCGAGGTCAGAAGGCTTCGACGCGTGCAGCGCACGTATCGCCGTCCCTCTCTCCCACCAGCTCGCTCATCTATATTTCATTAACTTGATAACGCACGCAGTGGCTTAAAATGAAATTCCCTTGCATGACTTCCGACGTTATGCTATACAATGCAACAGGTTTTGAATACTAAGCCTATCAACAAAAAAAAAACCCTGGTAAAAAAACTGTTTGCATAATTTATCACTACTTTTTACGATAACGTACTAACAATACATTTTTTCAACGTTTATTTAATAAAGATAAACCTAATCTCATTTTCTTGAATCCAATTAAATGTAAAGCACTCAATTTATCACGTAACTTAAATGTATATTGCTCATATGCCTGAATCAGAGAGATGTTGATTTTTCTCTTCGGAGAATTGTAACCAAAGGGTATCTACGATTTAATCAATATTTTACAACTGTATCTGCTTTTTTTAAAACATGAATCACGATCTTAAGCCTGTTGATATTTCATAAGTGTCTAAGCAAGTAAACAAACATAAAATAGCTGAGGGTTCTCCCGAGAGCTCCATAATATTCGCATGAATGCAGTCGTGGCCAAGTATACATCACGTCGGGACTAAAGTAAACAATAGCCACAACCAGAGATTTCTGCGAATGCCAGGTGCTCAGCCTTACTGAAAGAACAGGCATCTTTGGAATTTCTTCAGAACCTGATCGATTTTTTTTCATTTGCAAGGAATTTACTCAGAACTGACGTAATTCAACTTCAACATTAGAATATAAAAAATAAATTATTTTTAAAACAAGTGATTTTTTTTCATCAGTAATGTATATTTACAAAGACGTTTTCTAAGCTTGTTAGGTTACTGATACTTTTAAGGATTCCAGGCAAATATGTGACTTCATTTTTTTATTAAAAAAACGTGAGTGTAAAAAAATGTTTATACTTGCAAAAAAAGAAATACAAAGTACGAAAATATTCAAATAAAAAGAAAAAAAATCTTTCGGTATTCTCACACTTCCTCGCATGCGACAGTTCCAGCATTGAAACAAGTGTTTCTGCCGACAAAAAATATTATTATCGTAGGACTTGTGTGTTTGGTAAGTGGCTAAAACACTAAACGGAAAATGCAAAGTGCCTTTCGGACCGCCGGGCGGGGGTCGGGGGTCGGGGGTAGAAGCCTCCCGCTCTCATCCCAGCCTCCCTGCGGCCCTCGGCGAAGCACGCGCCGCGAAAAGGCAAGAAGAGCTTATTGATTTTCGGCCGCACCCTCCGCGCCGTGGCTTACGAGCGTCTCTTTCCCCGGTAGCGCATTGTCTCTTTTCCACGCAGCTCCAGGCCTCCTCTAGCACAGCGCACCGTCTCTTTTGAACCTCGATTTTCATCCCTGTTCCCGGTAGAGCGCCGTTCTTTTCTACGTGCAGCGGTCTCGCCTGGCTGTAGCGCGGCGTCCCTTTCGGCGGTGGGTTTTCCGCTCGGGTGTGCTCGGGCGCTTAGACTCGCCGTTATATAGCCGTCATGCTCTAGCGTATAGCTTCATTTCGCATTCACGCATTATTGCATGTCGCTTGAATACGTAACGACGCAGAGTTCGCACATTTATTGTAGCGCGTTGTCTCTATCGCAAGTAGCGCGTTGTCATTCTCAGACACGCAGCAATTTTCTCCCAGTACAGGAACGTTTGCATAAAGAAAACCATCTCGTCCAAATGTAGAGCGGAATCCCGTTTTTTGAGGGTAGTCGCAGTTTCGTGATCGCGCCCTCCCCGTCTGCTCGGCGCGGCGTGGCCTGTGCCCCGTGGCGAAGTTTCCCGGTTGGAGATCAGCTCGCGCGTAGAGCGCTGTCTCTTTCGCCCGTAGAGCTCTCTCTCTCTCTCTCCGTACTCGAAGTCGGTCATTGAAGAGTAATTTGGGGTCACGAGACACTGACCGCAGTTTCGCATTTCCAGCGTACTAACCGGAATGCTTTCAAAAAGCTTCAATTTGATTGAAAATATTTTTAATTCTATACTTTTTAACACACGTCTTACTATTATTGTTAACGTTTAATATTATTAACAAAATAACAAATTTATTGTTTTAAATAAATGTATCAATAATACATTATATATAATAAAATTAAAAAACTTTTCTACCACTTAAAGAGCCTAAATTGTAACTTAAAATTTCTACTTCTGTTTTGATATCCAAACATTTGAAATACCAGTATATTATATTTTTAATGCCCATAGATTAATTAAAATTACTTTATAACTTTTAGAGATGATTTCAAATAACAAAGAATCCTGTTCAAAATATATAGTAAAACATTTGATATGTATCAGATGTCAACACGTTAATTTTAGAATATTTATCTGTTTTTCCGTTTATAGTACTTGGAACATTCGCCTAAAATAACACCGTATTTTACTGGATTCTATTTTTTTCTTTCTCTTGTTTCATTGTACGTGTCTTAGCTATTTATAAAACTGATTTAAACGAAAAACGACCAAGAGTTTCACAAGTAAGAATTATAAAAACAAGGTTTCCCTTGAAAATAAGAAGCCCTAGCAAGAATATTGTTCCCATGTTTTATTTAACTTATAAGAATGATTAAAAGAATTTCTTAGCAGTAAATATATATTTTTAAATTTTATAGTAAAATTAAAACTTTCAGGTTAAGGTAATATCCATTAATTAAAAGCACACATTTAAAGTATTTTCAGTATGGCAGTAATGAAATGTTTTTTCACTGTGCGAATACGACTCATACAAAAAAGGGAATGCAAATATAGATTATATTTTACCACGTATATCATTCTGTCTGAATTTAAAATTATAACCCATGTTAAATGTCATTACCTAACATATTACTGAGTACTCAACAGGTAGTCGGCAGCTCCGAGCTCCATATAAGCAAATAATAAACGTTAATTTATTCCAGGTTTCTATTTGAGGTTGACAAGAATTTATGTGTTAATCATCTAGGCGGAGGGTTCTGGTCATCTTGATTGTCACCCCCTACCTTTTCAGACGGTGGGGTGGCTGACGGAGAATCACCCCTTTTATAATAAATAAAGCTATTTGCAAGGTTAGCTGCAGGCTGTGTACCTCACTGGCAAAGCGATCATTCTAAACTTTATTCCATTTTAAAACAGATAAGAAGACTTTACGACTTTGAGGTTTAGGTGCTCTAATTCGAAGATTTACTTTACTTTCTAGTAGTATAAAATTATGTATTTACAGTTAAATATTCAACAAAAATAAAACGTTAAAAAAAATTATTTAAAAATCCGGTTTATAAAATGAATGGGTATAAAAATATTCACGTATTTTTTCGCACATAAAAAGGTTATTTACGTGTATTCGATTGAAACCCTATACTTTGGTGTGGGGATAGAAGGGAACCCTTAACTGAACTAAGCAACCAAAGAACAGGATTTTTCTTCTACAGCTCTATATTTTTTGAACTCATAACATGTTATTGCTTCGGCAACTTAAATTGCGAAAAAAATTATTTCATTTTAATAAAAAAAATTTAAACATTGTGTGAGGTCGACCCGGCCTTTATTAGCTAATAGGAAAAAAATATAGTTTTACGTCGGTGTGTGTTTGAATTGCGAAATGTTTTTTTTTTAATGTAGCTAAGAGTTTATAAGAAAGGCAGGATAAGCATCTAGCTAAGAGGGTGCTAACACAATCTGCAGCCCCATCGCCGGACACGGATTACGCCAACGGCTGCCTCCGAGAATGCTGACTTCCCGGCAATTAAATCCTTCACTGAAATTCTGTGCGACGCCAGACTTTCCCGACTGCTTCCGAATGCCCGACACTTTAAAGCAAGTTAATTTTATAGATTCCAGCCGATACCGACACGATCAGTTGTTACTGTGGCAAAGCGAGGGAGCTTCAGCCACACTCGATATAATTAATATTGCAAAGCGTATTCAATCGTAAATATCCGTTAGTAACAAATGTTATGTAGTTGCTTTATTTGACTACACTAAGTCATTGTATGTATTGACTGACTGTACTGACCTATATATTCAAAATTATTTTTAAAAAATACCCGCCGATGATAAAGCCAGTTTCTCAAATCAATTGACTTAAATAGACATGAAGTATATTTAATGTATTTTTAAGTTCTTTTTATACAAAATATGGAAGCCGTGCTAGTGCGAGAGGATAGTTTGGATAAAAGGTTTGCATAATAAAAAGGGGTTGTAAACACGGAACTATCACCGGGCTAGCTGGGGATTATCTCTCCTTTAATAATATATCGAATTAGCCGAGGGTCTCCCCTTCCCATAAACCATACATCGCATCTCGTGGATCTCTCCACCCTTATTCTCGTATCACCCAGCGGAATCTGACTGCCAGCTTATGGAGTGCTCGCGCGGCACCCTTCCCCCAGAAGCCTCAAGGGCATCGTCCAAAAAAAAACACCACGTTTTTATGAAAAAAATAATTAAATAAATTTAATAGCGTTTTGGTATAAAAGTTTTAAGCTTTAAAATATCATATTAACGTTTCATGGCAAGATTGAGATCGACCCTGGATCTCATTGTCAAGAGTTAACGATCTGATATCTATAATGGTATGCCAACCAAAATAATGCTCAATAAATAAATGATCAATATTAAAGTGAAAAAACGTATATACACGGTATATATAGTAATACAAAGCGTTGTGAATTTAGTATCAATTTATAAAAAAATAACCTATCATTTTTATCGATATATTAAACATTTTTTTGAAAAGCTATGTAACAAATATTATTGAATAAATGGTCACTCTAGTAATATAAGCATAAGGTTCATTTCAACAAAAACACCCAAAATACAGAGATCCAATGGCTAATTGCAAATAGGTGGCATGTTGTATCGTTGCGGGTGTAGCCGGCTTGTGAAGCTACAATCTTGCAAAGCACTTCGTGGTGATGATATTACACGCAAATTTCATGGATTTTGGGATGATGCTTACTTTTTAAGATTTTTTTGTAGTAATGAGATTGCACGTTATTAATCACCCTGTATAAGGCGAAATATTACAGTAGCTCGGCGTATCTTCACCTGTTGATAAATGTTGCAGAATCGATTACCCCGCGAAGTGCGTACGCCGCGGGCTTAGGAATCGCTTCTGCCCCATCGATGGCCAATAAGAATAAGCGATGAACCTTTATACCAAGGAAGCTAATAAACTTTAATTTCCCACGCAACCTTTTCATTTTTTTGGCGTTCAATCCTGTTTATAAACGCCCTGTTTACACAATACCGACATCGAACATGTTTTGATATTCTTATAAAAAAATAAATGAAAAATTTAACGCACCTACTCACACTGTATAAAATTTGTAAAAATTTTCTTATTATCATTTTAATTTATTATACCTATAAATAATATTTAACACTAAGCCATGGACTATTGGTCGAAAGACAAATATGTGCACTAATGAAAAATGAGATTAAAATTTTAATAAGAATAATATTTTTAATTACCAATAGTAAAATGTTTTTTCATAAGATATTTTTACCTACTATTAATCACATATATATTTAATAATTTTTTTTTTATGACAAACAAATTTTAATAAAATTTATATTATAAATTAACATTTTTTTAATTCATGTTTTTATACTTCAGGAATTGTCAAAATTTTAAAATAAAAGGCGATAAGCTTGAGGATTTTGCTTCCTCGAAATATTGACTAATTTTAAAAACACGGGTGATCATGTTTTCTTTTTACATAAATTATATTAAAAATTTGGACGTGTTAAAAAAATATTATAAGGCGTAGTATAATTTTAATGCGAATTCAGTGATTAATTATATTTAGGCCAATTATCTTATTATGTAATAACTGGTATACACTTTAAAAATGATCAAATAAATACGCTTGTCTACGCAAGGCATTAATAAAATAAAGCCAGGATTCGCTTTTACGTTGTAATAAAGATCTGCACGTAGCTCCTGGGAGTTAGCAAGTCCCTGCCCAACAAAGGGAATAAAACAAACAAATAAAAAAATCGCATTTAATTCTTAACGGCTCACTTCCGATCGGCAACAGGACTTCATCAATCAGAATTCAAACCTGGCCGAAGGCTGTCTCGCTCGCTCGCACGGCCCATCAGCCGCGGGCGAGCGAGACAAAAGTATCGATTGGCCCACCGAGACGCGAGGCCTCTGTTAAACGAAGCAGCCGGCCAAGTGGTCTCACCGTCAAATTTAATTTATCCACAGTCGCAAAAATATTCTTGAATCAGAAAAGTGTAAATATATATTGCAATTCTTCTATGCTAGAGTACTTAGGTATTTTTAATAATAACTTTAGATTCATTAGCAAATATAATTTTTACACTCGGAATGTATCAAACAAATCAATGGTCGTTGCAATGAAAAAGAACAATAATAGATTTAACAAATAAACGGTCGTTATATAAAATATCGTTAAGTAAAATAATTTAATATACAATTTATCTACTTCGGGGAGATTGGTGACCATTTCATTGAATACATATTTATCCTGGGCCAGTCTTACTAATTCAGCAATACTTCCGACTTCCAGCCACTGGGGTAAATTCCGCATCCAAGTAAGTTTCCTACTTCGTATGCCCCCGTTTCTTTCGATTTTTCCTTGGACAATTAGCAGTATAATTTTTTTTACTGTATTAGCCTATTTAATGGTGTTTTTAAATGTAGTACGCAATATGTTGAATAAAAATTTAAAATATTATATTCATGACCAAATGGATACGCCCAGCCCTGAAAATCTCAATAATTAAACTTGACCCAAAAAAAATAATCTCAAACGATAACCGGCTTCGTTTGTCACAGCCCACAGGACAGTGGCCGTCTCGCTGCGCGGGGGGTCGCGTCCCCTAGCGCCGTCTCCCTCGCACCCGTGAATAGTTCATGGCCGGGTCCTGTTGCTCTCCTTGGAACCGTTCCAAGTATACGCCGCGCGACCACTTGATGGCGTTCCGATTCTATTTGCCAGGAAATTTGCTTAGAAAAGGCCATGTTTGGTATTTTTATCTAGCCAGATGGCAGCTGGCTCGGGTCCGTGATTTATTAAGGCCAAAGCTGGAATTCCGTGCTTGTGTTTTTTTTTTTTTTTGAGAATCTGTTATGACATTGAACTTTCATAAGAATAGTATTATTCATTTATTGAAAATAAAAATTAACATATGATGCTTACACGGGAATCGTCACATGTTATTTGTGAATAATGAAATAAACCATAAGTAATTTAATTTTTGTAATGTGTTGTAAAGAAAATTTCAGGTGTTGTGATTATAGCGAAAACTTCATTCAGGAACCCGCTCGCAGAAGAAAGTTAGAAGCATAATATTTAAAGTTTGTGTAGTTAACATTACTTAATGCATAATAGAATAATTAAAACCTTTCTATACACAACAATATACTTAGAAGTTGTTAGTTTTTTAGTTATTTCTTAAGTTTTTATGTATTTTCTTAACTCCAAAAAACTTTTACTGGGAAACGAACGTTGCTTTAGACGTAAAAAAGAAGAGTATTTTGCATACACACACATATACATTTATATATATATATATATATGTATATATATATATGTACACACACATAATATTGAATAAATGAGTTATAAGGCAAAAAATGTTTCTAGTGAATACTTCATCCCCTAAACCGCTCATCAGTAAAAAACCGTTTGATATGGAATAACAAAAAAATATTCATAGATAATATTAAATTACCCAACACATATATGAATAATCAATCATTTTTAATAAGAAGGGATATAATCCCGTGCAGGTTCCGAATTAAACAAACACAGATAATATGATGATGGGGATGTGGTTGAGGGGAACATGGAAATAGAGAATAAGGGGGTTATAAGAGAAAGCTATTTCAGCATGAGAAACTCCGAACGATCCATTGGCCCGACTCATTTCAAATTCCAGGATTCAGTCTAGGCCAAACTGTAACTGAAGAGATAATATCTGTTCAATTAAATTCAGATATAAATAAAATGACTCTTAATAAAGTATATATTTAATAATGCATGGATAATTGTTACGTTGGTGAAATTCGTATAAGGGTTTGAGGCTAGTTATAAATTCATATATGTAAGATTTTTTTAGACGAATGTTTTTTATATTAAAGCTGCCGATATAAATCATAAAAAGATGTATATAAAAACTTTAAATTGTACCGTGAGTTAATTAAAAAACAAATTACTTTGCTATGATGTCAAGTACAAACTCCAAATAAACCTGACACCAATAAATTCAATTCATACAAAAATTGTGTGGTGTTTGATTAATGTTGGATTGTTGATTATTTTTTATAAAATGCAATATTTTTCACGTAAATAAACTACAAGATTTTTAAAAAAATGTGTCTGGAATATGAAATTTAACTTTGTACTTTTGTAATGTTAGATAAGCTTGTATAGTATAAACTCGACAAGGGATTTATCGAGGAGAGGATACAAAAGTTTATTAGGAATATATAGGTGTACATGAATAAAAATAACCTCTATTGTTAATTAATTAAAAATATTATTACAAAATATGTTTGTAACATAATTTATAGCTACAATTCTAAATATTCTGTTATATGATTAATCATAACAATCAACAATAAAACTTACAATTTTTTTGAATCATAAATTATTACCAAAATATATTTTGTTTTTACCCATCAAATGTATAAATGTCTTAAAAACTAAATAATATTATAAGTTCATAATATAGTCATTTAAAATTCAGATATCTACCTAGTAACCAATCAAGTAACAATGTTTTGAAATAATAATTAAAAAACCAAAGCATATCTGTAAAAAACACATTTTAAAATATAATTTCTGAAAATAAATCGACTCACCCAGAGATTTTGAAATAAAAGTTCTCGGGCTCGTAACGATGTATTCAGTACTCACCTGCAAAGAAAAAAACGGAAGTAATTAGTGACATCCCTTAACGAGCAGTGAAGCTAAATTAAAATTAAAATGTGATCGAGCCATAATAATATCACATTTACATATGAATTGAATTTAAAACATAAAATAAATCTAAAAATAGAAACCTCTTTATAGTGTAAAAGTACTTCAAGAGTATCGAATCGTTTCTTTTTTCATTCAAATATGTAAACGCGTTTATAAATAGTTATGTGATTATCATTATGACTACATTATGATTAAATGTAAAATATTTTTATGCTAACAAAAACAGGACAGTTTAAAATAATTGTTATAATAATTTTTTTGAACCATAGGAATTATAAAACACAACCAAATTTTTATTTTATTAAAATAAATTTATTCGAAATTTGCCAACCGAACAATTGGTCCGTTTATATTTTGCTAACGTAAAAAAAATATATATTATGTATATTTTTAAAAAAATACATGTTTTATAAATTAGTCATAAATTACAATTGGACTCTGGAGTTGTTTTTACCCTCGAAACACCCTCTGAGATCCATGTTGTCTGTCATTATATCGTAACGAGTAGCACTTAGCACCTTTTTATAACTGCAAAGAGAATATGAAACAAATTTAAATACCTCAAATATTTTTTGAAAGCACTCAAAAAAAATATGTTCTTTGATGTGTAAATCTAAATCTACGAGTTACTTTTTACGACCACTTACTTAAAAAGTCATTTGCCCTAATGATTGTTAATAAATCACAAAGATAAATATTTTATATAGCTGACGGCTATTTGTTTATATAAAGTGAATCTGTTGGTAAGAAAATTAATTAAAATAACTGCGGTGTTGTCTTCAAATTCAGTATTTTTTTTAATTATCAATAAAAATCAAATATAAACTGTCAATTTATTATTCAACATTTTAGCAGTCATTAATGTTTTGGAAACAGTGTATTAATTTACTCAAAAAAGCATTTTCTCTTTTTAAACTTTGTTTAACTATTACAAAGAATATTTAATGAAATCGAAATACATAAAAGTAAATTAACTCATTTCTTTATAGGAATTAAACGGAAGAAAAGTTGGTATTTAATTTATTAGTTAATAATGATAACATAGAAAACTCATTGACCATCAGCAGTAAGTACTACTTTAGTAAGTAGACACAGAAAACTTTTCCCTACTTCAAATATTCGGGAATGAATAGTTAATGAAATTCTTTAGTTCTAGTTAAGTTATTTCAAGAAACTTTCTGGAGATAAGTGCCAACAAAGGTTCCTTCTATTTCAATAGACTTTGTATCAGGGAATGATTGATTGTACGAAACACGAAGAAGATTTCAGATATCTAATTATTCTTGAGAGGCTGCAGAAATCCTTCAAGCAGAATAATAAAAGGTTAATAATAGTTGCTATAATTTATTGACATACAAAGGTTTCAATCAATATTTTACCTACACAAATTATTTTAACTTTGACTATGAATTATCTCAGTTTTGAAAATAATTTAAATGATAGACAATAATGACTATAGCCAAATACAAGGCAGTCAAAACAAACGGTTATAATCATATAAAAAAAGATTATTCATAATGTTTTATATTTTATACTAAAATTATGATTCAGGACTATTAGGCAAGATCTTGTACTTAAAGAAAAAAAAGCTTGCAACTTTATTTTGTAAACATTTTATTTAATCTTATAAGAATCTATTCTCAATTTGCTAAAGGCAATAGAGTTCGAAGGATATTAATTAAACATAATTTTAGACAACAAGGAAACTAACATTGTTAGTAAAGCTATAGGGCAAGTATTCTATTCTGGCTTAACTCAATTTATTGTTCAAGTGAAAGCCTTATAAGGGGATTTTCTGTTAAACCGATTACACGACATTTATTTTAGTAGTAAAGTTGTATCACAAAAAACTATAAATCATTCGCCAACCTAATGGAGAGCCTTTATTTTTGAGGGTGGCTTTATTTTTAACAAGTCGCAAGTGAATTGAAGGTTCCTTCGTACATGCACACTTAATTATTTTCTTAACAGTCAGGGCAGGACTTTGATCTGTTTTTTCGAGATATTAACAATATTGTGTTTGATAAGAAATTTTATACGAATTTTTTTTTTTTAATATTTAAAGGTTTATATTTGTCAACCAAATGATTGTAGAGTATAAAAAAAATTGTGGTAGATCTCTTTTCTAGAACTTTGTCTAACGTCAGATGAAAACTAAAATAAATATTTTATCTTTAATAAGCCTAAGGCAAAATTTTGATCTTTATTCAATGCACCTTGGGTGCAAAGATTCTAAAAAAGTATAAGACCAAGTTGAGTGACCTATATAAATAGTAAAACTTGGGGAAAGAAACCGAAAACTATGAATATGGTTATAGAAGTAATATCGGAAAGTAAATGGAGAGAATATTTTATTATTTTCATTGTTTTTTTTGTTATTAGATTTTTATCTCCTTTATATTGAGACTTCTTGTAAAACAAATATACGCTATATTAAACGGAATATATCTTTAATATAAACGATAGTCGTCTAGAAAATTTTGTATAGGAATAAAATCAATAATTTTAAGCATGATTGAAATCAACCCTAATTATAAATAATTTATTGGGAAATTTATTTGATATTTTTTTTCAGAATGAAAGATTTCCAAGATAAAAATTGCAAGCCCTTATTGAAATTGCTAAAGCGTCTTGTAAGTATTGTTCAGAAATTTTGCTAGGGTCAGGCCCGTGATCACCTTGTAAAATGGTTCACACTTCGTTAGCGAGCGATAAATAAAATCAGAGAACAAAGAGACCCCCAGCGAAAGTTTAAGTGTATCGGTGGAAATGATCCGAAATGTGAGCACAGATGCGCGTTAAATGCACCAGAGATTGTCAAACTATTCTTTTATTTAATTTAGTAAAAAAATGAAAAAATCTTTAATTTTTTTTTATATAAACTTTGCACCTTTTATAAGTATGGTTTTTAGTAAAATTTCATTGTTGTTGCTTATTATATTCAAGTATTAATTATTCGGCAATATTCAGGTAAATGGCATTGATTTTATTTAAACGATGAAGAAATATATGAAAAAGATAGTAACAGCATGAAATGTGTTTATTATTTTCTCTCTTTGATTATTGGTAGTCTCAAAGAAGGCAATATCGTGTTACCGCACTTCATCGAACTCACATTTCAGAAAAATATATTGACTGCTATTATCTAGTTTGAAATAAAATATGTCAGTACTAAGTTGATTTTGTTATTATTAATTAATATTTCAGCTTACAGATAGGCTCTTCGAGTTAAATAAAGCGAATCGATAGCAGAAACATTTATAAGGTTTTGTATTAAGTTACTAATTTTGAAAGACATATAGACACGAATCAAACGAATAGCGAGTCTAAAATATTTTCTCAGTACAAATTTTGGATATCAATAGAAAAAGTTTTTCTTTTGCAGTTAAAATGATTTTATTTGAAAGATATTGACTTTTCAAACGTCCGATACGTTAATTGAAATCAACATCAAGTGCTCACTTTTTCGGAAAGATTTCATGCGCCCTTTGTGTGTTAGAAGATGTATTTATTTAACAAAAGAGGTTTATATTTGTTTACTTTAATGAAGCAGTTTTTTCAGAAAATCAATTTACTAGAGTAAATTATAAGCATTTCAATTTTGAATTGAAAGACTAAAAGCTAAAGTGTTTGAACCCTATATAGAGATATTTTAATTAAAGATTGTTAAACAATAAAAAATAGCAATGGATAAAAGCACACAATTGATTTGATGACTTGTAAATGCTTCTAATGCTGTACTTTACCATGCTAAATGTTATTTTTTTATGTGAAGGATATATTAAATCAATATTTGGATTAAACGGAAGTAATCAGAAATAATCGGTAAGCGGAGTGTATTAAAATTTATGTAAAGTAAATAAAAATACACGAAACTGAAGTTTTTGAAATAAAAAACATGAAAAAGATAATAAAAGTGACGGTTACATTATTACTACTATTTTATGTAAGAATATTAAAATAGCTTTATGGGTTGGTAAATAGGTAGTAATTGACTTTTATGAATGTTTCATATAACAATAAGCTTTAAAATTTATTATGAAGTAGTTTTCTATTCAAAAAAGGTATAATAAACAATTTTAAAGTGAGTAATGTAGAATAAATTTTATGATAATAGAAATATATGACTGCCGATACCAACGATGTCATCAAAAAAATTTCGAGAATTTTTCTCTTAATTGAATGAGTAAATCAACTATCAAAATCATATATATATATATATAATTATTATGTATAATAGTATACTTGTAACTTTCAATTTTATGATAGGTGTTTAAAAATTAAATCGATTCACACGTTTCCTTAAAAAAATGCTTTGAGTTATATATGCTTTTTCATTTGAAATTTACATCCCCTAAAGAATAAATACTAATTATTAATTTTGATTAATTTATTATACTGTTCAGCATAAATCATCATGACCGGACACTAAGGGGGAGTATAGGCCGGTAGGGAGGTTAAGAAATTTCATTAAAACATCAGCTGAGCCGCTTAGCAGTAAGTATAAATTAAATATTTTCTCCGTACAATATCTTTGCTCTGAATTCCAAAATTTTCTTATTTGTTTAATATTCCTCCCATATAAGACAATGGAAAAATACGTGTTATGAATTTATCTCCATATTAAGGTCAATACTTGTAATGAATGTGGGTTATACCATTATTATGAGCTTTGTTATGAATCGCAAAGTACTGCTTTAGTCAGAGCTATGGACATCAGCTTTCTCTGCTATTTTCATTCAAAAAAACATATTATTATTTTTTAAATAAATAAGTATTACAATTTAACAAACGAGAGATTCTCTGAGAGCTCTGAGTCTGTGTTTACACAACTCCGCACGAGTAAGAAACCGCCAGTAAAAAAGGCATACACGTAGGCAGTACGAAGCATTACATGACATTTACGGATATGCCTGGTTTGATACGTCTCTAAAAATCATCCTGTTGCGTATAAGGAAATCGTTAAACCTGCTACGCAGAGGGATTTTTTTTTACTTGGAACTATGAAACAGTTTATATTTAAATGAAATTCAAAGAACCCTATGCTGTGAGATTGGTAAGCAAGCTTGCTGGCAGGTAAACCACGAGGCTATTTTATAAGGGGGTTGGAACCTTGTTTATGACTCGTGTCAGACCGACGTCACATGGCTGAATGAGGGTCGGGTGATCAGGTTCAGGGCAACTGTTGGTGCTGGTTAAGGGTGGAGAGGGAGGCACTACGAGGTAGGCACGCCCACCAAAAGGCCAGCCACCTCACCGCGAGATCCGTGGAGGCTCCATTCGAGTCTACTCTAACACTACAGAGATTATTTCTGCAAGTAAATAGACTGTTGCTACGCCACATACAGTCGTTTTAATTAGAGATACTAGTCGCTCTCTGTTCCAAGTACAATTTTATTTATTATACACAGCAATTCATGGTTAGAATAAACTGAAAAAAATATGAAGAGTATATTAAATATTAATCGAATAATCATCTGCTATGGGACAAGCCTGTTTGGATCATCATCATTGTCACACTTGAGGCCTTATTCTCGATATCTACATATTGGATCCACCAGGCGTTAGTATGTAACAAGCAATCTCTGGTTATCATACGCATAGATTAAGGTTTAAATTTGATAGGTTGACCTGTGATTTTCACAAGCCGTATAAACGTGTATACATTGACGTAGAGACAACATCAAATAAAACTTAATAAGCTATTGTAAAAAATGTTCACTCTTATAAATAACAACAAGGACTCGTTCCCCTCTTGTGATTATTATGAATAAGGCATTATAAGAGACACTTTGAAATAGGCGATCATAAAACATGGTTTTAAAATAAAATAAAATTGGTGACACGAAAATATATTTAACGTTTATTAAAAAAATTAATTAATTATGAATATCAAATTCCAAAGATAATTAATAATTTAATCAAAAATATTGTTGAAAACTGAAGTTTTTTCAAAGTGCCTTTTGTATCGACAGACTTCGTCTATGACCGCCTAATTTTCTGTACGAAATTTGTTGACAAAACTCCCCCTCTATTCCTATTCAATAAATCCGACCCTGCCTCCCCCCACCCCCTCCCCAAGTCATTTAAAACGGTTGACATTCTTCGTTTACTTTCTTACGTGACAATTTTTCCAATAGAGGGACGTCTTCCGGTTGGACTGGGATAAAATTATTGCGCCCCTTTGTACGGGAGGACCGGATAAGTTTGGCTCGGCCTGTTGTCTGTGTCGCTACAATAAAATCAATACATTATATTTTTCAATGGAATAAGACATTACCCGTCCTGAAAACGCGAAATAGAAAAACTTCATTGTATTGTATTTTCTAATACGATCATATACACTATATTTCAAAAACTAAAATCATGGTTTATTTTTAAAACTTTTTATTATTAAAATTGTACGATGGTTGAAAGATGCGTTTGAAAATATTAGGTTTTAAATTTGTGCATATGAAAATGAGCAAATTAGTGACATAATTCGTTGATATATTTTTATTTAGTTCTATGATTTTAGTAAATTACAGTAAAAAAAGTTCTGTTCATGCTTTGTTTAGATTTTTAAGATGTGTTTTTTTTTGTAATACACTACAAATGTAATTTGTTTAAAATATTTATGTATCGTAAATAATCAAATGTTTTCGAAGGACGTTTCTTAAATCATTGCTTATTGGTGTTTCAACGTTTCTGATTTGGTACTGGAATTATCCTCAAGGGATGAGCTTCAAAAAAATCTCAATGAGTGAAGACATAACAAGGCTTCAACACACGTCGCGACACGTGTTGATGTTCCTAGCAAAGTGCCAACAATAATTACACGTGTAAGTCAGTAAGACACTATTGAGGCTTAATAATATATGCTTGGGTGGTGAATATTTAGAGCGTAATAGGTGCGAAGGCGACGATGCACAGTAAAACTATTTTCAACATAAAACACAGTGTTTATACCCTCTGGTTTACGACTCCAATAAACGGATCGTTCGCGCTAACGGCCGCTGTAGGCCCGCCCAGGTGCCTCTCCGACCGGATATCGCCAAGTGTATAAAACTGGAGTGTATAACTCAACGCAAAGTGGAAAATTTACTTCCACTCGTCTGCAAATCGACGCGAACCAAACTGTTGCTGCGTGACGTCACAGCGGGGCTCGGTCGCCTTCAGATTTCATCCCACCGGTCTCCGAACAAAAGTGATTTTTTTTAATTAGAAATAATACGAAAAATTTTTTTTTTATCAATACATATTGTTTAATATGTAATACAACACACCTTAAAACGCCATGGCAGTTAAATTTTTAAGAATGACACGAGATTAGGGCTAGCCGATGAATATTATTAAATACAATATATATTTTTTTTATGAGTCAATAAATATCCACTTTTATCGTCTATGAAATAAAAGTTTTTTTAAATGCCAATTCATAGTAATTTTCCTTTGATAAATTATTAATCTAATAAGCAAGAAGTTGATCGTGCGACCTATAACCCCCGTACACCTGTTACACTGTCCTCCCTAGGAGACCCTTGGGATGATTTGGTATGCTGAGGATATTATTGTTTTCTTAGTAATATCGGACATCAAAGTGCGTAACAGATAAAAAATTACGAGTGCCGAATGGGTTACCTGAGAGGTATTTATAAATTTTTTGTGTGTGTATGCTCGAGGATAATCATTTCGGGAGAGAGGTAAAGATGTGCGACCGAGTCAGGAATACGAGGCATCCTATAGTGAGATCAGTGTGATAAGTATGAGCAAGCACTGAGCTCAGGCTTGGTGCAGGGGACTCTGAACTTTAATGACCGCTAGGCTAGTGGGGTTTTATGCACAATGTGGCGTGACAGTGTCACTAATGAGAATGTAAGACCGTTGAACAGCCTTTCCTTGTTACCCAAACTGTAGTTGTTTTGCTACCAAAGTATACTCTATTCCATAAAGCAGAATACTTAATCCGCTCGTATTGTACGTTTCATAAAATATGTAAAATTTTCACTCCTCGCGATTTATTCCTGAAATGGAAAAATTCGAACTAATTTATATTCATGTTAAAAATTTCGAAGCAAATAAAAAAATAATATTTTATATTCAAAATAAGTTGGTCGTAAGAGTAAAGGGGATATTTCCAGTACATTTTCTTATAGGATAAAATGGAAAACCACAAGACCTTACCATTTCATAAATGTAGTAAATTTTGTTAAACTCCCCAAGAATAACTTAATTTGTTGTTTTTTTTCACTTTCTATCGAGTCAAATGAAAAAAAATGCAACTATATCCATATAATTTTTGATATTATCGTATATACATAGAAAACACGTTTACAGCCTATTTGGTGTTACCTTGAGTTTGGAAACTTAGTATATACAGGGTGTGATATCAAAACAATCTGTGATATTACACTGCGGATACACCCTACTGCTCCCTTATCGCAAGGGCGTATTTCCTACTATACAATCTTGAATTTTTATGTATTTGGTTAACCTTACGCACAACCTCTTTTGGTGCTTTGAAAAAATTAATTTAAATATTAAAATGAATTTATATACGAGTATATATATATATATATAAATATATATTTATATATATATATATATATAGTAATATTTGCGTACAAAGAAATCGCTGATTTCTTTATTTTTTTCTAATAGAACATTTATTGATGAAAATTCAATGAAGCCGTTTTTTGATCAATTGTTTTATTTTTTTTGATTGATATAGAACATACAAGTTCGATTAATCTCTAGAGATACCAAATCAAGCAATACAAAGCGTGGATCCACTTAAAAACATTATTACAAAAAAAAAAAAAAAACAAACTATATTTCCTAAGCCGTGTAAGTGCTTTCTTTCCTGAATACAAACCATTTGTACTTATATATCTCATATGAAATATTCAAAGCAATAAAGCTTTTGAAAATAAAGCAATAATACACGGCATATTGCCCTTATGGGGAATTTTTTTCAAGAGATGAAAAAGAAAAGGATCACAGTTACACGCATCGGGTGCTGGATACATATTTTCAATTCGGTTTTTTCAGGCGGTGAAAAATTATTATTATGATACAATTTATTTCCTCTGCACCCGATAATAATGAGTCAATATTTATCTTTGTTTATGGATTGGTCAATCAGATGCGTATTTATTACCCATTACGGGTTTATTATATTATTACTAATATGATTAGGCTAATCAACTCAGCTCTTAACGGGTCATGGAGCGACGAGAAGTTATCTCCGCAGGTTCCACTTGACGAGCGACGACACATGCCCTTGTGATGATTTGACTCCACAAACAGTGATCCACCTTGTGGGTTCATGCCCCATATTTGGTCTTCAGAGACACCAACTGGAGAGCCAATGCCGACAGGAAGGTCTGTGCCTGGATGACCTGAAGTCAGTGGCGAGACACCCACAGTTGATGAAGTCACTGGATGGCTTCTTGAAGCGTATCATCGGAACCATAAAAAAGATAAACCAGGGGGTGTAGCATCAGTCACTCCCATTTATAGATCAATTCGATCGACTAGTTTGGAAAGTTTCCCCAAATTGTGATGAAATACCTTGTATATAACAAGCAAGGTACCAAACATATATATAAAAAAATATATATATATGATTAGGCACATTAGTTCATACATAGAAGATGATTTAAAGAAACTCTCAGAAAAATATCATCGTGATTTGTGAGATCCCACACAAATAATATAATATTAGAAATCAATATTTATCAATAAATAAAACGTTTAATTCTACGTGAAATATTATTAGTACTCTATGAATGGTGTCAACAATAGTTCTGATAAATTTTTAGCTTTTACCTGTGAGAATTCACAACACTAAGATATATGATAGCGGACGTAACAAATACAGTACAATTTATGTAAAATTCAAATCTGACGGCGAGGTAGCAGCTGCGGGTGCATTTTTAAATTTCCTCTTCCGGGGATTTCGATTTTCTCAAAGAGGAACGTTAAGTCTTGTCGTTTTATCACAAAGTTGGAAACTCGGAGTACACGAAGCCTCGCTAAATCGAAACTGCTCAAAGCGCTCAGCCCGCCTTGCTTGCGAAACTTGAAAAATACTGAGAACACTACCTATACGTAATTTTGTTTTATTAAGCGAGAAACACAATTTTATGAGAATACATCTATAGTTACTCATTACCACAGTATTAAACATATCCTGAAATCAAAGAGTCAAAAAACCATCTGTTCAATTGTTGACCTATAAAAAAAGGGATCGTGTATTTAATTGCAAAACAGGTGTTGGGTTGAAAGTGACACATATCTTGACTAACCAGTGATTTGTAACTAATATTTTAAAACAATAAAAATCATTATAAATATTTATATAGTACAAAGCATCTAAATGCAGATTTTTCTAGTCATTTCTTTCATGATTTAGAACAGTGTTTTTTTGCATAGTAAAATAAAATTAAAATACAAACTCTTTAATCCATATATCGTAATTGTAGTCCCATGAGTATTTAATCACCGCGTACATGATAAGATTGCGGATGGTTCTCGAGATGTAACTTGTTATTTGCAAACAGCAATCTTCAGGATGTGAAATGAGCACTGAAGTTTGCAGTGGTGGCGGGGGAGGAGGGTGCTGGCCCCCGGGCCGAGGCTCGAGGTTCCAACTCACCCCAGAGTGGTTTCACGAAACCAGAGCCACCTTCAGACAGGCGGCCTTGAGAAAACACCCTAAATTAAATATGCTTCTGGCGCTGACGGCTTTTTAAATTTTTTTGCTCCCTTGATACATAAATCTTAATCGACACTCGTGCCATAAATGTATTTTCGCATATAATGTATTTGGTTTGGTATTGGATGATTGTTAATATATATCAAATTGTCTATACATAAATATGTACAAATAACAGCTAACGCTCCTGCATGGCGTGTATAATATTTTAACACTTATGCCAATAATTGCGTTTATTAATGGCAGAAACCTGAAGAAGGATCACGTATTGATAAGTAGAAGTAATGTGACTACTATATCAGTACATAAAAATAGCGAGGCTTGTTTTGATTATCCGCTTCTGATATATAAAATATATATTTGATATAGCTGATTTAAAATTCCAATTGAGAAATACTTGAATTAAAAAACAAAGAGAATAATATTTTAAAATAAATAAAATCAATATCGTATATAAAGCCAACCGCACCTGAGCGCTTTGTTTATTTCCCACCGATACTCAGGGTGAACAAAAAAAAACATTTTTAATTCCATCCACTTGTAATGGATTGTACATAACTCACGCCCTGTACATTGAAAAGTATTATGTAACCAAATTAACCTCGCCAAACAAAAAAAGTGAGCCCTAGCCGCGGGCGGCACTAGCTTCTCGAAATTTCCACTCGCGATCCGGAAAAATTCTCGGTGCCTGATAAGGAAGTGAAGGGGAGGGAAAGGGGAGAGGGACGCCTCCCCCTGCTCATCCCCCTCCGAGTCCGGCTCCTTCGCTGATATGAAAAATTGTACCCTTTGTGCTACCCTGGTGACACTACATTGGAATTTCAATATAACCCAGGCCGACCTTGCAGGGTTGACACAATACCCTACCAATTAAATATATCTATCAATTAAATATATCACACCCCCAGATCAGTTTCGTGCAAGGTTTTAATTTTTTTTTAATTTGAAAACCTTATTACTTAAACCTTTGTACTGTGTATTTCAAAAAGTATATCCTATAAATATTTATAATATAATAACTCACTTGTCTAGTAATCCGATTCGCTTAGTTTTTATTTAAATATTATATTTGTTGTATCAAAACATATTTTATGTGCAAAAAATACTTTATGCTAAGGTGAAAAAGAAAATCAAAGGTTCGTGCTACATTTTTAATATTATTTTTAAAAAATTAAATGATATTTCTGACAACCTGTGTGTTTGTCTCCCCCCGTATTTAAAATATGTAGGAAGCGAATCCCTGAAGTACTTGTCCGGAATATTTTTGGTACATTTAAAATTCTGGTTTAAAAATAAAGCCCCCGGGTCAGCAGCTTATCTCCAGTCGCCGAGCATCGATCAGCCGGAATGCCTCATCCCCCTCTTCATGCATTGTTATCAAAAATAACTTGATTTACATAAGTTATTTAAACTTTCAACGACCCACTTTACACATAGCGATACTAAACTGAAAACTAACGACTAAGAGTCAAGCGTCTTTTTAGAGTAAGTAGTGACGCGGCTTTACGCTGAAAAATCCGATTTATTGATATATAACTGTCTGAGCCCTTGATTGAATACAGTTGATTTTTTAAATAAATAAATTTATACATATTATCTCAAATGCGTTGTATGTCATTTTATTCACGATTTTAAAATCAAATTATTTGAGTACTCAAAAATAATATATAATTGTTTTGTGGATTGTTTGCAAGTGTTTTAAGCGTTTGTTAATAGTTTCGAACCAACAAAATAATAAATAAAAAATTTAAAACAACTTCGTTTTCAATTTATGGCGTTCGCCTTTACCAAAGATGAAATATAATTTAATAAATGTTTTAATTTTTAATTTCGGGCCTGGTGTGACGCACGATATTCCGCCTCCCCGTGGCGCTAGATAAGGGTTGCCAGTTCGCATGTAATCTTCATTTAGAAGAGCATCACGCCCGGCAGTGTAGACTCCTCTATTTACCTATTTCTCACATTTTTTGGCCTGGGATAATAGCTTCTCTGCTCGGGGCCTGATGGGTGCGTTTTTTCTTCCCGGGATTGATCACGTGATCAATGGCCACTTATTCGGGCGTTTTGTCTGGAAGGGCCCCTCGGCTCATTACGTACATCGCGCTCTAAGTTTCGGGATGCGGGTTCAAATCCCACCTTGTACCTCTATCACGCAAAATACCCTTACAGCGGACTTCGAATGAAATGCTAGTCTTATATTTCACGATCGTTGCCAGGATATAATTTAATATTTTCAAGATAAAAATAATAAATATATATATTTATAACCCTAGTAGAAAAAATGATTTGTAATAATACAAGTGGTTTAAGATGCTCTTTAAGTAGTTCACAATTAATACTAGAGTTTTTTTTATTTAGCTGAGACGATATATATATATATATGTTTCAACGTGTTAAATTTAAAATAAAATATTCATATCTTAAGATGATCAATACAAGAAGAGAAATATGAAAGATAAATAATTTTGATTGTATCATTCACAGCTTGATTTTCGACTTTGTCTGGTAATCTATATATAAACGAATTAAAAAAAATAGGTCTAAGATGATGCTGCTAAGCTAATGCCGTAACATCTTAGGTTGAAATTTTCGCTGTATTGTGGATGAGGCTTCGTTTTTTTGCGCGGTCAAGGTTAAACAAGGTGTTATCCTCGAAATGGTAATACTCTCTGAACAATTCCACGCTTGTATTTTATTTTCTACTTGAGCCTAGCTAGCAGAAAAACAGAAGCCAAGTTGGACACACAAAAAGATACATGTTTAGATACGGAGAGGGTTTGACAGGAGGAGGTCTGACTCGTAAAAACAAAGAAGAAAGACATGACGGACCCATCTAAGTAAAAATACTACACTACAAAAACATCTAGGTAAAAGAAATTACATCTTTTAGTTGACACGAAGATATTTATTTATATTACCTTAGAATAAAGAATTTAAGTTTTCACACCTAATCACTGTTATAATAAATTTAAGTAAATAAATTTTGATTCTGTTTTTTTTTTTAAATTTAATAAAATATTTGATCAGTACGTTGATGAAGTCAATGTCGATGTGATTTTTGGGTTTAATTAATAAAAAGTAATTTTATTTCTCGTCTCTCGTAAGCCTGGCTTATGCCATTACGATGGGGCGATTCGTTACAATCTATCCACAAATTTAGTATCAATATCCAACTTAACTGCGAGCTTTATATTATATTAGAAAACTTCCCGACTATACGGAGATGAAGGAACGTAAATATATCGGTCGGGTCTCTTGGTAATGAAATAAATCATTATCCCAAATAATAGGGCGCAACTTCCGATATAAATAATAAAGTGGGTAACGATATTTAGTGCCACCCCTGCGCATATTAACTAGTTGAATATTCTGGTGGATTATAATCATTATGTGAAAATTATGTTTCGTACATCCCCCGACTACGAAACAACCGTAAGGAATCGTTAATTCAACTACACGTACATTATTACGATTTTAAAAAAATAGTCAAATAAATCAAATTTCATTTCTTTATTAATTTTTTTTTTTAAATTTTGAATATATGTTTTAGTTTGATAAAGATTTAGTTTTATCGGTAATATTTGTTTTTAATTGCTAACGCCATCTGTAGTTGCATAGCAAACAAACCATTTTCATCGAATTCTTTAAACTATTTCATTTGCTTAAGCTATTGACCAACAGATGGCAGTCAATTAAAAACGCCATTAAGCTTCATTGACGGAATAGCAAGTTTTTAGGATATACTCTTCGTGAAAATTATAGTTATAGTATAGTCCCGATAAATGTCCTGATTAATTATATATCTTAATATACGTAACCACATATAATGGTTTATAGGAAAATTATAACAAGAAATTATAAGACAAACAAATAAAATAATTAAAATTTAAAACAATTATGCTTTGTGTAATAATCAGTTATTTTGTGTTTACAAATTTTGTAACAAATACGAGCTTTCATTTGAATCGTTAGCATCTACCAGGGAAAAGCGATAAAATCCGGAAATACGATTTGTTTTAATGTATGCTGTAAAAAAATTACAGCCTTTACCGAGTTGTAAAAAATTAATGCAAAATTCATTTCAAATTGGTATTAATGCCGTAAAATTGACAATAAAATATTTTTACATAAGTACATTTTAGGTCCAATATCAAATTGTAGTAGATTCATGAGAGGCTTGCCATGATCATATGAATAATCGATATTATGAGTACTTATGATTAATGTAAAAGAAAATAAATCAATACAGGTATTTACAAATCCAGTTCCGTAATATAAAAGTAAAGTATTTTATTCGAGGTTTTCGATCTAATTTATTTAAATCTACTTAATTTAAAAATTATTTATTGAAATAACATTTTGGTTATCTTTTAAAATAATATTTAACTTACACAACCTTTTAAGCTTTTTAAAGTCAAGCTTATTTTATTTTTACGAAGCAAATTATTTTATAATTCAAAGCTATTTTTTTTTATGTATTTACTTGTTAATGTCGTATCATACTACCCATATAAATTATGAAATAATTGATCTGATTGAATTTTTAAATGCGTTTAAAATAATTACTACAAAATTTTATTTTATAGAAACTTTTAATTTTTTTATTATTGGTTGTGAAGGATTGCAAGACTGTTCAACGACATCTGTGTAGGATTTAAAAAAACTTTATAAAAAACCATGTTTTCAGAATTAAATCATATGAGGTTTGCGTCTTGGATACTACTATGTAAGAAAATTTAGCATGAATCGGTTTGCTACTGAGACGAAAATGCGGCGCTAAATATTAAATTATCAAAATATACTTTAATAAGTCATGTAATCTGTAAATAAATAATATACTTGAATTAGAAAATAAACATGAAATGCATAAAGATTCCTAAAATATATCAATTTAAAATTAACCAGTCACTAATGTTCCAAGTTACAAAACTGAAAAATAATACGTGTTAATGTTAATGGAAAATATTTTTTATATAGGGATAAATGATTTTTGGCGTTTTATAAACATAGGTATTTGTTTTTAAATTTCAATTATATATTCTGACTAAATTTAAAAAAAACCTGTAAACCTGATCTAAAGTTGCAAAAACAGTTATAATCAAATCACGATATCACACATGGTAGGTAAAGTATTGATGTGTAGTTATTATTTTACTATTTACTGTATGGAAGCGATACCATGGGTTATTCTATGAATTTCAGGAGTTGGTAAGGGTGGCAATATTTTTTTTCAGTTTGCTCTACGGTCTACGGGGATAGCAGGTTCAATAGTTGTATTAGAATAAATGAGTTGCACGTTTTCACGGGGAGGGTCGGACATATGAGTGACATGATAAATAGACTCCGCGACCAAAATATAACAGGCCGGAACATCTCGCACTGTTATCATTTGTAAAAGTGAGAAAAAAATACAAAATGAAAAAACGTGTGGTTGATACGCTGTTTTTTTAAATTTTCTAGTAACCGCAGCACTATTGTGAAGTATGCCATAATCTGGTCATCTCAACTGAAAAGCTGCTAAGCGTTGGACCACAAGTGACACTGTCAAGTGTTTTCAGTGATCCAATAATGACTTGAGTTTTGTTTATTCACACATGTAAGTTGAAAATAAACCTAGAAACCAAATACGACTATGAGTTAAAAAAATAAATGAACAAGGTATCATGACCATCAAGCCTTGCCCGAGAGTTTTCCGGTTCATCTTTTCTGATAGGTGAATCTCAAACTAATGTTGCTGGGATCCCGACAAAAAAGAAATGATTGATATCGGGTATAAAAGGCGTTTTTATTATTCAGAATACTTGCGAAATAGGAAATGTGCGTACAAGGCGACACCTGCGCTACTGCATCTACTTTAATCTACGCTTATTTACTTGTAGAAACAGGTCCAGCTTAAAGTTTTGTTTAGTAAACCGTTTGTAATTGCCCACCTACGCCTGGTCTAGCAAACTTGAAGATAAAACTGAACTACGACTGGGTATACTGAAAGGGAAACGCATTAAAATATTATATACAATATATATAAAGAGAATATATATATATATATTTAAGTTATTGCAGGTCACACTTTAAGTCTGCCACATCTTTAAAATACACATTTTTTTATTAAATTTTCAACGTGTTGTGATCAATTTTTTAAATTTTAACACTCTAAAAGCGGGGCGGGTACTAGTACCCGTTTCGCGGACTGCTGTCTAAAGGCGAGGCGCGTATTAATACTTTTTTGAATGTGTTTACTCTTAAAGCGGCAGAAGGTCATTTTACTCTTTAGGTTTACAGCTCGTAATGTTTGTTTAGACTCGTCAACGTTATTTCTACCAATACTGTCCAGTGATTCTGAACAAAGTGACAATGAAGAAGTGGAGTGGTCAGAGAATGATAATCTTCCAGTTGAACAATTTTTAGGACAAAGTGGTGTTGTGTGTATGAAGTGGTTCAACTTTTTATAGGAAACGATTTATTTGACTACATGCAAATCAAAGAGTGTATAGACTAGATTTCACACGTGCAATTTTACGCGAATTTTGCCCGCTACGCACATCAGTTTAGTCAATTTGGTTACCCGCTTAAAATAAAAATATAATACAAGCTATTGTGTAACAATAACATTTAATTCTCATAATTGACTCGGAGTTGCTAAACGGAAGAAAAAAAATCAAAGAGTGTATAGACTAGATTTCACACGTGAAGAACTTTGCCCGCTACGCACATCAGTTTAGTCAATTTGGCTACCCGCTTAAAGTGTGTAATTAATATATATATTTAGCGTATATTTTGATACGATGTTGATTGTGTCAATAGGCAGAGAGCTCGTACGGGCGATTACCTTCCTGACCCTGGGCGGGGGTGGCGGAGTGGCCGGGGGGCGCGTGTCCTTGAGAAGTCTGGAGAGCCTCTGCGTGCGCTGGGCGGCTGTCAATGCACGCCCCCCAGGGGAAGGGCTGGTGGGGCTGGGGGGGCAGAAGGGGGCACGAGGGGCTGCAGGGGTCACAGGGGAGGGCGGCGACGGAGAAGGCGGCCCCCTGGTCACGGTGGACAGCGGCACGGCCCTCGCCACCAGCGACTCACTCCGCACAGACCACGAGCTGCCTCCGAACTTCTTCAGATTCATCAAATCCCCGATGCTCCCCTGCGCTCCCGATAGTCTAGCTCCGCTGGTGAAGTTCCTCGACAGCGCTGGACTGTGAGGAACAGAACCGTAACCTTTTATCATAGACTGAGCGCTTCCCAGTGGGCTGTGATTGGTTGCGGATCTCACTAGATCCGGTAGGGTTTCGCTTTTGCCCTGGATGTTGTCCAGCTCGCTCATGCTGGAGCCCCTTCTCATGCGCATTCTGGAGCCAGAAGGAGGCACGGCGTCGCTGTCTTCGGCGGACTTCTTCCTGGAGACTTTGCGATGGCCGAGCCCGGAGAGATGCTGTCGGGTCTTCCGCGACTCCGTTCTGGTCAACGATGATGACTTCACTGCGAATAGTCCGGCTTTGAGTGGGAAGAGGAGAGCCCACTCGGTCGTTCTATCTTCTTCTCCCATTTTTTTAATGCAATTTTATTGTTATCGAGTTCACACTGTTATTTCACTTCATTTATAAGTCACTTTTGAAAAAATATTTGGTATGTATCTTAAATTGCACATGAAGATTGTATTAATTATTGAGAATAATGCCTTACAAGTTTTATACAACTTATTTTTTATTATTAAAAAAAAAAAAATTAAACTGTCAAACTACTTAGTAATCAACTGAAGATTTAAGTTCTGGTAGAGTAGCAAATTTTATCAATTGATATATAAATAATTACCACGAATCCTATTAGTATAACGTACCTTTTTATTAATGCGAAAACGAAAGGGTTAGTTCAGTGGTAAGACGGGGCCTCAGTTCAATCCTAATAATACCACGTGAATCAAAAATTGACGTAACGAGGCAGTAATGTTAGAATAAAAATATAAAACATTGTTTTTACTACTAAATACCATACAATTCGTTAATATTAAAAATAAATAAGAATGTAGAGATATTAATATATATAATACATTAAATTATTTAAACTTGTTGAGGGACAGGGCATTTGATTGGTGAAGATCCATTATTATAATGATAAAAGTAACTTTGTATTCTGTCTTCACTTTGAGTTATACAGAGTTATACTTTGAGTTATACGTTACACTATTATATTTTTTGCATTACTAGTTTCGACCGAATAGACTAACTAGGTCATCATCAGATGCATAACTAAACTTACACATATATATATATATATATATATATATATATATATATATATATATATATATATATATATATATATATATATATAAAATGATTTAAAACTTATGAAAAATGTATACGTGTAAAAAGATACTCAGACAATTTATTTCAGCAATTATTGATAGAGTAGTTAGCAACAACTGTGGCACAATGTGCTGAGCCGGCAGGGTGCATTTACATAACACCCTCCACTTAACGACTTCCGGGAAGCGTCCAGGCTGTCTCGGTCGCAGGCTGTTTGCGGATTGAGGTCAAACTCTGTTTCCTCTCGTCGGACCGGATGTGGCTCTCCACTGATAATTGCTCAACGAAAAAGACGCAAATTCTCGTAAAAAGACATAAGTTACTCGCATATCTTGTTTTATAAAAAAATTGTTATAAAAATTTGATAAAGTACCAATTTTCAATGTGGGCTTGTTATACAAGTCATTGGTGTATATTTATTGTAAATAATAAATCAAATTGAATTTTTACCTCATCAGGCTAAATATCCGTTTTCAAGGAATGATAACGTATATTCGTTTTTTCAGTTAATTCATTTCCTGAAAATGGCTTCAGTTTCTACGAAACTTGACGCAGTCTTATTAGTAACATCATTTACACGTCAGCAATAATGTCAATGATTATTCTGCATATCGAACAGAGAATAGTTAGTAACTTTTGCTGTTAATTAACTAGTATATATTTCGGGGTTATTTTTAACTTATTCCGCCACTGGAAAACAGTTTGCCAGTGCGTTAAGAATACTACTTAATTACTTAACCGCACACCGCAGTAATTGATATACTTTTATCCATTCACAAAATGCCAACCCGATAAGATAAAACCTTTATAGAAAAATCTCACGACCACGTGTAAACACAAACTTTAAATAGTTTGAAATGTGCCTTGAAATTCCACAAACTTCTCATGTTTCCGGCGATATTTTTGGTGTTACGTGTTATTTGATAGTAAATAGTTAATGCGGATGAAATTATTTCATCAATTAAAAAAAATCCACGAGAGGATAATCTTTGAATTATTGAAAAATTTATAAACATTCTTAGACTAGTCATATTTTGAAGATACCTTTGAAATTATTTATGTTTAAAATATTAAAAAATAAACTTGTTTATACAAAAGTATGATTTATGAATACGTGCACAGTTATTCAACAGTTCTACGTTTTGTGAAGTGATTTTTAGTTAGCTTATTAGTCAGCTAATAGTAAAATTATGTTTTTTTCACATAGACAATAAACGTGTCAGACATGTTGTTGCCTGTCACCGATATGGCATGCATGTAGACATAAAACTACTTTTAACACGTGATATCTTGGAGTGATTTACACGATTATTTGACATAGTGGCATATGAAACCATTGTGTATAGGTCAGTATTCATGCTTGCAGTTAATAGAGTTACTACTTAGAATTGGGCGAAACTATAGTAATTTTTATCAGCTATAATCAAAACGCTTTTTCATGCAACTTTTTTTGTATTTCCTTGTGCAAAACTGAGTAAATTCCAGACACGCACCAATCTACTATAGAACTCTTATTGTATAGTGGGGTTTTTGATTCTCCGAATTCAGATAATATATGCTTGGATATTTCTCGTTCTCAATGTTAAAAAACAATCCTACCAGCAATCGCAAGTTTTGAAGAATAAAACTTACTCAGTAAAAATAACTATTATTAACGTTAAAATGATTTATTTTATTGTACAAATGGTTTTTAACAACATAAAGGCTAAAAATTATCATTAGTCAATACTTCACTTGACATATTGATACGGAAATCCTTTATAGCTTCATCGACGGGATAAAGCAAAGGTTATTTGCAGCTGTACTAGAACTGACCAAACAAAGATAAACAATAAATTAGATAACATAATTATATAAAACAAAGTTTATTTGCATGTCTAACGATGATTGGTTAAAGTCCCTTAACTGTTTGAAACTTCCATAGTAATGTTTATCTTTTCAGAGTACAATATTATTCAAATTGACAGTGTCAGCATCCGCCGTATTTTCATATAAAAATGAACGGAGTTCACTATTGAATTATTTGATTTATGTTTTTTATCAAATTAAAAACAGTATTTGTTTTACTTTTAACATCACGAGAATTTATTTTAATAATTATAGCATTCTTTCGGGACTTGTGAAGTGTACAATTGGATAAATCCTATTTCTAACGTCCGCGACTTGTATTTATCAAACGTGACCTCAATTTTATTATTTTTATTTCAGTCACAATATTTTTTGGAGAGAAAAAAAAAACGCTTATGAGTTTAGAATATTTGAACAAATAATTAGAAGTCGAGAGATTTTATTGAATAATTTATTTGTAATATACTACGATTGTATGAAATATGTTTTTTTTTTTTTCGGAATTATCAACAAATGATGACTCACTTCTACCGCAAGTGGAGTGAAGCATTTCTTTCGCTATTTTTAATGCATCTACAGCTTTTGGTTGTCTTGTTTGAAGTAGAGCCTAAGTATATGTTAAGATAAAAACACTGTAGTTAGAGGCAGAGCCAGGGGGCGCCGGGGCGCATGGGGCGCGCCGCGGGGCCCTGAAAGCCTTTTCTAGCAGAATGTTGTCTCCTTGAGTCCAAACGCTAGCTATGTGAAGCATGTCGCCTCTTGCCTAACAACGCCAGCCTCGCTTATTGTTTACTTATCTTATGATAATAAAATAAAACAAAACGCTCAAAAGATTCACCAAGAAAGTATTTTCTCCATACAATACCACTGTAAGCATATTACAAACTAAATTATGTAAAAGTCGTACTAACTATCATTTTCTCAATAAATGTTTTCAGCGCATTTAAATTAACATTTTAACAAGTATCAGAAACCCAATGTTAGTAAATATGATGCAGCTTAACATCTGAGAGCATAACTCCAATTAAAAATATTTGTCTGTATCACCCTGTATACATTGTGCATGTGTAATGAGCCGCTTGTTATCACGTTAATAAGCATTTAACTTCATGCGAGTCGGTCGCTGATAACGACAATCAGACGTGTAGCTTATCCGTTGTGCCAAGTGACTGTTAAAACAGGCGTTAAAGAATGGCATATTCCGTTGTAAGGGTACTAACAATATGTTAGAAGGCTTTACTAACATAAAAACATATCTCAGTTCCTTTGCAATACAACACTTTTCACATATCTTGCCTTCAATAATTTAGAAAGCTACCTGTCTAATAAGGACATTGGTCACCAAAGTACTGGCGTATATTTCAATAAATAAATTAAATATCAATTGTTGTATTTATTTTTACACATTAAATTATATTGTTATTCATTTTTTTATAGTGGATTCACAGTTAACAGGTATTGAAAATCATTTAAGATTTGCACTTTGATCCACTTCAACCCTCCTTTAGAGTGGTTATTCTCAAGCTTTGCTTGTAGTTAATGCAGAAAAATAAAAAAAAAACCAATAATACACAAGAGGTCGCATTAGTTTAAAATAATTTTTAATAAACTAATGAATCTTACAGAAGAACCAATAAAATAGTTATCTGCCTATAATATTGTATTGTATCATTAGATGTTTTTTTCTTCTTCTATAATGTATACAAAAAGTCCATTTAAGCAAGTAAATATATTTTTTTACGATTTATTATAAATTTATTGCATTTCTACAGTGCTACTGTGTTATATTTTACATCTATGTAACTATAAAAATGAAATAAAATCATGTGTTTTCTGCGATTGAGCATTTTTAAAATATTGACAAGTTAATATTTTTGAATAAAATACTTGAGTGATTTTCCACATTTTTATTTTTATTTCACGTTGGCATTATCAAACAGAGTCAAAGATGTTTGATAATGCCAACGTGAAAGGTTGGCAAAACCGGTCACTAATAAAAATAAAAACGTGGAAAATCACTCAAGTATTTTATTCAAAAATATTAAAATGGAATTCCACCAAGTACTCTCTGCTAAAAATATTGAATTTCTTATTGACAAGTTGTTAATAGTTAACTGTTAATAAGTATTTATTGGCTTTTATTACTTGCCCAGACCGTGAGCTACGGTGCTGGTTATATATTTCCACTGTATAAATTTAAAGACTCGACGTGAGGCATTTAAAATCTCGCGTAATTCTCGTCCATTAGGGGTGGCTCGGACGCAACGGGGTGTGGTGATTGTAATAGGCCCATGAGTAAGCGAGATGTGAAACACACCTCGTTAGTCGGACCACCGGTGGGTCCCGGGGACCCTATACCGGATATAATGCGTGTCCACTTTTTGCAGGGCTACGAGACAACTTCATCCGAACTAGTTGACAATGGTTTAGTGTTATCCCAGCTTTTTCATCCATCCACGCTACTAGTTTTGCCAACACGCTAAGTTGACATCATTACATGTGCCTGAGGATTCCAATCTGGCATGTTGGCGAAACATGTCAATATAAAAAAAAGTAGGAGCTACAGTAAAATGTATTTTTTTTATAAAAAAATATAATACAACTCTGTGTGAAAAATATTGTATTGCAACACTTGTATCCATTCAATCATGTATACAAAGGAAATGAAAATTGTAAAAAGCATAATTATTAAAATAATACAAAGCATTTCATCGCCTTTATTTTGTGTAAAAAAAACAATTTCTAGGATTATTCGCGTCTTCCAGAAGAATAAATTATGGAAATAGCTTAAATATGTTTATGTTATCTTGAAAACGTTTGCGTTGTAGCTTGGTAATATTAAATATGCATTTATTATTATTATTATTATGACTTCGTAGAGTAGCCCTGACTGCGGGAAGATTTTAATGATTGACTACCCTAGTAGACTGATATACTGTTCAATACATATTTATGATAAGTACTAAATGGTTCAATTAATTTTATAAGTAATAATAATCAATCGCTTTATTTATTTGTTCAAATCTATTTAAAAATAACTATTATGTGACAATCGATTAGTCAGAAAATATTTTCATAATTCACCTGCGTGAGTGAAAAATGCAGATTTATTAAATGTTTGATAATAAAAATTGGAATGAATTACGTTTAAAGGACGTCAACTTGTTAAAACAAACCCATATACATATTAAATGTATTTACTTGTTATGCAAAGTACGTGTCTTATCAACAGACGAGAAATACTGCAAGAACGTTAATGGCTCTGTTAAAATGACTAAAACGACACAGTTTTCACGTGCAGGTAATGCGATTACTAATAACAATATAAACGTGTAACCTATTTTTAATTATTGATTGCTTGAAATAGTACTTTAAAGATCTCAGATTTGATTGCAAAGACTATTGAGATGTTGACCTGATGTTGACAGTGAGAGCTATTCTGTCCTACAAAGGCTCCGTTGAGCGTTTTATTTTAAAGATGCCTCTTAACTGTCTCTACAAAACATCTCATAAGAATCTTAATTCAACAAATGTGAATAGTCACTTAAATAAGAGATTACTTAAGTTTGTGATTGTGAGTATTTTTGCCTTTCAAATGCTTCTTTGGACTAATCCAAAGAAGCTATTGAATATGATATCAATTTTAAAGAAATGAAATAAATTAAGATTCATATGATAAATTTAGATAAATTTGGGTTATATAATAATGATTTTTATTAGAAATTTAATAAAACAATTTTCAAAATATCATTTGGATTAATTTCGCTAAAAAATATGTTTTGAGTAAATCCGTTTTAAATAAATCCGCTTGCACATAAAAAGAAAAGTCCCAAAAGCACTGAAATACTTTCTCATGTGAATGTAATACATGTTTGTCTAACCTCAATATTATTATCACTTTCATATGTTATTTGCACAATGCCAACCAAGTAAGGGAATGCTTTGATTACGCTTTGTTTAGATCTGTTATTTGATAGTTTATCAATACAGGATATTTATAGAACGAAATGAAATGATGTCAACATGCAACAAGTCATTGTAAATAATAACACAGATGATAAGAATAATGCGTTGACTTTGTTTATTTTATATGGGTTTAAATAAATATAAAAATGACATGCTTAAAATGAACGATTCACTCGTGAAAACGACAAAAAAATCCTCAAATTTTTCGAGGCAGGTGGGAAATCCAATTCATTTTGGCTATCGTGGTTTGGTGTTGTTTTCAATTCAATTGTGTGGCTTTGTAAGAAAAAAGCTTATGAATTAGGAAAGTATCAAATAAAGTTTTTTATAGATTTACATCAACAAGATACTGTTCTAAAAATAATTATCTTTTGAAGTAAAGCCTACGAATTTGTATGCTTTAGTAAACAAGCAAGAAACGTTTTAAATTAAGAGATGTACGGATAATTTCTTCAAGATTAATGTTTACCCACGAGCTTTTTTTTCAAATTGCCCGAAAATATTTTTCAACTCAACAGGTACTTCATAACTTTTTAAGAAAAGATTCATCAATTGTACTTTAATAGCTTTATTTTAATATGAAAGCGTCATTTTTGGTTTATAGTAAATTTAAGTAAGACTTTTTAGGAAAATATAATTTTATATTTTTAACTGAAAAGATTGTATTAGATTTTTTGTGGTTTTCTTGTTATTTTTTTTAATGTATTTTAATATAAATAAAATACGTATTTAAAAACTCAATAATAATACAATCTAAGCATGCAGGTAAAAACACTTCAATCAAATTCAAAACAGAGTATATTTCCACTGCACAAATCACTCACAAAAACACTGTTTATCACATGTTTTCAGTTTACAGCTGATGAACTAGGTTTTGGCTGAAGAGTGGTTGGTTTCGAGTCGGGTAGGCTGTGTCGTCAGTGATGCAAGGCTTTGCCGGGCGTGCGACCACCTGTAGCGCGAGTTACTACGCGACTGAGGACAGAGCCTTTGCGGGAAGCCTCTGGCCTCAGTTCTCTCCAGGCAGAGAAGGGCGGCCTTTGTGTCTACTAAAATAACTCACGAACCAACGACGACGTGTGCTCCTGCCACCTCACGTGTCGAGACTCTATATTATCTTTGATTCGACCTCATACACAAATAAAGTTTAAAAAAAAAACAGACTTACTCCTTTACCAACAGTACATATAAGGAGAAGAACAGAAAACTCAAGGCGTTTGATTCGTGAAGATCCATTATTATATTGATAAAAGTACCTTTGTATTTTGTATTTTTGCATTACACTGGGTCATCATCAGATGTATAACTAAACAGTTTACTAATAACTAAACACATAACATCAGTTTAGTTATGCATCTGATGATGACCCAGTGTATGGGTCGAAACTAGTAATGCAATTTTTTTTTTAATAAACTCAAAGTGAAGACAAAATACAAAGGTACTTTTATCATTATAATAATAATTAAACACTGATTCTATATTTTTCAGTGAATTTATGTAACAATGCATACACGAAAAAAAAATTAAAACACAGTTGAAATATTATATTTACACCCCTGAGAAATTCAATATTGATAACAGGTTGTGTCTCGACCAGTGTGCTCGGTGTGTTTTAGGGGTTGAAATAAGAAATGATTATCCTTTGAACATTAACATGAAAGGAATCATAAAAGACTATAAGCACGTATGTATTTGATTAATTAAAAATAGGTCGTTTAACTGACTATGATCAACAGTCTTATGGCACCTATTTAGATTTAATAATTTTTTTCAATAAAATCTTTTTGATGGCTTGTGTGATTTATTATTTATATTGATGGACAAGGTTTGTTCTAAATACGTTAGAATCAATAAATTTAATAATAGTAATTTGATAAAAAGAGACTGGTTTAAATTGTGAAAAAGTGTACTATGTACGAACATCTGATAAATGTAAACACACTGAAGTTAAATAAAAGTTTTGTTAACATTCAATTATCACGAATCTCGATTTCTGATTAAAATACTTGTGTAAATAGTGACTGAAATTCTGTCTTACGTTTTCCCTACAGCGTAACAACACAACTCAAATCTAACCACTCTCTGAAATTATCAACCTGAAAATTATCTTACATAATTGTGTATTTATTGAAATATTTATAAAATTTTCAATAAACGACAGATAGGTAGTATATAAGTATACTCAAATTATTGAAAAACTTTTACATGAAAAACAATTTCAGAAATATAAAACAGAGATACAGCGAGATAAAAAAATGCAAGCCTGTGATATGTGTAGAGCTTGATTCGCGATAAAGCCCTTGCGATATATATTGCAAATATTTGGTTTTGCAGTATTTCAGGATTCGATAATGGACGCCGAATTCACACGGCACTGATAGCATTGGGGAATTTTCCGACCATTCACGACACATGTGCTCTTGAGGCTAATGTGCAATTAAATGATTCCGCGTATTATACGGGCTTTGGTAGGCACAATATCAGAAAACTTCCCATTTATGGAAAAGAATCGAGGTGTTTGTTTAGTGCACCTATTAAAAGAATCAATAAAAAAAATCTGTATTCATTCAACGTGCAAATGTACTGAAACAATATTTCGTAAAGATCAATTGTAGAATTCAACAATATAAGAAAATTAAGAAGAACAGCGCTGGTCCTGAAGTTAAGACCTTTCTTTTGCTGAAAGGGATGTGTAGCAGTTTGCAAAAATAGACATTAGGTTTTCAAGGACGCTTGACTAATAAAACTCTATGGCGAGTACAATAATAATTAAATTAATAAAAAGACATTTTTTTTTTATATGAATTTTTGAGGCAGCAGTACTATCAGTCCCTTTCCGTGAGTTTTAAACACACTTTAACGAGGAGCTAGAGAGATTCAACGTCATTAGCGAAAACTGAAACTCGATTCCTTTCTGATATTGCAGCCAATGAACAGGAAATTCAAACATAAAATATACACTTGTTGAATCTTATATATATTGTGGTTTCGGTAATAATTTATTTATACGATTGAATTGTTTTTTTTATATTTTTACTTTATTTGCGTTCATTTGTAGTTTTGTTATTTGATAAAAATGTTATTATAACATAAGTGTTAAATTATTTATTATTATCAAAGAATTTTAAAATAAATATTGTTTATAACTTAAAGGTGATGGTCAGGAAATTTTGCGATATTGAAAACTATAAAAGGTTATATAGTATATCTATATAGATATAATAACATATATGACTGAAGTGTAATAAAAACTGTCGCCTGTATATGGAATTATAAATATTGATTCTCCATTAGAAGTTTGGTCTTCTATTAGATTGCACGTCCTCCAAGTAATTCGTCCGAAAGGTCCAATAATATTCCGGGGTTCGTAGAATTGGTTCATACGACATCAAAGCAATCTTCAGTATGTGGAGGCAGACCGATGTGTCATGTGGATTCTTTGATATATCACTTTAGCACTAGTTAAGAAAATCGACACCCTTACAAAAGCATTTACACATTTAAAATAAATAATCAAACAATAATAATTAGTCTTAAGAATAGAGAGGGTTGCTTGAAAATAAAAATGTTCAATTGAACAAAATAACGCAAATTTGATTTCAATGTATAAGCGTAGACGATATAAAAGGTTTTCATGTATCGGAGCTGGTGTATTTATTATATGTATAATTATTAAAAATTATTTGAAATCAACACCTCTAGCTAATATTTTATTAGAGTATTGTTTGGATTACTGTCTTACTACCCATTGTCATATACAAGCGTACTACCCACCTTAAGCAGAAAATAGGCGGAGACTGCTTTGTTAATCTGACTCAATGCCTACGCGATTTTCTCTTGACTAGTTCTAGGAATTAGTACTATAGTTTTGTTCAGTTTATTATGTCTTATAATGCCTTATTCACTCATATATAAATAAATAATAAATAAATTGTGTTAATTTTTAACCCAAAAATATATTCTGTAATTGCAGTTCTGTAACACTCGGTTAATAAAATAATTGCCAGAAGAAAATATCCGACTGTTTGTTTTAAGTTTAATAGAAGAGGATTTGTTGCATAAAAGTTTTTTTTAAATAGTAGTTTACAAATAGTTAAGTTACAACGGCATGCCGTTGACCTTTAGGGTGTATTTTTTTATTTCTTAATAAATTATATTTAGATCCGACTCACAAAAAATCTTATAAAGGAAGTAGAAAGTCCTTTCAGGAATGCTATTATGTACGAAGTAAAGTAGAGTTGTAAACGTCAAGATTTTGATTGCGTAGAATCAAGGCCACTTCTAGATTTAAGGCTGGGAACGATACATTGGCGCCTCCTAATGTAGACCTTTAATAAAAAAGGTGAATATACATGCTAAGCAATTTAATAATGCCTCAAATAAGTGTGTAATCAACGCTTGCAAGATTTTTTTGATACCACATCTCTTGCCATCAAATATATTGGTCACTTCTGCAGATTTCTATTACGCACGTAGTTTTATTTATTTATTATTACATATAATTTTATAGTGCTGTGTAATAATTATAATCGCAAATTTATTGAATGCATATTATAATTGTTGTATTTTTACTCATGTATAATACATAAATTTGAGAGCTGAAGCCTTATTTGCTCAGGTATGTGGTTATGAAAGATATATTGAAAACATTGTATTCCTGAAGTACCCTACTAAAGATAAATATAAAATCTGAGATGCAGCTAAATCGGCTTCTCGCCTTAGAAGGATCCGGAATGGAGACTCTATACAGAGTGCACTCTACTTTATTCAATTAACTTTAAATTAAAAATAACCTAGGTTGTATTTTGTGGAATAAATGCCTTTTCACGCCTTTTTCGATAAGTAAATCTAACATTATATTGTGAAATTAAATAATTATCGACAGACTTCGAGTTAAATGGTGGTACAGCAATTAGAGATACATTCAATGTGATATAATCAGACCTAATAATTTAATATTGATCAATATTGTACGTCGCTATGAATTCTTAGATAAAATTGTAACAAGCTGGAGTAGTGCTCAAAATATTATGATAAAATATATTTTTTTATAAAATATCTGGTTCTGGTTTATACATAGAGTTCCTCTGCGCTCGGCTGATTAACCAATCACAGTTTTTACGAGATTGTCTGAGCAGGTCGGCGCCCCTGCCGTCTCCAGTCGCGAGAACCATTTCCGCCAGTCATGTTCTCTGCTAACTGGATTACACCCTCGATACAGTGGGGCATAGAGTACACCCCCTGCTCGGGTTTTACTTGCGGGGTTTGAACGCGGAGGAGGTGAGTGCACGGCCGGACTGGCTTCCCGGCAAGCCTGGCGAGCGAGGTTTGAGAAAAACTATCGCGACAATATATTGATTAAACACAATGAGTCCGAGAAAGTAAAAACTGTAATAAATATAAACAAAAAAACAAGCTACCGTCAATCATTTGCTATGCGAAAGAGAAGCCTTTTCGAGATATGTGGTATAAGTGAAAACATATTGTATACTGCTTGCACTCAGTACCGTGGGTTTGGGGCATTTTGTATTTACAGTAACGATATAATTAATTCACGAAATCACAAATTACGACCATAAGTCGAGTTTTCCCATTAGATAGCAGCCGGTGCAGTGCCGGCTCGTGTGTGGACGTGCTCGGGCATGCTGGTGCCCTCATGTCGCATCATCATCCGCCGTATCATCAGGACATGTGGGCCAAGGTTAGTTTTCAAGGCCAAACAATCACTCGCTAACGGGAATCGAGGCAGATTTTACGATAGCAGAATTCCTGAGTCCTTCAACTTGTGTTTTTTAATGGTAGGTAACTTCCTATACGTATTTTTAAAGGTCGTGGTATCACGTGGATATTTAAGTCTACGCAACGATGTATCGCATATATATAAAATAAAATAAAATCGTTTATCTCTAAAACAGCTTTACTGAGTAATTAAAATAAAAATGCCTTCACGAAGTACAAGCGAGTGCACTTACGAGTCATAAATTGAATTGAACAATGAATACATGTCTTTTTATTCATTATAATTTCAAGCAGATTTGCATTTTAAAATAAATTATTTTTCATGTAGTTGTGGTCGATTTAAATAAAAATAGTTTCTATAAAGCGACAGTAAGTCACTGGTGTCTGTGATATACAGGGTGCTACCATTGTATACGTGTGTTCCTACACATCTCAAGAGATGAAAGATCCGTTTTAAGTAATAAAGGGACTCACATTGAGCTGCATGAGGATCTTGGCGTAGGCCCAGTGCCAGCGCTGCCGAGCGCCGGCTGGTCGTCGCGCCTCCTCTTCCTCGAAGGACACGCTCTTCGCCTTCTCTTCTGACCCCACTACGCTGCCCGTCTCCTGCTCGCCTGCAAGACAAACCACCATCACAAAACTGTCCACCAATCCAGACTATGAGTGAAAGAACTCAAGAACACAGAACTCAAAAACACGTGCATCATAGAACGATACTTATATACTGAAAAATTGAAAAAAGACATACGAAACACTTCAAGTGACAACATCTTTTAAAAGGTTTGATTATGAGAATTGATTCATGTCATTGTAAGCTTTGTAAAAGTAAAATAAAATAATTACCGGTGCGATCTTGAGGTGCTCTGGTATCTGGAGGAGGACTGCCTCCGGGCTCGGGAAGCATATCCTGCAAGCCCGGAACCAATCCTGCCCCTCCCACTCCGCCCATGCCGGCTGTCAGTCCCAGGACAGAGCCCGGGAGCGCGCCGTTGGGCATGCCTTGCTCCGTGATAGACGCCGATCTGTACGCCTCCATGGATGTCTTTCTAGATCCAATCGGAGATGCCTGTTTGGGTCTGTATGGCTCCACCAGGGTATTCTGTAGACCTCGTATTCTCTCCAACTCTTCTTCCTCCTCGTATGAACCGGGAACTGGCTCCAGTCTATCCACTTGAATAACAGACACAGGAGAATCCTGACTCTTGTCATAGTCCGCGACTCCGTTGAGAGCATCCATTTCGTCTCGATTGTAACTGTCGATCGATGCTTGATTTTGCAGGTACCCTCTTTCATCGATGGAATCTTGTTTTCTGAAGTAATCTCTGTCTCTATCCTCATAGTCCAAAGATATTTGCTTCACTAAATCTCGTTCCACTGGCAAATTGTTATAACTTTCGTAGTTTTCAGTTTCACTGGCCAGGGGGCCCAAAATGTCTTGCTGCTGCTGGTAATCACTAGGAGGCAGGGTGTCCATGACAGTCGAGTTAGGCTCACTCACGGACACCTGCTGGCGCAGCACAGGGCGTGCCGTGGAAGGGGTGGCGACAGTGGAGGCGGGGGTGGATACGGCACCAGCCTTAGCGGTAGCAGCCGCAGAAGATAGGAAACTTCCAATCTTCATGGCACCACTCGCCATAAAGCGACCGAAGCCTTGAGCTGCTGCCGCTGCCACTACAGGCGCACCAGCAATTCCTGAAATACAATATTTCAATATCAATAACAGTTAAAAAAATTATGTAATCAAATCTTAGATAAATCCACCACAGAATCATGAAAATAGCACTGTGAAATATTATCAAAACGTGACCACAAGAATGCTTTACAATTAAAATATAATAAAAATTTACAATATCAATAAACGAATTGTTGCTTGATAATTATTGAAATTTCTGAAAAAATATTTGTATTTAAAGCAACAATTTGTTTTATTTTATTTATAAACAGAAAAACGTTCAAATGAAGCATACGGAAAAGATAGCCTGATTAAGACTCTGTGTCGCTGTGGGTCCTAGATAAGACTCTCCAGTCTTATGCAGATAGACAATATCAACTACAAAACACCGTGAAACTCAATATTGATAGTTGAACATAATAATAGCTTTCACATATTTTAAATACCTGCGGCTAAGACGGTAGGGGCACTATGGCTAGTCTGAGCCTTTGGGGGCTCTGTGACCTTAGGGAGTGCCGTTGACACAGGTACGTGCAAGCTCGGGTCTTCCGCACCCCATTGTTGTGCTGTACTATATGTAGCATCCGACGTGTAACTGGAATATAAAAAAAGACATATTGATTGTTTATTCACTAAATTATTGCTGTAGAATCGTAAAACAGATTATAAGTTTTATTTTCAACACTGTTTATATTTATAAATTTTTCTCAAGAGCTGAATAGATTAATGTAAATAATAAAACATGCATTTTTGAATTCCTTAAGATTTGAATGAATATATATTGAATCTTACTGATATTTCATTTACTTATAATTTATATAAACTTATATGACTTTAAATAAACGTTACCAATTAGCTCATTAGATAAATTTAATTTACCATCAATGCCTTTTTTTTATCAAACCTCAAAGTTACATTGGATTGGGATAATGTATTATGATTGAATTACTTGGTATCCTGATAGGTAGTGGTGACAGTTGGGTATTGTAGTCCCTCTTGTTGATATGAATCTTGTTGATATGGCGGTAAGTCTTTGTTATAAGGCGTTTGGTCATCATAATAAGGCTGGGTTTCATCATAGTAAGGCGTTTGTTCCTGATTGTAGGCAGGTTGACCCTGTATATCGTATGATTGCTTATCAAATGAATATGCAGTTTGGTCGGGTTTGAAGTTAGTCGGGGTGTAGTCTTGGTCTTCTGTATACTGTTGTTGCTCCATGTACTCCTGATCCCCGGTGTATGGTTGAGTGTCCTCACCGTAGAACGTATCAGTTGAATACGGTTCCTGGTCTTCAATGTAAGGGTCCTTCTCCCCCAGGTATTTATTGTCTCCTATATTTGTCACCTGCTCATCAGTGTATTGCTGATCATTATATGATTTTTGATTATCCGTGTATGTTTTTTGACTATCTATATACGGTGTCTGTGTATATGGCGTTTCACTATCCGTATATGGCATCTTACTATCATTAAATGTTGTCCGATCATCATTATATAGTGTTTGATTATCATTATACGGTATTTGGCTATCATTATACAATGATTGATTCTCATTGTATGGTATCTGGCTATCAATGTATTGAGCCTGACTATCGGTATACGGAGTTTGGCTATCCGTATATGGAGTTTGGCTGTCAATGTATGGTGTTTGTTGATCAATATACGAAGTTTGATTATCCAAGTATGAAGTTTGATTATCTACATATGGAGTTTGATTATCTACATACGGTGTCTGATTATCCACATATGGTGTCTGGCTATCCACATATGGTGTCTGGTTATCAACATACGGTGTCTGGCTATCCACATACGGAGTCTGGTGATCCATATATGAAGTCTGATTATCTAAGTATGTAGTTTGGTTATCCACATACGGAGTCTGGTTATCCACATATGGAGTCTGGTTATCCACATACGGAGTCTGGTTATCCACATACGGAGTCTGGTTATCCACATACGGAGTCTGGTTATCCACATACGGAGTCTGGTTATCCACATAAGGAGTCTGGTTATCTAAATACGAAGTCTGGTTATCTAAGTATGAAGTTTGATTATCTAAATATGTCGTTTGGCTGTCTAAATATGGAGTTTTATTGTCAATATATGACTGTGTATCACTTATAAAAGGTTTGGAGATGTCTGGTAGAACATGACTGGTGTATAACGACTTATCCTCAATATATGGGGTCTGTTCTTTACTAACAGGCTGTTTGCTAGGCAATAAATGTAAAAATGATGTCTTCTCCTGAAGAAATGATAGAGGGTTGAAAGATTTAGTTTCTTTTTGAAACGCCGGTGTATTTGTCAGGTATGATTGAGTTTCTGTTTTGAATGGCTTTATTGGAGGCTCCGGAAGCTCTTTCCGGAACATGTCTGTGGTTGATCTCGTAACAACAGGCGGCGCCGGTAGCTTTCGGGGAGTTTCAGTCACAGATGGCAGCCTGAAAATTTTATAAAATTGAATTTAGCATTAAAGAGAAACAATATTATTCATGAATATTGCATTAGATTAATGTTGAGGTTTTGTTTTGTACAAATTGATTTATTTCACATATTAAAGCTTATTGCAAAAAAATTATGTATAGTATAATGAGTAAAATCTTGTTTTGGAGATGAGAGTATTGATAATTAGAACCATTTCGTTTGATATTGGCTTTTTTCACTCCTCTTTAATAATACCACCGTAGCCTTTTACGATCAAAAAATTCAAATATTAAACAAAATAAAAAAATAGCACAGTAACTCACCTTTTTCTCGGCCAAACATAGTCAGTTGTTTCCGTAGTATCTATAATAGTTGATTGTGTATCTTCCAGGCTATCATATCCATAGTTATAGTCCTCATTGTAAGGCTTTTGATAAAATTTTAAGTTATCTGGAAACAAAACAAATGAAAAGTATATAAAAATGTGAAACCTTAGATTAATCAGAGAAATGTAATGAAATTTTTAAAAACAGTAATCAGATATATTAATTTTAAGGATTTTAGGTTAGTACAGTGTTTATTCTGTTGATATTGAGCTTCCCCCGTCTTTAACAATGGAAGTAATAGATCTTACTCTTTCTTGGATTAAATGCTGTACATCAATAATCAAAATAACATACAGATCTGATCCACATTTTGTTTTTACTAATGATCAGTGGTGTTGTAACTGTTAATTGTTTCAGTTCTTAGAAGAATTAAAATGTTTTAAAAATACATGGATACCAAGCAGAAGTCAGATGCAAATCAATTTTTTTTAATATCAATTAAACTACAGGTAACAGATGGGCACAGAGGATGATTTAGTGATATTTATAAGAGAAAAATGACCACAGGTCTTTAAAAAACTGTAGGATTGATTTATGTTAGTTGATCTGTAACTAATGGTGGTAACGTAGCATGGGATAGTATGGGAGAGGAAAACAAGAGGTAGGTGTTTTTCTGGGAGACCCTTTTCATACAGTAGACTGAAAAATATAATGATTTCATTTATTTAAAAGATGATAGGGCTGAGGATTCATATCTTTTAAACTAATGATAATTAATATAAATTTCATAAATCCATTTTTTTAAAGTAAATGAGTTGTTAATTCTTGGAGTTGTATGAGGTCTGGCTAAAGTAACAGATATAAGAAAAATGATAATAAGCAGAAAGGAAGTATCTGTTAAGCTGACACAAACTGCTCTTTTCTTACCTAGCAGTTGTGATGAGGCGGTGGGCGGTCTTGGCAGTAAACGGGGGGTAGAGGGGGCAGAGGCACCACCGGGCAAGGAAGCCGGAGCTGGAGGCCGTGGCAACTGGCGAGGAGCACGCGGCGTGCCCGGTGGCGTCGCTGCAAATAAAATTAATAACATTTTCGAAAAATATATATAAGAGCTACCTAATAGTTTGAGACTTTCTTAATATTTAACCTCTCCTGATGACATCTATTGAAGTTCTTCAATACTAAAATATTATTTTATTTAAAAGTGTAGAAATTGCCGATTTGCTATAAAATATTTTGATTTGATATAAAATAATTATTGTTTTAAATTATATTAGCATTGTAAAGTAAAAATGAATTTAATTAAGTGTTTACTATTGAAATACTTTTAGTTATTGTTAATTAATGGTCATCAAAATTACCAAGTCCTAAAGGATATTTTCTGTAACATTAAGTAATTGTTTTTAAGAAACAAAAAAAGATAAAATACAATTTACTCAGAGATATTCTTTGCTATATTTAATATTATATGATAAATTTGAAACATGCTGGACTAAATACCTGGCAAGCTGGCGCCTCGGGAGGTAACATCAGGAGTCATGCGGCCATGGGCACGGCTCGCAGACCTCTTCAGTGGTTTGCGAAGCGCTGTCCCATATGCCTCTGATATCACAGACTGAGGACGCACCTGAAAATCCATCCAATTATTTTAAATTTTTTAATCTATTATATACAAATGCTTCAAGTCATCGACCTTTTCAATACAATTTATAAATATGCTCAAACGTCATGATTTTGTCTCTTTGTCTCATTGAAAACAAATGGTTTTTAGATATGTCTGCTTCAATCACTATAATTAAGAACTCTTTTACAATCTCCATTTTTGGGTGATGTTACTGTATGAAACACTGTAATTATAGTTTTTTTACATTAAAATTTTACAATAAAATAATTGATCATTCAAAGCACATACAAAACTTTTATGTAATCATCATGTAGTGATAAAGAATTATCATGTTATGTTTTATAAAATACTTACTCTGGGAGGTATCTGAGGTAACTGTATCACAGAAGATCTTCTCTTATTAATGGTATTCTCATACTCTACGGTGGTTGTCACTGAAGACCTGTCAGCGTTGGGGTAGTCTTGCCCAAAGTAGTACCCCCCGCTGTCCCACTGCCTGTCCTCCTCATTAGTCGTATAGTCGTCTTCGTTCCGAAGGGGATAGCTAGATGTGTCGTAGAACTCCTCGTAGCTAGTCTGCTGGGAGAACTGTGACCACTCTCTGAAATCACAAAGGAATATATTTGTATTAACAATTTAATTAAGCTTATGCCTTGATAAGTAAATTTACATTGTAGGTGGGTATATTATATTTAACAAAGCAAAAAAATGATGCAAACCCACACCTTGCATGTCTCGAATATACATTTTTAAAATAATATGTCAAGTAAAAAACTTTAACAAACAATATCACAGATATAAATTTAATTCATGAACTAAAATAAAATGTTTCATACCTTGCAGGATATGTGGGGGTAGCATCACAGGGTTCATCGTACAGAGTATTCTGACGTTCTAAACTCGGTCTTCTTGAGGGAGACACTGAAAGAAACAGTAAATGCTTTGTAGAGTTAATCCTAAATACAATGAACAAATAAAAACATCTTATTTCTATATTTCTGATCTCATTTGAATTACTAAATAATAGTATACTTAAATATAATAATAATAAATATGTAGGTAGGCTTGAAACAAACTGAATAGTTAACTTTACCAATTCATTGGCCATAAGCACCAAAGAACATATTGCTTAGGAACAGATAACCCTATGTTGTCCCCTATCCCTATGTTTCAATCAGCATTTGCAAACTAGTTCATATATTTTGGCAGCTTAACCGAACTGTTAGAATCACTTTCATACACTTCACTAACATATGATGCAAGCTCTGTAAGTTCTTTTGAAGAACAACACAAAATCAGTTATTCTTACTTCTGGCTCTCCTAGAAAGTGGTGCACCGACAGCAGAATGAAAGGAAGTCTCAGAGTCCATGCTGAGCTGACCACACAACTGATTCTTCGGCCAGCCGTCCAATCTGAAATACCAACCATAAAAATTATCAACATATCCATTAAAAAAAAACATCCGACAATATTATCAAGCAACATTGTACTGAGAATTTTGGTTCATACAGATTTCAGACATTGTTTATACAATAGGGAACTTTTTCAGATATACAAATATTAATTTTGTGATACATAAATTTTCAACGAATATGCAAATATTAATTAAATAAAATATATGGTAAATATAAGTCACTGTAACAAAGTAAGTAAATAATAAATTGGACGAGGTCATTCAACAACTCCATTATCACAATGGTAGATTAACATAACAATTAACTAGTAACTATAATAATGGGTAAATTATATCAAGGTCTTTAAAACATAAGAGAATAAGGAGAATATAGTAAGTACTTAAACCATTGAAAGACTAGAATATGAAAAGTGAAGTGAGGTTTGTGAAAAAGCAAAAGATGCCAATAATAATTTTTGACAGATTTGTAAATTTCCAAGCAAAGTATATTTTTCATTGTGAATGTTGACTTACAGATGAAAATGTTAAGAGATGATGTCTGATAGTGACGTGTTATTGAAATACTCACAAAATATGCACTTACTGAATCATTCATAAAATAAGAAGACAATCAATAGTGAATTACAGGTTATTATAAATATTTTTTCAAACTTGGCATCTCACAATGATGTTCAACTCTAAAGCTTTCAGGATATATAAATGAACATATTTATGTTCATTTATTTTGGTAAAGGTTTTTTTAGTAGTTACACTTTTTCAATGGCAGCATACCGTCATTGGGATCTATCATTTTCCAAATGTCAATATTCACTTATTGTTACATATATCACTGTGAAACGGACTATGCTTTAAAAATACTTGAGTTTGCCCCGGATCATACTCTGTGAGAACTTCAATGGAAAATGGCAGTGAAGTTAACTGAAGTCTAGCTTGATTTTGATGGAACTTTGGGATACTAAAAGTGGTGATAAATTATTTTTGGTTTGATTTTTGAATGTGTAACAATCACCTGTCGTCATCATCCCAGTCGTGTTTGCGCCTTCTGCATTAAATAATAGAGATTAGAAAAAAATACTCAGATGAGAAGAAAAAAGCAATGTTAGATATTCAGAAGAAAGATAAAAAGGATGCTACGATCGCAAGACTAACCAAGAAAACATACACAAGTATTTTTTTATACCTGTGATCTTACATGAGTGCCTACTTGTAAATGATATTTGCTCCTATTTATTTTATAATATAAAGTAGTATTAGTTATAACTAAATATATTAGATAAAGGTGTTTTTGCAACACTTTTTAAAATCTTTTTGTACATATTTGATTATTCTAGTGAAATATGTAATGCAATTTACATAATTTGGTATTCCAAAGCCTACAACAGCTACAAACAATTTATCTAGAATGAATTATACTTATATAAATTTACTAATCACAAAACACTAGCTAAATTTTTAATACTTATGATACTATTTGTACTACTGAAGTATTTTATTGCTTACTATATCTTATGTTATTTTAATAAAGATACTTTTTTCTAGCAAGTGATTCTCGTGTTTATATTATTGAGGTAGTAAAATATTTATAGGTTATTTTTACTTATTTGTCAAAGTCAAGTATAAAAAACTCAAATTAATAAGGTATGGTAAGGTTATTTTTCAGATTGATTGAAATAATACATTTCTTTCACACAGTCAATTATTGATTGTTGGACGGTCAAAGTCAGTTGATATTGATGGGAAGTAGGCTTCCGAGATATTTTTATATTATATTATATGATATTTTTGTCTTTCTTTAGCTAGTGATGTTAAATATATCAGTTCAGAAATAATTATTTCATACAGTGAGATGTTCTTCGTTTTCATTTGAGTAATTACGTGCAATATTATTATAAACCTTTGGTACAAAAAAATATTTTTAAAATGCATTTATGCATTCTACATAAGTAACATAAATATTACTTCATACACTGTTCTATAAGCCAACCTGTGTTTATAAATTTATTTACAAATACTTTTATTTTCTCATTAAAACCTTTGGCAGTAGATAGGTTTTGGGTATTCCGACATGATATTTCAGAGTCCTTTTCTTTTTTTGTTGAAAATCAAACAATAAGAAAGGCACAGTAACATCCGATAACCACCCACTACCTAGTGATTACTAAAATTTACAAGCCTCGTACTTTTGGCATTACTATTTAATAAGATTCAATGAACTTTTTGTGTTTTTATGATTCATTATATACAAAATACACTATTATATTATTCATATCACCTGTTCTCATTTGCCTCTTTTTAAAAACTAATTGAAATAGCAATAGTTGTGAAGTTACTTCACCTGGTGTCCTGCGTATATCTCGGCCGGCTGTTGTAGTACAAAGGCTCCGGGTCAGGCTCCCAGCGCCCGGCCATGCCTGTTCCTACTCCACCTCCGTAGCCATCGTCATGGCCACCGCGGCAGCCATACATCACATCCTCTCGCTCGTACGAATTCTCTCGGGATGTCTCAAGCGATCTCTGAAATTGTCAGCAATAACATTAATGTGAGATATGATTGTCTTTAAGTTATAGTTTATCTGCTGAAATAAATTCACTGCTAAAATGTAGAATAACTCTTGTAACACAATCTTCGGTGAAATATTAGCAATTTAGTCTGTATGTTCTGTTTATTGTCGCTATAATTTTTCTCAGCTTGACCTGAGAGTGATCATATTCAAGCAGACAAAAAGTTTAACAAATCAGACTGAAGCATTTCAAGTTCACTTTTATAGACAAAACTACAGTATTTGGTATTTAAATTTTTTTTTTTCTTGTGAGATGTTTGATCCCTATAAAATAACATTACAAAATAATAATACAAAAACATGCAAGGTAAACAAGTAATTTTGTTCAATAGAAGTGTTTGAACTGATCCATATTGTCAAATAATAACACAGCTAATGTTTCTAGTTCCCCATCATATAGGTGAGGTCGTCATCAAATATAAAAAAACAAAGATGTTTTAATTTGTTAATGTTTTAGTTTTAATTTAGTGACATATACTATTGTTTGAAATTACCATTGTTTTAAAAATGATATACAATATTCAGAAGTGTCCATCAGCTCTGTGTTTAATTAATAACATCTATCATTTAAAAATGACTAAAATACACTGAAACTTATATGTATTTGATTATTTCGATTGTATTTCACATACAGTATGAAGATTCAATTTTATTACTTAATGTTATTACCAAATTTATAGTTTAATGTATTTATTGTAATATATATCATAAAATATATGTCGGTCGTGTAGTATTGATTAGTAGGTAAAAATAGTTAGAGTGGATTAACTCATTAGATAGTCGTTAGCTGGTTTCATTTCACTTCACATCAGTTCCACTGGACAAGGATAATTCACAAGTAACCTAGGATTTAATGAATTTAAAAAATAAAATATAAAAGGTCATTGTTTATTTGGTACATCCAAAAGATAAGCACGCTGTCAAAGTGTGACTCTGTTTACAAACAACCGAGCGTCCTACGAAGTTTATCTGATTAGGAATGTGAGCAATCGAACACAGGATTGCGATAATCGATTATTATGAAGGTCGATGCCTCATCGTGTCTTAAAAGCTATCGAATTAAACTTATGTGTGAAATATGTCGAATTAATATATATTTGACTGTCAAAGTCAATTGATATTAATGGGAAATGGGCTTCCCAGATTAGGACATATATATCGTATATTTTTGTCTTGTAGGTACACTTATTGAATAAATTATTACAGAAAGAATTATTTCTTACAGTGAATTAAACAATTGTGTGAATAATGTCGAATTAATAATAAGTGTATTTTTTAGAGTTACAGCCGATAAATCGATTTTAGGGATCTTGAAGACGAAACTATTGACAGTGAAATAAAATTATTATTAAATACAAAAACATTACCAATAATTTTTAATACGTCTACAAGCTCAGTTTTAGTAATTTTTTTTTTTTTATGATTAATTCTTAAACTAAATAATTCTTAAAAATCACGCGCATAAAATAACTGTTGCTTTAAACGTTTTTTTCAAAGCATTTACTAAAGCAAGTTTAAGTTAACATAATATCGAATAAGGTTCCAATTAACATATCGTTTTATTATCTCACAATCGTTCAGTTTAAAAAGTTATAATACTATAAAAAAAAACTATATATCACGTCGTCATATCTACTCTGATGGACTGTGTTTCTAGGGTGTTGAGTTGCTTGAAGTTTTCTGTCCTCCAACTTGCTGGAGTTATCTTTGGGAGATTTCAGCTCCAGGACAGAAAACTAAAAGCAGCTTTACTCCCATGAAACCAAATCATCTAAAAACAACGGATATATTTAGTTCAGACTTTTTTGCATGATACTCACCTGGGGTGTGTGGAGTTGGTGGGCCGCGGCCCTAAACTGAGAAGCGCTGGAGTTGGCATGCTGGCCCACGGGGTAGTTGAGGTCCGACGTATAGTCTGAGTCCTCTGAATAGCCAGCTGAAACATTTTAAAAGTCAAATTTATACACATCCAATAATACGCAGCTGCACACGCAAGCTGCAAGCAAAAATCGATTCGAATCAGTTGTCTGTTTGTAAAAATTCACAGCAGTTGAGTCAATGATAACAGTAATAGAGTTTCTCGCTCATGAATATATCTTGGTGCATCTTGGAGTGGTGCGCTCGAAAGTAAGTCAGCAACAGAGGATGACAAGCAATTAAAATCCAAAGACAGAAAAAACCAAGCAGCTCAACACTCAAGAAACAAAAAAAAAATTAAATTGCTATTCTCAATTGCTTTTATTGTTTTTCCACGGGATTTATGCAAATCAAAATAAAAAAGATCAAATTACTCCAATTCAAGAATATTTTTTCGATTATTAACGATCGAATAAATCGATTATGCACATCATTAACCCATTGATTTTATGTTGGTAAAGTGAACAGTCACTCGCGAGTTACTGCCAGGCATTTAAGTGATTCGTAACAGAAAATATTTCATTGAAATGGATTTCTAAAAATAGAAGCGGACACATTTTGAGGTTATGTTATTCTTCAAAGCTACTCGGCGAATAAATTTGTAAAAAAATATTTAAAGTATATATCCTAATATAGAATATGTGTCTAGTTTTGATACATTGTCGTTTTTGCTGTTGAACACACAAGTTAGTGCGAAATTTGAGTGATAGGGTGAAAAAATTATTGTTTTATTTATATGCACCAAGGGTAGACTTTTGAGTTAATCGTATGACTACATGGGGTAGGTTGAATCTAGTAAAGAAGCACAATAACCCAGCCCTTTCCTTTTCGTTTAAGGGTCTTATCTGAATCAATCTTGATATTAGGCTTCCACCAAATTACAACTGGGTTATCAGTTGTGTTGTGTGTAGGCTGCTCGGGACTCACAGTGCGCCGTGTACATGATCTGCCGCCTGGCCTGCTCGGCCCTCTCCTGTCCTGCCAGGCAGTTGAGGAGGTCCAGCTTCCTCTGCAGCTCGGCGGCCTCGGTGCCCTCAGCATCTGCAAACAAGCGGCGAGAGGTGAGCGCCCATACCTCGGCAGAGAAAACACACGGGGGGTCGCGGACAAACACAATTCTGCCGACTTCGTAAATAGGTACTTACCATTGAATTACATATGCGATAAAATAAAACACTTATATTTAAAAAAAAAAGTATATTTTTGTAGAGAGTAACTAGAGTTGAAAAACTTTTAAAAAATCTGACTTCATTCGATATTGTTGTAGTTCGATATCAGATAGAATTTCATTAAGAGTCTGCAAGAGGCTCTACTTGAAAATGCCCACATAGAATGTTAGCGAAACTAGACACGTTAAATAAAATGAAAATGTAGAAAATCCCTTGTCTAATTGATCTATATGTGTTTTATACACTAACACTAACTAAAGTTTGCTTCAAATATGAAACGACAAAAATATCTAACGTTTTTAAAAAAAACCTGTTATAATGAAGTCTTGCAATTATCTAAATACGTTTTTTTTTAATATTTAAATACCGTTTGCTCGAGATTTTTAAGTTCAAGTGCAACGTTGCTCGAAAATAGTTGTCTTAATAGATGTATTTTTGCTATATCTTTTGAAAATATTTGATATTTAAAGCTGATACAATCAACACTAAAACGTTGAGTCAGCCATTGGCTTCCTCATTTTTACTGTTTTTTTTTAGGTAAAACTATAAAAAAAAAACTCCTAAAATAAAAGGGCGCCATTGACTAACTACCGTTACGTTAGCAGTTATGTTGCACCGTGTATAGGCAGCTTTACGTGGCAACATAATATTTTCAATATATTTCTTTAAAAAAATCTGAAAACGAAGTATGCCTTTGCTCTTATAAAATATAATTTAAAAGCAGTGACAACCTATTTCAATTAAACTTATTATCAATAATCAAAATCCAAAATCGCAGTATCAATAAATCGGAAATATAATCATTAACATTTTGAAATCAGCTCGTTTGTAATACGGAATGATTCAAACTTGTTATAAACTAATGATTTTTTTTCGTTAAAATACCTTTTTTATGAAAAAATTACAATATCTGCTTCATATTAAAATCCGATAAATGTGTGATCATTCTAATAAAATAAATATTCAACGCAATGACGTCACTAAATTGCAAGGTACTTCCGGAATGCTGAAACTATATGCATTGGGATTAATTTTCATGAACTAAGGCTACCACGGATTTAATATAATTTGAGAATAAGGTTTTTTATGAATAAGAAGCTCAATTTTTTTATAAGAATACCAAGATGAAAGGTCTTTAAAGCAGAATCAGCCTGTGTTATATATTGATAAGTACTTTAGTAGTTGTCTCAGTTAGAAAGTAGAGCCGTGCCGCTATTTACAAAATTATACTTGGAATTATTTATCACCTTTCCTATAAATATGTTCATTTGACTTTCAACTAATGTACGGGAAATAATACAGGCTTTATTGTGGCCGGTTGAACGGTTCGACTATTAAAATCGCATTATTGTTAGGTTCACATTTCACGGCTAATGCTTGTCTCATTATTGATTAGGTAACTAAAATATCGTGTATCGTGATAGCAAAGAGTTCAATGTGCCTGGACAAAAAGCCTTTGATTAAATCAAACATCTGAATTAACAATTATTGAAACTTATTTATAATACGCAACCTAAAAACTTTTCAACGAATGTTTATTAATAATTAAAAAAACTACTGGGACACGTTCATAATTAAAATAATGTCACAGTGCGACCTTTGTGCTCAGATATTAATAAAATTTGGATCTATGAGATATATTTATAATTATGTATGTTTAATGAAAAGGCGCTATGTATTTTTAATGAAATAGAAATGCTTTGAAACTGTTTGATAATTGTATCTGTGTGTGTATCTTTTACTTTTGTTGTAAGAAGTTAAAGATTTAATAGAACTCGTTTAGGTATTTTCGGATTAAATAATAGGTTCATTTACAGTAAATATAATCTTACATGAGTTAATGGCGAGTTAAAATACTCGCATGTAGACCGAACGAGTATTGTTTCAATCATTGGTAATTTATTTATTTCCAAGTTTTTTGTCGATCGAATTTTATGCCTTTGTATTTATTTGTGTGTATTTTTATTTTAACGTCAAACCAAATACAATGATGTAATTTTTGCGTAGGACCAAATATATTTTATTATAAATTTAGTATTTTTTGAAAACAATTTTGTTTTGATTATTTATTTGTCGTAATAGCATTTAATAATATTATTAAGTAATTCATTCAGTATTTTTTTGGTGCATCGTATGCGGAATTTTATTGAGTTAGCTCTTGTCATGAACTTACTCTATACTGTTGAAATATAATCAAATAAATTAATTGTGAAATATTCAAACAATATAATTACGATGATTCACCAGCGAGACCCTGAAAAATTATTCAACCCTTTTTATTTCAACATTCTTTTGCTTTTTCGTGACCTCACAACAAGAGCCTGGTACCATTGAGTTCAGTTGTAGCTTTCTGAGTACTTTGCGGTATTTTAATATTTAAAATTAGGCATCCCAGAATAAATTAAAGGTTTATCATTATAATTGGTCATATTAGACAGTCTGAAAAAATATTTACGGCTTAAAAAATGAGATATGTTAATTGAGAGTTCTCACGAGTTGCTATTATTAATACTGGCCGGATGTAGCTTGAAGACACAAGACAGAAGGTAAATGTTATAGGTATTGTTTTATGAGCCAACTTAAATAAATGTAAATAAATAAAACTTGCTTGCTTTAAAAAAACGCTTGCTTGTCAATTGTGGAGTTCAAATTTGGGCTGAGCAAAAAGTTTTTTCAATTTAATAAGTGTCTTTGCGTCGAAAGGGATGGAAATCTTTCGTAAAACACACTCCATAATTCAGATTTATTGTAATTTCCCATCCATATTATGGTATATAATTAAATTTTTGTTGTTTGATTTAATATGTAAGAATTGGTTTAAAATTTATGTCTTAAAAAAAAAAAAATTTGAAACCATGTAATGCTTATTTTTTTGCGAATATCAGAGCATGCTTCCTTAAAACATTATTTATTTAAGCTAAATCGATACAATGGGGTGGGGGTGTCAGGCGGCGTGAGTGCCTGCTGGTGTTTTCCCTAAAGCATTTTTCATTGAGTCGCAGCCATACACCTCCGCCTCCGCCACGCGATACCGGAAGTTCTCCCCTATTATTCCTGTAAAGTCAAAACTGAAGGCTGCGTGCGCTAAAGGAACCGGAAGGCGCAAATTGCTCCCTCTGGGCAGGTGAATCTTGCGGCAGGTAATTCCGGAAAAGACTTTTTAAAATCTATTCTAAAAAGAGCAATTTAAAGCCTACATTCAAAGTAACGGCTGCTTTTGTGCTGTACTATCTGGAGGAGTCGGATAAAAGTTGTTTGGACAACGTTGCGGTCAGAATGGCGTATTTCTGACAGTGAGAGTTGAATGGAGATATATATTATAATATGACTGTGCTGTGTTAAGTAAGTCCGTTTATAATTAATCAGGATAGTTTTAGCGTTTTGAGAAACTTCTAAAGAGAAAAATTATCTTTTGTCACACAAATAAAACAGAGATTGTTTAATTGTACATCACACGAATTAAATAAATTGCTATATATATATTGCTATAACAAACAGAAAGTAATATTCATCAAATTTTAAATACAGATTATTTCTATCTTATACGTTTTGTCAATTTAATAACATTCTTACCACGTTGCATAAAATATATGCAGTAAATTTAACAGTGAAGTAATAATTATTCAATTAAATCAGACTTACATAACTTGGGCGTATATGTTGAATTATTCGTCAAGCTTTTTATGATTTAAGTGCCCTTAAAGCATTGCTACACATTTTTAATTAAATTTTAGTGAATATATTTCGAATATAATTATCACGCTAATTTTTACAGATTTTAAGAGATTCAATATTCATTGAGAAAAAGCTAAGGGTCAAAACAACCCCAAAATAACTTTCTACGATCAATCATCTTAATTTTTATATCAGAATCTCAAAAACTCAACACTACATTATCACATCCTCAACAACACAGCTGAACTAAAACAAATACATTGTGCAAGTTAATTATGAGATTTTTTTATCTCAAAAGCTTGATAATAATTTGTAAAAAGAAAAATAAAAACATTTTCATTATTTTAATGATTTGGAGTTGAGCAAATAAATAAAATAAGGGATTGATTTAACTCCTTTGAACTATCCTTATAAATTTTAGATAAGTTTATAATTCACCCGGAAATAAAGACTTCACTGATTTCCAAGTAATTTAAAATTCCATTTGAAGTCGTTTGGAAAACCTATTTCCTTATCTTAATGAAGGGTTATCCATTCTGTTCAACTATTGAGGTTTATGGGCAAGATAAATAAGGAGAGGTGCGATGTATTTATGCGTTTTTAATAAACTTTTCTAAAACATACATAATATGACTAGATATATATTAGATCATAACAAAAAAAAATTGGGTTAACGAAAACAGGTGTGTTTTTCTAAAAATTATTTATCGCATTCATTATTTATTATATAAGAACTTCTATATACTTTTTTACATAATAATTAAAAATATATTTTTCAGATTTGACAGTTAAATAGTAAATTAATACAATGTAGTCTTTTTTGTGTAAGCAAACATTTTTTACTTCTAATTATGTTATGCGAAAAATATATGAAAAACCTCAACGACAGTCGCAAATTGATTATTTTGATATTAAAAAATTTTTTGTATCAGTTTATTCAAAATAGTATTATAATACTGAAAAAAATTTCGTAAATTTTAGTGATAAAAACAACTTGTTTCATAGCATTTCTCACGCAATATTCCGTAGAAAAAAATACCCAACACAAAGCTTATTTAGACCTTTATATAGCGCTATCATTATTTTGATAATTTTAAAAGATTTCAAACCTCCCCATAATAATATTATTATTAAGGAATGAATAATTTTTATATTAAAAAAAGCTATTTTCAAGAATAATTTAAGTAAAACATAGATGGTTACTAAATATTTTACAAATCCGCATGTTTACAAACACTTAAAATTATTGTGTTCACAGTGTATTTTTTGCTAAACGATTAACCTAGATATAGATTATACTAGATAAATATTGAATATTTAGTTAAATAATTATAATTTAAAAGAAATATATTTAAAAACTATTATATTTAGCTTCAAACGTTTTATTTTCTACTAAGTGGCAAAAATACATTATCACATTGATATGTAGTTTCCGACAAAGTTCTGAATACTGTATTCTCATACTGATTCTTAGGCAGGTTGTATACAACATAGTATGTTTTATTATGATATCATGATATTTCATATTATAATACTATCATCAATTCGGTCCTAAATCTAAAAATATTTTTAAAAAAACAGCTTCGTTCATTTGTTTAAGTAAATTTCATATTTCAACATCGTGGTGAAAATAAATGTATATTTAAATGCCACCCACTGAATATTTTGCACAGAGCATGTGGGAGTATGTAAACGTTTGTTGATACATTCGATTTCCAACAATATTTACACAAGAATACATCACTCACAATAAAAAGCCTTGTGTTTATTGATGAAGCTGCGTTTGGAATCGTACATTTATTTGGTACCGGATTACTACCCGGTCCTCCCTCCTGAGCCTTGTTTATGTACCGACAGAGCAAACATCCCTATTTTCTCTGCCACCCTCTGATTTGCAAACTTATTTCCGATTTACAATAGATTATTATACGTATCGTTCAGCGTGCTGATTTGCAAACCCTGCTGCTTTAGAAATATAAAAACATAGAAGACACATTTGTAGCCTAAACTATAAGGCGTTACTTATATGTTATATAATCACTTGTAAAGTTAAATAGTATACAATTATTAAATTGTAGCTCTAAGTTGGAAACCATGAGATTTGGGTACTAGTTTTATTAAGAAAATGTTTAGTATATAAATATATAAAAATGAAGTCGAATGTTCCCAATTGTCATTGCTTCTTTTTGTAGGCAATGTAAGAAATATCTCGATCCCATTTCCCGACTTCCTACCCAGTACTTCCATTCGGGGTGGTGGGAGAATTTCACAGTGATCGTACCAATAATTTCCCATTCAGTCTCCGGCCATTTCCTCGCCATGCATTTTCCATGCTGCGCTCGTAACTAAGAGAACATTTGAATACATATTTAACTACACAGTATGCAGCGCGAGGGGGTTCAATAATTTACACAAAAGAAACTCTGGCTACTTCTGATTGGTCAGATGAGGCCAACTAGGGAATGAAAATAACGTCATCTTACATGCATGGAGTAAAATGAAATATCATAGGAGGCTACATTTTTTTTGTCCAACTAACAAAAATCACAAAAATAACTAGTTAAAAAAAAGTAAGGGGGTTGAGTTTTTATTTATTTTCAGAGAGCTGTGGAGTTTTTAAGTGAGTCAAATCAAATCTTGGAAAAATCTGTATTGAAGCTTTTATTGTAATTTTTAAAAATGAGTTTTAAAATCAGCTTTAACAAAAAGTTTTTTACACTAAAATGTTATTATAAATCAAGAGAAAAAAAACTTTTTGTGTGATTGTAATATTTTTTTAATACACTGAATTGCTTGTTAAAATTATTGAAGTCTAGACAGTATTTTGGTTGTATTTGGGGAAAGCTTCAAAACTCATTTGCTTATAGAGCATATACTATTAAAATATTCTTCTTCAAGTGCATCTATTTAGGGGAGGTTAGTGGCCATCTTATTAAAAATATATTTATTCTGGGTTTATCTTATTGATTTGGCTCTACTTTCGATTCCCAGCTATTGGCATTAATCCCACATCCGCGTTAACTGTTTTTTTCCTATGCCTCTTTTTCCAAGTATAAAAAAATGTACAATACCACTAGAGATTCGGTGATTTCTGTCACCAGTTAACCAGTGACTGGTGTTCGAGCTAGATTTAAGAAAATGTATTTTATTTAAGAAATTTCCCCATGACGACGTGTGTTTTGGGAAACGTTGGGAATGAATTAAAATTCTAGTGTCGTCGCATTATGTGAGAAACTCAGTCAAGTGTTAATTTGTGATTCCAATTACTAACCAGTTCCTTCAATTTTTATGTAGCTTTACATCCCTAAAAGATACAAAACATTGTAGAAATAGTACTTAAATAGAGTGAAAGTAATTATTACAAAAATTCTAGAGCAAACTAATTTTAAGTGTCTGATTACTTCTATGCTATGATCAGCAGGAAAGCATTTCAAAAGTGTAGCATAATTCAATTATACTTTGAGGGAAACTTAGCTGATAATCGCTATCACCAACCAGTCAGGTAATATTTGAATTGCTTCAAATGCAAATTTACTTATTTTTTATTAAAATATCAATGGTAAAAATTCAACGACTCCGATTTGAAAATAGGATAACTCGATTGAGGATTTCTGAATTTCAAATTGGAAAATGAATACCGCGAATCGCCTGGGGCGTACGATTGTAGTATACAGCCTGCGTAGGCATCTATTCGCAATATTTACAGTTGTAATTCTATTGCTAGGTGTTCGGATTACTCAGCGTGAACAATTGAGGCGTTTAACACCGGAATAAAACCCTCATTCCCAGCGCGATGTTAGTCCGATAATAAAACATGTCCGCCAGACTAGCGGAAGATTGCCTCTGCTCGGATTGGCGGATTCGCTGTAATTTGTTTATGGGTTTTTAAGATTAGTATTATTTTCGTACCGATGTAGTTAGTTATACAGTTTGCTTTTAGGAAATCGATTTGCGCACGAAATGACGAGATAGCTCTTCAAAGTTTTTTTTTTTTTGCAATACGCGTGAGATCACATCTGATCTGAGCAATTGAGATCTTTTAGTTTTCTATTAGGTTTCGATCGATGTGCCTATGTCTCGATTACTTGTAAATATATTTTATACAAAGTAGACCTGTGTTAGTGAGAAATGTGGATTTTTTATCAATTGACTTATAATCAATCACTGGTGTTATAAGTCACGTCACGTTACACGTCGAAAACATTTTCCAATATTTGGCAATATAAATGAATATTAAAATAAACACGTAAATTGAGAGAACTTAAAAAAATAGTTATTTTCGTCAGTATATTAATATTTTATTGTAAATTGTTAATTTCTTGAGAATAATAATTTTGATTGAATACCAAATATAAATTTATAAATGTAATATATATCTTTTTCTTTTGCTCTAAAGCTAAAAATAATACTACCGAAATTTTAATTAATTTTGATCACAATTAAGGTGATAAATGGCTGTGAAGAAACAGTAAAATATATTAAATTCAAAGTACTCTTAATATAAACTATCAAAAAAAATAAAATTATATTCTATAAATAGTTTTAAGTAGTGCCCGCTGTATATACACTGGGTTTTCGTAGCCTCGCATGAATCACCTGTATATATACAAGAAACATATTTTTACGTGTTTCGCGGTTAACAACAATGCACACAAGAAAGCTGACAGATTATCTTGACGCCTTATTTTTGTTTTATTAAAAATTCTAAGAAATCCACACAACGCGGCGGTCGAGGCCTGTTTGATTAAATTCCTTTCGCGTTTTATTCGAATTTAACGCGCATTTTTATCTTAATATAGCCCGCCGCCTGCTACATGCCTCCCCTACATGTATGGCAAAGCTATTTAATTACATTTTTAATAATATTAAAGAGCGGAAAAACACTATAATTTTGCGTACCCAGCCCAGCTTGACCAAGAAGTGACTCACGCGTTTTAAAATTCAAATATATTTTTTCGTAGCACAGACGAGCTGGATATACTTTAAAAATTAATGGTTGTGTAATGTATTAACATTAACATAAACACATACACACACCCACACACACATATATATATATATATATATATATATATATATATATATATATATAATTTTATTTTACATTAAATGTGGTCGCGTCGTTGAGGCAGACATTGAACTAAAAAAAATTATTTCCAAGTAAATGCTTTAAATTGTACATTATCCTACGTCTATCATTAAAAGCCCAATTTTAAATTTTAATAAATGAGTAGTATATATTTAGGAGATCATTTCGTTTGTTTCAATATAGCTTTAAAATTAACTTATTATAAAATATTATAAAAAATATAAAAATTATAATACTCCAAGTAAAATACTACCGCATAGATTTTCGTAGTTAGACAGAATATTTCTAATTAATCTAATGCCGACATTAATAACCAGCCAAATAACTAAAGTGCTTATGTTTAAAATTCCAAAAGAAATATTTTTTTTCAATTATGTATAAACATATTTTGTCATTTTTTTGGCTTGTGTTATTTTATTCTAGTTTTCCTACATTATGATAGTAAATAGTTTTCAATTAACCATTAATTTTAATATTAACACTCGAAGCAAGCTGCTGTATTATTATTATCCAGCAAACAAAAAATATTAAAAAACGTTATCAAAATAAACTATAAAATGATTTTTTTTATACCATTGTTTAAGCTCATGCTATTTTTAAACAATACAAAAGCAAAGATTTCTTTTTACGTATTATGAAAGCACATTAGTTAATTTAACTTAAATAATATTTAATTACGGTAAAATTAAATTGACCATACCGTTTATTGATACAGGTTATGTATTACATTACCAAAAGTTATCTGTATATAAATATAATACATCCATATTGTGTTTACGATAATATAACAGCAAGTAAAGAATTCACGTATTTGTGTCTGAAAAAATGTCTCTTTTTTTATTTCATTATTCCAGTACTTAATTTGCGCTGTAATTCAATAGCTCAACCTAATTCACTCCACAAGATGCTATTGTTTTTCCTAAATATGTGGGGCAGTTGTCTAAGGCTTTGTCGCTCCACATTGAGGTTAACTCCTGATTATTAGGGGCGTGTCGATGGCATATAACCCACCGCGTCACACGTCACCCCACTAATGACGAATAACAATGGCCCCGCAAGCTTCGTAATCTGTTGTTAATTAGATCTACTTTAAATACAGGCGTTTTTATCGCCGTTAAAAAAGTATTAGTTAGTTTTAAAGATATCGCAAGCACAAATGATTTTCGTAATGAGTGTTTAGAGTTTTAATTTAAATTGAGGTTAGAAAATAATATTTTATGTTTTCAGGATGTATATGAAGTATACTGAAAAAACATTAAAATATACACAAAGAGAAAAAGCCGTTCAAATTATTTAGTTAATTATCTTAACACACTATAGGCGGGTAACCATAGCGGGCAAAATTCGCGTAAAATTTCGCGTGCGAAATCTAGTCTATACATTAACCCTTTGCACTCTTTGATTTTTATTTTCCGTTTAGCAACTCCGAGTTAATTAGTCTATCAATAATAAATTTTAAAATTTATTTTAAAACAGGGGTGGCCGTTTAAATTCCAAAATGGCCACCCTCTGCGTATACATTTAAATTATGAGTGATCGGCATGAAAACAATAACAAGACGAAATTTATTGTTCCTTATCTTTATTTTATAAACAAATATTAAAGAAGTAACGTTGACGAGTCTAAACAAACATTACGAGCTGTAAACCTAAAGAGTAAATTGACCTTATGCCGCTTTTAGTGTAAACACATTCAAACGGGTATTTCTGTACCCGTACCGCCTTTAGTGTGTTAATAATCAGTGTTTTCCTCAGTTCTGTGTATCTGATATAATATTTGATTTTTTAAATATAACCATTAGTAGGTTTGTTACTGTATTTATCAATCATATACGTAGCTCGTTAATTTTATATAATTATTGTATTTTATTCTGTGTGCGAACTCCAGTCATCGAACATGACTAATCAATGTTTTTTTTTTCATAAAATATAAGCAAAGTTTTTTTGGTGTCAATATTAAATAAGACCTATAGTATTTAAACCTGCTCCCAGGGCTTTAAATCTCTTCGGGCTTGCTCGATGCGTGCGACGTCAGAGTTTTTCCCGGCAAGACGTTCCCCTTATAAACCGCGACATAATTTACAAGGTAAATAATGTGCCGCTCGTCTCCTGCAGGAGCTCTTTCGACCAACTTGCGTGGAACTTTTTGATTGCCTATGGCCGGGAGATTTATTGCTTGTGGCTAAAATAATTAAAATTAACACCGTGAACCTCGGATTTACGACGTGGCACTGCATGTTAGTCATTTTTTAAATGTTATGAAAGTTTTTTTTTTTTTATTTAAGGTGAAATATTGTGTTTTTGGCACTCTCAGAAATCCGGTGTTAATTGGATAATAAGCCTGGAATGTGTACTTTCGTGCTTTGGCTATAATTATAAAATATATAAATCATTTTTACCGTTAAAAAAACCATACTCTGAGGATTGATTTTTTGAATATTAAAATTTAGTTCATTACTGTAATTAACACATAGTAAATCTTATAATGTCAAATTTAATTAATTTATAAATGAGTTAAAACATTAATAATATGCATTTAATAAAAATGACTTTTATTATATATGCTAGTTAATAAAAGAAAATGTAGCATTAGAAGCAATGGAATTATTATATTATATTCTTTTGCACATAGGGTATAAAATTATTTTCGTTTTTTCCTTGGCGTCTGCGTTTTTTGGTTTTAAAAAAGAAGCATAATATGATTTTTCACTGTCAATAATCGCGCAGATGCCAAACCAAGTAATTTGAAAGGTTTTTCAAACCACCGAAGATTCAAATGTCTTGTATAAAATTGTATTAAAAACAATTGAAAAATTATACTGTGGTATCAAATAATGTTTGAAAAGCAAACGGCCTCCTGCCCAGCGCGTTTATTCCAATTTAGATTTTCTATTAAAGAAGTCAACCAAGCATACGTTCGTATTGTCACGAGCCACAAACATTCGCCAAGGATGCCGTTTTCAGTACAATAATCTCGCCACGACAAAGGCAATATGGTTTAGGAGAAATCCGCGAAGTTAGAAATATGGCCAAGTTGATATTGTTTTGTGAATGTTGAGACATTATTTGTTTTGTAATAATACATAAATATGTAGACCGTACATTGTGATTTCGTTTCTCATACCTGATTATCGTTAAAAGCTATTTTCTACCTTTGCGATGATATGTTTATATTTACGAATAAGCGTTCAAGTGTACATTCATCATTGGATTTTGATACATTTTCTAATTTCCCCACAGAGAGTTTTTAAATAAAAATATTAGTGTTTAAAAACGTTGGTTTCCACAAAAAAAAAAATTCCACAACAGACATTTTTTATTATTATTTAAATGACGCATGTATACATACATGCATCTTTTAATAAAACTAATGTTTGATAGTCGAAATTCATATGACTTACAGCGTCAGAGTTTGGTTAGTAAATTATTTGAAAAAAAAAAAGATAAAAACCAGTTAAGCATAAAAACATTCAGAGTTAAATGTGCGTTCAATTGCTAAAATATACAGAATATATATTTCAAAGGTAATTTATTCAGTTGATAGAGGTTGGAAGTTGATTGTTCACGTGTCGCAATTTAAACAGACCCAGTTTCTAATTATTTCATATTATTATTTTATTCAATTTTAAATTAGAAAATTCAGCCGATTGTGTGGAATCGTGACAAAAGTGGAAATGACTTCCCGTTTCCGCTTGTCAAGTGATTAATTTGGGCACTTCTGGGAGCCGTCCGTTTCGGGAGACACGAAAAGAAGCCTGCCAAATATTTCACGTCATTTCGTCGAAGCGAAAACTCAAGGTGGGGCTTTTTGTTTTTTTCCTTCACAAACACTTTTAAACTAAGCTGTTGTTTTTACTTGGGAAAATAATTCATTTTTCAAATAACTTTCACACAAAACTTACTCTAATAATTTTTCAATTATTATTTTTCAGATTTGAGAGATCCCTTTGAAAAGGCTTTCGTATGTTTATTTTAAGGGGCTAGAACCTTTAAAATCGTTCTTGATAAGGTTGAAAGAAACTTATACATTACAATTAGTTAATTTATAATTCGGGTATATTTAACATTAAAGCTTATGTATTCGTTGCCGAATCATATAATCTCAATTTTAGAACCCAAAAATAAGTTTGATGATAAATGCAAGCTAAAGAGACAAGATCAGATAAAAATATTAAAAAACAAATGTTTTTTTGAAAATATATCATTTATTAAAGATCCAAATAGATGGATTTTATTTGTTTACTATGAAAATTTAACGCTTAAAACTTATTGTCTAAGATTAATCTCGACAGTGTTGAAAGTAATTTAAAAGGGATATATTTTTATAAATTTATCGTTTATTAGAATTGCATTATTCTTGAACAACAAATCTATTGTATAATTTAAAAAGCAACGTGGTAGAGTGTCGGCTGTTCATACAATCTGTTGCATAATGCAGAGAGCAAACTGTTAACCCTCTCACTCTCCATGAACACTTCTCTGGTATTTTTGACTCCCACGTTGGCACTCCCGGGAATTCAATTTGAAGCTTCTGTATTAAAGTGAACCAACTTTGGATGGAGTATGCTTCATTCTATTTCAAATCATTTATTTTCAAAGTTTGTTATTAAAGCACAGAGACGCCTTTAATTTGCTCGAATTTGATATATCTTTGATATTCTCCAGATGAATATTGTTTACTCGAATTATTTCGGCATTATATAAATGTTAATGTTGAGCAGTAGTCATTCTACTCGTATGTTATTTTACGTTCTATAAAATCACTCACTATCACAGCAATAACGCTCCTTTGAACAAATTAAGGATTGAGTTCATCATTATACATGAGATAATTCTGTAGGGAGTATAAATATAAATGATATATTATCTTTAGTTTTTCTCATAACATTGGTATTGTAATATATACAGGGTGCGCCATATTTTATGTCGGTATGTGAATAATATATATATTTAAATAAAAATCAATAAAATTGTAATATCTACATAATTGTAAATGCTTCGAGTTACTATCTTTTTTATGTGGTTGAATTAATGTCTGTGAAAATTTTTATTTAATATATTCAAAATGTTGTACCGTTTAGAGCAAAAGCCAAATCTCAGTGCTGAAAATAGAATTTCATGGAATTCCTTTATACTTCTCTTGCCCCAATTATGATTGAGGACACAGGGTCAGTGGCACGGCCGACCAGGGAGAGAGCCTTGCTTTACCGATGGGGTTGGGAAATGGGGAGGACTCTTATCAGGCAGGCCCTGCTCTCAGCTTTAGGCAGCAGAAAAAAACGTTTTGTCTTATTACTCACGTGGAAAAATAACAAATTGCTTCAGGGGAAATGGTTTATATGTAATGAAACAAAACCTGCCAATAATCAACACTATACCCAGCTAATTGTTTTATAGAATGCTTTAATGTTGAGTATCATGAATTTGTACGTAAAAAAAATAATTTATCTACTTGAGATCCTCTTTGTATAACAAGAGCTATTTATGAACCGTGATTAGTGTATTTTGTTATTAGCGACTAGTGCATTTGATTTAATAAATCAAATACTAAACGGCTGTATAAAATTTAAAAAAAGCTGTAAAAAAATGATACAATTTTTAATTAACATATTTTTTTCTAAATTGAAACATTCTCAAAGAGCGAAGCCAAATATCTTTAATATCATTGCTTGTTTTAACTGTATCATGATAGAATTTCAGCATTTTCCTTTTAGAAAAGTTTATTATTTTCAAAGCAAAAAAAAACATTTATCCACATTTCAACATATGTACATTGAAAAAATAATTTATGCTTTGAAATTAAATACGCGAAAGAATATTTTAAACTCACATAAATATAGCCGAATTTTTTACTAGCTTTTGTACACGAGTAGTATTGTTGAGAAATAGTTAAGGAGTAATATTTGTTTTCAACAATATTGAAATACTTGGAAAAAAATTGTAGCGAATTTTTTATGAAAGCAAGCCGGCATTGATTTTCTTCTTAACTTTATATAAAAAAAAAACAAAAAAAAGCTTAGTTAAAATTTTGTTTTAAGTTAGTTGTAGATTATTTATCTGTTAATGAAGCGTATATTTTTTTGATGGCCTTCACATTATTTCATTTATTATATTACAAGCTCTTTTATTTTACTCTTTATTTCATATTATATAATTATTTTTATTTTTAAAAAACTTTACTCGCATATTTTTTTTTATCAAATTATAGCAAAATATGCTATAACAAAATTAGAGTTTTATATTTGTTTAATTTAAGGATATTTGTAAATAAATATTTTTCTGTGGAGCTAAAGGTAACGGCTAAATTATAAAAACCTATAACTCCCTCACAGTAATTTGAACAATTAGGTCTACCTATACAGTGTAGCCACAGATATGGCGTCCAACCCTCGGTATCAGAGGTTTCACTCACTCCTGAATATTTCACATCCCTTGTAGGAAAGCAGAGCAGATTATACAAGGAATTATACGTAAGTGAAGGGAGAAGGGTTCCAAATGGAAAGGGTGGAATTCGTTACAGGTGAGTTCTGGCGATACTCTGGAAATGACAAACCGTGGGGTAGTGTCCGTTTCAACGAGTTTTTTCTGATTTTTAGTTCGGTGTATAATAACGTTTGAAAATACAAATATTTACTTGGATATTTTTTTTAATTTTAGTCACTATAGCATTAGAACAAAGAATTCTTATATCTTTTTTGTAAACTAATATAAATATGCTTATCACATTTGGTGTTGATTATGCGTACATATTTCATATAGTATATATAATAATTTAAGCATGTCATTACTCAAAAAGAGTTTAGGTTAGTGTTTATAACCGCAGTAATATTTATAAAAAATTTGAAGTTATGAATTTATAGGATTTTTAAAAATTAGCTTTTTGTAGATGAAAATGAGTTATTTTTTTATAATTAAAGCAAATTCCAAATTTTCTAAAACCATTATTTAATATTACTATGAACATACAAAGAATTTTAATTACTTTGGTTCAAGGCGGTATTAATTGAAAAAATAACTAACTCAGCCTCCCTCAGAGGGGAAACCTCAAGTTGTCCCCCCTTAGTAAATCATCCCCGTGACCGCCTAATTTCCCGCCACGCCCCCTCCCCGGGTTAAATGGTCCTTTATTCCCACGCCTGTCCTTTTGTCGGCCATCTCGAGCCGAGCCTTCCTTCTGCAGCCATTCTCGGGGCCATCACTGAGGTGTGGCGGTGCTTTACAAGCTGCTGGAAATTTTAATCATAATGACACGAAACGAGGCGCGTTACAATGAAACAAGTCGCTTTCATGCTATATTACCGCGGAGCACCGCGTTTCCGAAATTCATTCAACTACTTAATAAAAGGTCCTGCTATGAAAAAATATTTATATATTTTTTCGATTTAAACCACTACATAATATAATTACATTGAGATTTTTTAAAAATAAAATAAATTTATTTTGTCACAAGATTTAAAATACTAACATAGAAAGTAGGCCCAATTTATCACAAAATATAAAAAAAATTTAAAATCACTAAAAATGTGTAGGATTTGAACCTACATTCACAAGCTTACATGGCCGGTGTACTGACCCTTATACTAACAAGTCACATATATTAATCGAGAATTTTTAACAATCATAATCTGCACACGAACCAATGTGCTCAGGCCAATCAGGCCTAAAATATCATATTAGTAAGTAATATAAGCCTGTAAAGGTAATTAAATCGCACTTGATTGACGTTCAATCAACAAAATAGACATATATATAAAATATATTAAAAAATAAATATTATCTATTTACGTACTACAGATGCATCTCAATTACATTAAAATAACTTTAAAATACTTATAAAAAACATAGCGAATTATTAAGTTCGTCTCTGAAAAATCAGTCAAAAAAATTAATAGGAAAACTTTAAGCACCAAAAAACGCATTTTACGATTTTAAAACAATTAGTTTCTAACTTGTCATTTTTTCTCGCAAAAAATGACAAGCTACTTTCTAAAATAATTGGTAGAGTGACTCTTCAGTTTGACTCACTAAAAAGATTATGAGTCCACCAGGTCTGTCCACATGGTACACTCATTGAATAAGTCGCTGGAAAATGGTACAGCCTGTCTATAAAACTCAACACATCGTCGAAGGAGCAACCCAACATGTTATTAAAAATTTAATGTTTTTTAGACATTTTAAAGAGTCTAAAGTTATATTTATTTCACTATAAAAAATTGGTCATTCCATTTGTTAAATGTTTTTAACTGAAAATACCGCGTATTTTTTATACCTGAAAATATTAATATATAGAGTTCAAATATTTTGCACTAGAAAATTAGAGGTAAATGACAAAAACTGCATATTCTTCATATAAACATTGATATCGTTCATTCAAAAATACTTGTTAAAGTATATACATATTAATTGAGTAGTTTAAGTAGATAAGGTAAGCTTTCAAAATAATAAGAAAGCGTAGCCGTAAAAATAGCTCTATATTATACATGACATATTTTTCAGTAAGTTTTAATGAAGTCTTGTTTTGTTAAGCTTAAAATTGTAAGAAGTGCTTTCAGTGGCTATAGTTTCCCCACTTTCTCTCGACAGAACCTTTCAATAGAACTAAAGCCTCCAAGACCGGAAGTCTATTGTGAGGACGCTTTTCTATTAGATTCAGCCGCTGAGAGAATGTTTGCATGGAACTATGCGCAGGTAATCAACAAACATGTCATTAAATAATACAGTAAAATTAATATTTTTTTACACTGTCATAATAGCGCATTGAAGTTTTTAACACAGTTATGTGACAGTTATGTGATACAGTTAAAAAAGTATTAAAAAACCAGATTATATAAGTTTATACTACATTTAGTTTTGTGAGCTATCTCAAAAAGCATTACTTTAACTTAAAATAAAAAATAGATATTGATGATGAAAATTATATATATGTATATATATATATATATATATATATATATATATATATATATATATATATATATATATATATATATATAATATATATATATATAAATTCTATTGAATTAATCCTTTAATCATTTTCAAATAAAAATCTAATAGAAAATTATATCCCTTTTTTTAATTACAGATTAAAAATCGCCATAGATAATTGAAAGTATCAACTATATGATAAGAAAATCACTATTAAAAAATAGTATACAGATGTTAATGCAAATAAAATCCATTAATTATATTGTTTCTTTTATATTGACGCACTCGAAGTCCGGGTCTAAAAATAACCACAATAAAAGGCTTGTTTATTTACTTGGCACTTTGGCAGAGGTTCTGCGTCCATATAAATAACTTACCGATGGTCTGACGAATGAATGTTGTAAGTAATTGGTTTCCAACCTTTCGAGAAGTTTAATTGTGTCTATGTAGACACGAATTAATTAAAAAATAATTCATTTTCATTTTAGTGTATTATTTTTTAAACGTCATAAAAGAGATGTAAATGATTTCTAGCAACTTAGGAAAAGACAGTGATTGCTTTTAAAATTATTCTAACAAAAAATGATAACATAAAAAAAGTAGCCAAAGAAAATATTTTTTATTAAGTCTTTGTTATTTTTTTAATCAGTACAACGATTTTAACAAAATTTTGACAAATGAAGACCACAAATTTCACTAAGCAAAATTAAATTTCACTAAGATCAAGATAATGTTCAAAATTTTGTTACAAAATCTAAATAAATAGCTTAAAAAGAGTTTTGCTTTCAAAGTTAAATACTAGAAAAATAACCAAAAAAATATGTATTGAAAAATATGAAAATACAACTTCATATCTTGGATTACTTTATAATATATCTGGAATATTCATTGAAAATATATTTCCTACAAGTTTCGATACAAAGTTTGAGACCAGTTTAACCTAGAAAAATGTAATAAAATACCTGAAATGTGCTACAGTCTGAGCTCAGTTCATGTAACAAGGAAAGTATATCCCGAGTAATGGTAAATACATTTTAAAACTATTTTTATTTTGAAAAATGATAGCAAAAAATGTGACCTTTGTCTCTACAACCCGGTATTTTTTTTTAGATGTAAACTTGTGATATTTTGGACGCAGAGCCTTAGAGTGTCACACACTTGACGCGGACAGACCGACCAGGCAGGGTTTTTTGTGTTTTGAATAAGGCATCTCACATTATATCATAGTTGTGACATTTAAAATAAAAAAAATTAAATGATATGAAGGAAAGATGTTGTCTCTCTGGACCGAGCATGTCGAGTGGAGAGAGAGTATTATTTACTGGTATGCATGAGATGTCTCATCAAATAACCTTTACACATAACGATGAATAGAAGTAAGCGCTGGATAGAAACAATAGTGTATGTCTAAGCCGTACATGTCCATTGTAGACAGAGGATCAACTTAAATGCATGAGATATTTTACAAAATATCATGGATGTGAAATATATAGATAATGATAAATGGGAGTAGGTGATAAATAGAAACAAAATGTATGTCTTTGCTGACTGACCAGGCCAATTGTAGACAAAGAATACATATATTAATATGCTTAAAATATTTCTCTAAATATCACGGAAGCTGCTATGTAGAAAAAAATTAAAAGGAATAGGAATAATCGAGACTCACCCAACTAATGGGGTCTTAATATGATAATTTAAATTTTTTTATTGAACAAAAGATTTTTATATTTAAGATAAGTATTATTCTCTATAGATTTTTATGTACATTAAGTTTTCCACACAATTATAAACATTAAATTAACAACCTTTTTTCGTTTTGATATTTAAAAATACACTCAAAAGGAATTACGTAACTTTACTTGGGTTGATACGGATACAACAAAATTTTATTTGGGAACCCTTTAAGCCTACAGAAGTTGAGAGTTTCTAAATGTTTTATTTTAGGAGTCCTCGATCTGCCTAAAATTATATAACCACCAAATACATCACAAACACAAGCTTTAATAAAATAAATTAAATATATCACATCACAGAGTCTGTCTCGCGTACCACAACATGAACCGCTAAATATAATCTGGAGCTTTCACGAGTTGACGGATACTTCTACACCATAAACGTATTAAATGTGATGTATTTATATATATATATATATATATATATATATATATATATATATATATATATATATATATATACATATATATACACACACACACACACCTATGTGTGTTCGTGTGTGAATGTACGTAATTACAAGTAAATATATCTCTAACATTTATGATTTTTTCATTTTTAATGCGAGAAAAAATATTTGGTTTTTGAAAATAATACTTTTTTGAGTCTTTTGTAAAGTATAATTTGATAAACTTTCTGCCCGAATGTCAATAGGTGAATGTTTTTTTAATCACTAATCCAAAAGTATTCGTAGTTTAAGCGCTGTAAAACTTAGTTAAATAATAATTTAATAAATAGTAAACCTCCGTAAAATTAAACATAATAAGTTGAATAATACTATGTTTCAGGCATTTGTAGCATAGGATTATGCCAATTCGTGCTCAACAATCATTACCAGCTTATAACATACTCAGAAAAATGTAAACTCATATTATTATAATATGGTTTTTAAGTACTTAATCTTAAATAATGATTATGTTATCAAAAAATTGTAAATATCATTGCAAGTATAAAATATGTTTAAAAAAATGGAAAGGCTTTTGATTAGGAACACACGGAAGGCTGTTATAATTATTAAACACATTATTTTTAAGAGTCCCTTGGTGCTACTTTCAATTTAAATAATGTCTAATTTATATTAAATTCTAAGCATTCAGATGCTGTATAATAAATTCAGTTAGAATATTTGATGTATTTTGTGAGGCGAGGTTTTTTCAGTAAATGATGGGACAATACGCGGCAGCGATATTTTCCCGAAAAGCTGTTGGGGCATTTCAGGCTATAAAGGGTACTACATTCCGTTATAACTCATGTTCATTGTTACACGGTCCTTGTTTTAAAGTCATTTAACGAGACGGTCGTGGGTCTTGGTCCTGATTAGCAAAGTTAAATAGTGGATTTGTCGAGTTAGCGTCACCCTGTATACGGTCGGAGTGGTGACAAGAACACGGGTTTCTAGCGACTAATGTTTGCTTGGCAGTTGTTCTAGGAAAATACGATGCAACTTCAAAAAAGAAAACCATTCGATCTTAATATGGTTATTTAAATAAAATAGTTTACATGCGATGTCGAATAATTATACATCACGCGTTTGTACCTCATACCATTAAAAAGTTGGTTTTTTAAGCTAAAATTTATGAATTTACTATAAATTTACTATGAAGAAAATTCATTGTTATTAAAAATGCCAATAAATATTTTATGGGTATTTTTTCTTCCTCAGTTGTGAATAAGTATGAAAAAAATACCTACAATGAAATAAACAAAATCGTTCGATTAAGAATATTATAAAAATTTTATTAAACAGATTTGTTTGATAAAATATGTATATTATGCCATATTTTGATAAATGGTATGAAATAAAGCATTTCTCTTCATAATATCTGAAATTTGCATTGACATGTGGCACAACAAGCCGACAGCAGCAGATATCGGACGTATCTGGATATGGCAACTCAATAGTTCTTGGAAAGGCTTCAATTTTCATAATGTTATATTGAATTTGAAATAGAATATACCTTAATATTAACATCATACATGTGCCATAAATTTATTAAAACAAAATACTGAAATTTAGTAAATTAGTTTTAAAAGTATACAGTAAAAAAAAAATATATAGATGCCAAGATGTGCTTCGTAAATGAAAATTTTAATATAATAAAATTAGTATTGGTTTCATTCTACTCAGTGTGTATTATGAAACAAGCACACGTTTTGGTCGATATCGTTTTGCCGAGATACCAGATCATTTTTAGAAGCGGATTTTGTATATATTTATTAGGAAAAGATTTTTGGTACTTTCAGTTTTTCTATAAATAAAAAGTTCGTTCACGTAGAGCTTACAGTGATCGAAAAAAAATATTATAAAATTGTTGTATGTATATGTTGTCGTTGAGGTATAAAATTTCTACATATATTTGAATAAATATTTCCCTTAAAAAAATGATATTCATAACATTTAAAAATATCTAGTATATATTGGTATCGGTAATTTTAAATACGTCATAATTTCAGTCGTACAATTTTTACCTCTACAACTTTTTTTAGAATCAAGCGTAGGCAACTTTTCCTACATTTGGAAACGGAGCAGAAGCAGTGACCCTTAATAGCTGACACGTTTTACGTAAAGGTTCAGAGTTATAGCTTGAAAATAACATGTTTGTTCCATGAAGGCGGCGGGGGTGCGTTTGCATCATGAAATTCATTGCCTTTTCGAACGGTCCCGGGGAAGGTCGACCATCGCGATGACTACCTGAGGAGCAATAAACCAAGCATCCAGCAGGGCGATTTCTGCGAACCTGCAACAATTCTCCAGCTACCATTTAGAATTACTATTTATCTCAAAAAACAAAAAAATAAACCATAGAACGTCAAGGGATGCCTGAAATAAAATATGTTTTTAGTTTATAACTAACCAGAGACAGTTAGAACTGAATTAGAAAACAATCTTATAAACAACTCTATTCTTTAATATGAGAGAAAAAATACAGGACTTAAACTTTCTTTTTAGGCATAAAAAATGCGATTAGAGGCTGTAGAGGACATCTAGAACTTGTAACATTTCCAATTAAAAATATGTATAGCTTTAATATAATGTTTTTTTCAGAAAAAATGTTAGATAACGCATAAAACAATGTTGCACGTATAACGCGTTGTTTAATTGCTTTAGTTATGATAAACGGAAATCTAGGAATAAAAAACGACGTATGAGATACTAGCTATCAGAAAAACTAAAACTATTAATTAAAACATTAAAATGAACAAATTTATAAGATTGATCATTTATGATTACAAACAGTTTTTCATTCAATTTATTTATAACTTAGTTTGTAATACGTATATATATTTGTTTTGAAATACATGAAATTGGATATATCTCCCAGAACTTTTCATTTTGGATTTCATAATTGAAAAATGTATTTTTATATATCAAAAATTGATAGACAGTTCTGTTTAAATGTCTGATGTAACTTAAAAAAATCATTATTATATAGTAGATAAGTGAACAGAATATAAAGAATGCGCACAAAAGTACAGAGTTAGAAACTTCTTGCGGCCTTTGATGTTCTATAAAGAGGATTGTAAAGAAAAAAAAGTATTTTTACCAGGCGGATCTGCAAGACGAAAATAAAATGTATTCCGATTTTCTTTCATTTCTTTATTCCCAACCCGGCAAAGTGTTATTTTTAATACATAAGATAGGAATTCCACGCCATTGGATAGCGAAAATTATTTTCGTGAAGTTTTATAAATCGGAATACAGTGTCGGCACTTATAATTTGACTTGAAATATTTTATTCTTACTCTTGAGATTTTCCGTAAAAAATTGCTAAGTAATATTTTTAATAAAATATTTATTATTCAAGGACGTAATTAATATTGTGCCAACATTTTTGTCTTCATATTTTTTGTTTAACCTAAGCCCTAACAATTATTTTGAATTTTATTTCATCGTTGCTGATATGAACAAAGTATTTTATCATTCAATGTAGCATAAGATTGATTTATTTTTTATAAAAATGATATGAAATTCAATTTATCACTTTACGATATATAAGTTCTGTTATTCCATTCAATCCGACGTGTGTAGTTTATTCAACACGGCATCAGTATATTTTTATAATTTTCAAACTTGTTAATCAGAAAACCTTTATGAATCAATGTTGCAATAATATAAAGTCACTTACTTACAAGCAAAAAAAAAAGTCAACTGTTATCTAACAAAGATAACTAACATCGATTTCAGTAAAAACTTTGGCTATTGCAATATGAAAGATAAAAGGAAACGAAAGTTTGCTGTACATTTCTGTTTTAAAAAAAAAAATTAAATGATAATTATATTTTTAGTATTTTAAGTAATAAAAAAACAAAAAATGTTTTTATCTGAAATCGTAGAGAAGTGATGATATCGTGCAAGGCAACCTCGATTGCAATCAAAGTTGTGGGTATTTGATTTACTTTCCACATAGATTTATCCTCGCCTCAATCATAAAACTAAACTTTCGTAATAAATTTGTTGTGCTAGAATTGCTCGTTTAAAATTTAATCGTTATATTATTTTACGATTGTAAAAAAACAGGAGAATTAACATTCTTAATGGCGTACTTCAACATCCTTCTAATGAAAACATATTATGCCATAAATTATAAAAAAAATACCATCGAAACAAGTCTCAAGGTATCGAATTTTAGATTCTAAACGTACTTCGTAATTACGGAAAATAAAGAAGAATACCTTTCCCGATTCATCAGTTTAAGGATTCTTATCTGTATTTCCAGATGACTGATTTTCGTTTGAAAATAAAAAAATACAACTTGCTGTTATACAACAAGTTTCTATTATATATTTTATGAGCGGAAGGCTTTCTTATTTACTTTAAATAATCTTAATGAAGAGTTTTTTTTAACAAAAATATTGGTAAATAAAACCTTTTGAAAAATTTGAAAAAAATCATGAATAAAAATGAACGTAATTAGATATCTATCTAGCTATTCAAATTTGTTGCATACATAGAGACTACTACAAACTAAATCGGCTACCAGTATTTATCATTATTATGAAAAGTAAGAATTTTTACATTAGTATCACTACTCAAGCTAAAACAAAACTTTCGTATTTTTGAAGAAGATGAAGATGAATAAATAATACAGAGTAGGTACTCGTTATTTCCCGGATTTTTGAAATTAAAAATAATAAGTATTTCTTTATAACCTTACAAATCAATAATTTGAGAGAGACGTAATTTTTTTGAAAAAATCAGAAAATATATAATTTTCATGAATATAAAATTTTAAAAAAATTATCGGGTTAATAAGATTCATTAGTAAGTTTTAATACAAAATCTCTTAATCCCGTAAGCCTCACGATAAATTTAAGCTTTAATTTATAAACTTAACATATGATAAAATTTTGTTAATTAACTTAATTATTTGTCATCTATTTTTTAAAATAAATATTAGGAGAGTAATAAGATAAATAAATGAATAAGGAGTAAGAATGTTTATATAAGTTCCAAATAACCTTTTTTTAATTAACCAAAAAAATGAACACCTTTATTGGACACCTCGTCACCAATTAGTTTTTTATTTGGATACGAGCTTGAAATACGACAGAACAAAACATAAATCAAAACAACAAAAAAAATACGTCGATGGTGCGATATGTTGTTGGTTAAATCAACATATTTTCAGGGGAATTATTATTCAAGAAGTGAGGTCCTATCGGCTTTGCGTGCTCAGTGCAAAGCCTTTATACAGTAGCGGCGCCCTATTTTCAAACGCAATTTATAATGTCGATGATCTATTTTTTTAAGATCACAAACATGTCAACTGTTTACGATCATTTGTATTTTTCATTGTGTTTTTTTTATTCGTTGCCATTAACTAAAAATCAAAATTTTATGCTATCAATCCTAAATATATATTATATTTGACTAAATATTGTATTGATCCTCATTTGTAGATAAGTGTATTTAGACATTTAAAGTAATATGTTTAATATAAATACTAAAAAACACCAAAAAAAGACTTATTCTATTTAATTTAAAACACTACCCATACATCACATAATAATTCATAGGAAAGTAAAAGAAAACACATTTTTATAATTTTGAATAAAACACCAATATCAGAAAAAAGCCAAACAAATGTGCTTCTATGTCATAAAAAATATTTTTGGAAAACAATTTTTAAAACAAATCTGCCACTATTTCAATTTTGACTCTGGACATGCACAAAATTTTTGAAACACATTGAGATTTTTTCTATTCATTTAATAAATTTTAAAACTTCAAGCCAATTCAATTGCGACATGCTTTGAAAGTGAGCAAACTTGCCTAGAATTTTTAAAAATTGCACATTGTGATGATGATATGGATGATGTTTTAAATAATTTGCCAAAATCCACCGAGACTTCCCAGAAACTTGAAAGGACTGCCACATGATCGTAATTTTTTTAGGTTTGTTTTTTCAGATAATTTTTTAAGAAAGACGATCGTTCTTGAGTAATTCTTTACCATAAGAACAAAGCCGAAAATTATTTTATTGATTTTATTTCAAAGGAATTGCAAGAAAGGTCCTAGAGAGTCAATCCTTTGTCCCAAGTTTCTTCTAATTACTGAAGATTTTCTCCAGCCAAAACTCATCCTTCTATAAAATAATTTTAATAGACAATTCTTATAAAAAAGTTGCTTGATATTTCGGAAATATTCACAATAAGAAAATTGATTTATTACATAATTGAATAAATTATATCTAAATTAGCCACCAAAACCTTGTAAATGAGATACGTTTAGTTTAAAAATATTGTTGGCAAGTAGTTTTCAAAACATTATTGTAGTAATTCGCCGAAATTCTTCATTTTCAAATCTATTGGATATTATTTTGGGTGGTGTAAGATAAAAAATATTAACAAAAAACCTTCGTGTATGGCGGATATTAGTATGTCAGATCACAATGAGAGACAAGAGAACAGTGAAAAATAATGATGATAAAACATTGTTTGAGAGATAAATGAATTACTAAAATTTATCTGAAAAGTTTACAGTGATTGAAAATATTTTGTATTAAGAGAGGATTTTTTTGTAAATTTGATGTACAGCTGGCAATTATCAAAATTACAAAAAATATTCCTGCGGTTCTTCAACCAGAACTTTATTTTAAAATACCACATAATTTTTATTACAAATCAATCGAGAAACACAATGTATGAGTTTGAAATTGATTCAATAACAAACATCAATTCAAACAGTTTGTCGTGAACACCTCAAAACTCTGCTTGTAATGAATCCCTAGCGCTGTCTACGGGTAATCTTTCCTGGATCACAAGGATGAGTTTCATGTGCACTAGCATGGAGCATGCCTAGACAGATGCATTGGCCGGGATGACGGAGTATGATGTAGTGACACGCGATCATGGCCCTTGAGCTCACGGTGCGCCGAGGACAGATGCGGACAGATACGTGCGGTGCGGCGGGCGTGGACGCCGGAAGCGGCACTAACTAACCAACTAACAACCACTGACGAAGCAACGCAACACCACGTATCGAGTTATATAATATAAAATGTTATGCGTTGCGTTATTTTCAGGAGCAGAAAAGTTTTCATGACAAAACATTCCAGCGCAATTTCAAGTGTTCCATAAAACAAAATCAGCGGGAAGAACTCTCGTTCACGCTATAAGTTCCATATAACCCTTAAAGTCACGCTGCAATATCATTCTAGAAACTTGCACCACCTCTGTTCAACATCGCTCAACACGGCGAAACACATCATCACAGTGTTCAATGCCGCATATCATGGTGCAATACGCCCAAACACTGTATCACAAACAAAACGATCATCATTGGCGTAATCATTTTGTCGTGCGGTGAATACCTGCAGTGTTCATTAAATAAAAACGGATAGTTTACAGGTACAGCTCGGTGTAAAAGCAGCCATAAAAAATTACACCTGCTTGGGTGTTTGAACGGCTAACGCAGATGACACGAATTCATCATCCACATTGTTTCAATGTCACCGTGTAAATTTATTTTCTGAAGCCAATTTTCATGAAAAAAAAAAAAAAAAAAAAAACACACACCTACGCGCTGAGCTGATGTTTGAAGCCCTCCATTACTTACCCCGGCGGGGTCCAGAAAATAAATTTGCAAGGCGCCGATGATTCGCGAGAGAGTGGATATGCAGACGCGGCGTGGCGGCGATCAGTTGCATCACTTGATCAGTTTGTTGTTTGTTCTTTCGTGAGTCAGTGAGGGGCGATGCGCGATGGCGGGTGCCGCTCCGTGCGGTTACCGTGGAGGGCCAGGAGGTCGCGGAGGGAGCGATGCACGGCCGGCGACTCGTCATAGGGTCTGTAGGACTCGAAGGGCGAGCGCGGCTCGTACCGCTCGTAGGGCGCGGCGCACAACAGCCCCGTCAGCAGCGAGCGACTCCGCCACAGCTCCGCGCGCGGCACGCTCCCTGCACAGGCCACAGCTGTACTGCCTCTTCCTGGCCGGGCCTCAGCCGAACAAACCCGAAACTCAACATTCAACGGAGGCGAGGCTAGAACCTTTGGAACCTTGATCTGACATCGCATATTTCAAAATCCGGGCGTTGGGACCGTATCGGCCCGCCCCCGCCTCGCTCCCGGTCCGCTTAGCTTTATCCAGAAAAATGCTTGAAGTTAAACTCTCCACCATATTCCAGTTGAAAGGATTTTCAAAAAATGTGTAAGAGTGATACTTGTGTTGTGAATTTTCGGAATACACAGAGATTAACAACATATTGTGTGTATGCTTATGATAATATTATTTAAAACAAATTTTGAACTATTGTCAATACACGATAAGATAAAACTTATGACCTTGTTTATTAATGGGCTACTTTGCATCATTTTCTTAAGCTTATATAGTTAAAAGCTGAAACACCCTTCAAAGAGCGATTATTCACGTACACGTAAACTGCCTCTAATAAAAATTGTGTTAAAAGAAACTGTAACATTTTTCCAGTCTCTCTTTGGCAACTTTAATTTCATGAAAGTTTAAATACAATTTGATTTACAAAATCACATGAGGACTTATTCTTTCATGACATATTTTATTAGCATAACCAAAGAGAAACTATTTGTTATTCCAGATACGAAACTTTCTTATATTACATTTAAAAAGTGGAGCCTCTAAATGATCTATGTTTACTCCCTTCAGGGAGATGCCGCGAGTTTGAATATCGCGGGTACTAATAACGAATAAGAGGGGAAAAGAGAAATTTCACAGAAAAACTCTTTGTGGAAAATATTTTTGTTTTTCTTGTTGATTGATATCCTGGTACTTCATTAAATAACGTGTTTGTTGAAGTGTGCTGACGTAGGAATATGAAGAGAGGCATATGGTACCTTATTCAGATAAGTGCCTATTAATAAAAAAAATTTACGAGATAACCCGCGATATTTGATACGATAATCCGGATGTAAAGACTATTTATTGAATGAAAACAAAGAGGGAAAAGTCACATATTAAATATGTTGATTTTTATTTCGTATTGTTACAAATAATATTTTTTTTGAAGAAACAAATAGAAACGAAAGGCTTGATAATTTAAAAAACAAACCAATATCGGTTGAATAAAAATAAATGGTTTTAATGATACAAGTTCCCCATTTATAGAAATATCATAAGTTTATATTATCATCTATAAATATTATCTATTAAAAGACGCTCTTTATAGTTCATTACTTATTTAAAAAATTACATAAGTTAATTTGAAATGTACAACGTAGGATAAAATTGCTTGTAGGTTGTATTTAGAAAATAATTACTTTATAAAAATAGAAGAACCTGAAAGTGAAGTCTGTAAAGTAAAAACATTATAATTAAGTACAAACATAAATAAACACACCAAGAACATTATATTTGTCTTTGTTGAATAAACGTGAATTTTCAATCAGATGTTTTTAAAGAATGCAGCGTTAATTGACAATTAAACCTAAAACATTTTTATTTAAATATTTTTAAATAAGTTTCTAATTTATAGATTGAAATTGTTTGAAATCTTTCTTACAAAATTTAAAACTTATATATCTAACACATAATTACTTTACATTTATTTAAATTTTAATTATACAACCAGATTTTTTAAAATATTTATTTCTTAAGAAAAACCTTAATGCTTTATTTATCAATCTCTAATAAGATGTTAATTTTATAAATAAAAATTGTATTAGAAGGACATCAATTCCTAGAGTAAATCAACCAAAACTATAAATATATGTAAAGGAAACAAACAAACAATTTTTGAAAATATTATTTTTAGTCAAGCAAAACAGAAAGCATATTAATCAAATTTTAAAGGTTTTTTCATACTCTATGGACTTGTTCAAGACAATTGGTTTATTTATTTGAACCATTTTTTTTAAAAATCAGATAGATACTTTTGCACTTAAAAAAATAAATAAACACAGTAAGTATTGATGATAGTTGAATATGAACACACAAACCATTATAATTTTTAATAGAGATAATAGAAAAATCATAATGTATAATATTTATTTCGTTTTATGAAACAGTGGTGCGTATCAGTGATCAATAGATGTTTGAATAATGATGATGAAATAATTTGTTTTTATTTAAGAATGTGGCTACTAATACAAAACCCAAATATCCTCACATTATTTAAAAGGATTACAATTTTTTTTATAAAAAATTATAATGGGTTTAGGAACTAGAAGGTACTATTTTATATATTTTTTTTTCTACCGCTCATATTGTGATGTAAAATATTCTTGTTACCAATAAAATTTAAAACACACGTTAAATGTGATTAAATGATAACGTTTTATGTTGTAATTGATACGTGCGATGTTTAAACATATATTCGTGTACATTGTGTGATTATCCCTGCAATAACATTGGATTTATTCTACAGCTGAAATGTGTTTATGAGTAGCCAGAAACTGCTGTTAGATTTATTGACAGACTTATTTCGTCATTAAATTTCAGTTGGAACTTTATTTTATTATGTCACGTCAATGGACGTTAGAAGAGAGTGAAAACCAAGCGAAGCGATAGTAATCTGCGGTCGTTTACAGGAAAAAATGGAGCGCCGAGAGTGGATTCCATTTTAGTCCCTAAGAACACTTCACGAAAAGGGTAGTTCCTTTGAAAGTACTCAGTGCCTTATGTCAAACCTATTAGTGGCTGACTTTTTAGGTAAATATAATACAAAATTTTTCTAAGAATACTACGTAAAAATTGTTCTTATATACATTTTTTTTACAAATGTTATAAATTTCTGTAACACGTTAAAAGGCAGAATTTAAATTTTATAAGCCTCAAAAATTGCATTGATCAGTACAAGTGCATAAAATATGCTGAAAAAGTATATTAAGTTGTAAATAAGCAAACAAGCGAAATTTTGAATATCATGTATTTGCGCACTTCGGCGAGCGAAAGGCACTTCTTCGAGCGAAATTATATTAACATAATTTAATGAAATGTTTTACTTCGGGATTTATTTAAGCAGAACAGTTAAGATCGTTAACAGATATGGAATATTAAAAAAAAAAAAAAATACAAACGATGGCATTCGCGGGTTAATTCAGAGGCGGTATTTATTAGCTCTCGAAGGCAAAATAAATCCAAACATTAAATCTGACCAATCAGGCTACGAATCTGTGACCTTTCCCATAACTCAGCCGGCGGAGTTTGCGCGAAAGCTCTCGAGTTATTTTCCCGAATATAAAATGCGTATTATTTATATAAAAATAAAGTTTCTCGGATTAATTGCAGATAAGGCGGCGAGGGTACCGCGGGTCGCCCCGCACGGCACCCCGTGGACCCACATTAGCTCCCACGCGATGGCCTTCTATAAATACCCCGAACGCGATCTCACTCTAACACCGAGTTATCAACGGAAAACGTTTCACGAAATTATATTCATATTAATTTGATTTAACGTGTTAATTTTCGCATACCTTTATGCCGCGATACCGTTAATTGATCGCGCGCTTTAAATTTTCCCGTTTTTGTGTTAGAAGTGCGCGAACAGCAATAAGATGCGATTCAAGGTTCATTGCCACCAGTTTCAATTTTCAAAAAAATATATACTCTGAAATACGGTATATGTTTATTTTTTTTTAATATATGTATTGAAGGCTCTAAGCTTGATGTAAAGACATGTAACGGGTATGGGTATGGGTGAAGATGGATAGTGAGACTCACCGAAAGGCAGTTCGAAACGGCAGTCGAGGAGTAGCGCGTGTCCGGTGGCTCCGGCAGTTCCGACCACTTCCGCCCCGCGCACGACCAGCTCTCCCGCCAGTGGCACCCACCGGCCGCACCCCTCCTGAAGACAAGCACACAGCCTTATAATCATACAAAAAAAATCATCAGTTTTATCGAAAAACCCAAAAATAAGCGGCCCACATCTGTAACAGTAACATTTTTTTTTCACGAAATATAAGGAGGGATTTTTCTTTCCGTTTGTGTCTTGGTAGAGTGAATCATCGCAATGCAGGTTAAATGGGCGTGAAGGACCCGCTCGTGATGTGTAACTCTCGCGAAGCTGTTACTTTATACGGCCTCGTAGCCTTCAATAATGTACGCAGGACGGCCGCCCCATTATCGCCACCGGGCGCAGCTCGGGGGATGAAAGTTTTTCAATTCCCGCCGGTGCAGGCCTGGCGGGGGTGGCCTCGCGCCTTGCGTCTTGCGCTCGTTTTGAAAACTGCAAAACTTCAGCACACAGAGCACTCATTCAAATCCAAATATTTTATAATAATAATGTTTTCAATGTTGCGATATTATACTATAAGCAAATTTTTTCCAAAAATATTAGCATTTATAGGGATTTCATTCATCCGCACTCAATAGTCATCTCGCCTAGTAAAAAACCAACAAATAATATGTATACAAAAAGTATTTACGCGGTAGTGCTGTTATTAAGTATTGTATTGTTTAAAATAAGTATATAAGTATTGTAAAAATGTTTATATTTTTGTTTCACATAAAAAAAATTTAAAAATTGGAGTAGCGTGTTTATTTAAAAATAACAAATTATCAACGAAAAAAATATTTTTAGCATAATATAACTATCAACACTTTAAATAAGATTTTATCGTAACACTGTATTTGTTTTTAATTAAACTAAAAAAGACGACATATATTACAGTTTTTTTATTCTGCTTGGATTTACAAAAAAAATAACCTAAAAACTCAACGCTTAAAAAATATTAAAACATGCCAATTTTTCTCCTACAGAAACCAGTAAACAAAAATTCTTTAAGTCTTTTTATATTTATTATTATTATAAATAGAAGCAAGGTAAGAAATCTTACGAGCCTACAGTTTCTGTTTGTGAAATCTTGCTAAAGCATGTGGGTATACTTTTCACATATTGAGTATTAAGCTGGCAAAAAGCAAAGAGAAAACTCATCGTACCGGCTTTAAAAAATTATACATTCAACGAGAACATAAAAGCAATAACCTGCGATGCTCGGATAAAAGACACTAGCCATTTTAAGTCCCGACCGGATAAAACCAAGACTCCCTCGTACAAAATGTGATTATTTTTCCTAGCTCAACATTTAAGAAAGGGTTGTATAAGTACAGCCACGGGGCTGTGTTTCTCTTACTTGAACATCAGTTGAATCTGATACCATCCCTCAGCGGGACAGCTCGCTTCATAAATGTTTTGTCATTGTTATTAAGGCTGTACGGAGAATCGCATAATGGCACAGAGAACTTATTTACTTTCTATGAAGACTGCTAATGCTTAGTGGGGCCGTTGTTATAAGAACGTGTGTTTTTAAAGGACGCCAGCGAAACAATGTTCTTTAAATGCGAAATAGCATCTATTCCTGGACCTTTACACTATATTATTATATTAATAAAACATTAAATTCATTTGGACGGCTCAGTTGAGAACATTTTCTAGAATTAGATTTTTTAAATTATTTTGTTGAAATTAATTAAAATGATTTATGTCCGAGTTTATAGACACGATTAAATCAGACGATTTACAACAATGCTGCTAACATTGCCCAATGTGAACGTAAAGTCATTATCGATTGAAAAAAACTGAAACTAAAAAGATGTATGAATAACAGTTTTAGTGCACATCTAGAACAATTATTTTACATACGTTTTTCTTTTTTAAAAGTGTGCTGGTTTGTTAACGTTTGAGCTTGCAGAAATATTATGTAGAACGCAAGAGCTATCGATTATATAAATGCTTTTTTTAATTATTACCAACCACGCACGTGTACTTGTTTATATGCAACGTACTTTGATTTTGTACTTCTATATACTGCATAAAGTTAGAAAAATTTTGAAATACTAAGCTAAACATTTTTTTGTACAAATAATAACTTGTTACACGCAATGTTTTTTAAGATAATATTAAAAACCCTCAACGACATATTAAAAATTATAAAATATACTTGAAAAATAGAATTTAAAAAAGACTTTAATTTTATACGTAACTTAATACAACTTAAAAACAAAAAAAATATTTATTAAATTGAAAATAGGCTAGCAAGTCGCTAGCAAGTCACAAGCAATAGAGTGTAAGTAAAAACGTTAAAAAAACAGTTTTCTTATTTTATTAAATTTTAATTTTCTTATAATCTTATATTCTGTCCACAAAATTAGTATACTCCTGTAATAATTACGTTCCGGACCTAGTTTTTCTTAAGTAGGTATTAAAATTATTCCCGAGATTGGTGTAAGTTTCACTGGCGACTGCCACTTCCTCTACAAGACATGCCCCAGTTTTCCCAGGCGTTATTTAAACCCCCATTCTGAATATATTTATACATTTCAGCCACAACTCGGGAATTTTCATCAACTTATTTATAAAAAACGAGGTTCTAACGCGTTCTGTGAAGAACCTCCCCCTTCAAAAAGAACACAAAAAAACGAAAATTTCTGTCTGGTATGTAATTACTTAATAAGTTAGGTATTTTTAAGGGCTATTGACGGCGCGGAAGTATTTTGCAATTTTTACCAGAAAATTTAAATTCCTACTGTTTTATAAAGCTATATTTTTGTTTTTATTAATATTTCAAATTTTATACTGATCTCAGAGCACACCAAATAATATTCGCTTATTTGGGTTTTCTATAATAAATTTTAAAAAATTATTCAAATAAAATTCACACATATATTTAAAATGTATGATAAGAACTCGAATTTGAAAAATTGTCAATTATTAATCACCATATTTTTAATAGGAAGCTTAGCATACAAGATAAAGGATACGGTTATTTGATTGTAAATAAATATTGTTATTTTAAACCAGGGTTGATCATACGACTTGATTGATATAAGAGTTGATAAAACCTAATCAGGCTATCTTCAAAGAGTTTCTTTCGGATAAGGAATCTTAGTAAGTCTAGACTTCTCAGTAAGCCTCTTACATATAAATCTAGTTAAAGTATAAAGAGCCTAGAAAATTAAAACCACAAAACTGTTACGTAAATTGAATTTTGCGCTTTTGTACACATATTTTATCTTTCAAAGCTTTGGATGGCAGTTATCTCTAAAGAAATGTAATACCATGTTTAAATTGATTTATTGAAGGCAAGCACTACTTTTGAAAAGGTTTACAAAACAAATAAAAAAATATATTATCTCTCTGGTGATTGGGTTTGCACTTTAAAATACAATAATTTATACTAAAAATTATATATATTAGAAAAGGGTCTCTCTTGTAAGTTGTGTTGTAAACTTACGGGAAATAAAACATAGCAAACTGATGGTTGAAAAAACATTTCTGATGATGTAATATACATTTAAAAAAAGGGCAAATTTAAATATTGACAGTTAAAAATTATCGCTGGATATTATTTTAAAATAAAATAACGTAATTAATTTTTAACACCGATAATATTTACAAAAACCTTAAAATCTTAATTTTTTATAGTTGAAGTTAAATTTGATATAAAATATACAAATATTTCAATAATTTATATATATTTTTATTTGTATTTAATATACAATAAAATAAATAAATATACTCTTTTATCGATTGAATACATAATTTTAGCGCTTTGTCATTTACTTATTTGTAAAAAAATTCACAAAACCCCACTCTCATTGGAGATGCGATCTAGAAAGTTGGCACAACTAGTCGCGTAACCGAATTGAATTAAAATAAAGTATCGAATTAATTATTTACATTGGATACGCAATGATCCTTATTATTTTTTGATTGTTAAAGTATAAATTGATTGTGATTCACGTGTCGGCAGCAATCACCACGTTTGATTAAGTTGCAATACGTGCTCTGCGTGGGGCTTAAGCCTATATTCTACGGCATAATATTAATCTGTTATTAAACCAAAAATAACCTTGGAATTTTAATAAAGTTTGCTGTTGTTTTGTAGTTGTTTATGTTGCTAAGTTCGCTGTTAAATTAAAATGATATTGATGTTAAACAAAATATGATTTTCATGAAGCATTAATCAAGACATCGCACTCTATCCAGAGCATCTACTATTGAAAATATATTAAGCGTAATGATATGAATTCTAATATAGTTATATAAAATTATTTTGAAATAAATTAAAATTTTAATCGGGACAAACATATCACAACAGTGATTTTAAATAAATATCAAATTAATAGGAAAATAAACAATGTATGTACCGCAGCATAATTTTCAATTGACGATGATATTATTTTGCCATGATCGTTAAAGTATATGTAAAGGAGTATGATAAATTGATAGGACAATAGTTATGGATAGTTATGATTTACTACAATTAATTAATATATTTTATTATATTGCTGTCACGTTTATACTCATTTAATATATTTTTTAATAATTACATTTTGATTGAGAATTGTTTTATTTTGCTATTATGATATTTTTATATCAATAATGATAAAAAAAGATTTTTTTTTTGAATAAACCAAAATAATTTGACAATAAATTATTTAACAAAGATATTTATATTATTTTGGATTTTTATAAAGATTTTTTAGAAAACAATTTAAAAAGTGATCTCACGTTTCTGAGAAAAATATTCCGTCCTTTTTTTTCCACGTTCAAGAAAACATGTGTGTTTTTATTTCATCCATATTTTTGAAGAACGTTACACTCCCTTGTGAGGTCACCCCTACCCCCGATCTCACTCTGCGTCTGCCTTCGCGGGGTTGTTAGCCCTTCCCGGAAAAAAATACAACTTAATGAATGCAAATTCGGCTCAAATTAATTTGAATTGCAGATGAAAATTTACCTTAAGATTTTACTTTTACAAAAATTGGAATAATATTTTTTATCGAAACGTAATTGTAACATAAAAATATATTTATTGATAAAACATAAACTTATTTTTAAATTTATTATTGCAATAAAATTCAAAGAGCTTCTGGCGTTATAAAAAAAAAATAATTAAATAATTATTTTTAACAATTTTTAAAAAATTGTAATAAATTGAATATTTCTATGTACATCGTTATTTGATATCAAATTACAATACAAAATCTTTTTTTGTAAAGTGATTTTGTAAAATTATTAGTCTTAAACATTAGTAACTAAATATTTATTCAACCCACAATGGATGTATAAAATTTCAAGAGTTTTTAAGTAATGACTCAATAAAAAGCAAACGATATGTAACAAGCACGATATTTATTATTTTGTAATATATTCAATTTTAAAAATAACTATTCTTATAAATGAACTATATGACTGTTTCAATTAAAAACGAACAAAGGGGTTTTTCTGAGCGACAAAGCATCATGACGTAAAAAAAAAGTACTGGCTTGGCAAATTTCCTTTGAGGGAAGAAAAAGACTTGCGGGAGAGATTGGAAGTCTATTGGCAGAGGGAACAATTCCGAAGTGTAAAATCCAAGACTTGTTACAAGAAACAATGGAACGGAATTAAAATGAATGAATACAACCTATTGGAGTTAAACAATCATTGATTTTATATTTCTTAGCTTGGACATTTAATATTACTTCATATTTAAATACAATTGTCTCTCAGAGTTTTGTGTTTAACCTATAAATGATCATTACCAATCGTGAATATTGTAACTTAAATCAATTAAAAAATAGGACCATAATGTAAAAAAAAAATTGGAAAAATACTAATTTTGATTCCATATAGGTTGGTACAGTAGTTTATATGATTCTATATATGATAATATTATCGATTTCCCCATACATTGTAATGAACGATATTGTAAATAATATTTTTGGGCCAGGAACAGGTTTATTTATTTATTTGCTACAGTCAAAACAATAATATTTAATTTATAAAGATATGTTATTTTGATTAATCATATTACACATAAATTCAATTACAAAACATTTGAAACTACACCATGCTCAATTTGTTCAACAAATCTATTTCACTTTAAATCAAATCAAGTGGCATTTTTTAGTTGTTTATAATTAAAACAACTGGTGTTGTTATAAAATTTTTCACCCACAAAGGAGAAAACGGGAAATAGAATTTATTAAAAATTAACGTAACCGTACCGTTGGGTATAATTCTGTATTTTTTTTTGTTTTTAAAAAATAACTTTGACTCAACTTTCAGGGGTGAATAATTTCATGGAAAGTTCCCAAAGTCGCGGAAACATCGTAGATAACACTAGTTGAAATATTTAATTCAATTATTAACATTTTATTTTAATATCAATATTAACTTGCATTTATTTATTTATATTCTTGAGCGTTAGGCTGTGCCTGGTATTGGTTATCATTTCATCTCGTTTGATTCATTTAGTATTAAGATCGTAAGGGGAATTTATTACATGTACGTAACTAAATTAGAAATATTCATTATACAAACACAAAAAGTGACCCTTTTTCTTAAATGAATAAAACCTATTTTTTTAATAATAATTGTTAGCTTTATTACGTGGTGATGCTTGGAATAAAAAAACGTGTGTCCTTATAGCGTTAGATACAAAAAACATAGAAAAAGATTTTTTCATTGTGCGTTTATATTTCCTATTAGTCACTTTTTGGGTAGAATACGATGAAATATAAGAGCACTGCTGAAATAAATGTGGTCTATTATATAAATTCGGAACCTAAATTGTTGCGGTAACTACAAAAACGTAACTTGTTTGATACATTTGTAGTTCTATTATGGTAAGTAAAATGGTTTAGTATTTATATATACATAAACCAGGTATTGATTAATGAAATAATTGTAAAAATGAATAGTTTTAAATGACGTTTAGTAATCGAATAAATATTATAATTTGTAAGCAAGAAGGGAAGTGGATATTTCATCTGTCAAGGTGTTGAAAATGTTATTTATGTTGTTATGCAATAAGAAATTTATGATGTAGCATGTTTTCCGACATAGTTGTTTATTTTATTATTTTACGATATATTATATTTAAACAATAAATCAATATCGCAAGAGAATTTACGGTTATTCTTATTAGTAAACGGTTTCATTATCAACGGCTTCCGCAGACCCAAGAAATCCTAGTCTAGAAAACCATTTAAAGTCAAAACCGCTAATAAATAAAAAAATATTGTAATTTCCTTGTCATTCAGCTATTCGTCTTTGTTATTTAAATCAAAGAGAGCCAATCTTGTACAGCACAAAAGCCTCCGTGAGATCAAAATAAAAACAAATCAATAATATCATGATGATGTGCTTTACTGAGAAAATTATCCACTTGATAAGTAATCGTATAACTGACAAAGTCTGTCGATAGAATGATTTCCGGCGCGGATGAAGAAATTAAGAAGTATCTGAGTATATTTAGAATCGTGACATTTTGGATAGGTTTCGGATTTAATTATCTCGACTTTGGGGATTCTTTTACGATTGGTATCGTTTTTCAGTATGACTGAGTACTGGTATACTGAAGCTGTGTGGCAAAGAGGATAATTATATTTGAGGAATAGTGCTCCCTGTTGCCAGTGCCACAGACTACTTGAGATTCGCAGCCCACCGAGCGGGGAGGCCTCGGATCGCATACCTAAATAGTAATTAAAACTAAAGCCTGAAAGAATCTTTCACTCTCAAAATTCGCACTGAAAAACATTGAGAAATGAATCCTATGTTTAGAAATATTTTTAAAATAGCATTATGGCATAACATGACCCAATAAACAATCTTTCCATTTAAATTTGCATTTCATAAAATATTTATTTACAATAGCTTCTGGTATAATATGGTCAAAATGGCAATATTAAGATAAGCGCATGGCGGTTAAGGCTAAGAAAGGCTTGAGAAAATTCTAACTTTTACTGTCACTGCGTCAAGACAAAAGCTACCAAGTATATAAAAAAATTAATTTTACATTTGATAACATATCACACAAAATGAAGGTAATAAAAAAAAATTATAAATACACTTAAATTTAAAAAATAAATAAAATTTGTAACCTACAATAGGAGTTTATATATTTGGTCCATTATGGTTTCATTGTTAAAACGACTCTCAGTAGGTTGTCTTTCAAGAAAAATATACCGTTTCTGGTTTTCAGTCTATTTTTATAGCTATTTCTATCTTCAAATTATAATAAAGTTGTTGAATCTACTAAAAGCTTCACAGCCTATTCAAAGGTCTCGATCCAAGTAGATAGAACACTCCAGAATCTTTTACTCCGAAGGTTATGAGCTATCTACCAACGTGGGTGGTGGCCTTTACGAGTGTGCTGGCAGCACTGAAAGTACTTTTAATAATTTGCTACAATAACATGTTTTTTGCAGTCCAATATATACAGAAATTTTGCAACGGTAATGCAGATCAGCTGTAAAAAAAAACATAAATTATAATTTTTCCAACCCTATTTGATACATCATAGTACAATTCACATTTTAACATACGACATTTAATGAAGATTTAATTTTTGTAGTTTATAAGCTCGGAGAGTGCCCTAAAGAAAAAGGGGACAGACATGAACTCTGAATTTCTAAAAAAAGTTATATCACTTTACAAGACTAGTTTCACCCGTCGACCATAGCATAATGCCAATATAATAACGTCTCGTTGTGGTGGGAAATATTAAACATAGATTTATACTTTTCACTTGTGAAACAAAGTACACATACATATATATATATATATATGTGTGTGTGTGTGTGTGTGTGAGTGTGTGTGTGAGTGTGTGTGTGTCTTTAAGTGTATCTATATCGATTTCAAGGATGTCCGCTTTATTATGCACGACAATAACCGTTCCTATGTACAAATCTTGGCGTGCGATCAACAAGCCGCCTAGCAACAGAGCGGGCGGGCCGCAGCCTCCAGGGCGAGGAGCTCCGCCGGGGGCAGGAAGGGGCGGCCGCCCCGATGGTCGTCTGGCGCCAGCCCCGTCTGGGAGGCTCGGCACCGCAGGGACACTCACGAGATTGTTCCCCGAGACGATTTTTATACTTGGAAGCACCGCAAGAGGCAAATCGATAAGCTTGAGGTCGAAACTGGTGACGTTGTCAATCAACGCAGATCTATACTAATTTATTATAAATGGTGTCCCAAAATTAACGCAAGATTTGAATAAAACAGAAAACGCAATTATTAGTCTTTTGATTGTTATTTTTTGAGTGAATCATAAAGTAAATACAATAGGGTTATTTATGAAACAACACATTGGGTTAAGTTAGGAATTTTATCCAATTTCGGCAGAAAGAACTGTGTTATGGCGATTTATGTTAAATGGCGACAAATTCAAATCTTGCGTTAATTTTGGGACACATATATAATAAAATTTAAGGCTATCGCATAAAAATGGACTACTCCTAAGCCACCCTCAAATAACCTACATGATCAAATTCGTAAAAAAATAAAAAATAATAATGCTTATCAATGTATATTTGATAACACTACTGTTTAAATGCTTCGTAAATCAATTATAGGGACTCTAAAGTGAATACTGTACAAGTAATAAAAATATGTTCTGTGATACGTATATATTATATTATGTAAGAAAATGAACGAAACGAAACCTAAACGAATGAGTTTCATTTAATACAACAAAAAAACACAATAGTTAATTTTTTTTATTATTTTATAATTCCTGCAGGAAATGTTTTTACACGTTATTGATTTTTTAAATTTATTTGGATCATGTTAGTAAATTATATCTAAAAATCATCTCAATGTACGAGTAAGGTGACTTTATTTTGTTTGGTAAAAAAATGCTCATTTTGATATATGTTCTGATAATTGACAATCTGTTTAAACATATTTCAGACCTTAAAATATTAAATATATACACCTGCCTACATGAAACATTGTTATAATATAATACCGCTGTATTTGCGTAACTAATATTTGCACCAAATGAGCTCTCAAAGTCTCGAGTTCAAGTGAAAATTCAGCACTTAAACATTAAAGAATGTAAAATATTTTATATGTTTATTATTACAGTTAAAATATTTGTCGTAGAATATCATTAGCGTTCTTGTAATTTAATAATTTTGAACTTAAAAACACTTGGGATATTTTATTACGATTTTTAAATTAAAAACACACAGATATAATATTTTAAAACCAGACCTTCGATAAAATTTAATTACGTTTACACGTTACTTTTCTGTTTAAACGGTGTAATACCCAAAGGTTTATAATCTCACCAGTAGGTATTCGCCCCGGAATTTGGGGAAATGCCCAACTGTCGATGAGACAAAGCTACCCCAGGATATAGCACTGCTACAGAAAATCTAACGATATATACAAGTGAGCTTCCGGCGCCTGAAAACCGGAACACCTTGGTTAGGGGATGGAAACCACTGAAAACAGCTAACCACCCACCAACCGGGTGAGCTAGCATGGTAGTCTATAGCTATTCTATTCTTGATATAAGGCGAGACAAAGTTTGGCAAATGCTATTATTCTGAAGTAGAGACATGCCCAAAAAAATAAACAATACAATTAATTTATAATTTCATAGAGTTTTTGTCAAAATTGATCGTTTCCTTAAATTTTCTTTTGAAAATAAAAATATATTCTCAAAACTCAGTTAAATTTGTTTTCAAGTAAATTTAAACAACCTGTTAATTATAAATACGCATAGAATTAATTGTAAAGAGGTAAAAATTATCTCTGTGGATATAGCAAGTTGGATAAAGATATTACATTTTTGAGATTGAAAGGGAACACACAAATATATATATATAATATAAATATTTCTGTGTGTGTGTATGTAAGAAAATAAATTTGGCTCAGTTATAAAAATATAATTTTATTAAAGTAGACTTGTTTTGAATTTTACTTTTTGCGTGGAATTTGATTAACGGCTAAAGTATTCGAGGAGATGAAAGTTGCGTGAAAATAAAAAGAAATGAATTTCTCATCCTGAAAGAATGAGTCATAGTTATAAATTTTCCACTTAGTTGGAAGATTCCTCGCCCAATGCCTATGAGTCATTCGAATAAGTCGGGACCGGAGAACGCGACTTGCATTTGAATAGCATTATTATTTTACAAATAAAAGCTTCTACGTCGACCCATGGTATACAGCCACAAGGGGTCGCACTAAGAACTTGTGCTCTATTCTAGGAAAGTTTAATATTTTAAAAGGGTTAACTTAAGCTTACATTTTTTTTAGAAAGAGCCGTTTTGAGTTTTGACACATTTTCTTACGTTTTGGGCCCAGAAATCTATTTTAATTAATATCGTATCTAAAATGACTTCAGACTGAATTTAATATTTTTTTGCAATTTTTTTGATTTATTGCATTTTTGTAATAATGTTTGTATAATGTTTGTATAACCTTGCAAAGCAAATGACGAAACACTTTTGAAGCAGGGACTGGCTGCAAATGAAAGTTATTATATCGTGCATTTTTATCTGTGTGATTATATAATTAAGATTTTGGACACTTATTACATATATTAAGCTTCAAGTTATTGCTAGAATTTTTCTTTCCTTTACCTGTTTTCTTTTTTTATGCAAAAATTGACAACTTTATACACCTAAACAGTTTAAAAAATTGCTGCTTAATGTTGCTTAACGTCTCAAAGGAATCAAACTTTATGAAAGTTATATATTTGTAGTCGCTATCATGTTTTTGCGTTTATAAAATATTCCTCGGCATGTCAATTGTACCATATTTGAGTTTATATATTATCTAAATATTTAAAACCATACGTGTTAGTAAAAAAGTAAATTTATTTATATCAATATATTAAAAAAACTGTATTTAAATTTTAAATATTTTACTTTGATTTATTGTGTGAAATTCATTATATATAAGTACGTTGCACGCATCATTATAAGGGATGATTAATGGTGGAGCTGCTTTGTAAAGAAGATGTATTGAGTGTAGTCAGCTCGACAGATGCTTAATTGGACAATTTTCTTTGCCTTTTGTTCGTAATATTTGAATATCAATAAGGTTTCAGATAAAACCAAGTTAAGAGATTCTTCCTTTACCAATTCACAGTGGATACAATATGAATCTCCTGAAACACCACACGACATATATTATATATATATTTATCTAAACATAAAGATATTTATTTTTCACAAAGCAGAACATTTATTATTCATTACCTGAATAATAAATATCTTAAGTTGCATGAGGTACTCATGTATGAAATGAATTATGATTTTTCTTTAAAAATATCCGTTTGAGCCGATTTCACTCAATAAAGCTCAATAGCTTGCCCAAACAAAAGTATCGATTTTGTCTTGTAAAATATATATAACGATCTTTTAAGGTTGATTTATATATTATTGAACAAACAATAGCATACAACAGATTCGAGAACTTCTTTAAATGAACCCAAAGAAGACATTGAATTTTTCATACAGATTTAAAAAAAAACATTTTTATGGATATATGAAATAACATGGAAAATATTTTTTTTACAAAAAATACACTAACCAACTTTGATATGTTTTTTTTTACCCTCTGAAAAAAATATTATTTTTTGGACACAAAACAAATTTCCTGGAATGCTTTTCACGTCAACGTAAGCCTATCTGTTCAAATTTCGTCTTGAAAATGCAAGGGTGTCTTTTCACTCTATATTGTATTAAAAAACCTTAATTTTATATTAAAAAATATATGTATACGATACAGATATTTTTAAACTAAACTTAGGACATTTATTTAATTAAAATTTACTGATGAACGGTTATAAAAGTGTGCATTTTATAAATATAAAGTATGATTTGATCTATACTTTAAAATTCACACATATATCTATATCAAACATGTAATTATTTATAAGCAGGAAAAACTGAGAAATTCTCCGATTTTTCTCTACCACAAAAAATAAAAGATAAAAGAGTTTTTTTTTTCTATTTAATATTGCGTTCAAACTTAAGATGAATTTAATTAAAATGAATGGTATTTGAAAACCACAAAAATCCTTAACAAGAGAAGGTTTTTTTCTAAAATGGTTTTCCTGAAATTAAACCAAGACACTAATCAAATTTTAAGAATTTTAAAATTAAGTTTCATTCAAATTTGAACACCGGATACCAATAAAAATTACACCCAAAAGTACTGCGTATTTAAAACGTGACGTGATTTTCTTTGATCATTTACCCGGGCTGTCGCCATTACTGATATGAATCACATCTCTTTAGAGTTTTGACCTACAAAAAACTTGGATTATCTCCAAATTTAGAAATGAATGGTTTTCTCTCATATCTGCTACGTTTGTGTCTATGCAATAAAAACACTGTCTGGTGGACTAAATACGTGGAGGCATTCAGGGTTCTGCTACCAGACTGGGTCGCTTGGCAGAGCTGCTGGTTCAAAGACACCCGTGAATTGTTATTATACTTTTGAAAATCATTACTAAAACCATATAACTTATTTAAAAATCAAATTTTTAATTTTTAACAATCTTTGATTCGATTTTTGTTCTGAAATTGCGTAAGTAAAAACTGTTTTAATTTATTTGAATATCGTTTTTTTATATACCGTCCATTTGTTGAGTTATAATATTTTATTTTAAAGAATCCTTCATTTTCCAATGACATCGATGTAATCGAAATATACTTCGAAAGTGTCTTCATTTGTATTAGTAAATTCATAATACTGATCAATGTTACAGACATCTTTTGATAAGAAAACAAAACGTCTTTGATAAATTACTTTTATCAAACACTTTCTTTTGTAAATAATAATATACACAGAAGAAATACCCAAAGACAAATTAGATCCATTCAAAGAAATTTTTATTTAAAACAAATTTAATTATACTTAAAGTAGTTACAACGCTATAACTTAATGCTCAAGTAAAAATAATAATTTAAAATAATAATTTAAAATAAAAATCATATTTGCGTATTTAGATTGAAATAAAAATAAACGTTTACATCGCATATACTTTTCCAATAAAATTAAATAATTAGTAATAACTGAACAGGCTATATAAAGAGTACAGTTTCATTTATATAGTATTATAAAGCACTATTTTACGTAACTGTTCCGTGAAAATATTTTGTTAAATACGTATCAACATGAATATACATACTTGTTCATGAGTTTAATGTATTTAAATTATTTTCAACACGTGTAAGAGTTCTTAGAAAGTCTTTTGAAATGATAAGACAGAGTTTTTCAGTAAAACATAAATGTTGGTTTAATACACTGTATGTTAACATTCTGAAAATTCATATAAAATATATAATAAACATTTTGTAATACATACGATCTTAATTTAAACTTTTAAGGACAATTACTAAAGAAATAGAAACGATGTAATATACCACACCCTCTAAGTTAATGTAAGATTGAAAGCATTTTATAAAAAAAAACTTTTTTATCACGTGAAAATTCAATTACCCACAATTAATTGCTGACTTTTATTTTGATGTATCTAGGACAAAATTTGTTTTGCAGCTTTATAGCTTCTGCAAAGTTGACGAGTTTCTACTTATTCAAGTATCATATAAATGCAATGTTAAAAAATAAATTTGCTCAACAGCGCCAGAGGGCCAACGGTGTAGAGGCTTCTTGGCTAACTGAAAAAGTGACTTCAGTACTTTCAGCGCAGTCAATTTAATCCCAGGAAGTAAATTATTTTTTAAATTAATATATGTTCATTTATTAGTTCGTAGAATGTAGCAATGTCAAGGGTATTATAGATATAGCTTTATTTGATATGATTTAAATGTCATCAATTTATTTCCTATACATATGAAGCAGACAAAATATTTTCATGATAATTCGAGCAAGAATACATAACATATCATTCCTAATGAAATATAATCATATAAATCAAATCCAGCAAATCTCTCTAGAGCACGCGGTTTTAAAATACCCGAGGAACTACATGTACCGCCGAATGCCTCCTGGAACTGTAGGGTCGATAAAACATTAGGGGCTGAGGGAGGCAGTAGCTGGCGGAACATCGACCGCCGCGGGGAGGCGGACAACTATGCCATTTTCATTCATTTTTTGTTGTGGGATTGGAAGTGGCGTTGAGTTTAAGATTAATGGAGACAATTATCACATCAATATTCTAAAGAAATTTTCAAATGTAAAACGTGGAAGAGATCTGCATGTGAAGAGTGTGTATAAAAACAAAATTTAAATACGTACATCTTATCGATTCAATGTGGACCAGCCTATCAAATCTACATACATGCTATTTTTTGCATATTTATAAATCTTAGTTAATGTTTATGTATTGTAAAATATATATATTTAAAAAAAAAATAGTAACATTTAGCAGTATGAATAATTTTAAAAAAATGTGTTCGAATTTTGTTTGAAACAGTATTTCGTGTATTAGCATAAATTGTTCTCGATATAAGAATCTTTACTAAAGGGCACTTCGTGTATGAAACATACGTTGTTTATTCAATGCAAAATAAAATAAAATGAATATGCACTACGTTATATTAATATTCAACATTACACTCTTAACCAGAGGCCGAAATGTTTCCAACAACAACCATAAAACAAAGATCATAATTCAAAAGGTTCATTTGACACGAGGCAAAGAAAACAGCCAACTTTTTGAAAACTGAACTCATTACAGAAAGGTTCTGTGCCGCCGGGGGTCATCATCCCCTAGTGTAGGTCACGTGGCCGCTTGCACTCCCCGCATTCACTCCCCGTACTGCCTTATATCGTTAAACCCTACAATTTACGCTACAACCGACCTCACTGTGGATTTCGGTTATAGCTCCACTATCGAAAACCTATTATTTTTTGCAACAAGAAAGTTATATAATGAAATAAGTAAACTTTTTATTTATATCTTCACATTGAGTTTATTTTATTATTTGCATTACTAGTTTCAACCTTATAACCAGGTCATCATCAGATGCACGACTTAAACTAGCAAAATATAGAAATAACATATGCTTAAATACAAATAACAGGATACTGGTAACAATAAAATTTTTGGCAAAATAGGTGAGGGTTATACAATTAGTTAAAATTAGAGGAGGGTTATACAATTAATTAAGTTTATGGACAACAAAGTTTTAATTAGTGTTTGTCAAACAAGTAAAAATAATAATAAAATAAAATAATAATAATAATAAAATAATATAACAATAAATTAAATTAAATTAAATTAAAACTAAAAATAACAATAAAGAATAATAATCAAAAAAAATAATAATAATCAATAAAATAATAACAATATTGATAAACTGATAATAATAATAATAATAATAATAATAATAGTAATAATAGTCAAAGTAAATAAATTAAAGTGGGAAAATATTTAATATAGGCGATGAGAATGGGAAAACAATATTATTAATTAGTGTATTATCTTTTAAGTTAGACTGTTTACGAATCTCCAATATTTCAAGATTATTAAGTGTTGAACCTCTCTGTGTGTATCTATGTAGAATATCAAATCCACCATTATATGTATGATCTGATTCAATGAGATGGTTTGCAAATTCAGAGTAATTATTAGTTTTTAAACAACTTAAATGTTCTTTTAAGCGAATCTTAAAATTACGTGCTGTTTGGCCTATATAGGACAAAGGACAATCATTACATCTAATTCTATAAATTCCTGATAACTGCATCGGATTGATTTTATCTTTATTATTTAGAATGAATTTACCTAAGCTATTATTTGTATAATAAGCTGGTTTATAGTAGTGGGGTAGAAAGTTAGCTAATTTTATCGACGGGGATCCTATATATATTAGTTTTTTAAACAAAGTTTTTTGGTTATCTTTAACGTATGGGTACAAAAATTCATGTTTGGTTTTGGATTTTAATTTATTATTAAGTATATGTTGAATTATTATAGGATTATAACCATTATTTGAGGCAATTTGTTTTATGAGTTTTAACTCAGTGTTAAAGTGATCAGTACTTAAAGGTAAAGATACTAATCTCTGTAACATAGAATTAAAAGATGCTAATTTATGTGTCCAAGGATGATTTGAGGTTATAGGTATAAAAGAATCAGAGAAAGTGTCTTTGCGGAATATATTAAATGAAAATCTATTGTTTATTATTGATAATGAAAGGTCAAGGAAATTGATAGATTGGTTATTACCAATTTCTAAAGTAAATTTAATGTCATCATTGAGAGTATTAATAAAGTTAAAAAGAGTATTTAATTGTCGATCGGTACCATCAAATATAACAAGAATATCATCAACATATCTAGTCCAACATTTTATGTATTTGATAAGGGGATGAGTAGAATTAAAAATTATTATTTCCAAGTTGTTCATAAATATATCAGCTAAGATTGGAGATAAGGGAGAACCCATAACTAAGCCATCTGTTTGGAGATAATATTTGTCATTAAAAATAAAATAATTTTGATCCAAGCATAAATACAATAGGGTGATTATTTCAGCTATCAAATCTTTGTCCAAATTCGAAGAGGATAGTAAATCTTTGATGATGATTTTTAATGATGCTATGGGAATATTTGTAAACAAACTAACTACATCAAATGATACAATTTTTGATGTGGGATTTACATGTATATCTTTTATTTTGTTTACTAAATCAAGTGAGTTTTTTATTGTATAAATAGGTTTGAAAATATTAGAATTACACAGGAACTGATTAAGAAAAGAAGCTAATTTGTATGAGGGGGCATTACAAAAGGATACAACTGGTCTAATAGGAAAATTTTGTTTGTGTAATTTGATTAAGCCATACAATGTTGGTGAATGGGGGGATAGGTTTTTATATTTATATGTATTGGTCTTATTAAATAATATATTTGAATCCTTTATTTTCATAATAATCTTATTGTTGAAACGCATCGTAGGGTCTTTAGGTAAGATTTTAAAGGTTGATGAATTTAGGAAATCTTCAACTTTAAAAATGTACTCTGATGTATTTAAGATTACAACGGTATTTCCTTTATCTGCCTTAGTGATTGTTAGATTATTATTTTTAATGGATGTTTTTATATTATTTAATATCGACCAATCCATATTTACAGTTTTTTGTGAATTTATTGCTAAAGTTTTTAACGCTTCAGCACAGACATATTTTGAATTTCTTGAATTTGGTAAGAGAGCTGATTCTAAATCTACCGCTAAACGTTCTAAAGATTTTATGTGAGACTTTTCGGGTAAATTATATTTGACGCCTTTCTGGAGGAGCGACATATCACTATCACTGAAAGTATGATTAGATAAGTTCAAAACTCTAGCACTGAATTTATGGTTTTGAGGGATAACTGGAACTGGTTTCACTGGTAATATTGGTGATTGTAAGGACTTTAATTTATTGTATTTATTAACTAATTTAATTTTTTGTTTTTGAACATTTTTACTGGCTAGATATCTTACTTTATCATCAAACACTTAATAATCTTGAAATATTGGAGATTCGTAAACAGTCTAACTTAAAAGATAATACACTAATTAATAATATTGTTTTCCCATTCTCATCGCCTATATTAAATATTTTCCCACTTTAATTTATTTACTTTGACTATTATTACTATTATTATTATTATTATTATTATTATTATCAGTTTATCAATATTGTTATTATTTTATTGATTATTATTATTATTATTTTTTTTTTTTTTGATTATTATTCTTTATTGTTATTTTTAGTTTTAATTTAATTTAATTTAATTTATTGTTATATTATTTTATTATTATTATTATTTTATTTTATTATTATTTTTACTTGTTTGACAAACACTAATTAAAACTTTGTTGTCCATAAACTTAATTAATTGTATAACCCTCCTCTAATTTTAACTAATTGTATAACCCTCACCTATTTTGCCAAAAATTTTATTGTTACCAGTATCCTGTTATTTGTATTTAAGCATATGTTATTTCTATATTTTGCTAGTTTAAGTCGTGCATCTGATGATGACCTGGTTATAAGGTTGAAACTAGTAATGCAAATAATAAAATAAACTCAATGTGAAGATATAAATAAAAAGTTTACTTATTTCATTATATTAATGGATCTTCACCATGCAAATGCCTTGTCCCTCAACAACATTAAATCGGCCAGTACGGCTTTCAAGGCTAATCTATACAAAAAACTTACTACAAAATATAGATTCATTTGTCTTAAAATAATGTTCTTACAAAAGTGTCGAAAAAACAAAATTATCCCAAATTTTGTAAATATTCAAATTAAATCTAATAGTATTGCTGCTTGTAATACGCTTAAATCTGCAAAAATCATATGGCTCCAAGAAGAAGTGAAAACATGTTTTATTATCCGTGATAACCTAAAATTAAAACTAAAACTACTCCACAGTGAATTGTCATTTATCTTACATAGTGTTGAATGGGATGTTTTTGATGATAAAGTAAGATATCTAGCCAGTAAAAATGTTCAAAAACAAAAAATTAAATTAGTTAATAAATACAATAAATTAAAGTCCTTACAATCACCAATATTACCAGTGAAACCAGTTCCAGTTATCCCTCAAAACCATAAATTCAGTGCTAGAGTTTTGAACTTATCTAATCATACTTTCAGTGATAGTGATATGTCGCTCCTCCAGAAAGGCGTCAAATATAATTTACCCGAAAAGTCTCACATAAAATCTTTAGAACGTTTAGCGGTAGATTTAGAATCAGCTCTCTTACCAAATTCAAGAAATTCAAAATATGTCTGTGCTGAAGCGTTAAAAACTTTAGCAATAAATTCACAAAAAACTGTAAATATGGATTGGTCGATATTAAATAATATAAAAACATCCATTAAAAATAATAATCTAACAATCACTAAGGCAGATAAAGGAAATACCGTTGTAATCTTAAATACATCAGAGTACATTTTTAAAGTTGAAGATTTCCTAAATTCATCAACCTTTAAAATCTTACCTAAAGACCCTACGATGCGTTTCAACAATAAGATTATTATGAAAATAAAGGATTCAAATATATTATTTAATAAGACCAATACATATAAATATAAAAACCTATCCCCCCATTCACCAACATTGTATGGCTTAATCAAATTACACAAACAAAATTTTCCTATTAGACCAGTTGTATCCTTTTGTAATGCCCCCTCATACAAATTAGCTTCTTTTCTTAATCAGTTCCTGTGTAATTCTAATATTTTCAAACCTATTTATACAATAAAAAACTCACTTGATTTAGTAAACAAAATAAAAGATATACATGTAAATCCCACATCAAAAATTGTATCATTTGATGTAGTTAGTTTGTTTACAAATATTCCCATAGCATCATTAAAAATCATCATCAAAGATTTACTATCCTCTTCGAATTTGGACAAAGATTTGATAGCTGAAATAATCACCCTATTGTATTTATGCTTGGATCAAAATTATTTTATTTTTAATGACAAATATTATCTCCAAACAGATGGCTTAGTTATGGGTTCTCCCTTATCTCCAATCTTAGCTGATATATTTATGAACAACTTGGAAATAATAATTTTTAATTCTACTCATCCCCTTATCAAATACATAAAATGTTGGACTAGATATGTTGATGATATTCTTGTTATATTTGATGGTACCGATCGACAATTAAATACTCTTTTTAACTTTATTAATACTCTCAATGATGACATTAAATTTACTTTAGAAATTGGTAATAACCAATCTATCAATTTCCTTGACCTTTCATTATCAATAATAAACAATAGATTTTCATTTAATATATTCCGCAAAGACACTTTCTCTGATTCTTTTATACCTATAACCTCAAATCATCCTTGGACACATAAATTAGCATCTTTTAATTCTATGTTACAGAGATTAGTATCTTTACCTTTAAGTACTGATCACTTTAACACTGAGTTAAAACTCATAAAACAAATTGCCTCAAATAATGGTTATAATCCTATAATAATTCAACATATACTTAATAATAAATTAAAATCCAAAACCAAACATGAATTTTTGTACCCATACGTTAAAGATAACCAAAAAACTTTGTTTAAAAAACTAATATATATAGGATCCCCGTCGATAAAATTAGCTAACTTTCTACCCCACTACTATAAACCAGCTTATTATACAAATAATAGCTTAGGTAAATTCATTCTAAATAATAAAGATAAAATCAATCCGATGCAGTTATCAGGAATTTATAGAATTAGATGTAATGATTGTCCTTTGTCCTATATAGGCCAAACAGCACGTAATTTTAAGATTCGCTTAAAAGAACATTTAAGTTGTTTAAAAACTAATAATTACTCTGAATTTGCAAACCATCTCATTGAATCAGATCATACATATAATGGTGGATTTGATATTCTACATAGATACACACAGAGAGGTTCAACACTTAATAATCTTGAAATATTGGAGATTCGTAAACAGTCTAACTTAAAAGATAATACACTAATTAATAATATTGTTTTCCCATTCTCATCGCCTATATTAAATATTTTCCCACTTTAATTTATTTACTTTGACTATTATTACTATTATTATTATTATTATTATTATTATTATCAGTTTATCAATATTGTTATTATTTTATTGATTATTATTATTTTTTTTGATTATTATTCTTTATTGTTATTTTTAGTTTTAATTTAATTTAATTTAATTTATTGTTATATTATTTTATTATTATTATTATTTTATTTTATTATTATTTTTACTTGTTTGACAAACACTAATTAAAACTTTGTTGTCCATAAACTTAATTAATTGTATAACCCTCCTCTAATTTTAACTAATTGTATAACCCTCACCTATTTTGCCAAAAATTTTATTGTTACCAGTATCCTGTTATTTGTATTTAAGCATATGTTATTTCTATATTTTGCTAGTTTAAGTCGTGCATCTGATGATGACCTGGTTATAAGGTTGAAACTAGTAATGCAAATAATAAAATAAACTCAATGTGAAGATATAAATAAAAAGTTTACTTATTTCATTATATTAATGGATCTTCACCATGCAAATGCCTTGTCCCTCAACAACAAGAAAGTTATAACCAGAGCTGAGAATCATATCTTTGAAAGAGTAGAATTAAATTTTTTTAGAATAAAACCAAGTGTAAGGTTTAAAAAAACACCTCATATTAAATACATGTTTGATTATTTGCGCTTCTGTTTCAGAATTTATGCTGTAAGGGCTGCTATCGCTGTGGAATTCATTAAATAGTTTACGTATTGAAATTTTCAACGTAGTTCTTGCCGTGTTGCCAAGATCTAATCCTATCTCTTTTCAACAACTTGTTACAGCGGAACTAATATAATTGGTCTAATGAAACCCAATTATTTCTTTATTGCCTAGAAAAATAGGTCTTTACAAATAAAAAAAAAAATTATATACAAAATTATTTTCTAGAAATAACATCGATCTATTCCACTGCTTCTAGTTTATATAATACTATTTCTTGAACTGTTTTGCAGAAATAGTGATAGATTGAACTATCACATTGGATTAGTACTACATTGAACAACGTTGGATTTAAGTAAAAAGTGAAGTGTTTTTTTTTTAAAACATCGGGTTCTGTTCCGGGTAAGTCACTTAATTTTTTTCAAGTCTAGTGAAAATATAAATTTCTTCAGAGTTATATTTTTTTCATGTTTCAGTAATTTCATATAATTATCAATACAAATGCTTGTTTTCTAGCAAGTAAATCAGTTGAGTGGTAAATATAATATTAATTTGGATTGTCTTACTTCAGCTGTTTGGTAAGACTAAGTCTCACCAATAATTTAGATAAGATGTGCTTGAAGCTTTGTGATTTTACTTAATTAAATTTTTTTTAAATAATATATACTTTTCATCTTGAAACGTGAAATATCCTTTTTCAAAAATTAATGTAATTAATGCAGCTCAATATTATCGCTTATTTTATCGTTACTATTGGCAAAGGCTTTGTTTGGGGGGCCGTTTAGATTTTAAAGATGTCGTGAGGCGGTTTCGATGTAAGAGTGCCTTCGTGTCAGGAATGACGGATGAAGCGGGAATTTATTGTAACCTTAGCGAAAATGTAAAATCTTTTCCCAGTATGTCATCTCCCGCTTTGAGCAACTTGCGACTCATCAATCATGAGCGTGAACCCAGAATCAGATCGGATTATGGAGAAATAAAACTAGTAAAAATTTAGCTTACTAATTTGAAAGGCTTAATACTGCTGGAATGAAAAAAAAATCTACGAAGGGAAGTTAAAATACGAAAAATGTAGGCATACCAAAAATTTTACTGCTAGATTAAAAAAATTATATGAAATGATTATTTAAAGAATCTACATTATAGTAACTTTTTTTCACTGAATGAGTAATTTAAATTTTATTTAGTCAGTTGGGAGAAATTACCCCTCGTTGATCTAAGTTTGCATGATGTTTACTTAGTGCTCAACGTTTTAAAGTAGTCTTTTTTATAATTATCATACAATAATATTTAATAATGTGAAAATAGATACATGTTTTACATACAACCCTTGGGTTTAAGTGTTTGATCTATGCTTGTTTTAAAAACATTAAATAGTGAAAATAGGTAATAAACACTCTACTATAGCTGGTAAACTAAATATTAAAAATTCATGTCTAAAATAAAATAATCTAGGTAATCAAAGGTATTTTATCAAATATAAAAAAAAATTACTCACATAATGTTTGTATTCAAAGTACAGAGTTTTGAATAACTCGTAAATTTAGAGGTATCTACCAGGTAATTTAATGTGATATTTTTAATATAAGTATGAAATCTATTTAAAACCACTTGGCTCTCATGAATTTATTTTACCAGGTTCGTATTATTTAAAATATATTAAATTGAAAAAACCTAATTTCATAAATCCATAAATAATGCAGTTTTTTTTGCAAAACAAATATATAACTTTATATAAATCACCCGGTATATGCTCCAGTAAAGTCCAAAATAGCAAGTACCAAAGAAGTTTTACTGTACATTGCACTGATCGTTAAATTAAATTTATTTGATACTTATCTCCGTACAACCAAGTTCGGATACCGGATGGCTTCGTGTTTATTTCTGGACTAAGTAAATGTATAGTGCCATTTCTGTAAGACTCTTTGAATAATCTTCTCATGTTTTTCTTATATCTGATCAAAAATTAATTAAATAAACACTATTTCATCAGCGAGATCATTATTCTGGTGTTTTATTTTATTTTGACGCCTAAAACAGCCATGGTTGTGTGTTGCTTTCAAACTGGAATCCCATTAAATATTCTACCCTATCTGTTCAATCCATTGAAGTAATATATTTTTTAAAGGTTTTGTATAGAGCAGGAAATTAAAAAAAGTAATTGGTTCATCAAATAATGCAATCTACGATATTATAAAGATGGTAGTGTTTTCAGTGACACAAATTAGATTGAGTTGTGTTGAATTTAATCACATCTGGTAAGCAAATCATAATGTTGAAAGTGATTGATTTTATATGAAATATCTTATAGTTTGTTATGAAAACTTTCCTCAACTAAAAAAGCATATTTCATAACAATTAACTAGAGTGCTGCGGTTCAGCAAACTTGTTGAGACTTTTATTATGGTGCTTTCTTGGGACATATTCTGTAATGTTTTATGATTTTGAAATGCATATATAACTAAGTAAGGTCTACAGAAAATTAAAAAAGTGCATTGTTATGTTATTTTTCTACATTTGAATTATTGTTTTCAATTTTTAAATAACTACAAATAAAAGAAAACTATTCTTTTTAAAAATTTCTGTTTTATATTTTATTGATGAATTAATAATTTATTTACTTATTTCTAATTTGCTTTAATTTAAATATTTTGCTTCATTTCCACTGCTTAATTTAAAATATCTTAGTTAGAATAGCAAGGCATTATAAAAACCCTAAAATTAGTTTACTGTGGGACTTATTATTGTAAAATACTACATTTTTATGTGTATTCACCGTCATAAGACCAGAATTTAAGAGTAGATTTTATAGAATATGAAGCGCATCCAAAGTTAGCAGTGAACTTTGTTCTTTACGTAATACAGCCTCTAACGATGTTAACATACAAGAAGGTTCTAAAATAGAGTTTGTATATTTTATTAATGTATTAACTGATATATTTTCATTGCGTATTTAAATAAACTAACATAAATACCCTAGTCAAATTTATTACAAACGGATTTTCAAATCGCCGTTGAAAATCTCTTATTTTAAAATTAAGTCCTAATTCGCCGTTTAAAAATATTACTATGTATTTTTTGAATTAAATGTTTTAAATTTAATTTAATGATATTAATTATATTTAAATAAAACTTCTTGAGAATTATAAATGAGAATCTTTAGACACGTCGAAACCTCAAGCATAGATAAAAAAGGTTTCACAGTTTCAGAAAAATAAGTATTTTTTTTTTACCCTAATAATTGATGTACATTCAAACAAAATATTACAAAAATGCAAAGCAATATTGTCATTCACTTAATAGAAACATTTTATTTAATACTTAAAAACTTTTTTTTTTATATATATATATAAATATATAAGCAAAAGGCTTACTCTGATTATTGCCAATTTTGAAGTCATATTTTAATATATTGTTAATTCAATTGATTACATGTCACTATCAGTTTTAAAACTAAAATTATGCATTTGAATAAATACTTTTGCTTTTTTTAAATAATTTGCAATTAGGCACTAATAAAATCCTGACGCAGCGTATAAGCAACAATAAACGCTCCATAAAACGACATCAAAAATTGGTGCCGAGGCATCCTATGGAGGCTCCTTTGTAGGCTTTTACGCCGGGCACTCGGGGGAGGGGATGAAACGTCGATGCACCACTCTCCCCCGCCCGCTACCCCCCGTGGCGGTGCTGCCTTATTTAGGTTCGCTAGGAAATGGCGATATGTCGATATAACTGAATCAGGAAACATGGGGGCCTAAGTATCAAGTGTGAATACTAACATGCCGTCACTGTGCTTCCTCGATATTGTGTATATATATCACGCAGTTCAAACTTTCACATTGTGAGAATATTTGTGAACTACTCAACATTTATCAGGTTCTATTTTCTATTCATATAAGTAACATCAAAACTGTTTTAGAAATAAAAACACTTTTTTTTTAATATATAAACGGGTTGTTTCATTTATAATAACTTAATTGGATGTATAAATTGACAATTATTTTGAATAAGTAACGATAATCAATTGAAATAACTTCGTAGATAGATACTTTGCTACAACAACAAAAAAATTGAATGAGGGAACAAGCTTAAGACTGTGTTTTTTTTCCTGCGAATTCTCCGGAATTTGTTTTATACAAGGAAATAACAAGTCATTAAACTGATCAGGTTGATTTTTTTTATTTAGATTTTTATTTAATTTAATCCTGAAGGCAATTTGAAATAAAATTCTTACTGCACGATTTCAGCTATGCTTGTCTGTTAATACTCCTAGTAATGATTAATAATAAAAAGTCTTAAAATGAGTGATTTTTAAATGAGTTTTTATGTTGCAGATTTATATAGAAACGTGTCGCAATATTGAAAGCAGCTGTTTTTATCTCTTAGAACTAAAAATATTCAATACACCGTGTATACCAATAAACTCAATGTAGTAATACGAATACTTTTTTTACTTTAATAACTAATATAAATATGAATTTAATCATAAAACTTAATGTGATTAAGTAACACTGATTTCAACTAAATGTAAAAAAGTCATTTATATAGTTATAAATTGCCTAAAAATACAGCGATGACATGCTGCAGACTATTATTAGATTCGTTAAAAGCAGTGCAAGTTTGTCCATACTAGCTTAAAAGCCTTGTGTACCCTAATATGATTTTGCTCTTTAGTTACCAGCTCTCCAATATACCCAATATACCGGAAATAGCCATACAATGTTTACATAGAATAATAAATATTCTGTTAATGGCAGAATGTTAATGGTAAAAATATGTAGAGAGCTTTTTATCTTTTTCACTCTATGTTTTTCGTCTATTTAGATTACATTAATTTGATGCTGTTTTGTTAACATATAACGCTATCCTAAAATGAGTTGTCATTAATACATAAAAAAATTAATATATTCTCAGAATTTAGTATGTTACTAGTACATTAGCTGCAATCCAAATCAGTTCTACTGTGTTCAATAAGGAAGCTTCCAATTCTGTGTTTTTCATATGAATTATCTTCAATCGTTAAAACATGGATGCAATTGAACTTTTTGTAAGCTTAGTTGCAAATCATACAAAATCAAGAAAAAAAAATTTTTTTACCTTATAAATGAAATTATTATGTTAATCTTATTTTCGTAATATACTGAAATAATAACTTTATAACTGTATTCGAATTAGTGATTAAAGGAAAAAATATACTTAAAAATATGATCCTATCCAAAATAAAATATTATCTATGTTATGGGTAGTATATTATTTTACAGTAAATCAAAGATGTCCAGGTTGTTATTTTTTAATTAAATAATGAACCTTGTTAGGTTAGCTTTTTTAACGCTTAACGATCAATTAACTTTTAAAATAATGTATTTATAAATTTAAAAAATATTATTATGTAAACCATTTATAATAAATACTCATGAATAATTCCGTTTCGCCAATTGATAGGGCTTAGCTTGGAATCCGCATTATATCTCCAATCAGCAAAAAAAATATTATGGGACATCAAAGGGATCGCTTCAAATCAAAGCTAATGGCCGCTTGAATATTCAATCAGTTTAATGATACATCCAACCAAGCACTGAGTACTTGTTTCTGCCTACTTTACTAGAATTTACAGCCGAAATGACTTCGGTTTGACAAAAATCAGGACAATTTTTTTTAAATGATTATAAAAAAAAATCTTATTGAGTGGTTAAATTTATAAACGTGTACTTAAAATATTGAGATGTTAGCGTAAGCTATATACTAAGCTGTTTTCATATTTCACAACCGTCGCTAGCAACGAATAAGAAGAAAAAAATATATTTATATATAAAATAAGGCTTCTACACAATTGCACTTGTTTATTGAAAAATATGTAATAATTACGTTGAGGCAATTTATATACTATTCTCATAGTATGCAGTCATAAAATATTATTATACCTAATAAATAATATCATTGATTTAATTCTGATTTATTCTGTGAATAGTGTGTATTTTAAAAGATTCATAAACTGAGCAACGACAAAAGAAAATACGGAATTTGAAATATCGAAAGTTACAGCACGTAGACAACGCTACAAGAGAGCAGAAAGCAAAAATACTAATAAAGTTGTTGTTTAAGAAGAAAAGCGGAACGGAGCAGAGGCAAGTACGGAACGAGAATAAAGAACGGCTGAAAAAATAATAAATGCTGTATACGATGTCTCGCTAAAGGGTTGAATAAACTGGGGCTGGAGTCAAAGTTCCTCTGATTCTTTGACTGCGCCATGTTTGTAGAGCTCTCGCAGTGCCGCCATACTCGAGCCTGGCGTAAATCCACCACGCCATTTTGTACGCATACTTGCACAAAGATACATGACTGCCAGTAGTTTTCGAATGAAAATCTTTAAAAGAAGGGAGCAGATGGTCACCCGTGAGCAGCCATTGAAAAGGAAAATGAGTTTATAGTGAATGCTCGATGAAAATCAATAAGCTTTTATATTTCACGTACTATGCGAACTAGGTTTTTCAATGGCATTGTTATATATAGCATATTATTAGGCTATGCCCTAGAGTTTTGCTTGTCATAATGATTTGGTAAAAATGATTATGTATTAATGTGTCCACATTTATCATCTTTACAGGTTTATTTGTGAATGCGACATATTTTTATGAAATTTATTTACCATATTCCAATTCATAGTTTCAGGCATTACTCTGTTTCACAACCAATGCCGCCCTTTAGAAATTATATTTATATAACGTCATCCCTTAATCCGGGGCGATAATCATTTGAACCACGTCCATCACAGCTATTCCTTACGACATAAATGTGCGTGTAACTCGAGAAATTAACCACGCACGACATTTATTTTGAAGAAGTAGACCGGAAAGCCAGACGTTCTGTAAATATACAATGATTATAATTACATATTTTAAAAAATCCGCTTTTTTCTCCTTTACAGGTTTATTGTATTTATAGTTTTTTTCAGATATCGACAAAACGACAAGTAAAATCTACAAAGGCGCTGTTAGTAAGAAAATACTCAGAAATTGTGGTTAAAGGTTTATTATTTATATTTCTTAAATAAAATTCTGTATCTTTTAAAAAGATTTTTAATTATTTATGCAAATTTTATCACTTTTAGAACCGTTACTTACATTATTTTATTATTATGTTTTTAAAATTACTTTTAACGGAATATAAATATTATTTTTAAAATTTTGATGAGCAATAAATTTAACAGAATTTTACCTAGGTAAGTAATCCAAATAAAACGTAAATCTAGTCATGGGGAAGATTTAACATATCGCTCAGTTAAATTCTGAAATTTCACCCAGAAGTATAAGTCAGGTACGCGTACCTTTAAAAATTCAATTGTATATAATTTGTAAAGAATGTGGTTTTTTTAGACTCAGAAGTACAATTGGTACTATATATGTATTTAATTACATAACATAAAAAAAACATTACATCTCATAAAAAAACATTGAAATGAAATAATCCAGGTTTTCCGCTATGTATTTTTTAATAAATTTAGAGTCAGAAACCGACAAGTAAGCTTTGTTTAAAAGTAGTTTAAATAAAACTGAAAACATTAAAGAATTTTTTGTGAATTGTTAGCCCCAGAATAGAAATGAGTAAAAAGTAGGTGGGTTTATAAGGACGTTATTGATTCCACATCAGTGTCCGCACTGTACGCCGGATGTAGCATTTCCTTGGTCCTTTCTTTAGAGGGGTAAATCTATTCAAATGAGTTTCAGGGAAACGTTCAGTCGAGCGTGTTCCAGCTTGGATGCATATGAAAGCACATTGGATTATACACTATATAGACGAAGAACTTTTGATTTTAAATTCTCTACAAAGATTTAATCTTCTGTCAAATCATAAAATAAAAGATTTTGTAACAATACTGTAATAAATTTGCATTTATTATTAATATTTACGTGCTGAAAGTATCAAAATTTGTTAGCAACAGACTTTGTCATTGTTAGTCTTATATTCAGGTTAGACACATTGTATCCTTTTTTCTCAAATAAAGCTTGCAGAGAGAATAAAAAGAAATCTGGGAAATTTATATTTAATTTTATTAAACCACCCTTGGCAGTATTTATTTTAAATACTATCTTTTTATACTTGGTAAGAAATTCACTGTCAACACGAACTAATCTCGTTGATATCCGCAGCTAACTCTTGCATTGATTCCATCATTCTAATTATACATTGTATATTCGTGCTATTAACAATGTTTGGATAAACATATTCAATCTATTTATATACTATATATCAAATAACCCAGCTAGATCAACATAAAAGCATCTCAAATATAAACGGATCATCTCAATACTGCAAAGTTTAAAAATAGATACGGTATCCGTAGCCAACGGGTTATTATGGTTCGTTTAGTTTTCCAATAAAATACAATATTTCAATCTAAAATAAAACAATAAATAGTCTTTATCCTGAAACAATTTAATATATTAATTTCAGTTATTGTGACAAAAGTTTTTATATGTGGTGTAGAATCTTTTAGCTTAGATTTTAGCTGCAGTACATAAAGTCAGCAAGACAATTGCTGGTTTTTTTTTTTTGGAATTTAAAAACCTTTTAAAAGTTATGGTTCACCTAACAAAGATGCTTACATCTCGTTAGTATGTCTGCGATGAAAAGTCAAGTCTCTTCAAGCTTGGTAAAGAACTCAACGAGACGGGTAGATTTTTCCAGGTTAAAATTGTTTTTTGTTAAAGTTTGTATTAATTAAAATTATACGCATATACTAAAATTAACAAACACCGCATTTATTCTGAGATACATCAAGTTTGTGAATTTTAGAAATAATTGTGAATATATGTACTTACATATTCATAAACTGAGAAAAACAATATGGGTGTGTAAGGTTAAAATAACGCACAGCATTTTCATCGTCTTCGAAAAGCACTTTCCCTGATTGAAAATATTAACATGATAGTTTTATGGTAGTAGTAGTGGGTGTTTATTTGTAGCTAGTGATAATATAACCACTTTAAAAGTGTATACATTTACTTTAAAATAAGATCTACGTTCAGAAAGTCAGTACGTCTTTGGAAAATGTAAATATATAATATGTTATATTATTTGAAATATATACATTGCACATAGTTGATACTGCATTTAAATTTTTGTGTATAGTGGTTGCATTAATTTGAATATGTATAATAAATGCAACATTATTTATTGATGGATGATTGAAAAATATTAAATTATCATTAATAATAATAAATATAAAAACTGTAATTATTTTCATAATCCAAACATGGAATTCTATAAAACTAGAAAAAATTAGGAAATAAAAGTTAGAGAGAATGTTTAAGGCTCTTTGATATAACCTCTTTTATTATTTGTTGTAAGCTAAAGTAAAAATATAATAAATATAATGTTAGTAGCTCGTTGATATTAAAATACCTTATCTCTCTCTCTCTCTCATACCAGGATGAGTTTAGGGTCTGAGATAGACCGCTGGTATCATTACGCTTCTCAATATGCCACCAAACATTTACTACACGGGTCTCTGAATAATCTATGCTTTAACATTAGTAAGCCTTAGTTTCGTTTGATTTATATAAATTTATGTATTATAAGGGATGCCCATTTTTAAGCACTCTTGGCTAAACTGTACTAAACTTAGATATCAATAACTGTTACAATGATATAGACCTATAAAAAAAAGACCTATAACTCATTATTTTTTTCAGCTTTTCTAGTAGATTTACTCGTTAGATTTCTAAAGTAAACATGACAAATAAATTACATAAGTCTGTATTTCGATTCCACCAGATAAAGTCCACGTCTATTTTATTATTTTATCACTGGTTTGGAGTGGCTAAGTCTTTTGATTTCAGATATTTTTTTTTTGTTTTCTAAAGATTATTTTATAAGACTGATGAATTCTACTTCGCAGTCTTTCTTCCGGGAAGATTGACTAATCAAGATAATAAACAGCGAAATCTTGGAATTGAAGCTGGAATTTTACTTTCAAGAACCGAAGCTACAGTACATCGATTACTGAATTTCATCATATTTACACAGTATTTAATCTTAATATATTACTGCCAACCTAAATAAGAAAAGAAAATAATGAAATTAAGCAACCATAAAGATAAATATCCGTGGTTTATAAATAAAAATTGATGTTTCTTCGTTTATTATATATGAGATAACTTCATCTTTTACATTTTTTGTAACTTGTTGGAAACATCAAATTTTCATGGATAAAAAAAAAACGATTGCCATGCAAGCTACATAATGCGGTTAGTATTTAAATAATATTGTCAGTTATCAAAATGTTATACAGAAAACGAGTAAAACTGATTTCATGTCCATAGCACTTGTACTTGCATTTTTAGCCTTCGGTGTAAGGAATCAGTTTTAGGTATTCGAGTTCACAAAAGAACAAACACGCAATGGTAAATACCTGCCCCCTGTAATTTACATAGAAAACAAGCAAACGTGCCATCCGAGATACAAGCTGCCTAATTACACTTCGAGAATAAGCTGGCGTACAAAAATTTTAACAGCTTTATATTTGAAACTAATTAAAACCATTGCAGTAATTAGGCGCGCGGAAAAAAAATAAATATATTTTATGGGAATATATATTTGATATTTTTTTTAATTTCTCAAATAAACTTTTCGATGGGGCCATATACAAACCGTTTATACCAGAAAATGCTTATTTAGAGACTGTTGTAATTATCTACCTGACTTTTTGGAAACATCGCGATATCCTGATTTATTTCAAAATATTTTGACTTTTAAATACTTATTTGTAATAACATATGCACAATCCTAATTATTATTCATGTAATAAATTAATACAAAAACTATTTAATCTGTAAATATAAGATAATTAAGAAAGCCTCAATTTTTTTTGTAGTAACAAATTATTGGTGTTTTTAGATTATTTTAAACGTAAATTTCCACTGAAGCAATAGATGATATAGTTATTTTGATATGTAGCTTGTATTGCCATTTAATTTACTTTCTGTTATTGAAAGCAATCGTTGTGCGGTTCGAAGGACTGAAGGCTTTAACTATCTAGTTGGTTTTAGGTTTTAAGTAGATGTTTTATGTTTTTGGTAAAAAAAAAAAAACCAGGTATTTGCCATTATGTAGCTTCTACTATGAGTATCGGTATTTTTAGGACGAATGACTGTCAGTGGCAATGGATCAATCATGTCACGTCAGTTACTATTCCACTCGGGATGTGGGTGCGTATCATCCATATCTTCCTAGACCTCGATAGGGTAGAATCACAAATTCTAGAGAATTTGGTTCCGCATTTTACCTATTTATTTAAATCCTTAGCTAAAAATAATTTTGCGTCTTTACTTGTACTCAAAATACTTATATAAGGTTTATAAAATGCTTTGCGGTATCCATTACAAAACACTTATTTATATTAGAATTTTCACATCTAGATTTATTTGCGATGTTATAAATACTGGAATCGAGGTTACAAAACTCTCCCAGAAAATTTACATAGAACTACATGATCATCATTCCAGTGCTGCAAGGTTTCAAATATTTTCTCATTTAAAAACGTTTATTTCATAACAGCATGTAATACATAAAAAAAAATGTACGAAGAGTTAATTGAAACGCATATTTAATTCTTACTGGAAACACAATACATTTTCAATCGAAAAGGTTATCTTGTCAATTTAGCATATCAAAATAGTACTTTGTTATTGCCTCAAAAAAACAAAATAAGGAACTAAGCTAGTATTTTATTCAGTATATATCTATTATTCAGTAGAACGAACCAAAAAATGCTCAATACTACTTTTTCTAATGTGTATAAAACGTTCTGCTCTGATAGACACAGTACTTTGTACATTCGTTGGTTATATTTCATTTGGTACATCTTGTACGTGCCGCTGTACGGAAATTTTTTTGAGATGTAGTAGGGCGTTTTTATGATGTATGGATCAGTAATGTTCTGTGGGACGATATGAAGCCACATTACGCTTGAACTGTTATAAAATATTAAAAGTGAACACATCAGTTACACATTTTACTGTAATGAGTTTAGATACAAAACCCAGTGTATAAGATCATATATATTCTATAAAGCTTTGAATTTGATCGTTTCCTTAGAAAATTAAAAAAAAAAAAATTGATCTTTAAAAAATATACAAAAAATCGTAGATTTAACAAAAACCAATTTAACTTGAATAAGATTTGATGTGTTTGTTTTTTAGCTATATCACTTCGTGACGCCTGCACTGGATCAGCCTTTGTAGAAATATTTGCATGAAATAATTTGAGTGACAATGCACAAGTAGCCTCACACGGAAAACGCGATATGTTAATGTCTATAAACATACTATTTTGTTTTTTTTTTAATATTTATGGTTGAAATTCACACCTAAGGAAAAATGTAACAAAATATAAATAACGTTTTGACTCACCTCGTTGGAGATGGTGACAGATGGAAGAGGCAGCCAGTGATAGCCGATGGCGCGATCCCAGATCATCCCCTTGTTCCATACTTCTACCAGGAGACCCGCTGTCACGTCATTAGTTTCGCTGCAACAAGCAGAGGATAAAACATATAAAATAATTTTAAAATCACAACCTGCAACATTAAAAAATTTGATAATTATTAAGTACATTTTTTCAGATATTGAAAAATGATTAAAAAAACTCAGAAAAATATCATCGTGATTTGTGTGGGATTTGAACCCTCATCGCCAAGCTTATATGGCCGGTGCATTACCAATTATACTAACAAAGTTTGTTTGAGTGAGTGAGTTTCTTTAATCATTTTTCATTATTTGAAAAAATGTACTTAATCATTATCAATCAATTAAACCTGTATAGGCAAAATCGTACTTACTGTGAGACGGTCTTCACAAAAATCAATAATATATTATAAAGTATTTTTTTCAATTTTATTTTTAAAAAAATCTAAGCTTAATTACCTCGTGTTACTTATTATAAAGTAAAAATAATAGTGAATAGTGTTTTTATTTGACTTTTTCAAGTAAATATTCTCAAACAATGAAATTTTCACGAATCGAAACGTATTTAAGTACTGTATTAATAAAATTGTTTAAGTTCCTGGAACGTGTTTCACTGCGTTATTTACGATTCAAAGAAGTTAACTGATCTCAGATTGCTTTTCACAATCCTATTAGAAATAATCCAAAAGGTAGGATCATCAGTTTTACGAAATATTATATTTGAATATGAATTTAATTTATATAACTGAACAAATTATTGAAAGACAGCTTTCATTTCTGTTTGACGATCGTACAAAAGGTTTGGGTTTATATTATTATAATAAAATTCTGGGATATTTTATTGTTAAATACAATCTCATAAATATTTTTACTTATGATAAAAATTGTTTTGACGTAGTAAATTATGTACTCATGGATCAAAAAAAAAACATGCTGATGAAAATGTGTTTTTTTTTTAATAGATAAAAACTTTCATATGGTTTGTAAATAGCCAACCATAGTATAAAATAAATGCATAATATCCCTTATATCCAGACGGTGCGAAAGTAGAACTCAAGACGTGCAAAGCAAACTATTACTTTAATGTTATTCTGTTTTCATGTAAAAACTTCAAACACAAGAAATACGGGAATTCTCAAAGGTCTTCCTACCCCCGCGGAAGATAAAAAATAAAACCGTATAAACCCATTTCTTGGTGCAGTTTTTGTCGGTCTTGCAATATAAGTTACTCCTTTCTTAAAAAATACCTAAGCCCGCTTTAATCTAACTTATACCGGAAGCACGTTTTCATCTCATAAATAAAGTTAACATGCTTAAAATCAAGTCTACATGGTTTGAGAATATCATAGTTATCGATTATTTATTGTTTTAGTTTATATTATCAATGTATCTTTCTTTTACAAGTAAAATTATTACTATCTATTAAAAAATACAAGGGAGATAAAAATCAGGCAGGTTTTTTATCTCAGCTTTATATTTTTAAAAAAGGTTTAAATGGAATGTGTTTAAAAGTAATATAAAAGCCACTTTTTTTTAAAATACGATAGTCATATAAGCTCTATATTTTCAATCAGATAAAAATAAAATACATGAGGTTTTTCATCAATCAGTTATTTTTCATAAATATAATGATATTTATGCATGATGATTTTAGATTCCAATAGTACCACAAAATATGTTACTATGATAAGTAGTATATGCTAAAGCTGGATGTATTATTGTAGAAATGCACCAAGTAGAATAACGAGTGCTGAAATAGCTATGTGGATAGGGATGGTATAAATGATAGGCGCTCGTTCGTTTCAGTGCCTGGTTTTGAGTGGCAGTTTCTGCACTATTTCATTTTATAGCACAACAAAAATAAAATCCATTTTTAATGGATTAAAATATTTAAATCGAATACTTCCAAAAATACATAGGAGAAGAAATTTCAACAAAACTTTTCTAAAATATTTACTAGATCTGAATGTGATATTTGACAACTGCGTTTCTATTGATATTTGGTGGTATACGTTAAATAATATAGTTTTATTGGTACTAAAACAACCCCTATCTGCAAAAGCGGCGCTGAACAGCCCCACATACGTCACAAGCCAATTTATTCAGCACGAAACACAATACTTGTTAGTACACAAACGTGAAGAGGCAATTATATTAGAAACAATGGATCGACGAAAACACACGTATGTCATTGCGAATTCATATATTTATTTATAACATAAAGTACATTAAATATACTATATGAAATGCACGGAAGCATGATTACCTAAATAACCAATGAAGTATTTAATAAATATCGGCTTTAAAACCATTAAATAAAAAGTACTTGAATATTTCATATTTGTATTAAATGAATATCATGCTGTTTAATGGTTGGTTACAAGTTGTAATGCTGCATTTTTTTCTTTTGATAAATGTCACCAGTACCGGAACCAAATATCGCAACATAACACTAAGAACTAATAATATAATAACAACGGGGACCAAAACTAATAAATACTATTTAAACCACGGTTGTTTGTTTCAGTTTAAAGAATAAATTCTAAATAAATGATAATTTAATCAAAATTTTCTTTGAATTTGTAGAATTTTGAAACTTATAAGATTATATTATTGTTATAATTTTTTTCTTACAAAGCCTGTTTTGATTATTCAACACTCGTTAACGATAAATAAAACTCTATAAATCTGAGATCACAGAAGTATAAAAAATTCATTTTAAGTAATAAGTTTTCAGATAGTCAATACGCACGTTAAACGAAGAGAAAGTTCCATAAAGTTTAATATAACACGTGTGATAAAAGATTCCTCTGTTTCATGCGCTGCAATACTTTCTATACCGACGTGATTATAATTGAGAAATAATTTTAACTATCAATACAAGTGTGTATCTAATGTATTGTAATACTAATGCTAGATATATTTATACTTTTGCATTATGTTGATTCTTATGCCATACGTGCCTTGAAATTACAAATCATTTTTGTTGTGCAATCAATGCACATCAATTTCAAATACGATTGATCCTTAGTTATACTTACTACTGTACTTAATACTTAGTTAGTTTCATTAGTTAGTATTCAACAGCCATGCTTGGTTACAACTATTTCATATTTAATGTAATGATGAAAGCTTGGACGACATTGTACTTCCTTGTCCACGCTCAATCCGGAACGTTAACAGTATGATTATGCGATTTCGTCATGCAAATACTACATTGTTCATGAGCTTCCAATGCTTGTTTTCGATAATTCACTGGCAAACGGTCCTAATTTTAGATGCAATTATTGAACCAGGTGCTTTTTAGTTGTCTACAAATCACGAGTCACTAGAAATCTACTCTCTCTGCGTCATTTTAGAATACTTATTGAGCAGATTCAGTCTGAGGTAGTAGATTAAGAAATTATTATTCTGCTACTGGTCTTTGAAAATTCCATACATAGAACTTCGGCTAATCGATTATAACTCAAATAAAATAACAAAAACGAATGATTGCCATAAAACACAGGTTTAAAAATAGTTGCAGCTTTTACTTGATTTATATTTATTGAATATAAGAAAATACAAGCAATTGTAATAGATAGACATAAAACAAATAAAATCTCATTTTTTTCACGCACGATTCCAACTCTAGACTCTTAAGTTGAAAGGATCTTTCATTATCACAAGATCACAAGTTCCACACTGTAATCATGTTACATATAGAACACTGTCATGTACGAGCTCACCCCAAAAAACGTACTATTCTATTTAATTTATTGTTAAATTGCAGCACTGAATTTAAATTTCGTGAAAAAGAGCAATGTAAAAATGTCTGCCATAAACATTTACATGGTATCAAATATGGCAGTAAATATTCCTGAAAAACAAGTTGCCTCAACAGACCTTACAAATTTATACGTCAAGATCTATAATAATTTAAAAAACGGAAGTTTGAAATATCAGTTTTATTTGAATAAATGTAATTTATATTTACAATTAGGTTTCATCCGTGATAACCAGCAAATTTATTGCATATAAATGTAAATGTTCACAAAACAAGCATTTAAATTCATAGAAAAATATAATTGAATATAACAAGTACCTGGTGAGGTCAGTTATCAATACTTGATACATGTTGTATGTTTATTTGTTTTTGAGCACTAATATACTGAAACCCAAGCACCACTACGTAGTGAAACACTCCAGTAACTGCAGTCATACCGTGCTGCACGAACAACTAAAATGCCGACATCACAGTAATGGAATTCACTCAATCCATTAGCTATAAATGTATATTTGAAGAAAATCCACGCCGTTCCTATTTGTTCAATTAAATTAATTAGGGCCGTAATCATAACATGTCATTCAAGAATTCGCATAAAATTTTCAGGTTATTATTTATTTTTACTGCTAAATAGCTGCCACACAGATTTGCGACAGAAACAATTTATGCTCATGGATTTTGTAAAAAAACCACGTGGTTAATATACCAACACGGTATTATCATACAGTAATGGGTTTGTACGCCATTGTGAAGTCAACTGTATGGATATACATCATATACTTATGAATACGCTTATATTAAGAAAGTCACAGCATTAGTTCGCTGCAACATAATTAAATAGAAAAACCTGATCATGACCCATATAAAAAAAAATTAGTTAAAAGTATGAGTTTTTATATATCATTATTATATATTTATATTACTCAAAACGTGTTTATGTATATTTATAACATTGTGAAATCAGTCACAATTAGGCTTACAGCAACTAAAAGACGAATATTGCTGACGTAATCCCAAAAGCAGATCCATTTTAATACAGACGGATATAACGGACGTCTGGGACGGAACTAGAAACTTTCTGATACCCATCGTTACTGTTGAATGGGACTGACTTGCTTCCACTGGACTGTGATAGATTGAAACTTCTTTGGTTTCTTATTTAGTAAATAGTTTTTTCTTTAGTACATGAATATTTATAGGGCTGTCTAAGCTTATAACGGCACCCCAGGAACTTAAACTAAAGTAAACTGAGTAGTAAAAAAAAAAACACCCCTTTTGAAAAGCCTTCTCATTAGAATCACATGTATTATTTACATTTATCAAAATCAATATACTTTACAAACACTGAAAAAAATTATTGAACATAAGGGTAATTCGATCAAACTCTAAAAATAAATGAACTCATAAATTAGTTATATTTACGTCTTTAAATTAATCACGCATTGTATTTTTAAATTTACATATATTTTTTTCTTATAAATGTAGTCAATAATCGATATATTGATGAATTTGGTGAAGTCTCCAAAGGTCGTTTCCTAACGAGGTGGAAGAAATATTTTGATACTACACGTAAATATACATACCCTACTACTGTGCATCTACTAACATAGTAAATTATTTAAAACATACCTTAATCGATTTTTATTGCGCTTTTGTTATAAGGCTACTATTTGACAGTGGACTGCTGTAAAAAATTTTCGTGATCTAAATAACATATAAAGTCATCGATTTTCTCGTTTGGGCAGGCGGAGCATGCAACATTCTCTAACATTTGCTGAAATCGTCTTATAATTTTCAGAATCAATCCATTCTTGTACAAGACAAATAGAATTCAACTTTTGGACTAAATCATTTGTGTATAATTTTAACTGAAGGATTTTTATAAATTAAAATTTATATGTACCTTTTCGCTCACCCTTGTGCCATTTATGAAAAATTTTGAAAATATACTTGAATGTTTTTAAAATATTGTGGTTTTTTTTAAATCACGTCCCTGTACAAGGCGGAGCTACCGCCATTAAATTATGTTTTTGAAACGACACCAGCAAGCAGTACAGAGTTGTTTATTTTCTGTCGCAATTCCACAAAAACTGATCGTATCTCATTCCAAGCGACGATTTAAAGAGCTTGAATGATGTAGTGATATGTTCATACGTACAATACACTGAGCATTTGACGCGACTAATGTATGTATTTACTCAAAGTAAGCCGTGCCATATCGCGCTGGAATAATAGTGGGTACTTAACAGATATACTGATTTTTTTCCTTTATTACGAAAAATATGTATAAAATTATTAGGCATTAATAAAATTCACAAATCGTAGGTAATCAGAGAGTTAAAATTGTATCGTGTGCACATGGTTATTTAATAAATTGTTTAATTTTATAAAAATGCGTTTTTTTTACAATATGTAATCAGTTGTCTTCTTTTAGACGAAAATATACTGTTTCCGTTATATTGTTTATTGAATTTTTTTAATGAAAATAAAAAAACATAGATCTCATCACAATTTCCATTTCGTTGTATTTGCTTCTTTATTAATTTTGTAAACACCTGGATTTATATTCCACTTCTGCAAATAGGTTTTTCTTGAAGAATGAACGTCGTTATTCTTAGATGTTTTTTTTTATAACTAAACTTTTGTGGCCTTAAGAATATCAAAACAATCTTTTATTTTTTTGCGATAGCATAAAAATCGATTATCGCAGTTGATATGTCTGTTGTTTGAAAATAAGTCTAACAAGTATTGAAATTTTTTTTATAAGTTAATTATTTAAATAAAGTTTATTGTTAAATATTTTATTTGATTTCATTTGATTCAATAGTGAGATGTTTTATTTTATTTTAAAAATCCAATAATATACTTTAAAGCTTGATAAAATAAAATAATAAATAAACCAACCCAAAGATCCGTAAACTGTCAATGAGGCAGTCGAGCCAGCTTCTAAATCACTAAATCAGTGTCCGTAAATAAAAGTGTCAATGTAGAATAAGAAAAAGGCTAAAAATAAAAAGAGAAATTGTCAAGCCGGGTACGTTGTCCGTCAAACACTAGAATGTATTGAGAGAAAGTGATTTTATTATGCCATTAGGGCGCTGTTTGTATGTAAATCTCACTGGAAAGTCCCAACTGCGACGCTTTCAAGGCAATATCGCTCACTATTTTTCTTCCTTGTCTCGGACTACTCGCACACGGGCAACAATACTTGCTTCAAATACCACAATATTGAAGTAAAACCCTAATAAATATTTGTTTATCCAACTAAGTTATCTTTCAGGCTATAATTTATAACATTAAACTAAAGCAACAAATTTGTCATGGATCATATGACATTTCAGCCAACATATCTATACTTTCGCAATTTCTACGACATTATTTGTGATTTCAGGTCGCATAAAAACCATTAGAATTTGTTTTTATACTGTTATTGTGACTCAACTACACAACTATATCGACTATAAATTATTTCGGTATGTTTTATTCCAATCACTTATACGTAATACGCACTAATAATATGAACACGAGCATGAAATTATATCTGAGAAATTGCTTTATGATTCTTAAAAATAATTACGTATTTGAAATATCCATCAATCAGAAAATTTTTATACGTGACTTCAATAAAAAAATACTTATCTCCTTAAGTCAGAAGTGTTGCAATTATTTAAACTCAAACTTGTTATCATCAATGTTATCTCGAACCTTGATATTTTTACGCGGAAGGCTGTCACTACATTGATTCTTGATGTAGTATATTTGAGGCTTGGCATATTTCATCTATCAAAAATTTTCTATGCCGTCTTCACTCGTTACTCTAAAAAAAAAGGTAGTTTGCTTTTTTATTTATATCGATAGATTATATAATGCTTTAGGAGATATATTTTGTATCTATATGTAATAAGGCTATAAAATACACAAATTTATATTTGGGTTGTAAGTCGTGTTTTTTTAGTAGGATTTTAAGGCTTCACATTTTCATCAAATGATCTTCATTCTAGGTCGAATTGAAGCAAATAAGATACAATAAAAAACGTTCAGCACCCGAGTATCAACCCCAGAAGGCAGCATCCTGAAGAGGATTGCGGTACGTTACATTCTCGTTGAGACCGCGGCGTTTCCTTATAGCGAGGGTGTATTTTTATGCGGTGGGCGGAACTACCCTTCATCATCACCGCCTGAGGGGTGAGTCTAGCGTCGCGCTATCTGTCGTCACCACTCAAAAATTATAAGAGAAATAAACTCCAACTCTTCTAACAACAGAACAGTGAAGGTCGGTTTCTAGAACACCGCTTAAAGGATTCTTTTAATTGGGGCTTAAATCAAATGATTTTATTTCGCTTCAACCGCAGGCTCGATTAGACGATTTTTCTCGTGATTTTTATGGACGAACTAAATTTTACGGGCCACAGGGCTGGGAAACTCTATAAATATATACTGGAGCGTCACAATTGCTGACTCCATGCCAGTTTGTGATAAAACTGCTGTTGTTTTTACACCGATTTTTCTAGAACTTTTATAATAGCTGTATCTTTAAGTAAATTTAGGGTTAAAAGTTAAATCATTTCAATTTAAGGAAATTTAATCATATGTCGTTACGGTTCAATTAAAAAATTAATATTTCGTATTCTTAGACTGTAAAAGAGTTACATTTGATACACTAAAAATTGTGATACCTGTTTTGAAAAATTATTTTGCAATCTGCTTCCAAAATTTCTACTTACATACATACTGTGCCTCTAGTTTTTTGATACAATTTAATATATATTATTGGTGATGTTATGAATTATACATAAGCACTTTTGTAATTAGTGTGATTAAGACTTTCAACAATTTACTTATAAAATGAATTGTGAAATAATTTTAACTTTAAGGCATACTTATAATGTATCAAGATTGTATATTAATGATGAAATTATCATAAAACTGAATCTTGAGAAATTACGTTTTAATATAGTCATTTTAATGACATTGACGGTGTCAGTTATTTTACCTTTTATATATTTGGGTAAACTTAGGCTTTATATTATAATGTTTCTACCCTTGCCGTTTCAACATTTGCAAGTAAAGCAGGTTGGCACGCAATTTGATTAAAGGGTGTTTCATGAAACTTGGATTAGTGCTTGTGAGGCTAACGGATGTTAATCAATACTTACAAGAGGAAGTCCTGTTCCCAGCAAGGATCAGGTCCTTTGACGGTAACTGTAGTGGATTTGACGTTCTGTAGCTTTAACGTCACGTACGTATTGAGCTGGGCCGCTGAAAACACACATAAAATATTTGAAAAATATTCTAAGCTACAACTGTGAATAGCCAGATGACTAGGAAATTACGAACATTTTTGTTTGTGAGCACTTATGCCTCTCGAGGCCTTTATCAGATTGCCTGAAGTCAAACAAAAGTGCTCCTAATTTTCTAGCTATTTTGCTGTTCTATTATGTATTGTATTATTTACTATTTTGATTGAAATTTTTATTTGTCTTATAAACGATTCTTTCGTCGTATTTTGCTCGTTTGTGAATATTTTTTCTATTATCTGATATATTTTTGTTACTTCACTTATGTAGATAATAACTTTATTTAACAACTTTTGGTCCAAATTTCGAATATTGATGTATAGATTCAACAATTTAATACTTGTTTTATTGGTTGATGGTTTTATATTATATAAATAAATATAGTATAAAAGCTATTTATGACATTGTTAAATCATTTAAAGTGAAAAAATAGTTTGTTTTACTAGTGAAATGATATTTATTTTATTCAAACTTTATGTATAGTTTTTTCTTACCTTGAGGTCCAACGAAATGCGCCTTTTTAACTGAAACAACAAAGAACAAGTATTAATAAAACGTTATAATTATATTTTAAAAATACGTTTGATTTACAAAGTAATTTACAAATGTTGCTCACATTATTGAAAATAAAAGTAAAGATAATTTTATAAATTAAACAGAATATCCATATTAAAAAAATATATTTTTAACATATTTAGCTTACATGCCTTTTCAAAGAAAAAGTTATTCTTTAACCGTTCCACTTAATTTATTTTTTTACCATTTAAAATATTTGCTGTAGGCATAAATACGTATAAAGATATTTTAAAACACAAAAAACCCTTATGTTTCAAAATGAAAATAGCTGAATTTTCATTTTAGAATATACAGAGATAATATATTTTATGTTATCTAGAACATATTTTTGTTCCTTTATCTAAAATAAAGTAAGTTATTTTCCGTCGTTTTAACAGAAAATGTTAAAAGATATCATAATTAATCATACTGCTTTAACCATAAATTGATAACGAGAGAATCAGTTAATAAATTTTTGTAATAATATTAATAAGTTTGAATAATTGATAAAAATATGCAAAGTAAATTTTCATCGTTTACGTTATAAAATCAATAAAACGGGCGTTTATTATAAGAATACTCATCACAAATATAACTAATGGCCGTCATAAAAAGGCTATTTCTATTCCAGGGTAGAATCAACCCTTTGAACCGGGGGAGTCCTCCCTGAACTCGACCCGCAATTTTAATGCTTGAACCCCAATCGTTACTGCGCTCGCTTTTTCAGAATCTCTAGAACCCGTTCAGTAAATCGGTATATTTCCATCAACGCCAAACTCAAAAAGATTTCTAGGCTAAACGCACAAGTGTTCAGGAAGACAAAATAAAATGATTGAAGATGTCAATAAATATTACCGATATATACTTTTTATTAAAAAACTGTTAAAAATTAAAAAATCAATTATTGACCGGTCAAATAGTAAACTGTTTTTATTAAAAAATCAATAGATTTTAATTATCAAATATAAATCAAGGGTAAGCACAGTACTTTTTTGTCAGTGGAGAGTTTACTTTTAATACTCATAAAAAATTAAATCTAAATCATCCTAAACCATGAACATTTGTTATTTTTATAGGAACCTATTTCACGGGCGTATAAAAATATTATTGTAACGAAAATCTCTGTTTAAATTCTGCGCGGAAATTGTGGCGAAGGAAGGTAGAAGAAGGTAAGGGATGTAAGACTGATTTATCTCAGCTGTTAAGGGTGGGATTTCCAATTTCCTTTTTATACCCTGTGAGGGAATCGACCCTTAAGGCAGTCTTACACTAGCGAGGACGTTCAAAGTAACGAGCCGTGTGAAAACAACTTGAGATTTGAGTTACTCCAAATCTTAACCAATTCGTGGCTTTCGCAGGATAAAGGAGCTCCGCTCGGCAGAAAGCGCAAGATGACTTTTTACTTCTGATTACTTATATAACGAGTTTCACTTTACCCCGCCGTAACTTTAATCATGATGCGGATGGCCTTGACCTTTATTTTTCAAAGAAATAATGAAAATCAGTATGAGATCTTGATTTGATAGTTGTTGGCAGACTAAAACTTAGCAATAAACATAGCAATATGTTTGAAGTACATATATAAATATACATACGCGTATATAAAATAACACGAATCCGCATATATTAGTAATTATCAACTAAATTTAATTTCGTGATTCTGGACCCTTATAAAGGATTAACTACAAATATTATATATACCACTCAACTTCCAAACTATGTCAATAGCGGATTGTTTGCGTTGGAAGCAGGCCGAGAGAAAATGGAAAGAAGGAAGTAGTGAGTTGTCCACCGACTCTCCGTGTATCGACTCTCTAGTCACAGAGTATTCGGTAACATGTCACGTACTTGCGAGTGTCTCCACCTTTGTTTGAGAAAACACACAAATTTAAATTATTTTTTCTCAGGATTGACAATACAAAAACAATTTTAAAATTGTTACAATTTTTAATTTGGAAATTCAAAAAAATATATTTATCTGTTGTGATTTGCATATAAGTTCAACAACTCAAAGAGGACGAGATATAAAAATGATTGTAGTACAGTATGGCTTGTTATTGTATAGGCGAAAATATTACACGATTATTTTAGCTCGATGGAACGTTGAGAACGGTATTTTGTAATATTATCTACAAAACTTTAAAAAAAAATTAAATTATAGGAAAACCTCCGGCTTTTTAAGTAAAAAACTTTATTGACCTTATTTGTTGTAAATCACTTTAGTCAATTGCATTTACAAAATAAAAAAACGGTATTTATTATTTCTATTGGTACTTAACTATTTGCTTGGTAATCGAACGGTGGGGAATCACGCATACGATAAAGGATTACCACGAAAGCCTATTATCACAGATTAAATAATCAATATTGGACAGTTTTATCAATAGGGCAATTTCCAAAGTTACAACCAGTATCTATTCCTCGTAAGTTAAAGTTCTCTCTTAATAATATTTATATAAGGAGTTTTATAAATCATGATCTATGATCGAAGATAATTACATGTAAAGGTCTATAATTACATGTAAACATTTTATAAGTTCGAATTCAAGATCAATATTTATATATATTTATTTATTTTGCAGGTGATCAGAATTTAAAAAAAAAATCTACGGAATTAAGACAAAAAAATATTTATTTTTTTAATAACATCACTTTAAGTATGAACTCAAGATAAAAATATTTTAAGTTATGAGTTGTACAAAATCGCTCTTTATTGATAGTTCTAAAAATAGATGCTTCATTAAACTCCCAGAGGTGTTGTGCTTTTTCTTTGCAACTTCCCATGGCTGGAATTCTCGCCGGGATTTCCTTGGTGGCTACATCGCCGCAGGACTTAAGGAACTCCTGTAAAGTTCTGACATGCTATAAACATCTCAGAGGACTATCTCCCCGGACACTTGCCATGCTCACTACCGAGGATAACAAAGTTTCAATTTTATAATCGAAATATGATACTGATATTGTTGAGGGACAAGCCGTTTACTTGGAGCATATCTGTCACCTCGATCAAAAGGGAATTGATAACGATATTCAAAGACTTTTAGTACTTGTATAAAAAACAAATTTCAATAAAAATATTATTATGAGACTTATTCTTATTAATTTTCAATGAAATCAATGAAAAATCCAGAATATGTCAAAACCAAATAAAGAAAAAAAAATTGTGCTCTATTAATTCGATCTGGTTTATTGTGTGTTGAGCTGTTTGTTGAGATTTCCACTCTTTCGACATTTCGGTCTTTGTGCTGGTTTTGTTAATTCCCAAAAATAGTCCTAGTACGGAGATTGAAACGTTGGAGGACTTAAAAATTAAGAAGCTTATCACCTAATAAACCCAAATTATCTAATTACAACGGCAGCCAAAACCAACAAGCTACCCTTCATATTTTATTGATTTTAGTAGTGGTTTATTTGAAGTATGGTTCCGTGTTTAGATATAATAGCTGACAAAAACCTTCATGAACACTTGATATTTTGTGATTTTTCTTCAAACAGCAAGTCAATTCCCTATAAATACATATCCTCATCACTGTAGTGTTGACCACGTCAAGTTATTTATGTTTAACGAAAAACTGCATCCAAAATCTTGTTATATTTAATCTACAACCATAAGTGTCATTTATAAGTTATTTATTACTACCCATCTATACTTTGTACCACAGTATTGTTTAGAAGAGAAAAACTATAAGTAAAAGCTTCCTAAAACCTAAAATTGAATTATTTAAGCTGTATTTAATTTCCATTTATATCTACTGACATCCAACAATACATATGATATGATTATGAAACTATAACGTGTTAATTATTTTAATCACAATGGCATTATAAATTATTATTTTAACTATATATGGTATTTTAAATTTATGATTTCTAATATATTCGCATGTTCGTTCGTTCAACCATAAACACATATTGTTTTATGAACCTCAAACTTGCTTTTCGAGAACCAAGGCTATTTGCAAAGATAATCAAGTTAAACGGAATTGCATCGGAAGTGGATATTTCTTACGGAAATAGAACTATCAACTCCAATTTTCCAACAAACATGTTCCTTACGTTTTTACGTTTATCGCGAAATACAGTTTTATCGTTTTTTTAAATGGCACTTGTTGACTTATCCTATTTTAAATTTATAAAAATTATATATATATATATATATATATATATATATATATTTATAATACAAAAATATAATACAATGCGATTTTGAATAAATAAATCTAATTTAAACATTGACTATGGATTTTAATTTATAATCACACGTAATTTTTATGCATGAGTTCAGAAATTTTGTATTACATTCTAAAGAGATATTCTCTTTTGTGGTTTTGGCAGAATGTAACATATTATGAGTTGATTATTTCAAGCTACAGAGGGAATAGCATAAAACCTCTTCAAAATTATAATATAAAATAACACGCTGGAAAGATGAAAATTTTGTTATAATCTGGGATGCAGAGATTAGCTAACGTAATCACCATATTAAACCTGATTTTAGCAACTCAATGCTATTAACAACAATTATTCTTGATATTTGGTAAAACACAATGATTTATCATTTCAAAATAAAAATCTAATCAAATTTATTTACTGAATACTATTTCATTCAAAAACTTGTTAAATGCATCCACAATCAAAACGAACCCATGGCAATTATCATTTAACAAATTAAATTTAATTAATAATATTTCAAACCTAATTATATATTGTTTGTTGTAGAATTTTTTTACAGATTTATACCGTAAACGCATTTATTCTGCACAAAGTGGCCCGATGTTATAAATAAGGTTTTTTGTAAATAATACCATCCCTGTAATAATCCCAGAACAATTGAATCTGCTATGTATTTTAATTTGATAAAAAATATTTTATTTATTAATAAGATGTCTACATGAGTTATGAACAAAAAGAAAAGTGAGTAAAACGCTGAAATATATTGCTAATTTATTCAAAAAAATATATCATTTCGCAGAGCAGCCCAGTGAAACTCTCAGAATATGACATGCTTTGTATTAATTTTTAGAAGGTATTTTTCTAAAAATATGAAAAAAAAAAAAAAAAACAGTAGCACAAAAATTTCATTTGTTAACAACACAAAAAGAGTGAACACATTTATCACTTAAAAATTATCATCCTTTTGATATTAAAATCATTTCCAAATAAAAGTTTATAATATAATAATATGCATTAAAAGTTATTAAAACCACATCAAATGGAATATTTCACAGTTCTCGCAAATTGGCACAAAAAAATGTAACTATCCCAAAAGACGCCTGGAATTCTTTGGTTTGATAATAATAAAGTAAAAAAATTAAATGTAGCTTGAGGTAAAAAAGGATTAATAAGTAAGAAAAAAATATTAGAATGCTTTTATTATTTATTACTATTATGCTATATTATTATGCTTAAATTATTAAGTGACTTAAAATTGACCAATAAAATATAGCATGCGGAATGGAACGGACACCAATCTCGACCATTAATCGAGCAAATATTATATATTCTCATATGATACATATGGGGATTTAAAGTAAGGAAAAAACGACAACATTATTTAAAAATACAATAAAAAAATGAGAATTTATTAAAAAAATCATGAAAAATCTACTATAATAATAGCCATTGTGTGTTTGTATGTATGTTTGTATGTGTGTATGTTTCGTTTTTCCGTTCTGTATAGAATATCTTAAAAGATACAACGCTGATTTTTTGCACATAAGTTAAGTAAATTTTTCCGCAGCTATGTGCCGAATTACAAGACGATAGGATAATATTTTCATTCATAAACTTTAAAATATGCTCATCAAATACGTCATTTTATGACGGGCTACATTGCTAGTATTTAAATAAAAGTAAACAATCATCAAAACACAAATTTAGTAATCGCTGACAAACATATTCATTTTTTTATTACCATAACACTTAAATGTGATCTTATACCTACTTCTCCTTTAGAGCGAATCGTGTTTGCTAACAGATTTACGTCAATTTCTCGATTTTTTTATGGTAATGTTGTTTTTTCATGAATTGCTTACGATGAAATGCTCCGTATTGATTTTTGAATATGTCTGGCAACATCCAACATTTTTTAGATAAACGATATTTCTTAAATTATTAAAAAAAATTCACATTAATAATTCTTTATTTACAATATCCTGATTCAGGTAAACTGATGTTCTGGCGTATGATCGCAATACATCTTGAATCTCTCTTTATGAATAACTTTCTTAGTTATGACAGGCAATTTTCACATCTTTTTCAGTTATATATACAGAAAATGATACGTAGTTCCTTTGAGAATCCTTTCCAAAACGTGGGAGGCTTATGAAATAGGGGAGTTTTGAAGGTGAAATTCGTGAAATAAATCGCAACAAAGGCACTTTAGAAAAATAATGCTTTTTAACCATTTGCTCCCTGAGCATAGATTTAAAAAGAAATGTTTTTTATATTTTTTGTTTAGTTTTTGAAAATAGCAACAAAGAAAGTATTTTTAAAAGAAGTTGAATAAACACGGAGTGATAAGATTAATATCAGAATTAAAGGAGGCTGGGTATAACCTACAACTTAATCATTTAATCAAATAACAATAATCATACTTCTTTCCCAAAAGCGATTACGTAAGTAATATTATTAAAAATTATTCGTGTATTTTATATTTTACCCTCTTAATAGTGAGTGAGTTCGTATATTGTATGTATCTACTTCTTTTTATACCTAAAAGAAGGAAGACGACAGACGATGGGAACGACCCAAACATATCTTTTGGAACAATTTATTGAGGTCAGACCGAGAAAAAACACAGTTTATTAAGATCAAGAACGTCTCATGTTATTAATACTGTCAGCGAATAGATGTTTATGTTTTATTAAAACGTACTCATGTCAGTAAAACGAAAAACGAACAAAAAATGTAATGAAAATAAAGTCATTATAAATAATATTAAAAACACAGCGTTAATATTTCATTATTCATCATAAAGAACGATTCGAAAACCATTTTAAAGACCTAAAAAAGATTTATGAGTTGAAGTAACCAATGTTACTTTAGCTCATCAGAATCAAATATAATTGTATTGAAATATGTCTAAAATGGTTTTTACCAAAAATATTTGTCATGTTTATATTTAGTGAAAATGGTAATAATCTTTAAAAAGTTAATAAAATTAAACTCAAAAGCTTTTATCTTTTATGTATTGAGATACTAAAGTTAACAAAAAGAATTCCATAATTTCTAAGAATCAATAAAAAAAAAATTCTAATAAAATTTATGATTTTAATAAGCTCACATTCAAGATTTTGAAAAGCATCGTTATAAATTCAGTCTTCATTTTATAAATTTAAATTATCAAATTTTGTAGTAAACAAGACAATTTCATTTAAAATTAAATCGCTTATTATTTTGGTGGATTTCTTTTTCGAATTGATTTATTACAATATATAATAAAGTTCAATTATTTAAAAAATATATTTTAAGACTCAAAGAGGGCATGTTTTGGATAATTCTAAGCAACATTTTTTAAAAATCTAAATTCAGTTACAAAACCCCAGTCCATAACGCTTAAAATAATTACTTAAGAGCTAGATTATTAAGGATCACCCTGTTCAGGGCACAGGTAGACCGAGACGTGTTTCGCATACAGAGTGGCTCCCGAATTGATCCTGAACTGAAGCGTGCGTCTCATATAGGCTCTACAGTACATATATTACAGCGGGGAGACAGGAGCCTTAGTTTTACCCCGTGTGTGTTAAAAATATTAATGTTTTGAGATGGTTTTTAAGTTATGATCACCACAAAAACTATTTATATTCGTAAACATCGCAACTGCATCTTAACATAAATTTTTTAAAAAATAATTTATAAAAATAAATTTCGGTTTTTTATTCAGCTACTATTAAAATTGAAATATTTATTTTGTATAGTTTTTCAACTCAAGCTTAAAAACGTTGCAAATTCATGTATATTCATAGATTCAGAATAAATCGTTTTAGACAAAATCGAAACTGGCCATAGCCTAATAATATCACGTACCAGGACGGGAAACGAACCGATGACCTTTCGAACAAGAATCACTGGTCTAACGACTGTCCCAACCTACCATAAATGATTCATGAATTGATGTCTAATGTATTATCTATATAATTGAAAGATGTAAAAATCGATGTGTTAATACGTGCAGTATTTTAATTATTAAATATATTTTAGTAAATTTGGTTTTATCTAAAAATAAATTCGTGAAACTGAAAGTTTAATTGAAGCCATGACTTAATGAAAAATACACAATAATAATAAAAAAAAAAACAATTTTTTTTAAATATATGTTATAATATTTTTATATTATAGGTTTGCATTAAAACGTTTTTAATCAAAAATAAATTACCCAATAGTTAAAAACATTTTACAGATTCAGGACTTCTAAGTCCGTATGCTGACATCCTCTATCTGAAGTGGCCAATATTACGTAACGAAATCGATACTTAAGTCCTGTACTGGGGAGCTAACTTCCCTAACTGGCCGCCGCTACTACCTTCGTTTAATAATTTTGCAAACTAATCGCTTCCTGTACATCCTTTACTTGAAAAGATTATGCCAGGACAAATACGGAACACAGTAACAGGCGTTTTTGAATTCATGTACCATTTAAAGTCAGTGGACTTTACAGCGGACAACCAAAACAAGAAACCACATTTAAAAAGTTTTCAAAACAAGTTATTAGGAATTAAATTAATATTTAATAACTTCAACCAAACCAGAACCAATAGCCTACATAAGCTGATTATCCAAGGAAAAACAGGCGTCGGAAGGATAAAACAGCGTGGTTGCGTTATTAGGTCGTGGAAGTCGGGAGCACAGCCAAATTAGTAAGACTGGTCCAGGACAAAAAAAACTACAGTGAAACTGACACTAACTTCCTCTAAGGAGAGGCACTTGGAGAAGAAGAACCTTAAATAAAAAAAACAAGTGATGACAATTAGTTTATAGAAACACACATGTTGATACCCAAAAACTCCATAAATTTATTTGAAAGAACGGATTCACCCGGATGTGGCGGAGGAATATCTACATTTTTATTTGAAAGCCTCACAGACGTCATATACCAAGCGTAAATTTCAACCTGACAAATAAGAGGAGGACAAATACCTTTATCTAAAATTTAATTTCACTCCGTTAATATTTTACTTTCTTCTCGTATATTTCACATCATGGTGGGCACGTTCCATCGGATGGGCTTTATAAAATCTCTAAGCAAAATTTTATAAACGCCAAAATGTAAATTATTTTACGATTATTTTTTTTAATTATAATATAACCTGGACGTAATACAATTGCGAATAATAATAAAAATCTCGCTGGGCAGTAAATTAAAAATTACGATGGCAGTAAATACCTTCAAATTTCAATTTTAAAAGCGAGTAAAATGAATACTCTGTTATTTTTGACGTACTTCATATTCTTGAAAGGTCTCATGGCTGTATTATATATTTAAACGTTGATAAAATATTGCGTATTTAAATATTTTATTTGTTGACATCTTCATTGATATTTCCCTCGATGCTACCGACAAAAAAAAACTTTGCACTTTCAATAGCTATCATATACATAATAGTTTACTCAAATTAAAAAGACTACGTAGGAACGTACCGAACGAATGAATTAAAACGGAAAATTTCTAGGGAAGAGTCACTTTGTCTAACAAGTTCACTCGTTAATTATTTAATAGCATGTGGTTGTTATTGACTAGGTTTTATTTTAAAACTTTGCTTAACCTTGATATATTTTTAAAAAAATTACATGCGATACTTCTTATTCTAGTAAATATTGATTTTATTGGTATGATACTTTACTTATACAAATATTAGAAAACATCGAAAGATGAAAGAATATTATCCGATAAATACAGTTTAGTAAGTCATTGTCTGGTTGGTTTTTTTTATTGAAATATTTTTTTGACATCTTATTTATTTTTCATATAGGGAAATAATATTCGAAGTAATGTTTTTTGATGATACGAGCATACATGCACAGTAAATCGATGAATTCGCAGAATGAAACGTCTTATAGATATAACTCACATATAGCGCAGTTTCCATTTAACGCTGGCAGTATCAATTCATCAAATATTTGATTGCGTACGAAGCGTTACCAAAACATTGTATATCACAACCGTATCAGCTTATAAATGTAGTCAGATGTTTTGATTTCATACTTCACCCTGCGTTTACTCTTGTAAATTAACCAATATATTATCATATCGAATAATTTACTGAAGTAATAGTGATTTTGTGAAAGATGTCGCACAGTATAGTAGAATGTAAAGCAAACTGGAGGAATCAGAAATCCATAGGAATTGGAATCTTAAATTATTATTTTCATTATACTCAACTATATTCACCCTTATAATTATACTGCTTCCCATGTTCCTATAGAAATACATAATAAAAATACGTGTCATTTCATATTCAAAACAGAAAAAAACTCCCATCGAATTAATTTACCTGTAACATTTATGATTACGAATTATTTTTTTAAACATCTTTAAAACGTAAAACGTAAAAAATAATTATAATTTGCTTTAGATAATACAAATTAAACAATATGCGCCGCTAACTTTATTTTTATAAAGTTGTTAGTATTATTTTATTTTATTTATATATTTAATCAGTAACGTAAAACTCAAGTCGTCTTGGTTATTATAATATTTTATTCATATCATAGTTTGAAAAAATACTAACAATCATAAAATAATTACGCTTTTCGTAAAAAATGTTTTAAAAAGGCAAAAAAGAAAATGAAATAAATATTGAAAATATAACTTGTTAATTGTCGGTCGGTCAAATAAAAATTCTTTATAAATATGTACCTGCATCATTAAACCGCAACACTATAATTTATGAACATATAAAATAGAAAGTATTTTAATGCATATATTATGATATTCATCATTGGTCGTATTTCAATGTTTGAAATCGATTATTTACTTGTAGTTTACTATTAAAGGTGGATTCGTGAAAACTTTTCACGATACACATCATCATTTAAGATGTTTGGTATTTCAAACATACGCCAAAATGAATAAAAATGTTAAGTAATTAAAGAATAAAAAAAACCGTTTAAAAGCCAGCAGTTGATAAGAATTTAACTGTTAATGACTTATTTTACTTTGAAGTGGCCAGCAAACTTCTGTTTGCATTAAAATCGTTAATTCTCTATGTTCATTTGAAATTTTTTAAAACCTGTTTTTATTATTTTTAAATATATCGCATTACAAAGATATAAAACATAATAATTGTATCTATTACTTGAAAAAAAAATTTGACTTATACAATCATTTATAATAAAACTTAAATACACTATTTCATCGTTTACATATTTAGTACAGCGCGTACATGAAAAATAGGAACAGATCTTAGCAACACGTATTAGTGTATAAATATTATATATTTACTTAGATACCACAGAGTACTGAATATACGCAAAAATCAACCTTCCCGCTCTCTCCATTCTGTTACTTGTGTATGGCTGCCATTCTGTACGCCTGAGCGAGTGTAAAGGATCGGTAATGGAGTAGTGGACTTGGAATGATGGTGGAAGGATATGCTCTGGAAGTACCTTGTCAAGGTGGGGGGCGGTCTCCTGATATTGTTTATGTAGCTTGCTGCAGAATGATCTAAACGCCAGAGCTTTGTAACAAGTGGATTTATAATAATGCTATTGAGCATCAGCAATACACAGACTTAGAAAATCATAAATAACGGTTCAGCATGAGTATATGCTCAGTGAAATGATCGCCAACCTCATCTGAGGAGACGCATGTACGTAAACGCGGCGTAAAATGTGAAAATGATTACGGCAGTTAGAAAAACAAAATCACAGTTGTTTTTTAATCAAATCAATTATTGAAGCTTGTATTGATAATGATGCAAGTCATGGATTGTTCGAGGTGAATAATTGCAGTGGCATTGTACACGTTTAGGTTGGTTTAGGCTCGGAGTATCGATTGAAGTTTTCCGGACGCTAATGCCGTCCCCCGCCGTGGACCGCCGCCCGCCCAACACGCTTCATTTACCACGTTTTCTGTCCGACGAAACACAAGTGATTTACAATGAAACTTATCTCATAGTCCGGTATATACAGATCGTTACATGAAACTCATTCACCTAGTCCCTAAGGCCCCGTGTGCTTATTTAGATCACTTTTATAAATTACTGTATTTTTAGAACAAACGCCGAACGTCATGAGGATTGATCGTTTCAAATAATTCACTTCTATAATTTTTAGATTTTAAGATGATGTTGGATTAAAAATGAATGATTGATATTGTATGTAATTAATAAATATTTTCTACGTGAAGTGCTTCTTTTAAGAGAAGTTTGGCGACCATTTCACTAAGAATATACTCATGCTGAGGCAGTGTTCAGAGTTTTCTAAGGGAATACAAAGTAATCTTATTATTTCAATCAAACCAAAAAATCCCCTATATGCTTTTTGGATAAATGTTTACAAATGTTAAACCCCGAAGACTTTAAGAATCAAAAGCAAATTATCTTTACAATAGGTGTAAGAAAATAAAAGTCTATAGCCTAGCAAATTTTCTTAAGAAGACATTCGGCTTTCACGTTTTTATGTATTAAATATATTTTTTAATTAAAAATTATTTGTAGTTTCATTACACATTCCAGAAAAATAAAAAAATAAGAAATAACAACGCTTTTAGTAAAGAGTGTTATTATTTTAAAAAATAGATAAGTTTCTTCGTTTCATACAGTTTTATTCCCCTCTTAATTAATCAACAAAGATTCTCATAAAATAAGATAAATTCAATTTAAATGAACTTTATGGACTTTCAAGCAACAGGTTTGATTTATTAAATTATTGAAAATAGTAAAACTTTCGTCGAAGTATATTCGTCTCTAGTACCTTATTCAATAAAAATCGATGATTTATCATTTGGTTCTCTTGTCATTATATTTAATTAAAGTTCAGCAATGTAACAAATTTTAAGAAACAACAAATCAAATTGTGCTGTGGTGTGGTTATTATAATACAAATAAATTTAATTAATTCTCCTTTAGACATTTCATTACCCAACACAAACATGTGCTTAATGAAGATATAAACAACGTGTATTCTGCCAGGCGATTTGTCACACACATACAAACATACATACACACACACACAAACACATTATATAAATATATATTTTATATAAAATAAATACTTAAAGTGATTTTTCCATATGCTAATTTTTATTGGTGACCGGTGTATAGAATCGTTCATAAAAATCACCAATTACATATAATCCTTCATTTCTCAGGTACATTTATATCACATTATTCTTAAATAACCCCTTACCACCCGACAATCATTCCCTCTTTTTCTAATAAACTTTCTCTTAAACAATTGTTTACTTAATTGCTTGTTATTATATAAATTCTCATTAATAAATAACATGTGGAAAAATCACTGAATTATTTTAAACTCTTTGACAAAAATATTGATTACATATAATGAAAAAACACTGTCACAGTAAATATAGTTTACAAAAAAATACTTGTTGTATTTTCATATAAAATTATTTACTGTAATAAAATCTAGATCAAATGATTTAATATTTTATGAATACAGTAGTTATTTGTTCCATAAACGATATATATGTATTTTTTTAATTTACACTGACTTTAACTTCAATAAAGGTTATGCAATAGAATTTATAAAATAACGAATATTTTTTAAAACGTAAGTATAATAGTAATAAATTTCGAAGGGTTAAAACCAAAGAAAATTTACATCTGTGAACTGATGAATTAATGCGTTATGATAAAGTCTGGTGATGTGTGATATCCCTGGTTGAGGAGCAGCCCATCCATCAGGGCTGGGGGGCGCCCCTCGGGGGGTGACCACCCCGCGCGATATTAGAGGAACTGATAATGTATGGACGCCTACAGCACGTAAGCCATTATTGGGGATCATTTGTACACACACCTAATGTAAACGTACGTACCGGAGAAATTTTAGATAAGAACTTATCGATTGGTTTGTATCATATTTACTTAAGATAAGCATCTGTACCTCCCTGCTATCCCCATTCTGTTACTTGTGCAAGGCTGCTTTTCTGTACCCTGAGCGTTTGTTAAGGAGTAGTGGACTCCTGCTATTGTTTTTCTGAAGAAGGAGTATCAGATCTAAACGCCAGAGATTTGTAAGGAAAGGATTATATAATAATGCTATTAGGCAGCAGCAATACTAGAATATAAAACTATTATCTCTAAGGAACAGCATAAAAGTATATGCTTAGTGAGATGATCGCCAACCTCCGAAAAACTTGCTTTTGCTTACAAAACCTATTTAATTTAAAGTAATCTGCGCTATTCATTACATTTATCATTTAATTGAAATAACAACATAAACTCGGATTAAAATGAATATTTTAGTTGTTGCTCTTATTATTACCAGTATTGTTTAATTAACAAGGGGAGATTACAATTATACGATTTAAAAATTTATTTTAATCAAATCAAATTAATATTACTTCTTCAAAAAATGAAATTTGAAGATCCTTTGGTCAATTGTTGGTGATTCTCTTATGTTCATGGTACACAATATGTTTATTTTTTAAATTACTTTGAATTGGTCACAAAAAGATTTACAGCACATATTTAGAAGTAAATCAATTTGTGATTTTGATATAACTTTTATTTTTAACGTCACTTACAGCTCGTAAATTTCCTTGTTTACTGTTATTAATTATTTTATAAGAAAAATTTTCTAAACCTTATTTTACTTTTGAGTCCATTTTGTTGGTGTGAACTTGAGAATAATATTTAATTCTTAATATAACATTACTTATTGTCGCATTCGCTAAGCACAAGCGTTTCTTAAAATGTTAAATATATGCAATGGCGTGTATTTAGAAGTATTTATGAAACTATAGGTACCCACAAATAGGTTAAAAGGTAGAAGTACTTTACTATTGCAAGGTTGTAGCATTTTAAATCTTATTCTAGAATGTGGCTTACCTAGGTCTTGACGAGAAGGCTTTGCAATATACTGAAAAAATATATCATACAAATAAAACCTTATCTTATAAGTTACATAAAACATTTTCAAAAAAATACATATATATCCAATTTAAAATGTGATTAACGTTCACCGTACAAGCATTAATATTATAATTGTGTTATTAGATAAAATTTTATTTCTTTACGTAAAGTTTATTTTAGTATATCAATTTAAAATAAATGAAAGGATCACTTTTTTGTTTGCTTTTAAATTATATATTAAATACCTATTTTGCGCTATTAAATGATGTAATAGATAATTATGTTCTGTATCATCAAACTTATTTTCAAATATATTCATTTACATAAATAAGTAACACATATGTCTACGATCGCTTTTTGTTGTTATATTAAATAATTTAAAATACATAATTCATTGATCCTTCTTTCAAAAAATTGAATTTGAACTACATGTGTAAGAAATACCCCTTTACTTATACACAGCCTTAGCAACAGATTACTCACTGACCTTCAATATTTGTTGTCATACGTTATGAGCTGTTTTAGTTACTTAACTGTGACGTTAATGCTTCAGCTGACTAGACTTCTGTCTCTACTCGATAGAAAAAAATCGATAGAATCTTGACTATCAATGCATTATATTTTTCAGCAGGTGTATTCCGGATCAAATCTAGGAAACTCAACGTAATTAAACATATACAAGATATTTGAAATTCAAAATTTAAGTATTAGGCAATAATCATATTTTAAGTATCTCAATTTCATAAATTATTTTTCAGCCGTTATTATAAAATTGATAATAAGCTATTTAGATATTTACGTGAAGTCAAAAAAAGTCACGATAGATAAAAATAAATAGGCATAACGTTGATTGATAAAAACATTTATTTTCATATTTGGTTAGGAGAAATTTTATTATGTGAATTTGAATGATTATGTAATTAATATTATTTGTTTGTTGTTTCCAGTAATTTTATTTTAAATACGATAATCTTGAAGTGTCTTTACAGCTTATAACCATGAATTATCGCTTCTGAACTATGACCAAAATTATAGTCGTCTGGCTTTGATATGAATGGTAACAATACTTGTCTTATTTGTATTATATAATACATCTTTGATGAATTGCCATTCTGAGGTCATGAAACAAACTTAGACTCTTCGCTTGCCGTTTGGGTTTCCAGATAAGTTTCTGCTCGTCAAGGAAGCCTCGTTTGGGGAGAGTTTTTTGAACTCTTGCAGAAAATAGGCTGGATTTCGGTTCTTTCTAAAGCTATTAAAAAACTGCGGTTTTTGGGTTCGGAAAGGAGGGTTCGCTACAAATTCATTTTGCTTTCATTTTGTTTTTCACTCCTTGATTTCATATCCACCTTTTTTTATAACCATTGTTCAAATTAGAAAGAAAAAAAGAAACTACCATTTTTTAACATACATTTTGGCAACTAAAAAAAAATGGTTTAATATACAGAAATATTTATTTCTTGTTTTCTGAATATATTCATGATGAAACTGTTATGAATTCCTTTTTATATTTTTGGCTCATATTTTTATGTAACATTTATAATTATTCATTATATAAAAGAAACAACTTAAACGCTTAATTTATATAAGAAAGCCTATAACGAAGTCAAATTTAGCTCAACAGTCTAACACTAAATTTATCAAATATATTTATATTTATTCCCGACATAAATAAATATTATAAAAACTTTGATAATGAAACACTTCACACATTGAAATTCTCTCAAATTTAAACGTTTAGTATAGTTTTTTTTTAAACAGTTGTGCTGTTTACATGGATTTATGGAAATCTCAACGTTACTTAAATTAAGTTGTCCTTTAATTATTTTGAAGTGTTGTTACGTTAAAAAAATATATTTAAGCCCCGCATACAGGTTAAGGTGAGTGCGAGCGTCATGCCAGGTGGTGGTGATTGTGTCAGGCTCTATAATCACTCTCTCTAATCCGGGGTTGCCAGGGGTGAGAAAAAATATAAGCAGTTTGAAACGGAAAATGTATGTAAAACGTGGGTATTTCCTTTTTGCTATTTTTTGCTGGTTTATTAAATTTTAAGCCTTTAGCTTACATCATCTGATGAGATTTTATGCGACTGGACAGAATAAGGGACGTAAGAAAATTTTTATCAGTTGAAAGATACATTAATGTACTCACTTTGCAATGTTTGCTTATCGTTTAAAATATCTCAAATTTCGCTATTTATTTTAACAAAATACATTTTCAATATTTGAGAATATTAAATAAGATATCATTTATTTAGAAACAATTTGCATTCTGAGGCAATTACTGATATTTTACAATTTACTAACACTGTTGTTATTCATTAGAAATTATAGTATATATGCGTAAGAAGCGTAATGATAAAAAATAATTAAAACATTGTTATAGATTTTTTTTAATTAAAAAATATATGGAGTTAAAAAATTATTTGAATAGCACTGAAAATACGGCAATGCTCCAATACCGACACTTGCTTTCCTTCCTCAGCAATTACATATCTTGGAAATATTATTTTGATAAATGAACGCAAACTATTACAGAGTACTTTTTTTATTTTCCTGGCAACAGTCTGATTGGTTTTAAAAACTAATTAGTTTGTTATCCTGCCTCTTAATAAAAAAAAACATGAATTATTATGCTTAGAGCACAATGTGTAACATTAGAATTCTATAAAAAAATGTGTATTATTAGTAATCGAAACGAAATATAACTAGATGTAAAATAAAAAAATAATATTACCGAAACGTATTAAAAGTATATCTTATGCCTTAAAATAATAAAGATTTCGTGTTACAATAAAAATGTTGTATGCGTATAAATTCTATTCGTTCTAGGTAGATATAATACTTTGTGCGTCAGAATAGCAATATATTCAATTTAGTAAATTTTTAGATAATAAGAATTATTGTTACCTAAAAAATCAGGAATGTAAAAACTACTTTATCGAACGTATTTGCTTAGTCATGAAAGTATTTGACGGTCAATAGTTCACTTAACAAAAAAAATTAAATGATTTTCAACATCAAAGAACGTCTCGAATTACTCAGGATGAAGTATTTTTGCATCAAATATTTAATTTATTTTATGGTGTGTCTCGGCAAGTGTGCGTGTATTAGTAACATACACAGCACGGGACAGTCGGAGTACACGAGACACTGACTATATCAAAGCATTCGTATTCGATAAACTTCAGAGTACTATTCGACCGTCAATGCGACAACCCTGCTTTCCTATCACTCTGTCACTATTCACCGAGAAATCGCATGACGTCACATTCAAGTTATCTAGCACGTGGGTGAGTAGAGAGATTGATTCGCTTTATTTTATTTTGAATTTGTCGCGCCCGCAGTCGGGGCACTGTCGTGAAACACAATAACTTTGCAAAAAAGAAACATAAATAGCCCCCGGGGTGCTCTGCGGCGAGAGGCGAGGGTCGAGCGTTACTCGGCCGGGAGCACGCGAGGGGAAGGACGCACTTCCCGTGCAAATCACTCGAAGCGTTTCGATTTTTGCGGAAAGAGTGGGTTTCAAAATAAGACAAGCGCGCTCACCGGTGACACTGAGTAGAGACATGGTGTCCAGATTCACTTTCCCACCAAAATCGTAGCACTTCTCCGGCACTGTCGACACGGTGAACAACAAAAACACTCTATAGATCCCGGAGCTCGCTCCGCCGTCACGCGTCTCCCGCGCGCTCGCGGCCCGATAAGGGCTCGATGATAATAGTATAGATCGACGGGAACTCGGCCGGCGGACGTATCATTACCGACACCCCGGGCACGGTCACTGGCGCGGGCACGGTCGCGGCACGGTCGCGGCGCGGTCACGGCACGGGGGGCCCTCGGGGGGGGGCGGGGGCCGCGGCGGCAGGCGGCAGGCCCCTGGGGCCGCACATCAGAGCGCCCCGCGCACTCGCGGCATCAGCCAACCTCACGAGCGTCGCGAGCCAGCCTGCCGACTCCGCCACTCCGCCACTCCGCCCGCCCGCGCCTGCGCCTCCCCATCCCGCCAGCCCGACCCGCCTAGCCGTGACGTCATACCCACCCCCCCCACACCCCACACCCCACACCCCGCCGCAATCCGAGAATTTCACTAATCATTCTTATATACGACAAACCTCGATACAACGGACTTCGGATAAAGCGGACAAATTATCCGGCAGTTAATACATTGACGTCGAAATTTTCGAGAGTTGATTGTAAAAAAAGCAGCAATCTTCAAAAGTGCGATTCAATTGATATTTCGACGAGTGTCCGAAGACAATGAAATAGATTTCAATCAAACCTGTATAGGCAAAATCGTACTTCCTGTGAGACGGTCTTCACAAAAATCAATAATATACATGTAGTGTATTTTCAAAAAAAAAAACGTTTTGATATATTTTAAACCTATTTTTGTATGACAGACTAACCTAACCTAACCTAACCCCTCCCCCCCCCCATAATTGTTCCGTTATATCGAGGTTTTACTGTATTGAGAATTCAAGTCAAAAAAAAAAAAATGTTCATTCTTTTCCACCTCTTCTCGTTTGTGACCATTTCATCGGATACATTTCTATACTGAGCATGTCTCAAAATCAGCTGTAGGGTGCTTTGGTTGTTGTAATAAAATATTTGTGATAAAAATCAATGCGTCATTCTGATGGTATTATAAGAAGAGAGTATAGTGTTTTTAACAAATTCTAGCTTGAAATTATCATCATAAACGTGACGTGAAAAACCTGCTGTTAGGCCTTGTACTTTTCTGTGCGATGTAAATATCGTCGTCGCTCGCAACGGTATGTCATGAAACAGTATGAAAATACCAATGACAATACTTGTTTATTAGAGCGTATATAAAATGTGTAGTGAGAGTATATTTTTTGTAATTTCAGTTGTATTTTTTTAATGAAAAGAAAAGCATCGTGGCTGGGTGTAGCTCGGTTTCAGGCTGAAGGGCGGGAGCATACCCTGGCGAGCCCGCCCCGCGACAGCCTCTGACGTCACAGTCTCCGTAAGCCTGCGCAGGCGAGCACGCGTACAATCAGCAGCTCTGTGTGTGTGTGTGTGTGTACCTTCATGTATACACACCGCACACAGCGGCAGTCTATTTTTAGAAATTAAAAACTATTGTATTAAACGTGGATTTACTTATGACTGATAAGTGTATTCACATGTTTCGTTTATATTTGCACTGTATTGATTGTATAAATTGGAATAATAAATGACTTTACGATATCAATTAATATTTATTACATTTTAAAATAGGATAATCTTGATAAAAATATTTTTATTAGTAAAAAGTGATAATTGCTTCATTTGTTAAGGTTAAAATTATAAATAAAATAATTTTGTTTTATAAATTATTTTGTTATAAGTTAAACAATATATTAAAAAATAATAGTATTGAATATAACATATTTATAAAGCACTCGAGTTATAATAAATACAATACAAAAACATTCAATAGGAGAAAAAAAATGCAAAAAAACCTTATACCGTACTAGTGCTAGTCCGTGCTTTCAATGTCTTCAGTAAGAATAACTAATGAAAACTATATCGATACTATATAATTAAAAATGGATTTAATCATAATACAACCTTAACTAGAAAGTGATTGTTAATTTACCTCATAATATATATTAATCTAATATTTACGTATATTTTAGCATAAGCAGCTAGCAACAACTATTAGATATGCTGTATTTTATGTAATAAGTACCATACACGGGCGAAAAATATACCTGTGCTAGAATAAAAATATACCTATATATTTCATTGAAATAAAATATTAATTTATGTTATTTACAAAACAATATTTAAATATATTATTTTATTGGCTATAAGGTGTAAAAAGCTAAAAATATAATTTGTTACATAAACAAATCTTAAAATGCAGTATGGTTAGTATGTAACAATCTTTGGTTTTTTAAGAACTTTTTTTGACTAAATTCCAACCAAGCAAAATTTTATAGCTTGAATTACTAATCATACCAGTTTTCATGAAAAATTTGCATGTTTTTTTTAACGGAAATAATTTTTTCTATGAAATTTGTTAAGTAGTATTAAATAAGAGATGTGCAATGAAGATGTACATAATTTTAAGAAGAGTACATGTAAATATTATGAAGACCTTAAACAGATCCAGGAGGCATCAAAATTATTTTTGGTCACTTAGTATTTATTATCAGAAAATAATGTCTAACAATGAGTATTGGAAATGTTGAATTTAAGTTAAATTATTTTGTAAAACAAAATGTCTTATTTATAAATCTTTTAGTGACCGTTTGTATCTTCGTGATGGAAGATTACAAGTAGAAAATAGTTAGCGTTTATTTGATGAATAAATGAATCTATATGATAGCAATTATATAACAAAGCATTTTTTTGCTTTAAAAATCAATGCTTTTTATTTATAATTTATTTTGAATAAATTTACTATACGAGTACTAGTAGTAATGAATTATGGGAAACCTATGAAAATTGTAAATTAGTCCCAAGAAAACAAATATGAACAGTGTAGAAGTAATGATTGTAGTTGTATTGCAAAAATATGATCTTTAGTGGCGTTATAAATTGAAATTTTAATAATAAAACGGCAAAATGAGACAAAAATTGATCTCAAAAAAATAATGGTAAATACAACATCCATTTACCAAAAAAAATTACAGTATTGTTGGGTTTAAAGGCTGTTTTGTGGCCATGTAGTTAGTTTGGTGGTTTTGGTTTAGAGAGTCATAGGTTTACTCGGAAAACACCGGAATCGCATGAATCAGAACACAACAGGAACTGATCTTGTTCAGATTATCTGAGCTTTATTGTCGAATGGTTGTGAAGTAACGACAAAAAATAATTATGCTGGGCATTAATATCTCTTCCAATAAATAATAATGAACCCTATTCGTTGACTTTCTAAGCAATAAAGCAATAAATAAGAGCTGCTAATAGGTTCATGTACTGGTACCTGAAAGGGGCAGAGATCACAAAAAGCTTCCAACGGGATTCAAGACCAATTTCATAATTACGGAAGCTTGTGACTTAATTTAAATATATGCGCATCACTAACAAAAATGTGATTGATGGCCGTAATCCAGCAGTTGATATAAGAAGAAGAATTGTATTCAAAAAAGCCGTTTTACTATACTCTTTTGTAAATTATCCGAAAATTTGTACTTTTCGCAAAACCTGCGTACTTTTGAAGCTCTTCTTTTAAATATATAATTTTATAACTTTGATTTAAATATTCAGCGTTACCTTAAGCATTTCTCTGTCAGATTTCAAAGTATTTTACTCTTCTTTATCGTCAAAAGGTCACTGAAAAGTTTTCGGTGCCCAAAATTTCACGGAGTAATTTTTACCTACCTACTTTGTGAAATATGAATTACTTACCCATAGCAATTTCATGAAAATATCAAACTGACTGGATATGCTTTTTTAAATAATCGTGATATTCATATTTTATACCTTGCACAATGATTGAATGTATTATACTTAAAAAATACATTTTAATTATTTTGCTCAGTTAATAGATATTGAAATCACTGATAACAGCCAACGTCCTGGGCTTGGAGTCTACGCAAATCTCTGCGATAAGACACGATGATCAAATTAGACAAGTTAATGAATACTTCTTTAAATAAAGCTTTTATATTTATGATCAATTGTGCGACATAATAAACCTTATACATTTCGTGTATACTTTACACACCGAGAATATGTATTATAATTAAAAATCGTCATTTGATAAATAAATGTTGAATTTTCAACTTATATTTTTTTAGAGCACGTATGATTTACAGTATATGATAAGATTTTCAGAATATCGTAGTCATCAATGAAATAATATTTTTTTGGATGTAATATACTTTTGAGGTACACTTATGGTAAAATCATCAATATTTACGGATACATGTAAATATTCCAGCCATGAATGGGTGTTTCTGAGTCCACTTAGACACTTAGACAGAGTAGGCACGAGTATTTCTGGTCTGCTCCCTTATTCGGCAAAATGCGTACTATTACATAATTCAAAGTTTTACCGCATTTCGTTTTGTTGCGTACGAGCCCCGGCGTCAAGCGCCATCTGTTGCTGCTCATTTCCACACACTTTATCCGAGACTCAAACCAAGAGCTTTCCTGAATTTTTCCTGAATACTGAAAAGGCGAAATATACTAAGATGGCGTTAGGGAAAATTTATGTACTTTTTTTAAAAACAGTAGATTCTGTAAATAAAAATTATGTAAATTAGCTAAAATATATATGTTTTAAAATTACAATGTATTTAAATTTTATATTTTCACTGTTATTTTTTTATTTAGAAGCCATGCTCGGATGTGTATTTTTTTAAAATCAAATTTACGATTTCACCAAAAGAATCAACTACGAATAGAGACATCTTAACTCTTTAAACAGGTTCTGGGTGAAAATCAAATACTTCACATATCAAAAGCTTAGATAATCTAAAAGATAAGAAGACTGCAAAAAAACAAGCGGTTCGAAGTAAACAGTGGCAATAGCGGTTTGGTTGTTAAGTCTTAACGCCAAGTCCGAACTGAATATTTGTTCAGATAATAAAATCTTATATTTATATAAATAATACAAGTATTGAAACATAACATTAAAATATTTTGAACCGTCTTGGCATGCAATGCGCAAGAAATTATGATTTCTAGCACCATCCCTTCCACACTTACAGCTGAGTTAGGTTAAGCCGAGATGCCTTCCACGGATTGCCCTCAAAGAAGTCCTACCGATGCGTCGCAAATACATACAATCGCTGCTCGTTCGTTAGAAATAATCCCAAGTCGCAAAATAAGTGAATGCACTTCTTCGTCTTGCTTAGCGCTCAAACGCTTACATTAATGTAAAAAAAAAACTTTTTTTTTTAGTTACACGATTGTAAATACTTTGAAATCATATTTTTAATAATAACAAAGCTTGATGAGCGACGACACATGCCCTTGTGATGATATTACCCCACAAACACCGATCCACCTTGCGGGTTCATGCCCCATCTTTGGCCATCAGAGACACCAACTGGAGAGCCAATGCCGACAGGAGGGCCCGAAGTCAGTGGCGAGACACCCGCAGTTGATGAAGTCACTGGATGGCTTCTTGAAGGGTGTCATCGGAACCATACAGAAGATAAACCGGGAGGTGTAGCTTCAGTCACTCACCTTGTACATAACAAGCAATGTACCAAACCTATAAAAAAATAACAAAGCTCGTTAGTGTGAAAAAATAAGTCTGCTTTGTGATCTGCTTGATTATTTTGATTATAATATAAATAATAAAAAAATGGTATTTAGATAACGGGTTTGCCTAGTCTCATAAACTGCTGAAATATAAACTTGGTTAGCCTAGATTTTTCACGTAAATTCGGAGGTCCCTTAAGGAGATGCAAGTTGGGTGTGTATTCAAGGAGAGACCTCTCCGTGGTGGTGGTGGGGGTGGTGGTGGTGGTGGGGGTGGTGGTGGGGGTGGTGGTGGGGGTGGGGGTGGAGGCGCGCGCAGGCGGTCGATGCAGCGCCACAGGTGCCCGGCCGGCAGTCCGCCGCGGGCGCCCGAGCCGCACAGTCCTCCCCCGCGCCCCGCGCCCCGCGCCCTCGCGCCCCCGGGCCGACGCTCGCAGCCCGCCGTCAATAATGAAATAACCCCCCTGTGCATATCTTCATGAAAACGAGGGGTAAACTCAGCGAGGTGAGATATCGCGGACCGCAACAGGAACTCCCGAACTTTGCTTACCCCCGGAAACGATCGCAAGTGCGCGAGCACTAGTCGCTGACACGTGCGTAGCACTCGGCTGCGGCGCCTCCCGGGTCTCGCTTCATGTATTACTCGAATTATATTATGAATTTTCACTAAATGTTTCTATTCAGTATGATCGTTGTCGGTTTTTGAAGCCACCGAGCACTGTGACATTCAGATTTGCCGATCCTGAAAACCACTTGTACTGCTGGGAGGCTTTAGTTCACGGCCGTGTGATACATGTTGCTCGGTGTTGTTGGGTGGCTGCTGCCTCGCGCTCTTCTTTATTAAACTTTTCATTCTTTTTGGGCGTTACGAGGAATATTTTTTTCAGGATTTTTATCATCGCTTGATGCACCCGAAATATGGACTATGCAAGAGAGAAGTCATTTAATACACAATTTCACTCAACCGTCTAAAAAATACGAGTTCAATCCGCTCAAGTTCATATCGTAGACTTGACGGTTCGAATGTATATTAAATGATGAAAATCATCCTTGTCAATATTTCGTGCATGTTTCAGTGTTTTTTTTCAAGATTTACAACAAGGACAATATATAAATGTTGTAAAACATCGGTTATGAAATTTTTTTGCCTTTCTAATTGTCGATTTTTTTAAATTAATATCTTTTGTATTTTCATTAAAAGGTGCGTGTTTGATTCTGGGTGTATTTCCTCAATATTTATTGCATGCAAAAGCATTATGAATCTTTAAATTGTCAGTTTGAACTAAATAATTTTACATTTTTATTTACTATTTTTAAAAACGGTAAGAAAGCTTATTTTACTTTTTATCTGATTATAAATAAATCATTACAGTCTTGGGACGTCAGTCTGTATTTTATAGAATACGAATAGCAAGTGAAGTTTTAATTCAAATATGTATGATATGGAAATTTGCAAAAATCAAGGATAAAATTAAATTAAAATCGTGGTTTTTGGGGTTTTGTATTGTGGTGCTTTCTGCTTTTATTGGTGATGGTGTGGTGGATGGATTGGTTGCAGGGCCGCCCCGGCAGCTGGCCATGAGGGCCCGGCGCCGGCCAGCGCCCCCGCCCCCGAGCCGAGGCAGGACCGCCCCCGCCTCCACGCAGGTACGCAGCCCCATCAAATATTGAGGCCACCTCCGCTCGCCACCCTTGACCCATATCCGCCCAGCCTCTCGCTCTGTCTCCCCCTGACCGTGCCGTGCCCGTGCCGTGCCCTCGCCGTGCCCTCGCTCTGCTCGCTGGCCTTCGCCCGCCTCGCTCGCCCGCGCCTGTTGCTGCACAAAACTGTTGAATACTGCACGGATTTTTCCTCTCCTCAAATACTCTCTAAAACATAAAAACCTTAAATTACTTTATATTTGATTTTATGATAAAATTAAACTATTTATATCTTACTATTCCCTAGTTTTATCAATAAGAAAATATTAACAACTAAAATCACTGTAGATGCTTAAAAGTCTAGGTCGCATAATCGAGTTTTTTTTAATCATTTTCTAGTCCGTTTTGCGAAAAACCCACTGCATCAATCGAAAAAATTTAAATGCAAAAAGTTTGATACATCCTTTCTTCCGAATTCTTATAAATTTACTATTAATATGATAAATATGTGTTTTTCCGATTGAAGTGTAGAAATTTGGAGATTCATCTGGTCCATTTTACAAGAGACCGAAACATTTAAAAGTTTTTTTTTCAACTGAAATCAAAAGATTAAATATAAACCATGTGCGTCTTATTAATTTAAAAAAAAAAAAAAAAAAATCTTTAACAAACTTTGGTTTTGAAAAGTCGTCATTTTATCCAATTTTTCAACATCTTCAAGATTTTATTTTACCCTAAAAATGGACGTTAATTAAATAATAAAAAATAGATAAATATAATTTATAGTTTTTTCAATACTCTGTAAAAAAATCAACTTTCGATATAGCAAAATAAAGTGACAATTAAATGACACGATTGGACTGCCTCTGGTGTCTGGTTGGCATACCAGAGGCAGTCCATTACCTGGCGAAATCGTATTCGAAAGAAGGGATGTATCAAATTTTTTGCATTCAAATTTTTTCGATTGGTGCAGTGGATTTTTCCCAAAACGGACTATAAAATGATCAAAAAAACTCGATTATGCGACCCTAGACCCATAAATCTTTAAATCAAATTAATAATTTTTAAATAAAAATAATTTTGCTATTCGTTTCTTGAGTTACCTAAACGTTAACGGGCCCGCGAGCTCCGCGGATTTCTTGTATTTAGGTCATACAAGTACCATGATGTTTATTTTTTGCCTTGAACAAAATAAGGGGAATAGAAATAAGCATGAAAAATATTATTACCGCTTTTGTACAAAAATACATTCCTATTCGCCGCTCCAGTCGGCTGGAATATGGGACACGGCTTGGAGTTGCTTTAATACAAACCCGTTTCTGTTTGAACTCAAAGACCCTAAATAAAGCATAATTACCCAGAAGATGCTTTGGATTAGCACTTAATCATTTAACGAAGAAAAAAAAGGTTAATTTAAAATTATTGCCCAGTCCCAGCCATCAATTTATTTTTAAACCTTGCTACCCTACTCATGACATTTTATCTCTTATCATATTTGATGCGTAATCTTTAAGGTGCAATAGAAATTGAACATTCTGCTAAAATGAAATAAATGAGAGTATTTAAGAGAGTTTTAAATAATTTTAACCTCTGGACTTTTTTTGTCTTTTTTTATTTTCATCAACAGCAAAAAAAGTAAACATAATAAATATTCTTCACCTTATTCATACAAGGGAAATAAAACATTATATTTATAAAAATTATATTTTAATTTTATTAAGTGGATTATATTAAACGAATTTATTTTATTGGTACAATTTTAAAGTAAATTTTCAAATTAGATAATCGCTTAAATTTAAATGATTAAATAAATATCCTTAATGACTTCGGTAGGCACACATTACTTTAATTGTTATAATTTTCTAATCGATCTCAATTAATTAAAACGGATATATTGGATTATTCCGACCATTTAATGCTCAATAAAATAGTATGGTCGAATTTAAACTACAAATACAGTAATAGTTTTTAAACTTATATTGACATTTTATACGCGATAATAAACAAATTTTCATAAGAGTTACTTGGTAGTTAATACTTGAAATGGTATTCTAGGACAAGTATACATATTTAAACATTTTATTGATTTTGTTTGATAATTAATTAATAAACCCTAAATTACAAATAATTAATTTTATCTTAATATATTGACTAGAAATAATGATACGTGGTAGTTTAGTAGCTTGTATACTTGTTGTCCTAGATTAGTATCTTAGGTTCGGATAATAAGTTTTACAGTTTTTTAACCATGCAAGAGAACATTTTGTCTACACAAAGAAAACCCTTAAAGAGATTTCTACTGTATTTGCTTATCCAGCCTTTGGTATTTTATACACTTACGGGTTAATGTAATTATGGGCTTGTCATTCTTAAATTATTGCGGCTATCATTTTTAAAAATGCTCGCGTCTTGTATTGAATTCACACACAGATGATTCCCTCTTAAGCATCACTACAATAAAAAGAGTAAAAAAACCAACTCGGTTGAAAAATAAAATAATTTCGTGTAGTTATTACAACTGAAAATCACGACTTCCATTCGCGACATGCGAGGCTCTGCTGTTGCGGGAACGCCTCTGGCTTCACGTGTCCCATGTCACTAATTATTCAGCCGTTTGCCCTTCCTAGCGGTGCGCAAACCAAGTCTGCAGTAAGTTCGTCCTTGAAATGAGGCTTTCACTTGCCACTTTTTCAGTTCCCGCGGAGCCTTCCGACTTTCAGGATTCACTTCCGCCCTCGCCGGAAACTATTTCGATTGTTGTCCGCTCGACTTTCGAATACAGTATAAGAAACGTGTTTTTTTTATTATGATTTTATTAAACGCACATGTGTGTATCTATGTTAATTTAAGCAGCAGTTTTCCAGCTTGGAGTTTTTTTTTTTTAATTGTATGAAATGGATTGTTGCGATTTTGAAAAGTGATATTTTGCATAAATAGTGTTAAAATGTGTTCACCTCTAAAACAAGCATGTGAGATGATTATAATTAGTTAATATAATATACAGTTGTATAAAACTAGTATAATGCAAGGAAATACAAGTATGCATATATATTTTATAAAGAAAAATATATTTACGTGTGAGATAATTTATATGTTGTGAAGTCATTTAATTTTTTATTAACTAAAAAACTAATTTCTTTATTTCTTATTTCTAAAAACTTCCCAAATTTATATATTTGATCAATTTAAGTGCACTTTCAAATATACTTATAAAGATTTACGACGTAAAGTTTATGGAGTATGTATTGTAGCATAACAACATATGATATTATTTAAAAGTTTTCATTGAAGAATTCAATAAAATCATGGAATTTAATTTTAAATTGAATCATTAAGTTATTTATATAAATTTCACTTTAATCACTTAGACATGTGTAGTGTAAATATTTTAATTTTCTTACCGCCTCTTTATCCTATTTAAACATGCAAATATAAAATTATATTTTAATATTTTGCACCACTAGGTTATTTGAATACACTTTCATTGTATTTTTCTAAAAAAAAAACTATTTTAACATTATTTAATAAAAAATTACCTTGCTTGGAAACAAAAACAAAAATAAAATAGGTCTAAATTAGCAGGACTTTGAAAGGATTCACATTTGTGGTGACCACAACGTCTTTTCCGATCCCCTTTGTAGACCCTCGACATCCTTTGAACCTCGGGAAAATCGGAAGGTCAAATTACCCGAGACCGTGAAAATCTAAATGGAGAAAAACAACCCAGAACCAAATTGGAAATCTCGTTGGAAAAAACCTTGGATTTCTTAACTAGTTTATTTACTGTATTGGATATTTGTAAAACTATCTCAGTTGTGACTGAACCAAAAACGTTAAAATGTATTTACGTTTTATAATGAAATATCATAAACATTTATACAAACACATGGCACATTTTCCAAAATTTAATCATTCAAATACAGATAATCCTGTTTTAATATTATTTATGCGGTTATTTCTTATCTAGCCCTCAATTTAATTGTTAATTGATTTTCTTATAGTAGGGTGAGATTTTTTACTAAAAAATTGCTAATATCTTGATGTTTTAAGAAATCCTCAATATAATCAAACTAATGATTTCCGGATAATCAGTATGCCTATTAATAAATTTTGAAAGCATGGATAAATCGCCTCCTAATCCTATCAATTAGATTGATGAGATTCAATGTGAAATCATTACTAACATTTATTACTCATGACTATGTGTTTTCAGTAGTTCGTTGCTCAATTACGTATTACTTCCCTCTTCATATTTCTTAATCAAAATAAATAGCCAAACAGCATGTCTGGTTATAATTTATAGTCATTTCAAATAAAATCTGAACAAATGTTGGCAAAAAGTGGAATAGCTAATAAAACCTTTAACGTGTTTTAATTATGTATCGGCTTATTCGGGCATGATCATTTCAATTATTGAGATTATTTCAATGATAAAGTTATCGAGATTTGCTGATCTAAATAATTGACTTTTTTTGTGCCAAGGGTTTGCATGAAATCAAATAGGGGTTTTTTTATATCAATGAGGTGACTTTAGTTAAACAAATGTTATAAATGTCTGCAATTCAGTATATGTATTTATAACTTCAAGGGAGTTCATTGAAATTGGTTTGACATTACAAATCAATTAACATAGTGTTAACATGCCACGTGAAGAATCTAGTAGTTGATAGTGTAATCTGTTTTGTGCGATGTATAAAGAGCACTTAGTTTATTCAACGAATGAGGTAGGGGAAATATTTAAAAGGTCCATAGCCAGAAAAAAAATTGATTTGCACAGTGTTTTACTTACCGTTAGATACAATTAAAATGAAAGTGTTTTTTACAGGTATGATGTTAAGTCCGAAGATGCAGCGTGCGGTGCGCGTCAACGACACCCAGCTGCTCCATCTCGCCGACCGGGCGCAGTACGATCACTCACAGGTAACTTTCCTGATGATCTTTCAGCAACTTACCTGGCATCAAAGTGCCAAGCGAGATGAACCTCTTAAAACAGGCTCGTGGTCGTTGACCACTGCCACCACACTCTGACACCATACTGACGTGAATCAAGCAATGATATTCATTCGATATTTTTTTCATGAAATCGCAATCACACATGATTTTAATATTAAATTATAATATTTTTTTGATTACTTATTATATATATATATTTATAAGGTACTTTTCATATCGCAAGTTTATAAATGTATAATATTATAATCCACCCTTTGTATAGTGAAAGGTACACAAACACCGAATAGCTCTACGCACTCATCGATCGGAGCTGTTTTGAATTAATGTATTCATTTTTTTTCATAACGAGTATTTAATCATGAAATTTTAATATAAAATCACATTATTTCAGGCAGGGTACTTGCACAAAAGGACAGCCGACAGCAACAAATGGCAGTTAAGATGGTTCGTCCTCTACCAGGTAAATTTAAAAGATTGAAATAGCTAAAATTGTTTACACAGCTATTTGACACAATACGTAAACAGTGCAACACACCATTCATCTTTGCAAATATTCTGTTTTCCACAAAAAAATCATGTGGATTTTTTTTTTCATATGATAGTTATCTAATTAATTAACAAAGTACTCTTAATTTCACGCGCACGCATGGCATTAAATACTGTTTTTTTTTAAAGCAGCAAAATTTGGTCACTTCCTTTTCATAATACAACTTGATGCCTTTTTTGTGTTGAAAATATGTTTTAGGGTAAACGATAAATACATAAAATATTTTTTTCAGAACAGAGATCACAGTTCTTTAATATTAATTCTCGTAGGACCCTGTAATTCACAAAAATTTTAATTAGTGAAATGAAACATTACAATTAAAAATATTTAATGTTTTTCTTATTTTTTGCTACATTTAGGCTAGATAAACAGCACATAGTTAACCGAATGAAAAATGATATTGATTGGAGAGTACAAATATATTTATATTTATTATTATGAATGATGGGCTTCTGACAAACGACATCCATTTTGTTAGTAGGTGGGTATCATTATAATGTTCTGGCACGCAATATTTGTCTTTGAAAAAGCACTTTTATCAGAACTGATCATTTCTACTGTCAAATCACACGAACTCATTTTGTTGTATTATGTAGATTTATATTCTATCGATCCGGCCAGCTTGCCTGCAGTCTGTCGGCGTAAATATAAAATATTTACCTACCTTGAACGGTTTTCGGCAACTAAATATATCTACGCACATAGCGCAATAAAATTATGTGTATGTTAAAAAAAATGTACATTATTTGTACTTTTGAAAGTACACACAAGATATGAACATTTGAGATGTTTTACCAATGATATGTACATCAAATGAATGTACCGACCATGCTTGAGAGCCCCATGATATGTGCTTACTCGTTATCACAAAAAACCACACGCCACGATGAATACTAATTATTGTAAAGCGACACGGAATAATTACCGTATTTGTCAGTGGCGAAGATAACATATGAACACGAATGTACCACCAAAAGCTTGCCGGTATGGCATCCGCAAAGTATAAAATAGATTGGTTATATATAAACCTTATAATATAGATTGCTCTATTCAAACGAATTACATTTAAAATTCATGCAATCAACTGATTGCAACAAGTTGAAGCACTGTTGGTAATCATTCATTTACCATATTATCAGTTTGACAATCTGTGGTAAATAAAATATTTGTATTGTGATACGGAATGCGTTTTATTTCAGAACATGATGTTCTACTACGAGAGCGAAGGCAGCAGTCGGCCTTCGGGGGTGGTGCTCCTGGAGGGTAGCTACTGTGAGAGGATCGGCTTGCGCACCACCAACCCTGACAGACAGCTGGCATCGGTATGTAACCTGTTCATAAACAATTAAATATTAAAAATACAAATTGAGGTCAAATTAAACAAACTAATAAAGAGGAGTTAAAATAGAAAAATAATCTTGTTAAGGGACAAGGCATTTGATTGGTGAAAATCCATTTTTTTATTAATGATAAGGGTAATTTTGTATTCTTTCTTCACTTTGAGTTTATTTTATTTTTTGCATGACTTGTTTCGACCAACAGACTTGGTCATCATAAAACGGTGAACACAAAAAAAATTAATCCATAAACTCAACTAATTGTATAACCCTCATCTAATATTGTCAAATTTTTTATTGTTACCAGTATCATTTTAGTTGTATTTAAGTATTTAAGTATATGTTAAGTATATGTATATGCATCTGATAATAGAAAAATAATGTTAAAAATAAATTTATAATTGAAAGGTTAAGTAAATAAACAAATATGCCCAAATTAAATGAACAAACAAAGGGCAACTATAATATAATTACCGGTCAAATTAATTATTCAAAGTAAAGGAAAAAAAAAGTCATGATATTGTATACACAAGTAAATAGTAAATACAAATTAAACCCAAAAAAAATCTATGTAATACAGGAAAAGTTTGACATGTATTTGACAAATGTTATGAAAGTTCCATTATCGTTTTTTATACAGTTTTAATAATTATTTAATACAAAAATTTATATTTAATTGATGTGTTTAATTTTTTTAATATAAAATAGGGAAAAACGTTTAAAAGACCTAATAATCTGATTAAAATAATATATTAATACTTACTTTTCCATCAGCAGATAAATAACACCATACAAGCACGTGGTACAAAAATACGAACCTTTGCGGCTTTTCATTTATAAATTCTTACGTGACGTTACGTTATAAATATCAATGATAGATGAAACGTAAATACAAAATTCCAAAATGAAAGTTTATTATTAATATGGCATAACTAAGCATGCATATACTGTTTATATAACTAATAGTAGGTTGCTTAAAGTTTTCAGGAATTTTCTGCACTTTATCGTTTTAAGTCTTTCAAAAGTTTTCACTCCTGCTTAATTACTTATATCACGAAGGAGTGCTTTAACTACAATTATAACCTAAAACTGAAAAGTGAACGATTATGTTTGCTTAAAATATTTAGTAACACATTTCCACAAAAACCGTTGTAATTTAATATTTTTAACATTTCCAAGGAATATTTTTATTTAAAATGGAATTTCCTTTTCCGTGAAGTTTTTTATGTTTCCATATAACTGAAGGCACTGGGTTCTACGACGAAATTCCCAGAAAAAAGATCTAATAATTAGTAAAAAAATTAGTATATATTTTTAATAATATTTTTACTTTAGAGAATTTATCGGCTCCCCTATTACTTAATAGAGCTTCAATGTTACAAATAAGAAAAATATATCAACATCTTGCCAAACAATCAAATATACTACACCTGTGCAAAAAAATTTAAATTTACAAATTTAATTTGCATGCATTTTAAAACCGATTCAAGGGCTGGAAAATATTTTTTTTTACTGAATATTAAATCGTCTTTTGTCTTTTTCAGTACTGTTTCACGATATCGTACAGACGAGAGAACCAGCGCCAGTACGAGCTGCGAGCCGCCTCCGAGGCAGACTGCGTGCACTGGATAGACGCCATCAGGGATGCAAGGTATACAACTGCGTGCTTTACCACTCAAAAACAGATCTGTTGTCTTTTTAAATATTACGCTTTGATTATACCAATAATTATTTTTGTATTTTTTCCTGTGATATTTGAAATTCGCATATCTGTCAGAAAACATAAAATAATTTATATCAAAGATTCTGTAGTATACAATAAAACGAAGCCACTAGAAAAACCTTCGATTAAAATGACGCTTATAAAGGTTTAATACTTATTGGGATTAACCAAGTTATTACGTATGTTTTTCGCAGTATGAACTCTCAAATGTATCATTCTCATCTATCGAAATGATACTTCCTAATTTATTTGAAAGTGTCTGGTGACGGCCGCGATTCCACCTCAGGGGATGCACTTACACGAGTGCATCCCTAGGGGGTGTTCGATTTCAGAGTGGAGCACTTCCATGAAATGTGTCGGAATAAAATAGCTGCAAGCAATCGATAATAAACTTAAAAAACTACTCCATATATCATGAATATGATGTGTGAATGACTTGAGACGTGATAAAAAGGTGCTCAAGAAAATAATTGCGTCACATAGTTTTTTGTTGACCACGAATAATCAAGGCTGAAATATTCGACGCCTTTTATAATTAAAATATAATTTATTAAAATACATGAATATTTTTATATCAACTGTTTGAAAACTTTATTTGAAAAGTTGTATTTTATAAAAGTTAATGACTCCTCAGTTTGATGAAAAGTACTATAAAATTGTTTGTACAAAATGTTTATATACTCGTAATTATAAATATTTGGACTTGTAGAATACTTAAGATTGTAAGATATTTTCTACAAAATTTTCATTTTTTCCTTCTCTCTGTCATCAAATCTTTATTGTGTCTTTATATTAATCATGGTGACGTTTTAAAATATTTGACGTTTAACGAGTTTTTTTTTGTTGTTGTTGCAATTATCACTGACGCAATATCAACGAACGCAGTGAACTTGAAACTTTTCCTCATTTCCGTAAGTTCTGACGCCTGATTGCTATCGATTGCAGCTTCAACAAGGTGGTCCTGCAGCGCGAGGAGTTGGAGCAGCGTCACCTGCACCTGCTGCAGGTGGTGGAGAGCGAGAGGACGGCCCGCGCGCAGTACGCGCAGACCTGCGAGGACCTGGCCGCGGAGGTGGCCAAACTGCGAGCCGAGGTGGGTCCTCCCCCTCTTCCCTGCTCTGGCTTGATTTATTCCTACACCCCTAACGAATGCAGGTAGAGGTGAAGGCTTACCTCTGAAAGACGTAAACCTCGACGTACATATCTACTATAATAAAAGCCATTGTGTGTGTGTGTGTGTGTGTGTATGTTTTATTTTTGGGTTCTCTATAGAATATCTTAAAAGATACAAAGCTGATTTTTTGCACGCAAGTTCAGTGAGATTTCCCGCAGTTATGTGCTGAATTTCAAGACGATAGGATAATATTTTCATTCATAAACTATAAAATATGCTTTAGCGAGTTTCAATATGTACGAATTATATGATTCTGTTCTTCATTGTGAGAATTTCAAATTTAGAACTTTTACAAAAAAAACAAATTTTGATGCTTCTAAGAAATTTCCAGTTTATGTCAGTTTGACACAAGTGCCATTTCTAGAAGGAAAACGTGAGCAGCGTCTTCTTAAAATTCGAGTACGCGCATCGACCTCAAGACAAAAAGAAACTGATGCACAGCGAACGCTGCGTTTGTCTTCGGATTAATTAATGTGACCTGTCAATTTTGCAATGCTTTACATTATCAAGCAGAAAACCCATCAGATGGAAAGTTCAACGATTACTGTCATAAAGATAAAGTGAAACTACCAGCAAGGCCTATTTCCCCAGTATATTTAAAGGATATTTATAATGGAAATTTCAAGAGAAAAGATCATACAATAACAGTATATCTTTTGCATCAATGGGAGCTAAATTAACAGTGGGCCACTCTGCTTCAAAGTTCAAGGCCAAGTATATCACAGAACTTCGCACCTTCATCCAACTGATGGTACAAAATTAAAGCAATTATTCATCTTATTATGTTCAAACACTATTGCATCGTTCATCGACATATAACGTTTGTCTTGTCTTCGTCATATTTTTCGTTTTTCGTTTTTCAGCCGAGTGTTGAAAGCCCCAAAACAATTTTAAATCGTTTTTAGCCATTGTTGACATGTCGATCAATTTATGTACCTGGAGTAGAGCTCAGATGCAGGTAGACAGTTATGTTATGGATGTCTGTTGGTTGTTGGCAGCTGTGCGCGCTGAAGCGAGAGTGGTGCGGGGGCAGCCGGTCCGCGCCCACCCCCTCAGCCTCGCAGCAGCACGACGCCCTGGAGCTCAAGAAGATCAAGAAAGTTCAGGTATAATATTATTGAATAAAATACTTGAGTGATTTATATGGGACCGGTTTCGCCAACCTTTCACGTTGGCATTATCAAACAGAGTGCCAACGTGAAAGGTTGGCGAAACCGGTCACAAATAAAAACGAACATGTGGAAAATTACTCCACCAGGTACTCTTTGTCAAAAATATTGAATTTCTTAAAAGTTCAGATAGTCATTACTCTATTATCACCGGAAATTTTAGATATCAGCATTAAATGAAGAGGTATATTCGACTACTTATCGAGTTCACGGACTTGAATTTGAGTAAAGCGATTTAAATATGATTTATGTTGCTTGTATCAATTTTTTATCTTCTGTTAACTTTAAATGCAAATTTAATTTTAAAAAAATTAACGGCCTATATAAATGAAATATCTGCTTATATTTGTTTATTCGTGTGTTATGGATTAATTTTGATGTTTGGTTGTGCCTTCGCAGAGCTTCTTCAGGGGCTGGCTGTGTCGAAGACGGTGGAAACAGATCGTGGAACAGTACATAAAGAGTCCTCATGCTGAGAGTATGAGGAAGAGAAACAGGTATTTAAAAAATATTTTTAATTTTAACGATTTCGTGTAAACATCCAAGCCAAATTTTAAACACAGCAATGATTGAGATGTAGATTGTTTATTTGAATTAAATCTGATTGACATCAAAATTATAGGGTATACATTTTAAATACGTTTTAACTTCTCAGTCTCGTGTTCCGGATGGTTGAAGCTGAAGAAGAATATGTCGAACAAATGGAAATATTGGTAAGTTAAACATAATAATAAAACCCTTGCTTAAACATTGAACATGTTTTAAACACTCATAACCTGATTAAATCATTGTAAGAGAATCACAGTTGTCAGTTATTAAAATGAACCATTCAAATTTATTCTAGGTATCGTGTTTCCTTCGGCCCTTTAAGATGGCAGCCAGCTCCAAAAAACCTCCTTGCTCCCACGAGGATGTGAACTCGATATTCCTCAATAGCGAGACGGTCCTCTTTTTACATCAGATTTTTTTAAAAGGACTGACCTCAAGAATGGAGTCTTGGCCCACACTGGTTCTCGGTAAATACAATCACGTTGGGAATAATTCCTTTTACTTGAAGAATACTGCTATACAAAAACGGGAACAAATACTGTCAAACCTTAAGTAATCTAACTTACAGAAATGAAATATATTATACATTTTTTTTTAAATACACCCTAGCATAAAAATTGCTTTAATATTTGCAGTAAGTAACTCAAATACAGATAAAAATACTTTACCTAGTATTAATGGCAAAAAGCTACGTGCCGATCGAATAAAATATATGTACCAAAGATAGACAGAAGAAAATAATAACTATGTACTTGTTATGATTAAAAATTAGACAAATAAGAGAGACGTCGGTAGCCAAACACTTAAAATTATATGTTTACATGATGCATTAAAAAATATTAGAAAAAGTACTTTATAAGTATTTTTTTATTTTTAGAAAGAATAATAATTAATGATATTTTAATATTTGATACCAAGTCTTCTGAATTGAATAATCATTAGGTAATTTCTAAAACTGTGTGCCTGATAGATTTTATGTGTTTAAGTAGGTTTATCTAGAAATACTTTATTACATACAGGAATATTCACATAGACATCAATTTCGGATATTGCTAAACATCCTTATCTATTCTTTGTAGCTGTATAGCTATAAACTACAGATTCAGATAAAATAAATTAATAAAAATTATAATTTAAACATTAATTAGGACTACTCTATTTTTCATTTAGCTTTGTATCTTCAAACTAATCGTTATTACAAAATTCACAATGGTAAAGAGTTGTTGATAGTTATGGATAAAATTTTTGAAATATGGCATTATATGATAATTATTATTTTTTAAGAACAAAAAAAAAATTCACGTGTCCAATGAAAGTTCCTAAAAATTTAATGCGATAATCAAAATATTAACGGGCGAACATTCAAAATAACCTTTAGGTTTGTGCAATAAACGTATAAACTATGCAAATATATTTGAATAACATTAATTTTGCCAATATAAAAATAACGGATACTTTAAACGGACTTATTACATTATTTAATTTATTATTGCAAATAAACAAAAAATATATCGATTTTAATATTGCATTAGTAATAAGTTACAAGTAAAAGCTCATTTCTTCAGAAGGCTTATTTTAAACAAATTTTTCATCTGCGCCCATATAGAATTAAGGTAGTATTTATTACCAATTTATGTGAGTTATGTTAAATATAAACTACTTGGCACAAAAACCCACTTACAAAAATATACACAGTAGATGAGTTTATAAAAATTAAAAATAGTGGGTAATAATATTATACATTTGCAGTACTGTAGAAATCACACTTTAGAACGATTTAACAGTAATTGATTCCACCCCGTATTATTTAAGATTTAGATATAAGTTGCTAGATATAATATGAATATATAGTTATTGAAGTATTCACCTTATACAGCGTGGCTTAAAACTCATGGCATAGATGAAATGAAGAGAATAATAACCAAAAAAACCAGTCTTTTAAAACAAAAAACTCTCATGCTTATGCTTGAAATAACTTCTCTGAAACAATCAACATTTAAAAAAAAATTGCTATACCATGAGTTTTAATGAGTGTGTCATGGTAATAATAACTAATTCACCTAGAAATCTCCGGTCGGTATGGTTATATAGAAATGTAGAATTGGGTTAGAATTTTGCAAAATCGAAACAGTATTCAGTATAAAATCTTATTATTTACCTAGTAATAGAAAATGATATATATTGAATAATTTAAGTAAGGCGTAATATACCGTTGAAATGCATGCTCTACATACAACATAGAATATAATGTATATGTACACTGAGACCTCTTATAGTAATTTATATAATTAAAATTATATTTATACATATATATATATATATATATATATATATATATATATATATATATATATATATATATATATATATATATATATATATTTATATATATATTTATATATAAGTATAGTATAAATATTTATTTATTTATATAAAGAGTAAAATCAGGGCTTGATATTTTTCAAACTCATTGGTAGAGAAGTAACTTATATATAGGAAGGTACTTTATAAAAGTAAATGGTATTTACTTATTATATAATAAAAGCATCAACATTTTCTGATGCCTCCTTTCTCAGCAATAAATACAACCTATTGGTTCAGTGGGTAGCACGCTGGCTTATAGAGATAGATGTTTTTGTGGTCTATCTTTATTCAATAAGGCAAACTTTTAAGATGGTAAAACCAGACATAGACGCAATTGCCTCTAACTGCTTTAAACTGATTGCATTTCTGACCCTTAGTGATCCGAAAATAAAAATATTATAAAATAAAAACTATATTATAATGATCAAATAAATCTGATATTAAAATTTGAAAAGGTAGCCCAATTTTTTTAAAAGTCTTTTTGTGTGATGAACTATTTTGAAATTTCTATAGACTTACTGTTGAAAAGATAGATTGAATACCTTAATTTTCATAATATGTAAAAAAAAACTTGGTTTTACTAAAACTAGATTTCTTGTATCTTCTTTTAATGACTATACATTTAGAAAACTTATTTTCTGTCGAGACCTTAGCTATAATGTAAGTGTCTTGTGTGTATCAATTAACTAGATGTATTATTGTAGGCCTCCGTAATAGAATTTTAAGTGAAAAATAGTAAATACAAAAATAGACATATTTTACTTTTTCCGGTATAATTTTATCACTTTTAAATACAATGCAGTATAATGTTTATACAATAACTGAACTAAAAATTTAATATGGATATTTGTGAAGTGAGTTTAAAGTATTTTTTGTCATTGTTAAAAAATGCGATTGTTTAATATAAATATTATAATTAACAAAAAAACTAGGTTTGCAAAAAAAATCATACCATTTTAGGTTAATATTTGAGAGTTGGGAGTTTTTACACTTCACTAGTTGCAAAGCACGTGTTTTACTGTGCATCCAAATCCGGCCATTGATATTGCATAAAATTAAGTGCAAATTGATCTGAGGGAGATTTTTCTACCAAAATGTTTAAAGTATATCGAGTCGCTTAGAAGTAAACACCGACCTTAGCGAGCGAGCAGAAATACCAAGCATAATCTCTCCATACCCGAGAATGCGTCGTGGTTATGCCGTAGCTTGTCGTAGTCGTGTTAACTGCCTCCCCGCCGCGCCCCCGGATCTTCTCAATCTGTGAGTAGAAAAATGTTCCGGCACAGGCGACCTCTTCGACATGCTGCTGCCCATGCTGAGCATCTACCAGGAGTACGTGCGCAGCCACCACTACTCGCTGCAGGTGCTGACCGAGTGCAAGCAAGGCGCGCAGTTCGCCGCCCTGCTCTCGCGCCTCGAGGCCAAGCCCACCTGCCAAGGCCGCTCGCTTGAGACCTTCCTCACCTACCCCATGCATCAGGTCAACCCCTTATATACATTTCTTTTTAAACACTTCTAATGCCTTTCCTCATAGGAAGTTGGTGACTATTTTATCGAACGTATCCCTACCCTGGGCCAGTCTGTACTTCCAACATCCAGCCACTGAACTTCCTCCTTCAGATGCCCCTTTTTTCTTAGATTTTTCCTTGAACAATCAGCTGTTGGATGCTATATTTACTGTTACGAAAAATAGGAGATCTTCCGTTTCATTACCAGCGTCAAAGTTGCCTTTCTTTGCGCATTCTGTGCCAGACTTTTTTCTTATCTCTAGTATCTTAAGGATTCTCCTATACATCCACATATCAAACGCCACAATTCTGCGCATATTAGCTGTCTTGAGTGTCCAAGCTTTGACATTGAAGAACTGAGACGAGATATTATTTTTTTATATATATATAAATATATATATATATATATAACGCAAGATTTGAATTAAATAGAAAATGCAGTTTTTAGTCTTTTGATTGTTATTTTTTAAATGAATCATAAAGTCAATACAATAGGGTAACCCTAAACTGTCAGCTGTCAAATTGTTTTTTTTTAAGTGCTCCCAAAACTTTACCGCAAAAATGGCGACAAATTCAAACCTTGCGTTCATTTTGGGACACCTTTTATATATGTATATATAAATATAATTTTACAGGACACAACACAAAACATTGTAAATATAAATATAAATAAAATTCCAAAACCTTTAAACATTGCTTTGTAAACTCTTGTAAAATGTTATTGTTGGGTCATTAAATTAAAAAAATATGTAATTAATTGTGAGAATTAGTTTTGTTAAAATCTAGCAAAATAATATGAGTAAGAATGATTTAAAGCCATTTAACGCAGTATTATGTGCCGTTTTCCTTGCAAACAAAGTTGCAATGAGTCGGACTTATATTAAACGAAGATAAATTTGAAGGAATTCTCAGTCTGAATATTTTTATATTTGTCCGCAAGCTCTGCAAATCTGCAAAAGTCACACATCTGTTTCATTACTTGGAAAAGGCTCAGACTCAATACCAGACTCTAAACACACAATTCATCAATTAGAATCCAACGAAACATGTATATACCTGAGGATTTTAAATTCAATAGTAATTTTGGATTGAAGGTTCCGAGATATATAATCACCCTTCACGAGCTGCTGGCGCACACGCCGCACGACCACGTGGAGAGGAGGTCCTTGCAGCACGCTCGCCAGCAGCTGGAGGACCTGTCTCGGCAGATGCACGACGAGGTAAGGCCTCAGCCTTTCTACCAAAGGTTCACACCTACCACTGAGCTATCCCTTTCTGGCTTACATAGTTAACACTAGTACAGTAATATCACTAGACATGAGAATGATCCCATTTCAAATATTTCATATTCTGTATGTTTTGTCATTCTTGTATATTACTTATTGTAAATGAATTTATCGATTTTTTATTACGAATATATATTTTTTTATTTAATCAGCATACGCTGAAAGTTTTATTATAATATTAGTAAGGAGGTTTGTTTTTTTTTTCTTTCAGTAATTCCCTTGGTTGGTTACAAATACGAGTAATATTCACGTATTAATAATCCCTTCATCAAACCCAACGTATTTAATAACTGTAGATATTTTGTCCTGTTATAAGGTTTTTGTGGATGATCTTGGTAGAACCATAAATGATGAATCTGTTATAATATTAGGGTGTAGTTTTGGATTGACACCTTTCACCCTGAATCGAACCTAATGTAGTGTGGGATCGTTTAAAACGTTTTGACCATGCAATGCGCTACTTTTTAGCCAAAAATGTCACTAGCTATTGTGGCAATCGTTTACGTAATGAAAACTAAAACAGGCAGACAAAGAATTAAACCGTAACTTTTTTTCTACATATTTCATTGTATTATACCTCGTTTGTCCAGCGTGGCAAATTTTTTTTTCTGCTCCTTATGTAACATGTTTCAGGTATGAATAAATGTTGATGAATTCATCCAATGTTTGCCTAATAATGTTTTAACGTATGCAAGTTTCAAACACTTACACGATCTAGAATAAGCTTTGATAAATAAAATATATTTTATGCATGGTATATAGTATATCTACTAGAATTAATATGATATTGTAGTTAAGCTTCTAGAACTTTGTAATCTTTAGTCAAACTTTTATCCAATAACTTTATTCTCATATTTCTACAATTTTATTAAATTTTGTTGGTTTTGGTGCTTTTAGCTTATATTCAATATTCTTTAAAAACTTTTAAGTATTTCTGCAATTCGACAACAATGAAATATATTTCATTTGTAAAGCTTGTTGACTCAAGTATAAAAAAAATATTAAATTGACACTCTCAATTTTCCATGGAAAAAATAAATTGCAACAATACCTTTGTTAAAAAACATATTTAGTTCTCTTAAATACATATTAACATCTCTTAATCACATATGCTAAATATTACAATCAGATGCGTTGGTCACATATACTGTAGTCATATGATCTAACTCGAAAAGAAGAGATTGAGGAGATTTAAATGGATAATAACCTTTTTTATTCTTCTTCTCTTGAGAATGCAGAAAAAAAAATACTTCTTAAGATGGCTACGAATCGAAAACCTGTTACAATAAAACGACAACATGAACACAAATTATCATAAAGCGAAATAAACTCTAAAATTCAATAAATTTAATTGTATTCAAATATAAGATAGATCTAACGTTATAGGTACATAGCTGTATTATACAGGGGGCTTAAAACTAATGGCATCGCCCAAAAAGAGCAGAAAATTTAAAACTTTCCTTAATACTGAAATGCTTAGACAACTTTTAAAATAATAATTTTTTTAAATTTTTACGGTGATATTTTTTAAACATGTTTTAAAACACATGTTTTTAAAAATGAAATTATATTATAAATATATATCGTCTTTAAGGACAATGCCATGAGCTTTTAATGTTCGTGTATATATATAGAGTATTGAATATACAGAGCGTTGTTTGCAAGGAAGTCGTGCTGCTTCTCCACATATAGACACGCTCACAGTTGGGATCAGTTAGTCTCCGCACCTCTAGATGATGTCTTTATGATTTGCATTCACTCTTACTTACCAATTTGGTAAAATGAACATAAATGATTTAGGTTAGCGAAACTGAGAACCTTCGCAAGAACCTGGCGGTCGAGCGGATGATCATTGAGGGATGTGACATTCTGCTGGACGTCAACCAGGTTTTCGTGCGCCAAGGTGGGTCTTCACAGCTTCTTATATTATTGTTTCAACTCGACAGGCAACGACTGTCACCCCCAGATGCCTCACTGCAGAAAGAAAATGTTTATTTTTTGACCAAGAGAAAATCAGCAAAAAATATTTATTTATATAAATATTACTAATTGCTACGTTCTGATTTGAAAAAAAAATATTTTGACACCCGGGTAAGGTGAAAATATTTGAAGAGTAAATTTTGTGGTTGTTTAATGGCGATAGATTGTGTTTGGATATTTTGAATACAATACAAGATATATGCCGTTTAATATATTATAAATATGCGACTCCAAAAGCTTTGCAATAAACAAGATAGATACTATCTCACAACAGTGATAGCATAAGTATAAAAACTAAACCTTTATTTGTTGAAATTCATTTTTTTTCTTGTCTTGAATGCTGTAAATAAAAATCAGCAGCAAGTAATTCTCTCAAATAAATTTTATTATTTTAAAAACCATTGATTTTGCTGTCTTAAAATTATGTGAAGTCTACTTCCAGAAAAGAAAGCTGTCAAAATGTGGTTTTTTTTTACCAAATATATTTATTACAGTCTCTTTGTGAAGTAAAAACTTATCATTTTTCTTTTGGAATGCTTTATTTCACGCTGATTGCATATCTTTCTTTAAATATATCTACTAATAATATATCTATATTCTTTAGCTTTGGCGTGGGGTAAAGGTATGGGGATGACTGACTGTAAATACAACCTCAATAATTTAAATCGATACTATTACGGGGAAGTTTCATAATATCAATGAATGCTTAATAAGTTTTGAAGCTCAAGTTTTTAACTATAAAAATATAACAATAGGACGCTAGTTTTTGAATAGATACACTGGAATTAGGTTTTAACATTTGTTTATATTTGGACGTAAATAATAAAACTAATTTTGAGTATATTTAAGCTTAAATTGCGATAAATAATATAACTACAATAATTGGTAGTGGGCATTTTTTTCACGCGGCTCTATTAAGCAATTTAGTAATTTGTTGAAAAAATATTATCTGTACTACACTATAGTGAAATGCGTTCCTTTAAATATTAGAAAGTAGGACTTCTGGCATAGAAATTCTCAATACAAGGGAACGTTTGTACACTGCATGCCTTCCGGGAGATGATGGGAGACGAAAATTCAATTTTTTACTTATTTAAACCCCACGCCATTGCCTTGTAGTGTTATGAATTTTTCATGAAAATATTTTGATACAATTCTGTTACTATTATTTACTTATTTATATTTTTAAATTCGCACAACTTGGCCAGATTGTTGAAAATATGAATCTTTACTCTTTTGGTAGTAAAAGCTCGGATGTCTTCTGTCGAGGTAACAAAACTACATCAAATTTCACCGCTTTGTAGAGTAGCTAGATATTTTACAATACTTAAGAAATATCCTTTTTATATATTTTTTCTTCTATTAGAAAATATCAATGAAAATATACCTGATTAGCATTGAACCCCTTAGCTTATAGATTTTAAGATACTTAGATAGATCTTATTTTAAAAAAAAAATTTAAACATTCGACATGAGAAGACCGAAAAAATAATTATTAAAAAATGACATTGTACACGTTTTTATTTTTGATTTTTTAATGTGAATGTATATAAACTACTGATTAACCTGTTAACCGGGAAGTTTCCTTTTTAATTACGCAACATACAACGGGCGCGTATTCTTTCACTAAGACGTGTCAGTACGTCACGCCCGGAGGACGTAATTTCATATTTATTTTTTTTATTTATGAAATATATTTTTTTTCGTTTATTTACATATAAAGCAAACTTCTTCACCATCTTCATTCTTAGTATCCCTCAATTCCGTGTCATAGTCAAAATTACTGTCAGATGACTCCGATGACGAACTCATAATACGTTTCCTTTTTCTACCTGCCGGTACTTTGATTTAGTCATCGCTGATATCACTTTCATTAATTTTAATGGATACTCATTAAAATGTATTCTAAAATATAAGGATTGGAGATACAAAAAAAGTATAAGTAAATAATATATAATACGAAAATAGGGAGGTAAGTGTAAGAACGTATCCGTCACTGTTCACCCAGAACACGTCCACCACTCTCAATAGCGAAATGATACTGATTCCGTCCGTGTCTTAAATTCATGTCGAGACATGTATGGATGACTAAATACCTTTGTTGTTCGGAAATATACGTCCCGCCTGTTCCAGGGCGAGGTACTGTGACGGTTAAGCCCACCTACCTAAGACTTCTAGAGTGCTAGTGGCAACGTCCTTAGTCCTTTGTCTAAATCATAGGCTCCCAACTTTTTATTGACCACAAAAAAAAGAAAAAATATCCAACGCCCCCTTTGACATAACAGTTATAACTTTACTATATATACCATAGAGGTATTTCATAACGCCCCCCATTTTCCCTTGGACCCGCCACCGCCCCCTTGGAAAGCTCCAGCGCCCACTGGGGGGCGGTACCGCTCCCGTTGGGAACCTATGGTCTAAATCCTAGCGAAATCACTACGGGTTGACAAGAACTCTGCTAGAACGAAAATGACTTACCCCAAAGGGCAAGACACCTGATGACTCCCTTGAACTCTCTTGAAGATGACTCACTTTTTAAATATAGCAACATAAATAACCCGTTGATACCCCGCCCGGTTAACAGGTTAATACATTAATATAAAGTATGGAAACACTTTGCAAGTAATGAAGTCTCAGTTGATACGCATCAGTTTGGAAGACCAGACTGTTGCTAGGCACGTTCTCTTGATACGTGGTGCTGCTGCAGGTGTGACTGTGGGTGTAACGTGGTGCGCGGTGTCCACAGGCAGCCTGACGCAGGTGTGCGGGGGCAGTGGTGGGGGTCGCGGGGGGCGGCGCTCGGTGCAGGCGCGCCAAGCCTTCCTCTTCAGCCACCACCTAATCCTCGGCACGCGGGCGGCTGGCGGGAGGCTGCACCTGCTGCCGGACACGGGCCGGGTGCCCCTCGCCGACGCCATGCTGCTGGAGGACCCCGCCTCCACCCTGGACGACGGTAACCGCATCTCTCTCTACCGCCAATCCTCACTTTTGCAGCAACACGTGAAACAACTAATTAGCTTTCCACCCTCCCCGATAGTGTATCTGAACTATCAATATCAAGCCTCGTAGCTTATCATTCTATCGTCCAGCACGCGTGTTATATAGTTACAATAATTTATTTTTTTCTTTCAGATAATTCCTCGGTTTGTTCGTCCTCATCGACTGCAGAAAATTTTCAAAACAGAGACTTTAAGATCATATATGACAGCAAAGGCAATCAAATATCAATACACTTAGGTGAGTACAACTCATCCATGACAGGCTGGTTTTATTTGCAATACTACCTATTCAACCCTAGAACAACAAGATTGTGTGTCATTTATTTATTCAACCCGGGTATTTACTTTCCATAAGATAGCTAAGAGTGTTTTGTGTCCGAAAACGAAGTTTTATCCTTTTCAAAGAATATTTATTTAAAATATTAAATGTCTATTTTTAGGATTGAACGTCAATCAAGTGCGTATTTATTACCCATTAAGAGTTTATTATATTATTACTAATACGATTGAGCACATTAGTTCACATTAGTACAATGGTCAGTACACCGGCCATGTAAGCCTGGGGATGTGGGTTCAAATCCCACACAAATCACGATGATATTTTTCTGAGAATTTCTTTAATCATCTTCTATGTGTGAACTAATGTGCCTAATCATATTAGTAATAATTAAATATTAAAGCGGAATTCCACCAAGTACTCAAAAATATTGATTACTTATCACTAATATGATTATTAGTTCATACATAGAAGATGATTTAAAGAAACTCTCAGAAAAATATCACCATGATTTGTGTGGGATTTGAACCCACATCCCCTGGTTTACATAACCGGTGTACTAACGAATCACTTCCGTTTATCGATTCCGGTCATGTAAACCAGGGGATGTGGGTTCAAATTCCACACAAATCACGATGATATTTTTCTGAGAGTTTCTTTAAATCATCTTCTATGTATGAACTAATGAGCCTAATCATATTAGTAATAATATAATAAACCCGTAATGGGTTATAAATACGCATCTGATTGACGTTAATCAAAATATAGACATATGATTACTTATCACTCACAATGACTTCAGTGTCAAGTGGACGAATGCATTGAGGAATACTGCAAGCGTGGACCGTGGATTCGAGGATAATGCAACTAATGATATTAGCCAAACGGCTAGGAGATAACAGTTTTTTTTGTGAAATATTGTAATGTTGGATTGTGGGGTGCAGTGGCGGCGAGCATGCAGGAGAAGGTGGCGTGGACCAGCGACATCGTGCAGTGCATGGAGAGCGCGCAGTGGACGGAGGCGGGGGGCGGCGGCGCGGCTGACGGCGGGGGCGGCGCGCTGGCGGCGGCGGCGGCGGCTGCCGGGGTGCGCCAGGACCCGCGCCTCTTCACGGACGACGTGGACATCCGCTTCTCCCGCGCGCTCAACTCCTGCAAGGTGCCGCAGATCCGCTACGCCACCCCCGAGCGCCTGCTCGAGAGACTGACGGGTAACGCCTGACCATCTTTTCAATTGACTACTTCTTGGTTGGTGACCATTTCCTTGAACTTGTCTCTATCCTGGTCCAGTCTCGCCGGTCCGGCTGCACTCCCGATCTCCAGCCACTGGCGCAAATTCACACTGTATTAGGCTTTAAGCGTGAGGTCTTCTATTTTGGCCATATTTTTCAATACAATAAACAAAGCATCCTATGGCTAATTCTCGAAGGAAAGGAGGGCATTGGATAAAGGAAATTTACGTAGATGCGGAATTGACGCCACTGGCTGGAAGTTGGAAGTACAACCTTAATAGTAAGGCTGGTCCAAGATATAAATAAATTCAATGAAATGTGATGTACAGTTAAGCAATGAAATGTTTGCATGTAGCAAATCTTCTTACCATAACTGTACAAGATATCTATATAAAAATAATTGAATTAAATTTCAATAGTTCTTATGGCTTAGGTTGTAATATGGTGTGTGGCTATCCCCTGATTCGGCGCGCAGGTTGGAGGGCTTGCAATGCGTGACTTAGGTAGTAGCATACATGTATTTCTTTATTTCCATTATTGTGTTACGCAGAGAAAATAAGTGAAAAAAACTAAGAACTAGATAACAAAGATTTATAACAAAAGTAACAGGAAAAACAAGAGGTTACAATAATCACCCCTAGTTATGTTTGTTGATTACTTGGCGTTTATATTTGTGCCCCGGGAGCCGTCGGAGACTAGGGCATGACTCGTTTTAATTTGTTGCAGACCTGCGCTTCCTGTCGGTGGACTTCCTGAATACGTTCCTGCTGACGTACCGGGTGTTCACGGACGGGGAGACGGTGCTGGAGGCTCTGCGGCGGGTGTTCTACGCGGAGGCCGAGCCGGGGGGAGGCAGCCCTCGCAGGGAGGCCGAGCCCCCCGCCGAGGCCCCGGCCGAGCTGGGCGCCCCCGCCGCCAGCCGCAAGGCCAGCGCCGCCAGCTCCGTGTCAGGTGACAACCTAACCTAACCTAACCCAACCTCCCTCCTCTCCTCTCTAACCTCACAATCCTCCAGCAGTCGAGACGATGCTTAGTACCGAAAACATCAAGCAAGCATATATTTTTATTCAACTGGACTCTTCGTCTTGTGTTTGATTCTCAAGCACACAATTCAAGACAGCGTACACATATCATAAAACGGTTCACAACTAGAATAAATCTACACTAAAATTAATTGAGAGGTTATATCTATTATTTTGACTTGCTTAAGATATAAAATTGTTGTTTATAAAATGCAACATTGGAGTACCTACCAGAGCAGGATTTTTATAAATTAACCTCTGCCTGGAGTCATGAGTTTTTTCATTAATTATTGGGAAAACATTGAATCATTAAAATACCTTTTTGCCCAGGATATGGATCCGAGCAAAGCGATAGAGACTATCAGACAAGAAATTGGAGATCCAGTTTAAAAAAATGTAAGTATATTACTCGCATCTTATTGTTTTTTTAATAAATGTGTCATGCTCCTATTGGCTTTCTTGTATATCCTGTTATCAATAAATCAATAGCAAGTATGTAAATAATGTGGTTATACTGATAAAACTTCAAATTCTTTTTGTATAAACTGTAAACTTAACTGCCACGATTGTCCCAGTAAAAAAAATGTTGACGCTGATCGTATCCGACGGTTCTTGTCCGATACGACAAACACTGGACACGTGCAATTATTCATTTTATGGTCTATGACCCGAGAAAAACTAAAAAAAACATGTCTCTGGTGTATGCACACTGGCCGCGTTGGCAGGCGGATATGCTTACTAGACAGACTTAGTGGGTAGGACCGCAAAGTGTGAATAAATTGTTGCAATTTTATATAACCGCAGTCATTGCACACCTAGACCTGGTTTAGTCGAGATCGATAAACGCCAATAACGGACTATCTAATTGAATATAGTTAAATATGTTCTTACTTCTAAGAAATAGTGAATGTCATCAAAGTGCATCATCCTGCTTTGGGTATTGTACCATTTAAGTGGTGATAGGCTACTACGTGAAATATTTTGATGTATCCTGAAACAGTCTTAAAAAGTTGTCACAAGTGCATAATAGCACGGCATGCATCTGGCATTGTTTGTGGAACTGTGTTATTGAAGATCTGAAGTGAAATCCTAGGACCAAAACGTAGGAAGACAAAAAACACCAAGCATCTAAGAAACCACAAATTCATTTGATAGCAACGACTACCAAAAGCTACGAAAATACTTTTAAACACGTGCTGCGTGATATGTGATCAGTTTATCTATTAAAGATACGAGTATTGCAAGAAAATAATTTGGATAAAATAACATTACGGTACTGGTTCACCACTTACACAATTTGCCTCAAAAGCAAAATAAATCAATTTTCGTTCCCCATTATTATCTTCATTATGACGGACTCCAAAATGGCTTCAAAGCAGAAGTAAAATGAAAAAAACGAATGTAAATTAGCATTACAGTGTAGTTGCTCAGAAACAAGTTTTGCTACAATCGCGATGGAGCGAGAAATAATCTTCGAAGAATGGTGTCGAAGTCGGTAACGTCGTGAACAAAATAGGTTAGTTATTAAACAGATAGGAACAAATAATGTTAGTTATTAAGCAGATTATTATACATCAATAGCCTGGTGTGAGCTTACATTTTGAACATTTCAGTTGACGAAGAGCTCCGGGAGCAGCGGCTGTCGCCTGTCCCCTCCGTTGCGCCCCGCTCCAGAAGACCTTCCAATGCACAAAAGGTATTACTATCTTTTTAAAAAAATAATCAGAACCAATGTAGCTAATAGTCCTAACATCTGTTTTTTTATCTAATTTTAGGAAGAAGACAGTTCTCACCTGACCATACCGAAGATACTCGCGTCGTCATCGAGCTCTGAAACTCTAACAGGTGAGCTACACACTCGAATTCGATAAAGGGTTAATTTCCACGGTGCATTTTTATTTTCGTACACAAACTGTCTGTTTCCAGCGCCGACGTCGCCGAGCAACCTCAGCTCGGTGACCCTCGTGGGGAGCCCCGCGGACCCCGAGAAGCACCAGAAGAAGGCGGAGTACTTCAAGGCGACCGACGCCCCCAAGCCGGCGGAGGAACCGCCCCCGCCCCCGCCCCCCAAGGAGCAGTACAAGTCCCCGGACCGCCACAAGAAGGACGAGCACTACGGCAGACACCCCGACTACAAGGCCTCGTCCTCCAGCGAGGACTACAGCAGGAAGAACAGCTACGAACCGGTCAGCAGCCGCCCCCGGCCCCTGCTAAAGCAAGAGCCGGACCTGCTTCCGACTTCACCCCAACATTTTTCAGTAAGTATCCTTAGCCTTTTCAATATATATATATGACTTGGCAACTTGACTTGGTTTTTTTTTTGTTCTTATAAAAACTGAAGTTTTATTTTTTTGCGTTTTAAATGTAATTGTTTTTGTTATTTTAGATGGAAAGTTGCAGTAGAAGATCAAGTAATGAACAAACAACACCTAGAAGAGCTTCAAGGTATGACTGATTATATAGTATTTCAAAAATCACGAATGCGTATTGTTCTCTACAATTACAATTAGATTTTTTTAGTTAGCCCTCTGATAATAAATAATCAGTACCTACAGGAGAGTTCGCTATAGCGGACACCTTTTCAACACGGTCGAGTAAAACTGTAAAGACCCGTTCAGATCTCGTCGACTCAATGGAAAATGTTTATATCTGTGGATGCCGACCGGAAACCAGGTTTCATTGCTTGTAACAGAGTAACATGGTCGGACAAGTGTAAATGCTGGATTTGGTTGTTCCAGCGAGCGGCGTGGAGAAGGCTCGGGGGGCAGCAGCTGGTGGAGTGCCGAGCGCCGCGCCTCCGCAGACCGTCGAGCCTCCGCCGCCTCGCACCGCTCCTCCCTCTCGCAGCACCTCCTCCAGGTACGCCCCCAGCCCCAGCCCCGGCCCCAGCCAGCCCCTGCCCCAGCTGCACCTCTCACCCCCACCTGCAACCCCTGCGTGCCCCCCCTCTCACAGTTGTGTTTGTCTCGTGCAGACGTGCCGGCGCGAGGCCAGCCAGCCGCGAGCCGGAGTGGTCATCACGTCTTTCCGGCAATCGCATCGCAGGTTAGTTCCTTTTTTATTAACATGAAACCATGTTGAAAAACCCCTTGAGAATGTCTAGACTACTAAACATTTCGATAGATTGATATCATCATACTTAATCCTGAGAAACAATTCATTTTTATTATCATTCGGTGTTCTAGTTTGCTATTGATTTAGTCAGGTTTTTTTTTTTTAATTTTATGATTATATTATCCACAGAGATAACATTTTTTACTGTAAGTTGATAAATATTCACAACAATTAAGCATAAACGGTATTATCATATGTGTTACATTGTTTTGAGAATGTATTTATAACCTCACATATTGATGTACTTCAGAAAAGTAAACATTTGTTGATGGAATTAATTCAGCTTTATAACACGAAATGTATTTATAAGCTTCCTTAAATTTCAATAATTTGATTGATTATTACATATGTGGTATGAAGTTTTGGATATATGAACCTTTTTCGGGTTAGCGATGACTTGACTTGATCGATCCTCAGAAATGAAGTTAGGACTCAGCTACAGAGTTCTGCTGAATACTAAATGCCTCTAACGAATGACTTAAAGTCAATTCCTTTGAAGTTCTTGATCTGATAATTCCATTTTATTGAAATGCGACTTCTTGCCCAACACTCTACCCACCATAATTAACATTTTATGCCTATTTTACTGCGGTGAGTAATGTGAACAAAGAATTTGAGAATATCAACCAAGAAAGACAGTACACTTCATTATTACTGTATCAAAGGAAGAGATATATTGAGATTTTTCTACATATCTACTTTACAATGAAAATATATTATTCATTTATAGTATAAATAAACCTGTCCTTTGGTTTTAACAGTTGAGATTGTAGGACCTTTAGACTTAATTCATGTGTGTTTAAGTAAAACTACTTGGACATTTGGCAAATCATAAACAAATATTAAGTAAATAAGGAAGAGGCTTATTGTATTTTTTAGTTTACATTATTTTTAGTAAACATAATGGTATCTCAATGTAAAATGCTTGTTACTTTGAAAATAGTTTTGAATATCTTTATTGGTCAAAGGAACTCAGAAAAACTCGTTATTTCATTCGATAGTAAATATTAAAATGACTCAAAAAAAATTGACAAGTCATCAGCAGTTCTAGAAGGAACCAATATCCAAAAACAATACATGTAAATGGGTTAATGAGCCGTGACACTGAAAAATCACAATTATTACAACGTCCAAATAACAATGCGGTGAATATTTATTGTCTCCACAGCTTTGCAGATGACCCTTGGTAAGTCGGTCCTGCCCAACCTGAGTGGTGTTGTTTTCTCTTTCCTTTTTAAATAACTTACTAATGCAGCGTGTACATATCCAAACCAGTCCATAGCCTAGAAGCATGTTAGGAGTGCTCCAACCGTACTGTGACCACCATCTGTAGCTGATTAGCATAGCTCCCACATAATAATTAGTCAGAATTGGTAGATTAATCGGGCAATTGTAATCTCCCAATAATTTTGTAAAATGTTTCATCGGTGTATTCCTGAATTATTTGTTAGATAATCAATCAAGAAGTTTCATTAATCTTGATATCAAGGAGGGATTTAAACATCTGGATATCAATTAATGCATTTTCATTATTTTTTTTCACACTTATATTGTCAGATACTGATAAATACTGTCAAAACATAAAAATCAGTAATTAAAATTCAATAGGTTCTCATAATTTTAATTAAATACTTATTTTTTTCTTCAAAATAGCCACCGTCTCATTTTGTTATCCAAATGATCCTTTGCAATATTGAAAAGTATTTATGTAAAAATTTAAATAGTTTAAAAAAAACAAATGAATTTACATCCTGGTATATTCAAATAAATTAAAAATATATAATACGACTTTATTTTATTATTTACATTATCCTCCATAGCCTTTGAAAGTTGTAAATAGTGTTTTATTCATAATTTGCTTTCCAAATTGTATGTATTAACCTTTTGGCATATTTATTAAAAATGTAAAATTCACCCTGCTTGTACAACGAAGGCACTAATTAACCAATCAACTAATGAACTCGTATAATGTTTTTTGATTTGTAGTTTTTTCAATATTTTTAGTAATAAAAAATCAAACTATTCCTATAACCAATTTTCCAATAGCTTATCAGTATGAAGTTGCTACATCCATACTAAATGTGAAACAGAGTGGGTATTTTTATAGGAATCCTTTTGTTGCAACCAATTATTCAATCATAATTGAAGTGATTTAACAAAAACATAAAATATTCAGTCCATTTTAAATGCAATATCCATGACTTGAGTTGAATAAGTTTATTTTCCAGTGATCATTACAGACTATTTGTAGTACAACAATAATGACAGTGTAGGTACATTACAGCAATAAATTCAAGAGCTAGAATTAGTATACAGTTATCGCACGGCTTACAAATGCAAAATTGTTACAAATAATACTGCTACACTAATATAGTTTTATCCGAGGGCAGTACCAGGATACACGAGCTTCTTTATTTTGACTTGATGCTGAAACAGACATTAATATGTTAACTTTTTCTCACTTCCCAATTTAATAGGAGAGTTAACAACTTTGCATTCCAAGTCAATGTTTTCAGCTTATTAGATGCTTTCTACAATTTTTCAGATTTATTAAATCATAAAGTTTGTGTATATATATAAATATATAAATATATATATATATATATATATATATATATATATATATATATATATATATATATATATATATATATATATATATAGTATGTACAAAAAGTTTTGAATCGTAGGATAAGTTGATTACAGCTTTTGATAAATAGTAAGTTTATTTCCACGTATCACGCATTATTAGGGTATTCACACTAGTTTTTTGTAGAATAGGAGTGAGTTTTTAGAAGATTATTTTGTTACAAATATTTCAGAACATAGTATGAGATATTTGCAATGAGTGCGAAGTATTTTGAAATTTACAGCAACATAAACAAAAAAAATTATTATGTCGGTTAATAAGCTTTTCTCATTATTTAGTAATTAAACGTTATCTACTTTTATTCTTCAAACTTATATATTATTTATTTGAGCAGTGGGTTCATCTTGATTCTTGAAGGGACCAGAAGCTTAAAGAAGGCTTTCCCTTTCAAATATTTTGATTCTACTTAGGCCTCACAAGTTACTGATTGTGTTCCTCTCGGGCGCTACAGGAGCAGTACATCCACTGCAGCAGCGGCATTTGCCATCGCTACATCTGCATCAAGCAATCCCCGTGAGCCTCAGCGAGCTCCAGATCTTCCACGAGACTCAGTGACATCAACAGCAGCTACAATGCGCGTGCTGAACGTGCTGCGACATTGGGTATCCAAGCATGCAGCAGACTTTGGCGTAGAAAGCCGCCTACGGGGAGAAGCAGCAGGTTTCCTGGAGGATATTGTGTGCTCTCCTAATCTGCTGCCAGCTGAGCACCGTGCTGCAGCCCATTTACTGCGTCTCTTGGCTCGCGAAGAAGAGCGCCGCCCTGACCTACGAGCGTTGCTCTCTCCACCAGTGTGCCCCAGCAAGGAAAGCGTAGAAACTCTTTCTGCACTGGAGATCGCTGAGCAGATGACCTTCCTAGATCATCAGATCTTTGTATCCATAAGAAGCGAGTTAGTATTTCTAGTAGTCTGTGTGAAGTAGAAATTAGCACATTTGCTTCCCAACCATCGGGTCCCCAGTTCGAATCCGAGTTAATCAATAAGTACAATACAGGCGCAGTTCTTTCTGGTTGGTTACACTCAAGTGTAAACATTCAAATGTCTCCCTACTCCGCGTTGAGGTGTTCATAGAGGTTATCAAAAAACACAATATTAAATATTTATTAAAAATTCATAAATTTATATTTTCTTACATTTTGACATGATCTGGGAATGCGGCAAATACTACGTAATATGAACTTTTTGGTGGTAAGCCTTCTAATTAGTGTATCATGTTTTAAGAGAGTTCCTGGGACAAGCCTGGATGAAGGCAGATAAGGCAGAGAGAGCTCCTCATATCCTGGCAATGACTAGACACTTTAATCAGCTGTCAACTTTAGTGGTATCTGAAATTCTCCGCAAGACAACATTGCAAGGTATGTTGAAGCTATCTTAAAAGATAAACAAGACAACTCAAAAAATATATTGTAACGTATCGGGGTTCACAATTAAAAGCTTATTTATATTAACACAAGTTATATTTATTATTTATGTAAACAGAGTATTTATTTATGAACACATATTTATATTAACAATCTAAATATGGAGTAATGACCCTAGCCATATGACGGCCGTTCAAATACTGGGGCTTTTCGATCCTTCCAGAACAGTTGACAGTCCGCTTTCATCGATGCTCATTTGTCTTCCAGCGTTCTGTAGATTCGTTTTTCAAACTTACTGCTAGACCATAACAATATATACAAATCTTTCATACACAAAAAAAATACAAAAAAAGTCTTTGGAATGTTAAAGGTCGAGTGGCAGCCATTGAGAAGTGGGCAGCTGTGGCAGATATATCTCGGTGTTTGCACAACTTCAATGGCACCCTGCAAGTATGCGCCGCCTTTACAAATTCATCCGTATTCAGATTAAAAAAAACCTGGGAGAAAGTATCTAAGACCGTAAGTATCCCTACACTATTTCCTAATTAATTAGTAATTTTTGCTTTATTAATTAGTAATTAACTGGTGACACAAACTTGAGATGTAAAGATAATTAAAGTTAAGAGTTAAAAATATAGCAAGTGGCACTTATATTAATTTTAAATCTATGAAACTTAGATGCTTAAAATGAATATGTAAATACTATTGTTTAAAATTTAAAACTATATTTGATGTTTGTAATCTTTCAGTAGTATCAATTGTCATGAAATACTTATTTATTCATTGACCTAGCAAAAAATCAACATTGTTGTGCAGTATATTGTTATACACATCTATCAAAAATAATCTATTTCACTATTTCAAATATATTTGATAGTAATTTATTATTTGGTCAAACAAATTTTTAACTAATGTAATGTTTATTGGTTTGATTTTCAGAGTAGACAGACAATCGAAAAATTGCAAGCGCTGGTTTCATCGGATGGTCGATTTCGTGCGCTGCGAGATGCTCTACATAGGTATGATAAATACAACTATTTGATAGACTTTATCTGGAATCGAAAGAAATGTGAACTTATAAAATATTAAATCATATTACTTGTATTTAAAAACGTGTATTCAATTAGTCAAGATAAAGAAAACATATGACTAGCGTTATTTCGTCTTTGTGACAATCTGTGCGACACGGCCTGTGCCGATAATCAGTCTGGCCCGGTAATTTGTAAAAACCATATTAACTGTCTATTGTATTTAAGTCATTCTGTTGTAGCATTGAATGTATTTTGCTTCAGGTGTGATCCTCCTTGTATACCCTACCTGGGCCTGTACCTGAGCGACCTCTCCTTCATAGAGGAAGGAACGCCGAACTTCACGCCAGAAGGACTGCTCAATTTTTCTAAGATGCGAATGGTTATTAATTTAATAATTAAAATAGCAAACAAATTTCAGGCATCAATATTCCAAAAGAATAATTTATTTTAAAGTATTTCCATATGAAAATGTCCCTGTACAATAAATGCTTAAGTTCTTCTCCAGAAGAACGGCTGCCTGCTGAGTTCTCCTTCTTTCTCGTTTAAAAAATAATTAAAATGATGCTGAAACTAATATTTCTTACAGATTGCTCACGTGATTCGAGAAATAAGGCATTTTCAACAAACACCTTACAAAATTGACCATATACCAAAAGTAAGTTAAATATATCATATTTGAATTTTATGTCCACGTATAAAAAATCTTTATTATTAGTAATTAATCAAATTATAATATTCACATCATATGTAATATTTATCAATTTTAATAATTAGGATACTATTTTACAACATTAGTTTTGAAAAGGTTCTTGGCTTTCATCAAAAAAAAAAGTAATAACTTTTTTTGATACATACTATGATATCTTGCTTGTTATTAAATGCATTGGTTTGCTTGTGTATAGGTTTGCGGATACCTTCTGGATCCGACTCTGCACCTGGAAGAGGAGCGACAGTATCGACTCAGTCTGGAACTAGAACCACGGGCCACGCGCCTGCCCGTCCCACTCAATATGTAATTACCAAGTTATTCACGACTACATTAATACAACATTGTTCTGTCTTCTTTTTCTGTACAGTGATTATTGATTCTAAAGCAAATGGAGATTTATGGAAACTTTCAGAGATTTTACATGTGTGTTAGGTATTATCTGTGGACGCTATCAGAAACCTAGACCCAGGAGATAGCACTCGGTCCATCGATGATTACTCTACATGAATGTGAAATGTTTGAAAACTAACATTAATCAATCTCTATATATTTTTCTAATAAAGCAGTATTTACTTTCTGACTGCTTGGTTAGAATCAATATTTAAATCAGTGTAATCCAAATTACTATTTTCATAATATTAGGCTTGCTCAGGGTATAAAATACTATGACTTATAAATAAAATGTTTTTTTTTTTAATAACTTTATTTTTTCTCTGAAAAAATCCATGTAGTTGCTCTTGACAATCTATTTTAATTTGAATTTATAAAAAATGGTTTTCGGATAATTATACTCTTAACTGCAGAAACTATTAACTTAACTATAAGTTAATCGTGTGCAAGTCATAATCAACAAAATATTATCATGTTGAAGACCAGGTAAAATTTTCTGATATTTCTCCTGTGAATCGGTGATTTGATTAATTCATTACGGATAACGGATAACCCATGTTTTAATTTAGGAGATGGCTAGAAGAAGGATTTAACTTATTTTCTAATAGTATACAATTTTTGTTGAACTAAATGAAATATTGCTGCACTAATACTAATTAAATAATAATCAGAGAATAAACGAACTCTGTTTGATACATTGATAATCTTTGAGCAATAGAAGGGTATATTTTATAAATCCCTAGAAAGACCAATTGAGAATGTTACATTAATCCCTGATTTTTAAATGAATGACCTCTCAAATTTCATAATTCTTATTTATTTAAGGAGATTGATACAGATACAGAGTTGGTTAATTTTATAAATGTAAAAAATAAAAATGAAAATTCTGGTCTTCAATATACTAAGAACTTACTTACACTTGCCAAGTAAATGCAAAATTGTATTTAAAAATTCTCTATTGGGTACTAAAAATAAATGGTAACAATAAAAATTCACAACTCCCAAAATGACAAAAAATTTAGTTACTTCTTGATGAAAAGTTCATATTTTATATTCGTGAATGTGGTCCATGCTGATGTATCTCATAAAGCCAAAGGGGCCAAGACATTACACAATTGTATTTCAAGTCATCTGTTGTCCATAGGCAGTTTTGAAACAAAAATTGATTTCCACCAATTAAATTACGTTATTCTATAAAATAAAGAAAATGCATCATTTGTAATGATGTTATTTTATGAGGGCAAATACACATTGCATATTACACATTTAAATGTTGATAAAAGCATCTATCAGCAATGATACATAAGCTATTTAGGCTACACTTACAGTATTTTATATGTAATGTTCCAATACCGAGTAAACTTGTAATGAAAACTCGTTCTCAACGTGTTCATCAACAAAAAGTAGTGATCCCTAGAGAGTTCCCTTCGTGTATCTCAATTATCCGCTTAGTGCAAGGCTTTTTCAGAACAGACCCAGACATCAATTGATTAGATAAATTCTTCATTAGCTTTTGCTTGGCCCCCTTTATTCTGATCAGTATGGACTCATCATGATATCTTCAGATGTATTCACGCTACACCTTCGTTTCTCGAACTATTGATTATAACATTATTTATTTTGGTATAACATGATAAGTGTTGAGTATAATCCTTATTGTGAAATTGCAAATCTAACTAGTCAGTTGCAAAACATTATTTTTAAGAACGTGCTTTTTATGGCAGCACAAAATGTGATTCCTAGAAAATACTTATTCATAGAAGTACAAGACAACATGATCTCTTTATTATAAATGTACATATTACACAATATTATCATTAGAAAAATATTATTTAGATGGTTATGAATAATTATTAAATATTTATCTGCCACCGCAGTCCTCATTCTATGGATTCCAGCCATTGTCACAGTTTACGTCAAATATTTGGGAAATCAGCCGCATCTAAAGCACACGAGAAAACTGAAAGCACTATTAATAAATTCTAAATTATTTTTCTTATGCAAATTATTGAAGTTACATAATTAATGTGTTTAGAGTCACAAATAACCATATCTGAGTAGTCAAAATGATGCAGCTGGTTTTACATATAAAGGACACATATATCGCTACGGTTTATAATGTTTATAATGCTCCTTCATATTGTGTATGTATACAATTGTTAATTAATATTATTTGATAAACGCTGGGCAGTAGCTGCTCATGAGCTTATGAAGAAAGACAAAAATGTCATTAACCTCTTTTTATTTTGATATCTTGGATGATTTGTTGCGAGAACATGAGTGTAAAATTATAATATGATAACATTAAATATATTGCCTTGGGTCGTGAGACTCTGCTGAACGATATATATGCCGCTTTCTCAGAAGGGCGGAGAGTCGTGATACACAAACTATCAAACATCTATTATAGGCCATTCTTTGTTGCAAACAAGTGAATAAGAATCTTTAGTATAAGCTTATGTTTAAGCTCAGTCTTAGATGACGAGTATTGTTACTTATTCTAGTTGTGAAACAAAAGGCAGGTCCTTTTTTATTACTATTTCTTCCACAGTAATGATTATGTCAATAATGAAGACTTAACACAGTAATATTAAAATAATATAATGTATGTAGTGATGATCTTAAGAAACCTATCAATTGTCTATGCATAATTCACTGCATTATTTGTTGATTTAATTGTTTGCAAAAACGGTGTTTCAAAGTTCATTCATATATTAATGGCTTTTGTGAATCATAAATCAACATATTTTTATGATCGTAGTCACTAATTTTTGGGATGATACAAACATTTTAAAATACAAATATTGATATTTTATAATTCTTAGTTATATATTTTTTAACTAGCAGATCTTTTTTGATAAAATAAATACATATATTTGCATTATGCACAAGTTCATTTCTTAAATTCTCTAATGATGGTATATTTTTCATACTACCAAAATTCATCTATATTTACATATTTACTATTTTATTTATTGAATAAAAAGATTTTTTTTAAACAAATGCTATAAAGTACCATTATGGAGTAAAATTTGATATCACATACAACACGGTACAAAATATATTATTTTGATAAATTAGATATACTATTTAGATTTTTAGCATCTGGAAAATTTTAATAAAAATAAAAACGGTGAATTTGGGAAATATTTATTTGAGTCGTTATAAAAGTATCGAATGATTCATTTTATTATAGATATGTCTAAATATTTATTTATTTTCGAAGGGAATCTTATATAATATAAAAACTCTTTAAATAATCTTCAAATTTTAAACAAGTTATTCACCATGATATGATAGTACAATCTCTATTCTGATTATGATAGTATATCATAAAATATGTTAGGTCTCACCATACTACTAGATACAGATATCAAAGATGCCAAAGTGTATAAAGTACTTTGATAAACTTACTATTATTATATTACATAAATATTAAAATCCTTAACTAAAAGCTATGCAAAAAAAAACAAGATAGGAATGCTAACGTCATCTCGGAAGGTCTGCTGTATATATTTTTATAAAAATTGTAAGTAAATAAAACTCTTCAATATGAATAATTTTAGTAACATGTTTTTATTCATCTTTAAATTGTCATTAATATTATTACTCATAAATAAATACACTCAAAATTTATTATACAGGCTAAGCCATTGTGCATTTTTGTGTAAAAAATGGGTATATACTGCTCTCTGTATATTTTGAAAATATAAAATACAATTTCTTGCTTTTTTAAACAAATATTACCAGAATGTATCAATATTTGCCTGATTATAATACGGATTATAGATGAAAATACAGATTACATTTTTTATGGCTTAGTATATAAAAAATGAATACGATGAAATAATGAAATGTTATCCTTACTACTTGTTGGTGAAATCTACGGTGGATAGTCAATAACTGAATTGCTTATGTTTGCATATACTAAATGTGAATTATTAGAAATATAAATATAAATTTTCTTGTGACGACTTTTACAGTTTGATAAAAAAAGCTTATGAAAGAAGACTAGAATGGCTTCCTTCAATATCTCAAAGTAATTTACAACATTGATATACGTTAGAGCATGACAAAAATGAATATTTCAACTTATTGAGTGTTTTGGCTGTACTTCATATAAATTTTAAAGTGTACAAATGTACAGTTGAAAACTTATTTAAATATTTTTTTATAAAGATACTGCAGACTTGTCTAGTAATCGGGCATAATAAAAAAACTTACCTTCTAGTTGACTAATTAAGTATTTGTCAAAAACACAAATTAGTATTTCAAATTTCTATGTATTGTTACAAATCACAAAAATGTATTTGTTATGAGCCGTTAAACTGTCAGCTTTTTATAAAGATCTATCAATGTCTGTGATTTTCGTAACATTATTTAATAATTTACTATACGTAAGTCTTTTTTGAATGTACATTTTCTATTTATATTCTTATGAATTTTACTCTTATGACTTATATGGGCAATAGTTCATTGTTATTGCTTCAATAGAATTTATCAATATTTCTACTATGATAATTAACATAACTAGGTAATTCCTTATGTGACAATCTTAGTCGTGTGCTGTTCAATTTTATTCTCAGACCGTGAGAGTGTACCACATAAAACTATTCTCTATATAATATCCTAATAACCATCAGTAAATATAATCATACACGCGCATCAATCATACAGATATAATTAATTCTAAATGGGGTGATAATTGACAGTTTTTTCTCACTATAAGTATTCGTAGGCACTGATAAGGCTATTATAGTAAAATTATATCAAATGAATCTAAAAGTTCTGAAGCACTTAGTTGTTTTGAAGTATCTGCAGATTAAATAGTTTTAATATGAAGCTCAATTGGTGCTGTTAAAAGTTAATCTAAAAAGTGTTATTTGTTGTTTCGATTTTGCTATAAAGTTTACGAAAGACTACTCTTAGGTCATTGATCAATGTTTACTTCTATAAAACTACCCAGGAATCTTACAATCCGTTGCTTGAGAAAGCAAATGTTCTGTGTCCCAGCCGTATATTTTTGAGATTTTGGCAAGAATACTTGTAAAAGTTCCCTCTTCCTATACATCAGCACTAAACAGTTGTTAAGTAGATATATAAGGTAATGTTGCAGTATGATATTTTTACCATTACTTACACCATTTCAATAACTCGGTGGATACAAAGCACTTGCATTCTCAGCGATCAACCTGTAAATTTCCATTTTCACTAGTATGTACTTAAATCTTCTAGATTTCTTAAAATATTAATGTTTGAATTGCAATGAGTTTTTGGGAAAGAGGGTATTGGACATCAGTGCATGTTGCTAAACTCTGAATTTCCATTCAAATAACGATTATGCATTATTGACTACATTCAATACATGTAGGGCATGCTGCACATTATTATTTTTTATACTAATTTATCAAATATCATGTAAAAATATAACTATATTTAAGACTAAAAATAGTTTCATGAGTACAAAACACATTATTTTACCAAAGCATAGTCAGTATGTATACAAACAGAAGCCCAGAATGTTATATATCCAATTTTAGATAACAGTGTTATTTCCATTCGGAAAAAAATTAAAGAAGTCTACTACTTGTTATATTTTAAGATTTAAAAAACCTATCTATATATCGTGGTAATTTCAAAACTATTTTAGCAAAAAGCTTAAAATATTTCTATTTTCCCCAGTGAAGACACCGTGGCAAGAAAAAATTGTTTATGCTTGTTGTGTAATACAATGTGAATAACGTTAACTATATTATTATATATGAGAATTAAAAAAACAGCGAAGTCATTTCAATCTACAGACCACTGAGTGCTTATTAAAGCTCTTATAAGAATTTGTTACAATATATACTATTCTATGAGCAATCATTTTTTATGCTGGGTAAACTAAATATTTAACGACGCAGAGCTGATCTCTGTAGATTGTGATATGATTATTAACTATAAAGGCATGTTTTGCATTTTGAAATACAACAAAGAGACATAAATAATTTTAATTTAAATACAATGCGCATTTTTTAAATTTTTCATCAACCCAATCTTTTGCAAACAAGTCATTTAAACTTGTCTTGATTAAAATATTCTTGCCTAGGTGTCTTTTATTAGGTTTACATTGTATCTCTGTCAACTCACCTATATGTAAAGGATGTGACACGGTTGTCTTGAAGGACCAAGAGATTGATCACACTTGTTACCTGTTTCAATGTATGAACTTGACTTTAAATAAAAGACTGTCAATTAGAAAGAAGAATTAATTTATAAAATTTCATTTTTCAATATCCTTTTACGATCTTTCATATCGACGTTTACTAGTTGCGTGCAGTCCATAGATGTAGAAATGCACTGCATGACCTGTGATTTAAGATCACTGAGTATTTTTCCCAATTGTGTACTATCAAAAGCAGCATTCATGAAGGGTGCTCACAATCAGAGTAATTATGTTAAAGTGTAGCCACTTTAGGTGAAATATATTCTGCATGCGGTTCATGAAACTGCATGCTTTATTTTCAAGTCTACTGCACGCCACTAAAATTTACCCATATTTTAACAAAACGGAATTGATAATATTTTTCATTCTTGTGAAAAATAATGAGTTATTAGATAACGTAAGAAAACTGTAATGTTCATTTTCCATACATTATATAATCAAAATATTGCTATTTAAAAATTGCACCAACTTTAAATTTATTGCTTTTTCCACGATTCCTAAGAGCCTTTAGATATTCATATCTTACCATTAAAAATATATACACAATTTTCATATTTTAACTTTTCGGTCATCAATCTGTGTATAATTGTGAATAGTACAATCTTGTTATAGCATGATAAGAAATCTGGTGGTGTTATTTGTTGATTGTTGAAACTTACAAAGATACCTTCCTATGCCTCAAACATCACAAGAAGCAGTCTTTAATCTTGTGTACAGAGGTAATATGCAAAAATAAATTATGCAGGTGATTTATAGATGGGATTTGTAGGCAAAAAATAATTTTTGTTTTATTTTAATGCATTACAGCTCTTTCAAAATTATTGATGAGTACATTTTTACTGACTTTATTAACAAATATCAAAATCATTTCTAATGTTTTTTTTATGTAGCAAAAATGGATGTTCTCTTTTTCCGAGGCTTTAATTCTGCACTGCTACTTACCAAAATGTTATAAGTGCACAAAAACTTTTTATTTATTAAAACTATAAAAAGGTATGATGACCCTCCTGGCAGCAATTTCTGAATCTGTGAAAAAATACTAAACCTGAGCTTTTAAATATCATTGAAAATACAAATTTTTCATTCTTAAATTTAAAGTAAATTTACTTTTAAAATATCTTTCAAAGTGCAGTGAAGGGTTAAAGTTAATTTCATTGTGTATAAATCAAGAGCCTCTATAAAGAAAGTAAGAATAATTTAGCTATGCCAAAATAATTATAATATTCTAAAGTATATAAACCATTGCCAATGGAATAGAAATCTCATACACATTAGCATTTTGTTATTGCATTCATGATAATCAGTTTTAATTATAAATGTTATGGTGGTTTGAATTATTTCTTTTCTTGACCAAAATGTATTATAATAAATAAAAAATATATCTGTTACAAAATTGTTTAATTAAAACCATTTTATACACGACTACTTACAAAATAAATCCTTAAAACAGTCAATCGCAACAATACCGGCTAGTAAATCTACATTTTCTCAATAACAATATTTATGTCTCAATAACAAATTTATTTTTGGTTCATTGATAAAACATTTTATTATTATTGATTATGAACTCACATTGTGCCTCTTGACTCAAATTAAAAAAAGTTCTAAAAAATTTATATTAAAAGATATAGTGTTTTATGGCTTGCTTTCGCTGTATGAATTCAATTAAAAATAATTCAAAAGTTTTAATTTGAGATGGCTTGCATATGTGGAACCTGATTTGTTCATTACTGACTAAGAAAAGAAAAGAAGGAAGAAAACTACGTAGGGTGAAATCAAATGATTTCTTCCATGGATAGATTTTAATAAGTTTGTACAAGTATAGTTTACATATATACATCTCTCTACAAACAAAATGTTTTTCTAGTATGCCCTGATCCTTCCCAGACAAGTTGACATTGAAATAAGCAATAGCTCCTGTCCGGTAAGGAATAGAGACAATATTACACCTACAAAAATATATTTGTAAAATATAAATCACAAAAAATATTTTTATTCAATAGAACAATTTATTATATTGCATAATACATAATATACATTTACAATTGAAATAATATTCTTAGAGATAGATACACATCATTTTTCTTTGGTACTGCCACTCCACTCTTTTTTCATTTCCAAAATAATTTTGTAGAAATAATAAGCGGATGAAATATAAACTTAATCAAATTAAGACTTCACTAATCTACTTACATAAATTATCACATATGGCATTTAGAGAATCAAATATCAATATATTGCCATTAATCTGCTGTGCAATGCCAGAACGTTGCTATAAAGTGATGAATATATAATATGTATAAAAACCACTGCCAGAATTAAAATTGGTACCCATGAATGTGAACTTAATAAAGTAAAAAAACATTTGGAAACCTCAGACTGGATTCTTTTATTATTTTTCTTTTCTCAGGGGCTATTTTCCGGGAGCACCATTTGTTTTATCAGCAAGATTTTTGTACTTACCATTGTGAGGCAAAGTTTTTCTAAAACAAAGGTAATAGTAACATTACTTAAGGTCTTTAAAATCTATCAGTGAAAATTACAAATAGATATAGTTATGTTACAGAAGTCATTATGTTTTTGTTGATTGATTGATTTTAATCAATTGATATTGGTCAAGTTATATCAGGTCAGTCAATCAATCACTAAGCCATTACTCGTGATGGCATTTGAAAGACTAATGTGCTGTAGAGATTTAATCAATTTATATGATTTCTTTGAGAAGGCTCTCTTACAATTAGGAACCATTATGAGATTAATAAATAGACAGAAAAATTCTGGCTTAGCACGGTGCTACATATAGTAAGACTACAAGGAATCGATATTGAGAAAAGTATTAAACATCTAGATTCAATATTTCAAAAAACTAAGCAAATCACATTTCACAATTATGAATAAATGAGAAATCATAAATAAAGAGTAATATAAACTATTGTTTGTGTACTTACTTAACTGAACGGGGGAAAATCAATTGGACTAAATTATTGACTGGAGCATCAATAAATATGTAGATGAGATAAGAAAAGAAAAAAGATGTAACTATGTCAGATATAAAATAGCACAACTGGAAATAAAAAAATTGTTAGCCAGCTAATAAAAAATAATAAACAGAAATGTAAGTACTTGTAACATATAATATATGCATTTTGGTGAAACTCAAATATCTTCTTTTAAACCTGATTACAAAGTTTTTACTTGAATTTTATTTTACCAAAAAACAATCATTGCATTTAAAGAAATAATTATATTGTATATAAAACATTATTTTAGTTCTTGTAACAAAATACAGACTTACTTCAGAAAAATTATCAAATGGTTGAGGCTGTCTTCTCAAACCGACATCTCTGATTTGAATGACCATATTAATGATGTACACTCCGTAGGACAACTTGCAAGGAACTATCCAGCCGGACCAGGCTAGGCTCTCTGATATGACCGCTGATGAATAAATATCAACAAGTTTATTGGACAGTCCAGTTGCCAAGTAGTTATATTCAAAGATTTTAAAATAAAAAGTACAGGCATGCTCTTAATATGTGTATCTGTATGAAGAAGTAACATACTTTAGTTACACGACCCAACAAATATAACGTAAACTATAATTAGAATCTGCTGAAAACAGACTTTCTGCACAAATTTATTCCATAGTGGGCTGTGTGGCTAGCTCTGAAATATTTTTAAAAAATCCTCAATATTTCAGTCTTAGAAATAAATAAAGCAATCATTATATTGAGTAACCAAAGGATTTTTTTTTATATAATCAAATAATCATAATTTTTTTAAGTAGATAAATACACAAGTAAGTCAAAGAAAAAATTGAGACTGCAAGGCTTTATTCTGTGATTGATACCAAATGAAATTGGAAAGAGGAAATGACTGAATGGCCAATTTATATATTTTACAATTATTTTAGAGAAAGAAATATTGTCTCAAGTTGAAGCCATGACACTTGATAATTGAGACGTTTGAAATGTGGCTATATAGGAGAATCCTTGAAATACCATGAGTTGACCGCGTCAAAAATGAGAGTCTTGCACAAATGGTCACCAACTTTCTATGAGAAGAGGCATCAGAAGAAGAAAAAATATCAAAGTTACTTACGGACTTTTCCAAAGCAACAAAAATATGTGAAGAAACACAAGCCCACACTCCACATTAGGCGATGGAGACTGGAGTACAGGCCGGACAACAAGGGGTTGTATGGAACGTCTCCCATCAGGAAGGGGTAACTACTCAGCAGCACTCCACCCATCAGCGCGCAGGAGAATGCAAAGCCAATTGTAGATATCACCTACAAACACGAAAATAGGTATAAAGTATTAAATACAATACAACAGGGGCGGCCAACTCAAATGATCTTGCGGGCCACTTTGGAAATCATAACTCCGCGGGCCACATATAAAATTATATATCCGCATATTAGATTTAGATACACTAAAGACATTTTTTTGAAATTGAATCGACAAAGTAAATTTAAAAAAAAAGTCAACTTACTTGGCCCGGGCGATTTGTTGTGATGACTCCGTGATATCGCTTCAGAATAAAGCCCACTAGCACACCGAATATATATGGTGAAGCTCTCATATGTGAAGGAATATATATTTGGATAAACTCCATATTGCTCCGGCAGTTCCTCAGATATCTACAGCAAAATAAAATGTAAAGCTTTCATACAGTTGTGTTTGTAAAGGATGTTCTACAGTGAAACCTATATTTTGTTTAAAAATGAGTATTTAATATAAAATCACTTAGATTATAAATTACCAATAATGTCTAGGAAAAATAAAATATTTTAAAATTAACTGAAACCAAATGAAAATTAAAAATATCATCATTTTAATAAGTCAACTGGTTGAGTGGTGAACTTTGAAATTTTGGATAAAGCTGTCTAAAACCATAAGTCATTTTGCAGAAACCATTGGTGGCGTTAGGTTGATGAAATAATTTACACATTCTACTCACTCATTACCGAAGAATAAAAAGGGTTGATATTTGTTAGAATATGTAACAAGAAGGGGGATTAGGATAGCCACCAGCAGTGCACCCCCCAGGATGATGACTGCGTGATATATCTTCCTAAAGTGTCGGAGAAGACAACCGAGGCACAAAGCCACAATATAGAAGTGAAAGTCACATGGAATGTACCAGGTTTGAGTCATACACTGAAAACATAACATTTAATTTAATGTTGTCCTGAATAATACATATATAATTTACAAAAATAATTTAATTTTCCCAAGATTATGTGGCCAGATTAAAAAAATACCTTAATGATATCTTAAAGTTTAAGGAGTTCAATTGTTGTATTCAGTAAGTGGAAAGTTGATTTACCAAGTTTAGTTGAGCCATGTAAATTACTAGAATTATGTCAATATGATATATGCTTACAATTTGATCAGCTTTAACGTAGTTGCCGATCATGAGTAGACCGGCCCACCAGCTTTCCTGGCAATAGTTGGATTCCCTGCGAGTTATATCATTCCAGCGTGGGCCTGCCCCTGACACAGCGTACCAAGTGGAACTATAAAACACCATAAGTGCATACATGGGCAGCAACCTAAAAGTAACTCAAACTGTTCACAATTCCACACACAATTTATATTAAATCTACTAGGCTTTCATATTGTGGAATAAACCTCACCTCATATATCTCTTGAATACTAGAATAGGAATATTTATCGACTCATTGCTTTGAATCTTTAAAATATTGCCAAGAGATAATAAGCCACCAAAGAAGAAAAATGAATCTACTAAAAGATCAAAATGTTGAACTATAACTCCAGTCAATTTTACATATTCCTGCAAACATACACATATATCAATGTCAAATCATAAAAAACTGCTATTATATATTTTTATTTTATAATGTTATATTCAATATATACCATTTCAAAATAAACTGCATTGTTAATAGCCCCGTGAGAATTCTGGCCAATGCGATGGATGGAAGCAATAAGCAGGGCACTGATAACTTTAATGCCATACATCGCTTCCAGTCCCAGGCTTGAATCTGCTTTAGGAAGTCTCGCCTTTTGTGTGCTGAGCGAAATGGCTTCAACGATAAGATAGCCACGGGTTTCTTAATAGAAAAATATCAAGTTTTACATCATAGTTAGCAGGATTTATCAAAATCTTAGTAACATCTGCAAAAGTCTCACCGTTTGGTCCTCCATTGTTGAGTAAGTACTTGTGATAAAATGTGGACAATACCACAATTACTAAAATCGCTCCTACGAAGTATCTATAATTATAAATAATAATGCAATGTGAGCTTCCCGTTTTCAAATATGTATATTGTTGACGAGTAACTAGGTGATGCGAAAACCTTCATAATGCATACCTTCATAAGTTTCATAATGGCAACAAAAAAGGTCGGCGAAGCTGGTTGCCAATAAAATTAAACATAAGGAAAAATCACAAAAGTATTTTGTTTTTAATAAAATGTTAAAATGGAATTAAAATTAAATGAGAGTACTCGGTGGAATTCCACCGAGTACTCTGTCAAAATATTGAATATATTTTATATTTGCTTGGATTTTAATAAATGGTTTTTTAAAATGACTTATTTAGTAGACCAGTCAATTGCTGCCACTTGAACTTCATTTGATTAAAATATGTACATAAACTCTATATTTTGAGCGCTTTGAGACCAAAAGTTATGGGCACTCGATTCTTTAGCTTTACAATTGACTGTTCATTGAGTTCAATTTAATTGAAAAATATTAAATATAAAAATAACATATCATAATTAAATTAAAAAAATGTTGATGAACCACGAGCGTGAAGAATGATATTTTTGAAATAAATATTATTTTAAAATTCTGAACTTGAAAATGATGTGATATTTTAACCGGTTCTATTTAATAACAATGATGCTTTTTAAAATTTTAAATAATAAGTAAAATACTTGAGTGATTTTTCCACACATACATTTTTATTTCGCCAATCTTTCATAGTGCCAACGAGAAAGGTTGGCGAAACCGGTCACCAATAAAAATCTATACGGGGAAAAATCACTCGAGTATTTTACATATTATTTAAAATATTAAAATGGAATTCCACCAAGTACTCTCTGTCAAAAATATTTAATTTCTAACAGGAACAGAACAGGAATAATGTTAGTTCCTTTAATGCCTTCAAAATCACTGGGTGACGTATATCACCATGAGGTTATTTGGGTTAGGTGGGTGGGGAGCGGGTGGGGGAATGGCTTTTGGACTTTTTCTGAAGAGGCAGCCTTCGAGGTTATACTCGAGAAGGGAACTAAGGGGGTGGAGATTTGGAAGATGTGGGCGAGGTCTATGGTATAACGACCTCGTGGATCGTTTTGATATTTGTATTTCCGTGGAGTTGAGCGTAATGGACGAACCACGGGGTATTGATTTGTTCTGGATGGCCTAGAGGTATCCCCAGATGGGGCAGGCGTAGGATTGGGTTGGACGGATCATGGGTCTAGCAATGATGCTCACAAGAAATAATAGACTCCGCTCGAGGTAGGCGCCGCGAGCTCCGCGGCCGTGGAGCACGCCCCGGGGGGGACGCGGACCGTGTAGGTGTGCCCCGGGGCGCCCCCCGCCCCCCCTGGCCCCCCTGGCCCCCCATGGCCCCCTGGCCCCCCATGCCCCCCCCCCATGAGCGCCGCGGCCAGGCGGGGGCGCAGCAGCTCGGCCAGGTCGGCGCCGGAGCACGCGGCTGGCACGCACAGGGCCCAGCTCAGCGCGTGGCGGCGGTACTGGCCCAGACGCTGCTGCGGCTGTGAATTTGAACATGTCATGGCAAGTCATGGTCATGTAGGGGTTAGTACCCACATCGGACCAAGTGTCATACAGTCGTCAGGATTGTGTCAATCACACCAGATAAATCATTCTGGAGATGCCCCTTATTTTTTATGTTATTCACGGAGGCGTCGGGACCCTATAAAAGTGACCTCGCGGCATCGAAGCAGTAACCACGTATATTTCTATCCAGTATAGTTATATTTAACAAATTACGAATACGCAAATTATTTCGCCAGCCTTCTGATTTTCAACCAATACATCAATCCTGCAACCACAACAACACATCATAATACTTCGGCGGAAGTCTTTTATACTCCTCTCTTATTTGGTTCGCACTTCCTCGACCCGCTCGTCCACTTGACACTGTACTCATTGTGTTTTTAAAACACAAAACACTCTTAGGTATATTTTGGGAAGGTAATACACGGATTGAAAGCAGTAAAGACAAAATAGGCAGGTGTCACAAATGACACTGCCTTGTAAAATTTGTTCTGCAATTCAATCTTGTCGTTCTAGAGTCAATGAATTTCTTTATTGAATGACGCCTATAAAAACCTGAGCGCTCTTATGGTTGTGATCAAAAACGTTGAAATACATATACAACGTTGTAGTTATAATAATAAATAAAAAAGTGTAGCGCTTGAAATGCCGAAATATTAGTTGGCCTGAAATCAAGTAAGATATGTTGGTAATTACAGCTCAAACTACACTGTCCTCCTCTTAATTACCCAAATTAAAGTGTCATTATTTCCCCATAGATTTTGCAAAAAAAAAATTGTACTCAAAAAAATGTATTTAAAACACGGAAATTTTCTAATTAACTTTTTATATTTTATGACTTTATATTATGACATCTTTTGCACGCCTCTGTAACTATTTAAAATATCTATACTAATATATTCAAATTGAGTAACATACTAAAAAAAGGAAAGTGTTTAGACTTTTAATTAACATAGAAGCATTTTAACCGAGTGATCCATGTTGACTTTAAGCGGTATAAATTATTACGAGTTTTTTTTATGATGCTATTATATATTCGTTGAATGCTGATTTTATTTCAACTGTAAATTTTAGAGATCAGGTTGTCGTCTAGAAAAAAACAACACTATCTTTTCGTAAAAGTTACTCTTCTCTCTGCTACAAGTTTACATACAAGTGTAGTGCGTGTTCCACTTGATACTTGTTTACATCATCAACGCCTTAACTTCCTAAGGGAGCTCTTTATTCGCATTTACAGTACGGCGATCGTTACTTTATTTTGTGTTATATACAACTCAAAGTCTTCTAATTATTAAATCTCATTCTCACGTTAATTGTTTTTTAGGGTATTCACGATGAAGGGACGAGATACCGGGCGTACTTTCCGTTCATTTTCCACTCACCATAAGGCTGTCGTACACGTGGGAGTTGGGCAGGACCTGGTAAGGGCGAGCCACTGGGGTTGGACGGGGAGGGACATTCATGGTGATTTCAGCCAGGCAGTACTGGCGTGCCACATCCGATGCCACCTTCGGCACATGTCCCATTATCGCTTCAGGAAGACACTCATCGTAGTTCCCCAACTGGTAAATCGACCCTTGCAGGATCCCGGAACTGTGCTTGGCCGAGGCGTCCCACACTGAAAATAAAACAATACATTTACTCATATATATATAAGCTATCGCTAGAATACGATGTCGTGGAGTAAATGAAGACTGATTATCATACTATTCATTAATATTGATAAAATAAAATAATATCAAAATACACAAATAATTATTGAAAATACTTATAACTGCTTCTGTTTCTATTAAAACTGCCAAGGTCACTTGAAATTGCACCGCGGTGAAGCAAACTTTGTTGATTATATATTTTTATTAGTCAGCTTAATAAGATATGTCTACGATTGAAATAAACTATGATGTTGTAAGATAATACAAAAATGCTCAACTTAAAATATTTTATCAGTGATAACACTTTTGTCAAATTAGCGAGGTGAAAAAAAACACTTTTCTCAGAGTGTGATATATTTTTGTTGATTCCCTAAGAGTGTCTCATAGAGAGTTAAAGAGTAGCTTAAAATAAAAAAAATTGGAAGCGTGAGTTTATATAGTATTTATAAAAAACCATTAAATACATAGTTGTATTTTTTGATTCACACTTGTATACAAAATAAAATTCGAATCTATTATTTTGAACGAAAATATTTCTTACAAAAACACTTTTAAAATTTGATTTATCACTCAAGTAATGAATGACATGCTGTTATAGAAGATAGTCGAACACTTAGCAACTTTGTTTGTAATGTGACACCTGTTCGTTGCGAAATGGGTTAGCTTGTCACACATGCACTTTAAAATAAATTGGATTACAATTCGGCCTGAAGTATTCTCAATATTGCAATGAACAATATCAAAAACATACTATAAAATGCGGTAAGCCATACAAAACTTTTTATAAATAGTATAAATTTAAATAATACAGGAATTAACTTACTTTCAAATGCCCATTTTGTATTATTCTGGAGATTTACATATACAAGGTTAATATCTTCTAGGCATTTAAGAGTCACCCCCGATATATTGACACTTGGTTTATCATATAAATCGATACCACCACCGAAATTGAAAACAAAGTTTCCCATAACAGAACTACCGTCAATGATAGCACATATACTTATCAGAGTGATAATCCCCATTTCGCGATAATTAAAATAAATATATTTACTAGACTCAACGACAAAAAAGCTATTAATATAATATAATACTAAAAATTTTGGGTGTCAAAAAAAGTATTCGATAGTTTTCAACAATATGGTCAGGACTAAATTGTGACAATAAGACTAGAGTACGACTGAGATCACGACAAGACTGAAAAAAAGGAGCCTCGTCAAGGAGGTTGCATAATTACCAGGTCGTATTTCCTTACCCCTCCTCTCAGCGATAACCTCAATAGGAAAAAATTTGCAAATTTGAAAATTATTCATATATGCAACACGTGGCTGATATCCGGAATAAAAAAGCTGTGCAAAAATTATAAATTAAATTTTCAAATAGAAAATTTCTAACTTTATTTGCATTTTACTTTCAACTAATATACATATTATCTAAGATCACTTGTGTTAATGTATTCTGAAGCAATATATATGACTAGATATGGCTTCAGAATATTAAAATAATAATACACTAAATCAAACATTTTTCAAAATGCTCAAGACATATCATTTTTGTAACTAAAAGAAAAAAAAAATGCTCATTTTGGAAGAAAAATATATTATTCATCGTAGGGGGACATCGCATCATATTTATAAAACAAATATATAAAAAATCAATGCGTAAACACTTGCTTAAAACATGTATATTAAACAAATAGACACTCAACGTCAGAGTATATGTACTTTCTTATTTTATGATTTTTTTTAAGTTGCTTAACAAATCGATATGATACACAGAATGCAAAAAAACTAGAATATAAATTTCGTAAATTTCATTTATAAATAATATTTTATTGCCTTAGTACACGCATAAATAGTATTATTATACAAAATGATAATCCTCGCCAAAATTCCATTACATTAATAAACATACTTAAGTATACTGCTCTTATTTAACTACGAATGTACATACTGTTTATAATCTGACTAATCCTAAAAGATACTAAATAATACGCTTTTAAAAACAGATTATACCACATTTAATACTTCATTAATTTAAAAAAAAAAATTATTTCAAACCTGTAGCCATCACCTGATGTTGTTGTTGGCTGATCGACCTGTAGGGATATCGTTTAATTAGAAGTACACACGTCTTGTTTTGTGTCCAAATTAAAAGTGATTATAAATTTAAATTTAAATTAAATTTAAAAGATAAACAACAGTATCAAATAATACGAGTATTAAATGTTTTTGATATTCGGAATCTTTGTGTGTTTGTAAATATTTAACTACTCAATAAGTATAGTTTGTATGTATTCAATGTTAAATAATGGAATTTAAAAAAAAAAAGGAACATTGAAAAATTTGCGTTAAGTATGTCAGAGGCACATAATGCTATTACGCAAAGAGGAAAAACATTTTGTATAACGTTAAATTATAATATCCCACGATTTTAGTGAGACTATGACCTTATTTCTTTTGTATTAATGTAGAAAGCGCTAGCAGATATTTTTATGGTTGCCGTTCTGACTATTGTGTGTTTATTTTGATTAAAAATAATATTCGCCGTTGTTACAAATTTAATTTTTTTTTTTCAAGATTGGTATCTTCAAGCAAGCGCTCTGAGTCACTAAATTAATTCCACCGAGTACTTTCTGTATTAAATATTAAATTTATTTTGTTGATCTTTGATTTTTCCATGAGATTCCTGGAGGAATGCAAATTTAAAAAAGATTTTTGAAACTACAATAATAAAAACTAAAATAGTGAGTTGAATTAGGCTGAATATATACTAAAAGTATTACTCCATTAGTCACACAGTAATAAAAATATTTTATAACATCAATTACGTTTACATTAGCGTTTAGTGTGTAAGTGTGTGTGTGTGTGTGTATTTCATGTATGTACCGAAGTTTTAAAAGCATACGTTTTGCATATTACATAAATTATTCGGATAGTAAATGATTTTCATGGACGAATATTTGATAATAGATTAGATAAATGCTGTTGGGATGGATGGGGTTATAGTGACACCAGGTTCAATGTTTGTTCACCACTCAGGCAAACTCTTCAGCTCACCGGTGACAGGTACCTACCACTCACGATCTAATTATATTCTTATTGAAATTATTTTTTAAATATAAATAACTTCAAATATGTCAGGTTAGAAGCAGAAATTTTTTTTAAAAGTTTAATTTTTTTTTAGATTTTAAAGTTTAATTCAGTGCATATTTTAGTAAATACAATATCTGTAAAGCTAATTTCATTTGGAAGATTATTCAAAGACATATTTGATAATTAATAAATCCCTATTTAAAAAATAAGCTATTTTAAAAGTATTTGAGCAGAAGTATACTGTTTATAAATTATACTGTTACATAAATACTGTTGAATATTGAATAGAACCGCATTAAACAAAAAAATTGTTAAGTAGATTACAGTGGTTTACTACAAATAATTTTTTAAGTCATCCTGACATCCTTTTTTAAAACCGAGAGTTTCATACGTCTAATGTAAGGTTTTTTTCAGGATTTTACGCTAACTGCCGGATTTTATTCCGAAACATTGGAAACGTCTGTACCTTGGGATAGAACTGTAGAACTGTTTCATAATGTAAGATCACTACAAAACTTAAATCATAATTTTTTTTTCTTTTTAAATAAATTTATTTATTTAATTAAATTTGCTGTATTGCAACTTCGTTCATAAAACGGATTTTATATTAATTATAAAATTAAGAAATATATATTGCTAAAGGATGTTGATTCATTTAAGGTTCCATCTCTCACTACCATGGAGTAGGTAAAGTAAGATAGAAATGGTACGCGCCAACAGTATCCAACGTCGGACAGAACCTTTTCAAGGTCACCAAAAAGGCGCTGGACCCCAAAAATATCTTCAACACACTGAACCTAGTAGGTGATTACGAAGTAATTCCATCAAAACTATGAAGGTTATACACATCCCTTATCAAGGCCGTGTCAAGGTTTTACTCTATAATACTGAAGGATGTATTTAAAATATTCAAAGCTATTTTGGGTTTATTTACTTACAAAATATCCAGAGATCTTGTGAGCCTGAATATTCACATTTGTAATTAAATTGGTACTTATCTGCAGATATCAACATGTTTATTTTAAAAATTTCAAATCCATTATCATATTTGACAATTATTTTGAATTTATTTAGTGTTTTAATAAACTTAAATAAAAAAAGTATCAATTTATTATTATTGTTCTTGGTTAAAAAGTCTTTTAATGTTACGAATACAATTATATTCTTTTTTAAAAATATTTTCACTCAGCTTAAAAATGATTCTGAACTGTTTCTGATAAGTTTTTTCTGGTGCTTTATCCTATGAATATATAGGATTTTACAATTGAAAGTTATGTTTTATGTTGTAGGACTGATAGCGATATTATTTTTCTAATCTTTGAGCTTTATTGACTGCGATTGCAAGTCAATAAATATTGATTGGCCTGGGTACGTTGTTTTATATGTAGAATAAGATTAAGAAATTCAATATTTTTGACAGAGAGTACTTGGTGGAATTCCATTTTAATATTTTGAATAAAAATACTTGAGTGATTTTCCACATTTTTGTTTTTATTAGTGACCGGTTTCGCCAACCTTTCACGTTGGCATTATCAAACAGAGACTCTGTTTGATAATATTCAAAATATTAGAATAAGATTGTTAAGAATTCTCGCTAAATGGAAGTGGCTCGCTAGCATAGTTGGTAATGCACCGGCCACGCAAGTCACGATGATATTTTTCTGAAAGTTTATATAATCGTTTCAATGTACGAAAGAATGTACTTAATCATATTATTGCAAATAAAGCCTGTATCGATAAAATCGCACATACTGTGACGGTGTTCATAAAAACCAAATATATACATATTGTAACGTGCTAGCGATAGAATCGATCGAAGCGATTCTACTCCCAGAGTCTACTTCTAGTCCATAGTCCAGAAACATCTGAAATGATCGAGCGACCGTCGTTTAGGGGCGACAATACGCGGTCTTGGAGAACGAGCGACAAGACCACCGGCGGCCAGTGCTTGACAGAGAGTACTCGGGAGCAGTGCTCGGAAGAGAGTCCTCGGGAGTAGTGCTCGGAAGAGGTTCCTCGGGAGTAGTGCTCGGAAGAGAGTCCTCGGGAGTAGTGCTCGGTAGAGAGTCCTCGGGAGTAGTGCTCGGAAGAGAGTCCTCGGGAGTAGTGCTCGGAAGAGAGTCCTCGGGAGTAGTGCTCGGTAGAGAGTCCTCGGGAGTAGTGCTCGGAAGAGGTTCCTCGGGAGTAGTGCTCGGAAGAGAGTCCTCGGGAGTAGTGCTCGGTAGAGAGTCCTCGGGAGTAGTGCTCGGAAGAGAGTCCTCGGGAGTAGTGCTCGGAAGAGAGTCCTCGGGAGTAGTGCTCGGAAGAGAGTCCTCGGGAGTAGTGCTCGATAGACAGTTCTCGGGAGCCGTGAGCGCGAGACAGTCCTCGGGTGTCGTTGATATAAATATGCCGTTGATATAAATATGTTGTTAATGTAAAGAATTGTGAAGACTCTGTATGATATAGGTTAAATATAAATAGTGCAAATAAATAGTGCAAATAAATAGTGCAAATAAATAGTGCAAATAAATTATGTTTTAATTATTGGAGACCCGGCGCGTTACAATATTAATAAGTTTATAAACCATAAATATGTTTTTTATTATCTTATATTTCGAGAGCATTACGTTATAAAAGATTGTATAGTATTGCTATTGTTCTAATATTAGATTGCTCGTAATTATTATAATCAGGCTTTAATAAAATTTTATTTTAATTAAAAACTTAATTTTTAATGTGATTTTAATGAAAGTCATTCCAGACTGGGGTTAATGAACTTTGGAATAAAGATCATTTAAAAATCCAGAATTTCAAGCTAATTTACATTTAATAATATTGCGCAACCCACATAGCAGACAAAACTAAAATTATGTAAATACTAATATCATACATAATACATTAATATACTATCTCTACATTTGTGTGAAAACAATAAAAGTCAGCTTTCAAGAAATTTATCCAAATTTTAGCCGTTTCAAAAAACCTGACTTTGATGCAATAAAATTATCAAGATTTCTTTTTTAATAGATTTTTGGGTTGCGAGATACTGTTGAATGTCGATTTGATTGAATTTAAGCCGGGACTTTCGACACTTTCTAGTTATTTACAGCCTTTCCATAAAAAGACACATAAAATATAACTATTATGTATACATATGCTTGATTATAGTCTTAATATTTCACATTACCGGTGAGTCCTATGGCCAGCGTTTATTTGCCAAACACCGAGTCTCGAATCCGATCTCGGATGAAGAAATTAAAATGTAAAGGTTAAAGGAAAAAATTGTACCGAAGTAATCCTTCTTCAAGGTGTAGGTTTATTTAACGCTTTTTTGACTTTCCTGTTTAAGGCAGATTGCGACATAGTGAGATTATGATAAACAATATTTTATTCATTTAGAATACGAATAGGCATAACAGACACTGTTGACGACGTTGAGATCCTATGCAATAGCGAAAAATATTCTCATTGATTAAATCCAAAGTTATAATACAAAATTAATTTAACGAAATAACATGCGGATTTTTAAAGTAGCTTTTTTTAAAGGATTTTTTGAATATATATATATATATATTCAAATATACATATATATGAATATATATATATATATATATATATATATATATATATATATATATATATATATATATATTCATATATATGTATATAGGCAACTTTTGTTCACAGATGTCACGTGTACAAGGTAGTGTTGAGTTCATTCGTTAGATGTTATTAAATTATATAATATATATATATATATTAAGATACACCCCTCCCCCACCCCCTTAAGGATTTTAGTTTTACTTTTCAATTTGAATTGTAAAATAAAATCAGAATTTACAGATATTGAGTCAAAACGAATGAGAGGGTTGTTCAAACAAAAGCATTGAAAAGATATAAATTCATATCCGAGATACGCCTGTATCTTCGATAATACGGCGAATAATGCATACTTGTAGTTACATAGATCTCATTTTTTAATTATCAATGTTGATTATATCAGTTATTGCTTGTTTTTGTAAATAAAATTATTTTTTAATAAATAGCAGTAAGTGTATCTTTCAGCTATTGCAAATCTATCCGTTTGAAGTTGACAAATGGAATCACTGAAAAGTATGGGAGCTATATAACTTCGCTCTATTTTATCAGAGAAACTCTCATCACTTTCAGTGATAAAACGTCTCACGAAAAAAAATCCATCTATATTATTCTGAATACCATGTTCGATTTTTATACATACACTTTTTTTATAATTATGCAAGAAAATAAGTCAAATAAGTTACACGAAATATTTTCTTTTTCAGTTCAAATAAATTTTATTAAAAATAAAATATAAAATTATATACTTATTAACAATATGTTGTTGAGTGTTACGCCGCATTTTTTTATCTTCACTTGGGCTATGTTCAGTGCGTTCTAATCAATTTAAGATAATGGTCTAAGTACTGGGACTGAAATTTTGAAAAATAAATATGGAAAAAATGCGGCATTACACATACGAACCAGATATGTATAATAACAACGTTCAAAAATTGATACGTTGCAAAATCACAAGATCAACTAGCAATACAACTTTTTTTATAAATAAATATGACCTTTTCATCAGTTTGTTTAAACCACTATTCATATAAGCATATATTATTGTTCTACTTAAAAAAACACTCGAAAATTTTTAAATAAACTTATAGCCTAAAATTATCATTCTTTCATAATTGTGTCATAAACTGAGCTGTTAAAATTTAATGATAAATTATATTTTTTGGTTCGTCTTTTTTGAAAACAGAGAATCTGTTACTTTCCACTTGTTACGCAATTTTTTTGTTTCTTGATTGAATTTTCACTAATTTTCATTTATTTTACATAAAACAAAATTCATTACATACCGCCTTGTTTATTAAAAATTATCTTAATTATTGAATATATAAATTTGCTTAGGAAACGTAATGGATATTCAGAGTTTTGATGAAACGAGTTCGTAATCAGCCACTAAATTAAGGGTGTTGAATATATTGTTGGGGTCCAGCGCCTTCTTGGTGGCCTTGAAAAGGTTCTGTCCGGTAGGGGAAACAGATCCCTCGTACCATTTTCGTCTCACCTTACCAACTCCGTGGTGGTGCGAGATGGAACCTAAAATACACCAAGATCATTTAAAAAAATGGTTTTATAACAATTCTGACGACAATAAACCTTATTCAAATATTTTAGTAAGTAAATTATTTTTTTTCATTGAGTCACTGATTGAGGAATTTTGGAGAAAATATTCTGTAAGCTCTCGATAACAATCACCTAACAAAGTACGTATTTAGACGCTTTTTTATATACTTTGAAATAACCAAGGAAACGTTACACACAATTTTTTTTCATTCTACACCGATTCTTTACAAACATCTATTTGATAAATTATTAAACGGCGGGAAAGGCTCGAAAAGGAGGAGGGTTTCTTAAAACTCTTTCCAATCCCTTCGTTTAATTTAATTACTTTTTTAAAATAAACAGTTCATTTAATGAATATTCATAAAAAAAATTATTATATTAAAGTCTTAATAAAGTATACATTATTAAATCATTGTTCAGTCTATTTATTTTTATAAAACGTTTGATTGTTTATTATTACGATGAAAATTATTATGCTCAAAAGTTCTTTAATAATTATTTATAAGACTAAATAAACTCCAAAATGCACAGTGATTTTGTCAGTGTTTTCGTATAGTGACATAAATATTGATTGATTGCTATAATATTGTGATGTAATCTACGATATAATCGACCGGCACATTTATATGTAGCGTGGGAATTGTGGCATAGAACTGTGGCATCGACCAACACATTAACTAGTAACGTATGTATAGTATTACAAAAAAAATGATCTTATCAATAGCACATTATTTTGGAGTTCATATTAAATGACTTTTTCATGTCAATTTGAACAAACACAATGGGAATACGAGTCAAAGAAAAAAGAGGAATTGGAAGATGCAGCCAACGTGAATGGGGAATTCGCTCCAGTTGCTAGAAGTCAAAACACTAGCCTAGTAAAAATATATGTTCAGTGAGACGGTCACTAGCCCCCTGTCAAAGTAATTAAATTAATTTGTTCTCTTTGATTAGTTGTTATTACTTATTGTCGCCATTAGTAAGAGAAGAGTTTCAGCAAACCTCCAATATCGATGATGCAATCCTTGGCAACCTCCTCCAGGCGAGCGACACATTCCATCGGGTCCTGTAACCCTTTTCCGTGGATAACAAAATAGAAGTAGAGGCAGCAACCAGTGTCGTAGATTTGAGCCACTCGGGCCATGGTGGAGTGATGAGTGACGCCGATTTTCTGGCATTCCAAAGCTACCTCCTTTTTCACCTTAAATTATTTTTAATGGGTTATTTTTAGTTGATATCATAAGATTACCATCTTCAAGTTGTTGACGATGATGTACGCATATCATAAAAATTGAGTCATATTTTAAAAAAATGTAAATTGAATTGTTATAATTTTTTTGCTTTTTTAAATGATCTATTACGATATAAAAATCTATGTCGAATAAAAACAAATTTTAATAGTGAATATAGTAGGAAATATTTTAACTTCGAATTGCGTACTTTTAAGATTTTTAACATTTTTTTAGTTTAATGTCATACAATTAAACCAGTGAACAGGCATGTATTTAAAAAAAAAATTGAAAAATCATTTTTTTTTCAAATTTAACAACGAAGTCAACTTACATTAATAAATAGTTTCATGACACTATCCCAAGGTACAGATGTTTCTACAGTTTCAGGGAATAGACCAAAACTTAACGCGCAATCCTGTAAAATAAATATAATTTAAATAAAAAAGTTCAGCAATAATTATCAAACAATATTAAAAGTAAATCTTACTCTAATATAAGCAATGACAAATGTCATTCTGTACCCGTTCTCTCCGTTAGCAGATCCTGCAGGGACGGCACCGTGAGACATGGCAATATTGTTTACCTTCCTTTCTTGAGCATCGATAAAATCGTTGTCTCCTTCAAACACCATGGTAGCTACGCAAATTTTTTCTAAGTCAAAAGATTTAATTTTAGTTATGTACATCATCTTGAGATTATCCAGCATGATACCAAAATAGCCCTGCGGGGGTCTGAGCGACCTTCCCAGCTGGAACTGATCGTTGTCCATCAGTCTGATGCTTGAGGGTTGGCACCGCTGACGAGCCACCTCACGGAGACACTTCACCCCGGCTTCAAAATTAGGAAATATGAGAGATCCATAGCGTTTGCTTATCGGCAGAGGGCGAATCTTGATGATTACATCCGTTATGACACCGAAAGAGCCTTCAGATCCGATTATGATGCGGTTCACATCAGGACCTTGCAGAGTAACTGGAGCACTGTTACTCTTTTCAATAACACCTATTGGAGTGACAAGCTTGACATTGAGTACAATATCTTCGATATTTCCGTAAGTGTTCTTTTTCATTCCGCTAGCTGCTGTGGAGACCCAGCCTCCGAGGGTGGAGAACTCCATGGAGTCAGGTTCATGTCCGCACGTGAAGCCGCGCTGCTGCAGCTCTCTCTCCAGGTCCTGTCCGACAATTCCACTTTGGCAACAAGCGCTAAGATTAGTTTCGTCTATCCACAGAATACTGTTCATTCGGCAGGTGTCCAGAGCGACGATCGGCCTCTCTTCATTTTTTGGGTACGCGTTGGCTCCGGTCACAGAAGATCCCCCTCCAAATGGAAAAATGACCACTCCTATCTCGTCAGCTAGCTTCACAATAGACACTACTTCCTCGTGACAGGTGGGCCATATGACGAGATCGGCTATGCGTGGAACAGCATTGTTCCTTATGTTCACAATCTCATGCATGCCCTGCCCGTGGGCTCGGAACAGTCGTTCTTGATCGTTTAGTGTATATTGTATTCCGAGACTCTTAAACTTGGATAATTGCTCTGGTGACATCTTTGATGACTGGTATTTGTAATCACGAGGAATTTCGACTTCGTCATTCTCAATCAGTTTTTCATCTATCGGCCCAAAATTTTTTTCTACCCATTTAGTAAAAAACGGTAACTCTTTATTGGCCAAATGATACCTTAAACAATTAAATTCTATTTGTTTATTTTTATCAAGTTAAAGTAAAGGCTTAAAATAAATAAAAACAGAAATATTAACAACATATTTTCAATGATTTCAATAAGCGCTAGAATGAATTCAATGATTTTATTCGTTCATTGTTAAATAAATAATATGAAATATAATTTTACGAATTTTATGAGAATAAATAATACCTATCACCGCTGATTTGTAAGGTTCTGTTTTCTAATGAAAATCCAATGAACTTTGTATCTCTGTATCCCCAGCCATTCCAACTACACACATCCATTCTGAAACCAATAAGTAATTCATGAATACTTACTTCAATTGAAATACAGGCTTTAATGGCCACAAGTAGGGTAAGTAAGCCTTTATGCTTATTTCCAGTCCGTCACACCCTTGTGAATTCATTCCTTCATCAGCAATATTAATTTTTATGTTTGGATCTTAGTTCGATATTTCTTGACGTATTCAATAATATAACAGCATTTTAATATACTACACATGCAAGTACAAAACAACTTTTTGGCTCAGATACCTTTTTGTTGACAATGATTAAAGGTTGAAAAATTAAAGCGGCTTATAACAATAAAAAAAGCCTTTTCATAGATTCAGAAAGATAAAAAAACATTAAGTAGCTTTTAATATACGATCAAAGAAAAACTTAAAATTTATGTGGAAGCTTTGGCCTAGCAAAAATAAGCAATATCCTTAAGCTAAAAATTAAAATAATAATTATATGATTTTTAATTTCATTAATCCGTTATCTATTTGAGATAAAAGGAAAAAAAATAATAAAACATAGATTTGAGTTTTTACCTGTCCGGACCTTATGAATAAAAAATATTTCAATTATATTATGTATTAAGATAATTCAGTGTCGAAGTACAACAAAATAATATTTTTTATTTGTGTAGTCGTTTAAATATTTGGTAACTAACTAATCAATTTGAGATTAAAATACTAAAGGAAAATCTTTTGTGTTATTAGGGTACACAAAGTTTTTCTTGGACGCAATCCGCTTGTTATTTTAATAATTTAAAAATATTTTTCGAATTTAGAAATTTGAAATACTATTGAATAATTTTTGTAATACCAATTGTATGCAAAAATTAAATTTAGAAATGCTGAAATCATAATCAATTCATAGTTTTAACTGTAAATTGATTATGTTATTATGTGTTTTAACACACAGTAAGAATAACTATAACAACAAGCTTTTTGTTATTATGACCATTATATATTTCATGCAAGGTAAGCATTGTTGCATACAACCCCAAATATTATGAAATTGCAGACGGTGTTCATCTCTTGATCGCACAAAAGCTTTTGATTGGACAGAAAACCTATTTTGTTTTATATTAATGAAATTGAAAATATAAATTTTCTGAATAGACGTTAAACACAAAATACAAAGCAACTAAAACAATAATACTCAAGTTTTTGGGTAATAGCTATTATTTGTTTTACATCTCAGTTATAATTTTCGATAACTTTTTAATGAATGTAAATAATAATAATGAATACTCTCGTAGGATCATGTAGGAGTTAATTTTTTACATGCAGTCGTAAGACGATATTGTGAAAAAACAATCTGAAAAATATTTTAATTTAATTACCTCATTTGCGGAACGGAGCTGGTCACCTTTATTACCGCACGTTTTGTCATATTTTTATTCAGACCGTTTTTTTCTGACATATTTTTCTGCAAAAAAAAACACAAATTTAAAATTACGTCATTTTTTGACAGAAATTGAAAAATACTTAAATAATGCATTATTCTGGGATAATTTTTCATGATTCATTATGAATCCATAAGAGCAATCGAGGCGTTCCTTAAATGTCATAATATCAGAATGAACTTATAAACTTACATAATCCTTTTTTGTATAATATATATATAATATGTATAATATATATAAAATACCTAATTAAGTACATTTATTTAAGAACATATATTTACAAGTATTAAATTAAAACTCAATTTTCTTTTTGTACTTAAAAATTTTCCACATGTCAACTCAAAAATAAACCCTCCAATCTCTATGTCAGCTGTTAACTAACGTTTGTGGAAAATAAATTTATAAAAATAAATATCACGTCTACAAAAACAAAAAAATAGGCACGTGTTGAAGGCATTTTAGTTTAGGTTGTCTAAAACGAAAAAGTTTACCTGTTCTATTTAAGAGTAGTAAAAATATATGAAAAGTGAAAATTCAGTACTAACTGAGACTGATACTCTCCCATTGTGACTCTATTTGTCTTTACAGATAAGAGGCATATAAGGCATGACAAATGATTTTTCTTTTATACCTGACGATATATTGAATAGATAAAATTTAGAAAACACCGACGTCCTATGGCAAGCAGGCGTGCTAGCTACTGGACTAGCCAAGTAATAAATATCCGACAGGGTCAATAAAATAAAATATATACATATAAAGTGAAGTAAAATGAACCGGTCTCGAGAGTTTCTTTAATAAAGATAACTGGGCATGTGAACTAGTAAACCCATAAGCCATATAAAAACCGTAAGGGCCCCATGAGCCCCAGTGCTAATTAACCACCAAAAGGGCCACGATGTCCGTGTGCAGTTGGTTATAACTAAAATTTATAGTAAAATAAATTTAATAATAATACGTTTGAAATAAAAAGTTTTCAACATAAAAGTGTTTAACACAAAAAATTCACGAACTTTGGCAAATTCGTGAATTAACCCCGAAGAAAAAAAAGACGATTATTACAGGATTTCCATTGCGAGAAAAATACGTTATAGCCGTCGCAAACATATATTATATTAATAAAAAATAAATGCAATTAATTTTCATGCTGGTACTTTCTACACAATACACAAAAATGGGATTAGATTTCTTCATAAATATTCAGGAAATAAATTTTTTCATAAACAAGTTTAAGCGCCTAAAAAAATTAACCACAACTATGCAATGATTTATTGTTAATAGAGACCAAAGCAAAAATTGATTTTACTCATTTTCAAATTTATGATATGAGAAATTTTAATAATTTAGATATTTATTTCAGAGATTATTAGTGTTTCTGAAATATGAATGTTACACAATAAGATTAGGATGAATTAAATATGGATTGATATTTAAATTAAAATTGAATGATATTACATTCTATATTTATTTGTCAAATGTATACTTTAAAATAGTATATAAAAATCTAATAGGAACTAACACTAAAAACAACACAGAAACAATAACTGATGCATATAACAAACAAATAATATGTTAATATATGTTTTATATAACATTTAATCAAGTCACTTTCTAAACCTTGATTTCACATTCACTTAAAACGCCAAACACAGCATCCCACATCGTTTTAATGCAAAAAAATCAGGCAATGTCTTTAGATATAATCACATATATGTATTGTTATACAGTAGTGTTTTGAGTAATTAAATGAACGAAATTTTTTGAAGCTATAGCTCGATTGATTGATCAGGTTGGAATTATTATTTTTTTACATAAAAGACACCTTATTCTTAAAAAGGCCTAAATTACATAAAAAAAGACACAATCAATTTTTTTACGTCATGTTTTCTTATTAAAAAAATATATATACGTTTCGTTCTTAGATCACATACTTTTTATATAAAAACGAATCCGAAAAGGAGATGTGCTCGTCCTTAAAATGCTTGACACAAACTGAAGAAACCAAAAGATTGTTTGAGGATATAACATAATTGAGAAGCAACTTTCTCAGGTGGCGGTTTCGATTTATTTAAATTTGGTATATTATTGCGATATCATTGGTCATGAATTCTAATGCCAATTTTTGTATAGATTAAATGTACGAGGGCGGTCCGATAAGTACTTAGCCTCACCGCCCGATGGTGCTGATATCGCAAGAAAGATTTACTATCATGTAGTACATTCTTGTAGATGGCTACTGTCAAAATTTCAGCCGAATCGGACTCGTAGTTTTGTCTTGACCGCATGTGGAAGCGAACGTGTACGCGTATTTTAGAAAAATGGAAAAAGAGCAATATTGGTTGGTGATTCGATTCTTGTTTTTGGAAGGGAAATCGAGCAGCGAAATCAAAGAGCGCTTAGATGCTGTGTACGGTGACTCTTCTCCTTTGATGGCGACCGTCGAAAACTGGTTTAACGAGTTTCAACGTGGTCGCACGTCGGTTTTTGATGAGCCACGCCTCGAAAATGGCTACCACGGTGGATAACGTGACAAAAATCCACGATCTCGTATTGGCAGACCGCCGATTGAAGGTGCGCAAGATAGCTGAAACAGTAGGCATCTTAAAAGACCGCGTAAGTCATATCCTGCATGAAATTTTGGGCATGAGAAAGCTGTCGGCGCGAAGGGTGCTGCGTTTGCTCACTCCGGACAACAAGCGCAACCGTGAGACCACTTCGGAGCAGTGTTTGACGCTGTTTAAGCTCAACCCGAAGGAGTTTCTGTGTCGTTTTGTGACCTTCGACAAAACATGGATCTACTGGTACACACTAGAGACCAAGGAACAGTCAAAACAGTGGACTTCACCCGGTGAACGTGCTCCGAAGAAGGCGAAGACTGTCCTATCGGCCGGAAAGGTGATGGCCACCGTTTTCTGGGATTCACAAGGTGTGATCTACATTGACTACCTGGAGAAGAGCAAAACGGTCACAAGGCTTTACTGTGCCGAATTATTGGGCCGATTCGACGCCGAATTGCAGAAAAAACAGCCTCATTTGGCGAAGAAAAAAGTGCTCTTCCACCATGATCATGATCAAATCATGACAACGTACCGGCTCACACCTCCGCCGTCGCCACGGCCAAATTAGTCAAATTGCACTACGAACTGCTACGAATCCACCGTATTCTCCAGATTTGGCCCCGTGCGATTATTTTTTGTTTCCAAATTTGAAGAAGTCACTCGCCGGGCAGAACTTCAAGTCGAATGAAGAAGTCATCGCCACCACGGAGGCCTACTTTGCAGACCTCGAGAAAACGTATTTTTCAGATGGGTTAAAGAAGTTGGAGCATCGCTGGGTCAAGTGTATCGAGCTAAAAGTAGACTATTTTGAGAAATCAATCGCCACTTCCACAACAATCTTTTGTAGGCTAAGTATTTATCGGACCGCCCTCGTATATACAAATTTACACGTGGATTATTTTAAAAATTTAATATTACAATGTATTTCCAATTTGGTAACGTTTTGTATAAAAAGTAAAGTGTAAAATCTGATATTGTTTTAATCTCACTAAATTTTGTTAGAAATAATACAACTTAATTTTGCTCAGATATTAAAAAAAATATTGAATACACAGCTTAGATTCTATGGTCGTAAATAATCACAAATCTCCACTATTCAATATTTTTAAACAAGATAATGACTCTGATCTTATTATTTCATCTCTTTGATTGGCAGGTCGAGACCATAAAAATACAAACAGAAAGACGTTGTCATGTCTAAAATAATAAATTTTGATTTTACTATTTTCTCAATGATTAATAGTCAAGTACTAATAGTTACTCATAGTCATCATAGCGCTCTTTAGTCCATCATCTAGTTATCAAAATCATAAAATTTAATTTAATGGAAGTCTTAAGGATGATGATAATATTTTATGATATCATTGGCTTTCGGTTCATATTTATTTGAAGGTGTATGTGTTCACAAGGTGATCTACGGCGTCCTCTGTTTCTTCTGTGCGCCTCCTTTCTTGGAGGCTATATTTGAAGTCAAAATGAAACTAATCGCAAAATTTTACAAAAGGTGACATAATTTCTCCGAAAATACTAGAGCCGGTTTCACTTTTTCACGTGCTTTTCATGAATTTGACGTAAAATTTATACACTCCAATCAATAATAATAGTTCAACGTAAGCTCAAAACATAGCAGTGTTAGAATTTTGCCAATTTTCGTCGTAAACACAGTGTCTTTCGATATTTGTGTATTTTGTTATATATTTTTAAATTGATCTGAATAACAATGAATGAACTTAACAAATATCACATTCTAAAAGTGCAATAAGCATATTTGTCAATCCCATGTTACACGTGTATGCTCGAAATTTGTAAAACAATAAATATCTATGTTTTTTTTCATATATTTATTTTTTTAGTTTTCTTTTGATAGAATAATGTACGAGTATAAATAATAATTAATGAAAATGGTGTTTTTAATTTCAATTTTTGAAAGAACACTGACCAAAAACTACTGCGTATAATCAATCAAACTTTTTTACAAGCAAGCCTTGTCATATTAGCTATCAAAATATATAATGATTATGAAGTTTAAGTGTAAAAATACAATTAAGCCCTCTGTTAAAAAAAAACGAAAGTTCTTCCCGAACAACCTTATTGTTATTTAACTGGAAATTTAAATAAAAATTCGTCATTTTTATTGGGCTCCATTAATGAGAAGACTTGCATTATCTATTTATTTATATGTTCGGATTTAATTATTTTTTAGTAAACCAAGAACTTCAAAGTTGTTTAGAGTATTTATAAAAGAGATGGCGCTTTATTTTTCCCAAAATAAAAGAAAATATTCGTTTCTAGAGTTTATTTTGTGTTTTGTTAGATGGCGTATAAATATACATCGAATATTTTTAATGACCTTGACAATCCAAATATTATAAACTTGACATTTAAACATATTATATTTGGTCAATAATGTTATTCGATGTGTAACATAATAATCAAACATAACACGAAACAGATTGTGGTAGTTTTTTTGATGTCCAAAGCAAATTTTTCGCAGAAAAAGTCAGATGTATGTATTCTTATAAAAGCCACTAAGCCAAAATTCAATAATACTCCATTTGTCTTTGTTAAAAATTTATTATAGTTATTTAAGCTCTACATTGCAGAAGTATTTCAATTCTCAATTGTGTTATTTCTACTTTCAAATTTTAATTGTAAAAAAATGTGTCATATTTATTTTCATTCCTTACATCAAAATGTTTATTCATAGCTTAGAAAAATCTTTTCCTGGCACAAAATTCATGGTATTGAAAATATTTTTTGGATCAAGTGAGTTCTTAGCGATCTTGAACAGATTCAGCCCGGCAGGATCAGCTGGAGGTTCAGACTCTTTACTCCTGACCTTCCCAGATCCGCGATGGTGTGATATGGAACCTTAAAGTATACAATAGCGTTTTATTCAATACCAAAACATCTATGCGTACAAAGCGCCTTTTTTAAAAAATATTTCTTATTGTGTGAATATCAATACGACCAAAAAAAAACTGATTCTATTTACCTCCCATCCCGATTATTGTATCTCTGGCTACCTTATCTAGATCGTGTTTGATTTTCAAAGGCTCGTGAAGCCCCTTCCCATTAAATAGTATATTAAAGTATAAACAGCAGCCGATGTCATAGCATTGAGTTACCTGCACCATGGTTAGGTGATGGGAGACACCGATCCTCTTACATGCCGTCGCTATCTCACTCTTTACCTGTACACATAAAAAAATACGTAAAAAACATGTCATGTCATTCAATTTTTTAAAAATATTTTCTAAGTATATTTATATACAAATATATAAAAATATAAAGATATTACAATTAAAATTAATTATTGTGACAAAGATTGCACTTACAGAGTGGACTATTTGTGAAACTATATCCCAAGATACTGTTGTCTCAATAGATTCTGCGTACAACCCACAGTCCATCGCTAAGTCCTAGAGTTTTATATTTTTACAAATTGAATTATAATTTTACAAATCAATTAATAACACGAAGTTGTTATGTTCATAAAATGTGTAAATATTAATTCGTACTCACTAGTAAATAGGCTATATTGAAAATCATATTGTAGCCACTTTTTCCATTCTCTTCACCTCCAGATATTCCTCCATACGATAGTACGATATTACTAACCTTCTCTGTTTGTTCATCTATCTCATCTAAATCTCCTTCGTATCGAACGGTGGCCACACAAATCTTACCAGGGTCTATGAATTTATTGTTTTTTAAATTAATAGCTCGAAAATTATCAATAACGGATTGATAATAGTCAGATTCAGCAACGAGGGACTTCTCTAATTCAAACCGTTCATTGTCCACCAGTCGTATGCTCGACGGTTGGAATCTCTGAAGAGCAATATTTTGCAAGCACTTAACTGCATTTTCATAATTAGAAAACACGAAGGAACCAAATCGTTGATACCTTGGAGCGGGTCGAACTTTAATGACCACATCTGTGATAACTCCATAAGAACCTTCAGACCCGAAGACGATTTGATTGACGTTAGGACTTTCAAACGTAATAGGAGCATAGCAGGTTTCCTCAATGACTCCCACTGGAGTCACGAGCCTGGCATTGAGCACTATGTCTTTAATGCCTCCATACTTATTCCTTTTCATACCGCTGGCTGCCATGGCAATCCAGCCGCCAAGAGTGGAGAACTCAATAGAGTCCGGTTCGTGTCCGCAGGTATATCCGTTCTTCTGCAGCTCTGCTTCCAAGTCCTGGCCGATAACGCCACTCTGGCAACATATAGTGGAATCTATGTCGTTTATCCACAGGATACTGTTCATCAGCGTGGTGTCCAGGGCGATTATCGGCCTGTCTTCTCCTGGTGGATACTCGCTGGCTCCGGAATCAGAGGATCCTCCTCCGAAAGGGATGATGACGACATTCAGTTCACTGGCCAGCGTGACTATGGCCACCACATCCTCGTGACATGTCGGCCACACGACGAGGTCGGCTATTCGCTTCAAGGTGTTATTTCTCACATTGAGTATTTCATATAGACCCTGACCGTGCGATCGGTGTAAGCGCTCCTCATTGTCAAGAGTCAATTTTATGTTTAAGGATTTAAATCTATTTAATTGGTATGTCGTTAATTTTGATGGTTGGCAGCGATAATTGGTTGGTATACCTTCTCTTGGTTTCAAATGAAGATCGGTCAAACCAAACTTTTTTGTAAACCACGAAATAAATAAAGTCAACTCTTTTTGCTTAATTGGGTACCTAAAGATGAAAAAAAAAAGGAGATACTTATTGTTTATGTAGTTATCCATTTTTTTAAAATATTATTGGCATGCGGATGTGATTAAATTACTAAGGTCGCTACTATTAAGACTTGTCTTGAATTGACTTACCTTTCACCTGAAAATATTAGTGTACGGTTTTCATTTGAATTTGCAATAAATCCGGAATCTTTATAACCCCAACCATTCCAAGAAAGCAAATTTATTCTGTATAAAAAATATATTAAAGTACGTTATGTGTATTTTTTTTAATTAAAAACTTATATTCCTAACTTACCTTTTGATTGGTATGGAGCTAATTATTTTAATAGGTTTAGTATTTTTATACTCATCGCCTTTTGGGTCAGCCATTTCATATAATTTTTTAAATTAAAACTGTAAAACTGTTAAAACCAAAATCTGAAAATAAAAATACACATATATCACAGAGCTTATTTTTTAAATAAAATTAATAACACATAAAACTTAACATTAAAACTGCACATATGTATAGACGTTTTTAACTACGAAAAGTCACAGGACAAAATAGATGCTATCAAATAACTTTTTTTGACATTTTTTTACAAATAGATATTTAATTATTCCCAGTAATCTATCTCTTTCTGGCTAGAGGAAGAACTTTTCTCAGTGTAATACAATTTAATTTTTTATTTTATTTAGATTCACAATTAAATAAATAGAAAAGAATAATATGCTTTGCAATTTTTCAGTTTTTTAATAAACGAATTTTTTTCACTGACATCTGAGCACACCAACTTCTCACCGATGGCTTTTAGAGAATGATTGTATTTAAAACAACTTAGTATAATATATACAAAGTTATTGCAACATGTTTATAACGGAGATGGGTGACATTCAAAAAAAAAAAACAACCAATACCATGAATCTTGGTAATTATATTTATAAGCAGTATACTAATATACAGTATTTGTATTTATTAGTATATTAAATATAAATAAATGTATGTAATATGTATATATATATATATATATAAGGTTGTTAGGAAGTAAATTTGTTTTTTTTCAACAGAGGGCTTAATTGTATTTTTCACAACCAACATCACCCGAAAGCCTCAAATTCATTATATATTTTGATATCTGGTATAACAAGGCTTGCTTGTAAAAAAGTGCGATTGATTCTACGCAGTAATTTTTATATGAAAAATAACAACAGCATTTTCGAAAAATTTTACTTTTTTACCATCGGAAAGGTATGTATGGAGAAGATGTATTGACTGAACGTCAGTGCCAAAACTAGTTTGCAAAATTTTGAACCGACAATATTGATGTTGAAGGTGCACCAGGTTCTGGGAGGCCAGTTAAAGCTGATGAAAATACAATAAAGGCATAATATTATGCGAATCGGCGAATAACATCTTAAGGTTGCTGAGAGATTAAATTTATCGAATTCGACCCATTCATGATCATTTGAAACGCCTCGGTTTAATCTCTAGCTCGACATATGGGTTCCTCATATTCTGATGGAAAAAAAATTGTGCCGTCGCGTTGACGTTTGTGATTTGCTTCTCAAACGTCAAGAAAATGTCCATTTTTGAGGGGCACCATCATTGGGGAGCAGCAATGAGTTGTCTACAACTATGTTAAACTCAAGAGATCAGTAAAAAAATGAACCGGCTCGAAGCACTTCGAAAGCCGATATTCATCAAAAAAATGGTGATGCTATCTGTTTGGTGGGATTTCAAAGAAATCGTTTTTTTAGCTTCTACCGGACTTTTATCTACAATTTTGAAGTGTACTGTCATCAGCTGGACAAAAATGAAATGATTCACTCAAACAAAAAAGGCCAGAATTGATCAATAGAAAAGATGTAGTGTTCAACCAAGATAATGCGAGACTTCATACAAGTTTGGTACTCGCCAAAAGCTTTTACAGCTTGGATGGGATATACTGCCACATCCACCATATTCTCTAGATCTAGCACCTTTTGATTATAATTTGTTCCGGTTTCTACAAATTTTTTTAGACGGTAAAACCTTTACTTGAAATGAGGTGGTTAAAAATTACCTGGTTCGGTTATTTACTAGCAAAGAACACAAATTTTATGAACGTGGAATCATGTTACTACCAGAAAGATAACAAAAGGTATTTGACCAGAATGGACAGTATATATTTAAACTCAATATATATTAACTATAAGAAAATCGTCTTTCATTTTCATATAAATACGAAGTTACTTTCCGAACCACACAATATATATATATATATATAATTATAATAAGCTGATCAGAAGTCACTTCCAAGTCACAATTTTTGATAAAAGAAAAACTTAAGTTTCATAGACAATCTAGTTACGCAAGAACTGAATTGATTAATTTCCCATTTGCTGTAGATATACTAATATCTTATAATATTTTGAAGCAAACCATGTTTAAGCTCATAAAGTAATTTAAAATAAATACGCCAACAGTCAATAATTCAGATATTACTAACAAACTGAATAATCACATCGATACCGACTAAAATTAGCAAGTAGTTGACCTTGCAACAACAACCTGTTTTTTGAACAATATTTTACTATAATAAAATCATATACTCAGTGATTAAATTAATACTGATTGAATGAATATTAATTTTGGGTCATTATTATATGCTGTACCGAAATCTTTATATATTTGGGTCAAGGTTATTAATTTATTCTATTAATTAATACTTTGTAATAATATGCAAATATCGATATCTTAGGAAATATTTTTGGTAAAATATAAAAACATATTATTTAATAGAGTTTTTATAACACCCCAATGGCAATCGTCATTTCATCTGCAAATTGGCAAGTCATGTAAAATACAAAAATGCTTATAGCTTTTCCGCAGAGATGGCCTTTTTATATTAAATGAAATGAACTGCTTACTAAATGAACGCCTAAAAACTTTTATCCGAATTCCGTTAGATGCCACTCGTAAGACTGACAAGAAATATTTAGAAATGAGCAAATCCTTCGTACCTTTTCGTATCGTTGCCAGATGAAATGTCAAAAGATATCGATAAATGAAATGCATCCTACAAATTAACTTTAATTTAAAAAAAAATCAACTATTTCATGATAGTTTAAAAGTATATGACTTATTTGAAATACAGCTATTTAGTTAAAAATGTTTAAAAAATTATTTGATATTCGTACAACCGTAATAATATTACTTTGGATAAAACGTGTATAATTCATAATCATCATATTTACAATGTGAAAAAAATATTTTCAGCATTATAAATCGGATTGTTGAAAGGAATAAAGATTCTGGAGGTTTTATCATATTGAAGAGCAATATTTATATAATGCATAGAAACCATACGTAATTATCGGTGAAATCTTGACGATGGCATCACCACATTTAATTTATGCCATATAATTTAAAAACTTGTATAAGATTGTATTAATGGATTTTGTGGTTAGAAGTTTTATCAATAGCTAGCAACATTGACGAACTTTGTTCACAGCTAACTTGGGGAATTTGTAATTAAAGTCCATCCACGAGTTATCCAATTTATTGAACTACAATGTTACGTACAGTTAAAGTTAGACCCTTCTTATTTGTTTTGTCCTGTGTAGTCTACAGGGACGCACTCCGTGTCAAATAATAATTATTTACTTATTTTACACAAACCGATACTTGTCAGGACTATGTAAACTCGATAAAAAGTTTCAAATAAAATAGTAGGGGTTGTTTCTAAAGAATATAGATAAAACTATTGGTCAAAAAGACAACCAAAAATAGATATTTATATAAGTCTCTCTCGGCAGAGGCACTATTTAACTTATAGCCGACACACATTTCTAATTATTTATAATAAACGCAACATTTTCAAATAAAAAAATTCAATTGAAAACGATTAAAGGCACATTAATGAATTAAAATATAAATGCAAAATGAAAATCTTGTTAAAGTTTATGTACATATATACGGTTTTTTTAAAGTTTGTAACAAAGCAGTTAAAAAGCTACAAAAAATACAATTTACTGTCTGACAATGTATGTATATTTTTTTAAATTGCATCATACTGAAAGTTTTGTAAAATATGAAATTTTTTTGTTAAATAAACTATGTACATTTTAAATATTTTTATTATAGGCATGTATTGAACAAGATTACGGGTGTGTTGCTGATTTATGAATACGCTTATTTATAAAAATATTTTTTCAACGGTTTAAAATTTATGGAAAATACAATAAAACCATATATATATATATATATATATATATATAGATAGATAGATCGTATATATTTAAGAATTTGCCTCAGAGTCAAATACAAGTTGAAACATGTGTGTTTTCTTAATTTGAAGACATATTCGAGTCTTTCTTGATTGAGTCTATCGGACGCCAAATCCGGTCCTGCAAACAAGCCAGGGTCGGCTCGGGAAGTTTGTCGCCGCATATTAAATATAACAGATTGAAGTAGACGCCAGAACTCCTAGTTAATAATTCGGACGTGGCTTAGCACCACTGTATTTGGGTAGTTTGGACATTTCATGAATATGCATTTGCCATAGAGTTTGTACTCTATGCGGTCCTCCGCCCCGCCCTGCCCAACCTCCCTTACAGCCTGCATCGTAATGCGCCATTAGGCCTGTGCTACAACCCTGCACATTATCACTTGATTTTGCAGCGGGTGGCCGCGATTATGATCCGATGATACCCGATATAAAACACTTAAAAATAATGGATGCTTTTAAAAAAAAAAACCCTGTGAACGGCATTTATTAAAAATATCCACCCTCTTGCGTTAGCACTGTGCTTTAAGACAAACAGTTAAGGCAGTTGCTTCTAGCCTTTTAATTGCCTCTAGTGTCCAACCGGACACCAGAGGCAGTCCATTACCTGGCGAAATCGTGTCATTTAATTAATTTAATTGTCACTTTATTTTTCTATATCAAAAGTTGATTTTTTTACAGAGTATTGAAAAAACTATAAATTATATTTATTAATTTTTTATTACTTAATTTACGTCTATTTTTAAGGTAAAATAAAATCTTGAAGATGTTGAAAATTTGGATAAAATGACGACTTTTCAAAACCAAAGTTTGTTAAAGATTTTTTTTTTTTAATTTTTAAATTTACAAGACGCACATGGTTTATATTTTATCTTTCAATTTCAATTCAAAGAAAGACTTTTAAATGTTTAGGATTCTTGGAAAATGTACCGGACGAATCTCCAAATTCCTACACTTCAATCGGAAAAACACATATTTATTATATTAATAGTAAATTTATAAGAAATAAAAATATAATGTGTTCAAAAGAAGGGATGTATCAAACTTTTTGCATTTAAATATTTATGATTGGTGCAGTCGATTTTTCGCAAAACGGACTAGAAAATGATCAAAAAAACTCGATTATGGAACCTAGACCCTTAATACGTGAAACAAGATATTATATAGTCAAAAACAGTTAAGTTTTTTTTTTAAAGCACTACTAAAAGAAACATTACAACAACGTTAATTGTCATCGAAATGTTTTTTTCAATAATGCGAATATACTCTTCAAAAAAAAAGCGCCTCCGCGCATATTTTTTATATAATATTTATCGTAAATAAAAACGTGTTTTTCTTGTAGAATTAGGCACGTTTCTGCAATTACAAAGGTTAATTATATATTTACAAACATTTAAAAACTGCCCGGGTAATGGCATTGTCGTCCCGGCCGCGGTGAGAGGGCATCGAGCGGCCCGAAGCGAAATGCTTTAATCGAAAATGTTGCAAAGAATAATGGGAATTTATTATCTCTCTCTGGACAAAGTTGGAGTTTGTAAATAATTACGCCCGAGAGGAGAACTTTTTTTTATTGTGGCCGGTCTATGGCGGAGGGAGACTATTTGTGGTTTTAAAATTAGGGTTATGCGTTCATTGTTTTGGGGTAGTTCATGGAAATCGGAGAATATTGCAGATTGAAATGCAATTATTATTTGAAAACGTTTTAATTGTTCAGCTGCAAAACCCGCCCTAAAAAATTTATTCATTATATTAGATTATAAGTATTTTTTTTTTATTAACACGGGTATTTTATGGTATATTACATTTCCAGATAACTTAAAAATAACAACAGTCATAGAAAAAATAGGAAATAATTTAATAAAATAAATAAATTTCAATAAATATTCTGTGTTTTTAAATTTTAAGTATTTTCAAATAAGAAAACGATAGGATAAGTTATTCAAGTTTTTTAAAAAATACTGATTTTAGGACTATAAGACAACTTTTTGTAATTTACTTTGTGTACAAAATATCCCGTTTCTCCAAATGGGAATTGATTACTCTCGAGTTAGAATAAACAAATAATAATAAAATAATTCCATTGTGTTTTGTTTTAATTAAAATTTGAAGATTGAGAAGTCTTCGGTTTCAATCAGGTCGAAGATGATTTGCATTTTAATCGCATGAGTCAAGACTGGTTTTAATTCAGAAATAAAAAGTAAAAATCATAAAAACGACAGAGACTAAGAATTCTATTTTACATAAACGGGTTATAAACGAGAGCCTGAATAGTTCTCTTTTTTGTTACACGAGTGCTATTTATACCATAATCCCCTTTTTTATTGCAGATTGGCATTTTATTTGTATTTGGACAACAGATACAATTTTTTTTATTAAATATATGATGACTAGCAATTGCTTCAAAGTAAGGATTGCAACATTTGGTTTTGGATACATAATATACTAGTCTTTTAGTTTAGCTATGGGTAAAGTTGAACCGTCGAAAATTTTACGAATTTGTTTATTTATCAATATTATGTATATAATATTTGCATATTGAGTAACCTTGCATTAATAGTTTTTTTTTTTAACTAAATTTTGCTTTAAAATATTTAAGTAATATCCATAGAAAACAATTCCGATTTACAATTTATAATTTTTGATTAATCTAAAGCAAAACAATAATTAGTTCATGATAACGGGCCGGAATCAGCAGAGTGAAACGCAAAACGATTACTCGGATGACTCCATTGAAATAACAATGCTTGTAATGTTAGATAAATCTATAATAATGATCACAAATCGATGACTATTAGGTTTTATGCGATGTTTGCTTCCGACTATATAGTTCATTCTATTCAAGCACCAAGGGGTGAGCCCGTGATGGAAATAATCATCTAAGATATCTTATGCTGTCAGATTTTTGATAAATTGACATTTTTATTTAATATAATATTTTTAACATGAATCTGTAATAATCAATTTAATATCTTATTTAATACTTCAACCGGCACAGCTCGATAATCTAGTGAGAACACATCGCTCGTGCCGGAACTGGATTCGATTATGCCTTACGAGAATCCATGTCTTTGGTTGGTGCATTTCAGAAATTATTTAATTACCATTTTAACAATATTATATTAACAAACGTAAACGAAATATATAATTGTTAGCATTGTTATCTCTAACTTCTTCAATAAAATATTGGTTCTACATATTCGTTTGAGCCAAGTGAAAATGCCTATATTTTATATCGCGTCGTACTTCGTAAATATAAATCGAGTTTCATATTTGATATTTTTGTGGTACAAAATGAAAATATGATTACAAGAAATTGATTCACTCACAAAACGTCAAAAACGATCTATGAAAAAAATTAAGGATACATTTGGGAAATAAACTCACGTCTACTGGTTTCCGTTACTAGGAGCTTTAGCAAAAAATTACGTCAAATCCCAAAAAAATTATCGAGTTTGTTATCGTTTTAATAAAAATTTAAAATTAATAAAATTAATAAAATTACAAATCAAGATTTAAATATACATAATAACTAATGCAAGTTCGCAGATGCTTCCAGACGGTATCATTATGATGTGTGCTGTTCAGCCCCACAATTGTGTTCCACATAAAACCGAAACTTACGGTTTCCTCTTCAGACCGCAATCCTATACTTAGGGAACTAGCTTCCATTTCTGCACAAATACAGCTAGGATATTATCTTGACGTACAAGCTACAAGCACAATACGAAGCAATAGGATTAATAATAGCAATTTCATGTCTCATACTTCAAATGGAATATTATATATGTACTTTATATATATATATATATATAAATATCTTTTTTTTTAAGAACAAGTAACGGACGGAAGTGAAATGCTACGTTGTTTTCATTTTCCGTAATATAATATATTTTTGTAAATGTGAGAAGTTTGACGTAAATATAATTTCTTAATGGTTCAACCCTTGATCGGGGTTTAAAGGCTTTGGTACAGGCCACGCAGTAAATGATAGACAATAATTTTGAATCGAATGAAACAGTAAAGTATGACAAAGTTGCTCCGGCCACGGAGGCATGCATTTTCCATTACGGGTTTACGACATTCTGAGTCCGTCCACCGCAATCTAGAGCAGCACGACCAAAGTGTATCATAACCTACAACAAAACACATAACGCGCTCCGGTCAACTGAGGGATCAGGCGGCATTGCTTGGGGGACTTCTTGCCTCTGCCTCGATAAGGCCGCAGCAGTTCGCGAATACAGAGTGATTCAAGTGGTGTTGCATGCCTTTGAAATTCACACATATAGATTACAACAATGGGATGCATATAAGCAACCCTTTGTATCTAATTCATACGTATCAAATAAAAATAATAATATTAGTGAGTACACTCAGGTAGATGCATTTTTGAAAGGCGTTTTTATCAGAGGGTTTTTCTCAATATATGCTGCAAATACTATTTATCTATGTAATAAAAAGATAACCTTCAGAAAGCACTGCTGATAAAAATATTCTTTTTTTTTTTTGTAAGAAGCTTTAGAAGACTACAAATAATTTTTTTAGAATTACGCTTTGAAAAATATACAATTTGCTTTATTTTTTGTGGTACGAGTAATTTATAAACAAGCAGGCTGTGTATCAGTAATAAACATTTACAACTGCTGATAAAAAAACGTGATACAAATCTTTTGTATTTAAGTTGAATGGCATACAAAGATATAGATGTAAAAAAAACACATTTTGTATAAAATATACTGTCTTTAGTAATACAATTAAAAGCTTTAACACAAATTATAAATAATTTGTGTTAAAGCTTTTAATTGTTATTTGTTTTGAATGAAAGCAAAATGGAGGACTGGCTATCTGCTGTTTATTTTCATTAAATTATTATTATTAAATCCGCTTATATATTTTTGTAAATAAATAGCTTGATCTGATTAAATGTAAAATGAGTAAAATTTCCAAATGAATCATATTTCTCTTAAATAAAGACAAACAGCTTCATCTATATAACATGATCTGGGCGCGATGTCTGTCTTCTCAAATTACAATCCACTTCGTGTTAATAATAGATTATTTTTGTCATGATTTTTGTGATTTCACTTATTTTCAAAACCTAAATCAAAATAAGAGTTTACGTATAGTTTGATTATATTTGATAAGGATTAAGTACATTTTTTCAAATATTTAGAGAAATATCATCGTGATTTGTGTGGGATTTGAGCCCACACCCCAAGCTTACATGGCCGGTGCAATACCAATTATACCAACGCATCACTTGTACTAAGCAAGAATTTTCTTAAAAATTGTTGCTAATGCATATTTGATATATATATATATATATATATTATGATGTTTCTCTAAGAGTTTCTTTCATCAATTTTCAATATTTTAAAAAATGTACTCAATCATTATCAATCAATGAAACCTGTATAGGCAAAATCGTACTTCCTGTGAGACGGTCTTCACAAAAATCAATAATATGATAAAATTTGTTTTGCACCCAAAATAAGCATGCATTGAAAGTATAATTGGTTAGGTTAAATTTTTGAGTTTGATTTTTTAATGTCATAAATCATATAATACAAAGTGTTTGGGTTAGGTTAGGTCTGTATATATATACTACAATTTCTGAATCATCCTGAAAAAGACAATAAAAAGCACGACACGCCTCGGCCTGCGTGGGTGCGGTGGCAAGGAGCCGCGGGTGCTCCGCCCCACCCTCGCACCCCCTCCGCTTATTGCCGAAGCTTATGGTTTGTAGCAATCTCGACTTGAATGGAAAATCCCCGGCTTTATGTGGATCCCATGGAAGATAATCAGAGCCGCCAGTGCAGGGAGCTGCAGCATCTAATTTATTACTGCCAACATACTTTTTATTATTTTTGTGTTGGCAGCACAACAGAATGGTATTCACCTCGAGTAAAGTAGCTAGTGTTGCTATTGATAAGTTTTTATGTTTATTTTTTTTCCGTTTTTATTAATGAGATATACATTTGACATATTCTTAACTTGTTGACACTTCAAACTATATAATGGTTTTCAAAACATTACAGAAATTACTGATACAACAAAAAATATACTTCACCATTTTCACTACAAAAGCAAAATAGTAAACCAAAAAACCTAGTACGGTCTTTCAAAGCTTATCGACATTTATTTAAATTGAACAGTTTTTCAGAAATCGGGTGAGCGTATTTTTCAGAAGTTTGGCGCCGTTATATATAGTTGATTTGTTATTTCAAAAAGTGTTGTATTAACCCACTACAGCGTTTTATAATATTAACTGCCGGTTCAATTTGTCGAAAAGTTTTCATTGCTATTGAATTATTGTACATTATTTTACCACTGACGAATAACAATTGAATAAATAAATATACAACTCGTTTTGCAAAATAAACAAATTAAACCATTTGTGTTATTTTTTTTACATCTGTTAAATTAGGTCTAATTAATAGTTTACTTTGGCAAAAGTTAACCCGTGAAAAAAGCTAAACTTAGTTGATAACTACCACGTAATCAGTTCATTAAGTAAAGTTACTTTAAAATAAGTTCCAAAGTGAAAATTCCCAGAGTGGTTTTCATATTTTTAATGAGTCAAACGTGTAGCGCACTTAAATTTGAACTGTGACCCTAATGGGGAAGCGAAGCATCAGTTGAGTTTGTCTTTGGCTCGCTGGGGTCTATTCACAGTCAGTTTATTTGCAAAGACTCCATCCAAATCGACGAAATACATTCAAAAGTGGATGAAAGAGGCGCTCTCGTGGAAATTAAATGGAATCTCCTAATTCAGGGGTGGATTATCACGAAGGGTTGTGCTGTTGCATTTATTTTATTTAAATCCTAGTGTTTACTTGGGAGAATGCCAAAGAAATAAAAGGTGGAAATAATGATATGTGTATTTATCTTTTAAACGTATTATATATTCAACTTCTTTTTATGCCCCGAGAACGCTGAAATTTTCTACTCTTTTAAAATCTTCGTACTTTAAATTTTTATTATTAAAAAAAACTCGTAGGGACAGAAACTCTTCATGAAAAATGGAGAATATTTTTGTGCATATTTTTCATGATTTCATTATTTACATCAAAACAAATAATCGAGTCAAATCACAGTTTACTTTTCTTTTTTTTCTCATCTCCTTTTTTGATTATCTGAGTTCGGATTTTTACAAACAAATAAACAATAGCTTTTATATAAAGATAAATATTATAAATGTCTTCGCCGCGATAAAGTAAATTATAAATATGATGTAACAGACAAATAATATTTAAATAAATATAATGTGTTTTTTTATGTAAAAATTTTTGAATACGTCTATTTTATTTTTGAAAAAAATATTTTTGTACTTATTTGTGTGTTTATAAATAATTAATTAACATTTGAACTAATTTAATTCTGTATCTTTATTTCTAGTTACGTATGAGAGTTGATAATTTATATTTTGCAGTGAAATAAATTTACCAATGCTATTATTTATAATTATATTTTATGTGATCGTTTGATGGATTGTTTTCATGCATCAGTTATTATCAATTCCGCGTTCATCAATGAATTCGTTAGTAATTCTGTGTTATGATTTGTAATGAATTTATTTTATTATCATATTATTAATAGCACACATCTATCATCACAACTACTAGATTCTTGTTTTTTGTATTTTATATTTAAAATAAACGAGGCTGTATTTTATTATTATATACATAAAACATTACTGGTGAGTAATCAATTTACTCATAAAAAATGAATGATGGTTATAAGTACATTTTTATCTTCCACGTATTATACATACTTCTTGGAAGATTTGATATTAAACAGACATCTCTTATTCAGTTGCCACAATTCTTAGTAATTAACAGAATGTAATATAGCAATTTTTTGTATTTTATAATAATGTTATTTCATCACTGCCTTAAATGTAGAAACATGAATTTGAAATACAACCAGTATTAATGATATGGTGACGATCAATATTTTTTAAAATAATTATTGAATCGATTATTTAAAACATAATATAGAATGAAGAGTAAAGTTCAAAATGTACTAATTCTTAAAAAAATATAAAATATTTTATATGTGAGGAAATCGGCGGAAGTATAACATAAACACAATAAGCTTATTTTGTAACTGTGAGGTTGTTTCATTTTTAAATAAATGTAGATTTCAGTATTTCATAAGGCTCTGGCTCTTTTGTACAATAGAAAAAAAATTGTCAAAGATTACCCAAAGCATAATGCATACAAAATAAATTATAACAAAAACAGTACACACAAAAGTGCTACATATAAAAGTTTATTGAAGGCTATGAAATCATATCGTACAGAAAAGGTAAATTTTTTTAATAGACTCAAAAGTGATATTATCATAAGTGCTTTTTGAGAAGAAATAAAGGGGAGAAAATTTTATTTAAAGGGTGCATTTCGGGAATAAATATTTATGAAAGTTGTTGAAAAAGAAATCCACTTTAGCCAACGATGTAACATGTTCGGAGGCCCTCATCTTTCGCGCGATCTTCCGTTATTTTTTGCTTTCGATAACGACCGTTTCTTGCTGAAGATTATGGCTCGCAGAGGATCCCGGAGCTCCCAGCAGGGCGCCCGCTTTTATTGAAATCAAATTAAAGACGATTTAGTGGAGGAGGATAAAGCTGAACTAATGAACGTTTTCTCAGTATTTTTGCAAGTGTTGTATTTACGAGCGAGTCAAATAATAAAAGGCTGTGGTTCTCGTGATATGCTTCTTCTATTATTATATTTTGTTCACTATACTTTATTTTAGAATCGTGTAAAATATTGTGTCTGTTCAAATAACACGGATCACATAGCAGGTAGTTAAATTATCCTGAAATAACCGCTTATCCTGAAATAATCTTACACATACAGCGCAAAGAAGGAGAATTCTTAAGGTATCCTGTTTTGGGTATATTTTTCGAAAAAAATAAATAAAGCATCCTACAACTAAGTGTCCAAGGAAAAATAAAGAAGGGGGCATTAAAATAAGGGAATTTATTTATTAATTCGGAATTTACCCCAGTGTTTGAAAGTCGAAAAAACAGCAGAATTAATGAAACTAGCCCAGGATAGATATGAATTCGAGGAAATGATCACAAACCGCCGATGAAGAGGAATAACATTATGATTCGATTGTGTTGTATGTTGCTTTTGTGTAATGGCGTCAAAGTTGATTATCACAAATTATAGTTGTGGGTTCCATCGCATAAGCACTATTTTATTAAAATATAAACTACCAATTTATATTTAAAAAATATATTTTGAATTTTATATACTTCGTAAGTGACGAAAATATTAAAAAAAAAAAAAATAATAATAAAAAACACTTTGTTTCCACGTGTGCAAAACCAACTTATCCTTACCAAACTGAAGCAGACGTTGTCCCAATTTTAACCGAAGCCGAAGTCTAACCGCCAAACCGAAAGCGGAAATTAAGGTGGTAAGGTAAAATGACAGAATCAACATATTTCGTTGTAACAATATATAAATATGTTACGAAACTATCGTTCAAAGGCCTGGAAAAGTTTGCACATAGTAATATAGAGCAAGGAATAAGCTCTTACTAAAAGTAACAAACTTATTCAAAACAATGAAGACTATTGTATGGATTTTCACAAACAATAAATCTGTGGAAAACAGTTCTTGCCATCATGTAGTCGTCGAGTCAATCAAAATAGGTCAGCTATTATCATAGAGAATAAGACAGGTTCTCTTAAGTCATTACACATTGTATAAAAGAAAAGCAACAGAACGAGACAGCACTGACAAGCTGTCATTGCTTTATTTTCAATATGATCGTATATATTATTTATTTGAATTTTAATTTTAAAAAAATAATAATAACCGTGCTCTTGAAGGCGAATTTTATTTAATATGTTGCTAATTTTTTCCAGTATTGCTTAACGTAAAAACTTGTCTTATGTTTTTCAAATTTGAAACTATAAGAATTTTAGCTTAAATATACTAAACACGCTTCTAAGGGCTTTTGGTGCTGTTTAGTCGTTTTCTCAGGAACCCAAAACGTTTTAATCGCAATGCTATAAAATATGTATACATATATGCTTAAAAAACATATTTGATAATTCAGCAAAGTTTTTTGGAATTTTTTCTTGTGCAATTTACAAAATCTACTGTTACTTTTAATTCAGATTTAAATGTCAATACTAATAACAGATTGGTTAAAAAATGTGATTTCTTCTTTATTTTATTGATCTCGCAAAACCTTGCTTGATAATCAAATTGGTATCAAAACGATTTTCATAATATTTTGAAAGAATAACGATTCTGATTTTACACAGATTTTTGAAATTATTAAATATTTTGTTTGAAAAGAAAGTAAAATATGCTTTGCATTTAAAGCATGGGCGCCTTCTTTGAGTTGGTAGTAAAAGTATTTATGAAACTTTTTCTACTTAACAAAAACTAATACTCCGAGCATATCCACATAAACTTAACAGACACTGAGCCTTTTTTAAATACTACAAATTTCTAGAAAGAAAACTTAGTTCCACCGTTTTCTTAAGGTATTTCTTTAAATATTTTTCTCTTTGAGTTTCAATTTATAAACCATCAAGTAAAACAGTTGTTTTTCTGGAAAATGAGTAAAAGTGCTTATTTATTTAACATTTTACAATCATCGATACTAAAAATTGAAGTGCAGAAAGTTTAATTGGGTAAAAGCATGAGCCTATCAAAAATTTAATAATCATCGATGATTACAGCTGCACTATAAAAAGTCCAACTCGGTCAGATTTTTATTAATTGAATATTTATAATGTAGATTTATTCAAAATATTCAAATAAAAAATTCAAAATGCGTTATTTTCTTTTACACTGATTTACAATAGATATGCTTTCAATAGTGTGTATGGGAATTTCTTAGCCCTGGGCGCAGGTTGTGGGGGAAAAAAGGTGTGGCTTAGGTGGTAGCGTACCTGGATTTCTCAAGAGTGTAAATGTGAATTTATTAAATATTTAATGATCATCGGTAATTACAGTCGCAGATTAAAGAGTCCAACCACGGGTAGATTGGATGTTGATAAAAATTGCTGGCAGAGTGCAAGCAGCTCCGGGTCAGGAGCAGGTTGCTCGGTTAATTTGAGTGCAGGCTGTTCTGGAATCCTTTGTGCGCCAGCCTCGGATTATTTGCCTCTATCCTTTCATTAGTGGGTATATTTGATTAATCCGCAGGAACACGGTCGCTCCACATTATTATGCTTGCTTGATTGAAGGCAACTGTCCTCCTTTGATTTACTTGCTTTAACTTGTGACTCGTATGTGTGGGTGTGTCAAAAATAGACTACGGTAGAATACTTGATTACGCACCTGGTTACAAAATATACGACATATTTGTTTGACCAAATGACGGAAAGATTTTGAAATGTACTTTTTTATTTATACCTTATTTCTACATTTAATTTTTTTTTATAATTCTTATCTTTATTTTATTTGATTGTAATTAAGTTTATTTTAAAGAGTATCATTGAAAAAAATACCTCTCAAATTCATTAAAATTATTACAATTTTTTACTTTTTATAATTTTGGCAACGTTCATTATATAAATACATTTGATTATATTGAAGTGATAAAACAAAACACAAATAAAAGTTATTAAAACATTTTCTTTCTAAAAATGACAGTGAGCAAAAGAACCTATGAAATCTAACTAAAACATCAAATTAAGTAAATTAGTGACTTTATGATTAATACATAATTTTCTTGTATTTTCTAGTAATTAAATAAAATATTTTTATTGAACGAAAAAAATTGTATGTGTGAAGTAGTTGTGAGTGGTTCTCGAGATTATTGGCCAACTATAACATTTTTTTTTGGTCTTAAATTATTTAAAAGGTATTCGAAACCAAAGTGAAATCGATATAACTTTATTTATCTTTACGACAATCAAGAAACTAAAAACGTAACATTTATTTGATGTGCTGGAACTAGTCACATATAAAAAACCAATTCAATATAATTGAGAGCTACTGCAGCGATCTGATATCACCGACCAGAGACTCTCAACATGTACACCAAGTTAAAGAAATCTGAACTAATTCAATAAATAAATTTCAAAACTGTAACTAGTATATATATTTTTTAAAAAATCAACTCATTGTAATACGATATTCAAAACCAAGAAATTTTAAATCTCACGATTAAGTAAATAAATATAATAATGACTATATTAAAGCGACGTATTTTTTTTTTAAATACAAATTTTTCAACCATAATAAATGGCATATACAGAATATGCAACACTAAGAAAAAAATTTCATCAGTTACCTACATTTTTTCAAGGTATCTATCTGTACCTTATTTTCGACTTTTAATAGATTTTTATTGAACTGAGGGTAAATAAGTTGACCGGCCGCTACTGTGTGCGGGGCTCTAGATCTCCTGATAAACTTTTAATAGCCTCGATGACAAAGAGTGGCTCTTCTGCGATAGCCCACCGCGGTCTTCGGGGACTTCAATTACCTTAATGAAATAAAAATGATAGAAACCCACCCTCGCGGGAAAACAGGCTACAAAGGAAGAATTGCTTCATGTTTGACGACAAAATAAAAAAAAGGATAAAACATTAAGATTTTTAATTTATTTCATTTATATCGATACGTCATGAAATAAACATATTTCAACAAAAATGTTATCTATTAAATAAGTCAATATATTATTCATAATGACTAGTTCGTTTTGCTAAAAGATGAAATGCTAAGAAACTGAATTGCAACATTCCACAGAAAAAAAAATAATAATGGTAATAATATAATTGGACACAAATAAATATTTTAAAACTTGGCAAAGAGTCGAAAGAGATAAATGAAATCTTTTCCGATTTCTCTAAAAATGCCTTGTACATTACTCGTTGGTATTTATTAAGTTTATATTATTTTATTTGTAAAATTTAGTAACAAAATCAAACATACATCTAGAAGTTCAGCATGACTGACATGATTGTTAACTGACTGGATTGTCTCTATTTAAAATAAATATTAATTTAATTTACACATGTAATACAAATTCATGGGTCGAAAATTATTGAAGCTCAATGTGGTTCAGCTTACTTCAGTGATTTTATTTTTGGTACAGGTGGGAGTATAAGAAAAGTTACAGTATGATAATTTGAATTTAAGGTGCGCTTCCCTCCCGATGTGCTTGCCTGGTAATATAATGTAAATTTGTTTACGTACAGACACAGGCTCCCAGAAGTTTATAGTTAATATCTATGTATGTATGCGAGTAACTAGATTTCCTACTTATTAAAACGTAGTCATCTTCCTTAGAACAAATTAGCATGCGGGTATTTCGGAAAACTTTAGCGTCGCAATAATCCCGCTGGGGACAACTTCTTGGGGACTCGGGAACACTAATCCCCGCATTAAATTTTAGACATAATTTCAGATTTAGCAAAATATTTCTATTTGTTTGTGTTGAAATTATGAATTCATATTAACGGACTTCTGTACATTACTATAAAACACAAGCTTTAAATTTCTCGGTATCACTAGACAGTGAGTCTTAAAGGATATCGTTCTTGACGTATGTTCATGCATATCAAAAATAAGTTAAAACTACGCATTAAAATACTGTACGTTCATTTTTTTAAAATATAAACATTATCAAAATCTATAAAACACGAGCATGTCTTTTTAAGTTGCATTGTTCATAAGATATTTATCACAATAATGTACCAATGACAAATGATAGGTATAAATTCACATTTTCCCCAATAAAGGCTTATTGTGTGAGGTTGTGCTTTGAATTTGATTGAATTGGCTACAATACAGAGCCACAAAAGCCGAGAGACGCGAGTTCAAATCTCACCTGTGCTCACAAAAGATTTTAGGGTTTTTATCCTTCCGTGTTGTATCAGAATATAAAATATTATTCACATTTATTTCTAGCTTGACTGTTGGATAATTTTGTTAACTTGATCATCACACATTTTAAAGGTCTTTTGCTAAAAAAAAATTAATTGGTATAGATGGATATATTTATTTTTTCTTCTGTTTGTGTCGACCACAAAACTAACTGTTTTACTTTTATCAGTTCAATATTAATACATTGGTGAGTCTCTCTCTTTCTAGCTCCTTCCATATTACTGACGTTCATTAATTGGGATATTTTTTATTAATTTAGGAAAAGGTAATTGAATTTTTAAAATAATTCAGGAAATTTTTAATAAGTAAGACGTTTCTAAGATCAATTGACTGTAAAAGAGAGACAAAGCATTCTTCGGTCCGAGAACTGAAGTAATGAAATTTATTTATCAGTCTCTGTCAAAGTAAATACGGCTTTCATCCCACAATGTTACATTATTTTTATGACGTTTAAAAAGCAAACTGTAGTATTTATTAGCTATATGATCTACTTCGATATTATAAAGTTTATTCCTAATTAAATGTTTCTATTAATACGGTGTTTGAAAAACGATTTTTTTACGATAAGAAAAGTCTATTAATAACATATTATATAACATCTATTATTACTACAATTTTTTTGTTTTGTTTGACAAACAACATACAGGATTTATAAGTAAAAAGATTATGCTTATTTTTCAATATGAAAAAAAAACTAAACTCATCAAACTTGTTACCTGCTAGATTAAAATTTTCTATTTTTTACATTTTACAGTCAAAAGATTTTGTTACACAATACAAAAATGAGTTAATTTATCATATTTTTTTTATTGATGCCAATATTTTAAGATGTCTTGGTTAAAACATTTGCCATTAGTTGAGCTTAACCACTTCTTAAGGAGGCGAAATACCGCATGCCTACCTCTCACTTCAAAGGAAATACACAGCTAACATCATTATTCAAGCAGAAGTACTTGACCCTTTGCGAATTAGATCATCTCGCATATATGTACACCGACCCACCTGAGTACACAAGGCACAGGTCCAATATAACTTAGCCCTGTGTGACGTCATTATCATATTATGACGTCACAGTATTGGCATGATTTTTATTGTCATATTTATTGTATATTACATAAACGAGGTTAAAATATTTTACTTAGTTATTGTAAATTATTTATACGATATAATTTTGAGTCATTAAAAAACGTTGGATTATATGGTAATTGCTGGTCAAATACCATGTTTTATATTTAAAAAATGTTCTTAGCTGTTACGTAGAAAGTTAAATGAACTTATGTATGTTTAACATACATAAAGCCTATTTTGCTATACGATCAAATCAAGAAAAGTTTTTATGAGTTCACTTTACATCATTGGATCTGGTGGTTAGCACAATGGCTTAAGTTTTATCGGGTCTTAAACTCTCGCGGAGAAAAGTTTTAAATTTTACTGATATTAAAATAAAAAGAAAACAAAAAAGAAATAAAAAAAGTCTTATATTAATTTAATCAAAATGTTAGAAATATTCATATATTTTTTAACTGTTATCTCAAATAAAAAATATTAATTTTAGATTAATGTTAATCAGGATGCGTATTTATTTACCCATGCAGGTATTAGTATGTTTATGTGATTAAGCATATTTTTTCACACATTGAAAACAATTAAAGAAAACTCTCAGAAAATATCATCGTGACTTGTGAGGGATTCGAACCCACATCCCCAAGCTTTCATGGCCGGTGCATTTATCCAACTATGCTAACGAGCCACTGCAATTTAGTGAGAATTTTTAATAATCATATTCTACATATGAACTAATATGCTCGGGCTAATCAATATTTAATGATTTGCAAACACTGGACTTTTTAATTAAAGTAACAAGTGAAGCATTTTTATATCCGAAGCTGGTTATTATTATTTTTAAAATCTATTGATGTTTAGCCGAGACGCGCACCATTCAATTATATTAATTTTAGATTAATGTTAATCAGGATGCGTATTTATTTACCCATGCAGGTATTAGTATGTTTATGTGATTAAGCATATTTTTTCACACATTGAAAACAATTAAAGAAAACTCTCAGAAAATATCATCGTGACTTGTGAGGGATTCGAACCCACATCCCCAAGCTTTCATGGCCGGTGCATTTATCCAACTATGCTAACGAGCCACTGCAATTTAGTGAGAATTTTTAATAATCATATTCTACATATGAACTAATATGCTCGGGCTAATCAATATTTAATGATTTGCAAACACTGGACTTTTTAATTAAAGTAACAAGTGAAGCATTTTTATATCCGAAGCTGGTTATTATTATTTTTAAAATCTATTGATGTTTAGCCGAGACGCGCACCATTCAATTATATTAATTTTAGATTAATGTTAATCAGGATGCGTATTTATTTACCCATGCAGGTATTAGTATGTTTATGTGATTAAGCATATTTTTTCACACATTGAAAACAATTAAAGAAAACTCTCAGAAAATATCATCGTGACTTGTGAGGGATTCGAACCCACATCCCCAAGCTTTCATGGCCGGTGCATTTATCCAACTATGCTAACGAGCCACTGCAATTTAGTGAGAATTTTTAATAATCATATTCTACATATGAACTAATATGCTCGGGCTAATCAATATTTAATGATTTGCAAACACTGGACTTTTTAATTAAAGTAACAAGTGAAGCATTTTTATATCCGAAGCTGGTTATTATTATTTTTAAAATCTATTGATGTTTAGCCGAGACGCGCACCATTCAATTATATTAATTTTAGATTAATGTTAATCAGGATGCGTATTTATTTACCCATGCAGGTATTAGTATGTTTATGTGATTAAGCATATTTTTTCACACATTGAAAACAATTAAAGAAAACTCTCAGAAAATATCATCGTGACTTGTGAGGGATTCGAACCCACATCCCCAAGCTTTCATGGCCGGTGCATTTATCCAACTATGCTAACGAGCCACTGCAATTTAGTGAGAATTTTTAATAATCATATTCTACATATGAACTAATATGCTCGGGCTAATCAATATTTAATGATTTGCAAACACTGGACTTTTTAATTAAAGTAACAAGTGAAGCATTTTTATATCCGAAGCTGGTTATTATTATTTTTAAAATCTATTGATGTTTAGCCGAGACGCGCACCATTCAATTATATTAATTTTAGATTAATGTTAATCAGGATGCGTATTTATTTACCCATGCAGGTATTAGTATGTTTATGTGATTAAGCATATTTTTTCACACATTGAAAACAATTAAAGAAAACTCTCAGAAAATATCATCGTGACTTGTGAGGGATTCGAACCCACATCCCCAAGCTTTCATGGCCGGTGCATTTATCCAACTATGCTAACGAGCCACTGCAATTTAGTGAGAATTTTTAATAATCATATTCTACATATGAACTAATATGCTCGGGCTAATCAATATTTAATGATTTGCAAACACTGGACTTTTTAATTAAAGTAACAAGTGAAGCATTTTTATATCCGAAGCTGGTTATTATTATTTTTAAAATCTATTGATGTTTAGCCGAGACGCGCACCATTCAATTATATTAATTTTAGATTAATGTTAATCAGGATGCGTATTTATTTACTCACAAGTCACGATGATATTTTCTGAGAGTTTTCTTTAATTGTTTTCAATGTGTGAAAAAATATGCTTAATCACATAAACATACTAATACCTGCATGGGTAAATAAATACGCATCCTGATTAACATTAATCTAAAATTAATATAATTGAATGGTGCGCGTCTCGGCTAAACATCAATAGATTTTAAAAATAATAATAACCAGCTTCGGATATAAAAATGCTTCACTTGTTACTTTAATTAAAAAGTCCAGTGTTTGCAAATCATTAAATATTGATTAGCCCGAGCATATTAGTTCATATGTAGAATATGATTATTAAAAATTCTCACTAAATTGCAGTGGCTCGTTAGCATAGTTGGATAAATGCACCGGCCATGAAAGCTTGGGGATGTGGGTTCGAATCCCTCACAAGTCACGATGATATTTTCTGAGAGTTTTCTTTAATTGTTTTCAATGTGTGAAAAAATATGCTTAATCACATAAACATACTAATACCTGCATGGGTAAATAAATACGCATCCTGATTAACATTAATCTAAAATTAATATAATTGAATGGTGCGCGTCTCGGCTAAACATCAATAGATTTTAAAAATAATAATAACCAGCTTCGGATATAAAAATGCTTCACTTGTTACTTTAATTAAAAAGTCCAGTGTTTGCAAATCATTAAATATTGATTAGCCCGAGCATATTAGTTCATATGTAGAATATGATTATTAAAAATTCTCACTAAATTGCAGTGGCTCGTTAGCATAGTTGGATAAATGCACCGGCCATGAAAGCTTGGGGATGTGGGTTCGAATCCCTCACAAGTCACGATGATATTTTCTGAGAGTTTTCTTTAATTGTTTTCAATGTGTGAAAAAATATGCTTAATCACATAAACATACTAATACCTGCATGGGTAAATAAATACGCATCCTGATTAACATTAATCTAAAATTAATATAATTGAATGGTGCGCGTCTCGGCTAAACATCAATAGATTTTAAAAATAATAATAACCAGCTTCGGATATAAAAATGCTTCACTTGTTACTTTAATTAAAAAGTCCAGTGTTTGCAAATCATTAAATATTGATTAGCCCGAGCATATTAGTTCATATGTAGAATATGATTATTAAAAATTCTCACTAAATTGCAGTGGCTCGTTAGCATAGTTGGATAAATGCACCGGCCATGAAAGCTTGGGGATGTGGGTTCGAATCCCTCACAAGTCACGATGATATTTTCTGAGAGTTTTCTTTAATTGTTTTCAATGTGTGAAAAAATATGCTTAATCACATAAACATACTAATACCTGCATGGGTAAATAAATACGCATCCTGATTAACATTAATCTAAAATTAATATAATTGAATGGTGCGCGTCTCGGCTAAACATCAATAGATTTTAAAAATAATAATAACCAGCTTCGGATATAAAAATGCTTCACTTGTTACTTTAATTAAAAAGTCCAGTGTTTGCAAATCATTAAATATTGATTAGCCCGAGCATATTAGTTCATATGTAGAATATGATTATTAAAAATTCTCACTAAATTGCAGTGGCTCGTTAGCATAGTTGGATAAATGCACCGGCCATGAAAGCTTGGGGATGTGGGTTCGAATCCCTCACAAGTCACGATGATATTTTCTGAGAGTTTTCTTTAATTGTTTTCAATGTGTGAAAAAATATGCTTAATCACATAAACATACTAATACCTGCATGGGTAAATAAATACGCATCCTGATTAACATTAATCTAAAATTAATATAATTGAATGGTGCGCGTCTCGGCTAAACATCAATAGATTTTAAAAATAATAATAACCAGCTTCGGATATAAAAATGCTTCACTTGTTACTTTAATTAAAAAGTCCAGTGTTTGCAAATCATTAAATATTGATTAGCCCGAGCATATTAGTTCATATGTAGAATATGATTATTAAAAATTCTCACTAAATTGCAGTGGCTCGTTAGCATAGTTGGATAAATGCACCGGCCATGAAAGCTTGGGGATGTGGGTTCGAATCCCTCACAAGTCACGATGATATTTTCTGAGAGTTTTCTTTAATTGTTTTCAATGTGTGAAAAAATATGCTTAATCACATAAACATACTAATACCTGCATGGGTAAATAAATACGCATCCTGATTAACATTAATCTAAAATTAATATAATTGAATGGTGCGCGTCTCGGCTAAACATCAATAGATTTTAAAAATAATAATAACCAGCTTCGGATATAAAAATGCTTCACTTGTTACTTTAATTAAAAAGTCCAGTGTTTGCAAATCATTAAATATTGATTAGCCCGAGCATATTAGTTCATATGTAGAATATGATTATTAAAAATTCTCACTAAATTGCAGTGGCTCGTTAGCATAGTTGGATAAATGCACCGGCCATGAAAGCTTGGGGATGTGGGTTCGAATCCCTCACAAGTCACGATGATATTTTCTGAGAGTTTTCTTTAATTGTTTTCAATGTGTGAAAAAATATGCTTAATCACATAAACATACTAATACCTGCATGGGTAAATAAATACGCATCCTGATTAACATTAATCTAAAATTAATATAATTGAATGGTGCGCGTCTCGGCTAAACATCAATAGATTTTAAAAATAATAATAACCAGCTTCGGATATAAAAATGCTTCACTTGTTACTTTAATTAAAAAGTCCAGTGTTTGCAAATCATTAAATATTGATTAGCCCGAGCATATTAGTTCATATGTAGAATATGATTATTAAAAATTCTCACTAAATTGCAGTGGCTCGTTAGCATAGTTGGATAAATGCACCGGCCATGAAAGCTTGGGGATGTGGGTTCGAATCCCTCACAAGTCACGATGATATTTTCTGAGAGTTTTCTTTAATTGTTTTCAATGTGTGAAAAAATATGCTTAATCACATCAAATAAAAAAGGTAATTTATTATTTAAAAAATAGCTGATATCAAAAAATAGAGGTTTTTTTAAGCGATAAATAAAAAAAATATATAGGAAGTTAAGGTAAATAACAAGATCACTTGAAAAAACTAATAGGCCAATAAAACCAAACCAAAAAAAAATATTCACGCCGCTATTTATTATTTTTATTATTATGTAACTACGCAACTACCGAGTTCAAAATATAACAAGATTTTATTCTCAACTTCGGAGCATTCCCTCAGCTGTCTCGTCCGTTTTCCTCTCAGATTTGAGTTAAAGACTTCTGACACATTTATAATAAAAATGTCTTGTCATGTGCCGTGTACCAGACTGGGGAGAAACGTTTGTTATAAAATATCTTTCCAAAAATCAAGGTCCAATTTTTTTCTACTGATATATATTTATATATATATATATATATATATATATATATATATATATATATATATATATATATTTCGAGGTGGGGGGCTCTTGCAATTATTTCTGTTACCTAAGAAGGAGTATCAGATTTAAACGTCAAGTATTCATTCAATAATGTTATTGGGCAGCAACAAAAGGCAGGTTTTTCCTTCCAATATAAAACTGCAGTGTAGAAAGACCCACTACACTATTTCTCCTTTAGAAAACTATGAACACTGGCTAAGCATGAGTATATGCTTAGTGAAATGGTCGCCAACCTCCTCGGAGGAGAGGCACTTGCCGATGATATATATCGATATATATATATATGTGTGTGTGTGTATACACGTTTAAGCAATAAAATTCATCAGTTCACAATCAAGCCATGTAATAACACACATTTAGTGTAATCTTCCAACATAAAACTCTGGAAGCATTCCAAAATGAAAGGTTTACCTTTGATAAAAAAGCAGGCATTACTGTGTTGCCAACTTTTACCCCGTGTGTCCTTTGTCATTTGACAAACTCCTGGCCCGGGGCCTCCCCATCCGACTTTCCGTAATTATTGCCTAGAAAACTGCAAAACGAGCAACTTCCCGTTGCAATCACAAGCAGCCAACCATGCCAGTTGTCGAACTCGTTACCCGTCTGCTCCTAACTATGCAAAATACTGAATAGAAATTATTTGTTTCGGAATATCACTGTAACTCGACTGTGAGCTTCTTTTGATTTGTTAGATAAATTCAAAAGGTAAATAATGTTCTCAGTCATTATATAAGTATTTTTAAAATCAAATGATGTACAAATTAAACAAAATTTAATATTATTGCTTGAAACATCGAAAAACATGCAATGTGCCTAAAACAATTTACATATATTTTATGTCTTATGAAGTTTATAAATGAACCCAATTTAAAGTTATTTGGTTTTATAAATTTTGTAAATCTATTGATACTACGCGTATATTTGTTATTAAAAGAAAAAAAAAAAAAAACAAATATCAATCGATTGTTAGAACAAACTCCTTTATTAGATCTACAGCAAAGCGCGCATACAAATTTTAATTCTTTAACTCTGCTAAAGACGTCCGCTTTCACATTTCAAAAAAGGGATATTCGGAAGTAATAAGTTGGCACACCTGATTTAGGGGTGCGTTGCGGCCGCAAAGAAGGCTTTATCTTCCGTTCCATTCCATAACGATCTGTCAGCTCGTACATGAGATCAGCAAACGGGCGCGTGGGCGAGTCCTATCGGATGGCTTGAGCGCGTTGGCAAACAAGTCATCTCCACAGGTACAAGCCCCGAGCGCGCCCGTGAATGGGAGCCGCAAGCCCGGCTCGGGTTGCCTGGCCTCCAGGTGTATACAAACTTTTAAAAAACCTTTAAGGCTTTATCTGTGAGTTTGTTTTTTTTTTTTGTTCTTTTTACAACAAAAAAATAATAAACATCATATTTACGAACAATTTTCTCCTTTTTAATTCAGCTGATTCTCGCATTATTTTTTTTCGTTGCTATACAGTAATACCCCGCTTTACGCGATCCCGTTTCACTATAACGTGAATTTCAAATTACGCGTTAAAATGCCCCGCATTACGCGAATTTATTATTTAAGAATGTGTATGAACATTATGTAGTCATTGAGTTCTCTTAACAATTAAAAACAGCATTGGGTGTTATGAACGTATTTTACCAGAACGTAAAAGAAACGCTACCCAAAAGACAATAGATGTATTTATTAGTAAAAATAACATGTAAAACTGCACAAAGTGTTCTTAGAATTTAAGTGATTGATTCAAATGATTCGTATTATCGTACCGCCACTGATGAGAGCGGAAGAAAAATATTTTGAGCAAATTTAGTATATTTAGATTAGTAGGAATTCTGATTTTTATTAATTCGCTTAGTACAGGTTTATTTGATCCAGTGCTACCAAAATCAAGTAATCAATACTTCGGCAGAGAGTACTTGGTGGAATTCCATAAAATACTTGAGTGATTTTTCCACTATCACTAAAATAAATCACATTCATTTGTTTGTATATAATCGTTCATAAAAATAGCAATTATATAGAATCCTCCATTAGTCAGGTAGAGTAAACTCACATTACTCTTAAATTACCCCTTTCCACCTGACAATCATTGCATCTTTCTCTCTCTCTCGAACAACCAATACCTCTCCCCGTAACAATTATTCACTTTATTGCTTGTTATTTTAAAAATATATCTATTTATGGATTGGTCAATCAGATGCGTATTTATTACCCATTACGGGTTTATTATATTATTACTAATATGATTAGGCACATTAGTTCATATATAGAAGATGATTTAAAGAAACTCACAGAAAAATATCTTCGTGATTTGTGTGGGATTTGAACCCACATCTCCTGGTTTACATGACCGATGTACGAACCCTTGTACTAACGAATCACTTCCGTTTATCGAGAATTTTTAACAATCATACTCTACATATGAATCAATGTGCCGAGGCCAATCAATATTTAGTGATTTGCAAGCACTGGGTTACAACACTTCGTTAGGTTATGTGGGTTCAAATCCCACACAAATCACGATGATATTTTTCTGAGAGTTTCTTTAAATCATCTTCTACATATGAACTAATGTGCCTAATCATATTAGTAATAATTTTAAAAATATTCACTCGGTTTGATAATGCCAAAGTTGTCGAAAACGGTCGCCAATAAAAAAAAAATATAAATACATATATATATATAATTTTGAATATGTGTACGTATGGTATATACCCATAAGCAAGTTCGAATGTATGCAACCCTCGCTTTTTTGGTGTACAATAATTGAATATACTGATACGAGTTTTAATGTTGGGAGTGTGCCTCGCAATGACCGGAAGTTAGAGAGGCACGCTAACAGAGGAAGACTCGGTGCTCAGGAAGGGTGGCTCGCCTGCCACCCTGTGCCACCCCTCGCTGCCTGCACAAACACTCGCTGAATGCGGCGCTAATGGGCGCGGATGTTTGTGCGCCCGGGGTGCGTGTGGCCTGACCCCATACCTCGGACCCGGCTCTCCCCAGTCGCAGCCATAATCAAGGAAGGCTTCTCATCACCTAAAGTCATCATGCGCAATCTTGCTTAAGCACACTGTAGCATGTGCTCGCAACCACAGGAAACTTCGCGGAAAGATTATTTAAAAGTGTCAGTTTAGTTAAATATATTTAGAATTTTTGTACATAGTGGAATTCCATTAAAATATTTGGTACTTGTTTTTTATCCGACCACCAAAAAACTTGTACCTAACTGCAATGAACGAAATAAACGCCACAACGGGACTCATCGTCATATGATAGATTCTTATCTCTGCGAGTACATGTACATTAAAAAAAATTTGGTGGTCGGATAAAAAACAAGTACCAAATATTTCAATTACAAAATCATCTTTGAGCAGAGCGAGGTTGAATAAAATATCTACAAATAACCATAACAGGAACAAACGTGACCGGAAATGCTGTAGTGAAAACGACATAACGCTGCTACAAACTAAAAGCACTTAAAATAACTATAATTTATAAAAATATTTACTGTATTTAATAACCGATTTGTCAGAAACTATAAAGTTATTGGCAATTTTCATTGTATCTGACAATCATTGCCTTTCTCACACTTTTATTGCTTATTTCAAATAGACAGCACAATAACGTCAACTCACTCTTTCACAATTAATTCTATAAAGCTATAATTCCTAAAAATCGATCAAATAGTAATTTGTGTAAGCATCATTGAAAAAAAGACTGTGTTAATTACGCCTAAAAAAAACAGGTTTTCTATTTTGCCCAAAATTTCAATATCGATCGCAGGCTTACTTCATATAATGTCCTGGAAAGACAAATGGTCCCCCTGCGCCATCAAAATGAAATCTAAATTAATTATCCGACCGAAAATAGCTGCTGAATTTTCAGCGTCAATAGCACCTGCAGCCATTAAGTAATAGCTGCTGATCATTGACAAAATGGCCGACATGTACAGACACTCCCTGACAATATCCTGACAATATCCTGTCAGCGTCCAGCCAGAAGCAGTCTGCTCCGGTAGTTGGTTAACTGTAATGCGGTATTCCTCACGTACACTCCGCTGGTAATTTGTGCTGACCGTTTATGTTGACTAAACATATTGCTGTATGTTTACATTCCAATTTATGTATGTGCTAGGTACTTCAGTAAATTTGTGTGTGTTCTATTTGTGTATTAACATATTACTACCGTATCAACAGAACTACTATTGATTTATATATTTTTTCTAAATATTTATTTATATTATTCCTCAAAAATCTACGGTTGCTCCTGGAGATGAAATAAATGAAAAAAAAAAAAAAAAAAAGATGTAATCACATCACCGATAAATAATGTTGTAGGTCAAGTAAAACAAATAAATTTTGTAAATATCATTATTTTTAAGTATCATTCTAGGTCCTTCAGAAAGTTTAAATGACGTATTTAAAAGAAACGGTTTAGCACTTACGGTTAAATCACGAGTTCACGGTTCGTGAACTCGTGAATTGAGTGAAATTTAAAGCACGCTACAAATACATTTAGTAATTAAAATCACTTATTAAATTGACTAAAACAAATAATTCCACGATATTATTATCTAAAAATATAAAGTATTATTATTTTATCCATTGAATGAATAAAGTTAAAAATAATAACGCCTCCGGGCCTGACTTCCAACTCTTCCCAGTCTTAATATTTAGTCTGAATTAAGCTATAATATTAATAGAGAGTAGATATAATGCACATAACATTAGCCTTTTATCGACTTGAGACTATATTTTTTATTTAGTTTGTACACCCAATCATTTATAAATTAGCAACAAGTGTAGACCGAACTGATAGATTTTCCGTGTCACTAAGTTTTAGTAACATAATTATGTAAAAATCAAAAAGAAAGCATCGGTGCATTCGAGACAAAAAATTTCCATCGCCATCGTCTCTCCAGAGAAAGAAAAAAAATTCCTGAACTCTACGAGTAGAACGCTTCCGCTGCTTGCCAAGGAAACTTCGGAAGATAAATATTCGGTTCGGCTGGAACTTCCTTACTTCGTATGGATACAGCGGGTCACAGTTCAAGCCACTGTCAAGAAAAGTATTTTTTTTCCTTAGAAAAGACTTTTACTCACCCAAATAATACAAAAAATGAGACATTTTCTATTTATACTGAAATAATTATTTGGAATAAAAATTTTCGAATATATTTAGAAATAAACCGTATTTAATTCAAAATAGTTATAAATAATTATTTTAAAATATAATAAATTTAATATTCTATGTGTATTACTGAAAAATGCGCGAAGATACATGTCAAAAATTATATTAAAAATAGTGATCTTATAAGCTTTGGCATTGTTGTTTATATCCATTGCATTGTTTAATGAATTTTTAAAATGTGAGTTATCAAAAAAAAAAACTGTTTTTATTTTCGATATATTTTCAGTGAGGTATACTGTAAGAGTCTCCGACTCGAATAATAAAACCGTGTCTAGTACCAGCGGTCGGAGTTGGAGTCTTGCGATGAGGTGAGGTCGAGTATACGGAAGCAAGAAGAGGCTGAGTAGTGCTCCAACACTATGTTATACTACATTGTAGCCACTCAATGAAATACGACAGCTTTCATTCGGTAACACTTACAATTTGATTGTTTAATGGAGTTAATCTTCTTGGAGTTATGATCATGTTATCATGTAAGTACTGTTTTTCAATGAGAATCTAATTTTTCTGGTAATATATGTTGTTTGACTTATAGGTTATATTTCTACCATTAGTTTTTGTGCTTGTTACCTTGGCAAAACAGTTTTAAAAATTATAAATTTAAAATATTTTCTTCACACCAAAATAAATTATGTATCTACCGAAGCCATGATAACTAATAAACTATATTGTAATTTATCAGTAAGATATTCGGTACAGTAAATAAATTGTCACAAGCAAAGTCATTTTATAGTTTATTCTGAGAATTATCCGGGAGTTGTTTTTTGTTGAAAACTTGCGTTGAGTTTGACATAACTATGGGTAGTAATAAGTTTTAGGTAGATTTCCTAGTAGTTGCAAGTCACATACAGAACTCAGATCACATGTTCTCTGGCCGTTCTATCAGAGTGGATGGAAGAACAGTATGCACGAAACATACGATATGGATGACTACACATCCCACCCCAATCCTTACTGGGGCGCATCTGAATATATATTTATATATATATATATATATATATATATATATATATATATATATATATATATATATATATATATATATATATATATATATATATATATTTATATATATAAATATAAATAGGTCTTGGTGCAGTTATTCTTTATTATAACTTAATAAAAAGTAATTGTTTTTTAGTCAATTAAATTGGTTTGCAATAATAAAATAATAAACATCTTCTAAACCCTATACTGGGAAACCCTTTCATGTAATGAACGCACGTGCTCAAATTAAATAAAATATGTTACAAAAATTGTGTATGCAAACGCGCAAAAGCAGAGATCCCTTGTGTAAATTACTTCCTTTTATAATTAGGGAGAGCCGACAGGAAACATCATCTTTTGCACTCTGACGTCAGAAATAATAAATGATTCATGCGATACTTCCATTTTTTCTCTCTTTAATAACTCAGCGCTGCTCTCGTTAATACCAGCGCAAATAATTAATCCCATAAAAGCATGCGGAGGAATCAAAATAATTTAACAGCATTATCTCCGAGAAGCCTTCCTTATGGCGGTATCGTACAAAGTTATATTAATTCAACCCACGCTCTGTAACATTATGGACTTTAAATATATTAATATAATTATTCAAGGTCATCTATACGCTCGCAGAACATTGTGCAGTATTAATTTTGTTCGTTTAACGTAGTGTTTGCAGCTCCGGTGCTTCCGCGTGCGGATCCTGACCGCAGAGCTCCGATCGGGAGCACCCAAATGAAATCCAATGTTCGCCGGAACCGCTGCGGGAAGAAACATTGGAGGCGATTTGTCTCCGGCGGGCTGGGGAGTGAAGATAAGTAGTGGCCGTCAGAGGCTGAGGGAACTGAGGATAAATAAAGTTTCAACACATTCCCCTGCCGGTTTATTATAAAGCTGCTGCAAGTATATTCTATTGAGGAACGGCTCGTTTTTATACGTGGTATTCCAAAGGTTACTTTATCACCAAAACGGTGAACGACTTTGAGCCATAAAATATATTGTATTAAGAGCAAAAAATCTTTTAAAATATTTTAATAAAAATAAAGTGTGATTTGCTGAACAACGAAGCTCAGAGCGCAATTTGCACTCGATGGTAAAAAAAATATTTAGAGAAAAAGGAATGATCGAAGCCTGCGTATTATCATTGAAAAGTTACTTTTATAATTATGTTACGTAATTTAAAATAATTATGCAAATATTTTTCGAAGGCGCCGTTAAGTAGTGAAGAATGAATCTGCTTTAGCGGCCTGCCGCGACTGCGACGGCCTCGAGGCTTCTCACCTGGGACGGTCGCGGAGGTTCCGCCTACCTGCGAGACCGAGCTTAACTTTAAGTTACTTGCAGCTTAGGGGAGGGGGTCGAAGTGTAAAACGAAGCATAAATCCAAATGATGTCATCCCAGAAATGAGCAGGCGGGCATAAAAATGTTTATTAGTTCACATTGGAATTTATAGCCTACAGCGTCTTCCACTTGGCGGATCTCGTCAAGGTCCGGACCTCCCGTGATGAGCACCGGGGGACGGACGGAGCTTACAGGATTATTTCCAGATTTGGAGAAATGTTTTATGTTGTGAAAATACCCCTGAAAGTGAGAGTTCTGTTTAGCATTATCGGCGTTTCAGATATACGAATTCCGGAAAATGCTTTTTGCTGTGCTTTGTATACTCGTTTTCAGTATTTTAATATTTTATTTATTTGCACTTCCGTATATTGAATACATAGTTATCTCTGAGAATCATCTTGGTAATGATATTAAGTTGGCATTTGTTTTACGCGAAAAATATAAAAAATACATAAACAAAAACAATCATAATAAAAAAGCTTTCAGAAATGCAATAAACGTACTCGTTTTTTTATTCGATTAAATTCTCAGAAACAAATATTTAAGATCTTAAACAATCATAAATATAAATAACTTCAATAATTCTTTCGTGCAAAAATACAATGGCAGAAACTATACGCGAGAGACAGAATTAATGATATTAATAATGAATACGCACAAGTGAACTTTTATGAATGTGTAAATTAATTATTCGTTACGAATAAGCTTAAGTAAATAGCTAGTAAAATGTACTAGGATGTATAATTTTCATCTTATCACAAATATTAATAATTATTTAATAACAATCAAAATGCATAGTTCAAATATCTGTTTCAAAAGTTCAGATTTTTCCTAAACAAAAAGTCCTTTTTTATTTAGCCTGGGCACCTTGAACAAAACCGATACCACTAATTCATCACAGCCCATAATCTTCAATCATCCCCTAATTCATGGGTTCTTATATCAGAAATAATTGTTACATTATTCAGTTTTCACGCCGGATTCATAATTAACTCCGAGCGCGGCATTCCTTGGCGCCATTATTTACTTTTTGCGATTGCCGCCACAGCCTCCCCGCGGCGACGAGCCCAACAGCTCCGGGCGCAACTCGAGGTTTCACACCGATCTACAACCCTTACCCACACATCGTGCTATTGACAACCAAAAAAGAAAAAACAGAAACAATTTTAAACTATTAATATTAAAAACCAAGTAGTTATTTTTATTAATTCATAATAAAATTTATTTTATAGAACCTGTACGTTAAAACCATCGAATCTGTTTTCGTATAGTTAAAATGATGTCAAACAATAAAGAATATTTAATCGTAAAAAAAAATTAGTTTTAGTTCAAAGCATCAAAATCATATGAAAAGTTTTGCTATCGATATTATCTTATTTAAAGATACATTTAAGTATGTCTGTTTTGTGGATTGAACGTCAATTTAGTGCGTTTCAATTACCATTACAGGCTTATATTACTTACTAATATGATTAGGCATATTTTTTCACATATTGAAAACGATTCAAAGAAACTTTCAGAAAAATATCATCGTGACTTGTGTAGGATTCGAACCTACATCTTCAAGCTAACATAGCCTTAAAATCGCTTCACTTGTTACTATGGTTTTAAAAAAGCCCAGTGCTTGCAAATCACTAAATATTGATTGGCCTTGGCACATTGGTTCGTGTGTAGATTATGATTGATAAAAAATTCTCGATTAACAGAGGTGACTCGTTAGTACAAGGGTCAGTACACCGGCCATGTAAGCTTTGAGATGTAGGTTCAAATCCTACACAAGTCACGATTATATTTTTCTGAGAGTTTCTTTGAATCATTTTCAATATGTGAAAGAATATGCCTAATCATATTAGTAAATACATTTAAGTGTTATATTCAATACTGAATGAATCTGAACAAAATATTCCCTGAAGCATTGTGTTTTAGTTTTATAAAATGCGTAATCATTTTTTGTTTTGTTTGATAGCATTTTTTAATTTTGAAATACTTAATATTGTACTGTGTTTTTTTATTATTAGTAAGCTTATTTATAAATATATAAAAAAATCAAATAAAATGATCATGTGACGAAATTTGATGGTATCGATTTTGTTGCCATGGCTGTACCGTCAGTCGCCCGCCATCTCTCGCCAGCGCGGGAGCTCTCCATTATTATATGATTATAATAAATCAGCTTTCTCGGGTATTAATTTCCTTCTGGCTGATGGGGCGGAAAAACAAAAAAGTGATTCATCAACTGTCCCGGGGGAGGGTAGCCGATACCTTCGGCCGATTGACGTCCGCGGGGCGCTACACGGGCGCTATTGACGAGGAATCGCCAACAAAACACCCGGCCGGTGTGACAGTTTCCAAATCGAAAGAATAAAAAAAAAAAAAGAAGATTGATATGAAATTGTGAATATTTAAAATCATTTTACGAGCCTGTGAGAGTTTTTTTTAAAATTAATTTTGGGCGTGAAATCGTAGACGAAAAAGAATACATCAGTGTTTTTTTTTTTTTTTTTTTTTTTTTTTTTTCATGAAATGAATTGCCAGCATAATCAAACATAGAAATTTTAAATTTGCATTTTAAAAAAAAATTTACATAATTTATTATAGCTTCTTTCAAAATCTTAGTTCATCTTAATGCTGAAAACGTAATAAACTTAAAGTAGTCCTTGTTTCTATGAATCGATGTGGATAAAATATATTTTGATATCTTTCATACGTACTGAAATTTGAAAGTTCTGTATATGAGAAGAAATATAATTTAAGTACATGAACATTATATTATTATTTATATTGATATTTCATTTCATTTCGTTTTCAACGTTACCCTGTCGTCACGCTTTTTATTTTACGATTATGTAGTTCTTCAGGTTGAAAAAATAAAACCTCAAAAAACCCCAGTATGAATACTGGTAAATACTTATTTTATTAATTTGATGTGATATATGTCGTTAAGTTCAAAGAAAATTTAAATGATTTGAAATTGTTTTCCTATATTATTACATGCCAACTGCTTGTAGTTATTTACCTTAATTTTGAGGTTTTCTTCCTCTACATCTGGGTTGTTGAATGAAGATAAAAAGTCTACCCATATTTAAAGTAGGTCTATGTGCGGAGGCGCTTACATATTCACTTGGATCTTATGGCTTAGGAAGGTCTGTTAAAAGTTTTTATTCTCATGTTCGTCATGGGAACTTTTGAGGGAACCGCAGTCCATTTGTGGTTTTATAATTCTCGGTATCAGATTATTTGAGCTAGGATGTCTCCAGCTCGAGGAACAAAGACTTAAAAAAATAAATTAAAAGGCCTGCTTGACATCATTGCATTATGATTTTAATATTTTTTAACAAATGGGTGTTTGACATGACAAGCTATTAACTTTCATCTTATTCAACAAAAGCAAAGTAAAGAAAACACGAAAGTTTACAATATGTGTTTACATATTGTTGAATTGACGAATTTGGATTTCATATTGTCCGCAGTAGACCACTGATTTTTTTCAGGAAATAAGAAGAATCATATAACAACAAATGATAAAAGTTCAAACAAATATAAATGCTACAGAATAAATGAGTTAGAATAAAGTTATTTGTTCAAAAAAAATTAAATAATTATTTAAATCTGAGCTCGAATTGGAGCTTCTCTCACTCCTGGTAAATTCAGCCATGAGACTATTAGATTGCAGCCTGAGAAGAATCATGAATCTTAGAAAACACGTTAGATGCTCTAGATACTCTCCTCTCTTTTCAGAGCTATTTTCGATGCCTTTGGCTCAGTTTTACAGTTTAAAAATTCTGAAGTCAACGCTTTGCGCTTTCCTTTTCCTGTTGTAAAGACCAGTAGCAACTTTCTCTCTACAGAAGGATCATATAAAAGCTTTTGGTTGACCTTCACGGTCTGCAAGGTAGTATTTTTTTATCCACCGATCTTGCGACTTCTACATTACGTGACCGGGCCGGGGTAGCTGAAAAAGGCAGGCATAGGTTTAAAAATAATCAGTATTAACTCTTTGTAAACACTTCTTCGATAAGTTATTTCAAAATTCAGAAATCGATTTTTTTTACCATTATTACGGTTATACGCTTAAATATAGCGTTTCGCATTATTAAACCTGTTCTTATTTTTTAACTAAAATATATACGCGAAAAAAAATTTCCTTTGTTGGAAAAAACGTCAATTAGAGAGCAGAACATTCTGAAAGATTGGCGTTTTCATTTAAAATTTTTTATAAAAGGATCAGTGAAACTAAATACATATTGGTATTTTTAATAGTAACACATTATTTGATATTTAGGTAATACATTGAAAATTTAATCGTAAATATTTCATTTCTAAAATAAAGGGATATTTTAAATTTAAAAATATCTAATTTATACTTCTATGAAATTTATAAATGTGTGTTTAAACATTATTTAAAATCAGTTTAAAAAATCTTGACTTCAAAGTTTTACACCCGTTTTTTTTTTTTTTTGAACTCCGTTTTTCAAAAAATATTTGTATTTGATCACATTTTACTACACCAAATCTTTAAGCTCTGCATTAATCAGCTTTTATCTTATTTTTATTTTCCAAGGTAGACATTGATTCCGCGAATCAAATATTTATTTTATGAACCTAAGTTTGATGTTGGGGTCGTAATATTGATGTTGGAAACCAAAAGTAGCGCACAAAGAGCCTCAAAAGGGCTGATTACATTATCTCCTCCATTGAAATTCCTGGCCACATCCATCCACAGCCTTACGCGCACAATCAGGCAGCTCGAGGATGAGATAACAATAATATAAGAGAAAAGTCCGATTTATCTCAGAAAGGGGAAAGTTTTAATCGCCTTCTGGGAAATATGCTCCCCGGCTTATAGGGGCTGGGCCATTGCCACCCCCGACGGAATTATTGTCGGAAAGTCCACATTATCAACCCTGGCGACACGACACAGTTACTAGCCAAATGTCTACATCTGACAGATACGTGTAAACTGGGAACTTACTAACTAAATAGTATTACCTTTTGATTAAAAGTTTTGGTCGGTTAGTTGGCTCAGAGGAAGATGCATTGGTTCTTAATACGGACATTTCTAGTTTAATCCCAGTTTTGTTCGAATTGGCGTCAAAGTGATAAAAATTAGACTCAAGATTATTTTTGAAAAATCTTGTATTGATAAAAATGGCCTTCATTACTTTTGGCTGTCTCTCGATAAGCATAAGAAGAGAACCTCTTATATATTTGAAATCTTTAATATTTTTAACAGAAAGTACTTGGCGTGATTCCGAAATATATTCCGGCGTAAAAAAATATGAAAAATAACTAAAAATATTTTTTTTTCAATAAAAAAAGATTATTTAAATTATTGCGTTGAATTTTGAATACGTTTCTTTTGTTTAATTTTAATTTTTGCACAACATTGATTATTCACAGCGAATGCACGATTTGTTTATTGCTTGAAGTAAAAATATAAATAATTAATTAAAGCAATGAGATTACAGAATCAAATCGATATATATATATATATATATATATATATATATTTAAGCTAGTAATCATTAATTAGATGATAAAATTTTACTATACTATCAATATATGTGTATATTCGATGAAATATAATGAGTCTTGTAGATTGATACTTTGTCTAAACAAATCTCACCTCACCGCTCCTACAATTACCAACCACTGTATTACAACGTTAGTTACAATTACTTAACCAAGTGCCTTCAACATACAAATACGCGGAAATAACTATCTTATCAAAACTAGATTATTACTATTTGATGGATCTCTTGGAATATTTAATGCTAACGAGAGTCATCAAATCTTAATAAAGCTTCCTTATACAATACTTTCAACAAATATTATTCTATGGATCTTATTTTGCGGTAAAGAAGTAATTATATACAAAATTTTAATTAGCTGTTTAAAATACAAATTAATATTGGAAATATCTTTATAAATAATTTTTGATAGATACTTAACAATAATAATTTTTATAACAAGAAGAAAAATTTATTTTCTACGCATGATTCTATTTTCTTCTAATAACTGAAAAAAAGGAACAGAATAACGCATATTCTTTTGCTTAGTATATCTAATAAACCCCGAACATTTTTCATATTTTATCCTGATCTTGAAAAGATGGGGACGGTGGTGCTAGAATTTAATATAACTTCTGTCATTTTCTCTAAATGCACTTTTAGGTAGAAACCCACCACGTGTGGTGCACGTGGCAAAGGCCACATCATATTTCAGCTCATGAGTAGGCAATATAATATAAAAGCTTTTGTGTTAGAAAAAAGTCGCATTTTCTTCGTTTTAAATACATTAAAAAATATATATTTCATGTCGACACATGCAATGTCAATAAAAATTGTCATCGACACAATTTAATAATTCATGAACTAAGCCTGGATCGATCAAGAATCTACGGCATGACCCAGAGCCCGTAAACGTACCGAATTGTATGTTTGCTTGTTATTCCATTATGCTTTACTCTATTGCAAGTTAGCTAAAATTATAATATATCAACGTATACCAATTTTAAGCAGTGATCATGAAATTATAATGTTAGTTACACTTACTTTACAAATATAAATGTAGTAATGCTTTTCTAGAGTATGTAAGGTATTATTTTTACTCTAGAAATTCAAATAATAAATTTGGTAGAAATATCTTAATATCCAAAATACACAACCTATTTTATTATTCGTGTTAATCTGTAATATCCTGGAAATTTCGATCTTGCAGGTTGAGTAATATTACATTCGATTTAGGGTGACGTACGGTAATGTCACCAATCTCACTCAGAAAGCATCTGACCGCGATAAGTTAATAATAGTAAGGGTGATATCTGAGGGATCTCCTCCAACCCTCGCCTGGTCTGACCAAATATACACACGTGCTTGTATATTAAGCAGTGATGCCTACATATGCGATATCAGTGCTGTTTGGGAAATGTCTATAATAAGAAGCAAACCTTAGCTTCATTGATTTACCAATGTCTATTGTGTGATCTTCTATTCAAATAGCCATGTTCACAAATAAGAGAAATTATCTATGCGAATATTTATACAATTTAATGTAGGTTAAATTTTTTCAAATAATCAAACCTGTAATATCTGAACTTTTCATAATATCAACATTTAAATAAACCTTTTAACTAAGCGGAAAGTCTGTGCTCTTAGGGTAAAGATTTCAAGAAAATATAAAATTAAAACTTTTCCGTTTATCCAGCAAATTTGCAAGAAATATAATATAATTAATATTGATTGTTAAGGACTGAGAGTTATATTCAATTACTCATCAATCGCAAAGTTAATAAACAAATTTAATTCTCATAATATTAAAATGATGTCTGACTCAAACCCTGAAAATACATTATTAAAAGAAACGTAAATTTATTTATTTTTTATTTTGAGATATTTAAAAAATATATAATTGTTATGAGTTTAGGTTATTTAGAAAGGGTTGATGCTTTTATTAACCACGTTGACATGTAAAGGATGATAAGCCTTTTTCTCATTAAATATTTTTTTTAGATGTGAATATGTATAAAACTTTGTTTTGATTATACATTATTCGCTTTGGGCCTTAAAATGACGGCGTACAGTCTAAGTTCTGAAAATTCATTTTATATTTATAAATTGAACGTATAAATTTCAAAATATATAACTTTCCATTTATTTCAATTATGAATTTAAGTTACTGTGGGGAATTACTAAAGCTGAAGCCTATATTTCTTACGTTAGTATTTATACAAGTCGAATAACTGTTTATATTAAATTCTAACATCGCTTTGTTTTTTTTTACCTTAACTACTCTTTTCTCATTTTTTGTGCACACACAAATGTATTGTACTTCAAATATCAAACTGATTTAATATTTGATCAAAAATTCATTTTATTAAAAAAATATATTTATAATGAGCAAAAGCATTAGTAAAGTCTGAGAATTGGTAACATATTAGAAACTTTTATTGTGGTTTTCTGATTATTATAAATCATTTTCTATCAAATTGGTTGAAATACTGTAGATGCAGATGCAATTGGTCATTTAAGGTTAATGGCCAGTGCTCTTCTAAAATGTATGCACACCAAGAGCCACGCATTCAGGAAGTAGTAACAAAGTTAACAATAACTATTAGCATCAAATATGGTACCTGTCCTGTTTTTATTTAACATACGTTCTCTAATTACTACGAAACTTCAGTCAATTATCTCTCAACACGCCATCTCGCCATTATCGAACGGGTCTCTTAGTGGCCATTTTGCTGGAGACAACTCACAAGCATCTGCGGCGTCGGAATTGTCGGCAATTATTGACAAATATTATTTAACTTATTTGACTATATTAATATATTTAAATAGACAATTAAATATCAACTCACATGTCTTTAAGGAAGCATGAGCCACGACAAGTACTTACAATGTTGTAAATGGTTTTGTCCAAAAATCGTTAGTAAGAAGTAAGTATAAATATTTCGTTTTTAAGGAATCTACATGTAATTATTTAAAATGATTATTCTATGTTACGAAATTTAATTTTTTTTTAAAATCTTTCGAAGAACATAGGCAAGAAAAGAAATTTATATACCTAAGTAGGCAGAAGAACATACTACTGCCGTGAATAAGTGAACAGTCAACGTGAAACTTAAGACTGACTCTTTTAATATTTCAACATAAATTCCTTACCCTACTTTTCCCCTGAGATGTTATTAATGATTTTTCTCGAATTGCAAAGACTTAATTTTCTTTTAAAACATTTTTTCTTCTTCTTCGTGAATACATTTACAACTCAGAGTTTTGCCAATTATACATATTTATGTTTCTCATAATTACCTTCGTGTCCCTTTCTCTGGCCTTTTCGCTCCTTTTTTGGAATATTTATTTTGCATGGAGACCCCTTAAGCTTTTCTGAGTCACATTCTTAACGGTGTTGAATATATTGAAGGGGAATAATTAATTACTATCTAAAAGATTTATTGGTATTTGAAATTTAAATATTATAAAATACGCTTTCGTATCGCTTTTCTGCTATATTGCAAAGCTCTGTTTCATAAGATTCAGAATAAAAAAAAACTCATCCACGGCATCCTTTTTATCTCAAAATTTTCTAATTGTATTTATGAAAAAAACGTCCATACAAATAGTTTTTAATCAAACTGAAAAGATAGTGCGCGTATTACATCAGTTTGGAATTCATTTGCTTAGACAGAGATCGAATTGCTGAACCAACAAGCAAACAACATGAATTTTGTAACTATATGATTTAAATATATTTCATTTTCAGCTTATTTTTTAAATATATTTACAATACTTAATAAAATAAATTAACCGTTACCTCATTTTATACGCTCCAATTTAATAGATTTTACCGGTATCATAACTATAGAATATAAAAAAAATAAACGAAAACTTGAAGGCAATAAGAACTAAAAATTAGTATGCTTAGTTATTATAACTTGATAAATTACCGGAAGTGCTTGGAAACTATTTTAACAAATATTCGTTAGGTTTTAATTAAAGTCTGTATACTTAACATTATTTCTGGTGCCAAATTATTATTTTTGAAGTCTTTTTATATAAATGACAATTAAAGATTTCATACAAAACTATTTTTTTAAATGTTACATAAACTGTGGTTTTTTTTATAAATGTACCACACGTAAATTTTCTCATCCACCTTCTTTTCGTTTTATCTGTCAATGGATTTATATAGTCTGATGTGTCTTAATTTTTTCTATGATGTACGTTACTATGCTTTTTCATTCTTAGTGAATTTAATTCCTTAGTAACATCAGTTTGAGAAAGACCTAAAATAATAAAAAAATATCTCTTGTTTATGTTCGTATTGTTTATTCTAAAGCGTGGCAATCTTTTGAAATTAGCTCAAAAATGTAAAAATTGAAGACATTTGATAAATAATTTCACGCAAAAAATTAATTTCAAACATAAAAAAATTCTTTCAAATTATTACCTCGTTTATAAGATTTTGAAATATTTGCGAGACTAGAAAATATTATCATTAAACACGAAAACTGAAAGCTTTCTATAGAGGTCATTAGGAGCGAGGGGTTAGATGTCTCAAGGGGTTAAGTCTCTCCAGATATGTTAACACATTACGGCTTACATTCATTCCGGCACTTGCAGGTCGTTTAAATTTTATGGTAATTTTAATTTGAATAGAAATGCGCATGAGACCGGCTTCCATGAGACCGAGTCGACAAACAAACAGAAAGGCAGCCGGAGCGGCCAACGCGGAGGATTTTTCATACAAATAGAAGCCAAATTCTGCGTTATAACTGGAATTTGTTGCTATGCAGACTAACTTTGTAATTAGCTCCTTTTGTACCCGGGGACTTACTGCTTCCACTGGTTTCAGCGTTTCAGACATCGCGGAGGTAGGACATTGAACCCCCGCGCTTAGAGCTTTTGATCACACTTAAGAGTTATGCTTATTATTACAATAAAAACATTTCATAAAACAATTCAAATATATACATTATAAATATATTTTTTCATTCTAAATTATCATGAAGAATGAAATAAAAAGCCTAATGGTTAGTAAAAGATTCGCTTCTAAAACATTCATACAATGAAGCTCCTGAAAGAAGAAAGAAAGCTCTCAATAATCATAATCTCCTGGAAATTTTGCTTTGAGTATTTGTTGTGTAGCGTTCATCAAATAACAAAATTAAACTAACCATTTTTATTTTATAGGCTTTTAAAAATATTTCTAATATTGTTTATTTTTGATAAAAGCACAAAAAATATATCTCCTTAACTTTCAAAGTGTGTTTGGCAGGAATCAAATTTCAATATATTTATTTCATATAATAATATATCTTCTTCATTATAATTTACCGGCCTAATATTATTTTATTTATGATATAACTGCGTGTGATAATTTTCTGTCAATATTTTACTTGTAATTTTAAACGGATAGTCAGCAATTAACCCGAGTTCCTATGAAAAATCAACAAAAACTAAATTTTTGCACACATCGACTGTGATTTTCACAAATTAATTGAAATCAGTTTACACTATCCAAATGCTTTTAATTATTTTATTTTCAGGTATTAAAAGCCATTTGCATTATTAAATTTAAAAAATTGTTTATTTAAAATAATACGTAATATCACATAAATATGAAAAAAAAAGTTTTAAGTATAAATATGAAATGCACTTTCTTGTTTGCGAGGCATGATTTTTTTTTCGTGATCTAGAATATTTTATGAAAAATCGTTTAAATAGTACTTTTATGATATTTATTCAAATTTTATAAATAACTTATAAAAGTAGTTTTTATATTAAATCATTTTATATCAAAAATAAGTATCTCTGGAAAAAAAAATTATTTCTTAAATATTGTGAATTTTACTGTAGTGATAGTTCTTTTAAATCAAATTATTGCACATATTAATTATTAAATAAATTTATAAAATCTATTTGGTAATACCACATGTAAATAATTTCAAATAATGTTGAATTCAAAAAATCACATACTTAATGCTCTTTTTGCACAATAATTTCAATATTTAAATCTGTTTTGCTGCAAATTCAACTTAAGAAAGTACTAAGAATTCCTAGTAAATTTAAACCTCTTGGTTAAGTAAGGCTAGGTTATGGTGGGTTTTGTTAGCCTTTAGGGTTGACTTAGGGTTCTGCTCTGTTTAACTGTACTTGGAAATGGCAGGCTTTTCCGTGGAAAACAAACTTTCCTCGCCGCAAATTCTTCCGTGAGCCGTACGTGCTGCACACGTACCGAATACGTGGCGTGTACGAATGTCCTGCCCCCGCGGAGGTCGTTATCGCGAGACAATCTAACAAACTACCCCGAGTTACGTCAATGGACCTCGCACACAATTATTTTTGAGCTGTTACTACGCAAATAATTAAGACTTTCGTCTGCAAAACGCACTCAAGAAGTAAATCCTTGCTTTTGTATCAGTTTCTAAAATTATTTCAAATAACTCATAATCGGTATTTTGATTTGTTACAAACATTAGGTATTGAAAAAAACAAAGCTTTGATCAACAATTTAGTTGATTTTGAACCTAATTTAAAAACAATTCGTATTCACATATATTTTTTTTATTTATGTCTATTTTGTGGATTGAATTGATTTTTACAGGCTTATTATACTTACTAATATGATAAGGCATATTTTTTCACACACTGAATATGATTTCAAAAAAACATTGCACATTGGTTCGTACGTAGATTATAATTGTTAGAAATTCTCGATTAATGGAGGTGACTCGTTAGCACAAGGGTCAGTGCACATGTAAGCTTGGAGATGTAGGTTCGAATCCTACACATGTCACGATGATATTTTTCTGAGAGTTTCTTTGAAATTCTAAAAAAAAATATGCCTAATCAAAATTTTTTAAAACGGAGAGGTCATCTCAATAATAAATCTCTTTGCTACAGATAAGTTTCATTTTCCAGTCGAAGCCGATTCCCCATGTTTTCCGCAATCAACCCGCCCATGTTTTATTCACGTTTTCAGGATGCAGCCTGCACGTCCCGCGTCGAATACGCGGCGGTTGAAAGGGCCCCTCTCGGTTGACTGTACGCCTCCAGAAGGCTGGATACAAATGCGGGTCCGGCGTTTTATTGCTTTTGAACGGTTCGTGTGAGCCGGAGATGTTGCACGGACAGGCCGAAGATTGCGGACGGCCCTGTGCGCGGCCTGCCTCTACATATGTTATGATGTGGAGTTATTTATTTTTATCGACCTCACAGTGCTTCGAGTGGCCCGCGCCCTGCACAGTAACTGCTGCTGCCCAAATAGGAATATTTCACGGAGAGACTTCATTTAACGTAGGTATCTACTTACATATTTTATGCATGGCAGTTTTTCAAAATACCCTACTACAGTAAATTCTGTCAAAAATGAGACAAGATCCACTGTTTTTGAAACCTAAAATAAAATAACAACATGATATTGTTTGCGATTGATATAGCTGCAAACCAACTATGATACTCTTGTAATAGTCATTATGTATTCAAATATTTATTCTAAAATCATATTATTTATAAACAAGTATGTTTATAAATATGTTCATACAATATTATGAGTTGATTTGGTGTTAGGCTGTTTTTTATGATAATTTTTGGTCGCCGTGCTGCGACCAACATAAACCCTGAAAATGATCTCAACACGAATGCCAAATAATCGATGGACTCCAAACCTGACGCAGTAATTTGCTTTTTTCTATTTAAAAAAAGCAAATTACTGAAATTTGAAATGTGTTTGTTTTTACTAAAAACCGTGTATCAATAATAAATATACTTTTCATTCAAATTGGAGATTTTATGATGATCGGCAATAAAAATTATATCTTGAAAAGAAATCTACCGTTATGTGCATAAACTAATTTTCATTTAAAAAAATCGCTCTCTATTATTCTCTCGAAGTGAGTTCACCCTCGTGCCAGAGTTTTCACAGCCGTGATTGCTTTGGAAATAATATTTATCGTATCATAGCCAGTCATCACAGAGGGATTATTTTTTGCTCGTTAAAAAAACGAAGTACATAACTGCGATACGTTATTCACTCTGCTAAAAAAACCGAATTCTCTTCAATTATATGAAAATTGATTCGATAAATCGCTTTTTAAATTGATTTTCTGCTTTTAAAAACCAACATGAAATATAACTATGTCTGCAGCCACCGTTTTTCTGCGTCGTTTTAATTGCAATAGTAAATATTTGGATATGTTGGATAAAAATCGGTATCAGTTAAAAATGTTTTTTTAATGATAACTTGTATGTATAAATTAATTGATATGTATAACGTTTGCGCGTGTTTCAGTATAAATGGACAGACAGATAGATAAGATTATTTGCACTGCACACGTGATGGACAACCAACAGTATAACAGTATAGTACAACAGCCCTCAGAGGCATCGGGGTGCGAGTTGACTGAAAATGAGATAGCTTGGTTGTATAACTGTGACTTGATATGTTTTGCCCGGGATGGCTAGGAAGATGAGAGCATTGAGCGAGGATAGCAGGCACATTCTTTCGAAAGATGCCAAGGAATAAATATGGAAGAAATAGTATCGGCACTTCAAAAATAATGTATAAGCACTATCTGCATATTAAATACTCTAAATATTACTAACATACCAAAAACACTATCACAATTGACGCCACTACAATTATTTAACATATTGCGATTCTTCGTGATCTTATATCACATTCATATTTTTTTAAATATATTTTTGTCACATTGTATACTTTATAATTTATTTCTTATTTATTAATTATTTTTTTATAATCTTTTTTGATTTCATTCATCAGAATATGGGCATCATTTCGTAAACGTTTCATTTCATTACACAAGCTTAAAATACGATGCATGAAACGTACGTGACCAATAAATCACATTTTATTAAAAAATATTTGAAAAATCATAATTTATGTATGCAACGTGTTTATGGGTAATCGAAACGACGAGACCGTTAAACTTATTTAAGACACATATGTGATTCGTGTTAATTACTGCACGAAATACGTGCTAGCCGTAAAACGCTTTTAAATTCGATGGTTTTTTTTTTACTAATATTAATTAATTAAGAAGGGCAAATTTTCAAACTGCAACTTATTAGTTCCTTTTTTTAGAACAAATGAAAATATCACAGTATGACTGAAAATGTATGTAGTATCATGTATAACAATTTTAGTTCCTGTTTTATGGATTTTAAAGATACCTGTAGTTTACTCTCAATACAAATTTTAAAGGAAAAAAATATGTATATTTAACATGAAATAAAAACATTTATCATAAAAATTTATTAATTAATTATTTCTTACTATTTCCTTCAAAGAATTTTCAAGGTCATTTGAAATCATAATTGAGTGAATCCCTGGGGAAAGAGGGATCAATGGGGCAGTCCGCCACTATTTTTGGGCAGTGTTTTTATATTTAGGTCTAAATTATACACAAATATTGTAAAAAAAGCTGGATTCAATATAATCAATGGTAACAATGTGTATGCAATTTGACTATTGCTGATTTTGGGAAAAGGTGGCAAATTGGAAACCACTTTAGGTGGCAAAACCTCTAGGTACGACGTAGTAAATCACATTTAGGTATATTTAACGAATAATTTTTGTATCTTAAAATTTGAGAAAATTGGAAAAGACGAAAATGTTCAAAGAATTTGATACAGGTACTTCCTGAAAAATGTATTCCCATATTAAAGATCTCGGCATCCTGTTTGATGGTGAAGCGCCTGCATATTGCGGTGGCTCGCAGGCCACTGAAAATGCTGGAATTCGTAATGCAAACTGGCAGGCACTTTGGAGTCCTCGCGTATTGGAATTCCTATACAATTCGTTTATGTGAAATCAGCCAGAGGGTGGATCGCTGACCACGTATATTGATATACTGGCTGAAATTTGAAATGGTTTGGACTTTATTGAAAAATTTTGTCCAATAGGATTCTATACATATTATCTATATTTTAAAGTTGTTTTTAGAAAGATACCTGAATTTAATTTATATTACAATCTATTTCTTGTTAAAGTAACATAAATTTGAGTTTGAATAATGCTATATTCGAGTATATTTATACAAAAAAAACCATGTGAAACTATAATTTAAAATGAGATTTAATAATCATTTTATCGAATTCTTACTTTTTTATTGAAATTCCAAACTAAATTTGCATCGATAATTCATTTGGTCATTGAATAAAATAGTGGCTAGTTTTTGAAAAACGGGGCATTAAATTGCAGAAAAAGGCTGTATATTGATAAGTTTGTCAGTCTAAACGAAAAATATTTTGCTTTATAAACTGATAAACATTCAACAATAATAAAATATCAAGCTGCTGATATATTTAAGTTGAGTTAAAAAAATATAATTGACAAGTATAGACGGTGCTTTTAAAGCATCACCTAAAAATTGACGACAGAAACCAAATGACGGCTTTCAAGCGTATATAATTCAGGTATTTTCCGAAACTGCCATATTAAATCACCGTCTGGGGTTCAAGCAAAACATATCCAGTGAGCATTTCAATATTTAAAGAGATACTTATCGCTGCATACACGAGTACTTTTAATATGTAGATGCGATGATTAATTATTTAAAACTCGCTTACCGGGGCGCCCTGGATAGGGGCGGGGGTGCGATGGGGCTCAGCCTTGGGTTAAAATTTAAATGATCCGTGTCGGGCGCGCCTGCGAACAAGGCTCTGCATCAGGCTGCTATCTGCAGCCATCAATACGGAGCCGTGTCCATGTAGACGGCGCGAGATAGGTTTTTCGCTCAAGTTGGAGATGCCTCGTACGGACTACATCGTTAATCTTCCCTCCGAGCACCTGCAAGGCGGCGTACACATACTTGCTTACTTACTTGTGATGGAACATTTTAACATTGAAAAAAAAATAATCTGATAATCAATAATAGGTAATTTTTGATTGGTCAAGGTCTTTGATAAACACAAAACCTCAAAGCTTCTCAGTGAGCTTATCTTCGATAGTGATTAAGTACATTTTTTCAAATATTGAAAATTGATTAAAGAAACTCTTAGTAAAATATCATCGTGATTTGTGTGGGATTCGAATCCACATCTCCTCGCTTACATGGCAGGTGCATTACCAACTATGCTAACGAATCACTAGTACTAGGCAAGAATTTTTAAAAATCATATCCTATAAATGAAACAACGTACTTATTATGCCAATTAAGTATTGAGCTTATCTTCCATGTGATTATTTCTTCGTTGCTTCGGTTATAAAACTAAAGCTTTTGTTAATGAAATACAATAAAGAGTTATTTAAAAACAAATAAATAACCAATTGGTTAGGATATAACAAATATTGTTGTTGGTATGAACTTGAATTTAAAAATTAATATTTATTTAATATTGAATTTGGTGGTTCAAATTAAGTGTAAAGATATATTTTCGATATTTACCAAACATATACGATTTGAGCTTAACGAAGAACTTAATTGCTATTATGTAATAATAATGTTACCAATCAAACTATATTAACGTATAAAAAAGTATTGTTCATTTAGGCTTTATAATCGAAGGCTTTCAGGTATTGCATGTTTTGATTTGTCTCGTGTAACTTATAGTTTAAAAAAACCTTTTTTTTAACCTTTAATACATTTAAATTAAGCTTTGAGAGCATTGTTGAAAAATATTTTATTAAGTATAGTTGCTTTTCAGGTGATACCATGAGTATAAAACACTGCTATTTTTAATTAATGTATTGTGTACGCGCACTCTTCTTTGATGAAACATGTATTAAGTAAAGGTGATTGGCGTCTCAAAGATAAGGTTAATCTCAGGTATTAGCGACAACAAAGAGCGGAGGATAACATGCATGCGTGTAATTACACCAGGTTTACAGGCTCCCTGATACCATCAGCTTGGGGATGAGAGTACTTACACCCACGCAATTCCACAGTGAACTAACAACGCTGCATCCTGGAGCGAGTTATGCCGAGCTACCTAACTATTTGTCGAGTTGCACAACTATCTCTATAGTTATACCTGTTTATAAGGACAGATTAACTAATCAGTTTGTATTTTAAGATTTTTGACCAATTTCATGTGCAATGAAAATATATTAAATGGGAATTTTTTTAGCAGAATAAAGCATCAGTAGTAGGAAGGTTTATTTCTCGAAACATTTTCTCTTGATTCTCGTCCGCTATTGATTTTTTTACCTGGATATAAGGAGCGATATCTTTGTAAATGTAAAGTAAACTTGCTTAATAATTTCAATTGAAAAACTTAACTGTTATTTTAGAGTTAGAGATAAAACTTGTATTTTTACCAAAATATATTTGTCGTTAAATAAATAGTCAAACGATTTTGTACTACACACATTTAAAGATTTGAATACTTGCGCAGTGACAACAGCTACTGTGGTCAAAGACTTAAGTTCCACATTACATAAAACATTTTTAATTCTTAAAAAAATATCATTTATTTATTATCAATTAAACTATTTTTAATACAAAAGTAAACTAACAAAATAGAGTTAATATAAAATTAGTGTTATTTGTTTTTTCTCGGGATATTTCCTTTGTTGTAAGGAAAACTTCGGTAATGCTATTTAAAGTATGCACACAATGCTTTGGGTTTCTCTCCCGCTAGGTGTAACCAAGTAAGGTTTCCATACATCACCTCGTTTATCTTCCCTTTAGCTCCAGCCGGGGTATCCAAATTCCCCAAAAAAAATAACATTCCAGTGGTCAAGTGTAATTTGTCCGCCCTACCTGCTGCAAGCTTAGGTTAGACAAATGAGATGGAATTTATTTGTTTTAATGATAATAGAAAACAAAGAGAGGGTGCTATTCAACTTTTCAAGATTTTTTTTGTTTTCTATTTATACTTTACATCAGCACGAAACAAATCACACTGACATGTGAATATTGAAAAATGTGTGAGCATATGTAAAGGGCGAGATACAACTATAAATATCTGATGGTTTTTATTAGGTGTTAGTCCACACGCATTTTTGCTACCAAATGTTATGGCAAGTATTAAAATAATTTTTACATAATTATATTACAACGTCTCTTTGAACAGTCAATGCATTTGAAGATATTTATTTTTAATTATAATTATGTCCAAAAATTTTTTTATAAACTTTTGAAATAAAATGATTTATAAAGTGTTTTCGAGTTATTTAATATCAAAACTATTTTTTTTAGTAATAGTCCTATAAAAATTCACAAAATCGTTTTATTCCCGTATCATATCATTTCGCCGGATAAAACCTAATAAATAAATGTAATCATTTTACTTTGAAACGCTTGTCCGCGGGCGCTTTGCGGAACGTACGCGATCCGTCTCATCCGAAAATCATTACGTTTCATTCGGCGGATTTTGAATTTTAAAAATGAAATCCCGCAGAAATGCTGGCGCATCCACAATCAGACCGGAGTCCCAGCGGCGGCGGCGCAGCGCCTAGAGAGCTACTAAGTTATAAATGGATCGCCCCCGACCTGTCGGCCGCCAAATTGCTTGTCCAACCTCAAGCAGAGGTTACTGCTTCCATGCAACGAGAAAACAATCATTCTCAACCCCAAATCAAAATTCTTAATTTACTGGTGTGTCGTTACTTGAGGGCCTAGTCCGCATAATCGAGTATTTTTAATCATTTTCTAGTCCGTTTTGCGAAAAATCCACTGCACCAATCGAGAAAATTTTAATGCAAAAAGTTTGATACATTCCTTCTTCCGAACACAATATATTTTTATTTCAAATAAATTTACTATTAATATGATAAATATGTGTTTTTCCGATTGAAGTGTAAGAATTTGGAGATTCGTCTGGTACACTTTCGAAGAACCCTAAACATTTAAAAGTTTTTTTTTTTATTGGAATTAAAAGATTAAATATTAACCATATGCGTCTTATTAATTAAAAAAAAAAAAAATCTTTAACAAACTTTGGTTTTGAAAAGTCGCCATTTTATCCAATTTTTCAACATCTTCAAGATTTTATTTTACCCTGAAAATGGACGTTAATTAAATTATAAAAATTAGATAAATATAATTTACAGTTTTTTCAATACTCTGTAAATAATCAACTTTCGATATAGAAAAATATAATGACAATTAAGTTAATTAAATGACACGATTTTGCCAGGTAATGGACTGACTGTGGTGTCCGGTTGGACACCAGAGGCAATTAAATGGCTGGGAGCAACGGCCTTAAGAAAGGGTCCTTCTATTTATTCAACAGCATCGCCCGTATGAAGAAAAAAAAATGCATTCCTATTGTCATAAAAAATAAATATTTTTTTAATGTCTGAAGAGATATAGTTTGATTTCTTCATATGTTGAAAATATCTGATAAGAAAAAAAAAATTAAAAACATCTAAATAATTTTTTTTTTAATACAAATACTTCACAAAGTGGAAATTTTTTTATCAAACTTGAAATATACGATGTGCTACATGATAATCTTTCAGGTATATTTAAAACAACTCAAAGAATTTGTAATAAGCTGAAAGAGATAAAATAAAAAAAAAACTTTATTTTTAATTAAATTATGTCTTTTGAAAGTCTGGCCTACTTTGTGACGCAACGCTTGAGGAAAACTCCCAAGAAATAGAAAATTCCATACAAAGTTTTGTACAAGACTGAAAGGAGGATGAATAAACGGGGTGCATTTTTCTCAAAATGCAGTAAATATTGACGATAAAAATATTTTCGTCGCACATAGCATATAAATCAGGGGTCTCTATGGATTTTTTATTATGTCTCTGGTCTATTGATTTTTCCTGATTTACGGGAATGGCTCCCGAACCATAGATTAGTCCCGGCCATAGAACACACTTGTCGTGAGTTTTCGCCGTTTATCTTTCGCAAAACTTTGAAAGCACAATATAAGGAGGAAAACCGCCAAGTAAATAGTGTGCACAAAATCAATTTATTGTTTTATTCTGTCTGAAAGTCTCTTTAGTAATATTTTCAATTGTAAACATTTTGATATTGTCTGATTGTTATACTAAAAATCTATCAGTGAAGCATTGTTAAACAAATTATGTCTTCGTAAATTCAATGGACATACACTGTTAAAGCAATGTTACTTTTCACCCAATATCAGTAGTTATTTATTGAGTTTTATTACCTAATCAAGAAGTATATATTGATTTATTAAAGTTTTATTTATATTTCTCTAAGATCAAAGCCTCAGATATGTAAAAAACGAATTCAAAAATATAATACGTATTTGAACGTTGATTCTCAGAGCGGGTATTGCAACTCGACGGTTGTGGTTGTTAGCCAATGATTTTTGTATAGGATTAATGTAGCCCTGGGTTGAATGCTGTGTAACTCCATTGTAGGGGTTTAACTATTCAGAAAATGCTCGCATTTCCCATGCCGGCTCGGCTTCTGCACGCACAATACACCCGCGGTGTTGTTTCGGGCTTGCCATGCGTAACTGTATCAAAACAAGAAAATGAATATGTTCATTAAATTAAACCTGTTCGTACTTTATACCCCGCCAGCTTAAATTAACGTTTTGAATACAATATTTTTGTATTCCTATCACTACAGTTATATAGAAAATATTTGTGTGTAGTATATTGTTATGGTGTATTTAGCCTCGCATCTGCCACTCAATACTCTCAACATTAGTTTGTATTTAAAAAAATTATTTGATAAATCTTACTAAAATAAATTATATGAAAACATTTATTGTTTTAATTGATATTATATTTGCAGCTTAAACTTGTTTATGGTTGTTTGGTTAGGATATTTAACTATTAACCCAGAGCTTGGCGGTTCGTTGACCATCGTAAAACGCAAACTTGAAGGCGTTACATTGAACTTTGCATGTTCTAAGTGCGTTGTGAACAAATTATACGTAATAACTAAAGCTCGTTTTTTTTTTGGTATCATACATAACGATTTTTTATTCTGCAAACCTGACCTCTAGCTATATTTTTTTGATGATGGGGTATTTGATATTACATATACAATTCTTATAATGTTGAAGAGATGAATTGAATTATTTATATTATTAAAGATAAACACATCCTTTTTACTATAAGGTATTGCTGTTAACTTTCATCTTATTAAAAAATATCTCGTTACATACATTTCAAAAAAGTCTAATCTAACTGAGGCTGACCTAAATTATATTTTTGCCTCAGTGGAGAGAGTCTGGGTTATATCTACTAGAAATATTTTTATAAATTGAGAAATAAGAACATATATGCTGATTTTGCGCTTAATAGAATATGAGATTGTTTGTTAGGTATTAAGCCTCTTCAAGTTTTCAGTACTCAAACTTTTCGACGGGCGGTCTCAGCAGTCGCAGCACGATTACATTTCTAATACAGGTTGTTGTGATAATAATCTCACTTAGAGGCAAATTATTCAAATAATATATATATACAATAAAAACAAAGTAATTTATAAATTTTATATTTTTACTCAAATGATGGTTTAGAAAATTTTATCAAAAATCTATGCTTTAAGTTATTTGCTTAAAAAAATGTGTTATTGGTATCTTTTGGGTATGGTTCCTAACTGGTTCATTTTACATGGATGCTTTCGTACAATATCGAGATAAGAGGGATATCATTTATTACTTATACAACTGTAATAAAACTTTCAATATGTCTATCAAGAATATGAATACAATATGAATCTTCCGTGGAAACTTTACTCATGAACATTGAAGAGTTTTTTTTATTATATTCCGTCTCCGATTGCGGTATCGAGAGGGCCAAAGACAAATAAAGATATTAAAGAAGACTGATGCCCGACCGAGGTCAGCGTGGCAAGTTTTATATTAAAAAAGTTCCCAGCAATGGCACTCGGCCCGCAGCCCAACTTCTGGGGCGAGAGAGAAAGTATCGTCCGGACGCGGGAGTGGCCACTCCAGCCCCCCGCCACGACACTGTAACTGACATTTTTGAAGGAGGGAAGTACAGACGCGCTCCTACATAATTGCAATTTAAAAACTCGAAAGCAACCTTTGAGAGCGTTTAAAATGAGTTTCGCCGAATAATATCGTACTTTCCGAAGCAAAAAGATTAAATATACCTTTTTAAAATATTTAACTTTCAAATGAGGTTTTTAATTTCAGTTAGGCTCATACCAGACATATACGATAAAAAACCGTACAAACATATCATACATCCATACATACAAAATTATGGGTATAAAGATGAAACGCTATTTTACTCTTCGCGTTAAGGATCACCCCTGTACGATTTCAGAGTATTTAATTTGAGAATTTATTTAGCGGTACTTGTAACCTTGTGCAGCAGGGGGACGTATCCACCCCCGATACTGGGCCGAGCTCCAATAAATAAGCAAGTACAGAGCCTCTCTTAGCATCGAAAGGTTCACAAGTTTTAAAAGGCCCTATAAATCTGCGTCTACTCTGGCTTAATAAATAACCTGCTCGTCTGAAGCCAGTTTACACCCATCACTGCGGAGTCCGACGAGATCTTTATACGTCTTCATATAAACGGTGTTCTCGAACTCACTATAACCCCGAAACTGCAAACTACTTTTCATTTTTTGGAAATTTCTTTTTTAGTAGCTCTGAGATATATTATTGAACATTTCAACACACTTTAATATCATTTTTGTAATATTATTATCAAAAACTGATTTTATTTTTAAAAAGATTACTGAACTTAATAAATGACGTACTGAGACTATGTTATTTTTTGTATTTTTAGCATGTTTAAAATCAAAAATTTACTTTGAATAAACTGGGTTTTGGTTTAATGGTAAAAATATTTTTTAAATATAAACCATTATATTACATATAATCACGATAAAACAATAGATTTTAAAATTTATATAATACTATTTAATACGCATCTTGATTAAAATAGTAGCTGTTTGTTTGGACATTTTTTTAAAATCAAATTGTAATTGCCAGAAATATTATAAATTTTTAAGAGTCTGTTTATAAAAAAAAAAAAAAATTTTACACGGTTTATTTATAAAAAAATTAAATAAATAAGCTTGCCTTGTAATTAAAAACTTAAAAAGTTATCACATAAAAAAATATATTATTATGCGAATGTAACAGGCATGCATAATTTGAATTATTTTTTTATAACACTTTATTTTTTAAAAATATACCGAATTAACCCTATTTAATAGCGATAATAAATTAAAATGTATAACAAAGGGCCACGTAGCGCGAGTCGGCCGGGCGGGTAACAGATAGTTGAGAGAGAAAGTGGGCTTCCCGTGACTCGTGAGAATCCATCCAAAGTCGATCAAGCCACCCCAGTAAGTTTTCAGCACACAATCTGGTAAGGGGTAATTAATTGATACGAATATGTGGGTAGGTGTCGGTTAGGGGTTGCTCTCGGTTTCGCGGTCTATGGATGCGCGTATAAGGCTTTATTTTATAATTTTAAAATACCTTTATCACAGCAGACAAATTTGTTGCGAGTTCTATTCATCTTTGTTTTAAAATTAAATTCGGGCGAGCTTTAAAATTGCTTGAATAAATATTATTTTTGTAATCCAACTTTTTAATATTTATGCTGATCCTTTAATTGCTAGTGACACTTTATTATAATTAAAAAATATATTTTTTAATAATACATAAATATTATTAATATTGCTTGTGAGTGCTTCATTTTAATTAAAATTATATCTTAAATATACAAAATATTTTGATGTAAATAAAGCCTATAAATATTATACATATTTTACTTTATCACAGGAAAGATGCAAAACAGTTGTCGGTTCCGAGATCAAAAGTAAGATCGTATAGTATATCAAAAATTTTAGCTTCTTTTTTCTATATCTTATAAAAAGACAACGCATTAAAACGATACGTTGATGATAAAATAGTTATTTTTAAGGCACTCTCGATCACACAAGTCTTCAGTAACTCTACTAGCGAAAGTATTATTTTATACCGTCTATCCGATATGTTTTTGTATTGAAATAATATGTGATTGAAATCTTAAGATTTCATACATCCTGAGGAATATACATCTGACGCAAACGATTTGCTTGTTATTGATACATGTGTGCAAAAGTATGCCTGGAAAGACAAATAACCTGTTATTAATAGTTTTATGCATTGGCACGATTAATCACTTGTTGAATAATATTTAAAATACGTTTTCAAGTTACAGCTATACGATATTGGAGGTTTTTTTAAATTATCAAAGAAATTTTGGTCTAAAAACGTTTGTGGTCTCCTTTAAGCTGTCTAAGGTGTAGCTTTTTTAGACTTTAGCTCTTGAGTAAATACTACAGGGGTAATGTTGAGTATACTCACATGCATCAAAGATAGCTCTCCGAATTTCCATTTTAAGTATCCGCACTAAGCACCTACTCCAGACAACGTTATGTAGCGTCACGTTGTCGTTACGACAGTAATCACCTGACAAGAGTGGATGTAAATACGTTAGTTTTATTCTTCCGTGAGTAGACTAGCAGGGCTGCAGCGGGCCCTGGATGCTGTCGTGTATGTACAATAAGGCACAAATTACCCCTTGTACCCCGTGACGTGGCGGGGGCCCGGTGCACCGCACGACTCCGCCCCAACCCCCTCACCGCGCCAGTCGGCTGCCTTGCTTCGGTAGGGTTGATGGCTTTTGGCGCTGGAGACATTCAGCCACGCAAGCCTATTTAATTACAAAGTCAATTGAATTAATTCATTCAATTTCAATGCTAAACGTCTTTGTACAACCCTAACAGGTAAGTGTTCCAATACTGTTTTAAAAAATAGCAACCCCAACAAACAAGCTTATCGTGATCAATAACAATAAAGACGAGTACTGAAAAATTCGTAATATTTAAAATAAATGTATATTAAATTAATAATGAAATCGGATTTTACGAAAATAGTCATAAAAATAGGCTACAAGTATAAATATTATTTTACGAGTGATAAATCGCGCCAATGCATATAACTTGCAGGCACGTGTATACATACCAAACAAACGTTTGCGACAGACGTAAATGTCTGAAATCGATGAATAGTCAACTCACCTTTAACAACTATGAATATTTATAAATAAACAAGCAAGTGAAGTCGTCATTATATAAGACAGCATAGACATCAATTAAGGTACTAGTAAATATTGATAAAAGACAATTGTTTCTGAAGCCTGCTGCTGAAACGCCAGAGCTTTGTAGATGGACGCGGGGACTACACTATTCTCACAAGTAAATGCTCAGTGAGATAGTCGCCAACATTCTCTATAGAGACCCGGAGAAGAAGAATAAAAGACTGAGTACAGTCAATGCAATGCCAATACAAATATTTCTTATTAAACCACAACCGACGTGAACCATCGTAAAGACGTAAAAAAAAATTTTTTTCTAAGAAAATACACAACAGAAAGGCATTGTAAAAATATTAAGATAAGTTTTATCGGTCGTGAGTTTTTAACACCTGCGTATATTTATAAATAAGAAAGGTAGCGAAGTCACAATACGCAGATAGAAAGTATGACAATAGATAAGCAGCGCCGGGTGCCGCGCCCAAGCGCCCCACATCCCTAATCGCTCGCTTTGTCCGTGTAATTTGCGACGGGCCGGAGTGTCGCCTCTCTTTAATTCCAGCATTATCCGATTCCATTGCGCGAGTGTAAATCTCCGCAACAGAATTAATTGCTTTGTTTTGAGAAATACTCGCCGAGGAGGCCGACGACTCTACTACTGGAGGGGGACCTCGGCGGCGGCGAGGAGGGAAATAAAAACATTAAATTCCCCCGAGCAAGCTGGTTTTTTGAGATCGAAAACTCGAGTTAAGAAATGAATTCAGCTTTAAATTTAATAATAACATTAAATCAGGTTGAAACAACGTCTACGAATTAAAAATAACCTATATCAATTATTTGTATAATGTACATTTATGAGAAGTCTCCTAAGCCATTTGATATGTTATTATTTTGGTAGTCCCAAGCAAGCAGGTTTTTTGAAATCGAAAACTCGAGTTAAAAAAAAAATTAGTTAGAAATTTAATAAAAACATCAGGTTAAAACAACGTGTACGAATTAAAAATAACCTATATCAATTAATTGTATAATGTACATATTTGAGAAGTCTCCTAAGCCATTTGATATGTTCCTATCAGGCAGTTCCAAGCAAGTAGGTTTTTTGAGATCGAAAACTCGAGTTAACAAATAAATTTAGCTTGAAATTTAATAAAAACATTAAAACAACGTCTACGAGTTAAAAATATCCTATATCAATTAAATGTATAATGTACATATATGAGAAGTCTCCTAAGCCATTTGATATGTTCCTTTTAAGGTAATCCCGAGCAAGCAAGTTTTTTTAAATCGAAAGCTTAAGTTAAGTGATAAATATAGCTTGAAATTAAATCAGATTAAAAATTAAAAAAACCTATAACAATTCGTTGTATAATGCACATATGTCAGAAGTCTCCTAAGCCATTTGAGATGTTTCTATTTATGTAGTTTTTTTCAACAAAGCTCTGGACTACTTAAGTTAATGAAATATTTCACTTAATAGGTTATGGGATGAAAAAATATATTCATAGTTAATAATACATCTTGGATAAGTTTTATTAGATTTTATTTTAATTAAGCTGAACACTTAATAACCGTTTCAGTTTTCTAGGAACCAATTCTCGGCAAAAAGGGAATATTATAAGCTATAATTTTCTTAGAAAATCAAGTAACAATCTAGATATTATAATTTAAGTCCTCGTCGAGTTCAATCCTTACTTAAGAAATTATTTTATAATTTGGGAGGTTTATCAAAACATAAGAAACATATTTTAGCGAGAAAATAATTTTAAAATAGATCGACTTAAAGCATTCTGCTGCCAATTACCTTTTTGAACCATATCTTAGTTTTGTTGCCAGAAGAAATAAAACACACCAACTCAGATCAATACGAATAAATAGTTATATACTATATATATATATGTATATATATAATTAAATAAATTTCATTATCATCCCTAAAATCACAGAAAATAGCTAGCACCTGACTACAGAGGAGGCACAAGAATAAAACAGCGGTGTTCGCGTCGGTGAGAAAGTGTGGTCACCCTGCAGTGGCGCGGGTAGTAACTAGCATTAGGCAGAATTAAAGTATTTGCACCCAGATCCGCTGTGGAATGAATAAATAAATTTTGGACAAAGAGACGCGGGTCTTATACAATAAATTGTCGTTGCAGTGCCACTGTGAAATTCTCGAGTTTTAACAGGCTGAAAATTGGACGTCAGGCGCTTTGTCGCCAAGGAAGCTTATAAGAACGAAACAATAATAAATTAAGAAATAAACTCTTAACCGGATATTTGAACAAGGAAAATAATATTGTAATACAGGAACAACGGTAGAGCTTCTTTATTGAACGGGAGGAGGCTGTGGTTTTACAATTTTATTTAAAATCAGACAGTAGACGTTTCGAAATGTCTGTTTTAGATATTAAATTTAGCAAATAAATGAAACAAATAATAATACCACAAATATCAATATACCTTTATCTTCACAGAGCGATATTACTTTCAAAATAAATAATAATAGTTAAAATGAAAATGTTTAAGGTTGTTTACTATGAGTTGACTGCTTTGATTATTTTGATTTAAGAAAAGTGTGTATAAATAAAGTTTTTGTGACAAAAACAGTATTATTTTTTCTTGAAAAAACTTTTAAAAAAATTTTTTAACCACATTATTCACCAAACAAATCATCGATAAATTGACACATTCTTATGTCTGTTAAAAGTTATCTGTCGAAAACATTGAAATTCTAACAATAAGTCTAAGCAGTCTGAATTCTTTACTTAAGATTTCTGAAATGTGCAAAAATAATATTGATAAACTACGAAGCATTATACTGCTTCTAGACACAGAATTACGAAGATAATTATTTATTTTAAAATTCATGAGAATGAAACATTATCTGGACTAAGAAGCAACCAACATAAAATAGCACAAGTCCCTTCTTAGTAAGTAAATATTTAAATATCATATTTGCGTTTAAATCACAATGTACTTTACATTTATGCATATTAAATAATTTTTTTAAGGTACGTATTTAAAATTCCTTTCATAAATATTATTGATTAAGTATACTAATTGCCATAAATATTTGAGTAGACACTAAATAACAAAAAGCAACAAATTATTAAGAGATTTTTACACATTTTAATCTCTTATCAATTTTTTTTCTTGTTACGTCATTAAAGTGTATGTCGCGTTTTGTAAACAAACCAATTATAAATTAATTTAATTCAATACAAATAAAGTCTTTAAATTGCTCATTTAATAGAATAAGGAACGAGATTTGAAACTCGGCATATTTAGAAACATGTTTACCAAAGCCATACAAGGTTATCCTTTGGTAGAAGATTGATGGAATACTCACACCAGGAGCACGGCGAGTACAATGGTTACTATAGTTCCTTGCATTGGTTCCAATTATTTTATGTTAAGTGAATATCTCGTCCCGGCTTCGGCTTTGATCTTTACTGCTTATCTGTCCGTCCATAGCAAACCCTGTTAAACCCTAGACGTATCGATTGCTAGGTTCATTTTCACATAAAAGATGACCCCACCGAGCACCCACTCTATCTAACTAAATTATAATTTCATACAGTTACCCTATCACAAGTTGGTGTTATTTAATTGTAATGATACATTTGTAAAAGTGTATTAATTATAACAACTATTCATATTCTAGAATAAAGTACCGACGCTTATTCTTAAGATGAATATAATATATATATATGATTACAACCTTCCCTCAGAGTATTTCGTGGTATGACTAATAAACGTGCATACTGAGTATAAGCAAATAACTTCTGCTCTTAATATTAAATACGGCGATGTTATTTTCAGATGTCGGAAAACACTCACGGTAAACTGCGTCAGGCAATATTGAAAGAGCGGCATTAAAATAATAATATTGTTTACTTGGTATTCATATTATAAGAATACCATGAAATACTAAGCACACTTCGTGAAGTTTTCGCAGGAAGCGTAGAAGACGAAGTAATCAAACGAAATATTGAATTTTATTTTTAAAGGAAATGTTACTAGAAGTTAATATTTGAAAATGTGTTTTTTTATATCTAGGAGAAAAATCAATTACGTCGTACAATAAAAAACTGTGGGTAAAATGATGAAGCACATTTATAATTTTTTTTTCTTTATATCAGCTTGCAAATAAAAAATATAAGCATTTTATAAATAATTATAGGTTGTTAGTGTTGAAAAACTTTGAAAATTTTACTGATCTGTCTCCAATCCTTAATTTTAATTAATTTAAAAACTGATAAACAGCTTGCATCAAAAGTTTGCGTATTATTTTACTTTATGGTACTTTGAATTTCTTTAACAATATTTTTAAGTGATTTTATTACTTTATAAGAACAAGGCTTAGACATGTTTCCATTGCTTTCCGCCAGGATCTGCTTTGTCTTGTCGGATTATTCAATATCCCCGTCCGAATTTCAATCTAACTTTAAAAAGTACTCCGGGATCCAAAAAGGTTCTACATTTATTTAAATTCATTTCTCTCAATCTATCTTGTGTAACTATCCATTCCGGCAGATTTCCACTATAAGTGCCTGCAAGGCGAGGGTGGTGGCCTGAGGGAGAGGCCGCCCCTCGGACTCACCCCCTATCTATTTACGAATTAATTCGCGTTGTCTCGTTAAGATTATCGTAAGGCCCGAGAACAAAACGGCACAAGTAGTCCGTATCGCGGGTCAGGTAAACAAAGGTCGGGGTACAAAGGGCCAACAGGACATATCTTCTTTAGATTTGGGCAAATTTTGTACATAAATTTCTTCAGTCTTGAATGCGAGCGTATTGGAAAAACCGTTGTGTAAAATCATTGGTAATCAAGCTATCTGATATATTTAAAATATCAAACTATCTAGAAGGTTATATACTAATATAAAAAAACTAGATTAATAGATTTTGTATTTTGGATTAATTATGTTATGATTTTATTTTATTTTATAAGATAAGTTTATTCACTAAATAAATATAAACAAAATTGTAAGAAAAACTATTGAAATATTTCACTTTGTCATTGAAAACTGAAATATTATTCAAAAGCATTGTTTTATTCAGACAGTTAAAAATCTAACAATGCCTTTCGGTTGTATTTTTAATACTTTTAATACTTTTAATACTCATACTTTTAAAAATATTATAGTTTAATATTCTAAACTATAAATACACCTGCTATTGTTAATACTGTGTTTACAAAAATGTTTATTTCATTAAAAAAATGGAGTCAAATACAAATGGACAGTTATCGTAAAAACCAATCTAATAATATAAGAATCAGCTTTTACAAGTATGAACAAAATAATTTTTTTGTAATTTTAATATAAATAATTATTTATAACCCTAACTGTTTCAGCAACGTTTAACTACAAATATGTTATTTTTCTGGAGTGTACACAGCTAATTAAGGTATAGTTTATACAATTTTTTAAACGTTTTTAGTAGCGATTGTACATTGTAATTGACATACCAACAATATTTTTAGAAGCTTATATTTTAGATTACTCATAAAATTAATTTTTAATTAAAAACATCGTTGTTTTGGGGATAATTTTATAAAGTTGCTACGGGGGGGCTGAAAAAGTCATTAGGACAATATAATATTTGCATTTTTCAGTTAACTGTGCATCATCTATATTTTATGAATAAGTAGCGTTGCCATTCATCGTGATTATCTAGAAATCGAGTAAAGGTTCACTTTAAAAAAAAAATTACTGTAACCTTGACTTCCATGATAATGAACCTCGCAGGTTTAATATATACCCCCCTTAGCCAACACCCTTCCACCTCCTTTCTTAGCCACCACTGCGAGCGTATTCTCCCCGCCGCAAAAATGTGTTCTTCTCGGAAAAAATAAAACAACTGAATTGACCTTTAAAAAACCAAAATTCTTCTTATCGTGCAAAAAATATAATTTACATCTCTATCCGTATTGCGCCAGATGTTCTTGAGGAAAAAATTCAAACACTTTCCTTGAAAGAAATCTCTTCACGTCCGAGCCGGAGGAATAATTACTCTTTTTAAGAAAAACGTACATAGGCTCATGTATAAGTTTATAAACTGTTTATTATATTTGCTAGTGGAGAAATATACTAAGAATAGAATCTAAAATTCTAAATTATTTCCATGGATCTTCAGAAACCATTTTAGTTCGAAGGGTGAACCCCCTTCCTTGTCTTGAAATATCAATTTCGTGAATTTATCTAGAACTAATAAAACATAATAAATTATGCGTCATGTGGTGTATTTTGAGAAGTCTTGCAATTTTTGCACTTTATTGCAGTTTCTCTTCTGCTAGACTAGCTGAAAACTTAATCTCTAGCATCAGCGTCTTTTCTTTTGACTTTTTTTACTTAAAATGTTTTATCACAAGGATATTTTCTATAAGTATAATAACAAGTACTCTCCCTTTATATTTTTTAGTAAATAAGAAAAGATATATGTTCATACTCAAATTAAATGCTTTATTTTTTTTAATTTATCATTATTCAAAAATAAATTATATAAGCAACTATGCAAAGTTGACAACTGTAATAAATTTATTTTTATTAATTCAATGAATTGGATTTATTATATTTAAAAAAAATTAAATGTTGTTTATGACAAGAGTAAGTTATAAATCAGTTAAATTAAAAAAAACAAGTAATCCATAGGAATATTTGAGGAAGTTGTATTATGCAAAATATTTTGTACGAATTATTAGATTATAATGAATCATGGTACTTTGGTGTTTGTCTAGCATTCCTTTCTATTAAGGGTTCTCGTAAGATTAACTTCACGTATTTAATTCATTTGGATTTGGGTATCATCCCCGTTAATTACCTCATAACGGAATTAATACAATGTGATGTGCAAGTACCCATGCTATATATGTAATGCTGCCGCATTAAATTCAATAATAGTGTTCTCCTTTGTCTATGGGCGTTATTGATTAGATAAGTCCAAGATAATACCACCGGGAGAACAATAAGTGGACAAAATTACTATTTCGCTTATGAACTTAGATTATTATTTTTATACATTGTTCATAGTTAAAGTATATTGTTTTAATAAATTTTCATAAATATTATTCAGCCGCAAGCAATCTCAATGGTAAAACTCTAAAGATCTAAAATATCAACTAAAAAATATGAAAGAGAAGCTTAAGTCTTCAATACCAATGATAGAAAAGCGTGTATAAGTTACAAAAATAAATTAGACTGTCAATATTAAAAAGGATGGAATTTTAGATATAAATATATATATATAAATATATCCATGTATTTGAATACCAGAAAAATCAATATCATAAATTAAAAAAACCTTTTTTTTATTATTGGTGCTTAATGTTTAATTCGTTGAAAGTTAAACAATTTTGATAGCCAATCTTCAAATGCCAAAAAATGTATGGGGAGTCTATATTTAAGTTTATTATAATTCATAAATCAAAAATATGGAAAGACACATTCATTGTGAATCAGTTTCTAAGAAAGGCTTGGGTTTTCACAAAAAAAAAATTAATTGTATTCAAAACAAAAAATTTAAATTGCTTCGTTTTGCTACTTAACAAGTTATGATCTCAGGTTTATGAAAAAAAATTGATTATTTGTAATGGTTTAGAATCACTTAAAGTCAAAAGTCAAAAAATATGTTGATACTATTATGTTTTCAGTTATATCGCAGCGTGTGCAGAAGTTTAAGTCAAACATCTATGTATTTATATATATATATATATATATATATATATATATATATATATATATATATATATATATATATATATAAATCAGTTATAAATACGGTAACGCGATTAAGCAACAAAATCAAGAAAATACTAAAATTACAAAAATAAAAAATACGAAAAGAGTGCGGCGTGTTTCTTTTCGTGAAATGTTTTCAGTGAATGATTTAAGGCTCTATTAACGCTGGTAGTTTCGACGAGGTCCGCGTGTACTCGCAGGTTCTTGTTCACTACGGCATGCTCCATTCTACTTACGCCGACTATGATTAATTAACGAGAGCTAATCAATACAGTGATTGTGCGACCTCGGCACCAACGGTTGGCTTATCGAGAGAATCAGCTCCGGCTGGAGGCACTCGCCGATCGAATTATGTACAATCAACCCTCCTACAACACGACTACTTCGCACCGCGTTATATCAAAACCGCGCAATAAAAAACTGTAAAAACTATATAAACTAAAAATATTGTTGATGTGTTCGTAAGTTTTGGAAGATGTTGTTATAAGTTAATTTAGTTTCTTGGGTGTTAAGCTGCTTCATGTTTCTGCTTCATGTTTTGATTTTTTTAAATTTTAATCAAAAATCAAGAGACCGAAACTTTAAAGCAGTCAAACACCCAAGAAATCAAATCTACTCATAAAACACATTGTTTCAAATAATTTCACCGCATAAAAAAACGTGTTCTAATACAACCACGTTATAGGATTTCTATTAAATATTTTGCTACGCATTATATGAAAACCGTGTAATAAGAATAGTACGTTGTTAACGTAACTCTACTAACAAAAATAAATTATCATCCATAATTTAGTATGTTGTATTTCCCACACTGATACTTTGTCGTAAAGACACTATTAAAAGTCGCTTAGAATTAGTGCAATCATAGAAATATTAATCGGTTCACATGTAAATACAATTTATCTACAAAACAATTCATACGGGTCATATTAATATTATTAATAACTCATTATAGTTTCCACTCTCACATTTTCTATTATAAATTTTTATTTCTAGGATAATTATCTTGTTTGCTTTAAAACATACAACAAAATTTACAAAGATTTAATATACATGCAACATTAATATGAATGAATAAATAAAATGAATGTCGTAATGATTTAATGATAAAACTATATGGTTAGAAAGATAGCATAGTTATTAACGTTTAAATTTAATAATAAAAAAAAAAATTCTTCATATAACCGACCCAAATCAATCAGTAATTTTTATTACTGTTCTTAATTCTCTTCGTATCATAAATTGTCTTCCGGCTCTTAAAACAAAAAAGAAAAAACATTATGAAAAGTGATTTTAGTGCAAAAGACAATGCTTATTCCGAAAGAGTCACAAGACGAATACAACCCTTTGAATGCTTTTGGCTACTATCTAGCCTGTCAACTAGTTTTCAACTTCCTTATTTACAGAGTTGGGTGGTTATCGATCTTACTTTATAATAATAAGGCTTTGGATTTAATTTTTTGTGTAATGTGAATTAAAAATGAGAATACCTGTCATTATTTTTTTTCAAAACATAATATGAGTTAACACTACTTCTTTCTGGCATACTTAACATGGCGCCATGATCCTTTCAACCACCCCGACTCTATAACTGAGATAGAATTTGAAATGTTATATGCTAGCGTGAAACCAAAGACCTAGTTGCAAGATACATATTTGACGACACGCAAGCATTTTCGACTTAATTAAAATGCAATTGCAGTATTCTGTATTAAATAAATCCGCATTTTAGACACATCTATTTCTACTCTGTTTACAGTATGATCAAATTCAGGAATATCTTATTGTAACACCTTCTAATCATCAATTGACTGGGATTATATTATTTACACTGAGCACGAACCTTCCCGCTCTCCACATTCTGTTGTTTGTACATGACTACTATTGTACCCTGAGGATGTGTAAAGGATCGGTAATGGAGTAGTGGACTTCTAATGATTGCGAAGGGGTGTGGTTTGAAAATACCTTGTCGAGGTGGGGTGGGGGCTCTTTATGTAGCTTGCTGCAGAAAGAGTATCAGACCTAAACGCCAAGGCTTACAGCATATAAATATAAAACTATGGTGTAGAAGAACCCGGGAACTCACTATGAACACTGTCTCAGCATGAGTATATGCTCAGTGAAACGGTCGCCAGCCTCCTTTGAGGAAAGGTACTTGATGAATAAATAAAATTTATTTAAAACCATCGGTTAACAGTAAAAATGAGTGTATTTTTTTATTGCTTGAACTCTTTGTCTGGAATATCAATCGGGTCTGGAATATCAAAGCGGTGTCGCACGAAGAGCGAAGGGGGTTGTTTCCCAGACCGCGCGCGTGTGCTTAAGATATGGCGGATTCCTTGTCGCGCCAACCACCGTGTTGTGATGCGGTAATGGGGAATTGGTGTCAATCAAGCACCGCGCGTGCAGGCTCCGCGGCGGACACCCCCACCCTCTCCCAGCCACCCCCTCCCACCCTGTGTTCCGCTCTCGGAGCCCTGCTCAGATTTTACGAGCAGACGCCGTTGTAATGGAGTTGCCGTGTTTCTTCGGGATCTGTTGTCGAGCGACTCTAATTATTGCGAGGCGTCTCGAGTACGATTCTCCGCGAGGAGGAAGTGACGCCTCGTTAAAATGCTCCGTGTTAACTGGGTGGTTATTTTAAAAATAAGTTGAGTGAGCTTCAACCGCTCTTACGCTGTAAAACGTTTAAATAATAACAAAATCATATGTTGGTTGTTTTTGTATATTTGAAATATATATACATACATTGTAACGACATAGGCGATCGTTCCTTTTTTTTTGCAAAGAAAAATGTAATACGCCTTAAATACAAACAATTCCAAAGACTTGTTTTGTAAGGAAAAAAAAAACAATGCCCAACAAAATTTTATTATTTTTTTTTTTATAAATGTTCAATTTATATTCATGTGTAATTAAAATTTACGTAATTGTGATGCCATAGGCGAGGGGTCCCCAACTTTTTTGCACCCAACAGCATATTCTAGAATGCGGGTCGGGCGGCGGGCACCATTTATTTTTTCAAGGTATATTTTATAGATGGATATAGTAAATAATACATATAGTTCACAAAAAAATATTTTATTGCAAAAATATAATTATTAAATATTTAAATTATGTTAAAAAAATAGTAGGAAGTAAATAATAGCATAAAAATTCTGGTAATTGAGTCGAATTGGGGCAAATATGCAGTAAATAATTATTTTTAATAGCAACTTAAAAATGTACATTTATAGCTAAAAATTACAAACAACTGGTTAGAATACAAAAATTTCAGTTAGGGTCCAGACTAAGTTAATTGAAATTTTAATGCATCACAGAGACGGTGACAAACCAAACTACACCCATAAGATGCTATTTCAACAGGCTTACATATGATTTTCTGGTAAGAATTATAATTTTGAAAATTATAACAATATAATTATTTTCGCGTATATTTCTTTGTTTAATTATCATCAAATCGCAAAAGTATTAGGTAGACTTTCACATAGCATTCACTTTCCTTATACCAACGCAAAAATATCAGAGACACTTTCACATGGATTTCACCTCACTTTTATCTACGCAAAAATATCAGTGACACTTTCACATATCTTACATCTCACCAGCCCTACCGCAAAAATATCAGAGATACTTTCTCATAGATATCACCTTACTTGTAGTACCGCAAAATTATATATTTATTCAGCAACTTTTCCATAAAGTATCAGAACAATATCGCGAACGCTTATCTAGAGGGTGTTATTACAGAGAAATAGACAAACTAAACCACACCCAAAAATGCTATTTCAACCGGCTTATATATGATTTTCTGGAAAGATTTATTATTTGAAAATTGTAACGATGTAATTATTTTCGCTTATTACTCTGTTTAATTACTAAATTTTGTTTTTTTCATAGCATTTTATTATTAACTTAAATAATTTGTTATCGTGGTCGCACAGCGGCGGGCACACGTAAAACAGTCGGCGAGCGCCATAGTGCCCGCGGGCATAGGATTGGGGACCACCGTCATAGGCAAACATTACTCGTTACTCTGGGAATAATATAATGCATCTTAAACTAATATTGTTCATTTTGTTGAGGAAATATGCAATGCATAACAAAACCGAATGGTTTTGATTTTAATTTGATGTGTATTTGAAGCTTTCAACTATAATATTGTAGCGCTATAGACAAACAACACTCGTTTTATAGGGGAAAATTGCAATGCATATTTAATATTGATTACCCAATGGACAGTGAATTAGTTAGAATAATAGTTTTCTTAAATAATAACTAAGCATCAGATACGATAGCCAAAAAATCGTAGTAATACAATTGATGTGAAGTAACTACTAAATAGTATCGATTATCTTTGTTAAGCATTTTGCTTTAAACTTAAATATAATAAGGGCATGTATCTAGTATACATACTTTAAAATTATATTTTAAAAAGTCTTAAATACTCGTTTCAGCTGAAGCGATTTTCAAATTCAGTCTCGATGACAATTGTGTAAAGGAAGTGGAATTAGAAATGAAAGCCCCCAGGAATAAAAAGAAACCATCCGAAATATCTTTCGACTTCATTGTTAACACAAACGAAAAAGCGTCAATTCTGTTTATTTTTTTCGTAAAGTATACAAAGTAATATCCAAATGAGTCAATTTTTTTGTTGTATCCTTCTTCTTGGATTAAGGAATAACATATAAGATTGATTTACACGTTTTGTCGCCGAAACCTATTATACTCAAGCAATGTACTTAGGTTTATGTCTTAAACGAAAGCGATGGATATTTATCTTACTCTGTGTGCAAAGCAGCCATTTGTTTTCTTTAAAATCACATTAATTAAAAAATACAAGAATAAGGGAGAATAAATTACTCCATTCAAAGAAGCTTTAAAAATAATAGGAATTTTCAATTTATTGCACTGTGCTTAAGTGAAATACCATTGTTTCTTTTATTTCAGAGAATAGACAAGATAAATAATAGATAACCGTCTACAGACAACAAATGTTTCCAGACTTATGCAAAAAATGTATAGACAAGGAGACCCTCTTTGTGATAGAAAAAACCTAAATAAATTTGGAAGTGTCTATGAATAAAATAAACACAAACACTACAATTAAGCAACTGAACCATTATAAAATAAAAAATGAAACGAAAACTTTTTTTTACATTTTTAAAAATTCTGAGCTTCAATGAATTCTCTGATATTGTATTATTTCTTTAATTTTACTTTCAAAGGCTGGGTTTCAGAAATATTTTAAAATTCTGTTAGACATTTTTTCATAAAAGAAAGATCCTCTTAAAAATGATAAATTGATAAACTCTTCAAATTTAAAAATATAAATCTCAATTCCGCTCATTGAAGATTTATTTATAACTAACTGATACAATAATACTATTTATAAAAAAAATTAAAAACATTTATTCAAATATAAAACTTAGTTTTAATTTTATTCGTATAATAGTGTGAACTCAAACGACCTCAAGGAGTAATGTTCAAAATATAAACAATAATCTTATTGTTTATATATAACCATTAACAAACACTAAGAAGTAATTGAATTTTTTTCTCGGTTAAAACTCTGTATTTTCTACCATCCATGTAAATTATACAAATAATATAAACCAAACAAAGAGACCCGAGCCATAACAACTCCCTCGAGAAAGGCCGGGTATTGTTTATTTTGAGGTTTTGAAAGCGAAAATAAAAAATTAGGTCAATGTACTTATAAATCGGATCCACATAACATGCAGTATAATACAAAATCGTGTTATTTGATAGAGCCGTGTAGAATAGGTAATTTTTCCATAATTCATTGTGTTTTTATTACTCTCTTCATATCTACATCTTATATATTCGTATTGAATATACTATATGTAAATACACTACTTGTTTGTTTGTTCATCCTGCATTTTGTTCAGTCGTAGGATTGCACCGTCAAAGTAAGCATTATGCAGGTTTTATATGAAGACTGCAACAATATGAATAAAAATATTCTTAATAAATAATTCTGTTTATATATTTTAAAACAATTTCATTTAACTGAAATAAATATTTTTACTAGTGTAATAAAAATGATTTAAACAAAACGTACTCAGAACAAAAGAGAATGTATTTGAATCCCATTTATATATTATTTAATGTCTAGTGTATTATCAATTTCCTTTAAAAACTAAATGGTAATATACAAGTTTCTTGAATCATGATTCCCCCAGTATTGATCATTTAATATCTATTAATCAAATTCCGCATTACGGAGTTCATTGTTCCAGTCAATTACCCTTCTATAATATAATTAACAGCTCCTAGCTGAATGTGATGAGATAAGGAACATAAGCGGCAAACATTCCTCTATTCCGAGACGGGGAAAATAATTTACTATTTATGGGTATAATGAAGAACACTTAAACTTTATGTTTCATAAAAATAAACATAGGAAATCAAATCTTTTTAATTACGTTTATTTTATATTTATTTATGTATGAGTGGGTCTATGTGTGTGTATGTGTGTGTGTGCATAACCGATGAGTTGAAAATTGCGAATTGTACGGTGATGGCGCATCAAAGCAAATCGTAGCTAAATAATGTAATTATAAATTCACAAATAGTGATACGTGGCATTTTCCGGGTATCGAAATCAATATTTCACCAAAGCCGTCAGAACAAACACAATCCCCAAAAGTCTCACTGCGACCGGCCTCGCTCAACATTATGCTAAGCAGCCCTCTTCATCCCCCCGTAAATAAATAAATTCCCCGGTAGCTGCGGGGAATTCCTCATTTTAGTTCACACGACACGTGAAATGTCACGGTCTGACGGCGGCCCGACCCGTTTGTACTTCCATCGAGTACTACGATAACACTATATCGCCATGTATCAACACAAACAAACGCACTATTCTAGTAAGGCAATCCGAAAAATTCCACCCGCTAATTGTGCTCGAACGGTTCACAAATAACATTAAATATATATATTTATATATCGGCTGCTATAATTAGTTTATAATTAATCCCGATTATTTGTCCGTCATGTATTGAGACGCAATACACGCGTGGCAGCACAACAAGCTCTATTGGACATATTCTCGTGATTTTGCCGAAAAATATGTTAATACGTGTGTGTATAAATAATTATGAGGTCAAGAATAATATATACATAAGAGTTATTGATTTTTTTTAAAAACACGTGTAATTGTGTTTGAGCTGTTATAAAAAAGCTGTATTTTGTTTGAATTTTTTTTAATTGATAATTATTTTGGGACTTAAGGTTTACTTTGTGGGAGTGTTCGTTGGTTCCGCGTTTCTGCAGGCAGTGTATTTGGATCGATCCGACGTCAAACAACAGCACGGACGCTCGGCACGATCATGCCAGTATTCTGCATTCAACAGACACGGCACATCACATTACCTGGAGGAATCGACTGAAATAATTTATCGGGGGAGCATTTTTGTTTCAGGGCATACGCTGCCTGAAAGTACAGCCTTCCAGAGGGGGACGGGGGCAGCGGGGAAACTGCCGCCCGGGGAGCCATCCGCGGCAGGTCGCGCTTTTTTTTTATTTAAAACAAAATTGAGAGAAGCTTTTGTGTGTAATGTTTGAGTGAAAATTTTGAGAATGGAGATTTGTTTTTGTTTTCAAATTTATTGTTGGTAAAAAAATTACTTTGTCAACATGAGCGCTGTTGAATCGAATCGAAACGTAAAAACCCTTTCAGGATTATGTGTATGAATTTGTTTGCGTCGTCGTATTTCAATCCGTGTAAACCGATTCTTGTATACTGATTCTCCACTGTGACTTTCATTTAACTGTAGTGCGTGTCACGAACGATATTTTTAGTACTCGATATCATACGCGATAATACTATTAAAATGAAATGGTAGCAATTTATCCCATACAATATGAAAATAAATAATATCGTAAATGTGCAGTAGACTGTGAAATTGCATGGTATTAAAATAAATACAATGTATTTGGTATAATCTTCAATGAAGCCGATCAAAATAAGAGAGTTTCACTAATGTATTATTCATTCAATGAAGCGTGATATTGTTGTTCTCTAAATAGAAAAAATATTAAATCTTAATACATCTCATACATTAAATACAAATCATTACTTTATTTGTTTGCTTAAAAATATGTATAACAAAACCTATTACATTAATCTACAGCAAATATAGTATTATATATATAACATGCGTTTATTTTTGAATTTATTCATTTAAAATACGTTTTTCATTTCTATTTGTATTTTCAATTTTACCAATGATTCTATTTCAATCGTGCATTACCAAATAATAAAACAGATTGATTAATAAAGCTCAATAAATGTCGGTGAAAATACACTTTTAAGAAGTTAACTTATATTAACAGTTTAAAGAAGGGATGTTTTACGTATTGATAATTTTGAATTACTGAATGATTATAAGAGTACTAAGAATAACTTACATAAAAAATTAAAACATTGATTTATAAAAATATATTTAGTAAGAAAAAAAATCAAATTTCGCCTACTCAACAATATTACAACATCGATTTTTTTTAATCCCAGTGCTACCTTATGCGTGTAATTTTAATTAAAATTCGTATTTGCTTCTTTTATAAAAAAGGTCATTTTGCTTCCGTGCGGTTAAATACAAAAATTCTCATCTTTTTTTAATTCTAAATGAAAGTTCAGTTTAAATTCAAAAGCTAAGAATCCCTATTTTTACAAATTGTCTTTTTTACGAATAAAATAACCTGGGAGTATTTATATTCAAAGTTACAAGTTTCACAAAAAAATTAATAACGATTTGATATTAATGCCTGTATTAAGCACATAAACCTTAAAATACGCTGCTGTGATGCTACAAATTAAAAAAAAAAAAGTTATTTTTCATATGTAAAATCGTGTCACTCCACATTACTTTAAGGAAACATCAACGCATATTTCTCTCCAGCTAATTAAAACTTTTAAATCTATAAACCAGACATATTTGTTTTTACAGTCAAAAATCGATAATTTAATCCACTAAAATAATGAAAAAAAGTTTAAATATACTATTTAGTTAATTTAAACTTTACGCTTATTTAAGCGTCGTTATATTTTCAACAAAGATGATAATTGCTAAAATATGTAGGTTGTGCTTCAAAATATTTTAAAATGTTACAACCACCCACGTAGCGTTGTTTTAATTTTTCAAATAGTATTATTTTTCACGTAAAACAACCCGAGCTATTTTATAAAACTTTTTTTAGCGTTACAAATAATAAAGTTTAATTAGTAATACAATACATACCGAAATTAAAAATTTAAAAAACCGTCGGAGTAGAAACAAAAAGTGACTAGCCATTTGGGTTTTCACTCCGAGGCACTTATTTTTGTAATTTATCGTATTTTGATATCCAAAAAAATGTAACGACAAGATGTTTTATAAATATAAATTTTTTTCTAAATTTTCCCGTTGATCCAATTAATAGTTTTTTTTCAAATACTCGGTACAGATACTGCATACAATAAACACAAGCCTTAAGTCGGTTGTAGAATTAATTTTTTTTTGTATTTATATTAATTTTTCACATTTATTTTAAAAAACTTAATTTTTCTCTCTTCTGTTAAAACAATCTATTTTGTTGTGCCAGCTGAAGGAGTTGACTCTAAAAACAGGGGCTCCTTCCATCGAAGTGCAGAAGCAGTTAGTGATCCCTTTCTCCAAGAATAAACAAGATATAAAAATCAACAAGGTCATATTTATAGGCTGTTTAAATAATATTTTCCGGGAATTTTTATTATTGTTTTAAAATCTCCCGAAAATATAAAGTGCTTTATCGAATAACTTTGAGACAGTCACTTTTATGATTGAGCATATTTGTAAAAATACACACTTTTTTGTTTTTAAAAAATAAAAATTTCCCCGAATTGATAACCGTTTAAATGTTTTCAAGTATTAATTTTATAATATATCATTGAACAGATTTTTTAAAAACACTGAATAACGTTTGTCTTTCCTGAAAATGAGGTTTTCTATATGTTATTTAATACATATTCTCAAATATTATATTTACTTTGATTATACGAGCCATAAATATTATATAAGGTAAGACCACTGTACGTTATTTTTTTATCTTTGAAGTGAGTTTGATCTGCATTAACCCATAATATGAGAAAATAGAGATGACTTATAATAATATATATATATATATATATACTATTCAATTCAATGTTAATGGAATGAAAACACACTAAACATATGTATGTACATGAATAGACGTATCTTTAATTTCAACACGAATACTTTGTTACTCAAAACACTTAGCGTGTTCGTTGAACAATACGTTGCGTAAGAGCCTTAGATCCGGAGTCGGCTGGAGTCGTGTAGCCCCGGCGCAGGTATCATTTGCTCAGCAGCCTCCATTGTAGTGAGTCATGCGCTGCTAATAAATTGAATCTTTTGTAGAATCACTCGGCATACGTATGGAAATGTGCGACATTAGTCCCGACTATACGTGCAAATGTAATTTCCCACGGAGACTTTGTATTGCTGCGTTTGCCGATACTTTCTATCTTTCCGTGGAATGGTTGCGTGTGCGCACTACCCAGAGCTGCTATTTAAAATATGTAAAACATAAGTGCCGCTTCAATAGTCATGTAAACGAATGAAAAGAAAACACTGAAAACAATCAATAAAAAAATATTGTATATAATCAATTCATTATTAGTTTTAAGAGAGATTTAAATTTTCATAGATTTTCTGTTTCGTTTTTATGTTATAAATAAAATTTAAAATACGTAAGAAAATAGATGAAATTTATCAATAGTTTAAATTAACGTTGCTTAGGTGAGGTTAAAAAATTTTTTTTCTCATTTGAATGAAACAAAATGTAAAATCCTTACACTATATAAAACTATTTGACATTAAAGCAAAAAATATAAAATTTATAACAAATTTTATATTTAAATGAATTATTACTTTAACTTTTAGTTTAAGGGTCTTATATTTCCAACGCTTCCGTTTTTTATTTTTTTTTAAAACTAATTTGAGTCGTGCTGTTAAAAAAATACAAAAAAACACAGTGACAATTTAAATATATCCCCGAAGAGTCATAGAGAGCCGCCATCTCCAGTGTTGCTATAGCGGGAGGGCAAAAACACTCACAACCCCGCTCCATTAATGTGAATAGTTAGACAGTCTATAGATAAGGCAGTTACCTTGGCTAAGCGATTGTTTTACCAGATATGTCTTTCCGTTTGCTCGGCGTGACTATCTCAATTTTGATAAAATAATAATTTAGTATTAAAAAGAAATTTAAAAAAATAAAAATATTAAATATTTTGTACTCTAATTTTGCCACTTGAGTCTAATCAATTGTTTTGACGAATATCAACATGTTTTCTTTCAACCATATTGACTTAAATTTATAACCAATTGAAAAAGCTTGCTTGCTTTCTTTTTCAGAGATTCTCTTATAGAAAAAAACTGCCAAAAATAAACATCTCTTATTCAAAAAAATAAACGGCAAAAAACACACATTGACTGATGAAAAAACGATTCGTTTATTTATAAAATATTAAAAATATGTAATATACAAATGCTTATTTACGATAACTCAGTTTAATTTGATTTTATTTCAACTCTTTTAATATACTATAGCGACGCTTTATCTCAGTTTCCAAGTAGCAAAAGTGGAAGTCTTAAATCCGTGTAAAACTACGGCTAATTACAAACCGTAAAACCGCATCTCAAAAACTCAAAAACAACCTTTCACTTTATTCAAATACAGAAAAATTTTCATCACCTCCTGAAACACAGGCCGCCTGGAAGGCACGGCCGATCTGTATGAAAGGGCGTCACCTGAACCGAGAGAGCGCCGGAATTTCGGGTCTTTCAGATGAAGCTAAAAAGGTTGCAACAGCTTCCGCCCTGATTGCTGATGTTATCGCCCGAGCCAGGGAAGCGGAACAATCTGGAATTCTAAAAATGTTATTTTACTTTCAGCTTCTTTGGAGGCAGAAAGATACTTTCCGTGTTTTTGTGTTCTTATCATATTAATATTGAAAAGTTTTTGGGCTGGTGTTTTTACCAAGTTTGCAGCGTACCCGTTTTTATAATTTACTATATATATATTTTAGCAAAAGTATGAATTATTATATCATTTTTAAAATATATTTAACTACTCTACACTTCAGAAGCAGAAGACCGCTATTAAAAAAAGCAAAGTAAGTAAACATTTATTCCATATCGATATATCGTAGTATTTACAGTAAAATCAGGGTCACATCATCATAATTTACATATTATTTTGGAATGTTTCATCCGCATTAAATAAGCAATGACATTAATTTTACGCAAACGAGACATTTATATGTGATAATGATCTACATCATCATTTTGTGAAAAATAGACAGACATCCTGAAGTCACAAGTTCTTTCGACGGATAACGAGGAACAGCGATAAGAAGGTAACGAGCAAAAAATTTTGATAGAAAATCAAAGTCATTACTTAATACTTTGCTATTTGATATACAGACATTTTGGCACGAAATTCCAATCTTATTTTGGATCAACCAGATATATTTTATCTACACAAATGTTCCACAAATAAACACGAAATATAGAAAGACTTCATCAAATTTTTTCGATTTGTTGATGAATTCATAACGTAGAGATTTTTATAGTAGAAAGTAGTCACTGGAAAATAAATTATTATGTTAGACATAATACAAATCATATAAATAATACTTACGCTCTTGTAAGTTTTTGCGAAGAATCACTAGCTTTGAATAATAACTTTGAATAAAAATATTTACATAATTTAAAGTTTTCCCATTATTTTGTTGAGTTATGGAATACGCAATATTGTTCAAGCATATATGAAAACATTTTGTAAGACATCTTACTAGCTTTTGCTCATGTTACATAACTTAAAAATACACGATTAAAAAAATAATCGTTCGTAGACAAAATTTGGACGAGAAAAAAATATTGATGAAAGAATATGTCTGTGAAATTTATTCCAACTTGTTAAGCATTTAATAAATTTAGTTTTTAGTTCAAGTAAGGTGGAGATAACAGGATTTTTTATCCAGCCTGATTTTATGGTATCAAAAGTTTAATTATTTTTATACTGATTTTAATTTTGAATGACAAGAAAGCCTGGTTAAACGTAAGTTTATATTTCAGTAACACGTGGGCGAACTAATGTGTATTTTTTTAATTTATGCGAAACATACTCCAACGGACCTAATCCATGTCTTCCCGGAGGGAAGCCGCGAACTCGATACTTTGAGGTACAGGGAGGTAATATAATCCGAGCAGTCCAAGTTAATAGAGAATTAGGAATTTGCCGATAAGGCATGTAGACTATCCAGTAAACTCAGTGGTTACCGTATTATGTAACACCATTTAGATATATACCCATCTCGAGTAAGCTACCGTCTTGGATGTGGCTTTCTGTTCGCATATGTTTTGAACCTTATCATCAATATCAGAAATTATTATCATGACTGTAAAATAACTTTACACAATCATTAATCTTATAAGCACTAGGCATTAATAATATAAGTTTTTATGCATAAAATAGTAATATCCAAGAGCTGAGCACACTACTCACCGCGACTAAATGAAGAACATTCAGTATTTCGGAGTTTTTTGTATTTCATTCTTGCTGTGTATTTTTATTAGATCAGATTTCAAATCTATGATTGAGAAGACACATGGTTTTGTTTAAAGTTACATTTAATGTCATTATAACTTCTGTGATAAGAAAATTAGCTTGTGATGCCAAATGATTCTATTTAATGACAAAAATAGATAAAACTGATTTGTATTTTAAAACATGTGCGATCAAGGCCGACACAATACTGAAAAGGATAAATGTAGTTTATTCACAATAAACCACACGATTATTAACAAATGCCAAAAGTGCGATATTAAACGAAGAAAATGAATATTTTTTCAATTGTTAAAAATGGACGAAAATAAATGTGTTTTCTTACGTTATAAAGTTCTTGTGAGAGTGGAACACGAGTTTGAAGATGTTTTAACGTCGAAATTTTAATTGAACAACATTGTTATTAAATAATGTATTTTCACGTTGGAAATGAACACAAATTATTCATGAAGTTGTTTATTTCTTTTTTGTGAATAAGTTAACTCAATTATCGTGAAGTTTTCAAATTCCATGATCTAAATATTCAACTTCTGACTTAAAAGTTATCTTGAACTGACATGCTTGTATTGAAACAAAAATACACAAATATCATTTATAGTTAGTTTTAAAAAACACACTTACTCTATCAGGATATAATTTTAAGTGTATCCCAGTTTGGCTGCTTAAGATATTACTTACGATGAGTGATCCCTTTATAGCAGAGTAATATTTACAGAAGCCTCCACGCAGAAATTTACTGTGGCGATAAGAAAGCCAATTAATAAACTGACACAAGATTCCAAAGTCACGCCGGAGATTTGAAACCTGTAAACAACCTGGAGGTTGTGCTTGACAGCTGACGTCACGGAACAGAAGCTCAGAGTAGAAACCGGAGAAAGACTTAATTATGCGGTGAATAGATATGCCCTGTTAATACTTCCCATATCATCAATTTTTTTTTGAATAAAATTCATAAAAATGGCAGATTAATGAAAAAACGTGTTTCCAGTTAAAATATATGTTTTCTTTTTCATTACCTCTCACTAATCGAATTGAAATGATATTTGTATGCTTTTCACTTGGAAATAAAGCATACATTCTTCGCAGCAGTAATAATAAGTAATACGTATAGAAAGATGATGAAATTAAAAAAAATGGTTTTGAAAGATAGATTGCTTAGTGCTTATGGCCCGTCAGCCAGAGATTAAAAAACAGACAAAACAATTTAAAATCACATTCTTCATAACTAGTATAATATTCTTGATCAATAAAAACTGTTTTATTTCTATTATCAAGTTTGCTTGAGTCAGTAACTAAAAAGGATCTATCTATTGAATCTAATTGATAATATGAAATACTTAAGTCAACTTGTAGATTAATCTCCATTTATAGAGTTTAAGAGAAGATTAAGATAAACGAGACCAATATTTGAATATTTCAAAAGCCAATAACTCTATATTCATAGACATAACATTTTCTTCTATGGAATAAGGTTTTAAAATTTACTTCGTACATAAACAAATACAATATTTATTTTTATTTAAAATTCGCATAAAATGTTTAAAAAAAATATATTTAAACTCATTTTGGTGGTGTCAGCGTTATCAAACCCTGGTCATATCTTGTGCTCACTGGAGCTGACGACCTTTTTTTTATAAGTATGATTCAGTTGATAATCGCTAAAGCTAAAAAAAAGTTTGAAACGCATACAGTTCTGTACTCCAGACTATATAAACCATATGTGGAATATTCATTACAATCTTTTCAATTCAATATGTAGTGGTGAACTGGTCTGGTCCAAAACCTTAACACCTGTCTTGAAGCTGTTTAAGCATTTTGGTTACTTTTTTTTTTAAAAAATCACAACTTAAATCACCTTAATAGATAATGTATTAACATAATATAACGTTGTGCTGTGTGATGCGCAAGACAGGTAAAACAAATTCTAAACTAACTGAGCCTTTTAAATATGGTGATTTGTAGATAAAATTTAATCCAAGATAAAAAACTTATTTTAATTTATTTGATAATATTTACATCTATAAAAGTGTCTGAGTATAGGAACATGTGATTTAGGAAAGTTATCAAAAACACAAAAAAGAAGAATAAGCAATGATCATTTCAAGTCAACAGGCACGCCTTTATCACATATGAACAATTTCAGGCCATAAAATAATAAATTTTCAGAGATTTTGGTCCATTTTTGTTATATGTAAGAAAAACTCATGACTCGAATCTTATTATTTGTTGCTTTACAAAATCATTTATATATATATTGTTTTCTGGTTTTCTCACTTCATTCCAAGTGATAACAGATACGCTCGATTCCAGCTTTAAACAAATATTTAAATCCAAAAATTTCGGTCAGTTAAAGCGATTATAAGTTTTTTTAAACTTTTAATGAGGATTAATCATTGATGATTTTTTACTGTCGACTGAAATCAGCGTCTAGTCGAGATCAATCCCGTCTCGGGCGCTGGCTCGGTCCGTGGGGTCACCGAAAGGGGTCAATCTTGTGCAACGATGGGCAGCCAATTTGCCAGCTGATAGAATCCAATAAGCGAAACATTAATTGCCTGGCACTGCCTTTGTGGAAATGCATAGTTTAATTTTGTAATTAATAATTAAAACTGTTTCAGGGAAAAACGGAATTATAAAACAGAAAACGAATTTGTTGATATTTCCGTGTATTAGTTTTAATTACTATAAAAATGAGCTTACAACCCCATATATTATTATGCACTGTATATTTTAATATTTCATACGAGGAAAGACTTTCGGGTTTCTTTAATGTGAGTTATATTGATTTTAATCCTCTCTCTTTTAATTTTGAATTTCAAACTATGCTGAATCACAAAATTATCACAATAATACAAAAAAAAAATAGTTTTAGCAGTTCCTTGGTGAAATTTGCTACTCGATTACTTAATAATTATAAAGCAATAAAATCATATGTTTCAGACGCAGTTTTAGCTGGTTAAGGTTCTTGCTAATGGCAGACACTAATTAATCTTTTTATAATGTATAAAATAATGCAAGTTTGCCAATCCAATAAGCATACTTTTTGCATTGTTTCAACTTTTAAGTGTATTTTCCTATTTAACTACTTATATATCTCTAGTTTGGGATTCGTGAAAAAGTAAATTCATATAAAGGTATGAATTATGATTTCTTCAATAAGATGGTTAATTTATTAAAATGTGGAACAAAGATTAACGGTTAAGTCGGCCTTTACCAAAGTCAGTGGTGTGAAGTGTTAAAGCACGGACCGTTAACAAAGCGAATAAAAGCCATCTCGATTTTATAATTACGCTCTCTTTAACAGCCATGAATACATCAAATTATCTTATTTATCTCTCCGCCTTCATTAAAGCTCGGCACTCAGTCGGTTGAATATCCCTGGCGGTACTTCAACAGCCTATTTAAGTTTTGCAAAAGCCCCAATTTAAAACTCCGTCTTCAGGGTGGCTCAACCCATTCGCTAAGGGACGCTATTTTTGTAATATTTTCTGTCTCAAAATTTGATGGAAAGTTTCTGAATTATTACATCGGAAAATTAAGCAGACTACATCGTCTTCACAGTATTCAGATTTTGTTGAATAAATGATGCGTAAACTTTGAAAATAGTTTTTGTCTCTGAATATAGAAATTAAAAAATTAGATACACGTAATATTCCATAGTTTCATTATTCAATTTAGTTAGTAAATATAATTTATTTAAGACTTAAAAATTCATATCGATTAAATTAAAGTTCTAATCAATATTCAATGAAATAAATTTAAAGACTAGAAGACAAAAAAAAAACATATTTTTATAAAATCAAATTCGTTATACATAGTGCGTTTTTAGATAAATATGTTTTGTCAATTAATTTTAGGTAAGGTTATTAAAAAATATCTACGTTTAAAATAACCTTTAATCAATAATTGACAAAATTAAACACTTCGATACAATTTTTTTTGGTTTTATTTAAATTGTGGTTATATATTGTTTCATTGGCTTTTAGTGAATTTTAATAAGAAATATTTTCATAATATATGTTTTTAGTAGTAAAATGGTATATAGAGACTATGCGTGCCTAATAGAAATTAATATATTTTATTCTTCTTCTTCAAGAGCCTCTCTTCAGAGGAGATTGTTCCTCCCTGAATATATCTATCCTGAGCCAGTATAATAAATTCAGTTGTAACAATGTTAACTTTCTTCAAATTTTCCCTGGACAACCAGATGCAATATTCAAAGACTTTAGAAATTAACGTTTTCAACAGTATTTCTTTTAATTAATTTAAAATATTTCCTTTCTTTTTCTTTTTCAGTTTAAATGTATAAATCCGTTAATTTTCAAAACGAAACCTTGACGCCGGAAACTATAAAATTGATGTCACTTCATACTATTTATCTCCAGGCAGTTATCTCTTCGTCCCTTTTCCAAGCCATAAAGTGCTTTGAAACGTTTAACTAGTATGATGGATCCAGATTAATTGCAGTCAGCCGGGCCAGCGTTGCACTTTACGGTGTGCAATGCATGGCACGCGACCGTTGCACGTCCCATTTTATTATAACATCCCTTTTTGTTCTCCTGTGCTTTATACCATATCATTGTTAGGAACTGGAAAGCATAATTAACGCGACATGTAATGACAACAACGTACTTGCATATATAGGAACAAAAACTCTCTCTGTACTGTCGTCGAGTAACAGAACCCTGTTTAATGAGTACAAAATAATTGCATGTACTATGCTAAGGCATAGAATATCCTTACGATCATAGCGGGCTAGAATTTCAGCAATTTTAACCACTGAGCGAGAATTTGAATCGTTTTACAAAACAACAATAAATAAAATATGTGTATTTTCTACGAAACGACCACAAAAATTTAAGAAGTTGGCGTACAAATAATACGTACACTCAATTATCAATTTCAAAAATGTGCTACTTTACCAACTTGGACTTACTTAGCAAAGCTAAATTTTAAAATATTAAGAGATCCCAGAGAAGTTCGCATTTATAATTGGCCTTTAAATTAGGTAGTCAATATATTTCTTAGTCTACTGACAATATTTCAGAAACATTTTCGCCTCTTGGCAAAGTCCCCAAAGATACCCCGGCGAGAGAGAGAAGCGACAGAATTCCGTGTTTTTACTTTGTCGCCATGGCAACGTATTTTGCATTTATTCAGTAGAAAAATAGACCAGAGGACCTCTGGTAATTTGATGAATCGTTAAAAGTATACATTTCTGAATTTTAAATTTAGGACCTTAATTAAATTAACTTTGGATTTCGGATGCTTTCGGCCATTTTCACTCCGCCTCAGCTAACTTATAATGAAAGTAATATTATTCGGCGCGAGCTGTTTCTTAACGATATTATTAACTAACTGTTTGCTGAAGTATTATTCGTTTATACAAATTATTAAACTAATTGATTTTTTTTGTTTTTGTTTATCAGCAGATCATAAAACATCGACTTAATTATTTACTCAATTTTAGACTAAGACAAATAAAATCTGTTATCTAATGTGACGACACTGAAACCGCAAACTACGGATTCTGAAGCAATTTTTCTTTTTATAATGAAAATTGTATATTTTTAAAATAATTTTAAATAGATTTAATTATAATTTAAATAAATAAACAGCTTATTTAATCTTGGAATTGTATTCGTTAGCAGACCCCATTTTTTCTCAAGCCTTCCTTTGCAAAAAAAAACTCAATTATTTCTGGATAACGCAGATAACTTAATTTCAGCCAAACACGGAGACGACCCGTTTGAAAATGAGAGACTTAATTTAATTATAAACATTCATCTAGAAATTCTCCCCGGTTTTAAAAATAATTTTCTTCATTTAAAAATAAAATAGCTGTTACTTTTTTAAAACACATTTACATAAAATTTATTGTAACCCTACAAGCAAAACATAGAATAAATATTGCATGATATAAATAAGTGATAAAAAATCTTATTACTTATAGCTACCGAAAAAGTTAAATATTTGTGCTATAAATAAGTATTACATATTATACGCGTAAAATATTTTTTTATTAAAGTATTCCTAAGGTTCACTGGTTTTTACGTAATATGTTGAATTATGTATAAACAATTTTGATTCTTACTTCCTATATCCGTAAATATTTGAAACGAATGAACCTCATTGATAAAAATATCTCGATCACGAATACTTTGAAAATTTCAATTTAATGTTATTCATAAATAAGATGAAATATTTTTAAAAGTTATATTTATGTGATTAAGCATATTTTTTCACACATTGAAAACGATTAAAGAAAACTCTCAGAAAATATCATCGTGACTTGTGAGGGATTCGAACCCACATCCCCAAGCTTTCATGGCCGGTGCATTTATCCAACTATGCTAACGAGCCACTGCAATTTAGTGAGAATTTTTAATAATCATAATCTACATATGAACCAATATGCCCAGGCTAATCAATATTTAATGATTTGCAAACACTGGACTTAATTAAAGTAACAAGTGAAGCATTTTTATATCCAAATATGGTTATTATTATTTTTAAAATCTATTGATGTTTAGCCGAGACGCGCACCATTCTATTTATATTAAATTGGATTAATGTTAATCAGGATGCGTATTTATTTACCCATGCAGGTATTAGTATGTTTATGTGATTAAGCATATTTTTTCACACATTGAAAACGATTAAAGAAAACTCTCAGAAAATATCATCGTGACTTGTGAGGGATTCGAACCCACATCCCCAAGCTTTCATGGCCGGTGCATTTATCCAACTATGCTAACGAGCCACTGCAATTTAGTGAGAATTTTTAATAATCATAATCTACATATGAACCAATATGCCCAGGCTAATCAATATTTAATGATTTGCAAACACTGGACTTAATTAAAGTAACAAGTGAAGCATTTTTATATCCAAATATGGTTATTATTATTTTTAAAATCTATTGATGTTTAGCCGAGACGCGCACCATTCTATTTATATTAAATTGGATTAATGTTAATCAGGATGCGTATTTATTTACCCATGCAGGTATTAGTATGTTTATGTGATTAAGCATATTTTTTCACACATTGAAAACGATTAAAGAAAACTCTCAGAAAATATCATCGTGACTTGTGAGGGATTCGAACCCACATCCCCAAGCTTTCATGGCCGGTGCATTTATCCAACTATGCTAACGAGCCACTGCAATTTAGTGAGAATTTTTAATAATCATAATCTACATATGAACCAATATGCCCAGGCTAATCAATATTTAATGATTTGCAAACACTGGACTTAATTAAAGTAACAAGTGAAGCATTTTTATATCCAAATATGGTTATTATTATTTTTAAAATCTATTGATGTTTAGCCGAGACGCGCACCATTCTATTTATATTAAATTGGATTAATGTTAATCAGGATGCGTATTTATTTACCCATGCAGGTATTAGTATGTTTATGTGATTAAGCATATTTTTTCACACATTGAAAACGATTAAAGAAAACTCTCAGAAAATATCATCGTGACTTGTGAGGGATTCGAACCCACATCCCCAAGCTTTCATGGCCGGTGCATTTATCCAACTATGCTAACGAGCCACTGCAATTTAGTGAGAATTTTTAATAATCATAATCTACATATGAACCAATATGCCCAGGCTAATCAATATTTAATGATTTGCAAACACTGGACTTAATTAAGTCACGATGATATTTTCTGAGAGTTTTCTTTAATCGTTTTCAATGTGTGAAAAAATATGCTTAATCACATAAACATACTAATACCTGCATGGGTAAATAAATACGCATCCTGATTAACATTAATCCAATTTAATATAAATAGAATGGTGCGCGTCTCGGCTAAACATCAATAGATTTTAAAAATAATAATAACCATATTTGGATATAAAAATGCTTCACTTGTTACTTTAATTAAGTCCAGTGTTTGCAAATCATTAAATATTGATTAGCCTGGGCATATTGGTTCATATGTAGATTATGATTATTAAAAATTCTCACTAAATTGCAGTGGCTCGTTAGCATAGTTGGATAAATGCACCGGCCATGAAAGCTTGGGGATGTGGGTTCGAATCCCTCACAAGTCACGATGATATTTTCTGAGAGTTTTCTTTAATCGTTTTCAATGTGTGAAAAAATATGCTTAATCACATAAACATACTAATACCTGCATGGGTAAATAAATACGCATCCTGATTAACATTAATCCAATTTAATATAAATAGAATGGTGCGCGTCTCGGCTAAACATCAATAGATTTTAAAAATAATAATAACCATATTTGGATATAAAAATGCTTCACTTGTTACTTTAATTAAGTCCAGTGTTTGCAAATCATTAAATATTGATTAGCCTGGGCATATTGGTTCATATGTAGATTATGATTATTAAAAATTCTCACTAAATTGCAGTGGCTCGTTAGCATAGTTGGATAAATGCACCGGCCATGAAAGCTTGGGGATGTGGGTTCGAATCCCTCACAAGTCACGATGATATTTTCTGAGAGTTTTCTTTAATCGTTTTCAATGTGTGAAAAAATATGCTTAATCACATAAACATACTAATACCTGCATGGGTAAATAAATACGCATCCTGATTAACATTAATCCAATTTAATATAAATAGAATGGTGCGCGTCTCGGCTAAACATCAATAGATTTTAAAAATAATAATAACCATATTTGGATATAAAAATGCTTCACTTGTTACTTTAATTAAGTCCAGTGTTTGCAAATCATTAAATATTGATTAGCCTGGGCATATTGGTTCATATGTAGATTATGATTATTAAAAATTCTCACTAAATTGCAGTGGCTCGTTAGCATAGTTGGATAAATGCACCGGCCATGAAAGCTTGGGGATGTGGGTTCGAATCCCTCACAAGTCACGATGATATTTTCTGAGAGTTTTCTTTAATCGTTTTCAATGTGTGAAAAAATATGCTTAATCACATAAACATACTAATACCTGCATGGGTAAATAAATACGCATCCTGATTAACATTAATCCAATTTAATATAAATAGAATGGTGCGCGTCTCGGCTAAACATCAATAGATTTTAAAAATAATAATAACCATATTTGGATATAAAAATGCTTCACTTGTTACTTTAATTAAGTCCAGTGTTTGCAAATCATTAAATATTGATTAGCCTGGGCATATTGGTTCATATGTAGATTATGATTATTAAAAATTCTCACTAAATTGCAGTGGCTCGTTAGCATAGTTGGATAAATGCACCGGCCATGAAAGCTTGGGGATGTGGGTTCGAATCCCTCACAAGTCACGATGATATTTTCTGAGAGTTTTCTTTAATCGTTTTCAATGTGTGAAAAAATATGCTTAATCACATAAACATACTAATACCTGCATGGGTAAATAAATACGCATCCTGATTAACATTAATCCAATTTAATATAAATAGAATGGTGCGCGTCTCGGCTAAACATCAATAGATTTTAAAAATAATAATAACCATATTTGGATATAAAAATGCTTCACTTGTTACTTTAATTAAGTCCAGTGTTTGCAAATCATTAAATATTGATTAGCCTGGGCATATTGGTTCATATGTAGATTATGATTATTAAAAATTCTCACTAAATTGCAGTGGCTCGTTAGCATAGTTGGATAAATGCACCGGCCATGAAAGCTTGGGGATGTGGGTTCGAATCCCTCACAAGTCACGATGATATTTTCTGAGAGTTTTCTTTAATCGTTTTCAATGTGTGAAAAAATATGCTTAATCACATAAACATACTAATACCTGCATGGGTAAATAAATACGCATCCTGATTAACATTAATCCAATTTAATATAAATAGAATGGTGCGCGTCTCGGCTAAACATCAATAGATTTTAAAAATAATAATAACCATATTTGGATATAAAAATGCTTCACTTGTTACTTTAATTAAGTCCAGTGTTTGCAAATCATTAAATATTGATTAGCCTGGGCATATTGGTTCATATGTAGATTATGATTATTAAAAATTCTCACTAAATTGCAGTGGCTCGTTAGCATAGTTGGATAAATGCACCGGCCATGAAAGCTTGGGGATGTGGGTTCGAATCCCTCACAAGTCACGATGATATTTTCTGAGAGTTTTCTTTAATCGTTTTCAATGTGTGAAAAAATATGCTTAATCACATAAACATACTAATACCTGCATGGGTAAATAAATACGCATCCTGATTAACATTAATCCAATTTAATATAAAAAGTTATATTTGGTATTTTTTCATATTTTAATTTTGATATTTAGTTTTTTCCTCTATATATATTTCAAATCAGTCGAACTCACTATTACTCAAAATACACATCAGCGATACAAACTAAAACCCATTCTTGTTTATTTGCATAGAAAAAACAAGTGCAAAATCAATAAAAATACACATTTACAAAGTTATAAAGTAATTTTCATACTAAAATTAGCTTTTGTGTACAGTAAAAACTACTTTTCATACTTTAAAAGTTTTTTTCACTCCATTTTTTATGGTTCAAACAAGCCCTGCAGGTTCTTTAGAGAGTTGCTTTCTTTTGTGTAGGATAAATAATAACAAGAATACTCCTGAAAAAACTTTCACTTACTATGGAATTCAATGTTTTGTTTTTTAGCTCAGTGCATGCAGTGAGATTAAAATAACGATTTTCATATTAAAAAATAGTGCAATAAGTTGAAACCGGAAGTTAATATTATATTAGATAATCAGTTTGAAGTATGTAACTGTTTGATTTTAAAAATATTTAAGATTAAATCTCACTTCATTGCTATAAAACAATGCCCTTGTAATATTTAATAGTATTTTACATTTAATTTGTTGTGCATTGCTTTTGCTTATATTTCCATACCTAAAACGTTAATAATCTGGTTACTGTAAACGCTTTCAAGTTTTATAGGACCAATAAAGATGATGCAGTCTTCTGGGACGTCCATGTTTACAATTTATAAATATAAGACACAGATTTTGGAAGATCGATTTGTTTAAAAAAGAAAGCGTATACAAAGTACGTATATAAAATCATATTAATATTTTGGCAATCCTTAGCATGAGTGATGTGTATTTTTCATGTATGTTATATTGGTGAATATGTATTACTCGCAAACCTTTGCGATTTCTTTTGAAATATTAACATTTGAGTAGTATAAATATTCAGAGTTTTAAATTTGTAAAAATGACTTTCCGTTGATATTCAGGATATTTCAAGTCATAACTCATGGAGATGATAGATTAGAAATGAGATCAATCTAAATCAAAGTGTGCCGTGACATTTTGGTTAACTTTGGCCGGGCCCGAAATTATTTGATTTGTAATATTGCTTCGAGGGAAAATTAATTTTGTTTCTCAAAAATTTCGCAAGAGAATGAATTTTATGGAAACTTTCTGATTTAAAATATTTTATCCGAACATTTATTTTTCTGCGAAATATTGATTTCATTGCTAGTCTCTTTTGAAAAAATATATTACATCTCAATTTTTTTTTGATCATACAATATTGAAATCACACATTAAAAGCATAAAAAAAATAGATGTTAAAATATAAATATTTTTAAACGAGATAACAATATACAATAACAAAATATTATTCGGCTTGTAATGGTTTCTTCTAAGTTATATGAATAAATATTATTTATCAGCTTTTAATACTCTTGCGATGAGTTGAAATAACTTATAAAATTTAAAAACTAAACTTTAGGCGGTGTTAAATTTAATATGAATAAACAATTATAGAACTTAAAAATTGGTTGGAGATAAAACTGCAAAACCTCTATTATCAAAAAATATATTTTTATCAATATTGAAATCGTGCTTTTTACGGGGCTAAATATTCCGGTTTCGGAGCCAGAATACTCATTATGAAGCGCATGCACCTTTATAATGCCGGAATAAAACACACAAAACTTCCGAAATTGAAATTCCAATTCTGGATCCTAAAAAAGAGCGCCCCAGAGCGGAAGCGAAATTCATTCAATATGGCGGCCGCTATGGCCGATTAAAATTTCATCAAATTGTGGGCGCCAAATTGTATCAAATCCTTTAAGGTAAGTGCCGCTGCCGAGGACGGCGCATTGTCAATCTTCCGATATTACTGCGAGGAATATTCCGCGATTACACTTTAGTGCGGATTTTGAGGTTTTATTTCATTGCACTTTGGCTGGATCTTTTACTTCGACCGCCATTTTCAATTAGAATTGCTCATAAATAACATAAAAAATTTAAAAATGATATATTTTTGAACGCACGACATCAATTCTGACGCTTCATAAAACTTGTAAAATCTTTATTATTTTTCCAGCGTTTTCATTTTTTAAATATTTGAACATATTTTAATAAGTAAGTAGATTAGTATTTCTATACTTATATGTACTGATAAATTATGTAATCCTTGTCCTATAATGGGTTTCGTTGAACTCTAAAATTATCCTTTCCTCGGCTTATAATGCTCGTACTAATTACTGCAGGTGAACAAATAGGATTTCAAATTTTAACAAGAGACCTGCATAATCACACTATTTTCACAAACAAGAGCTTTAAATCTTTTGCTTGTATACAATAGTAGTATTATAAATTATTTCTAAAAATATTTAAATTATTATAATAATTAGCTCCAAACACTCAAGAGCATATTTTAAAGATGGTGAAGCGACTTTCGCTTCATGAAAGCAAAAAACGTTCTTAGGAATAAATATTTATAATTACAGTATTTTATAATAATCGTCAAGGGTACTAAGAAATTTGGCTTTTATGTACTTGGTATAATAAGAGTTTTAATAAACGATTTTTGTTATGTAAAAGAAGCTATAATATAAAAATATATTCAAGTCTTCAAAATTTTTCTTGTCCAATACTTTCACATAATAGTCCAATATATTTTTATTCATTGCAATTATGAATACAGGCATGCCAAAAGAAAATAATAATTAAACCATAGTATACACCAGCGACAGTTATTAATTAAAAAAAAAACAGCATTTTTGTCCCCATGTCTTCAAACTTTAGCTCAAATTCCTTTACATGTATTAAAAGCTTTCATAAAAAAAGGAATCCTTGCAGTGATGTCTGCAGCTACGTCAAAAACAATCAGTCCTTTAGAATCCATTCGATATAATACGTTTCCTTCGGGAGTCCCGGACCTGCCGCCATTCTTCCCGCTAACAGTTCGGACCGGTCTATAAATCGCGAAGGGGGAACCATTTACTTTACGGTTTCAGTACTTAAATAGAGAGAGCATACAGCCGCGGTTTCCGAGGCTGATTTTTCCATGAATCACTCGCAGACAGACTTCTTTGTGGGGTGTTGGCCAGCGGGAACATATTTATATACTTGGCCGTTCTAAACTACATTCTTACAGGGATCCTCTGCCCGATGTACTTTCTTGCTTCTCACATTGTTTTTGAGCGCTTACTTTTTTCATTTCTATCAACTGCGAGGCATAATACAGTATATTTTATAGAACAATAAAAATAAATTCAAAAAACAAAAAATTGGCAAACATAATTATTTTAAAGACGTTTAATATTATGATTTTATTAAAACTAGCCATTATATTGATTTTAAATTAAATAAAACTATTTTTTTATAAATTTCTATATGGTTGTCCTTAATTGTCTCTGCATTTGAATTTGATAAACCAAAGATGTACTTGAGATGTATTATTTTAATAATAAAAATTAAATAAGCCGATTCCGGAGACAAGCCAAGTCAAACAAAAAAAAGTTTCATTTTGTTGCTTTGAAAATCTCTTTTTCACATATTTTTTCCTTTGATATTAAATTTATTTTTGACTAAAAATTGTTCTCTTCTATTAAACAGATTCAGAATATATGAGAATTGGAAAGCTTTTGTATCCTTTTTCATATCAATACGGAATATTTCTTCCCTATTTTCTTAATTGTCGATATAAATCTTTATTCAAAGCTTTCAGCTAATTTTTATTCACTGTCTTAAAATTAGTGTATTTAAATAATATAGTGTAAAATAAACTCATAACTATGATATTTTTACAAGCATCACGAGAGTAATTAATATTTCCTTTTCAGGTATAATCAATGTATTTGTGATTAGCTTTTGATAGAACTGTTCAGAATTATTTATTGGCAATATTATAGACTGTATACTTCGATATTTTCCGTGACACAAATATCAAACAATAAAATATACTTGCGTCTGTGTTATTTCATAGAACAACACCGGTTAGTAGGACTTTATTCATTGTCTTCAGTATAAGCGTTCTGTCTCACAATCAACCATTTTACGATTTTCAATTTACCTTAGACATACTATTTTATTTTTTATGAATGGTAAAAAATAATGTAATGTTCGTTCTGGTGGTAAATTTTACGATCAACTGTTTGGTAACTTTTATTAGCAAAAGAATAAATACATACCCATAATTCATTTTATGAGTCTTATAAATCACAGTAGCAAATAAAAACAGGTGTATATAATTTAAATGGATTTTCGATATTTACGTTTCAACTCTACGCTATTTTCAGTATTTAGTAATCAGCTTATCTTATGCGATATGATTTATCATATCTCGGGTAAATTTCGATTATGCATTTCTTCAAGTCTATATTTCTCACGAAAGCTATTATTTTTGCATCGAAAAATTCTCAAAAATGATGCCAAAGCCTTGGAAATTTTCGAAAACTTCCTCAATTTAAAAGTAATTCACTTTAGGTACAGTAAAATAAATCTTTTCATATTGGAAAGTACAGTACATTTCTAAGTAGAAATCTTTAGTATCATAACAGTTGGTTGTAATGCACAAAAATTTATATGATTAAATTAAAAATAACACGTTTTTTTGAGAAGGCAGATGCCTCATTTTGAGCGCGCCAGAGATAATAATAATTTTAAAATTTGTATAACCTCGATAAATATTTATTCTGAAAAGCACTCAAAGCGATACACACATTTATATTCTAGCATATCTCTCTAAATTGCAACACGGTGTACTCATGCAAGAGACTAGTATTTGCACGAACAGGTAGCAGTTCTTGTTTAACTATTTTCTAAATTAATAACTCAGCTCATTTTGAATCCTCGTATCAAACACGCTATCTACATATTTTAAATCGAATTGCCTTTCCAATAAGAATAGGGTAGTTGTATTTTCACATCCAGTCAATTTCCACCATTACGAGATTAGAAAAAACCCTTATTGCCCTGCACTCGACTGTTTTCTATTTCGTAGAGCCAGTATGGTTTTTTTTTGTTTGTTTTTGCTTGCACACTTGAGACCATAGTGAAAATGTTGTTTCATATAAAGCAACTTAGTCGCTTTCAGTTTTCAGAAAAATTAATAACTCTTTATAAATCTATAATCTTCAGAACATTGATCTTTACATCGTTTTTTTATTTAAAAAAAAATTAAATATTTATTGAATAAAGATTATATTATAAACAATATGTTATATACTCGTATATGTATTCATTCGTTTTTTTTTAATTGTAACTTTAATGGATTTAATTTTACAGTAAACTATTTTTATTTTAACAAAACTGGGCACTTATGAATAATCCTTACCTAACTTATGAATGCAAAAAAATCCTAAAAATATTTTTAAGGACTTTCTGTCAAAAATATTTAATATAAAAAGAGAGGATCAAAATTACTTTAGATTTTAAGCATCAAATATTTTTACTGTTTCTAAGGTAACTGTCATGTTATTGTTATAAATTATAATAAGTTTTATACAAAAATTTTAGGATACTTTCTGCGCGTGTAATACGAACGCATTAATGTTTTATTTTGCGTTTAATTATAGTTAAAACGCCGAAGATTTCTATCTCGTGGAGAAAACGTAGCTTACGTATGAAATAAAAGCAATGAAAAACAGCTGGTTGTTTTTATACAAAGGCTTACTCTACGATAAGGGGTACCGTGTAGAGTTGCCTGTAAGTGCCTCTCGCAGCGCAATCGAACCGTCCGAGGCAACAATTAACCTGGCGTGGCGTGCGGGGCATAGCAACCAGGGGGGGGGGGCACCTGGGGGGGGCACCCTACGTGCCCCCCTCACCAGGAATAATTACAAGTTTAATTAAATAATGCCATGCCTTACATGATGTCATGGAAAAATATTGCATTATAATAGCCAACAATAAGACTACACAAGTAACGATTAATTTTGAGCTTTCTGATTAGGTTGAATTTGCTGCTTGATCTTCGTGCTCTGTACAAAACTATCAATTAAACTAAGTGAGTTTATTTTCTGTATCAGTCAGCAGAAAACATCAAAGTTCAGATCACAAAAACTATTTTGTTAAAAATGTGGTTTTATATGCGAATTACTTAAAGCTATAAGAAAATATGTATACGTGAAAATGTGTGCAACCTCCTCCCCCGGGGTTGCGTTTGCTTAAGTTTAGATGTCCACGTTTTTAACTGCTGTCTTTCCAACTGTAAACTTAATCACGACAATGTTGAAACTAAAGAAACCTGAGGGAACTTTCTTTAAATAAATAGTAAAGAAACTTTATGCCAGACAGAACAAAGGCTCTATATAAATAGATTGCACAAAACACGTCCCTCAACTTCTGAGAAAAGCACGGTTTGTCCTGAGAGAGAGAAAGCAATGGTTGATCTTTCATTGTTATGATATTTTATCCTTTTTCAAATTAAATACAAACGTATTTTTAATTACTGAAATAATATTTTACTTTTACGTATTCAATAATATGGTGATTCGACAAGCAAGTACTATTTATATGTATTATTGTTTAATTTTGATTTAATCACGATAGTAAAAAAATATTATTATTATTAGGCAAAAACGCAACAATTCAACGCAATATATGAAAGCAAAAATCGGTGCAAATCTCAACATTATTTTTCATTGAATTTTTTTATGTAAATGTGTTTGAACTTGTGGTTTTTTAACTGTATAAAATATATTCAATTGAATAAACTGAAAAAAGATAATAAAATCACAAAATAACCTTAAAAATATGGCAATTGTTTATTTCTGGTGTTATTTTATACAGAAAATCAAAAAAAAAGTTTTAAATGAATTTTAGTTACAAAAAGTGTACGTTCTTAAACAAATAAAAGTAGTCGATTTAGTTTAAAGCTTTGAAAAGACCTTAATTGCTTGATCTGAATTCAATTACTCAAATTTACAATCATGAATCACGCAACACGGTCAACAACTAGGGTTAGATTTAATTCAATGGAATAATATCATCTTGCATATCAAACAATATTATGATTCATGTTGCATACATTATATATTTTTATTATTACTAATAAAACTCATCGTTCAACTGGTCTGTTCTTTTTAAATTTAAGGACATAAACTATATAATGGAATATTTTCTTATTTAAAATAATTTCAAAGTGGGTTATTTTTTTTTGGTTTATATCAATTAAAAGTAAATTTTAATACAACGTCAACGAAATACAGCTGTTTTCAGGTGGTTCTACAAAAAAATCATATAATGGGAAATTTATATAATGATTTAGGAATTTAGGAACAAAAATAAGTGAAATGACATGATGAAATAACATTTAAACTTAATTTTAAAACACTTAAAAGTATGAGAATGATTTATAGCAATAAGGTCTATTATTCTTTACTTTGATTAATAATAAGTAACAACTCTCTTTAGTTACAAATAACGTTCATTTAGTCTCAAACAAGTTATGAAAATAAATAAAAACAGATCAACAGTATCACTTCCAAGGAATATAAACTATTAAGGCCGTTATAACGTAAGTAGATAAAACATTTTTAATTGGAAATCTACTTACCATTCTTACATAATAATGAAGTCATCAACTAAGAAAAAATGCTTTAACAAATATTTAATTTGCCTTCGGAATGAAGTATTCACTCAAATAATAAACAAGAAAAAGTATGAAGAATTTCTATCTCTTTAATATATATTTGGCAAAAGTCCAGCCTTGCTTTCAACGCCTCAAATCAAATATTAAAAGAGGCGAAGGTCGTAAAATAAAACAATAGGAACAATCCAATGGTACTTTATTTAAATTAAATTTGCAGAGGGTTTTCAAGATGTGGACGATCTATAGCGACCGGGGGAACTAAAAACAGCCATGTTTTGAAAAAGTGAACACGAAGTAAAGACTTTTCAATTATAGTGATGATAAAAAACAACTCTTTTTATAAAAAAAATATTTTGAATTAAAAAAGACAGGAGAAATTTGATCATTGCTCTCCGAGATAATATTATACACTGTTAAAATTCTATACAATTAACAGGCGGGTATGTTTTGGTAGTTGTTCATAGTTTTAAAAAATAAGGAATACAACTTAATTTAGTTGTTTTTAATTTGTCATTAACGTTGTTACTAGGTATGATTGGTCAAGTTAATTTATTATCATCAATTTTTTGAATCAAGGTAACTTAAAAAAAATTCCCTTTAATCGAAAATTTGGTAATGCATCATGCTCCGTGAATTTTATATGGGAGCCCTGATCACGGAGGTACCTTCAAACATTGTGTGTTTGCCAGCAATCAATATGATTGTTCTAGATTCTCGCTTGATTATTCCATACCTCCTTCAGCACACAATAACACTGCAGGGGTTGAGGAGAGCTCATTTTCTTGTACAAATAATTTAAAAATATACATTATTTCATTAAATTCAGCAAAGAATTTCAGCAAAAAGTTTATTTTAGAATAATCTAAAACAGGCTAAAACGAAAATGATAAATGTTATTATTATGAAAAAAAAAATTTGAATCATTTATCTAAAAGTATTTTATATAACGCAAACGTAAACAATTTAAAATATTTATTTACTGGAAAACATGTAAAATACTGTATTATGTTTATGTGAACTAGTAAAGTGAATTTAAAAATGAAATACCTAAGATATATATTTTTTTAATGTTCTTATAATGTATTAAAGCAAATTTAAGTAAAATCCATTTATATCCATAGAAGATGGAATTATAAGTATTCTTTTTCTTTACAGATAAATGTTGATTAATGTCTCTAAATATATAAATACTACATAAAAGGTTTGCATATTTTAGCGTTATGAATCAATATACTAAAATAGTGCTGTGAATCTGATAAATACCTTGTAAACCATGATTATCTAAAAATAAAGCTGGTATTCTCATAATAATTTTTACAAATTAAAACATATTTTCGATTTTTATAATTAATATGATATTAATAGAAGCAATTCTCTGTCTGTGAAATTAAAATCATTTAAAATTCTTTGAATGTAAAAAATATAATATAATTTTTCATGAAAAATTATAATCAGTATTATGCTAAAATTTCACCAAATTAATATTAAAATATTATTAATAAATATCATATAATTTATCAGAGGAATGAATAAGTCATCTATCTGAAAGCAAACATCGAGTTTCTGTTATTTAAATAAAAAAAAACTAGAGTCGACGAGCTTTTATCATTCACAAAAATAATAAAGATATTTTAAAGTACCTCTAAATAGTCTGACACGATAAAACAATTTTAAATTATTCAAACAGAAAATGAGCCCATTTCTCAAATATAATTGTAAATATCTTTCATGTGTTTGTATATTTTTTGCTTCCATTTGAGCATATCAAATTCTACGTTATTCATAATTTGGAGTCTGTATCTTACGCGTAGTATTGTAGAATTTTAATGAATTAACATATGACTTATTGAGATTTTTTAGAACAGGCAACTTAAAATACGAATCAAAAATATGAACTTTAATATTAACGACTCCTACACAATTGACATTAAATTAAAAGTTAAAAATTTACTCAAACCCTTTGGTAGTCGCGCCAATTGATATGCACTTTTTGATACTTTGTAATCTAGAGTTAAACTAGTTAATAGTTATTCTATATGTTAAAAATATCTCTCTTAATCAAACAATCAGCTTAGAGCCACAAAATACACACTAGGTTCATATTTTTTAAACATAAAACACAAAAATTTTACAAGATTTTGAATATTTATTTTTTATAAAACGGTTAAATATTTTAGTACAAATTCAATGGTTTCAAGTGCTTGTTTATTCTTTTTCAGTTGTTAATCAAATATCTTTACAATTATTGTTCTGTTTTATTAATATTTTAAATTTTAAAAACCCAAAAATATATGCATTCATTGTTTCTTTAGGCTTCAAAAGCAGAGTCAAAAAGCGGCTTAGTGAGTGAAACTAAAATACAAGTACACCCCTGGTAGAAAGCAAACTTCACGTGTAGGCTATTCTCAGAATTTTCATTAGTCTCATTAAAGTGGTTTTGATTTTCCTGAATATAGATTACACTAGTAATACTTAAAAACAATATTTTGTCTATTACATATAATTTCATTTATTTCATGATTTATTATAGTATTTTTACCATGACACCCACCTGATGGAGAATTGAATAACTTTCAGATTCAATCAATTGAGTCTTTTAATCATAAAGTAAAAAACGAGAGCTCCTAAAGTTTAAAAGCAGTGGAAGATAATATTTTCAGAAATACCAAATATAACCTACTGCTGCTTATTATCCAAGTAAAATTCTTAGAAAAAATAGCATTGGAAGAAGGAAGCAATTATGGATGCAGAACTAATGTAGGCCGGAAGGCGGAAGTAAAGATGAGAGAAATAAATGAATTCAAAATTTAATATGAGTAGATTTTGGCAGCCGTTAATATTAAATGGTTTGGTTACTTGGATGTAGATCTGTTGGTGTTTTTTTGCCATTAGACGTTTCCGTACTTTTTACCTGAAAATATCAAAAAATTATTCCTACACGGCAGTGGTCCCCAACCCTATGCCCGCGGACACCATGGCTCCCGCCGACCGCTTTACGTGTGTCCGCCGATGTGCAACCACGATAAAAAAATTATTATGTTTAAATTAATGTAAAAACGTTAGGAATAATAATAATATTCATTAATTAAACATAGAAATATAATCGAAAAAAATATAAATCGTAGTATTTTCAAAATAATAATCCTTTCCAGAAAATCATAAATGTACTTGTAAAAGCATGTTAAATTGGATATAATGGGTATAGCGTGGTTTGTCTATGTGAAAGTCTATCTGATATTTTTGCTGTAGAACAAGTGAGGAGGAAATAATGTAAAGTGTCCCTGATATATTTACGTTGATAAAAGTAAGGAGAAAGCTATGTGAAAGTCTATCTGATATTTTTGCGGTAGAACAAGTGAGGAGATAGCATGTGAAAGTGTCCCTAATATTTTTGCGTTGATAAAAGTGAAGAGAAAGTCTATCTGACATTTTTGAGGTAGAACAAGTGAGAAGAAAGCTATGTGAAAGTCTATCTGATATTTTTGCGGTAGAACAAGTGAGGACAAAGCATGTGAAAGTGTCCCATATATTTTTGCATTGATAAAAGTGGGAAGTGGAGATTGGGGAAAAGAAACATCAGAGAACAGAAAACTTCAAGCAGCTCAATACCTAAAATAATAAAAAGTGACCAATGCTAGGCTCACGGTGTATACTAGAAATCAAAGTCTAAAATATTTCTTTAAAAAATATTATGAAAACAAAGTGTTTAAAATTATTATGTTAAAGAAATTTTGCTGATTTACAGATTACTTAATACATTCATATTTTGAATAAAAATACTTGAGTGATTTTCCACATTTTTGTTTTTATTAGTGACCGGTTTCGCCAACCTTTCACGTTGGCATTATAAGATAATGCCAACGTGAAAGGTTGGCGAAACCGGTCACTAATAAAAACAAAAATGTGGAAAATCACTCAAGTATTTTTATTCAAAATATTAAAATGGAATTCCACCAAGTACTCTCTGTCAAAAATATTGAATTTCTTAATACATTCATATCAAACACAATAACAAGTTTCAAAATGAAAAAAACAGATTATTCAACCAAAAATCAAATAAAACTCTACGTTTGTATAATCTGTCGTTAATTTAAATGAAGCCAAGCCACCTTGCCGTTATACGTGCCGTTATGAGCTCACACAGACCGGACCGCAGGCATTCTAACGGCCGTTTGCTACACGAGTACACAGAGCGAACCCCCGGCCGGCCACTGAAGGCAACTTTATTGAATTTCCTCTTTTTGCTTCTGTTTTTCCGAGACAAACTCCACAAAGTTCCCAGATATAAATTTTCCCAATGACCGGAGCTCGAGTCATCCCCCGCCCTCGCTCCAACCCCCCTTCCAATTTGCGAATGGAAGTTTTTTGTTTTTTTCTTTATTTTGATTTTGCCGGGAGATGTACTATCATTAGCTGAGGTGATTTTTTGCTTTGCCGCTCTGCGCTGTGGATTTCAGATTACAGGCTGAATATTTTTTTTTTGCGCTTCTTTTTAAAATGTACAGAGTGAGTCGGTTCAAAATCAGCTCATCGGCAAAACAGTATCCCAGACTCATTACTCCCGGGCTACTCCAATAAAATATAATTTACTCAAAAATAAATTATCGGCTGTGATCAATCCTAGAAATATAATATTAATATGAACGAGTTCATAAAGTAAACAGAAATTTGCAAGTATGCAAGCTGCTGGATGATATGAGAACGAATTTCCAGCATTTTCAGTGTTTTATACAGTATAACAATAGAAAACCTGTGTCAGAATATTTTTTCGAAGGGTTTGTCTTACTAAACTAGTTAGCTTTCAACAACGCGAATTCTTATATAATCAATCAATACAAATAATAAGGGACATGGATTTTATTTTATTTAAAAAAATAATTAGATTATTTTTAATACAAATGTAAAAGTAAATATGAATTAGCATAATAAAAAAGCAAGTTTTTTTAACCAATCATAAACTAATTCAGAACCTGGAGTCTTTGACCAAATCTTAATAGGTTTATAATACGTGAATGATAATAATAGAAATATTGGCTCGAACTTAAATAAAACAGTAAATAATCTGCTACTTACTTTGTGTTAAAAATAATAATTACGACCTGTTTCTATTTTTCCCAAAAAACTATTTAACCGAAAAGCCTAAAGGCACACATTCACAATTTTTAATGTTATCAGAGTTTATTGATATTGTACAATTCACTATAAGAAATATTTTAATTTGTCTATATTTCGATGTTTTATATATATGATTGTGTCCTATTAATTTGTAAAAAAGTATACATTTTAAAAATCTGTATTCAAAAATCTCGATAAATTGATCAATCATTTATTAACGTACTTATGTGCTTGGGAGTTGCTGAAACTATAAGTTGATCAACCTCCTTGTCTGGTTTAGTCGACTGTTTAAAACTTCTCAATCAGTGTAATACTAAAGACTAGGACAATGTAATCGCCGCCTGTATTGGCTACAATTTAGTTTGAGAGACCCACTCAACGATAGTCCAGCCTCTGGTCAGCTGCGCCCTGGACCGCGCGATGGCAAAGTTTTCTCACAACACAGCATTTAAGTTACTTCAATGGACATCTAAGTTTTAATTAACCGGTTTATTTATTAGATTACGCAAACTTCATAATGTACTTTGTGCTTTGAAAATACCTAACAACACACCTTAAAACACAAAAAGCGGAGCTCAAAGAACTTTGAGTTTTTTTTTATAAATACATTTGTTATATTTAAAATATCTCTTTCTGTTTTAGATCATATCATCACTTGAAAAAACAACAACGTAAAGTGAAAAAAACATATGTTCAAAACGGCAGAATATATTACATGACCTTCAAAGAAATGATTTTGTAAACATATGTGTATTTAAATTATAACTTACAACATTGGGTATGAAATATTAGAACTAGAAAGCCTTGAATTCCTGGAATTTTTTGTAGGAAGCAAATACCATTCTTAATAAATAAGCTCATATTTCGTAAATAACATTTATTATTTATAAAACATAAATGTGTATCCTTTAAAAATTAAATCGACTGAAAACATCAAAAGATAGTACCTTCAAATATATTTATAAGTATTTTTTTTTTTTAAATTTGAATCTTATTTGTTCACTTCAAAATATTATATTTTAATTTTAAATCATACAAGAGTTAATTAAATTATAATATATTTTTTGTACAAAAACAATGAATATAAGGCTAACAATGATTTAAAATATGCTGAATATATTTTTTACTTAACTGGTAGATACGGAAAGTTTCAAACAATAATATAATTTAAAATTGAAATTATATTTTTTGTAGATTCTGTGTAGGCGTGAATTCTTTCAAAATATTCAAAACCGTGTTATTTCAAAGTGAGTCCAAGTCGACCAAAATGTCACATGGTGACATTCTTGATGGGCGCTGACCTGACCTATCATCGGCGCCCTCGCGCCCCCGCCGCCCCCGCCCCCGAGCCTTCCACCCCTACCTTCGAATCACCTTGTATGCCGATGTAATAAAACAATTATTGGAAATTTCGAATGTTATTTCTCTCATCAATTTTATTTCTGATGGTGTTATCAGCCTTTCTTCCTGAAATTCTTTTTTTTTTTTTTCATGAGAAACGATCCTGGAAACACGCAACATCATGATATTATTTATAGGATTTTTTCCTGGATTCATTTTTTATACTTTGGCCGTATATAAATATTATTATATATATATATATATATATAATATTATATTGAATATTCAACAATCACCAGCCCTTAGCTTGCACTACGAGGTGGGGTCCTGATCACATTATGCGACCACCCGACTGTGCCTGTGGTCTCCAGTTCACGCCAGTTACAGCAGCGTGTTGACTCTAAGCCATATCACAATATTGTTTCACATTTCATAAAATATGCTTGCGCTAACAATATATTTGTCATTGTTATGCTTCAATTTGGTATATAAACAAGAGTTTTGGATGCATTTTTTTAATTGAAAATAAATCATTTTCAGTTCAGATCAACTTATTTTTCATTTTTTTCTTTTATGAAAAAAAACATTGCTTTTTTTAATTCAAATATACTTAATTGGAGGTATATTCAGTTCCAATACAGGGTAAAATACAAAAAATTGAAAATCTACACAAGTTATGTAGTAAATTTAGATACTATATATGAAGTGAATCAGTATTGCTACAGTCTATCCTTGCAGATCGTTGCTGAGATGCCGAAATATTGATTTCCTGTCATATAGGGGGAGGGGACATCCATTGTCGTGTGAGATGAAGCCAACAGCCCTGTGTTTAAGATATGGGTGTTAATATAGAAGCGCCCATTAATATAAAAAGCCTTACTCTGTACGAATTTTAGCCTCCCTGCCTATTTCTCTTTCCCCTGATTTCGTTCTATGACATTTCACATATTTTACCTTGAGAGGTAGGCAGGTTTTGCAACGTATATATTGCTGTCACTGGGTTCTAACATTTGTTGTCATATTTTTTTTTTTTGGCTTAAATTAAAACTTAATAAAATGTTATATTTAAAATGCTTAGAAAAATGATTATTATAATAAAGAAAATAATAATTTTTATAAAATATAGTTGAAATCATTTGAAATTTTCTATAATGAATAATTTCAACCTATTTTATTATTTTTTCTATTTTATAAAATATATATTAATAAGGCTTAAGTATTATTGCAAAACAATTTATTACATAAAAAAAGCTGCGTAGGTTCTATCAAAGTACAGCCTTTTGGAAAAAAAATAATATCACTGCCAAAACGATATCATTGAAAAGTAAGTCCATTTATAACAATACATTCATTATTAATCGTATCCTTCAATGTTTTTATTGGTTATACAAATCTACAATAGCAACTGGACAAAAATAAAAATATCTATATATATCTATTTTAACTTTTATTTTAGATAGCAGAAGTATGTTTGTACAAACATACATTGAATGGGCTAAATCTACAAATAGTTCGGTTCGTTTGGCGTGAAATTTGACGTTGGTATTGCATAAAAACCCAAACGATGAAACTAAATCCATAAACAACAAGGCATGATCAAAATTTACGATCGCAAATCAAATAGAAAATATGAATGTAAATGGATTATGCTTGAATCTTTCTATTTTATATGAGATTTGAATTTTAGTTCAAACACCTGATGTACAAGAGAGACATCTGAATATATGCAAATCCTTATAAAAAAAAAACCCTCAAGTAATCTGAAATACTATAAATTATTAACTGAGTCTTAAGCTGAACACAATAAGCCTGTTTACATTATCAACAATTTCAATTCAATGCAAAAACAACATTTAAATTTCATAAAATATTTATGATTGATTCGATTTTTTATATTATAAAAATATATTACAAGGCACATTAACAGAGTTAAACTTTATAATCATCATTTGTATTTGAAAAAAATATATACTAGCCACTTAGTAACCGACTGAGTCAGAGGGCATCATGAGGTCATGATTAAATATTCATTAGAAGTAATGGATTATTTCACGTCTAAAAATATTAAATATAAAAATAATATTACATTAAGGATTGAGTCTGCTTTAAATTGCATTATATGCAAGATTTGCTATATAAATTAAAGTCACATCGTTACCTATCAAGGGCGTTATTATATATATATATATATATATATATATATATATATATATATATATATATATATATATATATATATATATATGTGTGTGTGTGTATACCCAAATGAATGATTTATCAGAATTTAAGACGGGAATGCATTAAATATTGTACAGGTTGAGTCTGGATACAATTGCATTAGACGTGGGATTTGAACTTGCTGCATGGTAAGCCAGTACATTACCACCTGAGCCACAGGACGGTATCAGGTCGTGATTAAATATTCATTAGAATTCATGATTTATAAGTTGTATCAGACGGCACGCGGCCACGATTTCATTTCAGATTATACGATATTATTTAGACTTATTTGAATATTTATTAAAATATACTTACAGTATTAAACCTTTAATGGCTTTCCAATGTTGATGAATATTCTTATCACCGCAATGTCTTCAGATTGTTGTTTTCTAATTTCCATGCTTATTTGCAGCATATTTTATTAAAATGTAAACAGAAAAACTTTATTATTTATGTGACTATTTTGTGAAAAAAAAAATTTATTTTCGAAACTTTTCGAATTTAATCCTAAACCTGGATGTCATTAATACAGTTGTTGTCTTTATATAGCACATTGTATGAAATCTCATTTATTTGTGTTGTGACAAGCACTTATTTGCTCCATCCAAAAGAAGGTTCAAGATAATAATAAAAATATATTTTTAATAAAAAATACAGTTGTAATATTTGATTGTTTTGTATTAAATAGATTGAAATGCCAAAAAAATATTCCACTTGTTTGAAAATAATTATAAATTAATATATTTAAGATATTTATATAAATGTATTGTAATATGTTTGTTCGTAACATAAAATCATATTTACTACCCAAATGATAATCTAAGCAAGTTTTAATAAAATAATTATAATTTATATTCATTAGAATCTGATAAACCATGAAATGTCAAATATCGGATATTTGAAAATATATTGTCAAAATATAAGTCAAAAGTCAAACGAAAATTACTTCTATTAAAGATCGATCCTTTCATTATTAAATTGATACAGCGTATCTTTTATGTAAATTAACTAAATAAGTACTCTATGAAAATTATCTTCAGCGCCGTCAAATATATTTTTTTTATAAGGAGACATCGATAACTAAGTAGTGGAGAGATTTGAAAGATTTAGGTTTGTCGGGGAGTTGGTTGAATGAGAACTGGAATCCTGACCAGGAAATGAAATTGAGATATGAGACAGCACGCAGTACGTTTAATAATTTGCGGAAAGTACTATCTTCAAAAGATATAACACTGAAATCTCGCTGAAGATTCACTAAATGTTATGTCATCTCAGATCTCATTTATGGAGTCGAAGCTTGGAAACTCAAGACTGTATAGGAGAATCCTTAAAATACCATGGGATGACCGCGTCACAAATGAAAGAGTCTTGCACAGAATGCGCAAAGATACTACAGATGATTGTCCAAGAAAAATCGAAAAAAAGGTGCATTTAAAGGAGGAAGTTTACGTAAATGCGGAATTTGCGCCAGTGGCTGGAGATCGGAAGTGCGGCCGAATCGGTGAGGCCGGTCTAGGATAGGAATATATTCGATGAAATGGTCACCAACCTTATATGAAGAAAGGCATTATAAGAAGTTCTAAGTAATATTCACATAAGCAAAGAAAGTTTACGTCTCTAAATTTATTTGTATGCGTGTTTTCAGGGTATAGCGTAAACTACGTTGCTACAAATACTAATTTGCTTCCATCCAGTTTTTAGGCAAATATTTACAATGCACAAGAGAAGCACAATAATAACCTTGCCGTAGTGTCTCCGAACTTCCACGTCTGCCTGTTCGCAGCCACTGAAAATAACGAAGTGTACACACACACACGTATGCAGATAAAGTAATAACGCAGTTTAAATATGAAGGCCCCTAAAGCCGGGCCTCGAGCGAGCCCGCGGCGCTGCCGGGGCCCGTCTGCGCCAACACCCGACCGCAAATCACGAATTCCGATTCAGCAACTTGGAACAAAGCGATAGAAGACAGCGCGACGTTTACATTTAAATATGCCATTATATCTGCGCCAGATACTCCCACTAGATAGTCGGGGAATTTTAAATTAGCTTTGGAGTCAGAGCTGCCGGTTGTGCGCTGCATATCAGGCCATCGCAGACAGAAGTGATGATCGGGAAGTTACAAGTATTTTACAAGCCCCTGAAATAATTCATTACGGTATCTCAATCTAGTAAAAACCTGTATTTAAAAATAATCAGTAAGTAAAAATAATGAGAAATTTAACGTATATGTGGAATTCATGCCTGAAGTCGGAATGCTCTACGAAAATATCAAGAATCAGCGAACTTAGGATCGAGTCGTTTCTTTTGTTGAGAAGACCACGACCCGAAGGGAGGAGCTCGAGAGGCAACGAAAGAGCTCTGACCTGAAGAAAAACGTTGATAAGTATTGAGATCTGAAAAGCACGGCGATACACCACTTTCTATGCTTTTCAGCGCATCACGGAGACGTTGACTCCGTAGATCGACAGGGACGAATATCAGAAATGAATAGAAGGGAGGGGGAGGCAGACTGGAAACAGTGAAAAGTGCGCTCTCTGGAAAACACCCCTTCACGAATGAATGAATTGTTTAGTATTTAAGCAATCAAATACGAGATGTAGTAGGAAGTCGTACTACAGCGCTGCCCGGGGCCAAAAAGGATAAATATATACTCAGTGAAATAGTCACCGACCTCCTCTGAATAAAAAATGTAGTAAAAACTCTATATGAATTTGTTTGTATAAAGCCTCCCAAGTTTGAAATATCTACGCTAAAAAATATAACTTGATCTAAATTTTCTTCTTACATTACATGTGCTCAGATAGGGAATGTTTAAAACATCAATAAAACACAAAATCGAAGTTGGTTTTTACTAGATAAAAGTATTGTCGTGTTTTAGAGTAGCGATAATGACATGAATTAATTAAAGGCGCTGAATCCACAAAGCAAATGCTTAAGCTTTACAGTCAAATCTGTTCTCTAATAAACACTTTGATATTGATCTTACCGGAAATAGAATATTATCCCTGTATCCTTACATGCCCCCACCGCAATCGAATAATATAATTGACTCTCCAACACCTAGTTGTTAGAAATCAACAAGTTTTGATTAACGATAACTGACAACGCATAAGTATTTAAAAAATTATACTATCTTAAGAGGCAATATATTCAAACTATTGATACAAAAATACAAACATAAAAATATTTTTTTTTAACCTCTGTCCACACCATCATCTATATATGTAAGACCTGAAGATTTAAAATCCAAATGATTAAAATCTGAATAAATTAAAAACGTTTTATTTCACATTCACAGTGTAACTTAAATTATTATAAAATTGGTATATTTAGAAAATATTTTATAAATGTAAGTTTAAATAGTTACTAAGTTTGTTATTGTTAATCTTTGTTATCTTGTTTTTAGTTATTTGTTTAATTTATTCATCAACTCATGCATATTTTCCGTACACAACTTAATAACGAAAATAAAGAAATCCATGTACGCAACTACCTAAGCTACATTTTGTAAGCCACACAACCGCATACCGCATTATTACTATTGCCATTAGAACCAACCAAAAGAAAAATGTAGAATCGTAAGATTTTTTTAAAAATATTTATAAGGCATGCAGATATTATGGCTTAAATAAATAAATAAAAATTTAATATTGATTATGCTATGGAAAGTAATTGCTTTTAAGTCTCAGGTTCCCTCAGCACACGCTCCAGCGCGATTTCTCCGATTTGATCGAGTGATATTTCACAGTGGCTCCAGCATTACTTTCTACGGTGCTGAGGTATAAGTGCAAGACGGTGTATGCCCTCAGTTCATGTGCCTGTTCACTCAGGGTACAGCATTCATTTGCACGAGAACACGGGGCCATTGATCCCACGTTATCTACTATAATAATAGCCATTGTGTGTTTATTTGTATGTTTGTATGTATGTTTCATTTTTCCGTTCTGTATAGAATATCTTAAAAGATACAACGCTGATTTTTTGCACATAAGTTAAGTAAATTTTTCCGCAGCTATGTGCCGAATTTCAAGACGATAGGATAATATTTTCATTCATAAACTTTAAAATATGCTTTAGCTAAACTTTAATTATATAATTCACTTCTTCGCCGCGAGATGTCGTTCACCGCGAGAATTTAGACGCATCGTTCATCAAATTCGTCATTTTGTGACGGGCTACATTACTAGTATCAAAATAAACCATAAAATGCGATGTATTTTACGTCAAGTATTTAGTTATGATTTGCACAAACTGCAAGGAAGCGTGTGCTCCTGATGTTAAAATCTACAGATATTTAAATAAACGAAATCTATAGGTATACCTTAGGAATCAAACATTCCTATTTACGATCAGATAAATGCTTCAATGTTTTGAACGTCATTATAAGAAATGGTTAAAAGCTATGCACACGGGGTTAAGGTACGTGGAATTTCAGTAAAATCAATGAAATGTGTTTTTAAGGATCTTGATTTATAAAGGAAGCTAGTGATCTCAACCCTTGAGAGTACTAAAAGCCGCACTTGCGGTATCCTACCAGATCGGGTTGCGTAGAGCAGACGAGTGGAAGTAGTGCTATTTAATTGTGTAAAAGGATCATTTAAACATGCCCTGAGGCCTGATAGCCTCTATACTCCACTCATCTTATAAAGCACGGGCTTTTAAATTTTACGATGGATTCCATTTCTTTTACTTTACAAAAATTAATATTTTCAATAACATTCAAGTAGCATTTTTGAAAATAATGCATTTATACGTTGACAAATTTAATGGATTTACAATGGTTCTCAAATTACAGTCACGTCATTTACAATACAAGTTTTCTTGCATTTTTCTGTCCTAAATGTGTCATATAATACCAGTGGAGGGGCTTCGAACATAACAAAATAATTTTCCTAAAAGAGTATATTCAATTAGAAATCGTTTTCAACTACTGTTATCTATTTACTAACCACATTTTGTATATCCTCTCCAGAGTATTTAAAAAAATTGAAGAAATTTTTTTATATTTCTTGTTTTGTTTTATTTTCAAATTAATAATTCCAGTCAAAGCGCTGTTACTTGAGTACTGTATACTAAAAAAGCTTCAAGTTATAACTTTATTTGCTTATTTTTCAAAACCATCATTTTAATTGCATTAATTTACGAGTATTCAAAGCAAAGTACAGTTTAAAGCGAGTCTTCGAATTACAGTACCGTTTTTTACAGCCCTTAAAACATCTTCACTGCAGGAGACATAAATCTCCTGGAGGGAGAAAAGAATTGCGCGGACGGGGGCGGGGGAAGTTGTTATCGTCGTCGGCTGCCCGAGTTCTCAGGTTCGCGATTCAATTTATTTGCAATTAGAGTCCATTCTACCATCACTTACTTAGCGGGCGCCGGCAGAACTTAGTTTTATTCGGCAGGGGTGGAAAAAACCAACCCCCTCGCCAGCCCGCTTGTTATCCGCGGAAACCGGCGTATTTTTAAGTCCCGCTGCATTAGTCCCCCGGATGCTTTGAATCTTTAAATTCGCCTGTTTAACGGATAACGCGGATGGTTGTATATGCTTATGAGGAATTTATCTGAAAGGCTGTGTTTATCTCAAAAAATATATTCGAAGAACAATTTAATCTAATATGCAATGATAAGCTAAAATTTTACTAAAATAAGTCTTATCACTAAAACATTGCTTATTTATTTTGAGAAATAGCGTCAAACAGCTCCTAACCTAAGCAAAACATGTTGTGTTGGATTTCAACATAAATATGAAGTTTGACATATAAATCAACAGCAACACAATAGTAAAAATATTGCATTTCAACGAATATATTACATTGAGATTCCTCGTCGTACTCTCTGTCAAAAATATGAAACATATATGTATATATATTGGTAGTAATTAAACATAATTTTTATTCAATACGTATTAATTTAAAACTCCTCAAAATAATATATTTTTGTTTATGTAAAACTAGGGTTTATTTATTGTTTTCCGTTTCATTTAAATAATTGGTTTACTGTATTATTTCAGGAACTTAGTTATTGTTCACATTTTTTGCGTGTTTACATTTGTAACTTTGATTTTACCAGAGAAAGCAAATTTATTGACTTGCCGAGGTGAATATTTCAAATGATTTATGAAAAATTGAGATCTTTTTGAAAAAAGGATTCAAAAATCATGTTATTGTGTAAACCATCAATATTAAACGGTTTCTAGTTTTAAAAAATCACAAGTTTATAAGCGATAGACTTCAGACAGTATTTTTCTAAAAGAAATTAATGAATATAAAAAATAAATATACATTATTTTAGAAATATACTACTGAATAGAACAAAGTGTGTTGTACGCTCGATTGATATTTCACAAGCTCAATTTGACGAGACTATAACTGCCACTTAAGAGGAAAATGAGTTATCTGGATGACATGCCATGAATTATGTACAAATATATTATTATGATTTAAGATTTTGCATATTGAAATTTCATAATCTTGAAATATGCAGCTATTAAATATATCATTATGATTTTATTCATACTAGCTTTTCTTGACAAGATTATTGAATATATGAATAATATTAGTTTAAACGTATTTTAGCAATATGCATTGGAAAAAGTATACAACATCAAAAAGTATTATATCATTTTATAAGGTATTATAAGATTATTGACTTTTATTTTACTTCATTTTTATTTAAAACGAAGTCAAAATGGGAAATCATCAAATATATCAGCACTTATTTAGAACTTTGTGGATTTCAATAGGTTTTTTCAGTGTATGCCAATTACCGTCATTTATCTTAAAACAATAATATTTATTTTTCGCATTTTTGAGAAGGGCTTGTCTGTTTTTAAGCTGTATCGCAAGTCAGTATCTAAGGCAGTATTTATACCCTTGTTCCATTCCTGTATCCAAATACATCGACAAGGACGCATCACCGTGACACAGGCGTGCCCTCAAAGGAATTTCGGGAATCAAATCTGCCGGTCCCGGGGGAGGAGACAAGTGAAGGATGTAGGGATGGGGGTGACGCGTCATTATGTGGCCCGTCATTACAGGCGCACGACATCCGCTCTTCACCCCTCGCACTGACACTCACCAACTAGGCGATTAATTTAATATTAGAAATCTCCTTCCTAGATTTCAATAACTCTCATCTATTATTACTTATCTACGTAATCGCTGGATTGATGAGGTGATTCATCACGGAAGCGTGCAGGGCGAGAAAAATTTCAGATAGTTTTTCAGGAAGATATTCGTTGTAAATCAAAATAGTCCGCTTAAATATTGGTTTTGTCCAAAAACTCCCGAAAGAACTTTAGATGCTACAGATACATGCTAATATACGTAACACATAAAAATCATAAACAATTATTTTAATTCTTTCGACTGACTAAGCCCTTGATATGCTATTTTTTTAAATATTTAATGAGTCTATCGTGGATAATCTGTACTTTCATAAATATTTTGAAACGTTTCTGTTATACTAAAGAACACAAGAAATGAACTTATTGGTATAAACTAACAAGCTCTTTTGCTATCTATTATTTGCATATATATTATTTATTTGCATATATAAGAATAAGAATTCAAGTTCGTGTCCAAAAGCCAAAAAAAGATCACCAAGAATAAGCCAAGAATATTAATTACCGAATGATTATATTATAATCTAACATTTCAATAAAGGTAAAATTATGAACACGGCTGTTTGTAAGAATAAAAAAAGTTGCCAAGCGCACGCAAGCGAGAAGTGATTTTTTACCTGCCAACAACAAACTACATTTTCAATGTATGTAGTATAAAATTTCATATGTGCCACGAACATATGTATCGACACTACATATTTATAAATTGATCCCATTTTGCGAAAAAAACACCACATTGTTGGAACTTTTTTATCAAATAAGACAGCGGCGATAATTTCTTACAACCTCAATAACCGGCTAGTCTTGCTATTGAAAGAAATAAAACAAAAACATTTAAACGGGTCGGTTAGGACCATTTTCAGGAATGTTGGAAAGGAATCCCTTAAGAAAAAGCATAAAATTTTCAGCTAAATTGTAATTAGCCTATAGTCATTTTTTTGTATCGCTGCGTTGTATAGCCAGCTTAAAAAAAAACGCAAAATAACAACCAACACCTGAGTTCATGTGAAAAATTAAAGCTGTGCTGAATTTGAATGAGATTCATTTAAGATATTGCAAGAATTAATTATTTTATTGGTTTCTCAGTAGCTATGAGAGTTATAAGTTTGGACAGGAAGTCGCGATACTTCGAGAGCTGCCAGGATAATACAGGATCCGCGGAATCCCTTGGGCTTCCCTACAGACCCTAAAGATTCATTAGTTGGCAGTTAAAATCACTAGCCACCGGGCACGAGCAGCCATCGGTGTAATCGAACTGTACTAACCCTGCCTTGAGCGATCGATGCCCATATAACGCATGGGGTAGAACATGCCATGGGGTTTGGCTTTAGGAGAGTCCGCGGTTGCTACTAGAGAACTCGTGGCGCAAAGAGTGCCTTGAGGAATTTCAATTTAAAATAACATTTTCAAATCGTGCATAGTTATATAAATTTAAAAAAAATCCTACGTAGAAAATGACTGATTTTTTGAAAATCAAAATAAACACATTGGTTTAAAACTAAAAATAACATATAAGCTGATGAGGATATTTGTATATTATATACATATTATTATCTTTAATATTTAATTTTCGATATATATTGAGTTGGGTTGGTGTGTGGTAGTTATATAACTATATTGTCATTGTATTAGTCATGCAGAAACCCTCCATCACAAATTATTGACGAAGGTTTAGTGACAGGTGACACCATGTTCTGAAAAAGGATATCTGCAACATATTCCAAATATACAGAGTATACATTTCCATCGTACGTGGGTTCAATTCCCTAGACAAATTCCAACATTTAAATGAATAAAATTTCAAGATCAAAATACCAGTGACTAAGTTCAGTTTTGGTTTTCAAGAACACGGTTTGAAAGATCAGACTGGAAAGCTTACAAATATATAGAACCATAGTTTATACTAAAAAATCATAAAAAAGAAGTAAATATAGTCTACTATTGATTTTTTAAAATAAAATATTCTATCTTTTCAGAGCCTTTAAAACTAATGTATAATATGTTTGTTAAAAATTGGAGCAACCGTAAGTTAAATTATTAAAAAAAGGGTTTAATCATGAAAACCAACCTGTAATAATTGGAACCTGCAAACAGGCATTCTTGTCAATTTATATTACTAATTTAATTATTAAAATTTATTATACATACGTTTTATCTATTATATAGCAGCTTTAATTTTTTTTCAAGTAGTAAGACAATCCAACAAAGACTATTAATATTTTATTTATTTATTTGTATTTTATCAGTAAAAAAAAAAAACACTTCCGCATTGATCACATTTTAAACAATTTATAAAATAATTATTCCTAGCAAAAAATACTGCTAATGGTAATAAAATGGCACTCAGTCTGATGTATGTAAATCATGAGAGTGATCATATTGAAATGATTATTTTTTATAATAAGGTATATACTAAATAATATTTGTTTTAAAATCATTTTTTTATGTTTGTTAGTGTTATACATTATTTAAATTTTTATCGAAACTGTGTTTTTAAAATACGCCATGATGGCATGGAGTATGAGAGCTAGGGTCGTGTGTGTTGATTATAATACGATCACATCCCCAAAATACGTTTCCTCCGTGTCAGTCGCCTAAAAGCAAATGGGGTTGAGCTGTGTACTTGCATCGGCTATTTCCATACGTTATAATCCCTCTGCGTGGTTTACATCCGCGGAGACTGGCTGGCTTGATCCCAGCGACGGCCACTCGCTCGTAAAACTCTGACGTCACTATTCTTAATGTGTCATAAACAAGATGGCGGTGCTCCTGCAAACTGCGGCGTCTGTTTTTTCAGTTAATGTAGCGTCTTCTTTACAACAGAAACATTGTTTATGGGCCTCGTCGGAATGTCTTTATGCCCTCTGTTTCTTTTTATCTCGTGTCGATACTGCCCTGATGAAAGGGATGACGATAACTCCAGTGGGCGGTTAAAGGGCGCGAGTCAAATATCGCCGTCTTTTATGAAGGTCAATTTAAATATTTTAAGATGTGACGTAGTAAAAGTTTCGGATTTCACGTTAAGCTGGATTCTCGGCTCGTTCTTATCTCGTGCCGCTATCTTTGAGGAATTTTTTTAAATATTCTTCTTGGGCCGTAAAAAGAAGGTAAAATATCTGGTATGGCAATATGAATATCTTAAAGTTTCTCGATCGCAGAACAAGGCCCAGATTATTCTTATAATACTAATATTCTACACTTTTATTTAATTGAATAAAAATTCATTAAAATTGTCATATAAAGCGTTTGTTTTATACCAGCCAATATTGGAAAGCAGAATTGATATAAAGAGAATTTTGTCATAAGGATATAACTAATGCATAAAATTAAAGTCAGTAAAAATTTTATTTAATAAAATTAAATATATTTTTTCAGTAGATTCAAAATTAACAAACAAGTGTCAAACTACTCTGCCGACTAAAAAGCGTTCTTGTGACACCGTTAATTATTTTAATAATGTGTTTATTTTATACTAGCCATGAAATATAATATTTAATGTACAATAAGACACGTGGAGCCCGTATAATGATGCGGTGCTGTCCCCTAAGCCTCCTTTCCCCCTCCTGTCCGATGTCCCCACCCTCCGGCCTTCTGCCCCCACCCCCGCCCCGCAGCTGATCCGTATTCAAGCATCGGCTTTAGCTTCCTTCCCCCCTTCAAATTTGCGTACCCACCGACTGAGCTATGGTCCAATCTCACTGGATTGATCAATCAACGATATTATTTTTTTTTATTACTATTGGGCTTATATATTATATACCTCTATTTGAAACCTTTAAAAAATAACCTACGCAATGTATCATTCTCTATGTGTAAGCGTTTTTTTTATTTTTGCATCAAATTTGTTTTACTGGAATAACTTTTGGCTGAGGAAAGTGGTGATAACGTATTCAAAAATCATAATTTTGATTAGTGCTTTTTTTATAAAACAAAAAAAAGGTTAAAATTACTGTTAGTCTTTAAATAATAATACGTTTTTATAATAAGCAATCAGACCTTGTAAAAAAAATGATTTCAATAGCGAAACATACTCTGGACATGAATAAAATAACGGCACTGTTCTTGCAGTTTACAATAGGCTTCTATCATACTACATTTCATTTATTTAAGTATTTAAATACAATTTTTTTACATTGAGATAAAATTATATCGACAAATAATATCGATGGAACTTAAGTGGTTAAAATTTATATCATTTTGAAAACTGCGTATTTTGCACATAGTGCGTAATACAAAAGTAATAAGAAATATATTCAATTTTAAATATAAAACATATCATATATAATGAAGCATGGATGGAACTTTGTATAAAAATAACTGAAAGTGATTTAAGTCTATACTGAAAAATTCACGGACCTAATATTTAAATATCCAGTTTAAAGACACATATTAACAGGAATGATGAGTCTACGTATAAAAAACATTAGATTTGTAACAAATATGAATTTGATTAAAATTTTAATAATCATTAATCTAATTTTATTTATTTCAATAATTTTTTTAAAAATTATTATCGTATTTACAAACAAGCCTTAATTATCACAAAAATCGAAAAGAAATACAATTTGAATGATTGGTAAACAAGATTGTCTCTTATAATTTTCATTAAATATCTACTTTTTTAAATAGAAAAGCTTATTTATTCTTTCATTATGGCATTTGACAATCTGAATTTGATCCAATAATCTACAATTTACTGCGTTTGGAGTAGTTTGTAGTTACTTAAGCAGTTGGGATTTTATGTAACGATAAATATTTGTACACTGAAGTTCAATAAATAAAATAAATCTAACTAATACATAGTTGAAATAAAAGTTAAAACATTACAAATGAAAAGAATTGTTAACCATAAAAAGAATTGTGGCGTCTAGTCGATACCAGAAAAAAAAACACTAAAAACCTTATAAATTTGAAACTAAAATAATTTAAGTATATTGCGTACTTTTAAAGTTTACAATAGTCTTGTCGCGATTTGAATTTCACAAAAAAAATATTATAACGTCGTTTATATAAAAAGAAAATATCCCATTTAGAAAAATCATCATCGGAGGAAATTCAATATTTTCCATAATGTTGACTGTTTTTTTTTTCCTGGTACGAATTGCAAAATTCAAGTAAAACATGTATTTCAAGCCTGCTTGTACATAAATGATGAGTATTTTTTTATACATCCGGATACAGAAAAACAAGTATCTTTTTATTTCCGATTTAATGTTCAAAATAAATTTAAGATAAAAAACCACCCTACATGGATTTTTTATTGTTTTAACAAGGCAAAGGTTAACGAATAATTAATGAATTCAATATTTTTGACCGGGAGTACTTGGTGGAATTCCATTTTAATATTTTGAATAAAAACACTTGAGTGATTTTCCACATTTTTGTTTTTATTAGTGACCGGTTTCGCCAACCTTTCACATTGGTAATGATAATGTTTGATAATGCCAACGTGAAAGGTTGGCGAAACCGGTCACTAATAAAAACAAAAATGTGAATAATTAATGTGTAAAGAAAAAAAAATCTGATTATTCTCAACATTTTGCATACTACATGATTACATGTTTCTGAAATTTGAGTAATCGGAAACCACTATATATATTATCGTTTAATTTTTTTAAGGTTTTTAAGGTTCACTCAGCCTGAAATTTAAGATGCTTACGCCGAATCTCTCAAAGTACTCAGCTATACCGAATAAAACGCCGAAAACAAAGCGGCGAACTCTCTAAACGGCCTACCTGGCGCGCATTTATTTGAAACAATAAATATCTTAGGGAATTGATTGTCCACATTAACCTTTTTACGCGTAAATATTGTAAGAACGAGGCTTCGGCGGTATCGACCCGCGCTTGGCTGTCCGGTCACGTCCCGTCCGTCCCGTCCGTCCCGTCCGTCCGTCTCCGCGGCCATGTCTGCGCGTACATCACCCGCCCCGCCTGAGCCTTGCTTATCATATAAACAGAATAATGTCTTGCGGGATTTTCTTTGCAGGATCATGAAAATGTATGAGACATCATGTACGCAAATCTCCTGGAAATATTCATTACATGACAGGCATCAACGACGCGTATAACTCATGCTAAGTTATCGCAGCATTTACAGCCGCCAAGCTCTTAACAAAAACAACTGAAATATATATAAATAAATATAAATACACATATATTCATATAAATATATATATAATATATATACGTAATACTCGTGATCGTCAGTTTTTGAGGGTGGCTGTATTCGCATTTGGCGATGTGCCTAAAGAACTGGACCTCACGTTCCAGGCGCATCAAATTTATTTCCTACTGTACGAACAGTGCGCTAGCAGCTTTTAGGATTTTTATTTAAAAAAAACATTTTTTTTCAATACTCAATAAATCAATGTTTTGTAATTGAATCGTTTTTTTGAATTCACATTCAAAACAAGTCTATTTGTTTGACGCACTGTAATGCAGATTTATTATTGCGCTTGATTAATTAAAAATTCAACAGTAAAAAAGTAATTGCGACACCTTTATTCAGAGTTTTTCTATTCGCGATTTGCCGGGCAATCATAAAAGTTGAAAGTTTCCGAAAATTACACCCCCTGGCGGGCTTCCGGGCCCCGGCGGGGAAGTCATATTCCCCGAGCCGCGGATAATTAGCCGAATATCCCCACACGCGCCGCCCTGATGCGGCTCCCTGACAAGCGGCCGATAGCAATCATGATTCATTTTCTATTGCAAGCGAGCCGCGAATGCAAATCAAGCCCTAGACCTGTACAATTAAAATCAAAACTTAGGTTTACACATAATTGCTGTTGCCATGCTGCCTTTACCCAGTTTTAAATTGTCAGCACACGCGAAACTCTAGAATCGAATCAGAGTAATATATTTTTTTTTTGCAATTAGTTTTAAGCTTCATATTGTTTTCATTACAAAATCCTTTTTTTTAAATAATGTATTCGATGTTTTTAATTTTTGAGTGTTAGATTTTGGGAGAAAACTGCGCTCGAATACTGGTAATCAACAGGAAATTCCGTGCAACCGAAATTTCTGAAGATGTAGTGAAACTTTGGAGGACATTAAACTTCATTATACAGCTTAGCACCTGAGAACCAAAATTATCGAATAACAACGTCTGTTAAAACATAAGAGTCTTTACTAAACGATATTTAATTTGAGGTATTAAACAATATCGACAGAGTGATTTAGTTTGTAATCCAATTATAAAACCTCCGAATGAAGTTAGAGCATATTAAATTATGAATTTATGAAGGTAATATAAAGTTTTCTATTTAACAATGTTAATAGTACAAAAGGTATATTCCTCAAATACGAACCCCGAGGATATCTCTAGTTTAAGGTTGATAATTCTGAGCTAAGGACTGCGGCGGAATCGAATCACTCTTAAGTAAGACTTGGCTAGCAGCAAGGTCTTAAAACTACATAAAGCAATTGTCATTATATTTGTGACATGTACGACTCACTATTTTTATATGAACCTTTTTTTACTTAATTCATCAAGATATTGACTTGAATGAATGAAACACAACTAATAGAATATTTGTATATTTTAGCAAATTCTACTTAAAGATGCTAGATTGGTAAAACTAATTGCGTCACTAAACCTACAATTACTCTCTGTCAAAAAACTACTCTATTTTTTGTTGATAATATGAAGAAAATTTATTTATATAAAAAATAAATTAAGTACTTCGGATTCTATGATCTATACCGAGTAAACTCGTGAAAAAATATTTAACGTGTTACTTACAAAAAGTGTACATAACAGAATCACAACACAATATTGTGTACTGAAAATCAATACTTTTTATGAAAAAATTACACCGTGATAGCTAAAAAGGCAGTCACATTAAATTTATATTCCCGCGTTATCACTTATGTGAAATATTTTTATTAGTAATTCACATGAAATATGTTTCCACGCCAGACTCGCAGCACGGAACAATTTAGTTACCATGGCACATTACACAGTTGCCTTTTGAAATTGATTTGCACTACAGTAAAAACATTTTATTTCTATATTTTTTTTACATTTTTACTCAATAACTAAAACAAACTGATTGTAAAAAAATTAACACCAAAAAAAACTCATCATGGTATATAAAAATATTTACTGAATTATTTTCAGCAGTAGGTTTGAAATCATTATTTTGGGCTGAAAATCAAATATTTTCTCTTATTCTATTAAAAATAATCCACATACCAAAGAAATCGTCCATTCTTTGCCACTGGGAGTCTTTATTGAAGATTTTAGGCAAACATCGGGAAAAAAAATTATGTAAGGAAGAATTAATGTCAAGCCTTGTTTTATATACGGCATGTATATTCTGACGCTAGTACATATACATGGGATTTAGGGTTTTGGGAGATCTGTTAAAAGTTTTCATTGTCATGTTCGCCATGGGGACCCTTAAAGACACCACAAGGTCTTATATTTTCGCTATTGTTTCATTTCAGAAGTTAGGTAAGTATACTCAGGCTTAAGAAAATAAAATATATAATGATGAGAGATGCCTTCATAATATTTCTGGTAAAATACTTTAATAAATTAAATAAAAATCAACACAATGCTTTTTTCATTATAACGATTGATAATTAAATATGATGATGCTGACTATAAAATCAATAAAAATCATTTAAAGTTGATAGTCAATTTTCAATATTTGTTTTATCAGAGTTATTACAAAAACAATAATGTAAATGTAGATGTAATAATCAAAAAAGATATTTTGACATTTATCGATTTTGGTTTTATTTTTAATTATTACTATGTAGATGAACTTAAGAATCAATGGTTCAATTATTTCAAAGAGTTTTTTTTTTATATTTTCATGTGATTTCAATTCAAAATAGTAAAAAAGTGATGAATTTAAATATGTCTGATTTCCATGGAAGATCAATTGTTTTACATTTCTGAATACTTTACAATTAAGTCGTGGGAAGAGGTCTTGTGTGGCAGGCGCACGAAGGACTGGGAATTAGCATGCCCGACCCGGCCGGGCAGTCCGTCCGCCTAATGAACCCACCCACATACCGAGCCGCACTCCACCCACAACCGCGTCACATTTCAAGTTGATTATCCGATAAAAGCTTGATAAAAGCTCGATAAAAGCTCGATCCAAGCATCCGCGTTCATCCACGCCCACTGCGTTCACAGCCAGTGCGCCAATTATCATCGTCAACGGCTTGTATTTCTATGTCTCTCGCAACCACTGCAGTCGACTCACAGTATTGTCTCATCAATATTTTTTGAGTTTTTAATAGTTGGTTAAGTTATTTAGAAAAAAAATTGTTTAGGTAAAAATAAAATCATGATATGACATCGTAGTTTGTTGTGCTGCGTTGAATTTGAATATTTAATGAGACAGTATCAAAACAGATAAGAAAATAAGTTATCACGCAGCACAAACCTAAAAAAAAAAAAAATTATATTAATATAATAATTATATTTAAATAAAATTATTAATCCCATGTATAATGTAAATAAAAGATTTATACATATATTGTGTGTTTATAAATCTTGTTTTTTTTTACACATACTTTTCCCTAGATAAACTCAATAACGAAAAAGGATATATCCACGTACGCTACACCTTGTAAGCCCCACAACCTACGCGAAGGATCAGGGGACAGTCCCATTCCGTATTGTAAGCATAACCCAAAAACTATTGTAAATTAACTAAAAGAAAATCATGAATCTGGAAATTTTATATATTTTTTGTAACATTGTTTAATCCGATAAACAGCAAAACCCTCTATTAATTTTCAAATTGGATGCGCAATTTTTTTGAATGGAATAATTTGTGAAACATACAGTATTTTTTATGAATATTCATGCTTTTACAGTGTGTGCTCAATGTTTATGAATTTTTAAAGTAATGCATGCATGTTAGACGATGTTCAAACAAGTGTCGGTATATCGTATGAGCAAACAGCTCTAGCGAATGGAATTTTCCGTTCGCGGAAAAAACTTGTTGAACCGTTTAGCACAATCGATTAAGCTTGAGCCCAGAGCTTCGTCGTACTTCTCTAGAATATATTTTGTATGAACAATGTTTACAAATTACGATATTACAACAAAAAATTACTACAAAATAACATTTTTACCGTGCTGCGTAAATTAAGGCGTCTGCTTTTGACACGTTAAATTTTATAAAAAAAATATAGTTTAAATTGTGAAAAAAAGATATTCATCAGTATTAATATATTATTTTAGTATGTATAATACAAATGATGAATAAACTAGATAAAAAATAAAAAGTAGGCTTTTTTGTATCTAATTTCTAATAAAAAAATAAAATAAAATAACTACTACTTGCTACTTAATCGTTTTCGTAATAACAGCCGTTTCATAAAATAAAACACTGTATAAAATATGTATTTTTTCAAATTTTATGTCAATTATTCATAAATATACAAACCTATTTTTTGATATTTTAAAAATAATCTTGAATTAGAAAATTATGTTGTTAATAAAATGAAATAAATATTTTAATACTGAGAGAAGTCTTAAATCAATTTAATTGGGATCAAGATAACCAAAAGGTACACGGATAATTTTGGGTCTAGCTAATTTCATGTCATCGATGTATGGTTATTGTCCAATTCCTAGTTGAGAAATTTTCGTTAGTACAAACACATAAACGAGAGGTCTTAACTGTTAGAAATCCGGAGCAAAATTGAAACTGAACTAGAAACTGACAGAATTAGATTTTCTTCTTTGAGATTACGTGAGTGTATTCGACAGCAAGTGTAACTTATCGCTACAACTGGCTTTAGTGTTAAATTATTGACACAAAGGATTCAATGATGACTGTTAGTTGAAATATCATCAATTCAATTCGAGTGCTGTCAAGTGAATCCAAAACTGATGTAATGAGATTCACACCTGCTTCGGATTGGTTATAAATATTTTATTAACGTTGAATCGAATAAAATTTTATTTTGTTATTAGTTTATATCAACGTTCAGTTAATAAAAAAATGTATCTTATAGCAAAAAGAATTGCTTTCTATCGTTTAAAAGAACAGTTTTGTTTGAAAATAGTATATTTATTAGTTAAAAAAATATATTAAAGTATTTTTATTCCAGCTGACAGGAAAAAAACAAGATGGAAACGAACGGACATGAAAATTTCGAATTAGCATTTTTTAAGAAAAAAAACTTGTAGAAATAAAATCTAATTGTGTGTTTTTCGTTCTGTAAAATTTAGAGCCACAAAATTTTACATATTATGATATTATAAAATCATTTTGAAAAACCTAGAAAGAATGAAACATTTCATTTTATTTATGGGGTGGTATACGCAAACTATTTTAAATAAAATTCAAAAAGCAAAATGGAAATTGAAGCTTCAAATATCAAACCTTGCTTTATTAAATTTTACATCAACAACTTATTCAATTCACATTGTTATAAGTCATCTCTAAAAACTAAGTATGATAAATGAGAACATTTTTAGCATAACAGATGTTTCATTAAAATTTAAAACTAAAATCTTATTAGCTATAATTTTCATGAAATATATTAACTTAAATTTTTTTGCTAGCAAGAACCCATATCGCAGCACAATTTTGATAACCATAATACTGTAAGCATTTATTATTTTTTGAAACTTAACTAAGTGATATATAATTTAAAAAATAAGAAAATATGCTTAGAAGTCTGGAAACTAATATTAATTTACATAAATTAATAAACATTTTTTTTGTATTTTTAAAAAGTTTATTTTCCGTTTTTAAACAAACTAATGATTATTGAATAAGCAGTTTTTTAAGCATGACGAAAAATAATAAGTTACAACTTAGCGCTTTTGAGCTCATAATTGAGAATGTCATATTCGCCATTTAATAAATAAAACTATTTATATTTATTTAATTTGTCATCATTTGCTCAGAATCATACACTTCTATGCCATTAAACCATAATATAAAACTAAAATATCTACAATGCAGTATATCAGCGAATTGAATTTACTGAATTCCATTCACGGCATTTTTTCGCAGAGCGATCTGAAATTTCCCAATAATTTTCTGATGAAAATATTTCCCTTCCATTAGACATCAATTAAAATGCAATTTTTTTCAACCGGGCTTTTTTTCATTTTGAATTTCCCAATGGCGGAAATTTAATAGCTTACATGACAATGGCTTTTCCCTCTTAATGATAATGGTTTTTTAATCTATTTTTGTTTTGATTTACCTTTGCCTTAAGTGTCTTCGGATATTACAAAAGGCACGCCGCCAATCCAGGTGGAATTAACAGCCGAGCTTCCATATTTGTCCTCATAATTTATATTTATTTTTCAAATATTAAAGCCGTCTGCGCACGGGGATAATTTTAAATATCCCAAACCTGCTAAATGCCAAGCAAGTATGAATAATTAATATTTATTAAAAAATTAAATAAATGTGTAAATACAAAAAATTTCTACCAATTCAAAAAAATTCAACATCATGTTTTAAATTATTATATTATATTACCTGTAGCTGAACTCTACCAAATGAATGACTTTAAATCACAAATAACGCGTTTTGAGATAAAATAGGAGCATCATAATTTACAAGGTCCTCTCCTACATAAACTGTTGGTTTTAATCAATGCTGCGCCTAGTTTAGCAGATCTCAGTGAGTAGCTAAGAGATACTGTGAGATATAAATCTTTCGCAAAATGTCAAAGTTTACGAACATTTGTGTGTCGCCATTAGTATCTTCGGTATATTCTTACAAACAGTAATAAATCAATGCTTCGATATCTCGTTTGGCGATTCAAATCGTAATGAATATGTTCATAACTAGGTAAGTCATTATTCCCGAACTTATTTAACCGTGAACATGTGCCGGGAAATCAATGGGAAAAGTAGGTCGAATTGCTGAGACTTCATATTTTGTTTATGGAAATTTTAGTTTTAGATACAAGTTATAAAATAAATGATATTTGTTAGATGAATGTGTTAAATAAATCAAATAATTGTCTTGCAGATTCATTTGAAAAATTTTCTTGACTGATAGAATAATTTATATTATCAAAGAGATTCAGGTTGAAGTATTCTATAGATATGCTCTCTGATGTACTTTTTATATATATTATACTTAAACAAATTAATAATGTTACTAATATTATTAGGCACATTAGTTCATATATAGAAGATGATTTAAAGAAACTCTCAGAAAAATATCATCGTGATTTGTGTGGGATATGAACCCACATCTCCTGGTTTACATGACCGGTGTACGAACCCTTGTACTAACGAATCACTTCCGTATATCGAGAATTTTTAACAATCATACTCTACATATGAATCAATGTGCCCAGGCCAATCCCACACAAATCACGATGATATTTTTCTGAGAGTTTCTTTAAATCATCTTCTATATATGAACTAATGTGCCTAATCATCTACTATAATAATAGCCATTGTGTGTTTATTTGTATGTTTGTATGTATGTTTCATTTTTCCGTTCTGTATAGAATATCTTAAAAGATACAACGCTGATTTTTTGCACATAAGTTAAGTAAATTTTTCCGCAGCTATGTGCCGAATTTCAAGACGATAGGATAATATTTTCATTCATAAACTTTAAAATATGCTTTAGCTAAACTTTAATTATATAATTCACTTCTTCGCCGCGAGATGTCGTTCACCATCAAATTCGTCATTTTGTGACGGGCTACATTACTAGTATTAGTAATAATATAACAAACCCGTAATGGGTAATAAATACGCATCTGATTGACCGATCCATAAAATAGATATAAATTAATAATGGCTAAGATTGGCTCAATATTTAACGTTTTTGTTAATTTTCTTTAGGATGACTATTGGTACTGATTTTTTTATATACAAACAGAGATAAAATATGATTAGATAAAGGATTTTAAAAATCCGTAAAAATTGTTTTTACTTCGTGTATAATTTTTATCTGGTGTAAAAAATATATTTACAGATAAATATGGCAGCAGTTATTCTTACCTTTATATGAAATACCATAAAAAAAATACCATAAAATATAGCAGCAATAAAATCCATGCTAATAAAGCATAAAAATATGCCCGTACGGGATTTAAACGAGCGACCTGTTGCGAAGCTGCCCGCTGCTCTACCAACTGAGCCACGAGCGAGTCACTTAATTACCGACCCCCGCGTACAAACATATCAAGCTCCACCCTCCGCTGCAGCTTTATTAACACCTCCCTCCACCCTCCCAGGTTATGCCTCCTATAAAATGTACTTCATAAAACCTGCTATGTTATGTAATATAACTAAATTATATAAAAGACAAGACTGCATAACCTGTTTGAAGTGCTGGAAATGTAATAAAAGTTTTAAGTTCAAGAAGCAGCAATTTTATACAATAGTTTGAATTTTTTTACTGTAGGCAAAACGTTGTATGCGAAATATATTGAGTCCGCAAATAAATTAAGCTTAATATATATACATGTATTGATGAAACTAGTCAAAACAAAACTTAAAATATAGAATGATGATGTTGACTACTTGTACGAATTGTTGACCTTTAAGCCATTCATTATTTTCCAAAGGTTGCTTCCTTGTTTTTTTTACATTTCTCAAGAACTCATTACATTCTTTTCTTCTCAGATATTTATTTATTTTAGTAGTTATGGCTTAAACATAAATTTTCCGTTGAATAACATTTCTTATTACGCGGAACTTTTTTTTGCGTTGTATAAGAGTATTTTGATTATTGAATATTTCATTCTATTGCTAACAATATTTTTTCGTTCATTGCTTAATTTCATTTTAATTATGAAATATTCTTTTTTTATTTAAACATATTAATATCTATACGAATTATTATCACATAAAACATGGTAAACATAACCTGTCTGTCTGTTTAATCTGTTCAATTCTAATGCTTTCTCTTCTGACGAACAAATATATACCAAACAAATGGATTTTCTACTTCCAAACAAATGTTTTATTTTGCAAATTTTGTAACGTATTCTAATTTCCTTTATGCATGTTATGGTTAGTTTTTTCTTAATTGGTTAAAACAAAGAATTCACGCATTTAAATATTAAGCTTAACATTCGAACAAACTTTTTATTGATGGTCTCCTTATAATAGGATCGAGTGAAAAAAATATGGCCTTATATAAATACTATAACTGTCAAAACCCTTACTTTTAATTTTGCACGAAGAAGTGAATGTTAAATGTCTTTAAAAGGTATACTAAGAAAAAAATGAGACGCACATATAATATTAAACATTTAATTCTAAGATTGAACTAAAAGTCCTACTCGCTGTTCATAAATCCTAATTTTTAAAAATACCTTCTCTAAAAAAATACTCATCGCTTTCCTAAAATAGGAGCCTGTAAGCAAAAAATATAAGGCCCTAGATTAACACTAAAAATAATCTGAGAACATTAGAGCGGCCGTTAAACCTTTCAAGAAAACATCAGAGCGTAGATTCTAAAAAAATTATCGCCTCCGCCAGTAAAGATGATCCAGGATGAAGGGAATCGTACGTTGTCAGCAAAAATCACCGCGACACTGTGACTTAAGTAACATAAAAAAACAGTAAAAGCTTTCACAAAACATCAGGTCTGGAGCGCCAAAAGAAATTAATCAAATATTTCGCCTTACGTAGCCGAGTGGGCGAGGGGTTCTCAACAGACCCCTAATAAATCTCCATATTCATTAAGACCGGCTTAAATACTCCCCCAGGGTGGCTTAATGACTTAAGATAAACTTTAAGCCGAGAACAGAGCGGCCTACGGCAATCCCGCCGCCGTTCGCATACACGCCACTATTCTGTGTATCAACGGACTTGCAATATCACTAAGAATATACCTACCTCGCTGCAACTGCTGATTACAACGTAATGTCCAAGTATATACATACATATAAATATACACACACATAAACACGAGATAGATAAGAAATGGCGTTACTAGTATTGAATCGCATCGGGTTATACTTTAACGAATTTCATTGTGAAGCATCACTGTTGCGCTTTATTTTTCAGTATATGTCATATCGCTGAAGTGTATACAACTTTTTTTTTTTGAGCTCTCATCATGTCAACTTTTGTACCAACAAAACGCAATTTGCGGTATGCTTTAATTTTATGTTTCAATTGGAAGAAAAAAGCACCTGAAAGTCACCGATTGCTGTGTGAAGTTTATGGTGAACATGCTCCACCGCAAAAAACGTGTGAGTACTGGTTTCGACGCTTTAAATGTGGTGATTTCGATGTGGATGACAAAGAACGTCCAGGCCAACCAAAAAATTAGAAGATGAAGAATTAGAGGCATTGCTCGATAAAGACTCGTGTCAAACGCAAGCAGAACTCGCAGAATCATTGGGAGTTGATCGAGCAACAATTTTGAGACGCTTAAAAGCATTGGGAATGATTCAAAAGCAAGGAAATTGGGTACCCCATGAATTGAAGCCGAGAGACGTCGATAAGCGATTTTGCATTCCGGAAATGCTGCTTGAACGCCACAAAAAAAACGCCACGTATCGGCACTGGTGATGAAAAATAGATTCACTACGACAAACCGAAGCGTAAAAAATCATGGGGTAAGCCCGGACATGCATCAACATCGACGGCCAGGCCAAATATTCAAGGCGCCAAGGTAATGCTGTGAAGTTGGTGGGATCAGAAGGGTGTCATCCACTATGAGGTTCTGAAACTAGGCCAAACTATCACGGGCGAGTTCTACAGACAACAATTGATGCGTTTGAAGCGAGCATTTGCGGAAAAACGGCCAGAATATGCGACCAGACACGAGTCTGTAATTTTCATTCAATTTCCATCATGACAATGCTCGGCCACATGTTGCTAAACCGGTTTAAACATATTTAGAAAACAGTTGATGGGAAGTTCTGCCTCACTTGCCGTATAGCCCAGACCTTGCCGCTTCCGACTACCACTTGTTTCAATCGATGCAGAATGCCCTTTCTGGAATACGCTTCACTTCTGAACAGGGTATCAAAAATTTTTCTTGATTCTTTCTTGGGTTTCCATAATCCATAATTTGACCGAAAGATGGGAAAAAGTAGTGGCTAGCGATGGACAATACTTTGAATAGAATATCTAAAGCTCCTATTTCACGAAAAAAATCCTTAAAATTAACGCACAATTAATACATATATTTAATTTTTTTGAAGCAGTATTTGAACACGTTGTAAATCACAAGATTTTGAATACTTTTAATTGAAACAATGAAGACTTAGTCAATAATCTTACCATAGTAAAGTGTAATAAATGAATTGTTGAGTTATAAATGATAATTAACAAAATGCTATGTTTTCATAATATATTTAATGTGTACTGTCAAGTTTTGTTTAGGTACTCATTAGGGACAAAAAATTACATAAAGTGCAAACTTATCAAATTAACTCAATATATGGGTCCAGAATACCGGAAATGGATTACTCGGGTTGGTGTCTTTTATGGGCTATGCGCGTTCGATTAAAAAATTACAAAATAAACTTTCTCAATCGGGAAACTCTGAGGGCTGTCCATTTAAACTCCGGTTCCCCACAGCAACATTAAAAAATACATAAACACACGATGAAACTATCCCCATGGGAGAAATCCCTTAGGCAGAGCAAAAATGTTATTTTTTATTCCGAGTTCCAACTTTTCATTTTCAATGCTGATTTACAATACTAACCATTTGAAATCAAAACCACTCGAGTGTATCATTTTTCCGGGGGAAAATCCCCAGTTATGCCTTTCACCCAATGGATCATAAAACGCGAAAAAGTTTCCAACTCTGGCAGGGATTTTTCATCGCCGGGAACTCCCCGGGCGCCTCGGGAAATTTACCATTTTATGGAGAAGCTTACATGCCACGACACAAGATGTACAGCGCTCTATGTAAAATAATGCCAACTTGTTTATGCGGACTACAAATAAGAATTATTCACGAGGCTCGTGTCGCTTTTAAAATTTGGCAGCTTTTTAACCACGAAGCGTCTATTTTAAAAGAACTTTCCCCAAAAGCACTGTAACGATATTTTAAAATAAACAATCCGTAAAAAAACATTGTCGTTAATTACAGATCTAATCAATTTTTCATTAAATTATCTACATACCCATTATAAGCTTCAGCATCAATTATACTTATTGTATTGTAATATTATATAATTTGAGATTTTATGTTTGATCGTGCGTCAATAATTTTAAAATAATGTCCGGTATTGTATTTTATTTAAAAGCACTCTTTGTGAATGCATAATTTATGCAAGGATAAAAACAAAATATCATAATTCAAGCGCTCAATTTTTCAATCAAAAAATGAGACCTTTGAATATTTCTCTGTATTTATAAATATATTTCCTGTATTTCATTAATATATTTTATTTCTAATTCTTTCATTCAAAACGTTTGAGTTGAAATATTTCAAAGTATAAAGTAAATGAATACAATCCCATTAACAAAATAATTCCCCTGTAGAAAGGTTGCTGACAAGCTGCTTGTACGAAGAGTCTCTGTCTGCAAAACGAACCAATGATTTTTACGCGGTGGGTAATATATTATGAAGCAACACAGAAAGCTTCTGCGAATATTATTTTGCCTTAAGTAATTTTCCATTTCTAAAGGCCCTAGGCAACGTCTTCATCTATTCACCTTTTCTTTGGATATAAAGAGAAACTGATACTTATTCCGCGCTAGAGCTATCGGTCCGTCGAAGATAATAAAATAAAGGTAATGTATCTTTTTCTTAGCTGATATATACCTACTTAACTTTTATATATTTCTATTAATAATGTTTCTATTTGTTCGCCCTACCTGTGGGATATCTCCTGATTGTGAATCACACACTTCATGGTCCCGACGCGTAGGGAATGGTTCACTGGGAAAAGCTTTGTGTTTCCAACACTTTTCACCTACCCACTCAAAATAGCGGCGTACAATTTACTCGTGCTTTGTTTTAATATGGCAAAATGTTTTTTGTTTTGAAAATGGTTATTTGAACCTTCACCGATAATTTTCCTTGGTTTATTATAACTATTCATAAAATAAACTTACGATTTGTTACAATATCAGCTCATTTATAAGAAAATAATTATGCCAGAGACTAATAATTAACATTTATACGACATATTGAAACAGCCTAGTAAAAAGATGGAAACGTTCATTTGGCATGAGCTTTGACAATATTTTAAAGTAAGTTATTAAAAGAGAAATGTGTAAAACTACGTTGGGGTAAAGTAACGTTCTGTTACTGTTTAAAGTAAAAATAAATAAGCGAGCTTTGTAAATCATAAAATCTAATTTCAACATTTTACATGACTTTTTCAACTTACCAAGAAAAACAATGTATATTAATTTCGTCATTTCGGTTTCGATACAAACTAAATTCTTGAAAATACTTTTTTTTCCACATTTTTGAATATCCTTTACTCATTCACAAAGCAAAGTACACTAAAATAAGCGACGATCGGTCTCACATGAAAATACAAAAAAAAATTTCGTTAGTATCTGACAGCACTCGAAGCTTGCACCAAAAAAAAAACAAAATAGGTATAATATACAATTTTTCTTAAGTATGCAAGTTAAAAAATACTTGAAATTTCAGTTAAAATTTAAGAGAGTTTCAAGCCAAGAAAGTGTACAAGCCTGCAAGAGGAAAGTTTTAAAAGACGAAAAAATAGGCGGGAGAATATTCCTGAAAATTCAGGCTCGGATTGCCCCTCGCACCCGAGAACCTCCCAATCTAAATTAAAGTCACGCTCGAGACGCTAGTTAAAATGTTTACGTCAATGGTTTTAAATTACTTTATAAACGAATATTATAATGTCTAAGGGCACTTTATTGTTCGAAATTCTTCTATAATGTAAGAATATCGCATTATACTTCGAGACATGGAGATATTTATTACGGTTGCTCGTTTACTGACATGGTATGATTAAGCCGTTGACAAGAAACTTTAACACATTTAGTGATGGTTTTAAATATGTAATATTTTTTCAATAATATCCATATACATTATTTTCGCTAGATACTTTAATATCTGTTTAGATATATTGTCCATGTAACAATCAAATAAAGATATAATAAAAAAATATGCTTATTGTTTTACTACTGTAAAAAAAAGAGACGGGAAGTAAAGGAGTATATGAAAACTGTGTCCGGTGTCCATTTGAGGATGTACATTCAGAAAAATCAAAGATCAATCGTTTTAAAGCGTTTATTTAAGAATTTTCCCATGCTTTAAGCCAGATGATAAGTTCAACAGTAATAATTGAAAAGTTTTTGTGCTACAAGGATACGAATCCAAGACATATAGGTCACTAAAAAAACGTGATTTTTGCCGAATCAATACGTGGCTTTAAAAGTTATTGATGACAGTTTATGTTTGAAAAACACGTTAAATGGAAATTGAGTAATTTAGATGATTTTTTTAGAAACTCGTTTGTATATGTGTTTACTATAAACAGGTGTTTTCAAATGATTAGTTTATTTCTTCAACGGGGTAAAATATCTAAACTCCGAATAATTTTTCTTTATTGTCTAACAGAAAAAAAAATATTTGAAAAAATTAGGTACGTAATTGTATCTCAACCCCCATTCTAGATTTCCCCAAAAATACAATATTCTGTATACAGTAATCCTTAAATACAATCTATTAATTATTTTCCTCTCAGAATCTTTATAAGAAATTGTATTGTAAAAAGCATACTTTTGAATATTTCCTTCTGAGAATAATAACTTTTATGAGAAATAAAATCAAAGTTTAAATATAAATAAAATCAAAGTTCGCTTTACTCATGATATTTTATGATTGTACACTTGATTTTTCAAGTTATTTTAAAACGTTTTATAACTGTAAACTACCTAAAGTTTACATAAAATAAAACTGTTATATAATAAATAAAATAAATTACGGAGATATAGCACAGCTGTAATAGCCTCAAAGTATCTTCTCCAGTTTTAATTATATTTGGTGTGTTCTGTTTGTCAGTAAAAATAAAAATCAAATTAAAGCTTGATTTATAATTATTTTTCTGGAAGTATGATATTAAAATTTATCACATATATCTTTCAAATATTTAATTTTTAAATGTACAAAAAAAAAATCATTATATCTTATACTGTTTTGCTGGTTTATTTTTTCAGGCTGTAAAAATAACATGAAAAAATTGTCTTACAAATTTCAGAATCATTTTTGTGGTTATGGCGGAATTAAAATTCAGATCAAATCTAAGATGGAATTTTCAAAATATACTTTTCTATCCTTTTCGGAACTCCGGTCTTGTCTCCAGAGATCGAAATACATTCTGGGAAGGGTTGAGTGTCCACTCCGGCCACAAATTCACCTTTGGATCAAATAATAAGAAATCTTCATAATAATATATTTCTTCTCAAACTAAAAGACAAAAGAAACACAACTGAAAGTAAAAAAATTTGGGCTCATATAATAATAAAATCAATCAATAAAATACAGATGTAACTTTGTATTATTATTAAATCAACGTTTTTTAAATATTTAAAAATATATATATTTGGAGGGAATTTATGAATAAAATAATAAGATATATGAATTCTAAAATTTTTTTAAAAAATAAAGTGGCATGAATATTGTTATCATTAATGGTATATTATTTTTTTTCATGGTTTTTACAAATATATAATTTTAAAAAATATACTACATGTATTTCAACTATGAGCATCGCGTGACTTTGTGAAAAAATTGTAAAGATAAAACTTAAAGATTGAAGCTCAATTTTTTTTATTAAAAAACCTTAAACTATTTTTTTTAATGTTGTTATACGCTACTTGATGGTGCAGTGCATTAATTTCGATTTCGCGTCATAAAAACCTCGCACGGAGGTAAAAGTCGCAAATGGATTGTTTTTAAAAACACTCCGCCAGCGGGAAGCACTTTTCAAAACTAGCAAACGAATCCGACAAACTGCAGCCCCGGTGCACTCTACTCCTGGTGTTTTTTTTAAATCCACAATATCAAACACCACTATGGACAGAACGACGCACGCAGATTCACGTTTGTAGCATTAAATAATCATAAAAGTATGACGCAGCCCCCGGAGATTTATGCTGAAATACCTCCTGAGCCACCCCTCGGGTAACCGCCGTGCACTCAGTGGACCTCTCCATTAGAAAATGCGGTCTGCGAATTCGCTCAGCACCTGAATTTTAATATATAGAATCTCTTGCAATTTCAGACTAAATCATTTATTTTTAACCAAACAGAAAAAAAACACTAGTTAGTCCTCATTTGCATCAGACCTGGATTGCCCTGCCAGGTCGGTGATCAAAATGGAGAACTCTGAGTGAAAGGTCATGTGTCTTACCAGTGAACAAAAACGTCAAAACTAATTTTTTTCAAATATTATTCACAGCTTTAAAAACTCTTTCCGAAATAATAATTTTCATTAAATGTTTTCTTGGGTGTCTAGTCGAAACGTAGTCAAAACTATGTTTCTAAATTAATATTAAGAGGAAAGTTTTGGCGTAATGAAACATGAAATTTACAATAAAATATATCAAGACATCCTGATCCTCAAATAGCTATGATATTACATTTTCCTAATATCAAGAAACAGATATTCAGAGTACAAATTTATTGTACTGTTTAATTACATGGCTTGGTTGGGAGAGCTACAAACTTAACCATAATAATGTCAAAGTTATAGAAACTTGAGAAAACTTCCCTCGTATTTAACGAAAAGGTATCTTTGACCCGATAAAGATGCAACTGGTCCCAACCCGCTTTTGCCCTTCAAAGATCCGATGAAGAAATCTTAGGCTGGGCTGACTTGAAATAGCTTTTCAGATTTAAATTGCAAACGCTTAAAGCCAAACAAGCACAAAGCAATGTGTATATTATTATCTGGTAAAAATCATAATTAAGTTAGTACTTGTTTTTAAAAAATGCACTGTAAAGTCATTTAAACAATTAAATGCCTTGAATGTATTATTGATGACATAATAAATCGTTTTGTATGACTACATGGATAGTGGTTTGTGTAAATATTTTCTCAGCATCTCAACAACGAGACGTCTCTTTTGACGACGACGCACAAACACATTTTTCAAAACCAATTTATTTGTTACTAAAGTTTACTAATAGTCGTGAAATCAGTTTTGTTTATCCTGCATCACAAAAACGCAAAATGAATAAAGTATTCCTGTAGAGATTATTTTGTAGAAACAATTATTAAAATTACTTATGGGATATAATGAAACAAACGGTAAAAAAATTATACTTTGAAAAATATTTATCACATCTAAATTTAAAATAAACAGAATTCACCATACCAACATCATCTTATGAGATATCTATTAGAATAATCTACTTTATATTTAAAATTATTATTTAAAAAATACGCTCTATAGACGTAATATCCTAACTCTTTGAGGCAAGGAACTTTAGACAGAAAAAAAAAACTTGTGGTTATCTGAATTTTTATAAGAATAAATAACAAAGTATGGTCATTATATAAAGCGTAGATAATGTACGAGTAGAATGTACATGTAGATATATTTACTCTGCATCTCGTTTTCAATGAAAGGTTTGGCATAAATAAGTAATAAATACCTTTTTTCTAGTGGTATTGAAAAAATAAAAGGTGTGACACTTTGTACTCCGCTATGCCCCAAAAAGCCAACTCACTATCAAAAAGTAGTTAAGAATTTGCACGATATCGAAAGCATAGTAGGTTAATGATATTACCTGAATATAACAAAAGCAAATATATTTTTAGCGTCACATGATGGTGACTTACATAAACGAACATTTTTTTTATTTCTTCCGATATTAAGAAAAAGTTTGTTAAGAAAAACGTTAAAAAACCTATTTCCATTCATATCATATAACTCTCAATCAAAACCTACGCCGAAACATTATAAAAAATATTCCTTCGTGGAGGGTATATATGACGTTAGTTACAGCAACCATGCCTTAATCATTTTCAAGCCCGGAAGTTGTCTTGGCTGACCTTAATTTATAATGTGGAAGTGTGTATTAACGGGGAACGCGCTGCTTTAGCTGGGAGCTATTATAATTTATTTAGTAATTGTTTTATACAAATTTCTGCCTGAATTGTAGAAAATTTTAAATGGTTTCATAAGCAGCCATTACTGTTTCTGCGATAGAATTAATTATGAAAGGCCCTGGAATAATGCCTATTTTAAGAAGCAGGCAAGTGTCTATAGAAACAGTTAATTATAATCTCTTTATCAATGAAATTTCTATGTAGATTATTATTTACTTTAGAGAATTCCATATTAGGTACGAAAGTGTGTTTATATTATCTATGTATTACTGTAAATCTGTTTGATAGTCAAAATTATTCCAAATATCCTAACTTCAGTTCTCGGATGCTATTTGGTGTTTATTCTGATCTCTACTTAAAAAATTTCAACTTTACTAGGAATCATGGATCTCACTAGATTGATAATTATGGATAGTTTGTAGCAAAGCAGGATTAATAAACTATTTTCCATCCTTCATGCAATTCAAGGTAACAAAAATCAGCGTAAGTTTTCTTATTTCGTCGTATTTGTTGATTAGATTAAATTATATATTGCAATAATATTACTTCAAATAGTTTTTTTTATTATTGACCAAGCATAATGTTTAGATCAATAAGGTGTTAAAAAAATTAAAATTCCTAAAGAACACGCAGATGTTTTAAACTCCCTGTAATAATAATTTTAAAATATTAGCATAAACCTAAGCTGGTATTGGAAATTAAATGCATAGTAAAAGAGCAGAGAATTCGACCCAAAAGCTGTCTTTTAATTAATTTACCATTCTAAGAAGCTGCTCGGACAACTTTAGAGACCACCAGTCGTCTTGGAAGGCAGAGCACGTAGCGCAGCACTGCATCTCCGAACAATATTGGATAGAATTCGTTGCAATAAAAGATTGTTTTTTTTATCAACAGACTGCTCCTAATATATAGTGAAAAATTTGCTCCATAAAGAGAGAGTTTTATACGGTTATGAATATTTCATGGCATTACTTTGGCGGAATGAAACCGTAAGCTTCCGTTCTTGTATTTTATTTTCAATTCCCTTTTAGTTAGGACATAAATATCTCGGCAGCAGATTTTTTTTATCGCCATTTAAAAGGAGCGGGAATTTTTATATTTTTTTATTATTGAATATAACAATTTCGTCTTTAATGCGAAAATCGCTTAGAGGTGTTCAGATACCGGCAGATAATACACATTTTATTTATTTATATGATCAATTATAGCTTCACCAATATTGTGTAATCCGTTACACAATATTTCAATATATTTTTTTCAAATTTATTTTAGGTGTAATATATGTAATACTAAATATAGTTTAATTGATTACCAAAGCGACTAGAAATATTAGCTATGCGAAGGTAAATTAGTGAGCATGTATTGAACGCGAAAATTAGCGCAGCGCTTTTTTCGTTGCGTAAACACGCCTACATATTATTAGAAAGCTTTATGTGGTGTATTGAATTTTCCATCAAAGCACAAAGCGGACTCGTGAAAGAGAAAAGCGTTAATCACTACTAGTTTTCCGGCAATTTGACATTATGTAACTCGGCCTTCGGTGGCGCGATCGCCCCGCGTACCAGAATGTTTGCACCCCTTGCAGCGGGGAGGTTATTTACCCGAAAATATGTAAATATTGGTCCTGGGCCATGATACTTAGCCCGGTTTTGAACCCCTCGGATTGACATGTTTAGACTGGGTCGCCTTACGGAGCGATAATACGCTTAACATTGTATTTTAATACCTCACCCTTTAAGAAGCTACTTTTGTAAGATCTGCGATAAACCTGTTTATATTATTTATTAAGATTTTAAAAGGTAAAGTAGGTTGTTGACTGACGGAAATGCATCAGTGAGTTAATATAATGCTACTGTTTGAGACTGCAAGGTATTCAATAAATATTTATTTATAACATATTTGCATTGGCAGTTGCTGTATATATATATATATATTCACAAAAAATGTTATCATAGGCTGATATTGTATTTAAATCAGATGTATTTTAATATTTTATTATAAACCTCTCTAAGATTATGCCTTTGCATAGTATGTATAATTAATTTTCAAAATAATAATTATAAACTTGCTTAATAATAAAAATTAATTTTCAGAATATGAAGAAAAGGTCCTGAAAAAACAAAATATATTATTTAACATAATAAAGTTTGTCTGTGTTATTTATTTATAAATATTGAATTTTTACAAGTTTTATTAAGATGCTGACCAGCATGTTTGAATATATTTTTTTAAAGGTTTTCCTGAAGCTGAATAATTAACAGAATATTTTTTTAGTACAGGATGAATCAAGCTAATTAATTTAATAGTTATATTGAAATTTTTCATGTTTAATAGCAAGAATTCGGACATAACTTCGGTTTTATTTATTTTTAAATAAAAATTGTTAAAAATAAATTTTATAATGTTGGTATTTCATTAAAATAATCACGAGCTAACAAGAGTGCTTACAGCGTGTCCGAAGTTCGCAATATATAATTAACTACCCCCGCAGCTGTGCGGGACCATCCTCCCTCTACAGGGGTGCGCAATAAGGGACCACCGCACCGGTCACCTGGAACCTGAGGCCTGGGGCCTGGGGACTGCACTGCAGAGCCTTCCAACTCCTAAATATTATTTATGACAATCGTTACAAACAATAATCATAATACAATTCAAGTAAAATTATTCTCTAGACGTAGGGTTTTTTTTTTACTGTTCCAGGACGATCTATTTTTAAATAATAAACTTTAGTGAAAATAAATATTTACACGCAGATTATCACTTAAAATATGCTGAATTCAGTTTTATTTAAAATAAAGAATTTCGCTACACAAATCTCGTAATAATTCCTTAAGATATTTTGATTAACAAATTTTGACTTGCTGCCAGATTGTAATTATATTTTTAAGAACTACGCATGGCACTTTTTTGACACAAAGACAAAATGTTTTTTTTCTCTGATAATGAGTGATTTAGAAGATCTCGAAAATATTTTCCTGTGTTCCGTTTTCTACAAAGACTTTCATTTAACATTAACATAAACATTCAATATCTCAAGACTAAATAAATAAATCGCCTTACTCAGTAAATAAAATGGAATCGTACAGAAACTTAAAGCTTGATTAGTCATTATGGATTTATTTAAAACCACAAATACCATTTTTTACAACAATAAAAATCTACTGGAATAATATTTGTCTTTTATATTTGTATATCCACAAATTATTTGTCATGTGTTTCCAAATTTTATTAAATAGAGTGCTATAAAATATATATTAGAGCCTATGCCGAGGCTGTGTGACTCCGGGGTGTGACGTCAGGGCAGAGGGTCAGCCGCACCTGCCGGACAGGTAATACAACGGGAACTTTAAGGTACAGCCTAGAGGCACCGAGCCATATTGTGTAAGTACTCGATATTGTAACAGATTTTGCTGCTGTTATAGGGTCGGATTGTTACGTTGTTTTATCAGATCCTTACAACATTTCGGAATGTTCGCAGAATCCATATTACTGTTGTTATACCTTTGTATAATTGCTTGTTAGAAGGTATAATACATTTATGAAAATATTTATGGAAATACGTATTCATTACTGCTGACGTTTGAATTTGATAAAAAAAATGGGACTTGACAATTTAACACACAATTAGTGCAGTTAGTGCAGATCTACGTTAGAGCCTAAGTTGTTCTAGCTCGGTACAAGTATTCAAAAAATTAAAATAAGCATTTCAGTCAACAAAATAAATTCACGATAAGTGCGAGCCGACCTAAAGTGTTTACCTTCGTCGAGCAATTAAAAAGTTTTTCTTGCCAGTTTCCAGTTTATGAGGCCTAGGACTGAAAATAATTACTTGACATTACAGAACTGTGCATTGCGGAGGCCGCGCACATCTCGGGACGCCGGCGAGCAAACAGCGAATTTAATTCCCGCTTTTCAAAATGCAAATTCCTGCGACCCGAAAGAATATATTCCATTATCCTTTTTCTGTCCCCAAAATGTATACACTAGGCCCGCGCTAGACGAGGCCGCTCGCCGGGTGATTCATCATCCCTAAATCGAAAAAGTTGAAACTGTTTGACGCCACACACTCTGCTCTCGCCCGCGGTGTATACTTTATAAAATTGAAAATTAATGAAACTTCACTTCCATGTCATTTTATAATTTATTCTGCAATGTGAGCCATAACCGAAGTTGACATTGAGGTGTATGAAAGAAAGTTGGGCAACGTACATTAAGGTGAATATGTGAAGGCATATTGTTCGAGAGACGTCGTTAACCGCACATTTCTCAAATGCGAGTTTTTATTTTTTTTCTTAACTTGTATTATGAAAACAAACAATTCACAAAAGACTATTGAAAATAATTTAATTTAGTTTTATAGACATTATTATATACATGCATAACAGACATATGTGTTAAATAAGCATGCAGTATAAATACTGAGCAACAAAATGTTTATAAAAACGAATAAATAATCAATTAACTGAATTATTGGCTTTTCGTTTATTTTTAATCAGTTATCTTGAAAAATATATTTTATATGTAACAGAACTGAATGTTAAATAACAATAGTTAAAAGATCTTAAAATCCAACTGCGTTGTCTTGTTGAAAAAACATAATCTTCTTTACATTGATATGTGTACCACTTCTAGTGTATTTTCAACACAGTACGATGTTAATGTTGAAAATTTGTCTGATTTTCCTGAAAGTCACACAAACTCCCTGAAACTTTATATTGCCATTCAATTCAACGTGATGATATTATCACTTTAACTTAAAGCCACTGCTCATTCGTGAATGTACAAACATGTTTTCAAGATATCGTTCAGTAAAGAGATGTCTGATTGTGTGATCATTAAAAAATAATGGCATGCAGCAGGTGACAGCTTGGAGTCGCCCCGTCTAGCACCGGAAGTGAGTTCGTCCCAAATAAAACACGGCGCTTACAAAACCCCGATAGAGGGACAAAAACAATTTGCTCCACAATTAAACACCGCATTGGTCTGCGGGTTGCGAGGACGCGGGCCGTCCCGTCCCCATTGTCCCAGGGGACGGACGGGACAACTATCCCTGTAGAAAAACGCTTTTTTAATGCTTTTTGTTTAAGGTTTGGTACTTGTTTTTAAAGAGGCCCGTGTAGATTTTTAATTTGTGTATCCTTTGTACTGTAGTGAGATAATGTATGTCTTGCTAAATATACTAATTCCGCTTGGATGTTTTCGTTTATCTGGATTTGTTTAGTGCTTAAGTTTCGTTTTAATTAGGGAGGTTTCACAATGAATTCAAATAAATATTGTAACAATCATTAAATTTACCAAAACGAATTATTTGAAGAGCCAATTATGCATATTAGAAAAAGTAACATAGTATCGTTGTCTTAAAACAGTCAGATTAAGTAATTAGTCACATTCAAAATACAAAAAAATAAATAAAAAACGGGTTATTAAACACAGCCATTCTTTGATAGAATCAATTTTTTTTATAAAACAAGAATTTTAACAAGTTATATTATTTTTTAAAAATTGTATAAGCATTCAACAAACTCTCTCTCGGTTACAGTTACGCAGAACCTCCAACACCTTCTCCGTACATGGAGGTGTCGGTCCGAATCCCACTTGTATAACCAATTTCTTGTAGTATTTTTATGTATGTATGAATTGTTTTTTTTTTAATTAGTAGTGAACTGTAAATTCACTTTAAGTACATAAAATCAGTTAAAATCATAATAATTGTTAACATAACTTAGGTATTTATATTTGTTCACAATATTAATAAACATGGAAGGGTTGTATTATTCCTGAAATGGGAAAGGTAGCGTGGCAAAACAAACCAATACTAGACCAGGACAATGTGTTAGAGATAACAATTGACTTCTATAAATGCAAAGCCACCAAAATACACTTCAACAAACTACATCCAATACGTAGAATTACTCGATTAACACAACTCCAAGTATTTGAATCTTATAATCTCAATACAACCTAACCTTACACTGCGTGTCTAAGTCAAGCTGCTTTTAGGAGAGGTGGGATATTAATTTTGAACCCTTACAAGTTTTAATATATATTTTTAATTTTAATGAAGACATATTTATCATAAGTATGATATAAAAATATTTGATCACTGTATTTATTAATTTAATTTGAATTTTTGATAATTTATGTATTATTATAAAAAAAAGCTTTATTATCAATATATTATTTTTTTGAAAATATTCTAAAAATAAGATGCGTCAAAAATCTCAGAAGCATGCTTTTAAATATTTCCAAAACATCGATTCAATCATTTCCCTTTGTATATTAAATAAGACGCACCCACTCTATGTGTCGCTCGTCATAGAAATAATAATACGAACAAGGGTGGCACGTGAGGGAGGGGGCGGAGAGGACAAATCAAACTAAACCCAATCTCCCCGAAGTCCCCGGCCTGCCGCTGATTTCCAATCCCGGAATCGAACCCGGGCGCAGGGAAACGCACCACTCGTGAAGTTTTCAATTATCCGTGTTGTCCATTTTATTTCTATTTCATTTTGTATTTAGACCGGAGGGATGAAATAGAAACAAAAGCATTCAATTATTTTTTTACTTAATTTCGTATTAATCCTTTTTTTTTGTTGTTGTTGTTGTGACTGTCAAAATTTATTGCACAGAACACGGCATACAGTTTTGTGTTGATGAGTTAATACAAAAACTAAATACGTAGTTGTAATCATATTTAAGTTCTGACTGTCAAAATTTATATATAAGAATACGCAAAACCTGTTTAGACCGATAATAGTACGACTGAATCCATTCTTTATAATAAAATTAACGACTTAAAGATTTTTACTCGGTCTATGTCTGTGTCTTTTGTCTTTTGCTGGCTCGAGAAAAATGTTATGTTATAAAATATATATTACGTTTATTTTTAATAATGTTATTTGGAAAATTGGCCATGTTAAAATAATAACTTAGTAAATATTGATATTCAACGTACATTATACCGATAACATATTTTGTTCCGGTTTTCCATCATTATGTATTCTTAGGAAGTTTTTCCAATAATTACTTACTTCTTTTTATATATTATATATATATATATACACACACAGACATATAAATATACATATGTGTATATATACATACGCAATTATAGATTAGACTTAGGTATGAATGCATTAGTAAAAATACAGCTTAGTACATAAGACTCAATCTGATTAGAATATATTTTGATGAATCAAAATAGATTATGTTCACCCCTTCTTTCCATTTTAAGCAGGCAAGAGACAAAAAATTAAATGTTTTCATAAAAAAATTAACATGAATAAATTTTACGCGGATCGGAAAGCTCTTTTGAAATAATAATCCAAATAACGAGCATAAGTATCGATAAAGATATTCTTTGGTGACGTTCGCAGGTATCTCGTTAAAACGAAATATACTTTTTTTATTAATACTTTCGCTTTATCTCATCTGACTTAAACTTTTTATAGAATTCTTCGTAAAATTAAGTTTAATTTAAAAAGCGGATTTATTTCTTGGGGATGGTGTCCTTACACCCTGCGGTCCTCACCCCTAGCGACCCGCCCTTTCCTCCTTGCCTTTATGTTTATTCTGCCCGTGTTTATTGAATTCTTGGAATCGTATTATTTTTACTCTCAATGGTTGCTTGAGACGATTGCCGGTACTTAATGCCCTTTATGTGCGAGTATTATAAAACGTTTTCTATTTATGATAAGTATAATGTACCCATCTACTTAGCATTCAAAAACTCATGCTAAATTACCATTTTGTTGTTTTACTAAATAAAATATAAAGTGGTGGAAGGTAAGGTGCATCGAAAACTGTATAATATGTAAATAAAATTTATATTGGCTGAAAAACGAGTGAACTCATTAAATAACCCGCAAAAAATCGGTGACACATGTATTCCTAGAATGTCTTTAGACATGACATGATACATTTAAAAAAGTATAATTAGTGATTTTTGTTGAAATTTGAAAGCATACAGTAAGATTTATATTCATGTGCCCCTGGGCTGATAAAATTATTTTCCAAAATAGTCTAAATGGGATCTTTGGAAAATTGCGAAACTAACATCAATCAAATATTAATGGTAAGAGCGACTTTGACTTTATAATTATCTAATAATGTAATAGTATCCCATTAATAATAGAGTATTTTAATAATGTATTTTCCTGCCATCGTTGTTACTTTAAGCTCCGTGTATTAACCCCAAGCATCGTCATATATTTGATATTTGTTCAGGTGTATTTTTTGGAAAGTTTTTGTTATCTCAATTGCTTCAATTTATCAGCAAGTTCACGACAGAGAAAAAGTGTCCCAATAAGCAGACCAGCCTATAAAATTTTAGCGCGCAGCATAAAAAAAATCCTTATAGCTTAAAAACCATACTGATGATTTAAAGAGAAAAGATTGAAACCTTGTATAAAAATATTAAAAGGAAGTATAAAAATCCCTAATGAAAAGTGCTGTTTTATGAATTTATTTCTATTCATTAAAATATTAAACTCATTTCTGATACAAAACAAAATATTTCAATGAAAAAATCATAATATTATTCTTCAAGGAAACTGTTACTTTAGATTCTTAATTAACATCATACGGAATGATATTATAATAAAATTGAAATCAACTTTTTTAAAGTAAATAGAATTTTTACATGTTTTATTTTATTTCTGAGCCGAATTATCTGTAGTGAATATTATCGAAATAATGTTATAATTTAAAATAAACCTACCCGAAAAATTAACTTTAAAAGCTCAAATTAGAATTTGATGTCGGTTCTTTTAAAATTTATAATTTTTTGAATATTACAGAAACGAGCTATTTTTCATAATTATTTAATTAAAGTGTGTATTCTTTGAAATGACATACTTTCAAAGTTTAAAGCCATTTTAGGACTTTTTCATTTATATGAAATAATAAAAGATTTTTATATAATGTGTACTAGATGAAATTACTTATAAGTAAACACAATAAGTATATTTGTCAACAATTAATTTATGATACATGTATTGATTTTCTTTTTATTGATGATGCTGTAAAATTACAAAAGTTATAAACTAACAATATTAAAGGAATTGTTTTCTTGTTATATTTAACTAATACGAACATTAACAACATAGTCTGAACTTGCTTGATTCTGAATATTTATTGACCAAACCCTATTATTTCTACCTGAATATACCCTATGATGTTTAGCATCAACAAAGTGATGTTTGCTCTTTTATGTTTCACCTATAGACACACAAGAGGGTGAAAATTCGGCTAGGGGAGGAAATTGTTTTTCCCTTGGACTCGAATGAAATGTCTGGAAAATTCAGCTTTCAATATATGAACGAATGTTTTTATTTTTCTATTTTTGCCCACTCAGCAGCGGAGATAATCTCGTTCCCTCTTTTGTCACGTTTTCAGGTTATATATATATTTTACAGCGGACCGAGAACATGGCGCCGATAAAATGGCGGGTATTTTGGACCCACCCTGTTCGGTTTCAATCAGCGGCCGTCGCCGCCGGCAGGGATGGTCGGGGTGTCAGGGCGGTCGATGACGGGCTACTGCCTCCACACACGCAGCCTTCCTTCTGTTACGAAATCATTATGATAACTACTGTGCAAAATTATTAAAAGCGATTTATTTTTTCATTAATTAAATAAAAAAATATTTTATTATTGTGCAAAAAATTATTATTTTAAAATATTTTTAATTAGTTGATTTCTTTATGTAAATTTATTTTCACATGATTTTATTTTAACCACGGATATAATTCTGAAAAAAAAAAATAGCTCAATGAACTAAAGTACTATATTAAAATAAAAACTTCTGTGAGTTGCAGAGAATAGGCCTTGTTTCGGTACAGGGGGATAAAAGCTGCGATGATGACGTTGAAAATTTGAATATTGCCTTTCTAGGGACGTTCGTTTACTTCCTCTCCCGACGTTTGTTTGTCGCTTTTTCATTTCCGCCGGTTAATTTCTCATCTTTTTTTTGTTTGTTTGTTCGGCTGTTTCCGGCCGTGTTAAAATACAGGCTTTGGCATTTATGAGATTTCCCGTCACGTAAGGAACATGTCTGCCCTGCACAATGAGCTAATAACAATGACATGAGCGGGCTTTGTGTTATTTAAGAATCAAAAGCATTGTTGAAAACTGGCGTCAGCTGAGAAGTTTCTTACAAAATATAGGAAGAGGACTTTTCAACTCATTTCATTGAACAATCAAATGAACGTAAACGAATATTTCATTTTCATTGTTATCATTTTCGCATCTGCGTTGCGAGAAACGTTTTTGAACTCGTATTTAAGTTTATCGGTTTGAATACATGCATACTGATGGTCAAATTTGGGTGAAGAATAGGTTTTTTTATTAAAAAAAATAATACATAATCTATAGATTAGAAAAAGAAGTATTATAAAATAAAACCACAATATTAATAAAAAAATTATTGTTTTAGCTTGTTTAAAATAAATGTGTTTGGAAAAACTAAGCAAACACGCGTTGACTTGTAATCATACAATTACAAATCTCTTATACATTAATTTTCAAACTTATGTCAATTCAATCAATATAAAACACAAACATTAAATTTTGAAGGATATTGGTAATACAGAAAAACACGCAAATATAAAAATAAATAAAATATATTTATGTATATGTTTGTGTGTGTCTTTATATACGTATAAATATAATTTACAAAAAATCTTATTCATTACCACATTTCCATAAGCAAAATGCTTTGCTTTGTTTATGTTTCTACGTAGATACAAGTTTTTGTTTCCCTATTTTTCTCCACGTGCTGCTTTTTTTTAATATATCCCACAATATCCTCTCTCTGCTCTTCCTCTCGTGTTTTCTCTCTCATTAAGGTTGTCACGGAAACAAAGCTTATCATATTACACGGTACACTTTATCTTACTGAATGTAAGAAACATACATTCCATTAGTGGGACCCTTCTTACCCGGAGTTTGCGGTTGTTGCAACTTTTCTTCATAATTCGGATTACCACAGATATTATGAGTATTTACGTGATTCATTATTGTTTATTTATATATCTGTATATATATATATATATATATATATATATATATATATATATATATATATATTTATGTGTGTGTCATAAAATAAAAAAAACATCACACAAGATTATTTATTAATAACTATTTTTTTATTTTGTAATAAGTTCGTAAATCTGAAACCTAAAAATAATTGAGAGTGATTATAAACCATAAATAATGAAATTAAATTTTAAAAGCGTTAATGTTGGTGAAAAACTAAAATTATCTACCGGTCAATTTGTAATTAACACTTTTTAGTCACAAAAAACATATTGCATATCAGTATAATATCAGTTGTTGCTACCAAAGAAGACAAAATGACATTACATTTATTTTTGTTATTTCAATTAAATTTTTATCGGGTTTATTTATTTTGTTGATATTATTTATTCATAATTTAAAATCTTCAAAGCGTTAAAAAAATTGGTTTTAATAGTTTGAATAGGTATAAAAAAACCAATGAATTAGAAAAATGGAGCATTCAATGTATTTGCCGACGGAAAAATCTAAAATCTTTGGATTCTAATATTTTATCTCAACTAGTTCTTAATTTTTTTCAATTATTTAGTTAAATACATTTTAGATTATGTCAAATTTATTTATTCAAAATATTTCAATTGAATAAATTAATTTAAGTTTGAATTTCTATTTTAACGCTGTACTAAATATCTTTTAAATTATTGGACATTGAAAATGGACGTCATATCTGTCATTGTTTAATTGAATTTTCATTCATTTGATATTTAATTGTTACTTTATCGAGCATATTATATAACGTGTTATTTTATTTTGTTTAGATAATATTAATGAAATAAATTTTATTAATTATTTTGATTTTCGTAAATGTTGTATGTTTACAAATCATTACACAAGTTAGAATAAATGAACCGAAGTATATATGAATTATGTCATTGGTTTATTTTCAGTGTTAGTAAATATATGTGCATACCAAATATGATCAAAAGTTTGATGACTGAAAAGAATTTCTTCTCCAAAAGTATGACCTATTTATACTGGTAAAAAAAATGTGTTGCTAGGTACAAAAAAATTATTATTGTTTTAATATCAATATATTATATTTTAATGCAATGACTCAATATTAATGTCAGCCTGATCATTTTTAGATTTGTGATATTAATTCAAAACTTGTTATGATGACTTAACCAAATGTTGATTAAGTAAACAAAATATTTAAACCGGTACTTAAAAGATCATGTATGGCCAGGATCATTTTTTGAATTTTTTACCTGAATTATGCATTAAATATTTCAACAGGCTAACGTTTTTTTTAGGATGCACTAAAGTGAGATAATTTCGTCATATTTATGCAAAAGAATATTTAACAAAGAATCGATAATATTTTAGTGTGATCGTAGAACAGTAAAGTTTACAATAGTAACTTCATACGCAAAAATGAGTGAATAAGATAATGAATAAAAAGTTTTAATAATGTGACCAAAAAGGTCACAGCATTAAAAAAACACTTTATTAAGATTGGAAACATATCTAAAAAATGTTTAAGAATGTTTTACGTAAAAAAAAAAAATTCTACGAATTGATAATCCAGTGCTTTTTAAAATAAAATAATACTGAGCCATTTGGATACACTGAGAAATTTTAATTTTAATTAGGTCGAGTATTTTATAATAATATCCATTGAGTAGGGTTTCAATTGAAAATAAACCATAGTATGATAGAAGATAAACCGAATTACAAAGCGAACTCTAATTTGTGCTATCCCCACAGTAAAACTGGCCATTGCAATTTTCTAGTCATAAAACCGAATTAAATTATCCGAATCCGTGGATGTTTCGGCGATAAAAACTTGTTCGCAGCAGAGCCGAGGTACTTGTGTAAGCAAATCAAATTACACCCTAGGAAACATCCCACATTGTGAAATAAATCACACATGTTCTGTGCTGCCCGGGACGGGGTGAACCACCCTTTTAGTTGAGAGTCTCCTCAACTTTATCTGCACTTCTTGCAAATACCCCCGAAGGCTGTTGATTGTGCGATTGTGTTTATTTATATGTATTTTCTTGCAACGCCAGAAAATATCTCGATACGCACTTAACAATAGTAAATAATTGAACCATCAAATCACAAAACGTATTTACATTTTTTTACATAAACATATAATTTAATTATATGTCATGTTTTTAGATGAATCTTTTGATTTTTGTTGAATTATTTGGGGTTTTGTCATTTCGCTTGATATATAACTATAAAATAAATCGTTCAATAAATACAAAAGCAATTCATAACAAGCTAGCTTTGTGCCCTGACAGCTGATTTACAAACCATAATTGATTTCTCTTTTTAGGCAAACACTATATTTATAAAGTACTGATTCAGTCTTTCGTAGACGTATACCGATGTCATTTACACGATTTACAAAAACAAACATTTTATGTCACAAATAAACAACAGTTACATGATTTATCATGTATTGTATGATTTATTTTTAAGTTATAGTTTATATTTAAAATTCAAATCTTTATTGAAAGAAATTACATTAAACCATATGCATAAAAGTTAATTAAGATATCAAAGTTATGAAAGAATCAATATGTACCGGAGTCCGTTTGAAAACTGTAAATAAAAATTAAATCGACTTGATATAATTGATTTAACTATATAGATTTTCTTGAAAGATTTTTGGTAGGAAAATTCAAAAAGGTTGTAAATACTTTGTTTAAAATATCCTTACTGCTGTTTTAAACAATATACAATATTTTGTAACTTATCTGGATATTATTTTTTAATTAAATAATAAACTATGGCAGGCTTTTTACGTACGTACAGGTAAACAGTGCTGTAGCTAATTTGTTCGGTGCTGTGTCTTTCTATGCAGCTGATCTCCTCTTAAATATTCATTCAAAAATAAGTGGTTTTCAGTGAAGTGTCATCTTATACTGGTAATACAAAGTAGAGTGAGTTTTTATGCGCAAAGCTCCGAATACACATCCAAATTTTACATACACCAAAGGGGAATATGAAATGGTTTTTAACCCCACGTCACTGTCTAGAGCACGTCTTCATTTAAATTAATGACATCTCGTGTAAAAATAATCTTTTAACTGCAATTTTTGCTTGCATAATGTATTTTAATTTAGACTTGAAGGATGCATTTTGTATGACGTTTTAAATTATATTATTTACGGTATTTTTTATGATAATTTTAATTTGAGGCGCTTTATTAATCAAATAAAAAATCGTCTCCATTTTAATACATTTGTGATTGTTACCTGTACTGCTTGGAAAGTATTTTAGTTTTTATTTCTAAAGTATCAATATTACAAGGTTAATCATTTTTCTTGTAAGTACGGAAATTTTTTTATCACATAAATATATTATGTAAAATAAAGTGTCTTATTTTAAAGATAGGTCAATGATTATATTCTTTCCGATAAAATTTACTTAGCTGAAGCTATTTTTCGATTTTATAATGTAGTTTGAGGAACACTGTTTTTTGCTATATTTCTATATCTCTTGAAATCTTTTTGGTAGATTTTTCTGTAGAAAGTTTGTGGATAACCGGGTTGTCGTATTAAATATATTGAGATTGTTTTTATTTTCGAATCAAGTTTTTCGGTTAGACATATCCTTTTGTTGTTTATCTTTATGTTGGTATGAAATATCTAGATATAAATTATTACAAGCTAGTTGCTAGAAGCTAGAAGTTGCTAGAAGGACTGTATTTGATTGGAAGTGATCAAGCTTCGTAATAGAATTATGCAGGCGTTATAAAATTAATTAAATCAAAGTAAAAATTTCATAACATTAAATTAAGTCTCTGAACCGTGTAGTTCTTAAGAATTATCATACCTTAAATCTAATCATTAAAATACAAAGAAATTCAATTTTTTCAAATTCAAAATATCTCTAATATATTTTTAAGGTAATTTAAATGTATTTAATATATTCTCACAGACAGTACTAAATGGAAAATCAACATAATGTTATTATAAAAATAAAAATAAAAATTGAAGTGATTTTACAAACTACAAAGCTCTGTTCAAAAATGCCACAAATGAAGATTGGCGCAACTAGTCACAAAAAAACGTGAATCAAATAATAATACAAATTTATATTTATATCATATATTTTAGGTTTTTGATTGAAATTATTGGTATAAATATTTTTCTGGAACTGTGTGCATAATTTTATTAAGTCCCACCCGATTATCTTATTCAGTTTAATACACGTGTCATTTTCTTACCAGTCCCATCCTTTTTAACCGTAATTAGTTTTGGGGCTCACTAACACACATTATTCGGTTTATTTTACTATATCCTCCACGGATTATATCTCAGGTAAATATAGAAACCGGCAACGGATTAAAACACACTCTATTCACCGGTTCAGTGTATAAACTTTGTTTTATAACATAATATTACAGAAACTTCAATAGAAAACTCATATAAACCTCGCTAGATCAATTACTGAGAACACTATTTATTGAACAAATAATTGGATGTTTTAGACATAATTTTATGTTTTCAATATAAACTTTCTGTAATTAAAATTCACCAAATTTTTAAGTGTGGTACTTTAAAATCTGCTGTTACATCCAAATATAAGAGTCGGGGTTATATTAAATTTGAAAAATAAAGTTTTACACCATCATAATGTTAACATTAGCTGTTAATCTACTACTACTTAGGGATAAATCATTAGTTTGTTGAAGATAATTAATTTGTGTCAATATCATATAATGTATTAACTCAGTTTTTACGGTATAACAAAGCAACCCAAGTTTAACATTTAATTTTAAATATTATTCAAGGAATAGTTAACACTTATATTTCCAAAACTTCAAAAAATATTATATTAGTTTGCTGGTACAACAATTAAAACGATAAGCTTTTTATTTTTCAAAAGATAATATTTTTTAACGATAACATGTTTTGTTACGTTAACAAATAATAAATATACGACAATCGTACGAATTTCCCGATTCCCCCATGAGAAATCTTCAAAAAAACAACTTACATTACTTTTCAATTTAATACCAAAACAACAAATTTTGCCAAGTCACTCTGAGAACAATAGTGAAAGCAAGCCATAATGGAAAACCTTCTTAGATTGTATAAAATAAAACAAAATAATATAATAAATCAGATCTGACGTTTCATATATTCTACCGAGTTTTTTGTACTGTCATTTTTGTTAATAGTTTGAACAGATAAATCCATTTCATAAAAAAATTAAAGCGATTTATTTATATATAGTATTATTGCAGTGCAAGTATAACAACAACGCTTTTAAGTATGTCTAACATACTTTGTCTATAAAAACCCAATCCCTGACAGGGTTTTGTCATTTGAACAAATTAATTACCACCACATTAAAAAACATTAATTTGAAGAAAATTATATGAATAAACGTTGCGTATTACATTAGCAATTATATATACTCTGGATTTTGTTGAATATTTCAATTCATTGTAGGCTTGAAGAGATTTACTAATCATGCTACTATATAACTAAGCGGCTTACTTAGGTGAAATTTAATCCTCAAATGTTTAAATAAAGTGTTTTCAAAATTTCAACGTTCATGTTTATAAAGCAATATTTAGGCTAAACTATTAAGGATAACGATTTACACAAAAAATATTATAGAATATTGCATACACAATAAACTGAAATGGATTAAAATCGAATATATATATATATATATATATACATTGATTGATGTAGAAACTGAGCAAAAATAAAATGTTAATTATAAAATAATAATAATAAAACCTAGGAAGATTTCAGTGTTTCTGATCCCGTACATAAAATACGAAACTTTATGCTTTGGCAAACACAGAACAAACGCAGGCACAGTTAGTCCGCGCTTCGACTCTTGACCTCTTCCCGCGAGACCTGAATTTATTTTTATGAGAAGCAGAACTTCCAGGAGAGCCAGATAGATGGTATAATGTACAGGTAGGCTTTAGATTCAACCCCCGCTACGGAGAAAACCACCCCCACGTGTTTCACTGCCGCGTGACTTCCTGGCGTTTCTTCTTGTACTCGATATAATGAATTCACAAATAAATCATCTAATTTAATAAAAATTTAAATTACTTTTGCATCTATATTAAGGGTATAAAAAATCAGTTTAAACCTATCAAAAATCAAACAGATGGATGGATTATCGACTGTTGAAATAGTCGATTGAATGGTTGTTTTTTTTTTTTTGAAAAAAGTTATTATTTGAAAATATTGACTCACTTTGTAACAGAGTATTTTATTTGTAATAGTAAAAGATTGATCAACAAAATGGATGACTGTTACCGCTAAACGAAAGTGCGCCGCCGAAGATATAAAGAAGTGGATAAAAAAAGAGTGCCAAAAACACAGTCGAAATTTTTAAGGGTTGTCAAAAAAATGGTTTTTAAAGGCGTAAAATATTATAAAGTTATATGTAAGTAACTGTCAATAAATTTATCAAGGAATTAAAAATATGCTATGTCTTTTTAAGGCTTCTTTTATTTTATAGACTGCATCCTTATATCACAAAGGTATTCTAGAAACTGTTAATCCAATGCTTGCACGTTTTATAAATAGTGTGGCTGAAATTCATTTTGCGTTGATTTTTTAGCTCCAGATTGGTAAGCGTTCGTGGTTATTTATAGCGTAATGAAAACGCAGCTTTGCACCGCATTCATTATTTATACAATAAGGAAATACACCCCCACCGATGCCTGACAACTGCCTTATTTACGGCCCTTAGTCATGCGGTAGTTGTTGACATTAACACTTACATTTACATAAAACCTTGCATACATTGATGAGGATAAAATATGGACTCAAGTTTTCTTTTCTAATGAAGTCAACACAAGAAAATAACGCCTTTAACAATTTTTAAGTTTATTCTGGAAAAACGTCAACTCTACGCTTATTGAAGAATGATTTCCGATAGTAAGAAAAGAAAAAAAATGGTTTATATTAAAATTTATAAAAATCATAAAATATTAATTTATTTACAAAATTCTAATTTATTTCAATGATTGTCACTATCTATTATCTACGTATTTAAAAAACCAGTAAATCAGTTTTATAATTTGGATTTCTATATTTGCACAAATAAAGCTTTTATATCTAGCCGTGTTTAATTCAAGATAACTGACTTTGAAACATCAAACTACCACCTGGGTTTGGTAACCTTACTTTTTTTGTTGAAACAGCTCGGAAGGTCAATTCTCATCTGGTTTGATGGCGCCTCACAGGTGCACCTAACCGTTTGCAGCAGCCACTTGGCGGTCACAATTACTTACGTGTCCTCAAAAGAATCGGTCCAAGGACGCCGCCCCTTTGTTAGCACCCCCTCGAGAGGGCCGGGCGAAGGGAGTTTATTGTTTCCCCATACACCCTCGGGGATTACGGGAATCTCTGTGTTGTTCACCAAGGCGGGGTAGGCGATAAACATACCCTGTAAATGTAGTCTTTAGCTTTCTAAGGAAGAATGCTTGGAGATGCTGTGATTCTCGCTTCGTGGGTTTCTTTAGATTTTTTTTGGAATATAATCATGTTTTTGATATGTTTTTTTGTGATAATATTAAGAATTCTTTGATTCGTTTTACCTTTGTTATATTTTTGATCATTTTTTTATTCTTATTTTGAAATTTGAAATTTATATTTTAAAATTTTACTCTACTACCGTATTTTATATCACTAACCTCACATATTATATTCGTACAACGTAAGTGGTTTTATATTTAAACATTTCAATGTTTTTTTATTACAATGACCATTAAAAAAATACCTTATTTAAATATATATCACTCTTAACTAAAAACTGTACTATCTGTGTATCTTTAATGATGAAAACAAGAAATATTTATATCTGCAAAGGTTTTGAAATTTTAATTAAATCTTGAACTTACAATTAAAAATTAAAAGAAATATGAGTTTTTTTTAATTCTAGCACGAGCGTACAAAAATAAATGGATACTTTTGGTTGATTAGTTTCGAAGTTTCTATCTCTGCATTTTTTTTTTTTTTTTTCATTAATAAAAGTTATTTTTAAATTAATAAAATAGACATAAGTAGCTTGAATTCGTTTAAAATGTCATTAAACAATAGGCTTTTTTTAAATACAATTTAAATCGAATTCGGTAAAAGAATAAATCGTCTCAGTTTCAGTTTAATAATAAAAATTTGTAATATTCTAAGGTTTTTTTTTTAAACATTAAAAGAAAAAAATAAATGGCTCAAAAAGTGACCCGAAAGGATATGTATCCGTAATTTTGGAAATAAGTCTTTTGGCTTCTTTTCTCGAGAACTTTTGATAGTATTTCCGATAAGCGCCCTAACATGACGATAAAATATTTTATATTGATCAATAGTATTATTGGGATGTGTCTTAAATCTATCCGATTTGTGGGTAAGGCTTATAACAGATGTTGATAGAAGTAGAAATCGATAGCTTTTGTATTTATTCATTATGAATATCAACGTTTTAGTAATAAAAAAAACCATGATTTAATCTAAAATCATTTTGAATGAAATTCTGTAGTTGATATGTTTATATTGCTATCGATTTTTTAAAAGTAATTTTTGGAATCATTTGGAAGTATATAAAAACAATCCTGCCTTTAACTTGATACATTATTTATAAAGGCTGTATTTTTAACCCACACAGATTTACTGTGCAAATAATTAAGTGAATCAAATAATAATTTACGAAATTACCAGTTATTGCGGCCCAGTGGTATGATTAATTCAGCCACTGTGACACTGTTAGTGTCTAAAAATTAAAATAGTCTATCCAATTGTAAAACCACTGTTTCAAGTATAAATATTACATACATCAATTTTACACCTGAAAACTACAATAAATTCGTGGTCAATTACAGATCTTCTTTGGTTGAACAACACACAATGATTTTCCTTTTCAGTTTACTTGTAATCAAATTTAATTGCACTAAGTCTTATCAAATATTTTGTTGATCTTGTAAATATCTGGGTATTGAAGGGTCGATAATATTGCATATAAATATAAACAACTTGTCAATGAGTGACTCTTGTTCACGCATCCACTAAACCAACGAGTATATCCATCACTATTTCTAATTTTATAAATAGACTTTATCTCGCGATAGCCGTACGGTAAATCAAGAGAGTTTTACGAGACTTGGCTTATATCATGGACAATAATAATAATATTTCAGCATTTACGCTCCTCCAGGGAGGGCAGATAAGATAACAATCTGTCCACTTGTAACGGTCCGATACCGGCTCGGTAGTCAGTACCGGAGAGAGCCACCCCAGGGACTCTGCACTTTAAGTATAGAAAATTGTGATAAATGGGTTAACGATAACCCCAAAAATATAGCTCACCTATATAAGATATACGGTACTAACTTTACGAGTACCTTAACTAAATGAAATCGTAATACATAGAAGAGATAAGCGGTTTATAAAAGACGTTACCGTTAAAATAATCGTTTTGTCAAACGTTATCGTATTAATAAAGTTTTGTTTTCCCCATATTATCTACGAGAAACGAGCAAACAACTTTTGATATTAATTATTTTCTAGAGCTGACTGACGTCATTCAATCATTTGGTTTTCGATTTACACTTTTGGGATTTTATTATTTTTTTTCAGTAATTATTATAAAATTAACAAGTCGCAAAGACGTCTCACTAAAAAAAAAATTAAGTCAAGGCATCATTTTTGATAATGATGTTTTTACTATTTTTATTTTCATTTTGTTCATCGTGTAGATTTACCGAATCTTTTACAACTATATATTATATCTAGTTTTCAATGATACAAACTCAATTTGTATGCAAAATATAATCATTCACACTTTTCGGTCTTTCTGGGTGTACATCCTTCCCCTTACTGGATCGTTATAATCTACACCAAACTAATACAAAGCATATTGTAATATTCCCAAGGCTATGGAAGATAAACTTTTTACGATAGCGTAACCTAAGTTTTAGTTAATTTTTTAAAACGCCGACAGATTTTGAATACAAAGTGATAATTCATGGCACAAGCGAAACCATTAATCTTTCCCATGGCCGTAATTGAGAGGCGGCGCTCTTTGTTTATTTCAATATAATAATTTCTGATAATATTTTTTTCCAAGTCATCAATTTATTTATATACTGCTTTATTAAGGGTGATTGATCTGGGTCCTCAGAATTTGGGCGTTTATTTCAGAACGGGCTTAACTTGACACTCGGGGAGGTTTTTCGGGCTGAAAAAATAAGCACTTAAGATGATATAAGATGTTTTATTATTTACACTGCGCTATTGAAGCGCAAATCAATAAGATTAACTTCTGGGGTATTTTTATCGATCTTTTGTTCGACATATACTGACCTAAATATTGAAAATGCAGCCTTTTTAAATTCTGTTTTTTTTTTTACACTTCTTTATAATAAAAAAAACGTTTCGCCACTGTTTAATTTGTACTTTTATTTTATCATTTATGATTAAAAAATTGAAATAGTAATAAATGTATTAATAAGAAAATATTTTGACGGGTGAATTGTTGAATAAATCGTTTTGGAATAAATTATAATGTATGTGAATATGATTTTAATGAATTTCAGCGAAAAATTATTCAAGTAAAGTGTTTTAACTATTTCACAATAATTGTTGCCTAAAAATACAGCCTTTGCTTAAAATAATTATTCGTTACATAGTTTGGAAATTACAGAATATAGTTAAATATAAACAAAACATCTGAGAGAAATTTTGTTATTTTTTTATTACTTTAGGTGATTTTATGATATAATTCTTTAGTAAAGGCTGAGTCAGTAATATCTCGGGTAGCCACATTGTACATACATAAAGCATTGCCAATTAATAACAAAATGCCTAGCTGCTAATTTATACTCTGCTAGTATTATGGCACCATATGAATGTTCTGCAATGTAAATTACATTATTTATTAGAGTAGCAAAAGCGGTATTAGTTAAATGAATAAAATAGAAATACTAATTAAGCACTTAATTCTTTTAGAATTGATTACATATGAAAGATAATTATTAATTGATTGTCTTTATCGGTTTTTAACAAAAGTTATACGATTTACTTAGAAAAAGAAGAAAACCCCAAAGATTGACTTTTATATCTATACCACCTAGTATTTACATTATTTTACGAAAATATTTAATTTTTGAGGACCTAGTTAAGGTTAATATTTAAATGGTGATGATTTTACTGTTAACAAAATATCTAAATTTTAGTAAGTAACTCACTTTATTGTTTCAAAATAAAAAATCTTCTATAGTATGGAAAGGTGTTTATCTGTACTACTTGTAATTTTAATCAAATTTCAGTCATATGTTCGTTTAGTCTAAATATTTCCTTAAGGGTTTATACTTTTTGATATTTATTAAATACATAGAGCCATGTAAATATGAAGAAAAAACATAAATCATGATCGTTTATCTTGTTTCCGATGGAGGCGATAAGAATATTAAAAGGGTCTTTAAAATCTAAAATTTTACCTTGTAAAATTATACTTTATATAATTTATTCAAATTAATTTCCATAATTTATATACCGAAACTATCTACTAGCTTTGATGAAAAAATAAACTTTCATCGCTTAGAAAAAGCATTGGTTTAATATAAGGTAATTTATTATAAACAATTTGATTAGTTTTATATTTTTAAAGTGAAATTCTATAAAGATGTTAAATAATGGAGATATCAGAATAATAGTATTTTAAATTTTTTATAACATCTTCAGTAACGAGTCAAACTTTTTTACAAATTGAAAAATACTATTCAAATTTAATTTCAGTGTAATATTTCGTGATGTTAATTTTAGTATGATATCTCGGTCAAATGAAATTAAAACCTTTAAAATAGATAAAACTAAACTAAGCATATCTCACAGGTTTATTGATTTCAAGTAATTCTATTCACCTCTAATCCCTCTAAAAAGTTAAATTTTCATGATTATTAAAATTTTATTAATTATTCTAATGTTAGTAACTTTTGAAGCGTAATTAGTAAAAAAACTAGAGATGATTTTAGTGTAATTGCTTAATATGTGATCAATAATATTTCATTAAATTAGTTCAAATTTAATATGATGATTTTATGATAAACAATTGTGTCAGATCCATCGATGGAAATTGTGGTTTCTGGCGTAATTTTCCACGAATATCCGATTCCAAAACATTCAGGTTGCACCACTGGGTGCAATTTGCAAGTTACCTAATCAGATTGCATCTATTAAAAATTAATTGACAATGCAATCAAAACCAAACACTAATGAAACAATCGCAATACTGACAACTGCAGAAACCTCATTGTATAACAAAATTAAAACCATCATATCTCATTTTAGTGGTTAAATTTTTTATTTATTTTATGTTTTAAGACTGTGTATATGTCGTTTTTATATTTGAATATTTATCTAATATTAATATTTATAAAACAAATATATTTTCACTCTTAAAAAAAAATTCAATACAAAGTGTGAATACGAACAATATAAATTCCTAGTTTCATCCATAATGATAAATTACTAATATATTCTTCCTCTGTTATGCGGAATAAGTATTATATGTAAATAATTTTATTAAATCAAGTAATTATTTATTTAAAATAACACTTTGCCAATCTTTTGATAAAAAATTATAGTTTATAGTTATTTTGTTGTCGCATTTATTTAAATTTTATATTAATTGTTTTCATTGTATGGGCTTTGGACTAGTCTTGAAATATGTGCATTTATAAACATTTGATTTAAGGCCTGAACACTCAAGATAGCCACAGTGTGAAAAACGAAACGTTTAAAATGTGGCTTTATAGGAAAATCTTTAAAGTATTAATATATATATCCATGGTAGACGATTATAAAAAGGCGTAAAATCTCCTATTTTGGCCAATTTTTTTTCAAGCGCTCAAGTATCCTACAGCTAATTTTCTGAAAAAAAAATCGAAAAAAAGGGCATAAGAAGGAAAAAATCTGGAAGTGGAATTTAAGCCAGCGGCTGGAAGTCGGAAGTACAGTCAAATTAGTAATATTGACCCAGGAAAGAAATATATTCGATGAAACGGTCATCATCATTCTATGAATAAAGGTATTAGAAGAGGAAGATATATATATTTTTTTTTTTGTGTAAAAGACACCATATGTATTATTTGGTCGCATTTATATTTTTTTATAATAAACTCGGTTGTTTTTTTCGTGGTATGAGCTATCGCCCAGCCTCGGGACGGGCGCACTATATCCCGGCAGATTACCGGCGGTCATTCCTTCTCATTTGGGGCACGACGTGCGCGGCATGGAGCGGCCCCGTGACGGAGGCCCGCGGAGCTGACGATCCCGCGAGACCGAGCGAAACAAACAAACTGGCCCGTTAGGCCGACACGTTTAATTTAAAACGCCCACAGTGTTCCCCATTAAAAAAAAATGTGCGCAATACAATGAAGCTATGTTACAACTAGTTTGTGCTCAATTGCGTTTGATTTAAAACATTTTAATTTATACAAATATTTCAAGAAAAAAACTATGAAAATTTGAATATATATATATATATATATTGAATAGGCAAAGTTTCTTGTACTTAGCGATTTTGGCTCTCAAAGACTTTGTTACGCACTTCTTCTGAGAGTCTCTTGAAAGGCGAGAGCTCTCGTTTTACACTCCATATTTGTTGTTTGAATATGAAGCCTGACAAATTAAACCTGTCTGCCGTGAAAACAGCTGATTATGTTTACTAGGTCTTGTTTTATAATATATACGCGACGTTTTAGTTTTTAATATTTTGCAATGGATCGCAGATAAAAGTTAATAATACTCATTTGTAGCTTAATACAAAAAAAGTTCAAATTGCAAAATAATGTGCCAAAAACTCAAAAATAACTGGCAGAAGCGATATTTAAATTTCAATAAAAAATATGGTAGTAAAATAAATTGAAATTTGTGATTTAAAATAAGAAGGCATTATTAGATTTTTTATTTTTATTATTTATAATTGTTTCAAAAAATTAAGCAGAATATACTGTTTTTCATTCTATAATAGTCGTCGGCTACCAAGATATATGGTATACAGAGAGGGAGAATGAGGCCATTAGCTAGAGGCACCCGAGAGAGTCACGATTTCAAGCAATTAAAGCCCAGACTACGAAAAAATGCCTACATCAGAAGTTTTTTTAATCAAACAATCGTAGCATATTACTTACAACTTCTGCTCTAACAAATCAATGTCTATCGCTTTCAATGTAATGCTTTTGACGCTTCTCTTTTCGTTACAAACATCTCTAAGATATATGATGTGATTCAAAAAAATCGATTGTGTCCGATATCCCCGCTTTATTGAAAGAAAGAAGAATGACCTTTTTGTGTGTATGACGCTGGACGTGATGTGTGAAATGTCCCGTCATTCGTCAGCGGCGCGCGAGAATGTGACCGATCCGAGTGCCCATTCAGACAGCCCTGTAAAAACAAAGGCACCTCGCTGATAGCTCACGAACCACCCCCCCTGAAGATGAAACCTTCACACCGCCGGGGCAAAAACTTCCGCCCACTGTCGTCTTTTTGCCGAGCCTGAAGCATATCGAGTCTATCTGCCTAATAGGGAATTATCTGAGCACTTCAATCGTGTTTAACTTCTTGCAAAAACTATTCGAAGCTACATTCGCCTGGCGTAGAAGTTTTGTCTTTATTCTACTAATCAATCAATCTCATAAATTAAGAGAGAATGAAAAAATAACACAATGAAAAATATGGCCCCGCAAAGTTATTTCTTCGAAATTATTCGGTCAGCACAAAATGTCTAGACATAATAATGACATTTTACGCATAGCTTTGAAGATTTCGTCTTTATTAGAGCTATTTTGCTTTTTACTTTTATCTTTTGCTTGTTTCTCTGTAATTCTGGAACCAAATATTTTATTAAAACATGGCTTAATAAAAACACTGCTTTTTTAAATATAAAAAAAAAAGTTCTCAAAGGCATTTATATCAATTTAAAAGTACGAAACGCTTATATTGCGCATCTTTATAAAAACAAATTCAAAATCACAATGTATGAAAGATTGTCAAACGGTCCTTGTATACCTGTTTTCAAAAGTAATATAAAAGAATTTTGAAAATCATCTAAAAATATTGGAATAAATATATTTTTTTTATTTCAAAGAATAATATTTAGTTTTCAAGAAAAAACGAAATCATTTATATTACTCGAAGTAAGTCTACATAAGCAGTTTGAAATATTTTTTGCATTAGAAAATGGTATTTATTACCAACGCAGACGTTTTTTCACAAAAAAGTATTGCAATGTTAGATTTTAGAAGTACGTTTAAATCTTAAAAAAACACAACTTTAGTAAATTAACTTTGTGAACACATATTTTCTTTAAAGTTATAAAATATTCCATTTTTACGTGGAAATAATGAATCAAAAATTCTAGGCACCTACGATTGTAAAATTTCTATAATTCTTAGTAATTGAACATCAGCCATTATAATTTGTATATATTTTTCCACTTTGAGTATGATATAACGACTATTAATATCACCTACTTGAAGAATACATTTTATTGAAAATTAGTAAAAATTTATATAAACACTCCATATACTCCATTCAAAATATAAATTTTTTTTTAATGAAAAAATAAACATATAAACATTTAAACGATCGTGGAGGTTTTCGTTAAGTTTGATAAAATATTCCGCAAAGATATTTTTTCTCTTATCCCTAAGTTCAGCTTCTATTAGTTAAGTCGTGTTGAAAATACACAGGAAACACGCCAACGTTAGTGTTTTCGTCTGGCTGAATTTTCAAGATCTAACTTTTTCTTGTCTATCCATAAATCGGTTTCTCCAAAATTGAATCAGACATTACAGGTATAGTCTTCGGGTAGTCGCAAATAATTACAGCGTGTCAGATATATAGTGGAACAATTCGCTAATAAATAAAAACAGGGCCAGACTCGGGAGATCGATAGCCGACAGGGGACCGCGGCGCCTGCGAGGGCTCGGAGGTTCCATGTAAGCAGACCAATAATTCAGTATGATAAATGGCGCCGCCGCCATCGCGCCTGGACGACATAATCTAGCCTCACCTGAGTTCTTACCTGCCGATACTTTATACGTGCCAGGGTTGCCGGATATTGTGTCCCCTATTTCGGCATGGAAAAATATTTTGTTTTTACACACGAGTCAGATACAGGGTCTAGGTCCCATAATCAAGTTTTTTTAATTTCAATCAAAAAAAATTAAATGCAAAAAGTTTGATACATCCCTTCTTCCGAACAAAATATTTTTTATTTCTTATAAGATTACTATTAATATGATAAATATGTGTTTTTCCGATTTAAGTGTAGGAATTTGGAGATTCGTGTCCTAAACATTTAAAAGTCTTTTTTTCAATTGGAATTAAAAGATTGAATGCCCTGTGCGAAATATTATTTTAAAAATTAAATAAAAAAATCTTTAACAAACTTTGGTTTTAAAAAGTCGTCATTTTATCCAATTTTTCAACATCTTCATGATTTTATTTTAACCTGAAAATGGATTCATCTATTTTTTAATTTACTTCCAGTCAGGTCAGGTGCAGTCGATTTTTCGCAAAACGGACTAAAAAATTCGATCATGGGACCTAGACCGTTAACGATTTTGTAATTAACCAAATCGACGTATTTCTTTGAACCCTCCACACATGCTATGACACAACTGACAATATAATAATAACTTGCCAAAAGCGTTTTATTTTGCTACTAGTCTTGGGTGTTCAGGAAATAAAATTTAAAATAAATCTTGATCACTTACACTTTAAGAGAATCTAGTGGGGACATTGTTTCTTTGAAATGTTTGTTTGACGATGCTTTTAATAATAACCTGTTAAAAGATACCAGTTCAAAATCCACACGTATCTTGGAAAAAGTTTTTGCGACTATTCAAGTGTGAATTTGATATCATATTAATTTTTACGTCATATTAATATTTTCATGATATATGGCATGAGTTTTTATTAAGAATAGTATCCTTGTTCTTGGAAGTCCCTTTGCTGATATTAGCATACGCTACCTTTTTTTCGCTGACCTCTTGAACTTATTTACGCGATTCTTAATTTAGCTTCTGTTTTGGTTTTTTCGAAGCAAGATAGTATCTGGCATGTATTGTTTGAAGACCTATTTTTAATACTTCTTTGGACTAACAAATATTTATTATTAGATTCACATGCAAAAGAAATATTTTCTACCTATATTTTCTATTTTTGCTTCATATTAATATAATAAAAAATTTGAATGTAAGGAGACCAAATATTTATTTGAATTGCTACTATAACACCACTGTTCAATTGATCATGACAATATTTTAAAATAAATAAAGTATTATTTTTTTAAATTAGATGAGTTTCGTCAACTTATCTAATTGGCATTTGGATTTATATTAGATTAATTTGATTTCGTTTGAAAATGACAACAAGAAACGATAGCGAAACTTGTCATAATACAAAATGAAAACACAGACAAAATCACAAAAATAATTTTTATTTATAAATATATAGAAATGGAATTTCACTGAGTACTTTCTAAAAAATATATTGAACATAATCGTTTAAAATCAAGTCCATCCTTATGAAATACCTACAAAGCTCTGTGTCATTAAAAGGAAGGAAACCTATCAGTAGAAGTATTCACGAATTGTCAAAAATCTTCTGCCTTGGATCAAATAACACCCAAATGTCCTCCATCAGAATTTTCCCATTTGGTAACCCTAAAGCCTGGCCTGTTCTTCTATTTCTTTTATATAAGGTGATCGCTGTCCGTCCGCGACATTATAGAAATCCTTTGCGGTATTTACGGGGTTTATTACGAAAAAAAATAAATCGACGGGTCTTACGTGTCTGTACTTTGGGATTCTTTATTCGAAGAAAAATAGAGGCTTGTATATTTCTTTGTATTCAATATTATTTACCGAGATTATGAAAAAAACAGCTGTTAGATATTTCAAACCCATTATTTGTGATGATTGATTTGGTCATAAGATATATTATTACCATGCCAAGCCGGGAGTGTGCGCAAAACGTATACAAGATATCTCAAAACTCACAAATCACATCAAACTATCCATTGACTGCCTTTTTTGATATCAGTCAATTTGAAAGGATTTAAAAACTACTTATAAAATTGGCTTATTGAATAAATTCAACGGGACTTTCAATCTGTTTTAACGGGAGCTTTGATTTACGACCTATAATTATAATTTATATTTTTATTTATTATTTTAAAAATTACTCAGTCTATTGATCATAAAATTATATGTCTTCTTGAAGTTTTCTCGGAGAAAGTTTCGTATAGTCAAGTATCACATATCCTAAAGATAATATTGAATAAATAATACTTCTCACGGTTGATCTCACTCTGATTTGATTTTAAAATATTAAAACCCGTTTTGACAAAGCTTTTTCCAACTTTACTCTAGTATTAAGAAGACTTCTCAAATTTCCAAAGTTTCTTCAGAGTGATGACTAAGTCTTTAGCAACAAAAATGTTTACTAAGAACATTTTTAATATTTTATTTGCTACTTGTCTGGTCATACAAGTTGGAATATTACAAACTAAATTAATGAGCACTTCGATATAATCTATCGAATTTCCCTTAATATATGGAAAATGATATTGCACAATAACGATCATTGGTTTTTTTTAGTTATTATTAAGCTGATTGAAAGTTCCTGATCCATTCATTATATACCTGAACGATAATTGTCTATTTTTATAATATAATATAAACAAATTTTAATAACAATGGTATAATGTGATATTTTAACACTGTTTTTTATAAAAAATACGTGTATATTGTAAATACCTTTAGAATATCTTCTTCCTTGATATAGTACAAAAATTTTACCCTTACAAATAAGAAAGCGTTTTCTTAATTCGGGTTTGAATTATTTTATTAAAATGCAATACGTTTTTTTTCCATCCATGTGAGATATTCTTTTAGGAGAAAGAAAAATATTTTGTTAATAGGCTCTATGACAGAGTAAACCGTAATTGGCTTGTACGTATGACACATCATTAGACAAATACCATACGGAAAACTTTTTACACAGCCAAAGCATATCACGGGCTAGTTCGTAAGACAAACGTCCACTCATCTCATCCTGTCCCATGAAATTCCTTTTACTCTGTCTTTTCTCTACACATACACAAGTATTTACCCGGCATAAATAAAACCCATGGAAGAGCTTTACATTCGCATATCAAAGGACACTGGGAATTATTATATTCATCAAATTATCTTTATTGGTTTATTTGGATTCTATCTATCCTCTTCTTTTATTTGCTTTTCTTTCTTACCGTATTTTCCTTGCTGTAAGACGTCATACTATGTATACGAGAATTCGTTCTCAAAAAGAAAATGTATATGTAAGTTAAACGCAATTCATTTAATTATTTTGGTTACCGAAAGACTTTACAATAATGTTAAAATGTTTTTTTAACATCAATCATGAAATATTCATATTTCTTTATATCGTTCAATCCAATTTTATATTCATTTTTTAACCGGATCGTTAAAATAAAATTATTCGTTTTCAGGTCTCGAGTGGGAATAAAAGAACTTAAGGTGGTTAGTTGTAATGAACTTTTATGATAATGAAGACTTTTAAATGCTGCTTTTGTGTTTTTTTTTTTTATTTAAAAGAAATTGAAGTGTTTTTGGTGAAAATCTTAATATGACGTAATCATATGTTAATGCTTCTAAAAGATGCAAAGATTTCTTATCAACATATAACTATAAAAATAACATCTATAAATATTAACGTGAATTTCAATAGTATACTAAACTATCTTAGAATTATTTTCTTTCTTTATTTTCACAATATGATTCTTAATTTTTCATACAAAAACCATTTCCTAGCCAATTTCCCTTCATTTTTAAACATTACTTAACGAGCAATTTAAATTCACAAACGAATAATTTGTAAACTACAAATGTTACAAGTAAAATTCTCTCTAAAATATGAAAGTAGCCTGTAAGAAAAAAGTAATCATTTAATAACAATTGGAGATGTCTGGTTGTTAGATTGGCTGTATTTTCTTTCGTATTGGCTATATTTTTAACCTAATTTAGTAACCTGAAGATAAAAGCTATTTCAACATTTTTTGAATTGCCAAAAGGTGGCAAGGGAAACAGCCGGATACCGGAATTAAAATAAACCAGTATCAAATAATAATTATATATATATATTATACATTGTAAAATCTAAATGCAATGATCTGTTTTATTTTTATATAACATTTATATTTATAAAAAAATAAAATTGTTTTAGTCTCTGCGTTTTCTTTGAGATTAAAAGAGGCAGGTTATAATTAATTTTGTCACGCTTGCAGAAGTGATTTAATTAGCCAGTTAAATAATTCACTTGAATTTTTATATACCGCAAAGTGTATAGAATACCATGATCCAAGACCTCACTCTCAGCTTCCTAATGCCAATACCTACTTCTTCGGTGACCTTGTACCAGATCATTTCTGACAGCCAACCTGAGCCCCTATTCCCCCGATCGCCTGTTGACCTTTATATTCCAAGCGGTTTGTTAACGGTCTTAGTATGGGTCGTCCGCCAAGAAGGTGGGGTGATAGTGGAAAGAGGAATAAGAATCAACCCCTTTATGATGCTCGCATTGATTATTTACAACCAATGCATAGTTAATAAATTCCTCGTTAACTACATTAAAGAAATCAATGAACAGATTTAAATAATACGAATGGCGAAAATTTGTTTCATCATTTCCAAGGCAGAACCGATATACATAATTACTCATTAAATATTTGTAACTCACACTGCTTGACTTTCTGAAAGTATAAATCCAGCTGTCTGTCTTTTTATTATACTACTGACCAAGAGTTAAAAACGTTTCTAGATTTGTAGAAACGTTTGCTACATAAATATTTGTGATTCGCAAGCACTATGAAGGCTTTAGTGCGTCATATGATTTTTAGCAGATATTTTTAAGCCTATATAACTAAGATTTGAACAGTAGTATTCAAAAGTGAAATAGACCATTTTCATTCTTATGGTAGATAAAAAAATTGTTACCCAAAGCATTTTTGATTTTATTAAAGAAAATAATGCAACTATAAGTCTAACATGGATTATCAAATATTTTTGTAGTCATTTAAATGCAAAATGATTTTTTAAGTGATTTTTTTTTAAATTTTAACAAATATAAATTGCGTTAAAACTCAAACAAGTTTATTGTACAAAAAACATGTTTTATAGTATATATATATACGTGAAAATCATTATTGATAAAAAAAAGTTATTGTAAAAAAAGTGTGTAAAATATTGAAATATTTTGCCAATTATTTTAAAAATCTAAAGATATTTAAATGAAAAAATTATTTTATGAAATTCTCTAAATGAAAATGTAACGCGGTTTTTGTAACACAAAAGAAGAATCTACCTCCATCGTTAAATAACCATCTTTAAAAATTTCGTAAATTTTAATAATGTAAGCAATTTGGAATTTAAATAACAAAGACGTCAATAAAAATTAAAAAATACATAAACACAAAATGTTTTAAATTCATCCGAAAGAAAATTAAGTACTCCGACCGCAACAATAATGAAAAATATGGAAATTCAGGCATTCTTTAATTTTCATTTTTAACGTTGTAAAACGCATGTTTCAAATGAATTTTCATCAAAAAAATGAATATTATTTTATGAAAATCTTGAAATATTAAGCTGTCATAAATTTACATGGAGAGCATTTCCAAAATTTTCCCGAAAATCATAAAAAAGATGTCACAATACGAAAGCGTTGACATCTCAGAGGGAATATTTTATAAAGAAATAGGTACTCGCGTATTAAATATGCACGAAGAAATCAAAACATTCTGAGAGAAACTTCGTCTATACAAATATTTATACTCACTCTAGTCTGCCCTAACGGTTATTCTCCGTAACCCTTTACCGGATACGAGCATTTCTCGTTTTTAACTACCAGCTATTTGCAGAGCCTGCTTCTGCATTTTTTATTTTTTTATTTATTCTATCATAAGGGCAAGTATTCGTAATAGCTTATTCTAAAATCTCTTATTTAAACAAAATCGTTTGTTTAAACAGAGTCGTTCAGTTCAATCTCATTATAACAGTCGTATATCGATGTGAATGCTTGTATATATTAAGTCATCGGTGAATTTAATTACTTACGGGAATAACTAACAAATGTGTTTCATGGTATGTTAATATTTCTAACGTTTGCTCAACACATTATTGCTGCAGCATTTACATCACGAAATATTATCGTAATTCCAAATATTATATCTCAAAAGTCAGGCATAAGTCCCAGAGGTTCGCAATAGACATAACTTTAATCACACCAAAGTGACATGAACTGATGTGGTTTAACACGAACCCCTTAAAACTTGGGTAATATCTGTCAAATGCACATTCGCCTGGTGCACATAATAATATGGCTATCTTCATAATCATACGACATCACGATCTTGTGCCACTCGTAAAGCCAGACTGCTTGCGCTGCTCAAAAATGACAAAGTCTATCTCGAGTGGGTGTTCTTCGCGTATTTTATTATTTACACTTTTTAAACGAGATTCAAAGCACTTCATTCCATCTGCAGGGGTGAATAAGTCCAATATTTGATTTAAAAAATAAACCATTGTATGCAAGGAGCGCGTTCAATTAAAATCATTTCACGAGTCATTTCAAAGTTGTTTGACAACAAAAAATTTTTTATATAAAAACTCACCTTTCGTATTTTATTAAAAAAAAATCACTCTACTTGTCTACTCTATACAACTAATGAATATTCTTTCAAAAGAGTATTAAAAAAAACAAAGATGTAAAGCTATAATCTGAAAAGACCTATCCGTGGTCCTGTGGAAAGCACGCTTGCTTTCAGGCCATGGGGATACCAGTCCGGATTTATTTAGTTAACATTTTCATATTTTACTGTCTCCAGGATATGGTTTTGTATTGAAACATTAAATAATTTTACAAATGTAACTCTTGTAACTAATTTAAGTTTATTTATAATAAAAATTGTGATTATTAATTTTGATTATCAGTAAGCCTCACACTACCGAGCACATATTAAAAAATAATAAGATTCCATTACAACCCATTTAGAGTTCATGAGAACAGAAAATTTTGTAGTATATGTTTTTTTACATTTATATTTTATGTTATGTACATAATATTTTCAAAAAATCCAAATCTGAACAAGTTAATTTAACTGCATGATAAAATTTTACGTTTATATTTTTGAGCAAATTTATGAATTTCAAATGTGAACACATGCTTTTTCAGTGGAGTTATAGATCAAATTTTGTATGATGTGATGCATTTTTCAGGTGTCAAAAGTACAACGCATAAACAAAATTACGTCAACATAAATCTAAAATTCCGATGGGTTTTTTTAAATAAACGTTTGAGAAATAGCGGGCTCGTAATCCGTTAATTAGTACCCTTGGATCCAAAAAATAATTTTCATACTATAAATAACAATCGATACCAGACACTATTTTTCAATCTAAAAAACCGTACGAAGCCTTTTTAAATTGATTTCTTTATAAATAAAATATGTTAATATTTGGATTTTGCTTTGTATTTTTAATCCTAAAAAAGGATCTATTTTGATAATAATTTCCAATAGACTTTTAAGTTTTTTGTTTTAATATTAATTAAGTAAAAAGGTGTTTGGTTAGTCAAATTTATGATAAATGTACTTAAAAAGTTTCAAATAAAAAGAATATTTCATATTTTAAATTGAAATTATATTTCAAAACAAAAATAAGTATCAAGCATTTTTTCAGTAATTATTATTAGTTCGATTTCATTAAAAGTATGTAAGAATTGAAAAAAAAACCATTATAAATAGTGTAGTTAAAATAGTAATGAAAATTTTGTCAAAACAGGTATAAGAATTGTACTTAAGTATAATTATTGTACGGTATTTATGTATGATAGTTTATTGAATAATAATTTAATAATCATTATTATACGGTGTGGAGAAGTAAATGACCTTTGTCGTCCCTTTACTTGAATTATACTATCGTTATATAATTATACTACCCCATAAATATCCCATAATTATTATTTATGGAATAACATCCAACAAATACCTGCTACATCTTATTATATGGGTCTCTAATTACTTTAAGTCTTAAATATTAATTCTAAATAAGGCGGAAGCTTTATTATACATACATATCCAGAAAATTAAATTCAAATCTATAAAAGATATCGATATTGACATTAGGTGTGTTTTATATTCTTTACAAAACCTTTAAAGGATAAATTATATTTAAAAAACCTTATTAATATAAATTTCGATTTTCTTCTGGGAATGAAAAAATAAACGCTTTTCGACCAGTTCCATATCGTCAGCTATTTAACGACCAAGACAGTCAAATTGATGTGCTTGATGATTAGTTATATGTGATTTTTTTTATTTTTTTAGTTTTTTTACAGCTTTTTTTACATTTGATTTAATGCATAATATTTTTGTCAATTAGATATAAAACACGCATCATCACATGTTTGTAGTTTTTTTTTTATTAAGTAATATAAACCTTCCTATTCTCATCACGTATAAATAAATTAATAATCACACAGCCTTTGTATGTATAAATGATGCTAAATATTTATTTTTAAGTGTTTTATGCTAAATACGAATTCACGGTTTTCTTCGGTCCCATCATTTTTTTATAATTTTAGCATAAATTATGCTCTCACATCCAACAAACGTGAATTAATTCAGAACGTGTTTACTCATTTAAATGGAAACACAGTGAAAGCACTCATCTGTAGCTTCCATAAATATGATTTTTCACTTAGAAAATTGTACATTATAAGTATCATGGTAGCACTTGATCTTTTTCAGCGAGCACACGTCAGTGTCTTTATATTTTCCTTCATTATTAAAATATTCTGCTCCGTTGTATGTTCCGTATTTTGTCAAAGGGAATACCGTTATGTTTACAGTGCTAAATTGATACACAATATTTAAAGAGTCTAACAAATTTCTTCTAAATTATTACAAATAGTCGATTTTTTTATACCGGAAATAAGACCATCAAATCATCCGGACTCTCAAACACCACTGCCATATTACACTTTCAATTATTTAATAAAGCGGCATTTTCTCAGTTACATAAATATTATAATTCAAGTCTAATCTAATAAGTATTAATCGATCTTATGCAGGTAGAAGATGTCTTTAAGAAAACTGTTATTTATATCTTTGATATTATTTCATTCCATGTCATATAGAAATGATTTACTTCAATGCCAATAAATAGGACGCTCTTTTGATCGATAGATATATTCAATTACTTTTTGTGTCCATTAATCGGTTTTTTCGGCTATAAATGAACTCTTGGATGAGACTGCTCCTTTATTATTTGCTTTGTATCCTTAAAATTAGGATCCATACAAATTTCTAAGTGTTGATGTATATATAATATAATAAAATTATCACGTAAAGTAATGAAAACACACTAGTTTAAACCATCTGAGAATGAAAAGTCATAATTTTTAAACGTGTTATTTCTTTGAAAATTATTATGGAAATGGGATCATATGAAAACTACATTCACCTTGATACCTCAAAAGCCTTTCACCAGGTATTGGAAAACGTGTCCTAATGTTACCGTGAATAGTTTCAAACAGAGAGTGTTGCCTTGTTTCAAGTCAAAGCCAATTTTCAATAGAAAGGACATTTTGTCGTATAAAAAATAAAAAAAAACATTTATCTATTTGAATACCAGTAAGCCATTTCAAAATGCCTGTTTGGCAAATCGTACTCATATGTCACGTGATACATATATTGTTATGTAAGTGTAATGTAAAGAAATAATAAAAAGTATTGGTTTAACAACTATGTTAAATAAAGTGTTAGTGTGACAAAACCTAAATGTTAATTTTAGATTTTGCTGATGTTTTATTTGAACATTAATGTTGATTTCAATTTTAAAGTAATACTAAATGAATTAAATCGAAATGAAAATAGGTGAAAATGTAAAATATTTACCACTGGCACATATATAGATACGTTGTTTATTTTGACAAAAAATTATTTGATCATTTTATATATATATATATATATATATATATATATATATATATATATATATATATGTGTATATATATATATATATATATATACATATATATAGGATTGTGGAATATTTTATCATTTTGAACTGCTTACGTGATTTAAATAGTCTAAGACAGTAATTGACTCTTACAAATATTTATTTAAGATTTAATATGATTGTTTATTTTATTTAAAACTCCTGTCAGTAATGTTATAAGATTATTCAAAGATCAGAATGATACATTTTCGACTGAAGACAATCACAGCGTTTCCTTTTCAAGCACTCAGCATCTGTCTGAATTTTCTTCATACAATTTATACACAACGCCATCATATAAACCATTTCCCTGCATCCTCTTCCAGGAGCTTTTTATCCCCCTACAAGTTTACTTCTTCCTAGGGCTGCCGAATATTTTATAAGTATTCTACTGGTCTATTTTTTTTAATATAAATAAATCAAAGCCTTTAGATACGAATGTCATAATTATCTGAATTAAAACTAATTTAAAGAAAAATAGTTTACTAAAACAAGTAATTAGGATTAAAAACCACAAAATTTAAATACAGCATTCTGAGCCAAGGTAAATAATACTAGTTGGCAAAAAACACCTTTTTTTATTTTATCTTTGCAAAAACTTAACATTATAAGTCCAGGCTGTTTTTTTAAAAAGATCGAAGTTTTCTCTCTATTTTTGTGGATTCTACTATAATTGACTCGTACAATACTAAACAAAGAACAAAAAACAATCAAAAAAGAAAAACTAAAAACCGACGCAGCCAATTCTCTGACCCGTCATAGGAAATTTTTCTTACCTAGCTTAACATATTTATCTAATAAAATAGGTTCATCAGTTTCGCACTCGCATATAACGATTAAAATTATCATTAAGTTAAAACGGCTATAAGCCTCAATGGATACAAGCAACTAGGCGTTATAACCATGAAAGCGTGACCTTAAATCCCTCATGTCCTTAAACTGAGGCTTTATTAATGCGTCATTCTTGAGTCAATTATTGTAGAGAAAATATAGCTTAAAAAATATGTATGATCGTGGTTCCTTTAATTTTAGAGTGATAATTGGTCTATTCAAATGTGCAAATTGACACGGCGGGCTAAGCTGATCATCTGTCATTTATTTCATCATCAAAATCAACATCGAAATTCTAATTTCACACTAATTCTCGTATTAAGTGAAATAAACACTATCTATAGACTGTTTTCATAACGTATCGCAAAACTGTGTATAAAATCTATTAGTAAAATGTTAAAGCTTTAATTTAGTTTTGCTGAAAATTAACAGTTTTGAGTTCGATACAGAGTGTAAGCCAATTTAGCAAATCGTTAAAAGTAAGATTTACACCCGATGCAAAGTAAAGCAAACAATTAAATGAAAATTAATTTATTTTTGTTCAAGCGTGGCTATAATTTGTTTTAATAAAAATAATAATTTATTTAATAGACGCAAATAATACGGCCGGAGATACGAAGAAAAACAAATATACAGTAATTTAATCACGCGGTGTCTCGCCTACAGGAGATCACGATGGGTAAACATCACAATCTGCGTAAATATTATTGCGAAGCATATTGGGCACAATATATCAAAACAGGCCGACAAGACCTGGCAGCGGCTAGGGGCGGCTAGGGGCGGCTGGGGGCGGCTGGGGGCGGCCGGGGGCGGCCGGGGGCGGCTAGGGGCGGCCCTCGTGTCCCGATACATTTTACTTATCCCGTACATTTTTCTCTGTTTGCTGTCGGGCGGCGCTGGGGGCGCATCCGGCTTATTGAGCGAGACAGCCTGCCGTGATCTCTCACTCTGCCAAGTGACACATCAAATTGAATAGCACCGCCAGGACAACAAGACAATCAGGCGGCGCGCCCTCGGAATACGCAATTCGCCGCCTCATGCGGCGCCGAGGACCCCGCCATGTGAACTACGCAACTGCCGCCTATACATCTACGAGCATATGTAACGCACAAAACTTACCGAATACAACGTGACTATTCTCTAATTAGTTTTACAATTCAATTAAAAGCCATGATATAAAAAAAACACACCTTAAAAACGACAAAAAAAAACTTTGAAATTATTTTGAATCCCATCTCATGTGTAACTCAATTTCCTTCATATTGCCAACAATACAAATCTATAAACATAATGAATACTTATTAAATATGAATCAATATATTTTATTTTTAAAAATCATAGGTGAATTATAATTGAATATCTTTTTTGATTCCGGGAATAGCGCTGAGTTTTCTTTAGATTTTAATGAATTCAAATTTTATACGGACTTTGGATAAAAAAAGGCCTTCATAAAAAGTCTTCTTTGGTGCTGGTTTTTTAGTGATTTTTTTCTATTAAAAAACAACCGGTAAAGAAAAAATTATTTGAGAATGCTTCTAACAACTTGTTTTTTTTTTACCTTTACTTTGAGATTTTTTGGTTTGTTTTTGAAAATACTATTTAAATCACCGTAATATTTTTTATCGCTTATTTGAATATATAATTAAATTAAATCAATTTTAAAAATACAAACCCTACAGACAACAACCAAAACTACAATTTTATAGTAAAAACAACAAAACTTATAAATATCCAGTCAGTATTTTCAATAATAATGGAGTGTTTAAAGTACGATAAAGGCGCATTTGTAAAGCGATTATGTGTGAAATATAAATAATAATGGTTGTTGTTACAAATTTTTTACAAAATATAATACAACACAAATCAGTTTTTTCAAGTGGCAATTAAAATAATATTCCCAAATGTCATGGTATGAAATTACTTTACAAAAAAATAATATCTTAAATCAATATGTTCTAAATATTCGAGATCGTTATAAATAAAATTGTTTGCTTTATAAAATAAATCCCCAAACACACGAGACAGCACAGCCAAAAAGTGACTGATATATTGTAATGCGTGTAATACTGTCGTCCAGCTTTTTATTTTCAAAAGCTTTGTCAGAAAAACAGCTCAAAAAATTCAACGCTAATTGCTAATTTAACGATCGGATTTTTGCTCTGCTCGGGTGTACGAAAGGGTCTTAAAGATATATAGAAATATATTTACTGGTTTTAAATTACACTGAAAATAACAAAACCTGATTATAAATTGTATCTGTGATTAATTTTTTTAAAAATACTTTATTAGAATTCAAAATCAAAGAAATTACTTATAAAATTTTAAAAAAAAAACAAAACAAGCTTAGTGTTGAGTTGAAATGTTATTTTAATGATCTCTTTATTTACCACGATAATCTCGTAGGTTTTCCTTAGGGCGAAGTTCGAGTGTGGGGCTGTCTTTCCCCTCTCCAGGTGCATTATCAAGTTAAAACATCACTGATAATGACCTCAGCTGAAAACCCAACCCAGGACCCGTAAACTCGAGTCAGATACGGTAGCCCTTACGCCGTGAGGAAGGTCTAATTTATGGAAATGAGAACAACTGGACAATCTAAATTTACTGCAAAGAAAAACGTGGCTGGTGATCTCACCAGACAAGGGAAACACAACACTAATTTAATCAGTGTCTAGTCATCTAGTCTTTTAAAATTTATTAAATTAATTTAAATTCAATTAATGTTAGTAGGTACTACTAAAATTCATCATCGATATAAGCAGAGTTATTTTGTATCATAGGGGCTTCGTCATATTCATTAAAAGAACTGATAATTGATACAATTATAATAAAATCTATTAAACATTTAAATTTATGATTGTAGCAATAACACCCTCATTTAATTATATGTCCTAAATTATTTATTATAATATGCAAAAAATAAAGTTACGTAAATATATATTTGAAAACATAATTAGTAAATACGTATCGCTTGTATGAATATTTTCAATTCAGCGTATTGTAACAGCACGTGATTTGATTATAATAACTCAATTCAATCCCACATAATTGTATATTTACAATACAAAATATATATATATTGTATTTTTTTTAATATGTAGCAATATTCTGTGATTCAGGATCGATTTGCCAAAAAGGTATATCTCAAATCAGTCGTGAATGACAACATACTAAAGACGCACCGACTCATCCGTGAATAGTGCAACAATAATAAGTAAGTGACCAACAATGCTACAAATTAAAAATGAACTTCAGGGCTGCCAAGTGTTGGCATTTAGATTATTGGTAAATTTACGACTTGGAAAAAAAATAAAAAATTACTCCCAATGTTACCTGTGAGTGTGTGATGTATTTATTTTTGTAAAAAACTTGAGAGAGTATCAACAATGGCGCACTTAATACCAAAGAGCATAGATTAATGATCGATATTTTTTTTTTAAAGGGGGATTATTTAAAATATATTATTTTGTTTAGCAAAAAGCCCTCACAATACTCCCGAAGTACGGAATAAAATTAATTAAGGCTTATATTTGTGTAATAATTTCAATTAACTTCAAATAATTAACACACGGCTCAGAAAGCGTTGAGATTTTCATTTAAAAGTATTTATTTAAAAAACAACAGACAACCTGGCGTGTTACCAAAAGCAGTCGTGTAAAAAAAATAAAAAGTGGAAACATAACTAAGAATAATTCCTTGAATAAAAAGATAAAGCGCCAAATATTTTTAATCCAAAATATTAAATAAATATTTTTTGTGTACTGTGATGAATTCAGAATAATATCTTTATTATTTATTTTAAAAAGCTTGAACTTATTTCTTTCGTGATAAAATTGTTATTCTATAGAATTATTGTTCTAATAAATAAGAAACCCTTACAATAAATCGGGTTGCTTAAACTGATAAAAACACATGTGAGGCAATGTAACAGGCAGAGTGAAATATCCTTTGTATTTGGATACCTGCATTACTTGGAGTGCTATCTGTGCATTGCCAAGATAGCCGGCAGATCCTGAGTCATATGTTCACGGTAGGCAACTCCCTGGGTATAATATTTAGTGGTCGGAGGACAATAACTCTCTCCGGGGGGTGCCCCTGCAGGGGAGGACTGCCAAGCACTGTACACCACTACAAGAACAAAGTGCAGCGACCCAATTCTAATGCCCCACAGCTTATCTTTTGTCTGAAATTCTAACTAACCGACTTTCTGGTCTAAATTATTAACGGACTTACCCTATCTAATTGCCTATCTATTAATTGGTTTAATTGAGAGCTGATTTATATTATTTGTTGTTGTAATTTTCTCTAATGTACGATATGCTTATAAAATACGAAATTACAATAAACAAAACGACAATATATTTTATATTTTATTATATTTGAGGATTCAACTAGAATAGGGTGAAATCTTGAACCTTACATGCCCTGATGTAATTGGTGGTAAGATTATCAATTTTTTAAAATACTATGTACATATTTGAGTTCATACTCAAAATCATTAACAAAATGGAAGAGCTTCAATGCTTGAAGCTGACTACAGTTAAAAACGAAGTTCACTGCTTTATTGAACCTCACATGCCCTGATGTAATGGGTGGTAAGATTATCAATTTTTTTAATACTAAGTACATATTTGAGTTCATACTCAAACTCATTAACAAAATGGAAGAACTTCCGTGAATCATTCAATGCTTGAAGCTAACTACAGTAAAACACGAGGTTCACTGCTTTATTGAACCTCACATGCCCTGATATAATGGGTGGTAAGATTATCATTTTTTTTAATACTAAGTACATATTTGAGTTCATACTCAAACTCATTAACAAAATGGAAGAGCTTCCATGAATCACTCAATGCTTGAAGCTGACTACAGTAAAACACGAGGTTCACTGCTTTATTGAACCTCACATGCCCTGATGTAATGGGTGGTAAGATTATCAATTATTTTAATACTAAGTACATATTTGAGTTCATACTCAAACTCATTAACAAAATGGAAGAGCTTCCATGAATCTTTCAATGTTTGAAGCTGACTACAGTAAAACACGAAGTTCACTGCTTTATTATTATTGAAGAGGTATTCAATTCTATTTGCGATAGTCAGAAGCTGGCTCGAGCGCCCTGCAAGAGCCGTCAGGGCGTGAACTTTACGTCTGCCATTACTTGTAGTGTTCCTTTCACAGATTTTTTCGCTCGCCGCCCAGCTTTTTGTAAACGGGGGATAAAATATTTTTCTACGTATACGAATTACCGATTACCAGTTTTCATACCAAAAAAATATACTTTGAGGTTTCATATAAAACGTTAAGTTGATTAATCCCTTCAATTCACCAAAAAAATATTTATTTAAGATATCAATAAAATCATTTTTGATTCATGAAATAATATAAGCCCAAATTTTATGTAATTAACGCGCAGTGTTTCTTTTTATTCTATAATATTTTCAATGATCATGGGAAATGAGTAAAAAATATGATTTAAAAAAATATATATATTTATAGAAATCTATGTCTTTTACTTTAGCATCTACGTTGATTTAATTAAGCGATTAAGGCATTACCCACTAGATGAAAATCAACCACGCCATAGCAGAAGTGAGTTAAGATATATGTTTATGAATATAAACATATCAAATTGTTAATACTTAGTTATATCAAATTACCTGCTATTAATATTAATAGCTATCTAATTAATTTTCATACAGCATGATGAACATTTCTCTTCTCCGAGTGCCACTCTCCAAACAAGGTTGGTGACCATTTCACTAAACATATGTTTGTCCTCAGCTAGTTTTACTAATTCGGGTGTTCTTTTAATTTTCAGTTACTAGCGTAAATTCTGCACCCACGTGAGCTTTTTTAAAAAATATATACAAATTAGGAAACCTTAATCTTTTTATCTTCGTCAATCTTTTATTGCGCATTCTGTGCAAGACTCCTCATTTTTGACGCAGTCAACCCATGGTATTTTAAAAAAACTCCTATAAAGCCACATTCATGATTTTTGTGATTTTAAATGAACATTTAAAAATATAAAATACATGAAATATAATAACACCAAACATTAACACCAAAACCGTAACAATAGTATCTCTTTCGCATTAGTCTGTCGTGTAATAATAACTTGGCCGCAGCGAACCACGACTCTCCGCAAAAAAATGTTCAGTGGCTAGCCGCATAATGAATTGCTCCAAACTTCACTGCTATTTCATTAATATAACCAGAAAGTTCCATACCGAGTGCTATTTTAAACATAATCATTTAATAAAGAGTATGTCTAGAACTAAAAATAAAATTGTCTATCGTCGTATTTAGGATACTTGAATTTCAAAAACTACTAATTAGGATTACTCTTGAGCTTTAAGAGCATTATTCTTTAACTCTTAATCTATAAACTCTTTTAAATATTTTTTTATTAATATGTATTATATAAGGATATGACATCAACAGAGTTAATCATTAAAATTAACATATTAAAGAATCAATTAACATGTTTTTGCTTAAAAACGATAAAGATAATAATTATATATAAGATATAAGACAAACTGAAATGAAATATATCATGTTCTAGATCATTGATGGTAACTATTTCAACGTATATTATATGTAATGGATACTTTAAAATAAATAAGAAAACACCAGTAAAAGTCTAAAAAGATTTGCGATCATAAAATTAATTGACGATGTAATTTTTTAGAACAATATAATAATGATGGTTCAAAATGACTTGCCTACGTACCGCCATGTCTCAGGAATCACATCCTACCTGGAGTGATGGCTTCAAAAAGACGAACTGCGAGGAATCCACAAGGACAATCCACCAGTTTCTGCAGCATTGGAGACATCATGGCACTACACAGCACCAAGTTACTTCTTGTATAATACCTCACAGACAACAAAGTACGCATGAATACAGTCGTCGATTGAATGGCGTCTCAAAACGAAACACTTCTAGAACTTCTAATTACTATCCACATATACTATAAGTTACTATTACAAGACAATGTATATGTTTTTCAAATGCGCTATATTAAAAAAAATCACTTGAATAATTGTTTAATCACACGAGTAAAATCTAAAAATATAAATTAAATACACAAGAAATAACAAGCACATTAACAAAATAAATTCCATTTCGAAGTAAAAATCAGTTTGTGGATAAGTACGTTATTAAATCAAACATTGTTTTTGAAACAATCACATTAAATATCACTTTCACAGATGATTATATTGAGTTTGTAATTATCAATTGCACCGCAAAGTGCACACGTCAAGGCCATTTTTTAAACTGACCAATATTGTACGGAAATGATTGTGAAACAATGTGGCTTGTTTGTTGGCAACAATATTCCAGGTCATCGACCCGGCGTTTCTCTTTATACGAATTTTTTAAAATTATAATGTTGTAATTTTTATATGCAGTCGCACTAGAATTCTCACAGATATTTGACAATTATATTATTTAGATTCTTGATTAGTAACAGAGCCATTACAGTCAGCGAGGAACACGAGATATAATTTCGCCTGTTTTAAAAAACCTCACAACGCTATTCATGATTAATTTGGTATTTGCGTCTAAGTTAGGCTAAAAATGAGTTATGATTACTTTTTTGTGGGAAATTATGACTTTTTTATTTATCTTCATAGCATTTATATAGAAAAATTCGTTCACTTGGTGATATTATAAAATTCTAGCACCCGAAGTTTGATATTTCAGACAGAGTCAGTTCGCAGTCTAAGGTTTGTACGCAGGGAAGTTCGAAACTGTTCCATAACTGCCAATAAAGTCACTTCTCTGAAGAAACGGCGTGATTACACAGTGAATAGAGTGAAAATCAAATTACGGGAACTTTTTACTCCTTGAAGTCGTAGGAGAGTGGAAGTCGGAAACAAACTCCGGCAGGGTCAGAGGTTGCCAGGAGATTCATAATTATTATCTCTAGTGTTTTGATGCAATATTCTGGCCAATCTTGAACCATTTGTTTTTACAAAGCATTCCATGTATATTTTTTCGGAATAAAAATAAAATACCACCCTTGTTCTATTACAAATAAAATTTAAAAAAAGAAACATATTTATATAATATAACAATTGATTCATTCGTAAAAGAAAATTGGTAAGTATGCTGTCTAATTAACAAAAACATGTGTGTATCGTTTTAAATTATTTTAACTTTATATTTAATAAAACTCATTGCTATCTCAATCAAAATCAAAGCTACCCCTAAAATTAAACCATTCTCTCGCAACCTAATAATACTTATCAAAATAAACCACTCCAACCTCGGTGCCCGAATATCTCCACTAGTAAATAATCTCACCTAACGTGTCCTCAATTTGTATGGGAAGTAACCCATGGGGTTAATTTATAATTTTAACAGAACAACCTTTCTAACAGTAAATAAGGCTTAAATATTTCACAGATTATCGTATTATAGTAGCTCTATTATTATTATCAATTTTGTAAAATCAAAAATAAGTGGTAATAAATAAAGTTTTTCTTATTTATTTTTTAAAAGTTATATATATATACATTGTAATTTGCTTGTGTAATGTAATAATTACATGTAAATTACAATTTGAAGTTTCTCTAAAAATTATACCACTAGACATGTTTTTATTTTTTTAATATTTGCAATATACTAACATCTCAATCTATTCATAATCTTGCCTCTTTTGAGATCTTGAACAAATTTATACCACATAAATAAGTTTATGAATATTTTACATCCTATGTGGCTTAAATACCGCCTCGCTGAAATAATATAAATATTTATTTAGCATTTGCTTCATCCAGTTTGCTCAAATTAATTTACATATGGTCGGAATATTATAAATACATAATTAATAGCATACGTTATACCAAAGCTAAGTATTCACTGAAATCAAATAATCGAGGAATGTCTAAGGAGACGACGGATCAAAGGGCTGAAATCATTATTCTACTTCTTACTTAATCTCAACCACCGTGAAGAAACACTTCTAATCGGTGGTTAGCTTGGTCTACCTAATTACAATTTTCTCTCAAATAACAGAACACTCAATTCGTGACAATTTTTTTGTGATACTTTCTATGTAGAATCTTTTTAATCAAATACGTTTTCTTACGGATTGAATTTTATAATAGATTAAAATATCCCATCAATTATACACGCCCCGTGCATATTATCTTAAGTTATAAAGCAATGTTTTTATTTTTATACGTTTATTTCAACACACCACAAGTAGTGTATTTTAAAAATAAATTAGTAAAATTAAATTTTCAAACCGTGTACCAAGGCAGACATTTACTGTATCCACCATAAATGTTATTGGTTTCGTTTAAGCATTGTTTAAATATATTCATGGCTCATCAGAAAAGACAGATCAATGTTCTAGAAACTCAAAACTTAATTAATATAAAGCTAACGATAGTCTTTGCCATTCAAGTGTGTCTCATATTATCATACTACCCTAACTTAAAAGGTACTAAAGTAAGATAAGGTAGTGCTTTGCTTAATTGAATGATTTGTAGCCGTCTGCGTTAATGAAGTTTCCACCCAGTTACATATTTTAAATAATTTATTAGGTCTTAGAAACTTCTTAACTTTTTAAAAATATAAACAATGTTAATCACAAAAAATAACGCACTTTTTTATTACTACTAAATATCTTCAGTGCGATACCAACATTGTCAAATAATACTATTGTGATGTGATGTCACTAAATGATACTGGCGTGGATGTTAGTAATCATGTTGAATAAAATCATATTTTATCTATTATATATAGTAAATAAAGTATACCTTTGAATAAAAAAATAAAAAGTTCTTTCTTTTGTGTGAGAACAACGTTAAATACAAAATATTCAGGGCATGTTCAATTCGAAGAAAAAAAGCGTAAGCAATCAGCTTACGATCTTTCTATATAAATATTATAGAAGTAATTATTTATTAAACATTATTCGATTACGATCTATATTAATACAAGCTTAAGAATTATTATTTTATTATCTACTAGAGCAATATTTCAATAAATTCAAAGCTATTTCATGAAATAATAATATTTCAAATTAAGTAAAGTTACAATTAAAAGGATAAAATACTCTTAGTTAATAATTACAAGAAAAACGTCTATTTGTCTTCAATGTTCAGGTTTTTAATTTGAACTCGAGTAGAAATCAGTAATTTTATTAAAAAATAAAATATTTATATGAATCTCTTTATTTAACAAAAAGCCTTCCATTGATTGAATTCAAATTTATAAAATGCAACAAAATATCTTTTGGAAAATTTATTATTATCTGCTTAATGAATAAAAAAAAAAATTCACGGGGGCTCTGACAAAAATCAGGTAAGATTTCGTACTTTCAAGATCGCCGTACTTGGATTTCCATCTTAAATTTTCGTTTATCCTATTCTTTTTCATAATCCTTTTTATTTTGCTCCTGGAGATCTCGGGTACTTTATGGTCCTTTAAGGTCATTCCTTCCCCCCGGCCTCTTCCGCCTGACCAGTCCACCCTCATGTGTTTTTATCGAGGGGAGGATATTATACGGTCTATAAATATTGCCTAATCGAACGGTATCAGCTCGAATGGTGTTAGGAGAAGTACATAAAGGAGATTGCAGACACTGGCCTGGGAGACTGGAGGCGATCCCCGGAGCACAAAGGCCCGCGAGGATCTAATTTTGCCTGAATATTCATAAAAGTGTTTACTTTTTGTTAACGTATTGATTTTTTTGGTTAATTTTATCACAAATAAATATTTGACAAAAAGGAACTTATTCAGAATTTTCTCGAATATATCATTAACATTATATGTTGTATTTAAAATTTTCATTGCTAATATAAATTTTAAATAATTTAAATTATTCAAAACGACTTATTTTTTATATCAAAATGAATATGATTTCTATGTTCACTGCCGAGCAACAAAACGTGCACTCTTCACTATGTTTCAAAATTGAATGTATTTTTTCAGGTAAACAAACCGGGAGGAGCTTGCAGAACTCGTAAGTTTTTACTTAGCAGTGTTCCGAGTAATTGCTCTTTAATGAGTCATTTAATGTTTAAATGGTGCATAATAAAGCCTCGATGGCTGGAATAAGCTCGGAACTCGTATCGTTTAGAAACGTGCATCGACCATCGGTCTTGTCAGTTTCACTTCTCACTAATAAATTTCAGTAGTCTCGTTTGCCACTAGGTTTATTTATATTTATATACAAATCGACTAAACAAAGAAGATAAATAAATTGTAAAACTGTATATATTGGTAAACTGAGAAGTTTTGACTCAATGTTATTAATGTTAATTACAACATTTGAGCCACTTGCGCTTGTACCAAAGAGGATGGATTGGCGATATAAAGAGCCACGTAAGGCAATGAATATTCAAGGCGCAATCCCTGAGGCTCGAATGACCGGTGAATGATTCAAGCAGCATTACAGTAGACGGAACATCTGAAACGAAACAAAGTTTGATCTTCACTGATAGAGGTGTCACTCCACGCAGGGTTGAGAAGCGCTGGGGACAACGCGACACCCTCGCGGTAGGCACGTGGCCGCCTTCAGTCTCAGAGAAACCTAAGCAAAATTAGTTAACTTTGCATGATTAACAGATTTGCATAATATATATAATTTATACGTACCTTTAATATATTTCGATTTTTTTATAATATAAACAAAAATCACACACGGAGCGACTATTTGCTTGTTCTTAAAGATATAGAAGTTTTTAAACCTTGAATTCATCCTTAAGCAGCAATACATGTGGACGGAAATATTATATTTAGATGGTCCAATAGAATGATTGAAAAAACTATTGATAATTTTTTGATCCAACACTACCAGGTCTTCCTTCAATTGAAGTAACGAAACCCACCATGACCCACCATATTTGTTGTTGTCTTTTAAAAACTACACTTTTATTATATCAGGCGTTTGCGAATAGAATATATTATCTACTTAGGTAATTTTACTTTATCAGTTATTCATGGTATTATTTACACGATATCATTATCTTTGAAAGATCAACTATGCGTTTATAAGCTCCAGTAGTCAAATCATTGTAATTTTCTACAGTTTGTCGAGAATTTCAATTAATTTATCTTCAAATAAATAATCAAGGTTAATTGTTTAACAGAGTTGATTATTCCCTCAAATCAAAATTTGAAATCCGCAGTGGAAAACGACAAATATTCTTTCATACAGAATTGTTACGAATAAATTAAATTACACAATTGGAAAAAATCATGTTTATTATTTCAATTAGTTGTTAAGCCACTACACAAGTTGCTACTGATTTTATTTTTTTTGATTTCGCATTAGTAAACAACGCAAGAAACGACGCTATTGCCTTATTGACTTTCAGTTTTCAATTGGAACCTAACTTTTCAATTAACTATAAATCGGTTACGTTGAATCTTACAAAGCTTTCTTTGAATTTTATTTCTTGAATTACAAGTACGCTATCGATTGGTTAATTTTTTTTTTTTTTTTTTTTTTTCATAATCAATGTTTAATAAATGAATGATTTTTTGACAATTTTCAATTTTTTTAGCGTTTAACAGCAATGGTATCGTCCGGGTTGGATTTCATGAATTTGTATACGCGTCGCTGGCGGTGTTTATTTTTTGTTCCTTCATAAAGGTCGGCTCTCACGATAACCCGCATCGCGTGCGCCACTTACTTCCTCGGCCGGACTCATAAATACCTTAGAGAGAACTTCGCTCTTCTCCGCCAGCGCCTGCACGCAGTCAGCATAAAAACACACAAGCACCTGATAATAATAACGCAATGATAACTCTGCAATGAAAAGAGTAATGCTTCAAAATCCATTTGGCTAAAACGAACGAGACTCGAGTTGTTAAACTTGTGTACAAAAACCGCACAGTACATTTTTATATCTAAAATACGTGCGGTATACACAAAACCACAGGAACACATAATAAATGAACTGTACAGTTAATTTGTCATAGTATGAACATATTTTGTACATAAAGTTTTCATGTGAACATTTTATCATATTTCAATTTAAAACATTTTAAAAGAAGGAACTTGTTAATTAGTACTTAAGCGTCCTGAAAAAACTATTGCTTAGGTTAAATAAACACTTAAGCAAACAATATTTACATTTTAATCAAGCTTTTTTTCTAAAGCACAACAATCATACCTTAAATGACATGGGTTTGATATTAATTTTACGCAAGTAGATTCAGCTTTTAAGTTGTTACTTGCTGATTAAAAAAATAATATATATTGTATAAAGTAACGTGTCATTTGTAAGAATGTACATTTTTTTTATTTCTTTTTGCAGAAATTACTAAAAAGCTTTTTTTAGGACATCAAAGTCATTATTTTGTATCACATTATCTATGAAGCCTGACATAAAAATCATGGCGTGACTCGTCGTACCAGAAACAACATGTAAAAGTGAGCTAATAATACCACGGGCTGTTCAAAGTCCTCCACATTACTCACCTCACCTAGGCATATTTCAATATAAATAATTTATTCCCGAAAACTGTACTGTTGCAGAGGACTCTTAATCTTATATTCTAAATATTGCTCAAATAAAACACGTGTAATGGTTACACGATATCTTTTTAATCAATAATTCTAATACTTAAAACTATCTTGGTTAAAATTAAATTTTGATATATTTTGTTTCTAATTCTTAAATATCAAGTTAATAATTGTAAACGTCTGTCTTAAATATATGAGACTGTTTCACGAGAATGTAAACTTCTTAAAGAGCAGTATCTCTTCCTTTATTTCGGAATTCATCAGAAAATTTAGTCGGCCTGAATAAGTAGTTTTTATATAGTCGCAATGTAAAAATTAGCAACAACAATACGAAACGTATTTGATAATTGTATTGTTTTTCCGTCAAATATACATCAATTAGCGGAGAATAGTAAGATATTGATTTCAATGACAAAGTTGATCAGAATAACGACACTCAGTCTTAAATTTTGAAATGAAAAAGTAATCATATAAGTAATAAAAAACCACTATTAAAAACACAGTATCCGAAGTAAAAGGTTTGCCTTGAAAAAAGCCAGTCAAAGTGAATCGAAATAGAATTCATATGTTAATGAAAAATTGTAAGTGACAGAAATAAGAAAATATATAAAATGGAATGGAGTAGCTGTATTAGATTTAAGAAATTGTAGTAGTAGCTCAAGGTATATAGATTTAATGTTATTAACCTTTAAAGGGTTAATCTTAAGAAAAAAAAAATTTGAGATCTACAGGTGGACAGATATAAAATAAATATAAATATGTCTAAAGAGGTATAATACACGAGTTTTATCTGCCATTATACAATAAAACAAATCAAATGTAACGTTACATTACTACTTAATAATTCTGATTGAAGAACAAACGTTTCATTGAAAATCGCATTTAAATCACATATTATTTGATTACATGTAAGACAGAAATAACATATTATGTAAGCACCCTTATATGCGTTACACATTTTGGTAATCATTGAAGATGTATTATTTTATATCATGAAGCTTAATGAATGCCAATAAATCACGGCCTTACTTAATGCCTCAGTAAAACCAATGCTATGTTATAATTACCATATTAATTATGGCATTTCATTATCACAGTACCCATTTTAAATATCGCAAAGAAATACGACACTTATAAACTGTCACATTATTTTTTATTTTTACTTTTTATCAAGAAGATAATCGATAGCACTTTTGAAGTTGCTTTTAATAAGTTCTTAAAAATCAAGCTCTTTAAGTTTTTTGGCCGAATTCTGATAGGCTGGTTATATTGAATAAAAATTAAAAGGTTGTTTAATATGTCACGCGGATTTAATTAAAAAAGTTATAATAGTATATTTATAATTTTAAGTTATAATAGTATATTTATATTTTTAACCGAAACTACTTAGTGGAAATCCATTAGTATATTTTGAGTATAATAATACTTTTTGTATTGGTCCTACTACGCCAGTATATTAAGTTGGCATATTCAAGCAGAGTTGCCGCATATTCAAAGCATGTCAGTGAAACTAGCCACACCTAAAAAATAAAAAGTAGGAACAACACTCAAAATAATGTTTCACTGAAAGCTTTAACTCAGTGATTACTCACTCTTTCGAAGCATAAAAATAAATTAAAAATCGCATAAAAATATTCGCAGCATAAAATAAGACAATTCAAATATTAAAATTGTTTGTTAAAAGAGCAGAAAATTCAAACACAATATCATTAAGCCCATTATCTGAAACAATTCCGGACAAAGGAAAACATTTCCAAGAAGCGCACTAATCGAGAAAGAATATCTCGGGAATCCCCAAATGATTCAAGCATTTTAATTTGAACTCTATGGAAAAGGATATGGCCTGCAAAAACTGCTCGTTAGTTATGGTAATAGGTCGCCTGGGAGAGAGGGGGCGGCGCTATACTGCCGACTCCCTCGCTCTTACAATGCCCGTAAACGGGAGCTCCAACACTTCCTATCGCCAATAATTATATTATTACTCTACGTGCTTATTGTTTCAAATTAATAGCTCCAGTGACTGAAATATATTTGTGACCAACGCTGTATATATTTTCACAGAACATCTAGTCTAGGTGAAGCAAGTTGGGAGTATACTTGAACACCACGTTGTGACGATGAACATTTTAAAATTTTAAAGGATTGCTCTCATTGTGCTCATATTAAAAAAAAATCATTTAATTTATTAAGATCCATGATTCAGACTTAATCATTTATCTTAATCTGTCCATCTTATTTATTATATTCTACCTGAATTTTTTGTTGTTTCTCACCCTCAGCATTATTTATATTGCAATACAAAACTAGATGTCTACAAAACCAGTGAGTGTTTTTTTAAATTCTTTAAAACCTTTAAATCGCATCTATGCCTTAAATTTAGTCAGCAGGATGGCTATGCATTTGTATATTTTACCTGTGAATTTTGATATTTTTGCCAACAGTAACGACAACATAGAAATCTCGCTGAAGATGCACCAAGTGTTATGTCGTCTCAGTCCTTATTTATGAATTTGAAACTTGAACACTTAAAACAGCTACCATGTGAAGAATTAAGGCGTTTTATATGTAGATATATAGGAGAATCCTTAAAATACAATGGATTGACAGCATCACAAATGACAGAGTCTTGCACAAAATTCGCAAACATACATTGGTAAAGAAGCGAAAGGTATCCAATTTTTGCCACATTTTTTGAAACAAGAAATATAGCATCCTACAGCTGATTATCTAAAGAAAAATCAAAGGAAGAAGGGATATTATACAAGGAAGTTTCTGTGCGGAAGGAAGTGCGGCCAAATTAGTGAGACTAACCCATGATAAAAATATGTCCATTGAAATAATCACCAGTGTTTTATAAACGTTTGTGTATTGGATAACATATTATTTTTATTGAAATATTTATATTCTAAAATACAGATTCTAAAATCTACTTTGTATTCCGTGAAAATCCATTGTAACAGTATTCCGGTGTCATAAACTTTTAACTAACAAATTGAACAGTGCAAGCGCGTGAACTTCTGGCACCAGACCAAAGTCCCCAACGCCAACAATCTGTTTGAATTTTCTTCAAGATTTGCCACAATCGTGGGACCGGAGCAGCCGAGCAGCTATCTGCTCGGGGACTCGAATGAATGCGAATTCCGCATCCTCCTATTTCCGCATCTTGACTGCAGTTTGAATAATACCATAATATATTTTCACATTAAACATACAATTAATATTTTTTTTAAATTAAATTAAACTGAATTTAAATTACCGAAAAATAAATGTTAGTATATATGCGTCATGCATGCGAAGCAGCGAGAAAACATATTTGTAAAAATCAAAGATAAATCGTCGTATCAAAATTTATAAATATGAAATTCTTTATACAACATCGATTCACACTTGAAACGACGATAGGAATACTAAAATATTAATTTAACATGACATGTGGGACTTGACCCACTTCTCCGCAGCTATCGTGGCCTTGTGCAATTAAACAAATTTGTCTTCTAGTAAAAAATATATAGTTTTTAACCACACGTTATATAAAGGATAAAATTAGTTTTTAAGTAATCCAGACGTTTTTTTGTAGCGAGAAAAATATAAAATAATCTGCATTTGATTTGATTTGAGATGCTGTTGACATGCAAACAAACTTACCAATGGAATACAAAGAATACATATTAAAAACTCAAAACACTAACAAGATATGCTAAAAATAAACACGCATGTTAAAAATTAAATTTTAAATGGCTTTAACGAAGTATCCGTTATTTCAAAGTTTTTTTGTAATACAAAAGAAACCTCTTAGTGAACAACAAAGAATACTCAGTGAGAGTAGTCCACAAACTCCGCCTCAAAGCAGCGACTGGCTGATAATACCGGGAACAGAAAACAGAGCGAACTTATAAAATCTCAACAAGAGGAAGATACCCTCGTTACTAAATATACCGCCGAGAAGTCATCCAATTAGTAAGCTGTGGATGCTCTCAATGTTACAATTATATTTTTAATTTCGGCTTATTTAGAAGAAATACCTGAAACCGTCCCTCCTTTTATTGGCTCCCCAGGGGCAGCTTTAAGAACTTTAAGCTCCGGAGTTAACTAGTTTCCCGGCCCCTATGTTTATATTATTGTATACGAGTGTAGTAATAGCTGTCCCTTCTTTCCAGATTTAACGTCTTTTTTGTTTTTATTAGAGAACAAGAGAGACTTACCTTTTACGTTCATTTTTATATTTTCCATAACGATAATGATATTTTTATTTCCCAACCTGCTTGCACTTAAATTCCTCCCGCCTACCTCGGCTGGGAGAATCCTGATGTTACGCACAGGGAAACGGTGTCATTGAAGCTAGGAAATGGAAATTCTTGTCAATTTTGTTTTGATTGTTTAAGTTTAAACACTGGCTTAAATAAAACAAACTACAAGTTTACGATTAGGTGTATTATTATTTTTTACTATAGTAAATAATTGGATTGTGTTTTTATTCCATTGTAAGAGTTATCTTATAACAAAAAAACAGTTCACTGGAGCGATAATAAATATATACCTGATATACGTTTAATACTTTTTGTTAGTCTATTGCGCACTCTAAAAAGTAAATAGAGATTAATTGTGTTTTAACCTATTTTCTTAACAAGACTATTGTAAGATTTTTCAAATACCGGCTTCTAAAAATTTATATTATTTATTTCCGCCTAATTTTAACATCATATTAACTAATCATTTCTCGTTGAGACAGTGCGCAAATTTTTCGATCAGGACAATTTTTAGCTTCTTAATGCTCTATCAAAATTCTCAAACATAACATTTATAGAAATATTAAGTACAATCAGCAGATAGAAAATAAAAAAACCGGACCTCAGGAACTAATCGACACGTAGCTAATGACAAAAAACCCACCCCGCATGTCAGATTTTTTCGTTATTTTCTGATTTATATCTAAGATGCAACTTGATCGATTGCACCTTTTAGAAGTGACTGCAAAGTTGTGAGCGATTTTTTCTGGTATTAAATTTTGTGCTAGGGTTAAGCAAATTAAAAAAAAACAGTGCAATTGTGCAAATCAGAAGATGTAACAATAGAAAAAAAATTGTAAAACTTCCGGAATCGGCACAAAAAGATCATCCCCGCAGGATCGCAGTTTTTTAATGAACGTACAAAATAATCAGATATCATCCCAGTAATTGCGGTACAGTGAAACAGCGGCCTAATGGCCGTGTGGATTGAAAAACGACTTCCTAAGATCGTTGTGAAGTCCGCGCAGCGTTAACGTATAATTACTTTCAGAGAGAAAAAGCGCTTAGCCATTTCAGCGGGTATAAAGGATAATAATTTATTGTTGCGATTATCAGAAAATTGTTCGTGAACCGTTTTGTTTGCTGTAAAATATTAGGAAGATATTCCAGTGATCTGTTAAAAAAAACCCCGCAAGTTTGTCTGAAAATTTTAACTCAGCTGAAATTTTAAGATAGGCTTTATTTATCGATTTATTGTAATAAAGTACTGAGAATATACGTATTGTGTTAATAACGGTTTATATATTAAAATGTTTATTGCTCAAGTCATTTACATCAGTAAACTCAATTTGAATTTTTCCATTTATTCAAATATAAATTGTTTTGTAAATGCGATGTTTAAGCATTGTTTTTGATAAAATAATATTGTTGCTTCATCTGTGAAATGATATTTTTTTATCAGATTCGGTAATGAACTTCCTAGCAACGTTGGGCAACAAAGGCGATATCGCAGTGCTATGTTCCTGTACACACACGTAGACCCTGGCTACCCGTACATACTCGTACAAGCATAATGTTCGTAGTACACACATGAGGTCCTTCAATAAACGTACTGCAGTGTAATATAATTTTTTGCATTTCAATATTGCTTCTTTTATAATAACATCTCGCGCAGCCGAGCCCGGCCTCCAATTTGCATCATTCGATTTGGAGGCTATATCAGAGCGCTCCTTCTAATGAAAAAGTCATAAAAAATGCCATTATTCCGTCTTTGAAAGATGCCTTCAAATGTAACAAAAAACCGAGTGAAAAGTAATTTCACGTAAAATAAAAAGAATGTACGAATTCGTTTATGGCCTGTTGTTCTTTTTTATATTGTCGGGAACTAAATTTTACGGTAGGGTCATTTTCCTTTTTGTCCTTTTATTGGCCTCTGTCCTCGCTGGCCCCTCATTGACAACTGAATCTTTGATTCCCATCCCCGAAATTTCAAGTCGTTTTGCTCAAGAATAATATTATCTAAAGCGTAAATTCTACTTCTAAATAAACTTGAAGAAAATACCACGGGAAAGATTACTGTTTGGTGTATTTTCTTAATATATCAACATGTCGAATACATTGCAGAAGCACATTTTAATTATTATTATTTTTATTTGTATAAACTGGGTGATTCTTTCTTTAGCCATTTTTATTGTTCCGCTGTAAATCAAAAAAACTCAACGATTTCCTTAATAATTAACAATATCTTCTCAAATATATTTTCGTCACTAAAGTAAAATAAACATGTCATTTGCGCCTCGAGCTATGACGTCACGATCTCACAGGATTTTTCTCGGAGAGTTAAGGTGAGTGTCTACACTATATACGGGTAAAATGTGTTTTTTTAATACGGTTATATGTAGAAATCAAAATACAGGTTGAAAGCCTGCAATACGTTTTAATTACCTTTTTTATATCAGTGGCGTGCGATACATACAACCAATTTATTTCATAAATATACTTAAGGTGATATTTTTTTTCATAAAAATTATTTACGTGATTTATAAGGCTCGTATATACTCACTGAATAAAAATGCTTCCTCCGATTTCGGACTCACCGCGCGTCATTGGTATAAATTGGATCTTGTACCAAACATGCAAGATTCGCTCGCGCGTCACTTAGGGAAGACAATACTTCATAAACAAGGCATCTCCGCTTAAGTTATTTACAAGTCGCAAAGTGTTTTTACATTCGGGGTTTCATTATCTGAATGTTCTCGCTACAAATCTCGGGCGGAGCGCGACTGGAGAGGAACGGCTCGGGCCCGCCGTAACGACCTAATTTGATGTAAAGTAATGGTACTTTATAGCTGGTATTGTTTAAATGACTCTTGCCGGTCTTGGCGCTCGTTACAATTAATCTAAGAGTATCACAGGAGCCGTCCATGAACTAAGCCGGTGGGACCGACAAGAAAACACTCCGTTTTAATAAATAAGAAAACACATTCTTTTGAATTTACACAACAAGTCGTTCAGTATATTATTTTTAATAAGTGTGAAACATCGAAAGCTTATACAATCTAACATCTAGATGTCTTCAACCCCACTACTCCGCCGCGGAGTTGTTGTGTGTCACTCAGTTTTAGAGTGCCAGCCACTAAAGCATTAAATAGTATATTGTTTTATTATTTTCCACAGGCTTGAAAGATCGGAAGCTAAGATAATCTAAGAACTCAAAAACGCTGCATTGCTGTAAGACTTCATTCCTGCATTGCATCCCAGCCACCAAACCCAGAAGTAATATATTGTTTTTTGTTTTCATTGTAAACTTTTTTAGCAGAAAATTTCCCTACCATATATCATTAACCGACAAGAGGACTATTTGCTTATTGGTTATACCCTACAGTCTCGAAGAAAATTCTTACCAAACATCACATATGATATACATCATTCGATTTTATTGATAATGACAATTTTTTCGGCAACGTACAGATCATGTTGTTATCCACTTTACCTATTTTATGCATCTTATAAATACAAATATATACCAGTTGATATAAACAAAGCAACATGATGTTTTTAATTATCCATGCTATATTATTTTTTTCAAATTTGCATATGTATGCTCAAAATTATTAAAATATTTAAAAATTATTTTATGTTGACTTTCAACCACCGCTAGAGAAAAATTACCACTTGAATGAAAAAAAGTACTTATACTTTTAATATAAAGCCAAAATGACGTTAAGTGACCCGGTAAATTGTAGAAATTCTCTGCAACATTAGATGAAAAAAAATATATAAATAGAAGCAACAAAGAAAAACTCAAATAAATTGCTCAGTATTATGAAGTGGTGCTTCTTTATTCTCTCCGGCTCTACAAAGAGGTGGCTCCTGTACCGCACTGCTTGGCTCCTACGCCGGCCACAATAAATACTCGCTGGATTTTTTAAGGCAATAATACAGCACTATTTATTGTGGTTTTTTGCTTTGGTTCTAAGCTCCCAGCAATTTTGTCTTTTCATGAGCACGCCATAAAACATCATTATAGTCCTAATGCAGTTAGAAGTTTGATATTATAAAAGATTTTTATTTTATTTTGTGTAACCAAAATAGGTCACCGGAAAACATTTTTATACATTATTAGAAATTAATGTCTGTCTAAATCAAGGATTCACATGTTAATGCCTATTTGCATTTCAGCGTTTTGTATCAAATGAAGAATGTATAGCCCGTTTGTGAGGTTCCTAGAGTTAACTCTAGTGTGTTAACAATCAAAATAAATGCTGTCGTATTTTTTATTCTATTTGATGTGAAAATGCTTATTTTATTTTCTGTATGTGAGCTATTAAAATAAAAATTTCAGCTTTAAATTTACAATAAATTATTAAATACCACCGAAATCAGGTTGACTTTAAAAACAATAAACTCGATGGAAAAATCACAGATAAACATTTTAAAGCCTCTATTCATTGTTTTGAATAGTATTTTCAGTTGCTTATCAGTTGTATCCTTCAGTATCTTCTTAATAAATATTGAAAGGAGTATAGTAAATTAAAACAAATTGAATCCAAGCTTAATTTTGCTGACAACTTTTTTTAAATTTTTGTTTCGCAAGTACCAAAAAATATATCCAATATTTAAAAAAGGTTAGACATTTTTGGGTTTGCGTTGAAGAAAAAAAAAACAACATAATTCAGAAACGTCAGAGTGCACTTTTAAAATTACAAATCATAATTCAAAACCATGCTAATTACGCGCGAAAATTAGACGCGAATTGCCAAAACCAACAGGTAAGGTAATGGCAAAGAACTATTAAAGACATTAAAATATGTTTATACGCGGGTCGGAGGTCGAGGGGTGGTCGGTGGGGGGTGGTGGGGGGAGGGGGGGGGGGGTCGGTTGGGTGAAGGGGAGGGGGGGGGGTTGGTGAAAAGTTCGCTGGCTGGCTGAGTGCACTGGCGTCATAAAAGTGGACGGACACGGGCAGCTAGCGCGGGTGGGGGTTGGGGAAGAGTCGTGGGGGAGGGCCGCGGGGGTAATGGTCAGGAACGGGGCACGTGACGCACGCAAAGGACTGCCGGTTTTTCGGCGACTGCCTTCTTGGGCGTGAGGCTTGCGTGGTCAAAAGAAAAGCCTCTAAGTGTTTCAATAATAAAAACGCCCTGAATAAGAATACGGAAACGTCCGTGACATAAGATTTTATGCGGTGTTTGCTTGGGACAGGCTGATGGCTGTGAGGCTCCAAGTTCAATATTCATTTTTGTTCTCAACGAAAAGTTCATTTAAAACATTATACACTAACAAAAAATAAAATACCTTGTAACTTTTTTATATTTTTGACAGAGTGTACTTGGTGGAATTCCATCTGAATATTTAAAAAAAAATACTGTAGCGATTTTTGCAGTTGTTAATTTTATTGGTGACCGGAATTGCTAACCTTTAACGTTGACATTATCAAACTAATAGATAGAACTCAGTTTGATAATGCCAACGTGAATGATTGGTGAAACCGGTCACCAATAAAATTAATACGTGGAATAATTACTAAAGTATTTATTTATACGAAATTTAAATTCAAAAATAAAATATTTATTTGGGATATCTCAAATCATACGGTTATTTAATTTTTTCTCTATATATTCATGTTGACAAAACGAGTAATGATATAAATTCATTATAAGATGATTTTTTATTTTTTATATATTTAATAAACAAATGAAATAACTTTAATACACATAATATAATATTTAGATATCATTTGTGTTGAACGTTTTCAACGACATTTGTACATGGTTTTATGCAACTACCAACAAATTGCTATCATCGGTTATTTTCTATGACGACAGCAATTTGCTGTCAGTTGTTGTAAAGTGTTGCTACATGAACAACAATGCAATTTGATACCTACGTACAAATAACATCAACCAAGCAAACAAATTCTATAAACCAATAAGCAAATTACTACAATTTTTTTAAGATTTTGACTTGCAAAATCGCAAAAAAAATACCGAGAGCTATTTTTTGTCAGTTGTCAGATATAATGCTACCCGCATAAAAACACAACTGACAACCGATCGACCAATGAAAAAATTTTAACTGATAAATAGCTGATAACAATTTGCTCATCGGTTGATGCAATCTGTCAGTCGGTTGTCAGTCGTGTTGCTACGCGTGTAGTGCTCTGCGCCCGCGGCGGTCGAGCGTCGCCGCCATTAGGGCACAATGGATTCCGTGATAATGGAAAACTTGGCTCGTTACATGCAGCCTTGCACCTGCCGGCCGTGGAATTAAAATCACCGACAATCCTATTCATATTTAATCAAACCGCCATCCTTACAACTTGCAACACCTCCGATGCCTGCATTTTACAGAGAACGCGCTGAAGTTATGAATAAATTACGCTTTAACATTACATCAAAGAAACATTTATTTTTTACTCATTAATATATGTAAAATAACTACATTGCAGATGAAGAGTATTTTAAAAGTTTTGATATAATTTTTTATCTCTTTTTATTCCAACATTTACTCTCGTTTTAAATGTGATGTGAAATCCAACTTCGTCTATTTTCTTTTGATCAAACCAAATATATTTTTTAGTTAAAAAGACTATTAAATATTTAAGTAATATTAGTATCGAAAACAATAAATACGAACGATGTTGGCTGATTTTATAAAACCTTTGTTTAATAAAAGATAAATAACAACACATTTAAATACAATAAAAGGTTCCAGGGCATTTATTTAGAAAAAAAAATTATAACGCATGCGGTTTTTACAGTTGCCTGGTCGGACTGATATCAAACCGATAAAGTAATTATGTATTTGATTCTGAATTCTCTAAAACATTTAAAGCCTAAAAATTTTCATTTAAAATTAATAAATGTTTTCTAAGATTTCAATGTGTTTATTTCATTTTTTTAAATTAAGTTAAAATATCGTTATTTTTAATATAAAAATTATTCTGAAAAAAACTTTCAAGTGTTTTAAAAATATAATAAATGTGGAAAGATAAAGCGCGCTTTAATACCTTAATAATAAAAAAAAAACTTTTGTTCAAAAATCCTTAGAAATAAGGTGTCTCATTCATTTCTATCTTACTTAGTGATGTTTTATTAGATTCGATCTTATAAGATATGTCACAGACGATCCTTAGTAGGCTCTTGACTTAGTCTCGGCAGAAACGTTAAGGGTCCAATACACTCTCAATTCGAACAGCTCAAATATATTATTAACTAGAATAAACGAGGTCTGGGAATGTAATCTTTTGTACATGAGTACGTCTAGTAGGGGGATTTCAAGAACCATCACAATATCATATGCAAACCACTATTATTATATCAATTTTATTGGAATCAACGTATTGAATATATATATATATAATTGGAAGTCCTTTATCTAGTATCTGGTATTGATCGAAACTGATTCTGCAAGCTCTTAATCACTCTCAACAGAAACTTGGTAGCGCAATATGATATACGATATATTAATCCCCATTGTTTTGATTCGCTCTCAGACTCTCCACCTAAGGCGTGATTAGATAGATGAATAGTATTCCTGCAGAGATGGAGTAGTTACTAATAGTCAGATGCATTTTCAATGCGCTAGAAACATATTCACTTAAAAATATTTTGAATTTCCTATAACTCAATAATAAGAAATCTTCATTCGAATATTTTAACTCACGTTTTTTGACAAAGCTTCATAAAAAAACGCATTAAATAAATACGAGTGACATATATTTGATTAACTGTCTGTTTTGTTCTATGTAATATGCTGTATGTTTGGAGGTAAATATTTAGAAAAAAATACAATGATTTGTTTTTGAATGACGTTAATATCACAACTTGTTTTTACCATTCCCATTATGATTATCAAGGCAGTAGGTATACATAATTTTGAATAATAAATTAATGGTTTCATTCATGAAACGATGACATGAAACGTAGACCGCGGCCGCCAGGTATTATTTTTTTTATTATCATTTTATGCGTGAGTCGATAACTTTCATATTGTGTTCACAATAAACGTGTATAACTTTAGAATGCTGCTTTAGTAAATATTTGAAGATATTTATTTGTACAACATTCATCCATTCTCCATGAAAATATAATTTTACTTGTAACAGTTTAAATTTACAATATTAAAAATTAACAATACAACTTTGACTTATTTATAACGAATATTTATTAGCTTATTAATCAATATCATGTTCATTTTGGTATTGTGAGCAATATCATATTTATAAACAAAAATTGTGGCAAATCCTTAACGCTACTAAATTGTTTGTTTACATTTATAGCGTGTACGTTACAATAAAGCAATGAAACAGTATTTTTTTTCATTTAACTGTGTCGACTTACATATAGAGTACAAAGTTTATTTTTCCCGGCGTTTTTTCTGTTAGTCTAGGGCTAGGGTCCCCAACCTTTTTGCACCCAAGAGCACATTTTAGAATCCCGGTCGGGTGGCGGGCACCATATAATTTTTCAAGGTATATTTATAGTTGGACATAGTCAATAATAAATACAATGCACAAAAAAATATTTATTTCAAAAAATATAATAATCAAATATTAAAATTATTATTTACATTTTAATGTAAAATAAATAATAAGTTGTAAATAAAAGCATAAAAATTCTGGTAATTGGGTCAAATTGGGCCAAAAATGCAACGAATTATTATTTTTAATAACAACTTTAAAAACTGCAAACAACTTGTAAGAATTCAAAAAATATCAGTTAGGGTCCAGAGTAAGTTTATAAAGATTTTATTGCACCAACTTAATTAAATTTTAATATTAATTATCGTCCTATCGCAAAATATCATAACATAGCTTTCTCTTCACTTTTACCAACGCAAAAATATCAGAGCCACTTTCACATAGCTTTCTCCTCACTTGTTCTCCCGCAAAAATATCAGAGCCACTTTCACATAGCTTTCTCCTCACTTGTTCTACCGCAAAAATATCAGATAGACTTTCACATAGCTTTCTCCTCACTTTTATCGTTGCAAAAATATCAGGAACACTTTCACATAGCTTTCTTCTAACTTTTACCAACGCAAAAATATCAGAGCCACTTTCACATAGCTTTCTCCTCACTTTTATCAACGCAAAAATATCAGGGACATTTTCACATAGCCTTCTTCTCACTTGTTCTACCGCACAGATAGACTTTCACATAGCTCACACCTCACTTGTACCGCAAAAATGTCAGATTTATATTTATTTAGCAACTTTTCCATCAAGTATCTATACAATATCAGAGACGAAGACAAACCAAACTATACCCATTAGATCAGGGGTATCAAACTCAATTTTGCAGAGGGCCATATATTAAATTTAGAATGTGTAGGCGGGCCAGATTCAAATAAAAAAAATGTACTGAATTATTATAACATTTTATATATTTAATTATATAGTATATAATACACGGTTGTTAAAAATCATATATAAGTTATAAAAGAGGGTAATTATTTTGAGCTCGAGGATCCAGATACCTGATTTCTCTTGTTTTTGACAAGCTCATTGATATCAGGTATCATATTCGTTGTAATTATTTTATGAATTGATTGGAGATGTTCATTCATAAGTCTTGTGCGGTGTTTGTTATTATTTATTTTCATGACGGAAAACATCTGCTCACATAACTACTGGGTACTACCAAACATGCACAGAATGCGTGCTACATGCTTTTTTAATTCCGGGTAGTTATCCAAGCTCTTGAAATATTGTGTATAAAATGTAAGAGCGTTAACCTCTTTAAATTTTTCTTTCAAATACTGTCTAGGCACGCGCTGCCCTTGGAATTACTTATAAATGTAGTGTGCGTATTTTAAAATTTCCTTAGAGGAATCGAGTGAAGTCTAAAAGCTCTAAAAAACATGATTCTTCTTTCTGTGGCACATTGCGATCACGGGCCGTATCTTTGACATGACTGCATTAGATGCTATTTTAACAGGCTTATATATGATTTTCCGGAAAGAATTATTATTTTGAAAATATTACGATATATTTTTTTTTCGCCTATATTTCTGTGTTTAATTACTGAATATAATTTTTTTCGTAACATTTTATTGTAAACTAAAATAATTTTTTATCGTGGTTGCACATCGGCGGGCACACGTAAAACGGTCGGCGGGCGCCATGGTGCCCGCGGGCATAGTGTTGGGGACCACTAGTCTAGGGGCTCTTGTATTTTTATCGGTTTATGTAAATGTGTCCTAATGAATACATACGCTTAACGTGTTCCTCTTAAATAGATGTTTTTATTTAGTTAACCTGCAGTATACAATTTCGAAATAATTTTTTTTTGTGTGATATATTTACTGTCGTGTTTTTTTAAGCAATAAAATAAAATGTTATAAGAGAGATACAGAAACAACCGAAGACATAGCACCATATCCAGTGATGCAGTGTGGGTCGTTCAAGCCCAGATGCATGGATTTCATCCACGCACAAAATTTTAAGTAGGTGGAGATAGTTTCTTATTTATTAACATGATGAACAACGATGGATGTGCTATCGCGGTGGCCATTTACTTATTCATTCCCACTCTCTTCTGGGGCAACATTTCCAACTTTCCTCAGAGCATTTCGCATCCTTAATCCGGGCCTGTACTTTGCAAAACAAATTACATTACTTTTCATATCGCCCCCTCGCCGCTTGTTACTCGGGGCCCCCCGCGGTGGAAACAAAATGGCGCTGAATACCAAAATGGCCACGCGGAGTTGGCGCCTTTTCCCAGTCTCCTGTATAAAACGTTTACCGCTTAAAAGTGTTTATTGAAAATTATGCATGTATTTTCGCGGCAGAATATTAAGTTTTTTCCTAAACTTTTAGGTACAAAACTTGTTTTATTTATGTCGCGAGTAATAATGCTCAGCGCTCAGTCACTTTTCGTCTCATTATGATTCAAATAAAAAATCAGGTCTCACGTTTTGGCGCTTTAATATTAAAACAAATATATAAAGTCTTATGAGCTTGGAAGAAACAGATTCCAAGTTTTCTCCTGAAAAACTCAGTTAAAACGGATCTGAAATGTGTGCAGTATCCGTTCTACGTGTCTTGTATTACATTTTGTGCAGGTGTTTGCTCTTCCAGAAGTATCAGATGTTCTCAAATTCATCTGATAAAAGTATTTTTTTGCTTATTTATAAAATTAATCATTTTTTGAAATTTTAATTTGTGAACTTCATTATAGGAGCAACACACAAAATAAATCAGGTTTTTTGCAATCCATATTTGCAGAAAAATAATTTTATTATAAATTACACAAAAATTTTTACGAATAAATTAATTAAATTTAAAAAAAAATTATAATATAGCTCTCTTTATAATATAAGAGAGGACTTATAAACATGTATTTACTGTAATGTTTATTACAACAATCTTTTAAAATAGTATTTTTCTTATGCAAGAAGAACTAATCCAACAATTTTCTCTACTGTAATAAAAACATTATCTTATAATTTTTAAAATGTTTTATTATTTCTAATAATTTTAAATTTATAGTCTTCTATAGTATCTATAGTAAATCTATAGATTAGATAAAATTCTAGTCTTATTCTTAAAAAAAATTGATATTTTTTGGCCTAAACTATTTAATAATTTCCAGTTGAAAAACAATAACTGAATCCTCCAGCAAATTAAAAACTATGAATCTGAAATTGGCTGTTTTATTACAGCCACGTGTTTATTAATGATAAATTCAAAAAATGATAAGTTTGATTTGTTTTAAACTAAAAGGAAACAACACAACGAAATTCGGTTTTTATGCTTAAAGAAAAAAACTATTTCTAATTTGAACTGATGACACCAGATTTTATTATTTAAATACTGTCAAATACATCAGCAAAGTCACATTTTGAAATATTTTTATTTTTATAAGAATTTTTTTATTTTCATAACAATTTCAAGTTTCTGTAAAAAGTTTATTTCAAAATTCAAAAATGATTTTACACGATTTTTTAAGCACAAAATAATCTGATTGTGACTGTTGGATTATTTGATAAAGGGCAAACACGGAAAAAACAACTCGTACAGCCTGCGGTTGAATTTCACACAAACAGCACGACACTTTGTTTTAACGCAACCCAAAAATATAATAAAATATTTTTCAGATTCCTTGAATTCCAATATTTGTATTCATAACACAATTTCTATTGTCGAATTCTCCAAATTCTTTTGAAAATTTTTAACTTGTGAGAAAAAAATTTTTTGACGTGTTAAACTTGTCACTGTTTGCGACTGGTTTTTAAAAGTCTCTATCGATTGCCTTATTTAAATTTATATTAGTTAAATTAGTATTTTTATTTTTAAGTTAGGTGTTTTACTTATATTTATAAATATCAAACAAATATTTTTTTTATGTCAAATTTTCTATTTTTAGTAAACTGTCTCAATCTCTGTGATAAAAAACACTCAATAAATCCTTGGGTATTATTCAAACGATCTTTTTGTCTTTTAAGGACATTGTCTGATTTATATACAGGTAATCAGCACTTATAAAAATAATATATTTTTATTACAATATGTATTCTCATCACATCTGGAAAATGTGTTAAAAAGGTTCAATAATAATTAGTTTCTTCATAGCTCTTCCACTAAGCATATTTTTTATTTACATGAGTTGCGATTTAATAAGAAAAGACAAGTGATTAAATATTTTATGTCAGATAACAAATAAGTTATACAATATAATGAAAACCTACCCGGGGCTGTTGACAAGAATAAATAACTTCAGTTTTCATATAATTTATATTATATTTTGGCTCTAATGTCGCGTGCCTCGTGCCATTGACCCAACTTTTTTTACGAAATCGCTTCAAACGGCCGATTATATTATAGACATCATTGATGAAATAGTTACATGAAATCTATAAGTAATGAATATTAAACAAATCCAAAACACTGGTATTAGCATAATGCTGATATTTATTTTTTTTTCTTTTATAAAATTTTCGTAGGACGAAAAAGCTATTAGTAAAATTATTTTCAAATAGGCATAATAGTTTTTTTATATATTTGGAAAATACAAGGCCTATTACAAAGGAATCGTTGATGGTTGGAATTAAACAGGGCTGTTATATTAATTTCTCCAACCTACTAAGTTTTCATAGTAAATTCGATAACGATAGATTTACCCAAGCTAGGTAACTTGTAGCATTGCTGAATCTTCAAACTATTTAAATAGAATCTCAATTCACAGGGTGTTCTGTAGGACTATTTTAAAAATATAAAATATATTTATATAAAATTCAATTCTGTTTAGTGGATTCAGATTATTTACACTAACACCTACCACTGTATTCAGTTAAATACTCTGAAGTAAGTAACTTTATGTTACCTTGAAAATTAATTGAGATAAATAAATATAAGGCCGGTTATTAATTTTCAATATTTAATGCCTTCAATGCTTTACCATTCACTCCATATTTTTTTTTTTTTTTAAATTATTTATTTGGAAACATTAAAATTATTAAAACCTAACGACTGCATAAAACACTGCCATTTTTATGGCAGTATAATATGACAAAACTTTGCGTGTGTAGGGAGTATTAGCTCGGCATATGTGTTTAATTATTTTAATATTTAAGTTCTCTCCGTTCCGTTCCGTGACCTCTGCTCGACCTTGCCCATCAAAATTCATCAAATGTCTGTGAGGCTTTAATTTATTCGGGTGTCGGCACGTGCACATCTGCTTAAAGCTCCTGTCCACCGGCCACGTGTCACCAGTCAGGTGGAGATATCGAGAAAATGGACATACCAAAAACCGCACCTTTATTCCTTTTTTTTTATTCATTTGTCTACTGAAGATACAAAAAAAAAATTTACCTACGAGTATTCGACTATAATATTTTTTTACAATTATAATTTTTTTTTTTTCGTTTTTTAGACATCTCATACTATGAATATAAAAATCGAGAAATACAATTAACCACATATATCTTTTTCTAAATAGTATGTTAATTTTTTTATTTGTATCAACAGCTACAGAGTTAATAAGTAAATATTTGTTACACAAAAGCAACATCTAAATTACAATTAATTTCCTTTGTCATCGTTCGTTAACCTATTGTATATCGTGTCGCACTTATATTATGCGTCAAATGTATATTATTGTTTTTGAAATGGTAAGAACCCAAACAAGTTTATTTTTAAGAAAGCCTGTAATTACTTCATTATTTACCCTGTTGAACGGGATGTATAAATTTTGGTAACTCACCGAAAAAAAGCTTTTACTCACATACTTTTGAAATATATAAAATCGGGTTGTGAAATAAAAACGCTAATAACGTATCATATAGTATATGTCAACTTAGTGAGCTATATCAAACATATATTCAATATTTTTAGCTACAGTTGATATACTAGAGAGTTCACCAGTCTAAATGCATTGCCATCAGCCCAAAAAATCGTTACTTCAGCGTATCTGTGCCATTCAGATATTCTCGTAGTGCCTAGAAAACAGTTTTGAATGTATAAAAATATTTGGCTTCGCATACGTATATATATAAACCATAAATGTGTATAATTAAAAACTTGGTATATTAAATGAATCAAAATAAAATATTTACTTCGTTCTTGAGTGTTATGCTGCGTTGAACTTTGAATCTTACGACGTTTTGTTCTCTATACTATAGTTATCGTTATGGATTTGACAGTTTGGAAATATTTAGCTGAAAAATCCTCCACCATCATGGAGTGTATTACTTCGAACATAACATGTGTATCGGCCCAAGATCGATACGTTAAACGCGTGATCGTAATGATCCTCTTATAATGGGATATGGGTATAATACCTGAAGTGTTGTTCTCCCATTCCGTATTCTTCCGCTAGGAATTATTCGGCTCGCTTACACCGCCGGGAAACTCCGAAAATAACATGGCGGAGTTCAAAGGTGCAAATCATCAAACAGCCAGCGGCCCAAATAATTAACCGGCAGGCCTCGTCAGCACTCAGAAGCACGAGGCCACAGCGATCCTGCAAAATGGCTGTCGTATTCCGAGACCTGTTTCTAGTAAAAAAATAATTTCTCCGTTATAAATGAGAAATCTCGCCTAAAGATTGTGTAAGCAGCACTTATTGCCAAATGCAGTTCAATAAAAACCTATATTTATTTTAATTATAGCCCAATATAATTTAGAGTATTGACAGCAAACAATATCTAGTATATACGCATAATCCAGCGATATATTACAAGGGAACTTGCCTCTACTGTAAGAAAAGCCTAAAATTGTTTATATTATTTTAAAGAATTTACACAGTAGTAAATTAAAATTAATTGCATTAGAAATGAGATTTATAAAAACTACTGATTTTTAGCAGCATTAATATTGAATACAGATAAGCATCTAAACAATATTTGCTGCTAGTGTGTACGACTAATGTAAGTTTTCGGTTTTCAATAAGTTATATATTTAATTTTTAAAGAAAAATTCCCGATTTTAAAGAATAAATCAAATTTTAATGAAAATATATTTTTTAAATTAATCCATAATTTTGAGAGTTTCGCGTGTTTTTCCACCAGAAGCTATAGCATTAAGTGCAAAGTTCTCCCGATATCGTTGGTTTTGAATTTATCCCTTGGCGCATGTAGCCACCCCTACCCCAAATGAATTTATTTGACTGACAAGAGGGAGAGTATTTGACATTCAGCCAAATTCCTGGCAGCTTAGGCATCCCGTACCATAAATAATAATTATAATGAATATATCACATGACCCACTTGCGATGCAGCATCCTCCATGAGAGGGTTTGTTAAATTCTTAATTATATTGTTGTCTGGATTTTGTTCATTAGCGATCTCGCAGTAATGAAATATTTTGGTCTCATCTTTACTGCCTGATTAACGTTTGATATAATGAAGGCACTATTCCTGATAAAATAATCTGTCAAAGTTTTGATTTATCAGCATCTTTCTACTGCCAAAATCGTACTCATATTGACAAACACCATTATCATACGACATTAACATTTTTTATCCAGTAATATTGCGATGATTTATACAGACCCTCTGCACGTCCGCCAAACTGAATACTCCTTATTTATTGAAAACAGACTTGTAATCTTTTATTTAATTATGATTATTTTATTATAATAATATTCCTATTATAATGGAAATTACGTAAAGTGGTATTTGTGGTGTAATTAAATAGTACTATGGCCGATGAATATATGTTGTTGATTTTTGAAAATTATCACAGCATAAATTGTGTTGTAAGCATGAAGCTTAAGTATGCTTTCTTGAAAACTTAAATATATATATTTTTAATGGAATTTTCAGTAGGCTTTCAATTGGTCTTAGGAATCTTTAGTTCAATTCGCTAATGCTTTGCGTGATGCGATTATGCACCATTGCAAGTTTCCGCGCTGCGGACAGGCTGTATAGATTATAAGGTCAAGTCGGCGCATAATTTAGTAGCGCCTGGCAAGTAGTGCATGCACCAAGTAATAGAGAGCTTCATCAAATACTACCTCGAGTGGAGTCGTTATGTAGGCACACGCCACGGAGGGCTCGAGGTCTCCCCTTAACCCTGATACTCGAGCAAACAAAAAAATAATAACGTAAATATAAAAAGGTTTCAAAACAACGCTTCTTTGAGTAACCTCGAAACAATACATAAAAAAATAGGTTAAGTAACAAGGATTACTTATCACTAGACTGAATAGATATTTTAGTGATACCAATTCAAAAATAAAATTTTAATCTTCTTGTAAATAAAGCTTTAAAATTACCCAAGGCCAGAGACATTGGTAAGAGCTTAAAGCATTATCAAATCCTTGTATACTTTTAATTTTAGTTTTTTTTAAATAAATGTTATCTGTTTATATAGCTTATGAATATAATTGTTACGCAATGGCCTGGTCGTGATTTTAGCTGTTCTGTAAAGCACATTTAATTTGAGTACAGGTATTGGGTTATGTTCCTACTAAAGGGATTAATTAATCAAATTCTGTGGTATTAATTAAAAATTTACAAGTACATTCAATTTAATTCATAAGGAAACGTACAAATGTATATTTCTTCTGAACAAATCTGCTCCGAGGCATTTAAATCATTTCAAACTTTTTATTGTTTCCTTGAAAAAATTATCTCGTCCCGAGAACAAATCACTGGCAGGTACATCAAAAGAGACTCTGACTTTAGGGGAAGAACAAACGAAATCTCTGTTTCTCGGGAATTGATGTAACGTTCTTTTATGTCTTTGGTGTGGGCTTACGAAACCTTAAAAAATATTTAATTATAAAAACGAAAAACATTTTGAGATATTTAGAAATAACTTTTTTGAAGCAATAAAATGTATGTTTAAAATTCATGTCCAAATTTTAAAGAACGCAAAACTGACTTGTTTAATTTTGTATATTTTTGAACCAATAAATTTTATATATTTCTTTATATATACTTCTTTACAACCAGCAGTAAATTTACACGGAACACTCCCGATGCGATGATTTTTTTTTGATATATGAAATTTCTACATTTCCTGACTGGAGAAAAAGCATAAATTTTAACTTATAATAAAAAGTGATTAATAATTAAGTCAAGGTAGGCCATAAACATACATCCAATTATACTATGCAAACAAGGTACTCAAAATAACACACCACATAGTCATAAACATAGTAATAAATACAAAATCTGTAAAAACTTAAATCGTCTTTGTCTTGAATATAACCCAATGACTCGTAATTGGCTCACGCTAATGCTTACCATAGTTACAAGAGCAATAGTTAAAGTTAAGATAAAATTTCAAAACAAACACATGAATATAATCAACACAAACATGCAGGCTTTAAATATCAAATATTTATTTTAAGTAATTATTTGAATATCCATTTTTTGTGTGCGCTTAAACATTAAAAAGAAAAATGTATCCAAAAACAATTCATTTGGCCAAGATGACGATTCGGCATAGGTTTTCTTATGAATTTCCCGCAAAGAGATTTATCATTCCCGTTGCCTTGTGTAATATTGTGTTGTTCAATTTTCGTGCTATATTTTTCCTTTGCAGTCTTCTTTTCCATAACCAAAACCAATTTGACTACCAAAACTGTTTCGGTGTGAATAATGACTTGTAGTTTATTCCGAAATACGAATCATGGGTGATTAATAGGCCCGGCCTCACTGGGAGTATAGCAACACAGTCGACCGGCCTTATATAAAAACTGGGGTGAATGCAAGGTTGTTCCAACCCTTGCATTTACAGTGGACCGCGCTGTACGAGCGCTGAATTTGTTTGCATACTGTTTTCCACATCGTCAAACCATATTAGTTCTGGAGGCATACTTCTAGAACGTATTTGTTTTCATGAACATGTTTTATTTTAAATCAATTTTGGTTTAAAAAAAAAACAACCATAAACCAAGCAAAAAAGTATACACTGTAAAAATTAAATTATACTGTGACATGCTATAAAATATGTGTTTTAAAAAATAGATATATACTATCTAATAAAATCGAATTAGTGTTCTAAGATTTTGCCCGCCGTTGAAGCCATTTTCGGGGAGAGGGTAAATCCTTGAAGATAGCTCGATTACTGACCGAAGCAAAGCACAACACAAAGTTATTTCAATTTCTAATAATTTATAAGCAAACTTTACGGGATAATGCACCAGCAGGTTCGTTGCTCTTTTTGTCCCGAGCCTCGCAATGGTGGCGTTATCATATGAAACTATCGGAAAGATTTTTCCAGGAATGTTCTGGAGCATGCTGAATTTCAATTTGAAGAAATGCATGGCTAGGCAAACATTTCTACGCTTAGATAAACTATCCCGGCCAAGTATTCTGGGAATGAAATCACTAGAAGGCAGTCGCGTTCCGTATCCATACTGTCTTACCAGGGAAATCTCAGAAATATTCGCATAATACCGAGCCCGGGAGGAGAACAATAGGCGAGGCTTTACGCCTTAACACTCTTGAGAAAGCAGGTCGATACTTCCCGGCGTATTGTTCCGCTAAGTCTTCGTAATGAAATATTTTTTCATTATTATCAAATTCTTTGGGAGTATTTTTTTGGAAAGTCAAAATGCCGAAAACTACTTATTTATAGCAGAAATAATTTTTAAAAAAATACGTTCCTTACCGATCACGTAATAAACATAAATCAGCAATATTAGTAAATTCGTTTATTTGAAATATATAGTATATTTAATGAAAAAAGAGTAAAAAGCATGAGATTTTATTAAATACGCACTCTATTACGTTCAAAATTTTATTTAAATTTTAGAGTGCTTTTTAAGGTTCAAAAGATACATTGAAATCAAATCTTTTTAACTATCAACAATAAAAATGAATAAACTGAAAAAAATGTTTCCAGTATAAAATATTTTATTAAAAAAGACTATTGTTTTGAAAATATCTTCGTGTAACAAATAGAATATTTTTGTAAAAATCGTCTCAGTAATATGAGCGATATCGCATGATAACTTAAGTAGTTTTGAAGAATATTTGTGTTATTTCAAGGTTATATGTAGATAATGAAATCCAATTTAGAGTAGGCTCTATTTTCACAATGCCCAAGTACTCAGCCTAAGTGCATAATTGGATTTCAATTATCTTTCGGCTAATAAACTTAATTGTTATTTTTTTTACTGTAATCGTTTATGTTCAAAATGACTTATTTGGCTTATCATTCAGTCCCACTTGTTTTGCTGTTGGCAATCACCGAAATGACATAATTGAATATCTTGCAAAATTATATTTCTATCGATTATTATGAATTCTAGTGAACAATCTCACGAACTTTGTTTGCTCAGAAAAGGCCTTGTTTGAGATGGTTTCTTAAGCGAAATCCAAAGTCCAAGCAATTCAAAAAATAGAGATTTATCCAAAATTTGCAAGAATGAATAAACATTAAAACACTGTAGGTATTTGTTATTCCTAACTTACGCCAACATATAAGTTTTGTTGTAAGTTTATTATGTAGAATAACAAATTATTAGATACCGTACAACAAATAGGCAAACAGTAATGTTTTTAAGCTTGTAAAACATACACAATTGACTTAAAAGACAAAAAGACTTAATTGCCATAACAAAATCGCTTATAGTCAGTGTCTACAAAAAAAAATTGTTTCAAAGATCTGATTTATAAGAAAAAATATTTATTGGCATTTTTTAGTATAGGAAAATGCATTCCAATAAAAAAATGCCTAGTATGGACAAAGATAAAGTTCTCATACCAATCATAATAAAAATAATAGCATCGCTCGTGGATCTATTAATATTCAATGGTTTATGTTTACTTAAATCAACATCCTACAGTAGTCATGTTTATAACTAGTTGTTTAAATTCAGTTCCAGAAAGATTAATTAATTTGAATACTGATAACGAAATAAGTAAATAAGTCATAAAGATTAACCACTATTTCTTCGATAAGTTATCTGTATTTAATGAAAGCCTTAATGGAATATATTTTTTGGTGAATCGAATAACTCACAATTTAAAAGGGAAATATCATGTTTTGCAATCAATTTGACATGTTTGGCCAATTATATTTCGTTAAATTTGTATTTGATTAAACCAAAAGGTTTTTTAAAAAAATATAAATATACTTTATTAAATGAAATTCGATCAAGTTTCAGATTAAAATAAAATATTCTGATATTTTATAAGAAAGTGCATATTTCAATGCATAAAAGATTAATATTTTAAATTTGCGTGTTTTGAATATAAAAAACCGTATAATCAATTTTTCTTATTGAATGACATAATAAATAATTAGTTTGAGATTTTAAAAATAAAACATGTTTTTTGTACACATGCACACTTGACGTGAATTTTTTTTTAATAATTCACCTGTTTAACCTTAATTGGGTTATTGAAGATAAAGTTTCATGTAATTTGTAACGCAACATCGTTTACTTCGTGTTATAAAAAAAAAATTAATAATATGCATAAAAATAAAGTAGCAGTTGTACTTCTTTGTTTCATACAATATCATACAATACATTATAAAAAAAAAACTCTCCGAAACTTCAGCATTTTAAATTCGTGTTGATTAAATCTAGAGATGCATATCTTCCCCACGATTAAATATACAGCCTGAATGTTTAATTAGGCGAACGTGCGTAATATAAATGAAAGTTTTCGGCGAGTGCCTCCGGACAGGACTCTTCTCCCTGGCCTCCTCGCGCCACCCCGCCGGTCTATATTTTAAATACAACCCCGTAATTAGGAAAACGTTAGAATAAATATTTAAGGGAGCATTTAAATGACCTTAATCCGCCAGGCAAACATAAGCCTTACGCACGCAACGGCCGCCCCTCAGTATAATATCTGCCGGGAAAAGTCCATTGTGTCGCTTTATTTCCCACTTGACAATATTGTTTTAAAATAGAACTTGTGTAAGGGATGAAAATAAAGTGACGTCACTTTTAAACTACAACTGCCTTTCATTGTGCTTACCCCTCTGATAGATCCATTGTGTGACTGATGGGTGATATTAGTCAAACCGAATAAAGCTTTTTTTTATGTCTTTTCTATATCGAAGCGGAAAGTATTACATTTTGCCACATACTACTATGTTGTACTGTGAATGTCAGTCCCCTCACGCTAGCTGAAAAGCATATATAATTGCCAATCTAAGCTTATTTAGACAATTAGCAAGCTTTAAATACATTCAAATAAACAAGTTTTATATTAAACAAGATAACATTTAATTTAACAACCGTATGTAGATTTTTTTTATAATACAGGTGAATGAAACAGAGTAAGTCAAACCGATTAATGAACTTGCAAAAGCATTTTTTACTCCCAAACTGGTTTTCTTGCTTCTTTTTCAACAAAGTAACAAATCATCACAACACAAAGGGAATCGAAACATTTGTAGAGCTCCTATCGTGCAGAATTCTGGCCGAGAAAACGTATTTCTGATATTCCTGGAAGGCGAGAGGGTCGCTGTAAAGATTTCAGTCGGGCATACCTTCAATGGGTAAAAGGTTCCCGCTTTATAGCGCGGGATCACATAAAAATATATATTTAAAAATGCACCATTTATATATTCATACTTACACCATCTTATATCTTTTAGAAAGAAACCATCTCGCCCTAACGGCTGGGGTTCCAAATAAAAATGATATTAGTATTTTGTAGATTTTTTTCTTTTTATAATTCAGGTAGTGTTTTGGTAGGTTTTAGAAATTTTTGAATTTGCATTTTTTTTAGTAAACTTAGTACTTTAATTGTCTTAAATTAATGATTACTACGATTGTTTACTTTTTCGGTATTTCAACGGTTATATATAGAATAAAACCATGAATATAAAAATCTAAAGAATATTGTTATACCGGTCACATGGGTGTGAAAATTTTTGCTTTAAAACCGAATCCAAAGTTTGAGTGGTCCTTTTATTGACTAACCGGTCATTAATCAATAATCATTTTCATTACAATTCTAGCTCTATTACTTTTTTCTGTGATCAGACACATTGAATATATTTTAGTCATGTAGATTAAACGTAAGGGTTTTTCATTCCAATTAATCTTCCAATGTAATCTTTTCCGTAATACTGCAGCCAGAACAATAAAAATTTTGTATAGCAATAAATAAATCAAACTTGTATCATAGACCAACTTGCACTGATAATATTTAAAAATTAAAGTAAAATACTATAAAAAATATTGAATGCTTCATTATTTCAAACAAAAATTTTCTTATGCTAACAAACTGAGCAAAATATGCAAACATCCAGGTTAAAAAAAGTTAGCAGTCACAAAAGAAAAAAAATCTGATGTTAGGAAACACATACGTTGTGGAGTTTAATATAATAGTTATGTAAGTGAAAGATCTCTCCATTCAAATATAACGTGGCCTCGACATTTATTTTAGGATACAATTTTATTTCAACGATACAGTTGCTTTTAGTAAATCCTATAATATATGCAATAATCTTAAGAATTCCAAAGTTGAATTAAAAATAAATATCTATCACTTAATTATCTTTTTTTGTGTCTTGGTCTCTCTGAGCTTATTTGCCGGCTTATAATTACACACTTCATAATAATAATTTAAAAAAATATATTTGTATTTTATTTCCGGCAGAACATGTTATATTTTCCTCTAGAAATATGCACAAAAGCTGAATGAACTCTTGTAAGAGTATCGAGGAGTCTCAGCCTTGCGTGGAGTTCTCACATAATATCCGCGAATTTCCGTTCTGCTGCTTGTGGCACTAAAAACATTTACCTTTGGTATCAAAACTCAACTGTTTTTTCATATTTTTCAGGTTTTTTTAGCCTCTTTTATTAAATATTTAAATTGCTTGCAATAAATAGAGAATTGCACAATATCATATATATTAAAAATAAATATTAACATATATAGCCAAGTGCGTTAAAATAGTTTTACCATTATCAACTATTCTAGATATAAAAATAAAATACAAGTTTGTTGTTTTTACAAGCATTCACTGTCATTCAAATCTGTATTGCAACTTTTTATGATATTTTAACCCCACATTTTATTTCATATTTTTTTTTACACTATGGCGTCACAATCATACAAAATACTTCCAAGTGATTATTGAAACTATATGCAAAGAGCTTAATTTTCGTACCAATTACGAATTTAACTGATTTTAGTAAAATGCTAATTCTATATATTTTACATTTAATTTCAGTACTTGGCGTAGTTAAAAGAATTCGAAAGATCTACACGTGATTAATCACCCAGAATAAATTTAAACAAAACGTTGAGATATTTTAAACTATAGTTTTATAAAATTCAAACTTCATTGGATTTTTCTCATTTTAAGTATAGTTAAAAGTTTCAGTTTTTTTTTCAGAACTATTTTCTGAAGCGAGCTCTAGCACCCGCCAGGAGATGTTGCCATGCAATAAGGTAATCAAACATCCCTGGCCTTACTGCCGTTCACTGATATCGCTGGTTCTTATTGTTTCAGTAAAACCACCTAATAATTTTGATATTATTAATGTTTCAGCTGATTTTTCTTGATCAGATAATATGATTGATAGATGTAAAAAAATACTGCATTAAAAACACAACTGTTTAAAGAGTAATCAGTTCCAGAAATAATTAAAATCTTTTTTGTTTTATACTCATAAATCTTTGTTGCACCGTACACCGAGGGCGCAAAATGCAATTATGTTAATGCATAGATGATTTGAATAGTGATGATTTTTAAATTATGACGTTAATACAATATAAAGTCTGCTTTTTCTTAAACAAGTAACCAATTTATATTAATAAAATTAAAGTTAATTTTGAGTACAATATTTAATACCAAATTTACTATGGAGTAGTAGATTAGCCCATGTTCCGGGCGTGGGCTCAGAACATCATTTTAAGATACGTTTACGGCATTAATTATGCACAGTGTAATTAGTGTTAATTATGTAATATGTCAGCTTCTATATAAAGCCAAGCTCAAATAAGTTTTCTTTCTGAATTGACCATAAGGCTGTGCGCTATTAGGTTGCTACTCCTATCCATCAATACCCGTATCAGGTCGTGATCTCGCTGAGTTCCAGTCCGGTGCAGGGTGATTTATTGCGTGCGGCCTATAATGCCATCGAGTCATTCCCAACCCTCTCCTGCCGGGGCCCGCTGGTATCAATAACGCAGATGAATATTAATGAGAAGGAATCAATCCGGCTTAATGACACACGCATTCTCGTCCTAAAAGAAACAAAGTGCCTGTCCGAACTTCCTTAGTGCTGGCGCACAGTGCGCTGAATTCGAAATGATCCTGGCACTTTTTTTCATAATAACGTTTTTTTTTTTTAATTTTATCACTGTGACTTGTTAAACCTTTTGTTTAAAGTTTGCAACACTTGCCAGAAATGTATTCGGATTTTCATTGCTAAGATTTTAATAAAAAATTTGTAACAAATATATATTTCCTTAAATGTTTACTTTACAAAGCCATTTTAATGTTAAAATATAAAATTATAAAAATTGAATGTAAAAAGAGAAATATATAAAAATAAAAATACAAATTCAAAAATCACTGCGAAAATTCTTGGTTTCACATAAAAAGTAGTAGAGCATTATTAAATTTCAAAAAGAAAGAAATCGCAAATAAATAAATTATTTTCATAAAACATAATTTTAATATATGTTAAGATAAAACCCAAGTTTCTCTCGCGATTAAATATTGCGTTAGAATATTAAATGTTTCGAAGTGCTCATTTCAAGAACGTCCAGCTGATGCCGAGCTCTCCCACTGTGCGGAACTCCAACACAATACTGCCTAATACATCTATAATGTTTCATATTTATTTATGAGGTGATTTATCAAACAGCTCTGAAAAGAAAACTGCAAGGAAAGAGGGTGCGGGTACCTACCCTTGTATAGTGATAAATGAAATCATAATGTATTGATTAATGAGAAGCCGCATGCGCATAAATAAAGGCGCTGTTGACCAACGTAAAGTCTAGAAAAAGTCTCCGCCGACTTCTCGCTGAAAGAACCAGCCTTCTAGCCTTTTCCTCCGTTTTTTCGCATTTTTTAAAATTGGATTTGTTTGCCTCCTCACTATTTCCGCCTAGAGAGGTCGTCTTTGTTTTCAGATCTCTTGTAAAAGGTTCTTTATTTGCATTCTGTACTTTCTTATATAACATTTAAAAAAAACTGGTCTATTTTTTATGTCTTCATAACCTCTTTTTATCAACCGAATTTCACAAGAATAAGACAAAAAAAATCAAATTATTTGAGACACTTCATGCTCTGATTGATAAACGAGTACAGTTTTCATTGAAATTCGTCAAAAATACTTTTATCGAAATATACGTTTATCAGTTCCACCCTTGATAGGCATTGCCAAAAATAATATTGTGTCAGTTTTATTTAAAAAACAATAATTGGAAATCAATAACGAAAGAATCGATTACAAAAAAATAAACTATATATTTCATTCATAAAAAAGCAGAAAATCAATTACCAAAAAACCTAATGTACACGGTTTATTTGTAAATCTGTTACAGATAAAAGCAGGAATCGATTAACAAAAAAAATATGTTTTGCATCCTATTCTTAAAGGATACAGAAAACCGATAACTAAAGTAAGTAGGAATTGATAATCAAAAAAACATATGCGTTCGTCTTTTTCAATAAATATTTTTTTACAAAAGTAGCAAATATAATTATTACTAAAATGCTATAGTTTCTGCAGCCTGCTTTGAAAGGATTATCAGATCTAAGCTCAAGAGCTGTGTAAGGAAAGGATTATGTAATAATGCTATTGGGCAGCGGAAATACGCGGTGACTACACTATTCTCCCTAAGAATACCATGAACACTGGCTCAGCAGAAGTATATGCCCAGTAAAATGGTCGCCAACCTCCTCTGAGGAGAGGCACCCGAAGAAGAATAAATGCTAGTTAAAAACAACAAAGATTATTAAAATCTTGTAGAAAACCATTTGCACAAGAATCACGCGTATTTAATTTAATATTTGACAGAGAATCTTATCGCTGGAGTCGCTGTGTGTGTGTAATGGGAAATAATAAGAAAACCATTAACATTGTCTCAGCATAAGTATATGCCCAGTAAAATGGTCAGCAACCCCTTCTGAGGAGAAGCACCCGAAGAAGAATAAATGCTAGTCAAATACAACAAAGATTATTAAAATCTTGCAGCAAACCATTCGCACAATAATCACGCTTATTTCATATAATATTTGACGGAGAATCTAGTCGCTAGAGTCAGGGCCGCTGGCTGTGTGTATAATGGGCAAAAATAAGAAAACCATTAACACAGGCTGAGCATATGTATATGCCCAGTAAAATGGTCGCCAACCTCCTCTGAGGAGAGGCACCCGAAGAAGAATAAATGCTAGTTAAATACAACAAAGATTATTAAAATCTTTAAGCAAACTATTTGCACAAGAATCACGCGTATTTCATTTATTATTTGACGGAGAATCTCGTCGCTGGAGTCGCTGTGTGTGTAATGGGAAATAATAAGAAAACCATTAACAATGGCTTTGCAAAAGTATATGCCCGGTAAAATGGTCGCCAACCTCCTCTGAGGAGAGGCAGCCGAAGAAGAATAAATGCTAGTCAAATACAACAAAGATTATTAAAATCTTGTTGAAAACCATTAACACTGTCTCAGCATAAGTATATGCCCAGTAAAATGGTCGCCAACCTCCTCTGAGGAGAGGCACCGAAGAAGAATAAATGCTAGTTAAATACAACAAAGATTATTAAAATCTTGTAGCAAACCATTTGCACAAGAATCACGCGTATTTCATTTATTATTTGACGGAGAATCTCGTCGCTGGAGTCGCTGTGTGTGTAATGGGCTCTTACTCCAGTCGGCGAGCCCTCCGGAGCGGAGTGGCCGCAAGTGGCCCGGGGATGTCGTCAAACTTTCAATTTCCCAACCGAACCGACCCACCCTCGTCGGGCGCCATTCTCCCGGTGCTCCCCTCCTGTACCCACTCGCCATATCTCGGAAAACTAATTTTAACAAAATTCCGAACTATTCCACCTTTGTATCCTTAAAGGTTAATAATTTTATCTCTGCTTGTGATTTATTAGATATTCTATTCTGTTTGATTTTAACTGCAATAATAAAATTCTTTAAACGAGCGTATACATATATATATATATATATATATATATCAAAATCACAAAACATTTCTACTAATGTAAGCACATCAAAAACAATAGTGTGTCAAACTTCAAGTGTTAAATAAAACGTATTGTTACCTGTAGAATAAGAAGGTATTTATGAGTGTTACATTCCTCCCGTATTGCAGATATGCTGGCAACATCGCTCGACCTCCGCGGCCTTATTCCAGTCACATTTCAGTAAATCTTCATTAAGGCGGAACAGTAAAGAATCAACTATGATTTCATAGACCAAAGCTTACAATCACTTACAACAAAGAAACAAAGTTATTTTCACGATATGTGCCGTGAAAGGCAATTCGCAGACATCGTTTAGAGCCTTATATGTAGGGTATATTTTATTGTTGTTTAATAACATTTATAAATACATTTCGTACAAATATTTTTTAATTAAAATATTAATATAATATTTCATATTTACTCCAAAAATATTAAATGAATAGTCACATCCGAGTATAAATATTCAAAAATATATTTGTAAACTACACCGATCTCGTTGTTTCATAAAATTTTAAACTGGTTTATGTGTGTATCCAAATATTTTAAAAAGAATTGTTTGTTTTGTATTTCACAAACGGTATCATAAAATATAAATAGTCTTACCTATCATTTTACACAAAAATAATACAATTGATAGCGATAAACATAATTATGTATATACTTAAGCTTTTATCGTAAAATTTGTATTATATATTTTTTCACTGTGGTGGTTTCGTTTTCTTCGCATTTTTTCAGTGAGTTCATCAATTCATGTGTCATTTTAACACACCTGTTTACGTCGGATTGTATCTACTCGTATAAAAAAGAAGTAGGCAGTTGGTACACATTATTGTTGATGTGAATTACTAACATAAACTTGTAGGTGTTCCCATTAGAGTAAATATTTACCCGTATTCTTATGGCTTTTCCACGAAGGGAGGTATCTTTTTTCTATAACAGCTATATTCCGTGCACTGATGATGCTATCGCATGGCACGTTGTGTATTCTGATTGGAAATTCGTTGTAAGTTCTGTTAAGCATATAACTAGTTATTTTATAATTTTTTTCAGTTTATTTTCGTCTTTCAAAAAAATACGAGAAACCATAAAATAAAAAACTTAATATTAAAAGAATTTTACTACAAATATAGACAGCTAATATTTAACAATCATTAAATACACGTTATAAAAAAAAAAAAAACAAGTTGACGAGATGAAAGATTGTTTTTATGTAAATAAACTTTCTGGAAAAAAACAACGTATAAATAAACATTAATTTTATTTCTAGGTTTCAAAAAACGGAGTCAATGTATTCTCGTTGTTACATAAATGTTTTTTTTAATAAACATAACATTATAATTATCAACTGAGAGACATATTTGTTATGAATTTTTAAATAAAACTAAATATAAAATATCTTTTTTAGAAAGAATAAACGATTGTCCACGCATTACTATTTTCAGCCTGTTATTCTTTATGATATAATTGTAAACATAAGAATACATAACAATCTTTTCATGGGTTTTAAATACAAAGGTTAAAAAAATATATTTATATTTTATCTTTTATTTGTAGTCACATACTTGTTTTACAATTTATTTAGTTAATCTGCATTTTAGTAGTGAGATATGAAATATTGAGTTAAAAGTGTAATTTATGAAATTAAGCAATAAATTCGTATCACAAGCATATTTTGGGTAGAAAAGCAAATATTTGAAATATTCAAAAAACATCGGTATTTTAAGGTATTTTCTGCAGTGTTGTATTGGGGGATGAATTTGTAACATCAGAACAGACAGGCATCTCGAATGATTCTAGTTGCGGCCAACGTGATCCACCGCTATCACAAATCCAACACCATGGATGTCCGGATAACTTCCGCTGTCCATCCATCCCTGTGGTACCTGCTCAGATAAGGTATCACTGTAATATAGCTTGGATTGTTAGAATCCACATACCTACCATTAATATTATAAAGTAACTTAAATTATCTTTCTATGATGTTGGTCAAAAATATTACATGTAAAAATAAACATGTCTGAAAATGTTGGATTATAAATAGATTTTTTTAAACTTTTTAAAGCATTTATTTTAATAGGTATTATTTTATGTTTATTCTAGTTTAATACCAATATATTTTGGCTACAAGTATGCACTACATAAAATACTATGTGAATGAATAAAAATACTCATCGCAAGGGAATTGGGACAGTAATTTTTAACTTAAGTGTATTTTGAGTAGTGAAGTGTTTTTGAACTTTTAATTTTTAAACCTAGAATAATTTACTAAATATGTGAGCATTTAAAATAGCAACAAATGTAATCAGTGGGAAAGTAATAGACCACGTTTTGCCGCAGCACTGACGCGTGTGAACCAGCCTTACGTGAGGGCCCGGCGAGTTACCCAACTCGGCCAATAGTGATAACTCCAGAACGTCACGTCGGCCACAATGACGTCACGATTTTATCGTCCATGTTCTGCGGTTCTGTTAAAAATATTATTTTATAAACTGAAATCTTTATATCAGTCATTTATTCCGAAAACGTGGGGGCTATGAATAGATCCGAACACTAAGGATTTTCAATAAAATTTAATAAAGTATATTTTCGAGAATGCTTTTTATTTTGATGTGTGATGTCAACCTAAAAGGGAGGAAATATGTATATATATATAAAGTATAATACAAATAAAGTACGTTTGATTTGTATTACAAATTTTAAACTGTAAAGAAGGCGAATATAGTTTTCTATTCAATGTGTTTGAAGAAATTGTCTGATAAACTTTAATTACCTGTTCATTGTGTATAGTTAACTGAATCTCTAGCAGTAAGTTTGTTTGTTAATTTTTAGTTTTATTATAAATTTTAATACTGTCGCGAAGCACGGCGGGATTGTCACGAGAATCTGATATGTCAAAGTATTAATGGCGCTTTGTGATTTTACGCATGAAAGTTTCAAATTTCAATGTAAACTTCAGTTTCTTTTATGTTTCGATAACTATATAAAACGAGGCGTTTCGTCTTCGACTTTAACTACGCAAAATTTACGAGGGTGGGAAAACAACTAAAAATAACGTCGAAGATTTACTGCATTAAAGTGAAGATATCGCTAGTAAAGGCTAAGGTTACAAGTGTCTAAAAAATGATGAAAACCTTTTTTTTACTGTCTTCGGACTGAGAAGGTTAACGATAGAGAAAATAAATATCGCAATGGAAAATTTTAATGTTCCTTACATGGAAGAGTTCGGGTAAATTTTCCCTAACCTTTTTTATACATATACGTATGTGCTGTTTTTAACGAGAGGTTTTTTATTATCTTTTTTGTCAACTAAGATAAAAATCTTCCATTCAGGTTGGTGAATCTCTCCCATATTTCTTGATAAAAAAAAACCCATTTTTGTTTAAATATGTCACTAGACAATTGTTCTTTATTAACATATATTTCAAAAATTATTATTAATGTTGGTTTAATTAATCTTAAACTGTAAATGTGTAAATTTACCCTTTTTTGATATTTATATAATCGTAAAGATCTACATATAATCAACAAAAAAATGCTGAAATTTGAATCAAGTTAAAATTGAATAATTTAACCACTATTTTTCATAGGTTAAAAATATGTTTATAGTCTCCAAAATAAATCATATTTTTCAATAAAATTACAGCTTCATATATACATTCAAATATGTCCTAGAACCTACACCGCTAAGATACCAAAGTTTACTTTCATATACAGGGTGTTTCACTGTGACTTTCAGCCTGTGGTACAACCCCTAAAAAATATGATGACGAATATTCAATTTAGTACGCTTAAAAGTTGCAAGTGCTAACTGCTTACTGGAGATACTGGCTGGCCCGCACAAACTTTCCGCCTAATAGACTTAAGGAATATTTATGTCAGAAGGGCGCTGCATCCACTGTGGAAATCTTTCATAAATTTATATTATTTTTCATGCTTATTCAGTTAAGTGTGTAACATTTTATTACTGCGTGTTTTATTTAACTACGCATTTTTTATGTGTTTCATGATTAATAATACAGATTTTGACGCGAAGTTGTACAACTTAAAGCACAGAAATCATTACGAGTTTATACCGCCTTATTATAATTTTATTATTCTTAATATTTATTTCTTATTGTTTCATAAAATAAATAAAAGGTCTCTTTTTTGTGCAATTAGTGTAAGTGATTGTGTTACCCTCAAAGCATTCTTACAGTTTTGTGACTTCTATAATAGAAAATGGTTTTTTTGTTTACTTAGCTTACAATTATACTATTTCTTTGTGTTTTATTTACAAAATTTGTTAAAAATTTAATTAGATAAAAGTACTTCTACGTCCCATTGTAGTTTGTATAATATCAAATTAATTTAATTTTACAACGAACAAAAGTTCCAATGAAAAAGCTCAAATATAAAAAAAGTAAAATCTTAGCTACTAAATAAACGAAACTTTGACATAAAAACGCATTGTCTATATATTTTGTTGATTATTTTTTTATAGACATTTCTTAGTCTATATATAATACGTTCGCATATATTTTTTATGAAAGCATTATTTAATTTTTTATCACGTAATGATTGAATCAATGCGCATTTTACATGAGAACAAATTAATAAGGTAACTCTTGAACCAAAATCGCTAGTCACCTCTCTGTCAGAGAAGCAGCTTATTACCTGTGAGGGTAATAACTGCATGAATGGGCAGGTGAGACTCGGTCCAGGATCCGCTCGGAAATGTCCACCCGACCCACCTGTGCATTAATTAATACTACGCTAATTAATTAAACACCTTACTTTCCTGGTCGTTAAATTCTAGTGGGGACCACAAAGTTGTAAGCATTATCTATTTAAATTTGGCGAGATTAAAATTTTAAAGCAATTTAACTCTTTTATGGTTTATTAATCAAAAACTGGCTTCAGGATTATAGAACCTTTTTTAACTAATTATTTTAACTTTAACTTTCTACGAATAATATGATTTAACTAATTAGTGTGTTTTAAAAACATAGTTATACTATTATAAATGTACTTGTTTTGAAATATAAGACATGCGCTTGTGTAATTAACAGGTACGTTAAATAATATTAATTTAAGCACTAACTACAAAATTTTAAGTAAGTACTTTTACGTTAAAATATCGTTAATATTTTTGTTCAATATTTATAAAAGAAACTTATTGTTTTTCTCTAAATATATTCTTCTTGAAATTGAGTTAAGTTTAAATTACAAATAACATTATCATTTAGTAGATTTAAATTAAAAATATTTTTAAATTTTTCTTTTGAGTTATTTATCATTGACCATACGACAAATCAGAGACGATTATATAAATTTAATAACATATGCATTATTTATAATAAAACATAAATAAAAATCATATGATGAAACGTATTTGCCACATCCTCTATAATAAAGCAATAAATATTTAAATCCAGAGTGAAGCATCTTGTATAGGAGAACAACAGTCTCACTTATTTATATATTCCTTTGAGAACTATCGAACCCATCGGCTATGCAGCGAGACCTCTCTACTTGATTAAGAATGACGGATCACATGGGGACTCACAAAAGAACAGAGCCTCGGGGGAGCCCAGGCCAAACCGAATACACCTACCCCCGCCTTCACAGAGGAAGGCGTAGCTGCCTGTATTTTCTGATTATTTTGAAACTTCCTTCCGCTAAAAAATCCACAAGGTTTAACTAAAAATATTTTTTTTAATTTGAGTAATTTAAAAATTAACAAAATACTCTCTAGGTACGAAAATACTGAAGTCATTGTAAAAATATCGTATAACCGTATAAGACTATGAAATATAATTTTACTTATATCATATACAATAACGTGAAGAAAAAAATGCCAATCAAATCAAATATCAATATTTATCAATGAAATCTATGAAGCAAAGTTTATTTTACCACAACAATCAAAACCGCTCAGTCTTTTTTTGTTCATCACTCGTTTAAATGTGTATTTTTAGATTTATTAGGATTAAATTCAAAAGATTGTTCGCCGAAGCTTAAGAAAAGTTATACTTGGTTTATTCTGCCTGCGTTTATTTGTTCCATTTTATCTACGGAAGTCATCAATGGACTCTCCCCAAAGATGACTTGAAAATTTAAGAAGAAAGCAAAGACAAAAGAGCAAGCGCAGAACACCTAAAATTCAGTGATGGCCGTGAAAATCTACTATTATTATTATATTTTATCTTTTGATAAAGGAGCTATTATTAGATAACGGCGATATAAAATTTTGTGACAATTAATAGTTTTTAGTGTTGTTTATTTATTAAGTCTTAACAATACGTTCGGTCCTGGATCCTGATCTTCTCCATGAAAACGGGGCAGTGGATACTGAGGACACATTGCCTAATAAGGCTGCTATTTATATGAAAAGTTTATTTGATGTTTTCTTGTGCTTTCAGCATAATCCTCCGAAAATAAAATATTTGATTCATGCATTACCTCTGCCATTGAAGCCCTGCTTTACGCAGTACTAGTATTTCGTTTTACTTGCTTCCATCCACCTGAAAAATACACTACGCAATTTTTTGTAAAGTTCGATGAGCAAGGTGGTGCTTTTATAATTATAGCACCTTTTTTTTTTTTTTTTTAAAGTAACCATATCACCCCTTTGTTCCTTTCTCTTTACGTACTCTATGAAATTCACACAGACTATTGTTATTATTCTGGGTAAAAGATTTTACAGAAACTCTCTGTCGTAATATTGCAGCAGTTCATAATATATATTTAGCCGGCTATGAAAGCAACATTTTTTTTGTTGAATATCGTCATAAAAAGTGCGATTTATATTACGAAAATTTAGATATAATTCATTGGTACTGAAATCAAATCGACAGCCGGACCACAAGCCACAACCATACATTTAGAGTTTCCACTATCATTGTGGGTAAGCTGTTTCAACCAACAGTTTTTGAAGAAACAAAAAACTGACTATATTGTGTATAATCTTCAAACAAGTACTTACTTTCAAAGAAAATTCTGAATAAATTATATTGATTGATAAGGGCCTAGATGGGTGGGAACAAAATCCTAGGTAATCCTTGCTATATTATAATACTCAATAAAATAATTTTATTATTCATGCTCAGTGCGAGAGGCATCAATTACGTAGGCTGACAGTTTTAAAAATACATAACCCTCTTCCGAAAAATGACACATTTTATGTTAATAAAAACACAATAATGTCGAGCGAAAAATGGCGAAGTTAATCATTTAAGATTCTACGCACGAACTAAATAATTCTGACGTCACAGCTCGTGGCAGTCGCTCCACTAATGTTCTTGCATTGTGAGATGAAATAGCTCGGGACAAATGATATGAACTTCGTAGCGCCGAATGCTCTGAGCGCAGACACCGACGGTGTATCATTATTTAAAGTGTTTTTATTCGGAAGCTTTTTTATTAAGGCGCTTCGGAGCCTAGCGATAGTCAAACGGTTCTGTGAATCTTTCAGGAGAAGGGTTAGATATTCGGGATTTATTTTGAGATTTTTCAGGCCCGTCTATTTGAACGGGGATTCGATCCTCCTGAAGGGTGGAAAAGCGTATGTAGATATAACTCGAGAGCTCTCTGTCCTATGAATTTTAAAGTAGTTCTGCTTATTTTTGTAAAATAATTCATTGAGGTTTTATAGTAATTTCACAATACTTTTTTCTTTTCTTTTTTAATCCTGAGTGCTGATTTTTTTTTATTTTAAAGGGATTTAAAGGAATCTTGTTTACTTATATTTAGATAAGCGGTTTACATACTAACAACAAAAAAAACCTTTTTCTGAGTTTTTATGTTTAACACCGTGACTCTACTACACTGAGCTATATGTTTAATATCTTTTGAATAAAATATATTCTTGTGATTTTTCAACGTCTTATTTTTCAGTACGACTAGTTTTATCAGCCTCAGTTTGTTTGTTTGTAAATTCCAAAAGTAAACGTAGGTGAAACAATTCACACCGATAAATATAACGTATAAAAATCACAAAATATAATTTTTTTTAAATATAAAAACAAAATTAATCCAAGTACTTTCTATCAAAAATATTGACTCCGTTTTATTTTCAATCGGTGTATTACCGATATTCTTATATTAATATATTAAAAAATAGTATGGTGCTACTTATGAGATGTGAGTTGTTTTCGTTGTTAATTCCATTGGTCGTTTATTGTATAAAGATTTCAAAACTGAGATTGGGCTGTTATTTCTTTCTTCTTAAACGTCTTCATAAACCTGCTATATGTATCACTAGCATTTGCAATAAAATAAACTATTCAGTGTCGGTATGTAGCGACACCCTACCATTTACCCTTAGTTCTGTGAAATTGGAAACGTTTATCCATCGAGCCATCCAAGAAATCCGCAGTATTCTCTGGTAATACCGCATTTTACAGTCATACATACTGCAACTGTATTCGATACTAAATGTTAAGGTTTTGGTGCAATTTTAACTTATAGATATTGGAGACACAATAATGTTCAAACAATGTATTTATTTTATAAAATAACTTAAGTTTAAATAATAACCGATTATTTTAATATGTAACTGTTTATTTATATTTATTATAAGCACAATATTAAATGGATGTTAAAATAACCGATGATATTGGTCAATGCGTTTTGGTCAGCTGTAATTTTGACAATAGCAACTTATACAAGGTAAATGAACAGGTCTGAAATTCTTTTAGAGTGTATCTGTTATATTTCTCTGCATAAAACTACTATAAAGTAACATTAATTAATGAACACACACATTTTCGAAGAAACTCGAGAAAGAAGAGCAACATCATCATAAAACACGCTTTCAAGCAAACTCTTTAAAATTGAGCCCTTAAAACTTGATAATAAGGCGTATTTCCATTTTGTAGATGTAGGGTGAATTTCAAGGGGGATGTTTTTGGCGAGTTTCTCAGTTACAAGTCTTTCGCTTGAACATGACAAGGCCAGGTCTCGCGACGTCCTGATAGACCGCTGGAATTTTATCATTAGTATTTACTTATTAAGTCTTGTGGCTTATCTAACTTTAAAAGTGAACAAACTTTACCAAATAAGTGTCTGCAGATGAGGCATTGCAGATTATCTCGTGTCCCCTCTGTCAGCGTCAGCTTACATTGCTGGTAAGGAATGAACACCAGTTAAGGAGTTTTTTTATAGAAATTATACCCCAACTTGTTGAAAAATATATGCTTCTTATATAGTGTTGCAAATATTTTTTCCTTTTAAACTCTGTCGAAAAACCAAAAATAAATTAGCAAACCTTCTTTACCCTGTATTTTGTTTATTTCAACACAGAGCTAAAACCATATTTGAAAGTATTTATATTTAAATTCCTTTAAAAAAGTTCCAAACAAACCAAAACAATTTTTAATATAAATGTTCAAATATGAAGTAAAGTGAAATTTCACCCTGTCGAATAATTGTTATGCGTGTTTCTGTGGTTACATTGAAATACATTTATGCCGTTGTACAAAAGATATGTAACGAATTTCACTTAATCACTGAATAAAAAATAACCGCTATTAATTAACACAGCATTTTTTAAACACTATGAATAATACAAAATTTGGAGAAAATAATATTTTTATGGCAGTATGTAAAAGAAATATGAATACTTCATAAAATGATTATAATATTTTTTTAAGTTTATCATAAAATATCTATTTATGGATTAGTCAATCAGATGCGTATTTATTACCCATTACGGGTTTATTATATTATTACTAATATGATTAGGCACATTAGTTCATATATAGAAGATGATTTCAAAGAAACTCTCAGAAAACACCGGTCATGTAAACCAGGAGATGTGGGTTCAAATCCCACACAAATCACGATGATATTTTTCTGAGAGTTTCTTTGAAATCATCTTCTAATCATATTATTAATAATATTTATCATAAAAATGAATTTATTCAGTTTAAGTAAAAAAAATAATTAAATGTAGCCAGAGTTAATTTTTATGAGTTTGTTACATTTTGATTCTCTCAATTATGCATGAAAGTGTATAAAAAAAACCGAGCTGCTGAATTGTTAAAAAAGAACATATTAGCTGGTGTCGTTGCTTTCGCCATTTGCCTCGCAACGATCACAGCTCGCAGCCTCCGGGGCGGGCGAGGCTCCGGGGGAGGCGCTTCACGGGGCGTAGATAATTAGTACAGCATTACACGTGGCTGCAAACACGAACAGGGCGACAACGAGGCGCCAGATACAGAATATGTCCTTCCCAAATGTCCTGTGTTCCCTGGGTATATTGCCGACCACATCATTCATGCGATAACTTCCAAGATTGGTTTTTTTTGCGAATAATTTAATAAAATGTTTAAATTTTGAAAGCTTGTTTATACAGTCAACTCTTAGACGATACGTATTTTTTTAATTCCCATGCAACGCCAATTATTATATTGATTAAAAGTTTTTAAATAAATATAAAATTAATTTATTTTACTTTTCATGGTACGAGAATGTTAAAGAAATAAAAAGATTATGTGTGTTTACTGTGATAATTGAAATATTTAGTATACTTATAAATCTTTTTTTTATAGGCAATTTCAGTAGAGCATAAAACCTTAACTTTTCAACATATAGAAACTGTCGTTAGTTATCTATTTTATTTAATATAAGGAAATTATCTGGCTTATACTGATAAAAATTGCATATTCAACCAAAAAATTCTTTGAACAAATATATAATTATAAAAAAAAACAATGCTATTTTTTTTATCATACAGAAAACATACAGAAAAACAAAGATTATATTAGAATATTTATTATATTTTAGTTAATTGTACAATTTTAGCAATACGCAGTGTGATCTTCTAAAAAGGCTCGACTTTTCAGTGAAACATTTGAATTTTGTATCAATAGCAAGTGACCATGATTATATAATAAGTCGTGATTGTTATTATTTCAGAAACATGCCCATATCTCCAGATATAGTTGAGAGCGAAAAAATACCGATTTCTTCTAAAAATATTATTCTCACTGAAATAGTTGCATCCCTGAGTGCAAAGTTCACTTTGTAGTATGTATACTGATACAACAGCCTGGTTCACACAGCTGATATAATTATCAAATGATGATACAATACACAGGGCACTTAATTGTCCTATCAATTTTCATTGAAATTTTGTCGGAGTATCATTATACTCCGAACACTTCGTTTAAAACTATTACAATACGTCATTGAATTTTTAATAAATTATCGAATAGCTGTAAACACTTGTATTATTTTTATTACAGAGTTTTGTGGCATTGACTATGTTTTAATTCAAGGTAAATTTTGTACCCTTAAAACATTAAAATCAATACAAAAAAGTATAAATTCTGACCATAAATAGTATTGAAAAGTATAAATATATCGAGACTGCTCGTAATATAATAAAGATCCATTATTTTTGTCCATTTTCTTTTTTTTGTAATTTTAAATTGTTTGTTTTACGTGTTTGCTTTCTAACCCATGCACGTCAGAATATTATCTTTTGTAGATGCTAAAAATAACCGTTTTATTTTTCAAATGAAACGTGTTTTTGAAGTGTGTTATTTTCATATTTTTATCTTCAACTCAAATTTGAAGAAAAAACAGATGTTTTCTAATCCTATCTCTCTGTTTTTCAGGGAATGGTGCGTTGATTACGTCACTGATTCCAACCTACTCTTAAACTTTGAATGTCTGCTACTTTAGAAGCAAACACAATGTTATTTTCGCATTCAGAAAAATATTAAGGATATCTAATGAATTTTTATTTTAAATCATACATTAATCTTAAAATTTAATTAAAAAACTCTGCTTCAACGAGTAAAGTCTTTGATGAGGACAGCTTAGATTATTAACATAATGTTTTGTAACTTTCATATCAACATCGATCTTTAAAATACTTTTGGTTAAAAACCAATTTCAGGTTTTTATACGTGCGTAAAGCATTAATTAAATTGGAAAAATGTATTTTTTATTCATCTGTTACAATTAAAATCATTAAAAAAAATGAGTTTATAATAAGCTCATAATTTTCTTGGGCATGTTATTGGCATTTTGGTCTGGCAGAATTTTTCATTTTTTATGAAAGCTTTGAGAATTCGTTTATTCATATAAGAAGGCACCTGAGAAAAATAATTTAACTTGATATTAGATTACACGCGTTACTTCGGCCCGCAATACGGAGGGAAGCTACAAATGGCTTAAAAGGGAACAAATACAATATCCCAAATTAAAACTGCCGCTCTTTCTTGTAGAATTTCATTTTCTCTCTCTTTACCCACTGTTCCGTCCGCTCGGTACGTACTGGCTTCATAATCTGCATTATAATTCGTATCCCGTGTTGTTAAACCTTTTCACGTATATTAAATTGATAAGTATAGTAATTTCCGGAAACCGAGATTATGTAGATAACGTCATATACCCGGTTATATTGATCTGTACTTGTTATTTCAAAAAACGATAATGAGATTGTGCTCGAACCATTAGGTTGTGTAAATATTTAAAATTGCGCTTAAAATAATCCGTCCGTGGCCTCAAAAAGAAGTAAAACTAATTTTGGGTATATATAACGTTATTGTTAATATTATTATATTATTAAGAAAAAAACAGCAATATGCGACACAACGCAAAGAGGCTTCCAATCTCGCATTTGCAATCCAATCAAAATAAAATATATTAAACTTTTATTAATTTATAAATAATACTTAACACTTATACCAATTATATTGAAATAACTAGCAAACGACATGACACTTTTTTGGTTTTACGTTAAATCAGAAATACAAAACAAAAGTAGTGTGACATTACAAAAAAATATGATATATTCCAGTGTTCTCAATACATTGATTCGATTAGCAAGTATTTAATATTTTTCTCTGTAAGTACCACGGAAAAATATATTTTATTTTTTTTGCAAATAAGTGAGCAAAACGTCTCTTAAAATTTGTTGTTATTGAAATCAAGTTTTCTCTTAGGTAAATATTTAAAATATGTCAAATTAAAATATTCATCGTGATAGTTGAATTAATTTACAGGTGAGGACGCACCACTGTGCTGTCACTTGTAATTCAAACCGTGGCGCGGATTGACACCTGCCGGGACACTGTGCGCCGCCTGGCCTTGTAATAGAACACCATAAATGTGATTCTGCGGTGAAACCACCGACAATGGGAAGTGCCAGGCTTTCGTCAAACCCGACATTCTACTTCAGCCAACAAAGATTGGCAGTTTGTCTCAAGTATTTCAGGAAATCGTTTTAAATTATTTACTCCAATTGCTACTACCGTCATGTTTTTTATGTTGTGTATGTATCAATAATTTTATACGCATAATCACAGATGTTAGCCGAATTTTTTGCCACGTTTATCTGTTATTGATAAATTAATGTAATGTTGATTTAAGATGATATTCATTTTAAAATTCCGAATTAGAGTCTATTATACATTTTTCAATAATATCCTAAAAACGTAGATAATGTAAATGTTTATATTATCCAAAAAAAATATAACTTAATTAATATTTATGATTTTTAATTGAATCATTCAAAAATACATATTTAATCTAAGCGCGAAACCATAGTTTTTTTTTTAGATTAAGGTTTTTTTCAGCGTTGACTTTAGTAAAAATAAGGTTTGATTCATATTTCAAATACGAATTTTTTTATCGTCTTGAAATGTTCGGATGAAATATTTTTTAATCGTAAGTAACGGCTTTATGATTTTCTCGTTTTAGTTTTTTGTGGGTAAAAATTATTGAAAAGAACATTTACAGGTTTCAGATAAAAATCTATAAGAATTACAAGCTGTCTCTGGCGTCCAGTTACTTCAGCTGGAGTGTATCGATTGTACTCCGTCCGTTACCTGCAGCACGGTGCAGAATAAAGGATATGAAGGTATAGTCACGGCTCAGGGAACAAACTGTAGAAACACTACTCCAGACTCCGACTGAACTCTGAACCCTCGCCGCGTACACCTGACGTTCAACTCAAATGCGGGCTCTGAGAACCGGCACTCCAGAACCCGCAGTGCGACCTTGCCTCTCTTCAAATGAATCTAATCCATATTATTAAATATAATAATTCAAATTTTTCAATTTTCAGTCTTCAGAAAAGTGCGGTCATTAATTCACAGAACTCATTTACAATTTTATTGTATTTGTATAATACAATGTGGATATAACCGCAGTTGTTTTGAAGAGTCTTCAAAGACTTGTAGAATATTGGAAACATTCTAGTAAAACCATCTTCAATAAATGTTCTTCGTATTTAAGTATTCAAATATAAAACGATTTCTTTGAAATCAAAACAATATTGTATTTTGAAGGTCTAAATAATCCTTAGTATTCTGACCGCACTTTCAACTGATGTATAACTGAAGTCTTCTTATAATTTACTGGCTTAAACTTTGTTATTACTAAGCTTCAATATGTCTAATATTGCTTCAGCATTATTTAGGATTTTTGAAGTAACAGATCCTAAAATAGCAATATTTACATTTATTTTAAAATTCATTAAATTAAACAATTGAAAAGTGATGTTTATTTAAAAAAAATATTTTTTCAGCTAGTTGCGTTTGATTAAATTAAAATAAATACTGCATAATTCCATATGTAAGTTAAATGTATTATTTCTGAACAGAAATGGAAAAACTTTAAGGTTGTAACCAAGCAATGCGCCAAGTCTCAAAAACAATGCCCGTTTATTTGTATGAGGAAGTAAATAAAAATATCAAATCTGAAATAAAATTGCACAGAGCTTCTCTACGATACAATATGCATCTTCTGTGCTACATAGGTGATTTCTCTGGAGACAGCGCACACGTCCCATACTAACGAAGGTGATTTATTACTTTGAAAACCATAGAAAACACTCTGCGAAACAACTTCATATCTTAGGAAATAGCTTGTGAAATTAACTCAAGGCATCTGTTAATTAAAGATACAATAACACGCCAACTATCAAACATTTATTTCAATAGATTACATATATCTTCTTATAATGATATTTAAGCTCTTTCAAATTTTTAATGTGCCTGAAAAATTTTTTTTTTTTAATTTAACTTTTCAACCTCAAATCTTGAATTTTACTTAAATAACAGAATAATTGTATGGTTTTTGTTTTAACTTTTGTTTTTTTTTTAATATACGTAAAAAAACAATACAAATACATTTCAGATCTTGAGATTTACTTCATTTATGGTGCATAAAAAAAACCATGATATAATAATTTTATAGTTCGAGTTATTTACTTTTATAAAAGTTAAAAAAGTAAGACTAATATTTCATATGCACATATTATAATTTATCCGTATCTTGTAAATATAGCGATTGTTTAAAATTAACTTCAATAAAATACCGGAGTTTGAGAAAAAAAACCAAAGTATTGTTAAAATGATTTCTTTATCTGAAAAATCTGTACAAGTCTTTAAATAAAAACGTCTTTTTACAACAATGAAAATCAAAAATCCTGATTTATTGTACCGAAATAAATGTTATTTGAAACATCAAAATATAATGAAGACAATCCGTAATAAATGGATTAAAATGTATTAAATTCAAATTTTTTGTGAAGTACAAAAAATATCTGATTGTATAATTCTTTGCATAGCAAAGAAGGCAGTCGCTTTCATAGCGTTTACGCATTTGTAAACTCAGACTTAAATTTCCTCATTTTGATTTTTAGCGAATTTTCCAAGTGGGTAACTCGTCTGAATAACTCCTTCCGGTAGAAACCAAAGTGTACAAAATCGTATTGAATTCTGATTTGTAAATAATTTCATGTTTCCTCCATTGTGGGATCTTCCCGCACCCGCGCGAGCTTGAGCGGGATGGATGTACGGCTTGGTTTCGTATTCATCGAAAAGCCATACAAATAGAGTACTTCCTGAAATAAATTGTATTTACAACAGCGTAAATTATAACAAATAACACCGAACACAGCAACATCCTGAATCATAATTGAAATTAGAGGCATATTTAAGTGAAACAAGGAATTAATACTAATTTATACATCTTTACCTAGGGATTTACGGCTCCTAATAAACTTTTTCCGTGGGAAATTTCGTGTAATATTGTAAAACACACACTACACATTAAAGCAATTCCAGAATTACGGAAATAACGCCGTGCTTTAAGCCATTTTTTTTCCTCAATCAGTGGCTCTTATTTAAGAATATTACTCTTTATCATGATTCATCGGTCCAAATAAATTACCAAGCTTAAATTTGTAGCTTTTGGGTTTATAAGAAACATTGATTGCTAATCTACCAACAAAAATATCGTAAGCTTTGCAGAAAGATCTATATGAAGAATATAAATTTCTTAACTAAATTCTTCATGAAAACGTGTTTAAAAAAATCAAAACACAAAATATCATAAAACTCATTGCTATTATGTATATGGATATATACAATATATGTACGTATATAAATATTTAATATAAATATATAACTTTACTTTTTTAACAAAGAAAGAGGGTGTGAGCAATACAAAGTTTGAGAGCTCCAGGGGTAAGTATTACTGGACTGTTCAAACAGAAGCCTCCCGGGAAGGCAGTCGAGGTTATTTCCCGAGCGAGGACAACTTTCTTGCAATACCGAGCGGCAGCTTCCTGCCTTTTTTCATATTTTTCCTGTTTACAAACGTGCGTTCAAGGATCTCTCCTTCCCACAAAGGAGAACAATTGTATGAGTTTTAGATTCCCAGCAACAGGTCATCTTTATTCTATTCAGTTTTTATTTTCCCTTTATGACACGTGTTGAAACGTTTTGAATCCAATTCAAGAAAATACGGTCGCCTAAATACGAAAAACGACAACGTAAATTATTGAGACACTTGGATGAAAATATTTCTAATAAAAATCCTAAATATTTTTTGCAGCTTTTTGAATATTTATTTAAAAAACAACAAAATCTTGTTATAATTAATGCATGCGTTATTTTTTGGCACTCATAAAATGATAGATATATAATAACACCTTGATTTATTATTTATTTGATTATTGAATAGCGGAATAATATCAAAGTAAAAACTCTTATTTTATACAAAAAGGTACTGAAACACAATGACGACAATTCTCCCATTACACAGAAAGACCCGAGGTTCTTTGGTTGGGTTTCCTTTTCCCGCTATTTCTTGTGTCCTCGTCAACTCGTCTGTCCTTCGCATTGATGTGTAAGGCTGAACAAAGGCCAGCGAGGAGACCTCAAAGTCGATCCCCTTTAATCCGCCATCCACCACCAATAACGATAATTCTTTTCACAAACGAAAACAATGCTAGACGTCTTCAGAGGGCGCAAACGGATATCACGCCTTTCAGACATACAATCTGGCTTTGCGCCCCTCTAGGGTGATATTTTATTTTGTTAATAACGTATAGTAAATGACATTACATAAATAAAGCATGCACCAAGGGGGTTTGATAAATGTATCTAGATTAGGACACAAAGATCTATGAGTACGTATATATGATGCATAAATGTGTTGACGTCTATATATTGTACATATCCATAAGCCTGTTTTTAATTATACTATCCATTTTAATTACAATGATTTCTATAGGGTTTCTACGTACGACTTTAATTGCGTTGTATAATATATAAATATTTCTAAAAAATGATATCAGTTTTATATTAATGTTATTCAATTAAAATTCATTAATAAATCCGTAAAATTAGTCAGTTAATCTGCAGTTTACGAGTGGGCAAAAATTCAGTATTAAAGAAGCAATTAGCAAGAACAAATTACAATCAAACTTTAACGACATCGTGAAATGAGTTTTTATTCCAAAGGAGGCTAAACTTTTCACTGCACCAAGTTATTATTTACACCGTTGCCGCGAGGGCAAAGTATAACTCCAACCATTCAGTTAACCAGTTAATGTAAATTATAATCTGACCAGCAAAATAGAAGTCATAAAATTTTACCGAGTGTCTTTTATTTATTAATTTGTCAAAAACCTTTAATTAAAGATTACATTTATTAGAAATAACATGCCAAAAAATAGTAGTACAAATTAAAATGTTTTAAAATATGAGATATTAATTTACTCAAGAATATTTTGTTTCGTAATTGATGTTGTTTTAAATGTAATATTTTTTATATGAAATATAACGATAAATAGTAATTCTTCTATTACGATAACTTCACACAAATTCTAACCTACTGTGGCCTTTTGCTTCACACCTTTTGCAAAAAAATAATATCATTTTAACAAAAAATTGAATAATTTTATTCAAATATAATCTCGATTTACCCATGCTTGATAAATCCCTGATGGTTTCCGAATATTCACTACTCTACCAAATAATATAAACTATATGTATTGTTAAGTTTTGTCGGGGCATATGTTGAATATATTTTATACAGTTTCGATAGTGAACTTGTTTAACACTAATTGCGTATTAATTGATAAAAATTGCTTCGCAAATATTTGTAAGTATTATAAATAAATAACAGCTGTGCCAGTATTTTGTAAATCTTGTATTGACATGACTAAAATTTCATTAAATCCCCTTTAGAGATGAACGAAACGGTTTCTTTGCTAATGAAATCATGTAGCAGCCTATAAATTTATTTATTCCTAGGGGTAACCTCCCGCCGAAACTTCCTAAGTGATTCAGTAATGAAGTAAAACAACTAATGCTAGACAAAAAGAAACTTTGCGGAACAGGCAGCCATCAGAGCTGCCGGGCGTTCTCCAGATTAGAAGTACGTGAACGCCGCTCAATGATATGCTCATTAAGTATTTCTCGAATTTACATATAATATTCATCAATTATAAAATTAAAAAATACCGGTTTGAGAGCCTTTTCAAAACATTTTCGGTATAAGCGTCCACTACCGAGGCGTAAGCGAAAATACGCACAATCACAATTATTACTAATATGATTAGGCACATTAGTTCATATATAGAAGATGACTTAAAGAAACTCTCAGAAAAATATCATCGTGATTTGTGTGGGATATGAACCCACATCTCCTGGTTTACATGACCGGTGTACGAACCCTTGTACTAACGAATCATTTCCGTTTATCGAGAATTTTTAACAGTCATACTCTACATATGAATCAAATCACGATGATATTTTTCTGAGAGTTTCTTTAAGTCATCTTCTATGTATGAACTAATGTGCCTAATCAAATTAGTAATAATATAATAAACCCGTAATGGGTAATAAATACGCATCTGATTGACCAATCCATAAATAGACACAATCACAATACTAAAAATATATAATGTAACCTATAGTCAAAAACAATTGGCTAAAACGCGAATTATAGTTATTTTAAAAAATCTTACTTAATAAAACGCTTAACAGTACAAGAGCCAAGTTTTAATTGATTTGTATTTTATTATAACTCAATTGTGCACTCTGACATTGGCAATATAAAAAAAATGTTATGTAATGTGTAATGTGATTCCTAACACTTACTTGCTAAAAAAATAATAACGTCTATATTTACTTATGTTATTTATAGGTTATATTTCATTTTACATATTTTTTAAATGTATTCGTATTTGTCACGAATATTATTATTGCTGCAACAAAACAAATGTACGAGTCTGACTCTTGTATTGTTACTGCTAGCTCGATTCGCGTCAGTTCTCTGCTGTGTCGGGCGGCCGGAGCGTGGCTGGCTTGGGTCGTGATTTGAAATTTAAAATATCATATTTTAAAGTATTGATTCTCGTCTGAACCTTCGAAAATCTAAACATTGTAATATTCTTTAATCAGTGAATAAGGTGTTTGCAAATAATTTGAGTTATTAATGTTTTTGTGCGATATTGAAGATTCCAGATGAAGAATGTCACAATTTACTAAGGTCAGTTTTTTTAATATATTTGAAAGGTTTTTGTTAAATAAAAATGCTGTGACTATTTATGAATTTAAAAAAATATGCTTAGCGAGACATCTGATATTTATCACAGAGAAAGAGGGGGCATTTTTTTCGCTTTAAAGTCAACGTCAAAATATTACGCCTTCTATTTAACTTTTGTAGCAAAAAAAGTCTTTTTGTTTCATTTATATACAATGATATTGTTTGCCACTTGGTTTTGGCAATTATTGTATTTGATTTATTTTTGTACATACTCTTTACGTACACTTTTTACAGTATACGTGTTCATATTATCTAGTCATTTAATTAGGAATTTTTTCCATGCATTTGCTTTTGATAATCATTGATTTAATAAAAGTTATATAACCCAAGTAATTTTATATTGTTATAAAAATTATAAGTAATCTATCAATATTATTTAAATTCAGTATATGAATGTAATAAATGTAAAAACTAAAAAAAAAAAAAGTTGTTTTGTTTAAAAAAAATATGATTTAATCAAATATTGAGAAATTCAATATTTTTGACAGAGAGTACTTGGTGGAATTCCATTTTAATATTTTTGAATAAAATACTTGAGTGATTTTCCACACTTTCGTTTTGATTAGTGACCGGCTTCGCCAACCTTTCACGTTGGCATTATCAAACAGAGTGCCTGTTTGATAACGCCAACGTGAAAGGTTGGCGAAGCCGGTCACTAATAAAAACGAAAATGTGGAAAATCACTCAAGTATTTTATTCAAAAACATTAATCAAATATTGATTACAAAATTTGCTCGCATATTAAAACTACCTACATTTATTTTAAGCGTTATATTTCTTGAAAAGAGTCTTAACTTTTTTATGAATGCTAACAAAATCTACAAATCATTTAATTTTCAAAATCGGTTGTGTATTAATGTTTCAACTTGTTCGCAAGCTTAATAAATAAATCATCGCTTATGTCTGACGTAGAAATTGGCCTTTCATACAATATAACGTTTTTAAGGCTTTTGTAAATGAAAAATTTGGCTTCTTTCAACAAAGAAGCTCTACTGGGAAAAGGTAGACATCTTTCAGGAATTTCACTGCCTCCGGCTTTACCTCAGGCATGTGTGCATACATCCAGGACAGGCCGCTCACAAACAATCCCGGCGGCCGTACCTCACGAGCTTCCAACTATTTAATTATTTATTTTAAAAAGGTCCACTCAGTCTTACCTTTTATAATTACTTCTAAATCTTTCTAACCCTTCTGAAATTATGCCATTAAATATGCAGTTTCCTGGCTACCTCGCATGATGTTTGTCTGACAGAATTTTTTTTTTTGCCATTTTGACTATTTTTAGAATTGTTAATCCTATTTTCATTATATAATAAAATATGTAAAGATAAGACCTGATATTAATAGTTATCGTTATCGATAATTATCGTTTTTGTAGCAATCTGTTCTACATTTGTTGGAGGCTTTGTCTTATCATATTAATGGTATGTATTTTACTACGAGTAAAAAAAAATAAGTGTTTGTTGTTAAAATTAAGTGTTTTTTATACATAAAATAAAAATCAATCAATTTTACTAATTTAATAAATAAAATCCAGGGTAAAACTTACTTCATTAACGATTTAACAAATAACCGTGTCGACAATGGTACAGAGTCGTTATTCTTTTACCAAAAAAAATCAAAAACAAGTATTTATATTTTGATGTTTTTTTTTATATGAACATGTTGCATTATTTATGAAGTCTTTCAAAATCAACCATCGGATGAATTAGAAATCCAAATTCTTTGTATAAAAAAGTAACGTTTTTTAAATCCAATTTATTTATTTTATTTCTTAAAAATGTTTTAAGAATTCACGAAGCATAAAAATCTACGTTAAAAATCAATCGGCAGAGCAAAGCGTTGCCTTAGACAGATGTCAGACTGGAGACAATTTTTGAAATGATGTAACTTTCAAAAACTGTCTTCGTGAAAAATACGTTAAGAAATGTACTATATTTATTATTAATAAAATATGAAATATAAATCAGCAACTTAGGAAAACTGAGCACCCCTCAGTTTGATGGAGTAAAAAATGATATGCTTCGGTTAAACGCTTCACAATTTGCTTAAAAGAACCATCCCTGTCGTTTTTTAGATCAAATCTCCGTCGCAGATTACAGATACTGGGTCAAAAGGTTTAAATGGTCTCGGTGGGGTTTGCTCGCTCTATTCAAGCTCTTGAGAGAAATTGTGACAACTCATGGGGCTATTGAAGAGCAGACCTAGAACGTAGAATGCTGGACTCCAACACTTCCCTCTCACACAAGTGAAACAAGCTTTATATTAGCTTCATATTTGCTAAGTTCATTTTAAAATGCTATAATGCTAGATTTACGAGTTAAACAAACAACCAAAGATAAATATTTGAAAAATTATAATTCTTAAGATATGTGATTTAAATTAATATTATTTTTTATAACTAGTTTCGCCATCTTATCTCGTAAGTATTTTCAAACAAAGATTTTGTTTCTGTCAAAAATATTGAATACATGAATAGTTTATACAAAAGACATTTTAATTGCATTTTTATTTTTTTGATATTAACTCAAATTTCTCTTTAAATCTTTTTATAAAATAACCAGAAAGATTCAATTCGAAATTTGATTAAATTATAAAACACAATGGATATAAATATTACATTTCAGAAAAAACAGTAATATTTAAGTGTTTTATTTCAACACCTCGCATTTTTCAAATATTGTTACATATTTTAAATGGCAGATACAAAACTCCAAATTAAAACAAATAAGATATTTGGCTCAAAGTGACTCAACGAAGCTCACAAATAATTTTAAAAAAATCAAAAGCAATTTGGTGGCTTTTTGAGTGATTTGTAATTTCATAAAACTAGGAACACCATTACATTAAATTATACTTTAACAGGTGTTTTTGCCATTTAAATAGTTTATTTTTAGACTGTAACTCGTATCTTACGTTTTTATCTTCTTGGGTGGTAACTTTTCTGATGTCGATAAAATTATGTATTAAAAAATATTTCACTTGAAAAAAACATATTTTGTAAATTACGTTAAGTGATTCTTTCTCATGATTAAAAGAAAAAATGCACTCTACCACAGCGGTTTTTTTTTTGTTTTTGTTTTTATTCATTTGACTTTTTGTACTCGTAACATTTAAACCTATTTCTAAAATCTATCTTTAAGTCTTGATTCAGCTCTCACAAAACATACATGCATACATGTTATTTAATAATTGTGCTAATTAAATGAAAGCATCTTCTTCACGGGAATATTAAATTTATTGATATTTAATATTACATCGGAAACGTAGACTTGAGGCCAAGCCTTTTAATATATAAGTATTATCAGATATCAAGGAATGCTTTTTAGGCTGTTAGCGCTGGATTTCGGGAAATCGTACCTCCTGGGTAAAAACAGATAGGTCCTTCGTCCTATCATCATTGCTTGCGTATGTTTTAAATAACATTTAAGCCTTTAGATATTATAAAATTTGTCAATAATTAACAAACAAATAATATTTTGAATAAAGAGATCAGCACGAATTGTTCTGATTATTAAAAAAAGTACTAGCTAATAATTTATTAGATTTTTGTCCTATTTTTCGTCGGTAAATATTCCGTTTTGTTCATAATTAAGTTTTAGTTTTAATAAAACTCGTTTATAAGTTTTTAAATTCTATATCCTTGCAAAAAGTGGAAACAATTACTTTTTCTTTTTAGTTTTAAATAAAATTATATTCTCAAACTTATTCTTTAAATTTTACAATCATTTATTCAACTTTAAAAATATTTCTCGTATACAAATGAACGTGTGTTATAGTTGAATGATGTTATTAGAAATTTTAATTTAAAATTATTTGCTAATAAAATTTACAAACCCACCTAAAGATTCTCTCAATATAGTGAATGATTTCCTCAAAAAACAAAACATTTCGATAATTAAAATCCATCACTGTACTGTAATATATAAGTTGATATTATGCTAAAAGTAAACATATTTCATTCAATGATTCAAATAACAGTTGAAATAAACAATTTCATAGTATATTGGGCGCAAACTCAAACTACCATATTTCATGAAGTAAGTCAGTTGCTGGCAGTCCACCAAGAAAATAAGATATTAAGTATCCCTTTATTAACTGTTATTGCTATTGTCTGATGTACGTGATTTAAATTTCCTGTACAAACAATTACGTTTGATATGGTAACATTCGCTTTTCCCTATTATTTTGTTTGTTTTTTTATTTGTACTTTTAATATTAAATAATCCAGTAGCAATTCTGCGTTTTCAGTAAATTTTAAGGGATAATGCTTCATATAAGCTTATTTAATCCAGTGATCGTGTTGGAATTTACAAATAATTATAGCAAATTAATGGCAGCACTATTCTGCAAAATAAATTGCATTACTTTAATCACTTTCAGCTGTAATTATTCATAATTAACCCTAATATCGACCTGAAAATTCCTGAATACCTTTATTTCCCTCAGTTTGATATTAAACATTCATTTATACCCGCCGGGTTGGATTAAAGGGGATAAGGGTACTATGGGTATTGATAATATTTAGGTTGTTGATCTAAAATGCAACAAAAAATGTAGTTGCTTTTGTTAACGTGGACAAATAAATACAATGAAAATATTTGCTTTATGAATCAGGAATGTTTGAATAAGTATTAAAAAATGTATATTTTCAATTCAAAACTCACTTCAACAACGCAATTTTAAAAAAATTAATGTAATCTCGCGTTGTAGCTTTTTTCTAAAATACCGCTAAGAGTTCTTGAAATTTTATAATTGACCTTACAAGGTGTGGTAATTCGTATAATATTTTTTTAATTTTCAATTGAGTACATTGTTATTTACCCCCTAGTTAGTTGCGATGAAACTAAGTTTTATTAAAAAAACATCAGTTTTACTCCAGTGAACTTTTAGTGTATCAAGGGCATATGAATCTTGCATACAAGCAATTTATTATTATAAAAATATTTAAATGTGAATCACAACATCTTTTGTACAAAAAAAGTAAAAGAAAAAGTAACAAATGTATCTTTATTTCAATATATAAAATGAAAACGTTTTATCGGGAATTTCATACTCTTTTTTAATTTAAAATGCTTTACTTCCTTTATTAAACAATTGAATAAAGTGGTTTAAATTAACAAAGCTTATCAAATATGTATTTATAGTATTTATTGAACTAATATTTGTCACCTTGAAGATTTCACAACAATTAACTCATTAGAAAAATTCTTACTTCAAAGACATGCGTATTCTTTTTTAGATGTTTTTTTTTTGTACCAAATAAATTTTTAAATTTGAAATAATCATGCCTTTGGTAGGTTGAATATTTTTTTATACCTGCTTTTAAAGTCAAATATTCCCTATTGACAAAAAAATTGAAATTTTAATAATTGCATGTTTGATTAATTTTACACAACAGTTGACTCTAAATTATGATTGAGGGTAAGAAACAGAAAATTGCGACGTCGCCTTAGTGCTCTTCTAATGTATTAAGTATGTGCGATAGCCACGTATTGTAATCCAAGCCAGCATTTCAAAGTGCCTCATTCCAAGATGTTCCCTCGCTGGACACATGTCTGAAACGACCATCATTCCCCGACTTGCCAACTCCGGAATGGCCGCCCTGGAGACCGAAGAGGCCGAGAATGCGCCCTTGGATAATGGCGGATGAGTCGTTAAACTTGTAGATGTCTCATGGTGGGAATTGGTCCGACTGCGATCAAAACACTGAACTACAGGGAGATCTGCATTTAAAAAATATTTAAAGAAATATATTGATTTATTTAAAGATAATAGTAATAAACGACATGGAAAAGTCTTTATATATTTTTTACGCAAAACAGCTGAGATTCGAGCCTGAAACTTTACAGCAATTTTAACCTGGATTCCTGCTTAATTAAACCGCTTCATGTTGTAACCGAGCAAAAATTTTAATCGTTAGGAACAATGTGCCAAATACATGAAAAAAAACGATGATACCTTTTTTATGCAGTGTCGTTACATTGTAAGTTTAATGCTTTATTTACCACATCCTGCATTTAAATCTGTGTTTTAAGTATTTTAAGTACATTTTTATATTTATGGAAATCTCGCCTAAAATCACATTTCACTTCATAGTGCCAACATTCTAAGCTACTCGCTAATAATACTTTTTACATCACATTTTTATTTTAAATGTTTGATAAAAAATTATAAGATTGAAATGTCTTTTTACTTCATAAAATATCATAAATATTTTTAACAAAATATGTACGTTTTAGGTTTAATGGATGATTTTACAATTTTTTTAAATTTAATATGTTTTATATTATTATACTGTTTTCAATATAAACTCAGAATGGGTATTTTTGCCAGAGTAAAATCCTCATCATTAATTATTAATAGTTCTACAAATTTGTGATCGGATCCAAAATAGAGAGAGTCTACCAAATTACAGGCAACTTTTCTCTTTCTTTTTTCTCATTTATCACAATCTGAGTAACGTAATTACTATCATCACTAACTTGCTCGGTACTGCTTAAAAATGAGATTTTTCTCTCAATCCAAAAACGTTTTTTTTCAGTTCAGCACATACGTTTATCGCCCAGTTTATTTCTTTTAACGTGACCTACAATATTCACGAGTCTCAAAGACTCCCATTTAGCTTCAAAATAAAAATCTAGTATTAAAATAAATAATTGATTTTAACAACAAGGTTTTTCAGCTTTGCAATTAAAATATTTAATTAGAACATTTCATCATCATTTCATCTTATATGTACGAGTATAAATCAAATATCAAATGTGTACAAATACAGTCTATAGCTTTAAGGTTATATAATAGACTTATAATATGGTATATTTTGCAGTTCTTTTATAACACATCACTCGTGATTTTCACACATATTTTAATACTTCCTTAAAGAAGGTTTTTACTATGACACTTATGTGCCTTTATGTTCTTTTTCTCATTTTTGTAAAGATTGATCCCATTTTCCTTTTAACATTCGTTTAAAAGCTTTTAATTAATCTGGCCGTGTGCTCAATCTCTTTGTATTTTTTGTAGCTGCACGAGCCAAAATTTTTTGTTCTGAGTCATAACTCTTAGAGCTTTACTGAAAATATAACTCGAAATAATAAGACGCATTACAGTATTTTAACATATAAATTCCAAAATATGATTTTATATTTAATTGGATTTAATTAACAAATTTTACTGCTATTCACATACCTGAATTTATTGAAATACTTGTCAATATTGCAATCAATAGATTTAGTTTTTGAAAATACAATTAGCACTTTAACATAACCTTAATGTAAAATTTCAACATAAAAATACAGTACTTATATTGTCAATATATATATAGTTTAAAATAAGGCATAACAAATCATTTTATGATCGCTAAAGGCCATTTCGTTATAAGAAGTTAACTACGTGGGTTTTTAACCGCATCAAGTTAGGGTTATTTTTACTTAAATATTGAAGTCGTTTCAAAGATGAAAAAGAAAATAATTTTTAATAAATTGAAGTAGAAAATAAGTCTAATAATAAGTGACCTTTATTAAAATTTAATATTATTTTTTCACGCTTAATATTATGTAGATAAATATAAAAAACGTGCGAATGACATTTAACGAGCCGTGTTAGGGAATTGCAGATGTTTTCCGTCCAATTTGCCGGACGTCCGCAGTTCCTGGACCACGTGCGTGTGCATATTGCACACGTGCCAAGATGATTTTTCCCCGGACATACATTACGGATGTGGATGTGACCCCGGATGTGCGCTCTACGTGAACCCCGCCTGTCTCTCAAGCCTCGAGAGAAGTGACTTTATTTGTTTCCAGCTGGTTATAGCCAATTCCACGGTACATTTAAACATTTAATATTGAGGAATAAACTCACGCACACGTTTCGTCGCGATTGTTAAAGTCAATAGTTTTTTGAGTACTATAGAAAAATAAAATAATTACTCTCAGGTTTCATTTTTATATACAAAATACACAGTAAATCATCAAAAAAAAATTAATCTTTACAAAATTTTCAAGAGACATCAAAAATTAAGATTTTATTTTGAGCCATGCTAAGTTGACAAAAAAAAACAATAAAAATTACTCCAAGAGTAATATTACTAATTGCTAGCGCAAAAAAAAAAACATTATTTTAATTTTTTTTCATTCTTGCAGATTGCATATACTATTGCTTTTAGTAGTTTGATTATATGATCTTTTAAGTGTCACAATGGTTACGCTACCGCTACCTTACGGCACCCATCGCGCCGACAGCTTTCTCATGCCCAAAACTTCATGCAGGATATGACCCACGGGATTTTTTAAGATGCCTAACTCGCGCACCTTCAATCGGCGGTCTGCCAATACGAGATCGTGAATTTTTATCACGTTATCCTCCGTGATAGCCATTTTCGGGGTACCTGGACATGGCTCATCAAAAACCGACGTGCGACCACGTTGAAACTCGTCAAACCATCGAAGGAGAAGAGTCACCGTACACGGCATCAAAGCGCTCTTTGATTTCAAAAACAAGAATCGAATCACCGACCGATTTGTTCTAAAATACGTGTACGCGTCCGCTTCCACGCGCGGTCAAAATACGACTCCGATTCGGCTGAAGCTTTGACAGCAGCCGTCTACCAGAATGTACTACACGATAGTAAATCTCTATTGCGATACTAGCACCATCGGGCGGTGGGACTAAGTACTTATCGGACGCCTAAGCTTGCTAGGACGATAGAATCGGAGAGTAGTTTTGCTCATAGTTTTTTTGGGTTTAAGATTCAACCGTGTGGATTATATTTAAGGGTGTAGTGTTGTGATTTTGAAGGGGGGGGGGGGGTTGTGCAAGTGTTTTTTTTTGTTTGAGATGCAATTTTGTGGATTGCACTCAATGTGTTTCTGAGGGGCTTAGAAAAGCTTGGCAGAGTGTATAGTTCGTAGGTTGTGGGTTGTAGGGTGTAGGTCGTAGCTGGTGGGCGGGCGTAGCGCAACACCGTAGCGCCGGGCCGGGGCGGGCGAGGGGAGGCGCGGCCTTTAGTTCGCCCGCGACCACAGCGGCGGTAGCACGTCCCGCTCGCGTCGCCGCACTTGAGCCCCCCACCGCCTCCAACCCAAGTTATCCCCAACTGTGCGGAGTTCCGACGCTCCTCCGGTCGTTGTTCCGCGCCGGTCGAACCCTGTGATTACACCCGTTGATAATATCCCGTGTCGTTGATGCCGTGCCGAAGTATTACAAAGTAGGTGAAAAAAATAAATGAAGGCCGATTTCGGCGCTCATTTGTCTGACGTGTGACTCGACGCGTCGTTTTTTTGCGGTAAGCTGTGGATATATTAGCGGTTTTATTCTTTTGTGCACGAAAATTTACTTTTTACTATTTTATCGGCTCCGCGACTGCAGGCCCGAACTGAGCTTCAAGTTATTAGTTTTTAACGGTCGCGGGTCTGATTAAACTCGGGCTTTTGTACTAAACATCTTTTTTAATTAGGGAATAGTTCACCGACTCAAACATTTTATGGTAAATTGGACTGGAACCGTTTTAATATTTCGGTTTGAGCTTTCAAATTATACTTCGCCCGGCGCCCTCGCTTTTGACCTGTCTATTCATCAGTTTTAACATGTCAAATCCCAGTTAACTAGATGTTATATTGTCGTACTTAATGAGTTGACTCGTATTTATTATGTCTATCAAGAGAGTTCGTGCCTCCCATAACTCTGCGGTGTTTCCAAAGGGGGGATAAGTCAAAAGGGTAATGAACAAAAATAGATTCAAAATATCATGTTACAATAAGGAGAAGAAGAATAAGTCAATTAAACGACGAAAGCCTTTCTCCGCTTTTAATTGATTCTTTTATTTTTTGATTGGACCAAAATTTTAGGTGATTATTTTGCTTGAAAAAAAAACACTAATCTAAGCATATTTCTAATATAAAAAAGAATATAATTATTTATGTTGACATATTGACCCTTTCAATGATATAATAATTTTTTTATCAAAATTCCTTTCCATCCTATTTCATTTAATTCGTTTTCATTTTTTCTTAAACCAAAAATATCTTCTTACATTTTCTTTTATAACTGATTTCACAATTAATTATAACGATCGCCATTTTTTTCACAATGCCGTAGCCTTTTTAAATTAAATTTTAAAAGTAAGATATTTTTTCATGAATTTTATCAAGGTCTTTGTGTAAATTGATTATATTTTAATGAAATATACGCTTTAAATGTCAAACATATGTGTGAATACCAAAAACTTAATTTGAGAGCATATACACGGCAAAAGCCAGATGTCTCTTTCTGCTAATCATTATTTAATACTTTCATTTGCAATCTCGCAAGAGTTTCGAAGTCACAGCGAATGTACGAGCAGTCTGACAACTTCACGTAGAATGCTAAATTGTGTTCGTTGCATCAAAAATTCATCGTCTAAGTTGAAATGACAGCTTTAAGGAAGCTTAAACCACCCCGGGCAAACCCGGACACTTGCAATGAATCAATAATCAGATCAAAGATTATCATCATTCTTTCTAGCTCCAATTAAAATTTAAAAAAAAATAATATTATATACGCTTACATCATACAGGAACATTCTATATTTTGGATGATCATTTCCGAAGATGGCGTTTTATTAAAAACTCTCCGATATGTATCAGCAGCTTTAAAAAAATCCTATGACCAATCATCTGGAAGCTCTCCGACCATCCGGACTTTCTGCTTCAATATCCAATCTAAAACTTCCAAAAAGGAACCAGAGAGTTCATTTACTTTTCAGTGAGATAAGTAAATTATGCCAGCAGATATATAATATATTATTTTAAATATTCATTAACAAGCAGAAGATAAAATGCAAAACATAATTTATGACCTCTTCTGTGCGGGCACATACGCGTAAATTAACTCCCTTAAATGTATTTTGATACTGAGACTTTTGAAATGCAAATATCGAGCTTTTTTATTAAAAATTATAACACAGCTCATCATGAAGCTTTATCTAGTCTTTGTATTCTACGTCTTATGTTAAAAACACTATTCAAATATATTTGAAAGATTTACAAATTTTACAGCTCCTGGTTTTTTATTGTTTTTTTTTATTTTGGACTAATGATGATAGAAGTAGGAGTATTTCCTTCAATTGACAAAGGCACATACATTTTTTTTTGTACATTATACTTGTGTTTTATGTATAATAAATAACAAAACATCGGGCAGAGTGTTTATTTTTAGTTTTGGCATCCCCAATGCAGCGCACGGAATAACCGGGTGGGGCCAAAACTTCTGTCCCTACAAAACTATTTAAAATTACAACAGTTTTGGAAATGTTCACTACTTGGCCATTTAGGTTACACGAGACTGTATAATAATACAAACTGAATTATTGATTAAGTATGTGCGTGTCTACATTTCAATGGGACTTGTAGGACAATTATTACTGTGGAAGATGTGAACGCGAACCCATTGAAGTAATAACAGTCTAACAGATACTCGACACACCACCGAAGCATAATGTTGGAAAATAAATTTATATTACTTAATTTTCGCTACTTTGTATCAAATAAAAGTGTTTCGTCTTTCTTACAAATACCTTAAATAAATTATCATATGAACACTTTATCATAAGAACTTGGCGGTTGACTTTATTATAATGCTTTAATCATTTTTAAAAGTAATGATGTACATAAATAAGGTAAATATACATTTTGAAAAAAATGTTTGTTTTGATTTGCTAATATATCACACAGAATTCTCTTACTTCTGAAAAATATAGCTAAGAATGAGTTTGTGTTTAAATTTTTTAACAAAATTATTTTAATATTTTTGAATAAAATACTTGAGTGATTTTCCACATTTCCGTTTTTATTAGTGACCGGTTTCGCCAACCTTTCACGTTAGCATTATCAATCTGTTTGATAATGCCAACGTGTAAGGTTGGCGAAACCGGTCACTAATAAAAACGGAAATGTGGAAAATCACTCAAGTATTTTATTCAAAAATATTAAAATGGAATTCCACCAAGTACTCTCTGTCAAAAATATTAAATTTCTTAAAATAATTATTAACGCTGTTTTGCAAATTAAATAAAAAAAAGCTCCTTTCTTATTACACATTCATTTAGATTCTGCCACAATTTTTTGCGGAGAATTTGAATAAATATCTAGTAGTTTTCTGTCAATTTTTTTTTAAGTTAATTCATTTTTTTTTTTAAAATCTTACTTTTAATATAAAAGTAAGTATTAAGCTATTTGACAGAAATTGTCTTATTATGAGACATTAATCAACATCTTTTTAAATATTTTTCTGTGAACTTAAATGAATGCAAATACTAATTATTTTATTCAGATTGAATATGATAAGAAATATATTTAATATTCACGTTTGAAGAAAGGATTTTTTTTTCCACGCTTGAAATTAACTTCAGATTTCCCTTTGTATAAAAAAATGATCTTTTATGACATCTTAATCATGCTTGTAAAAATTAATATAAGTTTTATATATAAAAAATATATTTTTGTCGATGTTTTCCATTCGAAGCTATTGTAGCTATTATTAGCATCGGACATTAAATTGTAAAACAAAATGCTTGGTTATTTGATATAAAAGCCTAGCGTTGAAGATACAGTCACTGCATTAACCTCCTCAGTAATAAATAAAACAAGAGCCGGTTATGGTTATTAGTAATAAGCCTCTGTTTTGTACATTCGAGAGGTAGTAGGGATAGTGGATAGTTGCGGGATATTGTCCTGTTTGGCACAGGGAAATGTCAAACAATCGGGGTTAAAAGGTATGACCTTTATGGCTTGTAGGATTACCGTATGCTTAATATGGAGCTTCTTGTGTTAAAATTTCACAAAGGTTGGGATTAATGAAGTTTTTGTATAAATAAGTTGCTCCTTTTCCTCTGTGTACATGCCTCCATTATACCGTACACAATTATCAAGTCTACTCGTTTTACGTACGTTTCGCGCTGAAGTCTGTTAGTCTTGCGGATTATACGTATCGGGTGGAAAATCTAACGTGGAAGATGATTTACATCGTACAGTTAACTCAATTTATAAGATAAATTACATGTTTTTTTTTAAATAAGCAATCTTTGTTTTTGAGATTGCAATAACGGCTAAAAAAAATATTTTTTAAGCATAGTCATAAATTCTTAAATAATGATAACTTTTTCAACCAATACCGTGGCAGTCGTAATTTTTCTTTCCTACCCTCTCGTCTATTAAACTTCATTAAAAATCAGAATATATTCTTTATTTTATTGTTTAAATATCATTATCACGAAAAATCGCCATCAACTGAAAAAAGCTCTCAAGCACTATAAGTTTTTGGGAAACAATCTATATGAGTTTATTTTTTGAAGTACGAAGAATAATTTAAATTCTCATTTTAAAGTAAATTTTAAACTTTAAATAAAAATAAAAAAAACTTGTTTTAAAATATATAAAATTACTTCATTAGTATCAAACCTCAATTTTAAAGTTATTTTACCTGTATTTAGTCAAATAACTCAATGAATTTACTGTTGAGTAATCTGCTATACGAAACACCATTGGGTTCAATACCTTCTGCTAGTTATCTCTTATGTTCCATTAATTTTAATAAATCACTATCCATTATATTTAAGCCACCTGATGTGGCTTTAGTAATTTAGAATCCGGGTGTTTTTACGCGATGATATATGAAGCAGTAACTGGAAAAGTGGTCCGGTATGGCAGATTGGCGACCGAGGATATTAATTCCACGGCCAGTCGCACCTGAGGCGCTCTGGAAGGGGACTAATACGTGACAAAGAATACTTAAGCGGGTCGCTGAAACTTTAATGGAATTTACATTTGACTACAACTAGGACATTTGTTGGGCTAGTAGTTTAGCCTAATGCGACCTAATTTTACACCATAAAATATTTACCAATTACACTTGTGAAATTTAACAACTCGTTTATTTATTATTCCAACTTAATGTAAAAACATTATTTACAGAAATATTTGTTTTTCTTTACTTGATCCGACCCAATTGTTTGACATTTTTAATTTAAGAAAAATCCGTTCTGCAAAAAAGGGTTCATTAGTTTTTGCGTTCAAGTTTTGCAGATTTGTTGCATCTTTATTTTTAGCTTTCAGTTTTCAGCGATTATCTGAAAATTAAAAATATTTCAAGAAAATGTTAGAAATGACTGGAAACTTACCTTAGTGTATAAATCACTCAAATAATCAAAATTACATAAAATTTCTCAAATATTTTAAGCTCGTCGACAAAATTATTTTTTTAAATACTCACCAACTTTCTTCTTATTTAATTTTTTTGCTAAAAATATTAAAGCCGAATTTTATAATGTTTATTAATTAAAAATACGTTTTTACACCAACAAATTGATTGAGCATCACAAAAATGTCAAATTCGATAAATTATTGGAATTCTATTACAGATGTTTGATGAATGACGCAGCAAAAAAATAGGAATTGTAATTCAAAGATAATATCAATAACTGATTTGTTTGCTGCATTCACAAAAATGTCAATGTTGTATTCATGGCATATCCGAACATTTACATAGTTTCATGAAATTTGACCATTTATATTTTATTTATTATTTAACTTCACAACACAACTATCATATTTTTTTAGGTATGTCCTTAACTCTGAAACCAAATTAGCGAAAAAAATAGTGATGCAAACATTTAAAAATTAACGACATAAAAGTTAAGATACTTCCTTGTTTTTTTATACAAAAAAAATATTTACATATACTTTAATCATTATCATTCTTTTTTCCCAAAAATTATTCCAATTATATGCGAGTTGTCGAATGAATATAATCAGAGTGTGGAAAAAAATTGTGTTATCAGACCTAGTTTTACAGCAAACCACAAAAATGAATGACTTAAATCGGTTTTTTGCGACATGTTTAGAGATTTTTTTGACCAAAACGTTAGAGAAAAGAAAATTTCATGCAGCGAAGTCCCAAGGAGCAGAATCAGTAAACAAGTGATTACATCAATATATTTTTGAGTCTAAATATTTTTGATACATTTACTTGTAAAAAAGTTTTTATGCCAATCACTGTGCTATTATATTTTTTTACTATGGTTATGCTAACAATTTTTAATTTATAAATGTCACAGCCACTGAACTTGGAGAACAATGAATTGAATTGGTGTTAATTGAATAAGTATACAATGGTGGAGTTCAGCAGGCATATCTGACCTATCGTGGTTCGGGGGTAACATTGCTTGAGTTGGGTGAGGATGGGGAGGAAATTCGGAGGTTTCTCGTTGTCCTTCAGAGCGGCCAGCCAATCCGTCACGTTGTCAAGATGCTGCGGCCGGTGATTGCGAACGCCCAGACGCCTGTAATTGATACATTTCCTGCGCCGCCGCCTCGCCGCTGTTTCCTACGAAGCCATTCGTCTTACATTTTATACGATGACGTAACACAATCGTTCAAAACACGAGACTGCTCACGGAGTACGGTGGATTTTTTTTTAAAATAAAGCGTAAAATATAATTTTAAAAACGCGTAGTACAACAGGGAAAAGTTCCTTTGAGTACGGAGGTCATACAACTTTGCGAGATTTGGAATCAGAATATAAGATGTTTACCTGAAAACAACGTAATTTCAATGTGATTTAAAAGGTTTTTTTTACAAAACGTTTCTTGGCGTAAAATGAAAAAAAACTGTACGCAAAGGAAATATTATTAGAATCTATAAATAATTTACTGAAAGCATTACAGACCCGTATATGTATCAACTTTTTAGCGTGAATTACGTGAATATGACTAAAATCTCCTCGTAGCGTCTTTTGTAGAACTATTAAATTTTTTTAATATTCTTTAAACATTATACGACATTATCTATCGACGATAAATAATGACTTAAGTCAAAATTTTGTAAGATATAATGCTTCGTAAAACGTTTTACATTAAAAATTGTATTGAATAGTTCACATATAACCATTTTTTTCATATGATTGATTATAGTAATAACAATTCTCTTGGCCCAGAGAACGAACGCCTTATCTTTTTAGTTATATAATCTTAATCAAATAATTGAATCGTTCTGAGATCCACAGTTCTATCATTTTAAAATGAATTGTTTTTTCTTATTTTATTTGAATATCTATTAAAACAGATCTTTTATTTTAGCATTGTAAATCGGTGTATATAAAAATATAAATTAACCATTTGTAAATGTTTTGTTACTATAAAATAAGCAAATTCAATAACAACATTTCAAATTTCTAGTGAAAAATAGCACAATGGGTGAATATCCCTGTCATCCAAATTTCCTCTTTGACACATTGCAAATTGCCATACTTACTGGCGTTATTAACCATCATTTAAATTTTAAAAGTAAAAAATCATCAATTCATATATTTTTTAACAATAAATAAAGTTTTTTTTATATTCATTTACAAGATATAATTTCACCTAGGAATATTTGCTAAATTTAATAACGTATAGTATTAAATCCATAACATTTCTTACGTTTCTATTATATTGCTTAGGTCTTCGAAAAATGACACTTGAGAAACAAAAAAAGTGAAATAGTGATTTTGAGTGATTTTTTTCGTGTTTTTATATTATTTATAATAAATTTATGTATATTAAATTTAAAGCACCAAAGAATGTTGTTTTTATTATTAAATTATTGAGTTAATACACATTTGTCTAAATTACACGTTTAAAAGGTGGCTCGCTCGTGAAAGAGCACAGTCAAATATTTTCAACTGAAGTTTTTAAATATCACGAATCTTTTATTTATCAAAAAAACTGTGTGTGATTTCATGCCTAGCACGTTTTAACACGTTATGCAACGTGTTTATGAGAGTTGTAAATATGCGGTGTGATTCCGATATTTATGGCGGACTGGCTGTTACGTCACATAATAAAGAGTGAAACTAACCCCGTGTTTCACAACCTGTTAAAATATACATTCTCATATAAAAAAACTTCGTGTCAGCAAATAATTTGAAAAACACGTATGCCTACCTGATTATTATGAAAATTGTGTAAACGATTAAATAAAAATCGATTTATAAAACATTTATAAAAATAAAACTCTATAGGACTTTTAAAAATCAGGTAAAATATCAATTAGCGTTTAAAGACTTTTTTTTCTCAATATTATATCGGACTTTGCTTTTGCTGTGTTTTCAATACCCACTATGGTAATGTCATATTTTTTACTGCTCCCAAATCAATATTAATAGATCAGATCTATTACATAAATATGTAGAAATTTATTTTATTGATTGCTAAAAAATGTGTTAAAAGAATGTATACTTTAATCTTAAATTAAAAAACGAACACAGGGAATTTCGTAATTGTGTAAACCATTATCTCGTTTCAGTAACGCTGTTTGCTGTATAATGTGAATAAATATTTATTAATATAATTTATATAATTCTGGCGCACTGCTGTAGCATTCCGGATGGTTAATTGTGACTCCAGCTATGTGTATGACATTAAATGCGATTATCTCCAAAGCCTCGTTAGCTGTGGTCATTACCAACACACAACAGGCAGAACTTTAGTCTTGGTACTCATTAATCTTGGCAATTAACACTACCTATCTTATAAACTCAAACATCTTACAGTGTTTTCTCTGTTACTAAACATAGCATAGCACGTATATTCGAATTATTGAATTCATGTCTTCACTCGAATTTTCATTTTTTTTTGTAGCTTTGCGAATGTACTCGTATATATATTTAAAAAAATAATAACAAAGATTCATCATTTTCTTCAATTATTAATAACAAATACATAGTGTTTCTGTTTTCAAGATTTATTGATAGCAAAATTCATAAATTAAATTCAAGTTAGTAAATTTAAAGAATTTACTGTAGACATTATTTAAAATAAATCAAAAAACCAAAAAAAATCAAATGTTTTCAATAATACTTGCTTTAAATAACATATTGTTTTTGTATCTAAATATTCATAAAAATAAGTTCTTACACAATTTGAATGCTTATTTCAATTTTTTCTAGAGTGAAAAATGTGTTCGTTAAAAACCTTCTTGAAAGGTTTTTTACCGTTTATAAATATTGAAAAAAAAACTCAGGTTTTATAAAGCTGATGTTTGCGGTTTATGTTTATATTGAAAATGTATTTTGAATAGACCTTTTCCCTAACATTTTGTTCAACCTCGTTGTTATTTCTGTATCAGATTTCTGGTGTTTTTCTTAAAGATTAATTTCCACAAGCTGATTAGAAGAATGGAGTTCAAAAACACTTCAGTAAACATCGATCAAAATATTAAACTTTAACACGACAAAGCATTCAAGTTATAAATGTTCCGTCAATTTTCTCAAATGTTACGTATTCACACAAAAAAAAAATTCTCATTGTAAATATTTTCAAATCCATTACTTAATTAAAATATTTCCGTTGGAGGCAAATATTCCATGAATAAAATGTAGGACAGTTTTACAGTAACAAACAAAAATAAATCATACTGAGTGCCAAGAACAGGGTTTAAATGCAACGGGCGTGTTTGACAGTTCAGTAACATGACTGATTGTCAACAAAATTACAATTTTTCTTTCACATAGAGAAAAATTGTCGCGTAAAAACGTTATCACAATTCAATATCAAAGCACAGTTTTCACAACTCACTCGTTTAAGCAACTGACTTGTTCCTACTTATTGTATATTTATAAATATTTCCAATCAATACAAACGCAAATGTCGCAGTATAAGAAAATTTAATACCAAGTTGTATCCTTTGCTCATTTCAGATTGCTTTCTGTAGACTCAAATATCAGGTTTTGTATTTATATTTATCCAAGTAATAAGATAAGTTTATTTTATATATATATATAAATAACCCAGATCAAGTTTGCACGTTTCTGAATAAATTCAGCGTAACAAAACATGAGTGTTTTATTTAATTCGTAGCAATTAAAAAAGATTATCGTTGTAATTATTTTCGTGTAACTTTATGCTTAATTCATTACATGAGATACCTATCTCTTTTTGAGTGAGGTCTAAATGCTCCGCTACCTACCCTTATAATTGTATTCTTTTATTTTACTTCCAGTTGCTACGCGACCTCACCCTCGCTTTGCATAATTTCACAATAAAAATAACTTTTTTCAAGTTTGAAATAAAAGCAATTTGCAGTCGAGTCGGTACGTACAGCTAGATATGGCTGTGAGCCCTCGATACCTCCCATACATTTTGATTATTTCTACAATAGAACCGCTTACTGCTATAAGGTGGGAAGTGGGGTTAGATTTTCCAATGTGTTTAAGTCATCCATTCCGCAAATTCGTTTTCTTTTCTCCCCTCCGTAGAAATTCTTCGTTCTTTTTTTAGTGCAGGAAAGTCCTTTGCGATGAAATCCGATTAATCCGTTTCCATGTCGTTGTCCGTCGTTGTCCGCTATCTGCGTCGTTAATGCGATCTCCTGAGCCAGGATTCTTGAAAGGATATTAAAGAAAATACCCTTTCTTGCACATTGACCCACAATATACAACACGTGTCGGACTTTTGACCTTCGCTAGTGCATGAGAGGATAAATCACGGTTATCTGATAATTTCATTTAACAAACAAGTGCTAGACTAAATCAAATCGTTCTTATTCCAATAGTGATAATTAACTTATAACTACGTTTAATGCGCACAAATTAATTTCTTCGAAATTAGTTTTGAGATTGAAAACAAAATTATTCCCTTCACTTGTCGAACTTGAAACTTCTAGAGTTTTATATATAAGTCAGAATTGTGAGATTAATTTATTTATATTTCAAACATCAAACATAATGGATAATTTTTTAAATAATTTGCTGGGTCTTTCAAGCCTTAAATAATAAACTAAACAAATGCCCGAGACTTATCAAACCGAATTTGTCTGTGATTTCTTTGCAATAATTGTTTTTTTTTTGCCTATTGCTTTAGAAAGTGCTCTCACAAAGTAATAAGATTAAAGGATTCTCACTATCGGAACAAAGAATTAGATTGAAAAATTAGTATATGTTATATTATTATTTCAATAAATTACATAAACAAAAACTTTCAAATATGAATTCTGAATAAAAATTAATTTTACGTACCGGAAATAATAATAAAATAAACGATGGAAAAAGTATTTTAAAAAATGTGTATTTTTTCTTTTGTGTATTTTTTTTTATGCCTGTTTGTTTCACTTTACGTACACGCTTTAGTATTCTGTAAAAAAAAAAAAAAAACACAAACTCATCATTAATAAGATATGACGAGTGTCAGCAGAGCCCCTCGCTCACAAAAGATATTCACGCCGGTCGTCCGTTTTTGTCCGCGTTTTGTGTGCTCGCTTTGACGGTGCGGGTTACGCTGTTTATAATCGGTCGTTATTCCTGAAACGGCTGTTGTTTCTTTTTCCTCGGCAGGCCGCCGCCCCCGCCCACCCCCGGCTCTCTCTATAATCACAACGCCCCGCCGGGATTCCAGTCAGCTTTGTTTCGTCTTTTAAGATGTAGATAGGAGAAAATTTAGCGAAAGCACAACTCATCAATCTGGGAACTGAGCACGGTCACGTGGCCCCGCTAAGTACGTGGGCTTTACCGCGAATTTATTTTAATGTCGGCTTACTTTTTATAATAGTTTTTTTTGTTGGTACAAATATAAATGTATTCTCATTAATCTACAATGCTTTGCTTTATCTATGCGCTACACCCAAGTGTGTCGACCTTCTCGGTACTACTGAGTCACTGCTAATTCAACCATAATCAATAATATTCAAGCTCTACTAAAAAGGGCTTATAAATAAATAAAGATGTACCCATCCTTCTTGAGTAACATATCAGTATTTAAAGAAAATTTAATTGTTATTTTCGTTATACTTCTTGACCAATACTTAAATATTAATTGTTCATGCAAAAAAATGTTACTTTATGCAATAATAAATTTAATCAGATTTCAAAATTGGACTACAGCTATTTTAATTCTTAGTTTTTATAATACCGTTTGGTATAACCGTATGACACATTCCTTTCTTTTTCATCAGAGTATATTATTTATATTGAGAGTCATTACTTTATTGAGAAGTAAAAGATACTTGACAAGTGTCTACTACGCCTTCCGCTGAGTCAGAATATAACAAAGATACAGAGACAAAGTCACAATCATCTTTATATTATTGACCCATCTCCTTTACGCCTCCCACGGGCTTTTATGTCTTAAACTTTCTTCGTAACAATAAGTTTTATCAAGCTAGATTAATTTATTTTCGCTACTTCTTAATATTAATCAGTATTGTTTTTTTATGTTGAAATCACCCACGTCTTAAAAATATTTTAAATATGGAGATTTTAACGATTTTTTTTTCAATATGAGATCAATTTTGTACAATCATTTTCATATCACAATCAATTTTCCACCCATCGATCAATGCCAATGATTGCAGGTGAAAGCTCTACTTTTTAGATCCACACAGCTTTGGAATCACTCCATATTGTGCGGTATAAGCCCTGAATGGGGTTGGCTCGGGGTGGAGAGCATATTCTGTCAGAAGAGTGAATGTTACACCCTTATCAAGACATCACGCACACATCGCTGCCTTTACCATTATACCCTGCGAATTATGGAGATTGAATAAGTCTAGTGTTTTATTTTTGAATCTCAGTGTCTTTTTCAATACTTCTGGATATTATTACTACTGACTGAAATCTTGTGTAGATAAATTAATAAAACAAAAACTACGTAATATCAATAAGGCTAAAATGTACTCAAACTCTAAAATATGATGTTTTTATTTGTATAAACGAAATTTATATATATATACTAACAACAGTGAAACGACTCTCGTGCTGTATTTAGCCATTAATTGAACTTAAATGTGAAATATTATTATTTCCTTCTCTTATAAATTTTGAAGACAAAATATTATTGTTTGAGTAACATGACATTGTAATAAAATACACATTGATGAGTAAATTGCCACGAAATTATAACATTTGAAATGTTTGTAATTGTCTTTTATTTCTTTTGTAACTATTAATTTAATGATCAAACTTATTCATTCAAACTGTCAAAGTGTTTGAAAATATTACATTGATTTTATTTGAAGATACAAAACAAGAAAAAAGGAATGCTTTATGTTTTTTGTCACAGTAAAATAAAAATAAATCTCTGAATATATTCTGAAAGGACTGAGCTGTTATTAATGATTTAAAAAAAAAAATAGGTCGTAACAATCTAAATCAAAAAGCACCCTTTGAAAATGAAAAAATCATACAAAAGACAAAAATTATCGCTGTGTCAATAAATACAACAAAGTCAAAAGGTCATAAAAATCTATACCAAAAAATCCTTGCTAATTATTACACAAACAATGTGCTATTCTTTTCTATTTTTTTTTAAATTCCTGATGGATGGTTCCCAAACGTAACTATTTTTAGGATTTCAATTAAATTTCCAATATTTCTTCAATTGTTCTTCAATATTTCTGGAAACCTGTTACTTAACGAATCTGCTCTTTTTTATTCAAATTTTCCAATAGCTATTATCGGAAATTTATTTTGTTTAATTTAACTCCTCGTTTAAATTAAAATTTCACTTATAATCTATCGCGTAAGAGTTTTCTGTAAGTCTTGAATGTATTTTTAATAGTTCCTCGAGAAACCTCCAGCCTCGCGCTGTATGATAAAATGCAAAATTACTTAGACAGCTTTTTCTTACAAAAAAACCATTTGCCGTTGCGATTACATTTTTTCATCATATTTTTAACTGACAACCTTTTTAAAATTACTCAGATAATTGCAATTGTAATAGACTCGAAATGAGATAGGGAATTATACATCATTATTCAGATCAGTGAATTTACATATTGAACATTTTTGCAATTGGAAAAATTTGGGTATTTTATATTTGTGATTTGATTAAATGTTTGGTTAATTTTTATACAAATATAAAATCCTAATAAATTGAAAAAATAGTTATTATTGTATTTGAACATATTCTCATAATAGCCAAAACAAATAAATACCTACCAACCAAAATGAAACGACATAGTTCGCTTACGTAATATTTATGGAAAAATTGGTAATAACAATTTCTTAGCAATTTGGAGATCCCAATAATATCCATCGCTATTTGGGCTTTGATTAAAACAATTGATAACCTAGCACGTCGTCAAATATTAAGTCTCAGAGTTATTACAATATTTAAATTTGAGGAGAATACCTTAAAAGCTCAAACGTTTTCTTAAAAAAAATTATATTGCCTTCGGGGACTTAAAAATAATTCTCCTTTCATAGAAAATTAAACGGAGTCTTTCCCGGAGACGAGTAATGAGTTGTTCCGATCGATCGGGGACGGCGATAAGTCATATTTATTTCTTCTGGTGCTATCTGTACATTGTTGAACAGTTTCTCTGTCTTGAATTAATAATTACCCTTGAAGAAAGCGAGTTTGTCGAAAACACCTCATCAATACGAGGCCCATTGACAAATTCTTCTCTCCCGGCAAGTTTTCCACTTTGTCTTGTCTCTCACCGTTTATCATCTTTGAAACTTGGCTTTCTGCAGGGGCCCACATACTTTCGTCAGATTCCAAGGCTTTGTCCCCGGCTTATATATGTATATTTATTACTCCTCACGCCGAGTGACTTTGGACTTTCAGGCTGGCGGAAATTTTTGAGTGTTGAACTTTGTTCTTGACAATTAAAGAGGACGCCGTCAGATCATGTCGCGTTTAAAAATCTGAGGGAAACGTTTCAGCGAGATTTATTTTGCTTTTGTTCCCGCTTGTTTTGATTTATTTTCGCTGTTTTCAGTGACATCTGCTGAAATAATATTTTACGAGAGTAGTGCCTTGGGATTCTTTGTGCTGCTTCCGCGTGTTTCTAAATTAAATCTTTAGCAATAATAAAATTGATCACGAAAAAAATAAAAAATATGAGTTTCATTTTTAATCTTTATTTCACACCCGGGAAATATTTAATCTAATTGAGAGAAAATATAACGGCAGTGTTTTTTTTAAAGTAGGGTGCAATAGGTAAAACCTGAGCAAGTACTTGAAAGCGTTAAGAGATAATGCGGTTGTGCTTGCTTTTATATAATTCTGAAAAGGAATATTTTTTTCAAATTATATTTATTGAGATAATCCGGAGACAAGTAGAGTTTATTTTTAAATTGCAGGAACTCATAGTTGTCAAAACGGATGTTAGATTCTTAACCACTTGTAATTTTAAAATACCTATTCCTATTCATCATATGCGGATAGATTTTAATATTATAATTAAATTTTCCATAATAACCATTTTCAAGACTCGCCACAAAAACCTGAATTGTCTCTATACCATCTTGGCGTTTTATTTTTTCGTCGAAAATAAATTCACTATGAAATCAAAAAGTTTTTTTATGCCATTCTCATATCCACATATTTTGTAAAGAAATCTAAAGCCATAAAAGGACTTAGTAATAACAGTTTTATACTTAAATGCGAGTTTTATCACTTTTATTCGCTTAAAGGTTACAATGTGTCAAGTTTCTATATAACCTAAAATAGTTGAGATAGTTGCTGCTACATTTTTATAAATATGAAAGCACTAAAGTCTGCCGTTCCTCTATTTTATAGCACCATTATTTTTTATTATTATTATTATTGTTGATGACGCGAATAGAAGATAAAGTGTTTTGCCTGAGACTGGGCGTGGACTGTGAATACGTTTGTAAGAAAAACTGCGAATCATTAAATTTGATGCAATTTCATTACATTAACACCTTTTCTTCATTTATAATGTGAGTTGGAATTTTTACTGTTCACGGTAGAGAACTATTAACGTATACTGCAGTCTGTAAAAAAGCGATGTAGAAATATGCACTTAATTTAAAAACATTGAGTTGCAAGCACTAAGCAAAGCATTTAATAAAATGTTTAATTTGAATTTTTTAATAAAAAAATTGTATGGTTCAGAATAGTACCTCATAAATGTGGATTTTTTTTTTATTTTATTCACAATCAAAGCACTATAGTTCTAGGGGCTACCCTTAGGTTTTCCTTAGTTCTTTATAAAAAAATCATCTAAAAAATATTCTTTACCGCGTAAACTTTCTACCTTTTTACAAACAAATATGTTCGCACTTTTCCTCCAAGCTGACTCGTGACATCACGTAATTTCTATCAAATATATCAAAATAAATATATAAATACAATCTAAAAATATTTTTCGCACTATTGTGTTTTTTTCGTGTGGAAAAATAATATTTTTCAATGGAAGGCTCGCTGGCTGGCCGGGACGGGTTAGGGCGCGGTTACAAAGGCCGCCGATACGGCCGGGAGGGTCGGCCGGGCGTCGAATAGCCCCGAGATCCGGAACCTTTCCGATAACACAAACCGACAAGTTATCGTGAGGAGCCCCATCTCACCGGATAACTGAATTAGCTCAACTAATACCGCTATTAAATTTTCCCTTTTTTATTTTAATACACTCTATTGGATACATGAATTTGAACTTTCAAAAATGCGAGCTTGATGTGAACGTTTAGATGTTCAACATATATATTTTTTCCTTGAGAGCTTTATACAATGCTCAATATATATTTTAGAATAATATATTGAATAGCAAGTCAAGACCGTCTCACCAGTTACTATGCAATAGTCAATAACGATAAATCAAACGGTCATATCATTAACTCTCATGAACTATTATACTTAGGTTATAAGTCTATTGCACATCTAAAATAACATTTATTTGAAAGCAGTGGTAGTTTTTACCTAAAAACCAAGGCTCTATTAACATTCGAAAAAAAAATTATTAACATTAACCGCATAATGTTCAAATATTAAATAAAACTTGAATTAAATTAAATAAAGCTATATCAATATATTCAAGAAAAGCTACCTACCTAAAGTTAAAAAGCTTGATAGATTAATAAATAAACAGCTCACAGTTGGCTTATTTACTTTCAAACTGACTCACTATCTTGTATGTAAATCATCTACAAAGTATGTTTCTTGTGAAACTAAATTCGATTCGATTGATTGTGTAGAGATTTGACAAGATTGTGATTTGTTTGCTATTTATGAAAAGTTATCAAGTCGTCAAAGGTTATTCGGTATCTCTATCGGGGGTTTTAAAATCAAATCAGTATATTTCATTCAATGCCGTGCTCTTGAATAACCATCTACTAAGTATAAATGTAAATATAGATCGTCTTTTTAAAATTATTGGTATTTTCAAGACATGTTACTTTCTTAAGACTTCTAAGACTTTGGTATAGCTTACTTGTATAAAATGATATTTATGTCATTGAATAGTAATATCATTAAATTAAAATATATATTGATATTTGTTTGTTTTTTGTGAATTTCATTTCAGGTAATATCGAAACTCGGATACTCTGAATGAGTCAAATATTAAACACTCTCCTTCCTGAAATTTGCAATCGAACAGTAAATGATGATAAGAAGTTATTACGGTTATGTCCCCTGTCACGTTTTGACATTTGCCTTGATGTATACAGATAAATCATTAAAAAAAACTTCATTTAAATAATATCTTAATTATATATTTAAATATAACGATATGCAACACTAGTCTTTTTCAAACGCTGAATCAAACTTCAAATGAAATTATTCTTGATAATTCTAATTAAATCAAAACGACTGCTCAAATTGAAATCTGTGAAAAGTAAATTCGCTTTACTTTCGTGAAAGGTTGTTTTTGAACACTCAGCTGCTCGGTTAACGAAGGTGAGTCGAAATTGGACCGAAACTCCAAGGTCGCTAATTGCAGGCCGCATCTCGGCGCTCACTGGATCGACGTCTGTACCAATCAGGGGGAAATGAAATACTCGCCCGGACCCTACCGGGATCGATGTCCGTAACTCTAGACCCTTTTTCTAGGCATCTTCATTGTTTAACGCAAAGGGTACCCGGTAGAAAAGACGTATCTTTTAGAGATTGGAGCTCCCCCTTTAAAAGATAAGACGAGATTTCGGCAATAGATTGGATACTTTTTTATGACCATTGATACTTTTATATTGCATTGAATACAAGTATTTTTTCGAATGTAAAATATGACCGTTTGATCGAGTTAGGTATCTATTTTGTAGATTAAGCTATTTGTTGTGTAAGATAAATGTTAAGGGAAACTATTTGAATACCTGGTGGCTTTTAGTTTATTTAAAAATAAATAAATGTGATTATTTTTATCAAAGATAAATTTATCTTTGTGATAAAATACCCTAGAATCGACGTTACAAAGGGTGCTGCCACTCTCTTCGATTAATAATTCTACTTTCCAACAATTAATTAGCTAATGAATCAGCTGTATTTATTTTAGAAATATGATAATGTTCCTCTAGATTCTGAGATATTTACTATATAATTCATAATAAAGATAATAATCTTCGACCTTATACAATAAATTCTACTTTGTTATCGTGCCTTCGTGCCAAGCATGATATTCTTTGCAGAAAAAAGTCAATAAATACCACGTTTATACACATTTCTATCGTTAACTCTAATACGCTAACTTAACAAAATCCAATTTGTGAAATAAAATATTTTTAGCACATATAAAACAACGTTTTCTGATATTAAATATATAAAAAACTAATAGAAGCTTTCTACAGCAAAAAAGACAAAAAATAAAGCACTTTGCCAAAAAAACTTTATAGCTCCAAAATCACCAAAAATTGCTTTGAATATATATATTTTTTCTAATATTTGTGGGAATCATAATTTCAATACAATTTTCACATATATATATATTTAAAAGTAAATATATATTTATTTATATATCTTTAGTAAATAACTTTCAGTGTTCAGGTTGTCGCAAACAATGTTTAAGCTGAAATCGATTATTTAGGGATTTGGTGGTTCTTGTTTGTTTCGACCTTTCAGCGCGAGTCCTCGTCGTGTCCCCGGAGCAAGGGCGGGGCAGGGGCGGGGCAGGGGCGGGGCAGGAGCGGGGCAGGAGCGGGGCAGGAGCGGGGCAGGAGCGGGCAGGAGCGGGGCAGGAGCGGGGCAGGGGCGGGGCAGGAGCGGGGCAGAAGCGGGGTAGGAGCGGGGCAGGAGCGGGGCGCGGCTCCCACAGCACAAACGCTTCGTCTTAATTGAAAAGTTTATTTTGATCAGAAGCATATTTCCATTTCCACGAACCGAAAAGTAATTTCCTCCCGGCACCTCTGCACAAACACGATTTACCTGCGAACAGACGACCCGCTAACTACCGAAGACATTCATCACGCTGCGTGCTTATTTACATTGACAATGTACCATTTTTAATATTCCCCCGGCGCCATTAGCGAATCTGGCCGGGGCTCGCGCATTCTCCCGGAGTTTTTCGTGTCTATTTCCGCTGCCATTTCCCGTCAGTAATTGCAGAGTTCGGAGGCTGTAGCGCCTGTGTGCGAAATCACTTGAGTGGGAATAATTCGAGGTCTACTCGGGAGATGAAGCCGGGGTCGTGCCCGTAAGTCCGGTCTCTCGGAGTATTTTGCATTATACTCACACTTAAGGCCCTATCTCCAGCCTACATTTATTATATCAAAGACTTTATTAAGTGTAACTGCTGTGACCGGGATATATTTTTATTTTGATTTTCGTTTTCTTAAATCAGAAAAGAGTGCTTATTATTTTCACTTATCTTTACTTGATATGGATTGACTTTACGCAAAGCGTTTCAAACATAATAATTGAAATTATGCTATCCGTGTTTTTGATGTTTGCTTCTTTATTAAGAGTAGTGATATTAAAGTGTATGTGAACATGACATATTTATTGCATTTACAAATATTAATAATTACAAATTCAACGACCGTTATAACTTTATGGCCAAAACTAAATTTATTTATTATATTATAAAATTGGAATAAAAACTTTTTTCTAATATACATTTAGCAATTGAAAAATAATCTATTCAACATATCTAAGCTTATTAATTAAAAAAGATGTATACGTAAAGTAGCTTTTTTTTAGATTATTTTTGATTTCATATAGCAGTTATCAATAGATCTATTCATGAAAAGATTTATATAGATACATCAAAGCATCTGAAAAAAATAAATAATCATATATATCAAAAAAGATTTTGAGCTCTATATCTGTTGGTTTATAAAAAAAACCATTTGTGATTTTTTTCACGTAAAACAATATTATTGAATAGCAAAAACATTCATCATTCATAAAACATCACTTTTTATCCATAATTCATTCCCCTGTTTTATTTGTGTTTTTAAAATATTCTCTTGTTTCTATTTGTATTTTCTTTTTGTTTGTAAAATTAAATTATTTGTTTATTCATATTCGAACTCAATCATCATACACGAGTAGATAAAACATCAGCAATTAAATAATTTAATATCTGAGTGACTTGAGGCCTCACTTTTAAAGATCTAAATCTGCAAAGAATTAAGGCGTTCCTTCGTTGGAACAGGAACTCAGTTTCAGATTTTAGGCAGAAAGGATTATTTTTGTTATATGGCAATAATCCTTCACGGTTTTAATGAGAATCCCGGTCTTTACAAATTGTTTCCTATAATAAACGAAGCGATATATTTATGTACTTGAAATGAAGAAAGCATCATCTTAAGCTTTTATACGCCCACTCAAGACTGAAAGCCTTCCACAAACGACTTTATTTTATACAATGCTTGTTGGTTCTTTGAATAAAAAAGGTATTATTTTCATTAAATTTTCCGGCTCGATCCCTGTCACAAGAAGGCTATATAATATAGCTCATGTTTTTTAGTTTCCCAGTATCCTATTTTTTTAAATTATACAATACTTTTTGTTCCTTATTTTGATAACCTTTTATTTACGAGTATAAACTTTATACTTCTTTTGAACAACACAATAAAAATTTGATAAGCTCAAACTATTTACTTTAACGAGTTTCGTTATTTTTCAATATCTGTTCAAAACATAATTTAACTTACTCAATTTACCACAAGTTATAATTCAATTTTATAAATTATTTTGATTGAGTTACGTTTTGGGAAAAAAATATTTTGATACTGAGAGCTACTTTGAACTAAAGAGACATAATCACAGTGTATATTATATACAAACATAATAATTATTTAATACAAGTAATATTTCAAGAAATCAAACCTTTGTTTGATATTTTCAATATTTATTTGTTATTTTCATATTAAAGGGGTTGTTTGTTAAGTAATATATTAATTATGATATTTTAAATAAAACTTTGAAAACTTACATAAATTTTAATAAGAAACTCTGAAAGAACCATAGTACGCTTCAGAGCACCCACAAATACCTAAATATGGAGAAGACAAAAGCCCATTACTTGTCAAATCTATCAGATAATGATAGTATGCATTAATAAATTGAAAATATATAATTTTTTTGTCTTTTGAGCATATTTATATTTTTAATCTTAATATGAAATAACACTCAATATTTTTGTGATATAAGCATTCGGATGCGGAAAAATTCTAATTTACTTAATAACTGTAACCATGACTACTACTATTATCTTATGATATGGAAAAAATGCAACAATTCAAATACGCGTGTATAAATATTACTTATTTAAATTATTCAAATGTAACACTTTACAGAAAAAAAAAAAAAAATATTTATTTATAAATCTTGACAAAAAACCGTATTTTTTGTATTTTAATGAAAAAAATCTAATATAACAAATGCCATGTACTGCGGTGAATCACGCAGTAAAATGTTTGTGACTTTTCTCTGCTATTTTTTCGCTGCTATCTGGGGAGATAATCGCGTGAAAAACGAGACACACAATGTGCGAGCCCCCGCTAATTACATAAGTCCGATTCGCTAAAGAGGGGAAAACTTTCCTACTTTGAGTTCAAGTAGAATATAATAGTCGTATTGGATGGAAACATCTCCCCGTGCGGTCTTTGAAAGTTTCCACGTATGTCTGGTAAAGATAATTAATAATATATCACGGAAAACTAATTGCGAACGTCAGTATGATTGTATTAGAAAATATGTGGAAAAGTTTTCTGGAGTTATTGGTTAAAGCCTGTGAAAACACTCTGCTTTGCTCGAAAAAATTAATTAAAAATAATTACAAAACGCAAAATTAAATTACTTCAAATGCCGCACATAACGTTTCGGCCAAAAACGCTTGAACCGTCTCGTGGTTGTGATTAAAATGCTGCGAATAAAAATGTGAAAACATTTTGTTGTGAGCTTAAAATATATCAATTTATCTTGTATCAAAAAATACAATTACCATAATTTATGAATTTCATAAAAAAACGCAATGATTTTTAAAGTCACAAAATAAAATATTTTCCTGAAAAATTGAGATTCTACACTTTTATAGCATAAGAACGACTGCAGTAAAATGGAATTTTATAAACTATTAAGAACATATTTACTTAATATTTCTTATCAATTTGTCACTAAATTTCCATTGAAAGTGAGTAAAATATTGATATGTATCAAACGCATCGGCTTTTTTTTCAATTGACAATTTAATTTGTATTATCCTCGTTTGGGTCGGGTACGTATTGACTATCCAATACAAGGAGTGAAAAGCAGTTTTTTTCAGAGGTACACACATAAAACACTAGTCGCTTTAATATGCCTAACATGGTAAGCCAACCATAAGGGTATTCCATTCACGTAACCAAAATAACTTAAGAGATTTGGTAGCATCATTCTCTCTCTCGTAGCTCAGCCGGCATGGCGTGGCGCGCTTTATTTACGAACAATTGCTTTTCACGCGAGCACAAGTAAGCGCTTCCCTTTTAAAATATACAAGGTTTTTCAGATATCAGGCCACTCAACACGCGCATTCATCCAAGCCCAAAAAACTAGGTATCTCTCTGAGCCATAACTTTTTTTAGTGTTTTGTTTTATATGAGGCAAACAAAAACTGTTCATAATTTAGCTCTGTAATGCTGGAAATTCTCTTAGAGATACAATAAAATGATGTATTTACTAACCACTTTTTTAAATTATATTATATGTGAAGATTGTAAATATACCTTCTTAAAGTTATGAAGATTTTGTTATCTGTTAAGTTTCTAATATCCTACTTTGCTACGTTTGAAATATTAAATTGCGCATTATATAAAATTAATTAATTTTATATAATGCGCAATTTGATTGGAATTTGTCAAAAAAGAATTTCGTTTAATCTCGGTCACAGCAGAATATATCTCTTAGATATACGTTATAAACCTTCTTCATATTTATCTCTGTTTATGATGTCTTTGTAATTTTTTCTATCTTTTGACCAGTAAACATTTACTATCATATGTATATATTTTAATACACTTGCATTGCATATTTTTTTATCAAAATATAAAGAAACAAACAAAAATAAATAATATATTTGGCAAAAAAGTTATAAAAGCAATGCTTTTACTTTACTAAAACTTAGACTCTAATATTCGATTTTGAATATTATGTCTTCGGTCCTGATCTCAATCCACTTATCTAAAGCATTATCATAAACAGTTATGTTTGTTAGTCCGTTTTGCATGTTCTGGATTTTAATGAAATACGTTAATTTAAATCGTTTTCTTTGTTAAATTAATGGAACTCGAGTAGGCTAAGTAATGAATTCTATAGCCAGCAGGTCGATGCGCGGTGCTGCCATTTGAAGCACTTTGGCTTACTCGTCAACTGGTTTGAAATGAGACACCTTTGAAATGATTCTCTTATGTAGGCAGTCCTGAGACGAGCACTAACCTAAATACGACACCTCGTTAAATTAGATATAATACAATGCTCCGTGCAGACACCCCCGTCTAGTGCCTTATGAAGTCCATACGTTAAGCTACATGTGTCGTAGGACCATTCAACTATGCAGTTATCAGTTATCAAGGCGCATTAACACCCAAGGTGAACCATTTGTACAGCATTATTTATATACGTAAAATATGTGTATTATTATTAAATTAAGTTAAAAATACAGCCATGTGATCACCACTATCAGTTATAATAAATTTGAGTTGTAATGAGTTAACCTTCATAAATTTATTAAATTTGTGCTGTATAAAGTAGGCAACTTAATGAAGATACAAAAATTACTCTCAAATAAACACCTGTTTCATTTTATAATAACTTTTCACTGATATAATTTTTTCTAATTTAAAAATCTACCAGTCGAAAAAGTATTAAAACGAGTACTCGAAAGCTTTAAGTAAAAATTAATGAAAATCAAGCCTGCAGAGTCACAAGCAGATGTGCTGAGTTGAGTTTTGTTTAATTATCTTTTTTTTTGTAAAGAAAAGAGCCAAGGTTCGGTGGTCAGAAAAGAGTCCGATCTACAAACGTCCGTTACAAGACCGCCCTGTCCGTGCGGGGAGGGGTATGGAAATGAGGGCGAGGGGGCTGCCTAATGTCGCAGTAAGTGAGCGCTCGGCCGGAGGGCTTTGAATAAAAATAACCCATTTATCCTCGCAGTCCGCAGGATTTCACAACACGTAAAACCACTACAGCTGACTCTCTCTACTTAATTCGATAGTTTTATTTCCGAGTACACCCTCGCGAGAAACCTTTGCCGAGAAGTCGAACCAAACACGAATCTTTGAATTTATTTCCAATTTGTTTATGAACAACCAATGTGCGGTTATATTTTCCAACGAAAAAAATTATCTCATCACAGAAATGGCAATGCAAAAAAGGAAAGAAGCAAATAAAACGTGGCACTGGTCAAGTACTATATATACATAAACTGGATCTTCTAGGCACCCTAATGAAGTTACCTCGTTAAGTTAAGGTACTGAGTGAAAGGAGATATTAAGTTTAGATACAATGGCTTAGTATATAAGAGCGTCAATTGTCTGTATCTCATATATTAAAAACGTAGTAATTAAAAGATGTTCAATTAATTATTTACAGTTGTTGAGATGTATTTAACGAAAAAACTTCAATTTTTTTAATTTTTGAAGTTCATTTCTGTCCTGAAATAATACAGCATTTTCTTCATCGTTTCACGTGTATATCTACAATGCAAAATCAATATAATATATTATTCGTGGTAATGAGCAAAAAATCATTGTGAGAATCATTTGAAGGATATCTCCAAAATATAAATGTATCAATTGTAAAAAAAAACGTAATGAAATGAAACCCAGCTAAATGAAACGAAGACTTTTCTTTGCGTCTAAAACCAAACAAAATAGGAATTAATTACGTTACATTTTAGGCGCCGTGGAATTATCCGCTTATGTGTATTTGCCCAGAATTATGTAGGTTTGGTCGCTGCCGCGCGGGCCGGCTTAGTTAGATAGCACCTTCGTACAACCCTAAACTCTCGCGTCTCTTTCTAACATATTCAAAAATACTAATAACCTAACTCCTGGCTTAGGGGGCTTTTCCAGCTTCTTACGCCGTAATACAAAATTGTAATCGTCTCGTAAACAGGCACAAATACCCCCAATGTTCCTCTGACTCAGACCTGTTCAACCTTTTTTTTTATTATAGTTTAATATATTTTTTTAATATGAATATATTCATTATTACATATATTTATCATACTGCGTGCTATACTTTTAGTGAAAAAAATACACATCTAACGTGATCGTTAAGTATGCTTCATTCAATCATTGCATTTAAACATGTTATAAAGAAGTAGATTCAAAGAACATCGTATGTTTATATTGTGAACTCAAACTTTGTTCTATATAAAAGGACAAACAATTTATAAAATAAAAATAATAACAAATTCAAAATATATTTTTCTCCAGGCTCAATATTTTTGCAACTCCCAATATTTTCTTGTGAAGAGTGGTTAGACTCCGTAATTATATAAAGGGTTTCCACAAGAAAATGAAAATAATCAACAGCTTCTGTGATACAAGTCAATCATAGATTTGATGTTCTACTACCAAATTTTTAAACATACTTATTAAAACATTACTATTTTAGTACCCATCACAAGAAATAATAAGTGTAAGACGTTTGTTAAAAATCTTACAAAATTTATTATTATTGTTTTGATAATAACATTAATTTTGTTTTTAAAGGTTATTTTTACATTCGAGAAAAACACTTATCATCAAGGGCAACTCTTCACTCAAGGGTAGATACATTTAACACCGTACAACGCTGCAGATTCTCCACCCTGCGGACAAGCCTTGTTAGAAGGGTTAGTCTGGAATGTGGAACAAAGTGACACCGTTCTAGTTACCTTTATGAATAGAACCTTCTTTCGTTTAAACCTCATAGAAACTGCATTCAGTGAACTAGTTAAACAACATCTCTGCCAGTCCCAACTTGACAGAATTCTATTAAAAATTAATTTATTGTTTGATAAATTTCATATTAAATCGCTATTGTCTGTTAAAAACATGTTTCTTGTTTGTGTTATTAAAAATAGTTATACAGAATACAAGGTAATATATTCACTACATTTTGAAACACGCATTATAACCACAAGAATTTTTTTTTTCATTGATATATTTTAGTCAAAAATATTTAAATCATGGTTAATTTGCTTTCCGTATTTCAGAACGGTGCAAAAAACTTGTGACTGAAAACGGTGTGTCTGAATACACTCATTTTGAAAACAACGAAAATTAATACTGTTGTTGAGAGACAAGGCATTTGAATGGTGAAGATCCATTATTATAATGATAAACAGTAACTTTGTATTTTTATCTTCACTTTGAGTTTATTAGAATTATTTTGCATAACTTGTTTCGACCCTATACACCGGATCATCATCAGATGCATGACTAACTAGCAAAATATAGAAATAACATATGCTTAAATACAACTAACAGGATACTGGTAACAATAAAAAAATATTATTTTATGATACTGGTAACAATAATATTATATATATATATATATATATATATATATATATATATATATATATATATATATATAATATTATATCCTGTTAGTTGTATTTAAGCATATGTTATTTCTATATTTGGCTAGTTTAGTCATGCATCTGATGATGACCCGGTGTATAGGGTCGAAACTAGTAATGCAAAATAATTCTATTAAACTCAAAGTGATGATAAAAATACAAAGTTACTGTTTATCATTATAATGAAAATTAATACATTGTTAATCATATACATAGCAATCAACACATGCCATAATAATACACTTCAATAAGCAAATAAAGAAGTTCAGTTCCGCAGCACGCACCCAGGGGTGGGAAGGCTGCGATCGGCTGGTTGGACGCCCCTCCCCTGAAACCCCTAATGTATTTTTAGCGGTAAGGCCTCGACTTTGCGCACACTATTATGCTATCCGTAATTGCTTGACTGATAGCATGATTATCTCCCTACAAATTAATAATGAAATCCAATACAAAATAAATTATCTCTCTCAGAGTAAAACACCCGTGCTGCGTATAATATATAATTATTATTCTATTAATATTATTACAACATTTTCGTGCCGTGCGAGCGGAGGCGCGTTCTTGCGCTCCTTCTAAATACATAGCGGTTTGGTAGCTTAAAATGTTATATAACAAAAATTTCGGCAAGTATATTCATATGTTTGGGAAAATCAGATGAAAGTTGTTTTGCTCTTTTAAAAGCTGAGAAATCGTTCCATCAAAATATGATTTTGGGAAAAAAATTTAGAGAAAATTGAAAATGTAATTTTATATCAAATAATAAAATACAATTCAATAAATACACATATATTCAAAGCTTGATACAGTACTTATTGATTCTGTACAATATTTAAGTGCTCGATTGACACAAAAAGTAAGTAAAAAGTGTTAGTAAAAACCTCCTCAACGGTCTTATCGGATTTTTTTTTGTGTTTACAATTACTTTTATAATTGTTTACACAAAAAATCGGTCTGAGTTATTTCATTATTCTAAACTAATAAATAACTACAAATAAGCACTATTGAAAGTATTTTTAATACGTTGTACAACTAACTTCTGAAGCATGTATGTATATATATATATATATATATAAATATATTTAAAAGAAAAATCCTTCTTGACAAAACAGTATTTAAAGCTTTATAACTTGCTAAAACGCATAACCAAGCCATCATATATACAAAGCGACTTATTTGGGAAATCGATAAGTACATTAAAGAAATTTATTTATTCATATATTTTTTATTTGATGACCCTTATAACTTTTCACACAGTGTTTTTGAATTTAGTTAGTTGTATAATTTTTCAAATTCTACGTGATTAAATATAAAACCAAACCCACACCAGCAACACACCATTCGAAGCAGCATAAGGGTGTTTTGGATTGTTTCGAAAAATATCCCGAAAGGGCGAAACGCGATTTGCCCTTAAAAGTCTCAAAAGTCATTTGGTTTATTTTTACGCCGCCCTAATGAGACTACCTGATTGCGTTCATTACGTAATAACCGATACTGTGTGGGTTTGTTTGATGTGATTTATAGATCCAGCGGCCCGGAGTCCTCGTTACGGCGCCGACCCGATTATGCCCCGCGCCTGCCAAACAAAAATGGGGCGGCAATAAAAAAACGAGGCGTTATTTCTAAATCGAACTCGTTGATTTAATAACTCTCCTTCGAGAGCTCTTAAGAAACGCTACTTTGCAGATCGTTCAGGTGAAGCACACTCGGGACGACGTCTTTGGAAAAAATGGCATGTCATAAGAATAAAATCACCGGCAGATAATGATAATCAAGAAAAACTCCAAATCTCGTGCGCTGAAGTTCCTGGAGATTGTTTTGGTTAAATTCTCAAAAGTATATATATATTATCATTGCGTATTTTTTTCAGTTCTTTGAAATAAATAACAATTAAATAAAATGTGTTGCATCATTACAAACAAGCTAAAAAATAGCCTACGTTTTGAATCGATGCTTAAAATAAAATATTTTTATAAATATTTCATTTTAAGCATCTTATTTATTTTTTCTATTTAATCAAATTTCGTACTTAAATATATATATATATTTTTTTTTACATAACCTGCTAATCAAAATCTGAATAGAAATTCAATATTTTTAACAGAGAGTACTTGGTGGAATTCCATTTTAATATTTTTGAATAAAATACGTTTCGCCAACCTTTCACGTTAGCAGTATCAAACAGAGTTTGATAATCTCCATCTCCATTTGACCATCAAACTCTGTTTGATAATACCTACGTGAAAGGTTGGCGAAACCGGTCACTAATAAAAACAAAAATGTGTAAAATCTAAGTATTTTATTCAAAAATATCAAAATCTGAATATTTAATATCTTTAGATTGTCTATGTGAATATTTTGTTGCGTTTATGAAAATATTTATTTTTTACGTTATTTCACAAAATAATCAACACTCGTCGAAACTTTTATTTCTGAATTATTTTTTTAAATTCTCCTAACTGCCTTGACAGGTGAGTTTGAACTTGAGTGACAAGGAAGAAGGAAAGGAGAGCAAAATTTTGTACATATCTAATAATTTCAATTGGTTACCGTTGCTCTGCAGCCAAAACCTGTTTTAACTGCTACTCTGTATATTAGCTTACAACTCAAAAAGTCAGCCCTGGAAGAAATAAATTTAAGTAAATCTAGTTTAAAAATCTTGATCGATAGCTTATTTTTTTATAATTCATTTTGGACGGGTTTTGTGACTCAAAGGCTTGTATCATATAAAGACAATAATAAATTTGCTCAACATGGCACCGCGTCATAAACTAGTTTCAAGCATCAGAAAGAAACTTGTCCCCTTCGAATATATCATATCATGGCTACATATTTTGTGCCGATATTGAAGATAACTCAGATACGGTATAAATAATATAGCAAATACAATATATCTCAGAGTTTGGGTAGTTATATGAGTTTTATAAAAAAACTTATAAACCAAATAAAGATTCTCTTATGTAAGAGCAATGACTGACGCAGGCTGGGCGGCGGGAACAAGTATTGGGAAAGTTTTTTATTTGTTGAACTATCTTTCGGCGCGGGTTTCATTTTATATTGCGGCCGAGCCCGAACTTCCTAAGCCCGCGGAAATAAAAAACAAACACATTGTCCGCAAACTCACCTAACCGCCATTGTTGTACATTCAAAATGCCCGTTTTACATCACCGGGAGTCCGCAGAGAACTTTCTGGGGGAGCCACTCCTAAATAAATAAAAGGAATAACTTTCATGGGTTTTAAGCTCTTTCCGCAGTCGCGATAGTCATTTTGGGATGTCATGAACCAGCGAAAAGCAAAAATAATTCCTAAAAAGACAAATATGTATGAGCACGCAGAAAGTTATTTAAGTTTCGCGTTGGTCTTTAAATCGCTTGAAATCTTCAAATACATTACCAGTACTAAAATAAAAAACTTTCAACATTCAATTTTATTTAAATTTTTGGTCTCTGTCTCTAAATGTGAGAATATTTTTTTTTCTCGCCACTTTTATGTTTTTGATGTTTAACTGTGACCTTTTGTTTAACATATGTAGTTCCAAGTGATTAAACAAACAATTTAAAAATATATTTTTTCATTTCAACCGGAATAAAATAACAGACTCAGAAACAAAAATATTAATTTCCTTTTTCCGGTTGTTTAACCTTTCACTACTACATATACTTACAAAAAAAAACATCTTGTTATATTTATATTTACTATGTATATCTAGTTATAAATACAATCCTTATAATTTACAGTTAGTTTTGACTAATGAAATATTAATTATGTATAAAATGTAAAATGTTAATGTAAATTATTATAAAATAAATACTACACTGAAAAAGGTGTTCAGCAAGTATAATCACACATATACTACATACAATATAATAATAATTTCTCAAATTTTCATCATTTCAATAAAAATTAAAAATTGCGACGATTTTAAAACTTAAACGTTTAATTTAAGAGTGCGCAAATAAAATAATAATTATTGTATCATATGTGAATATGATCATACATACTATCGAAATACTCATTGAAGAATTTGTCGATCCCACTGGTGACACATATTTAATGCTATTTTAGCGAGTCACGGTATTCTTTATTCCCAATATTATCGCTTAATCTAGAATTATGTGTGATAAAGAAATTCAACGCCGTTTTGCAGCATTAAAAAATATTTTTTAGATAGTTTACGAGGTTTTCCAGTACGCCCACGGGCAACGAGAAATGCTTTTACAGAAAGGGTTTATTCCGAGAGTCCCGGAGTCGCAACATATTTTCGCGAATTATATTGAGAAATATTGCAACCCGTCGACATTTTATATCTTTTTTCGTACTTTTTGAAAAGAAATCCGCAATAACTGGTCAGTGCGGTACCCCCCCTTGCAACGTTTTAGCTTTGGATTTTATGTATTATCATGCGGAGCTTCACTTCTGATATAAATCAAACGAGAACTCAAGGAAACGCAAGGCGCGGGGGACACCGCAGAGCCTTTATTTATGTTAAACAAGGAGTTTTATTACAACCTACATTGAAAAATGATTATTCGCCTTATGGAAACATAATTTGCTCTCTATAGCGGAGTAATACATATTTCACGGCAAATGTTTAATAGTTAATTTTTTGAATATTTTTTCTTTCTCGAAGCTCTGTTTTTGCGAGACTTTGGCAGGGGAGTTTCTAGCGTGTTTTGGATTTTATTTAAGAATGCCCGGATTGTGTTTTTTCGCTCGCTTTGATGTAAACAGGTATTAAGAATTTCTCCGGCGGTGTAATTTCACTAAAGATATTTAGTTTTTATCGAAGCGCTTTGGCTTTCACGTCTTAATTTTTATTTTATCGGGGCTGAGTTTTCGGTTTTCAGCTTCCTATTTTTATTTTTTTAGATATTTTTTTAAAATTCTAACCTGTGTTTTTCTTTTCTTTTCAGAGATCAAAGAGCATTGCTGTGAATGGACATGAAACAAAACGTCGGTTGTGAGAATCGGCAGTGAGAACTCTGAGGGAAACATGGACCTTTGTACTGACTCCGATTCTGTGTAAATCGAAACGTTCGTGCTAATTTATGAATTCTTTTGTGAAATGAGGATAGAATCACACCACAATGGGTGAGAAGAAAGAAAACTGCCACTTCGGTATCTGCACCTTCGTCGCCTGGTCGCTGTTCGGGCTCGTCGCAGGAGCGCTTGGTGAGTTAGGTTGCAACTTTTATTAAAAATTCACAGTTACTTTTTTTATAGACACACATTATACGGTTTTCCTAACAAATATATATATAAATATTAAATTTTACCTTTCAAGCTTTAACAAAAAGTTATTCAATTTTTTTATGTATAACAATACATTTTCTGTACAAATTTTTTATCTGAAGTGACATCAAATTTAACACATTATTTAATGCTCTAATTTTTTTTTTAAAATACCAATTTTTTTAAAATTATAAAACTAATTTAGAAAAACTAACACTTATATAAGAACAAAAATGTAAAACATCGGATAGAAAGCAAGCAAAAAACTATTTCTTTTTATAATAGATTGTATAATTTATATATATATAACATAAACCTTTTCATATTACCAAGTGATTTTTTTTATAGAAAAATAGGCCTAACGTTTTTTTATACCATTATAAGTCAAGATATATATTTTTTAAACTTCATATAACATTTATCTGATATTTACTGCATAATTCTAATAAAATAAGAAACAATCTTAATTTTTTTTATAATAATTAATATGTGGACAACATAAGTGTGCATAATTTTAAATTTCCAAGTTTTAATTTTATTTTATTAATATTATGTATTTTATATACACATTAATACGTAATAAAATATTTACACATAAAATGACGAAAGAGATCTTCAAATATTGTAAACATTTTTTTCATTGAATATTCTTATTGAAAACACGTTTAAGCAAAAAATGGACGTAATAAATACTTTCGAGTATAAAAAGTAAGTATAGGCATTCTTTAGTTTTAATATAAAGAATAACGCAAAAACGGCTTAAATCGAAAACCCCTAAGGGTATCTGAAGTGATTAGCTTCTTCCAGCATCAGCTCTTTGGAGTTCCTTCACGCACGGAGCTGCAGGAAGCGGAGATCACGACCGCAGATGGAAGTAGAAGCCTCCACCCCGTCAGCACGGCCACAACCACCACCACCACCCCCACCACCTCACCACCCCCACCACCACCACCCCCACCACCCCCGCCGCTACCTGACCGCAGGAGGCCGCATTAAAGTCCGCGTCTAATGTCTTTCCATTACGCTGGGTTTTTTTTCACCCTGTCTAATTTTCATTCAAGGGGGTTACGTATCGACGTTTTCGAACGAAAAAATGACCCCTTTATGCGTTCTCGCTTAATGAAATGTAATTTAAATAAAACCTAGTATTTCTTCAATCCTTTCAGAACCGTGGATCGATTTTATGTTTATACGTGTTATTTTTTTTCACCGTTTGTTCGCTACCTATGTATTTAATTTTATTAATACAGTTCTCTTATTTGTATAATATCATTTTCAGGCAAAAATTGAGTTATAACCAAATAAATAATTACATTACCATGTTATATAAACGTTAACGATGCTTAAAGACATAATAAATGTAAAATCATTTTTATGCTCGTCACATTACAAAAAAAAATATTTTTACATAATTAATTTAGGACTATACAAATATTATACTTATAATGAACATTTAGAATTTATAAAATATAATCAATCATTTTTTTTATTATGCTACGTGAAACTTTTCAATAGTTCAATAGTAATAAACGAAATATTAGTCTTATATTAAAACTTAAAACTATATTTCTAAATATGAAGTCTTAGTCTTTTTGATGAATAATGTTTCAATTTAAAACTGAATTTAACGGTAATTTTTCAATTAAACGAAATTAAGAAACAAAATTATGAATTCAATGCAATTAACAAGTAAATAATAACAGTCTTCTATGGTGATATTTTATTATTTTTAATACATATTTTTACAAATCATCTTTCAAGTCTGGGAACTTTATTATAATATGTTGATGATGCAGTGCTGTATTTTTATTGGCAAGATTGATCTTGTCAGCCAGATTTTTCAAATATGCAATCATAAAACGGTTATCTTAGCTCTAAGATCTTGCCACGATTTGTCATTTTATAAATTAACAATTAACCCCAATTTCAAAACAATGCATCAAAAAACAAAACATCGCCAATCCTTGAATTCAAAATGGAGTCACCAAATTCTCATTAAACAGAGTCTTGAAAGTCCTTTGACAGAATAACTTCTCCGCCCAAAGTCTTCCAACAATTCGTTGCTTAACAAGACTCTACCAAACCCCTTTATTTTCATATAAAAACAACTTTACACTCACTCAAGTAGTGTCTGAATTATTACTATTCTCAGTTCATGTCTAGATTAACCCTGCTGAAATTCCATGAAATGTTTCACAGTGCAGGCTTTTTCACTTAATCTCTCATTTAAATTGTAAATATAGAAAAGCGTTTACTATGTAAATGGTTTAAGTATTTTTGTTTGATTTAAGAAAATAATAATATTACGGCATTTGTTAACAAACAACTCGATAGAAATACTCAAAATACATACTATGATTAGTGAAGTGATTATATATTAAAATATTTGTCATTTCATATAAAAAATTGAAAAAAATCCTTTGATATTTATCAAGCTAATAATATTGATTGGATTAACTTATTACTATCATGACAAAAAATTGTTTGATTATAATAATCTACTTAAGATTTAGTGATTTACAATTTTTAAAACTTATCCTTTATCTAAGGATTATTAATTTTAAATTTTATTTAAATATCGGACCTATAGAAATTGGAAGAAAAAAGATAAATGTCTGTTTTTACAGAACCAGCAGTTTTGATTTTTTTTAATTTCTCCTCAAAAAACTTTATTGAATTAAGTTTGTTGAAAATAATGGTGATAAAATAGGCTGTAGTATAAATGCGACAAAATACTCAAAAACAAAGTATTTATATTGCTTAAATCAATTGAGATTTTATAATTAAAAATCCAACTTCGCTTTTTCTGCTAATATCATGTATACGCTATTAGCATGTATAAAATACCAGCTGTTTTTTGGTTAATAACGTGAATATGATGATAAGTTAGTATTTGAAATGTTAGCCTTCACAATGTGAGTAATGGAATTGTACACAGTTATAACATAAAATCCCTTTTTGTGCTATGAAATATAAAATTACATATACATGATTGTACCTAATCTCTCAAATAAGAATCTTAATGTTCAAGAAAATATTTTCATTGAATCATTAAAAATAGGTTTTTTAGTAAAATCGCATAAAGTAAGACGGCTTCTCGTTTGATCGTTCTTTGGCAATATATAATTTTAATGGTTCTTTGCTAACTCAGACCAGCAATTAGTATCAAATTCGACCTCTGGCTTTGCTAATCTGGTTTACTTAGGCTAGGTCAGTTTGGGCTGTTAATGAGATAATAGATGGTAATTGAGAATCAATAAGATTTTGTATAAATTTTGTACTTTTCAACATTTTAAACAAATTACTATTTCAAAAAGGTAATTGAATATGAGACCCAAGTATTAAATTTAACATTCTGCAGATTGTTCTACGAGTAGACAAATATTTCTGTCTAGTCTTGAGTATTCTTGAACAGAAATTTTCAAGATTTGAAAATTTTCAGCATTCCTATTTTTAAAGTAGTAAAGTATAAAACATTAACTGTGGCTGGTAAGGTGCTAGAAAGCACATTCAAGCTCAGGACTGCGGGTTGAATCTAGTTTAGTCTAACCTACTTGAATAGTTTGTAATACTTCTAAGAAAACCGTAAATATATATATAAATATATATATATATATATATATATATATATATATATATATATATATATATATATATATATATATATATTCATATGTATTATGGGTCCCCATGAAAGGTCTAGTCTCCTTATGAAATAAATAGATTTATTGCTAAGGATGCCATGGACTTCAAGTTTATAATAAAAATCCGTCTTGTATGGTGGTCACAAGACAAGATAAAGTCCGTTTTAATAAGAGACTATAGTTGCCACTACTAAAAGATTTATAATTAAAAACTACATTGAAATAGTAGGTATATAGTTTTGAAAGAACATACTGCCAATTTGAGTATTTTATTGGTAAATTAAATCGTTTTAAGCTCTTTTTTTGCAGGATCGTTATAAAATAGACATTAAAAAAAATTATTGTTCTAAGTTCTATAATTAAAATTTTAGAAGTAGGCTTAGCACGACCCTTTGTAGAATATATGTGCCTTTTGTTTCTGTTTTTCAGCAAAGCCTTTTCTTATGAAAAACATATATTAATATTTTAAATGAAATGTTTTTTTTTCATAAAAAACAACCCTTACTCGGTATTCTAGCGTTCGCGTCCCCTCGGACCCTTCGCCTTATTTTGCAACTATTCTGGCGGCTTCATTATGAGGGCGGATTATTGGAGATACCACGTGAGTCTAATGACATCACCATAACTTGCAAAGCTAGCACCGCTTATAATTGAATAAAAATTTGCATATACTACCAACGGTGCGGAGCACCCCAGTCGGAGTAAATCAATTCCTCGAAAAATCATTTGAATAATGCCAAAGTTTACAGTTTGTAAACTGAATTTACTGTATCTAGCGGTTATTAGATTCCACTAGTTATATTTACTAATTCCATCGTGCAAATTGTGTTATTCATAGATTATGTCATTTCGTACATTCTCAAAAATACTGACTGAAACCAAATCCACAGATATTTTTTTTATTTATTAATCTTTGTACTGTCTTTTATTTAAGTTATTTTTATAAATATTTTTGATAGAAAAATATAACTTTCATTTACTAAATTAGAAAAATCAATTAATTTAGAGTATACTCACATTTGCACGCAAGTGATACATAAAGTAACGTATTGATATATAAAGATACAAAACAAACAACAAATTAAAAGAGGGTGTTGAGTGAGATTGCAAACTAAATAATTATCCCCGGCATCACATCTTACATATTTACGGAATTCAATCCATTTAATAAAACACGATTAAATACTGTTAAAGTTTATATAACCATGTATGACTTCGATTACTATAACATGCATTATGATTTAAATTATTAAATTTATAATTCATTGCACCTTCACAGTTGCAATTTTAGCCCTAACATCATATTTATCGTTTCCAGATAATTAAATCTGCTTGCCAATAGAGGTACTGTAACTAGACAAGTATTTTAATGCCAAAATACTTATTAAAATCATGTAATATAAATTTTATTTGATTTAAAAAAAATCACCTTAAATATAATATTATTTTAAGAAAAATTTGATGAATTTAGATAAAACACACTAATCTATATATATAAAACACTAAAAATGTTTGTTAGTCCGCTATAGGCTTTGAAACCGTACGACCGACGAGCCCCACACCGTGTTTATTTGAAAGCCAAAAATACCGAAAGTAATCAAGACCACTAAAATTATAAAAATTGATTATCAAATTTGGTTTATTCAATTAAGAAAAATCCCATACAAAAGTTTCCAATTCATAAAAGGAACTGCCATTTTCGCGTATTGCATATACGCGAAAATGTCTTGAAGCTGGCTGCCTGCATGGCTACCAATCGAGAAATACTGATATTGATGTTTGTAAATATTAGAATGAACTTGCCGTTACAGGCTGCCGAACTTACGGAACAGAATTAGGTCGATTTTTGATATTTTCCATACAAAAATTTTCAACATCTGTAAAGTGGACATCGTTCCTCGCAAAAAATTGAAAAAAGAACATTGTGAAGATCGCGCGGACAGATCGTACGGACTTTCAAAACAAAATCACTATCTGTCATTCACAACGTGTTTTATCATAATGAGTTTGTCTGTTTATATATGGGAAAAAAATTATTATACGAAAATATTCGTATTACAAGTTTCGTCTATTGAAAAAATTATTCCAACTCAAATCGACATCGATCTTATATCTGCTGAACACCCGCATCAACGTGAAGATCTGATACTTTTTGACGTTGTTTGTAAGAACATCACGGCCCATGCGGAGTGTTGCATATGAATTCGCCTTGTATAAAAGACGGCAAATGCACGAAAAGATATCCACGCGATTTGATCGATGAAACTCAAACTGGTCTACGAAAGCCAGAAGATGGAGGATACACCACCACCATTAAATTAAGAAACGTCGATATTGACATTGATAACATATGGATTGTTCTATACAGTCCAATACTGTAAAAAACATTTCAATCATATATCAATGTGGAACACTGCAACTCCGTGAAATTCATATGCAAGGACATATGCAAATATGTTAACAAAGGCAGTGATATGGCAGTGTTTGAGCTTTCAAATCGAAACTATGAAATCACTCAATTTCAGATGGGTCGCAGTAATGAAGCTGTCTGGCGAATTCTTGATTTCAGTATTCACGAACGATATCCAACTGTTCAATCCAATCTTGCTGTTCATTTAGAAAACGGTCAACGTGTTTATTTTACTGAAAAAAAATGTCGAAGAACGAGGAGCACATCTACAATAATTTTGCGAAAACATTGCTGCATAATGAAGTTCCAAAATAGAGTCAACTATCCAATAGAGATTTTTAACTCTTTGGAACCATCTGGAATGTCACCACACATCTTAACTTTAAAAGTTGGTTCACCATAGATGCTCATTCGCAACTTAGATCCACCTAAATTGTGCAACGGAACAAGACTTGCTGTTAAAAAACTATCGCCACGTAGTTAATGAAAAAATCTTTGTTTACACACCTACCGAAAAAACTCAATACATTGTTTATCCGCTAGCATTAAGATAAAAATTAAAAAATATTTATTTATTTATTTAGCGTAGTAGCACACGCCGGGTATCATTTTTGGTTATCAAAAATATATATATATCAAAAAATGCCACCGAAAAGAGCTGCAATTGGAAAAAATACAGCTGATGCGAAACGAAAAAGAGCCGAAAGAGCAGCCGAAACTGCCGGAAAACGAAAAGTGCGTACAGAGTCAAATAGGTTGAAAGAGCGGCAGAAGAGCTGTAGAAACACCAGAACAACATGAAGCACGTCTAGAACAAGTTCGAATCAGAGCTACCACAGCAAGAGCTGCTGAAACTCCTCAACAACATGAAAACAGGCATAAAGGTTATCAGATACGTGCGGTTAAATCGATACAAAGAATCGATTTTCAGTTGGTGGCATTCAATTATGACAAAGACTGCGACTACAGTAATCATCCGAATGTTGTAATTGGGCCGATGAGCTCTCTTTGTTTGTACTGCCATGCACTGAAATTTCAAAAGGAATCACCCGGTTGAAAAAGCCGGAAAAGCCAAGTTGTCAACGCTGGTTGACCCGCCATAACCGCTTACAAGCTACGTTTCTGACAACACAGCGTTGTCCAAGCATTTGGAAAACAATCGGAGATACAATTCCTGGTGAGGATGGATATTCGAAATACAGACGACGAAAGCCAGAAGATGGAGGATTCACCACCACCATTAAAGTAAGAAACGTTGATATTGACATTGATTCCTGGTCTGGTATTCACGAATGAAATTGAAAAAATATGAAATTCCTGGTTTCAGTATTCACGAATGATACCCAACTTTTCAACATCTTGCTGTTCATTTAGAAAACGAACAACGTGTTTATTTTACTGAAAAAAAAGCCGAATAACGAGCAGCACAGCCACAATAATTTTGCGAAAAATTGCATGAACAATCCAATAGAGTTTTTTAACTCTTTGGAACCATCTGGAATGTCACCACACATCTTAACTTTAAAAGTTGGTTCACCATAGATGCTCATTCGCAACTTAGATCCACCTAAATTGTGCTGTTGTAATAACTATCAACAAGGCTCATGGCCAATCGCTAAGTATTGCTGGTTTGAACATAGAAAATTCCTGTTTTTCGCAAAATTCCTGTTATGTTGCGTTTAGAGTTGGAACGCCGAAAAGACTATGTTTACACACCTACCGAAAAAACTCGATATATCCGCTAGCATTAAGATAAAAAGTTAATAAATAAACAAAATTTCATTTTTTTTTTCGAACAAATAAAAAAAGTATTCTATTTCTTTATTTAGCGCAGTAGAACGCGCCGGGTATCCGCTAGTATTTAATAAACACCTTAAAATTGGTTTAAAAAAAATAAAGGCACATTTAAGTGCTTTTATTAATGTGATTATAAAGCAATGTATAAGTTTTTCTGTTTTTATTTACTTTCATTGTACATTAAACAGTTAACTTATCTAAAGTACAAAAATACGCCATTTTTTTATCTAAAAAAGAGTAGAAAAAATCTCATTGAAATTTTAGCACTCTATTTTCTCAAAATGTTAAACGCAAATTGTTGAAATAATAATCGTATATATATTTAATCTTGTAAATTGCAGGCGGGGAGCTTTGCACTGCAGTCCCCTGCACAAGTCCCCCGGCGAACACTTTATTAAAATTGAAATATTAATTTAACTTCAAATTAAACGCGGCTTAAATAAACCTTAAGGCTTTCGCTCGTACCGGAGAGGGACGGAGTCATCATTGTTCGGCGTTCACAATTCCTTCGGTCACCGAGTTGAATTATAATACTTTATATTATTAGGCATTCCAGAGAAGCTCCGAGGGAGGCCGGCCCGGCGACTAGGGCCACCATATCTACGAAAAACGGAAGCTTTTTTAAAAAATTTCATAGTTTGCTAAGAGATTAAGCTTGCTCAAATAGTCCTGTTTCTACTATATATGGCATTATGCGCTACATCTTCAATTTAGCGTATTACTTACATCCAAACCTTGTATGATGTATGTATGTGGTTTTAATAATTATAACTGTGGGTTTTTTTTTTATATTGAAACTTATTTTTTTCAGAGCACCAAACAATTTTTCCCTGGCCGTTTGTTTATCAACGGCAGCCCTGCGCTTTCCGGGCTCAACAATTTTATTCAAATTTCATGCATATTTTTTTAACTCGCCTCCCTTTAAACGGCCCTTCGGTATTTACTCTTCGCTATTTTTCCGAAGATAAAATACCAAAAACAAAATATTCATAGAACTTGGAGGAATATTCCCCAAGACAGGCTAAATATTTTATTGGGGCAGTTTTGCATTATTGATATTTCTGGCGACTGCACGGGTAACGAGGGACTTGCCTCAGCCCGGGCGTTCCTTCAGATCCGTGATTTTTGACCCAGATCCGGTCTAGCGTGCGAAAAGGACCCTCTGTCACGCTTCATGTTTACTCCGGGAGCGGGTCGCCCTCGTCCTGACCCCGCTGGCTTGTCCGCTATCTTATCTGAATACATCATGAGGTCGAATAAAATATTTCTTATTGTTGAAAATAATTTTTTTTGAAACAACTGCCAATTTGTCTGACGGAAACGTTTTTGAATATCATAAAATATTTTTTAGAAGAAATTTGTTCATTTAACTGTATAATCCTAAAGAGTTGTTCATAAAAAATCAAATAATGAAAGCATATTTTCAATATAGATTTAATGAAAAATTATTTTGTTGGCTCACATGTCATTACATCCAGTATGTCTGTTTTTTACTACATTACTTCGTAGAAAAGTTTTGTAGCTTTGAATTATTTATTTTAAAATTATCATAAGATTGAAACTTTTAATTTTATATAGATTACACTGTTTTACAAAATTAAACAAAATCATCATTCATAAGCCGCATAAAACTTGTACAAAAAACATAACTCCTGGTTAAATCTAGGTTTTTCAGCGTTTCATTTCGTCTGCGAAGCGCGGATTAAAGGTATTACAGTACGAATAATTAAAAAGGTAGGCCTTTGTAGTATAAATGTATGGTGAGTTGTAATTAGAGCTATCTAATTGTTAGGATGTAGTGTAGGTTGGTTGATTAGTGTGTTGGGCGCTCCTGGCAACCCCCTCTCGTTAGATGTTTGCCACCCCTAGATTCGCCCTCCCTTACCTCCGCCACAACCTTCCACCCCTCTCCGTAACCCTGAGCCTCAATCATCATGACGGCAGCTTGTCTTCTTATCAATAAATTCCGACACTTCAAAATCCCACCAAAAACTGTCCAACTAGCAAAACAATCATACATCGCCGTCTTTGTCAAAAGTTTGACCCACTCTGTCATGAAAACCTTTTATAGATATTTAATATAAAAATATTATATTATTTCCAAAACTGTTAAATTTTTAATTTATTTCTTTTTGTTACAAGAAATGATTTCCAATAAAATTCAACGTAAAACAAGTCAACAAAAGGGGTGTGCTAAAAATATACGCAATATATTTTGATAAAATGCTTATATATACAAGGCATCGTCAAATGTCATTTTTCATTTTTCTTTTCTCTGTGAATACTGTAACAGGTTCTATTGGGATAACGCCTGAGATGATAAATCAGGGGAACAAAGAGCTTTTCCTCCATAGATATCTACATATCTAGTCCCAGAGATGTATGGCCTAGAAATAACACGACTTAACGGAGTAGTCAGGTCGTGGAAGACATCCATTTTAGATTACAACCCCGACATCGATCTGATTTGAATTGTTCCCAGTACGACATCGACATTTAATTAATTAAACTTATTTGTTTTATTATTATTTTTACTATTGATTAATCGATAAAATAATATTTATATAAATAATTTAAAATCATAATTCTGGCAAACTCTTTTTTTTTTAACTGTCGGCCCCGGGCAGCGCTGTGGTTCTACTAAAAGAAAAAACCCTCACATAAAGAAAATGTAAAAAACATATTTTTTTATTATCTAAAAAAATACTTTTAATAATATATAAATGTAATATTTTATATCAACGTAACTGTTGTCAATAACATCATCGGTCAAATTATATATTAAAAAGTATATTTCTGTTGTTCAAATTAGAAAAAAAAAATTAAATATTGAATGTGTCTTAATAAAATAAAACCTTTGCTTTTCAAAATATATATTTTTATTTTCAATGTATTTTTTGTTTTCATAAGATTAATATTTTAACAACAAAACTTATTTAATTTATTTATTCCACTTGATTATAATAAGCTATTAATCTAAGGAGTATTTCTTTGCTAAAAGTTTCACAAGCCAAAATTATGAAAATAAAGGTTTTTTTAAACTCAATTAAAAATAAAATACGCAAGTGTTCTAGTTTTACTTTCTTTCTAATTGATAAATAGTACTTAAATTGTTTTTTTTTTACAAATTATTTACTTTTTAATTGATCTATCATGAGGCTTAATCCTTTAAAGGCTCTCTTTAATCAGATTAGGTTTATATTATGTCTTTGTTCAGTCTTAGTACAAATCAAACCATGAAGCGTAAAATTATACGCTGACTACGGCTCTATTAAATATTTTAAACGGAAAATAGCTGAGGAATATTTTCTTAATTAGACTTTGTGCCAAAGCCCGAAAGGTTTAAAAAATAATATATATTTATATTATTAATATTAACTTGTAATTTTAGGTGGCATCGTATTCCCAGAGTGAAGATTTTCGAGTTTTGAAGTCTAAGTATACAGTACCAGACATTTAATTTAATGTCCCGTTCTTATAGTCTCCTTTATTACTACCAGGACAGGTCTGTATAAAGAATGTCCAGTCGTTCCATATAATGACTTCAATGGTCGCTCAAAGTTCTATCTTATACAGTCATTCCAGTGATGGGAATATAAAAACTACATGTTTTGTAAGGCCAATTTGTCCAATGTCCTCACATTACATTAATATTAGCTACATTTGTGGATAGCTTAAAAAACAACATCCTTATATAGTAAAATGGTCGGTTAACGTTTGTTAATATAACAGAATACCTGAAACTTTGATAAATTTCAAATCGGCCATTCAAATCTCTGAAACGTGATCTTTTGGTAAACTGGCATTATGCTTCAATTTAAAAAATTTTCCTTATTTTAAACTTCTTGTTAATATTTTTATACAAAATTGATTTTATATTAACTTTCAATTATTCATTATTGCACTCACTTGAAATAATTTTAAAAAATAATGAATTATGAGGTTTATTGGTTAAATCAACCTCTTCGTGCTAGCAAATGTTCTTGATAAAGTCATATTTGATTGGATTGTGGTAAATTTATAATAAAATTTAAAAGCAGCTGATTGTAAGCGTGGCTTGCAACATACATTTTAATATACACTCGCCCCTCAGAGACGGAGTACTCGCAATGTGGAAGTTCTCGATCTTCCTACTGGAAGTCGAATCGGATCTTTTTAGTATTCATGGCAAGCGCCTTAACTTTTACACTCTGCCAAAGCATGCTTTAGTTAATTCATACAGTTCGAGTTCAGTTATTAAGAGGTTTATACATAGAGTCGTGTTTCTCTTCCCAGACGTTTAGATCAGCTCTGAAGGATGAAAAAACTCTGAGGAATATTGAAAAGTCCCTTATTGAAAGAGAATTTTGCAAATTGTAGAATTCTTCGCCGTACTTTAAATTAAAATTCTGAATATCGATAAAAGCAAAGTGCAATGAACCGACACCGTTCTCTTTCATAACTTAAGCTTTAAGAAACGTCTGCTTTCCAATCGGCAGTGTCCAAACAATATGAATTATTTGTGCAATGCAAAAGCAAATACTGAGACATTCATTGATTTGTAAAGATCAAAGCAAATCATTAAATCAGCAATCACGCAATTCAGGTAGAGATAGCATATTTATGTAATCACTCATTCACATTTATCATTTTCTAATCCTTGGTTAGTTGTTCTGCCATACCATTTTTCAACTCAATTTTAAACTGTGAGTATACTAAACTTACAGCTTTACTTAATAAATATAAATTTATTTACAAAAAAACTTTTTTTTCATTTTACATTTGATTTATCCACCTCTTTATAACCGATTTTTAACCTTTTAGATTTATTTGTTTGAAGTTAAAAACAGCAAATTTATTTAAATACATCTGATATTAATAGCCTTCTTTCGTTAGGCGAACTATTGTACATTTTAATTTAAATATCTAAGGTTAAATGACCCCGAACCGATACTGTTAAACTTTGTTACCGAGCATAATTTTAGATTCAAACATGTTATATCATGATTACAAGGATAAGCCCCCAGAACAATAAACAATAACTAAACATCCCAAATAACCCACAATAAATAGGCAGGTCCAAACCTTAGGCATATCTTTTCACTCGTACTGAAACCCAAAGGACAGTCTGTTGTTACAAGTAACCACACAGAACCCAACACGACCCCTCCTACACCTAGATAACACTGTATAATATTTTTGAGTTTTCGATTTAACCTTTTCCATAACAATCATTTTACAGATATTCTGTACAATTACACAGGAAATAATATTTTTATATCAAAAAGTACTATCATGGGCATGAAGGAAGAAAATTGGAAAATTCCGACTGTTAACCTTCCAAACAACCACCGAAGCAAACCGCAAATGTGTTTTTCTTCCGCATAGGTAAATTCATTTTAAAGGGAATAAGTTTATCTTTCCTTGAATTTGTAAAGACCATCGATCGGCATTGTAATATCATTATTCAATTTGTACATAGCGACTGACTGTAGGCTTCGTGATTTTTGTTTACTGTTTTTAAATTAAGCCACTCAATAAACAAATCATCAAAATAATAATATGATGTTTTTTTACAAATTGTTTGACTTTATATTAATGAGTATTCTGATTATAATATTTTATAAAACTCTAGTTTTGGCGGTACGTATATAATGCAACTTAACCACGCATTAATAATTCAATTTGCAAAGTAGTTGCAGCTTGATTCCTGCAACCTTTGTTAATAGTTTAATACTTCTGACTTATACAACATTTGCATTCCAGGTATTCCATACCACAGTATTCCAGTCAAAGTCCCTTTAGATGAACTCAAGCATCAGCTCGGTATGCTTGAAGAGCGCGCTGCAGCTGACCAACTTTGCCGGGTTGGTCAACTCGTAAATGCATGCATGCACTTACAAACGAAGGAAATATTATCTTAGTAATTAAAAACTTATGAAACGTGACTAAAAACAAGAACTGTGAGTCCATGTTGTCAGAAATATTTCATAAAAATATTTCATTCTTATTTTAATACTGCATATTTTTAATAAATATATAATGTGTGTGTAATCACAAAGCATCAGTTTGAAGCTCATAAACACTATTAAAATAATGTTAGTAATGAGTATAAAAGGACCCGGGACCCACTACACTTTTTTCCCCTTAGGAAACCATGGACACTGGTTCAGCATGAGTATATGCTCAGTGAAATGGTCGCCAACCTCCTCTAAAGATAGGCATTTGATGAAGAAGCAAATAGGTGATTAATCAAATATATTTTCGCCTAATAAATATACTAATATGTTGTATAAATCATAAATGTACAGCATTACCGCCACCGGTGCGCAGTCCCTTTACCCATATTCTTGGAATAAAGATTAATATTATTAATAATAACACACCCTTTTCATTCCATGGACGAGACATAATCCCTCCCCTATCTACAACATGTCGCTAATCGCTCAGCATCCAGCCAACCATAATAATTAATTGATAACGATGTTCATTGAACGATCAGGCCTGCGAGCATACTCGCTCCGCAGCCAGGATACCCATTACCTCACATCCAATTAATTAGTCCACATTACTACAAATAAATTACAAAGCGCAATATTGTTCGAATTGTTACATTCAAGCCTCGTTTATCCGCGCTTTTATTCTGACGCGTTAGGCTACTCAGTTGATCAGTACTAAATGATTTAAACACAAAATCTATATCAAGCATTTCCGGCTCAGTCTAACCAAAGAGACAACTACTTCAACCATTAAAACTGGTTTTCGATAGCAACAAGTAAATTTACCTTTTACAAATTATGATTTTCAAAGCAAAAAAATTAACAATACTTCACGAAAAATTTACTTTTTAAAATTAATAAAATTACGCAGAAACACAGTGTACACAGAAAAGTTTAGAGTCTAGAAAAAATAAGAAGAGTCTGATTCAGTTTTGTAGAGCCATCAATTATTTACAGTGGTCGCGAAATTCTCTAAAATATTTATGTTTGCAGTATTCGCTGGTTTATTTGAACAATACGTTGATAGTACAAAACAAATCCCTAATTAACCAATACGGAATTTCGCTAATTTTGATTAGAGCCAAATTAGTTGGTTTTTAAACTGTAATTGTTAACTTTTATGTTTAATGCTGCATTAATATTATATTTGAATTCTTAATTTTTGGTTTTTACCGCATAAAGCTGGGATCGATGAAACTTTTGCCTTCACCCCCAAATATGTATATAGGTCTATGCAAAATTAAAATTTTGTATATTTAAGATATAGCAAACTTATGAGCTTTTCTTTCAAAAAACAAATTTATTATTACACTGGCTGAGAAAAAATGCATTCATACAATACAAACGTGACAAAAATTGAAAACCAAAATCAATTTAAAAATCATAGCAATAACATTAAAGCGACTTTTTGAGTTAAGCCGTTTTTTTTCTAAATATTAGCGATGTATACAATATAATTAGTTATATAGCGTGTCCCAAATATAACGCAAGATTTGAATTTGTCGCCATTTTTGTAGTAAAGTTTTGGAAACACTTTTAAAAAAAATTTGACAGCTGACAGTTTAAGGTTAGTAAAAATAGAGCGTTACATGATAAAACAATATGTCTTCATTATTTAACAATATTTCAAAAATAATGAAAGCTTGGCAGCCGCAGTTCGAAAATTTCATACAAAATATGGTCGGAATAGTTTTTTAAGTTCGTCTCTCTTCGCTGTGCATGGTCATTAGGCTTCAGTTCTTATGTTAATTGAACTTTGTAAGTATGGAGACCCAGATCTTTAGTTGGTATACGCTGTTTGCAATTCTTGTCCACGACGCCGAATTGAGGTTCCTGGATTGTCACCGATACTATTACGCACTGCTTCGATATTGACATTTGAACGGTTTGTTTTTGGACGACCAGTGTGTTTAGCGTCTTCAACGAATCCAGTCTCCCTGAATTTTTCAATTAATCTCTTCACAGTTGACGATGTTAAAAAACTATTCCGATCATATTTTGTATGAAATTTTCGAACTGCGGCTGCCAAGCTTTCATTATTTTTGAAATATTATTCTTAAATGTTCCCAAAACTTTACTGCAAAAATGGCGACAAATTCAAATCTTGCGTTAATTTTGGGACTCTTTATAAGCGTAATTTTTACTATAGAGGTTCAAATATTATTCATTAAAATAAAAAGAAAGTTCTTTATACTGAAAATTATTTCCCTTTTATCGCGTGTGGCAGCTACGCGCATTTTTTCAATGAAAAGGTTTTTGAAATGCCGCTACTGTTATATATGAATATGTACTTATAATATGAATATGTAGCCAACCACCTTAATTTAATCATTAAAACACACCGCTCCGCAACGGCAGAGGTAAATATTGAAAAGAGATAATGAAAATGGATAAAATAAAACCTGATTATCATGAAAATACAAAAAAGGATGAAAATTATTATGTCCCTGCTGTAATTTACGTTTAATTTTATGCAAATTTGATAATTAAAATACGCTGTATACAAATAAGTAAACATTTAATGGAGATAACACATTATTTTGCCAGATTACAAAGTATTTTGAAGGCCCGCCGCAGCCCGGATGGCGTCCCCGCCTTTATCCTCGGCTACGGCTGTAACCAGAAACAATGATGTCGGCTGACTTGATTAAATAATTACGGATCTTGCGGGGACGTAAATTACGACTGAAACGAGCCCCGTTCGGAGATTATCTCAATTTTATTTAACTTTAATAAATCAACGGGGCGGGGCTGCGAGAAGAAGGAGTTCTTTTCTCCCCGCGCCGTCGCGACGCTCTTTGTGTGAAGAACTGAATGAATCCTAATGAAAAAAAATCTTCAGGAGTTGTTTATGCCTGTATCGATTGTATTATTGTTTATAGCTTCTGGCTGGGTGGCTTGTATCAATAAGCGTTATGTAAGCTGTTTTATTCCACTCGATTTTTTACTTTGTGTGCAGAGCTTTCTTACAGGCACTTAATTACAGAATAAAATTCAAAAAGATTTTTTATACGCCTCAGTTTGTATTTCTTATCTTTTTTTTAAATAATGTAAGTAATCGAGGTATTAATCACTTGTCTGGAAAGAATATCGATTGCTTTAAGAAAACATAAATATTTTACTTGAGGTATATTTCAGCAGAAATATGATAAGATCACGGCGCATTGCGTGTTACTGTTTGTTATAAATTGCGGCTGGCGAACTGCCTACTTTACTTGGAGACCTACTGAAGGAATTGCCAGAGAACCGATCATGTTGGTTACTACATTCTCTCGTGAGTGTAATAATACACTGTATCAATCTAGATGTTTGTCATATAGGCAAAAATTGACACCTTTAACTTAGGAATATATACTTTATTAAGATATAAACTACTTGTTCATATTCTTTGTTGAGACATTACAAATTAGTTGCCATGGCACAAGAACATTGGTTGAAAACAAAATTTGGAGTAAAAACCAAAACCGCCCTGTAAGGTGGAAGCATTCCGTCAGAAATATAATTAAGTTATAAATATAAAACATAATATTTTATACTTACCGCGTGCATGATATTATCAGAAGGGTGGCTCCGTGACAAGGGAGGAGTCGTAGGGGGAGGGTGGCACGTAGTGGCATGTATGGGCACAGGGTGTCGTGTAGATAACGTGTACTTCCATGTAGTTAACTTGTTCATAAATTGTAAAGTTCGCTTTAAAACACACTATCTTTCAATTTTATGCATAACACGGAATGGCGGAGAGCAAATATAAAGGGAGTTTATATGGCGCGACTCCTGAAACTTGGGTACTGAATATTCATCTGCTCCTGTGGTGCAGCGTTCAACGGGAACTTTCTAATAACTTCACATAAATCTTGTCTCAAATTCAATTAAATTATATATGACAGTTTATACTTGCCAATTAATAGTAAATTAAATTACGAACAAAATTTATACCTCACTTATGACTATCAGTTTTATTACTAAATTCTATCTCCCACCTTGGAAAACACTTAAGCGAGGATATTATAAGTTTTTATTAATAAAAAACGTACTTACTCAAGATTGACAAACACTTAAAAAAACTTTATAAATATGTCAAGATATATTTACAAGTTACAATCAACTTTTGAAGTTATTTATTTATAACTCAGGTCCTAACTTGTACAAATAAAAAGCCTTTTTTCAAAAATATAACTTCGTTTATAACAATTTAAGTGAAAGTGGTCTTTGAGTACAGAATCACAAACCGCGTATCCTCCTCGAATCTATGACTTGATTAAGGCCAGTTTGAAAGTTTTAGCTGCCATTTTTAATGCACTAATTTTCTCGGGTGTTGAGCCGCGTCAAGTTTTGATTAATTATCCAACGTTTCAATCCTGACACTGAAGTAATTTCAAGGGAATGAAAATTTATGTTCCTTGAAAATGAATTCAGTGCTGGAGCCGAAATGTTAGAACATTAATCAGTACTTGACGCGGCATAGCATCCTGAGAAAGTTGTAGTCCAGTGATTAAAACTCAAATATACAATTTTGAAATTATAAGAAAACAATCCTCTTTTTTATTATCTTTAATCGGCATTGATTACAGCCTTATCCCCATAAATATATTACTTATTATTTTTACTGGTATGAAGATGGATAAATTTAAACAAGACCCACAAAATGTTTTTGTTAAAAATTAGCAATTTTTCATGAAAAAAAATATTGTTTCATAAGACCAAACAAGGAATCAGCTGCGTCAATTATATTTTTTGTATCAATAGTCTCATTTTTTCTACATAGCACCTAAAATACAAGAGTCAAAATTGTATACTATAGCATCTGTGCACCTACAATAATAATATTTTTTACTTAGAAATATAAATATAACAAAAACTACCATATTCCTACAATAATAATATTCATAAAAAAACTCTCACTAAGGATAATCAATTTTCTCTCTTTTTCTACATGGAATAAAAAATAGGTTTTTTTTAATTCGCTCTCCAATTCTCTCACATTCCAATAATATTTATGGACTAAATGAAAAAGTAATTTATTGTTATTACACCAAGAAATTCTGACACAGTCGGGCTACGGGAGAAAGAAAGAACTTAGAGAAAACACTCCGGCACTTATATAAACGAAACTGTTATAATATACCCCTCCGGATTGTTTTCTAATTTAAATTTCAAAAATTGTGAACTTGTTATAATGGTTATCACTAATAAAAGATAAGGCTGTCTTGTTTAATCTAATCTTATATAGTAGAAATTACCCGTGTTGTAATTACGCAATAAAATTAGAGTATATAGATATTTGCATATAAAAAATCTATATTATTTTATTCTTATTCTTCGAGTGCCTTTGCTTGGGCGAGAGCATATGTTTATTCTGAACCAGCTTTATTAATTCGGTTGTAATCCTGACTTTTTTTTCCTTCAGATGACTGTTTTTTTTATTTTTCTTTGGAAAATCAACTGCAGTAGGTTATTTGGATGGATATAATAGGCTTGTCTTGCGCATTCTGGGCAAAACATTCATTTGTGACGCGGTCAACTCATGATATTTTAAGGATTCTCCTATAAAGCCACATTTCAAACGTCTCAATTTTTTGCATTTCTGCTGTCTCAAGCGCCCAGGTTTCATCTAAATAAAAAATGAAAATGAGATTACATAACATAATAAAGGTTTTTAGAACATAAAGTTTTCATAGGAAAAGGTCTCAAAAAAATATCATTTTATAAGTAAGATTTACTGTAAGAATTGTTTATGATAACAATGAAAAGCCTTTTTATCACATTTTTTCTTTATATTTTTTATTAAAAGAAATCATTTTTTTTGTTTCAGGTATGTGTCAACTTTGTTGGTATTTGAAATAAACTATCGATAGCTCGTAATTTGGTAAGTATAACCCGAATTCACAATGATTAATTTATAAATAATGAGCATTGAGTTAATATAAATATTTCTCTAATGAACACATTCGCAGCATTATGAAATTTCTCCATTCACTGCCGGTACGGCCTTTTGTACACACTGTGCACGTACTGGGGACCCTTGTTCCCGTCTCGACAAATAGATAGTTTGTTTTCTCGGTTATCAGGGTATTATGTTATAATAACCCATACAAATACTCCGCGCTATTTAATTAAAAATAACACCTAATAAAACCTCGATAACTTACATGAAATAACAAAAATGGTATTATAATAATATACGGACGATGAGCATATAAAACAACAACTCGCATAAAATCCCACCCAAAAGTTTTTGGAGAGAACACAGGCATTATTTATTTTAGATACTGCAGTAAGCGAGACTCCGCCGTAGGGCGGCCAAAACAGCCCCGGCATACTAAAGGCCTTCATTACGACTGCTCATTTAATTAAAAAACAACACAAATAAACACTTTATAAATGTACCACATTTTAAGGTAGTTAGCCATAGTAATTATGTATACAGAAATGCCATTTGAAAGCATTTTTTTTTTACGTGAAAAGTAATAACTCCGTTTAATATTGAAACGAACGTAATTATATTTTCGCTATTCGTAGAAAGCGCAAAATGCTGTTTAAAACATAAATGGTTTTCGTGGTTGTGATGTTAAATAGAAAATAACGTCAGAATATTAAATAATTTGATTTTTCTCACAGTACAATTTGGATTACCACTTATTTCAAAGTAATTTCTCTTATTTATAAAACGAAAATCTTATAAGTTTTAGTAATCGTATTTCGTAGAAATAAAAACACTATGATTTTTTGCTGCCACTAAAAGTCAGACTTTTATGTAATATAAACATTGGTGTTTCATAAAGTATTTAGATTGTATAAATAAAAACGAAACCCAATTTTATGATTATTTTCATTTTTTTAATCCAATATTAATGTACAGTTTTTATTACATTAAAACACAATTTATTCATTAAATACGTAAAGTAATCAATCAAATTTTAAAGTAAAAATGTACATTTCTTTTGTTAAAAAGTGTCAAAGAGCTATTTTATAAAAAAATGAAATTAATAAAAAAAAACATCAAATAAACCATTGGATTTCAGAGCGAAATTATATATGACCATAAATCTATGACTTACCAATGCAATTAACATCTAATATTAACCCAAAAATAAATAAATATATTATATATCTGCATGTCTCACTAACACTATATACTTACATATACTTTTGAAATAATTTTTATCAGAAATATATAACAAAAAAAAATGAAAATAGTATACGTGTGAAATATTAACATTTCACCCAAAAAAAAATTATAATTAAAACTTATATCAATGACTCATTAAAAGCGAGTGATATTTTTTTAACAATCGTAACCTAGAAACATACTTACTACCACGCTAAGTGTATTAGTTTTAAGTGTTTGAAATAATGGCTTTAATTTTTAAATGCGTATGAGTATGTATTTGTGTGTGTATACTCGTATATGTGTGTGTATGTGTCGCTTACTCTTCTAATCCACTTTATACAGGATGTCGATAACTCGAACCACGCAGTTCTGCCGCAGGAAATAGACGGGCGCTAGAGAAAACCTCTATGTTTGAGTTTGAAAAACCTTTCACATTTCTAAAAATCAATATTGTATCGAGGTTTCAATGCGTAAAGTCGTATTATTTTATGACACTATTGTCCGCTATTCTTCCTTCCATACTTACTACATATCGCACGCCACGCCCTCGTCCGCGAAACTCACTCTACGAAATTCACTATCACACTATTCTGGAAAAAAATTTAACGAATATATATATTTATTTATGTATATTAATAGCATATATATAAAAAAATATATTTCTGTCATTAACTTTATTGATTTGGCATTTAAACCGTTTCACTAGGGACAGTTCAAATTGTTAAACAAAGTTTATTTTCTCTTGGAAATGTTTAAAGGCAATGACATTGACAACAGCGCTTAAACCGTAAACACCTTTTTTTTCTTATAATTAAAGTATCAATATCTATACTTAGTAGATTGTTAACAGTCAATAGTCACGGCCTAGTACGTGCTTTATTTTGCCCCTGAATGTAAAAAAAAAGTTGATGGCTTTAAGTTGCTGTCAGTTACCGTGAACTCTCCTCTTTACTAGTTTTGTTAGTAATTTTATATCTTTACTCAAATTCATAGCATTTCATTAATTTCAACTGCAAAACTTTGACTTATCACCTACTTAGAAAGTTTCCTAACAGCTTCGGATTCCTAAATCTTAGCCTCATTAATCTGAATCTTTTGATTCTTTATAAAGATAGCTAATTGTTTATTATTACTGTAATTACAGCTAAATTGTTCTGAAGTATTTCGGCTTTAGGTACTTAGTAATATAAATCTTGAGCACATTATGTAGGAACAAATATTTTTTCGGAACTTTCACCTATTTAAGCTCCAATTACAATCGTTGTTCATACGTGTCTGTCTATTTTATTATATATATTAGACTTTTATAGATAATTTTGTACATATATTTAAAGGAGAAAAATAGGACAAACTTAGCATCGCATTAAAAATATTAACACAAAATAGTTTGGTAATTAAGATGATTTTAATAGATATAAATACTATTGTTTGCTGTCAATAGATTGTTTCTAAAAAATATTATACAATATAATTTCAACATAAAACCCACTTTAAGGGTGACTTACACAAATAGATATGCAAATTTTTAAATAGATGGCATAAAATTTTCCAAACAACAAACTCTCTGAACATTCCCTCAGTAAAATTATATTATTAAAAAGAGATTTAATAATACAATTCGTCAACTGATATTTTATTATATACAAAAACAAATATTAGGTATAATACATCTTTATCGTGAATGCATCCCAAATTTTGTGAAAAAACATTTGTGAGATTAATTGAAATGTGTTTTTCCTGATTCGAATAATTTTTTTTGATGTTATTTTTAATTATTATTTTTGATTTACTCTCTGTGCACACCGTTTATTTTATATAGAGATAAATTTAAAATTCACCTCATGCAGTAAAAACACTATTAGGTCGAGTAATCCCATGTTTGCATAAAATATCATATTTTGCCTGTCGTAATACATTTTCAAGTCACTGTCGTGCTAATTGATTCACACCAAGCGCAAAATATATATTTTAGTTTATTCAACTGATTAAAGTCATGTTGACATTATGTTTTTTTTTTATTAAATAAATCAGAGCTGTTTATTTAGGCTAAAAGTGATTTTAAGCTTGAATAGTTTTTTGGGTGTTGTAAATGAAATATTTTGCTTAATCTCATGTGCGATGGGTACTGTGATAATTTGTGATGAATTCGTAGTTTTTTTTGTGTGAGATTATTGTTAAATGTTAACCCTCTTCCTCTGAGGCAGCGACAGCCCTGGGTCCAGGCACGTCACCGGCGAGGGAGGCTCCATACGCTAGGGGCGGCTGCTACTCGGGTATTCCAGGATTTCAAGTAATGTATTTAAATCCGCGGCAGAAGCAGAACAACGAACCGCTGCGGGATTATTTTCATACATGCGCGAGCTGCTCGCTCCGATACGGCTGCGGCAACCGTATCTACTGAGCAAACATTAATTTGTCAGCATGTGAAAAAGACGACGGAACTCTTACATATTAATTAGGATTATCGAAATAATCGTGAAGCTACATTTTGCAGTGCTTCGAAACTCGCGCCCGTCCCTAAAACTAGGATGATTTATATTAAATCGATATCTCACGCGTGTAATTCACATTTTAAACGATAACATATTTAATCTATTTAAAGTATTTACTAAATAAATGTTGCTTGGTTCTAATGACAAGTATGACTTACATTTTCAATCATCATCCTCGGAGCAAGAAAGTTTCGCCTGATCATCTTAAAAATAAAACATTTTAACTCCATATTCATGAGCAAGTACACACGTCTGTAAATCATAACCAGACTGCCGTGAGTTTTAAAGCGCGTGAATTATTTTGCACAGCATCTGCTGTTTGACACAAGGAAATAATTTAGAGGTTTGAATTACTTTATTGAGTTGTTTTATAAATTTAGATACGCCGCCCTCTGGAAATTCTCTTGAAACTAAAGCCCGCCCGCCCAAGGCTCCGGAGCCTCCCCGAAGCCTCCCAGGAGCTTCCCCGAAGGCCTCCCTGGAGCCTCCCTCGGAGACTCGAGTAATAAGATATTTATAAGAATAGAAAGGTGTCCAGATTGTTTTGTCCGAGTGGACAAATAAACTCATGTATAAAAGAATACGCTTCTATACACTTCCAATAAATTATTAAGCAGATGGCATACTTCCCTACATATTGTAAATATTTGAAATGTCGCATATTAACGAAAATCGATGAACGAAATTTTTAACTATATTCTGTTAATATTTATGGCGGCATTAACCCAAATAAGCCGTCCGCTTTATATTCGGAACCTTTTTTCTGTCATTTTTTTTTACTAATTCTCGGAAATACCAATTTTACGCAAAACCAGATTGCCTGATACCGTCTGCTGTAGATATTTGCTGTTTAATAAAAAATCAACTCCGTTTTATATTAGAAGTTAGTTTATATAATATACGTTATTTGAATTTAATATATACTTTGTGATATATTTTTTAACACACTAATGTTGAATTTCATTTACGAAATGTGTTTCAGTTTAGAAACCTTCTCACGCTACGCTGGCTGGCTACTAAAATTGTTCAAAAGTTACATGTCATGCTCACTGCCACCCGATCTTTCCCATAGATATGTCATATTGAAACCCGCCACATGTATTGTGACTCCTTCGTGGATCTCCTAACTGAGATATGACAAACAGTTTAATTCTGAAAAGGGTTGATGATGAAATGGATCCTTCTAAAAATAAAAAAAAAACGGAGAGCATATATAGTAATGAGCTTAATAATATAAAAATGCCCATTTTTATAGTATAACAGAAGTTCATAAACAGAAAAATAGCACATTTTTATTTACAACATCTCAGCCGATAAATCCACGCTTATTTCTCAGGTGTATCTTTTATGCACGTGTAATGACTAGTCGGGTTTTTACAATTTTATTTAGTCTTTTTGTACCTGTACCTCACACGTGTTGCGATCAGTTTGTATAAACTATTGGGTGAAAACATTTATCATTGAGATGTTTAATAATATCCATCATATTATTTAATTTAGTTGTGTTAACAATTTATGATTGTAAATTTTTCTTCTTCAGGTGCCTCTCCTCAAATGAGATAAGTGACTATCTCACATAAACATATCCTAACTAAACTTGTTTGGAAAAAAAAGTGCTTCAGTTTAGTTACGTTTTGCTTAAATTAACGAATGGAAAAGAAATTCGAGGATGATTTATTTTATTGATTTAAATGATAAAAAATAATATGTATTCATTTTTTACATATCAAAATTACCTATTTTTAGAATTTGTTGTTTCGCAGAGGTATCGAGCATGCTACCCTTACGCGCCCTTGTGTTTAACAAACTTCCGCAACCAAAAACCCCATCACTTCTAGTGCAGCACACAACGCAAGACGAGTAGAGAAATTACCCTTCCACAGTTTTGTTTGTTGTGTGTCAACCAAAGTTACAAAATGACTTATCAATTTCGAAAGTTCGCCAGAGTCTGTAACCGTTCGAAGTTTTGGTTGTTTCTTCTATCATTTATCTACTTGTAAGTCTGATGCAAATTGTACTCTTCTTACTTATTGTATTTATGTATATATAACTTTTTTTATATGAACTTGTAGAGTTTTGTTAGTTGGTGAGGCACTAACAATCCACAAATGTAAGTGACCGCTATGTAAATTGAAGCATTTAAAAGACATTAACAAGCTGCAGTTGTTGTTCCGATATCTTAAATTATTTTCACTCTTCTAAGAAAATAAACCAGTGTCTCTGTGAAATGCTCTCTTTGCCGTCAACCAAATGACACAGTTGAAGTGTTTTACAATTTTTTTACAGACAGCTACAACATCTTAATACAAATATTAAAACACACCTAATTTTAACTTTTTTTTAATGATTTTTTTTATTTAAGTATCCAAAATAAAAAAATTGACCAAAACGAATTTAAAAAAGCTTTCAATAATAATATTTAAGACCTTAGCATTATATCGAAATACAGAAAGAAGCTGGTTTATCAAATGTCAATAAGATTTTGAGTTAGAATTTCCAATTGTTTCAATATTCACTGAGGAAGCAAATTGTCGTGTAACCTTTGATTCAGACTTACTGTAGACAAATCGTACAGAGTCGTAATTGTCTTTAAATGCTATCATTGTTTACTTGCTCAATCCTTTCCGTTCAACTAGTTTTGAAGATAAATAAAGTGTAAGATTTCTCGGTTGTAAATTTACTGAGCTAAGATATGCCTTGCTAGTGAAATAAAGATTTCCTCACAGACAGCTTCGTGCGTAATGTGCCGTAGCTATACAATGGAGATGTAAAAGTGTTTAGCATGTATTGTAGAAATTGTAGCACAGAGGAGTACTCGCTAAGTCTCGAGCATGTCTATTGTCATAAAGGATCGGCATACTTAACATGAATAATGAGTTACCCGAACAACCGCGCCCGAGACACGGCCTAGCCTCCCGAACTATCGTGAGTCGAAACAATTCCGCAACTTCCATTATCTATTACATGCTTATAATAATAATTGATTTCTAGGAATAATACGTAGGAGAAGTAAGTATTAAATTATTGTTATAAGATCCGCCTTCTCATACAAGATTGTATACAAGTGACGTGCAGCGGGTTTCAGCGTTGAACAAGCAATTATTTCAGCATCTTAAAAATCTTTATAAATAAATGTGACTGACATGGACTTTGAATCTTCATTGCCATCGCTTTAGCGGCCGGTACTCTTTTCCAATTGGGACATTGTGCTATAGTAAAATCACACACACACACATCTTGTTTAGTAATGCTATTTATTTTACTCAGTTTATTTTTGTAATATGATGTCAAAAACTTGAATTTTCGAAACTTGAGTTTTTACAAATGTTACACGAAATAACATCATCACTCGCCCGGAATTCAAATATGACTTGAATGATTTTCCTGTTTCGCTAACCGCGCCCCACTGCAATAAACAACGTATCAGACGAATCTACTCAAGTACTCATACAACGGATGCCTCTGGTCTCATTATATGAAATACGTAATGTCGGTGGGCTTAAATTTTGCGGTATTCATTATGCCCGGTCGTTTATGCTAGCAAGCGCCACTGCCATTATGACAGTGCTTCCTAATTATTGTTTCGCGGGACCGATAAAGTCTCCCTGGTGACCGTGGACACTAAATCACCGCGTAATGCCTCACAAACAACAAAGTTGTATCCGCGACCCCGCTGGATGTGTACATTTGGACTTGTTTGATATCCAGCAACTGATGCGTCCTCATTGGGTAATTGATCACTTCACACATACGTGCAACTTCACAATACATTTTCAAATAATCTCTCCAAATAGATTGGAAAACATATTGTGTTAATTAATTTCCCACAAAAGAAAAGCTTTAACGTATAAGAAAAAAGTTATCACAGCAAGCGAGTAGTATTAAGAGAATAATACAATTTCTCTGTCTCCAACTGGGAACTTTTCATAGCAATATATATTAATGTTCCAAGCATGGAAATAATATTTTTCGAAATTGAATTATGGTATTTCGTTAATAATTTTAGTAAAAAATAATTTACTGCGCCTTAATTTAGCTTTATTTCCAAAAAGTGAGTGCTATTTACAACGTCTCTTATTTATAGCATGAAAAATCTATTTATTTCTTCTACAGTTCTAAAAGCTGTGCAAACCAAATTTTCAGAAGCACATTTTGTACTCAGTGACAGTTAAAATTTGTTAGAAGTTTACTTTTACAGTGTATAAAACGAGACACAATAATAATTCAGTTTATTCATGATTTTGTTTGAAAATTATATTTAAAGAAAGTAATTTATTTTACTTTATCCTTAATTTGAGACCAACATCCTTGAAAATAATTTATTATTCCTTCTATTTCATCTTACTGAACAATCCAAGATTTACAGATTATCTAAATTAACATTTTTTAAATAGCAACTCGTTAATTACATTCAAACAAAGTCAAATATTCAACGCCCAATTTTCGCAACACGTTTCTGCGCTTTTCATTACTTCTTGTACTATTTTAATTAAACCTCGTCCGATTGCACATTTTAGCTTTTTTCCGAGAAGAATAAACAGTCGTCAAGATGGCCGTCGCAGAACGAAAGATTAATTACGGATTGTGGTATTAATTTTGCCTGTGATTTGGGTTGGAAGCGGACTCGATAGTTCAGTCTTTAGTCATTTAAATTCCAGCACAGGAAAAACAAGACAGCGGACAAAAAAGGAAAAAGACAAGAGAGAGGAAGGAAATGTCAGACACGATTAATGCGGCCGATAAGGCCTGATAGATGGAAAGCAATACCAGGTCCGGTTATTTTTAAATCTAATTGTATCAAATTAAGACAAAAGTGAGATTAGGTAAAAGAGATCCATTTCCCAGCAAATAAATCTCAAAGAAATAGTGTCTTCGAGCAACTTTGTTGGGCGTTTTTTTTTTGTAAAATCCAATTAGTAAAACTTTTTTGCTCGCTTAAACACGGCACTTGCAAACTCATCGTTGTTAAATAAAAATGGAGTCATTAGCTGTGGACATTCCATTTAATATCGTTTTTGTGGTTTTAAAATATTTTTACGTAAAAAAAATTTCATTGCTTTTAACGCTCGAATTACAATTTTTTTGACAACGTGAAAAACAACCATCTTTTCATTTTTGGGGATACAAATGGAAAAACATGCATCACTTCTCTAAAACTATAAAAATACGTGATATTTTAATGTGATTTTCTAAAAAAATCTACAGCAATAAGTAATCTCGAACAAGTTTTTTTAATAAGCTTATTTTGTGTAATCAATTTCTTTTTCGTGCAAATAAGCACCTAAAAAGGATTTGCAGCAAGAAAGCTCCAGGGAAGTCCACGAAGCTGCGTGTCAGATAGAGCTGACAAGGAGACGACCTCTCTGACCCTCGTGGACCGTGTCACTGGGGTCTATTCTTTTAACCGACTGAGGTACCTAGAACAAGTAGATGTATGCCCGAGTCCAGCTACGGTAGCATGCGAAGGCATCAAGCAAGTGATTATTCTAGCCACCTTGGTTATTCTCGTAAAAAAAATAACATTAAAATATTCAAAAACTATTAAAAAAATGCTGAAATTTGACTATTTCAAATAAACATTTTTCTTTTGTAATTTACTCATAAAACAATTAAGACAATCATTTATATATTCATAGTAAGTTATATTTTGAAATATTGTCTGCAATTTAAACCTGATTATATTTCAGGGCTGTTTTAATTAGAAACCACTGCTGTCTGAACACATGCAATGCATACAAATGTATATAATTTGCCATGGCCTGCGCGTTGCCTTTTCGGTATGTGCTTCCGAGTGAGTGCATTAGTTAGAATTTATCTAGCTGAAAATCGTATATCTGGGCGGGGAACATGCGTTTGGATCGGCTGGAAAACTCTGTTCTCCCTTCCACTTTGCCAGTGAGCAAATTGATGATCATGTATCACTTCCGAGTATCACTACGCCGCCTTTTTAAAATTTAAATCTCGTTTGAAATAGATCAGCTTGTTAGGACCACTTGTTTTTTTTTTTTTTAATATTAATTGTTTTAACCTGTTGAGTAAAATTTAGTTTCAATAAAAGCAATTATTGTATTATTTTCAATAAATATACATTTTTAATCTTAAAAACACTTTACTTAAATATTTATATTAACTGTTATATTTACTTGCAAAGGGTGCCTAACATAATGAAATCAGCAGAAATTTAAAGTCAAGAAAGCACTATTAAAAAAGTATGGCGTTTATTATTTATAGAAATGTATATTTATTTTATATTCATATATATTTTTAGAAATTCTATTCAGAAATGGTTATAAAACTTCAATAAAATTATGGTTTTCAAAAACCATATAGTTCAAAGTTTCACACTCTGCTTAAAATAATAACTCTAATAACAATAAATCAAAGATTTATGGTCACATTAAATACCTAATGTTTTCCCAGCAAGCATTAAACTTAATTTCGCAGAATTAAGCAAGTAAAGTTCTCTTTGGCCTTAGCTTAAATTTCAAACTTCTTTAATTATATAATTTTTAAATATATAAAGTTCCCAGCTCAACAATGCCGGAGCTTCTTACAGCTGTCAGATCAACGTCTTAGCTCTCCAGCCCGACTGGTTTATTTTCAGAGGTGATTTCTTTCTACCTTTTCAAGGACTAAATTATATTTTTGATACCGTCAGAGTTGCAGCTTTCCGCAAGAAGCACTTCATGAAATATATTTTTATTTTATAATTTACCGCGTCACGTGCAAGGCGTCTCTCTGCATTTGTCAGTCAGAATTCAGGACTTTCATAATTTCATATACTACGGCGCAGCGGTACAAATATACAGAGTTAATGCAGTCTTTGATATTACGAGGGCTGCCACTTTTCATTTTTTTAACTTTAAAGTGCTATAATGCTACCACGATAGTGGAGTGGATTTTGAAATCAACTTTTGTATAGATACAGTTCACATACACAGTTTTGATCGTAGTAAAAAAAAATGTATCATTTGATTTGGAAAATAAATGCATTTCTTTCAAAAGCTGACTTTTGAAATTTGAAGGCCTATTAGCAATTCTTATGAATAGATAATTTAAAAAAACTTATATTGAATTGATTTTCTTCATAATTTTTATTACTTTAATTTGAAGCATACTTTTTAAAGATGATTTTGGATTACGCGGGGTCTAATACACAATATTTACATAATCAAATCACAAAGGAAAGGAACACGAAATTCATCGTTTTTTTTTCAAGACACTTCTGGGCTTCGAGTCCACACCCCATCTTCTATCGCGGCTTGCCACTTTACTTAATACAGTAATTGAGAAAGTGAGCTCGTGAATTTAACGTAAGAAATCGATTTAGAAAGGTTGCTAGATAAATATATATTAGAAATTTTTCATAAAAATATATTAGTAGGGGTGACAATCTTAGATTCCTGAAACCGAGGCTGTGGCGTGATCGTGACGGCCGGCCTGGGGGCGACAGCGCGGGGAAGGAGCTCATTCACCGATTGCCCGACGCTGTGCTGACTGATGTTGATTGATGGAGGCTTGTGTTCAAAGGATATCAGATTCCCATGATAACATGCAGTATTGAATGGGACCGTATTACCGATATATACTGCGAGATAAAAGTTACGCCAACGATAGATTGCAGGCAATATGTTAAACTACATCATTTAATTCGTTTCTGAAATATGCTTCTGCATACGCACTGTTTAAAAAAAGCTTATTGCTTTTCTATTAATATATTTTTTCGATACAAGACGAAAAGTTAAATATATAATCTCATGAAAAATGTTATAATTTCATAAAGCTACTTTTTATCCCTTGTTTTATTTTTGCTTATAACACTTACATAAAAATTTGCAATGGTGTTTATTCCGCGTGTTTTTTTCACAAGTAAAGTTAGAATATATATTTCAGAATTGTTTGCGACTGCGATCTGAAATCAGTATATGATTTTTTTAATAGAGAACAAAAAAGTTTTAACCTGCAATCTAATCAGTAAATGGTAAAAACATGGATTAATAATATACACATATTGATTTGTACATTAAAATAAAGTTAGAGCAATTTACCTCTGGTGGCATTGTCTTAATAGTAATAATACAATAAAATTAAGAATTCAGTATCTAAGAATCATCGGTATGGAATATAATGCATAACTTTGCATGACTACTGGATCACTAGTCAATGGATTCACAATATAACTTCAAAGCTACTTTTATATTACACATTTTAATGCAAAGGAGAACTATATTTTAAATGATGTAATTGCATGAATAAATTCAGTAGTTTAAAAAAAAGTAATTTCCGTTGAAACGAATTCAGTCTTACATAAATTTCAATTTAATCAACAAATTAACTTAATGAAACTTCAATGGAATTAATCGGAGCCAGATTTATTCAATTCATTACGCAGAACGGCCCATTTGTGTATGCATTCCTGGCTGGACCTTCCGAGGGCCTCTCGAGCCTCCAGAGCCTTCCAGGCCCTGCGCAACCCGCCCGGGCCTCTCCAAGGCCTCTGGGGCCTCCCTTTTCTTATCGTTAGCGCCTTCCTTTGTCCTTCTTTTAATTACGCTAATCGCATTATATTTTACTGCGTAGATTAAAGATTCGAGCAAATAGAAAAGAAGAATGGAAGATTATTAAAGGATTTTCTTGTTTTGCTTAAGGCTTTGTGTCGGCGGGTCGTATCGGCGGAATGCTTCCTGAACAATTAATGCCCTCGATATTCCAAACGGCTGGTTTTTTCATTCAATTCAATTAATTTTATCAATCGAATTTAGAAATAGCTTACACTAAAAAAAACAATATTGATTTAAATGAAAATAATAATTTTATCCTTTTCTCTATTTGACAATCCGAACCTAGCATATTTGTGAAACTAGTCCCGTCAAAATATAAAAAAATCGGAATATCTCTAAATATTCTCTAAATAAACATATGGTAGAATCCCACAAAGAACTTTCTGTTACAAATATTAAATGTATAGATACAATATTTTTTTTATTATTTAATATTAAATTTTTTGAAAATTTTAAGCGCTCGTGATCTGCTTTCAGCACATATGATACTTCATTTCAAAACATTTCCACGTTGGCTCTTTGGCACTTAGATTCACCATCTTATAATATGCGACCTCAAATTTAATAAAACAATAATCCGATAGTAAATCCTGCACGCCAGAAACAAACTTGCGACTAGAAAGTTTGCTTGGCAGCATCTGAAACCGTACATTAAATCTGATAAACAATTCGAACCGCACTCGTGTACTTTTTTATGCGGATATTTACTTAACAAAGGACTGGCTAGTAAATTATCCGAATTCTTTTTAAGTACAAAACAAATAACTGAAACATTAAATTATAATAATTTCAATTATCTTCATAATAATATAAACTAATTCAATGATAAATTTTCATTAGCGACGCTTATTATGTTATGAGTGTGCTGGGGAAGCAGTGTAGGGCATTAGGCGCGGATACGTACACGCTTGTTTCGCAAAGATTTGCCGTATTATTTTTCCTTTCTTGTTTTATTAAGGGTAATACGGTCGGTTCGTGCTTGTCATCGCGCACTGTTTGCCCGGCCTAATTCAAGGCCGACTCAGCCTGAAAAGTAATACCCCCGGCCCACGCACTCTTTGTTCGGTGACTTTTCCATCGCATTGACATATTACATATTTCGTAAAACCGGGTTTCGTTTTCTGCTTATTATGTAGCCATAATAATTAATTATTAAAATAATTCATGTGCCGTTGGAATAATTCGTTTACCTTGGACGAGCCGCTAATTTCAGGCTTCAATTTAATGTCAAAAAATTAAGCTGTTATACTTGCTAATAAGATAATTTTATTTTCGCATCATGATATTTTTAACTTAACAAATGATGTGATAAAAATGAGCATATTATGACGCTTCCATAAAATAAACCATATTCAATATTTGTAAGAAAAATATTAATATTCCTAAGAAGTGCGTACAATTTCATAAGAAGTGTTAAATACAGCACATAAAATTCTCTTTTGCCTTGGGTACCTACGCACCGCTTTTTTTTTATCTCGTATTCATACTCAGCCTCCTCGCATCACGCCTAAATCATTTTAAAATCATCCTCTTATTGGAGAGACTTAAAGGATTATAAAGCGATTTTTCGGGACCGTGTTTAGAATATTAAATACCAAGCTGGCGGCTCCCGTCTTTATCCGGGATTTTCGGTCGGGGACAAAGCGGGACGTTTTAAAGTCTTTATTCCCCCGGCGGACATTGTACTCCCCCGGAGGCTCTGCGGGGGACATACCTGCGTCTCTCCTCTACATCGGTCCGTTCTCGGAATCCAAATTTGTATAAAAAAAGAAAACAAAAATCCACGGAAAAGACTCCTGACTTCATAGCCGGCGGGCATTGCCCAGGTGCTGAGAAAAATAAATTGCGAAAATAGACCGCAGGGACTCTGAGGTACTCACCTATTTGATTTCAGTTTCATGGAGCTTAACTTTGTTTATTCACTGCAATTTCGCATCAGTCGATGTTTTTTTTTTTGTTTTGTTTATTTAACGTAGCTTTATCAATTGAAAATTTTACTCGCTGAACAAATAAGATAAATCAATATTTATACAAATAATAGAACGATGCATTCAAGCATTATTTTATAATAGAAAGTAAATACTTTTTACTATGGAATTATTATAAATTGAATTCTCTACCACAATTTATAAAGAAATCCTTTTAAATTTTTAATTTGATTCACAAATATAAATGATTCAATACAGTGTTAAAAATTGGTTCTCAAGATGCCTTCTAAAATTAACGCATAAAAACTATCAACCAATTTTTTCACATGGTTTGGATACGATAGTTAGTGTGAACACAAACAAAATTAACAAACGTGACTATTTAAAAAAAACTCTAGTACGTCAAATCATTATGATTATTTGAGAATTTCGTAATTAAATTATATAAGGTAAATGCAAAGTCTTAGAAATGCTCTCTGTTGTGAACGGGCTTCCAAGTCAGGATAGAATTCTCAAATTTCCTTTCGCAAGCTGCTTGCTGTGAGGAATTAACCTTCCAGGGGCTAAGGACGATAGGCGGTTTATCAAGGAGATACACTGATAAGATGAAGTCATCAGGTCAAGGAAGTGACAGGCGCTCGTTTCATTTGAACCAGCGGCAGAGCAAGGCGGAGTTGCAAGGCGCTCAAATTAAAAAGCAAGCCGAAGCGGAACAATTTCAATATTTTTCTTGTTGCAGTGAATTAAATAAAAATAGTAGTACTAAATAAAATTAACGAATCAAAACTTTTAAACTAAAAAAAATATTTTTCGGTGAGCAATAAAACGACCAAATATAAAATTAGATATTTATGTCTAGATTTATTTTATGAAGCTTATTTTCTATATATAAAACAAAGCACTGGTTTTACTGGATCATATAATATTACGTATATTCTTGATAATATTTCTTACGTAAAATGATTCTTGGTTGTTTTTTTGCAGACTAATTAGCAATAAAACTCCTAAGTTCCGATTGGAGTGAAAAGTTTCTTTGTTCAAAAGAAATTTGCGCTGCGCGCTGGTGGAATTATTTTAATGCAATGTTTCATCGCCTTGAAATGTTCCCGTGTTTCCTTCGCGGATTATGCCGCGAGGAGGGGAGAGGAGCGGGGGATAAAAACTACCGGCTGTCATGAGAAATGATCTTTTTGCGAGGCGCAGGAAGGAAATCTAAACGGCCGAAAGAGAGCAAAAAGTGTAGAAGCCGGGGTCCGGTTACACGGCGCAAGGCGCCCCCTCGGCAGCGGGGAAATCCCCATTATGTCTTTTCTTGGTGCAGGACCATTTGTCAAGATCCAGATCCTCGTAAAAAATGTACAAATGTCATAATATGTCTAATAAGAGCCCTTGTTTGCTGTCTTGACATTCATTACGACCGTAATGATAAAGGGACCCAAACCATGTCTGGGATAATCTTGCTTATTTTTAAATACTTCCATACCGACGCAATGCAATAAAGTGATGTCATTTTAACATAGTTATTTCAAACCTTTTAGATGCTACAATAAATTAATTTTTTTATAAAAAATGAAACAAATTAAAAAAAAATTACTCTTCGAAAAAATATCAAAGCATTTGTGAATATTTTGATAAATTGACAAACGCGATAACACTTTGAACTTCCCCGCTTCATGTTTCCGCCTATGCGAAAACTACAAGAATTTTTATATAATTAAACATCCCCAGTCTCATATTATTTATCTGATCACAAATTGCGAGGAAAAAAACAACTTGAAACTCCCGTTAATAGAAATACTTGGTGTAGTAAATCTAATTAACTATCAGAGAGGCGACGCCGGCTCGTAGCGCAAAGGGTGTTGGCCTGTTTTGTTCTATGCGAGGTGAACAGAAAGCTCGGACCGTACCCCAGAGTCAATCTTCATCGTTGAATTACACAACACGAGGGGTGAGAGGGTGAGATTTTAAACTCTAATAACCTAATTCGTTATGTATTAATAACTTTTTATAAACTATTCATCAAGATGCATGTGATGTCGAATTTGTAGGCGATGAAAAAGCTCGATACTTTGAAAAAATAAGAACTTGGGTTATTGGTTTAAACAGGACTAAGAATTCATTGACGGAAATTCGCTGAAAAATAACTTCTCAAAACGGCAAAGCAAATCAAATAATAATCAAATGTAAAAGCTTTTTATATCGTGACATAAATATTTATTCATTAAAATTTGTTTTGCAAGGGGAAGACTGTTGCAGATGTGCCGCATTTCCCATTCAAAGCCCGCGAAGCTGAACCATCTTATCCAGATAAAATCTGTCATTTACATGTACAAGCAGGAGCAGATTGCCTCTCGGTTGTGTTTGTACGGATGTAATAAAGTAATAAAGGAAATAACTTATTTACTTACTTACTAGTCTGCGAACTTCGCGGAGATTATTTATTTGTGTGGACTGACGCGGAATGGTATCCAATCTTGACAACGTGTAGGGAGTCCCGGGAACTTAATAAGTCTAGATTGTAACTTTTTAAGTACTTCCCGTGAGCCGGTCTGATCAATTGATGCTTATTATTTCTTCATATATAATACTTTGGAAGAAACTTATATATATAAGGGTATTTCAGAGAGTTTCAGCAGATAAATTTGATAATATAGCTTCGATATTGCGATCAAAATACAAACGGGATTATTCAAAAGTATGAACACGAATATAAATAATGTTTTAAAGATATAAGATTTTAGCAAAATATATGTAGATTTTTATTTATCCTTCAGTGAAAGTTGCTTGGTTGCGATTTTATTTTGTTAAAAAATTAATAATTTTTAATAGTAATGCCCATAAATCAAAAGATGTTTTATTTGGTAAGTAATTAATCACTTGGTCTTGTAATACATCAAAAAACCACATTTGTGAAAAATCAAGCCACAATAAGTTTTTTAAATAGAAATGGAGACTAGAAGACAATGTTAGATTTTTTTTAACAATAAATAATATTATAAATTAATCAAATGCAATATTTTTTCAAAAAATTCAGATATGGGTTTATCATCTTTGATTGTTTATGTAAGCAGAAGGGGAAAAAATATTAACAGGTATACTATATTTAAATTAATTTGTAAATAATTTTATTTATTAGTTATATAAAGAATGAATGTAGTTATTTTGATCTTATTATCATGAAGTTTAATGGTGTGTCAGATGATTCAACGGCTACTGTAGATGTATAGATGTCAAGTCACAGGTAAAATTAACGTTTCAGGCTTCAGTTTTACTTCGTACAGCATACTGCTTGTATTTATTTTTAAGGCTAACGACTTTGGCTGACTTCAAATTCTTTTTAGCTTTGTCGTCGCTCGAAACGCTGAAGTTAAATATTTGATGTGCCGGTTCCATCAACGCTTATGCTTGGTAAACGATTTCTGAGGAATTTGAACACCTAACCTGTTGCAAATGAACAAAGTTTCGGGCAATCTCCCGCGCGGAGGCTGGCTGGATAATTAATTGCATCTTGAAGCGGCTAAATCGATCCAATCAGGTATTAAGTTTTCATCCGGCGCGGGCTGCGCGAGGGATTCTTTGCGTCGCATAAATTAACTGCGAGGGCACACACTGGGGCGGCGCGAAAACTTTGCAGCCGGCATTGAAAATTTATTTGTAGGACCAAATATATTTTGTGTTATATTCGTTTGTTTAAAAATCAAGCGTACTTTTGATTTCAGATGTGTCCAAAAATAAATTTGTTGAAATTTAGCCAATTATTAGCTTATTTCAAAATTATAAAATAATCGTCAAAATATCTACTATAATAATAGCCATTGTGTGTGTATGTTTAATTTTTTGGTTCTCTGTAGAATATCTTAAAAGATACAACGCTGATTTTTTGCACGTAAGTTCAATAAGTTTTTTCGCAGTTATGTGCCGAATTTCAAGACGATAGGATAATATTTTCATTCATAAACTAATTAAATAAAACTATCAAATATGCTTTATGTACGAATTATATGATTCTGTTGTTCACAGCGAGAATTTCAAATTTAGAATTTTTACAAAAAAACGAAATATGATGCTTCTAAGAAATTTCCAGTTTATGTCAGCTTGAAACAAGTACCAATTTTATTTTTTAGTTGCGTTAGAAATTATCAATCACATCATTAATAACTTAAAATGCCTCCTATAAAAATAACACCGTCTAAGCACAGCAAACGTAATTAAAAAAGAATAGCACAATTGAACGTGATAAAGACTACATCTAATAAATAACAGTGCAGTGAAAGTGATTCGTTGTTTGTGACACGAAATGTGATATTTCCTAGAATGGCTTTGCTTTCGAAATTTATATCCGGTTTTTCAAAATATATGTGTACAAAATGAAATCAAATATTTATCTAATTGTCAGCCAAACATATGTTCAAACATTATTGCATCGTTCATCGAATACGTCATTTTATGACGGGCTACATTTCTAGTAATTGTAATATTGTAGATAAAAGATGTAAATATCAAAATGATTGCATTTAAACACTTTTCAGGAACTGAAAAAAAATTGTTTATTACATACAATGGATCTTTTAAAGATACTATTCTCAAGAAATATAACACTGGAGATTCAAAAAATGTTATATCGTTTCAGTTCTTCCTTATGGGTTCGAAGCTTGGACACTGAAGGCAGCTACTATGCAAAGAATTGAGGCGGCAAAAATGTGACTGTATAGGAGAATCCTTAAGATACCATGGGTTGACTGCGTCACAAATGAAAGAGTCTTGCACAGAATGCGCAAAGAAAGGGAACTCTTGACGTTGGTAGAGAAGCGGAAGGTCTCCTATTTTGACCCCATTTTTCGTTACAATAAATATAGCATATAGCTTGTCCAAGAATATATCGATGAAAAAAGGGCATTGAAAGAAGGAAGTTTACGTGGATGCGGAATTTGCGTTTGAATTTGAATTTGACCGAATTCGTGAGACTTCAGGATAAAGATATATACGATGAAATGGTCAAGATCTGTTTATTTCTAATGGTGTATTTCTTCTGGAAACATTTTTTTTATGAAACTCATTTATCAAACTTATTAAAAATAAAATTTCCTCTACCCGAAGTAAAAAATGAATCTTGAAAAACACGGATATCGCTAAAAAATTCTGCCCACACAAAATATTGATTATCGTCAAATTTGTGCGTCAATCCGCGAACTCTCCGATCGGCCCGCGTATAATGGCCGCCCGCTCCCGTCTGTTATTTCAATTTGAGCCTCTTGTAGGCCGTGCGGATAAACGGGTTAATAAATTCCCTTCAACCGACCAAAATTAAATGACGGGCAAATTTCCCAGTCGGCCTATCCCGCCCGGCCTCCTTGCGCCGGGATCTTTGTCGGGCCCGGAGCACCCCCCTGGCTAGTGATTTTATCACTCAAGATAGTTTTTTATCTCTTTCAATTTTGCCCAAAGTGTAAATGCCCACTCCGGCTTAAAAATTTAATTTAAAGCACGGGCTTTATTCAGTGCTGCAGACTTGTGTACTTTAATTAAATTTGCTAGAACGCAGAGGCCCATTGATGGCGGATTTCACTTTATTTCACCTTTCAGGTCGCATGTTCTAGGTAGAGTATTATAAAAATCATATATTTTTTTTATATATTGAAAAAATATATATTGACTTGGTAATATTATGCCAATTCTAAGTTTCATTGCATATTGGTACGTATAGGTTTTTAACAATCCACCACATAGTTGAGATATAATTTTATCAAATAATTAATTTCATTAATGTCTATTACGGATTAGTCAATCAGATGCGTATTTATTACGTGTGTATGCGTGTTTATTATATTATTACTAATATGATTATGCACATTAGTTCATATATAGAAGATGACTTAAAGAAACTCTCAGAAAAATATCATCGTGATTTGTGTGGGATTTGAACTCAAATATTGATTGGCCTGGGCACATTGATTAATATGTAGAGTATGACTGTTGAAAATTCTCGATAAACGGAAGTGATTCGTTAGTACAAGGGTTCGTACACCGGCCATGTAAGCCAGGAGATGTGGGTTCAAATCCCACACAAATCACGATGATATTTTTCTGAGAGTTTCTTTAAGTCATCTTCTATATATGAACTAATGTGCCTAATCATATAAGTAATAATTTCATTAAGATAATACAATAATGAATTTAAACTTGTCGGAAATATCTTAATATTTTTGCACTTTTATATTTTTGCCCGTATATATTTGAAAGTTTTTATCACCTTCCTGTAAAATTGTGTTGTTTTTTATAAGGATATTCCATAAGTACTTATTACCAAAATCTGTTTTCTACAATTACCTGGCAATGACTGTTTAAAATAACTACATATTAAAGGGGGAAGTTTGGGAACATCGGAAGAAACAGTTGTTGCCAAGCACACTTCACAGCGAGCTAATATGGACTACCCAAAAAGTAATCGTCGCATTGCGTCAGTACTAGAATTTATCTTTGATCTAAAAAACCATTAATCAAGCAATAAATTTCACTTTTTATTTACGTAAAAAACAATAAATCAATCCAAATACTTAATCTGTTAATATTTTTTCCATCTTTAAAATACAATATTTATATAATTATTATTAAAACCTGCTTAGAAATTATTTTGTAGTTTTGATATAATTAATAGAATTTTTAAAAAAAAATGTATTATTTATAACATTTAATATTACAGGTGGATGTGTGTTTAATGTAGACAAGTGTTTAAGATTGTAGCACTTCTTGTGAATATTCACATCTGCAATATATTTTATTCCAATAGTATAGATATGGATAAAAGCACGAACCGGGTGTGCGCCAGGCCTTGCAGGAAGTTGTTTTACTGACTTGGCAACACTGTTCATTTGTATTGCTTGCTATCAGAAGTAAAATCGCTAATTAGTCTCACGCATATTTCACTCTGGTTAAATACGATTTGTACTGACATTGTAAATGATCCGCTCGAATGAAAAATTACTATTAACTGATTAAACCGAGAATAGTAATGGATCGATAACAGGTACAACAATATCGATCATTTATACAATAAAATATATTTATCCGAATTAGTAACAATTTGACTAAATAAAATTGTTTGTGTGAATTTTCGAAGAAAATAATTATAAGGCTACTGTGTAAAAATTAATAACGTTGAGTCCAAATCATAAACTAAAAATATTAATAGGTTGATTATCAATACATATAATAATTTATGTATTAATGTTATAAATATTGGCATGTTTCCATTTTTATTAATCTACTTTATTTTAATGTGTTAAAGACTAAATCGCTAAATGTGATTTCAAGTTTTGTTTTTAAACTTACAAATACAAAATAATTACCATGAATATAAGAAGTTGCAAACGAGATTCAATTTCCTGAAAGTGCATGTTTGAATTATAAAAATATCAAGGGTTTTAATTTAATTTTTTGTTTTATATTTAGATTAAAATATATTCGATTGTATATCCCATAGACGCAAAAGAAATACTGCTTATAATAAAAATGTCACTCAATATTAAGACCTACTCAAGAATAACTATATTTTTCTTCTTGTTATTAATTAACTTAATACAAGCGAACAGAATATTTCTGTTACAGTGTGAGTCTGTGTAGAGGCTGACTCACGTATTTCTAATAAAATACAGCCAGGAAAGTGTAGTTAATGGTTTTAGCTAGTTGTTATCGATGAACATTGACTTCTAGCTTCTATTCTGGGAGATGTTAAATAGTTTTTGCTGGCAGCAACTTCGGATGTCACTTAAGATGCAGTGACTCTGCATTAGCTCTAAAATGCTTTCCAGCTATATTCTCAGAACTTTGGCTTCAATATTAAAATGTATTGTCCAAAAATATGCCACGGTTTTTCTTACTAAAAGCAAACTTCTCAAGATACATTTAAGTCATGTACAGTGTTATTATTTTATAAACAATGCTTTAAAAGTACGGTCTGAAAGATAAAACTTTTATTGTGAGTTTAAAAAAAATAACTCAATAAAAAGAAATGCACTTAAAGTAATAAGTATTTCAAAGTAATTGAACTATAGAATATTTAAAAAATCATCAAATGTCTTTAAAAAAGGAGTGAGGTTTAGTCAAGAACATAACTACAAAAATCCTAAATATCAATTAAAATCTATAGATTTGTGTTTCTTCCTAACTAAAAAAACATGTCATTAGATGGCTCACATTGTGTTCAAGAATACAGACATTTTTATGGTGGAATTTTTCAAGAAATTTTTCGCGAATTTCACTTTAAAAAAATTTCACAATTAAATAAAAAATGTGAATAAAAATGCTGCTTGTAAATCTTGGGAATTCCACAATCTGATCTGAATTATAATTTTTCTTCAAACGCTGCAAGAATCCACAAACTCGTTTTGTCCGATATGAAATAATAATTGGGGACCCAATATTTTTATTTTTTACATCGCTCTCGTATAACGAAAAGGTTGCGTATTTTAACTTGGCTTCACAGCCATGTGTATTTTGTAATTTTTTTTTTGCTGGGTATTACTTTTATTTACGTTATAAAATTTAAAACAATCATTTTTCGGTAAGGGCCGAGCCGATCTCCTACAATTGGGCTAGCAATTATTTACTTTGGAAATAAACCGCGTTGACAGGCAGACATTTTTAAGTGTCTTGTGTATTGTTTCAAAAGTCTACCGTTTATTTAGACGAAGACAAATGGAAAGTTCTCACTTGCCCGTCCTAATTTATCTTTTGAGATGAACACAATCTCGCGAGACACTCTCTACTGTCACTCGACTAACAATCTATAAACATGTCAAGAATTTTGAAACTTTGGAGCGAGAAGCATCGAACAACTTATCGAAAGGAGTAGCTAGAAGGCATGCAGTTTACTTAAGAATAATTAATAAAGCCATGGAATAGACATTATTAAAGAAGTACAAAACTCGTTTCTTTTCTATGAAAGTATTGTTGATAATTGACATTATTCGCAATTGCATTAAATAAACGTATTTTTTTTCCTCTTTATTACAGAAACAAGTAAGGTTTAGTGCATAAATAATAGATCATTAGATGATTTGATTTTTGGGTGCCAAGCTGCATAAAGCTTTGAATCCTATAATATTTCGAGAGCTGCATCGTGGAGTGGTGTGCTCAAATACAAAATGGCATATTTTACAAACGAAGTTACTGATTATATCTCTAAAAACTTACGAGCCTTTCAAATTATTGTTTCTTTAAATGTAAGGTAGATTCTACTCACTTAGTATCAAGATTTACTCGTTGGCACGGTAAAATAGTCGGATTCATTTGAAGAATTGACGGTGGATTCTATCAAGATGATTATGATCGAGCTCATAGGAGCGCAGTTGGTGAGTTTCGCCAGATGTAGTGGAATTATCTCATCTCTAATGAAAGTATTCATCAATATCACGTAGACGTATTAAGCATTACGACCACCTCCAGCTCAATAATAGTTAACGACGATCGACGATAAAATCAAGCCGTAGAGAGGCCGCCTCTCGGTGAATAAGAACAGAAATACACGGATATATAATGAAACAATTCACATTATCCTTGAAGTGCTACAATTATTAATAAATTGTATTTATAATCATTTTCAGTTATCTGTTTGATTGAATTTATATATATTTATGTTAATTCTATCTATAAATTAAATTTTATAAACAATAACACAATAGTTGATTTTTATTGTTGATTTGATGTTTAATTGGTAAGGTTTAGAACGATAGTTTTTTGCTAAATACAAACATTAACATGAATTCAAAATACTCACTAAATATTTAATGGAAAATTTTACCCAAAAAACGTATATTAAAAATTAAATATTCCTTGTCATATTTCTCAAGTATAAACGACGCATTCATTGTTTATGCGATGCTTTTAAATTATTTCAGGGCACTGGACCTGCCGCGCGTCCAGACACCGTTAAGCTCCAAAACCACAGCGAAAGTATCTCGTATATGATTTAATTATTCACAAACAATATTTCCAGTGGCGCCCAGGCTGGGTCCGGGCGGTTATTTTAGTGCCGGGCGCCCCCCGACCCCACCTTAATAACACCTTTGATCAAGGCCGTCGTTAATTCCAAAATTACTTTACAGCATTTCAAAGTTTTAATTAAAACGTCCTCGTCCCACCTGCCGTCACTGTCCCCGTATTATTATTATTATATTCAAAAAATATAATTATCCGGAATGCCTATACCGATAAGACGCCCCGGGGGACAGGATAATTTAGATGTAAACTTGAATAACAGCGATATAAAACGTAATTATTAAGCAGAATTTATTATTTATTCCCCGAACGTGGAATTATGAACACACCTCAAATTTAATCACCAAAGTTTTCGCCCTTAATCATGCTGCGACAGTATAAGTGAGCGGCCGCAAACAAACTAAGTGACTCATAAAGCTGCCTGCAGAGCCGGGCGGGACGACTGGGGTGACCACACGCCCCTCGGACATGTGCCCTGCACCCCTTCACTACCCCTGGAGCCTATTCTAGAACAGAAAGTACCCACCTAAGATGATAATTAAATACCTAATATACCCGGATCATGCAATGACAGCATAAAATAAAAAAAATTATTTTCCGCGTTAGCAAACAAAGCAAGCGATAAAATCTAAGACCAACGAACCTCATAGTTCATATCTTTATTCACTCGATTCGTTAAAATTTTAGTTCTAAGCAAATAATGGCTGTATTGGAGCGAATAACCACAGCTCGGCGCAGTTTAAAACCTGCGAGAAGCTTAACGGGTCAAGCGTAGTCTGATAACTTCCAACCTCTTTCACTTATAATTCAATTTTCCACTTGACTTTTAATGAGTGAAGTCATGGCAGTCTTTTTGGTTAACTCGTACATTTATAAATTTTAAATAACCTTCGCGAGAGGGTACAAGTAAAAAGGGTTAAATGTCTAAAACTTTTATTATAAAAGATTCATGTAGACGAGTACTTGTGTTAAACCAGGAAAAGAAAATCGTTCGAAACTTAGAACGCATAAATCATATTTAATTTTATACTTTATAGCTTTATAAAATAATAAATATTTTTAGTAAAGCAATCGATATATACTGCTTTAATTAAAGCACCACGAATAATGACTTTACCTTTAAAACAGCACAACATGTTATCAATAAGGTTTAATTTACAAAGTTCTTCTAAATTACTTGTTTTCTTGACGTTTACACCAAAATTAAGGGTAGCTTTAGGCTGTGGGTGTGAAGATAGCCTAAAGTTACACGAGATGTTATAAAGTTCACGATGCCTTACCAAAAGTATTGACAATGCGTCAGTGGAGTGCAGTCGGAATTTAAGTAAAAATATTACAGATTGGGTTTAATTTACTTTATAGGTTTCATACTGTTGGTCATATATATATGTGATTAAGCACATTTTTTCATACATTGAAAACGATTAAAGAAAACTCTCAGAAAATATCATCGTGACTTGTGAGGGATTCGAACCCACATCCGAGCATATTAGTTCATATGTAGATTATGATTATTAAAAATTCTCACTAAATTGCAGTGGCTCGTTAGCATAGTTGGATAAATGCACCGGCCATGAAAGCTTGGGGATGTGGGTTCGAATCCCACACAAGTCACGATGATATTTTCTGAGAGTTTTCTTTAATCGTTTTCAATGTATGAAAAAATGTGCTTAATCACATAAACATACTAATACCTGCATGGGTAAATAAAAACGCATTCAGATTGACATTAATCTAAAATTAATATATATGTTGGTCATATGTTTATTGATTTATTTCAATCGATGCAGTAAAGATTTATTTAAAAAATAAATTAAATATTTGTTTTATTTCAAAATACGATATTTATTTTTAATTCTATTTACAAGATAAATCAAAGTTCAGTTAATATGAAAAAGAGTTTTCGAAGCATCTATAATCAATTGCGATTGACTCCAGCTTTGTACATTCCCGGATTTATATAGTTAAATAAAATGAAAAATTCACAGGGTTTTATTATTTATGCTGGAAGTCAGTAAAAAAACGGTCCTTTTTAATTAGAGTACAAAATCCTCGGCTACATTTGTAATAAAACCACCTGAAAAAACACAAAAGCTTGCAAGTATTATACAAAAACGTATATTTAGTTCTCAATAATAATTCACGCCAAAATCACGTATCAATAAATCTGAATGATATAATTATTTCCGTATCCAATGCCTAATAAATGAAAATATAACAAGTTCTAATCACGATTTTCAAAGTCAAAACCTCTTCATTGTATTGTTGTTCAAATTACTTTAGCAAAGTACGTTTTAATCAGAATTTCCTTCAAACGAGCCTCCTGATATCAAATCAGAGCCGTCAATCATTGAAGTTAGTGGATACCATCCTTTACTTTGGATTTGTGAAGTCGTTGTCACGCAATACGTGTAGCCAACAAATCATATAACAGATATCGACAGTGGCCAGTGCATCATTATAAACCTTATCAATTTCAACTAGCTTTAAGAATTAATAAGCTACTTCCACTATGTAAAAAATAAATTTAAATAATATAAACAAATAGCTTTCAACATTTCACATAATATCAACTATAATAGACGTCATCCTCAATCACTTAAGTTTTGCAGATACTAATAAATCTGGAAATTTATAAGCAAAATACACTATCCTAATAATCAATATTCGCAACTTGCCGTTTTCACTGGCAGGACTATTAATCGAGACAATGCAATAGATATCTTATAGTATATTGTAAAAAGAATATTTTTTCTATCGTAAGATTGTTACTTGTAAATCCTTCAAATTTTTATTTACTTCCTATGCATATATATCTTATTTGAATCAATCCGTTAGAACTGCGTTGAGCTGTATCAGAATCAAAGCTCCTACAAGTTGTGTCTACGCCTCATAATACATTCAAAAGCTGCGAGATTCGTCGCAAGCACGCTTCCAATAACTTAACCCACACAGTTCTTGGAGAGTGAAAACGTAGGTTCATCAGGAGATCCAATGAAACCGCAGCAGCCTCCGCCTACCCCCATTTCAATGGCATCGATTTTTGCCTTTCTTTGGCTCTAGGCGTAAAAGTTTCGGCGCAATAAGAATAAACGGAGGAAATAGTTCTCGTAAATAAATTTTACTGGTATTTCATATAAATATATTTACCCCAAAATATATCTGAATACAAATAATAGCATTTTTAATAAATGATTTATGAGGTTAAAAATATTTTTTCTGTAAATTTCTCTGCAGCGGGATTTCTCTTATTCTTATCATCAAATCTATGTTTTTTTTAATATTTTGAACCTCAGCAACACATTCGTTATATTTAAAAATAATATTTCAAGCTATAAGTAATAACTTTCAGACGGTGTCAAAAATACAAATAGCTTAAGTATTTAAATTTCAGTCATAGTGTTCACTTTTTATTTGTGCTTTGCATTGTTTTAAGAAAGACTTATTGCAATGATTGTAAACAAATGAAAATAAATCAATACAAGAAGTATCATATCTTTGATAAGGTATTAAGTTTTTTTATTCGATAAATCACTTGAATTTTCGAACCAGCTGCGAAACAGAATTGCCTTTTAATCAGAAATGTAGTTAATAAACCAAGGAAAATTTCTGCAAATACCCTATAATTTAAATTGTTTTTTTTTCCTGACGAGATTTATCCTTCAAAAAATAATAATTAACCCTTATTCCCTTTAGTGTTTCTTTTCGCAGTCTATTTCGAAGCAAAAGTTTATTGCCCATTGACCGTTAACGAATACAATTAAAATTCGGCAAACGTTATTTTAAGAATAAACCCTTTCTTCTGCGGTTTTAGGGGCTGATTACATTAAGTTCACCCTGCTGGTATGTGCGTAGATACATAATAAAAATTGCACACTTTTGCAATTTTGAGACAAATTAAAAAAATCCTCATTTCTATGGTATAAAAACGATAAACACACACACTTACATTTTGTTGGAAAATTTATTTATTTGAACAATTTCGTACAATTTCAGGGAAATCTGATAATAATAAAATTGGAATTTTGAAACAAAAGATTGACATCTGATTCTCGTGAATATTTGCTTGAGTCGAGTTAAATGTCTTATTAATTTTAACGGATTAACAAGAGTCGATTAAAAAATAATACTCTTAAGTATAATTGAGAATTTTGATTTAATTAACGAAATACCGCCCACCTGATTCTGTAATAACTTCTAAATGTTTTAATTTTAGAATTTATAAAGCTGGTAACTAAGTTATTGGCAGCCATTTTATATCTAAAAATATGAGTTTTGGAAATTTACCGGTGTATAAATAGAGTAAAAATTATATTCACCTGTGAGGACTTCAAAATGGTAAACTTAAAAGGATTTATACATTTGATTGATTGAGCCTGCAAACTCCATTGGCATAAAAAGATACAACATAATTAAAAACAAAATCAATTTTTATAAAAAAAAACAAATAGAATGTATCTTAACAATATTACAAATTCAAAAAGAAATAAAAATAGACTATTTAAGACTTGGTAAACATAAATAGCTTTTTCAGGAATTCATTTAGTATAAATGATTATCGCATTAAATTTATTCACTTCTTTATATAAAATTTCTGTGTGAGTTTTCATTCATTATTCTGTAATGAAAATATTTATTATTATTTTTATTTTTAAAAAATTATTAAATTCTTCAAAACAGTACCTTTTAATAAAAATCATGCAACGTTTCTGCAATGCAGGAGCCATTTAAAAGTAATATCATGATCAGGAAAATTAGTTCATAAATATGCAACAATCGTAAGCCGCTATAAATAAACAAATAAGAGAAAAAGCCAGCAATTAAAAAAATATCGCTAATTCTCAAATATTTAAATTCCAGGTATTTACATTTCAGTAAAACTTTTTGAAAATGAGTTTCTATTTTAAGGTTTTCTTTGTATATGGAGCTTGAGGTAATTTTTAATTACTTCATAAAGCAGTAAATCTATAATTTTAAACTCATTCACAAGGTTGTATTTTAAAAAAATCTTCAGCAGCCCAGCCTACGTTTATTCCTAAGTAGTTTACTTAATATTCAAATTCGGCAATAAACACCTTTTTCCACGATTTCGAAAGTCATCAAGTTTGAAATAATATTTACTCATCATGTAAATTTAATTAGGAGTCGTAACAGAATCCATGTTAACCGAGATAATAGTTTTCACAGCCGTGCTAATTATGTTCAAAATAATACTCGCCGATACGCTGAATAAAAGTTTTCAAGATCCCTGTGGGTGTTGGGGATACATAAAGCTGCCTTCGCGATTTTATTACTAAAATTCTGCTTTGTTTTATTTTCTTTGTATTTTTTTAGGGACTGTAGCAGAGGTGTAAGCTGTGTGTTTATGGAGAGTGAAATAAGTGCGTATTTTTATTTTTAGGGGTGAATTAAATTCTGCTCCAGATCCGCATGTATCTCCGGCACGAATCGCCGTCTTTGTGTTACAATCAAAGTAACAATCGTACAACGGTAAAACCTTATCTGTTATCATATTTTTTTTGATAAAAATACATTTACTCGGAATGTTCCAAAATTTCCAACATCTTCAAGGAAAAAAATACCGTTTAACTGTATATAACGAACGCAAAGAAGACAGCGTTCATTGGTTTGATAAATGCTTTGATTTTTACCTTTAGTTTACAAAATTTCTGAAAAAAATACGTGACAATTCAATATCATTATATCAACAGATTTTTTTTCAAAGGTTTTTTTCAGTTATCAATTTTTTGCAATTGAATTAATAAATTAAAAATTGATTAATATAATATACGTACGTATTTATCGTCTTCCATCTCACCCACCATCTCACAGACATATCTATTATTTTTATTATATCAGTCATATTAGTTAAGCTGTGCAACCAATATCGCAAATTTTGAGTCCATGATAAATTTCTTCCTTCTTGCTGGGATTTTTTTTTTTGACAATTAGCTGCAGTGAGCCTTATTTTGTTTTTCTGTAAATATTTAAATAATAATTATTTATGACCCTTAGCAAATATGCATTATCATATTTTATTTTAAAATGGCTATTGCGTTAATATTCAATGTTGTCCAATCACCTCAGTCTAAACTTACCATGTCGTCATTAACCATCCCGGCCTGAGTTCAAAACTCTATTTGGTTGCATATCACCCCACCCGCTTTTTTTCAGGTGTCAAAACCAGTTTAGTCTACCAAGTTGATAAACTCAACTTAAAGTTCTAACTTTAATCGACTCATTAAAACATATCTATAAACAGCTTTCACACATTGAACAATAATAATATACTTTAAAAGTGCCAAGTAAATTAGTTTTTAAAAATAGCTTTTTACGAATTCATTTAGGGCTCTTTAATATCACGCCTGAAAGACTATTTTATGTATTAATAACAATATTAAATATTCGTAATTTTTTTTACTATATGTATTATATATAACTACATTGTAATTTAAAAGTTCACTACGAAATATATTATATTTATAAATACAATATTTATAAATCCACTCTTAATAGTTAAGGATAATAAAGCAATATTATACTGTAGAGTCTAGACTACTACCTATAAAAGTGTCGTTTTGGCCATAACTGAAAATTAATCATTTAAACTGAACCTATTATTTGTTTTTTCGACCACTCTTTGTGAAATTGTACGCTTCTTACAATGACTAAGTTTTTTTATTTAAGACTGACAAAAAATATTTTATGGTCCATCAATCAATAATCAACAGTCGCACTTTCTCATAACGATATTTTTAACCCATCTTGGATATATTGACTCCCACATCTAAAAGTCTAGATAGAGATGTCTCCAGATTATGTTTTTTTATAATAAAAAAAGGTTGCCTCGCTGCGTTGCGTTAATAAGACGATTTATAGCTTCACTCGAGCTGCCGACATCTCTCTCCCGTCAAGATTGTGTTGTTTCTGATGGAGCGCCTCTCCACCCTCTAAAAATCAAACACCCCGAGACTCCGCTCACTCCCCGAAGGGAACAAGTCAGACGTCATTCTCGCAATCGATGGACACTTTCTGTATATGTGTTTATTTGTTTTCCCAGGCTACAAGGATCGCCCCGCAGGACTGCGGTCATAATATGAAGCCTTCCGCACACAAGCGCGATAACATCCGCAACGATATATTTATACGCGCCGCGGCAGCGAATATTTCTTTTTTTATTTTTCACACCAAAACAGTACTCGTATTCCACTTCCAACATTTTAGTCGCATTTATTTTTATCCAAAACTCTTAAAAAAAATAAATATGGTAAATAAAACTATGCAGCAAAAATTATTTTTCTATATTCGAAAATGATACCATAAAACAGTTATATTATTGCGCCTTTCAAATCCATCTTGTATAAAGAATGAAAAAAGGCAATTTAATTTGATTATTAATTAAATTTGATACTCATCAACAATGTTCAGTTAGTTTTTTGGAGTTAAAAAGATTGTTTAAATACACTAAAAAAATAAAGGTAAGTCTCTCATGAATTTAATCTTATTTCAATGTTATAATTTATTACCTGAAACATCAGTGTTGTTATTTTATAAATACATTATTTATTTATAGACTAAAATCATTTTGAGTAAACAGAACTTCTTATACTATTTTCAGATATAGTTCAATCACTTTAGAACTTATTACAATACTATTACTTACTACAATACAGATCAGGGGATACTAATTATCGTACTGAAATATAGTCCTACGAATTACTATTATACACTAAATTATTAAAAGATTTTATATTATTTTTTATTTATTGACGCGTTAGGAGCTCATGGTGGTCTGAGAGATCTTAAGATGCGTCACATTTCTTTACGGGCTTGAGAAGGTTAGCAGCTTTCTGAAAAAAATTTGCAGTCTCATTGAGATTATTGGCATTGCTTCACGCCGTGAAAATCACTTAGCATATTCCACACGTCAGCAATTTATTTAGCTACAAATGGCCAAAAAATAAAACAGCAAAAAACAATAGCTGGAATATTTAAGCATTTGGGTTTCAAGAATTTTTTTATATATAAGTCCAGACCTATTAAAAAATATGCTTTGCATGTGTAGCTCAAAACCACCCAGTTGTTAAGTGACTAGTACGTTTAATTTAATTTGAAAGTAACTATTAGTTTTTTTCAATTCTATTAAATTATAAATTGATTCAAGGTTCAAAGAGAATGAAACGAATGAATACAAAAACTCTATTTGATTAAGGTTTGGTGTAATTTCCATGGATACAATAAGGTAGATTTCGGTGATATACGAAGCAGGACTACTACTTGGCCACCATTCACAGAGTTGTGTAATTATTCACAATTCGTTCTAAAATAATCTACGGATGAATAATGCCCGCTCCCAAAATAAATTAAGAAATAGAATTTTCTTAATTAAGAAATAGATTCAAATGATAAAATAAATGTCCTTATTAAATTTTTAAAATAATGCAGAAATGGAGATTATTTTACATTTATAAATACTTCATTATTTTTTAATACAAATAATGTTTTTAAAAATAAAAAATACAATTTTAAATAAAAATGGAAATCTTACATTTGTGTTATTATATTTTTTTTTTGTCTTTTTAATGTGAGTTTATTGACTCTTTAAAACTTGTTATTTTATCAGTATGTCGGTATTTATGTTAAATGTAAAGCCATCGATTAGTCTATACTCACAACAACATAAACATTTCTACTTTCGTGAACAAATAGAAAACATTAAATAAACGCTCTCGGGTCAAACTTCCGATGTAAATATCGATAAAGCGGGGGATTATGAAATTAAAACTTTTCGTTGTTATCAAAATTGTGGCACAGAAAACTGTTTGAAATTTAAAATAGTTTTTTAGACCACTTTTGAATAAATGAAATCAGCGCAGCATAGTGAGTAATTTAAAAAAGACTACTTTGTCTTTTGTGATCATTTAAAGCACATTAATCATTTTATCTGTATCGGACGGCTGCTGCCTTGTATTTTTTTTTCTTACGCTTGTATTTAATGATATACTATTAAATACCCACTTGCTTCAGTCTCTACTAGGCTCAGTAGCAGCCAGAGCACCCGTGTGTATCTTTTAATTATTTACAACCCCGCGCTCCTGTAAACGAAGTAATGAATAAATCACAATGCAGAATTGTAGCATGCAATATATAATACAGTTTGTATTTTAAAAAATCGTGGAGAATTCGTGGGATAACACCACGAAGTAGGTCGCGTCGGGCAGCGAAAGCTTCGCAGAGCGGCGGAATTATTGATTGCACAAAGAAACAACTCGGACAAAGCGAAAATACACCGCAAAAAATAACGCCGCACTCAACTATCGCTGGTCTCCGCGGGCCGGCCGGGGCAGAGATTGTAAAATTGGACAAAGTGAAACGCGCCCCTCCCGAGGTGCCATTCAATTACGGGCGGAATCACCTTGCCACCCCTCGCGCAGAAATGCCGAGCTGCTGAAATGAAGCATCACCAGACCGGTAATTCGCGGAATGTGTTTTTTTTTTTTTTTTTTTTGTTTCTTAACTCGGAACAGGGCGAGGCTCTACAGTCTACACCAGTGCTTCTCAAAGTGGTCATGCGGACCCCGGGGGGTCCCTGGGATCATTCAGGGGGTCCTTATAAAATTAAAATCGATTTGGGGGTCCCTGAACAACGTCAGGGGGTCCGCGCAAGGTTTAGTATAAAATAAAAAAATTGTGACACATTTTTATTGATATGGAAGTTAAAATAAATAACAATGAATACATTATTAGCGATTTTTACGTCCAAAGTAAAATATAAATATAGATAGGTGCATAAAATACAAGTAATAACAGGCATCGCGGTGAGTTAGGCAGGTTTATACAGGAACGCAATAGAGTCGATACTTGCACCAACTAGTCTATAATATGAATTTATGTAGTTTTTCACCCAGGGTCCGTAGGCATGTTTTGACTATGAAAGTGGGTCCGTAGGCAAGTTTTGACTATGAAAGAGGGCCCATAGGCAAGTTTTGACTATGAAAGGAGGTCCGTAGGCAAGTTTTGACTGTGAAAGGGGGTCCATAGGCAAGCTTTGACTATGAAAGGGGTTCCGTGGGCAAGTTTTGACTATGAAAGGAGGTCCATGGGCAAGTTTTGACTATGAAAGGGGGTCCATGGGCAAGTTTTGACTATGAAAAGAGGTCCGTGGGCAAGTTTTGACTGTGAAAGGGGGACCATGGGCAAGTTTTGACTATGAAAGGAGGTCCATGGGCAAGTTTTGACTATGAAAGGGGGTCCATGGGCAAGTTTTGACTATGAAAGGAGGTCCGTAGGCAAGTTTTGACTATGAAAGTAGGTCCGTGGGCAAGTTTTGACTATGAAAAGGGTTCCGTAGGCAAGTTTTGACTATGAAAGGGGGTCCATAGGCAAGTTTTGACTATGAAAGGAGGTTTGTGGGCAAGTTTTGACTGTGAAAGGGGGTCCGTGGGCAAGTTTTGACTATGAAAGGGGGTCCGTGGACCAAAAGATTTTAAGAGCCACTGGTCTACACGTGCTTCAAAAAAACCATGTTGAACCTTTTTATTATTTAAATAAATCAAATAAGTGGTAATTCAAAATACAAGAAGAAACGCCGTTGTAGTGATATGCGCAACTCTTGCGTTTTAAAACCTTTTCGTGATACCATAAAACTGAACTGATCGATATTTTCGGGAAACAAGACAAATGCTAACCTGGACACAGTCACAATTAATACGTTTGCCGTTTAACATCTAGTTTCATATTTAAAAGAGTTGTGTGTACGTTTTCAAATTACTTAAGCTTAGTTGCCACTTTCTTTTTCTCTCTATTGGAAACTCCACCCAACAAAAGATCTAAACGCATCCCATAGTCTCCTAGTATAATAATTTACATTAAATAAATACTTGATAACAAGAGTTCTCTTTGTGTTTTTCCGTTGAAAGATTTTTTAATTTGAATCAATGTTTCATAAACCCGCAGCATGAACAAATGTCAAAGTGAAATACCCAGTCACCTGAAATATTGACAAATGTTACTTTGTTTTTAAAAAAATACTCCTATGTTTTGTTTATCTATTACTTTATTTGTTCCTTTTTGAGGCATTTTTCAGTTTTTCAGTTTGTAATTTAAAATAAACCATAAAAAAGAAACACCGAAGATTATTTGTAGCATTTAATTGAGAATATCTCGTATTTATTTACTCAAGAACTTGGATTTTAGGTAATTGATTCACAAATGCTGCATTTTTACTATAACTAAATCCAAAATTCTAGTTAGATACGATATTTATCTAAAAAATTAGATACGTTATTTTACATCTGCAAATACACGCCCAGGTATGATCTATTTCCGATGATTTGAAAAAACAACACCAGGTATGAATATAAAAAATCCAAAGCATTCACAATTTAATGATAATTCTAAGATATGACCTCACCCCACCTTTTTATACAGTAACACGGTAAAAGCAATCACCCTTAACATTGATGGCTTAATTTTCAACCAAAAATAACTATGCCCCATAAAGGGTTAAGCAACAAGGCTGAGTAGAGCCTGCGGGGGGTGATATGTCGCTACCCACGCGGGGGTGGGAGGGAGACATATTTATCGGGGTTAACTTTGTTTCTTCTTCTCCACTTCGGGCCGTTTAGACATGACAAAAAGTATAATTCTCCCGTAGATTTTATAGCCCACTTGTATAAAGGAATAACACCGACGCTCGGTGGACCGGAGCGAAAAAAACTCATTCAAGACACGCCACTGTTTTTTGAAACACGGCGTTACCAAACTCCTGGTACCACTCTTGTAATATTTTCAAATACTGTTTCATTTATTATATTTGTTCGTAGGTTTTTGCAGCCATTGTTATGCTGAGATTTAAGTTGAAGTTTCCAACGTTTCAAATCCCCGAAGACGCCCCCAGTAATGGGATTGAAATGTCAACTAATAAAGCGGATTACACCCTAGACTTAATATATTCCTATTTTTTGACATATTTTATCAATTCGAAGCATTTTTTATTTTTTTTGTAAATATTTTCAATAGCAATATTTTTAAATGAATTATGTTAAAGCAACGGGTTTTAGATTTTTATTGTAGCCACGATTATTTTTGTATATTTGTATATCTCGCTCCGGGGATGCCACGCGTTTTGAGCACGCTGTTTTTACAGTGGAGCGCCATTGCATGCGATATTTTGGAGTCGTAGCGGGAATACGAAGAGGGGGATGATTTATCGGCTATCGGGGCTCCACTATAAGGGGGTCGTCTCCGCCGCGGCGCGTTCAGGCCCAGAGTCCGCCGGCTTAGTGCGGGCCTTGAGTAAGTGACTCGAATAAATTTAACCCGGCCGAACTGAGTCGCGGTAATTACTCATAACAAGCGCCCGCAGGTGCCGCGGCAATGGCGCCAGCTAAATTTCGCTTTTGAAAAAAAAATTATTTTAAAACATATATTTCACGGTTGCCACTTTTCTCTTACGGTTGTGATGCTTTCGCGTGGTTTTATTCACGAAGCAAACTATAATATATTTTACAAGATGAATAAATATTTTCGTATAAATATTAAACTTTGAATGAAGTTTCTAATACGAATATTAAATTGGTTCATAAATAAGAAAGAAAGCTTCGTATTCTTTGAGTTCGGAATTACGCCGGAGCGGGCCCCGCCAGGACGCGCCGTCCCGAATAATACAATATTCATTAGGCCGTTCTTAGTTGATGGGACTGTAAAAAAAACATGTTCCGGATTAACAACATCTGCTCAGTCCTTAATTGCAAAACAGCCGAGTCCGTGTAATCCATTCCAGGCTTTGAAAGTTGCTAATTAGTACCAATTGACGCATGAAACGTCTTATCGTTTTTCTGCTTTCAATTAGTGAAGCGCGATTTTCTTTTCACCGAAACTCAATCAGGATTATTCGAGATTTTTCTTTGCTCCGAGGAGCACCAATCAGGCGGCTCGGTTTGTTTTCAGTTAAATTTGTAAAGGAAACATCCGATGAAAGGACCGCGCAGTTTTTTGTTTAAATATTTAAAACGAAAAATTTCTATGCTTTCGCCTCTAAGGTAAAAGGTCCCTCGTCAGACGCAATGTTTCTATCGTCACGATAAATTGAATAAAAACCAGTTAGCACTCTTGAAAACGTTTTTTTATATATAATATTATGTAATTACTCAAAAGTGTGTTTACAAAAAAGCGAAAATATTGTATGAAACGTTTAAAAATGGAGAGGGTAACCATACTCGTAAATATTTTTCAAAATAACACTGTTGTTTTGATACCAAGTAAATATTCCTGGAAAAATTAAATTCCTTTACGCTTTGCAATACGTTTATTAGAATTTTAAAATTTTGTTAATATTTTTACCTCATATTGAAATGGGATGAAAAAACGATTTGATAAACAACGAGCTTTGACTTATATATTTAAAAAATAAAACATAATACGTTTTGTATCAGTGCTTTTTTATTTTAAGAAAACTCGGCTACCGCGGAAGCGGGTAATAATTGAACTCACGTTTTATGCAAAACACGCGAATTTCCAAATCGAATTATCAAAATTCACCCCGCATCACAAAACACCCTTAAAAATCCTGCACTACCCTGATTGTTCAATTCCATTAGGGGCGGGGGCTCTCGCGGGCGGCACATCTCTCGTCTTGTTTTATTTTGCATTCAATTTACCTCTGCATTGTTTGAGCAAATGATTTGAAAGCTTAGAAAAATGAGCGATACGCGCGCCCCGCGATGACGGCCCAGAAGCACAGAGACCCATCGGATGGCGGAACGAAATTTAATAAGTGGAAGTATTTGTAAAGAAGCGACTCCTCCCAAGATTATTTGCTACATCCGCCTTTGTTTGAAAAGTTCCCGTTGGTTTCCGTGCCATACACAAATGAGAAGTTCCTCTCGCGAGTTTCACGCTCTTTGTGTCTCGGAAAATTTTTCGAAGAATCTATATGCTGCTGTATGATTGTGTTATTTTTTGTTTGAGAAATTTGGGAGTATTTGTAAGAAGTATTGTAAAAGTTTTTAAGTTCAAATTAAATTTTCAGTATATCTCAGATTATTCGTTTTAATAATAAACTAGCTTTTATGAAATTTACATAAATTAAAGTATCCGAGTTTCTTTGAACAGTGAAATTATTCTTGTTGAAAACAAGCCTACCGCTTGAATGATTTTTCGCTACTCAACGTTATGATCTAATTTAAAGTTAACTTTACAAATAAAACAATTTTGTTTTCGTGTATTTGCTCAACTCGTTACAGTAGTTGATTTTTTGATTTTTGTAGAAATTTGCCGCAGTAAATTCATTGGTAGTTCACTTCAAATATTTTTTTTGAGTTAAGGCTGACTCAGTAAGTTGCCGCAAAGACTAAAACGTGACTGAATATATTATATAATATAGATTTGTTCACACATTTTTTTCTGGAACTCACTCAATATTTGTATCGTTTTAATCAAACGTACCTTAAAATCAATAATTTTTCGCATTGAGGCAAATATTTAAAGTAGAGAAGAGCTTGATTTGTATTTTTTTTTCTGTCTGTAATATTGATTACTTCAGAAGGGAGGAAAATAAGTTAAATAAAAAAAATATATTATTTTAAGCTTTCATAAATTAAAAACCGATGCATCCTTAAAATTTTTGTGTTTTTTTATTTTAATGTTTTAAAAATATATTTAAATGTTTAATATTATTCAAATATTTATTTTGTTTAAAATTTATTCATAAATAAGATTGACAACTTGTTAAAACAGGCATTATTTTTCATCATTGAATATATTGAAATATTGATTTTTTTGAATACTTTATCTTTTATAAGATTTCTGATTAATTTAAAAACATATGCACATTATAAAATGACAAGTTGTCAGATTTATTATTTTACTTGATATGTTTCAATTTTTTTCATTTCATCGAAATTTTCAGTTTCTTTATTTTATATGTATTTTATTTCAGCGTTGCTCGAACACCTTTTCTGTTTGAAGCTCCGGCTGCATAAGTTTTTTTGATGACTGCGAAAATGGGCCGCTGCTCAGTTTGCGAGCAGATGTGGGCCTGAAATAGACGTAAAAATACTCAACAAGAAGAAACTTAAATTTTAAAAAGAAATAAGTTTTCAAAATTATCGTTATTTATAAAGCAGGAAAAACATTTAGCATCCGATGGCGCGGATCGGGGAAGAATAGCTTTTAAAAAACAGGAGTTGGAAAAGAGTCTGAAACTTTTCCCAGAACTAAGATTTATAATCGACACAATGACTATTCTTTCTGCAAATACAATTTTCAAGTTGTTGATTGTTGCTTTTCTTCGAAGTTGTGATTTGCTAACTTGCCTGCTAACAACAACTCGCCTCCTTTCCTAGAAATAAGCCTGCTTCGAGTTACCTTAATAATAAACACAACAGAATAAAATCATCACAAGAACTTATATTTTCTATCCATCTTTTTATTTAATTTGTATAAATTTTAACTTCTTTTTGTCAATATTATAAGTTAGAACTTTTGCGCTTAAACTGTCTGAAGGTTTGTTGACACTTCAGATAAAAAAAACCCACACACACACGTATATGATTTGTATTAAAAAGGCAAACTTGAAGTGGATTTTTTTATAGCTGAAATGGCTTCCTTTTTACCAGCGCAAATATGATATATTAGATTTAATTATTTTATTGTTTTTTTAATTGCATTCAAGGCGATTGAATGCAATTAAAATGTACTCGTGTTCACAGATATGTGTGTTTCAGTAACGCCTTCATTAAAACAGTGAAATGCAGCTCTCCACAGCCTGCCGCTCTCAGACGGCTCGCAAACGAGACCAAAGCCTTGGCCCGCCCGAGCGTTCTTTCAGATTTCGTCTAGAGCATTTTACTGAAAAAAAACCTTGACTCCTCTTTGATGTAATAAAACGCATCTAAAATAGTACACGAATAGCATACTTGAGTTAAGGAGCATTACGATATTTCACCTACCATTGAATATTTAATAATTTGTATTTTTCACACTTTAATATTAGACAAGTACTGTGATTGTAAGATACAAATTTCATAAGATTAAGGTTTACCTCGTGTAGTATTTGAATTTAAATAGACGAAATGCCTTTTCTATTACCTTTCATCTATCACGGTTTATCGCCCGCATTTATCGTGACTGACAAACCATTCTTCTTTCTGTCTTTTTTGTGTTACTACTGTCTTGTTTTTCTCGTTCTCTGTACAGAATTGCTGAAGACACATGTGTACTGCCATATATTGAACGGTGTTTTTACCAATAACAAATACGCCATTAATAATAATGTCAGAGTGCTATTTATATTTAGATAGAATATCTAAAATAAATATCAGTGTTTCCTTTAATCATATTATACTCGTGTATAATGTGCTGTGAGCTTTCCAAACACACATTTATTATTCAATAAATAACAGACAATGACACGCGCTTCAGCATACTACAAATATTTTTTTGATAACATCAAATAGTATCTCCTAATACACTCAGACTCGCACACTATCCATCGTAAAAATACTTTGCACAAACATTTAAACACATCATCATGTTATATTTATTTATTATTATCTCTCGTGGTAAATCGAATAAGAATCATAACCTGTTCCTCTGAAAAGCGAAAAACCTGAGGTCTCTAATCTTCAGGCTGTATCATTAATTACATCACACGTTCATATAGAAGGAAGGTTTTTTTTTTTACATGTATGTGTATACCCCGAAAGCTCTCACTTCAGGCGTGGACTGAAAGTCTAAGATCCTGCTTGACCCACGGTGCGTTCGTGCCTTGTCGAGAACGATTAAAATAAGTATTAGCGGGTAGCAAAAACTCTGCCGGCAGAATGAAATGCTGCGAGGCAAAGTGCCTCGTATATTCCCAGCGGCACATATCCAAGGCAAGTAAATTACACCGCTCGTATGGATTGCTTAGTAAAGTATTCATGGATAATTTATATAAGCACTATAACATTATGTCAAAACTTGTTACGTTTCTGATTTATTTTACATATTATCTTTTATGACAATCGCGAACGAAATATCGTTGCCGCTGTATTATTAAGGTAGAACACATATTGATTTTTTTACGAATAATGGAGGCATGAAGTTCGTTAAAAAGGCAAATAAGTGTATTGAACCTGCAATGCGTAGGTGTAACTCGTTAGATTTATAGCTCTCGTGTTTATTCTACGCTTTTACATTTAATGATAGATTGAATCTTCTCATTATTTAGTCAACAGTTACAAGTACGGAAATATTACTTATTCTCAGGAGGGGCCATTAAGTATGCTCTTTTGTTATAAAATGTTTTAATTATTATTACAAAAGTTTGGCTTGTGGTGATTTGACCTTTTGTTTTTATGGATACAACTTTTAGTTACTTTTGTGCTTTTTAGTGATTATAAATGACTTAACTCTTTTTAATTGTTATTGGTTTATATCGCAATAACCAATACTAAAATATGAGGGCCACATTTTGGGTAAGGCCATTTATGTACCAATATTCACACTATAATGATCATTACGGCTTAAAAATACTTTGTATCTTTGTTAATAAATCGGTTTGCTTTCTTCTACAAAAACATCGTTTTAAAATTGTATTTGATACTAATTCAGAATATATAAGCGATTTATTTTTTCAAAAATTCATTTATAATGACCATTATGATTAATTTATATTTTTCAATTATTTAAAGCATTAATAAAATTATGCTATATTAATTCATATCATTTATGTATTGTTATTATTTTTCTGATATTAAAAAAAAATCGCGATTTTCTTCTTTATTATAAAACAGTCGTTGAATAACAAACACCTCTGCAAAATGATTGAAGTTAACAATATTGAATTTTTTACTATCAAATGTTGTGCTCATTTAAGCTTTAGAGTACACTAAAACAAAAACTACCACTAAATTAACACCCTCGTATTTGGATTATTATTACTTTTATACTTTTTTTAAGCATAGAATATTATTATTATTTAATATTTATTGTACTTTTTTGTGTATATCTACATATAAACTATTTATATATTTTTTTTATTATTTTCATCATAAAAGTAGCTTTTTACATTATATAATCTGTATTCTTTTCAGTGACGCATTTGAACATTTGTATTTAACAATTCAACCTATTTATTAAGCTTCAAATATTGTCAAAATATCGACCGTTTTGTAAATCAAAACTAATCTGTTTGATACTAAAACTTAATTAAAAAAATCAACAATACAAATTCAACGTCAATGAAAATGACAAATCACAATCGATGAAACTGCTTTAAACACACTAAACACGTAAATGGTTTTATGTATGATAAACGTGATGATAAATGATAAAAAAAAATACTTGGATAATTATACCAATATGATTTCAGACCTTTAACAAGCTGTAGTTGTTTTTTTTTATTGGCATATATTATGCATCCAACAGAAAACACTTGTTTATTTTAGGCACCTTTAATGTTTTAAGTTTTGAGTATTTATGTGCAATATCATGCATTCATCGATCGTGTAACTACGATTTATCATAATAAACCGCCACAATCAGTCCAAATTAAATAGTGTCATATGTGAGTCTGCCCTGGAAAACAACGCCATATAGGACATTGTTGTAGGTGGGTAAATGTAAACAAATATCCTCCGAGGCTGTTCCTAGAGCTTCCATCCAGCAGACAAGCTCTCGCACTATGGTCATAAATTCCCGAGGCTGACGCGGCCCATTACGGGGCAGCTTTCTTTCTCGCCAGTTTTTTTCCCTGTCTTTGTTCACCCGTTCATCCTGCCCGCCTGGCTTCTGTCTGCGCAACACTTAACTTAACAACACCTGATTGTTGAATTAACACATCGCGGAAAGCATTTGTGTGAAACAATTCATTTTCATTAAAAACGCTATTGAAATACTACACATCAACACAAGCTCAGTTTAGATATCGACTAAATCACTTTTTTATTTTTTTATTAGTGTTTTACAAAATTTTTACACAGCACAATCTCAATGTATGCGAGACAACATTTTTTTTTTGTTGACGTACATTAATTTTTAATCAAGGCAAAATGGCTTTATCAATAACGCGTAAACTTGCAAAATTGGTTCACGGGCATCGGGGTGGGGTGTGTTTTATATTAAATAATCTCCACCTCGTTTAATAAAAAATGAAATGTTCGTATGTTTATGTCGCTTTTATTTCCACTCTCGGCCGGTGCTTTGATTGTTCGTGGCTCTAATCGGGGACCTTGGGCCGGGCACGCTCGCCGGCCACCGCGTCTAGGCAGGTCAGGGGTATAACTTCACCTAATCACGGAGATTACAATACCTGCTGTAATTTTTTCTACACCCTTAGACGTTAGCCACCGTCAAGCCGAAGTCGTTAAAAATGCTCAAACCTCATATTAATAATTTATACTTAATAATTTTTAACATATATACAGTTCACTGTTTAAAAAGTACAAAACAATATAAAATCAAGTGAGGTCAAAAATAAATATGTTGGTTTATGTTTTAAGAAATCACACCTACTTTTGAACAGTTCATTTTTATAAAGTATGGATTATTTACTTAGATTTTATTAAAAATTTAATCGCGACAAAGTTAAGCTAAATATATAACCACAAAAGCGAAATGATACTCAAAAATGTATCCGTGCTTGGCTTTTTGTAATTAACTTGATATTATTTTGACATTTTCTGTAAAATAAGTTGCCTGAGCCTACTTTGATAATATTTTAATTTATAAAATTTAAAATCCACAAATAACTCTTTTGCCGAAATCTTTATCTTTAAATTATTACACGTCAACCAGAAGACCTCAGAAATATTTGATTTCAAATTATAAATAGTGACAATCATTACGTTTTTTTAATATATTTATATTTACATAAATATAATATGAATAAATTTTTCATTAATATCAAGATAATGTCTATCTGCATCTTTGAATGAAATACACAAACTTCCATGTATGGGGGATATTTTTAACAAGCTCTAAAACAGGTATTGCCACAAAAACCCTAGACCCTGAAAAATCGGCATATTTACTGGTGATAAAATCGTTACGTCACGGAAAATGGGAGTTTTAATTAATTTATGTATAATATAAAATCGAAACAAATAACTTTATGAATTAAACAAATATTCATTAAAGCTAACATTATAAAACTTAAATTATAAAAAAAAATACTTTTTCAAATAAAATTGGCTCGGTTCTATGATATTTAAATGTTTTGGGCTTTATTTATTTCAGTTATCTTATTTTTACCCATCGATATAAATTTATAGACAAAAAACAATCTGATACGAATTTATAGCTTTGAACTCGGGAATGCGGACTGAAATTACATTTAAAACGCAACAATATTGTGGATGTGAAAAAACCATAAAAGCTCACGATATTGGGTTCAATCGATAGTAAACCAATTACCGTACAGTTATTTGCTATTTTTCATGATATCTGAAACACAAATTATTCATCTAAAATGTACCGGGCTTGGAATAATGAACTGGGCGTATAATTAATAGTGTTTTCATGAAAAAGCTTCAAATATGAACTTTTGTGACCTTTCCTAATCACAACTCATTAATGCTTGATTAAAAAGATACAAATACTGTTTACTGTAGGCTTTATTTTAAAAAAAATATTGTGAATAGGGAAGGAAAATAAAAAAAAGTATTTACTTAGAGAAATATCTTTACTGGTGCATTTATTCATACAAAAATTTTACTCATACTCGTAACAGTATTTTTTTTAACTTTATATAATGAACTAATATTTTGTAATTATTTGAAATAGTTACAAAATTTTATGTTTGGGTTAAGAATTATGTGTATTATTTTTAGCTGTTTTCGAAAGAAGGTTAAAACTCATATCTCACATTTCTTAGAGACAAGTGTGTTTGTAGATAACTGGTTTTAAAATTCCCTGAAAGTGAGTATCTTTGCTTATTAAATAAAGATATAATACTAAAGCTTAGAGAAAAAATCACGCAAAATAAAATGAAAATCTTCTCAACTGGGACTATTTTCTTTTATGCATTATTCACTTAACGTATATATGACCACATTGAATCAAATTATGTAATATTTTCTCACGCTTAGAGAGCACTCGCTTAGCCGTTTTCGCAAAAACACATCCAATATGAACAATTCTTCTGCGGCGTATGAAACCAAAAAAATTAGCGGTAATTTTCACAAGCACCCACTGTGCGCCAGGTCGGCCGCCATTCATGTGCAAATCTGTATTCTACTTTTCTCTCTTGGCGTAATAAAAAACCATCAGCCCCTAACAGAAATTTCACCCCCGACGGTTAATTCTGAATATTTATGCAGTTGTATCGCCCGGCCGACTTCGCAAATTCCCTCAAGCCTCGAGGTAATGTAATCAACTATAACCCCACATGGAAAAATATCGCTCATGTATTTTAATTTTGTTTCAGCCGAACAGACGAGTTTTTAATTCTAGCGAGCTTTTAAATGATCAGGCAGATTCGAAAACCTTTTTACTCTATTTGTGTTTCAGCGATCTGAATTTCGCCATTTAAATTAAACTAGGTTTTTGTTGTTTTCGATTTTTTTTTTATTTTGTTGGAATATCCCTATGAAGTTTTATTTTCAAACAATCCACTTTACTACAATTACTTTTAGATACACTCGAGTACAGTCTTTGTCATGTTTATTATATCAATTTCAAAATAATATTTTATTTTACAACTTTAATGTTTTTCACAATATATTCGTAGTACGTGGGCATACAATCATAATAATCTACGCTTGTGAGTGATTGCTTATGTTTTTTTTCATAGCAGTAATGGTAACGCAGTCATATCGAACTACTGGGCTCGCAGTTAGCTTGAAAGCGTATCATACTATATGCCAATCAAAATACATCGGCCGTGCGAGCGCGGAAGCACGTTTACGCATTCAAGTTGCGTAACGAATATTCAAAAGAAAATATTTTGTCAATTTATATAATAGTTCCCCGGCCGTATAAATAAGAACCTTCATAAAAATGAATGTACATTTTAAAAGTACATTTGCGTAACGGAGATATTTTCCGGCCGATAGCGACTGAAGTACTTCGCAAAGTTCCTCATAAAAATAGCGCTCCTGTATTAATAAATCCCCAGAAGAGCGCCTCACCGGAGCGCGGGACTCCGGCCTCGGCCTCGGAGATCCGCCAGAATAAAAAGATTTGTTTATGCTCTCCTCCAGCGGCGCCATTTGTTTTCGGCCATGATTTTTATCATTTTAATCACGTAAAGATGTCGGCGCGGAAATTGAAGCCATAAACAGCGCCGGGAGAACAAAAGAAGCGCGACCACGTGGTCCGCTCGGGAAACTTTCATAATAAAGAACAGAGGAGAGAGAAGAAGTTGGAGTAGGATTGGCCGCGGTGTCTGTACCAAATGATATCCTGAAGTTTCTCATTGCCGGCGATAAATATGGCCGCCGGCTGTACGGCCCCCTGGACTTAAATAATATCATTAGATGGTCGAACCTGAGATGGCCGATCCCGCCACCGCTTTAAACTTCTCAACTCAATTTAGCAATTGTTTTCGCAGTACTTTCCCATTGTTATTTCCCTACTTAGAGCTGACTCGGAATAACTACGTTCGCAACGATACCTACTGTATTATGAACGCTAAATTAATTCGTTAGGGAAATTCATTCACGCTTTTAATGTTATTATTTTGCTAGCTGTTTAATAAAAGTAAACATTCACAATTTTCTTTTAAACAGTTGCAATATATTTACTGTGAAAACTCTACGAAATTTTAAATATGAATTAGGGAGTTATAACATCATTCTGATCATATTTCACGAACATTAAAATCAAAGTTTAAAAATGCATTTAAACATTAACATGTACTAGAGACAGCACGGAATCATTGTTTCAATATAAGTTATTTTGTTATATTAAAAATATTTTTTTTATGGAAAGTTTTTAATAAATTGTATTAAAAAACATTTTTAATTATTTTTAATAAACACAAAATGCAACTAATTGTATTGCAATTTAATCAACCAAACTATTTTTACTTTGTTTCAGTAAAAATTAAAAGTATTGATCATAGAATCAGAAAATTCATATACATAATGTAAATAAATATTTATTTAAAATGGATTCTTACATTTCTGAGTATTCAAGAGTTGAAAGAAGTCAAAACAAATCTTTATAAATATAAAGTAAATCATTTCATCTTCTATGTAATGAATATTTGGTTATCTTTTGAAAATATGATATGTTTACATTCATTTCAGCAATGAGAAATATTATATTACAAGGATTAAATTTAAAGAAAAGAATTCTGAATATAAAATCTAATAAAAATAATATTGCCGATTCAAAATCTCAAAATAACGTAAAAATTTAACCACAGTATCATGTTTCAAAGACGAAATCAAAATATATCATTTTTTTCCCGTCTTTTTAAAAATAACATAATTTTGAAAAAATATTGTTTTTATTGGATGCTTCATCTCTATCGACAATTTCAAATATTTTAATGTTTTTTCTTTAGTTTACCGTAGACGAAACAAAAATTGACACAAAAGTTCCAAGTTTTCCAGAATACACGCACGATCGAATTTCCCTGAGTCGATGAGTGCTCAAATAAATGTGATTTATTTTATCTAATAGAAAAACTAATAACAAAGGAATCGCAGCTTAAGTTTCAAATCGAAAATTTTGCTCCTCCACTTTAAACTTCTCGATTGGATTTATTCTCCAATTGTTTTTTCATACTTTTGAATTGTTGTTTCCATGGCAACGATACTGAAAGCGGTACGCTCGGATAAATCACTTTTTCAGCGGCACAAAATAAATATCACGGACTTGAAATGAAATGTTTACTTGCGCTGGATAATATCATTAAGTAATCAATCCAGGAAAACTACAAACTTGATTTGCGATGCTTACAGGATACAAAATACATTATCAAAAGGTTTCCAATGTTACAAGACGGTATTTTATTCATTGTGTTTTTGACAAACTGCTGGAAATGACGCTTTACATGTTTATTAATAAATACTGCATCAATTTTCTTATGCTAATTCTGTTTACATCAACACATAGCTATTTACGATTATTTCGTATTTACTATATGGTTTTATATTTAGCTGATTTTACCTCAAATTTTTTGATTTTGATTTGTTTTCCGATTTTACCGACTACTTCTATTGTTAACTATACCTTAGTTAAACAATGACATGTATTGTTTGTGCCACGTGTATTTTATTAAATTCAAAACGATATAGTTTTATAGAAAATAAAGTAACCACGTTATGTACATGGAGATAGTTTTCATAAATACATAAAGGATGTATTCATTTAAAAGTATGATACGTTTATTTTTTTACGAATGAGTAAACTTGTTTAACATAGTATAAAAGTTGTACAGCTTTATGTTTACAAGGATGTCGGAATAATATGAAACATTTCGAAAATATGAAAACTAATACCATTTCGAAATTTCACAAAAATGTTTTGGGCACGTTCTTCCAAGTTATCGGGTTTGACAATTCTTCCATAAGTTTCGGATACAAGGCAGATGTTACTCCACTCCCGTACATTTCTACGGCCATGTTAATTCCGGTACAATGTAATAATATATATTATGAGAGACATGGATTTATTGTTTTAACGACCCGGCGAATGTAATTGTGCGATCGTAAACTCTATCATTTACATTATGTTGATTAGAATTCTACTTAATACGGAGCGAAGAGAATTTCACAATAATCTCCATTTGTACATTGTTTGGAGGCATTTAACATATTAATTACGAATTAAATCTGCCTTCCCATCCATTTTGCATAATTTTAAGGCACAAAAAACACGTTTATCAGAGGCCGCGGAGAATAAATTATTTCCATTCAAGCATACCAAATTAAAAACAATCTGTACCATTTATTTATTCCAATTACAATAAAATAACACTAGGCTGTTGCGAAAGCTTCATTGTATTTTTGCAAAAATTTTGTCGACTGTTTAAAAAAACTAGAAAACTAATTTCAATGTTTAAATAAAACTTTTGCGCCCTACTTCTGAAAAACAAGGTTTTTATTATTATTTTTGATATTCAAATAAATAAATATAAATTTGACCAGAATTTGTATTGAACAAGAAAATGTTTATAAGTTATTTATTTTTTCCCTTTTGTTGCAGGTGAGTTTCGGTTTCGTTTAATCAACATAAATCATGAGAAGTTCGTGTTTTGGTAAGTCAGATTAACCTAGATTATACAGGATATACCAACCATTCGTCACTTTACGAACACCTTTATACATTTTCAATAACCTTGCGTATAAAATTTCCTTTGTCAATTTACACAGCCAACATTTACAAATACGGTCGAGTAAACAAGGTGCATACTCCAAATAGTAATAAAAAAATGTATCATTTACAAAAATTAAACCCAACACTATTTAAATCTCTTTTTTACTTGATTGTCATGCCACAAGCATAATGTACTCTTCCGGGCCGAAAGATTTATACCAGAGTTATGAACAGTTTTAGAACAACGGCATACTTATGAAATTATCAGATTCAACACGAACAAGCATGTATAAAATATTTTAGCTCCGAGTTCCAGAAAAATATAAAAAATATATGTTTAATATAGTCTTATTTTTAAGCTAAATCGTTAAAATATTCCAGTGGCTTGCGGGCGATAATGAGATGTACGCCACTGAATATCGTCAAGAGGGGTCAATTTCAACAGGGTCGAATGATCTAGAGAGAGGGCAGGCCGGAGTAACCTAAAATATTACTTCAGTATATAAGGGCCAACTTTTCATTTACTTGAAACGTTAATGTAACGGTATTTAAAATAACAGCTGCCATGTGGGCGGCTGAGGAAAAATTTAAATCACTTTCCAGAATAAACGCTTGTCGTTTTGGCTTTGAAGTCACTGTAAAAATATTTCATTTTTAAATAGAAAACGTTTAACTTAATATTATATAAGTGTGATTCTTATGATTCGGTCTCTTTGTTTATTTTTAAAAATATATATACGCCAATAAAAAGCAACAATTTAGGGAACGCGGCGTTAAAAAAATTAAACCTTTTTTAAATATACTTTAATAAATAAACGAAAACAATTTAATTTATTTAAAACCTTTAAGTGCAAATCGATTTAATAAATCACTGTTATACAGAGTGGTTCCAAACTTGGAACAATTCTCGTCTGTGCTTCGAGCTACCTTGACCCGATTTGTCAACAGTATGACGTAAAATTTCGAAAGGACAAAAATGGTTTGTTGAACCTCTATGCAAGGTAATGTAGCCATGGTTTCAATGAATTTTGGGAACATGTTGAATTTATTTATAAAGGGAAATATTTTTTTTATATTTAAATTATTATTTAAAAAAAAAACAAGTTTTAAGATTTAAGATACGCTTTAATAAAATGTCAAGGAAATTAATTTGATGTTTAGTATTTCTATAAAATAAAATTATTACTAATAACAAAATACCATAGGCACGTAACACAGTATTTTATAACTTCAATAAATAAAGCTCCTGTTCCAACTAACGTAACAAACTCCAACGAAATTTCAGTCAGTATACATCCCTTGATCTTCATTTGTACACCTCGTTGCCTTGCCACTGTAGAATCTAAAAGCAGCAGAGTGTTAACACAAAGGTTGTTGGTTCCAACAATATACGGCAAGAAAAATTCTACTTAATTTTGCTTTCATTAGGCGCTTCAAAAAATAATCACTATCAAACAACAGTAAATTTTATTCAAATATTTCTAATTTACGGCAAAAAATATTTATTTACATACTTAATTTCTAATTTGAAACCCTAACTGTCTATGATACATTACAAGCACTCTACAAGAATATCCAAAATGACAGCAATGAATATAATGAAGGTATAAAAAAACTAACTCACGTGTATCTAATACGAGAATACATAATACATTATAAACAGGGATAAAAAGACTTTGCAGAGAAAATAAAAGGCTTTGGAATATTTTTTTTTCTACATTAAGTTTACACTCGCAACATTACCAAAGACGATGACGTTACATTGAGAGCCACCTACGCTCGATAGAAAATATTTAATAAATTTTTTTGTTTCATAATTTCATAATTACTGAACAAAAACGGCTCAAAACATTTGCCATGTTTACATACAATAATAAGGTAATATTTAATTATTCTTTGTTAAGCGCTTATCCTCAGAAGATGTTGATGAACATCTCAGTGAACACATATACATATATATATATATATATATAGTAATTTGTACTGAATCGTTTGTAGTTTAGATTTCCAGCGACAAGCACGTTAATTTTTTCTTTCCAATGCCTCTTTCCATGAATTTTCCTCTGGAAAATTATCTGCATAATTATATAAAAAAATATGTCCAAAATAAGTCTAGTGCTCTATTTTTTTGCAAGGCTCTCTCATTTGCGACGTGGTAAACCCATGGTATTTTAAGTATTCTCGCCTCAATTTTACGCTCGGTGGCTCTCTTAAGTATCAAGACATCAACTTCATAAATAATAACTGAGACAAATTAACATTTAACATATGCGATATAAGTGCATGAATTTACAGTATATTTTGAACGAGAAACACTTTGAGACAGATTACGGTTTCAAAGTGACCGCCGCTATAACCTTTTACTCTTTAACAATAACATCGGGAGTATTGATATATAGCGTGGTAATAAATTTGGTGAGAAATTGAGCGTAGGCTTTCTTTATTCTGTTATTGCATTTTTTGCTGGGCCCCTGCCTTCCGAGAGCCTCCCGCCGGGTGTTTTTCAGCAGGCGGCGAGAGGCTCAGCGGGCTGAGAGTTGGCCGTAAAAAACATAACGCGACTTCTTGCTCTTCTTCTCCCTTTGTTCTCGGGTGTTTCGTTATTGTATTTAATTATGGACTCGTCTTATGTAAGACGCATTTTTGCGGCGCGCAATACGGCTGATGTGAAATAGTGTGATACGCGGAGCGACAGAAACAAATAAAAAAAACCTTTTTTTTTTATTTTGATTTTTTTTTTAATATAAAAAAATTATGACTTTGATTACTTTTTTATGCTTTTGACAAATGTCTAAGAAAAAGTTTTTCAACTGTATATAAGTAAAGTTTTCAATTCTGTTTAGTTTTTTAAGTATAAATTGATGTAATCGGTTTTCTTAAAAACATTATTTATACAACACATATGTACGTAATCTATAATACATTACTCCACAAAAAGTATACTAGAAAACAGTAGCACGGTCGGTGACGTAGATTTACTTTTTTTTAAGGCATGAATTGAATCTTACATATATTTTTTTATTTTCCAAAGCATGAAAAAAGATATACGCACATACTTAAAAAAAGCAAAAACAGCCCTATGATCTTTGGAGGATAAACATGACATTGAATCGGGTGATTCTGGCGGGAAGGGTTGCCATTACCACCCCAGCTCGCTCGTTTACCTATTCAGGTTTTCCCAGGGTTTGCCAGGATTTTTGGGGGTTTTCAGCACATAACTTACAAAGCCTTTATTGTAAATCAAAGCCGGGACGGATTCGCGCTTTACTCTAAATTTCAGACGGCAGAAGCCCTCGCCTAGTTTATCGCATTTTTTGTGACCGATAAATTTTGTATGCGGTGTGCTCTGAATGCAATCAGAGCGGAATCGTATTGGAAAAAATCTTGCTTGAATTCCTGTTTACCGAAAATCAGGTGGAATTCGATTTCCATTTTTGATACAGTCGTATTTCGGATGGAAACCTCGATCACTATTTAGATTCGCCGTATTCAAATAATCATCACAGGCAATGTACATGTTTTAAAATATATTTAACAAAAAAAATATATCTTCACGAAGAGCAAAGAACTACTTTAATATACAGCCGATATATTGCGTGAACTTTATTATTTACGTTGAAAATTTAAATTTTCAATTGACTTGAACTGTGAGGCGGAAAACCATCAATGCATATAATATTCTTACATCGCTAGCAATTGATCTAAATTCAGTTATATATCATCGAATAATATTTCTCGTTGTTTTCATTTTTTACGTCTTATTAATAAATCTATAATTTAAAATTGTCATTTGATCGTGGTCACAAAGATACTAATTAAAAAATCAAAAATTTATACTTATCAGCATAGATCCTCAAAACAAATCGAATGTTGTGATGGTTTTCAGACTATACGTAAATTATTATACCCTTATGGGAATGTAAATAAAAAAATCTGCGAGTTATCAAAAAGCGTACCTTCATAAATATTAACTAACTACCCCATGGTCTAGTATCAAATGTTGTTTACTTATCATCCGTGAAATTGCGGAATAACATACGGGTATACTTAATTCTGATAATATTTCAAAATATCTCCTGATTAAATTTAAAACATAACATTAAATAACTGGAAAATCTCTCTGATGCTAGTCTTTTACCATTTTTGTTAATAAATACAACAAGTTAATTTAGTAGTCGTGTTAAACTAGACACAGTCGCAACGACTGGTCGCTAATACGCCTTTTCCTTGTCGGCCTCCATTTTCTCAAAATAGTGTGCTTACAGACATCTCTGTAGTAATTTGATCTTGAATGCCTCCCGCTCGTAAAAAAGGTATAAAAATATAAACATTTATAAAATTCAAAATTGAAAAATAATGAAGTGTAAATTATAGAGAAAACCTGGTTGTATGTAGAACAAAATGGTATTGTTTGGCTTAAGTAAATCCAGAGGCGTGTGGAGCCAACGGATCCCAACTAACTTACCCGCGCGAGTAAGTGGGGCTAATACATAAAACTCCAGCTTTTATATATTATACAATTTTATCATGTTTTATCCGACAGGGGTTTGAAATATACCTTTCTTAAAATTGTTTCACACCCTTGTCCGACACATGATAAAATTCTATATAAAGGGTTGAGTTTAATATATTTTCTTTACAAGTCCAAATATGTCAACACGAGTGAAAAACAGACAAACATAAATCCACGTTGAACGCATTTAGTAATTTTTTATTGTTTTTTTTTTTCGGAGATTTATTTTTTTAATACTCTTCCCTACAGGGTCTTTGACTCGACCCTGGCTTTCGAAAAATATTTTTTGGAGAAAAATGATAAAAGTATGTTAAATTTATATACACTACCTATATATGCTGCCAACATAGAGCAATACAAAATTATTTTTGTCAAAATCTGGCCAGCAACTATTATAAAAAACTAAAAAAATAGGCGTGATTTTATGAATTCCAAGCAATACTTTTGGCTAAAAACTATTTAAATTGCTTGAGAAAAAAATCAGTACAAAACGTATGTTCAAACGTATAACTATGAATATTGCTTTCTTTTATTTTCTATTTTAACTTTGAATTAACAAATAACTGTATCTATAATACTAAAACACGCATTGCGAGGAAACAATATTAAATTTAAAAACGTAAAAGCACACACAAATATTGGGAAACGGATTCACCATTATATATATTATGTTGTCACATACTTGATAAAAATTAGACTACACCCACATAAATAATTCCATTGTTGCTTCTTTATTAAATGTATCTATCCCTCCCTGGCTAAGCTCCAGTTTGCTTAACTTATACGACAAGATTCTTAATACAAGTAAATAAGATAGTGAATAAAATCATGAATAAAAATCACTCAAGTAGAAAATACGTTTAACGATGATGTCTCCGAGTATTTTTTTTTTTTCTTGATTTATAGAAATTGAAGCAAATATTTATGACAAATTTTATGTCAGAGCAATCTTCTAACATCAAAAGTAAAGAAATCCATAAAATCTACGTAGATTTCAATTGAACTGTAATGTTACTATTGTAACGTGCCGGGGTTCACATTTAAACGCTTATTTATGTCAACTCAGGTTATATTTATTTATCTACGTACAGAGTATTTATTTCCACATTATATATTTATATTAACATTGTTATGAATGCAGACAGGCCGAAGCCCTGTTTGACACTAAACACAAAATGGCTTCCCCCCTTGCATCTCCAACATTCGACGGCTCGCGCGAGGCGCACTCCTCGCTTCTCAAAGACCGCGTCTCGGCGCTCCTAATCGATGGTCGCTCGATCCTTCCAGAGTCCCTTTGTTTATGGTGTTCGTTTTTCAAACTTACTGCTGGACCGTAACACTACCCCCTCCTTAGGCAATGTTCCGTCCCGGAACACTCGTTGTTAGTTCATGTGTAAGTAGCAGCAGTCTGGTCCACGTTGACATGGTGTTACTTCCAACAGGTTCAGGCGATTAAAATTAACAACCCTAGTATTTCCATTCGGTCTCTTCCGGATGCGATATATTACATCATTTATCCTCTTCATTTTCTCGTACGAACCGTCCCACGCCAGTTGAAGTTTCGGAGAGAACCCCCTCCGTCTCTGGGGATTGAATAGCCAAACCAGGTCCCTGGCTTGGTGTCCACTTCCTTCGGCTCCCAGGTCGTATCGGTCCTTCATCCTATCACTAGCACCTTGGATATTGACACGTACTTTGTTTAGCTGACGGCGTAAGTCTGAGACGTAACCTTCTCCCGCCAGGCTTTCTTCAGGTTTTCCTCCGAACTTCAAATCGCACGGGAGGCGCAGTTCTCGCCTGAAAATTACACTGGCTGGTGTTTGTCTAGTTGCCTCGTGGATGGAAGAACGATACGCCATAGGAACAGGTGCAGGTGTCGGTCCCAGTCCCCTTGATGATCAGCGACAACTTTGGATAAATCTTTACCCATAGTCCGGTTCATTCTTTCAACCATTCCGTCAGATTGCGGATGTAGTGCTGTTGTCCTCTCGGCCCAAAGGATCGCTCGTTGCTCGCCGTGGCCGTCGGCGAGCGTAATTATCCGCCAGATAACACTTTCACTCACACTTATCTTTACGCGCCGGGGGTCCATTTATATGCTGAGTCATTTACAAAAAATAAAAAGAAACACGACATTACACAATGTTATATTCTGTCCACACTTCACTCGCTCGCAGAATGCCACGCTTCGCGATGATGGTCCTGTTGACCTCCTCCGCGCTTTGTCTAGGGCCTCTCGCCCGCGAAGTACCATTTTCCGCGACGATGAACCTGTTGGCCTCCTCCGCGAAATGCCCATCGCCATCTCCTCGCGAAATGCCATGCTCCGCGATGATGGAACTGTTGGCCCCCTCCGCGAAATGCCCATCGCCATCTCCCCGCGAAATGCCATGCTCCGCGATGATGGAACTGTTGGCCTCCTCCGCGAAATGCCCATCGCCATCTCCCCGCGAAATGCCATGCTCCACGATGATGGACCTGTTGCACCTCCCTCGCGCTCATTCTAACGCCACTTCCCCGTGAAGCTCCATGCTCCGCGGCGACGGTCTTGATGCACCTCCCTCGCGCTCTGTTCAGTGCCACCCGCGCGCGAAGTACCATGCTCCGCGACGATGGTTCTGATGCACCTCCTCGCGCCCTGTTCAGTGCCACCCGCGCGCGAAGTACCATGCTCCGCGACGATGGTCCTGATGTCCCTTCTCGCGCTCTCCTTCCTGAGCCAAATCCCGTTCCGACCGAGGCCCCGCTGCCGGTCTTCACGTCCATTCCACCAGTGCTCGAAATGGCTTCCACCGCGGCCACGCCGACGGTCCTCGCACTGATTTCTCCGGTGCCCGAAATGGCTTCCACCGCGGCCACGCCGACGGTCCTTGCACCAATTTCTCCGGTGCCCGAAATAGCTTCTACCGCGGCCACGCCGACGGTCCTTGCACCGATTTCTCCGGTGCCCGAAATAGCTTCCACCGCGGCCACGCCGACGGTCCTCGCACCGATTTCTCCGGTGCCTGAAACGGCTTCCACCGCGGCCACGCCGACGGTCCTCACACTGATTTCTCCGGCGCCTGAAATGGCTTCCACCGCGGCCACGCCGACAGTCATGGCATCAATTTGCTTGGTCCACCTTTCCAGGATTCTCATTACATCATTAGTGCTGCACGGCACTTCAAAGAGGAACTCCTCTGGGTTGTGGCCCTCTTGCGCCAGGGATTCCTTCAATCTTAGCACAAGGGCTGACTTCAACCCTGTGGTTAACAAATCACGTTCTTCAAGTTCTCTCTTCAGATCTACTACTTTGAGGTCACTCACATTTACGTGCTTCGCCATTTTGTTTTATACTTTTATTTATTTTAATTATTATTTATTTATCACCCCACACACCTGACACCAATTGTAACGTGCCGGGGTTCACATTTAAACGCTTATTTATGTCAACTCAGGTTATATTTATTTATCTACGTACAGAGTATTTATTTCCACATTATATATTTATATTAACATTGTTATGAATGCAGACAGGCCGAAGCCCTGTTTGACACTAAACACAAAATGGCTTCCCCCCTTGCATCTCCAACATTCGACGGCTCGCGCGAGGCGCACTCCTCGCTTCTCAAAGACCGCGTCTCGGCGCTCCTAATCGATGGTCGCTCGATCCTTCCAGAGTCCCTTTGTTTATGGTGTTCGTTTTTCAAACTTACTGCTGGACCGTAACACTATATTCAATATACCTGTTAGATTTATTTTCAAAGAAGCTTTAAGTTTAAAACGACCCGCTGAAAGGAAATTTAAATAAGGCTTAAAAGTATCGTAAGACTTTTTAGACCTACAACATAATAAATAAGTCTAAATACGATCAATCTGTATTATAGTTATATAAGTTAATTGATGTTAAACATTACATATAATACTAGTATCACTGAGAACGCTTTATTCAGAATAATGTCTTACTTTGCGTGTGAGTACCAAATGATTTATTTAGTTTAAATGTGGATCTCCAATTGAGCGTTATCCATGCAATAAAATAAATTAAACTTTAAATTAAACAACATAACTAAACTATACAAAATACAATTATTATTACGTGTACGAGCTCAGCCCGCAGAGCTGTATGGTATAGCCATTAACCCCCTTTATGGGCAAAAACGGAGGAGAAGCCTTGATGAGGGGTGAGGGCCGCGGGGTTGGGGAGGATTCTATTAGCACAGGAATTCTTGGCCCTGTATAACGCACAATGGTTCGCTTCCTAAAGCTGGTGAGTGAAAAGATCAAAGTGTTCATTTATATCTGAGACGCCTGAGCCCGCGTCTACACCCAAACACTTAAAAAAGAAATAAATCATCACAATATAAGTTGATGTTTTTTTTTATTGGATAGTTTTTTCTGGTTTAATATTTGAAAGCATTCACAGATGAACAGATTTATTTTTCTCTGTACGTATAATTTTTTGTTCAAACCAATTTACAAATATTTAAATGTTGATAATGATTAAGTACATTTTTTTCAAATATTGAAAAATGATCAAAGAAACTCTCAGAAAAATATCATCGTGATTTGTGTGGGATTCGAACCCACATCCCCAAGCTTTCGTGGCCGGTGCATTAAAGCTTGGGGATGTGGGTTCGAATCCCACACAAATCACGATGATATTTTTCTGAGAATTTCTTTGATCATTTTTCAATATTTGAAAAAATGTACTTAATCATTACCAATCAATAAAACCTGTATTGGCAAATCGTACTTCCTGTGAGACGGTCTTCACAAAAAATCAATAATATATTAAAATGTTATTTTAATGTGTGTTCACTTAGACAGCGTGTACAATAATGACAAATATTCTCCGAATGTGTTCGATTCTGAATATTTATTGTTTGCCCAAACCCCTTTACTTTATCTCACAACAAAATAATATAGATACAGTTATTATAAATTTCATTCAAAACTTCAATAAATATTATTTAAAGTTAAATTCCATTTATACATTCTAAGCATATGATCTTTAAGACGTGACATTTTTTTTCTAATGGATCGGAGAAGGTATTTAAGTAACTTTGAATATACCGAGTGTTTTTTTAAATCACTTAGTTACTAAAAGGAAAAAAGTGTTTCAAATTAGAAAAGATATTTATAACGTTGATATGATTTACTACAAAAGTCTAAACTAAGGAGCTCTCGGTAATATTAATACAGTTCAACCTATAAAGCATTGCTTTAGAAAAATATCCTTTATTTATAATTGACACAAATTAAAGCGTCCGCATCTTATCTCGGGGAAAGTATATTTCTAGTTGTACAAACGAAATATTCCTTATTGTTATCGTGATAGTATTCATTATCAAATAATTGTAGTAACATGGGAAAATCTGTTTAGTTTATCACATTTGCAATTATCTCACCAAGCTGACTTTGAATCATTTCATCAGGTTTGACTTTGTTTTGGCCACTCCGTTGCTTACAGTCTCGAGTGCTCCCCAGAATTCCCAGTTCAGATCTTTCCCTAGTGGAAGGCACTCAGCAGGTGGTAGAAGGCACTTTACTTTTTGACTGTCTATTCTCGTTATTATGCATGCTCTAAAAAACACACAAGTATAACGAGATCTCTGTCGTTAAAATGTAGTCTTTTCCTGTTCTATTTGATCCTTTCGGAGTCGGTTACTGCGTGTGTTTTAGCTTTTGAGTGTTTCACAACATAAAAAAATTGTTCATCGACCGCTACGATTTCTCTTTTTACGCCAGGGAAGATATACATTTTGTTAAAATGAATGTACATATATGGTTACTATTTTGTTCTCAATAGCCAGGTTTATGAATTAATCTTTTAATTAAATAAGAAATAAAACGCTATGTTAAATATATAATAACCCATAAAGAATTTTACTATTTGGTTGCTATAATTTCAAGGCTCCATGTTATTCTTTTGCTAGAAAACCTAGTGGGTGGAATGTACCGTTGTATTAAATAAACAGCAGATAATGATCTAAACGTTTCTTTTATTTCTTTTTTATTCATTTCTTTTATTGCCGTTAATAATTTTATTCAATTATTTCCCAAAATAGTGGCCTTTTAATATAATTACGTTCAATAATTTTTCACGGTTCTTTCAAACTTATTTTTCTGTCAAAGAGAAACGGCCTAATATTTCAGTTAAATTCATCGATTACATTTCATATCGTACGAGTTAAGCTATCCGAACTTTTTTGTCACAGATACAAACTGTCTATCTATATTACATAATATATATAGCCAAACGATTATTCTGAACACTTCAAGGAAACCATTTTTATTTCAATTGATTTACAAATATGTTACATTAGTGCACTTTTCATATCTGTTGATCGCTGTGTACTTATGACGTTTTGCTCTACCGGTGGCACTATTTATTCATCATATTTTCATATATTGCATCTCGGGCTTTTCATCCATATCCCTCGCATACTATTTTTCAGAAGATGGTTCTTTGGGTTTCGAATTACGTACTCAAAGTGCGCTTGCTTCTCTTGCAACGGAGAGCGCGTCTCTCAAAATACCTCATAACTGCAACGCTGTGCATATTTACGTTCTGGTATATTTGAAATCCTTCTTCTTTTTCAGAAATTCTCCTGAAGCCAAGCATCAGCAACATTTTTAAAAATTGTCAATTTTTTGGTATATGAATTATAATTTCTTAACAATATTATTTTTAATGAATTTATCGAATTAACTAGATATCAGATCCCACGACTGGCTCTGGCGCTTGCTGAAAATGAAAGCATCGACGCATTTTCTATTTAAGTTAAACAAATTAAATTAATCATCTCAATGTGACAAAAATTAGCATCATGAAAAAAATATAACAAGTTTATAAAATATGATTTTTATAAAATAAGATAATATTAGTACTTGTATCTTGTTGATAGGCATACTTCAATAGGTACAATTTCAAGGCAAGCTTATTACCGGAACCGGAACGTTAATAAATAATTATATATTGATTAAGATTAGCACCTTAAAATATGTATATTTCAGAATTATACACATTATGTATAGCTTTCTCAACCCCAGACAAGTTTTAACTGATTCAGCATTTCCAACCTTGGTTAACATAATATACGTGTAAACCGCTTCAATTTCAAAAACAGGAGTAATTGAATGTGATTTAAGTTTTAAGGTGATGCAATGAGATTTATCATTCTTTGTAAGTCATTCAATAGAAAATATTTTTTAACAGAGCCTTAGTAGTGTGGGTCATACGAATAGCTTTATTTGTTTTTTTGTTGATTCTCGAATCGATGGGACATCTTTCCAATACAAACACCGTACATTCTTCTCAGGACAACGAATGTCCTTATACTTCGTGTATTTCCGTAGCTTTAATGGTATTTACAGACCTACAAGTTTATTGTCTATGAGGTCTCCGCCATGGTATATACAACAGTATATACATCGCGGCAGTGATTCTTAACTTACGATTCATGGACATTTAAATTTAATTAGTTATTTTTTTACTTTTATGCTGTACTTATATCTTCAAAATCGACTTATTGTTAGATTTCATGAGGCGTTACATTTAAATTATTATTCAACGTTTATTTTTCATGATTGCTGCAAATATTCAAAACTGAAATGAATGCGTACAATTTTAATACTTAGTTGCTAACCTTAGTTAGTTTAACTTAGTCAACAACCAATTGGTCCACAACCCTGACTCGTTTCAATCACTAGACACTCAAATAAAAATAAAAACTAGAAGTGTATTTAACAATTTTATTATCATTCCATGCGGATTCTTGTTGGCTCCAGGACAAGTCACAAATCATTTTTTTATGCAAATATTTATGCCGGTGCTAGAAGCAAAGGTCATCTGCATCGCAAATAAAACTGCAATAAGATGATCTTTCTATCCAAAATATTTATATCATACTCAAGTGTTACATAAAGTTTTTTTTTTATCACGATACCCTTGCTATCCAGATAAATTATTAGTATAGTATAAAATATTAATTTAAAAAATATAAATAGATAATGCTTACATACTTTTTGCCAAAAATGTATAAGAGTAGTGCTTAAATCTCTTTTTTTTATTTTACAACAAAAAATTATTTAAAAATACAAATATATAAAAGCAATTATCATTGTATTATCTAAAATTGAGAAACACTGGAATTCGCTACATGGAAGAGTGTACCACAGTACGTACAGTCAACTATTCTCTATGGAGCTTAAGGAAGACGTGGATGTCCTGAAGCTAAGAAAATTGGGTCTCTTTCAAGGAGAATTCAGCTCACAAAATATTATACCGTATCTCCCTCCTTACATGTGTATTTATCTATTAGCTAATAGACTCATTTATTGGATATCTAAAGATTCTGTGTAATGTACACACATTATCTTCTTCCAATGATTGATTATGGCGTAGCTACAGTAATCCGATATTTCCAATACTCACATTATGTACAAAAGAAATATGAAAAGATAAATTAGCTGTGGTGAAATCATTATGAAATTATACCATTTATTTTATATGAAGGAGTACTGCTTTAACACGTTATTAATTTAGAAAAAAGTCAATTATTATATATTACACGAGGTCTAGTTATTATCACAATTTTTTTTTATTTTACATAACTTTTTAACATTAATGCTAATTGTCATTCATAAATTCAAATCGAATAACTAAAATTTACTTTTTTATGATGAAACAGCCAAGCCACTAACTAAATCACTGAGTCGGACTTTTTTTAATGTAAACGTGTTTTCAACTATTTCAATATACTTTAAAATACTATTACATTTGATATTATTCTATAAAATTTAAAACAGCAAGCATTAATTTAAAATACTAAAACTTCTTCTATTTTCACAGAAAATTTAGGTTAAAATTTACATAATATTTTTTTAACATGCCATGGCTTTAATGACAAGCTTGATACACAATTATAAATTTTAAAATATGTTTTATTTGAAAAGGTGCTACTGTTTTTTTGTGTATTAAGCTGTGAACAATTGGTCGTTGTTGATTTCCAAAGGTTGATAAAGATACCTCATAAAATTACTTTCAGAATAAAATCTTTGGATTGGGGCTTAATACCCAGAAAATATACTTTGAAAACGATACTGATTTAATATAAGAACTGTGTTGACAACAAAAATGCGAAACACTTTAGTAAAACAAATAAATTTAATAAATCCCCAAAAAAGACAATCTGAGAAAATGAGAAAAGAGAGAATATAACCTGATGTATGTAGTCATATAAAAGTTCAAAGGAAAACGATAAATTTCCTAAATCCCCTACGTACAAAAAAATAATGTACGACTTTATTGTCAAAAACCAGCATAGGTAATCTTCGAATTACGTCTTTATTATGACCATAATAAAAAGTGGCTTCCCTGAAGGCACTTGTTTTGTTTTTACGCAAATATGTCTGAAAATGAAACGAAAATTTATAAGGACAGCGAGAAACAAGACAAAATGAACACAATAAAAATTACGGACACTTTTGACTAAGCATTTTCTCGTACACCAGCTGATCATCCCCCAGACCCGGGAAGGCTCTGGAATCCGCCCCCATCCCCGCCCCGGGAACTAGGAGGCTTACTATATACATTAGGCTAATTACAACTTTATAAAATTCCGCTCTCTGAACCGCAACTTCGACAACACACCACTAAAAGCCTTATTTACTTGAGCATATTGTTTCACTACATTATCTAGGCATTAGGATTTCTAAATTTGTAATTTATCGGGTATTTTACGCCGGAATGAGATAAATTTATGTTTATTAAGCTTTTTTTAAAGTAACTTCCTAGTTGAATATTAATAGGATTAAAAAATATTATAATATAAATGTTTTTTTTTACACCGCAGAAAATATTATTTTTATTTGTACGTTTAAAACATAGAGCTTTTACATAATGAACGATATTCATATTTCAATAAGTTTATTTACCTGCAAACACCTTTTTTAACATAATCAAAACGACTTGAGGAGAGAATATTCTCATTTAAATATGTAATTATTTCTATTGTGAATATACATGATATACAATACAAAACTGTTTGTATTGTTATTTATTATAATCATCTAATTTTGGGCAAAACAAAAAAATAAGACGAAGCAGCTATTTAAACAGTTTTTTTTAGTGTGCTCCCTTTTTTTAAATTGTAATTGTTTTTATTTTTTAGAAATTATTTATTACTTATATTATAGGAATCAAAAGTCTGTAAGTCGATAAGTAGAAATGTCATTTTTTGCTTGTGTTAGATTGGATCGCAAAAGAATGATATTTGCTCACAATTTTATTATTTTTTCTATTTATTATGTAATGCGGCAGAATAATATATTTTACTCACAATTACTATTTGTATCTTTTCGAGACCTATTACAAGTTTTTTTTTTTAATGTGTATTTTATTTTATTTTATTTTAAATATGTATATGAGCATTATTAACACATAAAAATAAGCAGGTGAAGGTTATTTCGGTGTGAGGTGTAACCGAGCTCATATTGTTTGGATAGTGTGAGGTTATGGCGCATACTAATGATCATTTCTTACTCATTCGTTCCGTGTATCGCCTAGCCCCGCGCGGGAGTCTCTACTCCAGCCCCGGAGTTCATAAAGACCGTTACACACGGAATAAAGGTAAAGCAGCATTACACGGAATTTGAGAGGCGGAATGAAGCCCGCGGGAGCACATTGTTTTAAATTGATGTGCCACACTCGCGGGGAGTGCAACAAATTCCTGGCGAGCTCGCAAGATCCCCCTCCCCCTCCTCGCTCGCCCTCCCCGAGTGCGGCCCTGCTTTTGAGAATATACACGGTGTCCCTAGACCCGGGCTTAAACAAAAGATTATATCCCCCCACGTAATAGGAGGCCGCGTTTTATTTTTTAAACGAGCTCTTTAAAAATATATCCTTAGTAATAAATAATCCGTAATCGCGTGATAGTAGTCTATTTCCCGTCCGTATTTTTGTTACATGCGAAATTTAAAATTTGTTGCGTCAGCGATACCCTTGCTTTTTGGCGAAACCGACCGGCGTGCAGTTTCATTGGTTTTATTTTTATTTATTTTGGCCGGTCTTCGCGGTGGCTGCTTTGAGACCGCATTTTACTAACTGCAAAAAACAAAGTACACTCGCATTACCCGCTTACACCAGACTTGGGTGTTTTTAAACAAAATCACGAATGCGCTATGTTCTTGATAAATAATATTTTTAAGTATTTCAATGCATTATATTATTCTTGAAGTAAAATAATTGCAACGTGCATTAAATACTGGGAACAGCTATTCATAGATCTCATCGTCACGAACCCACATTCTAAAATTATATAAAAAATAAACTTCTGTATTCACTGAGCCTTTATGTGACCCCAATCGAGTTATTATTAGTATTTAGTATTTTAAAAATACTTTTTGGTCACTTGTTTACAATGTGAAGTTTTTTTTTTTGTAGAATCAACGTTTATATTTAAAATGCTTTGCAAAAAAAAAAGGCCACTGATTATAAAATATTTTATAAAAATATTGTACATTTGACACAAAAAAATCTTTATATTTAAAATGGATCTAGGTTAACGGTTCACGCGTGCGGTATTTCATGGATTTTTTTGAATTTCGCTACCCTAAAAACACTGGAGAGATGTTAGAGAGAGAGTGCGTTGCTATGAGAAGTCCGATGGCGCGGGGCTGGTCTCCGGTGGAGCCTCCTCCGTGCCGGGGGTTGGCGCATTACGCCCCGAGGAAGGCCTGAAGGAGGCTGTGGCGGCGCCTCAATCTCCTGGAGCCAGCGGGAGCGTTTTGCTTTGCATACTATGATTTATCGCTCGCCTCTCGGAGCGATATAAATCTCTGAAAACTGTGGACATTAAAAGAAAAACTGGCGTGCGGCCTTTGATATCGCGATTTTTCCCGCAGTTTTTTTCCGTGATTAAAAGTTGGGCAGAAATTTTCATGCCTTTTGCACAAAGGACTTAAGTTTTTTGGATGATAAACGCGGTGAATATATCTTGTTATCTCGCTCAAATTAAACTCAAAAAACAGACTCCACCTCAGATCTTGTACCGCGAATGCTGAAAATGAGTAATGATTTGCAGGAATTTATGTTCCTGGAGATATCATCTGATATCTTCTTCTAATCAAAGTATGATGCATTGTTTAAATTAATTATCACAATGTTGAAACACAACCAAATTAGTTATACAACAATTTTTTTAATAAAAATATGTTCGTTTATTTTTAATTGAACTAGATGAATAAATTTTCTAGCCAAAGTTCAATAAAAAGTTTGCTTTCGTACATTTTCACATTCAATTATTAATAAAATAGTGAGCTTTTAATAAAAAAAGTTTTCAATTTATGGATTCTATCTAAACTTTTTAATTTTATTTGCTGCTAAGTTTTCTGAAATATTATACAATTGGAAATAAAATATTCATACCAAGAGGGAATTCTAAGACAACTCTATCAGATAATTTTTTTATTATTATTTAAATAGCCGGCGTTAGCGATTTCAAAGTTAGTATTGTTTTTGGAAGACATCGAAGCTCAAATCATTTTAACGAGAAGTTTATAACCACACCAATCGATAAGATTAGGAAGACAGATAACCAAGCAGTTGGAACGTTTTGAAGTAATTAGGCAGACCAGGAGTGGCGGGGAAAAGTTATTCAGAGATTTCAGAGAAACCGCAGAAAGCCTGCATCAGAAAGGGTTATTTTTACTGTCAATAATTTTTTATTTCATTTAATATACAAGAAATATGAAACCTCTATTGCTTCATCCGGGTTCAAACCTAAAACCCCATGATCCGCAAGGATCTAACCTTTAGTCTACAATGCAATGCATACTATACTTCTTTTAATAACATCTTATTTTATTTTAATATTTATGCCTCGTATTTTCAAACTATAAATTTCAAAAGTTACATGTATTTAATCTTAAAATCATGAAGTAATCTTACATAGTACCATGCATAGAACTGTGCGTCGAATTCGCATATTAAATCAGTCAAGAAATTTTATTGACTTACTTCGTGTACAATTGTGATTTACACAATAACACCTCCATTTCTTCATTTAAAAAACACAAAGGAAGTAAAAAAAAAAAGTACATCCACCTGTTATTCGCAAGGTGTGTTTAGTCAGTGCGTATATAACTCGCACGCATTCAAAGAGACATTTGTATTGAATCGAAAAAAATAGGCGTCGCTTGTACTTCTAAGGCATCCCATACAATACCGGAGCATATAAAGAAATGTATGGCAGACAAAAAATATTTTTACTTTGACTTGACATTATTTAAAATGCTCAAACCGGGGACATAAATTTTTTTGCGGTTTATTCACTTGGAAATTGTGTTTCGAGGGAGGGAAAAAGGATTACTCCATGAAAATGACAACTCCAAATTTATCGTCACGATTTTAAATGTATCCGATAGTCTCCGTTACAAACCCGCCGTCAACAAAAAACGGCCACATAAGAAGTATTAAAAGCTTTCTCTACTCCATTCATGCACGGTTACTAAATTTCTTATAATCAGAATTATATAATCTACGCACTTTACGTATTGCGTTATACTTTTTTTTACGACTTTTGGTGGGAGTATTTAAGTTCAACCCGAAATAAGAAATTCTAGTACGCTATATAGCGTGCTTAAATACTCCCGACACAATCTGGTAAGGGTTAATTCTGGTAGGATTTAAAAGTTTATCCCTTGAAGAGTAAACAAATTGTAACTAATTTTGTGTTTTTAGGTAAGATGTTATAATTGTTCTGTTTTGAATGATTTACATGTGATAACATTGTTTCGTGAAACTTGAACTTCCCAAATGCCCTTATTTGTTTTCAAATACAAAATATTAACAGATTTGTTACAATATACAAATACTTTTATATAATTAAAGTTGTTTGTTACACATATTCAAATAAGTATTTTGTGATATTTACTGAATATAATAAATGTGATACTATACCATTTATTTATTAAATTGTATGTCAAGCACTTCCAAACCATATTTATAAATTATTATAATGATTTAAAAAAAAAAAGTATTAAAATTACAAATATTGTGAATCAAAGCGTTAAAAAAAAGTATGTAAATTCAAAAATTTGAGTTTCAAATTATGTCTGTAAGTTGTTTATGAAATCAACTTTTTTTAATATTATGTTAATTTTATTAAACTTCAAAGTGTCTACATAAAAAAAAACTGGCATAGTTTACAAAACTAACTTTGTTTAACCGGATGATATTAGTATACACAGTGTGAAGTTTCCAGGACGAGTATCTGACGACGCGCAAACGCGATCTCAACTTTCTCCCTATCTGTCATTTTATCCGCAAGGGCATCGAGCCACTCAAATTTCGCATTATTCAAAGATCCGAAAGAATAACTTAAAAAACTTGTAATATAAGTTATGAAGTTCCCTTCCTTTCGGGCGTAATTCCGTGCAGCCCGGGCGGCGGGCGAAATACGCTTTCAGAATTCTATCAGAGCTGATTACACATTATTAACTTATGTAACACCATCTTTAATTCGGTATCACGGCGGGGGCGGGGGTGCGGGCCGGCGGGCGAACTTCGCCAATGGGGCTGGTAATCTGCGAGTCGGGGAGGAAAAAGGCCAAGTGCCCTTAAGCACTGAACTTTTGATAAGATCCCGGCAACTTACGCTTTTTGTTCGGCAACTTCGCCGTCCTCTGCCGCCAATCGATGTGACATATTTTTATGCCTAGTTTTTGTTGGTTATGAAAATCTTCACCGGTCTGCTAATGTCCGCCCGATTTCGTACAAAGTAGCAGCAAACTATTGTACACGTTATTCAAATTAGTCGATGTGTGAACGCATCGACACGCAAAATTGCGGATAATAATTGTAGGCTATGAAATTTTTCACCGGCTTGCTAATGTAGCCCCGATTTCGATTTCGTACACGTGTGAACGCATATTTATTCAAAGAATCTTCTATCTTTAAAAACGGTTATCAACCAAACTTCGTCTATTTTTGAACTACTTTCTCAATATGCGCTACTACATTGAAATGGTACCCAACGCGGTTAGCCTTTTCGATTTGATTAAGAATAGCTCAGAATTATTTCTCATAAAAGTAAACAGAACAAATCCAAATCTCATAGAATCGCAAGATACAGTCCCCTCTGGAAACATCAAAGATTATATAATCCATTTTTTGTGCTCCACAATTTTTCAGTTGACAAAATTTGAAAAGGACCGCTTTCTGTGGGTATATATATATACAAGAGGTTTTCTTCTATATTTTTTCGTTTCTTTGAAAATATGAAATATTGCTGTCAACGTGTTTATTTTACTTTTTATTCAGATCGAAACAGATTTTTCCACTCAATAATTCACATTTATTTCATATATTTTTGTCACAATCACTACTCAAAGCTTTTTATTAAATAGTCAAAATGCGTTGGCATTTCAATAATAACTCACCTGTGGTCTTTTTTTATCAAAGTCAATCTTGAAGACTGTCTTGGACAAAAAACAGCAATATTAATCTCTGATTTACGTAAAAGTTTATATTAAGATTAATCAAAACCATCTTCGTTCTTCAAAACTCGCAAACATAATTATTATAATCCTATGCTCTTTAAAACTTGTCCTTTTATAAGGCCTAAAACCTTTTCAGTAATTTATAATTTATTGAATAAACTGTATTAAGAATTATACGCTACTTTCTAATCATCAAATACAGAAATTATAAAAGTTATCGAATCATATACGATAAATCCGTATAGTTTTTCTGAAAACTGGGTGCGTGTTTACTTATTTAATTTTTAAAATACACAATTTACATTAAAGTTCGATTATAAAATTTAACCCAATTCCAACTAAATACACAAAGCGAGTAAAAAAGTATTCCTTGATTTAACACTCTAAATGAGAAATAAACATATAATTCAAAGAGCAAATAAAATTGATGTATTTTTTGTTTAATTTGAAAACGTTTTTAATTTTTTCTCTTTCAGAATGCTTTTAGACACCATCTCAGTACAGTTTACAGTATGAATGGTAAATCTCATCATCTCAAGCACATTCAGCATTTAAATAACAGTGTGCCCTCCTTTGAACGTCGCTCCAAGCATTCCGAGCTCCATTAAAAAGAAGAAAAAACCGGAATAATATTTATCCTATTTAATATTATATAAAACAACTCGATTACTTTAAGCCGGTTACACTGAACTATCATAGCGAGAGCGCAGACTGTACGGACTTCTCGTCCTTATCTTCAGGAGCTTCCCTTTGTGTTTTCAGGACGCGCCGGAAAAATAATTTAATTTAACACACAAAGACTCCTTTCTTCCAATAATGACAACCTCGCCTCGGCGACTGACTCGGCAGCTGTAATACTATCCGCTTGCATACCGGGACATAAAACGGTGACTTTTTATAAAAAACCAATTTATCTCGCAACACAAGAGTTATTGGAAATCTAGAAAGAATTTGCAATATCTCGGGACTTCAGTCCCTCCGCGTCTCTGACAAAGATATTCTGCGGTCGCCTTTGGCCTCGCCGTCTATTTCTATATTCTATGCTCTTTTGATCCTCAAAATAAATTTTAAATATTTTTTTTCAACATACTCAGACGACATCGGAAACAAAATACATTTACAAGAAACATTATCTTTTATTCAAGTCATAGGCGATTTTATTTCATTACTACTAAGTAATTGCACAATATCCCATCAATTTAATGTCATCGCGACGAAAATTTACTTTATACGATTTTTTTGTACATAGTAAGCAGAATTTGAAGTACTTTATTTGTACTATTCCATGAAATTATTTTTTTCTTATTTTAATATAAAAATTAATGCATAAAAATTCATACACTTTCATCAATAATTAAAAATAAATATTGCACAAGTTTTGAAAATAATTAATTTATGAGTATTATTTTAAATAGATTCGTGTATCAATTTGGTATAGCTTCTTTTTTATTTTGAGATAAAAACAAATGTGCTTAAAACCTTATATGACTAAATCTAGCCAGTATTTAAAGTATATATCTTATTGTAATGCCATATTTAAAATATTCTTTTTACTCTCAATAAAATATTAAAAATTAAATTAAGAGAAATTTACACACAATAGTTTGATGAGATCAATTTCCTTCGTCTTAAATACCTCATAGATTTAGCCAAAAAATTGTTTCTGATTATTTTATTATTTTATAAAACTCTTCAGTATTACTACTTTAAGAATGTTTTCAATCCATAATCAGGCACTCTCCTTTTTATGTTTCACCATTATAATTGAACAGCTGGGTGATATTTCAATGCACATCACATAAAATAAATTACTGCCGATAAAGGGGTAGATATCGATAATATTAATTTTGTAGCCCTAAGCAACCTTCCGAGCGCAGAAGAAAGATTATTGGGGTAATAAAATCGGGGGTCACTCGGAATCTACTTCCCCGATCATGGCCATCAGTCAATAGTGCCGGGTGAATGCCCTGCGACAGGAGACATATGGAACGTTCCAACCTTAAGAAAAGTCTCCTCACCTTTATATTCCCAGTAGAATGAAGTGAAAGTTATATGTCTATTTGTCACCTTTTTCATGATCTCTAAGACCTTCAAATATAGGCGCCGTGTTGTGGGGTGACTTTGCCGCAAGAAGATATTTATTGCTTGGAACTTCTAATAGATTTACCAAAAACCTTTTCGGTTAAGGTTAATTTCCAATATTCACGATAGACTGGTTTATTTGGTATTACCCAATACTAAGAACAACTTTGCGAAATCCTGGGTTGGATTGCGAGGTCTGGTTAAAAAAATATCTAATAATTGTGTTTGAATAACGCCTCGTCTTAACAACAAAATAATTTGAGTACCGCGGTGATGTTTTTAAAATAACATCATCTATGTTGTTTGGGCATACTGTGCTTCAATTTCGTGAATTGCTATAATATTTAGTCGAGTAAAACTTGTGAATAATTTTTTTTTTAATCTTTGTTATAACAACGTAGTTGCGGTCTATCAGATTTACAAAAGTTTTCTTTGGTTATTATTGAAGTTCCGTTAGTATGTGAAGAATTTTTTTAACACTTTTGTAATAATACAATGAAAGTAATACATTATATCAATACGTAATACCATATGATAAAAAACAAGCATGATCGTGTTGTTTTTTTGTTTTATTTGAACCGTGTGTACATTTTTAGGTAAAGTCACCCCATATTAAAGTACTTCTTTTATTAAAACTACAGCCCGGGGAGTAGGGGTATTATAGGGCAAAATACTTTCACATAAATTTCTACCTCCGGTGAAAATGTCCAAATGTTTTTCTCCTCCTGGAAAAGCTCGCTCAACTTTCGGTACAATTCCAGATTGAATAAAGAATTCATCGTTTATTTTACTGTTGAAAATGTTGCACAAATACGCCATTTATCCGTCGCGAGCTGTGCAAATATTTCTAAAAGAGAGAAAATCCTAAAAATAGCAAAACGTTTGTTACGTACTTTAAATGCGCGCCATGTTATCCCAACATCGTCTGAATAACTAAATCTCTTGCATTTAATGTACCATAATTCCTTTTTTAATTACATTTTAGATTAAATTTTTAATTATGTAAGCTTGTTGTTTTGCATTCTTTACTCTTTCAGCAAAATATAGTTTTCAGTACATATCTCAAAAAGGAAATGGGATTAAAACTGAACATACTTTTCCAAATGATTCATTTTTAAAGCAGATGTTACGGAGCAGTGAAAAAGCGATAATTACAAAAACATAAGATAGAAAAATAAGCCTTTTCTTATTCAAGAAAAAAAATTCACAATCTTGTTATATAATTTTGAATTGAATTTTGAAATTGAATCTGATATTGATATATCAGCATTTATCTTATGCTTTTCGGATTATCGATGCGTACAGATGAACTTTTCCAATTCTAACTTTTTAAATTTCAAAAGTGTAAATTCAAGCTACTCTCAGCTTCGGGCAATCTTGATTGTTCGTAATATTTCTATATATATATATATATAGAAATATTAATATTAATATCTAGTTCTCTTTCTTTAATTTTTATTTTAAAAAAAAACTTTGTTACACACACACCAATAAGTAAAATAATTATTTAATGACATATTTTAAGTCATCGTTTAACAATAAAAATATGCATATGAATAGCCACAACTTAAAAAAATCAAATAATTTTTTTTCACTTATGATATTTCAAATACAAAAATAACATTTAAGTACTCCCACACATATTAAGAATATACTTTTATGTTGAAAAGCCATGAATACAAAATCTGAGTTCATCTCATTTATTATTTTATAATTAACTGGATCCGGCATAATCATCTTTATTGATCCCTGAAGCGAGATAAAAACGCGAGTTATATATAACAAAAAAAAAAAAAACGAGTTCACTAACACAATTTCGCATAATCTAAATGAATTGTTCGTTAGCTCGGCTCCCGGGTCTCTTATTAATAATTTTGGAATATTAATATTTCACCCCGCTAGGGGAAGACGCACCCTCTCCTCTGCATACATCTCACGGTTGATTAAAAACTTGTATTTAGTTGTAGCGCCTTAGAGTCGGGCGTTACAAAAATATGTGAGGCCATAATTACACAGTCGGCTCCCGAGTTAATATTTATGAAATTCAACACAGGCGGGGAAAATTTACATGAACTGCCGCTCACCATGGCGAATCGGCTACCTATATAGCCCAACGCAGGTGCCGCGGGTTCATCGACGCGATTCGTCGAATTTCAATCAACCCGGCAATGAAAAGTCTTGAAACAAACGCCACCCTTACCTTGCAACGGTCGTAAATCAAAAAGGTGAAATATTGCGGAATGTTTATACTATACGCGTATTTGACTCCGCTTTTGATGTACGTGAGCGAACAAAAAAAAAATCCGAGAGTTATTTAAAATTTAACACTCTAGGTATAATACATATAATAAGGTACTTATTTATAGTAAAAATAAAGCAGTTCGACTGCAGATTTTTATGACTAATGTCAAGCATGGCACTAAAGAAATTCATGTGGTTCAAGCGATAAAATATATATGTATTACAGCATCGGTTCGTAGTTCTTTTACGTGACGAGCTGTTTGATGGAAGCGTAATCCCACACTGGTTTCTACCCTACGATTTTTCTTTTATGTCTGAAAATTTGAATTATGAAACTCAAGCTTTCAGTTATTTGCAGATGACAGTCACTCCATTGATATTAAAAATCCCCGTTTCAATTTAAAGTGCACTCATTTGCGAAATAGTGGCTTTTTTAATAAAAAAAAGTTTGATCCAGGGAGGGCATGAAAAAACTGTTGTGGATTCAAATAGGAATTTCGCTCTTTACAGGTGAAATGATCACAAATATATATTATTTAAAGGTTACAATGGCGCGTAAGTACCAAATGATATATATTTGTTTTGTACATTATTTCGCTTATTTATTGAAATACAAGCAGCCGTGTACACGTTTATATTTATTTCTGAAACTTCAGGCTTTATTTTGAGATTGAAACGGTAAAGCTCGCGTGGGTTATTTATTATTTGGTAGTGACTTGCGTTCAAAATTTATTAATTCCAGTTAAAATCGTGCCACTGGAAATTACTTGCGTTCTAATCGCTTGTAAAGTATCGCAACTCGACTCAAGACAAGCCTAACTCCTAAGAAAGGCGTTCTAATTTATTGAGTGCGTACTCCATTTTTATTAATTACTAAGCAGATCGATGACTTTTAAAGATCGCTTCAAAATATTATTTATCAAGGGCTTATATATTTTGTTTTCAATATTAATCTACATTTAAATTTTCGTGTAAATTTTATACATGATTAATTTCCAACCCGCGAAAACTTTATTTTATTTTTAGGACTTTTTAATTGTTTATATAAAAAAGCCATTAGTAATCTATTTATTGTGTTTTTCAAATAATATCCTTAAAATTGCACATTCTGTTTATTATCATATTTTACATAAGGTACAAATATAGATATTTTATCTTCAAGTCATTAAAAATTAATAGCATAGACCTTTTCCGTATTTTGGGACACAGCATTTATACTGAGCCTTTAAAATATTATTAAAATATATGTTACATAGATAATTAACAACTGTTATTAAATTCCTTAAAATTATGTTTTAATAAAATCCAAATTAAACATGTTAACGAATAATATTAAATTAATACACGTCTACTTATTATTTGCATTAATATATAAAGAATATAATAAAAAAATCATTTTTAAGTTATTAGAAGAATTATAATTGAAGTTTGTTGTTTGACGGTTATTGAAATCGTTAAAAAAATAATTTATGCTTCATGTTGAAGTCGTATAAAAATAATTTTAATAATTAATAAAAACATCATAATACTATTTTAAATAATATACTTGGGGGATTTTTTCACATGTTAATTTTTATTGATGTAAGGTTTCGCCAACCTTTCACGTTGGCATTCTCAATCTGAGCTCGATAATGCCAACGTGAAAGATTGGCGAAACCGGTCACCAATAAAAATTAACATTTGGAAAAATCAGCATTTTATTTAAAACATTAAAATGGAATTCGACCATGTCCTTCTGTCAAAAATATTGATTACTAAAAAACATCATTAATGCAATTATGAAACCATGGCTTATATCGACTTTTTTAAATTAAAAGATAATGTGAAATTTAACTAAAAACATACTATATATCTATATTTGCTTAAAATAAATATTGACTTTGAGGATAAAGGCAATAAATACTGTAACAAACCTTTTAATAATGCCATTTTACATATCACCAATAACTTGTACGTAACAAGTGATTATACAGAAAAAAAAATATTTTACGTTTCAATAATTATATATAGATAAAAAAATAAAAATTCTATATTATTGACTTTTGTGAAGACCGTCTCACAGGAAGTACGATTTTGCCTATACAGGTTCTATTGATTGATAATGCTTAAGTACATTTTTTTCAAATATTGAAAATTAATTAAAGAAACTCTTAGAAAAATATCATCGTGATTTGTGTGGAATTTGAACCCACATCCCCAAGCTTAAATGGCCGGTGCAATATTAAATTGGCATAACAAGTACGTTGTTTCACTTATTGTTAAAAATTCTTGCTTAGTACCAGTGATTCATTGGTATAATTGGTAATGCACCGGCCATGTAAGCTTTGGGGGTGTGAGTTCAAATCCCCCACAAATCACGATGATATTTGTCTAAGAGTTTATTTAATCAGTTTTCAATATTTGAAAAAATGTACTTAAGCGTTATCAATACAAATTCTGTTGATTTTAACGCGGTGAATTTGATACGGTGAATGCTACTTTATTGCTAGTAATAAATTTGGCGCACACCTCGAGTAATCGCCTCGCTCCATATTCCGCTATTGGTTCGGCTTCCGACGTACTCGCGGTGCACGGCCACACGCGCACTGCGGCCAGGCCGGGGTGAATTCAACCCCTAGTTTTTTGTTGGCCACCCCGGGCAGCCATCACCCCCAGAATGGCGCCTATTTGGGTTAATTCAGTCCGAGGTCGGGTGTCTTGCGTGAGGGCTCGCTACGAAATGCAGATGTTAAAATATGTAATGACCCCTTTGTTTGTGATAGTGTTTCAGTTGGGCGTGTGAAGTGTGAATGTCGAGTATCCGCATTGTTACTGTTATGTGCCCCTCTCGGAAAATCACTAGCTTGGCATGTGACTCCGCGGATGCACAATACTTGAAGGACTCTCGTTCAACGTTGATAAATGATAGACTTTCAATACTTTAATTATGTCGTTTATTACACAGAGAGACAGTGTCTAGTCTCGACCGTGGGCAAGTCAGTTATGAGGCTAGGCGAGCAATGCCTTGCGCTCTATAATACACAGGTATCTCAAGACAAGACCTCCTACAAAGGGTCGTAAAGCAACGAACAGAGCCATAAACAAATGCACAAATGTTATTAAACTAAATGGCAGTGTTTACTTAATAATAAAAAGTTAAAACACGAAGACAAGGACAATGGCAGCATTCGTCCTTTGAAACTGTAATCTACAGGTTGGGAGGTCCATGACATTACCGACTGGAAAAGAACAGGTAGCAAGTTCTTACTTGCTTCCAGTTCTAACCTAACCTAACCTTTAGAAGCCTCTACACACGTCGCGTCACTAGCCAATTGCGTTTTACCATAAAACACAAATAAAGGACACTATTGACTGATTGCAAATCTTGTCTTAGTGAACGAAGTAACAACGGAAGAACCATCGATGGTTTTTCAAGACACAGATAAAGTTAAACCAAAATGTTTTTGGTTGTAATATAGAATTTTTTTTCTGTTTTGTTGTTTTAACGCTTTGTTTTTGGGATTGAGGCCATCTTCTGAGAATTATATAAATGCGAAAGTAAATATGTGCGGTGTGACATCCAACTTGTTTTCTGTATAAATATTTGAGGATTTTTTTTATTGTTTTGCTTGTGAATTGTTTTTCTAAAAATACATTATTTACATAGTCGCATATGGTTGACAAAAATGTACTATTCACTTTACTGATAATGGAACATTTTATTATATCTCTTTTTTATGGAAAAAACCGATAGAAACCTATTCTTAATCATTTATTTTCCGTTTATATGGTGAGTGATTTGGTTCTAAAATACTAACTAAAAGTTTTTAAAGGTTAATTATTCTATTCAAACATTAAATCTAAAAGCATATTTAACAGTAAAAACATTTACCCAAATTATTCTAACTCTTTTTCTTTTATAGACACAGTCCCTTTCAGAATGTCAATCAGTCTTTTTTTTAAGAATATTTTAACAAAGAACAAACTTTCATGATAATCTAAAAATTCCAACATACACTTATCTATCATTTTACCATTAGTTAATCAATAATATTGATATTTATAATGAAAAAATTAAGTGATTCCCCTTACTCTTGCTGAATACGATTTTAGAAACATTTGATGTTAAATGTTAGTATTTTAATATTTGAGTAATAACGAGTCAATTATTTGTTATTTTAAACAAAACAAAGGTTTTACAAGATAAAGGAAATAAAATAAATTAGTAATGAACTGATTTTAAGTATGAATTATTTCAATTCAATGAAAAAGAACAAATTTTATAAAACCTTAGAATCTATGTTCACATTCATAGTCCTCAAAATATTATCCTGGTTTAGTTTCAGACAAAAAAATTTCTGAGTTAATATTGCTACGGTAGTTTAAGCTTAGAAAAAAAATTGTTTCAGTTTGGGATTAGTGAGCGGCGTTCAACGCTGGGGATGTCTAATTTCGAAAAAAAATTATAATTCATATGTTGATTAATAATTAAAGGTTGTTATGTGTAGCGGGATCGATATGAAAAATACGATACGGCAAATTAAAAATACAGTCTCGGGTTAAGACCGCCTATTACATGCAATAATAGTTCTCGTGTGCCAGCTCAGACTAATCACCCGAGCCGCTCCGATCTCAGCTGCGGCAAGTCAAACATTATTCGTTATTCATGCCGAGGTAAGCAATTGTTATTTTCTTACCTGGGCCGCCTCTTCACAAAAGTCGCTCCGTATTGAGTGCTCCCCTCAAATCAGATTACCGCAAGTTTTGGGGTCGCTCTCTCGGCGGTTAGTGCTTTTGAATTGTAAAGGAATTCGAGATAAGGCGGACCGTACTTTACAGCGATTTCGTGTAACTACGTGTTATATTATGAGGGGAAAAAAACAAATTGGTTTGAAATTGAAATTTTTTATCGCGAATTCGTGCCGGACTTTTCGGTGGTGAAAAATCATCAGTGCAGTAGTTCAGGCTTAATGTCGCTTTAAATGAGCTTAGTGCTGTGAAATAATGCTACCGAGCTGATTGGCTAACTCATGCATAGTCTTTCGATTATATAAAAAGTAGGTGCTATACAAGGTTCTTACGCGACACGACTTCACAACACTGATTTGATTATTTTTGAGTAAACTTATCATGCTGCTAAATACGTCACGTAGATTGTTATCGTAAGTTATTCAATTTCAAAATTTTGAATAATTATTTACTGTATTCAATCGTTCAATCTGAATTTTCAGAACTATTATTGAACAAATACTTTAATTAAATTCATGTAACGAATTGAACCGACTAATTTCTAGTAATAAATTTCTAAGAACTTGAGCGTTATTATTAAAGATCAACTAAACCAAATAATATTTATCTTGATAAATTTCGTTTGCTATGATGTTAATTAAATAATATATTTCATAAAGACTTTTACACTAGAAATAATGTGGTTGCTACATTTGTAACTTATATATTATATGAATACTATTAAATTTAACATAATTTTCGTCTTCTTGGAAAAAAGGATGTAAAAACAGAAAAAATGCGTAATATACCTCATAAATATTTAGGCAGTAAGTTCTCCCATAAATTTTACACAAATGTTCTGTAAATATTTTAAAACATTGTTAAATACACCACCCGGAGCTTAACTTAATAATTCACAGTTTGTACGTTATTTAAGTCGTGGAGTCAAGTGATATATATTTTACTAATTTTTCAGATCCAACTATTGGATGGTTTTAAAATATTTTAAAGGTTCGCATTTTAACAAAATACTTTATTTTATTTTATGCTTTAAAAGCATCCCTTTTTATCTGTAAAAAAAAGTCTTGAATTCATGGAAAAAATCGAATAAAACACCACATTATTAAGCTAAGACACTGAGCCCGACTATAAATTTTACTGAATCGTCTGCTTAAATAAGTTGCATTGTGTTAAATAATGCTTTTTAAGCCTTTTAAAGTTATCTAGCTATATTATGAAAAAAATAGGTAAACGCTGACTAAGGAAGGGGATTTAGTAGGTTGTCTCACATAAATTAAGGCAGTGGTTAACTAAACAGTCAACTTTAGAGAAACATCACCTACAGTAAATTTCACGGTCTTACAGTACCGTTCCGACGATAAAACTTTGGCCAGATTTATACAAAACTTATTAAAAAAAACATACATCTACAGTCATTTGGTCACCTGATAATATTGTTAAAATAAGTCAAATTTTATTATTTCTCTACGTGAATTTGAAATGCTATCTGAGTGTTTCTAAAACGAAGCACCTCGTATATGTAAAGCTTAGAAAGGGTAATGTTGGTGACCACGGACAAAATGGACGAACAAGATTCGAGGGCTTACAGAAGTTAATCTCTTGTTTGCCATAATAACGTCAAGAAGCCACATGGAGACAAAAAGCTTAATATCTTAATTAAATAAATATATCTAAGGATTAAAATTAAATCTATATTTGTATTTTATGGTGACGTTTGTGATATAACTTTTATAACAAAAATATCATGAAAGATTTTTTTCAAGAACATTTAAATAATCTTTGGTTATGCATTATCATTTGAAAAATGCTGTGTGGGTATAAATATTTTTATTCAAAAAAAATTAAACCTTTATGAAATTATAGTGGAAATTTGAAATATTCCTGAATCAAACCGTTTTTTTTTATACAAATTTGTGGTGTTTTATAATTTTTGATTTTTTTTTATTAATATGTAAACACAGGTAGTGGTTTTATTTTTAAAAGTATCGTAACACAATAACCTCTAGCCACGGTGCGTTCCTCGCGCCCTCCCGGAATTCGCCGACCTCGCTCACCGTGTAAATAAATTTATTTTAAACGGCTATATTTAGCATATTTGATGAGAAAATTGAAGCGAGCCGCCGGAAGCCGATGTTACCGCAGTCTAATGCAAAGCCTCACAGCCCGGCGTTATTAAAATATGTGAAACTATTTTGAAGATTTTTTTATAATAGAGTAAAAGAAAAATTTACATTGAAAAATTCCCGGCAAATACGCACCGCTTCTCTCATATTTGCGTAAAAGTTGATTGCGTCAGAACATAAATGTGAGTTTTTAATAATTTTTTTAACGAATACGGTGGTGCTTATTTTTAGATGATAAATCGCGGTTAGCCTCTGAAAGGGGATATGTTTGTGTTCGTCTTGTAAAAAATAATTAAACCTTCAAATTTTATATAAAAATCGATTAAATATTTAACAATTATTTAAACATCTATTCTGGTGATTTTCAGGAATAAATAACCACTCTATGGTTGAATTTTATCAGACTCAGGTTTTCTGAGCGAAAATATATATCGCTCTTAGAATAAGAATAGATACGACATATTATTTTTAATCTTAAATATTCATTTGGATTATTTAGATATATCATATTTTATCCTACAAATATTCTTAATAACAAACACTACTGTTCGCGTGCAAATATACATGCATATTAATATTATCTGCATTCTCACGGTAAACATTGATGAATGGTAACAACATCATCAATATATCTCATCCAGATAGGAATATTCTCTTTTCTATTATGATAAACACATAATAAATGCGCACAAAATCGTTTTATTATTCCCCCCATAGTGACATATCCCATTTATTAACGCTATAAACAGTAATGAAATGCGCACAAGATCATCAGTTCCCAATGATAGAATGTTTTCTCAACTGTTGCATTGAACTAGGATAAATACATATCATCATATTTATAGCACCATTAAAATAGAATATTCACTACATTGTCGCCGTACGCAGCCATGTTAAGAGAATAGTGCATCGACGAAGGGTTCACAAAAATATTAATAACTATTGTAAACTGTAACTTCAATTAAAGTTAATCCAATTTAAAATAGCAATATAAATTTTAAACCATAGTTAATAGGTTCTACACACTTTATTGGCTGTATCAAATTGACTCGCTGCACAAACCGCATTGGAAATGTTTTTATTGCTGACCATCCCCAATGGCCACTAGACAATACCCTTTCCCATAAAAATATACAACACGCTTTGTACTAACCTTTATAAATTTTTATAAAAATGTATATATATTTTTTTTAATTGTTTATTTGTTCTACAAATCAATAAAAATAAATAATACTTACACAGTACTACAAGCATATAGCTAAAACTAGATTTTCTCCAAACTATTGATATTTATCACTTTATACAATAGAAAGAGCTTTATATAAAAAAATACTGTCATAATGATAATTATCAATGGTTTAGTAAATTATTTGGTATATTTTTCATTTTAAATGAGGACTATTATTAAAAACTATTCTGATGTAAATAAATGCTTTTGAAATATGATGCTTTTATCCAACTTCAAAGTTTATATTTTAAGCTGTAACCATAAATTTAAAATATATATTATAATTCATGTCATCTTCTTTGTTACACAAAATAATATATTGAGATTGTTCTCACGTTAAAATTATTTAAATTTTGATAATTTTTGGTATCAAAATGGGACATTTTTTTTGGCTTGTGTTTGAAAATTGCTCAGGTAACTTATTATTATATTTTTGATATCAATACGAGAAATTCAATGTTAAATTTTTAGCCTTATAGCTGACTCATCCCAGCAAAGTTTAATGGATATATTAATACTTGAACACATAACCAAACTCCTGCTTAAAAAATAAAACACGTTTGTGTGTTTATAGAACGTGCTTAGTACATTTTTTATATAATTTCATAACTTTTGAAGGGTTGAACACCAGTGGCGTAGAACAACAGGCCCAACTTTAATTGACCACCGACACGAATTGTGTTCGCCCGAAAAAAAGATACGCTATCTTCTCAATGATGCCATAAAGTCTGTACTCCAAAATGGCGGGAAGTACCCTTAATGGGCACTGGTATAATATAAATACGAAGAAATGGAAAAAATAGCCATATATTCTCTCTTACAAAGGCCATAACATGGGTTCGTGTGTTTGTGTGACTGAAACACCAGGGTTAACTGTTGTTTCTCTGATACGAGTACTTTTAAAAAACTAGTAACTGCTTGTTAGCAATTAGCTATTATTTAAATGTATGTACAATATGTGTGTGTATGTATAAAGTAATGGTTGGTTAACTAACACCATTTGTTTTTGAAGTAAAGGTCGCCTGTTCAATCTCCCCTGTGACGGCTGATTCTCTTTGTGTGATAGAGTTGACGTATGTTTTTATTATCCTAAAAGGAGTTTATATTATACTGAACACATTTAGAGGAAATCATTTCTTAATGTGAGACTATGTTTACAAGGAATAATCAATACCTAAAAAAACTCTTACGAAAACCAAAAAAAAAAAATTAAATTAATTAATACTTTTTTCTCTATTTTTTTGCAGGTAAGTTATGAACGCAAATTTAGAAAATGTACAGCCTGAATTACGTGTAATCGTAAGTATTAACAAATGCATTTTATTAATTTTACATTTAAATTTTTTTTCTAGTTTTTAAAACTAAGCACAGTGTTAAGTTTAAAAATAATGTATTCAATATTTTTGACTTTGTATTTGGTGGAATTCCATTATAATATTCTCACTACATTTGATAATACCGAATCATAAGGTTGGCGACTCGGTCACCAAAAATATTAAACTCGTGAAACAATCACAAAAGTATTTTTTTATAAATATTTAAAAATACATATATATATACTATGAATATAATATATATTTTAAAAATAATTATTTATTAAAGAGTTGAACTATAATTACACGAAAACGTAATCAACACAAAACTCAGTCGATTTATGAAATCAAATAATTCGCAATAAATTTTCCAAAATAAATATTCCGCGTATAATTTATATATTTTTAAATCACCTTTTTTAAAACTAAATTACAAAAAAAAACCTGAAAAACCTATATTTTTCGTTTTAAAAATATGAATCGTAATTATGAAGGCCATTAAAATGACAGTAATGTCATAAAATTCAAAATATGGCCAGAGCTAATGGAAAATAAGTAAACAGATTTTAAAATCGAAATATGTTTATTTTCTGCTTTCAGCCTTCAATAATGTTTTTTGTAGAAATTTCTCCTCGCACATAAAGCGCGTGTGATGCGATATTATCAAAAGCCTTTTTTTTATTAAACAAAATATAATTTTAAATATCATAAGAGCTTGTTATGAAATTCGTTTACATCGGAGCTTTCGCATGTGATGATCAAAACTCCAAGGGGAAGCAAATGAAACTGTATGAATACATTATTATTTTCTTTGTACCTCACAAAGCCCGTTAAGGGGTTCCCTTTTCGTCTACTTTTCCGCGTCGTGCGATTTTTTTGTTACGGGAAAATGAGCACCATCCGTTTTGTTTGAACTATAGAACTAGGAATACGGAACTCCTTCGTCCTCTCTATTTTTTGGAACGTGCCTGAACTGATAAATTCAACGTCCTGGGAAAAGGAGAACTCTATATGAAGCACGACCGTAAACAATTTAACTTTGACTGGAAGAATAACTTTATCGTAAAAAATAAAAACACACGCGTCCCTGATACACGGCGTTTCGTTTACATTTGGACGAGATTTAAAGCCTACAAACAGATTATCCAAAACAATTCACTATCTAAATATAATCCATTTAATTAGTTAAAGTATCTACAAGCCTTATTTTTCAAATTTCTTACCCAATATGTAATTTGTTATTTTTTAGAATCTTCTCTTACATTTTTTGAGTAATTTTGCATGTCATGTTTATAAAAAAAAAATATTTTTAAATATTTATTAACATTATATTCAGGATGATAAAAAAGTTTATACGCGAAGAGCATCCGAATTCGGATGTCTACCGTTCCTGGAGCAAAAATAAAAGTGAACCGTCGAAGCCTTTGACACGATAGTGTCGGATCGAAGTATTTATTTTAAAAAGCGAGTAGAAAATATACAAAGTGGGTCAAAATCGCAATTCCAGCTTTCAAAGAGACACAGTGTGACCTGGTTCATTGGAGGTTTGCAAATACTTGACGTATTTCCCATAAAATTATATTTATTTGATTATTTGAAATTATATCACTACTCCCCTGGTACGAGCTGTAATTATTTTAGGCCACTCGATAAGTTAAATCTTAATTTTTAATTTTATAATTCAATGGTTTTTTTCTCTTTACCTCTTCACAAGTACCAAAAAAATTAAGTTTAAATAATGCATTTTATATAATATTTACTGAATGAACATTTCTATAATATAATTTAGGTATGAATTCACTCTGGTAACAGAATAAGCAACGTCGATCAAACTTCTCGGTAGCTGAGATAATGTGTTTAGTTGCTGGAAGTTATAAATACATACTCCATTATAGGTGACACGAATGCATACGGAAATTGTGATTTCTCACCAAAACTAAGTTGAACATGGTGTGGACTTTTCAAAGGATAGTTATACGTTGCCTTGTAAAATCATGACACCAACTTCTGAACGTTACGTCTATTTATAAAACTTTCAGAATTCTATGTAATTTGCTCGTAATACCGTTATCATAGGGCAATAATTCAGAATCAATTTTAATTGATAATGATTAAGAACATTTTTTTAAATATTGAAAATTGATTAAAGAAACTCTTAGAAAAATATATCAACGTGATTTGTGCGGGATTCGAACCCACATCCCCTCGCTTACATGGCAGGTGCATTACCAACTATGCTAACCAATCACTAGTACTAGACAAGAATTTTTAATAATCATATCCTATAAATGAAACAATGTTCTTATTATGCCTAATTAAATATTGTGTGACTTGCAATACTAGACTTTTAACACAAAGTACTGAGTGAAGCATTTTAAATCCAATCTGGATATTAGTCTATTTAATTATGTCAATACACGTACTTGTTAAATTTAATTATTGGTTTTTGTGAAGACCATCTCACAGGAAGTACGATTTTACCTATACAGGTTTAATTGATTGATAATGATTAAGAACATTTTTTTTTAAATATTGAAAATTGATTAAAGAAACTCTTAGAAAAATATATCAACGTGATTTGTGCGGGATTCGAACCCACATCCCCTCGCTTACATGGCAGGTGCATTACCAACTATGCTAACCAATCACTAGTACTAGACAAGAATTTTTAATAATCATATCCTATAAATGAAACAATGTTCTTATTATGCCTAATTAAATATTGTGTGACTTGCAATACTAGACTTTTAACACAAAGTACTGAGTGAAGCATTTTAAATCCAATCTGGATATTAGTCTATTTAATTATGTCAATACACGTACTTGTTAAATTTAATTATTGGTTTTTGTGAAGACCATCTCACAGGAAGTACGATTTTACCTATACAGGTTTAATTGATTGATAATGATTAAGAACATTTTTTTAAATATTGAAAATTGATTAAAGAAACTCTTAGAAAAATATATCAACGTGATTTGTGCGGGATTCGAACCCACATCCCCTCGCTTACATGGCAGGTGCATTACCAACTATGCTAACCAATCACTAGTACTAGACAAGAATTTTTAATAATCATATCCTATAAATGAAACAATGTTCTTATTATGCCTAATTAAATAATTTTAATACCTCAGTTTATGCAGAAAAATACATTCAAAAGTCGATTTGTAAGTAAATGTTTTATTGCAGTTTTTAAGCAAAAATATTACTTTTAAAAATGTTTTTTAAAAAGTTATGCTTAGTTATTGAATTAATAAAACTGAAAAACCATTTTATTTTAAGTGGAAAGCAAGTAATCTGTTATCGCTTTGCAATAAATTTGATAATTTGAATTTATTCTTCTCTGTGTACTTTAAAATATTTATTTTAAATATTAAGTGCAAGATAAATCTTTAGTTTACTTGGAAAATTGAAAAAACATTTTCGTACCTAACGTATTTGTATGAACTGCAAAGTACTTAGAAGGAATTAATATTTTAAAAATATAGTAAAAGTACCACATTTAAATCAGCAAATTAAAATGATTATTTCTTTTCATTGGTGGCTAAATAGGTTCATTCGAATGTAAAAATTGATAAAGCATAGCCTATTTTCTACAGACATGCTCGCGTAGCATTCATTTGCACATTTCCACCGTCTGGTAAATTATAGAACGTTCTGGAAAATTTCTGTGCAAAGCTCAATTAGTGTAGTATTTTCTGAGTGTTAATTAAATCCAAACTCGCGTTCTTACGGTTTCTAGTTATTTTGTTAAATGCCAATGAATATATTTTAATAATTTTAATTTTCCACAAATGAATTAGAAGTGATAATGAAATCTCAATTAAAGACTCGTATGAAGATTAATTTGATGATTTTGGTTTTTGAGTGGTTTTGGAAATTTTATGTCCTCCGACAATTTGGTTCCCGTGTTGAGACCTTTTGTAGGGAAAACAGAAAATTTTAAGCAATTAAATACTAAAGAAGTAAATCCATTGGATATCAATAAACTAAACAAACAAAAACTTACGAGTATACCTATTATTCAAATAACCTGAATTCTACATATATTATATATCCAAATCACAATTTCAGCATACTATTTAATTCATTTAAGTGACATCTGCATAAAAAGTTTAAATGTTAGCAATATCGATAACCTTCATACAGTTATGTCTCATATCTTAGAACTTATGAAAAATTAAAATATTTTTAGTCATTATATTCTGATGCTCGGTCAATGTTTTCAGATGTAATCAAAACAAAAACATTTTTTCATTCTTAATAATAAATGATTTACGGCATTAGTTTATGTGCTATTTTATGCTTATTTTTTTTGGTTGTCGTCCAGGGAATTATCTTCGGTTCCCCTGACGGTGCTTGGTTCAGCATCCCTGTCTGATCTCGCTCCGGTTTCCTCGCATGGCTGGAGAAGAAATGTAATATATCACAGAGAGTGTCAGCAATGTTATTTAGCAAATCAACTCCTTAATTATTTCAGGAACAATATGTAAATGTTTGGTTCACAAGGAATGACACAGAGGGAATACCTCACTTTCCGACCCTTTTTGTGCTCCCCAAGGCGGGGGCGGGAACAGAGTTGCCTTTGAGTTTCGAGCCCGAGGAAGGTGAAAGCGCGATTATACAAGATTGTGTGCCCCTATTAATGAAAATTTACAGTCTCTCATCGAAACAATCTAAATTCAAGACTTACATTCTTTAAATAAAATAATATTTTAATATTTGATTTTTAAACAATATTATTTTCTTTATATTATGTTGTTTGTAGAAATTATAATAAGAGGGTTGTTCCCAATATTTATATTACAAGAATATCATTTACTGCTTTTTACTATAAAAAGAACTATATTCTTCTTTTAATGTGTATACATGCAATGTCAATAAAAACAGACATGAGCTTAATTAAATAAGCTTAGTTACAACGGAGGTTTATTAACTACTGAGTTAACATACCAACCAAATATAAAACTACTAATATTGTCAGTGTGTGAACGTTAGTTTTTTGTTGTGCTTATTTTATAGCATTAACATACGATTAACGGATCACCCCCAATGATAATTATTTTGGTGGTATATAAAGGTGAACATCAATCGATTATATTAATGCTAATGGAGAGTTATTTAAATTTAAAACCACGAATTTATTTCTCAAATGCTACTGAAATTACGATCGCAGCTCAAACTAATCCATATCAAAATTATCGAAAAGCACTTGACCGAGATCTTGAAAATACTCCATAAAATATACGATTTTTTTTATTTATTTCTTTTCAGTGGCACGTAAAACATGTCGTCACTTATTTATATATTTTTTTGGCGTAAACGTGTCGTAAAATTTTAGACGCCATAAAATATTATGATTATTCTCGGGTCAGTCCAACGCACGCTCTATGTTTTATTTTGCGCTGTCAAACACAGCGTGCATATTTTTCCTCTTTATTTATTATTATTATTATAAATGGCGAATTCATGATTTTCAGGCTTTCCGCTGTATGAATTTCATTTATTACTAACGCCAAGTAAAAAATTCGACTGAACTGAAAACTAACTGTCTTTTTCTTTTCTTCCGCATTCTGACTGAGTTTTGTGACTTCGCCAATCTATGATTTTTCTTACTGCTAAATTTTTACAAGTCTCTCTTATTTAACTATTTTATTTTTAAGTTTACAAAAATGAAACATCAATAATTTTAAACACATTATTATAAATTATTCATTTGTAAATAAGAGAGTCGGGCGTGAACACAGTAAAAAATTGAGATTTAATCTAACTAAGTATCTTTTTATAGAAGTTTTGAGTTTTAACTCAATCGGTTTTATTTTTATTTTGAAAGTAACGGTGGATTTTTCATATCTTAATTGATTATCTCTTTATACTTCTGTATTAAAAGATACTACTGAAAATAAGTATTTATGCGGTCAGCTTTTGCATGTATAAGTTTGGTACTACAAATAATTTCGATGTAGTCATGGTTTGTAACTTTTTTTATCTTCCGGTCTTCATTAGTCTCAATATGGTCCAGAGTGATATTCAATATACTGAATTTTTTTTATTTCAAACTCAGTTATAAATGTAGACAAAGCCATGTAGCTTATTTTAAAAGTCTCGTATTCGACGGTTTTGTGGTTATCCACTATACGAAATAATTCTGCATTCTGTCTCGATCGATGCATGACATTTCTAGCTAAATCTGATTGAAGAATCAGCCATAAAAGAAGCTAATCAAAATCTAGCTGTCGTGTTAGAGTTCTCTGAAGTCAGATAATTAAACTTTTATAACTCTAATAGAGCATTCTACTGCTAGATATACAATACAATACTTCTTAAGAGTTATGAGAGTGTATTTTTTTAAAATCACTTATTAATTTAGTGGCTTTTCCTACCATGAAGTTGCAAGTAAAACATTAACACATTTTAATTATCTTTCTAAAAACCATTGTTACAAAAAAGCACAGTTTTATACTATAATATTTTTATTAGATAATCTGAGAACGATGTCCCCCCAGTCATTTCAAAAAGTGTAAAAACATGATTAACTTAAAAATTCTGCACCAGATGTGTCAAGTCTCTCAAATATGAGATACTTACGACAAGTTTTTTTAGGGTCAATTAATTAGTTAATACTGAAACGAAATCGATTTTTTTTCCCTTAATTGAGCATGTATATTCACCAGAAGAGAGAGGGATGGTTTACAGAGCAGAACAGAGAACAGTTAACTCTGACCCAGCAATCGAACTTATAATCCCCTACGTAAACAAACCGGGCCGGCGATGACTAGTCCGTAGGCAGGAACTTGCCCCTACCGACCCCCATCCCGACTACAAGAATATTGATACTGAGTTCTGTTTGGTTTTCGGGAAATTGTTTTCAAACTACCTGTAACCTTTCGGATACCCGCTAACTTACGAAATATAATTATAAATAATATTATTTTAATATTAAGTTCAATCTCTGGCGCCTTGTAATTTCTAAGAAAAACTAAATCGTAAATTGAAAAAAACTTTTTGCTTACTTTATCTCTAAAGTTTAATCTGTAAACTTTTCGAAAAGAATAAGTTCTTATCTTTAATCTTATTATTGAAAACTTCATCTATTATTAAAAATAATTTAAAGAAATTTGTATAGATTACGTGTGATAGTAGATGGAGAGATATAATAAAAATTATTTGTACAATTCATCTTTTAACACTAAGATTTAAGCAAACTTAAAATTTTCATTCATTGTTTTAAGGACATTAGAAGTAAAGCAATTTTATATTAAATATCATTTTGATAAATTGTTATTGTAATGTCCACAAAATATTTTCAAAGAAAGTCGTCTATATAAATAGAATCAATTCCTAAAATCTAAATCATTTACTCTTCTGCGGCCTGCCAAAATCAGTTCTATTGTTCAAGGAAAAATATTTGCGGTTTCTGGGTTAACAATATATTTTCTTAATTTCCGATATGAAATTGATGGCCACATTAAATTATACGTAAAATTATCAAATAAAATAGATACATATTTAAGTATGATAATACAAAATGGCTTTGTGTATTCCGATTTAAATTGGAAGAACGGGGAATAGCCTCGGGCTGGATAACATGCCATCCTATTTAAAAAAATATTTACGTGACTAAATCCCTTGACAATGCTATGATTTAAAGCTCAGTCTATTTGGGACTTTATACATTCATTTCCGCAATAAATTACTTAAGTTTTTACCTATTCGGACCCACGAATCGATCTAGCAAGGATATAGTTATGTATAAATAGACAAAAAGCCAGTCCCTCAGGCGCGCGATGTTCCGGCTCTGCGGCGAAACTACTAAAAATGCTAAACACAGCCCAATCAGGCCGAACAAAAGCCGGTGGCCGGAAAAAACGCTCCACACACAAACTTCTGAAAGCCATTTAGCAGGGGGAACGGACGGGACCGAGTGTAGCCTCGACCCGCGCCCTGCCTCGGAGGTCTGCACTAACTTCCTCTAATGCCAGCACTTTATATTTGATAATCATTCCGTATACTCTTACTCACTTTAAAAACAACACAAGACAAGAATTCGTACTCAAATATTAAAAAAATTGCATCAAAATAAAAAAAAACTTGAAAATTGATAGGTATTATCAATAAACGGAAATGAATATATAAAAATGTAATTTATGAAACTACTTGAGGGTCTAGGTCCCATAATCGAGTTTTTTTGATCATTTTCTAGTCCGTTTTGCGAAAAATTGACTGCACCAATCAAAAATATTTAAATGCAAAAAGTTTGATACATTCCTTTTTTAATATATTTTTATTTCTTATAAATTTACTATTAATATGATGAATATGTGTTTTTCCGATTAAAGTGTAGGAATTTGGAGATTCGTCCGGTACATTTTCCAAGAATACTAAACATTTAAAACATTTAAGAATCTTTTTTTTCATTGGAATTAAAAGATTAAATATAAACCTTGCGCGTCTTATTAATTTATAAATAAAATAATAAAAAATCTTTAACAAACTTTGGTTTTGAAAAGTCGTCATTTTATCCAATTTTTCAACATCTTCAAGATTTTATTTTACCCTGAAAATGGACGTTAATTAAATAATAAAAAATAAATAATATAATTTATAGTTTTTTCAATACTCTGTAAAAAAATCAACTTTCGATATAGAAAAATAAAGTGACAATTAAATTAATTAAATGACACGATTTCACCAGGTAATGGATGTCCAACCGGACACCAGAGGCAATTTAAAGGCTGGGAGCAACTGCCTTAATAAATTATCTATTTAGTTGAATCACTATCTTTCTTTGAAATTATTAACTATCTTTAAAAATTATGTTCTTCTTTTTAAGTCCCTCTCCTCGTAGGAAGTTGGTGACCATTTCATCAAACACATTTCTATCCTGGGCCACTCTCACTAATTCGGTCGTACTTGCGACCTCCAACCATGTAAACTTCCTCCTTCCAACACCTCTTTTCCCTCGATTGTTCCTTGGACAATCAGTAGTAAGATGCTTTACCCATTATTTCGAAAAATGTGGCCAAAATAGGAGACTCACGCTTCTTTACCATAATCAAGAATTCACTTTCTTTCCGCATTCTGTCCAAAACATCATCAATTTTTCGCATAGTAGCTGCATTGAAGTTTTTTTATGATGCTTAAACTCTGTTTCTTGAAAATTTATAATTCACAAAACCTCAATAAACTCAAATAGTACGATGGAGTAAATAAATCTCACTTGTGTAGATTTATACAAGTCAAATTGAATCATGACAAATTAAATGCTTTCATTGGATCGATAATCTGAGAGACAAATAATTAATTATGTTCAGCCAGTGTTTTCATCGGATTTGTGTGTATCAAGTTAATAAAACAATAACTCTGTTGCATGATAATTGTTCATTTTAAAGATAAACGTAAAACACGAAGACGAATAATTGATAATAAACGAGAAGCGTCACTGCCTCCCGCACTCGGTCGGAATAAACCTGAATAATGAATGACGGGAATGTTGCTTTACTTTCCGTTGTAGTTTTAAACGCGCACGAATCGAAATGAGATTAAAACTGGATGATTTATTAATTAATAACCGTCTGTTCTCTTCTTATTGACTGACCGGAACGCGCAGGTACCGGAGCTTTTTGCCCTCCTGGGAAATATTACCTTTTTGTGTTGGAGTTTTTTTTATGTATTTCATAATGATGTATAAAAAAAACCAACGAAATTTGTGCTGCGTAAGCGCCAGGCCCGCTGAATGCCTGCGACTCATTCGGCGTATTATGTGTATCGATACTATAATTTATGTGATGTATGTATGTTTTTACTTTCTATATATATTTTAATTAACCTTACTTACATAACATACAGAGTTACAAAACAAGATAAAAACAATGCAATTATACACATTCTTTTATATTTCGTGGGATATCTGTTATAGCGCAAGTGCATCAACAGGTATAAAAGTGCTTCTACTTTTAATTATTAATGGCTCGAGTATTTTGTACGTATGTTATATATTCATGGAGTGAGCACATAGCCCATAAGAAGTTTACGTAGCGTTAAAAGTGATGATTGCCTTTTAAATCATTCAGCCCACACGAGCAGTTCTTACAGCAAACAAGTGTAATAAAACTTTAATCTGAAAATTGCCCGCATGCACGTGTAATGCTTTCATATATCCATTTTATAATGCATTTAAGTTTTCTACAACTATGAATGTCTGACTGAATTTATTGGAACGTAAAACGCGACCACTTTACCTCAAAAGGCGCGGCGCCGGCGACATGCGCCGCAGGCAATCTTTTATAACCCTTCCGGGGCCCGGAGTTGCAGTGCACCCCGTGTACCCCTACATATTTATTGAGACTAGTGCTGCACGTAAGTTTCTGTCAAAGGCCAAGTCTTCTGGAAAAGATTATTTGCATCCGAAAGCTGCTTAAGGGAATCCTCCTTCCGGGGTTAGCAGATGCCGCTCTCGCGATATCGCTTGCCTTTTCGTGTAATCTCACAGAGGATTCTTGCTTACGGAGATAGTTACTAATACTCTGCGCTGAAATGAAATTTTCCTCTTAGCTGCACTTAAAAAAAATACGCGCTGAAGAACTTCCTGCTTTATATGAGCTTTCTTTCACCCGGTTACATAATGCGCACTAGCATGGTAAGCATACAAACTACTCAAAAAATAGATTATTTTTCCATTTACATTTTCACAGTATTATATGGGAATTCACGTAAAAACAGAAACTCAGGTGTAACTCAATTACGAAAATTAAACAAAAAATGTTTTATAAAATTCATCCCATGAAATGGTACTTCAAGAGAAGTGAATTTTTCTGAGAATAAAATTGAAAACGTTTGTATATTTAATTTGAAAGATGGTAAAATGCTTTATATAGCAAACCATTTTAAGCCTTAATTTTTATGATGACCTATTTTTGATACCAACGATAAATAAAGAAGCTTAAAGCTATATTATGTTTGCGGTTCATTTTTTTCAAATTTGCCCATATTGAAATAATTATTATAAATATTTTATATCACATCATAAATTTTTATTTACCTTCCTAGATGTTATTTGCTTTCAAATATGTTTCAAAAATTGAATTTTTCTGATTTTGGTCACTTGTTTTTCAGTAAAGCCCTAAAAAATGGTAATAAGAAATATTATTGTTTATAATTATGTTAATTAAAACTACATTAACAGACTTTCATGTATTCATGATGATTTAGAAACATCAAAAAATGATAATAGACATCATTTTTTTACTTATCGTTTAAATTTAACGTCATGAAAAATTTCAGCGTAAAGTAATCAAACCTTTATCTCTTATTAAATTTCTCATGTCAAAAAAATATATAATATTCTGTCAATAATACTTCAAATATCAAATTCAAAATACTTTTGAATATATTTATCATAATTTACTATAAATTTGAGTGTATTTCACGAATCTATGTTTTTAGATATATGTACATGGTGAATTTCAATTTATCTGATAAAATATAAATATATAAGTGTATGTATACATAAATTGAATTTGCAATTCGAAATTGTTATAAGATGATTCCGCAAAAACATTTTGCTTCTTTATTATTTCTCACATTCTTGCAAAGAAACCCTCATAACAATTCGCCTTATAAAACAACAATCGTTATATTAACATTTTTAGGAGATTGCCTTTGTACTGTCACTACACATAACACTTTAGTGTCACGTATTTGTAAATTATTTTCCCCACATTTTCCCTCCCTCGTGTACCTGGTAAGCAAAATTCCCCTATTCTCATCTATGCGTCTTATGAAGGGCAACACTAGCGAGGAATTTTCTCGAATACCGCAATTCCTTTGTTCATAAATATACGTAATACCATTGAGGAATCAGCAGGGAAAGGGTTAACAGATGCTACTCGCGATATGGCCCGCATTTTCATGTAATCACAATGGAGAATACCAATGCACGGAGATAGTTTGTTATAAACACGATACGAATAAAATATTAATAAAAAGTCCCGTATTTTTATTTTCGAGTGAAGAATACATTAAAACTCACTCACGAACACAGCTACGAAATCAGGCGAAGAGAAAAGGCCAACAGATGTTTCTAACGATATCGTTTGCCTTTTGATGTATTACGCTTGAAGAATTATCATATATGGAGGTAGATTTATTTATTATTCAAATGAAATTCTGAACTTGTAAAAAAGTATTTTCTGCATCGTTGTCGTACACAAAACAAGCAAAATGGATAACGATTTTTTATTAAACCGTTTTTTTTTTGTAATATTATTTAACATACAATACATAAAATTAATTAATAAACGTTATAATTTACAGTATGTATTTACTGAAGCCCTAAAAAATCAATACCTTTTTTACTAGCAAATAAAAGTAATCAATATATGTTTGATTCAAAGCTCAATATAAACATGACAAAAGGCACTGAAATGATCATTTCTAATCTATGATTCATATTTTACCTTACAGAAAAGTATTTCTTAGCTTTATTAAGACAGCAATTTAATAGTCATTTCGTTTCGAACTAAAATTACAAACCATGTAACATAAAAGCTTGGTTAAGGCTAATATGCGATAACAATACGAACCAAAGTTTCTTATACAAAGGGCATTTGTACCATTAACAGTAAAAACAGAGACAACACTCAGAAGAAATGAGAGAAGTTTTAGTTTAAGTAATAAAAATCTAGTCTTGCTTGTATAACTAGTAAATACCATTATAAAAATATTTTAATGGTGAACTTGTTTATAATTATGCTTCCTCAAAAAATTTCCACACATTGCTACTTGAAAGACAATGAAACTTGAAAAACGATGACAGCGATAACAAACCAAAAAAAATAAATTATTATTTGACGTTAGCCAAATACAAATAAATTTTAAAATAATTGTCTTAAACATAGCATGACTCTAAGCAATGCTAAGATTTTTTAGTAATATAAAAAATGCAAAATTCCATTTTTTTTTATTATGTTAATCCTTTTATAGAAAGTATTTTGCTATATTTTATATCGATAAGTATATAAATCGATGTACCTGTTTCTTTTATAATATTACATTCAATTATTAATTAAGTGTTTTCACAGTGGTAACATATAATAAGGCTATATTTTAAATTCTGGTCTATCCTGTCTATGAACTGTCATGCAAAAAATCAGAATTGAACTTATCTTCAATTACTTACATTCGCTTTTAAGCTTTCATGAAAGCCCTAAAAAATCTTATAATACTTCTTTTTCACAGCATTTTTTTTTGTACCGATGAGTTTTTAATGATACAGCTTTTTACAGACATGAATTTATCACAAATCACCTTATTTTATTTTTATAAATGAAAATTTTCATTCTAGGATTAAAGTTTGAGAAACAAAACGCTTCATTTATATCAAAAAATCAACGTTATTCACAGATAATACTTTTTTTCCCAAATATATTAAAAATCATGTCATTAGTAACAATGTTTACTGAGGATTCAGCGATTATAAATCCTTCAGATCATCCAAACAAAAGATTTAAGATTGTCATAAAATCTTAAATAATTTTTTTAAATTTACCATATTTAAATTAATTATCGAAATTATAAAATCGCCTCGTTAACATTTTGCTGTTTATATTTACAATATAATAGGATGTATATATCTTTGATATGAAGTCATCAATTTCCATTCTCAATATGATATTGGTAACTCTATATACGTAAACACAATGGATATCAACAATTTCTTGATGGACACATACATAAATATAATCCCTTTATTTCTTAGTAATCAAAACAAAGCTTGGATATTATATATTATTACGTATTTTATTATACAAGTATACTTTTTTTATTTTTGTATGAATAAATAATTTTGAAAAATATCCATTTCAGGGCTTCTTCGGGAATTACTTACATTTGGTATTCCAGCATTCAGCAGAAAAACAAGCCTTATAAAATTAATTTACTTCAAGTGCTAACACAATGATTAATTCAACACCTCATAAATAAAACAACGCCTAGCTAATCTCAATTTAAAAATCCATAATGCCTTTCATACATTGTAGTACCTCCCACATTCAAAACGGCCTTTAAAAATCAGTTCGGAAATTCTGCATCAGCAAAGAGCCGTATTATGCAGAGAATCATAAAAGCAATAAACAACGTTGTACGTTCGTAACACATCGCCGCGTGGCCTGTACAATGTTATACTGTACTGAAGCCCGCCTGCCTGCCTGCGGCCAAAGGCGATTAAGTGCGCGGTCTCCGTGCAGAGGCGGCGCGTGAAGCGTGCCGAACAACCACGCAGGAATACAAACTTAAGGTATCTAAAAACTTCCATGCATTTCATTCTCTTTTATTAATATCAATAGCAGTAATATTAATTTATTTAATTTTTTATAATCTGCACCTTGAAATCGTCTGCTGTTGCTCGAGAAGCTTTTATATTGAACAGCTTATTTTCTCAAAAAACAAATATAAGATTATTTTAAAAATAAACGCCGTATATATATTAAAAGAAATTATAATAACATAAACAAAATAATTTTTTTTTATTAAACAAAAAAGTCTACAGTAATACTCCGCTTTACGTGGGTAAAGGGACCCCGGTTTCACTATAACGCGAATTTCAAATTTCGCGTTAAAATGCCTCGCATTACGCGAATTTCTTATAATGTAGTCATTGACTTCTCTTATCAATTAAAAACAACGCTGGGTGTTATGAACGTATTTTACAAGAACGTAAAAGAAACACTACCCAAAAGACAATAGATGTATCTTTCATTAAAAATAACATGTAATACTGCATAAAGTGTTCTTAGAATTAAAGTGATTGATTCAAATGATTCGTATATTTTTGTATTAAGTTTTGACTGAGTATGTATGTTTAATCGTAAACCCCTATATACGCGAATTTCACTTAACGCGATTTTTTCCGGAACGGAAAGCAAGGTATTGCTGTAAATATTTTTTGTAGATATTTAATTATAATATTATTATGCATGTAATCCAAGTATTCTTTTATACGGAACAGCATAGTGATACGTCTTTTTAGCCTAAAAACAGTATGCAAAGCTGGCTCTGGCCAACTGGCGTGCACGCTCGAGTAACGCCTCGCTCCGAGCAGCACGCAGGCCGCACACTGCGCCGTCAGAGCTTCATAGCCACTGCCAACGTCGATCTCTAATGGAGCTCCCAAAACGCGATTTGTTCGAACAACGTTGTTTTAACTTTTGCGATTAGTATACCTACACAAAATTGTTCTTTGAAAGTTCCACGACGGCTCTCGACTTGGGGATTTTTTCGCGTAATAACCAAGTTAAGTTTTAACTATGTGACGTGTATTTGAAGAACATTCCCGTTTTTATTTCACGCGAAAAAAGTTTGTACTTTACAAAGAGGGGGCGAGTTTTTTCGCCGGCGAGATTCGGGTGTAGTATGAATAATAATTATATTACCTTATTTCTGTGCTTAAGAATTTTTCATGTCTTTTGGTAATGGTGAAAGTTGGTAATTAATACTAGAAACTTCTTGGAATTATTATCTATTAAACATCGTCACTACAGCCTCTGCTTGAAGGACGACTATAAGCGCCATGTTAAATACATTACTTTATTTCATATTCTTAATTAAATTGTCTTTTTTTTATCTATATATTATTTTAAAACATTTTGACCATTTTCCATAATAGGTACTGATATTGATTATCATGTTTAATTTATCTAAAATAATTCAAAAATGACCAATTACTATAATTAAACAATAAATTCATCTTTATTTACTACCTATTGATGGTTAATTATTTTCCAAGTTATTTGTCAAGCGTATAAAAATCAATAACCTGAATGTATATGTTATGGAAATAAAATTAACTAAACATGTTGAATTGTACTTTTTTTTTAAAAGTACATTTGTTAGACGTGAAAGCTTTGGAGCTTGATTTGATTAAAATTATTATTTCATTGAAAGTAGACTGTATCAAGGTTTATATTTTTGTCAGAGCGACGACAAGTACTCGTACCTAAGCCATTAAATCTTTGTTCTTGAGGTAAAACTGCAGAAACAATAGGTATACAAGTAATGATGCCAGGAGTAGCATTCTGCAGACACAAAGTGCTGCATTTATGATGAAGGCTCCAGAGTGCATCCTAATCCCATGAGAGATTTAAGACGATAAACCTATACTGTGCATTTGCTATTGTTTTGAGATACATATTTTGTCAATGCTTTATTTTAAAGATGTAACATTAAATAGTTTTGAAAAAAATTACTCAGTTGACAAAATGTGGCTTAAGCAAATTTATCCAACATTACAGTTTTTATTATTACAACTTTCAAGCTAGGCTTATAGTGATATATATTCAAAACGTGCATTTCAAGCACCCATTCAAATCATGTAAATTTTTTTCGGAATTCTAATCATCCAATAACAGAAAAAAATATTGACTTTAAAAATGAAATATGGGGATAGCGTCTCTTTTTCTTGTATAAAATAAAATAATGAGTTCTTGGCTCCTATTATCAAAATTAAATGTATGTGCATATTCAGATTTTCTTTTATTGCATGCAATCACTGCCCACCATTGATACCTCTTCTTCTTCTTCTGATGCCTCTCCTAATAAGAGATTGGTGACCATTTCATCGAATATATCCCTATGCTGAGCCAGTCTCACCAATTCGGCCGTACTTCTGATCTCCAGTCACTGGCGCAAATTCCGCATCTACGTAAACTTCTCCTTCTTCCAATACCCTTTTTTCCTTGGACAATCACCTGGAGGATGCTATATTTATGTGGCCAAAATATGAGACCTTCCGTTTCTTTACCAACGTCAAGAGTTCATTTTTTTCGCTCATTCGGTCAACCGAGTTCTCTTAGACAACCACATATCTGCCGCTTTAATTCTTCACACAGTAGCTGTTTTGAATGTCCAAGCTCTGACCCTGTAAAAGAGAACTGAGACGACATAGCATTTGGTGAACTTCCGGTCAGATTTGATTCACAAATATATAATATAGGTATATACAAACATTGACGATTGGACTGCCTCTGGTGTCTGGTTGGCACACCAGAGGCAGTCCATTACCAGGCGAAATCGTGTTATTTAATTGTCACTTTATTTTGCTATGTCGAAAGTTGATTTTTTTATTATTAAAAGTTGATTTTATAGTATTGATAAAACTATAAATTATATTTATCTATTTTTTATTATTTTATTAACGTCCATTTTCAGGGTAAAATAAAATCTTGAAGATGTTAAAAAATTGGTTAAAATGACGACTTTCAAAACCAAAGTTTGTTAAAGATTTTTTTTTTTTTTTAATTTTCTAACTAATCTCAACAGGAGGGTTTATAATTAATCTTTTAATTCCAATTGAAAAAAAAGAGTCATAAATGTTTAGGATTCTTGGAACGGGAACATCGCAAAACTCCAATCCCGAAACTTCAATTGGAAAAACACATATTTATCATATTAAAAGTAAGTAGTAGTAGAAGAAAGGATGTATCTAACTTTCTACATTTAATTTTTTTTGATTTTTCGCAATAGGTACAAGCAAATGGTCAAAAAACACGAATTTGGTATCACGGCAAAAATTAATCCAACGCCATTTGTTAAAATGTCGATTCAATCCCAAAATAAGACGCGGTGATTCCTAGGCTGCAGAGTTTCCTGTTGGGGATTGCGAGTAATTACTTCGAAACTATTTTTAATCAAAGCCTCGCTCCATGGGCGGCGCATGTGGAGCGGGGCAGGGGCGGGCAGATTGAACATGCCGGTGCACTTTTTACTCCGCGCTATTGAGCCCGCCGGCGCACCTGCACCCCGAGGGGAGCGGAATAATTATGGATATCGGAAACCTCGAGAGGGTTGAGTCGAACCGACAGCAAATATTCTTCGCAAATACACAAACACGAGGACTCGCACGGAGCTGTCCCGGGTGCGGCGAGGCGTCGCAAAGCGTGCACTTTTGGTGCACCTCGAATATTATACAGGTGTCCCAAAACTAACGCAAGATTTTAATATATCGCCATTTTTGCAGTAAAGTTTTGAAAACACTTAAAAAAAAAAACTATTTGACAGCTAACAGTTTTGGGTTAGTAAAAGTGGAGCGTTATATGATAAAACAACGTGTCTTCATTATTTAAAAATATATCAAAAATAATGAAAGCTTGGCAGCCGTAGTTCGCAAATTTCATAAAAAAATATTTTAAGTATTTTATCTTCGTCAACTGTGAAGAGATTAATTGAAAAATTAGACGCTAAACACACTGGTCGTCCAAAAACAAACTGTTCAAATATCAATGTCGAAGCAGTGCGTAAAAGTGTCGGTGACAATCCAGGAACCTCAATTCGGCGTCGTGGACAAGAATTGTAAATTTCGAGAAGCTCTCTACAGCGTATACTAACTAAAGATCTGTGTCTCCATGCTTACAAAGTTCAATTAACACAAGAACTGAAGCCTAATGACCATGCACAGCGAAGAGAGACGAAGTTAAAATACTATTCCGACCATATTTTGTACGGAATTTTCGAACTGCGGCTGCCAAGCTTTCATTATTTTTGAAATATTGTTAAATAATGAAGACACGTTGTTTTATCGTGTAACGCTCCATTTTTACTAACCTTAAACTGTCAGCTGTCAAATTGTTTTAATTTTTACTTAAAAAATGGCGACATATTTAAATCTTGCGTTAATTTTGGGACACCTATATATACACAATGTTTAGAACGGTATGATTGAAACATTGAGTTGCTTGGCTGTAATGCTCCTTGGAGTATATTTCACTCTGACGTTTCGGTCCTCTTGCTGGGGCCGTCTTCGGGAATTTCAAATTGGAATTCAACGGTTGCCTAAGCCTACGAACATATTTTTACTGTTGATAAGATTTTAATCAACACAGACCAAAACACTTGCGCTAAAACGAATTATGAATTAGAACATTAAAAACACTCATTTATTGTTGTTTAAAATATTTTTTTGTATGTATTTTTGTGAACTATAATTTGAGTTTGTGGTTAAAAAAAATGTTTCTACCTATCCTTTATTGGTATAATATACGATGTGCTATTACTATTTATTTATAAAGTATAATTCTGTTTAACAGCTTTTATATTGTGAATACTAATTTTTATGTTTCTTCTTGTTACAGGTACGATATTTAATCCCATATACATTATAAACGAGGCAAGTTTGTGATTGGGTAAGTCAGTAGAGTTTGTTTTATTTCCAGAATACGCAACCCATTTGTCATTATGAAAAGACATCAGTTTTAGTTTTCAATAACATTAAATATTAAATTTACTGTCGTGATGTTTCATGTAAGCCTATACTTATACACTTAATAGAAAATTTTCAGAATAGTTTAAAACTTTTGAAGAGGAATTGAAATATGACAACTTTATAGGGTGAATTTTGTTTTAGAAATTAATTTTGATTTTTTTATCTAATAATTATATATTTTTACTTATAAAAATACATGTGAGATGTTGATCTTATTATCTTCATCCTAGATTTACTTAACAGATGTGTCAACATATCCCACGTATAACCTTGTCTATTAAATCAATAGAATTTGGGTCATAGCAAATAACATATATTTACCGTAAATCACATCAAAAGGACTATTTATTTAATTCTCTAGCAGATTCTGATTCTGATGTGAGCTGTAATGTATAATACTGAAATAATAGAAAAATATAATAATAATATTATACGCTAATCTTCTATCCGTTACGATGTTTCATATATGTCGTGTTTATTTTATGTGTCGTCTATACAGGCATTGAATTAAATACACCAAATATGAAAAAAGTAGTATAATCTTTTATAAATAATGGAAAATGTATTTATTAATATTATTAATTTCATAAAAAAATACTTAATAACCTTCCTACAGTCAGGCTTTTTCAAATTGGCACATCATTTTCATATTTCCGGTGGTATCAAAACATTATTGAAATAGTCAAAAAAGTCAAAAGTGCTAACAAACAAAAAAGATCTGTGTCTACTAGCCATATGGCTTTTCGTAGTTGTCGTAGAAAAAAATGTTATGTAGCACTGATTCGGACGTAGAAGGGAAGTAGAGTCCAGGCAGGCCGAAACGGATAAAATAAAGAAGCCCTCGAAATTCTAAAGCGCTCACAAAAACAATGATCGCAGTCTCCTAGATATTCAGCTATCCGTAGTTGTTGCAGATGTAATATGTTTGCGTGTTTAAATTAGTCGCTTTTTGAATGATGTAGCACTGCTTCGGGCACAGATAACCACTGAGTAGAGTAGAGTTCAGAAGCGCGGGGAGGCCGAAGACTAAGTCTGAAGAAGCTCTCGAAATCTCACAAAAACAATGGTCACAGTCTCCTAGCTATTCAGCTGTCCTAATGCTTGCAGATATAATATGTTTGCGTGTTTAAATTAGTCGCTTTTTGAATGATGTAGCACTGCTTCGGGCGCAGATAAACACGGAGCGGGGAGGTCGGAATGCAGCGCGGAACATTCTCGGCGCGCCGCCATTGTCCGGCCACACGGGCGGCGAGCCTTTGACCCGGATGATTGAAAACACTTTGCCGATTTTCCGGCGGTCGGCGGTCGCCGGCGTATCGCAACAGCGGCCGCAATAACCCCTCCCCACCCCGCGCCACTCCACTCCACCCCACCCCGCTCCACCCTACCCTGCTCCACCCCACTCCGCTCCACACCACCCCGCCATAACGCGTCAACCACACTGTACACGAGGGACTGCCTTTATCAAGTGTTGTTTTTTATTTCCGGTATATTATCAAAGATAATTTTTAATTTGATTTGAAACACTATAAAGAGTATGGCAGCTGAAAATCCAAAGGAAAAAGCCATTGGAAGAAAAAAAATTGCAATAATGCAGAATTTGTGACAGTGGCTGAAGTCGGGAATACAGACGAAATTATAAGACTACCCTAGAACAGAATGTGTTCAGTAATGTTTTTTCAGTTTTATCAAACCGATATTTTTTATAAAAAAGGGGTCATGCTTTATTTAATATGTGCTTTTTTCGTAAAATAAATTATTGGTGTTTTATTAAACAATTTGTGTTGTTTTTGAATAATAAGTATTCAGTTCACAAAATAAAGTATGAAAATAAACTTTTAATATTTATTTAGAGCGAGATCCGAACTCGTACTTCATAACCTAATTTGATGTTTGCATCTTATGAAGTACTTATATTACAAAAATTAATTGGGTTCAAGGTTTAAAGTTTCATTGCGATTTTTATTTAAATATATTGACTATAGCTGCTTAAACTGCCATTGCATAATTAACAAATAATCTCAATTGAAAAACAGCAACTTTTTTGCGGCATTCGTTCGTCTGTTTATATTGAAATTAATTTATTGATATCATACAAACGTAGTTTTAAAACATGGTTTACATAAACATGTATTTTTAGATTATACATTTATTGTTACATGATATGCTGATAATGTTTCCAATTTTTTTTCATTTGTCTCTAATTAAATTTTAATGAAAGTTTCCCACTAGGTTTCGTATTAGAAGCTCATAGATTATTCGCAAATTGTTTTTCACGGCTTACCTTGCAAAAAGAGAATAACCTGGTGTTGGCGGCCAATTGCTTTCGAGCGTAATAAAATAATTGGTTTGTTCGATGCATTGCCCATCGCAACGCCTCTGTGGATTACATATCATCCGATACATATCAATCAGTTCTGGACGGAAAAATCGTTAATCATCGCGCAGGGCGCCCGCTGCCCCTGTAAACGCTCGGTCACGGGGAGGGTAATTTCATTGCAAAACGACCCTTTGTCTGAGGCTTTGCGGCAGATGTAAATGAAATTGGCTATTTTTTATTTAATCATCAGTAATTTTTTTCAAAAATATTGACTCGAATACCTTTTCAGGTCTTTTTCTGGACTTGCAGGATTTTCTGGGTTATTGGTGTATCAATGAGAGTCGATCGTTAAATTTGAATACTTCGATTTACTTTACTTGAAAATTGTGCTTGTACAATTGTAATGCATCTTATTTACCTGGTGATTTTCAATTTACTCTATTCGAGTCGTATACTCTAAAAACTGGCAATAATAAACGCTTTCGGCATCAATATTGCACCTCAAAACATGAATGGCCATGAAGTTTTCAAGCTCAATGTTTCTACTTCTTGGGGAAAGTTGAAGGTCACCAGAATTTAAACTAACATCAACAATACAAGTTAAACAGAAAATACCCGAACATTAATCACATTTGCAAAAACCGAATTATTATTCCGATACGAACGAATGAAAGCATTTTATACGAATTTAAATCAATTAAATATCTCCAAAGCATGCCAGTGAACAACTCTCAAATTGTTTAGCCATGGAAATCACTGTAATGATTTAGACTCTAAAACATATTTCTCTGAGTGTGCTCTAACCAAAATTTTAAGCCGTGTTTTGGATCAATCATAAATAGGAGTATTTCATATGTTATCTATGATAGCAGCTAATTACAGAAAGGATTGCAGACTTTTATTATTCATTAGAATATCGAAACGGGTCGTGATTTCAAAAAACACTAAATATAAGTATTCAGTATTTTTATAAAATTTCATGTATTGTTTTAAACCCGATTCGTTACAATTTTTCAATAAATTTACGAATAATCAACCAAATATTCATACATAAAAATTATATGGAAATGTATTATCTACGATGTTATTGTTGTATTCTAGATAACAATTTCTAGATTCAGAGACCCAACATCGTGATATCTGCATATCCACGATATATTATATATACTTCGCAAGTACGTCGAGGCTGTTATGATAGATGACTGAATTACCATTTTCAGGAGTGACGCAGGCTCTGCATCGCTCCGCCAGCTTCAATGGGATGTGAAATAAACAAAGCTCCAATAGTATCTGGAATAGCAAAACACCCAGCAATCAATAACCCTGGCATAGTAGCGTAGGCCATGAGACGTAGATCCCGATAAAATATTAGCTGTTAACGTAAACGTTCCCGTGACTATAACCAATGTACCGCCCGCAAGGTTATTGCGTTCGTACGGCTTATAGAGGTAATTTCAAAATTGTCCACCTCTCTATTGTAGCGATATTAAAGTAAATCGGTTTTGCTGTTTTTATGGCTATTTTTTCTCAATGATATTTTTCAGCCTAGAATCGTTTTATTACCTTCGCCCCACTGGAGGGCACCATAAAACGTGCCGTTGACAAAGACCGTTTGAAGCCTTCGACAAACAATGCGTAATATATTTTTATGAATGTTTAATAAATATATATTTTATTCAATTGTATGAGATATACTATTGCAGCTTCAACGCTGTGTCTCATTATGGAAAGGAATAATAAAAAATAATGGGATTTTTTTCCCCGAAAGTTTAGTCTTTTAAGTTTTTGAAACTTTAACGAAAAAAAAGTTTTTATAGGTTCTGCTCCAGGTTCAAATACAAGAAACACTGAACAAAAAAAAAGCTTTATACTGTGATCCAAAAAAAATGTTTGGTGTACGACAAAAAAATAATTTGGGCGTTGCGGTTTGCTACTACTTTAACCGCTCCGCTTTTCAACAATTACCTTATAATGTTATGCATTGGGGTGTCATTATTCAGAAAATCTAAGTTTAGTTAGATCCATCATTTTTACCTAAATGGTTTTGGCCGCTTTAGGGTTTTAAAAATATAACAGTCATTATTCTACAAACTTCTGACAAAGTTCTGCATTTCATACTCTTTCTCATGAATTTGCAAGTAGAGTTATCTAACACGGGTACATTAGTTACATACTTGCATGTAACGATTACTATTTTCGCTATGCTATGTAGCCAAGGACTTAAGTGCCAGTCCCAGACAGCGAGTTGGTGAGTTGAAATCCGTCCTGCATCTCGGGTAAAGCCATGAATATATTTTTTTGTATTTTCTTATGCAAAGCGTTAACTTATGTTGTATTTCGTCTGTTTTGTTCTTTTGCCAAATCCTTATTTTAATATAAAATATTATTTTTCACATTTTACATATAACGATATTAGTTTTGCTAACTTATTCTGTTATATAAGTTGGAGAAGTTCAACAGAATAAGTCGGTGAAACTGGGAACATTAAAAATAAAACATGGTAAAAAATACAGAAATATCTTTTGTTTAAAAAGTATTAAATGTTATTCCACTCAGTACTTTCTGTCAAAAATATTGAATGTATTAAATATTATTTTCTTAATAGCATAGGTCTCATAGATCGACTAGAGTTTTATATGTATCATGTATATTGCACTAGTAAGCTTATATACTAACTACATGCCGATATATGACTGGCAGAATATGAATATGCTAACATATCGTTTTAAAGTATACAGTTTATAAACGTAAAAGTCAATATTTGTTTGCCACATGCAAATATTGCATTTTCTATTGCTCTGAAACTACTTTTCTGAAAGGTTTTGCATGTATTGCAATTTAATAAATGCGTTTTAAGTGAATTCATAGAGTGGCGTTTTGATTGAAATGTTGAATATTTTATTATATTTTATAAGCGCTGTACTAAAAAATGTATTGATTCCCACAACAATTTTGGATTAAATTAAACAAATGCTTAAACTATTTAATTAAGACTCTACAAGTAACAAAAACACGAAGGGATATCTCTAAGAGACGATGGCTTAGCAAACAGAGCTTACAGTGGAAGATAATTTTCTAATAATCTTCACAGAAATCACAGAAAGCCTTTATACATGAGTGATTTGATAAAATTAAAATAATTATATTGAACATATATAAACTTTTTAAAATCACATGTTGCTATTATTACTTAAGGGCGTTTTACGAAATCGGACCAAATGTTTATTTTCAATTTTAACCTCGCATGCACTGAATTATGAGAATTAATATTTTGGGCATTGTTCAAACCATTTGCCCAACACGTTTATAGAAAATTTCATCAAGTGCCATTTTTTAGTTTTACGACCAATTTAACTTTTGTAATACAAATACACTTTAGTGTAAAATTAATATTTATTACATATGCTTTCAGATCTACTTTCTCCCCCGTATCACATTTATCATCCTTAGACTCCTTATTCGGCTAATCTAGCTACGAATGTCTATTAAAAATAACCTGGAATGAATGTGAAATTTCCAGGAAACGTTCTTTAAATATTGTTAGATATTTTTATAAATAAAATATTTCATGTTTTTACAAGATAAAGCAGGTTATTTTCAATAAAAAATCGTTCACCCAAACATCTTCCTATTATCACGGCTCTCTTCGTTCCCGAAAAAAAGGAATTTTGGCAAAAATTCTCGGTTAAATTGTTCATTTTACTTATTTGGGTATTTAGCTGAACTTTTTTCACATGCTTACATTTTCAGTTTCTTCTAAATCATTTTGGGATTCCCTCACAAAAGAAAAAATTCTTGAAGAAAGGAGAACTTCGTTAAATTGGAACTGCTGGGAAAAAATGTGTGGTGGATTTTCCTACGCTGCTTAAGCAAGGTTTTAGGGGAGTTCTTAAAAATTAAACACCAGCCAGCGCCTTTCAGAAAATTCTTCATTGAATAATTATGGAAGGGCGAAAACTAAACATTTTTTTGCGTTTCATTTAATTGAAATACTTAAATTATTTTCTTCATTTTTCAATGTAAAAATTTAAATGGTTTTCCTTGACGCTACAAATCTTGGTGGATTCTTGTCATCTCCAAACAGATGCGCCAACGGTCATACCTGCCATCCTTCAGCTCATCTCCCTGGAGCACAGGTCTTCTATCACACCATTCAGCCACTTCGTGCCTGGTCTACCCACACTCTGGCATCGCTAAGTGTTGCTGTACAATATCCTCTTAGCCTTCACTGGGTTCAGATATCCCAGCCAGCGCAGTCTGCCAATTTTTACAGACTCAACGATGCTGACATCCTGGTTAAAATCATATAATTTGGCGTTACAGCGTCTTCTCTAAATATCATCATATTTTAATGATATACATATATATATATATATACTATATATATATGCAGCACAGGGTTATGATTGAAGATGCCAAAAGTCTTTCGCTTTTTTTATTCATAGCATCCATGTTTCTAGTGGGTATTTGAGCACTGGCTCAATGACTCTTGTAATTTTTTTTTTTAAAAGTCAAGTGAAATTTGAACTTTGCGAATAGTTCAAAACACTATAATATACTAAAGTATTAAATGTTAGCCATTATTTTCTTATTTGCACACCCGCAATTGCACGGTCATGCAAAAATAATATGATGCTTTTTTATTTTTCATGTGTATGGTGCTAGTTTTATTCAAATTTCATGACCAATTAGTAGCCATAAAAAATTTAAGTTTAAATTTTTGTCCAATTATCATTTTATATTTGAAATATTTTAAGTAATTAAAAAAATATACGACTCTGCCATCGATCAATTATTTTTTATCAAATATGTTTTATTGTTATATTTTATTTCATTAAAACCTTTAAAATGATATTTTTTAAGGGTTGATACTAATCGTAAAATGTATATAAACGATGTTCTTTAGCTGTAAGCATTGTAAATATAATTTATAAATTCGTTTTATTTCATTGTATATATATCAAAAAACCATGTTCTTAACGGAAATGGATTCCATAAAAATGATTATTTATTCAGGTAAATATGTTTTCAAATAAAATAATCCAGTATCATAATCATAATCATATTTGTTCATCCACAGTAACACAAAGAAAATACGTACGACACGGGATACTCCAAATTCAGTATTATCGCTCTAGTTATCCGATAGACAATATTCCGATTTCGATACTATAAAAGCATTAGAGAGCACGCTATCATGTTTTATTATACAGATGAATTTACAATAATGTCTTGTTCCTCCCTAGTTGAGCATCACGAAGAATCGGTTGGGATTCTTCGGGATTTGGACAGAATGGGAAAATAATAGCAAATTAAAAGCCCAAATCCAAAAATCAAACCGTTGCGATTGTCTGTAATTTTTACATTCTATTAATACACATATTTTTTGTCTATATTATAATATATATTTTACAATCGATTCAAATTTTGTAATACAAACTCAAAGAGCGTTAAAAAAATATTTTTAAATAAATCGATAGTGCTAAATATGCAGTTGTTCTTACGGTCGATATGATTTTCGTAAAGAAAAGCAGCCGAGCTTCGGAATTAAAGGTTTCCGACTCACGACAATATTATTCCAGGGCACGATTTATTTCGAGATTTCGTCTAACTTTGCGTGCGGCTCTCAAAAAGAGGAAGTTTTAAAATAATACCGGTTTAAGATGATACGCGCTAAGTTAACAGTAAGTTTTAATTCTCCCGAAGTGAGTTTAGGCGGCATAACATCTCTCACATGATAAAAGCTTTCAGGAGCCGCGGGCCATTATGCTCGGCGAGCTTTTAGGGGATACGGGGACTTAGAACTTGTATCGGAGTTTATGAGACGAGAAAACCCAACTCTGTGTATGGTTTTTGCATGTATTATGTCGATTTGGGAGGCTGTCGCTTCCGGTTTGTATTCTAAACTGTCTAATTTATTCATCGAATTGGTTTTCTTCACAAAACCTTCGCACGTTTGCGAATCTTCAAATAACTTTCGATTTAAATACCAAATTGCTTTTGATATCAGACAATTTTTGCTCGTATTGCAAAACATTATTAAATATTAGCAACGCGCATATATTTCTTTAAGCGAAAATTATTCATACTTTTACGAAATACGAAATAAATGATTATATTTATATCTTTTCCATTTTAAATTTTACTATGATCTAACGTGAAAAATAAATGAGTGTAAAATAAAATTGTTACACAAATGTTAAAATACTATTATTAAAATCGTTTCAAAGATGTTTGAATTCAAAACATTTGTATTCATTTTAAAAACTGATTCACTTCCCAGAATACTCGCATGGTTAGTGGATAAATTATAACGATAAAATAATATTGATTTTCCAATTCCATTTTAGTACGAACGAATTACTTCCATTTTCCATCTCATCAATGCTATTACACTCTTAAGTGTTGTGGAAATTTTCCTTCTTAGCCAGAGTCCTATCGATTTATAAAACATACAAAGGTGTCGCCTCTGAACGTTTAAGTGTATTCATATGTAGTATAGAGGCCCTCAATGGTCCTTGGACTCCAACAGGGTGCGCCATTATACAAGAACAAATAAAATCAATTAATTCCGCTCTGAAAGATGTTCAATATAACGGTTTAAATTCCCGTTGTATAAAAACCCCGTTTATTTGTCTACAAAATCATTGAATAATAATATTTTTATTATGGTTTATGAGTCATTATTTAAAGAGTGTAAATGAAAGAAATTATTTTTTTTCCATAGCGCTTTCTAGTTATTCGGTCGGTTTCTCAAATAGGTGGTCTTAAAAAGTGTTTAAGTTGCTTAAAAAATTCCAAACTTTCAACTTTGAACTGATCTTTGACTTTTACAATTTTCGTAAACGCATCATAACCTACTTCTGCCTGCTTATTACTTATTGTTGATTAAGATTAAATATTTAAATTTGTATTACAATTTTTGGGTTGGCTTATTAACTTAATTGCTTTTTATTATTTTTAAGTGTCCTAAACGCTTAAAATTTAAAAAAATAAATTTAGAACTATTTTTATCACTTAAACTAAAAGAGTTTAAATGGATGAACTAAACAGCATTTTCAAACCTGTTTTTATTTGGGATATTTTTAAACTGATACCAGTTTATATATAAATATTGCGCGGTTGTCTGTTTTCCGAGACGAGTTTCTCGCAAGTCATATTAAAAGTGGAATTTTTAATATAAGTCATTCCTAATGAAATCCCTTTCAAATATTAAAATACCGCGTTGAAAGAAGCAAACTTCGCAGAATACCCAAAATTCCGTTTGGTATTGATTTTGTATGATTGAAGCTCTCATTATCCAGACAATGTATTCCGTGAACGATTGAAAAATATTTTAAGTGCGAGCTCCGTACAGATCCTCGATGTGACGGATAATTTCAGGAAACCGGGCTTACCGCAACGTAATGCAAAGATAACTGAAGATCGATCATATTATCATCTGCGTAATATTATCTTACATTATCTGATAAAAACCTCTTCAACAAGCGCCAAAGATTTTCCAAAGATAAAACCTGCAAAGATTGGCACTTTTCAAATAATGAATCATCTCAATTGCGTCATTTTTCCCCTTTTTTAAGAAAATAGAATTTTCCTCTCGAAAATATTCCGAGAAAGTTATAATAACATTTTTTAACAGACGAGGGAGCTATTTCATCTTTTTTCTGAGGTAGAATTCTTGCTTCTGAAAGCAGTGATTTGTTGAGACTTATACTATGTTATTTTTGGAGAGAACATTTAAAAAGTTATAAATAAGACGCCTTGTACAGATTTCGCCAATATCATTGTTCTTTCTCTCGCCTATAACCTGTTCTCGAGTACTCATATCGTGAAAACAACACATCGTAAAAATAAATAGAGCAATAAATAAGTAAGTTAACACTTAACGTGAACGAACGCCGTAAATTGTACGGAGGGAGATTTATGGCTTTTATTGGAAAGTGTATTGATCCTGCTTAATCTATGCACTATACCTCGATTATACTCTCGTAAAAGGGCGTATTTTACCGCACTTATTTATTTTCATACTGTAAGCTTGAATATAAAGTGAGAAACATATTTATGCAGGTATTTCACACCCGAGGAAAGATGCTAACAGAGCCGATAATAGTATTTAACCTTTAACAACAATATTGTATTCATTCTCATATAATTTCAACATTATAAAATCAAGTCTACTATCAGATTTCATAAACTATAGTTTGATTAACTTATTTAGTATTTATAAGGTCGTAGCATATTGAATAAATATAGATGGAACAGACAAAAGAGTTTGAGAGGTTTCTGAGATTTATCACTGACACAGTAAGAACTCTTTTGCCTTATGGAGGCTTCGTCAAACTTTTTTGATTGACGATGTCTCTATAGAGTAGAAGAACTCTCAATGTCTCAATGATAAATCTGAACAGTCTCTTTAACAATTTGGTAGCATTTTTATTAAAAAAAAGTTACTCCTAGAAAATATATAAAAAGTCATTTTTATTTTTAAAAAATATCTTAACCTTTCATCCGTTGGGATAACCCCCTCTAATTTTATTATATTTTTTTAGGTCGCAATAAAAACTATTATTTATTTGAAGATCGACACTCAATCATGGTTGAATGTCATACTTATAAATTCACAGAGTTATTATGTTTAATTTACTTAGTCGGGGCAATAGCTTTTTAATAATATTTCTAGAACATTACAGATCCCTTTCATTTAGACAATTACTGAAGTACTGTATGCAATTCTTGGAATATACTTCTTATTTATACCATTATTTTATAATTTTATGTAAAATCAAAACGAATTTTTTTATTTTAAATATTTATTATCAAAAGAGAATAACTGATATTATTTTTCTTCATTTTGCTGAACACATGTTTTTCTTGGCCGTACTCAGGACTTTCAGCCACTGGCGTAAATTTCGCATCCACGTAGTTTATTTCTTCCAATGCCTCTTTTTTCTTCGAGTTTTATGAATAGGATACCTTACGCATTTTTATTCTTCTTTCGTCAGTAAGTAAAAACTTTGATAAAACTATGATACGGATGTTTTTAATAAAATATTAATTTTGACTGGGGTAATGTATAAAAACATATTTGCTATTCAAAAGTCATGCTAAAATGCTATATAAATATGTCACAACTAGAGCTCAAATTACACTACAGTTAGGTTTGAATGATTGAATATCACGAAGCATTTTGATGTGTGTTTCTCGATATAATCTAGACATTTTACGACGATAAAATTTAATCACTTTAATATGGCGCCATCACAATATCTCCGTGTCTACAGCAATTCATTATTATTTCTCTTTGCGCTATTCAGGTATTTGTTTTATGTCAACTTTAACGACTAACAAAAAAATACTATAAATATATTTATATATTGTCGGAATAGGGTTGATTTTTTCAGGGATGCACAAGATATGAAAGTACAAATGATCCAGGGAGACGACAAGGAATAAATCAAACACAGCAGCTGATTGGCAACGGGCACGGTCACGTGACGGCGCGGGGTATTCACAATGGCGGGCCCGGTTATTCAGAAAAAATATCAGGCGAGATTTGCGACAATAATCTGTGCGGCTGTGCGCGCACTGGACAATACAAATCATTTGTAATGTGTCTCCGGCGGGGTCGGTCCTCCCCTCAGCATCCCCCGCCGGGGTGGTCGCGCAAAACACCGCATCCGAGCTGCGCCACACCTGATTCACGCAATTTCAAAATGATACCAACGAAATTACGAAGCGATGATTTGTGCTCGTTTCAGATAATTATTATTGTTTATTGTTATGTAGTTAGGAAGTCGATTGGAAATACTGCAATTTGTGATAATTTAAACATTGCCCACTTTTTGAATAATCTACTAAAATTGTACAATTACTTACCTGCGTGCAATTAAGCCCCGCCGCGCCCTCCCCATTCTGTGCCCTGAGCGTGTGTAGACGATCGGCAATGGAGTGATGTACTTTGGAAGTACCTTGTCCTTGTGGGGGGCTCTTGATATTACAACACCCGGAGCTTTGTAAAAAAAAAAAGGTTAGGCAGCAGCAATACGCAGATTTTTCCTTTGAATATAAAACTGTGGTATAATAAGACCCGGGGACCCACCAAATTATTTTCCCCTTAGAAAACCATGAACACTCAGTGAAATGGTTGCCAGCCTCCTCTGAGGAGAGGCACTTGATGAAAAAGACACAGTATATAAATATAGTGAAGCCATGATGTAACGACTGTAAAGAATATTATATTGTAAGCAAATATGATAGCCACTGTGCCGTGAGGAAACTTACTGATTAAATGTCATCTTTACCAGTGTCGGTAATTCTACAATTATTGCACTACTTGACTATTTTAAGAAAAAATAATTTAAAGGAAATCAAATACCCATAATTATCAGAGTATCTGTTACTTCCCGCAAGCCTATATGAGGTTTTAGCCACAAAACAGTTTCATTTCCGTGTATTACATAATCAAGAGATTTTTATTTTTTATTCCTTTTTTTGGTTCTCAGGACGACTTGCTAAAGTGCCTAAGATTTACCCAAAACTAATTTGTCTTGAGTATTTATATTTACTTTTTACAATTAAAATCTTTTTCATTTAAAAATGTCACTTGCTTATACGATATCGTTGACGTGAATCGAAATATTATAAATTTTAACAATGTGTGTTGATGTGTGCGATGTGTTGACAAAAAATTAAATTTATGATTTTGCGTCCCTTTCGCATTATTGACTGAATGGATCCGCACGATTACGAACAAATGGACAGCAAACGTTTTTTTTTTTGGTACATTCTACAAACAGAAGACATCTATTTTCGGATAACATGTAAATATAATACAATGTTAATAAAAATTCAAGTAGGCAAGCTGTGGGATGCATTCTTGGACGATTGTAACTGCGTCTGACTTGATACGATATTGTCATGACCTTGTGGTTAAAAATAAGTATAAAAATCTGTATTAAAGATATTTTTATGGACAACCCATAATATGAACAGAATTATAAAACTTATTTCCCTACCCGATGTCGAACCTGGGAGCCCACTGCTAATCAGCATACTTGCTGTTCACTAACGAACAAGGTTGTTGTAAATCTTGAATCAGAATTGAACACCGAATATATTCATCGAAGTAATAATAGTGTGAAATTTTGAATCCCAGTCATATTTAACATAATAACGACCATGACGGATGGTTTCCGGTTCCGCACCCTTCAGTCTCCGGCGTCAAGCAAATGCACTTAAGATGTTCACTGGAAGAGCTTCATGGATCCACCTGCAAGCACTCCACCCATCTGGGAACCTGCAGCATCAGCACCATATTGCAGAGGAAAGGATAACGTCGCGCCAATCTCACCTGAAGTACGTGTAACTTAACGTCTCTCTTATAGAAAAGGCGTCTCGTTTTCATGGATGCACTATGCAATTTTCACGCGAGTCTTGTATCTTGTGATAAGATCCAATACTGCTTTTATATCTTTCTTCAGCGTTTTTTTTTTTTTAATATTAGAATGCATATAATCTACAGCGTCGAATAAATGTGCATTTAAGAAATGATTGAATAAGAATTTAATGAAACTCAATGGCTCATATTTATTCATAATCATCTATTTAATTTCTCTGGAATAGAACCTCTCCCATCCTTCCGCACCCAATTATCTAAGGATTTGACAGCTTTAATTGTTGGCAACATCTGCAATGACTAGGCTTGCATATATTCTCTCTAGCTATAATATATCAAAATAAAATAAAAAGTGCTTTTAAGCAAAACTGTGAATTTTCATTTCACATTTTCTGTGAACTCGTAAAAAAAAAATAGTATGCACCTGTGTACAGTAAAGTTGAGTGTTTGTGTTCCTAGAATTTTCGTTGTGCAAATATGCAATATTTCCTAACAATATTTGGCAAAAAAATTCTGCCTATTTAGAAAAAATATTTTTTTTTTCTGCAATGCAGTTGAATTCGGCCCGCCGAATCGCGCCACGCCGATTTACAAAAAGCCTTATCTGACAGTGTCGCTTACAAACTGTTGAAAATTCTGTCACTCTGGGCCGTGCGTGCTCGGCTTATATTTGCCAAAATCGCAGAAAGGCGGACGCGTGTTAGTGATTTATTCAAAAATTGTACTTTCATCCGCGAGCTCTGACAATGCGACGGCCAAGGTTCTTCAAATCACTTTGGGATCATCGCCAACTTTGCTAATCGATTATTATTAAATCCGCATTTTTCACCATCACAAGTACATAACATGATAGCAGTAGTAAACCTCATTTAAACTAGCCGCTCCGCGATGTACTGAATTATCAATGAATCGATTTTGTAAAAAAAATATGAATTATAATAGGTATCGGCACAGGTAAAGGTCGAATCGAAAATAAAAATATTGTACGCTAAATCAAGGTGTGACCTTTCGAATTTTATACTCAAAAAACATATCAAAGCTGTGATAAAATTAACACGCTTAATACCTGGTATGCATAATATTTATTAGGTGTAAAACTAATATAAGAAAATAAGGGTTCTCAAATAAAAAAAATATTGATTTAGTAATTATTCACAAACACAACGATTTAGTCAATACGATTATGCTTTGCAAGCACTGCAAAGGTGCTTCATATCACTTATAAATCTATCGCCATCTTTGTCGACCCTCAAAAATCTTATCCGTTTTGTTTGCTCACAAGTTCCCAAGGCACACAGATCAGAGACACGCATGTCTCCATCTTCACCCCCTTTTCTCCCTCCCTTCCCACCTCTCGCAGAAATAATAATAAAAACAATAGTTCGTTTCACATGCAAGCGGCGACCATCCTCATTTCTTAATCTTGAATAATACGCTACTTAAACTTACGGAATACTTGAGCCCGCGTACAAAATCGTATAATATTTATGACCGCCTCGTGTGAGAATATTTGAGCTTAAAATATAATTAAAGCAGTACAAAACGTAATCCGATGAATAACGATTTTCATTTTAAAAGAAATTTCATTTTTAGGGCGTCTGTTTCTACCGCCTTTATGACATGTGAACGTAAATATAATCATATTGATACAATCAACAGACATCTGATTTATATTGGGTTAAAAAAACTAACGCCTAATATATATTTTTTGATATTGTTTCAATTGCTTAATTCGACTGAAGTGAATGTCGTTTATTTTTTTGGTATGTTGAATCAGTTTTAAAACAGAGTTTTGAAAATAATTTAATTAAATTTTTTCATTAGGTAAATATACTATAGTTCTTGTGGCTAAGGTTGTGATATAGTGTGTGGCTTTCTTCTGATCCTGCACGCAGGTTGTGGAACTTGCAATGTGTGACTTAGGTGGTAGCGTATATTTATTTCTTTATTTATCATTGTGTAGGGAAAATATGTGAAAAAAGCTTTTTTCTGCATGAATTTGTGAAGTTTATTTTTTTATATACATCTGCGAAGAACTTGAGTCATTTGACTCGTGTCACTACTTTCGGCCGTGAGCGGCATTATATCATACAGCCATTCAAGAGCGTCGGAGCTCAGCTCTAAGTGACAGGTTTTATAACATATTATTTTGTTTATTCCGCCATTGTGCCTTATCAGCGAAGTTTACGCGGCGCAATAAAGCAAGTTATAAATATCACGGAGGAGGGAGCGAGCAGTTTAAATGTAAAGTGGCGTCATTCTCCGCGGAGGTGCGCGGCCACAATCGCGGCCGTGTGAGGCTCGACTTTACATTTCCTTTCAGAACTTTTCTTTGCATTGTGCCCCCGGCGGGAATTAATTGAGCACCAAAACGAAAAAAGGAGCTCAAATGGGCCGCGCGGAACGGCCTTCCTATTTCTCTGCAGAATGCGATGATTGATAGGGCGGCGCACTACAAAGCCCGAGGCGATTCATAATCCGGCAGAACCGTTTGAGGGATGTAACAATAACACAGCCGGTTTTTGCGGCCTTTTTCCGCCTTAGCCTGAAGAATACGGTGACTGCGGGCAGAATGGGAACATCTCGCTTCACATAAATCTTGAATATTAATGGAGCGCTGCGAGCAGACTTCCCGAATGAAACTATATGTTTGTGTCTCCGCGTTTTTTATTTATTTATATCATTGGGTTATGGCAGCCCCGGTGATATATCGCGGCGCACTACTGTGCTCGCGAAGGATGAATTAAGTCACGGGACCCTTAAACTGCCACTGCTTTATCCTATACACACGAACGAACTCAATATTGATTATATTACTACTTTATTTGCATGCCGAATGTCATAATACGCATTTTATAACTTTTCATTATCTTAGATAGTATTTTCAGGGGAGTATAAACTCTTTTAAAAAAACTAATATTAAATCTAGTATTTAAAAAATTTAAAATATATAATTTTTACCTTTCTGTCATATTGACCTGCTCAATATAGTATTATTATGGCATCACAATTTTTTTTTAATATTCAATGACCACGCTACGAAACTTAATATATTTTGTTTAAAACTATGAATCAAGATTGGATTTGGGTCATTTCATTAATAAATACAAAATATTTCTGAGTGGTCTAGCTTAAAGTAGGCCTAAAAGCTTTCAAGACATTAAATAGTTTTTGCCTGAAAGAATAGCTGTAAAACTGTTTACTCAATAACCGTTGTACTTTTGTTAAATATCATAGTAAACAATCATTACTAATCGAATTAATTTTGAGACATTCTATTGTTCAGTTTATTTTGATACTTTCAACATTTATAATACTTTTAAGGACTATCTGTTTTAAAAGAAATTCCAAATACAACAAATAATTATTTATATCAAACATATTGATCTTAAGACTTTGGTTTATTATAAACTGAAATCATTCCTCCATTCAACTTTGTTAGCTGAATTGTCAATAAATATATTTTTATTACAGCCAAAAATAAAAGGATCGAATGTAATTATTGATGGCTACAACCCCCCGTCCGAGAGTATCACATAGTAAGGGAGTTCTTCCGCCCTGATAGACAGTAATCCGAATCGTAAAAATCTCATAACGTACGGGACCCTTCTCCGCCCTCCGGAGTATTGATTTATTTACATTCCTACATAATTCTTTATCTCCATAAGCCGCGCTGACAGTTATTACAACAAACCGGACTTAACCAGAAGTATTGTAATAAATTTGTATTTTGATAAATGCCATTCTGTGGATGTGAAATCCAAAATATGTATCGCTTAGCGTGTAGCTCGCATTATATGAATATGTATGCATATTTATTTGTCGTTACTGCGAAGCGATTTGCATGGGAAATCCGCTGTCGCTCTAAATCCGGCGAAAATTGCTTTCAGCTTGCAGACTTTTCTGGAATTATGTCTCAATCGAAATTAATGTAGACAATAATGCGTGTGCACTGGGAAATGTAATGTTATGAACATAAATCGCGTCTCGGATGATGAATGGCTCAACGCGTGGAGGGGAGATTTTTTAGAAATATACAGTTAATAGAGGTTCATTTGGATTTTATGATGTAAAGGTATGATTTTCTATCTCAATTTAAATATCCTCTGCTTTGTACAATATTTTTAATATAATATAACAAAAGCTTGTAGCAGGATCAAGAGCATAAAAAAGGCTCTCGTTTTTATGTTTGTTCTTTATTTATTTATAAAATTACGGAACACTTCAAAAGATTGAACATTTTAACACACTTGTTATGTTATTCTTGTGTTAAAGTTATATTTTTATTCCAGCAAAGTTATATCGGGTCTGTGCTCGCGGTATACTCAAGCAGTCAGTAAAATACGTCCACGCCAAAAATAGTTCCTTCGCAAAGTTCCCCGCACATAAAATGCAGCCAAAACGACGAAATTTTCAAGTACTCCGTATTGTGTTAAACGATATCCGGCGGGTGCATATTCCGAACCAAAACTTGGACTATTATTTAGTGAGTGGGGCGACAACACAGCCTGCCGCCGGTTTTTTCGCAGACGGGGAGTTCCAGGCTACTCGGCCACTTCTCAGAATATAAGGAGTTCTATGAAATGGCTAATTATCCCGGGGATCGCTTACTCCGAGGAGCCCGACGCTGCAGTCAGGAGCTTTTTTCGAGCGCCTCTCGCTGTTAATTTAACCTTTTAATGCTCAAACTTCGCGGCGAAAAGTTTTTATCTCCGTCCGGGGGAGTCGCCGCCCGCTTCGATATTGTGAAACTTCGGTGGATCTTACTTTTATCTGTTCAAATAGTCGGTCGACTGGAAATATTATTCAAATTTAATGAATATCGGCACGCCGATGTGCATCCGAAATGGGCTCCTGAAAGAGCGGTTGCATATTCAAGTGAGATTCGCCATATCTGCCTTTGATCCGCATCCGATTATTTTTATTCACTTTGCATTTTTACTCACAGTATGTAAATTGATGTAAGAGGTACCCAGGCGCAATGCAAATTATCAAAAATGGTTTTTGAAAGCTTTTGAACATATAATTACAAATCTTTGGACGATAGTAATTATACAGTTTTAATGTGTAAGATCTTTATGTTTTAAATTTAGATAAAACTACGTAACGGGTTTTTGTAGAGCATTCTCAAAGTCCGCATTTTTATTCCATATTGACTTTTGAAAATGAATTAGTCGTTGTGCTATTAAAAATTTATAGTAATTTTCAAAATTAATATTGTAATACATACAATTTCAGTTGTGTAGCTGACCTCCCCCAACTTTCAAAATTCAAAAAGTATATCTTAAAAACTGTACGAGTATATAGTGTCAATGTTACAAACGACATTTTCATAGATCATTAAAATGGCACAGTGTGAACGGTGTTATTAAAGGTAAGTGGTTATGCTGTAGAGAACCTCACTCGATTAGTTTTATTAAATTTGCATTTTCCTTCCTCCTCTGCCGGAGTATCGATCGGTCGGATTAAGTCCGGGCGGCTCTCTTTGTGCTCGAGACAGAGGGGATTGTATTACTTGAGTGGATATTGTGCACCATCAGCGACTCGAGATATTTCTCTCTTATTCCCGCAATCTAATAAATGAGACATTCATTCGAGCTGTCGTTTCAGGTTGTATACTTAATCATTTATTACGTATCAGTCTCTAGGCAGCTAGAAACAATCCACCTTGGATTTTGTTTCATCTGAAATAAATATAAGATTTAGACATCAAATTAATCCGAGATCATCTTTCGCAAGATCGGATTCAGGCCGAAGGTCTGTCAAACGGCGAAATTCTGACAACAATAACGAATTCTTAAGCGTAGAACTTTATTTACAAAATATATTTATTAGAATCGACTGCTTCATGTTTTTTTATCCGACCAAACAACGTCAGGATAAATCTACTTCACCTCTGCTGAAACGGATTCATTTTTCAGACTTCTCGATTAAGAGTCAAACAACTGAACTAATAAACCAACTTAAGTTCTGTGCAATTTTGTAAGCTTAGACATAAACATTTATACATTTGTATTGTATTTGAACTAATCAATAAAAACATACAATATTTAAAGACAAACTGTAAATTAATAATGTTACTTCGTATGTTAACTTTAAAGTGTACTTAACAGCAAAATATATATAAGATAGGCATGTGATATCGAGTTGTGGATAAGTTCTTAATGTTTCCTGTTGTGTTATAGAAAAAATCTTCTAATACTGCTCAACGAATGGTTTTAGCTCTCAAGAATACCCAACATTCATGATGGGTTCGTTTAAAATATTATTTATTTTTTTATCAACACAAACTTCTGAAAATTGGAAAACTATAGATTTTTTCAGTGTGAAATTACATTTGCATGTTTTTTGTAATAAAAGCCAAAAAAGCTTCAAACATTGCTTTAACATTAAATATGGAAATAGGCCTTGCGGCGAAAACTGCAGGTCATTATTTCTTGCACGTTACAAGGAAGAAAAGAAGTTCAAAACACTTGATTTAAAAAAAAAGTTCAATTTTTTTTATTTGTAAAAAAATCGAATAAATACTTTAATATATTTTTACAAAAAACCCTTGTATTTATGATGATTTATATTTGATCATAGAATCATATATTCTCAGTAGTCAGGCGGTGCATGAATATTTTGTTTAATACAATATACTCGCGTTTGAAACCTAACGTATCACATATTAGTGTAAAATATATTTTTTGAAAACACAGAATATTAACTTAATTACGTAAATGATTATTTTAAGGCTGGTTTTATAAGATTAGTCTTGTGCAGTCTGGTTTGTGAAGGTTATATTATAATTATATTTATACGAATGCGTGGTAACATGTCATGGCAGGTTTCGTGAAAACACGCAAAGCGCAGACGCCATATATAATAATGTACATTTAATGAAAAAAAAAAAACTAAACTAAAAACACAGAATATTTTTCCTCGAGTTAAAAAAAGACTGCCCAAAAGCTCGCATTCGCTTTGGAAAATTTAATCAAACGATCGGTTTTAAAAGAAATGGTATTTTAATCACCTTTGTATCATTTCTTATTACATTTCATCTAGGAGGGGATTTTTTGTTTGAATGTAATTGGATTAGGGTCTCCCTGAGGTGTTTTGAGGCATCCATAGAAATAAGCAAGCCAAAGAAATATGTTTTTATGAAATACCTTAAGAGAGAGAGCGGCTTTAAAAAAATAATCACTTCAGAAATAAGCAGAGTGCCATTTAATATGAAGATTGAGCTCTCGTTTCCTTTTTGTGTTTCGTTTGCTTTTAGATTGCGAGCCTAAAGGAAAATATCTGTAATTAATATAAAAAGCACTTAGAATTTATGGCAAATTTTTCATCATCTTGAAATAAATTAATTTAATTATTTATCAATAAAAAAAATATATTTGCAGCTTAAGCGTTTATTTACAAATGATGAAATTAAATTGACAGTCTCAAGAATTAATTTCAAAGTTGTGGATTGAGTTGCGATGAATCGTGACATGAATATAAACTACATAGAAAAAAGTGAGAAAAATATATTGTGCTATCTGCACATATGTGCCATATTTTAGTTTTTGAGATAATCACGAACTATTACCGTCTCAAAATTATATATACCAAACAACACTCAGTTTTTATTTTAATGACAAAAAATATTAATTTTCAAACTCCGTATTTTTTTTATATTTAAGGTAATCGCGTGGTATAAGTAAAGATTAGGCGGGTTCGGGTTCGAGTCCACTTGTAATAATGTACGGCTCGGTTTTATTTCCTCATAAGGCCGAGTTTTGCATACATCTGACGATGCCAGCAGTTCTTTGTTCCATGGAAAACCTCAATCACAAATTGAATCCAGTTTTTGCGGTTTCCGATCCCCGACTCGGTTAGAACCAATTATTTTTCAGCGCGTCCGGTTAACCTATCGCTTATTCCATTTCGTTGGTTTTATTGGGGGGTTATTAATCTCATCCACGAAGAGAACCTCCGCTGGTTATTAGTCTCACCATTTTTCGCACCATTTTCCAACATCACTCATTAAAATATTTGAATTTTATATAATATATTATAAATAATAGTATCAACAATACACTAATCGACTTTAAAAAACCCTGTATTTTTTATCTACAACACATTAATTTAATTTATAACACTCCATATTAAAACAACAAATATACTCGTAAATTACTAGCTTATAGGCTAGATAAATTTGGTAACTCTATCATTTTGCCAACCATAGTACTACAATTTAGCGAGTTTTAAAATATTATTTATACGATCTAAATCGGTAGAATTAAAATTAACCAAGCCAAGAAAAAAAAACTGAAAAAAAAAATGAAAAATATTTTTTATATTTTAGTTAAAAAGATTAAATATTATTTAAAATATCTTCGTATTTAAGCTCTACTCTATAAAAAAAAACATTTTAGTTCAATAATATACTTTAGTTGTATTAAAAACAAAGTATGTGATCATTGCTACCTACATTAACAATGTTATAATTTTTTTAACTGGAGCTCATTAATGATCATATTTTTAATTTATAAATTAGATATCAACATCAAATTATATTGAGTGCTAATTTAATAAAACCATAACGTATGCTAAAGAGCTCTTAAATTTAAAAATAGCAGATAACAACCACAAAAAATTTTTATGCAAAACTTTAGAAATTAAGATTAATTATTTTTAATATTTCTAACTTTAAAGTTAGAAATATTAAAAATAATTCTGCGTTAAATTGGTTTTACCAATACGTTTACGTAACATGGAAATAATTTCTTGTATATTCTTGTAGCCTTCGTTGTAGCGATCGAATTTTGTATTCATACGTTCCTTTTGTTTACAGACAGGCATCAATCAATAACTGACAAATTAAAACCCTTTAAATGCCTCCCATTTGCTACAGCAGTGAATACTTTAGCCGGTTCGAAAATGCTAGCATCTACTTTACATCGGAGAGATTTGATTGGATTTGTCAAAAAAATAAATTGAGAATTGTCTCCGCAAGTCAGACACTGGGCTGTAGCAAAAAACGACCGGGGGCACTTTTGTAAAGTAAATTACATTTTTTCAAAAATATTTTGCGTAATGTGATGCGGCTTTTTCGAAACTATTTTTATATTACGTAAAATACGCAGGATTAGTCTTGATCCACGCATTTATTAAAACGTTTAATAAATATTCTCTGTGCATACGGCTTGTGTCATAATTTTGAAAAATTTTATATCAACAAATAATTGAAAATGAAACACATTAGTTATGTTCAAAAAATATATGAAAGTTAGTTAAGATTGTATTTATTTTAATATTCATTAAAGTAAACTTAGTGTTATTACACTCCAATGTATAGCTTCATTTCTTAGGCACTGCTAAGCCATTCAGAGAATTCTTTATAAGGAACCTTCATCCTATAGTGAATTGGTAATGATAACGATGATGACGCGCAATTTCTTAAGAGCCATTGCGAACGCCATTACTTTTTTAAACTGAAATTATTCTAAATAAACTTTCTTGCGCGCAGGTTCTTTTAATGGCACGGAGGCCTAAATACACTATTCGTATTCCGGGTATATTTAAGGTGGGGCGGATAATTCTCGCTACAGCCTGGAGTGTGTACTCTGCAGTCTACGGTACGGCCGGAGTGTGAAGCCTTGAATCACTGGGGCGTGTCTCCCAGAGGTGCTAGCTCAGGGGTCCCGACCCTTAGCTCCCTCATTTTGAAGTCAGACGCTCTGTGTACCTCGCCACACGTGTGCCACCTTCACACAAAGCCTTAGCGACTGAAAAATAAGAGCGCTTTCTGAAGTACTATAATTTATTAATTTCAGGCCATTGAAAAGTATAAAGCAAAGAAAACATACGCTTTCACAAAGATTTGCTTTCGAATTTATGTAATATTTATAAAAATACACTATCAATACGTATACGTAGTTAAAATCAATTTAAGTCTCGCATAGGATAACGCCATATTAAATATTGATAAATAATTAAAGAATGTTGTAAAATGTTTTTCTTTTACTGTGCTTTTTCATCAAATGCCTCTCATTTCTCTGAGCATATACTCATGCTGAGCCAATGTTCGTGGTTTTCTAAGGGTAATACAGTGTAGTAGGTCCCAGGATCCTTCTACACCACAGTTTTATATTCGAAGTAAAAGTATGCGTATTGCTGCTGCCCAATAGCATTATTATATAATCTTTTCCTTAGAAAGCTCTGCCATTTAGATCTGACACTCATTCTGCAGCAGGCTACAGAATCAATAGCAAAAGCCCCGCCACCTCGACAAGGTACTTTCAGAGCACATCCCTTTACAATCATTCCAAGTCCACTGCTCCATTACCGATCCTTTACACACACTCAGGGTACAGAATGGCAGTCATGCACAAGCCACAGAATGGAGAGAGCGAGGAGGTCACTGTGCTTAAAATACAGCTATTTTAATATTAATTTATGATTTATAGTATATGGCAAGATGAACATCATCTCTTATATATATTTCACAAAAACGTGATAATAAATATTTTTATTCACAAAATTTGATATAAAACCATGAGAGTGAATTACGAAGTGAAGTTATTTTAAAAGACGTGAGCCCAAATTCTAAAATATATAACCTGATGTATTGTAACCACATTGTATAAATACTTGGATAATACAATATATGATACTGTTGATGCTAAATAAAGAATCAAAAAACGATTTTATCACAGTAAATCAGAGGTATATAACCAACTAAGCTACGTCACAACAAAAGACAAATTTGAAGGTTTACAAAATAATAAGAACAAATCGCCGTGGCCTTACCGGGGGTGGCTTTCTATGACTTATACGTTCTTCTAGGCCTTTCTACGTGGCATCATATATCTTTATTATAGAAGCGCGTCAGTTCAAAAAAATTTGAAACGACATAAGCCCTTTTTCCCCTTCTCTCCTACCTGCGCTGCACTCAGCTGGGCCTGCGGCGAAAATGACACGGAGAGAAATGACGTAACTCAATTTAATTTTTTTGGACCAAAGCCCTTTCTACCGCATCGCGAGAGATATATGGCTCTGGCCGTATGCGCGAATCTTCTTCATATTTTATGAAAACTTCAAGATTGATACAATCTCATTTCAAATAATAATAAATGATGAAAAAATTATAATGGCTTCCGGTGTAATAACCTTTCGTAATCTCAAGAATATACCATTTTTTCCAATGTGAATTCTGTCTGCGCGATTTCATAATTTTGGATTCTGAGCTAAACCAACAAATGAAAATGGAAAATACACGAGATATTGAATATATCATGTCATTCCTTATCTTTAAAGGAAAGTCAAATAGCTTACAAATCTGATAAATTTTATTAAATTTCATTTAGCCCACTCGGTTCAGTGACTTGTTCATATTATCTTGCGGGCGCCCGAACGCGTGAACTGATTATAATGAAAAGAAACCATGATTCATTTTTTATTTTTAGATGATTACCGGAATGTATTTCATTTTTTTTATTGTACACTAGGGTGTCCCTTAAAATTCAAGTTCAAAATTTTTTTACGCATACCTTCTTAAAAGTTTAGTAATAACCCTATATTGTCTAGAAAAAAATATTAGTTCGATTTATAAACGGTAACCCGTGCCGACTTGCGATTTTAACTTGTCCATACAAGTTGCGTAAGTACTGCGCTGTGACTTGTAACTGCATGTTTTATTTGTCATTTCATACGTGATTTTTGAGATAAGTAGTGCTCCATTGTTTAGTGCGTTAACATGTCGGTGGAATTACGGAGTGATAAACAAAATAATTTCCTTATCGGTTTGCCTAGATATCAAATAAATGGTGCAAAATTACCATCTAATCGACAAATTCCCTCGGTCCTATTTTACAATATTCGCGAGGTTAAACTGATTGTTAGTGAAAGTGCAAATCTTGTGATTAGGGAGTGCATCATATATTGGGAAAAAGCAAGAATTCCAACAAGGGCATATCCTAACTGCGTGAAGAAACTTGTTGATTTATATCATGTTTGGAGAGAGTTGCAAAAAAAATTGTAAGAAAACTCAGGTTACGTTCAAGAGCCGTGAGAACAATTTCAAAATTGATCTTGATAATTTGTTTGATATTGCACATGCTGATGCTTTTGAGATAATGAAAATAGAGTAAGATAAATTATTTTTAATGAAACAGAGAGAGCCAGATCGACCAGGATGCTTAGGTGGTGTTGATAAAAAATTGGCGGAAAAAGAAGATAGATCTAAACAACGACGATTGGAAGAAGAGGAAAGGGTTGTAAGACAAAGATAACCACTAGCTGCTGAAACTAGAAAATCAAGGGCAGAAGCAATAAAATCTGACTTCTTTGGAAGTAATGTACCCGACGTAGTCACAGTCCATTGGGATGGAAAACTATTACCCGGGTTAGATGTACGAAGTTCTAAAGAAGAACGCTTGCCGGTTATTGCTTCGTTTGACGATAAGGAACAGCTTCTTGCAGTGCCAAAACTAGAACATTCTTCTGAAAAACATCAAGCTAAGGCTGTCTTAACAGCTCTCTTTGACTAGAACCTTCACGATAAAGTACAAATAATGTGCTGCGACACAACAGCTTTCAATACTGGCCGTTTCAATGGAGCTTGTGCTATTTTGGAGAAACTTTAGGAAGAGAATTGCTGCTCGTCTGTCGTCATCATGTTTATGAATTGGTCCTAAAAGCTGTCTTTGAAAGCAAAATTAAGCAAATTACTAGTAGCCCAGATACTCCAATGTTTAAAAAGTTCAGAGAAAATTGGAAAAACATCGACGCTAGTAACATTGAACCATCTCTTAATTTCGTAAAACAACGTGTTGCCGAGACAGACATTCAAGCTTTTTTAATATTTTATAAGGCAGAATTAGACAAAGGTTATGTAAGAGATGACTACCGCAAATTGGTCGAACTGTGCGTAATATTTTTGGGAGGAGACAGAGGAAAAATTAAAACTAAGCCCCCCCAAAGCCATGCATCAGGCACGCTGGATGGCGAGAGCGATCTATTCTTTAAAAATGTGTTTACTTCAGTCACAATGCAGAATAACTGCGAAGGACAAAAAGACTACAAGATGTTTGCTTATGTTTGTAAAACACTGGATGATTTCGTATCGGAAAAGAGCAAACAATTTTTATCACGACTGCAGATCGACGACAGTTTTCTAAAGGAAGATGTATCTTCTTGGAATAATAATAGTGCTTTTGTGGAAGCTAAAAGAAAAATAAGTTATTTGAGGGTTGTGAATGATACTGCTGAAAGGGCTGTTAAAATGATGCAAGATTTTAACGGACTTATCGCGGCTGAAGAAGAACAAAAACAGTTCTTGCTGCGCTGTGTCCAGGAACATAGAAAATTGTATCCGGACTGTAAAAAAACAACTCTATAAAAAAGTTACCCTGACTGATTGTTATTACTTTATGTTTTTGATTAAAGATTAATGTTCATTTAATTGAATTTTTACTATTATTCACTTAATTTATTGCATTTATAATGATTTTATACCAGACCGAAATATCAAGACAAAACACGTTTTTTACTAAACTTTGAAGCTCGGTCGGCACTAGTTGCAATTTTTCTAGAAAGATGAAATTTTATATTTGAGTATCTTATAGCATTAGTAAAAAATGTAGAGGGTATGCATTTCGAAATTTGAAAAAAAAAATTTTTTGGTCATATAAGGGACACCCTATTGTACACTATACCTGAATACACTATAATCTGAAAGCTTAAGTCAAGAGAAGTCTTAATAAACTTATAATTATTTTTTCAACAAAGACTCGTAAAGGCCAAAACGTGGTTCAAAGTTTTTGTTGATAAAAAATTGCTTATTTGAATTTTTTCAATATTTTTATAATTATTATAATTTTACTTTTATTTGTTTGGTATTTGTTATATAGCGTTGTATTTGTACTAAATTGCCAATTTATAAAACAAAATTGGCTCAATTTACAAGAAAATAAAATACAAAGAATTTATATACAAACAAGTTGGATAATCCTTGCTTACAATAGATGTTAAAACGAATTTCATAATTTGAGTGAAGGCAAAGAATTAAAAATTACGAATCTGTTATTCCTCTAATTGACGAAAAAAACTGAGACACGTTTGGATTATGAAAGTCTTGTTAACTTTTTTAATGTACCTTTTCTACATTTGTCTGATGAAATGTTTACTCGCTTGGAAAATAATCTTTCAGTGAACTGAAAAAATGTTTACCCTTGCAGAGTATAATAGTGATAGACTCATCGTTCTGAGATTATTTAAACCGGTTTGTATTTTTTGAGATTCTGGGACGTCTCGTCTTTAAATTTACATGAAAAAATTTATTTTGGTAAATTCTTAAAAACATGTCAATTATCTTTCAGTTCAATGATACGGAAAACATTGTGATTTACTAAAACCATTAATGAGAGTCAGAAAAGCTAGATATTGCTTTCAAGCAAACTTCTTTAAATCACATTACTATGAATGTTCAAAACTTTTAATAGTTATATTTTTTTTGATATAGCATATGTTGAAAATATACTTTTAAAACTATTGAAACAAAAGTTTGTTTCTTTATATAACCATTTTTTTTTATTTTAATAAATAAGGAGGGTATATTTGATGTCGCACTGTAAACTTCGTCCACAAGCTTTCTTCTATATTTATGTTTTATAAATTCTCCGTGTAAATTACTCCGGACTGGAAGGCTCGTGTGTAATGCACGTTAATAAATATTTATAAGTTTGCTCTATCAAAGCGAGCTCCTAAAATTATGGATGGCATTTTGCAAAAGCTCTCTCTGATTTTAAAGGAAGGACTTTTATTTGCTGAGCCGCTATCTCTAATGATATGTACTAAATCAAAGCGAAATCTAGACTTCTTAAAATCTCCGCAAAGTTTATATTAGCTTTTTATGAGTTTAAATATTTTATGGGTTATAAAAAATAAGAAACTTAAATTGTTGTTTCTTTGTTACTTGCGACATCTTGGTGCACGGCAGATGTTTTTTTTTTTTTTTTTGATGCCTGATACTCGTATTTTTGTCAATTTTACTTAAAAGAGGCTTTGAACAATGTTGTTTTGACTCATTACTTTTACAATTAAATTTAACTGCAACCAATTTTATTTGACTTTTTAAATACTATCTTGTTGTAGATTTGAAGTAAACAAAAAATATAGAACCTTAGTTGCTTAATACTTTTTTGAAAATATAACATCTTTATTAGTTTATCGTTCTTGTTTGAAATTTTATTGAAAAAATATGTATTCATACAACTTTATTTCTCCGAAGCTTTTATTATGTAATCTAACTTTTTTAAGTGATACGTTTACGTATTGCTTATTATACAATAAATATATTCTTCCGGTGTTCCCAGCAAGCTATCACAACTGGTTGATCTGATTTTCATTTCAAAGAGTCTTTCAGGAAGTCGCATAAATTTCTGCAGATAACGGAAGAGCGTCTCGTTAATCAATAACTTAAACCGAATTGAAAAAAAAAACTGTCAAAGGTTTAAATTAGTTTCAAAATTATTGCCTTTATATAATTTTGATAACGCCTCTGTATGGTATAAAGAAATCCTTCGGAATGAATCTAAATTATAAAATTTTATACATATAAGCATTTTACGATTTCTACTTTGTTACCTTTTCAAATTTTAGTACAATAGCTGTCAGATTGATTGACAAAAAATAAATGGGAAATACACAAAGTGAAATGAATCTTTCGACGTTGATTGGTTCACAAAATACGCTCGCCCGTAAATGAATACAGATTGTGTGTAAAAACTTACTAGAAAATTTTCTTTTGAAACGTTTTAAGTTCTCTTTTAATAATAAATGATGTGTAGTAAAATGGTTTAAAGCACTTAAGCTTATTAATTGAGGCATTAATATGAATTAACAAAGCTTTGAAAAACCTACCTTCCTAGAGTATGAATACCAAAATGTTAATATCCTAATAATAAATATTTTTATTGAGTTTCTCAAAAATTTTTACAAACGTTATAAAATGTTATTTTTTCCTTTTCAAATTCTGATACCAAAAAATAACCACACGATAAATATAAAATACAATTTTTTTCATTCTATATGGGTATACATTTTATTATTTAAAAAAAAAAATTATGCCTTCTTTCAATTTTAACCCGAAGCCTTTAAAATACAAAGGCGCTCACTACCAAAAGCGTTTACGTAAAAACGAAAAATGTAGGCTCGTTATATATATTCTTTTTTAAATCACTTACAAACTAAGTATATTCTTAAAATGTATTCTTTTTCTTCAGGTGCCGATACTCCAACGAGGTTAGCGACTATCTCACTAAGCATATACTTATGCTGAGCCAGTATTCATGGTTTTTTTAGGGAAAAGAGTGTAGTGGGTCTTCGGGTCCTTCTACACCGCAGTTTTATATTCGAAGGAAAAATCTGCCTATTGCTGCTGCCCCATAGCATTATTATATTATCCTTTCATTTAATGCTCTGGCGTTTAAATCTGATACTTCTTCTGCAGCAGGCTGCAAAAACAATAGCAGGAGCCTTCCTTCCTCGACAAGGAACTTCCAGAGCACATCCTTTCACAATCATTCCAAGTCCACTACTCCATTACCAATCATTAAGACACGCTTAGGGTATAAAATGGCAGCCATGCACAAGCATCAGAATGCGGAAAGCAAGGAGGAAATTTTTTTAGAATTATATAGAGTTGTTTTTGTCTTAATTTTAAGTTAGAAATAGCGTCGCGAGAGCATCACTCCAGCGCGTGCATAATTTACGCAGATTTAATATTAACGAACTCCAGGTACGATCAAAAACTTCAAAGCAATTTGACGATGTCCATTACACGCGAAGTTTCATTGAAAAGTTCGGTCCACTTAGCGAGGAGCGCGGGTCCTCTTTTTGCGTCGGGGGAAAACAGAGTCCGAAGTTTGAAAGCTCCAGCACTCGATACATCGGCAGGATATCGGCTGCAGCATGTGGCCTGCTCCTCCGCAGCTCCTGGCTAATGAACATTCCAGCTAAGCTACGCCGTTTAATGTTCAAGTTATGCAGTCTCCGGCGACAGTCTCCTCTGCGGCCCCGAGAAACTTCGTGGCACATAATTAATGAACTTATCCTGTCCGCTATTCACTGGCCACAACTCAACGGGCTTATAAAATAAAAGATATTTATATTTTACAAAACTAAAATATATCTTTTATATATATTTTTTTAAATACACACCTTTCTGTTAACGCGGCTTGATACCGCAACGTTGGCATATGCAAACGTGAAAAAGAGTTTTTATCAAATTTATTGAAATTAAGAATAATTATAAACATATTAACGCATTCGCAGTTTACGAATATGATAATCAGTTTTTGCAGCATATTTGACGTCATATCTGACGTCAAAAACCCAATTAATTTAATTCGATGAAATATGGCAATAGACAAAGGTTTATGTCAAGATAAATTTTATCAGATCAGCAATTTTAACGGCAAGGACTAAATGAATTCAATTTATTGAAATATGGAAATAGAAAATCAAGACTAATTTATCAGTGAACTCTACGTCAAAGATGCGATGAATTAAGTTTAACAAGTTGTGTTCGGTGGAGCCCGGAGCTTTTCGGTTTAGGGGCGGGTCGTTAATTAACTTGCAGTGTAAATGGCTGCTGGAGAATCCCCTCGGATATTTGTGCTGCTGCAGCTCATATGGAACTCGCATGCCAATAAATACCTTCACCACCAAATACCGCGGCTTTGTCACCAGCGCAGGGCTGCTAAAGCTCCGACGAAAATAATGAATTAAAAATTTAGTTTTTATCTCACTTAAACATATAATTTTAAAATCTCTTTCTAAAATATTAATAGTAGACTTTCGTACATATATAAAACGCTTGGAAAGTGTGAGTTGCTTTTTTACATTTTGTCACTTTATTAGGCAACTTAATTTTTTTTTAAAAATGATATAAATATTGCAGTTTCTAATAGGATTTGCGTTTTGGAGAGAGAACGTCAGAATAATTAAAATACAAGTGAATAACCAGTGCTAGACTAATATTTGAAATATTCTTAGAATAGGGGAAATGACAGATGGTTTTTTTACTTCTTATTTTTCCCTCGTTGATTTTTTATGTGAACCGTTTTATTTAAAATGTTTCTTAAATTAGATTATTCACAATTTTTTCACGTGTGTTTACACAAAAGAGGCATAGTACAAGAATATCATTTAATCTGTAAATTAGTCGGATTTTTAACGTTTGGATACAGCAGCCCTGGGTTCATAGATTACCGGGTAATTCTGCAGTTGATTTGATTTGCTCGGCGCAGGGATAGTCGACACTGTGGAACGTGCAGCGTCTAGGAAACTGCAATTGTCCGTAATAATATTATATGGAGTTTAGAGCTACAAGGGACGGGCGCTTCCTCGCGCTAATGCCTTTATTATTCTGCCACTGCACTCGCGAACAAACAGCCCGCCGGGCTTCGAGCTATTTCATTTCTCTGGCCTGAAGTCGAAGAGAACATTCAGGTACACCATAAGCAAGAATGCTTTTATACCATGCACACAGAACACGCATCGATAAATATGGCCCATACATGTAGACCCCGGCATTTTCTCTATCAAATTTATTTGGTTTTTCACATAGATATAAATATGGCGGTGCGTGTCTTGGCTAAAATCAATAGATTTTAAAAATAATGTCCAGATGGGACTAAAATCGCTTCACTTGTTACTTTGTTCATAAAGTCCAGTGCTTGCAAATCACTAAATATTGGTTGGCCTGGGCACATTGGTTCATATGTAGAGTGTGATTATTAAAAATTCTCGATAAATGGAAGTGATTCGTTAGTACAAAGGTTCGTACACCGGCCATGTAAGCCAGGGGGTGTGGTTTCAAATCCCACACAAATCACGTTGATACTTTTCTGAGAGTTTCTTTAAATCATCTTCTATATATGAACTAATGTGCCTAATCATATTAGTAAATTTATTTAGAGCAAAAATTCCAGTTATGAATCTAATTTTCTTTCTTGTATTATATATGTGCAAACACTATTTGCGTATACGTAATTGACTTGGAAATTATGCGTCTTCTTCGAAAAGGTTGGTGATTATATCGCTGAACACATTTATCCTGGGCCAGTCATACTAATTTGGCTGTACTCCCTTTTCCCCTCAATTTTTCTACTAAGAAATCCCCTAAGCTTATTTCAAAACTTTCTTGAGCTAAAAGTGAAGTTTATAAATAATGGAATCCAAGGAATGTGTATTGTTTACATACAAATACAGCTTCTACAAATTAATCTTAGTAGTTTGAAGATGTAAGAGGTCATTCGTGTGGATCATAGACCTTCAACTGTAAACTTCCTGTAAACTTGAAATGCTTAGGGTGGAATCTCTTGTGTAGAAGATGCAAGCACTGTTTACTAGATCAAAGCATATAGAAATTATACCAAGTACTTTATGTGCTTTTTGTCAGAACAAATTTGATAAAAATAATTCCGTAGATCAAAATGTTCAACACCTAAGCCCACTTGGTTCTAGTATTTAAATCAATAATATATCCTTTTTAAATAAACATTCACATATATGAACGATACTACGAGTATTTCATCATTTTATATACGGCAGTTAGCATCTTCTTATAATTAATGTTGGAACTTAAAGACTCAAAAAAAATTAATCACGTACAAGTTGCTTTTTCTCATGTATATAATTAACGGGTTAATGAACTTAATATAATATTTAAGGGCGTGAAAAGTCATGCAAGCGCATCAAAAACTTCCCCTGACTATTAACTTTGGACCCAAAGAGTTCAAAGAGAAATTTGAGATGAACGGAACTAGTTATATTTCAGTACACTAAAGGAGGCCTCGCGGCTATTTAGATACAAACACAGTTGTTTACACTTCACTGTGAAGGGTTCTTACGTCCCTAGTAAATCATACATCGAAATCAAGGCATCTCTGCAGCTCTTGCGAGTAAATATAATTACTTAGCCGCGTAGCTGAGGGTTGTCATACAACCCCAATTACTGGGCGTGTCCATCGAGAATTTCGTTTTATAGAATTGAAGTGTAAATAGGCGCTTTTTATAAACCACATCCAAAATAATAAACATAGAATGCAATCAAAAAAAATCTTGTTTACTTTTTACAGTTTTTACGGGTAGAGAACGCTCACTAAAACGAGTTTTATACTTTAGACGAGAAGAAAAGGGAGGTAAAAATAATTTTAAAAAAAACATTCAGTTTCCAAATTCACGTCTCCAAATTTTAATACTGTAGTAATGTATTTTCAATGACAATTTTTTTCTGGCTGTTGTTTGATTGGCTTGCATGAATCGGAGCAATTAGATCAGAGCAATTCATACATTGTTTAACCAAAGGTAAAATGATTTTTAACAGCCACTAAATGCAATTTCATTTGCAAACAGCAGTGACATATGGTCATTAAACAAATTTAACTATCTTTGAAAACTATCAATAACTAATTTTTAATTTTAATGTTTAGATTTCCACGAGATTTTGGTTCGCTTTTATATAATGATTAATGCACGCCATAATAATATAAATGTAAAAAACCATAAATATTAGCAACCTTTAATATAAATTATGGTCATTATTGGGATTAAAATATTTATTTTTTAAGTAATATGGGATAGGATTAGGTCAAGTTAGATTGGGTTAAAAAATTAAAAACTTTCATAATTCTATGTCACATATGAATCTCACTTGCGTGGGATTTATAGAACTACCCCCGAGGGTGAACACTCAACTGCAGTCGACGCTAAAAACATCCCTGGCGTGAGATGGGTTCAGGCAAATGTAAATTTCTTGTGAGAAATTATCATTCGCAGAAGCTTAAATTTCTCGTAAAACAAAATGAGTTTACCAAAAATAATAAAAAATTCAGGAAATAATGCTAAAAATATTTTTTCAAGTTTATGGTTCAAAAAATTAGCATTAAATCAAATAACGATTTAATTTATTCAATTGTGTGATATAAAGTAAAATAATCACGTAAGAAATTATTTTTTATTAAAATCATATTTTAATAGAATGTGACCAATAATCAAGAATGAATATTTACATGATGGTGGTCCTTTGTTATTTGAATAAATAATCCTAACTTGACGTGGCTCAACAACTATGAAAATAAGTCCCTAATCACAATTATTTTTTTAATACAATATTTTAATTTAGTTTATTTTATTATTTATTATTTTCTCACGTATTGCTTATAACGGCCGCCAATGGGGTGGTCGTATTTCACACCACCCAAGGTGCATCGACCATGCATTCGAAGGTACCATCAGACTGGCCCGGTCTGAGTAAGCAAATTTGGAATATGGCTGCGTCAGCCCCGAGACGGCGGTAATAGACTTTGCAGAAGGCCAGGACCTCGCAGGGATGCAGCTCTGATTATAATTAATCACGCTTGTGGCGGCAGCATCACTGCTCAGCAAGGACTCAATCAATTACATTCGACAGGAGCAGACAAGCGGGTAATCCTGAAAATATAACATCATTATTTGGCCATCGCCACCGCGGCTAGTTGGGGCTGCTACAGTTCGGCAAAATTATTTCGCCAATTAAAAGAACAATAATAAACACTTGAATTGAATCCTTTTCCAATTTAAAGAAAGGATTAATTTTTTTAGGACTTTTCGTTAAAATTTAATTTCAAAATAGTCGCAGTTATTGTAGAAACACTTTATCGTAGATTCTCCTTAATAACAAATGCGTCCAAATGAGTTACCTTGAAACTTTTTTTTATTTTGATTTTTGCCAGTCATGCTTATTGTGTCTACAATTAGTAAGTATAATTCATTTATGACATACATCAAATTTAAATCTAATATGTATTTTAAAAAAATATGTTTCAACTCAGCTTGACATAAAAACTGAAATGTATTCATAAATTTGTGCTATTTTGAAATTTTATGTAATTTTTTTGAGGAGCTGTTTCTTTTGTTGTATTTATGGGATCGTAATGTTTTAAGTATAATTATTTGCAAATTCTTTCAGACTTCAGGGCAATTGTCACAAAACCTTTTTTAAAGCATGTCACAAAAAGATATCGCCGGAAATATGGAGGCTCTGTACCATTTTAGAGCGCGAGGTACAGCCTAATAATAATCACAGCGATAAACTTCAACAACTCAACAATAAACCTCTTTATATATTTGTTAAAGAAAAATGTCTCTTTCGCTCAAAAAGAAATAAAATAAAGCACAACCGCAATAGTGAATTGGGTTACTGAAACTGTATGTGAAGTATAAAACTTTACAGGGAACCGACTGAGGTGATTGGAGCTAAATATACTGACCGGTTCTTTATTTGATGGTTGCAGGCAGTCCTGATGCTGTGAGGGTGACTGCGGTGGCGGGGGGGCCTGCTGAACTACCCTGTGACACCACTCCACCCCCCGGGGGCCCCGCAGCCATGCTGGTCGTCTGGTACAGAGACGACGTGCCTGTCTACAGGTAACCTCATCGCTTTTCAGATTTTATCACTCCTTTACGATCTTTATCTAGAAACACAGTGACAATAATGAATACAAAATAACTGTAACCTATCGAGTATTTTTTTTTCGCAAGCAAAGTAACTGAACTGCGAGATTATCAATGCAATCAAAATCACGTAAAATATCATCACGAATATTCTTAAACTTATCCATTGTTAAAAGAATACTTCAAGGCGATTAATAATTGGACCGCGCGCCAGGATTACACGTTGTACATTGAACAAAAAATATTATTAATTATAACAATAAATACAAGCACAATACTAATAAAACACGAAAATAAAAAATGTCTTATTTCCAGCATGAAATTTCTACGTGATCAAAATATGAATCAGTTTTTTTTTTACAATCCTTTCAGCGTTGCTAAATAAATTGTGCGTTACTCAAACATGATCAGTCGAAGCAAGTTCGGTTTTATTTCATTAATTCACTAATGACCGCTCAATGCCGTCTTGTACAATCAGGCCCGGCCAGCCAATCAGCGAGAACACGGCGCCGAACATTATTTAGTGAACAATAAAATCGTACCGACATTTTATTCGGGTAGTAATCGTTAAAATGAAACCTCGTTCCCGTGCAAGGAGCTGTACTTTAAAACTCCTTCAGTACTGCTCTGATATCGAGTACAATCAATGCCGTAGTTTTAGAGACTTAACTTTGCACGAGGAGCGTCCTTCAGAAGCGATCCTACCCTTGAAGACCCTTATGATTTTGCGCTATACAATAATAACGACTGTAAAGAAAAAAAACGAGGAAAGAGCTCGTTATATGTTTTTGATAGTGATTATTGAGAACAGCGTATTATAACAGATAATATTTATAAGCCTTTTACCCATGCTGCAACACAAATGACAACTGATAGTAACTAGCCAGTAGAATCATCCTTTGTGTTGTTTAGACTAAACTTTAAATAAAGCTATTGGCTAACTGAAAATTGGTTGCAAGCTGTAACGCTGCGTATGCGTATTGCGTAAGAAAATTATTTTTGTAGTATTTTTGTATTATATTAATACACTGATGGTGGTAATATAATTTCAATTGTATATAGAAAGAAAGATATATTTATAATACAGCTATCAAAAACTATTCCAGGAGTTTGTAAGTCTCATTGGCGTGCACACGTCCGACTTCGTGCCTTTCTTTCGGCCAGGACGTGACCGCCGCCACTGGCAGGGCGCAGGAACTTCTGCGAGAGCTGAACTTCACAATATTCAGAGCATTTTATTTATGGAGCTCCGAGGATCTCGTAGTTTACTTACAAAGAATTATTTACTCGGCGAAGTTTTAATACACACCGACTCTCGCGTATTTGCTTTTGATTCGAGCATTCTTCACAACTAACGTCGGGACTTGTTTGAATCGCCACTTGTGTAAGTGAAACATGTTTATTTATGTGGATCGTCGCGATAACTGTGCTTTTGAAAAAATCAGCAATGAATTGTATTTGTTGAGCTTTGAAGATTTTGAAGTTTACCTGAAACTGAAAGTTTACTTTTGTTGTGTTTTCATTTAGTTATATCTCGAAACTTCTAAGTCGAACCTTTAAAAGATTGGGATCACTAAATACGTGACAGGTTTGCTCTATTGCCACGAATTTTCTATTTATTTATTTTCTATTTATATTAATATTGTAAAATAAAAATGTATATTCATTTAGAATTATAGAATGAAAGCGATTGTAAAAAAACAGATTAATCCATCAATTTTTAGGTTATCTGAACAGTTTCGCAATTTTCCATATTAATAATTCACTGCAATTATCATTGGACAAACTTTTCGATTATTCCAATCACTGATTCGTCCTATTATTCGATATAATCGATTTCGTTTTGCGTCTATTTAATAAATAAATATTAATGTCAATGATTAAATATACAGGGTAAAATTAAATTTATCAAGCGTCTCTCAGTTTAACTGAATTTTTCCTAACCTTTGTTCAGACAAATTTTTTCCCCGAATCGTACGGTTCATTGAAAAAACCGTATTTTATATTTATTCTCGCAATCAAATCGTGAGAATACATTTCTGTTTCAATTTCAATGAATTCTGAATACTAAAGACGCAATTTTAAATAAGAACAGAGGCCCTTAAATATAATATGTGTCATTATTTTTCGCGAATGATATTACACGTACGGATGGTACTCTTTATTTTTCGCCATTGCTTTTTACCACTTTGAAATCTCGGCTCGGCGCGGGGTGGGAACACATGGCGGCCCCATCAAAAAGAACCGTTTCTAGAACGTTCCGAATTTTTTTTACCAATATGCAAGATAACAAAGGCTAGAGAAGTCGAAGGGCACACACTTGCCGCAAAGTTTTTCTTTCAAGGGCTGCCGTTTTGCACCCCAGCGAAGGACAAACTCCACATTTCTGCTTACAATTTCTTAAATCTTTAGATTAATAACAATAGCACTAATGTTCTATGAAATCATAAATCTTAAAAGTCTCGATTTTTTTTACAAAACACAGGTGGAATCAAACTTTCGCTCTCTGACTTACGCATCATGATGCCATAATCTCTCAGTTCTCTAACTGAGTGAGAGTTTGAATCGTTACTTGCGAATTCCCAACTGATATATCCACACTATAATCAACTTTGGGGCATGGCTAGGGAAATATATTACAACAGATTCAATATCAGTTATAAGTAATGTACCATGTTGAAGGTTTCCACTTTGAGGTTCGGGTATTCTAATAAAACGGTTTAATTTCCAAACTATGACACGGCAACCCTGGCAGAGCCGCCGCTTCATATTTCTGACACCCCCATTATTTGTTCGATGAACTTTTTAAAGCGCAAGTAAATGGTAAAGTTTGGAGGTCCTTGTATTGGTTTTGTACTTTATTTAAAACCCGCGGAGCGACGCCGGGGAGGGGGATCTCGAAATTCCCCGGAGCCGCGGGGGTCGATCACTCTCGCGGGGCGTGAAGAGGGAAACACGCGGAAGCAGACCTGTCGCAGTCGCGCGCCACGTGCTCGTGCACGTGCTTACTTTCTACTTATTCTTTGTCTTTTTATTTTTGTGCGAGGGGAACTAATTTCGGACGCCATCGCCCGCGATATAAATTTTCAGTATAAATTTGAAGCAAGTTTCGGGGCAACCTTTATAATGCCTAATACGCTCCCCGGGGAAGCGGCTCGCAATTTTTTGCCAATTCCGTCAAATTGAAATTTTATTTATGTTACAGAGGCAATATGTTTTTTTTTATAATTTTTCCGTGCTTATTATTTGCTAATAATCCATAATAAACGACCGTGTAAATAGGAATTTATATTTGCGTAGGATGAGATTTTGTATTCAGGGTCGTACGTAATACAAACGTGAGTTTTTTTAATAAACGGTACAGTATTTTATTTATTTTAATTGTATTATTTTTTATTCAATACATAAAATAATAATAATACCCGCGCGCCACCACTAAGAACAAAGCTGTGAATAATTCTGGAATAATCGATTTTCTTAATAACACCAAACGCACGAGATTTAATACATTTTGGACGTCCGATAAAAAAACCGCATAGCAAATTAATGTTAGCAGGTACCATGAATTGCATAACTTAAACACATAGGCTTGAAATAAAAAAAACACAGCTTATGTGTATTGATGTAATATACTTCAGTGCTTATTGCTTTAAATATATAAAAATCGAAGCTGTTTTATTGAAATATATTAAGTCCTGATGAACTTGTTCCTAGAATATATTTTTTGTATGGGATCTTCTACATGTCAAACAAACCTGCAAGCTTTTCCAGTGCAAATGTTTAAGAACAGTTAAATCAACGAGCCTTTTGTTGGCCTAAGTTAGGTTGGGAAAAATAAAATAAAGTATGGAATAAGGGATCAAGATAAGCAACAAAAACGCTCGGATAAATGTGTCTGTGTATAACATATTAAATATCTAATGTTCTGTAATTTTATAAAATTTTCTTCTTGCGTAGTTATTTCAGCGTTTTTTCTGAAAATTTCTTCGAATTTCAGTACGCAGTAAAAAAGTAAACAAAAAATCTAATCATATGGAAATAATCAAGTTATTATTAATCAGAAGCAAATGTTGGCGTATCACGGAACGGCGCAGTATAAACGCAAAACGCAAACCAAAATCAATCCCGGGGACCTTGAGAACGGGTGGTTCTCCTCAATGCTGACGGTTATCTAACCCAACCCCCGGTGACAGTTCACACGTCCTCAGTGCACCCTCCCCTCGGTGAACTCCAAGAACAAGTCACATTCCCGAGCACTCGTTCTGCCTTTCCCCCGCCCTACCCTTCTGACACCATCACATTCTTCGCCTTGCCCAATACAGCATTATAAATTTACTCTTAAGAATATTACCCACCACCCACGACATGCCTTTTAATAGTGAATCACCTATAAAACAACATATAACCCTTAAATTCATAATTATTACTTTTATATACGGTAAAATCAATAATAAAGAATGGACTTTTATAATTCAGTCAGCAAAAAAAACAGCATTCAAAAATGAAATATTTAAAATAAAACTTGCCTAAATAAAAAAAAAAAAGTTTTTAAAATGTATAATAGGAATATTTTATTCATAGATTTTTTTAAAGCGAATTCAGGAAATATAATATATAATAAACTTTCACATGAAAAAAATATTCTTTGATTCGTGGAATATTTAGATTAACCAAGGAAAATTTACTACACCAAAAAATTGTCGATTTATTTTATATTTTAATTTATTACTAATGTGTATTATTCTTTTGTGTAATTTTTTTTTGTTAATTATTTTGATCACCATATTCTTTGTTTAATGCTAAAAGTATGATTCGTTGAACTCCAAGATCAGTCCTTTGATATATAAGGAGACAGCAATCAAGAGATAAACCAATTAGGGAAAACTGCAGGTGCTTCAGGCCAACTGTATTTCCAGGGTTTTCCGGAGATGAAACAAGCAAATTAACAATGAAATTTATTCAATTTTAATAATTCAATTTTCTATTTGTCCTTTGCTCCGTGAAAGGTGGGCTTTTATGTTCCAGTGCGAATATAAAAGGGGTGCTAAAAGAAAAGACACGCAGCGTTTACTCACATTGGCTGAAACGCGATCTACACTTGGCTATAGTGGTCTAAAAGATTTATTTACTGGAATTCAGGATAACAGTGTACTCGTGAACAACATCCAAGTTCAAACCAAACAGATATCTTGGCATCATGTTAGGCTTTTGGTATTAACTAAACTGAGCATGCACCGAGGCAGATACGTATTATTTGACGACTGACTTTACTTCTGCCAATTTTCACATTTTTTATATATTTTCTGTAATTTATGGGAGCTTTTGAATTTACTCGTTGTAAAAACTAACGTTAGTTACAGAACCTGTGCGGCGATAGCCTAGCCTATAAGTCGTTTCGTCGTATGTTTTTAATTAAATTACTAAGAATACCCAAAAATTATTTTATTACTCCCAAAATATTTATTTCTATTTAAAAAAAAAACTTCAAACAGTTACTCAAAATAGGTCCCTTATAATATTAGATTGCTCCTTACGGCCCTAACCTAACCTACTATCAAAGGTCACGTAGTCAAACCAAATACGATATTTATACCTTCCCTTATTATTTGAAAGATTATAATAGAAAATCTTTCTTTGATAGATGACATACAATTCAACCCTTTAAAGGTCAAGACTTTTTTCACTGTATTTCCGCTTAGATTTTGGCAACACACTAAAGAAATTTGCATCGACTAAATTTTATTATTTTTTTAAAGTATTTTTATATTGTTTGATTCGACTCTTTTGGATTTGATTTTTAGTTTCGTCTATACTTGTTAATGTAATGCTCAAATGATCTACTAAAAGTTATTATATACTTTTATGTGGCTGTTAATTTGTTGTTGGAGTTTTTCTGGTTATAAAAGAAAAGAGCGCAGAACTATAAAAATACAAGCATTACTACTCGGCTGCCTACAAACTTACTACTCCACACATATATACTTCCTCTGCGGTCACAGGACAGGGTGGTTCAGATATCCAGCACGATTGACATATCTGTGTTTTACTCACTTTGTACCTGAGAACGATCTAAAGGTCCAGCCGCTGCTACTTTATCACGGCTGCAGATTGTTGCACCCCTGTAGATAATCGTATACACGATGCTTCAACACACATTGTTCCATCCAGGAAATAAAAGGGGTGTACAATATTAGGGCCACAAAAACATGGGTTATGGAAGTATTTACTATAAGGGGTATTTTATCTCTGGTATTCCACTGACGCTGAAATCACTTTTAGAAAAAGAAATCGAATGAGGCCAAGTATCGATAAAAAATCAATGACCTCAAATGTAAACAATTTAAAAAATATATTAATTGAATTTATATTTTTAAAACAGTGTATTTCCGAATATATTGCGTGTGCGCTATGCAATCTTAATTTGTATATATTTTACAAAGGATGTGTATTAACATTGTTCAAAACTAGCAGTGTTCATAAGATTAGTTTTTTTTTTAAATTTTATTTATTTATTTATATACTTTGTCGTTAAATTTTTTTTTTTAAAATTTGAGTTGAAATGATATTGAGTCTCTTTTTTCGCACAAGGTATCACTCAAAAGTTATAAGTGTTTGCGTACATTTCTGATTAATCATACGTACAGCGAGTGGATTTCTTTTAAAAGGGAATCTCATTACCGGAATGGACTCACTGCCGAAAGAATGAATAAATTATATTTGGAGTAATTTTCGTAAAATGCGTCGTATTTTAAAATGTGCGCGAAATGGCGTGTGACGGGGCGAGCGGCCATTAGCTGCACGCGGAGCCACCGCGGCCACGTCCTCCATCCCTCCATCCCTCCATCCCTCCATCCCTCCATGCCTCCAACCCTCCATCCCTCTAACCCTCCAACCCTCCTTCCCTCCAACCCTCCAACCATCCAGCCCGGCGACAAGAAATATTAAAATATCTCACACCTGCGAGCAGTTATATCGCAGCGATGCCAACGGAATAAAGATGCTGCCGCTACGATGATAAATGCGTTCTTTATAGGGCGCGTGTCAATGTGTATCAGGACGGAAAGAATTCCCCGTGTATTATTTCCGTATTTTATTTTTGGATGATGTTATTTTCGTTGTATTTTGAAGCGGGAATACTTCAAATACGTTTTCGAAAAATGTCTCCTCCGTGACTGTGCGCGAGCGACAATTCTGCCTAATATGATTTCGCTCTTGCACACTCGAGACTCCTTCTTGCAAATTGTATTTTCCCTTTATTACCTACCGCGCCACCGCCGGTGCGCCGACATGTCTCCGGATATTCGAAGCCCCAACTTTTATAAGAATTAGAAAGAATTATGACTAACTTGATGATACTTGAACAATTCGTCCAGTCCAACAGTTTGCATAAATCACTCAAAAACCGGAGAGAGCCAAAGGACAAAGTTTGCACCAACGACTCCATTTAATATAAATTTTCAAACGTCATGGTGATGCGATCGCTGTCGTATATTTAATAATGACATTTTAAATAAACTATAAATGTTCAATGTTCGTTAATGAACAGTTGAGCTAGAGTTTGTTACTTCCTTACTTCCTTGGTTATTTTTATAAAATCTACTTTATAAATTAGCACACATTTCAATAATCCGATGAGTTTTTATAAATAGGTTCATTATAAAATTCAAAACATATGCAAACTCACAGTTTGAATATTACGATAATGTTATTATTAAAATATATTACTGATTGATATTAATTTAAAAGCTATTAGTATTATTGTAATGTGGCAGTCCATACCTCCAAATGAAAATCCCACTGAGTGACCTCAATAGATGGATTAATAGTCACCATTTCGTGCCATGATACATTAAGGATCAGTTCAAATATTTAAAAGTATGAACGGCAATGGTTACGTGTTATTTTATTTTGCAAGTTTACAGAAGTGATTAGCCAAATCAGTGTGACCTCACTTCAATAAAAAGCTATATTATTTGTTTGAAAAAAATGCGAAAGATAAAATTTTAGTCTTAGCCAAGTATTGCACAGATAAATGAAGTTTTGAGTGTGAGGGGGCCTTGGATTAACATTATATATCATGGCAGCGTCGTCAGTGCGTAATGTTCATGAGTAGGTACGTTAATATAATTTTAGGTTTATATTGCCGAAGTTGAGAAAAGAGTATTGTTTGTACGCGCGTCAGTCACCAAAAGTACGAAAGAGGGAATACCATATCCTGAGGGTTACACTTAACAAAGGAACCGTTGTCAAATGTTGTGTCCCCTGTTTTACAAAAGTAAAGTTAGATATGTACGCGAGTGCAAAACGAGAGCAAATAGCGTTATTGTAATTACATTTTTCCTCTTTCCTTTGGTTAGCCTTTAGTCTTTGGAGCGAGATGGATACATATTTAAAAAGCTTTATGATTTTTTTTCAAGATTGAACGGGCATCCCTTTGACAAGACAATATACCTGTTTAAAATTTGAGTCTCATTTAATCTCAACTAGTTGATTGTTAGGCTGTTTTGCTTGCAGAGACTGCATGCCACTACCACAAATGAAATTTAAGTTTGCGTATTTCGGATACCATTGTTATAACTGCTAAATTATTTTATTTATTGAATTAAGAAACTTTAGCTTTTTCTTTGAGATATTATAATAAATTAATAAATATTATAGTAGACTACTATGATCTATGACCCAGGCCAATGGTCACTCGTGTATAACATATTGCCCGCATTGTCACAAGTACTCAAACGGTAGATATCATATCTACCTTTACAGCTTCAAACATATATGATAGAATAATCTATTCGTTTCATTGAATCAATGATGAATTAATACATATAATATAATTATAAAAGTAACTTTGTATTTGGTTTTCACATTGAGTTTATTTAAATTATTTGCATTACTAGTTTCGACCCGATACACTGGGTCATCATCAGATGCTTAACTAAACTGTTTTACTGTTTAGTTAAGCATCTGATGATGACCCAGTGTATCGGGTCGAAACTAGTAATGCAAATAATTTAAATAAACTCAATATGAAGACAAAATACAAAGTTACTTTTATCATTATAATAATGGATCTTCACGAATCAAATGCCTTGTCCCTCAACAAGAATGAATTAATACTTTAATTTTTTCAATCAATTAAATAGCTAATTTGTATTAAAAAATGTAAGGACTGAACTACGAATAACAACCTGAATTAATTTGATAGTCCAGTATTTGACCCAAACAGATGTATTATATAAAATTGATAGTGGGAATCAAATGAATTTAAAGCATATATAATAACTGTAAACTGAATGTAAATATAATGAAAAAAATTAAGTTAATATTTGATTTTTGCGGTCGAAAATCAAAGAAAAATAATAAACAATCTGTCGTAAGCTTATGTTCGGATACTTATAAATCTCGAGTAAAAATCAACCACCATTAAATTAAAAAATAGACTAAATAAATAATATTTAAAAATTGACTGCTTAAAGTGTAACAATTAGAATCTGTCGATTAAGTCGAAACGCCACGTAGATAAAATAAAACGCTGTAACTGGTGATTTTAAAGCCATCTGCGGTGGATTCGTGTCTGCCATTCTTCATAATCGCATCTGGAGTGCAGGCACGGTCAACAAATAGAAGAAGAAAACTGTGATCGATTCCTTCGAGATATGGAGTTGACGTCGCGTGAACACATCCCCAGGATTGCGAGCGAAGCCAACGTCTGTGTTCACTGGGAATTCTAAATCAAACAAACGATCTGCACTTCGTACCGATGCAATTTCGTTCACAGTGCAGATGACCTTGACTCTTTTGGGGGAAACAAAAACGAGCAGACAATATGGACATATTGTTATTGAACAAACTATATCTCTCTTCAAAGGTTATAAAGAAGATCAATACAATAATATACATGGCATATTCATTTTTCAATTATTCACTGCAGTGTCTTAAAAAGCATAGTAGGGTAAAGTAACACAACTTAAAAATAAATATTTATATAGATACTTCAAACTTTTTAAAGGAATACAAAAAAGAGGTTGATAATTTGAAGGAATCAGAAAACTAGCTTATTTCTTGTGTCTTGTCATTGGTTTCAGTAGCAAGATAAAACTTTTTGCGTATACAACAAATCATTATATACGAAAAAATAAAGATTCACCAAATATTTAAATACGAAAGTTCATCAAGAGCATTTTAACTTGTGCTCATTAGATTTCGGTTTAATTTAAATATTTAATATTAAAATACTCCCTCGGCTTTCTCGGGAGTGGCGACATCTGATACGGCATTGCTACTTTAGTTTTCTGATTACTCTTCTATGACACTCGTATTGGATCTCTCTCCAATCTAAAGTCAGCCCCTGCGCTTTTCAGAGAGCAACAGTGGATTGGCTTCCTAGTTAGTTATAGCCAAGTTTTCCTCGGTTTCTCACAATGAGTAATTGTACGGAAGCGAATAAAAGTGTTGAATATCTGGGGACTCGTGGTGGTTAGTCCCCGACTAGTTTTGATTTGTGTCGCAACTATTTAGCTTCTGCACTGGACCTATATTCGAAAAGAGATAAACAAATTTAATAAATAAACGTTTTCTTAGCATACAATCGTTTACAAGTAACAATGCATTCTTGGCTCGATCCAGTACATTTCGAGCAGCTCAACCTTAGGGTGATAGAGGACTCGTCAAGTTATAAGAGCTCGGGTGTCTCCCGGTCGTGAATAAATTTTAAATAAACGCGTACAATGGCTTACTTGTTGGAACTGCTTCTCTATCGATAAGCAAAATTTTAGACCCGTCAGCCTGTGAAAGCTCGGTTTTACATAACATTGCTGGGAGCCCGTGCATATTATTTGAAATTCAATGCATAACCCGAGGCCTCACTCCACGGTTTCGCATGAATAGAGCGAGGGCTACATTATTCGTACCATAAAGTACGTATGATGGCGTTTGACAGCATTTTAATGTGAAAAAATCGTAACCCGCACAATTACTCACATGTTTTTTACTATAAATAATCTATTGTATGAGCCACCTCTTGTAAGCTTCACAACCTGCGTCAGGATTGGGGGATAACCGTACACTGTGCCTACAGCCTCAATGACTATAGTAAATTAACATAAAAGCAAATACTGAATGCGGCTGTCTCCTGATCCTGGCGCAAGCTGTGGGCTTACAAGATGTGGCATAGGCGGTAGCGTACATTTATTTCAATATTTTTGCTATTGAATTTGTGTAGAAAAAATAAAAAAAAAAACAAATGGAATTATACAAATAATTCAGACGAGGTCACGATGTCCGCGTACCTGTCGCTCAATCTCAAACAAAGCGGAGTCCTTGTACTGGAATACAACAAGCAAATTAAAATTAATTTGTCCGTCGCCAACAAGCAAAGCAACAATAACGAGTAGAATTAACAAATATCGGGGTGATTGTTGTACTCCATCCCCAGATCTGAAGTACACAAGCACCAAAATACAATGCGTTGCAAAGTATACATAGACAGCTACTGTTACTTTATCTAGTTCTAAGTTATTTGTTTCGTGCAGAAAAGGGGTTTTTTTATGTTCACATATTTTCCCTACACAATTCAATAATGAAAATAAAGAAATGCTATACAACTACGCTGTTTCCTAAGACACACCTTGTAAGCTCCACAGCCTACGCGCAGGGTCAGGGGATAGCCGCATGTCGTATTATAACCATAGGCATGAAATTTAATTTGTTTTTTTTTTAAGAATAGAGGTTTAGGATGAGGTCTAGATATAGACTAACGATGGTGTTGTTGCAGCTGGGACGGGCGGCGCGCGGGGGGCTCGCACTGGGCGGCCGCGGAGCTGGCGGGGCGAGCTCGCTGGGCCGCGCGTCCTGCCCGCCTGGCCCTGCAAGCCGCAAGAGCTCGTGACGCCGGCCGATACCGCTGCCGCGCAGAGTTCCGCCACGCCCCCTCCAAGGCCACGGCCGTGGACCTCGTCGTCGTCGGTGAGTCCCCCACCCTGCCCCGTCACTGCCTAGCCACTACCTCGCATCCCTGCGGTGCTAGCGCATTCCCTTTGGCTTCAAATTTTTATTTATTTTTTACCCTCGGCCACTGCCACGCCACTGCCCCTCCACTGCCTCTCCACTGCCTCTCCACTGCCCCTCCACTGCCCCGCCACTGCCTCTCCACTGCCCCTCCACTGCCCCGCCACTGCCCCGCCACTGCCCCGCCACTGCCTAGACAATAGACTCCCAACCTTTTATTGACCACCGCCCCCTTGACAAGAAAAAAAATTCCAACGCCCCCCTTTGCGCTAAATAACAGTTATAATTTTTCTCTGTATATTATTTATTGCTGCCCAGGTAAAAAATTGTTCGAGTTTTTTTGATAATTTTCCGGTTTTTTTTGTGAAAAATCTACTGCTCAAATAAAAAAAAATTAAATGCAAAAAGTTCATTAATTTTACCTTGGACCCGCCACCTTGGAACCTTCACCTTGGAAAGCTTCAGCGCCCACTGGGGGTACCGCCCCGTTGGGAACCTAAAACCTAGACTCTACCTAGCCACTACCTAGTCACTACCTAGCCACATGCCGACCGACCTACCTACCCGACAACCTATCATCCCTGCAGTGCTAGCGCATTCCCTTTGGCTTCAATACTTATTTATGCAATATTTATTTATTTTTTACTATCGGCCACAGCCCCGCCCCTGCTCCGCCACTGCCCTGCCACTGCCCGGCTACTTCCCGACCGACCTAGCATATTTTTTACTGTCAGCCCCGGGCAGCTCTATGATACTAATTCCGGGTGCCGATAGCTCTCTTAAATTTTTTATTTTATAAATGAATATATAATATTTTAAATAAAATACCTGAGTGATTTTTCTACATGCTAATTTTTATTTTTATTTCAAAATCTATTGGACTCTGGAAGTACCTTGTCGAGGTGGGGGGGCTCCTGCTATTGTTTCTGTAGCTTGCTGCAGGAGTATCAGATCTAAACGCCACAGCTTGATAAGGAAAAGATTATATAATAATGCTATTGACCAGCAGCAATACGCAGACTTTTCGTTCCAATAAAAGCTGCAGTGTAGAAGGACCCAGGGATCCACTACTCTATTTTCCCCTTAGAAAACCATGAACACTGGTTTGGCATGAGTATATGCTCAGTGAAATGGTCAGCAACCTCCTCTGAGGAGAAACACTTGATGAAGAAGGACTCTGGAATGGAGTTCCTTGGTCAGAACAGTCTTTTTCTAATATGACGTGCATTCGTTTTAGAACCTTCTTCGGCACCGAGAATCTTTGATGAGGAAGGAAGAGAAATCATCGGAAAAGCTGCTCCGTACAGGGAAGGAGACACACCGGTGTTCTCTTGTGTTGTTACCGGAGGTATAATAAAAAAATATTATAAGAAGTATGCCCATTATTAGACAAATATAATTAATAGGTTCAAATTAATCGAGAATTTATACTTTTTATGTCAATCTAGAAACAGAATTTCTCTAATTATGTTTTGAAAGCAACTATTCAATTTAAAATGAAAAAAGGTAACAATAACAATATATACTCATGTAATATATGAATTGCAGTAATGAACCGAGTTTTTTGTTTAAAGTTTAGTTGTTAAATTCTAATAAAGTTATTTAGTTGCCTAGTTTTTAATTTAGGCATTTATTCAACATATAAGTCGTTTAATCTGAATCGTAGCTCTTTTATTAGCAAAATAGAGTTTTGTTTTATCCGTATGCAGATTTAACAGATTTCAATTTAAGCAATCTTTTAAAATTTGGGCATTAATCTGAAAATCGTCTAGCGAATAGATAAGTAAATATCTTTTGTATGCTGTTTACAGGAAGTCCTCCACCAACAGTGCAGTGGTACCGAGACGATGAACCAATTGCTCATGATCAGACAGATTTTCATAACAATCAAGGTTTCTCCCAGCTAGAGGACGACATCTCTCACGAGCTCATTGAGCATGGCGTTCAGAAGAGATCTCCCTATCTATCAGATGCCACAAAGGTCGGGAGGCTTTCATTGAAGCCGATCGGATGGCCACTGCGCCTTCCTTCCTTGAAAAGAGCAGATCTGCTAGCTACATTCTCATGCAAAGCTAACAACTCCAAGTTGTTACCAACTTTGTCTACTACCATCACTCTAGATATGCAATGTGAGTATTATTTCATTTCAAACATGAGATATTAAGTTTGAATTAAAATCGTTTTGTTTGGTTATAATCATTGACTTCATTTGCATCATATTAAAAGTTCAAAGTGTTATAAGATACAATAAAATATTTTAACATTGCCCTAGAGCTTTGACTACATTCTTATTTCTATGACTCATAAATATAGTAGTTTCGGTGATTCATCTGTTGAAGCATCTGTGGTAGCAAATGACTCACAGATTTTTATTGTGTATATTATATTGAAAACCCACTTCAAAGTATATTTTCATTCTACAGTGAGTCCCATGACAGTCGAAGTAGAGGCACGGGAGCCGCTGCGGGCAGGCCGCAGGGAGACTCTCACCTGCAGGGCGCGAGGAGCTCGCCCTCCGGCCACCTTATCTTGGCTGCTGCAGGGAGCCCCTCTTCCACCACACTCTTACCGACAAGAGGTATAATACATTATATTATATACTAAATAACATTAACTAACAACCAAACCTTATTTTAACTTGTGAGACAAATTCACAACTCCAGATGATAAAAAATATATTAAGCTACGTGACCTTCAACTATTGTTGAGTGGAGTGAAGACTCTGCATTCATTTGAAGATGAATTTTGTAATTACAAAAAATAAGCAATTAAAATATTTACTAGTGGCAGAACATAAACATTATAATTATCTCCATCTTAAATAATTAAATGCTGGTTTACTGAAGAGCAATGATTGCTTAAAATTACTGGTGAAAACCAAATGTCTAGCTTTGAATGAAATACAGTCATGTCTAGCTCTTCTAGACATGAAAAATAAATCCAAATCATAAAGTATTGTTACAACAGTTACTTTTGGCCCAAAATGCAATTATTTTTACAATTAATAATTTTCAATCAAAGCAACAAATTATGCAATCAATAGTGTATTTTTTTTAAATGTGATTATTAAATGGTTTGTAAGAATATTTGGTTTAATTTCTTGTAGGAATCAGAGATAGGAGATGTGAGCACGTCGACGTTGGAATTGGTGGTGGGACGTGATCAGCGTGGGCAGCAATTAACGTGCAAAGCTACACATATACTACTGGCGCCTTCTGCTCCACTTCTATCAGTACTTACCTTGGATGTGCTACGTAAGTCTATCAAATACTATCTCTCCTTTTATTTGGCAACAATGTACCTATCTATATTATTAAAATTTAAAAAAATACTCTTTGTATCTTTGTATTTGTACTCTTTTCTTTGCAGTACCACCAGACGTAAACCTTCGCCTGGGAAGAGAAAACAATCTCCAAAATTTACGAGAGAATGACTCAGTATTACTTGATTGTGCTGTGTTAGCTCATCCTCCACCCTATAAGATATCTTGGGAACACAACGTAAATACATTTCATTTAATAAGTGTTATTATTCCTCCTTCTGAAGAAACTTTAAGCACGGGAAATTCATCCAAATAAACTTTGATATTTCAGGGCCGTACAATAGCTCACGATCCAGTAGCAGGAGTAGAAATAGAATGGGGGCGTTTGTCATTTCCCAGCATCCAGCGTGTGGACAGCGGTCCGTATAACTGCATTGCATCAAATGTAGAAGGAGATACTCGCTCAAATACTCTCAATCTCCAAGTCATGTGTAAGTTTAATCAACAGTAAGAATAAAATAAAGAAATACAAAAAACTTCTAGAAATCTTCATTGACCTTTTACAAAACATCATTTATGGCTCGTATATATTAATAATGTACTACCAATTTAATGATGTTTTGAAATTTCATCCTATTGCTTTACAAAAAAATTATATGCTAGTGAAACAATATGTGAATAAATAAATTACAACAATACTTCTGTTTGTGTCAATCCTATAGATCCTCCAGTATGCCGTGTGTATAGAGATAACCAAAAGCTTAAGGTATCAAACAGGAAACGAGCTGAGCTTCTGTGTGAAGTAGAGGCTAACCCAGCCCCTATTAATTTTACGTGGGCCCTCAACACATCAACGGGACTACAACCAATTGCTCAGGTAAATTAATCGCAGAATGAATATTGAACAAAATAGTTCTTGAATGTATTAATATTAATCGTTCTGTTTTCAGGAGCACTTTGTTTGGTCTGGATTGACTTCCAAACTAAAGCATCCTCAGCCTGGCAAGAAGGATGGAGAAGCTCTCTGCTGGGCAAGCAATAAGATGGGAAGTCAAGCTATGCCCTGCATTGTCTCCTTCCAGACGCCTCGACCCTCACCACCACTCCATTGCACGTTGCATAATCTAACTACTTCAGATTTTAGTCTACTTTGTGAACCAGGTACAAGAGATATTTTTTAACTAGATATTTCCACGGTGGATTTTTGCACTGAAAATTTTTACTTGAAAAAAACCACTAATACTAAAGTTGATAGTCACAACTTTATAATTAATAAACAACCTCACATTTAATAAAAACTTATTATACCACATTATGCATATCCATGCGCCTATTTTACCAGCATATAAAACATCTTCTATTTAATCATTTTGATATTTGTAGGTGAAGATTCGGAATTGGCACAAGCTTACGAATTGACAGTGACATCTTCTTCCGATGATAAAATACTCGCTAACATGACCACTAGCTATCCAGTGTTTCGCATCGATGGACTACCTAGTGGAAAAGAACTGAAACTTCTACTCTTCAGCATTGGGAGTGAATCCAGATCTGAACCTGTAGAACTATTTATCATCATGCCACACACCCCCAGTAAATATAAAGGTACGATTTGCTTTTAAGGTTTTTGGTAGTCTCGCGATTTATATTTTCATATATTTGCTCACTAGTACCATTCCTACTGAATGTATTGTTACATATTGCTCTTCATTATGATGATTATAAAATAAAATATAGACATGAAACATATGTTGGAAAAGACTTTTTTTTCATGATTATTTTTATTTACAGGAAACCATAATTCAATTCAAACGGTACTATTACTCGGCATAACATTTGGCACGTTACTATTGTTTCTTCTCGCAATAATGTTTATGAAGTGCAAGGATCGTCTCTTCCAACATTATACACGTAAGTAAAAATTTGAAATAATAAATAATGTCAATGTGCAGTTGACAAAATTTTCCAAGTGAACTAATTGATATAATTTTATTTATTAACAGCAGCTTTCAAGTCTGGTCAAGTTACCAATAGAGCTAGAGAGGAAGAATGCTCCACAGTGGTCCACGAAGATAGAAACCCTGATGTCGTTCCACTCAACAAAGGTAAGTAAGCAGACAAAACTTTAAAATGGAAGCCGTATGATAGTCCTATTTCATTTAAAGTTACATTGCTTGCAGAAATTTCCGTTGAGCAAAACGGAACAGTGCTGATGAGAGCTGAAGAAGAATGGGAGGTGGCAAGACGGAGCCCTAGACTTCAGGAGGAGTTCCCTCCCGCTACCCAGCCCCTGGTAAGGATACAACAGTATACCGAGGGCATTCAACGTATTCTCAAAACACATTAGAAGTGAACATTATCAGGAAATAAAAAAAAACTACCCATATTCCTTGGATAATGTTCTAATAAGTAAAGTACAGGTATAATGGTCAGTTACATCCACAGGTGTCAGAGATGGTTGGATCGTGGTCTGTAAGAGCACTGCACGGTCACGAGGTGGTGACGTCGCGCACGCCGCTGCCTGTAACTCAAGAGAGCTGCGTGTAGATAATAAATAAATTAATTAAATATATATATGTAACTGCTAAATAATATGTGGATATACTGTTGACACTGTAAATAATAATTTAATACAAATATATCTGTAAATAATGTAAATGAATGTGACTCGTTCAGGCATCTTATTCATATTAATGTTTTGATGTTTCAATAACAAAGTATTTTTTGCTATTATAACGTGTCTGTTGTTTTTATCGGATTTTAAATCAATGCATGTATGATATTGTATAAAGAGAAATAAAAGACTTTTCTATAAAATTTTATTTAATTTAAAATATTTTTGTACACCACGTTAACAAAATACATTGCTAAAAGTAAAACATCAGGTAAATGTAGACACAATTGTAATGTACAATCGACTGACACCAGCCCTCGATACCTTTCACGAAATGAAAAGTGTTAAGCAATCTATTCTACACGCTTATATATTATCAAATTTATTACTAAATAAAAAATCTATAAAAATATGCCAAAAAAAAATTAATCTTACAATATAGAGAAAGCAAAGAAGAATGAAATATTTGCATCTATTGCCAATTTAGTAAAAAATCGTTTTGACTCGGTATGCAATAATGAAATCATGTCAAAGTTAAATTGTCATATTTCATTTTATATCCTACAGTTGTTGTGGGTCATGGAATGTGAAAATGTGCTACAGTACTCCTCTGTTTACTACAAGTATTAAATAAAATATTAATTTACATAATGCAGATCAACATTGCATAAACACTGTACTCGGAGACTACAGTTTTATCATAAAAACAAGCTTCAAGTCGGTACCCGTGGTGGCCATAGTGTTACAAAAGAACATCTTTGGAGCAACAATCTCTAATGGCATGTACACATGATTTACAGGCAAAGTGGCAACCTCGATTAGCTTCTCTTTCAGCAATTCTTTGCATAATTAGAAAATAGTACCCAAAATATTGCTACGGCAATATTGTAATCTTCCATGCACACTCAGCTGTGTTTGAAAATTATCAGCTATGTTTGAATCGCTAAGTCTTGGTGACATGCAGTGACTACAGCGCTAGAGTGAGCATACTTTCATTTACAATAAGCAGGACAACTTATAACTGAAAGGTGATCAAGAAATCAAAAGCTACCGATGAGGAAGCAAGTGCATTCTGTATTAAGATTTAAATAACACACTATGCACATAGGCTCTTTGATACATATAAAAAAATAAAACCTCATAAAGCATTTCGGACTTTTCGACTTCTAGAGTAACCGTTTTTGCTAATCAAAACATAGATATCATTTATTAATGAATATGTGAAATGTTTTGGGCCGCAGGATAAAAGACTGGATTGAAAAGTATATTTAGATATTAGTGATGGTTACATCAAATCGCCCTTTATCTTTGTGGGAAAAGAAACATAAATATCATGAAATTTTCATTTATTTCATGTAGCTAGGTTATCTATATTTTATACTAATATACCTCAGATAATTGTTTGATGAAAAGATAACGTAAGAGATTTGCCTATTTGAGAATTTGCTATGTTCATGTGTGCATCCACTGTGAAATTTTCAACAAAGACTGAATATATTATGTATTAATGAGTACAATAAATAAAATATAGAAGCATACATTTATTGATATACTCAGCTGCAAGAAAAACATACGGCCGATTAGAAATTTACTGTTACATTATCAGAAAAAAATCAATTCCTCCCGCAAGCATTTTATTTGACATTTTAATCAATAGAATCAAAAGGCTGGTGTGATTTTTCTAGAGTGTGACGGAATACTAATTAAAAAAAAAATACAAATTATACAATCATTTTCAATGAAATTATTGTTTTTAGATCTGAAAGAAAATACAGAGATCGATACAGTCGTGTCACCACGTGAGCGGCATACAGTGACAGTTGAAAAGAAACAATACATATTCAGATGACGGACATCAACATTGATTAGATCTGTGATGCTCTATGTCAAACGTCAGTTCAATTGAATAACACACAAATATTCACTAAGTCATCATTAGGAGAAACAGCGATTCACATTTGGCTACATATTTTCACTTCACACGTACTTTATTAATTTATACAGGGTTTGTCCGTCGGGACATAAAATTGCTTTTGGATGAAGTCAAAATACATGTATCACTTTTATGACCGGTCTATCCGGTCACGCTGATATTATATTTTCACAATTGTGGTAAACTCGGCAAATGCATTTCTTATCCTCACTGAATGTTAACACTAAAAGCAGAGAATTTACTTTTATTTAGAAAATAAGTCCCTCTGTGTTGTATTTAATACAACAAAATTTAATAATTATACCATTGCATATAAACCACCATACACGGATTGTAAACAAAGTCAGTAACAAATACTGATCGACATAAGTTAAAAAAATTTATGTACTCACTAATACCAATAATATCCTACACAAGTCTGTAAAAATACTATTGAGGGAAAAGGTGACCGAATAGCACGCAGTGAAAAGAGCTTTTTGAAGACTGGACAATTAGAGTACCTCAACACAGTCCAATTGCTAGATTAGATTACAATTTATAGCCACTGTGAGGATAGCAACAGATAACTGTTAAGTTATTCGATGACAAGAGCTCCTAATCAGAAATAGTATTGAACTACTATTATTCAAGCTGTGAAAGCTATTAAAAAAAGTAATATAATGTTAACTGCTTGCAAAGTAATATAATACTATACAGATTGTTTTGCTTCGAGCACTTAAATAATACCTCCACAATCTGCAATAAAATTGTACGCATCTGTATATAATTTATAACATTGTTACAAAAAAGATAATTTATAAAATTGGTTAGTTTTAAAAAAAGTGTAATACTCTAAAACCTCATAATGCTAAACAAAGTACAGGCAAGCGCACAACCTGTTTATAATTGTGATTTTATTATTTAAAATACATGTTAACGAATTGAGCTTTAAAATGAGGAAAAAAAATTCATGCTCTGTATAATGAAACAAAATACAAGCAGACTCATACTAAGATGTTTAGCTACATGATTTATGTTGTTATGAACTTATTTCTTTTGGTGCTAAGCCGCCTAGAGTTGAGATTATTTATCTCATGTTTCAGCTCCGGTATTGGAATCAAATGTGTGGATTCCATTTTATATTCCTTGAAAATGACTGCAATGCTGTAGCCAAAATGTCAAATAATCAACCGCAACTTGGCGTGGCTTAAGTATTATTATAGGTTGAGTAAAATTACAATAGATATGTATTTCAAGTCACAATGGCGACATTTTAGTAAGCAAGAACGAGAAATGCATTCACCATCACTGATACCAACAGATTACTCCATGTTTATGTGTAATATTTTAGAGATTGTACACTGTGACCAATATACAATAAAAATTCTAAACGCTAAGGCCAACAATCAATAGATAACTTCATAAACTGTGGCTTTCTTGTCTCCCGATCCCGTCACAATAAACTTGTCGTCGCTCGAAATGTCACAGCTCAGCACTGAAGAAGACTCCTTCGACTGAAATGTAAAATATTACCTAAATTATATGCACCGGGTATTGCTGACCTTGATGGTTACACAAACCATTTTAGTGATGATAATGCTCCATAAGAGTGTACTTTTTTACATACTTCATTTTAACAAAATTGTTAATCAAACCTGGAAAATACTAGCTCCATAAGGTGTTCTCCAAGCGTTGAGCAGATTGTCCTTGCCGGTGGACACAAACCATTTGCCACAGGTGGCGAAGCGCAGCGACAGGACGCAGGACTCGTGCAACAGTAGCTGGTAGCGGTCCGGCTTGCCTGAGTGCAACACTTCCACGTGAGAGTTCTCCATACCCACCGCCAGCCATGATCCTAAAACATTCAGAAGGTCAAACTATCTAAACAATATTTCAGATATTTGTAACAGAAACCACACTACTGTTGACACATAGTCAAAAGATAAAATTACCAATTTTTTAATTTCTATATATGAGAAATTCAATATTTTTGACAGAGAGTACTTGGTGAAATTCCATTTTAATATTTTGGAGTAAAATCAAAAATAAAAATATATTCTATATATGATTCAATGTTATTCACATTGGGTTTCCAATTCTAGAGAGTGGTAGTTAATAAATTAAGTTATGGTATTGATTACTGGTCAGGTTATGCCTGTAACCCTAAGATAAAACAGAATTTCCATAAAACAGGTTTTGTTATCGTCTGTGAGACTAAAAAATCTGCACCGAATGGTGAAAAAACTAAGGTGTAATAAAATAATACCTGTAGGACAATATCCTAAGGAAAAGATTTGACTGGAGAAATCATGCTGGTGCAGCTGGCGGCCCTCCCGCAAATCCCAGGAGCGCACGGTGTTATCCAGCCCGCCTGTCCATAGCTTGGCCCCGTCTGGCGATATGTCTATACAGCTGGCGCCGTCCGTGTGTCCTACACAGATGACATCCAAAACAATACTGCTGTAGTTGTTTCACTAACTACTAAAAAAAACTATCAAGTATTTATCAATTTCTTTTGTGTGACCGATAATTTATTTTCGTTTTTCAACAAAAATATATTAAGATTAAAAATATCATGTAGAATTATAATTTAATTTATAAATTACCTTGGAACTGTCTAACGAGAGTTTGATTGTGCAAATCCCATACAGCAATGTTTCCATCAGAACAACAGCTGAAGCAAACCTGCAAAAACAATAATCAGTAATTGAACAACTGGAAATGATACAACCAAAAGTAGATTTACATTTGAATAGTTTTAGTACTGATTTAAAAAAATAAAAGTCGACCTTGGAGTCAGGACTGATGGCCAGAGCATAGCAGGCAGGGGCACTAGAGGTGAGCTCGGCCTTTATGCGAGGTGTGGGGCTGGCCAGGTCCCAGATGGACAGGTTGGAGGCCTCCCCACCAACGATGAGGGTGCGACAGTCTGGTAATAACTTCACTGAACGGATGTAGTTGTCACGTTGCTAGAAAGATTAGTGACACAACTCTCCATCATTTTTGCAGCACAGACATTAAATATTATTATTAGTTACTTGAGATAATCATTAATATTTATGAAAAAACAGAAATTTATATTATAGAATATTTAGCAATAATGATATGGAAGTAAAGATCTCTTTAAACCTTAGCTGAATACAATCAAACATTATAGATATAAACATTATAATATGAATAATGTAGACAGTCTACAGTAAGTATTGGTTAATTAGGGCTCACCAGACAGTCCAGTTGTGAAAGAGGCTTGGTACAGCTGGCAGGGGTAGTGATATCCCACAACTTGACGCAGCCCTTGCCACCCGTGTATGCGTGTCGACTCGGCCCGCTCTGCGAAAGCGCTACCGCGCACACCACCTACACATACACAGAAGTCAGACGCATGTCACTCATCTCACCAATCCGGCCATCTGCTCACCATGTCACACAGTACACCCACCTCTCCGTGCGGCAATGTAGTTGCTTGTCTCGCACCTCTGGGTATGCCGGGACCTATGAGGGCGTCTGCCGGAAAGGGCACCGGCTGTAGTGGACCTCCACACGTATGGAATGAGTAGGCCCTAGAAATTATCACTGACTTAGAAATACTCCAAACATTATATCAATTAAAAGACCTGCTTACAAATTTGTATTCAAGTCGTCAACAATGTTAACTACTTCAGCTTTGTTAAGCTTGGTTTGATAATTGGCTTTTTTTTAATTTAGTAAGGAATATCTACCTTTAATATGTTATTCTTAGTACAGGCGGACTTACGGTTTCCCAGCAGCGACACCATTAGCACGCGGAGGTCCTGGAGAGTCAGGGTAGGCAGGCAGGGGTGGTGCAGGGGGAGGGCGGTGGTAGGCGGCAGGCGGGAAGGGTGAGTAAGGTCCTCCCGCCCCCACTCCCGCACCGCCTGCGCCCTTGCCACTAGTGGGAGTGCCCGAGCGCCCCCCTTTCGTGGAACTTGGAGTACCGGGTTTTTCCTAAAAAAAAGTAAGATACGTCAAATCTATGTGTAAATTTTACTATTTACATAAAAAAACGTTTTCAACCTATTGACTGTAATATGTTAAATATCAACTAATAAAAAAAAATCACTTCACTCAAACTAAATGATTGTTTCATGAAATGTGACATTAGAACAAATAAGACAAAATAAATAAATGAAGACTCGAACAGAGTAAATACAACAATAATATGTAATTGAACAATTATTCTACCTACACTTATTACATAAAATATCAAAAAAAAAAGAACAACTTACTGAAGTGAATTGTCTATGGATTCTTAGGAGACTACCTTTCTTATATATTAATCAGTAAAAGATGAAAATAAAGATCTCCCATGGCTTGCAATAAAGACATTGTGTGGGTTACATGCAAACACTCACATCTTTGCTCTTGGGCGTGCTGCGCGAGGAGCTGGAGCCGCTGCGGCTGGGGGGACGCTGCAGGGCTGCCCCGCCGCCTTTGTCGGGGCCGTTTTCTCGCCCACCAACACCACCGCCTCCTCCAACTCCACTCACTCGCTCCAATCCCAGCTCTTCTCCACGACCCTCCTAAAACACAAGACTCAGTTATGTTGAGGATGTCCAAATAATTACTTATATTATTACATTACATAATCATTATTAATAAATTGGTCTTTCAGGACTTGAGCAATCATAACCTGCATTTAGCAATATGAAATAGAGCCAAGAATGTTAGCAAAATCATAAAATATTCATTTCAAGATGATTTTCTGTTAAAGAACTATAATCCAAGGCAAGAATAATCAAGAAAATTTAGTATTATATTTTCTAGAATTTTATCTAATGATAATTTAAAACCAAGAAAATTTCTAAAGACATATTTTAAATGGCAATATAAGAGACAGAAAGGCTCAGAATAATAATTTTAATAATAAATTGCTAAATAAAGTAATTTTTAGAAAGTTACCTCATTAGCTACATCTACTACGAGGTCCTGATCACTCTTCTCGGCATCGCTGTCCTGCAATGGCAAAATAAAACAATGAGACTTCTGACGTCCAGAAACAGAGGTAGTGCAGATAAAGAAGCCGTGAAGTTGGACTCACGTGACCGAGCATCTTGTCCTCTTTCCGGCGTTTCTCCACGGGGTCAGGCTCCACGGGGGAACGCGGCCGGTACTTGTCTCGGTCAGCCGGAGACACTGAGCTTCTCTGCTGGAAGAAGCAAAAATATTTAAGACCATCCGAAGCTCAAAATAATACTTCTGATATTTTATTAGTAATACAATTAGATTTGACTCAAAGTGATCCTCCACTGTAAAACATAATTCTTCAATATTTTAACTAAAGACATCAATAAGCAATTAGAGGGAATTATTTTAAAATGTGCTCGTAGTTTTCAATTTGATCTGAGTTTGTAGTGTGGATTGTTTTAAGTATGAGCAATAAGCGATTTTTCCTGAATTCAATTTAAGAAGAACGGTCCATTGAAAACTTGCTACAAAATATACATATGTAACTGACCTGCAGGGCACGGGCATCGGAGGCAGGTGGTGGTGGAGGTGGGGGCTCGAGCTTGGCAGCGAGCAGGGCGTGATGATGCGGTGGCGGACCCCCGAACAGCGCAGGGGCGTGCTGCGCGTGCATCTGCTGCTGCATGCGGGCCACGTGCGCGCCATGCAAGGAGAATCACAATCATTTTATAGTTCACAACTCCACATGTCCCTGACCAAAATACATGCACTTGACAGCATATCGTAGGTATGAGCGAGATTTATTTTGAAATAATTACAAGTATAATTATATTTAAATGCAGTTTCTATGTACACTGTATTTATTAAAAAAAAAAGTACATAGATTTCATTGCATAATTAAAGACAACTTCAATACCCATTAGGGTGCTAGTTTATTTACAAAATGATGCAAGACTTCATGATATTATTAAATAAATTTTAAAGCTATTTGAATAATGGCCTTTTTAATTAAATTATATCAAATCCCTTGTAACTAGATATTGAACAATGAATATCTATGAATATCTCTATAATATCATATTGCAATAGTTTTAACATCAACAGAAAATCCCAAAACAAATACTGTGTAATAAGAGTCGGTGACAGAATGTAAAATAAATAAAATAGCATATAAAGTGCTACATTAGCATAATTATATATTAACTAAATAAATAACTGTTGATAGTATGAATTTACAGAAGAAACAGATACACAATCTTGTTGGTTGTTTTACTCAAAGAATTTAAGTATTATATGTTCTGCAAAACATCACAATGTTATAAACCAATTCTACTCAACAAAATTCCAATCAGAAGTGTGATTGAGAAAAAGTGATCTTATTAATTTTCTGTTATGAGTGATTCAAAACACTGTTATCTAGAAATTTTGGACTAAAACAAAAAAATCAGACATATTTTGAAGTTTCTAAAATAATTTAAGTGTTTTATTTTAATTCCAAAAGCAGAAGACATGTAAACTAAATTAAATTTAATGACGAGTCTATTGACCACGTTACTCTGTAAGGAGAGGAATGATAAAGATGAAAGCGATTAGCATTTGATATTTGGCTTGTTGTTCATAGAAAAAACACTAAAAACTTGAAATTTAGTTTTTTCTCAGCGGCTTTTTTCTTTTATACAATTTTTTTTTCATTAGTTTCAAAAAATTGAAATCAATGAAATTGGGTGATGGGTTTGCAAAAAATTATTATTGTTCACGTAAAACAATCAACAAGATGTCACATCTGCGCCCGCCTCTAGAGCACTAAATAACAATTAAAAAAATACAACAGAAATTAGCTATTGTTGTAATAGAAATAAAACTGATAAACAAATATATGAAATGAAAACCGATCAGATTATACTTAATTAGCAAAATAAAAACAATTAATTAGCTAAGAGAAACAATGTAAGAAGCTTGATGACATTGCCAATACCAGGTTGAAAAATAATGTTAAATATAGAAGAAATTAAGTGCAATTGAGATTGCCTGTGTAAATTATAATTTCCAATGAAGATGTGCCAAATCTTAATATTCATGATCAAATTTTCACTACTTAACACACAAACACAAACATTGACATTTTTATCAGCATCACCCATGTAATAGACTGATGCGTTTATTATACGTGTCGACAACCTTCAACAAAATGACTTTTATTGTTGCCTTGAAATTAAATTGACACTTCACAATGTGTCTTTGTATTCTTTCATGAATTCATGGAAGCAGAAAAAGACAGTCTTTTTAAAAAATATTTTTTTTTACACTGAGAAAGATAAGATGATAAATTTCATAATATGTTTTCTTTGAATGTATACATAATAATAAGAAATAAATTTTTGAGGTATAAATTGTATTTAGAAGTAAACATAAAATGCATTATAATGGAGTCAAATGTAAGGTATGTGGCTAAGTTAATATAATACATGCAGAAGTGACTTTAACTTAATTGATGACATTAACAAACCTATTCTCGGCGTAGTCATTTTGGCTCCAAGCGAGCTCGGTCCGTTTGTTAGTAATTATATTTGAATGCTGATTTTATAAGGTGAGGTTTTGGCACATCATGAGAAAATGAAAACAGCAACATAAAATATGAAATGAAGCCGCACTAGTAAGTGTGATTGGTTTTATTTGACATTACACTTACGAGGAGGTGCTGAAGACCTTGTTGCTGTTGTTGCTGAAAAGAAATACCCTACATAAGTCCAAAACATGAATATGTGACATGCCATAGTACAGACATCAGGGAGAGACATGCTGTGCAAAGGTATCTTTGTATTATACAAAAAAAAGTACACTTGACCTCTGACTGTAATCCTCGCTTTCACAACTTTAAAAAAAACCAATTGCCTGGATTTATATATTTTTTATGCAAACAACATATAAAAGATTAATTAATGTTCAAGACTAAAAATTAATATTTTCCGAAAAATATACATATCAATTTCACCAACACTAAATTACTTTGAAAACAGACATTGTTTATAAAATAATTATATTATAAAAGCGAAGATCTACTGTACACCCAAAAAGTTTTAAGGCCATATCGATGGCTTCCATCCACAAACAGACCTTCTGCAATTTAGAAATCGAGTCATTTAAATAGACAATTAAAAAATACACATTTGTGAGCAAATAACTAAATTTAAAATTGATACAGAAAATCAATTCAAAGTTGTTACACACCTTTGCAGCTGTGTATTTGTGTAGAAGCCGTTGATATGTTTGAGCAAATTGATAAAATTCCCGAAAACACAAGTTTTCGATACGTTTTGAGAGTACAAGAACTTTATCAACCTTTTAATAACAAATTTTGTGGTTTAAACCTTCAATAAATCGACACCTTTCTGCCAAAACATAGTATCTAAGATTTTTATGAAAATATCATTTAAATTGAAAATTTTACAATGAAAATTGATTAAAGTGATAAAAAACAAGTGCAAGAGTAAAACACTATATTTGTATCATCAAACTAAACATTGCAAACGTAGTTGATGAAAGAAATACTGCAGAAAAACGAAGTACTAGCCAGTGTTAAATATTGACAATTTAACAAGACATTACTTTAATTTGTGACTGTGTGTTTTTTAATTTTCTTCCATCTTTGCTATCAAATTTTGTTCTTGCAAGATACGATTTGTGGGAAGGTGTCGATACACTAAATAAGACTTCTCAAAACACAAGTTTTTCAGGTCTTATTTATTAATAACAAAAGATAAACTTGTAGTTACAATTTAAGGTGAAGACCTCATTATGTAAACCCTGTATCAGAAGCATACAAGAATTTAGAAAACTGGAGAAAACTACTCCCAAAGGATAAGACTGCTGACCAGGTTATTAAACTATTGTAGAGAACCCGTTTTCAAAGAAAAAAAAAACATCTACAAGAAAAATGTTTAATGTAATCAAAATATACACACACAACCAACACGGGATATAAACGGCATCACATGGAATATCAGAAGCATTATAATAAAGCGAACTGTGAACAAATATGAGAGATTATGAGTAGTAGAACTTTAAGTAAATATATTGTAATGACAAAGTATGTTGTTTTTTCAAACAACGTCATGAGGAGGGATCACAGCCTTGAAGTTTGTGTTTGTGGACTTTAAACAACTTCCAAGTCCTTGAAGTATTTTTTAAAGATCTCAGTATATTTAAAAAATTAGTGAATTGTATAGAGCAGACGAGTGGAAGTTTATATTTTAAATTCAGTATTAAATATAATTATACAAGATCACATTACTTTAGGATGAGTTCCAAAAGAAAGGGTTCCAAGTGTGAGTGTTTCAAGATTACTTATTATTTGAGATTCCATGTGATGCCACAGTTACAAGAACCAAAGTTCTGAGGGTGCTGAACTCTAGCTTGAAGTTGGAACATACCCCGATGATGGCATTGAGCTCTGTCATGGTGACCTGCTTAGCCCGCTCCACCGCCGATGCCACCTGCTGCTGGTGCTCCTGGGCCAGAAAAGGCAGCAGCTGGCCGATGATCGCATTCAGTCTTTTTGCTATTTCAGTCTGAAAACATAAATATTTTATTGGAAACTAAAAAAAAAAATAACTTCAATATTTATGAAATAATTTCATAAATTTATAATAAGATATTTTATAAATTTGTACAAAAATTGGGTTACCTGTTTGTGCATTTCTACATTCAGCCCGTAAGACATCTCATAATACTGAAAACAAAGAATGGTAAAATATAATACATCACTTTATACATATTATCACATTTTGTTCAACAAAAAGTATGTGTAACCGTTAAACAAAAAGTAACAACGACTGAAAATAAAACACAAAACATGCAACAAACAATTTATCAACCAATTTTTTTTTTAAATTGAAATAGTTTCAAAACTTCTTAATTCTTAACTCGATTTAATGTAATTGTATTATTTTTATATAAATAATTTAAAAAGAAAATAAACCCGAAATATTAGTTACATTCAAAAAAATCTCTTAGTTGTACATCTTGCAGTATATACAATACAACTTTGTTCTTACATTTCATAATTGATTGTGTGTTCTTGTGACAAAAGCTAATTAGTAATGCATTTAATCAAAAGTTAATTTGATTTGAGAAACCCACAATTTTATTATTAATAATTGTGAGAGTCTTCGAATTAACCCTGATCCACCCCTAGTTCATACACAAAATGCGGAAATAATACACTGTGTACAATATTTGTCCAAAGTAAATCCGAAATAGCTCAACTTGATAAATATTAGTTTAGCTGTGGTTCCACGCACTGTCTCAATCAGTAAAAAAGAAAATAAATATTAAAAGAAGTCTCAAAATATTCCTTACCATAACATAATGCCGCTGCATTTCTGTCTTCTCGCCAGCCAATTTTTCACATTCCAGTTTTAACCTAAACAAAATAATAAATACATCAGAAAATGAATTTCATACTTCCATTTCGGAGTCAAAATCTTTTGGCAAACGAAACCGTTTCTTTTATTAAGTTAATGTCCGCTTGTCAAGAGGAGAAGATTGTGTTGAAAATCTTATTATTAGAATATTTCATACTTTTAAGACCAACAACTAACGAAACTTTATCTCACAACATTGTTGACTATTATTTTTGGCATAAAAAGAAACAGAAAGTAAAGAAAGTACATTTGCATTACTTTTATTAAATTTATTTTTAAATTATTGATTTAATCAAAATGTTGGTGTATATATTTAAACAAGATATTTTTTTTCTGATTATTACAATTTTTATTGTATTTTAATAATAAAATGATAAAGGTTACAAGCTATTCATGTCAAATTGAAATAGGATTTTGTTGCAGAGAAGTTCACACATTCTAATCTATCTATATTTTCGGTATGTATTTAGTGCCTTACGTATGATACTGAGCTTGGAGAAAGTTGAATTCTTCCTTTATTCTCTCCAGGGTATCTGCTATGGTGAACTTGATGGGGCCGGCATTGGTCGGTGGACCCTGAAAAAAAGGAATAGAATCAGTTGACGTAATAGTAAAATTCAATCAATTCACTAGAAAATACATTTAACCTGCCTCTCACTGTGCTATTTTGATTGAGGTTATTGTCACAAATAAGTGTTTTAAGTTGCTAATACATAAAAATAAAAATAATATTATTAATTTAAATAAACAAAAAATAGCTTAAAAATTTATGAATTATAAATACCGTATACAGCAGGTATAACTAACCACCTGATTAACTACGATTACTGATAATGTAATATTATCAAATAAATTTGAGTTAAATTAAAAATACCAAATGTAAAAAAATTGGGGGGGGGGGAATCTCAGAAAATATATAAATATAAATAATATTTTATTTTATACATTTTTTAAAATAAAATTTTAGACCACTCAAACGGACTACTTTCTTGGATATATATGTGAGTTATAGCCAACCACCTTAGGATTAAATAATTTTCCATCATGTATATACACTAATTTAACCGTAAGAAAATATATAATTGGAAGATTATATCATAAGTGCACATGCGACCACATTATAGATTGTGTAGCTAACCACTTAAACCGACCAATTGCTTTTCTGGTATATATTAAGAATACAATAATAAATTATCGTGAGCCATTGTATTGGTATATTTTTTTTGTCCGTGTATAAATGGAGCAGCTGAACTACTTGAACTGCAATCGTTTTTTACAACTCGCAGGTTGTATTGCATATATATATATATTAAATAGAGTGTGAATAATAATTCTAACCAGCTTGATGAATAATTGAATTATTTTCTGTAATTTTGTGACAAAAAAATATTTTCCTTAATACAGAATTCTTTCACAGTTGCTTGCATTGCTGCAAATGCTTAGTGGTTAATGTATCCGAGAGCCTTACATAATACAATCCGGCAAACGTCCCTCCGTGCAGTCTCGCGCTCTCGCTCTGCTTTCTGTTACATTTAACATTGCATAACCCGCCGCTGCCTCGCAGCACAGAACTACATCAATATTCCTATTTGAATTTCGTAGCGGCATTGCATCCGCAGACAATGGCAATAAAAGTAACCAAAAAGTGTACAGAGGCGCCTCCATCTCGCTCCGACGCACGGCGGTGAGCTATGGCCGTGAGCGATGGCATACGTCGCCCGGGGGCGGGGGGCGAGTGGGGGCGAGGGGGGGCGAGGGGGCGGGGGGGCAGCGGGGGCGAAAAGGTGAAAAAAGACACAAAACCGGGGCGGCGCCCGCCCCCGCCCCCGCCTCCGCCCCCGCCCCCGCCCCCCGGGACGCGCCGCCCTTTAATTGAAATGTGTCGCGCGAGTTCCTTTTTTTGATTTTATTTTTTTATTTTCAGGTCTGCTCTGAAATCCGCGCGCGATTTAACGGGAATAAAGAGCGGAGATTTTCGGACGGGATCGAGCCAGACGGCCCCGGAGCCGTTTTATATTTAATATTTAATAAATATGAATCCATCTTTGAGCCGATAGTTTAAGCCGACAAAGCTCGTTCAAAATAAACGAAAGCGCTTAGATATAATAAATTATTGCGAAAATATATGTACAGCCCTGTCACAGTGATACGCTAAGAATTAGCGAATACAAAATTGGACATTTATACAATTAAACGTTCAATTATTTTTTTAACCGGACCGTAGAATTCAAACACTTGCGATAATCTCAAATATTAACATAAAACCTACTTATTAGTTTGATCAACTTCGACAATTCGGAAAATTTGTTATTTATTTCGCTCGCCCACGTAACCACCGTGGCTTTTCATTCCAAGCGCTGAACTAAGGAGCAATTACTTGCGTTACGTGCGCCTCGGTATACTGATTTATCGCGCAAGCACCTGTTGTCAAATTGTACCCATTATGGCTTAATAAATCCTACAATGCAGTTGACTTTTTCCACGTAGCATTACTCACAGTACACGATTATCTATATAACAATGCATAAAACGGCTAAATCTAAAGAATACCCGATGCGGCATGTTGCGACATATTTAAACAAAAATATAACCCGCTGAAGTTGATAATCGCACCCGATGCAAGACCGACCGCTCGCAGCAAGTTATCAGGAAAATTTTGATTGCAATTTTTTTTAAGTTTGCCCCTTGCGTTCGCGTCAGCGGTTTCGGAGATGAAGGTAATGTTTTGGATTTATTTTAATACCCAGGGGTAAGGTTCGAACCCATACCCCTTTACAAAAGCAGTGTATATAGTATCGTATCGCTACCTTCAATCGTCCAGTTTCATCCTGGTTTAGTCTGTTGACTCGCGGCCTCATAGGTCGGCGCTGTCGACTCATGACGGAGAGTTCACGGGTTTGATCCCGAACTGTAATCGGGGTCAAGCTGTTTACTTTCGGTCGAAACAGATTTATATTGACATTGCAAAGATTTGGGCTGACTTTAAATAACAACGCACGAATGTGCCTTCGCTTTATTTATCACCTTGGACTTTATAACTTTACAACGACTTAAATAACTTTAATATGATTTCAACAATATCTATTTTTTTATAATTTACGGATTCATTCGCTTAGGTTGAACGGTTTTACTATTAATTAAAGTTGAATGTTCACCTAGTGTTGTCTGGGTTTATTTATAGTGCACTGTCAGTACCTGAGAACATTCTAGATCTAGATACCCCTTTCATTGAGTTTACGTCGGATATGCACAAGTTATTTGACAAGTGTTTCATATTTTATTGTGTAGGAGCCAATTTTTGTATTCCCGTAATGTGTCCCATAGCTTTCTTGACATATAAATCAAAATAAAACGCGGCAATCAGAAAAGAGGCAATCGTGAATACGTACACCAGCGGCAGAGCATTGGTCTTCGTATTGATTTACGGCGATATGACGGAGGTGACTCTTTGTAAGTTTAGCCGCGGGTGTACCGCAAAGTGGCACTTTCAACTTTTATCGATTCGAACTTATAAAACGTGTAAAGGTCGCTCTATACATTGTCAGCGGCGAGGCGGGTGCCCACGTACCGCCACTGAACAACCATATGGCAATTTATATTGTAAAAAAAAAAAACTACTTTTTGGAACGTTATTTAATAAATAACTAAGTAACTTGTTCATATGTTTAAATTTTACAAATAAACATTTCGTATTTTCAAGGAGAAAAATATAATACAATAGAATAACAGAAAATTATCAAAACGGGATTCAAACTGTTGTGTTCTTGCCACTGAGCTATCCGCAACACGTATTACAAGAATTTGGCAACACCTTCATTTGAAAACCGCATTTTTAATATCTACATCAGTCATAATTTCTTTTTTTACTCGTTTAAAATAAATATAATTTATTTTGCGATGATCACCGGGGATAAATAGACAATTCGCAATGCTAATCGACAAGATCAATAATACATGCGGTATAAAAATATAAAAAGAAAATAATAAGAAAAACAAACTGAATTATTGATGAGGCAAACTGAAGAAAGGGGTCGGGGGCGGGAGACAGTACCCGACATACAAAACCTGTAGTATGACGTCACGCTCACGTAACATTGCGAATTATATGATAAAATACGTATCAAGGCAAAGACAAATGGGGAATTGTTAAGTAGGCAACGTCTTCTATTTAATTTCAAAATAGAATCGTGCCACTCTATTGCTGTGCTTTGGGTGAGCATGTTTTGAAAGTTCGTGACAATCCGAAGGCGGAATAAAAGTTTGAGCGGGGTCGGCCGCCGCCACTGGCTTTGATAGACCGCGCAAGAAAACAGCTCGGCTAACAATGTCCTTAGGTATATCGAAGCATCCAGCGCGGCCTCGTGACTGGCTTTTCTTACAACAAAACATTAAATACATATATTCAACACGCAGAATATAGTCAATATTTTAAACAATAAAACGAAGAAACAAGCTCCCAGTGACGATACTCTCAAAATCACAGAGTTACTTTTTATAATTATTTGACAAATCTGCAAAAAGAGGCAACTTCTGACGAATCCTAAGAATAGTCGAAGAAATTTTTTTGGTATATTGCACTAATTGGGCCATTTGAATCTTATATACGCTGGGGACATACATTCGACAATCCGCAAAGAAAAGTCGAAATTCGACGGGCAATAAAGTGAAGGACCCCATGTTTTGAGCAAGCTGAATTGGAAGATGCGTGGTGCTGCAGGTAGAAGCTGGTAGAAATCCGCCGTAATAATTATGACGAAGAAAAAAAAAAGTTTCTTCAAAAAAATCACAAATTCTGATTGTTGATAGATTATAAGCAAACTATTTTTTTTTTTTAATATATATATATTATTATATGTATATTCTTTTATATAAAAAGTAAATATCGTACATTCATCCGTGTCACAAGGCTGCTCGTATATATTCGCAGAATCAAATGTCCGCATCGTGTCTGTGGGGGATTTCAAAGATTAGCGGATCAGGCGGCTCTGCGCTTCCCAACCTGTGGCGCGGAAATCCAGACACACGCACCCCCGCACGTACACACCGGCGGACGAGCTGATTGCTCCGGTAATAAATTATTTCGTCACGCGCCGCCCCCGGAGACAGGGGCGGCGCCCCCAGCCTGCGCCCCCTGCGCCCCAGCCGGCGCCCCCATCCGGCCCCCGCCCGGCGCCGCCGCTGGGAGAAGTCACCGCTGCCTTGCAATATGCATCCTACGGAAATGATGCGCTTCCTTTTTGCAAACCCGCATACGGAATTATATGCAGATTCGTAATAACGTTATAACTTAGCTATATTGGAGTTTCAGAGCAGATTGTTCAGTCGCATAGCTTTATGTAGAAAAAAACTATTTGAAGTTGTTGAATTATAATATCAAAGCACCCGCATCGAGAAGTGTACCAAGTTTATAAATAAATCTTATAATTGTGCCATAGCAGTGGAAGGACCCGAGGACCCCACTGCACTATTTTCCCCTTAGAAAACTATGAACACTCATTTAGCATTAATTTATGCTAAGTGAGATGGTCGCCGACCTCTTCTGAGAGGCATACGATGAAGATGATAGCAGTAGATTGGAGTGACGGTGGATTTATTTTTGTTTTCTTTCAATTAAAGTCATATTAATGATACAAAAATTCGCAATAACCATTCTATAAAACTTTAAAAAGCCTTTGCGTCTACGAATCAATAAAAAAAAAATTCTTTATATTTAAAAACATATTACTGTCGCTTCCAAAGTTGGTATTTTTTTAATCGTTGCTAGCCAACATCCAGTCGAAATAGCCACAAGACAAATTGTCTTGCTGGAATCCACCCATGCGCTACTTCAAATACTAATTTAGATTGAATTTGGTAAAATCCCTAAAATGACACAAATGAATTCAATTAAATAAACAACCACAGACGATGTAAAAAAAAATATATATATTTACAAAAAATGTGTATATTATATCATAGCGTATTCGTTTCCTTTGTCTGGTCTCTAATCCAGATGTACTCGTATCATCTGGCAACATTTCCGATAGAAAAGGTCAGTGTTATTCAACCCGCGAGTGCAGTGCGCGAAGGTAGAGAATGCCGGCCGCTGCGACATTTTGCGGCGGAGCGCTCGTGATGGCTTTTCTGCAATTGCAATCGCTGCACATCTCCGATTATGGTTCAACAGTCATCTCGATACAATAAGGCCACAGCCCGCTCCACGAGAATGAGACCTGATACAAAGTGTACAATAAAATTTTGTATTTATTAAAAACTCACATTTGTAACTCTACAAGCATTGGTCGTTACGTGAGAGAAAATATAATAAAAACCCTGTTTTGTAGAATAAGTTTTTTGTTTTTGTTACAATGTTTATAAGGCTAGGTAGTGGAGTCGTAAAAAAATAATTTTAAAAAAAATGGTTTATATGCAGTTGAGCGCACCGAGACAAGTAATCACAACTACACGCGACTTAAGTACAAATGAAAAAAAGTTCTCTGTTAAATTCTGCTATAGAGAATGCGAGAGCTCGTGTGTGATGATGATTGTTATCTTGTCAATATTTTGAGCACGTTACAGCCAGCTTTCTATGGAACCCGTGAGTCACAAGTTCTCGAGAAACGTAGCCGTAACGTGTTCAAAATATTGACACCCGATCGGCAACCTTCATCCCACCGGCCCCAATTATTGCAACTTACAAAAGAACGTGTGCCGTTTCTTCTCATCGGTCACTACTTGCGTCCAAAAGTCGTGATCACTCAAATATTGTTAATAATATGTGAAGATGTATATATTACAGAGAGCACGAAATATTGACAGAATATCGATTCACACTAGTGACACGATAGTGAAACGCGAAAGGCACATTCACGGGTCCGTTTGGGCGTCCGTTACTACATTTTTCAGGATTTGTGATTACTTGAGAATTATAGCCATCGGTTCTCGGAACGGTCGCATTAAAGACACGCGGTGGGCAAATACAACAATAAACTCAGTACATCTGTGGGATCGGACGGGCGGAGATGTTGGCGGAGATGTTGCCGGTGGCCGCGAGGCGGTCGCTCCCGGCCGGCCCGCCCGCACCAGAGAACAATGCGCCGCGCGGAGATCGCCCGGCCAGATAGCGGCCCGCACAGTGGGGCCGCCCGCTATCCCCCCCGTGGGTTTATTAAAAATATATCTATTATAGTATGTGTGCACCTTCCCCGGGGATCGCCGGGACATATCTGACAATCTAGCCCAGCTCGCGGACACGGAACAAATCCTGGACTGAGAGATGCGATTATGAAGAAAACGCACGGAATGAATGAATGCGTTGCGTTTCTACTGATGCCGATCCAACTAACTCGAGCACACGATATCGCGCAATGCGTCTCACAGAAAAGTAGTAAAATCAAATCACCGTAAATGCAATCATTAAAATCTGTTTCCGTAGTTCACGAGATGCGAGCCGAATGATAAAATGGTATATCCCGAGGGGTGTCGCGAGCGCCCGGCACTCGAGCGGTATTCCCTTTTTATATGATCGTAAACGTTATTTCTGACGGCACAGACTTTATCGCTTTCGGAAGCCGACATAAATAAACGGATCGTTAGCCCACTCGAAATAAAGCGACAGTAATGGGGCAGATATATGCCGTAACCCCGCACGGCCTGCGGGGGCACCGAGGTGGCGAGTGGTCGACGGTCGGGACTCGCGCCCTGACCTGACTTAGCTCTCGATATCAAATTTTTTTAACTAACAAAGTTGCTAAAATTATTTTTAATTTCTGTTTTCTACCCACATCTAGGTGTGGTATGCAAAATGACACATTAAACACATACCAAATAACATACAAAACTTTTATCCAATATATTGCGAATTGACCCCTGATGTAAATATATGCAATCTTACATTGTAAACAATAGTTCATTTGTTGGTATATATTTTTAAAAAAATGCACATATACATAATTTTTTTTAAAACTTTACTTCTATATTTTCAGTGTACATAGACAATAGTAGCTAGAGTTAATCAGAAAATATCCGATCGAAAATGTTTCAACGTGTGATGTCATTTGACATGAAAGTTTATTAAAAATGCAGAACATTAGTAAACATAACAGTGGCTCGGTTGTTCAATGTGTATTTTAAGCGGGAGCTATTAACGAAATCTCAAATTATGATGTTGCGTTTAGGGTGCGCCGATTTGATACTCTCCCCTTGTAATATTATTCTAATCAACCCCAAAATCACCGGGCGAATCTCGTCAAGTCACTCGGCTTTCAGCGGCAGGGGAGGCCCGCGCCCCGCGCCGGCTCACAACACGTGCAACGCATCCGCAACGACACGAAGTACTCCAAGCACACCGATTTTAAAAATAAATATTTTTCACAGACTCTGAGAACTTCTTAATAAAAATCACTTCCAAAAAATTAGTAAATCCACGAATGAACAGTAATTATTTTTTTCCACACCAGTTATGGATGCAGATAAAGCAAAAAAATATACGATCCTCGCAGTATGGGATCCTTATTGCTTGAGCCCGTTAAAATTAAAATTTGGCCAAATTTCTTCTGATGACATTTCCAGCGCAAATAAAAAACGCAGTTAATGAAGTAAACCTAGTCACGAATAACAAAAAGGTCTTAGTTCTCGGCGCTGGTGGCGATGATAATTTACGAGTATTTTACAAGCGCGCAATCAACCCTTCAGTAAAGGGGATACGACCAACCCTAATCGTACAAAAATTGCCTATTCTGTTGTAATGTCATTGTTACTTTATACTGGTAGTATTACGGTACTAATGTGCAATACGATATAATGAAATATAACGGAAACGTTCTATTATATTATTAGATGACTATAATTTTATGCTTAAACTTATTCGCGCATTACATGATGACCATGTCACAAAGGGAAGGTTAACCTACACGGTGAGAAGGGTTAAAAAGCGAGAAAGGCTTGTAACGTAAGATTTTTAAATGTGATTAAAATTATTGTACATAAATAAAAATACAAGGAAAAATATGTTCAGTCGTTCGAAAAACGATCCGGGCTAAACGTTCATGCGGTAGTAGGTTTGATAATAGATCGTTTCATGGATTTTTTAAATTATTTATGAATACATCTGGGTCATTGCAACCCGAGTTGAGACGCCATTTTGCGACCAACTATTATTAAAGGGACCTATAAAAAAAGTTACGTGAATAATATTTATAGAGAACTCGGCGGTAAATTACCTTATTGTTAATCAATAAGCTAATGAATCCGCTATTACTGAACAGTAACGAGGACTATTAAACATGGTAAACAAACAAATCAAAACGTTTTTCTATTATTTATAGGCTCATTTCCCACATTCAGGGCCGTCTATTTGGAAGTAGAGGTTTCCGAATCGCCTATTTAACATCGCCGAGCGCCCGCCTTCTGGAAACTTCTATGAAAACAAAATCTCAAAAGGTTACCCGACTCGGATCTGGGTCATAGGTTGGACTCACTCTGGCAATATCATCTCGGTGTAAATCGGTTTTACATAAAAATACGGACAAAGGGCGTAAAAGTTATTACTTTTATTATGGTCGTCTGCTCCTTTAAATATTTTTACTATCACATGATCGGCAGGCGAGCGTAACTCGAAGGATTGTGAAATTATGTTTTTTGCTGTATTCAAAATGAAACTATAAGAATAGCGTATTAAATATTAAAACTAAAAGAGGTTTAACACAATAGAAAGAACATGTTTTTAAAAACATTTAAAGCATGCAGTTTTGCATTGCTTATACAAATTGTCTCACAAGATGCCATGAAATTGAATTATGTAGTTTCATGGTATATTGAGATATTTACAAAAAAACAGTTGGCATATTTAAGTCATGTTATTTATCTGCGACAGACTGAATTAATTAATATTTATTCTAGTTTAAAACAACAAATATAAATAACTTAATAAATGGGAGATAATGATCGTAATCTCCTAGCCATTCGGCTAGTTATATTTGCAATTTTATTCACTATTTAAATATATTTGTGTTTATAAAAACAGCAAGCTAGTTATTTTAAATTACCAAATTAAATTTGTCAAGTTACTTCAAACAATGCATTAGTATTAAGACAAAGACTCTTTAAAATGACGTTGGTGCAGAAACTTTGTGATACAATGCATTTTGTTACATAACATTATCCACGCGATAAATAATTAAAAATGTATTATATGTTGTGATATAATAAATACTAAGATTATCTACATATGACAGAGTTTAATCGCTTATCGTCGATTAGCAGTTACGCTGGGAAGACATAATTTGGTTCCAATATTTTTTTACTTGGCGATACAAAGGTTAACAAGATTATAATAGTGTTAATTCGTTGAGAGCAATAAAATAAATCAAATTTAAACTAGCACTGTATAAATTAAAGTTTAATAGCGCACAGCTGTAGAGAAACAAAACAAAAAAATATTATAATTTAGCTTAAATGGCAAACTTGCTTACTACTTCAGTTCAGAGACAGGTTCTTCACCCAGAAAAATATAAGGTTTTTTTTTTTTTTTAATAATAGCTGTGAAAACAAGACCCTTGAATTTTTGACAACTCGTTAATCCTAGTGTTGGATCACCTGGCTATCCCTGGGCGAATAGAGCCTACTAAGACTTGAAATACTTGATGGGGTTGATCGTTTAGAATTTGTTCCGGGGATTCGTGTGAAGTTAATTTACTGCATACTCAGCATTACCGAATGACCTGTGGTACAATTTAATACAGAAGCAAAATGGACATGCTAATTATGTTAGTTAGCGGCGCACAGTTTAGTGCCGAGGGGCTTCTCAACCGGAAAGACTGGGCGTGGTACACTCTTGTTATTGATACTGCTCACCAAGGTGGCAACAAATTCACGATCGACGAGTGCGTAGGGTGCGCTTCTATAGCGATTAGAATGGGGTGAAATTAAGCCTATAGATGTGAATATTTCGTTGAAAGTCTTTGAATCTCCTTGTTAATTATAATAAATGTGAAAATTGGTGATTGGTATCATGGAAAGCTATGTTCTTCACAATTTCATTATTTGTTTAGTGTCAGGTATGTTTTGGTCTTGAAGATATATGGGAGCGTTTTAATGCCACTTTTCTCTTCAGAAACACAAAGGAACACCATTATAAAACATAACAGTAATATCAAAGCATTCATGAAACAAGGTTGATTTGTAATTAAATAAAAAAAAATTTTTAGTATCCTCGTGTGATTACGTGCGCAACACCCGACTCCCGGTGGAAACATCACACAAAGGCGAAATACATTTCCTTCCAACAACAAACATCAAAAAAAAAAAAAAAAAAAAAAACAGCGACGAACAACCCAATAATACAAAACACACGCCACGTACGCGGCGAGCAACTCTATCACGGAAAAAAGCGGGGAACAGAACAAAACAAATCAACATCATCCATCACTCAAAACCCCTCGTTAGCAACCAGCGGCTCGGCGGGCGGGGCGGGGGAGGGGCCGGGATAAATATGATTCCGGGGGCACAAAGGCAGTCGCCGGAATATCTCCAAAAATGGAAATTGCAATTAAGATATTCGAGGTGGAGCCGGGCGGGGTCGGCTGGCTGGCCGTTTTTATTAAAGCCTCGAGGGTGCAGGATCACCTGATCATTGCAGCGTGTCGCGACCTGACAAACAGACGCCCCCGCCGGCGACTTTTTGTTCCTCCCTTTGTGGGGGCGACGGTCTGCGAGCTGCGCGCATGGAAAATCTGGAAGGCTGTGGCGCCGCGTGTCGTTCAAAATTTATGACTCGAAAACACGGGAATACCGAGAATCAGCTGCCACAAATACATTTTTAAAGTATCAAAATCACAAAATACAACTGATATTTGTCAAAAGAAAAATAGTTTTTTACATGATGCAAAAATATTATTTCATAGTGTTCCGGAAAAAAAAAATTGAATAATCCTCAGTTATCACATAGGTTTATGTGTTGATACGTTTTTTAATATATATTGTAAACTGTACCGTCAAAAATATACAAAAATACAAACATATAAGTGAAGACTTAAAATAGTATTATAATTTGAAAAGTGTTATAGCTCAAAACTATCTGTGAGATAATTGTTTTGGTGGTATCTTCTTCTGTACAGAAAAACAAGACCAATAGTTTTATTTTTAAAAAAATTGCTATCAATTCAACTTGTAAAAAAAACCTCCAGTCTGTTTCGCAATTCACATGACGTAAGATACCTTTTTAATTCAGTACATTTTGACCCACAGAGCCGACCGCATGTTTCGTAAATTACACCCGGAAAAAAAAACTAGAGGGTCGGAGGCATCCTTCTCGGGAAGTAACGCTGGAGTATTCCTGATGTGTCTTCGGAGATGGCCGTCCGCAGAATACGAGATCGCCATTACGGATTTAAAGGGCGGCCCGCCCTGTCCCCCGAGGCGCCCGAGGGCCCGGCCCGCCCACCGACCGCCAATTTTCACGTCTAAATCATAAGGCGTACCGTGGAAGCAGACAGCCCGCGACGCCGGATTTAACAATAATGCTATGTGCTAAAATATCTACTTTGTATCGGATTATATGAATAATTCACTACTTAAAAATAGGCGAATTCTGAAAACATTGATTTTTGAGACATTCATTTAAAAAAAATTATAATAAAATGTTATACTTAGTAAAGCAAGCTAACATTTATTCTGAATAAAGGACGTACAAATAATAAGATAATTATTTCAAAAAATGTAACCTGGTTGGGTTAAAATAAATACCATGATATCTGTAGCGACAGCTAGCGTCTTTGGAAAGGCTTGAATATAATTACAAACAGAATAGCATTTATATCGTATAATCAGAAAACAAGAAATTTTATTCCGTTTCAGTGGCCGGAGCCGCCGCGCGCCACTGGGGACGCCTGAATATCGTTCCATTTCCCAAATCGGTCGGCTTGGAACTTTGATGTTGTACGGTTCGTATTTTTTTTTTTTTCCTTTTTGCGTAGATTTCCGCGACTGCACGGGGCGCGGGGCTGCTCTGCATAGGCGGAGGGCGTGAGCGGCGACGCAGCCGGCTTTCAGGCAGCCTGACTCTGAAAGTGGAAATCTGATAGACTTTCCCGGCCACCTGCGCGCGTCTATACAAATTCCCAACTTTTTTAAACATTTTGAAGTATTACACGAAATTTGATTGCGATACTTCGTGTCCTATCCAATCTCGGCGTTGCAAGAATGTAATCTTAGAAAACGAGTTTAGTGAGCGGAACCGCGAGACTCGAAATGTCCGTCTGCGACCGAATCATCCTATCTTAACAAATTTAATATCAATTGCTTAATACATAAAGAAATACTATTATAGATAACTAAAAACATAAATGCATTCAGTCACATTAAATTATCATATAAAACGAGTAGCAAAACATAATGTGTAGTAACGCGCAATATCAAAAACGAAATGTTAGACGCTACCTTCGTTATTCCTCGATGAGATTTATTTATTATAAATATTATTTGTATGTGTACAAGAGCATACGTTTGGAAGTAAACTTACAGTATTATAAATGTTATAGCGAAATACTTTATAATGAAAAAAAAAATATTTTAAACTGGTATCGCGAGGTCCAGTAATAAATAAGACAACGTGACATTAAACGCAATTTACCAATACAAGAAGCAAAAATTACCTTTTATAGATTCACAAGGTGTCTATTGAGATTGGAATATAAAATGGTTTCCCGGTGTGATTGGCCGCCGCCCGGGCCAGCAGGTGACCGTGTGACGGGGGCGGGGGCGGGGCGGGGGCGGATGCCCGGGGCGGCGGGGATGCATTTACATCATGCAACTCTTTTTCATTTTGCCAAGGAGTCTGGCATGTGGACTCACTGCCCATATATTTCGGACATTTTCGGCGCCGGGCCGAGCGAGGCGCCGTTTTCCGGTTTTTTTCGCCTAGGTAGGACGGGAAATTTAATCAAATAGAAAATGAACGGCAACGGAGTGCTTTTTACTTTAATAATTTTAAATAATATACTAAAAAATTATTCAAAGTACAATAACTACGGTAGGGGCGATTTTTATATAATGTGCTATCTCATACTAATACGATGCAGGGGAAAAGGGGTTCTTGTCAAAAAAATAACATTTGGTAATATGAAAATATATATTACATTAAATATGCCATAAAAAATGTTACGGTTGAGTACTCTATAGGTCAAATTCACATCCGGCAATGCACCGCATAAGGGATAAACGAAAATAAAACTCCCCAGCGTCGGGTGCAAACGAAAGCTCCGACGCAAAAGCGCTCAATTAAAATATCGACGCCTTTTATAGACTCCGATAATCATTTCATAAGCGAGAGAGCACGGCGGCTTATCTCCATCGCGAGGCGCGCGGGCCGACAGAGGCGCGGCCGCAAACAATTGACACAATAAAATTCATTCATCACGCGATCACAAGTTGTACGGCGATGGCGGAAGTGGTGGAAAATCAATACGCACACGTAGAAAGAAAGTTATGATTGGGGCGGAGCACCCGGCCGCCCCCCGGGGAACGATAACTTATACCGAGAACGTGCCCCCCTCCGCGACAGACACCGGCGTCTGCCACAGATACTGTGCGAGCACACCCGCGCACACTCCCGGCCAGACGATCCGACTACTATCACAATCACGTCGTCGCGTCACACCCTCCTGCCCGTCCATCGGACTCTCCAATTAGAAGGAAAGAAGAAACAGGAGCTCTTTTCGAAAGAACACAAACAAAAAAAATTACCGATACAATATAAGTGGCATTATCAATTTAAAGTATATTTAACATTAGGTGAATAAATTTAACAAAAAAAAAACAAATTTTGTGGAAGCTTATAGTCAAGTCAATTCTGGTATGTTTGGTATAATTTTTTTAAGTAAAAAATACACCACCGTTGAATTATTTCAGCAATCCAAAGGATTCGGTCGCTTTTGTTGCTGAGCTTTTCGTGCATGCATGCATATATTTTAGCACAGGATTGAACTGAATAAACACGTGTAGGACTGTTTCGGGGCGCATTTTTCGGCACTAGCCGTGAATCACGGCGCACAGTGGGCGGCCGCGCGCACGGGATTGTGCATTTTCCGCGAGGGCCGCCCCGGCGCATACAGATGCAGGCGGAGACCCGCCTTGGCTTCACAATTGCATCCATTTTATTCATTTCAACGTATGACCCGGCACGGGTGTGCGATGCACCTCCCCGAGGCGAGACGAGAGGTAAAAATATACGCCGTTTGTGTGAAGAGAAAACTCAACAAACAAATATAAAATAATATGTAAATTTTTATAATAGTAAAGTACATGTATTTTTTTTAAGATTTTTGCTGTTAAAAACTATGCTAGAAACATAGCGATTCGAAGAATTATGTAAACGTACAATTTTCAGTTTCACTGGTAACAATGCCAGTACAATATTAACTACTTATTTTTGGATTCTGCCCAACTTAACTGGAAAGAATTTCCGTCCGCTGCCCATAGGTAGACTCCATTTCAAGCTAATCATAAAGAAAACGATGATAATATGAAAAATAATTAGTTGTCATATATTTTATAATTATTAATTAAGATGAAAAAAATATTGATGAAATTTTCTAATATTACAAAGATATTTTTATTAAAAATATAGTGTATGACAGAACTCTCGGTATAAATAGTCACCACGATTGACATAATGCAACCTGAATTACACTATAGTAACAAATGTTGAATGTAGATGTTATTTCTACATAAATCACCCGTTCATATTAAGATTGAGCTCGATATGTTTTACTATAACTGACAGATCTATCATTATAGTAATCGATAATAAATTATACCTAATACAAGTCTCCAAGTAATATTAACATATAATAAAATTGAATTTATGATTCACTACCAACCAATATCAATACCATACCCGTGTAGCGCGTGTATTATTTTACTGTTTAATTACAATGTTAACATTTTGAAATATTGCGCAAGTAAATATTACGTCCGTTATATACGTTTATAAAAAAAACAGACAAAATCAATATCAGCATGATTTTATTCACAATATTGAAAGTATAAATATTTAAAATAGAGTAAACAAAGATTTGAACATCTTCACAAATACGTTGCAATAAAAATAGATTAATTACCGCAATTTGAAATGTCTGACGCCTTAGTATTTATTGTGTATACAGCAGGGCCGCCCGACCGCGGATGATGTTCTGCCTCGAGTCGATCGTGACACGATTAAGTCGATCACAGCAAACTTTTCAATCGATACCCGTAAGCTTAAAGACAATTGTGATACGCTTTATAAATTTTAATTGAAGATTGTCGTCATATATTTTCTTTGATATTAAATAAGTATGTTTGACACGGAAATATTAAATACAAATTAAAATATATCGACCTTTAAAAAACTATACACAAAAGAGCTCTTTTTATTTTCAACGAATGAAATTTAACGAAATACACACACGTAGGTCGTAAAAAAAAAGTTGGGCAGCACTGGAATATATACACTAAATAGTTACTGCGTAATATTTAACTTCGACAAAAAATATGAGTGTCAATGTACAGGTGTGCCGCTCACGTAGGAATATCGAATATAGTGTGAGGCGTATTATTTTTTTATTATTAACGCATCCAACGGATTTATGGATAAACGTTAGAAAATATCCTAAACCACGTCAAATAAAAACGGTTGTCTACCTTTATGGACCAACATGCTGGTTTACCGTGTTTTAATTTTCATTGAACAGTCTAAAAACAATTCGTAATAAAAAAATAAACAACAGAGCGGACATAATCCGAGACGCAATACAGGTTGGTTTTTCTGCTCCCGGGTTTTCTCAATTGGGGTTAGTTTGACCCACCCCCGTCTCCGCTGCCCCCTCGCTAGGGATGCCCCACCCCAGTTTCCTGTGACGACACTTGAGGGTTGTAAGATGTTTTACCAATATTGTGAACAGGGGGCGTCTCCCTCCCCCTCCGGAAAGGGTTGAGCCAACTCAGTAAAGAGGTCGATTTGTATAGAAGAAAAACAGGCGATATTGGATGCGGTAAAAATGTATTGAAATGCTTGTACGGTTTTTATTTAAGTTCGGGGCTGGGCGTATCGCAGGCACGCTAAGATATTGCATTAGTGTGGATTGGATAAGAGATTTGGTTGCTTTAAGAAGTTCAGTCATTTTATATTCATGCTCAAGCAAATAAAACATAAAAAAGAAATTGCTGTACTACTGCGGGTCTTATTTTCTTTTGGTGGTCGATTGGCTTTCAAGGTCTTTCAAACTATACTAAAACCGAAAGGCAAAAGTTTACAAGCAAAAAGAACAGCATGAATTTATTTTAAAAAATACAACATTACTTTAAATAACATCATAAATATATATTACTAGCGGATACCCGGCGCGTTCTACTGCGCTAAATAAAGAAATAGAATACTTTTTTTATTAGTTCGAAAAAAAAAAAAAAGGAAATTTTGTTTATTTATTAACTTTTTATCTTAATGCTAGCGGATATATTGAGTTTTTTCGGTAGGTGTGTAAACATAAAGTCTTTTCGGCGTTCCAACTCTAAACGCAACATAACAGGAATTTTGCGAAAAACAGGAATATTATATGTTCAAATCAGCAATACTTAGCGATTGGTCGTGAGCCTTGTTGATAGTTATCACAACAGCACAATTTAGGTGGATCTAAGTTGCGAATGTGCATCGGTGAACCAACTTTTAAAGTTAAGATATGTGGTGGCATTCCAGATGGTTCCAAAGAGTTAAAAAAAACTCTTTTGGATAGTTGACAGCTTGTTCCTCATTTATAACTGTGTCAATCGATTTGTACTTGATATCAGTTATATATCACAGTTATATAATAGTTGGATATCGTTCGTGAATACTGAAACCAAGAATTCGCCAGACAGCTTCATTACTGCTGATGTAACGACCCATCTGAAATTGAGTGATTTCATAGTTTCGATTTGAAAGCTCAAACACTGCCATATCACTGCCTTTGTTAACATATTTGCATATGTCCTTGCATATGAATTTCACGGAGTTGCAGTGTTCCACATTGATATATGATTGAAATGTTTTTTACAGTATTGGACTGTATGGAACAATCCATAAGTTATCAATGTCAATATCGACGTTTCTTAATTTAATGGTGGTGGTGTATCCTCCATCTTCTGGCTTTCGTAGACCAGTTTGAGTTTCATCGATCAAATCGCGTGGATATCTTTTCGTGCATTTGCCGTCTTTTATGCAAGGCGAATTCATATGCAACACTCCGCATGGGCCGTGATGTTCTTACAAACAACGTCAAAAAGTATCAGATCTTCACGTTGATGCGGGTGTTCAGCAGATATAAGATCGATGTCGATTTGAGTTGGAATAATTTTTTCAATAGACGAAACTTGTAATACGAATATTTTCGTATAATAATTTTTTTCCCATATATAAACAGACAAACTCATTATGATAAAACACGTTGTGAATGACAGATAGTGATGTTGTTTTGAAAGTCCGTACGATCTGTCCGCGCGATCTTCACAATGTTCTTTTTTCAATTTTTTGCGAGGAACGATGTCCACTTTACAGATGTTGAAAATTTTTGTATGGAAAATATCAAAAATCGACCTAATTCTGTTCCGTAAGTTCGGCAGCCTGTAACGGCAAGTTCATTCTAATATTTACAAACATCAATATCAGTATTTCTCGATTGGTAGCCATGCAGGCAGCCAGCTTCAAGACATTTTCGCGTATATGCAATACGCGAAAATGGCAGTTCCTTTTATGAATTGGAAACTTTTGTATGGGATTTTTCTTAATTGAATAAACCAAATTTGATAATCAATTTTTATAATTTTAGTGGTCTCGATTACTCTCGGTATTTTTGGCTTTCAAATAAACACGGTGTGGGGCTCGTCGGTCGTACGGTTTCAAAGCCTATAGCGGACTAACAAACATTTTTAGTGTTTTATATATATAGATAAAGCTGCTTACTTTTTTATATTTTTTGAAAACATTAAATCTATTCTCTGTTTGGAGATTAGCTCTATAGTACAGTAAGCTTTCTGTCCTTACATTTGTATAATTTATATTTATGTTTTTTTTTTTATTTCAACGGTGTACAACCACACAAAGCTTTTCAACTATTAATCATACATTAATAACATTATCCTAACAATATTATAATTCAGATTTTTATGTTCGTGATCACGTTCACATTATATTTTAAAAAGATAATGTTAAGCACTTGCAATAGTCACTTAATAAATTATGCATGAAATAAACGTGCACATGGACGTTTTTTCACTATCGAAGTTCACTTATAATAATTCGATTTTTTATGTTATAAGCGGTAATTCCCACGCCTCGGACTGCTTTTGGTAGCACGCGCTTGTACAGGGAAATATAATATGGTACAATCACCTTACTCATCAAAACATTTAGTGACACAACTTGCTTAGTCTAATACAATCATCCACACAGCAAAAACACATCCGCTGACTTATCGAAAACAGCACGGTGCATGCAGCTCAACCTGATTGTCGCATTTTTAATAATAATAAAAATATGTACGTGTAACTTCCCGATGATATTGAGAACAACTATATACTATAATTATAACTGGGTAAATATAACTTTTCGAAAACAATTAGGTAGTAGTATGAATTTGCGTCGTGGTAGTCATCGATTTTTTTTTTCATTAGCTGGTGCTGAAATATGTACGAAACTTAATTAAACCAAAACAGAAAAGAAATCAATAAAATTCAACAAAACGCGTAGCTAAATTATTTGAGTATTCTTAATTGTTTCATAAAATACTTCAAATATATATAAAGTTATAAAACTGTTGTCGGATTGGGAAAATTGAAATCAGTCTGCCATTAACGTATCATCTCTTCAGAGTTTCATATGAGGTTTAGTCGTTAGCGATATATATACATCGTTTTAATAAGTGTACTTCAGAATTCGCGTTATGGACAACAAATAGCCCGGGTTCGAGAGCCGTCGATCGGTAGCTCGGTTTGAAATTTAACGTTTTGGTAATTGGTCAATGGCAGGGTAAATGTTCCCTCAATCTTGGCGGAAATAGATTTGTGAATTCGCAGACGTCGAAGTGTTCTCATTCCTCTCTGAGTCATACAATTGTCACAAATTTCTTTGCTGTCGGCAAATAGGATACTTAAAATAAATGGTTTTCCTGCTATTTTCTATAAAAATATTTGTCTGATTACTAAATTTATATTAATACTTAATTAACCTGACATACTTCGACTTTAATTTGTTATAAAGGTATTTTTTGGATCTAATCGAAACATGTCGGTTTATTTTTTAGTTGTTGAACAAAGAAGTTCATTATAACATTACACATATACAATTACAAATAAAACATATATACATATTGTATGTCATAGTAAATAAATAAATTTAAATATATTGTATATCGATGTACATGCAACTTAACAATTGGGAAGATGAGGGGGTGGAATACTCGTTTCATAATATCTGTGGTGCTATTAAGTTTTACAATTTTACTAAATGCATTCAGAATACCATTTGACTTCGGGAATACTGACTACCACTAGGTTTCCCAAAACCAATGATGCTCGCCACATTTGTTGATCCGTGTGGGTCATTTAGAATTTGTAACAAGTTTGAGTAGCGGTAGTAGGCATAGTGTTATGTCGACTAGTTTGGAAAAATGTACACATTGTCGCTATGATAAGAAATTAATAAAAGAAAATCCTTTTCTAGGTATAAAAATAATGCAGCTAGCCTTCATTTCGGAGTGAAATAACATATAATGAAATGAGTTTATACATGTTCTGATCTCACACCATTCCTCATTCTCGTATGCATGCATATTATGCATTCAAAAACATAAAACAAAATTCGCAATAATTTTGAAACCAATTTAATATAAAATTTACAGTAATGCAGCAATTGCATTGTTTGAACAATAAACTAATTCATTTAACACAACTTTGATGCCATCCACTCTAAGCAGGTAGCATAAAATAAAACCACACCGAGATTCGTTCCCATAATTACAACACCGTTTACTCAATATTATAAATAACACATTTAATGAGTCATTAAGCCGAGTTCGTTTGATGCGCGCCGAATGAGCCCGGCGGATGCGAACGTTCAATGACTGACGGCCGGCGGGATCGCAGGATTATATTACCGCGGACCGATTCGCGACGTTCGGCACGCTTCGGCCGTTACGATCTCGATACGTCACGTATAATGTTTCGATCAAGAATCTGAGCTATTTCAATTTATTACTAGCTTTCGATAGTGCTATCATAAAATCTTTTAATAAGACATATGCAACGTGTTTACAGGATGTGCCTATAACTATTATTGTATATTAAAAAAAAAACAATTATGTTCTAAATTATATTTAAAACAAAAAAAAGATACATAATATTTCACATATAATATATTAAGGCATTGGTAACAAGATTTCCAGTTGTTTTAGCAGTAGTCATGAGAAGACAACAGTGAAAAGAAGAAATGGAAATAGAGTTCCTTGAGGGCGGTCGATCCAGAAAGACTACCGCACAAAAAATGCATTAAAACTTTCGAAAAGCAAAACTAAAGGATCTGAAGAACATTCTAATCAATCGTCAAAATCGAATTGTTAGAAAAATTATGTATGCAAATGCAAATATTTAAATCCGTTTCGCGCATGCACCTGTTAACCGACTACATTAGATTTTACAAAATATATATTTTTTTAATTTGTAAAAATCGTGACACGACCGCAACCACCCGGGACATCAAAGTTCCAATCTCGGAACAAAATCCCAACTCTCAGAAGGTAAGTACGGACCAATAAAATGTATAGACAGACAGCGAGAGAAGATTTCGATTAGCTTCGCTTCCTCAATAGAGCCGCTAGGGTTAGACGCCCGACACATAAGCAGCCAGATCAGCATTTGTATTAACCTGCGAGTACCTGCAAACTGCCAATGCCGGCCATAAACATACGGGAAATTAAAAATCAGGATACCTGACTATTCTAAAAGCGTAATATTCAACACGTCTCTATAGACGCGCTTACTGGAAACATTGCGTTTAATAAACAAGTATTGTTGAATCTTATGCTTTTCGGATCATTTTTTTTCCGTATATTTACTCACGACTGCCTAATAATATCAATTATAGTTTTTACAGAAAAATTCAGATCAGGATTTCATAGTCAGAAAGCTCGATTGACCAAAAAGCCTAGAATTTAATGGCACTCAATGTAAGTGCTTACCGAATTCATAACGAAAAAAATCACATCGTGAGTTGAGTGTTATTGGATTGTATGCTCTCAAAGCACTCAGGTCTTCGACTAGGAATACCGTTTTGAATTAAATTTTAATTTATAATGATAATCATCGTCGTTATCATTCATTGAAAAATGTTTTTTTTTTCCCATCGGCCGGTATAAATTTAAAGCCTAGTTACGTGCGCAACAGCGTATCTACAATACTTCGTCCGAAGATATTGTTTAAAATATCGTTTATCCGGTTCTACCTAAGAACTTCTGTATTTCCTGATAAATACCGCTACTAATAAGAGTTATCTTCGATTTTCATAAATATAATTAATCGGTACAAAATAAATAATCCAAGCTGTTTATAAATCAACCGTATCTATTTGCATTAAGCGTGCTATTTGTGAACTTCGGACAGACAGTTTTATTTTTATATTTATAGGATACCTACGAAATTCTTCAAAATATGATGAATAAGCCAGTTTGAGCACCTAGATGGCGAGATGCTTGGCAGTGCAAGCATTAGTCTGGCTCGGACTTGCAACAAGTTTCCGCAGTCGCCTCGTGACTCAAGCGCCATACAAAAAGAAATAGATTAAAATTTCTTCACTTTTGTACTTGTACGGCCATTCAAGCGGAGCAGCATTACGATACGGAAACAAGTTACAAGTCAGGACCCAGCCTTAAATAATAAAAAAAACTAAGTGAACTATATGTAAGAATCTATTAACAATACCGCACGTATAGTCTGTGAATTTTAAAATGATTACACATCATACGTTATGAAGCTCTATTTCAGAACTGCTATCTATTTATAATTTTATTAGGTAAGACATTTTTTTTAAATTCAAATTAAAAAAATACTCTGGTTTGACACTGGATAATCTCACAAATCTATAATCTAATCTAGGTAGGTCATACATACAGCAAACATTTTCCTTCGTTAGCATAAACTGATAGTGAAAAAATTCGCAAGTTGCAGTATCTATGTTATTTAGATAGTAAAAATTAGATAAGAAAAAAATCATGTATAATTTACGATAAAAAAATATGAGTTATCAATTGAAATACAACTAATAAAAAAATGTGTGATTTCCTTTTCTGGGTAACATAAATAAAACACACTGCCTATTGACATAATCAATATTATCTGGTTACAAAAAGATATCTCACTTGTTTGAAATTCAATAGGCATAGAGTTAAACAGCAGATTTATCAAGATTATTCAAGTGCACAAATGTGATAAACTTAATTTGTGCAAGTATATTTATTTTCCTCGATTACTTCTAAGTATCAATAAATCTATTTTTTTGTATATTCAAAGGCATCTTCAGATATTATTGAAGTATTTTATTTGTGCATTTAACTTGATAATAAATATTAAACACAATTAAGAAGTGTGTGTATATTATCCCTACAAAAAATAAAAACATTTAATTCATAATAAATTACTTTTTATAAAAAAGTTTAGTGTCTAGGATAACAAAAACTTAAAGTACCCTTTAAACTATAAAGATTAAGACGTTTTAAATAAGAAAAATAATATGATGTATATATTATCTTCACATACTATTATCAAACTTTAAAAGAAGATCTAAAATCCAATGCATGATCTATCATCAACTGATAATTTTAAAAAATCATTACTTAGTTTTGAATAGAATTCTATCAGTAGATAAAAATGCAACAGGTTAGAGGATCAAATGAAATTATTTTTTCATAAGTTGTGAGTTCAGCTAATTATAACTGCTAACACATAATTAAAAATATGAAATGAACCTTTTTTTCAATTAACAAGTACTTACTTTGTATGTTTAACATGATCATGGAATAGTTCACATTCCAATGTTTTAACTCTTAGAGTTGACATATCTCGAAGAATTAAAACAAAATATGGATATGAACAATAACAACTATGCTGGCAGCCAGCGAACCTTATCGAAAGATAATCTTCTCACACATTAACCATTAATGCACACTTTTACTACCCTATGTGCATAAATAGAAAATATAAACACTCATAAAATGCTGCAGAAAATCCCACAACTATCAAATATCCTATTTATTCAATGTTCACATTGATTTCGTAATAACTATTATAATTAAAATTTACTCTTCTGTTTTGTACCTTCATTATAAAAGACAATCATTTGTACCGTTATGTTGAAACATTGAGATAATTAGACATACATTAAACATCTTTTGCATACACTATTATGCCATTTTTAATTATATTATTTCAAACAAACGGCTGTACTTCATGATAAATAAGAAAAAATAATCAACATTCAACACAATTCTGGATTATGTCCTACACACTGAAGCGGTTATTTTGCTCATGAAGATACTACTATCTGTTGTGACCTTAGCGGTCGATTAATTTTATTCATCTACACATCAATGTAGCTATTTATGATACTGCACAAATTATCTCAATTATAAAAATATGTTACATAAAGTACAAGTTAAAAATTGCATGGTTTTTAAATGGATAAAACATCCCGTTAAAAATGTTAATTCAACTTTGCTTACATTAACATACACCATTATGATTCTGTGAAGAAAATGATAGTAACATATTTACACTTCTAACAAAAAATCTCAGCCCTTCGTCAAAAAATGCATATACCTAACAATAAATTATACAATTTTATTATAATGAGTTAAACCAAAAAAGAAACCTTAAATAATGTTGAGACTTTACCTCTGAAAACATATAAGATATTCATTTCTTGCCTGGCTCATAAAATTTAATAATGAAATAACTGCCGACTTGTTGTTATCATGGTATAAATCAAAATTGTACTCATTTAATGCAAAGAATCAAATTTAGTTTAAAGTTTATAATCAAAATAATATAAGCGTGACATTTAATAAAAATTAAAATTTTGAAGAAATAAACAACATGATAATTAGGCCGAAAGGAGTTCCTCGAGGTCCATGAATACAAGTTAATATAACTTCATATAATATTTAGAAGTAAAATTTGACGGAAGTGCCAAAATTTAAAAAGAACTAAATAAAGATAAATCTGGAAAAAAATTTACTTGTTCTTCAAAATTAAAAACAACAAAAGCTCATAGATCTTATGTCATAAAAACATTTAAACCAAACTTGTAGATGAAAAATTGCATGGTTGGTGTCCCTAATCCAGTGCGTGAAATACTATGTCATGTCAAATGAAAATGTGTATCATTCCTGGTAACTATTTTCTTTATTAAAATGGATATGTACGTGTAATATAACAATGCAAACTGCATTGCGAGAAGTTAATAATTAAATAAAGCCAGAAATAACCTTAGCTTTGATTTGGTCTTTACTGAAACTTTTAACTAGTTTAGTGATTGAACACTAGATAACCCGAAATATAAACTTGAAGCTGATCGTTATTGAATTACATTAGCTAATATAACAATCACATTAAGCTATGTTTTAATAATAATAACTAAACATTCTTTTAATAACATTTTTTTACTGGTCACAGATACAGATAACGATAGAGTTTATCACGCATAATGTTTCTAATAGCATTGTTAGGTTAGGTTTTACAAACTATAGTGATTCATATCACTAATATTTGTGTTAAAAGTCAAGTCAATGAATATTTAATTGACGACGTCAATGAAACGAATATGCAAAGCAATAGAGCTACAAACTTAATGCATTCTATGATTATGAATTGATTAGCACATTGGAAAAACTAGTCAAGTTATGTTCACAGCACATTTAATGAGAACACCAAATAATTATGACAGATCAACAATTTTATATATTTTTAGTAGAATGAAACACTTTCTATTATAACTATGACTGATTAATAGATAGAAATTAGGTTTTACTCACCGCGGCTGCGGGGTGCCTTGCCGGTGTGGGATACATTCTCAATGCAGGCACTTTTAAGCGTATGATGCGAGATCAAGATGCTTAACCTAATAACCACATTTCAAGTTCGGAAAACGGAGAGCTCGTTTCTACTATCGCCTCATATTTCACAGGTATCGATATTTTCATTGAAAAAATCCACATCAATAAACGTCACCTTGTCACCATAAACACAATACCCCACACAACAGATTTCATAAACCACAATAAATTGTGACCGAATCACGTAATGTTTATAAACGAATGTAATATAAAACACATGCTTTTAACGTGAGAAACTATTATAATGATGTGGAGGTATTCCTGGTGATATATGCATTCCCGGTATGCATATTGTTTTCCTTCTAGCGATTTAATAATTCCAGTAATGCAGTAATCGTCCACGCCGCCGAACAAGAGGATTACAGAAAATAACAGTATCCCATTGCGATTGGCAACATTGACGTTTGTGTGGTGGCGCCGTTCACAGATGCACCAACAAAGTATCCGAAATAAAATGGCTGCTCTGTTCATAAATTAATCATTAAAAAAAAATGCCAATGAAAAATATAAAGGTTATTTCATTTATATGTTATAATTATAACGTATTTTTACATACTCTACGATTAAAACTGGTTTTATTAATAATAACATAATATTTCATCATATATGGATCTGATGTATTATTTTCTTGTTGTATAAAATGAAACATCCTTATTTTATTTTAATTTGAATAAAATATTGTAACGTTTTAAATTTTGAATTTTTGTTCTTCGATAGTATTTGAAATAAAATAATTAAATTTACACAAAGAGTAGATTTTTTTATTTTCTAAGTTATTAATGCATTTTTTTATAGCCACACATTGTTATTTAATTGTATAGAATAAAATGTAATAAATAATGATAAAAAAAAAAGTGTACACATACACTGAGCAATTTTACTTTACTAATGTGTATTTTTTAATAAATACCAAAATGCAGTATTTAACTGTAAATATTTTATTTAGAATGTTTTTATTTAACAATTTATGTAATATACTACAATTATATTTTAAAAATAAATTTATTTTGTGCTCCTCATGTTTCTAAAAATAAATGATTTTAGTTTTTACGTCATCCAATAGATGGCACTGCAAACGATTATTTTTAGTTGACCCCGTCTGTGGATTTTACCTCTGTTACTCTCGTAAGTCGGCAATGGGTGTGAGTGAGAAAACAATTTTTTCAAATATTGAACAAAGTCAGCGTTTCTTTGTTTCTACTTCAAATCACGAACGGTCTAAAATGGCAGTAACTCCTATTGCAGCTGTTCACCGGCGGTTTCTGTGAGTGCATTCGAGTCCGTGAGACATTTTGTGTTATTTCATAAATAAATTGAGTGAAAAAGAAAACTTTTTATAAGTGTGTTTTATGGTAAAGTCTCCTTCGATAGTGGTGTTTTTGTGTTAGTTCGCATTATGGATTACAAAAGCGTCGTGTACATAGCAGCTAGGGATGGAAATCTCAATCGATTAAAAGTAAGCAATTTTTATTATTTAGAAAATATACACGTGGTTCTTACAATATCTTACATTGTAACAACATATGACACGTTTTGGGCACTACTTTGTTTGATTAACATAAAAATCATTGCGATCTTTGTTATTTTCGTTTTTTAATTTTGTAAACAAAACGGTCGAGTGTCGTGTGCAACATTGAGAATAAGTTTAATGTATTTAATCGCAAAATGCTTCCGCACAATGCACAATCTCTGTGCAGGTTACTGAATGATTCTTGTCACAATAACGGTTTTTATGTTGCCAAGCTAATTATGGAGATCTCCCAGCTTGCGTCAAATAGCTTGGCTGTCATTTGCGATCGTCTATTTCTACCCATTGTATTCAGTACATATTTCTGATATATATTTACACTTAATTACAAATATATATCTTAAGTTATATAATTAATCCTGTTTTGAATGATACTTTTTATCTAAAGATTATTATTTTCACCATGCTCCAGTCAGACTTTGTCCGGCTTGAAAACGTGTGCATGGACTATTGCTTTGAACCTATTTGATAACAGTTTTTAATACCGTTATCGTGTTTTATAGGCTACGTACGTCTGTAGATTATCATGCACTACATAAATCTTTACTTAATGAATAAAAAAACTATGTTTCATTTTAAAAAAATACAAATAAATAATAATAAAAAAATATGTGCATCTACCTACATCGTTGATAGAAATAACACCAATATTCATTATATATATATGCCACTGACATAGTAACTCTGACATACTATTATTATTTTAACATTTTAATATAAACGTATTGTATGTTTTTCAATTGGTATGTACTTGGCCCAAATGTACTCGTAATATAGTATCATTTAGCAAATTGTTATTATTCTGTACATGCCATCTTATCTTACATATGACACATAAAGATAAATTATTTTCTTATAAATAGTTACCATGTACACATATCATTTTTTACAGTACACAATGAAACTGCGAGGACGAAAGCTTTATAATACCTACATTTATATCTCCAAAAACACAAGTACCTCAAAATATTAGTACGGTAAAAATGTTAGTAAGTATTTTAACATATTTTTAATAATTGATTAAATTGGAAATAACCTCTTTTATTTCTACCCACGTTCACGATTAGTTGTATTGAAAACATGCAAGTAATTGAATGTGTTGGCTTCTTAGCCAGGGGAAAACCCCAAAATCGAAATTATATCTATCACATGGATTGTATAGTATGTAATCATCTTTTTAATTTTGATTTATAGCCAATATACTACATTGGACTAAATTCTTATTAAAAGCTGGTTACACGTTTATGTTTATCACAGGCTAAAATATAAGCGCCAATGTGTGTACTTTTATTCATTTTCATATGATTTTAGCACTTGAACAGTGGCGTGTGTGGTAAATATGTACACTCAAAAGTTACTTATATAAATTATATTCGAAATATTTCTATAAGTAAGACATAAATTCAATTACGTATAGCAAAAATTAACTAAAGCGTGTTATATGATCCATACAAATACAAAACTACCAACCATTACCACATTGAACATAATTTCGTTAATTCAAGAGTAGGTATCTTTTTTGGGTATCGATTTTTAACGAAAAGCTGTAATATTTTCAAAGGTTTTAACAGCGTTATAAAATGTGTTTTTTAGGTGTTTATTTTGTATTCACTGTAAGAAAAACCACAGGTTCGAAGCTTGTTGCGCGCCACAGTAAGTAATAAAGTCCGTATTCTAGAGACGATAGTGACACAGCAGCTGATACTCCATAGGTGAATGGTACTAGCATGAGGATGTTGGCGTTAAAGATCATATTTATCGATTTTTTTTAATCACCATAAATTATCATCAGATGATATGTTGGGTAGGGTGACCCTAGTGAGGTTTTTTCTTGTTACATGACCATCAAACCAAAGGATTCCTTAGAAACAATGAAAAGCATCCTTCGATAGGTGATCTAGATATCCGTAGCATACGTCTCCAGCATTTTCTATGATAACTTCTTTAGTGCAATATAGCTATAATTTTAGTAAATCTATTCATGCATCATCTAACAACAGATTCAATAAGAGACAATATAAAGTGATAAGTTAATAATGATGTTTTTTTAAATGTAAGTATGTTTAATTTAAATAAAATAATACATAAGAGATGTTTTATCGACCATTCGTATACTATATGTTTCAATGTAAAAAATACTGCTCAAACGACGATGCATTCAATATGGTGGCGTGAACTGCAGAGAGCTCGCAGCCAAAAAGGGCTAATGCTTCGGTCTCTAGAATGGTGTCAGAACTGCAGTGCTCTATTTCCGTCTATATTTAAACACAGTATGTTTATTCATGAGCCCTGCGACAGGTTCGGTGGGTTTGTATTTTTACGCAAGGTAATTACTGAAAACCGGTATCCATACGAAACCGTTCGGTTAACGTGACGTAACATGGCCCCTCAAAATCTGACCGGGCTGCGGCTGCGACAGATACTGTCAAATTAGTATCAGATATTCCATTCAAAATCTATCTTTACTTGCATCTAAAAACATATATTAAAGTCGCAAATGCCTCACCGCTGAAAAAGTAAAAAGAGCCCCTTGTATTTTCTTATTTCGTTGGCATATTCATGTATCACATGTGACAACTAGGAATACAATTTAGAGCAAGAACTACAAGGTTTATTTACTGTACGTATCTCATATTTTTGGTGCAGAAATAGTAGTTCTTATCTGTAACGATAGTGCGAGAACGGTCTCAAGTTGTTTTATAAAGTAATGTGGCGTGATTTTAGCGGTAAAGCAAACCAGTTTGATGATAGGCTCTCAGTTTAACTTTACACCATAGAAGATAGATACGCATACTTTTAGTGTATTAATATTTTGTATCGAAGATACATTTTTTTATATTTAAATGAGTGTCTTTATCATCAATTTCTTGTAATTAAAAAGTTGCTTAAAACAGTTATTTTTATTAAAATACTCCAAAGAAATTTTTTTTTTTATGTACATATATATTTAAATTATTTATAATTTCATCCAAAATAAGCTTTTTTTAAAAATGTTTATTTGGAAGTATATTGAAACACGCTTGTGGGTAATTGGTAGATATTTTATTTTTGGCATTGACGTGATCTTAATAAATAAATGCCGCTTTCGTAAATTTTAAAAATATTCACTTAATTTTAATTATTTTTATTCTACTCTTTTTAAGTAATTATTGCTTGTGTGGACTGCACACCACTCTTCTGAAGACACTGCTATTATCTTCTAAACAATACAAAGCAACCAGAAAACTTTTGACATAACAATAATTGAGTATGTAGTTTAATTCTTAATTTAGAAGTCCTTTTAGAAGTTGAAAGTATTTTTCAGTGTTTCGGTTATTTGACAAGCTCTTTTCTCAAGGGGATTTTTAAAAAAAAAAACCAGCGAAAACAAACTTTATTATTCAGACAGTTCGTGTGTAAATTTCACCTTTAAAGTTGATCCCAAAATATATTATGTAAAAGTATTGAGGCACATTTGTGCGTCGCATACAAATGAAGGAAATCCGAAATATTTAAGCTTTTTATAAAATTATTTTTTTTTGAGAGTCTTGGTCTCGATTACATTTTGTAAAACACAAAATGTTCCGTCGAATAAAATCATGCTAGAATATTTTATAAATTAAAAATATAGGTTGAATAAAAAAAAAGTTGTTCCATTAAGAGTTTAATTATATGATCAGCTTGTATTATTATAATTGTGCGTTATCAGGTTTATGAGTAATGGGGTGCCAGTTGTGTGTGAACGCAGACTCGTTTATTTGGACCAGTGTGGCACGATGTGAAAAATGAAATGAATGGATCTGAATATGAAAGCATGGCGGTTGGCAGCGCCTGGCCGCGGGGACAGGCCACCGCAGCGCCTTCTCCGCGGAGCCTTGACATTTATTTCAAAACACATCCACTCGAAATGTAAAATGTTTCTTCACTGACCCGCTTTTCGTATCCACACGACTTCTGAATGGACCCCAAACGTTTATTTGTGCAGAAACCTATTCAGTGTTGTCACCACCCGCCCGAGTAGACGGCCCCCGTGAAATTTAAACCCTCTACACCCGCTGCGACACAACTGACAACCGAATGGAAACTAGCCATCGGCGTCTTCTTTTTCATTGTTGATATTGAATATACTATGAAAAAATAGAGGGACCGATTGAAAGTTGTGTCGCAGCGTGTGTAGGCGGCTCGACCAATGAAAATCCTACCGCGATTTATCTAGTTTTCAACTATATTTTTTATATGATAACTTAAGTTGTATACTTAACCAATAAAAAACCGGTCCCTAAGCTTTGAAGACGAAAGGGGTCTTCTGGGTGGTGATGACAAAAAATGTGATAACTGGTATTTGCCCTTATTGTACCCACAATGTAAAATTTAAGATTTAAAAAATGGATATATCAATAATAGTTTTCTATAGAGTAAATCAAAGGATATTGCTTAATAATTAATATAATAATTTAGATTTGCAATGGTACTAATAAAAAGGTTAAAAAAAACTTTTTTTTTTTGTAAATTTGAATGTTGATCATTCAGATTGAACTTGCATCTTAGAATGAAATAAATTTTATTGAGCATTATGCAATTTAATGTGATATTATTGTATTGTGTGCAATTATCCATAGAGTGCATCTACGTTAATTACCCGGCTAAAATTAACATTATTAATAATATAAACTTATACGTCACTATTTAACTTTTTTTATTCAACTAATACACTTTCGGTTTTATTCGCTTTTATGAGGCATGTCTATGTTAAGTTATTCAGACGTGTTTATGTAATGTATCTATCTGCCCACTTCATCGTAAAAGAAAGAGTGAATTATTTATTGCCTTATAATTTTTTAGTCGTTGCTAAATCTTACAACATCTAAGTACTGAGTACTGAACAGCTGAAATTGTAGGTTGTGATACATGAGCTGTGTTTAACTGTACGTTGCACATTGCAGTGACGTTTGTTAATGTAGTTACTCTAAAAGTAACTGTTTGAACGGGACTTTACATTATATATATATATATATATATATATATATATATATATATATATATATATATATATATATATATATATATATATATATTTATGATATGTTAGTTCAGCATTTGTGACACACGTAAGCTGATATCCACTTGAAAACTTTGTATCTGGTAGCGACACAATGACAGATATATGTTCCCACTTCACAGATGGTTTGTTGGAATCCTTATATTGCATCTGCAGTATATTAACCTGAAATTTTATATATCCACATTTTTTTTCAAATATGTCCTGCTATTTGTATACATGATAAATAATTTTACTCCACGTTTTTCACTATATCAAATATTTTTTATGTACGTATTTTTTTCGAGGTTAATGTCAAAAATAAATATTTTTGGTGATTGCAAAACATGTTTCTATCTTAAGTGTTTACCTGCACAAGAAGCCAACGACATTTTTATGAAAACATGTGTTGGCTGAGTCAAACTTCCAAGTATTCATTTTCATCTTATTTTTCTATTTCTACCGCTAACACAACAAAGATATCCAAGTATCCAAGAGATATCTTAATGTAGATCAGAAAATACTTGGAAATATCACACGAGTAATCGTGACATTGGAAACTATACCTTACGACCTCTAAAATAAAACAGATTAATTGGTAGGTAATATACTCGTTTGCATGCAAGTATTTTCGTATTACTTTGTATCTGGAATGTTTGTTTCCTTATCATACTACCTTTTTATGGGGTATCTAAAATGAAAATATTTTTTGTTGCTTTTCTTAAGGAGTCGATTTTCGTAATCAAATTATTTTGTTTGGCTTTGACTCTATTGGCTGGTCGCAAGTTGTGTCGTTACGTGTGAAGAATATTCAAATATTAAAAAATGTTATAGACCCAAAATAAGTCCAAAAAACATATATACAGCTACTTTTTCTTATGTCCCTACCTCGCTTGTGGTCTTGATTCTTCTTGGGTGTAGTCAGCATGGTGAAATAATATAAATTAAAAAAAAAGTGTCCATTGTACTAGCGACGAACACGTTATTCTATGGGCCGTTGATTCTCCAACAACCTGTCTTCAAGTTTAATTGCTATGGTTCGTTACCCAAGCAGTGGAAATTTAGCATATTTACATTTTATTTAATGATCTTGCAAGTATAATTTAAATTATAAACTTTTGTTGCAGGTTTGTTGTTCAATATCCCTAGCACTAAATGATTATGTTAATATGCTAAATGTAGATATAAAACTTTTTATGGAGTAAATTTTATATTGAAAGGTCAAATCGCTTTTTTTATGGTAGAATAGCTAGATTAGAGAAACATTGAACAGTGCAATTGCACAATAAAAAATCTATTGATTATATGCTATATGATTGATCTTTTTTTTGTTTATTTTTTGTAGATCTAAATGTATGAATGTTAAGTTTTTTTTTTACATGTACCACCATCCCAGCAAACTGGAAAGTAAAATCGATGCGGCATTTTGGTTTTATAAAAATACTCAAACTTTTCATCTCGGCCGTGTGAATTATTTACGTTCCTGCGAATATAAAAGTATTACAAACGATAGAAATCAACTGGTCGTGAATGTGCTTAAATTTGATTAACAACGTACGTGATTTTTAATTAATGATGTGACGCCACCACCATAAAAATTTGAGTGCAAAAAAAATAGATACTATCTTGTGATTCGTGGTAGTGCCCATCAGTCTGTAGCCTGTCTCTCCACTGCTGTGTGATATTATTTTATTAAATTGATTATGAAGTTTTATGTATTATATATACTAAACTCACCCGGAAACACTTTGTAGTCTGTTTTTGCCGAACAGGAGAGTGCCCTATCCTGTTCGCCAGGTATCATTTAATTGAATGTGGGATTTAACACGTCATTTTAGTGGTTTTCCGTCCGCAATAGAATTTTTAAATCATAAATACAACGGGTTTGACATTTAGCTAGTTATGAATATAAAATGGGATTATGGAGATATTCATAAAGCTACATTATATAATTGTTTTTGCTCATTTATCTAGTGCGATCGATATAATTTTAATAATTTTTTGGAGATGACTCAGTTTTTAGATAATATCAAGTATTTACACTAATACAGGTACGTGAAATTGTTTTAAAGACCATGACATCCTTCTATTAGAATTTGCTCTTAAAGTGATTTGCTGTTTTTTTTACTTAGAGCTTTATATCAGCTTTATCAAGCCATTAATTTATTTTTAGAAAAATCTCATTAGGTGTTGTTATTAACGTTTGCACTAATGTAATATAAATACTGCAATTTTAAATATTATTATTACCAAGGATAATTCTTTATCTCTATCAAAAATATTTTATAAGTAGTCCTAATACAAATTCATTCATTTGCCGAGGTAAAAATTAACTTTTTATTTTTGTCCTCTTCTGGACAATTAAGGGTCTTGTTTGCTCTGAGAAATTTTAATACACTTTGAAATTATCTTCCAGTTTATTTATCTCACTAGCGAGCATGATCTGAACAAATGGTTATTTTGATACATATATGTATCCAAGTATGTCTTCGGTTAGTTTGAGTCGGTGAGCAGTTATATTTTAACACCTGGACATAACTACACAAAGTTCTTCGTGTCGTAATCATTTTTATATCCAGTTAGTTATCTGTAGTCAATTTAATATCGCGCCATACCAAACTTAGTTTGTTTGTCTTCAGCCAAGAACCTGTTACCCTTGGAGCGAACTAACGCACGGACTAGATAACCAACTTCATCTTTTGTTTTGGTAAATTTAAGAAGTAAACAATTAGTATTTGGAGGATAAACTCTGATGTTGGGTCATCATCATCAGCCGGGTCGTTTCGCTGGTGGTTCGCGGATTGCCCTTGAAGTCTTCATTGTGTTTTTAACCTTAATTAAATTACGTACGCGAATTTTTCTCTCCGTACGAAAGTTGATTTCACGCGGGGGTCAAGCTTTTTTCTGTTTGATAAATTGCTCAAGTTGTTATAGCTTGTATTATGAAATAGACTGCTTCCATTTAATTAATGTTCTGTTTTTTTATTGTTAATTATTCAGTGTCATGGTGGCGTAGCGGCCGCAGTGCTAGAGTTAGAACTTAATTACAAAAGTACGAGATTGCTGTCTTAAATTATATTATTATAACATGAAATACTCATCTTCTTAAAATATAAACATTAAACGTTTTCAATCTAATATTTCCACATTAAAATTTACGAAGCTGCGATTTTAAAATGTTCCAGAAAAAACTATTGCATTAATATAATTCCCATTAAAGAATATACAACCGAGGAGATTATGTAACTTCTGACATCTGACATGTTTGTACTTAATGCATATCTCATTTCAATTTTTACACCGTTATAATTCATAATATTAAATTATAAAAAAACTTGTATATGCCAGATTTCGATCGTTAAGAAAGATTATTATTTCGAATTTGCGTGTATGGTCGGTTAGTCTTTGGTTATATAAATCTGAGATATCGATCCTCTCCAAAATATATTAAAATACGGAGTAATTTTAATGTTTAATATTGATACTGTTAAAATGTTTTTAGATTTAATTTAAAAAATTGAGAGTACCTTCGTTTATAGGAAAACGTTCATCCAAAAACATTACCATCACTTTCAAAACGGCAAAACTAAGTACATAGATATATTATTTCTGACGTATTTCAGTTTTTATGTCATGGTCATTGAGTTCGTAGCACAAGTTGTAGGAAATAATCTATATACTTATAAATATTTCAATGAAAGGTAACATTTTATTGCACTGGGCAGCTTCATTTTTTACTTTAGGCATTTCGAATCGACTATGCGAGCCTTCGTCAGGGAGTTGTGCATGAAGTGAAATGTATATAGTTATTAAAATTCCAGCGCACCTCCTCGAGATGCGGCCTCGCTTGGCTTTGGCCGTTCATTCACGTTCCCTGATGAAGGCTCAAGCAGTCGAGCAACCGTTGATTATCTATACTCTAAAACCTTCAGAAATTATATCTGAGAGTCATTAGAACCATCGATCTCCCTATAAATAATTGGAGCTTAAAATATCAAATAAATAAACTCGTTAGATTTGGTTCATTATCAGGATTTGGAATCGATGTGATGTGCGATAAATTTCCGAACCCGCTCAAGGCGAAACGTCTATTGATTTCAGTCAGCTCTTACTTTATCCTTTCGAAGAGCTCTGCTAGGTCAAACAGTGAAATCAAACTTTGAATTCTTATAATTAATATGATGGCTATAATCTGCCAATAACATAAAGTGAGAATTTCTCTAGGAAGTCTGCATGTAAAAACTGCATGTCACGGGTGAGGTTAGTTTATTAAGTTGTGCCTCACGTCTCTTGCCACTAAGCTGACGTCAGATACTTAAAGCTGTAGAATCGAAACACCGGCTCATCGCAGGAAAGATATGATGGTATCATATTCGTGGAAAGCTCTGGCATTAAAAAAACCACTGCATAACATTTAAACTGATGCTGACATCATTCAATCGTATTCATGAGAAAATCTGGGTATTCCCTACAAATTCAATTAAATAATATGATGTGATGATATTATTGGATAATATAAAAGTTATGTTTCTACATTTCTGAGTCTATTCATTATTTTTTTGTTTTCAAATGTTTTTCATTAACAAATGTTAAATCAATAAGTTTGCTCTAAATAGATACTGGGTTTTGTATTTATAGTCGATTTGATAAAAAATATGACTTGTTATAATAAAATCGATATGTGGAAATGATAGTGCTTGGTATTTTTTGGGACTTTTATAATTTTACCGTCTTATATAACAACATGCCCTACTTGGTGGTAAATTGTCTTGTTGCACCGAATTATTCAGTGTCATTCACGATAGCGGATCTATTGTATATAAGTTACGGTTAAATGACACCGTTGCTTTATTTTTATCTAAAGATTTTTCTGTTTTTCGGTCCATAGATCTGTAAAGTTAAATTATTGAAGAAATGTTGCCACCAATCGGTTGCTTCATTGTTGACTTGTGTTTCGATTTGCTTAAGTAAGCGATTAAGTTACGGTATGTTATTAGGACCGTTAACTCCTGACTTAAATTTTCCATTCTGATCCCAGTATCGCTTGGCCAATCTGGAATAGATACCTATAAACTATGAATTAACTGACTGCTACAAAACTGAAATGTATAATCATATTCGTGGGAAAATTACTGCAGAAATGAGTTTGTATAATATGCGACTCAGTATTTTTTTTTAGAAATTGTAATATATATTATTAACGTTATTGGATAAGAATTATAAAAAAAAATACCTGATGTATTATGAGCCTGTCATTGGTTTGCCATTTCGAGAAATAACGGTTTGTACATGACACTCAAACAGACCGCATGTTTTTAGAATGACTTGAAACGTTTTCTCAGTATCTTTATTGTTTAAAGATACATTCGGTACAAGTAATATTACGATAAATGGCAATTCATATAAAATAACAACACTAAATACGCAATACACGTATATTAAATTTTTATTCGATGTACAGACCACCTATAAAATACTTTCATCGTGTACTTACTATAATTCAATATACGTATGTAAGCACATTTTACCACAACTGTATAGATTTGTTGATGCGAAGTTCGATATGTACTATCTAATATTTCAAGTTTTATTATTATCTGATGATGCTGTCATTGTTTATTTATTCACTTATCATATTTGTTGTTGACATGACAAAAATTCTTACCTGCCGACAAAAGCTTAAATTTTATTTATTTTTTTGTGTACTAATAAATAAAACGAATTACGCTTAATAAGATGAAAATTAAAATAAAGGATATGAGTGTGTGGGGCTAATATTTAATATGTCAATCTATAAATAATTATTTTATTACCTTCCTATTGAAAATCATTATTAGTCAAGGATAAATAATTTGAATCGATTGCAAGATGTTTGTCCTACTACCTCACAACAGCCAACATTACTTTAAATTTTGAAATCATTGGTAAACTATAAATAATGTAGGTTTGTAGTTTGTTATCGAAGAACGATAAGCTTACATACCTGCAAGATATAAAAATCTTAGAAGTGTTATTGTACGTGTGTCTCGAATCAGATAAAAATAAATAATACGCCTAATTTAAAATTAATTACTTACATAATACGTTTGACTACTCGTTAACAATGGGGTGTTCTTGCATAACAACAAAACACGAAACTTTTTTTTTTTTTTGCAATGCATGTAATTTATTAATATTATAACTATATAAAATATTAAGAAAATAAATAGTTATAATTAAATATTTTTTAACAATTCGACCTAACACGATTGACTTCTCAATAGCTCTACTTGCACAACAAGTAAACGTAAAAAATATTTAATTTTTGTAGCTTGGTTCAAATAAAAACCATATTGAGTGCTGCTATTCATTTTTTTTTCAGATTTGGATACTGAATTTGAGCCAGACATAGTTATGTGTAAAATATGAGTATATTCACATACAGAGCCTATTTTTCTTAGCTCTCACTTTATTTATTAATTGCATATAAGTGAAAAATAATAATACTGTAATTTATAAAATCTATTTTAAGAGCAAGATAGACCCAAAAGCACTTTCGATTGTATTCAATTAACGAACTCTTATATTCATACTTCATTTTTTATAAACTGTTAATATAAAATAAGTAATTTGAATTTGTAATTTTTTACGTACAGCTATCGATAAATCATAAAATAAATTATTTTTACAAGCCAGTATTCAAGAACCTGAGTCGGCCGCTATTAAATTATTTCGAGTACTATAAAATAGGTCATGTAATGTTTGTCAGATACAAATCCCAACCTTGGACCTCGTGCCGGTTTCAGAGCGCCGACAATAATGTTGCGTTTTTGTCCCCTTTCACGGTAGGCACTACTTATAACAAATTGAAATAGATTGGACGATTGACTGTGAGTTATTACTGACTCGTCCTAATGCTGATATTACTACTATAACATATTCTACCATTGCGATATCAACTGGGGATAACATGTATCTCCCAACGTGTTCAGCCAATACAGCCTATTGCGATGGGTATCTGTATTTGCCAAGTTCTTGTTTAAAGGCAAGAAATTATAAAAAAAGTATATGTGAAATTTTTTTGCCTCCAATATCCACACTGCAGGCAGCTTATCTCGGGGACTCGAGTTGCTTTGTTGTTAGATAAATAAAAACAGCCAGATTATCTGTCTGAAAGGCCGATCAACAAATATATTAGTATATGATCTGTCAAAACTGCAACGATAATGAACTATTTTAATAAAAAAATATATAGATTGAATTGGGATTTTGTTAAATAAGTTGCAGATACAATCCCAATCAGCGAAGTAGCAGTTAATGCCATCCGTTCAACGTATACCCCAACGAATTGATAAAAGTGTCTACAGTACACTATCTAATAAAGATAACACCCCCAAGAATGCCCTGATCACATAAATGCGGCAAATATAAATGTATTTAGTTCTTGTCTTGAAATCATAGGTGTCTGTTTCAGCCTTATTTCTAGACAATAATACGAGTATATACATATACTTTTTCAAAATAGTATGAGAGGTTTTTTGCGACAGCACATAATTTTACACAGAAAATAGTTATTAAAAAACCCCTATAAACTGCATAATCATAACTTGTATATAAGTCACAGCAGAAGCACGAAACTATCTATTTTAGGTTTAGTTAATAAAGGTTTCTAAGACACGTGAATGTATATAGCAATGTTATTTACAATACTGCGGCGCTGGCGTTATTTGTTTGTAACCTCAATAGCACTCGGCCAGCAGAAATGCGTGACCAGACCCGCGCTCAGTGCAAGCCCGCGTCTAAAAAGCCCAGCATGATGGATTTATAGGAATCACTGCCATATTGTATCACAAAAAGACTGTCCCTTACTTGTATGACTAAGCATGTACGAGCATATCGCAGAAGTAGAACTTTAGTTAAGCTGAAATTGGACAATCTGGGCTAATAGTGCAGTCTTTTTTTCTAAAAATGTATTTATTTACTCGTCCTAAACCAATGATGGCAATTTCAGCACGAATTTCATTTTCGCAAAACAATAAATATACAATTTAAAATAATTTCAAGTAAGCAGTATTAATGTAATTTTTTTTTACGTAAAACAATTTTTCTTTTATATTTTGATATTGTCGTATTGCATTTAAACGTAAGATCGAAAAAAATACTCTCTATCTTATTTAGTACTAACGATAAATTCTGAAGAATTTTTACTGTTATGTGTATCAAATTTGGACAGAATTAGATCATGAGACATTCACTCGGGTTCAAAATGTATTTAAACCTATCCAAAAGATCTATTACATATCATAGGCACATATATATTTTTATATTTTTTTGACAGAAAGTACTTGGTGGAATTCCATTTTTATACTTCTTTTGCTCAGCTTTTTGTTTTAATTTGTGTCCGGTTTCGCCAACCTATCTCGTTGGCATTTTCAAACGAAGTATAGGCATATATGTTTGACACTGAAAAATCACCCAAGCGTTAATTAGATAGGCATAATGTGGAAGATATTTTTTATGTCGTCAATTCTTTGAATTGACTAGGTCAGGTTTTGTCAGCCTCTGAATTTTTTTAATGTTTATTTTTTATAGGATATATTAAGTTCTCGAAATTAAGCTAATTGACGCTCATTAAAATCAACTTAGTTTTTATTAACGTATACGGGCTTATCAAGAAGCAGGGTCACGTATTGATCTTTGTACAGGCGTAGCGCAACTGCTCGTTACGGGCTTGATAGAGATTGTAGAAGTTTCCGCTGCAGCTCCCAGGCCTACACACTCTACAGCACAGCCAAAAATCCAACGGCTCTTATTTTTGGTATTTTATATAGTTTTGCCTGTTAACAGTGCAAAAAAGGATATCAATCACTAATCACCGTCACGTTGTCAGCCGTGTCTAAGCGTGTGCAGGCTGCTTTGAAACAGCAAAAATCTAAATTAAAATTAAAACACAAAACCTAAAATATTTTACTGGCTCATCACTTTGAAATGTAATTGAAATTTTTTATATTCAGTTTTGTGCTTAAAAAAAATGACAATTCTAAGACGATATAATATTTCGAATATAATCAGCCCCCAAGTCGCCATGAAGTCAGTACATTTCTGGCTGGCTTTCCACACCTGGTGGGTATTTACTCAACTCCCGCAGTTAACGAGTTGATTGCTTTTGCGTTATCTCTCAATAGCCCATTTGTAAAGGTGAATAAACTCATCGTTTTTATGCATTACCCGCGCACACTTTATTACTTCGTGTATTACTTCTAATAATATATTATGCTTTTAAATCGAGCGAAATCACGCTGCAGCTATTTAACGTGTAGTACATTCATACAATGGGGCCTTGCAAGACATCGGGCGCAGTCCGCCGGTCGTCCACGAAGCACAAAAAATCTAACAAAAAGATAAATCTCAGGATACCGTGCTTTGCACTATGCACACGGCTAACTTGTTTTCTCTCCAATTTATTATATTTAAAGAATTTGTATTCATCTACTGGCTAAGCACGCAGAAAACAAAATGGAAAAACAATGCATGCCGTGTAATCAATTGACCCAAAGTGTATACAAGCAAATATGCATAGAATGGCCATTATTTCGAAAAATCAATTAATAATGATAAGCATTCGATGAATTGAGAATCATTGTTTATATGATATCCGATATCATCGGTGAAAAGTTTATTTAAAAAAATACAATTCCTCTCTCTAACATCGATGCGCTTTGTCCTCGGCAATATTGAATTGATAGATTTGACTGCCATGACATGCAAGAGTGTGTTCGAATGGTCATATGCTATCGATATCCATGCATCATGAACGGTTCGAAGAATGCGCATCGACCGGAATGCTCGACTTAGCGGACGATCTGTTATGTCAGTGGTCGATTGTCATGTGGATATAATTTTGATAGCTTGTAAGCTCAATAGCGTAACAAATGAATACAAATACCCGCGGCAACACCATTATTAATAACGCGTGTCTAACCCAATTTTCGACTTTATATATAAGTCGCCATTGTTATTTTTTGAGGCCGAACTAAATTGAGTGTTCACCGCACAGGTGACCCTGACCCGATCTCTCATATTAATTATTTATAATTGACGCGAATTCCACCAATCCTTGCGGTTGTACGGTGCGATCTTAGTCATGGCTGCTGTGAATGTATCGTGAAATAAGCATTCCTCGCATTGCTGCCGTAATCTGTGCATAAGCTTGAATACACATTGGAAAAAGTCAAACGCATTTTCGTAGTCCTACGCATACACTATCCTTATTAAATTATTTCGTATTGATTCTGAACACTCTGCAGTTGAAACAGTTGCAAGATCATTGTTTTCAAAAACTGTTTGTAATAATAATTCAATAAAAACGATTTAATAAAATTTAATTGAAACTTTGAATATATTTGATGCGACCAATTTCATCAACAGTGTGTATTTATGATAAACTCATCAATCAAGTAAATTTTAAAAACAGGCAGGCAGGAAACCAATGTAATGTGCCTAACTGCATTTTTTCCCAGAGACAACACAGGTATTCTCGCTAGGGCATTTTTTTATGATTGTTGTTCCCAACAGACCGCCGAGTAACCTTTATGATTGTATTGTATATGGTGCCGCCCGGGTACGTTGTATAATTGTGTTCCCAGGCCGTCAGGAAATACGTGTCTAATCCTATATCTGCATTTCGTTTGCTAAAGCACGTATGCCGGCTATGTTTTATTATGAATATCTAGTCAAACTGTGTAGATTATTTCTAAATAAAAATGACTATACTGCGCTGCAGCAGATAATAACTAACTCAATCGTCGGCGAAGCTCTGTCTCCCGATGGATTACATTATAATTAAATCAACCGTCGGCGAAGCTCTGTCTGCCGAAGGTATAAAATAAACTCCATAACATAGTATTGAAAGTGTTGTTATTCCATACGTTCGAGAGAAATCCGGTGTGCATCCTACGGTCACCATATCATAAATTGGTGTCACAAGTGGGATACATAATACCAAAAGACATTTTATCTTAATAGGTTGCAATAAGCGGAATTAACAATATTTTTTTTATAATTTAACCCGGATGACCTCCTTTATCATGGTGTACTGGTAAGTGTGTGCTTTTTTCACTTATAATTACCATGTTATTACTTTTTTTCAAGATCTTTCTATATCGTAAGATCGATAGCCTTTCCATTGAATCGATTTTGTTATTCATTGACATCGATTGCAATGAGGTTTTTTTTTAATGTTTTAAATGTGATTTCTTGCAATTTATTCCAACACATATTATTATATCTACGATAGACTGGTTTAATTTGTAACAGTGTATATTTAAATAGCAAATATGAATATGAATAGTGATTACGATTATTTTTATTATGATTATTTTGCCCTTTAAGGACTACTTAAGACTTTGTCTCATTTCCTTGTTATTTGGCAATTAATATTTGTTGTCTTGTTTATTTTTCATACTTGTTTTTTTTCTACGAAAATTCTACTCTGGTATTTTATATATTTTTAAGCTTTTTTTGTTGGTAAATAATGTTTTAAAATACATAAAATAAGTCATTTTTTAATTTTATTTAGAGATCGTTCATAATAAATAAGCTTATTCACAACTGAATTAAACTATCAAAACTGTATAGTCAAACCTGTGCTGATATTCTTATTATAAATATAAATATGTATAGAGCATTTAAATATTTATTTATGCCAAGTCTTTATTATAGCAAAAATATGAGAAAATCTACTGCCTAATCTAAATCGTTGGTCCAACTGAACTCTTAGGTGTATGAGAAACATTTGAATCATGTGAAAAATAAGGAATGCATGCAATGAATCAATGCAATCGTAGAGTAAATTTAATTTCACACGAAATCGGATCTACATTCAACTCCTCATTTTTTAACTAATGAAAATTGCCAAAGGTCACAACGGAACATTTAGTCAGATGAATTATTTTATTTATCTCACAATTAATTCCGGGTTCAAACCTGGCATGAGAGTGGTTTAAATTTCTCTCGGCTTGCTTTCGTATGCAAAGCAGAAATTCGACGCGCTGCATGTTTTGTTATTTTTTATCTGCTTGACCTCAACCGAGTGAGGTTACTTAATCGCCCAGTGAGTATTGAATAGCAATGTAACAACAAGTCGTGTTCTGAAAGTGTTATAACAGACGGACGCAATTTTCAACGAAAATCGATTATTATCACAAGGTTTCAACTTCTCGGGGGAGAATGTGACTGCCCATACTTTTATTTATAAATTTATTTTACTTTTTTACTTTGTAAATGGAAAATTGAACAATGATTTAATATTACAACGCCAAGAACGAAATCATGTATTCGAAGTTTTTTCAAGCTTAATTATTTTATAGCTGCAATATTCGTGTGTTCTTTTGTCGGTTTCCCGGATAACGTCTGCTACCGGGCAATAAAATCCGCGATGTCAAATAAACCAGCAGAGTGTGCTGGCAGTCCGAAAATAACCTTTGGCGCGTGTCACGGCCGGCCGCCTCTCCTCGCGCTTGCACAGCCAAACTCCATCAGACAGGCGGGCAGGAAATGTCCGCTTCCCGCTCCCGCACCGCCTTGTGAAGTGGACTCTTACTCCACACGTGACATGGCAACCCTTTGCGTCAAAATGCATACGCGACGATATGAAAAAGCGACGGCGCGCCAATACGAATTTTTCATTTTTCATTTAGCGCATTATACCTCGCACTTACGTCGATTTCCGTTCCATACCGATGCCGAAACATGAAAGCGTCTGCAATCGAATATATAAGCTCTATCTACATTGCATTGCGGTATTTTATTATTTTATATACAAAAATGCTACAATTTGATTTGGAGTCATTGATGCAAAATTATTTTGGTTTGAGAAATCGTAGTGACTTAAATTAGATCACGTGAAATTGGAATATGTAATTCAAGTTTTATATTTTCATTTTATCTTTCATCACACACGGATCCAATTCACAAGACTAGCAACGCGGATTCATATTCAATAAGTTGAATAAATTACGAGCTGAATATAAATGAGCGATTCAACTTTGCGCAATGGAGGAAGTTTAAAAAATATTCGTTTTTTTATAGTGTAGGATGCATACATTTTTGATACGTTTGTTTTATTTAATATACATAATATTATTTTATTTAACCAATGACATCAAAACGAAATAGTGAAATATTTTATTACATCTAGTCACGCAACGAGAACCGTTGTGGTAATTCAAGACGCGTTATTCGTATGACTTTCAGATATGCGACTTTTCTTGGAAAAAGAACCTTGTATCACATAATCTATTATCTTTATTTGGTCGTATCAGTTATAGGGTTTTAAGGTTTTATTTTTTAAAGACGACACACTGTGTCACTATTTGTAAAATGGTATAAAAATATATTAGGACAAATTTAAAAAATAATTATCAGTCGTTGTTTTTGCTTGACAAAGCGACGTGTCCTTCAGGTTTTATTGATCAAGCACAGCTGTTTATTTGAGGCTATCAATTAGAATACAATTTGCATTTAATAAAAATCGATAAAGTTTCCTTGTGTGGCTTGTTTTATGTTTTTATTGCCTTCTAGTTCGATCCGAAACTATTTTCAATTTAGTTTTATGAGTCCGCGGCCGCCACTGTGAATTCCCTTGAACCCAGCGGCACCGAACTGATGACGGCCGATCCTCTGGTGGATGAGGACCAGCCTCGGACGACTGAACTCTTAGCGGAAGTTCGTCCAATAATTTCCGAATGCCGCGGACGGAGACATCCTCGAATGCTGAATTTAAAATGTAGCATTGATGGGAACTTCGACTTAAATAAGAAGATCACCGTGTTGACAATCTCTATTGATGTAATACAATTTTATTTTGGGAATTGAGCCTGTACATCAATTAATAAGTTCACACGTTCAACAACTTTTGCTCTGACACGATAAACAAGCTCAATTCTTTAAAATTACACGTTTTATTTATCGTCGTTTTATAAATTAACGAAATGCATGATCTCAATTGACAAGTAAATTAAAGTGCGCTTGAAACATACTCGTTTAATTTTCTAAATGGACTTATTTTCTTAAGTGCCAAGTTTTGTTGCAATGTTTTAGCTTTGGTACTGGAGTCAATCATGGTAATACTTTTGAAACCTTAGAAAATAAAAACATTAACATCGACCGCCAAAACCTGCGAACTTATCTGTCTTGTATCCTTGGTTTATTTTTATTTCACTCATGCTCTCCCGATAGCAATCCGAGAATCCTTCGAGCACGGAACCTTCCACGCGTCCAACGTGCATTACACGGAGATCCTTTCAATTGGGCTCATTTGCACACCCGTTGTGCCCGCCAGCGAGCCGAGAGGGCACTGCCTCGTGGGGCATGCGTGGTTTAATAGAGAGGTCTCGTCTCTCCTCGAGTGCTGAGTCAAGTCACCCGCGAATAAATCATTGCAACTGAACTGCCTTCGTGTCGCGAGTCTCGCTCGTTTGTCAGAGCACCGGCACGATGACACAGTGGCCAGAGCGTCGAACTTGCGAAGGCGAAGTTGCTGCGTGACATATTTTTTAATCAAATATTTCTATAAATTAAAAAAGGCTTTTGACTTTTTGATAAATACGTTAAGAACTAACTATACAATATATGTTTGTTTTTAGCACTCATTGCAGAACGTCAATAGCCATACAGCATTTGAGTATTGGTTAATATTAGGAAACATTGCATAATGAAATCAACATTGCACTCACATTGTGTATTGGTCCACCGGAGTGTAAATGCTAAGTACTCGGGTAAATATTCTTACAAATCGGGACCCACTTCTGAGGCTCGTTGAATCTTGGCTCCGTGGAATTCGTAAACTGTTGCTGAACAGCCAATCATCTTCAATTCTCTGTTTATTCAGGTACTCTGCTTGCAATGTGAATAATCATATCTGGCTGCTTTGTTCATTTGAATAATAATATGTAAACTCTACAAGTGGGAGTTGACTAAATTGAATCAATATATACGAGAAACTTAATTAAATGAAACTCAAATATATTAGCATCATAAGGGGAAGAATATATAGAGCTTACAAGCAAGGGATTAAAAATAATTTTCTTCTCAAGACTTTCAAAACGCGATGTGTAACATCGTCCTCTAGAGACGACAGTCGCCTCTTGGTTGTAATATTTGTCTTGCTCTATTAAAAATAAACCTACAAACGTTCATTATTTGTTATGAAATAGATTATGTTTTTAAAGCATTAATAGTGAAAATTAATGTACTATTTGCAATTTATAATTTGTAGAGCATTCCTACTCGGCAGTAAATTTCCTCGGCCGCCGCCTTCCGCAGTCTCGCTGTTGTGTCGAAACTGGGACGAATGCATTATTCTCTTTCCTTCCAGCCGGTTTTATATCGGAATTTTCTTAAATATCGTGCCAAGGGAATAATGATACATCTCATACTTCGTATTTTGCCTCGGCAAACTTTCATTTACAAAGCTTTCCTTTACAACTAGGGCTTCTTACTATGATTCGATCGGGCTGAACTAATATAATTAGAAATTGGTCGTTGATCTTAAAAAATCTACGTACCTGACATAGTTATCTTCTGATAACATAAGTCTTAGTAAAGTAGCAATCATAAAATTTTATTATTTATTTTTTGGTCTTTCGAGTATATTTGTCTAATAACATCATCAGTATATTTAAAAACCGTGGGTGGATGTATATTCGTTGACTTTTCTTGAACACTAATAAAGTTTTCCTAAATTAGAATTATACATTTTTTGCGCTACAAATTTAAACGGCTTTTTTAAATAAAAAATATGTAATTTTATTTTGTTATTCAATTTACGTTGATTTTATTATTATTGTCAAAATACTTATGTTGTCAGTACCTTTATTTTATTTTACTGCGTGCGTCAAATTTCTATTTTTTTTTTAATTTATATAAAATTTTATAAATATATATGTGTTTTTTTCTCTCCCTGGTTGGTTAAGTTTAAAATAGAAGTTTTGTATCTTATAAATAATAATTTCAACATTTAAAACTGTTATCTAGAATGTTGTAAATTCTTTGCCAGGGAGAATCATAGCTTTGAAAGCATTGCATATACAACCAACTAATTTCCAATACTTTTATTAAAAAAATTATTATTAATTATATACTTCGTAAGTTCTTATACTATTGAGACTCGTGTATTGCAGTCTCTTGCTATATAGTCGCGTTGAAAGTTACACGCTTTTGTAACTTCACATTACGACTTCGATTTAGTTTTCGCGTCCGTTCTCGCCTAACCGAATTCTAGAACTTATGAGGTAACTGTTTGACTGTGTGTTACGATTTTGGCGACGGTTCCGTGCTCTATAAATAGGCAAACGAATAGTTTTCTTTCATGGTGTATTTATAAAATGTTGTCGAGTCTGTGAATACTGAGATATTGCCAAAAAATGTATGGCATAACAGCTGTAAGTACCAAATATTGGCAGTATTACCACTACAAGCAAATGTGGCATAGATATTTGTTTTCTTATTTGAAACTAACTATTATTGTATCCCTTAAAATATACGTATGCAATAATTTTTTACAGTTTTTTTTTTACTAAAATTATACCCTAGTTCATCTGCGGTGTCTATAGATGCAAATGCTGGAGTCACATCAAGCCGGATACAGTCGTGTTTGCCTCTGAATGCTTTTCACACTTGCGGTGCGTTCCTTATTGTTTCTCTGAATATCACTATCCATATTCTCGGCGTTGGGTTCGAATCAAGATTATATCTCGCCATTTTATGCTTGATCGTTTCCTTTAAATATTTTTTCATTTATAAGAAGCACAAAAGCCTTGATATTAAGTCCTGTGGTGTGGTGACGAGACTGGGCGGGAGCTATCAACCTATATATAGGCGCGCGCCGCCTCTTATCTACTCGCTCCCGAAATACCTCGTCGCGAACAAACACTGGGGAAGAGAGCTCCCCGTGGGCGTCGCCGGCAATATACGGAAATCCGTTTTATATATTTTTTTATTATTGATTTAATTATGTTCCCACTTTGTTTTTTACTGACGTGACTAGTTTTGCCAACACGTTAGATTCGAATCTTTAATTAGTGTGAGGTTTCGATAACTATTTACAAATTGTAGCAACCCATTCTTCAACCTCTTCACTAGCCTTCACTCCCTCCTCATCGTTGAATGAATGCTTATTGAGAGAGTTATTGTAAGAATTTTCCCATTGCATTTATTTTTTCTATTATTAATGTTTTACTTAGGTTTAAAATATACCCTATACACAACGGTATTAAAATCATAAGTAGCACAAAATGTTTTCAAAGTGATTCACTTAATTTACAAATACCTAAAATAAATAACTTCTCGTATATATTAATTCATATATCCTCTTCGTGATTAAATTTTGAATACGAAACATGTTTCATGTTGGAGGTCTACAGCCTTGTAACTAACCACTGACTGACCTTTTTATGTTAATCCGCATCTTTTGTAGACACGTCGCCGGAAGGGTCCGTTGAGGTTTGTTAGACTATATCTACGAATTTACAATTTTTAATAGTATATTTAAACTAATCATCGTGCTTTACACCTATAGCGAGTAATAACTTGATTAAAAGCAAGTGCGTCTATAGTAAAGCGTCATTGCTAGATTTTTCAATACAAACAGTCAATTAATGTGACATAAGCGATGCAATAACGCAACAATTACGGCTTATTCACACCCGCCCGCAGTTCTCAGGTAAATTGTGCTAATTGAGTGCAACTCACCTTTGATATCACACTCGTTACGTAAGCGATATTCTCATTGTACTGCTGGGGCAGGGGTGGAGAAACTGCTGCACGCGTGCCAGAAGTGGCGCAGCCAGCAATTCAGCTGCCACCCCGACGATTATTTTTTACAAAAATATGAGTATTGCGGTTTTTATTTAGGTCATTTTAGCTGTAAATGTTTATATAAGATTTAAAAATAATTTTCCCTGATTTTTTAAATATTTGTAAAGTTTTTTTCATGTCAAGTTTATTTTCTGTTTCGGGTTTAGTAATTGATTATAAGTATTTTGGACAGTATTTTTCTTAATCCGACTTGCGCCTAAATAAAATTAAATAGTATTCGTATATTTCATAATTATTCTTTGAATATATTTCCTTAGTGTAGAATGTTGGGATCGTTGAGAGTATTAGAAAGAAGCGTGACGTATTACTCTATCTCTTAAAACATTTTTTTTTTTTTTAATATTTTAGTACAAAATTCTGTTTCATTTTAAGCATAAGGAAGGCCATTTTTTCTTTGATAAATGCTGGCATTCTATACAAAATAGTTTACTATATCTGCTTTACATGTAGTTTATATTGTATGGTATTCTCACGGCGAGGCCAGCATCCAATCCACCGACCGTGATATGTAGTTCCAGGCTACCATAATTTATATGTTTACTATATTTATTTCAATTTAAAAAGCATATAAAGTAACCTGCATGTCACATACCGTATTTGAACCATAGCCCTAAGAACTATTGTAAATTTACTTACTGAAAAATGAGGAATCTTGTAATTTATTTTTTTGCGTGCTTTTTTCAAGCTCTTTATACTATTCTTATTTATTATACATAATGACGTCACGCTCTACTCCTCACCCTTTAAATTTTTCAGCATGGTTCCTTTGTTGTGATTCCTACCGTGGTTCCTATCGCTCATACACTAATATATTACGTCACCAGTTTAGGATTCTTTTGTCGAGTCACCTATCCATCAATCCAATTAAAGCAATTTATGAATCTTATTTTTGGTGTCAAGAGTACAAAGCTTTCATGGTACATATTGCTCATATAATGACCTCGCATTTGTTTATTTGTTACAATTGATAAAGGTAACTTCTAATCTTGTACGTGAACCGCAATAACTCAAACTAAAGATAAACCATTTCTTATCTACCACAATTGGCACGTCCTCCTTTCAATTAGTTATAGTAAAATAAACATACCAGCTTTTTTGCAATTACGAAAAGTTTTCATTTGAAATTGAATAACCTTATTTGTAAATTTAATTTTTTTTTATTATAATTTTAATGTTACATTTAATTGGGTTTGGGCATAACCTGGGTTTTCTGTAAAAAAAAAGATACTATACGAATGATTCTAAATGTATTCAAAATCTTTGTATTTTTGGTGTAGCGTATGACATAATATACTTAAGACATTTATCAAGTAATTAATCTAGCTATTAAAGATGTAGAATATCTATCTAATAAAACAAATTTATTTTTAATTCTTTACATGTTTGGGTTGTTGTTATTTATGCATTATCGTATAAGATGTTAGTACTAATAGAAAACGGTTTAGTTGCGTGTTTCCAAAACAAATACTTTTCCTTCTTGACAGACTATTACTTGGCAAAAAAATGTTTAATACGGAGGACACATTATTAGATGAGACAACACAAGCCCTTTTAAATTAAAAATGTTATCATTTTCATTAGCAGAGCCCCAAGAGTTTTGTAAAATATATTTACGACTTCGGAACTCAAGAAGGCGGTTAAGCCTCAAGGAGGTCAAGTGTGTAAAATATGAGAATTTACTTGCTGCGGCCGTTCAGAGCTTCTCTGCATTCACTTATTTAAATAAATAAAATATACACCTTGACCGGATTAAACTCTTTATTTTGAAATTAAATATTTTTCTCTGTGAGGGCTAACAATTTCTTCTTATGATAATAAATGTTTAAGTTTTTTTAAGGCCAGACAAGACAAAAAATAAATAAACAGAAATCGAACTATTGTATTGAACTTGCTAACTGCCGTTGTTGGATTTTATCCCTTCTTAAATTTATTTTTCTAAAAGCAATAGATACATGCTAATAATATACTTGGCTTGGTAATCTGAAGTACCTTTCGATAAATGGTTCAATTAGTAAAAGGATATAAATGAGTAATGACAGGTGATAATTTAAGCGTTCGATGTACCTATTTGGATGGTACTATATAATAAAGTATCAAAATACGTTTCAATCGTCTGTATACACCTGAATGATTTGATTTGTGAAAATGTGCATTACCAGCTTATATAAAATATAGATATTATCTCCTGATTATTTATACCACTTATATATTTATTTGATCAGTTTCTTTTTATTTACAGGTAAGTTGCAGAAATCTGTCATTTATGCGAAAGAATGGTGGCAAGTATTAAAGTATATTTTCATGTTAATAAATTTATTTTTCTTCTTTTATACTGCGCACTAAATGCTCTCAACCATGGTAATATTTACAAAGTGTTTTCGCTTTGGGGGGGTGTCATGTCATTATTATTATGAAAAATACCCACATGTGCAATTACTTGACAAAGCAAGTGAGTCCACTCACCTCACACGTGGGGGTAATAAAATAATAAAGGAACTCTGGTGATTCTTTGTGAGGGTGCTTGAGTCTGAATCATGCTTGTTACCGGGAAGGATGACCAGTGCTCGTGAAGCAGATGCTCCCGGGGGGACAAAGGCGTTATAATTAGACAACATCGTAGTTTCAAGGGGGTTTTTACTATATTCCAACTTGTGTCGCTCCTCTTTGTCGTCTCCGAAGCCTCGGCTTAACCTCACAGGTGAAGCCACTATTTCTTAATCCCCGAGAAAGAGCAGCCGATTGCGATGATTTAATTGAAGGCAGTTGGATACATACATTTTTACGAAATAAAAAATAGTTTATAACATGAAAATATATCATACCTACATTGTTAATATTATTTTGTACAAATGAAATTTTACAAGTATACGTTTTGAAAATATATACTCTATGCTAATATCGTTAGTTTATGTTTAAAATTTGAAATATACTTAAAAGTGTTGTTTTTTTAGTTAAATACTTATTATTTTTTATAATAACGGTTAATGTATGTGTAGTCTATGTTTGTATTATAAACGCTTTTTTCATGACTATGCCTTTCGTCTGTGAATTGGGTTAAGTTAGGTCTAGTGAAGGTCGAAATTACGAGCACGTGGGTTGTGTTGGCGTTTTAACATCACTACATACTTATTTATTTCTATCAAATTACATCTATGCTGCGAAAACAAATAAACGCTTAAACAACATATTGCGTATTATTTCTTCAATGCTCGAGGTCGGGGAATCTATCTCACGTTAAATGAATTTTCATCGTCGAGTTGTTTTTTTTTTTAAATTTATTTTGTCAATATTAATTCAGCTGGCTACATTGCAATGTAGACAAATAGCCTAAAATATACTGCGACAAAACATAATGAGCTTACCCAGGTCTTCTCCTAACATGTAATAATCGTAATTATCAATCTAAACTACTTTACTAAAGATACACTACTTTAATATTGTTGAGGGATAAAATTAATTAAGATTAATTTAATAATTAAGATAAGATTAATTTTGTGATGATCCAAACTACTTTATTTTCGTGAATTAAGAGTTGTTATAGATTTGTGATAGATTTCTAGTGGACTGTCAAATCAGAACTATTCTAGATCTACACCAATCGTCTTTATTGAGATGTCATAACTTGCCACTTATCTATGGTGTTTATTAAACCTAAGGATCAACAATTTTACTAAAGTGAATCAAGAGCTGGTGGTGGTGCAGTAGATTTCCATTAGAGATTGATTAACTAAATATTAATTTGACAGGCGGTGATTGCTCATTCCCTCTCACCCGAAGTCTTAAATGTTATTTCAATTACTTCGCACATTAAAGTCTTCACTTGAATCATGGACTGCCTCAGGTGGATGTTTTTTGTAATTTTACCATGTTCAATGTTGTGAAACAAAGATACGCAGCAGATATAGATGAAGCTTACATGACCAATGTTTCCTTCCGTGTGTAAGACCCGGATTGCTGCTATTTCAATGTCATCTTCTATTGATCTCGTTTCGGACTACGTGGCGATGATAATACTTTTATTTTATTTTAATGGAATCATTTGGTGAAAATAAGAAATATTTTTTTTTTATCAATCAATTAAATATAATTATAATCAGTTAGCATAGATAACTTTGAATTATTTTATTTATCATTGATAATCAAGTCACGTGGATTTATTATTTATTTAAAGATCTAAATAAAAATAAACGATTTGCTTAATCGCTTTATTAAATAGTGGATCATTTTAAATATCTGTATTTTTTGTTTGTTCGTTTTTAAGTAGAAATATTTTTCAGCATCAAAGTAACAGTGAAGATAAATAGAGATAATATTTTTTTTTTAACCACATCATCCAGAAACTATTCATTACTCTAAGCTCACAATCACTCGTGGTGTTTTTTTCCCCGTCTGGGGCGACCTTCACCATCTCCTGTCGACCACTTCTCCTAATCCTCTTTTTTAACACCAGATGTTTTCTCTCAAGTGGTTTAAATGTTAATAATGCTACTTTTTGACATTCAAATATGATAAACACTCCCACATCTTTATTGGACTATTTAACTTCAAGCATATATCTAACGTCATACCGATGGTACGTACTTATGCAAATAATCGGTTTTGTGCAGTAATCGAATATTGAGGTGTTGAGCCGCTTGAGGCTTTTAGTCCTCCGACTTTTCAAGGATCCCTGAAAATATTGTTTGCATAATTTTATTAAATTTTTGATATTTATAGAGAGCCACATATGTCAGGAATATAATTAATTTTTTAAAAAAAGTTTATATTTATAATTAAACATTTTTGTTTATAATTAAATACTTTGTTAGTGGAGTTGTACGCCAGTCTGTTGACTGGTCACACAAGTAAATTTTAAACAGATGTTATAAGAGACTCGGCCTGCGATAAATGTGAATAGCCAAATGTTAAAGAAGTTGCTATCACGTGTGTTGATCCCGCAGGAGATGATTGATATATTATGGAGATATATTATGTGTAAAAAAAAAAACCAAACTCACACATGAATGCTTAATTGCTATGCAATAATGATAAAATCAAATAAATGTTTACATGCATGCGTTAAGTATTGGACACTGATTTGAGTGAAAAATAATCGATCCTGACTGCTTTGCGGTAATAACTTAAAACGAACGTGCTCGCATGCGGTCAGCGGTTTTTTTTTTTACGTCTCTAACCGTGTGTTACTTTTTCTACGGATATATTTTTCGTTCACCTATTATTATTGTTATATTTTTTTATGTGAATATTTGTATTTTACCGAGAGGCGCACGAAATGGGTCACCGGCTCTGATCTCCGACTGGGTTTTTATCGGACGCGCGCCACTGGCTCGGTGGCTCGGTGCCAGCGGCGCGCGGGCGGGGAGGGGCGGGGAGGGGAGGAGAGGGGAGGAGAGGGGAGGGGGGCGCGTTATAAATCGGATCGGGGAAAAGTGCAGTTTCGAGCGAATGCGCTCCGTGCAGCTTAAGGCGCAATAAGTGTCTCAGAAGAGCCGCTTGTGTATCAACACTGTAAATACGTTTTATGTATCTCCTCAATAAAGAGGTACGCTTTCGTGATTCACAACCAAAATTACTCAACATTTATCTTATCTTTGTACTTACCTATAATATAATTGACTTTGAGGGATTTAGAGTAGATAATCCGATACGCGTTTTCACAAAACAGAATCAGCTTAAAAAGTAATTGGGGCATGTGAGAGAAGGATTATGATAGGTTTCACACACTCTATCTCACACATAAATATAATAAAAATAAATTACACGAAACTTTTGATATAGTGCAAATCCGCACCTGAAGTCGTGGTTACCCTATTGTTTATTTGATAGACTAACCTGTATTAGGTGTTTTTTGCGCACGAAATTGATAAGAGGCAAGGTCAGAAACGAGTGCAAATATTCATAATGGAAACATTATCCACAAAGCATCACTCGAAATAAAAATGTTTATGTCGAGAAAAAAATATTGTGCCATCCAGTTAGGCGTTCTGCATTTTTGGATAAATTTTTTTTTTTGACAAATTTTATATGTACACACCATTAAAAACAATTATTTCAAAGACACACTGGTATTTTGACTACAAAAAAAATATTTTCAATATAGTAATTCATTATATGGAAAATACTTCACATATCATATTTCGCGACAATTTACATTTTTAAAAATTTATATTATATAAAAATAAAGTGTTTCCATTTTTATTTATTTGTGCATGTATAGAGAAACGCAGTGCTCTTTGCCCTAATGCATCGCTCGCCGCAAGTGCCTTGCACTTATCCGTATATCCATAGCGTCCAATTTCCTTCCCAGCCGGTTTCAAACCGGTCGCGCCCGGTTGTCGATAAATCTTTCGAACTGGACGACTTTTCTTCTGGCACACGGTGCACCCCCGCACCCCCGAGCCCCCGACCACCGCACCCCCGCACTTATTACTTATACCTATTTATTACTTTTCATCTCATGCAAAAAAAGCGATTTCAACACATATTTTTCCCTACACAAATTCAATAACGAAAAAGAGAAATCCACGCACGCTACAACCTAATCCATATCTCTTAAGCCCCACAATCTGCGCGCAGGGCCAGGGGTCAGTCACATACCGTATTGTAAGCATAGCCTTAACGACTATCGTAAACTAACATAAACAAAAATAAAGAATAATAAATTATTTATTTTTTTCGGTTCGGCTCTCGCACTTCCGTCGGCCGGGCCTGCGAACTGAAAAATGTACACAAATGCAGTCAACACTTGACAGACCGGAAAACATCAATTATTTTTATCTTGACTATCGCTTTTTTTAATTATTACAATAATAAAGTTATGCTTTATCAACATTTTCTGAAAAGTGCGATAAATACACGATTCCTTGAAAATGTACAATTAGCAAATTTTGCCGGCCACACATAAAATCTGTTCTGAAAGAATTGACCTATTGATTGTTAATTTATTCATTTTGTTTGCCATTGTTATTTTTTTTTTTTTTAATAACATAATATATAATGTTCATATTTTAAACTTATGATTGATTATGTTAAAAAGTTCCAAAGCAATGCTTGGATTTAATTGTGTAAATTCAGATTAAAACTTCACTTTATGCACACTTAAACTATTTTTTTAAAATCGATTCTCTGTCTCAACCCACACCATTTCTTCAAAAATGTCTACTTGACTATATAGTAAAAAAATAAATAATACTTGTAATAGAACCGATAGATCTTATCGTATAATTTTTAGATTTCACCGATCATTTATATAGAAAATAAATATTTGATTTGAAGCAATGATGAGTACGGCTTTTTAAAAATATAAATCATCCCGAAATTACAGTTGATTATTGCAATAAGTGCTCATAAATTATTAAATAAAAACTTTTACAACACAAACGTACTATTTATTAAATGACGTACAATAATCATTTCAAATCCACGGCATATCCAATGCAAATATGCTGCCTTAATTTTTTAGAAATTATTAAGACACTGAATGTGTTGAATGCTTGGCTTGTTCAACGGAAGAACCGCCGTTAGAGGTAGTTTATTTAAAAATGATTTTTATCAATAAAATAATGAGATTTTTTAATTTATGTATTTTGTTTCAATTTCACCGCGCGGACATATAGCGTATTATTCCCAACACATCATTGGCCTAATGCGCTGACAAATAATAGGAATTAGATTTATTTTGCTTTTGGGATGTCGCGTGGGCGAGCGCCTACTCTCGGTCAATGTTGAGAGAATAAAAATAATTGCGAGGAAGCGGCAGCTCATGTGCGATTGAAAACTTGGCAACTGAATTTAACGCAATATCTATTCGTGTGATTTTACTATCGACGTTTATACTATTTGATCTTGAGTGCAAAAATATCCCAGGAAATCATGGCGCTGCCGTATCGGACGATCACTGTTAAAATATGCAATGGGCAGTTCATTTAATAAAATCGTCGAGAATAAACTGTGTAGCCAACCGTCCACCCGGTTAAAAAGTGATTTTGTGCCTTTCGAAAGAAAAACAAAACTACAGAAAATTAGATGCGTTCATTTTAACCCTAAAAAATTATTCATTTACAAAATTTAACATAAAATATATTGATTACTTAATTTATAATTAAATTTGATTTTATATGGTTCTATATATTTTATACTATAGGGAGTTCAAAATTTCGAACTTAATGTATAGTCCTTAGGTTCTCTGTAAGGTGAATGGATTGCTCTCGGCTGCCGCACTGCGGGTGTCAACAATTACCTGTTGTTATGTGTGTAATTATAAGCTTATATGATCGGACTATTTTGTGGTCGAATAATAATAATCAATTTGATTGATCATTTATCCGTATCCCCAAGGTAGTTGATTGACTCTGCGGGCCCTTACATTGCTGAATATATTTATTTCGCAGTAAGCAATTTGGTCTTTCAAAGACTTTGTCATATAGGGGTAGACAGATTCCGATTGCGTTTGGAAGTTGAGGGCGCATATAAATTGTATTTGTTGTTGTTGATACTATTTCTGCTAAATTGTGCGTAAGTCTAATAATAGGTTTTATCACCAACTAAATATGGATATAAAAACTAAATATGGATATAAAAATGCTTCACTTGTTACTTTAATTAAGTCCAGTGTTTGCAAATCATTAAAATATTGATTAGCCTGGGCATATTGGTTCATATGTAGATTATGATTATTAAAAATTCTCACTAAATTGCAGTGGCTCGTTAGCATAGTTGGATAAATGCACCGGCCATGAAAGCTTGGGGATGTGGGTTCGAATCCCTCACAAGTCACGATGATATTTTCTGAGAGTTTTCTTTAATCGTTTTCAATGTGTGAAAAAATATGCTTAATCACATATACTCTCTTTATGCCAAGAAATTTTGTTTGAAATTTTTGATCTCTTTATATTCTAACTATTCTACGATAAGATCATACAAATATTTTTATACGTTTTCTTACGTATCAGTAGAGTTAGTATGATAAATAAGCAATTTAATGACGTACGCTTCGAATAATTAATATATAAAAATATCCGTGCGTTAAAACCCACATGGTGTAACTAATGAAATTAGCAGCATTTTAATGCTATGTTTACTCATAAAATCGAAAATTATGCTGCCAGTATTAATTGGAAGTAAAATTTCTTTTGAATTTTGTTCCGCTGTGTTGAATGACGGTCGACGACTAAAGCAGATAATAATTCAAAGAAATCGATAGAAAGTAAGAGTAACACACTCTTTAGTTTCTAACAACTTTTTTATATTATAAACTTTGACTGGGTAATGTAATGTAAATAAATAAATAGTAAAATTGACGGCCGGCTGAGTGAACGGTTACCGAGTGCAAGGTTTTGCGGTCAACACAGTAAAAGCGCAATATTTGCTTTCGTATTTAGCTCTGTGGTTTTCTTGTTAGTATCAAACTTGATTTTTTTTATATATGGTTAATATTGTTTAAAAAAACAGTGCTACTAAAACATATATCATTAAATATTTCTTAAACGTTGTTTCACTTCCTCTAATCTAAATATTGCGCGAAAAAGTCTAACTAATCAGACAGCCACATTTCTAGTTATTAGTGTATTTCAACGATTTATGTTTTTTTATCTGAGTTTAGTATATTCGAGGTTTTCTTTGTTTCATCTTCACTGACCATCCGCATTCGCTCAACAAACTTTTTACCGTTTGATGAAAATTAACTGTATACATGTGGTTTGTTGTGTGTTAATCTATGCCTAATCAGTTGCGGTCTTAAAAACCTATCAATAATGAACCTTTTACAATACTATGGGCGATTTTAACTTTGTAGTAACGGAGTAAAGCTTATAATTTTTGCCAACAGCATTATAGCTTTACCAACGCCTACTTTAACTCAATAATTAAAATAAAGAAATACATATACGCTACCACCTAAGCCACACCTTGTAAGCCCCACGACCTGCTAGCAGGATCAAGGGATAGCCGCATACCGTATTACAACCACAGCCCTAAGAATATTACTAAGCCCTATTTTTTGGTTCATAAATCTGTTTATATTCCCTTCCATGTTTCGTTTATTTTATTATTTCATGTTTATTTATCTTATGAATATTTTGGGGGTGCTTTTCGTCTGTAAATCGGCATCATACTTTACTGTACCACACAGTAGTCCGATTATTTTTCTTGCGTGTAAGTAAAAAGCATCGTAGAGTTTTTTAAGCGCCTTGATTGATGTTCCGAGCTCCCTTTGATGTGCCTCGGGATCGTCTGCGACGTTGATCGACGTTGACGCTGATCTACTGTACTGTCCATACTTTAAATTTACAACTAGTCTTATTCAAGGTTTCGCGATAGATAAATGTCTCCACATAACGACCACCATTGCTAGTTTTCTCTAAGAATCCTGACGAAGAGTAAATCTAATATGCCAGAAATATTTACAGATCGTACCGCGATAGCAGTAATAATTTAACTGGGTTCAACATTTTTCGTAGATTGTGTTTGGAATCGAGAGTTTACTGCTAGAGCACCCCCTGACAGATAAATTTATAGTTTATACGTTTAGTGTATTTTTTTACGTTTTGTCAGTTTTTGTTTTGTTCAAAAATCAACAGCATCGCGAATGGTTCTATTGATTGTGATTAATTTGATACTCTTAAATAATAGAGTAGTTTTCAATACTTTACATATTTAATTCTGCGTTGAAAATTATTTTATTTAAGTTTAAATTTAAAGTATATGATAAATGCAAAGGTGCATTTATATTATTTATTAGCATTAATTTTGAAGGTTCACTTTTTTAAAAACATTTTTGTATTCTAGTATTAATGTATTAGCTAAAAACTTTTTTTTAATACAGCAAACATTTTAGAATAATAAATGTTGACTTATATGTCTTAATGCAATTTATTAAAATGTCTCGTTATAATATGTATATGAAATATATAAGTGTACTTCAAACTGTCGGTGCATCTATTCCCGGGTGTTACACAAGCTGTCTTGGCACTGCTCAATATTTTCTACATAATTTTAACGAATCAGTTGTCCTATTGGAGTTTCAAATGACCGACATTTACAATGCAGTCATATCTGTCGACAGTGATTGCTGACGAATTCGTTATCATGACAGGAAATAACAAGACGGTTCAATGTTCTCGTTCTCAGTACTTCATATGTGGCTAATGTTCTGTTTCAAAGATACTCTTACTTAGAGACGATTGCTCTCGTCGTTCCATCTAAAAATATATTTGACCAAAAACACACTGTTTACTCAAGCTGAAAACTGTACGTGTTAAAAATTTAGATTATAAAATATCAAATATTCGTTGGTAAGAATGAAAAAAACATATATTGATGACCATCTGCCTAAAATTTCATACCAGGCTACTGAAATCCTAATTATTAAGTATACATTTTAATATATATTGGTAGCTATATATTTACAGTCGCGTCTCCTCGCCCTTGCCATGTTATTGGGTCTATATTTACGGCCCCGTGGTCCGTTGCTCCTAGTCGGCGCGATTAGCCACCAGACGTCCGATATTAAATTAAAGCAACCCTGGCCTTGCCCACGCGCCGTAGGAGGAAAGCTCTCTCAATCGATACCGCACTTTCAATATTGACACAGATGATTATTAGTTTTTTTATTCAACACAAAAAACCGCTTATCTTTAAATAACCATGGAATCGTTCTTTAAAAAATATTTGTACTAATAATTCTAGTCTATATTTTTAGAAAATTCTGTGAAGATCAAATAAACAAACATTAAAAATCACCTCGTTTAAACTTGCGAATATTTTGTGTACTTAACTTATGTCTAGAGTGCTTGCGAGTCATTCATATTTATTTAGTTGACTAGATATACAAGTTTGAGAGTTGCATAAACCAATACGAATGTTTGCTCAGTTACGGAGCTACTGTGGTTGAATTTGATACACCTGACCACGATAGGCGTGGAGGTGCATCCCAAAAGTCTCGAGAGATTTTTGAGTTCTATTTATGTCTGAATCTATTGCCTAAAATTACATTATATGAAATACAATCATAAAACCTACTTGTTTTTTTAATTATATTACATTAATTTGGCTTACCTAGCTGCTGAATTTATGACACGCCACTATCATATACCACGTTTCAATATACGATACGCTAACTCTTCCAGGTGTGGACGCGGCATTGTACGGTTGCATATATATTTTTCGAAAGTAATATTTCTCTTGCGGGGACATGCAGGAACCTTCAGATGTATCTTGCGGTGAAAAATTATACCTCGTATACAAATTAATTTCATGAAACGTTTAACTATCAAACAATTAATTATTTATTTGGTGAACACGCAACCACTTAGAGAATAATTTACGTTTTCCGCTGTGGGCATATCGGCGCTAAAGACGTCCGGCGCTACGCAGCTTCACCGGAGTCGCGGCCGTCACCGGCGCCTTCAACCTTCGCCATTCGCATCGATTTTACATATCTACATTAACATGATAAACTCAATACCATGCCTGGCTTAAAAAAATATATCTACCATATCATTTACAACGTCGCGTGAGTGTGACATCATCTGGTCTCATTCACGTTACGCGCGTTACCAACGATTTAAATAATATTCAACAAATCCCCGTGTTTAACCCATACAGGTCTTTGATTTTCAATTTTTAATATAGTATGAATAGTTGGTTGTTTTATGAGTATATATCCTATTAAGCATCGACATAATCATATCAGATCTTTTATTAGCTTAGAATTTAAAAAAAAAATGTTCTGTGTCTTCACTGGACGTGTGCCAATACGCTAATGACACTAGATAAACCGCTATGAGATAATACACTTTCAAGCACAATGTTTTCTCGCTGGATGTACGCAGTCCAGCAGTCGCGTTCAGGTGAAAAACTTGCAAAGCATAAAAACGTACTGCAGATATTTATTTTCTCTGGATGTCGGCCAATTTTCGATTCTAGGTCTACTTTGGGGTAGCGTTTCTAGAACTAGAAAAATTATTACGCCACTTGACAGAGAAATGAAGAAATCGAAATAAGCAGATGAATTACGATTTTTTAAATAATTGGCCGTTATTAATGTGTGCTTAGTTGTCCATACAAAAAATGTTATAATAACGCGTATATTCTCTTGAGTAATTTAAAAATATTATGTCCAAAGCTTAAAAGACTGATATATTTTAAGTTAAACTAACACATGTCTTGCACGTTAAATGACTTGGGTATGTCGCTATTTCCCCGATTGCTTTCTTTGATCCAGATAGGAAACAACATATGGCTTACTAGCAAAATGGTGTAATATAAAATTTAAGTGAGCTTGTTAATCGTTGTTTTATTGCGATTAAAGATTATGTTTAACAATTTTATCACAGCTATTTGTCAATTTGCCGTTTTTGTGTGTGTGTTGTGATTTACATATTATGTTATACTAAATACTCCGTGCTAGGTACAACCATTATATAAACATATTGATGTATTTATATTATATAAAAACTAACTCAAAAAAAGTTTACTTTGATATATCTTATATAAAATGAGTTATAAATATTTAATAGTATAATTATTTTGAAATTAGTACAATTAAGTGATAATATAAAAAAATCAATCTTGTATATTAAATAAGCAGCAGTATTCCGGTGCTGGCGTAGTAAAATAAACATTTCAAATACTGCGCTGTCATCTGTCATATATTCTTCTTTATCATGTGCCTCTCTTCAGAGGAGGTTGGCGACCATTTCACTAAACATATACTCATGCTGAGCCAGTGTTCGGTTTTCTAAGGAGAAAATAGTGTAGTGGGTCCCCGGTTCCTACTACACCGCAGTTTTATATTGGAAGGAAAAGTCTGCGTATTGCTGCTACCCAATAGCATTATACACATCTTTAAATATTAGATTTTTTCATTTTTTTTTTAAATTAAACATTGTATTTTGTGTATTACTGTTACAATTTTGTTTAAGCATTATTTTTAGAAGGCTCGTGACAGCTCTTGTTCTATACCCGCAGTACTGCACACACGATACACAGTTTTCGAGCCGGAAAACTGCGAGATACGAGCCTTGTGGAAAAAACGCGTTATAAATGTCGTGCTGTGAAAGACTCACATCTTATTTAAAAAGTAGGATTAAATTCTAAAACCATATTTCTTATGAAATTTCCTTGAAAATAACAAGGGCATACATTAGTAAAAAAATATATTAGACACACGGTAGTGATTTTTACTGAGCTATTTTTTTTTTTACAGAAAACAAATACAGTTTTCAATAGTAAACACTATAAATGAAAATAAACATATTATTTGCAAAACGTTTTTCCTGCGTGTGGGCTGAAAGGTGATTCCTGGAATGCATATTTGTGGTGGAAATATAACGCTTCGCAAAATAATATTTGTGTTCACGTATTAGTAATACAAGAGATGTCAACAGCTTTTCAGTGAATTTTTTGAAATTGTATTTTATAATTATTGTTGTTTGCTATGAATACTTATTATGGTGAGGGGTTTTTATCTGAATTCTTCGGGGTTTATATACCCAGTGATTGCAGGGTGAGAGGCACCGTGACATCTGTGTCTCATTCTCGTGGGTCTCGTGTGTCGAGCAGCGTAGATTATCGAGGACAATCGGTGAACCGGAATTTCCGGCCAGTGCCAGTGCAGAAATTGATTTTTTGAAATAGCTCCGAAAGCCACGGCGGAAACGCGGACAACAGGACAAGGACGTTGTTGATTAAAAAAATCGATGAAGATTTATTAACTGGTCATTTAAATTTTAATCAATTTCAATGTTTTTTTTTTTTTTTTTTTTTTTCTTAAAATCATTGCTTATAAATTATTATTTTAATTTACATATTTTGTGGTTTTTATTAAAAATGTGTTCTATCAAATAAAATATTTTTCAGCATACATAACAAGGTCGTCAAATTCACACCTGTAAATAATTTTTAAAGATTGAATATTTAAATCAAGGCCTACCAATATTGAAAACAAATACATCTCTTTGGTTTCAAATGAATGAATATTATATTTTTTTGATTTCGTATGTATTTTAAATCTAATCCTTAAAAACAAAATTAGATAAAACGTTTCTTCAGGCGCACAGTTTTCCATATAATTATTTGCTGTTTTATTATATTATTAAAACATTTTTATATGTGGCTACGTTTTAGCATACTACGTATCTACTTGCGTATTTTATTTTTTAAATGTATGTTTTTAGACGAAACTAGTGATCATTCAATGGTTTTTCTTATTATACAAAATGTATGATAAAAGATCTCATATAAATCACTTTATTTTTTCATGAACATCGCTTAATTCTTTTTTTTTCATATAGCATAATTAAATATTAACGTTTGATTAAAATCCTCACATCATTTCGTAGATCCATCACTGTTAATAAATATTTTTTTTACATAAATATCTGTATATTATGGCTGTACAGTATAGAACGTGAAAAGCTGAATGTAAATGCACGTTAAGATTTTTTTGAACAGTCTTAAGAGGGCTACTTTTTCAAAAATTCCGTTTTCATTCACCAACCCGGACACCAGAGGTCTCTAGCGTAGCTTTTAATTGGAAACTGAATGACAGTTCTAATTGGACTAAGTTTTGTTATTTATGGTCAATTATAAAGAAGAATTTTTTTTTTTTAATATTTAATAAATTTATATTGTTGATTTTTCTTTTCAAATATTCAAAAAGGAATAAATATTTATAAACATTTTAAAATAATTATTGTCATATTTAACTTATTGAAATTATGCTATAAAGCCACATTTCCATGGGATTTTTTTGTAAACTTTGCGTGAATAAGCGATTCAGTTAAATTGAAATAAATCGACCACTACTTTACTTTTTTACAAAAAAAAATTCCAAACAAGAAATATAAATATTCACACTGATGTCAAAATCCGTTGTTGGTCCCATAAAGTCCCATATTTGAGTTTTTTGATCATTTTCTCGTACCTTTTGCGAAAAATCGAATGCACCAACCAACAAAATTTAAATGCAAAAAGTTAGATAAATCCCTTTTTCCAAACGGAAGGTTTTTTTTATTTCTAATAAATTATATAGTTTTCTCAATACTCTAAAAAAATCAATTTTCAACATACAAAAATAAAGTGACATAATATATATGTATATATATATATATATTTTATGTGTATATATATATAATATATATATATATATATTTTATGTGTATATATATATAATATATATATATATATATTTATTTAGACTTATACGTATGTGAATTATAATAAAAAGGCCCAAATATATATAATGAAAACACACATCTCATCAAAAACATTTCTTTATTATTAATTGAACAAATATATGACACTGGATGGATTATTTCTTATACAGGTTACAGGTTAGATAGGTAGGTAGGATACAGGTTATTTCTTTTCTTCTTCATCCAGTGCCTCTCTTCATTAGAGGCTTCTTGATCTGGGCCAGTCTCGCTAATTTGGCTGTACTTCCAGCCACTTCTTTTTCAATTTCATGCATGTCTTCATCCAGTGCTTCTCCTCAGAGGAGGTTGGCCACCGTTTACTCATCCTGAGCCAGTGCTCGTGGTTTTCTAAAGGAAAAAAATTGTAGTGGGTCTCTGGGTCCTTCTACACCGCAGTTTTATATTGAAAGGAAAAGTCTGCACCTGATAGCATTATTATATAATCCTTTCCTTACAAAGCTCTGGCGTTTAGATCTGATACTCCATCTGCAGCAAGCTACAGAAACAATAGCAGGAGCCCCCCCACCTCGACAAGGTACTTCCAGAGCATATCCCTCCACAATCATTCCAAGTACACTACTCCATTATAGATTCTTTACACAAGTTCAGAGTACAGAATGGCAATCATGCACATGCAACGGAATGGGGAGAGCGGGGAAGAAAAAACATGTGAAGACTCATACATTACTGTTTGACAAAACATTGTCATTATAATATAATCATTGTGTAAATATAATCATTGTCTTCAATAGTATAAATAAATATATATATATATATATATAAATCAATAAATAAATATATTACTTTTTTGTACAACCTATCGTGCCATCTAGTTCTAGAACATAAAGAAAATTGATTAGGAACATAAAAAAATTGTTACATCTACACCTTCCATGTTCTAATCTGAAACATATGAAAAGCATTTTAAAAAGAGGATATTCCATTATTAGAGGATAAAAAACAATTAAATTATTATTTATTTTTTATGGCATCAAGAATATATTGTGGATCCCTGATAATCATCGATCTTCTAAATCTTGGATCAATCAATTCTGGTAGTATGCAATCAAAATAGAATGATTTTAATTTTTCCAACATAATCGTTTCCCAGAACCGATCATCTTTTTCAATAATGATAACTTTGAGGGGATATTCAACACCTGACCAGACGGCAAAAATGCACTGCTGTTTTGCAGTAATGTGTAATTGTCCTTGTATTTGAAAATACCATTCGTGGTGGACGTTTATAGTAATATTCTGTTTATTGTCTATTTTCCAAAATTTTAATTTTTTGTTGAGAATAGCTTCTTCAACACTTGTTCCCGATATTGATAGTGGACATTTTACTTCTACAATTTTATCACCACTAATTCCATCAGGTGTTGCTCCCAAAAAATCTAAATATGTGTCTATATAGAGGCCACATTTTTCAATAACTATGTTTTCTTGGCAAGCTAACTGGTCCAATGCCACTTGCTCGTTGTCTCGACCATATTTGATTGATCTTATATTAAATAAAGATCGGCCATAAAGCATGGCTTTTATGAGTGGTCCACAACTAAGTCCTGAACGCCTTTTACAAACCCGACCAAACCACGAGGCTGTCAGGAGATTCCTACGTATCTCTAACCATTCACCGCTCTCTGCTTGTAGAACAGTCCGAGTTTGGATAGAATTTTTATCCACTGAAGCTAATTTATTTAAAAATACTACTTTAGCGGCGTTAAAGCTGTCAATATCCATGTCCGGTTGCTGGCAGTTTTGCCCATAATCTTTATCATAACTAGATGATAAAGGCTTAGTTTTATAGATTCTAGGGTTTTTATTTTTTAAGGCATTATGCTTTTTACGTTGAAATGTCTCTAAGAGAGCTGGAGTCGGTATTTTAAATATTGTTTTAAAGAGTAAACTAAATGGTTCCGTCGAGTTATACGAAACAACAGCTTGTGAGCACCGTCCAGAATAAGTCTGGCGCCTAGTAAAATTAATTCTTTTCCCTCCAAGCAATTTACAAACTACATTATTGAATGATTCTACTTTATTGTTATTACAATTTTCAATCAAGCTACGAGCGTGATTGGCTAATTTTTCTGCATGGAATACCACTTTATTAAATAAATTACAAGAGTTTAATAAATTTTGATTCCCTAATTTTCCATTGCAGTAATATTGATCACAATTTTTGTGATCTCCAAATACGTGGAAAGGGCTATTTAAAATATCCTTATTTAAATTAAGAATTTTTGTATCTATGTCAGTATTTTCGGATCTCCTATATTTTATAGCACTAGTGATGGCTATTCTCAATTTCATTATTTGACTTTTTAATATTTTACGCGCTTCTATATGGTATGACGTATCCGCTACCAATGAATAAAATTTACTGCAATAGTTTCTTAGTAAATGATTGTGACATTCTATTTTTTCAATAGTAATATTTTTATACGGTCGCGATTCTAATAATTTTTTATAGGTACTGCTATCGCCGTCGGCTATTAATTTAGAATAAATTAACCCATACATGGATAAGGAACATTTAAACCCCTCCAGAATCACATCTGATTCCATTGAACTTGAAGAGCCGGAAAAATTTTTATGGCACTCGTGATTTGCTACGGGTTTTCCTATTTTTTTATAATTAGTACAAATCGAACAATATTTGTTCCGCACATCCATGTACAGAACCTTCCCGGTCTTGAGGCCTACAATCGAAGCCATCCCCGATAACGAAGAATAGTTGGATCTATATGATCTTTTAGCCCAACATCCATCAGCGATAACGGCGATCATTGGTATACCGTCTCTATTAACACTTCCACATTCAACTGCTAGCCTTGCTTCCTCCAATGCAGCTTCATTCATACAATCCGTTTGGACATTCTTCCACCATTTGCAAACTTTTTTATTATTATTGATGTACATATTAGCCGACATACAAGGAATATCCATTATTGCTAACAACTCTTTTAAACCAGAAAATCCTGATCCGATCGACGATATTCCAAGAACAGCAGATTCATTTATATTCAGACCACTTTCTTCCTTTCGGCAAAAATTTACCGTAAAGATCGCACAACACATATTACATTTAAAATGTAAAGTAGAATTTAAACCATTTCTAATTTCTTTTACAATTTCAACATTCATCGCTTTACATGAAAATAATGAGTCATGCGAAAATATAACTTTAAATTGATCAATCAAATATATAACATCAAATATTCTTTTTCCTATGATATCACTTGTAAGATTTTCCACCCTTTTTTCATCTTTTTTCACCATTGGTCGATCTTTTGGACGGACATAATTCTAAAAAAAAAAGAAGGAATTCACTAACTGACAAAAAGATGGTCATTTACGACTTATTTTTCATCCAATCGATTGGTTTACAAGACACTAATAAAATACATAAAATAAACTTACCCGTTTCGCTTTTGAATTCTTACGATATGAAAGAAATTTTTGTTTCGGCATTTTTAAATTTAAAAAAAAACGTTATTCTGAAGTGACACTCGCTGTTACACAATGACTAGTTTGTAGGTTATAAACTCTGGACAATTGACCATTAGACCAGACATCCTCAACCTGCGGCCCGGAACACGTATTCCAAAGTGAAATATGTAAGAAATGTATATAGAAATCGGCTTACTGATTCTCATCTTGATAACGTATTGAGAGTAGCATGAAGAAATTATAAACCTGATTTTTCTAAAATAAAAAGGTTTATCTCAATATCACACTAAATTTTAAATAAGCGTTTGGATATATTTAGGTTTTAATGAGTAAGACTTAATACATGGGAATAAATGTATAACCAGGTCCCCACTAATTGCCTGAAAAAAAGGCCATTACTCAAAAATATTCCATGTGCGACAAGAAAAAATGTTGAGTATCGCTGCGTCAGTTGCAAATTAAATAAATTAGGTTCAAACTCTTATCTCTACTTTGGTTACAACGTTGCCAAATTGAGATGTTTGAGAGGGACATGCTTATGGGCTATGCAGCAAATTCCATTTTTACAATGCTGCCAAAATTCGGATGAATTTTTATATTTACTGTATGAAAAAAACATGTCATTTCATTTATTTGATTTTAACTTTATATATGTATTTACATTATACATATATGTGTATTACGTACATATGAATTAAAAAGGTCCCGTCATAATATATATATTTGTTGTCAATTGATTAAAATTAGTTTTTGCCGTAAGAGAATATCTTCACTGATTTAAATGTATATTTTAACATTGGGAAAAGCTACCTTCCTAAAGGACTAAAAAATTTCAGAACTTCCTGTTTCAAAATCTATAATGGAAGTTTTGTAGAAATATGTTTAGCTTAAATATGAAACAAATCCTGTGTACTAATAGATCTTTACTCCTATGGTTAGTGATCTTCTCGTGCACTATACTGTCGAACATGATCACACCGTCGGGTTGAAAAATGCCGTTTTAAAATTCTAAAGGGTTACGATTTTATATTATTTTTGACATTTTATCACACTACAAACGGGAAAAGCCGTTCCACACCCTCATCGAGGAACTCTGATGGCGCGATATATATATATATATATATATATATATATATATATATATATATAAATGTATATATGTAATAATAAAAACACATAGTTTTTTAAAATCAATTATTTATTTTAAAACATACCAAAACATGTCAATTGAACAAAAATAACATTATAAGCAGGTTTTGAATAAATTAATTCATTGTTTTCAATGGTATAAATAAAGTTTTGTAGGTTAGGTCCGCCACTTGATACACATCCAAAGGAACACAATCTATAAAATATATGGAATTTATAAGTAACTATAAACTGATATTTATAATATAAACTTACCCGTTTTGCAATCGTATTTTTGGTAATTTCACAGAAATCGAAAGCTGCGTCTCGACAAACAAACGAGCATAGTAGCATCTGAATCTGATCTGCCATCTACTGTGTAAACAATCCCGCGCCACCTACGAAAGCGTTCGAAGGAAAGAACAAATATATTTCCTTGTACCGCTTTCAAGCCAAAGACGAAGAAGAAGAAAAAGAATTGCGCATACGTGTCTATGACCATGGAGCACGGCTCGGCAAATATTCCAGCTAGATTTTTAAATAAAATACATTTTTGTATTTTACTCGCAAAATACGCACAAATTTAATACAATTAATGTTTAAAAAGTGACATGATGAGCTTAAATATCTTTTTTAATAGATGTCAAGCCTTGTACAGCGATAAATCAACCAATAACGATTTTTAAATACCGAGAAACGAATTGGCGTCATGCTCGCTTGGAGGCTATCTCCGTTCTGACCGAATAATAAAGGATCGTTTTACCTGGAGAAATCGTGTCATTTGATTTATTTAATTCTTAGTTTATTATTCTATTGATAGAGTTGATTTTCTTACAGAGTATTAAAAAAATATTAAATTATATTTATCTATTTTTTATTATTTAATTAACGTCCATTTTCAGGGTAAAATAAAATCTTGAAGATGTTGAAAAATTGGATAAAATGACGACTTTTTAAAACCAAAGTTTGATAAAGATTTTTTTTTTTTTAATTTTTAAATTAATAAGGCGCACATGGTTTATATTTAATCTTTTAATTCCAATTGAAAAAAAGACTTTTAAATGTGTAGGATTCTTGGAAAATATGCCGGACGAATCTCAAATTCCTACACTTCAATCGGAAAAACACATATTTATCATAATTAAAGTAAATTTATAAGAAATAAAAATATATTGTGTTCGGAAGAAGGGATGTATCAAACTTTTTGCATTTAAATATTTTTGATTGGTGCAGTCAATTTTTCGCAAAATCGACCAGAAAATGATCAAAAAAACTCGAATATTCAACATGGCCCTTAAAAGGAACATCCAAAATTAAACTTGTGAATTAGTTTATTTCTCAAAACCCGCATTAAAGTAAATCTCCCCCTTAATTGGCGTGAATTTCCGAGGAGGGGGTGTCGGCCATTTTTGGGTCCGCGTGGCGGGGGTGACCTTGAACTCGGCGTCCCTGAAGAGGCAGACTGCTCGGTAAGTACTTTACGGCCTCGGGGGGGAGGAGAGGGGGAGCACTGCGGCGACTTTGCAAAGTCAATTCATTCACGTAGTTCGTAGTGGTGCGCTAAGCTAGATACTCCCCTCCCCACCTTGCAGCACCTGCACATTATATACCAAAGAGCGTTGCTAATGATTTCATTAGATAATTTATTATTTTTTTACTTTACAAAAAATCTCCATCAAATAATAAACAAACTGTTTCGTATCTTGTTTCCATAATAGTTTCAGATTAATTTCTTGTTTTACATAAAATATTTTTGAACTAAAGACGCGTGTGTATAATATATTTTGTAATTTTTCAACCGTTTTGAATTTTGGGTTTAAAAAATAATGACATCACGCTTTTGAGGTGATAACACATCCTACGTACATAAATTGTATCATACACTGTTAACCTTTTCAATATTTTAAAATTGGTTCAATATCCGTGTACATATTTGGGTTAAACATTGATACAACCTTAGAAATTTAATTTATATTTTAGGTGTAATCTTTTTGTTTGCATAATTTAGGTATTATATAAATAATTTTAAAGTAAACAGCACAACATGCGGGATCTATTTACGGGTTTGTGGTATCTATAAGCTCCACTAATTACATATATATTCATAAGAAACTACAGTTCTGAATTCCAACAAGTAATCTAGTTTACACAGGTTTACTTACGAGTAACTACATTTACCTCATTCTCTATATTGCGACGTCTTAATATATTCTTAGCTTACTAACATAAAACCTCGTATTATTTCAACCATGTCATGTTATATTAAAACATGGATTATCATATTATTTTTACTTTTATTAATTTTTTCCTACATTAAAATATTTATTCTACAGTATTAATGTAGTCAAAAGTAGAAGCTGAAGAGAATTACCTTATTTCTTTGAACCTCTCTATCTCGAAAATGAGGGTAAATTAAATTAATAAGAGTAAACGTTTTTATTTAGTGTAGGTGAGTTTTTATTTTATAAAATGTATTACAATTAGCAGAAACAAATTAAATATTATCATAATGTTGTTTTAACATTTAAAAGAGATATCTGTGAAGATCGACACAAAGTGTTGTTTATTCTTCATAGCATATAAATTATACCAGTAGAAATAGCACCATCCAAACGGACTTATTTAAAAAAATCTGCTGTTATTATAAATATACTTTTTTATAGACCTTGTTCAATGATTTGAATATGTTGTATTTTTTTTGTATTTATTAAGACTCTTAACTCAGTGGTAACGTGGTAGACGGGTTCAATAAATAAAAATATTTGACGTATTGAATGAATCGTAGGGTAAAAAAAAACACCCAAGAAATACATATGGTTGGTTTTTGAAACTACCAAAAATTTAAGCTGTATTCAAATTATGTATGGTGGACTTTCATCTCTAATATTTTATTTATTTCACAGTGTTTAAACATTATTTGAAGAGAAATACAGTTTACCAATGTTTTACCATGCTGTGCATTCAAAACTTTTCACGAGTTTATTCAAATGAGATTTTATTAATTAACATTAATAATATGACCATGAATAAAAAATGACTACAAAAATACTACTAAACATATTACTGTAAAGATTAATAACATAAAGACTATGGTCAGCACAATATAATTGTTGAGTTAATTGCTTATGTAGGCTTGTAAAATTAATTTTATATTGCTTTAGAACATTTTCATTTCCTAAACACGGCCATTCCGCTGTAAGAACTTCCTTTTCGAGTTGCTCAGGCGATGATTTTGTTACTACGGGAGATAATTCACAGAGCAATCAATGTCACACCGGACTGACGAGATCTAAGATATTTTTTGTAGAATTGCTTAGTGGTGCATTACATCTATTAGTTTTTTTGTAGATCGGTAATTATGTTATTATAAATCTCGTTTAAATTAAATTTAGGATTGCAACTTTATGTAAAACAGACAATCAAAATGTATTTCTGCATATAATGAATTTATGCTCTAAAACACACTTATATTTTATTAGTATATTTAGATGTGTTTTGTTGTAAAATACTTTAAATGGATATTATAATACAATATTTTTTTAAATCAATAATGACTGCTTTTTACTATGCTTGTTTAAAATATTAATATCAATATTCATTAAAAATAGAACTAATTACATATGTTATCGGTAACCGATTGGTTAGCTAGCCGATAGCGTCACACATATGTCTCCTCCGTCGACTCTAAAACGGATATCACAGTGACACGACTGAAAAAATAGATTGAAATAATTAATTATTTAAAACCCTTAAAAATACCAATATATTTAAAAAAAAGTTTTTAATTCAATTTAGGACATGTGTATCCAAATCAATTTTACTGGAATCTAATTCCTTTTTTATTAGCACAAAATTAAATTTGACTCTACATTATATTTGAGTGTAATTAATTTAATCAAATATAATGGATTTCTTCGAAACTCCGCTGCTCAAATTCGTTATGGAGCCATTAATCCGCATTTGAATCGAACGAGTCTTAGTAATTTCTTAAGTTGAATATCACTTTAATTTGTATTTGAATAGAGAAAATTGTTTTGCCCGATAGCCTTGCCTGAAACTCGGCCGTCAGACCTCTGGGATATAAATCTAGAAATAGATCTGATCTGAGAAGTTCTTGCGAAAGAACCCTCATTGTTTCTTATAACTTTTTACTTACTCACCAGCAGTCTTAGGGTTATGGGGATGACTACTGATTTATTTCTACTCTGAAACTTTTTCATAAGTTTTCTCCTTTTTATTTATAGTTTTTGTTTTCTTGACAGGTTCCTTCTTTTTTATATTATTCTTGCGACGTATTCGTGTATCGCTGTTTCATATATAATAATTATAATAAGTTAACAATATAACTAGAAATTACAATACTAAATCATTGATTAAAAATCACATTTTCACACAGGTTTTTTGTTTGACTTCTGAATTTCAATGTGGAATTATAATGAGAAACCATTTGTTACAAATGTTTCTGGAATCGTGATAATAATTCTTATTTTTCTAACCCTCCCTATCCCATCAGCTTATAGATGATGGGTGAAAATGGTGTTTAAACCAAGATAAAATGGGCGTTTTATATATTACGCCGATACCGCCGGATATTGTGATAAGTCTATGAACTATGTCAAATCTTATACTATGTATCGTAATCCTTAAGAAAACGTATTAGTAATCTATATCTGGTTATTTATAACGATCAAAGGATTTAAGTAAACGCCGGCAGTACTGTCCTCGTTAGTTGAGTCATATCATGACTGTTTAATATATAAATATTTATTGTATACCCAAGTAATATTACGTACACGTTTATAAACATTTATGTGTGTATAATGCAGTATCGTAGAGACTACGTTGATTGTTGTCAAGGCGCCAATGGCGATCAACATATAAAGGATCAAACTGGAAAATGAGCCAACTTTGAGGAAAGATTTCATCATTTTGTTTGTTAGTAAATTTTGAAAAACAATTTTATTAATATACATCTTTGTAAAAATAATAGGCAAGATGCGCGTACCCATCATTAATATTTATGGCGCACTAAAGATTTTTTATTTTATTATTACCTTTAAAATTCATATAAAAGAATAATATTTTTATACTTATAATTTCCATATAAATTATATTGATTACTGTTACTTTAAAATTGATCATATCTTTAATAATTTTTACCAGATAAGTTGTCATTATTTCTCAGGTTCTTTTTACTATAAATTTATGAAAAGTATGTACTGTACTTTGTTTGTGCACCTGTATAAATATAAATATAACCACTAGGTAATTTTTCTTATGAACACTGCAATAACATCCAATATTTACTGTTTTATCATCCAACGCCGGATACCTTTCTGCATATATTCGATTGCAGCTACCGATTGTCAATAAAAATTCTCAGAATGAGAATGTATGCAGTAACATACAATACTTAAATACTTTTATTGTACAGTGTGAAATTCTGAAACGTGTTCCTGTCCTAAACTAACAAAAAGCTTGAAGTGTTTGAAATGTGGATACAGGAGTGTATGCCCTGGATTCGTTGGCTGTGAGATGAGACCCACTTGGTTCAGGCACTATTAGCATAGGACTCGAAGTACATGTAATTTTTTTAACGTTAAAATTTCAAGGGTTATACTGTGACATAATTTTATTTTAAATAATATTTACCAAGAAATAAATTATGTGTTATAAATTATCATAAGTCGCTCATGACACTATTAATCGTATAACTATAAATCAAATCCGTTCACTAAAGGCATAATCAACACATAAGTCAGCTCAGCTTCATTTGTACAAGTTTTATAGGTTTGGCATAGTATTGTTTTTTAAATATATATAAAGTAGTTTAATTGTACTATTTTTACTGCATACTTTTTTTCTCACTTAGTTTTGTAATGGTACCCAAAAACGTTGTATTTAATTTTAAAATATTTAGTTATTTCAAACTTGTATTTGTCACCTATTTTTTCACGCTATATCATCCAATATAACTGATTTTTTGGGGTATCACTTTAAATAAATTGTTTCTTTTCAATAGAATATGAAAAATAACAGAGCAGACAAATATTTTTTTGTTTTTCTATCGTGTAAGTAATAAACAGACCGAAGCTTGCAGACCGTAGTACCGTACGTAAATGTCCTTAAGTTTCGCAAGCCACAGCAGGTCATTCAACTTGTGTGGTCAAGGCGTCATGCAGGCCCGATATATTTAAATTTTCAATTATTATAAGCATAGTTATGAAGTTATCGACATTATTTTTGTTTGCAATTACTCACGATTTTTCGACTCATAATTAATTATGGTATCCTTTTAAAATACTTTTCGAGGACTCACGATAAGGCACTCAGGTAATGATCTTAACAGCATTGGCGTGCAGTCTCTACATACAGTGCCTGCTATATTATTTAATAGTTATTGCATCATGCAAATGAATTAGCATAATCTGACATTGTTCGTTCCTGTTTGGTTTGTTAAAAATCGTGAGTATTGAATTTTAATGATATCATTATTAGCCAAAATATCGTGCCGATCTGACGAAATGAATATCTTCCGTGTGAGTGCAAGTCATTTCAGACCAAGATTTTCTGAATGTACAACTTATTAGCTAGTCTAATCGGTGGCCTTCTGTGGCCCTTTTTTCCATTTTTATCAAATGATTAAGCATTGAACCCGACATATAAACATATTAATGCGCATTGCAATGTGGCATATAATATATTCAACGCTTATGTATTGATGGTTATTTTTCTTTACTTAGGGTTATTTTTCTTCACAGCCTATATTTTTGCACTTCAAAAGATTCAATAGTCAAGGCGCTTTAAAATTCATCATAAAATTTTAACAAAGACATCATCCCCTATTAATCAAAGCAACCCTACAAAATGGATTTTTTAAATTTAATAATGGCACAAAAAATAGTACGGCTATTTAAAAAATATAGATTCTTTCTATAGTACGAATTATTTTGCTAACATTTTATTTTTAGCAAGAAAATATTATCTCAATTAGGTTTGTATTTTTTTTTATCAAAATCATCTCAATAAAATAAAAAAAAACTATTTGATATAAACGTTTCCTTTACTAAATCATTTAGTTTTATTGTTTCAATGTATGGGCAAACATTGAACATTCGAGGCTATATGCAAACATCTTGCTTTTAATTACAGATAAGCCTTCAATATGTACAGATGAAACTTTGCTTCGATCTCCAAGTAGAGATCTCAAGTGTCTATGACGCACTATGTGGCAGCTAGAAAATCAAGTTATAATGTTTTTTTTCCACATCCCATGTTATTATGATCGTGCGACATTCCCAACTGAGTGATCGATTGTCCGGGAAGCCATATTAGATCTTAATTATTCCGAGAGATACAATGCTCGTAAAACACATCGGAAGTCATGCCAGCTATGCAAGGGCAACACTTTAGTCCGAGTTGAACGTCAGATGCTCTCGCAGCCGTTTGCGATTAGCACAAAAATATAGATTTATTTGTTTCATTATGCATGGATAAAGTATTTCACAGTCTCCACCAGTCATTGTCGTCGATGCGGCATCAGCAGCTGGCCGTAGGAGCGAGCAACAAAGCAACCTTTATCTGGTTGGAAGTTTTTGAGTTAAATATAACGTAAAAGGACTTTTTACAAGGAAACGCCAAAGAGAGATACATATCCAGCGCATGATCATGAGTGATTGATGATAATGAACAATCATTCTCAAATGTCACGGTCAATGAATCCGTATAGTTCTTATTTAGATCTGGGGGCCATGTGATTATAATTATCTTTTGTGTATGGACGGCATACTGATTTAATTTGTAATACTCCATAAATTTGAATAGTCAAATGGCATGAGGACTACGGTTGTTTGCAAGCATTTTCAGCTTTCAAAGTATGAAGAACCCCGTGAAAGGCGACATCACTCACCAACAATAATTATCGTAGTCTTCCAGCCATTTGGCTATTCATATTTCATAATTAACTTTTACTCTTGAACAAAGCGTAGATTAGGTCACACTAATTATGAATACTACAACTATAATAAGTATGTACAAATATTATACTGAATTTAAACTACATATATATAATTTTCATTAACCTAAAAAATACTTGTTTCTTTATATTGTTGTTGCTTCACTATAAATATAGAATAAGTAGATTTTTTTTTAGAACTACCGTGTTTGTAAAAGAAAACAACACAATTCTAGTACCAAAGTAAAGAGACTTCTGCGTTGCCCGCTAGCATATTCAATTAGAATACATATTTTAGTGTTGGGTCTACTTTCACGAAATAATTAATGCCTTTTTCTCTAGATTAAGTTATGGTCATGTTTAAATGTCTATCATAAAAAAACTAGAACAAAAGGTGGATTTTTACAATGGTGCCTTGAAAGCGATTTGGCCGATAGTTAATTATACTCATGTATCATTTTAGTACGTCGTAAGACGACTGTCCAAATTTAAGTACACTATACGATTTTGATGACTTCCTTGTCGTCATTTTTATGCTTAAGACCCTGGCACTTAAAAAAAATATTTGATTGAAGAGCCCTTAAGATACCATTTCATTTATAGGCAGGGCCATATTTATTTAAGGTCAAGATTTTTGAGTTATTATGTTTCAAAATAAATTTACTTTTTAAAAGTCTCGCCTACAGCTTCCTACTTTTTCCTCGATACATTTTTTACGTTCATTCTACCATACAATGCAGAGCTTGGAATTTTTTTTTTTCAGTACGATCTAGGAAGTGTAGACACACTTTAAGGATTGCTCGCGACTCGGTACGCTCGCTCCGGTTTGGCTCGCAATGCTCAGGCTTCAGTGAGCACCTTGGACATAGATCATAGCTCGCAGGCTTATATGGCTGTGAGCTAAACGTACAGCATAAATCTAGCTACTGTCATTTGTTGGACCAAGGATTATCTCACGTTACATCTAGAGGTCATTTTTGTATTTTAATAGACAATTGCTAGATTGGAGATATCACATAGTATGATTTACTCTACACCGTGTATTGTACAAGGTCCCCTAAAAGGGGATAAATATATATTTAACAACGTACATTGCAATTTATTGTTACTTAAGTATTGCGTACAATAAAAAAAAACCTAATGTTAAATGAAACAAGTATTATTAACTTTTTGACTGTATTGTTTGACGTATATGTTATCAACATCGTATGTGTGTAGCATTAACAGACTGAATTCGTGCAAACGTGATATATTTCTTCTTTTTTATTGTTTTTATACCATTGTCAGTTCGTCCCCATGGCAGATGCTGTGAACCGAGTGGCTGATACGAAATATGGATCAAGCATGTTTGTACAAATTATCTGTATTTTTAAATATGCACCTTTATCGATTAGTTAAATTTTGCATTGTAAATTTGTGAAACCCCACTGAAACCAGTTGTGTATAATTATATTTTGTTTACATTTAATTGTTACCCCTAAAAGGCAGTGCTTGTTTTTATCGTACATAGTATTAATTTTGTCTAGATATCAATTGACAAAAAATGTTATGTTCCTATGATCCTACGCCATAAATTACATCACATTGCATATTCGTACGTTAATACAAAATCACGTTTTTGCTTTTAAACAAACTTGTGCAGTTAATCCATAACGGCTTTGAATAATTAATTTTGACGTATATAATTATATACTAAGTAAGTTAAGGTTAAATAAGTAATACTCGTTTTAGACTGCCAATTAAATACAAAGATACGTATTTTTTAGTGACCTTCGATTATATTTTTTTGCTTTTTATGTAAGATAACAGTTTTAATCCCTTTAAAAAATAAAACGCTGAATTATACACGGAGCTTTAAGCACTTTCGGTTTTTTTATGACACATGACCAAAAAATTTATCACCAAAATCATTATTTTTTTTTAAATGTATTAATCGTTAATTTTAATGTGAGGTGTAAGTGGTTCGTTCATGTTCGCCCGGTTATAAATAAGCAATGTTACACGTGCAGCGAAGAGTAGCACGTGCCGCGACGTGGAATGGTCAACCTTCCCAGGAAAGTAAACAGCTACCAAAATACACCGCACGCTTCATCAATATTTAAAATACGGGCTTTAATTGCCTAGCCAACTAAAAAAATTGTAAATATGCGGGATTGAATAATATGAACCTTCCGCATGTTTTATGAAACTATTACTTTTTAGAAATAATTTTAAAGGGTGCGTCTTTATGAAAAAATTACATGTGCCTATTATGTTAAAGATATTATGATAACTATTATGAGAATGATAAATATTAAAAAATACACCGACTCAACTTTCTTAAAAAACAAGCAGTTATACGATATTCTATCCTTTAAGCGAGGCTGTTTGTCGAAGAGCTCAGGTGAATAGTTATCATGCCGTTTTGTGAAAACAGCTAGTGCACGCGCGTAACCTGATCCTTGGCTCGTGTCTACTCTTCGTTACCGCAAAAGGCTCGTGGGCGCATTCGGAGTCGTGCGCTCAAAAATAACGACAATCGTGTATTTTTATTTATTAATGCTGTTTTACCGAAACGTAATAATGTTTGCACCATTCGGTGAAATTTCATTAAATACCGTACTATTTTGAAACGCGCAGGCTGTGATCTCAATATTACAAACGGAGTGGCCATCGCAATCAGTCAAATCCCTAAATGTCGTTTCGTTATCCACTCAAGCTTTTGTTGAAACTTTACGTAACTACGCTGTGGCGTTGCGCTGCTTACGGATTGTTCCGATGTTTCGTACGCATTGCGCAAACTATCGTCTGAGTGGACGCCTCGGGGAGGCATTTCTTTCGCCTGTAGCACAAGAAAGGTGATTAGTTCTCCGCCGTGAACGCTCTTTCCGCTTCTGTAAGGCCGGAAAACCGCTCTCGAATATAATTGAGAATATTTTGTTGAGTTATGCAATCGGCATTGTCTTCTTTGCGGCCACTTTACATTATCCTTCTATTTTAATAGATTTTATTTTCAGTCTTCCATCGTAAATTTTTTTATTCACTGTGGTGAATTATTGCGTTTTTATGTGTATATATATATTTTTAATCAAGTTATTCTTAAAGTTCCAACTGTTTTTTTTAATGAGGCTACGATACTCTCGAATCACCCATGTAAATGTCGAAAAAAAAACATTATTTACACTCATTGTAGGGAATTGTGATTTATGTTATTTCTACATATCATGATATAATTTGACATTGTTATTTCTTAAGAAATTCATTCTGATCATGAACATGTAAAAATAATAGTTTTTTTTTTTTTTTGCAATCAATTTGTGATAAGATTAATTGGAGGAATTTCGTTTTGATAATTTCGAATAAATATTGATTTTGTGTTTTTATTTGTCACCGGTTTGGACAACTTTGTTCGTTGACATTTTCAAACTAAGGGAAAAATTAATTTGTTTGAAAATTCCAACGAGATAGGTTGGCAAAACCGGTCACAAATAAAAACAAAAACGTGTAAAAATCACATCAAATTTCTTGTTAATACAACTGATTCAATGTCAGGTCGATCCTATTAAATTGTATATAGATCCATTTTGAAAGGTCCTTACATTGTACTGCCGATGAGATTCTTTATATCATGTATCGCGTGATAGTAATGAATGCATTAGGTGATTTATTAATTAACGTTATTACATCCAATTTTAATAATAAATGATAAAACAGTAACGTTGTTCTATTATGTCATACTCGGTTGCTTGTTACTACATTCTGTTCATTATTCGTTTTCACAGTTTCTCGTAACGGTGAATTGTTTGAATTATTTTCACTTTATCTATTTACACCAGTTGCGGAGAATGTTAAGTTTCTAACTGGCTGAAAATAAAATGTGCGATTAAGTATATTACTTAATGATTTTAATTCATTTGAAAAATATAATATTTGTAGAGTATATAAGATTATACATTTATATAAAGTAAAAAGTATGGCTTTATTCACATTATGAAAGTTCATGAAATTAACGATGACTCACTAAGTAATAATTATTTAATAGCTTAAATAAGTGTTAAAAGTATAAAAAAATATATATATTCATACTCAACGCTCAGACTGCCTCGGTTTTTTTAACATAATTTTTTTTTGCTTTCAAAACTGCAGCTGTATTCACCGTTCATTTTAAATTATCAGTGTGCAAATCTCCATTTTTTTAAATGTACACTTTTTCAAAATGGAGGTCGTCTCACTGCCCGAGGCTCGACTCACTTGATTTTTTCATGAACATTAACCCTCGTATTTATCACTTGTTATTACACACTATTGCTTACCCGCGTATATACGTCGACAAAGTCTAGACACATTTTTAATCGATATTAGAATTTATATTATTAATATAATAACTTATTTTTTTCATATCTTGACAATAATTATTTGTTGTTTGTATGTAATTAAATATACTTTTATCATTATTTAATATGCTCGTTTATTTCCTTTGGTATGACAAGTATAAATAAACCAACGCCGTTTGTCCTTAACATTGATACTCGGAAGATTTGTTCCTACCGAGAGCTGCAGCAGGCTCCGCAAGGTCGTCGCTGAGGTTTTTCCTGACAATTAACGCTGAAAACCTTGTTCCTATATAAAAAACCACTACGACTAGGTTTTTGCGCGAAAACACGGGAAAACGTTTGCCGAATTCGCAGTTGGTCAATGTCAGGGCAATCGATATTTACTGAAATAGCGCATACCACATATTTTTTTCATGTACGGACATAATTCCTTTTATGATCTCGTTTCGTAGAGTCAAATGTTAATTTTGTTTCATAACAATTATGTAGTCGATTCACAAATAAGCAGTTTAGAAAAATCTTGGATTTTTTTTTTAAATAGTGATTTGAACTTTTCATTTCTACAAAGGGAAGAGTTTTCATACATCGACTCTGGATTTAAATTTATTTATCATTATTAATGTAGATGTTATAGAAAAATCAAGAGTATAGAATATAAGTGAGTAAAATTGAAGCACTGTGAAGGTAATAAGTAGGTAAATCCAATGTCGATTAACTGGAATAAATTGAAGCAATTCCTACCAACTGTGATATTGATACTAACGTATTATTGATACGGGTGTATCTCATTTAAAAATTATGTACAGTAGTCCAAACTGCTGTATCAAAATTGGTGAAATCAGGTGGGTGTGTGTACAGCGGGTATTCATTCACATCATTCACCAGCCAGGGGGCATATGTCCCAATCACCACGTCACGTTCAAGCCGCGACAGACTCGAGGTGTGCTCGATCCTCACACCAGAGCATATTGAGTGCGTTTCGTCGTTCCGTGTCCCATTGTGTGTACCTCCGGCCATCGCGGGGTCAATGGCGACGGCCGGCTCTGTCCGCTCGCGTCCTCGGCATTGACTGCCGCGGGCCGCGCGCTCCGTATACGGGAGTGACCTCGCGCGGCGCCGCTCCCGTCTTCCTGGCTTCTAGAACTATCATACAATTTCACGTTTAATTTAAATAAGCACTGCTGCTACAACTATCACTTTTGATTCTACATACTTTTAAAACTTGTAGAATGCAGTTATCTGCCTTAACTTCATATAGCTATCTCTTGGTTAAATTCTTGCTTTCAAGTGGGGGTTCACTTTTATCCAGTGATGTCACATACAATGGGCTTCTCGCCCTGCTGGAGAGGATCCAGAAACGAGCGGTCTCCGTTTTAAGACAAAATAAAAACAATTTTAATTTTAGAAATTAGATTATTTTGTATAGCATATCCGTTGCGCGGTCCATTTTACTGGAAGCTACAGAGTAGACATTTTTAAAAGTTTTGATAGTATCTAGTTAAAACACACGCTAGAGCAAATCTTTTTACAAATAATATTATTGATTTAGAACTTTGAAATATATATATCACGAAAAGACCAAACAATACGTGCTTAGTGTTTTTTTTTTCTTTCTTCTTGTAACTCGTGACAATACCTTTTGCACGGAGAGCGCTTTAAGAAATCTAAACCTTTGGCGTAGAAATTAAGATTCCCATCTTTTAATTTGATTACTGCGCAATCTGTGCACAGGGCGTTTCAGATCAATGTGGTACTTTTCTTTTCTACTTATACAACTTCTTTAGGAGCAGTTTTCAGTGTCTCTAACGGCGCGTCCCTCGGATCGACTCGGTAAATTACTGATAAACGCCTGACTTATCGAACAAAGTGTTCCATTGCGTTTTCACTATCTCTAAAAAAAACCATCGGATTTCGAAACATGATCGTGGTCCAATGTGTTTGAAATTGGTCGTTCACCACTTCGCGCTAGAGGCGTTAAGTTTCCCCGGCAGTGTCATTTTAATTTTCTAAATATTTCATTCAAAATAAAAACAATATGTATGGTCTTTTCTTAGACTTCTGTTACTGTACATAAAAGTATTGCTTTAAATCAGTGAGTTTATTTAGGATAATTTCTAGGATAATCCCAACGTATGACGGCCGTTCTTCACGACATTAGCAAGCTATACGGATGTGTGTTTTGGAAGCGCGTCTTTAATTTAATTTTTTCATTGTCATTACATTACTGCAGTTACTGATTAAAGTTGAAAGACTCCTTATTTTTATTATTTGTGTTTACAATATTTAAATTTATTAATGTTAATTTCAATTAACATAACATATATTACACGGATTTTTTTTTCAAATTGGAAATCAAATCCAATGCAAATTGGATTATTCTTTTAATAATCTGCTTTATAATATGAAATTAATTATTAAGCTATCATTATTAATTTGGTATTAATCTAATAATATGTTTATAAGGCTTGTTAACTAGACATATGATTGGCATTCGCGGTCCTTCTGGTAGTTGCGTGGTAACCCATTCCGGGGATTGGCCGGTGGACATGAGGACCGGTCCATGTTATTGACATTTGCGGTTGTACAGCTGTGAGTCATGCACCAGCCCAAAATAATCTTAGCCTTATTAAAAAACTAAAAAAACAACTTTAATGTCGAAATGCCACCTTTTTGGTATATAATTTGATACTACTTTGAATGTCATCTTCTTATAAAGAATGATGAGGACAAATCTGGTCAATGATCTTGAATTTTGATAGGAATATTCTGAAAAAATATTTATGGGTTGAGAATTAGCGTACCGTTCGAGTTCAATGTATTTTTAATAAAATATTCCAACAAATCCTCAGGCTGATTTTAATTTAATATGCACTCAGTTCCATTCACAGTTGTGTCTAATATTCTTTGATTGGCATGCTTAAAATATTTAAAAATATTATATTATTCATAAGCTGGCACTCCTACTTGACTTGTTATCTGCCTCACTTTTTTCTTTTCTTAAGTTTTCCATCTAACCAATGTTTCATAAGTTTTTTTTCTTTTTTCCAGGTAAGTCGCAGAATTCATTAAGTACCTGGAAATGTAAGGTAATAAATAATGACTAATAATAACAATAGTGCACTATCATATAATGACATGTAGACACAGTATATCATAACTTTACTAAACAACTAAAACATTACTAACTAAAACATAAAAAGTATTAATTATGATAAGACACGGCTAGGATATTATAAGAGCAAAAGTGGTCAAAAAAGATTTAGCCATTGAAAGCTTCTTCAGATTGCTTTCACATAGTCCACGTAAGACTATTTTTTGTTTTGTTTACTGTACTATAAATAATAATTATTGTTATTTAACACTGCAAATGTAGATTTTATTAATAGAATAGAGCAAATTAATTAATTGACATGTCATCAAGATACTATTATTTATGAATAAGCTGTGTTATTATCTAACACAGATATCACGATACGACTACTGGAGGTTGCTTACTTTTTTGCTGGTTGCTAAGAAGCATGAGCACGTGACCCGCCGGTAGTCGAAAGCATCAGCGAACTGCAGGTGTGCAGGAGTTAAGGGGTGTACTTCCACCCCAATTTAATTTAAAAGCAATATTTTGTGTATGGCTTGTTTTACATATTAATATCAAAAGGCAACTGAGAGCTGTACAAAAATAAGCTAGCCATCTGAAAATCGTCATGAATATTTGTGATTTAAGTTAAAAGATGACTGTACTTTTTGAGAATAAATTATAGCTTAATACAATGCAAACAAGGCTATTCAAGATGCCTACACGAGCTACGACTCAATTGACAACCGAACGGTGCGGTATTTATTTTGATCTATGTAAACAACCCAAAACAGGACGCTGTTGACTAGTTACCGTTCTATTGCCAGTTACAGGTTGTTCGTCAAAAAATATCTTGACTTTCTCCAGTCTATGGTATTTTTAATCTAAAGCCAACACATGTTACATCAATGTATTCATTAAAAACCTATTCGATTCAATATGTGGGTGTATCGAAGCATGATAAGAATTTACCTCATAAATAATTACTAAAAATGTACTACTCACACGCAATATCTATTAAAATCGTTTCGACGAAACTAACAACCGCGTGACGTCAATAACGTCAATAACATATCAGTACACGTGTTCTGGGTTTACTTTGGGTTGGGAGCAAATCGGAAAATTGTCTGCCAAAATTCTAAAATTTTAACCATATTATACTATAATTTAGTATTTTGAGTACCCAGTAAATTAAAATCGAATTATTTTTTTGTTTTGCGGAATTTCAAGTGCTAAGTACAGTCCTCCGCACCGGTGACATTGGTTCTTTATGTCGTTATTGTGTCGGTGTTTTACTTCCCATAATCGTAGATATATTTAAAATAAACCAATGAATTTTTTCGGTATTTCTGTATATCTATGTTTATCTACAAATGAATTAAATTGGATTATACATATTTTAGGCGAACGTTCGTCAATTGTCCAAAAATAAATTATTTCAGTTTGCTTAGGATCAATGTGATTGACCATTTATATTAAATGTTTCATTTGAATATTTGTATTCACTAATTTCATCATTCCTATGTCGATGCACCTGTTCCTCAATATGCAATACTAATTGAACACTGTTTTATAAGGTATGCAGGTAGTTGTATTGTTATAAGCTATGCATATATATTTTTTATAACATGATAATCTTATTGACATTTGTCACGGACTCCAGCATTAGCGTTTAAGTATTGTCAGATAAAAATGATTTACGATTGTTGTGTCGATTGCACTTTAATAGCAAACAATGAAATAAGGTTAATTAATGCCTCAAATTAATCATGGAAAAGGTGTCAGGTTTGCCTTATATCTTATACTGAATATTAAAGGCTTAGACGTACTGAAAAATACAAAATATTAATGTAAGTAATTCAACTTTAAAAAAAACTTATTTGACAGCTCGTAAGCGTGCGATGATATCATTTCTTGGCTGAAGTACGATTCTTTTTGTAATAATTGTAATTCCCGGAAACAATGTTCTTTGTTTTTTTTTTTACGGAAATATACGGCAGTGAAGAAGATATTCTAATACGTGGAGAACAATACTATATACATTGTATGTTATATACACATATAACAACAAGTCTATTATTGACCACGAAAACTTGCGAGCGGTCATTCGTTTGTAATTAGATGCTGTTTTGTGCAATTCATTTTGTTAAGCTGAGGAAGCGCCACGTCAATATCACACTTCCAATGCGTTCGCGGTATTATCTGATGATGAGGGGTGGAGAACCAGCACACCCCGAGCCCCGACACGACCTGTCATCTGAGACGCCAGATGGGCGGTCACCGGCGGATTACCTGGCCGTCAGCGGTGAGTTTGCGACTCGCAGCATTGTTCTTCGTGTTCCGCGTGGGGTAACTTAGTTTTCTCTTTTATTGTGTGGCGCAATGGAGACTCGCTCGGCCATACTGTTGAGAAACGGACGAACTGTACCACCTCAGCCGCAGTCATTGTCTTGTGGCTAGGGCTACTACTTGCCATTGAGTGGAGCCTAAATCTTCTTCAGATGTAAAAAAAAAATGATAAAATAAATAATGTGTTGGAGATGTATCGAGCTTGGCACTGCTCAAATTGTCTCCGGATACACCATACTGCTTGCTTACTTGCCTTCTATATGTTGTGAAAATGCGTTCTCAGATTACCACACGTGGAAAAAACGTAAAAGTTCAATTCCCTCCGTTGAATATTATTCAGAATATCATAAATAGTTATAAATCATAGAGTTTCAATGTTATTACTACAATGCTATTGCAAAATAATAGTATGCTGAAAAAGTTTTGATTAATCCAAAGATAAATATCAGGTTCATGCCGCAGCCATGGTCAAGAGGTGCGACTTCAAAAAATCCAGGATTCTTGGTCGTTTCACGTGAGAATCATTTATTAATAACAAATAGCAAAATAAGCTTGTATAAAATTAAAAAATATATACTATTATCTGCTCTAATTGGATCTCCTTTTTCAGTTTCGGTTCGAGGGAACCCTGCTGGTGGCATTTACCGTTGTGGTATAGAACTCACGATGTGTGTGCGCCCGCAATGAAAACTAAACAAACCCATGGATTGGATTGTTTTATATATTCGTAATGACAGAGAAGTAACTGTGCTTCCAAAACCAAAGTTCATAGTTGTTGAATCATTTTAATATTTGCTGTACATCTCTTGATAAGGCCTCTGTCAAACTGCCAATTGCTTGTTCAAATACCTAGACGACGCTTAAGGGAATTGTAACAAGCGAGTAACAAACTTACACACACTGTTATAAAAATACAATACTTCTGTAATTTTCACTTCTACAGAGTCTTTAAAACTAAAATCTTTGATCTCGAGAAGTTCGTCAATTTCAATGTATAAATCAAATATTGAAATATTTTTCATTACAAGGTAACAAGATTCACACATAAATGGAAAAAAATCATCCGCATTTTTTTCTTTAGAAATGACGTGGCGACATCAATGTTGCTTCTTAGCAATAGGTTTATATTCCTGACCCGTAAATTTTGACGACGTAATCATGGATTCTCATCGCACGAAACTCGATGTTCAAATCAATGGTCCTAATTTATCTGTAAATATTTATCCTATTCAATGGATGAACAAATATCTATGACAAATATTCACATGCTTGCAATAAAAATTAATTATATTGAGTAATTTTGATTGAAAAGTTTAATTCAAACGAACAATGATATCTTTCTCAAAGTATCACGTTGTGTGATTATATGATAAAACATCTTTGATAACATTGTTTGATGTTAACATTCACGAATACGTCCAATATGATATTTCTCTTCAACATGCCAGGTCTGCATTGGACGCCTGTGGAGAGCCCGACTGGTATTGAAATACGGTGTCTGTTTGCCCTACATTCTGTTTTAAAATTAAATATCCGGCTTTATGTTTAATCGACCCATTTTGGAATTTAAATCAAATAGTAAATATGCATGTGGAAATCCTACTTTTGTTATCACTTATTACAAGATTTGTTGTGCGTGTATGAATCACGTAGCTGAACCGCTCATGGCAAGCAGTTAGAATTCCATAAATATATTGACTTATTCATAGTCATAGATCATATGGATAACTTTTATCGCTGGAATATTCACGATACACAGCATATTTTAGTATATCATAAATACCTGTCTGTAAATCTCTCTACCTCAGTCTCTTTAAAATAAAATTAAACTATTTTTGATTTTATTCTATCCACTATTTAAAATGTCATTAGTGTTTTTTTTTCACATAACAATTTAAAATGGGTTTTGTCATCAGTACTAACATTTTTTTTACATGTGTAAATATAAACAGTATTGATATTGTGCTAAACAATATATGCTCTTATTCGTCCGATATCCGTTAGTTTTAACAATATTGTAATAAATCAATGCTCATTTACAGACGGTAAAAATGAATTATCGAGTAATCATACTCAGGAATAATTACTAGAAATAAAAAATAATTTTAAATCACAAGTATTTTTATCGCTCTGAGTAAAAGCTTTTTTATCTTCATCAAATTGATATTAAAAAATATATTTCTCTAACAAAACATTTGTCATTGTTTGTTTTTTATATATAAGATTATTACGGAACCAAAAAAAATCAACATATTTGCATATCAAGTTTGTTAACAGGTACGAGACTAGAATAGATTTCACGGATAATATTAAAATCTTAGTGGTTTCTTCAGTAAGTTTGGGTCTCAGATTTGTTTTGCTAAATCGACCTCTCAATACATATCGAGAAGTCGATCATTCATTTACCAGTTAAAATAGAATTAAATAGATTGTAAATTTATTAATTAGCAACTGAATAATTAACTATAGAATAATCGATTCTACTGGTTAGACAGGTTTTCGCCTGACAAAAAATTCTCCAAGCCTGTTTTATGTGACATTAATAACGTTTTTATTATTTGTTTGTTTTAATTTTTATCAAATAATACTCATTGAAACGTATATGCATCTTTGTTATTATATTATCATTTTGTATGGTAAAAACAAATCGTGTCTGTTCCCTTAATTATATAAAAAAAATGATATTGCCGATTTGTGAACATCGCTAAATTATCAACCATTAAAAACATAATCAGGTTTGGTTGCTTTAGCTACAATCAGGTACATTGAGTTATTTTAAAGATTCAAAACGAACTTTTTTCGCTGGTTTCATATTTTAAATGTGTGAATAAGTAAAATGAGATAAAAATATCGATATAAATAAATTTGTGTGTTCTTATGTGGTCAAAATGTGTTCTCAGTTATTAACGTGTTTTATTGATGACATTATCTGTTTTTTTTTTTAAATATTATTAATATCATCAATAATAAAAAAAATCTTGTATGAAACACGTTTTATTTTGTAGTTATTTTTATATCTAGGTAATAATTTTTTTGTGATTAATACCTAGATATAATGTGATTATTTTGTGATACAGCTGTCTGATTTTATGACAGTTCTAATATGTTTATATAATTGCTTATATATGTATATATTTTTTTAAATATATATATATATATATTGACACTAACTACACCTAGCGACTTATTCACAAACAAACACACCTGGCTGATTGGTTGGAGTCTAAGTTGGAGGCTTACCTTGCGAGTTGTACACCTGCGACATCTGTGATTTAACTCTATTTTCTTTATGTTTATAACACTTATTAGCATTACTCGGATACTCTATTAACCACACTTCTAACTAATTATTCAACTTACTAATAGGTATAAATATCAACAAACTAGAATCAACGTCTTGTAAGCCCCACAACCTGTGCGCGGGTTCAAGGAATAGCCGCACACACTGCATTGTAAGCATGGTCCTAACTATTATAAATTACAGAATCTTAAAAATTTTTTTTTTTTTTTTAGAATCAATCTAGTATATTTACTTGATAAACATACTTATACGGCCAAGCAAATTGTATAGTCAATATAACATATACGATGTATTAGTTTTATAAACTGTATTATAACATAAATCAATATATTTTTTAAAAGTCATGTTTTGACTTTTATGCATATTAAATAATTTATAAAAACCTTAAGTACCTCTTTGTCAATTTATATTTTGTTCTTTTAGAAAATTTATTTATAATTGCAGTGTGATATTTGTATCATAAATGTAACGTATTGTCGCATCGCCTTTGTTACAAACAGGTGTAGTTATTTAATTAAGCAAGTTTGTTTAAATACTGATCATTTTAATTTTGACGAATATTTGACAAGGTAAACACCTTATAATATACTTTCATTAATGACTTCATTAGCTGTGCGAGTATTAGCTTGTCACACAATAAACCATTTATACACATTTAACAAAAGATAAGTCCATTACGTTGTCAAAAATTTAAATGTCGTGTCATTTTATAAATTCATGTTTTTCAAAAAAGTACATTTAGTATTATTTATTATGTTTATTAAAAGCTTAAGTTTGTTAGGTTCAAGTGATTTTTAAATTTTAAAGTATATATTATTGATGTTTTTTTAAAGGTTTTATTGTTTAAATATTTTATTTCTCAGTTATGATCCATTATAAATTAGGGACATTATTAGAAAAATGTTAGTGTCATACGAATATTGAATAGTACCAAATTTTAAAAATATCACAGATTGTTTGTAGATAAGCAAAATATTTGAACAGATTACTGCCATGACTCCAAACGCTTATATATTTGTAGAAAAAACAGGGAATCGAGAAAAGTCATATTATGGTCATGTTTTCTTTTATTAGTTTTTTTATATACATATATAATACAATGTATATGGTTTTTCTTTTTTTTTATGGATGTGAGTCGCTTGTCACACTTGCAATAATAAAATTATATTAATAAAGAAACTCACTGCAAAGTAATTTATTTCGGGAATCAGTCGTCATCGGCACTTTTAAGGAATAATGGTTTTAAATAAAATTAAAAGATACAAATTTATTTTATATATGTTTTTCATTTATTAAAAAAAAAATGAAAAATAGTCTTAAATTTCTACTTGAAATTCATAATTTTTTTTTGGTTTTTAACCTTTTTTGGTTTGTCCATAAATGGTTAAACATCGATGAAAAAAAATGAACAGTTGTTTTTTTTATTAATGTAATATGTATTTTTGTGTCTCGTTAATTACTTTTAGAATAAACAATAAATCTCCGATCTAAAAAAACAGTCAAGGAGCTATCGATTTGGATAGAGCTCTGGTGACATTGACTCATGACTTATGGGAAGATCAAAAATGCCTACCAAAACAAGTCGTCACATACTATTCTGTCAATCATAATTCAACACTGTTACTCTAAAGTTTGGTGGTTCCAAGTTAAATAATAATAGAGTGTAATTTCGAACCTTCAAATTGCTGCATCTGTTAATCTTCAATATTTAATTTTATATTAGTGGGAAAAACCCAAATATACTGGCAAGGATGCATTTGTGCATAAGTCGTGTGTATTAGTTTTAAGATCATAATTGAGAAGAGCGGCAGATCGTGACAGTGAACCAGCATAAAAGTTGACGTTCGTCATTGTTCTAAAAATTATCGTTTCAGTGTCTAATTTAGTCCTTGAGCTTGTAATTTGTCCTTTGTGGGCGCAAGTCTCGGGTCATAATAGTGACGGAAAAAAGCGTGAGTCGCGACTTCGTGATATCCTTTGTAGTCGTGATTCGTGCAACTTCGATAAAACCCACTACCTTTGTTCAGTCTTGCTCATTGTCCCGCCAAACGGTATACCTTCGGGCGTCAAACTTCAAATGCCAAGTACGGTCTCAGTTTAATTTTTAGTTATTACGCTAGATTTTCACCTGCTGGTATTATATTACTGATCTAAAATTTGTCCATAGAATATAATTTTGTAAGGAAACCTTGCAAATGGTTTATGAAAAAGACATCCCAAAAACATATTTTAAAAATCAATATATTACTTTTAGAATACGGAAAATCAACTTTGGCCATTGCAATGCTTCTATACATTGATGTTTTAATTTATTTTTCGATGTAAACTTTAGGTGTTGAGGTTTTAATCGCCTTTAGATCATTTTAATTTTTTACTGCAAGGGTTCCCCGAAATGAACATCATCACCTCATTACCATGGGTTTTTATCGCTGAGATTTGCGAAGGATCTTTAGGTGAAATTTTCATTTTTAATTTTTGGTACAATGCTTAGTATATTCTGATCTTGTATCAATAATTCGGGCTTAATATTTATTTTAATTTTATTAGATAAAATCTTAGAATTTACAATTGATATGAAGACATATTTGATGAAACAGTTTTTATGATTGATTTCTGTTATATATTTTTTTATAATTTTATTACTATGCCTGAAAGAGAGCGCATTTATGAGGAACTCGGTCGTTTGTGTAGTAGATGTTATTTCAACATTTCTTATATTGCGCTTGTGAAGTCACAATCACTATCAATCAGGTAATCATAATAGCATACACGGTTTTAAAATAAATTATTCAGTTTTATTTAAATATATTATGAGTATTGTACTTAAGAAAGATTATGGAAAAATTGTGTAACGGTGAAAGTATGCATATCGAGAATTTGCTTTTCGTTATCTTTTAATAACATACATTTACATCAAAAACTGAAAATTAAAATTAAATTAGCATGAAATATTTTGTGCTGTTTTTCCTTTATTTTACATAAGCGTTCCAAAAATTATAGTTCTTACATAACGTGTAGAAATATTACACTAGAAAGTGGACGACAGCGTGATTGTTTGTTTGATTGTTTTTCTAACAGATTGCGTTGACATGCAAATTATATGAATCACCGTAACAGGAAGGGGTCAGGAGTCAGTTAAGAGATTCTCTGAAAAGATATATCCTGCTATGAAACACTATGCATTGTAATAAATAAATTTTACTTATTTTTAATCCCTCGTTTAAAATTATTTAAATTGTATATATATATATATAAGTTTGAAAATTCACTTCCTAAACTTGACTCATCAATAATACAATTGCGAAAATATAATAAAATCTCTACGCACGTCGTGACACAACTTGCAACCGATTTGATAATGACCAATAGCGCCCTTTTTTGCGTTGTTTACTTAAGCGAAACCATAAAAATAAAAGTACGCTGTTGGCTGATTACAATTTGGTTGCAAGTTGTATCGCTGCATGTGTAGCATGCTTTACAGTTTAATTTTTTTATGCTCTAAATGTGACGCTGACTCAGGTATTTTGATTGAATTTATGTCCAACGTAAGAGGGTGCACGGGTTCTCTCAACCGTTCATTTTATTTACCAATCAATACAAGTATTATGTCATTCATCATATAATGGATCCGATAATAATTGGGAAAAAAATATCCAGTTTTGTTAAAGAAAGTTGTATGCACGAACGCTCTAGTGGTGCAACGAATGAATTGACGGCGCAATCTATAGAAAGGTGGATTCCAAATAATAATAATAAAAACGTTATAAAAGAAGTTATTAAAGAATAACATTCAGATAATTGTGAGTTATTATTATGTAATTCAATATTTTTGACAGAGAGTACTTGGTGGAATTCCATTTTAATATTTTTGAATAAAATACTTGAGTGATTACTTGAGCATTATATGTTTGATAATGCCAACGTGAAAGGTTGGCGAAACCGGTCACTAATAAAAACGAAAATGTGGAAAATCACTCAAGTATTTTATCCAAAAATATTATTATTATGTAATATAAACATTTCTGATATAGACGTGAATTGTAAAGAAATACTCGATCTCGTTGGAATAGTTATTCGCTTTTCTGTAAAATAGTTCTTCAACTCGCTTACTGAATTATCAAGTTCTAATATTAATTATCTTAAATAATATATGTACAAACATTAAATTGCCGATATTTTAATGTTTATTTCTGCGTCTCGACCATAGTACGTGTTTTCATTTTCATATAAACATATTTAATCTGTAACTGGTTCGAATTTATTCGTACTATTAAAAATATAGCACTGCACTTTACCGTTCGCTTTACTGATGAAACAGTAGTTGTATTTATTTTATTATACTCCATTGTTTAAATACAAACTACACAAAGCAAGTAAAGAGGCTACAGATTTTTTCACCAAGACAAAAAGAAATCTTAAAGATATTGTCGTAATCGATACCGCTTCATTACTTTGTTAGGTAATTTGAAGTAGTGCAGACGCGAGCCATTAATTATCAAAGATTATTGTCTTCAAAATCTTCGAAAATGTTGATTTAATTACAATTAATAATGTAAATTTTAAACATTTTACATTTCTGTTATTATTCAGAATACGTTTTAATCTTTATATTTATCTGTAAATGTGTGATTTTGTTAAAAATATTACACCCGATGATTTTGGATCTGCATTTTTAACCATACTGGTTTGTTGTATATTTAGATAATTAATTTACCCATGAAACAACAAGGATAATCCTCGGAAAGTTTCTGACCAGTTTAATCACTGTGCCGCATTGGCTGAGCGAGAATATAACAAATGGCCGTTATAATAGTGAAGGTGTAGGCTCGAACCCCACCGTTGTAATTTTTTGCATAGTTTGATAGTTTAATTAAATATAGTGTGTTAAATATACCACGGATTGATTATGTCACATATGAGAGAGTTCTGCATTGAATGAGTAAACAAAGAGATTTCCTGACTGGTAATAATGCGTTAGGTATCCTATTATGACCATATTTAAAAAAAATCAAATATTTCTTACTGCAGCTGATTGTCTACAGGAAAATCCAAGGAGAAAGAGGCATTGGAAGAATATATTTATCATGGATACGGAATTTGCGACAGTGGCTAGAAGTCTACTGAAATAAGACTGGCCCAGGATAGATATATGCTCATCCTCCATGCAACATCCTCTAAGAGTCACCTGATGTAGAAGAAATATGGTGTGCACATATTGCAATGGGCAGCAGGCCCTGCCAGAGTCATGTTATTCAAGTTTCGTGGGCAGACAGTTACGCGACTCCCTTCGCTATCTCGAACGAGTTTCTTCTCGTGTGAATGCCTCTCAATAATTGGATACGAAGAAAATATCAAATTCAAGTTTATTCAACTCTTCAAAATGCACCATCTACTTTAATGTATATGTATTAAACTGTTTTTAAATATTGATACAAAATAACATTTTTTTCTTTGTACGAAGTGAAAAACTGTATTCTCTATGTTTTTGAATATTTTATTAAATTATATAAATTAATACAATATACCGCAGATTCCACTTGACCGCATGCGTATAGAGTTTTTTAATTACTACCATCCTGAAATGAAAAACTAATAACTCGGGAAATTAACTATTATTTTATTTTTCTATTGTTCTATATCTATTACTTATCTTCAGTTTTATGACTTTGCTTTTATTGTATTACATGGATGCTACATAGTTTGATTGCCGCCAGTAATAGACTTTTTTTTAATGAGCGGTTTAAACATAACGTGTTCCTTATAAAGAGCACTGTGTTTTATATTTTATTAACATATTTCGAAATTACGTTATTTTTTAAGTAAGTTTGTTAAGTAATTTTCATTACAATGACATGGTTAAATAAAATTATTTATTGAGTAAAAATAACATTGATGATTTAGTACCATGTATAATAAATATTAAAAATAATAAACTAGGTGCAAAGTTAATAAGTTACAGCAGTCGTACAGATCGCAAAGAAAGATTGCACCATTTGCACAACATTATACTTATTCGCTTATAAACGCAGGCTCGTTAATTAGCTTTCGGCTTATTTGATGTTTCGCTGGCTGGAATAACGAGCGAGCTGTCTTTATCGGAGAAACGTTCGGCAGGAACCGGCACAACGTCAACTGCCTGGTTAAACTTAACTATAACCGACTTATCTACGAACAGTTAGGTCCGTTGACTCGCTGGGAAAATAGAAACCAATCTGAATCAAGCACAGCATTCAATATTCTATGCAACAGCAAAGTAGCTTGCAAGTGTATCTCTAATTACACGAATTCAAAGATATATATTTTAAACCATTTACTATTTAAAATCTGATGATCAAAATCACACTTCAATGGCCGAAATCTTTAGGTCCACCACAGCTATTTTAGCACGTTTAAGTGTTCGGGCTTGGCGAAGTACTTCGCCTTTTCCCTATTTTCCTTAAGCTGAGTCTCTCTTGTAAAGTTTTAAAGACATGAAGGATTAAAATTCAAAACAGAGTCTATCTGAGCAGAAAATCAAAACGATCAGCGTGATATGATGGTTTGTGCATATTTGTGTTTCTATTATTTTGGAGGACGACGTGTTATATGTCTTGTATAATGTTATGGAAGTATGATTTTTTAAAATATAAGTAGCTCTTCATGGTTTCATTTCCCGATAGTATTATAATAGTTCGGGATTTCAGTTTTAAATGTTTGGTTCTTGTATCGTGCCATGAGCGACGTTTTACGTAGACATATCATAATGTCCTAGTTTTTTTATATTATTTAGTTCGGCCAAGCGGTAGATTAACAGTGAAATCCGGTTATCCTTATTGTTTTATTGGTGTAACACAAATCGGCAATTCGAATATTTTTTTTAAAATACGTTACGTTTGCAGTTCACCCCGTGTTTTTCTATTACTTTTATTGCATTACACGTTGATGAAATCTAATAATAATGTATAATTGTGGTCGAATAATATTATTAATACATCATCTGAAAACCTACACAATAGAAATCCTCATTAAGTTTATATTATTGCCTGCAGTCAATGTATGCAATAGGAATGTATCAATATCTGTTTAAATAAAATAAAAATTTAGCAGACACCAATCGCCGATTATGAAAACAGATCGCATATAAAATTATTTTTTTTGTATATTTACTACATTTTATATTATTTTACAATCAATCTGGATCATAGAATTAGTATTTCAATGACACGTTACATTATAAATTATTAATTATTACGTGATAAAATTCATGATACTAAGAGGGTGTATATTTAGGGAAAATTTTAGTCTTTTTTAATGATTCTGTCTACCTCAATAATTAATTTACTGTCGTAGGAAGTTTTTGTATAACACAGATTCTAGTAAATTGTTTTTTAATTATGCCGTAGCCTGCTTTGTACGTAGTGGTTTTATGGTTTTCAAGCCCAAGAGCTTAGCGGGCCATGACGTCATTAAAACATAGTTGATATTGGCCTGCATCAGGAAATGAGTGTATAAAACATATGATTAGATATTTATTTCAATTGGTTCCAAGGATGGTATTGGAGTACCCAGTATTAACGCTTAGTTTTTTTTTTGCTTTGGAATCGTGCCAGTAAACGTCTTCATTGTTCTAACATTTTCTGCGAAGAATAGCTTATGAAATAAAGCACTTTGTCCCTGACAGTACATGTTTAAAATGCAAAATACCAATTTATAGTACATTCATCTATTTGTTTTGCAATTACTTACCAGTGACCTGCAGCCAATACATTAACGATTGCATTGCGTTGCGTATAACAAAGTTGTCTTATTCTGTTCTCTTTTACAAAAGCTCCTTTTTTTGTTACAAGTTTTGTTTTTTTAACTGTTCCAATACAAGGAAAAATAAAGTAAAATATAATCTATCTACAAAAGTTTTATGACAGATAATTTGCACGTATAACGACTGATATAACTAAAATCACTATTTGCTTTTTCCTTTTTTTCTCCTTGGTGTTCTCTATTTTGGAAGTGAGCAAGTAGCATCAGGGTCACAACATCCTTAATTCTGCATTCGTTGCACTTCTGCAGGGTCTCAATCAGCTCTGTTATCTGCGGGATCTGCTATTTCGGATTCACTCATTATGTATTAGACGTACTCTGCCTTTTATACTATTGCAAGAAGCTTTTTTGCCTCTAATTTTTTTTAACCCGTCGGCGTTTATGAAGTGTTACATTTATTGCATGTTAATGATTTTTCATGTCGGTCTATTTTTACTTTCAAGAGTTATTTTCAGGCTTCAATGTGCAATAAAACATACAAAAATGTTTAAATATGTTGTAAGATTCATAAAGATGCAACGCGATAACTCACAACACTGACTTGGATTTGTAATAAGGATGTTATAAGTAAACAAATCAGAATGATGACGCATTGTTAATGCTATCGGTATATTTTCATATGTCGATATCAATGTAATACTTGATTACTCGAAAAAATGAGCCACTTTTGGCTCAGTTTCATCGATGCATTTTTTTATATAGAACATTCTACTATGAATGGAAATAAATGTATATTAAGCCCAACTTGAGTCATTAGAAAACTTGTTTAGAAAGGCGGCGACTTCTTTACTATCATTTGTATGTATTTTTTAAGGTATTCTACTTGCATTGAGAACGAAGAATACCTTTTTTTTTTACTTTACCAGGCGTGAAATACCAGATTCGAAATTTTTAAGCAGTAAGAACTGCGAAGGTTGCAGATAAAAAGGTGCCGATCACTGAACTTTTAGAGGGTGAAACTTTATTACAGACAATTTTCGGTTGTAACATAACATTAAATCTCAATAAATTAACGAGTGTTTTCGCTTTCGTGTATATTGAGAGATTTCAATACCAAAAATACTGCCACCATTTTGAATTGAACAAATAATCTATACTAGCATAAAAATCATCCGTTGTTTTTAAATTAATTCAAATTCAAAGCTATAGTTAAATGTGTAGGCTTTCTACGATTTTTAAAATTATTTTTTTGTTTACATCGTTATTGGACTCCTGATTCTAGTTTTAGTTTTTCTGTATAGAAAATTATATCTTTTATATTTTTATGAAGTTTGTCGTTTTCGACATGAAAGATGTACCTAGGGACCTCAGTGGTCAACTATTTTTTGTCACGTGTAATCAACAGACCCACGTGCTAATCGCCTGTGCAGTTTTTTGAGATTAAACCTAAATCAATATTTTAATTTATTTAATGACAGCTCAAATTTCAAAACATGACCATTTCAGTAATTAATGATAAATAATGTATCGACCCTAATCGAAATATGAACTGTAAAAGTCCATAAGGACATTCTAAATATTATAAAAAAATATCAGGAATATCGGTTTTGTGATCTCAAATAAAAATTCCGTGTGGAAATTTCCACTGCATTTAGTGTAACTTTCTTACATATATTTAAAAAAATAAAATATTGTCATAAATAGGTCAACAGTTTGACTTATTATTGAAATCTCTTGTAAACATCATCCAAAATGATAATAACTAACTATCAAATCGTTATAACAAAGTTTTACTAACAATAATAATGATTTGATATTTATTATTTGTAGGTGTATGATAGAAAGTGTCTAACATCTTATCGCTATGGACTAACAATGGGATAATACTAATTTCGGTATCTATATTATAGCGCTCAACGTATCGATGGGAAAAGATAAATAAATAAATACTAAATTCATGTAACGAGAAATACTGAGTTCATCAAGCCAGATGAACTCAGTATTTAAAGCTGAATAAATAAGGATTACTTTAACAGCATTCCTTAGTAGAAATATAAACATTTTTTGCATGGCAATGGTTATGGGATCTGATAAAAAAGTTATCTTCGCAATTTAAAGTTATTACAATATCTTAATTTTAGATGAATGCTGGGAAGTTCAGTGCCAAAAGTAGTGGGAATGATTATCACATCACGTGTAGAATTATACATGTAGTATATATTAATTTATCTGCGTGAATCCATACGTTGAGAGCCATGACATGTATCTGAGTAAATAATTTGCGTAAATGGTGTAAAAAATAACAGTGGTGTTGGTGGCATGATGATCACTTTATTGAAAGTTTCTCACCATTGCCGTGTTTTGTCTGCAGCGCGAGGTAAGCAGAAGGAGGCAGTGCCTCGTTTAGGGGTGATCGGGGGTGGCCAGGGATGGCCGGGGGAGAGTCCCGTGTAAGTAAAGCCTTCGAGTATCCCAGCCGGCCTATGCCAAACAAGGCAAGCAGTAGATATTTTATCAAACCCCTTATCCATAGTATGTTTTTTTGTGAAAGTGAATCGTATTAGTTGCTAGTTTTTATAATATTCACAATAATCATTTATAATATTATTCAACACACAAATAATATGAATCAATCACTAGAAAAATTTATTTCAAAAGTGTTACACAATTAAATTCAATACATGATTATTAAATTTGTTTTTTTTTTAATTTTAATTAGTACATTGCTGAAAGTGTTTGTAACCAAGGACATCATTGAAACCTCCCTAAAATGCAGCATTTTGTTGATAGAGAATTTAATAATACTCATTCTTGCATATCTAATACTTTTATTTAACGATGGCATAAAAAAGTGCAATTACAATTCCCACAAAAATAACTCCTGAAAGAAATTAGGCTGTAGTTTTATTTTGATAAGGTGACATTGGCATGTAAAGGGAAATCCTTGCAATAGAAATCGAAAAACATGCTTTAAAATGTGTATAATATATATTTTGTAAACTAAACAGTATATTTTTTAAAATTAGTTATGTTTAACCTTTTTGTATATAGTGTGTAAATATTATAGATGCCTATGTACTATGTACTAATGTACACATGTATGCTCGTTAAATACATATTATCTCACGAGGAGCACCTCACCTCCGCCACAAGATGGCGCTCAGGGGATTGTCAACATTCAAGCGTCGCACGTCGCGAGCTGCGGTCGTGTCTCGTGTCGCGTGTCTCGTGTCGCGTGTCGCGTGTCCGTGTCGCGTGTCGCGTGTCTCCTGTCGCCATACAGCGCGAGTGTCGATTTCTTCAAATCGGTTTATATGGCTACCCTGCCAAACGCAGCCGTTGAATGGGCTGAGGTGGGTGTCGGTGTGCACCAAAGAAAGTGATTTCGTAGTGCCCGGTATGGTATGCTCGTTCGGCTCGATATACTGTTATATCTCATGCCCCAATTCCGTTCAGATGTGAGGTTTTGATAATATGACGCATAGGAATTAATTGTTCGGTAATGAGATCGACAGGCTCACTTCCGTCTGCGCCTTTTTATAATATGTCGTATGTAGTGATATTTATTCTGCTCATTAAAAAAATTAGACAGAAATTTTGCGCAAGGTTAAAACAGTTTTTATAATTGCGAGGTTTTTAAAATTGGCTGTTTTTTTTTTTTTTTTTGTTATTTTCAATATCTTTATAAGTTATGCTTTTTAACAGTGTGCATATGAAGCATATCTTATTTTTAATAGCAGTGTAATATTAGCGATATTGTTTTATTATAAACGAATTTTTTCGCATTAAATTGTTTCATTAGTACATACTAGATAAAACTTTGTTAAATATAAATACTATCACGAAAAGCTTAATTTTATTAAATTTTTGATTATATTATTAAAGACAAGATTAGACAATCAAAAAATACAACAAATCTATAAAGCCACCTTGGTTTTAATACACGTAGGAACTAGTTAAAATTAATTGTTCTAAACCAGTTTTACAGTATCATTTCCGTATAGGTAGTAAATCAATTTACTATTTAAAATTACGGGAATTTTACTTGTAGCCTGGCCGTCATAAAAGTATACAAAAACGTATTAATTTTTTGGGTTAAAAATTTGGAGAAATGTATTTCACGCGATGCTTTTTCTTTTGCTCGAGTGTAATGAGTCAATGAATCATTTGTAAACATCTCGTGTGGCTTCTCAGAAATGATATGTGCATTTACATTTTCAATACACAATTCGAACGACATTCCTCAAAAATAAAAAAAAAGCAAATATCACCAATATAAAATTTGACCTTTGGAAATCGTGTTTTTGAAAACATTGACTCTGTAAAAAAGGAAATATTAGCACAAATAACAAACAGTATCTCTGTATCAAACAAAATTGTAAATTCCCGAGTCATTCTGCTTTTCTTATAAATATAGTTGAATTACAGTAGTTTTTTTTTATTTGTAAATATTGTACATGCATATGTGGCTGTACGAATTATTGTTTTCACTCTTTGTCAGAAATTTATTATTTCGATCATATCGATCACATTTTTTACACTTATCTGAATAAGGAATAAAAATGCCATGAAGTTATTATAGGTACGACAATCTGGTTTCATTTTTTATACTCTATATTTAAACAATAATGAATAGCCAACTCTAGCTAGGAGACGATAATTGTTTTAAAGTGTTTTTGATGAACGTTTGCAATTATACATTTGAAATAAGTGACTCAAAATCGTTAATGTAGATTTTTTGGTATCACCTACACAGGTCACACCTCGTGTTTATATTGCCAAAAAACATAAAAACTTGCTAATTTTAAAATATATACGACATCAACGGCATTTTGTGAAATTTAAAATGTTTAAAAATATCTTAAGTACAATGACAAAAAAATAATCACAATAATGAACTAGTGACTCTATTTTGAAATAACGTAATTTTTAAATATATTAAAACAAAAAAAAAATTATAACTTAAAAATCTTTAACTTTACTACGACCTAGTTACTAATTCATTTATTTCAATTAATCAATTTCTTATAGATAGCACAATCGAGCAGAGAAATATCGGCCGGTCGTGGCGACTGGGTCAGCGTTCTCGTTATCTCGAGTCAGGTTTCGTGCCAACACTTTGACACGCGTTCAACGTAAACTGAATCCACGGTAAAATGTCGCAAGGAAACCTGCAATTAGGCCAGATCTGTATACGCTTATTCCCAGTTAGTACATAACATCGCCTATCTCTCAGCGGATCTCCTAGGATTGGCGATACTCTTATTTTGCTAGCTATTGTATGTGAATTAAAGAATATATATTTTGCTTTAGTTATTGCAATATGCATTTGTGCGGTGGGAATTTTTCTCGTTATTGTGTTCTACGAAATTGCTTAATTTAATTCAATACCAAACAGATAAACTGTAACTGTGAGAAATAGGAAAATATCCATCAGAGGTTAGTAACGTCTCGTGTAATTTGAAAATACGAATTATCATGAATTTTGATTAAAATGAGTTTATGTATATTTTCATCATTATTTTGATTAAATTTTGTAAAAAATATGTCTATGTTACTACCAAACCAAAAGTTCGTAGTATCGTTGAATTTTCTAATTGTTTCGTTTTTATTTTGTTTTTAAAATTGTTTTAATATATTAAATTTATTTTTATTTTAACTTATTGTTAAAATCTAAAAACAAACAGCCGGCTGACTTTTAGGTTTGGTGTAAGACGATGCTAGTATAATTTTACACAGTATAACTTATCTTTTACTAAAAAAAAATATAGTGTCAAACACTAAAAGATAATTCTAATAACTGTACGTTTAATATTTTTATTTAAAATAACTTATCTAATTCTAATAACTTATCTAATTACCTAATACTAAATTAATTATATCGTCTTAACTCGAATATTTCAACAATGCTTCTGAATGATATAGTATTCATAAATAAATAGTTACTTTGTACCAAATCTTTAACTCACTTCCCATAAAGTTTAACTGAACAAACATATGTTTTGCCTAATGTAATGTTTTATTGCACGTGAAGACACCTTGCGGGTTTTTTATAGCTCTGTAGAAATAGTTTTTTTTTACAGCGCTTTCTTCTCATTAGTGTCATAACAATATCATCTCGCCCGTGACTGTGACCGAACGTATTTTTTGTAGTTCTGTTATGCGGCTCTGACATCAGCCAACACGCGCTGGCAATTCTTCAATTGAACACTTACATGCGATGCTATGAATGAATATCTTAGTCTACAAAATAAACTTACACAATAGATAAGATATAATATCGATCGTTCTATTTATTGCTGGATGATGATCTTCCCGTGTTGCTGAGCTCAGCAGTGTTGATATCTCGAACAGCTTGTCATATGGGTAGAAACGAGCGCAATGATTTGTTGAATCTTTCGACTTGATGGCATTGATATTTTAACCCGGCAACCCGTTGTCACAAGCAACTGTGTTTGCTATTTATTTATATACTAGTAATGTAGCCCGTCACAAAATGACGTATTTGATAAACGATGCGTCTAAATTCTCGCGGTGAACGACATCTCGCGGCGAAGAAGTGAATCATATAATTCGTACATATTGAAATTCGCTAAAGCATATTTTAAAGTTTATGAATGAAAATATTATCCTATCGTCTTGAAATTCGGCACATATGTGCAAAAAATCAGCGTTGTATCTTTTAAGATATTCTATACAGAACGGAAAAACGAAACATACATACAAACATACACACAATGGCTATTATTATAGTAGATTATTATTAACATCTCATGTTTGGCTTCCCCTGTAGTTTGCCAGCCATTGCGTCGCTGCTGAATGTCATTTGTCAGTCTTTTTAAATTATTTTTAGCAACATAATACTAATAATTTCTAAAATATTTAGAAACGTAGAATTTTATATCTAACGGTTACGTTACGTTTTATATCTAATAAGTACTATTAAAAAAGAGTACCATATCACTATAATTTAACTATTTTATCTTCATAAAACATATTATGGTGGTAGCATTCCTTGAGTAGTAATTTATAGATGCGTCGTTTGAACGGTAAACTTGAATGACCCTGTTTGTGTCCAAATCCAAATGGTCATTATCCATTGTTTATTTTCTCAAAGATGCTTAGTAGATTGTAAACACAGTAATTTTATTTGCTCCAAATTAACTAAATCTGAAAAAATCTTTATTGTCTTGTTTTAAATATTCTACCTAGTTTTTGAAAGTAACTTTTTCAGAGAACAAAAAGTATGCAATAGAAAACAGCATCCAAATCAGTCGTGCAAGTCACGAGTGTACCGCCATAAAATTCGATGTAGTCTTCTTTCACTTAATTTGTCCGGTCCGACCAGTGAACATGACGAATCATGAAGTTCCCTCCTTAAATCGTCGGTACCAACCAACGAAACTGGCACGCGGAGCACTGCCAGGCGCTGGAGCCGGCTCAGAAGTCCGGCTTTCTTTGCTAGAATGTTACTAAGTATGGCAAATCCAGTTGTGCTCATACCATGTATTGGCACACAAACATAGTAGGTAAAACGCACAACTAAAGAAACAAAATGAACAGTTATTTATAATATTTTTTAAACTAAGCATCTGTTGCTGTCATAGCTTTCAGAAAGTTAATTTCAATAGTACAATTCTGAGGTAATCACAGTGAATGGTTGAATGATGGCCGGTTTCAGGAATCCAGTACATAACACGCTTCTATCTGAAAAGGTTCGACAGAGCTCTTTTTGTGCCAAAATTCTTTTACGACATGAGTTTGCTTGAGTCACTCGATTCTCTAGACTAGACCGAAGCGTTGTAGTCTTGTTGGTATGAGTCACTAAAAAACCGCTGAAGGGTACACAGCTCAACGAGACTTGTTTCTTTTAGGAGCGTACTCGAGTCGTATTTGTAAAGCGCATGTGATATAGGCTGATCTTTATTTCCACTCGATTTTGGCGCATGCTCCTCCGTTTTTTTCTTTAAAAAAATTACATATTTTAAATATTTAATTATACCTTTGTATCGCAGTAACTGAGCATAATGGGTATTATTTAACTAGCTAACTATCAATAGTTAGTTTATTCAAAAATGATAATTTATTCTAATAGAAAATTGTTTTTTTTTTTTTACGTATTTTAAAAATTAATGTAAAAGGATAATTACATTCTTCAATTATATGTGTTTAACATAAAATTTATTAAAAAAATGTATATTAAAATCGTGTCGCAAAACTTCTTGATTATATATATAAAAACACGGCGAAAGTAAGTCTCAACATCAAGTATCAACTTTAAATAATAACTTGCCAGGTCATTCTCCAGGTCGGGGTTCTGATTGGAGATAAGCGCGCTACTTATAGACTTTCAAAGTTTTCTAATGTTACATCGACGACTTGAAGATTTTTTTTTTTATTTCATCATATTTGATTTAAAACAGTGATTCATGACAGCCAATTCACCGAGCTGGTGTATTTGCCACCGATCGGCGCTCTGTCGCATGACGGCATGCGGCGGCAGTTGTGTGTTTTGGGTTGTTCGCGTCAATTAACGTGAGCCGTGAGGGGTGCACACTGCCAAAGTACACTAATTGTCGTATGTTTAACCAAATTGAAAACACTCGTAATTGCTGACATTCACCAAGAAAAATATCCGCTTTATTTATCTACGTCAGCAGCGCACATAAATTTTCATTCAAAACAATAGCTGTGTTTTATCATAATAGTAGTGATTTTTTTCCCCAGTCGTGTTCAATAGATGCAATAACTCTGGTGGTTTAATTGTTTGCTTTAATATATTTGCAGTATTTTCAGCAGTGTTGCTTTCACCGATGGGGTAATTTAAAACCCAGATGCGGTAATCTGATTTAACAGCATGAACGTATCTGCTATTTTAACAATGTCATTTTCTTTAATTCGGTTGGTTTTGCAGTTCCTTATCAGTGTTTGATATACTTTCACTTGACTCTCTGGGGAATGATTTTGAGTAATTATAGCTAATGTTACATTTCGTAAGTCTTACCCGCCATGCCAACAGCAAGCCTTGCTGATTACGACCTTCCAATATAATAGTCGAGCAATATCCTACGTATTAAGTTTATTTCTACGCAAGTTCGGCAATGAACCGAGAAGGTATAAGGCTATTAAGTTTGTATGGTTTTACGCCTATATTTCTTTATAATTTAGAATCTTATCTTGGATCTGTGTTGATAAAGCGTATTCAATGATTATTAAGGTATTTTCAGAGTTCAACGATTTTATGTCACTATTATATGTTGCACGTGCGAACAACATCCGGCTCATAAAATTTTATCGCAATTCTCTAGTGCGGTGGTCCCCAACCCTGTGCCCGCGGGCGCCATGGCGCCCGCCGACGATTTTACGTGCGCCCGCCGCTCTCCGACCACAATTTAAAAAAAATTATGTTAAAAAAAAAAAATATTAAAAAAAAAAAAAAAATTTGGTAATTAAAAAAAAAAAATTATTAAACAGTGGGCGAAAAATTAGAACGCCATTGGAGTTTGTGGGTTTTGAAAATATTTTCGGTTTAGGACATATACCGACGGGCAATAAAATTATTTTTGCCGAGCGTCGATGGGACAATAATTTTAATTGGATTTACAAATCAGCGTCTGGTTTAGGGCGGCTAGTTACTTGAGCGGGCCAATGTTTATGAAATAAACTTTTAATATTCATTATATTTATGCATTTTAACATGTTTATGAAATAAACAAAATCACACCGACGTACCTTTTGGAGCTTAAGGGCCTAGTCTGCATAATCGAGTTTTTTTGATCATTTTCTAGTCCGTTTTGCGAAAAATCCACTGCACCAATCGAAAAAATTTAAATGCAAAAAGTTTGATACATTCCTTCTTTCGAATAAAATATATTTTTATTTCTTATAAATTTAATATTTATATGATAAATATGTGTTTTTCCGATTGAAGTGTAGGAATTTGGAGATTCGTTATGTCCCTTTTCCAAGAGTCCTAAACATTTAAAAGTTTTTTTTTCAATTGAAATTAAAAGATTAAATATAAAACATGTGCGCAGTATTATTAAAAAAATTAGGAAAAAAAATATCTTTAAAAACTTTGGTTTTGAAAAGTCGTCATTTTATCCAATTTTTCAACATCTTTAAGATTTTATTTTACCCTTAAAATGGACGTTAATTAAATAATAAAAAATAGATAAATATAATTTATAGTTTTTTCAATTCTCTGTAAAAAAATCAACTCTCGATATAACAAAATAAAGTGACAATTAAATTAATTAAATGTCCAACTAGGTGTGCCACATGTTTCTGGTTTTTTTTTTATCAACGAAAAGTGGATAATTTAAAAAAAAATTCAATAATAAAAATAGTTTATTCAAAGTATCGTCCCTCGCTAGCTACACATTTTTGCCATGTCTCTGTCAGTACACGAATACCGTGACAATAAAATGACCGTCGGACCGAAACCATTCATCCCACCAATTTTACACTTTTTGGCCAATCCATAATATATTATAAAAAAAAATTATTGCGTTTAATATGTAGTTAGCGCCATCTATATGTGAAAGCCAAAAACTTAGTAGCGCTTCTAGAAAATCTAGTTATCTTTTTTTTTTTTTTTTTTAGCTGGAAATACTTTCGGGAGCAGAAAAATACCTTGAAAAAATAAATGGCGCCCGCCGCCCGACCGGCGGGCGCCATTTGTGCTCTTGGGTCCTAAAAGGTTGGGGACCCGTGCTCTAGTGTTTTGAAGGTCCATGGATCCACTCAGTTCATTATCAGGCGTTAGACCTTTAGAAGATGGTGGTGATATGTGTTATTTAAATAACATTTCGTGCTTGATAAAAAAGTAATAAAAATTCAAAATATAAAGTTTACTTTAAAAACCAGTTTTGATTTTGGTTTGCTCGATTCTGATTTTTATATTTATAAATCGAGAAAATATAATTACTCAATTTCAAAATCGTCCACATTTAAATAAACAATATATTTTTCAAGAATAATATTTTTTTTGTCTCGGTTTCACAAAACACAGATCTGACATGTTATTTTTCATTTTGTTTTTTCAAAATAGTTTTTTATACTTGTGAGCTATACTATAATTTGTGCCTATGTAATAATTAAATATGTGAATATTAAATGGGCAGATAAATATTTCAAATAAAAATAGCGGAAATCAGAACTACCACTTAAAGGCAAGCAATTTGAACATTCGCCACTTCCTTGTATCGTGTGCTCGTGTAGTAAGCAACACTCGCGGTCGTCTCACAAATAAATTTTTATTCCTTGATACTATAATTTTTTATAGTTAATAGGATGCGAAAATGAAATAATTGGTTATGACCGAGAAAAATATAATAACACTCCATAATTTTTAGCCTAGACGCATTGGTATTTTTATTATATATTTTTTTCTTGTCCACGACATCCCTCCAATTTTTTACAAGAATATCCAATTTTCTAAGATATTACGATCGTTTTTGTTTGTAAGCGCTTTCGCTTTTCTTCGGACTGTCAGAATAATCTTGTGAAAAATGAATGTGCTCACAAGCAAAATTGTTCGTAATATTCTGGATCATATTCTGACCATCTGGATATTCTCATTTTTTGTTTGATTTTTATTGTGATTTGAGATTTGAGATGCGTCAGTTTTTTTGGGAAAGTCAGATTTTCATAACGGGGAAAACACCGTCGGTGGACCGTATCTACATCACATGGCGAGGAGATTCAAGTACAATACACCACCGTGATCATCATCGGCACGAGGCAGAACAGGCAGCCGTGTAGCAGGCATTAGTGAGGCAAGAGAAACGAGAAATATAGAGCCACTTCATGACACGACAAAACTGTGACGGCGGCAGATCTCGACTCGAAACAACCAGAATACACGCCTATCACGATAGGACGACAATTTGTCTCTGAAATGGCGTCAAGATTAGTTCTCTAACTGTGTTTTTAGCTTTTATGAATCAGACCGTTTTTATTTAAAGACTTGCTTGTAGTTGAAATGAAATTCATTTATTGATTTTTGTCCCGAGATTCAGTTCGAAGAGCTAAAAATACTCTGAGGCAATTGACGTCGGACGTTTTAATGTTTTTTTTTTCCTATAAAAACAGTGTAGGCACTGCGAGTTCATGTGACCCTCGAGCATCACCACATTGATTCGTTATTTACTTCGTTAACACATCTTCTGAAATTGTAAAACAAAATAAAAATAATTTAAATCACGAAAACCAATACTTTTTTACAATATTTTTGTTGTATATTATTGCAATCGAGGACAAAATATTGTATATACTTATTAGTTTTATGACACGTCGTAATGACTAGTCTCTCATTTTTTGAATGACGGTTATATGAATTCAAAGACACCAAGTACACTAAGAAAAATCGATGCGCACTATGTGCCCAAGGATGCTTGTTTTACTTTATGTAATAACAATTCATATAAATTGTTGGATAAAGAACTGTGTTTGTTCATACTATTTGTAATATTAGTGCTACACATAGAAAGGCTATTTTATCTTCCTTACGCAGAATAAACAACCCAGTGACACATGTTTTTCTCTATATATACTATTCGTGTCTTTTTTTAACTGACCACGTTCGCATTGACGTTGGGGAATCCACGGTTCATTACGCGCTTGTACGGGGAGATTACCGCGGCGTAATCCGATCTAATGAAGTTTGTGACGCATGTTGTAGCAAAAAGTCACAAATAAACCGTAGGTTACTTGCTGACTATTTTCACGTGCGCGTGGTGTATAAATTGATTTACCAGCCGTGACGAGTTGTTAGAGCCTAAATGTGCGCAGTATAACCCACCATTTTTGAGCCGTTATGTCACACTGATCTCATTTCAAATCTTAAGCCTTCACAAGAGTATATTATAAATCCATTGCTTTTGATCCTTGCTACTTTTAGATATTTAAAGATGGGTCATTTTTTGCGTTTTGGAATCGTATGTTTGATTGCATGCTTATCTATTATATCACGAAACGTGCTGTTATCGATGCAGTTAGAATATGATGTGACTGTGGTTGACCATGGTGGATTTTTCGGCTTAGAGGGGTCCGGATGTCGGAGAGTTCTTGTATACATCTGCACATTGGCGATTGTCTTTGTGTTAAGGTTAAAGTGACTGTGTTCGACATCGGGAAAAAGCCCATTGGCTCGCCAGCAATGACTGCGTGACTCCCCGCGAGTGCAGAGGAGATACGATTTGCCGGTCCAGTGGCGCGTCGTGGCTGTGGGCGTGATGCAAGTGGCTTTCTCCGACGTTCATTACACAATGCCGACGCTTCAGACCCTCCGAGCTTTAGAACTTTCTAAGGCTCCGGTATCGATTGCTCGCGGCGTGTTGCATAACCGGCCGTGCAGCAAGTGGGACTGTTTTTTTTTTTTATATCGGTTACGTATAATATTTTGCTTTGTTACATTTATTTAAAAAAAAAAACGGTTTTGCATAACTGGTTTGGTTATTTACAGTATTTAACATTTGATTTTTTACTAAGATACTTTTTTTCTTGTTTATTTTTATTTTAATGACGGCAGATGCAGCATATTTTTTTCAATCAAATAAAATCTAAGGCTTACAAGAGTACGAAAATCACTAAAGAGAAAAAAATATGTCTAACAAAACAAAAATTAAATTAAAATAATTGTATAATAAATAGACAGCGGCTTTCAGTGTGAGTTCTTTCATCCTATAATAATGTGTATTCTCTTCAACCATTTTAGTTTATTTTTTTAAATTTATTTAAATGCATTGAAATAATTAGTATAGTAGCCATATTTTTACTACGCTTTAAGGTTAAATTATTTTCTAACTATTATTTTCCCGGTTAGTGATGCAACTAAGACCCGTTCATTCTAGATTTTTTTTTCTTACAAAAAAAATCCAACCAAGTTGCTGTAAACGTAATTCTATTTTTGTTGAACGCTCCAAATGGAAATCAAGGTCTCTTACACGCCAAGAGCGATCACAGGAAAGTTTGAATAATAAGCGGGACCGCAAAAAGTCTTACGTAACATTTATAGAAAAAGTGCACAATTTACTTTCGACTCTCTCGCCATCTGATATCAGTTACGTAATGAGAACACCTAAAAAGTTAAAGAGAGAAAAAAGGAGCATCTTTTTAGTTAAATATATTTTGACATGAAATTGCATGCGTTTGAAATAAAACAAAATGTAAAAAATATATTTTGATGTTTCATTGATGTCATTAAACTTCCGTCCCGAAAACTGTTGTTTAAAACAAGCACCATTAGAGTTTTAATTATTTTGTTTAAATATTCGTTTTCATTAAAAATATCACTGAACATGTAAATAAAAATAAATAATCATTTAAAAAATCATTGTACCGATGATGTGCGCAGTCTTGTTTATAAAGTGTATTTAACTACGTTTTTGACAAGAGCTGGTTATAAATCTCTACTTCCCGGTAGATTTCAGGTTCGCTCTGTGCGTCATACTATCTCCTCCACATTTACCCGCGAAACAAAGAGCCCGCCGCGGGCCCTCGAGTGCAGCGGCGAGAGAGCCCGCCGCGGCGGACCGGTTCCTTACCGAAGAAATGCCTGGAAGTGACTTTCGTTTCGAGCAAAATGAGATAAGTTTCGTTGCGTAAACCGAGGAAAGGCGCCCAGAATCTATCGGTCCTCGCCCGAGCCGGTCGCCTCGATTGGAGAGTCGGTGTCGGTCCGCGCCGCGCTTCCGCAGTGCCCAGCTGGTTCAGTCGGTTTCTTCTGCAGCTTGCTGTATATCTTTTCAGGCAGTATCGTGAATGTGCTACGGTGGTGTGGTTTACGAATGCGGAGCAGTTTTAAAATGTGAATTGTTTTGAGTGAAGTTTAAAGGAAGAACCCGCTGTATCGAGTACACCAAGAAAGGAGATAATATACAAGCGATCAAAGGCATTAAATTATATATTATGTCAGAATTGTAAATGATACCAAGGAGAAAAGTATATACACCGCAGACCGCTGTTTGTACTTTGAAACAAAGATTCTTTAGATTACCAAAGTATCAGCTTACAGCGAGGCGCGGTTAGTTCCCGAGTCACCGAGACGAAGGTGCCGGGAATCCCCTTGCGCGCTCGAAGCCGGCTCCGGGCCTCCATGGCGAGCATGGCGTTGGCTGCGCCCGACTGGCTGCTGACGGACATGTGGCAGTTGCTTCCCGGCCCCCAGTGGCTGCGTTCTCTGCGCCACTGCGGCAAGTCGCTGCTCCGCAAGCACCGCAGTCTGCTCAGGACAATTAAGAAGGTTACTTACAATTTTCGTTGGTTTATTTTACAGCACTGGTGTTGAACTCGCAGAAGGAGGATTTGATGATAAAAGTGCGCCCCCCTTGCTTTATCTATTGCAACACAGAGCTGCAAAATTATAGCGCATGCCTTAGTATGGCATTTATGCTACGCGGGGTTTTCTTAGGCAAATAGACTTCGTTAAGATCCGCTACATTTTCTGGTGTCCTCATTGTTTTATATTATATATAATAGGTGACTGAACAATGAGTGAAAAGAGGCATAAACAATGTGTTAGGGGCTCACATAAAGATAATTTACTACTTATTGTTTATATATAGCTTTGAATTAACAGATTGACCACTCGAATGAAAAATAAACATGACTCTTAAGAAAAGGGAATCTAAATTGAGTCTATGTTTCAGTGCTTATTTATTTGGATTTTTAATAAACTAATATGTTTTGCAAGAAATACACGTTTATGGCATGTTTTTAAACCATTTGGCTTATAATGCATAAATATACGTCAAAACATTTACTAAGAGGTTCAAAGTACACAAAGTGTATACGTGAAACTCAGCTGTAGTACTTGTACTTTATATTTTTTTATCAAAATTAAGTGGTTATTGTACTTATTGTATAAGCAATAATTATTTTTTCAATAAAATTCTGAAATCCGTCAATAAAGTTCTCAGTTTTGAAAGTTTTTGCGCCTAGTATATTAACTGGTCGCAATAAAGCATTTTTTTAAAATTATGTATGTAATCACGCGCATGTTGATTATATGATACATTTCTGCCATTCAAAATTAATAATTGCCTTGAAGTCTACACTAAAAGAATTAAAGATTATTACAGATGCAGAATAATTACTATAATTTGATTGCATCCGAAATAAAACACGGTCTTATTTTCTCAGATATTCCGATTGCGGTAATTAAAGCAATTATTGTGAGATGCAGTTGGCTCCGCCGGTAACATATATGTATGAGTTGCAGAAAACTACGATAGTTGTTTTACCAAAAGGCCTTCAGTTGCCGTGTGTATGTTGCACCAACTCCAGTGCGCTCTCTGCACCAGGCAATTTAAACTCTAATATGATAACAAGATTATTAGATACGTTCATATATAATTTTTATAATATAAAAAAAACTTGTGCTAAGATGCTAGTAGAAGTTCTACCATTTGATAACGAAATCTCAGCTTGCTTTGTTTGAATTGTAATGTATAGCAAGATGCTATATAATTTGCATGATGCATTCGCGGGTCCATCTAAAATACCACACAAACGAGTGAAAATGATCCTGACTATATATTTCATGCTTTTTTTCGGCAGAATAAAAGCATTTGCAATCGTATAAATATATATATATATATTTTTTGTTTAAACACCGTCCAAAATGTAATAAATTAGTTAATTACCATATGCTGTGAATTATCTATAGTAGTGTATCTTTAGGCCGAAACGCACATAATGTTTTTCATAAATCAATATACGCGTATGTGTCGCTGTTTTCAATTGGCAAATATATTTCCAAAAACAATATTTATCAGTATTTAAATATATTTTTAAGAATTGAGTATATTGAATACTTAGCTTTTTATGATATTTAAAAATATTGTGTAAAAAAAATAACTTCAATAAAATTAGTGTTCCATAAAGATATTTACGGAATATGTTTGTATAATCTCGCTTGTATGACAAACGCATTCCGTAATGTAAAATGCCTGGCCGGTGTCAGTTTCGTGGGTAAAAAATCACTTTTTCCATTTAATTTATTAGTCTATAAAAAACGTATATTTTTAGAGAAATATGAATTCCTACTTTCTAACGCATGCATGGAGAACTTTCTTTTTTTATTTTATTTTAATTCTAGTGTATGACAAGTGGGGGCGTTCACTGATTTGCCTTTTAAAAGCATTACTGTAGACTTGTAGTTTTTCCAGCTTAATCGGTGTTAGATTTAGCTATTCAAATTCACGATTTTTTTGTTGTACATCTACAAGATTATTCACGCAAGGCTACCGGAGCATGTAGACAACATAATAGTTAGGTATTTGCTGATTCTGAAATTTAAAAAAGTTTGTTTTGTAAAACTGATGCTCCATTCGGCCATGTTGAGTACTAAAATAATAGAGTCGTATAACGGAATTTATGCGTGATTCGTGTTGTTATATTAAATTAAAAAAAAAACCTTTCGTCGTCCATCTTTACAATTGATATTGGTGTTTGATTCCGAATAACTTTTCGGAATCAAATAAATTTTGCAGACTGTCAGTAAGACCTCTATTCATAAGTTACTCAATATTTCAATCTCTACATTACAAGTGTTATTAATTTCATGTAAGAAGTCTATTCTTTTTATTTATGAAAATATCGTTTTGTGCTTAATCACAGACAATGATAATGTTTAAAAATATATAAATACCCGATTTAAGTTCGTAGGTTTTGGGAGTCGTTGCTATTTGGGTTTTCTTGTTTATTGGGTGTTGTGCTGTGTCGTGATTAGAGTCTTCCAATGTTTTGCTCCCGGTACTAGGGCCATCTTCAATCATTAATGGTGGTAATCCTCAGTACCGGGATTGAAACGCCAGAAAACTCAAATCACAACACCCAAGAAGAGCGTCAAATTAAATTCATGCTCATTATTCATCCTGACCAGCTTGAATGGACTGCCAACAAGTTACTTCTTTATGCGGATTTTTTTTTCTATTGGTATTTTTCTATTATTAGTAAATAATGATAAAAGAGCCAAATAAATTGTTGTGATAATTATTCAGACATGTGAAGATATAGATGTACCTTACTTAATAAATACATTTAGAATTTAAAAAAATGTCTACGCCTTTTGATTCTGACAACCCATTTATTATATTTTTTTAAGTAGGAAGTACAATCTTACGTACATTCCATTTTAGACGTAAGTACTTGAAATTTCGTGTAGGTTGTAATTACAATTATCCTATATTCAGGTAGGTTAATATTTTTTACCATGTCCATAATTAAATAATTCTTGAGTTCTTTGAGCATGTTGTTTCTAAAGTTTTAATTTATAAATCAAGCCTAATAACGAGACTGGTATTCTTCCACTTAGTTTCTTAGTAAAATCGCTCAAATAAACTGATTCCATTAAAGGGTGGATTGTTTATTGTACGAATATTATCAAGTTAAAGGTTTTTATTATATTATCTAAATACGGTTCCTAATCGAATTGTAAACTTGTGAATTTTCAATGTCAATGTACAAAATTAACAAATGTTGAAGCTCAAAAGTATTGCTTAAATTGATTTATGTTTTTATCATGTTCAATGTAAGGTTTTGAAAAATCTATTGTTTTACCGTTTTATATATTTTATTTAGAAATATTAATAAACTAAAGAATTAGTGATGCGCAGAAAATTTAACTATTTAGAGCATAACTATAAATATTTGCTTAAAATTTTATGACTACGACTATGCAAATCCTTAAAAAACATTTATCTTTTTATTCGAAAAAAAAAAATTTACATTTACTCACTGTATATATTTTTAAATTAATTTTTAGTAGTATTAAGTCCCGGTCTCGGCCTTGTTGGACGCTTCGACGTTTTGAATAAATTCAACAAACGATTTGCTTTGAAAGCGATTACCCAAATAACCACATTTTTATGAAAACGATGACCACACATGAAACAACATTTTCACATGTAATTAATTGTTTTATTAATTATATTTTCGTGGGGTTAAATTAATTCAGTCTTTGCTCAGTATTCATAAACATTTCACGTTCTACAGTCTTTTATAATATATGTTAATGTCGCTAGATATTAGAAATCACCTGCACTTTTGTGTGTTTGTGGTCGGTTTGTTTAGATAGTTGATTTTTGTTACGACCTTAATAATATAAAAAAACTTTTCATGAGGATTGTAATTTATATTGAATAATCTTTAGATCATGCAGCCTTTAGAGAATAAGAACAATCTTAAAGCATCTAACTGGATATCATGTCAACTTTATTGTATACATTCTTATGTGTTAATTTTGTAGTTTATATTAAGACGTAAGAATAATTACTATTCGCGTGATCAGATAACATAAATTTACATAAAATCACTATTTTTAAACTTATATAATAATACATAAAAATTAAACTGCTGCTGAATTGACATAAAGACTTTTTCAAGCTTTGAATAATTAACTAAAGAATCACAAGGAAATCACTATTATGTTTTGAAATCCGATTACAAGGCTTTTCTTTAATTTTTTTTTCATAAAATATTTTTGTCATTAATATGTAAAATTATACAATACGTTTGATAATAATATGCCAATAAAACATAATATGTACAGCATCCTTGTTTGGAATATTTATATTACATATTGTAAATAAAATAAATAAATATTCAAATTGCTAAAAAAAATAATTCTACTTATTTAAATACAGTTACAAAAAATATGTATTACAAAATCTTTGTACTTTTTAAACATTTGCATTGCGTAAATCTTTTAATTCTGAATTGCGAATTAAGTTTTAAATTATTAAATATTTTTCTTTCGTTTGCCTGTCTTTCCTCATAAATGATTTATAACTAAACATTTCTGTATCATTTGCATTTATATATTCACTCTACATTAAAATTCGGATCATATAAAATCAATTATCAGCATTATTTCTTTAATGCGAATATTGCTTTACAATACATATATTTAAAAAGTCGTTTGGTTTTGTTTTTATGTATAGCTAAGGTTTTTAAAACTACAATAAACTTTTGGTATTACAAAAATCGCTCTTGATTAGCAGTCCTATTCCGAATAAATACTGACATTACATTATTCTGTATATATATTGTTTTATTGTAAGCATTTTTTTTTTAGTTCTGAAAAGGTTTATTGTCATGTATTTTTTCGAAAAACACGTGTATTAGGATTTTTTTTATAAATGTAATATTATTGTATACGAACTTGGTTATTTATTAAGAGATTTTTATTATTTCATTGGCTGATTTATTTTATATATTTCTTTAATTTTAAATGTTTACTGTGGATAATTAATTCATAAAATTTACAAAAACTCTTTGATTTTTGTATGTTTATATTACGTTATTTATTTAGTAAAAAAAATATATTAATTTTTATGCACTTTGTTATTTATATTTCATTATATAAAAAATAAGCTCTATCGTATGTGTATTCGGGCACACAAACCACGTTTCCATGTTCCTGAAAAGAGGTCTATAAAAAATAATGTAATTGTCACAAACCACACACGCACTACACCTCTCAGCAGCAGGTGTTGCAAAGCAGACACAAACAGGGTATTTTTAAATTAGTCAAAATGTAGACGATTTCAAAATGTTTCGTCACCCTCTCGCGATTGTTGTTTCGGCGAGCTTGTGTTCCACATTCCCAAGTGTCGCGCGGGCCGCCAGCTCTATCGGACGCGACGGACAATGCTCGCGATCATTACAAATTAAAATTAGTACCGCTTTTGTGAGGATCGATCGCTTTGCGGGCTCCTTCCATTAATTCTCTCCGCACTTGGACTGCCAAATGTCTCCTTTTGTAAGAGGCTGTTATTTTTATGCGCGGAGTCATACAAGGTCTCAGCGATGACTATTATCCATAGATTATTATAATATATTAACTGTCAAGAGTAATGGCTTTTCGTTAGACTTTTTAAATAAAAATACGCTTATTTTCTGTTTGTGGAAATGTAAATTAAGGTTGAAAAATTCTGCACGGCTCATTCATAAAACATGGAAATGTCACTTGGTGACATTTCCATGTTTGAAAGACGGAGTTTTTTTTCCTCGAAGCTTCGATACGATCACGTGAAATTGCAAGCGAATCGTGCTAGATCTGAATAGCTTATCTATCTGCTCTTTTAATTTTGATATAAATAAAAAAACCTGGACAAATAGGTGGCCCCACAGTAACATTCTTGCTTTCCTCTTCATTGGGAAAAACCAATCTTAATGAATCCATGCTGTATTAAAAAATATATATATCGAAATTAAACTTTGTGAAAAAATTCATTATTGCCCTACTTAAGTACACAATAGTACTGTGCAGTGTATTGTGTATAATTTTAAAATTGCTCGATAAGCAACGTCCGATGCAAAGTAGACATGTGGCCGTCATTGCTTTACATTTTTTGGAATATGTGTCAGGGCAAACTCCGTATTCTATGGAATAATACAAATGCTACGTTGTCTGCGGACCCTAACCATGCCATACTTAAGACTCCTCTCATGCTCTCATTCGCACGGCTTGCAGTGCAAATATGCAGTGACACCAGACCTTGCGGGCGAATGGTAATAACTGAAACGAGTGCTGGAACTCTAGCTGGTTAGCTCGTCGCACTCTTACATTTCTACTTACAGATACATGATTTTTACAAACCAAAGCAGCCAGCTTGATACGGGCGGAAACAATGATGTACGACATGTAATTTCTCACTATAGATAGCATAACAACGCGAAGAGCATACAGATATCAATATAACTTTTATCAGCACTTGATGTTTGTGTATTCAACATTTTGACAGGGAGTAGTTAAGTCGAATTCCGTTTTTGTTGTTGCAACTTGATGTTTGCTGTACTTTTGTAATAAAGGCTTTCAATTTCAAAGACCTGTCGCAAACCCAAAATGAGACGCAATTACTGTACTTTAAACACAACATAACCCAAATCAAATAAAATAAATTGCAGCTTTGATAGCTCATTCCTGAAACCTAAATGTTTTTTTTCGATATCCCAGAGCAGCGAAATACATCTCTGTCGAAACGCAATGATGCCGTTGAATAAATTGCATTTCTATTTCACTGTCCGATTATATCATTACGTTATTACGTATATTGGCCCTGGTCGAGTTTAAACCTGCGTATGTGTTATTGTTGTGATTCTCCCCCCAAGCACCAAGGTCGAGTTGTCTGATATTCACAATAATACCATATTTAACTTGCAAATTTGAATCCTAAATGTGTTACTCATTGCGCACTGCTTAATTCGATTTTTACAAAACCAGACAGGAGCCATTAGTCGACCCGTAATAGATTCAAACTCATGATTAATTACTGGTGCACAACTTTTATATAAAGGGAATTTATGATATCATCCGAATTAAGGATAATAGGCAGCAATAGGCAACCTTTTTAAATGTATTTTTATGTACACTTTTTACCAAATATTAATCTAGTGTCCTGTTACATTTCGAAATTTATTTATTTTTTTAATTTTTAACATGTTTCAATGGATTATAATTACAGTAAGATATCTTATATCAGTGATTTAATTTTATTACAACCTGATTTAAAATCGATTCAATTTACTATGCATTTATTGAAACTCAGACTAGTGAGATTAAAAAATATATATATATTTCGAGGTTGCCTACTAAACAAGGAAATCTGCGATGTATCTGTCTTCCGTCTTTTTAGTCATGCGCGTTTTTTCTAGGTTTTTTGCTAATTTATTTTAATTTTGGATATTTGTTTTTAATTATTATTTTCATTGAATCGTTTATGATTTTTAATTTTTAGTGTTTTGATATTTATTAAACAATTTTTATATTATTAATTTGTAAATATAAATTTATCCCGACGTCAAGCCAGTCTCTACTGTTCGTATTACTTGTGACACCGAGTATATCTGTATCCGATCCGCGGCCACTCTGGGATTGCTTACTTGGCGGGTCCTCTGTGTCGCCAACAGTTTTTAAAGTACTCTTGTCGAACAGGCAGACCTTATTGACTAATTGTTGCAATGACTCCATTGTGTAATGCGATACCTTTGATGAACGTGTGGAACCAGTTTGTGCGCATTAGTGGCTGGGCGTCAGTACAATCGGTTATTGACAAATGTCGTCCTGGCCTGCTGACATGTATCAGAGTGCCTCCCAGGGCCGGAGCAGCTGAATATGCATTTGAACTTTCTTTAGTTGAAAATCGCTCTCAAGCTTTTCAGTCCTGAAAATAGATGTAATTATATATTTTTTATCACATTTTTCGCCAAGTTGTTTATCTTATATTTACATACTAGACGGTCTATCTACCAAAATCTTTGTTTTTAGCTAGTTGTTGTTTTTCACATTTTAATATGATAACACCAAAGTACCATGTTGTATCTGACGCCTTCGGAAACTTGGCATTACAAATAGGTCGTTATATACAATACGTCTTTGGGCAAACAGATCAAACGTGAAACAATATGGAAAATTAGCACTCAAGTTTTCGTCGACATATACCTATGCTAGAGATGAAAAATATGTTTTTGTAGAATACTGGAATAAATACTGTCAAAATAGAATCAGATTTGCGGCTATTGTAATACCACTCCGCTGCAATACCCACACATAGGTTTACCTCACCGTACATAAAGGTTATCACCGTGAAATTAATATAACGCACGCAAGGAGTATACTTCGAGCTAACATGCATGCATTATGTACTGAAAAACATTTCGGTGTCTGCACACGGGCCAACATAACGGACTTATAATAAACTGTGTCATGTGTATCGTTGTCGTCTCATCTTCGCGCGTTTTGGTCATATACTCGTACAGTGGGTCGAGTCCGGTGCAGGCCTGGCGCCGCGGCCCGAGGGGGCATTGTTCTGCATCGGCTTATCAGTGCAGCGGCTCCGGCCTTGGAACTCTGACCCTCTGCAGCCCGATAAAACGATCCCCATTCTCGAATCAATTTCACCAGATCAGTCTCGCCGACTACGCCGAGCGGACGCCCGCGCACACGACCACGCGACTGACGACTGACGACTGACGACTGACGACTGAACATCAACACGAGCGCCCCATCGTTCGAAGTGTGTTTTGCATAGCTTTGCTTTGAGTCCTTAGAAAAAAAATCACGTGTTTCGAGTGCACTAGAGAAGAGATCTTCTTGTAAAACGGCGTGCGTCTCCTCTCCCCGTTGTTTGTTCTGTAAGACTTGTACCATTTTTTTTCATTTTTCGATTTTATTTTAACTATTGAACTTATTGTACATCTCGAGGACAAATATGTTTATTTTATAATTTTCTTGTATGCATCAGTGTTAATATCAAATTTCATAAAATTTATGTCATACTTAAGTGTTTACGATCAGATGTTTAGATTTTCTGTGTGTGGAAATACACGCAACTTAATTTTCTAGTAGTTTAGGAAATACGGTAATTTTTTAGACCTATATTTATTTTAAAATTTTCAGATTCTTGCCAAAATATATATTTTACTTCAATATATGTGATTATAGTTAACACGCGTATAAAAATAAATAAAACCATTTTTTACTACATCATATTCAACTATGGACTGCATTATTTTTTGTCGTTTCAAGTAATAATTTTTGTATAAAGATATTTTTTTTAGTAATTAAAGTATTACTTATGAAAGTAATTCTTGGAGATAAATAGGCTTTAATACACAATTTAAAACCTCAATACCTATTAAAGATCTTTCAAAAGTACCTGTTAGATTAAACTCTAGACTTTGGTGTATAATACTTATTATTCCCATCAGGAATATCTCCAGATATATATGCAGGTTCAAATCCCTATTGTAATGCTGGGTACAGTGCTTCAGAAATAACTATTTTATTCACACGTAAATATGCAAGGTGCAATGCAATACAGGCACCCCATTTTATGTTTAGTATTAAATAACATTATTAATGGAACTGGTATTTATTTTGTAATACTCCATTTTATAACAATAAAATAAAACCAAATGGTTTTGGAGACTACGTTTAATAAACGTAGTCTCCAAAACCATTTGGTTTTATTTTATTGTTATTAAATAACAGTTTTTACTGCAACAGTGAAGCAGGAATACTTCCGCGATACTTCAGTTGTACACGCATTAGCTTGCACCAGAGATGGGTGTAATCAAAATACAACTAGATAAATGGATATTTCTTAAAATTTATTTAACCTTAGTTTTTTCGAGATAGCTAATTTAAATTTTAAATAGCAAATCAATAGATTTGCTATTTAAAAAAGACAGGCGAAGGCTTCGTGAGCAGAAATGCATTTTGGCAGGTTATTTTTTAAAGGGGGCGCTCGCCATTGAGCGAGCAGGTCGTGGCAATTGAAATGATTCGTTTTTAAGCTGATGATCGAATAATTTAATACAAATCCACATTGTTCAGTTTCGCTGGTCGACTAACGAATCGATTGAATGATTGATTCGGTTGCTAGAATAATTCATTCGAATTGATTCGGCTATAGAAAATACATGTATTTGTCCATTGCAAATTTGCATCAGCATTTGCCACCTCGCACTGTCACTTGCGGCAGAAAAACGATTTCCAAATATGACCCGCACTAGAAGGAGAAATCGCATTCGCCCAAAATGTGTTAAACGCTCTTACTCCGCGTGTTTGAATAACGCATAAAACTCAAAATGGGACACGATTCAAACAAAAACTTGCTAAACACGTACCCACTTGCAGCGGCTCGTATTTTTATGTATACTAATAAAGACTTTGTAAATGATGTCCTAACCTCATTTCATGACATACAAATTGCCACAATGTATTTTAGCTTCTACACGATATATCAATACTTACTGCATCACTAGAAAATAAAATATTGAACATCATCCCCGAATATGATTTTTTTCTGTATTTATTAACTTATATAATTATACGTCAGTGTGTATATAAGTAACAACATAAAACCCTGCGTTCGTAAATGGCAACAATCAACAAATAACGCCCCAGCCTGCATCACGATCCGGTAGCCGATAGGCTTGCATAATGCACCCGAACGCTTCCTAGTCTGACCGGAGTCGGAGAGTTGCGGCGCCCGCGCAAGTGATCGTTGTGCAATCGATTTTCTCCCGAACTGCATGCATTGGAAGTGCACTGGACGCGGAAAAGCCGGTCGAATTCAGTTCACCGCGCTCTGGTTGAATGTGAAACTTACTTCAAACTTTAGCAAGAATTCATTTCGAAAAGCGAAAACGGTCGTTTTAGAAAATATTCGTAATCCCCTAGCCGTTTGGTTAGTCATATATGTTTTTATCCATAATCGCACTCGAAATGTAATTGATTTTTAAAACCAGGTACCTTAGTAGATTATGAGTTTATTCGGTATTTTGGATGTTAAGCTGCTGAAAGTTTTCAGAGATTTATGTAAAAACCTGAAGCAGCCCAACATTCAAAAAACCTAACCAACTCGCGGAATTCGAAAACTCTTGGGTACTTTGCGCCAACGCATTGCCAAAGAAAGCATGTTGTTAATTGTTAATTACCCTCGCTGGCACACGGTTAACATAAATAGTCTCTAATATTGACGGGCCAAAGCTTCATGTCGGTAATTGATAAACTGTTAAATCATGGAAATGTTCAATGTTGATTATTAGCATACTTGTTCGACATTTGACTACAATACGAGTATAATTTACACTTTGCAACTTTTTGGTATCCTTGATTAATAAATAACTTTTTATGACACCAATAACTCTTCTATTTATGTGCAATAAATATTTATTTACAGTGTATCCAATTAGAACAAGGAACACTGCTTTATTTTGATCTCATGCTGAACCGCACAGACTACCCCATAAAATCTCCCTTCTAAATCGATAAAAATAGTTTTATATATACGTTCTGTGATATTAGAATGCATGTCTCTAACAAGCTCAGTTTCTGAAATGCCCATTAGCAAAAATAAACTTTGTTGTATAGTAATTTCATTTTTTTTAGTTGATAAAATCGCAGAGAAGTTGTCAGTGAATTAGAGCTTTTAGCCAGATGACTTTGTCGATTTTTGCTTTTGTTATTCATCACTTCAATCAGGTAGTATCAAACAGTTTAAAAAGTGCGACTAAACATGGAATACATATGAATTAGGCCTGCCAATTTAATGCATATGAAGTATTGCAAGGTTGTATGAAAGTTGTATTGTCTCCCAACGCTTTGTATCTACCTGCTCTGCTTGCGGCCTTCTACTCACACAGAGGGTTGTATATTCTTCTTTCAGATAATCCGAGGTTAGATCTTGAAGAATAAATTAAATAACAACATGCACATCCATCTATCATTGTATTTGTGGAGTATAGTATAGTAGATACAGTTAGGCGTGGCCCTGCTTTTTCTGACGCGTGCTGATGTTGCTTCTTGTTGCAGGTCTGCTTGCACAGCGGGCGGGGCCAGGAGGAGCTGAGCATGCTGGTGGGCGCCAAGACTGCGGGGGCCACTCCGCTGGTCATCGCCTGCCGCAATGGACACTACGACGTGGCGGAGTACCTCATCGAGCGGTGCCACGCCGACATCGAGCAGCCCGGATCCGGTAACTTCTATCACATGTCATATTTTTTCCGCACCGTCTGTGCAAAGTAGATACGTTTTCAAGCTTTGTTGGGTGTATGCTTATTGAGCTTTGTTGTGTATTATTCCAGTGATGTTCGACGGAGAGACGATCGAGGGGGCCCCGCCCCTGTGGTGCGCGGCGGCTGCCGGCCACTTGGCGCTGGTCCGGCTGCTCGTGGCCAGCGGGGCGAGGGTCAACAGCACCACGCGCACCAACAGCACGCCCCTGCGCGCCGCCTGCTTCGACGGCCACTACGACATCGTCAAGTACCTCGTCAACAACGGAGCCAGTGAGTATCTTCAGCCGGGATGACGTTGGAAAAGGGACACAGTGAAACGGTGCTGACTTGTAAAGTTATTCAGATTAGGTCATCGGACAGTGAAACCCTGAACGCACCCGAGGTGTGATGCGTACAAGAGGTTGATTTCGATGTACCATATTATCTAATATTTTAATTATCAGTGTATATGTGGTATGTGGCTAGAGGACGGAAAGAACAAACAGTGTCGTACTTTTTATATGTCATGTTTTAAAGAGTCTGCCGTGCTCATTAAATTACAGGTTTTGGTATAATAATCTCAAAAATACTCAAATGACCGCAGATATATGTATAATTTAATTTTAATACATGATATCGCAGATTTGATTGGCTTGCAGTTCTTGATACATTTTATGATTTTTGTAAAAAAATTGTATATTTGATTTTAAATATACTAATTACATTCATATTGATTAGCTATAAACTCAATTAGGTGTTGTTGAATTTTCTATTAGGGATGTCAAAAGTCTTTTTATTTTTACTTTTTTTTTAACAACTTCACATGCTTGCATGAAATTCACTTGCAGGTATGCAAACAAATGGTATGCAAACTTGCAGGTATGCAAATATGCCAACCAAAAATCAAGTTTGTATATCTAGCGCCTTTTGTTACTTGTAATCATGTGTTTGTGACAACTTTTGACAAAACTGTAAATTATTCAAAATAATAATGCAATTATTATCACTCTTATTTTAAGTATAACATAATTATTCAAAAATTAATTAAATTATTTAATAATTAATAATATAACATTTTTCCTTTAAAGGCAGTAAGTCGCTGTCTTAAAATTAATAATATATCATACGTGTATTTCAATGGAAAAACACTAACTTATTGAAAATACACAACATAAATATTATATTATCTCACAGAGAAAAGTCATTTTCAACTTGTGTAAGATAATTAGTTTTAATAACGTCATAAAAATAACTTGCTAATGATTCCAAAACCAAACACGTTGTTAATATTATGAAATCATATTTTGCTTAGTGCTTAGTTTCTTCGTCATTGTTTTGAAAACTGAAGAGTACTTATGACATTGCGTATGCGCATGGCGCGACATCAGATGTCACTCAAAATGTGGTTTAAGAAGTTGAAATGACTAAATGTCGGCAGCAAGTCTTACACTTTAATTATAATAATAAATTGTAAAATAATAATGTTTAAAAACACATACCGTCGGTTTACACTACAATAGTTACATACAAATATGTTGAAATCGATAAACATAATAAATCTTTTATCCATCAAGAAACATTATAAATCAGGAATATTATATATTTATTGTACTATTTTTGTTTTATTGCCATGGTGCATATGATTAGTTTATATATTACTCTATGCAGTAGTTATTTATATTTCCAGGTCATATAAAATATTTATTCTGATTTAATATCTGATTGTATAAATGTTTTACAAAATTACTTTTCTTACATCTTTATTATGATATATCCACAGCTATCAAGGATAAAATAGTATTCTAATGAAACACAAATAATTCTGTTACTAAATTTTAGGTTATTTTTATAAAATCTAATGATATTCATTCACTTATATAGCTTTCTATATTACATGAATTTTCACCGTTGGTTTTTTGTAAAAGAACTTCCCTTAACAGTACCTCCTCGATTTATGTAGTTAACTCACACAGGGAAAGAGTTCATCCCAAAATATAAATAACCATGTACTTACCTAAAACTCTGTTTTTCATTATCTTGATTATTCGAAAAGCAAATGCTTAGCGAATGCAAGCATATAGTATTTATTAGTTAAATAACTCTGTACAAGATGATTCGTACACATTTTTCATTATATTTTAATGTACGCTGCACACAAACGTGTTTAAATGCAATATAAAATTATTTTTTTAAAACATTAGTTGGCACCTGATACTTAGTTATTTTTTTTTATTTTGTACTGAATACTTAAATAATAGATATAGCAATAACAATTTGTGACCAAGAGTGTGTGTAAACATTAATTAATCAATTTATTTTTAAAAACCAGTATAGCAATTTTAATAGCAGAATGGAAGTAATTTGCTTACTGGTAACAGTTAACTGATATATTTTATTTGTATATTTTTTAGATGTCGAGGTGGCAAATAGACATGGTCACACATGTTTAATGATCGCATGCTACAAAGGTCACATCAGAATCGCCAAGTTCCTGTTAGCTCTGAAGGCTGATGTGAATCGTAAGAGTGTGAAGGGGAACACTGCTCTCCACGACTGTGCCGAGAGCGGCTCTCTGGATATCCTCAAGCTTCTGCTTGACCACGGCGCCACCATGGATGTGGATTCTTATGGTAATAATCCTTCTCCTGCATTTTATGTATTTTTTATACCCATGCAACTACTAGATATTTTATGATTTGTCTCTTACTCTTTATATCTACTCATTGTATCTATATGCCAACGAGAGTTATATTTAATACAGTTTGATTTGTTATTTTACTTTGATTCATTTTGGAAATCGAAGTTCCAACATTATATATATCATCTACCCAATCATATTTCAAGCATCTTTTTCAAATATATTTTTTAACTTGAAATCTCTTATTTTAAATACACAAGCTGTTAAATTATCTGCTGTATTTGCCTAGTTATAACTCTATTTATACATTTGTTAATATATACCTTGTACAATACATTAACAAACATTAATATTAATAGTAGTTAAAAAGAAAGAAATAATGGAAGATTACCATGCATTCAATCGACATTTAGTAATAGAAGACGTAATGATTCATTGCCAGCAGATATCTGTGAGTGTCATGTATCTCAAGGTGAATAACAATTACCTGCCAAACGGATGGTTATGTTAGTTCTTGGCAAACAAAACAACAGTGGAATATATATATATCTACATTTATGATTATATGTTGTTAATTTCTTTGAATTATCATTTCTATATTTTTTAATATCTGTTATTAATTTCCAAGGACCAGGGTAAATGTTTTTGATATAAAACAAGAGTCATGTAGTATTTTAACATTCTAACATATCTCAATTCTTCGTTTTATGAGTTGAGATTTATTTTAATATAGTGCCAAAAGCCAATATATGTAATGATAATTTTTTCCTTTGCCTTTGAGCATCAATTAAACGTTTAGTACAGGATGGAGAGATTAGGGCATTGCTGAAAAACAATTCAAGGACCATAATAATCGATAAAAATATATTTTAATGTTGAAATGTATGTCTTCTACTCGTATAACAGGATTACATTGTCATAAAAATTAATCAAACTCATTTGGAATTACACTCACTATTTATTACAAAAAAGTTAGTTTATATCGGGTCTAATAATCACATTCAATGCTGAATGAAATTTCAGTAGAGAATAAAAATTATTCAAAATCAATAAATATTAGAATATCCAATTTTCAGGCCTTACAGTTTTTTTTTTAATTAAATTGTTTGTTAACACGTTGACTGCCGTGTCAGCCACCGGTGGCCGACACATAGCGACGACATACCTGACTTTAGCTTGTCATTCTGCCCGTCGGCCATGCGCCCTGTATTAAACTACTATTGAACATGGCCGGCACGGCCCTCTTCTATTTTTCTTGGATATGGCCAGTAAAAATATCTCAAAACAAATTAAATAATTGTATTTCGACCCATTATATTAAATTAAACCTAAAAACGTGAAAACCATTTTTGGACATTTTACGAAAATCCTATTGGCAGTCAACGTCTTAAAGAAGTGTTTTGCTTTTCAAGGCATGACCCCCCTGCTGGCCGCCTCGGTGACCGGCCACCACCATATAGTGGAGCACCTGATAGGGCTGGGTGGAGCCGTGAAAGTGTCTCGACAACAGAGAGTAGATGCTTTAGAACTGCTTGGTGCTACTTATGTGGATAAAAAAAGAGATATGGTTGGTGCCGTACACCTGTGGAAACGCGCCATGGATGTGAGGTATGAAAAAAATGTCTTTGTTTTATTTTTAAATTTTTATATAGGTTTTATGAAGATTTTTAACTTAAATGTAAAAATTTTATTTCTGTTCCAGGTAGATTCCTTTAGGTTCTAAGATGATGGTTACAATTCTGCTTTAATGTTATAAATGATGGTCACAAATAAATACTATGTTTTTAATCTATATTTTTTATCAAAAGAATACAATCTCAATATAAACAATTCAGTCAAATGTGAACCCAATTTGTAATATATTAAGACGTCAGGGTTTTTTCTTATCAATGACAGTTATCAAAGTAAAATTGATTTCTAGATTCCCCGCTGAAGGCCCCGAGCTGCCTAAACCCACCGGAGCTCCGCGTGTAGAAGCATACGACTTCGTGGAAGAAGTGACGGACCCCACTCGCCTCGATGAACTCCTGGCGGACCCAGACGAAATGCGAATGCAAGCCCTAGTCATCAGAGAAAGAATCTTAGGTGAATTATTTAATGCACTATTTTTTATACTCATCGTGAATCAGTAACCTATATTTTTCATATTCATGGCATATAGCTTTGTGAGTCTATTGTTATTACGTATGTCTTATTTTTTGGATTGGACGTCAATCAGATGCGTATTTATTACCCATTATGGGTTTATTATATTATTACTAATATGATTAAAAATTCTCAATAAACGGAAGTGATTTGTTATTACAAGGGTTAGTACACCAGCCATGTAAGCCAGGGGATGTAGGTTCAAATCCCACACAAATCACGGTGATATTTTTCTGAGAGTTTCTTTAAATCATCTTCTATCTATTGTTATTGTTTATTATTAAAATAATAGGTTAAAAGCGATGAAGTTATATGATTAGAGATAATTTATGATATATTTGTGGTTGTTTCCAGGTCCCGCTCATCCTGACACATCGTACTATGTGCGGTACCGTGGAGCGGTGTACGCAGACGCCGGACGTTTTGGCCGTTGTCGCTCTTTGTGGCACCGAGCACTAGATATGCAGCGCGCCATGTTGGGGCCCGTGTCTCCCATGACACAGTCGTCCCTGCACAGTTTTGCAGAACTATTTAGCTTTATGGCGAGAGAACGCACACGCCCCCCTTCTAGAGGTAATTAGACATTCTCCAAACTAAGATTCAACCTCCATTCCTACAATTATATTCGATGAATCCATGTTGCAGATCTCTAGGATAGGGTCCATGTGTCAAAATGATAATTTTTTATCAATACTTCTTGCCCGTTACAGCTGTTATTCTTCATACCCGACAAAAAATATTTTTTATTAATTATAAAACATGTGAGTAAGATTTCTTTTTCATTTTATTTGTAATCAGCAAAATATTGAAATATTGCAGGTAGAGTAGTCCCTCCTGTGACATTTGAGGACTTGAATCCGGTGTTGGAGAAGGCCGTAGATGAACTGGGTCGCGGTGTAGCACTACTAGCGGCAAGGCCGGGAGCACCAGAGCGTGAGCAGACACTGGGGGCTGTGCAACGCGTGCTACTAGTGTGCCTGCACCTCTCCAGTCTCATGGCGCGTCTCAGCGATTCCCAAGAACTAGTTAGGAAGGCCGCTTACTCACTTGTACGCATGGACTTCAAGGTAATACATTTAATTGTCTTGCCTTATTATTTTGAACTTTTTACTAATTATATTTTGGGCACATACAAAGTATTATTTATCTTATTTACAAATTGATATATTGCAAGTTTAGGAATTCATGTAATGTTGTAATGATTTGAACAATCTCTTTGAATGGATAAAGTTAAAATTCTTTTTAAGGTATTTTGATTTGTAAGCAATTATATGAGGGTTAGTGGCTCTATATTTTTGAAATTGTTTTCAGGTGAAGCACCACCGCACGGCTCTTCACTTGGCTTGTATTGGAGAAGGCATCGAGGGTACTCGGGTATCTGGAAGCTTTGGCGACTTGACAGACCTCATCAAGTTACTGCTAGAAGTCGGAGCCGACCCCAATGCTAGAGATGACGATGGAAATACTTGTCTTCATTTAGCTGCCAAAGTATGTGTGATTTGCAATTATTATATTTATTATGTTTATCTTTGCAATTTATGAGCACCCGTAGCAAAGAGCTGTGTATAAAGCCAATAGTTTTAATAGACAACATCTGCTTTATATTGTTATGTTTCATCAATTCTTTTGAATCATTCTAGAAACTGAATTTAATTTCATATCATATTCCATATCTCTTTACAGAATCGACCCTGCCAACCTGAAGTCGTGAAAGCACTTTTGGAGAAAGACGCCCATATCGACACGGTCAACTACGACGGAGAGACCTTTGAAGATATCCTGACAAAGCAGGGAGAACGCACTTGGGAAATAGTCAATCCTGTGAAATACACTTCCCTTAAGTGCATAGCGGCTCGAGCCGTGAAACGCTACAAACTCCACTATAGAAACATTGTGCCTGTCAGTCTATACCATACCATTATTACACATTGAATAATATTGTTGCAAATAAAGGTTGGGTTTGTAATCTGCTAAAACTGCATCATTGTCAAAGGATGACATTGATAGCCATTTTTTAAATATTTATTTTACGATTATCTCTTTTGTTTAATTCCTCAATGTAATCTTGTGCTATTTTGAGTGACAAACGTTTCTCACAATCTGTGGAGACTATTGTATTGTTCCGTTTGGTTTCGTAGATATTGTATATCTGGAATTGATTAATTTAAATAGGTTATGATGTTGATTAAAATCAGATAAAGCATAATTTAACTGATTTATTATAATGTTTGTAATTTAGTTCAGAGGCTAGTTACTATGTAAAAAAATGATATTATATTTTATTTGATTATTAGCAGAAGCAGTTAAATTTATAAATATTTGGTACTTTCTTCTAAAATGAAACAATTCTGTAAGGTAAATGTACAATGAATTTAACTTTTCAGTACGTATTTTTTTTTGTGTGCTTTAATGAAATGAATAAATTTAATATGGGTTTGAGGACTGTGCCACACTGAGCAGAGCTGAGGGAGAGACGGGCTGTTATCAAGCGTGACGCCGTAGCTTCATCAGCCAATGATAACCTCATCAGATATCACTGTTCTTCCTACCTGGCGCCCCGTTCAGTGTAGTCAAGTCCTAAGGGATCGAATGGACATACCATGTCCTATTTTAATTATTTTCTTATGTGTTTTATATTCATTTCTGGTCCAAAGGCTCGTTTTGGACTGCCCGCTCTGTGTGAAGTCTACTTTTAACATAGATATACTGATTTATGGTGTGTATTATTTTCTTGATTAGCTATCACCTCCAGTGTATAAAGTCATAACAGTAAACTTGTTAAACTTTAATAACTAACTCACTTTTTATGGTTCAACAATTGTTGTTTTCGTGTATTTTATATGTAGTTTTTGACTTAAACATGCAAACAACTGAATGGGCCTGTTACTTAAATATCTAAAGATTGGGGATTGGATGCAAATCCACAACTGTTCACCTCAGCACAATTACAGAAGCAATACATTATGGTTAAAACCTTGCTTGTAATAAAGTGAGTTTTTCCTTCTGTTTTTGTTTTATGTGAAAAGCACAAAAAAATTATAAATATAAAATATCAAATATACCTTATGACTTAATTTAAAATTTATCTGAAGCAAAGCACTCAAGTCATCACAAAAAATCAAATTTGCATTTAAACTCCAACTGTCAATGTGTCACAGGTTGATCACTTGGCATAATAGTTGAATGATTAATTATTGAATTATAATAACTAACCAATTGCAAAAAAAGTGGAAATTTTCAAAACTACAGATGTCTTTATATTCTGGAGATATTAAGTTGATTGCATACTAATTTCTGAACTGATTAAAATGATCTTGTTTCATTGCGCTAATATTTAAGTAGTATGCAGTCGTGTTGCCTTTATATATTAGATAGAAGATTGTTTGTAAGATGATTGAAATGATCATTTTTATAATATCCTAATATTCATCAAATTTTAACTTTTCCCTTATAAAATCTATAGTAAAAAATTATTCATGTTAATAGTGTTTTTTATAATTCAAGCAATAGTTTTAAAAAATTTAAGCTAAAAAAAAATTTTCATACCATATGAACTTGTAAATTATTTCTATTATTTTTATTTTGTGATTCTTATTATTTTTATAATAAAAACATGCCTGAAAATTTATAAATTTCAATTTATTAAAATTCTCTGAAAAGTTTTCACATTATATTTTTTTCATAAGAGTTTCTTAGTTCTAAATTATTGTCAATTTCAATGAGTGCTTTCGTTTCAAGTATGCATTATTTGAGAGATATTCTTAATTTTAGTGTGGATGTATATATAATACATACATATATAGTATATATATATATATATATATATATATATATATATATATATATATATATATATATATATATATATATATATATATATATATATATATATATACATGTGTGTATGTGTGTGTGTTACAAATTGTATTGTATATAAAGAATTCTGATAATTATTTCATTTGTTATTTGTTTGTTTCACATTTCTGCTTGAAGTAGACATCAAAGCAATACACTGTTCCCTCCATAGTCAGCTACAAGTTAGAAATGTAAATCAAACAGTTATGTCCATGTCCGTGCAAAACTTAAATATATGTGGGTAATTCACGGCAAAAGATAAATATTTTGAGGAATTTTAGAGAATATTGCCCAATGTAAAAAATCTCTTTAGTGTCGAGTTCACACTGAACACTGATATTTGATTTAGAACCAAAAAAATATTTTTGTTTTATCTTAATTAATTTAAAATCAACAGTAAAGCTGTCGTCATGTGCATAAATTTTATAAAAAATTAAACTCATAGTCACATGTGAGTTCAATTTCACAAAACATTTAATGCGTACCAATAACATATTCACTATATTAAGTATAACAGAAATATTTTTATGTTTACAATGCCCAAAACTTATACTGGACTGGATTAATTATTTTTTTGGGTCTTTGCATTTTATGTTAAATTCCTCTTAAAATAATAAAATAATGTTTTTTCTTAAAAGTTTTCAATTTTTCCCTATATGTCCTCTTAAATATTGACTATTTGCCCTAACTCACGTGTATATCAGTGACTAGGAGTTCTCCGTATAATGTTAACTTCTGTATACGTATGTCAAACAATGTCTATTCCGAGCCTTACTCTCTTTTTATATAAAATGTCAAATATTATATATTTTATATAAATAAGTGTAGTATCATGTCAGTGTTAGATATTAATGAAGTCTCTCTTGTAGGAAATAAACTTTAGTGTAAGCTGTAGATACATGAAACTTCATCTGCATTCAAGCCAATATTTTTTCACTTAGCAAAACATTGTATATGTCAGTTCTCAGTGGATTGCTTAGAACAAAAGAATAAATATTTATGTCAACTATGACGATAGTGCAAAAGAAAAATATTTCTAGTGAAAATAAATATTTCATTACGCTAAATAAAAAAAATTATAGTACCTCTATAATGTGATTTGGAGATTAATAATCAAATATATTTTTTCATAAATGTTGTTTCTTCTCAAGTAGGCATATTTGAATTTTACAATTACATATTACAATTTCCATAATCTCATAAATATTATTTACCAATTCTGTTTATTTGGTTCAGGTTACTAAGAGTATTTTTTTTTCCTTCTAAATCAAGTTTTATGTAATGATGGACATTTCTACTTAGTATACTACTTATATTTTTTTATCACATTAAATAAACAATATTTTTAGACTGTAAAGCTTATTATGGATCTTTATTATAAAAAAATATTTGATTTCAAAAATGATTTATTGAAATAACAGATAGTAGATTAAAAAATCTATATATATAATTTGATAAGCACAAATAGAATGAAATATATAATTAAAAGCATACTTACGTTATGTTACTGTTTGTTGTCATAAAAATGTCAACTCATTTCAACAAAACAGGTATGGATGATTCAATATTGCTCTCCAACATTATTGTGCTACTTTCCTAATAAATGCTATTATAATGCTATAGTTATTATTAAATAGACATGTAAAAATTATGTGATATTTGAGGATTATGGTAAATAAAGAAACCATATTGTTACGAGTCATTGTGAGAACAATTATCATAGCGATCTTTAGTTACATAAATGTGATAATATATCTCACTGTCAATAATCATTATTTTGAAATAAATATATTTAATGCAAAATATCGGTGACTTATTTTTCTATCCAATAGTAATAAATTTTATTCAATGCTTACTACATGCCCGATTTGGCCAGATTTTTGCGAGGCAAAAATAATGATCTATAACAGATAGATTTAAATATATTTTAGTATCTCGAAAGAGATTCATAAACACTTGTAATGGTGACACCTGAATTAGTATATAATTTTACTCGGTAAGAAAAGAACTGCTTATATTTATTATGTAATTTAAGTTTTAATTAAAATCATAAACTGATTTTGAAGAAACTTTTTCTCAAACTGATTTGCAGTAATAATACAAGCAAGGAAGTGAACTGGCGAGGGCATTTTATAAATAGTCTTTAAAATAATAACATTACCCACTGAATTACACCCAAATGAAACAAATAATTTTAGTATAGTCGCCAACTATTTAGGACAATTTTTTTAGTGGGTCTTAGCGTTAAATTCTTAATTGAAGCCTTATATTATATATAAAAAAATAACAAAATTATCTCTGTTAATTTACAATGGTTGTTAGGGCCACGCTTAATGTGTGGCTATCTCCTGATCCTTCGCACAGGTTGTGGGGCCTACAACAGGTGGCTTAGGTGGTAGCTTGCATGGATTTCTTTATTTTTGTTATTGAGTTTTTGTGGGGAAAAATATGTGTGAAAAATTTTTTTTTTTTTGCATGAGTTGCAAAATAAGTTAAATAAATAAGCAAAGGTTAAATTACAAGGATAAATATATAAGATGTATGTAAGACTGTGAATACTTAGAACTCTCACTCTATAAAGCCTGTAACAAAACATTTTATTTTTATTGTACGATAGTTTTCACTTAATTTGATCGAAACAAAAAAAAATATATCTCTCTAAAAATATAAATATGTATATTTGGGTTATTGTAAGCAGAATACTTTGATTTTTTTCAGCTTAGTGAAAAGTCCAAAATATAAAACATGGGCCTATATTTATAAAAAAATATTTTTTAAAGTATTGATTAAATTCTAAATTAATATATTTTTTTAATTCATATATAATTTTTTTAATTCTAGATTTTCTGGGTGTAGGTGCTAGCTTTAAGGTAAAACTTGTGATGATCTGGCAACACTAAACATTATTGCTTTTCTTTACGTCAAATGTCAAAGTAACGACAGGATGAGTGAACGATCGTAAAGCCTTATCAATTCGGTCCTATTAAGCAAGTCATAATTAGTTAAATATTATAAAATGGATGATGTTTACCCTCCTAATAAATTCATATGCTCGGATTTTATTGAGCCAATTAAGTTTTTGGAAGAAACATCAAATTTTTTCCCATTTCCAAAAGAGATAAATACATGTTTATTGGAAGATGACAAAAAGCGTGTGGCTGAAATCAAAATACTAATGGGGATAGATCTTGAAGATGAACCATTTAAAAAACTATTAGACTACTGCAGGTATATATATAATATATATATATATACATATAATATATATATATTCTTTTTTGTTTTATTTTTAATAGGTTAAAGTTGTTGGACATTTTGTTGTTTGTGAGAATTATTCTTACTCTTTGTGTTTGTCATATATGAACAGTGATACCGGCAAGTCAATAATTATTTTATTAGTTATCTTGAAATTTAAAATATAAGTGGTTCCTTTATAACGCCTATAACTAAATAGTTTGCTTTACTGAAACTAGCTGTAACTATAATTATATAAAAGTAAAGTTTTAAGTTATTGATTTTTGTCATTGTCTTATTTTTAAAAGGTTAAAATATTCAAATGGTAGATGAAAATTCACTTTTATCATTGAAACATGATGCAAATGTTAAAAATAATTTTCGTTGTTATTTATGATGTTGGAAACATCTCAATCGGTGGGCAAAAGATCAATTATCAGAACGATTAGATATTTTTATAAAAATGGCAATTTGTTGATTTTATTTTAGCACCGATTCATTAAGATTTCCTGAAGCTATACCACTAGCTCAAAGGATAAGTAAAGGAGAAAACTTAATGGGAATTTCTGCTAGAAAGGCTTATGAACCTATAACGATAACACCTGAAGCCTTTAAACTAAAGACTATCACTAAATTGAAAGAAAGGCTGAAAACAAAGACAAAAAGGGAGAGCATTGGAAAATACACAGGAGATATGTGCCCAATAAATGAGGTTAGGTTAATTTACATACCTATTCACCAATTTACATTTTTATTAAAAAACCTTTAGAAGGAAGATTGAATGGAATTAATTTTATTTTGCTATAAATATTTTGTGGTTTTGCAAATGGGGACATTTTGAAAAAACCTGTCAAAATTATTAATATGTCTATAATAATTCTCCTGATGCATATTTTTTTTAAATTTTAGCCATATGATTCTCTGTTACCTAAAGATTTAGTGCCTGGGAATGAAGTTTTGATTAAAATAAGACTGTATCATCCATTTCGTCATGAAGTAAGTATTTTCACTAAATAAATTATCCATTTAATAAACAAACATGTTAGTTTTCATTGTTGATGAATCTATTTAATTATAATAATCTACTGTCAGTACTTTGTGCATGTTACATGAATAATTTGAAAGAAATAGATATTATTTGTAAAATGAAGTGACGCTTGCATATATTCTTTTAGCTTGGAATGAGACCGAATGGGAACCCAAAATTTCATCACGACATTACAGTCCTCGGGTCCCAAACGCTCGAAACACTCAGAGATAAGATAGTTTGCCCAAATGATCTCAACCTGCGTTACGACTTGAGCGAAAACGTTGACTTTGAAGATGATATTTTGGCGAAGGTGAGTTGATGTGATTTATACTAACAAATTTGACACTTACTACGAACATAATATCCGTCTTTTTGGAGTAGATAGAGCTTTCTGAAATTGGAATAGGTCAGAATGTTGGAAAACCATGATTTATGGTAGAAGTTTATTTCTTTTTAATTTTTATGTAGTTAATAAATATTCTGGTGTTATAAAGAGATTTTGTATGTTCAATTGTAGGAAGTTTTCAAGTCTGGATTTTTATTTATCACCAACACCTTCTATAATGACATGAGAGATCCCAATAATGTGGACTATAGTGAAACAATAAGAGATTGGGCTAAAAAGAGAAAGGATTTTGGATCATTTGAAGTTGGAGTGATGGAAAAAACTACTTTCAAGCAGTTAAAAATACGCTTCGGCTACCCTCAGGTGAGATAGATGTTTTTAAAATCGATAAAGCCATTGCTTGATTTGTAATCTGAAAAATTTACAGTCAATATTTAGCACCGTTACATTGATATTATGTCCATATGGCTTTGTCTCCGTTCTGGAGCAATTTCGGAGTAATGATATTAAATTTAATTTTTTGAAATAGATCAAATACCAGAGCAGAAACATTGAATCAACAATCATTTGACATCGTGGCTATTTGAAAAAATATGTCCATTAGCCTGTGAACTAATCACTAACATTTTGAATTCATATTTTTATTTATTAGAAATATTTGTGTTGTTCCCATTTTTTATTTATTGATACGACTAGTTTTGCCAACGTGTTGGGTTGGCATTTTCAAGGAGAGTGAGGTTTCGTAAAGTATTAATAAAATGGCCAAACGATAAGTGCAAGAGAAAAAGCAAAAATAATTAAAATCTATAGATTTAAATTATTTTTGATATGCCGTGAATTCAATTTAACATTGAAATAATTGTATTCCAGGTATACATGCACCAGGGAAATTGTGAGCACCTTTTTGTATTTTCTGATATGGAGGTTCTGCAGCCTTCCGACAACTGTTCCACTTTGGCATACCCAATGCTGCGGTCTGTCATCATAAGGAAGGGCTCCTACTGCAACACCTGCGGAATGTACCTGTCCAAGTGGTACGTCACGGGCAGTGAGAGAATCCCCTTTGATCCTTCATTCTACTGTGATACATGCTTTCGACAGTACCACTATAAAAATGGGAAAAAGTTGGGCTCCTTTAAAGCTTATCCATTTTTTGATAAAATAAACGCAATTTAAAAAAATTATATTGTACTGACTGACTTACATAATTATTAGTTATAATGTTAAGTGTTAAGTTGGATTTAATTTACTTAGTAATTTTTAAGCAACATTTGTATAATTTTAATTGATTTCTAGTTTATAATTTGTTATGTTAGTAGAATAATTTAAAGTTTATATACTCAAAGTGCTTTATTTTTAATGTCCAATGTTGGTGCGATTCAAATATCTATTAAATATAATTTTACTAAAGAAAGAGTTAGATTTTTTAATAAAATACAAATGTTTGGTTTATGAAAGAGTGTTTAGTAAAAATAAATGCGACAGAGCTGTCAAATACGAGTGTCATTTCTCTGAAATTTCTATGATTCAGGTAAAATATCAGACAAATTTATACCAATAAGAATAACATTATGTTAACTATAATAAATTGCATATAGCCACCCTGTAAAATAGCACTTTGTGCGATTTATGAAATTCATTTGATTTACTTTGTAAATTTATTATTTTAATTTAAAATCACCTGTTTTGAGTGCAATACAAATATAAATGCAACATATGATATCAAGTCTAGAAATAGTACCCTATGACATTGAAACATTATTTTAAGTATGTTAACACCATTCGAGGTATTTTCACGGAATGATAAAATCTGCTTGCCCAGACAGTAGCTCATAAAATGACAAATATTTGGCCTTGAAGCTCACGTGTGGGCTGGAAGAGTGAATAAAAAGCCATTTAAAAATTAAACACAATTGTTGAAGATTTGCCCCAGTAAAGCCAAGTTCCTGGTTGGAAGTGTCACTATCTGCTTCGCGTGATTACGGAACATTCCAGATCCCAGATGGTGCAGTTGAGTGCGCTATGTAGGTTGCTGCAATCGGGGAAGTGAGATATAACTATTTGCCAGCTAATAGCGTGACCGTGTAGCGCTATATGGATGAATCTGCCTTCTGTCTTTTACTGTATGCTGATTATGAACTACTTATCTGAGAAGCTGAATAATGACCATTAATTATTATTTTACATGCATTGATAAAATTTTATTATATGTTAATATAACCTTTAAATTCATTTTTACTACTGACATTGGAGCAATGAATCAGAGAGAGGTAGGTTCGAAGATCAGCTATGGAAGAAGCCACTGATATAGGAAACCACTGTAAAAACCAGCGACTGGTTATTACAGCGGAGAATCAGAATCTTACAACCATCGGGGTATATTTGAAGAATCCTTTCACACAAATGTAACGCTCACATCCTGACATACAGCCAGTACTGATAGGACACTACAAATGCAGTGAAAAACTTCTACGATACAAGTTTTATATTTCATTCCAGAGACGTATTGAGTTAGGCAGAGTCGAAATTGCTCTTAGTCATTTTGAGTTACTTCCTGAACTGCACTCAGGTTATCTGAGCTAGGATATCTCCTCGTGGACTAATTCAAAAGCTGTATAGGGAAAATCAAATTGTTCAAAGGCCTCAACTTATGGCTTTTATTCTACAATAGATTTGCTCATATAAAAAAGAAAAAAATATTCATCTTTAAAACAAGATATAATATTCTTCATAATCTTTTGATTAGTCTGAAACGAGTTATTATGAAAAATATCACAAATTAACTCGTATTCTTATCCATTATGTTTAGTCAAATAGTCTCTCATTTACTGCCAGATAAACTAAAATAAACTTCGAGAAAATAATTAAAAAACAAAGTCATTATGTCAAAAATTAAATACTGTCATTCTTCAAAAATTTTTATGAAGAACTGAGTTTTTGGATTTCAGAAATTATTGGTATTGGTAAAACGAATCATATTACATAGTATTAATAAATCCAACACCATTAATATTTTACAAATATTTTTTTAATTTTAACTTATTATAAAAATTACCTTCGAAGCGAAACAGAAAAATTTGATTTTTTTTAAAATCAAATTTACAGAGACGTATCATTATTTAAAAAAAACCTACTTTGTGGAAAAGTTTGATCATTCAGTTAATTCCCGATTAGCTGCAAAATTATCAACATTTCAATATATGTATCGAAAAATTTTTATTAGTAGGAGTCCATTTCAATAAATACATACAAAGCAAAGAGTTTTGAATTGTGTTTCGCTCCGTTGCGGCTTCGTTTGCAATGCGGATGGCCTTGACCACTTTCTAGGTAAAACGCTTTTTTTGAGAAGTAGTGACTTTTTTCTTCTACAGATAAATGTAAGAGTTAATAATACATTTAGTGAGTTGATTACTGCCAAGTCGTTTCCCGTGCCCCAAAATGGTACAGAATACGCAGCGATATCCTTTTAATTAAAAAAAAATAGTTAGAGGTTCATTTTAAAATAGCGAAAATTATGATAAAGATAGGACTAAACGTGATAAGATCAAATAACAATAAAAAAAAATAGTTAGGTCGAGACAGGATGACCTCACATTACCTCGAAGCTTACTGGTATTCATTTTGATATTAGCTTCTTGATAAGAGCTCATTGTCCTCTATTCAAATGTCATATCACAGGTACCTCAGGTACTCGCGTACCTACCTGTAATTCGATATGTTCAGATTTCAATCTCATCTAACCTGATCATGTTGGTAAGGGCCTGCATTTACCTTTATTTGAGGACAGTGACGTGTAGTATTAATCCACGGAATTATAGTACATGAAAATAAATGTAAAGTTCAAGCTGGATTTATTTTAATATGCGTATTTGTGAAATTTGTCTCTATTAGCAAGCTTAATTTGCCACTCCCTAATGTCTTAATTTTGTTTGAAATAAAAAAAAAAATATGTTCATCAAAGCAAATTATTTCAAATATTTTCAACAAGATTATTGGCGTGTATTACAAATAAATGCGTTAACATAATATGGTAATTGTTATTTCAACCTGTATGCCATGGTATCCAACACTCCACAACCGCCCACAAGCCTATATCACAAGCCTCATTCACTCTTCGGTTATCACATCACCCGTTTAATTAAATCCTCTTTAATGTTGAAAAAAATCTCATTACTATTACAAACACATTAAATTTAATATTAATTTATTGTGCGAGAAACCAAAGGCAAAACATTTTTTATTTCTATATGATTGATTTTGGGAATCGAGTCCGCTTGAGGTTTGTGAAGATGTCCTCGATATCTATAAAACTCTCATTTTAACCTTTTAACTTATTAAAATGATCGCACTAATTTTTTTGGCATTTAGCTGTGAGAGTTTAGTCGCACTTTGTTAGTGTAAGCGTTACTTGCCCCTGAAATCATGACACGCCACCTGCGGACCCCACTGCTAAGACCCACCCTTTGTGAACCTACATTCGAATAACACATTCCGTGGTGGATCAGGAGCTCCTGTAAATCAAGATAAATGGTAAATAATTTTGATTGTAACAATAAAAAAAATTGACCTGCCCAACAACCTACGTTATATTATAATATCATTTTTACAACAATCAAAGTTTAAAGTGAGTATATGGTTGTAGATAAAGACAGGACAATTAATTTTTAATGATGTATAGATTTTTGAGTTAGGTTGAAAGTACATATCTTATTTATTATTTGCTTTATAGAGTCCACGTGAAACTCTTATTTTTTTGTATTCAGCATACTTGCAAAGTTTCAAGATTAAAACGACCTCAAGGTAGAATCTTTGCGTGGCGGAAGACCGAGCTCCCCGAGGAGTGAATTGGATGCTCACCAGATGGATAGTTAGTCATCGAAGACGCTCTGGATTCAACCGTTCCCTGAATTCTTGTGGATGCACTTCGGTACGGAAACCGCGGAGTGGGCGCGTGCAATAATCTGCTTTTGTGTCGCGGGCACTGGCGCGTGAACTGCGCGAGACCCGGAATATAGGCCAAATGCTTCTATCGGCGGACGCACTCATGGATGAAACCAAGCTGTCCCCGCTACTCGCTTTAGCTACTTCCTCGATCTTCTCCGAGTGCCTCTCCTAAGAGGAGTCGGTGATCATTTCATCGAGCAAACTTTTACTTTGGGCAAGACTCACTATTTCGGCTGTACTCGCAATATCAAGTCACTAGCTTTTTGCTTTGATGTTCCTATTGTAACATCGACAGGAGCTTTCTTTCTTTGCGCATTCTGTTCAACCCATGGTATTTGTGAATCACCAGCGAGTTTTCAATGTTATGTCTCAATTATACTACGTGCTGTCTTATACCTTAGCTGTGAGCATCTAGCTGTATACAAAAACCAACGATCAAGCAGGATATCTCGATTTCTTGTCAATCACTTTTAGCTACGAATGAAAGATGCTACAGTGTTTTGATTACATTCTTGTGTGCTTCACAAATAAACTTCACTTATAACGCCCTTTTTTTGGGGTGCCTAATTTCTGAGGATAGCGGTCAGAACAATATTCTGTTGAATATTATTGGCATTTAAGTCTTCTTGTCACTTGTTATTATATACGCAAATACTATCAATTTTGTAAAGAAACATACTTGATTTTTCAAGTCATATATTGCGGGTTAAGCATAGATGCATTGATTGCACACATGTAAATAACGGCTTAAATTATAGCTCGGTTATAATTTAAATGCCCTATAAGGCAACGCAAAGTAAAATAATTAAACCACCGACCGCAACGGCCATGACCTGTGGGTTTGAACCGAAACTTTATCCTGTATAGAATATACAGAAACTTACCATTATTTGCTTGTAATTTTGTCACGTCTACTGCTGCGCTACTTTTGTTTAAAAAAACGTTGGAATTTATAGTTATCTAAATATACGTCTCGTCTTAAATCTGAAAAACTGCCAAATTAATTTACGCTCATTTCATTTGACAGGTTGTACTTTATTTTGAGGTCCTAAGTGGGCTGACGAGTAAATTGATTTTTTTTCATTTCCCTCTGCGAATGACGCCAGAATATTCCAGAGCTTTATGGGATAAGTATCGCTTTAGTTACCCCGAAGGCTACGGGTCCGACCATCACAATAATTCTGACACGCCGTGTGTACCCGGCGACGAATAAAGTGTGCAGTTATTTTTGAGCAAATGCCATTTTAATACGAAGACCTTTGGACTGAAAACGTCGCCGAGCCTGTGAGCCGCCGGACATGTTACACGAGATCAGCAGAAGAAATGTGAGCCGACGCCGAATGTTCACTTACTGTATAAGAAACGAGAATTTGCAAAACTTATCACTTTGATGACACTCGTATTCAATCCCTTCATGAAAACAAACATCAAATTTAATGAATTTTCGACATTCTTCACTTAGATTTTTTTTTTAATAAACTTGTGTGCAATTTTTCGACAGCATGTTTCTCACGAAGTGAAAGTTCACTTCAGTTCTACCATATCAGAGATAACTGATTGAGTTTTCTTTGTTAAAATGATAGATCGAGAAAGGATCGCTTGAAGACAGTGGTTAACCCTCCCACCCAGTATTTTTCTAACCGATTAAAGATCTCGTATATTTTCGATACACGCAAGTATTAAAATTAAAACTGTTGACCATCGTTCCCTGCTTAATAGCTGGAAATAAAGGAGGTCAAATACGATGCTAAAAAAAGACAATAACCATATTCTATTATTAACTCTTTTGCAGATTCTGTACTATAACCGCAATACTGCCTTACTGTTTCTTCTTCGTAAAGAAGTTGGCACAATGACGCCAGGAGCTGACTTTCACATTATGATTTTACGACTTTAAGACACGAGAGCTGTAAAATCATAAACCTATAAAATTTGTTGCTATTATGAAAATATTTTCGCAGATTCTGACGGCCATTGTTACTGGGATAAGATTCTCGCAAACTACCACAACGAAGTAAAGTAAAGAAGTAAATATAATGTGCTCGATAAAATTATGATGTGACTTATTTGGAGATCTTATGAAATGAATATTAATTTCATAAGGTGGTTGTTAGAAAGTGGTTCAGTAATATTTTTTTTCATCTCTAAGCTACTAGTATGTTGGAAATTTGATTATAAGTAATATGGTATGCGCGTCGAGGCGTGTGGATCCTAAATATTTTCATTCGCAGAAGCGGTGATTATTTTGCTATACAAGGGTAATAAATCGCAGATGGTGGAGGAATTATAAAATAAACAGTGGTGCAAACACTGCCGACCCGGCCTAGCCGCATTATGTATTTAGTGAGGTTGTCTACAATATTAATCATCTCTAGCAATACCACCCGAACCGTCCGAATCAATATTATTATAAATATAGATCTCTGCCGGGCTGAGATTCTGGCTATTTATTTTTCATGTTAGCAAGACTGCTTTGGCGAAGACTGGTTTATTTCCCCAACAACGGATCAACCCGATGCCAAACTAAGCATTATACTATGAAACAAGTTACTTTTCAAAATTAACCGAAATTTGTCATTTTAATGCCCACTACTTTTCATTTAAGATAATTGAAAAAATAATTAAGTTATTATTTCTTAAATAATATTTGAGTGTAGTATAGGCATACGAAGAATAAAGTTAATTAGTAAGTGATCCAGGGACGCTCACCAACCTCCTCTAATAAGAGACACCTGAAGAAGAAAATGTTCATCATAAAATGGAAAGTTTTTGTTATCCTCAAAGAGGCTTTAAAATAAGTTATTATGACAAAAAAGTTTTATGGAGAAATTGTTTAATATAAGCAATTGTTAAAGTTATAACTTTTCGTACTAACTCAAATAAAATAAGCCAGTATACATTTATATTTTAATTTAAGTATTTTTTGTTGTTGTAAAGTTTGATTTCAACTTTATTATATCTACTAATAACACATTGAAAACCAATTAATAATACAAGTATATTAAAGACATAACAAACTTAAAAGCTTTGGGTGACACACAATTTGAATACATTAAAAAACATTATATATTGCATGATCAAGAGCAACATGCCAATGTTACATCACCAATATGTGTTACCGGGTGCTTCGTCTGTGTCTGCCCTATAAACTGAAATTTTGAGTTCACTGATGCCTGGGGGGCTTTCATAAAAGCTCTCTCACTGAAAAGATCTACATAGTATAAACGTTCATTTAAATAAATTATGTATGGGTTAAATTATATTAATTTCGATGTCCAGGCAGCTATTTTTGCATTTAAAAATACAATTTTTGACAAATACTAATCTTTTTCTAATACTTCCTTATTATCGGAAACACACGCAGCGACACATCTTGCAACCGATTTGCCCTTTATTTAAGATGTCTAAGTAAAAGACGCACAAGAGGAAGCTATTGAATAATTACCATTATGTGTATAAAGGACTTAAGCTTACTTTTACAACAATCCAAAGTCGTTTAATACGTTAGTCGCCAAGTGGCTCGAGACACGAGTTTCGCCTGTTGCTTTGGTGAACAATGCTCGATTTTTCGCCGACAACCCTGAAAAATGCCAATAAAGAAGAATTTGTATAATTATAGTATTAAAACCTCTTTATATTGTTGTTTAAAAATTAAAGCCAACTTGCAGTGGAACGGAAGGAGGAATCTACAGAGCGGCCGCGATGGCATTGGAGTTGCTCTGTCCTGCTGGCGCGGAGGAAGTTCCGTCCATCCATCTGGCGTATCGGGTGTAAATAAACAGCCATTATATCACACGCTGTAATGTAAGCCATCGCGAATAGAAAAATAATCGAAACGTTACACCAACTACGTCAGGCAGGGCTAAGGCTGAGTTATGGGGCGCTCTTCGAAGCAGGGTTGCCACACACGCGCTTTACGCAATGGGCGGAGTTGCGAAACCCGCTCTGGGTTGATATTTTTTTATTTAATAAAATCAAACATTTGAATTTCATGTATATAAGTGTATTTTTTAAAATATTTATTTAGGTTTTTTGCTTAAAGCATCGATAAAAAAATTTGAATATTAGCATTTGTCACAAAAGCCTCAAAATAACACTTGGATCTGATTTCAATTTTTAAACAATTTTAAACAAAACAATAATTTTTTTAATCAATAAAATGGGTTAAGTCATAATCATAGAATATTCCCAGTGTTTACAATATATTTATCTGTTTACTTCTTTTGAGAACCTGATACATAAAAAACCACCAAATGTTTTTTTTCTATTTAAACTTTTACAAGGGCTTTTGTTGCTTCGAAAATTATTGTCTTCATTTATAAAGATTAATCGAAAAAAGTAGAGTAGCCATCTTATGCAAGCTACCCTTGAGGAATGGATTATTTTTTTAGTTATGTAAGAATAAGAAATTAATTAAAACCTACCCAAACTTTGCACTATATAGATATTTTTGACAATATACTTTTGAACTGTTTAAATATAGATGAACCAATCCACTTGAAAATAAAATATCAAAAATAGTTTTTTTCGTATAAATTTTATACGAAATTAATATTAATAAGTCACGATTCAGCATTATAAAAGAAACATACGAAATGTTTTAATTTATATTTTTATCTATCGTAATACCGAAGATAATTACCAACCTTACATCGATTTGCACAAAGCCTTGAAATGAATACGGGTTTCTGGTGATAGGCAAAATCTAAAGTATTTTATATACTTTAAAATTATTAGCTCATCCAAAATTAAAACGTACCACAACCCAAAAGAGTAGAGAGGAGAGAGCGACCACTATCAACATTACACAGATTTGCACAAAGCCTTGAAATGAATACGTTTTTTTGTTGATAGGTAAAATCAAATAGATTTCAATGTTAAGTTTTTAATTGCTTGGCTCATTCAAAATTAAAACGTACCACAATCCTAGAGAGTAGAGAGAGAGACTATACTAAAGAGCAGAGAGCACCATCAACCTTACGTAGATTTGTATAATTTATATTTGTATACCTTGAAATTAATACGTATTTTTTAATGCTAGTTGGTAATGCACCGGCCACGTAAGCTTGGGGGTGTGGGGTTCGAATCCCACACAAGCCACGATGATATTTTTCTGAAAGTTTCTATAATCGTTTCAATGTATGAAAAAATATACTTAATCATATTAATGCAAATAAAACCTGTATAGGTAAAATCACACTTACTGTGACGGTCTTCATAAAAACCAAATATAAATACGTACATCTGTTGATAGGCAAAATAAAAAGAATTTAATATATTTTTATAATTTCTTTGTAGATTAAAAATTTAAACGTACCACAACCCAAGAGAGTAGTTAGGAGAGAGCAAGCAGTATCAACATTACATAGATTTGCACAAAGCCTTGAAATGAATGTTTTTCTGTTGATAGGCAATATAAAAAGTATTTAATTTATTTTTATAATTTCTTTGTCGATTAAAAATTAAAACGTACCACAACCCAAGAGAGAAGAGAGGTAAAAGAGAGCACTATCAACATTACATAGATTTGCACAAAGTCTTGAAATGAATACGTTTTTCTGTTGATAAATCAAAATCAAATCAAAAGCAAAATCAAAAGTATTTAATATATTTTTTAAATTTATTTGTCGATTAAAAATTAAAACGTACCACAACCCAAGAGAGAAGAGAAGCAAAATAGAGCACTATCAACATTACATAGATTTGCACAAAGCCTTGAAATGAATACGTTTTTCTGTGGATAGGCAAAATCAAAAGTATTTAATATATTTATTATTGATTTTTTGTGAATACCATTTCACAGGAAGTACGATTTTGTCTATACAGGTTTTATTGATTGATAATGATTAAGTACATTTTTTCAAATATTAAAGAAACTCATCGTGATTTGTGCGGGATTCGAACCCACATCCCCTCGCTTTCATGGCAGGTGCATTACCAATAGGCATGACGACAGTATCAAAGAATCAAAGAAATAATTATTTTAAGGGAAAATACATATTAAAAGGATTTAAAAAACTGATTTAGTTTTATTTTAAAATCTAAGATTAATAAGATTTTCAACAAATTAAAAGGTTAAAATACTGCAATCGGCCATTTTGACTGAAACACCAATCACAGCGCATGACGTCATACCCCTGTAAACAACTCTATGGTATTCAAATTGGTCTATGGTCTTCAATGCAAACACAATGGCACGCCAGTTGACAATGATAGTTAATAGGAGGCGTGACGTCAGAGCGGACGCCTGACACCTGCGAGCGTTTTCGCGCACTTTTGAAAAAATATTATAAAAATGGCTTTAAACTTCGTTAAACTCTAGTTTTTTACCGAAATAAAGTTTTTTTCGTAAATAGTAAACGTGTACCCCCATTATGGAAGAGGATTTGAAAATCTTTCGTCATGCCTATTATACAATATTCAATTGCCATAATAAGTATGCTGTTTCACTTATAGGATATGATTGTTAAAAATTCTCGTCAAATATAGTGATTCGTTTGCAAATGTTTTGAATATATTTAGAATAATTTGTTGGATAATTTATAGTCCCATCGCGGCACAGCCCTCGCGTCCAGCCGCCAGCCGCGTCCTAGAGAGTAGGGAGCACTATCAGAAGCGATGAGTGGCGGAGCGCGGAGTCAGTCGCTCGCCGCATCCCGGCCGAGCTGCACGTGTCGGGGGAGGCTACCGTAACCGCGTCCGAGCCTTGCCGAGTCGGAAGCTGAGACTATCGCGCCAGATAAACTTTATCTCTCCCCACATATCTCGCTTATTTGCACAGCGCTTTTTGGAGTTTCTGAATAGCGCGACCATGCGCGGAGCTCGCCGCTCTTTCGCAGCTTTTCGTATCTTTTGAATTTGAACGTCTCTTTTGACTTGTTGAAAATTCGCGCGCGCCGTTTTCTCCGTCGGGGATTCGCTGTGAGTTTTTCCTCCGGTTCGCTGCACGTGTAAGTACAAATTTGTTTTTTTCTCTTGACAATTTTTTTTAAAATTAATATGTCATGCAAGTGTGGTCGATTCGCAAGGGTTGCAAAATAAGTGCTCTCGTAACAGCGCGATATTTTTTTTTTGTGTCTTTTATGCTTTGCTTTGTATTTAAATACAAGGTTATTCAAGATGTTATTTCAAAACCGTGACAACGGAAACGGAAGTGCGCGTTTGTATTAGATTCAGGAACACAACTGCGTATATTTTAATTAGCATTTTTTGCTATTTTCTATCTCTTAAAAAATTATAATATATTTTACTTTATAATATAATAATGGAAAGTATCATATTATTAACTAATATAACATTTAAAGTCAACACCAATACCCATGTTATAATAATTATCTTCTTGTCCTAATTACTAAGATCACTCAGAACGGCTGTGGTCATTGAATATAGATTGATACTCGCATTACAACCAAAACACAACGTGGTAAGACATAGCACTCTAATAAATATTTTATATGAATTTTTCCTTCTCTTGGTCCAATGGTTGGCACGCCTGATTGTTGACCGTTGATTTTTATGTTATAAATGTTGAGTCGTAACAACAACTTGTTCAAATAACTTAAAATAAAAATAAAAGCTTAAAATTTGTCACATCAGCTGACATTTTCACAAATAGGGAATTTTCAAGCTTGTTAAAAAGTTCGTGATTTACTAATTCAAATTTTTACGCCAAAACAAACACGTCCTCAACTATAAATCAACAGATAATCTTGCCATGGAAATAAAATAACATTAAATATATCTGAAAAAAATTAAAGTTGAATTTTTCCCTTTTATGATGTCAACAGGTTCTCCGATATTTCAGTAAATCGGAATCAACACAAATAAACAATAAAATGCATCTATTATAATGGTAAAAATGATAAATCATCAAAGCTCACGAACCTTGACCTCTGTTTTAAGATTTATTTTTGTTACGACATTACAATTTTAATAAATTATTTAATACAAAATATGAATATTAAATCAAATGAATTTAAAGTGTAGCCAATGTAAAACATGAAATTTATTTTTAAGTTTTCACATACATTTGTATTAAAGTGCGTCACACAGGTGTGACGGGTGTAAACTATTCTTGCAAACAACAGATTCTTTCAATGATTGACGCTCATTGAGCTATCTAGTACCAAAAATGAATAATTTTTTGAAAATCAAATAGATGACAGCAGGTTTTTCAAAAAAACCAACTTAAATACGTGATTTATGTATTCAACCGTATTGTGCAGAATCTAAAATGATTTGAAAATAAAACAAAGAGTGAATAATTTTGGACGCCACTGGTGTCACATATTAACTTGTTGACAATTGACCTGTTAATAATAATATGTGATAAAACTTATCCGACCCGCCATTGAGTCCGTGTGAGATCTCGGTGTTATCACGTAGTAACGCCGAGTCCTTGAAAATAATTAAAAAACACTTGCTTAATACAATCTACCAAACTTCATTAAGCATATCGCTTGGGACGCGTTTCGACCGCAACCAATTTAAAGCCCCAGACGCGCATTTTGAAAATAAAGTACGAAACGCAAATTACGAGTACACTCCGTGCCTCTCCAGATGGACACATTGCGAGCGGCGGCGTTGGCGCCTTGACGCTAACAAGTAAATATGGCCACGAACTACGAGCTGCCTCTCAGGGCGAATATTCAACATGCAATTTATAGAGTACACTGTACAGTCTTAGTTACTGAATATCAAACAATAAATTAGCGTTTTCTAACAGTGGTGATATATTTTAAATAGCACACTGTCGATTATATCATTTTTAAAATTTTTAAATTTTATTTTTTATCTAATATCTGCACAAAAATATAGAACCATACAATGCTGGTAAGCAACCATTAAAAACTTAATATTTTCCTTATTCCCTCAACCTCTGTTCTAAGAATCCAAATCTATCTACAGCCCAGTATTATAGACTGTATTTACAGAAAATGCGGTTGAACAACAAATTTACGGCGAAAGGGTTAAATTTAAAAATTTAATTTTCGTGTTGATTAAAAAATTGCAATAAGTAAAAGAAACACTAAAAAGTATATTTAAAATAATATATAAAGGTATTTATTTATTTTTCGTGATGATACAGTTGTATTTGAAATGTGTGAATTCACCGCTTGTCAGGTCTCTCTCGGACAATAAGAGCCCATTAAGACACGACACATTTTTTTGTATTTTGAATGAATCGTTTTAAAAAGGTGAGAAAAAAGATAGAAAGAGTACATTGCAGTGCTAGTTTGGGGATTATTAATTTACTGCTAATACCTGAATGACCTATTTTTTTAATCAAATGGAAAGAATACGTGTGCAGTATTTTTTTCACCGTGTATGTATAAATGGAGATTCCTATTCTGTCAGCGCCACTTTTAGTTACCTGAAACTAAATTAGTACTCTAATTTCCTAAATATTCGAAGCGTATTTATCTACATGGTCTGTTTCATATTCCAGCTCAAATGCATTTGGTCACATATGACAGGCAGGTTTATTTTCATATAGTTTATTTCTATAATAATTCCCATGGCAGTATTTACAAAGCAATTGTTTTATAGTATACTCATTTTATAATGAGAAATGTAAGATAGAAAATGTTTTTAGTTTTTTTGCCAATTATATTTTATATCCTTTCATTTTGATCTCGCTACTATTTCATGTTTAAATTAGACTTAGAAACATAAACATTGTTTGATTAAACATTCCGAATAAGCTTTTGAAAAAGTAATATGGAGAACGATGTTAATTAACTCTTTAAAAAAACAGAAGCCCATGAAATAAAGGCAATTTTAATTTTTAAAAAGGATAATCCACTAAACAATTTTATTTTCACTGAAAGCAATTTTCTACTGTTGTTCAAATGTTAAAGTTTTCAAGTTTTTTGAAAGCAATTAAATTTAAAAAAATGGTTGAATACAATTTTTTTAACAAAACTATAATATATTTATTAGATAAATACCGTTTTTTTGTGTTTAGAGACACTCTTTTTGACTTTAATATAAATTATAATTTTACAGGCATTGTGTAAATATATGACATGTGTTTTTGTAAAAAGCATTATAAGTTTTCAATTAAAATTTATAAACATCTTGCAATTTTTACATTTTTTCATTGGAAAAGAAAGACCTCAACATTGTAAATTGTCCAACCCAACATGACCATTTCCACTATTTTTTTCTATTTAGTTCTATATATATATATATATAAATGTCAGTTTCAATACTCAATAGTTCATATAAATCAATTACATTTCAAGTGTTCTGACGGTTTTGGTATCACATTTGGTAAATTATATTTTAGAAAAAAGTATTTCGATTGTTCTCCTACTACGTGATATGTGGATTGAGTTCGGTTAGACGTTTCTTAACTTATTTAATGCATAAAAGTATAAATATATTACATATTACAGACTATGTGAGGTTTTCAATAATATTTTTTAAATCACTAATAAAACCTAAAAGCATTTTTATGCTTCACAAAATCTGCGAATTTTCATCTAAATAAAAAAGATATTGTGATACAGTGTCAGTATTTAATCCATGATTTTAGTAATTGGGTATACGTAGACTTTATTTAATAGTTTTATCGTTGAATTATTTTTATTTTTATAGCATAGTATAGTATCTTATTTCCTGTACAGTGTTTATAATATATGTGATTTATGTTCAAAATTAATTCCAAGATTCTTTTTTTTTTTTGGTGTTAATTCTACAATAGTTCTTAGAACTATGTTATATCCTGACCCTTCGCGCAGGTCGAGGGGCTTACAAGGTGTGGCTAAGGTGGTAGCGTTCATGGGATTTTCATGTTACATCTAAACAAGAGCACGCTAGGTTAATAAACAAGTGTTTTTTTTTTTTAATAATTTTATTTAAAAGAAGACGCTTGTGTTTTGAGTTGAACATGAACAGCGAAACCGTTTACGCTTTAGTAATACCATAACCTTGTCGGTTTCTTAATTAAAGTAAAAAAGGAGCAAGTGTGGGGGGGTAGGGCTGCCACGTGACTCGCCTCTCATCTCGCGTCATTAACGAGCCGTTTTAATTGAAGGGCCTCGGAGCTGGTTACTTTAATTCACAATTGGCGCTAGGGAATCCATTGGCGCCTCGTGAAAAGAGGATCAGAATATTCAATTCTTTTAAACTGTTTTTAGTCGTGCTTCATAGCACTTTTTTGGGGGAAGCAATAAACAATAGTTCATAATAAAAAAAAATCTCTTTAATTATACATAAATAATAATTCTCAGCTTCAGTGATTATAAGTGGATTGTTTCTCACTTCTCAAAATGGTACAAACTTTCCAAATAATCTTTAGATGAGGTTTCATAGTTTTTTTTTAAACTGTTATCAACAATGTGTTTGAGACATTTGAGAATCTGTATTAAGTTTTATTTTGAAACTATGAGTTTTTCTAATAACGATAGCTTAAATTTGATTCTGATTGTAAACGTTTGTAAAAAGTCTTATTAATACATGGCAAAAATGCAATTTAACTGTTCATATACTAAAAAATGATAATCTTTACTTAACGCTTTAAAAAAGTAGGCTACCTCATTTACGGCCACAATTTTGTTTTGAGGTAGCTTTTATATATTTTACTTGTAAATTGAATTGAATGTATCTCATTGTATCAGTAATTCCAACAAGACGCATCGGTACTTTGAATACGCAGTTTATTCGATTATAACGTAATGTGGATGTCGACAATTTCAAGTGTAAAGTGTGTTTCGAAATAAACCCACCACGTTACAGTGATTGACAATAACATGAAAAAAATTGAAAGAGGATCAATTAAATGACAGAAAATCGATACAGAATAAAAAAAAAACACAGGCATTTGAAAGGACAAGGTTCATACGTACATGTGTCACAAATACATTGTGAGATGTTTTTTTCTGCGTTATAACATATTTATAAGGCCGTTTCTATCAGATGTCAAGCGCGACGCCATTTTGTGCAAAATGTAAACGTCAAATAATTCTGAATAAAAAATTTATTTATTTTGTTGTGTCGGGAAGCTCCGGGGAGCCATGTGGGGTGGTCGACTTTACACAGCTTTATTACCTTCTCTCTTAGCATGCGAAATACAGACACAGTTGCATTAATAAAACATTTTAAATTGTACCTTGCAGAGAATACACGTTTATATTTTTACTTATAAATAATCCGAATTCAGACAAAATTTGTACAACAAATTATTTTTTTCAACTAACTAGAAATCAGTCAAATATGCCGCGGTGCTTTTAAATTATTATACACTTACATCGCAAGTGTTTTTTTTATTTTCAGTTAAAGCGTATGTGTCAATGAAAGTAACTGAAATAACATTTTATTGAATATGTCTGCGATGCTTGTTTACTTTATGTTTCAATCACTGACCAGTCTTATTTTCCAGTTGAAACATCTTGAGTTTATATTGAAAAATAAATCAGCAATAATGTTAATTTAAAAAGCGCATTGTGCAGATGTTTCGTTCATATATCAAGTACCGGAAATATTTTTTGTAATAATTTCCACACTGTTTTCCACTGAAAACTTAATTCGTACGATCCGACAGAAGTTGTCCGCCTTTGTTCTCTACTCGCTTAGTTAACAGAGAAATGTTTCCAGCATAAATTGAATTGAATTAAATATTTGTTTCTAGGAATGCGCTTCGTAGAAAGAAACTTCATACTTTAAAAATTAGATACATTTCGATGCAATGGTGACCAATACCAATACACACTTAAAATACATTTCTTTTATACATAAAGTGGAATATATTTTTGTCTAAATATAATTTAATCATTAAAAATTTGAACATTTACAAAGTGACAGCGATATTCAATGAATAATCATAAAAACATATTTAAAATATTATGTAGTTTTTAATTCAAGAATATATTTTCTTTGGTCTGTAATCCAAACAATGCATTATTTAATAAATTAATTTATTTCCGCATTTAAAAGTAAATATTTTTACATTTTTAATAGTACTTTTTTTTTAAATCTGTAAATTTTAATATAATAAATTAAATGAAAATTATGTAAACCATTTCTTCAATTGACAATTAAAATGTTTAAATTTTATTTTACCCTATCTAATTTAAATTTATTTTTATTTTAATGTTCATATCCCGATATGCGTATATTGAGTTTATACTACAGTCTATTCAATTCGAACAAAGTATCTTTTCTATTCTATTAATCTTTTGATTTACTGGCGGACCTATATTAAATTACAAAGGTAAATAGCGTTTAAAATGTCTCTTACTTTTATCATTCATATGATAATTTAGAACGTTCAAACGCAAACTCGGGTCCTAAAATTAATTTATTTTGATTTATTATTTGAAAACGTGTAACGAACGAAAACACGGAGTAATTAAATTCATATTAAAATTATCGTCAAAAGCTACTGAAAGAAAACAAGGAGTTTTAAAGCGCTTAAAATAATTTTAAAAGTTTATTTTTAATAAATAAAAAATTACTTTTGTACTGTATTAAGCAATTTATTTTATAATCTGAAATAATTACAGGAAAAATTAATATATATCTCTTATAATTAGTTTTGATATATGTAGTATATTTAGTCAACTTCAACAAAAAATATGTTGAATCCTAGTGTCGCTTAAGAATATTTGCAGGTGATCATTGTTAATTAGTAGCAATTAGGCATGTCTTAAATCTACAGACAATACGTTTCATTAATACGGCAAGCACTCTAAACATGAATATGGCTCTGGAACCTGAATCTGTTTGCTTGGCAAATACAAAGTCAGGACATAACGTATCCACCCATTTTAACACGGGCTCCTGTTTAATTACAAGTCCTCTAATAGAAATAGTACCTTAGCGTAAGTTCGCGTTTCAGAGGCTTTCAACTAAGTATATGATTTGATGTTCATTATTAGGCAAAGAACTATTAAAAAATTGACTGAAATTTCAGCGGCTAGTAAGTTTCTTTTCCGGGTATAAGCTTTCGGGTTCAGATCCAGGAGCACCAATAAGCTTTCTCGGTTTTATGAATTCGGTTAAAGGTGCAAACAGAGCTCAAAAGGATGGAGAACTTTTCTAGAAATAAAGCTTCTGACTTTGGCTGTAAGCAGCCTGGCAATTGCTGCTGAATGGTTTATACTTCTTTCCCACCTGCCTCTACCACATATCTTTTCTTCGAGAATAGATTTACTATAAATTCATGTTCACATATTATTTGAGCTTACATATCTCTCGCTGGTTAAACAAAAGTAAAAAATATTTTGAGTAGCTGAACAGTTGTGATATCTTGTATATTTCTATAGATTTTATTATGCGATAAATTTACATGACTGTTTATTTCAACAATAATGAGATTTATTAAAAAATGTTTGATAATAGTGAGAAGTACAAAATATCCGATCTCTTTGTTGTAACTTCTAAATAATAATATTTCGTGTAATGACCTACAGTACTCAATAGTTTATTTCGGTAGATGATGAGAATTTAATGCATACTCTATAAATGCAAATGCACTACATGCAGAGTGTTATGAAATTTTATCGCATTGTATACTTTGGATTTTACATACAGTATCATTTAATAAATATTTCAACAGACATATGATCAGATTTGAAAATAAACTGGTATTACTATGTTTAAGTCATACAACATAATAAGTTGTTTTTAAGAGTGTAAATATTGAGTATCTTAATATTTCAAATAGTTAAATCCAAATTTCAGGTCACTTTTTGAGTTTAAAAACATTTTATTGAATTCATATGACGATTAATGGCTAACTAATAATTATTCGATTTTATCCGTTAATCAGAGCTTTAGCGAAAATGTTAATTTCTCGCCTATGTAATGGCTTCAAGAATTAATCATAACTTTACACAGCCGGACAAATATTACAGTTTGACATCTTAACTTATACAGATTCTACATATAACATTATCTTGAAACAAAATAACAATGCCTCTTGAAGTTGTAAAGATATCTATCTCTATATACTTTATGGCATTTAATGCAGCTGTTGATGGGATATATTACACTCATTGTAAATACTCGTTGAAACGAGCTTGTTCTGTAATAATAGTTGCAGCACGATACACTTTGTACCGTCATAGTTTTATGCAATATGTATTACAATAAATTGTAAGAAGTAACGTAAGTGTTAATTTTAAATTAGCATAGATGATGAAACAGTATTGACTGTGGGGCTAATCATTCGAAAGTCTATTTTAAGGACACATGCTTAAAATAAAAATGTACAGAATTAGCAAGAAATTACTTTTAAAGTAAATTTAAAAAAAAGGTGGAGTACTTGTACGAATAAAATATTTCTGAAATAAAATACGAGACTACAATACATATTTCATCCAATAGCATATTTTTTGTAGTTCCCTTTCTTATGAAAAGCGTTTTTCTGTTAAAAATGTAAAAATAACAATTTGAGTTTCTTGTTTTTTTCAAGTAACAATCTAATATACGGGGAATGAAATGGGATATGCCGTGTAAAAAAATGTTTCCAAATGGAACTAACAACCACTTTCACTTTGCGAAGGATTATATTTGTTATTCTTAGACTTCGAATCCTGGGGGGTTGGAGAACCCTTGGAGATTCCGAAAGCATTAGTAGGAAACGGCTGTGTTTAGTAAATACCTTCAGGTAATCTTGTTATAATTTCTAATTGAAATACGTTGCTTTTATATCTTTTTGAGAACGAATGATTAAGTGCATTTTTTCATATATTGAAAATTGATTAAAGAAACTCTCAGAAAAATATCATCGTGATTTGAAACCCACATCCCCAAACTTACATGGTCGGTGCATTGCCAATTATACCAACGAATCACTGGTACTTAGCAAGAATTTTTAACAATCATATCCTGTAAGTGAAACAACGTACTTATTATACCAATTAAATATTGTGAGACTTGCAATACTAGACTTTTAACCCATATTACTGAGTGAAGAATTTTGAATCAATCAATAAAACCTGTATAGGCAAAATCGTACTTCCTGTAAGACGGTCTTCACAAAAATCAATAATGTATCAATTTTATTTCGGGACATACAGACTGTCGAGGCCTGGAGCATTAATTTCTTCGATAGCCGTGGTTCTGCAACTTCGCGAGAGTTTATTTTTCACGTGCATGCGTACAGCCGATGTACTTTTGCTCGATAAATATTCGACGATTCGCAAACATCAAACATTCCCGAGCCACCGCAGCGGCCGTTTTGCTTTCCTGCTGAGGCTTCACGCTGCTTTGAGAGGTTTCGCCGGGTCGAAATAATAAATTATAAATTCACTCTCCGGCCAATGCGTTATTTTATTTTGGAACCACTCCGAATACTCCCGACGAACCGAATCGATTTGGTTTTCGGTTCGACCGGTTCAGGGTCACGGGTCGAGCTTGGGGACCCGACAAAGGAATTCCGTTACAAAACAACAACAGACGCGCGTATTGTTGTCAATCTCAGAGTGCACCTCGATTCTTCAAATAAATCGGCTGATCAAATTTTCTTGATGCCGTGATAAAGCTTGCCATAAACGAATCTTCAGTTTCAAAACTCACGGTATCGCCATCAAGGATAGACACACATTTTTATTATTATTCTTATCAGAATATATTCATATGTATTGGTTCCATCCAGATTCGGTCAACCGCTGGATGACGAGACGGTTGAGCTCACAAGTCAAAAGTGGATGTCTCAAAGACAATGTTATAAAATTTTATGGCGACATTGATCAGGATTATTTATTTTCGGCGTCCTCCGTAAGCGTGGGGAGAGGAGTCTAGAGCTGATACTAGATCGGTGGTCCTCCCACCTCTGAGGAGTGCGGCGTCCATATGCAGGCAGGCCCGGTGGCTCGAGACGAGAGATCATTGTACCTCTGACCACCTTCCTGCCATAATACATAGTTAAGCACACGGTATACACATTTAATAAGTTGGGGTTAGATATTAAATAATAATTCTGCCTACATAGTTTGCGACACTAGCGTGAGCCACCCATAGTGTCCTCAATTAAAAATACGCTATTGGTTGTATTGCAGCGGGTGTAGGTAGCTTTATAATACTTGTAAATTAATTTTAATATTTTATCTTTGAGCAAATACAACAACACGAGTGTTTTCTGGAGAATTGTATTATGTTTCAAACTAACTACATAGATATATTCGGCCAGTTTTTTTTTTTTAATACTAAGAATCAAATTTCGATAAAATTGTGAGTTTTTTAATATATATAATATTCATGGGTTTCATAGAGGTTTAAAAAACTAAACATTCACTCTTGAGTAAAACAGATATTTTTTTTCATTATTTTTTTGGGAAACACAACATTTTAAAATCCCTTTAAAATATGAAACCTTAATTAAATTTATAGGTTAATATTTTCGTTGTTTTTTTTTTTATTGACTTAGAATTTGAACGTGGCAATGGTTGTGGAAATATGATTGCTCGAATGCTATGAGTTCAGTTCCCGGTCCACGGGCGGGGAGCAGCGGTCATCGACTGCCATGACAGGCCACTCTTCAATGGACTCTTTGTCTGCGGAGATTCGCGTTCCTCCCAGCCCTCCGGCCCTCTGGCTCCAAGCACTCCATGCGTTCTTATCCTACACCACCCATACCCATTCATTCGGTACATCTTTCAATATCCTCATGAAAAAAAAAATAGAATAATATATTTTTTTTATAGAAACTTAACAATTTTGAATATCCAATTGAATAGGATGTTACAGACATTATTGTTTGATACTTTTGCCGTTCAAGTACTCACTAATGAAATGCTTAGAAACTAGTCGTTAAAAGTAAAGTCTCAATGAATTAGTTATTAAAATCGATAAACGTGCTTTTGTTAAAAAAAATATAACTTTAAAATAAAATGGTATCTTTTCTAAGAATTCCTTAAAGGGCATATGTTTCACCATATTTGTTAATAGATTAGTTAGATATTTAAAAAATATTTTTTATAGATATACTAAAACTTAAACATTAAGGTTTAGTTATTGTTCAAAGAAAATAACATAACTTAAACAATATAACATGAATTGGTTTTATAATTTTACACTGTCAGTGCCATGGGCATTTATTCCAGCGATATTTCAAAGATAAAAATAAATGCATTACAAGTGTTTTATCGGAATCAGCTGTTGTTTTCCAGATACAACTATTACGTCCAAATGTGAAATATAAGTTGTAAGGCAGTTTTCGTGTATTATTTAAATTATAAATAAATATTCGTGATATAAATCGTAAAATAATTATTTTTAAAAAAAAATTCTCTTTTGAAAAAAAACATACTTTTGTATCCGAAACTTAAATGTTTTTATTTATTCATATATACCCTATATAGTAGCCACACGCTCATTTTCTGAAAGCGATGTTGTAGGTAGGAAGAAACAAGACATATCTTAAAATTTAATATCATCGTTTATATTTATGATGTAGTAAAATTCCTGGAATGATTATTGGAAGATATGTTTTTTCATCATTTGTAATTTATTACTAACCAAAACACATGACGTAATAATTATTATTAATCTATTACCAATAAACCAATAAATAACTTCCCACTTACGAATAACGAAATAAACGCGGACAAATCATAATATACTGTTAAACATTGATAATTTAAATGTAAATACGACCAGAAACATATTTTACTTAGTGTTGATAGTCACGCCGTAGAACGTTGTAACTGATTTTTTTAAATATTTTATTAACATCATTATAGTAAAGAACTGAGTATTATTTTTTTTAGTGTTTTTTTTTATCAACGAATTCAGTGTACAACTTAAATTGATATTTAAAAAAGACTGGTAGTAAATTAAAAAAAAAAATTAGATAAATTTAAATAAATCATTTAATTTATATTTATGGCAACACCAATCTGCATCTGAAAATATAATTGGAGTAAGCAAGACGGAGTCTGCGCGGACGTCCGGTCAGCTGTCAGCATCGCCACCCCCGCGAAGCTGATAACCGGACTATTGAGTCACCCATTATAAATGTCAACCATCCATTGTTATTCCGACCGAGATATTCGCACCATCAGCTATATCAGAAGATCGCGACTACCTACGCTCTACTAAATATTAGAGGCTCGATACAATTTCTATTGTTCTTCCGGCCATAACCCAATCGCTTTAACTCATAGGCGTATGATTCCTTCCTACCAGAATAACATTTCCACAGCCGGTTTTATTGCGGTGCGCAATTTAATTAAAGTATTTAACTATGTGTTGAAAGCATCAAAATAGACAGTTAAAGTCGTGAACGGAATCCCTATCAATTCGGTTGACGACCATTTCACTGATGCTGAGCCAGTGTTCATGGTTTTCTAATGGGAAAATAGTGAATTGGGAATCCCCAGTATTCATCCTATAAACACCAAATCTTAAATACGTCTAATATCATCTTTATGTAGAATTTAACAGTCTATGTCATCAGTTCCAAAACTAATGCATAAAAACAAAATATACACAATTTTATAACATACAAATAAAATTATTTAGAAAGTCCATTGCTTATGTTGCAATGTGAACAATGCCATTCAATTAATTTAGAGTTTATGATACTTGATACCAATAAAGTGCAAGTCAAGTAATGTGCACGTCTCATTGCAAATTGGAATGTATTAAATTTCCAATAAAATTTTAAAAAATGTACATGTAGATAAATTAGTTTAATTTTAAGCAAATTATTATGATCATCTTATTTATATACAATACACTTAATCTCAATATTTACTTTATCTTTGATTGTAGCCGATTCCTAGGGTATTGATTTATGAAGCCAACTGGATCATCATAAATTTGTACAACAGAATTTTAATTATAACGAAACAAAAAAATATTAATCTCACCTTTGTGAGTTGTGTTCGTAATAATTTATCACCTGAGCGTAATAAAACATAAATAATATATATATGCTTAGCAATGTTGTCAAATATTCGTGTATATAAACAGTTAGCTTCTTCCTTATGTGTTGTTGTCATTAAACAATAGACGAGGCAGGTTTTTTGTGCTACAAGTATTTGCACTTTTGCAACGTCGAATGTTCTTTAATCGCAGTAGTATTCTCTTATTTGTATATAACTAATGGAAATAAAACTAGTCCAACTTGATTAGGAGTCAGATAAAATCCTACGCAAACACAGCGAACCCCAAGTATATTACGGTACAAAGCAGACCAGTCGTGTGTTTCAACCTATGAGACACTATCCAAGTTTTGGGTGTGAAAATATCCCAAAAATATCTCAAGCCATTGTCAACGGAAATTAAAAGTATATTATTTGAAGAAAATCATATTATGAAAGTATGATTTGATTTTTTATTGATTTAATCGTTGTTATTACCGTAGATTTTTTTGGGGTTCATTAAGTCGTAGTCCTGGTACTAAAGCCATTTTAAATGAAATCATGAAAAAAAATATCGTACAGCAGTGTTCGTAGGCTTTGACGGCTGTTATTATAAGAAATGCTTAGGGGTATGAAATCTGAGTAACATAAGCCTGAAGAAGGCCTTGCTACCGGGACCGGAAAGTAGTATTTCTAATTACTATGTGAGTTGCACAATTACTCATTTGATTTCTGTAATCGGAACAGCAGCTGTACTATTGAATAGATTGTCTGGCGATTTTGCGAATAGTCTGATACCCAACATTGATGGACTTTTTTTTATTTTATAATATATTTTGCCTATGTACCCATACCTTGCAAAACACAGCGTAAAAACATATTTCTCCACTTACACATGCGGCGATACTACTTTCTATCAGCATCTCTATATTTTGAGTGTATTTTAATGGTTTTGCTTAAGTAAACAATGCAAAGTAGGACGCTATTGGCTAGCTGCAAGTTGTGACACGACGATAAAAAGTTGATAAAAGTTTAGTATAATGCTATCCATGGTTTAGTGCATAGGTTCCCAACCTTTTATTGACTACCGCCCCCTTGAAAAGAAAAAAAATTCTAACGCCTCCCTTTGCGCAAAATAACAGTTATAATTTTTTTCTGTATATTATTTATTGCTGCCCAGGTAAAAAAAAATGTTCGAGTTATTTTGATCATTTTTATGTGAAAAATCTACTGCACAAATCAAAAAAAATTTAATGCAAAAAGTTCATTCATTTTCCTTTGGACCCGCCACCGCCCCCTTGGAAATCTCCAGCGCCCACTGGGGGGCGGTACCGCCCCCGTTGGGAACCTATGGTTTAGTGTAATGTACATTTATTGATAAATATTTTTAGGTTTTACTGTGAATATTATTTTTGAGTGTGGTGAATCTTAAATAGGCTGTTTTGGTTCCGCAGGAATCGCTCCTCGAGTGGCAGTTGCGGGGCGGGGGATGGCTCGCGTGGTGCGAGCGCTGGTGGCTCTGGGGGTGCTGGGGGTGCTGAGCTCCGCGGTGGCGGTGGCGGTGGCGGAGGCCTCGGCTGACCCGGCCCCGCCGCCCTGGCCGCGCCGGAACGAACACGAAGCCGACAATGAACGCTCCTTGCTGGGCCCAGACCGGCCGCACATCGGGTGAGCACTCCACATCAACACACCACCAACATAAACCACCGAGAGACAAAAACACAACGACCTTCTATGAATAATAGTTATTAATTTTAAAAAATACCTCACTACCTGAAATTACATGAAATGACTTTCACCTTTCAGTCTGATGAAGTCCTTGAAACGCGAAAACATACTAATACAAATGGACGTAATAATCGCATAGTCATTTACATTAATTTTATTTTCTTACAAATAAGCAATATGATTAGTATTATGACTCCACGAATATATGTGTGCGCACAGTCTGATGATAAATTTCACAATTTATCATTATTTTTTTATATAAAACCGTAATATATATTTAATTAATTTAATTGTCACTTTATTTTGCCAAATCGAAATTTGATTTTTTTAGAGATTGAAAAAACTATAAATTATATTTATCCATTTTTTATTATTTAATTAACGTCCATTTTGAGGGTAAAATAAAATCTTGAAAATGTTGAAAAATTGGATAAAATGACGACGTTTTAAAACCAAAGTTTGTTTAAGATTTTTTTTTTTTTAATTTTTTTAATAATACTGCGCACATGGTTTATATTTAATCTTTTAATTTCAATTGAAAAAAAAACTTTTAAATGTTTAGGACTCTTGGAAAAGGGACATAACAAATCTCCAAATTCCTACACTTCAATCGGAAAAACACATATTTATCATATTAATAGTAAATTTATAAGAAATAAAAATATATTTTATTCGGAAGAAGGAATGTATCAAACTTTTTGCATTTAAATTTTTTCGATTGGTGCAGTGGATTTTTCGCAAAACGGACTAGAAAATGATCAAAAAAACTCGATTATGCAGACTAGACCCTTAAACACCGGGCCGCGTCGGTCATGAGGTGCGGGTTGGAAATCCTGCTTGTGTCGCGAAAAAATAAGATTTTTTCTCGTCGTTTCACGCTTCAATGTAACCTAGAGTGTGTTGATATAGATTTATGTTAGATTGGGGAGGTGGATGTTGATTCACGAGGTCGCCCGAGGCTCGCAGCCCCGCGCGCCCGTATGGCCGGACTCGTTAGCGTAACTCCGTGCTTGCTTACAATTAACTTGTCACTTGTCATCTCCCGCCAGAAGGGATTGCGGGTAGAGATGGGACCCGCGGACGGGTTTTCGTAGAGCCACTTGAGCACGTCACACCCGATGGATCCGCGATGTAGAATTTTTTTAAATTGGATCAGTGCGATGATGATGATCACCTCATTCATTACTGAGACATTTTTTTGGGATAATTCTAAAAGTAATACGTATTACAACAATACCTTATATGTTTAATATAAAAATAATAAATATTTTCTTATCATGTATATTTTTCTCAAATATTATAATATTTTTAAAAGTTTGTATAAAAAAATAAATAATAATAAGTGTAACATATTTATTATGAAGCGATTCATCAACCAATCACACTGCGATTCATCAACAGATTTATGAAAGCTTACAAATAAAGTTGCGCAAATCTTGCTTTTTGAATGACCAACATAAACAAAACTTTTAGATTCACGTAGTTTCGTCATTTTGAAGAAGTTTTCGGAATGTATATATAACTGGTAACTATACCACTGTATTTCATAATCATTTTGTTATCTAATTAATTATATTTGTCATAGAAAATATGCCTTAAAAAATTCAGTCTCTATCTTCCGTTTTTGGATGATTGTTTTAGATCGTGATATTTGACAAGTGGAATATTTTTCTCGCTCACGACGTTTCCACGTCCCTAGTGAGATCGCTCACGACTGCAGTGACAGTTCACGCTGTTTGTAATATTATTAAATTATGATAAGTCCGTAAGCTCCGGTACTTTCCGGCGTAATCCCCGACTTACGGAGCTCTGTCCGGCCGCGAGTCATTCATGATTAAAGACCCTCTGCGCAAAACGCCTTTTGAAATCCCCTGTACCAGTTTGTTAAGGCACCGCGGAGCCAGTTTGTCTTCGTGCACTTGTGAAATTTTTAAACTCATATAACTGTATAGGACGTTCAAAAAATCGATTTATCGTTTTTTATAATATATAATCCACACAAAATATTTTAATAATCAAGACACTTAATCTAGATGAAAACCGTGAAAAATACTTTTCACGTTTAAAAGTTGTAAAAGCACAAAATAAAACGCAGGGTTTGAAATAAAAAAAAACAATGTTTACTTTGATATGTTTTTGGTATATTACTCAGAAAAGGTCAGGAGTTGTGTGTTTATTATTCATATATATTAAATAAAAAATATCTCTTTTTGTGTACATTTTTAATTAGCTCGCTATGTTGAGACGTAAAGTGACGTAACTAAGTACAAGAAAATTTATCATTTCAAAAACGCTTTAAATGGTTGTCGTGTAAAGGGAATACTGTGTATAATATTAATGTCATATATAACAAGCATGTGCCACAAACGGGTTATAAGTGTTTTTAATTTTCACAAAGATGGATGTTAGTCCATCTTGTTAAAATAATGAATGACATTTCTGTCAGACTTCCGTCCCTGTCATCAATCTGTGCCTCCGTGTGCAGCCAACATGTCTTCATTTACAGTAACTTTTAGTCAAAATGTCGGCTGGAGAATCCAGATTAGGATTTCATTTAACTCGTAAATACGCTAAATGATAATCATAAAAAATAAAATTTACCTACACATTTTTTTTAATTGTCATGCAGGATATTATTATGCAGGATATCACTTTATTTTTCATTTGTATATTTTATATTTCTCTACAATCTTTCTGAGCTTATTGTAAAATCAAATATATTAAAGGCATTAAATGTATTACGTATTCATTGGCGTTTGAAAATTAAAAGACTGAATCCTGTTGTTTCATTAGCTTTGATCTAATCAGATTTTACTTTGTAATATTTTAACCGGCATTTTTAAAAAAAATAATAATACTTTCTTGTCAGTTTATTTTTTTTCTTTTGACTTCATCCAATCAGCGTTTCCAATCGTACAGATTTATTTTTTAATGAATTTGTAATTTAATTTGAGTAATTGAATTTTTCGTATTTCCCGAATATTATTTACATATTTTAAGTCTTTATTGCGTATTGCTTATGATTGATTTTGCTTTTATTTGATTTCCTAATACCATTTGAACCAACTAAAAAGTTTGATTTATTAGTATATTCAATTGAAAATTTGAAATCAGTATTCAATTAATATTTATTTGATGTAATAAAGTAATTAAAATTTGATTTAAAATATATTTACGATCGCTTTAGAAAAAATTGTTTTCAAATACACAAACATTTATTAATTATTTAAGTCCATGAATAATTTTGTGCATGTGTGCAAAATTTGCATTGAAATAAAATGACGTAAGAAAACAAATGTACCAGAAAATACAGATCCCTAATTTGAGGAGTTTGAGCTTAATTGGCTCACTTTAACACAAATAATATTGTAATTTTATGAAATTTTTTTTCCATCGTGTCTTCATACAAGAAACCTAGAAAATTTTGAATGTAAATTAGCGACTATAATTTTTATTAGGAAATTTTTTTTCTATCATAATTATGGACATCCATTTATAGCTTAATAATAGGCCATAAAATAATTATTATTATCTTGATTTATTTTTAAATTAAGTTTAGATTGAAATATGAAAAATATAATAATAAACACAAAAAGCCAGAAAATAAAAAAGACGACCTCCATAGCTATGAAAGAAAACAAAACAATTTATATTTGTTTGGAGTTTTTTTCCTATTATGTAAATAAAAAAGCCTTCGCATATTCGGGAATTTCACAACAGTTGGAAAAAAAAAAAAACCTTCCCGTGTTACTACTTTACCTTTCATCTTTTTCCATCTTAGTCAATGCCTTGAGGCGAGAGTGATGTGTACTGGATTACATACGACGTTAGAGAGACTTTATTTACTTAAGGGTACTTTTTTCTACCACTCTATTTTTCAGAGAGATTGAGATGTTTATCTCGGGACATTTATTTCTATCTTTTTAGTATTTTATTTACTGAGAAAACATAGTAATATATAATCTCTTTTCAATATGAGTCGTTAAATAAATACAATACGTTAAACTTATTATACACCATCTGCAAGAATATTTTTAACTACACGTATAATGACTTATACAACGAAACGTTGGTCAAAAAAAGTAGTTAATGTATGGAAAATAAAAATCTCAAAGTTTAATTAAAAATGACGTTCTAACCCTAATTCTAACATAATAAGTACTTAGATATTTAAAATACAGTTACGTGCATTTAAATAAAATATTAAATTGAATATAATATAATTTCAGTTAAGGCGTGTGATGTCGTAATTTCTTATTTTACATTGTTTTATATTTTATTTAAACGGAATATGCTTCGAAATAACAGTTTCCAACTTTGCGATATATTAACTACACAGTTAATAATAATTTATTTGCTCATTGTGAGTTACTGTAGGTTTCCGTCGGGTTGCCCGGGGCGACTTCTGTCGGAGATTCGAAGGGAATGCCCTCTGGCCGGCGCGCGTGTGTCAACACTTCAGCCATCAGCTATCAGGGCCACACTGTATACGAGCTCTATCCAACTCGTGGTATACTGTTAATTATTATAAAATATATACCGTCCACTATCAACATAGTCGTGCTGGCATCAGCACGGCATCATAGTCAGCGTATATTTTATTACATTTGATTTGTTTTTATTTTGAATACTCCCTTATTGTAACAAACATCAAAAGTATAATCTGTTACTAGTAAGTAAGTTTTGACAATCTCTTGATTGAAATGCAAAAACACTGTACCTAAAACATTTTGATATGCTAACGTTCAGCCAGGAAACATCCAAACTGATATAATCTAAACGAGAAGTATATAAATCACACTACTCTCTAAGAATTGGATACGGAATAAAATTTGTAATAAAAAAATACCAACTCGTATTTATATATGCATTAATCGATAGTACATTTATACAAATTAAACGATCAAATGAACAAAGGGACTGTATCTATCTGTTATGATACAAATTATATTTTATTGGGTTACTATAGCACTTCGATATTCCCCGCTAAGCCTCCGATATCGGAAGCCAGCAAGGCGGTGTAATTATAGAAATCCGAAATAGATTCTCGGAGCTGCAGGACGGTGCAGCCGATGATGAATAATGCAAGTGCGTCTGATTCTGCAGCGCGACTCCCTCTCAGATCTCTAATTGCTTCCCAACTGCTGCTCTCTGCGATTAAACATTAACACCCAATAAAGCTTCCCGGCCCGCCGCCCGCGAGCTCCGAGTGCTCCGGGCCGCGAGAGACGGCGCAACTTCACGAAATAATGTTAATAAATATTTCAAAAAAATATTTTAAACAAAAAAATTGATTGGCATTGATGGGTATTCACTTTTCTAAAATTGAGTATTGATTATTATCGTTCATTGTCTATGTTTACAAAGTAGTAATTTTTTATGTTTATTTTATTTTCTCTGCCACAATTTAAATGAATATTGTTGATTTTGTTAATATCGCATTATAAATAAAGATTCAACGGAATGACTATATGGCATCGTGGCTTAATGGTAAGCACAATGTATTGAATTCCGGATGAACCAATCGAAAAGCAATAGAAAAGTTTTATTTTTTATTCATTTAGTTGCTTCGTATGGCATTAAACTTTTTCATATGCATCATCTCTGCTTTTGATTTGGGTACATAAGACCATTTGTAGGTTTACGACTGCAGTCATTATGGTCTAATGCACTCATTAATTGGTCTTCATCAATCGTGTTCACTTATTTACTACACCAATGTTTTTGACTGGAACATTTTAAATGAAGTGAAACAGAAAATATGTATTTCTATTTACTATTTGATCTATTTAAAATACACCCAAAACACAATCCTTTTTATATTTTATAAAACGTTGCTATATACTTTTATCTCGTAGTTTTAATATTTTGAGTGCTTTCAGCTTAACGAAAGTGGCTGCAAACGTACCCTGCCCCAAAAGTCACGGCACGATACTTATTAAAAGCTGCTTATTTGCATTGAATATTTTTGTAACCCCACGTTTTTACTCTACAAAAATTACATGACATTAAATTTATTATTTTAAATAAAACTAAAAATAGATTTCCTTTTAAAACTCTTTTCGACGGAAATAAATTTATACTTTTAATTGAACTACTTTTATTTTCTATGAAATAATGAATTTATTTTTTACTGGAAGTTATTCTTAAAACGCGTTCTTTGTTCTTTGTAATATAATTATTGAAATTTAATCTTATTTTATAATTTCATGAATAAATAATAACTCCAAAGATTAAATCAAATAAGTATTGTATTATAATATGTTATTTTAATATACCGAGTTGTGTTTTCATTAAGTGTAATGTCAACATGAACATAGATTGTCTATTATTGTTTGAGTGTTTGTAATTGAAACAATATATATACAATTTACACTACCCAATAACATAGAATGACTTATTTGATTAATCAAGATTTCTTTATATATTATATAATTTCAAAGACTATTTGATAAATAAATAAACATTGAATAAGAGTTAAATGCTACATGTAATAATTATGGACTGTATTTAATTTGTACTGTAAAGTAGGTCATTCAAAACAATGATGCCTTTTTAATGTTATCATTAAAAAAAATATTATAATTATACAGTATCTGTATTCCAAATACACAGAATGACTCATTTATTTAGTTAATTTAAACACAGCTAGGGTCCTTAATAATGGTGCAATATCCATAGAGTTTATACCGCATCAAAGCCACAAAATTACTCATTTAAATAATTCAAATTAATCATGGATGATACAAATATAAATGATAATATTTTCATATGACGAGTCGGAGTGCAGTATCCGCAGTATCTGGTCGAGAAGAATTTGATTGAGTACAAAGAGGCCTGTGTGAGGAGTGTCGGCGAGACGCGCCCAGAGGTCGGCAAGGGCGCCGTTTGAACTCACAAAAATGCCCTGAGAGGCTGCACTGTTGTAGACCCCGCCACGGTCGGTTATGCCTCATGAATAACACGGGGCTTGAACAACACAACCCATAGAAGCTTCCCCGTCCGTTATCCTTATCATTCAATAGACTATTATATCTCCAGGACACGTAATGAAGATTTTTTATGTCATACCTCAATTATAAAATTTTACGATTTCCAGCAATTGTACAGTGAAGTTACTGTGCCATAAAAAAAATTATAAACTCTCATTTATAAACGATGCGCTTACACTCCACTAAAAGACCAAAAACTAAAAATAATATCGCCTTAAAATAACAGAATTTGAGTGTGCTCAAATCCCTCATTAAAACTGTTTTTCAGCTGATTACACGCCTTTCTTACTCATAGCTCAACGGTTGTATTAAAAGCACTGTGGCTCGTGTTTCATGATAATAAATATATGTAAACTGTGATCAGATAAAATCGCAAATGGAAATTTTGATGATACTTCAAAAAGTGATTGATAATTCGTAACAAACATTTTTTTTTTACACAACATACATTCTACATTAGGCCCACATTGTCGTCCGTGTAATACGACGGAAATCTATATTCGGTAACGCGAATCTCATGTAAAGATGAATCTGTTTTTTTCCAGTGAAAAACGTGGAGTTTCCAAATGAAAAGATCACCGAGTAAAAGCGGATTTTCAGAAATGCTAGACTTGCGTGTATCAAATATGTACGAAGCACTATCGGAAAATCATTTCTGTAAATGAAAAGCCGATAATGGCACCGATTTCAACTGAAACGCACAACTGTATAGCGTTTAAAAAATTATATCCTGAGTCATGTGTTTTTCTCTCCAAAATGGTTAATTTTATTTTATGTTTTTATATTTTATTTTATGTTTGATGTATTCGAAATATTTGTACCTATAATACCATACTCACTCTGAATATAAGCGATCTAAGTTTATCGATTGTAATTTTTTATATTGAATAAAACAACGCAATAGGACTTTGAAAGCTGTAGCTTTTACAATGCGTTATCCGCGTGATACCATTTTAAATAGCGACTGTAAAATTTATATTTTTTATTTAAGTTTGAACGTCATAGCTTCAAGCGTAAACGCATTTAAATATAACATTAACAATTTGTAAGCTTTATTGTGACAAACAGAAATACGAGCCTATCCAATGTTTGTAAATTGAGAAAAAATAAAGGGTTACGTAAATACACACACAGATAATAAATTACTTCAAAAACTCGTGTTAAATGCCGAAACTTTTTTCAATAAATATATCACTTCTCGATGCTTAAATTTTGAAAATTTACCCTGCCCAAGTTGAGATTTATTTTATTTTTAATAAAATACCAAAACATGATCATGTCCTAGTAGCCATTTATTATTTCAGCGACCCCATACGAATATATGGAGTTTTCATCAATATACATTTTTACCTAGTGTTAAAATAATTTACTGCTATTTTAAAATTAAATATGTTTATTTACTAGTTCTTTTTCATTATTTCCTACATTCCTGCGAAGACGGGGGTGAATATAAAATTTTATAATCATAACTTAATACTTTGTTATGCTAATTTGGAGTAAGGTTTTTTTTGTCACTTTACAGACATTTTCCAAAGAAATTTACAGCATGGATGCGACGGGACAAAATTTAAAATACATAACGTAAGCAGCTTGATATTTCAGCCTTTGATACTGAGACAATATTCAAAAAATTATACCACTTGCCTGAAAAAAAATTAAATAATCTAAAAAAATCTTAACGACGAAGCTAATATAATTTATGTATTTACCTCACGGTTATTGAAATCCTAAGATTAAACTCTGTGTAGAGTATTTAATTATGATAATTTATATTAGATTTATTTACTAATCAATATTTATAAATTTTACAAAAATCTACACGGTTTTATTTTTGCCCTTTTTACAAATTGCCACGTTTTGCAGTAAAAAAATCTACTAATTTAATTAAACAACCCTGATCTCCCTGAAAGCAATTAGTGAAATCACAATTTTGGGTAAAAGTACCGTTACGTCATCGTTTCCAGCAAAGCAATATGTTTTATTTTATTCTTAGTATAGATTTCTTTATCATTTTGATATTTCGGCTCCAGCTGCCGGAGCTACTATTAGGAATAAAGTTACTGTTGCATTCATGTATTATTGCAATACTACTTCAAACTTTTCACAAAAGTTAAATAAAATTGAAAACATAACGTGTGCTAGGTGATAACACTGCGTTTCAAGTTTTCGTGTTAAAGGATTTATAATTTAAAAATACCTATGCAAATTTCTATTTAGATCGACACAGACAATCATTTAATTTTTTTTTTAAATACTTATAATATTTTTACACAATGCAAACAAATGCGCTTTGGAAAATTTTCATTTTATGTTCATAGACATAAGCATACGTAGTATGTACAAGGCGTGCATGACCTACAATATTTTTCAATAAATCTAAAAATCCATTATCTAGATTTCAGTGTGTTGTTTTCAGAAATATTTCTTTTTTTTTAAACCAGAAACAATACACATCAATTATTATTATTTTTTAATTTTAAAAATGTATTTTTTCAAATATTTTTATGTTCATATTGATGATACTAATAATAAAAAAATACATAAAATATTACTTCAAATTATTTTTTAATGTCCGTTTTTAAACATAAGTTGAGTTTTTAAAGCTATAAATTTGATACATTATGCGTTCAGTGCAAAAACTTCTCGTGTAGATTCTAAATTGTCAGTACAAGAGACACAAATGTACATAATAAGACCATTTAATAATAATGTATTTCTAATGAATACAAAATTTTTACTTTGAGCAAGTTAGTGACAGTATGAGTTCACTCTTGCATTCGTATGTAAATTATTTAGATTTTCGAATTAAATCACAATTTAAGTTGCTTAAGTAATCTCATCCTAGATCTCATTGAATAATCACGCTTCTAATGAAAACGCCCCTGAAATGCTCCCGATATGGCAAATCATGACAGCGCGGACTGCTAAAACTGCACTTGCAAGTGAAATCTACGATGCAGTGATGAGATTTCCGCTAACACTGCATTGTGCACATTCCTGTTGCAACAGGAATGGACTTTGACAAATGGACGCCCGTAATGCACAATAAACATTTAAATTGCTAGTAATATTCACTATCCCGCAGTATGGTGGCACAAAAGCCTTTGCTCCGAGTCAAGGTTGAAGGAATCCTCAATAAAATTTATCTGCGCCTACATACATACTGAATACACTAGGGATCATACTATAAAAATTCGAACTCAATCATAGGGCCATGATGATACGAAACAAGGTATACAATAGAGCACGCACATATTTTATTCAACAAGTCTCATTTGCAGTACACCAGCTGAACCATTAACAACGTTAGACTACTTACTCGTCTCGAACCACGCAATTACAGTTTCTAAGAAAAGTAACGTTATTAGAGGTTGTTTTCCGGAGGGTCTTTCGGCACAGTGAGGCGGGCGAGGTTCCCCCCTGCCCGCGCGGGCGGCTGACTAATGCGGAAACCACGAATTGTCCCGGAATAATTACAAGTGACCAGCGCGTCTCCATATCCTCCCACGGAATCCAGGACGCTCGCGGAGGAAAAGTGGCAATTACTCCCGACCGGCGAAACGATGCGGCCTCATTGCGCCAAGTGGGGCAGGCTGCTGCTGGCCACCTTCCCGGGCGGGCGCCGGCACTTGCGTTTACTTCTTCCACGATTTAATTTATAAATTCCTGTCATAAAAATTTAAAAAAAATTCCTCTTTCGGATATTATTATCAAAGCGACTTTGTAAGACTTCACAGCTCTTGATTTCAATTTTCTAATTTCCGCCATCAAAAAAATAATTAACATTTTATTTTTACTTACAGTCTTACCTCGCTAGTCATGATTTAGAACAGTGCTTCTCAATGTGGTCCCTACGGACCCCTTGGATCATTCAGGGGGTCCTTAGAAAATTTAAATCGATTTGCGGGTCGCTGAACAACGTCAGGGGGTCCGCGCAAGGTGTAATATAAAATAAAAAAATTGTGACACATTTTTATTAATATGGAAGCTAAAATAAATAACAATGAATACATTATTAGCGATTTTTACGTCCTAAGTAAAATATAAATATAAACAGGTGCATAAAATACAAGTAATAACAGGTCAGGTAGGTTAATACAGGAACGCAATAGAGTCGATACTTGCACCAACTAGTCTATAATATGAATTTATGTAGTTTTTCATCCAGGGTCCGTAGGCAAGTTTTGAGTATGAAAGGGGATCCGTGGGCCAAAAGAGTTTGAGAGCCACTGATTTATAAGATTTTTAATTAAATATTATATACTTATGAAAAGTTGCGTTATTAATTCTTAAATTGTTTAAGTAAAGTATTCTATACTAAGTTTAGACTTGAGACAAATATAAACAACAAATAAAAGTGTGGCATTTAATATTTCTGTTTTTAATTTAAAAAATATTATATAAAGTGAAGAACTTCAATAAAGTACAATAAGTCGTATCAGATGTAGATAATATTTTGTTCATTATACAATCATCTCCCATAAAATATTATATGTAATTGTTTTTTTTTATTGTAGAGCCTTTTGATGGGTATTTAAGAAATTTGCTGAAATAGAACATCCGGTCTTTGTTCTGGGCTAATTAATTGGCTGTAAAATAGTTAAGAGTATTTCGTTCGTCTGCGTAATTTTCGTGTCGGTATGTGTTATACTGAGATAGGAAAACAATGAAATTAATAAGGTATTTATAAACTTTTTACATATATATATATATATATATATATATATATATATATATATATATATATATATATATATATATATATATAATTTCACGATAGTTCAGTAGTCAAAATAGTTTATTTAAAAAGCTCTGTGTTTGTACCATGCTCGGGGACATTTTTCCAAGTGACTTTAAAATTTCAATGCGCACAGCAATGTTGTATGTTCATTTGATAAATTTATTTTGCGAATACTTTTTTCACGTTATTTTCAATCATAAAAATTAATTGCGCTTCACTTAAAAAGGCGAAAATAAGCGCTCAAACTTAAAAGAGTGAGTGATTAAAAAAAAGCGTATCTTCTATTCGTTATGATGCTTGTAAAGCATCGTAATGTAATATTATTGTTTTACCTGTGTCGTATAGAAATACATTTCATAATTTATTCTCGCCTGACCGCTCCCCACATTTTTTTCCATTAAAGTTTGGTTTATCCGTAACCAACACAGAACGTTGAAAAAATGACAAAAAGTTACTTTTTTGTATGGAAAGTAATTATAACTTTTTATAGATGCAGCTGGGATATAAAGCAGGAATAATGAAAGCACAAAAGTACAATAATTTCATTTGAATAATTTTTTGTCACAATTCATATTTTTATGCGATTCATTTAGCCGAGACTAAGTTGGTTTATATTTTAAGACCGAATCATGGTATTGTTTAAAACATGATTTTTTTATATCATAGACCTGACTAATATTTTTAAGTCAGTTGATAGGAGAGTAATCAAGTCAGTTATAATAAGTAAAAATATACTTGCAATATTTTTTTATATAATAGTATATATGTGTGTTCATAGCATAAGCTTTCATACTGTGTGGTTTATATACAGTTTTTGGTATAAACTTAGCAACATAGCTAACATAACTATAAACCAGTTTCTGGTAGAGCTTTGTGTATTTTTAGAAGCGTAAAAGAGGATGCTTTTATCTCATCGCCATTCTGTTGTCGATAGTTTTTCAATATACGAGGATTAGTTGTTATCACAATAAATATTATATGTATCAGCCTTTTTTGCGCGTTTTAATATATTTAGTTTTAATATTATCAAATAAAAGGTACACCAGCAACATTGTCATGGTAGTCATGAAATAAACCGCAAAACCACGGAAGCAACGGGGCTCAAATTCAAAGCTTATCTATAAACTGAAATTGTGTTCGTAGTGTATTTGTGTTCACTGTGTATATGAAGGTAAAACGCAGGATATGCAACAGTACAACAAGATGCATCCTTTCGCGTATTGTTAGCATATAAACCAGCGGTAAGACCTTGGCTTCCACCTCATCCATCACAATCATTTCGATCCGGCTGCATAGAAACTGGTCCAGGAGAGGTGTTGGAAGCGGCACATGTGCAGCGAGGCTGTCACTCATGGCACTGGCACGCGTGGGCAGTACTCGTGTGTTTCAATAAGTAGTCAATTGGAGGAGACCACGACCACAGTAACTATAATTTGCCGACGAGTGCACGTCAGAACTGGTAATAACACTGAATCGCAGGGAAGATGCACTCCCCGACGCGCAACTGAAGTTTCAGCAGCGCCTATTATAAGCACATTTGCTTCTTTGCGCTAATCGTGAGGTAAAAACGATAAATTTATATGATTAAAATTATCTTTGAATAAAATACTTGAGTGATTTTCCACATGTTCGTTTTTATTTGTGATCGGTTTCGCCAACCTTTCACGTTGGCATTATCAAACAGAGTCTTCGAAACCGGTCACAAATAAAAACGAACGTGTGGAAAATCACTTAGGTATTTTATTCAAAAATATTGAAATGGAATTCCACCAAGTACTCTCTGTCAAAAATATTGAATTTATTGAAATTATCAGTTAAACGAATATTAAAATCACTGATTATTCATTAATTGCGTGCACAGTATAGTTTTTTTCATGTAACGCCACAGGTAATTTTTTTAAGATAGAAAAATTCACTTGTCATTTTACGTGTGAATCAATAGAAAAAAAAACTAAAAGCACTAAATAATTCTAATAAAATAAGCGTTTTTATTGTGCAACGTGCATCCTATTTACTGAGGATATCTATATAGATTAAGTTTTAACACTATATACTATATTAAATACTTAAAATTTAAAAAAAGAGTTTGTATTGATAAGTCTATACAAACTATATACTTAAGCATATTATTTACGAAATAATTTTATATTTAAAGTGAAATCACTATTTTACAGATAATATCTAATTTAGGTTTTATTTTTGTTCAATAAATAATTTTACTATAGTGATATTCCTTATATCGCCAGTTGATACATTTGTGTACAATATTGTAAAATGTAATGTAAAATATATTTTTTGAATTTTAAATAAATATTTTTAGTTTCAGTATTTCACATCAGTGGCATCTCGTGTAAATTCTTGACCGATAATAATTATATTGATCAACTAACGTGGAGTCAGTTAGTCGAGCCACACTAAACCTGGCTTAAGGTCGGTGTGATTATTTGAAATTAGTTTGGTAGTCAGTGTAAGAACTTCCTACCACTCCATCCATAACAATATTTTAACCTTTAATTAACATTTTCGAGGGTCTAAAATTGTAACGTTGAGTTTCCTAAACCAACAAAAAACCTTAATTAATTAAACAATATTAATTATTTTGTCACATCAAATTTAAGTTAGCCTTCGGAGGAATTTTGATCACCAATTTTTATTTCGAGTTCTAAAGCTTTCCCCTAAGCAAAAAATATTTTTTTTCCTATTTTAGAAAATATGACGAACTTAGTCAATTTTTAATCATAAGATACAAATTATTTTCTTAAATAAGACTTTTTTATTTGTTATTATAGAATATATTTATTTATATTTTTTCTGTACGATTTATTAAACGGAGAATTTTTTTTAATAAATATTGTATAATATATTTTGAAGCCTTTTTATAAACGTTAAAATTTATTTTTAAATTGTTATAGTACAAATAACCCTTATTACTTTTAATTTCAAGTAAACACGTATTAAAACATTTATTTCGAATAACAAGAATTACGACACGCAAAAGCATGTATTTCATTTAACATTGGTTCATTAATTGATTTATTATACGCACTACGAGTTTTTTTTATCAAACTACTTACTTGTTTTTTTTTAATTTATAAAATTTATTTAACTAATTTATATCACTATGCCTTGGTGGTTGGAATCAGATTCTCCAATAAAAAAATAATTGCATAAACTTAACAACTTATTAGAACACTATTTTTGTATAGAAGCTACCCAAAATATTAAATATCTTCGTAGACTTTTTTCATAAAAAAAATTTAATCAGCAAAAATTTTAACACAGATTTGATATGCACTGCACGTAATTCATTGGAGTTTTAATTAAATATTGGCAAAAAATATTATATAACAAGGAATTTAAACCAAGATATTTAAAAAATAAAAAAAAGGTTTTTCTTCTACCTTGGAATGCACAGAACCGTTGAATAGCCGGGTGACTTGCCCAATACAGAGTTTAACGAAGCGAGAAATGCAGCGCGGAGTCGCGTCATCTCCTCTCATAGAAATCCTCATTAATATTAATCCTCGTATTAACCATGCCATTGTGCCCGAATGTCCTGATTTCATACCGAGGTACTCGCGCCGCGTACGTGCCACTAAGGATAATGCTCGAGCTAGACTTAATTGCGCGGATTTACGATAACACTAAGCTGTGATTGTCACGTTAAACGTCGTTATGGTATTACCATGAGATTGCACAGCCTGATTACCAATACCACAAGGGTGCAGATTTTGGAAATTTATAAATTATAGTGTGACGTATTGAAATATTTTTGATATACTCGTATAACGTAATATATATTTTTATTAGAAACTTACTGCATCAAATCTGTTGATAAATAGTGTTTTTATTTACATGAAATTAAAATAAATACTCTTCTGTTATATTCACGGTTTATTTTTAAACATTTCGATCCATGCACTAAAACCTATTTTTAAAAAATGTATTATGCTCTATTATACGTGGGCTTGAAATATATTTTTAAAAAATTACATTTTATAAAAACATTTGAGTTTTTCATTATGTTTTGAATCAGAAGTAAAAAAAACCACGAATGCAACTTATTTAGGATTTAGATTTTTTCATCAGTATGTATATTTTTAGTATTTTTTGACCATTTCTGTGTAACCCTCGGTGCAGCTCTCACTTCTATTATCTAGTATTACAGAGTGCAGGGTTGGGCCTACGGCTCCAGTCAATCGTCAAATTAACATACAGGTAACAAAGGATTATTGGTCGATGAATTGTTACAAGGTGACAGATCTTGCCTGGGTGTGGATGCATTGAATACGAGTACCTGGTAAGACGATTATTTAAACGTTGCGGTAGGCGGTTATTTAACCGCATTCATACGGGATGCGGTTGTAACCTATTCATACGAGTATGCACGAGGCACATCGTTGTGAAGAGAAATAGAAAGTGAATATTGCTATATATCAATACTGCTGGCACCAAATGAAATTATTTTATTTATATCGTCTTCATTTAAGCAGAGACACCTGCTAGTCCTAATTATTTTCAAAACGTGAATTGGACTATGAAATTCTCTGTTAAGTCTTTAAATTTTCAACAAAAAAAAGTCTCATATATATGCAATCATCACACATAGCACGGCTTAGACAGACAATAATATTAAATTAAATTTATATGGCTGATTACCAAACATGAGTAATGAAATGTAACTATAAGTCTACTCTGGTGGGTCGGCAGAATCATATTTCACCTCTGGATATATTCTTGTCTCAAAAATATTCAGGAACGTGGGAATGCTTCGGAATGTTTCAATGCCACCACCATTGCAGGTGTTGCGTCTAATATGTGCAATGCATGTTTTTAATACTGAAACTATACATGTGTCTCAAAACTGATTTACTAATCCAAAAAGGACTCGACTAATTAGCATCACGTGATCAATATTGTTGTTACTCATCATAACACAATGTCAAAAAAATTATTTGGCTCTTAAATTTATTAAAGAAAAAAAATTATAACAGTAGTAAATTTGTGAATCAATTTTACATAATAGTTACCTGAAGCTTTAGAGGCTTCTTTCGTGTTTATTTGTGCAATTTATTACTACAGTTATACTTTCTCCAGTGGCGGGTTTCAGCTATTTTAGGGTGAAACGTTTAGTTCCGACTCGGTTTGTGAATGGATATCATCCGCTTGTGGTTTACGATAAAACAAATTCATCGCGCCAATTCGCTTGTCTCCGCTTGCACAATGAGAACTGTTCTCGGATAGTTTTTATGACTAACTTCGCTGATAGCACGCCGCCTCGCGTGGCAGAAGAAACTACGGTGTTTTTTTCACATTCATTGCGATAAAAATGTTTGTCGTTAACCGCGAGATTGCCGGTTCAAACGGAGGGTCAGCCGGTCGCATTGTCTGAGCGCCACACAATTGGCAATGGCCGATAAACATTTCACTATCGTCGGCTATTTCTGTGAAATAATAGACAAGTCGCGTAAAAGTAAACAAAACGAACATGTCCACTTCTGGTCCGCTCGGGCCGGAGTTATTTCACACTCTACTCTTGACCCGCTCGGGTTATCGATATTTGGGACAAGACGGCACTGACGTGGTCCCGTGGCGACGAGACATTGAAAAACGCGACAAATTTTATCATTTTTATCGTGAAATTCTTGATTTTGGAATAATGTGTCGTTTTATAAGTAAAACGCAGTGAATTTTATTAGATTTTAATATTTTTTTTGCGTTTCAATATTTACGCAATCGTGCAAAGTTTTATACTCTTGGGAACTAAAATGATGCTTTGGATATATTACATAAAATATTAGAGTTCAAAGTTCGAGGGCGATACTGCTAATTCAATTCGTACATAATACAGAACTAGTTCGTATTTTACGAGATTCTTTAAGCAATGGTTTACTTTGCTCTGGTAGCCAACACGCCCGTTGATGATGCCCTCCAGAGACGAGAAGTTTAATATTTTCTCCAATCATTACAGACATTATGTAGACGTTCGATCTTGGCTGCGAAGATTACTCTGGTTTTTAATAACACAGCAGACGCGTGTGCAGCGGCTCCAACCCTTTCCAAAAAGCAAACCATCTTTCGCGGATAAAAAAGTCATATTTTCAATTGAAGGAATCCTGTTTTTGAATTTAAGCATTTCTTTGGTACAAAATATATCCTTTTTTAATAAAAAAATTCTTTACTATTCGAAAAATCCAGTGAGGGCACAATTGAATAGTTGCAGATCTTATTGAGGAGTCAAGATAATTGTAGGTTTTTGATTATTTTTTTTATATACGTTCCATTTACCAGGTGGTTAGTAACTAATGATATCTATTTTTGGACTAGCGTGACTTTATAAATATCATAACGCAAATATTAATATTATTATTATTAAATGTTTTTTTTAAAGATAATATCAAGAAACAGGGTTTTAAAACTAGCGGTGTTATTAAATAAGGAATGAATAAGTAAAAGTAATAAGTAAAGTAAGGCATCTGAATCCGAAATAAAATTTGCTCCGTTATTTAATTTTTTTTAAATTAGAAACCATGGATCTTTTTTATTATATTCAGAATGAAAGATTATACATTTAAAATATTTAAAAAAATATATAAATACAGTTACAATTTACATTTTAAGCATAATAATTCATTTTAAAAAATGGTTCTTTTAAAATAAACTTAAAAAATATTTGGTTTTTTTTTAATTGGTATCCATGAGTTTATCTTAAAAGCTGAATTTTAATATAAAAAATAAAAAAAACTTTGATTTGGTATACTTTTCGATTTAGCACCTTTCTACCCTTATCTCGTGCTACGAAGTAGGTTTATTTATTTTTACCAATTCATTTTCAGAGTACTTTTCCTTAGAATTTTCAGAAGGGCCAGTTTGGGATAAAGCTGCTCCCTTTTCGGACAAGTTCGATTTATAACTTTTTCGGGGTCTTCTGTTGAATGATTGATTTGGTTCACATTAGCCGATTTCCAGGAGGACGTCCATCGCTCATTCTAAGCATTTGAAGGTCATTTGCATCGCAATCATCATTTTCGTAGAGTACATTTACGTACATGTAGCTTTTTCTCATTTTAGGTTTAGTGATGTATTTGATTGACTTTAAAAATAATTATAATATAAATGTGTTTAATAATTTTGACAGCCGTTGTTATTTATGTTCTTCATTCTTGGGTGCTGTGTTAGCTTGTATTTTTGTCACAACTGTGTCCATTTTCAGCGATTATTCCTGACCGATACGATAGAGGACACACATCGTATTACAGCACAACACTCATGAACTAAAAACATTTGATTATATTACAAGTGTACATTTAATAAAATACGAGAAGTGCATAGTTCGTTTGCATACAAAAACAATGCTTTATCTAAAAAAAATCCATCTCTATTGGACAGGCACCAAAATATGTATATTTTGAATGTAAGCAAACTTATCACTCCTTTTCACGGTCAGTATAAAAATATAGTTGCAAAAATAACCAGGCTTAGCAAACACTGATAAATCGACCACCCAGCCGCCCGCCGCTCCGGGCTCGAGGATCCGCCATAATTGCGCAGACATAGTAACGACTCACTAGAGCGCAGCCCACCTCATGGCGCAGTGGTTGGCACGCTTGCTTGCCGGCCGCGGAGTCCCGGATTCGAATCCGGGTAAAGCTTCTTAGTGCTGAAGTTCTTAGAGCTATTTTATTCTGATGGAAATATTTATTGTCTCCAGAGACAAAATATTATTGATTTGGGGATAACTGTTATAGAGATCAGCATGCGTGCTTGCTACAAATGGAATTCCATGTTCTCAAAAAAAGTTTTACATTATATACCAGATTATTTGTTATTATCGTATAAAAAAAATCAGAGACGTACCAAGGCTGCAAATGCTTCTGAGTATCTCGCACTGTATGTTTATAAGGTTCCTTTTTGCGGTCTCCTACTCTCAAAGAGTAGTACGGTTATAGGCTCTCCTTGCTCAGACTATCTGAATATGGAAATATCATCTCGTGGATAAAAAATAAAAATAAATTCACAAGACTTGCGCGATCCCTACTATACTGGCCGGCTATCTGCCCATCACACATGTGTCCCGAGATCCGCAGATTACAAATCCTCGCTTACGTTTACCTACTCGTTCCTGTTTATCAATTATTCAAATCGCCGCATAATTTCCATCGTTTAAAATAGCTCCTCGTACATATTATTAGCCACGCGGGTATTTGCTATAATTATTAGTCATCGAGAATTTCTTAAGAGTTTGCAATAAATCAAACTGATGACACACTTAAAACAAGAGCAATTGAGGGAATTTCTATTCACAAACTTTTTAAATGGCGTTAAGCAGTTTGAGCTATGATTATTTGTATGGTGTTTTGACCCCGGCAGTGTAAACATTTACCATAAAAATAGAGAAGTTACGATTAGGCTACTACTGCAAGCCATAAACAGCAGTGCAATTAGAATCAAATATGTATATATCAACATAAAGCATAATTGCATTTTGTATATGTTAGTTGATAAATAGCAGCTTCATTGATATTCTTATTTATTTCTTTATTTTGTAGTATTTAAATTCACATATACCAAAAAAAATCGCATCATAGAGTTTGAAGATTACCCTTTTCTGTTTGGTGGAAAATGTCAAAAATATTGTGAGTCAATTAAGATTAAGTGCTTTCTATCAGTATCAAGATATATATTTTAGTTTTTTTTAATAAACATATGTGAAACAACATACAATTTCAATTTTGTATTGTTTTTTTTTAATTTAAAAAAAATAATAATTTAAAAGAAATTAAATAATGAAAACCCCAAATGCTTTTTTACTAGAACCACCTGATACCTGGTCTATATCATAAACCTCGAGAGCCTCCGGGGGTCCTCTCGGTTTCTCATGTCAACTGGGTCAATGATTTCTTTGTACCGAATTTATTCAACTCGTCCGGTTAATATGGAAAATATGACTATTTACTTCTCTCTCGAATTACCACCATTCAAAAATATCATATTTTTATATTTGACTATGAAGTAAGTACAAGATTTAGTCATCTAAAGACATTTTCATTAATAAATAAACTCTTGTTTATTTATTAATGAAATTCAGTGAACAATGTATTGTTGATAAAACATAGTAATATCATTTCAGCTGTAAGTATGTTGTTAGTAAATTTGGTTTCTTGAGTGTTAAGTTGCATGAGGCTTTTACTCCTACTTTTCAGTCTCCTTGCTTGAGACCCAGAATAGGAGTGAAAATTTTAAGCAGATACCAAAAAACCAAATCAACCATATAGGCTGTAGGAAATTTGCCTCTGCTCGCTGAATTCCACTGCGCTTATCTTCAGTATGGTTTTTTCTGTTTTTTTCTTGAGTTTCAAGCAAATTGGCTTGACTAGGAAGCGAGGCTTGCAACACAGGCCCAGTCCAGTTAGTGAGAGCGGGCCAGCTGGCGGTGCTCTCGCCGGTTCACGACTCCGTGTGAACCCGGCCCAAGATACGTTCATGTCTCCGTCCTCTGAGGCAGAATCTGGCATGTTTGTCGTAAACAATAACGGAAGACGCCGATGACGTCACGGCCCGTGATAAGGCCACGGACATGCGGCCTTGGAGTTAATTCGGGCGATAGAGCTTTATGAATGGGCCGAGAGTCGGTCCGTATGGTAATTCGGGGTAATTCGCACCGGGCGGGTTGCTAACTTATCCAGTTTCGGCCAAACGTCCCGCTTTCCGGCCAATTCCAATTCCGCCTGGAATCCGCCCGCCGAGAAGGTCAATATCATTTCCGCTTTTCATTAGGGTCTCGGTATTTTTTTTTTGTTTCTTTATTTGGGACAGAAAATTAAAATATAGATACAGCAAATGAAGCTTCTTTAATTCGTTGAATTCTCCAGCTTTCACTGTCAATTGTGTTGTCTATTTTAAAAGAAAGTCGTCTTTTTCATCTTGGGTATTTTTTTTTTCAAACAAAAACCCAGCGAAAGGACGGAATCAATTTAGACATTTGATATTATTTTTTTTTACATGTTTTTAACAAACAACGAAAATGTAACGCATATTTGACAATGAAATAATATTTTCATATACCTGAAATATTCGGTTATTTTTTTTAACAAGCGTATTACAAATAAAAAAACCTTTTTTCTAAAGTTCACATTTCATAGAAACGGGAACCTTTTGTCATGCATACATTTAATGTCCCTTAAATTTTATTTTATGAATATTCAATCCAATACAAAATGGAGTCAAATTGTAGATGTTTGGATAAAGATCCGTGTGTAAATATATAATTGGATTAATCTTAAAGTAATGACAAATAATGAAATTTTTTATCAAATATTAACAGACATCATCATTTACTATACCGAATTCTCAAAGAGTAATCGTGACCTAAAGCTGGTTTATATTGAAAAGTTAAATTCATTTCTACGCTGTTCAATCGTATTAAATATGGCGTTATGTGACACAAGAAGCGGACGTCGACCTTTCAAGACACATGTTGCCCACTTGGGCCGATTTACCCAGAAATTCTCCCATTTCCTCGCGATCGCCTGGGATACAGAATTACGGATATGAGAAGCGAGATTTAGTATGTGTGCCGTATTCAAAATACAACCGAGTATACCTTCAACCTTCTCACCGTAGCGGAGGACGCGATATTTAATATCGAGGTATTGACGAATATGCCAATATTAATTTCGAAACATAATCAAATTTGTGTTCAGTTATATTATGATGGTTACAGGTCTATACACTAATAAAATAAGCTTCCCAATAAATTAATAAAATTTAATAAACATCAAGATTTTTCATGAGGGTTTATTTTGCTGTTAATATTTTGTATAAAGCTTTTGGAGTTGTTTAAAGTAGCCATTTTTTCTCTCCGTACTAGAGCAATTTTGTAATGATTTATTTCCTTAATAAACGTCTTCAGTAGCTCAAAACGCCAGAAAAGAGATAAAGCGATGAAATACAAACATAATATGATTATAAACGAACATGAAAACCTTTGCGTTCAAAGGAAAAGGTAGTAGAATTATCTTATATCCATTCACATTTTGTTACTTAAGAAGTAATAATGTGCTTTGTAAATGATTTTTCAAGGACAACCATACATATTTTAAATAAAATTTGGAGTATATTAAAGGTTGAGTAAGGTAATGCGACGTCTCAAATTAAATAAATAATTCAACCAATCAAAAAATCTTTATACTTTAATGAAACTAGCTGTACTGAGAATATATTTCTAGGTTGTTGAAATGCATTTATAGTATTTTTATTATTGAATCTGACGATAGATTTATGGCTGGTTTTTATTTAAGACCTTTTGTTAGGTATCAGTCGTTTTGTATGAGCACTACAGTAGATCAATGGTCGGCAAAAATAAACTCTAGAATTTCAAAATTTTATAGGGCATGTCGCTTTTGCAACTATTGTTTATGTTTGCTAAAACAAACGTGTATTTCCACACAATTCGTGAAATCAACATAAATTAATCACAGGTCATTCAGTCTTGTTTGGTAAAATGTAAAACCGTACATATATAAGTTCCCACATAGTTGGTCAAACTCAGTAAAATATAAAGCGTTTCAGGCATTAAAATTAAACAACAAAAATAATTTTTCTCTGCAAAAAATATTGAAATATATAATTTGCGGCAGGTGTAAAATCTGTAACATACACTGAAGGAGGTTCAAATGACTGATTACCAAGTTGTGTGTAAAAAATCAAACCAAATCGCAATCTTGTTGGTAAAAGAAAAGTTTGTCGTACAGGGTTAGTAGCTGAAGCCGATATATATTAATCTAAACTTCGTATACCGCATGCTTTCACCACACGCCACCGGCTTATATATTTAGGTTATTCTTCCGATTCTTATTATTCATGGAATGAAACCTTTTTTTATTACTTCGCATCTATCACAGCTTTCCTCTTCCATTCATCGCAGCTGACATCGCTCCCTCATTCTTATTGTCCTTTACTTTGCGGCTCGTCCTTCTGGGCCCAATACATTTGACTTTCAGATACGCGCAAGTAAACCTGAATTCACAAATTCGTACATATTATACACCGCGTCTCATATTCATGATATTATCTGTGAAATTGAAGAAAGGTGTGACACCTGGCTGATAGAAATTGAATTTTGCTTGATACTATCGAAAATAAACTAAGCATTTTCACATAATTTTTATTTAGAATCAATATCAAAATAGTACTTCATGAATCGATACAAATAGTTCAAGGAAAAAGTTTTGTTTTAAATACGCTTAGATATATCAAGAGTGCATATTTTATAAATAATTAATGTAATGATTAAATAAAAGTCGTAAGGGTATGTTTCTCATGGAAAAACGTCATTTTTATATGGATTTTGATGTTACGTGGTTTCAATATAATGATGAAATTTTTCGGAAATAATACGTCCTTGCTAAAAAAAACCTCCACTTGTGAAACGTTTTAAACGCTGAAATTTCATTTTTCATAATTTAATATTTGACTATGGCATGTATTTTTGCAGAAAGTGAATATTTGACCGTGGCGAGCGATCGAAGCGTCAAGTGTCAACAATAGTATCGGTTTTGATAATAATTATTTGACACAGTTTCTGGGGCGTTATCTCACTTGATACTGACAACATTATTTCCTTGGGCAGCGTATCGCACGGCATTTTGTTTTACTTAGTTATTCCGTGCGTAGGGATGTGAACTAATTTTAATAGCTCACGTTCACGGAATAATTAATATTTATTTATTTAGGTGGGTTCTGAAGGCAATTAAAAATGATTTTAATTTCAGATTACTTTTTAAAGACATTAAATTCACCAGTAAAAAATATTCACATTACTTACAAACAATACATAATAAATATTTATTAAAAATGTGGCATTCTCATAAGGGTTTGTTTAAACACAATTAAAAAATATATTATACGTTGTGTTGTCAAGCTTTCAATAGTTTTTTCATCAATATTTATCGGAAAATAAAAAAATATGAATACATGTAAAATTATTTACAATTTCACTGAATTTTCAAGGTCTATTATTGATAATACGAACTCTTCTTTGGTACTAAAAGCGTAAAAAAACTTCGATATAATCTAAATTGCTTCCTTGATGTGAGTTTTATAAAAGCAGTTTTTTATTACTAAATTATAACAATAAAATAAATTATTATTGGTTTTTTATATTTTCTGTTTGATAATCAGTATTAAAAGTTGTACGATAATGCTAAGAGTTAATAACACTATTATTTTTATTTTATTTGGTAAATTTGTAGAATTTTTTCTCAAAATGAATATTTCACAAACATTCATAATTTTGTAAATTAATTCAAAGTTAACAAACTGGAGGCGTTTTCATAAATTTTATATTTTAATTAATATCTTGAAAACTAAAAGATTCTTGAAAAGTTTTAGGCGCAAAACATGGTTTAAGTTTTTAACAACGCTTTTTGAATTTCAAGTACAAAAATAATAATTTATAGTTTCTCTAAATACTAATAATTTACCATTGAAATGAATAATGTTTTTGTATATTTACTTAACGTTCAATGCAAATAAATTTTTGTGTGGAAACCTTGATTGTTGTGGCTAATTACGGTAGCATTAAAATGTAAAGTAAAATAAATAAAAAAGACGTGTGGAAAATACTTTATATTACATACGATTTGAAGTTAAAATTGCCTATTTACTGGAATTACTATTTAACAAAAAATAACCGTAGTAAATAACAGGTTTTTTAAACACCAAATTGCATTTGACATACAGTAAAAAGCGTTAGTAAAGAGACCTATAGAAATTAGTATGTTTTGTGGTAAGTTAACTATTTAAATATATATTCTTACTCAAATTATTAAATATAATTGATCAAAATTTTTAAACATATACAAAGTATGTGTATCAAAAATGATTGTTACGTGTAATATAATACTTCTCGATTTTTTAAAGTTAATGTACCTAAATCAAAATCGATAGCACTTTTTGGTCTTATACCATACTGTATTGTGATGTCTTTATTCCGAAGCATATTAAATTTATAAAACAATATAACCATTTATCAAAGGAGACGTCCGCCTTGGAAGAGCTTTTGAATTACTGCGAAATATTTTATTGTTCATGATATATTTCAAAACACTCTCCAGAAAACGTACTTTACGATAATAAACAAAATTATAATACTGTGTCTCAACATTTTATGATTTTGAGTTTGTCTTTCAAAACTAAAATTTGAAAACATGTCACTTTTCAACTATAGTCGGTTTTATAAAATAATGGAAAAAAAACTATCTATGTAGCTTTAAAAAAAACACAAATAAAGTCTTGACTTCATTTGCTTGGATCGTGGTTTTAAACTTCAATCGCTTCGATTACAAGTGAATCTCAAAATATGTTATTGAGCTAACATTTATCTAATCGACACCGATTCATATAAAAATAGCATGTATCAGTACAAACTGAATTAATATAAATAATATCTTGATGACGGAAAAATAAATCAATTAAATGAAATCATAATGGATATATTTATTTCAATTTTAATATATAAAGTGTTCAAATCCAATATCGAAACAAACATCAAATCCAAATGAAGCTAATCTCATTATAAAAAAACAATAAAAACACACAAAAAATAATATTTAAAAATTGAAATAAGTACAACATGATGTACAAAAATATTTTTGGGTATTGAGTTTTGGTTTTTGAAGTTAAGTAAGTATAATAAGTTTTATATAAAATTTTTCATAAGAATTTTAACAATTAAGAAAAATATATATATGGTATATCTCACATTTAACGGAATGATAAAAATACTCTCTTTCCATTTCGCAGTTAATTGAATTTACTTATAATCACCACTTACTCTTATAACAGTATTTTATTTCATTTTGTGTTGACTTTTCAATAAAATTTTCCTCGGGTTTTTATAATTTTAAGGGAAAGTGTTATTATTGTAAAAGATAATATTTAAGGAAGTCTCTTGGCTCTTGTTTTATCGGCTTTTTTATTATTGTTGATTCTTTGCGTGTGAAATGTCAAAGCAATTAATAAAATATTTCTTCACAATTTTTTAAATTTTAATTTACTATTCCGTTTTGAGTTACTAGGGAAAATTTATATTTTAAGTGGTCATTATGAAGAAGTCTGGTATGAAAAGTTGAGATACCTATAACTTATTAATAAATATTTTACAGAAAGCTTTTTTCTTATAACGCTTAAATTTCAAGAATTAAATTTTCACTTGAGTAAAAAAACAAAATAGACTCAAATCGGTACGCAACGAATATTTTTATTACAATGTATATAAATCCACCGAAAGATCAACATATTCATTTTTCACTGCCAAATATGCTAAGATGTTTTATTGTTACATGATTACTACTTTACTTACAAAAACATTGAGTGTATTTTATACGCAAAATTTGACTTTGCTTATCACGGTTACCGTCGAGTTACTTTTCCAAAATTATTAAAGCTCCATTTAAATTTATTTTCTATGTTTTAAGTACAATACTAAATATTATAACCAACACAAGTATCCAAAGCATTTCAAACAGAGCACAAATTACATAGTATCAAGTAAGAAATAAATATATTACTGAACACCGGGTATTTCATGACTATTTAACAAATTTAAGCACAAGTGTAAATATAACTTTTTTGTCCCCCCCAAGGAGCACTAAAGTCACAATAATTTGTTTTTATAAAAAATAAGAAAACACTGGCTATAGTTAGTTAGTTGTAGTTAATTTTTACGCAAATATACCGAACAACACTGATCACTCATATCAACTGATATGCTATTATTAACATGTTTTTATGATTCTCCAGAAACCTATAATATAACATAAGAAAATTAGAAATCAACTACCTCAAATAAATTTCTTATAAGTAGAAGAACTTAATACAAAAACAGCTTTTTGTAGAAGCATTTTTGTGATAATTTAATATCTGCCAGATAAAAAATATATGAGCACACCTGTGTTCAGTTTTGGCTGCTTTTTTATATCTCCCTATCAATATTTTAAATAAATCCATTCCTATTGAAGTAAACATTACATATAGATGAAAGATTTATTCTACGAAATAAATGTTCAAATATATATTTTTTTATTATTTGTAGCGATAAAATCACAGCTGTGTTCTTGGGCCGCATGTACATTGGGGATTCTTGTTTTCGTTTACTTCTGGTTTTTGTATTTAGGCTTGAGATCGCACGTGGAGGTAAAAGTAATATCTACTGCTACACTTGCGGTTAAACAGACCCTGAAAATTATACCACCTTTCAAAAATTGAAACTCGAAAAATATTGTTCGCTTGTACAGTGTTTGTATTTATTTTGTAACTCCTTTTTAACCAAATACTTAAAAATACACTTGTGTGGTAAAATTTTACTAATAACAAAGCAATACAGAGAAAACTTTCGCAGTTTGTGTATCTAAATTAATTGATATGATATTTTTTTTATGCCGTGTATGTAATTTTGTTTACAAGTGCTTTAATATTTTTGAATAAAATACATGAGTGATTTTCCACATGTTCGTTTTTATTTGTGACCGGTTTCGCCAACCTTTCACGTTGGCATTATCAAAAATATTAAAATGGAATTAATGGATCTGGTATTTATTTTGTAATACTCCATTTTTATTATAATAAAATAAAACCAAGTGGTTTTGGAGACTACGTTTATTTCACTTGTAGCGAGAGCTCTTTCGCCGAACATGGCATCTTCAAAACTGAGTCTATACAGAAAAAAGCGAGCTTATACATAACAAATTCAAATATGAAATACATTAATCATAGATTATACTACATTACAAATTTATGTGGAAAAGTTGCTTCTATTGATTCATGTATTGACTCAGTTTTGAAGATGCCGTGTTCGGCGAAAGAGCTCTCGCTACAAGTTAAATAAACGTAGTCTCCAAAACCACTTGGTTTTATTTTATTATATTATAATGGAATTCCACCAAGTACTCTCTATCAGAAATATTGAATTTCTTTACAAGTGTTTTTACGAGAAACTGATTTTTCAGAATATATACATACATAAATATAAAAAAATCTTAATGTATATATTACTTGTCTAATATTTACAATCATCGAAGACGTTGACAAATACAATATTTTAAGTATGAATTAGCAAAATATTTTTATTATAAAGTCTATGGCAGGTTAGGTTGGGTGCATTTCGGGAGTGGGTGCAGTCACGTGCGCTCACGTCACGGCGGGGCCACTTGGCAGCCCTCCGCCCACATTTGGGGTCCGATAGCCCCGCGACCTCGCGCGCCTGAACTCGCCGCTGATCCTCCGCCAGCTGCTCGCATTTGCAGCTCGTAACGAGCACAGCTCGTCTCCTCGAAACTGCAGGCGCCGAAACTGGAGCGAGATAGACCAACATGAAATGACGTCATCGCATCGTAATCGCCCGGTCGATCTTTATGAGGACACTCCAGAGAAACGGCGTCACGTGTATACAGCATATTTCACCTCTACCTTTCGAAACCATATTTTACTACTTTTATTTTTTTAATAAACATAACACTAATAAACTAAGTATATATAGTGATTCTTCTACAAATTATTATGCTGTGGTCGGTTTGTCATTAGTGGAACTCTACTAAGAATTTCTTCAAAAATATTTCATGAATAAGTAAGATTAAGTCACTTTCATAATAGCCTCTTTATATTTGTCACTTTTGACTAAAGCCTGTTTGATTACTTCAAATCTAATACCTCTAAATTGTGTAAAAATGTTTAGTGTTAAAAACTTTTAGTGTTAAAAAAGCTATGAGGCTTTTTTGTGAAGACAGTTCAAGGGTTCAGTTTAAAGTGTTAAGGGTTTTTTTTAAATACTAATTTATTGCGGTATATAAGATAACAAGTCTACTTAATCACTTTTATTCAATAAAAGTTGCATAAAATATAAAATATTTTGAAATTATTTTAGCATGTTTGTAACAATGCAGTAAAAATAGCAAATTTGAATAATATAGATAGTATAACGATACTAAAAACTAAATTATCAAGTACAATTTTTTAAAATTCATCAAATGAACTTTAATTCAATGATAAGTAAGTAGATCTATTAACCATTGAATATTAAAAATCAGGAGTACGTATCAAGCACTTCCACATTTGTATCGCCATGACAGAGTGTTTGAAAACGCGTAGCACATTTCTCCGTCAGTTTACAAACAGAAGGGCTGTCTATTTATAGGAGTGATCACTGCTGGGCTATAATTACTGGCTTTAATGGGTCGTGGCTCGGCTCATTCGTGGCACAATTGCCGTGAAATTTTGACAAATGGCATAGAGGATGAGCCCCAATTGCCGCAGACGCCGGTACGAACTGTTGCTGTGTTTGTTAACTGAACTTTAAATACCTCCGACCTGATGAACAGTACACCTTTTGTAAATCCATTAGCCGCTGGAGCATCCATTTGGGCCAAATAATGAAATCAAACGAGGTTTCAATAAAAGTTAATTGAGTCGTTATCCTCACTGTGGGAATTTTTCGTGCGAGTCTCGCTTGTTATGCACAAGGTGGGTTGGGCAAAGAAACAAGGATTGCAAATCAAACCGCCAAAACCCAGTTGGCATGCTCGAGCAGGGTAGTAAAATTGATCGACGACAGCCCAGGAATTCCCAGAAATCATACACAGTTGAAATCAAATGAAACCGTACAAACTAAAATCGTAGAAATATACTAAGCGCATAAAAAAAAATATTGACCTTAAATAAATATTTTTCAATATCGTCTATCCTGAAAAGCTATGTAGGAATATATTCGTATAGTACAGTGGCTCTCAAACTCTTTTGGCCCACGGACCCCTTTTCATAGTCAAAACTTGTCCACGGACCCCCTTTCATAGTCAAAACTTGCCCACGGACCCGGGGTAAAAACTACATAAATTCATATTCATTGCGATGCCTGTTATTAGTTGTATTTTATGCACCTGTCTATATTTATATTTTACTTAGGATGTAAAAATCGCTAAACATGTATTCATTGTTATTTATTTTAACTTCGATATTAATAAAAATGTCACATTTTTTTATTTCATATCAAACCTTGCGCGGTCCCCTGACGATGTTCAGGGACCCCCAAATCGATTTTAATTATTGATTTCCCAGGGACCCCTCGGGGTCCGTAGGGACCACTTTGAGAAGCACTGGTATAGTACGATATTCGGAGGTAAAAGATTTTCGTGCCTTAATTTAGCAAAACGTGTTACATCAATATATTTGCAAATTTATTTTCACAGAAAAAGAAACAAAGCAAGCTGTGAAATAATAAAATAAGCTAACGGGCGTTGCCTGTGCCGGAGCTTCTCGCGTGAAGGCTCGCGTGCCTCCCCCGTAACTCACCGGGAAGCCTCCATAGTTTTGTTTTTATTGTTTTTCTCCCCTTGGCTGTGGGTCACACTATTCCACATCGTATATCTCGGATTACGATAATTTTATACTACTTTGCGGGTCGTTTATCATATTTGCGTTTTAACAAGTGTAACTGCAGTTTAGTTCAATTAAGTAATTTTGAAATTATCCATTACCCAAAAATTTTGTTACATACAGGGGGATGTTTTCTACTTACTTAAATACTTCTATTAAAAAAAATATCTTTAAGTCTTAAGCTTTTCGAAGACATTCAAACTAAGATTATCCTTTGGTAATATAAAAAATATTCCTTCTTTTTAGTAGTTGGCAGCTACAGAAAGAAGCTGTGCAGTTGACAGAGCGACTTTTAATGATAAAAAATTATTAACGTAAATATGAAATATTATTAACACGTGTATGGTTTTACTATCGCTGCGCATGAACCCACGTTATACATGTTGTAAATTGAATCCATTCCTGATAATGAAGTACACACGAAAAATACACAACAAAAACATATAGTAACGTCATAAATTAATTATTTATATATTATTACATTTATGATACTGCTCTGCAGTCATTTTAGTTGTGTTCCGAAAACCTTATATAAAAATAATGTCACAATATATTAAAACACGTATATCCCATAAAATATCCAGCGAAGAAACCAAATAAGTCAGTATTACTGAAATATTTCTCTATTATTTACAATATTGTGCTGTATTTTTGATACATTAACTCAACATATTTAAAGACATGGAAAGAGAGCAATATATATATTTTTTAATTTTTATATTTAAATATATATTTAATGTTGAAACATCAGGATTATAACTATTTATATAAAGTACGATTACAAGACTTTAAAGAAAGCTTTATGAATCGCTTCGTATGTAAATTTTGACAAAAAGAAGCGGCGTGATAAAGCTCCGTATGCTTACTCGATCCTTTGCGGTGTTTTATTTGGGGTTTGATTCTCTCGCGGCCCATTTCTCTCTCCACAGGTGCAATTAAGAACGCCCAGGTGATCGTATTTGTCTTAAGAACTGGTCGTACGCATGTAGATGATTAGTTTTACTGTTCACGGGCAAGATTTATCATTTTATTGCGTGATACAAGCGCACTGACTGAAATGATAAAACATTCACTGCAGGATGAATGTCTACTTTAAATACCTCCCTGTTCAACAAGTGTATCAGACTTTAAAAAAAAAAAAGTGAATCGGTGGCTTTAAGCTTTATTATAAAGGTCATTGGACATTATAGATACATAGACTATAGCCCCAATTGCAGCGTGCAGTTTTTGAATAGTTAATTTGCATGGGAGATGGACTGCATCATTTAAATTCACGAAGTTAACTCGTGTATCGCGGAAGCCATGCCTGTATTTACAGCTGCATATTTTATACATAAAAGCAACACAATACTCATGCGAATTGCGCTCGTGTCAAAAATTACATTCCTATTTGATGACGTGTCCCCCCATTCAGTATAAAAATATATGTTCAACTCTGCCATAATATTGATTTTAAGTATAAAGAAATTGTCTCAATTGGTCAAAAACGTTCGTGAGCTATTATCAAGTAATAATAATAAATAATAACTACATTTGAATCACCCTATACATGCCCTGAGCGCAGTCCACGTGCTGAAGGCTTGAGCGTGTGCAATCCTTTATTTAATGATAACGGAATTCTCTTATCAGTGGCATCTTTCATCTGAAGCAAAATGCAACCGAATTCGGAGGGCAATGCCCTTTATTTTATACAAATCTTACGTAGAAAACATATACGCCTTTTTTCTTTTCTTGTTAATGTAATTAGAAAATATTTTTTTTAAGCGTCTGACTTAGATGTTTACACATAAAAAATATTAATGTGTACATCGAAACTAGTTTACAAGACATTTATTCATTTTTTTATAATGTTAACATTATCTCATTAAGTATTACTGTTATAATACTTGTCATCCATTATCTTAAAATAAAAATAAAAAACATAAAAAACGTTAATATTTGTTATGAAACAAAATTCTGAAAATTTTATCTTGTACAATAATATGTTTTTCCTCATTGTCTAAGAAACTTTCACATCGCAATACTAACAAGTTTATCAAATCTCTCAATTTTATTCTGAAAATAAGTACAAACTCACAATTTTGATAGTATATTAACCGAAATGAACTGAATCGAATCAAAAAGTTCTGAAGAAATTCATTCACGTGGAATGAAGGCTGCGAGGTCCCCATTCAAGTTAAGGAACTTGGAATATTCAGCCCAGTGCTCGAGCATCCCCGTATTATATACACACACCAGGAGTTGGCAACATATGATTTGGCGTGACGAATATCCACATTCTAACCTATCCTATATATACTATCATAACTGAGGCTACGGACTATTTGTTATGTGTTGAGTATTTGAAAACAATACCAAAAGTAGTATATATTTATATATATACACTTATTTTTTTTTAATGTTCAGAAATCCGATTTAAAGAATAATTGTTCTGCCTTACTGAGATTGTAGGCGCAAGTATCTTAAATGACCAAGTTTTCACCAGAAACTAATAAGAGCTGATGCTCGAGCGAGCACGGCCCGAGCTAGATATCGGAATAAGTCAAATATATTATATTTTCAATCAATACAAGTAGTAAAACAATATTTTATCTGTAGACCATGAAGGCTGTTCTGATTTTTTTCTGAAAATATTTGGGTTTTTTGTCTTTACCCCTATTATACCTCTGAAAAGAAATACACATGTATGTATTTTTTCTGAACGTTTTGTTAGGTGTTGCAGTTTAATTTAAATACGTTACTTTTATTTTTTTGTTATATTTTATATTAATAAGGAAATATTTTTATTTTATGAATAAAAACCGCGTACATGTCGGGGATTTTTAAGTACCTTTCTGTGTTGTTTGCTACAGCCCGAGTTGCTCGCATCGGTGTGCAAGCAGCCAAAGATAATCTTTGCGGGTTAGACACAGCGACATTCCTAGTTAGTGGTTACTGTTTGATATAACTTAGATATTTTACTCGCACATAAATGTATGCATTGTGATAAGAGCCGCTTCTCCGGCCGGTTACGAGGGACTCATTGTTATCTTCTTTCGACATTGCAAATAATATAAACATTGACTCATTCTTATACAATAGTTCTATGACCCTAAAATTATCCAAAATAAAAAAAAACACGAGATAAAGTTATTTTAATTTCTACACACAAAAAAATATTTTAGACAGCCATTGGCGTCCTGGTGTGCTCTTTTAAAATTGAAGGCAGTCGCAAATAGGTTTTTAAGTCTGTTATTTGTACTTTTTGATTAATACCAACCAACACTATCTATATATTGCATGCGTTGTTTTGTTATATATATGTAGCTTTTATGTAAATGAATTGAATGATACATGTATATGTATATGTATATATTATATTGTTTTTTATTATTTAATTGTTCTTCCATATAGTTTTTTCTAAGACAAAAATAATAAATAAAAGAGAGAATAGAATAATAAAAACATCATAAGTATCCAAATAAATCTCGAGTAAATTAATAAAAACTTAACAAAATTATATTACGGACATATTTTTAAATAATTATTAATATTACGGACAATTTAAAGAAAAACCGCCGTTTAGCCGTGCATGGAATAATAATAAGATTTTTGTAAATATACAGCGTTTTTGTATTTAATTAACGTTGATTTTTTTTATTTTCAGGTAAGGAAACTTCAATATCACACAATGAGAATAAAGTGACCAGTGATCGGTAAGCGCTTTCAGTACCATTCAGTCAAGTGTAACGTCTTTAAGCTAAAGTTTTACTTATTATCTTCATTTAACCAAAGTGGGTTAAATGGCAAGAATATTCAACTGCCTAGAAGTAAGCTCAGCTACTTATAAATTGTCGAATACCAGGTTCATAAACCGGTTAGCAACACATGTTACCAAATTATAATTTTTTTTTTAAGTATACAAACAAAATTATACAAGCTGGAATAAACATATATAGAGCAGGAAATAGAGAAAGACGGAAAGGAGCTGTTATTAATCTTACTTTTGGGTATATTTTCTTTGAGGAGAATATAAAGATGAATAACCATATTAGATTTAGTAATTTTGCCAAACTTCCTTCTACTGTGCGCTGAAGGGATCACCCACCAAACAGTATCAAATTTCTTCTTTATTGTGACATTGTATACGTTTTGAAACGTGGAAATATTTCGCAACGCTTTGATACTCCCGAGAGCACATGGAATACCACAAATTTTTGCTATTAAGGTATTTCTGCCGACTGCTTTAAAATTCTCAATAGGAAATTCTGACTTCGTGACGTCACCGTAAAGAGATGATCATCATGTGACCTATTAAAAGTACTTTTATTTTTTTTATTTATTAAAACCGTCTACTATTTTCGTTTTAGTGTTATAAACTAAAAAAACGACAATTTTATAATTTATACAATATTAATGTAATCAAAACACACAAAAATCCACGATCCTGATTTTTTTTTTTAAATTTATATGTGCATTATTTTTACTACAAAATCTGTATGGGTGAAACATGCAGGTTTTTTATACAATTTGTAAGCCTAAATATTTATCCAATCATTTTTAATTCAAAAACTTCTTTGGTTCAGAAGCCAACAATGGTATTATTATATTTATGGGATATAAGCAGTACAAGAGTTTCGTTTAAGTAGCTTATTATTTTTTTATCTACCCACATGAAATTTACTTATAACGTTCTTAGTATAGAGTTACTTAATGGCTTTGTTTTACTAAGTAGCATTAATGTCTGATCTAAAATAAACCCAAAATTTTCCATCTCAGCATAGAAAGTAGGGCATCTTACAAATATTATATTCACATTATCTCCAGATAAAATAAACAACTTTCCAAACGCTGCTTCTACAAACAATAATTTCGCAGAATAAATATTTATTGCTGTTTCTATGTTTTATTTTTACTTTTATAGTAGCATTGAATATTTAATTGAAGTTAAAAAATTAAAATGATTTGTTAAACGAATTAATTTTTTTGTAAGGCTCAAAACTTGTCATGGTTCTCTTTGTAGTTATTATCCGCCTGGTATCTATTTGTTGGGGATCGTACACCGAGACTGTTCGTGTAATTCATACCGAACAATGAATGGTACGAGAGATATTGTATGGTGTAATGTTCCTCGTGTACTTCCCTGCATACAACTCTGAATTAGAGCTTTAAGCTCTTATCATCCGACCAGTGAGTGCTCAGTAAAAGCTCTCCCCATAAATCCAACCGAGATAAATTATTATGATTTAGTAATCTGAAATTAGCAGTATCTATTCACCGTATTGTAAAAACATGTTCGTTCATATTTTATTAAAAATAAAAAAAAACAATCACAAAATTATTAAGTTACAAATTAAATGCCTGTGTAAAAGTTTTTTTTTCTGTTTTAGTAACGAAAGCCGACTCTTTTCAAGCCTAAATATCCATTTCAAAAGCATTTACAATCCATTTTGTGCAAAAAAAATATGTGCATTAAAAAGGTTGAATTTTTCTAAATTGTTCAATGAATAATATATTTTTGAAAGTTAAAGTATTTATTTTTTTATCAATTAAATAATAATAAGGGACATTTACATTACCGCGTAAAGATTTTGTAAATTTTAAACAGGAAGTCCATAAAATATTCTGCGATCGTTTCTGTTGATAAGTTATTGTAATTATTTTCTTCTAAGAGACTCAGATGAAAATTTTGTCTTTTAAACGCAAAAGCCTTTTAAATATTTACCATGGGGCTTAGATAGCACAGTTTTGATTTATTGAAAGTAGATTCAGCTTTTAAGCATTTATGGAATCTTTTCAGTGGACAGAATTTAAAAAATCATGGTACGATATCAAAAAGCGTCGACAAGAAAGTGAAAATTTAAATTTATTCAAATTTTATAAATATATCTGAAATAGTGTGATTAATATTATGTTTTTCATAAAAAATTCCAATGTAAATATTAGGAAAAATAAAGGGTTAAAGTTTTTTCAACTTTAATTTTGTTCAATCCCTGTGTCAAGGATTTACACATGTGTACTAATAATATATATAAATAAAATATGTACATGTCAAACTTATTAGGCGGTACAAATAAAAAATAATTTATTTTTATAAATATATACTGAATTGATTATTTTAAACGATTACGTGTACTAGTTTATTTTTTTAATTTTTTTTTTATTTTAGCGATACAACCCTTGTAGAAATCTCATTGAAATGTATACGAAATAATGACAGTAAAAAAAAAATTTGGGCAAGCGATTAATTTAATTAATATTTAATTACTGGCACGCTACAGGATGGCTAAAATTGATATAGAAAATCCATCCATTACCGTGGTACGATTGGGTATCGATTTGTCTCACTCTACTAGAGGTGGCCTGGCTTATTTCTAAGGGACTTGAGCAAGCGTAGCTTCTATTAGCAGCAGTGAACACAGAAGTGCACGCCGTCGATCATGCACCTATTTAGCACGAGTCCACCCCTACAGAAGGCCGGAGTAGTAAAAATTAATAGCAGCCCAAACCTATAAAAAAAAAAAATTGTACAGTGCTCTTTGTATAGAATCTTTCGTTCGTCAATAAACTGCATTCTGAGGTACATAATTTCAGAACTTTTTTCATTATTTATTTAGTTGGCAATTAGATCTTCAGCAATTATCAAGCAAAACGGACGGTTAATTTTTTTTTTAAATAACGTTTGCATGTTGTTTGATAAAATTTATGTAATTTTATTATTTTACGTATACACGCTTACTTATCCAAGAGCTATGGGATAAGTCATTGATTTGTCACGCCGGTATTAAGTAGCCTTTTACACATTGATATTTAAAAAAAATTATACTAGTTTCGTTAAAATATAATAACATTATACTGTTATTGCATTTCGTCCATCGTTGTTTTTCATTAGGTGTTAAAAATATACATTTTTAATACTATCTCCCGCCGTGTCTGTCGATCTTCAGAATTTATATAAAGATGTTTCGTCTACATATAAATAAATATTTTGATTCTGTAAAAATTAGCAACTGATTTCATTTTTATTAAAACAATATTCAAACAAGACATTCGAATCCAGAGTATTAAAGACGAGAAAATACCAAGTTTATTAAATTTTATATAGATGATGATAATACAGAGGAAATGAAAATTAATGGTTTGCATACTATTCAAAAAGCAGCCATGAATTGAATTGAAATTTTTTTATAAATTGAAATTTTTTTATTTTTGACAGAAACTTTTCCCTGCTATGGTTTTTCTACCAGCTTAGCAATATTTATTTTTAAGTTTCAGCAGTTGTCATTAGATTTTCATAATTATTTGACGGTGTAGATCGAATCCCTGAAGGTGGTTTTAGTGCTAAAGACTCAAAACATATCACAGCATAATGCCTAAAAAAGGAAGACGTGTAATGATTTTGGTATTATATAGTTATGAAAATATGAAAAAAAAAAAAAATATTTTTTTATATAATGCACGACGAAAAAAATATATAAAAATAATATTTAGAATTTTCTGGTATGTTACTTTCATTTACAATCCAGAGCGCTCTTTCCGAAGAATGTTTATATGCTTGACCCTAATCTAAGTTGATCTTTTTAATACATATTGACTTTTCTTTATTGGCTTCTTAAACGAATACTGGAATTATCAATTCTGATTGTGTAAGTCGGCTATAATCTTATTATCTTGCTATTAAGAACCGAAGTCAGGCGGGTTATTGCTTTACATGTTCAATACTACTGTACTGTATTTTGGTTAACTAATTTTATTGACTTATTTAAAACCTATTTAAGCACAATTTTTCAGACTATATTCAAATACATTAAACATGTAAAACAATGCAGTTACAATATTTTCTTAAAATTTCAGCTGATTATTTCTAAGAAGAAAACAAATCGTAAAAAGCCTAGTAATATTTTTTCACTGAGATTTTTTTAAAAATAATTAATAACTATGTGGCAGTATATCGACTTTATAAAGTTGCATTTAAAGCGACTTTATATTAAACCCTAATCATTTGATGTAGGTAAGCTTTTGAACAGTAATTACGTTTTCTACTTTTCCATGAATAAATGATAAACGTGTAAGCTGAATGTAGTGAAAAAAAGTTAAAGCTCATACAAATTTTCGTTTATTGTGATGTTTAGTGACATCTAAATTGTATATGTCTACAATTATACTAAAGAATACTAAAAATAATCGAATTTACACATCGTATCTGAATTTAATGATCTTGATTTAGTATATATTAATTTTTTTTTTTGTAATATTAATTTTAAGTGCATGTAACATCATTCTGAATCACCCTGTGTATTAATCATGCATTAAGCATACCAAATCTTCAAAGTAAGCTATTTTGATTTGGTGAGAACACTACGGATACGAACGTAAGGGATTGCGTACAAAGATATTTACATGAAGAGGTTTTGGCAATCGTCCGAGATGGGAATACACGCCCAGCATCCAGTTGAAAACATCAAAGCGTGGGTGGCGAACAACCACGATAAGTGATAATAAAACTATCTCATATTCTAACACTTCCGGGTAAACGACTGGAGCAGTTCTCCCAAATGAAGTTGCTAACAATCATCTTGATTTATGGGAATGCTTTATAACACTTGTTGGGGTGATTTAATTACAATTCTCTATTGAGTTACTTGTATTCACGAAAATTTATTGGTACGAAGTTTTGCTAACAAGTTGAAACTACAAATTCGTTAGGATTATTTAAGAATGAAAAATGGTAATTGCATATTGCAGGAGTATTAACAATACTAACCATATTTGTTATAAATAAATCAAATCACTGATATAAACTATAATTGAGTATTAAAAAATATTTTTAATATGTAAATCGCGGATTTTAGTCCAAGTCACGTACTTCAGAGAATTATGAAATTATTATTTTGAAGAGAAATTAATTAAATATTTTTCTATTATTTTAGCAGAAGTATATAAATTTATTTTTCTCGTCATAATAATATTTAAATTTAAAAAAATATATTTTGTACATTTTCAATTAATTTTATTTTTAATCGTAGTGAGTTAACTTAACTGGTCGTAATTATTGTAGGTCATTCGTCAGCAAATGTTGTGATAGGACCTATCATAGCTGGTACGAGGCATCTAGCCTCATAAAACATGACAGCTGAATCATTGACCACAACAACTAACAAGCGAATTTATTAAATAATTACTAAAATTTTAAAAGGAAATTAATTGTTAAAGAGCTGAAATATTTTTAATTTCTAAAAATTATTAAGTGTTCGTTAAATAACAAGAACACGATGAAACGAGAGAACAGTACTTAATTATCGTTTTGAGTTGTTCGAACAGTCAGTTATTTTGAGATTAATACTTTATTTAAGATACTTTTACATTTAGTTCCAACGTTTTAGTAAAGTATACAAAAAAAATAATATTTCAATCACAAGTAGATATCACTCCCGTCAAATTGAATTAATAAGATTTAATTTTCAAAATACTTATTTATTCAGGTTTTATGGTCATGGTCGATGATTTTATATTGTAAATCTTGAAATCTAGGTTTTTATTTTTGGATTATAATATCGGTTATATATTTTATTTAATAAGATATATTTACATTAGTATTTAGATATTTTATAACATCTTCAGTTCATCTCATGTATTATTTTGATAAAATTTTAGTATACAATTATTCATTTGGTTTTTCAATTGAGCTTTTCAAACGAACTTAATCATATTAATATTTAATAAAAAAATTAAAACCACTTCCAAAGTGCGTGATTTTTTAAGTGCATGCAAACCAACAAAAGGATCATTAACAAGCGTACTCAATGGTTTCTTTGTATTTTTCTTGTTAAAGAAGATATCCGATTGTGTACACCAATTAGATGATAGACAATAGGGGTAAAAGAGATATACGAATTATGAAGTAAATTTTAATAACGAAGCGTTGCACTCAAACATTGCTGCATCATCGCCATATGTTGTTTTGAGAAGGGTATTAGCTTCAACATCTATATTAGATTCAAACAAAGATGTACTTATTTCTATTAACATAATACAGTGGGGTGTCCGCCTTACAATGCCGTCGGCTTAAGCAACTAACAATGACTGAGAATCATGAGGATAAAGCGCTAATACTGTACTCACGACAGACTTAAATGACAATTAAAATATTTTCAGCTAATATATTCATTTTTAAAAACTCTTTAAAATATTACATCACCCAAAAATTAAAATAAATCGAATAATTTTGTATTGTTTTTATTTCAATTTTTTTTAATATTGTGTTAGTATATAAAACTACATCTACCAGAAAACTCGTATAATATATATTTTTAAACACAACTATTTATAATTATTAATACAATATATGTGATATACTTTATAATTTACTAAATCTATTTAATATATGTAATTTCATAAATATTCCAAATTCGACAAATTAAAAAATATAAATTCTGTGAAGGTAATAACTTTCGGTCAAAACTTATTTTATAAGACTTTGTCCTATAAAATCATTTCACATCATCATCGAAAATCAAAAATAAATTAATTAAATCTTCCATGTTAAAATATTTTTTTTACTATAAATAAAAAGGAAAAGATTTTTTTTATTAAAAAAAAAGCATTTTACGGAGAAACCGTGAATGGTGAAACACCCTGTACCGCTTCTTATTTCCTTCAATCGCCGGATTTTGTCGTGTCACGTGCCGGCATGTTATGCGACTGCTTGCCCTGATGGAATAAAGAGCATTGCGGGGGAGTTTTGTTAAATTGGCTATTTGAATAAAATGCCTCGCACTAATCAGGTAAGCTTAATTTTAAACAAGTTTTATGAGCTTATACCAAAATCAAGATAATAATATATAAATTTTACAAAATATTTTATTTTTTTAGAATTCATATAAAAATAACGTTTCGTTTCTAATTGTAAATCAATATGTATGAATAATAATTTATAGATTTAATTTCCATATCAAAACAAATATAAAATGATCGAGCCAAGGTAATTATTTGCAGGGAAAAGACATTCGAGTTTTTATGAAAATAAAGCAGTAAGTCATCACTTTTTGGAATAATTTTTTTTACCGAGTAATCCGCTTTTATTACATACGTAAAAAAAGAAAACAAGTTTTTACTTCATACCAAACTACCTTTTCCTTTGAGCATATAAAACGTGGAGGAAATCATGCCGTAAGGGCGATTTAAACCCCACTTCGGAGTGCCGCCCCTGCGATTGCCCTCCCCTTCCCCGCCGCGGTGTGACCGCTTCCCAAATTTTAAAGTTTAAGTTAATTCGACCGAGGCACTAAAATATATTTTACGAGCTGTCAGCGGAGAAGCGGTCAGATCCCATTGTATAACGAGATACGTCCTGAAAAAAAAACCACAAAGTGATTATTGAGTTAGTCCTATTTTCGGACTGAAAATAGTTTACTCCAATGACGTGCCGCCACTTAAGAGGCACGTCACTGGAGTAACTTACTAACGCTTCACACAAAATATTTTGACATACTATATAAAGTGATATATAATCGTGTCATCCACTCTTTTAGAACCAGAGAAAGACAAATGTTGATATTTGTATTTCAAAAAAGTTTGTTAAATATAAATATACGTTTTTTCACAAAACATAATATTCAGAATTTACTAACATGTATATTTAAAATCTATGAAACTATTTATTTTCTATTAGTTCTAAAGGCTTTATTATGCAAAGCTTGTCGTTATTGTCATTAATTGAAAAAATTGTAATCATATGTCTTATGTTCACCAAACCTATTTTTTTTCCTTTTATAAAGTATTTATGTATGGACAGCACGCCACTCAGATATATTAGCAGTTCAGTCATGCAGACTGACACCGAACATGCTTTGCATGTCTCCTATCAAACATATACATTAAATTAGTTACCTTTAAGCTAAGAGCATTTAAATCAATAAATTAGACGTAAGCACGCGTTTTTAATTTAAAAAAAACAATTAAACATTTTAATTACACTATTATAAATTTTTTTTGGCAATATTTTATTTTAATGCACTGACATTTTATTAGTCTTGATTTATACATTTGAAGTTTTTTAAGACCAAAACGTTGTAAAACAAGTATTTTGAATGTACTATATATTTTACTGTAGAAAGTTTGTTCGCATTACGTAAGTTTAATCTTCATGAAACCCAAAGCGCAGTGAGTCATTCCCTAAAGAATTTTTATGTCATCTCACGGAGACCTCGTGATGCTGGACTTTGTATTGAATTAATAGTCTACGTCTTCAACTATAATTTCAACTTTTGTACATAAATCACTTTTTGAGTATATTCACGAGTTGCAATGATGACATTCAATGCTTTATTTATTTGGCACATAATAACTAACAATTTTTTATGATTCGGTTCCAAAACATTGTAATAAGAAAAAAACTTATTCACACATTTTTATTGATTGATTCTAATGTCAATCTCTTAATGCAAAAAAAATAATGGCATACATAAACTATGATAGCAATCCAATAAAAGCTTATTATTCATAGTTGGCACATATTTTATAAATTAAACAAAGCCTTTAATGTTAAAAAAATATGTTTGAAGTTAGGGATATTTTTATTTATAATGGCGTCAAAAAAAAATATTGGAATTCTTAGTTAAATATCAAAAGTTAAAAAAAAAATATTTTCGAAAGCTTAAGCTTAATCTTGATTTAATGCCAATTAAAAACGATAAAAATATATTTAATTGTGAAATCAGCTATTAAAAGAGATATAATCTACAAAATACGTAGTATAAATGCGATTTGAATCAAAATCATTTAATGTAGGAAAATGATGTTCTACTTAACCACTAGTTTTGAATGAAAAGCAACAAAAGCCTTTATTTTTTCTGCCATGGAACCTCTTTCATATTCCACAAGGCCTAAATTATAATTTGAGTTATTGTTTGATATTGTCATTGGTGGGAGTCAAAAATGATACAGACTATTATAAAAAAATAATTTTAAGTAGTTTGCGTTTAATACTATCATTAAAACCGTTACGTTAAAAAAAGTAGTAGGTGGTTAATATATTTTTTAAATAATTTACTTAAAATAAAAGACCTGTTGATACATAAACTATTTATAATTTATAAATACTTTGAGCAAATGAACTTGTATTTAAAATAACTCACTAACTTTGACATTAAACCAATAGGGCATTGGTTTTTTTATTTAAGAATATTAATAAATATTAAGTGGAAAAGTTCTCAACACTGCCTAAAAACAAACGCTCCTACAAGCAAGATTTACGAGGTTTAAATATTATTTAACGTTTTAACAACAACAAAAAATATTTAACAACACGGTAAACGATTTCATGCTGTTGCTTTAAAAAATATACAATGAGTGATGATAACTATTAATTCTGACGATTTTCTAAATAAATATTAAACTCTTCAAGGAATCAAATAAAATTAATGTATAGATGTGTTATGTGAACAGTAAAATGTTTAAAAATGTATTTATATTTTATACGTTATAATATTTTTAAAAATTCGTAATAATAAATTGCAATACACATAAGAAACGGTTTTGCGGAGAGCTCAGAAGGCTTGAAGCAAGAGGCAAGAGACGGTTTCCTCTGTTGGGTTTAGACTCGGTGCTTTTGAGTCTCGCATTTCGAAAGCCAAAAGAAATTCGTGCAGTCGCCGTGAAAGCCTCCAATATAATTTACGACGTCTTTATATTGTCACGAACTTTAGGTACCGACATATGATTTTACCGGCAGCAATTTAAAAACTCAAAGCGATATCTAAAATGTAATCCATGCACAAAGTACTACTTTACTTTTACGCATATAGCGCAATATTTACAAATATACAAGTAACTCGTAAAGTATTTATACTTGTAGAGTCGCAAACGCTTTTCGTATAAAATATATAACATGTTTATCAAAGTGTCCAGGAATTAAAGAGGACTTGATATATCGTAAGACTGAAGCGGAATGTTTAATATGTTGGCTCTTAAATAATATTTAATAAATTTAATGATTTTTATAAAAAATGTAATAAATTCGAGTATCATATCATCCTGTAGCTATTATTGGAAAGCACTTTACATGTATTCAATAATTCATAAAATTTTCTTCTCTCTTTGTTAACGCCGCCAATGGTGGTGCTTACGTCTAACCAACGAACAATGATATCCTTAGAATATTGCCATAAATTCATGGTGGGTCTCTGAAGTCGTAAATGAAGTTTGGCCCGTATCCTCGCAACTTACCCGCGACGTCTTAAAAACTTATAAATTAAATATGCCCGAGGCCTCCACACCCAGATTCGACAAAAAGCGGACCTAAAAGTATTTACTATAATGTATAAAGTTAAATTATAACATAAAATTGCGTGGATTTTTAGTACATGATTTTTAAAGTACCTCTTTCTTCAAAACGTATCGCTTACAAATTTTAATAAACTTTTACATGAACTAACTTCATTTTTAAAAATTGATCCTTCATACTTATATAAAAAATAAGGTCGTATAATATTGTGCTATTGTAAATGAAATCTGTTTATAAATAGAAAGTGTTTATTTATTTTTAGTTTAAAGCTTAAATATAACAAATAACTTCTATCAAAGCGAAATACTTTTGAGTATACATAGATGCCCAGTTTTCAATGTTTTATATTATCAGGCATTTGACAGAATCTCGTCTTTAGATGAAAATCTAATGATTTACTAATATTTTAGAAATGTTTATTTGAATTAATCACGTTATATTACTTGTATATAACTTGAGATTTGAAACTAAAGCTATTCATAACCGTAATATTCAAAGCTTAAATATTTTCTTTTGCTGACAATTACTGTACAGTTTTATTTTTATACTCTAAGCATTAATTGAAACTGCTTCAGTTATTTGTTTTTACTTCAAACTGACTTATAACAGCTGAAAATTTTACCACACTCATTCTCGGTACTTTATCAGTAACGTATAATTTAAATTGGTGCAACTTAAGTTCTGTAAATTACTCTGGAACCTCCCTTTCAGAGATACGTCAAACGGAGCCGTCCCAGTTACATTTTTTGACCTATTTCCACAAAACTGACCTACGCTTCTGTCGTTCAAATTACACAATATTGACAAACCGACAAATTGGCGAGTCCACGCGAGCTTCGTGCCTTGTTTGCTCAGAATTCAAGTTATTTGATAATGACTGTAACTCTGTTTGCCGCAGGTCCGCGGCCCGTGGCAAGTGGGATTTGTTGATTAATTCGAGTTACAACAATGATGTCAAAATTGTTTAGCTCATTCCGAGGCGGTTTTTGTCGTCCTCGTAGTTCAAGTGAGAAATTACTTGCAATTAGAACATGCAAGACGTTAAGTGTTTGCGTTATGTCTGCGGAATAATTATTATGCTGTTCTGTTATTCTCGAAATGTTTATTACGTAATATATGATTTTTATTTACGCACTTTAGTAATACATGAAAATAACCCTACCAAAAATAATTTACAGTAATACGAAGAAAATAATGCTAGAAACGTTTTCAGACGTGACCAGTTTCAGTCGTTCGACTTTTATACACATTTTATAGATATTTTATCACCGTCATAGTTTTCCCATGTTTTCATTGCAAGTATAATTTGCTTGAAGACTTTGCACATCTTTAGATACTATTATATATCAACACCTGTACGCTGCGACTGTCTATTCACTTTCTTGCTGATTCAGTATTGCGGATGAACACATTTATTATCTGCATTTTGCTGAGACACTCAGTAGGCAAAATAAGAAAAAGTAACCAGAGTTTCAAATACTAGCATATCCATAAAGCAAAGCTTGTTTTTTGCGGCAATCTCTTGTACACAGGCATAAAATTTGCATCGAAGGGGTGATCAGACCCGACAACATCCCTATCGTTCGACCCCTTTCGTGTTATTGAAGTCGGAAGTTCGCAAAGCCCGACTCTGCGAAAGGCAAACGAAACGAGAAAAATATGACGTATCGAAAAAGTATTATTCTGTACGCCTGAATTGCGTTGTTATCGCTTCATGCCATACAAATTGGTATTTGCCCTTCGCTTCACGATACAAATGGATACTTAAATCTGGATGCTTAAATGAAATTGAGACATTGGGGGTTTTTAATTTGATTTTTATCTTATTAATATTTGTATAACAGCGTTCATATCGAGACGTTTGAACTACGTGTATTTATTTTTTCACCCTTTGCTATTATATTTTAATTTATTCACTGTAAAAATAATGAATAGTATTTATATGGGACTGAAATGGTAAAATTGTAATTTTTTTTCAATGTGTTTAGGTGAAACATAGCACATTTCTGAGTTATATCAACAAGGTGACAATCTGTAAATGAACAAATCTAATAACTGCAATACATTCATGTTTATAGATTGTAAGTACAAAAAAGTAATTCAAGGGTTATCAACATCAGGTATTTTAGTATTATAAAAAACATATATTATTATGTAGTTATTTAAGGTTTGTTAGTTTTTATCATTATGTCACAGATATGCCCTGATATAATGCAAAATTAGGTGTGTTCTTATACAAAAATGCTTGGAAATTTCAGTTTTTTAACCCTTGAAAATTTAATGACAATTTAAAATGGATAAAAACGTTATGGATTACTTCAGGGAAGTTTGTATATTTTATTAATCCAATTATTATTATTATTATTATATGATTTCAAACATGTTAAATTAAATAATTTCACGATCTAATCGATGTATTGTTTATTCCGCTGCCACGACTTTCATGTATCGACAAATTTCACAGATAGACAACAACTTGCGTGATCCTCTCTAAGATCATAAATGTTAATTATAATGCTATTCCTCGTACACCACTTTTATTTACCAAAAAAATATATACGTACTGAATACATTATAGTACAATGAATCCTGCGGTTTAATTAAACTGAGTTGACTTTGTTTTTTGGATACCTCTATTTGACCTCACCCCTCTGAGATGCGCCAAACTCCGGCGAATTTAACTTCCCAAGGATAGAATCAATTCTCTAATGTCATCGCTGGATCTTTAGGAAAAATATGTGATAGATCTTTGCCAGTTTAAGAGGGCACTTTTGTGAAACTAAAAATTCATAAAATTTAAATACGACTATCAACTGCAACTATATACAAGTAAGAAACTTCAAAAGTACTGGTCACGTATGTATTCATAATAAATAATGAATTCTAAAAGCAGTTAAAGCAATTCCAAGTATTGCGTCTATCACAGTTAGCTAGGAAAGCTTCTTAGACCAAAGCATCTTTTGATAAGTGCCGAAATGATCTATAAACAATCAGCATTAAGATAAGTCCCCACGAGCGTACTTTCTAAAGCACCTCCGGCCAGGTGAGTGCCCGGCCCGCGGGGCTGCGGACTGCAGACGAGCTCACCTCCCAGAGCCGCAACGAGGGATCACCAAGCTTTATGATTTGCTGAAACTCAATGCTGAAAAAAAATACTGAAAAAAGACTCAATATGTGCACTCAAAAATTAAAAAAAAAAAATTGAAACAATTTAAGAGCCAACTATGTGTAACGCAGTCAGACATATTTTATTCAATGCGTAAAAATCGATTGCGGGGTCAAAATCTAAGCAGCGTGTAAAAATAGTTATTTCTATATTTGAGTACAACAATAATATTTAATTTGAATATTGCTAATAAAAATAAAAGCTTTTCTGGTCCTAGTCCCTTCTCCCGTGGTGATGCGCTGAGTTCACAAGTACACTAATTCCATGTTACTTCTATAAAATTTCCACTCTAATCTTTCTCATTGTCGATTCGGACTGGCAGTCGCTTGCCCGCCTCTGAGCTTTTTTGTTACTTGTAAACCCATCCATTCATAACCCCGAGCCTTGTTCCTCCGCTAGAACTTTATTCGGGGCCATGTTTATTAAGGTTTAATGACGACTACCTTTTGTCAGACAACTTATAAAAAAAACAATTACTTAGAAACAGTAAAGCTTTGTAGCCTTTATGCTGCAGTAGAGCTTCCTTCTATTAAACAATACACCTGTGCGCGTAAATTATATGAACACAGAATATTTTATAATTGGGTATTGAGATACGAATCTATTCACAACGGATAACGTGAAAACAGATAAAAATATATATGATTCACATATGAAACGACAAAAAAAATATTTTTCGAGCCCAGTAAAATTAGTACTCACACCTTCATGATTATCAAGGCATGGAATGAGTAGAAATGAGAATTAATTTATAATCATTTTTTGACTTGATCATTATTTAAATTTCTAAAATTACTCTTTCTCATATTTCAATACGCCATACATCAGAGGGTGTGAATATACAGATTATGATTCTAGCAAAGTAATTTTAAAAATGTATTAAAAGCATTTTTGTAAAGTCCTCTCGTGATATTAGAAAAGAATTCAGATTTAATCGAGTCCCGATCAAATATTTGATACTTCATTTACATATTCAAATGAAGGTTATTTATATTGCCTTGTTTGTATCTTGTAATTAGGTTTTTACGAAAATATTTTTTCCCATGTGTAATGCTGAAGAAAATTCGATCATATTTCATGTTTATTTTTTTATCCACCTAGCATTTTTAATTAATTAAAATAATTTAACCCCGTCATGGGAAAATCAAATAAAATATTTATAATCAGTAGCTTCAATGCATTGTCAAGTTACATTACATTTATTTCTATATGTTGAATTATATTTATGCAAGAAACTTTTATAATACTTTAAGATAAATAATCATTTTACCATACTCTGCAGATAATCCTGACTGTGTGATTTATTAAATTGAAAACTTTAAGTTTTCTTTCAAAAGGTGGTTATTTTTTAAGTTTTAACATCTTTGAATTTCAACTCTTGGAAAAGAAACATGGTGTTAAATAAAACATTAAAGCTGCAACTGACTTAGGTGTTTAAAATAACAAGGTCATATATAGGTTAGATAATTGTTAAGATTCGATAAGTCAAACGGCTAGAAGATTACGAAATGTGGAGTATTTTAATTTAAATACTGTAAATCTACAACAGACCTGCTTGGACATCGCGATCATTTTTGTTTGTGAAATACCAACAAACATAAACATTCGTAATCTCTATATTTATTTGTAAAATGTGGAAGATTCCCAAAAGTATTTAATTTAAAATATTGAAAAGGAATTCCACCTAGTAATCTCAGTCAAAAATATTGAATATATTTTTACCATCTGACTTTTTATAATTAATTGTTGATTAAATATTGCAGTTCTTATATCGATTTGTAAATTAATTGCTTGTCAGTCGCCTTATACAGCAAATATGAGCAAGGAGATTACGAACACTTTTGTATGCGAGCGCACTCATTTTTTTTAATTTTGAGGAACCTTCGATTGTGAAAGCTCTCACCAGCAAAATCCCCTGATCCCCTTGCAATTTCATATAGGTTGTTTGTAGTATTGCAGTATGTGCACCAGTCTGGCGTGCTTTTCCGTCGTCTCACGCTGCAAATACGAATAGCCAAAGAGCCTTCGAACATTTTCGTTCGCCGTTCGCAAGCCTGGCGAAGCTCTCGAGCCGTCATCTCCTAGCCGTTTGGCTATTCGCATTGGCATTGACGTGTCAGTTTTTGTAAATGGCTCGCCCGTCTGTCGGCCCGCACGCACCTTGACATTGGGGGCCGGAAGTGAAGAGCAGCAGCGGAAGCCCTCCAGCCGGGCCCCGCGCCAGTTGTCATTTAACCAAAGGTCAGGCTATCTGCTTGTTAACTTTAAGTGTTATTCTTGCCGTTTGCTGAGAATCTCTTTAAGTGGTTCGGCTCGGAAAAGGCTACTCTTAATATCACGGAGTACGTAATGCCTCTGAAATAGACTAGCGAGAACTGTGCGCGTCTGGGTGTACTAAATGCCACTCATAGAACTACCCTTTGAGATGTACTATAATCGTTGTTTTTTTTTTTTTTTTACTTGAATGCTTAATACGAGTATCACCGCATTATTTTATTTATACGAAAAGAGAAAAAGTCAACGTTTGCTTATATTGAAAGCAATGAATTATCAACACTATTTTATCTCTAGAAACATTCACAATAGATAATCCACTTCTACTTGTAGATTTTTTTTCAATAGAACATTTAATATAAAATAATGTTTTGAATAGTCTCACAAATATTTTTTTGTATCAATGGTGTGTTGTATATTAAGTGGCATTCAGATGTCAGGTTTGTTTGTTTTTTTTTAATACTTGCGGTTTGATAACTAGGTCGACACAGCATTCACTGGTGACATTACACCTCCGCTGCTGTTAGTCTGTTCTTAATTGCGAACAATAGAGTCCGTATTACACTTCATAAATGTACCACTTTGTATACATTTAGTACTAAATTGAATATAGCATTTAATTAAAAAGGGTTAACACTTAAACAACCCGCATTGCAACAAAGTTTTCACGCGAATTCCGGATTGAAATCAACTGTGAAACTAATAATTCAAATTCATTACATTGCATTCATTTTAATGGGTGTTTTTATTGCTTACAATATTTATAGATTAAAACTTTTTTTCATTTACATTTTAATTTCCACCAAAGTTAACCAAAACAAGCGTGGGGTTACGCAGAACATATTACACACACCTAAAGCTCACGAAAATAATTACGTTTTTCAAATGTACAAAACTTTTCCGCTAAGCAAAAAGCACAATGAGCTTTCATTACAAAAAGCTCGCAGAATTTCAGAGCCAGACAATCTCTCCCAGGAGGGCTACAACCTTTCTTTAAGTATTAACTTATTACATCATTCTGGGTGTACAAAAAGCTCCCCGTCTAACAGAAGCTCATCTCCGGCGGGCTGAGCTTTCGTGACAAATCCACAAACATAATATAAACCTTATATTACAAAAAGTTGGACACATTGTTCTAGCAAACAGCCTTTTTTAGCATTCGGTACATTTTCAACTTGTAAAGCGTTCCCCGTATATGTGTCTGGGCTGTTTCAAACTGGTTTGTTTTCAGACTACAGGGCTGGGACTGAATATAAACTTATTTGAATATAAATTATTTAACTTTCACGAAAAATACTAATATAGACATCCAAATAAAAACAAAAAACTTAAATAACTGAATATGCGAATAAATATGTTTGAAAATAAACTATAATCAACAAAGCGCTTCCAGTTTAAAAATATATATCTTATAATTTTGATAAATATTTTGGTGGTTTCGTACAAAGAAAATGTTGAAAATGTAAGCACAGTTTTCTTTGAATAAAATGTTTATAATTTTAATCAACTACAAGATATTCAGAATGTATTTTGTAACAGAATAATTAAAAAGACGTCGTGAGTTGTATGGATTTTTCTTAATCAGCGTCAGATTTTTGCGAATCAAATATAAATTAATAAAATAAAATTTGAGAAAAAAGACAAATATCCTTTATTTCTAACAATCATGTTACGTCAGGTGATTTGAACGTTACATTATATTTTACGAAGCTTTGTGAGACTTTATTCAAGTAACGTAAGTAACAACTTCTGCTAGTGTTACAATATGTTTTTAGGTAATCGATTCACATATAAAATGAAGAATAAAATATTTATAAGACATATGCTCGATTCGAATCCACACCTTCACGGCAATGGCATATAATTCAACCGCAGAGTCACCCATCGGAAAAAATACCTGGCCATGATAGCCGTTAAAATGCGAGTACAAATCTCTTAATTCATACAACAAATTATATAAAAAATATACAAGCATGGTTAAATAATTAAAGGGTTATTGGGTTTTTTTTCAATTATGAAAAAAATATGGATTTGAAAACAAACTATTCAAAACATTTATTTTGGGTATCTTCAATTTTAAAAGTTGTTATTTTAATAGTAAAGTCTGAAGTTTTTGAAAGGTCAAAGCGTTCATTTCATACATTTTATATTTGTTAGACGTGTACACTGCACATAGACCGGTCTGCCCGGCGGAAGCTGTCAACCGAAATAGAACCTTTTACTGAAGGGTGCAGGGTGGTATGACGTCCGAGGCAATCGGCTTCGCGGCGCCGGCGAAGTGGTCGTCGGGCAGTTAATATCTCAGGCGTATAATGTCTCGTTGATACCTTTAAATGTCGTATTTTTACCCTCCCGGACGTGGACTCAGTAGTCTTTTCTTAGCTTTCTATATAGGGCAAGTTTTAAATGAAAACTAGAAATGGTAAACTCATCATAACAAAAGGTAAAGGAAATATAGTTATGAAATATATTTGCTCGCTGCAACTGATTGTCAAGTAGAAAATCCAAGGAAGAAATGCGTGGATGCGGAATTTACGCTGCTGACTAGAAGTCGAGAGTGCAGCGGAACTATTAAGACTGGTTCAGGATAAATGTCACAAACCTCCTCTGCAAAGAGGCACTAAAAGAAGAATAATGAAATTTATGAAATTCAAATATATGTAAGAGATTGAAAAGCTTAGCTTTGTTGGAAAAATATTTACTGTGGTGATTATCGTGGAGTACCCCAAAAACCCTAAACCCCAAAATAACAAAGAAATCCCGTGTGTCTCGAGTTACTGTTAAGAAAGTATAATAATTATTTCTCTGGAACTTGAAATAATTGATAGAAAATAGTTGGACTGTTTGATGCTTTAACAATTTCTAAAAAAATATTTGCATTGCCGATAAAATATTACATTTAGTCATGGTGCTTTTTCAGTAGGGTCCTCTAAATTCAATTCAATCCAAACGACTCGTTCAAAATTCAACGCTGTATTTAAACAGCCTCCCGAGGTTTCACGTGCCCCCAATAAAGTTGGACCCGCTGCCATCTTGGTTTTCAAGATCACGATGACCCCTGCCCTACGTGATCCAAATCTTGGGTCATAATTCAAACCTGAAACCCGGTCCTGCCCGGCCTGCGAATGCCCGCTTTAGGACGGACCGCCATTCTTGAAACCGACTTACTTTAAATTTATGTTATTGCGTCCAGTCGCGGTGTTCAGGCTCTGGGGTTACACATTTAATTAAATTACACGTAATACGCGATTCTCTCAGACTTTTGGTAGCAACGGAAAAGGAATGACTTGATATCACTGTTGGGGCATATAAAATAATAATTACTAAAAAATATTACCGATTACGTTTTTCAAAAAGCATGTACTGATTTTTAACTGATATTTGTATCAATAACGTTTGACCACACGTGACTCTAAAATCAACTTATACGTCACGATGACGTTACTGTAATGGCGCTTCACGCATACTTTGAGTTATTTCACGCGGGTGTTATTTCAGCGACGTATTGAAGTTTTCACTGTGCATTTTATTCTTAAACGAGTCATTTAGGTCATTTTCGATATCAAGAACGAAGCACCATCAAAAGTGGTTTTTTTTTTAAAGTTTAGTGAAAGCGAAAGTGAAATCAATGAGACTTACCCGAGTGCCGCCATGTCTCAGCGAATTGAGCCCTACCTTGTGCGATGACTTCGTGGAAGTGAATCCAACAGCATCGAAGACTAATTACACAGGTAGCACAACACCACTACACAATAATAATCAGATTCTTCCGATTTCACAATGACTGTAAATAATTACACGGCGGGTGATCACCGCGTGATGTATTCGCTATACTTCTAGAAATTTCGACTTACAATAATCACCTTACACTAACCAATTAGCACCTTTGTTGATGATTCAAATTATAAAAAAAGTTTTTTCAACAATCGCGTATCACTGTAGGTAAACTTACGATTAGTTTTTTCACATAAAATTAATTTATTTGACAAACACAAATATTTTCTTAAAAGATGCATAGATTATCTTTTAACACTAGTATTAGATTAAATATTTCCACTTTTTTGCATTCATTTATTAAAATTTGACAAAACAAGATTATTCTATTTAATAATTGAGTAATTATTGCACCACGGAGCATACGCGTCGAATTCAGTTGTAAACTGACTCGTATTGTACGGCAAAATGTCTGAGCACTATTTGAAGTTGTAAGGTTTATCAAAGTGCAACAATACCTGAGGGCAATGACCGTCTCTTTTCAAACAAAATGTACTATTTAAAAATGTGTTTGGTGCTCATTGTGACAATAATAAACCAATTTTTTATTCATGAAAAGAACTATCCATTTGTAAAGAAGCATAATACACGTTAGAAGATTATGAAGGTATTTTGTTCGGCAGAATGGTATTATAATATTTATTCATTTTATAGTGAAAATGTTAATAATATATTTTTAATTTGATATTTTTCATTAAACTAAGTGATTGTGTAAAATAATTCAACCAGATTTCACATAAATCGAATTCTTAAAATCCCTTTTTTTTCTAGACCTAGACACCTTATGTTATTTGACCACGGTCTATTTGTAAGAGTGTAACCAATGAACATATACTTAAATATATCAATATTTTTTTTTGCTGAGTTACAGCATTACTCATTCTAGATCATATTATTATCACAATAGGCTGTCTGCAAAATAAATGCGGATTTCAACATATCAAGCTATAAAAATCTTGAGCAGGATAGCTTAAATATTTTTTATTATTAAAATTTATTCTCAACTGTGATTTTGTAGGGTCAAGCTTCGATTGTGAACGATGCTAATATATTTAACGTGATGCTTCTTTTGTAAAATTCGCGGAATAATAAACGACTGAAGCACTTACAGCAACCATCCGCACAATGCACAATGGGAGAGAACTGGGGGTCCCCGGAAACCCTGTAAAAGCTGAACCTTTCCCTGAAATGCACGGCAATCTGAGATAAACCTTCGTTTCTCGCCCTCACGCTACCGTAGTAATATTAAGAAACATTGTTAGAACATTTTTAGTCATAAAACGAGTAAACACGAATAAGCAATACAAACTCAAAGCCTTACTTAATAAATTCCACTCTTCAAATATCAACCAGTTTATATTTAACGGCAATATTTTTACTAATAAACACTTATCAAAAATAAAATGTGTATATTATAATTTAGCACAAATATATAAATGCCTTGAATTTAAGCAACTTTTGTTTTATTCTATGAGCAGTATACATCCAAGCTAAGATGATCTGGAAAGAAGCATATATGCATGCAGTAAAAAGCATCCAGAAGCGCCGTTTCCGGCATTCACCGTGCTTTGTTTCCGGCATTTATCACAAAAAGCTTTTATAGAATAAGGCTATTTTCTCGGAGGTTTTTCTTCTCACGTTAACGTGAAAACAACTTTTAATTTTGACAAAAAAATCTGAAAGTTAAAAACTTAGCTAGCAGTTCTAGTAATTGAGTAAAGGACAATATAAATCCCGTAAATTGCTTTTAATATGAGAACATCTGTGATAAATTACTACAAAAAATGTTGTAGCACATGCCGCAGGAACCTTTTGCGGTGATCAGTCAAATTGGACGCTAAAATGGGCGGATTCAGGCTCAGCACTTAGCTGTTTGAATAAAATTTGAATAAATTGCTCAGATGATAGATCTATATTATTTTCAGTGGGACTAAGTAAAGTAGCGTTAGTCTCACAACACCGACGGCCTTGGATTGCCCCACTCGAGTCCTACTGTATTCCGAAGAGGCAATATTTAATACCGACGGGTTAAAGTGCTCCCATGCACGCGTTATTCCCTTGAAAGGTTCGTCTTACGTACAGAGAGTCTAGGTGGAGGTACACGAAGCCTGGGAGCCCCTGTCATAGACTAAGTGTCCTTTGTCTGTGCTCCGGCTCGAAGCGAATAAACTTTGATGTTTACGGCCATTCAACACACTTTGAGCGTAAAACACAGCTTAAAGATTATACCCATCGATGCACAAGCGCCATAAAGCTATGTCATCAGTATTCCGCGTACGGACAACCTCCTCTATCAAAAGCCGGAGGACGCATAAAGCACCACCACACACATCCACCCCTGATAAGATTCACTATATTGATTTAATCCATGCTACGAACTTATGATTATACATTGATCAAAATATTGCGTTGGAATGGCTTTTCAAAGTCATCATTGACCAGCTTTTTCTCTATTTATTTATTTTTCTCGCTTTTTACAATATTAATGTCAACATGTTTGTGTATCAAAATTGTTGACGGTTACTGTTACGTGTGATACATTTTGACCCATTTATCATCCGAAATGTTTTCAAAAACTCATGCAAATGAAAAACTATTTCAACTAAAGCCGTCTATACTGTTGTCATTCCATAAAAAAAACCCAAAAGGATTGATGTCATTTATTTGTGTGATTCTGGCCTTCGTGATGTGAGGCTCAGTGCACACGGGGACAACCTAGCGGATAAGCGAAAGAACAGTTGCTTTGTTCGCCGATTCGAGTTACTCAAATAAAATACTATGAAATATTGCAAATGTGAGTTGTTGAATTGACCGCACGGAAAGTCATGCATTGCACGAAACTGCGCCCCACCGCTGATCGGGTACTTGGGGGTTAAGATGCGATTATTTATAAAGCCTGGGAGGAAGAATTGCCAGATATGAAGTTCGATGCACCCAGACAGCGTGCCGCAGGGCTCACGCCGCATGCGGCAGCGGCACGCCGCACGCGGCACGCGGCACGCCGGGCCCGAGATAATATTCGGTGACCCAATTATCCCGAGGATTGCCGATTGTGTTGCCTGCGTGATAATTTTATCTAAAACTCTGTTTGCCATTGTCAGCTTTGAGAGCATTACTCGGCGAGATAACGGCGGATTCTTTACAATTTCCACGTTGAAATTACGCACGCGACTTTGTGAATTCGAAATGAATCGAGATAAAATGGCAGGTTTGCTGATCGTTTTATTTTTGGATTGGAGTTTTCCATAATATTGTCTTCGGATTGCGGCCGTCATGAACGTAGAGTTTTGCGCTCGAGCGCGTTTGGCCTGCGCAAATATTTGATTTTTCAAAAGTGTACAATTAATTTACGTAAATTGCATTGTCTACATTTGTTAAGTGGGATATTTTATTACATTTATTCTATTTTAAGAAAAATATACTTATCCGTAAATTTATAAACATTATCGCTTTATGTAGATTTGTTTACAAAAGAAAAATTTATTGTGTTGTAATGACATCATGTCCTCTTTTAATTTACAGCCCTAACAATCATAAAATCATAAGATGGACTGTTGTTGCGTCATTAAACAATGACTTACTAAAATATACTTTAGTAAGTAACTTATATTTATTACCTATTATCGCTGAATCCTTATAACGTTTTAAAGGCAGTTTTAGTCATACATATATATATATAAAGAACTTCAAATGCTAATTCCATCTTTAATTCTAACTGAAACGTGTGACGGAAAGAAGGACACTCATTAGTATAAGTAGCATAGGCTTCGTAGTCTTTTAATAGATTTTTTTTTTAAATTTAAAGATATTTAAATAAGAAATTTTCATGAAACCTACATTATGTACAGAGTTACTTTGTTAGTAAAAAGCTCGTCGTTTCCTTATTTACAAAATTATTCCTTTATAAATTCCATTGATAACATTTGATTATACCCAAGTTGTAATATTACAATAATCAATATTGATCTTTGATTATATTTTCAGTTCAAATATTTGTTTACTTGCGTCGTAGTCAAGTTATCAGCTTTTTTGCTAACAGTCGTTGTATTTTACAGTTTACAGTAATTTTAAAAAATACAAATAATATTTTTGAATATAAATACTATACTACTATACCATTGATACATTTTTAATTATAAAAAAAGTAGTAATGTTTTTACATGATTTATTTTGCTAATAGTCTAGCTTGGTACAATAAATATAAATTTAAATAATTACAAGTTAAGTGACAATACGAATCAATAGTTTTTTTTTGGTAGTCATTACGTTTCGTTAAATTATTTATCATACAATTATTTTATTCTAAATTCGATCCCAATCAAACCGTTCACTTCAGAAAAAAAAATCTTATAATGTCAAATATTTTTTGCTCGCATGAGACAATGGGAAAAAAAACATAGAACTTTATTCGAAGCCGAAGCTCTGAGCTTCGAATCCCATAGTAATAATAGTCATTAGTTGAATATCAAATCACCATTTTATAAATATACGTTAAAATATTTAAAATCAAGTTATCAAAAATGGCGTAGTTTTTTTTAGCTCAACGAAATTTTACAGAAACGCGTTATGTAAATCGTCCCGCGAATCCTTCATAACGCGGCAGCGAGTCATATTAAACTTTCTACTGGATGCATTTTCGTGTCATATTTATTAAAACTGCAGCTTCATGCGGGCGGAGGTACAAAAGGATGACATCACCGAGGCTGCCACTCGGAATGCACTCGCTCTTGTGTGCTCTTAAAAAGCGCAGCTGGCCAACGTGTCTAAAATGTTTATAAACCACACTATTCTGTGAAAGTATGAGCACGCCAGCGAAAGAGACTGAAAGGTTAAATCATGTGATACTGAATTCCAAACTGAAATTATTGGGCTCATTTCCACTGACATTGCACGGGTTGCATAAATTGTATTTATTAAGAATTAAAAAAAAAATCATCTTTGAGGGGAAATGTTTTTTTCCTTTGGATATGAGGATCGTTAATCATTTTTATGGAATTAAAGATACTTATTCTCGTAGTAAGAAATCTAGCATACTGGACTATGAATCGGTTCAGTCTAGCAAGGTTTTATTATGATTTTACCCAGAGTTTTTAATTCTGTAAAATTTATAAACCACCCCTTCAATCCTGAAATACTTATCATACGTCGATCTATCAAATTATCAGCGATACTTTGGCTTATGCTTTGACGATCAATTAAACGAGAGATCGAAGTGTACTATCACATTATGCAAGTAAATCTGAGCTTGCTGTGTGATTTTCTATGAAGTGCTAAAAGGTTTTGTTAATTTCAGGTCGAACGTCTGCCGAACTCCTACTAACAAGACCCGCTGCTGCCCGGGCTGGACCACTCACCCGGGGTCTCAGAAATGCGTAGTGCGTAAGTGTACTACTAATCACAACAAACATACAGCCTTCCCTCCGCCACTCATGGTATCTTCCAAGAAAGTAGAATTTTTTTAATTATTCAATCAAATAATTACTTTAACATCCGGCTGAGATAACCTCAACGACAATTTTGAAAGGAGAAAGTAGCAAATAAGCAAGCTGGTCAATGCGATCGAAGACGATTTTGCCTCGTGTATACAAGAAAAAAAAAAAAAAAACTCTATCAGAGAAAACCTAAATATAATATATAAGAACTACAGGACTCAAATAACATATTGCTCCCATTTATAATACAAGCGTTAGTTTCATAGTATATATTACAAGGTACAGCTTACTGGTTATTTAAGAGGTATAAAATAAGTAGCCTAGATAATTTACAGTATGAATCTGTTATCAGTAATTGAGGTTCATCTTACTTGATCAGGATGTTACATGAAATCTTGTGAAATTAAATACTAGCAGCGGATCGAGTAGGTAAAAATCGACTCGAGACCTTTGTGGAATGTTTCAATTAAAAATTAATACCACAAGAAAGAGAAAGAAATATATTTATGCTCGTTTTGATGAAAAAATTATGCCCACCCAGAAAACTTTTAAACCAGAAATAATAGTAAATACCTGATCAAAAATATTATTCTTCTATTTTGGATGATACTGTGTGTTCTCAAACTATCTATATATGTAAAGTAATTTAATGAATTAAAAAAATATTTAATAAGTTTTTCATCTGTTTTCTTGTTGTAGGGAAATTTTATTAAATCTTTTTGTAATAAAAATCTTTTTTAAATTTTATAATTATTTTTAGCATGTATTTTATTAATTGTTGGGCAATGCCATCTATTGACGCTTTTAATAAGCCTGTCATATTTTACATAAAATAATAATTTACAGTGATGTATTGTAGAATGTTTGCAACATAATAGTGAACTTATGCAATAAAGTGTTTATAAACAATGCTTGCAGCTGTCTGCTCAAGGAGTTGTGGTGGGCCCGGTGTGTGTATACGGCCCAACTTGTGCCGCTGCGACGGAGGCTACGAAGGCCCTTCTTGCAGCCAACACAGCATTACCAACTTCCAAAGTCAGTGCCTTATCACAACCTTAATACATTTCATGAAAAGTTAATTTATAATGTAAATAAAACAGGCCTTTATTTAAAAATATTTATTTCGTATTGAATGTATTAAAGTTATAAGAGTTACAAAATTACAAAACTTTCACAATTTTCCTTCACAATTACCTTTTATCAGCAACCTATCTTTGTTTAAAATTTTAAAAAACTAAAATTTCAAATAAATAAAATCTAAATATTGTGCTACTAACGCAAGATAAAATATTAAAGTCAACACGATGACACAATTATGTAAATTAAGACCATGGTTTTTTTTTATAATTTTAAAAATTTCAAAAGAAGTGAGAATAAGACACACAATCCTGAAGAATAATGATAACTGATAAATATAAATTTTCAGGACTTTAGAATCATTACGTTGCTTTCAAATAAGCACACTTGCTACCCTTTTGCTAGGCAAAAAATAAATAATGAGTAGATGAACACTCAAATTCATTAGCATACTAAAGATAAAAGTGATACTTTGTATATTTACTTGTGCTTGTAGTGGGAATTTGCTATTTTACAATAATATATGAAAATTGTATTTTCCAGATAGAAATCGTGGCGGTTGCAAAAGAATATGCATGAATGGTGGAACGTGTGTCAACGCCACATGCTCTTGTGCCCCTGGATGGACCGGAGAATTTTGCACCGAACGTGAGAATGGGACCATTTGCTTTATAAATTTGTTTTTATGAACAAATTTGTCATTTATTTTTCTTTCTCTCTTTTATCTAGTAACTAGTTAAAATTTTACTTAAGAGTACAAAAATAGCTGTCTCGTGTTGTTTAACTGAGTTTAAGAAATCAGAAGACAATACGCTACGTAGCAAAAACAACCAAAATAGGTCATTTGTCTATTTTAAAAGAAAAAACTTTATCTTATGTTTACTTTCCAAATACATAGAGTAATAATTTGCAACATATGTGTTAATTTCTTGTGCTGCCAGATAAGTAAACGTATCCGGTAATAAAACAATTATTTGATTTAATAAAAAGTAAAGGCATTAAATTGCAAATTACAAACATTTCAGCAATCTGCAGGGAGCCCTGCTTGCACGGCGGAAGGTGTATTGCTCCAGATAGGTGCGTTTGCTTCCACGGAGTCACCGGGAAACGCTGTGAAATAGGTAATAAAAAAAATCCCATGATATTTTTCAAGCAGTAATTTAATAATTATTATTTAACTTTCAATCAAAACTGATTTAAACTTGATTTGATGTAGCACATTGCCAAAAATAAATGAACTGTCGGTATTTTTTTCTGCTTTGAGAGTAGATCACTCATTTATTTACTAGTAGCAAGTAAATTTGTGACCCACAACTCCATATTAATTTGATCCATATTCTTTCAATTCTTGTAAAATGAAATGATTGTATTGATGAAAAATAATTGTGTTTTCTAATAAATCATTTTTAGTGCTTTATATTATATTTGTTAATGAATATAAATTATCATAACCAATTTCAGACAGACGAACTGGTCCTTGCTACACTGATATCAGAGGTAGCCTCTGCACAAACCAGCTTGATGGAGTGGTGTGCACGAAGAACCTCTGTTGTGCCACAGTTGGTAAGGGATGGGGGCACCCTTGTGAACAATGTTCTGATAGCCTAGATTGCAACCTTGGCTTCCTGAGAAACCTTAGCTCTGGAGAATGCATGGGTAAGATTTCATCATTGAATCAATTTTTTTTAGCGAAGTTATTTAAAAATTTAATTTCTGTTATAAAATTAATTATTTTATCAATAGATATTGATGAATGTGGCGCCATACCGCATCTGTGCGCCGGAGGGAAATGTGTAAACAGTATTGGTTCATTCCACTGTGAATGTCCGCCCGGCCAAACAAGAAATATAGAAACTAACAACTGTGAAGATAAGGACGAATGCGAAGATGAGAATATTTGCAAGGTAGATATTTATGATGCACCTAATTCCGCCTGCCCAATTTTCAGCCTGACTTTACTATCTGTGAAGACAATCCAAGTACTAAATCTTTTCTTTATATTTCAGAACGGCAAATGTGTCAACACCAAAGGATCATATTACTGTCTTTGTAACCCACACTTCATTCAAAGCCCAGATAGAAGATTTTGTATTGGTAAGTTCTTATAGAAACATTAATGCTTTGAGTGCACCAAAAAAATCTATAAGCCACACTTACCTTTGTCGATAATGAAGCAATTGAAAAATTAAATTGATTATATTATTTCTTCATTAATCTAGAATATAGTTGTAAATCAGAATTCTTTGTGGAATAATAAAGATATTTCTTAATGTATATTTAAAGTGTTTTCTTATTACAGATGGAAGGTTGGGCACTTGCTTTACCTACAGGTCACAAGACGGAGAATGTGCTGACAGTCTTTCCATGAGATTATCTAACCGAGACTGCTGTTGTGGAAAGAATATGGGTCGAGGTTGGGGCGATTATTGTGATCCTTGTCCTCAGCCTGGCGAATGTAAGTTATTTTTAAAAAATGTTTTATTAAAATATAAATCTATAACAGTATTTTTATATCGATGAAAAAAATACATTGTTATTATTATAAAATATATCCAGAGTAGAAAATGTAAAGGTGTTTTTTTTTTTAGCTGATTACAATAATCTGTGTCTGTGGAGTGTGACTTCAACTAAAAAAATCCAAGGCGGGGGTGGAACTAAGAGTGGACCAGAGACCGGGGGCCGGCCTCACGATGGAAACGGCAGCGGAGACAATGAACATGGAGGTGGCACCTTCCACTGGAATAATGGATTTGATGTACACACCAACTCTACCAATCCTACTATTCCACCGGGATCATACAGAATCAATGAATGCGTTCTCAGAAAGGATATGTGCGGAATCGGAGAATGCGTTGACACTATTCATGGGTAAGGGTTATGTTAATGAACCTACAAATACAAAGACATAAAACATATTGAAGACTAAGAATATTCAGTAATTCTTAATATATCAATATTTCAGGTATGAGTGCCTTTGTGCTAAGGGTGCTGAATTAGAAGAGGTTAATGGAAGAGAAGTGTGTGTGGACATCGATGAATGTGCTAGAGGGTACTGCCAAGGGGGACAATGCACCAATCTCAAAGCCAGCTTCGAGTGCTTGTGTCCTCCTGGGTTTGACATTTCAAACGATGGTAAGCGCTGCACTGACAAGGATGAATGCACTCTTTCCGGAATGTGCAATCATGGAACATGCATCAACATGGACGGAAGTTTCAAATGTCAGTGCAAAGGAGGTTTCAAACTCAGCAATACCGGAAGAGCTTGTATTGATATTGATGAGTGTTACGAGAATCCGAGGATTTGCCTGAATGGGCGCTGCGAGAACACAGTCGGATCTTATAAGTGCTATTGTGATAGTGGATTCACAGCATCGGAAGACGGTGCATTCTGCGTTGACTTGGATGAGTGCCACAATAATGGTAACTATATGAAATTGAGATCTTATTCACATCTACAAGGGTATCTCGATTAATCAATGATGCAATTTTATTACAGTTATCTGTGATCATGGAAAGTGTATTAATACTGAAGGCTCATTCCAGTGTATTTGTGATTCTGGTTATCGGATCGGAACTGATAGACAACATTGCATTGATAATGATGAATGTCTAAGTAATCCGTGCCAAAATGGTAGATGTATCAATTCTCAAGGAAGTTTTAAATGTGAATGCGCTGCTGGATTCGATCTAGGACCTGATGGCAGATCCTGTTTGGGTAATACTCTCTTTGAATATGAATAATATCCTAAAATTGGTTTCATTTTCATTGTCTATTATTAAATATTAATGTTGAAAAAATTTCGCAGATAACCGAAGAGATCTCTGTTATTCCCAATACAAGGACGGTCAATGCTTTAACCCCACATCCATAGCTGTCACAAAATCTAGTTGTTGCTGTTGTACCATCATTTCCGGTCACCCGATGGGCTGGGGAACTTCTTGTAAGGCTTGTCCTGTGCCTGGAACTAACGAGTTTGAGACTCTCTGTCCTCATGGACCCGGAATAACTTTCAATGGAAACGACATTAATGAATGCACTCAGAACCCTGATGTTTGCAAATTTGGGGCCTGTGAAAACCTCATGGGAACCCACAGATGCATCTGTAACCCTGGATATCGTGTGGATGCTACTGGAAAGATTTGTTCTGATATCAATGAATGTGAATTGGAAGAATCTGTAAGTTTATCATAAAATAATAAATTTAAAGATTAAATGTACCAGTTCTTTGTGAAGTTTATATTTAATGGCTTCGTTTTTAGCTCTGTGCTGGTGGCCAGTGTCGTAATACTCCAGGAAGTTTCCAATGCATCTGTCCTCCAGGAACAAAGCACGATGTGCGTCTGCAAATGTGCGAAGATGTAGATGAATGTGAAGAACAAGGAAATGACGCTTGCTCTAATGGTCACTGTGTCAATACCCAAGGATCATATGAGTGTGAATGTGAACCTGGTTATATTCTTGATAATACAGGAAGAGTATGTGTGGGTAAGATAATTTCTTAATTTCATTTTATTAGTTTAAGCTATTATTAAGAAAAGAGAGGGAAAAATGAGAAGCTTTAATTTTTTAATAATTTGGTAAATATTTTTTTTGAAACACCACAATCTTTTTATAGATAATCGTAGAGGATCATGTTGGACCAGATTGATATACGGACGATGTGAACTAAGTCTCCCACACCTTGTGCTACGTCAGGAGTGTTGCTGTACTGTAGGACTAGCGTGGGGATCTCCTTGTGAACCGTGTGACTTGTCGCTCTGTGATTGTCCTAAAGGATTCGCTAAGGTATTTTACTACAAATCTTACTTCTATACAAATTATTGCATCTTGTCTCAATATAAATGAATACTTGGTAATTTTGGTACGTCCATTTTTTTCTGAGTAAATATTAATATTAAAATATTTTTTTATTTTAGCTGGATGGCAAAGCGTGCTCTGACATTAATGAGTGCTCTCTTAACGCTGAGATTTGCCGAGGTGGAGGAACTTGTATTAATACTGAAGGAAGTTACACTTGTATGTGTCCCCCTGGACTTACACTGGATGTAACAGGTGATAAAATATTAAAAACTCATTTAATATCAACAACATGGCATAACTGGAATCTATGCGATTATATCAGAGTATGTCAAAACAGCAGTTCTTATAAAGCTGGATAACTTTTAAATTATTATATATTTTGGTATTAAAATGGATATTTGGCTCTTGTAAGACAACAAACAGAAACTAAGTCTTTCCCCTGCCAAGTTACTGTTGCCTGCTAGGCAATAGTAATTCTCAACGTCTTTAAAACCATATAGCTATTGCCAGAAAGTACTTTTAAAGTATTCTGAATAACAGAAAGTTCATTTGTAATGTGATTCTATTTACTGCTTTTCAATAATGATTAGTTTTACTGAATGTAATTAGGAGCAAACAAAGAATTTATAGGACAAGAAGTAAAACAAGAGCTAACCTTTTATGTTGGATTCAGGTTCTCGTTGCCAGGATATGAGACGTGAGGCTTGCTATACGGACCACAAACATGGACAATGTACGCATCCTGTAGATGGAGTGTTCGGTAAAGGAATTTGCTGTTGCTCTGCTGTGGGACGAGCGTGGGGAGGAGACAAATGTGAAGCATGTCCCCGACCAGGTTGCGTATAATTTTGATTTCCTTGGTTATATAATTAATATATACTATTCTTAGACAACACAGCAAACATACCAAATTAACTGTGGCTAAGCTAAGTTATGTAAATCAATCGCACTCTAATCGGCTTTATAATAGAATTGAGACATAACATGAATTTTCTTAATAGAGTAAAATTATTACATTTACAGGTTCAACATCCTTCTCTGAGCTTTGTCCTAAAGGATCAGGATTTTTGGAGAAAATTGATATTAACGAATGTACTGAGTTCCCTGGGATCTGTCAAAATGGAAGGTGCAAGAATTCTATTGGAAGCTACAGCTGCAGGTGCAATCAAGGATACGAGCTCGATGAAAACAAACTCAAGTGTATAGGTATGCATTTAAATATTTCAAATATTTTGTATAATTTAATTTGGAGTTATTATATACTAATTGTTTGTTTCAGATATCAATGAGTGCGAAATCGTTCATGGAGTATGTGGAAACGGAACGTGCCGAAACACTGAAGGAAGCTTCCATTGTGATTGCAATGAAGGCTACAATAGCAACAATATGATGAAAATTTGCATGGGTATAACTTACTGCACCTTTAAATTTCTTTCAAAACCTATCTAGCTAAGTTTAAATATTGTAAAATCTTCAATAATTTAAACTTTGACAAAAAAAATATTTTAGATGTCAACGAGTGTGCTGATACTCCGGGTCTATGCCGTGGTGGTCAATGCATAAACACACAGGGCTCCTTCAAATGCAACTGTCCCCCGGGACATGAAATTGCTGCTGATCGTCGATCTTGCAAGGATATTGACGAGTGCTCGAGGTCAAGTGGAATCTGTTCTAATGGAGTGTGTGAGAACATGATGGGAACTTATCAATGCGTATGCGATGAAGGCTATATACAGACCGACTTTAAATCACATTGCAAAGGTAAGAAATAATTTATTCAACCAAGAGAAAGTGTATTAAATAATTAATATTTATTAGTGATGTATTTCCCTCTGTTTCTTTCACATCATACGAGATGTTGATTGCACCTTGGAGATATGCTTTTTTATTTTTTTTCAATAAACTATCACTGAATGAAAAGTATTTATTTGATTCTAGATATCGATGAGTGTGAAGAAGAAAGTGCCAACTGTGATGGAGAGTGTATTAATTCCCCTGGAAGTTTCTCCTGTGCTTGCCAGTATGTTACAATTTTTTTATGTTACATCTCTTATAGCTTATATCTGCTTATAATTATTCACTAACTATTCTTTATTTAAGGAATGGTTATGCTTTGCAAGCTGATGGTCGTTCGTGTATGGATATTGACGAGTGTGTAGATAATCCACGTGTTTGTAATGGAGGTCGCTGTATAAATAGCAAAGGAAGTCATACATGCCAGTGCGGTCCAGGACTTTTAGCAAATGATGACTCCACCACCTGCTTGGGTAAATATACACTCAATATAACCAAATTCATGAAAACCGTGTGGTCATCATCACTGACAATAATAAAAACCTTAATTATAAATTCTTTTTCTTCCAGACATCGATGAGTGCGTTACAAAGTCTGACATTTGCGGCAACGGCGACTGCTCCAATACAGTTGGTGGCTTTGTATGTCGCTGTGAAGACGGATACTCGGTGAAGCCTGAAGATGGACCACAATGTTCTGATGATGATGAGTGTTATTTGGGAACTCATAAATGTAACGAATTTGCTGACTGTATTAATGTGCCGGTGAGTATATAGAAATTACAAGTGATTGTTTCATTCATTCTATTGTAGGTGCATCAAATTCTCAAGTAATGAAAAATTTTAAAAATCTGTATTATATTCCACTGGTGTTGATATTTAATAACAAAGACTTATATTTTTATTCAAGGGTCAATTCCAATGTAGATGCCGAGATGGATTCACAGGAAATGGACTGAACTGTCAGGATATTAACGAATGCCTTTCCAACAATGGAGGCTGCCATCCCAATGCCCAGTGCATCAACAACGATGGGTCCTTCCAGTGTGTGTGCGACACAGGGTTTAAGGGGAACGGGTAAGATCCAGTCAGCTTTATATTATCAGATCATTGTCACAAGTCACGCTACTAATCAAAATCCCCAAAAGTTTTATAGTATAAAACTTTTCCATTCAAATCATCATCATCATAACATTATTATTAATAAATTATTGTGCGTTTTATGGGGCAAAAGCCAAGGACTGGGGTCTTAACACGTTAACCAAAACATAGTTTTTATAATATAAAATTGCCAAAGATATATATATATATGCCATTGCTATCGACTGATACTTTTAAGAATATTTGTCTAGATTTTAGTAATTACTAACAGTATAAATAAGCTTTTTTTAAATGAAATTTTATTACGTTCATGTATAATTTAATGTTTATAAAGTTTTACATAATGATTTGTGTTTAAATGCTTTCTGCTTTTTTGAATAAACTTCTGCTTTTTAACATCACCAAGTGTTTTCATTTTCATTTTTATTAGCACTAACTTAAATGCTAACAAAAAGAAAAATGTTTTTCTCCAATATTGGATTAATCCATACATCAGTGGTCATTTATCAAATGGAGCTAATTTTTAAGCATAAGAGAGATTTTTATAGAACAGTTATAGTATTGATTTAATTATGAAATTTTATAAAAACAATCACCATTAACCAATGGTAAGATATGTGACTTTGTACTCACTGCTTGGAGGCTTGAATCATCACCCCAACAAGTAGAGGCCTGCTTAATATTTTAAAACCTTTTTTGTCATCTTTTTCAAGTTATTTTTATTTGATTAATTTGTGTCAACTCTTTATTTTAAAAGAAGTTAAATCGTTTTTTTAAATTTAATGTAACATATATGTTATAGTTAAGGTGTAAAAACAGTAGGTAACCTAAGAAATGAACATTTCTTATTTTTTCATAGAATGCTTAATATATGATTGGGAATTATTAAAGATTTGTGGTAAATCACTGGATATAAACTATTTGCATAAAACTGTACTTAACTTACCAAAATTTTTATCAACTTACATTGCTATTAAATATATAATAGTGTGTACTAAATGAAAACATTTTTTTCAGATATTCATGTGTAGATATTGACGAGTGTTCAAACGATGGTAAACTCTGCGAGAACGGACATTGCCTTAATTCACCAGGTGCATTTAGCTGCGACTGCGAAATGGGTTTCATGCATCCTGATGAAACCAATGACCAGTCTTGCGTTGGTAAATATTTTTAAATGAATGCATATTACAGGTTCTCATAGATGTATTATTACTTCATAGATTCGTGGTATATTTTTTGTTGGTTATTTTCAGATATTAATGAATGTAAAGTATTCTACAATCTATGCGTCTTCGGAAGATGTGAAAATATGATTGGAATGTTTAAATGTCAATGTAATGATGGATATAAAATTGACGGTAGGTTAACAATAATTATTTATTAAATAATATAGACATTCATGATATTTATACTAAGAGAGAGACGTAGAACTCAGCTACTTTGTTAATCTCTGACTGAAGTTATGGTTATTGTGAAAACCGGGGAATATTGCAGAGAGAGAAGTAAAACTCAATGAATTCCAACCCGCACAGAATGTTTGATTGATTCAATTTACATCATTGTTAGCAAATAAACTAATATATATTTTTTATGTGCTAATTTTAGAGACTGGTGGTAATTGTACTGATATTGACGAGTGTCTAAGCCCTCAGTCGTGTCTATACGGAACGTGTGTTAACACAAGAGGAAACTACAAATGTGAATGCCCTGTCGACTATGAACTTGTTTCTGAAGGAAATGCTTGTGTTGGTATGTCTTTCAATATATTGCTCACAAAAAAATTCTATTGAAATCTAATGTGAAAAGGCTTTGAAGCTCATGCCTAAAATATAGTTTTACTCCATTTCAAAAAAATATTTATGCTATTTAATATTAGCAAAATTTATCAGGATAAGTCAATGAGAAAAAATTAATGCAAAGTTTCATTCATTAGATCGTCGCAGCTCTCGGTGCTATCTGGACTATACCTTCGACCGTCACACGACCCGCAACCGCTGCCTCCAGTCTCTAGCTGATGATATAACACGTGCAGCATGCTGTTGCTCTGTTGGCCGAGCTTGGGGACCGAGGTGTCAAGAATGTCCACCTCCAGAAAGTGAAGAGTACCGCACACTCTGTCCCGGAGGACCAGGATATAAACCAAATGTCAACACGGTATGTAATCATTATTTCGTAGCATCTTGGGGAAATGTTTTGCATTGATTAGTTTTCAAACTTAGAGTAAAAACTCTAAGTTTGATCTCTCTGATATAAATTGTGAAGTAATTGTATAAATTTACATAATCGTCTATATTAGTATCATTTGCTAATGTAGAGATCATCAGGTTTAACATTGTTAGGGAGGTCTAAATTAGTACATGTAGTTATTTGTATAGTTTAAAATATTTTCATTGTCAGTATTTTTAATAACACCAGTAAATCTCTTTTTACAATATATTGTTAAATTGTTGGATTATAACAATTTTAAGAACATATTTTTTTCAGGTTGTTTTGGAAGATATCAATGAATGTGAAGAGCATCCAAATATCTGCGTGAATGGTCAGTGTACCAACACATTTGGCTCCTTCATGTGCTCCTGCAACGAAGGCTTCAGATTAGATGGAACAGGAACTCAATGTGTAGATATCAATGAGTGTGAAGAAAATTATGATCTTTGTGGACCCGGTGTTTGTCATAACGAGGATGGAAAGTATGTGTGCTTGTGCCCACAAGGATACATGGCTCTGCCAAGCGGAAGTAAGTTCAATGTGAACCAAGTTTGTAAATGAAATGACTATAACCATTCTTTGTTTTATGAGTTTATAATATACACTTATTAGTAACAAAGTAATGCATTTTCCGTTTAATTATTTTATCTCTATTTACAGAGGATTGCATTGATATGCGTAAAGAGCAATGCTTCATGAATTTTGCTAATGAAGAATGTTCAAATCCCATGTCCGACAAACAGACTCAGATGATATGCTGTTGCTCAACGGGTAAAGCATGGGGATCTCCCTGCACTTCTTGTCCACAACCAGCAACTTGTAAGTTACTATAATATAATTCAAAATCTTATAATAACCATTCATCTAACAAAAGTTGAAATTAATGTGGAGAGTATAATTGTTATAGAAAGCTGTATTTACAAATTTGGAGATTTATCAATCAAAACTTTTAAGAAATAACTCAACCAATCAGCAAATAACCGTTTAGCCACAAGAATAAAAACTAAAGCTATTTTATACACTTTAAAAATAAATTTGAATTTCTAGATGAGTACATTCAACTTTGCGGTAGAGATCCGGGCAAGATCATGAACAAGTTGACAAACCAGACTGAAGAAATTAATGAATGTTCTCTCATGAGTTCAATGTGTAAACACGGAGCCTGCATAGATACTCCGGGAAGTTTTGAGTGCCACTGCAACAGAGGGTTTGTAATATTTAAATTAATCCTTAAAATAATAATACATATTGTTATTCATTATTTCCATATAACATTATTTTTCAGATATATCTACGATATTGAATCTCACCAGTGCCGAGACGACAATGAATGTCTTCACATACCAAATCCGTGTCAAGGAAATGCTCAATGCATCAATCTACCAGGACGTTTTGAATGCCGCTGTCCAGATGGCTATAAACTTGGAGCTAGGTACATAGATTTTTTGCTATAACCAACCAAATTGTACAGATGGATTTTCATAAGCACACTTTTTTGACCTACGAGAATAATAAAACTCTTGCAATCTTTTTGATACAAACCTTGAAATTAGTATCAAATAGACACTTTAATATGAATTTACTTAGAATACATTTATGGAAGTATTATCACATGTTACTTCACGTATTGTTTTGGTTTACAGCATGCGTGATTGCGTAGATATTGATGAATGTACAGAGCGTGCAGGGGTTTGCTCCAATGGAGACTGTCGCAATCTGCAAGGATCCTTCCAGTGCGTGTGCAGGCCAGGATACTCTCTCACCTCACAAAAGGATAATTGCATCGACATTGATGAATGCCAGAGACACCAGAACGTCTGTAAAAACGGCACTTGTGTTAACACTGTTGGAAGTTACAAGTGCCGCTGTCACGAAGGCTTCAAACTCAGTCCGAATAATGATTGTACAGGTAGGAATCCCTGGAAAAAAATTTGTGATCAAGTTTTTAAATTTGATATACCTATTTATAATAATATTTTTATTTACACAGATGTGGATGAGTGCCGAACCATGTCATACCTATGTCGCAATGGAAGATGCAGAAATACTATTGGAGGTTTCTTCTGTGAATGTGCAGCAGGTTATGTACTTGCTGAAGATCGTCAACATTGTAGGGATATTGATGAGTGTAAAGAGGTAAGCTTTAACAAAATAAGAAAACTGAAAAATCGAAAATGAAATTGTAACAAAACCGATAACCTAATATTTATTTTGTTAGACCGTGGGACTGTGTCCTGAACCAGGGCGCTGCCAAAACACAATGGGTAGCTTCTCTTGTTCGTGTCCACCAGGATTTCGTCTTGATGCTAGTAAACGAGGGTGTGAAGATATCGACGAATGCTCTGAACGATCAGGAGTTTGTGAAGACGGAGAATGTACCAATGTTGATGGAGGCTTCAGCTGTACTTGCCCTGATGGATGGATCACTAGTCGAGATGGCATGAACTGTGTTGATCAGAGAAGAGAATACTGCTACGACTTATTAGAAAGGTAATTGTTTATTATTCCTAGAAAATGTATCTTTCAATTTTATTTTATTTAAACTGAGCCAAACAAATAAACCTAACAAATGCAACTTTTACAGTATAAAAATATTTTTATAAATACTTTCAGACGTCAATGCAGAGACCCCAGATCTAAAAGCCTGACAGCTAAGGAATGTTGCTGCTCCAAAGGTGTTGCTTGGGGAAGATACTGCCAGACATGTCCACAACAAGGATCTAGTAAGATAAAGCATAATGACTACCCACATTACTAATAATAAAATAACAATAAATCATCACCAATTAAAATCTGTCATTGACCCAAGCACAATAGTTGTCTTTTGACAGCAGTTGACTGAAAATCATATTACAATGTTTCTGTTACAAATAATCATGTTTTATATATTTTTCATCCCTTCAGAGGAATTCGAGAGGCTGTGCCCGGGGGGTTTGGGACATGTAAACATCGGAGAGGATTTGAACGAGTGTATTTTGAATCCCGGTGTTTGTCGTGGAGGAGGAAACTGTGTCAACACTGACGGATCCTTCCGCTGTGAATGTCCACTGGGCTATGTGCTTGATGCCTCAGGTAATAAAAATGTATTTATTTAACACTCAAAAGAAATTTCAACATATGTGAAATAACTTGAATTTTATATAAAACAGTACTTTTAATTTTATGGACTTTATTTGATTATAAAGGTTTTTAATGTTAAAAAATATTTCTAATATTAATTTGTTATCTTAGGCACAAACTGTATTGATGATAATGAATGTATTTCAAACCGAAACATTTGTGGAAACGGGACATGCTCAAATGTTGAAGGAGGATTTGAATGTCAATGTGGTCCCGGTTATGCCCCAGGACCTCTTCAGGTATAGAAATGTTTTATTCTCTTTACTTTGAATCAATTTACTGCTGTAAGCTGCAAAAAAATATTTAATTATTTACTATTATTATTGACTGTAGACTTGTGAAGACATTAACGAATGCAGAGAACTCGGAAATCACTGTGCCTTCCGGTGTCATAATGTTCCTGGATCCTTCAGATGCACTTGCCCATATGGATATGCACTTGCTCCAGATGGTATCCACTGTGAAGGTAAAAAAATATATATTCATTAATAAGTAATTACAAGTAATAAAAGATTATTTTCAGACATTGTTTTTTTATTATTTTTACAGACGTAAATGAATGTCAAACACCTGCAAACAACTGCAAGTACAGATGCAAAAATTTAGTTGGCACTTTCATATGCATATGTCCAGATGGCTTTACTCAGGTAATCGCTAGGTTTTATTTCACATACCTACATACTCGTATTTCTATGTAACAACAATATGAAGATTATATTCTTTATCTTTATTACTATTGGTTTTCTTAGGTTGGAACAAGCGATGAATGTGTTGATGTAAATGAGTGTGCACTTGATCATGAACTCTGTAAAGATGGAACTTGCGTAAACACAGAAGGAAGTTATACTTGTGATTGTCCTGCTGGATTTGAACCTAGCTATGATGAAAAATCTTGCATTGGTAAGAATATTTAAACATTTGAAACATTTTTCAATATCCTTTTTAAGGATTTTAGTTTCACACTCATAATATGTGTAGATCGACGTCTCGGCATCTGCTTCCGTCACCTTGCTGCTGGGCGTTGTATACAGCCTACCATGACTTCGCTCACCACTCAATCCACACGTGCTTCATGCTGCTGTTCTACTGGAGAAGCCTGGGGCCCGAGATGTGAAAGATGTCCACTTCCTGGCTCTACACCATACAGACAAATGTGCATGTCAGAGGGACTTACTATTGATGGCGTAGGTAAGAGAATATTCACACCTTTCAATTAATTTTAGATATTAGTTTTCCCTGACTATTATCGATATGCTGATATCGATATCAATGTGGTTTTTTCAAACAGTTCGTTGAAACCTTGGTTTTAAAACAATGCATTTAGTTTAAATCAATAAGATTTTGAATGCCAAGTTTGACTCAAGTTGAAATTAAAATATTTCAAGTAACATACTGTTTATAATACTCTACTTAGAGCCACCTAAAAAATGAAGGAAAACTTTCTCCCCAAGTGTTATCTTTTTAATGCTGAAAACTTTTGTTTAATTCCAGATATTGACGAGTGCCAGATGATGCCAGATATTTGTGTGAACGGTCGCTGCTTTAATACCCTCGGTTCTTATCGCTGTGCTTGTAACCGTGGCTTCAAAGCTGACTCCAGTGGCTTGCATTGTCGAGACATTAATGAATGTGCCCTTCGACCTGACCCCTGCAAATACTCATGCACCAACACAGAAGGATCCTATCTATGCTCGTGCCCAACAGGATTTATACTCAATCCAGGTGAGAAATTAAATCACTATTTTTAGTTGGTTTCAAAAATTATTGAAAACTTCTAAAATTATTTTTTTCTGTTTAAAACAGATGGTGTGTCATGCAGTGACGTTGATGAATGTGCTCTGAACACTCACACGTGTCATCAGAACTGTATAAATACAGAAGGTTCATATGAATGCGGTTGCAAGCCTGGATATAAGCAACACGGCGATACCTGTATTGGTATGTTTATTATTTATACTCTGCCTTCAAAATTCGAATATTTTTATTTGATAACAATACATTCAAGTATTTTTAATATATAAAAGAATTTATGTTTGTGTTATTTAATTGGTAACTGTTTTTCTCTTTAGATGTAAATGAATGTAAAGGAGAATCTGGTGTATGTCCTGCTCCTGGCACTTGTATCAACACATTAGGAAGCTTCAAGTGTATTTGCCCCAGAGGTTTCAGAGTTGATTCTTCAGGTTAGTATTTTGCTTAAAAGTGACATAAAATAATAAATAAGTGGGTACTTAAACTAAATTGAATTTATTGACTACAAGAAGTTATATTAATTTTCTTAAAATTTTAGGAACATATTGCACTGATCAAGATGAATGTGCGGATGACTCTAAATGCGATTCCAACTGCCAGAATCTTGTAGGAGGATATCGTTGTGGTTGCCCTGATGGTGAATATGACTTATTACTATATTTACGTTTGTTAAATCATGCAATCCAATAAAAAGTAAGTAAAACATATAATCAAAACAGAACATCATTTTTTTTAAAAGTAAAAATCAGGTTACAGTAACAAATGGAAAAATATGATTCACAGTGTAAAATTATGTATTGAGTCAGATTGTGGTCTAGCAATATTGAGAAAATTCAGGAGATCAATGAATTCCATATAGAGATTGATGAATGATTCAGGTTTTGTTCAACATCCGTCCCAGAAGAAATGCGTAGATGAAGATGAATGCGCTTCCAACCCTTGTGCTGGAATGGGCCATTGCTTCAACGTTCAAGGAGCCTATCGCTGCGGCTGTCCAGATGGTTATCAGTTTGACAACACTCATCAAGTCTGTTTGCAGGTTAGCAACAATTTATAAATTTCATTATTCTCAAAATTTACTAACCAAATTAATTAGTATTATTAATAAATGAGAGTTGTCAATTAAACTAAAATTACTGAATAATTTAAAAAAATATATTGTTGTATATTTTCTGAATTTGACTGTATTTCTTAGTTACAGTATAATTATTTATATTATTCAGATGAGCTCAGGCTGTGCCGGAAGCCCTTGCTTCTTTGGCTGCACCTCTGCCGGTAATGGAGGGTTCTCATGTGGATGCCCACAAGGATATCATGTTGTCGGTAAGGTGTCTTCAACTAAACAATAGTGATATTTTTGGCTCACAGAAAATTTTAATAAACTTCTGATTATTCCCTAAGGTCAAGGACATTGCTTATCGACAATCGATGGTGGATATGGACATGATGATATCGGAAACGTTCCAACTTACCCCATACAAGATGATCTCAATGGTAGAAGGGGTGACCAGAAAATTATTTCTACTGAAGGATGCTTCTCTTGCAAGGTAAATAAATGCTAATTCTGTAACAGAATCAAAATTTTAATGGTGTATCTATATTTCTACAAAAAATATTAAATATTATTTTTAAAATTAATAAAATATTTCGAATAAAGCATTATTTGGGTTATTCAGCTAACACTATATTTTCCTCATACAGCCTTCAGAAAAAACTCATGCTATCACCAAATCCAATAAATTTCATTAACTATATTTTTTTAAAGTAGTTTATGAATATGTCGGGTGTTGTCAAACATAAAAAAAGCTAAGAAATTTTTTCATTAATAGGTGAACGGACGCCATCGCAGAGACTCAAAACACGCGCATCATCGTAATGCAACCTCCCCCGCTGAAGCATCATCAGACATTATGGAACTTTTGTCAGAAGTTGAGAAGAATAATAGCACTGAGAGTAGCAGTCGGTATCCACCTTTCTTACAACGAAGGAAAAAGAACAAAGGAAAAAGAGGTAATTTACTTCTATTCTTACTGTTAAAAACTTGGGAACTGAAGTTGTTAAATAGTTAAGGTATTCAAAAATTTTAAGATATGATTTAAACTTTTAAATGTACTAAGTTACAGTGATAAAGTGATATTAAATGTTATATTCTAATACAGATGCCAATGCAAATCTGAAGAAAAACGGAAAGAAGAATGGAAAGAAGAAGTTGAGAAACGTAGATTCAGAGCACGTTCTTGTTAAATTGGATTTATCACAAACGAAACACAAGAAGGAAATCATCAAAGTACGACCTTCGGTTAAGGTGAGCAAATCATTTTGAAATATAAGTAAATTATAAATAGATATATTTTATTATATACTCAGTAAATCATCATAATGATAATATTCAATATCATTATCAATACAAAATGCATGCTAAGATCTTTATTATCTTTTTCTCAGCTTAAGTCTATGTTTCTACATTTTAGATTTGTTATTAAAGTTTTAGTGATTTTTCTATGCCTTTATGAGTGTTACCAACATTTATCGTATGCGTATTTTTTTCAGAACAATGAAATAGTTTACAAAATCTCTAAGGGCAATGAAGCCAAGAAGTTTGGCTTGACAAAGATGCACGGAGAATGGGTGCTGCACTTCAAGAGACGGCTAAAGGCTCCAGAAAACTTCCAACTGGAGATTCAGGGCAAGGTCCCACCCAGGACAAACCAAGTCAACGGAACATACGAGAAGCCCCTGAAGCTCTTTGTAAACATCGAGGTGACAGAATTACCCTCATAGGGATTGTGTGCTAAATGTTAAGATTATAAATTATTCTTCCAAGTGTGAATACTTTGAATGTGTGTATTTTTACTGGAATAAATTATATACGTTTAGTATAGCAATAAATATGTTAAGTACTCCGATGGTCTAATATTAAAATATTGAATGTCTAATAATATTGATATGGAGTTTGGATACTATTTCACGAAATGTTTTATTTTATTAAATAAAGCCTTCATGAAAATTTACTGAAGCGTACTTGAAGTAGTCAATAAGTTATAATTTTCAAATAGTTTCTTATATACTAATACTAAATCAGTTAATATTTGTTTGATATTATTTATTGAAAATTGAAACATTCAAAGTATTCACACCGTTTTGCCTGGTGTAATGTTGACATAGAGACGATAGGGGTGTGCCATTGCCAAAGCTGTCTTTAGGACACGTCGGCTACGAGACAATTATAAAACTGCCTTCTAGGTTACAAATTATAACACTGCCCTTCAAATCTTAGAATAACACGCCACAATACACGCAGCAGATAAACGCTTTATTATATTTGGATTTAAAATGGACGATAATATGAATGACTAATAAATGTTATGGCCACAACGAGGCAGTGGAGATATGAATAAGAATGAAGGCAACTAATGTATAAAATATGTGCTAGAATAAACTTAGGTAGTTAAGATTCTGTTTTGATAAAGAAAATATTTGCAGTATTCAATAATATGAATATATACCATGGAGAGGCGTGCCTCGTTGTTTAGATAGACAGGTGTGGATGTATGTTACTCGGGAAACACATCTTCAATCGTGTTTTTTATAACTTTGTTAAACTTCAAAAATCTCATTATTGCCTCTTTTAGGCTCACTCAAGCAATAATTTAGTGTAACACAACTCTGATCAAAAATCTTTATATTTATATACAAAAAAAAAATGGGATTCTTGATAAACTGAAAAACACATGTTTAAAAAATTTGTTGAGCCTTCAAAGTTATAAACTTGATAGATTCATATTTTGTTTCAAGCAAACACCATACATGAATCCTTCTAAAAATTCCAAGTCCTTTATACTGTGCAAACAGTTTTAAAAAAAACATTTATCAGAGATGCTTGAAATATATGTTAGTTTCAAAAAAAATTAAAGATTTTATGCATCACTCACATATTTTTCAACTAAAAAATCACAAATGAACATTATTATAGTACCTAAAAGAGTTTTGTTCAAGATACTTGTTACAAAATAATGCTAATTGTGAAATTGGATAAACGAAAGGCAAATGTGACTTGAGGACGCTAATGCGCTCATCAACTTTTTCACTCTATAGATTCATCTATGTTGTTTATTTTTCACATTAAATTTGATCCACTGTAACTTCAAATAACAATTACGTTGACCATGATTCTTTACATTCAGGCTATTATTTAGTAAGCTACAGCAATACTTATACTTTTCTCCCTTCCGGGTCCTTTCGCCACAACACTTAAAACCACAGTTTTAAAGTTACGTCCCTATTTTCCCTAATTTCTCAATGGCATACATTAAGTGATTATTATTGTTATAATTGCCAATAGTTTATATATGTAAAATATTCATTCTGTTGAAATATTGAGGAGTCTACTACCTATTATAATCTCTAAAGCACAAGCCATATTTTTAGATAGGATTTGTTTTAAATAAAAATATATTTATACATGATGCACATTATTTGTTAGATTTCTATACTACTACTAATGAAATTATATATATGAAATATATAAATATTTTGTAAAAGTTTATTTTTATTTTTAATTATAAAACGTCGAATCATTTTATATCAAAACCGATTTTCGTGTGTGGCTTCATATTCACAATTACGATTATATTTCATTCATAGATTCACGAACATGGAAAAATATTCTACGAATCTTCAATACCTGTATTGCACACCCGACAATTATTATTTCTATTATTTTTAATATCATTTCATGTCAAAATTCATAATTATAATTTCTTTATTTATTGATAAAAAAATATTCCAATGTATATATACATGAGTTTGCATAGTTATGAAACACATTTCTAAATTTTGGTACGATTCAATATTTCTGGCTATATTAATAAAATAATTTAGGAGTTGTCTCCATTATGTAAACGTAAATATATATTTTATATCACACAACGGAGTCAGTTATTATAAAACCTGTTGAAAGTTTATGAAAAGCAATGCAGATTTTCTATTTTAGCATTAAACTGTATGAGTTTTTTTTTAATTGAATGAATCAATTATTATTTCACTAAAATTGAACTATGTGATGTGTTGATGCTTGAATTTAATTTAATTTTAAATTATGTTTTTATTATAAATTCTTACGTTAACGCAATAGATTGCTTTGTGAACTACTTGATCTATAGAAAGAAAATAAAAAAATAAATAGATTTATTAGGTTTGACAGATTTCCACAAGTGTTTAACACTGCCATATAGATTTAGGTATCTTTTCTTTAAAAAGCCTCTAGCTAGTAAGTAGCGTTATGAAATTCAAAATATTGTGAATGTACAAAGTGAAGATCCTTTATGTTCTACCTGTATTGATATAAACTGATAAATAACAAGAGTATTCAACAAAGTTTGTGTTTTATTTGCCCAAAATACAATATAATGCATACAAACATAATATCACAAATATATACATTCATTCACCGAGAAGAAATATCATCGCTTGATTATAAATTGGGGCAAAGATGCGTCCGAAAGTAGTTTTAATATTGTTCTTCTGTTGACACAAAATAAAGATAAAAGTTACTCTTATTGCCTAAATTATCGGATGTTTCTCTTATCCACATTAGTTATTTGGTCAAAAGTACTCATTTTAATATTCATTTTGAAAAACATGTAAGATGCATGCTATTTAATATCAAGAAAGGATGCAATTCCTTGAAACTCCATTTAAAAGGTATGTTTTAAATATTTATGTTACAGATTACTTTCTAACTATAAAAACTATTTTTCAGTACTTTCTATTTTTTATATATTACATATTAAACATAAGGGTGAGTTTTCTATTTACATTTATGCTCTTGCTAGCCAATATGTTAGTTGACGTTAATTTAAAAAAATAGCTTACACACTAGTTTCTATACAAGTCATTATATTCAATACCAGAGTAATGTCACCTTAATATTAATAATAAAAATATGTTTATTATACGTATCTGAAATAAAAAAGTTGTCTATACATTATATATTAAATTTACAGAAATGTTTACGTACATCATATTCTAATTTGTGTCTTCCATCAATTTTTCTTCAAGTTATCTCGATTCGTTTGCTCGAAATTTTAGATCACAGTTTTCAGTCAGTCGATCGGAAAATGAAACAATCAGCAGCGGTTAACTTATTTTACAGTCTTTTTTGGAGTGAGTCAGCCGAGTTCTCGACTCCAGCGGCACTTAAATATGTATATTATGCTGATCTAGCCGACTAGAAAGCTTTCATATCGCTCGGCCTGTCTCATAAATACAACATGAAATTTAGATTACTCCAAAACTGAATCTATTTCAATACAAAAGGAGTCACCGATCGCACGGAACGTTCACACTGGGGCACAATCACAGCAGAAGTTCACCGCCCTCTCCTCCCAAACCCACAGCTCCTTCAGCTCTCGGGGCAGCCCGGCCGAGCCTTCCCTTCTTCCGACATTGACGCACCTTCCCTTCTTTCTCCTCAGAATCTTCACCGCGAACGAGCGAGCGACGCACGCGAACTTGCCGTACCAGCAGTCGTGCTTCGTGCACTCCACGCTTCTCAGGTATCTCGGGAAGTAGTCCGGGCCCAGGTCCGTCCACTTGACGACCGCTCGGCACTCCCACGGAGTCGAAGTGCTCGTCGACCTCCTCTTCCTCTCCTCGCGGGAACGACCCTCGACAAAATGGTCCGCCTCCCACGCCGGAGCGTCGTCCATCTCTCGCGCGAAATCCAAGTCGACAAAGAAAGGTCTATAGAAAGAGGTTTCTCTCTTCGGATCCGAGGCTCCGGCGCTCTCTTCTCCGTCCGGGGGCTGTCCTATGCTCATGTAGCGGGGATTGTACGCGGAGCCGAGAACCCCGGCCAGATCGTTGCGTTCGAGGGGGATGCAGTCGGCCTTGACCGTTCCCACCCCGGAGCCCCCGAAGCGCCCCACAGGCGAGCCCCGCAGACTCGCAGCCAGCGCAAACTCGAGCGTCGACAAAATACCCCCGACCGAAAATACTAACAAAAACACCTCAAAAGCCGACGCAGTCGCCATTTTAATATTTATTGTTTTTGATACATATATACTAATAGCTAGCCGAAGGGCCACTCGCTCATCGCTTCTATCTCAAAGACATGTCACTGACAATATATTCCAGTCACTCGAATACCCGGTCACGATCGATCACTGATTACTAAAACCGATTGCAGCCGATTTGCGGGGCCCATTTCTCCGCCCGGCTCTGACGAATGCCCTCGGTATTTTATTTGGATCCAGATTCGCCATTAAAGCCGCACGAGTGCCGGACGGCATTTCACATTTCGTAATATCACAGAATTGGGAACTCGCGGGGAATTATATCACAAGTCGTCGTCGCTTCTCCCGCTCCGAGTGCCTCTCTCTCTTTCCGGGAGAGCTCAAGGTTCGGACTTTCTTTCGGCGATTGCGGTACACCGATTAGTCTAAATCGTTTGAACGGATTCAAATCACACCGTGGGTAGACAATTTAAATACTCTTGATTCTCGCAGCGGAGCGGTCGCGGATCGTTTTGCCGGTCGGTCGATATCGCTCGGCTCTGCCTCGTATCCGACGATCGAGTAAAAGGGTTCAGGTTGGGTATCAGTATGTCCATATTTTTGACCGACATCACTGCATGCGGTCGGCCAGGCGCGGCACGCAGAGCTCTTCCTTCATCGCAACTTCCAGTTTGAGTCCACGCGTCGAGTTCATTTTGACTGTCCCGATTGTCGCAAGATTGCAATCGTCATCGTCGTCAATCCGCGGGGGTCCGAATACCGCCTAAAATTAAAAAAAAAATTGTTCATGCAAGAGATAAACTTTTATTTTAGAAAAAAAATCAGTACGATTGAACAAATTAATATCAAATACATTGGAAAGGGACTTTGACCCAAATTTAAAAATTAATTAATCCCTGGTATATAAATATATTTTTAACTTAGAATAGATACTTATTTATTGATAAAATAATGATTTTGTTTGTCGATGGTGATAATTGGATAATGGTCGAGGGCGCGAGGGGGGGGGGGGGGGCAGAGATGGCGTTTGTTATTTCTGAATACAAATATATTTATTCAAGATGGCGCGGCCCCCTGGCGACCTCTCGCCGCGTTACTCGGCGTCACCGAACTACTGAATTTTAATGACTCCCGAGCATTTGTCTCGACTGTCAGCGGAACCACCTCGCCACCTCGCCACCTCGCCAGCCTCACCACCTCCATGCCGGGCCGGAGGCGAGGCGCCACCGCCCGCGAGGAGTGCATTTATTAACTGAGCGCTCTGCCCCGGCCGCAGCCCGCCGCGGGTGCACTCGACCGAGACCGTCAGCCGCACTGTCGAATACGGTTCACCATTTATTGTAATGCGAAGACATCCGCGTTTCAATTTCCACTCGACACTCGTTTGGGACAATCCGGACTCGCTTTGGTCTCTCCGGCCTCGAGGGGGCGCGGGGGCTCCGGCGACGATAGGCCGATTTGGAAAAAATATTTTAAGCCGAATGACAGTAGGCGGGGCACATTACAGGGATGAGGGATAATCCACGAATGAATCTGTTTCATCCGGATGCAAATTCGCGAGCCGACGACACCCCCCGCGGGTTGTACAGTTCGTCGAGGATAGGGACTCGCAGAAAGCGAACATCGGAGGGGTCTGCGACTGTTATCGAGTTGTGACATCTGTTTGTAAGTTTTATTGAGGTAAATTGTAGATTCATTACCGGTGAATCGGTTTCTGAAATGAGCATGCGCATACCGCGGGTCGGTAGAGAGATGTAGCCGGACGCAGATTCGCGATTGCGAGAAGGAGCGGATCCTTTCGTCAGGCGTTCCAGTGCCGTCCGCCGCAGTGCGGCGATCTCGTGTGGCCGAGTGTTTTGAACACCTTCTTGAATGATTCAGTTGACGCATTCGTATGCGGAATACGGCGCGCTCTTCCGTCGAAGTCGCGGCACGCCGCCGCTGTGAAGTTCGCTCCTCGATTCCGTACCGGACGACAGGGGTCGGGGCGGGGCGGGGCGGGGCGGGGGCGCCTGAGAGTGGAAGTAACCCCCGAGGAGACACTCGAGACCGGATCATGAGAGGCCATTGAAAAAAATGCATTCACGATAAAGGGAGAAGGGGCACCGCGTGCCGAACGCTCTCGCTCGCTCTGCCGCTCGCATTTTATTATTTCTAAAAAATATTATTCCTTTGTGCTCTGATCTTGACCCGGTCGAGCTCGATGGAGCTTCGCTGAGAGTGTGTTGATACGATTCGAGTAAAAATAGCAGGGCGCAATTACCGCAACGCGGGAAGAAATGGGCCACGAATATTCTGGGCCCGATCGCAATGTTAGTAGTTTATCTGTCAGATGGCAGTCGAGTTGAATGGGAAATAAAGTTATTTGGAAAATCAAATCTCGATTTTGGGTCAAAGTATTCCCCCCGGGCCCGAGTCCCCCCCCCCGATACGGTATGCATATTGCGTCTTAGCCGGAGTCAAAGTTAACTGAAGTCGAGTCAAGTGAAAACGTAGCGAAAGTTATTTTTTACAAATTTTGATTCTGAAAAATCGTCAACAGCTGACCTAATTTGAGTTATTGAATGTGTCAGAATATATAACTAACTATACAAAAAAAATTATTTGAAAAAAATAAATAAAAAGGAAATAATCTCAGAGTTTATCTGTAATTAAATTTTGAATCATTATATGTATTATAATATTTTAATCAAATGTTATTAAAATAGGTATTTTTGAGTTCATATTTATCGTAGTGCAGAATATTCCAGATCATGGATCACTTTGATATCAAAATAATCTAGAATATTAAATAAATACGAAGAACAACGATTTTATTTGATTATTGTCGATAATGATTGTTGATGCTAAATATTTCACATTATTGTCAACCAAAAATCACCTTTAAAAATGTAAGCCATAAAAAAAACACCTGATTTTGCCTGTCCAAGAATAACACAGGTGAGTCATTGCTTGCCCACCTTTCTGCAAGATCGAGCGTGTGCCAGAACAGAGCGAGACATGTCGCCCATCTGCGGTCCATGCTAATGGATTTTTTCGCATTTGTCTAACTGTAAATATCAGAGTCTCCAAAAGCAGTTATATCAATATTCAGCAGGTATTGCTAATTTCGGAAACAAAGAAGAATTCTAGACGCAGGCAATCAATAACGGAGTAACGATTAAACTTTAGGATTTCATTGAAAATGTACGCTGAAAGTAAGATCGGTAATCCAGAAATAATATTATATATACATACATATAATATATATGATATATATATATGATATATATTATATATATATATATATATATATATATATATATATATATATATATATATATATATATATATATATGTATATATATATATATATATAATATATATCAGTTCTCTATATTTGAGATATGGATCCACAATATCGTTTTTTCGACTTTCCATAGTCCGTACATCTTATGCAATGCAAGCAATAAATATTTTTTATACTAATATGTGTTGAAAAGTAATTTGAAATCTTAGGCGCATTTTTGAAAGCAAAGTGTTGTCATGTCGGCTTGCGTGTCTTCGAGGTATAATTATAGGGTTATAAATATGTAAGAAGAAAGGTGTTTGAGGGTAAATATTACCTTGGTATTAGAATTGCACATGAGGCACGGACGACGCTTCCACCCAGGCCGATGCACGCGTGCACATGTGCACACGTGCACGCCAACTCGCTCATCGAACGTCTCCGTTGATTTCCGCACTTTGCACTTGGCCGAGCTCTGCCCGCCGCCTCGGTTCCTGGAATAAACGTCTCGAAAGACAGCCAAATTATATTGCGCAGAATATTTGGAAACGGCTTAAGAATCACCTCGTGACGTCACCGCTGGCGATCTTCGTCTGTTTGTTTACTTTCTCCGAGAGGAAACTCTCTGATCATAAACACTGGCTTATTATAATAATTACCCGAAACTGCTGAACAGCTAACATATGTGGTCACTTAGTAATACTTGCTTTCTATTACCTATACAGTGGAAATTCAAAGCAATGATGTTTTTTAAGGGATATTGTATTAAAAAAAAAAAAACCTTGCCTCTGGTTCAGAAGTCGATTTTTTTAGAAACGGTCAATCAATAGTACATTAACAACTAATAAAAATGTATGTTTTTGGTAAAATAATTAACGATGTACCCGTAATATTCCGGCTTGGCATTCGTTTGGAGCGAGTGTGCATGGCAGACCGCGTGGAGAGTCGGTTCTAAAAATAATCTCCTTCGTCGAGTTTGTCATTTTCCACGTGCTTCGACGGATATAGAGGAGTACCTTGTGCAGACTCCCCGCTAGATTATCTCGAAATACAGCCGAAGCTCGAATTGCGCCACTTCTCGTTTAGCGGTTAGTTCTATTGCTAAACCATTTAATGGAGATCTTTCATGAGTTACCTCAGCTGTGTTGCTACGTATCTGACGAAGAGGCCCGAAAGAACAATTTAACGTAAATAAGAAATTGCGTGATTGTTTAAATTTTTTGGTCAAAACAATTATGATCATTGTTTCAGTAAAAAGCCTTTGCATGTGCTAAATTTCGTATTCTTCCATTACCGCTACCATCGAAAAAATCTGAACTCACAAATATACATATAAAAGACAAGCACTGCATTTTATAAGTAAATAAACATTTTTTTTAATTAACTTCAATCGATTATCATACTTTGAGAGTGAATAAAAAATATTTTCGTAAGATAATTGGAAATTCATCCCTAATCTATGCATTTATAATTTGCTTATAATTACCCCCTGCCAATGTGTAAAAGTTGTGGGGTTCACATCCTGTTATTAGTATGTAAAGCACACGAATTTCTCCTAGGTGGTAATTAGTTGAGCCAGGGAAAACAATGCGTTTAAAAATCTTTACTTTAAGCTTAAATAAGAAAACTGCGATAAGTGGTTAATTAAGTTACGTGCTCTCAGAATTATTCAGGCATTAAACTTCCACCTCTCTAGAATAACGAATGCTACGTTTTCATACGTGAACTAAGGCCACTTGAAATTCAGCACAATAATAATGATTACTCACTGAAGCAAGGAATAAAATAAATTCTTTAAATACCAGATAATTTATTGTCTCAGAATTCTTAGATAAAATGTTTTTATCACATAATATAAGATCAGGTAACCGCATTAATTCGCGTCTTATTACCGCATGGACTATGTGAATGTTGAAGTATGTTTTGTTGTAAAAAATCCTAACTTTATATTTTTGCAAAAAAAACATTGTATGCAAATAATATATGAAGATATTGAGAAATAACCAATTATAAAAAACTCGTTTTTAATGTATAAAATATGAGTAATTTTTTAAACATTATTGAATAATATGAACATGTCTATTAGTATATTTGCAAAGAGCTTTGGTCTCGCGAGATGCCACACAGAAAAATAATTTTGACATGTAAAATATAATATTTAAACTACCTGCAGTATTGTTCTTCTTAATAATAAAAACTTGATTGAATAACACAGAGCATTTACGCAATTTTCACTTGAGAATTTACGTACAATAATTGTGCTCCGTACTTTCAGTAAAACTTGTTTGCACAAGTTTTGATTTCACCATAAAAACCCGCATGCTTGTGTTCAAAATACATTGCTCGAATTAATCTTAATAGTATTTTTCAGGATAAATGTATGCCACCTAGAACACTATGTATGGAAATATATTGATTAAATCATAAAATTTAACAAAAATTGTTAATAACGTTTTCGAAAAAAATAAATATAGATTGTATCGCGTTTTTGTATGAAACTGGTCTGTCTCTTCATCACACATCCCTCTTTATATTTATTACATAAATTTTTCTATTTGCTGAGGCACTGGCTCTGTTTTACTTGTGACATAAACGGTTATTATTTCAACAAGTATTGCCAGCAATCCAACAAAACTTTTTCACAAAGAAAGAGTAAATAACGTTACTCTTCGGGCACTCAAACACACAAGGGGCGTGGTCAGGGACTTTTCCTTTGTTCGTTTTTTGTGTTATTTGTTTTTGTGTGTTATAATTGTTTTTCTACATTTGCAGTCTCACATTACTAGCATGCATTGAGTATAAAAAAATATATTATTGTAAAAAAAATTTTTTTTTTTAAATAAACATTTAAACTTTTATATAAATGTAATTTCGAAGATCTGATTCTGATAATAACAACAAAATATTGAATTACAATTGATGATTGAATACAAATTTCACTAGCTCGTGATGCTGGCGTCATCGTCAGCATTAAACCTGTAATGACGGTCACCCGCGAGGGGCTAGGCTTATTTATTTATAAGTTTATGCATTTTGCAAACTGTGAATTTTGATCAGAATTTATTTCAGAATAATCATTGTTTAAACAATATATACAGCGATTCAGAGATTCGCTATTTTATTGTGTTGAATGTATCCTGGGCGCAGGTTGTGGGGCTTACAACATGTGGCTTTTCTATTTTGTATTGAGTAAAAACCCTAATAAGAGAATACTCAGTATTTAACCTTTAAACGACGTAAAATGCAATGCTTGACACAAAATACACTTTTGTAGCAAAAAATCGTGTTATTGTGTACTATTATTGTTTTAGGGTTTCGCCTATGTAAACAACGCAACGGAGGACAATTGCACGATTCGTTCGCATCAAAATAAGTTAATTGGCGTGACGACAGTATCAAACAATCAAAGAAATAATTATTTTATGGGAAAATACATATTAAAAGGATTTAAAAGACTAATTTAGTTTTATTTAAAAATCTGAGATTAATAAGATTTTCAATAAATTAAAAGACTAAAATACTGCAATCGGCCATTTTGACTGAAACACCAATGACAGCGCATGACGTCACGCCTCAAGTTGTAAACAAACTTCGATGCAAACACAATGACATGCATGACAGTTGAGATGAAGCGTGACGTCAAAGCGGACGCCATGACACCTGCGAGCTATTGAAAAAATATTATAAAAATGGCTTTAAACTTCGTTAAACTCTAGTTTATTACCGAAATAAAGTTTTTTTCGTAAATAGTAAACGTGTACCCTCATTAAGGAAGAGGATTTCAAAATCTTTCGTCATGCCAATTGAGGAGCGAAGCCGCTACGATTCCCGCGATCGTAAACAACGCGCCGATAATAACCTGAAAAATCCTGAAGTTCAAATGCACTTGGGAAATAGCCGCGTGCCGTGCAACGCCCATTGAGAGCACATGTAACAATATGCGGGACTTCCTCCTTGCCTCGCCGGCGTGGCTCGGGCTCGTGGCTCGTGGCTCGTGGCTCGTGGCTCGTGGCTCGTGGCTCGCGGCTCGTGGCTCGCTTCCTCGCCAGTCAGCCGCAGCCGCCGCGCCGCGCGGACGTGTCCAGCGCAGCGCCGCGCCCTCGTCCCTCGCCCATCCACACGCCCCGCGGATCGCGGCCCGAGCAAAACAACCCGACGGTGCTCCCTGCCGCGACCTCCCCCAGTGAATCACCAAACCCAGTGACATTCATAACACCCCCCAAAACAACGTAATAATAATAAAAAAATAAAAAATATTAGTTGTGAAGTTTTTGTTTGTTGTATTATCTATCGCGCTGTCGGCGATAAATTGTTGAAAATAAACACGGAAAGCCGCGCAGTGCTCAGCTGTCATGTTCGCTCGGTGCGTTTGTTGCTATGCGCGAGTGCGAGAAGGGATCGAATGGGTCTCGACCGGTTTGGGGAGCGATTTATCCCCGCCTAGTGCCTAAATTGTCCAGGGCGAGACGCTGCGAAAACTTTGCGCGCTCGTTTGCGATTTCTATCGGGCGAGCGTCTCCGCGTGGGTCTTTTCGATTTTGAAACGATCGCTGTGAAATTTGTTTTGGGAAAGTTGCATCACAAGAAAAAAAAATTTTTTCGATTGTCCAATTGTTTGTGGGTACTTTCAAAATGGCGCCATTAATTTTATTATCCGCGCCCGCATCGGAAAAAAAATAGCAGAATCGATTTCCAATCAATCAACAAAACGCGCCTATTTTGAATGAAATATTTCAACTGTGGAAATATGTCCCACAGATATCGAGATTGATTGAATTGAAACTAAATACGCAAACGCAATCACGCCGTAGAATTAATTGTGCACAGTTTTCTCTCGAGGGTTGCGGTTGAAGTATATCAAATCTAATATTTTCAAATTACTCGGGCGATGGCTGCAAACTGGTTGTCCGGCAATAAACCGAACGTCCCTCGATGCGCTCGGAGCCTTTTTTCTTGAGCTTTCTTTTCAAAAGATTCAATGGGCCCGTGGATAACTTACCGGGAATTGTACTTCCCGGAGGTAAGCGCGGTTCTACCTGCCGAAGTTTAAAGTTTGTACGGGTGTGTGCTCCGCTTCGCGACCGTCTCTTTTTGCCGCGGGTGATTTGCATTCGAGCGTCGGAGAGAGACAGCCTCCGGCGGTGGCGCGCCAGTTGTGCCAAAGCTGTGTTTCGGGGTGTAACAGTGCAGGGCGTGGCACGTGACACGTGGGCACGTGGCACCAATGCGTGCCAATATTTTTGTGACATTTTCTACTCTCGCGCGTTGCCGCGACGCTGCGAGATAAAAATGGGTGTGGTCTGAGAAGTGATATGCGCACTTTGGTGCCTCGGTGACATTGTTTGCGCATAAAGATAATGCCACACGATAATCTGTCAAGATTTAGATAAGGATGTGTGCTCTACACTGATAGGAAGTGACTACTACATAGACAATGATTTATGTTATTTGAGATAACTGTTCTATTTCTTGTGAGGCAAAGTTTTTGCACGTGAATAAATTTACTTGTAAGCTAAATACTTTTTAATTGATCAATTAAAACGAACCGTACAGTATCCAAATCGGCCAAAAGAGGCTCGGTATAAATGATTTATTTATCGAGACACTTGGGCCAACTGAGAAAGTGTAACTTATTTTAAAACAACCTGAGCTCCTTTATCACAATTTCAATTCTTCACGTGTCATATGGAGTTATTCCATCGATCATAATTATTTATTTTAAGCTAGAAAGCTTGATGGCAAGAAATGTGGGGCGTTGTCCAAACTCGTTCCGCTGTAACACTAACGTCCAAAAGTTGCCGTATCGTATCGCCGGCTGTTAGTATAGGCCACTCCCTGGACTCGCCTTATTCTAATATGATGATACGATGCGACATCTCGAAAAAAATTGATGTAGAATGATATGTTTAAAAAAATATATATTTTTCTGAACAATTTTATTCTTACTTACTTCTGTGAAAGTGACAGTATAATAATGTTATTATTTTAATATGAGTGATTTTAATACAAAAGCCTAAAATTAGTTTGTTCTGATTGAAATCAAAGTTTATAGATAGCAAATGGAAGATTACAGTGGCAGACAGAATGTCACCTAAATATTTTAATGAAATAATACTTTATCTTTAGTTTGAAAATAAATGCCGGATGTGCTGAATTTGATTTAAAAGTCAATAAATGGTTTATTCACTAACATCACTTTTTGAACGTGTTATATTTATTCTCGCCGATCAATGCACTTAACTAGTTTTTGCCTGTTTGTGATTTCGTCCAGTTCATTCATTATTGTTACAAAAAATATTTTTTGTTGATTTTCAAATGTTATGTATTATAGAGTTCTCATATTATTTTCGACAGTAAACGTGTGTCTGAATTTCGTGAAGAGAATAGAAGTTACATTTCAACAAAAAAATATTTACTACTGGCAAACAAAAATCCGTTGTAATTAGGATTTCTATAAATGATAGCGTTTAGCCCATTGAGGGAATTACTACTATACGCACAGTATACAAAGGCTTTCAGTAATATAGCGTATAGTTTATGTGAAGCAATGTTCTACTAATAGGTTGTTCATATCGTATATAAAAGCGCAACTAGTTTTTTTTACTTTGAGATTGTATATAGTATTTTAATTTTTGTTAAGACTAGGCATTCCATATCGAGCTTACTAATATTTCAGTGACAGGGAATCTCTTTCTTAATCAGCACCGATTCTTCAGTCAGTCGAGGGCTAAATGTTTGACGGTATTCAAAAGACAGGCAATTGATCGGCGAACAACAACGTCTCTAATGACTTGAAAACAGTCTATTTGTTATGGTTCTTACTCTGGAGAGGTTTCGTCTTTTATTCCATCTCTCCTATCACCACAATGTTTGTCGATTTTCAGAGACAAAGAATCTCTAACTTGTTTTCAATCGCAAGACGACTTTTGACTTGGCTTCCTGAAAAATATTCACCGCATAATTTTTCAAGTGTTTTTTTTTTTTTATAAAAGCAAGATCTATTAAACTACTGTTTAAAATTCACGTATCCGAGCTTTTACCTGCTGAATCATTATAATCATATGAATTGAGCGAATCATTGGGCTTAAACTTAAATCTTTTTTATCGAAGCTCTCATCGGAGTTTGCAAAAACCCGTTCCCAAAATTTATATCGTGTATGTGCGAATGAATCACAGCAATAATATGCACTTTGGTTACAAACAGCGAGTTTCAAGTGACTTCAGTCGTCTTATCATTATTTTAATGTTCGTTTTATAGGTCACGATGTCTCCATTTGATCTTGGGTATCGGCTTACTTTCAACGATATACATAATGTTGAATATGTGTTTCCAAAAATCTGTTAGATATGGACTTTAGGCAAGATTTTTAGGTACACGTCGATATTTAAGGCATCGCAAATCAATCATACCTTTGTTTTAATAATATTTGTGATGTGTTTTTTAATGAAAACTTCTAACAATAAATTGGAATGTCAACAATATATTTTATTCTCTGTAATAAAATGTTTGATGTGTTCATGTTATTACTCTCTAATATATTTTTTAACTAATTATATCTTAAGTTATACATTATGATATTCAAAGAATATATTTAGCTCGGAGTAAAGGAATAAGGAACCATTAAAAGATTGGGGGTATGCAATACGTTGAGGCACCACAGAGTAATTTGCAAAAATGGACTCGTCCGCGTTATTTTTTTTCTTCACTTGAAGAAATTGTAAGGCAGAATTGTTTGAGTCGGTCCCTCGTCAGGATTCAAACTCAGGTCCTTTGAAACTATAATCCCTTCCCTTGCGCGCCTGCTAAGTAGGGGCGTTGCCGTTTGCGGCCAGTTCTCGGTTCGCATGCGTGCACCAAAAGATTCGTGAATATTTATAAATACTTCGGCACAACTGCTGCTCCGCATGATTAAGAACAGTTTTTTTTATTGTTTGTTCTGGATCTATTAATTATAGTTTTTAATTATTTGCTAGCAATACTAAACTATGTATGTAAAGTTATTCAATAACTATGTTATCCATGCTTGCCGACCACGAGGTCTCAAGCTCGAATCTAGACAGAGCAAAAATATTGTGAGTTTCTTATTATACACAGTAAGAATTGATCGCGTTATAGGAGGGTTGGCTGTACCTAGGATTATTAAGGTCTAAACGTCGGTGGTGATTTCCACCTTATTTCGTCACCTGATACTGTTGATCTCGGGACTTGCAGCTGCGCTAAACGGACTCGTTGTGGCGTCTGTGGCAGGCAACGGTTTTTGCTCAACATCATTCTCAAACACGCGCTCAAATAATAAAAAAAAACTTGAAAATATAAAAATCGAATTATTAAATCAAGACTAAAACAAATATATATGTATATGCGATCGCAAAGAGTACTCCCTGTAGATCAATATAAACTTTTATATTATACATTCACACGCCTTTTTTGTACCTTTTAAACGTGAGCATTAGTAGAAACAGACGAAATAGAGAATGCGACCTATGACGTACAAAAAATCTAAGTAAAGCTCGGATCATGCATTGAAGCTAATTTTGGACGCTGATTTATTCACCCTTTAATATCGCTGGATGTCAAAGAAAAAACATCCCCTTTGACCGCCTCGACTACCTTGCTTCTGTGCACTAGATTTGTGGCAAACCACATATAGCATATTTACTATGTGTGATATATTTGATATGATTCGTATTCTAAAGTGAACGGTTGGAAGGTCGTTGGCTTGTTATTCGGGGTATCGCATAGCCAGCTGGCTCTGTTAAAACCCAAAGCCTCCCACCGATGACCGGCGGTTATAAATACGGACCGATATGTTTAGACCGCCGAAGGTGCACAGCCTCACCTCCATGCAGTCATTCGTACGCAATCTTATTTTAGTCATTCTGTGGGAGAGATACTTTCCAACCGTCGCTTCAGACGAGCGCTCCTAGCAACGCGAGTAATTGCCTTTGTACTAGTATAAAATGTACACGGTGCTTCAAAATTTGAACATTATATGTTATATAAAAAATAGCATTTTATAAACAAACTTTTTAATCGTTAGAAAATCAATAACCGATTTTTTATATTTCATGTACATAAAATTCTATCCATGAAAATATTTTTATCATTAAGCTATTCCTTGAATATGATTCCAGCAGCAAAAACGAAACGTCGGAATCCAAAGACTGTTTATATATTATCGTTTGGTTTGTAAGGTCAGTGGTAAGACCGTTGACATGTCTGTTTCAGGTACATTTTATTTTTAAAAAGGTATTTTTAATTAGACGTTCTAGCTGCATTAGCCAAGCTTGTAATAATGCAATATCAAGTTATTTTAAATTAGGCATCTATTAATCCCCTGTCGGATAGAGGCCTCCCCACGCCTTTCTGTGAGTTTCTAGAAACTCACGTCACTCCCACCGCCTCCATGATTCATCATCGTAACTCTGAGCGACGTCCCGTTTAATTCAATTAATGCCATATTTATTAAATTAATTACCTTTCTAAGCATTAAATTTATTTGCAAAATCTTAATAGGCAATTTCACGAGGTCCTCCAGTACCGAGGAAAACGTTTATGCAATCCATCAAACGAGGCCATTGAGGCTATTGGAATCTTCCCATGTTTTTACATTTTATTTAAGACCCTTTCTTTTGTACGAAAATATTTTTCATTATTTTTTTATATTTCACAATATAAATTATATTTCAGAAGAAAACATGGCAAAATAGTCAAAGAAACGTGATTTCGGATCCTTGAAATTTAACAACATCGTATTGGATTGAAAATATTATTGTAAAAAACAGCAATTGAAGTGTGTTGTTTATATATTTGTTTTTTTTTATTGGCTAATAAATGTTATCACATCGTAAATGTACGTAATAAATAGATTGGTATTTTTTTTAAGACTTATATGTTGAATAATTATTGCAAATTAAATTTTTTATGTACATTTTTTAAATTGAAAGATTAGTTTGTGATACAAGAAAATAAATTTATTTAAAATATTTTTCTTTATCCTTTGCGTTTGTCAACCGTATTTTTTCCCAGAATAGTGGTATATTTCAATACTTTACTAAATCCTCAACTATACCTCGACTAGATATCTAAAATATTTTAAATATTTAACTCATGTATTGTGAAACTCAAAAATCCCATTAGTGTTGTTTCATTAAATTATTTTACATCTCACAAGAGATAATAGTTATTGTATTGTATTAATTTCCATTAGAATTATATTTCAGTCGGCTATTGTATATACGTAATTTCTTAAGTCAATACTGGCTTGACGTTTCTAGGTAAATTTACACAGCGCTATTTTCCAATTAATTTAAACAATAACTATACACACGCTTCTAAAGTCACAGTATCATCAGCAGAGTATAAATTTGATTTTTTCCTAGACTCATTGTTTTCTCTAGTATGAAATAAATATAAAAATATGGGAAATAATATATATTAAAAGTTTGCAATATTTATATATTAAATTTAATCTTGCTTGCCAACAAGGCATCTGTGGTTTAAAAAAAAAATTGTTATGGTAGAAATCCCAATCTGAGAAAAGAACTTCAGCCCTTGTTGAACTTTAAAATCAGGTCTGTTTGTGCAGATAATTTTTTTTTCCATAATTATTTTGCTTAATGTAAGTAATACGTCAGAGACTTTATTTTTAAAATTATTGTTACTTCATTATTATTTCCACGATACATTTCGTACTGATGCCATATATTATTTAAATTTGTAACATGATATTCAAACCAATATCATATGCTAATTTTCATGAAAATACATAATTACATTTAAAGTACAGGGTGGAAAGTCATTTTAAAACGTTTTAAATTTTTTTAAGTATTTAAAAAATATCTGTTTTTAGTATAAGCTGATGTTCTTTCATGACATGTTTACATGATAAACGATTCTACTAATAAAATAAAAATCGTTAGTGGTATCATTATAAACAATCTAGCACGAATATGGAAATAAAGGTTTGAAATTAATAGACTAGAAATAATAAGTCACGACAATGCAGGGCAGCATTAAATAGTTTAAAATATTTAAAAGTTTATCAATTATGCCATCATTATATATTTATTTCTATTGTTTATGTATAACATATACCACTATGGTATTTATAAATAAGTTTTAACCGTTTTGAACAAATATTTAAGTTCAATTTCGAAAATTTTACATAGTAATAATTTGACCTGCAACGTTGTCGTCAATAACGCCATAGATATTATATTTTTTTATTAATATTCGACGACTGCATCATCGTCATAAATGATCCGAGTGATTTTTGAATATTTCGTAAAAAAATATATATTAAAAGACATTACTCACAAGTTTATATTTAACCTAGAAATAACTAAGCCAGTAACTTACTTATATTTATGTTAACAAGTTCATAATTCCGTATCTCTTAATTCCCCATAATTATAAACGTTACTTTGAATTATTAAATTATCCTCAGAAATACTCCACGCCTAGTTGGAGAAGTAAGGCGGAGTAACAGAGTTGTGACTTCAGAGTAACTTTGTTACAAACAGATAAAATAAACAAACAAATTAATGAACTGGGGGTGTGTCTATATTTTCATTTATAGCGTATAAGAAATTATCAAATTCAATAATTACAGTCTACACAGATTCGTTCATAATTTTATAATTTATTTGAAATTAACATAAATATTTAAGAAAGAGTGTCAATAATTACATCCTCGATACTGATTCATTCAGAATAATACAAATAAAATATTTGTTTGACTGAAAATGGTGAATAAAAAAATATCAAAAAAGGTTATAAAATATTTTACATACAGTACAAGTACATTTTTAATGAATAGATAATAGAAAAAAACTTATTATAGTAAACAGTAAAAACTTTGTATATAGTTTAAGAAGTGATAGAGTTTACTTTTGTTCAAAATATTTTTTTTTTGAATAAAAAAAAAGTTTAAATCTTGAATTACTTGTGTATTTAAAAAAATACTTAATTGGATGAATATAAAAAAAATTATACTTTGATATGTATGGAACAATTGCGCTTCGATTGTGCCACAAGGGTGACAGCACAACGACTATATATGTGGAAAAGTTGTCCAATACACTTAAATAAATTTTAAATCAAATACATTTGTGATTTTTGCACGTGTTTTCAACTTCATAAATAAAAATAATAAAAGTTTTCATAATCTCACGTTTTCATAATCAAATCTCATCCGTGATGTTATGAAAACTTTTATTATTTTATTTATGAAGTTTAAAATCCACTTGCAAATATCCAAATATTATTCAAAGTTTATTTATATATATATATTTGTGTAAAATGTATTCAGATGTATACAGAGAATACTTGGTAGAATTCCATATTAATCTTTTAAGTAGGAATACTTTTGTGGCATCATACGAATATTTGATAATTCCAACGTAAAAAGTTGGCAAAACAGGTCACCGTGAAAAAATCACAAAAGTATAAAATTTATCAAAATGTGTTGCGCAACTTTTACACATATGAAGTCACAACGGTTGTAACCTTCGTGGCACAATCGAAGCGCAATTGTTCCGAACAGCGGCCGAAATAAAGCCGTTCATCAATCAATACACCACCCCCGCCGCTGCACAGTGGCCGCCGCGTATTTTACACTCAACCTTGACCTCCTGTAAAATAATAATATCTCCTTTCTCTCATGCGAGGTTTGCGCACCCAAATTATCTGCTTAATCTGGCGTGAATGATCGCTCGCCGTACTCCGCCGGCATATTTGAAGCACTCCTAAGACGCGAGGTATCTGCGAGGAAGGCGCTCGCTCGTCCGTGGTGCTCAATACCGACCTAATAATAACGCCGCACAGTGCGCCCTCGACCCCCGGTGCTGGACAAAAAAAAAGTCACCTAAAAATAACTTGTATTGATAAAATATTATCATCCCACAAAAACCTAAAAACGCTGCAAATTTTATCTCATTGATAGTGGCTTATACATGAAAAGTTGAGAAAAACTTTTCAAGGATTTTTCTCGATAATACGCTGCATAAAATAAATATTATGTTTTAGTTTGGAAGAGTTTTATATGAATTAGTATTTCAAGGTGCATAACTAGCACACAGTGCACCGGTTTGCCTCAAGTGCGATAGATAATGTAACAACACGTTCGCTTTGCAGGTCATCGAATAGTCAATGTGTACTGAGTGAGATATCACCGACTGATACCCACTCGCCGAGACGAGTTATGGAAGCCAATTGAAAATCATATTCAAAGCTGTGCATGATTTGTAGCTTCAGCTACATTTGAATAAAAATAATCTCAAGTAGCCGAACTGACTTGCAGTTTATTGACCTATTAAACTTAAGTGATACAGTGATAAGCGAGTTGCTGTTGCAATTATCGCGTCAAATTAAAAGTGTTATTAGTTAATTAACGGCGTTTTAGTGATACTTTCCCACCGTCGATGCCCCACTTGACTGTTTGAGATGCTAGGATCCGAGTCAAAGTGCCAATACAGCGAGAGTTCTTCACGGCGCGCTGCAGAGAGCTGAGGTTTCCATGGTGAAGGAGGGCAGCACCGGGGGCGGCCTCATGGTGGGGCAGGGAGCGGAGCTGGTCATCATGGACCACGAGGTCCGTTTCGCCGCCCACTGCCTGCTGGCCATGTCCGCGGGCCGTGGCGGGGCTCCACTCGAGCCGCAGAGCTACACGGTCGCCCGCATCCTCGCCGAACTCAACGACCTCAAGGAGGAGCGGGCCAGGGAGATGAAGGGGGAGCAGTGGGAGAGAGGAAGAATCGACTACGACGACGGGCACAAAGAAACAGAAATACTCAGGCCATACGAACCCGCCATCGTCAGGGAGCAGGAACAGGACAGAATCAGAGACCGCGATCTTCGAAGGGTCAAAAGCTCTGAACGACACGTCAATGATGACCACCAAGTCACGAGGATTAAGTACGCCAGCTCCGACGCCGAGTCGGGAAGGGTGCCCGTGATCAACGACGATTACAAAACTAATAAAAAACGTAATCTAGAATTTTCCTCCGACCCTGAACGAAAGAGGAACAAAAAGGGAAACTACGAAGAATTCCCGAGCAATAAGAAATGCGACCGAATACAAAGCCAAAACCCAAAGCTAGACAAAGAAAGATTACAAAATAACGTAGAAGCAAAGGAGCCGAAGGCTGAAACTCCTACGAAAGAGGAGCGTTTTGAAGCTCCGAGGGTGTGGGACGTTAAGGAAGAACGCGAGGACTCGTCTAAGGATCCCGGAGACGACACCAGGGACCCCGGGCGGGGGCGGGAGCCCAAGGAGCGCGGCCAGGGCAGGGAAGCCAAGCGCAGGGCGGCGCTGGGTCCTCGGGCAGCTCTCGCCCCTCGGAACGGAGACAGAGGCCCGCCGCCCAAGACCCACCGCTGCCTCTTCTCGGGCTGTGATAAGCTGTACGGGAAGAGCTCGCACCTCAAGGCGCACCTCAGGACGCATACAGGTGAGAAACTTTTACTAACTGATTCAACGCTTGCAGCCGTGACTGCGCCTAGGTTATTATGTATAATAAAATAATATATTTTTTAAATATTTATGTTATCAAGTTGTATAAAAACATAAACAATAGTTTAAAAATAAAAATATATACATTTATAGTTGGCTATATCAGCTGCTGAAAGTAACTGGTTTTATGAAAAATTATACTAACTGAACTGGCGCCCATTGCAAATTTGCTGAATTGCCACAATTGCCCGAGCAACTTCATTGCAGTATGGGGGCAGTGGAGTTTCAGTAGTCCGTACGGGAGCAACTCAACTAGCTGCGGTTTATCGCGACAGGAAATCTTCAGTGGGTTTCACCACCGCTTTGAGTAAATTAACCTTCTACACGCAATACGAATTGTTTTGATTATTTAAATGTGCGGCCTTGCCTACGAGAGTGTAACATCAAATTGAACTTAAGTAGCACTTGATCTTAATTTACTTGGGAATTCTACTGAAACTCTTATTGTGTTACTAGTAGTATTCCCGTGAAGTTCAGGGTGGAAAAAAATACCAAAATAATTGTTAAAGTAGTCGATACTACCCCAAGGGGGTGGTATCGCCTTAGACTCGCTTAGGAGGACTGTGGCTTAGCTGTGATAAAGTAGTTTTCAATGTTTCGTTTTTTTTAAGTCAATGCATTTTTTTATCAAATTCAAGTTTTAAAATGCTGTTAATTTTTTTTTAACATATTTTCGGCGAGATTTTTATAACCTGGACAATTTAAGCACAAGACCCCTGAGTTTTCATAAATGGGTGCCGGGATCTGAACTTGAAGCTTGTCGCTTAGTGCGGGCGTAATTCACTGGCTGCATAATGCAGGACTCCAGAACAAAAGGGAACTAGAAAAAGGTTTAACTCTGCGATGCACAGGCCTGAGTGCATACAATACGAATGTGTTCCCAACTACAGGTACAACCACGAAAGTTTGGCTTTTTAAAAACCATGGCCATGAATTTTAATAACCTGAGACATTTTCATATCTAAAACGCGAACAAAATAATTGTACTTTTTTGGACTTAAAGTTTGCTTCTTGGCTGCCACAGCCTGGCTTTATTGTCATTAAAATATAATCCCCATAGTTCAGTAATAAAATTAAGCATCATATTTAAGTATATCAACGATATATTATCTCTAAATATGACTTGCAAACTTTCATGCTTTAATTATTTGAATGTGAAATTTAGCTTATAGTGTATTTGAAGAAACACTTTACTATTTCTTAAATCATTGTTTACTCGCATAAAAATGAATCATTGAACACAAATACTTGTTAAATATTTCAAAGATCCGCATTTGTTATTGTGATATATGTATTGAGTTTATAATAATCACTGTTAAAGAAACAAGAAACGTTTTGTAACTATTTAAAAAATATATGCTAGCAATATTTTCATGGTTATATGGACCGTACGCCACTGATATAAAGAAACATGATGTACAAGTACTGTGTGTAGTTTTTTATAAATGTAAATTTAAATTACAAAATTAAAAATCAAACTTCGGATATATTGTCAAAATATTAGCATCGCGTTGTAATTTTGGCTGATCGCATTTTAATCGCAGATGAATATTTTCGTTTGGCTTTGATTTGTCGTGATCCGGCGAGTTTGTCGATCAGGCGTAGAATTCAGGCTGTAACCTTGAGGAGGTAACGGCTTCCAGCGTGAGCAAGTCTAAGCACAGTGCTTTACCCGTGTGACTTGCGACTCGAAGGTTTCGACTGCCAACGGAAGTTTTAAAGTTCCATCTCATTTTGTCTACCAACAAAATTTAGATTGAAACATAAAAGATAAATATGCTTATTTTAGGTTCTACTGGGTATCACACTTTCTACATACGTTTATTTTTTAACGTAGTTTTTTTTACTCTCGGAGGTTTGTTGTTAGTTTTATCAATTGAATAATAATTACACGAATACTCAATGACTCGATATCTGTAAAATAATATGAGATTTAAAATATGTTTTTTGGCGAAGACAATGTTAATAAACCTCTCCTTATTAGATTCTGTCAAAAACGTTATATGTTATAATGATATCGAAAAAAGCTTTTTATCTGGTATCTGGTAATTAATATAAATCAATCGTGTTTTTTGTGGTGAGTTACAATGAGTATTCACGAAGTGGAGTATTTTACAAGTTTTTACAAAGCCGACGCCGGCGAAACATATAATTTTATTAGGTACTGCTGAAGAATATACAACTACTGGAAGCATTCCAAAACCGGGAGCCAAACTTTCGTGCATCTATCTGTACACGTAATATAAAGCCTGTTCTACTTGAACTTCAAAGCTGGCCTTGAGTATGACACAGACGCTGTAAAAAGAGGGGCGTGTCTGGCCAGACAGCGCCAAACAAAAAAGTTTCCGTACCACATGCGGAGTCTCGGCTCTCCGGCTGTTGCCATGCGCGACTCTAATCATTCCAATCACAATGCTTCTGCTCGCTTCTCTAAGAATTATTACGTACCGTACCTGGCCGTATTAATTTACTCATTTTTATCATATACCTTTATCTATAAAATATCTTCGTACGAATTGAGTGTATTGAAAACACTGTGTCTTATATAAAAAAATAATTTATTATTCGAAAAGTCTATTTATAATATTCTACATTTTATTGGATTCTGCGTAGATAGCTGTTGTATGCTCAGATTTTCAATTAATAAAGTTTGTGATAAAAATCAATTAAAATTCAAGTTACTTATTCCGAATGAGCGCGTTCATCATAACGACATTTTTAAACACCACATTGTCAAAAGAAAATGCGTTCACTTTGTGGGTGTTTTTAATAAAAAACGGTGAAACTTAATATTAGTAAATTGAAATGGTATTGAATGGTACTATGTTAAACAGCTACCTAAACGATTTGTTTATTTCAGCGCGTACGGATATATTGAATAGAAATACAGCTCAATGGATTGTGTTTTATAGATAAGATATACGTGGCCCGGGCACGAACAAAACTCACTGGCCTATACAAAATACAGCCTGCTCTAGTCACGGCACCTTCCATACAATTAGATTCTCTCATAAACTTCAGTTTACTGTTTATTTATTCACTTACTGAACTATTTTCAGGTATAAATACAAGATGATTCCGAATTTCTTGCACGCGTTTTAACTCGTTAATTTTACTTATGTGTACTACAAAATTTATATTCTGAGTACTGAAAAGAAGCATTTGACCTCCATAAACGATAAGAAATACTTTAACAAATATATATTCGTTAAATAATAATTTTTAGAATTTTTATACAGTTGCCGCACATAATGAGTGATAGCCATCGGTTAAAGCGAAATTAAAATTAAAAAAATTTGAGGAGGGATTTGGCTTGACCACTTTACAAAATGAGCAATTTGGTCAGATAAATTTTAATAAAAATTATTGCTCAAAAAAAAACTTACTTAAAAAAATGCGGGGAAAATAATACAATGCATAGTACTGCGTGTAAAAAAAATGTTTTGATTTTTAAATCATGTTTTTGTACGCAAGGCACGCCCATAGCAAAATATTATTTTGAAATTAAAATAAAGGCCAAATTTTTTTCTCCAACAACACCTGCTATCACCGAGGTGATTGATATTAACAACGCTCTGTGATATAACAGTACATAGCAAAAATATGAAAACAAAGATTTCATTTTGTATGGGAACATGGTACCATGTGCCGGTTAGATTTTTCCATTATCTCAGAAAGCAGCGGAAAAAAGAAAAAGAAGACGGTGGTAAACGTGTCTCAGTCGGGAAAGCAGTCATGTCTCATTTTTGCCTGAGACGGCTAAATTTCTCTCGTCGTTTGCCGGGGATGATTTAAAAGTTCGCAGCATTGTAAATTCGATTTTTTATAGCTGTAACTTTGTGAAAGGTTTTCCAATCAGTGTGTTCAATGCAAACTCGTAGTTTTTTTACGAATTGGAAAAATGGCCACTGGCAAGAGAAGAGCATTCTAACATTTGCCAAATATCATTGAATCTAACGAATACCACCGTTTATCAAATTACTTTCTTGTTTAAAAGATATTCATTCTTTAATATTTATTGACTTTAGGTCAAAAATAAGTTAAATATATTTAACTTATTTTTTATTATTTTCTTACAAAATATTTATGCTTTTGAAACATTTTTCTGCATTTCAAAGTGAATTTATAAAATTAAATTTGTAAATACACAGTGAGATTTTGTTGTATTATTATTTTGAATACATTACAATAACAATACATACGCCTTTTATTATAATAATATTTGCTAGGCTTTGAACTTTTCAATTATCCCTTTACCAAAAAAATAGAAACAAATTCAAACACGCATGTAATATTTTTATATTCAGTTATTTCTTATATATGAAAAGGTTGCGAGAAATAAACTCAAATACGTGCGTAATATATTTCTAATCTATTTCCTCAAAATACAAACAAAACTTTGCTATCGTATTACATATAGTTATCAGAGTTAGGATGCTCAAATATATACTTAGTAAACCTGATGTTAATATATACAATAAAGACAACTATAAAGCAATATCGCATTTACCTTTATATTTATTATGTAATGAGATCTGAAAAAGATTAAGCCAATTTAATATTCTTCTAAACATATGAAGGATTTTTTGAATATACATTATTATATAATAAAAAATTAAAAGGCTATGCAGTTATGTAGAGATTTTTCAAAACATATTTAAAATCATACACTTGACGTTGGAAAATTCATTTTTTCATAAGATTGATTCTGGTTTTTGTATCATTTTTATCCCGAGGTGGAAATTCATACGACATTTTATCTCGGTATTTCCAACTTGCTTTGGGTTTCTAGAGAACATTCAAATTACACCACTACCTTTTCATATACGTAAGCTTATAAACCGAAAATATGAGAGCTTATTATAATGGAAAGATATATTCTAATTCATATTTATTAAAACCGAAACGATTATGGAGGATCCGTTATATCATTTTTTAAAAGCTTTTTTTAGTAAAAGCACTTTCGTCTTATAAACCATCGTTATAAAAATAAAACTTTTATGATATCGGGTTAGTATAATCAAGCTTTCATTGAAATTGCTAAAATTATCTTAAACATAAAAACTATTTAGTTTTTTTATATCAAAAATTTAAGCAGTCTTAAAACTTCCTCGCTTTCAATATTTTGGCATATCTCATATTATACAGGTAAGATACTCCACACTATATACAGGGTGAAAACTTCACACTGTATACGGGATAAACGCTGCACAGAGGATCACCCCGGGCTCGATATCTCAAAACAGAAAGCAAACCATCACTCTTCGGTTGCTGCATAAAATATCATCCTAGTAAATTGGTTTCTCCTAGAGAAAGTTGCCGTGCAAAATGAATGCGTGTATTTCACAATCTAGTACATATAGGAAAATACGAAGATAAATAAATATATCATGCGGCATGTACGTACAAACATCGGTTTTTAAAACGCGAAACTCTTAGCAAACATTCAACAACCTTACCTAATACATTTAGGGTAGCTTACTGAAAATAACGCAGGTATCATCATATACATTCATTTGCTAAAGCAGTTCTAGGTAAACTAAGCTTTGATGACGTCACGAAATCCTTAATGCCTACTACACAAGCCAGGGACGCAAATAATATGTTATGCCACCATTTGCTAAACCGGTTCTTGTTAAACTATGCTTTGATGACGTCACAGAACGGTGAAACAAGTTGGAATCGCACATAGTAAGAAGTAATTATAAAGTTCTTTACTCAAGCAACTGTGCTTTGATGACGTCACAGAATGATTTAAATTAAAAGTATATTTTTGTTGGATGTAAAGATGTATAGACACAAGTAGGTTGGAGTTTGAGCTTACGCACTCAGGAGTAAGACTCGACGATCTCAACCGCTATACGAATATACCGACTCGACACATACAATATAAAGGTTTTTTTTTCTTCTCCGAGGGCGTAATAATCAGGTGATTAGATAAGACTTGATAAAAGTTAGAAGTTCCAGTCGGCGTGACTGCGCGGCCGTACCTGCCCCGGCCGAACTTTATTCGGAACTCCGCCTAGACAGCGTCGCACTGGGTTGTTGAGAATTAAGTGTAAATTTTATTTCGATCCTCGGGGGGAGAACAAATAGAACCACACAGGGGTGCTCAACTATTGACTATATAACCTATATTCAAAACTATCAAAATCTCCGTGGTATTTGAAATTTTGTAGATCCTCGCTTGACTTCAGACGAATTAGAATTAGTGACTAGTCTTCAAGAATACACAGAGAGCTGTGGACTTTTTGCCAGTAGTCATGTGGTTTTAGACTTCTTATAGACTTCAAGCATAAAAGTTGTGATAATGATTAAAGTGATATTACTAAAGTAACGCGCTAGTATTGTTATTGTAATGTGTTTCGTGGATGTAGTTCAACACGTCAATGCTGCGTGTCATCTCGTGTTTCGCTCTCGCTTATATTTCTTGTGGGTACATAATAATAAAAAAGCATGACTTCGAGTGGCCGAGAGTAATTCACGGTTAGTGCTTATTTTCTCTTATTTAACTTTTTACGGACCGCGTCTTTGGTAGTCCTTACAAAAACTTCAGTGGCGCGCGTAAATCACGCAATACGGGCTCGCTCCTAGCATTGTAAACCACCCTCCTCCTACGCCGCTGTCTTTTCTTAACCGTTTCTTGGATTTATCCCCCCTCCCTGCTATATAATGAATTCTACAAGACTCCGAAAATTACCCCATAGTACAACTAAATTTAAAGTACATAAGCATTACTGAGAATTAAAATATATATTTTTTAAAAATCTATCATCGTAGCAAAAATTAAACACATATTGATTTTGTATAAATATATTTTTAAAAAAAATGGCATTCAGTGAGATTAAAATTTAAAACGCAGTTATTCAATTTGGTCTATTATTAAAAATACACCTCAATGGATTGGGTTGTATTCTTTTCTATAATTGTAGAAATATCTCTAAGAAAAATCTTTGATATTCTTAGAATTAGGGGTTTAAATTTTTATGCGTAAAATGTATGAAAAATATATTCAGTCATGAAATATAAAAATGTCAAAATAAATTTATACCCATTTCTGTGTTTTGCGTGTTTTTACAGAAGAAAAAAAACACCATTAAACGCTTATATTTCATTAAATATAAAACAATACATTGTTTGACATCACTGACAAAATAATTTATAGACCTTTTTTGTTCTAAAATAGCTCTGTACTGCAAAATATTTGTCAGTTTTCATTAAGTCAGTTGACAGTTGCATCAACAACATCTCGTCAACGAATGAATTCCCACTCCCGATTTGAATAAATGATGCAGTTTCGTCAACTGCAGCGATAAATGCAGTTCTAGATTGCAGAGTTGGCAGCCGTCAAAATATCCATTGTTACTTTGGAAATATTCAACTAATACAGTGTGCAATATAACTTCATATTCAATTTATATGAAAAAAGTATTTTTTTCAATAAATTTTGATATGATATCAATGTAGATTTACCCAAATATAAATTAAAAATTTTCTCGGTAATGATTCAACTTTGTTTGGTTTATGAATAGAATTCATGTTATATTTTTAATCAAGCCATTTTTTTAATAAGAATAATACTTCATAATTTAAGCCTTTTTTATATATGAAACTTCGGTCAAAAATTTAAGAGCATTTATCTTCGTTGTTTTATACACGCAACGTATCCGTAAAACAAGTTAAATCATTTAATAATCCTGAAGAAATACACAAAATATTGAGTATAAAGTAATTATCATACACTCACATAATCCCAATACCAATAGCGTGTATTGATTCTTGAACTAAGTATTACTGCGGCCACAATATTTTTTTATGGTTCTGTGTGAAATCACGGCGGAAGCAGGTACCTGCAGGGCTTATGGTGGATTACGACATGGCATTATATTGATAGCGCGTGTGTAATCACATTTTCCCAACACGCCCACTCGCGTATGTCTTCCTCTGCCTACTTAGTACCAGCGATGAGATGAAGCAATTCAACAAAGTTCGTAAGGTCAACTTGTATCATGCCAGCTATTTAGTTTAATAATTAACTCTCGTGCGACACAGCAATTAACCTAATAAGAAATTCGTTTAATTACGCCGTTAAAAAAAATTGTAACTACAAGATAATCATTTTTAAATTCATGCACCTAACCTGTTTGGTTTTACTTTATTTTTTTCACGGTGTCGATTTATACCCACAATATATATTATCTTCACTTTTTTAACACGAGTCACTTTAAAGTCTGCCATCCTAGAAGTCAACTCTCCTCAGAATCCGCGATGCTTATTATCGGTTTATAAAGTTTGTTTTTGTATGAATATATTCTAAGCTCTTTCAGAATACGCGTATCTTTTGGATTCTTTATTTAATGGCGATCAATATCTTGTTCTCTTTGACTTCCTTACAAGTATGAGCGAAAATTTTCGAGAACATTCCATTCAGAGCCGAGAACAATATTTATTTCCTTTGCGTCAAAATGCAGGCAAAATTTTTCAAACCAACAATTCTTCCAACTCATTAAATATCATCGGTCTCACCAGTTTAATGATAACGAAAAGACTTCATACCACCTCAATGATACATACATCCACACTGAATAATAGCTAATATTATAAACATAATTTTTCATAACACTATGCTTAATAATGGAACTTCCACTGTACATATTTAATGTATTCATTTGTAAACAGTCGTTGTTAAGTGCAGTCTCGCTGAACGCCGACACTCCATATGTAACCAATACATTATTTGCATCATATAACCGGATATGAACATCGAATCACACTTCTTAAGAATTGAACAATACAAAGCATATCAAAACTGAAAATACCATTTATCAAACACATTACATATTCATTATTATTAACACAAAACATTTATTATCAAAGGTAAATGACACAGTCAAGTAAACGCCTTGAATGTTTAATTTTCCATAGTCCTTTATTGGGTAATCGAATCAAATGAATATTATATTTTATACAGTATTTGGAATAATATGAAACAATTGTCTTCATTGTTCAGATTTATTATTATTGTTTATTATTTTAATATATTTTTTAATATTGTATGACACAACATTTGCAATATGTATACAATGCTCCGGGTTATTTATAATAGTTGTACTGTCTCTAAAAACCTTACTGCTCGACGAATTGCTCTAAAATACAGCACGGTATTCTTAAAAGCATGAGTTTGCAATTTTTTCCAATATGTAAAATAAAATCACATTTTAATTATTCGTGTTGAATTTACTACACTCATTCTCGATCGCAACAATACGTTGCCTCAAAAATGTCTTGTGCTTGTAGTATTGACGACTTACGCAAACACTGAAATGCCAGTTTATATTAACTAGTTTTTTGATGAAGATAAAGCTTGTGTCATTTATCATACGATAATGAATGATCAATGAACTTAATTTATCTTGTAAAAGAAAATTTTGTTTAAGACTACGCAGTACAGTTCGGGTTCTTTGTTTTCTATACGCGGTACATTCTTTCCGATAGTTTCTTTGTCACGCCCATACCAGGATCTCGTCCTTTTGTTAACCTTATCTAACATTTTGGTGGTCTTTGTCGGCTTCTCCATGCAGAGTGTTTAGTCTTTTGTTCCTCGGGTAGTATGGATTCATTGTTAACGCTACCCCGGTGTATATTTTGAAGTGATTTCGGGAATCTATTAGTGTTTGGAGATGCCACGGGTTTAGGGATAATGGAAACTTTGCAGTATTTTAATAATAGCATACAATATATACAAAATAGCAATCTTAATTACAAAGGTACTCAGCGATAAAATATCTCTTTATAATTGAACTTCAACGTGTAATATAAAATTTTGACTTGTGGTCAAACAAGATAACTAAGTTATATGTTATTTTTTATATTTACAGTGTGTTTTAGGTGTACGATACGCAAGAGCATAAAATTCATTATTTCAATTAATTAATAAAATTAAAACAGAAGCCCTTTTAATTGAAATAATAAAAATGAGCTTATTTAATTTACTTAAAACCTGAAAAATTACAAATAAAACATAACTGAAAACGCTTCAATTTTTTTATTTTAAAAAATGCGTTGGTGTGCCGCTTCATTTAACCGAACAATATATAGTCTCATATAAATGTATAAATGTTTAAAGCAGAGCTCGTTAAACTACCAAAATTATAAAAATACGGTAAAATTAGTGAGAGTTTTTTCAATGTTGATATTTAGATTACATTATAAATACCAGAATTAAAACTACAATGTATGGTAGGATCGATTAATATTTAATAAATTAACATGTTTATCAACACAGCTAACAGAGTACACGGTTTACTTATAATTTTGATAATCTTATTTGATTTTTTAAAAGTAGATTTACCGTATTTTAAAATATAAATTATTTTCTATTTAACCATTTACATAGTTGCATTTCCATAAATAGGTCAAAACTTGGCTACAAATAAATTAAATTATAATAAAATGGAGTATTACAAAATAAATACCAGTTCCATTAAATAAATTAAAAGTTAGCTTCTTATTGCATTTACTCCACGATCGTCAGACATCCAAAGCTAGAGATCAATAACTATCCAATAATTTTTTTCATTATCTAGTGTAGACATTGAACTTATTATACAAGTATTTATAAATATCAACACTCCTCATACTCGCCTGTAAATTGATACCAGAAAAAAGTGTACGCATAGAAAGTGCGCTAGAGAAAAAAAAATCAGTTAAGATACTACCACGAGGCGGTTTTTAAAAAATACTACTTGTTTGTTTCATATTTTTTCTGGCGGATGTGGTGAGGGGTCGGCCTGTAAACAGAATGTCCGCGTAAGTAAGCTTGCACGCAAGCATGTGATGCTTGTTTATTCTGTCTTTCTAAACACGTGGGTGATATGCCATTTTATCCGCCCACCATTAACCACGAAACGTCTGGCAAGTGCTCGGTATATGCCGATATGTTCTATACAGTTTTGCGGTATCGATGCGCCGATGAACGCCGTGCAGACTCATTCTACCTGCTCATTTACCTGCGGAGACCAGGTAAAATAATCGTGGCGTCACCTTTTGAACGTACATTCTTGTTTGTGTGGAAGGAAACGACCCGCCTGTCGGGAATTAAATTCTATGAACGTATATTTTTAAGACGACTGAAAAATATGTTTTTGCAAGAGTTTTTGTTGCAATTGTCGACCACGTCGGTGCGTCGTTATTTTAGAAGATTATTTTTTCAGCGTATTAGTGTTGCAAGTTGCTGTGCAAATAAATCCAAAGATCATAGATCATGCTGTCATATATTTAGAAATGTTGAAACGTGTACATATCCGGCTTTTACTCATATATATACTATCTTGAACTTATAGAATATCATCATAGTTAACACAGAAATCTTTATCATAGTTGAAGAGAGACAAAATACTTCGATGTTTGCAGAAAATAGGTAAAGCTGTGATCTGATGTTTCGTATGATTACATCATCCGAGGCCCTGCAGCGAGTCGGCGTGTCTGCAATATCATCCGAGCCAGCCGCCAGCTGCCGTGCCGCCCCGGAGCAAACATCTCAATCTTGATTCAGTTCCACATTTCTCAAAACAAATATGACTTGACGAAGTCTGGGCCGGCCATTACCCGCAGCCGCGCCAGGCCCGCAGCGTCTCCTGCCGTTATTGCCCACCTCGTCCTTGCTTTACCCAAAAACGTATGAGCAACTGACAATCTAGTGGTGACTGGCCAATGGCGTCCTTTTTTTGGGTTGTTCCCTAAGTTAACAACCCAAAAGTGAACCCTATTGGTCAGTTTCCATTCGGCCGTCAATTGTGTCGCAGCGTGTATAAATCCACTCTAGAGTAATTATAGAGTAACTACCATATATACTACCGTACGATAATACCATAAACATAAATTTATTTTTTAAATATTGTTGTATTTCAAAAACTCGGCTTAGCGTAAGAATGAAATTAATAGCACAAAATTATAAATAATCATGTTGTTGACATAACCATTCCTAATCTAACATAAACATGTAAGTCTATTTATATGTACAAAAATATTAAATAATCAGCATACATGCTTGCAAAAAAAATAGCGAAAATTTTGGGAATAATTTTTGATTGTAAGAAATTGTTATTGTCTGGCTTAGAGTTGACTTTGAATTACTTTTGTAATATAAATCTTTAGATATTTGAAGCACAGTGCTACCGGTAGACGTATTGCTCGGATATTTACAGATGCTGACAGAAAGGAGACTGCATCGTATAATAATTTCTTTAAATTTAGGCTATCCTTTTTTAATTTAAAATTGCAAATTTAAGAGCAAACAGGTATAATAATCGCTTGTTTATGGCGGTTATCGCGTTTCCAGGCGATTAATGCAATTACCGTGGCAAAATGGTGTATCGACGAATTATCTTATGCGGGCTTGAACATACTATTGACTTTCTAGTGTATTTTGCGTTATTGGCATAATATAATGTTTAGAATGGATTGGTAGGGAGTAACTCATCAGTAAGAAGAAAATAGGCATATTTTTTCCCATATAAACTCAATTTGAGAGTCTCGCATCTGTGACGAGTAACCTTCATTGAATAACTATATTATAATGTCTCCAAGACTTTAAAAAAATCAAACGCAATAATCATGCGTTATATCTTGCTAAAGATCTTAATGTAAAATTAATCACAAAAACGTGAATTTAAAGATAAGACGTATTTTCAACAATATTTTAGTGAATAAAATATAAGTCTACTTTTCTGTACTTCCAATTTATGAGTTTTGGTTTTTTTTTTTAATTTTGGTAAAAATTCGAGATTAGATTTACTCACTGTGAATAAATTTCAGCATAAAAACGATTTTGTTTAAGATTCTTAACAAAAGAGATAAATGGCACATTATTTTATAAGAGATTTTTAGATTCCACTAAAGCCTTTGCTCTATTATACGAGAGTCGTATTTGATACCTCGCAATGTAAGAAACTTCATTCCTATTTCCGTGTAAATAACATATATTCGGCACTACCCACTTAGTATAATCAACAAGTTGACAATTAATTCAAATCTCAAGGACGCGCCATCAAAAAAGAAAGTTTCTTCAAGTAAATAATATTTCATTCAGTCAGAGACAATAAATCAGCCCAGTCAGATTATTGTCGCACCGCTGTAAGGTGGCACGAAGAAATAGCGAATATCAAGATAATTTTTGATTACCAATACACAAAGACTCTCAACACGCAAACGAAATATTCTAATTTTATTTATTTTTACATTTGGGTGAGAGACACGACAAGTTTTTAATGATATTTTTTTTTAATTGGCAACCGTGTAGTTTTCATGGAATATCATCTCTATTGAAGTAAACAGGGAGTTTTTTTAAACACTTGAAGCGAATACAGCTTTTGTGTTTAAAACCAGTATGGCTGTTCTGTTTATTTGTGGGTGTTTTGCATCTCACTTTTTGAATCTATCAGGACAGGGTGTTTTATTCAGTTTTTGTTGGTAGTAAAGCAATAATAATGAGTACTGGCTCGGGGGTACATCAGATGGCGCGAGCCTGAGGCGGGAGACAAACAATACATTTTCCGTCATCATCCCCGCAGAGGGCGGCCTCGCCCACAACACATTACAGTGGATCGATTTATATTTTCGCTACATTTGGCTCTGATATTTCCCTTATTTTCTCATAGCGGCGCTCGAGTGGCGGAAGATCGGAGTGACACCGAGCGACTTCAATTTTAAATTAATATTTATTTTAGGAAATATTTGTGGGGAACTCAAATTGATTGTTTGATCTTTCAAATCTCAAAAACTTTTCTAAGCATTTTTACTCGATTGGTACTCCAGTTGTCACCTTTCTTATGGGAAATAGAAAAAAACAACGGAGAGTCTGAAAATGTAGAAACAGGCTTAGATCAATAAATAGAATATCGAAAGATTATGACAACGAACGACTAATAAACAATTATCTTCATAAAGCCGATAAAACAGTGACTAAGTCTGACACAAGCATATCCATAACCAAATACTGATTAAGTAAAAGAAGTAAATTGCTAGGGGCAAATACACTGCACACCAAAAACTTTTTATATTAAATATTGCATGTATTATATTTCGTATAAGATAAAAAACCTCGAACCTTTTTTATTAAAAAAAACTTAGATTGTAAATAACAACAGGCAACTGAGTTTTCAATAAAACGATACACATAAAGCGACCCATTAAGAATTGGCGTTAAATTATTTATATTTAGATAATTATCATAATTTTTGTGTATATTATTTACATACGTTTTATTTATTTTTAATTTTATAAGCATACTCGTAAGTAAGCAAGCAGTAATGCTTTGAGAATATGACTAAATACACATTTCTAGTTTTAGTGTTCAAAAATATGCGATTTTAATTAATTTATTTTCTTAATTAACATATATATGATTGAATATAATTTATATCGCTTTTTAACATGCACGTGTTTTATTATAATTTTAAAATGACACATATATACAAATTGATTTCTAATAACTCTCATAATGAAATTTATTATAAATACAAATTGAACTAATTCATAATTAAAATGTGATATTTAGATAGATTTATTTTTGGGGCCACCCATGTGACACGGCCCGTGTGTACCTTGAGGCGGCGATACACGGACTGCTCAGAACGATAAAGTACAAATCCCATCAAAGGACGATCTGTGTCGGCCATAAAGCTCTATGAACTTGAAAGGACGTATAAAACGTCATTAAGCTCGCATGCGGGATTCCTTCCATAGTCAATACGTCCGCCGGAAATTGATATTATTTTGTATTTCCGATATCAGGTCAATCAGATTGAAAAAAAAGCCTGCAGCAACCGAAAATACTCACAGCATGTTTATTTTTTTAATATTTTTAGCATGCATGTGATTTTTTAGTTATTTTTTAACTTATATACAATATTTAATAAAATCTGATTTTCTCATACGGCTATGAGGTCGAATCTATTAAAGCAGGAATTTTACTCTCGATAGGTTTTCCATACTTTTCAAAATATATTATAATTCGTAACGACAGATTATTCCTTACCTACATACCGTCTTAGAATATTTAATATTATAATTGCATTAAACTTGTTTATATTCATTGATCGTATTTGAATCCCGACCTCGATCAGAGCATTTCGAAAGAACAACTATTTACTCAAGTGTTCCATATATCGATTATCCGTACATCGCCGCCTGCAGTTACTCGTTCTCTGCTCCATGATGCGAAAGATACCAGCCTTACCTTTACCTTCAACCACTCTTGGCTTCAGCAGAAACTGGCTGACTCACCTGAAGTATCAATATTGCCTCTGCCGTGGACGTTCCGATATCCTGAAAAAGGCCACACGAGGGCACAAGGGAAACAGCATGTGGTTTGAAATTCATTAAGCGATTGAAAACATTTGTGTTTCATTAAAAGCAAATGACTTTAAAATAGTCATTTGAACTCAAAGGTCCACTTATTTTAGCTTTCGGTAAAAGATCACGGAATTTTAGCTAATTCTTTATATCAACGAGTCTTATGTCAAACAATGAATTTAAAAACCATCTTATAATAGTCGCATATAATATAATAAAAATACTAACGATAAATAGTACCTAATTAAATTAAGTATTATTGTTTGAAAGTGTGTAGTCTTTTAATATATTATAAAATAAGTAAGTTAGCTCAAAATAAACCTGTGTTAAATCTGTTATAAAATCAGACAACCTTTTCAAAATTTGTTAATCTTTGCACCGTTTAAATCTGTAATATTAAAATTCTTACGTCGTACGAAGTTATTCACCTATTAATTAAAAATCGATTAAGTCTCAATTTGATTGCTCAAGACCTGTTTTGCTTATGCTAACATATAACTACTACGCAGAAATCATAAATTACAAAATAAAACTGAAATAATGAATATTTTTTGTTTGCAAGCGTTTTTGCCTTTCAATAGGTATTTCAAGCTTTTCAATAGGTTTTACACGATTACAAATTAAAAGAAAAGCGATTACATAAAATACCCGCCGTTTAAAGATTTTACGAACTAGGTGATAAATTTAATGGTTATTACTTAGGGAATTTGTACAATAAGGGTGCTGTAATGACTCTATTACTGAGTCAATGGATAATGGTGAAGTATATTACTATCCTAGCCATTTCGCTATTCATATTTATTGTTTAGGTGTGGAGGAGTATTACAAATAAAATCTGACTGTCGTGGATTTTAATTAAAATGTCTAATTCAAGAAAATAAACTTTATAATTTTAGAGATATATGCTCCACTAAGCCAATGAGAGCTCTTTCTACATTCATAGGCAAAACTTTTGTTTTTTAAGACTAATATATATATATATATATATATATATATATATATATATATATATATATATATATATATATATATATTTATATATATATATATATATATATATATAGTTATATATACATTGCTTAAGTCATGGGGAAGAGATTAATTTACTTTCACAAAGCTAACGCTACAATTATTTGTTCTGAAAAGGAAATCACATAAAAATTGTATTGTTTTAAATATTATAATTTGTATCGTTAGTTTAACGAGTGGTCGTATTTTATTAACTTATTGCTTTGTTTCGGTAACCATAGTAATTATAAAATGTATCAAGATGCATACGACCAAATGAACCTAATCAAGTGTTTTTTTTCTTTTTAAAAACACGTAGCAATTCTTATATGAAAATCTTTTTAAAAAGTTGAATGCATGTTATTATGGTTAATATATAATTAATTCGAGTACCCGAGCTTCATTATATGTAGAAAGGTTTCTTCAATCCATCGATGAATTTTCGAATTGTATTTAATTAGAATAAATTTCAATGGCTTGTATGTATAATTAGTGGCATAAATCCGTAGCTATTGCCATGTGATTAACACCATAAGGTAATGTCACGGGTTCGAACTTCAGGTAATGTATTTTTAATGCAAATTTCAATGCAGCTAGTTGAGTATGCGGCCTGTTAGTTGTCATTAAACTTTACGTGGTTTCCAAACCGTTGCATTATAAATACTTTGGTAAATACCCGATGCGCTGTATCGATAATATTCAATTTTTATCTTGTTTACGTCTAACGAGCATATGGTACGAGATTTTTTTAAAATATATACTACAAAATAAAAATTGAATATCATGGTCCTGAAAAATAAAATCTAGCCTCATAATTTTCATATTAGTGTACTCAATAAAATATACGTTTACATACAGTTTAGTGTCTTGTGTGTTGATATTTTAACAGTAAAGAAAATTGGGCTATTTTTATTAGCTAAATAAAAATAATTAACAGGTAATTATAAAATATGAATTAATTTACTTTGTCACTTTCATTGCGATTTCGGAATTAAATGCTTTTAAAAAATATGAAATTGTAATTTTATAGTGATAACGTTTTATTATGTATTTAAAAACTTGATGCGTAATTTATGTGAGTAAATACTGTAATACATAAAGCATATATCTATATACTGCTTTCTGTGAATGAGAACGTAACATCCCTAATGAAGACAAATTTTCATGACTCTTTAGAAACTAATTATTAAGACTACCCGCATTTATATTTCCTTATATGGCAAAACTTTTTTCTCTCTTAAAAATATATGAGATCTCTTGTCATTTTACATTATAGCAAAGAATTGCCTCGTATATTTTTAACTAAAACTCTTTAGGGGGAATTCCCTGTAATATATTCAAATTTATAGAAATATTCAAATTCTCTATTGAAACCTTTGAGGCTATCAATGGATTCTCAAACTTGACTCAAAATGTTATTTAAATATTTTTTTACATTTAATACTCATACGTCAAGACGCGATATTTAAGGAAATAAATGATAAAATGCATTCCAGGAGTAGGATTTGATCTCATATCATTCAGATTAATATTATGCTGCTTCAACAATTTGCTTTATTGCCATTGTTTCCAAAAATAAATAACAACAGTTACAGTTAACACTTTCAGTTTTGTGCTGTGAAATATGGAATAATATAATTTTTCACACTCTCGTTATGTAAATAACTCGATCAATGATTTATAAAAAAATTATTAATATGCATGTATTGCATTCAGTTAAATATATATATTAGTATTTTGCCAATCCAAAATGTACTATTGAAGTTATTATTTTGTCTACTTTGTATCTATTAAAATGAAAAACTTTTTTTATTTGAACTGTATAAATATGACATAAACTTTTAATATCAGAATAATTCAAATTGATCGTTTTTGTAATTTATCATGTATCAGATATTTCTAATCAAAATTGAATTCCAACAACAAAAAAAAACTAAAATAAATTAATGATTTATGTACAGGTTTTCATAAATAATAAGCAAGCAAAACGTGCGCTTCGTTTGCATGAAATATACGCTTGAGAGTTTCAAAAATGTTTTAACATTGAAACATCATCTGATTACACGTCGTTCTGATAACTTTGGGAGATAATTACGGTCCATGCAAAGGAGATGGCTTAAATTGGACACGCTATAAAAAAAACAGCTACGTCATCGGAGCCCACAGCCGGGACTAGAAAGAGTTACTCCCGACATGAAATTGTAAATATAATTGCAAGCAACACGTCACGTTTCCTATTGCTTGCCAAATCAGAGCGGTTTAACCTTTTTTTTCTGAAAAAATTTGTACGTAGCTTCGGCTACTGAATACTAAAGAATAAAGAGGCTAGATTCCAATTACTCGGTGCAAAAAATGCTAAGCGAATTATTGCAAAAATATATGAACCAATCGGCCGAGGCAAACTAAAAGTACACTATTCTTTTTATTTCTGCCCGCAATTCGTTCAAGCAAAAATGAATTGCATGCCTTCGAGTTATGGTTGGAGGTTTTGAAGCTTTTATTGCTGTTATTGGCCGATCGCAATAATTAAAACGTTTTACATAATGCAGGACCTGGAATAAGTAAAATAAAATATGCCCAGAGTCTGATGTTGAATAAACGATGAATCTTGCGTTCCTTCACTTTTATAAAATATAATATTTTTTATATCAGTTAATAAAATCATAACGTCAATGTCACTAAACCAATGTGTCGAAAGTAAAATGCTTTGATTTATACCCATAAATGTACGATTATATGTGAAATACATAAAGCTTGGGGATGTGGGTTCGAATCCCTCACAAGTCACGATGATATTTTCTGAGAGTTTTCTTTAATTGTTTTCAATGTATGAAAAAATGTGCTTAATCACATAAACCAACAACCAGTTATATTAGCTTGCGTCTAAGCATATATACTAAGAACAGTGTTAACGATGGAATCCGACAATTATTTTTAAGTAATCTTTTTGATATAAACCGATTATTTGACAGTAAAAAATATTCACCTTGAAAAAGGTTGCCAAAAATAATACAATGAATGTATAAATTATTTTTCATTCTAGTGTACTTATTTAAAAGTAAAACTTTTAAATCGATGGGTACATGTATGGTATGTAGTTTTTCTGCGTTTTTATACAGTATAATAAAAATATATATTTGTCTTCGTCTCAGCAAATACCAAGAACGTCTTCGATACCAAGCAAAAAGAGGGGCGTGTCATTCTGCCTCTTCGAGGAAAATATTTGAATAATGGTTGAGAGGCAAAAAAAAAATGCCTTTAAAACGGAACTGGTCTGCTCGGTGACTGACTCGGAGAATGATCGAGGAACGAGACCAGATGTGGAGCTCGCAGGTTGACGCTGTGACGTCATACCGCATGTGTTGACCAAACCTGAAAAACTCCAGCTGAGCATAAATAAATGCGTACATGTATGTACGAGTATTCATGCAAGACGTACGAATTTCATATGAATTCTTGATCTGAAATAATTTACAATTCAAACAAATTCAATATACGTTTTCTGTTAGTTGGTAAGCTTTGATAACATTGAATATTATTATTTCAGTTTCATTATAAGGCAACAAAAGATTTCAAGTCATAGGTTTGAAAAGAAAAATAATAATACTCTACTTTGTATATTTCATATGCCGACGTACATATTGCATATAAACTTTTTTTTTCTATTGAGATCTTAGCAAATGAATTATTCAACAAAAATCACTATGTAGAGTATATAAGTATTAACCTTTACCTAAAATCGAAATAATAGATATAAAGCCACAATAGGAAAATTTACATGGTGGTATTTTGTGAAATATGTAATTTATCGTACAACTCATAACCATCATGTCGCATCGAGCCTGCCACAGCAGCAATAGCCCATGAATGCTTATTGCAGCCTTTTACTCCTATTGAAAATCGTGCTCAGTAAGCAAGTGTGCCAACGTCTGAAGCGTACATTGCACTTGTACTTGTGATACGTTAATATATGTTAAATTTGACATTGGTTAAGATTAGAAGTGCCGCTTAATTTTGTTATTAAAAGTCATTCATCTTTATTATTGAAATTTAAAACTTGTATGGCTTTCCGATGTGTAAGGATTCTTTGAATAACTTTATAAATGAATTAATATTATTTAACGATTTCTCTCGTCCCACTGTTGAAGAAGTTCTGCCTAGACTTCGTGGGCTTCTTCTAACTTCAAAGAAACTGTGTCAATCGTACGGCTTATATACCTTATAGTCGCATAGCCTATACGAACTGCGATATAATATTGAAGTGAGTGGCCCTTAGCATCTGCTTTTGTGTCATGAACACGTGCCAAAATCTTATTCATAAACGTACCAACCAGCTGAGAAAAGTTTCAATGCCAAAAACTCAAAACTGGTATTTTAAACGGCAGAGCTATATTTTTTGTATAATAAAAATAATAGAGGAATAATAAAGCCAAAAAAATCTAATCTATTTTATTGTTTAAAAGAAATATTTTAATAAATCATTCATAGCTAAAATAATTATTTTACGAGCTTCTAAAGTTATCTTTTTTATCAAAAGTACCGATATCTTTCTGAGTATATTATTTTAGAAATAAAAAAATTATATCACCAACAATAACCAAAACTTTTTCATATTCGTATAGACCAGATACCACAAAAAAATCAGCTTTTTAATTGTTAATATTTTTGAATAAAATACTTGAGTGATTTTCCACATTTTTATTTTTATTAGTGATTGGCGAAACCGGTCACTAATAAAAATAAAAATGTGGAAAATCACTCAAGTATTTTATTCAAAAATATTAAAATGGAATTCCACCAAGTACTCTCTGTCAAAAATATTGAATTTATTTTAATTGTTAATGCTCGTAATTAAAAGTTGTCATATCTCATTGATAATGCACGGAAATACGTAATATATTTTTATGACATATTTTTAACCGAAAGCGGCTTCGTGTGATAGCGTCCCCGAGTGCGACCCGTACGGCGATATTGTTGCGAAATAAATGAGTCACTCGAGTCAACGGCCCGGGCCATATCAGACGGGTCGACTCGATACCGGCAAACCTGTTTTTATTTTTAAAATAAATAAACTTATTTTTGCTTTGCTAGAAGAGCTATTTTTAGTATAAAACAAACATTGCATGTTTTATTTATAAGGAATGTGTTAAATGTGCACACAATGCTTTGTTGGTAAACAATTGAAATTTATGATTTATTCGCAGGTTTTGGAGAGCGAGGCCAAATTTATTAATATAGGCACCATTGCAAGGAGTTAAGAGAATTCAATTTATCAATTTGAATTTATTTAGCATCAAGTAAACATTCCGCGTATAAGTTATAATTTTTTTAAAAATAATGATCTTCACGAGTAAAAAATCATTTTTTTAAATATTGGTAAGTATTGTCAGCACAAAACCTCACCCAATATAACCATTTTAAAATTTTCTGATTTATGATTTTCTTTTTTGTATAATATATTTTTCCAATAACTAGTACCAATAAGCCAGGCAAACAAAAAAAATCGATGGTTTTATTATGCTGATATAAAATTCTAGATTCGATAATTAGTACAAATAATCTCGTTACTTCCATGTTTCATTCTGTGGTTCGCCTTTTAATGAAAAAAAATCGAAAACATTCTTACATCTATCAAAGGCCAAATATAACAAAAATTACACACAACTTTGGCTAAACAACTCTGTATAACTCAATTGACAAAATGCAAGTTAAAATAATTAACTTTGTTAAATAGTTATATAAAGATTTACATCGCCAAGCAGACACTGAATTTAATCCGTAAGGCGTAAATGATTGCTTATTAATTATGTAGATTTATTTTCTATTAAAAAAATTGTTGCTGTAATATCAAAGTGACTGCCATGTTAGGATACTTAAAAAATAGGTGTCGCATAATTTAAAAAATATTTACAAAGGTGACATTTATATTTTTATCGATGAATGGTGTAAATATGATTGAACAAACAATATTATCTAAATTCTAATAATTGCGTATGATCTACTATATTTTATCGCAACTCTCGGTAAATATTACGAACCGTAATCGACACCATCTTGTGTTTGTTGTAGCCCTCCAGCTGACCTGTCCTCTATCTCTCTCTCTGTAGATACAGCTGTCTCGCTCTAGCATCAGCTGCGACCATGAAACTGGCGATGTTGCCAGACCTGTTTGAGAAATAAATAATAAAATATATTTTTCTAAAGTAATTGGTCTCGTTCCGGGGAAAGTGATTGGAGCGCTTTGAATTTTTTTATTACTGTTGTATTGTTTTTAAATTTCTCAAGTCAATTATCTTATTAAAATGAAAGCTTTATGTAATTGTTAGGCAAGTTTCCACCAAATGACATCTGCTTCAAGTATTATTCTGCAAAGAACCAATTGAATTTAATATATTATCTTTTGTGTTTACTTTTATTGGAGCTCGGGTATAATAAATAAAATTGTCCATAAGCATAATATGCAAGTAAAGTAACCCTGACATGAGATACGACCTCTTCCTTGTCGTCGTTTTTACAATTCAAATTTAATTATATATATATATATATATATATATATATATATATATATATATATATATATATATATATATATATATATATATATATATATACATAAAGGGATTTTGCGTTACAGAGTGCAAGTTTTATAGGTTAGTAGATATATAAGCCATGATAATAGCGGATTGACATTCTATGATATAATATAGTAGTGATAATCTGAAATACGTAATTTATTTTATTTTATAGGTCTGGTTTATTTTAAAATGGAAATACATCGATGTCCAGCGACGAAAACATCTTTTTTAGGGATTTTTTTCAGGGAAAAGCTTTCATAATATTGTATCCTAATGAGTGACGACTGGTATTAAACCTAGGAACTGTGTGCCGAGTCTCAAATTTATTTTAATTGTATATTTTTTTATTACCTGCTTGATTCGTAATTACTTACAGCTCGTGTGTTTTGGTTTCCGTCACCAGGGAAATGTATTTCGAATAATTTATAAGGCATTCGAGACATTGAAAAATGATTGTACTTCTCTGTGAAAGGATTAATATTTGTAAATGTCACACTCTGTAGTTATTTATATAAAGCCGACAAGTTTATTAATATTATTTCAGGGATTCTCAAATTATCGCATAAATAATTTAATATGTTTCGTTTCGTTAGTTAACGATTATATTTATACGGAATAGCATACGAACGAAATGTGATATATGGTCGAATCAAATATTTTACAACTTGAAGAGTACTTAAATTCAGCAACTGTATGATATATACAGAGTTATAAAAACGTCGTTATATAAATTTAAGTACGTAATCTGCCACATAAAGTACATAACTTTGTTTTCAAATAGACTTATTTCATAAATGACATTTGTGTATCATGAACGATGAAGAAATATTTTTTACAGGGGGAATTATTTTTGGGTCTGATAATGACTTTTCATTCTTCAAAAAGTTAACATATTAATTTGTTGGAAAATATGAATAAGTAAATGCATTTATATATTGAGTGTATTTCGATTCACTTTGTTGAGAGCCGCTGTGTTGTCCCATACAAAATGATTATTTAAATATCCCATCCCTCCGGTGACCGCGCTGACCCAATGTTTCCCAAACTTTGCAAGGGTCAAACCTTATTCTTGTAATGACGGACAACAGCTGCTGCGAGTGGTCATTTTGTTTTTGCTTACTTACTATTGTTATGTTTTGTTTCCACAATACTAAATGAATATAGAATATATCATAAATGTAGCATAAGTTATAATGAACAATAATTTTTTCCTTTTTTTATGACAACGTTTGAAAGGATGAATATAAAGAATACATTTGTGGGTGATAATGATCATTTAAGAAAATCTTAATGAGTATATCGTTGATTTTTTTATTTGTGACACCCGTTATATACTCTTAGTCCAATTACCACAATTTATGGTTATTCTCGACTATTTCACGCTATTTTGTCTGCTGAAGAAATACATAGGCATTGACATTTATCTCAAAAATTGTCGAAATCCTATAACAGCATTTTTTTACAAAAAGTATATTCTTCATTTCGTTAACCAATTGTAAATTTAATCATCAAACTTTTTTTACATAATACCTTTTTTAGTTTTTTGAGTAAAGATATACTGAAAAGTTTTGATATTAAAGTCTAAAAGGAGTATATTAATAGAAAACACACATAAACATATATTCACATTTCAACTGCGAAATATTCAATAGATTTTTCTATTGAGTTTTGTTGTAAAGTAGAAACACTTCACACTAAACCGTGCTTGTTTATATAAGATAAATATATTCCGCCATACTCTCGCTATCCTTACGAAGAGAAAAAAAATAAAATCGATAATTTTTTCCGTATATGTAAATTGTTTAACTCTCAAAGTAGGCAATACAAATGCAAATGTCTGTATATATTTGCCCAAGTGCAAAACTGTAAAGGTCCACTCAGCAATTTGATTCAAAGTAGGAAAAACTAGCAGCACATTCCGTTGTATTAAAATTAAAAAAAAATTGGCATGAGAAGGAAAATATATTTACCATAAAAAACTTTATTGTAAAAATGTTTTTGTTTATTTTGCACTGCTCATCTAGATAAAAATAAAAAAATGTTTTTTTGCACTATACACTATATGTAATGTGTTATATTATATATCCGATTTTTTTAAGATTTGTTGTTAGATTTTCAAAATTAAAAAAACCCATTGATATGTTTTGACGTCTCCTAAGAGAGAATTTATATTTTTGATAAAATCTAAACCATTTTTTAAAAATATTACTTATGCTGTGATACTAGGAATTTTAATGGAATTTTGTGTATTAACCTTTACTTTTGAAATAAATGATGATGTATGAATCTAACAAAAGATCACTCCTCCATCGCATAGTCCCGTGTTGTCATTCAGGTCGCAATTTCAATAGGTGTGTTTAATACTTAATTTTATTCATTTAATTTTCATTATATCGGACTATAGTATCCAGCTTTTGAAGCAAATTCTCCAGTGGCGTACTGGCAACACAAATGCTTTTCTTCAGCAATGCCCCTTCCCCTTCTCCACAGATCTGACGTTGCAGATTTGCGAATGCACAACTGCGACTGCCTTCACGCCAGTAACCGGCTACCTGCCAAGATGGCGGACCACGTCAGCTGTTTCAAACCAAATTTCAGATAAAAATTCGTAATTTTTTATTATTTTTTTCAAAATATTTTTATATTGTTAGACAAACTCCCTTTTCTTCGAGTATCAACTGACGTCTCGAATAACTAAATGTACAAACAACACATTATTATTTAATATAAAAACAACCCCATATATTATATATATTTATACTAATTAAGAACTACTCCGTTTGTATGCACTTACATTACTGACCTGATATTGAAGAATTGTTACTAATATTTAATTAAAATTTTTCAAACATTTTATGAGATAAAATTTTGTATAAAACATATTATATGAATGCGTATGATGTCTTATAATTTTTTTATATAAAATTTATGTTTAAACACAAGTAAAAACACATTTATGGCCTCATATAATTTGCAAGTCAAAAAGTTGTCTAAAATATGCTCACAATTTAATATATTACATAATGTACCTACTTTATTATAATAAATAATATTAGTTTGCTGGCAAGTAATGCTGGATTTAAATTAATGCGAATAGTTGGCCGTCCCTGTCTTATTAAATTCTCACCTGAGGTCTCGCTACAGGGTGGACCAATTCCGCAAACAAAGAAGCCAAACCTGCTCACGGGGTCATCTTTCAGACCACCCTGTGCTTCTATACAAGGTAAACAATATAGAGTGGCTGACATGGAAATAGTTTCACCTGGGTTATCAAACAAAATACAGAATACAATTCAGTGCTGGGCTTCAAGATAATTTGATGCTATTGTACGTTATTTTATGCACCATATAGAATAAGACATTCATAAATTACATAATTTAATTTGATGATACAGGGCTGTATGAGGTTTCGTCTTAAATCTCTTTATTAAATACTGATAACAATACAAAGTTTTGAATCACTGTGTATAATTTCTACTCTAACACATTTGTGTGGCTTTTAAACTCGTGGCTCATATTACCAGACCACGAATGCCTCCTGCTTCTATAGCAAACTTTTAAAGTAAAATATAGGTCGCAAAATACTCTTTAAAATTATTATAAAAATTAATATTTAGTATCACTTCTTAATTTCAAGTGCAAAGTTTCACTTTCAAACATAATTTCTAAATATATATTTTATATCCCAAATAGGCGCTGGTCGTTCTTTATGCGAGCGATTCGCCCGTACATATTTTCCTTCTCTCTTTCCTTCAGCTCGCGCATTGTTCGCTTTTCTATTGCAAACAAAATACGGACAGAAAGCTCTCTGACAAATATTGAAGGCTACAGAAAAATCTGCCGGGCGTTTTCCAAAATCCACAGAAACGACGGATTTATTACACTCGCTTTTATGAGTGAGGGGGGCGCCGCCGAAGGGACAGCCCTGGGCGCAATTCAAATATATTTCATCTATTTTCTAAAAAGCGTGTTAATCTTGTGATGAAAAAATATTTCAAAAAAAATTGAATTGTATTTCATTAATCGGTATGCAGTCAAATCAAGCACTTTACAAGGAAAAGTACAAAAATATATATTCGGAAAGAGGGCGTGTATATTGAACAAATCATTGAAGCCATATATAAATTGGATTTAGGATATATTACTTATTATGATGTACGAGCATATCTAAAAGCTCATTAAATTCGAATAATAAAATATATGTGATATTATTTTTTTGACAAATTTACTTTGATGTTGTTCTTGAAGGATAATTTTTGCTTACAAGAGTTACTAAGGGCCTATAAAATATATACTAAATAATACCTAATACTGCAGATCGAAAAAAGAAGAAAACAGATCGGACGGCATCGGAAAGGCAATGAATAAGAAATTTTGGCAGGCATTGATCAATCTAGATCGTGACGTCATCTCCCCGTCCCCAGAAGCACTTAGGGGCTGTTTTTCTAGGAGCGATAGTTTATTCCCGGGGCAGATAATGAGGCGGCGCTCCCACTTGACATTTTCCGAATACTTTAATTTGACAGCGGACCGTCCGCCCTTAATGGCCGCGGCGGGCGCAGATTGCTCGCGAAGCGGGCTTATCGGAGATTCAGGTAAAAATTATTCTAAGGGCCATTCCCCGAGCGAGTGATGGGGAGCCTAAACTGTTCAGGGAAAGTGCGAGGGATGAATATTGACCTATGTCACTTTCCACCGGTTAAATTTTATTTTTAATTTCTTTTGTTCCTAAAATTATGTAACCTTTACTATTTGAAGGCAATTTTTGTATAGGGATACATAATATTTGTAGACATGTAGTTTTAACAATATTTTTTTCAGCCCGTATTCTATTAACTTGACCTAACGATGGGCTAACAAGATGGTAGTATTTAGTAGTAAATATTTGTCAATTCCCTTTGATGAATTGGTTACTAAGCTAAATTGAATTATTGTCATACATTTTTACGTTAAAAATAACTACGTTTTATAATTAATTCAAGTCCTATATTGAATATCAATTTTTTTGTACGTTTGGGATTCGCGTATCATATTACAGTAGCGGTTTTGTATTTTTACCCAAAATTTATTTGAAACTAAATTAATATGAAAGGAATTATTTATTCTCAAGATGTTTCGGCGATAGTAATAGTTTTGTTGAAATTTAATTCCTTTTTGATTTATTTGTCGAACGTCTTCTATCGTGCAACTTTGAAATTCTCTAAATAGCCCTTTCAGTGGTGTCTCAAAAGATTAAATCAATTATTTTCATGAAATAAGGTTGTATTTATTGAAATTAAAATACACTTGCCATGAAACTAAATATTCAGCCATTTCTATCGAATTTTATAGTAAATAAATTTGCAGAAAGTTATTTTAACTCAGAAAATTTAATTTAGAACTGTTGATGTTAAATTTTAGTTATAGTTTCTACGAACTGGTTTCATCGTTTAATTTTGACATTATATTAAATACCTCTGTACTTAATAATGATTAATATCAACCTTTGTAAGTTGTGGTACTACAATACAGCCCCAAATAACCGCTCTCATCTTACAAAAATTACATCAAATAATACAAATCAGACAAAGAAATATGTTTGATATTCAATAAAACATTTTTAGGTCACAGTGTGCTAATGAAAGTAAATCCCATGTTTTTTTCAATAATCCTAACTAAGATTAAAAAATCTACAAAATAAAGTACCTAAAGGAGTTTTATTTTTAACGCTTTAATTGTTCATTATGATAAAAATCTGACTGTCATAAAAATATTATAAAACATTTAGCACGGTTAATATATTAATACGTCAAATTATATCAAGGCAAAACTATTTACTATGTGATTCATATACAAAAACAAAGAAATTACAATGAGTTTGTTTCTAGTTACATGATATTATTACCTTTCTGTTATATAAACGTGCCAGTCGATTCATATAACTCAAACATAATAATTTGACTCTATTAAATTCATTATATAATAAAGTATACTATTTATAATCTTATTAAAACAAATAATTCTATTATTGTGCCCATAAATATTATTTAAAATCAAAACTAAATATAAAAAGGCCGTGTTGTTATGGTTTTATGTGGCCTTGAAAATTCGCTTTTGTGTCACAGAAACCAGTCGACCTACATTTAACCCAGCTTTGCTCATCTCACCAAAAGGATATTATTGATACTGATTATATTATTTTATAAACAAATATGAACTCTCAGATAGAAGATTATGATAAGATTTGTTTTTGAGAGCGATTGAATTTCACGTTTCATCTGATAATTGAAATAAACACAAAATATGTGAATTTCGTAGATATTAGCTTATTCGTATTTGTTGACAAAAATATACATATTGAGTGTAAAACATTAATTATTTATGTCTTTTTGAAACAAAAATTCCTAATTAAATTAATAACATAATATGCCTTATATTATGTTATTAATTTCATATTATTATTATTTTGCAAAATAACCAGCGCGTTGTGCGAGATGAGGTTCCGGTTTCGAAATAAAAACTCTTCTTATAGTTTTACAACAAGTAAAAAAATACATACATGGATTATTCAGTCTATATGTGGCCATGAAAACAAATAAGTAGGTTTTTTAAAGAATCGCTTGAAGACATGTTTTTCAAAGGTGACTTTTAATTACGTAATAAAAAAATATTTTTATTTCCTATTCAATACGAAGTAATTAAGGGGCAGACTTTAATAGTGTTGGAGAAGAGGGAGGGGTGGGGGTAATATCGCTATATAGTCTATTAACGGAAAGCCATTATCCGATGTTCTAATGTAAATTGTCCCGCTGTTACTATTGTGTAGGGTAAGCATACCACTCCCCCTCCGAGGGGCCATTGTGTCTCTGAAAGGGTAAAGTGTACAGAAGTGACCTTCTTTTAACTCACCTCGCCTGAAAAGGGATTTAATTAATTAATTACGTCATATTTTAATTATATTCTGTTCCTTACACATTTTAATTAACGTTTTAGTATATTTAATTCTATGCTGAATATATTTGATAGAAATTGTTATATATATATATAATATTAGCTTCTTGGATAAGTAGTTAGACAGTTAACTCTCAATCGACAGCTGTCTTGTTCAATTCCTGTCGAGACAAGTGATCCTAAACTATCACAAAGGGGCTCTCGGTTATTGCAGATTGTTTGAGAACAGTTCGTTTTGAATCCCATGAGTCGATAAAAATCTTTTAGATTATACATAAAGATATGTTTTTTTTCGATTAGTATGCAAGAAATTGTGTAAGTTTAAATCACAAAATGATTAAGTGCTCTTTTGTGTTATTTATTACACTTGCAGTTAAAACATGGAAATGTATAAAATGCAGCAAAATAATCATGTTAAGAACTGTTTTTTGTATCATTGCCTTTTCTAAATTTTATGTTTTAATACTAATCAATTCATTGGACACACCCGGCGACCCCTACAATCACAGCTTTTCATAAACTCCAAATAATTTAATGTTTACTAAGCAACCAAGATACAAGTGGTATGCGTCTGTATTTATTTATCTACATCTTTTGATTTGTGCTTATGCAAGTTAACAATAGTACTTAGTATTAGCTATATTAAAATAATTCTTATGGTATTTAAAAAAATATATATTTTGAATTGATAACATAAAATGAAATACTTTTTTATTTAAAAGTATATGGAACTGAACTCCAATACAAAAAAGGCTGTCGATCGAATTTTATAAATGTCTTCACGCTTCACTCTGGATTTTATATTTATTGCTCCTTTTTAGTACCGAGAATGGATTCTGCTTGTAGTAAACTCGGAAAATCTGCGTAAAAATGAATACTTTTTTCATTTGATAAAACTAGAAAGCCGAGCTGTAATTTATCGCGACACGTGACGCGTAGGGGAGGACTTTAATAAATAAATTGCTTTAAGGTCACGCCAGATGAAGTGCCAAGGCCGTCGGGGAGGTGTCGAGGAATTCCAGTAAATTCTCCATGGGCCGGCATTCGCACGCCAGCCATGCCCCACGTGTGGCTCCCGACACACGTGTAACACAATGCTCAGGTGTTAGTACCACGAATTCCAGGTGATAGATGAGGTTGTGTTACACTGAGAGATATATCGCCCACGCCATTTATACGGCATCTAGATAAATTCTGCATTATAGTGCTTATCTTTTATAGAACATCTTTAAAATAGCTCAGGTTGGGTTAAAGTCATATTTTATTTGGCCGTGTAAATTCATATTTTCGATGACACTTTTTACGCAATATGTTTCGAATTCTGCGTTTTTATTATACAAAGAAATACTATGGATCTTACACATGTTTTTTAGTCGTGTAAAGCAAGTAGATAACTCAGCTTCATTAAAAATATCGGATCAATAAAAAAAAAAATGACTAACACCTGCATTTTGTACAATATGCTTTAAATTCAATACCTTTAACATGTCGAATGATCTCTCATTTTCTCTCAAAGTATGGCAACTAACTCATTCCAATAATATTACAATTATTAAATAATATTAATTTTTATTTGAGTGCAGGAATTAAATCATCTTCTCGATTATTTTATAAAGTAAAGTTGTCTAGTTATTCGATTTTGTCATATGAAATCTAGCCTGGCGTTAAATATTTTTTTCTGAAAATACCTGCACGTCCTGGAGTGACTCCAAAATACCTCTTCGTAACGCGTTTCAAAACAGGAGCTTGCAATAATCCGCAAAGAATGGTATCAAAAAATCGGAAACCATTATACAACGAAAATTTGATATTATTAATAATAAAGTAATTTAGTTTGAGTCGCCTCGTCTGGCACGGGGCGCGCGTGTCCAGGCGCCTCGGGCGGGCGGCGCCCAATTAGACCAGGTTAATCGGACGGATGAGTAATAATTCCCGGATTTTATATTATATCTTGGCGGCTTTGCGGTTAATATATGAAAACGCGTTTAAAATCACAGCGTTGAGCCTACCATTAGGGCAGATTATACTTCTGGATTTTCGCTTTAGAATTTGTACTTGTGATAATTAATATAGACGTATTATTCTGAAAATGGTAAACGTTATATTTTGACTGGGATTTTCAAATTGGCCTTTAGAAAATTATTATTTTGAAACTTAATCCTATATTCTATAAATAACTTTATTCAGGTATTTAATTTTTTTTAAAGAACTCTACGTTTTTGTACGATTCACGTGAAAACATTAAATCTTTAAATTATTTTTTACACCCAAATTATCAAGGAGTTATTATTTTTTATAAGAAAAAAATATATATTTACGATTTCTCGCATAAGTGTATTGAAGTTCTTCTTCTAAGCAAGAAGCATAAACTACTTTTAAAAAATCTTTAGTTTAAGTGATTAGTGCAAACTTCTGCCGGTTCCAGCAAATCAGCATCCCTCCCGGGCGGCCGCGCTGCCACGAAATGGCGTCTTGAGAAGCAGCAGGGCTTGGGGCCGGCTGTTATGAGAATTCCTCGCTGTAACTAATTATAGTTTGACACCCCTGCAGATTCCGTGCCATGGCCGACCGCGGCCCGGGAGCGTCCGAGAGGGCCGCGAAAAGTTTCGCGCTGGATGCCCCGCCCCTCCGTCCACGCCCCCCCCAAGCCCCCCTCTAATTGATTGATTAAAATTCTCAGGAATTTTATGCGAGTTTACTTTTTGTTCTTTTTTGGTTATTTTGGGCTTAAGCGATTACTTAATTAATGCTTGAATTTTTCCATAATTTTAAACACCGAGAAAGTAATCTAACTTAAAATTGTTGGAAAATATGCTCGTTCAATAGAGATTTCTATCAAAATTGAATTATTTAACGTAAAATATAACATCTGATTTGATATTTTTCTATACAATGCATTTTATTACATGAAATAAGTTGACATCGTAAAGTTATACTGAGACTAAGCGAACACGTGACTTGAAGAAGTTATAAGAAGCCGCCGAAACTGCAAGAGGTCGGAAGACGAACAACGAAGTCCTAGAGTTATCTAGGAATGCATACTCTAGTTTTTAGTTATGAATGATTTTCTATTACTCTTGGTAATGGCTTATTTCACCATTTAAAAACATCGTCATTCAATAATGAAATCGTAAGTTATACAGGTAAAAATGAAAGTGTCAACAGATAATAAAATTTCAATGTGGACTTATCACCTTCTGGGCGTTTTCTGTGAAAATTTGTTTATTTTTTTAATAAATATTTATCACGTGTGAAATTTCAAAACGGAAAAAAAAATAAAATGTATTCATTATTTTCAAAAAGCCAGCCTTTTTTTGTGCAGTTTCTAACTCTAACAGAGCGGTGTGGCTGGGCTTTTTTCTCAGATTATCTGTGTTTAATCGTCTCCCGGTCGTGGAATAAATATAAAAACAAATGAATTTAATTTATTTTTAAAAAAATATATGTTCTAGCTTTTAGGAAGACACCAAAATATTTTTAGTAAGATACTAATATTTATCTCTCATCTTTCAGGTAAAACATCTTATACAGCAACATAAAAAAGAAAACTTCCAATCGGTAAGCCCTTTAAAAATCACCCACCCCCTAGAATGCCGTTCTAAATTATCCTCACGCTAAAAATCAACGTTATATAAAAAGGTAAACAATTTCTGGGAAAAGCCCAAACACATTAGATCCACCCTTAAATGATTTTCGCGTCTTGCCCGACGCCTGTCTCTGCTCCGACCTCCCCCGCGGTTCATAGTAAATGTTCTCCTGTCACTTACCCGAGCTAAGGGATGAATCTTGCAATGGCATATATACACTCGGGATTACGGATTGTTTTCTTCTATGTACTTGCTATCTAAAAAAATTATTATAATTGAATAAACCCGTTTCTATGACCTAATTAAACTAATCATGACAACTTGTCCCAAATAACCAATTCTCTTTTTTTACATTGAATACGTGTTACTTGCAATCTTAATAATTGCTAAATAAAGTTATTCTCTGTGGTTTCTTACCCTCGCTGTTATTAACAATCCATTACCACGGTAGATCTCAAACCCCGTGGATACACATTACTTATCATGAAAACATTCTAACAATGTAACGTGATCATATTAATTTTTCTGTTGACCTTAGAATTCTTTTTATAAGCTCGTAACTAAAAAAATACATTGATGGAAAACATTTTTCATGTACAAAGCAGTAGAACAGTGAAAAAGTACACTTCCAAAAAAGAAAAAAAAAGCTTTAAGCAATACATTCTGTTAGTAATGGAACGTGACTGTGAAAAATGGTATCTCATAACTTGAGGACAGACATTTTCTATGCCTTCTTGAGTCGTTGAGACTGATAGTGACGTTAAAAATTATTTCCACGGAAAAAAATATAGTTTATAAACTCAGTATTTTCGCTGACATATTTCACTTGGAACTTATGATTCGTAATTGTGACAATCGACTTTTTAGGAAAGCTCGCCTTTTTCATGAACTCACCTTAAAAAGGTAACAGGGTCACGCAGGCGTCCCTCGGACGGAATGGCGAGTATCCGAGATAAAGGCGACCTATCGCCAGGCCGATAAAAGCAGCGGTTGCCATGGGAACGCGCAAACAATCACTTAACTCGAATTCGTAATGAAAGTTGAATTCTGAATGTACTGGGGATTATGGCGGCCTAATTTAATCCCCGCCCTCCTGTGCCTTCTCACACAGACTTTGTTTTTATTCCCATTACTTTTTAAATGTTGTCTCAGTCGCGAGACGCCACTGGGACGCTGTTACAAGCAATGCAATTTCAGGTGGTTTTATTTTTAATGAAATAGCCACGTGTAAAGTTATTCGAATCGAATAAAAAGCAATTTAGAGAAAACCTTCTTTGATACATATATTTTGTATTTTCTGTATATGTAAGATATATGCCAGGGATTTAAATATACGTACAGTCCCTTACAAATCTTCCCATCCATACAAGCTCGTCAAAAAGGGGTTAGTTTTGACTATTCGAACTGTACATTAATTTAGGTTTAAAGAGTAAACGCCTATGATTTATCACGATTTATTTTTAAACTCACCATAAGCACACTCGCTCCGTTGTTTTATTTTCAATAGTAAACATTTAAATTACACTATTCACAGAAAATTTTATATCCTACATCACACCAATACAAATTATCTTTAAACGGATTTGAATAAACACAATATTTATAACATGAGTTTGGGTTTTGCCTGTCAGGATGGTCTATCTACTAGACTACAATGCATAAATAAAACAGGAGGTATTAATAAAATCCACATTGGAGTGATTTAGGGGGGTCATGGTTGCAATTGATCATTTATTGAACTGTTGACTACATAAACTGTACTGTACCCAAAAAATAAATACCCAAAACACAACTGTTTTGTTGCACATTCATAAACTCAATAGTTGCATTGAAAATGTCCTTATTGAATAGTCACGTGTTCTGAATTGACCAATCATGCTCGTATTACTGCTCTGTGTGACAAACGAGGCAATTGTAGCGCAGCTGTGACATTGTAATGCTTATGCAGCTGCTGAAGCAAGAAGTAATCGAGGTTACTCGACTAAACGCGCCGGTCGCGAGAAGAATATTCAGATCGATCTGTCAGTTTATCACGACTGCGATAACCTCTCCAACGCGTACATCAATTCGGACCTTTATTAGTAAATATCTTATCTACATTTCTGAAATCACTTTTCTTATCACTGGGTGCTCTCTCGTTATTAAGGTACAACGATTGGTTTAACCAACTAGGCTATTCGAATCAAAGCTCAAAGTGTTTCAGCGGCAATTTATAATAAAAACAGTCTTAGGTATTTAGCCGCGTCGAGTTGTGATTTTCAGCAATTTAGTTTGTCCTGTGCAGTGCTTTGCGGTTGGTCACGTTTTTAGAATTTGGTCATCATATTCTGCATAGTGTATTATTAATAATAATACTTAATGAGTCACGATCGTTGCTCAAAAACACAGTTTGTTTATTACATGCAAATTTGACGAAAATGATTTGAGACGAAAGTGGCCACTTCGTCAATAGTTCGATCATGCAGTTATATATTAGAGAGTTTTTTTTTAAACTGAAACACTTCCACGTTGAACATGTTTGACCTCGTTTACTGGATAATTAAATGCGTAATACAACTGTTAAAAAAATAAGATAACACTTTAAAAAAATAAAACATAAAACAATTATGCTTTGTACAGCTTTTTAGGAAAAAAAACGTCACTAGCAAGATTAAAAAAATAAATAAATGCATTCTGGTTAAAAACATTATTATATTAGTTGGGAGATGTTTTTCTTAAACATCGGCACTTTGTGTTTATGATTCAAGTCTCAATTCTGCAGTTATTGGAGGTCGTTTCGATAGACTATTTTCTTTATACTGACTATAGTATAATACACCTAAAAATACAACCTTATCACTGTATGAATCTTAAAAACTTAATCGTACCTTTTCAAACATCAACTAAGATATGGTAACGAATATATATAAAAGTAATATAATTTATACACAGTTAAAAATCAAAACTTATCTTAAAACATGAAACGTAACTGTAAAAATCACACCAATATTATAAAGCAGTGCCTGCCAAAGTTGAAAAACTTTGTGTTGAAAAGTTTTCTATAATATAATTTTTACATTATAAATTTCGACGTTTGCTAAAAATATATATATATATATAATTACGTCTTGAATCCAATATTTTCTTCAATAAAAATACAAGTGTTATTTTGACACGCTTACAAATGAAGTTATTATAAAAATATTACATACAATAACTATTATATTATAATTTATTATACTGTGTTTTCAAGCTGTTTTCTGTATATTTTACGAAAGTAAGCGACTTAAATCTTACACGTAATAGTTATCAAGTGAAAACAGAATTAACAATCTTTGTTTTTGATTTCACGTAAATTTGTTAAATCACTGGCGCCGTAAAGCGTCTTTCAAACATTTCAATGATAAACAGTTTCACAGTTGTATTTTCTCTGAATGCATTCTCAATTAGAAAAATTGAGACGGTTGGAAGCTGCACCAATCAGACTAATGAACCGGTGAGCTCCTAAAGGCCTATACACACGTCGCAACTAATCGCACAACCGACCTGCAGCTAGCCAATAGCGTCCCTTTATTTTGGGTGTTTTTTTATGTTTTTTTATAAGCAAACCACGGAATGTAAATGCAATGCTAGTTGCAAGTCGGTTGCAGAGTTGTTGTGACGTGTGTAGAGGCCTTAACAGCCGCGTTCTTATCTGAGACGGACATTGTGACTTGCTGGCAAGTCGGCCGACTACGCCCACAGCACTTCAACTTTCTGCTTACTTAATGTATTTTCTATTCATACAACATATAAAATTCTAAAAACTGGAACAGACATGGAATTCATTAAACATGCACAGCGGACTTCAAAATCGCTGGACTATATTTTTTAATCCAAGTACTAAATGTATATAAACTAAATCTGGTGTTATTTTTAATAATTTTGAACTGAAGGATTTATTGATTATATGAGTAACAAAAACTAGATTTTTTCCCGTGGTTTTTGTGGTAATTTCACAAAAAGGAGATTTTTATGCTTTCAAGTAATTTATTAAATATTCTACACTGTAAAAAAAGATACTGTAACCGCGAAAAGCAAATATAACAGCAATATAAAGCAATAAGCATTTGCGACTGTGTTTGTTGGTTAAAAAAAAAATTATGAAATCTATACCAGAGAAGGTTTTAATCAAATTCTTTTCTTTGAACCTCGTGGTAATGAATATGCTTTTGAATAGATTGAAAAAAAATAATACTTTGTCTTGATTCAAATTTAGGACTTCGCGACTTTTAAGAAAATATATTAATATTGGGAAATGATTTTTTAGGGCAACCCGCGTACGTATGTTCGATGATCCAATGAATCCAATCTAATACAAGGTTATTTATCATCTCAACGTATTAAGGGCTATGGCGTTTAAATATATATATAATATAAGCACTTATCAACACTTTCTCTTGTCGCATGATACACCAAAAAAACCTCTTAGTTTTACAATCGTTTAAAAAACTTTATCTCCCAATACTGCTTTGGTAGTTTCTCCTCTAATAAAATAACAGCTTATTTATCAACTTTTATGTGTCACAATGTTGGTTTTTGTATAAATTGTACGTGCTTGTAATATAAATTAATTAAGGAAGATTGCGAACAGGAAGACGTAGAAACTGCGTAGATATGCTGCGATGTATCTAATTTGGAGGTCGCTAGGTACTCTATCGACAAGGTTATCAAGTTACCCTTGAACTGGAATATATCCATGCTGGTGACATTATACACTTATAAACACAGTATTTGCATGTTAAAATATTTAACACATTCTAACCTGCAGATCAGAACGAGTATTAATTTTTTTTTTTAATATTTAAAAAATAAAAACCAGCAAGTTCTCATGGATTCAATCTTATTACGTTTGGACTTATCAGTAATTTTTTTTTGACCTAATGCTCTTATATATTTTTTTAAGACAGCAAAACTATTCGTGATATCGACTACAGACACCAGACTAATTTTAAATAGCCTAGACAGCCCAAGTATATAAGTGAAGATGACAGATAAACAACGAAACAAAATAAGATCGATTAAGAGTAATGTCATGGCGATCAAAGTTGGAGCTCATAAATCTACCCACGCCCACAAACTAATTAAAGAACACAACCACAGAGCTCTAGATCTGGAGTGGGCACAACCGACTTCTTGAATGTTGCAATGAACGAATATTCATTAAAATTAAATAGTAAAGAGTTTACAATAAAACCATATGATGTGTATTAGTCAGTGCACCCTTCCACGTAGATTATATGGAAAGTTCAAATTACATTGATTTCATCAAATTCAGCACTATTACATCTTTTGCAACCATTACCACATTTTTTTTTGGGTCACGTTTGAAAGTTTTTCTCACGTGAGTAGCAAGTATTCATTGACAGTATTCGTGTTTCAGAAACGTGTATGATATAATGATGGCATTTCCACGGCGTGTTTATTTACTTAAAATAATCGATTCTACCATAAAACTATGAGAAAATTCTCGACTTTTTTTTTAGTTTGTCATTGACTGTAGTTTTAGTCGTGGCTATTGCGACATGGTGCTCTTTGGTTATTGAACTACTATACCACTGTACCTGAGCGAGAATTTAAATACGTAAGCAAGATATTTTTTTTTCTTGAAAAATATGTACCAAGTAATAAAAAGTATGAGATGTCATCTCTTGTATATTACAGATCGATGACCGTTGAGTTAAAAAATAGTTTAGGAAGCACGTGCTCGACCACGTGGTAGAAACATAACCATAAAGTGTCATACAATTATTCTTCATTCATATGCGCAATATGATAAGGTTGGTTTTTTTTTTATAAGACGAAGAAGAAAAGATAAGAAAATAATTAAATTATCTTAAAATAGCATTCATATAATATATAAGTGAATATTTTTAAACGAGAAAGCCGATAACGATACCACGACGTCTTTAAAATAAATTTGTTTTACTATGTGTAAATTATAAAACTTTTTCGCAATTTTTGCAATGCTACTATATTTCATACAAATATATATCATTAATCTTTAATTAAAACAATATCTTAAATCATTCTAGGCAGAGTTTAATTTAATAACTTTCAACAACACTTCATTATTCTTAATGCAAATCTTCATTCTTAAAATCCTCAACTCTGAATTGAGGTAGCAAAAACCATCACATGTAATATAACTGCTTTTAAAATAAAATAAATATAATATTTATTAAATATTTCTTGCTTTGTGTTATTAGAATTTATATCTATGTAACTAGAGCGTAAAATGTGAGGATTAAAATAGAAGATCTAGCCATAACGATCTTTCTGGGGGTCCATGTGTGACGTATAGATCTGTAGAACGGCATATTGCCACCACGTGGTGCAATACAACAGACTCGATAAGGCCAATTCGAAGGTCCACCGATCAAAACATCTGTATTTTATGTGCTTGTAGTGTAGTAGAGATTATAGTCTAGCAACATATAGAAGCTGGTAACCTTGTGTTAAAGAATGCACATCCGAGGTAAGTTAATACTGAACTGGCATTTACTTTTGTACTTGGTAATTAGATTAGAAAAAAAACGCTTTTTAACTATCGGTGGAAAGGTTTTATCTAGCTCTATCCGGTTTATGTAATATACTACCAAAATAAAATAAATGCAAAGTACGAAATATAAGATATTAATGTATATTTTTAAATCAGGCTTTGTATATTTTATAAAACAAAATACGTTGTCCTTTTCACATATAAAAAATCATAATATACTACATAATATTTACCATTCAAACCGAAAACACTGTAAACAAAACAAGCATTGTTTGATAGATTGCTCGCAGTGTTCATAAAATTTGACAGCTAAACAAAAAATAATTACACCTAATTATCTTTTTTTTTTTATTTGCCTTGAAAACATTTTTTACGCTGCTATTGTTTTCTACGCCACAAAAACTCGATCTTTACACACCAATCACGTATTATAGGGCTGTGCAAGGCGTCAGCCGCGGTCGGCTGGGAAATCATAAACATAGGCTATTAGAAAAAATCATGTAGTAATGTACCTGAGTGGTTTACTTTTTATGCTAAATTTTAAGTTTTTACGTATAAAACTTAACGGAGGTTGAATGACCTGTCTGGTAGAATTTAACAAAAACCTATTTTAGAATTATTTACAGAAAATAAAATATGTCTGTATAATAATTTACTTAAAATTAAATTTTCTCATCTCACGTCTAAAAATATTATTTATTTATAAAACCAAAATTGAATAATATGAGATCAGATTGAGATCCGTTTTTATTGTATTTTATGGTGAGACAATAAATACTAGTTTTTGTATATATTGTTATTTGATTAACGATTAGGAAATTAACGAACAGTTTTAAATATAAGTGCTTCGGGTCTTTGAAGGCTTCGCCAGAATTTTTCGTCCGTTTTATAAACGAATCGAACAAAACCGAAAGGGCTCACAATAAATGTTTGTAACACCATACATTATTTTGTTATTGATATCTGTAATTGAATATGAAGTATTGCAAATGTAACAGATAAAAGGTTGACAATTTAAAGTCTGCTATTAAAACCACAGGTTGGGCAGCCCTGGCACGTGGAATATTAGAAAAGTGTGCAATTGAAGTATTAGTTCGGTGGTACGGCGCCGCTGAAGGCCAGTTGTAACGTAAAAAGGTACCCGTGAATAAATTGTGACGTAACAACGTCCGTATCTACGTCGTAAGCCATTATGTGGGTTACGCTCTTTCCAATTCGCGAGTGAATTCATATTTTACAGCCCAGAAAAGTTGATAGTTATACCAGGTTGATTGTATGCCCAGATTTTTATTGTTTTTTTTTTACGGTATTCAGGCATATTGTATTATTTTTAATAAAAAAAGTAATATTGAAATTCGTTTTTGTGATATCGAAATTTTACGTCAATGCTTACTAAATATGTTTCTAGGTCATTTGTTTTGAACGTACATTATAGGCCGCTATTCTCTGCTCAATGTGCCACGTGGTTGGCAGTGGCGGTGTAAGTTTCTGGACACCAGCGAGCTAAGGAGAAAAGATGATCATATGTGCTGGGGAAAATGTTTGATATTTGATTATGATGATCTTTTGCCAATATTATGGTTATTTTTAAAAAAATGTTTTTTTTTTTAAATTAAAGGATCGTTGTAAACTGTTACAAGTTACAAAGTTGATTATTTCAGCCATATACTTCAAAGAGTATTACTAATATGATTAGGCACATTAGTTCATACATAGAAGATGATTTAAAGAAACTCTCAGAAAAATACTATCGTGATTTGTGTGGGATTTGAACCCACATCTCCTGGTTTACATGACCGGTGTACTAACCCTTGTACTAACGAATCACTTCCGTTTATCGAGAATTTTTAACAATCATACTCTACATAATGAATCAATGTGCCCAGGTATCACGATGATATTTTTCTGAGAGTTTCTTTAAATCATCTTCTATGTATGAACTAATGTGCCTAATCATATTAGTAATAATATAATAAACCTGTAATGGGTAATAAATACGCATCTGATTGACCAATCCATAAATAGATTTACATAAATTACACCGTATTACAGCAAAATGTAGGAGACTATCATGACGGCGAAACACGCTTATCTAACAGGATTTGGAGTGAAGTAACTGTTGCAAGGGACTAAAGGTTGCCTGCGGTAGAAGTATAAGTAATTAAAATTGTAATTCCTAGCTGTAGTAATAATATAATGTCAGAGTATGCAATATGTATGTTGGCGTAAAGTTCAATATCTGTAGAATGTGATGTTCGAATGCTTGTTACCTAATTTCTGTATTGAATACTGAGGCAGTAGTCGCCCTAACAGCCTACTAGGCGCTTCAGCCTTGTCGACTCTGTAACTTCAGTAGGGGTATACTTTAACTTCAGAAGTGGAGAATGATGTATGTGCGTAGTTTCAGTGATAAATGCGTCGTCCGCACAACTCATGCGAGAAATTTACGCTTTGTTGATTAATATTTATGCGATTCTTTCTGCGAATTGAAGGGCACACTCGCGGCCGTCCTTTTGCATTAAGTGTAGATTAAAAAAACACATTTTTCAGATTTGTCATGGAAATTAGCGAGGCTTTCAGTGCAATAGAGATATTTATGAGAAAACTTCTGAAACGCTTATGCCAAGCAGACCAAGCAAGACACAATCGTTCATTTTTTTAGAGTTATTTTTTACGTGACAATTAATTTTAATATTATTTTAAGCATGTTTTATTTATGCGATCCCAGTGTTACTTCTTATAAACATTTGATTTTTTTATTGAATGTATTTTATCAGTGGCTCAATTATGGTTTCACAAAAAATAATACTGGTTTTGAATTATTAATTTTATACAGTTTTTTGTGTTTATTATAAACAAAAATATTTTATTGCAACAAATTTTTTTACTCGACTTTGTATTGCTGCAAGGTTAATTTTTAAAGATGTACTAAATTTAATATAAAAAAATGTTGTTTTCTTCATAAAAATTAAGTATTCTCTGAAGATTTTTTTTTCAATCAATATTTTAATTTCATTAACTAGTTGAAAACCAATAATTGAATTGTTTTTAAATGCATTTATTATTATTTTATTTATATTGTATATTATTTGTAATTTTGACTTGAAATACGCCAAACACTGATATTCAAACACCTATTGTATTTTTTTTTAAATAACGTGATTTTTTAAACAATTAATTTTTCTTTACATGTTTTTTATTTATAGTAAGTCGTTTCTTACACGAGTTTCTAGATTGCGTAATTCATGTAAAAAATAGTTCACTTTTCCGTTGAGTCACGAGTGAGTGCACCCGAGCACTGTTGAGAATTCAACATATCCGTTTTTATTTCTACTGTTTACAAATAACACATGTTTACAAATTAAATAGCAGCCATCGAGACAGCCTTAAAAATTTATTCCCGTGTTATTGGTTACATATATCTCCGTGCCTGAAAACCATTTCAACAAATAACATCCACCCGGCGGCCCCCGCGCTATATATTTCACGTCGATTTCCGTAAAATATATCGCTAAATAATACGGAAAACCAAAATTGAAGCTATCAAATATCAATAGAGCGATCTGAAATTCACTTTGGCACGAGTCGCGCAGCACCCGCGGGCTATGGCGGAGACGGCGAGGTCTGATCCTAAGCGGTACAAACCCGGGCTACAAGAATCGTCGCTATATTGTTGTCAATTTACCCAAATAAATCGCGTTTTTATTTCAGTCGTTTGAAATAAATGTAAGCAACCTTTAACAATTGAGTTTTACAATGTGGTGAATTTAAGTAATAAAGTATTTTACACGTTTCATTAAAAAGTCAAAATATGAAAATATGCTGCGTAGCGGTTACTGTCTTCCGTCCCTGGAAATTATGCCAGTATCGGGACCAAAACGAAATATCCATGGAATCTCAAGATCATCAAATAACAACGGCTGTAGAAACATACGAATACATTGATTACAACACATGTTAATAGAAAATCAATGCGTTTTCTCGACTGGTAATTACGTGAAAAGCAACAAATGAAACGGAACTATGCGAGTGAGCGAAACACTTTGCGTAACATTGAATCGCAATACCTGCTGTGGTGTATAAATTGCACGATAATTATCAGATTTACTGAAAATTATCATGCACTGAAACGAAAAGTACATAATTACTTGCAACGAAAGTTTTAAGTGTAAGTGCGGCTTTTGTATCACCGAGCAAACATTATAATTATCATATTTATGTAGCCTGGCAACATTGAAATTAAACGAATATTTTATGACACGTTAAGAGCATTATGCACAAAAAGTTATTAAGTTCACACATATAATACATTAATATTATTAACGTATAGTCGGTTGATTTAAAAATGCCCGCATGCCCTGCAAAGCCTTCATTATTAGAAGGAAAATTTAGTTTGGCCAACTCATTTTTCTTCTAAAAAATAATAATAGTTTTTTGCAGTCAATTAAAAGGGTTGTAAAATCTATTGTACAAGAAAATATTCAATAAAAAAATAAAATAAAATGAAAATGCATAAAAATGGAAATGTAGACAGTTAAAAAATAGTATCAGTTTAAAATTCAAAGATACTTTCACACTCTTAGTAAATGGATCCACAATGCTCTAAAATATTGCAAAACATGCAGTTTGACATAAATATGATTCAGTGCGTTGCATGCCCTCACCGTAAGCTATTGCTAATCAATATGAATAAAATTATATAATCACTGCAGTTACCATGCGGTGAATGCATTATTCAGTTAAAACGCATTGAAATTATCATTAAATTAATTCCACACGAGTCGCAGAAAGCTATTCAGCCGGTATAATAGTAATGTGAGTGATCATTGCACTCGACATATAGTTAGATGGCGCGTGTGAGGAGCTGATCTGAAATGCATATCACGTCATTAGATCCCGCTTAAGATGAGAGGCGTAGAGGCTTCTGCGCTACGAACTACAAAGTTATGCCGGGGTATTAGCATGTCTGCAACTCGTAGAACACGGTCATTCATGACTATACAGGATGTTCAAAGAGCTATGTACTATTTCTAATTTAAACACTTTTCTGTTACCCCTTAAATATTATACTAGGAGATCTCTTGATTCATTGATAATTGTCTTTTAAATGTATGTGACCTTGGTGTATTGATATAAGTTTTATTTCAAATATCTCATTGTCGATCCCACGCATCTGCTACTAAAATATTATGTACAAATACACATAATAACTCTATTTCATATGAAAATTTACGATGCCATTATACAGCATAATATACGGGCTGAATATTTAAAAAGAAACGAAGGCGTTGAATAAGAATATAAGTAGGCATACCAGTCCCCGGACATCTTGTATAGCCAGAAGTAATTTTCTCCGTACGGGAGCGTCGCTTTGTTGAGATGAATGGAAACTTGTGCCAGCCGGGCCATACTTATCTCAAACTCGTTATATAACAAGTATCTGGACGGGCGGGACCAGAAGTTTTGCCTTTGCTATACTTATTTGAATGTCGTTTCAGAAAGGTGTTTAAAGATTTTTGGTATCGTATTGTTAGCGTATTCAAGGGGGCGAATTCAGATCTGCATAGTATCCCAAGAACGACCTTCAATATCATTTAACTTGAAATTTATGATGAAAGGACTAACAAGTAATAAAATAATTAATGATCCACGAATAATAAATAAATAAAAAATTTCAGCTCCAAAATTTTCACCAGTATCTATTAATAATTATATTTTGACAAGTGTTAAAAATTTTCATTTTCATTGTGTAGTTTAAGATATTCAGCTTAAATATGCACCAAATATGAATTTAAAAAAAAAGAATGACTTGCCTCCGCAATTGATTTTATATCTGTTAATAGTGCCTAGGCATTGTGAGCAGATATATTTTTTTAAAATTGATGCTATCCATAAAAAAAATCTAGGCATTCACATTTATCTGGAAGCTAAAAATGTTTTAACCTTATCGCAGTAACCAAAATATACCTTTTTGATGAAAATATATAAAATTCGATTTGTATTTAAAAGAGGTGAAACAGCTTTTTATTAAAACCGTGAATTGTAATTTTCCACATAAATATTCAAACGCTGTTAGGGCAGGTAAAAACGACGCACCGTTAAAAATTCCACTACAACGTTGATCCCTGTTTTTATACGTTGCAAAAAACCACAATAATGATATGGATTTTCATACAGCTGAAAAAGCGACGCCTCCAGGCATGATACGTTACGTAACGAAACGTGAATTTAGTGGTAACGTCAAAGCAAACTACATCAATCCGAACATAACGTAAATTGTATCATAACGTGAATTTGCACCGCATCGATGCCCTGAGCCATTGGGGCTGCGCGAGCGTGGATATGCGCTACTCAAAAAAAAAACTTTTAATATTTTTATTTCTGCACATATATAGTAGTGTTTATTTAATTAATCAATTTGTAATATGAGCACTTACGCTTGAGCGGTTGCAATCATATTAACGGTTAGACTTTTTATTTTAACTCAAATAGATTATTAATTTATAGGATAGGCTTTGATAAATACATTATTATATTATCTACAATTCTATAAATAGACTTAATATTCTTGGTATCTCGTTCACGATCGCGTTTCTGTAACGATAGGAAGTCTTTAAAAAGTTACTTTGTATCTAATATGTATATTCTATGATCGATTCCGACGTCAACCCGATAGTACATAAGGAAAAAAACTTTTTACAGCTGAAATATTGTAACGGGATGGTAAAAAAATATTCAAGGCATTAAATAAGCTTCCATTTTTGTATAGATATACGTATGCACTAACTGACATTTATTTTGATTCAAATATAATTTATCCCCTTTGTGATAATCACAGTCAGTCTTTATATGCATGCATTTACTACCACTTATAGCCGTGGCATATTATAAATAACGATATTTTCCTAAAAGCACGCTTTTTTCTGCGTTGCTGCAAGAGACATTTTGACTTCTTATTCAGATTATCTATGTGAGGGTGTTAAAAATAACTAAACGGGGCAAGGCTTCTCTTCTCATTGCGTCCATCGATGATTCCAATCCTCTTCAATTTACGTCATGACTTGTAGAGACCTGTGCTTGGTTGTTCTCGAATAGTAGAGAGCAGGGGCCGCTGGCAAGTTACCTAACTGCTACCATTTGCTTATAAACAATAACGCCGAAGCTGGTGTGCCATGCCCGCTGAGTTTATTCAACACGACTTGCGTCACGAATCAACTCAACGCTATATAATTATTAAATAGGTGTTGCTTCAACTTCGTCGATTAAATTGATACAAGTGATCCGACTGAGGCTATCCCCAACTACAATGCGTCTCATTCTCCCCTCTCTTCTAAGAGCAGGGGATTTAACATTTACGATATCTCCCCTGGTATCTTTGTATTATGGACAGGGGAACTCAAGGCTACACAAAACAAGCTATGCCTCTTTTTTAAGAATTTTTTTTTACCAACTTTAAATATTTAATATATACATATATACATTGACCTGACCCCTATTGTATTTCTCAGTTTCAAATCTAAAACCCAGTGGTTAGCTGTTAAAATAAAGAAAAGGTTGAGAATTTTTAACAAATTTATATATTAAATTTATATACTAAACGAATTTCCGCAGCGGATATTCGTTTAGTAAGTTATCGAAAGCAATGAGAACAAGAAAAAAAAATAGTGAACATCCGATATTATTATATTTTATCAGATCAGAACAAAACACTCGTCACTCCAACAATGGCCACCGTCGTCTTTATTGATATGTTTTTTATGCGAAAACAAAAAAAGAGGCTCAACCGCAATACGGGAGCATTATGGAGATGAGCCTTAGTAATAGCGTGTTCCGAGCGGGCATAATGGCACGTTCACAATTATTATATTCATGTAGGCTCCTTTAGAGTTTTAAAGAAACCGGATCATCGGGGTGGATATTATTTATCTTTTGAATAATGAAGGACCTCTCTTAGAGTATATGGAGTGTTATGGGAGGCCTCGATTTAAATCATTCGTAGTAATATTATCGAAGCTTGATTTTATGTAAATATTATATTTATATCTAAAATAATAGTGTTCCGTTGTATCAAAAAAAAATATTCCTATTTTTTTTATACAAATGAATTATTTTATTTTAGTAGATCAAGTTTTATTTCTCCTGTAACTTTTTTGATATCTACTTTAAAGTACAACTGTTTAATAATAAATTTTGTTTTGTAAAAAAACTAATTTGATATCGACACGATTTAAAAATTGATGTTTTTATACATGTGTTTTAAGTTTCTCTCTGTCATCGGTTTTTATTTAAAAAGCTGTCAGAGATCTACAGCCGACTTACATCCGAATCCTTTACACAGAGTAAAAAGTGAGATACTCCACGTTTTTCAATTTCTCTGTCAATAAATAACAATACAAACGCTTGCAAGACAGCACTATCCTCGGAGATCTGAGCTTTTCAAAAAAATCCACCCTCGAGTCTGCGGCACACCCCAGCCGCACAAGAAGCCTCTCTGAATATTTCATATTATTCTGAGGGATGAAAATCCTTGCGGGTTGCCTAGGGCTGTAGCGGGGGTGGCGGAAACTCTAGCATCATATACACTCGCGACTATTACGGGGTGATTTCAGTACGTACACTTCAGTGCTATGCATATTCCTTAAAATATTAGCTTTACAAATTACAGCGATACCAACTGCTTTGATTTTAAATGAGAATTTTTAATTTCATTTCAATAATTTAAGTTTGTATAACTAGGGATAAGTACTGTTGAGTCTTTGGTGCCAATTTCACTCAGTCAATTTTGACACCCTAATTAAAAGTTTAGAAATTTAATAAGAACAATATTTTATAAATTTTATGAATAATTTTCTCTTTTTAATATATAAATAGCAAATCCTGTATTTATAAATTTCAATTTCAAATAACGAGAATAATTTTTATAATTAGTTTTCACAACACAGGTGGAATGAATATCTTTTCAACTGATGAGTTGCGACTTATGACATCATTAAATTTCTGTTTATTAAATCTTTATAAGAAAACTGCTCATTTCTAACTTTAGAAAAAAATTATATGCGTAAATAAATTTTGAAACCTTTTTTTAATTGAATCAATTTTTACTTTTTAATGATATAAAAAAAATTCAAATAAAAATAATTTTTTTCTCATTTGACCTTGAAACGTAGAAGGTCTTTAAAATAGCTGCGTTCAGCCATTTTTATTATAGCTACGTTATTATTTCTCCAGAGTTATTATCAATCTCAATTCTGCGATGTAATGAAAAATAATATTTCGCGTCGTATTTGCAGACACCACAGAGGGAAGTTTGTATTTCAAGGATTATATCTGAGTTGAATCGGCTTCGATACGTCTCACAAGATTCTCAGCCGTACGGAATAGGGTGGTGTGATAAAATACCATTCTACACAAACAGGATGCGTCATGGTTCTCCTTGGAAAATAACAAATCTTAAATAATGTAGAAATAGAGTCTTGAAAATCTAAGTAGTAAGATTTTAATTAAAATCTAAAAACAATAGTGAATTATGCAATTTTTTTTTTTTTACATTAGAGTGATAAAATGTACATTATAACATAACGATCTTTATTTATATTCATACTATGCTAATAAAATTTTCGAATTACCTCTGTTTTTTATATTCTAAAATTTACAAATACTTGTATCATCTTCAACGTTATATATCCATAAGTGAGTCATTTCAATTTTAAGATCCTGTATGAACTTATAAATTTTAATATTTTATTAATTATATTCAACGCAATAGGCAAATTTTTGTTTTTACGAAAAACACCTTGATTCATGAAATATATGAAAATATTTAATATTTTATTCTGTTAATAAGAAAAATACAGTGAGTCGTTGCGCAAATAATAATTTTTTTTTTTTTTTTTTAAATGTATATTTACCGCATATTTTACAATTGAAATCCGTATCAGGGACACGCTGTAGAAAGCATTGTGGAATTAACACGCTTGCTTGAATCTACGAGAAGTTTTACATGATTATCTGTATGGTAAGATATATAAATAGACGTAATAGCTTCACGTTGTGTGGGGAGGAAATGCGCTTCAGACTGCTTAGAAGCCAACATGCGGGCGGACGACTTAACCCAACCTCACCTACACTAATGTTAGCACAGCGGCGTGTTTCATATTTATCTTCTATTACCCCTTTATAGAACACAAACTGTTTTTGTTTGATATTTAGACCAGCAGTTTGAGGGTTAATATTTCATAATATTCTTCGGTTATCTTAAAAAACATTTCATTTCTCGCCAGAAGCAGCTGGACCTAACGGGAAGATATAAATACGTACACATGAAATAAAAAAAAATAGCAGTTGATTTATCTAACTGATTGTCATAGAGTGCCTTTTAGTAAAATAATTGATTTGGATGTAATAACAAGTGTTATACATATTTAAAAAAGAACCATTAGCAATGTTAATGAAAATTATTATAAGAATAATATTTTAAACTTTATTTAAACAAACTCAAGTATAATCAGAAATACTTCTGCATTGTTAATTATCAGTGTGACGAATTTATTTACCAAACTGGTAGTCAGGACTGCCGGCTTTTATCTAAAAGTTAAACCCCATCATCCCAACAGATGGGTTCCTATTTGGTGTAATTAATTTCACAACTATATGGCTTGTATTGACAATACGCATCAAATCAATTAAAAATGCTTAAAGTATGAGAATTTTTTTTTTAATTTAACTTACATTTCTCAAAGTATATTTCTGCTTTTTTAACCGTTTTTTTTTCTCTACTGATAAATAATACTCGAATTGCGAAATGAGTCGCTGAAGAAGATTTGACGTAAAACGAAAGTGTTTACGAACTAAAATGATCGTAATCTGTTATGTTTTCGGATATTCATACTTGTTATCTTTTAAAGATGTAAATCTTATAAATATTGTTACGCGTAATATACAATATTTTTTGTGTATGGAGTTAAAAATGAACATGTCTGCCATCACTGTCATTCAAAATGTTATCTAAAGTTCAAACGTCTTGTTTCATAATTATTCAATTGATTGAAAATAAGAGCAGAGTTCTAGAAATGTCTAAATGTGAGATTGCCGCATCGATAAGTTCGCCCACGAACGAGACAAATCCCATACTTTCGACGCTTAAGCCGTGTCCTCCGTTCACACGCGTTGCGTGCGATTTGATTCGAGTGATTGAAATGAAACTGAAGATCGCGTGCTTTGATTCATGACATGCATAGCATAGCAAGCACAATCAAAAATCTTGGTTTTATCTTGTAAAAGATTATTTATGAAGCAATGAATGATTAAAAATTAAACTCAAAATGTATGGTTTTTATATATTCAAATACAAAATTTTAAATTTATTTAAATGTTTGAAATATAAAATTAGCGGAGCGGTCATATTTTTGAATAAATATCCCTACAGTTTATAAGTTTTTATAATACTATTAAAACAGAAGTTTGATTTTGATTTCTGAATTTATATTCAAACTATCAACCGATAATTTATTTTTTTGATGTCTTCTTTTTATTGAAGTTCTAAAATATCTGCTTAATTTTAAAGTTAAAAACCAAATAATTGTAGACGTGGCGAATCACTGTCCAACAGTGCTGTATACAACAATGCTCACTAAGTTTTTTATATGTATGTTTTATTGTCAAGATATTCTACTTTAAACCACCAGATAGATATATTTTTAATGTATGATGATTTATAAAAAGAGACATGTTTAAAGAAGTTCACAAACCACTAGCAGTCCAGTTCAAAAGAACCGGTTAAATTTATCGCTCCAAGCTAAACGCACGCAAACAGCTGAATGAAGGACGTGACCTTACAGCGAGTACATTTGAATCATATTACGCATTGCTGTGTTGGCAAATTATCAAGCTTACTTAAGATATACCAAAGAATATGTATTTTATTATGTTCGGATATGAACTGAATTTAGCTACATGGTTTTGCGGATGTATCTACGTATTTAAGTGATTCCCCGTTCATGCGGTTGTAATAATTGTGCGATTGTTCTTCTAGTAATTTTTTTTTGTTATACTCAATATTCTATGACATGATTCTAGGCATGAAAAAATGTATTTTTCCCTACAGTTGATTTCTTAACAAATTTGACAGTTTAACGAATCAGTTAAGAAACTTACACCTGTAAAAACAATTAGTAATTATTTGAATGTAGTCTTAAGTAGAACTTAAAGTAAAAAGTGGAAATACTCCCATAGAGATGTTTCAAAAAGTAAATTGTCGCATCAAGAATTTCTCATCACAAACTATAAACCACTTTTAAATGCAACATTGAACCTCGTTATAAAATAAATCACTTTTTTTATTATACTCTCTAAAACCACATAAACTTGTTCAAATAGAATAAAGCTTAAAAATATAGAATAACTTAATTTTTATACGAGAATTTATGTAGGTTTATCCCTTTTCTCTTATTTTATATGGTAAAATATGATGCGTTGCGTGGAGAAACCACGGGGAGTATATAAAATAAACTAACAGTATGAGGGAAGGGATGGAAAACCCGATACTAAAACCACTAAGGGTGGAAAAGCGTGAGGCTTATCACCTTACCTTTCAACCTAGAGACATAAATACCTACTAGGTATCTTCTTACATACGCATATTCAGACAGCCGCACTATTTTGTATGCGAATCTAAGAAACTACCCGGTTATGCTCAAAATTTAAAAATATTTCAAAGAAAAAACCAGACAAAAATGCATACATAATAACATATCTTTTATGATGCTTTAAACAAAATTTACATTCGCGATTCTCATTACTTCAGTTTAGGCAAAACCTGTTAGGAAGGGTTCGCTCTGTGCAGCTCCCTTCCAATATTCCACAGGCTTACTTCTGCACCATCAAACTAATAAATAATCAATCTTTGCATTTATATTCTCAGATTTAAAATTCAAATTTTCGATTATCCATGTGAGTATATATAATGATGTCACAAAAATATTTATACTTGTATGTTTTTAACAAGTACTGTCGCCAACTCGTTATTTTTATTACAGCCTTGACTAACTGCATACAAGGTACTGCATTCTTTTTCAGCGTAAAATTATCATCCCAGCTGTTACATAAAATTATTCCTCTTCTGCTTCAGGTGCCTTTCCTTAGAAACCCACTGAATATATATCTATCCTTGTCCAGTTTTATTCGTTTCGCTGTACTCTCAACTTTCAACCACTGTTGTGAATTCCGCACCCATGTTAAATTTCTCCTTGGATTTTTCTAGATGCTTCTAAATAAATCTTATTTAAAAACATAAATTTTTCGCCGCTGCTTGCAATATAACAATTTTTTTTTTAAATTATACGAGGGTTCGCAGCTTCGTAATTTTTCAGGAATGTACATTATGCAAAATATTCGATGGGCGTTTAATTTCAGGGTGATTCTGGACACGCGCCCCTCGCGTCGAGTAATTATTTGCTGGGAATCAAGCCCAAATGATTGATCGCGAGCGTTAAGTGAAAAAGGATTACACGCGAAAAGGGACGGAATCCTTCTCCATGATTTATGATGTCCAGCGGTGATTAAACACGGCATATGTTAGTTTGTATGACATTTTGCGAACTTTATTACGAATATTTTGTATTTTTGCCTCTTTTTAACGTGAGCTGAATCACAGCCGGAAAATTCAAGGAGATATTTTAACTTTTTTTTTTTTTTAAATAATGTCTACATGCACCAATTCATCAGTCAACCTAACTCATAGCTTTATCCATGACAAATTGATTTGATGTGTAATACTTAATGTTTAAACAAAGTAATATAAATAGGTGGAAAACTCTCAAAAACTAATATTTTCGTTATGAGAGCTCTCGTTTTTCAGGGGCTTCTTCGGACTGAAAAAGCCTTAGAAAGGACACGGCAGTCTGTGGTAGTTGCTTTCACTTAGGGTAGTCCTGTTTTATCCAAAATATTAAATAAAAATGGAAAAAAATATTTCTTCATATAGATTAAAAACCGAGAACGCTCGAACAATAAGTAAAAGTGGTAAACGCTGAATAAAACGTCTTTTAAGCCATTACATTTCCTAAAGCAAATATCTAATTATTAAGAAAAGAGTTTTATTTTTATTGAAGATTGCAATGATTTTTTTAACATTCTTATGTTGCTCAAAATCAATAATAGAGGAAAAACCACGCGAGTTTATTATAGCAAAAAAAGTCAGGAAAAACATCATTGTTAGTTGCTATGCATATTCATGAATCAATGCTTTTATACTACAAATAATTTAACAGGATATATGGTTAACGAAATATACCAGTGTAATATATAGATTTTTAAAGAAGGCCTTTTCTTTCCCTCTGTCTAGCCACACTATTTCTGTAAGACACCCCAGGGATTTTCTTGTCATAAACTCGGCGCGACTTCATAAAATTAATCTATTTCTCTCTGCCAAGCCAATTGTTCAAAAGAAAACACCCTTAGCAACAGGAAATATGTAGCCGATAACAAATAACCATTCCTTACTTTCAGTATAAAAATTATAACAAATACCGAGCATCAATTTATATTGCAGTAATAATGCTATTATCAACAACAACATGTATTCATGCATTTGCTATGATGAGATATTTATTGAAGTAACTTCATTATAACAAAAAAATATGTGTAACATAGAATTTATATCAATAAATAAAATTTATTAAAAACAATATTTAAAATGAAATGCAATAGCATGACTTAACGAAAACAACAAGTCATGCTATTGCAACTCTTAAATAATAATTGTCGTCTGGAATGTACTGAAAAATTTGTTCAGATAATTCATCTCATATTTGATGATTGAAATTGACAGATTGCAAAATCAGCTGTATTGTCAAGTAGCCTATCGCAGAGCTTCTGAAACAGTGTTCCGCAACAGTTTCATGAATTTATTTATATAATGAAAATAAAGGATAATCGATACACTTATCCTTACACTTATTGTATCCAGTTTGACATACTAACCGGGGATATGAGATAAATTTTTTGAAAAACCATGCTTAAAATACAATACTCAGTAGTGCATACTATAAAAATTGACATAATACAATATATTAAACTATTTTTTTCTATTAGAAAATGTATATCGATATATTTATATCAAAATATTGTGATAAAGTTGTCTGTGCATAAATAAAAATTTAGTTGCTAAAATACTATACATTTGATAGATTTTATATTGATTTGTTTCACAATTATTTCAAATTGATTAAATTATCAAAACAGATCGATATGAGTGATGACTAGAAAACATTTATACTACCATATTAATTTTATAAAATATTTAATATGGTTGAGTGTAGTTTGAAAGCCAATGTCAGACATGTCGAGTATCAATCAGTTTCCAGAAGCGCCGTGTCCGTTTAGTTTCAATTTAAAATCTTGATTGGCTTGCAAAAAAAAAAAAAAATACAATTGCAGTACTCGTGCGCGGCGGCGACGCGAGCTGCAATGGGAGGTTGTGTCATACACTCTGTGTAAAAATATTCAGGCTGTACATAAAGCTAGAGCTTGGGCATATTCAATATGGAAAACCATGACGATGATACCACAGATATTATATTTATTTATTCACTGACACGATGATGAATACTCTGTATCAATACATTGGAACGCTTTATATGTATGAAAAAAAAAAAAACAAAACAACCCTTCAATAAATTATAAATATTTATATGTTTGGGTGCCTCTCCTCAGAGGGGCTTGCCGACCATCTCATGGTTTTCTTATGGAGAATAATGTAGTGAGTCCCCGGGTCCTTCTATACCGCAGTTTTATATTCGAAGAAAAAGTCTGCGTATTGCTGCTACCCAATAGCATAATTATATAATTCTTTCCTTACAAAGTTCTAGTGTGTATGTCTGATACTCTTTCTGTAGCAAGCTGCAGAAACAATAGATAAATCCTCCACACTTCGATAAGGTACTTCCTGAACACATCCCTCCATTACAATCATTATATATCCACTACTCTATTTTACTATTTTAATATATTTAGTTAGAATTAAAATGAATTCGCTGTCGAGACAACTTTAAAACCTGTAAACCATAGCGGCGACTATTTACTCAAAATATTATTAAAAATAATTGGTGGCCTATCTTTATAAAAATAAATTTGTATAATTTTTAAGCGTTTACATTAGTAAGTAAAAGATGAATTAAAAAGTAATAAAAGTTTTACTAAAAATACCCTTTTATATATTCATCGGCTGCGTAAAAATTACAATGAGTTTTCGGACTAAAATAATGTAAATAAAATTATTCTTATAATAATACATTCAGGCTTCTGTTGAAGTAATTTATTAATCTATTTTGTAGACAAATTCAAATTTCAAATTTGTCCTCCGCTGCATGATTAATTACGGAAACTTAATTAATATCGCGGCACGACCGCGCGACCAGTTGGCAGATGCCGAGGGCCGCCAAGTCTTCCCGGAGCTCCATGCGACGCCCGGGCCATGATCCACTTATCCAATTTAAAAGTAAATTTACTACGAATCAACGTCCTAATATTTACATTCGGACTGATAAACGCGGCTGCGTGCTAAATCGCGAAATTTCCTCCGCAATTTATTATGCTATGATTTTTTCCCCGCTGACAGTCCGTTTCCTTTTTACAGGAAGACGTACTCGTACGACATGTTAATTCAAGTATACCATGAGATGTATATATATATATATATATATATATATATATATATATATATATATATATATATATATATATATATATATATATTTTAAATGGTTTATCCAGTACCCGCAATTGCTATAAAATAAGCATATTTATTATTTAAATTAATGGATTATTTTAATATCAATCAAGCTCGCCTCAAATCAAACAATGATTCATCGCACGTAGCAAGTCATGAGCTGTGTATATGTATTGAGTTGTAATATTGGTGTTCAAATGAAAAATACAATTTAAAAAATTTGATTCGGCTTACGATCAATAACTTATAAATAATTGTCATTGAAGTCTTAAAGATATTATCACGATTTAATGATCCATTTTATTGCATTAGATTGGGAATTTTCTTATTTTGTAGGACTGTTCCGCCTTGCATGTTCACTGACCCCACTTTTTATACTTGTTTTGCACGAATTCAGTGACAATTCTAAATAAAAAATATACCTACAGAAAAAAATCACAAACAATGCAGACATTGCAGAAAAATTGTTTTTATATTTAATTCATTATTTTTAAGTACTAAAATGAAAGGTTTCGTGTTTCTCCGGAAACAACGCCAGCACAGAATAAATAAAAACTATGTTTTACAAGACACATAGACAAAGTTTTTTTTTTAATGTGAAACTGCGCTGGTTAAGTCATTTTCACCACGTTGACTTGACTAACTTCTTGTTAGAACTTGTCCCTGAGAGGTGTAGGTGTGTCAATTGGACGAAGATGAGATGGCTAGACTGTGTTTGCGCATTTTCTTAGAGAAAGCTAGAAACCAACATGGGGAGGCGTCCATGGTGACTATAAAAACTTTACAAAATATTAGGAAGAGTCAAAAAGTATTATTAAATTATGATTCATTATATATAAATAACAAGTAAGATAGATGCAACATTCTCTGAGATTTATATAAAATAACTATTTTATAAAATATATTTCTATCGCTGTCATAAAAACACAACACATAGATTAATTACGCTATTTTATCAGATAATACTCGATGTCAGTATTACCTTTCATACAGGTCGGATATGCACAATCATATTTCATAATTTGTATTTTGTAAACGTGGCATTAAACTCGACCACACGACATCTATCACGGCGGGCCATTCAATTGCATAAAAAGTAGCCATAGGCACTAATAAAAGCAATAAAAAATACCAGCTCGGATTCAATCAACGGCCCAGTAACTATAATAAAACGCAATCCGCCGCGACGCAAGCACACTATCGCAAAGAATATGTGAATTTACAATCTTTGGCTGTAAAGTTATGAAAACATATCGAATACATTGCGTACGTAATTTATACAAATCCAATATAAAAAAAAAAATACGAAACAAAAACTACGCAGATAAAAAAAGATGCTACATTAATTAATATTTATTGTAATTTTCGAGTCACACATATAAATTTCAAAGTGTTTCAAAACAAAATATAAATAAACGTAGGCATGCATTACTCTTAAAAAACTTCATTTTTGGTTTGTTTGAAAAAAAAACATTATTTAATAACAACTCAACATCCCATTCGTATTTTTCACATACTCAATTTCCTCGGCAACGGTACTGTAATCTTGCGACTATAATACGGCGAGACGGTGACCAATTTTTGTAAACCTATCCCACATTGTATGTCATCACGGACATAAGGCAATTGATTTTTTTAAATATTTCAAAATGAATGGTTTGAAATAACTTGAATACACGTCTGTAATTAGTCTTCAATGTTTTCAGTGATGAATTCACTCACAAAAATGCACAATAACATATATTAATATATTATCAAAATATTTCTGTTTGTAACGATGGCCGTAATGCAGATAAAATAATTGAAACTTGCCAAGTCAACGGCAGTCAAAGATATCTAGGAAACCATGTACTGATATTAGCATATAAAATATTTTAATTTTTATCCTAGAAAATCAGAGCGTCAATTAAACTACCACTTCGTTCATAAAAAGTCCTTATTTATTATATATTTACTGTCCAATTATTTGGAAGAAAAATTTGGACATAGCGCTGGATTTCAGGAGTACAGCCAAATCAATAAGACTGGCCCAGGATGAAGATATTTTCAGTAAGATGGTCACCAATATTTTCTGAGGAGAGGCACTTCAAGAATATGACACAAATATTCATATTTCATTCGTATAATTTGATACTGTTGCCATTATCGCTCGTTTTAAAAAATATTGTTTGAAAATGTGATACTTTGAAAATTTTAACTTTATAATATATATAAATATACCATTTGACCAAACCATCACCTCAGTGAATATTAAATAAATAAACCTGATGGGTTATTTTATAAATCTCAAAATATATACAAAACACCCAATTAGTGTATCGATTAAATTATTAATTTAGCTTTGGCGTTATCAAAATTGTCCGGAAATTGTATGTAGATTTTCATTGACTGGAATTTAGCAATGCGAGTGACGCATCGATGACATATGTAGGTAAATATTAATACGCAATGTATAGACTTCACCCTAATCCAAATGTCAATTAATGCAAACACATGTCAACAGCACGCGTGGGGAGCCGATAGCGAACATCTGCAATTTAAATTACACGTGGGTATTTAATATGAATATTAAAGTTCTAATATATAAAATTAAATATTGAATATGAATACTCGCTCTCGAATATGAAAATTGCTACATTTTGAACAGAGTTAATTAAACACCATTTGTTACAATCAAAACGTAATAAGTATGTTTTGATTGCACGTCCGGGTTTATTTTGCCTGTCAACCTGGTACTACCTAGATAGCAGCCACAGGAGAAACGTTGTTATTGAAGAGATTCACGAGTGGTTAGCTGTTTTGGTCCAGTATTAGCTGTGACACAATGCCAAATAAGACTGAGGTTTATTGAGTAGGTTGTATCTGTAAGTTGCACACGCTGTGTATCAACTGTAAATTAAATAGTTACTAGCTGAATGCTTCCTCTTTCGCGTTATTTACTATAAAAATATCTAAAATAAAGGCTGCTGGGTAATCGCAAACCGGTTGCAAGTCGTGTCGCTGCATGCGGAGTCGGGTTTGTGAGTCACCCTGTATACCGGTGAGAGTCCTGCCGCTGCTGGTTTCTCGGGAGCCGATGGCCGGCGCTGGTGGTTCCCAGGCGGAGTCGATGACCGCCAGGAGTGACGCCGTGATTGTTCCTTCCTCCCGTCGGCCGGAAGCGCCTCCTGGATCCGGTCAATTCAAATCATCAAGGATCACAGCGCGACTTCCAAAATTCAAGCTCCTGTTCATTGCACTTTTTCCGATCCATCGTTGCTGTTTCAATGACTGGCCAAACTTGCTTTTATTTACTAATATGATTAGGCATATTTTTTCACATATTGAAAATGATTCAAAGAAACACTCAGAAAAATATCATCGTGACTTATGTAGGATTCGAACCTACATCTCCAACCTTACATGGCCGGTGTACTAACCCTTGTTTGTTGTTTACAGGCTTATATTACTTACTAATATGAGACTAATAGCTTTTATTTGAGAAATATTTTGAGACAGTGGCAATCTGCACCGATTTACAATTAGCTAATAGCGTCCTCTTACCCCAAATAAGACGCTATTGGCTAATTAAAATTCGGTTCGAGTATCCGAAGTGACAAGATATGATAACATAGTATCCGTGGATGTATATCCATACTTATAAAACAAATATGAACAGTCAAAGATTCAGAAAACAGATTAACGCTTTTGCTTCTCGAAAGCTTCTTCGTAATAAAGAAGTCTCTGAAAAGCCTCATATCCTTGCTTTTTGGCTAATTATATTTATTTTCCAAAACTCCATTCTATTCTACTTAAGTATTTGGGAATAATAGTTGATACTTATCTCAATAGTCAAAATATATATTAACTGCGTTTTTAGCTGCGAGTGCTACCTTTTACGTATAAACATAGAAGCACATAGCGTTCCTGGGCTTTGAACTTAATAATTCTTAAATATTGCATATATTTTCATCTAACTGCCCTGAGAAACCCGAATAAGCGTAGATAACACTCAACTGGATTGTTTTTATATATTTATATATTTCATATTCATTATTTATGTAAATATTACATATAAACAGAGGCAACATGGATTACAACAACTTTAAATTAAATAACATCAGTGATATAAAACAAAATTAACAAAAGGAAACATAAGCAGGATTATATATTTTACCGTGTGTTTACTTTTTATAGGAATTATAATCAGTACTAAAATATTTATTCGTAGAAATTTTCATTAAAATGCAGAGGACCGCCTCCGACTCTGTTATTTCAGAAACATTCATTTGTGAGAGTAAAGGAAGTCGTCAAAATGCAATTAAATTACCACAGTTAAACAAAAATATAGCCCGTTACTCCGGGCCGGGTCCTAATTAAAATCATCTCCTGCAGAATGACACCGTGACACGATCCACGGGGCTTGTTCGGATTCCATCCTTGTTTCCTTATTTTGGAGACTACAATTTAATTTAAGTCCACTTGTAAACTCATATGGAAATTACATAATCGCTCTCGTGACTAAACCTCTCTCGGTTCTGCATACTCGTATGGTACTTTTAGGAGCTTTCGTCTTTGGATCTATTGCATCTACTGGATGTGAAGATATATGCCCCAACTTCTTTATTAGTAAATCGGGTAGTAGATTATGAAAATTTTTGCTATCACCTTCAAGACCCGAAAAACACACTGAAAGGCAAAGTACGAAAACAAAAATGTTTGTAACTTCCTAGCCTAAATATGGGCCATAATAAATTTAATCAGTTCGACGTGGATTAGACTCTGGAATACAATTATTATATACATTACAAACAAGCTATTTTCTGAAGAAATATTAATTGATACTTATCTACAGCCAATAGCTACGTGTATAGAGGCCTCATGAAATGAACAAATGTCTGACGCCTTTGAGTTGTGCCAATCAACAGATAATAATTACTTATTTAGTGAAAATTTTATTTTTTCTGTTATATTATTAATAACGTATAGATTTACTTATATTTTCCAATGTAACATTTATCCTGCCCTGTGGGCGTGTTACGAGGTAGCTATCCGCCGCCGTAATATAATTTGTAATACCAAGTAGAAAGGAAACATAAAGGATGAAATGGAGGCTAATTTTCTAAAATTAATTTTAATGAGGAAGACTTGACACCCACAGCTAGAGATATAAATAATATAACGTCGTGTTTGTGATTATTTTCAATGTGAATTAAATTAACCAATTTTTTTATTTTTTCAGGTATGGCAGTTTTACATTGGCAAGGAAACTCAATTCAAAAATATTTTCTTGTACGTAAGTGAAGTTTTAGAGTTTTAATAAATAAATCAATTATTATATTTATTATTTGAATTAATTGATTGATTTGAATGATTGATTAATTAATTGAATTAATACAGCATTAAGTTACCTCAAATTAAATATTTACTGTAAAAAGTCCTTTCACAGTTTTGGTTTTTTTTTTCAAAACCTAAATATTCAAAAAAAAATGTTGTATTTGTTGACAGCGTATTGTAAATATAAACCATAAACATGTTATTTAGATAGTTTATTGTTTATAAATAATAGTGTTGATTAAATAGTAATTTATAAATAAGATGGCGTCATTATGCATGCGCCATTTTGATTTAATCTTGCGTAGGCATATAAATGACCTTCAATGCTTAAACTGGCAATTAGGGTCATCCAATGTGTGTCTAGATTATCGAATATATTTTATGAATTTATACAAGTAGGTTATCGGTATTTATACTAGAGTTTTTTTTATTTCCTAAATATATGTTTGATTATACAGCGATATCCGACTTTTTTTTTTTAAAGAAGTGTGTTGAAGAAATCACATCAAGGATAGATTTTATTAAATTTATTGTTTACTTTGAATCATTGTACAAATAGTAACAGTAATTTTCGTTGAAAATTTATTTAATAAACTGAAATTAAATTATTGGAGTTTACAAGATATAACTCGGTAATTTCTATCACATGTCTATATGAAGGCGTACCGTCATCTAGTAATACGTCAACAAGTTGCCATATAAATCTGAACCCAGCATCAAATAAACGGGATTCGGGTAATATAAAAAACCTGCCTATATTGAATTCATTATTCAGAAATGAAGAACGTGTTTAGACTAGTTTCGTAGCCATCGGAGATATATGCAACAGACATAAATAAGACCGTTACTTCTGTAACCGGTCTCTCCATATGTAATATTCTATTCAATATATTTACCGGTGCAAAACCCTGAATACTGCGGTGTGTAGCACTTATATCAAATTTGTATTACGCGCTTATTTCATGAAAAAAAAACGCATTAAAAAGTAATAATATATACGTGTATCTGATATTTATGTTTAAACTCTTGAGGTCGTGTTGATTTAACATTTTAAAAATTATTCAGTTTTATTTATTTTATATAATTCACGCCTTTGCTCAAAATGGAGAAACGAGTAGTAATACGGCTGTATTTTTTTTTACTTTGATTTTTTAACGTTTAAATTCATTCATTAATTCATAAAATATCAGAATTTACTATATGTAGTCAGTACAATAACACGTATTTGATGATTCGTATTAACTCCTTATCTCAGCGGCATTTTATTATTTTGTTTATTTCAGACTTTAGATAAGTTGACATTCATTGACGAAATGATAATGAAGGGAACAATGGCATAAGCGTTGGTCGATTTATAGACTATGCTTTTTAAATTAAAATTTACTAAAGTAATGCTGTATGAATCAAATCATCTAAAGAATTTGCGATGGTGTGATGAATTTTTTTTAATGGTAAATTGCAGTATATGTGTTGTCTATATTTGTGGTAGCTTAAAAACGAAGCGCCTGTCAATCAAATGAATATAAATATGAAATATACTTTTATAATCTCCTCGTATAGGGTATGCAGGGAGTGTTTCAGTTCGGATATATTCCCCGGTTTCTTTATTTCTCCGTGCATTAAATTTGACAAAGAAGTTGATAGACCAGTTAATAAATAATCCAGTCTTAAATACAAATACGAAAATTGTTTTTAAATCAGAGCAGGTAGAGTGTAACTTTCCACGGTGACAACTGCGCCATTTGCGGAGGCCCCTGTCGCAAAGTTATTAGCGTCGACATTTTCCTATTGTAAGCCAGGAGTCATTAGAATATTCAAACAAATTTATTTATACAATATGCAAAAGTTGAAGCCGCTTAATATTCCGTTAAAAGTGGATAATTTACAAAACGGAAGATTCCTCCAAAGGCTACAGTGGATTCGATAAAGTCCTTGCAGATAAAAGCTTTTATTGGGTTGTTAAAATTCATTTCGCGTTCAAAATACACATAAAATTTACACTTGGCAAAGTATAAATTTCGATTCGGTCCTCTCCACGGCAGGGACAGAGGAGGCTCGACAAGGCGGCTTACGGTCTTAGGATCACAATAATATAAATACGATTCAAATCCTCAAAGATACTCACCAGGAGACGATTTATTGGGAATTAATAAATTATTCTAATACAATTGACTGGGCTGCAGGGGCGTGCGCTGAGTTTTGAAAGTGAAACCAGATATTTAAAATTGTGCAGATTTCAACTGTGCTTAAAATACATTATTAGGAATACGTTTCTTTATCATCCAGTGCACAGATATAATATATTTAATTTAAAAGCCATTTGAATTCCAAAAAACTTTTAAATGCATATTTACAAAATCCCTATTTTTCTTCATTTCACAAACGTAAATGTACACTCAGAGAAATAATTATACCACAATGCGAACAAAAGACAAAGACAATGCGTAACGAATTAAAGACAAATTACGCATGACAATCAAACACATAACTGCTACTTATTTCTCGTTTGCATGTTTATAAATTAAACCATCACTCTCACGTGCCTTCGTAGAGGACCGCAAGCGGCAGGGTCAGCAATTATACAAACGCAAGACTTTTTTTAAGGCCTCTACACACGCAGCGACTCAACTTGCGACCGATTTGGAATCAACCAATAGAGTCCCTATATTTTGGGTGTTTTGCCTAAGTAAACAACACAAACTAGGACGCTATTGGCTAGTTGCAAGTTGTCGCGACGTGTGTAGGAGGCTTCAAACTCATGTCTGCTCCGCGAGCATTGTTCGTACATAAAAAAGTGAGTGACATCTTAGATCAGGTGTTCATAAAATCTATTTATAAATCATTCGTTCATTGCCGGGCACTGATCAGAAAATATATAAATATTTTTTTCTCATATAGGTGGTACGTTATATATACTTATGTGTAATTATATCATTAAAGATGGCTACGCTTACTCTACGACTTATAATCGGTATTAGAGTACGGATATGTCCCTACTCAGGACTCGTTTCTCTGGACTAATGTCCTCTAAGCGCGACAGACATGAACAAGCTTATGTCTATAATTTGTTTTTAACTAAATTACTTTTAATTATAAATGAAAGCTAAAATTAAATTTTGTGGCCTATTGTTTATAGCAAAGTGTGTTGCAGACATATTTTTAATCAAGTTAAACCAAACCCAAATCATCATTTTTCTTTACTTTAAAGGGGTGCGGTGTACCTGATTAACTCTTCAATATTACCACGCAAGCAATTATTGCAGTACTCTAGATAATAATGCTGTATCAAGACCATTTATACCTAGGCCAAAGTGGTTGTTTCATTTTTCCTGGTACGTACCTCAATCGTGACATATGTACTTTTTCAATTATAAATCTATGCTTTCGAGAATTTCGAGAGTCGGATACTATTTGATTTATTTACCATAATTCAAATTGGTTATGTCTCAATGTATATTTTACTCCATGACGGTTTCATTATTTATTTAGGAAGAAAGGGAGCGTTGACTTTGGATGTTCCGGAGTGCCCTTCAGTGGAAAGTTGGCTGGTAATTTACTGGTACTTTAGAATCGTTTAATAAATCAAGTTTATCGAAGGTTCAAGCGGGGGAATTTTATCGAATTTTCCCAATCTCAAGGAATTTATTTTTCACCACGGAAAACTGTAAGTTTCTCCATAAAAAATATGGCGCTATAACCATTTGATAAAACAGATACAAAATAATAAATTGTTTTTTATTATCACTTTGTGTGTGTAGCTAATGGCATAGAATTGGTTATCGAGATTTGAGAAGTATCGAAATGTACTAGAGAAAGTCACATTTCGTAATGTAATTGAATGTTGTTTTTAATATGTGTTCTCATGGAAACAAGTTAGATAAAACATTTTATATATATTGCGAATATATATATATTGTTATATTGTTATACCCGAAAACCGCATACTTTATTACTTGTACCGAAAATCATAAAACTAATGAATATAATTCAATGTTCAGAGAGTAGAATAGATTATATCGTCATGCAAAACCAAATTCTAAAGATAAATATATGTTATATTATATTTCAATAAAACTAGTTAAATGGTTAATAGAACAGATGTGCTTAATTTTTATAAAACCTACCTGTCGATAATAGCACAACTTAATGGAAAAATAAATAAGAAGAGAATCTTGCCTCAACTGTATTTTTTTTACGTATGACAGGGACTAATAGTATTTTGATATTCTTCGAAAGAGGTTGAGCAAAAGTTTATAAAAATGCTATAAAGTATAATCCGATGTCATTTGCAGTAAATCGTAAGACATAAACCAAAGTTGATAATTCGATTTACGGGGCGCGCAAGGCAGGGAATATAAATGACGCATTTAAATTTGTTATTACCTGAATGAATCGCTGGTGTACTTGTATCCGTAATTCGCTAATTTGTCTACGATAGATGTTTATTTGTTAACCCAATAACTTATAAACTCGAGCGATTTCAGGTATAGGACACATCTATAAATGTTTTTATCACCTAGTAATCTAGATGCAAATAACCTTCTTCGGGATTATCAATTACTTTTTTTAAAAATTAAAAATTTGCACTGACCATTGCATTGGTGTATTGGTATTATAAAAAGAATTTTAAATTAAAATTCATTTAAGTATATTCAGATTTATTGATATAATATTCGTATTCAATCACCTGTACGTTTACAATATCTACAGATACCTTTACCTTATTGAGTCACTATGGAAATAACCCAAGGCTTTCTTATGCTTTAGGTTCTATATGTTTTCTCACATAAACACACACACACACACACACATATATATATATATATATATATATATATATATATATATATATATATATATATATATATATATATATATATATATATATGTGTGTGTGTGTGTGTGCATAATTATAATTGCGGCCCATCTATTTTTATGGAGTCATTCAGGAAATCAACGCTTCTCCAAAAGAAGGTCAACTGGTTAGAAATGAATAGAGTTTAATGGTTTTAATGAGCATTGCGTGAAGTCTATGCCGCTCGTAGGTTTAACTGTCTTTCTCACCGCAGACCAGAGATTCGCTTGTTATTTCCGGCGAACGGACCAAAAAGCAAAAACACTTGGCGATTATGTCATAAGTCTCCAGGGATGGGCTATTTCAAACGTATGAGAGCGTTCACTGAATCTCAAGATTTATCGTACCCTGGAGTAACCGGCTCGAAATGCAGTTAAAAAAAATGTATTTTTAAAAATAGTAGCTAGGTTAAAAAAACATTAAAATGTATCAAATATGTTAAACCGCAATAACAAGCAAGCACAAGCTATTCGTACCCACCATATAAAATTTGACAAGTCACTTGCCGAATGTGTAATTCAAGGATCAAATCAGGTTGAAAAAAAAAAAAAAAAAATTATCCCTTAAATAAATTTTATATAATTGTTTTTCGTCTAACCTAGAGTCTGCTTTTTTCTATCAATCACAGTGACATAATAACTTAACACCATATATTTTTGCGTAACTACTTTGAGTATTCTACCTCAGTTTATCAAATACCACCAATTTATCTTTAAAATTTTCTAGACCTTTTTTTAATGCCATTTTACAGTATGTCGTATAGAAGCAACGTTTCGCTACTTTAAGCCCGTAGATTTATAATATATGAAATTCTACTATTATGTGAACAAGCTACAATACGGAGTATAAAATGACATGACATTATTATAGCATTAGCGCTAATGCCCCAATTAAATCTGGCTTAATAATATAGGTCATTAGAACACACTAACGCTTAACTAATAACGAGTTTCTTAATTCCGTATACTTTAGCTAAGCTCATGTCATTTTTACTTTTTTACATTGTAGAAAAAAAATTTACATTTGGTAAAATATATATTGCTCCATCAATTCAAATCAGCAGTAATGTAACTAAATGATTTTTCAAATATTTTTTTTATAAAAAAACATATTTTATCTTTTACAGCATACGCAGGTCTACGACACATACTATATAATCATAGTTAAAGTGCTTAAAATAAGTTTATATTTACCTCCTAATGTTTTATTCACAAAGAAAACCAAAGATTTTCTTAATTTTTATTACACAAGCACATTAACAAGCAAGTATATATACTTTATTGTCATTAACCATCCAAAAAGTAAATATTATCATGCCGTGATATTATTATGATAATGTTAATTTTGAATGCCACGGTATTTAAATTATTGAAAAAAAATCGTTTTCAAATTACATTTTCAATTCTTAAATTATAAAATGTGTATATTTAACAATTATCACATACATTTATGTAGGAAGATTTTTAATAATTATTTCATCTCCAAGTAACGCAGTGAATAGCGGTGGCTGTATTTTTAGTAATATATACTAAAAAGTACCAAGATTAATTATTAAAGAAAATATACAAGAAATGACCGATTTTCAAGAGGTTTGAACCTACAATACCTGTAAAATTTTCATTCAGAAGGTTTTGTGTTAAAAAAAGTCTCTCGGGCCGCAGACCGGCGCTCTGCGGCAAAGAACAGTCGACCAATGCCGTGGGGACGCGCCCGCTTTGCTGACTGTTGCTCGGATTAAATTATTGGATAATTTGTTCGGCGGCGCTTCTTGATAGTTGTAATTTAGAAACACACGTTCTGTGTGAGGCTGAGTAGCTTAAAAGCAATTTAAACGCAAGTGTACTTGCTTCTTCTACTATGTAATGAACTTTTTTTAGGGACTGAAATAAGCTCATAGCTGGCTGGGTGATTGGGCTCTTATGCGATGTCCGAGGTTAACCAGAATTTCACGCGACGATTATGACTGTTACGAATTTTTAATTTGTAATTGATTCGTCCACGTACTTTAAATGCGTACTTAAAAGTAACTAAGAGACAGACATTGATTTTTTTTTACTAATATCAATTTTACAAAAAAAAAAAACTAATGACTTGTGACAAATACAGGTACTGTATATTATTATGCTGTATGTTCTACGTCGTTCTGTTTTATGGGCGTTGATAATAATATTAGCAGGCGAAGTTATAATCATAAAGTAGATTGTAATGCAAATAAGTGTGTTACTAACATAATATATATTTGCGAAATATCATATGTCAAACTTCATGTTAGAAACAATGCATACAATGTCTTATTTATGCCTGTTGTGAATTTTAAATTTCAAAAGGTGAAAAATAAAATTAAAACAATATAAACAATTTAAATTCAGGATCTTCTGAGAGTTCCTTTCATTCAGTGTCTTTTGTCAGGTGGAGAAACCCCTGTAGACTTTATTAAAATTGTAATCAGTTCGTTTCTGCTGCTGTCTCTAAAACGGCTTCAATAAAATTCAAAAGATAAGTCCAAAAGTATCAGTATGAATAATGGAATCGTATTTAAAATTACAATTTATAAGGGATTGATTCTATCAAGATAGAGTACGGCTTAAGATTATTTTAAAACAAATGGCTAATTTCCCTTAAAGTTAAACCATTTCCGCGAAAAATGTAGATTCTTAATTCGCTTTTCATCTTTCAGGCGAGTCAGCAACCCGCGATGGCGGGGCTGATAGAACATTTCATTAAATTAAATTCCTCAACTCGACATTAACAGATCCGTTTCATCTATCTCACTCGGAAAATAAAAATCCTTTAAAAGTAACTTACACATATCACTGACGTCCCAATTCCGCGTCTGTAACAACCACAATGCATCACCGAGGGCTCCTTAAAAGTATAAATTCTTGGCAATCATTCAGGGAAGTTCAGTGGGACATATTTAGATTCAAACAAGCCAGGTGACAATTGAACTTTTAGACACTATTTGGTTACATCTTATTTATAACCGAACGAAATTATCTTAAGAATACATGAAATACTTTGTATATTACAATTTATTTTTATTTGGGTTCTCTATTCTTGTATCGAAAACCAATCTGAAAACATGACAAGATGCAAAACATAAAAGGCAAATAAGCAAGTAATCTGAAGCATTCAATGTCTTGCTTGATACTTTTTCGACATTTGTCATGTTGTTTACAAGAAAATCACAGAAAACGATAAATGACTTTCTTTCCAGTACAAACTTCAGGTTGCTATATATAATTATTCAATTCATTGATACACAAATATCAACGTATGTAAAATTACTTGTGCAACCAATATTATAAAGCTATTTAACGGAAGTGAAAAAGAGGCTGCAGCTTTCAGTATTTAAATATACCCGCCTTAAGTACCCGCTCGATTGCTGCCTCGGGTGGAAACACCCCTACTCAATCGATAACTCTGTAATCTATAGTGATTTGTAAATCACATCATAACGAATCGAAGTCAGTAATCGAAAGATTCGCATTCGCGCCACGCAGCGAGGCTGTCGTAAAACATCGAATCGAATTTCCTGCCAACCGATCGGCTGCTAATCTGAGATCGAATAAATCGGGGTGGATTTGCTCTGTTATTTCCGGGCCCGAGCGCTACCCCTAATTTTTATATATAGAACGAGTAAGTTCTAATCTGGATTTCACGCTTAATTAGATGGATGAGCGTGATACGTATCTGCCTACAGCGGGTTTGCATCCGGACTGAGCTGGAACGACCAGGGTTGCCACATAAAACCTCTTTCTTGGTTTTCATACATAAATATGCATTACTCAAATGTAACACCTCTCCAATCGTTTTCATGTTTTCTACAACCTACTTTTTATATAAGTATTCACTACTGTGCAGCAATAAAATGCAATAACGTAGGCTTTTTATTTTTTTGATTAATAATTTAATCATTAAAAATATTAACGCTTAAAGATGATTTTTGATTCAATAAACAAATGCATACATTTGGCTAGTAAGGATGATTTTTTTTTAAAACTTTTTTGTATGAATATAAATAATATGCTGTACCTCAAATAGTGGAGTGAGGTAATAAAATCACTCAATAATTTTTCTCACAATTATATGAAACATAATAAATTACTTGAATTAGTTTATTCTATGAAACAATGAGAACAAATTGAGCAAATAAATTCATTTGTACTTTGTTGTGTTAAAAATTGTATGATAATATCGAAAGTTTAATAAGTTTTATATTTAAAGAATGATAAATATGGTATGATCAAACATAACTGTTTTGTTTAGTAAATTATTTGAATATTTTAAAATAATGTAAGTATGTGATAAATGTAACAAATCGAGTATTCTGTACATTTTTTTAACATTTTTATTTAAAAATGCATATATTGTCTCAATCACTCAATCACATTTATAAGCCTCCATGAACCATTTCGACGTTGCGGCAACCCTGCAGGGTGTTTTTAAATTTACGCGAGTTGGTACTAATTATATCTTCGTTTGCGAAATATCTCAGAAGGGCTGTGCCACGTCTTATACACGCCTCGTAAATGCCGAAGTTTTTTTCCTATTGCTCGTTATCTTTTCTTTCTTTGTATATTTAAAATAAGTGGTTGGCTCATTCGTTTGATGGTAAGATCTTATAATCTACATTCAGGTACTTGAAATTCAGTATTTTGGTGTTTTTAAAGTATTTTTTGTTATATGGTTTATCCCACTCACTCACAGAACCACTTAAATGTAGATTAATGCGCCAAATGAGTTGCATATAAACAGCATATTATTTATTAGTTAGATTATATAATTTCTGTTTTAAATGACACTGTGACTCACTAAAAAAAATCATGAACACAGGTTCACTATAAAAATATATTCAGTGAGATGATCGCCAATCTCTGAAGAGAGGCACCTGCAGAAGAATATAATTTTATATGAAAAAAATTGTCGTAAATATTGTTTCACCCTTAACACAGGCTTTTTCACAACTGGGTGTATGTGTGTGTGGGTGTGTGTGTGTGTGTGTGTAAATTTTTAATAATAATATGTTGAGCATACAAACATGTTCATATATTCATACAGTTGGTATGAATTTTGAATAGTACTGAATTAAATAGTGGTATTATTTTTCACGAGGCTCGGTCGTATGGCGCGCGATTCGGCCGAATTCGTTTCCCGTGAGCCGCGATTTACGCAATTTCATTTTCAGCCCCCGTATTTATCGCTACACGCTCCGGGGACTTCCCCGCCGCGAAATAATTCGTCTCCAGTGCGCCCGGCGGCCCGGGACTGCCTGATGAAATGCCTGGAACAAACGGAGCAGGCCTAAAAATACGTATTGGATTTTAGTTGATTTAATTTAGGAAAAGGTTGACACGTGGGGGATCTTAGCAGGGGAAAAAAATGATAAATTTGGATGTCGAGTTCATGTGGTACTTCTGAGTTCCAGCAATTTTTCGAAATCATAATTTTCTCTAACGCGTCTTAAGCAAAAGTTTATAGCATTTTCATCACAAACTTGTTACACTTTTTTATCTTCTTGGTCGAGTGTCCCTCCTCAGAGAAGGTTGGTTACCATTACTATGAATTAATGTTGGTCCTGAGCCAGTCTTGCTAATTCGACTGTACTTCTGTATTTCAGCCTGTGAAGCAAATTCCGTATCCACACCAGCTTTCTCCTTCTAATGCCTATTTTTTTCTTGAAATTTTCCTTGAGTTGCAATTGGCAATATTTAAAACTTTTCTAGAAAATCATAAACAAAGCTATATTTTAAAATTTATTAAATCTAATGTTTATTATTGGTATTGTGCTTTTTTGTCACAAATTACATAAATTATACATCTTTAGGTTACTAAACCGGTGGAATTCTATATTCTTCTATTTTTATAAATTATGCATTGAATAAACCAAATATAATATATAAGGCCAATTTAATAACATTTTTTTTGAAATGGCGTATGGTGTTGCACGTAAAATTTTAGAACTATTTTTCTAAACCCAAATTCGTACCCACTTTATTTTTAATGGTTTGAACCCAAACTGTGCCACCTTTTCGCAGGTTCGAAAACCCATTCAGTGAACCGTGATACCTTCCACGGATACAAGCTTACCTGAAAATAAGAGCTTTTTCGCAACCATGTTGGTACCAACATATTGAAACACCTATATATATATTTATACTGGAACATATCCCATTTGGTAAAAATAAAATAATTTATGTTTTGGTTTATCATCAGAGTGACAACCAGCTTGGTGAATATGGTGTCTGAGAACAAATCCGAGCAATGAGTTTTTATTTCGGTTTTTGTCAATTCAATAATAATCACAGATTATTGGACAAAATTAAAAACATCCTTACAAATTTCCTTCTCTAATACAGGTTGTAATATCGTTCGAAAAAGTATTAAGCTGGACATAGCATTAATTTCTTTTGAATATATTTCTTCCACATACATATAATTACCGAGTGTTTTCCACCGGTAAAACATAGAATAAAAAAATTATAAACAATAGCAAATTAAGGTTATTTATCAGATTATTTGTTAAAATAACATGTATTATTATATAAAAATCTATCAGAATCAAGGGCTGTTTCCTTTCTTCGACGGAGCTTCATGCCGTAAACCAACTGTAAAAATAAACAGAGTGTACGTGATGTGTGAGTAATCTCATAGCTAGTCGAAAATTGCTGTTATTCTATACAAAAGTAACAAAACCAGTTTACATTCAGCGAAATCAGATACGAAATCGAATAAATTCCACGTTATTATGTTAACTCAAAATTATTATATATTGGGTTTTGATATTTGTTTTTTTAAACAAACCAGATTATTAATTTCTTGAAAATACAAATAAACTGAGAAGAATTAATTTTATATAAATTATATATTATTTGCATATGTTGTTTTATTTATCAAGGTAACAATATTAAAAAATATATTCTCCAGAGAGGAAAGGCTTACGCGTTGTTTTAATGTAGTGTAGTGGAAAAAAACATATATTAAATTTTAAAAAAATATTGCGGTTTTTAAATTTACCCTTTCAGAGAAATAACTCAAACAATGCCTAGAGTATTAATTTTTTAAACGATAATATCTTATTATGTTAAAAGTTGAGAAATTATAATCATTGGTCGTAATCTCCTAGTTGTTGGAAATATGGAGTATCACGAATTGAAATAGTCAGTCGTAGGTGATATTATGTTTGTGAAGTGTATACTGTATTTAATGAAGTGATAGATTTGTGAAAAAACACTAACATCCCTTACATCCCACGATAATGGAGAAATAGATTCTGTAAATAGATCTTCTAAAAAAGTAAGGGATTGAGTGATATTTCATAGTTTTATGAGGCAAGGCTTCGTGATACTGAAGCGAGTGAAATAATACAGGAGACTCGAAAGTTTTAGGTTTATCAAGAAAAGTTATGAGTAATGATTTAAAGATATGACACGCTGTCTTGCCTTTTCGGGTATTTCAAGACCTTTTCAAAATAATTAAAAAAGTCCATATTACGTATACATAATCTAGATTCTATTTTTTTATCACCGTAAAGTGTATATATACTATGTATACATTTAAAAATATATATTTGAGGTTGTTTGTTAAATTACCATAAATATAATACATATGACTTCTAAACCTTCAATTAGAAATTCATAAGGGGAAATAACATAAGTTTTTATAATATGTCTTTAAAGATCATATCAAATTGTTTTATGAAATTTCAAAACTTAAGCCCTAACAAATTTACGAGCGAGTCCCTTAGTGATATCCCGTACTATTTTATTAAAACATCCCCATAAACCAGGAGGGTATTCATAACTTGGAAAAGTTTTAAATGAAAAAAGGGTAGAAGGTTATTGATGGATTGTCTGCAGATAGCTCCCTTAGGGTTGTTCGTTTGGATGACTTCCCATCAATCAATTACAAGACTCATTGCAAGGGTTCCCTTGGAAGGTATTCCGCCGGCGTAATGATAACAAAACCATCAAAATTATCGACTCCCACTTCTTTTCTTTCTTTGATGCTGAGTATGAAGTTTTTCACAGTCGATTTTTTTAAAAATGATTTTAAGAAAGCTGACTGTAACTTTTTTGTGCGTCTTTTGAAATTAAATAAGACACTAGTTTGCTTGTATGTCTAGAATAAAATGAACCGTAAAAATTTAAAAACAAATATTTATCTAATACCGCCTGGGGATGATTGTTTAACCCAGGGGTAACCGCGGCTCACCTTGGACATTTTTCCGGCCCACAAGATACATCACACATATTCATAACATATTGTTTATAATGGCCAAAGTAGTGAAAACCAATGTATTAAATAAATACATTATTTGTGCATCCGTATATTCAAAAATTAATGTCGAATTATGTTTAGTATCATTATTATTATATTATCTATGTTTACATGTTAGCACATATTTTTCAAAATACGATCTTTCAATTCCAAAGCTCATAATTTCAAAATATGAGCTTTGACTTTGAAAGCTCATATTTTTAAAAATTTTTGAGATTTTTCAAATATTTATATTATTCTTACTTAAGGCGTGCGGTGCATAAGCGATTTAGTGGTCTGGATGGAAAAGTGAATTCCTAATTTACGCTAAGAAGGAAAAGTGACCCAGGAAGTGAGTGTGTGAAAGCTCACTATGTTTCAATTTTTCACTCCAAAAAAATGTCTATTTTGTATCTAAATCTAATATGGGGATATATAATTTTATATGTGGCCCGCGGAGCTATGATTTATTCCAAAGTGGCCCGTAAGATCATTTGGGTTGGCCACCCCGTTCAACCTATTAGTTATAATTTTGATACTGTTAAGTTACATCACCATGTAATTGGTTTGGTTGCATAAAGTAATCATTAAAAGTTTTCAGTGGAGAAATTCACACAAATATTTTATTTTATACTTAATAATTAATTAATTAAATTAATTATATTCGTTGAGATTCAAATAAAACAATAATATTTACAGTGTAGGCTTTCAACAAGGCAAAACAATGTTAAATAGCAAACAATACAGCTGCAAAAAAAAAAATCACTAACTGGCAAATAAAACTCAACAATGACGACAACCTACATAGCTACTAAATAGAGTTAAATTAATTGAAATATCGGTGGGTTTATTACGTGGTCTCGTTCTCTATTACCCAACAAGAAATAAATGGGACATTCTGTTATTGTACGTAGAAAAAAAATCCTTGTTATACAATGAAACCTAATACAAGTTGTTACATGTGTCAAGGTGTGTTGTATTTATGTCCAATAAATGCTGGGTCTGTTGGTTGTTCTATGTGACCCGTCACCTGACAGGTCCATAACCACCTGAGCCGTTTTGATTTATTAAAGGTGGGGTTTTCAGGAATCAATGTCTTCTCCGTAATAAAATTTGTAAAGACAATATACAAGAAACATACGTTTTTCAGAAACTAAAAATAAAGTAAAATGTGGATAAACATTTTTTTTTTTTTGGTAATTGATCATGAGTATTTACATTTGGCTTTTCTATACGAAACAATTTTAAATGTACCTATTCTGATGAAACAGTTGTTTTTTTTAATAAATATAAATTTAAATACTTTTATTATTATTTTGTTATAATGTTTTTGTGGTTATGTTATTTAAAAACATAGGTTTGATACAATTCCATACCCCCACGACTACCATGGTAGGGTGTTTTTATCCAATTCAATAAATGTTATTTTATAATTGATACATTGTTCAAACAATCTAATAATTTGCTTGATAAAACAATCATAATTTTATATTTCCAAGAAAATATGCCTAAACAGACATTTTTGACAAGGTTTTTGACAATTGAAGTAAATTAAAAAAGCTGTTGAGAAAATTGAGATTACTTTGATACTGAAGCCAATAGTAAGGTACTAATATTTTCAATGTGTTTAATATATTGTCATTTTCTTATTTTTTTTGTAATTTTAATCGATAAACACAAATAGTATCCAATATATAAAATTTAAAATTATAACAATTTTTGGAGACAAAATCCACTGACAAATGCTTTTTTTTTAAAAATAAAATATCGTTCAATAACCAACAGCAGCGTTATAACCTCCGCTCAACACTTCATTTTATCTGTAACGACGTGTCGATCCATCATTTCTGCGGTGATTCCACAATAATACCTGAACACCATTCTTTACCATGAATTTTAGGCATATCATTTTAATTATATTTAAAATTCACTAAAGATTTGTTGTATAACTGTTCCCAGAATGAGAGCTATTTATAGTATTTGCTTTGAGTTTTTGATTCAGGGTATTTATTTTATATGATTAGAAATCACAATTTTATGCTTAAATTAATTTTCATTCGTGTTTAGTCTATAGAAATAATTTAATTAAAATGCTAAATTATTACAATTATAAAATGAATATTTATCATGTTGTTCTTGTTGAGGGACAAGGCATTTGATTGGTGAAGATCCAATATTATAATGATAAAAGTAGCTTTTTATTTTGTCTTCACTTTGAGTTTATTATATTTTTTGCATGACTAATTTCGACCAAATAGACTAGGTCATCATCAGATGCATAACTAAACTCCACATTATATTATAATATTTATCATACAGATATTGATTTGTAATATAAAAACCAACGCTTAAAAAAAACATTCTATTTATTAGTATTTCACAGTTGTCATAAATTCTCCACTGTTGCGCTTTTCGGGCGATTTTTGCCGAGAGAAAACAGTAAAGGCAAATCGCATACGATACGAATCACTTGTAAAACAGCCGTATTCCGAAAATCGCGTCTCTCCCCCACGCACACACGTTGCGAGTATTATCGGAAAAATATCTCAAAAACGGTCCCCAGTTATTTATGTCCCTGTGCCGGAGCGAAGTGGAAGAGTGTGCCGCGCGCGCCGTATGGCTCCGTCTCGCTCTGCCGCAGCGGGAGCGAGAGGGACGGCGCTCTACGGAGCCGATCTGTTGCTCGCAGACTTATTAATGTTCGTCCCTACCTACTACTTGTTGAGAATTTTCCCGTTTGGGGTTATTTTTTTGGTTTATTTTCTGCAATTGGTTTATTCTAATAAATGCAAAAATTATCAAAGTTAGATAAATATAAACATACGAAATATTATATATAAATCTAAAAATCTTTAACGAATCGTTAAGGCAGTTGCTTCCAGTCATTTAATTGCCCCAGTCAGTCCATTACCTGGCGAAATCGTGTCATTTAATTAATTTAATTGTCACTTTATTTTTCTATATCGAAAGTTTATTTTTTTTATAAAATATTTAAAAAACTATAAATTATATTTATATATTTTTTATTATTTAATTAACGTCCATTTTCAAGGTAAAATAAAATCTTGAAAGATGTTGAAAAATTGGATAAAATGGCGACATTTCAAAACCAAAGTTTGTAAAATATATTTTTTTTTAAATTTTTAAATTAATAAGACGCACATGGTTTATATTTAATCTTTTAATTCCAATTAAAAAAAAGACTTTTAAATCTTTGGGATTCTTGGAAAATGTACCAGACGAATCTTCAAATTCCTACACTTCAATCGGAAAAACATATATTTATTATATTAATAGTAAATTTGTATGAAATAAAAATATATTGTGTTCGGAAGAAGGAATGTATCAAACTTTTTGCATTTAAATATTTTTGATTGGTGCAGTCGATTTTTCGCAAAACGGACTAGAAAAGGATAAAAATAACTCGATTATGGGACCTAGATCCTTAATATGCAATGTCACACATCGAGTACTTATCCGTACAACGGCGTCTAGACTGAGTTGTCGTGATCACGATTAATCTCCACCGAATATAATCGTGAACCTTGAAAGTCAAGGATCGCATGTAAGTCGAACAGCTTCTGGACCTTTTCCAAAAGTCAGAAGGAAACAAAGTTATCATTGATAATTTTCCAATAGTAAAAAAGTCCCCCTGCTCGTTGTTCACTCAGCGAGAAGAGATGATAAGAGTCTTAAGAAAACTTATTATAGCCCATAACGCTCAATATGAATATCGTACCGAGCCCCTTACTTACCTAAGCATTACTTTAAAATTGTGTTGGTTTTGAAATCTCCAATTACTAGAGCTAGAACTATCTAGGAATATAAAATTTATATAAAGTTGTGCTAAAATAATTTTAATAATTTTGTAACTTGTTTGCGCGTGAAAACTTTCAAGCGTTATTACTCCGAACATGTTGATGTTATATATCAATAAAAGTTAAAAGTAATATTAATTAAGTTTAGTGTTTGAGAATCTGTGGTTAATTTGGAAATAACCCGTGGCAGACGTTCTTAAACTTAGTGATCACACTGATGGTTATTTAATTAAATAAAATTATTCCTAATAGAATTAAACGAAGCATCCCAACCGGAATGCTCGTATTTACTCAAATTTTGAAATCGGCTTACTTAACCAGCGGAGGCGAATCAGCGGCGAAAAAGCTTGATAATAAATGTAAATATTAATAAAAAAATGTTTATTTTATATTTTTACCCTTCTTACATTTTCGGGGGTGCAATGAGGCGTTGTGGACTGACCTGTAGGAAATATTGACTCATATATTCATTACAGATAATAGTTATACCATGTTAACATACCGGTAATATTGAGATGATACGTTGAACCAATTATCAGATATGTTGATTCAAGATGTTTCGATTTGTTTTGATCTCCATCCTAATAAACAAAACATCGCTTATTATCTTTTTGCAAACAGTTGATACTAAGCTTTTACTTAGGTCATATTTTATCTTTTTTTTAAAACTTTAAAACACTATTCATTACAACAATCTAAACAACAATTAACTTAATTTCACTCTCTTATATCCAAGTATGAATCCGATTAACTAAAATTGAAAAATAAATATTTCTTTAGTACCTTCTTTATTTCATAAACCGATTATTTTCCAAGCGTTTTGAAGATAGTGAAGACATTTTCACGATTACAAGGCGAAAATTACAAAACTTGGTGGTGGAAAGCAAAAGATTTGCACAAAACTCGACATCTTTACTGCTAGAAAAAATATTATTGCGTTGCGATATGTGTTGGTATTATGACTGCTAATTGTTGACAGATGTCTAAGCTATAAAAAAATACAAGTTTAGAGATGTATGCCGACTACATGTGTCGTTAGCGCCATCTATGTGTGAAACCTATAAACATAGCTGTGCACCTAGTAAGAGCTTTAAATGTATAGATCAAGAATAACTTTACAATTTGTATGACATTTTTGGCATGATAATAAATGGTGATCATGATGAAATGGCGTTAAAATTACTTTAAGATTTAAAACGCGATTTTATTTAAATTTTATTCTAGCGAAAAGAAATATCTCAAAACATCTTAAACAGCCGTGATTTTATTCTAATGAGGGTAGCTGCGTTAATTTATATTTGAGTCAGTAAAATCCGCGCTGTACAGGGTGCTCCCGCGCAGGGGCGCGCAACAATTTCTCTTGAAAAAGCAATTAATTACTTATGTCATTAGCCGGTAACTACGTCGCGTCCGTGTCTTCCGCGCTATCGCACCGAGAAAGCATGCTCGGCGTATTCTTCTGCTACGTTTATTCGCATCTTTGGGGTTTTGATTTTTTTTTTTTAGTATAAATTCATATTTCAACTGTATAAAATAATGTTTTTTATTTTTCAAACTAGACATTATAACATTTAACCGATTTACTCACTAAACAATATTAAAATTCCCTTAAAGTTTTTCTAAGATATTGTTAATATTTTTTTAAGTGGATTTCGATTCAATGCCCGGTTAAATTTACATCTTATTTCAACATTCAATATTTTTTGTTAAAAATTCGCTTATATTACTATTGTGAGCATTTTCACTCTAATTCTATAAAAAATGTGATAATCCAAAAAAGAAACACTAAGTATTTTATTTTCAAAATTTAATAAGGCTTATAAAAATAATTACATTATAGACAGTTTTATATTTTTTTGAGTGTTGTTCGTAATTTTTCAAGCTCACTTTATAAGTTTTTTTTTCTATTTAGATATAGCAAAACTCACTTAAAAGCTCTTAGCGTATCGATGCGTGCAATTTCACCATTTCAATAATGTGTTCCACGAGTTCCACAATTTTTAAGTTAACGCCCCTCTGGCCAAAATAAAAAAGCGACAAAGTTTTATTTTTCTAACTTCGTTAAGTATTGCGTCTAGTAATTGAGTTTTGAAGGTTCAAATGATGCATAATACAGATTATATTGTTTTGAGGTAAATTCTAATATAAAATAAATTTCTTAATTTCACGAAGCGCGTATCTGCCATCGGATCAGTTTAACGATGTCTTTTAATTGCAAAAATGGCCGCACTTTCTTGGTGAAAAGTCTTTATAGCCTTTAAAAGCATTTAGTTTCACACATTAAATTAAAATCAAGGAAACTTTTACCGACAATAATTTCATGAAATTCTACTCAAAGTCTTTATATCTAAAGGCTCATCGCTTGTTATATACACAACTCTGGTCGATATATTTGTTTGCCTGAGAACTAAAAGCTCGCTTCCGTATTTGTACACCAGACTGCACAGTGCAGGGTTGTTTTTAAATCCCCATTCTATTAACTAAATCCGACCCCACACATGGGGTGGGTAAATAAAGAAATACGGGAGTCTTTTGCAGATAGAATTGCTGGATTTGAGAATTTTTTAAATCGTGTTTTACTATTTAATTAGTCAGTTCAATTTATAACATTGATTAGAACCCTAACCTGTCCTGTAGCCGGACTGGTATTTTTCCAAAAAAAGACGTCGGGTAAGACAACAAACAATTTTTTATTTCAAAAATATATATAAAATTAAACAAGCCCAAAGTTTCGCACAATTAAATAAGAGCCTGTGGAAAAATATTGATTTTCAAAAATTTTATTTTTCTTGTGCATTATTTGAAAAAATACGTATATTAAAATTAATATCAGCCGTAACAGTGACACCTTAAGGAGACTGCCATTTTTATTTCTCCGTAGTACATTAAGGTACCAATAACGTGGCTCTGGTTAAAAAAACCTTGAGGGTGGATCCTCAAAACTAAAATAAATTACAATTAAATACATTTTAATTTAAAAAAGGTTATTTTACTTAATTTATTCCAAATAAATTGTATGCAACATCGCTTATTCAAAAGTTTTAATTTAAATAAAATCGTTTTATAAATATTTAATTTACTTAAAAACCAACAATAGATTAAACGTCATGAAGACATCGAAAGATACTGCATTTATGAAAATAATATTAGGTTAAAAATGTAACAAAACGTTATCAATTTTACGTTACAAAGTTATCGTTGCAACCCTTATCAGAAGTAGCGGATGGTGATTTTATGACAATTGCAGCGGGGTGGTAAATTGAAGTTATCTTGTAGAATGTCAAGTCATACCAATACTCGCTTTTGTTTATTTTGGGGGCGTTCTTATACCCCAATAATAAAACGCGAGTCAACTTAAGAATAAATACGTCTAACAAAGTCATGTTCAACCTTACCAAACAATTTATCTTGTTAATTTTAATGTTCAATAAAATTTTGCAGGGTGATTTTTAATTTTCAAAACAATCAATTCAAGAGTCTTATCGACTGTTTGGTCGCTTATTTAAAAATAAAATTTTATATAATACGTTTTTTAAATATATCTTTAACGCACCAGTTGTCAACGGTTTTGAAATATTTGGCACAAATTTACCAGTAGGTAAATGGTTTCGGTTTTTTATTTATTAGTTACATGTATTCACATGCTGACAGTTATTTTTTTTTTTTAAAAACATGTTATTTTCAAAGCTTTTAAATTAATCCACTGATATATTTTATTTTTGTTGTAACTGCTAACCCTCACTATAGTGGAAGTTCCACACTTTTTAAGAACGTCTCATCATCTCCTGTCGCTGTCACCCCACAATTAGAGTTTTCCATCCATTAGCACCGTTTCTGCATTTCCCGACATTTTTTGTTCGTTTTTATTCCACTTTTATCTCATATTTTTACTTTTACACTACCTCATCTACTAGATACAACTTTTCGAATTTACGCTTAAAAAAAAGAAAAACTTCCCGATTTAAAATGTATCAATTATCATCCCTTAATTTAATTTTGTTAATATTCAATATAAATATAAAAATACTGCATTCATAACGATCAGTTTTACAACTTGTAGTACATTTAAAAAAGCTTTCACATTATTTACCTTATTCGTTTAAAAATGAGTTTTTGTATGGAAGAACAGTGAATCCCAATAAAAAATATATTTGGTTAGCAAAATTGATTGAAAAATAATGATTTTTATGAAGTGATATTTAATGGTTTTTACCGAAAAAACGCCTCGTTCCTCAGAAATATTATTAAGAAAATATTTCAAACAGCGTACGGAAAAAAGTCCGATTGTGATCGTTCAATTTAAGCTATTAAAAAAAATCTTTCATGTCAGTAAGCCGCTTCGAGGATGTCGCAGCTTTCGTTATCAAAGCGCCCGAGCGCATCAGGACCGCTCATTAAAACGGGCCTCAGACAAAAGAGGAGGAAGAAGCGGCCGGGGGCCAGCGGGGGCGGGCGGGGGTGGCCGGGGGCGGGCGGCTGGGGGCGGGGGCGGGGGTGACAGGTGGCCGGCGAGGCATTAAAGTTTCAGCGGTGGTCGCTTTCCAGGACTGAGTGAAGTCGGGATTTTGTAGGGATTTTGCTCTTTGCTTACCTAGTTGTTGTAGATTTTTTTGTATTTTACTGTCTGCTTATCTACAATAGAATATAGAAGTTATTTAGCTTTTTTTAAAATCTACTTTGAATAAATCCATACGAGACGTGTGCTTTTCTTTTATTTTTAAAATGTGAGTTTATAATTTTTTTTTCTCAATTTATTGCCATATTATATGCTTTCTTAGAATGGTGCTTTGCATTTATTTATTTGTTGTGCAAATTTAATTTTTTTCTCATTTACAACTAAAAGATTTTATAAATATTTTAATTTTTCATGTTAATTAGTCATACAACTTTTTTTGGACTATAAAAATATTTCATATTGATTTTGAATGTATAATTTTATTAGCAACAGAAAAAAAAATCTTTTAACTTGTTTAATCAAAAGCATAAATATCAATTCGAATAAAATAACATTTCATTAGCGCCGTAACAATAGTAAAGCTTTCATCGTCCTTCACAATAACGATAAAATAATAAAACTGGCAACACGCCTCCATTTCATTTCCATTATTTACACCCCTACCTACCCCACGAGTCTTCCTTCCCTCCAGGTGATCACAGGCGTACCCTTAGCAATCAAAAACAGCCCCAAATTTGGCAGGGGCCCGGGGGAAGACACCCCCTCATTAGACTCTGGCGAATCCAATCTTACATTCCAGAAAATTACAAATTACAGCCTGTGACGCTTTGTTTTTGGGTAACCGTATCATTTGTTTCATTTGCTTCTGCGCTAGGTAATGACGACCATGATTATCATTACTTCGCTCTCATTGTACAATGTTTATTATTCAGTGTTAATGAGTGAACACGAGAAGAATGGAGATCCTGATCATCGTCAATTATTTTTATATTTATTTTGGGTAACTTCATATTTTCAAAACGAATAAAGATTGAAATAAAAATACTGTGACACACGAAAGGCATTATTTATAAATCTTGAATTGAAAATGTAGCTTTGTCAGGTCCCAGAATACGTTAGTGCGTTTGTTAGTACGCGACAATTCACATTTGCGTTAACGGCAGAAAATAAATTTATTTTGTGCCGTGTTGTTATATCAGGCTCAATAAAAATGCGGTAACAAATCGTTATCTATGTTGCTACTTAGAGCTACAGTATAAATAAGAGTCTATCGGATTTCTTACTGTCAATACAATAATTAAGAAAAAAAAGCAAATTCTGGGAAAGTCACGAAAGTCCCTTTGATGACAACATTAAAAAATCAGTAAACGTGATTAATAGCTTTAATAAATCTTTTTTTTTGTTGAAGTGTTAAACTAATAATTCTAATTTCTGTTAAACAATTACAGCTAAGGACATTGTAATCTGATATTAGTATCAGGATTTCTCCTGGTTGAATTAATTCCGTGGATACGCTTTTTACAATCCCTAGGATCAGGGTTGCCTATTTTAAGAACAACCCTAAATTCTCGACTTCTGGCAATCCCCAAACTTACAGAGCTTTGACTGTAAGGTCGCCGGATGTGGTTTTCAGATACATTTTGCAGAGGCCTAAATAAATGCGAGGATTTTATTATTTTTGTTTACCTCCGTCTGATTAAAAGATTAAAGATAAGTTATTTTACTTTCGCATTTATGAAAAAGTTGAAATAAATCTTATGTAAATTTAGTATTTTATTCACATAAATATCTATTAAAATTCCATTTTATATACACTCGTAGACATAGTCCAATAACAATATATTTGCTTGGAGTATAAGAAGTAAAAACTCTCCAAACATAATCCTTTTGGATGAGAGTTTTCTGTAATTTCTTTGTGTGTGACAAGGCGATTAAAAATACTAAAACGGATTGTTGGGTTTTGAATGTCTACAGCTCATCAAATTTATATAAAATAATTCTTTATATTTTGAAATAACCATTATTATGGCCATATATCACTTCAGATTTATCCACGATCCCGTTAAATACAGATCACTTAGGCATCACTTTTTTTATCAAACCCAGAATATTTCCGGGGTAATTTATGATAATTTTAATGGGATTCGCAGATGAGTTGGGATAAGAGATGGGGATGGTGGAGGCCTAATGATGAACAGGGTGTCTAAATTAAGCCAAAAATCATGGGAAACATATGGCAACCGCAGACCACTGTTTCAATAACCAGATTATCCTTATGCACAAATAATCAGTCAGAAGTGAATACTTGAAATATCCTAAAATATAACGAACATTTCTGTTTGTGATAAGCATATTTTTTCTAGGCCATTGGCTATTAATAATTACTTTATATATAGACCATTTTTAGCTAAATTTGTATGTCGTGAATGCATGAATAGCCTATGATGAGTCCGCTCGACAGCGTTGAGTGAAAATATCTTGAAAATATCTAGAAATATCGCAACCTAAGTGATATTTCTGAGTTCATTTCTAAAAAAAGTTCAAACATCTTCCCTTGTTTTATGTTCAGAAAAATTCTCACGTACTAATTTATTATCCATGGAATCAGAATAATAATAAGATTTATTCAGAAAGTACGAAGGGTTGAGGAATTCTAGAATATCTATATCTGTGGCATACAAAGGAAATCAATTCCCCATCATTATTATTAAATATTTTTAATGAATCTGCATTTCTCACCCGCACAGGGGTATGTGTTATGATAGAATATGAAGAAATATAGATAGACATAAACATAGACATTGGGTGGACTTCGAAACATAAAATAAAAGACATAAAAGGTCTTCGATATCTTATTATTCATGGCGTATTTTGTAATATTGTTGGCTACCGTTTATGATATTATTTTCTATCCGAAAAGAAGTTTCTAAAAAAATATACTCTCGGTTTCACAAATTACATTTTTTTTAAATTTAAAAATGGTTTAGCCAAATATTCATATAAAATATCACCTTACAAATAAAAACACCATAAACATGAACTTTTTATTACCATTTGTATCCGGTTAGATAATGCCACATAAATTTTTACGAGTAAAAACCATTTTATCAAAGAAAGTACTGAAATTTGGAACTGATGTACTAAAAGTTAAGTGCCTCCGTAAATATATTCAGTTGACCTTGAGAAAACAATAACCTTGGCATAATTTGAAGTTTCATCCATATTTATTTACAGTATTTGTTGGGCGGTTAGACCGTCGACTCTTATCAAGAGGTCTTCAGTTTGATTCCCGTCTTAATTCGAAAGTAATGTTATTGGACTCACGTGAATAATATAATTTTACACGTCCCGCAAATGTCTGAGTAAAATAGGAATTTTAAAATGTTTTCAGTAAAAATATTTAAGTGGCCCAATTTAATGTTGTATTTGCAAAATAACCCGAACCTGTGATATATTCGGTACATTTTGAAAACACATTAAAGAAATTTAAAACATGACAGGTCGTTGTAAAAAAGTAGTAGTTTTATTTTGTGTAAAATATTTTCAGTCTGTGAACATTTACGGTATAATTTTATCAGATTTAAAAACGCCTGTAATTTTTTTTAAGGGAATTCCCTCTGCGAGCATTCCAATTTATTTTTAATCAACATTGCGGCGATTAAATAATTTATATGAAGGTAATTCGCGTCTTTCGGGAAATTGTTCATTAAATCACATCTCGCGGAAAAATCCTTACCTTTTTAAATTTGTCAAATTTTCAGCAGTTTTGACTGACTCTTATTAAATCGATTCAAACAATTTCAATGAATAATTTCACATAGCTTTCTTCTCACTTTTGTCAACGCAAAAATATCAGATGGACATAGCTTTCATCTCTTTTTTATCAACGCAAAAATATAAGAGACACTTTTACATACCTTTCACCTCACTTGAACTATTGCAAAAATTTCAGATAGACTTTCACATAGCTTTCACCTAACTTTTACCAACGCAAAAATATCAGAGACACTTCCACACTGCTTTCGCCTCACTTTTATCAACGCAAAAATAATAGAGATGCTTTCACATAGTTTTCACCTCACCAGTCCTATCGCAAAAATATAAGATAGACTTTCACATAGCTTTCACCTCACTTTTACCAACGCAAAAATATCAGAGACACTTTCACTTCACATTTAGGAATGCAAAAATATCAAAGACACTTTTACATAACTTTTACTTCACTTGTACCAACGCAAAAATATCAAATAGACTTTCACATTGCTTTCACCTCACTTTTACCAACCCAAAAATATCAGAGACACTTTCAAATAGCTTTCACCGCACTTGTACTATCACAAAAATATCAGACAGACTTTCACAAAGCTTTCTACTCACTTTTATCAACCCAAAAATATCAGAGACACTTTCGCATAGCTTTCACCGCACTTGTACTATCACAAAAATATCAGACAGACTTTCACAAAACTTTCAACTCATTTTTATCAACGCAAAAATATCAGAGACACTTTCACATAGACTATCGCAAAGATATCCGATTTATATTCACTCAGATACTTTTCCACCAAGTATCTGAACAATGTCGTGAACGCATTATTAGAGGGCGTTATTACAAAGAAAGACACAAACCAAACTACACCCATTAGATGCTTTGTCAACTTTATATATGATTTCTCGAATGAATTTTGAATATATAAAGATATAATTATTGTCGATTTTATTTCTTTGTTTCATTACTAAATATATTTTTTTTTTCATAACATTTTATTGTAAACTTAATTTTATTGCGGCGGAGACACGTTAAACGGTCGGCGTGAGCTATTTATTTTACAAACTATTTTTTTAGAAATTCAATATTTTTGACTGAGAGTACTCGGTGGAATTCCATTTTAATATTTTAAATAATAAGTTAAATACTTGAGTGAATTTTCCACTTATAGAAAATCTATATGTGGAAAAATTACTCAAGTATTTTACTTATTACCTATTTTTTTCTCATAACACTTTTTAGAGAAATATTTGATTGAAATAAATAGTAAATAATTCCTATGTTTTAAGAAAACCTTTTTTTTTTTCGATAATTTGTATAATTTTCGTAATGATAATAAGAGTTTCTGTCGTCGATATTATTTATTGAAATATATTTCATCTAATTTAAAATAAAAAAATATATCAAAGTTTGTAATAGTTAGTTTATGAACTACACTTTTGGAAATCGGAAGCTTAGTGCTTTGTCAAGTCTCAGTGTGTTTTTCTCATGAAATTAACAAACTTTCGCTAATCTTTTTACGGTGCAGTTGCTCGCTAAACACTAACTTTGTTATTTTGATTGGTTAGTTAGCAGAGAGCTCCAGCATAAAGTAGTGGATCGAATAAAGTTACTCTTAATCGAATCCAATTGGAAATACAATTTAGTTTTGTTAATGTGACTTTTAATTTTACTTAAATGTAAATGTTTTTATTTTTTCAAATATTAATAACTGCATCTTAATGTGAAAAAATACATGTGATATTTTTGCGGCGTTAATTTTGATAGCATATCTTCTAAATTTGTAAAATAAATATAAAATAAACATTTTTTTAAACCAAAAGACAAAATAATTTTTCCTGACTGAAAAAAAAATCTTTTGAGTTACCATATGTTTAAATTTCAACCTTTGTATAATCTTTATTATCATACGTACCAATATAACAAAATACGTCGTATGTGATTATAGCATAAGCACAAGCAGTTGTCATATAATAAAATAGACTCTACCCTTCTTACTCCATCCATCTTGGCAAAGGGAGCATTGAATCACGACTCACCCCCGCTGTAATCAAGAGCCTCACTAGCCTTCGTAATAAAAAATATTAAATTTAATCGATTCTTCTTCGTATTTTTCTAAGATAAAGCTCCTTAGAGATGCTCTCAGGGCTTTCCACTTATACAGACTGAAGCTGTTCTGCTTTCATTATGCTACTAAAGACGAAGGAAAATATTTTTCTATTTCTTCAGATATTTTTTTAAGTTCAGTGTTTGTAGATTTTTTCTTTAAGTGAGATCTTTGCATAGTTTTCAGACAAACGTAATGAAGCTTTAAAATGTTACATAATAAAATAATAAGATATTTGATTTTTTTGTTCCATGGTGGGTTTCAACCAAGACTGGAGAGTATGTGGAGGCAAATATCAGTAGCGATGGTTTCAAGGTTTCTCAAGTTTCATGCATTATATCATTTACTTTATAAATCAGATCTGAGCAATCTAAATAAATCGTTTTAATAACAATGAATATTCGCATTATTTCTCAAACGTTAGACTAGAGAGAGAACACTGGGTATTATTTTAAATTACTAATCAATTACTTTTTTTTTAAATTTGAAAAAATAAGACTTGTTAATACAGTATTATTTTTTAACGTTTCACTAAAAGCAAGGCTGGCAAAAAAAACTACTCGGATAATACTTTTGTAAATAATTCTAAAAGGCACGTTAAGAAAATCACCCTCTTAACAAAACAGTGAATAAAGTTCACGGAGTAATATTATGTTATGGCAAGTAATGCTCGGCGAACCAAAAAATGATATGGGCAAACAAAATTGCGATTCAAATATAATATACGCGCTGAAAGAAAAGCTCTTAAAAGGCTTTCACTTAGTCGCGGCCCGAGAAACTTACTTCATCGCGCGGCGGGCGTAAGACATCTCCAGCTCGCGCGCTGAGGCTTTATTACGGCGGCTTGTTGACACCGCCGGCTGAGGTCAGCCGTAATCTCATATAAAAATACTCTTATAATTTGCTGAGGTGTTTCAGAACTGAAATTAAGACACAGTGAACTTAAATACCAGATCCAACGCATCAAATATTTATAAATATTCTCTTCAGCATTTCGTATTTTATACTCTTTGTATTTGTAACATCATGTTTATTTATCTCCTCGCTCTCGTCATTATGTTGCTTGTGTATGTCTGCCGTTCTGTACCCTGAGCATGTATTAAGGATCGGTAATGGTGTTGTGGACTCGGAATGATTGTGAAGGGATGTGCTCTGGAAGTATTTTATCGAGGTGGGAGAACTTTTGCCATTGTTTATGTAGTTAACTGCAGAAGGAGTATCACATCTAAACGCAAGAGCTTTTATAAAGAAAGGATTATATAATAATGCTATTGGGCAACAGCAATACGCAGACTTTTTCTTTCAATATAAATTTATGCTCAGTGAGATGGACGCCAACCTCCTCTGAGGAGAGACACCCGATGAAGAAAAAGTTTATTTTCCTTGCGTTAAATTTAATCTTAAGGAAATATTCCTTTGATTATAATACCTCAGTTGTCATTCACTCATTTCTGGGAAAGGCATTACAATATTTAATGTCCTGTCTAGCTGTTTCAGTAACGGCTGTTTTTATTCTGTTCCACAATGTTTCAGTGTCATTTACTTCATCTAGTGTGCTATTTACAATTTTGCTGTTCAAAGCAATATTCACTGATTTGAAAACTTTTTTGAAAGCGTTTTGAAGCTCTGAAACATTTATTTATTTTGCATTAATATATTTATAAAATCCAAGAAAAAAACTAACGTGGATGCGAAAATTGCGCAAGTAGCTGAAAGTCGGAAGTACGGAAGACTAAGGTAGTAAAACAAACATATGTTCAGTAAAAGAGTCACACACCGATATATATTAGTTTATATTATTGTAAGATCAGTCATTAGGACATTTACTCTTAATCGAAAGTTTTCAGTTCGATTTTTGATGAATCCCAAACTGATGTATTTAGGCTCACACTTGTTCGGTCGAAGGTGGTTTTATTGAACGCGAATGTGTCTATAGTTTTCTATACGATTTGAAAATATTTTTAAGGATATTATGTATCAGTCTTATTGCGAAGATATTTTATAGACCTATGTGTGAATAATTAAGGCATTGAGAACAAAAATGTACTCCAGCTGTTGAAGATAATTACTCCAAGACCCGGCGACAAGCCGGCGCGCCCCACACGGGAGCGTCTCATGTTGACTCGCCGAGAAAAAACCCACGAGCAGCTCTCTCGTCCCGAGACAAGTGTTTCCCTCGCAGGCTGGGGTAATGTGTTCCCAAACGGTAAATCACTTAGCCGCGGTTCGGATACGAATAATAAATTAGATTCTATGTGGAGGAGCCTCCCCACAGGGAGGAACGCTCGAGACTGAGAGGTCTCTACAGGTAGTGCACATAAGCGTCTTATTAAAAAAAACTTATAAGTAATACTGATTTTGCAAGGGGCTTATTTCAACGTTGAGGCTTTTCGCAAATAATTTTCTAGTATCAGACTCTGATAAAAAAAACTGTTCCCTTAGGAGTATTCTTTCTACCCTGACCGTAAAAAATACACTTGCGATTCAGCGATACAACATGAGAAACGTTAATAATGTTTTGAATAACAGAACTAATTAAGCCTACTTTCGGGTATTGTACAAGCAGAATTTTTGTTTCATTCTTTTTAAACTCTTGTCTAGCATAACTAACAAGGATTCGTTATTTGATGTTAACATATTCATTTTTTTTTTTTAAATAAAGATCCTATTGGTTTCGTAATGTTTTGAATATTGCAGTAAATGCCAACAATCGGTGTCAAGTATGCTTACGCTGACTATATATCGCCTTTGACATAAATGTTTATTCAGAAAATTTTAAATACACTTAATGCACCCAATGGTTTGTTGAGAATATTGAATAATAATGAATATAAAATCAATACAAATAATTAAACGGAACAAAGGGATATTTTTTACTAAAAGCATTGCCAAGTAAAACTACCTCATGCGATTGCTACCCCTCCAGAATTCCAACCAAGGGGTAAAAAGAAACGTTTTATGTTCTTGTGGGGAGAAGATGCGGCCGAGACACGATTTTTTGGGATTTATATGTGTTTTATTTAAGTGCGTACTTAATTCCAGTATTACGATTGATATGTGTACCTAGTAAATATTTTGTTACAATATCCGTGCCGCGTTACACACTCGGGGCCGTGACACTCGCGTTACAGAGTCAGTCGCGAAGCACTATTTATTGGTGTGAGCAATAAATATTTGGAAGGTGCGGAAACATGTCACGTTCTAGTCGTATCTTCCTGCTGCAAACGCGTAATTTATGGAAGACATAATTTTTTCGTGAATCCCTGCGAGAGATCACTGCAGACAAAAAAGATTTTCTTTAAGGTAATAACGAACTATCGGAACCATGAATATATTGAAATAAATGTAAATATTATAATATTTATACGATTTGTTATTTTTTATGCCTCGGAAGGAACGTAAAATTTACATATGTATGGTCAGTTGAAGAAAGAATCACAATATGAATATAATCTAAAGATAATCAAATTCAATTCTATTATTTAGTTCTCTTTTTTGTTTTCTTTCGTGGTTATTTGCGGTATATGTTAAATATTATTACAGATTTGGTTTAGTATATTTAATGTGAAACTGCGATAGCAAAAATTATTTTTTTAAAAATATAATATTTTAACATCGTTTGTGTAAAAGTTGAAAATATATAAATTCATAAATTTTATTGTGTTTTCCTTCGATCTCTGTGATTAAGGGATAAATCATATTTTATGACAGATGTAACCCTTTTCACTTTATTCTGCGATCTGCACTTTAAGCTTTTCGATGAACTGCATTTGATGTGATAGATTTATAAACTCGTATATCAATGGGGAGGAAGATTTATGACGTAAACAAAAAACAAGGGATTATTTCTCAACCCATGTCAACAAAAAATAAATAAAAAATAAACTTGACTGTGAATTTTGCGTCATGCGTGTGTACGAGTATTCCAAATCAGCAACATTTGTTCACAATGTCATTAAGACTATCTAATGAAAAATTGATGTATGGCTTTTTATAGTTTATCTAAAATTATTTCATTAATTTTTTTAATCCCAATTATATAATATTTTTTAAACAGTTCAAAAGTGATGTAACATTACCGATATTGTTAATTATTGTACTAAATTTAACGATTTATTGTGTTATGTTGTAATGTGTGTAAAGTGTGTAAATGTTGACGATAAAGCACACGATTATTAAATGCGTTAAAAGTATGCTGTAACATACTATAAAAAAAACATTGCCTTTGCATAAAAATCAATATCGTGTATATTTAACAGAACATCATGAATTTACAATATAAACAAGTTTTATTAAAATATAGCGCAACGAGAAAAAAAAATTTTTCACAAAAAATATGTTACTGAAAAATGAAGTGCCCCCAGTGTGAAATTATTTAGTGAAAAATAATCAAAAACCGTAAACTCCCAATTTCGTGCAAAACTGAATTCATAATAAAAACTCCTGCTTTTTTGAATAACGGAATTATTAAAAAAAAAAAAAAAAATATGATTCAACATGGCGACCGCTGCGCCATGGCCGCTGTCCTGGCAGCAACTTCCGGGCAATCGCTCTCCGGGGATCCCCAGCAAATTGTTACCACTTTTTAGCCAGTAAATTGCAACACTAGCATGTTTTGTTTGTACTAAAACACATTTATTCCAATTTTTTCCAGTAACCAATATCAACATGCATTTCTTCATAAAATTTTTTCATATTTCCATTTACTAAAGCCACTAGATAAAATGTACTTTTGAAGGTGCACAATGAATTTATTAATACTACATTTTAAAAAAAATGTTGCTCTATCCGATGACTGATTTTTTGTTACTAGACTGAAAATTGTGCTTATATGCCATTTTTAAAATTCATATGTATAATTTGGACCATCAACATATATAAAATATTATTTTAAATAATTTAGTTCTGTATTTATTTTAATAATAAAAAAAAAATTATTTAATAGAACGCCATAGAATTAAATACACGAACAGCCAATGGGTATTAAATTCTTGGAATCGTCTTTCATTATACAGCGAAAGAGCTTTCAGTTATTGTAATTAATTAAGTGCTCTCTACAATATGATTTAATTAAGATTATATTTAATATTCTGAATTGCTTTAAAATAAATAATTTAAATAAAAATGGAAACAATACGCAAAAAATGCGGCATAACATCCAAGAACAGAAACCATAAAACCAACTTCTCCACTAACAGAGACCGATTAACTTGCAGCAAAATATTATATCTTTTTATAACCTATAATGTTTATCTTCTTTCCAGGTATGCCAGATAATCTCAGAACTTCCTTAATGATGAATAAGTGAGTGGTTATTTTTCTATTATTTATTGTACTAAAGTGTGAATGTAATTCGTTAACTTTATTGACGTTAACAGAAAATCATTGAAAATTTATCTGCTTTAGACTTAACTAGAAGATTTATATAAATAAGTCTGTCTTACCAATATAAAAATATCACAGAGACAAATCAAAAAAAGTTAATTGAAATCTAAAGAGAATCTATTTTTTTAACAAATCAATGCACTCTTTGCCTTTTAATTTTATTTTTTTAATATTTCACAATAGCCATATTAAAAACACAATCTGTTATTTTTATCATTAATAACACGTAAGGCTTAGTAGTTGAACAAAAGAAGAAATTGTTTAATGAGCCAAAATTAACTCAGTTTTAAGTGCTCCTTTATTTCGAGCGTGATAAACTTCTGCGCTACTCCTCGGGTATCCTTTACGTCCACATTACCTTGTTTCTGTTTCTTTTTATTGTGCTAACCGAGATTTTTATTTCGTATTTTACTGTTAAACTTACTGTGCAAAGTTAAATTTTATAGAAATACCCCGTTTTAATGTGAACAAGTTTCTTTTCAGAGACAAGAAGTTATTACTTATTTCTTCTAGTATTATGGCGTTATAAAACGTTTGTCTTGTACTTGTGCTCGGATAAAACTTAATGAGACGCTATCAATACTTTAAATTATTATGTACCCCCATTAAATGCTAAATTACAGCCTGCTAGTGCTTTTGATAAATGATCTATTTTAAGTGTACCTCAAGGATCGATTTATGCGTATACTTTTTATATTGCATAATCATTTAAAACCAAATCTTGCGAACACAATTAAACGTAAAACAAAAAATATAAAAATCAATACGTCAATACCCAAAAAAATTATAATTTTGAATTTAAAATAATCTATTTATCATAATTAATCAACATTATTCATGGTTGATCAACCATCATAAGTCGAATATATTGTAAATTTTTATTTACAATTCATTTTTAATTTATGTATAAACAGTAATCATGCAGAATTTAAATTGATATGTTGTTTTATATTTTATGCAAAAACTTTGTATTAATTTAAAATGACTGCATTTAAGCAAATATTTTAATAACTCATTAAAAACCAATAATAATCACCATTTGAATTTGCAGTTAATTTAAAATCATTAAACAGATTTTTATGCATAATATAATAAAATACTAAGCCATAATTGAGTAAAACATTGTATTTAAATTTAATTACGAAACATTAATTTTACGCCTATAGATATTTTAATAGCATTTAATTAGGAGAAAAATATTGCCTTGCTCCATTTATTTAGTTTTTGGTAGTCATTTAAATAAGTAATTATTCTACTGTTAAAAATTAACGTATATGTGAGATAAACGTAAAAATTTGCATTTTTTATTATTCAAGCTGTAATGTTAATTTATAAAAAATAAAAATGATTAATATTTACTGTGTTATATGCGTAATGATTATTACGCATATCTTTTAGGTGTCTATACAATATTTAGATAGTCCAAAAACACGTGAAACGACGAAAATACTTTAACTTTTCGCATCTGCTACAGTTCTTCTTTTATAATAGGCTATCACTTAATAATATTTTGGCCAAGGAGTCTGATTTAGCTTCAACGAAATATATTTTATTATTTTTTAATAAGAAACACCCACAAAGTCGTATTAAAAATTGGCAGAGTTTTTTTTACTAAGTTGACTACATTTATTAAATCCAAAATCTATGTTTCCGTACGATTTTGATTACAATTACATAATGCAATTTAAACTACTACTTTTTAGTTAGAGAACTCTCACGTATAGTGAATATAATTTTTTTATTTATATATTGAAATAAACGTTATATTCAGATAAAACAACATTTATTTCATAATTTTGACAACACAGAAATAATCCCTTATACATTCGGTTCTGTTTTAATTGATGGGTTTTAGTGCACCATAAGCAGATTACATTATGGGAGCTAATTAGAAGCCGCTGGGGTGCCTGAGGACCACTGCAGGGCCCTAATCCGCTTACTCAGCGCTTCCCAAACTTGGGGAAACTTCGACGAGTAGTTCAATCAGAGACTTCGGCTTCCATTTTGTTCACAAAGCCGATCAATCTCACACAAGAAGACTTAGCACTTCTTCAATCATAAACATTATTATAACCACGCAATTACACGTTCTGCCTTTGTTCCCAATCATATTCTGTTGGTTCTTCCTATTTATACTTGAGTGTGCAATATATATATATATAAATATATTTATCAAGTCATATTTGAATTGTGATACGTTATAAGGATGCAAACAACCCCTCGGATGATGGGCAAGTATGTATAAAGAAGAGAGTATTATTTGTTTTGAAATATACAGCAAAACCAAGAGTTGGTAGTACCGTTTTATTGTTACCACGAATGGCTGATAAAACAGAGTTATAGATAAATAACAAGCATGGCTCAGGTGAAGAGTGCGTTGTTTATGTTGATTCTGAGCATGACGAAGCAGTTCGCTTGATACACAAAGGCGTCCATCCCACTCGGCGGTGTCTCCAAATAGACGGCCTCGCCGCAAGGCCAGCGGGTCACTCGCGGCTCTCTTGAAGGCAACCGCCAGTGATGGGAACTCAGTCACGAACACACAAAAATACTAACTAATAAATATTTTTTATCGAAACACAGGTAAAATTCAAATAAACACTTGTGATCTGATGCTTTGCTCTCACGCTTATTCTCACTGGCGAGAATGTGAATTGTCGTATACAAATATGTAAGTGATATAGCTATGGTTAGCAAATGTAATCAAACCTATTTGAATAGGCCAAAGTTGGTAAATATATAAATTTATATATCATTTGCATGACATCGCTTAATGCATGTTGAATAAAATTATTAAATATTCGCCACTATCATATCTCCTTATCTCGATATCGTGTCACGAGTTTATTTGCCAGCTCTACAAATCACAAAAAATGAATACGTTATCTTGTTTTGGTCAACAAGTGCTTGGGTTTGTCTTTGTTCTCCAAAATCCCACCTTACAATTATGACGATGATTGGCCCGCCTGGACTCCTTAATTATGATTGATCATTTCCGGATACATATGGTACGCCCAGACGCAGTTGAGGAGCTCTCAATTATTCATTATTTTTTAATGTAAAACTAAACAAGTTTTGCAACATACTTGTACACTTCGTCGTGATATAAATAGGAACAAATGGTTTTCGAAACCTGTTCAATTTACCACTTGTAAGTCTAACGAAGACAATGTCAAACAAAGTTTATACGAAGATCAGTGTTGATCAAATGTTTACTATCAAGTTGAAATACAATATTAAATAATTCAATAACCTTGTTGACAAGTAATACAATAAGCTTTATTGACAAAGTGTAAAGGCCTTGGTATACTATTTTAATTGAACTTTGATTATTACTTAAGAGATGAATACCAATTTGCAACCTATTCAATTATTTCTGAAAGAAATTACACTTATAAAAAATACCAAGAAAGCAATCGCTCATCCTGTAAAATAATAAAAAATAAATAATTTCTTTACACCAATAACATATCAATTCACCTAAAGATCCGTCGTGTGATCTTGTAAAATTGATTACTTTTTTGCTTTATTTTACGGGTTATTTTATTTTATTTAAACAGTATTTGCAGATACATTTATTTAAATTATTACTAAATTATCTTGTTAGTATTTTGGGAATCTTTTCCACTCTGCGTTTTTTCTAGAACATAAAATATTTAATACAGTACTGAGCATATATCGCGACGATGAAAATACCAAAACGTATTTTAAACCGTAGTTTAAAGCGACTCTCTTTTGCACGAGGATAGTTGAACCTAGTTTTATAGATTACCAGTGTATCAAGTGAAATTGTATTATTGATTTTAATGAATTTCGCTTTTGACGATATCAGCGCATATGAATGTTTTCTTAATGCAATAATGCTGTATTTTACAAAAAACCATATACTGCGAATTCAATCTACTCCTTACCCCTTTCAGCTAAAGTATTTTTAAATCCGTGGAAAAATTTATGCGAAATCCATTCAAACATATTCCTTTCCTACTGTAAGTTACCCGAGCGAGTTTCCACTGGGAAGGATTGCACATTTTGGTACTCGTGTGGGGACATCTCCATTCACATTCCACTGAAAGAAGGAATTTACAATTCCACAAAAAACGGGAAATGGCCGAGCGGAATTGTCGCCATGCAAAAATGGAGCCATTCGAATGTCCAACTGAATAATATTGAATTTATTTTAAGCAACTGCACTACCGTGAGCATTTTCGTTTTAAATATTTGTGTAAAATACCTTATTGCTTAAAATAAGCTTCTGAAAAATTTGATTTCATATGTGAACGTGTGAAGAATACAAAAGCAGATCTTCCTGGAAGAAAGAGAAATGTGCATATATCGATGTATACATATATATATCGTCTTTTTCTCCCTCAAATGCCTCTCCTCAGAGGAGATTGGTGACCATTTCACTGGGCATATGCTATTGCTGAGCCAGTGTAAATGATTATCTAAGGGGAAAATAGTGTAGCGAGTCCCCGGGTCTTTCTATATCGCAGTTTTTTATTGGAAGGATATGTTTGCGTATTGCTGCTGCCCATAGCATTAATATTAGGGATGTGCTCTGGAAGTACCTTGTCGAGGTAGGGGGGGGGGGGGGGGGGTTAGGTTAGGGGCTGCTCCTGCGAGAAGAAGTATTGTAAAAAGAGCTTTGTAAGGAAAAGATTATATAGATATATATATATATATATATATATATATATATATATATATATATATATATATATATATTACTTGTTGAAACCAGGGATTCCGTTTGATACAATTACAAAAATTAGTAGATTTGCTCTTGCAACCTTGAGATCACAAATCAGCCACCTGGGCACGCGGCTGTCGTCCACTGATTGCTCCATAAATCCTGGCCACCCTCCACCCCTAACAGGGTGTTCAGAGCGTCACGAATTAATTCATGTTACCGCTACGGCCGGCAGCAGGCTGGGTCGTTTCCGGGATTCCACTGCAGCCGGGGTGGGCTGTCATTTGTGCAAACGTAAATTGTTTAGTGAGCTTCCGGTGTCCTCCGCGGTTATTTAATTTATATCCTCTTACCTACTTGACCCTCAATCCTCAACCCTCGAGAAGTATTTCACAAATAATATACATAAACTATCTATGTTTACCAATTAAGAAAGGTTATCAAATCATCACTGACCCCTCATATTTTAATTAAAAAACAAACTTGCATAAAGATTTTCATAAATGTACATTTTTTAATTGTGGGGAATGAATGACTTTGCTTTATAGTAATCAAAATGTATTTGCAACAGTTCTTAAATGTTTTAAGACAAAGACGTTTGCTCTTATAAAAAAATATATACATTTATGTTTCACTAAAAACAGTTAATTTTATAAATGAAATTATATCGTAGAGTAATAAAAAAAGTAAGCATAAATCATACAATTGAAAAACGCAGAAAAAAAAGCATTGAACCAGCAAATTTTTTGTTACGAATCATTAATTATAATAAATTATATTAATTATTTTTAAATGTTATAAATAATTCACCATTGTATGAAGAAAGTCAATCGTGGGAATATAAAATTGATCGCGAGACAATTACGTTAATTCTCGCTTCAAGACAAAATAAAAAAACATCTATTAGTATGTATGTATTATTTGCTAATTAATGACATTGAACTCATATTGTATATCTGTTTTTCCACAGATTAACTTTGTGGCAAATATTTAATATCAATTTACAATTATAATGACTTTCATTTAAATGGTTGAATGAGTATTACTGACCTAACTTTCTATACTTGAAAGTATTTTGCTATTGGTCGATTCGTAAAAGGCTTTAATGACCTTTAGACCCTAACTTCTACTTACTGAAATAATTATTACGTTCCTCTTTACTTACTTTGCATCCTTAAATTTATTTGCATCCAATCTTTACTACATCTAAAACCGACTATGAAGTAAATTTACTTTGTAAAGACCCCTAGCTAATGTAAGTGTCTCTTATTTCTATTTTATATTTTCTAAATGACTATTTTTTTTTATTCTCAAAACTGTCGTTCTTTTTGATGTTTATATATTTTTTTTGTTATCTTTATAGAACATTTATCCATACATAATACAAATATATGTTGTTGAGGGACAAGGCATTTGATTGGTGAAAATCCATTATTATAATGATAAAGGTAACATTGTATTCTTTCTTCACATTGAGTTTATTATATTTTTTGTATGACTAGTTTCGACCAAACAGACTAGGTCATCATCAGATGCATAAATAAACCCAGTTTAGTTATCAGTTTCATTATAATATACAAATATATGGTTTAAAAAAATCTAAAATTTTGCTTACGCCCTATCATTCAGCTTACTCATTGGATAGGACCTTATTAAAGCGCCATTTCAAAGCTATATTTACCTCCGGAATTACGTCACCAGTGCTTCCCAACATTCATACTCTGGTGCCCCTGTAAGCATCCCCTGCGGCGGGGGTTCCCCGACCGCGAGGATTAAGCGACCAGAGTCGGATCAGGCGCCGAGAGAATTACTGCACTTTGCAGAACCTGCTCTGGGAAATGGGCCATATGAGGTCGCATGAATAAAAAACATCTAAAAACTACTAGATATTAGGTATACTTACCTTTATTACTAAAAAAAAAAGTACTTTTGATATTTGCAAAGGTAAAACGAAGAATAAAAAATATGTTTCTTAAACCAAAAGTATTTTTGTTAAAAGATAGAAAAAACTCAATAAAAAATAGATGTAAAAACTATCGTTTAATCAATTTAACTAACCCTAAGTTTTGTTATACTTATTATGACTAATTATCGGTGTTCTTTTGTAAAAAATCTCCTGAATATTAAGCTTATCCTATTAAACACATCCTTGCGCTCTTAAACCCAACAAACAAGGTGTTTTGTTACATAATAATATGATTATCAGACTAAATAACGTTTAAATAGACTGTATTAATTTTTTGATATTCTGGATTAAAGCTGTTTTAGAATATTCCTACTGCTACACGTCCAAAACAGAACTTGATTGACACATATATCAACAAGCTTTCCCATCAGTAGCCACACCTCACACAAGTTTTAAATAAATCCCGAAAGATTTATTTTCTTTCAATATTACTTGGACGTTTTTGCTCCATGTCATGAAATATTTTGGTTTCATTTTACTACTCATCGAAACTTTTATGACCTTTGCATAAAATAATTTTTAAAGTTACTTACTATAAACCTCTTTGATTTTTTTATTTTAAGACTCTAATCTTGTTAATAAGTTGTTAAAGTTATTTTTTATACTCTTTATAATAAAGAGATACCGCATCAATAAAATAATTTCCAAATGTAGAAAATCACACATTGTTGTAGATTAATTTTTATTTATATGAATTTATTTCTAACAATCTATGATCTCACAGTTTATTATTATTATTATTATTTTTTTTTTACAATATAATAGCTTAAATCAGTAACTTAGTTGGAGATAGTACAATTAAGGTAAGGTTTAAAAAACCATTATCTACCCCGACTCCTCTTTAATTAGCGACATACCTCACCACATAGAAGCCTCACATAACTCTCAACACATAACATAATTTATATTTTACCACATCTCGTATTCCACACTTTGTTTCACTCGAGAAGAGCAGAGTCATTTCTCGTGCAATTTTTCATCTTTCAATTTTTGTTCTGTCACATCTGGGATCATAAATGTCAGCCATAAACTTCATTGTGCCCCTCTCTGCCGCACACGCACTTCATTTGAAATATTCTCAACTCCAAAATTCATTTCCTTTTCTACATTCTTACACACGGGAAGGTCCGTGCCTTTCTCTGTTACAATCATCTTAAATTTTACTCGGCAATGACTACGCAACCGTTTTTACATGATTGTTGTAGATATTGTCATTTCAGCAAAATAGCTCATCGTAAAAATTTTTAAAGTAAGGATATCATAAAAAACTCTGAATACACCATACAACACAAATTAAAAAAAATACTAACTGAACCTACAATATACTAATCATATAAAAGTCAATATGAGTCTGTCGAATAAATAAAAACGCTATCCCAAAAAAAAATTGATCTGTTATAACAAATTATTTGTTTAATTAAAACTACTAATTACCAAATAAATCTGTATAAATTTTATCATTACCATTGCAAAAGCTCTATAAACGAATAATTTTTATTCTTCTTGTTCACACAAACAAAAAAAGAAAATGGTATTGTTTAAGTCATGAATAATAATAAAATCTAGTATATTTTCCCTAAAACACATTAAAAAAGTCTTTATTGTCGAATAAAATAATGATTGAATAATTCAACAGTTTAAAGAAAGTACATGAAACGTTTTTTTTTCTTCTGAAAAAGAAAGTTTTACTATATGTAAACTTTTATTTACTTTAATTTTTACTTTTATTAATAAAACATAATTAAGATGATTATTATTTTACTATAATATAAAAATATGTAGTGATTTGTTGTAAAGGTAGTTTATATTAACTAGCAACTAATGCAATGGTAATATACATCCAAGCATACCTTCAACAACATCTAACTAAGACGTTTTTATCTTTTCACTATATCAGGTAATGCTTTATATATACATGACCTTATTTGTCATAATTGCAATGTTAAATTCATTTAACTTCAAAATCTCGATTAAGGAATGCTTCAAACTCATAAAACTTTAAAAAAGACCCGCCGAGGTCTTAAAACCTTTTGATGAAATATAATTTATGTTTATCAATACGCAATACTTTTTTTAATTGTAGAGATTCGTTTTAAAGACTGCCATATTATGTTTATTTATTTTTTAAAAATGTCGTTTTTAATGTTGTTTCAAGTTACCAATACGGTTTAAAAATCAACACAGACCATTCGTTATTTTCTCCTACAGTCGCTATTTTAAACACCAATAATACTCAGTCAACATTTTTAAGTCGAATAATACCCCCTTCGGTGGTCGCTGGAGTCCAATAATCCGTCGGTCGCCCTTCTGAAATCACTCAGAGGGGGGCGACTTGTCGCTACGTAAATATTATCCCAGCCCCGCTACCAGAGGGTAATTTGGAAAAGGCGAGCTGAAAATGGCGCAAAGGGTTGACGGGACCTGTTGATAAAAACCACTCCCTGAAATTTAAATTATGCCATTTAAAAGTTTTTGGTTAAACGTCTGTTTTTAGAGATTTTTCGCTCCATGTACTTTTCACGTATTATAGTTTTTTTTATTTTTATCTAAAAGAAGTGTTTATTTTCTATTAGAATTTTTTTTATTATTTAAAAGTTTGCCTTTTTTAATTAAAAGCTTATTTGTTTGAATCAACCATTTCAAGACTCGAATTCGGGAAAATGAATTAACGTTTATTTAAGTACAACAAAATCGACTGAAAATAATAATTGGTTACAATGTCTGTTGACCAAATTTTTTTATGAATCATTTTATTAAAATTTGTATAAAGTATGTTACACAATTGATTATAGATAGTTAAACATAATCGATGTCGAATCTTCCAAGAGTATTAAAATAATTATTAACTCTCCTCATTATTAAGATTACATAGCATTCTACTTCAGTACGCAGTCCTTATCACAGAAACTGTTATTTCAAGATATTACGAGCATTTCACATCGCCCCTCACAAACGCGATATATCTAATTTCAAAGTAATAGGTTATACAATTATATGTGTTAACTTCTAGTTGAAGTTCAATCGCATATTTATAGATATAATTGTATTGTATAAAAAAAATTAAAACTGTAATAAAATAATTAAAAACCTTTCGACAATCTGTTAAGCCAGCTGCACATATTAGATGTGTTAATGTGTTTATATAAAATGTTACTTAGGGAGGGTATTTTCTTTGAAACCAATCCTTTAAATTTGTAATACATTTAATAGAAATTTACGCATCAAACTTTATAAATATTTATTATCATAGAACATACGTCCAAACTCAAAATGATTGATTATACGTTACGTCTTCAATATTAAATAAAACACATATGTTTAAAAAAAATGTATGTTGAGTTTTATAAACTAAAATAATTACTTGACAATAAATTAGATGAACGGTCTCTCGCTGAAAACGAATTAAATAAGCGCGTTTTGTGTCTACAAGTAATCTTTTAGTAATTATTATTATTTGATATAAAATTAACCAGCATATTTAAATAATCATATTCATTCAAGACGAAGGACACAAAAAATCATCGATTTTTATCTTTCCTGAATAGGGAATCATCTGTTTCTTGAAAAGATTTTTGAAGTTTTTTCAAGTCGTTTCATGCGTGAATAGATTACTAAAAATATATTGTTCCACTTATCTCCTAAGTTGTGCTAATAATGGTCTATGCGTGTAAGAGGGGTGTCCAAGGTTTTTAATGCGCGATCTAGATTTTTTTAAAGAATGCGACGTGGAAAAAACAAACTGTTGACAATGACCAATTTTTAAATGAACAAAAATATTTATTGAATATTTGAAAATAAAAATATAGGTATCATCAATTTTAATGTACGAGAATTGATCAGTGAAAATCTCGCCGACCTCTCAATTAAACATACAAACATAATCTATTAAAAAAGTCTTCTTTGCTAGTTATAAAACGAAAATATTTATATTTATACGAAATATCAAAAATATATATTTTTTTAAATATTTAACCGACATTTGATAATTTGCAAAGGTTGGTGTTGGAATATTCTATTATTATAATATATTGTATATATAATGTAATTTGAAAGTTAATGGCTCAATCACTTTGAAATCACCCTGCTGCCGATAGACTGGGCACCCCTGAAGGTTTTATCCTCGATACATCAGTGGGTTCAGTCTAAATAATGCCTGTTCCCATGGAAATGATACCTCGTACCATAATATTAAATTTATAACCTCGAACCGGGTACCGCAGCAGAATAACAACGGCGACCCAAACGACATGTCCGCCGAGCCGGCCCGGCGTCTGGGCATTAGGCGCCGGCTTTTGTCCGGACTTCGAGAGAAATAACCTAATATAAGATAATTGTTATTCCTATAATTTACAACGTTTCTAAAATCATATTTTCACCATGTGGGTGGCTTGAGACTACGAATAGGCCTTCTACGTACTCAGCAATAGATTTCTTTAATATTAAAAACTAAACATCAAGCCTTGTTCAAATCCTGCTTTTTAATGTTGAGTTATTAATAATTCATAATTCTGTAATCTAAATATGACTTTAAATTCTTTTTGCGTTGGTTTTTACTGCGCGAGTGTAGAAAAACTGTTATAAATTTAACCAATATCAATCTGATAACAACAACAAAGAGCCAAATTTGGAAAGTTTTAAGAAAAATCCTCGCTTGTATGATACAATGAAATGGGACACGTCGGGGAGATTTTATGTTTTTCTATTAGTTTATGCGAAAAGTGGGCATTTTCGTTTCTGACAATTGGTTTTTTTAACGGACGATATATGAAATAATCTGAACAATATTTTTTTTAAATAAACGAGATTAAAATTTAGATCTTGAATTTATCGCTAGCTAGATTTTACATAAAGCGATACCCAGTTCCCTTCTTTGTATAAAACCATTACCTTCAAGGCATTATGGATTATCATCAGTGAGAAATGTCACAATGATTTTGTCGCAATTGAAATAAACTGCTAAGTAATGCACGACCGCGATTCTCGCATAATACGTATAAAATAAATAAAGGATTTTCCCACTTATTTTCCCTGCCTAACACAATATTGTAATAAAAAAAAATTCATGTATGCTACCACCCAAGTCACACATTGCAAGCCTCACAACCTGCGCGCAGGATTGGGAATAGCAACACACCTCACTACAATATTTGCCTAAGACCTATTGTAAATCACAACTAATGAAAAATAAACGAATCTTGAATTTTTTTTTCCTGAAACGTGTTCATTTTTGAAACTCTTGAAAACATCCCCTTCCCAGTGTAGGAGTAATCTGGCAGCTCCAGAGGGGGCTGCGGTCACACACCAGCTCTTCTGTATGAGTCCATACATTATGAAGTGCGAGAGCAGAGTACTAGTGAGTGTGATGGCATTTTTAATATATTTTCCCAGCTTTATACCGGCGTGTTCTGTACATTATACATTGTGACGCGTTATCCAAAGCGATTTATAGCCTTTCGAGGCGTAAAGAGGCCAGTTAAAAAAGAGATTAAATATACTTTTAAAAAATATTTACCACAAACTATGTTGTTTTTACGCTACCTGGATATAATACATTTTAATGTATTAAAATAGTTATCCACGAGAGACTAGTTAAATTTGTTTTTTTTGACAAATTCTTTGAATAGTAAAGGCCCTCACTTCAAAAAGCATCTGGTTATTTTGTAATAATTTAAATAAAAAGTATTTATATAAGAGTTATTAATCACGTGTCTTTTCATGTTTTCCTTTGTACAAAAATAATTACAAATTTTATAATTGCCGGAGAAATAACGCCAAACGAAATTAATTTGAGTATATAATTATTAATCAGGTTTTGAGTAAGATTATTATTTGTACGTATGAAACCTTTTGAAAATATATGAAAGGCTTTGAGTATGTAATAAAAAATACAGAAAAAGAAACCTCAAGTCATTTCAACATTTTTAAATATTATTGATTCTTTTTATATAACATTTCCCGTTTGTAAAATAGTTTTAACAATTATAATTATTTTGTGATCGCAAACATTTTGCCAAAGTAATGAACTTACGACATAATTTCACATTAGGCGTATTACTCAATCAGATCTGACAGAGATTACGCCTAAGTACACGAACATCTTAATGCTTGTCGTTAAAATCTATAGCAGTAGCAAGTTATGATCGACTTCGATTCCTATAAAATATAAGTGCCCATCGAGACGTAATTCCCGCACTCTGTGTTTCTTTATTCTCCTGTCCTCGAAGTCAATAGTATGATACTTTATTCTCATCCCAGCAGCGATAGTCTGGAAATCGCTTTATTATCTGCAGTTGCGAAGGCGTAAAACCATTTTTCGCTGGACTGATGAACGTGATTTGTTACTTTTAACAATTAACGTTGAAGAAGATATTTTTTCTTCTTTTCATAAATATTGGTCAAACTTGGAATTAGGTAAAAGTGATGGATATTACTGTTTTTTATTTAAATGCATTTTTTATGAGAAATATTATTTAATATTTAAGTGTTATTTTGCTGTAATAACGATAGTTTTTCATTTTATTTTCCAAAACCTGAATTTATTCCATTGATGCTTTTAATGCAATCGGTTGCTTCTCAATCTAATTAATATACTAACAGAAAAGGATTTATTGAAATCCCAATGATGTTATCTTTTATGTCAACACAATGACGCGTGTTTAAAATTTATTAAATATTAAAGGTTGAAGTGACGATTTCCAAAAGCAGAAAATTTTATTTTCCCAAATGCTTATATAATGATTTCAATATTCTGATTGATTATACATAACATCATGAATCATCCCTTAGCTACCCTTCTGCTCTCCGAGACACGCTCATTTAAGGGATGATGCCTTGGAGGGCTCGCCGATCCGTCTTGATAAAGTTAATTATTTCAGCTTACCCCCGAACGACGCCTCCACACGTATTAATTTAGAGGTTGAGCCTACCACACCAGGAATTTTTAAGGACTTGCAAGTTTAATATCTAGTGATGTGACTTAATAGCTCATTTTTTAAACGATTAACAATGAAGAATATACAAAATGTATAATATTAAATTATAGGAAATCAGAAGTTATTTTAAAAAAATATATTATGTTTAAAGAAATAGTCATTGGACGGTCGATGGTTTAAAATAGTAATGTAATATATATATTTTTAAATATTTAAATTTATATTTTACCATGTTGAAATACAAAGCCAAAACTTATACTTAAAAATATCGATATATATATATTTTTTTTAATAATAATTAACATTAGGTACAATCAAAGTTTATCGGTGGTTTTGGTGTACGAACAAAGTTTATATACATACACTCCAATGTTTCCATTCTTAATATATCTTACACCTGTATTTGACTAAACCAGGTGCAAGATAAGTGCTAAATGTGTCTGTAACGCCCACTTAATGTCACACAAAAGGTTCTGAGAATTCATTTGCTTGAAGGTAAAGTTGATTATCAAATTACCAACGCCTTTTTAATTGGACAAAAACAGTTTTAAATATTTTTATTTTAAGTTAGCCTTCGTTTGTATACGTTCAAGAAAACAAAAATATTATCAATAATATAATTATATAACAATTATATATTATATAAATACAATACACAATGAAATGTTTTATCAAATGGAATGAATTTTAAAATGGGTTTATTTTTTATTAATTTAAACATGTAAATATTATTTTTATAATTCTGTTGTTCATTTATATAAGCTTCACAAAACCACAATGCTAATAATAAAAATGAAACTACTTGTTAATAACTGAATATGCTAAATACCGTATCAAACGTATAAATTATGTTACCTCGATATCTTTTATGATATATATTTGTATATATAAATATATATTTTCCGTTCACGTTTTTTTTTCTCCTAGTTTATCGAGGTTTTTTAATTTTCTGAGAGTTTCGGGCTGTGGGTTTATCTTCCCTTTGCAATTCACAGCCTCCTAACTAACCACAGGACACGACCACTACTAGACACCCACAACCCTTGCGCACATATATTACCAACATTGCATACTGCAAACTAATCGTAAATCTATCCTTCTAACACCGTGAATATGTTACAAGTATTATAAAAATAAAATATTCTTGTGAAAAAAATATTTAATATGATTTAAATAATAAGTAATATGTTGATGCGATTTAATCGAGATATCTTTTAGCTTGAAATTATTTAATGATTCTTACGTCTGGTTTCTATGACTATTGCTTAGCTCTGGACATTTTGGTGTTTTTTTATAATTATGTTTTTTTTTTTTGTTATTTATTAGACTATTACAAGCTCGTCACAAAAAACCTGATACATATATTTGAAAGCAAAATCATATTTAAATATTATAGTTTGAAAAGAATTTCATAGTTAATTAAGATTGTATTAAAAACCAAGCCCCATTAATCAAACCCCCTCACACCTCTTATTAATACTTCGTAGTCCAAGCTCTCGAGGGATGCGAATCTCTACCCTTAGGTTCAAGTTAGTTCCAGACTCACGCGCTGACGTCATCATCATCTCTAGGGTGATTAAACATGTTCAAGCTTCCCTAACCTAAGTCAAACCAACATTTCAAGTCGCTACGACCTTTGAATTTGTACATACTACAAAAACTTTATTTCTGTCTTAAATTATTATTTTTGGCAATTAATGAATACCATATGTTTTTACTTGCATAAAAACATAATACCTAAGTGCTGTTTATGTTAACACTAAAGAAGAGAAATTCATTAAGTGCAACATTTGTGTTGATATTTTAATTGTTTTGTAGATTTTACGTTTAATAAAATTAATAAAAAATAGTATATATAAAAAATAAAGCTTTTTGTAGGTAATAAGCTGAAACAAAACTATCTTGTTGGGGGACAAGGTATTTGATTGGTGAAGATCCATTATTATAATGATAAAAGTACCTTTGTATTCTGTCTTCACTTTGAATTTATTAATTTTTTTTTTTTTTGCATTACTAGTTTCGACCAAATAGACTAGGTCATCATCAGATAAATAGCTAAACTGAGTTTAGTTATGCATCGGATGATGACCTTGTCTATTTAGTCGAAACTAGTAATGCAAAATATATAATAAACTCAAAGTGAAGACAAAATACAAAGGTATTTTTATCATTATATATATATATATATATATACATATATATATATATATATATATATATACACATATATATATATATATATATATATATATATATATATATATATATATATATATATATATATATATATATATATATATATATATAGAAACAAAAGTAATTTATGATATTTAAACGGTTACAAGAAAACCGAATATTAAGATTAACAAAATTTTTTTTGCAACACAAGTAGGATTTTCAATTCACTTCCATCCACGACTAGGTAAAAATGCATATAAATTGAATGTTTCATTTTAATCAATAGTTCTTAAATAATAATATGAAAATTGAATTATCCTGCTGTTGTCTGACTCAGCTAGTTTTTTGTATATATCATTGAATTCCCAATTTTAGGTTTTTCTATTTGATAATGCGTTTATATATATTTTAAAGATATTAGATATTTCAATTTAACAAGAGTCCTATTAGTTGCTTTGCTCGCAACCTTATCGAATACCAATTTTCTCCGAAAAATGAGTTCACACTTCAATATCACCGGCAAATATTTTTGAATCATTCATATAAAAGAAATGAAAATGTTTGAATTAACGAGTGACGGAAATAATGGGACGAAGATTCCATGAAAATTGAGAAATCTTTTTAAGGTGAGAACGTGACTTCGTTTTAATATGTGCTTTAAGAGTATCCTATTTCGCGGATTTCAAGCTTTACAATAATATGTTTTATTTTTCTATTTAAATGTGTATTTCAACAATGCAAAAAATATTTTAAGTAATTTAGCTAAATAAAATATACTTATTCTCGGTGGTTTAAAATCTTTTTAAAGTAATTTTTAGGTAATTTATTAATTTTCTTTAAAATATAAATACAATTAAGAAGAAATTTAATCATAAACATTTTAAAAACAAAGTACAACATTAACACTTTGAAATATTTGTTTTTTTTTTGTATTAAAAACTTTAGACATCAGATTATGTTATTAAATTTGAACAAAGTGAAAATATTAAATGGAAAAAATAAACGAAATCTTCATATACTTCTCGTTTATACTACACAATTTTCTATTTAGGAAATTTCTTGAGTTTTACAAGAATGTTTTTTGGGGTTTTATCAACGAAAGTACAAATTTGCTTAAAAAATGCTGCATTTGAATTTTTAATACTGGCTTGGCGTCTTACGTAATGCGATGTTTTCAGAAATCACAAAGTTGCCAACTTTAAACAAACAGATAAAAAATCTCAGCTTCAAAGATAGCGCAGCGTAATATATTCAGCAGGTGTTCTCGAAGTGGGGATAGTTTCTGACGATAGTGTCACGAAAGCCTTCACAACCCCCAGCTTCGGAACGGGGTGAGTCTCCTTTGATATTGTCTGAGAGGCTTATCTATACAAGAAAGGTCCAAGTCGAAGCCACAATTTGCCTATGTGGGCAGATAAGACAATCTCCTTCCGAGGCAGGCTTTGATTCCAAATTCTACCCCTAATCCGGCAAACGGAGGCTGAGTCGGCTCTCGTCAAATTGTATGTGACGTCGTTTGAGAAAATCCCAATAATATGTAAGTGAATTCTATCTAACTTTGGAAGATGGATTGCTTATTTAATTATTTCAAATAAAATGATTCCATGCCATAATTCATTAAAAAATAACATGTTACTTGGTAAAAAATATAATCATTTTAAAAAATATTTTATGATTGTATTGTATATGAAAAAGAAATGTTAAAAACAATGCTTTTTTCAAATACTTAATTGCTCGTTTAAAATTCAAATAATATTTTTAATCTTTAACAATAAACGTGTATTTTCACTTAACTAATGCGTGAAACGTGACACAAAACTACGATCGAATCCGGCGGTTCAAATATCAACTATGAATGACACGGGCTCACGAAACCTGCGTTTCCCAACTTTAATTAGCCCGTTAACCCCCCAGCAACTTATTGCTCACACCGGGAGGATATCTTGGCTCGCCCCGACACAGTTGTGGGTAATTGCTTGTAGTTATTCCGGCATTGTCCTGAGGTAGACCCGCCGTAGGTTGAACTGCGAGCGCAAGTTGTTACGCCGCTGTTGTTAAGCCTGGTTTAATTATTCGGAGTTTGGCTATTCTAGGAATTTTGATGGGGTAACTGCAGTTATATTCAATAAGCTTAGTCTTACTTTACTTAAGCGTATTTTGCTCTTTGCACACCAACGTTTGAAAATGACCTAATTTAACTTTTTTTGTGTGTTTTAAGGCTTATGCATAATTATCATTTTATTATCTTTTGATTGCAAATTCGGCTCAAAAAATATTTAAATAATAACTAGAATAATCCAGTATCTTGTCAAAAACTAATAGATTACTCTAAAGTGTTCGATAAGCTATAAAAACAAGAGAGTAAAACTATTTAAACTACCCTTAAGAATTATAGTTTAAGTGTTTATTTTTCAAATCAAAAATCAAACAAAATAATAATAATAATACAAAATACAAAATACTTTGTATTTTTTTTAATATGAAGTTTTTCGTTTTAACAAACTATGCACCCATGAGCTATGTAGTAATAAAATACAGATAGTTCACTTCTTTTCATATATTTGGCAAGTTTTTGAACTAGAGTGAATCATCAAGACTTTGAAATGTCTTGAAACTGTCTGCTTTATTTGTTCAAGAAGATCAACAGCCAAAGATGTTCAAATAGAAGACAGTGATATATTTATTTTTGACTCGTTAGACGTTATTAGACGTTATGGATTACGTGTCATTTAAGCCGTATCTTAAAAATAAATACATTTTTAATGTATACTTAAATTACTTTAGTTAGGTATATTGTACAATTTGATTCGCAGAAAATATAAACAGTTTCTATATTTCACAACATTTCCAATATTATTATAATATAACTTTAGAAAGATTTATTAATAAGTAAAACCACTTACAGTCACTAGCCGAAATAATGAATAATTTTAAATATTCTCAAGGAAGCAGAAATTTTCTTATCAATTTATTAATCAAGTACAATCATCTAGCGAAAGCTCTAAAAACCCTTCGTGCAGAAGTGGATTTCCTAACCTGTTGCTATTTAAGGCAGTACGTTACTGTTCTTGTTAAACAGGCTATATTTCAATTAAATTCACGTGATCACGAACCAAATTCACGCCAAGATTCAGATCAACACGTGGTCCAATCAGATCGCGCTATACGTGATCAGAAACGCTATGATCTTCTCCGCTGCCACCCCCAAAGTCTCCAAGATGCTAGGGACGAAAGGTGCCAAGATAATGAGCCTGTTTCACCACGAACCATCTGATGTAAGATTTGATATTTGCCAGGGACGCGTGATTTGCCTTTGCAGTAATAGTACAATACATTTGAGCGTTAGAGCCTTCCGAGTAAATCCAATCTACAGATACACATTAACATTTCAATTTATACCATTTTCCAAAGAGGTAAATAAACGATTTAATTATCTTTGTATAAGTTCTTACATTAACGGTCAATTTATGGTCCAAACCTAATATTGCTATTAATTTCTGTTTAAAATATTTGATGTTTCATTAAAAATAATCTCAACATTTAAATAAAAATATACTATTGTTTTTTGACGTTAAACGTATTGAAAATAATTCGGTTATAAGGAGCTGTATAAAAAAAAATACTCACGTCATTATTTATTTTAAATTTTCAGTATTATTTTTTTCTTTATAGATTTACACAATAGTTTGCAAGTACGCGTTAATTTTCTGAATATCAACGTATGCTAAATTTTAAATAAAAATTTGTATCTTTTTGCTATAAAACTTTTGATAAATAAAATTCGTACGCTCAAATTATGAAGCGGTATCATTAATTCGACAGTATTATCTTTTGTTAAACTGGTATAAAATATCTTAAATAAATTGCTAAATGAAAATTGATAAATCATTAAATTTAGTTAATAAAATAAATTAAATTAAAAAAGGTTCATAATAAATATACTCAACATCTACAAGGATTTTTTAATACCTAACACTTCGCGATTTTTCAAATTTTTTTACGAGTTTATCTGCAGATTTTATGAACTTTGGCGCTAGTTTTGTAATCCTGAAATATATATCAAAGAAGCAGAGTGTATTAATAAGCTCCAGCGTCGCTTAAAGCTCCGCAAGGCGTTTAATGCGATTCGAAAATTTGCTTTTAACCTGCTTGAGTCCACAACACCTTTGTGTTTTCACATTCCTGCAAAACTCACCCCGACTGGACTGCTCCTGAGCGACCCTTACTGCAGTCTTATGCAAAACAGCCTCTCAGGGGCACTGGGGTACGTGGCGCATCCCATCCCCTAAATCTGACCCTATTTCGGATGAATTTTACCATTTTACGTAACAAGTGGGACTAAGACTTTAGGGACAAAATAATTCCGGGTCTCAAAAACCCTCTACTGTTTTTACCTTTTTGTTAATCTGAATAATATCAGTAAATGCATATTATTACACAAATTCTTAGAAAACGTCTATTTTAAAATGTTATTCATAGTATCCATTTAATTTTAATTTTGTAATAAATTTATTTTTTATTTTTTATAGATAAGATAACGACTTTATATTAGATCAAAAAATCAAATATTATGAAACAAAAACTAAAAAATGTTGTATTTTTTATAATAATACGGAGTAATCATTTTAAAAATTAATAAATATTTTGGAAGTTTTTTATATGTTAATATAAAGTAAATATATTGAAAATATAAAATTAATTTTTCGACTACTGTACTATTTTCATTAAATCTTTATTTTTTTTTATATTTCTTTATATAAATTTATTTTCAGTGCTATAATTACACGAATGTGAAATAAATCTGTTTACGTTTTGAACTAGAGCATTAATGTCAAAATATACAATTTAGAGTGTTATTAAAATTTAAAGTTTTTTTACGTAGTTTGACATGAAATAACAATTTTATAAATCTTCATACTTTAAATATATATTTGTAAGAATATCTCACAGCCAAATTGAAATATACACACCTCAGTACAGTGGCGGAGGGCGACAAGATCTCGCGTCTCCTCCACTCCAGCCGGGTTTCCATTCAGTATTTTCTCATATCCACATTACACCTGTACAAGGCAGCGAGCCCCACGCCTGAAGGTCGCGGGTCCCGAAATGGCGGCGCTAAGCCCAAGATGGCGGCACCCAGACCCTCCGCTTTATTGGACCTATCCCGGGAAGAAAAGTCATAAACGCGCTTATAGACGTCGCCTGAAACGGTAATCCGTCGCAAATTAGACCTCTCAATATTAAATGTATGCAATAGACTGAATAATGTAATCGCGCATTTCCGATTCTCATTAAATATTATTAAAGAGTATTCAATATTTTTGACCTAAAATAAAACACATGTGATTTTTACACTTGTCTAATTTTTTGGTGACCGGATACGCTAACTTTTCAAGAAATGATATAATCGTTTAATAATTCCAACGTGAAAAATTCACAAAATTATTTTATTTAATATATATATATATATGAAAGAGCGTTTAAAATGCAACAACGTCGTTTTATAGTGAATCCAAAATTCAAGACGTTAAATTTACATTTAGATTTATGTGCTTATAATTGTTTTAAATTTTTAATACTCAAAAAAATTACGAAGTCAAGCACTTTGTTTTGTTTTGTTTTCGTTTTTAATATCAATATTGTTACTCGTTTATTGCATAATGCTAAATAATAATGCATTTTTTTAAATGGATAACATTAAAGATTATATTATAGCCAATTAGAAAAAAAAACAATTAAAACTTCTATCTTTAATTCCGCTATTTTAGGTACGCTGTGATCAATATGACAACAAGACTTTTCAACTCATTTATAAATATGAAAATAGGATCCAGAAAGAAGGTTTCTCCGATTATATCTTTACATTATCATAAAAGCTCCTAACTTTCTATTGTAATAAATTATTATCATATAAACTTATACACGCTTTATAATAACATAAAGGATGTTTTTTTTGAATTGACAGTTTTAAAAAAAAAACATCGTTTTTAAATTATCTACATTATTTTGGAATTTTAATATAAGGTTTAAGGCATTTCATATATATTTTTTTATTAAACTTTAAATAATAAACACATCAAATTTTCATAGAGCATTTTAAGATGCATAAATCAATTAAAGTGATTTAATAGAGAAATAAAATTATACATCACCGCATATATGTACCATCCAAAAATACTTCAAAAATCAAGTTATTAAATGAGAATATTAGAAATGCTCCCACTGTTTATTTATATTTTGCGAGTTGCATCATGTAAATTTGTACACATATCTACAGTAAAATTGAAAACCTTGTTCAAGTTCTGGTGCTTTGTAATAAATTCACATTTTCAATAAGAATTCTTTCGTCTTAGGACAGCTTAAAACTTTAGAAATCGTTTCAAACTTTTGTAGTTTAAAATTTTGCCTCTGTGGAATAAAAGGTTTCTTCAGAAGACGAGTGACTATTCAATTGATATCTATCGAATGCATGTTTTTTTACAAGACAGATCAATTAATCATTTACAAAGTACAAAAAAATTAATAACAGATGCTTTACAGAAACTCTAAATTTATCCTAAACTTATATATATCCTAAGTCGAAAACCATCGTCACTTTTGAAGTAAAAAAATTTTAAATGTATAAAATCAACATAACAAAAAAAAAATATCTTAGTAACCAACAAACAAAAAATTCGTTTGAAAAAATATTTTTAATAGAATAATGCGAAGATAAATCACATTTTCCACTTTGAAATTCATACGAATAATCTGTAACTTAATAATGTATAATAAAACTGCCTAAATAAATATAAAACAGGTAAAGCGAAGGTGCTTATTCCGAGTTTAATATATTTCCAGGGTAGTGAGGGCAGCGAGGCGGTAGCTCGAAGGTCGCAGACTCCAACCCCGTTCTGGTTTTCCGTTTTTCTGAACACTAAGATTTTACTCATGTTTTTTTTTTCTTTTTTTTCCAGGTAAGATTCCAAGCCAGTGTTTTCCAATATGTTCATTGTAAAAGGTAAGCATTGGATTTGATAATTTAATACATTACATTTACATACGGAAAGCAGACTTCATACTTATTTTTACATTTATTAAATTCTTCTGAGAAATATTTTTTTTTAATACACGAATGCCTATTAATAATTGTTTATTTCCATAAACTCATAACACCGCCAATAAACGTAAACATATTGAAGGCTCTATGAATATAGCATATATGAATGAAACGTTTCAAAACAAGTCCAGTTTTATTGACAAACATAAAACGAAAATAGATAACTTATAGCATAACACAAATATTTAATAAAAGTATATTCTATATTTATTATATATTTGTGAAAACTTTGGCGTGAAAATTTTTTATCGGTATTCATCAAAATTAAAATAGTAAGTTTTATAATTAAATTAATAGAATATATAAACGTTTTGTTTCCTTCAAATTAAACATTAAATTTTGTATTTTTAACAAAATTAGGTTTATTATAACAATATCTTTTTAGCACGAATTTGTTTTGCTTACTATTCAGTTTTTAATAAATCTACACTAAAAATATGACTACATTAAACAAGCTTTCCAAGTTTTAACAATTTTGAATTTGTTTATTAAGTAGGAAACAAACTTTGCTATTCCCATAGAGAAAACCAACCCACTTCTCGAACTACTTCCGAGTTCAGATTTTTGCTATAAACATTTTTTTTTACTTTAGGTATTTGCTAACAATTTATTTTAATTTTTATAAATTGATTTAAAAATTAATATTTAGAGTGGTTTATATGAAAAGAGTTCAGATTTAATTATTTTAACAATAAAAAATTTACCCTCGGGACTTATTGCTTTTATCTGGATACAAATATTAAATACTGAATACAGGAAAATATTATGTTTACTTATAACCTTAAGCATTAATTAACAGTTTTGGAATTTCAAACTCTACTTCATAAAAGTCAACGGTACTACTAAGTATTTAATTTTTTCTAAAACTGTCAGAATTTTTTTACCCCTTATACGTCAAAGTTTATTTTAATATTACTTAGTATCTTTGATAAATGTCAACATTATTGTAAGCAATTTTATTTTATTTATATATAAGTATTAAGATATTTCATCAGATTAGTTTTCAAGTTGTCTGGTATTGGATATAAATAGTGCTATTTTTGGTCGATGTGAATGTTATATTGTAAGTATTTATTAATCGTTATATTTTAGATTTATTTATTAAATATTGAAAAGTTTCTGGATGTAGCAGAATAACAAAATACATTTTAAATTAAACTATAATGCAAAGTAAATTGGTAATACACACGTTTTGCAAAAAAAGCCTAAGAAAATAATCATCGATAATTTTTTTCAATTTTCTAGACCTGTTTAAATCCTTGGTAATCGCTATTAAATTTAATCGGTATTTTAGAAAATGGACGTTAATGCGCCAAAATAATTAAACGCGGTCAAATATGTCAGTAAATAGAGTCTGAAACGAAGGAATGAAATATCTTAGTAATATATTACAAGTCTTTCGGTATATTAAATTTGAAAGGGTGTAAGTCAGAGCTCAGGGGGTGTAGCACCCCAAAGAGAGCATTTATTTTTATTCAATTTCACTTCGGCCATAGGCACGTGTAATATTGACTTTTTGACAGCTCCTATTGAAATTCGGATAAGAGTACGCTCTGGCAAGATTTAACATGTCAATAAAGTCTGACGTCATCCCCGGGAAGAGCACGAATTCTGCATTTGCCAAAGCTGCTCTAAAATTACTCTGTCAAACTACTGATAAACGACGGGAAGCTCTCGCCCCGCCAGCTCTGTCGGTCAAAGTTTTCCCACAGTTGAAAAGGCGCACAATCTTCAAGAAATCTTTGTCGGATTTCTTTAATGTGCTTCATTGAATCAGTATCTTCTTATTTACACATTTAAAGATCGTAAAATTACTATCAGTTGAAGTTTTGCGACAGTAGCAAAAGTCGCGCAATTCTTGAGAAATCTTTGTCAGATTTCTTTCATATGCTTTTTCATGTCGGTATCCTCTTATTTATATATAACCTAAATTGTTTGCTTTATGATAAATTTAAAAAAAAACTGGCTCTACATAAACGTAACAATAATATTATTCAACATTAACGACAGTATTGAAGAGATGGCCTGTTATATATTTCTTTTATATTTGACTAAATTTAAAAAAAAACTACTTCTGAGGAGTGCTAAGGTGGTCTGTTTTTTCTGCTACAGCTATGCGTTTTCAAACACCATAAAATAAAATTAAAAAATCCAGCTCAATTACAAATTCCTTTTGATTTCATTGGCGAAGTATTAATTTATTTATTCTGGTCAGGCAGCAAACTTTTCAATTTGCCCTCGCAATATCCGTGCATGAGTTTACAAAAGTAATTTGTTTTTTTTTTTGGCCATAAATCCCACGTCGATCCCTTAAGAATTTTAATATAAAACCACTAGATCAGATAATGCTCGCAAGAAAGTGAATCTTCAAAGGCCTCAGATAATTAAATAACTCCAAAACCAAAGGCCTCCCCACACGGCGTGCGATGTTCCCGACACCATATTTTAATACGAAGCAAGACAAGCCAGGCCCGCGGGACCTGCTAAAGCGGAAATTGAATGGCGTATTGACTTCGGCGCGGAAAAGCCTCTCGTGGGGAATAAACATCCTGGCAGATATGAGCAAACTTTAGCCTGCAATTCACCGCCCGAATTATTCACCTGCTACCTGCGACAATTCACTGCTCTTACTCGCTCGTGTGACGAGTTCATCGAATGATTACTTTTGATAATCAATGGTTTTCATTCGAATGCGTTAATTAATGTTTTTTTTTTTTTATTATTCATCGGCTATGTGCGATAAATCGATGCGCTTGCTTACTCCAGTGGCGGTTTCTTAGAAAATTAAATTTGTAGAATTACTGTCTGTTTATATATATTTCAATTATTTGTCCTGTGAACGGATGACAATGAAAATAATCGTAATCTGTTAAAAAATCTAAGAAATTGAGTTTGTCCAAATTAGCATTGATCATATGCATTTTTTAAAATAACATAAATTAATTAATAACGTATGGTCCAACGGTTTTATAATTCATCGTGATTTACGCCAAGAAAATACAAATTTACTATCTTATTTAACATTGACTTTTTTTAAATTTATTAAATAAAACTATGCTCATATTCAAATCTAACTGCACGCCATTGGTTTTTTTCGTAGTGGTATTTACTACAAAAATTGAGTAGTATATATTTTTGGAATGCTTATGTCCCGCTCTCTCGGTGTGTTTGTGAGTGATTTAGTCGGTTAAAAATTGACGACGAATTCCTCAATATTTCTATAGAATTCATCCTTCCCAGAGGTGGCGGGCTGGCTTTAGAAACTGCAAGGGTCCAATAAACCCTGGAGATCGACGGTCACACAATTCGCGAGTGGGAATACCACTTTAAGTGGAAAACTTGTGTGCTCGCGAGAAGTCGGTGGAGGCACCCGAGCTCTGAGCAAATCCGCTAAATGGAGTAATTCAGAATATGCCCACGTTTATAAATAACTAAAAACGTTCGTGTTCTGCTTTTTTTGTAAACAAATTAAATGTTCATTTTGTTGTGCGTCTAAAAAATATATTTATCGACGGCTGTGAAATATATTTCGTTAGATTAATTACGGAACATTGAATTGGTTTATTGATATCAATTATTAGATTTGTTTAAAATATGCAAAATTTATATACGAAACGATGAAAAAAACCTTACCAATTTTAATCGAAAACAACAAGGGTTCAAAACATTTTCGTCTTTTCGATCACTGTGACTATCACTGAGCGATAATTTGTATCATTATAAGTTTTTATAATTTTTTAAAACGTTAACTTCTATGTAATATATATTTGATCAAGTTGTACTAATAGGACGAATCATTTTTAAGAAAACCTAATTACCGATTTGAAATTATTTTCATTGGAATTTTCCCCAAAAATACGTTTTTTGGATTAAATTTTGTTCAACTTTTTAGAATATTAAATATTTCATCATTTAATGTAACAAAATATAAAATGTGGATTTCAAAAGATCTTGAATTTGAAATATAAATTAAAGGACACTCAGATGCCTGAACGTATCTGAATAAGATCTTAATCCAGCATTAACTTTCGCCTCTGGCATTAATTAAACAATTACAATAAAATCATGGGAATTCAGAGAGGGTCTTGAAAGTTTTCTTCTCTCGAAAAGTTTGCGCCCCCTTCCCATAGGTCTCACTTAATTAATCCTTTGAAAGAATCTGCACGACCAATTTTCGCCATTTACTTATGACAGGCGCTAAGCCTCCAGATCAATTAATTTTGCCCAATTTTTATTCAAATCTATCATTGGAATTTGTCTTTTGTCAGAGGACCTTTCAATACTTAAAGTAATACAAATGTATACATAGCTTCTAAGAGATATATAGGATTAAGTGACATTATTCATTTATATAAAATGATTTTGTTACTACGACTACATATTTCAAAATTGATTTGTTTCTAAAATTAATAAATGTCTAGCAAATCTTTACTTGTGGTACATATTTATGAGTGCAACCGATAAATTGTGTTATTTTAGTATTGCAACATTTTGAATTGTTTAGGACGATTTATAGATACGCCACAATAGATACGTATAAAATTATTTTGTTTTATTTTTGTTTATTTATTGTATTATTTATATTCAAAATATAATGATAATGTAATAGTTTTTGAAACGTATTTAACGCTTTGAACGACTAGTACTCCCGTCGAGCAGGTGCACCAGACAGACTGCACATCCGCCTGCATGGGCAGCCTCCACACCTGCATTAAAGGTCACCTTCCTTATTACTCCAGCACATTCTCTGTATGATTCACTCAGTTGGCAACTCCTGTATTCAATACTATGAATTTCAAATTATATTATAAAAAAAAAATACTTTTTCGAATTTGAACCTCAATAAAATATTTAGTAATCATACAAAAATTTTACTACGACAGTGATATGTCTAGGGCGGTTTTTCTATCTTAATTGATCTATTCCACATAAAATAAAAGTATTTATCTTAACTTATTTGTATTTAAAAAAAGTTATAATAAATTCATTGAGTATATATACAATAAAAGAAATACCTGTAATTTTAATGTGTTTTTGAATTAAACAAATCTTGTCTGTCAGTGCTGTATTTCTTTTTAGTTAAATACGTTAAGTAATTTATAATATTTTTTAGTATATTTGTTTGCATACATTGGTTGAATATTTTAGAAGGAATTGAAATCGATACTGGTTTATTTTTAAAAAATCTATAATTCAACGTAATTTTCGGAGTACTTTCACGTTAAGGTCTTTCTTGCGTTTCAGATATTTCCTTTATTATCCTGTCAAAAACGACGCAATCTCCATTAGAAGTATAAATTCAGAATGAATGACAAAAACAGGAATTTCAGTATCTTTTGTACAACTCAAATGTAAATGACGAACAACCGTTCTTATCTTGACAATACATTCTGGTATTGCCGTTGTAAATTTCATACTTCTTTATATAGTATTATAATACTGAAAATATTTTTACCCATTTATTGTCATAGTGATTAATTTGACTAATTTCATATAAATAAACTTTTAACTAAACCTCTTCCCTATTTGACTGATTTTGGAAACTAAGCCAACTTATGTTGATATTAGTCCTATTTAGTGCATTTTTTACTTGTGTTGTTTTCATTTCACACTCTTAACAGTGTAAATATGATAAGATTTACATGGTAATTTGTATCCAAAATCCATTTACCGATAGTTCAATTATATCTTATTTCAGCAAAATCCATTGTCTTTATATTAAATACATTGCGTTAACATGCGATTGTGATTGCTTGAAAAATTGTTATATTGAAATATATTTGGGAACTCTTTTTTATATTAATCGATTATATGCAGAAGTGTTATAGTATAATAACTTTCTACAGTAAAACGTAAGATATTTTAATTCAAGCTATATTCATTTTTTGTACTAAGTCTACTAACATTTTTCTTTTTGATAGGATAGCTTGTTTGTTTGATATAAGCATTGACAACATTTGACTTTTAAAAAATAATTTCTTTATGTTTTTGAAAATTCAAATTATATTTAATATTTTTTTGGTTCGGAAATATATAAGTATAAAGTACGTCTTTCACAGCAAAACGATTTTTTAATAATAAATTACTTAATATAATTATTGCTGGTTAATATTAATATTTTCATGGTATCGTTATTGAGACTCTAATACTGTAGTGGTAACAAAACAAGTACTGACTCGACGATTTCTCCAGTTTGCACCTTCATGTCATTCGCAATATACCTGTGCGTAGCAACAGCTGCTTATGACGTGGTCTGCTCGCGCAGGTGTTTTGGCCTCTTAAGGATAACAGGAACTACAAAGGTATACTTGTATAAACTGTTCACAGAAAATTACCTTCTTGGCACAAGTCAGTGCACTTGTCATATAATATCAACAACAACTCTCTCGTAATGCTGTGATCTCAAGTATTTTACTGCGTTTCTTCTTGAAATTTCCAATGTTTCATAACCGGTTGCCCAAAAGCACAGCGTTTCTAATAGCACTCGCCAAAACGTACAAACACATTTGATAATACTCGATAAAAAAATATTTTAATAATTTTTTGTCAATAAACGTTTTAAATAAATCAAACGTCAATTTTTATTTTAATATATTCAATGTTAAATCGCAATTTTATAATGAGACAGGTACGTCAATGTCGATACAAGTTTACCTTTAATTGACTAGTTTTTTATACCGTTGATTTTTCTTTTTACTAATTATAAATAATTAAATTTAAAAGTATTTACTTTAGTGAATTCAATTTTACTTTCGTTATTTTTAACAATAAGTGGGTTTTCAAATATTTTGTTTTTTTTGATAAGTTGTATATTTTATAACAAAATGTACAGAAATAGCGATGGAAGCGATGTTATATTATTTACAAAAGCACATTTACAGATAACCTGATATTTTGACATTTTTAAGGTTAACCTATCAAATGTATAATAGTTGCTTGAATATAAATAGTTTAACAATAGCACGGTATAGAACGAAACGTGGATTTAACGAGCATAACATTTCACGGGTTGTTCATTTCAAGTATAAATTATTATTGTCAGGCACTGTGAAACGGAGATACTAATATAATATCACATTCAAATTCCGCTGTAGAATCAAATTAATGATTTCAAAGACTTGTTTTCAAATAGTAGAGAACCCGTACACGAATAGTACAAAGCTTGACGTAACTCTCTTGCATCATAACTTAATAAGCCCACTGAAAACACATTTATCTCGCAGCTTCCCCTGCATTGTCTAAGTGCATTTGCTGGTAACAGGTTTACTGACAGACCCCTCTCTCTACATAGCAATGGTAGCTCCATTGAAAATATTCACTTGCAGATTATTTTTGGAAGGATTTACTGAATCGTATGTTGATAATCTTCAAATATTTCCCGTATTTTAATACACAGACATATTTTTTTTACGCTTCTGTTCTGAATTTTTTAACAGCTACGTAAAAATATCGTTTCGTAAACTACTGCTTTATTTGCTAAGCGACATACTAACAGTTATAGTAAGCGAAATCAAATCATACGGATCGTCAAGTCTCAAAGCCCAGCCTAAAATACTATTTTTACTTGTTAATCCTGAAATACTGCTTCCAGTTTTATTTTGTGAATTTCAATACTTACTATAAATTGAAAAATAAAGAATTAAAGTCTATTTTTAAAATGCGAATATCTCTAGCGGATTCTGAAACTCGATATCATATCATAGAATTTGGTATTGTCACGCAAGAGATTCTTAGAAAATTTATATGACAAAACCGTTATTACGTCAAATATATCTAGAAATTTATAATTTCAGTAACCTGTTTTACGATATAAAAGCCAATATTAGTATTTCTGGAAGTATTTTGTTAATTATTTAAAAGGTTTCGAAATATGTACTTTCTCTCAAAACATTTTTTTAAAACCATATCAGAAACTATAAAAGAGATAAATTATTATGTTTCAATTAACTGTCTGCCTCCTTAGGGTCTCTTTTACATCTGGTGTATTTATTTTTTTTGAAAATATAAACTAAAATATAAAGAAATACATTCTGAACTAAATTAGACTAGCACTGAAACGCTAAGTTGGGCGCTCTAGAGTCACGTCCTCGGCCCGTTCCTGTATAATGTCTCTTGGCAGAAGACTCGGTATTTTGTATGAATAGCCTTACACCAGTTGCAAATGCTAATTCATATCGATCTGCATAATTTGTTTGAACAAAGTCACCCCGACAGAACAACATTTGGCATCAGTATGAAAACATCGAGCAGATGCTAGTTATTTTGTTTGGATCCGTGGCTCTTTCAAACTAGTTACTTAAATAAATGATAACTTATTGTACATTATAATCTCCAAAAACAGGTCTAAACTTAGAGTTTAAAATATAAGATTCAAAGGTCAAACAATGTTTCCTTTAAGAATCTTATTTTTTTAAATAATAAACTTTAATTTAAAAAAATGTAAAAAGGGTTTATTCATTTTAGACTACAATAATAACCACATTCTAAGAAAACGTGGAAAATTTTAATTTTGATAATGATTTTGAACCACGATTTTTCAACTAACAACTGACTTCCAAGAATTAGTGAATCTAAATATATCTCCGAGCGAGATCCTTAATTATCATTTATGCTTCACTCTGGAGAGGTTTACTTAAAACGAATTTCTTAAATGAAAATTCCTGGGATCTAGATCTCCGAACTTGCAGCCAACCATCTTTCCAAAAGAGATCTAACAAAGTTTGACGCTCGAAATTTACCTGAAAATTCTATGCATTTACCTATAAAAACTATTTTGTGAACAGCTCAAAACAATTTCCAATATAATGTACTTTAAAATATGTGTGATACTATCATACATATTTCATATTAAATAATTTGTGTTTCATATTAATGAAAATATTTCAAACCAATCACATTTTACGTGTCATAACTAAAATATTAAGTTTTAAGCGAGTTTAACTCAAAAGTATGACTTCTATTATATAATATATTCTATACGTATTTTTTAATACATTAACACTGTAATAAAAAAATCAATAAACATTGACTCACCTATAGCAAACGTTATTTGGTTATCTTTTCATTATGTTATTATATTTTTGAATGCGTTATGACTTTATATATGTGTTAAGCGTTTTTTTTTTTACTTGTTTACGATTCAGATATACATTTTAACACTATATTTAAAATATATATATATATATCGACACAAATATATACATCATTTGTATATGGTAATCAATATTTTTATATAAAATATTCATTTGGTTATGTCTACTCGTACATTCTCGTAGTGTTTTATGGCTTTATATTTTTATCCATAGAACATATGTTCTATGGGTAAAAATCAAAAAATCACATATATATATACGTCAGATGGTTATATTTAAATAAAGTGTATTTTATTTTAGAATATTTTTCTGTGTTAACTCTGAGAAATACCGAACTTTTAGAACCATTTCTATGATTCCTTTGTTGAACTAGTCCGTGAATTAGAGGTGGTAACTTCCAAAGCACTCCCAGCGCGATCGTTGGCAAAGTTCTAAACGCAGCTAAGAGTGTAAGTCGATCAATTTTTCCCAGACTAGTAACCGGATCTCCAAAGTAAATACATTGCTCTATAATTACGCAAACGGTTGGCTCAACTCAACCGGAAGATAAAACTATCTTCTCTCCGTTGGTTCAAAACTTTGTGAGGAGATTTAAAAGCGATTTGAGTTGGTTGAAGGTTTTAAACATAATACTAAGTTTTAACTACTTCAATGAGGTCAAATATTTGAATAATGTTAAAACTGTGCAAATTTGCATTTTTTTAGGATTAATATCGAAAAAAATTCAATACAAAACACAATCCAGGCTTAACAGGTTTAATTTATAATATTACATATTTATTGATAATATATTGAACTTTTGACTTTCAAGGGTTTTGTTAGTCTTTTCGAATGTTTCATTAAATCTGTCCACATAAATTTTTAATAATAAATTTTGATTAAATTGTACGTAGTTTAACAAACTTTTAGTTTCGTTTGAAATTGTTCGTTTGGCATGACTAATCACAATAATAGCAAAAAGGTGGAAAAATCATAACAAAAATTAATTAAATATGCTAATTCCATATTACATAAATCAGAATTGATTTATTACAAAAAAACTCATTTTTTACAGATCAGTGCATTTCCGGAAAATTCAATAAATATCAAAAACAGCACGGCCCATAAAAAATACACATTTAAAAAAATGTTTAATAAGTAGCGTCCAAATTAAATTTGAGATTCGCCTTTGCAAGAATATTGTTTTTTTGTTAAATGTAAAATACTCTCCTGATATGATCAATATTTATTTTTATAATAACATTTATTTAATAATAAATATAAGTAACTCATATCAAACCAATAAGCTCTAACCTAACGTACTATAGCTATCTTAGATATCCTGAAAACAAAAGTACATCCGCGATTTATTTATTTTATGAACGTTTTCCCCGATGTATGATCATTGTTATTGGAAAATTATATTTTCTTCGCCCATAAAATATAAATAACGAAACGTTATATATCTAACAAAAAACGTGCTTCTCTCTGCAATATAACAATATGATATACTCTTTACAGGAACAAAGGTGCACTTTTATCTACAAAATCCAGCACATGAAATTTCCTTTGGGATATATATTGTTAGAAACGGAAAATTATTCATATAAACTCGGTCAAAGTTATATTATTCTCTCACATATAAAATCTATAATAATCTACTTGCTTGAAAGTTCTTAACTTAGAGTTTAGTTTATTTTTTATTGATGTGTATTTTATGAAACAATTTTATTTAAAAGTTTAAATATTATATGGAAGAGGCTGTGTTTAGAACGTGTAAAGTATTTTTCAATAGAGCTCATGCTTTAAAAAAATACAACACGATACTATTCAAATGACCAATAACTACAATAATAAAATATCTATTCTATTTTCACACTATTGCTGCACTCAATAACAGCATTGTTATCTTCAATATATAAATTAAATAAAAACAAGATAAACATAAATCAAATTCAGTATACGAGGGCGGTCCGATAAGTACTTAGCCTACAAAAGAAAAACGAAAATTTTGGAAAAGTGGAAATTTATTTCTCAAAATTGTCTCCTTTTACCTCGATACACTTGACCCAGCGATGCTCCAACTTCTTTAACCCATCTGAAAAATACGTTTTCTCGAGGTCTGCAAAGTAGAGAAAGACCACTGTTTCGACTGTTCCTTGGTCTCTGGTGTGTACCAGTGGATCCATGTTTTGTCGACGGTCACGAAACGACGCTGAAACTCCTTCGGATTGCGCTTAAACAGCGTCAAACACTGCTCCGAAGTGGTCTCACGGTTGCGCTTGTTGTCCGGAGTGAGCAAATGCGGCACCCATCGCGCCGACAGCTTTCTCATGCCCAAAACTTCATGCAGGATATAACCCACGCGGTCTTTTGAGATGCCTACTGTTTCAGTTATCTCGCGCACCTTCAATCGGCGGTCTGCCAATACGAGATCGTGGATTTTTGTCACGTTATCTTACGTGGTAGCTATTTTCGAGGCACCTGGGCGTGGCTCATCAAAAACCGACGTGCGACCACGTTGAAACTCGTTAAACCAATTTTTGACGGTCGCCATCGAAGGAGAAGAGTCACCGTACACAGCATCCAGGCGCTTTTTGATTTAGCTGCGCAATTTCCCTTTCAAAAATAAGAATCGAATCACCGACCGATATTGCTCTTTTTCCATTTTTCTAAAATACGCGTACACATCTGCTTCGACACGCGGTCAAAACATAACTACGATTCGGATTCGGCTGAAATTTTGACAGTAGCCGTCTACGAAAATGTACTAAACGATAGTGCATCTCTCTTGCGATACTAACACCGTCAGGCGGTGAGGCTATGTACTTATCGGACCGCCCTCGTATGTTTTTCAGTATAGAAACAGCTACCGGAAATAAGAGCTCGTGAAGACGATAGGAAAGAGTTAAATATAAGTATGTAGACCGCGAAAACTGAAAATGGTTTAAAAAATATATTTATTATTATTTATAATAGCAAGACAATCATATTCATTTATAAGATAAAGTATAAATTCACATAATCTGTGTTATTTATGAAAACGCATGTCAATTTTACTGTATTAATACCATAATCAATATATACAAAAGTATAAAATGCATTTAACTGACTTAAGTTTGAAAAAAGCTTCCTTTAAATGTATTTTACTTTTTATATAGATTCAATATCTACAAGATCGCTTTCTCCCCCTACAGCCCTTAGTTTTTCATTGCTTTAATATTCAGTTGTGTATAGTTTCTAAGTTAGAATATAGACACAAAAAAAAAACAAATCAAATTATAACAACGCCTTCCAAAATATAAGAACATGATAAATTTTGAGTCAAATATGTTTTTTTATGATTGCATGGTAGAAGGGAATATGAGGCATCTCTTTGAGGGTAGGCACTGGAGCATAGGGGGTGCACGGCTGTGTGCCGCGCCTGTATGCCGCGACGCTTAAGTGCATACGGGAGAGACAGCTTCTGAAAAGAAGTTTATTAAAGGATGTGGAGGTTATTTCCCGCACATTCTAGAAAGGCCTGAAGAGTCATATAAATATGATTAAAACGTGAATACCAGCGGTTTATGTAAAATAATATCAAAACATTCTTCAAATTTAAAAAATCTTTACACACAAGTAAAGCGAATAAACCTAAAAAAAAAATCCATTGAAATCTAACACTGCTTTGATAACGCGATCGCGACCTGCTGGCATAATTTTTGTCTACACTGTGACGTTATAAATTTGTGAGATTTTTTATCAATAAATGTATAACACTTGATTTGAGGAATTATATTATTGATAAAAATTAAGTGCTTGTTTCAAAAACCATTATTAAAATACTTGTTTTAGACACTGGTTAGATAAAGTCAGGCTAGGTTAGACTGAGATAAATTACAATAAATGGTTTTCATGTGTAAATTTTTTCAATGTTGTATTGGTGAAGAGTGCGGATTTATTAAAACATATCCATTGGTAATTCTCTCTTACCAAAACACTTAATGTAATAAAAAGAAAAACGCTATAAAATTAAGCATAAATCCAATAAACTCGAGCGAATCTGGTCCGTGATTTAATAAAAATGTTCAATTTTATTTTCATACACCCATAAGAGATAAAAACATTATTTATTCATACTAAAAAGAAAGGTAAAATTCAAGATTTATAGGTTTATAATATGTTTCTGTACATTTAACAATTCATGAAACAGAAGAGACATTAAAAAAATATTGCAAAAGCAGATACAGCGCGAGCACTCCAATATACATTGCAAGATACCGGAACGGAAATGGAGTCTTCATTTGTACAGAATTATGTTTATTTTCTAGGACACCATTCCATTTCCTGTGCAGAATATAAAGTACGAAAAAACTCCTAAATATCGAAGTTTTATCAGTACGCCGCGTAGCTGTCATCCTTTTTGTATGAAGCTTACCTTTTTTGCGAGTGTGTTACATTTCTGTAATAGATATTCGTTTAACGGTTTTTTATACGTGAAATTCGTTTATTTTATTTATGTTGTGGACTTAATGTTTAACCCTTTTTAAAAATATATGAACAAAGAATTTCCTTGATCTAATTTATAGCTCAATATAATGCTAAATTCTTTGATATATAAACTACAATATGTATTGTATTTTGAAAGTAAATAAAATAGATTTTGTGTTGGGAAATAATATAATATATTTTACTGCTGTTAAATATTTGTCGTCCGTTTTTTTGTTAAAATCTATAAACAGTTTATCATTATTTACAAAAAAGGGGAAAGTCCTAAATGCTTATTTGTTGGTTTTTTTATATATATATAAAATAAAAGGTTTGTAATGTATACATATTTTTTTAGTTGTTACCATAAAATGATCAGGATATAAGAGGAAAAAACAATGTTTACTTGCAAAAAAATAAAATAGAAATAGGACCTTGTAGTTTTGCTCCGCTACTCTATTACAGATGAAATAACAATTTTAATGACACCGTTTATGATTTTTTTTTGTCAACGAGAAATCTGTTAACAGGATTTCATGAAAATATAATGAAGCAGACGTGTTGCAGGTCATCCATATGCACGAACCCGCCTGCCTGCAGGCCCCTTCATCATTCAGATTTAAACGAGTCCTTAAAGCATTTAATTAAACTTCTTTGTCTTTAATCTACGAGCGAGAGACATCAAAGAACAGATAATCTGAGAGCGAGCATTCTTTAACCATACCACTCTGTAAGATTAAGAGACTGCTGCACTCGGCAAGTAAGCTAGAAATACAAAGTGTGCAAAGAAAAAACGACTGTCGGGAATTTGCCTTGTTGTATACGGGAAAAATTCAGGAAACCTTCATCACATATTATTTTTTAACTCAACGATTTATATTTATTATAATTGACAATTCATATAGTAGTTATATCAAAAGTGGAGACAATTATTCCTCAAATTGGATTTGAGCTCGGGACAATGATTAAGTATGTTAGCCACTAAACTACAAAGGGCTAAGGTTACGTTATTTTACTAAAGTACTGGCGTTATCTTAAATTTTCTTATTAACTTATATCGCAAATTGTGCTTTCAGCTTTAGACAAAGCTCTGAGTAGTAAATTTACAGGTAATTATACTTAAAACAAGTGTAAGCTCAAACTTTATTCGTGTTTCAGTTTGCACGTTGAGTGCTTTCTCTAAGTAAAGCATGATAGAGATCCTAAACATTCACAACCCTACAAATATCCTATGCATACCTACCAAAAGCCTATTTTTTTTCAGTCACTGAATTGTCTTTACCTAACCGATAAGCTTGCTTGCCGACTGTATAAAATCGATGGCAATGTTTTTTAAATAATTTTTACAGTCTATTAAAAATACAAATTATTTTCAAGTTTGCCTCATCCCAATCACAAAAAAAAATATTTTACTGACAAAATCTGTATGTGGAAGATTTAAAAAAAAACTGTTTAAAAAAATAATTTGAAGCGTTTTTACATAAGTTTATTTTTTGTAAAAAATCTGTTTTCATTATAGAAATATGTTGTATATAACGTTGTATATTACAACGTTTTTTTCAAACCTCGATACGAAAAATTCCTCTATAAAAAAACTCATTAAGTGAACATTCCACCAGATAGACAACAATGGCTGTCTCTTTGGACGAATCTTCAAAATATTTTCATTCCACAAAATCCAATAAATATCATTATCAATTAATTGAAAACCACAACAATTCGATTCTTACGAAGGAAAGTCCTTTTTTACCAAATAAATATCTACAGAATATGTCCTTTTCCCTCACAATACGGCAAATATAAAGAGATATATTTACTATGGGTCTATTGGATATCAGAGAGCCCCATCGTGCCTCCAGTGGACTTCTTTTTTGTCCCTGGAGGATCTCCATTCGGCCATATGTTTTGTGCTGCGCCCATTCGCTATTATGAGATTTGTTTGGAAAATTCCCCCTTATTTTGATTAAGCAACATAAATATTTTCACTTTGAATCTATGAGACAGGTTTAAAATAAAAACGTACCTGAATAAAAATAAAGTTGAATCAGTTCATGTATAAAGTACAATACTAAAAAGGTTTTTTTAAATGTGTGTTACCCACTTCGTGTATTTACATTATCATATATCAAATACGTATATAATCAAGATACATATATTAAGTCGTATATAATCAAAAACACCCATTAAACCAATTAACTAAATTATTCAAGAGCATGATTTTATCACCTGTATGGAAGTAGTAAATAAGTAAGGAAGATAACTAGTATTTGAATTGAATGTATTTATAATAAACATGCCTAAAAGAAATTAACACCAACACGTCTCTATCGACATAAATGTAATTTTATTTAAATCAGAAATACGTAATTCATACAAATATTTATATATATATATTACTAGCGGATACCCGGCGCGTTCTACTGCGCTAAATAAAGAAATAAAATACTTTTTTTATTTGTTCGAAAAAAAAAAAAAAAAGGAAATTTTGTTTATTTATTGACTTTTTATCTTAATGCTAGCGGACATATTGAGTTTTTTCGGTAGGTGTGTAAACATAAAATTTTTTTTTGGCGTTCCAATTCTAAACGCAACATAACAGGAATTTTGCGAAAAACAGGAATTTTCTATGTTCAAACCTGCAATACTTAACGATTGGCCATGAGCCTTGTTGATAGTTATTACAACAGCACAATTTAGGTGGATCTAAGTTGCGAATGAGCATCTATGGTGAACCAACTTTTAAAGTTAAAATGTGTGGTGGCATTCCAGATGGTTCCAAAGAGTTAAAAAACTCTATTGGATTGTTCATGCAATTTTTCGCAAAATTATTGTGGCTGTGCTGCTCGTTATTCGGCTTTTTTTTCAGTAAAATAAACACGTTGTTCGTTTTCTAAATGAACAGCAAGATGTTGAAAAGTTGGGTATCATTCGTGAATACTGAAACCAGGAATTTCATATTTTTTCAATTTCATTCGTGAATACCAGACCAGGAATCAATGTCAATATCAACGTTTCTTACTTTAATGGTGGTGGTGTATCCTCCATCTTCTGGCTTTCGTAGACCGGTTTGAGTTTCATCGATCAAATCGCGTGGATATCTTTTCGTGCATTTGCCGTCTTTTATGCAAGGCGAATTCATATGCAACACTCCGCATGGGCCGTGATGTTCTTACAAACAACGCCAAAAAGTATCAGATCTTCACGTTGATTCGGGTGTTCAGCAGATATAAGATCGATGTCGATTTGAGTTGGAATAATTTTTTCAATAGACGAAACTTGTAATACGAATATTTTCGTATAATAATTTTTTTCCCATATATAAACAGACAAACTCATTATGATAAAACACGTTGTGAATGACAGATAGTGATTTTGTTTTGAAAGTCCGTACGATCTGTCCGCGCGATCTTCACAATGTTCTTTTTTCAATTTTTTGCGAGGAACGATGTCCACTTTACAGATGTTGAAAATTTTTGTATGGAAAATATCAAAAATCGACCTAATTCTGTTCCGTAAGTTCGGCAGCCTGTAACGGCAAGTTCATTCTAATATTTACAAACATCAATATCAGTATTTCTCGATTGGTAGCCATGCAGGCAGCCAGCTTCAAGGCATTTTCGCGTATATGCAATACGCGAAAATGGCAGTTCCTTTTATGAATTGGAAACTTTTGTATGGGATTTTTCTTAATTGAATAAACCAAATTTGATAATCAATTTTTATAATTTTAGTGGTCTAGATTACTCTCGGTATTTTTGGCTTTCAAATAAACACGGTGTGGGGCTCGTCGGTCGTACGGTTTCAAAGCCTATAGCGGACTAACAAACATTTTTAGTGTTTTATATATATAGATCATGTGCTTCAAACATATTATTGAATCAACAAAACTTCATTGGTGTCTATTGGATATTTAATATTTCTCGCTTGTAAATATTTATGTTTTGTTTTAAAGAAACCCTGGTTTACCCTGTAAGCTAATATGTAGAAAATATTAGTATATTCAAGCCTCTCCATGACTATTTCACCGAAAGTTCAATATAGTAGACTGTGTCTACAGCTGCTTTGTCAGAAAATAAATAAACGTGAGAAAGGTTGCTTGTATCTACAAAATAACACGAGATTGGCCAGCTCAGGATTTGATGAAAAGGCTTATTACGAAGACATAAATCATGGTACTTTTAACGTAGAACTGTAATAAAATAACCATAAAGTGAGAAATGAAAACTCGATTTCAACACGTGTGATTTCTGTTGATTTAATTATAATTCCATCGATATAATTTATGTATATCTATACATGTGTACGCTATGTGTGGTTTGCTTGAGTAATTAATTACTAAGCTATCTTAAAGAGTTCAGCTAACTTATAGATGAAATATTAATCAGAATCATAATACTATCGTAAATTTTATGAAATACACAGCTGACCAATATATCTTAATCAAAGGTTTTTTTCGCCCAATTTTAATATACTTCAATATTTTTTTTATTTATTAAAACGTTTTGTATAAAAATGGGAAATATAGACGATTTTTAAGTGTATACCTCGTAAAAAGATAAAAGCTTTTATAGAATTACTCAAGCAAAAAAAAATGAAAATTTCTAAATATTTCTCGGCTGCATAAAAGTCAATTCATACATTCACATTTCAGCTACGACACACGCATTTCAAAATCCACTCTCGAATTCTACCCCTATTACGCCATATTTTCTTTTCAATGCTACGTAAAGGGTTGAAGCCACCCTCTTACCTCTTTCCCTCGGGGCGTAAATGAGCCCTGGAATTATTTTTCTCCACAAAATTTTTAATCTGAATCTTCATGACATCTTTCAATATATATTTTTTTCATTTTACATTTCCTCCGAGGACATTTGACGTTATCAGACCGTTATCTCCTCTCTGCAGGCATTTTATTTTTTCGTCTTTGAAAAAAGTTCTTTGCAGATATAAAAACCGGATTTGACTTTTCTAAATGAAGTTTGCTTTGGTTTACCTGCGTGGCATTGATGTGAATTCGTGATTAAAATAAAATTACTTTTGACCGAATTTTCCCTGATTTTGAATAAGATAATGCCAATGAAGAAACAAGTAGTGAATATTAAATATAAGATCGAACTTTTTCAATATCCTTTTTATGACTTTATACAACCATGATCTGAATATTTAAAAAATTCAAAGAAAAACCTTCATTCATAACTCATAAGCGTTTATAGGACTAAAATGGGTTAGAATATTAATTATATTTTTCTAATTATATTTTAGAAATTTACAGGATATTGTTATCCCTTATTTTTAAAGTTTTATTTTAAGAAGAATTAGTTTTCGATTTATTTGAACTATTTTAATGGTTAAACGTATTTCATATTAAAAATGTGACAAGTTTTATTACCTGGAGACAAATTTAATTCTATAAACTCTTAATTTAATTATTGCAATATTCACTGATCTTAAGCATCACATATTTTAAATTTAGGAATTGAACATAATATCATAAAATCAATCTTAATTTTACTTATTTTCTTATTAAAAATATATTGTCACTTCCATTTTCTTAAAAAGCACATAAAAAACATTAATTTGAATTTTATATTAACTCAGATAAAAAAAACCGTGTTTTAGTTCGCATAATTTTTCGTTTAAATTTCCTTATACTCATAATAAGTAAAGCCTGGAAGTTGCGTCGCGAAACGCGGGAAATAAAACGAACGTTTTAGAGCTATTAGTACTAATTTACCTGTATTTTACCTGGCGTGTTAATTAAACACCTTTGTTCGTTGGGAAATGTATACGACTCCAGCGTCAGATTGCTGACAAGAGCTGCGCGAGTGGCGCTATTTAATCCTACCCGGGATATTCATCCCCCTTTAATACCCTCTTCAGCAATAATGACTTATACCTATTTTTTCAAATACGACTTAAAAGCATTTTTGAAATCACTTTCAGCATTTATATGCAAAACATAAATGCAAATGACAGACGTATATGTATAAAAATAAAAATTATTCTAGATAAGAAAAATCATTCCAGAAAATTTTACAGAAACAGGCAATGGCGATCCACTTATCTTATATCCTTTTTATTATTGGATAAAATACTTTTTATATAAATTATCTCAACAGAAGATTCAGAGCTCGGCGCAATATTTTGAACAAACACTTGAAATTTTAGGACTGCCATCTTTGAGTTGCTTTTAGTGTGTCGTATTCTTTACGCCAACACAACACAAACCTTGTGCTTAAAAACCGCATTATAAAATATATATATATATATAGTAAAACAGAAAATATGACAGGGTTATTATTGTGTTTCCTGAAAACGAGAAAGAAGTATTTATCATTATCTTAGAAACCAAAACATCGCCTACGTAACGTTATAAAAACGACTTGGGCCCTAGTAATTACCGAGCATGCTTGATGAACAATAGTTTTATCTACGCAGATCAATAAGTTAATTCAGTATCAAAATAATATTTATCAGTATAAAAAAAGAGAGGATTACATTTTAAAAAAACCACGCTTTGTGACCATGGGAGAACTGAGCTAAAACTTTCTTGCAGTCCAATGACTGTGATTAAATATTATAAAAATTCAATGTTATGAGATTTGAGATTTTATAAAAGTTTTTGGCTAGTTAAAAGTTAGTGAACACCTAGAAAAAATACAGTGCTCATTTTTTAGATAACTCTTAAAGCCATATTATGAAATAGTTATTATTAATTATGTTGTTATATAATATTGAAAACTAAACTGTATGTTAATACATTCATAGCTCTGGTATGAATATAGCAAAGAATGGGAAAAAACTATACAAAATCAATTGATTTAAATTAAAACAACTCCAGGTTTCAGTAAGGTTTGTATTTTTTCAGGTAACATCGCAAAATTATCGAATGTACGTGGATCTCATCATTTTTTAAACACCGACGGTAGCTACGACAGATAAAAATAATAAGTATGAAATAATGATTCAGAATGCTCGCTGCGAGTTTACAATTTTGACAGCCGGACAGTTTGTACTGGAAGTTTCAGGCGATGACATCACAGTTTTGTTTGCAGGGGAAGGGGATGAAATTCACCCCCGGCTTCAAGTACAACTGAAACTCACCACCCGTTTGTTCTACTAATGCTACCACCATGTCGTCACTCCAGCGTTTTGTTCGAATATTTCTATATATACCTCATACGTTTCATGAAAACGTTTTATTGAAATAAAAAAACCAGCAGCGGCTGTGTCCAAAAAACTCATAATCTTTATAATTAATGTCTCACTCTATGAAAATGTAACATTCAATTTTGAATTTAATTTATAATTCGAGTAAACATCTCAAGTTTTAAACGCTAAAATAAACGAAGCGTTATGGATTTTCATATTAATTTAGTTTTGTAAATGTATACTCTTTTAGTTTGTAAGCATACAAACTTGCTTTTATATTGATATCGTGCAACTATTTTATTGGTTTTAATTTCAGTGTATTATGTAATATGCTTTTAGCATGCACACTTCTGTCTTCGGTAGTGAGAATAAGAGAATTCCGGGTAAATTGAAGCATAATATTAAAGACATATTTTTTTCTAAATATCACTCTGCAAGTTGTTAAAAGGTAGTTAGACGCGGGTCGAGCAAAATGTCCCTAAAAAGTGAGGCCTTTCTAAGTGTTCTTGTCATTAGCGAGAGGAAACACCGGAAAATATTTGTTTCGGCAGGATTTTTCTGAGGCTGTACATTTTTTCAGTTGTTATACCTGCGCCTAAATCAGCAGTATACGTGCGTTCTTACCTTTTCGACCCCTAGTTATTTTTATTTCCCCCCTTGGAACTAGCACAAAGAAATATAGCGGCAAAAAGTTATGACGTGAAATGGCTACAGCGAAGAATTGCAAAAATCAGTAGTATTTGTACGAAATGAACGCGTAATATTTATAACACTAAATAAAACCTCAATCAGATATTATTAAACAAAGGGTTATGAAAATTACATTATATATTTTTATATATATATATATATATTTAATTTTGTGTGTATATATTTAATTTAGAACCGTGGGGATTTCATGTTTTATGTTTAAATCAAATATTTACTCACGATGGCGAATCAAAATATCAACAAAAAAGCTTTCGATTAACAAAATTTATTTGCAGTTTATAAAGAATTTCAAAACAAAGTGTTGTCTTACATTAAATTAATTATTATTTTTAAACATCATGCTAAGTTTTATTAGCTTTTGATAATATACTATCACTTTGCATAAAGTTAAATAAAACACACTTCGTTTAAAATGCAAAGCTTCATTGAGTCATATTTGGCATAGTCAAACTGAGTTGCGCCAACGTGAAAATGGAAAAATCACTCCAGTATTTTATTTAAAGTACACCAAGTACTCTATCAAAATTTTGATTATTTATATGTATAGAAAATAATAAATTTATTCAGCAAATCTTCATGCTAAATAAATTTAACAAGATTAGTCGCCCCCTGTGTGAGGCAGTTTATTTTGTGCAGGTTATATATACAATATTCAAGCTTTCATACGATTTTCATGAAAGCTTCATTCATTATTTCTGGGTAACATACTGCTGACTTTCTACTTTGTTTTCGCCATATACGTTGTATACAAAAACTCACTTTGAAATGTGGAAGTTTCTGACATTCATTCGCGTTATTGAATTATTATTTATCCCGTAAAATTTGTACAGCAAATCCATTTCTTAATATTTACAAAAAATAAATAATGAATATCAAGATGAAACTATCAAAATGGTGTACGAGTATAAAGTCTTTGAACAATTTTACTTAGTGATTAAATTTTAACAGTACAACTAAATTATACATTTTGTTACTAGAGCTTTAGGAATATTTTAAATTGATATTTAATACCAAATCAAAAAAAATTGCCCCATTTAGCTGATTTGTTTTTTAAAATTGCGATCACCTACGAATATCTGCTGAATTTTTAAGACCCCAAACCTGAATATTTTTACGAAAAGGGTGAACTTAATTTTTTCATACTACCTGGTGGCTTTTTCAGAATTATGTATCTTATTTTCTTTTCCGGTGCGCTGCTTACCAGTACAAGCATTTTCTACATAAGAACGCAACACAAACACTAAACATACTGTTCATTGCATAGTGGAAAGTTCTTAGCTCAGCTGATAATAAATTATAAATTTAATTATAAATTAAAAATATTTATGCCACTGAAGACACCTTGAAATATAATATACAAGTATTTTCAGTTATTGAAAATGATAAAAAAAACTTTGACCACAATCCCACCATCAATTCGAGCACGTCAATTAATTTTGATTTGTATACCGTTGAATGTAAATTAATAATTAAAAAATCGCATACCCCAGTTGTCTGAGGATCAAGTCAATACTCTAAAGCTCAAAGTTTAATTTAAGAAAATTATTTATTATTTAAAATATCAGATTATGAGAATATCGAAATACTCATTGTTTATTATTTTCTGTTGAAGCCTTTCGTTGTTGAAGATATTTAATATTTTTTACGTATCAAATTACCGTGAAGAGATCCAAAGTAATTCAATATTCAGTTTGACTATAATTTTAATCAAATAAATATAATGTAGGATATATATTTATATATAGACAATCTTTTAAATTGTATTTCGTTTGAACTTGAGTGAATGGAAAGTAAATTAAATAAATAGTAATTCGTGATTATCACTTACACGTTGAGTTTTAACATGATTTATATTTAAATAGAACATTCATGCTGTTTTAGACTGAAAGTGATTGAAAATGATGAAATCCGAGAAAATAAATACACGTTATATAAAAAGAAACGAAAGAAGACGGGTATCTTCCATTTTGAATTTGATTATGTAAATATATTTTTCGTAAAAGCCATGGTTTATTAAGCAAAAAATCGGGTTTTTCTAAGTGTAATCTGTACAGAGAATATCTCCGGGCTCGTTTAAAAAAAACTCAGCGCTTCGTTTCATCTGAGATTTTTGAATTCGAGGATTTGCCGGCGCACCTCCTCGCGTTTTAAATTTGAAGCATATTGTTTTAAATAATGATGCCGCGATTTCTCGGATGAGTCGCCTCGAGAGGGCTTAAGCTCTGCGTGAGCCGACCTCCGCACACTCGGACCGAAAATGCCTCTCGGGAAATGGACTAGTCGCCATTTTCTCAGCGTGGAAATTATGAAGGCGCTATTTGAAATTATTTCATATGCCACCTCGTAAATCACTCAGACACAGATAATACAGACATTTCAATCTCTTTTTATACTCTTATTTTGATATTTGGCAGTCAAGTGATTAGTATTAAAAATACTTCACTCGCCATTTTCTCAACGTCGAACTAATGAAGGCACCAATTTTAATTATTACATATGCCGCACAGCATATCATTCAGATGCAGATTGTATAGATTTATATCTCGCTCTTTATATTCCAGTCGAGTGGTTAGTATCAAAAATAGTTAACTCGCCATTTTCTCAACATGGAACTTATGAAGGCGCTATTTGAAATTATTTCATATGCCACCTCGTAAATCACTCACACAGATAGTACAGACGTTTCTTTCTCTTTTAATACTCCTTTTGATATTTGGCAGTCAAGTGATTAGTATTAAAAATACTTCACTCGCCATTTTCTCAACGTCGAACTAATAAAGGCACCATTTCTAATTATTACATATGCCGCACAGCATATCATTCAGATGCAGATTGTATAGAATTATATCTCGCTCTTTATACCATACTCCAGTCGAGTGGTTAGTATCAAAAATAGTTAACTCGCCATTTTCTCAACATGGAACTTATGAAGGCGCTATTTGAAATTATTTCATATGCCGCACAGCATATCATTCAGATGCAGATTCTACATATTTTTATCTCGCTCTTTATACTCGTACTACTTTTTTCCAGTGGAGTGGTTAGTATTAAAAATAGTTAACTCGCCATTTTCTCAGCGGTGAACTTATGAAGTCGCAAGTAAATATTATTTCATATGCTACTTACTAAATCGATAGTAAATTCATTATTTCGCTTTTTAAGTTAGTAGCAAAACAGTTGACTCAAAATTTTTAAGCGCATTAAGATTGCAATATGGCGATAGGTGTATTATTTAGTTGACATTAATTTTGGTCTTAAAAATGCTATTTCTCCCAAAATATGAATTTGAATTTAATACGTTTATACGTACAGCCAATGGGCTATATGTTTTTGCTGTTTATATATTAATCCCGTCTTTCGCGAATTGGTTAAGTGCCCGTTGAAAATTTAAAATATAACAATTTTTTTTATTCATTTCAGTACGAGATCACACACAAATCTGATAAATCATTAAATATGATTTTTAATATGCAAACACTCGTGGTTTGTTATCGAAATAAACTCATTTTGGAAATCGATGAATTAGGTTATAAATCGTAGCAGAATGTTTCCAAGAAGGTGCAAATTTACGTGGGTTTGGTCTCCGAGCTGAGGAATTTTCACTTGCGCGACCAATCCTCGCCTCGCTCGCGAAAGCGTTAAGTTCCAGCATAATGCCGCCATTTCTTTACGTGTTCTGAAATTCACAGGGAACTGGAGAGTGTTTTTACCGTAGTTTCAGTAATTCCTTTAAAATTGTATTTCTTTTATATCCGAAGGCACGTATCGAGAGAGACTTAAACTCCGGGGACTTTTCGATTTAAACTTTTTCCGAACAAAGTGAATTCAAAAGTTTCAACAATCGCGCGACCTAAACACACACTTAAAGGGGAGGCCCCTCTCCCGCAGAACATCTAAGTGCTTCTGTATAAATCATATTCAATCACTCGTTATGTATAATAAAATTTAATAATTATTTTCGTCTGGCGTGTGTGGCAACCCTTTTGTCTTGATAAGTACTTCTATAAAGTGTTAATGGAAAAGTCATCTGCTTTAAAGAATCGAAATACTCTTTCAACGAGTCGATCGCATATGGCGCCAAAACTGACAATATATACTTAATCAGCACCAATAATAGAAGATAAACTCGTTCTTTGTATTATTACCTGCGACATCCGACTTTGATAAAGTATATAAATTAAAAATTAAATTTCTAAATAATAATGAGAATGCTTTTTGAGGCATAATTTACCGAGTATATGTTTCGTTACATTCACATAGCTATGGCTGATATATATAAGCATTAACGTCGGTATATTATGAATATTCGCGAATTCATTTAATAGAGATATAATGATCAAATACGGCTTGTTAAATATCACATCTAAAGTACTCGTTAAAGTCAACATTGTTAGTGTTGAATGGCTCAGCTTCCAGACGGTTGGCCACCAATGGGCGCTCATGTCTGGCGGATGCACGCCTCTTCATCCGAGAGCATCCCCGGCCCGGCTGAAGGCGAGGAAGTGCGATCCTCGCAGCGGATCCGCGTGAATACTCGATAGCGTATCTCCCACAATAGACGCAACGTACTCTAAGAATGCCTACTACTCTGTCTCAGCCATCAATATCTTTCAGGCATTGAAACGTGGATCAGTATAAGCCTCGGAGCATAATTATTCAAGCTAATAGTATTGTTGAGATTATGTGAAATTAACGAGGTTATATTACATACATTACAAAATCAATGACGTCACAACCTGGATTTTCATTTTAAATTTGTGCAGCCTTTAAGGATTTATTTTTCACTTACATGCAAAATATATCATTGAAACATTTGTAATCCAAATCAGAGGCTTTAATACTAATTTTTTTTAAACCAAATCTGCTTTACTAAATAACGCTATAAAACAAAATGTTTTTCTTTTAATTTTTTTTTTTTTTTTGGTGCTTAGTTATATAAGTAACAAATTCATGGTTAATCAATACTGTTATTTAATGTATTTACTAATATTATTAGTATTTACATATATATTAGTAAATATAATAACCCTGTAATGGGTAATAAATACGCATCTTTATTGACTAATCCATAAACATAGATATAAAGATATTTAATGTATCAAGTGTAAAATAAAATGCATTTAGCAGATAAATATCATGAAAAATCACGGTCGTATTTTATAAAAATCGTTTTATTTCAAATTTTATTCTTATGAACATTGTAGCTACTGTATAATACAGAGTTGTAAAACAATACAAACATATAACTCTCCTCTGAGGCACAATGCAATACAATGAATCCATCGTTTCTTATATGCAGTATAAGCAATTGAACGAAATAAACTGTCAAACAGTAGAAAGTGGCGCATTTACAAAGGCTGGCGATAGGGGTAGCAATTTATATCGGAAGGACACCCCACACAACTGGGGTGGGTCGCTCGACTCGGAGCAATACTAGGAACTGCATGATTGGTATAACAAACAACTCTTCTTTGTAGCCGTCTGAGCTCTAAAGAAAATCTTTATTTCAGATGCTAAATGGAGTAGTGCAGTGAATCGCTTTAAAACGAGAAGGATAATAATACACAGACTGAGTATTATAGCGCTATATTTCTAAATATCTTAACAGTTGAGTCCACTTTGATTTATTGTTTATGGTGGTATTACATACACACCTAAATTTAAAATAAGACATAAACTTGTTATCTTACGGTATACTAAAGAACAAATACAAATTACGCAAAGTCAATTATATACAAACATAACAAATCTAGCAAATATGTATAATTTAACTAATATCAATTGTATACACGTTCAGACAATTTCTCAGATCTAACACTACAAACGTAACAAATCTAGCAAATTTACAAAGCAACCAATTTGTCATTTGAGCCAACAACGACACCAGCTCGGCGTCTTGTGCCGCAATCTCATAGGCAAGTGATTTCTCGCACGTTTTTGCCACCCCATTTGCAGCTGGCCCTGGGCCCGGGCCTGGTCTGGGCCTGGTCCGGGCCTGGTCTGGGCCTGGTCTGGGCCTGGTCTGGGCCTGGTCTGGGCCTGGTCTGGGCCTGGTCTGAGCCTGGCCTGGCCCGTGCCGCCATCAATATTCATGAGTGCGGGCCTGCATGTGCAAGGTGCAGGGGCGGCGCGATAACAATATACAATTTAGTTTTTCCAGGCTCCTGCCCCGAGGAGGCACGTGCTGCGATAAAACGCTTATTACTCAGTTATATTATTTATTATTTTCAACCCCAGCTCCGTTGCAGGTGAAAATATTATTTAAAAGTGACTTTCATTTTATTTTGTTGCAATACAGTGCCAATAGCTATTTATACGTTGCTTTGTTGCAGTTAAAAATTACTTAATTTTAATTTAAATATCATTTTTTTGAACAAACAAGTTTTTTGATAAAATGTGACTTTTTTACAGTTATTTCGATAATATCAGTATCTTAGTTACATAATGTTTGCACCTTTAAAAAATATGAGTTCCAAAGGGACATTATAAACCCAACCGTAGGTTTTTTTTTTTACATTTACCGTGTTTATTTTTTTAATAGGTCAACTGGCGAGGCCTTAATAATTCAAGAGAGATGCCTCCCAATAGCAATAACTAATTAAAGTTCATAATTAAAAGAGATGTAAACTCATAAATAATACAAGAAAATGTGTTTATGTTTCGGGGGAGAACTTAATGGCCGCCGTAAATAAGGCCGAGTCCTAACGAAAAGTAACGCCGAGTCGGTCTGGCCGCTCGATACGCCGTCTGCCGTTAGTTTTACAGGCGCTAAAGCCTCTCACCTACTAAACGTATAACAGCAAATTACCTACACAGGCTGCGTTTACATGCTACGGAATATTGCCTAAGCCCTCCATAAAACATTTTTTTTTTGTTTAAAATAAAAAAAAATAAGTTTAAATATTCATTCATTACCGAAAGTTACAAATTTTATGAATACTAAAATTGAACAAGTTGTAAAATACTAAAAAAAAAAATTCATTCATTTTATGCCTAAAACAATCATCAACATATTTTATTGAAATTTATCGTCTAGTATTACAATCATGCAGTGATTGTAATACTAGACTACTAATACTATATTGCAATACATAATGTAAAGCACTGTATTACAATGCAATAACCAGTTGGAGAAGTAAAAATTCACAATATCATCTGATAAATAGATATCGATCGCAACTCAAAATGGAAAATAAAATTCTTTCAACTCTATTTAGGATCTAAAGAAAAAAAACTATTTTTAGTAAAGTACCTAAAGGTGAACAGCAAATGATCTGGTATTCAAATACTAAGCACTAGCGGAACTAAATCGTATGTAGTCTCACCTTAAGATATTTTTGTAGAGCAAAAAAGCTGAGGTATGCTTGTTGGAGAGGGGCGTGAGATGAGATATCTGCAGAAACGTAGCCTGCATTATGTAAGGGTTGTTTGTAATATCTTCAGGTATGAAGCCTTAAGTCTTAAATAATAGGATATTAAATATAAGCTTTTTGTAAAAACACGTGCTTGTGAAATTTTGCTTGTTTTAGATTTTTTTTGCTTGGGAGACATTAACACAAGTCTGTTTTAAATTAACTGAATGTTAATGGATTCTAATTATGGAACATTGGAGTAAACAAACAGTAATACATATAAAAACATCGACAAAACCTTGTTTTTTTTTTTTTAATTCAAAGAAATAAAATATTTAAAACAATAATTTATCAAATGAGGGGGAAATATTTATTTTATATAACTAAATAACACATGTAAATTCAGTATCGAATAATATTATTGTTGAGAAATATGCAAAAAAAACCTAGAATTTAAGGTAGACGTGTTAGCAGAAATGGCGCGAATAAGGGGTGATCCAAAAATAGGCATTCATATGAGTAATCAAACTTAAAGAAATGCTACGTTTTTTTAGATCAAACATCTCTAAATACTCTGATTAATGACGATTATATTATATTTCTTACGATACATGCTAATTTTATTATTTTATTTTTTCCTTAGGAGAACGACCGTTTCCTTGCAGCTGGGGTGGCTGCGGGAAGAGGTTTGCCCGCTCGGATGAACTAGCTCGCCATACGAGAACACACACGGGGGAGAAGAACTTTGCTTGTCCAGTATGCTCCAAGAAATTTATGCGAAGTGATCATCTCAGGTAAAAAAAATCTAACATACACTCATATCATCATCTCAATACCAACAGCTGATTTCAAAATTATATTCTGATATGTCAAAATACTATGCTTTAGGTAAATTAAAATGTGACAGTAAAATCATACTTGTTCGTAATTTTTTTTTTGTATACGGTGTGTGCATTAATTTTTTCGGATTTTTTCGAGAAATTGGAGCTTTATTATAAAAAAATTGGTACAATATATTCTATTCAAAGTATTGTCCATCGCTAGCCACAACTTTTTCCCATCTTTCGGGCAAATTATGGATTCCATCCCAAAAGAACTGTTCGTCTTTTGAAGCCAAGAAAAAGAATCAAGCCAATTTTTGATACCCTGTTCAGAAGTGAAGCGTATTCCAGAAAGGGCATTCTGCGTCGATTGAAACAAGTGGTAGTCGGAAGGGGCAAGGTCTGGGGTATAAGGCGGGTGAGGCAGAACTTCCCATCCACTGTTTTCCAAATAGGTTTTAACCAATTTAGCAACATGTGGCCGAGCATTGTCAAGATGGAAAAGTACAGACTCTTGCCTGGTCGCATATTATAGCCGTTTTTCTGCCAATGCTCACTTTAAACGCATCAATTGTTGTCTGTAGAACTCACCCGTGATAGTTTGGCCTGGTTTCAGCAGCTCATAATGGATGACACCCTTCTGATCCCGCCAACTACACAGCAATACCTTGGCGCCATGAATATTTGGCCTGGCCGTCGATGTTGATGCATGTCCGGGCATACCTCATGATTTTTTACGCTTCAGGTTGTCGTAGCGAATCCATTTTTCATCATCAGTGATGATACGATGCAAAAATGACTTCTTTTTGTGTAGCTTCAAGTAGCATTTCCGAAATGCAAAATCGCCTTTCGACGTCTCTCGGCTTCAATTCATGTGGCACTCAATTTCCTTGCTTTTGAATCATTCTCAATGCTTTTAAGTGTCTTGAAATTGTTTATCAATCAACTCCCAATGATTCTGCGAGTTCAGCTTGCGTTTGACACGAGTCTTTATCGAGCAATGCCTCTAATTCTACAACTTCGATTTTTTTTGTTTGTCATCCACATCGAAATCACTATTGTTAAAGCGTCGAAACCAGTTCTCACACGTTTTTGGCGATGGAGCATGTTCACCATAAACTTCAAACAGAAATCGGTGACGTTCAGCTGCTTTTTTCTTCCAATTGAAACAGAAAAGTTAAGCTTCCCGCAAATTGCGTTTTCTTGGTACAAAAGTTGACATGTTGAGTTGAAAGATCAAAAAAAAAAGTTTTATACACTTCAGCGATATGACATATACTGAAAACAAAATCACAATAATGACGCTTCACAATGAAATGTTAAAGTATAGCCTGATGCGATTCAATACCGAAAAACCGAAAAAATTAATGCACACACCGTATATATATCAATTCATATATATATTAAGTTTTATTATGTTGAAATCTCTTGTCTTTGCAGCAAGCATGCCAGACGGCACCCCAACTTCGACCCCTCGGTTCTGCGACAGCGCAGGCCTCCCCACAAGGCCAACCAGGGGGGCGGGCCCTCGGACGACCTCTCCGACCCGCCCAGCCCCTAGAACTGAACGAGAAACCCTCAGCCTGCAGTCTTCTAAGTCAAACGCGAACCTTACAGACAAAGAGCCTGAGATTGTGAAAGAACGTTGACACTCAAATCATTTTTTTTTTTTTACAATACATTGCAAATTAAAAGAAACGTCCAAATATTTGACAGATTACTTTTGCAATTCGCTTTAGTTTTGTGACCATCAAAAATAGTAATTATATCGTGTCGAACATCACAGAAACAACTATTTCAGATTGAATTCCAAAGATAACCTCCAAATCTGTGATCAATGCTTAAACATCAGAAAATTTGAAAATACGTAATGATTATAAAAATAATAAAATAAGCAAACATTAAAACTGAAAATATATTTTTAATAAAAAAAAAATTGATCTAATACAAGTTTGTTCAAAAATAAAAATTACTATAAAATAAAGCTTAAATATTTTATAATGATTGTTGTTGTTTTCAATTAACTGCAATATTATTTTTCCCCATCTCACTTATAAATTAAATAAAAAAATTGTTTTTAAATAAATGTTTTTTTCTAATACGATATTACGCAACAATTTTTTTTTTTTTTACTTGATATCTTTAATTTATCGTGCAAAACTTCTACTTTAATAATTTTAATTTTAGAAAACAAAGTTAAGTAAAGTAATTGAAATTAACTTTCATACATTGATGAAAAATATATTAAAGCGATATCAAATATAATTAACAGTTAATTTGTATGTGTATTGTAAAAAAAAGTGATCGTGTTTAAGTGTAAAATCTAAGTGAAGGTAAAAGACATTAAAAAGACATTTAGGAATGGAAACTCACCAAAGTGCACGGTGCTCCCTTGAGGTTATAATATAAAGTTTGTTACAGACAATATTAAACAAAACATACAAAAATCATATCTAAACTAATTTAAAATTAAATAATATCCATAACCAATATTAAAATACAGCCTTCCAATCATGGTTTTATCCATCCTCCATTTTCAACGTGGCAAATTTTCAATTATACATACTTCTGTGGAAAGCCAAAATTATACAAAATAGATTTAATCTAAATATACTAGTTAATTCTTCTATTAAATGTTGAGTTTGTCGCTATTCATTTTGTGAAATTGTTAAAATTTATTAAATAAAATCAGCAGTTGGATCTTTGGTTATAATGGCAAACAGTCAAATTTAGTTTATATAATTAATCTCAGTAATTTGAATCGGTGCTTTTTAAAAATTCAGGTTATACAAATAAAGACTGGTTCACAAAAAAGTTTTTATAAGTTTTCATTTATGTAAATTGTATAATTGACATGAAATCATGTCTATAAAAACCTTGCAACTGGAAAACATATTAAATTTGACCTAGAAGTGACACTTAGTCTTTCAAAGCTCTCAGAGCTTTAACTCATGATTAAACATAATCCAAACATATTTGAAATATACATCAAGTCTCCTTTTGTCAATCTCATCAAGATGATTTTTATATAAGATAACATTTAATATTTTAAATGGAAAAAAAATTATTTCGTCGTCAGTAATAATTTGTGGTTTTAAGCAAACACCGATTTACCTTTCAGTCGTCGATACGATGTAATCCAATATTATGATTTGAATTTAAAGTCTCTATAAATTTCACTTTATCAGTTTTAATAATTGCTAAAATCTGATATCAACAATCAAATAATGAATACACTAGCTAAAGATAACCGAGCGTACCATATCATTTGTACATTTTAAGAAGTTTTTCTATGCTAGATTAATATTGATCATGGAATGATTTTTTGTTGTTGGATGAATATAAAAAAATTACTTAAACCTTACTGCAGACGAAAAATTCCAGAAAAAAATCCACTTCTTAGAAACTGTGCCTATAGAATCTTTTTATCAATGTACCATACTAAATTATATATTTTTAATACATATTGTATGTGTATTATTGTAATTAATTAATAAATAAAAAAAACATATTTAGTGAGCTAAAAGTAACTGAAGTACATGTCTTAAATGTCACAGTTTTCCTTAACAGCTTATTTTGATACTTGCAATTTCAAATAAGCGTATGTTCAATAACATCGGTTTGGAATTCGTTTACTCGAATTAACCGTCCTAGCTGTTGAGACAATAAGCTGGCCTGCGTCTACACTATGAACAAAAATAAATAACAAATTGTGAATGTTTAAGGCTTGTATTGCATATTTTCTCTACTTTAGATCCAATAATTTTACCTGAAAATCTAAGACAAAATTGAAAATTGGTGTTTTTGTAGAAAATTGTTGTTCAAATATTTGAAAATTTATTTCCTGTTTTCAAAAATCGATAATTATACCGGAAGTGTTCATGACGTTGTTATAAATTATTTAAATCGAAATTTAAGCGCATTCTCAATTTCCATGTATAAAATGTATGCTTTTAATAAATGATAGAGTATATTTGTTATCAAAATATAATATTTCCAAGTTAAACAAACGTTAAAATAATCTCTTGTAGATTTTAATGACTGGATATTCTTACAACTGGGCTGTTATTTTTTCAAAAAACATTTAACAGATTTAATATAAATAAATTTGTTTAAACATAAACTGTTTAGTTTTAATCAAACGTTTTGTCATTTACGTCGCTTTAATCAACAGCTGAAATTAATAATATCGTTTTAGAATATTATTTATCGTTCTCGTAGATAAATTAACGTATCTAACAGTCTCTCAGTAGAATCACGATGTACAACATTTACATAGCATTTTTATAACAGTACTACTATAGAAAAATTAAAGAAGATTTAAAATATTTCAATAGCTTGAACTCTGTATCTTAGAGATAAAAAGTGTGAATCAGGTACGCGTAATGGAATAATTCCTTACCCTGAACTGATTCAATATTTAGTTTAAAATTCATTTGAACTTCTTTAAATACTATATCAAGCTCACATTACATAACATCAATTAAAAAGATAACTACCCGTTTTAAGAATATCATTATGCGAGATGAATGAGGTCCCATAATAAGCTAAAAGAATTTCTAAATAAAATAAGTTTGAAATCTCTGATTGTAACAATATCAAATGACAATTAAACAGAGATCAGTGGTGACTTGATTGTCAGTATAATAATGTTTAAATAATAAGCAGCCAATCCTTATGCCATAAAAAATGTGCCAAAGTAAACATTAATGAAATGGATTTATGCCCCTATACATTTGTAAATAACATCATTAATAAGGTGAAGAACTATTCACGTGTTATTATAACAACACTCACTCGTTGTGTTATTTCTGCCGCTGATGATATTTCTATGGATTTTTTTTAAGAAACCCCTTAGAATGTTTTTAATGTAAGTTCTCAAGGTATATTGCTGCGAATTTATTGAGTGTAATTATTTTTTTACTGGCAATTTTGTGATATTTTTTTAGTTATATACAGGACTTTTGGAGCAAGACTACAAAATCTTTTAAAGGAATTAGGCAATTTGGTCAACTCTATAGAGGTCGCTTATTATTAGTTTTATCGCATAATGTATGTATGAATTAAACTTTACAAAATTATAAAAAAACTAACATTTATCGTAATTTGATGAAAAAATTTTTTTTAATTATATTTTTATGTCAGACATGCTTTTGTAATTATATTATAAATTTATGACATAATTTGAATTGATATTTTTTTCTAATATCATGAATCGATCTCATAAGTGGTTTAATACTCTCAAACAAGGATTTACTTATAAAAGTCATATACCGCCTTTTATTATTTTTTTTTAAATTTCAATGAATAAATGTAATTTAGCAGCCGACAACCAACGATAGTAATGTCCACGTACAATTTTTAATAAAAATCTGTAGTCTTACTCGAAATATCTGTATTTTCAGTACTTAACCTGCTTGTAATAATTGTATAATTCCTGTGGCTATGTTCTATCATCTTTATCATTTTAAAAGTACCTACAAAAAGTGACCACTGATCGAAGAGCCTGTACATTATTAATCAAAAACCTTGTATAGTAGAGTGATAATGTGTTAACCAATATGAATAGTAAAGTACATAAATTTATACAATTATGAAGAGTTGTGAATAATTATGATTCCTATATAACCAATGATATAACTAGCTTTAGAAATAGCTTAGTAAAATAAAAAATACGTTTTTTAATGAAAGAAATCTGAAGTGCCGGCTTATTACACTTACCAATTATGATATTTTAGTTTTCTTAGTATCTCTATCATTAATGTATCTGTTTTATCTCCAAGACTACTCTCAATATTTATTTATTAAAACATATCAAGAAAACTTCATTCAACATAACATATTTAATTTTTTTTAAACTGTATCCGATTTTAATCTTTTTATTGTACATTATTATTCGGAATATAAGGGTAAACAATAAATTCCTGTTTAGTTGATTATTTACTGTGTTTTTTTTATTTACTTTGTACTTTCCTTATTTACACATACTTGTTTGGCGTGCTGGGAAATATTTCCTATTAAAATTTGGTATATTTGCGTAACAGGTAGAATATTTTTCATTATCAAAAATAAAACAAATAACAATCAAAGGGTCAAACAATTTTTTGCCTTGTTTATAAAAGACGAATCAAAAATTGACGTCAACAAACTATCAAATAAGTCACATATTTGCAAGAAATTGTTCATTTCTGGTCCATTGTGTTATTTACTATATGTATGACGTTGTTGACAGTTTTTTAGGATATTCTTTAGAAAAGAGTTAATGTTCACTTTTATTATTTGTATTTCAGTCCAACTCTTACCAAAATAATGAAAAAAAATGAATGATTAAAATATATAAATTCCGCAAAATAACACAAATTAATGGTTTTTTATTTTTCAAGTTATATGATATTCTAGCTTACAATGGATTTTTTTTTCTTTTTGATAAAAGAAGGTAACAATACTCATAGATTAGTCATTAATGGACTGCAACCCTCCACAGCATGCCACATACACACCACTTCCAATACATCGCTTTCACTTGCATACATTAAATATTCAATTACCGTATATGATATCATTGCTACAAGTTTCCACATCGTTTTCAATACAAAAGCTGCTACTAACAATTGTTTTTGTCATAATGCTGAGCAAATATTATTTTTCTTTCGATATTTTTTCTTCACAAATATTTTTTCATTTCAAAATAAACTTAAACCAAATTTAAACATTGAATATGCGGATTTTGTAAAACTTCCCTAATTTTTTCCTAGTATGAATAATATCAAATGGTTTCGAGACATCAGACCCTACAATAGTAAAATTAGCAAATTAAAACAATTATTTAATATGGAAAAATGCTTTCAAATTATACCTTTATAATAAAATAACCTGTAATTTTGGTCTAATTATATCTTTTTACGATAATTCTGAAACGTTTGTATTGTAAAGATGTGGATATTTCAGAAACATCAAATTTTTAATGAGACAACAGAAATAAAATAATTTATATTTTCGCCATAGCGGGTGAGTAGATGGTTTTTAATTGAGATAGATTTTGTGATAAATAGAATATGAAAACTAAATTAAATATAAGAAAAATGTAAATACAAATAATAAAGATTCACTTTTATTTAATATACAATTGTAAATTAATGCTTGTGTACCTTGGCAATGTAAATATCTAAATAAATTGATGGATAAAGAAAAACAATCATATGTTAATTATTATAAATATCAAATGTACGTAGTAAAATATAATGAATTGTAAATGAAATAAATAAAATAGTTTTACCCCATGTATATGACTATGAAAACACCCTTGTATTAATTCCTATATTACAAAATACAGCATTAACACAAAAGCATATAATTATTACAATAGAAACGCAAATCGTCTTCGATTGAAACAAGGATAATAAAATTTGGTTAGGAATTGAACCAGAAACCTCTTAGTCAAGAACTGACAGTCTTCACCACCAAATATAAAATTTAAGAACATCTACTAGTATATTTATGAAGACTGAAACATAGCCTTAATTGCTTAAATGATATATAGACCGTAAAATATCATCCGTATATATTTTTTTAATTTGTGCTAACATAATAATTAATAAATAAATTAAAATACAAACTACGTAAGTAATTAAACAACTCACTCACGAAACGCGAAAGTATTCCTAATAAAATTTCCATTGTGTCTCCCCGTCGATTTTAATTTATAGAAAGTATCGATAAGAAGTATCGATTTTCCCCCGTCGTGTGTGAATCGTTTAAATAAAAACACAAATCAAAGATAACTCCGACTGTAATGTTTAATGTGATAAGTGATAAGTAAAGATGTATTTTTTTTATCAAACAACTTGAGGCTGATTCTTTCGAGAGTTTTAATACATGAAACATTAAATAACTTACTCAAATTTGCATTTTTGGGTTGTTTTTATTCTGCATAAATTGTTTAATTTATTTTTATTTTTAATGATACTTCTCATTTAAGTAAATATGCTCTACATATCGTTTTCACGAGATTTCTTATAAAATGAAACAAACAACTTATTTAAAAACGTGTTATATATTTACTAAAGTTAGCTTTAGAGCGGAGATTGTTTTGCTCGTCATGAGTACGCCACTTACGTAAACAAACAAAGTTGTAGAACTTCAGAGCTTAATGTCTTAACCCTTGATTACAAGTTATTTTAGGCTTATAACTTGACCACTAAAGTCAAACCAATGTGAGTAAAAATCAATACTTCAAATACACCAAATACTCAGTGTATCCGCGGGTTTTGGTAGCTTTTAGTATAATAAATATCCGGTTCTTGGGTATTTCCAACATTTCAGTCCCGAAACCAGATCTTCAGGAAACTCCACACCGGGACTGAAACGTTGAAATACTACAAAAAACTGAAAACGTGACATAACATCCAAAAATGAGGACTTTTTCTTAATATTTGTTCTCCAATATATCATGCAACTTAGCACCAAAGCGTTCATCAATCATGTGAATTTTTTTTTTAAAGTTAACTACAACTATTTGTCGCGATCCATTTAATTACATTATTAATTTATTAAAATAATATATAGTATCTCAAGAAGTAAATACTGTATAAACTACTGAAGACTGTTTTGTTTTATTAAATTAATAAAAAATATACGAGTACGTCTTGGTTAAGTGAAAAATCTTGTGTGTAACCACTTTAATTTTAAAATATATAAAATTGCGAAGAGATCCTTTGCATTGCATAGCTTGGCTGTGCTATGCGGAAAATTAAATTTTTGACATCAAAGGTGAAATTTCAATAAAAGTTATTTCAGGTTTTTATGAGGGTTGTGCAGTATTAACAACTGAAAAAGTACGAGTTTTGATAAGTTAAATTATTTTATCGGAGCGTAAACTTGGAATAAAAAATCACGCCTATTTCAATTATGTCAATAACAGCTGTATGAACATTGCATGTTTTATATGAAATAATAATTTAATTCCAAAAACTTTAAAAAATAAAATACTTATTTGGATTAATATATATGAACTGCTGCTTTTCTCACTTATTGTATATAAACTCTAAAAAGGTATTTATCCATAGGTAGAAAGCATCGAATTTTTAATAAAACATAAAAACTACTTTTCACGTTATAATTGAATTAAAATGTTTTACTTTAAAATTAAATTAAAACTGCGTTAGAATAAATTTCCTTCGTAGAAAATTTCTCGATTCAATTTGCGATTCGTGCATAATATACATTTTCTATTAGTAAGCCACCAACGTGAACTGAATAATTCACCGTACTTGAATTTTATTACTTTGATAGTTTTGTTTATATCAAAAGATAAATTTATACACATTAATTTTTAACATTAGCGTCAAATTACTTTTGTTTTAACTAATATTAATACAGTACAATTTATTTCAATAAAAGTGTATACGTTTTCCTCTCACGGGACGCCACTAAGGAGTTATACCTAAAAGGTCACCATGGACAGATAAATTTAAATAAGAATTGAATTAAAAAACCGATTCTGTACATAAAATATTTTGATTTGTCAATTTGTAAAAAACTGCCTTCAAACTTTTTTGAAATTTAACCCTTTCTACTCCGTTAGCGACAATGTGTCGACATGGTAAACTCCGTTGTCGACTTTACGAGTAGGTCGCCATAGTGCACCTTTTATTGTTTACCCTGTAAGAAGTCTAGGTGCGTATTAGAGCAGGTATAAACCCTTTTTGTCAGTTTTGCAAAGTAATCGCTGCCATTCGGATGTATTCACATTGTTAAATTTAATAAAAACAAACAAAAAAAAAGTCCGGAGTTCAAAGGGTTAAGACACAAATGATACAATCATTTAAAAAAAAAACGTTTTTATGAATTTTGATTTATGTTGAGTATCAATTTATCTTGATTTAAACCTGTAGTCCATTGGTCTGTAAGCAACAGTGCGACCACAATTTTTTTCAGTTTTTTTGCGAGTTAAGTATTTTAAACTGTGTATGTTTAGATTTAGGTTTTCGTTGAGATTAAGTTAGCTCCACCAACTTGCTAAGTTTGCTGTTGGTCTCCTAGATGATGGGATATCCCGTGCTAAGCCAGTATCGGCAGCGGCAGGTGTTACCAACAACGTCGCTCTCATCCGGCCAATCCAACACCGAGACTCGAGTCGTATGCTAATCCTACAGGAGTGATATACGCGGCACACTTGCCACAGGATCCAGTCTACAGCCGGCCAGATTGCGCTATTCAAGTAAGCCCACAATCTGGCTAAATGTGTTCGTTCGGGAATCGTCAGTTGATAGATCTTTTCTAAGTTTTCCAAAACATTATTCGACACGTCGAGGCTATAAATATAGTGTCCATATGAGATATTTTTTTAAATTTTATCTTATCCCCTTGTATCTTGTCCTCTTGTATCGCAAAAAACATCTGACATTTTCTTGTTGTTTGTCTGTTCTGATTTGCGAAACTATACTGTTTTTTTTTAATTTATTTATTTTATTGTGTGCACATGATTATTCTCAAATAATTAAATTTTAAACTGATTGTGTTAAATAAACAAAAAGTAAAAGTTAGCCGTGTTTACAACCGAGTTGTATAAACATCTATGGTAATCGCATTACATTAATAATAACTAAATTGAGTATATCTTTTGGAACTTAACTTCTTAGTAATCAGTCGATAACTTTCAAAACCTCTTAAATAATAATATTTTATCCTTGTTAAATCGGAATCTATTATATATGTCTTTAAAATATACCGAAGATGTATCAATGCAGGTAAACCCAGAGTTACTTCTGAACTAGTAGCCTACCTGTCTTTTTTATTGTTGACATACATGTGCATCATATCATCTTCAAAAACTCGCATTCATGGAATATAAATATAAAAATAAATATCTAGAAAATTTCCTTTCAGAAGAAACATTCTCAAACACACAATATATATACTTTATAACACGTATAAGATTAATAACTCTAAATGTCTATCAATTTAAACATAAAGTGTCCAATTTAGAGTAGTGTCAGTTAAGTGAAACTTTCTGCAAATGGCATTTCCTAGTTTTCAGATTTGGATTCCTGTGCTCTCGGTTAATTTTGCTAAAAGATCTCGCCTTAAGAATTCATGCTCGACGCCGATGACGACACCAGCCCGGAGTGACACTCGGGCCCATGAATAATACGCGAGTCGCTCCTGCAAAAGCTCAATATAGTAAGCTCACTTAATAAAACAGACCTCCTTGCACTTTACCAACATGTATTTTGAATCAGAAGGATTTATACTGCAGAGCCGTGCACATTACATTACAAGCACGCAAAACCGCAATAATTAAATAAAATTATTTTATTTTTTTAAATACAAAGCAAATGCGCATTTCTAAGCATATTTTTCTGCTCGTTCTACGGCGGCGGTTCATTCATGAAACGAATAGAAAAAAACTCCAAAATTTTATTACAGACAAATGAGAAATTCGATCCCACACCTCGTGAACTTCGCGACCTGACGCCTTTCAAATAGCGTGGCTTCATAACTGAGGGAAAAATTTGAATCGATATTTGCATGACTGTAACTTATGTACCTACGTAAGATACTTATCTGTAGATTTATTAAAAAAGAAAATGTGCATTATTATCTTATATCGTATTATTTTTTTATGCGTAATTGCAAAGTTTGGTTATAATTAATAAAAAGGCAAAACTTTAATATTTGTTAAAATAGAACAAAGTACTTACAAAAATACAAAATGATAATATTACAAAAAAAGAAAAACTGCATTATTCTTGTAGACTAGATTAATTTTTCAATTTGTAATTATTTAAGCGTGAACATTTAAAATCGATTATTGTTAATTACCTAATAAATTAAATCGCGTTTTAAGTAAGCCGTTTAACTCTTATAGTGTAAGCTTAATTGAATTAATCAATTAGGTGACTCTAAATTGGTACAGTGGCAAATTGAATAATAAGTTAGTGTTATAATGACTATTTATACAATAAGTACTACGGGGGAATTTTTATTTAGTATTTTATAAGCTTAAATACGTTTTCATGAGTCTGAAAAGTATTTAGTAAATCAATAATTCTTGATGTTAAAAATAACACATTTTTTATAAATAAGTTTGGTTTACTTTTTGCACGAAACGAATACGAATAAAAATTTAATTTAAAAATATCCATTGGTAAAATTCAGCCAGCTTTCAGATTCCAATTGAATTTCAGGATTAAAATGGAGCCCTCGTCTTTACCGCACGTATCTTCCGCAAAACTTACATAAAAGCGAAAAAATAATAGATAGTCCAAAAAAAGAAAACCAGCGCGGTTTAACTGAATTGAACGAGGGGGAGAGAGAGACCGGCACTTAAACTTAAATCCCAGATGCCCTTAATCTAAACGTTTTTACAGTTTTTAAAAGACAATTTGCCACTCAATTGCGTCGCCAAGAAATATCTCCTGATAAATCTATGAAAGGAGGAAAACGAATCGCACCGAGACCTGAAACCTTCAGCTTTACATGCGGCCTCTTCGACTCGGCCGGCTGGCTACAAAAGCAGTCGGCTCGCTTTGATTCGGTTCACCCTGTACTCGGATCATTTCGTAGAAACCCCGATAGTAAATCTATTTCGCTTCGGGTGAAAGGAGACGGTTTATCGTGTTATTTCTGGTGATAAAGCTTTACCTGTTGTAATTCGATTTCTCAATAATGAACGTAACATATACCCAAAATACACCGCAATGTTTAAACTATCGAATCCATTAAGTTCTCGATGCGGCTTATGGCTGTGATATGCTTCGGAATTAACCGCACTAACACAATATGAAAAATTGGTTTATTAATATTAAACGATAACATTCATTTTTTTGAACAGGGAGATAGGGATAATACACATTCAAATAATTTAAAATAGCATGATCATTGAAAAAAACTTGACTGTTTATTCTAACAAAGAGTTTTTTATTACTAATATGATTAGGCACATTAGTTCATACATTGAAGATGATTTAAAGAAACTCTCAGAAAAATATCAGTAATAATATAATAAACCCGTAATGGGTTATAAATACGCATCTGATTGACGTTCAATCCATAAAATAAGACATAAAGATTTTTTTGTTATACATGATTTTTAAGTGTCAAAAAATCATTGTCTTTCTTGCATTAATATTGCTTGATAATTTTTACTAAAATTTCGAAGCTTTTCTTCATTTTATTTGATAGTAATGCTACATAAAATTCAAATATTGTCAAAAAAAACTGTATATTTTAAGAGAAATTCATAGTTTACTTTTTCTTTCTTAAGGAGTTTAAAATATTTATATTAGGTATTATTGATATTTACTATAAATATATTGGTGAATCAAAATACAAATATTATTATTTGAGTTCGGTCCTGAAACATCGTAGATATTCCACCAGCCGCTATTAGTCTACGTTTACAAAATCAAATTAAATAAACAATATTCTTGAATCAAGCTTAAAAACACAGTCAAACCGAAGAGGGCGCAGACAGTCAAGGGCTGTTTACAAAGGCCAGGAACACCGAGGATAGTTCAGGCTTAGTCAATGAAAGATATCCCGTTTTGATAAGTTTTCCACTTTATCAAACAAAGGCGAGGACCACTGCTCCCTCTTTTCATATTCATGCCGGAAATTTCTAGAAATTTCTGGAACTATTAACATGTACCCCGAGTCCTGACTCTCGCAGCCTGCTCTCAAGTTTGCGTATTCTGGAAGTTTGCATACCTTCCGCGTGGAATGCTGACGCGCATAATCGTTGGGCTCTTTTCAACTGAATTGTTCCGTAAATAATACATATTTCATGTTTAATTGTCTCATCTCAAATAAAAAAATGTTTTTTTTAAATAATAATTAAATACAGCGTGTGTTAGGTGATTTATTTGGTGCTTGTATACACAATCACGTCAATAAGTTTTCAATACAAAAAATATGTTGATTTAAACCATATTTATTTAATTTGAAAAAAATAAGCAAACCCAGTGTAGTAGCCCAGAGTAACTGTTTATTTTATCTGAAACAAAGTGTAGTTTTTCATATAAGGAAACTAAAATGTTAACCTACTCCAAATATAATGGTTGGGACGGCTATCTATCGATGGTAATGTTCTAGGTGTTAATTCGAGTTCAAAAATAACCTTTTTGGTTTGAATGAAGTTTCTGATAAATTAAATAACTTTAACAAATAAATTAAACTAAAACTCTTTGAAAAAAGCTTATAACTTTCCCTAAAACAACAAAAATAAAATCCGAAACGTATTAAGATGAACCTAAGTTTAACTGAATAAGCTAACTACAATTGATTCTTAATGCTACAAACATGTAAACCTGCTTTATTTCTCGCGTCTTGCCAGTCCCGTAGAATGTCATAATAAACATCACGCACTTAAATAATCTAAATGTGGAGGGTTTCTGCTAGTGGGAAGTATTTTTTTAACAATCCGAGTCTAAAGAAACGACAAAAATCTTAATACAATATCAGTAGCAATACATAAATGCCTTTGAAAAAATAATCTTTACGATACTTTTATAATTATTGCTTTATGCGATTTGTTGAATTAGTATACTTAAATTTTAAAAAATCTCATTTACATATGAAGTATTTGATATATACCGCTTTTATTTATTTTATTAATATTTTATGAATTAATGCAATATAAATGAGTCCCTATCGCATGTTCAACACTGGAAAAATAAAAAATGTCTATGATGGCACATATGATTAATAGTCATGTCGATAATAAATTGTTTTTCTCAAAGAGACCCAAAAATGACACATTTATCTTAGGTGGAGTATGTAGTATATTTTATGTATATGTGCATGAATAGATAAATAAATATTTGCAAAGGTATTTAATTTCCTACACATGAGAATGGTGTTAATAAATGCAAGATGGGTGTTTAATCCAACGCATATTTGAACACCCAATTGTAATGATAAATTAATTCAAATCATAATAATGTATCAACTAATTGATTGAAAGATAAATATGTCGATTAATTTGCAGATAATTATTATGATTATTGACCAAAATTTGGTTGTAAAATCTTAATATATGTATTAAATCATCAAGCATTGGATTTAAACCAAGATAATTGTAAAGTACAACACTGCCCGGATTATACAGACTATTGCAACAACTGCGAAGTATCGTGTTAAGAGGTCTTTGATTTTTTTAATAATGAAATAAGTATGAACAAATTCAATGTTTAAAAAAAACCCTTATGAATAAGTTTTTCTGAAATTTTACTGATTACACATTTTAATGATCTGCCCACCGCCTCTATTCCGTTCTCTTTAACTCTTCGTTCAGTTGACGTGAGTTCGAGTGCCATAAAAAGCCAGCCGTTTATTCAGTATACAGTACGGTAATTAAACATGGTATTATCAAACTGCTGTAATCCCGACAATCAGTACGCGGTCCATCAATTTGCAACGTCTGGCGTACAATACCTGTTGACAGCGTTCGTGTGCTGATAGTTGATTACACGTTCGATGACAATGCGCCATTGTCGGGACAGGTAAGCCAGAAATGGCGACCACCTTGATGGATGAGCTTCGCAAATGGCGGCGGAGACATGTATGATTACTTACGATGCCATTTATACCTGAGGCACATATATTTTTAAATAGTTTTCAAAAATGTAAATTTTATACACATACTCACACAATCAAACACATACACCCATGATATTTAATTTGTATTATTTTTTCCTTGAGGCACTATAACGGTTGTAGTAACAGAGATGCGACAGAGAACTTAAGAACTATTATCAGTTATTTGTGGCCGCTAAAGCCTGCGTAAGTATTTAATAAAAAAATTACTGAACAAATGACGGAATTCACGATTATATAAAGTACAAGTCTGCCGTAATTCCTTTAACCCATTGATTTCCCATACATCTCCCGCGGCGGCGACATGGGCGGGTCGAACCCATAGTCGTGCCATGATTTATGACTCCACCTATATACGCATGTACTATACAGGGTCGACCAAACCCAACGGCTATCGCAATGTGGTCCACAGCCGAAATAGCCAACGGCCATACGATATCACGTAGTGAAGTTGAAATATGTACTAAGATCTAGATTTATGTAGTATTTTTATCATTGTGAGATATTATTGCTTGTGTTACGTGTCATAAATAATATAATATGTGTTTATACATAGTACGCAATTTGACAATCAATTGACACTTGAAACATTTTGGTAAATTTTGATGGGCGTTATTATAAAAGTACATTTATAGATTTTATGTCGCGTCAAAATTTGAATATGACTTAAGCCATTTTTAAAGAATAAAATCAAGTAATTTATTAAATAAATATATTCAGAATTAATTATTTTAATATAGAAACTAAAAGATAATATGTTTAGAAACGATCATTATAAACATGTAAAGCATCTATGCTAAACAATGCAAATAATTAAGTTCTTAACAAGGATCTCGAAGCGCGGATTAATTGAGTAAACCATTTTCATTTTACAACATTTTTCAATTCAAACACCCATAAATAATAAGTTCATTATATTAACACAATCCCTGGAAGTTTTTTAGTAGTTTAGTAATCATTTTTTAAAAAGACAGTATCGAAACGGTTTTTTTTTCACCATCAAATTCAATTTTAGGAGAAAGATCATTTATTGTCATTATGAAAACTTTTTTCGCTTATCGTGCGGATTTTTCAACATTCTAAAAACAACAAAATAAATGCTTTTTTCAGGCCTCGTGTTTTTTTTTTGTGGAAAGCTAGACCGCACCCTTACTGTAAGTTTTCAGAAATATTAAAATGGCTTTACTTTCCGAGAAAACATTTTTTTAATTATTTGAAATTAATCCGTTGACTTCTACTTAAACAAAAAGCGTCTTTATAAGATCTTCAACATAGAGTTCTTGGAAAACTTTTCTTTAATCAAGAAATCAAATGTTTTTTGTCTGGTTGCTTAAAAAATAAATCAGGTTGATGGTGCTATTTTTTTTTTCCAAAAAACCTGTAATTTACAATGCTTAAAAATGCTTTTTGTTTAAACAGAGGCTATTTTTGGTAGTTAAAGCAGAGGAGCTTTGTATTTGGTAAGTATTTGTTTATTTTATTTTTTTGGTGCATTGGATAAGTAAGAAATTATTTTAACTTAAACTCAAATTACTGACACAAAATTTTAAAAATAAATATGTATTTGGCATCAGTTTGATAAAGCTACATTATAAATTTACATTTAATGTTAGCGAATTTTTTATAATGATTTAAGTAATATTCTTTCCAATCACAAATAATATATTAGTTTAAAGTAAGATCAATATTTCGAGTGAAATGCATTGTTAAAAAAATTTACGAGCAATGAACTGTTCACCGATGCAGATGATAAAATGAAAAGCCAAGAGGGTGGTCATTCTTCTCAATTACCAACAAGGGTGGGAATAATTGCATTAAAATCTTCTAAGAAATATACTTTTAATTCAGCAAACTTCACGTAACGCAATTACTCTTGAAAATTTAACAAAACAACGTTAAATTCATTGTTTTTGTGAGAGATTCCTTAGAAGCACCTCAAGGCTTGTTTCGAGGATTTATTTCTCATCCAGCAACAGAAAAATCCACAAAAATAAAACTCCTAACATCTTACTAACTAGAAAAGGATAAAAAAAATTGATTTTTTTAAATTAAGGCAAGAAGACAATATTTAATAATAATTAGTATAAATCTAAAACTAAATTTAAAAAACTTTTTTTACAAATTGTCATGCATACTTAAACTTTTCACTAAGATATTAAAAAAATCACTTTACATATTTTCTCACAATATATTATGATTGTAGGTTCTAAAATATGAGACTATTGCAAAGAAGGGTAATTTTTATAAATATACATGATTTTTCTGTGAATCCACCAGCATTCTCAATAAAAATCATTTAAAATTTGCATCGATAATATTTTTAAAAATATGAAACGAAAAAAAAACTAGCTTTTTTCAAGTGCGTTAGAATAATTTGATTTCACATCTGAAGTCAATAAATATATTGTCTTACCGCCATGTACGTGTATTTTTTGCTAAAGTTTTCTATAAATATATTATAATTTAAAAAATATTTACGTCAACCGGCTGTCTAATTTTACGGTCTGTGTGTCGTATACATATTATTCACTCAAACCGCATTGATATGGGTGTAAATGCGAATCTTTTGAATGTTATGTAATTTCGGGGGGATTTGTTTTTGTGTAATTTTTTTTTTTCAATTCGTTGCTCGAGTCATTCAGGAGGCCGCGATAATAACGGAATAATGGTTTATCGCCGTTGAATGCAATTCGCCGGAGGAACAATGCACTCAGCATAATGTAAACACGATGGACCTCCCAGAGCTCCGGGCGCTCATTAGGCGCGATAACTGCCAACATGTGTACCCTCCTACTTCATGCCGCTATCGCTTCGCCAGACTATCGTAAATAAATTATATTAATATCAGCTTTTATTAAGCTGTTTTTTGGGTGTTTGCTGCGAATAAATTCAATCTTTAGAAAACAACCCTCTTCTTACGACAAAAAATTATTATTTATTTATTTAAGAAGCATTGCCCAAATACACGTATACTTCGAACACTGTTGCTGTGAATATATTTCATTTCATTACTCTTACACTTAGTGAAAGAAAAATATTATTGCATAGTTTTTCAATAAAAAAAAATAATTGTAAGAAAAAGAAAGTGTTGAATGCAAGCATAATTTTATCATCGTTGGATTAAATATGTGATAGATACGTTTCATTATAAAATGTTTTCCTGTTTCGTTTATAGAACTTTGTCATATTTATGAATTAGATGCCTGATAGATATTTTTTTCATGCATATAATTTATAAACTTTTTATAAATCATCTTACTATAATACATTTCAATACTTTCATGTTTTTTTACGTTTTAATGACACAATTATACATATAATAATATATATATATATTTCTATGATTATTGAAATAAGTATGACCGAAAAGAAATACATACGTCAAAAGTTTAATTTGAGTTTTTTTTTTTGGGTTTTTTGACTTCTTGGATATTAGTTATAAATATATTATGTGAATTGTTTAATCGTGTAATATTGCTAACAATTTTTTTTTATTTTAAGAAACTTAGTTAATGTGGTTACGGTGGAGTGGCTTTCAAATGACGACACACGCGCAGCGACAGGGCGTGGGGCTGCACTCAACATGTTAAGACTGCATTACTAATGAAATACAATGCAATTTGCTGAATTAACTGTGGTGCAACGGGGCGGAAATGTTGAGAAGCCACTCACTGGTGGACATTAGAAGCCGGAAGCTGGAAAATTGCCCAATAAATAGTTTTCCGAGAAGAGGCGTTGTAACCTGAAGCCTTAATGCCCGGAATTACTAAAAAAAACCGAGTAAATATTTAAATTCTTAATTTTTAAACCTATTAGTATCAATCTACGCTTTAAAAGAAATGCTTTTTTATTTAAATGACGCAGTTTAAAATACGTAAGCAATTAAGTAAACCTTAAATGAAGTCGGGGAAAATCAAATATATTGTAAAAACATTCATGCCCACTTAAACAATTTAGTTCAATTTTTAAAAAATTTACATTAAAATATTTTTTTATGGAAAAGCCACAAATGGCTTAGTAGCCTTTGTTTTAACACTTATATAATTTTGAAATTGTTTGACTTTTTCCTGAAAATTTGTAATCCTGAAAAAACTTTGAAAAGGGCTAAATGCTCACTTAAGTATATTCGGTTCATATATGAATGAAAATTGCATTAAGGGTGTTGATATTTTTCAATAATCATTTCAACGTTTAGATATCTGCGGACATTATTTAATATACTGAATATTTAAACAACAAACATAACTTCCCATATGGCTAGATGATAACAATATTTTTTTTGTAAGCCTTTTAATAGGTTTTTTAGTTTTTAGAAGCCGTTGAAAGGTGAAAGCGTTCACAAACAAAATTGACCGTATCTACTAGCTATACATATTTTTTTGATTAATGATAGAAGTTATCTTGAATATTAAATTACATAAATACGAACAAACCTCGTCGAGTCGTTCAGCATGGAGTGCGCCTACCGAGCTGAGTGAGTGAAAATTGGTTTTGGATTGCTGCGATTGTTCCATTGTCCGACCAATCACGTCTGCCATTAGCATGGCCATTCTTGTACCTGTTGCAAATAGAATATCACTAGCACAGGTATTTATTACACAATAATTAAATAATTGTGTTGTCACGTATCACTATGCCCAAATACGCAACATAAAAATCAATTACTGAAAAATAAGAATAAGTACAAAAAGTATAAAACGAATAATAATTGAAAATTGTCTTTTGTCAAAACATTCATTTTACTATGGAAACTTTTGATTTTAATTATCGAAGAAGAAATAAGTTTGAATTTATAAAATATCGAAAACTAATTTGTTTTAAGTTTAACCTTTACGCTCTACTATACCTATTGGATATATACCGAGCGACTTTAAATAAAATAAAAAATTGTATTTTTTGGGCATATAGAACTTTACTGAGACATAGAAAGAACAATTATGTTTCACTGCATATTTTTATTAAATTAATTTGAAATATTTTAACTTAATGTTTCAGCTTGATTTGAAAATTGTACAATGCTTTAACTTCAATGCAATTATGTATACTACTTGTCGTTGAATCAAAATATGTTTTATATTAAAACATATGATATTTTACGAAAGCGTGTTCTTTTATGGAATGAAAATATAAAGTGAATTTTATTTCTTTTAAAGCAATGATATAATATATTAAAAAAATATTGTTTATATTCTATCACGTATAATAAAGTTTTTTTTTGTTTACTTGTTATCACTTATTGTAAGATAACCCCGGGCTCTATAAATAACTCATCAACTTACCGGCAACTGTCGGCGAGCCCCGCCAACTGTCAACTAATCCGACCGACAAACTGTCAACTCGGAAGCTCATTACTTAAGAAAGCTCGGCTTGGCAGGAAGTGCTGGCGGTGACTCGCCCTGCTAACCGCGTGCCAGAGATGAAGTCCGCCGAACTTTATCTCTCCCAGACTCCGAGACCGTGAATAACTCCACGGCTGTCTGCGTGCAGCGAGCACACCACACGCCGCGTGCTGTTGCAAGTTTCAGGACTCAAGGCTTAGGTCGATCGATGCCAGGCTTTCACGCGCCCATGAGCATTGCATAGATTGCTGTAATCACATCTGAAGAATGGAAGAATGGCTCTGACTTTATCAAAAAAAAAAAAAATTCGCACTAAAGCTTTGAAGCTCCTTACATACCCTTAATAAATCATTAAATAAATTTTACTACAGTAAAATGCATATAAAATAAATAAATAAATTACATCGGTTGTAGGGGGACTTTTGCGTTTTGAAATTATTTATTAGCGAGATGAATTCATTTCTAATGAATACGAGATATAATAATTTTTGATTACGTTAAGTCAAACCTGTATTATGATAAATACTTTACAAGAAACAGTATTTTTTTCATTCGTAATAACGAGCCTATAAAATACGTTGTTTCGGTGAGCAGGTATTCGGTGGAATTACCAGCCCCGTGTAAAGAAGAGGCCGTCTCTCCACAAAATTACGTTAAGATTGATGACATCAAGGTGACATTATAAATCACAGCTGGAATAATTCCAGTCTGAAGGGAATACAAAATATGTTATTCCATTTATTAAAGGTAACGAAATTTGTACCATTATTACATAATAAATAAAACATTAATACGCCAAAGGAACATTCCTTAACTTATTCTGATTATATTTCAAGCCACATTTTTTATGCGTTACATTATATCTTTTGATATTTTCTGGTTTTTAAATATTAAAATATAAGAGAAATTTTCTTTGTTTTACTTCTTTATTGCATCTAGAGTAAAGCTCGGCGGATTCAGCGAGTAATATTGTTATTTTCAAGACATTAGTTTGTACAACATTCCATACATATCGTGATAGTCGATGCAATAAGTACATAAATGTGAAATACTTCTCGATTGAAATCAAAATTGAACTATTTTTATTAGTAATGTTATTAAACACGAGCTTTTATTTGTACAACACAAGTATGTACTATTTTTCTCTTTTGATACTGTACGGGGTATCTAAAAACCATCTCCTAAAACATATATGAATATTGAAATACAAATGTTTTTAAATGATCATCTCAATATAGTCCAGAGATAATAACACTAAATAATTTTAACACCAAAAAGTTCTACGAGAAGCAAAATCTTAAAACTTCGTTATTTTGCGACAAAATTTACAGAATCGACTCGTCCGGAGTAGCTCGGGCGATGCGCGTCTCGAACTTTCCGCTGAAAAAACTCAAAATTAAAAGCACCGACAGAGAAAGTTCTGGCCTGTAAAAACTTCCTGTAAGGTTAGCGAATACTTACTCCACTGTGACTGCGCTACAGCCTCGGTTGACGAAGTTTCATAAAACGTGACGAGTAATAGCTATTTTAACATTGAATATATTTAAGTTGGGCCGTTTTTAATCACGACGGAATGGAAAATTGGAACTAAGAGAAGATTATTTTTACATGAAAAAAACTTTGGTTGTTCTTACTTAAGTACCTTTTATACAGTAGAAAAAATATCGGAAAGACTGATAACAGATCACAGCTATAACTACCCTTAATACAATACCGTAACAAAATTTAATAAAATAATCTATAAAGTATTTTTAAAGTTGTAAATGTTTAAGGTTGAATTATGCAATTGAGGAACCCGCTCAGGATATTTTTTTAGTATAAAAATTTACTATTGATAACAAGGGAAGGTTATAAAATATTCTTAAGTTTTCAATGTGAATTTCCAAAGTCATTAGTTAATTGATTTGAATACTTTTCCGCATTTATTTATTTGTAAATTAATCCAATTATATATTCATCAAGGGCACATAAATAAATAACAGTACCGTATTTTAAGTAAGGGTGATTTAAATCTATGAGGGAAATAAAAAACATCTAAAACTTACTTCATAAATTTTTTGCGTTTGATGTTGAATTTAAATATTATGATATATAGTAGTAAAACTTTCTTTCATCTGAATAAAACAATCGTAGCATTCAATCAAGTGTGTTTACGCAAAATAAATTATACTTAAACAATCGTAATAATAATCAGGCAGTGTAAATCAACCAGCATTATTAAATGCTGCGTATTTTCAGATAATAATATAAACGCATAAAAATTATCTATAATTTAATCATACTCTTTTTTAAAAAATTAATTAAAAATTAACATTTCCGTAATTACCTCATTTGAGGGCTTCTGCTAAATTTCAAATTAAAAGTTTGTTTTCTTTTTTCACCGTTCCAAGCCCCGAAAACAAATAAATAACAAAAAAAATTAATATTAAATTAAAGAAAGAGTTAAGGGTGAAATACTCTATCTTAAAAAAAAGTAATTTAGAGGAGAGCTCGTAAACACGGTGAAAAAGTATGGCGAAGAAGAGGGCGAGTCGCTGTTGGGGACTAACTACCCCGCTGTCCCGGTGCTTACCCAGTTTTTTCAGCGCCCCGTGTAACGCAAACATGAGAAAAATGTTCAATATGTTTAAAAAAGGAGAGACAGGGGTAATGCGATAAGAAAAGATAGGGAAAGTGAAAATTAACTCAACAGAGCAGATTACGTTGTCCTTGCGCAGTGGCTTTCAAAAAATACAACCATATTTTTAAAACGTTCATAAAAAGTGTTTTAAATATTTTTTTTACAGAATATATATATACTCGTAGTTTATAATAAGTCAGTATTTTCACCGCTACAGAATTATTTATACATATTATTTGAATAGTCGATACACACATAAAACGGCTAAAAATATATAAAAGTACTCTTTTCATGTCTCGCTTTTCACGGTAAGGACTGATAAGGTTGACAACCGGCTACAAAGTACCTAATCACCACCGTTAATATTTGCGATATCCCACCTGTCGATTTTAAGGCATAATTAAAAGGCAAATTGATACCTTCAGCAGCTAGTCTGGGGGGATTTTAGACTTCAGGAATATTAATTTCTCACTTAGGCCTATTCGTATACAAAATTTGTATGTGATGATTCTATTGAAGATTATTCTGCTAATCTGTTACGTAAGTTTTAAATACTTTAAAAATTATATATCAAACTCACTTTATCACGTTTTTTACTAGAAAACTGAATGCTGTTTTAATCCGCTTTCAGAAAATAATGCAAGTGTGATTTGATATTTATTATAAATGTTTCTTATTCTTGATAAGTCTTATTTTAAAAAGAAAACCTATTTATGAGTATTTTCTACATCTATTCACTATTTCTACAAGTGGAGGCATCCAAACAAATTTAATTGAAACGTTGAGTCTTTAATACTCACCATATTGTACGAAATCACCATATTGTACGTATATATATATATATATATATATATTTCTGAATAACGAGTATATTCATTTTATTTTATAATTGACAAATGCGCGACTTATTACTGAAAACCGTGTTGAAAAAAAAGTACTATCAAAAATTATGATTGCTTTACATAAATCCAAAAAGGCTTAAAAGCTTTGAAAGATGCGTATATCAGAAAAATGTGCTTCTAAAAATTTGATTTACGGACAAAATGAAATCGACATATGCAAATGTGAAGTCGATTCAATTATTTTCTAGATACATATATGTGTTCAAATATTACTTGTCTAAAAAAAACCGGATATGTCTCGTCGTTTCCCTAGAAACAAATTAAACCTACAATTCACCTGTTTTAAAAAATAAGGGTTTGTTTTTTTATCTACCAAACAACATCAAAATTTATACGAATATTTTATATTTTTATTTTTTTAATATTTTTTTCTAAGGGTTTTACGGCTTTGACTGGAGAAAAATAATTATGTTATCAAATCAAAAATAGATTGTTTTGTACATTTATTATTTGCTACTGTTATATTTCTATACAAATCAATGTTAAATTATCACTCCCGTATTTTATCAGGCCAGCCAATTTTTGCAAAAAACTTTGCATGCTAAAAAAACATTCCAATGATTGCGAAAGAATTCACAAAACTGAAACTTTGTTTTTCTTTCTGAAAAAAAAAAACAAAAAGGCATAACAATCTTGCATTTTATCGAGTTACTTTTAAACATTATATATATCCATTGTAAAAAGGAAGATATTCGCCTACAAAGGGTGGATTCCACACTCTTTACGGCTTTCGAAAACAGCTTAATACTCACTCCCGCCTACCCTGCTGGAGCTCGGAATCTGTTTCTATTCATCCCTTCCTGGCTTTTATTTATTTTCTTTTATCTTCCCACCCCTTTTCCTGCAGTTTTGTGCCTTCTCCATTAATAATAGCTCTGCACTTACGAAACGCGTGAAAAATATTTCCTTTTTTATCACCGCATTGTATCATCATAATTTTATATTGTTATTACAAATAACTTGGATGTTTTAAATCTGTTTTTTAGCCTTTAGAAACATAACTAAACATAGACACTTTGAATTTAATTTTAATCAAAAAATATATAGATATTACTCATAACTCCATGTGTTTGGAGATGGCAGTCATTTTTTTGGTTTATTAAAATCCTTTAAAGTTCACACTCACTCATAATATAAAGCAGTGATTTTTTTAAACTGACAAATCATAACTCGTTTTTAGAAAAGATCTAGGGTAGATATTACAGAATTGTGGCGCACCTTATAAGGGTTTTCGCTGTTGGGGGTCGCAGAGTTTCCGTGTGCTCACCCGAGCCATAGTTTAAGATGCTTTCTCACACGGCACGCCGTGACGGAGTGTCCTAATTACAGAGCGCCTCCTCGCAACCGCCCCGCGAAACAATTTGTTAGTCCTGCGAAGTCCTTCATTAAATTAAACAGATTTACAAGGAATTATATTAAATTTAACAAATTTAACAGCTACGACGGACTCCCAGCAGCCTTGAGTACTGGGAAATCCGCCTCCCAAGGTCGCAGCCGAAAGAAGTTTGATGGCAATGTGAGATATCAAATACCTAGATTTTTATTTGCTATACCCGTGCATTAACGTCATTGACTTAAATCAACAACCGAATATTAATTAGCTTAACTTTGGGTTTTTTATGGTTTTGCGCATGTAAACACAAAATGTTTATATATGTGCAATGCACATTGTGCATATAAATATATATGTGTGTATTTATATGTATCGTCCCCTATGCACAACGTATACCTACATACCATTATAGTATTTGCTGTCGGTATACTAAATATTGATCCCACTGTTCCTGAGTGCGTAGATATATTACTGTTTAATGTTTCAATACGTGTTGATCACCTTGATTGTTAAACCAACAGGACGTACGTCAAACATCCAACAGTGTGTCTACAGATTATATATCTCCGTGGTCATAAAAACTGTCTCATTTTACTACATATTTTTCTGACATACTAAAAGTTTAGTGCTATATTGATTTCATTTTTTTTTTTTTGTTATCTTAAAATGTCACTTCATAACAAAAAAACTATGCTTTTCATAAATTTTTTTGTCTGAAATAATAACGTTTTGCTTTTTAATATATCATAATTTGATGTTCGCATTACAACTAAAAACCGTAAAAAATGCTAAATTAAATGCAGAAAAAAATATGCTATCAAAATTGTCAATCTGAGTGTTAGCAAAAAAGATTAATTCTGTATTTTATAGTTAATAAGAGATTTATTGTTAATAAGGGATAATTGTAAACAGAGTCATGTTTACAAACAAAACCGTTTATAAACATCTGTGTATGTTTTATTCATAAACCTTAATTGAGGATATCGGTTTTTTTTTATAATTACTCTCCATTTATATTCATTAAACTTTTAAAATTAGGTTTAAAAACGAGCCGAACGAGGAAGATTGATTTGATTTGTTTTGTTTATATATTTCCTGCTTCGAAGGCTATATTTTTTTCCTGTCAATCATTATTTGACAGCAATTGTAATGAAATTCTGAACGGCTTCAAATTTGGATTATTTGCATTACATGTGAATTTGATAATACCTGAAATATATATTTTAAATAAACGTGACAAATGAAATACGTACAAATTTAATTTTAAACTACATAACTATAAAAAATAAAATATATATATAGTTTTGACCTAATAATTTTGTAATAACTTATTTTACTAATTTTTTATTTATAATACATTTCACAATTCGTAAATTAAAGAAAAGCAGAAGCTTTATTGCATACCACCCAGTAGATCAATAAACTATTTTCTAAAAGTGTTTCGTCAATTTTTAGATACAAAAACAAACAAACGTTTGTAACAGGTTCAGTAAACAATCCCTGATATTTTTAGACAGAAATATTTTTTACAACTTACAATGTGTCGTAGTAATAAAAATCTTTTTTTGTCATCTTATCGTTCATATTTGTATTGAAAAGCAGGTTTTAGTATTTAAAACCACCTAATAATGCAGCACCAAAAATTAAACTATTATATTAAAACTGATATTAATTTATCTTAGATGTTTCAGTTTTTGAACAGTCGATATTGATTGAATTATTTTTTTTATTATAATTTACACAGCTTGCTACAGCTATATTATGATTTGTTATTTATGATTGTTGACACTTTCAGATAAAGTTAAATAAATTAAAGAAGTCTATGAAAATCTAGCTAATGGCAAAGTAAAAGAGAATCCGTATCTGTGCACTGGATTTCAGCACATCAAGTTTGACGGAATAAAAAAGTACTGCATTCAAAAATATCATGAAAAGATTTATTACGTATTTGAACTCCTGTTTTAAAAATAAACGATTTGTAAAAGAGAGCTCAGAGCATAAAGGATTTTTAAAAAACTCCCGCCGGTTGGTTTGGCTGAAACACAATACCAAAAGAATCGCATTTGTTCTCCAGTCCGTCTCTTTGTAGGGGTGACCATATGCGATGCTTTTCAGGGCTGAGCCGAGTGTAACAATGAACCAGACCCGCATTCGAGATTAATAAATCGAGCAAAATTTACGATAGTACCAATACTCGCTTTTTACCAATGATTCAAGTATAAAAACATAACAGTTTAGTAAAAAAAATGTGTTATAATTAATGATTAAGTTACCATTGATATTGATTATTTCATTGCTAAACTTGTCAAAGTTTGTCTATAAACTCTCATTTTTTATATATTGTTTTAAGACATAAATGAAATGTTTATGTGAACGGTATTGATATAAAGATTTTTATTGGAAATAGAGCATAATATGATATTGATAAAAAAAAAACATATAATAGCTTTTAAAATAATTGAAAAGCAATGCTTGAATCTGGGAAACTATGATACAAAATATTTTAAGTTATATAATTATTATAGAATTTTAGTGCATTTATTTTAACAAATTGATCTTTGACATGAGACTCCCAAAAATCTTATAAAATGTACACAAACCCAGCACTCAAACGCGTTAAATCGCCCTTATTACTGTAGCATATGTTGTCTGACAAATGTAAAATAATAAAATATACGTATAAAGTACTCATTTTATGTTCTATGTTCTTTTAAACAATTCCGGTTCATAAAGCATTCTTTTAATTAACACCATCAAACGACACACATGCCATTGGAGACAACAGTGGCGTACGTCACCGCTCCCTCCTCCAAAACAAGAAATTTCACCATTACGTTTCCAACGTGTAATTACGAAACGTCTCCAAGAACCTACCCTCGGCTACATACCGCCCTAACAGCCTCCATCCCTGGCTCGCGACCTTCGCCCCAAGTCACACGTACGGAGGGATGATTTTGCCCAACCGGATAGCACCCGAGCCTTGTCTAATTGGGAATACGATATGTTGCCAGACATTTAATACGAATTTCCGTTTAGCGGTAGGAGTGTTTGAATTTTGGTTCGCGCTAACAATAAATATACTGATCTATATTTTATTAATACAACGTGTATAATAATATATAAACCAGGAAATGGATAGCATAAAGTTTCCACTGAACACGAAATAATGGGAGCGTGTTATTTGATACATTATTAGAGGATACCTCAATATAAGAGCAGAATCAAATGATATTCTCACAGTGAATTTATTATTTAAAATACTTGTCATAATCTTTAGAACATACTTTATCAAATGTCATTTATAATATAGAATTATCACAATATATTTGTGTACAAAAACTATTATCGATATAAAATATTATATTTTGTCGTGACTTTTCTATGTGAATGAGTTAAAATTGTCCCAATTATAAAAAAATACTACTGAAAGAATACACAACAGTTACAAAAAAATTATGAAAATAAAATATCATAGGGTGTTTATTGCAGATGAAAAGAAGGACAGCAAATATTTGTAATAAGAAAGCTGTGCGGAAAAAAATTACGTGACAAAAGCAGAAGAGAAAACTATAAACTAATAATTCCATGTGAAGTCTGGGTGGAGCGAAACCTATATTCGTGTGGCCATTCTGTAAGATTATGAATTATAGGAGATCACTGGGTCCCCACGTGGTCGGGATAATTCCACCATTCGTCTCCATTTCACCACTCGGGCCTCCCATTCATTTCCCCAACTTCCCCAACTTCTCCGATATCCCGGCGTTCCCCGGCCCGAGCGAGTCGCCTGGCCTGGCGCATGAATCCCGATTATTCGAAAGGATCTTTCCAAAACAAATCGGCCTCTTTGACCGAATATTTGAAAATTATCCTAAATCATAAGTTAGGTACTAGTGACCACCGCTCACCTTACAGGTATATACTTTTAAATTTTCTTAAATCTCAAATATATAGTTAGTCGGTACACCATCGGAACCCCTATCAAATGTATAACAATAGAGAAATAGAAAAATGTTCATGATGAAATGTATCATTATAAATTGATCATATATAGGCAGTTACTAAATTACATTTATTAAAAACACACGCTATCAAACACATATCTTAAGTAGAGTATATTTATATATCATTGTTAAGCTTTATTTTCCTGTCATGACTTCTACTCTAGATCAATATCAATAAAAAGTTTTAATAATGTATGTAATATCATTTACTTGTAAAATTGAATATGTTTTCAAAGAAAATGAATTGTTATCACCAAACCGAAATGGAGTAGAAAATAAACAAGACTTTTTAAAGTACTAATTTATAAGTTGCATATATTTTGTAAGGGGTCATTTATTTGTTCACCCTCCATATACATCAAGAGGACGAGCCTCTCTCTTGAGATAAGGGTAGTAATAATGGAGAAAATGAGGCAGTTATCTGTAAGAAGGAGAGAAAGATTGAATAAAATGGCCGGCGGCCAACCAATCAGGAGAATACCGATTCGAGACATATTATTGCAATTGCCACTCTACAATAGACCATTACGAGAATCTGCTTTCACTTGTATTCAAACAATTTTTTTTTACGATTTTTAATATTACAAATGTGTAGTCTATTTTCTGAAGTTAAAAATGGCTGAAAACTTAAAACAAATAATTACAAATGCTATTTTATATATAACCCATTTTAAAAATAGTTGCAAAGTTTTAATACATTCGACTTAACAATCAAGAATATAAGTAAATAATATTGTTTCCTTAAAATAACCTGTATTTAAATTGAATATCATTTATATTTATAGAATTTATGATAAACGATTAATTTTATTAAGCATTAAATCTTACTGAAAATATACTGTTCAATGAGCAATAAATTTACTTTAATATGAGCAAATCCTGTTACAAACTCATTAGACTTACTGGATGAATAGAGTCTAGACACGCCGGGTGCTGGCAAAGTATTTACCTTCTTTTCTAGTCTAACTCTTCATTATGCGCTGGAAATTTTTAGAATGCAGTTTCCGGGGGTTAGTCCGAGATTCGCTTCTTTTCTCCAACCAAGGGTGTTGATTCAGGAACCTCCCACCCCCACTAACGTTTCAGTGTTGACTCGCTACATTTAGTTATCTTGTTTGCAAAGGGTAAATGTTTGGACAGCCCTCACTTGCAGGGTTGCCTCGTGTGAAATGGTGATTAGAAAATTAAATTAATCAAAGCTTTGTTTTTATTCAATAACAAATATTTTTAAAATAATATTACTATAATGTCATTAAATTTACCAAAACTAACACACTTGGCAAAATTGGAGTTCAAAATTAACTGGAACATAAACAATTAACGTAAAATAAATGCTTTGTTTGAAATAAAATAATATTTAGAAAATAAACGTGAGAATGAATATATATATATTCATATATATTGATTAACTTTCAACATTTCTTCTATCACTGATTTGTTATAAACTAGACATACGGCAATTAGCGTTCATTAATATTTTCTTTTAATAATTTTATTTAAAATTTAAATACAATTTATGATAACAATAATGATACCTGTATTTTGCAATGTCAATCAGTGCTCTATATGTACCTTGTTTTTTTAAATTTAAAGTTTAAATAAAATAAATCCTCACATGACTTGTAAAAACTTTCAAAAATTTTTTCAAATAAACAACTAAGGAAGTCAAACAGCAAATATAAATTGCCAAATTGCTAGTAGATCGCAAGACATTTTGATTGCATTACTGCGCACGTCAATTTAAAAATGTGATTTTCCAGTCACTTTTCTATTAATATATTTGTTTTAATATGGAGTTTTACAAATAATACCAATCTTTCGTGTATAAAGATGGATACGATTGACCTCGTGTGCCTTGGTAGCCGGTGTTTTGCATCTGCCCATACTGCGAGCTCTCCGGAAAATATGTTGACTAAGGAATCCGTACCAACGCCACGTATTTTATGTTTGGGAAAAATCCAATAACTTAAATCTATGAATACATTTCGCCATTGTGAGACCGGCATACTAATTCACTACGTTTCTATAAACTAACGTGCTTTTGAAGTATACCTTTTTTTGTTTAAAATAAGGCCTAGCTTGGAAGTAAAAATCTGAAAGTAATAAACTCGAAGGAAAAAAAAAACTGCTTTTTTGTGTTCATACATCAGTTATAATCGATAAACTGTCCGGTTCAGTGGTTTTACACTCACATTTTTATCAATCATCTGATCTCAGGAAAAAACGCAAATGAGTTACTATCGTTTAAAAAATAAACGATGGACAGAAATTGAATGAAGAAGTGACAAGAAAGAATCATAATAAAATATAGAAATTTATATATATTTTTTTTTTAATACGTCACCCCTAAATAATATCCATTATCAAAAGATAACAGGCAATTTTATATAATAATACAGAAAATGCCACATATGTTTTAAATTTCGTTTTATATTAAATTGAACATTTTATAGAATTTAAGTTTTTTTTAAATATCTGAAAGTAGCAGAAAAGCAAGATTTATTAAGACAATAACGCAAAATATACATAAATATATTTTTAAATTATCACCCTACTTTATATTTAGCATAATATGCGGATTTGTTTCCTCGGCGGTTTTGTATTTTTTATATTTTGTGAGTCGCTCTGTATAAAGTTTGATAACGACCGTATAATTGCAAGAAACGAAAAAGTATATGCATGAAAATAAATGCAGATTTATTTATTCAAATTTATGTAACTTTGGGCTCTTTGCTTTTATTGCTATCCTCGGCTTTACTACGACCGCTCTGTTTACACTGTACGAATAGCTTTTTTATACAATTTAGCTGTATTTTTGTCGTCACTGAAATAATAATCTATACTTTTTTTATAGTTGGCACGTGTATGAGTTTTGCAAAATAGAGCAGAGCCTTCCATTGAGTTTTATGAGTATTTTATTGTATTTGTTTATAATATATGTATGAAATAAAATCATCCGTTTGATTTCTACCGATCGATGATTGGGACAACACTATAAAAATGCCTATTTAACCATAGTATATAACCATTGTAGTTGTTAGCCTTATAGAATAGAACAGTGTCTGAGAAACTACCAATATAATCAATTTAGCTTTGTTTTTAGTATGTGGGCAGCAAAAAAATTATCTTTGGGCTTTTGTTCTTTACATTTTAGTTACTTAAACTTTTGCCATGCGGGAAACCCAATATCTGATTTTTTGTTCTTTAAAATAAATTTGTAAGAAAATTTATTCAAAAGCTTTGTTTTTTTAGTTTTATAATAACCGTTTTTAACGCCTAAAGATAAATATCACTGATTTATATAATTTATAAACGCTTATAAATCTGTTATGTGTAGCAATTAGTAAAAAAAATTGTGTTTGTTATATTTAAAAAAATTTAAATAACTGCACACAAAAATAATATTCCTAACATATATTTAGTGTAGCAATTATGAAACAAAATTATAATATAAATTGAAAAAATCAATCCAATTTCCAACAGGAGAGCTTGTTAATACTCTCCAGCTGATGGATTGATTTTGTAACCCAGGAAGAAAAAAAAGGAAATTTAAAAGTAAAGATCTTTCATCTATAAGTCAGCGGAAGTCGGAAGGACCCTCCTTTTATTATCTTTGTGGAGGGACCCCACAAAGGGGCCACAAACTAAAGGGCCTTCAGCACTCCTACAGAGGTCCTTCAAAGTCAAAAATCGCTGGGCCCAGGATGTGGCAAAGCGGGAAGCTGTGGTCTGAAAAGGCCAAATAAAAATAACTACTGGAGACATGAACTGAAAGTAGAATGTCTGTACTTATTTTCATTACTGATTTTAAATATTTCAAAATCATGACCTTATAACAATTATAATTTTGAATAAATAATTTTATGTAATTAAACAAAACTTACAAGTTGTAAAATTGTTATTTAAGGACACACATCGTCATCCGATTCTTGCGTATGAACTTTTACGAATTCCGAACTCAGTTGATCTATGCTTTGAATGAAAAAAAAGGGCTTAATAATCCTCGAGTTTGGGAAAAATATTTATATAAAAAATAAAAATAAAATTTTATAATCACACTCGAAAATTTCATTTTGTCTCGCAGAGAGCTTGTTAGTATTATTGGATTATAAATTTTCTTCAATGCTTTCTTCCCTAATTATAAAAATTGCCAATTTAGATTATGAAACTCGTCCTAAAGAATATTTGCATGTCGTTTTATTACAAACTACTTTTTTTTTATTCCTTTTGTAGAAAGTCCAGAATTTTTGTTTTAAAATACAGCTGGTCGTTTGGATTACCATAAATTAAATGTATAAAATTTATTTGTTGTTATTATTTTTACATTTTTCTTATCAATTTGTTTTTCGCGTAAAAAATATTAGATACATTTATTTCGAAAATACCAGAGCAGGAGTTTTTATAATCTATATGAAATTTTATAAATTCTACAACTCGCGTCAGTATCAAAAGCTCCAAGCTTAATTCCATTCACGGAATGTTTTAAAAAGATTATAAAGACCCACAGATCAAAGGCCGTTCCAACGTAGGCTGCATAGTAAATAGGTCACTCAAAATTATGGTTGCAGAGGAAGTGCAACTTGTGTCTCCTATTACTTTTCGTGTTTATTATGAACGTAGAAAAAATTTAAATTGAAAATCTGGGCATATTTCATAATTGTATTTTAATTGGTATTTCTAAGTGTACCGGATTTACTCAAAGAATGAATAAACATTTTCAAATGATATTGCTACCATCGTGTTATGTGAACAAACTAAAGAGTTGCTAAATAAAATTTCCACATACTATTGCTAAAATACTGTGTTATAATTAGACATTTAAAAAATAATTTAGTGTTTTTTTATTAAAAAATATTTTTTTTGAACAAATATATAGATTTATTAAAAAACGTGCAAAAAACAATCTTCCGTATATAAAAAAATATATTTGATTTATTAACTTTTTATATTACTCTATACAATATTCCAAGGGTCCCCAATCTTTTTGCACCCATGAGCACATTCTAGAATGCCGGTCGAATGACGGGCACTAAATATTTTTTCAAGTTATATTTATAGTTGGACAAAGTCAATAATACATACAATGCAATAAATATTTAATTTCAAAAATATAACTATGAAATAAAAAAAATATTGTTTACATTTTAATGTTAAATAAATAGTAAGTAATAGCATAAGAAATTGGGGCAAAAATGCAACGAATTATTATTTCTAAAAACAACTTTAAAGTGTACATCTATAGCTAAAAATTGCAAACAACAAGTAAGAATTTGAAAAATATCAGTTAGGGTCCAGGCTAAGTTTATAAAGATTTTAATGCACCAACAATATTTAATTTAAATTTAATAGTCTTTATTGGCTGATTTTTAAAATCATCAATATGTTCATCTGCAAGTCAAGATCTCTACTGTGATTTTATATTCATTGTTAAAAGCAATGATTCATAGAACCGAAAAACGATTCAATTTTGTATGCTGCTCTTTTCGAGAATGCAAATTTGTTTATGTCAACTATATTCCAAAAGTCCTCATCGGATACATTGAATTTAAGAATTATTATTTTGAAAACTATAACGATATAATTATTTTGTTTATATTTTGCTGTTTAATTACTGTTCTATCTCAAAAATGTCAGATAGACTTTCACGTGGCTTTCTCTCCACTTTTATCAACGCAAAAATATCAAGGACACTTTCGCATAGCTTTTTCCTCACTTGTTCTACCGCAAAAATATCAGATTGACTTTCACGTGGCTTTCTCTCTATGGTACCCGCGGAATGGGTACAACTGCAATATTCAATCAAAATATGGACTAGTACATAAATATTAAACGTGAGAAATCAGAGATTATTAACGCCATATCAAAAGACAGCTTCAGTGAAAAGCATGACTGGTAATAGCTGCAACATTATTAAAATAATAGATAATTTTAATTGACTTGTGCTGTATTGAATTAAATATAAAAAACCATCGCAAATAGAGAAGCATATCAACCAAGAGACTGAAGATGAGAATGTTAAGAGATATCAATGAATACCACCTCTATGTTAATGCCGCAAATATTCTGGCATTAGAAGTTCCCTTTTTGTTTTGTTTTCATTGTTACAACACTAATTCCTTCAAGTGCTTTGAATTATATTACCAGATATCAAGCTGTAATAATACAATACTATGCATAGACTATTTGTTTCCGTTGGTTTTCCGCTCACAGTTGCAACGTTTGCGCTGTCAATTGTGGAAAGCACAAGTCTGGGGGTTGAAGTTGTAGCATCCGGAACAAAGGATGCACTGAAGGCTTTGTTCTGCACGGCCAGATGGCGTTTTGTAGGCAAATAATTCACTTCCGGTTTTTCAGGCCGGTCTTGATTGCTTCAATTTTTTCAAAAATTTGTGAAATAATTTGAATTCAAAAGGTTTCATAAAACTTCATCATTGTAATATTGTGCAGCATTCATTAACGCTATGTAATATTTATTGCTTCAAATATCACATTGAAAAAAAATGCATAATTTATCATGTATTGTAATTCGGTAAAATAGTTTAATTATTATAAAATGTTTTATTTAAGCAATTATTAAAATATCCTTGATTCACGTAGCATGGTTTATTTTGTTCGGTAAGTAAACTTTCAATTATATTTATTGATAAATCACTTTGTAAAACGAAATAAAATATGTAGCTCAGTTATACTATCTCAAACTAAAATCTCAAAGCACTATTGCAATCATCAAGATCTAGCAAATGCAAATCTCCAAGACGACATCAGCAAATCGGGGGTGAATTTTAATTGAATGATCTTAAACATGGCGTTAGTAGGGGAAGGGGGGTAGATTCGGGGGGGGGTGGAGAGGGGTGCAGCTCACCAGCCAATCCCGTGGCTGAAAAGTTTTCTTCGCTCGTCGGATGTAGATCGACTCCAGGGCCGGCATCAGGTTTAATCTTAATTGAAAATCTGGTGATGAAGAGCTTTGACGTCACTGCTGGGTGGTCTGAGCCTAATTCTCTAGAATCGATTTACTTTAAATTATGTGATCATTGCGTGTGCTGAGGTGGGGACGGTGGAGCGGCAGATCTGGAGACGCGTTATTGCTTATTGAATAATTAGTGTGATTCATGCAATCATATAAAATGATTTGAATTTTTATGCGAAATTAAAATGTACAGCTTTAAGATACATTTTTTAAAAATATATAAAGATTATAAGCTTCGTCAGAATAATAATATACTTAATATATATCTCTGTACTTAAAGTAGTGATTTTTTGCCTTATATCAAATGACATCAATTATTTTTCACTATTTATTAGTTTTATGAAAACACGATTAGCCAAATAGTAAGAACTTTAGTCATATTTGTAAAAATACTAAATATAAATTAAAATATTGAATGCAACAAAATTTCATGATAGTTCATACCCTCTCACATTTATTTGCATGTGTGTATGAATTTGTGAGAATGCATTTCGACGCTCGTTCATCGCATAGCAGTTCACAAGAATCTCATTAAATTACTTTCTCACTAACGAGGGCGTTGGTTTAAACTTAAAATAAGGACACTATCAATTTTTTAATTAAAATACTTTAATATAGTAAAATGATATTTCTGGATATTGAAGACATTCTATCGTGTATTAAGCAATATAAAATTGTTATCATATCTATTTCATAGATAAATTTTTCATACACTTGTGTTTTTCTTTGAATAATGTTTTAACTGTAAATGAGACATGGTTTATTAAAGATTTTTTTGATTAAATTATATTGGTTGATAATCGTATAGTGTTTAAAAGTTCATTACATAAAAAAATTGAAACAATAACAAAATATTATGTTGGTCATTAAAATATTTTTCCACATCCAAACTAGGTAGTTAACATGGATAATGAATATGCCATTTAATGTTTAGTTTTTGATATTACATTTTTTCGAATCTTCTCTATTGAATAAATCGATCAAAGAAATTAAAAAAATACGCGTAAATAATAACTCTAATTATTTTGACCTATCATTAGTAAAGAGGACATTATTCTAACTCAAGCATGCGGGAATATCGCTATTAAACGCGTTTCTGTTTCAAATGCTAAGATAACTAAAATTCTACAATAATAAAACAATTTGAAAAAACTATAATGTAGCCACTTCATCTATGTAATTAAAATATTTAAAAAAGTATTCTAATTAAACTGGGTTAGAAATAATTTCATCTCAGTGTGATCTTTTTATTATTGTGTAATCAAAACGCTCACATATTTAATTAGTCGTTATCTCCTAGCCATTTGTTTAAATATGCTGTATTGCAAATTAAACCAGCATTTAGTGGAAAAAACATAACATTCATAACGTGTAATTTTTAGTAACTCAACAATCTTGTAAAATATATAAAGTTGGGTGTAAAAGAACAATCTGGGTAACTTTTATAAGAAATAATAATTTCTTGCACGTAAGATATATTTTGTATTTATATTAAACACCGAAAGTTTATTTTTTAATAAGTGATTTTAAATTATCTGAAATGTTAAGCGTGCTTGAACAGGCTTGCTGCTAATATTAAATCTTGAATATGGCCTTTTTAGTTTTATAAGCCCATTGACCTTCTACATTTTCCTAGTTATTAAAATTTACAAATTTTCCAAACTTCAATAAGCAGCAACAGGTTGGCGTAATGATATTACAAAATGGTATTTTATTAAAATTAAAACAAATAAGGTAATCTTACTTCAAAGGTTACTGGCCTTAAAATAAATCAATATAGAAAATAATATTAAGCTATCAAATTATTAATGTTTTGAAACAAGCTAATTACATTTCCTCTGAAATAATTCGATATTATAAAATTATTTTCTAAAATTTTAAATAAAATTCAATATTTTCATTTGTTAATGAAAATTGAATGATTTTAAGCGCCTTGTGGTTAAGTGGGTAGCTTTTTTATTTGCCTACGAGACGGTTCTGAGTTACGAAACGGGTTATAAGTCTACTAATGATTATTATTGAAAATTAACAAGGTTTTAAATTTTTAATCAAACAAATTAATTACATATATAATATTAAGAAATTCAATATTTTTGACAGAGAGTACTTGGTGGAATTCCATTTTAATATTTTGAATAAAAATACTTGAGTGATTTTCCACATTTTTGTTTTTATTAGTGACCGGTCACTAATAAAAACAAAAATGTGGAAAATCACTCAAGTATTTTTATTCAAAATATTAAAATGGAATTCCACCAAGTACTCTCTGTCAAAAATATTGAATTTCTTAACAGTGCAAGTGTAGCAAAATTGACAGTTTTATTTAAAAAATTAAAACTTAAATTCCAACTATCATGTCAACATATTTGGTTTAACGGACAGTGTAAAAAGCTCAATGTTTCACCTAAATATGTTAACATCACCACCAAGACAACCTCCCCAGCAGCCCAAAAGGCTGTAGCAGCAGCCCAAACCATATGGCTGCGTGAAGAAACCCGCCAATGGTACAAGACACGGGACAATGTAAGTGTTTATATCTTTCATATTCATAACCTTTTAACTTCCAAACTGCACCCTGTCGAATTTGATGCTCTGTTCGATAATATCCGCGAATCCATTGCTTTTAGAATTCACAAAGTTTACAAATCCCAAACGCGCAAACTTAAACTCTTATCTAATCGAAAACTTAACATTAAAATCAACCCCGCGGACGATATAAAATTCTTTGATCGCGTAATTAATAACTCTAACATAGCTTTTTCAAACGCGGAGATTGAAACCCTCGGAAAGGGCCTAAAACATTGTCCAAATTTTGAAGTCACAACCAGTGATTTTGAAAACTTAGCCATCGACCTAGACATCGCTCTTCCTGACTTAACCTCTAAATATATATGTATGCGCGACCTCAGAGAAGACTTTTCCAATAAAATCCCCTTAAAATTTGACCCAGACATACATAACATTAAAACCATCAAACGTAAAATCATAGACCACGACCTTATCATCTCGAAAGCCGATAAAGGCAATAGCGTTGTTATTTTAGAAAAATCTACCTATATTAGTAAAATGGATGACATACTTTCTGGCCCAAACTTCAAAATACTGACTAAAGACCCTACCATAAAATATAATAGTAATTTAAAATCAGCCCTTAACTCATGTAACATTATAGTCAACGATTTCGAAAAATCTAAGTCCCTCAGACAAATGAACCCGCAATGCCCAAAACTTTATGGACTTCCGAAAATTCATAAAGCAAACTCCCCATTACGACCCGTAGTCTCTTACACCCCAGCACCCAGTTTTAAATTAGCTAAGAAAGTAAACTCATTAATAAAATCCACACTAGAATTCAAACCGAAATACAGTATCCTAAACTCACTTGACTTAATCGGAAAAATAAAAAACATTAAAGTCCCACTTAACGCGTCACTAGTATCGTTTGACGTAGTCAGCCTATTTACCAGCATACCGATCAAATCATTAAAACTAGAGCTTAACAATTTTATGATACGCAAGCACCTTAACCCCGCGATTATATCTGAACTAAACACCCTTTTCAACATTTGTCTAGATCAAAACTATTTTAAATTCAACGATACATTCTATTCGCAAGTAGATGGGTTACCTATGGGCAGCCCAACGTCCGGATCCTTTGCAGACTTTTTTATGGATTTTATAGAATCCAAAATAGCACAACTTAATCTTTTTAAATACGCCACCTACTGGTACCGCTATGTAGACGATATCCTATGTCTATGGACAGGGACGACTAGACAGCTAGATTGTTTTTTGGGTCAGATCAACAATATCAATCAGTGCATCAAATTCACAATGGAGAATGGAAGTAAGAGTATAAACTTTCTTGATGTAGGAATTAATATAAACTCCGAAGCTCATCACTTCAATATCTTCAGAAAACCGTCATATAGCGATAACATCATAAACTCAACGTCAAGACATCACATATCCCATAAGCTAGCCATTTTCCACTCACTCATACACCGGCTATGTATGGTCCCCTTAGATGCAAATAACTTCAATACAGAACTTAAAATCATACTTAAATTAGCCACTAACAACGGATATAACCCTTCAACCATTCTTAAAATGTTATCGAAAAAACAAAAAACTATCTTTGTCGATATGATCTCTAAATTATCCAAAAGCGATAGAAATAATATTAATAAAAAATGGGTTAAAATCCCATTCTTCAGCGAGACTTGCGAAAAATACGGTAAACTCCTTTCTAGATCATGCAGGGTCTCATATTACAATAATATGTCCTTAGCAAAAATTCTTATCAATAATAAAGATAAGAATGATAAATTCAGTAACAGTGGCATTTATAAACTCAACTGCGATTCCTGCGACGCCACTTACATTGGCCAAACAGGTAGATCCTTCAACACAAGGACCAAAGACCACATAAGAGGATGGAAAAAGGGAGATGAGACATCTACCTTCGGCCTCCACCTCTCGGATAATAAGCACGACTTTAACCAGAACTCCAACCTCAAAATTTTGCATATTAACAATAAAGGCACAAAACTCGATCGCCAAGAGATTTTAGAGATCAATCGCATAAAAGATAACACACCGGAGCACCTGCTTAATGACCAGGTTATTTTCAATAAGTCTCCATTATTATTCCCTATTGCTAAATCACATCTTTAAAAAAACATTTACTGTGCATAAACCTATTATTTACAGATAAACACACTACAGGACAAACCCAAACTCAGGATAACTGCTGCTACACCCCAAAGCCACTACTTTAATTACCCCATTAACACAAAAATTTGCAATTATATAGAATCCTCCACTTGTCAGGCACATTAAAATCACATTAGCCCTTACCACCTGACAATCATTCTCTCTCTTTCCAACAACCTCTCCCTCTAACAATTGTTTACCTAATTGCTTAGTATTATATAAAATCTCACTCTGTTTGATAATGCCAACGTGAAAGGTTGGCGAAACCGGTCACTAATAAAAACAAAAATGTGGAAAATCACTCAAGTATTTTTATTCAAAATATATATAATATTATCTTAGGTGCTTAATTCACACATAAAACAACATCGTTAGTTAATTAACTTATTTTACCCACATAAGACCAACACCAAATATAAATGCGAATTTATCAAATATTTAAAAACAATTGATAGAATATAATTTTTTTTATGTTTTGAGATTAATAGGCTTTTAAAAAACGCAAATGCTCTAACAAAACTAAATGCTACATTTGTACAATAATATCGATTGCTTGTGAAAAACGAATATTTTTCCAGAAACAAATATTTTCATCGGTTTCAAAGTCACTTTTGTTAAATTGAATACAACATTTGATTTCAAAGTGAGGAATTAAATAACCCCTGCATTTCAAAAAAAAATTCCGAAGACTTCTATAATAATATCAAGCGCGAATCAATTACTTATAAACATATAATATGGCAATAAAAATTTCGTTGGAATTCGTCCCTGATTCAAAGAAAACACATACCCTCTTTGAAATTTTATATATAATACATAGCAAAGATGCATCGAGCAGATACACCTGCATTCACTTTTAACTGCCATTTTTGATGGCCTGTCACCTATTAAGATAACTTGAAATTGCTTTTCCAAAGGAGTCAATACTTTCATAAATGCAAGTTAAATAATTCAATCGAATCAAAAAACTAAAAGATTGAAAAATATTTTTAATTTTCTTTAACTTTCGTTGCCCTGTGAGTTACTTATTCATACTGTATAAAGTATCTTATCTTCGATAGCAGGTGTGTCACTCTCCACAGGTGCGGGTCTCAAGGAACTATTACCAAACTGTCGCACCTTCGTCAATAGCAAATTAATATAAAATTACACATCACCTGAGCGTGGCGATACTGAGCGCAGGGCTTCTCAACCAACCAGGTATACACACCCATAATGAGAAACACATGAAACAATATGTTTGTGGGAAAACGACCCATACATAAAACAACAAAAAGATAACTGTAAAGGTATGGGTTCAGGATTTCCATATGTTTTATTTTATCATTGAGTCATGTCATATAATCAACTATCATATATAGTTTATAATAAGTAAATATTTTTCACCGATACAGGTTTATTCATACATATTATTTGAATAGTCTATTTTAATGTCTCGCTTTTCACGGTAAGGACTGATAAGGTTGACAACCGGCTACAAAGTACCTAATCACCACCGTTAATATTTGCGATATCCCACCTGTCGATCTTAAGGCATAATTAAAAGGCAAATTGATACCTTTAGCAGCTAGTCTGGGGGGATTTCAGACTTCAGGAATATTAATTTCTCACTTAGACCTATTTGTACACAAAATTTGTATGTGATGATTCTATTGAAGACTATTCTGCTAACCTGTTACGTAAGTGTTAAATACTTTAAAAATTATATATCAAACTCACTTTATCTAGTTTTTTACTAGAAAAACTGAATGCTATTTTTATTCCGTTTTCAGGAAATAAGGCGAGTATGATTTGATATTTATTATAAATGTTTTGCATTCTTGATGAGTCTTATTTTTAAAAGAAAACCTATTTATGAGTATTTTCTACATCTACCCATTATTTCTACAAGTGGAGGCATCCAAACAAATTTAATTGAAACGTTGAGTCTATAATACTCACCATATTGTACGAAATCAGGCCACAACAGAAAGGCAGGTAACCAAGTGGTTTAAGGCTATCGAAACAATAAGCGATCTCCGAAACGTATTTTGTTATTCATAGAAATATCACAGAAAATCTTTAACAGAAAGGATTTATGTCTTTATTTGAACCTGAAATTATTTATAATTTTACAGAGTTAATCAAAAATATTTATCATGGTATCAGTATATAAAATTGTTTATAAATAATTATTTATTTGGTAGAAAATAAATCGATGTTAGGTGTGGAATTTTTTTTTTTAAATATTAATGTATTCTTATGGAGTTTAATAAATACTTATTTTTTCTAAAACAGTAGCTCTTTTTTAATTGTATAAATTAAAAGCATTAATCTGGCACGCAAACGCATAAAAAAATCATATCCTGACCGAAACCTTTATCGGCCGTAAAAATCCACACAACGAAGTACCCCGAACACGGCGCACTTCCACGAGCCGCCCCAGGCAAACAAAACAATCCCACCAAACCAAAACAAAAGACCGATCCATTCTGAATATTTCACGATAAAGCGGAGTTCACATTCATTTCAACTCGTTGAAAAAACAACTGACTAAGTTTGCAAACCGTACGTTAACACTGCAACCATGTAAATATAGTTTCATTACAGTTAAAATTGTTGTGCGAATCTGTTACAAAATTATAAGGCTACCCAGTATTTTTGATATCTTTATACAATAAAAATATGCAAGCGAGCTTAGAATCGATAAAGTTATATTTTTTGAAGATGTTATGATACATTCATGAAACCCAAAAGGTATCTTTTGCAGGTTGATTAACTTAATATACAATACATAATTCATCAGCAATATTTTTACCAAATCGATTAGATCAGCTTCACAATTTTCATTTATTTGTTCCCTTCAAAGAATTTCGAAGATGTGCTCAAATAAGTACTGAAAGTTGTCAAGCGACCTGTTATTTATGTTATTCGAAAATAAAAATATTATTTAAAGAACTTGAATTAGAGTTTTCAGTATCAGCATTCGAGTTCGTATGAGTGTAAACGGTATGCCGAGGGCCGGGGGTGTGGTCTTTATTATTTATTTGTGGTATTAGCCCCAATTTTCAGCCGCCCTTGCAATGTGCTGTAACTTGCAGCGAAAGCTTTGCCAGATCTGCGTAAAAGGCAGTCTTGTTATCACGGGAGGATTATTCTCCAATCCTGACTTGTAGGGGGTGAGTTTTATTCGGAGATCTTGTTTGCTTCTACCGTGGTTGTTTTTAATAAATATTATTGAATGAACAAATTTTGATTTTAATTAAGGAATTTTTATGACTCGCGTGTTAATTTTTTGGGAATGTTGAGATAAAATATATTTGTTTTTGAAAGAAAAATCTGGTTTTAAGCAATATCCCAAATATAAAAGTAATAATATATTCATTTATATACATATATATTTAGAATTTTAGAACCACCTTTTCATTTATATAGTATGTGTATTAGTTTTTTTTTTCCTAAGAAAACTAATCTCACTTTACTTATCCTCACCTTTTTTCGGTTTTATCCCTTGGTTTTTAGACCTGCGTTTTCCTATTTCAATAGGGACATTGGTTTTATTTTATCCAATACAAAATACAAAGAGTAAACATTTTTTTCAAAAAATTTTCAGTCAAATTCACAAAAGTAACATTTTTCATTCATTAAAAAAATATCGCAAAGCAAAAAATAATAATATAATTGATACTGATTAAGAACATTTTTTCAAATATTGAAAATCGATTAAAGAAACTCTTAGAAAAATATATCATCGTGATTTGTGCGGGATTCGAACCCACATCCCCTCGCTTACATGGCAGGTGCATTACCAACTATGCTAACCAATCACTAGTACTAGACAAGAATTTTTTTTTTTTTTTAATAATCATATCCTATAAATGAAACAATGTTCTTATTATGCCTAATTAAATATTGTGTGACTTGCAATACTAGACTTTTTAACACAAAGTACTGAGTGAAGCATTTTAAATCCAATCTGGATATTAGTCTATTTAATTAAGTCAATACACGTACTTGTTAAATTTATTATTGGTTTGTGAAGACCATCTCACAGGAAGTACGATTTTACCTATACAGGTTTAATTGATTGATACTGATTAAGAACATTTTTTCAAATATTGAAAATCGATTAAAGAAACTCTTAGAAAAATATATCATCGTGATTTCACAAACCAATAATAAATTTAACAAGTACGTGTATTGACTTAATTAAATAGACTAATATCCAGATTGGATTTAAAATGCTTCACTCAGTACTTTGTGTTAAAAAGTCTAGTATTGCAAGTCACACAATATTTAATTAGGCATAATAAGAACATTGTTTCATTTATAGGATATGATTATTAAAAAAAAAAAAAAATTCTTGTCTAGTACTAGTGATTGGTTAGCATATTTGGTAATGCACCTGCCATGTAAGCGAGGGGATGTGGGTTCGAATCCCGCACAAATCACGATGATATATTTTTCTAAGAGTTTCTTTAATCGATTTTCAATATTTGAAAAAATGTTCTTAATCAGTATCAATCAATTAAACCTGTATAGGTAAAATCGTACTTCCTGTGAGATGGTCTTCACAAACCAATAATAATAATATAATGATGGAAATAAAATTTTATAATAAAACTGTTTATTTTGATATATCTTTGAAAGAATTTCAATATTATTAACAGTGATTATGTTTTTTTTCAATGTTTTATGTTTTATGTTTATTCATTCTCTTTAAAAAAAAAAAATTTTGATTCACCTCTATGAAAAAAAAACAATGTAAACGTTTAATGTTACTGCAACATTAAAAATTTAAAATAGCAACACGTATGAGATGAAATATCGCAATGAAAAAAATTTAAAAAACCCCTATCACAATGTATTTCTCTAAACTCTGCTTTCAATGTTTTTTCGTTTGAATGGTTTTGTTGTTTCTAACTTCCGTATATAAATGATTACAACAGTCATCTGTTTGCCGACCGTGGGGTCTCTCAAGTCCCTCTGCGTAATTTGTTAGCTCTAACCTAAAGTAAACGAATTAATCGATACACGTTCATATAAATCGACTCTTCGACAATCCGAAAACTATCGCAGGCCGGTCCCAAAGCAATCTCCAGCGTTTAACCGCCCCAACAAAAACACAACCGGAAACTGAAAGCAAATAACTTTCACTTCCGTCCTCCGGTCTGCTCTCAATAAGGTTCCATTACTGGCGACCCTGCGCCTTTTCACCGCCCGGTCATCCCGCGACTCCGAGAGCTTCACGCCTTCATCATTCAGGATACCATGATAGGAAACAATCCAGCTGGGAAAAATCTAGTGAAGTTGTAATGCTACATACATTTTTAAAACTCAATTTGCCCGAGTATTGCCCGTGTAGCCTTATCTACCACGAGAAAGCGTTTGTACTAAATAACAAATATATATGAAATTATAAAATTTAATACATCTAGAAATTTCTCGAATGTTATCGAATTTCCAATTGGGATAGGTTAGGATAGGTCTATTATAAATCAAAAATATAAAACATAATTGTGCATGAAATGATTTCTGAGTTTATTCTTGCTTTTTTATATAATATTGAATATTCACGTTGCTCGTAAAACGTACACTCAACATTGAAAGCACAAATGAAAAAAGTATCATTCAAATATAACTTAAATTTAATCATTCACTAAATAGGTCAAAATAAAAAAGATAGCTGTGTATTTGAGATTGTGTGTCGTTTCTTTCTATAGTAAAAACAAAAACACGGAAGTAGATAGCGTCGGAATGACTTCCTTCATGCGAGAGTCTGAGAAACAAGAAATGATCGCAATCCTCAACTTTAAGGACATTGGAAGGAAAGATAAAAATAATTCCTCGTGGAAAATACCGATAATCGATAAAGCTTGAGGTGGAGTGCCAGGTGGGCGCGGGGCGCGGGGGCGTAGGCCCGGCAGGCCCCGGAGAAGCTCCTTATTACTAAAGTTTCATCGTGTCTGTGTAAAAAATATATTTCCGACAATTGAGAGGCATCGCATAACTTCAGCTGGGAAAAATAAGGGTTTGAAAAAAATAACGAACAATTTTAAGCGGTATGAAAACTGTTAGCTCAGTCAAAATAGAAAAGATTTCCAATATACGCTTTTGTATGTTTATTGTACAAACTGTATATGTAAATAAAACAAAAAATATTTTTAATGATTCAAGCCCACATCTTAACGACTTAATCTACTTGATTCAGTTAATCGGTTCAAAAAGACTGTATTTAATTAGAGATCACACAGAGGTTTCTTAAAACACAAAACAAGCAAAATTATTTTATTTTCATTATGAACGACTCAAATACACCAGTTTGAGAATGCCTTCCAAGACCAAAAATAGTGTAAATTTATATGTTGGTGTATTAAATCGATCATCTAGAATAATAGACAGAAAACTAAACTAAAGTCACCTGCAATATTTTTTGAGGCCACGGGAAATAAAAGTCTTCAAATGCTTTCACGTTTATTATTTTTTAATATAAATTAACCAAAATAATAAACTAAATCGTAGTTGAGCCTGGAACTTGAGTTTTCGTGATAAAATTTTAATCGTGATCGTGATTTTGTCATGTATATCGCTCACGCTTATAATTATCCTATTTGCAACCCTATACACGAAGACGTATGCAAATCTCGTGAAAAATTCTCGCTTTCTTTTTAAAGTTTGCTTCTACTCCCAGTGATATTAAATAACAACTCTCCAAACCAAGTTTTATTTACCTCCCAATTGGAAACCTCACATTGAGGGTTTTATATTGTTTGTATCATGAATATATCTTCTGCGGAATATTAACGAGATATTTATGAATAAAAATTCGTACCCATATAAAACACAATAATGCTTAATGTATAAACATTTTGTCAATACACGAAAAGAGTTGCTATTTTAAGACTTGAGATTTTAAACACATTGGTAGTGACTATGATTTAAAATTATAAAATATGTTGAAAGATAAGTTTACACTGTAATTGATTTTCATAAATAAATATGCCAGCAGACTCTAATAGCTTCAATTTTTTTTATTTAATTTGTGAAATCAAATACGCAATATATCATTCTTACCTTCACTTCTCAAATTTTAAGGTGTTCATTCAATTTAGATAATGTACTCGTAAGACCTACATAATTGACATTTTGAAGTGGTGACGTTTCATCATTTTTATTCAGATTTTAGATGATAAAAAATTAAACACATTAATTAAGCTTCATAAGTCGGCCAGATTCACACGAGCGCAATTTTAATGAAATGTTTCATGAATTTAAATCTTTCATTAATACAGAGTGTTTTAATATTAATGGATTCATCTTACACTGTCACAATTTCTATCGCAAGTTTGCTTGAATTATAAATATTAATATTTGAATATTAAATATTACGGATTCGGATTATAATAATAAATATTTTTCAAGTTTTAATTTTAGACAAGACTCGCCATAATCACTGAATGAATATTTTTGAATTAAAAGGCTATATAAGCTTGAACTAACTAACCTTAAATATATACAAAAACTTTTCATATGTATTCAAAACGTTAAAGTGTTAAATGTTAACTTCTAATATTATATGGATAAGCATTTTGTTTTAATTAGTGATGTATTTTAATTTCAGATAAAGATTAAACTCGTGTACACATTTATTAAAAGCATCGATACACAAATGTTAGACAGACTTTTTTTTTTTATAATTTATTCCATGCTATGGTACACCTGTAGGTTTTGCAAAAGCGGATACGTACTCCCGAATATGAAATTGGTAAAGCGTGATAGAGTGGCGTCCCGAGGGAGGGGCGCGGTTCCTCTCTGCCTGCCGCAAGAGCCTTTAAATGGCTTTCAGGATTGTGGAATTATGCCCTTCATAATTTGGCCCTGTTCGAATTTCCAATTTGCTTCCAGTTCCGCGTGAAGTAGACCATTTTTTTTGATGAGTAATTTGATATTTCCCTTTTTTGTTTTTATCTTATACCGGCTTAAGTGAAACGAAATATTTTCATAGTTTCTATGCAATATTTTTATATTTTTCCTCAATTAGTTACCTAAAACAATTGAAGTAACAAAAGTTAAAACGAATTGCTTGACCCCCAACATATTTGGATGTAATCACAAATTACAGGGTAGTTTTTTTTAATAAATTATACGGGAACATACGTGCTACTTTTGGTTTGTTTTTATTAATTCTTGTAAGCTCACATGGCGTTTGTAGTAAAAATAAAACTAAGCCTTAGAAGCCAAAAGGCATATTTGTAAATTTTAAGTGTTCTGAAAAAAGTTTTCTCGTCGTTTTTTAGGTTAATCAATCACTAAATTAAAAAATTCAAGAGTTTAGTTTAATTTTTCTTTTAAAATGCATTCAAATTACCTGACGTTTTGATACTGTATAACTATAATATATCTAAGTAAATACATTTATATACAAATAATTCAATGATATATTGTACATCTTTATATATGATTTAAAATAAAGTAAATGTGCCGTTACTGTTCTTAACTTATATGCGTATTTATTTATAATAAAATTTTACATAATAATTATGACATACTTACCGTATTATATTTCTTGGTTTATCGAACACGCGAAAAAAATAAAATGCAAAAATATATAACAACATATTTTCCGTTAATGCTAGGCAAATAGCCTACGATGATGTTATCAAATAGATAACATCTTAAATATTTTCTTTTGCGACCCACAGTTTGCAATCCTTCGGCCCACTTGACAATTAGACATGTAGTAATTGAATTTCCACAGGCGCTCAATCAGTGGGCCGTTCGGCTGAACAGCCAAAAGTTTAATTCATCGCTTCATACGTGAATCAAAAGAGTAATGAACGGGTAATCAACTTACAGTGTTTTTACCCGTTTGATTAAGTAGAGGTATAGAATGATATTATAGGGTAAATTAATTAAGAGAACGTGTTCAGATTCACAGGGAAAATCATAAACTTTGTTATAATATTACGCAAGCATGTGTGTCTTTACCTAACCTAGTTGTGTTATATCTGTTTACAATATATTTTACTTAGTCTCTATACATTTTGATATTTGTATCATATTGCGATTTTTTGGAGTGTGACGTTGACCTACTTGTTTATATTATGACGTAAATATAAAAAAATGCTTTTTTGATATCGCTACTTACTTCTGTTTACTCGCAGAATTTTGACACCGCAAAAAATTCAAAATCAATTAATTTCTGCTATACTTTATCTTCTTAAATATGAATTTTTAAATTGAAATTGAAATAAGTTTGAACAAAAAGGTAATGTAAAGGTAAAAAGTTTGCACATGTGCATGACACTTCCACTATCTGGTGATGTTAAAGTCTTAGTAAATTTCTTGACTCGTAACAAATAAATATTGGTGAATTCATTTTAAAAACAGAAATTGTAAATATAAATAACATTTGACTGGCCGTTTTGTTATTTTAATGGGAATCCCCGCTCCACGGTCAGCTGTCGGAAGCACATTAATTTATTTGCTGGAAATGTCGGATAATTCGATGTGGGAATAGGGGACGTATTTATTTATGTTCCAGCCAAGAAGTACGCCGCACTTGGAGGCTTTCGACGACCAATAGTGCAAGCCTCAACACAGATTCTGATACAGTATATACTAAAAATACAACGTAATTATTTTTTAAATATTTTCTTTTGCAAAATATTAATTATGATTAAAAGTTGATGTTTTCTCTCAATTTCTTCATGAAATGATGTCTCCAGGCTTTAGATGGTAGCTCACGTCCGGTGTTAAAATAAAATTCAGTTAACGCTTATGAATATCAATTAAAATACTGTTTAATGTCATTTAAATAAATAATATGTTGCAAGTAAACCAATATTATTAAAACAAAAGATAAATTTGAGGCTAATATGTAATAATTTATTTAGTGTGTTCATTTATGAACTAACGATTTGTTTCCGACATTATCACATATTTAAACGAATTTTATAGTTTTAACATTCAAATCCATTTAAACGACCTAGTATATTTAATCACGCTATACGTGTATAAACTATATTTATATAATTTTTATCTATAGCGGCTAAATAAATATTTATAATTCAAAGGCTGATATTGTGGTCAACGTCCTGGCTTGTATGTACCCACCGCCTATTCTGATTGGACTGTTCCAGCTGCCGTTTCGCACACGCCATTGAATGTACACACTCGGGGTGATTCGCTGCCACACCATGAGCAAGACGATGGTACAAACCATGAGAGAATTTCATGGGTCTCACAGGGTACTAAATGGATATGAACTTAACAAAATTAATATTAAAGAATCATGAGCATTGGTATGTGTACCCTAAAACGGATTATTTTAAAAATACTTACGCACTTGTGTGGTCGAATTCTAAAAACTGGAAAGACAGCATATATACAAGATTCTAACGAAAAATCAGCTTAAACACAGTAAGATTGTTAGTTGCAGTAATATTTTAATCAATGAAAAACTTACGAATATCTCGTGCTATCAAAATAAAAATAAAAAAATAAACATAACTATTTTCTTAGCTATCCAAAAAAATCAATTTCCAAAAAAAATAATGGTATTGTAAACGGAACGATGTAAACATTTATTCCATTTTATATTTTTTACCCTTTCTCGTAATAACTACCACCTGACAACGAGTAAAACCTCCGAATAGCCCTACACTAATGGCTCAGCATCCACTAACTGCCGATGGGGAAGATGAATAATTAATGCTACCCCAGGGACGATTTGCTTATTTGCCGAGGGGGTTATATTCCCAACCAAGGGTAGATTGATTTCGAATTCCGGTTATTAATTTTTTACTTTTAAAATACACAAAAACGAAATCATAACACAAAAAAACTCGGTTTGTATATTAGATTTGACATATTTTCAATAGGAACTTTAAAAATTGTGTATTTATTTTATATTGAACCTGTCAAAAAATAATATTTGTATATTAACATGAATATCTAAAAAATGTGCAAGTCTATTTAATATTTAAAATGTAAACATGGAACGACCAAAAATGATAAGATTTCGAGAGGCTTTTTGGGCTTAACGGGAAAGGAACCCGTTGATTTTCAACAGGAAGTTTCCTGATTCAACCCCGCCTTGACAACTGAGCCTTTGACTTATTTCATTAGACTCACGTCTATTTCAGTTTGGCCGAAGGTAATTTGTATTGACATTCCACGTGTTGATGTAAATTGTTTCCTAAAAAGAAAAATTCTTTATTTCTTTGAAGACCTTTATATTCGATATTTATTAACTTTTAATATTATTAAATGTTCCATCGATTGAGTTAATTTCAAAATTTACTCTTTTGAGTAAATTTATTAATTACTTACAGAAATATTTAATTTAAATTTATTACATTATTTCATGCTTAAAGTTAAGGTTATTTTTTAAGCAATTTTCAATTATTGTGGTTAATTTGTAATATAAGACGTATTTCATGTTTTTTATTTATCAATGAATTCGCAGAAAACAAGAAGAGACTGAGGAATTACGATAGCTTTATTTCTTATTTAACACTCCAAATGTTAATCTGCAAAAACGTGAATTTCCAAGTAGGTTCTTCCGGGCAATCCATAAAGAATACTCAAAAATATAACGTTAATGGAAAAAACCTGCTGAAACGCCATTATTATACTTTTCGTATTACTGAAATTGAGAATTATTCATAAATTCGGCTTAAACTTCTGGAAGTGTCTACAGAATCGGACCGAATCTAAGGGAGGTATTGTTTGAAAATATATATATAAGATTCAAGGCATTTTCTAAAATATTCTTACTATCCAAATATTTTTATGTTTGTATTTAACAAAAACACATTCTCTACATGTCATATTTTTTTATAAATCTATTTTTATTTAAAATTAAAATGCCTGAGTATAACATACCAAGCCAAAAAATTTACTTATAACTAAGTAATCATACATATTTATAGCTGAATGGGGTTGAGAAATGAACTGGTAATTATTTATTTGGTTTGTAAAAAAATCAGACATGACAAACAATGTATGTAAAGCACTATACGTCTTTCGACGTGACTGTATCAACTTTTAACATAACCACAAAAAATAAACCTTTTTTAATAAACTTAATTAAGTACATCCCTGTTTTAAAGAATATTTTCTTTCAAATTTTTAGTCTGCTCGAAAGTTTTCAGATATAATCTCTGGGGGGAGGCGGCGACCCTGATTTTATTTGAAATTATTAAAAATTATAATTGCGCCCTAATTCCCACTCCGGCCCTGCAGGATCTTGATACGAGCCACTCGGCAAGTACAGAATAAAGTTATATTTGATAAGAAATTTTATAAACATTACGCTTGGTGTGCGAGATTGTGGATATTCATTCCTCTTGCATTCCCTGCTAGTAAAATAAGATCGGAAATACAATAAATGCCGTGAGTTTATATAAATTTGATATTACAAGGTAAAGGTGCGAGGCCCTAAGCAGAGTGTGGATAATGTATCAATAATTTTTAATGTCAAAGAAATTAAGAAAGTTTATTTTTATTATTTAATCCAAGCGCCGAAGTCGAAGTCTTCGATTTTTGGCCATAAAACAAACTATTGACAAAAATTAGGAAATTTTAGTAATTTGATAAATTATATTAAAAAATTTCCAAAAATTAAAAGACCCTTTGAATAACTTTTTTAAATATACAGTATTGTCTCTTATACAACACAAACGTGATCTTTATACTGATATATCCGAGATTCAATAATCACGAGTTAACGGTATAACGTAATGTTTGTTACTGCAGTAAATATTCTACCTATATTTTGACAATGAAATATACACTTGTAGTAAAATGAGGCGTTACTTTTACTGTGATTTCACTCAAAAATACATCGCAAAAACATATAATTTATTAATCATCCTAATTGCTAATAAAGTTGTACGAATCGACGTACTTTGAAAATAAAACATTTTAAGCCATTTAAAGTATTTGAAATGGTGTTTCTATGTTTTTGAACCGTATCTAGTATCGCGTTACGTACACGTACTTGGTTTCCCACCCTGAATAGTCGCCCACTACCCCTCGAGCCACACAAAGGCTCTGCCTTCTCCGGAGCCCCACAAACCGCATCCTCGACCAGCGCAAACTGAGTGGTCTTTACGTCCTTCAGGCAGCGCGAGGCGACCGCAGCTTTGATATGGTATCAAACAATACAAACGTATCAATATATATTCTTACGCAATTACTTTCGTATTGAAATAAAAATATTCTGATATCAATGTTAGCGTAGTGACAATACAATAAAAAAATTTAAAAAATCATAAAAACTGATACTGATAAAAAAAAAATATTTTATAGATCTTAACTGTTATTGCTTGAAATTTTCGTTAAAAATGTAGTAAAAAGCTAATTAAGTAAGAACTATTCTGTACTCGCCAATGAATATAAATTAGAAAATTTGTGAATGTTCATTTTTTTTAAATTAAATTTTAATCGTTTGTATATTGCTTAGATATTTTAAAGTGGATAGACTAGTACAAATATGTAAGAATTACGGTTATGAAATGATGATCATCTTGATTTGAGTCTGAAGAAGCTTTTGGATGGCAAAAGTGTCACAAATATAAATTTATGTATCCTCTGAGCCATTTGACTATTTGCATTTGTTGCTCTAAATATTTCAGATTTAGTATAAAACCAATTAAAGTATTGCGAGTCAGGTCAGCTCAAATCACATTTTACGTCAATAGAACAGAAAAATTGCTTGATTTCAATTTAAATTCATCATAACATAATTAAAAACTCCTATTTTGCAGAAGCAAAACGTTAGCACAAACCCACAAGTCAGCGCAGGATGACCGTAAAACTCCCAAATAACACAAAAACCTACGGACAAAATATTATTTTCATTTAATTTTAACAACCCTCGCGTGACGCGCCCTAGTGTGGCCGGCGAATGCTAAAAATGGAAAAACACCCTTAACCCACGGGGCAGCACATGTGATGTAACGCCTAACAGATTACTGAACTCGGGGGGTTGAAATGAGCGTATATTTTCTATTTATACTTTCAATATTGCATTTTATGTTTTGCTATCATAAAAATTTTATCACATAAATTCTGACCACAGATATTTAAAAAAAAAAAAATTTACTAAGCAATAAATATAGTATTTTGCTCAAAAATATTAAAATGGAACTCCACCAAGTACTCTGTCAAAAATATTGAATTTCTCAATAAATATAGTATTAAAAATACTTTTGCTCTAACAAAATTGTCGATAATACCAGCAAACTTACTCTGTGAAGCCTGATCTAGTTTTGCCTTAACCTGCCTGACAAATATACGCCAATAAGACAATAAGACCAATAAGCACACTTGTTCTCAATTTATCATTTAAGTTTTTAATGTTGAAAAAAGTGTAAGTTAGTTAATAGTATATACGAGTATTTTTGTCAATTTTTTTCACATCTATCAAGGTTAAGTAATATAATCAAACTATAAGTGACTCCAGAACACTTGCCAGTCATATATATATATTGAGCACATCTGTTTTCCTAACAATTTAAACTTTCGTTTAGTTATAGTGATACTATAGTTCAATAGAGAAGAACACGGGGTCGCAAAAGCCAGGGAGATGTGGCTTTGACCACCTGTGTGGTAAAAAAAATTGTGAGGAGTTTCATGCTATTTTATATATGAATATCAAAAAATATTGTAAAATATCGTGGTATTTAACATCAAGTTGCGAAGGCGTGAAATGTCAAACATGTCTAACATGAAAATCACATTTCATATTCCGTCATCTGTTAAATTTATAAATAAATTAACTTTTTAAGTTATTTGATATGTAATATGATTTTTAAATTAATTAAACTCAATTTATTTAAAATATTACCTAGTTAAAAATAGGCTTAGAAATAACAATTCCAAACACTTTTGAGTTTGATTTTACTATACAAGTCCTTAAGTGTTTTATTTTTTAATATAAAAAGTGACCCTGACTTTTTGGTGATAATGAACTGCTGCTTTGCCAAAGCTGCATTTATTATAACGAGTACCAAAAAACAAGTACCAAGGAGCCCTAAAAAATATTTTGAGACTCAATGTTTTATTTTACTTGTATAATTTTCGGAGTTTGTGGTAGCAGTTTTTCAACGAAGCAGAAATGAACAAAGCTGCGCGGATTTTTACTCGCCTATCAACATAAAAGAAACTTTTTTCCAGTTTGAAATAATTTTAATTTAAAATACGCCAAGCTGGTTATATCAACTCGGCTTTCTATCAGAAATGTTAAGAATTGAAATGAAAAGCGAGATCTAAGGATTTTTTGAAAAGTAAACAAGATTTATGAAGCATCATACCAGTTAATTCAACAAGGAATTAATCAAATTAGTAACCGTGATGTGGTGAACAACGACGGTTATTTGTGGACAAAAACAAGAGCCGTGTTCCTTGAATGGAATCACTATTAAAACTAATGTTTTTTTTTTTGTTTGGTAAAAAGCCAGTCGTTTGCCATTTACATACTTTATGACAAATACGATTACTTTTTTAATGTCTTCTACGTGTTTTGAGCATTTTTATCATGGACGTATTTTTAGAGCTATTTTTTTAGTAAAGTAAAATATCAGAATAAAAACTTTATTTTATCTTCGACCTTATCTATTCCTGAAAATCTTCACCCAATAAGTTTCGGGAAAATCTAAACTTTTGTAATTATTTTTTATGTTGTTTAACTTCTTTGCATTCAACATATATGTACACATTCAAAAGTAAACGTTGCGTTTTAATTAAAATATTAAAATTCTGACTTACCTAATTTATTATATAATTCTTTTAAACAAAGTTTGTCTCTAACTGTGAATACTTACTTATTATTTAAATATCTAAGCGTATCCAGTTCTCATCTCTCATAACGCACTGGATAAATATACGTTGCAAGCAGCTGAACCTGAATGTTTCCACGGATTTATTGATAAAAAATAAATATTAATTTTAATTTAATAGTCAACACATGAAAAAAAAAAAAACCTTCGTGAATAAAAATAAAAGAAAATGTTAAACAAGCGTGCGGTTTGTTCCGCGCAGCGCGCATGGCTCGCTGACAAAGATAAATTGACATAAAATGTTTAAGCAACTTAGCGAGCTCCGTGCACTCTGCAACACCGTTTCACTTTATTTTTTTAATAAAGAGAGTATTTGAATAATATTTTATTTTTATTAAATAACAGCCAACATGTGCATTGAAAACTTGCTGGAGATTCACCAAATGTTATGTTGTATCAGTTCACCTCTATGGAGTTGAAACCCGAACACTTAGCTACAATGCTAATAATCTAAGCGTTTGAAATGTGGCTTTATGGGAGAATGCTTAAAATACCATGGGTTGCGTCACAAATGAGAGAGTCTTGCACAGAATGCACAAAAAAAGAAAACTATCTTATTTTGAATCCATATTTTGTCGAAATAATAATATGGTCTACTGCCAGATGCTGGAAGTGAGAGAATACAGCCGAATAAGTAAAACTGGCTAAGAACAAATACATGTTTAGTGAAATGGTCACCAACCTTTTCTGGGGAGAAACGTTTAGAGAAGATTATAATATAATATTTTTGAATAAAATACTTGAGTGATTTTCCACATTTTTGTTTTTATTAGTGACCGGTTTCGCCAACCTTTTACGTTGGCATTATCAAACAGAGCTTATAATATAAGATAAAAACTGTTTAATTGTCATTGATCTTTTGATTCATATTTTTATTCATGAATCCTTAAATCCATGAATCCTTAAAATTTTATTTCTGTTGATTTATCTTTGAGATAAAAAACTTCGGAAGTTATGAAATTATTGATAATATTAATGCATTGTTTAATGTAAATAATGTCTTTATTACAAAATCTTATTAAAAAGTATAAAATATGGTTTTGAAAATCCACTCGTAGAGATAGACACTGATGTATTTTATTTCCTCGAGAACTCAAGTAAGCAAAAAATTTAAATGAATACCTGACTCAAATTTACATATTATTGTTCTCTTGTTAATTTTTACATTAGACTTTAAAATTCAAACATATATGCAAAATTGAGAAAAAGGCTAACAGCACAAACCCAACTCCGTTATGTCAGAAGACTCATAATTTTCTTTCTACGGACAAACTTTAGCGATTTTTACTTTTTATGCCCGTCACCAGTGACTTTCAACCTTTTTTTTTTTTCTTTGTTCGGCATTAACTGCAGTGAGAATTCTGTGACTTCCAACGTTCGTGGAAAGATGTTTGATAAATGGTTTTAATTAAAAGTATTTTTGACTATTTATCTATTTTTTTTTAACCTTAAACAAAACCACTTTCGATAGTTAAAATTCAGTGCTGTGTTTCCTTATTAACTAAGATTAGTACATCTTAAAAAATAAAGTAACAAGTACAAACTTTAACAGATGTGTTCATTTTAATTTTAATAATCTATAATTTAATATTACATTGTTTACAATGAATAAATGTTTATATCATTTTAACAAATGTTGAAAATGAAAGTAATTTTTCTTATATTGATTTTTAAAATATATCTATAATCTTTTTTGTGGCTCATTATTACAACATAACCACGGCAAACAACGTGATAAAAATATATATTTCTTTTTACTGAATAAAAAATCCTTCTCTTACATACTAATATAATAAATGTTTTATGTTTATTTGCAACATCACCAAAAGAAATAAAATTAACCCAAAAATATTCTATTCTCAAATATTTTTTGCACTAAAAAAAACAGGCGACCGGCGTCAGAATCCGAAAAATAAAAATAGCATTACGAACAGTTATAAACTATGATTTGCGTACAACGTGGTACTACAGACCATCAAGCGTAGTCATAAATCATAACCTTCACAAAACAACACCCTGTGCATACGTACGCTGTACCTTGGGTACAAGACTATCCTCTATAAGCCCAGGCACGGACAAGCCGCGGCCCGCAGACCGGAAACGTCCTTATTTTGTATGGTGCGATCGTATATCGCAAAATTCAACTGATCTTATGTTATTTGTGCTAAACTATTGACTATATTCAAATAGATTATATTGAAATAAGAAACATATTTAAATTATTTCATTTTAGTCATGCATCTGATGATGACCTGGTGTATAAGGTCGAAACTAGTTATGCAAAATAATTCTAATAAACTCACAGTGAAGATATAAATAAAAAGTTATTGTTTATCATTATAAATTATTTCACTAAAAAAGCTTAAAATTTTAATTTGTCCGCTTATATACTTATTTTATTTCCACGATCAATTTCCAAATTAAGCACTTATCTCACAAAAAACTTCACTCACAATGATCGCTAAAATTATTTAATAAACAAATAAAATATTATTTAAAAAAACGCTGAAAGCAGTTTTGGGTTTGAGAATATAGATATTATATCTCACAGACTATTTTAATTATTTTTTTATGTATTCTTTTATATTCGTGAATAAATAATTTTTAGAAACTATTTTTTTTATTGTAACCGACTTTATTGAATGAATGTTCAATAAATTCAGATGATTCTGAACTTTAAAAATATGGATTGGTTCCACGATAGGTTAAAATCTTGCTGAGGCCTGGTATTAAAGAGAACTAGAATATTCAGAATATAGCCTTCTGGCCATGGGAATTCTAGTCATAAATCCTACAACAGAAGCTATATGAATTTACTACTGTGCGTTATGATATCTGAAAGTTGAGGGTGAGAAGGTTTTGTCGGGACTGCTGTAACTTCAACATATCACACTCTTAGTACAGAAATGTTCAATGTCTTATAGTAAATAAAATATGACTGCAACACATGAGTATTATAAAATAACTCTTGCGTATTAAATAAATCAAATATAATTATGGCTACTATGTGTTTTTTAAAAATCCTTATTAGTATTATTTCACACACAGTATTCAATTATATTTATACAGTATTTATTTCTAGTGTATACTAACACAAGGTATTTCTTGAAATAAGATTGTATAAAAATTACCGCGAGTTTTGTTAATTTGAATAATCATTTTCACAGTCAGCTTCGAAATTAAGAAATAATTATAATCCATCATGCAAACCAAGTTGACACGTTCACAAAGAAAACTGCAGCTTGTCTAAAATAAAAAAAAATACATAAAAAATTTAAATCTGTCGTACCACTGGATTGCAGTGGCGTGGAGAATTCCGCGAGAAAACAGGTCGGGAGTGAAAATTTAATATTTCAAACATTTCATTCGTCAGCTGATGCTCTTTCGCTTCCACCCAAACGCTTTATTTTCACTTTAGTCCGTCATCCGTGAGAGATTTTTTTTTTTTATTCTGACAGTGAGATATTTTTGTAAATATTACACCGCTTGCAGAAGTTTATAGTTTTTTTATGCTTTCATTCACTTTATATTTTTTAGAATTTCAAAAGTGACCGAGTGTAAAGAAGCACCTTCCTTCGTATTATGTAAGACAATACAATCTCGAAGAACTTCTATGCTCCCCCAGGAGCGCCCCACATTGAGACGACTACAAACATTAATATTATTTTTCTCAATTTATTATTACAAAATTTCTTGTATATTTATAAAACTTGATCAGCTTCAATCGATTTTCTGCTGAAAAAAGGATTTCCACAAAGTTCCGACCCAGTTACTTTTTTAAAACGCTTTTTTAAATCTAATAAAGTTTAGTTTTTATAAAAAAAAAGAATAAGTTTAACTATAGTCACCTATCCAATAACTCCCAAAGTATACAACTAAACTATAAATTGATAAAGTAACATTACTATTTAAAGCATAAATTAATCGCTGTCGCTGTAAATAGGTATTTTATCGTTGCTAGCGCAAATATTTTAATTAAATAATACCTATATATTTGTTTTCATTTTAAAATTTATATATACTGTTATCGTAACATAGAAAAGCTTTCAGTACAGTCTTTCCGGAGCACAGTGCGTTCAGTATGAATATATTTCAGTATAGATCATTGTTTTGAGGGAAAATGGAAAATGAAGATAAATACTAAAGCAAAAAATTATTACGTAGCTTGAATAAAAATGACAAGAGGAAGGGTCCACAAGAAATACAAATGAGAATAACAAATGGAGAGGGAGCTGTCGCGGGGTTGTTGAATATAGAGTGAAGCAAAATATATAGAGATGGCATAAAAGTTGATGTAATATAATGTGTATTGCGGATTATTCTAGAGAACGGACCTAATGGATACGGATGGGAGAAAATTAATCTTTGTAGCGATCTTTTTTCCTCTGTTGTAGTAAATAAATTATAACATTGATATTACAATTATTCTCGTGATATACTGCTAAGCAGTGATTTACGCATAAACAACTTTTTGTGTAAATAAAAGAAAAATTATTAGTAAAAAATGTAAAGAGTTAGTATTTACATTCAAAATAAAAAAAATAAATTAGTTATCATCGTGTAATAAATGCAAGTAAAATAGTTGTCAGTATTTCAGTCTTTTTTTTCGATTTTCAATTAGAGTTTTGCTGTATACAAACATATATTATAAGAATAGGTGACAGCCTTGAATTATTTCCAAAATTCTCAATTTTTACTGGTATATTTAAATGATCACGTGCAGAGGATAGAAAATAATTTATTCGTCATCGATATGACTGCGTCATGATCAGCTAAATAATTATTGAACCCTTTCACAATAGACGAAAGTTTTTTTTTCGTATCATACTAATGATCCATTGCATTTCATCTTGCAAATTGTGCGAGTGGGTTAATGGAAAAACATCTCAACCTTAGTATAAAGGCAATGTATTGTAAATAAAAGGTGAGTCGTTTTTAACAAAACAATCATTCATAAGATGTTTCCTCAATTTCTTGATATAAAACTTTAAGATGATTCCTCAAAAGTTTTTTATACACATTCAATTCTATTGTCGCTGACTTTTTTTCCACGAGTGTGAAATTCTCGTATCAGAATATTTCTGAAGAGTAAAAGCACAAAGTATTTCACGAAATGTACAAATTGAACTCTCGCTGTTACCGCTCGCTGTGAAGTCGTAATAAACAATCATTGGGCGATGTTGCTCAGAATGTAGGATGTAGTTGGAACAGTAATCGGATTCATGCCATTTTCGTCTGCTGCCGTCTGATCGGAATCGCAATATCCGTACGGATATGGCCAGGGGCTGTAGTGCCCGGGTGGGGGTGTAGTACGAGGGGTTGGGACAAATCAACTCCTTGATAAATAAATTTACATTCGAATTCAGTTTCAATATCACAAATTCTGCTGTAAAAGCTGAATTCATCTGCTGGAATTTTCATCGACTGAAGAATTACAGATTCCATTATTCTTGTTTATCATTTTAATTTTACATAAACAACCGATTTTGCGACGAAAAAAGGATTGAACGTTGTCCCTTAAATTTAATTATTTTGAAGTTTGTTAGTTACTTAAGAAAAATAATTGTTAATTATCCTTATAAAAAACTAATTTTATTTTCTTAAAATAACACAGCTAATATCGACTACACAATTTATAGCTGTACTCAAAGTAATCCAAACACAAATATATTTTTTTACAATAGCAATATGTATTGGTTTTAAGTCTATAGATGATAAAAAAAACTCAAAGAAAGTTGTAGAATTTCAGAAACCATCATCTGTATATAGTAAACTTAGCTTTTTAGCAAGTTTATCGACGTTAAGTAGTTATTCAACTTTTAGCTTACTAGCATTACATCATATTCGCGAAGTATTTTTTGAGGTGTATAAAAAAATATTCAACTAATAAAAATCAATTCAATGGAATACATAACTTGGTAAGCAAATGATAACAATAATATCCACCCAACATTCAATAAATATATTCACAAATATAAAACGCACATTTGAAGATAATTGAATACTTATAAATTCGAATTGATTTATGATAAAAAAAAAATTGCAATTTATTATTTTATTTAAAAACAATGAAGCGTTTGATAAATAATCATTAATACTTCAATTTAAAAAAAACTGAGAATTAACCACCTTTTTCTGACACTATTTTTTAACAATATTTTATTTAGATCAATTCAATGCGTTTGAAAAATGAGAGTAAATACAATTCTTAAACTCATAAGTTTACAATTAAAATAAAAAAGAACGATACAAATAAGTTTTGACTACATACCCACAACCAACATCCTGACTTGAGCTTTAGTGTAACTATCTCAAACCGATCTCCTTAATATGAGCGTGCATCGATTCTCGCTATTTGTATGTCGCTACCTAAAAAATATATATTATCATTGGAATTTTTTTATTATAATTTTAGTGCCAGCGAAATAACTTGCTCTAGAAGCGCATCGCAGTGCTTTTTAATTATCCGATAACGTGCATGTACAATGTAGGCTAATCACAAATACGCCTTCCTGATTTTTTTAATCAGAATTTTCATTCCCTGCCTTGCTTCTGTTTAAAAGTCACTTTTAACATTCACCGCAAAAATACCCTCAAAAGAGAATTTTTTTTATAAACTATCGTTGAAGAACTGAAATATTTCACTTGAATAAATTAATTTTACTTTTGAGAGACAGATACGTTTCATGGGATTAAATATATAGAGGCGTGCTATTTTAAAAGGGAATAATAAGATTTTTTGTTCAATCGCGAACCTTTTAGAATCTAGTAAATTGAATTTTTCCAAGCGCGGCTTTAATCATTACAGTTTTTGGGAGTTTTTATTGCAATCCTGTACATGCTCAAATTTTTCAGAATCAATCAAATTCTATTATCATTTATTTAAAACGGTTAAATTCGGAAAAAAGTCAGATTAATTTTTTTTCGTTTACCATATGAATCGATTGCTTAAAACATATCATATCTCCTAAATTTTTTTCCTGGTTTGTTTTTATATAAGCTCTACTCTGTATATTATATATACTCGTTTAAAATAAATTCGTCTGTGTGACCTGTAAATAAAAAATCTATTAGCATTCAATTTATCAGAACCACCAGCAACTCTTTATTAAAACTCGTGTAAGATGGTTTATTCTTATACATATTTATTTAAAAATATTTTTTATCAAAAAATATAGGAACTGTGGAATTATAGGCTGGGATATTAGAAAAATATGAGAGTTTCCCATTAGTAGTTAACCGGGTCTCCCTAACTGTCTCGCCGAGGTCCCTGTAAGGTTATCTGCCAGCAACAAATTTCAGTTACGGCGCTTATATGGGCGAGAGTCTGCCAAAAGTGAGGCCGCACTTGTATACATATCGCTTATGCTATCGTTTTACTTATAGCTTGTCTAGAATCTAGGGTTACTTAAGAAAACTCCATGATGAAAGCTATAACAGCTCCGAACCATGTCTCGAATTAATTTCAAGTAAAAGTAATTTATCTCTTCTCTCTGGAAGATTTTCTCAAGTCGAACATTACTAGCAACTAGATTGAGAGAATAAAAAGTATTTTCTTGCTCTGTTCTATTAAACTGTAGACCCAAGGAAACCGTTTCATTATTTTATATGAAATGTTTATGTTTTGAAAAAACTGAATAAAAATAATATTGTTTGCTGATTTTATTCCAGCAACGCAACAAAACTAAACCGCCAACATTAATATAAAAAAACTAAACTTTGTAATAAGAAACCATTTCTATGCGTCATTTTGAAAACCAAGCAATATAACTGAGGCTTAAATTTCATAAGCACTACGAATATCACTATACGAAAGTGCGATCTGTGGATCACTATGCTGTAGCTTTCTGGCTGGATGAAAAAATCTGGCGTGAAATCAAACCATCTCCATCGTGGTAGCAGTATATTTACTAATTATTTTTATATGTAAAGTGTACTCAAACCCCTCTCATAACAATAGATCTCTTTAGCGCGCCACGCCCCCTCCTGAAGCGACAAGCCAGCACCGACACGATCTCTAGTGACAAAAGAAAAAACGAGCACCAAGATAGTGCAGACTCTTTGTCAAACACAGATAGAGCTTTGGGTGATCTCAGATCTGTCTCCATAACAGAAAATATTTACTCTTCGAAAAACTATAAAACAAAAAATAAAATGACAAGTTTCAGGATTAAAACGACCCTCGATCTTTCAGGTACTGGCTGAATAAGACCTGGATTTTATTTCGCTTTCAAGGTTAGCTCAATATTTCAAATTATTTTTGCGAACACTTAATAACGGGCGTTAGATCAGACCCGTTAGATGCCGAGTTTGCTGCCGCACGCTCGTGAAATTAACGCCCTAACGGAGCGGAGCAACGGCCATAACGGAGTAACGGAATAAGGAGGAACTTTGAGTCTCTGCAGATTGGCCTATAAACACCCGCCGGGCTTCAGGGCCTTCGCGCGGAGAAGAGGATATTAAAATTGCAATTGGAATTTTCACTTTATTTTTGGTACACTTGAATTGTATATATTTCAGTATTTTCTTAAAATTAAAATTAAAAATTAAAAAAAATTTCAAAAATTTTTAAATAATAAATTGTAATATACATCGGTATCTTTCATAAAAAAAATATTTCCAAATCAATTTCTAATTTCAATAAAATAAAATTTTTGTACAATATAAAACAAATTATCAAATCAGACACGCTCGTTGTATGTTGTTTTCTGCGTACTGAAATAATATTTATAACAGAAACTAAATTAAGTGTCTTAATACTCTTTTCCACCTGAGGAAATGTTGAAAGCCACTATACGAGGATGTCAGTTTGCAAAGTATACTCGTTGGAGAAAGTACATATCGAAGAAATCCGTAGTAGGATGAGAATTTTCTCGGAGGGTTTTCTTTTTCATACACAGTTTACTTTTTTCACAGAAGTTAATAATATTTTTAACAGAACACAAAATATCATGACCAGTAAGTTTATATGCAAACCTTTTTATTATGATTTGGTTTTACGTCCCTGTTGCTTTCACCTGGAGTGCTAGAGTACTGGGTTCGGTTTCAGCCAATTAAGATTTGAGAATTATCTTTGTTTTTCATTCACTCAACCTGCTTTTACTCCTCCGAATCCACAGACATAAAAACCCAGATTTACTAGTAGTATATTTAAATTTGTACAACTATAGAATCAAAGACTTAACTTTAAAATAATATTTACAAAGGGATGTGATAGATGCGTCGAACATCAATTTAATTTTTAATAAGATCCACGTTATTCTAATAAATAATACATGACTACAATTAATTACACACTTTATAAAAAAATTAATAATTTGTGTACATAAATACTTAAACAATTTTACTAGATTAAGCTCAAAAACGTTAATACATTTTTAATTACGTTAATAACAGTTTGACTCCACTAACTATACGAACACGTTGCTTAAAAAAACTTTAGAGCAAACATTTTATCGTGTTATTAGTAAGACCACACAATTTAAAAAAAACTGTAAATGGTTCATTGGGGCTACAAAATCCCTGGCCGGGATGAACAGGGTCTATGTGTTTCACCCCACCGAGGCCGGAATGTGTATTTGCCAGACCGCCATGGGACTTAACTGCGACTTTAACGTCCTTGTGGTTTCTCTTCGCGATTGAAGACCAGCTGTGGGTGTGATGGACTAAACGAGAATCGAACCCTGAATTAAATAGTCAACAGCAAAGGTTCAATCCTAGCACCGTTCAGCTATTTCTAGAGATTGGATATAAGTAGCAATACCAGTACCAAACGTAAAACTATAAAAAATTGTATTTAATAAATATGTATATACATAAAGACTGTGAAAATATCGCAACAAGTTTTAATATTGTACTTAATTTAATATTAAAGACTTCAGGCCTTATCTGCCTTGCGCTGCTCTAGTGGATGAAACGTACAATTATAATTCTTCATTTCATCACTTTCTATAAAACTAGCCGAATTATAATTATAAACGATGAGCCAAAATGCTGACTCAAATTTATCTTAGAGGTTTTAAAAATAGATGAAATATATCATATTTTGAAGATAATGGTCATCTACCCTCTTCACAATAACAGCTCTAAATGAAATGATGTTCCTGGAAGTTCGGCTTCATCTCAGTAATTGTCTTCGGCTCTCAATGTTTTGACTAATACTTCTTTTCATCTTTATAAAATAATATATTTTTCTAAGAAAATTATTCCATTACTGGAGTCAAAATGTCGAAACTCAAGGGCAGTTACTTACAAGGATGGATCCTAGCACCTAAAAAACTTATTTCATTAACATCCCTCCTGAAACTGAAAACGAATTCTTTCAATGCAAATTGAGGCGTTGACACGAGGCAAATGAATTAATTTACAAAAGAAAAAACAAATCTGGAAATATTCACACATGAAACGACGATTTTTTTAACGACACAGGTAAGATTTGAATCCACGGATCCACCGCTATTACGGCCCGGCGCTCGAATTGAACCACTGTGACACTATAACTGAGAGAGGATTTGAATCGCTATATGCAAATGCAGAAGTACTATGAATTGATAATCTTAAGAACAGTATGCTATTGGCCAGCAGCAATCCCCGTGCCTTTCCTTAGAATATATTACTGCGGTGTAGGACCTAAATAATATTTACACTATTTACTCTAAAAAAAACAATGAACAAGTTAATATGTTCACTGAGATGTTCACTAGCTCCCCATGTGAAGAGGCATCTGAAGAAAAATAATTAAGTATTGGATTCTTTTTCGAAAGATTGGAAACCAATAGTATTTGTAATAGGAAGTAATAATATCGATGAAGCATTATCTAATGAAACAATTTTATATTTCAAGCGCATATAAACAAATTACTTACGCGAGTCGTGGATTACTTAGCTCGCGTACGAAGCATTGTATATTCGCATTTCCATAAGCGGAAAGTGTTGAAATTCATACTTTCTTAAAGGGTAAACTCGGGAGCAAGTTTTGTACGCGAAGTGAAAGTTACTAATTAAATGTTGTACGGGGAAACCTTCCTAATAACTCCGCAAGATTTATTTCACTTGGAGTATTCTCATTGTGCTAAATCTGGTGCTAACTTTCGCTAAGTTTTAGTTATTTATGCCATTCCTGCAGATATTAGTGTGTTTTGGAAAGGAAATTTGGTTTTAGAAATATCGTGAAAAGAAATCTGTTTACCGATGAATCAAATGCGACTGTTAAATGTATTTCACAATTTTTTGAAGTCACTCTACTAATTCCGGGACAGGTTGATAGGCATCTTAAATAATATTTTTTTTTTAAAGAACACTATTTTGTTAGAGTTATATTAAACTTATTGGTCACATGAAATATTTTAATCAAGATAAAAATAGTTTTTATTTAAAAAAACTACTATATCAAAAAAAAAGTTTTCTTATAGGCAATTCGACAAAAGGTTTAATAATCAATTTTTTGTTTGTAAAATAAGACTAAATGCCTTATTTACTTGTTAATTGACTAGTATTTATTTCGTTAATATAATACAAATTTGCAATAATGAATTATTTAAATAATATTATCAGCAATTCTTTTCGCCATATATTTCTCGTTTATTACAAAAATTTAAGTTTTTAAATACATAAAATTCACAAAAATTGTGTAAAACGAATATTGAAAAAAAAAAAACACTTTTTCATTATTGAAATAATCACAAAGGAAGAAGTAAAGTAACTTTTTAATAAGAACTTTCCACAATTTTAACCATTCGACTTTCAGCCTGTTGCTAAACACCCAAATTCAAGGCGCCGGTAGCTTCAGTATTACATAGCCTTGCAAAGAACGAATACTCACTTCTTCATCAGGCCAGGGTTCACGGACTCGGCGGAATGCAAATGTGAATATCCTCGCCGCTTTATAATTGGCCCGACGCCAGGTAGCTCAGAGCTTCAACTCGTTAGGAAAAACAGTGACATTTTCAGTAATTTCTGGCATTCCTTCAGCGCCGCGCGTTTCAGTCGGCTCAGCCTGAGTGACGAGTGATTGCTACAGCGCTTAGAATATTATTTTTGACGTTTGATTTGGAGCCAGACGTTTTTTTGACACCATAACATAACGTTTTCAACGCGGATAACTAATGATTTGAAACATTCTGTGACCTTGGAATTTATTTTCTGTGAATGTGTTTTGACTAATTTAATGTAAAAAAAAATAACAGTTACAAAAGATATCACCTACTTGGAGACAATATTATTTTTTTTTAAATTATATTCGTAATTAATATAATTTAAACGTTATATAAAATATTTTTGTTTATTGTTTCAAATTCAATGTTGTTTAAATCTCTACTTTGTCACTATTAATAAAAATGTACTGTCGCTATAAATTACTACTTCAATATGTCTAATGCGATCATAACATTTTAGAATATGGCCTAGCTGGGCTGATCTCCGATTTCCTGCGTGGAAGAGAGCCTGACGGCTAGATGGGAAATTGACAGGAAATAGAAATGGAGGGCAACCGTAAAGGCCAGCGAGGCGCTGCAGCTTTTTAAAGGACTCAACTTCACAGTGTCACCTGAAACACTGAAACACAGTCCAGAGCAAATCTATGCAAAATTTACACGCTAGGTGAGAGGGTTTTCCATAAAATAAAACTGAAGGTTTGAATGTTTCAAAATGACGTTATTCGTCATTTAAATATCAAAAATGCGTACGTTAATATTGGTCGATTAGTTGGAAAAAAAAATTGGAATCGTTGTATCTAAGAAAATATTTGCTTTTTTTAACAGTTAAAAAAAATTGTTGTTAATTGAGGCTTTATTTTACAAATTTTAAATTAAGTTAAAATATGTCTTGTTATGGATATAATTACTAAAAGGCTCGTAACCTCTTATAATTTTTTTATGAATATTTTGTGGTTTTTAATATAATTTAGAATCTATATATTTCACAATCAAAGAAAACTTAAGAAACTATCAGTTCTAAACAAACTTTTTTTTTTAAATAATAAATATTAACACATGAAATCTTTTCTGTAACGAATGTGATCAAAATGTTTTTAATACACAATAAAAGATTGAATAAGAAAATTAAAAATACTGAAAATAAATTTCTGTAAGTATTTGTTCAGTAGCACGGGATACGATCATTTTCAAAGGTTCTTAGTTACCGCGAGCTACTGTTACCACGCTTGCCGGCCAAGCTGAGCGGGACCCGCGGCCGCCTTAGGGTGACCACGGTTTTTCTGGTCCAGAGAAGACGAGGGTCGACAAGTCCTACATCGGGAGAGGTCCTCTCTAAGTGCGGGCGTAGAAAAGTCTCGTGAAAAATGTACTTTTTCAATCATTGAAATGGATTTTCCGTCTTTTTATTTTAGATCAGAGAATTTTGATAGGATAGCCCGCCTACCTTAAATGTAACAAATAAAAGCTGGTTTGCCATTATTTATAGTGGCTTTATTTTTATTTTTTTATTTGTTTTTTTAAATATTTTGATGTTAAAGATGCGTCCTGGGATTTTATTATATTTTTTCACATAGAATAATATACTTTTATGCACCAATTTTTACACAACAAAATTGTACATGGAAAAATATTTTTACCGTTAATACTAAATACTTAGTGGACACGTCACCATTTAGTCTAAAGATCATTAAAAATTCGATATCCTACATACTTGGCTCACTCGCAAGCTTGTTGTTGATGAGTAGAGAGGAAACCTCACATTATAAGTACAAAATGTGTTTTTATTACTCAAAACAGAATAACAATAACATATCATGCACGGAAAAATTAATTATATTAGACATATCAATTAAAAGGTTATTAACGCTTTCTATTTTTTTAAATTAAAACTACCCATACTGAAAATTTTTTCCGTTAACATTCACACTTGCTGTATATTTTTAAAATTAAATATTTTATGAGTATCATTATTTATAAATGGGCTTTAAATTTTGTTGAAATATAAAAATCTATAATTATCAATAATTCTACAAAATTAGGCATGTATTTTTAAAGACAGTACAACTAAGAGATATCTATTGTTTTTATTTAATTTTTTTTAAAAAATGTATTGATTACTCGTGCAGGTTTATTATGTATGCAATATGTTTTGAGGTAATCGATTCAAAATTAAATGATGAAAAAATCCTAGTACATATTGTAATTTTTTTTATAAATGTTTTTGGCCTTTCATAAATGAACTGATTGCTTAAAAATATATTGAATGTCAACCTTTTTAGCTACACAGTTTCTTAATGTTTTTTTCATATCATATACTTGTAAGCATTTCAATGATTAATTGTATCAAGTTTGATTTACGGTATAAACTAGAATAATCAAAATAAAACTTTTATATATCCACTTGTATCATTTTGAAAAAGAAAGTTTCTCATATATTATTCAAATACAAAACGCGACCCACCACTCACCGTAATGAAGACAGCAACGAACAAAACTTCCACATCGAAAGTGACGTACACTCATTCCGCATTGCCTAACTAAAGGAAAAACTTATTCTATTTTATTTTTAGGCTGTATTTAAGACAAAAAAAAAATTTCAGTCATTTGATTTTATCTGTTATTTTTTGCAAGTTTATATTTTTGACAGTAATAAATGATGCAATCCGTCCTTATTGTTTTAAAAATATAGTTATACTGCAACCAAGTTGATTACTTCGTTTAATATATTTACCTAAAACTTATATACATTTACATATAAAATAGTTTTCGTGTTGAGTTATCACTTCCAAATAAGATATTATAATTTTGGCAGTTAAATAGAGATGAAACTACCTTGGTCAAGTCACGGGTATAAACATCCGGTGCGATGGAGGTTGTATGCAATACTAGTTCCATTTTCTAACCTCTGTCAAAGCTGTCTGGGAGGAGTCTCTGCCTCACGGAGGTGTCCTTTTTGTTTCCAAATACTAGCTTATTTTTTAGTTATCATCTCTAGAAATACGTCACAGGGCTGTGTCTCACTAAGAACAAGCATGAAAAATTAATAACACGAAGGTTATGGTTGAAAAAACTAAAAGTTTTAAATATGTTTTTCTAGTTTTAATTATAGTTTTATTTTTTTATTAATATAACAGTAAATATCGTGATATTGACGTGACAGCCACAAACACTACCTTTATATATAAAAATAATAAATAAAAAAAAATAAAGTAAATAAACATTTATGTTTACTTCCTAAGTTGCGAAATTTTATTTTCAAAATGTATAAAAATCCAGCGTTACAAATTGCTTAGATTTTTACTTACAGTCGTACAAATTGCATACAGTAACATTCCAGTGTTGGTTTAAAGTTTAAAGCTCAGGTCGAGTAGATTTCCCAGAGGCCTTATTGCAACCAAGTCGGTCTGGAGCACTTAACCAAAGCAGGTTGATACACAAATACACAAAATAAAGCTCAAGGCATCGCAACCAGTAACCGCAAAGCTCACTGAATAACACTAAAATGGGTATTGTTTCGGTGAAGTGTAGATTTTGGGAATTGAATCGTAACATTCGGTCAGTATTTTGTCCATTATATATTATTTTTCTTTTGAACTAATTTTATATCTTAGAAAGATGACATAAAATTTTACCACTTCGAACGCGAGCGGGTTTTTTAAGGGAACTTATGCATTTTAATTATACCAAAGTGATTAAAGCTTTTTGTATTGAGGCGTATATGATTTTAGCGTTGCTAACTGCTAGATGTTCTGTACAAGCGTGGTTAGCTGCTAATATACTTACTTAATTAAAAGCATACCTAATACGCGCAAGACATAAAAAAGAAAAACCCAAAATTCAATCTCTCAGAATTTATTGAAATTCTCTAGTCAGTTATGAATGAAATGAAGAACAAAAAGATCATTAAGTAAATTAAATGTAACCGAGTGATAAAAAATATTTTATATAATTGCGTTTGTGTGTGTTTTTTTAACTAAGCTATTATTTTTTTTAATTTAATAATATACTTAAACTAGCTAAGACTTTTATTCTCAAAGTTGTAACAAGTACGAAGAATTTGTATTTTTTCCCAAGTTGAAATATACATATTTATTATGCGTTTTAACTCAGCGAAACTTTTTTAAAATGATATAAACTAAGCATTTGGTAAACTTTCATGAATGTGATACTATCTCATTTTATTCTTCCCAAAGTTCAGCCTATTCTGAGAATATACACTAATACGAGTTACAGGTTATTAGTAAGTGAAATGTGAGACCCGTGTTATGAATAACAATTAAGCTTCTACTTGAGAAACAAAGTTTAAACAAAACACTTGTAAAATGGTAACTGATATTCTCATTTCAAAGACTTAAAGTAATATTTAAATTTAACTTTGAAAATAAAATTGGTTGTGAGCGCCGCCGTCTTTCTTAAGACTTTAGAAGTAATTTGGACAAATAATTATTAATTTTCAAATAGAAAACTCCACAAGAACTTATCAAGTTTTTAATAAATTATAAAAAAATATTCTTAATGAATTAAAGGCAACATTCACTTTTCACATGAGATTATTTAATTTCAAAAAATAGATCGATTGTTGTAATAAAATTAGGTTCTTAGTAACACGCAGACCACCGTTTGAGAACCACCAAGGTTTGTTTTCGCTTCGAGAGACTTGAATTTTGAACAAATTTTGCAGAATTCATTAATTGATAATGGATCTACTTCAAAGCGTTTTCCCTGCATTTCAGTGACTTCAGATCGAGAGCCAATTTATTCTATCCTTTGACTTATTTATTTGTTTGCTTTATTTTAAACATACTTTTTAGAAAATTAATTCTGATAATTAATTATGAATCGAAATCATTGCCTTCAAATAATGGGAATTGACATCAAGTGCTCCCCTTTAATATATATTCAAAATCTTCTTATCAATGATTCCCATCACAAATACATAGTCAATTAAGATATTCTTATTAAAAGAAAATTTATTTATCTTTTAGAATTTAACACTTACGGGTATATTTTAAACCTGTTTAAAAACAACTAAAGCATATTTGATTACATTGAGACCAAAGAAAACTGAATTGAAAAATAAACGCTTCTAAATCACTTTTTGAACATCGTTTGCTTTATATATTCATTGTCACTTTTACTAACTACGATCGGAACAGTTAAATATTGATGTTAACCTTGTGAAGTCTAAACTGTCTTCAGTGAAATAGAGTGGTTTATCACTTACTCTAACTTCAAGTTATCTTAAATAATATGGGAGCACTACAGTTCATCTCTATGCATGGCATGTATTCAAAGCGTTGTCGGTACTTCTGTGCATGTAAGCTCGGATTGCACTTACTTAAACTAACCTCACCAAAATGAGCAATGCTTGTTTCTTGAGTAATAATAATTGTTGTGGAAAACAATCCGTGCTTTAATAAAAATAAATACTTTTGGTTATATCTCAAATACGCCAACTGCGAAATTTTAAATTTGACAGTGTATTATAGTTGGCATATTTAAAAAAAAAATTTTTTTTAAATATGCACTCACAGTAAAAAAGGTTTTCCTGTTTTAGCCAATATTTTTTATATCTAAAAATACAGCAGTATTTTTCACTATTTGATTAAAAGGCTTCTTGAAAAAAGAATAATATATTTGGAGTTAATAATATCTGTGGTAAAATAAATATGAAACAAGGCCAAAAAACACAATAAAACTTCTCTCACGCTTACGTAAATGAAACACATTACAACCACGGGAGAAGTGATCAAGCTGTGCTGATTAAAAAAAACACGCTATTCCTTGCTTAAGTTGCTATAAAATAAACCAAGAAGTTTTCATAGCTATCATCCTTAAATATCTGAAAATTAAAACAATTGTAAATGTTTTTTTTCCATTTGTAAATTTTTAAGGATATGATATGATTTTCAATTACAAAAATATATTTCAAGCTCTGTAGAAAAACATGCCGACTCTTACATACGTGAGTCTAAGGCATCGAAGTAAAATTGGAACCCATGTTCTAGAGCTCTACCACATAATCTTGCGGCGTGATTTGAGCCTCCGATTTTCGAGAAGGATTAGAACCAACCTTAAAGTAACTCTTCTCAGGTCGGGAAACAGGCCTAACGAAGGCGTTAGCATAAAACTACATTATCTACTTATCTACATTATCATTATTAATGCAGCCAAAAGCTGGTAATTATGGTGTTGAATAGTCAATATTTTTGACAGAGAGTACTTGGTGGAATTCCATTTTAATATTTTTAAATAGAATACTTGAGTGATTTTTCCCCGTGGTATTTTTATTGGTGACCGGTGTCGCCAAACTTTCACGTTGGCATTACCAAACTGACTTAGTTTGTTAATGCCACTGTGAGAAGTTGGCGAAAAGTCACTCAAGTAAATTATTTAAAATATTAATAATTGTGTTTTTTTCTATAAATACTTTGAGATGTACGTTGATCAATAATATTGAATAAAAAACGTAGATTATTAGTAAACACAATATTTGCGTATTGTATTTTTTTACAAATTTATATTTGTACATGCTAGAAAAGCGTATGAAATGCCAATTAAATTAAAAAAAAAACAACCATTTTCTAATATTCAAGTATTCTGCTGAATGTTTTTTGATAATATTTTGACTTCCATATATTTTTCATTTATAATAATAATTTCAGTTTAACTATTTAGTGCTTTATACCAAAACCAATTTTTTATATACAAATAATAAGAAATTTATATCTTAATTGTCCAGTCGGTTATTTTCTATGCTCGTTTATATTAATAGATAATACATTTTATCAAAAAAAGATTTTGAAAAATTTTTAAATTCTTTAAAATGGTTTGTTTTTGTTGATCAATGACAATTTTTTCATATAGCTGAATTAACACTAAATAAAAATCAATTGTTTTATTACAAAAAAATATCAATAAACGACAAAAAACCTGAGTATAAATTAAAGCTTCAGAAATTTAAACTTTCAATATTGCAATGTACTTGATTTTGTAAATGACTTAATAAGTCAAAGACAATATATTTAGTAAAAAATAACTAAAGCACGGACCTTCATAAAGATATAATTCCAACCGTCAATTACGGAAAAAGTTTGTTTTTCAATAATTTGGGTATATCCGATAAGAAATAAAAAAAATACAGAAGACGGCTTCTTTAATAACCTTCATTACATTACTTTAAAGCACCCCTAACCAACAAGTAAGTATAGCAATCCCCTTGCAATATCTTTAAACAGCCCGCAGCTTAAACTAGCTCAAGGTAGCTCAAACCAGCTCAAGTTAGATCATGCCAGCTCAAGTGCGCTCTGAAGCAGTTTATATCTTATCAGAGGTTATCTTAATTCTTGGGTGATCTTATTTATATTGTAGCCAAATGGGGTGGAGATCAGGGGGTGGTGGAATTGCCACCCTTTTCGGAGGAACCATTTTAAAGGCATAAACCTTCATAGTCTATCGTACAGATGAGATCATTCAATCTTCGATCTTGGGTTATAGTTTCCGTAACCGATATCCAGTTTCAAAGAAAACATTCATTACTAATTTATCATTTATTACCCAGTAAGACATTGTATTCAATAATTAGGTTTCTATCTAAAAATTATTTATATTTAAGACACTCTGTTTTCTTGTTTGAGCAAGAAATTTTTGAAAAAGTACACCAAGTATCAAAATATTTAAGGGTAACTTAATTTTGTAATGATTGAGCAATAGTTAGCTTCCTTTTAGAAGTTTTTAAAAGTTAGTTACATATTATATATAAAATTCCATTAAATACAAAATACGCGACGCTTTTCTAATAATCGTAAAAAATATGTTTAATGCCTGAAAATGGGTTCAAAGGTTTGCATTGTAATATTTATGTAAAACAAGCATATGTTAATTGTTTTTAAATTAATTATCTTTCAAAATATTTGCAGAATCAAATTAAATTAAAATGACTGTAGGCTTTTAGAGCAAGGTATATTTAATATGAGGTATAATTACCTTTTTTAGGGACATCAATAATTTTCATAAATTTTGCAGGAATTTTACTTTTCTTCATTAGATGCTTACATTATTTTTTCGCTGCGAATATAATACGAGCCATACATTCAGCTACCTGATCCCTTAGCAACTTAAAGTAAGAGGATAAACAATTCGCGTTACCTAAAATTACGTAATTTTCAATAATACGTTCATATCTCCCACACGACTGCCGCTACATCTTCCAAACGACCCATCCGTTAGAACTAACGGAATTTCGTTACAGCGTCGTTACTCGGAACAGGATGGAGCGTCGCTGTAAAGGTGCGTCTCAGGCGTTACGGGCAGCTCCCATTGCAGATTTTGTTGAAAGTTTGTAAACTATATTGTAGTAGATATTGTTTTATGCGTCTTGGTTATAATTTTGTTATATACTGTTATATAAACATAAACAAAACCATGGGTTAATGATGCCACTAAGATTTTCTGGAAAATCTTAAAAGGTATCGTAGAAGCTTCTTCATAAAGCAGCTTAACGATGCTTTTGGAATTATTATAAATAATCGTTTATTTTTATTGGGAAATAGAATGCTAAAAAAAAAATAAGTGCACATTTAATCAATAATAATAATTACTTTTTTATACTAAAAATACTCTTAGTTATACGAAACCTTACGAAGATAATCAAATAAAATATTTTTCTATTTGTACATCAAATCAAATAATTCTTGTTATTTTTTGTCATTCTACATATAATAATATATTAAACTTTATCATCTTTATTCAATATCTGTGGTTTGATTCAAATAGCCTGCTGGCAGTTTAGTTCGGACTTGCCAAAAGACTTAGTATGGAGATATGGGCGTTATTAATCTAAAATTATTCATATGAATTTCAATCACCCCTGTGGTGATTACCTGCCTGGTACTTGCATTTCTGCTTCGATTCTGCATCAGTTCTTCATGCATAATGCAAACATCGGAGGCTGCACCGCTCTAGGCTTTCCCAAGATTAATATCCAACTGGATCTATCTACATCTTTACAACGTTGACCATAGTATCGAATCTATTTATGGTTGATATAACCTACGCCTATATGATATATCTACAACAAAAATATTTTTTTCCAAAGACGCTTGAACTTCTAAAAATTTAGGGGAATTTTTACATACATTATTTTTACCATATTTGATATTATGAAACAACGAACACAGATTGCAGTTAGAGTAACATTGATACGATTTTTTTTGAACGCAAGATTAACTGAAATTGTCAGTATTAAATAATTCTGTGTTACGATTTATTTTGATATTTTTCGGGTTATCTTTACGTAAAAGACCAATTCTAAATTGTAATCTGGATATAAATCTTCAAAGAAATCTTTTGAGATATGTTATTCAATAGATTTATTGCTTCGCATCACAAAAATTTAATTTTATCACAAAATATAGGTTTATTTTTTATGACTTTTAAAAAAAAATATCTATATATATATATATATACATATATATGTTTCAAAACTCTACGATGATTAAAAAAAATTAAATTAATGTTACGTAATTAAGAATACTCTCTACTGCTAAATAGTTCTGAAAACTCCTTTGCAAGACCTTCATAAAATGTGATGAAAGTCTCAAGCCAGATATAAAATTTATAAAATAATTACATAAAATACTGTAGTTTAAAATTCAAAGCAATATTCAGTATTATTTCAAAGCGTTTCTCTCGCAAATTCGTATTTTTTATTTATAAAAAACACAACATGGATTTGTAAATTGAATTTTTAATCTGAAAGGGTTTCCATGCCAATGGTATATAACTGGAGTTTCAATTATATAACGCAATCATATATAATTCACGAAAAATTGTAACAGAACAAAAACACATTAGAAAGTACATGTACACCTTTTTATAAAACGGGTGCAAAAAAGATTAAATAAAGATCGTTATTTTTTCAGGTGATTGGAATGTATCAGTTGAATTCTATATGTACAAGAAATATCTTAAAATCACGGAATAAATTAAACTCTAAACTGAATATTATAATTGAATTACTAGAACACCAATATTTTTTTGAGTAATCTGAATATATATAGTGAATATTAAGATTTAGTGGTTAATTGTGTTTTTAAGCAAATTTAATAAAAATAAATTTTAATTTTATAAATCACATGGAAACGTAGGATTTCAATCAATTTTAATTTGTAAGGGTTGTTTCAATTGGGTTTTTTGTGTGACAATAGACATGGAACCTTAATATAAATACAACACTGCGCTTATTCACAACTTTTTACAATTTCATTTTAGTGAAAATTAAAACAAAAAATATTTTAAAAATTAATTTCAATCCCAGTTTTAGACAAGGAGTATTAAATATACAGTAACTCCGAGAACATCCACAAATTTCCTGTTGCTATCGATAGCAAAATGTATATCACGGCATAGTGTACAACAATAAATTGTTGGTTGTCGACGTAAGCACCACCCTTCAGGAGGCATGACTCTGCAGTAATGTTTCTTAAGCACAAATATTCCCTGGAAATTTCTCGATGTTTTGTAACGTTTTCAGATAAACGAAATAATAGAAAACAAGCATATCAAGTTTATAAGCTCATAAACGATTTGTTTAAGTTTAGGACTTACAAAACAATAATAAAAATCATTTCTAATTCAAAATCTGCATACATTTTCCGTCACATACTAACTACTCAATGCATGATGAGATAATTTTTATAAATATTGCAGAATAGACAAAACTTTACAACAGATAGTATAGGAACAGATATTTGATGTTCATGAGCATTATATTACGTTTTGGTCTTCTTGAAAAAAATCCTCTTATTATGACTTTATTATTGTGCGAAAATTCAATTCTGTTCATAAGCTTTTCTATTAAAATCCATACACCAATAGCGAACAAGTAGGTAAGTTCTATTACGTGTAGTGAAATTTTCCTGCTGCTTGCAATTTTAAGCAGTAAAAAGTTGTCCCATCTTTGCTTCGGTGTATATAAAATGGACGGATATAAATAAAGTCGCGGAAGGTGCGACTCGACCGGGGACTTGGGAATATTTCACAACAAAAGTCGTATTTTGAATACACTTGATGAATTGAAGAAACTTTTGGCTATATACTTCATGCTTTGTATAATATTTACACCTGCGGAATTGTTTCTTTAAATAATATAAACACAGATATAATATTTCCACACACTGTTTTTAAGCTGATAGGATCACAAAAAATGAGTAGAAATGATTATTTCTGCTCCAAAAATATTTTTATTTCACACAAGTTTTTATTATTTTATATATTATTTATAATTATTTGCGCATCGTGATATGTTTTTAAGCTGAAAAATACATGAAAGCTGTTTATTCACAAAATCTAAAGCCCGCTTATAAAGTACTTAAACAAGCTTTATTTGGATTTGTTTTAGTGAACTACTCTTTCAATCGATAGCTGTACATTTATAAAAATTGCTTTGCAGAAATCCAAAACATATCGAATTTTAACTTTTTAAGTGTTAATTTTAAATTAACTCAATTAATTTGATTTTGGGTCTATTTATTCACTGTTACTTTAATAGTCCCGTTATTTATTTCAATACATTAATTGCTTTGTATATATATAATCTTCATTCTGTTATTATTAAATATGTTATTGAATAATTTTAATTGTTATTCGTTTCCACGTTTCAATCATTCCTACTTTTTTAAAGAATCAAAGTCAAAGACCTGATATTGAAAATAGAAAATCGTGCGACTTTGAAGCTTTATATTCATCCCTTACAACAGGTGCTGTGAATGTATCAGTTTCGTGTTATTTACTCTCCAACACCCCAAGATGAACGAGCCACCCTTAAAGCCACCCACAACTCCCCACAGTTAATTCAGCAAGGTACAACAACATCGCAGGCTTCTCGCGGTAATTAATATTTCTGCAATCTTTACTTTTTCAGACGCTTAATTATGACTTTGATTTATTTTTACTTTTGATAATTAGATAAAAATAGTTGTTATTGTTAGTAAGCACTTTCATTTATTAAATTTAACGTCAAAATATATTTTGAACTACAGTGAAAAATCGTTCCTCAAATATTAATATTGTTAAAATTATTCTAAAAGTTAACCATAATATTTTTGCATGATGAATTGATACCATTTCTTAGTGTATGGCACTTGAAGGGGGACAAATGAGATTTCACATGAGTATTGATTGTATCTTTGCTATTATTATTGAAGATGATCATTTTCTGCGACTATATCGCATTGAAACACAGCGTTGTGTAAGCATCAAATACACTTTACGTTCATATTAAGACTACAAATGTTGTTTAAGTGTTAAATTAATGACTAAAAAATATTATATTTCTTTTTGATACAATTTTTTTTTTTTAATTTATTTAAACCAATAAATGGGACATCATTTTATAACTAAAAATATCTATCTTTTAACTAAAAACAGCAAAAACATTTGATTTGTTTCATAGCATCCAAATTTCTTGTATCCTTAAAAAAAAAGGCGGGTCTTTTTATGTCAAACAATTTTGCTTTGACACGATCAAAAAATTATTAAATAAATAAATACAACATTAGTTATGCAAATTAAAACCCCAAAAGCCTTCACCTTCCTTGTTAGACTTGTGATAAGTAAGAGTCTAATCACGATATCCGAGAGTTGTATCGCAGTACCAAGATAACGCTTTTCCCTAATAAACAACGTGGCATATTTTATATCACTGAATAATGACCCTTGGGTCCGAGTACAAAAGGACCCCCGCCCGGTCGCTTAACCCTAAATGTAAAATTATGCCCTCGTAATAATGCTTTTTGTTCGGATCGGTGGCGATATTAATAAAGACCCCGAGGCTGGTGCAGGCGATTTATTAGGTGCTACAATGATACAAAGTTATCTTCTGGTTTGTTTTATTCCGTGTATTCTTGGTGATTTGCTGTCAGTATTTTTAGTTGTTTTGTTTTTCTAGCTGGCAATCAAGCATTGTGTTAACAATAAGTGTTTGCGGTATCTCAGTGCTCCTAAATGGATAAATTGGTTAAGCCACAGTAGTAATATCAGATATGCGATACTCTTATTTATTGTTTTCATATACAAAAATAATCCTTGTGTAAAAGACCAATGTTCTCTAAAATTACTATAAAAAAACTAAACAAATAAACTATTGTAAGTATCTAAATAATTAAACAAGAATACTTTAAACATAAAAAAAAACTTTTTAATAAAACATATTTACAATAATAGGTCAAGTAAAATAATTAAAATATTAAATAGTAATTAAAAAAATGGTTTATCCACTCAAGTAAAATTCAACAAAGAAAATATGTATTTTTGTTTTTTTAAGAATCTCCGAATTTCAAAATTATTTATGCTTTCATTAATAACTTTTATTTTGTGAAATTCTTACTAATTTAAGTAAAATGTGCCATGTATGTTTCAGCTTTCGAATTAATATGTTTTGTTGAGTGTTTGAAACATTTCAAACCACCTTTAAATGCCGTGATTAAAAACCCTTTTGAATAAAAAGCGATGAGTATTGAAAATAAAACTCTGATTTAAAAAAGTAAATTGAATTCATCTGCATTTTCCAGCGATCATAAAATCTGCAATAATAAAACAATAAACCCGATCATTAATATATCTTTTCTGCTCCCTTTTAGCGAAAAAAAGGTTTTACGGCAAAAAGTTACCGTTGATAAAAAAAAATCCTTTTGCGTAATAAAGTTTTGCGTTTAGGAATTGGAAAAATCGGATTCGTTAATTTGGGTGCTTTTTTTTTTCTTTTAATTTATGTTCTGAAGCCTCGGTGGCCGCCGGGGGCGTCCCTTTGTTCTCTGTTAAAAAAGATTTAGCCAAGAGTGTAGCTAGTTGTGAAAACCCTTACAAATCAAATTAATGAATGCGCACTTTAGCGTCCTTCTGTCGCTGTGCCTGCTTTTGCTTACTCCTGTACTTTCTTGGCTAAGCGTTTTTGCTTTGAATGTAATACGGCGCCTCGTCGATATTCCGTACTTGAGAAAAATCGTCATCAATAATATGTCAGACAAAAGAATTTTCATTGATTTTGTAGTATTGAATAAATTACTGTATTCAGTAAAAAATAAAGCAATATAAAAATCTTAAGATTTCACTGACACAATATATTTGTACTAGTATTTTATTATTACACACTTGGTCTGTACCTAGCAACTTCGTTTATATGACAAATAACTTTCAACACAAATATATATATATATATATATACTACAGCTTCTGAAACAGCCTATGTTACAAGATGTTTCTTAAGCATACTTCAGAAAATCAGCAATGATGAAGAAAATAAAAATTTTGTATTAAAAATATAAACCTTTTGCGTAATATTTTTCAACAAAAGCACACATTATTATGACGTTAAAATTTCATATGCCATCACTGGGACTAAACTACATAATCCCCCGTCATGAGGATCGCTTAGTTTCTCGCTTCTCTCTGCCGTCGTCGTGCGTAACTGCATTTCTATGTAAAAGAGGCTTTTATGTAAAAGAGTACAGCCTTCGCCCCCTCACGCATACTGCTGTACACACCTTGCTGATGCTTTGTTTGTCAGGGGTGGAAGGAAAAATGTCACATTACGATTATTGTAAAAAATATTCATCCCAGACTGGTAAAATATTATTTTTTAAATTGGCTTTGAGCGAAGACCTTTTTTCTATTTTATATTTTTATCTTAAAGCAAGTTATAAAACCGTAGTAGCAAAATTCAAATCATTACATAAAAATAATCGACCTTGGATAACTTCTAGACTGCTATATTAACAAATCATAGTTTTAAATCAACTGCGTTCAAGAATATGGACTTATAAATAGCAATAGCAGATACTGACATATTAAGAAAATTTGTAGTCGTTTGTTCGAGTAGGTTGTGATATAATATTATAATTTAAATTGATTGTGCGATTGTACGATAAAGATAAAATATTGAAAATTTTTACTTCCTTATAATATTATGTTGTAAAAAAAGGACCAATATCACGTAATAATACTTCAAATATAAAATATTATAATACTATCAACATTAAAAATTTTCTAGCCATTCAGTTTATAGTAATTTATAATTCCATGTAGAATAGCGAAATCTATAATTTTTGTTTTTATTCTACCTAAGAATCAAAATATTTATGTTGAATATTTGAAAAGTAAACTTTCTTTTTAAGTTAATTTATTTTAACTTTTGGGTATAATTTAACTGCATTAATCGACCCCAAATAAATTATTATGATAAAATATAATATATTTTGCATTAATTTTTTCACTTTTGCTCTTAACTTGGGAAAAGCATGCATAAAAATAATTATAAGATGGCAAAGGAGATTGGATATGTTTATGATATCCCTTTATAAAAATTCTCATTTATTTCTCAAACTAACATTCACATACACTTTTTACTGCTTTAATTCATAAGAGACTTTATTCGAGCCGTAAAAAAAACCCGTCAAGTGCACCCCTGGGTGGATGTATTTAAATTTAAATCCTCCCCCTGGCGTTTGGGGGTGGGTAAAAAAGTAAAAAACGTCTTAACTGTGACATGAAACCATTCACGTCACTGTGACGTCATCGGATCTCAATAAAAATGAAGCCAGAACGCCCTTTTACATTGTTGTAAAGTTTTATTTGGAATATTATAAATATGTCAGTGCTAAACGATGATGCAAAATAAAATTATATTGATCTGTATATAATATAATCATATTAATATACAATGAACAGAATAAAACCGACTTTAATTATTTTAATTTTAAGTTTATGTCCCGTTGCAGAAAATTTATTTTATACGGAGATTTTATAGGAGTTTTTCTGTAATTAATATACATTGAGCCAATTCATAATTTAAAAAAAAAACTAAATGATTCACCCGAATTAAGCCGTAGTCTATTGGCAATTGTAAAAGAACTTTCAAACACTTGATTCATTACCTTACTGGTCTGATCATGGAGCAGAAAATACCATAAATAACTTTTCACTGCTGCTATATTTTCTTTAAGGTATAACTGTGACTACTTCAACTTATCTCTGAATTGGTTAAATGTTTGACTTTAAATCAACATATAACGAAGAAAATAAAAAATCTTGGATGCATGTATTCTCAATCTTAAAAAAAATACAATGTAATGTTTAAATTCATTGAGTATATTTATAGAAGATGATCTTGATTCCTAAAAGTTGTTTCAAAGGAAAGACTTTAAATAATCCTTTAGAACGAGAATCAATTTATAATCAATCATACCTTTTAGCTTGAAGCGAAAATTATCTGAACCGGAGTTTTATGAATAAAATCATGGCAAAACAATCAAGCTAAAGATATATTATGTCCTAAAATCAAACTCAACAATTTTCCTAATCCATACATTCATATAAATTACAATTATATTTTTATTATTATTTTAGATTCAAATGGAGTACAAGGCACAACTATAAGATATTTCCCTCAGATGAACCGACCGCAAGATGATAGCGACAAGGCTGTCTCTAATCATTTATTGACAGGATGCAAACATTTGCAAGTGCTTGCCGTGAAAACAGAACAAGAACCGGAAGACTTCTCACATTGTACATTTATATATTTGATCCGTAAATATTCAGTGAAACGGCTACGTGTAAAACGCGAGTACGCCAACAAAATAGGTCAAGTGAAAATTTGTGCGGATCAAATGAGCAGTCACGCCGTCTCACGCGGCCCGCGCTTCGCGGGATTATATTGGATGTAAATGAAATAAAATAAAGAGATTGACGTGAGAATGAAGAACCTGTTGAATTGAGTTTGAGCCCTCCTTAGCATAAACAAGAAAGATGATGCGAAAAATAGAAATAGCGCCTACTTGCGAATATTCCGTCGTTTTTCGTGGATTTTTTCGTTTGCCGGGGAATCATAAAGGATTCGCTTTCACGGATATTGCAATTTACATTTAAATTAAATTTTATTTATTTCGAAACCTGAAAACTTTTTTTTACATAAATAATTGGTTTATGCTATTTATTTTGAAAATCAAAGCGGGAGTTTTTAATCTTAGTGAGTAGTTGATGTTGAAAAAAAATATTTTCAGTTAAGGTTCTTTAAAATATTTAATTATATAACTTATATTATAATATGAGCATGTAGTTTTAAGCATAATAAAGGTTTTGTCAAGTTCTAACGGTTTCTTCAAAAATAACGACAGAGTTATAAACGCTATGCGTTTGTAATTACTTTAAAAACTTGTTATTTGAACTTGGTGACATATTTGAAATCGAGATCTCACATTTTACAAATAAATGTTTTACCCTTCTCAGAGACTAGGCTATTAGTAAATCATTAACAGATATAACACGCTGTGAGAAGTATTTTTAATATTAATTGACCCTTAGATGCAAGAATACATTACGTAAAAATAAAATCAGTATTTTGCGCGTTTAATAACCGTTCATATACAAATTAATTGTTAACAATAATTTTATATTTTGAATTCGGTTTCTACATTTTAATAACTTAAAATAACTGAATTGTTGATATTTCTCTTCTTCATAAAACTCTGCCAAGAATTATTAAAAAAAACGGAACAAGCACATCTCATAAAATTCTCTTTATACAGTGGCAGCGCTGCTGGAAAGATCGCATTCACTTTTTTCCGCCATTTTGCGCTGCAGCATTCTACCTCACAATGGCGGGAGATATCAAAAACAAACCATAAACAGATGAAAAAAATAGCACGACCTTTGTGGCCGTAATAAGACGAGTGTTCCACACGAAAGCTCAGGCTATGCGACTACATGCATGAAATGAATTGTATGAAAACCCCTTGCAATGTGGTAAGTTCGTATGCGAGCTACTGGGTTGCAAGATGAAACTGGATACTTTTTTTGGAGCCTAACAAGTACACACAAAGGTCTCCAAATACATCTACTTAAGTGCGTATGTATAAAAATATAAATCTGTATATATATATATATATTTATGTGTGTGTGTTATACAAAGCAACAAAATTAGTAAAATGTCGTGCAAACGAGTGGCCGGCGAAAAATTTCAACTAAAAACAAATTATCACGAGAAATTCTTCACAATATTTAAAATGTATTTTTTATACAACTTAATCGATTTTACTTAATATAATATTTTTTTGTAAAATTTCACCAACACGACTAAAATATCACTTTTAAAAAATTACCAATACCGTTTTATATATTAATATTATTGCCACCCCTATGACTTGATTCGGTAATATGGCGCTATTTAGTGTGTTTACTCGTTTTTCAGATTAATTATCTATTATGGTCTACGTTCTTAAACCGTTTGTGAGTTTATCGTATTGAGAATAGTACTGCGTGTTCGTATTTCTGTCAATAGCAATATTACTAACTAAGTTGAGCGGATAATTAGCGGCTTAATAATTAATCTGCTATACAGCGGATATTCATAATGTAAAGATTAACTATTTCATAGTTGGCATACACACATATTATGCTCTAAAACCGTATGGTACAGTCTTAGAAATTTAATAATATATATTAAATGTTTCTGCAATTGTAGGATTTTCGTATCTCAGTCAGTACAAACAAATAATATTAGCGTTTACAGTTTAATTATGTGTTTTTTTGCGTACATATTGGATTATATCGTATTCAATAAATAACCATTGAAAAGTTTTAAAAAAGTACAGATTCAAAGCTATAAAGATCTCTTAATGTGTTTATAAATTTTGGCAGGAATTATTGTTAGAATTTCTTCTTTCTTCTTGGGTGTTGCGCTACGTTTTTATTACTTGTTTTCAAGGTTCAAAACAAAATAAACGACCAGAAAAAGCTCGCCAAATATTATTCTCTGACTGTACGTATAATATAAACGAATTTCAAAGTTCTTATCGGAGCAGCCGCGTTTTGTCTCTGAAAATTCTAAGGATATTTTAAACTAACACACGAGTTGGAAGTTCCACTATTGTCTTCGCTGCCGTGAATAGAAAATCCACGAACAATATATTGCTTCGCATTGTCCATTTCTACGCCCCTCTACACAGCCTTTAAAATAATACATCAGAATGTTTATTAATTCCATATTCACAACTAACAAAACAGATTCTTTTGAAAGAACGCGCGGCTACCCTGTAGCTTTGAAACAATCGGCTATTTATTTTTTCTAATGAATACAGATTAGTTTCATTACATGGCTTTGCGAATTATACTAACCTAATGAAGGCAACCATCAATCACTTTTATTTACATTTATTTTATTTACTAGTAAGCAGCCTATGTTATATTTATCTTATTTTTATCCTTTCTTTAATAAATAAACTTTAACAAAATAAGCCTGTAATAAATATAACATAAATGCAAACAGCATCGTATTTCAGTTATCAGTAAAATTCCTAATTTACCGTTGAGCTTAAACTTTGAGTAAATCAGTTTTTTTTTTCAATTTTGTAAAATAATAAATTGTCTCTGTAAAAAAAAATTGGAACGCTTATCTAAAAACCATTTTCTCCTATACAACCTTTCTAAGATTTTTGCTTATGGAAAAGCCAAAATATTTTTTTGCTTGAAAAATATATTATCCAATCGCGCAACCTTCTTTTTAGAAAATATCATAAATACTTAGAGCCATCTAGTATATGAACCTCAAATATTCATGAAAAGTCAAAAACTGTCCGACTTTCATTTACCATCGTTTATCAACATCGTACTTTTTTAAAACGACATGATTTATTTTTATAGTCATATTCTTACTTTTCAGGACACATTGTTCGTACATAGATGCCACGCCCAACCTGTTGCTGCGAAGACAAAATATGACCCTTATCAAAAAGACAAGCCAAAATTACGAAATACAATAAAAAATACTTTTAATAGAAAACAGTATCAGATCATAAAAAACTATTATATCTGGCCAGTAAAAAGCTCCCCTCCGTGCGGCGCCCCAAACAAACTGAACAAAGAACATTTAAACTTTAAATAGATCAATCGCACGTAAATTGGATTCTTGTCCGCTCATATTGGAATAGTTACGTAAGCCGAATTAGTCTTTATGGCGTATTGAGAAGCCTTCCTATGTAAGTATAGAAGACCTGACGTTGACTGATAATCGATATGGTCTATTTTCACTGGCCAATACGCGATGAGGGTGTATCATTTTAGGAAAAATATACCTCAAAGAAAGAAATTTTGGGATTGACGAAAAAACGTATTAGTCTCTTGATAGTAAAGAAATATTATTCTTCAAATTTTATAAAATTAATTTGATAGTTATTAAACTCAAACAAACATCATTTTTGGGTCTGATGTCACGTTAAGTTTAAATAATTTTAATTTAACGTTTCGTCTCCGCTTAAAAAAACCATTTTCATTCAATGGAAATAGTTCTAGTAAAGAAAGCAAAACAACAAGGAAGTAAAAAAAAATTGATACGACTTAAAACTAAAAAACAAATGCTTTTTAATAGACCGGTATACTTTTTTAATAAAATTGACGATAGAAATATTGATTTATACATTACTTTTCCAGTATGAAACAAATATATTTCATGGGATATAAGGCTCTAGTTTATTAATTGCATCGGAAATGGTTATAAAAGTATTCAGGCCATCGTTTTTATATTTGAGCAAAACCTGAGTACATGTACTTAAAAAAAAAAACTCATGCTTAGACATTTACAAATACCGTAACATTTTCACTAAGAATTTTTAAGTTGAAATATTTCTTTAAATAACTAAATGAAAAATGAGTAAATAATTTTTAATTTACAAACAAATTGTATTTGTAGTAATAAAGAATATACTTTTATCTTTTGAGCTTAAATCTATTATTATATGTTTTCGGTTAATCTTTAAGAAAGCATGGGAAAACAAGGAGTGAAAAGGTTTTCATATGATCAGTATTGATTTGGAAACCCTTAAAATGCTAAAAGCTTGAAAGATATCCAGCACTTTGCTTACGTGGTCGGCCGTGTAAACCAGCCGTAATATTGAGATACACCTAAAACATAAGATGCATATCTAGTCGATTGAATCAATTAGATTCCTAAAGTTCACATATTAAAGCTGCTCGTGCGTTGCGTGCTTTTAAAAACTGACCTTATCATACTGTTTTTTATTTCACAATTTAAAACCTACAAAAATTTACAGTAGCTTTTTTTATAATAAAAAACTCATTTCAATAAATAAAACATAAATTTTCTGAATTAAGTTCTAAAAGAATATTCAGGATGTACTGAATTTTTTTTCATTTTTTGATGAATTTATTACCGGGCTTTTAGAGTAAATTTAATGCTTTAAATAATTGACGTTTTTTTTGGAGTTATATATATATATATATATATATATATATTCTCCTACAAGTGCGCCTTCCCTATGATAACAGAGCAGGCTGTCACTAGCAGAGGAGTTATTCTCAGTACAATTAATTTGATTACTGAACCGGCTAGGCGCATGACCAAACACAAAGCTGTCCCTTAGAAAACCATCAATAAAAATACGACCTAAATATAGCCTCGAGTTTTTCTTCCTTCTATTAAAAATAGAGGTGATCCAACTAGTTTATTTTCTGGCTTGTAAATTCGAAATACATCGGCCTACTTGGTCAGCAAGATTTGAGATTACAGAGTAGTACAATCGGTGATATTATTACCCCATAGTCTGAAAAATTATACTTATTTAAATTATTTTATAATATAAATACATCATCTCTTAACAGGTTTCGAGGCTTTTGTTATTATTACAATTACCACTACTTCCACTAAAAAAATAATAATGAATCAGCTGTTATTTATAAAATCGTTTGAATGATGATCACCGAGTGAGAAGGTCATTGAATTGTACGATCTTTTCAAGCAAAAAGTATTAAAATGATAATTTTAAAAATACTTACATATTTTTAGTAATAATTAATTTTCTTAGGTTTTCTATGTTAGGTTTTGACGTTATTTTTAATCAAGTTAAAAAAATTTAACAAATTTAAAAATGCTTATAGTGTGGTTTTTTTTTCTTCTAAGTTATTTTGAATATTTAAAAGATATATCATTGTAAAATGTAAGCAATAACAATATTCAAGATGCAGAATTCCCCATCTGCAGTTTTATAGATTAAATATCTGTTGAACTAACTTATCACTGAACCATTTTTCTAACCCCTGGTACAAGTTTCCACCCCTGCATAACGAAATCATGTCTCGAGATGAAGCATATACGGCGCAGCTTCGATGGCTGGCTTCGCGTACCTGAAAACTTTATCCTAATAAACATGGCAGGGTATAAATTTCTTCTTCCCTTCGATTTAACTCGTTTATTATTTTTATTTATTCTCCCTCGGAATCGGCCACGGCCGCCCGCTGAATAATGTATGTGTGTTCGTAAATAAGCCGATTCATAATAGATTTCACACGGAGGGGGAGGTAGGGGACGAAGGAGGATCGGAGCTGTTATTTCGGGGTTATCTCTCACTTATTATTCATGTTTATTGAACACCCCGTGTATTGCCTTCTGCCACAGTGCGCTTAGAAAAAAACTTGCCAATCTTAATCTCACTTCTTGTTTGTAAACAGATAAAAAACAAAATTTAGGTTTTTGCACAAGGATGTTTGAATTGTGCTAAACCATAAAACTGTGTGTGCCAACTTTTTCAAAATACGTTGGGGATATATTTTTATCTCTACTATCTTATCTTGTTTATTGTGAAATCTTATTTTTCAATAAAACATTTATTTATTATTATAAATAATTCATGAAATGTAAACCCACAATACTTTGCGTGAGATAAGGAATGGTTTTTATTTTTATGGAATCGTATTGATGTTTGTATATAAGTGTATATCGCATTGGGTCGATTTTTGAGTACCACATCTTAAATCAGTCAGTTATAGAAAAATTATTTTAAAAAACTACTATAAATATGTTGAGTATTTTTATTTGAAATATTTAAATAAAAACGCGTTTCTGGCTCCTTTCAAAATATTCCTTTCAAATATGTTCAGCCCAAAAACATCGGTCGTTTATTAGCACATAACGTTTAAAATTCTTTCTTAGTTGATTCAACAATTGTTTGGGTATAAATTCGACTCGAATCTATCTAAATAGATATTCCTAATTTATTATATTTAGTTATTGTATACAGGAGTGCCTGCGCAGGCTGTAGAGAGGAGGGTGCGCCATAACAATTCGCCGATAGCCTTTTGTCTCGGCGCTGATCTCTCAGCTTCCGGCCAAATCTGTCACATAAAATGTTTTATCCACTCTTTTTCATTACCGCCCTGGGATTGGTGGGCCGCCCTTACCTTATCTGGGTGCAGCTGTGTTGTGAAGGACTAACAAATGGGAATCCATGGAAAAAGGGGACAAACAAGGAAATGCATTATTTTTCTTTTACTTGTTGATATTCTCTGTTTCTTTAATACTTTTCACTTACTCTTTTTTAATGCTTTTTTTATTTTTAATATTTTATTTATTAAAAAAAAGTAACATAAATATAATAAGAAATTGTATCATTGAACGACAATATCACTCATTAAATAGCGTGCTGGATATTAATATATATTTTAGTATCAAATATGTTTGATATTAAAATATAATTACCTTTGTGAAATATAATTATACTTTGAAATTATGTAGTAAAATCAGAGAATCTGCTTTTGAATGTTTTCATCCGAAACACTAATAAAGATTTTAATTTAAATGTATTTTATAAGGTAACGTGTTATTACTAGTATAATAAGTTTCCATATGTATATTATATAAATTAAGATAGTGAAAGACAATGCTTATTATTGAAAAACATGCAAACAAAATTACATGATGTTAAATTAATAGAAATTATCTTTGTTGCTAGAGTCAAAACATCGAAACCTAAAGATATTAAGTATTAATTAAGATGTTACCAATCAGGTAATAGCGAAAAAATGATGTAATTAAATTTTTCTTAACAGGACATCGATATATTTTTTTCTATCAATATTTCAGAGATTTGAGATGTTCCAATGTATAAAAATATATAAGCATCATATTTGAAACAAAAGGTTGAATAACAAGAATCGGTTTATTAAAAAATATTTTTACGTCCTAAATACATCAAGAGAGTAATAAATTGGTTTTGGCTAAAAAAATTAAACTGGGTATCAATTCGAAACAAGCGAAAAAGTTAAATTTAGTTGCAAAATATAAATTAAAATAATGTTTACAAAAAAATAAAGTTTATAAATTAACATCGTCAGTGTAGTGGTGCCGCTCCTCCATCATGCCGACTTTATTGATTTAATTTACTTCTTGTTTTTAAGTACCATAGTAAAGTTTAGGGTGCATCCGGTTCTGGAACCTTCAAGATCCTTTTTGAAAGCAAGAAAAAAGTTAAAGGGATGAAGTTAATAATTCAAAAATGGGTGAAGCGGACTTCCGCTGAGGACTAGGGTGATATTTTTGGACTGAAGACTATTGAATAAGTAGTATTTGTATTGAAGCAATATGACGTAAAGTATCTTTTTAATTATTTAAAATATTTAAACTTTTACTACCAGTGTTATTAATAAATCAACCGACTATGATTTAAAATCTATTAAATATTTTTTTTATATTTGTAGTCACGTTGAATGTACAGCTAAAGTAAGCACTCTTATACTTCTAGTAAAACCCACCTAAGAGGCCAGTTGCCTCGCTCTTTGAGAAAGTATCAAAAGCCTCACTTACAGCCTCCTGTCAGATCTGATAACGTAGAGCGGACAAGTTGGTCCTTAAAACTACTCGCTTAGAAAGTAGCAAGTTCTTTGATTCTTTTCGTCTCACGACACCGATCTCTGAATCTCACAATGACCTTAGCATCGGTCAGAGATTTTCATGGAAACTGAACTTTTTTTCTATCTTTCCCTCTTGTATACTTCGTATGATAAATCGAATTTAATTATAAGTTAAATTTGTCAGTAAATATATGCAATTAGAAAAAAACCTTTTCTATCTCATTAAATTTGTAAAGTGTAAATATAAAATGTAAGAAAACATTTTCCGTAAATAATTAAAAAAAGTGTAAATTATGTTCTTCCTTACCTGTTCTTCTTTGAATTAATATAAAATTATTCAATATATCTAATATACTATTCAGTAAAATCTTAATTCATTTATATTTCTGTTTCGAGTTCTTCAATTTATAGATTTTTATTTAGCTGCATTACTTAATTTGATGGCTTATAAGTCTTCGTAAAAAAAAAAACATATCATCTGCTACTGTTTAATTTCAAATAAAAAGAATATATTAATACATTTCTCGGTCTATGTCTCTTTCCGTCTCTCAATCTTTCCGTCATCAATTTGCACTGCACCCTTCGTAGCGGTCTGGAACATCTCCCACAACTTCCCTTCCTCATCCAAGACGTTCCCAAGCTGCGAGAGGGTGGTTCCTGTCATGTCCCTGACCTGATCAATCTATCTTAAGGGAAGTTTTCTTCTACCTTCTCAAAAGCAACCATTTTTTTGTCAAATATAAAGCAAGCCACAATTTAAATATTTAAATTATTTTTTATCCAACATTTAAATATTTACCCGAAAATCAAAAGTGAGTTCTAAAAGCCTTGTTTATATTGCTTTCAAATACACGATTTGCAATCATGAAATCAACTAAATTGGTTGCAATGAAAAACGTTAATGTATTGGAAATTTGATGGTTTTAATAATGTATATAATAGTTACTCCATTTCGACATCATTTTGCAATAAACTTGTGCATCCTAAAATGGCGCACAATTATCACGTTTCCGGTGATATTATTTTACCATATGCATTAAAAAAAGTTGCGTATCTCTCGAATGCATTCTAAAAAAAATCTGCACAGAATGGTGCCAAAATTGTAACTCTCTGGCAAAAATACAATAAGGAAAGTGCTACCAAGTTTAAAGATTCAGTCGGGGTCGTGACGCCATTAAACTTGGAGTAGATAATAGAAATAAATAGACCGTTACGCTTTGACCGTGATGCTTTACTCGAAACTCCTGGCATAATGTATACCTGGAAGAAAATAAATATTCTAACATGCATACATTGCATGCTGATGGTAGCAATGACCTTTTCTTTATGGCAGTGCCAATCGTTTCCAGTTTCAACTAGACTTGTGACTATATTCCCTGAACGTCTTTTCCTCTATTGCCTCTATTGCGGATTTGTTATGGGGAGTATTATTGTTACCTACCTACTTGGTATAGCTTGCATACATAGACCATCGACTACTCGTAAAAACAGAATACTTTCGGACCAGCAGTTGTAACCAGTTCAGAACGGCGCATTCGACTACTTGAGAAGGGTTTCGTAAATAAATAAGCACAAATTTTAACCAAAACTTGTCATTATCACACATGAATCCAATTAAAAAATTGACAATATTTTAGATTGATAGGCCATGGCTTTTTAGTTCAATTTTATTTAAACATACAAAGATAATTATTATATCATAAATTATATACGAATATGAATTTATTAATAATTGTTATTTAACGTTTGCATTCTTCGCGATATTTAAATTATATAAAAATAATTATAACGTATTTAGTATTGAAGTTTATCGCAACAGCATATTGTTAGTAATTATTAGGCATTGTAAATTTGCCTGGGTTTTGTTAATTCATTCTCGATAGCACTGCCATTATTTCCTGTAGTAAATCATGATATTGAATTTATTAGAGATTATTTATCTTTGCCTCTGCGATTGTTTGTGAATTCCAATAATTTTAATGATTGAAATTAATGATCACACGCCTATAATTGTACCAGAGAGGATTTTGTAATAACTGTATGAAAAACTATTACGTCTGTTAAATGTTGTAGATAATGTTTAAATATATATTATGCTGCCAAATATACATAAAAAAAATTATTTAAAAAGTATTGTTGGTCTAACGTACGAATAAAATATATGATCATGAAAAATTTCTGTGAAATTTCATTCAGACGACACAGTTCATTTTAGATTTATTATTTGAAAAAATATCAACGTATAACATTCCGTCCTGCTCATTTTATGACACACTGACCTAATACTGCGTATTCATAAAAAAAAAATTATAAACAAAGGATCATAGGTCTAAATATTTCTATCTACAATAAAAACTTTGTGACTGCGTCGAGCCCACAAATTATATCACCATTAACATTTTAACACTTTTAACACTAATCACTATCAATAAGTTTAAGATAGATACTCGTAAATAACTTATTAGAAAAATATAAAAATCTATTACGTATTCAATTTCTTTGAAGCTATCTGATAAAAGTAAAACGAATCGACGGCGTTAAGTTCACATTTATGACATAAGAAAGTTGAATTTTTTCCATATTCATATATAAGTCATCTTCTGACCGCGAATTTTTGTAGTTCTATATTATCAAACTAACGCTCTAATATATGTTTGCACAATTTCAATAGTAATTAAAGTTAATACAAAATCACTTGCCCAAATGCCGCCATGTCATGATGAAATCGCGACCTACCTTGTGTGACGTCTTCGTGGAAGAAATTGACTTCGACGAGCCCACATTGAAGATTCACCTGCTCCTGAGACATCAAAGCGATCTGCATCACACAACACTCAATCACTAGTTTCACTACAATCTACTCAAATTTTATTATACTATAAATTTCATATGGATACGTCTGTCGATGCAATGGCGTCTTAAAAAGACATACTTCCAGAACTTTTCACCCAAAATATTTGAACAAGATGTCATTTTTATATTATCACTATAATTCAAAAGAAACAAGCCTAAAGACTAAAGATACACAAATATGACATTTTATATAAATACACGTTTATTTTCAACTCACTGGTATATTAAAATGTCACCATAATTTTGAGAAACGTTGCAATTCTTTAAATACAAAATATTTGGTAGAAAAAATGCAAAAGTTAATATTGAGCACCAGTACTAATTTTGCCATTCAGTTTTTTTTTTATTTTATTTCAACAGATACACGAAAATAACAAATTTTAATTAATTGCTTCATCACGAAGCACACACGTCAAGGTCACTTTTGAAACTGACCAATGTTGTATGGAAAGACGTCACAGCACTCGGAAACACAAGACTTGTTGAAATGTAACAATATCTTACATACATCACCCGTGCATTTAATTGTTATGAAATCCATAGACTCATGTATTATATTGTTACATTGTATTCTCATTAAAAAATATTAACTTTTACTAAATCTGATAATTATTACAAATGATTTATTCTGAGATAAAAAGCGTATAAAATGAACGTAGTTAAATACTTATTTTTTTTTAACTTACTATCATGCAGAAAAAATCATTAAAAATATATCATTTTTATTTTATATGAATACATAAATTTTTACAATAATATTTAAAATGCTTCAATCTACTTACTATTCAAATATCACTGTGAATTATTTTATAATAATATAAATGAATATATGATAAAAATTATGAATATTTTATGACATGTTGGAATTATTTAGCTATGAAATGATAAGAGCGAAATCTAAGTAAAATCAATGTAAGAAATATTTAAATCAATCATTTCAGAATGTCGTTAAACTTAAACTTCAAGTGAGACCTGGCCAATAAGCTTGATGTTTCAAGTAACCACAATGTTAAATATACCAATATCTTAGATTCAACTCGGTGTCCTTAGCCTACATATAACTTCCTCTCATCTCCCATAGGATTTACTTCAGTAAAATAACCCAGTCATGAACTAACGATATTTCAATAAACCCATGCTCCCTCAAATTTTCCGTATAAACTTACCGTTGTGCATATGATGTTATATTTATAAAACTACCGGGTGACCTGCAACTCTCTAGGCAAAACTTGCAAGTGCTGAAAGTTTTACTTTTGCAAACAACAGTGAGCCTTTTAACCCGTGGCTACTACTCATGAATATATTTATGGCCTCAGACTCCCGAGAAGTTTAAATTTTATTAGCACATATTGCTGATCTTTAAACTGGCTTAGTAAATAAATAACAGGAGACTTTCTGTTATAATTAATAGCTGCAACTTTCAGAGCGCACTGCGCTCTTGTGCCATGTACATAATTTTGACTGCATTTTTTAAATGCTGTTTGTATTTACTTTATTTTCTTTGTTGGTATTTTAGTGTGTCTAATGCAATGCACGTACTAACGAAAACATAAAATAAAATTTAAATTTAAAAAAAATGTAAGTTACGTTTATGACTTAAAAAAGTAACTTTGCATAGGATAAATATTATGATTTCTAATTTTCTCTAAAATTATAAAAAAAGCGTTATATGTATAAAATTATAAAATTAAATAAAACTAAAATATTTTATGTCAAAAATATTTTCAATTACAAATTATTTCAATTTAAAGTGAGCTTGCAATTTGTTAATCTAACAAGCGTATGATTTTTGCAAAGCTATTTCGACACATTTGTAGTAAAAACATGTTTATTTAATATTTAAAACCGCTGAAGAGCGTTTTATACTGATCCGTGTCCATATTTGCATATAAAATTTGTTTAAATTTGTGCTTAAATAGCGTAAGCTGACTAAAAAGGGATTAACACAAATATTGTAGGTTCACACTTTAAACAGCGTTATGTAATAATTTTAAATCTGTACTAATATGTTTAATCAATCACATCATATATGTTCTCGTATTACAGAATAATAGTAAATAATTATAAGTTTTAATTGTTTTCCTCGTATGCCATTTTTTTTTAGATTAGTAAAAATCTGTTCCTGTGTTTTAAAGAAAAGCCGACTTAAAAACTGATGTAAATTTTAATAAAATATATTCAGAACCAATGTATTGCTCAACATGGATCTTTTTTTATCTTACTTACCATATATTTAGGTTTCCTGCTACCTTTTCATTTGTTTAAATATACTCGTAAAACTAAAATCAGAAAATAATTACGAACTAAAATACGAAAGTTTTACTTGGAGCAAAAATCGAATAAATAATATTTGATATTTTACACTTTTATCACTTATTTTTAGTGACTTGAAAAAATAGATTTTATAGTAAAAATAAAAATATAAAGATTCATAAATTCGTAAATTGAACGGCTAGAAATCACCTGGTTCGTAAAACATGTACATATTTTGCCATCGTGTTTGTATACAAGTTGTTTTTTAAGAAATGTTTTTCGCGGTGCGTATCTCACACCGCCTTATACATTTTGACAGCGGCCTTGCATGTATATTTACAGAGGGTGGAACATTGTGTTTTCCTTCCAGCACTCCCTTCGATCAGATTTACTTAAATTCAAGAAACGGTGAAAAAGAACATCACCAAGCACACGTACCGATGAGGATGGGACGATAAAGGAATACTCTACAAAAAGTCAAATAAGTCAGTCTGTCGAAAATAAGAAAAAAAATACAATAAAGCACATTGCCGTATAGATTTTACTTATTTTTATTTTTGCTATACATTTTTAAATTATATTCTCTAGAGCTAAGAACCACAAACTCAAGACATAAAGTAGAACGATAATAAACAAATAATTATAAATACTAGCGTATTTCTTAAAAAAATGTATTCAATCGAATATCAAATTCAAAGCAACCTTTGCTCTTATTTGCAAGTATTGATTATTACAGTAGTAAAACTATTTTTCTTAACTTCTTCTTTTAAAATGTCTTTATACAATAAATTTGGCTCACAACAACCACGTAAATCAACGAAAATAAAAATCAACGGTTATATTCAAGACATCTGCGTTTGTCCGAAAAATCTGTAATATTTTTAGAGTATTTTCACCCCACCGATCTATTACTATAGCAAAAACGCTTGATTGCGTAATTTCTGTAGCAAATCAAAAGAACCATATCGAAACCTTAAAAAAACTATATAAAATATTTGAATATTCTTTTGTGTAAAATTTTTAAAGTACCACTTATAACATTAACAAAATGAAAACAATTTAAAGAACATACAATTTCCCTAGTGTCTGAAATATATATAGTTTGTTTGTATTATATCAGTCGCTGGGGAGCGTGACAGAAGACACCACCTGTTGGCAGCGGCGGGTGGCGACAGCCGCCATTCTGAATTATGGGTGGCAAATGAATCTGCCGAGATGGCAGAAAAACACTTTTTATACCCAGCCAGCAGGCCAAGCAAAATGTCAATAAAGTTCAGCATAGTGTACGCGTGTTACAGAGGCCAATCCTCAATAAAACTTAAAGAATTCCCTACGTTCACAAGGAAAAATATACAAGACTAAAATAAATAATATTTACTGTACGATGTGCTGCATTATAATTTAAATCTTCTGTTGTTTTGTTTCTGGTACTGGGATCATCTTCAGGGAATTGAATATTTCATAACATGATAGTCAAAGAAAGCTTCAGTACCGAGGCTAAAATATCAAATGATTCAAATTTTAATGCAATACAAGACCCAATAACAAGCACACCTAATAGCAACAAAAACGTGTGCATATATACAAACGAAAATTTGTTTATTATATATACTACAAGACAGTCGTCATGTCGAGTATTTGATTGCTATACAAATATACCCTCCACGCTTTTCCCATCCTATTGCTTGTGCATGGCTGCCATTCTGTGCTCTGAGCATATGTAAAGGATCAGTAATGTACTTGTGTATGTATAATTATTATGGAGAAACTTGTTCCGGAAGTACCTTGCGCAAGTGGGGAGGCTCTTGTTATTGTTTCTGTAGCCCGCTCTAAATAGAATATCAGAGCTTTGCTAGGGAAGGATTGTAAAATAATGCTTTTGGGCACCAGCAATATAAAAATCTTTCTTTTAATGTAAAAGAACCAGGAGACCCACTCTGAAAAAAGACACAGAGTCGGAGACACGTTCTCCTTAAAAAAAACCATGAACAAACATAGAAGTATATTCAGTGCGATAGTCACCAAACTCCTTTAAGAAGAGGCACCTGAAAAAGATACGAATAAACTAGATGCCTTAAAATTCTACAAAATATCGATATTGTTACATCGTATTGACCATAATCTAAGTTTAAAATTTAATTTAAGTATAATCTATTTTAAATATATTCAAGCCAACATACGAGTACGTTATTCGTTCAATGCAACAAAATAGTTCAAATGTTGTAAACTTAGGTATTATGCACACTTAAATTGTAAAAAAATAACCCTCGTTTATTTTAAAAATCAAGAGATTACTCGTTGCTTTTTAATCCAATACTTTTGTTCGGTTATAATAAATACCATTCGAGGAAATGCCTGTAAAATACAAATGATTCTGGCTAAAATAATCTCGATTGAAATTCACACAGAGTGCCGGTGGAGAGCTTTTCATATAGATATTTCAACAGAAATACAGAAAGCTCTGGCCTATGAGTAAAGCGTACGTATGTAGGGTAACCAACACAAGCACCGACCCTTCTCGGATCTACTGAGCGGAAGTCGAAAAAAACCATACTTGAGTAAAAAGAGCTTATATGGATAAATCGATGTATAATTATTTGAAGGATATTTTGATCTAAATATAACACGTAATCAAATTTTAGCAGTCAAAGAAAAAAAAATTATTTGCCAAATTGGCACATTCGTAGATTTTTTCGATATTTTTTATATAAGCCTAAAATATATAGTATTTTGAATATTTCTATTTAATGAAAAATATCTGTATTTTTTTTGAGATCAGCATTAAAATGTTTGTAACAATTTTTCATGTTCAATACAAAAGAGTTTCATAAATATTTGACGATTTACTATAGGGATCAAACTCGCCAACGTGAGTTGAGGTGAGTTAAATATATCGGGTAGAATACGTTTTCATCAGACTAAATGTATTTCTTCGACAATTAATGGATGTAATTTAAAATAGATATAGATAAACGGGTTACTTGAGACTACAAAAATACCTCGATTTTTTTTCATTTTCAGTAAATATAATAAAGTGATTAGAATAAATACACACGAACGGTTAGTTTTTACCTGCTTACAAATGTGTATGTTTTATTTTATATTTCCCATGGTGCTCGTTCCTGGTTACATTACCCGACTGGAAATATAAGAAATGTTCCGGAAAGCCGACAGCCGCGCAAGTCACGTAGTAATTGCAATTGAAAATTTCACCGTACGTCGCTATAACAAGAATTTTCCGATTCGTCGAAGAATACAAAGATTTTTTCCAATAATGAAATTTCCCGAGCTAGGAGCGCATAGACATTACACTTGCGGTGCGCGTGCTTTCATAATCTTAACTCGCAAGAGAATTGCATTCATCTTAATAAAATATACAAAATGAAAAACCCATTAACTAAAACATTTTTGAGCTGACAAATTCATGTTTTACGCTCCGAAGATTTTTTTGTGTACATCGTAATTTTCAGTTCGTACTATACAGAGACGAGCCTTTATTAATTTTTACAGAAAGCTGAAAATTTGCAAGGAAGATTAGTATTAACATTCAGACCTATGAACTTTGAGCCAAACAACACGTCACATAAATATTCTTTAAGCTGATCCACTAAAACACAATCCACTGTCTTCGTTCGTCATAAAACATCAAGCATTGTAAAAAATTAAGATTCAACAAACTCAGTAATTTTTTTGTTGTTGTATTGAAGAACCTTTTCAGCGCGGTTTTGTTAAGTTTACATATTTAATAAATGGATAGCTAACCGCCTTAACAGAAAGTGAATTTCTAAGGATTCTTATTTAGATTCTCGCAGTGAAAATATTTGAGCTCAGCTGCCTTGCTATCTGCGCTGGTTTTTCGTTGGTTTTTAGGAACCTCTTTTCAGTAGTGAAATAAACATGAATTCAGAAGTTCTTCGCTTGAAAATGTATGAAAAGCTATCTTATACGGCACGGCATCGTAACAATGCAACGAACGATGTTCATTACTCTAGTATTTACTGTTCAACTTGTTGGATATATCAGGTATTTATTTTAGCAAATATCAATATACATTTAACTGATATTTTAAATAAATACTTCTATGATTTTTGTATTTATGTGTTGTTGTTTATTTGTGATCGGTTTTGCCAACCTGTTTTGTTGGTATTTTCAAACGAAATCTGACTTCGTTTGAAAATGCCAATGAAAGTATTTATATTTTAAATATCAAAAGGGAATTTCAACAAGAATTTTCTGTTTTTTTAATTTAACCGTCTTTTTTGTAGACACCCACTGTGACACTAAAGTTTCACACTTTTAAATTTATAAACCATCCAATTTTCAATATATTATCAAAAATAAATTAGCTGTTGCGTTTAGTATTACTATTAAACGAATTTTATTATCATTTTTTTTAATTTAAATGTATATCCTGAAATGAAGTCTTAATATCCATTGGTTAATCTGTGACATGGCTTTACATAATATATATGACACTCTGTAAGCAGGTGATGCATTTGATGATTCAATTGATGATTCTTTAAATTTATATATAAAATTCATAGATAAAATTCAAATCCATTTAAAAATACTAAGCAGGTACAAAAACTGTTTTTTTAATTATACGTAATAGCGTAGTCTTAAATGTCGAACCTTTGTTAAATAAGTGAAAATAATAGTTTTAATAAATATTTTAATTAAAATAATAAATAGAAAGGCACGAAATTCAAATAAAACAATACAATATTTCAGTTAAAATAGAATCAATACTTCTGTATGTATTTATTCGCTCGAGAATGTTATTAAAAAGGTAAAGCCTTTTCCATAAGTCCTCCAGTGTGCCTGAAAGCCTTCGCGGGTCGCAGGGTTGTTCGCTGACTGCGTGAGGCCTTTTTATTCGCACCCACCCCCAAAAGCTTCCCTATTCTAGAAAGCTTAATCCTCTGCCAAGCAGTGCTGTGAAAATATGGCTTCACAACAGTGGGAAGCATGTTATATTCTTCTTTTTAGTCCAATATAGTCTTCAGTAGTACAGTACAGAATTTTATGCGTGAACTAAAAATATATATTTTTTAATTTATAATGATTACATGCATAAATGAGAAATGCAAAGACTAGAAATAGTAATTGCTATTTTTTTAAATATTTAATAACGTAAGTCGTTTAAAGAAATTTTAAAAATAAATAAATAAAACTGATTTTTTACTAGAGAAGTCTTACAAAGAAGTCATAAAAAAGCATTGAAATAGTTTCCAACTATCAATTACTTTTCATGTTTATGTTTTGTTCAGTTAAATAAAAATAAGAACAAACGGTATTTATTATAATTTTTATACTATATTTTCAAATCCAAAATGATAACAGTTCAGAGAGCGCTGTTGTGTAATATAAGCGTAATCGTCTCATAAAAAACTTCAAATATTTTACATCCCCGTCGGCGAGGGTGGAATCAGAATTTTACAACGCCGCCATTTCTCGTAAACATCGCGAGGCATAAAAAAATGCTCTCCGAGCCTGGACTGGATTAATTACAATATTTCAACATGAAATTTGGGATGATGTCACCTGGGAACTGTTTATTTGATTACATTTTTCAAAAGCTAAAATCACTAACATACGTATTATTGCTATTAGTAAAACAGATTATTCTGCTTTGTTATAGTATTAAAAGTTCAAAAGATATATGATATGAAATAATTTACTTGATTAAAAGAACTTCAAAATAATATATATTTGTTCGTTTTTTTTGGCCGTAACACCGAATTTTTAACGCACGAAGATTATTCAATTACTTAAAAAAAACATAAGAAACAGATTAAATAAATATTTTTATAAATAAACTATATGTCCATTTGACAAATATTTAACTCTAATTGATATTAAATAATTGTTAAAGTACAGCTCAATTAATTTTATCAAATAAAACATTTTGAAAAAACTATAATGAATAAAAAAAAAATTTCAATCTTAATCAGCTTTAAAACTTAATACTTTTTGTGATTTTTTCACATAATTACGGATTTTTTTAATAACTTTTTATTATAATAAAAATATAAACATTCATCATCTTTTCACTAGGAAAGTATATTTTTGTTTATAGCTCTTTATAGCTATAAACTTCATAAAAATAATCATTTTAAACTCCAAATAATCAATTGTAATTTTTGATGTATTATGAAACCATTTACAAGTTTAATAAATTTTCAAGGCGTAATCTCCAATCTGATTAGTTGTTGGTTTGTCGGAAGTACAGTGCTCCAAGGTTGTAATCCAGATATCTTCCTTTAATGTGAAACCATAAACAAGCTTTATATATTTTTTTATACCAAGAATTTTAAATAGATCATTAAGTATTTTGCTCTATCTTTAATTACAAGAAATCTCCGATCTGTCTAGTTGTTGGTTTATCGGCAGTACAGTGTTCCAAGGCTGTAATCCGGATATCTCCCTTAATGTGAAACCACTAACAAGTTTTCTCGCAGTTATATCAGAATACGTATTTCTACTTCTCAACAGCGCTCATTACATTTAAGTACCTCCAAGCTCCTCCATACACTCGCAGTTAACCAAATAATAACCGTAGCGTACGATATTGCATTATAAACGGCTATAACGCTACGTTAAGCAACATTAAAATTATATTAGTGTATTTATTTTCGAGAAAAATCTTGAAAACCTTTTTTTTAATGTGAAAAGAATTAAATACTTGTTTTTGATAATCTGAACAATCGTTTGTATTCCAGATACTCTTATAATATTTCAAATATAAAAATCAAATTATTCCATGGGTTTTTAAACACTCTGCGTGTTGAAGCCACCGTGGACGATACGCTGTTTTTTTAATTTGGGTAATCCTGCATTAAAAGAAATCTTTTTTGAAGGCAGAGTGGGGAAGACGCGAAATTGATCCACTCAGAGAAGCAGACGCACCCTCGTACATAATAAAGCCAAGTAACGCAGCCGGGGGTGGAAGGCTTCACTTTTTACCATCGAGGGGATGAAACATATTTTGGGCGGAGAGAGAGCTCGCGTCTAATTTATGTTGCGTGTAAAACATCCTTGTGAACTGCCATTCTATTGCCCACGGATGTTTCCTGACGTGAACTTATGTACTTTTACAAGCTGTGGTCCTGTACCAGCTCTGACGTATACTTTATATACGGTGTATCTAAACTCATGACGTCGCAGTGCAGTTTGATAAATAACAAACAACAACATCTGTGAAAAAAACTTTTTACGGATATTGAATGTATTTTCGCGTATTTAATACATTTTTATTGTATAATATTTTTCATGTGTTAAGTCCACTGCATGTCACTTAAAACTAGTTTATAGTTTTAAAAAAAATTCTCAGTTTTCCTTTTTAAGATAGCACCAACACCTATAAAAAGCATTATATTTTAATATAGACCTTTTATGTATAGTATCTATTGTTGGTGCTTTCATATGCGTTATTTTTTTTCAGGTCTAAAACCTGATAACCAATTCAAACAGAGAGTATGAGCGTTTTATTTCCACAAAACACCTATAAATCATTTAAAAATCCGTAAAAATTTAAATGTGTACTCCATTTAATTTAGCGACTAAAATGAAAAATACACTACAAAACGCTTAGGCCAAAATATAAATTGTACCTTATGCCAGTAGGATCAGTCCATGACTCCGAGGGCCATCCATTACTGGCCGTGACGGGATGCGGAGAAATAAATTGTGAAAAAGTTTTTAAATGTAATGAACGATTAACCTTGTTCGTGTAGGGACAGCTTAACAGGGGGCTTATACTAATTGGCACGATATTTCGAAAGACTGAAATCGTATCAATAAATTAAAAAATAAATATTTTACTGTCTAGTGGTCCAGTTGTTTATGAAGTATGAGATCTGAAGTTGAATCAATTATTTATAAAATTTGAACTGTCTTCACGTTAAATGATTAAAAGCCTTGTTAGAATAACTCTTTTCAAAATAAAATTAAGGGTGTTATTGATGAACAGCATCGTATTTGATCTTTGATGAGTAGTATTCAGTTTGTTATCTCTTATTACATTAATATATAAAATATATATTTTTTAAAACACATATATCAGTTCTATTTGTTTTTTTAAATAAAATACAAACAATTCTTAAATAAAATATAATTTTAATATTTTATTCAATATAAATGATAATGATTTCAATACCTAAACACAACCGCAACTGCTATTCATTCTGAATTATTTTGCTTCCACCACAAAATAATGCTAGAAGATAGGACATATCTGACATAGTGAATATCACCTAATGACGAAGGTTATACAAAAATGTCCTTATTTGGATATAAATCTAAATATCTAAAGTTAGTTCATCGCCTCATTTATCGTTTCATGTAAGAAGGTCTGAAATAAATCATCGAGCGGTGAGAACATAAAAGTTTTTCAAACATGCTCGATCCAGAGAGGAGGTGGCTTGTAAGCGGGCGAATTGAACCCAAAAATTTCGGCAATAAATCGTCTTGTAATTAAAAATTTATTTTTATTTTTCTGTCCAAGTTTTTTTCTCTCTAATTGAATTTCATAAATGATGCTTTTAATCATATTATCTTTTTTTACCAGAAAGTATATACTTTTTATAACTTCAAGTTGTACTTACAGAACTATAAGACCATAAGACCTAGTTTAATTTGTTACTCAAACCGGTATGGCAGAACTTATTTAATTATATTTGTTTTACATATAATTTTTTTTTGGAGTATAATTAATAAGCAACTGTGGCTGCTCTACCGTATACAAATGTACTAACTTTTCGTTTAATCTACATCTTGAAGCCATTTAACTTAAGAACCTGTACGAATATACACAAAGCTTATGTTACTTTAGTTTTATACAATACTATAAAAAAACAATGCCGTTTAGTCCTAAATTTCAAACAAACAAAATTTATTTCTTGTTGTACGTAACTATTTATTAGAGGCACTATAAAAAAAATTACTAGTTTTTCTGCAATTACTTTGATTAATAACTGTAATAATTATTAATTAACCGATTATGGATCGAAATAAAGTCATATTCACAGATCTCTGATTCCATATTTCCAACATGCTGTCATCACTTTTCTTCCGAGTTACTAAAATCGTTCTGTCAAATAAGTAACATTTCGTATGAATTCCCATTAAGAAAATATCAATAAAAAATAATAAAAGAAAGTCTGAGTTTCAGTTTTTTTACTAAACATATAACAATATTAAATATATGCACACAACACAATGTAGTTCATTATATCCATTACCAAAATGACAAATTTATTCATTTATACAGAATATCTGCATAAGTAAACACGTCAAATATTACAATTACATTGCTTAAATATTTGAATATCCTAAAAATATTTTCACGAACTTGTAAAGAAATTATTAAAATCGTATAAAAAAATTTAAGGAAAAATTGTATTTTTTTAATAAAAAGTAAAGTTTTAGTGTTTTGCTTCTACTGTTCGAAGCTTTTTTCATAATGATTAGGATTTTATTGCTTCGTTAAAACTTGATATACTGGAGGTATTTAATGAATATATTTTTAACGTTAACTACTACTTATTAACCTTTGCTATAGGAGTACGAAATCGAAATTATCCATTTTTTCATTTATAATAGTTCAATTTTAGCTTTTTATTTTCCATGGGAGGCACTTCGGAGGAGAACGACACGGGGGATGAGGTGGTGGCGGAGGACACGGCGGCGGCGGGAATGCTGGCGGGCATGCAGGCGGTTTGGGAGTCGGACACGGCGGGGGGCACGGGCACGGCGGCGGGGGGCACGAGGGGAGGGGCGGACAGGGCGGGGGACACGAGGGAGAACAATGTATCGCAGGGGGGAACGGCGATGGATACGGGGGGGGGGCGAGGCGGCAGACACGGCGGCGGGGGGATGGGGCAGGACGGAGGACACCGCGGAGGAAACGGCGGGCATGGCGGACACGGAGAAAGACACCGCGGGGGGGGCGGCGGGCACGGCGGACACGGCGGCGGACACGAAGGCGGACACGACGGCGGACACGGCGGAGGACAGCGCGGCGGGCAAGGCGGAGGGCATGGCGGAGGGCAGCGCGGCGGACATGGCGGAGGGCATGGAGGAGGGCAGCGCGGCGGGCATGGCGGAGGGCATGGCGGAGGGCAGCGCGGCGGGCAAGGCGGTGGACAGCTCTGCCACGGCCCCACAGGCTTGCACTGCGGCGGGCAGAAGGGAGCGGGTGGTGTGGGCGTGTGCGGAGGTCCCAGCGGGGGCGCCGTCTGAGGGCGGGCCGCCGCGACAGCCGCGGCTTCCACGGCCGGGGGACACGGCAGGCAGGCCTGATGGAGAGGCTCTGGACTGCACGGCGGAGACATCCCTGGCGCTTGGCCGGACTTATATGCTATTCCCCTTGCCTTATTTTTGAAATCTAAAAAATATGTATTGCCATTAATATATAAATAAAATTATATTACGTAAAACTATCAAACATAATACTACAATGGATAAACATCTGCTCATTTCTCAGCGACCAAACTATGCATCTCAAAAAAACAGTTAATAAAAAATATTTTATTTAAATATAAAAAATACCAATGCACAATGTTATTGAAACTCTTTTAGGCTATTTTTAGTCCAAAAATATTATTTATTTATATAAACGCAACTTTTTGTGTATTTGTCAGGTGTGTTTTCCGTACCATTGCTTCGAACAGGAAACTCAAAATTTTGTCTTTGAATAATTATCATATCTTTTTTGATCGGAGGCATCTTCTTGAAGATATCATTACACATTTTTTTTATAGCTGATATTGTTGGACGTGCCATTTTGTATTCAGCTTTCTATAATAACTGGACAAAAAATTTTATAGCTTGTAAATTATTTGACATCTCGAGTACTAGAAGTAAATTTAAACAAGTAATTTATAAACAAAGGCATCATTCCAAAATTTAATTTAAAAAGCAAACAAAACTAATAGGTTGTCTTTTTTGGTGTATTTAAAAAATAATACGTCTGCCAATAACATTTGCCAATAACGATTGACACTGACAGCTAAAGTTTGTTTTTCTTAGGTTCTTGTTTTCATAAAGAAAAATATGTAGATCTTTCTGTCATATATATAGACAACATCTTATGCCTCAATAATGCGAGACACCGCTATGAGATAAATTTTACTGACTACTTCCGATCAGCATCTAAAACAAAGATTTTGAGAACTATTTTACTGCAATCATACAGATCGCAAATATTTTAATATTTAAACTTTATATTATATAGGTGTCCCAAAATTAACGCAAGATTTGAATTTGTCGCCATTTTTTCGAAAAGGCTGCCAAGCTTTCATTATTTTTTAAATATTGTTCAATAATGAAGACACGTTGTTCTATCGTGTAACGCTCCATTTTTACTAACCCTAAACTGTCAACTGTAAAATTGTTTTTTTTAAGTGTTCCCAAAACTTTACTGCAAAAATGGCGACAAATTCAAAATTTGCGTTAATTTTAGGACATCCTTTATAATGAAACATTAAAATATATTCACACTTTACAAAACGATAACGTGTAGTTTTGTGACTTTGTGACCTGTAGTTTTAAATAAGTGTCTTTAATAGTTGATTCAGACTGCTCCTCTTGCATGGTGTCGGTTTCCTAAAGCCCTGCATTCCATCTCGTACACGTAAAGCGAATAAAACGACCCCAGCAGCAGGCTCGGACGACACCAGCCCTGACTACGATCAGTGAAAAACGGGGCAGTAAATATACCGCTATCGTATCAAAACACCTGCCCACTAAATATGCCTCCAGAACGGGCTGGTCTCAAAAAAAGTTTCAAAAAGCATGGACAATTGCAAGTGCTTCTCAATTCTAAATAATTTATTATATTTTTCAAACCTTAATATTAAATTATATTCGATCCTAATCTAGTCTTGCAACTCGAGTTATGACATATAAATTATGACTCCGGTGTCTTTAGCACTGAACCCAACTACCATTTTTAACTCACAATAGATTTTATTTGATTTTTCATAAAGAACAAAAAAAAACGAATGATGAGATTCACTTCTTTTGTAATTTCTACTCAGCGGAAGGTTTCCAAGAATACAGCAATGATGTCGACAGAAGAAAATATGTATAAATAAATTTAAAAAAATACATAAGTATATGTACTATATATTACGAGTATATATATTAATTATGTGAGTGTGTGAATTCAAATTATTTTCGATTCAATAACTATATTAAAATAACGTTACGAAATGTAGTTAGGCGTGTAAGTTTGGATGCAAAATTCTTCATCAAGTGCATTCTACACATGGCATAGGCTCCCAAGCGTAGCCCGCGGCCTCATAAACCTTCCCAGCCTCCAAGGACCGTTCATCACTGCCTTTACAATCCAGGGATACTCAAGTTTGATCTATAATATTATCACAGAGTGTTGTTAAAATCAAAAGCCAAATTTAAATATCCCATGAGTCACATACTCGTAGGTGTGGGAGTAAACGGAGTTTGTAGGCCGTTTGTTTTTTAGATTATGGTCTGCATTATCTCAGCAAGATAATTTCATGAAAATTTGGTTCTTTCAAAACTTATTTATTTATGATTCATGTAGTACAGATATTGTGTCAGAGTGAAAAACAGGTTTCTTATTGCTATCCGCTAAAAGATATGACATTCTCGTAAATATATTATTTAAAACGATTTTTATTTAGAAAAAAATCAATATTGGAGGTACAATTTTTATTTACATGAAGAGTATACGTATGTCTATTTTTTGGATTGAACGTCAATCAAGTGCGTATTTATTACCCATTACGGGTTTATTATATTATTATTAATATGATAAGGCACACTAGTTCACTCAAAGAAGATGACTAAAGAAATTCTCAGAAAAATATCATCGTGATTGATTCCAAAAAATAGACATACGTCTATGATGGTGCACGTCTTGGCTAAATTAATAGATTTTAAAAATTATATCCAGATTGGATTAAAAACGCTTCACTTGTTACTTCGATTAAAAACTTCAGTGCTCCAAGCTAAATATTGGTTGGCCTGGGCACATTGGTTCATATATAGAGTTGATTGTTAAAATTCTCGATCAATAGATGTGGTTCAATAGTACAATGGTTAGTACACCGGCCATGTAAGCCTGGGGATGTGGGTTCAAATCCCACACAAATCACGATGATATTTTTCTGAGAATTTCTTTAATCATCTTCTATGTGTGAACTAATGTGCCTAATCATATTAGTAATAATGAAGAGTATTCGTTAAAACTTCTGCACTATATTTTTATTAAGTTTCAAATGATATCAATAAATTAAATTTATAATATGAAATGTTTATAATATAAATTATTCCAATACTAGAAATGTAGCCCGTCATAAAATGACGTATTCGATGAACGATGCAATAGTGTTTGAACATATGTTTTGCTGACAATTAGATGAATATTTGATTTCATTTTGAACACATATATTTTGAATAACCGGATATTAATTTCGAAAGCAAAGCCATTCTAGGAAATATCACATTTCGTGTCACAAACAACGAATCACTTTCACTGCACTGTTCTTTATTAGATGCAGTCTTTATCACGTTCAATTGTGCTATTCTTTTTTAATTACGTTTGCTGTGCTTAGACGGTGTTATTTTTTTAGGAGGCATTTTAAATTATTAATGATGTGATTAATAATTTCTAACGCAACTAAAAAAGTAAATTGGTGACATAATCTGAAAATTTCTTAGAAGCATCATATTTTGTTTTTTTGTAAAAATTCTAAATTTGAAATTCTCGCTGTGAACAACAGAATCATATAATTTGTACATAAAGCATATTTGATAGTTTTATTTAATTAGTTTATGAATGAAAATATTATTCTATCGTCTTGAAATTCGGCACATAACTGCGGAAAAATTGATTAAAGTTACGTGCAAAAAATCAGCGTTGTATCTTTTAAGATATTCTATAGAGAATCAATATTTTTGACAAAGAGTACTTGGTGGAATTCCATTTTAATATTTTTGAATAAAATACTTGAGTGATTTTCCACATTTTTGTTTTTATTAGTGACCGGTTTTGCCAACCTTTCACGTTGGCATTATCAAACAGAGTGAAAGGTTGGCGAAACCGGTCACTAATAAAAACAAAAATGTGGAAAATCACTCAAGTTTTGTTTTTATTAGTGACAAGTTTGTTTTTATTAGTGACCGGTTTCGCCAACCTTTCACGTTGGCATTATCAAACAGAGTGAAAGGTTGGCGAAACCGGTCACTAATAAAAACAAAAATGTGGAAAATCACTCAAGTATTTTATTCAAAAATATTATTCTATAGAGAACCAAAAAATGAAACATACACACACACCCACCCACCCACACACAATGGATATTATTATAGTAGATATTTCAGAAGAGTACATCGAATAATGACACCATGATTTAAATTTGATTAAACACATTTTATATAAAATAAATATAAATAGCAAGGTTCTAATGTGTTTTTTCGCTATTTCGTAATACAATTAACAAAAATAGCCACTCTTAAAACAAATGTGCGAACTCGCCGGCAGCCTTTGGGTGGGGTAACAATTCGCGTGAAATCCCTCCGGCCGCCCTACTGCACGGGGGTTGGGCGCCCCTGCCTGCCCTGCCTCGGTCCAATTAATTCAGGCGCAATGGGCCCCCCGAGTGCGGGTCTGGAGTTCTTACTCCCCGCGGTGGTATCAGCTCGCTATAAGGCGAGTGGTTAATGTGTTTGACTTCAGTAGTTTGCTGATCGAAGTGTTATGTACCCCGGCTGCTTATTACCTTCACTGACATATGTGAAATGACGAATTGCTAAAATGAATGCACTCACTGTCGAAACTGTTTTCGTGATCTCTAAACCATGCGTCCTATAATATTAAATTAAAATATATTGATAAAAAAAAATATTCACATTGAGGCAAACAAAATCAATACATAAAGCCTTAAATTAAATTATAACAGGAGTAACCCTAAAAGTTCAGTTTCGGATTTACTTACTAGGACGGAGACTCTTTGATCGAGAGTCTATCATTCAACAAGTCATCCCCACAAAAGATTGATCCTAACACTATAACTATAACATGAAAACTTTAAATTGCAAATAATACCAAATTCATAAATAATAAATATTTTTGTTCATAAATTTCAACACACTCTCGTTTGAGCTTTTTGGAAGATGTGGTGATGTGATCGAAAAATCAATCATGCTAATCTCTATTGGGTGTAATTAATTGATCTCACATTTTAATTAAAAATGGGCGAGGAGGCGCTTCCTGTTCTGTAGTAGAACCCTAAAGATTTTCAGGGGGTATTGAGGGACGCCGACACAAAAATTTCACCTCAGATGCTTTTCTTTAAGAGAAAATCTGCTTATTTTCGTCAAATGTACTATTGTACCGTTATTCGTTCAAATCGATATCAAATATAATGTAACTTAATATCAAATGAGATAACACACATTTATTCTCAAATACAAGCAATGCTTAACTTACTATTTTATTGGAAAATTTTCATTTTATTAACGATATATATATATATGTACTTTTAATGTTTTACAATAAATGAACATTAATGGTCGAGCACATAACAACTAGCGTGGCACCCTATGATGAAGGGCGTGCGTTCGACGTGTACTCGCACGATACGGAAAATACGGCCTATGAAAACTTCATGGGTAGAAAGCCAATGAACACGGGTGATTAAGCACCTACGTACCATCAGATATAACAACGTACCGCTTGCGCCATCACGGTTACCTAAGTATGTACACTATTGGCAGCTACACACTATGATCTACGTGTACGTGTTTATTTTGGTATTTATGCCCGCATAAGGAAATGTTGCGTGTAATGGTAGGATGGATCAAATTATTACAATACGCGAGCCATAATATTATCTTTACTGACATTCTAACAGCGATAAACTGACTAGCACGTTTGAGATCAAATCCGGTCGATATTAAAAAAAAAAATTTTTTTTGATCTTCTTAATATTATAAACTGTCTTAAAACTCTAAGCTTTTGAGAAAAATAAATCTGAGATTTTACGATTTCATCGAAGTCTTTATACAAAATAAATGTAAATTCCTCTTGCCGAAATCAACCGCGTTTAATTCATAAAAGTAAATATATAAAATTCTAGTGCACAGATTCTTGAGATACAATATATTCTTTTTATCGAAAAAATAAAAAAATACCCTTTGAAAATTTTAAACGCATATTTTTGAAGCTTTAAAAAATGTATATTGAATTTTCGTGTCTTTCGTGTCTTGTTTGTAATTAAATTTTTCGAGTTATTTGGGTTTTGACCGGTTTTTCCACCCCGTCAGTCAACGAGACTACAGCAGCGAGCCCCCCCCCCCCCCTAGCGACACTAGCGGTCATCGGAGGGATGATTTATGAGCGGCTCCAATTTCAACCACCCCAGAAACTCAACGGATACCGCGTGAAACAATCTAACTATGTTTGTATATAACATCCAGAATATGTTCGTCAAGGAACTTGCATAAGGTAAACAAATAAAATAAAAATAAAAAAATACACAGACTGAATGCCATCACCCAAAGCTATTTTATCAGTTAATCATGCAGATACTTGACGTTAAACTTTTCTACTTAAAACGACCAAATCAAATCCAAATCTAGATTATAGATTACATAGCAAATATCATACAAGACATTGAAAACCAAATAACACTTCTTTAAGCACCTTGATTTGCCATATTATATATTTCTGCATAGCTTTCAATGACCACAAAAAGTATCATACTAATAAATAGAAAAAACAAAAACTATAAAAATGTTGTTTACGCTTAATTTCAGATAGTTTTTGTCAACGAAAACACTCTACCCGTATCAAAATTTTATTATATTTTTAGTAACTAAGCGTAAAAATTAATAATACATTTGTCATTACACGACGTTCATTGTGACTCTTATTACATATTCAAAATGTCAAAAATAAAGTGATCCGATTTTATCGATTTATTATAAATAAATAAATTGTTAATCAAAAATAAGCATTTGAAAATATTAGTAAATTGAAATAATTAAAAAAAAACAAAATCTACGAGGCATTTTATTTTATTGTCATGCTTGTGGAGTACAAAATAAATAAATGTAACGAAAAATCAACTACAGTAAGGAAAAAGTACTTGTTAGGTATGTAAGCATACTTCTGCAAAATATACATATAATATATCTGATAGCGGTTATTAATTTAAACTGGCATTTTGAGCATAACTCTAATGTCACAATCCAAAGCTGCCAATTTACAACTCTATGAAATTAACATGCGAGAGCGATGAAATACTTTACGATTCTACAATGTACACAATGCTGAAGAAAAACACACAACATTACAGTGTCTAGTGATGGGGCATCCCATAATTTACTGGCAATTGATGGTAACCGTTATATTCGAAAATTCAATCAAATTTTATGCATTCATAAAATATTTATAATCTAGCAATAGATATAAAAAATATGAAAACCAATATGTCAAAAAAATATATAAGGTAATGAAAACTACAGATTATAAATCTGTTTTTCCTGAAAATCGCTTTTCGTGCATTTTTATTTGAACTGTTCAAATATCGATACATCGACGAAAATCAATTATTTATTAAATTACAAAAAATATTTTAAATAGATTTAAAGCTAACCTGTATTGTGTAAAGTGTTATTAAAACTATCTTGTTGAGGGACAAGGCATTTGTTTAGTGAAGATCCATTTTTTATTAATGATTTGAAATATCTTTTAATTATTTCTTCACGTTGAATTTATTTTAACATTTATGCATGACTAGATTCAACCAAAAGACTTGGTCATCATCAGATGCAGAACAAAACCATGTTCTGCATCTGATAATGACCAAGTCTTTTGGTTGAAACTAGTCATGCATAAATGTTAAAATAAACTCAACGTGAAGAAATTATAAAAACTTATTTCAAATCATTAATTATAAAAACTAAACTAAATATATTTTTCATTAAAACTAGACTTACGTTCTATTTCTAGTATATAATTTCCGCTTTAAATGAATCACGAATATATTAATTGGAAAATCGATCACGTGTTATATTTATTACTTCAATTACACTTCTGTGATGCTGTCAACAATGGCGCATCCTTTGTGAAACAAGCGGGTCATGCATTATTCTAAGAACATATTGCTCAGTTTTACAACTAAAAGTTACCGCACAAAACTTTCGTATAGTCTCACAAGAAGAGTCATTTTATCTAAGTTTCTGCTATTTACTGCCACCTGTTTGAAATTTTAAAATGCATTAGACCTCCAACAATACTGCAGTTACCTTGAAAGCACAATATTATTATTTCTCGAGTAAGATTTTAACAAACTTCGTAATACATTATGGTATATATTGAATAGATTATAAAATGCGTAAACATTACTGCGCTAAAAATATTTCATTGTTATTCTTAATATTAAATGTGATTTAAATCGATGAATACAAAAAAAAATCATGCAGTAATTGAAAACCTTAAACTTTAGTATCGTTTTTTAGATAATAAAATTATCCTTTTTTTGCTTAATTTCTTTAGTTATTTACTACATTAAGAATGCTACATAATTTGATAGTAATATATTTTATCATTTAAAGGGTTTTTTTATGACACAATTGTAAGTTTCCTGCGCAAACAGTGTGACTAAATAAAAACCAGGAGCACAGCCACAGTCGTAAAAAGGTTGCAATATTGTACTTCTCTATGAATACAAAATGATTTTCCGCGGTGGGGTTGCCAGTGTTACTGCTCTCTTTCAAATTAAATACGGCTACATGAAAATAATAGACTCCCCGTGATAGCAACACTGTCGCAAAATTAAACGTACAAGTAAGTAGAGATATTAACTATTCGACGTTAAAAAATCACACAGAATTTTCATTCTTTTAATCGTTTTATAAGTTGTTATTAAAACACATACGCTATATAAAATTATTATTATTATACCCAGAAACCTTCACCTGTATATAAAAAAACATGAGTTTCATCCAGAAAATATATAAAACATAAGTTTTCTTCCCTTTATAGCGAAAATGCTTCAATATCATTAAACATCGACAAACTCCAGTACCGAGGCGCTACACTCCCCAATCCGTCACTGTCCATGTAATCCCCACAGGGCATACATCCAGTCCAACTCTGTCCTGGGAATGACGTCACAGGTCATCATTTCTGTGCGGCTAAAACAAAAAACACTCTAAACGCCATAACTCCCGAGGACCTGCTGAATGCGACGTTTTGCCGGAGGACTATCAGTCTAAAGTATCTCTAGGGAGATGTTAATAGACGTTGAAAAATAAAATGAAACTGCAGGCGTATGATGAAAGGCCTGAAAAAGTAAAAATTATTATTTTTAAAAAAAATCGCTTTAACGCTTAATCGTTTATAAAGGAATAACTGAAATTCAATGAAGTTATTTCATAAATTGTATATTGTAAGATAAGCTTCTGCTTCAATTATTAAAATAAACGTTAAAAATGAATAAAATAAATTAATTTAAAAAAATTAAATCTCAATGTTAATACTGTCAGTGTATTAGCGTTTATTTTCAAAAAATAAAGATAAAATAGATTTATCAGAATCTTGATGCAATTTTGCTGTCTAACAAAACCTCGCAAACATATTTTTCTGCGATCTCTTTCTTTTATCTGATAGGCAGAACCTGATGATAAGGTGATCCATACGAGGCAACGAACCGTACCCTTAATGCATCCCTGGGGACCTCTTTTATAGGGTAGGGATCAGAAAGCTGGTTATCTAGTCATCAGGGTCAGTTTAAGAATATTATTTGCAAGGGATGGGAACAAATTTTACGCTGTCTTGGATGGATGGGAGGCGGATCTCTATCGCTTGTGTGAAAGATGTCGGACTGGGCTATTCTGAAACGCCTTCGTGGACGTTCTTTGAGATGAATACATTTACGTAAACATAAACGAACATATTTATTCATAAATCAAAAATTCTTTAAATAATACTATTGGTTTATTTATACTCGTCTTAAATATATTGTATTTAAAATGATCCACTAATTACAATTTATGAAATGTTCAAGCATAAATATTTCATTGTTTTGTGTTTAGTATACTTTTTACGTATTCCGTCTTTTTCACAGTGATAAGTTCATTAAAAGTTGGAAGCGAAAGTTTATTGTAGTTTTATATATTTTTTCTGTCATTTTCAGTAAATCTAGTTAGCTTTGACATAACGTTTTCTTTTTCTTTTAATGCAATTTTTTTTTTTTAGAATCTACAGCACTTGTATTTTATACTAACAAATAGCTTTTCTATCGACCTTTGAATAATAATAAAATCATTTTATTGAATTTGTATTTGAAGCATACGTCTTTCATTGTTTCTCTAACCTTTTTTTCATAAAATTGGCAATGGTGCTTATTATCTACATTACAGTATTTCTCAAAACACCGTGCCTTATACTCGTAATCGTCACTTATGTTATCGCATTACACAAACGCGACCGCGGCGACCCTTTTATTCTGACACATTGTCCAAAAGAAGCAACCTCCCTCGTAATATCGGCTCATTTTTCTTTGCAACCCCAGCATCTCCGATATTCAACCCCGAGGCTGTCACATCACGAACAAACACAAAAAAACATAACACAATACATTTATTTAACATATTCACCCATTCGCAAAAGGTCCGGCCATCGGGCAACAATACTGAATCGTGTAACGTAAATGTCCTTTTTTGAGTTTCTGTTTATTTCGAAATACAGCTTTTTAGAGCAGTGGTTCTCAAACCTCACGCAATGTTTTAAGATGTACAGCAAAACAATTTGATAAACTTTCTATGTCATATAAATACGTGTATTTTTATAAGCAATCACTTTATATCACTATTTATTTAATAAGAATACGCATATGCGTATGTTGATGTCTAATTTTTATTTTATAATACACATAAAAATTTGCTTGTTTAAAAAACTCACCGGCCATTTGATGATACTGTATATTTATATATAAAAATATAAGACTTTATTAAATTTTCGTGAATCAAATTTTTATTGATTGTAATTGACCGTCCGATAATTTTATCCGATATTTTCTTTGTTAAAAATTACTTTGTATAAAACGTGTATATGATTAATTGTAGTTAAAAAAACGCTGGGGTAAGAAATAAAATAAAATAAAAAATAAAGATCTTCTCGAAGGTAGGAGTAATGTTGTTTGGAGACAGATATGAACTTTTTTGCGCCTGGGGGATAGGCAAATAAAACGACAAGCTGAAGGCAGAGATTGCTCGATGGGAACTTTTGGAGGGTTTCTGCTTGCTTTTATGTAACGTATTAAAGGCTGTTTCTTGTTTTCTCTGCCTGCTCAACATTGTACAATCGGAAGTTTTAAAAAATCAATATGTAAACTTATAAAATTTATATGCTTCCTTCGTTTCTTTTGGGATAGTAAATTTAAATCTATAAATAATTCAAACTTCAATACTGTTCAATCCAAAATTTTTCAATAAATTTACTTTTTTATTATTTGAAATGTTTATAGGGTTATAAGTCTCCACATACATTTTTCTGTATTTTGTACGATTTATCATATTACTTAAGCCAAATATTCTGATGTTGTCTTTAAATATAAGTAGTAAGACACGCAGAAGTAATCAATTCTATGATCAACCTAGTCTAAAAAAATATTTTTATATTGCTGCTGACTTTATCATTATTGTAAAAATTTACTATTTTTTATTTGAGCTTCTTAATATTTATTTTCATTGTTTATTATATATGTTCTTAAGAATTTTTTTATGATAAATGAAACGTGATGCACAAATTTACTACAAACAATCCATGTTTCTATACATCTCATATGGGAGGTTGCCATTTAAAATCTACGTCCTCGTGTAGAAATTCACTTCCTGGCTCTTACGTTATATCGTTACGTCGAATTTGCAGGCGTCCCTCAGGAGACGCTCGGCGTAACGTTACGTGACGTCAGAGGACATCAGCCGGAACCAGGGCCCGAGGGGCGAGCGCAGAATATTCTGGAACATTCCGACTGGCATTGGTTTCGGTTGTAGGATTTGAGGTGATATTAAGTTGGAAAATGTCATAATGCTGTTCATGTAGACTTTTGGACTGCTTTCTGTGCGGTAATGCGTGGTTTTGTATGTTTTATGTAATTTTTTATTTTTCAAAATTAAATTCACTATTTGACACCCAAAAAATTTATGTTAGGATCTTGGAATGGCTGATCTATCAATCAAATTTCATGAAGATGGACCAAAATCAAAGCGAATAGAGATTTTTTTAATACGTTGTTTTACGTACACTTTTATACTTTAAATTCAACGTCTATAATTTTTGTGAATCAATTACTTTTAATTGTGTATAAAATGTTCCTTGTATTTTATATCGAAGCATTATATTCATCCCCCAAAATGAGAAATGTTTGCCCCTATAATATTTTCAACTCAATATTTTTTTAAAAATATCATTATTCTTTAAATTTCATAGACCCTCATTTATTGAATAAATCATTCTCTCCGATCCCCGGTAACCTTACCTGGAAATTGTTACTTTTATTCATTTGTCCCTTTCGCCTTTAACAAAGGTGAGTTTTGTTGAAATATGAGCTGCCTTAGAGCTAGTTCTAGAATCGATAAATTAACCATATTTCCAATACCACTCGATCGGTGTTGTAGTGAATATTTGAGCATAGAAAGGAGATTATCGGGGGAGTAAATATTTTAAACAGCCGCTCAATGTTGTAATTAATTTATATAGCCTTTATACACGAATAGGATGCCTTCGCGTATCGAAGCTTTGTACTGACCATTCCATGCGTTAGTTCCGTTATATGGATAATTGAAATTTAATTATGTTCTTAGGAAATTATTTACAATTGATTATTAAGTTAAGACTCACGGTCTTACTCACGGATAAGATCTAGTTAAAAAAAAATTATATGGACTTGTCATTTAATTATATAACATAGAATATCTCGAGTTATTCATATAGGTATATTATCGAATAATAATAAATTTAATAATAATGAAAAAGACTTTTACTTGGTGCGAACACTTTTCTAATAAAAAATAACCGTTATTCTTATTATTATTTGTAGAAGAAAAATCATGATATATTTAATTCAATAATTTTTAATATCAGAGTTTTATGTACAAATGATTGAAATAAAACAGTTCCGAGTCCCAACACTTTGATTATATTCTACGACCTGGTCACTCCACTATCTAGCATGCATTAATATCCAATGCGATCAAAAGTACATAACCTTATGCGGTTAGAAAATTTACAGTCTACAGCACTTAGGCCAGCGGTGGATATAAATCGTAAATGACATTCGCCAGGTCCAGGCTTTACGTGTCATATTAGTGTTTGACATAAATATATATAAAAAACCTTTACGTAGCTTAGTTCATATTAGATGTGAACATAATATAACCTGCCTTATAAAAGATTTCTAAGAAACAATCAAAATTTATACATCACTCAAAGCATTTCTTTCGTTTAAAAAAAATTGATAGATTCTCAAGTGATTATGGAATTATTGAAAAATATTTGTGATTGCAGAAAATAAAATTATATGCAACCAAAGTATAATTTTATTCTATGGCTATAAGAACTGTCCGTATTTGAAAGACTATTTTGATAAATTACGGACGTTTTGTCAGATTGGTTGTTACGTAAGTCTAATAAGTGTAACATATCCAACGTTTTGACTTCATCTTCTGAACTCATATTAAGAAACTTAAATATTATCAAAAAAAAAATCAAAGCATAAACCATACGACAAAACATCTCAAAAATTTTATGAATACAAAATATTACGACTATATCACAAAATGCGTGAATTTTAATAGATTCTTTCAAATATTATATTTGCTTCTCAGACGGTTTTGTCACAGCAAATAATCATCCTCGTTTGTAAGACAAATAAAATAGTTTACCATTTGTTGGTTTGACTTGATTACATTGTTTACATTTGAGTACAACATTAAAAATAGCTGGTTATTCGTTAAATTGATGATTGCACAGTGTACGAATTTGAGCTTTGGCATCCAAAGTGAAATTTCAACTATTTTGCTGCATGCGCTTAAATTAATAAAATTTTCCGGCTGTTTCTCCGACTGGGCGCGGCGGGCAGTTGATGCTGAATTATTCAATATGAAAGTTAAGCTTTGTTTTGTTTCAAAATATTTACCTGGCGTGCGTTTTTCGACTGGTTTTAATTGCTGCCTACTATTAACGCTATCGGATCCACCCGACAAAAAAAAAAATTAAACAATGGAAAATAGAAGCATTGATTTTGATTAAACTATTCCAATAAAATATTCAGGAATCACAGATAACATTATTCATAGTATTTTTGAATATTTTAAAAAAAATTATCTAAAACTAATAACTTTTTAGCTTTAAATTAATTGTATAAAAAAACACTTATTATTGAAAAAAATATTCTTTGGTAAAATATTCTTATGTAGTTTAGTCAAAAATATTTTTTTTTATTTCGAAACGCTTAGGGTGGCTATATAATTCTGAATATATTTAAAATGTCAAGGGTGTGGATCGACCCCATAACTTTCAGGCTCGCGCCTACTCTGCTGAACGAATTAATAACTTTTACATATTATACAATTGTATGATAAAATTTCGCTATGAATTATTTTTTATCAGGATTTGTAGTTATATAGAATAATTACAGCATTATATCTTAAAATTATACATTTTTAAATGATTCAAAGAACAGAAAATATATCTATTTACCAACAAAAGGATGGTTTATTTTTGAGTAACAACGTAGATAATATTCCATTGTGTGTACGAGGCAGCCAACATAAGCGTAAAAACTATTAGTATATATTCTCGAGTGAATTTATGCGAGAGACAGAAAACTTATTCATTAATTATATTTAACAAACATCCACAAAAGCGAGTCATACCAAAACGTAATAAACGGTTTAAAAGTAAATTTAAATAATGCATTCAGTCTGAATTTCATATTTGCGTTACGCGAACTGAAGTGAAGGCTCTCGCGCTGAAGCACGGGGTGTTTCATTTTCCCTAATGCAAACTACAAAAGGGTAATCTACTTAAGGGTGAGTGGCTAGAGAGAAATGAAACATCCTGTGTAAGTTATTCCAGGGTGAGGATAAATAAAATTAGTTAAACACCTTCTGTATGGAAATATTCATTAAAAGCAGGCTTGAATAAATCGCTGTCTTTTGATCATCCATATCAATACTTTAACGATCTAACGTTATTGACTAAGTCTTGAGTAAAGGGATTATTCCTGTTATAAAATAGATTTTTATTTAGATCTACGTTGGTAAGCCCTGATTGTCAGATCCATTTATTTAAAAATTTGATGTAATCGTAACAAATTATCAAAATATAGACAGCGAAAACAAATCAATTTTAGTTTATAAATTCCCTAACTTATTTGCATTTTTTTTGTCATCTCTGTGTTTTCAACAAGCATTTCCCATTTTTAATTGAAAATAAACTAATTCAGCGATTTATTTTTAATTTTGATATCTTCTGGATCTTATTAAATTTATAAATAGCCCTCTTTAACTTCAACGGTGATTCTGTATGAAAGCAATGTGTCTTATTCATCTCTACTTGGTTACTTTTGGGTCAATACTTTATTACCTCGTCATTTTGAAAACAATTTAAAAATATAAATATTTGTACTAATTGGAATTTAATGCTTGTATCGTTGTTGTACAAGTAAAGGTATAAATTAGACATTTTAATATAAAATTAGTAGTTTTATTGAGACGCACATATTAAGAGATCTAATCGCGACATAAGTAATAGTAAAATAATTAAAAATACCACTCATTCATAATTGAGGAAAATATTGTGCTCTCTACATATATGCACAATCAATTTTTGTGCGTAAGATATGAAATCGTTTAAAATTCAACGCCATTTACGAGTAACAGGATATCAATATAATTTATAATAAAAGTCTTAATATGTCTATTGAAAGGCGTCAGAATTGATCCAACCACCCCAAGGGTTGTGTAGATGCCGAAAGGCTGTGCATTGTCGGGCACTTTGTACCCCGTCCGCTTTGAACCTTCCCCGACTTATATTCACACCGCCTGGCATACCCCATTTGAAAATAGACATCCAGCCTTTAGCGCTTGTGTGCTCATGCTACACTTGAAGTTTAACCTGGTGTGAAGTGTGATACTGTACTTTAATTAGGAATTGTTTTACACGGTTCACTATAACTATTACATTCTTTGATTCAACATTGTTAAAAGTTGTGAGATGTATGTGTCGTAACAAACCACGTGGGTATGTTAAACACGTCATTCTTAGTGATAAGCCTAATTAACTTACGTTTGCGACAAGCCAAATGATCCATTAAATAAAAAAATACATAAGAAACCATAGTGTAAAATAAAAAGCAAAGCTTTAAAGTGTTTCGAAAAAAATTCGAAATTCTTCAACCCCCGGGTGCATATAAATAAAATATAAAAACTCTTTATTTATCTTTTAAAATAATAACGAATATGCTCATGATTATTGTTTGTATAAATATATTTTTGATATAAATAAATTATAAACAAACTCACTTCTTGACTTCGATATTTATAAAAGGACGGTTAAAGTATAATGGGCATGGGCGAACTCCATAACCCGATTAATGTGAATTCAACGCGCATGTAAAACTTGGAATGTAATAAAAGTCCAACACATTCGTTATGAGAGAAAACAGATGGTTACTCAGAATGAATAAAACACCAGTTTTGTTACATTAGTGCTCTGTGGTGTTTTACTCTAAATTTACCTGAGGGAGTACAAAGGTGAGTCTAATTTTCTATTCATTATGATCCAACTCCAGACGCTAAGTACTAGACTAGCCTATCTCCATGCCTTCATGTATTCTGGGGAACAATTGAATACAATGTTAACAATTTTATCAGAGACACCGCGTGTATTACTATGATAACTATTGTAAATGCCTTTTATATATAAATTTACTAACTTCAACAGCCTATATGAAGCTTTCAAATTATAAATTAAGACAATGCCCATTGAAATGCTCAAAAATATACAACAATTAATATTTAATACCAGACTATCGAAAATATGCTATCAATGTGTAATCATCAGTATTCAATCGAAGGCATAAAACAAACCATATTATTTTTATTTAATGCACTGTCTTCTAATCTTTTAAAAAAACTTTCAATCAACTTGTTGAAAATTAATAAAATATATTTTAATTCTGTTAAATTTATATCAAATAGTGCACCATTCAAAATTGTTCGCCAAACTGCTTTTTCAGGTTCCTTGAGAATATGCTTGCAATAATATCATATGGTAATATTGGGTAAATTTATGATATTTCTTGTGTGAAATGCAGAATATATTACTGACACTTAAAAGGGTACAAAGGCTGGGTAAAATGTGATTAAAACAGATAATTATCTGAGTTGGACATTAATAAAGTTTATATTAGAATATGTCAGGGAAAACAATCTGAATTATGATAGATACTTTCACACAGTATTCTAGAAACTTCAGAAAGTCATTTCAATAAAATGTAATTTATTCTGTGGTATATCAACAACTACATAAGCTGTCACAGGTTATATAACCTGATACTGTCTTTAATGTAAATGAACAATTATAAATATAACACACAGTATTTCTCGTATAGTTTATCTTTACATACACAAGTTTACGAAATATGCCCAATATTTTTTTTTAAATGACAGTGTAATAAAATAACTCAACACATAGACAGTACTATTTTTTTTATTTATATAACAAAAAAATATATATATTTATATATAATATACACGCATCGGTCCCGAACTGGAACTAAACAGTCCTTAGGGGCGCATTAGAACAGTCGAGATGTATTTGCCAGAAGAAAGCCCTCAATATATCAGCTGAGTCACAGGCTGATCGTTGACCAAAGGGGAGGTTTGCTGGGCCGGGGGCAGCAGCCTGGAGGTGTGCCTCATACCACCCTGACTAACGGAAGTCCTATCAATTCTTTGGTTACACCACATTGAGTATTTATACATTGTCAAATAAAACTTACAATAAATTTCAACAAATAATTTACCGAAAAATATTAAAAATCAAATATAAAATCTATTGTTCCTGAGTGAACGTTTTTATGTTATTAAAAGATAACTTAAAAATCAATACAAATTGTATATAAATATATATCATATTTTAATCAACGTATATCTTCTTTAGAGATCAAATGTAAACTCGAATGTTACATTTTGCAAATGTAATTAAATTCACCCAAACTCTGATCTATCTTCGTGATTTATGTAGAGAAGTTTTACTTTTGGAACTAGAAATCACACTCTCGTCTACATAGAAAAACTTTTTATGCACTGGTGAAAAGGAAAATTCGTAATATCTGTGCCCATCTGTTGTTTTTAATTATATTTTGTAAACTAATATTTGTGCTACATATTTTATAGTCTGTATTATGCATCTTACATAGTATAATACAGTCTGGTTTTATTATAAAATATCTAAAAAAAAATTATAGAATACACGGGTCTCACACTTCTAAAAATTTATCGAATAAAACCATCCAAATTAGGTTCTCTCACATTTATTAAAAAAAAATTCAAGTGTGCCTCATGTGAATACCACATTTACATTTTCTTTGATAATATGTCATTCATTTATGCTAACGAAAGATCATTTTTAACCACTGGAGTGTGTGTAAACCCCGCCACTCGGGACTGTTCCGAGTCAAGAACCTCCATAATTGAGAACCCTTCTGGTCCTCGAGGTCCCGAAGACGTTCAGAAGTACCGATATCCATTTACCGTGTCCAACCTTTTAGACTGATGACCACCAGAACCTACCCTCATGTAATGTGTACCTCCGCCGCCCCACTGTGATCGAACTTGACCGCTTATGTTGAAAGGAAAGCAATTTGTGCATACAGTATTCCAATATTTCATTCTCATGGATTTTTTTAGTAATTAAATTTAAAACATTGAGCACAATAAACAATGCATTTATAGCTACGATTATTCATCAGGGTAAACTTATCGATATTTTATCTAGAGTTCACCCATTTGACCTGGGGAAAATTCTTATGGTTTATTTTAGTAAGACACAAGCTTTTCAGGATAAGTATCAGTACAAATTATTTTTTTTTTACTTAAAAAAATATTTGAAATTTATTGTTCGTTATTATTACTTCAACAAAACATAATTGATTATTTTTTAACAATCGATAAATAATACTAATAAATAAACTAAGCCTAGAAAGACTTTTGATTTGCATACATACTTTGCATTTTGCACAGCTGGCACTAACCTAGTGAAAAAAAACCAACAGTTTTCTTGACGATTAGTTGATTTAATAAAGTATTACAAAAACCTCTGCAATTGATACCTTAAAAAGCAAAAACACAAAAATTTTAACTTTTTTAATAAAAAGGTTTTACTTCAAATAAGAGGTATTCACAATCTAAATGTAAAAACAATCACAAAACGCTTCAAATATTTTCATTATGCCAAAATAAACAGCAAATTATACAACCTTTCATTTTTGGGACTGTTTTAATTTTAATAAAGATCACGTTACTTCTTGTATTGAGTTACATATAGCTTAAAATAAAAATTTCGCTGAATTTATAAAGCAAATACCGTAGCTAAATAAAGTAGTACTCAATATCTCAACTACGTAAACAATAAAATTGTCACATTAAGATATTTAATTTTATTAAAGTATTGTAACGTGATACTATATCAAATCTCAAAAATGAGCTCTACAGCTAAGCATATCAGTTTTGTGTAGATTTTAATAATTCAAAGTTTAGAATGAATTTCGTATTTAACCACCTGGAGGTCCACACCGTTTAAATCTAAATAGTGAATCCGTCTACGGTTCAAAGGCAACTGTTCTGCAAACAAGCGCTTTTACGTAAGATAACAGGAACAAGAACGACCCGGCAGGACTGCAGCCTCGCAGGCTGCTCCGCAGAAGTACAGTCTATCCATACCTTAGGGTTAACCCCATGCCGCAGTGTTTGCTCTCCGGCGACGCTGTTCCGCCAACAAGCACAATATGGCGTCCTGCCGACTTCCACACCGTTTATTGTGAATTTCGTTTGCACGTAAATTTATTAAACCGAGCTGTGTAATTAATTTTGAAAATAAATACTACAACATCGCTCGAGGGCTATGAGTAAATTAAATTCATTTATAAGAAATTAAAAGATATGTTTTCATTTTTTGAGTAAACATATATTTGCATCAATACAAAAACAAATCAAATACAAAGTGTATTCAATTTTTATTCGGTTTAATTTTTTTAATAATATATGGAGTTTATATAGGTTTCATATTGTTAGTGTATTGTTTTCAGACTTTACTCTGTATTTTGTGTAAAGTATTATAAAAACAACGTTATGATGCGCTTTTTTTTTTTTAATAAAAATTAAAAATTCAATAAATCAATTTGGATCGACAAATGCAGTTATGTAACTAAAAATAAATTTAATTAAAAAAAAACTAAATAACAGCGTAAAGTACGATGTTTATTTTATACATAAATAAAAATTACTCAATTTAAAAATTATATTTTTTATACTGAAAACATTATCAAATTACTTCGATAGTATTAACTGAAATGTGTATTACTTCTGAGAGACCAATTTGGACAATACAACGTATTGTCTAAGCATTTTTGAAAATATCAATACAAATACTAACAAACTAATGTTCTTATTTTTTTCTATGATTATAAATACAGTTAAAATTGGCTTGAATCATTTCAATGGAGCAACCAAAGTAAGGATTACATATTCATGTATTCCGCTCCACGGCGCGGCCTCTCACCGGGACATGCTTCCGTGACTGGACAAGTTAGATGCCATTTTTGGAGATGGCCGCCACGCTTAAAGAGCGCCATTTTCTTCTTACAAATAAAGTCCTACTTGAGAATGAGCGCTGTCGGTAAACCAGTGCTCTTGATATAACGAAAAAATTAACAAGCACGTAGCATGTGGTAGAATATTATTTATATATATAAAAAAAACCTCACACTTAGTTTTCTAAGAAATTAATTAATATGTAATTGAAGTTTAATATATTTTACATATTTTACTTTAAAATGTGTATAACCTTGGTTTGATTTCATTAACACGTAAAAGAAACATAAGTTATTCTACATATCAAACAAATCTACATATATTAATCAACATAAATATAAATACATTACAATTTTAAAATGTAAAATTTCGCAGAGGTAAAATGTGTAAGTAACATTTTTTTTTTAAATATAAATTGGATTTAAATAAAACACCATCACAGTTGTGAAATCGTACAAAAAAATAATAAAATTAATTAATTAAAATTTAATATTAAAAACATCAAAAATATTTTCAACGACATTCAAAAGATTTGCATGCAGAACTGCATCGCTTTTTGGAATAATCAGTTTTATACTTATGGTGTGTTTTTGTAGGTCATCGAGTATTTGAGCTCTCACCCAAACAAAGGACAAGTAATTCGCAACTATCTGCAGAGGAACGCCCTCTATGAAAAGAGATGGCTGGCTATGAAGAAGCCCGCTATAGCTGAGAAGGTGCGCCGAACGAGCAGCCTGAAAATATTGACACAAAAGCTCCCAGCCCACGAATATTCCTCCCTTTCAGAGAGCCAAGCACAGGCCTATGTAAGCCGGGGTAACCATTTGGCGAATAAAGTGGACGATTTATAAAAACTTTAAATCCATTTGATTTTTCAACACATTCATAAAAAATAAACCAGAATCAATGTCTTAAACGATATATGTAAATATTTTTTTAAATGTTTAATTTCATGAACTTGACTGCATGTTTTACAGTGAAAACGAATAAACTTGCATAAAAATGAATATTCATACATAACTTCATCCGTTGTTAAGTAAACTTCGCTAGTGGAAAAAAGCTCAATTCAAGCTTAGGCTCAAGATAAACATATTAAAATATCTTATTATATAAAATAAACATGTATTGTTCTCAAATACAGATTGACCCACTTTGCCAAGAGACAAGTTTTAATATTCGTAGAATAAAACAATAAGTGCTATAAAAGTGCTTTACCTGAATGCAAAAACAGTACTTAAGAATAAGTTAGTATGTTTAGCACAATACTACAAGTATATAGTTTTTTTTTTTGTTAATACTTTTTACTTGTTGATTTTACACCATACATAATATTATATAAAATAACATAACTAGCAACGAATAATACAAAAAAAAACATAAATTTATCCATAACAAAACAGTTTTCCACGTGTAATTTTTTTTAAATTATACTATAATAATTTTAATGCGCTTGAGTATATATTTACCCTTATGAGTGTGAACTTGTATAAATTATGCCATTTAATGGATTGTTTAAAACAATTTCCTTACCTACATTCCCCTAGGACGGCGAGGGTAGTATAATTTATTATGGGATATATAGTTATTGGTTGTTACGAACAGCGAAGGGTTTCTACTTACTTTAGCTACTCTACAACAACAATTCTAACTTCCCTTGGTCATATATCTTAATTAGTGCCCAAGAAAAACTAAACAAATGCATGAAATATTAGTTACGATAAAGTTTATTGTAGACCAACTTTATTTGTTGCAGTTAAATAATTATAAAAGATAATTTGTTTTGTTCTATTTATTGACCAGGCCAAAACCGTATTTTACTTTGAGTTTCGTACCTCATTTATTTAAAATAATCTTAGTATTTTTTAAAGCTATAAAATAATAAAGTATAATGAATGTCATGTGCTTAAATGTTTCTATTTGTATTGAAATATCACAAATTGTTTTTGGATATTTTTTTATAATAATAAAAAATAATAATCAACGAAATGATAGGCACACCGCGATTCCCACTATTCTCCCAGTTTCTAATTTCAGCTGCCGTCAGCGCCCGCAAAACGTCAAAGGAACACAGAGCCGCTGAAACCTACCCCCGCAGCTACCCCGGCTGAAAGAAATAAATTATTACAGATAAATAATTCACACCTGAAAGAGAGCTTTACACCTTCGTACACTCTTACATTCAATTAAGCATAATAATAATCAATGATAAGTCACATACCACAATCGGAAAAGTAATGGAAAGCTAATATTTACTCACAAAAACGATGGTTACTTTTTTAATATCAGTGAAGTATAAGAAACACGTATAGTCAAATGGAGAGAAAAAAATATTTCATTGCAGTTTATAAATATAATAATACAAACTAATTGTCTCACAAACCTCATCTAGGTATAATAAAAATAATACCAACTTTACTGAAAAAAACTCAAATAACTATAACCCGTATTATTAATATATATTTCAAAGTTTCTCCTCCAGCACCGCCATGGTTTAACATTGTTCTTACAAAATGCTCGTGAACCACTCCATAGAAGTTCTCTTCCAATTTATCACATCGCAAATGAACATTTTTTACTAGTCATGTTATACCGAGCACACTCCTTTTGATTCCCGTTATGCTATGCAAAGCTTTTAGTGGCCAGTTTCTCTAATGAGCTTGATTGTGAATTTTAACTCCCGCTCTGGCTTCATTATCTCTAGTTATATCTATACAATTTTCATGTCCACAACATGACTTTACACTTTCGGATTACTAATGCATGTATTTAAAAATGTACTTATTTTGATGAGAGTCTAACGATCAAAATTATTAATTAGAGACTATTATGCCTGGATACTATAATGACTAATACTTGTATTAAACAATGTGACAATAAAAAATACTGTACTTCGATCCCGGACTTGAAACTTGTTTCATTTGAAAGAATCACGACCGAAATATTTATTATTAAATCTTACGAGTAATTTCGTTCACAATTATTACATTTACATATTTTAATAATACACTAAGTTATTTATAAAAATGTGGATACATCAAGGAAATAATAATGTTAAAGTAAATATCCATTTTTATCAAATCATAGAGACATAAACATAACTTTTACAAGTACAATTTAAAAAATCTATTAACCTTAATATTAAATATATTTGCTCCATAACAAGACACAAAATCTTCCACAGAATCTAGTAACTTTCAAATAATTCCCCAAAACTACAGCTACTGTATATTATTCCAAATGACTAAGTCAGAAATTTAGTTCCGCTCCTGGTAATATTGAAATTTTATAGGCATTTCGAGTGCACTATTCCTGCAATTTTAGTATCGCGGAGGACACTTCAGGCCGCTTCTGAAAATTAAAAGCGCAAAGTTTATTTCAGGTGAAAGAATAAAGACATCGTAAACTGTAAAAAATGCGAGAGACAGTAAAACAGTTTTATCACTCTTGATTAAAATTCTACCATTTCAGCTCTCGGATAAAGCATGGAATCAATATTCACTAAGAACTCAGGGGCGGGGCGATACACACCCCCTCAATTTAATAAACTCAACGTAAACAGTTGTGTTAGAATCATGAATTATTTTATCTAACGTTGATCTTTCCTGTATTTCACGTAAAAAAATTGCATAAAATTTACAAAAAAAAAACCTGGAATTATTTTATTATATTGTTGTTTAAATTGAATTATATTTATTGACTGTAGGCTTTTGGTGTTTAATGAAATATCTTTTATTTTCAAAATGAATAAAATAAAACCTGGGAATGACTAGGAATCAACTGAGGCGTCATTTGGACAAGCGATCATTTTTTGCAATTGAGCAATTGATTCTAAATTTTGTAAATATTTCTCATAAATTTCAATTATCACATGTTAAATTTTTTTTTTTTTATATAGAAATAAACATTCATAGAAGCGTGTAAAATTGAAACCAATTCCAAGTAATCCATTTTTTTTAATTTTACATGCGCGAAACTTGAAGGAAAACTTTTTTCGACGAAAAAACCCACTGGATATTAGGCAAACATAATTTTGGCAATATCAAGATGGTGGCAGGAATTAAAAATGGCCGCCTGAGGGCACCTGAGGCGGAATATTACCGCCTTGATGACCGAGCCAGGTGCGCCCCTTCCGCCCCGTCTCACCCCCACTCGCGGCTACTGTAGTACTGAAATCAAACAATATTCCTGAAGTCCACTCAGGACGTGCTTGCAAATGTAACGACGAGGTTATTGATAAATTAAACTGTATTTATCCATATATTATTTTTTAAATTAATTATTTTTCAAAATTAACAACTTCATATAGTAGTAAATATTTGTCAACTTTTAAAAATGATTTAACTGTAGTAGGCAAAATTGCTTAATACGGATTGTTTCGAAAATGCTAATGTAATAAATACAATACCGCTAAATGTATATAAATCAATAAATAACTTGAAAAATTTCAATATTAGTTTCTTGTTAACTTGAATATCTAAGATATCATTTATATATTTTAATCCCCTGAATTTAAACGCAAAGAAAAATAATAACACCAATTTCAACAATTTTTTTCAGGTTGAATCTTTATATTATTTTTTTTTATGTAATTAAAAAAAGTGCTAAGGTTAAATACGTTCAAAAAATATTATAATGTAAACAACTAACCCAACAGTTCCAATTTGCTAATTAATGTATTAAATAGGTCGATAAATATCAATACACAAAAACGAATTAATAAAACTATTTCCTAGTATAAATTGTGACAATTCACGACAATTTTATTTAAATATATTATAAACAGCCATCACTGGGTCGTTCACCTCGAGTATTGTTACCTTCATCACACCACGCCGTTTCCAACTACTAATGTGTCATCTCATACAGAATTGGTTAGTTTTAAAAACGACTTTGATGCGTGTGCATCGCGGTGCAGTTTTTAATTTTCTATCCAAGATTATTATCTTTTTTGTGTGTATGTGACAAAAGAAAATATATCAAAACGTAAATACTAAACTAATTTTCGTGTTCAATAAATGCACTTGCCTTTATTATACTGAATATTCAATATTTTAAAAAAACTAAGTGTCAGTGAAATCTTTTGACCTAGACTAAAGCTCATATACAATGATGTGCGATTCATCAAAATTATTTTTATGAAGATTTTGTAAAAATTATTAGAAGTGCTTGAAATGAGTGATGCCATTTTATTGGTGCCGCGTAGTTATTTAAGTGTGTAAAGAAATTATTTTTGTCATGTGGTGAAGTGCCGTATTCCTGATGTTAGAGGAGCTGATGGATCATTCCTGCTGGTACATTGCAGGATATTTCGTGTATGAAGCCATCACACAAGGTAGGGAACGTTTTGCAGAGGCATGGCGACATCCGGGCAAGTTACTCTAACTTTATTATTATTGCAACATATTTCGCAATATTTCATCATTGCATTATCATTCCACGCGTGCATATACTTAGGAATTGGTTCGTTTCTAGATTGATACAAGAACAATTTAAGTAATTTTATATTTTTAAAAATCAGCAAAGCTTTGACATATAAAAATAATTACCGTATTTATGTCGTTTTTTTTTTTTTTTTTCAAAAATGGTCAAAACCTCAAACTTCTACCATGTTTATTAGATGGTATTCTTTGGGCGTGAATTTGTTGATAAATAAAACATAATATATTTATATTGAGAATAATTAATGCCAATAATTAATCAATGTTATATAAGATTAATTTTAACATATGTCAGGGTGAGAACTGCTTTTACCAAGGCTTCTGCAAAATGAGCACATTCTGAAATATATTTCGAAATGTTTATTTTATGAAAATAAACATTTCTTTGCAGAGATTGGCACTGGTTTTGATTAAACCTCTTGGGATTGGAGTCGAAAACCTTTCTAGTAAAACGTTAACCTGAAAAATCTTTTGAATGTGTTTTATAGAAACAGTATTAAAAAATATTTCATTTAATTTTGATACTGCAACAAATTAATATATTTTATTTATTTCAAAAGATTGATAAGAAATATTTCATTGATTATAAAATAATTAAAAATTCAATTATTTATTTTTGTAGTAAAAATACAAATAAATTAATTGCAAGAATCCAAATTCATTCGAATAAAAATGAATGGTGCTTTTTATCGATGATGCATTTTTACTCAATATCAAATTTAAAGGTATGTATCCCGATTAACAGTAAACCTTGTATTGGTATTATGAAAGCACCCCCGCTGGCAGTTTCCGGTGGCCATCTTTAAAATTCCGACCACGTGTGCGGCCGCGCCCCCCGGGGCACTAACGACCGGAAGTGGGACTACCGGACTAACAGGAACAGGAAGCACTCGCTGTAACGGGAACAACGTGCAAATGTGCGCATTCCCTTAATGTAATTCTCGTCGCTAAGATAATGCGACTGTTATCTTAAATGCTATCTATTGAAATCCTTTTACTTTGGGAAATTTCGTGCTTAACTAATTTAATTAAGCGTTTGCGTATTTTGTTTTGAAACACGTTTTGTTAATATAAACAGATAACATCGGATGAAAACAAAACTTTTTAAAAATATCTTATGATTTTGTCAAGTTTGTACTGATTATCTAATATTTTCTTTTTTTTTAAATGTTTCAAAAACTATTTTTGTTATTTCAATTAAGGCTTTCAAATAATCAGTGAAATTTGGTGACTAGAAGCTGGCTTTGAATTTTGAAAAAAGCCTTATGAATCGGATGCACAGTTTTTAATAATAAAACATGGAAAGACATATGTTATAAATAAACAAACATATAGAGGAATATGTTTGTAATGTTTGTAATGTTGGTTATAAGCAATGTGTTATTAATAAGTATACAAATTAAATAATAAATAATACACAGTTTGAGCAAACTTGCTTTGCTACAGTATAGACACGGAGTAATGTGCCGTACGTTACGAGTTCTTTGGGGGATCATACATACGGAAAGGTATCTTATTAAAATTTATTGAATTCAAATGAATGTAAATCACTTATGCTAGGTAAGAACGAGTATTATTTTCCTCTGCGGTAGTTCTTGAATAACGAAGGGAAATACAAACATTGCGTACTAACATACAAACAATTAAACACAATCCTCTGATCAGATTATTCCGCGAGTGATACTACAATTTGAATACTAAACTTTAAGCCAAAATTTAGTTATTGTTCATTAGTATGCACTTGAAAAATCGCTTAGGAATATTATTTAAGACATTAATGTTTCAACCAGCATGCATTTTTTAATAGAACCATCCGCCAATTTTTTTTTCATTGATACTTTGGCATTTTTTATTTTTGCACCTAGCGCATCCTGTTTAGTGATCACTGGAAAAAGAAAAAAAATGTGCTGTTTATATCTTTATCAAATAATACTCTTTAAGTTTTCGTGGCTTTCCGGAAAACCTTTTGGAAAAATACCCATCTATACAGTGGAGGTATTAATTTTTATTTCCCACAAACCCGAGGTGTTTTTTATACGAAAGGTTCCCGCCACTCATAAAAGAAAACGTCTTCTTCTCTAGTTCTTTATTAGGACTGACTGCAGCCGTTACGTCACGGCAAATCACCAAAAGGTAGCGCCGGTACATTACGTTCCATAAAACTTTACACGGCGGCCCTTAAGTCTGCCAACGTGTCCCACTTATCTGCCAACGCGGCGCGGTCGACAAAAAAAAACAAATTCGCAATAAAAAAAATAATCAAATTAGTAAAAATATATCTCGGAATAAAATAAAACTTAATGTTTATAAAATTTATGGTTTATAAGGTAAGAATGTTTTTTTTTTTTAAAGTACTTTTTTTTGTGTGGCGTAAGGGCCGACGTGTGCGCTGGGTGAGTTACTTTTTCCTTGGTTTTACTGCGCACTTCTCGGGGAGAAAAAGTGTTTCTTGCGATGTTATTCTTGGCCGCTTTTTGTGCTTTATGTGATGAGAGTGTGTAAGACGATCAACTTTAGTTCAGTTTATTTATACAACCCGCCTACGGACGCTTCCGTCCAAGTAATATTTTTTTTTATTTCTCGTCACATCTGTGCGAGGCATTTGCATGAGACGTTCAATCGAAACATCAAAAGATCGTTTTATGGTTTTTGATATATTTAAAAAAAAAAACACAAGATTCTTTACACAAAGACATCTTCTGAAAAAAAAATTTCAATTCTAAAAAATACCACGCTTTAAATTAATTGAACAAATGTATCATGTGTAGTATATTGTATGCAATGTGTTAATATATATATTTATTTTTATATTTTATATAACTTACAATAAAAAATGACAACCATACTCAATTGACTTATATCATTAATAAATTATTGTTTGTTTACAGTTTTATTTTTTTAGCAGCATAAAACTTTTTATTTTCAATTACGAGTATATGTACAAAAACTGTATTTATACTATTTTACAGTTCAACCATACGTTAATGTCACAAAGTGGTATTTTTTTTTTCATTTTCTGTTTAAATAAATTTTAATGAATTCTTTAAAAGTTATGCTTGTTTGTTAAATAAAAAAATATATATTAAAGATACCACTAGATAAATAAATCATTAAATTTTCATGCCCCGGTAAATACTTCGTTTTTCTCCCAACATATAAATTACTTTACATTATACACAAACAAAAACAGAAACTCAAAACTGGGCAGAAAACATAATCCAACATTCAACCCACCATTAACCAAAATATTTATATAATTCCGAACCTTTTCAGGCACACGTCTGTCTCTCTAAAGTACCCCACGGTCGTCGCTTCGCTTCCTTTTCGTCCTGAAATTCGCACAGTGAACGAAGGCTTTCACGGCAACCGCAATACTGCCTTCCCGTGAATTACACCCGATAAATATAACCCGGAATTAGCTCTCCGTAGTCAACTGGTAGGAGTGTTAGTTTCAGTCGTAGAAAATCTTTAAAAAAAAAACGAAGGATCACAACAATAAAAATATTCATTAATCGCAAAGGTAGTTTTGTCATTGCATCAAAATTTACATAATTGTTTACTTGTTTATAGGCGTATAATATTTTTTTAAGTCGTACTGAAAATAATATTTAAAATGTATGTATAAAAAAATTGCTCATCAATTGTCAAATTAATTTATTATGTATGCAAGCAGTTGTACTTTAGTTAAATTAAAAGTTGACCTAACACTATAAATAAATCATATAAATTATATCTTGAATGTTTTTATTTATTTTAAAACATTTTTTTTTTAAGTGTGGTTTTTGTGGATTTTATTTTACCAGAAGATGATATAACGACACACAAGAAAATAAATAATAAAAATTCCCGAAACAGCGTCCAAAAGTAACAACAGATGTTATTGTAACCAAATCTCTAAAGAACCCGGGAATACCCGCCGCATCCGGCCAATGTCCATTACTCCGGTTAGCTCACCAGCCATGATTCACCGCCATTACGAGTCCAACCCATTTGTGACTGCACTCTTCAATTAAATTAGACAAACGACAAAAGCACTAGAAAATCAATATCCATTTTTAAACCTCAGCGGTTCACTAGCCATAACAAAACTCAAAATAGAAAAACAGTAAAAAAAAATTTAAAAAACTTATACTCACAACAAGTTCTACGTTTCTAGTCGAATACAATGATTCTGATATATCTAGTTTATTTTCAAAGGCTTATCTATCCTCTTAATTTTTTTTTAAATCGTACCGCTTTAGTTATATTTGTTAGCACCATGCTTGACTTTCGTGAAAAGCGAGAATTTTTCTGTATTTTATAGAAAAACTCGAGCGGTGTTCGTGTTCTATATTAGTGAAAAGTCCTGTAAAGTGTGGAGTTATTTAATTTGGCATGTTACAGTGTGCTTTCATTTAGACGGGCTTTTTATTAGTTATTTCTGCCGCCCCCAGGCTCCAGCCGAATCAACGCTCCATCAATTATAGTCGCTGAATTACTCCGGCCCTGCTATGCGCGGAATTTTTTTTATAATTTGTTGAGCTACTGCATGAAAAAGGTTTGATGTTTTTATTGTTTGAACGTTTTCATTAACGCCTTTATTTTGCCTAACCTTTTCAAACAATGTAGGAGATCAACGTTCATAATGTGAATTTCGTTGTTTGTTTTCTTGTTTATTTTTTTATGTCTAGTACTTATGTAAGTTTCAGGCACAAGGACAAAACTAACTGAAATTTGGAGTGAGATAATTAAGAATCGTTACTGTCTCTTACTTTTTTTTAGTTGGTATTTTTTTAGTGGCGTGATATTTTTTACTGTGGTGAATAATAACTTTTTGCAATCCAAATTGAACTTGCCACGTTTGTGAATTGTCAGCTATCATGACTCCGTTGAAACGTTATAAAAGGCTTTTGAAAAAAAATTATCTTTTCGTTGGTAGAAAGGCATGTTTTCCGGTTAAATTTTTTATTGACCAGGCTTCAAAAGACCAAAATAAATCAATTCAAAGACCTGAAGTTTGTTTGGGTAAGTATTACATACGCCTATTTATTCATATATTTTCCCCATAGAAAACCATGAACACTGGCTCAGTATAAATATATGCTCAGTGAAATGATCCCCAAACTCCTATGAGTAGAAGCACTTGATGAAGAAGATATATTTATTTATAAAAAAAACTATTTTCATAGAAAGATATCACAAGCATAGAGATAATATAAACACACGCTTGAAATCAAATTTGTAATTCGTATGTCAAGAATACAAATTCATTAAAATCGCGTTATTATCATCAAAATATGCAACCTGAGTGTTATACATCATTGTTTATTATTATTTAAATAATGAAATTTCACGTTAGGGACTTGGATTAGGCTCTATCTGGGCAGGGTCGCATTTAGAGTGCTATAAACTGAGCGATAAACCCCGCGTGCCCAGGCGCTTGAGTGATGAGCGAGACCTCTTAACCACCGTTTAATTAATATACCATAAACTTTTAAGATTTTTCGGACTTGTACCTCTAGATTTTACTTCCTTGCCTATAAAATTTTAAAAAAAAACAGTATAGCTGCATATTTACTTTTAAAAAATTGCCACATACTGGTGGTTTACTGTCCATGCATGCAATGAAACATTTACAATTCCAAAAATCTTCTTGCAAATATTAAATATAATTTTTAGTGTTTCATCTATTTACAGAATATTTATTTGTAAATAACACTTTATCAGAGTTATAAAAAAGACTTTATAAACTATTTATTAAAATTAACGTGTATGCGATATCTGCGTCGGTAACTGGAAGTCGAGATTCTAGCCGAATTATTAAAGGTGGCTCAGGACAAACTTATGTTCATCAAGCTCCTCTGAGAAAAAAACACTTGAAGAAGACACACTTGATGACTGTATTGCGTTTATAATTATTAAGTAAAAACCTTATAAATAATCTTATTTTTCAAATACCAAAAACATAAAATATTCGCACATCATGCTCTCACAGAGTACCATTGAGTATCAATATGGTGCCATCGATGCTCGTCCGTGTGTTCCTTTGGCGTCGTCTCGGGCGTGCAGAATTTTAATTCATTAGTGAAAACAATATCACCAAGTATTTGCAGAGCATCGTTCACGCCTCTAATCCCGGAGCTGGCATAATCTCTCCAGATAGTATTTCTGTTGGAGGTTCGCAGCCCCTCTTTATTAGGCCGTTAGGCTCCGGCTCTCAATTTTCAGGCCCTGAGGCTTCAGACATTCCCTTAAGCCAGGATCATCTTGAGATGCGGTGGAGAGATGCCCAACTAGTGGCACGCACCTCCTAAAAGCAAAGCCTCTGTAAAGACCGAAACATCCTGTTGTAGTTTTGGAAAAGTTTGGCCAAGTCGATACGATTAATTGTATTTTGAGGATCCATACTTTATCTTCGGACGTTAAGATCTTAAGTACCCGATTATTTTGTAATTACTTAAATATATAGAAATTTAAGTCATGGTTTTTATGTTAATTTGATTTATTATTAACAAAACTAAAAAAATTAAGGACACAAACTCAAGGAACAAACATTGCCCATTTCATGTGGGGGAAAAGCATGCAGAAAAAAGTACCTAATTTCATTAAAAAAGGTTTATATTTCCAAAACTAATAAGAGTATTGTTAATTTTAAAACAAAACATCTTTTAACGTTTAATTTAACATAAAATATAATGCTTTTTAATTCACAAAAAAACATTCCATCCAAATAACATATCATATATTTATTGAAAAAAAAAATAGGAAGCCTTTCTAGTTTTTCGAGTAATTTATTTAAAAAGTGGTAGTTGTGTTGTAAGAAAGTAGATCGTACAGTTAATAATTTTTCTGATTGTCAAGATTCCAGATGAAATGACTAAACTGACCACCTGTTATCAATCCAAAACCTCCTGGTTATCGTTATCTGACGTTTTAATCCTTTCGATAAAATATTCTTGTATGTGACCAAAAATCTTCGCTCATTTATGATCGCTAAGTAATATTTACATATGAAGTTATGTAATATTTACACTAGCGTTATAACAATCTATAAAGATCAGACAGTCAATTAGTCTCAAATCAAATTTATCTATATCCTCGTTTTTTTTACGTAAGCAAATAGTTTTACGTGATTAATTGTTGACATTTTTCAAAATGGGGTATTCTAGTTTTGTTTTTTTTAAATGCTCTATTGAATACCGTTGATGCCTGTAAAACTAACCGAAAGATTTTAAAATTAATAAAATCTGTTTGTAATATCAAAATATAAGAAAACGCATAAGACTCATAATTTCCTTTTGTAAATTTTCAAAAGATATCGTAACATCGTGTGGCACAACGACCTGATCAAAATGAGTCAAAATGCATAAGCACAGTCTCAAATAGCCCATCGCGTAGAATATCTATTAAAGAGCATGACCACAGAATGTGGTATCTATTTTATATGATGCTTAAAATGCAGGAGCACCTTATTATAAACAGGAAACTGGGTATTATACCAACTACAACATTGTATTTAAGTTGTCAATCAAACTTCAAAAACGCATCCTTTAGCTCTTTATATTTTATATAATAATAACTACTTGTTATCGTCAAAATGTCACAAAAACAAAACTAAGAAATCGATAAACAAAACTGAGTGAAAAAAATAGGAGACTCCACCCTTAAATATTAAATAATATTAAAATAATCGTTTCAATTGAATTGGGAATACACAAGATTTAAATTCAACTGTATAGATTAAAATTAAGGATATATTAAATTAACATACAGCTGTTTCCGAAGAATGCCTGAATTTTAATATTACACTCGCTATATTATATCCACGGTCTTACTCTTAGAATAGAAGATCCAATTAAGAACATATTAGACAGGCTGAGTAGGTTCAGGAGTAAATAAGATTGATATGCTCAGCTGTAAAGGCTTCAGAACATTCCTAGAACGTGTAATTAAACGCGTCATTTTATGTGAGGCTTAGCAAACTTTGAAGGTAATAAGAGGTAATTGTAATTGATAAACGTTTATTCATCACTTAGTACTATCCGATATGGGAATACACAACGCAAGCTATCTATTAACTCCAAGATGAAGAACCCCATAAGACACCCTCACTAATTACAGGATTATCATTTTGATGTAGTAGTGATTCGAGGTTTTGTGAAATAATTAGTTTGGTAAAAGTAAGTTTTGTTTTTATATTTATTTGGTGTATTCAAAATACCATGCAAAAAAAAATTTGTAACCTGCGCATCAACACATGTTACAATCACCAAACAAAAAAAAATTCTCAAAACGATCCTCCTATTTTTAATATGGTCTTTCTTAAGAAAGAGGTTTTAAAAACAGTCGAGTTATTAAATATAATAAACTCCATGGCATGTATTTTAAAAATCGGTAAAATATTCAAAAATATGTCAGGCAGAAAACTCCTCGAGTCTCTGTCTACAAGCAGCCCTTGAGACGGCTTGTCAAGCCCCGGGGGTGGAACTTTAGGGTAGTAGAGCCTAAGAGGTAGGGGATGCATGGAAATACCTGAAATTAGGAATATGATAGAATCAAACCATATTTTTATCTTAGACAGTTTTTTTATGTTAATGGTAAATTCAATTTCATTACAAATATTTGAACTCGTTTATACGACACGTAAAAGTTAAAAACTCAAGAAGAAAAAAAAATGGTTAATTTAATAAATAAAACCACATTTTTTATGGTTTTATATTATTCATGTATCCCAAGTATAAACTCTATAAAGAAAAACTGAAATAGCATTCATTTGATTTATATAATTAAATTTTATAACTCCATCATAAAAAAATAAAACTAAATACAATTGTTAAAATACTAAGGCTAGATAATCAACATAATTTAAAAAAAATTATTTAATCAAGATATTATAAAATTTTATTATTTTGTGGCTACATTATACAACAATAAAATTTGTGTAAATTTTTGCATAAATTTGTTTGATGCATTAAAATAATGTATTATTTTAGGGAGTCAAGCCTTGAGTTTTAAATTCTATCAATAGTTATTATTACACAGTTCCTTGAAAAAAAATATTACATAATAAAATAATCGTACCACAAACACAAAATTTTCTTAGAAAGTTGAATGATCAATTTCGCTAGAGGTCGTTTATTATATTCCTGAAAAGGAAATTTAATGAGAAAATCCTCTTATAGGTTTTATATGAAAACCTATTCACTAAAAAGGTTTCTTCTAAAAAAAAACTCTCGTAGATAAAGTTCTTTAAAAGTAAAAATATTTTCTTTTAATATTCACAAAAAAAAATAATTCCACATCAGCGTTTAATTTCCAGCCTTATTTAAGTTACATATTGCATATTGTTTTCGGACGAAAATTGGCCATTAAAATTTCTATCACCCAAATCGAGGTTTTCGCCATTCCCCAAATAATACTATTTGCTGATAATCAATTCAATGCTTGTTCTTTTAACTTTATCACTCCAGCATAAATCCAATAAAATTTTATAGTACATTGGAATAGCATTTATATATATTTAAAAGATAAACCTTTCGCGCAAAAATCTTTTTCGTTGTAATTTTTTTACAATTTTCCTTTACAAGACCTAAACCACAATTTTACATATTATAGTAATTTTATACAATAGACAAAAACGTAGTATCCACTTTCTTTTTTTTAATCTGTAGTATCCACTTCTATCAATCACTGTAGTTCGCAGGTCAATGTTTCCTATTTAATAAAAAAAACCAAAACCAATTAACCGGTTCAATTTAATAAATCCGTCTTTCTTGCTCGATTCTTTTTCACCCGATTTCGGCTGATTTATTTAGTTTATTTTATTCTGTGTCTAAAAGGGATTAAATGTAGAGATTTTTTTCATTCCAAGCTAATCTGCAATAGCTTTTAGTAAATAAATACCTACAGCTCTTTCAATTTGATACTGATATGCACTAATTTAAAGACGTTATGTTAAAATATACCCAATACTTTATTATGGGAGAAGTTTGTTTTTAAACTTATTGTTCCCAGATTAATCGAGCTTAGTTTTAGTGTTAAATAACAATATTTTTTTTATTATGTTCACTGATTTTTAATTGATTTACTGTTTTACGTTTATGTGCTCTGTGTCGTGTAATACTATTATTAATATAATTGAAAATAACACGGCGCTTAACACACAAAATTAAAATCATGCATTTGGATGAGTACTCCATCCCCACACAGGCTTTCTCGAAAATCCAGGCGCGTATTTAAATCCCAAATGGTCGGATCCCATTTGGATATGGTGCGACTTAATTTAAATATATTGAACGCGAATAAATAAAATATCTATAGGCTAGAATATTCATGGAACGAGAGGCGCCTTAATGTACCGAGTGCGGGCCTGGGAAGGGGCGCGTTGCCCCGCTGAAAGGGTTGTATGAAAAATGTTTATTAAATAACTGTTTTTCTATTTAACCTGTCAAAACGCTTTACTTTAATCTTTCATCACTGAAATTATTATGTATTTATCGATATCGATTCACAAATGAAATGACAAAAAAAAATTCATCGTCAACTTACTTTTATTAAAATACATAACGTATTTTAATAAAAGTTACTTTATGATACAAAAAGAAAATATTTTAGAGTATGAATTATTATCGTATAAATAATAATCAATATGGTCTTCATTGTTTCATATAATACTAAAAGAATTTTCCTTTGTATCTTTAGGCGAAGAAGAGAGATTTATTGTTTAACACTGAGAAATACACTTATTTTTGCATGAGAATTTATTTTCAATACAAAGTCATGGATATTTACGAAAACTTGACAGACTCAATTAATTTTGTGTGGCAAAGCGATGTTCAAGCTCCAATGCTCTCTATCAAAGATATTTTCGTTCATACATGATAAAGTAATTAATTAATAATATCCTGCCAAACTGGCGGAAGGTCTAGTCTCTTTAATTTCGTTGCACTTCATTTGCTAATATCCACAACAATCCATTGTTTATTGTGTTAAAGTGTGTCTGACATGCCTTCAGCGTAGCCAGTATGGGGGAGGGCTCCTTTGTTTTTCAGTGTGTTTCTGTCTTCTTTTGTTTGTTTCGCTTCAAACGGCAGAAGAGTACACACGATCTTTGCGTTTCTGTTTAACTTTGTGCGCTAGAGTTAACAGCCCGAGAGGCCGCTCGTTATTTGAACGATAAATCATTATTCCTCGCCGTGCGTTATAGTTTCTTTCTCTGCTTGCGCAAATCTCCAGAAGCACCGTCCCTTAGTACTTATTCCATTAGCAGGAGAAGAAGGCCATTTGTACTCGTCTTGCCGAGTCTCACGAAGTTCCGAACAAATGAGGAATCGCCACGGGAATTGGCTGTTACTTTGCGGAGCCCCCGGCCGTAAATAAAAATACAAATAACTTCTAAACTACAAGCACCTATAAAGTTAAACTCTCTCCAAAGTCTCCTTGGTATATGAAACTTTGAAAAATAACTTCATAACTTTGAAACTCTGATCACTTCCTGTTAAACAAATTTACTCCATTTCTTTCTGTTTCAAAGCTTATCAATCACTTTGAAAAACATTCAATCCTAATATATTTTAGAATACATATTCTAACACTCACCCAAAAATCTGAATCAAATAGTATAATCCTAGTCTTTTTTGCTGAAAAACATTTTATTAAAAAAAATTCCCAACGTTTCCATGAATTCTATTGAATTTCTATGAAAAAATATAAAATAACAGTTGAAACAAAATAAAGACAGAGGTTGACGTCATCATAGCCACATAGAGATTTGTTATTATTGTAGACTTTTTGCAGGGGAAGTTCTACCAGGATACTAATAAAACGTAAATTATAAGTGATTATCAAACAACCTTATAGACTAATATTTTTTTCAAGCTAGCATTTTAAAACAACTCACCAATATTATATTGCTATATTTATTCCCTGTGTACGGTAAAGCCGGACAACACTCATTTTGAACAAACAAAAATATCTCACGTAATTCTCAGCACAGTAAAATTGCTTTTTATTCACGTTTTTTTCATTTGTACTTTAAGATACAGCTTGACGCCCCAAGGCCTCAAAAAGAAAGATGAATCTAACATGAGTACATTTTCTTAAGAAAACCTAAATCATTTTGGTGAATACTAAACTGAAGCCAAAAAATATATAACTATAACTATTGTATGAATGAATTAAGTCTTGACTTTTATTAAGACAAGTTTCTCGAAAAAAATTCTTAAGAAAAAGAAATTTACACTTATAATTTTTACTAGAATTACGAACGCATTTTTTTTTTCATTAATGTTAATTTTTTTCCTCAATTACTTTCTTTGAGTACATGCCATTATTTACGTATAAATTATGTTGAAACAAAAATTATCAAAATTAAATTATATTGAACTCGTGACCTTAGAAAATGAATATAAAATTGTGTAGGATTAATCTGATTTTTTGATTCCGCGTATTAAATACCTGTGTGTTCAACAATATTTCTCACTTTCATCCAAAAGTCTGCACTTTGCAAATGGTTACGCGGAAAAGGCGCTTACAATATTATTTTACAAATGCGTCCCTCGCCAACGTGCCACCTTTCAAATCACGTGCCTTTTATGTAAAAAAATAATAATCATTTTCTCTTTCATGGCCCGCAAGGAGGGCGTTGCTATATTCGTGCAGCCTTCATAGTCACCCCGCTGTAACGAGCCATTGAGTCTCTTCCGAGTAGGAAATATCAGCTACTTGCAAACACGACAGAAGTACGTATGACCCACAACAATTCTTACCATAAAATGGTTTTATCTAAACGTGAAATGTGTCTTTTAGAATAAATACAATAAATACTAAAAAAAAATCATTGATTTTCAAGGTAGGCGTAATCTTAATTAAAACCATCACGTTAAAAACATATCATTCTTTCACTTTTTTCCGTGTAAAGTAAAGTACGTATGACCCACAACAATTCTTACCATAAAATGGTTTTATCTAAACGTGAAATGTGTCTTTTAGAATAAATACAATAAATACTAAAAAAAAATCATTGATTTTCAAGGTAGGCGTAATCTTAATTAAAACCATCACGTTAAAAACATATCATTCTTTCACTTTTTTCCGTGTAAAGTAAAGTACGTATGACCCACAACAATTCTTACCATAAAATGGTTTTATCTAAACGTGAAATGTGTCTTTTAGAATAAATACAATAAATACTAAAAAAAATCATTGATTTTCAAGGTAGGCGTAATCTTAATTTAAACCATCACGTTATATAATATTATTATAACATACCATTCTTATACTGTTTCCGTGTAAAGTAATTAATGACCGTAAAATAATGATTATAGTTATTTTGATATGACATCATTTTTTTCCATTTAGAACAGGATTTGCTCCTTTTAGAGATTTTTTTTCCGTCGGTTTTTTCAAATGTCTCCGCTTCATATACAATGTATTATATATAGACTAAAATGTCAATGTTTTTTTCATTGGTTAATCAAAAACTAAACTTCAATATTATATTAATGGAAATATATGTGATGTTTGATATAGGCTTAATAGGACCTTCCCCACAATACGTTATGTCTACGAGCCACTAAAACGGGATACTAATACACAGAATACTAAAATAATACGACAGGATACTAAAATACATCCTAGAGTGAGACAAATGTAAGATCTTATGGTTCCTACTTCCTAGAATATGTTCTCAGGCTGTCAGCTCGTAATTGGTCTCCATTTTAAATTGCTTTACAAAATTAATGAAACCAAAATGCGGAAAACACTGCTTTATGCAACCTCGGTGGGAGCAAAAACCAATTATATAATCGCTTTGAAAAGATCTAACCGAATATTATTTGAGGCCAATCGCTCGGAAGGCGGGCCCTGCGGTTTCTTGCCTGTTGATTAAACAAAATTCAATCCAATTTCTATAAATGATTTAAGACGCCCTAACAATATTTTCCCGTACTTTTCCCTGCCCGATTCAATAATGAATCCATTCGTATGCTGTTTGTGTTGCCACCAGAGTCTCTCAACCGTTCAAATATACAAAATAAACATCTTCTCTAACAACTGCAGAACTGAAAGAATCCTGAAAGAATTCTTTCAGTGTAAACTTTACTTCGTTGTTATGTTGATGCATTTTCATTATTATAGGTATGTTCATAGTTTGTGTTTACTTGATACAAAGACAAAATGTATTGCTTGACGGGTTATGATATACTACGGTTTACATTTTTTGCATAAGTTTTCTCTGGTATAAATAGTTGTTGAATTAAGTTACTAGAATTTTATCACATATATTATAACACTCGACAGTACTCGATTTTTCTTTTTCTTTAAATAATATTTTTGAATAGCAAGAAACTTTTAAAAATAGTAATTCACATCCATAATTAATTTAAAAAAGACATAAAATAGTTTTATCGGTTAATTCAAACTAAATAAACCCATAATAAATTAAATAAAAGTTTATAAGCTTTTTCTTAACATTATTATTGTAATTTGAATGATGAATTTTATATAATATAATAGTATTTGATTTCCCTAAACCCTTCTAGTTGACAGCCTCTTTTTCTGAATATGATTTAGGTACAATAGAGCTATTAAATGTTTTATAAGTTAGGTTTTGTTCAATTTCAATAAGTTTTGATGAAATTTAGTACAGCCACCAACTGATGATGATTTTTATGATTTATAGTCTGGATAGCCTTATTTTTTCTTTGTTTGCATTATTGTTAGGTTTTATTCGATTATTCAATTGAATTATGAATTAAATTTTCAATGATGAAATATTGATAATTCAATATTAAAACACGTGTGTGTGTTTTTTTAACATAGATATTGTTAAACTTTTAATAGGTTAAGGAGACAAGAAGCATGTTACAAAAGTTTCATTACGAAAAAATAGCTTCAGGTATAATGACAAATATTACAAAAAATTACAGTCACAATTGATATTGAATGTCAAAATGACAGCTGTGCCTAAGCACAGATACGTTTGTAAAATCGTAATGTTATATTTCTTGGACGATTTGTTTCAATGTATCAAATATATATTATAAACGCTGGTAGAAGCACAATTCAGTGTGACAGAAATACAATCTCCCACTTTATTTCCAACGTTGCATTTATTTACTGTCGATCAGTTTGTCATAGTGCATATGAATTTATTGCGAATGCAAAATGAAATATTTCGAAAAATAAATAATATTTAATAGGTATTATTAATCTCGATGCTAAAAGTATCTATATTTTTTAAACATGCATCGAGAGAAGTTCATGCTAATGTCATTAAAACTTTACTGAGCTTTAGAAATACTATCACTAACTAAAAAAAAAAAATACAATTTTATGTACTGCCATATCATTTCCCATGAGAACCATTGTTTTCAAATAATTTAATTGTAAAATATTATTTTATCAAACAGCACAGTCGTCAATATTACGAATGAAACATTCACAGCGCTTACATTAACAATGTGAGATTTATGTCAAGAAGGTGCAAAATTGGTTTTCATATAATGTTAGAATCTATCTCTGTGCATTTTACATTTCAATTCTTTCAGATTTATATAACATCCCTAGTATAATATATTGGTTTGCTTGCTTTTTTTAAAAATTTGAGCTTACTATACTGAAAGTTTATACGTATATTGTAATACAGCATTTTTAAATAAGTACATACATTTTGTTGATCAAGTCCCCTTGATATTTCACATTGAGGTTTTTATATTATGTAAAGGTTACGCCATATTTACAATGATTATAAAATTGAAGTTTTTGAGTGCGCCTCGTAATATTTTTTTATGGAATACACTATAAAAAGGTGAAGTCTTTTGTTATTATTTGTGTGTTCAATTCACTTAACCCAAACGAAATATATCAAAACCGCTTCATTTTGATGTGTTGTCGATAAGGCCTTTCTGTTTACTTATTTTTGGTAATATTTATTTTATTGAAATAGTTTTTTAAAAAAAATATTTTTTGACAAAATAATTCAATAAAATAAAAAAATATCATATACATTAACTTCCAATAATATCTTTAAGCTTACCCATGAAAACTTCCATTACTGTAAATAAGCTATTATGCCACTACATTTACCGAAGAAACGACAATTAGGTAACACTTAAGTACCCCAAAAATACGTAAAAACCTTGTATTTATACATTTTGATACTTATTATTTGAGAAAACATCTTAACTTCTGTATTAAAAATATTCTTTCCCTTCGCATTCCTTAGCACGTTACCCTGTAATGTTTGAAGATTCTGGGCTTCCGGCCAAAAGAATTTTTAATTTAGTAGTATTTATGGCTAAAAAATGTTTTCAATATGCTGCGGCCTCCTCGAGAACTTCAGAGGGATGGGCCATTTCTTATCCGTGAGTGCAACAACATAGCCTCGTACGAAACAGGATTTAATTAATAGTTAAATAATATTTCCAAGTCTTCTAGAACCTTAGTTTTTACAAAATTATTAATTTTACTTCAAAAAATGCTCCGCAATAAGCGAATGTTTTAGTCATTTTAGATAAATTTAAGGACATATTTTATATATGATACTTTATATTCTCAGCATCTTATAAAAAATCTCAACCCTCGTGGAATACACGCAAGAGTGAAGGAATAAATTGACATTATGTTATCGCTTTTATTGGCAATCGTAAAATATTTATGTCATGCCATAACTCTGAAATCCAAAGGATACACTTTTAAAATTACTTGCTAGCTTAATAGCGATTGAAATTACAATAAATTAAATTTAATTATTTTTTTAGCCGTTTTAATGCTTAAATTATTATATTGCAAATTATTCGATAGCAATAATAAAAATATTTTATTATTGTTTTCATCACGTACTGTTTAAAAATGTAAATATCATGATGATAATTTTCCAAGATTCTTGTATATTTTTTTAAAATTAACAAAAATTAAATAATAAGTTGAATATCTAACGCTTTCTTGTCATTTGCAAGATACTCTTTTACAAAAATATGTTCAACATTACATATCTTTTATAAGATGACTTTTAATATTTTCTTTTGATTTTATTTTTTAATAAATAAATTTGTTACATACAGTAGACTAAATTTAAATCTTTGAGGTATATCAAGTTGACTTTAGACATTATGTCATCCCCCACCTGTGCAGATTAAATCACGTCGATTTAATATAATTTAATATATATAATTTGTGAAACTTTATTTGCAAAATAATATAAAAAGACTATAATAAGACATATTTTAAATTGCTATAGTTTATTGATTCAAGCTTTTTACGTCCTATACAATTATAACTAAACATGCTTTACATGAAGAGTGTGTATAATCAAAATTTATAACTTCTGTGTTTACTCATCACACCACGAAAGACATTTTTTAAAGCATAATTGAAAAAAATATTAAATAATTAAAATAGTCTTAACATCATAAATCCTGTTGTAAAAATATTTTTAAATTTTATCGAAGGGTCTAAGTCCCATACTCGAGTTTTTTTGATCATTTTCTAGTCCGTTTTGCAAAATCGAAATCGACTGCACCAATCAAAAAAATTTAAATGCAAAAAGTTAGATACATCCCTTCTTCCGAACAGAATATTTTATTATTTCTTGGAAATTTACTTTTAATATGAATAAATATGTCTTTTTCGGATTGAAGTGTAGGAATTTGGAGATTCGTCATGTCCTTGTTCTAAGAGTCCTAAACATTTAAAAGTCTTTTTTTCAATTGGAATTAAAAGATTAAATATAAACCCTGTGCAATTTATTATTTTAAAAATTAAAAAAAAAAATCTTTAACATACTTTGGTTTTGAAAAGTCGTCATTTTATCCAATTTTTCAACATCTTCAAGATTTTATTTTACTCTGAAAATGGTCGTTAATTAAATAATAAAAAATAGACAAATATAATTTTTAGTTTTTTCAATACTTTATAAAAAAAATCAACTTTCGACATAGAAAAATAAAGTGACAATTAAATGACACGATTTCGCCAGGGAAAACGGTCCTTTTTCTGTGGCAGACGGGAGATGGACACCAAGCAAGGTTAGGTAGCAAGGCCCTTAATGATGCATCTAATAATTTTTTTTTTTTAAATAAATCAAATAGTCAAACTTTATGAGTAAACCTAAACCATGTTAAATAAACAAAATTAAAAAAAAAAAATCGTAACGATATGCTCTGGCCCACGGTCGACATTACAAGATCAGTCTACAGTGCTTTGATCATCAGATAGGAAGTTACCCCGTGAATATTGATTAATCGACCATAGAACGTATTGATTCTCTGGTCACAGACGTGCCCGTTGGCCACATATCTCACGCGGACACTCCGAGCCACTGCCTTTGAGCGTCTGCCATCAGCATGGCCTGCAGCATTGTCAGATGGACGCTATTTGTCTGCAGAGGACAAAGAGAATCCTGACGATGACGTCCGAGGTGACACCAATCCATTTTATCCTGCTTGCACTGGCTAACTTTAGTTCCCTGAAGATCAGTTCCAAAGACGGAAATCCACTTTTTTGATCATTTAATTTCAACATAATTTAAAAAGTTTATTATACTTCTTGAGTATCGCTGAATATATAAATAGTTTAACCATTTTTATATATTTAAAAAGAACACTGTTTTTGTTGGGATATTAATAAAAAACATTCAAAAATGTAAATTTTACTGTGTAAAAAAGATATTTTACTCAGTTTTTAGGTTTCACACATAGATGGCGCTAACGACTCATGTAGTATAAATGTCTTAACTTGTGTTTTATTTTAAAATTAGACATTTTTCAAGAATAGATCGTCATAATACGACGTGCAGATGTCGAGGTTTTAATATTAACCACCACTACATAAATAAAAAATTGAATTTTTAATTTTAAAAAATCTATCTTGAAATTCACGGTTATCAAAAGTACATTTTGTATTTGTGTGCAATTTAAAAATGTATTAGAGAATAGCATCACACTCATAAATAAATAGTACAAAAAATATGTTTATATTTTTAGTCTTGTACACGTGATGGCACGTGTACAATAAAGACTATTTTATCTTTAAAATATTGCGGTAGTTTTCTCCGCTAAAATAATAACACGCTCAGGAATCGAACCTGACATATCGCCGCACGTACGCTGTGATAGGCACCGAGCCAACCGCAATCCAACTTATGAAAAGCAGACCGCATCGTGGCACAATGTCTGGCGTATAAAGCTTTGTCCTGTAGGCTTAAGGTTTAAGTCCCAAAAAGGAAACTAATCTACTTCATAGAACGAACGAAATAAGAAAAACCGAAAGATGGACGACTCACAATAAAGTGTTTCCTAGCGGAGCTGCGAGCGTGCAGGGATTATAATCTGAATAGGAGATCCTCAAAACTTGACTGCGATTGTCAGAGATACTTCTGTGAGACAAACAGCAAATCCGTTTTATTTTTGATGTCTCAGAAATAGGATACTAGCTTAAATATCATTTAATTCTAAGAATGTAATTTAATATACTTTATTAAATATCAGCAAAAGATCTAAGAATGTCGACTTATCTCGTGTTTCTATTTAAAACAACTAAGATTTATTTAAGTAACTTTTATAATTGAATATCTTCTTCTTCGTCGGGTGCCTCTCTTCATAAATTTATGCTAAATTGGTGTTCATGGTTTTCTAAGGAAAAAATAGTGTAGAGGGTTCTCATTGATTGTAATTATTAACTGGTCAAATAGCTAACTTCATTATTGAATATCTTTTGACAAAAGATCATCGAATGAAAAAATAAATAAAACACATTAAAAATATTATGTGTTTTCGGTTATATTACCTGTTCATATATCTTTGCATAAAAATATTTTGATTTTTTTTTTAAACGCTTTCAAAGCACGTCAAATTGTCCCCATAGCCACCGATAGCTATATTGACGCATTAAGAACTTGAACCCGGGCCCTTGATCCAGTATTTGATCGCGCTCCCCTCGACCGCTGCAGGGGCGATTAAACAATGTATTGTAAATGGACTCGTCCGGGCCGAGCTATTTGTGGAGTGGAGTGCGGAGCGCCACTGGACGGAACAATGCAAATTTCCTCTGTTTACAGCGATCATACATTTCTGTATATACCTAAGTTCGTGCATACCACAGCCCCTAACGTTTAAGCTGAAAATTACCAAAAGTAAAACCTTTTGTAAATATATTTTTTAATAATTTATATCGATACATTCGAAATTGTCTGTAACTAAACTAGACGTTAGCTTGAATAAATCAGTTTAAGATTCACCCATTATAATAACGAGAACGGAAGCAGGAACCTCTCGATCAAAAATTAATGGTCCCACCACTTATCTAACAACCCTTAAAAATTATGCATATTTTAAAGTAATTTTCATAATTTGTCATATTTGAGTACTTTCATAGTTCATGTCATGGTTTTTTTTTTTATTTACACCAATTAATTCAAATATTGATATTTTTAAGATTCATTTCATACCAATTAGTTTTTGGTTTTATAAATAGGGTGTCTTTAAACACGCTTCGATTTATGGAAATTGTGACATTTTGCAGACAATAATCAAGTTTAATAAAAAAACACTATTTCACATGTTTTGAAAAAAAGAAAACATATTACTCTTTAAAAGTTGAATAATGTGTTTTACTTAAATGTTTCATGCTGCTCCCCAGAGTGAATTAAAAATATCGCTTCACACATTAACGATATCTTGAACTGCTTCTGATACCATTATTTAGAACTTTTACACACCCTGTATAACATCCGAAGACGTCCGTCTTGCATTGTCCCCGTTCCCAGGGGACGGCCGAAAGTTGCGCTGTTTTTTGTCTTCCTATAGAGCCGGCACGGGCGGGACGTGGGGAAGACGATATCTCCATTCCTGCCATTATGTTCATCCTTTAGCTGAGATAATTGGACTTCCTATCTCTTACTATCCTAACTTAAAGGGGTGCCTCAACTTTGAATATTTAAAAAAAAAAAATATTATTAAATCACATTGTTACATTTTGAATCGACATTTAAATCATGTTGAAACTATAGTCCATCTTACTATATTTCATATATGATATCAACTAAGTGTGTAAGGTAAGGGTACCAGTCATGGACCACTTAAGGTCGCCGCTAAAATGTTTTTTTTATTGACCACATACATTTAAATTTTAGATTATTAGTGGGTACTTAAAGGAAATCGTTATACCCTTCAGATTAAGTTTTGCTTATAAATCTTTCAATTTAACAAACGTAAACACTTTAATTTTTTTTTTAATAATATTAAGTTTTTGCTTTAGTAGTTGACCAATCAAAATCTGACAAAAATTAGTAGTTGACCAATCAGTAGTTGACCATAGGAATAAAAGCTACTTTTATGGTAAATAAGACCACAGATATGTCAAAACTCAAAATTTTAATTTTCAAATAGAAAAAATATAATAGGTATTCCAGAACTCCAAGGGCTTCTTTTGGAAACTTATTTTTCACTACATTAACCCTATTTTTCTTTAGTCTTTCATTCTCTTTCTTCTTCCGTTGTCTTTCAGTGGCTCTTTCTATCTTCAATTGCTCAAGATCCTCTTTCTTCTTCTTTCCTTCTACATGTATTACACAATAACAATGTTAAACCATTTGGGGCGGTAGCTGACCACCGCGGTCAATTTCTGATACTTTCTGAAAAAAACCATTCAGTAGATGACCACCCCAAACAATCACACGAAATGTTAGATTATATTGTTAGAAACTTTTGAACGCAAAATAAAATACTTTTAGAAATAGTTTAAATGTAAATCTTACCTAAAAAAAATATTTTTATGACTTCTATAGCTCCACAAAAACACTCGTTCTCTAGTTAAATCAGATAATAAAATCAAGAAACGTGCCACACGGCTGAACCTGTCAACAACAACTGTCGGCCATTGCTACACACAATGCGCTTTAGTTCTGAACTTTTGGCAGTTGTTAATATATGGCAGTAGCTACTTACAAGTTATTTTTTTATTAGATACAATAAACACAACGCTTATTATTTAAAATTTCATACAAAACGGTCAACTACTAGTACATGGTCAACGACTAGTGTCCTTACCTTACTGCTTTGAGTACTTCATTTGCAATCACTGATTAAAGAAAGCAATACTATAAAATTAATTGTAATCTCATAGTGGAAAATCTTCTCACTAGTCAATTGAATCAGAAAAAAAAAACAATATGCTTTTATGACAATTTCAAAGGCATGTAAACTACTTCGAAAAAACCCTCTAAAATATTTAATAAGTAATGAGTTTTAATATTGAAATAATATGATATTCCATTTCATAGAATAGACATAGGATTAAAATTTTCGTCAATTCACATCTAAAATCATTTTGGCAGCGATGGCGAATTTTTATTAAACTTCGCGCAACACATTTGAATGGCCACTTTTAAAGCACCCGGACAGCGCGTCCTTAAGCACCAACAATGGCCTGGCAAAACGTGGCCTCTTTCCAGACCCACCCTCTCTCCCTCAACCCTATAAAATGTCAAAAGTGACGACATCAGACCCGCGGATGAATTAAAAGAAAACCCATCAAGATATTCGATATTCTTTGTGAGGTAATTTCATAATTTATTTGGCAGATTTCAAAAAAATATTTCGTGTAAAAATAAACAATTTTAAGCTAACTGATTATTTTAAGTTGAAATTTAAAAGTGGGAGAAATCATCTTAATATTTTTATTTCAAGAATCCTTGGTACGAACTCAGTTGTGACAGCAAGTTGCTGGAAACTTAGCATAAGTCGAGATATTTTTGCAAGAAACGAGTAATTTGCGTATCTTATTGGTTCAAATGAACTATAAATAATATGCGATAGTATAAAAAAATATCTTAAAATTAATGTAAGCACAAAATATCAATATGATTGTTAATAAAAAATAAATGTTTTATTTAAAATCAAACACTTTTTACTCAATATTAGACTCTTTTTGATATAAATAAATGTATTTTATTGTTAATAAAATAAAATTACATTGAACTTGTAATTTTAGCCCAAAAATGAATTACGGCATAAATTTGACATTTAATTGAAAGTAGGTACGTTTTTTTCGACAAAGAAGTGTTAATTTTTAGGGCTGCATTGGAACAATGCTTCATTATTTGCTGAAAAAATTAAAATTGAAATCACGTTGTAACAACAAAGATTCTTTTCACTTACACCAAGGCGTGGGGCTTAACGTGAATTTTTATTTCTCGCGTAAAACGCGCCGTAAAGAAACCCATTTACAGAATGCTGAAAGAGTTTTACAAAAACTCCAATCAAAAATGTCTTTAATTGTGGAACAAAGAGGCCAACTCTCGGCGACTTCTCAAGACTTAGTCGCCAAATAAAACCGAGCAAAGTTGGTCGGAGAAACAATCAACTCTGTAGAAGGGAAATCATTTAGCTATAGAATTGTAGAGCTTCGTAGAGCACTACAAGAATGTGCTTGCAATTGAAAACAACCTCTTGTGGCGGCTGCAGTGGCTTTTATTGTGTCTCGGTGTTTAAAGTAAGGTGCATAAAATACTTGATCTAGGGGTGTAAAACTAAGTTGGAGAAATATTATATTAGTTTCTTTATAACGTATCTAAAAAACAAAAAACCTTCACTAGTGATATTACCAAATTTTATATTCAATACTTTAACATGCGACAGCCAAAATATTTTTTCTACAAAATTATTTAAAAACATTGATTTGTAAATCGCATTGCGCATCCACGTCTTAACCACTTCAATCTGTTTGTAAACGTACTTGTTAGTAATACAACAATGAAAACATTAATAAACGAATATTATACTATAATTTTTTTAAAGATTCACGATCACGATGTGCTTCAGGCTCTATAAGTAGTAAAAAACAAAGTAGTGAAGCGGGGTATCTAGAGGCAGCGTGTCCTGTAATCAATAGAATTGTAACCTGAATACCAAGGACTTGTTCCAGGCGAGCCTCTCTACTCGTGGACTCGTTCACTTGACTTACTGACCCGCAAGAAAAAAAAACCCAGCAAATGCAGTTTTCTTTTTGAGTTTATGTCAACTGACTATTCACAAATACTAAGAATTAACCTTTTAATAAATTGTGCTTTTAATTACTTAGCAATCTCTTGAGAATAACAGTTCCTTGTGATAACTTTGAATATAAAATTTTATTGACAACATATATTTGTATTGTCTTAATTAATTATCTATTGCATTTTTTTATATTTGTATGATCTTATACGGAATATCTATTTTCTTAAATCTGTACTTCATCGACTGTCACTTAACGTGTCTATCAAAAACTACTGGGCAAGTGTTGCGTTGAGAAATCATAAAAAAATGTCCCATCATTCAAATTTAATAACATGAGTACATAAATATTATAAAATTGTAACCGACATTTTGCGTTATGAATTTCAGCGTGTTATTATTGCTAATTAGGATGATAAATTGTACTGGCATTTTCAATGGTGAAATAAACAGTAAAACGTCAATTAGTCATTTGGAGCAATGAATAAATATTTTGTTCCACAAAAACATTATTTCTAATTAGTATTTTATAAAACGGTAAAAAATAATACGTTGTGTAGCGCCTGTATAAAATATAAAGAATATAAAAAATATTTTAACAATACATTATTGATCCAATTTTGGAATTTGCCCTTTTGCCGTCGATACTGCGATATACTTTATAAATAAGTAGATGGAAAAGCTTCCTTTCATTTCATATGGACTTTTTTATATCATATATCGCCAATTACAGGAAGCAGTCTAATCTGTTAATATCCTCCGAGACGGTAACACATTTTGCTGCCAGGGGATACAGCCTCCCGGATATAAAGAAATAATACAGCTTTCGAGAAAGCTCCCGGATTATTATAAGCTCTGACAGATTCTCCTCTGGAGTCCGCTCACGACCGCGCACGGGGAAGGTTATTATCCAATAGAATTTGTTAAGGGTCCACCGTAAGACTAAGAAAACTTTTATTTTAGGATAAATATATTCAACACTTTCTAACAATCGTGGCACGTTCTGACACAAATACAGTACTTCAGAACTCATGGTATTGTTGAAATTCTAAAATTGGGAAACTTGATATTTCAAATAATTTTGATATTTTGTTTTCATTTTATAAATCTTTTAAAATATGCTAGAAAGTGGTTATAAAACTTTTTGATTGACTTTCATTTTAGCAGATTTGTTTAGATAAGAAACATGTTAATAAAACTTTTGTTTATTTATTAGTTTTATTATTATGATCTGACTGAAGCTTTGCTATATTGATACAATGTATCCTCTTTAAAATTATTTGTATATTTATTTAAAGTAAAACATATCTGATATGTCATAATTACATGAAAAAGTATATTTTTCATGTTATTAACACACTTGCTCTTAATAAATCAGTATCTCTTATCAAGTTTTTTTTACTATTAAAATTTGTTCAAAGATCTCAATTTATTTTCATCAAATATAAACGCTGATTTGTAGAATTTTCAAATTATCTCACAACTCTGCATCAGATTTCTTTGAAGACTCAAGGTAGAAAAAAAATTCTATGAAAACATAATTGGCAGTTAAAATTTACTTTATCATTTAAATACGAGTAAAAACCACAACGCGATACACTGAAAATATATAATAGCGTATAGCAATTAACTCACAATAGAAAGTTTTATTAACGTGCTTTTAACATTTTTTTAAAAAAGTACCAAGTCTCTCGACAATGCCTTGAAGCTCTTGGCATATTTCGAATAGTTGTACAATAAACCACAACGGTCGCAGGTTTTAATTCAAAGTTGGCGCCATTCGCAGGGCGGCCCTTTGTTCCGGCGGATATGCCAGCTGACATTCGTCACATAGCGGGGCGACATCTCTGACGGGGAGATTACGCTACCAACCCCGCCCTTATCGGTGACATTCGTAATTTCCCGTCACTCACGGAGAATTAATTTAATACAACCCTCGCTTCTTTTTTTCCAGTCAAGATGGTGAGCTACTTGGTTATTAACGGTCCATTATAACATTCATACTTTGCACAGAAATGATTTGATAAGTTATACGATATTTCAAACCCGCGAGTAAAAAAAATACATAACTCATATTACACTCACTACCGCCAGTGATCATTTTTAATTTTACTCACACTGTAAGACATACAAATAAACATAAAGCCTTTTTTCATATACAGTGTATTTTTTTACTTACAACAGATTGTTATATGTACTTAAAAGATAACGAATTCCTTTACAGTCTAAATAAAAGATTTAATCCACTTTGAGCTTTTATCTACACAGAATCTTAGTACCGTAATACTGAATTTACAAAACCAATCAATTAAAAGCAAACGATGTCTGCTTCAATTCTACAAAATCGCCAACACAACGAATTTGCCAACAATCAATGTGTTTTCAAAGAATGAATTAACTTAATTTCTTATACGATTCTATAAAAGTGGTACGAATCCAACGAAGATAGAAATAAAGCCGTAAAAGTTATAAAAAATATATCAAAACATGCTTGATGTACCGAGAAAATATAAATGTATGAAGATAAAAATTGTTTTAAACAACAAAAAAAACAAATTATCCCTTTAATTAACCCTTAACTAAAAACGAATCGCTCAAAAAAATCTACATGATATTTAATTTAAATATTTGCTTATTTGTATATCCGGTTTAATTGCCAACAATATACTAAATAAAATGGCCAACACTAGCGTGACGTCACAGTTGATAAGGGTTCACCACTGCTTACTGTATTCAATTATTATTATTGTATATATAGGGATGGGAAAAGGGGGACCCATGTTACCGGTGTTAAAATAAATACAAGTAAACGCAGACCGCTTCTACGAGATAAATAATAAAAAAATAACACAAAAACAAGCTAGTTTCAATTTCATTAAGAAAAAACCTTCATGGATTATTTTGGTATAACGATAATATTTTTTTGTTACTTAATGTTCGTTTTTTTTGTTTTACAGCTTATGGACTTTGATTGTCACATGTAAAATAAATTATTGTGCTCAAATTAAACAAAACACTCGAATAAATCAGAATAGTAAAAAAATTTTTGGTTAAAGTTTAAATTATGTTAACTTTGTCTATGAATATGATTTTTTAAACAAATGTAATTTTTTAATAACTTATAGGCCGTATCGATATTTCCAAAATATACCAAAATTATTTTATGTAAATACTAAACTTTTAATATAAATATTTCAAACCTTGTGTTAAACCTTATTAAAATATCAAGATTTTTGTACATCCTTAAAATTATATAAATCAAAAAATAAATATAGATATAAGCCCAATTTTTAAAAATTGATTTTTTTTAATCATCCCAACAGAACATGATACAATTTATTAAAGTTGTACTATGGTAAAAGTAAAAATTAATACGATTGAAAAAAAAAAATATTTTGTAATTAAAAGGCATTTTATTGTGTTATTGCGTATTTAAAGAAAAATATTTTCACCTAATGCGATTCTAAGCTTTAGTAAGCAGATTTGCCGAGGGTCGGCTGCCTCAGATATTGTAAATAACGTCATAACTGTTGTGCCGCGGTGATTCACTTGACAGGGAGCATTTCTCATTTAGCCGGTCACTCCCGAGGCCCTCACTAATGAGGGCAATTTCTTAATGCGACCATTTAAGGGCGACATATTAGGGAGAACGTCCTCGCGCGGGGACGTTAGCGGTCATTAAGATAATTTGGAACAACCCCTGGAGGAGGCGCGCCTTAAATACCAGTTGCAGTACTCTTGCCACTTTACCCCAATTTGTAAAAATTCTGATAAATTTGACGTCCACCCACAAAGCGTGACATTTACTTTTTGTAAACACTATAATTATTCCAAATATATATAAACCCCGTGTTCCAGTGGCTTGCACGCTTGCTAGTAATAAGTAATAAGTTTGAACTTTTATTAAATGTCTTTTGATTATTGACTGTCTTCAATCAAGCCAAGCACACCCTACCATTATTGTATTGTTGAATGAACACATCTTGCCAGCCTCTACTATAACATCTTGTTTTAAGATTATCCAGTGCCCCTGCCCTGGGAATAGTATTAATTTTCCTAACTCATGTTATGAAGCTTTCTACTTTTGAATGAGTATACTGTCGCAAATAATATATTTAAAAATATTAATTAACACTTGCTTCGCTTTATACATGCTGAATATTTGAAAAAAATTATCACACTCAATAAAAATGCTGATTGATACGAATATCCGAGTTTTTTACTCGTTAAGTTAGTATTTATTCATATATATATAACTCGTATATATATCTTCTCTTCAGATTCCTTTTCTCAAAGGAGGCCGACGATCATCTCATCCAATATATCTGTGTGTCTGTGAAAATAGTACAATGGGTAATAATATAATAATAATAAAAATAGTAAGGAAAGTCTGCGTATTGCTGCTGCCCAATACAATCCTTGCAAATCTCCGTCATTCCTTCTTCAGCAGGCTGCAGAAACAATAGCAGTAGGCAATCACCTCTACAAGGTACTTCCAGAACACACACACACACACATATATATATATATATATATATATATATATATATATATATATATATATATATATATATATATATATATATATATATATATTTATATACATACTCCAGCGACTGAACCTACAAAGTAACAGCGCTCTGACGACACCCCAGTGGCGTGCGCTGCAGTTGTTGTTCCATCAGGTTACGATATATAACGTGATAGTTGGGCGCTAACGTTACAGTTACGGTTAATCCGGGGCCGCCCAGTAACTTTAACGGCGCGCCGTAACCCGCGGCGCTCCGGCTCCAAACTAAAAGATAAAGATGTAATTTCAGTATACCAGCGAGCGCGGCAAGCCAATGAGGTGCTCGGCTGGTATAATTTTATTTAACGGTTATATTTATTCCCTACGCCTATAGATTTTTTAAGAACATAGGTATCGTAAGATCCCGATAACTTCCTTGGAGCGAGCAGTTTGACTCTGACATTACAAATGCCGTTAGTAGCTTGTTGCGGGTTCAGTACCAGGAGTACGGGGAGGTTGGACAATGATATATTTACATAAGACCAATTATGACGCATTGCTGCGAGAGCTAACCTGAAAGAGCAATGGTAGTTCTGACCAATCCTTTGCACAGAATAGCTGCTTGTGGGTGGTTGCAGTAACCAAGCATATATTAAATGTAATATCTTACTAACAGTGAGTTTACTCAAATAGTTTTAGGGCTTTGTTTTTGAACGTGTCATTTGAAACATTGATGCAGCAAAGTATGTCTTTTTTAATCTTATACTACCCGTAAATTAATAATAAAAATACCCTAAATGTTTCATATCAAGGGTAGCATCTGTTTTTCAATTTAATAAAACGTAATTGTAATGGATGTTTTCAATGCTTTTTAAATGATCTTATTAATCTTTATTAATATCATGGGCTATGTTATTTTTGATAAATATTCAAAATTGTTTTAATAAATAATTTGAGAGAGTTTTTTAATTGGTCGTTTTAAATTTTCTTTGCCCTGAGTCTTGAGAAAACAAATTATTTTGGCCACTTTTCGGCAGTTTTCCGTTTAAATTAATAGTTTTTCTATTGTAATTACTTGAAAAATTATGTTTTACAGAGACGGCAGACTTTTCTGCCTATAAAACTATAACGATTATCAAATGTTTGATAAATTAACATACATACATATTTGTTTGATTGTCCATAAATACATTAAGTGACCAAGAGAATCTTTGAATTCTTACGAGTACATTGCATGTGAGATTTAAGACACCATCTCAAGTCTATAGCGTCATTTAATATTTCTATTTCGTCAAGTATAATGAATTCACCGTAAGTAGAGCACGTTACAAACAAAATAATCTTATTCGGGTGTATAAAGAGAATTTATTGAGTAATCAATTGCCATAAAACCGTATTCGTGCTTAAAAAGCTTCAAAACTTTGACAGTCGTATTCATAAATAAAACCGTTTAAAGATCTTAAAATTTTAGACGTAAAGATATCTTCCCAATATGACAGTAAAATGGTAAATACACCCTCCCTTCTCGTATATTTATGGAAATTAATCACTTAAGTTCATTTTCAAATTAATTTACAAGTTTAGTAAGTCAGGACTACGTTTTTCTCGGAAAAACCGTCTCCGAATAATCGCCTGTACGTCACCTGCGGAAAATAAATCGATTATTGGACAAGAAACGACACGGAGTGTTGCTTTAGTAAGGGAATATTTCTATATTGGTTATTTATATTAAATAGAGACAAAAAACCACTTAAAACTAAAAGAAGAAAAAAAAATTTTTAGTACTTTCTTGTTATAACTAAATTATATGATATCAATAATTACAATAAATTAATACAAAGTTTTAAAAATATGAATCAAAATAGTACAATGTATTATATATTTAAACAATAACATTTCTTAGACACTAATACAATAATATATGAATTATTTTAGTATAATTCTTTGGTACACAAAAACAAAAATCAATTAATGACCTTGTTTGAAAAGGCCTTATTTTATTAAAATGATTAAATTAGTCAGCTTTTTAATTTACACTAACGATAAATCTATTTTAAAGTTGTTTACCGAAGACATTTTCCAAGTTCTCCTAGCATATTACATCTCACCGAGACCAGCAACAGGCCGCGTGTCGCGCTTGAGCTCCCCTGAGTTGGAAGACGCTTGCACGGCCCGGAAGCATAGCAATACCTTTGCGACACCTGCAACGGGAAAAACCCAATAAGAAGACCGCAACCCTCAGAGTCGACGTCGCAAAGCTCTCAACTATTTGTGGAGCAAATATTCTGCAGTTTATTATTTGCAAACATAGAACCCTTAAATGAATAATTAACCTTGAGAAAATTCTTCGAAGCATTTCTAAACAAACACTATTCAACAAGCTTTTAGATTTTTAAGCAAATGAACTCAATTCTTTAATACTATTTAATTTAACCTTTTAATAAATTCGTGTGTATGTAATAAAAATATATAGGTCTTTGTTAGTGTGATAGAGTTTATACGTTCTTTAATATTTAGACTTACTTGATAGCATAATAAATATACCTCTCCGCTCTCTCCATTCTGTTGCTTGTGCATGGCTGCCATTCTGGACCCTGAGCATGTGTAAAGGATCGGTAATGGAGTAGTAGACTTGGAATGATTGTGGAGGACGAGGAAAGGAATATATAATAATGCCATTGGGCAGCAGCAATACGCAGACTTTTCGTTACAATATAAAACTGCGGTATAGAAGAACCCAGGGACTACACTTTTTTCCCCTTAGAAAACCATGAACACTGGCTTAGCATGAGTCTCAAATAAATGGTCACCAACCTCCTGTGAGAAAAGACACTTGAGGAAGAAGATAATAAATAGAAACATGAGAATGACAAACATCCTCATACCCTGAAATAGGTCATATCCTTTCTCTTTTAGTTCTAGCACACATAAAATGTCTATTAATTTTAAAATACAACGTGTTTTTGAAGCTTTCTAAGTGCACTTTTTTCATTAAAATATTTGTCTGGATAGCTTGAGAAACTTGTTTCAAAGTGAAAGCTCTATTGGCGGAAGTCGCGCTGGATCGCAGGTGGCTTTGATGTCCAGCGCTTCTTTGTACCTTCTTTGTTCCCCGCCAGTGCAGCGTAGGATCAAACGCGGCCACCGTGCGGCCTGTTGATCGAGATTCGATACACTACTTGTTATTGAGTTGAAACGGTTTAAACTTTTAGTTTTCACCAGAAGTTAGATGAAGGCACGCCTGGGTTTCGAATAAACTCACTGAATACACATAGTTTCATTTAATTAAAAATTGTTTGAGAGGGAAATTTAATCTATTGATAAAGTAAGGTAACAAATCAATGCCTATAATCAACATATCTAAGATATAAAAATATATATAAATCTGCATTTTTTTAAAGTAGTTTTTTTAATAAAAGGCTTCGATTATTTTTTTTGTATATAAATTAATTTATCATTCGATTAATGTTGTTCATGGCGATTATATAATTAACCCTGCTTTACCATAAATAATAGCTTCTCCGAATTAGGGGCGAAACAAAATAATAAGGCAGGTGATTTATCTCTGTCTCTGCTACAACATTATTAAGATGTCTAATAAATAAAACAATTTTCGGAATAATGGGAAAAGACGCCTCAGTTGATGGAATGTCCAGTGACTCACTCGAGGCAAAGTCTTGGGATAAAAATTAGCCTGTTTTCTACCAAGAAAATTTATCAAGAAAACATATATTATATATTTATGTCATTGAATTTATAAAACAATAAATGCTGTTGACTATTTTCTAAAAGCGTATTCAATCTACATCTAAAATAAATACTTGAAAATAAAATTAATCTAAACGCAATATGATTTATCCCACACTGGAAAACAGTAATTAAACATATGTGTGTACATTTATATACTCAAAGTTCTATGATTAGGTAGTGTCTAAAGTTGTAAGAAAAGGCTTGACATACGCCAAGAGCAACCACACACATTAAGTACTATTAAATGTGAAGTATATTTACCTGATCACTAAGTAAGATGTAATTATAGAAAGTCCCGTTCACAGAGAACAGTCACTGATGTAGAACCTCCGCCATCGCAGCTGAAATTAAATGGAAATTCAGTCAACTTACAAGAACTTCGACCTCCCCTCCGGGCGAGAACAGATGGCCCCTATTTTGTTGCGGCCCTTACTCTCAAGTGTCTTACATAAAGATATTAAACTTTTTTTATTATGTGTTTCAATTTTATGGAAAAAAATACTAGCACCAGTTCAGTTAAATTTTTATATTAATATATTCTGCAATGTTAATTAACCAAGTGTTAAAATTTCAAAAAAAAAATATTTTGAGCAATGACGTTTTGAGTGATGTTTTCTGTATAAAGATACCGTTCAGAGCTTAAAATTTAAATATTTATAATTGAAGCGTTTGAAATATGGCTTTATAAGAGAATCCTTAAAATACCATGGGTTTACCGGGCCACAAATAAGAGAGTCTTGCACAGTGCTCAAATAAAAAGAAAAAGAACTCCTGAAAATTATACAAAAGCGTAAAATACTCTTTTTTAGTAATATTTTTTTAAATAATATAGCTTGCTACAGCTAATTGTCCGGGAAAAATCCAAGGAACAAATACATTGGAAAGAAAATGTTCTAACTAACATGTTCAGTGAGATGAGAAGGGGCACACGCCATTATTGATGCTGTAGTGCTTTTGTATTCTATGATATTGTCTAATATTGCAATGACAACTTAAAAAAATAAAATGAAATGAATACTTTACTGCTTTATAGATAATTGACAAGTCTGTGTTATGATCGTGACGCCATTTTATTACAATACTTCAGCATAAATTGCCCCTTACACGCTGGCAGTAACTCCAATAAGCACCTCTCGCGAGTGATAGCAGATATAAATTCAAAAAAAGCATAACAGATGTACCATAAATAAAAAAAGTAATTATTGTTGCGAAAATGGAGACATAAAGAAATGTGTGCTCATTTGGATTTATGGCCTTTACAGGGAGTGACTCGTTATTCAAAATTCCAGGTGACTAACTCACCTTTTTTATGGAAGCAAATGTAAACGAACGATCTGGCGTGACGTGAAAACAAACTTGCTTTATGCGGCCCCTAAAGCATTGGTATTATTTTACCAAAAAAAAATATATTTCAATAAATACCAACGGCAATAAAACTTAAACTTGCTGTTAAATCCTATTATCGACAAGAGATAAACTTGAAAAAATTAGAGGCTTTTAGGTGGAAAGTTCTCTAAAGGGTTACTAATATTTTTCATAAGTTTTAAATTAAAGTAGACATTTGTAAATATTAAAAAATTGGTAAACATTATAGGCGTAATTTTTTTCCGTAACCATGGCAATATTTTCGTGATAAGCACTTTTTTCTAAATATGCTATTTAATATTTTTACATTTAGGTTTTAAGCAATGTTAAGTCTTTCTCAGGCTTTTTGTCAATACTTTATTTATGTTTAGGAGTGATGAAAGAGGTAGTATTTATTCCATGTAAGCTGATTTATTTTATCCATATAAATAATTTTGTAATAACATTTTTTAAGTACAGAATAATATTGAAATAAAGTAAAATATAAAAAATCACTTCACAAGAAATAATTTGTATTGAAGATTGAATTCAGTAGTAAATAATAAAATATAATTGAATGTATTTCCACCGATTCTCATTTTCGAATCAATGTCAGGTTGTATGAATAAACATCAAATATGTAAATAACATTTAAAAAAACCAAAACATCTATGATATCAAGCCAAATCAAAAGAGCTGATACATGTTTCAATTCAAATCTCACGTGCGCAGGATAAGCTAAAGAAAAATCGAATAAACATCAAACACAAGAAGACCTCGCATATTTCAAGGCATTTTTACATTCTGCAAATCTCAAATCTCATACCGCCGCCAATCCTGAAGGCACATAAACAAAATCTTCTATAACAATGTTTACTCAAAAAATATCCCAACCAAGCACCGAGATAAGACGACATGGGGCAGCAATAAAACTACGGATCCGCGAGCGGCCAGGGGCGACAAGAGGCTGCACTTCACTTTTAAATCGCATGAAACACAACAATTAAAATAAAATATCCTGACTCAAATCTTATCATTTATAAGCTTAATTTCAAAGGACGTACTGAAATTTAAAATTTCAATTTTTTTTTAAGAGTCATCATGAATTTTACATCGTTCAATTTCATGAAATGAATTATTTTGAATAAAGTCAATTGCATTAATTATAACGTACATCAAACTCTTCTTCATTAAGTGCCTTTCCTCAGAGGAGGTTGGCTACCATTTCACTGAGACCCATGCTAAGCCAGTGTTCATGGTTTTCTAAGAGGAAAATAGTGTAGTCCCCGAGTCCTTCTACACCGCAGTTTTATATTGTAAGGAAAACTCTGCGTATTGCTGCTACTCAATAGCATTATTATATAATCCATTCCTTACAAAGCTCTGACATTAAGATCTAATACTCCTTTTGCAGCAGGCTACAAGGCTACAGGCAGAAACAATAACAGAAGCCCCACACCTCGACAAGCACATCCCTCCACAATCATTCCATGTCCACTACTCCATATCCGATCCTTTACACAAGTGCATTTTATTACATGTTTCATGTTAAAAAACACATATTTTTGTACATAAAATTCGTATTTTTATTAAAATATAAAAAAACCAGATCCGACTCTGTAATCGGGTACTTAAAAACACGTCAGTTCCGTTCAGATCCCCGGTGCAAATATTTGGTGCAAACTGCGGAGTAAACAGTGCAACAAATGGAAGCTCCGAACACTACCAACTATCCAACACTGCTTCTGCAAACACTAAAGATGCTTGCTTTTTTATACAAAGAGTATTTGCTCTAACACTGCTGGATTTGGGCTGCTTTTGAAGCTCTGCGCCGTAGAGGCTTCAATTAGATAGGGAAATATTTGATAACTTAATTTGAAAACTTGATTAAACTTTAGTTGCATATTACAACTGAGCTTTGACGTCGCTCTGCATTGTTTGATATAATATCAACAAGGTGTTTCAATTATTAAGATGCAAACAATTCTTGTACTAATATCCCGGAAGTTGAAATTGTAGTTGGAGGTACACATTGTCAACATTGCTAACGTGCTACGGATATGTACCTACGTTTCCCTGACTTAGAAATGTTTTGGAAATGTTGATATACGTCAAGAATACCTGTGGTTGAGTATTTTGTTTACATGCTTTGATATATTCTGCATCTGTATATGACCTTTCAGTGTCACAATAATTTAAAATAATTGTCTCTTTTTTTATAGTCTGTATAGTCCCTTATAGTAGTTTTTAATAACTGTAAAACTTATTTTTGCCTTTGGAATATCTATTAAAATATATATATATTTATTTATTTTTATTTTTTTAAATTAATGAAATAACATCAAATTTTATATTGACGTTCCTTGGGATAAAAAGTATTTGATTACAAGAAAACATTTTGTATTTATATTTGTTTGCCTTGTTTACCTTTTTAATCAATCTGTACTGAATAGAGATGCAAAAAATCGCTTTCTAAGTAAATTAATATACAAATTAAACATTATAAGTTTCTTTTTACTTTTCACTATAAAACGGAATTTTGAATATAATAAGCACACTTACTTAACTACAAGTGATAATTAAATAATTTTATAAAACCGCATTTATCACAAACACAGGTTAATTATGTACACAATATTTATTGTTAATTCGAGTGAAACTCTCACATTGATAGGCAATATATACTTTTCAGGTGATTTTGAAACATCCTATATATAAATTACGTGGTTGGATTTTGCTTCAGTAGAATCTTAACAAGTTGTCACCGCGGACTTAGCAGCCAACTTATTACTGAAGACTTATAAGTACTTGAGAAGCACTCTGCATAAGATCTTACCAACTGATAGTGTCGTGCAGAGTCTTAGGGGTAGTTGGTACGGCAGAGAGAAGGCGCAGTCGAAAAAACCACAGAAACGAATTACTGAAACTTTGCGGGAAAGCTACGAGTTTCTTTGGACGTTTGAATAAAAATATCTCCAAGGACTCTGCCCACAAATCTAAAAAGGGTATTACCCGCTAAGGTTTCTATTAAAGTGTAATTCAAAAGTTGAGTTTTTTCAATTTAGTTCTGGGCCTAAAATATTTCTAACTTATGACCTGAGAAAAACGGTATTTTTTAAGTAATGATTATACTCTCTCTATTATAGCCTCTCCTCAGAAGATATTGGTGATCATCTCGCTAAACAAGTTAGTTCATGGATCTCTTATGGTGAATAGTTTAGCGGGTCCTCGGGCTCTTCGACACCAGGGGTGGCCAACCCGCAGTCCGCCTAGAACATTTTTTCGGCCCACGAGATGGATCACACTTTAACAAAATATATTTATATTATAATGGCCAAAGTAGTGAAAACCAATGTATTAAAAAAATAGATTATTTGTGCGTTCATATATTCAAAAATTAAGTGGCGAAAATATGTTTAGTATTATTATTTTTATATTTTCTATGTTTAATGTAAGAATTGAAATTTCAAGAAAAATTTTAATAGTTTTAAATATTTTTTTAATTGCTACTCCATATTCTTACTAAGTCTTTGCAAATTCATATTTTTTATTGAGTTTATAAGACCTTCGTTCAGAATATTTGATTAGGTGCCTCTTGGTCAAAAATTAAGCTACAAAATGATCAGACGAAATTATAAATCCAGTGCTCCCATTTGGAAGTAGAAAGATAGCAAATCTCGATACTAACGAAGGTATCCTAGGAATCCACTTTCCATCTCGTAGCTCCTAACCTGTGTAAGTGTACCTTGAGAACGCATCCCTGCGGCTCTGAACCCTCGGTACGCGACACGGAAAGACACTTTGCCAATAAATTAATTCACCGCCTCCGTCACTCCTGAAGGGTAGGTGGATGGGGTGCTGTGAATGATTCAAACCAGGCGCTCCCAAAGGATGGGATTCTAAGAGAGAATTAACTGAAAGAGAGGGATACCTACTTCCTTACTTACCTGGAGAAATGTATAACTCACCTAAATTTACAATGAATTAATTGATAGTCTAAATCCGATACAAGTGTATACATTCAATGAGATCCATTATTTAATGAATATTTATTGGGCCGTAAAGTGTTATTTTTTTATTAAACGAGATAGTCGCCTTGTCGCAACTTTGTTTTTCATACGAATGATCTGTGCGCTTTAAAACATAATATAATATACACAGTCTGTTTCGGCGCAACATGCATTGTAAAAAGTTTTATTTTTTGTTATATACACTATATAAAGGAATCATATATTTTTTTATAATTAAAAATTAATCCAAAAGTTAATTATTAATCAGATTACGTGCCGTTGGTATTGAGCATGGCTGCCATTCTGTACCCTGAGCGTGAGTAAAAGATCGGTAATAGAATAGTGAACTTGGAATGATTGTGAAGAAATTCGCTTTGAAAGTACGTTATCGAGGAATGGAATATAAATATAATTATTCTATTGGGCAGCAGCAATACGCAGACTTTTCCTTCCAATATAAAACTGCGGTGTAGAAAGACCCACTACACTTTTTTCCCCTTAGAGAACCATAAACACTGGTTCAGCATGAGTATATGCTCAGTGAAATGGTCGCCAACCTCCTCTGAGGAGAGGCACTTGGTGAAGAAGGTGTGAGCATAAATGAAATTGCTAAAAAGTAGAATTAATTTATAAATTCTAATAAAAAAATAAAACTTTTATAGTTTATATACTGTATAATATTTTTTTTAATAATTCAAAAGATTTTAACCATACGCGTAATTTATGACAATTACCAAAAAAAAACAAACAGATCATACAACTTAACAAAAACAACTGAAAATAAAATAATAAAAAGTATGAGTTACTTTTTCCTCATCCGCTACTTCAAAAAATACAATTTTTAATTTTGTAAACTGATATATGAATTATACATTTCGAAAGCAGCAAACGTCCTCGAGCTCGTCGTCAAGCTGGTGGGCGGACCTCGCGAAGAGAAATAATTGAAAATGCCATTAAAGCTTGCAATGAAAGAGGACTGTCACTTGTCGTTAAATGCTCGGCCGGGGAGAGCGGGGGGAAGTGCGCCGAGGGGCAACGCGACATTTTTTATTTGATTTTTTAAACATCGCATATTCGATAAAATTCGCGAGTTTAATATAACTTTTATTGTCCCGACGAATTCGTTTCGAAAAATGCGTGAATTTTTATTAGCTGCTGTAAAAGTGTTTTAAATATTTTCATGTAAAATTTTTATGTATATTAACTTTTTTTATTAAATAATGCGATTTGTACATTCCGTATGAAAAAATAAAAAATGTTATATTATGCAACATCAAAAATGTAATGTTATTAAATAAACAAAGAGATCATTCTGAAAAATACTAATTTATTAGAAAATAATCCCACTCAGTTGGTTGACATATTATTCATGTAATTAAATCTTGCTAACAGCAGAACATAAAGCACGTCTACGTATAGAATTTTATTTAATTTCCAATAAGTCCAACATATATAAAGGTTAAGTAACATTGAATATTTTTTTCATAAAACTATTTTTTTAATATTACCCTCCCTTACCCAGCAGCCCCACGTTTCCTTTTTTCACCCTTCAGGCTCAGCAGTCAAAGAAGAGCGATTCCGTTTTATGTTCCATTCACGGGGAATTCCTTTTAATTCCGGGGAATACCTGACGGCCCCGCGGGCCCCTCCACCCGCTGACTCACGGGGATTGTGGACGTCTTCTAAGCGTCCAGGGGATGAAGCTACCCTTCGCTTGCGTAGGGTACTTTTCAATAGGATATATATCTTAGCTAGGCTAAAAGTAATACCAGTTTATACACACGTATATATATATATTGTAAAAGAAAAATTACACATAATTAAATAATTTTTTTTAAACTAAAATATTGATTAACGCATTCAGCTCAAAAATGAAAATTTTAGTATTATAATGGTTCATTCTTTTCATTTTAATAATTAAACTTAATTTATATTTTCATTCAGTAAAATTATATCAACTGATACGTGCGTGTGCTTAGATTGTGTAATACACAAATATTTCCATGGAACGATACATTAAAAAGTTTTACTTTGCGGTTTTAATTTATTGGCGGTCCTTTCCACAGATTATGTCCCGGATTAAAAACACAGCAATTTAAAAATTATTTTTGTACTCAGGGTTTATTTTACCCCAAAGAAGATTTTCCAATTAGTATTTTTTTTTAATTTAAGGTAAAAATTCATAAATCACCCCTTCTAGCGCATGTGGTATTATAACAGCAAACATCGATATTTTTAAAAAAATAATAAAAACCAAGTATTCATTTTAGTAACAGCGTATAGCGCATCAAATTTAAAATAAAGTTATTTTTAAATAAATTTTGTACATTTTATTATAATATTAATATTAAAGATTCCTTAAACTTAGACTCGTCTTAAGATTAAAGAAGAAGTCAAAAATAATAGGCAACAATGCGCAGCCTTAATTGGGAAACACTATCTAACAACGGTTCAAATCCACCCCCGTATATTAAAACAAAAACCTTTTCAGTAATAATCAATTATTTTATTATCACAAGTATCTATATTTATGTAAAATATTTAATTTTTATAATATTACTAAATAAAATGTATCATTAAAATATTTAAACATCAGTTTTTAAAATCTGTCCTTGAATTAGTATAACTTATTTAAAGTCAATTAAATTATTAAATATATCCCAATATCATTATTTGAAAATTACTGACTATATATTGAATCATATTTTGTATTATAATATAATATACTGATTGTAAGCAGAATAATAATAAAATAACAACTAAACTACCAAAAACGCAATTACTATTTTATAAAACATTGAATAGTGTAATTTAAAAATCCTGTTATGATTAAAAGGTTCGTAAGATTTTTTTATTATTATAGCTATTAAAAAAGTTCCTTGTTATAGAAACATGATTTCCGTACACATTTTTTTAAGCCGAATTTAATAATACCTTTGTTATTTTAATGTTAAAATTTCAAAGACACGTTTTACACCAATAATTAATGCGTAACAGATTTTTATTAAAAATTCCCCTTTTATGTTGTGGTGGCAGTTTTTTTTAATAACGACAACCTTTTTGAATTTTTTTTATGTCCAATGACCGCTTGTTGTTTACCCCTGTCGAGAGATATATAGATTAAATATCGCTTTTAAGGGCCCGCATTCTTCATTACAGAAAGCCTCTCTCGTAAGGATGTAAAATAATACGACAATATATGGGATCATTCGGGGATTTACTGGAATGGGATGACTTTTTTGCGAACATTTATTAAATTATTATTTTTAATATATCGAATTTTTAATGCATTTAAACGTTACTAGTAATATTTCAGGAAATAAAGTTAAATCAAATTAGACACCTGTATAGCTCCGTGAAGAGAAATAGGCAGCTTAGAAACTTCGAAGTGAATAAAGAAAAGTTCATCTTAGGAGAACGTTCTTCGCACACAAATAAATTAAATAAACTGATAAAACAACTAAGTAGTTAAGCAAGTTTTTATTTTTTTTTTGCTTGATTAACTTACTAAGCTACACTACGCCACTTTCATTGCATATCAATTTATTTTTGAACAATACGGATTTATAAGTTCTTTAAAAACAATGATCAAAACTCTTATAAAATGCTATATATGAAAGGGTCCTTAGTGCTAGGGAACTAGACTCCTATAAACTATTATGGGTTTTTAGAAATACAAGTAAGGGTTCAAAAATTTATGAGCTTTATTATTTAATGCCTACGCAAGGGAGATTTACAGATGAACCTTGTTATTTGAAAGTCTCTCGCCTAACTGACAAATTGCGCGCTCCGCCTAATACATTTCGTTTGCAATTTAACATGTTTCAAAATACAAGTCAAGTATTTGTTATAAGTATGCTTAATTTGTTAAGTACACATCGAAGTAGTGTATTAAAATGTAAATACATTAACCATAACTCTAATAAAAAGATAATCAATAATCACATCAAATCAAGTACACTTCTCGTCAGAGAAGGTTGGCGAAAATTTCACTACGCACATATTTATGCTGAGCCAGTGTTCATGGTTTTTTAATGGGAAAATTGTGTAGTGTGTCTCCGGGTCCTTCTGCACTGCAGTTTTATATTTGAAGGAAAAGTCTGCTGAAATTGCTGCTGTCCAAAACCATTATTATATAATATTTTCCTTGCAAAGCTCTAGAGTTTAGATCTGATACTCTTTTTGCAGCAGGCTGCAGAAACAATATCCAGACCACATTTCTCCACAAGCATTACCGATGCTTTACACATTCTCAGGGTACAATATGGCAGCCATGCATACGCAACAGAAAGGGGAGAGTACAAATACACAAAAAGTGTTCATTTTTCAGGTGCAATGCAACAATTTTTTGTATAAAAATTACACTAATGAATTAAGAAATTCAATATTTTTGACAGAGAGTACTTGGTGGAATTCCATTTTAATATTTTTGAGTAAAATACTTGAGAAATTCAATATTTTTGACAGAGAGTACTTGGTGGAATTCCATTTTAATATTTTGAATAAAAATACTTGAGTGATTTTCCACATTTTTGTTTTTATTGTTTTTATTAGTACACTTGTCAGGTACATTAAAATCACATTAGCCCTTACCACCTGACAATCATTCTCTCTCTTTCCAACTACAACCTCTCCCTCTAACAATTGTTTACCTAATTGCTTAGTATTATATAGAATCTCACTCTGTTTGATAATGCCAACGTGAAAGGTTGGCGAAACCGGTCACTAATAAAAACAAAAATGTGGAAAATCACTCAAGTATTTTTATTCAAAATATTAAAATACTTGAGTGATTTTCCACATGTTCGTTTTTATTTGTGACCCTGACTCTGTTTGATAATGCCAACGTGAAAGGTTGGCGAAACCGGTCACAAATAAAAACGAACATGTGGAAAATCACTCATGTATTTTACTCAAAAATACTAATTAATTATCAAAAAATATATAGTTTTGCTTTTATGCCTGTGCGGGCATCAATATTACAAGGCATTTAGTACCTACGATCAGGCATATTTTCCATAGGGGAAACACCGATGGGAAAAGTTTAAGTTTATCGGTAAAATTCCCGACCCGGTCCCGAGGCCACCGAAGGTCGGGTATCTTCGGAAACTTTCGACTGGCTGACTTACGACTTATGAAGACTCCGCGCGCACGGGCGAAAACAAAAACATTTATCGTAAAGCTAGACTTTGATGACGTCACTTCACCCTCTAGTTCTCAGATAGGCCCTTAAAAAAAGGCTCCTCGATTTAAGTGTGCCGTTCTGTCTCTGAGTAAATCTGTCTTAAATTATGGGGTAAATAAAATTTAAAGGGAGAGTTGAATATTGATTGTCCGCTGAATGTCACTACAGTGGGTGAAGTATCACGACTTCTTAAGATAGACTAAGAACGAGTCCGAGAAGGAAATCGACTCCCTTAAATATATTAGTAAAATGATCAATAATTTAAGGGAGTCGATTTCGTTTTGTATCTTTTATATTATCAAATTAAGCAATACATAAAAATACGTTTATTTTTTTAACAAATATAATTTTTCAGTTTGAAACTGCGCAGTGTAGTTTTTATTTATTTTTCAAGGGACGTTTAGAATCCTTAGCGGAGTCGTCTTTTAATTGAAAACAATTTGTTGGTAATTATGAAAGTTTATGACTCCCCGGAGTGGTCTGCGCCTGCAAGCACTCGGAGTGCAATTTACCTGTGCCTTGAAATTCATTTCAGAATACTAATTCCTGTGCCCTGAACATCGTTTATCTTTCAAAATATGGACTAAATTATTTTTACATTTAAATAATTAAAAAATCAATGTTTATATTAAGTATTTACTAATCATAGTGTACTTTTCTGTTATATCAACAACTTTTTTCATTAACTTATTATGAAATAAAAATATTATATACAATCGTGTAAAAAATATTTTTCTCATTCAGAGGTTAGTATATTGCTTGCAGATCAATTCTACATAAAATAAATAAAATTTTTATACATTAGTAAAAATTATAAATTTTATAAAACCTTTTAGGCAAACCCCTTTTGTAACGATAACTTTATAAAATTATATATATATAATTATTTTGCCATGCTAAACTTTAAGAAAAAGCTGCTCCCTAACATTGATTTCCTGTAATTTTTGTGTACGCAGAAATGTTTATTGAGATAGCATCTGCTCGCTTCAAGCTATCAACTTATCTACTATAATCACAGTTTAATGTAGTGTATAACCACTTGTTTTATATCCATAGACAAAAAATATACCCAATTGAAAAAAATATAAATTCACCCCAAACGATGCTTTTATATATTTTTTATTTATAAAAATTAACCACACCTGGACTTTTAGATCCTCATACAAATATCGCGCAACTTTTAATAGAATCCGTTATATTTGGTAGTTAAGTTTAACTGTGACGCAGATAAACTAACTTACAGGCAGTTATCCAACAGACACTTCCGAGTGCCTTTTTAGCCCCACTCCCATTACAAGCGCAACTGAAGCGCGCGAGCCGAGCCATCTGGCGATTCGGCTGTGACGCTATAGTCCCTAAAACTGCCTCATAAATTCGCCGTTTTTACGCCAGTTTAACTGCACGTTTATATTTTCACTATTTTGAATTTGTTTAGGAGCGAGCTGTGCTTATACGCCTAGCCGATTTTCCACGTCGAACTTTCATGACTCTGGAAAACACGAGGAACTGCATTAACAGTGCTCCATCCCGACGTATTTCTACATAAAAAACCCTTTTTTCAACTCGTTTGAAAATATATTTCACCGCTTTGATTAAAGTTTTAAAGTATCATAGGATCATATCCTTACATGCATGAGAGCAACATCAGACCCAATTGCAGTTTAAGATTCACATACCGGGACGGGGATCGAATCTATGAATTCTCAGTAAAAAGTCGGCAACTAAATCCACTGAAGCAACGGGTCTTCTATGGTTCCTTGAGTAGCTCTGTGTTCACTAAAATTATGAAAAGTCAAACTGGTCTAACCATATTTTTTGTATGAATGTAGACTCGTGAGCTTTATCTGTCTACTTACAAAAGTCATCTTCAAAAAACCCAGTACGTTTGATCGCGGCAGTAAGTAATGACATCAAAAAAACTGTAAAGAAAGACTTAAAGTAACGCAATCGTACGAGAAACCCCTTTGACCGTTACTTTTAAATTCCAGATAAATCTTTTTCAATGCGTTTTATTTAGACCCTTAAATTTATAGAGACTGGTGTTGGACATCTGTAAAGCGAATAGTTTATGGCTGACAGATAAAACAGAATTGCTCTGCTGATCTCGCTGTAACGTTATCCTTAAAAATCAAACTGGAACTCTCGACCAGTACACAAACCCTTTTTTTCTAAAATTAGATATCTTTCATCATCATGGCTTTTGAATACACAGTAATCAATGCAAGCACAGTTATAAAATAATCAACTGAATTACAAATAATCAAGTAATTTTTTTTAAGAACTGTGCAAAAGTTTTAACATCAAATACGTACATATTCACTTGAATTAGTTTTGAGCTATTGCCAATTATAAAGGTATGCTTAGTTTGTTTATTTTTGTTGATAGTTAAAGCTTTATTCAACTTAATATTAATTTATTAGATCGAGTCTAATTAGCTTTTTATTATCATTTTAGACAGTTAACAGAAACTGTACATAATTATTTTTGGAAGAATCATCAAATTTATTGCCGCGAGACTCGCGTCCTTTGAATACTGCATAAAATTTGCCTTGCTAAGGGCCCTGCACACGTTGCAACACAACCGACAACCGACCAGTGTGCTAGCTAGTAGCATCTTTTTTACACTTATAGTCGAAAAAACAACACAGCTTCTCTCAGAGGATTCTTATACTCATTTTAAAAGAACAATCCCACCAACTATATACGTTTTTCTGGGGTCTATCAAAAGCTGAATACGCGACATTACTTTAGAAAAGTACAGCATAGAGTCAAGAATCCAAACATTCCCAGTATTTATGTGAGGTTTTTAAATTTAATTGACGTCTCAAAATATTTCAAATTGTACAAAACATACCAAGATAAAGTATTTAACGAAATATATAAGCAGTGTAACATTCAATACAGTTTTAAAAAGGTTGCTATATAATTAGCATTTTTAGACACTGTTAATAAAACAGAAATAGTTTTTTTTATCAAAGCTCTCACCAGGCTTTTCCGCCTTCTTTGTCCCCCATTAAGGTTACTACAACTCCATTACAATTTATACAACGAAGGCCGTAATTAAAATGCGCGGGGATGTATTTGTTTGGTGTTTCAGGCTTTATTGCGTCATAAATCCGACTGTGAGTTGTAATTGAAAGCAGGTGCTGTAGAAGCAGATTATCGTCACGTTGTTGACTTGGAAAACAGATCGAAAAATTCGATTGGAAAATGTTATTAAAAAAACTCTACTTTAAACACTTTGAGTTTCTATTAATCATTTGATCAAAGTCAAAATATATTCATATATTACCATATTTTGCCTTCATTTATTTTTACAAGTAAATATAATGAAGTCATGTATGTTGCTATATATTTAATGATTCTCTAAGCTTGCTTGACTGTGAAGGGATGAGTTCTGGAAGTACCTTGCAGAGGTGAAGGAGCTTTTGCTATTGTTTCTGCAGCCCACTGCAGATGGAATATCAGTTCTAAATGCCAGAGTTTTGTAAAGAAGGATTGTTTAATAATGCTATTGGGTAGCAGCAATACGCAGACTTTTCCTTCAAATATAAAACTGCGGTGTAGAAGAACTCAGGGACACACTACATTATTCTCCCATGAAAACCATGAACAGACATAGAGATATGTTTAGTGAGAGAGTCGCCTACCTCTTCTGAGGAGAGGCATCTGAAGAAGAAGAAGTTTGATCAATTAGACTTCTAGTGTCAAGATCTTCAGCGTAACGTAAATGCTTTGAGATTATGCAATAATGTCGTAATAATTTCATCCACAAATATCACCTGTGAAACATAAAATAATAAAAGACTGATTTTTTTTTTTTGTAGTCAAGTGATTTTTTAATTGGAATTATTTTAAACAAAAAATTAAACGTATTTCTATTATTTTAACACAATATTTACATATATTAATTAGCCATAGTATCCATCAAATTAGATTAAAAATAGAATTTCCAAACTACATACCATAAACTGTGTAAATGACGTTGGACGTCACAAAAAGACGTTAAATTAAATCGCAATGAAAAATTAATTAAATTAACAGTAATAAAAATTGTAATTATTCCTTTCTATTCGGTCAATGTGGATTTTCGTGTATGCTAAATTTATCTATTACTTGGTGTAATACTGTCTGTGAATTGTTTCAGGTACTTCGTAAAAGATACTTCAATATGTTGAAAGAGCGCTTTAACGTCCCGCCGTCGATGGCAAGGATCAGGGACATGAACGATAGGAAAGCAACTGCTTGTCGTGCATCCAAACTGCTGCAGCAGGAGGTGACTGACCTAGCTGCTTCTTCTCCTATTCCTCATTCGTTCCTCTCCATCAAAACTCATCCACAATAGTATATGTCAATGCCTACGCAGCCACCTAGCTAGCACCATGAGTTTCGTTTTGTTTAAAAAATATATTCTGTCAATCCTTCTTAAATACCAATTTATATTATTCACGTTCCTCTTACTCATCTGTTGGGGTCTTCATCCTTACATATATTGACCAGCCATAATTCTCTGGTCACTCCATCTTGTTTAGATGCGGCATTTTCTTCTTTTCCCCGGCGCTCTGACTACCAATAAGATTTTCAACACTGCTATCACGACAAGTAATACGACCACAAATATTGAGAATGCATTGCAAAAGTACACAACAGAGAATCTGTACCAATTGTGTACTTATGAAGAATATTTGCAAGCAATTAAGATTCATACTGTATATAAGAAGCCACCAAATGGCGACTGCATTGGTGTCAGAACGTTTAGTATTTATTGATATCCTATTATATGAATAGGTTGGACAGCTGATAACTCGCCGCGGGGAACTTTTAAAAGAAGTAATTGGCTGCTTCTTTGCTGTAGAAAAACTATTTAAAGAGGCTTACATTACTCTCGCCGCCGCCAAATACAACAATAGTGAATTCACCAAGATGGTACTAGAAAGCGTTACAGAGGTAAACAATGTGATCAACAATTAAAAATGAATATACTAAATGAAGATTAAAGTTGAAGCATAAGTTTTCTTAACGTAGCATATAAAAAATAGCAATTTGAACCAAATCTTTATAAAAGTATCTTCCCTTGTTTTTTTCATCTTCAAAACAGATTCAATATTTCACTCATGGCTTATCTTTTTTGTACAACCCGTTCAATGGGAGAATCATTTACTAAGCCAGATCTGCATAAACTATGGCGTAATGACATCTTGGTGCGCTTCGTGTGTTCTTACCTTTACCCGTAACACATATAAATTCATAAAATATAGCGGGGTATGACAAGACATGGCGTTGACTAACATGACTTACAGTTTACGTAGACACGGATATACTCCGTTGTTGTCAACTCTGGATGATGCACAATAAGTTTTAAGATGTAGGAAATACTTTACTTCACAAAATACAAAACAGAACAGCTTCAAAATAAATGTTAACGGTTGATAAGTGAGTTTGTGTAATATTTAATTGTTGAAGTTGGAAATAAATCTGAAACCGAAGTTGACCGACTTCCTCGCCAATAGACGTTGGTATTGAAGATGGCTACCGATGGTGACAGCCGTTTTACTTGTATTGCTGATATTTCCAGAAAGCGCAGATCCGAGTTCAGTCAAAGCCAGATCCCACGGCCAAGGGAGCTCTGAACTACTTCTGCCTCACCTCCGGACCTGAGCTCATGCCTCTGGCCGGACTCTCCTTGGGTGGACAACGTATTCAGAAAGTCAGAAACTTGTTTCGGACTCTTATAGAGAACCTGATGTACCAGGCCAGCGTGAAAGCAAAATGGTCGAAACTAGACATCGTCATCAGGCATACTCTTAGGTGGTGTAAATGCTCATTTTTATTCTGAAATAACATCAACCGGTATTAATTTATATCTCTTCAGTGATATATTCTACCTAAATTAGGAACATCAATGACTATAAAAAAAACAAATTTTATTTTACTTTTAAAAACAAGGAAAGCCTTTTTTTATGTGTATCTTGCTTAACTTTAAATAAATTACAGCATATAAAAAATATGGCTTTTACTATCCACACCGACAAAGTTGTGCTTTTCAAAGAAGATGAAGAACTTTAATAGTTAAAATAGATATTTTTCAAAATTAGACGTTGTCAAAATTAACCTTTACTATTTACTAATTATTTCAGGAAAGTAAATGTTATTGATAAAACAATAATTCCAAAAATTACTAACACGCTTATTTACATAAGAGACGAACTCGACGAGAGGGTAATATTATTTTCACAATGATTTATTTATTCAGTTGGTTCTTAGATTAATTTCAAAATTGTTAAATTTTCTAGGAACGAGAAGATATGTACAGATTGAAAAAGGTTAAAGAAAAGCTTGATAGGAAAAAACGAAAACACATGACCCTCAATAGACGAGAGTTGGAAAGTGGCCGCACATCGGCTTTGGTAGAATTTGATAAGGAAACGATTCGGCGATTCACTCAATTCCAAATGAAAGAAGAGATTGACCTGCCGATGAAGTGCGAGTGCCTTGATAAGCCTCAATCGATAGACGAAGTTAATGAAGTTCTCCTAGAGAGAAGCAGCTCGACTTCACAGGTGAAAGATAATACAATTCAGCAATTCACTCTATTCCAAAAGCAAGAAGAAGAGCTGCCGACGAAGTGCGTGTGCTTTGATAAGCCTCAATTGATAGACGAAGTTATTGAGGTTCTCCTAGAAAGAAGCAGCTTGACTTTACAAGTGAAAACTAAAACGATTCGACAATTCACTCAATTCCAAAAGCAAAAAGAAGAGCTGGCGACGACGTCCGTGTGCTTTGACGAGCCCCAGTCGATAGGCGCAATCAGTGAGATTCCTGTAGAGAGAAGCAGCACGACTTTAAAGATGAAAACAAACGGAATAGAATGTGCAACCAGTATGGACACAATACAAATAGAAATACCTGAAATAGAATTAATATCTCAAATCAGAAATCAAGTTTGTACCGAAGATCTCTTATTAAGCTTTGAAATCGAGCCAGCAAGTGCCAAATTCATCAGGGTTCTTAGAGATTTCTTCAGTAGACGAGTTGTAGATGAAAAAATTCCACCCCTTGTCTGTGAATCGATCCAAACGTCTCCATTCCCTAGCGAAATATGCGGTCAAAATTTTAAAATGTGCTCCAAAAACGGAGAAAAACTAGGAAGTATCTACAAAAACATGTTTACCGTACAATTGAACTCCAACTTACCCCTGAGAAAATCGCAAACTGTTTCGATTCTATATAAAACTGACAGAGAACCCTCAACAAAAAATTTTGGAAAAAAAATTATCGAAATAGAAATAAATAACAAATCAAACGCAGATGTCGCATGCAATACTGTGTGTACAAAAAACAAAGAAATTGAGCAAATATTAAGCTTCAAGGAGTGGGAAAAGCTGTTCATTTCCGATTGTAAAAGTAATGTTTGCTATGAAAAGAAAAGAACAGCAAAGGAATCTATTGTCCAGAGCTTGAAGAACAAGATGAGTTGCTTCAATAAAACTAACGCTAACTCTTTAGTGAAATCTGGAAATTCTACATCCGCATGCGCTACAACAGCCAGCGATAGAACTTCGGTGAGATCTTCCGGAAAAATAAAAGTAGTCCAAATCGAAGAAGGCAAAAAGAAATATTACATCATCGTAGAAGAAAAAAGTAGCTGTGCTAGTTCGTGCGAGGAAAATCCGCCGGTCGTCATCAAAAATCTCTCGTCCACTCGCATTCCCGTCACGAAAGGAAACAAGTCTGTGGAAATGCGGAAATTTTTAAAAGCTACGAAAAAAAGCAGGTGCTCGTGCTCGATCAAAGTTACCGATTCTCGTAAAGAAGCAAAAAACGAAGAAACAAAAAAAAATAGAAAAGGAAATAAAATAGAAAATAAAAACAATGCAGAAGTCAAAAATAGTATGACGCAAATAGTGGAAGATGAAGAATTAACTTCAAGTAATCTGAATAAATGTCCCGCAAGGTGTCAGGAAACTGAGAGTCCTACTAATCCACCTTACGGCTTAACTGAACTTACTACCACAGTAACAAACATTGACGCAAAAAGAGTAAGCTCAACAACAAAAAGCACGGATGATCACCACAAAAACAAACAGCCCAAGATACCAGTAATAGCGAGGCAAAGCACGGCAAGTGCTCAAAGTGCAGGAACTTCCGATGAAAAGAAGAAAATTAAACGGGAAGAAAAAAATAACAGGCTTTCAGTTATAATGCAGGATCCTAAAAAAAATAACAGCAAAATTAGCTTTAATAATAATACCACGTTAAACGATAGAAGGCAGTCCTCGTTTTCATTGAAAAGCAACCAATCACCACGAAGTCTCGATCATAACCAGAAGCGCACGTCTTCTGGTAAGGAAGTTAAATCAAAGCATCTGCAAGACAAAATAAGGGATAATAGTGAGGATTCTAAAATAAGCAGTAGTAGCGATAATTACAGAAAAAGGTCTAGTCTACAATTAGCAGACCGCGTGAGACCCAAAATCAATCTAGAAAAACACCAACGCGTATCTTCAGCTAAAAAAGCTAAGCACGAATCTACGCAAGAGAAGAGTGCTGGTAGAAAAATCAGCGAAGATAGTAGAATTAGCTGCAATTGCGATAATAATAAGAAAAGATCCAGCCTCAAAATAGCAGAGCATGAAAAACCCAAGAGCAGTCAAGAAAAACAGCAACGCGTATCTTCGGCTAAAGAAACTAAACTTGAACCTGTTCTAGAAAGTAAAAGAACCTCGGGTAGTTCTGCTAGGCGACGATCTTCCCTGCCGAAACAGAAACGTGCATCGTCTAATAAAACTGTCAGTGATGATATGTCAGCTAGTTCTGCTGGGCAACGACCTTCCCTGCCGAAACAGAAACGTGCATCGTTTGATAAAACTGTCAGTGATGATACGTCAGCTAGTTCTGCTGGGCAACGACCTTCCCTGCCGAAACAGAAACGTGCATCGGCTGATAAAACTGTCAGTGATGATACGTCAGCTAGTTCTGCTGGGCAACGATCTTCCCTGCCGAAACAGAAACGTGCATCGACTGATAAAACTATCAGTGATGATACGTCAACTAGTTCTGCTGGGCAACAACCTTCCCTGCCGAAACAGAAACGTGCATCGACTGATAAAACTGTCAGTGATGATACGTCAACTAGTTCTGCTGGGCAACAACCTTCCCTGCCGAAACAGAAACGTGCATCGACTGATAAAACTGTCAGTGATGATACGTCAACTAGTTCTGCTGGGCAACAACCTTCCCTGCCGAAACAGAAACGTGCATCGACTGATAAAACTGTCAGTGATGATACGTCAGCTAGTTCTGCTGGGCAACGATCTTCCCTTCCGAAACAAAAACGATCATCATCTAATAAAACGGTTGATGGTGAAACACCACGCAATTCCACTGAGCAACGATCTTCCCTGCCGAAACAGAAATGCACATCGTCTGATAAAACGGCCGATGAAGAAACGCCAGAGAAAAAAATAAAAAATATAACATAGAATAAAAATAATACCGCTTACCAATGAGGAAAGCCGAAACATAAATATTCTTTATATTTATTTTAGAGTTGATGTGGAAATATAAAACGTGGTGTTTTTTTGAAAGTCGTTTCGTGTGGTCATCCACTTTGCTTTGTTTTGCGTTCATCGCTAAATATGTTTTTTTTCGAGAAACATTAAAAGTATTGAAGCGTCATATTGTAGTATTTATTACTAATAAGTTTATTGATTTAGCACAATACTACGACACTGTTTTTGCTCAACCCTTTGCGGCACCGAGTCGTGTGGGCCTCGAGCTTGTATAGAATTATACACAAATAAAGTGAATCCCTTTTGTTGTAATATCTGTGTTTTTATACCCTGTTTAGCCAATCGTGTATAAATGGACACAAAGGCGGACAAGCGCGGTCATAAATTACTTTTGCGTTCCCTCAACCGTTAACAAAGTTTATCGGCTCGCAAAGGGTTAACCAGTGATAGCCATTATTAAAAAAAATCCCGATCTAAATATGCGCTTGGCGTGTTCCTGTTATTTCTACTCGAGCAGCACGTAATCGATATAAAAGTATAATCTGTAAAAAAAATATTTTTTGTAGCTTCTTTATCGATTAATTTGAACCTTATGATTGAAATAGCATTTTATTTTTTTATGTTTTTCTTTCATCACTTCGGTGCTGGAGAGGTGCAATGACTTAGCCATCATCCAAAAAATGCATTGGAGTAATATTTTATATTTATATTATCTTACATTTAAAAAAAACTTTTAATTAAGAAAATCGGTTTACGATATGGGTTTTTCTTGATGATTCATTAAATTCGTAAAAAATATTTTATAATATATTTATATTTTAATTATAATCAAAAGCGAAAAATATATTCAATATTTTTGACAAAGTACTTGGTGGAATCCCATATTAATATTTTAAATAAAATATTTTTGTGGTTTTTCCGGTTTGTGAGCGGTTTCGTCAACCTTTCACGTTGGTATTGAAAAACGAAGATTGATAATGCCAGACTTCGTTTAATAATGCCAACGTGAAAGGTTGGCAAAACCGGTCACCAATAAAATCAAACTTGTGGAAAAATCACAAAAGCATTTTATTTAAATATCAAAAGCAAAAAAATTAAAGAGTTTCATTCTTTTTAATGTATATTTAATAAAATAATTAAATTGAAATAAACTTTTCCAGTAAAAATCTATGAGTAAAACATTTATAAATAAAGAAATAATTTTTGTTTTCATATAGTTGATTAAAAACTTATTCTAGATCGAGTTAAATAGGAGACAAACAGCTAAGTATTTATTTTTAATATGATCTTTACAATTTAGACAACCAAAAGTAATCCAAAGAAAATAAATCACGAGCATGTTCACAAAACCCAGCCTTTATCTAATCTTTCCGACAGGAGCTTGGTAAAGTCTGAAGACCTTTTCATAGGCTGCAGGAAATTTTTCTGTAATTACATAAAACATTTATCAATCCAGATATATATATATATTTCATTCATAAGTATTGATAAATTTAAAATCCTCACTTGATTCGGTGTCCGTAGAGTGTGACTGTAAATTGTGATTGCATTTGATCCAGTTCCATAAAGAGGATACTTCAAATGAGACTGTAAATCATAATGTGCAAACTTATTATATAAAAACATACACAAATGCACACACCATACAATATTATATAATCCTTACATCGTTTTCTTCAAATGTATCCTTTTTTTCCTCTACCAGATATCCTTCCTTGTAATAGTTCTGAAGATACTCGGTGCAGTAGTTTAATTCTTCTTGAGTATCCATCATGCCGGCAATGACCTCTTGTGACATTGCGTTCCAAAAAAATTTCTCAAGCATGGCTTTTCGTTTACCTAAGAAATAAGTTAATAACAAACTAAATTATACTGAAGAAATTATATTTTTAAAAAATCCAAGATTCTCGATTTTCTTTTCTGTTAATATACAATAGTTGTTAGAGCTATCCCTACAATACGGTATATAACTTTCTCCTGATTCTCCACACAGGTTGTGAAGTTTACAACTTGTGACTTAGTGCTAGTGTACATGGATTTCTCTATTTTTGATATTGAGTTTGTGTAGGGAAAAATGTGCGTAAAAAACCCTTTATTACATGAATTGAAGAAGACGTTAAATAAATGAGTAAATTTTTTAACAAAAATAAATATTTTATCAAAACATAAGGGTAATGCTATTATTATACTTTACAACACATATTGTACTACAGTGCTTATGTATTTCAGGTCTAGGGATGGAGTACAATAATCATCTCAACATTTGTATACTGGCTACTTGGCACTCCCTCATGTTTAAAGAGACCATTTGGTTGTCACCGAGCAGGATTTGGTGGGGGGATTCATGCCTGTAGTAAACAGGCAGTGAGTCTAGATTTGTTAGAGAATTACTATTACGAGTTCTGTATAAGTACAATTTTAATCATAACTATTTTTTTTAACTTTAAGAATTATACTGTGACTCCAGTCACAAGTACTTTTGCTCTAAACAATTCAGTATGCTTTATATGCTGTAGCCCTCTCTGCCATTTTATCTTATGAAATAAAAATTTGCATTCGTTTTTATATAAATTTATAACTCACCTTGCTTTCTGGTCACTAAATTTAGTTGTGGTATTTGATATTCTGCATGCATCTCACTCGGATTTATAGGAGGAAGATTTATGTCTTCAAATCTTGCATGAGCATAATTTTTATTTCTATCATATATAAAAGGCCTGGTCTGTACTATTTTTGGGAACGTTAATCTTTCCTCCTTTGCATTCAAAGAGTTGTAGAGTCTTATTAAATCCTTATTGTAACGCGGGCATACATTTTCCATTGTCTGTATAATGTATTTTTATTTATTTTAAGATAATCAACTTTTCATAAAAAGTTACTTTTAACTATTTTATGTACATTCAATGCTGCCCACAGGTATACTATAAAAAAAACAATTAACAATAATTATGCTACACTGCACGACTTTATGTCTGCTATCTGCTTGCCTAGAAACTAAAATAGTCTAGTTTGTTGATGATAAACAAAATTTTGTTTTTATTTGTTACCAAGCAACTATAAAATACTGATTTCCAAAAACATTCAAAAATTAATTACTCTTGATATTTATGAGCGTTACATCAATATTACTTTGTATAAATTTAAGTTACAGAAAAATAATTAAAAATACTTAACAAAATATTTTTATTAGCAGTATGCATATGACTTATTAAACTTTTAGGGCTCACATATTATTTTTTAATATTAAATACTTAATCTGTACGTTTTTAATGTGAAATACTCTGAAAAAAAAACATATTTTTGGTCTTTCCAAAAATCATTTAGAACGTTGCAAATAAAGCTTTTTGTTTGAAAGAATGTTGAAAATTCCGTCGTCTAGTTAGTCATAATTTACGCACTAAGAATTTGGCATTTTACATTTTCTCAAAAATCCACAGACAAATTATAAATAAAATTAAAATTTGCAATCAGCCAATAGCGTCCCTTCATTTTGAGTGTCTTTTATGGCCTTGCCTAAGCCAGCAACGCAAAAGCGGACGCTTCAGCTATTGCAAGTCGGTCGCAAGTTGTATAGCGTCGTGTGTAGAGGCTTTCATATAATTTATAATTTGTCTATGGACTGCTATCATCAAAGCTTCTGGTATACGCCGCGAGAGGCGCTTGCGTCGCTTTTGCGAAAGGAGTCAAAGATGTCTTCGCTTGTCAGAAAACAGGATTTGCCTCCGCCGAATGGATATAAACCGATCCCTTACACTCGCATTCCTGCTAAAACCTATTTAGGAGGTATTTACAATCTAAATAATACTATAAAATGTTAAAACTATCTAACTCCACAACATTACATAACAAACGTCAAATAATTTTTGGTTGTGTTTTTTTAATAAAACGTATTCTAAATGACACTATATATCAGAAAACATGCATATTTTCCTTACAAACTGAATAATTTTTATTTCATCGTAAATTAATTGTATATATTTGAATCTTCTTTAGCTATCTTCAAAACGTTAAAGGATATATGTGTGTAGATAAGTTAAGGCTTCTAAATGTTATGGTGCTTAAGAGCCGTGATACCAAATTCGAGTTTTTTTAACCATTTGCTTGTACCTATTGCGAAAAATCGACTGCACTAATCAAAAAAAATTTAATGCAGAAAGTTAAATACATCCTTTCTTCTACTACCATTTTTTTTTTTTTCTTATAATTTACTTTTAATATGATAAATATGTGTTTTTCCGATTGAAGTTTCGGGATTGGAGTTTCGCGATGTTCCTGTTCCAAGAATCCTAAACATTTATGACTCTTTTTTTCAATTGGAATTAAAAGATTATATATAAACCCTCCTGTTGGGATTAGCTTGAAAATTAAAAAAAAAAATCTTTAACTTTGGTTTTGAAAGTCGTCATTTTATCCAATTTTTCAACATCTTCAAGATTTTTTTTACGGACGTTAATTAAGTAATAAAAAATAGATAAATATAATTTATAGTTTTCTAAATACTCTGTAAAAAAATCAACTTTCTACATAGCAAAATAAAGTGACAATTTAATTCATTAAATGACACGATTGGACTGCCTCTGGTGTCTGGTTGGCACACCAGAAGCAGTCCATTACCTGGCGAAATCGTTTTTATTTTTATATTTATTTAAATTATTATATTTATATATTATAGGTTACGCCTCGATCGCTTTGTATGCAGCTGTCACCACTGTAAGTTTCTACATCTATGGGTTCACCCGTAGGAAAGTGGAGCGGGAGGAGATTGAAATGCGCTCTGCCAGGTTAGCCGTCTACCCATTACTTTTGGCAGAACGTGATCGGGAATTCCTAAAACAACTCAGGCGCAACCGCGACGACGAAGCCAAGCTCATGGCCAACGTTGAAGGCTGGAAAGTAAGACCATTTTATTACTAAATCAAAACTTTTGTATTGTGGAAGTTCTGCTATGTTTATTTGAAAAATAAAGATTAAAAACCTTTCAGCATCTTCCTTCAGTAACAACATTAATTATGAACGATTTAGCTAACTATGCAAAACTCTAATATCTCTACTTTGTTTATCATTTTGTGTTGTAATTTATAGTCACGTTCATACTAAATGAATATTTACTTTATTTAAGGTCGGTACCTGGTATGGAGAGCCTGTTTTCATGACCAACCCTAAAGACAAGCTCACAACTCCGCTCTTTTACGAGTACTATGTGCATGCCCCAGAGAAGGACATGAACAAACGTATGTACATGAAACAATGGGCGTAAACACTTCACCAACTGAAAAATAATTATAGAAAATTTCAATGCACCTATTATAAACATTCATTGTTTTGCTTGATGTTATAAATTAATTTAATAAAATATAGTCAATACAAAACAATTTTTTTATTTTAACATGTACTCAGCTACTTTTGGACATTTAAAATAGTCTGCTTCTCATTAAGTGGAACACAATAGAAAAGGCCAGAATGACTATCATTAAATATTCAATAGATCCACATTTTTCAACCATACAAATCTACTGCCTATACAATGTTTTTAAGTAATCGATTTACACATAAGGAAAAATCCCTTGAAATAAGTTTCGCAATAGATGTAGAATGCAAACCCATGCTTCACGGCTACTGCAGTCCGGTGTTCTAGCCAATTGAACAACCATAGCACTGTAACTTAGCAAGAATTTGAAAGTGTGGAATCGATGCACCTGGTTTTTGTTAGAAAAACATGTAATTTTATATATCAAATGGAATAAAATAAGAAGGGAATAACAAAGTAAATTAATGACTATGAAACATTTATTTTATTTTTAGAATTACAATTTCTCTGAGAATTGTTGGATAGTACAAACATACATAAAATACAAATTATGAAAAACTTAAATTTTATTTTTGGTAAATTACAATTTATATAACATACAATAACTGCAAATTAAACGCTAAAAAGAAAGCTTTGCTGCTCTCTTCAGCTGTCGATAAAAATATTTTTTCAAGTTCATCGAGAATTTCTTCATTTGACTTTCCGTCTTTGGATTGTTACATTTTGACAAATAAAATGAATCTTGGCTAATGTGTTTTTTTTACTTAATATTTACAATGGCTATTAAGGAAAACGTAAAGTTGAAATTTAAAAAGTATAAAACGGCACTTCATGGTTATCAAAAAGTTCAACAATGTGATGTTTTTGAGTTCATTTTCATTAGTATGTGTTGTATCAGGTAAGTCATAAAAGAATTGTTACATGCTATCAAACGATGATAATTTACAATTTACGTAGCCAATTTCCAATGACAAATTCAGGATGGTGCCAGTTTCAATTTTAACTCACGCCAGTTGCTCAGAACAATAGACTGACATTTTTATGTAAAGTAAGCTCTTTACTGCATAAATAAAGAAAAAATATCAAAGATACAAAAACAAAATTTCAATGCTATACAAAATCAATAGTTTATACGTGTATCAAGTAAACGTAACAAGCAACAGAAAAACATGCATAAATTTTAAAAATTTCCATCATTATAAGTAACAAATACACAATAATTCCGTAGCATTCATTTAGCACCCTTTAATACATTATGCATATATTTAACAAATAAGCAATTTCCATGTTCATACTTGAATTTAGCTAGCTAGACATGTGTTTCTGGAGGAAGACTACACTGAAAAATAGCTGTGCAATAATTAGATTGGAGATCAAGAAACTACAACTATACGAAGATATCCTAATAAAAAAGAAATGAAAACTTTTATTTACATACATTTAACTGAAATCATAGACATTTATCTCACCCGTATTATCAAGCCAACCATTAAAAAATGCTTAAATTACTAAGATACAAATATCCCTTTCAACATACAGTGTGTTTTATTGTTCTAGAGTTTATTTTACAATAGTAGAATAAAAACCCAAATGACTCGAGAACACTGTGGATTTTTTTTACTTAAATGTTTGATAGCATAATAAACAGAGTCAGTAACATTTATAACTTGAATTTCACTGTGAATTGAAAAGTATCAAAACTAACAGTTGCTCAAATATTTGTTTCTTTGAAATACTCATTAATAAAAATTATATTACTGAAACAGCACTAGACAGACCCTGCTTTATTTAAACCAATCATTTTTTTTTCTAATTAATTAAGAATATTTAATGAAATATGTACATAGCTCAATAAATTAATGGTGATAAAAAATTGTACATAAATTTATTGATAACTGCCAATACAAAATATTGAAGTTATGTACTATATATATATATATATATATATACAAAAAAATTATCAATATTTTCTTCATAACAATATTGTTCAAGGATAAGCTTGCAGCTATAACCTAGCGCATTTTCTTGATTATAACTTTCTTATATGAAGCTAGTTTAGTGACTCTCGCTCGGTGCATATGCATCATCACGGTGTATAGACCAGGCAAAAAAAGCAACAGAAGATATAATTTCATTGCATAAGGCATATGGAAGGCAAAATTCCATTGGTTTGGTAAGGAAACCGTGAATCTCTTGGTCTCTTCAAAGTACGGAATGTTACGAAGAACTATGATCCCTTCACACAGAATGCCCAGAGGGTACAGAGGAATCCACATGGAGTAGCGCAGCCATGTCAGTATGTAAATGTCCTTTTTATAAAGTTGAGATATATAAAATGGATATCTGAAAAAGAATGTATGCATTGTAAATAACATTAATATTTTTGACATATGTACCTACTTAATGCAAATTGCATTTCTGTGCTCCCTATTAGAGAAATGGGGCTATTTGTTTTCTTTAAAAAAAAATTTCATGTGATATTTTATATTCCTAACTCTATTCAATATTTATGTTAAGTTTAATGGCCATACTTATATTATATTATCTTATTATTTCTAATCTATTATCTTCAATAACTGAATACTACTTCGAGAATTACATGTTTAGTAATAATAAATTGAAAAGTCTACCTGACAATCTCAATTGTGCTCCACATAATGAATAAGTAAAATACAACCGGTTTGGTCTGTATTCTGGGCTCTGCATCAATCATAGCAAACAGAATCATAGCCCTGCCGGTCACTTGGATGAAAGGTTGCAAAGCTCCTCCCTAAAATGAAACTCAACAATGTAGTTTCTTTGAATAGCCAGAAAAACAAAGTTAACTATTGAAAAGCGCAGTGTACACAATCAAAACAGAGTGAAGAAATTTACCTTTGTATATCCAAAAATCGGATGCATTACTTCTAAAAACTGTAAAAGTTGTAAAAATTTCAACGCACTGCCAACGTTCTCGTATGTGGTCGGCATACAGTCAGGTCCATATTTGGAATATTGTACACTGATCACGGCAAGAATATAAACAAACCCAACAAACTGGAATAAGTTGTATAGAATCAGGTACACTTTCTTAAAGTCTTCTGAAAATTCAAAGACAACAGTATTTAAGACTACTTTTAGGTAGTATCAGATCTTAATCAAATGAATAAAGAGCCTAAAAAAAATTTTATATAATGGAGAAAGTATCATTCAGAAAAGGCGATTTGAGAGTTAGATTTCCTAACCAAAATTATAGATTAACATAAATGTTATTAGTTTTAAAACTTAAAATTAGTTCATTTAAGTATCGTACTAATATACCTCACAACCAACATATTTTATTTAATTTCTAACTAAAATTAACACCATTTATTAAATACTAAAATACTTTTGAGAAAAAAAATTTTTTGATTTTTTTTTCAACAGAAAATATATATAGTTATAGAAAGTAAGCAATAGTACATTAACCTTCTTTGGTTTTCATTTACGATTATAATGAACTTAATATAAAAAATTTCATTAAATCTGTAGCTATTTTACTTTTTTAACTCTTATATCAATGTAGAAACTGATCAAATTTAATTTTTACGCAAAACCTATATATTAAATAAAAAAGTGTTCAATTTATTACACAATAAGCAACACAGATCTCTAAATTGCAACAGATCATTTTAGATGTTAAAATAAATAATAGTTAAAGAGGTTAATACCGAAATGATTAAAAAAATTAAACTAGAATCGTATATAACAGTCGCTGCTCAATAGAATTAATAGTTGCATCTATCCAGTCATTTCAATTGTAAATCTAATTGAATTAATAACAAGACATTTCCTAGACAACATCCAGTTTTGGTTATACTAATAACTATTATCAATAATATTTAATACAATTTTAAAAAAAAAATTGTCTATTCTTCTCATATATTTCATAAACTAGAAGTTACTGCTATGCCTTTACACATTATAAAATTTCTCATGCTCTAGTCGCACTACTATCAATAGAATTTTTATTTATTGTGTTATACCTGTTCTATATCCTAGTTCTTCTTTTTGTAGTTTATCATACATTCCGGGATAATCATTCATGACATGCCTGCGCTCATCCTCACTGTCATCCAAGCCTCCGTCTTCCGATTTCCAGCGATCAAAGTCAACCTATAAAATAAACAAGATATTATAAATTCCCATTGCTAGATGCTGGACCAATACAAACAAAACATTGCATACCTCAAATATTGTATGAAATTTCAAATTTAGCATCATAATGATTAAGTCTAATTGAAACCAAAAATTTAAAGAATAATTACAATAACAAAAAAAATTCCATTATTTAAATAATTTTCCCTTTACTAAAAGATTGCAGGTTCAACCCTTAAATTGCCTGGTGAATAAATTATATCGGATAGTTTGGTTGTATTTTATATCATTTATTTTTTATTGTATATTATATTATTTAAAAAATTGTAATTAAATAATAAATAAAATGGCTGCACAGTTTACAAACGTATCAAAACATAGTAATAAATTGGATTATAAATAATTTTCGAGCCCAATAAAATATTTACCTTCAACCAGACAGGTTTCTGAGGTTGAGAAGTCAATCTTGGCCACCAAGCTCCCTTTAGTTTCTTGAGAGAAACCTCTAATTTAGAATCATAAACCTTACAACAAGCCATATCAGCATTCTGAAATAATTAAAAATATTATTATTCATTTAAGGCGATGTATGTTAATATATATATAAAACATGTAAAATTATTCAAGCATGACATGAAAAATCTGATATGAAATTTGAACGATGAATAACTCACAGCATTTATTGTAGAAAATAGGTTGATGTGGAATGCGTAATTACTGAGTCCATGGGCTCCGACACCCTTGGCCGATAGTTTAAACTCGTTTTCCAAGACATCAAAGACTGGATCTTTTGCATCTTTGAGATCCACTTTCAGAGAGATTTGATCTTCAGTCTGGGACCAATATACAAACGGTGTTAAAGTGGTCATTTCAACTTGATATTAAGATATATTTTCACTGAACTTTTTAATAGATGATTTCTTTCTTTATAAATTTAACCGGTATGACTAGCCTGCCAATACTACCATTGACAGGTCGTAGTCATAGTAGCAGGCTAATAACACTGCTCACTCCGCCTAAAAAAATGTCGACTGTATTATTATCACTAGTATTGCCAGCTATAAAAAAAAAAACGTGGTCTCAATTGTAACTTAATTTTTATGTTAGGTTATTTGATTATTTTATCACAGATTTTTTTCTTATTTCATTTCTCTCCGGTTCTGTAATATTATAATCAATTTAAAAATAATTATCTGCTCTTTAAAATCAAATTGTTAAATATGTTTTAAAAAATAGTCGATTTGCTTTGACTTCATCTGTCAAATATTTCAAGCAATGCAATGTAGATAATTTAAAAAAGCGTTTTAGATTTTTCCACAAACAAATATTTGCATTATTATTAGCAATATTATTTTTTGATGAGATCATATTTACAAAAAATCAGTTAAGACTAAGCAATTGCTGTAATACTATAAAATTATAGTATCTAATGGGTCAGAAATTTTATGCGCTTATTGAGTTGATTTTTTATTTTATGCTACTTAAAATCAAAATGACAGTTAGATTACGAAGAAAGAAATATGTAATTTTTATTATTATTGTAAGTCAAAATAAATTTCAAATAAAAACCGAGTTCCTTTATAAAAGTGCATTATTGAAAGATTTTACTATATTTTCATGAAATGTGTTTTTTTCTGGAAATAGCTCTTTATTTGACATTTAGCATGTCACTTCTAGAACCTTAGGTCCTTCTTGAACCTAGTTTAGCTCTGAATACAATATAACAATCCAGTAAAACAAATCTCAATAATCTATAACAGTTGCAGTAGGTGTTTATTTTCTCTGAGATCAGCTGGTTGCCAACGTTCATCATCATTCTGAATTCAAAATTTATGGTATTTTGTCGGTAAAACAGAAACTGCCATTGAAATGTAACTTATTGCCGCAACCTGACGACTACTCGCTGCCGAAAATGTGTTTTAAAACTCACTTTTATACAACCTATCTGAATTAATTTTACTTCTATTCGTACTAAATTGTGAACATTTTAATTATACACCGTATGAAAATATGGCAAACGTGAAAATAATCTCGTTCCGTTCACATTGACTAGCTTGTCAAGGAGAGGCCAGTCACCAGCCCGGAGTAAATACAATTCATTACATCTTTTTTCTTATTTAAATTGTGTTACTAAAAATATATTTGCCGCAGTTCATTTTGTTCGTTTTTATGTTTTTGTTCTGATTATCTTATCCGAGAACGCACAGCTTTCTTTTTAACAACGAGCTCCATCTTTAAAAGATCGCATGTTTGACATTTCACCTATGGTTTGCTTTGATTTATGCATTTCCTTCAATTCGGCAAAATCGCTTTAGTAAGTGTTTAAACAATTGTATTATTTATTTTTTACAAACTGGATTAGGACTTTTTCAACCTGTGGTTGTGTGTATACTCGGAACATGAATAACAATGTCTTAATTTGAAACTACAAAGTAATTCAATATGTACTTGTTTTTGACATATGATATTGCTCTCTTGAAACTTGCACGGCGATTCGGTGTTATAGTTATCTAATTTTTTATACCTGTATTTATCTGCATCATAATTGCTTTAATTTTATAAACATATTGAAAATGTCAATTCTACAATGATTTTTCTTCAGATGTGACCATATTTTACATAAATTAAATGTATTTGATAATTAAATTATTCGATTATTTTTTATATATTGGCCACATCCCGAATAACTAAATCAGTAACTTATTTTCCACTCTTAACTCTTATCAAGTGTTATCTAACGACTAACCAAATTTGTTTATTATAAAAAAATCAAATTCCAACAGTTTTCCCATCCACATGTAGCATGTACAGTAGCTTACTTGAGCACAAAAAGATTTTATATATACACATACTAAAAAAAAAACTACAAATACAACGATTCCAAAGTCATACAATTTAATGAATATTCCCATATGTGGTAAGTTGCACTAGATGGGACATTGACTATTGCATCCAAAGTTTGTGGGATAAAAAGTGCATTTCATTGATTTCAATATGCATTTTCAATTCTATACATGAGATGTTTAGTTTCACAATTTAATATTATTTTTACATCTCTACATTAATCAAAACTATTTTAAATCAGTAGTCATGAGTTTTATTAAAGTTAAATCTAGTAAAGAAATATTTTCTGTGTTTGAAAATCCATGGCGTTTCTTTGGCATGTTTTTTCAAACCTCATTTCATTTGCAAATTTTCTAATATATCATCATCATTAAATATTTTTGTAAATCTTAACATTCCCTGATTGGATCAATACCATTAGCATAATAATACATTGTGTACACTGTTATAATTTGAAATTTATAAAATTCAGCTGATCCAAACCATTGGTATCTTATGAATCATCTTTCTGTATGGCATGAAAAAATTAATAAAAATTGTTGAAGAAATGGATAACTTTTCATGTTTCATTTTTTTAAATATTTTACAAGCTATGGTGGTTTTGACAGTTAAAAATCAATACATTTTTTTGTTAGTATATTATTGTAAAGGAATACTAGGCTACTCACAATTGTATAAATATTCGTACTTGATAATGCAATAGCGACGTGAACTCATAAAAAATACTTTTTAGCACAATGTAGTAAACTCTTTTTCATTTCCAGGTGAACAAAAATGGACTTAAACACTGCATATGCGCTTGTTCTGGATACTCTGCACAGAGCAAGCAATCAGGACTCAGAGATCCTGAAACCTGCAGAGAAAAAGCTTCAAGAATGGGAGACAGAACCTGGTTTTTATTCTTTACTTCTTGTAAGTGGAACCATTCAAACCAATGTTACTTACAATGTTGTGAAAGAGAACATTCCTAGCTTTGGTGTATAAAACTTCATACATTCACCACAGTTGATAGTTTCTTGAAAAAGTACTCTTTGTTTTTTAGTGAATTCTTTCCTGATAGAGTATTAGATAAACTTTTACTTGATTTTTCAGCGGTTTTCAATGTTTAGAAATCCACTTGTGTCAGTCATCCGTGTCATCGATATAAGAGAATACAGATACAAGTGATGTTACTTATTAAGAAGCATTCTTAATAATTATTTATTTTTATTACAGAGTATATTTTCAAATCATGGCGTCGATACAAATGTTAGAACACTGGCAGTTATGTGCTTCAAGAATGGAGTCGATCGCTACTGGAGGAAAAATGCTCCATATGCCATTCCTGAAGATGAGAAACAGCGACTACGGGAAGGTCTCCTCACTCCTAGCATGCTTAACGAGCCTGTCAACCAGGTGGCCACACAACTAGCTGTGTTGATTGCGAAAATTGCTAGGTGAGATTATTGTAACAGGCTGGTTTGTTTCATGCTTATTTAAATATGAATTGCTGAGTCAAACAGCCAATTCAAAAAAATGCATTGATGCACATAAATGTATATAATTTTAAAATCTTTAGAAAATTTTAGAAAAAACCTTTATGTTTCACGAATAATAATATTTTACTTAGGTTTGACTGTCCCGCTCAATGGCCCCAGCTGGTACCCTCGTTGTTGGGTGTAATGAAGGGAACAGGTTCCCTGGAGCAGCGAAGAGCCCTTCTCACCTTTCATCATATTGTCAAGACTCTTTCTGCCAAGCGGCTGGCCGTAGATAGGAGAATGTTCCAGGTATACCTTATGATCAACATAATTAAATAAGCTATCTATTCAAATATATTTATGATAATTTTTTACAAAATCTATAAAATACTAGGATCCTTTTAGAGTAAACTCTAATATTTTGGATTTGTGCTTTAAAACTGATAAAACAAATATTAAAATGACACAATAGTATTTATAGAGACAAAAGGCATTAAAAATTAGACAGGAGTTTGACTTATATTTAAATTTTTCAGGAACTCACATCAAACATTTATACATACATCCTGAGCATTTGGGACACGCACACGCAGATATTTCTGCGACAAATTCAAGAAGGTGACACTACGGAGATCATCACCGAGAACCTGGAAAAGGCTCTCTTCTGCTTGCGGATCCTTAGGAAGCTTACTGTCTTAGGTTTGAAAAAACCTCATGAGAGTGAAGACGCTGTAGCATTTCTTAATGTCGTTTTTGATAGAGCTAAAACCAGCTTAGAATGCCGTGAGTTTGACTTCATTCATTTGTTTTATATCTATCCAAATATTATTTACAATATTTCTTTCAGGACAATTCTTTCTCTAAGAAAAAAGTATTTAATGTAAATGATTCAATATTTTTGACAGAGAGTACTTGGTGGAATTCCATTTTAATATTTTTAAATAAAATACTTGAGTGATTTTCCACATTTTTATTTTTATTAGTGACCAGTTTCGCCAACCTTTCACGTTGGTATTATCAAACAGAGTGTGTTTGATAATGCCAACGTGAAAGGTTGGCGAAACCGGTCACTAATAAAAATAAAAATGTGGAAAATCACTCAAGTATTTTATTCAAAAATATTAATGTAAATGACACTATTGGCGTTCATAATGTAGGCTTTGGTAACTGAATCTGAATGTGATTGTAATCATATTTGCCATAAATAGTGACCAGTTAATATTTGGGTATTATTTTGCTGAACTTAAGATATGTTTCACAGGAAAGCTACTGAAAGGCCGTGGAATCTACCTCCTAGAACTGTGCGAGAAGTTCATCATCCACCTCACCAAGGTGGCTCTGAACACGCTGGAGATGCATCCTCTCTCCTACGTGCCACTGGTTGCCCCCTCCCTCGAGTTTGCTGCCTACTATTGCTTCACGGAAGCAGGAACTCACTTGGCATACGAACGCTTTACTATACAATGCCTACATCTGCTTAAAGCTATATTACTGTGTCCCGAGTACAAGCCAGCCAAGGTTATTGAGCAGACCAAAGAGCCAGGTTTGTTCATTCACTTAGAATTATTTAAAATCACCTCTTAAATTTCTAATTCACATTTTATTTAAAACTAGTAGATACTCGGCGCGTGCTACTACTCTTAATACAGAAATAAAATACTTTTTTATTTGTTAAAAAAAAAATGGAAATTTTGTTTATTTATTGACTTTTATCTTAATGCTAGCGGATAAACAATATAGTGAGTTTTTTCAGTAGGTGTGTAAACATAAAGATTTTTTGGCGTTCTGACCCATCTGAAATTGAGTGGTTTCATCGTTTCGATTTGAAAGCTCGAACACTGCCATGTCACTGCCTTTGTTAACATATTTGCATATGTACTTAATGGATTTCACGGAGTTGCAGTATTCCACATTGATATATGTTTTTGACAGTATTGGACTGTATGGAACAATCCATCTGTTATCAATGTCAATATCAACGTTTATTTTTCTTAATTTAATGGTGGTGGTGAATCCTCCTTTGGCTTTCGTCGTCTGTATTTCGGATATCCATCCTCACCAGTTTGAGTTTCATTAATCAAATCGCGTGGATATCTTTTCGTGCATTTGCCGTCTTTTATGCAAGGCGAATTCATATTCAATGCTCCGCATGGCCCGTGAATCATGTTCTTACATACAACGTCAAAAAGTATCGGATCTTCATGTTGATTCGGTTGTTCAGCAGATATAACACTATCAATTTAAAATCGTGCTGTAAACCCCGTTTTTGCCATTCAATCGAATATATCTAGCATTACACTTTGCCGTATATATGATTTTTTATTGTGAGATCCATGAGTTTTTGTTTGAAAACTCTAGCTGTCAGATCATGTCTGTGATGCGATGACTGACCAGGCAATAGCAAATCTTTGATTTCCGACCAAGCAGGATTGTACGTAAATGTGATGAAAAGATCTGACAGTTCTGAGTTGTTTTTTTGTTGTTGTTGTGGCAGCCTGCATTATACAACGGCAACGTCATACTAACGTTAACAAACATCAAGATCAGTGTTCTCTTGTTGGCGGCCTGCATATAAGCGAAAATGTTACTGTTCCTTTATGAAAAGATTCTTAAGTATGAAACTTTTGTATGGGAAATGTCGAAAATCTACTTGCAAGCAAAATATAATTATCACAATTCTTATTTCTAATTTCAATTTCAGTTTCTTTATTTCCCCTCATCAAATTCGAGGCAACAGTTATTATTTTACTATTAATTTTTTATAATCTGTTTTCCAGCAACACTTAGAGCTCACGAAACTAAGTTAAGCATACTCACAGAGCAAACTGTCAGCCATATGTGTCGTCATCTGGTGACACACTTCTTCCTTTTGACTTCCGATGACTTGGCTTTATGGGATGCTGACCCTGAGAGCTTCGCCACTGATGAAGCTTGGGAGACGTGGAAATGCAGTTTGAGGGTCGGTTTATTTAATTTATGTTTTGAAATTTTTTTATTTTAAATTCAATTACTATCCTGACAGTGAAACTATGTACTTATTGAGTTTGTACTATTTTAGGAAAAAAGCTGTCTCCTTACATCTCTGTGCATTCATGTTAAACTATGGGAATTTATTTATTTTTATAAAATGTCAATTTTTAAAAGGTATCAATAATTAATACTTTGTTTTACAGCCATGTACAGAGTCAGTATTTCTTGCCCTCTTCCATGAGTTCCGCACTATCCTGGCTCCGGAGCTGGTCCGCCTACTGGATTTGGTCCGGCAGACACCTGTCAACCCTCACGATCTTCCATCCATCCTCAGAAAAGATGCTGTCTACAATGCTGTCGGTCTTGCAGCTTTTGATTTATATGATGAAGTATGTACAACTCTTTTACTATTTCAATTCTATTCACTGCTTCGTGATCAACTGCCACATGTTAAATGTCATTATTCTATTTTTTGTTTACTTTTTTCTAGGTGGATTTTGATGAATGGTTTACTACTGCTCTAGTAGAAGAGCTAAAAATTAAAGATGACAATTTTAGAATCATACGAAGAAGAGTCGCTTGGTTAATAGGTGAGGTCAAGTTATTCAATTTATTATGTATTTTAAATTACATTAAAATTTACTTTAAAGGAATTTATTACCTGTAATGTTCATCTAGAAGTTCATTCATCATTCAGAAGTTGTTCGCTTACGGTTTTTTTTCATTTCCCAGGAAAATGGTCAGGAGTAAAAGTGTCAGGTGATCTTCGACCGGCGCTGTACCAAGCACTACTGGGACTTCTGGAGCCTGGAGAGGACACAGCAGTGCGACTGGCTTCCTGCGATGCGCTGAGCCTGGCCATCGACGACTTCAACTTCAGTGCGGAGCAATTTACTCCTTTCCTCCAGCCTGTCTTTACCCTTCTTTTCCATCTGCTGCGAGAGGCCGAGGAGTGCGACACCAAGGTTAGTTTTTTTTTAGAAGGCTTTATTTTACAACAATATGAAGATGATAAATATGAATGGCCATTTCAGATGCACGTCTTAACAGTTCTCTCGTTTGTGGCGGAACGCAATGGAGAAGCCGTGTCCAGACACGCGGGTGGTCTCCTCCGCTATCTACCAATGTTGTGGGATCATGCTGAACAGCACAACATGCTGCGCTGCGCCATCGTCTCTACTCTTGTGCAACTAGTCAAGGTCAAATATTTAATTTAATTTTTTAAATCATATGAACACGTTTCTGATTTTATTACCATAAAGTATTTTATGAAATTTTTTTTTCCTTTTATGAAATTTAAAAATTAATCACTTAAAAATTTATTAATTTTGCAATTTTATAATTATGATTGAAAAAATTTGCAGGCATTGGGAACGTGGGATACCCCCGAAATGAGGACACTTGTGCTGGGTGTTCTGGAGGAGGCCACAGACACGCAACGTCCTGCACACGTGTACTTGCTTGAAGACGGCCTTGAGCTGTGGCGCGCCGCCCTTGCACGCACCCCAGGCCAACCTGCCTGTGCCCAGCGCCTGCTGCAGCTCGCTGCTAACCTACCTCCTCTCATGGGTAATGATCGTGGCCTTTATCTGCCACCATTCTAGGTTGACAGTCACTTTGCTCCTGCAAGCGATTATGCTGAGGGTACCATTTTAGTGCAGTAAACTGCTGTATTATATCCAAATTTAAGTGAATGGTCTTACTTTTTACAGGGAAATCACACGAAAACCCTCACTAGATTTTTCTTTAAGAGTTTTTTTATTCCATTTTCATTTGGAAATAAGACAATATATCTTTGAAAAAGGGTATGGAGCAAATGAGTATACAAAGTCACTGATCTTAACACGTTGACTGCCGTGTCAGCCACCGGTGGCCGATACGGAGGTATTCCAATTGGGCCGTGTCGACCACCGGTGGCCGACACGACATACCTGTAAATACCAATAAATCACCTCAAAAATATCTCAAAACAAATTAAATAATTGTATTTCGGCCCATTATATTAAATTAAACCTAAAAACGTGAAAACAATTTTTGGACATTTTACGAAAATCCGCTTGGCGGTCAACGTGTTAAGTACTAGGAATGTCTGGTCAGTACTACAAGTTTTCATCTAAATTTTGATTTATCTAACTATGAATCTTCCCACTATTTATAGATCAAACGACAGAGTACATTCAGCAGGTGGTGCATGTAGCTCAAGCCTACCTCTTTCTCATGCCCGAGCAGTTCCTGTTAGGACCCGGAGCTGATATCATGAAGATTATGGACGGCATGATGTCTGACATGCTATATGAGGGAGTCCTCACCGTCTTGAAACTAGCTGAAACCTGCATCAGGGTAGAGCTGCCAGCCCACAACCACCTGCTTGGAGTGAAGGTGGCGTGGCACACGCTCATCCGGGTTATGATGTAAATATACTACTGTTATTCAATCACCAAAACAGAGCATATCTAGGGATATTGTATATAAAAATTTTAGTTGTCTGTTTACCTTTTCCTCAAATCATCAATATTACAAGAGAATAGGACTCAATCTCTAATGTAATTAACCATATATTTCTTTTTTCTAGTGGATTGCAAGCAGGTGAAGACCTCTCTACCGTGTTGACGCTACAGTTAAGCCTTGCGTCCCGGCTCATCATCCGCTGTCCACAATTGTTCCTCCAATGCATAAAAGAGGCTGCGGGTGAAGGCCCCAATGCCGATCCGACTGAACTGCTGGCTCGACTACTTGATGTTTGGTGCGAGAAGATGAATCTTGTCATTCAACTGAAAAAGCGCAAAGTAATTGGTGTGTGAATATAATTTTAGGATTTTATTTTATTTAGTAAAGTCAACAGATCCAACCTCAATGCTAAATGTATTCATATCTGTAAAAACCCGTTCACCTGGAGGCTATCTGCGATAGTTCTCAAAAAGACATCTTTGAAGCTATACTTACCACGTACTACCGATGATGAGATCTAAAGTTTGAGACTAAAGTTCTCATTGAAATACATGAAGTACACACTTCACAAATACAGGCAGCTTCACACTTTCACTGCTATTGCGGCCAGATGCTCTGACAAATTAAGCACTGGAAGTATGGGTTTGAATCATAGGGTTACATTATATTGAACCATGGACATGGCTTAAAAGTAAACTATATGATTTAGGTTACATGAATAATCAATGTTTATTGTTGTAGTAAATGAATATTAGCTAGATAATTGTAGTTTTATAAAGAAATTTAAGTAAAAGAATACAAGCTTTTGGGTTTGGATGACGTGACTGCCACTGATCTATGTAGATTATATCAAACCAACTCTTTAAATCTCTTAAACTGAGGTTTCTACTAGAACTATTTAAAACAAAATTATTTACATTTTGAAGATATAACCAAATTTTAATAATTGAATTTATGCATTATTTCATTGTGCAGGTCTTGGGCTAGCTACCATACTAACTACCCAGATGCCCTGCGTCCTGGAGAGGTTCCCTTCCATCATGCAGAACCTGACAGAAGTCTTAAACGACGTTATGAAAACAGACGATAATGGCTTCCAAATGGAGTAAGTACATATTTTTACTGTAATATTTTTAAATCCAAAGATATTTTTTATAATTTTACAATTAGTCATGCTTTTGACATACCCTTATTAATTATTATAAACACAATGTATTTCAGCTCCCTTGTCCCACTGGGGTCATGTCCGCCTTCTCCCTGCGATGTGTGGAGTGGTTCTTATCCAATTCCCATCCCAGAATCTCATCACAACGCCAGACGCAGGGAACTTGCAAATAGAGATATTGTCCACACTGTTGATATCAGGACCTTCCTGGCCAGCAAGGTAAAGCATTCATTCATTATTTAAATATTTTCTATTGACGATATCTGAATACTGAAGATTGCCTGTATAAAATTCATGATTGAATAAACATATACTCAAATTATATGAAGCTCAGTTGAAGAGAGAAATTGGTGTGTTTTCAGTTGGCAGAATTGCAGACGCAAGTTGGACAGCAGACGTTTGAACAGCTGATGAATAGTGTCCACCCTGTGACCATGCAGCAGCTAAAGGAGTACATGCCCCTCTAGTGAGCACTTCCTCACTCAGTGTAGAGTCTTCACGGTTACCAGAATTGCTTAGGAGGCATCTCGTCTTGCCAAGCTTACTTTCCCCTACAAAACTTACTGATTCAATATCTATTTTGAGCCTTTGTCAAGGATTTGTGGCCCTAGCAGTTATACGCATCTGAATATTATAAACACTAGTGTTGCCAATTTAAAACATGTATAGAAGAAACTCAATTATTCTGATTAATGGGTAATGAAAATAGTATTTGCTGTAATTGAATTCATAAAAATACATTTTTATTAAATTCTTAACGATATTAGTTTATATTATACTTTTATTGAGTGTATTGACTTCCAAAATCTCCATAAAAGTAAATCAACCATTATAAATAAAAAAATACGTAAATTTATTTTGATTTTGTAGGTGAATTTATTTTACCTAACAATTGTATAATAATTGTATTTTTCAATCCCATGAAAGTACCTCTTATGAAATTTCTTATTTTTGTTATGCTACTTGAAATCTGATGAAAGTTTCTTGGGCCTAATTCCTATCCGATTTTACCAAAAAAAATACTTTGCAAATACTGCTTGCTTTGTCATGTGTTTGTATTTAGATATGCAAAAGATGGTTTTGTACTTGTAAATAAGTTTTTCAAAATTGACTTGACTCTAAGCATATTTTTTTATTGGTTAAAGAATGAATTTAAAGCATAGTTTTATATAAAATATTGATATTTGTTTTTATAATTCTTGTATTAGGCATAGATGCATACGTACGCCTAGTCCTTATGATTGCAAATTGTCAATTAATTGTTTGCATAGTAATTTTAATGCAGCTCTTTTTATTCAAGAAATGATATTATTTCCAGTTAAGTTTTATTTGTGTACATTGAATCCAGTGTAAATTGTACATTTTTAAACTAACCGATAGGTTTATTTGTATGTTTTGCTTAAAATTTAAATAAAAGGGGCCTTATGATACCCATTTGAAGACTTAACTGCGAATATCAATCGAAATATAATATTTTTTTCAATAAAGTGTTTATCACTGCTTTTAAATGAATTAATTACAATGTCTTATTGATTTCATGTTTTTATTTACATTAAAACTATGCTAAGTTTTATGAATGTAAAGACTATGCTATTCTATATTGTTTTCATTGCCATACTGTCTGATGACTACTGAAGTGGAAATACTTCTACTCGAAATTATCATTTGATTTGATAGTGAACTTTTTTTATCTAAATTTAATTACTTTCTCTTAGTCGTATTGGTCACCTTTATGAAACAGGTGAATTTTTAAGGAAATATTTCTTCTGATTCGATTGTCACCATTATGTTGAGAAAATCAATTTACCTCCTACATTATTTGGCCATTGATTATTTATTGTGATTTAATACCCTTTCATTTTTAACATATCGTGTTATAAAATACAACATTTGATTGGCTCGCTACAACCTTTCCTCTTCGCCATATTCACAACCTGAATCCATTATTTTGCATTGTGAATATATTGACATTTAGTAAAACCCCAGTTCTCTCTTCTGTGACTCCGCTGTCAGAATATTGTTGTTTACAAATCGTGCCTGTGACAGATTATTATTCATCAATAAACATTGATATATTTTGTGCGACATAAATATATTTTTTATTCATTGCATGTTGAAAAGAATTTCATCCCAAATATAATAATCTCAGTTTATGAAATTGATATTTTAATCCTCTGTATAAAAATAGAAATGTGAATATTATACACCAAAGGTTGTTAACCCCAACCGTAAGAAACCCAGTGATTATTAAGACAGTTGATTCCTCGCCAGAAATATTTGTGTGTAATCGTGTAGTGTATACAAGTTATCAATTTCATTTTGTATATCTTAAAGTTGTGTTAAAAAAATATGTGGATATGTATTTATTTTCAATGTCATATTAATTAAGTGATTCAAATTGATTTCGTATTTCACTGTTGGTGGCTCTGAGATTTAAGTGAGCGCCTTCTGTACTTATCTGAAATGAATTCACACATTAAAAATTCTCTTTTGATTTTTCGTTATTTTGATAGTTAAGAAATATGAAATCATCTATGTAATGTCACTCATAGATAGGTAAAATTTACTTTTGCGCTCAAAATATAATGTAAATTATGTGAACATCAGGTTTGCAAGTCGAATGTGAAAATGTGATTTTATAAAAAATGTGAAATATACATTATTTTTGTATGGAATTGCATGTAAATAATCTTTACTTAAATTGATGCCATTGTGTTTGTACCCTCTACAAAGCGGTATAAATTATATAGAGTGTATACTTCAGTTCTTTATGAGTAGAAATCTCACCGGATTGCCAAGAAAATGTTAGCAAGCTTTATTGTTCAACAGACATTTATACACTTGGTGTAATTTACCTCATGTTTGTAATAATAAGGGACAATGTCTAGTAATAGATACAACTATCTAACCAATCTAAAAGTAATTTATTACTACTGGCTCACAGAAACTTATATCTTCCAAACATGTGTTACTTGATTAATGTATTTGCAGGATAAATAACAATCAATGGTGTGCAGTTCAGAAATGGACAAGTAATACGTTGCATACAGAATATTAGGAATGTTTATAAGTTGATATAGAAGAATATTAAAAAGTTCAAAAAATCCTTACATGCTCTCTAAGAATTTTTTGGACTTTTTAATATTCTTCTATATCAAACTTATATTGCCACATACAATATTGCTAGTATAACAGACTGTGAAACAGACTTGAGTTGGTTAACATCACTCGGATGAAACAAAATGGTAATTTACAAGAATATTCAATTATCTATAAATGTCCTTCGGAATAATTCTAGTATTGTTTTTTTCTGTTTTGTCTTGGGACAAATTGATTTAAAAAGTATGCTTCTTTTTCGCCTCATTTAACAAAGACAGTATGAATGAAAAGGTGACTTCAATTATCTAAAATTAAACAAATCGCGTGACTCCATTATGATCGCTCTATTTGGCACCAAGCCATGATTAAATACAGCTAATATTCAAATACACGAGTACTCTATTTTCTAATCAACTTGGTTATTAGATAATGTTGCGATGAAACATTGAGTATTCACGAGTTCATAAAGCAATTACAATGCTTAAACCATTTTAATGTCGTGGATTAATAATACAATTCTAAGTTGTATAAAAGCGCCTACTCAAATTTAAATTGAATACATTAGCCTCGGTATCATCAGTTGTATTGACAAAGACAGTATAATGCTCGTCTCACAAAGCGTATTCCTAGTCGATTTCAGGGGATATGGACTGTATGCCAATGATTATAATAAATCTACAAAAATGTCGAAGCCTGAATCCTACTGGATGCGTAGTGCCAGAATGTGTGTGTAAATAACATTGTAGATTCTATGTGCACATTATTTTTAATTTGTTAAGTTTTTACCATCAACCTGTTTATATTACAGTCAAAAATAGCATTAATTATAATACAATAATCTCATGTGTTATAACAAACTCAATTGATCACACAAATCAATTATATTTAGACCACTGCCAAAAGCATAATGTTAATTTTCAGATTACTTGTAATTATTAGACCCTTTTAAAAACTCCTGTATACTTCTCCCGTTACAAATATTACAAGCCTGAATTAGATATAGAATTGTACTTTATTTATGTTTATATACAAAATGTAAAGCGGTTAATCAACTTTGTAAAGAGAATGATTGATTTTTGAAGCTGGCTCAGAATGTAACTTTTTAGTTCACTATCATGATAGATTAGGAAAAGTCGCCTTTTTAAATAACCTATGTAAGATGAGCCAAACACATCAACAACTTCGGCAACAATACGAATATGGCAGATTGTAATGTAGAATATGCTTGAAGGTGGGCGTGAGCTCTTTGAGAGATTGTATGACATATTTTAGTGCTAAAATGAAGTGAGAACATAGCTATATTTTTTGTTTCCGCCACTGTAAATGAGAGATGGGTGGAATAGATTTTATAGTTTGATAAATTTATATGAACGGTAAGAATAAATGAGTATCTCATGAATGTTTGACATTAATTTTAATGTATGGTAAACATTGGTCGCTATTACACTGACTTATTTTCTATGCCATTGATTTTGAAATGTGACCTAACAATATATACTGTAGTTATATGAAATTATATATTCTTTTTTAAAAATTATAGAAATATAATAAGTGTAATAGCAACTTAATAAAAATACACAATTCAAAGATAAACTTCTAACAAACTTGTTTATGTTTGGACATATTTCGAAATGTATGCTATATTTAAGGTTTTTGTAAATATTTGATAGTGATGTCAACTGTTATAATGGCGAATATATCAAATACACAATCTGAGTTAATAATTTAGTTTTGTTTTTTTGTAAAACATGGATGGAGACCCCAGTGATGGATCGTGCCTATAGTAACAAAAAGAATTAACATGAGCAATGCATAATAATTCATAATGTATGAAATATAAAAACATCATTCGCATGTAAAATAACTTTTTTTGTCATACATAGTTCTTTATATAAGGATAATATATTTTCATTACAAATTACCCATCAGTCAAGTAACAATACATTTATGTTGAAAGAATATTTTCATGATGAACAACTTTAGATATAACATCTAATAAACTCGAAGGACACTCCTCTACATATTGACTGCAGTCGCCGCTACTTCCTCGCTTTTCTGCCAGATAAAAGGAAGATGGCAATGCTTCATCATTTGATGACGATGGTCTGAAATAAATATATTGTCATTTTATATTAACACATATATATGAAGACTTTTTTTCCGTCTTTGAGAAAGAAAGTTGTAGTCCATTCTGGTTTCCTTATTGTACATCCTCGTTGTTGCCCATAAAACTGCCTCACTACGAGGTCTTGGGCACAAATTAACCTTCTTATTTCTTCAAAATATTTTATTGTGTTAAAGATATAAAAATACCTTATTCTGGTCCTGCTATATTTTCTAATATTTTTGAATAGTATATTACGTAAAAATAATATGGAGAATCCCTCCTAGAACTCCGTGATGATCCATTGGTGCTTCTGCTGCTTCACAGATGCTTCTGAGGAGACACGGTCTTCCCTTGTATCCATGACTATAATAAAATACACTAAGATAAATAATAAGTCTACTGTACATACACACATAAAGCAATGAGAAAACCATCTACTGTGCACCTCAAACGTAATATGCTTGTAAAACTATTTATTATGGATATATTTATTTATCGATTTCTTATTTATATTTTCATATTTGACAATGTAATAAATGGACCCTTTAATACTTACTCTTCAAGCTTGTCTTCTAAGATTGAATAAGCAAGTCGTCTGTCTATACTCCGACCTTCTCTTGATATTTCTGTGATCTATAAATCAATATATATATATTTATATTCTACAAATACAATCTTCCTACTCTACAACTTTTGAAATGATTTTTTTAATTTAAAGCCACAATAGAGTTTGAAAAGATGTATAGTAGTTAGCCTGGGGAATGTGAATAAAATGAGGTAGATCAAATGTGACAATAAACTATGTCACTTTCATTTGATGAGAAATGTTTGACCAGTGACAATAATAAGCAAGCACTGCTCTTGCTAAAAGCGACAGGTTTGTGTGAGATGTGTGGTGAGTGAAACGTTAAGTACTGCAATGAAGAAACTATACACAACTAGAACCAATGGTAACCACGGAGGACATTTGCCGACCACCACTGATAGAAAATAGAAGAAAAGTTCTTCACCTACAAGTCAAACAGACGTCAATAAAGGTACCAAATCTTTTAGTAACATTTTGAGTGACACATTAATAGAAGTACTTCAAAGCAGTTACTATGAAGGAGGCTATGGGTTGTAAATATTAAAGTCATAATCATGCCATAAAAAATAGATTCATTCTTACTGGTGCAAAAAGAGTCATATCTCCTATCTCTGACACGTCCTTGGGCAAATAATAATTCCCTTCAAAGTTGTACGATACAAACACATTTTTATCTGGAAGTTCTATCGGCACGGCTATTGCAATGAAAAGCTGAAAATAAATATATATGTATTCAATATTGTGTAAAACTATGACTAATCAGTTGTTGGCACGAGTAAAAATTGTTCATGCAACTAAACTGCGATACATGCCAAAAATCTTTCAATTTATTTTCGTATTCCCCTGCACGGCTAATTAATAAACTGATATACAATTCCTTACCCAAAATAATAGATACTATAAAAATTAAATTTGACTTATTTTTCTCGTATTCCAAAGTATTTAAAATTTCAGGAAAACATACATAATTTAAAAAAAATACTTTGATACTATTTGTGTCTTATGGATTAATTATTTTGAATCACTTAATATTTGGTCACAAACCGTAAGCTTGGGTGATTGTTTTTGTACCCCCTCATGCTGAAACTTACCCCCATCAAGCTTCTCTCGCTGTAGAGTAAGGACCTTTCTTCCCTTGTGTTTCCGTTTACCAATGTTACAAAAATCAAAAATGTTGGCCTGAAACAATTTCATAGATGAGAAATTATATTTAAAACACAAAACTTTGAGAAATTTGCCAATAAATTATTACAACTAAAAATATTTATATATATTAAATAAAGATATTATTTTACGTTTAATATAGAAAATGTTCTAGACACTTTCACTGTTCACAAATTATTTATGATTCCTACAAACAAAATTATAAAAATATTATTTTATTGATATCTTACTTAAACCTAAGTTTTTTTCGAAAATGCACAAGATAAATGTAAATTTAATTATTTTCAATTCATTGAATAAAATAAATAAATATAAGTGTAATAAACCATAAAAATAATATTCAATGTACATAAGCATATATCGACAGTAATTCAAATCCTACATCAAATGGGTTATAAAAATTGGGTGGGTGTTGCTGAATTTGAAACAAACCCGAAAATTATAAAGTTTAAATACTAGTTACGACAGTTAAAAACATTCAGTTTAACATCATAAAATTTTATAATAAATGAGTAAACTAAAATAAGCACTTTCATACCAAATAAAAGAAAATGCTGGATACATTTTTTAATTTTTATTTTAAACACCACTTTTCTCAAATGCACTAATATAGTAAAGGATCAACGTTATTTCATGAGTACAACACCTGCAGAACACCTGCACAACACCTGGCACAACCTGGTGCAGTGGAAGATGCTCAGTGTTAGAAATTACGTCCAAGTAGACGGTATTATGAAAACCAGCACGAATCAGAGGACTCTGAAACTTTCGAGTTTTCAGGATACTTTCAGTCTTATAATTTAATATACTCCTGAAATTTAAAAAAATATTTTTTGTATGCAAACTTAAATAGCTGTATAGCTAGTAAATATAATTTATATTTAAAACTATTATTATTATTACTAAGCAAGTACAGTAATTGTACGTACATCCTGATTTAAAATAACTGAATGGGGATCACTTGATATAAAACATGTTTAGTTCATCGCGTCGTGTATTTTGGTTTCTGTCCTTCTCCAGCAGGTGACAATAAAAATTTGTTTACATTTTATAAAGCTGAACAGCAATGGCTTTTTTGTGAATAAATAAAAATTCATTTATGCTGAAAACGTTTAAGGTCTTGAAAATGATGAAACTGGATATTTTATTTGCAGTCTTTGAGAATGAGAATATTGCTGAAAATACGACAAAACTGTGTTTTAAATAAAATTTATTTTATTCGTTCATAATATATGCTCCTTGTCATAATTTTTTTTAGCTTTTACTTTTAAAATAAATAAGAAATTTCCTCAAAAAATAAACTTTTAAAACAGTTTTAAACACACTTGTATGAAGATCTAACAAGAGATAGTTGCATACGATGTTAGCGTGCAATTAGAGCTGATGCATTTTTAAAACTTAAACTAACGTGCTAAACATTTTATGTTATAAGCTAGAAGGTACTAATTAATAATAATACAAATCACTTTGAATGACATGATTTATTGTTCACGCATCATCAGCAGAAATTAATTTTAATTTATATTATACTTATTAAACATTTTTTTTTCGATCCATAGGCAAACCCTACGCGTATAAATAATGACATTAGAATAAATCATTATAGTTAATAATTTAAAGGTTTTGATTTTCATATTTATTTTGGTTCATAAACTAAACATATTTAAGCATTTTTATCTATTTTTTTAACCATCTATCTGATAACTAAATTTATTAATATCTAGGAAGACTTATTTCGTTTGTATTACTGTACTTACTTAAAAACATTGTACTCCAGCAATTCCTGTATTTTAATATATAATATAAATCAAATACATATATATATACTTCCGTTGTAGCAAATACGATGTTGAATAAATCATCAAGGAGTTTCGATTCATGAAAGTTTTCGCAGTTGCCTGTAAACAGTGAATTTTAAAAGATTTTCAGTGGCCGTCTAATCAAAAATATGCGCACAGAAAGTATTGTCAACTAAAATCAGATATTAGATCGGTTCTGGTATTAATCAAAAAACTGTTTTGGGTTTGTGTTTTCCTAAATTAATGTGGTTTTACTGAATCATTGAATTCGATTTATTTAATGTTTAGCAAACTGAATTGTTAAAGGCATAATATTGAACATGAATGCTGCTTTCCTAACTATGAGATAATTTAGTGTTGAATCAAGTATTGATATTTTTATATCCTGATGCTGTTGTTAATAAATTCAGAAACGTCTTTTCATAATTGTGAAATTGTATTTCAGGGTGTAAAATAAGTTTTGATCGTACTAATATATATCGCACAAAGGAGAGTATTTCCATGTTTCCGTTAAATAATCTGCAAAAAATCCTTGAAACATCTTTACCAGTTTTTTTTTCTTTCTAATACATCTAGATATTATAAAATGATCGATTTTATATTAATATTATTATATTTGAACTTCACTCTCGAGATGTGAATGATATACTTGGGCAGTAAGAAAAAAATAACTACACTTTATTTATTAATTTTATTATAATAATGGCTAACTTACAGCAAGTTATCTAAACGAAATATCCTATTATTTTATATTACATTGAGGTAGACAAAAATGTAATCGTTTATTTTTATAATAAGTCTATAAAGGTACAAAAATATATTTTGTGGTCTTAAAACAAGTCATTTTAACTCATTAATGATGAAAATGAATTGATCAAACTGGTGCTGCAGGTGTTTGAATACTTTCTGCAATCGGCGGCCTTTCCGTTTTCTTCGGCTTCGTAGAACTCTTCAGGCAGGTCTTCGTCCTTTGAAGACGAAGGTCTAAAATAATACAATCAATCAAATATTCCATGGGACAATGTTCATTCTCATTACTTACAGAAATCTCAAAATTTTATCTAATGCCTCTGAGCACTATACCAATCTGCATATCGACAATGTCGCAGTGACTTAAAATACATTTAGAGTTGGTTCAACACTATTAAATAAATAGTTTATTAAATAAAAAAATTGTGTGTTGCGCTTATTTATTTTTCACGTGCCATTTCGGATGTATTGAAAAGTGACTTTTTCTAGAGCTCGAAATATTTTTTTAATGAATTATTTTATGGGGAAGGTTTAAGGCTACAATGAATTGTTAAAAAAAATTATACTTACGTGAAAATGATGTACAAAATGTCTCCCAAAACGCCATTCTGGTGCAAGGGGGCCTCCGCCTGCTCGCACACAGCCCGCAGCAGGCACGCGCGCCCGGGGAGGCCCTGCCTGAAATCACACCCCCATACAGCCTGAATATACCGAAACTCACTCTGTTGATGCTTTCTACCCTTAAAAGCCTCATTGAAATAACTACAAATGAAATTTTAAAATGCACAGTAAAAATAGTAGTAGTAGTGGAGAATTCATTATCACGTCTTTTTTGTCACCATTTTTCATACATATGTATGTATTATTTGGCAACTCATGTCATGTGATAAAGTTTTCTGTTTTTTTTATTAAGATGAGATACATCACGCATGCTTACGATCCGATAATTGAGAGTTTTCATTACCTTTCTATGTTATTTTCTAAAACGACATACGCGAATCTTCTACTTAAGCTATCAAACCACATCGACTCCTCGTCTGTACTTCTTTCGCTTTTGCTTCGGCCACTCACGATCTAAAAAATTATGATATTACATATTTACACAATTTAAGCATTTAAATCAAAAGCACAGTAAACTTTAAGCTGTGAGCGCTTACCGGCAATTCAAAGGCAGGTCTTAACCAAGATGAGTTACTAAGTGTATAATAATTTCCTTCGAAGAAGTAAGCCACAGACACGCTCTTCTCGTATTCCAGAGGTACTGATATGGTAGCAAAGAGCTGTGAAAATACATAAACTCTGTATAATTTTTTAATCTGATGAGACACTCAAAGGATCCCCTTCTAGAGGGTTTTTTTTTAAATTAAAAACAAGGAAATAATTTACCCCCATTTGTGTTGATTCCGGTTCTATTAAAAATCGTTTTTTTCTTGAATGTTCGGGTAAAGAATTGCCAAAACATTTTTCCATTGCAAACACTGTCCTGAAAATATTACATATTTAAAAAAGTGCACCTGAAATTTATTCCTCGAATAGATCCCAATTTTATGTTTTCTCAATTTTCATGAAACCATTGAATACCAAAGTATACCATATTAATATTCAGTTTTCTTGAGAGTTCAGATGATGCCATTATCTCTTGTTATCTATCATTTTTATTACGTTAATATCAAAATAAATAGTAAGAAAATTACTCACAACACTAACGCAAACTGATTAAATTTCATATCTCTCGGGCACGGACTTCACATGAAATCCTTGATTTGTCACGGAAACCAGATCAGATGACATGGCGACCTTCCACTTGCAGCATCCGCGGGCGATGTGAGGAATCTCCTCCTCCGAGAGCGTCGCACCCGCCGCGTCATATTTCCAAAATACCGCTTTTCAGTGGGCCCACTCACGCAACTCCCGAAAGACCGAATCAAATCTGACCTAACAAACAACTATTTATTATATTAGTTTCAAATTATGTATATCTGTCTCTTTACATTTACTGCTGTTACTGTAAATAGAAATCTCTGATCGAAGTTAGATTCTCGTAACCCTCAAAGTATATTTTTACTCGAACGCTCCTACTACTTTCATGATGATGTTTAGGTATACTCGATTCCAATTCAACGATATAAACCTTTTTAAAATAAATTCAATAAACTTGGATCAGTAGAGGTAATACTTTGAGGAATCGTATTGATTTAATATGGATAATTCAGTCATAGAATAGAGAAAGGTTTCCCTTCTTTTGTGACAATAAGATAATACACACATCACTCGTGTTCATATAGAAATCCAAATAATTTGTAATCTTTTTTTATATATTTATTTCTACAAATTATTGTTATCTACAGAGTATCTAACATATACAAAAACAACTATTCATCAAGTACGCAATCATATGATATTCGGGATTATTGACATGTGTATTTGTACTGCAATAACAGGCAGGACAAAAGAGATCCCGAAAGAAGTTATATTTACAAGAGGTGTCCATGATTTAAAATCTGCAAACGCAGATCAATTCATTGATAATATAATTAAACCGTAAAATATCACGAAAAGTGAAATTCGTATAATTTTGCGTCAATATGAGTAAAAAACAACATAAAAACCGGTTTTAAAATTATTAAGAGATATGAATATTTTATAGCTTGCAGTGATTAATTGTTGATTCGAAATTCTTGCTTTTTATTAACTATCACCGAAGTTCAAACCAAATATCAAGGCTATTTAAAAAAATATATATTTAATCTTTACATCTTCATGTTGATATGCGGACAGGCTTTAATGGATTGTTTGATTAACGGTTTTTCGGTGGTTTCTCGGAGTGTACTCAACTTATTATACCGAGGCAGGCATCGATTATCATTTAGTGCTGCGTCCGGCTACAAAATAAAATATCAATATATTTAATAAATATATAACACCCACGAAAAATAAAAGGATGTTCCGTCGAAAGAATCGCAGTACACTCCACAAAGACAATAATGAAATCTCACATTCAGGACGTCCCCTCTTTCGTATTTTGGGAGTGCTACAATTGGCATAAACCAAAAGGTATGAGTGATGTAAATTAGGATTATATATATTATGTAAAACGCAGGCAAACGCATTCGCTTTTAAATAGCGCAATGTTATAAATCTATCGTTCCCTATAGCGAAAATAGAGAATCCGCATAAGCCACGTGTCGTAAGCCCCACGACCTGTGCGCAGGATCAGGGAATAACCACGTATTGTAACACAAAAGAAAATCATTAAATTTAATATTTTTTTTATTAAACTTGTCTCTTTTATTATTGAGCATGAAATGTTGTGCACGCCTTTAAAAACGTTAGATGTTACATATACTGGACTGGCAGCATAACAGCATAATGTTTAGCACCTCTCTCAGGAGCGGCCGGACATGTCTGCAGAGCAAAGTAAATAGCACTCGACGTCTGCGGCGCGTAACTGGATACAATAAGTGAAGAGGGGGAAAGCTTAATTCATGCTCAAAAAAACACATATTTTCCCTACACAAACTCAACAACGAAAATCAAGAAATCTATGTTCGCTACCGCCTAAGCCACACCTTGTAACCCACACAACCTGCGCGTCAACGCATACCGTAACGTGAGCATGGCTCCAGTAACTATTTTGAACTTTGTAATGAATTAAATTAATTAAACATCTACGCATATATATTAGCAGCTGACCTTGAAATAATTAATTACTATCTCTACGCCGATATTGCTATGGAATCCCATTGAACCCGGTCATGAACCAGTTGGCTAATATTTAGACTTTTGCGATTATTATTACATATTTAGTTACTCCCCAGTTTTCATTCGATGTTATATTTTTGTCCGAATTCAATCTACCGTCTTATCAAATTGTTATCGTTTGTAGATAAAACCTGCGCACGTTGAAAGATACTTGAATAAATTAATCAATGAGCTTATTTTGGCATTGCAGGATTACAAATATATCCGTTTATCTCTAAAAATGAGAACTTCAATCACGCTTTAACTAATTATATAAATTGCGCTCTTATTTGGGGAGTTATTCAGGTCTGTAAGTATGATCAGATTCGTGAAGGCTTCATCGATATTACTATGCTGCCAATCTTGTTTTTTTTTTTTTACACAGTCAAACAAGAAACCAGAAGTATGAGCAAAAATACAACCTCAGGCAAAACACTCTTGGTGAAAGTTGTCGAATGCCGCTCAGAGCTGATTGCACGAAGAGCGTGAAGCTGAAGGTCGTTTCTATCGCGTAGAGGTCATCGGATGGGGGCCCGACTGTCGCGGGCGGCGCCCATTGGCCGGGGCTGGGGAGAGGGAGGGGCTGGGGCAGGGGCAGGGGCAGGGGCTGGGGCAGGGGCAGGGGCAGGGGGAACCGGAAGGCTGAAAACATCACTTTTCAGCAGGCTTCAGTCCGAGCGCCCGCCGCGCCGCTGTCCACGTTTAGCAATTGAATTTCGTGACCCGCCATAAATTGTATCAAAATGACGCAGAGCGGGCCGGCTTTCGACTCGAACTGCATGACCCTGACGAGGTTCGTGCTGGCAAATCAGAAGAAGGTCCCGAACGCGACGGGCGACCTCAGCCAACTCCTGAACTCCATCCAGACGGCCGTCAAGGCCATCCAGTCAGCTGTGAGAAAAGCGGGGATCGCCAGCCTGTGAGTCCTATTTTTATCATATTCATTCATATTTTCTTGTTATCATTGTTTATTGATTTGCATAAAATGTATTCGTGCCCGCCATAAACGTCAAAACCGTTTATTTTAACTCAATCTTGATAGAATCGTTTGCATTGACATTGATACGATTTTTCTTATTGTGATATCTTATCTAAATAATTTATTTTACTCTACGGAGCCTACTTTTGGGAAATTTACTCAAAATCCAGGACGGTATACTATCAATATTGGGTCTTCCGTTTGTTATTAATTCTTGATACTTCAAGCTAATGAAAGGAGTGGACTTTTACTAATGCAACCGATAATAGTAATATGTATAATATTGAATTTAAGTAATAATATATTTATTCTGCAATTTCTAACCTAACTATGTGTTTTTTGCAGTCATGGCATATCAGGAGAAACAAACGTTCAGGGCGAGGAGGTTAAGAAATTGGATATTTTATCCAATGACCTCTTCATCAATATGCTCAAATCTTCATTCACCACCTGCATCTTAGTTTCTGAAGAAAATGAAAATATTATAGAGGTAAAATTAATTGTTAAAATCTTATCCTCAAGTGTCACGAGTATATCTTACAATTGAAGAACCGGCAATGTGAAGGTATTACTTAAACTCTAACATTATTTTTATTTGGGAATGAATCCTTTCGTTTTGCAATATTTCCAAGCTGAGTTTGAAAGCATTTACTTTCAAATAAAAAATACTCCTTACGAATCAATATCATAACATTGTCGGTTATTGATTTTGTTGAAAATTAAATATTACAAAATGAAAATTAATAACATCAAGTCTCACTAAGCATATTTTTTTTCAAATTTATAAAGGTTGAGACAGAAAAACAAGGAAAATATATAGTATGTTTTGATCCGTTAGACGGTTCCTCAAATATCGACTGCTTAGTCTCAATTGGATCTATTTTTGGCATCTATAAGTGAGTAATACTTACCTATTTGTACGTACGATAAGTGTCCTTGAGATCTTTTTATATTGAAAACAAGTGAGTATTCGTTGACTTATTAATATCACTTGCATATTTATACTTTAGAAAGACATCTAGCGGAGCACCAGCACTGTCGGATACTCTTCAGCCTGGCAAGAATTTAGTTGCAGCTGGTTATGCCCTGTACGGGTCGGCCACCATGATGGTCCTCTCTCTAGGAAATGGAGTAAATGGCTTCATGTATGATCCATCTATTGGCGAATTCGTATTAACGGATCCCAACATGACGATACCAGAACGAGGCAAAATCTACTCCATTAATGAAGGCAAGTACTCTAGCTATTTAAAAAATGTTATTAAAATAAATTCATAAAATATCAATGATAAAAGTTCATAGTTTATCATTCAGCAACAAGAACCATTACTAATGTTTATTTGTGTATTTTTTTCTTGTAACTAAGGTGTGCGTCAGATTTGATTTAAAAATATTTTTATCACAATGATTATAGCACATAAAAAAAATTAAATCGTAAAAAATATTTTTGCTCTACGAAGTTTGCACTATGTTGGAAATAAGTAATTTTCCACTAATTATATATAATTAGATATCAATGTTCGGTTTTCTGATATTAATTGTATTTTATAATTATGTTGGTTTTAGGCTATTCTCACCTTTGGGATTCAGCGGTGACAGAATACGTAAGAACTAAGAAAGACCCTAACGTTGGGAAACCATACGGAGCTCGCTATGTTGGATCCATGGTAGCAGACGTTCACAGAACCATCAAATACGGAGGCATCTTCATTTACCCTGCCACATCTGCATCTCCTAAGGGAAAGGTAATTTCCAATACCTAAACATTCTCAATCCTAATAATTAAGTTAAGTTTATTTATACTGTTTTTTTTTTGCTTCAGCTCCGTCTTCTCTACGAGTGCATCCCGATGGCGTTCCTCGTATCACAAGCCGGGGGCAAGGCTACCAATGGAAAAATTCCAATTCTGGATATCGTTCCAGAAACAATCCACCAGAGAGCCCCGATCTACCTCGGATCAAGGAATGATGTTGATGATGTCATGAAAATCATTCACGCCCACTCTAACTGAGCGTCTCTACTGCAAATACTGATTGATATTACTTCCAATGATTCCTTCAATAACTTTTTTAATTTACTTATGGTGGCTAACAATAATTTTATTTTTATAAACATTTACAAGTATAGAATAAAACATCGATATTTTTAAAAATTATTTATTCAAAATATTCTTAAATAACGTACATCATATAAAATGTATGCAGAGATATCTTAAATAATAATAAAAAATACTTTTGAATAGTTTCCAACACACGGGGTAACTCGCTCAAACATCCTGAGCCAGTATTATAATTTCACCATTCTTTGACTGCCATAGTCACGCAGGACCTTGCAGACAGTCGAATAAACCTTTTTAAGTATTATTTTGGCAAAGTAAATTATGACCAGGACACCGTCTAGTCCTGCGTCCTACCACCTAGTCAGATTTCTCAAACACTGTACTCAGGAAATCGTAGGATTTATTTTTTTGAATGAAGGCAATACAAAATCCTCTTTGACATGATTTCCAGCATGCGTTTATATTACACAGCATGCCTTATCTTAACACCACCTGTTCCAACATCCACAGTCGCACACCACATTCAATCATTTACAATTTTGCTATATATTAAAAAAAAAACATTTCAATATCACCTGTGCAAACTTAAAAACAATAGGTTTATTGATCATTAATTATACTTCATTTTAAATATTTAATTCAACTTTTCTTGTGAGTTTTTCTACCTTTCTTCAAAATAAGCTACTTTTCGAGTAGGTTTAAAATATGATTTATCCTATAATAGTAATTAATATGTGTACCATTCTTGGCACATGTCTCAATTTGTTACATTCGTCCAGTCTTTGTATACCATTACATATAATATAACCGAGGGTTGATAAAGAAACGGAGTAGCAGTATGAGCCGGTTAGCGTACTAGTGGCTTCAGCCTCAGGACTTTTGGGAGAACATAAAATTTCAGATTTCTAAATGTGATAACTCAAAATACTTTTTAATTGATACAGTTGAAAATATTTATAAATTTCACGTGAATAGATAAAAATTGGCGATCACCTCTGCCAATAAAAAAATAATAATTGTCGCTTTATTAGGCGGATAAAGTGTTGTAAATAAATTTCACTCAGCAAACTCAAAATCTACAGCTTGGAATGAGAGCATGCAGTGTGTAATGAGCTGACCATGATTGATTGATTGATATGATTTTATTTTAAGAATTTACCAACTCACATTTCTCAACAATTAGATAATAAATTATCTAAATGTCTTTTTTTTCAATCTGAAATTCTTCATTATGACAGCATTACTTTTTTCATTACGCTTGTATTGCTTCTACCTTTTTTTCCACCGTGTTTGCTTTTAAACCGACTATTTTGTTTTTGCACATGTGAAAAGAGGTTAAAGTAAACATGAATTAAGAATTAGAACTCTAATGGTATACGGCAAGTTATTGCGCAAGAACAAGAGTCCTCCTAAAAACAGAAGTAAAGTTTTCATATGCTCTCACAACAAGCCACTGACTATTTTGTAGTTTATATTGTTTGACTAAAGTTTTTAGAATTCACTAGCATTGCTATGCAGTCAAGTGTCCGCTAATGGCTTCAGATCTTGCACGAAACCGTGTTTTGCTTCCATTTGTTTTATTCCTGCTTTTTTCAAGTCGACTGAGACTTGTAAGCTGAATATTTGGTACAATTCGAGAAACTATACTATTCATATACTATAGAGGTGGATTTATACTTTTGAGGATAATACATTTTTCTTAAGGCAACAATTCCAAGGTACTGAAATGCGGTATGGATGTATTATCTAACTAGAAGTAAGTGTACAAAGAAGCATGTAGCTTTAGGCTCGGAGAGAAATGAACTGGTGGAAGACATCCAATATGTGCGGGTCCAGATCTTGTGTGAAGAGAAGTGTCTCCAAGGTACTACTGTATTTTTGTACTTGTTCATGATGCTGAAACAAGAGAAAAGACGTGAATTAATCATAACGTTGACACTTTTATTTCACTATAAGTTTCAATTATCATAATTTGCAATAGAAATTCAAGAAATCACTATCCTTTTGAAGTAGGTGACATTTTTTATACAATATTTGTCAGATAGCTTACCGCCAAAAAGACCTGTTGTAGTCTTCCAACAGTCCAACGATACCAGTGGGTACTAAAGTCCACTCCGTCTGTGTCGCAACGGACCAAATGCTCCGAGAGGATCATGATGAAGCGCTGGAAGATAATAAGGAAGAGACGCTTCTGGTCCACGTGTGCTGCTTCTAACTTTTCTTCCATTCTTTCCACCATCTGGAATTTTAAGATGTTTTATTAAATATACTGTTCTCATTTTTATAATTCATGTAAAGTTTAAAATTTTAAAAGTATACCTCTTCTGTCGGTTTGTCTGCTGACTCGACATTCTTCTTTTTATTGTTGTTCGGTTGAGTAGCATCGTCTTCAGATTCACTGCTCGAAGACTCAGCTCTGGCAAGTTTCTCTCTTGCTTCAGTCAATTCCCCACCTATAAATAAACATTGAATTGTCAATATGACAGGCATATATTACAAAAAATCATAATTGAGAAAATAAATGTACATTATTAAAAAAAGAAACAGATATACAATAGTTTAACAGGAAAAAAATCCAACTTACTCAATTTGGTGACGTGTTTATTCATCTTTTTGATAGTGAGATGGAGTATCTCCCAGAGATATAGTTTGGTGAACTCGGCAGTCATTTCCTTTGAAAAGATCCACGTGGCTACAGCGGAACACTCAACGATCTGAGTTTTAAGCATCTTGTCTACGAGGACCACCAGCATCTGCTGGTGGGAGCCCCACAGCTCAAACATGTTGCGTAAGATACATATTTGGGCTTCTTCTGAGTCAGCAAGAATCTGGAAATGAATATGACATGTCATAGTTTAAAATGCATATTTGAATGTTGCATTGATAGTCAGAATTCTCGATCAAGGAGAGTATCAAAACCGACCTTAAAGACGTAGTGGAACTTGGAGATGGCGGCGAAGCTGTGCGAGAAGCTCTTGGAGCCGAGGTTGAGCAGCGTCTGGACGAAGACGTCGATCTTCAGTGGGTTGTAGGGGGCGTCTCCGCTGGGCGCGTCTCCCTCGGCCTCGGCGCGCGGGTTGGGCAGCTCGCGCAGCACGTGCAGAGCTTCCTCCGGGCTGCAGCGCTGCCGCACCGCCACCACCAGCATGTGCGCCGCCTGCGTGCCGCTCAGCTCCGCTGCAGTGCGTTATAATCACATTACACGAAATATCACTTTGCAGTTTTTTTTTGTAATTATTGATAAGTTGTACCGGTAATCGATACCGTGTCATGTCACACCGATGGGTTACGAAGAGCTCGAAGTGGTACGCTCTGTTCTCCGACAAACTCGCTATTTGATGCTACCGCTTACTACCAAGGAAGTGTTTTGATTACTCTTACTCTCAAACTCTAAACAAACAAGAGTAAGACTCATTCGCAATGATTTCGTAAGTCATGAAATATGTAGCATGTTACTTTTGGTCACGCTATTCCCAATCATATTTCAATGTCTTTAAAAAAAAAAAGGAAAAAGAAACATCAACCTGACAATACATACGTATTATTATGGTTAATTTAGTTGAGAATTTGAGTCGATTGCGCAACGAATCGGATATTATTGTCCTTGACCAGCTGAATATGGAAACGATTTTACACAATACATTTATTTATAAGTCTGTAATTAATAGAGTCTACGGTTAGTCGGAGTGCGTTTTCACCGAGCCGGACCGAAGCGCGCATTGTAACAATAGAGGCGCCCTGTCGATCAATAAATCACCGGAGAAATAATGTTTAAAAAAACAAACTCGCACAGCGCACTTCCCAGGCTTCGTAAAGACGATGAATCAAACGAAGGATGCGCGATTATCAGTCTCGTAAACATGAATAGCATTCGTTTCAGACGAAACCGGGCCGGCAAACAAGTATCCACCGGTTACTAAACTTCACATGCTACAAGACTTCCAAAGCAGGCGTTGAATGCATTTTCAATCAAATCATAAATCTCTGAAAAATGAAATGTTAACAATGCAGTATCATTGACCTATAAGCTGTTTATAATTCATTATTGTCAATAATCGCTGTAAGTGTCGTTGTCGGTGTGCAAGTAATTACTGCATTCGTTCGGTCGTGCTAATAAATATTACGCATTACTTATCTAGTAGATTAGATATTTGAGCGTCCCGTTGAACTACCCAAATCGGGCGTAACTAAGTCACTATATTACTCTCGTTATACCGAAAGAGCGATGCGTATTATACGTAGACAACATTATAAAATGCGAAATAAATTAATAAAGAGAATAATACAATAGTAAAAATATCATACTCGTATCTTGCTGTAGTTGTTAAAACTGATAACTCAAACTAATATCTTTTCAATCTCAATTTTTTCGGGGTACTTCCGACTGCCTTTTCCCATACAGTCCCCTACTCATAAAGTAACTATGACTCTCTTAAGGGGTCTCCGTCACCCACTCGCAAAATACAAACAAAAAGAAGCTTAAGGTATTATATGGAACCATGGTAAGCATAAAGGAAATTCGAGGCCGCACACCAACCGAGTTGGCAGGACTCGCGATCGGTCGACGGTCGATCGTCAATCGCCGCCCGCGCCATTGTCCCGGCGGAGAAATGGCCGAGGCGAAAGTAGCCGGCGCCGGCGTGGTGAGCTGCGACCGGCACAATGGGTGAAATGGGAGTCTATCGCTCATTGTGTGAAGCGGACGGGAACGCGTCATTTCGCTCTCGGAACCGCTTTCGGAGATTACTGCATTTTGATTGATGGCGGTGCGGCCGCATCTCCGCGACTCCGCATCCCATTATTGCGGTTCGCGTGTATGCGAATAAATCGCATCACAATGCGTACTAAATCTCGCGTACAATGCTGCGCGGTTTCGTAACTGAAGCAAAGCGAGAGTTGTCGCATCCAGCTGTTGTAGAGTCTAGTGGCGAACACGGTTGCTTGCCGGTCTTATAACTAGGTATGAAAGGAAAAACATGCCTGAAAAGACCTCCATGCGATCGGGTAAATGCAATGCACTTACCTGCCTACCACGAATATTTGGTTATCTCCCGATTGTTGAGAAATTTATGAATTTAAAAAAAATCATTATACGCAAAACTTGCATAAAAATAAGTATCAGAGAAGAATGCTCCATAGCCTGTTTTTCATTAGAACCTAGGGATAATATATTTTTAAATGTAATTGAAAAATTCGGACCCGGAATCCCAAGCAATAAGCGACTAAACTAGTTTATGGAAAAAAAATAAGGTATATACATACTGTAATTATATGGCGAAACACGAATAACGACAAAACAATATTTCACAGCGAAAAAAGTAATAATTTGATTTTGATGGTCTAAATTCATCTGCTCTGATCGCAAAGTTGATAATGCAAAGCAGCGTGAGGTATGCACACTTTATTAAGAAACGGCGGTCAAAAATAGATTAGCACACGTAACTCGTCTAGATTATTCACAAAGAGAAAAGTGCGGCGCAGGCGATGCGTAAAATACAATTACTCAAGACCCATTATAAGGGCATTTGGAGTTTTTCCTCCTTTCGGGCGCCTCGCTCCTCGGGATCGTGACCGGCTGCGACGCTCTGCCGCGTATCAAACACCTGCGATCCTTCCTGTCTTGTCGCTCTCGCGGGTGAAGTCGACTCCTGTCGTATTGGCGGGACCCTCTCGGGGTCTACCCACCATATATTCCCATTCACGCCACTGCCGTGAATGGGAAGGTTTCCGGTCAGTCCAGGCGATGGGGTGCAGGAGGCAGCCGCGCCTCTCGGACGGGCGAGTCACGGCCGGGCCTTGCGCAACCCGCCGCCGTCCCCTTGGCACAGCTCCGTGTGGCAATAACATAATCCGCACGTATTATTAAGACCGCGGATTAATTAGACGGTTAATTAAGAATTTTGAATTCGAGACAAAGGGGTCGGGCAAGGACTTCTCCGGCTGAAAGTCGTCACTTCGTCACAACGCGGAGCCCAACTAATCAACTCCGTTTTAATAAAACTAGATATTCAACGGAAATACCAAATTAAAAATTCGCAATAATAACATTCATCAAGAATCCGAGGAAGAGTGAGAAATAGACAAGCAAACTAAAGAATAAACATATGGAAGCGGTTGCAGCTATGTTCGACTCATTTTTTCTTTGTATAAAAATAAAGTATAAAGTCAAATCGTGTTCGGACGTTTGTGTTCCAACCGTAGGGTATTGAGTCCGAATCCTGGTAGAGCATATAAAAAATTGTTTTCAAGAAAGAAAGAAAACTCTTCATAATACAAATTTAGAAATTTACTCGTACACAACAAAACAAATATCAGAGACGTAACAAGCAAGACACAACAGCTGATTTTTTAACTGCTTGTATCTGTAGAAATAGTAATACGGTTATAGACTTATTTTGATTGTCTCCCATTACGTTATGTTTTAGTGGAAAGACTTTTCGCTTTGTCCCATGAATAATGCCATTGCATCTGATATCGCACCTGAGATTGCGGCATCCAAGATTCTTAAAAAGATGAGTCCCATTTTGGCACCCGTTTTATAATTAAATATTTCGTTCAGTTACACCACGATAATGTGATAATTACCATAACAGCCATTAGTGAAAAATCGTCACGTTTTTAGAAAATACTATTGTTCATCGATTGGCTAAATTCTGGTCTAATTTATTAGTGACAAAAAAATTAAGTGTATTAATACGACACAGTGCCGTTACTCGGTTATCTGTATTTTTATGTATTCTGGCAAGGGTATGTAAAATGTAAATGTGGCGAAATATTTGGTGCATGTCAAATTATTGTTACATCATGATAATAACTTTTAGCATAATACTCGAAACGAGGGATCGAAGCAAGCCGGGAGGCTAGCGGTAAATTTAATATGAGTACGAAATACCAGCTGGTGGAGATCTTATCTGCACCACGACTGTAGTTGATTGCTCCTAATTGTATATGTGCCGCGGAATGGAGGTTGGAAGTTAAATGATAAAATTGATAACCAAAAACTTATCTAGGACCTGTATAATAATTAATATCTCAAACAGAACGGCAGACCACAAGTTTCTTTTTGTTTTTCATGTTTTCGGGATCGGTGTACTTCAATAAATTGTTAGTTATTTTTATAAAAAATATACTGTTTTTATTATGATGATTGTTCTTGTGGACAATCAAAATGTGATGCGGAAACCATTTTCAAAACAAAGACAACACGCAGACCGGATTTACCGGAAAGTATTGACAACGTGTGGGGAGGTCTTAGCCACGCAGTAGCGATCGTACTGATCGATGGGTTAAGATTCAAGAGGACCAGATTATAAAAGTGCACGTAAGCAAACGCTTCATAATTATCATATTTCCTTTGGGGATAACTTGTCTTCTTAAATAATGGACGCGAAAACCTCGGGAAAACTCTTACAACAATATCTATAATAATATAAGCGACACAAACTTCAACCTCAAAAATTTTACAAATTTTAGAGAAACATTCAATCACTAAGCAGGTATACATTTATTTTATAACTGACTATATTGAACTCAAACTATAAACAAATATTATAAAATTAAAAAGTTATTTTTTCCTCTAAAGCAAAATTATCAGTAATAAATATTTTTGACAGAGAGTACTTGGTGGAATTCCACTTTAATATTTTGAATAAAACACTTGAGAGATGTTTCAGTTTGATAATGCCAACGTGAAAGGTTGGCGAAACCGGTCACCAATAAAAATTCACATGTGAAAAAATCACTCAAGTATTTTATTTAAAATATCAAAAAATTCAAGTATTTATTGTGTGGAGATTAAACCGTTTCCCTGTGGTGACCTAAGCACGCGGTCATGGATGCTGAGATCTCAGTGCCGATGCTGAGATTTCGGCAGAGCGCACTGGGTCACCTGGCTCGGGACCACAAAGGGGGCTTGCTCAAGCTGCCTCCGGGGCGCGTCCGCTTGCGCAGGTGAGCTCGGTCGGCTGAGTTCCCGGTGGGGACCAGCTCGACCCCAAACCGTTCCGTCAGGAGGCATTTTATTGCATTATTTGCTTATTGTATGCGACGCGAGCGTGCGTGTCTTCGATGTGAGAGACACTACACTACCGTCGCCATTGTACGGGATAATTTAATAATTTAAGAGTGCCAGTAAGCAGTGTTTTCAATAATAAGACAAAAGCTCATAACAGCATCTGTTAACAATGTATGTGATTAATTGTTGATGCGAACATCAAAATTTATTAAATATTTGTCCTGCGCGGTGTTAAGACGCGGAATAGAAAAAAATGTATTCTACAGTATCTCAGAACCTATCGCGGCGGTTAGGATGGCGTGTAAAACAATAATGGAAGATCAGTTATGATGTATGAATAGAGCATTACGATAATCAACGCGAGACCCGAGTCCGCCGAGAGAATGCTGGCCAAGCGTGCCGGCACTCGGCGGTGTCGCAAGCGCCTACAGTGGTCGCGTGGTCCTCGCGAGAGGAGACCAGTGCCAGGTCCAGGGGTTGTCCACTGGCAAAACGCGCAGATTAACTGGTGAATTCACATCAAATATGCCCAAAAACATCCATCTTAAAAACTTGAGCCTTCAAATTGATTGGGCTGTTGCTTTCTCAAAATACGACCCCCACAGAATTTAGCATCGAAATTTCAGTTTTATATCCTGAATATTGTCAAACTAGATCAAATATAGACACTGCTCAAAGTACAGGTTAAATACAGTTTTATGCATCTTCATTTCTTCAAAGAGATGACTCTGAGCTGTTTGCTCGTGCACAACATTACCGCTATTTCAAAACGTGATTGAAGAAGTTCTACTCGAAGAAAAAGAAATGAGAAACGAGAGATTTGCAAATATAAGATAATTGTGTTTGCAATTTAGGCTAAATAGAAAAATATTTACATGCTTTGATAAACTCAAAAGACGTATCGAATCGTAAGTAGTAATGTTAACAAAATGCGACGAAAAACCTAAAGTATATAGCATAATAAAAATAACGAACTACTACTAAATACTTCATCGCGTCAGCTTCAGAGACTTACAGCCCCCGTCTCGCTATAGCGAATACTTCAACGCGTCGCATTACTGAAACCTACAAACCCCTGGAGAAAAAAAAGTGCTGTAACCAGAGCACATTACAAGGAGTGGGCAAAATGTAAACAATAGTGATTTACACAATTGACGTCCAAGTAGTCATAAGGAAGCCGGTGCCGAAGGATGCGCTACATTAGTATTTATGCCACAGCTTGCATTATGTTACACAGTAAGCCATTACTAACGGCACGCATTTTCCAGCTATAATAATAAACCAGCTTCTGCTTTGCGTATACGACTATGGAGGTTTCACAACGCATTATTCAAATAGACCTTTATGTAATATTTGTTTTTCAGTCATTACTTCCTCGTAAGTTACAGTTGCTGCGGTATTACGTTAACCTTTTAAAGACTTGAATTTTATTCGACAAAATATAGTTGCAGTATTGTTAGTATGTCTCTCGATTTACGTAACAGATTTGTTAGGTTTAAACCCTTTAAAGGTTAACCACGGTTTTTTTGTCTTTTTTAATATTTTCATCTCGTCTAACACTTGAGGTTGTGTCTTAGTTGTAGCGAGAACGCAACGAGGTGCCGAGGGTTGGCGATGCGAGCGCGGACACCGCTAAGGAGACATGAAATTCAATTTGTAAGATCGATGGGAGATACAGCTGACAATGGTTCCGCGAGGAAGCGGCACGGCGCGGGGACAGGCAGACGGTCGCGCAGATATGAGAGATAACCCGATAGCATCTCAGATCCAGATACCCGCGGGGAACAATGGAGAACGATGCGCCGAGGTGGCTGCCACTATTGCGAAACTTCGGCACTCCACAGCGCGAGTGGACCCTGGGATTGTAAGAAAAAAGGAGAAGAAAAATCACGAGTTATTGATTTTGAAAGATAAATTAAAATGTATAATTTACTAGGTGCGCAACTATTTTTTTTAGGTTAGGTTCCCGCAAATGCTGTTTTTTTGGCACAAAACACGACATCTTCATTGTTAGAAAAAAATATTATTGCGTTGCGATATGCGTTGGTATTATGGCTGCTTATTGTTGACAGATGTCTAAGCTATACAAAAAACACAAGTTTAGACATGTATGTCGATTACGTGTATCGTTAGCGCCATCTATGTGTGAAACCTAAAAACTTAGTTGCACGCCTAGTAGTAACAATCGTCCAGTTAATGTATTATTTTTCAAGTGTTTTAAAGAATTTTCAATGTGGAAAAACCTGACCGGTTCCCTTTGATAAATTTCTCACTTATAAAAAATAGTTTGAACGTTTTGTACATATAGTAATTCGCGAGTTTTTCGCTTCCATACTTTCTGTTTTATTGAGTCAAAATTAGCAACAGGGCTGATTCTACTCAGCGTGATGAACAAAAGAGAAGAGTTGACCAGGTAACGAAGAAGTTTTTTTTTTTTGATTTTTGTAATATGTATGATATTTACTATGCTTTGTACAAGCGGTTGGCATTCTGTGAATCCGTGGTGGGTCGCTTTGGTGCGGTCCCGCCTCGGTTGCCGGAGCGTGGTCACAGCACGGACGTGTGCAGACCCCCTGACCCGCCGCCAGCGGAGCGTTGCGGGTCCCGGGCAGGGAGGCGGCCGGGGACTGCGGGCCGTTGCATTCGCGTTTATTTGGAAGCGCGCGCCGGCCCAGAGAGCACCGCCCGCCGGAAGCTGCTCTTCGACTTCAGCCCGCGGATCGGGGGAAAAGGGTGTGATCAGTGTTGTTGTGATGTGAAAATGTGCATATAGACAAAATGCGTGATTTCGTGATCATGGATGTAGTACGGACAATGAAAGTTACTCTAGCGATTTTATTATGTGTAAGTAGTAAACAAAAATATATGATTTAGTACATAGCCATGTAAATCTACTCAATTGAATACTGCACTGTTTTTTTTTAAAAATAATATTTTAGAGAGATGTGTTGCAGCAGATTCGTGTCATTTGATCAAACTGTATGACTAGGCCGAGTTGCGGATTTCAGGAAGCGAAGTTCTACGTAGCTCTATAAGGATTATTCTTCAATTCCTATATGTCTACACATAATAAACAGTTTTATAATTCTCCATAATATTTAAACTAAGGAGCCTCATACACGGTGTTTCAAGTCGACATTTCAAAAAATAGATCTCATCTAAATTATACAAATTGAACTTTTACTGTTACAAATTGTGATTAATATTTTAGACAAATTTTTGATAAAAAAATAATAAACCAACAAAAATCTTTGAAAAAACATCGGAGCCACCGTGTAGATAGATGTCCGTTGCAGGGCTCATTTGCATGTTGTGTTAAGTAAACACTGATACATGATTATAACACGAGTGTAATATTACATAAAACGCAATCTTTTCACTAATATTTTATCGTTAATTAAAAGAGAAAATAAGCTCACACGGGCACTGCGGATTAGTTTTCCCGAGTAGCCGTGCGTGCGCGGCGAGTCGTTACATCTGCCCGTGTATCGGGCGCCATAAAACAATTTAAAACTTGCTGTGATTTGTTTACGAGCGTTGCATTGTACTTTTAAATGCCACCTCGACGTAAAAGCACCCAATTACGTGATTATTACACCCGGCGTTTTACAATCCGACATTCAACTACTGCATGTTACGCAAGAATTAAATAGAATAGCTACGGCGAGACTCGTACAACCGCCATCCATTTACAAGGCTTACAATTTATGTGGTTGGTTTAACTTTTTAAGGGGGAAAATGTACAGAGCGGTTTATAAATATCAAAAATACCTTGTTTTATTCATTTGAATAAACTAGTTTGGTTAAGGCGACAGGACTTCATTTGTATCTTTTGTTTACTCCAGAAACTTAGAGACGCATCGGTTTGATTCCCAACAGTCATCTTATAAATATTGAATATTCAATTAATCTACACGAAACACACTCACAGGCTTACTTCATAAATAATTTTAAATACATAGACGTCAAAAGATAATCTATTAGTTACATAATGTACCCTTTAAGATTTTTTTACTATTATACGTTCAGAAAGTTCCCAAAAGTTTTAAAGTATCTGAAATTATTACATTGATGTATTTAACGAACGAACTAAATGAGCAGGCCTAATCTGTGGTCCGTTCATGTTTATTTTCTAATTGTTTTGTGTCTGTACAAAAAAAAAGAAATTTACGCGAGAATAATTCAGTCTGCGTCTATCGGCTGCTCCATAATAAAATTATAATACATGTTAATTTAAAACACCCGTTGAACGATTAAGATAACTACCGATATATCGATATAAGTAAAATAACAACGTCGTTAATCTAAGCCTACTCTGTCTTGTTACTTTCTTTATTTTTTAATGCAATTGTATTCACACAAATAGGCTTTTGAAAGTAGCCGATGATATTAGCCATGGCAGAATATTCAGAGACACGCGGACAGAAGGACGGACAGGAAGAGCACTGATCATTTCTAAGGTCATGGAAAATTTCAGGTCAGGAAACCTGATAGTTAAGAGAAGCACATGATTTAATAATACTCAACGCAATTACTTCAAGAAACTTTCTAACACGTAGAAATACAAACCTAGTCTAAGTCTTTTTGGTCTGTCATTTTCTAGATGATGTGTTTTGGATACCACAATTTTATTCGCTGCACTGAGGACACACAGTAAATTCTTACATAACATTTAATTTATTATAAGTAAAAAATAGTTATAAATTCAATTAAAACGCAATCAATAAAAAAAATTGCTCATTTATAGATTAATTAACTCTCTTCATTATGTAAACACGAATAAGTACATTCATTATGACAGGGCTTCGTAAGGTTTTATACCCTTTCAAACCAGACCTAAAGGGTTTCTGGAACTTGAACTCTTATCACCTCTCTACACCGGTCCCTGATTTTCACCGTGACTGATTTCGATAAGACTTCTACGGTTATAAAGTTATATCTTAAAGATTTAATATTAACGTTTTTATTACATGAATAAGTTGTCTGAACTTTAATAAAAACAAATATATTTTGATAACATATTTTATTCAATCATAATGTAATAACCAGTTATTATTTTAAATATATAGCGGTCTTTAAACGCTCAACGGATTTAAATGAAGTATAAAATCATACTATGAAAGCGGGATTTTAAAAACGCATACAAATCGGCCAGCGACCGATCTAGGTTCAATTTCGGAGTTAACGTATCGAATTTTCAACTGTACATAAAATAAAACATAGGTGGATTCCTACTACTTTTCACGTTCGCATAAATAACATATTGCATCGGAAAAAATAAACTTCGCTAAGAAATAGTATACAAACACCAGTACATGTTTATTTAAATCGCTTTCATATATTTAATGGAAGGCAACGCGGACGGCGCGCCACAGAATGAATAGTACACATGTAAAGCATGTTTTCTAAGTTTTCGCAATCCACGAGTCAAGAACGCCCGCAATAAAGTAATTCAGTAGGTTGTATTTAATTACAGGTAGGTACAGATGCTTTTAAAAAAAATAATACAAAAATCATGCAAATGACGGGAAAGACAATGGACATAAAATGTACCAGTAGTGCGCGAGTCTATGGAGCAATTACAATAAGGTTCCCGCGGCTGCCTCCCCGCCCCGCGGGGCACTCGATACGAGCAAGGTGACGTCTAGTAATTAACTAAACGCCACTCTGGAAGTTATTGCCGTACTAAAAATATTATCAAAGATGTATTATAATATTTCAACGGTTTTGCCACACGCTCGGATTACGAGACAGTGTACCAAAACGGCGTGATGTGTCGACCTTAAGTGGTGGCCCATTAATGACAATCGTAAAATGTGATACTTGCGAAAAATTAATATTAAATTATATACGATGTATTGTTGGCATCTAATTAAAACATTGACTGTGTCGACATAAAAAAAACTTTCACGAAACGCTAACCAAAACCACTATATATCAATAAAATTATTATTAAACCATTTAACTAGTTGTACCTGTATGATATGCATAAGATTAAAATTTAAAAAAAATAAATTTAATAACGGAAAATTCTCAGAAAAAGCACCGTCCATTTGCTCGCTCGAAAACCTAGATTTATACGATAGATTGTGAGATTACTTTGAATAGAAAGTTACGTTAATAGTATAATTATAATTAATGAGCATGCAACTTTGAAGATTCCCATTAAAAGTGGATTAATAATAGAATTACAGTCGCAATAACAATCCCGCCTACGCTCTGCGCCTGAAGATTGCTGGCAAGTACCCTGGGAAGAGACAGATTCGGTCCACCTACAAATTGCGAAAACCCACCCGGAAAACGGATTAACGTTTCCCATAAAATAATTGTGAATTGGGCACGATTTTCGCTCCCAGATAAGACTTGTATGAAGGAAAAAAAAACTATTGAGAAAATAGCAGAAATCATCGGGTCAGTTTTATTTTCATTTTAAATTTTCAGGTTCTATCGTTATTAGCTATTAGTAGGCATGGGGGTGATTGTCATTTCTATTATTTTTTTCTTCAAATTGTTTCAAAAACCCAAGACAATCCTTATTCGGCTAAACTGTGAGTTATACTATTATTGTTTATAGCTTTTGGACACAAAAGATATAACCGGACGAATAGATGACTTTTTGAATAGTTCAAAGTCAGTTTTTGCTTTATGAAACATATTGAAAGATCAACAAAGTAGTAATTTAAAATACGACGTCTCATTAAATGTAAAAAAAGTATGTAGGAAAATACAAAATAAACCAAATAAATTACCAGCAATTATCGCAAAACCATACAAGCCGTGTGGGACTTGCGATCATTGTCAAAAGAACTATTCGTCCATTGTGAATTTGCTGATGTAAATCTTTTGAGAAAATCAACAAAATAATTCATAAACAAACAGAAAACCTATCACTACTATTGTTCAAAATTCGCAACAATTTTCTTCAATATTATAATTTAATTGTATCTGGAGAATGCATATTTCATGTATGAGAATATTTTTTCTCACAAAATGTTCATCCGGCATTTCACAAACGATAAGGGTGTTTACAAAAAAAAATAAGAAAGTAGAGTGCTCATTTTTATGTACTTATTAAATTTATTAATAATAATACTGTAGCATTCCGCAAGCTGAGTATCAGAGATTCAATACAATATTGATATTTGGATCTTACAGTGCTGCTCTATGTTAACAATATTGATATGATATATGCTAACAAAATTTAAAAAAAAAAACATTAAATTTAATAAAACTGCACGCCCTGATAGCTAATAAATGAAGACAAAAAAAATTGCATTTTTTCGCAATCGTCAAGAACACTGCCTGAATAGTCCTGACGCAATAAGTAAAAATAAAAACTAAATTAAAGTACGATTAACAAACGTATCGATCTAGAATAATCCAACGGTTAATAAAATTCGATTAATTCGTAAAAAATCGAATGATCATTCACAGATAGACATCTACAGCGGGCAAAGAGCCGAGGGACTTCGCAATACTTGTATTATATTAACACAAACACAATGTAAAAAATATTTCAGGCTTACTTCAAACAATCGGCATTTTGTAATGGGAATCAGAAAATTAACATGCATTCTCTTTGCAATATCAAATATCGCGATTTACATAAGACGCCAGAGGAGTCGAACCCGGGGCCTTCGGAACGAAATATAATTACAGCATTGTGTGAGTAGTTAACTATGTTGGCCTTATTTTGATTTCTCGAAGCGTCGGATGTCACCTCTGAATTTTTATACACTTTGGCCATACATATCCTTTTTAGGTAATTCTACTATAAATTTATAAAAGAAACAACGGATATAAAAGAGTGGAGATCGTTTCTTTGGTAATTTAAATAGATTTGATTAATAATTGTTCCTGTGAAATTATAACATAAAGTATTGTTTGTTCTCAGAATTTTGTATGTTAAAAAATACTATGAGTGCAATGGTTTTTTTTTCAATATCAAGCAACATATTATCTAACTCCAAGTGGATGCCCTTCGGTAGATTTTTTTTTTATAAATACGCACTGAAAATGAGAGCAGTAGAGAAATAGAACGATTTAGTGCGAGACAATACGGCACGTGGGACTTGTTCACAGTTTGGTGATCCGCACACAAGAGTGGCGAGGCGTGACTACAATACAGCCTCAACACAGCCACGGGGCAGACTACGCTTCACACGTACTTCCCGCTTCAACCCTTCAGGACAAGGCTCCTGCTGAACACTTCAGTTTTGATAAGACATTCGCCTGATCATTTTTTTGATATTGTATTTTTATGATGAGGTTAAAAACACGTAACTTTGAATGAGCAATGACAGGTATAAATTATAGTTTACAAAAATTCGGTTCAATACGGTATTTATCATGACAAAAACATAGAGAGTGGCTCGATTCAGGTTTTATCTCTATTAAAGCTGATTCCGAGTACGTCTGGCTAATTTAGGGTCAAATCGGTCGGCATAATCGCTCCCATTTAGATGCGCGGAGATACGCGGCGGTTCCTTCCTGCGGGCTTTCCCATTCGGAGGATGAGCAGAAGGCCTGCTTGCGCCACCGGCGGTGGATGCCATTGGGAAACGGCGAGGGCAGGATGTACCGGGGACATCCCGCATATATTTATGCCGCACGAAATGTACACGGTGTTTCAGAACTCCCTTTGAATGGGAGCCTCGACGTCACTAGTGATCGCATAGAATTTTATTTTTGTTAGAGCCAGTTGTCTAATTGACAAAATCTATACAACAGAAGTAAATATTTAGTGTATTTTTCAATTTTTTAATACATAGTGTGACGTTTCCCCTCTCTACAGCCCTAAGAGTGCTAGAGACAACGCTCTAGTCCTTGTTAAATTACTAGCGAAAGCACTATGAAATGGCAAGGACTCTGCCGGAACAAAATTGACTTAACCCCTTAGGGGCAAGACAATTTTGTTCCGGCAGAGTCCTTGCCATTCCATAGTGTTTTCGCTAGGAATTTAACAAGGACTAGAGCGTTGTCTCTAGCATTCTTAGGTCTTAGGGCTGTAGAGAGGGGAAACGTCACAATAACATTATAATGTGAATCGACGTTTTAAGAAAATTATTTCTACAAATAAAAATATGTGGCCCTCCTAAACAATAAAAATATAGAATTGCCAGCAATATATTTTTGGATGGCTCCGCGAGTTTTGTAACACCGTGTACATAAGCTCGCTTGTATACAATATAACACTGCAGTGTTACAATGGCATTAACATAATAAATGCCGTTATTATTAGTAGAACGATTGTTAACGCGTACGCAATAAATGCTATCAATTTAGCAGCAAACGTTCACAGCGGCCAGTGCCTTGAAGTATTTCGTCCCAATTAGTTTTGAGCTCTAGTTTACCTAGTTTTTTAGGCAAATGTTAATTAGCTTTACATTTACTTTCAATCTTGAAGCATGACGAATAACATCAAAATAAGATAACCAGATAACGATACATTACTGTACAGCCGTTAAAGTGAGGTCGGTTTTAGTATGGAAAAATTTATGATTTAGATATTTTTTTGTAATAAAACGTATAAAATTAAAATATTTACTTGTCAAGACATAACCTTTAATAGCAAGGATTTTTTAAATATATTTCGTAAACAAAAATACATGTTTACTACGTTAATTTTTTATATACCTGCAACGATTCCTGTTTCACGTCATTACTGTGAATACGCGTCGTATACAAAAAAAAACAATACTATCAGTTTGTTTTTTTTTAAATTATGTAGTATTTTTCAAAATACGAAATTCCTAGCTTTTAACGATATTTTTAATTACTATTGATATGGATTATGTTAATTTTCATATTAATTTGATAATAACAAAAACATCCGTTTTAGGTGATATTCATAAATAGGTTAGACAAAATTCACTGCATAAATACGGTGTGTTGCAAAAATCACGTTAACAAACTTATAACATATCATTAGTTTTGTTTTAAATAAACCCAAAAAAAAATGTCTGCAAATTTTTTTTTTCCAAACAAACCTTCAATGTATTTTTTTTTAATTACAGGTAGTCCTGAACCACCGATGCCAAGCGATCACAACATTCGGGATTAGGCCGATACCCATTCACGGTTGGGAGGACAGCGCGCGGGGGGGAATAGAGCCGGAGAGAGAGCGGGACGTGAGGAACGCCGAGTACCCGGCGCCGCAACTCCCCTGGGAGGAGGCCCTCAGGCACAGCATCTACCTCACGCTGGTCAGGGAGAAGATAGACGACTTGTTGCTGAAGCAGCGCAACTTCAACAGGCAGCACCCGGATAGAACGGAAGAAGACGCCTTCGAAGGGAAAACAGATGATAGCGACATCAATCTCTGGAGAGACATCAGAAAAGCACCGTTTAGAAAGAACAGCAAGGAACGCGGACCTGTTTTTGGAGATATAGCCATATTGTCGAGAGGAAAGCTGGTGGAAACCAGGCAAGGATACCAGTTTATCGAAGATGAAGACGTAAAAGAGTGCATCGAGTGTCATCTGTACAGGGCGAGGCCTAACGAGCTTGAGGCGGAGAAAACGTTGGCGGCCGCTTGCCAAGGAAACGATTGCAAAGATAAAAGAGTAAAGGCCCTGTGGACCATAAGAAGGATCAGACATAGGAATCCCGCGAATGGAGGAACTCCGTTCATGTACGAACTAATGTTCTCGATAGCGGCTGCCAAGGCTGATGGAAAGGGTTTAGACTACAACATCCCGTCTCAAACTTTCACAATACAGGAAACTGAAAGACAAGCTAATCACGACGAAAGGAATATAAGAAAGGATAAGTTAATATTTAAGGACAGACAGGCTAAGCAATACAATCCTCGATATTATAAAGAAAAGCCAAGTATCGAATATAAAGACCACGGAGAAGTAGAAAAAACATACTGGGTCCACAAAAATGTAGATAGACAGCATGCCCCTCAGAGCGCTACAAACCACAACAAGGATAGGTACAGCGAATTTTATCAAGAGCCACAATTAAACATGGGAGAATTTTTCATTGAAAATGAAAACCAAAGATTCCAGACAAAGAGCCCTTACATCAGTAGTGGTTTTATCCAACAAGATAAAAGTAGCTCCAAAAATAAAGGACATAAAAAGTATGGTGTGGCCAGCGAAGAGGAATATGTACAAATAGAAGAGTTCAAATATCCAAATGGCGTCAAGACTGTGAATAAGCCAATAATCACACATTTACACCATCACTATTATTTGAATGATAAGGGAGAACCAGTGTTACAAACACCAACTAAGTATGATAAATTTAATAATTACGATGCAGTGTACATTCCAAACATGTACAAAGATATCGAAATTAATTCAGAAAAGAGTGCAGTAAACCCAGAACAACCTCCAAGCTCAACCGGTACTGCATACGATACAATCTTGCCAACTGAAATATACACCAAATATAGCAATCCAAGTACTGCACAAGAGACAACAGAAAATAGGTATCCTGAAACCTTAAGAATACCAATTTATGTTCCAACAATTACTGAAGAATCAAGAGTAGTGACAAACAGAGACGATCTTCAATCGACAAAAAATATCACCATCGTTTATCCTGAGATAGAAAAGCAAACAACTTATAGAAGTACGGTGCCGTATCAAACCACATCGAGAACTACCCGTAGAAGGTTGAAACCAACGAAGCCATTTCGCCCTAGTCAACAGGATATGGTAATAAAATTTTCTGAACCTGATCCACTTTATCCATCAACATTGACGACTCCAGTTGCATACACCACAAGTGCACAAATAAATACCAGTAGATATAGAACTACTACTCCAATTGTGGAAGAAAAATATGAAGAAAATTCTGAAGTCGTTCCAACTTTAACTCCTGCACAAATAAATACCAGTAGATATAGAATTACTACTCCAATTGTGGAAGAAAAATATGAAGAAAATTCTGAAGTCATTCCAACTCTAACTCCTGCACAAATAAATACCAGTAGATATAGAATTACTACTCCAATTGTGGAAGAAAAATATGAAGAAAACTCTGAAGTCATTCCAACTCTAACTCCTGCACAAATAAATACCAGTAGATATAGAATTACTACTCCAATTGTGGAAGAAAAATATGAAGAAAATTCTGTAATCATTCCAACTCTAACTCCTATAGTTACAACTATTGGAGGGAGATATACTGAACCTAGCGTAGCTGCAGAGGTTATAGAGGACACTGTTTCATCATTTGACATAACAACAGTACAAAATGAGAAACTTGATAGTGAACCCTATAGAGTAGAAAACATTGAAGAGTCAATTGAAAAATATTTAGTTGTTAAGCCAACAGAGGAAAGTACTACAATAAATGTTGAAAGTACCCAAATAGTTTACCCAGAATCCACAACAGAAACTAAAGATGATACGCCGACTAAAAAGTTCAATTCACACAGAATTGAACGAACGCGAAGACCCAAACAACGAGTAAAACTACAGAAGAAGTTTTCAGAGTTGGTAAATGCCCAATTATCTCCTCCTGAGAAAAATTCTGGAACTACTGTTCAGTATACAGTAACTTTTGCTCCAGAAACCACTGAAGGAAAAAGCACTGAGCCATCGAGAAATTCGTACACAAGTAATCGAAGTACAGAAGGTAGAAACAGGACAAATACGTTCGTACCTCAAAGAAACCGATCCAAATATCAAAGAAAGACAAATTGGACAAATAGAAGAACAAGAACGAAGCCTACCACAACTACGCCTATGACAACAACAGAAATACAAAATATTGCTAGTGAAGAGAGTGAAATTAGTATAATCGCCATACCTGAAGAAAACATTACAGAATTATTTGCAAATAATGCACTTGAAGAAAATACAACAGTAGAAACTGAGAGGCATCAGTTTATCTTCACGTCTCCAGAGCCTATAAAAATTGATCAAGAAGAACATAACAATAATAATATCAGCGACATTGAAATCAGCCAGATAATTCCTCTCGAAATAACAAACATAACTCTGCCAGCAGCGGTATTAGGTGAAAATACAACAACACCTAATAATGATGTAACTTTAATAGAATTAAATGAATTTGAGAATGTGACAAATTTTAGTGATCCATCAGATTCTATGCCTTTAGATACTATAGCAAAAGCGGTAGTACAAACGACAGAAAGTTCGAGAGATCGTTTCAGTGTGAAGGAAGAAGATATATTCACACCATTGACAAAGAAAAGCTACGTTACTTCAATTAGCTTGAAACTTGGCAATAAAACAAGGCCCTACTATCAAACATCTACACTGGCTCCAGAAACTAACAGCTCCGTACCAAATGATAATTTCAAGTGGACAGAAAACACAACATTTATGGAGGATTTGCTAAAGCAGTTTGATTTTGATAATGCCATGAAAGCCAAAATATCCGATGTTCCCACAAATGCAAGTCAGTTTAGAGTATACCGGGCAGAAGACAATTTGGATCAGAAAGATATACAAGAACAAAGCGAGGAGATGGACAGCATCACCCAGCAGATTATTGAGCATGCCAGATCCATCAATATAGCTGCAATAAATGACACCGACTAGATAAGACTGCAGAAAATCCGTTGACAATAAAAAATGTATTACAGCATATTTAACAACCAACATGAAAGCATTGAAGTGAAGCATATCTTTAATCTGTAGTTTGTAAAGATGGTGAACATTATTTACTAATTAAATAAATAAATTTTTGACGAGTTGAGTATAGAAGAATACTCAGTATAAAAAAATATTAAATTGTTATGAATCATTCAATTTAGTCATAGGTTTTCATTCTATAAGGTCAAGGGGCCCAAAGCTACGATGTACCATTGAGATTTTGTTAAAATTCAAAATACTTATTTATTATTATTTGCAGTTGTACAGAATTTTGTTTTTAACCGCTAAATATTTTGTAAATATCCTCATGGCAAATAAATAATTGCTTTAGAATTTAAAATCAAAGAACTTCAATTGTTATTAGATATAAGTTTAGAATACCTTGATTATGTAAATAGAATAATATAATACTTTATATAACATTTAAATTCTATTTTTAACAAAATTATTAGATAAAATTTTAATTCATTTAATATTTAAAGTTTTTGTACATATTTTAGAATAATAAAATGAAAGTTGATAATATTAACGAGTGTTAATTTCTTTCTGTACTTACCGGCACCTTCCATGGAGTATTTGTATGTCGGCTCAGGTTTGGCAGGGATAAGCGCTGCGTATGACTCAGGCATCATTTCTCGTATTCTTTGGTGGTATGACAAACTGCAAAAAAACAAAACACTTTTAATGCTCCTGGTTTTCAGAAGAGTTGCACAATTATGAAATAGTTGAGTATTTGACGTTCCAAAGAACTCAATTCAGGGAAAGATTAATAACATTAAATGCATTTTTTAAAGATGGGAAATCAGCAACAGAAAGAAGACCAATGGCAAAAACCAAAGTAAACAAGTATAATAATCTGGCAATGTCCATATTATGTGAATTTAATTAAAGTTTAAAGTGTGAATGAGTTCAATTAGTAATAAATACAATTTTATATAGAAAAAAGTCAACAATCATGCATGCTTTTGCTACAGCAAAAAAACTGAAACTTACCGCAGACATTTCAATAGAGTTTCTCTAATAAACTTAGGGCGAGGATGCTCAGAGTTGAGTTGTAGGCAAGAATCCCAGTCCTCCCAAGACCAGCGGAATTGAAAGTTGCTCAGATGGTAAGAGAACCAGTTCACAAACCTGCATAAATAAAAATATTTTATGGCATGTGATTCAAACCCAAGTTAATGTTAACAGATTTTGTTAGCTGGATCATGCGAAAAGGATAATAGATCACTTTTTATCAAACTCTGATAAATATGATATGCTCTATAGCAGAGTGTCAACATTCAAATATTTATTATTGATTTTTGTATAATTTTTTACAGTAAAGAAATATAATTTAAAATGTTTATTTTTTCCATGACTTACCTATCAAAACATGATGTGTTCATGGAATCAATTCTCATGAAAAGAATCTCTGTGGCTTGAGCGAGAACTTGGGGCATTGTCGAAGACTGCTGTTTACATAGCTCTATTAGAATGGATCCATAACAAATATCCAAATACCTGGGAACAGGCATATGGAATAATTCCGAGAAGATCATCTCCACAATACAATAGTCTAAGGGGATCTTTGATTTAAATGGATAATACAGCAAATGGTTGGCGCATTCCTTCCTGTCGGTGTGGTACATTTCAACGACTGAATGCAGATGATCTTCGATGAGGAATCTTTCAATAGAGTGAGCTCCGGGAAGAATGGGACCTTCTGGACAATCGGTGTAATCAAACATCCTAAACACTACCCATGGCATAGGGTAAATAAAAGTATCTTGATGGGGTGGAGGAACAATCGAAGGCAGATTGTGTTGAAGAGCCTCACATAGTACAGAATCGAACCCCAAGTATGGTCTTGGGATATGTTTTTCTGCCCAGTTATCCTGCTGCAATTTTCGAATTTGGGCCCATAGACAATCTAGGTATTCTTCTTGTGGGTGGGGAGTATCGACAGACCATACTCGTAAAGCGTTATGGTGCTTTTTTGTTCTTTTATTCAGAAATACTTCAATACTGACTAGCAGATGCTCTAATTGTGATTCTTTTTTCTCATACAGCTCCCGTCCAACCCACGGCAGTGTACACAAAACAGCAAAAACATACCAGTCCTTACGGACTTGAGGCACACCGTCCTCGTTTGATACATCAATTAAATTTTCCAATAAAGTTAGCAAGGAGGAAGCCGCCAAGACATGGCAGTTTACCAAATCTGCAATAAAACGTAGAGAATATCTTGCAGCATCCCATTTACAACCTTTCAAATTCTCTTTAAAGGTTTTAACCATGTAATCTACAAACTCTCCGCCAAAATTGAAATTTTTCGCATTCAATAAACCGACCAGTGTAGCATAAATTGTACATTTTCCCGGCATACGAATAGCGCATTCGGTCAAAATACGAAGGATTTTCACGCGAAAGGTGCTGAGATCAGCTTCCAAAACGCTTGCCAAACCCTCTAGGTTAGATTCCAAACTTGATGAGCTCTTTTCTCCGACGCGATGGATGAGCGTCTCAAGCCGGTCCTCAATTTCTTGGTTCTCAGATACACGACGACGCTTTCGATGCAAACGATCTGTAAAGAAATTATATAATTATTAAAATATACCAATAAAAACGAATGAATTTATGCATAATCAGTGAAGAGGCAGTTGAAGTAACAACACAAGTCGAACACGTATGCCAAATAAAAAAGATTTTTCTTTATTGGGAAGAACTTATACTTGAGTAATTTGCCTACCATATCCATCTTCCTCATCATGAGGCCTTCGTCGACTCATTTCAATATATTATTTAAGTATTTCTTCGTTATTTGAAAGGATCACGAAGATGTCATAAACGAAATAACCAAGTTTTTGTCAAGCTTATTTTAATTGCACATGATCATAGACAATTTGTACATAGTCTATCTCCAACTAAAGTCGGCCAGACACATAACAATAAAAAAAGCCAAATTTATTGTTAACTGATTCATTCTCAAGTAAAAATGTGCTTCAAGTAAAAATATTAAGATGATAATCCATCATTCTATGTTCAAATAAATATTCTCCTAAATCAAATTCTTCAAAGACAGTGATGACAAACAATAAAACTCTTCTTGTAAAAAATAACGGCCTGTTTCAAATTAAAATTACATTTGGTAAAAAAAAGCTTATTTACAATATTGACCAACGATTTAAGTATTTACTCTTAAGACTGATTAACTTTTTTACTTTCAACATTTATACAAAACCTATATATATATTTATACATATTAAGAAATTGATTTTTAGTAGTAATAATATTGATTATTTATTTTTTACATGGATTTTTAGACCAAACAAGCTTTTTACTGAAAATTATGTTGGACGAATCGACATTTCATGAATTTTGGTTTATTGAAAATGAAAGAAAATGAAAAATTATATAAAAATGAAAGCACTCGTCGCGACCGATTCGCTGTTAGCCAATAGTGCTCGCTTTGGTATTTTTTACTTAGGTAAAGCCATAAAATAAAAATACCCAAAATAAAAGTGACAAGGGACGCTATTGGCTGATTTTTGCTATTGGACGTTTTGCAAATCGGTTGCATATTGTGTCGCTGCGTGTGTAGCCGGCTTTAGTTGTCTATGAACTAAATATGTACTTTTGCTACCGATCATAGACTATCTCTGGCACGCTTCGCTAGGGATGTTGGTGTTACTGTCGAAGTGTTGTGTCGTCGGTCGTTGAAATATTTATTTTCCTTTTGTTTACAATGTTTTCAAATATTTTTTTACATTAATAAGTTTATATTAAATTAACGTAGTATTTATTGGACTACCTCGATTATTCATTATTTATCTTAAACTCTATTGTTAAATTGAAGTAAACATTTTACATTATAAAACAAATTGACAGCGTCAACACTGCCATGTTCCTATTTGGTAGCCCCCGTAAGTTTTGATCCGATTTTTCTTTTAGTATATCGTTAATCTGTTTAACCAATTCAAGGTTGTCTCAGTAAAAGATCGTATTGCAGTAAATCTTAACACACGTTTTATAGTTGCTAGTACGTTTATCTACATGACTGGTTATCATTTCGGGTATGAAGGTGGGCACACATGTTGTAAACACAGCACGTTACGGAAGACCTAGGAAATTTCTTAATCATTTTCTCAGCTGCTATAAAATATTCATGCTTTCATGAGAAAACTTAGTACTTAAGACTTACAGGGAAAAATAAAAATATTGTCTTATCGTGGTTATTGTAATAATATTATTTTATGCAATGTTGATTGCATGCAGGACACGTAAATATATGGGTTTAATAGTGTAAGGTAACAATACTAACCATTGATCCAAAATATTATACATATCAGATGAGAAGCTTAGTAAATAATAATAATTAGTTATTGTTTTTATTATTACAAATGAAAGTAAATCATATTTATATATAATCATGCAACTGTGTTTTTGTGCGCACTGCACAAATTTTTATAAAGACATTAATTACAGTATGGTTATGGATATTAAAAAAATTAAAACACCAAATGGAATTGCGCAATAGCAAGACATCAGAGCAGTTTTTAAAAATCTATTATCTCTTATATAAAATAAACTTACCAATGATTATTATTAATTTTTTTAGTAAATCCGCAAATCAGGGTAGTTGAGTACACAATTTTTAGGTAATCGATTCTCACATGAAGCAATGAGAAAAATCTTATTTTTTTTTTAAATTGATAGAGTATAAAAACGCTATAGCTGTGAAGGGTGCGGGTTTGAATCCGTGTATGATATATTGTAGGTTTTGTAATAAAATACTCTCTTGTTAAATAATTCGTAAATATAACAATCCACCATATTTTTTTGCCGTTTTCTACAAAACTACTCTTTAAAGTAAATCTGGCAGTTGTATAATTGAAAATTCAATAGATCTGTACTAAACTCTAATACTGGGTTATTAAGTTCATATGTTTCTAGTGAACAATATGTTCATAAAATAACCTTCCCATATCCATATTTTTTTTATAAAACTGCCAGCTGGTCATATTTTAAATTACTACTATGCACAATAAAGACAGCACTGCTTTATCACACATTCATCTTATATATACCTGCACGCATCCCTACCTACACTAATACATTACACTTCTATTGAAAGTTTCAACAAAAGTATTTTATGTATACGTGTGTATTTTATTTACTTTTGAAATTTCATTAATTTTTTGTGTTCAAAATATTTACTGTGATCTTTGCTAATATTTTTTTTTGTCTACTTTGGTTTGAAAAGTGAGATTGAAAATTTCAATTAGTTATTATACCTATAATGTGCTCTCACCTGAGGAATATAGCCAGGGTAAGCAAATGTTCCTAATTTTATAAATATATGTGTTACCATTTTGAATCTTTAGTGTTTTTATAAAATATATAGTTTTTTTTTTTTTTACATTTTGCTGGTCTTTGGCCACAGTGTGAGCCACGCCAATGCTCATACGAAAAGTTCTAAATAAAACATTCAGCTTTTGGTGTAAGTTACGTAGTATTGTGTATAAAGGTAATTTAATATGTCAAATAAAACATTTGGCTATTTTTTATTCAATTTTCATTGAAGACAAATTTACAATATTTCAGTTGGTCGGAAAATAGTTCTTATCAGACTGCAAAGTATGTATTGAATTTATTCTCAATCTATGTTAATTTCTTCCCACTATGCCAAGTTTTCAAGTTTAGTAACAGGCAGAAGCCGCTCAGTGCAGTTGCAGGGCAAAGTATTTTCAAAAGAATAGGCAAGGCATTAATTTGAAATGTTATTTGAACAATTTGGGCACCGCAATTAAATCATCACTGATAATGGCTGAACAGTGCCAAAGCGCTATCGTTGGTGCTATAACTCTTGGTGGGTCCTGGCCTTCTCTGGTTTCGTGATGTTTGTATTTTTTTAAGAAATAGAATTGTAAGGCCAATGCCTTACCCAACCCCTTTCCAGAAGGGTCTAAACTATTCTGTAGGAGATTTTTTTCTCTTTACTGAATTGTTTTCGGTTAATGATGCCTGAGGTAAGCCATCAGTCTGGTCCTTACCTTCTATGACTAGTCATATTGTCTGGGGTTTGTTGGGCTCTAAGGACCTCTCGTGGACGTTAAGGATTCGCACGTATTCAAGTTGGCGCGATGTAACATTTTATATAAGCACACTTGTCAGCATGCAACGCCGCAACCCAACCAATCATTGGAACCCCAACTACAGTAAACGTGTTTTTGAAATGTCCTTTCAAATTTATTATTAATTGACAGCTATTGCGACATCTTTTGTGTGCCCTGAGTTTTTTTATAAGCACAATTTTTCATGCAGGATTAATCCACTTATTAAGTTCAGATAGACTTGGTGAAATTCTACATTTTACTTTGTGACCTTTCATTATAATACTGTTGATATCTTTCAACAATATCAACCATGGTGACCTCATCTGGTTGTCTAGAGCGCATTTCATCCTCAGTGCATGTATGACCTTATTAAATTCAAATTCCTTTATCATGAAGTATTCATGTATCATAATAATAGCATGTGTGTCATTGTATGAGAATATTTGTTTTGCCATTTTTGGTATGAATCTGTTTTCCCTTGATAGTTTCTATTAGTACTAATCTATTGGATTTTTTTTCAGCTAATCCCACACTCACAGAGGATGGCATACCCATAAGAAAAGTATATGTTAGAAAGTTTCCACTAAGGGTATGTGTATATTAACAAAATGTTTTTAATGTGAATAGTATATACTTATATAAAATGCTTTTTATTATATTTTTAAAGTAGTCTTTAGACAGTTGAGTCAATTATTCAATTTATTTTTAAATGGTTATTTATTAATTTGACCGATTTATCTGAACTATTAGCATTTACATAAAGGTTTATAAGTCCCATTATTAAATTTATGCGTCCAGAATCTCAACCCAAAATGTACTTCAAATGCAGTAGATAAAGTCAAAGACTGAATTCTCCAGATGTACATCAGAAGAAATCAATTCACTTCTCTGATATTGATAATTGAAAAGGGTCCTAATTGTAGAATGAACTGGAATATTTTGAAAATTCCCAAGAGACAAATTGGCTTTATCCCAAGTGACCATCATTTAAAATCTAATAAATGCCTTTATATGAATTCTGTTTTGTGAGGAGGCTGATTGCTATATCCTTTAATGGGGTATCAAAGGTCAGGCTTGCGACCTATCAGATCTAGCTACATAAACCAAATGAGCAGATGTAGAACAGCGTTATAATTCACTTGTGCTAAAGCTCAAGTCCCTAAATGAATTAAATAAATTTAAAAAAAAACATTTTTCAAAAAGTGTATGAACACTATGTTGATGATTCTCTTGTTTATAGCTAAAATATCTAAAGAGTTAGAAATGTAAATGTTTTTAATTATCTGTTTCTAGACACAGGAGCATGAACTGGAGAAACTGTTTCGTCGGTTTGGCAAGGTGACGAAATGTTTCATACACACTGGGGGAAACATTCCGTATGCCTTCATCACATTTGCTGACGAGAAAAGTGCTCTCAAGTAAGAATATTATGGTGAAGTCATTATATGGTGAAGTCATTATATGCCGAAGCAATCATGAATGTTGTAATTTAATCTATGTTCCAGAGCCATGACATGCTCCGTGTTTCACCGAGGTGTACGGTTACACGTGTCAGCCGCAGACTCCTGGCACCAACCCCCGCTCGTAGCTGTCTCTGAACGCAAAGGTAGTATAGAGTAATCCATTAAGTAGTACTGAAAAGCTGATTGAAGAAACTTGCATCAGATCAAGATCAAACGAATGGTACTTTTTAAGTATAGCAAACAAGTGAAAAGAATGATTTGTAAATGAGAACACATGTATAAATATTATATATATATATATATACTATAGGTGATAGTTTTTGGATCTATATCTTGGGAATAATTATATTTTCTTATTCTGTCAATCTGATATCAAATTTAAATGTAAATCATAAAAAAACTCATCTTCATTATCTTGAATTTCATTGATATATAATTTTTCTTTTTACAAAATCTTTAATTTAGGATATTTTTATTTCAGATACTTTGAATGAGCATACAACAGAACCAGAAACCCAAATTGAAAATATTGCATGTACATCAACAAATTGCATTAGTGAGGTATGACTTTTATTAGAATAAAACCTGTACTATTACTAGGAAATAGGAAAAAGCTCAATACAATAATTTTATCCAAAAATAACAAAAAATCCATTAATTAATCATGAACATAAGAAGCATAAGAACTCTTTGACGTGGTGATGAAGACTATCTTATGGCCAAAACTCGACAAGCCTTATACCATCATAATCATGTTCAAATCTGATTCCCAAGATCTACAATTTGTATTCATCACCCCGAGTATAATGGTTTTTAAGGTAGTAATTTGTTTTATTTAATGATTTTAGTCTGAAGATGCTGCCATGGTGTCTGGTAATATTTTGGGAACATTAAATGATGACTGTATTCTGCAAATTATGTCATACTTAAATTTAAGAGAATTATTACGAACAGAAAGAGTCAGCAAAAAATGGCAAGAACTGGTAGCTATTCAATTAAAACGTAAGTACAGACTGTTGTTTATTTATAACGCACTGTATCTTTGAAAATAATACACGCAGTTAATCTATCTTATAAAGCAAAGTTCAAAATATTGTCACTATCTTCTTTTGTATTTTTGACTTTCAGATTTTCAAGTATTTAAGACGTCTTGTTGGACAGCAAAGTACAATAGGGCCCTGACTACTAATGTCCTGCGAACTATTCTAGTAAAACTAGGAAAGCATTTAAGAACATTGCACATAGACAATGAGTGGGCTTCTTTGAACGATAGGACGCCAGCTATTATTGGAAAGTTCTGTCCCAACCTTAGGGAGTTACTCATATCGCGTATAAAAACCAAATGCTGGAAGAGTCTCTTTGTTAATTGTGTTACATTAAAAGTTTTAACATTTATATCGTGTGCCAATGTTACCGATTACTCTTTCAAATTTCTCAGGCACGAGTTAGAGGAGTTGTCCATCGAGAACAGTGAAATAATAACTGGAAAATTTTTACTCCACTTAAAGACAGATAAGCTCAAAAAGCTAGCTTTGATAGGGTGCAAAAATATTGCAGGCTTTTTACTTATAAGAGGAATAAAACGAACTCCTAATCTCTCGCGCCTGACGCTAGACAGTTGCTCGGTGTCAATCTGTGCGGAGTTAGGCAATGTGCTTGACACACTTCCTAAGCTCTCCGAGTTCTCCTTCAGTGAAAACATGTACTTCACACCTCATGTAGTGGGCATTGTGGATACATTCTCCAGGCTTGGCAATCTGAGAGCACTATGCTTGTCCAATAACTGTCTGGTCACCGATGACTTTATCAAGTCCATTGCTCGAGGTTGTCCACAACTTGTTGCCCTAGATATTTCGGGCAACAAGGATAGAAGTAAGTTCTAACTTTATCTCACTTGATATATTGTGAATAGTTCTGTTTGAATGTCTACTCAATATTTTAGTAGATGGTTTGATAGGTCTCACGGACGATGGAGTGGCCCACGTGTGGAAACTGAAAATGCTGGAGGTGCTCAGTATGAGTTCGCTGTGTGTGGGCGCAGAAGCCTTGAAAGAAGCGGGTGTGAACGGAGCCGGTTCTCAACTGCGTACTCTGATTTGTCGTCACAACAGCTTAATGACCAACGAAGCCTTAATCAGATTAGTTCAGATGTGCCCCAGTATAGTCGTAAGAATATTTTTATTTTTATTTTTTTTCTGCTCAGGAAGGTCAGGGTAGTAAAAAAAAGTTGACCATCATTGTAGCTCTGAATTAGTTAATAATATATCTTTCAGAAATGAATACACAAACCTTCTGTTCACATAAGTATGTATTAATTGAAAAATGTCACTACAGCAGTTCTGTGCAACATTGATATATTCACTCTGGCCTTTTGTTTAGGGGGATCTGTTAACGTGTACATGCACTAAAATTAATGAATTCTTATTTCAGTTAATAGACGCGTGCAATTGTTTACAAATTGACATTGAGTTTGCAAGAAAAGCCAAGGAATCAATCAAACTTAATCCCGACAAAAGAAAAAAACTCACTGTGCACATTGGAAACCAATCATCTAGTCACAGTACTCAGGTAGCATGAATTCAATTTTTAATGGGCAGTGTGATGGAGATTAATCGCTGATCTTTGTTTTGTACCGAAACACCTAAAATAATTTTAAAAAAACATCATGAGAGCTTTGCTTTGTTTTCAGGCTGCCCTGAAAAGTTTGAACACCGATTTGTTTGAAGTCAAAACATTCAATGATATTTATGATTCTGAACTCAAGTTCAGAGGCCCCATATATTTAAACGGATACGACTTGGCTGATCTTTGTCATAGCTTCCGCGGTGACATGGAAGATTACGAAGTTGACTTCTTCAATAACTTTGATTACATGGAGGGTGATGACGACCTCGACTACGACTATGATGACTATGATGATTTCGATGATGAGCAGGATGATGATTTTGTTGTAAATGTTATGATTAACCAGATGATGGTTTAGGATGTTAAATGTGTCAGGTTTTTTTATATCTATAAAGTATTGATTTATCTTGTATCTACATAATGTACCTTTGAAATGTATTTTTAAATTATTTTAAATATTTCAAGTTTATCCCATGTTGGTCATTGAATTCCTTATATATAAAATATGGTAGTTTATTTCCTCATGCAGACTCACTGTTTTTTTATCTATTTAATACCGAGTTCAAAAAAGCAATAAATAATGCTTTTTTTTTTTACAAAATATGATTGTATACACTTCAAATGGAATAATCTAAATATCATAATTATTACGCTGCCAAATGAAAGCAACACTACTCAATTGTTTTATCAGGAGTTATTTCCGAGAAAATATTGATGGTTGTATTTTAACTTAGTGTCTGTATTATATTTTTGTCAGTTTATTAAGTGCCAAAGCTCCTTAATTTTCATGTTTACAAGAACTTGTGCAAAATTTTCCCGTTAATGCTGGACAATGAAGTCTTAAACTTATCACCATCATTGTTATGTCTTAGCAATAATATGCTATTCAAAATTAAAAAACTTTCTCAGTTTTCAGTCACTCTGCCATTCCAGTTTCAATATTTATAATGCAGTATAAAAGAAAATGTGAAAAGTTGGTTGCATTGAGTCAGAGTAAAGAGAAGTTTGTGTGTGGAAATAAATACCAGCTAGTAACTGAATACTCATGCCTTAAACTATTTTGTTATAATTCAATGTATATCATAAATATATTGTATATGTATGTGTACACATTTTTTTAAATTTTCAATATGCTCTGTCCCAACAATTTAAGTAAGATCTCTTCTTGACATTGTTCCTGAAAATATACAGCGCTATTATTAATAAATTATATTAGAATTATCCTAATAAAGTAGATAACAAATTATTTGCTTTGTCATTTATTTTTTTGATTTTATAATGTATGTAACACTAAGGCTTTTGATAGTTTTATTTTTTCAAAGAAAATAAGTAACTAGGAGGATGCCCAAATAAAATTCATTTGGCCAAAGGTACTCTACCCACACAACGGTGCATGACCGTCTGTGTAAAATAGAAGCCGAAAGATATCAGCAGTTCACAGGAACAACGGGAGAACGCGCAAAAATGGCATCTTCCTTACATTTTTGTGAACCTTTGACCAGAACTCAGGCTGTATGATAACCATTGCTAGAGCAAGCACTAGCCGTGCGCCTGCTGATTTTTTTTTAATACAATCAAGTCACGCTTTAATTTGATAATACTTTTAACAAAATCCATAGCCATTGAAATAAAAACAGTCATTACCAAGGAAAGTTTTATAACCCTTGACTGAAATTATCTACAGCTCCATATTGCAGTAACCAGTTATAATAGATAGTTACTTGAGTTTACTATGGTGTTAATTCTTAAATACAGAAAAAATTGGGAATGATAGTTTTATGTATTTCTAAAATAGCTGATATTGATAGTGGGTTATTTCAATATTATTGCAGTTGTATTGATTACTGCGATAGAGTTCAGCTGCCCTGGATTTATACGATGCTAGAAGAAAGCAACAGAGATAAGTGGCTTTCAACCCTGAAGAGTTATGCACAATTGTGATGAACACATTTACATTTAACAATTTACTCTACGTAGCACACGTGAATAAAAACGACTTTTTGATTATATGCAAATTATTTACAGCAGAGGTGTCAAACTCAATTTTGCAGAGGGCCATATATAAAATTTAGAATGTGTAGGCGGGCCAGATTCAAAAACTTCCGTAGAGGAATCGAGTGAAGTCTAAAAGCTCTAAAAAACATGATTCTTCTTTCTGTGACACATTGCGATCGCGGGCCGTATCTTTGACATGCCTGATTTACAGAAATCAGAAAGATAACATTTTGAACGTCAGTTTTATTTTATTCATCAGATGAGTTGTTTGTTTTAAAGAGAAAACTTGTTAAAAGAAGTAAATTCTCTCAAATCAACTCGAAGGTGAATATTTGCTCGCACACAAACACACACTACATACACAGATACATATGTGTGGTTGTGTAAATATGGCTAGTTGAGACATTATTATTTAATATTTTAGTTGCCGACTGGCCAAAACTTGATAGCTGATAATTTAATGATTTTCGATCGATATGAATTACAGTTACACAAACATATTTTTGCAATGTTTGTAAATTTAATAAACTAGATTAATTTTGTAATAACTTTTATTTAAATTCAAATTACCAACTCACCTTGATCATTATTAACTACATTTTACAAAAACATCACTGATTTTGTTATACGAGTGAAAGAATAAAATGATAATTATAAATATTGAACTGATTGGTTTTATTTTGAGATTCTTGTATAAAATTAAACAAATAGTCATGAACAATGTATAATTATTGTAATGGGGTCATTTGGTCTATTTTTTATGCATAGATTCACTCTTGCTCTTAAATCTGAAAATGTATTTAATAAAAAGCTGAACTTTAGTCAATCAGGAGTACAACTTACATTCGTAAACCATTACCATAGTAGTACTTTTTAAAATTATAACTTATTTATAAACTATGAGGTTATAAGCCTACATACTAATCACAACTTAATTAGGATACATCGGATGGAAAAGAAATGTTACTTTAATTTCAACACTGGAAAGGAGCACTTAACATGAAAATACATACTAAAAAACTTTAAAAAAATTTAAATTAGTCATTTTAGCCCCAATTATGGTGGACACTAAAAACACATATCCAATATTTTTATCTGAGTTTATGCGAGAAATATACGTCAAGGGATTAAAAATACAATAAGTTACATTTATATATTTATCGTAAAATTATTGTGTGATGGCATGTTTGATGGCACATCATATTAAAAATAATAAGAAATTAAAGAGCACAAGGAAAAAACAGCATATTAAGTAGAGCATCATAAGCTATTAAAATATTTTTAAACTGAGAATTGAATATTGAGATCCTTTATTTCATGTGAACAAAAAGTTTAATGTCTCTTGATAAATGTTTGCAGACATTAATGTTCTTCCTCCACTGAGTTTCATACCCGTCAAGCTTGCCCTAATGCTCTACTGCAAAGTGAAATGTTCCCTTCCAGCATTGACATATTTTTACTACGTGAGGAGGTAAATAGTGAGGGGGACATAAAATGCACTGTTTGAGAATTCATATGACTACTTCCTCAGATTTAATAACCTCTGACCGTATGATATTTCCATGCAGGTCTACGTCTTTGATTGATATTTCAATAATACTTTTTGTAACTTCTGGGTTCTGACTAAATCTTTTCATACATGAAAATTCATTTATTGCTAAGGGTTTTTTAGATCCTAAAATATTTTCATCATCTTCATTTATGGAGCTAATAATTTTTGTAGGCTGCGATTTTCGTTTGTGCTTTTTAGTGACTGCTTTTTTAATTTCATTTACCAAAGTAACTTTGCCTTTTTTGGTGTCCTTTTTGTCAGACGAGTCAGGAGTTTCGTCATCAGGTATGCGATTCTTGTTTTCAATGGCTATAATTGTTTCAAGACTGGCATTTTCTTGAGAAGAGGGCAACAGAACAAAAGAAGCCGGCTTGTCGCTGGTCCCCGGGTTACACTGCATCAACTTGAAGTCCTCCTTACTCTCTTGCATATCTCGCTTAACTTGGGCAAGTCTCTCCTTATCTGCCTCTTCTGACATCATCTGATTTGAAACTTCCAAGCTCTCATAACGCAGGGGCATCAGTCTGTACATCCCATCTTCAGATTGCTCATACCTGTAAAAAGTAGGTAATTTTTAGTACTTTCTTTTACATGGATACACACAAGAGTAAGGTTCATACATACCGAAATCGAGAGTATCCAGAGGGTAGACTATAGCCGTGCACTCTAAGCAAGTGGCGAGTGAGCGAAGAGACTCGGGCTACAACCTTGTCGCAGCAATGACAGGCATACGCTCGAGGAGTGCTCTCCGACCTTGTCATATGACGCTTCTTCTCATGGCGGAACATGTGTGCTCGCATGTCATAAATAGTGACCGTTCTGAAAACAAACATTCAACAGATAATAATATGCAACAAGTGATGCTTATTTCCAATTATTATAGCAAATTTTTTTTTTTAAATATAAAGCACAAGATATAAACAGTAGTCTACCGCACGGAGCATATCTTGCATTTGTAGGGTCTGTAGTGAAGATGCCGGTATCGAATGTGTTTGGCTAAGGCAGAGGGCTCGGGCAGTGTCATGTCACAGAAGCTGCATTTATATGAGTTGACGTGCCGTCGGGCATGGTCCCGCATGATCCTCTCAGTTGGAAACAGCTTATTACAAGTACTACACTGATAGTCTTGTTCTATTACTGGTATCTAGATCAGAAAGAATATTATTATTTTTTGTATTCAGCTACACACAAGGTAGACTGAAAGATAGCTAGGTTAAAAACTTGGAGGAACTTGACTGGACTTAGTTTTAAGCTTTGTTTAAATTTTAAAATAAATGTAATTTTACTAGGTATAGATAAACATTTAATCACAATACAGAATATTTAATATTTACATGAAATATTTAAAATGTAAAGATACTCACTAACTAGAGCACAATATAAATTTGGACGTGATAGTAGCAACTGTAGCTACAACGAATGTTGACCTATAAGTCTTTGGCTAATTTGAAAGATGAAAATATCAGAAATTACCAACAATCGGTTCTGATTTTCTATAATTTCCCTCGCATTAGGCAAAAAATGGGGTCTTGAGTATTGTCAAGTATACCTGTCGATCGCAATGTTCCTGGTACTTAGTGTTGGAAGCGAAGACAACCCCACAGTGTGGACAGGCAACTACTCTCTCTTTGGTGTGATGTCGCGAGTGGTAGTTAAGTTTGTTGATATCATTACAGGACTGCCTGCAGCCCAGCCACCCACATGACAGACGGCCATTATCATTAGGTTCCAGGCCAGGAATGTGGCACTTTACATGGTCAATAAAATTCTAAAAGGAATAATACCATAATCAAACCAATGAAATTTCTCACATAATTAAATAACATATTTTCAAAACAGTACCTGAATGCTGGGAAAAGCGAGCGTGCAGCCAGTCCACTGGCACCTAAAGTCAGAAGGAAGAGGAGGAAGTTGGTTCCTCTGAGTAGAATCATACGAGCAACGCTTGAGACACAGGCGGTCTCTAACATTTCTGCCTATCGCCTTAATTCTAGTATGATAACAATGATAATTTACATGGCGAATTATTTCTTGATTGCAAGACGTTTCAAAACCGCAAATGTCCCAAAGACAAAGATATACATCTGAAAGAAAATAAATATATACATAGATTAAAAAAATGTTGTAAATATAAAAATATTCATTCACTAGTTTTAAAATATATTTACACACTGGGTAAGGAATTATAGTCTTTTGCAGAAAATAAAGTGAAGACATATTTTTGTAAAACAAAATTAACTTGATAAGCAATTAATAATTTGCAGACAATCAAAAAAACTTTTTCGGGAAGAAATAATAATGAAGTAAAATCAGAAAATATTTCCTTTGACAATGGTTTATAGACAAAAAATATGATTCTCCACAACAACCTTATTACTTAATATTACGGTAAGATGATTGACAAAACATTTCCGGCACTCACGGAAACTAGAAAAAACGTTGTCATATATTGTTATATTGAAACGTAAATTAACTTACGATCTCCTATTTCACTTTCTTTGACGAAGAGCTCTGGCATGTGACATCTTACGTGCTCTTGGAAGGCAACATAGTCCGTGGTGAAGAACCGGCAGCCCATCCACTCACAGTCATGATAGATCACTTGTTTTGAAATATTCTCTCTTCTCTGACGTTTTTCAGGTTTCTCCTAAAATATTGTAAAAATTTTCATTAAAAAAAATTGGTGTACAAAGGAAAAATATATATAAACATGTAAAACCAACACCCATACTCGTTACGAACCTAACCTAAAATTTTTAATAAAATCAAGTACTGAAATTTGGTAAATTGACTTTATACTCACTGAAGAATCGCCAAATTCGTCAATTGAGAATTTTCGTTTATTCTTTCGATCCAGAGCCAAGATTTCGTCGTCATTTAGTCCTGAGAATTCCGTGCACTCTTCAGGAATAACATCGTATTCAGTTGCATCTATTTTGTGCTGGATATCTATCCATTTATGACAGCGTGATATTCTGTCCTTAATTGTAAGCTTCTTTAGTGAAACGTCTGTCGATGTTTGTAAAACGTCTATTTCATTTTCTTCTTCGCACAGCGAAGTAACTTCCTCTTTACATTCATGTTCGTTGGTTTCCATTATAAATAAAACGCCTTCTATTTTACGCAGATAAAATGCATTTTGAAACTTAAAAACATTTAAAATGTAGCTTATAGTATTAAATCATATTTTTTTAATAATAATGCAATGTTATAATGTGTAAACTATCAACGCACATCGAAAAATCACAACAATAACTGACAGGTCGTTGTCGATTTGATTCACTTTCTGAGCGATATGTCCAAAGCATCGTTTAGTACTGCCAGGCGAAAAATTATAAATATATTATAAAACATTAGTAGTGGATATTCATGTGAATCTAAATCCCAGTATAATATTATGTATTTACATGTAAAAAAAAAAATTCCATGAACCTTTATTTCTTATATCAATTTACAATAGTGTTAGGGCTGTGCTTACAATACTATATGTGCTATCCCTTGATCCTACGCAAAGGTCTTGGGGGTTACAGCATGTGGCTTAAGTGGTAGTGTACATGGGTTTCTCTACTTTCGTTCTACTAGTCTAGAGCCAGATGTCTAGAACTGACAAAGAGGCCTCAGGGAGGTTGGAGTGCAGGGCAGCCGGACAGTGAAACGGAAGACTGGTTAGCTTAAACTGAGGCCTATTTTAATACTTAAATATCTATGAGATTATGTGATAAGGAAAATAATTCTCAACAAAAAACTTACAAGAGTAATATAGAAAGTCTCCATCCAAAGTCAACAATCACAAGCACGCAATGTATTTATATTAGATTTACGGTATCCAAAGTAATCTGTTGATTATGTACAAAAGACTAAAATTCGTCCTTTGTAAAACAATAATTATAATAAAAAAAGTAAAAATTGAAACGGCCTATAATTATTTTTATTACCTTTTCTACAATTTAATTTCAAGGAATGTTTTTTAATATTTTATTTTTGTAAAATTAATATAAGTAAATATACATTATGAGGTGAAATAATAATTTTGTTGAAGAAAATAAAGTCAAAATATATAACATAATTACTTTGATTTTAATATAGAAATGAGTCTATCAGCTTCTCTGAACCCACTTTCTACAGCTCCATGAGCGGCTGAATGGAAATGATGGGAAGTTGCTTCTCCAGCAAAACACACTATCGGCACATTGCTGGAATTTGTTAGCGGATTACTAAGTTCTCTAGCACTTGCGTCAAGACATTCAGTCTCAATACTCCTATAAGAGAATGAGCCTCTTGTCAGTGAATTTGTGTACCACGTAGACCTGCAAACATAACACAGTTACTCTATCAGAGAATAAGTCTCTCTTCGATGAATTTGTAGATTGTAGACCTGCAAACAAGATTGATGTAACATTTTTGATCTGTTGCTTGTTTGCTTTGTTTTGTGACGATGAATACACTCTTAGTCAATATTTTTAAGTAATACTTATTTTGGTATTGTTACCACAGGCATTGAAAGCCATTATATATATTTTTTTAATGGTCCACTTGGAATGTCATAATCGAATAAAGATGATTGAATGAATAAAAAAATAATTAAGAAAAGAGATCTAGAATTTGGCAGCCAAGCAGAGAGAACCTCCCAAGGAAGCAGAGATCATGGAATCAGACCCGGTAAGAAGAGAGAGACGAGTAGAGTCCAGAGGCTTGAGTGCTCTTAAACAGCTACAATGCTCACATTAAATCCACTTATCAGCTATTTGTCATAAAATACGATATATTAATATATTTACCTTCGTATTTCACTGGGCAGTGGGATATCATACGCTTTACCAATGAAATATTTAATCAGCCTATGAATTCCTTCAAGAACTTCATGGGTGGATTGTAACTCCATATTTTCTGCAGCAGTTCCTGCCACCCAGGCACACAGCAAGAACGGCTGATGCTCTACTGTACTGAATGAATAAACTTCGGTTAACCAGCTTTCTTCATCTAAAAATTGTTCCTTATCGCTGTCCTTCCAGAGTAACTCAAAATTCATAGATTTTTCAGGCCACCACTGTTTTGGAAAACGTATATATATTTTATTCATGGTGCACATTGCTACTCCTCTTATAGATATAATTTTGGAATCAGGAACAGAAGGTGTAAACATTGTCTCGTATCTACAAAGAGAAAGAAATCTATTATTTATTGAATCGTATTAATAATTTAATGTTATAACATTCAAAATATCTTATAAACAGACCTCTCTTTTAAAACTCCAAGAGAAACGGTCACAATAGCATGGCGCGAAACATATAAGCTACCGTCTCGACAAGTTATTTGCACAGGGGACGAGTTACTACTCGTGCCTTTTTGTGAACCCCATTTTATATTTAAAACCTCTTTATTGAATAACATTTCCACGTTCAACTCTTTAGATGGATCCGGATGTTTCTTCTGAAATTATCACATTATTTGTCACACTCACAAAAATATTTTACTTGTAGTAGTGGTGATTAAAAATCTATAATTTTATGGTAGTTTAAAAAAAACAACTTTAAATATTTAAGTAAAATAAAAAAGTATATAATAGAAGATTTATTTCCTTAAAAAAAATGTGTGTTCAGTGGAATGGTCATCAACCTCATAAAAAGAGTGATAAAAGGGGTAGAAAAAATAGGGAATTAAGGATTCTTTCAATGATGCATTATATATAATTCAACATATTGCTAAAATATATAATAGTTTAACAGCTTTTAATTGGTATGAATAAAGTTTATTTCAGGTAGTCCTATCGGATAAGCACGAGGCCAAAGATTGGAAGGCGTAGAGATCAGTTAATCAGGTAAATATTACCCTTCAGGATTGTAGATACTTACTAATAAAATATCCATAATAGTTGCATATCCTTTGCCTTTCCAGTTCAGCCACTGCTCTCCGTCATTATCCCATGATTCTTTCAGGCTATTGAGAGACTTATTCAAGAGATCATTGGAAGTTAATTTGGCCTGATTACTTTTCAAGAACCAATCTAAGATCTGGTTAGCCACTTCTCTATCTTGAACTCCTTCTGACTCCAAATACTTTTTGAAGCTTAAGTAACATCAAAGGTTTTATTTTAATAATAATGTATATAACCATTTATTTGTCAATCAGTATTAGAAATTGAGTATAGCAGTGTATAATAAGTTTTATAAGTACCCTTTCATCAAGATATATTATCATTTATTATCAGCTAATTGTATACTAAAATAGCTTATATTATCAAACCTTTGCACTTCATTTAGACAACAAAATAAATAAAGAGATAGAAAATTTAATAAAAAAAAATTGTTGGAGAATTAACTAATGCTATTAAATAATAAGGAAATACAAAATAAGCATACAGTACATATTGCAAAGGGGCGAGGTTTAGTCAAACATTACTATCTTTGAACCTCGTGTAGTTATAAACGAAATTATATAAAACTTACTGAGTTCGGACATAATCATCAAGCGATCCGGTTGATTTCTTTTCAATAGATTTTCCACTCTCGATGATGGACAGACAGACATCACGATATATTTTGACACTATCATCGGGGACTCTGGCTTCCGAATTAATAAATATTTTTGCCTTGGGGCCAGGCCTTCCCAGCACATTCATATCCTTGACCAACGTGTAGACTGCATTATTCTTTTCACCGTGGCACCTGTGTAAATATATTCAATGCATTGTTAAAAGCTTTTACAACAACATAATTAAATATCTCACACTGACTCACTCTAATATTTGCTATTGTACTTTTTACTACATAAGTGCAGAATTAAAAAACATCCCGATTAAAACTTAATTTTTTTTCTTTTGTTTCAATTTGTTTTGATAAATCAAGGAAAAAAATATATATATGTTTTTTGGGATTCATTTGTTGCCGAGCCGAGCCGGATTTCAAATTTGAGATCATTTGAGTACTAAAATACGAAATCCATGAACGCTACCACCTAGGCCACATGTTTTAAGCCCCAGAACCTGCGCGCAGGATCAGGGAATAGCCACACACCGTATTGTAAGCATATCCTTGACAACAATTGTAAATTAACATAAGAAAATAAATAATTTTGAATAATTTTTTTTTAATGCTTATGTGTTTACACTTTGGGTGTACCATCTGCCATGGGTAGATGAAAGTTCTTGCCCAGCACACTAGAAGGGCCGTAAAACCCCATCGGTCTATTACTGAGCAGTTCGAGGCCATTCTAATCCTCGGTTTCTTCGGGTAAACTTAGTCATCAGGACTATGCTACTACCAAATCTTTGCACTCGACATGAACAAAGATAAATCTCGACATAACGATCGCGACTCGTTGCACCTGATACAGTTGAGACTCTGGTTGTGTTTATTGAGTCCAATGTAAATACTAAGAGCAGCGGTTAAATGATGCGATTTCGCTAATGTTTTAACTTTTTCAACTGAACTGATAAAAATTAAAAATCATGTACTATCGTTTAGTGCAAATTGAGTGCGGGGAAGACTCACCACTGAGCCCCCAGGTCCACGATGTTATCAGCAAACGGGACTGTGTTGATCCTCCCCCCGAGGTGGTCGTTGGCTTCCAGGCACAGGACCCGGCAGCCGGCCTCGTGCAGCCGGCTGGCGGCCGCCACTCCCGCCCCTCCCGCCCCGACCACTATCACATCGTACACTTGCCTGCGAACAGAGCGGCAACAATATACAGCGTGGACGCGCAACAAGTATGGTGGGGCTCGAGGGCTCCATTCGTCCTTCGAGGACCCGGGAACGACAAGCTTAGAGATTTGTTGGTGCCTTCTCTCAGAGAAGGCATCGTGTTTTATATTTTACACGCAGACACACAGTGAAAATTCATCATGAATAATTTTTAGCAATCTACATAAAGTATGGATAGGCTATATGACAACTGTTTAGTTATTGAGTTATTTGTATGGAAATTTTATTTTGTACAAAAAACATGCTAGGCTTGCAAAAAATAAAACCACAGTAACAAAAATACAAACATTCTTGGGTGCAGTCCTTTTGCGTTTAGTGCTGAGCGAAAGTGAAACGCGAATGCGAATTTTGAACAACAATACGTACAGAGTGTGTGATAAAAATACGATAGCAACAGGTACTTACGTCATTGTGATTTATCGGCAAGTCGAAAAACTAAGCGAACAAATGTTACACAAACAAAGCGGCGATATAAATAGTTTGCCGGTATTTTAAAAGATAGCGGTAAGTCGGCCAGTCCTGAGCATCACTGAGCATCACTGAGCATCACTGGGCATCACCGAGCTGCCAGGCGGCCTGATGCAGTCTGAGGAGCATTCGCTTTAACTTTGAGGAAGGTCGATGTAACAATATCACGCCCGCACTGCGCGGGACTTGTTTACTCGCTCGAGTGCTCAGTATTGATACGCTGAATATGTTTACATGATAATCTGTCACTTGATATGTGACGTGAAAATTTATCGTTCATACCTCCTCAATAAACGGTGTAACATATTTATAAAAAAATTAATAAATTAACTGACACGAGTAGTTTCGCGCTCGTCCTTGAATATTAATGTCTGCAAATAAACTCCCAATATTGTAGTATATCATCGCGTGATCCGACCCCCAACCTCATTGATCCTTCCAAGATACTTCCATCTGGAAGTACCTTGGGCCATCTGGGCTCCTGATATTGTTTATGTAGCTTGCTGCAGACGGAGTATCAGATCTAAACGCCAGAGCTTTATAAGGAAAGGATTATTTAATAATGCTATTGGGCAGCAGCAATACAATAAAACTACGGTGTAGAAGGTCCCGGGGACTCACTGCATTATTTTCCCCTTAGAAAACCATGAACACTGGTTCAGCATGAGTACATCCTCAGTGAAATGATCGCCAACCTCTTCTGAGGAGAGGCACTTGATGAGGAAGATCCTTCCATATTTGTTGACGTTCTCCCCTGATCATTTGCAATGGGTAAAAAGAAGGACCCACATCGTGCCAGGTACTATATTTACTGCATGACTTGTGATAAAATTTATGTTACCACTGGTCAAGCACCTGCTCGTGAATAAAATACCTGCCAAACGATTACTGATTTTTTTAAATAGAAAAGATGTTAAGGGTTGAATAATGATTGCTCTTTCTGTGTAACGATAAGAGGTGCGAGACATACATTTCTATGGTCCTGGTGAAATTTCTCCCCTCGTGTAAACTTGATGAGCAAGTAAAGTACCAACTACCTGTACATTGTCCGCCTGCCCTGCCTGATCTCGTACAAACAGATAAATTCAACCTCGAAATACACTAGAAGAACAACACGAGACTAACACATGCAGCCATAAATCACAACATTTATTATTTATTTACAATAAGTACATATCTACAAAACCTACTCAAAAGGAACCGACTGGCATGTATAGAATAATTAAATTAAACGCGCACTTCTATATTAATAAATAAGTTTATATTTTAAAACATTTCATATAATCTATTTTTACTCATAACTATAAAAACCTAATAAATAAAAAAAACATTAAAATAGTGCTTAATTTAATATACTTATCAAAAATGAAGGAATCATCTTTCAAACATGTATGGGCGTATTTGTGTGATTTCAGTGGTGGACTTTTTACAATATATATATATATATGAAAATGGGATAGTTAGGAAGTATTAAATAAATAAATAAAAAAAGGAAAAACCACTAGAAACTAAATATGGAGTTTCTGGTCGTCATTAGACCTAAAGCATTTTTTTTTAAATTTCTTAAAATAATAAAAACCAATAATTTTTATAGTGGATAGAAATCGAAGATTAAGAAAGCATATATTTTTGTATTGACTGATGAAATCTAATACTGTGCTCGACAAAACTATGGTTAGGTTGTCTGTTAAAGATATATCTCGCATTGTCGTTTTGGTTTCTTGATGTTTAATTTTTAAATTAAAATGTTATCCAATATAGATCAGGATTCTGAAGTATCTATGAAATGACATTAATTAATGTAATATGTTTTCAGGATATATTAGTCACAAGGCAATGGTGATTAAGTATCTTAGTAGTTACGTATATCTTATTCAAAATAAATACAAAGAGTTGTAATAATTATTACGAGTATACTTGTGCAACTGCTTATTCATTACGAGTATATTGCCATTTTTTACCACCATGCCTGTATATAAAAATAGTCATTCGCTTTTTCCATTTCAATGAGGTCAATATTTTATGATTTGATTAAAGATAAATCTTAAAGTTCTATAACATATTTTTATGGCTTTATGGTTTAACCAAATCTAATATATTTTACGCATCATTAAATACGACACTGCTTCCCATCATTCCGTTTTTATTTATAGTGAGTGTACCAACGTTTATTTACTGCATGAGTATCAGCCTCATGTAAAGTGATAGATTATACTTGAAAGATAAATAAATCTAATTCAATAATATTTTTATTTTAATTATGTCTAAACAGGTCAATATTGGATACCAAGTTTATTTATTCTATGACATCATCTACACAAAATAATACCTTATAAAAAAACTTTTTTATCATGGTTTCAAAGCAATCAAAGCAACGCCATCATTTCTTCACCTGATTCTACTTGTAGTTCTTACAAAGGTGTCGCAACTGCCATGACAAAGATTTACTGAAGCCAAAATATTCCTGATTACCTTTTCATAAGTGGTCTCCTGTAATTTTTACCCCTTCGTCAGCGTTCAGGTGACGCCATTTCTCAAGTTGCTGCACCTACAGATATACTTGGATTTTTAATCCGATTTAAAAATTAAAAAAAAAACCCTCTTTGATACGGACAGCTGCCATCGCTGAGTTATAGTCTGCGTGTATTTTTTTTTTAAAGGGGGCTCACCTGGAGGAGTCGCGCGTGCCGGGGCTGCTGGGGCAGGTGTCCGCCACTTCCGACCAGAAGCCGTACAGCCGGGAAGGGTTAATGTCAAAGCGCCAAAGCCTTCCATTTAGCGCAGGGAAGCCAGACCAGGGCTGCGGCAGATTGACAACGTATCGTGTTACACAAGGCAAAAACGCTAAATATACCATTCTATTAAATAACTATTATTCGAGCAACTGCAACAACTCCGCGTGAATCAATTTAATATTTATTTATATGTTTAGATCAACTTATTAATAAATACAAAAAACACAACAAAATACGTCACGTCATTGTGCAAGTTATTCAGTTTCATAGCACGGAACTTTTAAATATTTTGTAAGTTATAATAATATCAATTAAAAGTAAAATATTCAACAATAATTACTCTGGACGAAAGTGTTTATTTTCGATATGATGATCGCATAAGTATATATTTTAATATTTTTTCTCATATTACTTCATGAGTATACAGTGTGACAATAATATGTATGTAGCAGAACGATTTCATTATCTCGTCCTAGTAGTTGGGATTATCATCTCTTTAGCTCTTTAACATCTTTTTAGACTCTGTCTTGGCAGACGAATACCAAACTAATGAAGATTTGGATCTGTGCCTATGTTTATTTATCAAGTAAAATACAAGTAAATTTTTCTACCATGTAAGTATTTGTCACGACAACTTTAGTAAAATAAATCGATTATAAAATAAATTGAAACCGTATACGTGTGATGCAAAATTTATATAAATATATTTAATTAAGATTGAAGAATAAACCTCCGCAAAGTGGCAGCTCCCAAAATTGTAATAGTTCAGCGTGGAAACATAAATGAATAATGGCTAATTTATTTACATGTGGTATTTATACACTCACTCTGATAATACGTTAAAAAATAAAGTGTACGACTGCTAATTTGTTGTTTATTTAAAATGAAAGCCCGAACTAAATTATGTTTAAATAGTCCGATTAAACGAGGCAGACATGAAATTACACTGTCTAAAAGCCGCGTGCATGCAAATTTCAGACTCCATGATGAAACATACAAAGAAAAGAAGCTAAAACAATTATTTTAATCTTTAAAGATGCGAGTTTGCAGTGAATGGATCATTTTAAGTGTTGAAGCGTAACAAAAAACACAAATTGCCTGTAATATGAAAAAGTGCGGTGAAGCCTCAATTTTCAGATCGCGTGCCGAGCCAGAAAGCCTCTTCGCAAAACTCTTCTCTAATTCACGGTGAATCATGCTGATTATCTAGAAACTTGATTATATTTTGGCTTCTTAAGTTACGTTTATTTTACTTAAAACCATGTATTATTATCTATATATTGATATTTTTAATATAACTTGTTGTTTTTCTTCGTTATTTTAGATTGTTTTTTATTTTTTCATGAAAGTTTCAATTTGGTTTTTCGGATTGAATATATTTGAAATTCAAGTGGTATAAAAGTAAATAACCTCATAGTAAAAATTTTACATTTAAATATATTCTAGTATGGATATTAATATTTAGGAACGCATATATTCATGGCTCTTTTTAAAGATATTTTTGTATGCAGCTGTGTATATTTTATTTAAGGTATATTAAATTAGTATAAAAAACTAATTTGCAGTTCTATTTAATTTACAGATATTTTATAATATATTAAAACAGGAAGGTCTTTCCAACGAAGCACCCGTTTAGTGTATATTTAATTTTTAAAAAAATTACTTGCTATGCGCCGCAAAAGATATTTTTGAATATGCTTTAGAGTTTAATTTAATATGAAATGTAAAACCTGCAAAAAATTAGTTGCATAATATTTTTTTCAGTAACTGTTTTATTTTTCTCGTCGATAAGTTAGTGTTATTTATTGCGAGTAAAGCATTATTATGTAAGAAGGCTGTCCCGTTATTTAACCGGAATTGTGCGATCTGCGGCTGTACTTATATGGAATCGAGTTAATTTGTGTCCAAAAAAGACAACTCCAAGCTCATGACCTAATAAATCCAACCTCAAAAATATCAACCAACTGTTGATTCAATATAAGAAAAACAATAAATTTCAATTAATTGATCATCGATCATAGTTTGATTTATTTCTTTTGAATTATTTGACAAATTAACTCCTAAAATGAGTCCCGGAGTAACACTAGTAATAATGACAAAAAATATATAAATGCGGTTCTTTATCCTTTCTTTTACCGCTTCGTCTCCAATTTCTGGAAAAAATATTGTTATTTTATTTTTAATACTGATATGAAAAAGGTGCTTTCTTGTGCTTTTTATTAATTTTTAAACTGGCAGCTTTGGTAATGGCGCAGCTTCATGTTTATGTGTGAATTTCAATTCATATTAATTGTCCGTTGTTAATTATACAAGCCATAAAGCCGTGAAGTGTTTTGCAATTTTAATGCTTACTGCGTGGTAAAATTTTCAACCTATTGCATGCCAGTGAACTAACAAATGGATAACTATATCCATACACACACTTAAGCTCCGCACCGCGTGCACACAGCACTGTGTCCTCTATAGCAGTGTTTTTCAACCTGTGGGTCGCGATGCTTTACTCGGGGGGACGCGGGTAAAAGAAAAAGTCAACTGTTTGTAGGTCCTGCACTACAATTTTTAAAATCACTGACATAATTTTAATAAGGCCCTAGGCCTAAGCAAAGGGGGTCGCGTATTCAAAAAGGTTGAAAACACTGCTTTATACTTTCTAGACTTCAGTAATACTACACAATGCGAGGAATGCAGTTCTGTCCTTCCACCCGAGGCAGCTTTATTGCAACAGCAATGTGGATATTGCATATGTCAAGTAATCATTTGAACCCTAACCCTTTTTTATGTTATGAAGTGCTATGAATAAAAACATGTTTTTGTATAGAAACAGTCATTCTTACTAAAGGATAAGCCTAATGTCTTCAAAATTAATTTAACATGAGGGGCTCGTATAGTTTTAAAAGCAAACATATTAGAATTTGCATCATAAATAATAATATTATTTGCAGGTAGTTTCAGTGAAGCCTCGTCACCGCGTCGGCGGCGGGTTTTTATGATGGAGCATTGTCAAGTATATTATAGAGCCGAGCAGGCATTGCTGCTCTGCAGAGAACTGGACGGGAGCCGAGCTGGCCCTGCTGCAGGGTGGGACGACCCGTTGCGTGGTGCCAGGCCCTGGTCATGCAAAAACTTGTTCCCTTCCTGTGTCAGAGCAGCAATGAGGCACCGCAAGTACAGAGACTCCACGGGTACTTGTCTTTTTCTCAGTACATGTACAGCAATCCGCAGCTGCGATATTTTACTTGAATATATATTTTAAAATATACTAGTTACGAGACGACCAGCATAACAAACTTTTACGGTAATTTGAAAATCATGTTAGGCAGTTCATAAAAAAATATTTTCTATAAAAATAACTTCACTAGAGCAGACGTCACATAATGTGGACCGAAAACTCAACGTCATTTAATCCTGCTTATGTTCAGTTTAATCAGATGATAATTTATTTAATATTACTACTTATCTCTACAAAACACAGAGTAGTCGAAAATAAATTATACGTAGTAGTCAGAATTCTCGCTTCTTGTAGCCAATTTTTTTTTACAGTCATTTGAAATAACAAGTACCGTTTAATTTAATAAACAACGGCACATAACAACAGGAGTAAAATATATAGTATATGGTTAGAAAGTTTGAAAAAGAACTTTTGGGCATGCAGTGCATTATTGCTTGTATATATTACACGCCATTGCTTTACTTTGGTCTGTTTGAGTAAAAGACTGTGAATAGGACAGTAAAGAAGAGTTTTTATGGACCATTTTGGAAGTATTTCCTAAATAAGTGTCTTTATGATTTTTATGGTTGTATTTTCTAAAGGGAAGTTGGGCCTATGGTTTTTTAATACTTTTACGACAGTAATATACTTTCATTGGTAGGAAGCAGTGCGTACCCCTGTGTGTAATAAAATATATGTAATAAATGCACAGTAAGTTTGATATATTATAAAGAAGTACATGAAAAATTAAACCGTGTTTTGTTTAAAAATTAATTTGTTGCAAAATCAAAAAAACATGCATTATTATAATCAAACCAAATTAATTTGGGTATTCCAAAGTGGACAGTTTATTGTTATGATATAGTTATTATGATATGTTAGTTTTATTATTTTTATTTAAACAATTAAAAAAAAGTTTTTATTTGACTTGCGGTTGATTTTAGATTGACTACGTCACAAATGAGAGAGTCTTGCACAGAATGCACGAAGAAATATAACTCCTGACGTTTGTAAAGAAGCGGAAGGTCTCCTATTTTGACCCCATTTATCGTACAGTAAGTATAGCATCCCACAGCTGATTGTCAAAAAAAAAATCGAAGGAAGAAGGGGCATTGGAAGGTAGAAAATTACGTGGATGCGGAATTTGCGTCAGTGGCTGGAGGTCGAGAGTATAGCCGAAGTAGTGAGACAGGCCTAGGATGGAAATATGTTCGATGAAATGGTCAACAACCTTCTATGAGGAGAGGCACAAGAAGAGTGTCCAGATTTTATTTCTTTATTACTTATACAGTAATACCCCGCTTTACGCGACCTCGTTATGCGCGGTTTCACAATAACGCGAATTTCAAATTTCGCGTTAAAATGCCTCGCATTACGCGAATTTCTCATTTTAAGAATGTGTATGAACATAATGTAGTCATTGACTTCTCTTAACAATTAAAAACAGTGTTGGGTGCTATGAACGTATCTTAGAATTAAAGTGATTGATTCAAAAGGTTCGTATTTTTTGTATTAAGTTTTGACTATGTATGTTAAATCGTATACCCTGATATACGCGAATTTCACTTAACGCGATTTTTTCCGGAACGTATCCCTCGCGTAAAGCGGGGTATTACTGTAATCTATACACAGGGTTAGGCAGTGAAGTATGGATGATTTGAAATAACAGTTACACACTCATTTTTCAACGAAACATACATTTTATTTTTTCAATGTGTAACTTGGATGTTGCCATTACAAAAATCTCCTGACGAGCAGACGCCTCCACTCTTTATCCACCAAGGTTATCCCCACGTCGCGTGGCGCCCCGTTCAAATCATCCATACCTCCCTGCCTAGCCCTGTATTATCCACAAGGTCTGTCGGGGGCAGCCGAGGGTGCTGGATGGTGTGGCAGGGCAGGCTCTGGCAGCCAGAGGGGCTCGGCAATAAATGGGGTAGCAGGAATGGGCGCTGGTGAGGAGCCCGGTTAGGTGGCGAGGTGGCGAGGCGGCAGAGTACCGTAAGGCCGGGGCGCCGACTACAGTTACTCGCTCCGACTTCTGCGCGGAGAAAGGCTCTCACTCTTGCAGATCGAAGGCAAGATATAATAATACATAGCGATGCAGCGGATACTGCATCGCCGGATATCCAAGCGGCTAACTGGCTAGAATTATGTTCAATTACCTGAAACTAGATTTTACAAGTACAAACGATCACCTGGAATGTTACATTTTTCATTATTTTAAAACTTAGTATTTGTGAAATGGCATTTCTAAAATGTCAGCGATTCATTTCGGACATTTCCGACAGTAACATTTATAGTAAATATTAAAAAACCTCACTCAGGGCTTCACATTCAACTCCATCAGTTTCTGCTCCGCTAAAGCATTGTAAGGGAAAAATCAGTTTTAAATGTGATATTGTAAAAATTATTTAGATGTGAGTTTTGTTAATTTATCTCATGTTCAACCCGATCTTTGTCCAAAACTTAAAAAAGAGAAACCAAATAACGTGAAATCACATCTTTATTTAATTCAGTAATTATCTGAGTAAAATGCCTTTCACGCAGTCATTTATTTACTCAAGCAGATCAAAGTTATCATTTAATGATCTATCTAATAAGTGTTTCATGTTTTACCTGAAAAGCGATATTTCCATAAAATTAAATAAAAAAACTGTTTATGACAAAGCTCTAACGCCACGTGATACCATATTTAATATTAATATGACAAAAATGGCATTTTAAGTATAAATATATATTTTTTGAATATATAAATAAATTCAGTATTTAGGCAAAAACCGTTTATATTTTATATCGTTTTAGATACACGATGCATGTCCTTACAAAGACTAGTTATATTTGGACAGGTGCAAGTTGAACATTGATATGGGGGAGTTTTGAAATTGATTTCATCGGCGGGCGATGATTCATTGTGCTCGAAAAGTGAGGGTTTTGTATTTACATATGTACTGTGTCACAGTAACCATGATCGTGTAATCAGATACACGCAATCAAAGTTAATTATTTTATAATTTATTAACAGTACATTTACTTAGTTATTTGTATTTTAATTCGTATTAATTTTGCTATTACGACATGAAAAAGGGAGTGGTCATTTTATGTCGCCCGGTTGCTAATCGATCATGGCATTGCAGGTTTTTTTTTCAAAACAAAGAGAAAATCATTAATTTAACGGAAGTACTGCACTTTGAAAGCAAATTTAAATAAGTTACGTACTTGCACATTAAACCTTACATTTGCAAGGATTTGTTACTTTTATACAACTTTCGTACTATTTATTTCTAAGGGATGAGACGAATACGCACGGGTAAATAATCTGATTACTCATAGTGATAAATTAGAAATAGTTTGCCACTCAAACTCAAAAACGAATCAATATTACCTCGTGAGCCCCCCAACCTGCGCGCAGGACCGGGGATCGGCCGCACACCGTATTCTAGTCATAGGCTTGAGAACTATTGCAAATTAACAAAAATAAAGTCAACCAGATTAACACTGAAAACCGGCTCAGCGGAAGTATACGTTCAGGGAGACGGTCGTCGACCTCCTCTGAAGAAGAATCAGATAGACTATGGAACCCGGAGCAACAAATCGCACCAACACCTGCAGCCAGCCAATAGCGTCCTTTATTTATGCAAGTCGGTGGCGCGATTTGTTGCTACGGGGGAGAGAGGCCTCGAGGCTATGATAAAGACGAAGCGAAGTCAAAATCTACCCCAACGGTCGCCGGTAAGGGTAGATCCGCGGCTCGCGGCACTCGAAGTCGGCCAGGGAGGACGCGAGCCGGCCCCGAGCGGAGGCGGAGAGGTGCGGAGAGGACTTCTGCCGCGCAAGCTCCTCGCCGAGTTCATCCGGCGGCAGAAAAGTCTCGCCGCGGGCACTTCACATATCGTCAAACTACTACACGAAAGCTGCCGAGGCGCGAGGGAGCGAGACCGCGGCCCCCCGCCCCGCCCCCCCGCCCCGCCCCGCCGCTACCTGCCGAGCAATGCGGCCCTTCAGGCGGCAGTCTGCGGCCGACCGCCGAGCCGCGCGGGTACTCTGCTGGAGAGACGGCTCCCCGCGCTCGCTTGACTGTATTAGTTCGGTTCCTCGAGTGTCCGCGCTTCCAACGTCCGCGTTTTGAACGGCCCCGCGCGTTGTGATCTGAAATAAGTTTGTTTTTGTTTTGCGAAAAAATACGACCGTCGGCGAGCCGCGAGCGGTGCGAATCCTGTGAAGTGAAGTGCCGAGAGAGATAACGAGTTTATTCGCGATTCGTTTTTTTATGCAACGGTCGGAGGAGAGGTCCGCTCAGGCCGCCCTCCGAGGAGGAACCGTCGCTCGCTCTCCCGGTGCCCTCGCGGTCGCGCTTCGAGGGGGCGAATCGCTCGGAACTCTCGCATCGCAAAACCGGGAAGAGGACGAACCCGTCGAAGGATGCGAGGCGAGCCGGCGGAGGCGCGGGCCACGGAAGCAGAGCCGGCCCAGGCGGGGGGGGCCGCCCGGCGCTTCACCCGGGCCCCGGTCCTCCCGGAATAAGTCCCTCCGGCTCCCGCTCCCGCTCGGGCTCCCTCGGCGAGGGAATCGCGAATCACCCCCGACTGCGCGCCTTCCCGCGGTTTCCGCGAGCCGTCCCCGCGCGCGTTCTAGGTCGACCCGTTTCTCCCGAGCGGACGGACTCGATGTTTCGTTTTGGAGTAGAGCCGACCGCGACGGTCGTCTGAGGCGGGACGCGACCGGCGAGGAGAGAGCGTGATGTTGAAGCACATCCTCACGACCACCCCGGGAAACGGGGCCCTGTCGAACGGACAGAGAGGAATGGGGTCGGGAGAGAGAGGCGGAGCGGCGGGAAGACCCGAGAGCGCCGGAGAGAGATCGGAGAGGGAGTCCAGAGACGCGTCCTCCAGGGGGGACGACAAATCCAGAGACTGCGCCAAGTCCGATTCGCGAGAAGGCTTCAATCCACGCATCGACGGCAGAAACGAAGTGCCCGCCCGAGAGCCGGGCAGAAACGACCGAGTCGACGGCCTGGGCCCCCGGACCGACGCGAGGGGGGATCCTCGCGATAGAAACGAGCTTCTCTACAGGGAAGTCTCGACTCCCGGGAGAGGGGAGCCTCGCTCCGAGTACTCCAACGCCCACGGCGGAGACCTCACCCCGAGAGAGCTCTCCGGGAAGCCGACCGAGACGAGGAACGACTTGTCCTCGAGAAACGTGCTCATAAACCGAATCGAGCACCATCGAAACGAATATCACTCCAGGGATCCGGCGCTGAACACGTCCGGAAGGGAGTACCGAGGCGACATAACCCCGCGGGATCACGCCGGCAAGCACGAGCAGTACCACCGGTACCAGAACGCCCCGGCGAGACCCGTCACCAACCACTCCGTGAACCACAGCCAGCTGAGCGTGACGGCCGTGCAGAGGCTGCCGCAGCACCAGCCTCTGAACGTGTCCACCCTCAACTCCTCCAAGCACTCGCTGGGGGGGACCTCCAGCAGTGCCAGTCCGGGGGGGAGAGGCGCGCCTCCGCTGGCTCCGAAGTACGCGAACGGAGGGTTCAACATATCGAGAGTGTCGACAGTGCCGAACGGGAGACCGCCTCTGACGCCGGCCAGTCTAGTGCCGGCCAACGTTTCCCGATTTATGAACCGATCCAAGGAGGTGGGGATCAAGGAGATGTTGACCTCTCTGGGTCTGCTGTGCTTGGTGAGCCTGCTGCTGGCTCTGCTGTCGTTGATCTTCCTCCTGAAGATATCCCCGGTGACCTCCACGGACATCCGGGAGCTGCTGCGGGCGGAGCAGCTGTCCGTGATCAGCGCGGAGGAGTACGTGGTGGTGTACGAGGTGACCCTCGCCCTGTGCGCGCTGACTCTGTCCCTCAACCTGTGCTGCTTGCTGGTGTGCGCCATACAGTTCCTCTTCGCCGTGAAGCTCGTCAATTCTCCAAACGGGGGTGGCGGAAGGTGAGATGTACTCAAAATTAATTAGAAACTTTAAAACTACAGTCAAGCTGCGAATAGCAAAATAGCTACTTGCCGTTTGTGGTACACCGAAATGAAATAAAAATTTGGAGCGAGAACTGTAGTAGCACAAATAATAATACACGACTAAGTATGAATTGGTTTCTTAGGGTGTAATTAAACCGTCATACAATTTACTCATTATTTTTAAACGTATCGCAATCGAGCCATATATATTCGATGATATTACATTGGACTTAATTAGTTTAACGAACGTACATTTTTGCAGAGCAATTTCCATACAACGAACAAAACGATATACGTAATTAAAATTTGATTATTTCATCTGAAATAATAGAATTGAGTGGTTAACTTTTCGTGGGAGACGATACCGAAGATAAAAGCGTTTAAAGTAGTAATTGATAAAGGATTCTTCTTGTTCTCGGGTAATTATCCCATCATCGCTTACAGATCTAATTTTCTGTACGTGTTCGTGGGACAGGCCCGTTCAATTTTAATGAATTTCAACTCGTCGCTAGTTTCCAGTCGCGTGCTTCGCTTCGTGTGAGATTTGTTATCCCTTGCTCGTATTGTTTGAACACCGGGCCTGAAATGGGGCCCCATAGCGTCGTGGTGTGTTCACGTGAGAACATGTCAATTAAATGTGTGAGGAAGTTTTAAAATCCTCCCTACTATAAAAGGAAAGGTATTTGTTTAAAACAATTAAATAAACGGCTATTTTTCAAATGCAAAGTAAATAAAAAGTTTACTCCTGATGTATGATTTAAAACTTTTTTTTTTTAATAAACTCTTGTCAAAGAGGTCTCCTCATAGATCCATGCCCGGATACATGGCTGATGCCAGTTTAGACAAAGTTAATTTATAATTATATTACACGCGTCGATGCACATTGCCAAAAAAATATGATCTTAAATTTATTGAAATATTCATTTGGAATATAAAATCAAACCTACAAATAAAATTTTAAGGCACATATTAAAATCATTGCTTGAAAAGTGATTTAGCCTGAAAAGCGTGAGTTCGCTGTCGAAATTTTCAGCTAAGTCCAGCTTCCGGTCGGGACGAATCCCTCCCCCTGGATGCGGGCCTTCCCAGCCATGATGAGCATCCGCCGCTCAGTGCCGCCGACACTACCGAAATGCGATTACACCGCCATAACGATTATTAAATCATAATCGCGCCGGTCTGATGAAAAGCACATCGGCAGCGCCATTGTGAAAAGGACTTCGCAGTCGAGTAATTTGCAGATTTTTCAGTCATTCGTCGTAGTGTTAATCTAAAAAAAATCTGATGTTAATCGGAGTGTAATCTAACAGATTAAGTCGGCTATTGAAAAACAAGTTACTATTTTAAACCACAAGCGAGAGACATTCAAACTCAGATAATCATAAACCAGACTATATTGCAATTGTGACAAAGTATCGTAAAACTTTTTTTTCCTCTAAGGTATTTCCTTCATTTTTAACATTTGTGGTATATTTTTTGGCGAAAAAAAACCACTCGGATTTGAACTCGAGATCTCACTTTCGGTGACGGTGGCAGTTAAAATAATAACCAACGAATACTTGCACCAAAAGTAAATCTGCAGAGCATTAGTTGACTCTAAAATAAGAAGCAGATATAAAGTTTTAACTCACTAATTTCAACAAAAATTAAAGTAAGTCAAGAAATATTAACAGTTTTACGGACAATACGATCGTGTTGTAAGCTGCTATTATATTTTCTTATTACTTCTTCCAACGAAGAACCGCCCATTTCTACTCCCAAGTCCGAGAGATGACACTCGACTAATGTTCAATCTAAAATTACTGAAAAATTTATTCCAACCACTGTAGGAATTGTGAGAGCCTAATAAAGCCTTCTCCGATATAATAAATGCACAAGTCGAACTGCTGGCTGTGTGGGAAGCTTCATAACCTCAGCTCGTTACTGGTCGATTGGCATCAGTTTCCCGAGGTACAGCTTTATTGTATAAACATGAGGCCGCATTGCCGCTGCGGGAAAGATGGCTAATTAGTTCTGGCTGATAAGGTATAACACGGAAGATTTTAAAGAAATTATACCACACCGAGTACATTTTTTCCACTGCAAAGTGTGAGGCTTTTGTCCAAGAACATTAAACCCAGGAATATCTAAAAAAAAAATAACTAAAAAAAAAATTATGGCGACTTTTAATTAAATATGTAGCAAAGGCAAACATATAGTGAGCACTTGTAATTCTGTACAGGATCCTAAATTTAATTTACCCATGATTTATTTGTAAATCTTGGGAAACACACAAATAAAAAAATAAATAATTTATTGCCGCAAACAATCCACCAAACTCTTGTTTTTTTTTTTAAATATACAATTAAAACGTTGTTTGTGAATAAAAAAAACAATGAATCAGTAATTGCAACATTGCCTATATAAAACCTTATTGCTCAAATTGGAGGATATCTTGCCTTTAAAAATACTTGCGTAAAGTAACTTTTCGTGCATATAGGAAACATTTGAAATATTGATTGTCATTTTGAATTATTTTATAATTGAAGAAGTTCAATCAGATATAATTTGACTTAATTGTTATTAAGAATAAGGGTTTATGTGAAGCTAAAGTCTAAATACCCAGCATATGAATTTAATTCTGTTGTTTCGTCTATCTACTGACTACTATCGACTTCCATCTGTTCACACCATTAGCAACATGGAAATGGAAATTGGCGGTAGGAACCTCGCCCTTTCCCGTACTTTGTATTCACTAAGGCAAGCAATGGTAATTTTCTAATTATTTTTAATTTACTGCGCTGCAGGGCTTCTAGTCAAAATGCGTTGCACGTGTAATTAGTGGCATAAATTGTATGGGCATTTTAGATTGTTAGAGAATTGTCTGCGGTGTGGGTATGATGATCATATTTATGTTTTAACGCAGAAATACGCTCTGCAATTATGACGTAATGAAAAGGTACATTTTGCAGGCCTGTAAACTATCTAAGCAATGTTATTTATTATCATTAAATAAGTTTTAAATATTATAGCATTTGGTAATTTTTTTCTAGCTTAAAATAATAAGGGGTAGCACGTAAGCCTTTTGGCTTATCTGAGGTCTCAAGTGCTTGTGTCGTATTCAGTATATTTAGTACTTCAGAACAGATACCTGTGGAATCATGTTCATATGGGAAATAATGTATTTTATAATAAAATCAAAATATATCTACTACATATTGGTATTTAATTGTTGCTGGAGTTTAAATGCTATAATATAGTGCATGCCTTTGTAAATATCTGATTTATTTATGTGGAAAAAAATTTGCTATTATGATTTGATAAACCCATTCGTTAATGAAATTTATGAAATGAATAATCTACTTTGGAAAAAATCACATTAAATCCCAATTAACGTTAAAAAAACATCATTAAATTCATTATATTATCTTGTTTGCAACGGCTGCTTTGTGTCTCGAGTCTTTCAAATGTTTTTCTTTAAACCAGATGAACCAATAAAATACATTGAGATCATCTTCAAACACTAAATAATATTTTATTAACCGAACAACGGTAAAATACTGGTAATGAATATTTAAAAAAAAAATTAATCACATTTATCTCCCTTTTTCTCTATTTACTTTTACAAAATATATTTTATGGTACACGTACAAATTTCAAATGTAAATATTTAAAAAAATGTTTATTTTTAAATGACCCTACTCAATACTGAGAAAATATGCGAACGGACGGCTTTGGGTCTCCGGGCTCCGATTCTTAGTAACTACTAATAACACATTTTTTTTTAAACCACACAACTTTTAAAGTTAGTTTTATAGTAAATTTTTCAATTTTTTGTTGACCTTAAATTTATGGCCAAGATCTCTTAATTTGTCAATTAATTGGCGGTGGTTTTTTGCCGTCTGAGGTATGTTTGAACGAGTAGTTTTTTTAATCTTATATTTGTAACGGGAATATCTGAAAGAAATATGCAGTGGTCATCACATAACTGTGACATCTTGGTCGGTAGATCATATTTGGGTTTCCTTTTCTTGCAGCCGATTCCAGTCACTTGTGATGCAAGAAAAAAGTGTGCACTTGATAAATTATACATACGGCTGCTTCAATCATTTCGGGTTTATAATATATTTTTATTTTTTTTGGGTCAGCGGTTACAACCGCCTGCTCTTGACTAAGAATTTGCCGGTTCAATTCCCGTTCTGACAAGTATATATCAATGTGATTTAATTTTACTGAAATTGTGTATGTTTTATGAAAAACCAAATTTTTTTTAGCGGGTCATTTTTGATTATATATCACAAATACCTAAATATTAAACATTTAGCAAGTATTTTTTTGTTATTGAGGATATATTACAATTAAATTCATAAATCATCAGCATATACATATTAATTAATATACTGACCTATATATTTCTAGATAACTTGTCACGATTTTTGATTTTGTGTATACTTTAATAGAATACGAATTTTTACAAAATTAAAAAAAATATTTGTATCATACAGACACTTTAAAACATTTTTATATCCAATAAATGTACGTTGGCGGGTATTTTTATTAGGCTTTAAACATGCCGGTGATCTCTTGAATACCTTATTTTTTGTGCGAACTCAAAACAGGTTTTGCACCTCTCGCTTCCTGCAGATATCAGATCTAGCAACGTATATATTGGCACATCCTTCCAATACGTACTTAGACACTGTAAAAAATATACGCTTTACTATATAGAAAATTAAAAACCGATTGAGTGTAATGTAACTCTAGCTTTAATGTTACTCACTAGCTAGATAAATAAATTAAAATAAAACCGTTACGATACGTTTATTGTATCTACTCGATTTTACTGCACTCGCTCTGGCATGGCGGCCTGAACTTGGGCCATGTCTGCTATTGGAAACCAGTACCATTTGGCGCAGCATTATGAGCACACGAACCGAACAGGTATATTACGCACGAGAGAAGTTTTCATTATCAAATAATTCGATAACTGTTATGCATTCCGTATTATATCACGGCGGAGGAATCTATCTTTATTACTACACAGTCGCTGAGCCAAATACCAGTTTGGTGAGGAGGGGCGAGGTCTCTTTCATGCTATCTCCTGCAGAAGATTTATTGAAATGTTTTGAACTCTTGAAACCACCAATAAAGGCATCCAAGTCCCCTGCAATGCATTAGAAAGGCGAAAATAATTCGCTATGTATTCTTTATTATTTATTTTTTTGCTAGGAGCTCATACCATGACGAAATACTTTACACGCTTTTTTATGCAATTTTTTTAAATTAAAATAAAAACGTGAGATCAAATTTTAATGCAGCCAATATAGTTTTAGTTATCATGCTTGATATTTCACTGTAGAAAAACATAATTTTTATTAAAAAAAAAAAGCCCTAAAACATAATTTTTCGAAAAATACTTATTCCGTAAATCGTTAAAATGCTATCTATATTGACATTATTTTTATACTCATTTTCACCATGAATCTTCACAGAAATTGTCAAACCGATGGCTGATAGTGGTTTTACGTTTATGGTAATCGTTTCCATACACATTAGATTGCCCACACTACACCTAACTAATTCCTGGGTGATGAAAGAGTTGGCTTTGAGAACACGGACGGGTCTGACATTTTGACGTTGAATTGACAGGAGATACGATAAATTTCCCTAAAGATTAACCCAAAGGGGAAAGCACTAAAAAAACAAGTTTAAAAATAACATTGATGATTAAATACTTATCGGATGAGCTTTATTTTAAGCAGTTGTTACAATACATGAAATTCGCTCTTATTATGTTTTTTCACTGTTTTCACAAAACATTAAGTATAGAGTGATTGAAAGGATATATATTAACCTAAATAACACGAAATGTTTTTTTTATTTTATTTCTAACATGCTCGAGTATTTTTTTGATAGGATGCGTCAATCGAGTTTGTTGAATGCAACTACATATATTTTTAGTAAAATTTATTAATAAGATAAACTCATAGAATATCCTCATCTTCTTCTGGTGCCTCTCCTCATAGGAGGTTGGTGACCATTGTATCATATATATTTTTATCCTGGGCCAGTCTCACTAATCCGGCCGTACTTCCAACTTCCAACCACTGGCATAAATTCCGCATCCACAGTTTCCTCTTTCCAATGCCTTTTTCCCTTCGACAATTGAGTGTGATGTGATATCATATATTAAAATTACATATGAACTAATGTTTACTCTATTGAATTCTGAAAATCATGTATTTTATAATTACCAACTTCCAATGCCACTTAGGTAGGTGGAAGTATCGGCGTCGCATTAGGAATTTATACGTTTTATTTATAAACTGCTAATTGATATAAAAAATTATTACATTATTTTATTTGAATCATATATCACTAGAACCCAACGAAGTGAAATGATTTTAGAGGCACGCATTCATTTACCAGGCAAAAGAACGCTCTTAGGACAAAAACTTCATCAAAATTCACGACGAGTGAAAAATATAAAAATTTAAATAACGCTGAATGCTATTTATTGCATGTGTATATTATTAATTGTTTTTCATTAAAATTGTACAGCAGTGCAACCACTGTCGGTTTAGCCAACCTTTCACGTTGTCATTATCAAACTCATTTTAATATTTTAAATAAAATTCCGCCAAGTACTATCTGTCAAAAGTATGAATTACTTGATTACTTGTTTTATTTTCTGTTTTTTCAAGCACGATTTCGATATTTGTATTTATCCATAATGAGTGGCCGAATCAGGATGAATCGATGGTCGCGAATAGGCGAGGTGGCAAGGTGGCGAGGTGGCGAGGAGGCCACGTGTGCGCGGCCGGGATCGGAGGTTGGGAGGTTGGCTCTGCAGCGAGGAGGGCAGGTGACAGCATCAGCAGGTCTCGAGGAATTCCTCGCGAGGCTGCGGCGGCGCGGGCCGGACGGGACCGTTAGCCCGGACGGGGACGGGGACGGGGCCAGACCTGTTCCGCGGGTTTTTTCTGTCCCCCGCCCCGTGGAGCGACCGCTCGTGTGACGTTTTGATTATGAATATGTGAAATGTGGAACCGAGCAGCGAACTTCGCTAGCGGAATGGCGGTTAAATAATTCTGATGGTAACTGGGATTCTCGCGCGTTGCTTCTGTGCCCATGGCGTGTGTACCCTGTAGCCTGCTGCTAAAGGTATATCAGATCTGAATGCCAGAGCTTTGTATGGAAAGGATTGTATAATTGTGCTGTTGGTCTGCGGTATTCGTATATTTTAGCTGCATGAAACGATGCTTACAGATCATATTAGAATGGCAATTGGAAACCATTTACTCCCCAATCTGTTGCTTGTGCATGACTGCCGTTCTGTACCCTGAGCGTTTGTAAAGCATCGGTAATGCAGTAGTGAACTTGGAATAATTATAGAGGGATGTGCTCTGCAAGTACCCTGTCAAGGTGGCTGCTATAGAAGGAGTATCAGATCTAAATGCCAGAGCTTTGTAAGGAAAGGATTTTATATTAATGCTATTGAACAGCAGCGATATGCAGACCTTTCCTTCATATATAAAACTGTGGTATAGAAGAACCCGGGGACCCACTTCACTTTATCCCTAAGAAAACCATGAACACTGGCTCAGCATAAGTTTTGCTTAGTGATATGGTCGCCAACCTTGTAAACACATCCCTTATAGAAGTATTTATTTCGTGTACCATAACGATTCAAATGGTTTTTAATGTTGAAAAATCGTATTTTCTTATTTTTTCTAATACGATCACTAACTTTCTCACCATTAATTAACCTTAGTTTCATAATTAAAATACATCTATACCGTAACGCTCATTATTTAAGTATTTTTTTGCAAACGCAAACTTGCTTACCCTGCCGTAAAGATTAAAGCACGCCCCTGTTTATCGCTAGACATGAGAAGTTCTTTTATTATAATAACTAAACGTAATTATTTTTTTGTTATTTAAAAAAAATATGTGTTTTATAAGATGCTAGTCATTTTGTCCAACTGTATTTATATATACATATTACATTATATTTATATTTGTACTATATTGAACTTTACAATTTGTAATGTCTCCCATTGAACTTTATAGAAAACATTACTTCACATAAATCGCCTATTGTGTAGGAATTCCCCTTTATGATAAAGGCCACGTTGTATACAAGATACTAAAGAGTGTGAATTCTTTGTATTGTTTGAACAAATTTGAGAACTTTTCTTCCACCCAGGGCCGAACTCAGTTGTCTGGGATTTTGTAGATCTTTCGAGACATTGAAGTTTACTCAATTATTTTAACGATTCTACTGTACTAAAGTAACAGGAAAATTATGCAGAAATATAAAATAACTATATATTGTAACACGAAATTGAATAAATAGAATTTTTCAAGTATAAACAATAATAATTCTAATTTATTCAACAATTTACCAAGAAATCCTTCACCTAAGCTGAAATTTAATTAAAATATTTTATTATGTTTTGTAAATGAATCAATGCAATAATATATGTCTGATGTTTTACTCAACATTTCAAATATAATAAAATTAATAATAAGCCAGAGTTGCTTTAAATTTTTGTATTGCGAATGCATCAAAAAAAAAACTAACAGAAAGAGTAAAAATATTAGTTATTTCTTTAGATTTTATCGATTTTTTAACAAAAATGTATTCTCGTCGGGATACACAAAAATTTCCGACCCTACAAGAATAGTTTTCCCACGAGGTCCTGCTCTGCACCCTCCCAGGAGGATTAGAGTTCCTGAAGCTTTTGTTTGGTGAATGACGAGGTGTGCAATTGCCACGATTTGCTTCACATTGATAATAATGGTATTAATAATGCCTTATCATCTCATAGCCCGTGTAATTATTTCAGATTCATTGTTGTAATTTAAGTGCTAAGACGTGTCTTAGCACTTAAATGATATGTGTAATATTTATGTAATAAGATGTTCATTCCATTATTACATAAACTCAAAATGCTGAAATCAAGGCCAAAACGTTTTTTTAAATATGCATTAACATGTAATTCAATGTATTACTAATTACATTTATTATATAGAGTTTATGATATTTATAAAATAAACAAGCTTTGTTATGGAGTATGAGAGTCATATGTGAGCCAGGTTTAAATTAATACAAAAATAGCTAGCCTATGCCCAAAATGAGCGATTTGTCATTAGTTCAACCCTTGAAATATTAGCACGTAATTATTTTGTTTTAAATATAAGGTTATGCTGAAATTACCTTAACAGAAAAAATATACATAAACAAGTTTTGCAATTTACGCATTTTATGAACTAAGTTAAAAGAAAACATATGACGTTGTGTAACAAAATATATATTTCATAATACATTTTTATGCTCCAACGAACGAGGTAACGAGCAGAAACGTCGGCAGTTCATTGAAAAGCTTTTTAACACAGATATATTCAATTGTATAAACAAGCGTGGGTATTTAGATAAAAAATGGTATTTATTTAGTAGTTTTTCATTCAGAGGTGTCCCTGTAGAAGGCGCAAAGCCAGATTCGGTTGAATTGAACAAAACCACAACTTTCTCGAGTCAGTGGCGGCCATGTACGGGGACGCCCACGCCGCGCAACCTGCTCGTGTATATTTGCTATACGCCTCGAGTCCCATTCCTAGGCTCTCAGTTTTTGTAGAAAAAATACTTGATAATGAATGATCAACTTGACCGTGGTGACGGGTTATTTACCTCTTCAGCAACGTGGGGCGAGCAGGCCTGTGCAAGACGGACCGCGGCCGCTCGCCCACCTGCCATAAACACACTCAGGTGATGCCTAACTACTACCAAGAAATGTAGTGTATGTAAAAAAATAAGGGTGTTAAACCTTTTTCCAAAAAATAAGCTCATGGCAAATGTTACTCAATAAAACCAATAATCAAGGAATGTGTGTAATTTGTCTGAAAACCTGCCTGAAAAAAATCTGTTCTGAAACGAGAAATATGTATAAATCCAGATCGTGCTGTTGAAATTCAGATGATTCTCTAAAATTCTTTTATTTTCTAATTATTATGAATATAATGTGTGATTTTATAATTATCGGATTGAACAATTATCAGCATCCCCTATTTAACTGTATTTCGCAAGTCCCTTGGCGACGATCGAAAATTTTCTAGGTCTGTTCCCGAGTCCAAAACTTGGTTTCTCCTGGAACACGAGCAGACAGAGAACTCATAGCGGAACAGTTTCCTCGCGAGCAGCTAATTTTATGATATGAAGTATATTACGTTTGCATAAATATGTATGTATTTTTGGATAATAACCGAGATTGTTTGCCGGCGCATGACTAGGAACAGTTTTGACGTAATACTCCCATCTGATAACGAGACTGCTATGAACTTATTATTAGGAATGTACTGTATTTATTATTTTTTTGTTCTTGCTCATAAAGCGAGTTTTTATTCAGCTTTTCGTTTGTTCTTACAAAAATAATTTATATTGTGTAAGGCAGAATTGCACAGTTTGTAAGCACCCGAGATTGTAATCTTGAATGTCTCTAAGTAATTTTAGCCACAATGAAACTGTGAAAAAATTAATAATTTATGTCTTTGTTTGTTCATTATACTGACTGAAATATTTTATAATTGTTTCAGTCATTACCTGTACATATTGCATACAAATGTAACTTAACAACTCAAGAAGAAAACAATTATTTTTATTGTTGGGAATAAGATAAGACCATGCATGATGGCGTCATTAACGAAGTGATTTGGATAACGAAGCACCAGGTGTGAAAGCTAAGGATGATGTTATTCTAATTGATGGAATCTGGTCTCGAAAGATGACCAGGAGATTCTACTGAGTAAGAACTCTACATCTTGCAGTAATCCAAAGACTACATATACTTGACAACCAATCTTCTATTTACAGAATATGGTCCTTGGTCCATTGAACTTTATAGAGGAATTGAAGCTTCTTGCTCCTTTAACAAATCTCAAAGGTGTCAATCAACCTACACATTTAAAATACCTAGTTAAATATAAAACCAGTTCTTTTAACCGCAATGTTATTGTGCATGAAGTTCGCGATATGAATGAGAGGAATACGTAATGTATTAAGACACCTTTTGCAACAATCTACATATAAACAAACAACATTGCCAAATTCTAATGAAAAGCAGTTATGACATTTACTTACCTAATTCTAGCAAAAAAATATAAAAAGTTTGAGTGCAGTAACTGACAGCGTTAAGTTCAAATATTCCGTGATACAACTTTAGCTGTTTGGATTACAATACGTTTGGATCGAATTCACAAATATTGAATGGAAAAATCTGAACAATATAAACATTTTTTTTTCAAATTTGAATATCGGCTACCGTGCATTAATATATTTTTATTTTCGTAAGATTTTAACATAACATTTAATAAATGAAAATAGAAACTTTCACAATGTGCCAAATATGGTACGAAACTATAATACATATTTTATAAATTCACACGTTCTGAAGTATTAATAAAAATGAACACTTAATAACAAGTTCTTGAAATTGCCATAAAGCACTTTTTACTTGATAAGCGATCTGAGATGCATATCAAACAAAGTAAATCGAAAAGACTCTCATTTTTTAATTAAATCACATAATGGTTATTAGCGAAAGTAATGTATTTAGGAACTAGCTACAATCTTCTTCTTCCAATACCTCTCCTCATATGAGGTTGGTGACCATTTCATTGAATACATGTCTATCCTGGGCCAGTCTCTCTAATTTGGTTGTATTTCCGACTTCCAGCCACTGGCGTTAATTCCGAATCCACGTAAATAAAAAAAATATTGGACAATCACCTGTATGATGTTATATATTGTTTCGAAAAATAGGAGAACTCACGCGTTTTTATCATAGCTTAGAGCAAAACCATTTATATTTCCGCATTCTGGGCAAGACCCTCTCATTTGCAATGCGGTCCATCCATGGTATTTTCAGGATTCTCCTGTAAAGCCACATTTCAAAGGACACTGGTGACACATAATACTTTTATCAAGTTGTTAAATGTACTGCGTGCCGTCTTAATATGCTTCAATATTTCACGATTAACTGTTTTACATCCACTTTATAATTTTGTGATCTCATTATTAATCTCTTCATGATTATTGATTTATAGACTATACTGTGGTGCCTCTACTACCTCACTACCTCACTACCTCACTAACTACCTCAGGTGCAAAGGTAAAGATAAATTATTTGAAAATAGACGCTGTTAATTTATTTAATTAATCATTTATATAGCCCGGAGTAAAGTTTCATTAGGAGGCCCTCGCGGCAAGCGCCCATTGCACAATAAGACTTCTCCACGCGCTGCTCCATTGGGCAACTCCGGAGTTCATCTCCGCCGCTACCAGATCGTTCAATCTCTTACGCCGACTGTCTCACTGCAAATGGGGAATAACCACGAGTCGTGTGTCATCCTGTCCGATAGTGTATTTCCAAACCCATGACTAAAAGATAAATGTTTGTTATATTCCACAACCCAAATCAATTAAGGGTGTCGCTTCCGGCGTACTACTATTTATAAAAAAAGTTTTTGATGCGTCACTATGCAGTCTTATCATTAAACGCAGTTCCACGGGTTTCTGTGATTCCTTTGTTTACAATGAGGCACATGTCGAGCAGGAAAAAAGTCAGGCATAGCAGGAAGTAAAATTTGACAGCAAGGAGCAGTGACGATATGCTTTAAAAAAATATAACAATCAGTGTTTGAAACCACATACGTATTTATATTGTGTTATATGAATACAGAGTTATTCAGAAACATCAAAATAGTTATTCGTTTTCTTTTGTAAGATGTATTTCAGAACAGTCAAAAATTATCCAGATTACTTATTATGTACTTTCAAATGATTTAGGCGTGTGGTTTGATCATTATTTTTTCTACTTTTAGACCATCTCTTAATGCGTGTATATTAAAAAAATAAATAAAAAAACGTACAACTATAAATTATACTCAAAAATAATTTTTGACATTACACACTTATTCAATTTACTTATGGTTGTTTTTATGCTTGCTAAATTATAGGCATCTTGAAGGAAGTCGGATGCTAAATATTGTTAGAAAACACACATATCTCAAAATTGCCAAGGTAATGATTTATATTTAAGGCTACAATTAGCATTTTTTATTTATAAATTTTGATACAATATAAAAACGCAAAAGCGTACAGATTATGAATTCCATTATACAGTAGCGTCTTGCGGGAACGTGTTTCACAAAGTTTCACTTAATTTCTCCACAGAAATAAAATCGAAATTAATAAATTCACCAGTGACACGCGATATCTCGGAAAAAATAAGATAATTTAACGCTTTCTTTGGCATTAGAAAATTGAGATGTACAATGAGATGCGCTGCCGGTGCAGTGCAGTGCAAGCGATGCGGTTGGCCGGTGCCTCGCAATTTGCAAATGACTGGGTTGTCTCGGTTCTTCTTTATGGAATCGAAGCCTGGACACTTAAGACAGCTACAATGCGAAAACTTGAGGCAGCATAAACGTGGCTTCATAGGAGAATCCTTAAAATACCATGAGTTAACCGCATCACTTATGAGAGACTCTTGCACAGAATGTGCAAAGAACGAGAACTCCTGACGATGGTAAAAAAGCGTGAGGTGTCACATTTTGGGCATATTTTTTTAAACAATAAATATAGCATCGTTCAGCTAATTTTCCAATGAAAAACCGAAAGGGGGAATGAGGAAACTTACGTAGATGCGGAATTTACGTCAGTGGCAGCCGAATTAGTAAAACTGGCCTAGGATAAACATGTATTCAAAGAAATGATCACCAATTATCTGAGGTTAATCACAGTATAGTATATTATACACGATGCATACAAAATAAATCATGAAATGGGGGTGGAACACTAGAAAAACATTTGCTACTTTTTAATCAATTGCTTTTCATAAAAAGTTTTAATTGAGATGCTAAGGAAATAAAACATACTCATGCATTGATGCTAGGTTTGATATTTTGTTAGTTTTATTTTTACAACTGAGCATAAAAAAAACCAAACTATGAAATGTTTGGATTGAAATTTGAAACCAGAAAGCAGTTAAATCAAAAGGTCTCTACACGCGTAATTCTTGGAGTTTTTTTAAAATGGTTTAGCCTAAAAAGGCTAGCTGCAAGTTGGTGACGCAATTTGTTGCTACATGTGTAGAGGCTTAAATGCAAAAGTTGTGTATGAAAACTACGATGTGTAGGACATTTATTTTACGATGAAGTCTGCTCTCGTCCCTCTCGCATGCATCTCTGCCAGCAAAACTGCATTCTTTTATGAAGGAAAGGCCGTCGCCTCCGCTGCGGCTTGCAACAATTGCGTTTATGTGATACGAGTAAGTCATCTCGGGTAACAGTACAGCCCGTCGGTCGTGTGGTTTTGTAACATTGTGCTTCTGGTGTCCATAGTGAATCTTGTTTTTGTAGGTAGCTTATAGCTTCATGTTTTTGTTTCAATTACGAGGCTAGAAACGGGATGAAACGAACCTCTTTTTTAACAGCGTATTATAAATAGTTTTGTGGTGGAATTTTCTGTTTCTCATCATTTACAACGTGAAAAAATGTTGTAGATTGTAAATGTATTTGTGTGGCAATTTACCTCACTGAGTTGTATAGGTATGGAAAATTAATTAGTTACAAGAAAAATGAAACTTTCAGCAATCTTATCAAAAATAGTTGCAAGATTATTATATCGCAACTCATAAAAATCACATTAACCGAGTTCTTGCTTAAAACTAGTACTTAATAGCTTAAGAAATAATTTAGAATAACAAATGCTATTTAACGGAAATATATGCGGTCTTAGAAGAATGATGCCTTTTCATAAAAATAAAATAAATAATAACCTATTGTCTTCATATTTATTTACTAATAGACAAGTAATAGATGACATAGTTTTTTTGTTAGTTGTCCGCGCAACGAAAAGGCTTACATATTCAACATAGTGTCTATTTTCCCAATATCATATCTGGAAAACGAAATATACCTTAACAAGTATAATTTCACTGTATGCAGGTTTGATGTCAAGATTTGTTCCTGAAAAAATCACAGCCCTGTTAAGAAAATGCAAACAAATAAAATCTGTTAAATAATAACGGAGTGCCCAAGACCAATGGAGGCATCCCCGACCCCATTGATAATCGCGTATATTTCTGGCGATCCTAAAATTCACATACATTTGACTATAATTTTTTTAAATACATATTTTACTGATCAGATTAACCTCTTTAAATATTAACTGGTCAATCGTTAAATAGTTGACGATGGTCCCAAATATTTTTTTAATTCCCATACGAATTCATACCGACGAGCATACTCGTTAATAGCCAGTGAGTACGCGGACGGTCAAATTACCAATTGTTATTTTTCCTCGAACCTCCGCCATTTTCAGAAGCGCCATGCTAATTAAATTTCTGCCTTATCGTTAAACGCTTACCTTTGGGTAACCAGATCGGCTGGCGTCATCGGTCAATCATTGCCCACGCATTCCTGAAATCGCTCGTCATTGAGTCGTGACAACGCGATTGATTATTATTATCACTTTCTGTTTTGAACCGTTTGTATAGCTGCGCATACCTGGTACTGATTTAATTGCAAACATGAAACATAACGAACTCTAGAGAGGCACGATTTCAAGTTTACATGCCCACACTCCAGCAAACCGTCACAGAGCGTGTGACAACTCCACGATTTGTGTATCGCGTTTTATTTATTTTGAGCATGATTGAACGTCGAGTAGGTGATATTGAAATGACTACCATTTGCTGACAACTCGAGCAGTTGACTTCAGAAAAGTTGCACGCATTATACTTAATTAAGGTACCAAGGGAATTTTGGATTCAATATCCATGGTCTCATTTATCATAATTTGAATGTGAGCCGTTGATCGATTATCGATATGACCTTCTCTGACCATTTTACAAATCAATTAAGCAAAAGAGTCGTCTCCGGTCATCTTCGGTTGCCTCTGAAGAATTAGATTACATGCAGACATATACAATGATTTGATTTATTTACTCTCAGTGACAAGTGATCACTGATTGTTTTCGTACAAGCTTAATTGTGTATTCATCTAAAATTATTAAGCACACACTCGAGTGTACTAGGAATGTAAAAACGATTGCGCTCTGAATGTACGACATAGATAAAGCTGTAAGGCTTGTAAACTCCGCAGGGCATTCAGATACTGGGCGAAGTAATGGTCGGTATTTTAATGTAAGTCGACAGAAAGAATTATCATCGAGAGCGACTTGTAAACAAAAGACAAGTCTGAGAATCGACGACAATGGCGAAGCCACCTGAAATATCCTCAAGCGATGGCAAAGCGTTTGCTGAAGGTTGAAAATCTGGGGAATGGAGTTTACGCATTGTTCGCCCGGAGTTCATTCCCACATAAAACCTGCTATTTTACCATCCAGATTTATTAAATACGAAGAAAATAAAAACAAACCGGCAGCGTGGCGCTACGGAATCGGAGAATTACTCACGTTTACTTTTCTATATTTAGTTTTATCTAAAATAGATCAACGCGTATCGCTTTCATTTAAATATCGGTATTGGTGCGATCAAGTTTTATACTGCGGTCTTGTTAGAAAATAAATATTCAACCGGTATCCATTATCCAATCTACTCGTATGGGAGAAATAATCACATGTAATCATTCTAAACGCATTCATTATTTCTTCAGGTTTTTAATTTTCAATAAACAAGTAATAATGAATTAATATATTCAGTCACCCCACGCACATGTCATCTGGCCAAAGATACAAAACGTGATTTATTCATTTTTGTAAGAATTTATTGTGCGCGTGCCCAATTACAAAATGACAATTTAAAACACTGTTAAGTGAATGGGATTTGCTGTTTTGAATTGTAATTAATAATAATGATACGATTATATTACGAATGTTGGTTGTTTTCGATTTCGTTTCGTCTGTTTTTGCACGTGAGGATGGTGCCGGTGCCGGCGTGGGATGCTCCCACTCGCAGAGGCTCCGATGACTGGTCAGTCCGAGCCGTCCAGGTTTTTGTCTCAGGTGCCTTCCTTGTGCAAAAACTGAACCAGAAATCCTTCAGAGGCCTCCGTGGGTAGTCTCGGCCTTCAACTCTGTGTATTTTTTAATAGATTCATCAAAAGTATTGTCCGTTGGTGGCCGTAACTTGAACCAAAAAAATATTTAGTCGGTGACAGAAAAGGATTTCACAAGCGTAACGGAAACTGTAACATAATATTAGCATTGAAACCGCACAGGCATATCGTTGAACCTAAATAATTAGGTAATCAATCAATCCTCTGCCGTTAATTAAAAGTTAATAAAATTTTGATTGATTTAAGTACAATATTTAGATTGTGGCGAATTGGCATTCGGAAATGGGGGGGGGGGAAATAATCACTCACAATGTTACAAAAACTTGTAGAATGCTATTCTTTTTATATTATTTAGACATTTTAAAAGAAGCACAAATCAAAACTGTAAAAATGTATGTGTTACTCTTTTCATGTAAATTAAAATAAAATTATTTATTACTTATGTATAAAAGCTTGGGGCTATGCTTACAATACGGTATGTGTTATCCTCTGATCCTGCTCGCAGGTTGTGGGGCTTACAACATGTGGCTTAAGTGGGCTCCTCTGCTTGCGTTATTGAGTTTATGTAGGGAAAAATATGTATAAAAACTCTTTATTGCAATTTTTCTTTTTATGTGTATAAATTTATTTATTAATTAATAATATACTTAAAACCAACAGGTGAATTTGTTACGCGTATTAGCGCACCTAGGTTATAAATAATTTTTATATATACGTACCAGTAATGGGTGTTTATTTGTTTACTGCTTTATAACAGAATATAAACTCATACTTTGTATATTGCACGTTTCAATTTCAATTCATATTATTGTCATTCGGAAAAAAACCGGGCAAATGCAAGCGCCGCCGACGGAGCGGCTGATGCCACGCCATAATAGCTGCTAATCGTGAAGGCTCTAGGGGCGATATTCGCGGGGTAGGAGGCTCACACCTGGATTTAAAGCGCCTGTAACCGTTTCAATTGACCTTCAGCGAATGCCGACCTGCCTTATAGGCCCCTCGCGCCGAGCAAGTGAGGTTATGTTGCCCGCTTCGTGTGCTGACTGGATGCGAGAGCTTCATTTTGAAAATTTATATTAAAATACTGTTTTATATATAAATCACTGCCTCTTTAGATAAACAACACAAAAACAGCTTCTGCAATAGGTGACATATTTTTTTTTTAAATCAATGGCGTCAACAGTATTTTCGGTTTACGAAATGTTAACACTGTGTCGTACAATCTATAAGGCCTCCGTCATGTATATGCAATTATTATAAAGAAAAATTGTTGATTATTAAACTCTATATGAGGCCCCATAAACTACATTTAAATGCTGTAACGAGTTTAGATAATGCGTATATTATTTAAAACGCTTGGTTACTTACTCCAAGACAACTGTTTGTTGGCCATATTGGCTCGATTGATAAGCCATTAGTTTAGATTGTGTGGGATTTATAAAATTTATTAAAATAAATTAATTAAACTGAATATTTACTATTGACTTTGCTATACTAGTGGCGTGACAGATCGTAATCACTATTTCAAGAAAATACTTTACCATTAACTTGTATTTGAATACATAAATATGTATATTATTTGTTTGTTAATATTTTAAAATTGACAGCAACGTGGTCTGTTTAAAATATAAATTATTAACATTAATTTAAATTATGACAGCTGCGTGCTTTGAATCTTGCGTATAAGATATAATATGTATGTAGGTTATCTACCTTTGACAAAATAAATATACTGCGGAGTTTTTTTATAAGCCTCATATGGAGATCTAGCTATACTTTTTGTTAGTATCAATGTACAGCCTCTCTCTTTGCTCGATGTGGTGACGTATTATTGTTTATATTAATCCAAAAATAAATATTTTCCCAGAGAAAATATTTGCACAAATGACACAAATTATTGCTACACTGTCGAAAAGTAACACCTGTCTCGGGTTTGTTATTTCTCAACACGTTACAAATCTATTCATAATAAAAAAATATACAACAAGGCTTCAAAAGATTGCTTCATATTTACCAACCGTTTTAAATTTAAAAGCAGGTAGATCCACCCCCAAAGGGTTCGGGGTTGCTCAGTTGCCCTATTTTCTCACAACAGAGAGCAGTATTTTGCTCTTCCATTATAAATGCATCAGGCAGTGGCATTCCAAGGATGCAGACAAGATATACGCTTTTTTTATAGCCGAGAATTTTAACAAGACCCGTGATTTTTGATGGCTTGGCGGTGAATTCTTTTCAAGAGGCATTTTAGATCCTCTCTACTTAAGACACTCAGGAAATCTAATTATTAACTTCAAAATTATCTCTTCTACTAGCAATTTTCTGTATTTTTTATAGTTATCAATAGATATCAATATGAAACCTATAGTTATATTAATAAGTCCAAAATTTGTATAAAAACAAGTTTAAAGCATTTTTTTTAATATAAAAAAAATGTGTAGTAAATATTTTTTAAACCCTTTTTTACTTGAGTGCATTTTATCAAACAATGGATTTATGCTATATGTAATGACGTATTATCGTTGGTATGCCATTATTCAATATATTTATTTAAAAAAATCACATGTTTATGAATATTTTTATTCTTATATTTGTATATCGTCAATTTTTGCTCACATAAACGTGTTTCTTTTGCATAGTTGTATACATGTAGTGTATAACTAAACATGTCACAAAATACAGTCATTTTTATAATTTTTTCAATAATTTATTGAAATGCACAATTTTTTAAATAATTTTATATTAAATTAAAAGGTTAATATACTATGTTTTTATATAATTTAGGTGTAATAAGTTGGAGCGTCCGTGCCGGCAGCCGCTGGTTCCCCAGACAGGGGCCTGTTGTGTGAGAATTCAAATTCAACCGTTGAGACGACCTTGTGTCGATTTGTTTGGAGGAAAAAAAATAGATTGGCAAAAGATATAACCGCCTCATTCATATCGGCGATACACAAATTATGCAATAAAAGGCCTAATATTAATAATGGTGTTTTTAACTTTAACTCGCCGTGAAAAAAGCCAAATTGATCCGGCACGGTAAGGCATTTTCCCATATTCGGTTTGTATGGTGAATCGCTTAGAATTCGTTAATAATAACTATTAATCGTATCTGAAATACCGGCAGGTAATATTTTAAATTCAATGAATGTATATTTTTTCAATGTTTTCAGTCTCTTACCAGTTCAATTTTAACCTGTAACTTGAAAAATACGTTTACAGATAATCGCTTTCGTTTGGCGTAAAAATAAATAGGACTTCCTAACTTAAAAACGCTGGCTCGAACTTTACTCGTGACATGCTTTATGTGAATTAATTATTATACAAAATCTAAAGAATTAATTTTGTATTACAGATATATACAGAAAAGATCATTACAACGATCTTCGTTTTATATTTTTATTTATACGAATATGAATTTCACTGACAGGAACTTCCGAGTAAAATTTACTCAACTGTTCCTGACATACTTTACATAAAATGGGGTCGGTTATTTTTAAGCTGGCACCTTTTTTGCGCTAGAAAGTACATAATAAGGATTAAAGCTTTTAATGACTTCAAATTTATTAATAGTTCTCGCTGTGAAATATGTATATATTTTTTGCCAATAAATAAACCTACGCGGTTTTGTTTAGTATCCGCGCAAACAATTTACTGTATCACGACTTCCAACGGTCGCCCGGCATTGTCTTTAAGTCCGTCGAGAGCTCAGATAAATTTTATTTTACTGTCTTTACATTTTATATATAGTTTTTAAATGTGCTTTCGTACTGAGAATGGATAATTTAACATAAAAAACGCCATTTGCAATTATTGTTTGGTCGATATCAGAAGGGGGACTTTTCGTGGGAACTGGCGAGCTATCCTGCTGTTTGAGATATCCTGATAACGATGTAACGCAATGTATCAATCAACAAGATATAAGTAATTCCTAAAATGTACACTTAATATATATTATTTTCAAAATATATACAGTTGATTATATAACTTCTTATGTGGTAGTGCGATTGCGTGTTCTTGTGAACAATAACGAGTTACCTGGCTTAGAACGCCTGGCAGGCCAACACTTCCTTGCTTCTGTCTGACTTCCTTAACTCTTATCACTTGAAATCACTTGATTGGTATTTCACATTACATCTACTACACATTCATTGTTATTGCATGCATACAATCTTATATTACTTATATTTTGTGTACGGTTTAAATCAGTTTATCTTAAGGTCCTGGGAGCGAGATAATATGCGTTGAATAAATTTTTATTTTTACCTGCAATTACACAGCAATATAAATAATATTTTTTACTTATTTATAAAATAACAAATTATCATCTCTCTTCAGATAAGTTATATTTGTAATACGTAGAATTTGAGCCTTGCATGTCACGAATGAAAATTAAAGCCAAAATTGCCTTTTCCCATGCAATAAACCTTAGACCAGAGTAATGAATGAACTTCAAGGCTTATTTACGATTAATACAACATCTATTGATACATAAGCCCAAAGGCGCTTACACGCGAGGCAGGAAGTGAAGCAAGTTGGCAATCCGTGTTATCCTTTTAAGCAAAGCCGATCTGACATGCTAATAATGTTGTTTCATGGATTATATATGAAATTAAACTTTGTGTCCTTGGCGTTTGCTTAGTTTTTTTTTTACCACCGGAGCCGAAAACCGTCAGGTATTCTTCCAGCTCCGACAGCGTCGTCTCCTTTATTCGTTCTTATATGCGTCTGCTAAGCTTATAAGGCCAAAATGCCCGACCAAACTGCTTCTCAACCTTTGCCGCGTCCAAGGTGCAATTAAAATTAACAATGATTACTAAGCTGATTAAACGGATTGAATACAATATTATTAATCTGATTCTTTCTACCATTTAAAGATAAAGCTTTCGTACTCTCAATTGCTTAGAAATTTGTATTGTATAAAAAGTATTTTATCTAATATGTGTGACGTCATAGTTATCGTTGCTCAATTAATCCAGTCTTTCGTAATTTGGGCGCAAATGTTGTTACTAACTAATCCATATTCAGGTGACAGTAAAAAAATATTTACAATATTTAATAACCAGCGGGTTAGAATAGTATCGAAATATGCTGCTCGCAATAGATTGCCAAACGAATGGACTGGGATTTATAAAAGAATGTTCTCATAACAGTCATTAACACGTTTTTTTTTAATTACACTCATACAAAAGCACTAATGAAGCTCCTTAGCCCCGAAGGCTCGATGTCCTTGAGACGCTCCAAATAAAATATTACGTGAAATAAGTCATCTCAAAAATAAACAAAATGAAAATAAAAATCGTGTAATGCGCCATTGTTTGCTAAAAAATTACTTTCAAAGAAAACAATTTTTAATTTGTATTCACTGTACCGACTTAATCAAAATAACAACAGGTGATTTAATCTTTGCACGACAGTGATGTACATTTATAAATGTGTCGGTGTCGTATGAGATGTAAACGAAAAGTGAATAAGACGAAACTCGAACATTAAATAATATTTGTGAATATTGTTATTTATTATTGTTGCATAAATATATATCAACAGTGGCCTTCTCTTTAAATGAAATACCGTGAGTTGCCTCGGAACGTGTTTCGTGATCTGAAAAGTATGTAAATATTCTCGCGTAAATTGATGAATGATATACAATATTCTGTTGGGAATTAAAAATCTTGCCGAACTTGACACGAATATGTAACTCGACAATACATTGGCACCTTCAGTGTAGGTAAAGGTCAATGCGGACCTCAAAGATCACCAACTCCATTGAATACAACACGCATCTCCCGTAATGTCGTGGCCGCAGTCAATCAAATTGAATTATTGATTGTTTCTGAAACTCTTTAAGGCCTCTACTGTTTAATATATTACAATCAAAACGAGCAACAGTCCTTTATTATTTGTTGTCGCTCAAAGTACACAAGGCTGGCTTTAAAAAAACTCCAAAGCAAACTGAGTATTTGGTGTTTTATTTTGCAGCGTGAGATTTCACTCGCTATTGAAGCAAAACACTTTCATTGAATTATGCAATGCGCTGACTGCCGATGGCAAGAAACTGCAAACAAATAAAAAGGCTGACATCATGTAAAAGTTTGATCAAAAAAATGTCGCGGCGATGTGCAAACACGAGGGCGTTCAAACAAAAATGCATCACCGGAATGCAGTAAAATCTTCGTTCTCGTCAGGTAAAAAACAGGTAGAGTTCGACAAACTTGCAAAGCAGAAAACACTCCATTCATACTGCGGGCTCGTGTGACTTTGAAAACGAGATCCAAGGGAACAGCGGGGGACGGGGGACTGAGAATGTACCAAGATCATCCAATACACACAAACACACACACACACATATATATATATATATATATATATATGTGTGTGTGTGTACTATTGCACTAAGCGTATTCATCTAAAAAGGTGCGACTGTATTGATAATCCAATCAATCTAACATTTGCTACACACATCTTTCAATGTTGCAGCAAACAAAAGTATGGTTTATATTTTTATGATATCTCCCAGTTTTGTCAACTGCTCTGCTTTTTTATAGTTAGATTATTATGGTTGCTAATAATATTCGTAAATTTTTAGTAGGAAGCACAATTGAATGCCGTCCACAAGCATGGGTGAACAGACTAGATCTTTTGTATAGGATTTATTATGATAAAAAAATCCTTGGTTTAATACATTATTTGTCAATATAATTTATTTTGCTCAATAAAACGAAGCAGGTAGTATAAAATAAACTACAGTATTTTCGTGCTTGTTGCTTGGTGATTGATTGTCATTTTGTGATTTTTGCCTGTAGGAATATTTATTGCGTTGTTTAATATTTCTTTATTACGAAGTTTGTCGAGGAATACAGAAACAAAGTTTCATAAATTATCGGGCATTTCATATCACTTTTTACTCGTCAGGGAACCTGATTTCCAAAATATCGATATTGATTTGATATATTTTTTCAGAAAGAATACACGCTTGTGCAAGCAACGCTATTGATTTATCGATTACTGATTCGTGATATATTTTAATCGAATCTAAGTGTTTAGTGCAATTACAGATAAACACTTACGAATATTTTGCAATGATATCCATAAGGGATATCCAGATAGGGACTTATGCAAATAGTTTATTATCAGGAATCTGAAACAGAGTCAGCTAGCTGTATATTGGATACACTTCCAGCGAATCTAAGAGATTGATGTCTTAAAAAGTTGTAAAAAATATTTTTTAAGAACTAACCGCTGAGTCAAGGATGCCAGCGTAGAAAATACTCGCCTCTCGCAAGACTCGTGTTTTATTCGGAGAACCGCTACAGGATTTTGTATAATTATTTAAATGTAAATAGGATTAGCAACGCATCTACTTCTGAGAAGTTCTGTTTGATTGCCGAAGTGGAATTTGGACGTTACAAATAATGGTTTCGTCTGTGATTATGATAAATGAGACTTCCCGACGCTTTTTGCTTTGATGCCTGCGTTTTAATCAAGCAATGAAAGATTGGGTTGTTCGGTAGTTAAATTCCGAAATGACTTCCCACGAACCGCCGACTTCTCACGCCATTTAGCTTGACGTTATTCAGATCTTTACTCGAATCTGAAGTGACGACTGCAAAGACGAAGGTTACGTTCACAAATACGATAATTTGTTTGTGATTGCACTAAACACTACAGATCACGATCAGTAATCTATAAATCAATAGCCTTGCTTATACAAGCGTGTATTCTTTCTGAAAAAATATATCAAATCAATATCGACATTTTAGAAATCATGTTTCTTGCGAGTAAAAAGTGAGATGAAATGAACATGCGTGTATTCAAAATAACACACAGTATTAATAATTTCATAAAAAATATTTGTATAAACGATCGATTAGTGGCTGTGCTGTCGACTCATAACAGTAAGGCTGCTAGTTGGAACTCATATCTGATGACGATAAGTGTTGATCTAGCATGTGTTTTTATAATTAAAAAGTATAACTGAAAGTAAATAATATACGATTAAAGATGTTTTTAAAATCTGCCTCAAAACGATTGTGCAAGACAGACACTACTACTGTACTTAAGACAGATAATAGTTAGAAAGGCCAATTGCCTGGCGCCGTCCCTAGTCTGCGTCCGCGGAGAGTGCAGGCCGGTAGCCGCAGGTAAGGCGATAGTGGCCGGGGCTGCAGAAGATCCTGGAATGCGAGGATGTGAGATGCGAGGCGAGGAGGCGCGCCAGGTAGAGGACTTAGCAGCGCAGGTGTGCCCGGCGAGGTGACCGCCGGGAGGCGTGTTTTGAAAGTACAGTACGAAACGCGACACTCGGAACTTAGATCGATGGCCACACTGTCGTGCCAAAAACAACCGCCTGCGTAGAGCTGCCACTGTGCATTATAATCACACTAAAACTATTATATGAATAAAACATAGTAAATTATTTTTAAATGTATCTCTGCAAGCTTAACCTGTTAACCAAGCGGGACGTATAAATACGTCAAACATAAAAAATATCGTATGAATACGTCCTTGAAATAAAAGCGCCCTGAAAAGAAATATGTGTAGATGAATCTCTTTTATCATGAAAAGGGAATTTATCATGGAAACAATATATATCTACAAAAAGAGCTAGATTTGGAATGAAGATGTTTATTTTGAGTGAAAGCCAATCTGGATACGTACAAAATAGAGTCGGTCGACATGTCCTAGTGAAAGAGTACGCGCCCGCTGTATGTTGGAACTCCCCGGTTAACAGGTTAAGAAACACGTAAATTTTTAGAACTGAATAGTTCAAATCAATTAAAATTAAAGCTCCAAACGAGAGGACATCCTTTTTTCTTAACGCTGCCGCTGCCAAACATGTGGCTCTCGTGAGAGACACCGACTGCAGTGCTTCGTACTTTACTTTTGAAACCCGCCGGTGGGAGTGATCGGTGCACGGAGCCGCACTGGACTTCGGTATCGAATTGCAAACGGATCGTATCACCGAGATCTCAAGGCCAAGGCACACGGAATTTCAGCCTCAAAATTAAAACAATGAAATACACAACAATATTGTTACAATGAGCTTTTAATTTTTTTTAAATTGTGATACAATCAAATGCTAGGTAGGTCCTAAAAAAAACGTGTTTTCTAAAAAGTCCAGAATTGATTTTTGCTAGTTTTATGTGAAATACAAGCTTACTGTTGTTGAGCTACGTTTATTTTTGTATACTGGTAAAAAAAATAATGAATGTATAAAACATATCGTTTGAGAAATGATAATTTGATATATTTAGATACTTAACGTTTTATTCAAATAATTAGCGTGTGAAGTCTGTTATATATTGAAACATGGTGTTTTATAAGGTGCATTGTCTGAATTTCACTTAAACACATAGTAGTAGTTTGACTAGTAACTCTTGAAGTGTCGGTCAAAATGCATCTCTCCAAACATAAAGCACTCGAAAAAATTAACTTATTGAATTTTGATGAAAATATAGAGCAATTGACTGCACGCCACTGATCAGAATATATTAATTAAAAAAGTGGTGTAGTTGGTTATCTTTCTGTTTGGTTTTCATCAAAATGTAAATACAGGTAAAAAAAGATATCCTTAACTTCACTGGTAGAGCTTTGCTTTATCTAAGCATACTTTGATTTTTATTGTGATCATAGGTATTATGAACATAATACTTATTATGATCTAAGATAAAAGTCAGTCTTTGAGTCAAGTATTTTATATAATTAAGCTAGGTATAATATTAATTTTTAAATGCATTCAAATGATTCATTATACAATGTATAATGATATACAATGCCACTCGTTCACAAAAGCTTTTTTCTTCCGTATAATGCCATGAGATTTCAATCACTGAAGGTGCCTTGTGCGGTCCACACAGCTTTCACTCAGCTGGAACCTTCGTTGCAATTTCGTATTTGCGTTACTTGACTTTGTGCAATGCACGGTCACTTGATAGTTACACAATACTATTTACTGTATCACTAATGTAACTCTGGGGCCAGTCGATGCAGTGCGGAGTTCTGAGGCACATCGCAGATAACAACGGAATGCAGTCCGCGTATGCGAACACTGCATGCCCTATATTATACAGTCGCCATTGTAAACAAATGTTGAAACGCAACATTGTAGGTAACGAATTCGGTAAAATTAACAAACTACTACTCGTTTATCGCGATAAAGTAACAACTAGCTTCCCACAAAACTGTTATTTTATAAGAGCGTATATGTACTATCTTTTTATATGTAAGATAATTTGCAATTCTTAAGCTTTTATTTAAAATAAAAAATATATATAATTCCCAATATTGAGGTACACTACGAATTGCTGTGAGTACAAATATTGCTTTAAAACTGTTGCACTGAAAGTAGAAATTTTTAAAGAAAATTATGGTTATCTGATAATAAAATTTGAATAAATATGTAAACACGTACAATGTTACGTTACTCTAGTTATTTCCGTCATGTCAAATATTTGAATGGAGTCGTTGCGCACTTGGATTGAAGATAACGAAGAAAATTATGCATCATTTTATACGTGTAAGCCATGTGTAAGCATGATTTCAACATATTTTTATAGTGGCTAAACACAGTACCTGATCCTCATTTCTCCTTATCTGGATAATAACCGGCCATTACGACAGTAAGAAAGTCTTTTATTGTTTACTGTATTACAATATGAACAATACATAATTACGAGGCCCAGAACAAGCAGACAGGTCGGCATCACCGGAACAGCCTGTAAATTGTCTGTTTGGCAATGAGTGAAGGACAACAATTAATCTTTTTGTTGATATTCATCCAAGAAAAGAGCTCAGAAGAAAATATTTGATGTCTGGTGAAGCGAATCTCAAAAAAAATGGTACTGTAAATGTACTAGCATCAACACACGCATAACCACCTTACATTAGAGTGAATTTAGTTTCTATGGACATATGTACGTATTAATCAATTCCAAATAGAAAATTATCTATTATACATTAAATTAATTTGTTTTTTCGTCAAAAGCGTTGCTGGCAGTCACTGTAACGTAGCTCTGATGTAATAAAAATATTTTTTTTACTCTGTCTTTGGCGGGCTTGTCTTAATTTCTCTATCGAAGAATGAAATGATAGTCTCCCCTAAATAAAATGACTGGATCATAACGAGTAGACATACAACGCCTTCCAACAGGAATCATGACAATCTCTGTACGATTTGTATTGTGCGAGCTAATTACTGTGTTAGTGTTTTGCTTGTAACTGATAATTCTAACAAAATGTCTCTATTCTCCTCTATTCCTGCATTTAGGATTTCATGAAGCATGATTCCAGCCGTTTGTGATCCATTTCTTCGTAGATAGTAATTAATATTTCAATATCACATTATTTTTTATGAAGCAATTTCCTTTTATTCCCGCTTTATACCCAAGTATTTAAAATTCTCTTTGTTATGTGGAGATCCCGAGACATTTTTAAAAAAAAAAAATTCCTCGCCGGCCAAGGAATGTACAGTAGATGGCTTAATCAGCCCATCTCGGTGGCATTCGATATGTACTCAAGATTGACGATAAATAGAATGTTTGGAAAGTAACAATAAACTAACATCTATCACTATTATATAACTACGAGTACACAATATTAATTTTAACACTTTTCATAGATTTAAAATACTATTTTAATCGACGTCAACTTGTTTGAAGTTTTATAATTTTCGTAACATAGTTTTGTAAAATTATATTTATAATTTATAAACAAATTTAATTGTTTAGCTCGCAGTTCATTGTACAGGTAATATATATGTATTTTTGATATCAAAGTATGCCACACGCAGGATGGTTTATAATTGCAAGCCTTGGCTTCGTTTCAGGCCGTATGCGATAACAAAGAATAATGCAAATCCAATCTTATTGTGCCATTATGTCATGTATTGAAACAGCTTTGCTAAATTGGATTGCCAGTTATGTGTGCAAACAGTTCTTGAGAATTGAGATCAATTGTTCCAGTAAAGACAAGCATTCACCTACGCGACAGACAATTATGTCGCTATTGTGTGAAAATACACGGACAGCTGACAAATGAATCTATTATAAACAAATTTATATAATAATGTTAAAATTTGGGCGTTGTAAATTATTTTTTCAATATTATTGATATAGGTTAGTTATACGTGCATAATACCAAGCCACAGTAAATGTAAACAATTCACTTTTTTTTTATGAACTACGTGCATAATTTAAAAATATTTTCACGGTCTATTAACCATGACGAAATACAGCAATATTTTCCATTATTTTTTTTATTAGATAATGGCAAAATAACAATCTCGATACGGGCGATGAATCTGAACTTTTCGTTTATCTTTGTAAATTATAAGGTCACGTACTCACACCTGATACAAAGGAGCCTCCCGTCTATAGAGCGTCCTCGCACCCGCGGCAGGTAGCCGACAGGTATTTTAATCTTTATTTATTCGAGGCACCTCCACTGGCACAATAGACCAGCAGCGAGTACTCCAAACCAAAATAAACCAACATCTAATCTCTAATGCAACTGCCTTGTGAGACATCTGCCTATAATTCCGTTTTAAAGTTTCTCGGGTTCTGTATAGTATGTGGTTAGTCTTTAATGCTAGCTCTAATGCTTCGATATTACACTATTATAAAATAGATGATCGATTAAGAAATACCTACACTTTTTAACTTTAACATAGTCATGTCAAGAATTAGCATCGTTGTGTAAGCAATTGCATTACAATTTATAAAAAAACTAACCAAAATTTCACGTTTGTTTCAATGATAGAATTGTACAGTTTTTAATTTACAATGTATTTATTTTTATAAAAATATACTATGCAACTACGATTTTAAATAAAAACATCAAGACACTGAGTGAAAAATAAATAGTTTACTTGCCATACTTTTGAACTTATACTCATGATAATTGTGCTTTTATACATATAAAACATATATTATTTATAAAACTAGATCCACGAAACTATGATGTTGTGGCCAGGCTATTTATCTTGGTACAGCAAAAAGAAAAACTTCTGTAGATTGTTTTGATTGCACTGTAGTAACAAATTAAAATATTTTAATTAAGAGACGAAAAAGTTATTTATTTTCTTTTATCGGGTGATTTATCACAACTTGATTGTATTGAAATTTTTGACACCAGTTTTAATTCAAGAGAAGCCTGAAGCTCCGACATGAAAAACTAACCGTGGTATTCTTATTATTTATGATTGTAAAGTTTACTACAAAACCTTTCACGGCAAATGAAAATAAATTACTGTTGGATATTTTTATGTTGAAGTTTCGGGAGTACCGTGACGACACCCAAAATCTCCTTCCATTAATTTTTTTTAATCTAATATTATTCATTAAAATCCTCTTATATCTAATTAAGCATTAGTATGATTTATGGAAATGATTTCTATTATTTTTTGTTCGTATCAATCAACAAGCAATTTTTTTATTGTTTTAAACAATACATTAAGTAAGAATTATCTGATTATAAATGATATGTATTTACATACGAATATATTTAATATACTATATTTATATATATATTAGAAAGAAGCAATGAAAAATCCTATTAATTAAGTTAATGTTTGCAGTAACAGAAATTGTGATTCGTGTCATTGGAGTATAGCAGGTCTTCCACCTTTAATTGATTTTATATAAATATTGAATTTAAAGTAGAAACGAAGCCTTAGATCATATTGTAAAATAGAAATACTGTTCAACTAAGCTGTAATTGTCATGCACGCTATTTAATCAAGCTATAACTATAACGTTCATATAACATGGCGTAGATGCGAGTATAACGGTTAATGCAGTCCGGAGTTCGCGTCATTAAAACCAGCGGAGCGTAGAAAGCAAGAAAATGCATTCAAGTCGTTATAATGCGACTGCAACGGTCATCCCACCTGTTCTGCATTTCCGCCGTGTATTCTTGTAAAAATAAAACGGTTCGACCCTTTTATTTTTGGGTTACCTTAATTCACAGGTATTCAGCGCAGATGCAAGGAAGTCGGCCGCGACCGGGATGCAACGGACTCTAGTGGATGCAGTTTTAACAACTATTGCAAAAAGTGATTAATCTTCTTCTTCGGGTGCCTCTCCTCAGAAGAGGTTGGCGACCATCTCACTGAGAAAAACTTATACTGAGCCAGCGTTCATGGTTTTCTTAGGGAGAATAATGTAGTCCCCGGGTCCATCTTTAACGCAGTTTTATATTCGAAGGAAAAATCTGCGTATTGCTGCTGCCCAATAGCATTATTATATAATTACTTCCTTACAAAGCTCTGTCGTTTAGATCTGATACTCATCAATCAATCATTCCACTCCATTACCGATCCTTTACAAACGTTCAGGGTACAGAACGGTAGCCATCCACAAGTAACAGATTGGTAGAGCGGGGAGTAATTAATAAGAAATGGTTTTCAATTGGCATTCTTATATGATCTGTGAACATCATTTTATGCAGCTAAAATATATGAATACCATATAATTATTATAAAATTATCCAAGAATGCATTTTTTTTTATTTTACTAGAATGAAGCATAGTAAATAAAAAAATATATTATTGATCACATGTATTTATACTCGCCAAAAGTGAATCATCAAACTAGGGTTCTAATTAAAAAAAATTACCACAAAAATCATTTACAGTCGGGCACTCATACTTTTTAAATACGTTTTGGTGTAAATTGATGATGTTATATATTTAGTCATTTTTATTACCACCGATTCCGTTATTAGTTCCTAGTGCAATTTCGCATTAATCGTTTATATTATTTGTTATTTAGGAATGTTGTTTGTTGCCGTATATTATTATTGCATCGAAACCGTTGAACGGCATTCTTGTGGTGGGTAGGGGGAACGTTTTTACATAATTTTCGGGTCACTAACCACACTAAAAAAAATGGTTAATTCTTTACACACCGGGACTGAGCCTTCGGCGGAAATAGGATAAAAATACGACGGTTGAATTTTACTTTTTAAGTAGAATGTAAAAGAGCAAGGGAACCTTTGAGTTACTTAGAAGAGGGGAGACAGGACAAAATATCCTTGCAATATTGCACAGTGAATTACTACAATAGTCTCAATAGACGCGACAGCTTTTTTTTTAAATAACGTTTCTTTGGGGCGAAAGCGAGTTAATTTGATAATCTGTGCTAAATAATAAAAATATACTCCATAACTTGTGGTGTTTTCTGATTCATATCAAATCTTTATTTTAAATATTGTATGGCTGTATTTTGACTTATAGATTACCAGTAAATTAAGATAATAAGATTGCTTGTTGCTGTATTTAACATACGCATTCTCAAAAGTATTTGAAGGGACATTATTCAAAACAGAATTGCCTTGCAGGGGCCACAAATAATGTAAATAAAATATAAACACCATTAAAAAATAAAACAGAAATGCTTCAAGGTTTGGAAATCGTTACTTAAATACGGACCATCAGAATAAATTAAGTAAGCCACAAAATCTACTAGCACGGCATGCGTTCTCCAGAGAATTTTCGTTTACGAGTCGCAATAAATAATAATAATAAAAATAATTTAAGGGCTTTTTATACATATTTTCCCTACACAATAACGAAAATAGAAAAAACCCATTTACGCAACCACCTAAGCCACATATCGCAAGCCCCACAAACTGCGCACAGGATCAGGTGATAGCATAAAAGGATTTTATTTTTTTTAATAAACATATGTAACTAAATCCACTGATTCTTTATTAATGCCTAGAATATATTTATTTGTATATGATCATTTTATTACTTTTACTTTTCAAGCTGTCTCATTTGAATAATAGTAAATTTCCCAAAGAGTTACTTCTAGTATGTAATTAAACGGTAGTATTAAATATAAGAAGTACCAATCTGGGAGCCCACTCGTTTTGGGATTCAGATACTGTCATGCATTGGGAAAAGAAGTTTTATGTTTATTGCAACACTGCGCACAGTTAGGAAGTGGGATCGACAATTTTTAGGAGTGGTCACACTTAATACTATAGAAATATATACTAAAAAATAGTACTCAGCAACACGATTGCTTTATACGTGGATATAAACATATTTATAATCTAAGCAAGTGATTTTCCATTTCATATCTTCTCTATGAGAACTATAAATATTTACGATCTACGTCAAATTGATTACGTAACTTACTAACTTTTTGATTATACCTTTCAAATTCTTATATTTTTATCTTGCTGGTTACAACTACATACCTCTGAATTATCGAAGACATCAAAGCAGGTGTTAATTTACTGTACAATTCAGTATACTCGTTGCAGTATATATTAAGTTTGAATGCATGTGTGTATATATGGGTTTTTTTTATAAATATTTTTCTTACACAAACTCAATATTATCTCTAAAATAGTATCCATATACCCTACCACCTAAGCCTCATCTTGCAAGCCCCACACCTGCGCCAGGACCAGGTGATAGCCACACACCATATTGCAGGCACAGCCCTAACAACTATTTTAAAGAAAATAAAGGATCATGAAATTTAATAAAAAAATTTCATGTATGTTTTTATATATTGTAGTATTATTAAAATACTATGAACATAAATGCTTAGTTACTAGCTAATATTTATTCGTTTACTAGCCCGAGAAAACGAGCAGAAATTAATTCAGATGATTAACGGGTTTCTCAAAACGGATCCAGTTTAATAAAAAAAAGCTGGTGGTTAGTTTTTTTATTAGCATTTTTGAAAACAAATTTCAATCCTATCCATACAAATAAATCAGCGAGACATAAACTCAAGTATTTAACTATTTAAACTTACGATGGTGTAGATACAAAACCAAGATAATTATGATAATAAAAAAACTTTATAGTCAATGAAACTTATTGTGAATTAATGTAATTTATGATGCCATCCATTATTATGTTACATTTTTTTTATTGAATATGTTTTTTAGCTTAATAATAAAAAGCGGTTATTTTCTACTTTATCATTCATTTATCTTTCACATATCATTTATTTCTATTTAGTGCATTTGGGCTCTAGTTTGGTGCTAATGCTACAATTTACCTTGCTTGTATTTTATAAAATTCTAATTATCGATCTCTAAACTTTTAATAAATTAATAATTTTTCACATTTATAACTGAGCAAGAGATTTAATTGAAAATTAACAAAAAATCTAAGTAAATTTGTATAGAAGCATAAAATTTGTAACTGTTGAAAGATGTTTGGTTTTTATTTTATTTTTTGTTGTTTTCCGTGTATTTATGAAAGGAAATACTTATAAATTATTGGAAATTATAACGCAGTTTGTTTTACAAACGCAATAAAGCATAACGGTTTCTTTAGGATGTTTCATTACGACTATTTTCGAATGAAATAATCGACCATCACTTGTACATTTCCATTATTTTGTATGCTTGGGTGCTGAATCACGGAATTTACATAAGTAAAGAATAAATTCTTATAGCCTTTCCCATCAAAATTATCTTAATGCTCATATTTAATGAATTTAAAATCAAATAAGCCTATTTAAATTTCTGGTCCCCGCTGGTGCAGTTTCGTCTATATCCTGTTTACCGATTTTTTTTCGAGCATCTGGTAGGTACTTCAGAATTCTGTAAGTTGATGGCCATAAATGTAATTACACCTATTTATTATAATGATAACTGGATGTGCTTTTAATGTGCCGCCATATTTTGGTTTGTCCCGACCGGTTTCGCTTTGTTATTTATCATTTTGTACGGAAAGAAACCGAGAAAATGTTAACTTCCCCGGCTTCGGCCCTTTGATGATGCCGAATGTCGACAAATTGTCTTTAAAAGAAAACACTAAGTGGATTTTAACTCCAAGTTATTGCAGGAAAGTAGAAAGTTTAAATTCTTCTCCCTTTTGGAGGCTGAGTTATTACCCTAATTAAATTATACGATTGAAATGGCTAATCGAAATGAGATTAATAATAAAATTTAAGGGTCGTTACATTTGAGACCTTTTTATAAGCTTAAGTATATTATTACTACATGCTTATAATTATTGACCACGAGTGCTCACGCCTCACAGATAAACGTAAAGTAAAAATATATTTTTATAATAATTTTAATTATTGTTACGGAAAACGAACCTACTCTTCACGTGGTGATTTCCAAGACCACATACAAAGGTGAAAATATACCCGTACACCTGCATGTGTGGTTATCGGTAGTTTCATTGATAAAGTAGAGTCATAAATCTCTAAAGTGAAAATACATTAAAGTAAAAACCCAATGTGCGTCCAAAACTATGTATATTTTTAAATAAATCATTTAGTGCAGCTATTAGTGTACTTCTTGAGAGTATTGCTTCAGCGGCTGTTCGCGTGCGGATAAGATCGATGCTCTGAAGGTACAATACTGAATAGGAAGTGACTTCTGTATAATTTCGGTTTACGATAATGACCGTCTCGCTGCTGCTACAGGGTGCCCATTATCTACCGGCAGAGCGTGAAGTGTCTTCCGGATGACTTCCTCTTATTTTACAATATTTACTAATCACTACTTCACAATTGAGTAGATGCATAATTATCACAATTTAGACAGACCAAATATTATATATTTTAGGTCTATTGGATGCATCCAACAGTGCTAGACAAAATATCTAATTTCGATGTTCCCAAATGAGCGTCCGCTCTTCTAAAAGTTATCTATCAATGTGACCACTTAGAGAAGTCTATCTAAATAGTCAGGAATTACGAATCCAACCACTTAAGTTTTATCAAATAAGCTGCTCCACCTCGCCCTGGCCCGAGGCATGAGCGAGGCTATTCTTATATTTTTTCGACAATCGCATCGGGAAGGGCGGTAGATTTATGTGAGTGGCTATCTTCGATCGGCTGATTGTTTCAGGAAGAAGTAGGAAGCCTGTAAAAATACGCATATAGCGTATATCCAAAGCCCGAATTTACGATTTGTATCTAGCGGTATCTACTAATGAAAGTGCCCTTCAGGACAACATAAAAAAATCAGATGTGATAAACAGATCGATTTTAATGTTTCTGAATGCGATTGACCTTGCCGTAGATGAGATAGCCACTGAAAATATTTGACTGACTTAAAGATGCGGAACATTGCTTATATATATTTTATTTGCGATTTAAAATAATGGTGGTTTATTTTTTCTACTTGATGAGGTTTTTTGTTGATGCAAGGCGGCGCGGCGGTTTTGTTCACATCGCAAATAATGATCTTTTTACGTAAACTCCATACTTAATGATTATGTATATGCATTTTTTACAAAGTTTTTATTTTCAATATTTTGTTGAAGAAAAATATAAATTTTATACGAAGTAAAAAAAAAATCCAACTGTATTAAAATAAATAAATGCACTAAGTTTTACATAAAATTAATAAACCACTTTTCTTTCTTTTCAGAACAAATAAATATCTTCAGAAATCAGCCGTCACTCGAGTATGCGCCGTTGGAGGATTTTTTATTTCTATTCCTGTATTTCTAACAGGTATATAAATATTAATAAAAAACAATAAATTATATAAGTTTATCGGAAATCTCCAAAATAACAATTTTAATGCAAACCGTCAGCCTTAAAAATTAAAACCCTTATTATATTTTCAGGTATCATTCTGTATACATTCATCCAGTTCCACTCGACACCGGCCATCGTCACGAGTGTCTTCATCGGCCTCGGTATAATATTCTGTGGATGTGCAATGGTGCACAATGTATTTGTGTGGCAAAAAGAAAAAACAAACGCAGTGAAGGCAATGCATTCGCAGTCGCAAGTTATCGATCAACCGATAATGAATAGTACACAGAACATCGGAACTCCCCAGATTAATGGATTCCTTACTAATGGTCACATAGGAAATTCCATCAATACGACGCACGGGACAACCATGAGTTTCCATAATACAACTGGAGGAACAACATATAGTCATCATCCCGTGACGATTCTTCCCCACCAAGGGCCTTACATTATAAGGTAAAAAAAAAAAATATTGCGTAATTAATAACAGGATAAGTGCTATTAAAAAGATTAAAATGTATGTTGCCATGGTTTCTATTATTCAGTTATTTTATTAATTTATTGACAATTTCTTTTAAGACAAAAATATTTTATCAAGAAAATTTAATGTCGATAAATGTCATTAATGTCAAAGTGAAATGTCATAAATATCTGAGATTTAAATTTACCCACATCAAATTAAACATGATAGATCTCGCACTTACTTTGTTTCAGGCCTCCTACGAGTACACCACCTACCCCCGGCGAGCTGGGCGGAGGTCGTCCACCGCGACCTCCTCGCCCACCTGCCTCAGGCTCCGTGAGTCCTCCCGGTGTGCCCTCTGCCACGCTGGACCTCAGCAATCCTCATGCCTCTGATCCACACGAACTGAGCACACTTGTGTAATCAAATATAACATGTTAAAGCAATCATGCCACATGCGAGAGCATTAGGACTTTGAAAAGTGTATATTTTTAGCTTTTAAGTATGATGTATCAATTACAGATGCTTATAACGTTATAAGAGGATCCACCTTTCATAATTTATAATACATTTGAGTCATCAAAGTAGTTATAAGTAACTTTTAGTAATGTTTTCGACCTAGCGGCACTTTGAGTGACCTTATGTTACACTGTGATGAAATTTCAAACCGTATTGCTAACTTCTTAGTATTTTATCTTTTAAGACACTAAAAGTATAGAGAACTGATATCTATAGATGCACGATATATTTAAACGGTCTAGTTATAGCATGTATTAAAATCAGATTCATAAGACGAATGCATTACTAACCAGATGTTATTGTCAAAGTATATATATTATTTCTTGAGTTCCTAGTCCTAGATTGTTTTGATATTGAGCTAATACTTTTTAGACATTGCGATCTCATCATATTTAATAATTTTGAATGGATGCATACAGAAACAAGAATGACTCTTTTAGGATACTATTTTCTATTATGTCACTACATAATAATGCTATGCATAGGTCTTTTGAATAATCAAGAAGATACAGTCTTCAAATACTGGTAAAAGTATTCTTACATGTAACATATGGGTGTGAAAACTTCCTTACTCAACTCTAAATTGATACACAATGTACTTAAATTAGAGCTTTAGATATTCGTGTCAAAATATATAATCACTACCTAAGACCAGTGTTTGTATAAATTCGAAAAATAACTTATTTAGGTTTTTAGGTAGATATCTCAATATGTAACAATATTATGTAAATACTCTTAAATTAAAAGAAAACTTACTTTATTTTAGAGATTAAAAATGTAATAGCATTTTTTACACTTGGAAATTATTATTTATTATATAAATTAATTGAATTATGAAATTTTGAGAGACTTGTTTTTTATAAGATACAATTACGATACAACAATGGTTTCAGTGAATGTGAACAAACAACACAAAAGGACCAGAAAAGACAACAATAAATTGTGGGTAATCATAGACAAAAAAACTACCTTGAATAATAATAAACTGAATTTATTATTTCATTAAGTACATATTATTAATAATTAAAATAGCACACGGAAAATATATATTAAAAAGTGATTTCAATTTGTAAACTAAATTATAGACAAATTTTTATTAAAATACTTTTGAGATTTTTCTACATGTTTAATTTTATTAGTGACTAGTTAAGCCGACCTGTTAACAGGTTGGCGAAACTGGTCACCAGTAAAATTAAAAAGTATTTTCTGTCGAAAACATTAAATATATAAATCATTAAACAAAAGCATCAGGGCTGGATGGATTTAAGGAGAGAATATATTCATAAAATTTTTTAGATTCTGCTATTTATTGCAATTGTTTTGCAATATTACGACTGCCTGTTTCAAAATAATCAGTTTATTTTTTTTTACGGCCCCTATTTTTCAATATTTAAATGACATCGCTTATTTTAACTTATCACCATGTGTGTATTTATTTTTTATTTTAAATAGCAAAAAAGGCTTTTTTTTATAACGATGAATGAAAATCACATTGTAATTTAAAAACAAAAGGTCGATCAACATCTCAAAATGTGCATTTAATATTCATAAGGCCAATAAAATAAAAATATTATTGAACAATACAATTTTGAGGATGGCGAGCACCTAAAAGCCTAGCCTAATGTTTCCCCAGCCCTGCTTTTAATAAATAAAGAAAAAAAGCATATGAACATTAATAAATAGTGAGTATTCAAAATATTTTTATTGATTAATTAGTGAATATTGTCTATTTGCAAATATAACTGGAGAATCTGACTATTCGATTGTATAATCAAAGTTTTCATAAAATTAAAACAGTTGCAAAAAGTTATTCAATACGTTACTTATTTATACATTCACATGTAATGAATATTTCGGTAAATAACCCTAATCAGGGATCAAAAAACTAAAAGAAGTTATTAGAAATAATTAAACAAGATCGAAACTGTAATATGTGTAAGAATCTGAAATTTTCATTGTGTAGCATTGAAGAATTTATTTGCAATTATGTGGTCCATTTTTCAGATATGTTTAAATTCTCAATGTCAAAAATAATATAAATAATGTTAATTTATAAAACTAAAAAGCATTGCTTATTTCTTGCTAAAGAAGTGATACAATGCTATCAAAATAACTTTGAATTATTGTCACATGGGAGATTTAATTTATTTTATCTGCAGTTGTTAAATATTTGCGTAGTTCCCCATGGTAGGTATTCAAAATTCCACTGTCTTATATATTTTTTTAAATAACTGAATCTAAAATCAATAAGCTTACAAAATTTCTGGCCAATTGCTATATTATTAAGATCATTATATTTATCACAAACAACAATGCTAAGCTTGAAGGTTTTTACAGAGAAGGCAAACCTTTTATGGTGTAAACAGTAGTACTTCTTAAATCTGTAGATTTGAAAGGACGTTATTACTTTATTATATTGCATTCGGCTCTTGGAATACACAAGAGCACATTAGGGAGATGGAATATAACTAAGCAGAAATGAAATGTTAAATAATAATAGTACAAACTAAGTGAGCTTCATAGAATACAACAGCTGATAGTTATAGCGGCCGCTAGATTTTCTAAATGAGCCTTAACTGATTGCGGTACTTGCAATACGAGGATGTTCCCCGCACAGCTTGCCTTAAAGCCCTGTACACACGTCGCAACACAACTTGCGACCAGCTTGCAATTAACCAAACAGAGTCCTATTTTGCATTGTTTACTCAGGCAAAACTATAAAGAACACCCAAAATAAACGGACATTACTCGCTGATTGCAAATCGAAAGCAAGATGTGTTGCAACCTGTGTAGAGAACTTAAACTTTTGGAAATGGTTTATTGGTTGTTAACTCAACCAAAAATTGATATAATACTGCACTAGAATTAAATATAATTTATGGTCTCATTAAGAGACCACACAATTTTAATGTGTGCTGGGTCTACTGGTATGTCTTATATATCTGCTTATTTAAATTATATGTACAAATTGGAAATTAGTTTGTAATAATAATGTTTTGTATCATTTAAAGATTTTTTGTTGTTAAAATTATGTAAAATATAACATTTTTTAATTTAAAATATACATATATATATATATATATAAATATGATGAATTAAATGACAAGAATAAGTACTACATTATGTACCTACTTTGTTTTTACTGGCCCGTTGCTTAGGATATATTTGTAAAGATTTGTTTTTATAAAACATCATTAGACCTGAGTGAATATTTTAGTTTGAATGTGTGTAAAACTTAAATTATAGAATATAATTAAATGTTTGGAAATGTAAATATGATAGTCAAAAATGAATAAGTAATAAATATATTGTTTACTTAGTTTATTTATTACAAATGTAAAAAAACTAAAAGAAAAATATTTTTATGGAAAGAAACTAATGTGTTATCACAAGCATTTCGATTATATTCAATAAATCGTCAAAATGAAAATGCACTGTACTTTTTAAACAAAATAAAAGTGATTAATATAATTCCCCATCCAGACTTCCAGAATTACTTCCTAGGAATATTTCTGAAACAAAAAAAAAACACCATTAAGAATTTAAAAAATCAATTTAAAACAATAGTTTAATTTGTTAAATCAATGTGAATCTGAGAAACATTAAAACCCCTTTTGTATGAGAAAAAACTTATTTTTTACTTTAATTTCTATATAAAATTTTAATGTGCACAAAACATAAGATGTTTTAGTCTCGTATGTGTCGCAAATTTCAATAAAATTTATAATGCAAAAAAATATAAAGTTTTATAAGGTAGTTTTTATAGTCTTGGCCGCATTGCAATATTTGAGGAAAAAAATTAATATTGAAATTTAAAAACAATAAGAGAAGGTATACAATACATTAGTACTTTTTAACACTTTGCTGTCCTTGATATAAGCCAGTATAATATCCACTCATGTACCAACTAATGAGCATTGTCGAAAGTGCTTGACTTTCTTCTGGAGATTGGCCAGAAACGGGCAGTAAGAATGGCATCGGCGGAGGATTAGGCAACTGAAATAATATAAGAAAATGAAGTAAGTGAATGGAAATTATGGACATTTCTTAAATAAAAACAATAGTTGGTTTTAGGTAAAGAATTACTTACACCACCGTCTAATCCAAAACTAGAAGGGAAAGCAGGGAATCCAGGTGCAGGTAAAGGCGGTAGACTATGATCTTGGGCCATGAAAGAAGCATTCCGTTGATTCCTATTTTTTCTAACTTTTTTAGCAGCTGGAATTTCATGAGTACTACTACCAGTTACTTCTAAAAAAATTCAAGGATAATAATATAAATAGAGTTGAGAATATAAAAGTGTCAAAATAATTTAAATAAAAATCTCTTTGTAAGTATTTATGTTTTTTGTACTTTGTTTAATAAGGTCGCAGATAGTCATTTGGCCACAATTTAAAACACAAGTACCATTAAACTAATTTTGGCATTCATATCTGTTGGACTTGGTAGAAAATATTAAACTTGGTTTCAGAAAATCTTGATAATTAAAAAAATAAACAAACTGGAAAACTTATCGCATGCGTTATATTGAGGTGAGAAGCTATTTGTGATTTACACAGAATTAAATTTTTCTAAACCAACATTACATTAATTGACTCACAATCAGTTAATTAACACCTTAAGTAACTCTTCTGGTTTGGTTAGAAACTGGCAATGAATTTAACTTCAATGCACAAAAAATAAATACCTGGATCAAAAGTTGGTTCATCGGCAATATCTTCACAATTATTTTCTATTGAACTTGTTTCTAACTTTTGGAAAGCATTATTGCTCATTTCAAGTGCAGCTTGCTTAGATTGCTTAACCCTTTGATATTCACCCCAGGAAGGTTCTAAGTCTTTTAATAATACTGTTTCTTCATTTCCATATCCTGTAAGAAATTTAGTAAACATTACTATCATAAATGTCCACTAAAATACAATTTATAAAATAGACCAGATTTTCGATTTACTGAAAATTGAGAATCAAAAAAGTTGGAATATAGAAAATCAAGATTAATTAATCGCAACGTTTTTCACTCATTACAAATATCAGTTAGATAAATTATTTGATAATCAAGCTTATAAGACTGCAGCAGTTTAAAAAAAAGATATACCTAAATAATAAACAGTGCAACTATGATCATCTAAAATTTCTAAAATAGTGGCTTCATATTGATTATTGTCTTCAGAATATGTAGCTCTGCAGAATGCTCCCTCAGTCCAAACAGCCTGACTGTCCATATAACTTTGGTCAGATCCATAATAAACATTATGTTTATAATCAACTTTCTTCTTATTCTTATTCTTCGAAGTGCCGGCAGCTGGTTTTTTGGACTCTGTTTTCGGCTTTTCTCCTAATCATACAATTAAAAATCATTTCTTCGGCAATTAATCAAACTTATTATGATTGTACTTAGGGCTGTTGAAAAAGTAAATGAAAACTTTTTATCAATATTTTATTTAAATTATTAATAACTATATGGAAAAAATATAATCGACTTAAAGATGTAAATAGGTATATACTTTACCTGTTGCACTATTTGTGCTCATGGCAATACGTTTAGCAACTTGCTCATGAGCAACTTTAAGAGCTTTGTCATATAACTTTATTAAAACTTCATCATCCCAAATATCTTCATGATTATTTTCATCTTCACTCCCAGAGGCAGACTGGAAGTAGTAAATATTTTTTTAATATCACGCCTAGTAAATCACCAATTTCATGTGTAAATAAAAACAAAAAAATAATACAGTTGTTAAAATTGAGATATTGGTATTTAAGCAACACCTCAATAAAAACTGTCAACTGTAGCAAAACTCGAAAATTCTATAATACTGAGAGTCATCACCTTATTCCCTCGCCGAAAAAGAACATCACCGTATGTAGCCATAGTTTTATTTTTATTATACTGTTCTGTTTTTTATTGATAAACTATATATATTGTGTTTTATTCACATAATTTTGAAAAAAAGGGCAAACTAACTCCTGTCTCAAGTCAAAACAATCAGCACCGGTAGTTTCGTCTGATCATTAGCATTCGGCACGGACGAGATTTTGACAGTTTCTGTTATAGTGGATACAGACAAAAATTCAAAGACCATAGACCATAGACAAAAGCTAGAAATTATTTATAATTTAGGAGATAAAATTAAACTCTATAAAAACAAACCTAAAAACGAAAAATCGTATCTATTTCAAAAAGTTATTATTTTATAATTTAAAGATTATTTTATCTACGCATTTCAAAACAACCAACAAAAAAGTTGTTGGTACTATAAATCAAATTGTTTTAATACAAACTTTAAGAAAAATGTATATTTTCAATAGTATGTATTTCTTTGATTTTAGCAAATAAAAGTATGACCTATTAAATAATATCACTTCAAACAAACTTTTATAAACAATGCATTACCATAATATTTATGTTTGTTAAGATATTTAAGTAAGGTAGAATGTATCTACGAACACAGTTTTAGAAAAATCCAAGAAGTTAAGTATTCAATTTAATGCTTGTATGCTATATTTGAATAATTTATTTTAAAAGTATTAATTGGAAAATAATGAAAAACGAAAATGGTCTAACGGAAAGTCTATGAAAAGAAACGATACTGTACTCCATGTCTATGGCCGAATTGATAAAATGGCTACCAGTTTGTCGCTGTGACGTATTTGTAAAATCTGTTATTTTGAACCGCGAGTGAAATAAATTAGTGATTATTTTTCTGTGTGGTTTTTGGATAGGATTAATTTTGAAAATCTCAATCTTATATTGTTAGGTGAGTGCTATGCTATATTTTAGACACAAAATTTTTAATACCACTATGGGCAATAGGTCACGGTCGGAGTTTAAAGATGTTAAAATTGTCAAGGATCTGTTCAGACGTCAAATATTCTTGGGCTGTCCTGTTTTGCATATTCAGAATATCGTTTGTTTACTTCTTTATTGTATTTTGATTTTAGATTTACTCGGTAGAATCTACAATTACAGCTTTATCTGCTGGTTGACATACCTCCAATTTTAGTTGTTGATGTCGTGGTGAACATATTGTTTACAATTTACCATCTTCACTATTTACATCAAAAAATGAATTGAATGGGCTTGAAATAATGTAAATATAAGGTTATTATTGTCGATCGCATTATTATTTTGATTCTCTTATGCAACCAATCTTTAGTTATGTTAGTAAAGTGTGGTTGAAATAAAAATTTTATAGCCGTAATGTATTCCTACGCCAACGATATTTTGCTTGGAATTTATTTCCATATTCTTATTGCACAACATTATAGAGCACAATATTTTACAGAAATTAATTTATATTGTGATCAATAACCTTTTTGCGTTGTAATCTTCGCGTTACCTGTTTTTCGTGATTTTGTGTCGTTTTATGAGAGTAGGTACCCAGTATCCTCAGATTACGTTAGTAGGTATCTTCTCACAAAAAGTAGTCTCGGGCAAGATGAGCACTTTCGATTCGACGTTCAATGCAAGTTTTTATTTTATTTACTTTTATATTTTAAACATCATATTTAGGCTCGAATGTCATCGTGACGTTAGTTTAATTTGTTTAAAAACTCAATGCTCACGTACGATATTAATGTATGAGTAATTTTGTAAGTCACCTTGATCTATTGCCTATTGTTTGTCTATTTTTTTATGACATAGTAAAAATCAACTTGAACTCTGCATTGTCGTAACTCAAACAAAAACACCTGTGAATGTGCAAATGTGGGAATGGATCACCGGTTACAAAAATTACAAACGGGATCCTCATGCCTCGGGTTTGACTCGATTGATGTCATCGGATTCAATGATAGATTATATTTACATGTCTTCATCCGAAGTAACATTTTCATACTTTATTTAACTCCAAAACTGCTCAAAGGTATTTTAGATAAATCGAATGCGGCAACTGTGTCATACTTTAATTGAGAAATAAGAATAACCTAAATCTCAACACTGTCGAAAATAGCCTGAAAACCCTCAATCTATTACCTTTTGTAACCCCCAGCAATTGACTCCCTATCGATTCCTTATCCGCAATCAACCGATAAAACCCCACCAGGGGCAATTTATTTGCAGATACGTGCGGTAGAACATTTAGGAGGCACGCAGTAAACGTATTGCATGCATACAGCACTGATCCTCAATAGACATAAATTTTTTTATTACGTTCAGGAGATATTTATTTTTCCCCACATTGACTATACTGTAAATGTCAAAAGAACTACAAAGTATTCGGTTGTAGTATTTTTTTATAATCGTAGCTGTCGAGGCTTCCGAATCTAGTCACATTGGTTCGGCAGGCTCCACGGGGGTGCGTAATGACGATCTAATCGTCCTAATGATCGTCCTCGAGATTGACAGCGTCGCGCAGATCGGGCCGGGCCGGCGCCGCCCCCGCCCCCCGCCACTGCTCCGCCCACTGGGGCGCGGGGGCGCGGGGGCGTGGGCGCGCGCCCGGCCAGGTGACACATTCCGCGGCGCCCTTGAGGCCGATCCCGCGAGGGATAACCCGAGCTCCTCCCCGCGATCCCCCTGAATCATCACTGGAAGTCATCGCTCTTGTTGTGATTCCATTATTATTTTTGTCCACGTAAGGCCGGGGCCGGTCACTCGGGTGGCGGTCATCGCCTTCGACCGTGCGTTTCGATTCGCGGATGCTATTAATAGTTTTTTTGTCGGTAGTGGGAGTATATGCATACTATCTTTTTGACCCACGGACAAATGACAAAAACTCCCATCACATCAACTCAAAATTAATTGTCGCCTTCGGTGACTGCAGTGGTTTTGTGATACTTTAAATTTGAAATTCAATACGCTTACTTTACGTTTGAAATATACGCAAAAATAACAATAAATATTTGTGCAGTCGATAGCATTAAATATGGGAGAAGCCTCGTCAATCGAATGATACCTGCGCAATTGTGCACGTGCCCGGGCGGAGTGTCTCGGGCGCGTCGCTGCGGTCAGGTTTCAGTGCATTTCACGCTCAGCCCCGCGCTCGGCGGCGATACTCCGCTTCTTCTTTTTGCCCATCGACCCGTACCCTTGCTTGCCATCTTCTGCTTGTTTTTCTGTACCCAATGATATCTACGTTCCCCCTTGCTGGAATTATAGTATACCGTCTAATAATAAAATGACAGACGGACGTATTGTGCAGATCGAGGATCAGCATGGAAATTAAAATGATAGATGTATCATTTTAACGCTCGCTGCCCGTACCCTTGTATTTTTTTATTTAATAATGTAAAAATTATCACGATCGAAAATTAAAGCCAAATCAAGGATCAGGCGTGCAAAGTAGAATGGATTATCTCAAGTTTTACCGTTACCGTGATGAACCATAACCGTGACGCCAGATACCGAATGCAACCCGTATTGTTTTAATGCCAGTTCACCTTCGAACAATGCAGACAGGTGTTTCGATAGATTCGAATAGAAATACCGAAGGATATATTTTGCAGGATTTATTTATTCGCTGCCGAAATTTAACTTCTAAGGCTGTATAGTTTTTTTCGTGTCCAAGCGTGTCATTTCCATTCAGAGTAGATTAAAATATACTAATTATTTTTACTTTTCAAAGATGCATATATATTTTGCCTCCGGTGTATCGCATTTTTGTGTTATTGTTTATTTTTGTGCGTTTTTTGTTCCATCTGTCACGCCGGCACCGACACCGGCCCGTTCGAGACTAATTGGCACTAATGGCCGTCAGATCCGCGCTGGAATGTTTCCGCACATCTATCTCATCTTATATAAATAATTAGGAGTTTAAAAATAAACCATTCGTGTTCTTGCTCTCGTACGTTTCTCGACTTAATTGTACGAAGACTGGCGTGACCGGGGGCCTCTAGCCCTAGACCCCTGTCCCGAATCTGCAAATAAATTTGTTGAATTTTTTTTGACGTTCAATAATTTTATCAGAAGTAAAGTATTTTTTTTATTTATTTTAAATATATTGTCATAAAATGTTGATGCTTATGCGGTCGTCTTATCGTTCAGTTAGATTGTTTTTTTCCCTTGTATTTACAAACTTTGACGACGCGTACATTGTTTTAAGGGTACAAATGCTTTATAAAGTAGAAGTTTCAAATTGTAAATTTATCTTTGTTAATTCCATTTTAAGATCCGATAAAAGTTACCGGATCTCGTTCGTAATGGATTAAAAGGCTCTTCCCCTCCCCCCCGCATTTACATCATAGTTTTAATTCAATTTGAATAATATTCCGATCGATGGTTAGTCTTATATATTTATGGAAAACCCTCAGATACGGGCTTCGCTGAGCTGGTAATCTGTTTTTAATGGAATACTTCTCGGGCAGTCGAGAGGCCGCTCACCGAAGGGACGGAAGACGGAAAGAGGGTTTTTAAACAAACCCCGCGCTGGGGGCGGGAAGGGGCGGGTCTCTCTCACTATCGACGGGAATCCCTACCGACCGTATTGACATTTTCCTTGGAACATTTCGTCAAAATTTAATTAATTCTTGCTTGTGCGCAATTAAAATTATGCAGCCTCGCTTGTAGACGCCGCGAGCGTGATTCAAACTGAAGTAAATATTACAATTGTAGAAGATTTCAACGCAATTTTTTTCTCCTCTCCTGACGTCTCTTTCCGTGACGTTTGATTTGATTTGTAAAAATATGTATTTGTAGCTATATATTTTTTTATAATACACGCGTATGCGAGAAACAATTTTTTGAATAAGCGTTTTGATTCATCTGTTTATCAGAAGGAGTAACTTGAAAATCAAAAAGTGGTATTGGCTATTCATATTTTTAATTTGTAACGAAAATTATGTATCGACAATTCGTATTTTAAACGTCCTGGTATATTTCAAACCTAGTATACTCGGATTATTAATATTGAATAAGACGCTTGCACAACATCGTTACGGTATTTTTCGCACGCAATACTTGTGGCGTTTTTCAATATCTTAAATCATTGTTACAAAATTTTGTCAAGTCTGTAAACCGCAGGAGGCGGCCGCGGCTTCGCTAGACGCGGCCGTGGGAGGAATACATAAGAACCCCGGCCGGGTCGCTCTCCTCGGGACGAAGTGATTGATGACGAGAATCATTTCATTTATGGGCGAGGACACTTCCCGCACTTCCTACAATTAAATTCGCGGACAGACTGACGCCTCGGTCACTTCGTGCTTCGATCGTGAGTCACGCGCCGATAATTTCATTATTGTGCCCGTGTGTATTAAAGCCCTTAGAATCTGATCGCCTGCCTCGCGTATGAGTATGATGTCATACATACCGCGATGTGCCCGACCACCGTGACCGTATGATGTGAACAAAAATGGTTGCAAATGTAACTACGCACTCGTTCAGTTGCGAGGAAGTCCAAACGAGCGGCGTGGATAAAAAAATAATTGTTTGTACTTTGTAAAAAAAGGAATATATATTTGAAGATTTGGGAATTCCTTAAAAGTATTTTTTTACGATAATTAGTAAAACATTTACGTCTTCGTTGTTATCGCGGTTGGTTAATTAATTAATTTATTGTAGACCTAAAGTTAAATTTGATACGGTTATGTCGAAGAAGGCACGTGCCGTACGAATGATTTATTATATTTACGACAGTAAAAAACGGTCTAGATATCATAAAGCGTCATTAAAATATTTTTTTTTTCAAACTGCTCAATAACGAGACACATTTGAGTTATTGAATAATGCTCTCTTATTAAAAGGTAAATAAAAAACGAGTAAATTCTACTCGCAAGAAATGTACTGAGTCGAACGAGCTGGCCTTTTTTTTCAATACAAACGGTACCACGCTTCTCGTTTGCTCGCACACAGCTGCGCTGGATATTTCGGACTCCCCCACGGGACGCGAGTTCAACAAATCCATTTTTTTCTTCTATAAATTACTAAAATTACCCTCTGATGAAGTATGTTTTTGGCGGCCGCGGCGGGCAAGCGGAAACGGAAGTGATGCGTGCGCGCGCCTCGCCCGCCCCGCCCCGCCCCGCGCCCCGCCCCGCGCCCCGCCCCGCGCCCCCGCGCACGCTCCGGGCACGCGTGCGTAACAGCACTTCAGGTTCACACAATACAACCTCCTCTAGTACCATACCCAAATGCCAGGCATTCTTATATAAACATATATCGTAGTATTATGGTATTTATTCAATGGACGCACGAATGTAAATTAGCTTTTTTTTTTTTTTTTTTAAATATTTTTTGTTTTCTTATTGTATTTTATATTTCTAGCAGAAATTTTACTATCGTTCGATCTATTTCACAGTAAGTGGATTTTAATTCATCCTATACGCATTGCTTGTTTTGTAACATTAGTAAGAATTATGTTTTGTATGTTGAAAATTAAAATAGTTCTGACGTTATATTCGATATTTCTTGTATAGAGGATATAATTGGTTTATTGTCGTTCAAATTATACAACGATGTTATATTTTCGCGCTATATGCTACTATTACAAAATGTACTCAGCGAGTGGAGCCTTCTTGATGAGCTCCGTGTGTATACTAAAGTATCTAAAGAATTTTGACCACTTCAACTTTTTTTAGAAGAGCTATTATAAGTGTAAGGTATGTTAATTTAAAAGCAAATAAATATATTTTTAAATGAGACTATCAGTCGTCTTTGAAATGAAATTCCCCACAGCAAACCACGCACACCTCACTTCTTTATCCATCCGGTGTTATATAGGCTGACTCTCATGAATGAGCCTTTAGAGAAGAGATTTATGTGTTGCTCTCATTCATTAGAATGGATTAATATGAGGGACGCTTACAATACCGATTCACTCCAATTAACTATTAAGCACGTGTACCTGCACTCAATTATATATTTCTAGAGGTTTGCCAAAGATTATTTTTTATTGTTATTCTATAATAAGCAGTTGTTTCTTAAATTGAGTATGACGATGCACCGACTTGCATTCACGTGCTATAAATTGTACTTAAAACTGCGTATCAGAGCATATTTTTATGTATAAATGTATAGTTAAAATTTCTCATTTGAATTTATATAATAAATATCTTAAGAATTACCGCATTGTTACGCATTGTACGCATACGTACTTTAAATGAGTTTGGTGGTTATCTATCATAGAAAACAAATTCTCTCAGTCATAATTTTGTTACACGTTCAGTTGGAATGCAGGTTCTTCTTGGTCGAAGCCACTGTCGACATAATTAAGCTGGTAATAAACCGGCCACTAGTGATTAAGGTCTCGGACTTGTGTCTCAGAGGCGAAAATTTTTTAAGTATTGAAATTTTCTAACAATTATATAATAACACCAACAAAAGAATACTTTGTTATAATACAAGCACGCTTAGTATTCAGGAATGATTTTCTCAGACCTAGTCTTTTTCAATAGGCATGTTCGAAATAGTTTTACGAATTCCACACTTAAAATAGTTATCCTGGCAACACATACAAATCACTCGTTTTGCATTGCAAATTGTCTCGATTCCTTGAAGTGATTTCCGCAAATACACATATATTCCCGCCGAGGGATTCCTTGAGATTCCAGGCGACTTCCCTCCTCCCAGACGGCCAGCTACTCCGCCGTGGAGTCCAAAGACACGTCCCGCGTATTTTTGGACACTTCGCTCGTTAGCGTGATTAATTTATTTCGTCTCATTGACATCAGTATAAATGTGCAAATCGCGTGCCCCGGACAGCAGCTTTCGGAGTATCTGTGTAAGATTTATTTAAATGAAATAATGTGATGAATTACAAGTCCTCAAAATATTTGTAAATACTACAATACTAAAGGTATTGTTGAAAGTTACGTAAGTTTGTGCTTGTTTACATTGATTTGTATTTTACTATTGTGTATAGTTAAAAACTCTTATTTTTGTCTCAACGTAAAACAAAAAATATGACATTTCTTTATGCTTTAAAAATATTAATATTTATGATTGAGTATTTTTAGGTTTTTAGTATCTCTACTACCAAAAATAGTTTTACACGGTCTCGCATGCTCTGACAAAGCCTTATAAAATTAAATAATAGATTCGGTTAATTATATTTCTAATGCTGCTGTTGTAGCGTAGGTAGTTAAAAGTTTTCGTATATGAAAAAATAAACCGGGTTCTTATTATTTTTCTATTGGAATGTTGCCTAAAATTATTTTAAAAGTGGTCTATACTAAGAAAAGTTTTACTAGCTCTGTATCTCTTTATATCTCAAAGTAACAAAAAACCTCTGAGATCCGAATGCGCTCTGTAGTTTTTTGGGTTTTTATTTATTCACGAAGCTTTGTCTATAGCGGCATCCCTCAATGAAAACTTCAATTCTCAAGTTAAATCTGAAAAACGTACACATTAAAAGTTTATTTTAGGCGTTGTTTTTATTTTCAATATTTAAAAAAAGATAGTCCCTAGGAACTTTTGTAGTCTAATCACTGTCGACATAGCTCGGTTATAAAGCATTGGCTAGGAGTCGAAATTTTCGCATTCTAAAGACTTGCTTATTCTCAAAATATTTTTTCTACGAAGTGCTTTGTTATTTAAGATATGTACGCAATTTTTTTTTTTTTTGTTAGTCATCATTAAATCGGCTTCATTTGTATTTAGTTACCTATCTCTACATTAACATAGCGCATCCAGTGCTAGGATCTAGATAACAATGCGTTTATAATAGCCACGCCAAGCTTAATATTAAGGTCACTATAATTATAACTGAACATTTCCTCTTATTCTGTTTTTAAGTCCAGTAAACGCTGGGCATTCTTGTTCTTTAATAATCGGTTTGGATGTAAACTTACGAACACGCTGCATCCGAGCGACTCGCTTTCCTTCATTACAATCCAACCTTCGTACAACGTAATTACACACAAAGTCATCTCGTATTAAATCTCCACAGAGAAGTGCATTAGAGAACTGACCTACTTCTTGCGTGAGTACTTAATCTGTCTTCCTTCAGCTTCCCAGCAGACCGTCTTGTGTGTCGTGCAAATCTTATTTAACTTTCTCGGTGTCCTCAAGCTGTTGGAGCGAAACTTTAAATATGGAGACTGAGCAAATATCCTATGGAATTTATTGAGTAGAAATCCAAATCCTAATGCCAAAGGTCTTCCCGGGATACCGCAAAGAAAAATTGTCCGTCCTGACTGTTGATTAATTCTCTAAAGCTATCGAAGAAAATGTAAGCTGGTAATTTAGTATCTGTTATTATCACTTATGTTACTATTATAATACAATTTAATATTCAAAACATACAATCTTTAAACGTTTTTTTTTTATTGAAATCTACAACTTCAGTATTGTAATAATTAGTAGACACTCGGGCGAATTAAATTCACCTACTCATATAGGATTGAAATCTAGCACGCTATCCGCTTTATGCAGAGATTCGAATTGAGGTGTGCTCGTGATTCCACCGAAAAAAAACTTCCACCAGTCAAATTTGTACGAGATATATACAATATATAATAAATACAATCTGTTAGATTTGTATGTATTTAACAGCTCCACAGCGATTACTCGCTGTGACGTCACTAATTTACAGTAAGACCGCGATCTCTGGTTAGTTTTTATCTCTCCATAAGCTTGTACGTGGTTTCCTGGCAGACATCATCCTTGAATATCGAGTATAGATGAAAAAGTAGGTAATTATTAGTAGGGTAATCCATTCACGAAAAGTATACTGTAGCCAATGCTAAATCACAAATAAGTTATTATATTGTGTACAAAAAATGGTTTCAATGTAGCACTATTTATTTTTTTAATTGCTATGTTACTTGAACTTAAAACCCCTCAGCCAGACACGTTAAGCTAAAGATGGATCGAGCATATCTGAACTCCGCAAATGCCAACGTGACTTTTTGACTTACTGAGCGATTTATGCTTAGTCATTGATAGGCGTGTTGCTATGCATATAATTTACCTTTGCATCTATTTGGGTGATGGCAATATGCAACTGGCTCATTTTGTTATTTAAATATGTCTACGGTTGCCATGCAGCCGAGCTGAATTTGATTCCGATGACAATACCGCGTATTTCATTTGGCGCACTTTGTTCGGGGCTGGCTGGACAATGGCGGATACGTTTTGTATTAATCAAGCAGCCCAATGCTAACAGCCATTGAAGATATCTAGCGGAGCATATCGCGACAAATTCCTGCCCGGCCCATTGTGGGCCCGCTCACTCGGGCGAGGGGTAGCGCACCTCGACTCTAGGCAAATTACTTAAAATGGCCACGGCAAAATGTACGGTGTTGTATTATAAATCATACATTTGGTAGTTCACGCAAAATTTCAAACTCTTATTTCCTCTTTAAAAATAATGTTTTTCTGTAAGGTGTGAAACTTTTTTTTGATAATCAAAACTGAAATTTAATTCACTAAAGTTTGTTTATGAAAAACATTAATATACCATCGTCCTAACGGCATCATAACTTTACAAGCATCTCTCTGAGTACACTTGCTTTGTTTGTTATACAAAATTAAATCATGGAGCTTCTAAGCAGGTATATCTGTATCAAGAGGTTAAGAAATTCAGAGGAACTCAATTTTAATCAATGTAATACATCTCCATTCAATTATTAAGTTTCCAAAATTTACTAAGTCAGTCGAAGTTATGCAACCCCTTAGTCTGTAACAAAACGCTGCGGTAGTTCGTCGCAATTTATGAAAATTAATATGATGTCAAGGAACAAATCACATTGCGGTTTGACGGAGAAACTCGCACAGAGCAGTGGTCGTGTTCGGCTCGAATAATATGCTAGAAAGCCCATTTGGATGATTGCAGACGATGCCTTGTGTTTTTTTCCAAATTGATATGGAAATAAGCAGGTAACCGTCGACTCGTTCTCATTCATTATTTATACAAAAACATGCGTACGTGCAGGTACATAAAAATCTGTACGTTTTCAATACCACTGGTACTTATGAAAAAAAACTATAACTCTATTAGTTACTGCATGTAGATATAAAAATGTCATCGGTAGTGTTCTGTTTACTCATCTTTACACATGCCTGATGGATCTGCAATACGCTATAGCATTTTTATAGAGTAATACATCATAAAGTATAAAGTTTAATCTTGATTTTTTTTACTTGAGCTTCGAGTTATTCTGATAGTTATAATAGAATAATAGAATTTTTATTTTTGATGGTGGTCTTGTAAAAGGAAAGTCGCACGCTAAAATAAATCTCAATATTAGGGTATGTGTGTTATGAAAATTACCCGAAATATATTTTTTTAAATACGTTACTTCAGATTTCATGATGAGAACGATTCGCCGTTTTGGGGTCGTGCCTTCTGACGGGATCTACTAAATTTGTTTTATTTATTTCTTAGGTCTTCTCAGCGAAATCTTAGTAAACTGTTATATTGATCATTTTGACTGTATGTTATTCTGTGAATGCAATACTGCGTAAAATTGCATGCTCTTGTTTGAAAACCATAAATCCATGTTGTTAACAAATAACATATTTGTTTAATTTTGTACAAACTGTTGTAATTTGTTTCGTGGTGTGGTGTGCGAGTAGCGATGAGCGATAACAATTGAATAAACCTACATACCTATGTGTCTACGTTTTATCGGTCAATTTAATTTTATTTATGGTTCCTTATCAGTCTAATTGGAGTGGTAGAAGTGGCGTGCAATTATCGAGTCCAATTACGAAGGTTCTATTTTTATGAAAAATCTCCGGCAGAATTAACTCGGGATTTCCAGTTTGAATGCCTGCCTAATGATCTCTTCACCAATCGACTTATGTTGGAAATGCAAGTAGCTCGTAAAAAAAAAACAAGCCATTGCTTGTTTTTTTTTTTACGAAAATAATTCGACCATTATCGGATATTTTTTTTTTCTTTAACAAAAAAATATATTATCTCATTTTTTGTTATTGAATTTTTTGATCTACGCTGTATTTTTACTCCACACAGTTTCTTCCTATCTCAACTCCCGCACAGCCGAGATTTAATTTAGTTAGTCATCTTGAATTGAATTTGAAATTATTATCCCTGTTTGTTCTCTATTACTAGCTTGAATGGAGTTAAGCATATAAGTCACACTTCCATTCGCTTACTGTAACAAACTTTAGAAGATATTTAAAAAAAAAAACATTGAGATCCCTTACATACGTAAGTAAAACGGTCTGTTTTCATATTATTTCTCTCTAATACTGAGCGAGTTGTTTCTGGAACGTATCTATACGGTATAAGAATACATGTCTCCAGATAGTTCGTTTAGTTATTCCATAATGCCCTTATGGGAGGTGGTTTTGGGCTTTTTTTGCGACTCATTTTTCTAACTCATTGTTCAATATTTAGGCACCTTATATTTAAATTAATTATTATGATTTAACGTGTGTTTCTCATAGCAAGCTTTTACTACTTGTGGGAAGCTACAATTTGTTGTCATTTTTATTTATTATTTATATACTGTATATTAAATAATACATTTTCCAAACCATAAGGCATGAACGCATGTTTGTACTCGATATAAATATTTAAGAATTGTCTATTGAAATTTATCAAGTCAAAATAAATGGCTTCAGCACATAAAGAATATTAATTGTTTGTTCGGTCTTGTCATAATTCCCAATTGAGTGAAGATTTTCTGGAGTTTGTAGAAGGCCATCAATTAGGCCTGAAGGTCGTTTATCGTGTCTGCCCGGAACATCGAATCATTGGTTTTGGATTGGTTCTTGTGGGTGCTTTATTGGCTATCCTTGTGGGGTAAGGGCGTAGTTATCCATGAAGCCACTAGCGTGTTTTTTGCGACCTCGTAGGTTAGAAGGCCAGTAAATAGAATATTCAAAAGGTGCGGTGCTGGCTGAGAAAATTGCTTGGAAAAATATTGATAGGACAGGAGAACGGTTTTCAATTGGCCGCTGCAAAAAGGGCAAATATATTTTCACCAGGTACGTTCATTTTTAAGATTTTTCTTTTCTGATTTCAGGTCGTTATCACATTTTACTTGTTATTTTTTGATATATGTCATCACATTTCACAGTTTTATAGTGGTCATTTTTATCCACCGAAATAAATATTTTTACCTTTCGCTGTCGCATAGTAATGGGTTCACCTATGTATTTTTGGCAATGTGAGTGGATAATAATTTCGATCTCTTTTATCGAAATCGGAAAGAACTTTACTACCTTTTCTACGGTAGGTGATATTTTTTAAATCGAAAATTTTTTCTGCATTTATTAATTTCACAAAAGACAAAAACATATAATTATATGATTTGATGGAACATATTTCAATCACGAAAACTCACTCATTGGTGTAATAATGAGAATAGTAATTTAGATAGGCAATCAGTAAATCAATGTAACGACGAGAAAAAAATCTATAAATAGTTCAAATCCGCACAGGTGGGATTCAAAACTACGTGCTTTTTTACACTATGCGGGCTTTTCTCATTGTTTATTTCAGAGCATTTGAGAGCATCACCAGCATATCGTAAGGATAGTGATGATCAAACTTACCTGGTAGAGTGACCGCCATCAGTCTGCTTAGATTACGTACGAAGACAGCCGCTTGTAAAGTCATCATTCTCATAGAAAACGTGTTATAATAATCGTTAGTTTCGGTTAAAACTCCAGCGGCGGTGTAACGGCACTCGGATAAGCGTTTGAGTGAAATTTCAATTACTCGAATGGGCATTTAGAGGCATTTATTTTGAGGTGATTTGAGTGACTGCTCGCGCTTCCATCGTTCGCTCACGCCGCGCCCCCGGAGACTCCGCCAGCACCGAGGCTCTGTGGGCACCTCCTGGATCTATAAAGGCTTAGTGATGAAATTGAATGGCCGTCGAAATGAGCCAGGAATTAACTGCACAAATTTAAATATACTATATGTGCAAACAATTGATATTTGTTCACTTGCCTTTGTTACGATACCAGTTCTCTTGGTGATCTTATCTATCGATGGAAATCACTATATGCTCTCTTGCTGTTTTCCCACATTTTCAATACCAATGTCATGCTAATCATGTGCATGTCCTGCGCACTGGTTCTCTACGTTTCTTTACCGTTATGTTGTTTCAAGGTATTTTTTCGTGTAACATATATATGCAAATGCAACATTCTTATTAGATATAGGATTAAAATTACGCCTTAGGTACAGTTTGCCGGTAAGGTTAGGTAAAGTTGGGGTAAAGGTTGCAAAGTTGCCATAGTGTTGATACGGGCACTGAAAAATTTATTGAATGGCAATAAATTAAAATTTTGAAGAAATAATAAATACTAGCTGCTGTCGCTGGAAGCGCCAGTTTCGTCCGGTGGCCCTGCCTTCTGCAGTCGGCGGCGCGGTTTCCACGGCCTGCGGTCCGCACGCTGTACGCTTTTGTGAGAAAGTTTGTTTGTGAATTATTTGAATCGTGAATCAGGTGGAAGCGGCGCGTGTGGGAATCAGAGTACGAACGGTACTAATTACCGGGGAACAAACCCAGGCCCGCAGTCCGACCGTGCCCACACACAATGCACGTTTTGTGGAGGGCCGAGCTAGTGAATACCTGGATAAACGGCCGGGTGTTCTCTCCTGTGAATCTTAGAACATTCGTGGCATTAAATTTTGGTTGACTATTTGGTGTATTAATATCTTCGTATCAATGTTATGTTTAAATATTGCGAATATGTAATTTAATACTAATGTTATAAGTATTACTTTATTAAATAAATATTATTTGTGATATTGATTACAATTTTATTTAAATATTTAATAGTAATTGAATTGCTTGACTGTGAATGAATTTATATTTATAATACTTTGTATTCGATATAGTTATCATATATATATTAATAATGCAAAACGTGGCATGTGTCTGAAAACGTAATATCACTACCCATTGTTTGTATGCGGCGTTGTGCATCCGTCAGTACCGGAAAATTAATAATAAATGTTTTAAAAAATATATAATTCGCTATATCATTCCAAATATTCATATGAAAAGCACGCAGTATTTTCAATTTCATAGAATAATAAGTATTGTTATTTTAATGTATTATTTTAAGGCTTTATTAGATTCTCTTGTTTCTCTTCTTTTATTTGCCAGAAAAGATAAATTTCACATATTTTGGCTTTTTCGTTTTCATTGGCTTTAAATTTATTTGTATAGAATGTAATAATACTGGAGTAAGATAATTGAAACCCTTTTGTCCAATATATTCAGCAGTACAACCGAATTGGAAAAAAATCCTTTTATTATTCTTTATTGCGTCCATCAACCCCTTACATGTTTTACATATATTCAATTTATTCTTACAAATATGCGAAATGTGTTACATTTGTGTTTTTTATCCGCATTAAATGGTAATGTTAATATTTTCCTATATGATATACATTTCTTGCTTTTCTTCTGCCATGTGTCTACGATTTTCTTTGGGAGTACAGCGTAATAGGTACTCAACACGGGAGTGGAAAATTCTTGATATTTTCTCTTCACTTTGCTCGGGAGTAGGAGTATAATAATTGGAAGGCTGAATTCTAAAGTACTTAACGTAACTACCTTTCTGTGTTTCTAAATTGAATTATATAAGTGTTCTTTCTTTACAAAGTATACTTTTGCCAATATTGTTTGTATATTAACACCAAGTTCATTACACCGTACTCTCAATATTATTCTAATAATATAGCTGAATCGGATAATAAATTCCTGTAAGTTTAATTCCTCAAAGCCACTCTAGTTTGTAGTGTTTATATATTTTTCTTTTTCACGATGATGACCGATGTTTTGTTCTTCAACTCGTTACGCTTGATAAATTAATCTCACTTATTGGTTCATTCGTAGTTTTGCTCGTTTGTGCTGTTCTGGGTGGCCACAACTGTTTCAGACTTATCGACATGTTTTGCTCTATTCTCATCGAATGTAATGCGGACTCATTCTTCGTTACTTTAAGCAGCTGAGAGCACTCCTCAAGTATTTATGGTACCTCACATAAAATGTTTTGCTCACAAAGTGCATGCCTTGCCATGTGATTCGCGGTTTCAAGCAAAGTTGCTGTTATATTATTTATTTTAGCATAGCATACAGATGCCACCCACAAACTGTATTATAGATTCGGCGTAGAATCTTACTCTCATAATAATGCCAAGGTTTTGAATATATTTTGAATTTGATTAGTTTGTGCTATTTATAGAGCAAAGTCACCCGATGACCAGCCGACGTAGCGGTTCAAGTGAATTCGATTTGAAGTCCAATCAAAGCGGCGCTCTGCTCTCATCCCACACGGGCAGATTGCAACAATACGAATATTCCCGTCGACAAAGCGATGCTCTATTTCCGATCGCCCACACTGTTGCGGGACCTTTTCGTCGTCGGGTGCCAATTAAAAGTATCAAATGAAAACTGCATAGATGCCCACACCCGCGCCCGCTAGCCAGGCCGCGAGGCACTTCCGCGTGCATGCATTTGCAATTTAAATCTACGTGCGCCGAACAATGCAGTACGTCGAACCCCGGACCCAATATGGCGCCGATGTTTTGTTTTCATTTTGCATTTTCTAATGCGCCGCTCTACTGTGACGTGTATCTCACTCGTCTATGAACACAAAGCTTTGCATATACTAATAAATGACCCATCGCTGGGAAAGCTGTGAGAGGTGTGCGATTGCTTATCGTTAGATGAAACCTAGGCATAGACATTTTGCTTGGATAGCTTGGACTTTATACCTGAAGAACTCAAATGGTTGTTTAGTGGTTTAGTTTTTTTATTCCTTATAATATGGTTATTTGCAAATTAAAACTTCAAAAAAAATATATGAATACATTTAGTATTGAGTATGATTAGTTATACATATGGTAACCATATTCAATGTTTGGTTTTTGAATACGTCACTTTCGATCTGAGACAATCACGTTAAACGTAAGATATAAAAATACTATACATGTGCTTAAAAGGATATAATGAATATTAACTTATTGTTTACATTACATTTACAAAAAGTTGAAATCTGAATTTCCAAATGCATCTCTGCGACTAACCAGCACTTTCTCCCCTTTCTTCGCTAGCTTCATGCTTAGCTTTACTTGACTTGAGCTGCAGTGGCGTGCAGTGAACTTTTAAGGTTTCACGCGAAGCAAGGAAAACTCCGATCTTCAGAAAGCGAAATAAAAATTTGGTTGCGGTATTGTTACTGTTGGAGCAGTGCTGCACTACGCCAGAGGCTCTTCCCTCAAAGTTTTCTTCAGGGGTGGCAAACACTTTGTTCTTAGAATATTTTACTTACGTTAGAATTCACAAACTTGGCGACGTCCGCAGCGAATGACATCCTAAATAACAAAGTAAGTTCATACGAATTCAATATAATGAAGAAAACAATATATATATATATATATTTATTTATATACATCGAATGGAACTTTTCTTTTTCACTTTGAAATCTCTCTGTTGTTTACTTCAAATAATACACATTCAAAGTATTATTTACAACAGAATCGAAACTCACAGAGAAAGTTACCTATTAAAATTCAAGTGGAAAAAATGACGTACAACTTTCCATGCAAATGATGCGCTGGTGCAAAAAAAACTCCCCGCAGAAGATAGTCATTTGCTTTATTCTTAGCGTGATTATTGAGTTTGTATTCCTCAAGAGCGCCGTAAAGTGCCTCGTGAATGATCTTCGCCGCACCGGTGACGGCAACCCAGAGGTCAAGACGTAAGGGCAAACAATTATTTACGAGCCTTAACTCTGTTTCTGCCTTGAAAATGTGACGTATATTTGAATAATAAGGCGTTTTAAATTCATCGTAAAGAAAAATGCTGGAGACATTCACAGGATTAAAAAAATGCATCTTTAACTCTTGTCAATTAGTTAGATTTAAAATTACACTTATACAATTTGAAACCCCAACATTATGCTTCATGAAAAATGAGTTGTTTGTCTCTGTTCTTTGTCACGGACGATATCACGTTATTTGATAGTTTATCTTTATCTGAGCATGCGATAGTTCACAGTTTATTTATTTAAAACACGATATCGTTTTGATATCATTCCAAAAAGCGTATCATTTTTAGTGTACATCAAATCCAGCCCAATATTGATACTATACTCGAAACAGGATGGGCGTCTTGTGTGCGCTGAGTGAGTAGAGGCTGCCCACAGGCCAGTCCCCCGGCGCGTCCTGCCCGCGCGGAGAGCGTCTATTTCAGGCCGCGGCATATCTGCATGTATGGACGCACTCCTGTTCGCCTCGCTGAGTCACGCCGACTCCGGGCCTCGGGCACGGCGCAGTGCTGTCACGTAATGTGTCTATTCACCAATGTAACATCCAAGTAGACTCGTTAGAAGTACTGCTCATTGTACTTCAAAGATGGCAAACGAAAGTTTTCGATTATGCGTTCCGTTTCGTATAGCGTATCTGAGGGAGGATATTTCCGTTTCTAATAAAAAAATATTGTAAATTACAGCATTCAGAGATCCTGCTAAAACAAGGGAAATGTTTTTTTACTAAGTATTACTTTTTAATTACGATTAAAGCACTCCAAAGCGTATTTAAAGCGTAATATCTGTAATAAAAAAATATTCTAGATTTATATCATGTAGTAAAAAAAACCGGGTGATGCTCGTTATAAAAAAAAATGTAATCTGTCTTGATCAGACTTCACAAAAGTAAACCTCAGATTCAGAATTTGAATTAATTTTACTGAATTTAATAAAACGCTTTATTACCCCAAATGAATTGTGGGGATTTTTTTTTGCTGAAGTTTAATTAAAAACGTCAAAAAGATTTTCGTACTCGCTTTAATAAGAATAAAGATTATTAAGTATCTCTAGAATTCCATTTTGTGAGAAATAATTGGAAGTATATTGTGATTACATAATGCTTCTGCGCGCACGCCACTGCATGCGACGCATCACTAGGTTACTGCCGCTGAACGCCAATTAAACTGCGCTAATGTGCACGCTAGAAGGTAGAGGCGAACACTGGCCGCGCACAAAGGCTTCTCTCGAGACGGAACGGTCGCCTGAGTGCGATTATAATTACCAGGCGCAGAAAAACCTGCGGATGGCGGTAGTCTGCCATCCGGCGGCAATCTAACTGCCTCGGCCAGGCCGTACCGACTGCCATTAGTTCAATTACGTTTCTCGAGTGTTGCCAGTGCCACTGCAGCGATTACATTACATTTAGTCACTTCACTGTTTATCACTCTGCTATAATGTTACTTTGCCTGTCTGCGGAGGTAAGAATGTACACAAAGTTATACGAAACACCGTTGTTATCCGTACGTGCGGAATAAACTTCAGCGATGAGGCTAATAAATAACAAAACGGCGCACAGTGAGGCCGAACGCATAAATTCATGACTACCATATATCGTTTTAGCGAGATAATACGATAGACGTGTTTTTAATATTTGTCGTTAGTTTTTTTTAATTTGGTAACACTCGAATTTTCTGTCTGCATGACGCATTACTATGTAGGGTAGTTATTTAACTTCTGAATGCAACTTTGTCTTCAACACTTTCTGTAATAAATTCACGCTTTCAGGCATTATTATACACTGGCTATTAAGTCTTGCTTGATTTTTTATAACTGATTTATATAAATACTAGTTTTGTACTGATGATGTAATGTCTTGTTTCAATATACAATTGCAATTAGTAAATAACGATTTCCAATATGTTTTTGTCAAATATGATTTTTACTCCAGACTGCCGATAACCAATGTAATAACACTAATATTGTGATAACATTTGATCACAATATTAGTGTTATTAATTACAAATAAAATATACAAATATATATGCTCGCAGAGGTATATTGTATGTGAAATATAATAAATACAAAATATAAATAATTATTATAACATAACCCTAACTGGTGTACAGTGTAGCTACTTTGTAATTCTTGGATAACCTCAGTCTTTTCCTCTCGGGTCTGCATTAAAATTCATAAGCTTTTCCAATTTCCTTCCCTGACGCGCCCCCGAGTGGCTTCTCTCTGGCGAACTTAACAACACCGCGCGCCTCACCTGACCCCTTGACTGCAGTCTTTGTCCAAATAAATGTGATTCTGTAGAATACGACTTGTCGACAAACAGCTCGGAAGCTTAGTAGCTTGGCCTATCGGTTCATCGCCTGGAAAAATGGATATATATAAAACTGCATTTATTTATGATTTTAAAAATGCTTAATGTTTAGCCAATCGATTGAGAAACTTAAAAATAAAACACTTCTCATTTTATTTGGAATTAATCCCTAATTTAAAAAGTAAATAATCGCAGAGTCATTTGTGACTGTGTTTTCAACGTATCGACGGCGTTAGTTGTGTCTTCACTTAGTCAACATTCTGATGAAGCCGTGTGTTGTTGATTGGAATCGGCAGGAATAAAAGTAAAAAAAAATGACACGACTTGACAATGGTTGCGTAAATGATGGTTCTAGAGCATTTTCTTAGAAGTGTATACCGCGCAATCAACTTTTTCTTAGTTTTTTCTGGACACCTTCGTCAACATGATCGCTTGCTTATTTATAAAGGAAAAAGATATATTTGCTTTTTATTCAAAGTCCATGCAGACATTTATTCAACAGTTCGTCAAACAGGTTCTAGATTTTTTTTATGAAATAGTTTTGGTTTGGTCAATGAAAATCAATAACGCATTCGTAATGATGTTGCTGTGATCGACTGAACATAATTTATAGTTTGTTATAGAAATCAATATCAAAAATCCAGTCGGCATTCGTCCCACGTGTGAGTGCACGTGATGCAGTGGCCGCAGAACAAGTTTGGCTCTTGGAAAGCGAAATCGCTCCTTAAAAAATGCCTACGTATGCAGTGTCCAGCGCCACTCGCACTGCGGCTCGCGAGGGACGTTAAGGCTCATCAAATATGTTCGTGTTTCGTGAGGCGATTTGCTATTCAAGCTGACATTTTCTGTACTTAAAAGTTGTTATATATTTGATAACATACATATTTAAATTATCATTATAAAACCTTGACTATGTTTAAATAGTCTGTTATTCGGCTGTATCATATGTGTATAAATATAAATAGCTATTCATCAAACTGTCAAACTCGAAAATTCATTCATGCATAAAAAAATAATCAACCAATCTGACCCTCCGAGCAATTTAATTACTTTACTGTTCGATTGTAAAATAATGTGAAAAAATTCTTTCAATTTAAATGAGATAAATATATTATAGGTTTTGTTATACAAAAAATCAAGTCTTATTCTCATAACCAAAATCAAATGGAATTCGTCGGATGCAATCCAAAAAACTTCAAGACAGACATGATTTGAGTTTTCGTGTCTAATGATGTCGTTTGACCAGCACTGACCTGTCCGAATGTCGGTCAGCAGTAATCACATGTGCGTCGCGAAACCCAGCAGCAGTGTGGGCGCCTCCTCCGCGCGGCCAGTTCTTCAATTCTGCACACATTTCCAGCGCTCCGAGGCCGGCAGCATGAGTTCTGCAATGTCACCCTAATAAAGGAATTCGCCTAGTTTGTTCCCGATTTGAGAAAACTTCCTGTGCGATGTTTTGAGAGGAGTTTCGACTTGATCTTCGATTTTTTACCGGAGATTCGTAGCGATGATTTACGTATTTACGGTCGGCCAAGAAAACGTTGGCGATTATTTAAATTACCAAGCGTAAGTCGGAAAAACCGTCCAGATTCATGTTGTTAAATTCCCAAGAGATTTCGGATGTTTGCACGTATAGAAAAACTCCATTAATTTTTAGTTTGTCTGGACACGCAATGCTCTTGTTAGTTACTGTGGGTGTAAGCTTTTTCTCTTAACAATGTTATCCAACATATCAAAGTACTTATCTATTTTGTAATGTTGAAATAAACGTTTCACCAAATATGCTTTGTCAGGTGCGTGTTCACCTACTTTTGAATAAACCAATGTTGTAAAGTAGTAATTTGCAAATTATTTGATTATAAATCACCACGAATGTTGTCAGTTATTCGATTTAAATTTCAATCAAAATATCGAATTTGACGTGTCTCGATATTCATGCAAGCGTCAAATCATAATTATCTAAACAATCTTCTCTGATTTGTAACTACGATTATACTTGATTCACTCATATTTTTAGTTTTGAAGTATGTAATCTTAACATGATAATTCCATTCAGAAGAAATGTAAACTTTTAATGCATTTTGGGAAGGTTTTTGTACAATCATTATTAAATTGTTTTTATTCAAGTTTCGTGGAATTATTTTCGGTTTATTTTAAAAAATACTCTAACAGTGTATGCAATCTGATCACAAGAAAAACCTCAAACATATAAAATGATGAATATTTTTGATAAGTATATATCTCGATTATTAGAGTTGTAAAATCAAACTTCTATATTTTTTACCATAAAAGTAGGAGTAGTTTTTTTGATAATTTGTGGTAATAGCAATAAGTATTTAATAAACATGTTTGTGTGGGTGTTTCAGCAATTTTTCGTAATGGTAAAAATGTAAGATATTTACGAAATTAAATCTACACGTATGTGCCTCTTATAAAGCATATTCAATTCAAAGATGGCCTAATGAAGACAATATTTTTTCTTGCAATTATTTTTTAGCAATTTTGCTTAGTCGACTATAATCGGATCTTTGTGCAAGTTTTGAAGACTTAAATAGAGCTAAGTTTAGCTCGGGATGGAATAGGGTATTTTTCACTGTAATTTTGTGGTTTACCAGTAGCGTACAAAGGATTTCCGCGGAAAGGGTCATTAATCACCCCTACCTCCAAAGGCCTCACGTGCCACCCCTGAAGCGACCTCGATACTTTTCGTGAATACACGCGGACGAGTCGCCAAACCTTTTTTTGCTAACGACCTCTGACCGACTACCTAGTTTCGCTGAAAATTATTGCGAGAAATTTTGTAAAATGAAAAATCTGTTTTCGTTTGAGCAAGTCATAGTTATAAGATTATCCATCAATTAAAAAATAAAATACTGGCTTAATGATGATGGCGTATTTTTTGCGTAATAAATTATAAGTAATTACTTACGTAAAAAGTGTTTGTATCGTATTACTGTAAGATTAATTTGGTACACAAATACGTTCAGTATTTTTAAAATGTATGTATTCTCATTCTAAAAACATTGGTAATTTATTATGTTCGCTCAATAATAGTTTCATTTATTGGCCCTTATTCGGTTTCTAAAATATAGTCCTCCAGGGATAGTTTTGTCAGTCTTCATATAAATAATGAAGCTTGACTGTAGCCTACCAATATATCCACGTTAACCATCTACATAAACCTACAGATAAATAAATACATTTAATATGGCAGACACATTACACACATGGAACGACGAGTTACGATCTAAAAATTTCCCTTGTTGCTAGCTGCCTGTTGACCCTCTGAGACCTTATAAACAAACGATTATCTTTAATAATTGTATGACGCATGAGACTGGCGAAGATTTGAACCCACAATCCTGGACCACCGCAACCTAGTGACTTATCTTTCACTCACGTCGCCATATACGAGAATGTGTTATTATGTACCACGTATTCCACCTGTGGCATGTTCATATATTCTGTAGTTTCCTGTACAATACGTGAAGCTAATATATTTTATTGTTTTTTCTTAGTTTTAGCTGAAATTTCGAAATGTCACAAAAATAGGTAATAGAATTAGCATATTGCCAAATTGTAGTTTATTTGTTGTTGTTCAATGCACAATAATTATCGAGGTAGCTGACGACAATACCGAGTGCAGTTCACACGTGGCATATAAACTAGCCGCGACAATAGCCTTGCTTCATCTGCATACCGAGCAGGCAGGCTCTGGCCATCCGCGGGTGACGCAACGTCCACGAGCCTCGCTGCGTCAGTCCGCATTGTTCCTCCTCTGCGCTATCAAAGGAAGCCATCAACGAGACCGCGGTAATTAAACTTCAGGACAGGCCGGCACTGGGCACGGCTTACCTGCCATTATCTACGTACATTGTGACAGTATTGCTGACAATAAAATACTGTATTCAACAACTCTCTTTCAAAGTAACTAATATTTATTCAAGAAGATTTTTGAAATACAATTTTATGATTATTCCCGCTTATATGTAGATTGACTTGTCTCTCTGTGTATTATTATTGGTTTTGTAAATTAAAATATTTTAAATAATACATCAGTAGACTGGCTATTAATGACGTTATTTTATGTTTCATTGGTTATTTAAATCTAGTAATTATAAATAAGTTGAAGGCTCAAACCGGCTCGTAACAAACAGGCTCGTACCGAGTACTGAAAAATAAAGTACCCCTAAACATACGTATTACCTGAAATACCTTATTAAAATGATGTATAAAGCAAATGGGTTTTTTGGTTTTGTTACAAGTATTATTTTAAATATATTTAAAGAAAAAGCATTGTACAATTTTACTTTTACTTGTCAGCACTCATCGAATGCTTGCCCCTGAGGGGATCGAGCCCGCGGCCTTCAGGCTAACTCCTGCTGCTCTTTCCAACGAGATATTGTATCGCTGCCCTAACTAAGAAACTGCCACACCTTTTACAGCGTTGCATCGTGAAATGTTTTTGTTATTTATATGGCTAATGATGGGATATTATTCATACAAATCTTTGCCATTATTGATTTTACGAAGCTTTTTCAAAAACTTTATTAAAATGAAGATAAAGAGGACTATGTAATATGGACCCTAACTGGGATTTCACAAGAAGATGATTTGTGCTAGTATTTATTAAATTATTTTGTCTCGTGTCTGATAAAATTTACACCAGTAAGATTCTACTAATTAAACCGCGATGTCAACGATAGCGCTATTTTTATTTAAATTCCTGTTACCTGACAACACAAACGCAATCCCGTATAACCTTATTTATTGCTTTTATTCGGAGAAAAAAATGGGAATCGTTAATTTAGCGACCGCAATCGGATCCTCCCCCTCCGGCCCTGCGTCGCGAGGGGCCCCTCGCGCCCAACCATTGCGGCGTGCGGACAAATGTGGCCATGTCACAAAAAACCGCAATTTAATCGGCAATCGGCCACCGGGCTTGTTGCTGGCAACACTGAATGATAGACAGCTCCGCGGTTGAGAATCAAAACCACATATGTCCACCACGACCTCAAATTACACCAATAAAATGGCCTTATGACCAAGCTCATATTGTTCGGCTTACAACCTTACCTTTAGCTTTTTATATACTGTAAAAAATAATTTATACTGTATAATTTTTTTCATGTAACGGTATAATGACATACAATTTGACTCCAGATGATGGCTCGAGCTTTCAGTCAAAACATGCAAATGCCTTACGTAATTTTGTTTTATATTATACTAGCGGATACCCGGCGCGTTCTACTGCGCTAAATAAAGAAATAAAATACTTTTTTTATTTGTCCGAAAAAAAAAAAAAGGAAATTTTGTTTATTTATTGACTTTTTATCTTAATGCTAGCGGACATATTGTTTTTTTTCGGTAGGTGTGTAAACATAAAATTTTTTTTTGGCGTTCCAACTCTAAACGCAACATAACAGGAATTTTGCGAAAAACAGGAATTTTCTATGTTCAAACCAGCAATACTTAGCGATTGGCCATGAGCCTTGTTGATAGTTATTACAACAGCACAATTTAGGTGGATCTAAGTTGCGAATGAGCATCTATGGTGAACCAACTTTTAAAGTTAAGATGTGTGGTGACATTCCAGATGGTTCCAAAGAGAGCTCATGATCATCCGAGACAACATTCGGATGATTACTGTAGTCGCAGTCGTTGTCATAATTGAATGCTACCAACTGAAAATCGATTCTTTGTATCGATTTAACCGCACGTATCTGATAACCTTTAAGCCTGTTTTCATGTTGTTGAGGAGTTTCAGCAGCTCTTGCTGTGGTAGCTCTGATTCGAACTTGTTCTAGACGTGCTTCATGTTGTTCTGGTGTTTCTACAGCTCTTGACTGCCGCTCTTTCAACCTATTTGACTCTGTACGCACTTTTCGTTTTCCGGCAGTTTCGGCTGCTCTTTCGGCTCTTTTTCGTTTCGCATCAGCTGTATTTTTTCCAATTGCAGCTCTTTTCGGTGGCATTTTTTGATATATATATTTTTTTGATAACCAAAAATGATACCCGGCGTGTGCTACTACGCTAAATAAATAAATAAATATTTTTTAATTTTTATCTTAATGCTAGCGGATAAACAATGTATTGAGTTTTTTCGGTAGGTGTGTAAACAAAGATTTTTTCATTAACTACGTGGCGATAGTTTTTTAACAGCAAGTCTTGTTCCGTTGCACAATTTAGGTGGATCTAAGTTGCGAATGAGCATCTATGGTGAACCAACTTTTAAAGTTAAGATGTGTGGTGACATTCCAGATGGTTCCAAAGAGTTAAAAATCTCTATTGGATAGTTGACTCTATTTTGGAACTTCATTATGCAGCAATGTTTTCGCAAAATTATTGTAGATGTGCTCCTCGTTCTTCGACATTTTTTTTCAGTAAAATAAACACGTTGACCGTTTTCTAAATGAACAGCAAGATTGGATTGAACAGTTGGATATCGTTCGTGAATACTGAAACCAAGAATTCGCCAGACAGCTTCATTACTGCGACCCATCTGAAATTGAGTGATTTCATAGTTTCGATTTGAAAGCTCAAACACTGCCATATCACTGCCTTTGTTAACATATTTGCATATGTCCTTGCATATGAATTTCACGGAGTTGCAGTGTTCCACATTGATATATGATTGAAATGTTTTTTACAGTATTGGACTGTATGGAACAATCCATATGTTATCAATGTCAATATCGACGTTTCTTAATTTAATGGTGGTGGTGTATCCTCCATCTTCTGGCTTTCGTAGACCAGTTTGAGTTTCATCGATCAAATCGCGTGGATATCTTTTCGTGCATTTGCCGTCTTTTATGCAAGGCGAATTCATATGCAACACTCCGCATGGGCCGTGATGTTCTTACAAACAACGTCAAAAAGTATCAGATCTTCACGTTGATGCGGGTGTTCAGCAGATATAAGATCGATGTCGATTTGAGTTGGAATAATTTTTTCAATAGACGAAACTTGTAATACGAATATTTTCGTATAATAATTTTTTTCCCATATATAAACAGACAAACTCATTATGATAAAACACGTTGTGAATGACAGATAGTGATTTTGTTTTGAAAGTCCGTACGATCTGTCCGCGCGATCTTCACAATGTTCTTTTTTCAATTTTTTGCGAGGAACGATGTCCACTTTACAGATGTTGAAAATTTTTGTATGGAAAATATCAAAAATCGACCTAATTCTGTTCCGTAAGTTCGGCAGCCTGTAACGGCAAGTTCATTCTAATATTTACAAACATCAATATCAGTATTTCTCGATTGGTAGCCATGCAGGCAGCCAGCTTCAAGGCATTTTCGCGTATATGCAATACGCGAAAATGGCAGTTCCTTTTATGAATTGGAAACTTTTGTATGGGATTTTTCTTAATTGAATAAACCAAATTTGATAATCAATTTTTATAATTTTAGTGGTCTTGATTACTTTCGGTATTTTTGGCTTTCAAATAAACACGGTGTGGGGGTCGTCGGTCGTACGGTTTCAGAGCCTATAGCGGACTAACAAACATTTTTAGTGTTTTATATATATAGATTATATATACATTTAATCTTTTACCTGCACATTGAAACCGTTTAATGTGGCGATGGGTCTATGGTGCTGCTATCAAAATTAGGCTGCATCTGGGTGAAACTCCCCCTTCAAAAATTTCAAGAAACTTTCGTTTTGCTTCCTAAAATTAATTTGATATTTCAACATGCATTTGCAATTAATTATAACTCATTATAATTTGAATTTAGACGCATAACAAAAAGTATAATTATTATCGTATAAGATTATTTGTTGATAGCTAAATATGGTAATATATTAAAATTTTTCATGTTAATATATAATTTTATTTCTATAATTACTATTTTTGGTTTTGATATGCAACATGCGAGGCCAGATATATATTTAAGTTTAATTTTGCATGTTTTCATGATTAATGCTTCACGCGATTAGAGTCCTTTTATGAAATGCCGTTGCGTACAGCGATTGGTGTTATAGTTGTATCTCATAAAATACTGAAACTGCGGAATTGCTAGTCTGATGAAATTATATTTTTACTATTATTTTTTAATAATGAATAATATTGTTGTAGAATAAAAAAACGCCGTCGTGCCGTGTCGTGATGCCCAGCTAGGCCAGGAGAACACCGCACCTTCTCGCCGACTGCACCGTCTGTCGCCAGATGGAAGCCGTCTCATAAATTGTAAGTCACTTTCTTCATGTAAACAATAAGAAAATGTGAAAACGTAATCAATTAACGTATATGTCTACCAGAGGATGCCTAGGTTAAAGGAATTAAGTTTGAAAATGCCGTGAGACGATAGTGTTCACTTTCAAATATATATTTTTTGATCACACACTAACGATCACCTATATAAAATCAAATGTATTAATTTTTTTATTATTAAAATCAAATTTTTATATATTGTCATTTGCGGTACGGATTTAAAGTATATACAGTAATTTATGTATATACTTTTAAAATCTTCTCTTAATTTTAGAATTTTAAATGACTCCGTTAAGTTTACGTTTATCGGATAATACGGTGATACTTTTTTGAAATATACGTGTGTATTTAGTAAAGCTAAAAAAAAACCAAATAAACTAAATGCTGTAAACATAAAAAAAAATACATTTTTTTGCTGTTTAACAAAGAAACCCGCAGAAGTTGACTCTCACTATTATTTTTTAAAATTTGATTAATGAATCAAGTTTCCAATAAATTATAAATATTCTAATAGTTAATGGATATTGCAGTAATTATAATATTCACCTTCCAAAGACAGGGTTTGTTTATTGTGGACAGTGTTTTAATTTATTCACGGTGGCCAATTTGAACTTACACAAATAAATTATCACTTTCATTTCCTATTCATTATGAGTTTGAAGATAAGCTTAAAATTTCCAATTTAGCCAATATACTCCAGAAACAATGTTACACTCTAATTTAGTATTCAAAAGTTCCGACGAATCTATAATTTTTTAATTAGAAATTCTACCTTGATAATTCTCCTAATTGGATTACCGTGTTTACTAAAAATGGTTTATCCTAAAACTCTGACCGCTGATTATCAAATAATTAAATTTACTTTTCTAATTATCGATTAGCCCCTGAAGAATACACACTTCCCTCGAGATGGATAAATAATACAAATTGTACGGGTGTTCGTTTTATTGTTATAAAATTGTTTCGTTTTATCTACAGCTATTTCTACTTAAGAGTATGATTATTAATATTTGCCAATACTATTTATAATTATTTAAGTTTTTTGTCTCACATGAACTGCTATCATCTGGCTTCGTTCCTATGAATCCCTTCACCTATTTTATAGATTTCAGTGTCTACCTTTCGTATTTTTTTTCAACGACCATTAACTTTAACACGTTTCTCACTTTCATTTTTCAGTAGGAATCTGCTGAAATCTGACAAAACCAATCCAAGAACATTAATTTGCATTAAGAATATTTTATTTGCACCGCTTTAATACATTCGAAATATATATTATTTGCTCAAACAAACAGTTAATATCGCTTTGAATTTATCATCGAAAACTATACATTCACTCTTCAAAAAATGTTTACGCACAGAATTCCCATAGTGGATATTATTTATTATATACTGGACGAGGGAATCATTTAGCACCACTCCCACCCTTTGAACAAATATCCCCCGAGGGAAATATTTACTTTCCGTTCAAAACAAGCCTAAAGTTGAGTTTTTATTTGACTGCGGCTATAGATATCCAGGTCGGTATTTCCCACGCGAGGAGTGCGCGGAGGCGGCCCTCATCGGCACAAGCTATTATCGAATGCCTCTCCCTTTCGGCCACGGCCCTATCACCTGCTGTCATCACCGCTGTCGTCTGAGCTATGGAATTCCGACTCAGTGGTAAATTTCATACTTCGAAAAACTTGTATCAATAAATGAAATCATTCGCAATACTTACCGTCTCGATAACATATATGTTTATGTCATCAAGAGCTAACATTAGATAAATCTATGCAATTAAATATGCGTTGTGTATAAGTAATAATTTTGATTTATCGGACTTGGTGTTTTTACTAACCTGACTCGTCGTGGTCATGTAATGCATCATTGCCAAAGTATAGAGATTTTTTTTTATTGTTAATTTTAAAATCTGCTTGGGTTTTTAATTTAAATTGTATACGCAAGTCAAAATGTCGTTTATGAGTGTATATTGAATGTATTTTATCTTGATACTAGAAATGTTGCCCGTCACAAAATGACGTTTTCGGAGGCGTTTTGAGTTATTAATGATGTGATTAATAATTTCTATAAAATAATAAAATTGGTACTTGTGTCATAAACTGAAAATTTCTAAGAAGCATCAAAATTTTTTTTTTTGTAAAAGTTCTAAATTTGAAATTCTCGCGTTGAACAATAAAATCCTATAATTCGTACATATTGAAACTCGCTAAAGCATATTTTATAGTTTTATTAAATTAGTTTATGAATAAAAATATTATCCTATCCTCTTGAAATTCGGCACATAGCTGCGGAAAAATTTACTAAACTTTCATGCAAAAAATCAGCGCTGTACCTTTTAAGATATTATATAGAAAACCAAAAAATGAAACATACACACACAATGGATATTATTATAGTAGATTTAATGTACCAGTATGTACTATAAAATAGGAAGTACGATTTGGGCGAATATATTAGGTAATACATAATATTTGTGCTTTCACCAATGAAGATAAAATCAATAACCCAACCATGCGGTCAAAGAGGAAAATTTTCGCCTAAGGCTTTGGATGGTTATTTATTATAATAGCTTATGTTAGGAATTTGACCAATAATATTGACTCTGAAACGCTTGAGACACATTCCGTCTCGAAACAACCCGTCTATGCTATACTTTACTAGTTCTGTTGTCAAACACGCAGCTGTTTAAATATTAAATTATTTATAATGAGCGTAAAATGTATTCACTCGATGCTCTTAAGTGGTTTTGGAGAGTGCAGACGAAGTTTTCGACGATATTTTAACAGTGCTTCCAGCTCGAGTAGTCTACAATATCTTCAAGATAAAACTGCTCTACTGTCAATTTTTTAAGCCACTCGTTATTATTGAGCCATAAATTATCATTAAATTGTTTACTAATAAAATATAATCGATATTTCTGACTAAAATATTTATAAGTTATTAGATCGATCAACTTATTAGGTAAATAAAATAAATGATGAAGCAGTTGACTCATTATATAGTCGTAAATATCGCGAGGCCGGTGCAAGTCATCCTCGAATTCGCTTTCAATGTCGAACCGAGAACGATCACCGCAAAGGTTAAGATACATTCGTCGCACCTGTTTGTATGTAAATTATGCTTTAATCTTAATTGCCTTGAAACTTACGACGCAGGACCGTGGAACTCGAATGCCTCTCCTATTCAATCTACCTATGCTTAGTATCAGCTCGGCGGTCATGGTTTTTACACACACATATATATTTGTAAATCTATATATATATATAATATGATAAAAAAAATCTGTATCGAAATGGTGCTGTAGTAAAATAATGGGTATAATTTGCATGTAGTCCATGAAATTGTTTCATTAATATACACCTTATATGATTAATATTAATAACACCTTTTGAAACTGTTTGTTTAATATATACCTATGCACCTTATGCTTGCAACTGTCACAAACAATTGATATTTCTTGGATATCGATAAATTTGTAATGGCAATTCCTTTGACTTGAACCGCCAAAATTTTATTGCCTGTAATACCAGCAAATAATTTAATGCATTTATAATGGCTCTTCTATTTAGAATTCCAGTTTTTTTATTTTATCTTTCGGAGCCATAAAAAAGATGTTGAACTGTTAATTTGCGGTCGCGTTCGCGCCAGTCATAGTCAAAGTAAAACTTTGGCACGTGCATTCTGACAGATCTAATTATAACAGTTAACAAGCTTGTTTAACAGTTATGCATTTGAATATTGCGTCACGTGCGCTTGGCAGTTTATTTGGAATATTAATCAGGCGACGGGTCTGCGTGTGTTTGTATCTGCAATGTTTTAAATTATATGTGTTGTAATTTTATTGTTATCAAATGTTTGTATTGAATTAGACCTGGAAGCGAATTGAGTGTCATTGAATACACGCGTGGGTTTTAATCATTTTATTAACATCATGTATAATTTCATGCCATGTAATATTGACGTGGATGCGGCGCTGGCTAAAGAGAAGCTACAGCAGCAGGCTTGCGAGTAGGTTTACCATCGTGTGATATAATATGTTTTGCGTATGCTTATGACTTATTCAGTCGAAATGTTATGTGGCAATGCGGTCCCTTTGGTTTCCTCAGTGTGCAATTTCAAATAAAGTTAGCAGTACCGAGTCTGTGCGGCGCAGACTGTCTGCTAGAAATCAGTGTCGTGTAAATGTTTTCTTTTTTGCTTTTGTAACGAATGAATTCACATAAGCAAATAAATGAAAATTTTGGGTTTAAAAATGTTAACTGATTTACTCATCATCCCACGTGCGTTTTCAATTCGATTACTGCTGATATTCATAGTTAGGTTTTTTTAATCGTTAGATTACATGCACGCTTGAGTTTCTGTCCCGTCGCATTTTCTTTTTAGAGTATACTGTAGTTCCTCTTGTAAAAAAATGTTTTTTTGCTTTACATAGGCACAATTTTTTTCCATATTTGCTTGTTAATCGATGCACGTTTAGTTTTATAATTATTTTTTATATTGCAAATATTTTTATATTACATTAAATATATCAAATATAGTATAAATATATAATAAATACTGAATAAGTACTGCAACGAAGACTTTTCATGTAATACGTACCGAGTACATTAACATCAGTTTCTGTGTTAATCTATTTATTATAACTCAGTTAGTGTCCCCTGAGAGCTCTCAGCTGCTGTCATTAGCGCCTCTAAGTACATTAAGCACCTGTAATTATATTCTCCCACCTGCACTTTTGAACAATTGTCGTGCCTGCGACACGCGCGACCCTCGCGATGCCTCTTACTGCTCCACGTCTCTGAATCCCATTATCCAGAAGCACCATGCAACTAAACTTGTATACGATGCAGTTATGTTTATTTGCGTTCGATAAAACAATCCCATCAAATGTTTATTTACAAAAAATAATGTATTTAACACTCAGAACTTACCGGTGGAGTTTAGTGAGCCTTTAAATTAATTAAATATCGTTTGTTTTGAAAATCACACTGTAATAAATTATGCTGATATTATTCAACTTATTTATAGTTCTGTTATTGTTTTAATTATGTTTCAATGTGCTCAAAATATAATAGAATAAAAAAAAGATCAAGCAAGAGTACTCGGCCGTACATGTATAAAATAAACAACTTTAGATAGTGTTATAGATAAATTTACGGAAACCATTTGATTGTATATAATGTTTGATATTAATATTTAGCAAAGCATAAGTTAACGGGCTTCTTTTTATCGCCCATCGCTACTCATTCGGTGGTAGATTCTTGACGCCGACCACGATGGTACCTCAAGGTTACTGCTGTGCCTGCACATGGCAGACGATGCTGGTGTGGACCCCCACACCTCGCTGCCGACTGAACAAAAACCACCAAATAAGTTGTGGTCGTGAGTCGCGCGCGGACCCGCTCCTTGCTTCTATGTTTATTCTGCAGTCAATGTCGTCATTATGATTGCCATTGCTTGGATTCTTTGTTCATAAAATTTGTGATAAAAATCCACGAAACGAGATCTGATATCGAAACGTTTTTATGCTCTCATTTATCAAGTCGATTTTTTGACAGATTTTTTTTATTTACTTCTACTCACTTCAAATATTTAACATAATTAGCTAACCTATTTGTATTATTTAGTTAGCAATCTAAGAATATTTTTTCATAAGAATAATTTCAATAAATGTTACAATAATTAATGCTTAAATTATACATCTCAACGTGTAACATACTCGGGAAATGATCTCTTTTTTAACTCGAATGGGTTTCACAATGACAGATTTTACTTGATTGTTGCCATATAGATACTCTTTATTATAATTTTCACCAGACTCCGCAGTGGTTGATGTTCTTCGCAAAGGAAAATTTAATTTTCGTTGTACCGAGTTTTATTTCCTTAGCTGATGAAATTTTCAAAATATTTGGAGGAAGATATTTATAATTATTGTTTCGATTCTCTACTAAAAACTTTACATTTTAATATTTTACTCTATTTTTTGTTTTTTTTGAGGCGTTTGATTAGACATAAATTAGTAGGGAAACCATAGTTGACATGCACTAAATATGTTTAATTATTAGCAAGCAGGCAGGCGTAAATGCCAATATATTTTCTTGGTTCTTTGCGTATGAGATGCTTGCGCTGTACCTCCGATACAAATGGCAAGTGTGTTTCTCACAAACCGACATTTTAGCAGTCACTATCGTATCGCAACTAAACGGAAATGGCAGCAGCACATTTACAATGTATATTGGGGTGATGGAGCCAAGCAAGTTGAACTGCGGTACTCCGCCACAAGGACACCTGCGAGAATAACAAGGATGGCAGTAAATGTGAAAATGATTTCACGGCTCTAAGAAGCATGAGCTGATATTTTAGATTACACAAGGCAATAGAAACAATATTAAGAGACTGGCAACGACACAGAAAACAGCCGAAGCAGTAGTCGTCCAACCAGAGCCGCGGCTATGTGCGATGTAAGTGGGTGAGTTTGCTACTCCCGCAATGGACTTCACAGCCAAAGGAGGGAATGCTGTTCTCTTTGAATATGGACCGTACCAATAACAACCATTACGATTAGCTTGTTAGGAAATTAATTAGCATAGTTTCGCATGCTTATACTTGTTGACATCGTTTTCGTTAACGTCGAGCTGTCACTGAAAGTGTTCTCTCTTTCGTCTGAAAGGGTATAGCGTGGAATCGCGTCGGTTCGTGGTGCTGCGATAAACCTCAAGCGCTCACCCTCCGTGAGAAGAGTGATTATAATATGACGAAAAACAATAACCCGCATTCTGCTCAGATACAACAGAAGTATTCGCACCGAACGTGTCGCGGAGAAGAATATTCCCATATTAATTAAGCAGAACTTCGACCCACTTCTGCTGGGAACTCGAGGCGTAGCGCCTCTTCCCATCGTCTCCGCTCGGAGGCGCATTGTTAACGATTCCGGCCCCTTATTCATAATTGAACTTGCGAGATCGAGCCGACCGTGCTAACCCACTCGAGTCTTCTATTAAATCACTCGATTTTTTGTGTAACTGTACGTAAGAAATAAGAAAACTGCGTAGCGTACGGTACGGTACGCTCGCCGTAACGGTGTGCGGTAGAATTGAGTTATTTCACAAGTAATAGAGATAATCAGATCGATGCGTGCGAGCCGGAGACGCTCGGTCCGGATTTCCTGGACTGCTCACATAACGAACTTGTCTATTTTCCCATAATTTACGTGAACCCGGGGCCACCGTCGATATGTCTTCAAGCTGAATCTTCAGGTCTTTGACCACATTATAATAGGGCGCTCGTTCAGGCAGGCTGGTCATAATCTGAAATACTGTTGAGAATGTGTGATCGAGAAAATTTTGACAGTTACTGCATGGTTTATTTAAACATTATGTTTTTTTCATAGTATTTATTTTTAAATCTTATATATTTCCATCACATGTGGTACTTACCACTTTGCTAGAGTTTTCCTGTTCAAAAGAAAAATTCTCTGTGTTTAATAGTCCATTATTGCAGTTTCTTGATTTTACAAATCGATGAGCTTCAATTTAGAGATAATGCCGATCTCAAATTTTGATTTTTTAATATTAAAAATATTCAATTCAAACACACCTGTTTCAAAACAGTAACCGAAACCAATTTCGATCAATACTCTTTAAGCTAGAAATATGACTGAAAGGTTTTCTTTCGTTGTGAAAGTAGTGTGCAGGCATACCGTGTGCGCACGTCTCATAATTTATAGAGAACTTAGTTTCGATCACTAAGGGGTTTGCGACCCACTTTCTTCGGTTGTAAATAAGAATAATGCTGTTACTTTTACACCCACACTGCGGGCTGGTCTCAACCCGACGCAACCCACACCAAATTTAGGCATGCTGGAATTAGTCAGTCTATTTATGTCTATCTGAATATTGATTGAATGGATGGATGTTTGTTAGAAAATTACAACACTACTTTAATCTTAGTTTGATTAAATATTAATATTAATTAAGATCACAAGAAAATAGTGAATATACTGTAACATTAATCTAACTCCATCGGAAAGCTTATATAGAACCATGAATACTTAGTTATCCGTCTAAGCTTCAATCTTTCAATAACTTCTCTCTAGTTCCGTCCTAACACAGTGTAAGGGATGTCGATATTTCCCACAATATTTGTGTGTATGGTAGAATAAAAAAATATGTAAGGTCAGGAGAAAACAGAAAATGGTAGTGAGCATTTTCGACTTTTGATTTTAACTCTTCAATTAAGGTATAATATTACAGTTTACCTGAAAAAGCTCGTTTTATTTTATCTCATATTACGATGTTTTTTATGGTGTTATCTAAGTTAATTTTCAATAATTAGAACATTTGGAATCAGTGTTTTCTTTACGATAATTTTTTGTTGTAAATGCCTAATTTTTTTTAAATTTTAAGTAAGACACCTTCAAATCCCTGCGAAATCACTATAATTCATTTTAATAATTGATTAATTTAGTTGTCGATTTTCTTAATACATATTATTGTAGAAATTATTCTTTAATGTCTGTAGAGATCGAAACTTACATTGCATGTCTAGGTGTAAAAAAAAAACTTAATGTATCTGTTCTGCTAGATGATCACACGATTGAGAGACAAGCATAGATTGTGATGTTATTAATTACCCTTGACAAATACCTACGTGACTACGAGAGCTTGTTTACTAGGCAGTCTTGTGCGCAGTACCAACTATGTTGAGTAATTCGACAACAATTCAGACGATTTCCTCCGTTGTGCATCGTATGTTGTATCCGCTTCCATTTCATGAATAAGAAAATTTTCTTGTAAAAAATGTGAAGTCATGTCTTTGTAAGCATATTGTCACATTATGTATTTTAGCGTTTATTGTGGCTTAAAGTTCCCCGGCTTTTCTTACTATTTTTTTACAAGGTAACTAAATTGATATAAGTTTTAATAAGCGACACTGGGCGCAGTGTAAACTGCACAGGCCAAGGCTTCCACTGTGCATGGTCAATTTAAGCGGTTATTAGTAAGTCACCAAATTCAAGCCGAATTAGCCAACGTTGCCTTTGCTCATTGTCAAACCTGTGAAATAGATGACAACTGCTGGCTTAGAAAAAAATATTGGCAATTTAGTATAGCACAGCATACAATTCGTACAATATCGCTTTGATGGTCTAAGAATCATTTTTAATCTTAAGTCTAATTTCTTTTATCGATATCGCGAGAGGACCATAAATTTTCTTGATAGATCGATTGTGTTTTATTAAATGTACGTAAAATTTAACGATTCGCTTCATAATTTTTATGAGCTATAAAATGATAATGTCGCATATTTAATAGTTATTAGGTAGCATTAACGCGTACATATTCTTTCATGTCTATATTGGCCGTGGGTTCTGACTCGAGGTTTTTTAGTATTTTGCGAAATTCTATACGTAATATTCGTCACGAATTTTATTACATATTTTACGGCCGGGTCTTGTATCAATTTTCATGCAATGTTGCATATTTAATTTTCATTCCAAAATGATTATTGACTTTACTGCTTTATCGGCCTCAGCCCTGAAACATCCGTACAGTTATTATTTTATTATCAGGTTCTGCATGAGTTTATATAATTTTCCGCATGATATTGCTTTACGAAAAGCTTAAATCGAAAAATTGTAGATATAAAGATTATTTATCTATTATAGTTAACGTTTCTCTCAACCGGGGAATGTTATTGTTGTGTTAATGTTGATATTGTTATTTAGATGTTTATCCAAGGAAAAAAGGGCATTGGAAGTAGAAAACTTACGTGGATGCGGAATTTACGCCAGAGGCTGGAAGTTGGAAGTACAGGTGAATTAGTGACACTGACCCAGAATTTAAATATATTCAATGAAATGGTATAAAGAGAGGCACTAGAAGAAGAAGATTGGTCGCAAAATAGTACAATAAAATTATCTACTGATATTATACTGGAAAGAAGAGCTGTTTGTTGGAGTTCTCTGTAGACAAAATCTTCCACTATCGAACGGTTGTTGGACTTACGCGGAGTTTGCGTTGAACTGCTGGGGATTAGTATCAATTAAACTTCGCCAAGTAGCTTATTCCATTACAGGGTAACGGTAAGTCATCAATGGCGTAGTAAATTTAACGCGTCTTTGTCGTTAAGTTCAGGTCTTTTTCAAAAACTATTTAGCCTTAAGTATCGGCAAGGCCTTCATCGGTTCTATTATCGAATCCAAAACGAAGTATAACAAATTTTGTATGTATTCTAATAAACTGCTATTCACAATGGAAATGTTCTCATAGTCGATTTTAACATTTCTAGTTTGGACCGAGATTAAGAAATTTATACGTTTGTTTCATTTCTACTGAAGCATCTATTTTTTTAAATAACTTCTTTGTTTAAACAACAATTAAGCGAATACTGAAAAAGTGCTCTCGTAACCGTGGTCGTGTCATAACCTGGTAGTTAGTAAGACTAACACTAAATATAGACCATATAGTGTATAATGTGTATTTACGGTGTCAGGAAAAAAGAAAACGTTTCTCATTGTCTCATTTCCTACTAAAACACTGTGCAGAAACCTTGTAAATTATTAAAACCGAGAGCATCACAGTTATAATAAAAGTATATTATGACAGTCATCCTTGGATATACAAAGAAGTAATCCTTAATTTATTATTGGTTACGGTATTTATATCTATTATAATAAATATTTTTTTCATAAAATTGATATCTTCAATACAGCAATATTAGTTTCTTTTTGTAGCGTTCATGAATTGCGCAAATGAATTTTTAGCTATTTATAAATTTATAGATATCTATACACTTACTTTAAATTATACATTTATTTTTTGATTATGAGTATATTTATATCGGAAATAGTTTAACTTAACATAAGAATTGGGGGCGTACAGTTTAAATACATATTCAATTTTCTCTACCTTGAATTTTTAGGTTTTCATTCTAGATACCTACACTAAAAAGAATAACCATTATCTTCAATAGGATGAATATTCTACGTGCGGTTCACAAACCATGCCTTTTTCTTGTTCACTGCGCGCTAATACTGAGCACTCGACTATTGTTTTTTTTTTTTTTTAATTTAACTCCACGAGCGGGGAACATGCGAGCCCATATAATCTGAATGAAGAGTCAATAAACTCATCGCACCGTAGGGAGTCACGAGCGGAAGATATGCAGGTGAGCAAGCCATTCGAAGTTACCAGAAGCGATTGTGGTTGTATGCAGCTTGTTGCGTCTGCACTCGTCCATTTCCATCATCATTTATTGCGAAATTACAGAAACCTTGTAAACAAGAAATTTTTATTCGGGTGCTTATACTTTTCTCATTTCTCTATTTGTATCCAAACCCTGGTCCTCTATGGTCGACAAACGATTGCACTGACTTCTGAACCGCACGCCGTTGCTTTGCAATATATGAGATGTGATTCATCGATTTTCGATAACCTCATTTTTGAATATCCCTTACTTATGCAAAAAATACCGCAAGAACTTCAGTTACGCTCAGTTGTTTACTATTTAAAGCAATTATGAATGTTGCGTAAGTCAGTCCACAGGCGAATCAGTGTGAGAGAGGAGGGAGGGGCAGGGAGGGGCAGGGAGGGCAGGGAGGGGGGAGGGGCCCTCCCCGCGTCCCGCGCTCTCCCCCGCCCAGTCCGCGGCCTCGCGCGGCGACCTTCCCCTGCGCTGACAGGGCAGGCGATCCTCGTCTCCGGGCGACCGCAGAAGAGTCGTCTCCGACTCCAGATTTAGACTTTTTAATTTCATCATTTTAATTATTTGTGTGATACCGCCTTAAACTAGACATCCTTTAAAAACTTGAAAATACATCTCCGAATAGAAAAAATATAATGATTGAAACTATTAAAAATTTTTGTTTTAAATAACCACTATTATTTAATTATTGTTTTAGGTGTTGTTTTTTTTCGATTAAAACCCAAATTTAAAAAAAATCCAATTTTACTGTATAACGAATAAATTCTATAATCAATGATTTCATGAGTATTGAGACATTATACTTATCAGATTTAGCGTTTACTCTCAACTTGATTAAATATTCAAACATCTAAAAAAACATTTTTTTTAAATAAAAATATAGTAATTTCACAAAACATTTAACAACTTGCAATGACGTGTGGCGAGTTTGAAACAGAATTAGCTTCGGCAGGGGGACTGTTTGGTTTTACAACTAAGAAGAAGCTGGAAAGTGCGTTGTTCTCGTGCTTTAAATGTGAGTTGCTCAAACAAGTTGTATCCGCAGCAAGCCTTTAATGCACTGCCTGCCCGGCTTGCCCTGCTCGCGCGCCACTAATGAAAACTAACACTAATTGCTATTAACAAATTGGATCGCGGCCGCTTTGCATTTTAAAACATCTTAACTTGCTGCCTCCACCTTCTGCGTTATGACCACTACCATGTTTGTCTTTAGATTTGTTTTTTAATTTTTAAAATGCTTTGTTCATCCATCGCTGTACCATTTACAGTTCTAAAATAATTTAAGCCGGCCCGTGTTTTGTATGTCGTTACCAAAGCGTACGTTGTTAAATTATATGTAGTCAACAAGTTATGATTTTAAAACTAAAAAATGTATTTTCGTAACTAAAATACCGTAAAAAGTAATAAATTTTAATTTATTATATTTAAAATAAATAAATGTAAATCTAGTATCTACGCATGTTTTATTATTAAAAAAATTCCCTCTTGCCAATAATAATTATTAAATATTTTTATAAATCATCATTTTTCACAACAGTTCTATACTCACTACAAATGTCGAGAAAAATTTTTAGGGGATTTTCATGTCGTTTCATGTAAAAATTTATTACCTAAACAACATGTAAAAAGACTTAAAAACTATAAAGACTCCGGGCTTCGGGGCTCGTACATACATTTGTTTTCTGAGTTTTTTCTTTTTAATAAAAGTAACTGTACTTAGTTTAAAAAAACTCTGTTGAATTGTTTCGCATGCGCATAAATGCCTACAATTAAAACAAGAAAGCTACGTAGAAAATTGTAAGACTTATTGTTTTCTTACAGAATTTTAATTTCTGTCTTCGTCATACGATATCTTAGTTCTTTGCAGATACTTACGAGCACTTGTCACTCCACTCCGCTTGAAGAAATTCTCTGTGAAATAGATCCGTCGATACAAGCTCACCCGCCTTTGTGTCTCCGCGAATTCTTCAGCCATATTGTCTTTGCTCTCTTTTGTGTTCCATCGTGTAGTTTTTCTAAAAGAATTTTCTATTTTCATGTTTGGGTTTAATTAATTGCGATTGGAATCAATAGCTTTATACGGTTTTATTTACTGCAGGCGCACGACAAGTAGGCAAGATTCTCGTGTGTTAATACTGCGAGAATATATATAGACTTGTCTCGCTGGGTACAAATCTCCCAGACGAAAATGTTCTTTTGGAATTTCTTTGTTCTGATAATGAAGTGAAAAGCTTTTGACTCCATCTCGAAGAAAGCTTCTTATATCTGACCGTAATATGTTTAATTTTCTTTGAAAATTTTATTAATTATTTTTTCCTTTTTGACACTCTTCTTACCCTTTGTGATTTTTTTGCCCGGTTAGGTAAGGCTAATTTGTTATCAATGAAATCTTTTAATTGACGTGAATCTCCATAATGTTTTCAAAAATATTTTCAATTGTCTCGATTAAATAAGAAGAGCTAAATGATAAATACAGCCTATGTCCCTGAACTTACGTTTCTTCTATTGTCAGGGACATGAAAGAGATGGCACGTCGCCTGTTGGGGTTGCTTAGATTAATAATTTCAGGCTCTTACGTCATCACGTCGCCCCTAAGGTCAGTGCTAGAACGGTCGCCGTGACGCAGCGCTCCAGGACTTGCCAGGGTGCTGAGAAATACTGTCATAACGCTCTTCACACCAGCTTTGGGTAAGCTCATTCTTTAGGGATTCAATGATGTAAAAAAAATACTCGGACATTATTAGAGAAATGTGAAAGTGTGAGCAGTGAAATGACATTGTTTAATGATGTGTCTGCGGCGTCCTGCCGAGACGTAAATTATTTATATCACTCTGAATGATAAAATGGCGCTGAGTTGAAGAAGGCAACGGGAAGTAGACAATAAATTTTATCTTCCTTGCCGAGGCGTCAACTTAAATATTATCTTATATAGTTCGGAGAAAAATATGCCTCGCGATATGATGAATTGCGATTCATATGATCAATAGCGAATATAATTTAATCAAAACATCTGAATCTCTTTACATGTATACTACATTTGTAACCGGAAGACATGATATGTTTATCTTCGTTTGGGATAGTATATGTGTAAATCATTTATCAATAACGATTTCCATTTCAAAAGGGATATCCTGTATCCTTTTATTTTCTTAATAATTGTAAAAAAAAAAATCATAAGTAAGCATGCGATGACACATTTAACTTTGATATCACCGTGAATCAAATAAATGTTATCTTTTTTCGGCAGGATGAAGCATTACATTTTGCAGATAACATGAAATCTAATGAAAGGCTCTTTCGTCATGTCGGCTGATCGAGAGAGATTTCTCGTCCCAGGCTGGGTTCTCCCGAGCATGTGAAGCGCGGCCTCGCGCCGGCGACGTCAGCACGTCCAGCGCGCATGTATTCGTCCGAGAATTCCACCAGCAGAAAAGAAAACGCATTGAAGCACCGAGAACATCTCTCGTCTCAGTTTCGCTGATTTCTCCAAAGCTAGACGGGTTTTGTGCAAAAAACATACGTCTTTTTCACTTTTATCGCAAAAAATCCGTAAACTTTACCTCATACTTGATTTCATTTTTCCCTTCTCTAATTGAAGAAAAAAACCACACGAGATTCAACGTGTAAAAAATACTGATAATTTTTTAACAATTTAAAGTATTTATTTAGAGCTGGTCTGATTACTAAAAGCAACTTCAACTAAAATAAAAATATTAATCAAATGTACTTTTATCATAAGTATCCGGTGCTCGATGATCCAGCCCTTTGCCGTTTCCACTCTAGCTTCTTTGCATATTGTACAAAGGAATTTCTAAATTATATTACGTCGGAGCTTTGAGTGTTTTGTAGATTGTTTGATATTTCCAGCGCGAGATGCTCTGATCCAATTTCATGAAGTCCATTCTTAATTTAACATTTTGACAATATTTATTCGACTAAAACTTTAATAACTTATTAGCTATTTGCTTGATATATTGAGTATTGAAGTTTGAAATTTTATTTGACAGCCAGAAGCCTATCGTCATTTCCACTTGATCTTCAGTTGTATCAGCAATTTCGCCGTATTCCCGCATGTCAAAAGTCGATGCATTATTGAACGCGATTTGTATTACAATTTAAGTATTACAAAATAAAAAAAATGGCTATTGTAATTCTTTGCCTCATCTCTGTTTCGAATCCCTGTAGCGTCGCCAACCGTACTCAAGATAAAAGACACTATAGGTACTAAAATCCTTTTACCAAAACTATTTCTCTCATATTAGGTTATAATCTCCAAAGAGATACTCCGCATCCTTTTGGGATCAGTGAGTGTACGCGGAACGTCAGCCCGCCGAGCCCCGGGCGTCGCGCCGCCTCGGGACGGCGCCTCGGTGTATTGGGTGTATTGGGTGTATTCGGTGTATTGGGTGTATTCGGTGTATGCAGTGCGTTCAGCGTTCAGTGTATTCAGTGTATTCCCGCAGTCCGCCCGACGCGGTCGCCGAGGCCGACACGCTCCGGTCCGCAGCGACTCCGAGCCAGCAGCGCGATAACCGTAGTGGGTGTGGATGCGCAGCGATACACGCGGGATATCACAATCCGCTACTATTTACGTTCCGGCCGGTCTTCAGCTGTCAGTGATTTCCATCCGATAGCGCGCGTTTTTAAGTTTAAGTGTCAGTGAAGTTTTTGTGAATATTCCAAGTTTTCCAAGATAAATACTCTTATTCATTGTGAGTTATTATTTTTTTTTTTTTTGTATTAAATAACTAGTTACGTGTTGGAGTCCAGTATTAGAAAAGAACAGCGAGCGGTTGTCACAACAGGTAATTATTAAAACTCGAGAGATACTCGATTTTTCTGGCGGCACGCTCGATTGATAGTCCCGCGTCTGGGAAAAGTTTCACAGAATGCACCCATTTCTTTAAAATTTAAGAGCGTGAAATCTTCGTGTTAATTTATTTGCGGAGAGTGCTATCTATGCTGATTTCAGAATAATTTATGACTTTTGGCAAAGAATTTAGTAAACGGCCGGACGAATCACTTATAAAAATAAATAATTGGCAACATGCTCAATTATAATAACAGGATAAGTCTGTTTGCTTTTCGCAATGTTCTGCGTGCGTATCTAAAACCAATATTGAAGGCTTATGTGTACAAATACCACCCTTCTCCGAAGAATACGCCCGGCTATGGCGGTAGTACCGGGAACGTAGTCGGTCTGTGGACTCAGCGGTTGGGATAGTTGAATTTTAATGCAGTATTTCGGGGCCGAATCCTCACTAGCTTAAACTTAAATCATTTTTGCTCTCCCGGCTTATGGTCAACAAGCATATTGCAAAAAAATCAACTTTTTTTGTAAATTCATAAAAATAACACGTTATTTAACCCTGTAACGTATTTGATACCGAGTAAACTATTGTTTTTTTTTTTTATTTATCTTTCTGAAAACCGAGCACGGATTTGACGGATCGCGCGAATTGGACATTTTGAATAATATTTATTTAATTAAAAAAGTACTGAATGGGAACTTTTACAATTTTAATATTAAAAATGTCCTAATTTTGATGATTGTTGATGTTAATTGTTGAAAGAAAGTAAGTTCTCCAAAATTATGTTTTCTTTTGCAAGTGTCATGATTTATATTGTGGGACTACCTCGTCTCAGAGGATTCAACTTCCAGTAGCAAAAGGCGAGCGTTTCCTCCTTGGAGGTGCCTTGCGTAGTTACTTACAGCTGGACTGGCTGAACCCACCCTAATTTATATAAGCTTACTCCTGAAGTTTCTTCCGTGTAAATCTCCGTAGGGACGAATCCAGATCCTCTTTTCGGAGAGGTCCGTCGCATCCACTTCGTCGGCAGTTACATTAGAAGTTCACGGAAATGTAATATTTCCCAAAAAAAAATTGCATTATATAGGTATTTGGAATCATAAATAAAATTTGGATGTATATTAAAATAATATAAAAGCCACATCTGCAAAGGCATGTTATTTAGTTGAAATCAGGCATGTATATTCCTATTAACATTTGCATATGACATGTGTTGCGAGTTGACAGTGAGCTAACAATTTTATTAAAGTTCACAAGATGCGTTATCGCTTATCTTGAGTTTTTATGCGCGTATTTTCCGACGTCGCGACGCCAGGTCGTCTGGTACAGAAATTTTATGTCTTAGTACAGTACATTTATAAGTTATCCGAATAAAATAATCGATGGCTTTGTATGATCAAACCCCACAGTTACTTTTGATTGAATATGTTAATTAAAATATTTCAATTACGTACACTAGTGTGATCGATTTCAATTTTTATGTCGATATTGACAAGTAAATTTACAACATTATGACAGCAAATCGAAATATGTTCATTGAATACGTTTAAAAATAATAAATGCTTATGTTTTTTTTTATTATTGTGTTTGGATTTGTAAATGTGAGGCCGCGCCACCTGTGTAGTGTTTTAATGAATTTATTCGTAAGTCTGTTGGCCCAATTTAGGTTTGTCGGTAATATTAATCCAATTACAAGCCAAACATAATGTATGATTTCTTTTCCGCTTTGTTTAATCTCCCAGATTCACACAACTTTCTTCCACCTTGGCATTTCGGGCGCGTTAACCGCCATTACCTGTAATTAATACGGCATCCATGCATTGAATTTTGGCATTTGAGAAAGCGTCCATCATTTATTTACGTTCTGAGACGCGGCCTCGGGCGGACCGCGGCGCTCGCGGCCGGGAAATCTACGTTATTTATCTCAGGACGTACCTTGATGAGGCAAATCTTAGACAAGCGACATATTCACCGAAACGTAGGCCACAATCTTGACATTTGCCTAGCAATTAGGCATGGCAGTCAAATGAGTTTTTTGTTAATTTGCTTTTAATTGTGGTATTCAAAATATTCAATTTCAACCTATTGTTTTCCTAAATTTATTAAACGCGTGGTTCAGGTTAATAAACATTGTAAATTATTAAAAATAAAAAAAAAAACCTCATATCATGCGGCACTGTCAGCTATGTTTAATCCATTTTTTTTTTAAAGAACGTTCGTAAATTTACTTTATCAAGAGATAGCTTTTTACTTTCAGATTTATAGTCTTTTAGCTAACTCTGCCAATAGCTATTGAATCAAAAGTTCAAAGGACTCCAGCGTCTGGATTCATAATGTGAAGTCCAAGCAAAACAGCTTTATAAGAAACAATCTTTTATTTCCAATTTTGTTTTAATATTTCGGAAGTAAATTCGATATTGAAGATTAATCACGCTGGGCATCACGGAACATCGGGGATATTAATAAAACGCATTTCAGTATTACTCACCCGTAGTTTATTTTCTTTCTGTCGTATAAAATAATCATTAAATTCAATTGGTAAAAATTTTATGACTCCGCTGCCTTATATATATTTTTTAGATATTTTTCTTATTCTATTATCTGTGTAAGAAATAAACGCAAATAAGATAATTTTCTCTTTTATTTTAATAAAAAGTTTTTGGTGTTTTACAAATGAAATCTAGATGCAATAGCTTTTGGTCGTTACACAAGTTAATTATTACGGTGCCTTCAAAGAGAAGCAAGCAAGTCGAAGTGGCCGTTGCTAAATTTTAAGTTCGAGATTAATATAAAAATGTTTCCAAAAGTATAATGATTATTACTTTTTATGTATTCTTTTAGTTTTTTTGCCATTGATGCTTTTACGTAAGTTTTAGTATATTATAGCAAATGAATTTATATTTTCTAATAGTATCTTTTGTGATGTACATCCCTCGAGTGAAACATATTTTTTCACAAAATATATTCATCTGATCTTATTCAATTTGCCTTTCTTGTATTGATATAAAATCTTGTTTGTTTTTAAAGTAATGGACTCGATTTTTTATCATTATTATGAAAGTATTATAATATATATAGACAACAAATTAATTGATAAAATTTGCGTATTCGTATACGTAAATGTACGTAACCGATTAGTATACGTAACGGGTCTTAAAAACAGTCATTTTGTGAATTTTCGTCCAAGAGACCTATTTATTTAGCATGTTTTGCGTATTGTGTAAGTACTAAAACACACTCGGGACTTGCGTTATTTATTTTTATGTATTATACAACAGCCATAAAAAACGTAAATGTGAGTCATTGGGCAAAACTTTACACTAATATTGAACTGAGGATGTCACAATGCCGAGGCTATTTCGAGCAAAATACCACTTCTCGTGTGGATGTTTTTTTACATTATTTATAAAATACGCAACGCAGCACCTTTAGCGCTCTGGGAAAACATCATATTACGCGATTTGTGTATCTGTGTTGGGATTTATTTGCCTTGGGCGACCGTGGCACAGTGAGCTACAGTGAGCCACACCACAGTGAGCCGGCCGCGTCTCCGCAGCCTTCGGTCGTCTCCGTGCGAAGACGCGCCGCTTCACTGGCGGGGCTCGGGGCTCGGGGCTACTAGAACAAATTAATCTTTTTGCATGTAAATTACTGCAATTAGCGGTCGGGTGGAAAATAGCAGGCGGAGATTGGCCGAGTGGAAATCAAACGGATTTTATGGCGCTAAAATATTCTCACTGTAGAAGTAAAGGCTGAAAATATTTTTTGCCTCAGTGGGCCAGTAACAGATTTTTTATTAATATTTAATGTTTTTATTATTCGATGGAATATCGTTCCGTCGATAACGAGGTATTTGTATATTAATACTGAGCTTTTTTTCTTTTTCTTTCTTTGACTATATATGGTCTGGGTGCAGTGTTATAGAACCCGGCAGCGGAGCGGACTCATCAAAATATAGGCCTTACCGAAACTTGTACCGATGTTAATTAAAACGTAGGTAGATTGTTTGTAGACTCAATCAGTTGACAATGTTTTTGACCTTCTTCGCGGGCACATTTGCTTTTCAACGTGAAAAAAATAATTATTTGTATTTTATTTAAGCATGAAAATACCTCAGAAGTTAATTTACTGTTCGAAAAATAACTATCGTCCGATTGTGAGTAATAAGTATGCCGTAGTTTAGATCTCCGAATGGTATGGGAATATCGAGAATAATCCAAAATACCAACGGCCAACCTTCAACCGTCTCGAACGTTGTTTTTTAAAACTTGAATCACTCAGTACCCACACTCAATAAATCAGCGCTAGCTAATATTTAAACTTATATGAGTGATGTTCATCGTCCAACATAATTTTGTATTTTTTGAGGCAACAAGTGCAGGCGGCACCGCCTGTCGCGACCGTTGCGAAACGCCGCGGATCTGCTCGCTTACCCGCCGTGTTGACACGTTTCCCTATCACTGGGCCGAGAATCAGGTTCACGTGTGTACATAATACCAGTTTGAAATGTTTCGTAATGTGATAAATACTGGCCGCACATTGAGGTCTCAAATCTCAATGCTGGTGGCTAGCTGGTATTCAAACCGCTAATGTCTGATTGATAATCATTTAATCGAAAACAATTAAATGTACAATTGAATAAGTCTTCTTTTGTTTTTATCGCAGTTGCTCTTTTTATTTTTCCTCTTTTGCCATTTACAATAATATATACATGCTATGCAAATAACACAATAATAAATATTTTATTAGTGTTACTTAAGTAAACATGTAGCCTCATATTTACTCGTGCGAATATTATTTTTAAGCATGGTCCTAAGTGATCTCTAAGATTGAATAGATGGGTACGCTTTTGGGTTTTTGCAATCACCCGTGGCACATGTGGCTAATTCACAACTCCGCGCGCTCTCCACTCGTCAGATCTCCGCGCGCGCCTTCGCGGTTTCACGGCTTCACGATTTCACGTCTTCACGGTTTCACGGCTTTACGGCCTCACGGCCTCACGGCCAACCGTACGATCAACGAGAGCCGTGCGGGTGAAAACTTCGCCGGCAAAATGTCGCGCCCGGCATCTGGGATCTCGTTTATTCTTATATCAACCGGAATTGCGACACTTTATTCTAGTTTACGTCTGTTTTATTTTCGCTCCCGGTATGTCGTCGCTTCTCCGTTAGACTCCTGCGGTACAATTGGCCGAACTAAAAGCATCCTGAGTAAGTTTGTTCCGTTTATTGCTGTAGTTAGTTTTATTTTTAGCTCTTTGGAGTGGCGTATTGCTCAAAATACATGGAAATGTACACACATGATGGTATTTTGCTCGTAAAGTTTATATTTCCCGTAAGAGAATGATTGTCATTATAAATATATAACTTGTAATACTTTTTCAAGCTTCGTTGAATTGTTTATGGCAAAAGGTGCATTCATGGAATATAATGAGATCTCGTTTGTTATGGGACGGTGTGAATATTTTCAAGGAACACAACATATCGCAATTAAAGCTATTATTGGTCCGCCGAGCAGATAAAACAAATAAAACAGCCGTATTATTGCAATCGTTTTATAAATTATTTGCCGTCGCAGTTGGGAAAGCTTTTAAAATCTCGTTGAGTCAACACTTGACTACAGCGTTAAGAACTCGTTCTATGAAAGTTGGATCAGAGCCGCGGCCTCTCTGACTCCGCTCTTTCAATGAATGAAAATATTTCTGCAATACAGTTAAACTTTCTTAATAAATTATTTTGCGATTTGACTTTCGCGTTGTATCTACGGATGAAAATTCAAACATTGTGATTGATACTAAAAGTTTGTCCGTGTTAAAAAACACACCCAAACAACATTTAGCCGTCTGTATTGAGCCTCTTTGGCACGAAGAAAGTTCTGTCATCTTCATGTCAAATTGTTTTCACTTTTCTTAACGCTTCCTCGTAAGTGATTGAATTACATTCTGTGTAACAAAATGTCTGTTGAAATTTCGTGAAGTAACTGTTTTATTTGCATTGCTTCGTATTTAATATAAGTTGCCTTTAAAAATTCAGCTAGATAATACACTCAAAAGGCGAATCTTACAAACAATAAATAGTTGAACGTTTTAAAGTCTTCGTTATGTGTTTGCTACAAATAATAATTGTAAGGTCCCCACTTTGAAATTTTTATTTTTAATATCTCCTCACCGGTTCAGTGCGCACTTATTATTTCTACAATATTGTTAGTGTATTTAATGGTGTCTCACTGGCTCGGCGTTTTTGGCAGAGATGGCGGATCTTCGCTTTTTGAACACGAAAATAGTTTTCGCGCGATCGACACTCACCTCGATGTCGTCGCCGAGCATTATTTAGATCGAGTCGAGCTTGCAGCGGCGACCTCCGGGCCGCAAGCATCTCGGCTAAGTGGAAAATTATGATTGTGCTTGACTGTCGGATATATTCGATTGTTTCTGCGAAATGTTTACACCAACGAATTCATTCAATAAAAGCTTCGTCGATGCATGTATAAGGATGCTCTGGTAGGAAGCTTCGGAAAACACCCGTCTTACAAAAAGCACCACAAACATTTTAACGTTTTTTTGGCCTCACAAAAATAAAAATCTTTAAAAAGTGTGATTCCTCGGTAGCTGGAAAATACACCCACCCTGTCACTCTGAATGCATGCGTCCTCCGTGCAGCCTGACCGAGGCGAGACCTTGGCAACAGCCGAATGGAAAGCAGATGAGTCGCCTGGACTGTTTCAGCATTTCGCGATTTGATTAAATGCATCAAAAATACCGAAACAAGTCCATTCGAAGTGGGTCATTGACAAATATCCCTCACTCCACGAGTTCAAACTTTTGTTTTGTATAATACGTAAATTTAATTCAGAACATAAGTGCGGACATGTATGATATGGCCTGCACATTTGGTGCAGTCAAGTCTGAAAGAAACCTTGCTATGGTTCTCCCGTGACTCTTAAACCCATTTAATATTCTCTGGCAATTTGAATGTCAGACTTTAACAGATGATCTCAAGCTCCTTACTTTTTTTCATTGGAAGGTGTTTGAATATAATACTGCTCTGTGGAAAAAAATCTTTTTATGATTTCTAAGCGAACTGTATTTGTAGTTATGTGTTTTATTTATGACATACAGGTTCAGAACTGACATGTATATTTGATATTGTTATTTAAATTCATTCATATATTCAGTACTTACGATATTGTATATTAAGTCCACACGTGTCCATTGACAGGTTGACAATATTTTGTATAAATTTATGAATAGCTCCATTTGCTATTTTTGATTTGATTTATCAATTTGACTCGAGGTATTCTGAATCACACCTGTATCAAATTCATACCACGTATAAATTACCATCATAAATTATTTTTAGTTGAAAAGGCGGTAAGTATATAGAAGAATATTATAGGTTTTTTATGTGTGCAGGTACGTGGATACGCTTCGTTGAACATGTGCAATGCACATGTTCATTGTGCATGTTTATGCGATTTGTTAAATGTAGTTGAAAGTACATTGATTATGTCGGCGGAAATTCCGCGCGGTTAACTCAGATCAGAATCTGTCATGTTGTATATTGCGCGGGGATATTTTAAAATATTAGTTACGTGATTGGACAAAAATTATTTCAATTTTGAACGTACAGCAGAAGAATCAACTCGAATTAGTGACAGATAACTATCTATTTAATTACTCGGTGCACGTTTGCATAAAAAGTGCCGTGTCTCGCGTGCGATAGACAAATATACGAAAGTAAATCTCTCCACGAAAAACCTGCACCGGCCGAGAGAAATCTCGCTCCGGCCGTCGGTAGTTTTGAATGTCAATGGTTTCTGCCGGCACTGATCGAGTGTCCACACAAACGTTGAGCCTTCACGAGCCGTTCTGTTATTTGCATAAAACTTAAACTAAGTGTTTAGTCATGCATCTGATGATGACCCGGTGTTTAGGGTCGAAACTTGTTATGCAAATAATTCTAATAAGTGAAGACAAAAAATACAAAGTTGCTTTTTATGATTACAAGTAATCTTGTATTTTTGTGTGGTCACAATGTCAAAAGAGCATATTTAAGCATATATAATTTATTTAATTATACATACGCTTGAGTTAATTCATGGCTCTCATAACGTGATTATTTACATATTAATAAATTTAATACATCTTTTAATAAATACAAAAGGCCGATATGGTCTCATTATATGAATACGTGCAAAAATTAACACGGTTTGTTTTTATTTTTTTTTGTTTTCACAATTTCCCCGCTTACGAGTCCGTTCAACCAGATTACTCCTTTATTTATAGTTTTTAAAAAATAGGCTCATTTATTATTCAGTGTTTTGATTTTAAACCAAGTATGTACTCCGATCTCGAGAACTGCATTGAAATACATGCATTATCAACATTAAAACATAGGGATCACTATTTCAAAGCCCGGCGTACGTCATAATATTCAATACGTCTTAGGAATACTTAAAAATACGGTGTGTGGCTATTCCCTGATGGCTGTGGGGCTTACATTAGGTGACTCAGGTGGTAGCGTACATGTTTTGTAAACTATAATAAAATATAATATATGGAGAGAAAGCTTTTATGCATATAACGAAATTATTTTTGCAAAGTTTTTAACGTGCGAAAAGTGGTAACAACTGTGATGAAAACCTGCCACGGCGGTTCATCTGCTAATCCATTATATATCAAATAAATCACGTTGTCGTGTTGAATGGACATTGCTCATTTGGGACGTCAGTGCGGCTGTTTGCTTTGCACAAGTGCTCCCCGAAGACCGGTTCGGTTCATCCACCGCTCTATTTTGAACACAATAAAGTGCAACAACATGAATATGCTCGCCATGAATCACGACTTGAATAAGCACTTTTTAGTCCATTTTCAGAAACTGCATTCTAAAAAAGTGTACTTTTTTTTTTGCAAAGAGCTAATGTAGGTCTGCTTGCATATATTAAGAATGTTAATATATCTATATGATTCATTGTGTGTATGCATTCTAAATATTTATAATTAATTATCTAGATATTTTGCTGTAGAATAAATTGCATTACGTTCGGTGTTATATTTGCAATTAAATGATTTATGATGATATGAAGTAAGCAAAAAAATAACTATTATTATATAAACGTAATTTATACTTTAAACTGATACATTTTTTATGGTCCGGCGCCGCGGCGCGTCCGCTCCATAATGAATAAGCATGCATGTATTGTTAGTTATTAATCGACGTACGCAATGGATAACGTAGTAGTTGAGGCTTATGAAAAGTTATTTCAGTCGAAATGAATGTCTTGGAGTAGTATAAATTGTTCCTACTGCCTAAACATATTTTATTTTGATGAGATATAAAGCAATCGTATGAAACTTTTTATTCAGTGCTTATTTAAATATAAAAAACCTAGGGTTAATTTCTTTGTAATTTTCATATGAAATCCCTATTATTTATAATTTTTAGCACGTTGTAAATAAACGTTAAATCTGATTTATGGCACTCTAAATAAATAGATTTTCACCTTGCTGAATGTCGCCAGCTCGAGTCTCATTAAATTATATGTGCTTGAGAAATCCAGCTTCCTGCCTAGCGAACCCTGATCTGATGTTGTTTATACGTTCACGGCTATTCGATGTGTACCTGCGCTAAAACCGTACGAACATCTTTATTAGTGAATTTCACATTGAGCAATTGATCCTTACATCGCTATCGCGGCGCATGTACTGGATTTTACCGATGCATGTGTATTAATAAACAATTAAATACAACTAGTATTGTGGAAAATAACTTCCTCGCTACGTGTTTGCAAACGAAGAGTTCGCCCTTGACTCTGACATTGCTGGTACATCGGTAATACCTTCTGACATCATTCGACTCTGTTTTTATGATAATATTGCAATTATATTCACTTGACAGCATCAATCATTGCTTGACATTGTAGAATCTCATTACGCTGTAGAAACAGAGCATGTTACAAGGAAAATTTTACATTTATGAGTATATTCTTTTGTCGTGTTTTCATATAAAAAAATAAACTCCTTTTACTACTTTTTAAACTTATTTAATATGTAACAAAATCAATTGTAAGCATGTAAACAATTGTTCGATCGTGTATGAAAGGAATTAGTATTTCTTCATTGTTTTAAACAAATTATTTTTCAGCGTACTGTATTATCAGACAGAAAATATTAATGCAAATGCATGCTTACATTTGAGATCAGATAATAGGTTTTTTTTTTAATGTTACGGAAGCAGGTATCATTAAGAAATCATCATATAATTCATTATTTCAATAAAACAATCTGAAAATTAATTTAAATACCGTTGTCTTATTATATTGATCATCTAAAACAATTACGTTGATCGTATAATTTGTCGGTATGAATACAAAACAAAAAATCACAAAGCTTCTGTAAAGGTGGAACAAGTCAAAGGTACAATGGCAATAACAATAAAAAAAGTTAGCATACTCGGTATCTACTTGGTCGGGCAAGATTACCACTGTGAACAGGAATTTAGTATTTTTAAAGAATTTAAAAAATAAAGTTCAACCGACAGCAGTGATAAACAGCAATTGTCCTTTACTGTGGAACTGATTGCTCGTGCTATCATATGCCCTCGGAAGTGCAACTTACTAACTACTAGTGAGACGTTTATATTTCACAAAGTTACTCCGCAGGGAATCGGTTAGCTTTGAAATTATTAGTGAACTTATTTGATATGTAAATATGTTTCTATTATGAGAGTACGACCGAGAGCTATCGACAAAACTGTATAGTTTACCTACAAATATTATTCTTCGTAGAAATATTAATTTATTTTTGTAAAAAAACATGATCTTGTCATAAAACATCAGATTTTGAGCAGATAATTATCAAATTGTATTGTCTTAACTTATTATTCTATAATATTTATAGATAAATTATATTCTAGAACGGAAGTTTGCATCTAACATTTTTTTATTATTATAGCAGTTTAATTGCACATTCTTCACTCATAATTGGTTGTAAAACCAGAAGCATCCAAGTCTTTAGATGCTAACGTAACTAATTAACACAATTAGTATAATTATTGAATCTCTTATCAATACTAAGTGAGCTGGTCTAGTTATTATCTTAGTAATTAAGCAAAATCCCTTTTGCACAGCGCCAATTTTAACGGCCTGTTAATTTGTACGGTATGTTTTCTGTATGTGAAAATGTCTGAAAAAAACTGATCATTCTTGGAGAGAGTTATTTCGTTTAATTTGAATATACTTTAGGTTATGTAAAACAGAGAAAGTGAAACTAAATTAAAATCAAGTACTCTGTATAACCATCAAAAGTGACGCGTAGAGAACTGCTACTACTAAAAAAATATCTATTAATAAAACATTTAATTAATTTGATATTAATTTATAGTTGTCGAACAACTCTTTAATTTTGTTTTGTAAATATCTATAGTTATAATATAGCAAAAAAAACTAGTGAGACTGGCTCAGGATAAAAATATATTTAATGAAAAAAGTTTTTTTGTGAGACTATTTCAAATGCTAAAATGATGTATTTTTAATTGTAAGATGTAAACAAAATCGCCTTTACTTAATTTAAACGGTTTTACGGAATTTTCATTTGCAAAATGAAGATTGTATTAAGTTATAAAGTATTGCATCACTATTGAACTTGTGGTATTTGTGGAGAGATAAAATAAGATGAATATATTAACACATTTACAAACTATATGTTTGCTTGAGCTTGACTTCTAATGCGTCGATATTATTACTACAACATGTAACGTCACAGCAATGTTTATCATTACAGAATACTAAAGAATGTTTCCGCTCGCAGAAAATGTGTTAACTCAAATCGCATGGCTAGTGCATGGCTGTTTCCTCATTGTTCCGCCTACGCATGGAGGAACAACTATGAATTGAATATTATTCTATATCAATTTACGATTTGCCTATTTCAAATTAGATATTCCGCTAGCATCAATATAAAAATCTAACTCCTACGCCAGTTCCATTGTGTTGTTATTTTTCACAAACAATACATAATAATACAAAACATGCATACAGGTGATTCATGGTCATTAGAGACTTTTTACAAGAGTATTTATGTTGACTGTAAATCTCAGAGCGTTGATTTTTATTTTACAATTATATTTTCTATCAATATTATAGTACTTGTTAAACATGTTATCAATTAAGTATGTTTACAAAAATAATGAAAAATCCTCCGTCAAACTGAACTAAGTAGAAGTACCATAATGTCAGCGTAGATTTTATAATTAATTTGCATTTTCAATAACAGTCAAGTTTGAGTGACCGTATAAACATTTACAACTAAATAACTCATTTACATTCCTTGACAAAATCGATCATTACATAATTTTTTTAAAAATATTTTACTTGTATACAATAAATAAAATAATAATTACACACACACACACACACACATATATATATATATATATATACAACAAACTCATGTCGTTTGAATACCATTTTCTTTAGATATCATTAGTTGATTTTTTAATGTTATTGTTGCATACAATGTTAAGGTGTTATATTTGAGTAACAACTAGTCTGATCACATATTTTTGGGATTCACCTGCAAGGACGGAGATCGCTTAGTCACGAAGCTAACTATATGTATTATGTTATGTGTAAAATGTGTGTAACCAAGCACGAATCAACCGTAGAGTGTGGCCGCAGCGGCTCGTGTAACTTGAGCTTTATATTAATGTGTATCGTGTATTGATACGCTTGACCAATGTGAGCTTGTGTAAATGAATACTAACTAGCGTTGCTCCGTTCACCTGTTGCTCTGCGGGACAGGTATTGTGTAACTTGTCACAAAAAAACAAACAAACAGGATAGACTGATTTTACATACCACGTACCTGCATTTACATGCGACACTTTGCAGTCAAACTAATAAATACTACGTTATGTTGTGGTTTTATTTTTATTAATAATCTTCTTATTCGTGTTTCTATTATTGTCTATAAAAATAATATCACTTTTGAAACACCTGGACATATTTTTTTATGTTTCAATTATCAATTGTTTTTTTTTTTATCGAGTAAACGAAACTCCCACGCATTATCATGCAGGTGTAGTAAACGCATAATTTAAAATAAATACAGAAGATTTTTCTGAAATTATCGCAAACAACAACATGTAGGTTTTTCGTGGGGTAATATATTCACTTAGTATACAAAACTTCACTTTAAAGATTATATGTAGGTCGATTCACCGCTGCTACTTAAAATAAAATTGATATTATGATGAAGAGATAATCTCAATTTTATCTGATCTAATAGGTTAGATTCTTGCACGCTAAAAATATCACTAATCAGGAACAGTATTTTAGATATTCTACCCTGGATTAAGTGCTTCTGTCTTATCTGCGTGCATTTTAATATTTTTTACTAAAAGGTTTGGGTAACAATGATTTTACTCTTTTTATTAAGCTTATACGGATTATATTAATAAAAAAGTCTGTATGAATACGAAACAGCTAATTTTAATACCATCATATCGAATTATATATTTATAATATTGAAGATATTAAATTTGTGTTCGGTCCAATATTTCTTCATGTCTTGTTGAATTTAAAGGGTAAGATTGTTATTTCGCTAGGGTGCTATTTGTAATAAGCGTGGGCCGCGTCTCATTGCACTTGTATGAGAATCCAGTTTTGCATAATGTCCATGGAACGGAATGATGTGTCGCAAGTGGTAACGTTCACTTTTGGCGAAAACGGGTTTTCCTCAAACTTATCCGTCGAGTAGGCAGTTACTGTCAATTAAATCAGATAGTTTTTTTGTAATATCATCAATATATAATAGTAATAAAAACGAATATTTCACAAAAAGTTTTTGATGATTCGTATTTGCATAAATGTTGAAGGTCGATGTAGCTGCAGCTATATATTAAGAAAAACCGGTTTTTTTGTCTGATTTTTACATCAAATTATATTGAAAAATTGACGAGAAATATTACACAATGCACTTGAAATAAATATTGTATTAAAGTATGCAGTTGTATGTGTGTAATATACAGCTATTCATATAAAAATATTAAATATGTTATTATAACGCCTGAAGTGCTTGTCAGCGACTGGCATATCTAAAATGTCCTGTTTCTCGTGTGATTCTAGTGTGACTTTAAATTATACCTTAATGCTAAAATGTAAAAGCGCAAAATAATGCTACGGAAGTGTCTGTATTATACCCTCTCTACGACTAGACGTGACATCCCGAGAATCGTCATTTTCTAAAATATCTGTCTATGCCAGTTGGGATAGACTTGATGGCTTATCCTGATCAAAGATTTTTTGACAGGTCCGGTTTACGAGATGGCAGTATAGTTTTATCACCTAGTTTACTATTTCCGGTTACTCTGTAATTTAATATCTACTTGCTTCCTAATCATTTTTTTTTTTAACTAAGCGACTTCCGTTGATCGTAAAGCTGTAATAAAATGAACCCGTAATCTTTGGTAAGTCACCCGCGCTAAAGTTCGGACTGAGCTGGTTGTCTATAGTCTTATCGAATTATTCTCATTGGCTGAGTAAATGGTACGGAGAAGTTTCACTGCAGACTGCGAGCACAGAAATACACTCGCCGTAAAGTATTTCTGTGAACGCAGCCCTTATTGCGGATCCTGAAGTGTCCGCGTGCAGTTTATTGACCTTCGTTATTCGGAATATCTTCTATTCACCCTAAAAATTTGATCAACCAGGCTTATTTATTGTGTGGCGTGTATTCTGGAGTTTCTTAGCTGTGTATATATTCGTTGCTATGTTTAGATATCTAGATATTTGAAATTATTAATATTTTTATTATTGTGATTATATTGAAAGCATTTATTGTATAAACAATGCTATACAAAATCCGTACATGTGATAATATTTCTTAATCGGTTTCTTCATTTCAAACCAATACAGAATATTGTGTTAAATAATAAAAAAAATCTATCTTAGGATATGCAATTCTTTATTGCTCGTGCTAGCGCATACCATTCATAGATATGCATTCTCAGATGCTTTTTGTATCTATCTACCAAGGCTCTTGGAAAAACCCACAAAAAACTGTATTACAAAAAAAGATGAGTTGGATGATACTATTTATTGAATATTTAATTTTGCAGAGAAAAAATGGAAATTTCCAAACGCAAATTTTTACAACGACCAGTACAAAAGCAATCAAATTAATCTGACTTTTGTGTCTTTCCCAAAGTTAACTTACGGCCTTAATTTTATGCTTGTTTAATCCTATGAGAGTTTACCAGATGCGTGTGCTGTATTCTGAAACTTGTACAACTTTAATAGGATCTTAACAAAGGGTAAACTCATCCACTCGTATTCTATGTTTTGATCACAGATAAACGAGTAGCATGTTTCACACGTGTTTTTCTTGCGTCTACCCCATCTGCAAAATTACTCATATTTATTTATAAAATCAAACACAATCAAAGAGATGTTTTCATTGCTTGTTTTGATAAATATCAGATATATATCCAGATGTGTTGCCCGGTGCTGGAAACATGTCTCCCCGGGAGCGCGACAACTGGACTAGGCGTGTAAAAATAAATTATTACATTCAAAATTTTAGTGGATTCAAACCGTTTAACTCCAGGCGGCAATGTTCATTATTTATGGAAGGCGGGCGCCTCCTGCGGAGCTGCGACATCTCCCTATATGATATCAAAAATGGCGCTCGTGAGATATTATGATAGGAGGTTATCGTAAGTTTCAAGTTTTATTGACTTTAAGGCCATTTATATAGAATATCTCCTGCTTGCAACATGTATGTACGGACAGCTACAATCTCTAGACTAGATCATGCAAAAAAGATAAGACCCAATTCTGAATTTATATCATTTATATACTAGGAATATACTAGGATACTTGTATCTATTTCGTAAATATGTAATTTTATCTTCAATATTTCATAAATAATAAAATATATCAAACATTACTTAAAAGTATAAAGGCAAAAAAGTGACTCATTGAAAGTTGTTAATATTGGTGAAATTTCAATGCACTATTTACAGTTGAGTGTCTTATAAAGAACCATTTCCTAGCATAAAACTTTGATGAAAATATAGAAAGATGTTATTTTGAAATTAACACGGAAGGGTTGTCTTTGGTTACAAAACGGCCTCTCCTCTGGCGCTCCACTGTGGTTAAATAAATCACAAATTATCTGTCCTTTTTGTGGTTATATTATTCTATAGCGATATATATATTTATGGTAATATTTTCCTATTTTAGAAGCACCAACGAATAAATATTTTATGGATGATTTATGGCGTCATTTGAAAACATTGCTTTTTGTGCAAAACAAGCTTTTTAAGTAGTTTATTGCATGGTATTTTCAATGTATAAAAGCATTAAAATTATGCTGAGATCTTGAGAAAATATAATGAATATGCGATGCAGTGTTTTCTTGTGTTAATGAATTGCTTTTCTTTATATTTTTTCTGGTCATTTTTAATAATCTTAGAAAGCACTGATATATAAATATGAATTTAATAAACAATAATCTTTTTCTCATATGGTCTCTACGTACGAACACTGTCAGTTCACATCGCTTGCATGTGATTTGGTCTCCGAACTCGTACTAATAATAATGCGGTCTAATAATAATGCCCAGTAGTCTCGGAATGCACCGGTGAATAATGTCCCAGTAAATGTTATCAAGCGAATCGTGGAACGGATGCGGTGTACAAATATAGACTCACTCTCGTGCGACAGCCACGCCACTTTCCACGCAGCACCTGAAAGCGAACTCTGAAAATCTACATTACACTCTCGCTCTATCGGGGGAAGGTGTCTTGGAAAACACCATATAATTGTATAAACCCGAGCATACGTTGAATTTAAATTCATTTCTTCTTCATCGGGTGCCTCTCAGAGGGGGTTGGCGACCATTTAACTGAGCTTAAATATTTTAGGTTTTCTTAGGAGAAAATGGTGTAGTGGTTCCCCGAGTCCTTACATTGTCATTTACAACATTTAAATGACCTGACTTAATATTATTACTCAAAAGCTTATTCATTTCACTATGTCGTAAAATACGCAGTAGTTGCTGTTTTCTCGAGTATCGATAACTGTTCATTGACTTTTATGATGCGTGGCACATGTTTTTCCGAGAAGATGTATACCAAATTTTAAATGATATACCTTCGTATGTGATCTACTTCGTCGCTGAGTCAGCACACTGTGCCATTTTCGTACCAGGGTACGATATCAGGTATTTTCTTTTAACAGCGGAAACAATCCGTTAAAATAAAAAGTCAGCACTTTGTGTTCACGTGCTAATACAGCTTTAGTGTTGCTGCGCGTAAATATTTTTTTAAATTTTCATCACACAACCATGGCACAACTTTCACGTATAGAAAATTAATCGTTAAAAAAATCACATGCATTATCTTTAAACGTTGTAATGATTACCGCTGTCTTTTTATATAGTTGAAAATACATATACTCAATAATTTATTAAAAAAATGCACATACGCTTATGAGATAGAAGAAATACAATATTTCATAATAAATAAAAACATGTTAATTCAGTGGTATATATTACGTACTCGGGTCAAGCTACATCCAGACCGTGGTCGTAAAATCAATTTACATAATAATAGTAATACTAAAAATTTTCATCTGTCAATTCTTTTTGTGTAGAAAGCGCTTTGGTGCTGTAAAATAGGCTATTCCACAATAGCAGGAAAAACTCCAAATCGTTGATGTCGAAAAACAGCCGCAATAATCGAAAACAAATAAGTTATTGCAGCGATAATGATGATTGCAATTTATTTGTTTTGCGTGCAGCGCAAGTTAAAAAATATTTTAATTTTTCATGTCGTACTTAGACCATCGCGAAATGTTGCAACGCTACACACCTGGTGATTCACGCCGTAAGGTGCTTGCATGGAGAGAGACTTGTTTATTTAAGGAAGTAAGTAATTCGGCCGATACATCAACAGAACGTCCTTAGAGTATATAAAGTTAAACAAGGGAAACTACGTTAACTACACAACTCTACGAGACGTTACAATACTAAAAGAAGAAACATCTGCTTTTCAGTGGCGTCACTGCGATACGAGCAGAAACAAGCTGGTTAATGTGTATTTAAATCATTTTAAATTATAAAAGGTGATCACTACTAATCAAGCTTAATAGTAATGATAGTTTATTGATACAATGGCGATAAAACAGATAGTCTGACAACCGACCTTAAAATTACCTTTTACAAGCACAAAACCGTTAATGGATCTGACTCATGTTTAAAAATGGCGGATTGCAAATAAATAACTGCGTATTTATTACTGTCAGTCGAATTCTGATTAATAACCATGGTAAAATATACTAGCTTCGTAACAATTACTTTATATATGGATTTATATAATGTTATATTTTAAGCGTTTGCATCAGACGGCGGTGTGATTTTAATGTTATTCGCATGAATTTAGATGCTAGGTGGTGTAATACGGCTAAAAATTTCCATGCTAGTCACATGCGGCCGTGTCTCGCAAGCACCTGATGAATCAGCAATTTTTTACGTCAGCCTTCCACGAAATACCTGGCATTGTTAGGAATTTACTTTTTCTTCTCCTTTTTTGCCAACTAAAAACAAAGCCCTGGAATAACAAAGTGTTCCCCTCAGAAGCTGCGTGTTTTGTCGAAGTTCGACTCGCCGGCAGAAGTAAAGTCCTGCGTGTCGCGCTCTGCTCGAGCATACTGGAAAAGTTTCGCACAAATAAATGTAAAACTATTCATATTCGGGACACTCTGTATGTGCATATTGATACGTTTAGCTTAGTATTCTGGATGCCATAAACTTGTGGTTTATATGCACTCCAGGTAGTCGTTTCTAGAATACTTCGTTTCGGATATTGGTAATATGTTCATACATGTACTCTAACTAAATTGAACAACTGATGATTCTACATTCTGGCGTGTAAATAATGTCTACCGTAAAAATATAAATAAATTGCGAGCCCAGTTGGATAAGGTTTTCCCGTGGACATAAAATATTGTATAGTCTCCGGTCGGAATCTTACCCAAGTGATCTCGAGAAATTTCCTTGGAATATTAATTTAAAAAAATAGTTCTGAGTCTTTGCTTCTCATTTGCGTGGTTGATTTTAATGTTAAATAAATATTTTTTTTTTACAATGATTATAAAAATTAAAACATTTTATTAAATAATTTAAAACGATGTATATAATGTTTTGGACGTGATTTAAAACTTAGTCACACTATTTAGAAATAGACGTCATAGTCGTTTTATCTTGATTTTTTTGTTGTTGATATTTACACATGATTGGGCAAGCGAGTGATCTTTTTTGACAGTCTTACATCGTATCTACAGAATCTAACGATTTCACTATACTTAAAAAAACCTATTTCGTTTTATTACAATTTTTATGTGTCGAATATACGTTTACACAGCGGCGTTCCCAGAGTTTCCCCTTTTTTTAATTTCCTGTCTCAATTTACGATGCAGTGTCTGCGCAAGGCCCGGCCGGCGCATCGGGCGACTTCCGTTACTCGCGGGCAGGAAAATTGACACGGCAGGATAAACTCGGAAAATGGATTTTTAATGGATTCACCATGCGGGCAGTCGGCGAGCGTACTTGGATCGCCGACTGCAGTGACAGATGCTTTGGCAATGCAATTAGTCTATTGCGATATGCACCTGCTGTTTCGTGATCGACCTGTTAATCGGCTTTGCCAAATGTTACACTTTCTGTTCGCACAGCACTGCAGCTAAACTTAAGAACTGAACTACTGTCATGCATGTTGGTAGAATTACGACTTTTTTTAGTGTGCTAAATCATACTGTGTTTATCACTTTTAAATCACCGAGTTTTTCTTTCGTAAAGCGGATGTGCCAATTTAGTTTACTCACACTCTATGTCATTCAATATATTTGCAAAAAAGCAACATATATCCTATTTCTAATGTTTTACGAATATAGTATATATTTATGATGGCGTGGAGTACAAAATGTTTCCAGAATGTTTGTTATTGAGTAGTTGGCAGATATTATTCAACGTGCGCGAGCGTAACAATGTAAATATGTGCCCTATTATCGTAAGTAATCTATGGAGAGCCGATTGTTCGGGTGCTACGAAGTGTTGAATCTCCAATCTGCATCCATCGTGCCATCGCACTCGGCACTCGTGCGAGGTTTACTTTCTTTATTGTTTTGTGAATTTTGCTTAATGTTTGTCTGATGTACACTTCAGTGCATTAGAGAGATTTAAAGAACAATAAACTTTATATTCAGCTTTTTCAGTATTGATGCAAAGATTGAAGATTATCGTTATATTGTTTGTTTTATTTATTTTTAAATGTACTCATTTGCAGAAAAGTTTATGAATTAAATATCTTTCAAAAAGAAGCTGTAGAGGTCAATACATACATAATTAATTCTAGATAAGCCAAGTAGCTTATGTGTTGACTTCCGCTCATAGAAGATTTAGTATGTGAGTAAGTTAACTCAGACATGAGTCCATTGTTTCAATACCGCTTGCATTTCTAGTATTGCCCCAGTAGCTCGTTTTCTTTTTAAAAAATTTTTTTAAATGAATATCGGATGTGTTGAGTACACTTTGATTGTATTTAAAGACCTAAAGAATTTTCGTATTTTTACTAACTGATATAATAGAGATTCGTGTAAAATCAGATGTTTTGGCGTTATTTTGAAAGTGTAACGTAGGTAAGAGCGCGAGGAGTGGCATCAGGACCATCGTCGCGGAGCAGGGTGCTTCGCGAGCGAGTGGCGCTGGGCAGAGCGCGAGCGAGTGGCGCTGGGCAGAGCGCGAGCGAGTGGCGCTGGGAAGAGCGCGAGCGAGTGGCGCTGGGCAGAGCGCGAGCGAGTGGCGCTGGGCAGAGCGCGAGCGAGTGGCGCTGGGAAGAGCGCGAGCGAGTGGCGCTGGGCAGAGCGCGAGCGAGTGGCGCTGGGCAGAGCGCGAGCGAGTGGCGCTGGGAAGAGCGCGAGCGAGTGGCGCTGGGCAGAGCGCGAGCGAGTGGCGCTGGGCAGAGCGCGAGCGAGTGGCGCTGGGCAGAGCGCGAGCGAGTGGCGCTGGGAAGAGCGCGAGCGAGTGGCGCTGGGCAGAGCGCGAGCGAGTGGCGCTGGGCAGAGCGCGAGCGAGTGGCGCTGGGCAGAGCGCGAGCGAGTGGCGCTGGGAAGAGCGCGAGCGAGTGGCGCTGGGCAGAGCGCGAGCGAGTGGCGCTGGGCAGAGCGCGAGCGAGTGGCGCTGGGAAGAGCGCGAGCGAGTGGCGCTGGGCAGAGCGCGAGCGAGTGGCGCTGGGCAGAGCGCGAGCGAGTGGCGCTGGGCAGAGCGCGAGCGAGTGGCGCTGGGCAGAGCGCGAGCGAGTGGCGCTGGGAAGAGCGCGAGCGAGTGGCGCTGGGCAGAGCGCGAGCGAGTGGCGCTGGGCAGAGCGCGAGCGAGTGGCGCTGGGAAGAGCGCGAGCGAGTGGCGCTGGGCAGAGCGCGAGCGAGTGGCGCTGGGCAGAGCGCGAGCGAGTGGCGCTGGGCAGAGCGCGAGCGAGTGGCGCTGGGAAGAGCGCGAGCGAGTGGCGCTGGGCAGAGCGCGAGCGAGTGGCGCTGGGCAGAGCGCGAGCGAGTGGCGCTGGGCAGAGCGCGAGCGAGTGGCGCTGGGAAGAGCGCGAGCGAGTGGCGCTGGGCAGAGCGCGAGCGAGTGGCGCTGGGCAGAGCGCGAGCGAGTGGCGCTGGGAAGAGCGCGAGCGAGTGGCGCTGGGCAGAGCGCGAGCGAGTGGCGCTGGGCAGAGCGCGAGCGAGTGGCGCTGGGCAGAGCGCGAGGGAGGTGCATCAGGATCGTCACCGCGGAGCATGGTGCTTCGGGGGCGAGTGGCGTCAGACAAGGCGCGAGAGAGGTGCGAAGCATGGTGACAAAGCGCCAAAGAGGGGTCAACAGGACTGTCGTCGCGGGGCGTGGCACTCCGCGAGCGAGAAATGTGTGAGGAGGAGACAGGACTGTAAAACTTTGTAGATTGGACAAGGAAAAAAAAAAAAATGAGGTGTAGCGAGCGATGTGTGGAGAGAAGACAGGACCGTTTGATAATAATTATATAACACTGTTTAATGTTGTGATTTTGTAAATTACTTGCAATGTAAAATAATATTTGTAGAACACTGTATAATGTTGTAATTTTGTAAATGACTTGCAATGTAAAAATTATTTTGAAATAAGTATGAGGGTGTAACGTAGGTAGCATTATGTTGCGAGGACCTATGTTACATTCCCATACTTCGCGAGTCTTATAATAAACACAGTACAAGATAGACGTGTATTTCATTACGTTACAGAAAGGTTTTCAATTTATTTTTCTATTTCTCGTTACACAATTTTTGATTATGCACATTGACATAAGGCCATAATAATAATAACTTTTTTATCGCTAGAGCTAGAAACGCCTCGGTGGAAATGAATTTCAGTTTTATCTATAATAAATAGCGAATAAAATATATTTAACTGCATTCCCTGTAATTGTTTATTAGTTTAATTACTATATTTGTAGAAATATCAGTTTGTTGCAATTTTTGATGTGTTTTCACGTGCTTACTGACGTAACTAATAAAATGCTGTGAATGTTATAGTTTCTTGAAAATTAATTTTCACTGTACGCACTCGTTGCGCTCTTGCTCACTTGCGATCGGTGATGTAATGCCGCCATTACCAAAAGCTAAACGAACGCTAGTAAATTTCGGGCCCCCGTGTTGACAGCGTCGGCGGTGAAAGTGTGCGAATCTTCAAAACGCTGGTAATCATTGCAGCCATTCACGTCACCGCCGCGGCTCCTGCCTTCCTCCGACATGCACTTCCGAACTTTGACCGAAGCTGGAGTCACCGCTGGTCGCCATCAGGCGAACCGCATGCCTGGGTGTGCCCTTTCAAGTCTACACGCGGATGTACTTTCATAGTTGGCACCCGTGAGTTATACTGGCCTAAATAATTTCGTGTGCTGCGGGGTAATATGTATGGATTTGTTTTTACATATTTTGGGTATGAGTAAGCATGTTTTGGCTACCCTGTGAGGGTACGGTGTTTTCGTCTTTTGTTCTTGTATTGGTATTTTGATGTATATTGAGATGAAACAAATACATCGTAACCTTTCCTTATCTATCCTAACCTGGGAATCGAGGCGGAGTATAGATTAGCCGCACGCACGTAAAAGCCGAGTAATATTGATTTATTTTGGTGATAATTATCAGTATAAGTGCAAACATATTTTTTTATTGTTTATTGGCATCCATTAACATAGTTAATTTATTCACCCTTTGATTATACATTTAATGTATTTTTTATAATTTTACGCTTGTTTATTTTTTTGCATAAATTTTGTTAGTTAATTACATTCTTGGCTTAACACTAGTAGCGTGTAGAAGATTTCGTGAATAAACACGCAGTTCTAGGTGTTGAATATAAAATAGGCAAACCATTTAAATTCTGTAAAAACCATAATTTATCAGGATTCGGCTTCTAATTTTGCGATGTTGGAGTAATAGATACGTGTAATATTAGCTGTGATTTAATAGAATGTGGTTAGCAATGTTCTGCGTATAAAAATATTTATTTTATATTTACCATTAAGCTAACACGCACTCTTGCCCGTTGCACTTAAGAACTAGTTGAAAATATAAACATTTTGTCGTAAAAATAAAAGCATCATAAAACAATTTCTTTTTTATGTAAATACAAGCGTTTCGTGTCTATTTTGCATAATATTAAAGTACATCGAACCACCGTTGCGTGCAATTCCTATTTGTTGTTTTATTACGACTCACGAGCAGACGTGCCTTTTACTCGTACACCTAAAAGCTAAATAACAATAGAGGCTGCTGATATTATTTATCGACGAGGCGGCTTTCTCCTTTCAGGGCTCGGAATGCTCAACTTCGGATCGAAAATTCCTTCGAAACCTGAAAGATGACTTTACTTACGCGCTCATTTTTTAATTTTGGGTGACTAAATATATTTATAAATAACCCTGCGTTTTTATAATGAAAACATACAGACGAAGAATTTTTTTCCATTCATTCCCAGAGATCTCATTGCCACGACACAGGGCGATGCCTAAAAACTGTATTCGTAACAAAACTATCTGAGATTTTTTAGCCAACTTCAGATAGATTGTTATTATTTCGTATCAATAGGTTTTGCAACGGTAATTTTATAAGTGAAATATCAATTTCACGGTTCATTGAATACGTAAAGACGTAGTCCCATCGCCCGCGAGTGTGGGATGGGAACCCCGTAATTACTTTTTTGCTTGTCCATATTATATAACATTGTAACATTATCCAAGTGAAAATTGCGTAATTTACATATTTACTTGTTAAAAGGTAATCCGTGACTGAGAACGTAATACAAAGCTATTTTTATTTAATGGTGTTTGTGTTTTTTCTTATTCGTTTTTGTGGTTTTATGCATTTGAAAACCGACTCTTAGGAATTAAATGTGTAATATACTATATAATAGGTTTATAAGAATGTGATGATTGATTAAATAAAAAATATAACTATTGTAATTTTTAACGAATGTAATATAACCGTTTTCATCGATTCACTCGAAAATGTAATACATATCTGGTAGTAAAATTAATAGCAAAAAAGATTGAGTGATTTTTAAAAATATACTTATACTCGTGAGCTGGGGAGCTGTATTTCTTCACCGATGTTTGCTCTGGAATTATTAAATGCTCTCGAAACAAACTGCAGGCCTTTACTGTATGAATGTAACGCGTTTACTCAACAGAGAGAAATAATTGTACTTCTTCCACCAGGTGAAGTTTCGGATCTGAACTTTTGTGACATGCTTTATTAAGTTTCAGAGTTCTGAGTACCGCATATTTTCCAGCCGACTTTTAGTTTAAGATACGCATTGGCAGAATACGTTTCTTCGTCCTCTCCGCGTTTCCAAACCTTCTAAACTTTTTACGATTGTAATAAATATAAAATACGGAAGTACGCTCTGTGTATTTTTTTTATTAGTACGTTTTCAAATGATATGTTTTTCTAATGCAGGAAAAAAATAAGCGATCAAAATTTTCCAAGCGTTAATATTTACAGATAAATGAGGAACACTTTCTTAGTTAAATTAGCCCCATCTTTATGATAATGACCGATTAATGGGTGCTCCGGTTGGTCCGATTCTATCCGGTGACTCAGCCGGTGGAATTATATCACGTGCTCCGTCGGTGATGGGCGTCAGACGATCTCCCGCTAGGTCGGGGAGGCCGGGGTGATTGGCGGAACCGATGCGTTTTATTATTTCACAACTCAAATATTTGACGGAATTAATGCGCGCCTCTGGAGCACTTTCTACTCCATAGCGGTCAATTTGTTACAAATGCGAAACTACAACGATTATTGATTATATTGCTTGTAACGCTCGGCTCCCTGTGTATTCGTGGATTGCATAAAAATCTATAATACCGTGTTGTGAATGCTCGAAGTAGGTTTGTGTAGAGAGATTTAGACAGGTGTCTCAAAAGTTACGACGCAGTAAAAATAAGGAGGATTGCGTTTGTCACTGCGGTAAAAAAATATAAATCTTTTTTATTATTGCATATTATTCTCTTTTTCATTCAAATTTTAAAATAGATTACAGCATCTTTGATCAAACGGAGATGATGGTTTCATAGATCCATATTTTACATGATATTTAACAACACAACAACATATTGTTTAATTAAAAAATTACTTTGAAATCATTGTTGTTGCACAGTGTTGTCACTATCTTGGGTTCATGGAGCTGCCGGCAATGTTTGGTGGAATAGCTAGTCGTCACCAGTATGTCGCAGATCTATTACTCGAGATATAAATAATACGGCTCTGTCAGCCCTGATTGTAAACTGCTTGCAAAAAAAATATTTCACTGTTTGTGCGACGAACAAAACAGTCGTAAACGGTAATATTAGCTTTTCATAGAAATCTCTTAATATTATTCGCATAAATTTACTAAATGACAGCATGAAGACCTACCTTAATATTTTATATGCAATGATTCAAAATATTTTCGCAATCGCATAGACATTATGGTGATATCACACCACGAGCGTTGCGCACAAAGTTCAATGATTCGTTGAACCAAAAACCCTTAAATTTTAATTTCGAATACCTCTATATATAAGAAATCAATATTTATGGTTCGAATACCTCTTCATGCATTCTGCCATCCTGATACTTTAGATCCCACCATCCACCTATCGCCACTTACCTCCGACTCGCCGTTTCTTTTCTTTGAGTAAATAAAAACCGACTGTTATCTGGCTTGAGCACTTCCTTGATAAAAATCATGCTTCTCGCAGATAATATTTTATTTCCGAAACAAACCCATTTTTAACATAGTTGAACAAACAAAGTAATCTTGTGCGATTACTGTGGTGCAACCTCTTCCTTCTCAACCGGGCTTTTTTCCACGAGCAATCCTCTTGGCCGAGCTGGCGGCGGCTGCGTTATCAGTCGGTACGGAGATGTCCGGTTTGTGATGCAACCGAGACTAATATGCCAACACAAAATGCCATGGGAAGCCGCATACGTTCTGTACTTTAATGGGTGTTTTATTTCCAGGTGTCAGTTGTGGGATTACAGTTGCCGTGTGACTGAGCGCGGTCGATATAGATATTGCATTGTCTCCGTTGAATGGAAGTTTTTAGATAAATCGGTTTGCTGTACTTGTAAATGCATTTGATTTATACTTGATGGTAATAAGCAGTCATCATTGCCATCCAGTCACTTTATTAAAAAAAATCGCGGATCGCTGAGTTTTAGCTAGTACGGAGTTTTTTTGTGTACTAATAAAATACAAAGATAATACATCGATTTATTACTTGCTTTATGCTACTTTTTGTATAGCGTGCAACTAGTTTTTGCAAAAGTAATCTTACTCTATTAGTTCGTCTATTAACTATCACGCTATGCTCCGTACGTAGGTCTTGATTTTTCCGAGAACAGAACCAACCTTGCACGCTGCGATTCTCTGATTATCTCTCAATTTGCTCAATTTACATTCTATTCGATATGCAGTAAAATTAGATAGTATCATGTTATAAAAGCAAGCAAATTTGTAGTTCATATTTCAACTTATTTACGCCGCCTAAACCCGATGAAGTACATCTTTTGTTATTGTCCTAAAATGGAAATAGTAAATTTGTTTAATCATTAACAATCATGTGCTATTATAAATGTTAATGCGATACAAGTGTCTTTGAACTTGGTTTTATAATTTTTTATCGAGAGTACATTTGCCGGTCAGGTATTAGTTTTTTTTACTATAATAATTTAAGTTAATTTTGTTTCCGTCTTCTCTAACTGGAAATAGTCGAATTATCATTTTTTGTACAGTCAAATTACTATTTACTTATAACCACACAAATTTATTTAACACGACACGTATTCCATGAAAAACCTCATTCGTAGAATACGTGTCACGTTAATTTTATTAAAACTACGCCCACTTGGAGTTTCATCAGATCGTTGGCGGTTTTAATTTAATTGACATACCAATAAATTTGATTTAATAATTTTACCGTAAGGCGGTGGCTCGAGTAGAGCGGAGTGGGATGCCGAGGGGGATGACGAGAGCGACCTGCCGGCCGAAGCCTACTCATCCTACGCAAGCTGTATTCAATTTCAATCAATCGTGGCTAAAGTACCTCTAATCCACTCCCGAATCGTACAAACTTTAGTGTGGACCTCCCCTGGACGAATAAGGCCCGTTGAAACCCGCCACATTTACTTGTCTCTCAAGGGACTGAACGATGCAAAAAAGGCAGGGTTTGTCTGACGGTAATTTATTACAGACTTGGTATTACTGAATGACTCGTAGTACAAATTAGATGCAAACAAAATTAAGGATACGATAGAAAAGAAAACATTAAAAAATGGTCCGAGGGAAAAAGGCCTCTGAAGAAACATTACTTTTTTTTGTTCATTACTGAAAGACCCCTTTATGTGAGAATCGGGGGTTATTTGTGTTATCTCGTTACGTGTTCCAAACCGTTCACGTATCTTTACTTACAAATTAATCCAGTATGGAAACAATCAATGAAAAAGGGTCTGCAATTAAACCATTCAAAACCCTTTGGTTAACCGAATGTTATGTGAAGAGTACAATGGATAAAAAGTAATTTTTCAGTGTATATTTTACGATTTTGTGATTTGATTTATTTAGTATTATTTTCAGATTGTAAGAAATCAAATCTGCGGGGGGGGGGGGGGGGGGGGGCTACACACATTTTAAAAATATAAAATTCATTATTTTGTGACATTGTTTCGCATTTCAATCGTATTTCAGGCACGGTTTTGTATTGTGATGATGGATTTGCACGATTTACTGTGAAACTATTCGTTCGGAAACATTTCTTCGGAATGCCGAGTGCGCCGATGCAGTGTTCACACAAGACAGAGGTACATTCTTACCTCAATGCTGCAAATTCCTCCCGGCACTCGCTCTTCTTTGGGGCGATAAATTCTGACAATTTATCTGAGACTAATTGCGTCGGTATTTTAGGTGCAGAGTATTTACTAAGAGAATTTAAGCATTGTTGTCTGAACACTAGAGGTATATATTTTTCCTTTCCGAAAATATTTTTGATCGTTTTTCCTCCGCAATTGTGCCAGTGTCGCTTCTCCATTGTTGCGAGGATGTGTGTGTGTTGATGTTTTCGGTCGTTTCGTGTCAAAATCGTGCGGTCAGTTTGATAAGGTTTCTTTTGCCCGACTCATACTACTGAAATAATATTATAGGCGACCGATCCGAACAAAATGTCATTATTTAAACTGGAAAGTAGTAATGTACACAATATTTTACAGCGCTTTAAAAATGAAATATTTTTAAACTATTCAAACGCAGTAATATATTAGTATTCTTCTGTACGTGCGTATGATTTGAATAATGCTGCATTATGCATAAAAGATACCAATTTATTATATTTTAAATTATTTATATTTTCTGTCAAAACTATCCCTCACCGCAGCGATGGGTCAAAAACTAGCCAAGTTTTCTTTTCGTTTTCTAGCACGCGTCCCAGAAACTCAGCACTGCCTCATATGGCACGGCCTCGTGTCAGCTTTATTTTCGCCGGTATTGAATTCCAGGTATCGTGTTATCTTCGACATATCTGAAGCCGGTCTCCCGCGGCGCGCTTCACCCGGGCCTCGGCGCGTAACACTGGAAGGGAATTCTCGCACGTCCCGCCTGACACCCGAGCCACAATTATATTTCGCAATATTTGCATTCAATGTCGCGTTTGATTGGCATCGCGTCCTCCTGCATACGAATCGCTTCGCGGGGAAGATCATGCCGAAATCTGGAAGTGAAGAAGCGCCACGGACGCATTATTTTTGACTGCTTGCTTACAGCATCAGATATTTCCTACCAATGAGCATCTCATCTCAACTATTCTACTCTGTGTTAGAAAACTAGCCCGACGCTTTTGTGTCTTTCTTAGCGTCGACGGTATTCCTGTCGGATTCGCACATACGCCCCTTGATTTGATTTTGTCGTTTGCAGAGAATTCATTGTCTCGGCGGCAATGAACGAGGTTGAGAGTTTGTTTTGAAAATAAGTTCTACAATATCTGTGTAGTTGAGGAGCGGGAAATGACATAGCGTGTGATTTTTTGATTTAGTATCACGAAGGGATCGATGTCGTGCGCGGCTCTCATTCGACCTTATCGATTATCGCGGTGGCCCCTGTTGCGCTAGATTAATTCGAGCGGGGCCGCGCGCCCGGGCCGGGGGCATGCCCGCCCCCCTGGGTGGTCGCCCCCCTGGAGCCCCCCTGGAGCCCCCCTGGAGCCCCCCTGGATGCCCCCCTGGATGCCCGCCCCTGAGCGGTGCCCCCGAGGCCGAGGCGCGAGGCTCCGCGAGGCCTTTCACCGCTGACGCATAAGGACTTTCGTTCGTGGAAGGCTATATTTAAAAATGCCCGCGACTTTATCCTTGTTGTATTATTTGTTTACTCGACGTGCTCGGGCTGACTGAAGAGCCTGTTTCATATTTGTAACCAAACATTATATATATATTGATATGCTCCTCTACCTTCCTACCACAATGTTATATTTGGCGATTGTAATTATATTATTTGATCTCCAAAATAAATGCATACCACATGTGGATAACGAGTGAATTGATTGTGTGTTTTGACTGTCCTGCAAGTGAAGTAATATGGTGGCGCTTGCAGGTCGAGCACAGGTCGGTGTGGCGAGCATGCGGCTGGTGGCGGCGGCGGTGGTGCGCTGAGGTGCTCGCATGCCCGGAGCGGGGAGCGCCCGCACAGCCTCAGCCTCAGCCCCGGCCACTGCTACTGCGCCCAGGCGGCCCGGGCAGCTCGGGCGTGCGCCGTGAAGAGGCGCGCGTCGGTATGAGCAGTCAGAACCTTCAAAATTCCACCATTACACAAGTAATGACCGCTCCTTATCCGCCCGGTACCTTTCGCTGCCACATTGTCGCCCGCGATAAGGCTCTCGTTCTATAACTTGACAAAGATTAACCGTCGTTGTTTGCTGTTTCAAACTCTGTTTCAAACACAAACTCACAATAATATTATTGTCAAAATGCTCAACTCTCTAGGTCTCTCATGGATGTTTTTTTAACTTGTAAAATCTCAGCTTTGCTTGACTTTGAATATATATATATATATATATATATATATATATATATATATATATATATATATATATATATATTTAATAAATAAATTTACTAATAATTCTACAAAATAGATAAAAAATTATAATTGGCAGAAATTGATTAAAACGTTCCATATTGCAATGCCATCTGTGTCATGGTTGCTGAGTCGTAGTGTTTGCGTTTCAGTATTTTTTAAATTCTACTCATCCTACGTTTGCGAAATGTCCCAATGAAACATATTTTTATTACTAGACTTATTAAAATTAATTTAATTCATCACTTGTTTTGTCAGTTGAAATTTCTTGTGGAAATATAGTTCAGTAGTTTCATCAGATTGATACAAATTAAGAGCCATTTGCGAGTTCGGTACTCAATGTCAGTATTCTTAATTGCTCAAATCACATAAAGGAATTCATGCAATTTATTAGTATAGGATATTAATACAAACCAAATTCAACTCTTTAATCAGTTGTGGAGCCGTGTTTTTTTTTTTAAATAGTCCCACCTGAAAGCAGCACTTTGAACTCAATCTAAAAAAATAGAAATTGTGCACCTTGAATTATCTTATATTTTACTTTCATGCATTGGAACTCGCTTCAGGTAGAATCACTGAAAGCATTAAGAGTTACTCTAAAATCACTGAGATTGGATTTACTAATCTGGAAGTGTAGTTCTCAATATAACTGGAATAAAACCCTTACTGTTCTCGTTTGAATTTATTTACTGTAGAATTACAAATTGACAGTTGAATATTCCGTTTTAAAAAATATATAACTTTTAAAAAGTATATGTTGTACATTGAACTGTTTGTTTGCAGCACATGTCTGTGTTGGGTGGAGGGGCGGGGTGTTGGTTCACTCCCTCCACTCCTCATCAGCTGCCTCCCACGGCTCCACTGCGTCACAAGAGAATACCCAACCACCAGGTAAACCACACACCACCAACTGAACGCAAAGTTAATTTATCTCTCCGAGTCTGTAATTACACTGCTTTTTAATTTTTTTTGCACCCTCTATATAATCAACATCCATTTAGTAGTTGTTGGTTTGAAAAAAATTCAAAGCAGCTATGTTTCTCTATATATCGTCAAAGCAGCAGCTTCCCTTAACTGCAACAAGGAAGTATGATCCGCAATGAAAAGGTATGGTGTCGAAAAAAATAGATCAGCACACAAGACCTTATAGCAAATGACCTTCATCGCATTCAGAAATTAAATTTTTGGTATAATGACAATTGAGTTAGATTTTATGAACACAAGTTATCGCATTGAAGACTTTCTCTATCACATATTTCCACTTTCCCAATTACTGTCCAAAAAACTATTTACCTACCAAATCTCAAATGTTCCCTAAATTTTTTTTATAATATATGTAACTTAATAATATGAATTTCAGAACCAGAAGAAAGTTTTTTTTCAAATTTAATCTCTTTCGTATTGTATTATACATAAGTCTATGTTTACTATTTGAAAGTAAACTATGACTATGGAAAAGCATGGGCGCTTTCCGAGACCTATTCTAATTTGATTTGAACTTGACTTGGTCCAGGCGCTGACCGTGCAGCATGTGATGGTGCAAGGCAACACGTTTGCTCCCATCAGCCCCCCCAACACCTTCGCGCCCATCAGCCCCCCCGCGCCCCATCCGCACCCTCTGCACCATGCCATGGGACACATGAACCACCACGTAAGTCACTGTTTCATAGCCATTTGTAAATTTTCAATCTCTGGACTTGTACATATTATCAAAACATACGAATTATGAACACTCATGGTTTGGCAATTTGTCAACTATAAATAATAATACCATTACGGTAATTAATATTAACAAAATCTTTTAAATAAATAAAGTGGTGTATGTGACAACAACCATATCAATAATATCAAACAATGGTGACCTCGATACAAAAGCTGCTGAATTTTTTTTGTTTGCTATAAAATTTATATGATTTGCTCTTGAGTAAACTACATATGTGTGGTGACATTAATATATTCCCTTCAGCTTTATAATTTGATGGGCATTGTTAAATCCTTACATTTAGCCAACGCAGCCTGATGACTTAATAATCCTTTCTTTTATACAGAGATTTGTAAGTACTATGCATCCAACTGATCTATTTAAGCACTTTTCTTTGTACCTTAATATTTTGTTGCTGATCAACTTTTAAACTGTTATTTTAATATAATTTTGTATTGCAAATTTAGCATGGCAAACTCTTTTTTATTAGTAACCAAATCAAGAAATATTGAATAACTCCTAAAATAAGTCATTCAGACTCCATTTTTGACATCTGAGCTTCACACAAAAATTAATTCTTATTCACAATTGCACAGAATCAACTTCTATTGACTGGAAGCAGTATAAATAAATCCATTCTTTATTGGATATAATAAATTTAAAAAAACAGAAGGCGATTTTAATATTTAGCTGCAATACATGGCAGCTTATGAAAAAAAACATTTTTTCACAAATTAAAGTAGAATGTATCGACTTTGGTCAGAGATTTCCCTGACAGCTACAATACAATACCTACTCAACTGTGGGTAAGTTGTTCAGCTCAGTTGTTCAGCAGGGCAGCAAAAGAAATTAGTTAATGTCAGGGATTCTTAGCTTTAAGAAAATACGCAAGATTCTTTTTGAAATGCTTACACTCACATCCACTCATTTTCTTTATATAACCAAATTTAATTGGCGGCAGCAAGTTTGTGCATATACTCTGTATTGCCACAGTAATATTTTAGGAACCCATTAGCTTTTTAATACCAAGAAGTTTGGAAAGATAAACATCAATCGGAAGACTACTATTTCAGCTGGGCTCCAAATATCGTTCTCTATCAAATTTTTTAAAATTAGTTTTTTCATCAGTGTTGCCTTTAATTTCACTCACAAAGTATTAACCAGACATGCTCTTCTACCTCAAATTTCCTAATCTTTGAATAAAATTATTATAAAATATTATCATTACATCAAAAATATTTGACATGTGAATATTTTTATTTCCAGAACCCTCACATAACCATGTCTACAAGTGGGAACGTGTCGTTGCACTCAGTGCACCCCATGGCCACCTCGGCGCAAGGCGCCATGCTCACAGCACACTCACAGCAGCCACAGGGCAACGGGGGCATGGCCACCTCCCTGCAGTCCGTGTCAGGTAATATACGGCTGATAGTTAAAACTAAAAATTTTATTTAATATTTTCATAAATAGATGCGTGACCCACGGCACATCTCTCATGTAACACTGCGAAAATAATTTTTGTAAACTAATTGTTTTTATTATCAGCCTTTGATATTGTTTTTAACTTCAGAATAAAAATGATAACCATTTAACTATGATTAAGTAAAGAGTTATTTGAAAATGTTTTAAAAAATAAGTCTTTATTAAATTCATATAATTTAGCTTCAGTTCAGCAGACAATTTTCTCACCGATCAAATCTGGTTGTATTGCCATCGATTTGTACTTTAGTGATGAAATTGTGAAGATTTTTCTTGTGCAATATGTTCAGTAATATGCACAAGCAAAGGTTAAATAAATTACTGTTTGGACAAAAATTACTTTATCTTTCAAATTCACTTTCAAACGTTTCAGGCATGCTGCAACAGCAAAATCACATCTCGACAATATTGCAACCTCACCACCCACCCATGCACGTCATGACAACCAACGCCGCCATGCAGCAGTCCGGTCTGCCAGACATCAATTCCATCCAGCACGGACTTCCACAGCCCCTTCGCGCCGCTAAAGCCCCTGATCTACGTCCCTGCAACATGCCGTGAGTGTCGGTCCTGATCTAACCGTAACTCTTCACCGCTCAGTAAAATGAACTGCTTAAGGAAAAAAAAAACACCAAGGGGGCTTATTGTATGGCAGTGCTTTTACTGGTGCAGTAAAACAACACCTTTTAAACCAACGCCTAAAGAACCAATACAAGAACTCCCACTTTGCAGAGTTTAAACGTTAGTCGCTGGTAGACATTGTCACTTATAAGTGTAATCTGATTAAATTAATGTAAAATCTTCAATATTCGTGCACGCTGTGAATATATAAATAGTTCAATCATTGGATCTGGTTCAAAATTGCACCAATCAGTAATAAAATATTAACAATACACTAAGTACTCCGTAATCTACCACATTTATTAAGATATATACTGTTTTACTGAGGTATTTTTGTTCACTGATAAGCTTATGAGCGTGGCTGATAAAGTGATAAAAATAAAGATACTGTCTGTGAACTATTTTCTGCGCTCCTATTTAAATGTAGCTTTTGTGGTTTTTGTTATTTTTTTTTATATATTGTTAAAATGACAAAAGTAAATGAATGTGATAACCGAAATGCAGACAAAGAAGTCGCTAATAAATCTGAAAAAGTCTTTAGTTTACCCAAGTGAGCAAAATAATCTATAGTGTGGCATTATTGATAGAGTTTTGTATGTATTTAGCTGTCAGATAACATACACGTAGTGTATGCACGCTCATACTGCTTACTCACACATAATATTTTTTTAATTTGTGAAATTCTTCATACATCATAATTGTTTGATATTATTTTGATACTATTTTCTGATGGAAAGTTTGAATTGAAAACTTGTGTTTTAGTTGGCATCATGGCAAGATAACTCGGGAGCGAGCGGAACAACTCCTGCAGCCTCGGACAGATGGACTTTTCCTGGTCAGGGAAAGCACCAATTTTCCCGGAGACCAGACTCTGTGCGTCTGCTTCCAGAACCGAGTGGAACATTATCGTATTAAGTGTGGTGCTCATTCCACGCTTACCATCGATGACGAGGAGTTCTTTGATACCCTCTCTCAATTGATTGATGTGAGTGTTATAAAATATCTACTTTTTGAGAATTAATTTGAATATCGTAATTGAACAGTAATCGATAAATAAATTTATAATATTGATACAAACATATTCCCATTTGATATCATACTATATGCAAGTGCTCCCAAAGTTGATATAACTTTTAAGAGAAGTAAATTTAAGTGCAGTTCAATGAAAATTATCAATATTTATTAGGTAGAATAAGGTTAGTAATCCTTATCATTGCGTGTCCTTGTTCCCCTTGTTCATAAGTAAATAGTCTTGACCTCAATGTCGAGTGTTCCTAATTAAATAAGTACATCTAGAACAGTCATGTCAAAAATACGGCCCGCGGGCCGCATCCGGCCCTCGGGCCGTATCAATACGGCCCGCGATCGCAATGTGTCACAGAAAGAAGAATAATGTTTTTTTTAGAGCTTTTAGACTTATTTTATTTGAATCTGGCTTGCCTACACATACTAAATTTAATATATGACCCTCTGAAAAATTGAGTTTGACACCTCTGATCTAGAATATCTTACTTGGATTTGCTTGACAATCAATCCAGCATAAAACGTGATCTGTTAATGTATTGTGAATATTTTTAGGCATATTGAATGACATATTTAATTTGGTTTCCAGCATTACCTCCAAGACGCTGACGGGTTGTGCACACAGCTTGTTAAATGCCTTTCCAAACAACAACCACCACTCATGACACCCAACCAGCACCCGCCCCAGCAGAGCAACCCGCCCCAGCAGGTCAGCCAGCTGGCTGGTGTGCAACAAAGCCAACTCATTCAAAAGCCGGCACCAGCACAGCAAGGACAGCTCCACCAGCCCGCCAGCCAGATGAGCCAGCCTGCCCAGCAGGCGCCTGAACATAATGCAGCACCATGCTCAATACCTCAAGCTTTTATCGACTCGGGTAATTGCTCTAATATGTATTTTATAATCACCAAAAATAAATAAAGAAATTCGCACCACATCCATATAATAGATAGTTCAACATTTTTATAAATATTGTATTTATATTTAAGAAATCTATTTAACCCTTTTATTTTCATGTATATTTTTGCACCAAGTACTAAATATTTATGATTTGATATAATTTAATTATTTATAAATTCTCCGAATTAGTAGGACCCGGGACCCCCCTACACTATTTTCCTCTTAGAAAACCATGAATACTAATTCAGCATAAATTTATGCTCAGTGAGATGGTCCAACCTCCACGATGAAGAATTAATACTCCGGAGTTGAATATTAAGATTGTAGTAGTTGATAACTTAACATTTTTGTTTTTAACTACTTAAAGTTTCTCAATTGAAATCTTATTTTTTCAGGTCGAATGATTCCGGAAAGAGATCTTGAAATTAGAGAAAATATTGGAAAAGGGGAATTTGGAGATGTAATGTTAGGAATATTAAACGGTCAGAGAGTAGCTGTAAAAATGCTGAAGGATTCTGAAGCTGCCAGCAAATTTTTAGCAGAAGCCAGACTTATGACGTAAGTTTAATTTGCAACATCAAAGTTTTCGTTCTTAATTATACATAATTATTGGTAGCATGTATGTTTTTTTTAAATACTATACTGTATTTTATATGTATTGATATTTTTTAGGTCACTCAAACACGAGAATCTGGTTAAGCTGTTGGGCTTGGTCTACAACAAACAGCACATCTACCTGGTGACAGAGTATATGAGCAAAGGAAGTCTCGTGGACTACCTCAGAAGTCGGGGGAGGCTTCACGTCACCAAACGAGATCAGATCATGTTTGCATTGTAAGAAACATTCATATGCATCAATCAGTAGTCAGTCTCTGTTCACAAATATGGAGACAAAGTTAATCACTGCAGTTCTCATATTTTTTTATTACTTCAAATATTAATATTATAGTATTTTTCATAAATCAAGCAGCAGTTTAATTTAAATTCCAGCTTTTTTGTTGATTTATGTAGGTTAAAATAAACGTAAATGTGTGTTTGTATTTATGTAAATTCTGATTCATTTCTTTAAACATAACATCATCAATTGTTTATGAAACAGTAGGTATGATATGTGGCTTTAACATTTATATGATGTTCCAGTGACACATGCTCAGGAATGGAGTACTTGGAACAGCAGCGAGTGGTGCACCGAGACTTGGCGGCGCGTAATGTCCTTGTGTCTGATACGCGGCGTGCTAAGGTTGCTGATTTTGGTCTGGCCCGCGAGGAGGGAGGTCCTGATGCAGCTGCCAAGCTGCCCATCAAATGGACTGCTCCGGAGGCCCTCAAACACAATGTAAACTAACTTCCTCTATGGCTTTTCTATAATCACTTACCCTTTACACTAACCATCGTGCCCGATTATGTCATTAAAACATTTACCCATTTATTAACATTTAATTAAATATTACAATAAATTATGTTTTTTTTTGTTTCAGAAATTTTCAAACAAATCTGATATGTGGAGTTTTGGAATTCTGTTGTGGGAGATATATTCATTCGGAAGAGTGCCATACCCAAGAATTGTGAGTACTTTACGTCTATATTTCACATCAATATTTAATATTCAATGAATTTCAAATACCACAACTGGTATATTTAATTGATGTAACATTATGAAATTCAAGTATACATACAAAGTGGTTTTCATATAATGCTGATTATAAAGTTCCATGAATCAATAAAATTTTATATTAAAGGATTTTTAGTTCAGCCCATGCGTATTGTAAGAAATTTTGAAAGTGATTAATTTATGTGATTTGCAGCCATTGGCAGACGTGGTGAAGCATGTTGAGAAGGGCTACAAGATGGAATCTCCTGAGGGTTGTCCTCCGGAGCTGTACGACCTCATGCGGCAGGCGTGGGACCTGAACCCCGACACGCGGCCAATGTTCAGTCAGGCCAAAGCGAAGCTCGCGGTGCTGAAGAACACTACACCCCTGCAGTAGCCGACTCTGCTATGCTTACTTAAGGGCTTAAATCCATTTGAGAGTGACTATCAGAGGTATTCTTAGTATGTACAAACATTTTTATACTCTCTGATGTGTTTTAGTCTTAGGGGGAAACTCTAGGATATTCCATTAGTATAATAGTATCATTCACACTCGGAGATGAATTCAAAGGCATTGAGATAAATTTTAAACAGATTATTTCTATAAATAAAAAGATGTTTACGAACCAAAGAACCTACACACCTCATAGTAATCTTTCATCAGTAAATGAATTTAATGTAATCTTATTTATTTACAGTTCTGTCCTGCATCCCAATTCACTTAGTATTTTCGTAATTCATGTAATATTAAATAGCGAATATATTACTGAATAAGATGATTATATTTTTGGCGGTCTAGTAAATTTGTATCAACACACTTGATGAATTCTTTAAATAATAGTTATAAAATGCCATTTGGAATTATATCGTCTGAAGATCTTATTGTTTTCCCCCTTTTTTATTAAAGAGTATGTATTTTAACAATTTAGAAAATTCATTATGGTATACCAAATTTTATGTGAAATGTTATTCCTTTTGTTGATTAAATGCCGTATTACTACAATATGTGAGTGTATTCAAGATCAAGAAATATGGAATAAATTATCGTCATAATCTTACACTAGACCCACTATGTGGAAAATGTATATCTTCTAAAGAGTAATTCACACATATTGCAATAAATTTTTCATTGCTTGAAATAATCTGTATATATTTTTTTCATTGAAAGAAATATTTTTTGATTGTTATTTGTACAGTGAAACTTTGAAACAAAGTGAGTTGGAATTCAAACTTTATCTCAACTAGGAGTAGTATTTGTGAATATTTATTTTGCAAATTGCATGTTGTGTGCGCATAAACATGGTCGTTAATATTTCAAAAATTCGGTAGACTCATAATTTTTAAAGAGCATTAAAAACTTAGCTTACGTTTATTTTTTCATAATCCATCCTCTATTTTGGATATCTAGTAGTGTAAATGTATTTAAATGGGGTGAGAAGGAATGAGAATTAGTAAGCGCTTAACGTTGAAAGTTCCCTTATGCTCGTTGAATGGTTTTTACTAATGTCTCCACCATCTTCTTCCGTAACTGATCACGTTATTCTGTTTGCTATTGACTCGGTGCTCTCTGCAAAGAAAAGATATTTCTACTTTCAATATGATAAGATTGAAAGAACTAAGACTCACAAATAAATAGCTTATTACGTAGATTATTAAATATATATTGTGAATGTGACATATTCCTTTTGAATTGCTCCATCTTATAAAGTAGATACTAATAGATGAAACGTTTCGTGCTAGATTTATGCTCATAAATTCTCATCTAGACTTAAATGAATCCGAATGATGCAAGTATTTGCCGTCATGATTATTTTTGCTAACGCAAGTTGTCCACTCTCGTGTTTGGTATAATACATCGGCTAATGTCTGATTCACTAAATCATATTTAATGATTTAATAATCTCAAGTTAATTATTTAAATGTCTTATATTATTTACCAAAATTCAGTTGCCATTACAATATTTAAGTTTACATTGATGTAATACGAAAAATACAAATAACTGATGCATTTTTAGATAGAAATTAATGGTAATGCTTAAATGATATGTAATAAACAATGGTTGTCAGTGAATTTCACATTAAAATACTTAAAATGTGTTGTGTGTAGCGGACTATTGAATGATCGGTTTGCTATGAAGAGAGTTTGATCAAGCTCGTGTATTTTAAGTTTACCTCGAATGGGTTTTGTTATTTATTAAGGCTGCATCTTATACTAGTCTGACAAGCTATAGGAAATGTAATGATAGTGAATACTTTATTTTGTAAACTAAGTTTGCTAGATGCTTTTCACATAAGATAGTACATATTTACCAAAACTCCACTAAGAATAATTGTTCATCCGATCGATTGTGTATAAATTTCATCTTTATCACCATCACTGTACCATAGGAACTATTGATTTATATAATAACAGAAGAGAATTATTTTTTATCAAATACATATTGTATAAAAATGAATTTCAAATTTATTGCAATGTCTTAATGTTATGGACAATGCGGAACGGCAAGATGAATTGCCCTCTTCATAAAATTAATATTTTGTCGTCTGTAGTGATAAGGGAGGTAAATAACTTCTGCTTTCATAGAGGACATTATTTAATTTTAAATAGTTAAGTGAGAAATTCCTATATCTGTGTGTAACTGTGGAGTAATATGTAAATAGTGTGCGTCCATGAAAGCAAAGGCTCATGTTATTAGTTGTGCACAATGGAAACCTTCTTAACCCGTTGCGCCATTATCTGTCTTTCTCCTTATTCATTAACAATAGACTGATTTTGATTGACCAACTAGTTTGGTTGCTGTCTTCATTGGTGCTAAAGTGAAACACTGAACGATGTATGTTTATTGCCCCCCTCATGCCAACAGATGATTTCTCTCTAGCCGTGTATTCATTTATTTAAATCTTCAAGTGTAAATGTAAATGTTATGTGTAAATTCATCTGAAATTTGCAATATTAGTCTAAGTGTTAATTTTTTTGTATTATGTTATTATCGATTTCGGTTTTTGAGACAGAACGTTTTGTTGAATGAAAATAATAATTGTTTATTGAAAAAAAATCTCAATTATGTTATATATGATTATCTATGTAAATGTGTTTGTAAATATATTGCGTACCTATGTTAGTATAATATATATATTATCTTATCTAATAATAAAAGTAAACATTTTGAAATTTATCATTTTTTATTTAATACTTGGCAAAATTATACCTTCTACCTGACAAATAGACAATACGTTCACCAAATAGGTTTATACAATAAATTAATCTTTTTTTTTTTATTTTTTATGGGTACATTTTTGCTTACAATAGTATTCATATTATATTATTTAAGGGTGCTTTTCGCAAATGGAAGGATCAGGGTCTCCGTGCGCTGCATGCGCCTGCCCGTCAACATTACATACACTGCTGAATTTATCTGCTAATTTAATAGGGAGCTACCAAAAGATACTTTTCGATGATTGGCAGGGTTACATATACATTTATCTACCTGCTCTTTATTGGTGCCTTCATCAGATACGGGTGGAGGTATACTGTAAGAAGTCCCTGCAATTTCATTCGATTTAGGATATTCTACCTGCATTTCTTCTGAATGAAGCACAGAGGAATTCAGATTGATATTTTCTTTGATCGACAGCTTAGCAAGAGAATCAAAACATGAAGAATTTTTTAATGCTGGGAAAAAGTAGATGAGATCAGTCGTTGATGTGGTAGCATCATTGTGGAACTAAAATAATATAATCAAAATTTGACTAAAATATTTACGAACCAAATAAGAAAAATAAAACATGATGAATGACAATACTTTCAGCATGTACGGAGGAAGACTCTTCATCATTTCACTGTGGAGCTGAGTTTCAAGTATTTTTTGTTTTAATTGCTTTAATGCTATCTGCTGTTGAAGATTCAAACTTCTAGTTAAAGAAAAATCACATCATTATTAATAAGCACATTAAAAATACAACAACATACTTTCAAGCAATGCTCAACAAATTCAACTACCCTACGAGCTACGTTAGATAAAGATTATTTATATGAGACAAGCAAATATATTAGTGCCACCAACCGCACACAACTGCGGTTATATTATCAGAAAGATTCACTTACCAGAGCAACAAGTCCAGTTGATTCAATATTTGATAATATTTACTTATACTCACAATAAAACATGCAAATGTTTTTTTCATGGATGTACAAAAAATCAATGGCAGGTTGTCAAAATCTTACAACATAAATAATAATAGCTAATAACTTTAGATTTGACTATTCAAATACAGCAATGCCCAAAACGCTGTCGTTACATGTGATAGTTGTATCAATTTGAAATTGAAAGTAAAATAAATATCTACATATTGCTAAAGAGCCATTTCATATGTAACTGGGAGAATTGAAATAATTAATTAAGGTTAAGCCCAAGCTCGAGAGTTAAAGCCAACTGATTACATCATATTTAAAATAAACATAAAAAAATCTCACTGTGAATTTGGGTTTTGAACCCAAAATGGAGTGGTCGGCATTTGTAACTGTTGGCTTTGATTAGTCATTTCAAGTATATCAGGATGCAAAATCTGGTGATCTTTGGGAATAAAATGATATTTGACACTTCCGTCTGGATATTCAACGGGGAATATTCCTCCGTCTGTAGTTCTTGGTGGCATTCGTTGAATTGGTGAGTTTTGTACCAATACAGCTAAAATTAGACATGGATAACTATGGATGAAGTTATTTAACAGAAGAGTGACTGATTACAATTAAAGCTGCCGTACCTTGATTTGAAACACAATCGGGATTGTAATAATTAGGTACCATTAAGTTTTGAGATGGTAAAAATTGTGCATTATTGGCTATTTGGTATGCATTTTCAACAGGAGGAGTCCAAGTGACATGATGAACTAAAATTTTTTACATTTGTGAAGGGTATAATTAAATTAACAAGAATAATTGGTATTTTAAGCTCATTGATAAATTTAAAATATTTTTTTTCATTAACTACCAATATTTCCACATTCATTTGGAAAAGAATTGAATGCCATTTTATGACACTTTAAACATGTTACTGGTGCACAAGAATTTTAATAATTGTTCATATTTTAATAATCATAAACAACTAGACAAATAAACAAAATACGTTTTAATTTATATCTTTTTTAAAATTAAATAATAGGTAGATTCATTAAAATGAACAGAATTAATTGTAGTGATTTATATTTATTTTCGTTAGAAAGAGTACAAAACATAACAAATTGTATAAATACTCACATTCGATCCTCAAGTATACAATATAAATCATTACTATTATTTTTACTTTTATATACAATTAACTAAAATTATACTATCTTAAATAATAATATCACAATAATATATTGGAGGTTTGAATTTGAGAATCATTAGTAGTACACAGTGTTTCTTATGTGAAAGTTGACAATATATTCTGAGTTAGTTCTCTGTACACTGATTGCAAAGGGGTCCGTGGGGTGAAAAGTGAAAGCCACAAGTCTCCTCGCTGCAGGCGGAGCCGCCTGACCCAGCACGCCAGCGTATATCCGGAACTTCAACAAACCTGAATCCCGCGCATAGAACCTGCAACACAGCATATATTCTCATTTCACATATTCACTTTGTACCATTTTAATTTATTTCAATAGAATTATAAAAGTGACTAATCGGTCATGCAATAAAGAAAAAGATAAATTTACCTTATAGGGTATTCTCCGTATGCCTTAGGTCTTTCCATAACTGAGACCCATTTATCATCATAGCTGAAGAGGCCAAGGTCAAGGTATGGGGAACTGCTGTAGGACTGAGCACTGATGGGCAGTTGGGCGAGGATCCGTTTAGTAGCTTCAGTCTTGCCACCGTAGATGGCTCTCACAATCGTCTGTTTAAATCTTTGCTGAGTCAGCCTGGCGTAAAGATTATTGGAAGGAGAGCAGGTGAACTGGGACTCCGAGTAAAGTCGAGCGTTTCTGAAGGAATCGCAAAAGTTCTCGAAAAGTCGTAGAAGACTTTCAGAGGTATTCTCATAGACTTCGAGAATCTTACTCTCACTCATGTTGTAGATCACGAAGAACGAGGACTGACTGTTGGGCTCGGCCACTCTCAGCGTGACGACGTCCTCACTTGCATACTTAATGAGCAAGTGATCTTCATCCAATAGCTGCATCTTCCACATTCTCAATGATCGAAACATGTCAAAATACTTATAAAATTTTCTCAGTTCTAAAGGATCTCCAGAAGCATCGCTTATGGTTTTGGCACGCTTATATAAAAATACTAGTAACCTATGTTTAAGAGAGTTTATTGAAAATTCAAGAAAAGGTCGAAGATTTAGTTCTGGAGAGTATCTAGATGTTTCGTAATCGTCATCTTCATGACAAAATCGTCCAATTTTTCTAACTTCTAATAACATACCGTCGAGAATTTGAAATATGTGAACAGTTTGATGCTGAACAGAGAGAACGGCGAGCATATCTTTGTAAAGATAAATGCCTTGGTTGTGGGAAAGATATATTTTATCAACCTTGAAGTGATGAGTATCACAACACTTTCCTTTTACTAAATCAACTAGATGTAGAGAGTAATCTTCAAGTGCAGATCTAGAATAAAAATAAAAAATAATTTTAAGTGTATGGTTCTACTGATTGCTTGGGAGTGTAACTTATGTACACGAAGTTGGTAAATTACCTCATAGTTGGGGTAACGGCCTCATTGTTACTATGTATCTGATAAAAATGAGGTCTAAGATCATCAGGAATTTGTGCCGCAGAGCCAACAATAACATATCTTCCATCATCAGTAAACAGACTACACTCTCTGTTCAACTGATCAAACCCAGCATTATTTGGACGAGATTGACAAACATTAACAGTAAATTTTAACTGCAATATAAATTAGATAAAAAATAAAATAACACATGCTTAGTCTTAATTTGATTTAACACAAAAATATTTCAACTTACTCTAAAAAATCGATGAAAAATATTTGTACGAATGTGTTGGTGGCTTTCTTCTGGTTCGTTTTGTACTAATTCACAAGGAAACTCCTTCACAAGGTCTCCAGCAGCACCGGCTCCACGGTAACTATAAATCTACAAAAGCAATCATCATGTCAGTCTCCGTAACACCATTTAACTATCAGATATAAAGTAAGTATTTCAACTGCTTACCTCCAAAGATGTTTGATCTGATGAAAACGCAATAAAATGTTTTCCATCAGGACTAAATTTCCGCAAGAAACACGGAGGTTTTTCAACATTGACGACCGTAAAATTTGGGAAAACATTTTGGTAAAATTCACGAGCGACGTGAAAATGCGACCCAGGCTTTTTGGCTCCGTACGTTTCCCGATTCATAAGCCTTATTACAATGTTTTGAGGCTTTATTTTGCGCGGTGTTATTTTATCGTCGCATATGCAATCATTTACGTCAATCTCTCGAGCGCTATAATATCGGCGGAACATAATGAATTTTCACAGTTTGAAGGTTAATTTCACTTGGTTATTTTTATTCTGGATAGCTTATAGAAGACCTCCAGTAAGATATAGTAAATATTAGATCACTTTTGACAGGACATATACAAAACTGAACTATGTCGCAAAGTTTATAACCTACAAAAATGCCAACACTTTGCTGCCAGATACATTTAACACTTACCCCAATGATGACTGCACCGGTAGAATCCTATTTATCATTTTGGAAATCTAAATGTATTTTACTTGTTAAGTTTCCTTATATATTTTACAATAATTCATTAATTTGTTTTACTTTAGGAAAAGCGTAATCTCATCGGTTGTCTGATATCCTAGCTGACAAGCAGTCTTCCAGAGAAACATTGCCAAAGCTGCAAGTACAGCAACAGAGCTTGTCTATGGAAAAATGTCAAAAATTTACGCTGTGCTTTCTGATTGGTCATATTTTTCCGCAATAAGAGTTGGACCGATGAGATCAATGGAAATTGAGATTTTTTACAGGTTAATTTCGAGGAGAGAATATTACCTCGGATAATTTCTAAAGCAAGACCCAAGAGGGTCTTTTATTACTTACAATTACATTTTACTAAAATTTATACTCTAGTCTACAGTGAACGAAACAACATGAAATAAATAAATTTTAGGGCTATTTAATTCTAATATTAGAATTGTCTAAGCGTTGATTAAAAAGTTCTCTTTCTAATCTATTAGACAACAGCATTTAAGCAAGTACTGTGTTACTATAGTATTTCATGATAGATTGATACTCTATTTGTAATAATTTCTGGATTATATAACCCGGTAATCCTGTAAGCTAGAATAAATTCCTAATGGTATAAAATTTGTTCTTTACCAGACTTCATAATATATTTTTTTATTAAATTTTGCAAAATTAATATACATTTACAGTTACTTATATAATGTATATAATAATAAACAATTGATCAATTCAACTTTTCCAGCTTAAATCCAATTAATACATTTTTGAGGTATTCCTTGGTTTCATAATTAGAAAATATGAAATCAATAGATTTATACACCAGATTCCACAATTCAATGTCCGTTAAATTAAATGTATTTGCGCAAATAAAAAATTCTTCACTAAGTGATGTTGAAAACACCCCCTTATCGTCAGTCTGTAAACAAAAAGATGATTAAGATGAAATGGATGATGGATATGGATAGATTTTATTATATATATATATATATAGAAAATTTTTAAATATAGTTTATTTTATCTAAATGCGATTTTTATAAATTAAAGTGATTATTTGGCAGTTGCAGCATCAATATACATATTAATTAGTTAAAAAAATGTACCAACATTTAGAGATAATGGATGACCGGCTTTATATAGATCAACAAAATGATGAGCTGCATAAGAGGCAACGGAGCCACACTTCACGTTGCTAGTGAGGCAGAGTTCTAAAAAAATGAGAATGTAAAATGAAGATGAACATAGTTATTATAGGACTCTTATTCATAAAAGCACGAATAAAATAAATTATTAATTACCAATTGGGATTTTAGATTTTAGAAGTGCTTTCCATAATACTTCAGATCCTGAGTTATTTTCATTAGTGCATGTAGCATGGCCCAGTCTATCAGGTCTCCATGATAAAATTTCAAGAGATTCTTCCTCTGCTTTTATTTCAGCTGCATGCACAGAAACCTACAGATTGAGTCATACTTATCACATTTGTAAATATTATATTCGTTAATTTTGTAAATAATGTGACAAGAATACTTTTAAGCCTGCTTTTCTCCCCTTTTCCAATATATCAGCAAAATCACTAAATTTTCCCACAGTGGGATCACCACTTAAATCAAGGCCAACTACTATCAGTGGATATTTTTCATTCATTGTAATCGCAATGTCTACAGTTTCTTCCGCTTGCTTTGCCGAATTGCGACGGTCTATTGAAATAAGGAGGCATGTTTTCATAGTAAGATGACGTGATTCCCTGAAAAACGCAATCTTATTAACATATCTGACAATTACAATTCATATGATATATTGTTTTGGAAGGGCATAGCATATTAAATTGTTACTAACAAAACTCCATCCACCATTGACTCGATGTATTTCGTTTTGGTCATATTTTTATTTTCTCTCGGAGTCGAACGAAGCTCTAAATAAATAACTCCATCTTTGTTGAATTCTTCAAGGGTATTTATCATTGCTAGCTTAACAGCAGATGGTGTGTCTGTTAACTGATGGGCTATACCAAATAAAGCAAAACACCTAAAAAAATACAACAAAAGACATCTTTAGTGCTTATTATTCATAAGAAGCCAAAAATAAAAAGGTTACAAATTAGTAACATACTCTGCCAGAGTCCGAGAATGACCGTGAGAAATCTTGAAATCACTAATATTTTGGGTCGTAGCTTCTGCATGAGTATTTTTAAGTGCTTGGAGTTTTTCTAATGTTGAATCACTCAGTGATCCATTTAAATGGGCATGAAGCTCCTACGGGAAGAAAAAACATTTTTTATAAAAATCCATGGGTATGACAAAAAAACCTATATACACTATAAAAGAAAATAAATTACTCTCTATTTATTTTACAAATGACTAAACAAAATTTTAAATATTTTTGGTTTGTTTAAGTAAACAATTTCAATAGTTTTAAGTATCATCATACAAATGAATAAGCACAATAGAAAGCATTTGTCGATTGATTTCATTTCTTTGAGTCATTTTTTAAAATAATTTCTCTGGAAACCTGTGTGATTTTCAAAGACTCAGTTGTTATTTAAAATGAATTGTCAGTAATAGAGACAAGGAAGAAACAAATCATGGATTTATTTGAGAGGCAAATACAACTAACAAACCTAGAAGGAAATAAGCCTATGGATACTTACTATCTTCGGCAATAATTTGCAAAAAGATTCCATGTCTTCAGTCCTAAGTATCTGTTAACAACATAAAATAAACATATTATAATTTAGGAGTTATAGATATTTTAGAAATTGTGAAAAAATTCATTTGGCTAAAAAAAAAATAAATAAACACCTAAAAATTTTGATTGCTCGATGTATCAGTTTTAGGTATCAAGATAAGATCAACATAGTCCAATAAAAATTTAAAACAAAGTTTATTAACGTGTTTAATTTTTATAAAAACAATAAAACATATTTTATATTTACCTTGACAGACGATGTTTAAAATTGTTCGACACAATCTTTGAATGTTGACAGTAATGATGGGCATTATCGAATAATCGATCAATAAATGAAATAAAATTGCAATTGAAAACCGAATATTTATTTGTAAATTATATATTTATTTTTTATTGAATAGTTCAGTTAAATTTAATGTATTTCACAAAAAATAAAGATGTTGATCACTAATTACTAAAACTGCTACTTAAAAAAATTATTTAAGTTAGCCCCAACATAAAATTTTGTCTATTAGCCATAAAAAAAACTTGCCCAGCACTTTGGCCATATTTTTTTCTTCTATGTTATAACAGTTAATTCATTGGAATAAATATTTGTTTACAACTCAATAATGCTATTTAAAATTTAATTGCAAAAAATAATGAACAACTATTAAAATTTCAGGCATATTTTTAAAAACAAGTTAGGTTACAGTATTAAAATATATAATTTTATAAAAATAGGTACCTTGGTCATTTTTATTTAATTTATATTTTACAGAACAAAATAAAACATTAGTATTTAATGCAAAATATAAATTTATAAAAGTGTAATTGTTTCATTGTGCTGACAAAAATATGATAAATAAGAAAAATAAAACATGTGATGAATTTGACAGTCGCAAATACATATTATTTCTAACAATGTAACAAAATCCATATTTTGTTTCTTTCAGCTTCTTGTGATGATTATTATACTTCGTCTCTAGACCTAAAATACAATTGTATTATTACAATGTCCCTTTGTAATAATACAATGTTTGCATTTTATAGACTTAATAGATTCAATATTCTTGTTATTTAGTCCTTATTTAACTTTTTCTTCAACTCACTCAATAAAGGGTTTTTTTTACACATATTTCCTCTACTCAAATTCAATTACGAAAGTAAAGAAACTCATGCACACTAAAATATGCATAATAAATTTATTACTGCCATCTCTTAAAATATATATATAACAGTATAAAAAATAAGTTACAAGCTTTGAAGCTACATCAGCTTGTGAGTATTATCGACATTTTCGGAGCTATTCCGTAAAGGCTGGACGTTTCCCTCAGATGTCCTGCTTGACGTTATTGGTCGGAAAGAAATCAGAAACAGTCCACAAAAGCTTGCTTCGTGACTCGTAATAGCTTTCTGGCGTAAATTACCACAATTGAACTGAAGGGAAATAAAAGCCGGTCGCCTAAACCTTCAATCTGCTTGCATTTACATTTGCTTGCACCAAGTGGATAATTTATTTTAATTCAATAATTGTTTACAGTGGATACGCTCAGAGCGAGTGTAACTGTAAATAACTCTTATATGCGAGTACAGGTGAAGTGCGAATAACCCGGTTATTTTGATTTGAGGTTTATATTTAGGGTAAGATCGTCTCGTGCTCGTTTGTGTACTGTGAAAATCAATCAAAGGCTGCTCTTGCATATCGTTTGCGTAGTTAGGTAAAACGCATACGATGCATTTATAAAATCAATAACAAACCCTCCCGTCGTCCGAACGTCACGATCAGTCCCGAAAGCAATTCTTGCTACGTTATTCCGATTGTTATGCTCCGAGTGTAGAGGCGCAGATAAGAAGTGCGTGACTTGTTATTTGGGTGCTAAGTAATATCATACGAGATGAAGTCTGAGCTGAACTTGGAGCTGGTGGACCCGCAGCAGGTCACTCTGCAGGACAGGGTGGCTTTGTTCAAGCAAGACCCGGAGAAAATGCAAAAGGCTACCGAGTTCGTGGACGAGCTGCTGCAAAAGGCCAAGGCTGATGCTGAAGCCAAAACCAGGGAGAAAGAAAAGTCTAACACCGTAAGTTCATATTTCGTAATTATAAGCAATATTATATTGAAATCCTACACTGTAAAACCCTCCAATATGTCATGCACATTTTTATGTAAGAGCATATTTAATTAATGTATTAATTTTTTTCATTTAGGTGCAGGAGTTGACGGAAACCGATCAAGGTATGCACATTTGTGATTTTTAATTATTCATGTATTTAATATTAGTTAATAAACATGCTAACAATACTTTTTTTACATGAAAAAACAATGGTCACGGTGCTAATACAGAACATAGTGTTGAAATTTCAGTTATTGTATTCCATTGTTGGTCGTAGGTGCTTAACAAGCCGTAACAAATTGTCCAATTTATGAGCCAATTTGTAAAGAAACATTGTTCACGTCTACACTATACTATCTTTGACAAAATATTATATTGTTGATTATGAGTCTACATACAAAGATATATTAACAGAGTTATACATTATAAATGTATTTTTATCTTCAACTATTTTCTTCCAAGTATCTATTATTGTGATGAAATTTCCACTAGTCATGAATGTACATTCTCCATCTTAGTACCGTAGAAAAATCTATTTATGGCTGAGTTTTTTATTTTATTTTCAGGGCTGAAGCGCCGTATTGGTACTAGGGCAAGAGGTTTCATTGTGCGGCTGTTTGAAGCGATCTGCAACTGCACGCACACCGGGCCTGCCGCGGCTAGGCCCACCACTCCGAGCAAACAGTAAAATCTTTCTCCCCTGATTATAATTATCTTATCTTCTTCAAACATGAAATTTTACAGTCAGTTTTGCCTCAGAAGCCAAAGAACCTGCTCGGTTGCTAATTATCTTCGAGAAAACAGAAATAGGGCTGTATTTCAAGGGAGAAAGTAATTTGATTTATATTAAAAATTACCCTATTCTTTCATGAAACTGATTTGGAAACAAATCAATAATAGCATAGCCTTAGATTGAATGTATATAGTTACATAGAAAATGATATAATCTATTATGAAATATAATTCATATCCATAATCGCATAACTTTAAAATAAATACATAGGAATTGTTTGTGTTAAAGAGTTCCTCTCTGAAGTATAACTAAAGGAACTAAACTATTTAAAAAAATTCACACTTCACGTAATTTGAAAAGTCATCTTGTTAGTGAGTCGATTTTATAAATGTATAAATGGAAATTAGGGTTTGTTTTTTTAATTGTTTAAAAACGCACAATTAACAAAAAATCTTAATCTTCCCTTAAAATATACCCGGGCAAATGTCTAACTTTATTCTTGAGGATTTTATACTATGGGATGAGATCTATATATATTTATGTAATGTGAATCTTTTTTCTCTATCAAAATTTTATATCTAATACTCTATTTTATACACTTCCTAATATACATTTTCTGACAGACTTTTTTTTGTAATTCCTGTGTTTCATTATACAGTATCGCAAAAGTCACGCAAGAGATAATTTTGATTAAAAACACAGGTTTATAATTAAATATTGTATTTTTTTTTATTCATAAAGTATACAGTAAAGAGTTATGGATGGAATAGCATATCGGGTAAATGACCTCTAAGGCTTTGCTGGCACATACGATACTGATTTTTTTAACAAAATCATCCTTTTCATCTTAATGGCTTGGTTAATCAACAGAATTGTCCTATTTGGGGTTCAGAAAATCCACAAGTGATTACTGAGAAACAAACGCATCCACAACGTGTCACTGCTTGGTGTGGTGATTTTAGGTTGGAGGCATCATCAGACCATCCTTTTGGAAAATGCGGTCAGTCAGGCAATAACAGTTAATGGTGCTCGCTATCGTGACACGATAATCCAGATTTAGTGCCTAAATTGCAAGATATGGATGTGAACGACATGTGTTTTCAACAAGACGGTGCCACTTGCCATACAGCCCGAAACACAATGCATGAGTTATTTCCTAGTTGTGCGATTTAACGCCTTTGGAATTTTTCTTTGGGCTTTATGAAGTCTTAGGTTTATGCCATAGAAAATTTCAACAAAAGAGTATGCATGTGCCAGCAAAGCCTTAGAGGCCCTATACTTTATACTTTACGAATCAATTATAATTCTTAATCATAAACCTGTGTTTTCCATCAGTCTCTTCTTGCATGAATTTTGGGACATCCTGTACCTATAAATTGGTCCATTAGATGTATACTTGTAAATGAACTTGATAGTGGGTGTACAATCTGTCTCAATGACGGGGATTGAAACTGACAGTATGAGCTTTATCTTATCTTTTCTAGAACTATGCATACATAACGTACTCGACGAGTCCTACAATTTGTATCACGCACAACGGCACAAATTTTATAATCTGTATTATCTAAAATATTTAATTATTTTTACTCCACAAAGTTGTGTTATAATTGCGGATGTATCCGAATTTATTCTCTGTGATAAAATATTTATTTTAAATATTCGTTTGATCTATGTATTGTTACATTTATAATATTTATAGTAGTTCTGTATTTTATCTTCAGTATATGTTACATTTTTTTTTGGAGATTTATTGATAAAATTACATTTTTTATGCAAACTTGTGCAATTTGTATTTAATTGGCATATTATAAGAATATTGTTTACATATTTATGAAGTTATCATACAAAAATAATTTATTTTATACTAAATGAAATATTTGAAAAATACCTGCCTTTTCTAACCTGTCGCAAATATTATCCTTAGTATAATTTTAAGCATATACTACTTTTACAAATCGAATATTTTCCTTTTCTAATAATTGTTTATTTGAGCGCTGTTTTTACATTTTTTAAAGTGAGAAGTCTATTGAAGATTCTGGTCAACATATTTGCATATCTGATAATATGATTTATTGAATTGCTCCATTTATTTTATTCATTGAATTGAATATATTATTAGAAACCAAAACAAATGTTATTATAGGTGTTAGTCCATTTTCTAATCAGAGTTTGGTTGTTTTTACATAATTTATTTAATATTTATGTATAGTATCCCTAGTCCTAATATGTTGTATTCATTATATTTGAAATTATTTAGAGATTATTTTTACGTGAGAGGCTCAATATAAAAGGAAAATCCTATTACCTTATTTATAGTGTTTTATGTTGCGCTGTGCGCCATAAATATATTTAATTTTTGTAGCTAATTTTATAGATAAATCCTGTTATTTTGTCTTCCAAAATACCAAAATTTATAAAAATTTTCGTTAAGCAAAATTTAAATTTAAATACACGTTGTGACCGAACGGGACCTAGACGGTGGAAAAATGATAGTTGTTAGATGTTTTAATATTATTTAACTATTAAAGAAGCATTTTTTGTGCAATTATTATAAGTTAAGGCTCAGTAAATTGTATTGTATACCTCACATTGAATGACTACAAATTAACTGCTAATTTATTAAAAAGTCACCCTGTTATCACAGTATTTTCTGCAGCAATATTTCTTAGACTAATTATTTACATTATTTTTATTTTGTGTTGAGACGGGTGCTTGTAGCATTTTCCAATACTTGTTAAATTAGGATTGTTTACTAATTACGTTTTAATACATTAGAAGTGATGGATGTTAGTCGTATACTTAACTGCAATTAGTTCCTTTCTATCTATTGGTGACCATTTCGACGTTTGATTTAGTTTTGAGGCCTTTAACAAATAATTAAAATAAGAAACACACTACAGGATTATGATTTAGTTTTTCAAACTAATTAAGGACTTTGGGGCCTCCGTCCATTTTGTTATAAATATTTCTATCTCCATCCATCTATTTAATGTCTCCATGTTTATATAACCCCTGCGTAATATTGCAGATTGGCATGTTTGTTTACGTCACTTATGTGACAAATATTTGGATTTATAAAAGTAAAATCTTAGTGTTGTATGTGTAAACCTTTATATGTGACAATCAACTTTTGGACACTTTAATTTTCTTTTACTAAATTTCTGGAATCAAATATAACAAAGAAGTATCTGTGTTGTGTGAGTGTTACTTTATAAATAATAGGAATCCATTTATGTGTGTACTGTTATTGTTAATTAGACTTATGTGTGTTTAGATTATTTACTGTCTTCAAAATTACAAAACAATAATATTCCATTTAGTACATTTTATTTGTGCAATATTAATCGGGGAATGTTTTATAACTTGTATTAAAAATATATTTTGATGACATGCTTGACTACGACAATACAAATTATCACTTATCAAACAACGGTGTGAACATATAACATTGGTATAGTAATTTCTCGCTTGAATGAAAAACAAGTCATGTGATAAAATTTGTGCCCATTGAATCTCCAAGATTTTTGATCTTTACTTTAAGAGTAATCAAACGCTACGGTAACCCTTTAAAAAAGTGAATGTGACTTATATAGTCAATAACATTTGCAGAATTTGTCCTGAATGGAGTATTATTACTTTCCTACACATTGAATATTTACTGATTGTATTGAATTGTTTTTCTAAGACAATTGTGATGTGAATCTGTGACTACCGGAGGGATCATGAGCTTTTAGTAAGAATAAAAGTGTACTGTCATTTATCACTGATAACTTATTCAATAATATACAATATAGGTACTTTTCGTAAAACCCTTATCTTTAAGAATCCTTGTGAAGTCTTCAGCCAAACACGCGCAGAGTGTCTTATTCCATCCTGATCGAATTGAAATGTTTCTCGAATACTTAACAATGAATTAGTATTTCTATTTTATAAGATTGATGTGCATTTAAATATGTAGTTTTTTTATACCGTTTATTTTTTTTAAACTAAATTTGTATCTAGATGTAAAATCAACTGAAAAGAAATCTGCGTGTGTTTGGTTAGATAATATTCATAGTTAAGGTCAAGTGAATATTGGAAATAAAGAAATGAAATATTTTTACATCTTTTATTACTTTGTAACACAATACGATTGATTGTAGTCACATTTGTATTTGAATGAATAAAAGTAAAATAATCTAACTTAACATTTCAATACAATACAAATGTGACTTGCAGTCCATAAGAGCGACAATACTTTTTTCTAGTCAATTTTACAACAAAAGATATATTCTAAGCAAAAAGATAGATATTATTCTATGAACAAAGATATTTTGTTCCTTTCACAACACGGATTAGTGTGAAATATTTCATTGTTAATAAGCATGTAATATAGCACTCGGTGATGTTACGTTGAGCAATTTTTTTTATGTCGCAAAATATCAACTGGAGGAAGGCGCATTTTCTTTTTGCATTTGTCACAGGTAAAATCTTGTGCATTTGGTTTATTTGACATCGTTCCTGCACTGTCTGAACCTTCTTCAGGCTGTGTGTCCTTAGACGGGATCTGGGAGCAAGTAAACGTGGTATGCTGGAGTTTCTCGAGAGGCGATAGACAAACTGTGAGATTACACTGTTCGCATGTCCACGGCGTTTGAAGAATTTCTTGTTGTAAGTTATAGCTCCACTCGGTCTCTGCAACACTGAATAAAATTTAATGTAAATAATGTAAAATTATCCTATAATAAAAATGATGGATAGTCGTCACTTTTAAAAATGGCAGTGTATATTTCAGTTGATGTGAAACCACATACCATTCTCTACACATTGGTACATAATGCTATAAATAGACTTAATTTGATACTGGCTGTGTTGTGATAAAGCCAAAATTTAGAAAAAATAAAATAATTTTAATCGCTATTACAAATATTATATAGCTATCATGATTTTGTTATCATGATATCCCCACTACTAAATATTAAACTGTTGAAATGAATTAGCTAGAAGACAATAAAGAGAAATTGTTAATTTACATTGCTATCATTGATTAAATTCTTCACGCAGAAATTTTTAACCAACCAGTAACCATAAATTTATACAAACTCCAAAGAAAAAACTTTCAACGATATTAGCAACATTTTAAATGTTTATTAGTTAGACTGTTAAAGTGGGATTTTAGGTTAATAAAAAAAACAACCTTCCTTTTGATACTAATAAGGTAAATGTTACTTGTAATCACAAGTAACAACCTAGGATGTGATTTTTGTTTTTTAATTGCTTTGTAAGTTAGGCAGCAATAGGTTTGTAAAGCATAATTACTGGGAATTCTCACATTACTGCAGATTCTAATATTATTAAATAAAATTTATAAAACAAAAAAAATACCAACCTTCCGTAAACAATATGGTCAGTGAGCCAAATTCCATCTTTCTTATCGTGAGTGATACACTTGAAGTCTTTGTCAAAAGGATTGGGATCCACGTCTGCGAATGTCGCATTTTCTTCAAGGGGGTTGTAAAGAATTTTCAAATCTGCCGGAAGGAGTCTCTTGACTGTGTAGCAGACTCCAGTGGACATGTAGGAGCTTAGCCCCGTTGATAGTTCATACCGGAGCTGCTGACTTGATTTTTTTGGTACTTTTGGTTTTGATTTATCAAGTTCACTTTCGACACTCACATCAACAGCTGAAAATAATACATATCCAGGAGATAAAATTTAACAGATGTAGAAAACAATAACAATGTATATTATTTAAATTATATTTATTGTCTAACCCTCAAGCCGTTCGTTTATCAAATAGTCCCATTGACTTCTTAATTTTGATGCTTGTAAAAGAAGATTTATTCCAGAATCTGGAGTTGGAAATTCCAATTGCAGCCAAGAATCGCACACCATTCTGTAAAGTACAAACGCTTTATTATAAAAATGCATAAATTACAAAATATATACAAATTTAAAGTAAACTTACCTGGAAAATGACGAATTTGTATCAATACAATGAGCAAACAGTAAAAGAGTCTGAGCAGCTGGCATTCTCATGGAATTCATCAAGTATGGTTTGGTCGTCTCCAGCAAAGATCTGTAATGAAAGTTATTAATCATTTGTTCTTCAAGGGCAGAACATATCTTTGTATGCTCATAGTTTTCTTAGGAAGAATAGCGTAGTGGGTCCCCGAGTCCTTCTACATCGCAGTTTTATATTCAAAGAAAAGGTCTGCGTATTGCTGCTGCCCAATAGCTATGACATTTGATATTCATTCTGCAGCAGGTTGCAGAAACAATAGCAGGTGCCATTCAGTTCTACAAGGTACACATCCTTCCATGATAATTCAGAGTCCATTACCGATCCTTCACATACGCATAGGGCACAGAATGATAGCCGTGCACGAGCAACAAAATGGGGAGAGTGGGGAGGTTAGGTTATAGTTTGTAAAAATGCAAAATAGTTACTTAACCAGAAACCTACACTATTAGAAAATGAATAATTATATTGGCTGTTCATACAATTACATGTTTATTATTTAAAAAAATAATTTGGGTTGATGTCAAAGTAAAAATTAAGTTAAATTACATTTGTTATAAAAAAGGTGAAGATATTGTATTTTTAATAATAATACATTTGGGGAAACTTACAGATAGCAAATGACTTGATGTTTTGAGCTGAGAGGCAGTTTGGATTTGTAAGAGATGTTGTCGTTTTCAATGTCATTATCTTCGAGTTGGAGCACTTGAGGATGGCTCCCAAAGTAACTCATGGGATGAAGTGAGACAAATGCCTTACTCGATGTGTGGAATAGTTGCTCCGATACTGACTGAAACATTTCCAAACTGCAATTAATATCTTTTGAAACATAGATGAATGGATAATTGCTTTTAATTTATTTTACATTGACTTCACAAGTACAAGACATCCAATTTCAGATTATCAGAATGAGGAGTCAAAAAACCACACTACTTTATAGAACAGGGCAACTGGGAACTTAAACAAAGGAGGTTTTATATTAAAATGTTTTCCTTTCATTTTACATACTTTGCAATGATTGAATTCATCAGCGACAGCAACTTGGGGATATAAAGCTCGGCAGAGTATGAGTTTTAGGGTAGAGAGGTCACGATGACTAGTAGCACTACTGCCGGATATCAAATTCTAAAAAAAAAGCAACATTGAATCATAGGATACAACTACACACTGGTAGTCTTACATAAATAAAAATACAAAATCTTACTTGAACTTTTTTCATATCATTAGCCATTTGAAATTCAACATCTTTAATATCAATAGCACCCCCTGCGTCGTTGGCACCATCTATTCCGTCCCCTTCGAGTTCCCACATTTCCATTTTGAGGCGTTTACGCTTCCTGCTCTCCTCCGCAGACTGATTCTTATGTTGTCTACAGAGAAAAAAAAAAGATATGTATTTAACACAATATATAATTTTGCATGCGTATCAAGTATTAAAAATTGTAAAGATTATTAAAATGTATTCGTAGGTTTCAGAAGTCGTTCTTATTATAATTATTGAGTTCTTGAGTATTTTGAGTTTTCAATGCTTCGGTCCTGGTGCTAGAAATTTGAAAGGGAATCTTCTGGGAGCTGAAAACGCAGCAAACAATCCAAGAATCCAGCAATTCTGGTAGAGATTCTGATGTGGGTGAGGCTTTCATATTAATTTATGCTCATATTAAGCTCATAACGCTACCGAAAATGTTACCTTTTTAAATCTTTCAATTGTTTTAGTTGCCCGTGCCTCAAAGCTCGTTCTGCAGACGACATGCTCTCTGGTTCAATTGATTCTAACAACCCACAATCCTGCAAGTAATAACACAGGGATGAATTTGAATATCGGTGAACTTTTACGAGTATTGTAATGTAGGTAATGTGTGTACCTGCAGTAAATCTTTGAACTGTGTTCTTAGTTTGGTAATTTCATAGAATCTCTGCTCTTCGAGTCCGCGCTTCTTGCACCAATGTTTGGAGTTGGTGGGCCGGCTGTCCTCTCCACCTGACTCTCGACGAGATCGGTGTCGGTAAGAGGTGTCCTGCTTGACTTCGAGCCAGGCTGAGTAGGTGTTGAGAAGAGTCAACGGGTCTCCGTGGTCAGACTCTAGTGGCTTTCTTGCAGTCTGAAATGTGATTATTTGTTATTAATTTTATTGAAAAATGTGCATATAACCAAAAGTTGAGATTATAATATTTGATATTAAAAATAGTATTGATTTATTTTAAATAATATAAACGTAAAACATGTGGGTGTGTGAATCTATTTTGTTTTTCACAAAATGTGCTTATTTATCTAAAATTATTTGTTCTTTACTTATTCATATTCAAGAAAATAACCTCAATCGTGGACATCAACAATGCTGCTAGAAGTTTTCACAACTTCACATTAGAAGTATGATTTCAGCTTTACATTTGTAAATTTACATAATAGGTTATAATTCATATCTTACTTCACAATCAACATCTCTATGGGCACGGTTAGTATACGGAGACTGGACTGATAACGCTGCAGCTAGCGAAAGAACAGCTTCCGATTGGAGTAGCACAGATCCAAGAATCAACATCTTTCCGAGGACAATTTCAACTGGAAGTTTAGACAATGCTTTGCCTAATGGAGTCATCCGCTCAGATGATGTAAGAGCATACTGAAAAATATTTCAATTATAATTTCTATTGAGAAATAAAATAATATAAATAAGGAATATCATTACATGCTGTTTGAGTTCAAGTAAAGCATTTTCAACACTTTCTGGCTGGGGAGCGTCCAGAAATGGAAATTTCCTGACATCATTCAGGCCCAGAGAAACCATGAGCAGTAATAAGTTGTCTAACGGAACTCGGAGTAATTCTGGGGTTCCAAATGCTTCCAGTGCTGCATAGTCTTTTTCAGAGTAAATTCTGTAACAGACTCCGGGTCCTAAAAACACAAATTAAGGTGAATAAAGTAATCTTGTATTGTTCATTTCAAATCTAATAAAACCCTTATGTTATTCAGTTAATACATTTTTAATATCAGAAGTTTTTAATGTATTATTGTTATTAACATTATTCGACACTTCATATTATGTTATGTAGTTCTTTTGTAAAGTTTTTATGTAAAATGTAACTTAATTTATACCAGTTCTTCCGGCACGACCTTTTCTCTGCTCCGCACTTGATTTGGGTATCCAGAATTCTTTCAATCGTTGCATTTTACATGTGGGGTCATAGCTCATTTCTTTAACCTAAAAAAACAGTAATTTAAATATATATTTATAAAGTTACTATGCGTATTTAATAAGCAATAATGTGTTTTATTTAAACCTTTCCAGAGTCTATCACAAATCGTATTCCATCTATTGTAACTGAAGTTTCAGCAATGTTCGTGGATACTATACATTTTCTTACACCATCAGGGGGATAATCAAAAACCTAAAAATATTATTTGAAGACTTAGTAAACTACATAAGTATTAAGGGCCATGTTGAATATTCGAGTTTTTTTGATCATTTTCTGGTCGATTTTGCGAAAAATTGACTGCACCAATCAAAAATATTTAAATGCAAAAAGTTTGATACATCCCTTCTTCCGAACACAATATATTTTTATTTCTTATAAATTTACTTTAATTATGATAAATATGTGTTTTTCCGATTGAAGTGTAGGAATTTGAGATTCGTCCGGCATATTTTCCAAGAATCCTACACATTTAAAAGTCTTTTTTTCAATTGGAATTAAAAGATTAAATATAAACCATGTGCGCCTTATTAATTTAAAAATTAAAAAAAAAAAAATCTTTATCAAACTTTGGTTTTAAAAAGTCGTCATTTTATCCAATTTTTCAACATCTTCAAGATTTTATTTTACCCTGAAAATGGACGTTAATTAAATAATAAAAAATAGATAAATATAATTTAATATTTTTTTAATACTCTGTAAGAAAATCAACTCTATCAATAGAATAATAAACTAAGAATTAAATAAATCAAATGACACGATTTCTCCAGGTAAAACGGTTCTTTATTATTCGGTCAGAACGGAGATAGCCTCCAAGCGAGCATGACGCCAATTCGTTTCTCGGTATTTAAAAATCGTTATTGGTTGATTTATCGCTGTACAAGGCTTGACATCTATTAAAAAAGATATTTAAGCTCATCATGTCACTTTTTAAACATTAATTGTATTAAATTTGTGCGTATTTTGCGAGTAAAATACAAAAATGTATTTTATTTAAAAATCTACTTAGAATATTTGTGACGTGGTCAGCCATGCTTGATCCATAGAGAACGGAGCAGATGACAGCTTAGGCTACTGTGCTCGTTTGTCGTTGTTAGTATTGGCAACATTGCATTGAAAGCATGTCTCTCTCTAAGATGTCAATTTGGCAACATAGCTACTTTGTACAAATGACAATTTCGACACAGGAGCATTTGCGACCGTAATACCCGACCCAGTGATACTCAACATTTTTTTTCTTACAAGTCACACATGCAATATTTTTGAGTAATGGCTTTTTTCAGGCAATTAGTTAGTGGGGACTTGGTTTTACACTTATTTCCCATGTATTAAATCTTAATCTTTAAAACCTAAATATATCCAAACGCCTATTTCAAATTTAGTGTGATATTGAGATAAAACTTTTTTATTTTAGAAAAATCGGGTTTATAATTGCTACACACTACTCTCAATACGTTATCAAGGTGAGAATCAGTAAGTCGATTTCTATATACATTTCTTGCATATTTCACTTTGGAATACGTGTTTCGGGCTGGAGGTTGAGGATGCCTGGTCTAACAGTCATTGGTCGTGAGATCATAACGAAGTCTAACCTAAAAATTCATAATTGCATGTACAGTGGCGACGGACAGTTTGTGACAAAATTCAAAATGCCAAGAAAATACTCGCTTTCATATACATACTAAGAATCCAAAAGCGAAACGAGTAAATTTATTTTATATATTACTAGTGTCTTGTAAATCAATCGATTGGAGGAAAAATAAGAAAACTGTCGTGAATAATCATCTTGTCAGTTAGTAAATTCCTTCTTTTTTTAGAATTGTGTCCCTTTGATAGATCGTCAACACCTGATGGAATTAGTGGTGATAAAATTGTGGAAGTAAAATATCCACTATCAATATCGGGAACAAGTGTTGAAGAAGCAATTCTCAACAAAAAATTAAAATTTTGGAAAATAGATAAAAAACAGAATATTACTATAAACGTCCACCACGAATGGTATTTTCAAGTACAAGGACAATTGCACATTACTAAGCCTCCAATGAAGAGAGGCACTGGATGAAGAAGAAAAGAAATAACCTGTATAATGTTCAGATTTCTGTCCAGTGTCATATATTTGTTCAATTAATAATAAATAAATGTTTTTGGTGAGATGTGTGTTTTCATTATATATATTTGGGCCTTTTTATTATAATTTACATACATATGTCTAAATAAATATATATATATATATATATATACATACATACATATAAGTATATATATATATGTATATATATATATGCGTGTATATATACATATATATATTATATATATATATATATTTATATATGTATTATGTCACTTTATTTTTGTATGTTGAAAACTGATTTTTTTAGAGTATTGAGTATTTATTAGAAATAAAAAAAAGCTTCCGTTTGGAAGAAGGGATTTATCTAACTTTTTGCATTTAAATTTTTTTGGTTGGTGCATTCGATTTTTCGCAAAAGGTACGAGAAAATGATCAAAAAACTCAAATATGGAACCTCCAACAACGGATTTTGACTTCAGTGTGAATATTTATATTTCTTGTTTGGAATTTTTTTTGTAAAAAGGTAAAGTAGTGGTCGATTTATTGCAATTTTACTGAATTCACGCAAAGTTTACAAAAAAATCCCATGGAAATGTGGCTTTATAGCATAATTTCAATAAGTTAAATATGACAATAATTATTTTAAAATGTTTATAAATATTTATTCCTTTTTGAATATTTGAAAAGAAAAATCAACAATATAAATTTATTAAATATTAAAAAAAAAAAATTCTTCTTTGATAATTGACCATAAATAACAAAACTTAGTCCAACTAGAACTGTCATTCAGTTTCCAATTGAAAGCTACGCTAGAGACCTCTGGTGTCCGGGTTGGTGAATGAAAACGGAATTTTTGAAAAAGTAGCCCTCTTAATAGCATATTTGTAAATATTGTGTGGATTTTCCAACTGTGTTGTTTCTATATAAAAATTACAGGTGGAGAATATTCATCGAAAAAGCGTAAGATAAAAATATAAACGAGTGAAGTTTGTGAAATTCATACCTTATCTTGGTCAGCAATCGACATGCTGCTGTGAAGAGGCAAAACAATCCATCCATTTGTTTTTTCTGCATACTGCTTTGCGGCATCGACAATGGAGGTAATTTCTTGCATACCAGATAGGAATATAAGTAGATCGCCTTTTTCATCCTCTGAAATAAATCCCAAAAATATAAATACACCTAAAGCTATTTATCATTTGAGCTGGTAAAATTTCTACTCACTTGGATATTTTGTGTCAATAAGTTGCATAACCTGAAGATATGGCTGCGGATCAAGTCTTTCAGATTTTGACATTCTTCCTTCAATAAATATGGGTCGATATATTAATTGGATGGGGTAAAGTCTACCTGGAACCTAAAATCAAGACAACCATTGAATTCCCCAGAAAATTACTTATATAAGGTGTCCCGAAATTCAAGCAAGAAGTAATTTTGATGGAAAGCAATTAGATTGTTTCTCGGGCTGTATGGAATGCGGCACCGTCTTGTTGAAACCACATGTCGTCCACTATTGATAGGCAATTGCACAACCCTGAGTGTATGTACAATTTTTTTGTATTATCATAGTATAAAGAGTACTAATGATGTGGGTATTAAGAATAATCAGCTTTGCTACTGAACAAATACACATTGCTTTTATATTTCAGCAATGGTTATGATGAATATGATTACCTCTATAACAACTGCGTTTTCATCAGCAAAATAGTTTGTAAAAAGTTGAATGTTTATTGTAGCAGACATCAACACCAACTTTAAATCTTGCCTAGACTGAATCAAACACTTTAAAATCCCCAGAAGAAAATCTCCATGTAGATGTCTCTCGTGAATCTCATCCAAAATTATCACATCATAATTCGACAGGGATGATTCAGATGCTACCTAAAAAAAAATATACATAAGCTCTATGCAGAATGTGAATAATGGAAAAATTGCTGCAATGTTTACTGACTTGTCTCAAAAGCAATCCTTCAGTAATAAAACATATTTTAGTCTCTAAGTTCCTGTTCCTTTCAAAGCGTATTTGAAAGCCAACTTGAGAGCCGTACTGGGATAGTGTTTCGTACGCGACTCTTTTGGCTAGTGAAATACACGCAATACGCCTTGGCTGCGTACAGGCTGCAAATATTAACAGCATTGAGTAAATCAACTAAGTACTAAAAAACTTAATAATGTAGCTGGACTAATCAACCACTAAGCTGTGTTAACATACATAATGATGAAATTTGCAATAGTGTATAACAATAGTAGTGCAACAATGTTTTAATTTTGATAAATAAAAATAGTTTTTTTTCTAATGGTTTGGATCCCAAATGCAATTAGAACTATAATATAATTTGTTTTGTCATATACTTTTTTACTATGGGGGTTTTTCGGAGGTCTTTTATTTGGATTTTACTTGTTTATAAAATGCAACATTTTAATGAAATTACCAATGCTGTTAAAACCCGCTTGATGGAGAAATTGAGGCACTTGCGTTGATTTACCACACCCGGTGTCACCAGCAATGATGACGACCCTTTCGTTCTTAACTGCGTCAACAATTTTACACCTGTTAAAAAACAGTATGTTAAAGCTACGTATTTATATAAAAAGGTATAAATTTAAGTGGAATATATAAGCTTATTATTACTATATTCATTTAAGTTGGCTTGTCTTTTAAGATGTATAGAAGAAAGTGATAAATACCGATACTCTGCAACAGGAAGATTTGCTTGAGTTTTTCTTAGATTTACTAATTTTAGAAACTTCTCTTTATTCTTAAAATCCAGATAAAGCATCAGGACATCAACAAACTGCTCAACAATATTCTTGTTTAATCTTTTTTTCCCTCGATCATATTCTCTATCGTACGGAGATATTCGTGAAAGAAGTTCTTCCAAACTAATTTTCAACTGAAAGTTTAAGCAATGGCTTTTGACATACTCTTTGGGAAAACCTGAATCATTATTCACATCATCACAAACTCTTGATGCTTGCAATACAGGCATACATTTCTTTTTCAGAAGAGTCTCATATTTTATCACAAACTGCCAACAATCTTCAACATCTTGGACCAATGTATTGCTTTCATTTCCAGGGAACAACAGTTTATTTAGTTCATTTTTATAATCGACAAAACTAAAATGTACATTCGTAGATTCACTGTCACCAGAACCTTCAGGAAACGATTTACTTGTTGAACTATCATTGCTGATACAGCGAGAGTGTTTTTCATCGTCATTTCTTCTACGATGTTTGTACGTGTCGTTTTCACTATTTCTTGGATATTTATCATCTTTAGACGAGCTGTATTCTCGAGATCGATCTTTGTAGTATTTGTTTCTATCTTTATAATCGTAGTCTGCTTTTCTTGTTTCGCGATGTTTCGTTTCGTATTGACGACGGCCGCTCATTTTAACTCAAGACCTAAGCATCACCTGGAGTTGATAAATATTATTTTATATGCACACTCACAAGAAATTAACTATAAAAAGTTATCTGACGAAAGCAGAGGATATCATATTATTGTTATGGTTTTAATTGAATGCTAGGTTATGTTTTTGACGTTTCCCTTTGTTGGTATTTTGGGCCTCTAGCGCGTTATACGAAGACTAATATGGCGTTTGCTATAAACACAAATTAAACTTACAAAATTGTAACTTTATTATAACACAGGTGTCCTTACATGTCTCAAATCAAAGGTTTATTAAAATATTTACAATATTTTAACTTATATTTTATTTAAAAAAATACACGTTGTATTTAGTATAAACAATGCAAAATACAGCAATGAAGTATTTTGACACTTTACCAAAGAATCCGTATTATTAAAATTTTGGGATTATTAGAATTAACAATAATTAATTTAATGTCTAATTTTTACATTATCGATTAATTTGATAATACGTGTTTTTGATCCTAATTTTATTTTTGTGACATTTAATTATAAAATAATGTGTCTGAGCGAATATGACGGGAGCTTTGTATCTTTAGCAAAGTTATTACTAAGAAGCCGTGCAACCTGCATGATTGAAAATGTGTATATATATATATATATATATATATATATATATGTAGATATATTTACGCAATAAAGGGTTTTGATACACATATTTTTACCTACACAAACTTCATAGATACATATACGCTACCATGTAAGCCACACCTCGTAAGCCCCACAACCTGCGCCAGGACCAGAGGATAGCCACACACCGTATTATAAGCACAGCCCTAACTAAATTAAATAATCTTGTAGTTTAATTATTTTTATTTTATAAATCAACTTGGGTATGAAACAAAGAGTTTTTCCACAACTATTTTTTCTTACACAAACTCAATAACGAAAATAGAGATACCTATGCACGCTTCCACTTAAGCCACATCTCGTAAGCCCCACAACCTGCACCAGGACTGGGAGATAGTCACTTACCGTATTGTAAACAAAGTCCCAAGAATTTTATGTGCTTATTGTTTTAAATTATTCTTTAAAGAGTTTTTTTACAAAAATTTTTCCCTACACAAACTCAATAACGAAAATCGAAAAATCGCGCAAGCCACATTTGGTAAACCTCACACCTGCGACAGCCGCATACCGTATTGCAAGCATGGCCCTAAGAACTAATCAACATAGAAATATTCTATGTTGATTGGGTAATGTGATCGAAATCCGATTATCAATGTGGAACAATACTCCACATAATTTATAAAGTAAAGCTTTTTACAATTCCCCATGGGCACAAATTGGTCATCAATAGTTAGGGCGTCCATTAGGTGGAGTTAAAAAAAAAAAAAAAAAATTAAAACAACAGTTTTATAGATGCTCACGCGTGAAAAAAGCACCCCTCGCGGACGATAGCCGATATAAATAACGAGAAGGAGTAGCGCCCGGCCGTTATTAACGGCTAACGAGTGGGATCGTTACCGGCCGGTCCCGAGTGACGTACGGCGCGGGGGGGGGCAGGGGCGGGGCGGGGCGGGGCGGGGGGCGCGGGGCTCACGAACGAATTAAACTTCCCAGAGGGGGGCGGCGCCGAGACAATCTACATGCTCGGCGTTCCCGCGGGAGAGCGCGCCGCCTTTATCGCATTATTGGACGTAAATAAATAATAAAACAATCGGCCCGCGCCGTCCCGGTCATCTGTCACGGCGCCAGTCGTGGGAGCCCCCCGCGGGGGGCCGCTCCATAAACAATGTCAACTATTTGTTACTCGGTTCCTGCACATACGTCAATAGACAAAACCGAGCCGCGTAAGCCGCCCGAGCGCGCCGACACGGCCCCGCTTCGCCATGCAACAATACCCGGCACCCACCTGGAAGGTATTTTACCTGTCGATGTTCCTGTTCTTGCTATCTTTACGTTTCTGTACTGGAACAAAAAACAGACATAGGATTGAGCAAAACGAACGTAGAAACTTGTAATGGTGTCAGACAAGGATGCATCCTATTTCCCATGTTATTCAACCTTTACATCCTTGATGAGTATGAAAATGGTATCAAAATAAACGGGAGGCCACTTAATAACATGCGCTATGCTGATGGCACTGTCCTCCTAGCAGACAGTGCTGACTACCTACAAATCCTGGTCGACAAAGTCAACGATGCAAGTCGTAATAGTTTTGAAATATGAGAACTGGGATCCTGACCTGGAAATTGAACTGAGAATTAAGACAGCACGCAGTACATTTAATAACCTGAGAAAAGTACTATGCTCAAGAGATTTAAAACTTAAATCTCGCTGGAGATTCACCAAGTGTTATGTCGTCTCAGTTCTCCTTTGTGGAGAAAAAAGCTTGGACACTCAAGACAGCTACTATACTAAGAATTGCGGCGGCAGAAATGTGACTATACGTTGACCGCGTCACAAATAAGAGAGTCCTGCACAGAATGCGCACAGAAAGAGAGCTCCTGACGTTGGTAAAGAAGCGGAAGGTGTCCTATTTTGGCCACATTTTTCGTAACAGTAAGTGTAACACCCTCCAGCTGATTGTCCAAGGAAAAATCTAAGGAAAAAGGGGCATTGGATGGAAGAAGTTTACTGGCCCAGGATAGAAATGAAATGGTCACCAACCTCCTATGAGCAGAGAATACCCATTACGTGTATTCTTGCTGTAGACGGTCTATAGATGCTGGATACATCACGTTGACGTCAAAATAGGTATCTATTATCCATTAAAATAATTCTAGAAACCAGTATGACAATGTGGTATTAAATCCTTCACACTTACCTGTCGGCATGGGTTGTCAACGTGATTCAAGCCGCTTCTCTTTGAAAAGTAAAAATAATTTAAGAAATAAAGACCGGATTCACAGATACGTATTCGAGTCCGCGATAAGTGCCGCGTCATCCTAAAAAACGAGGCAGCCGCCAGTGAATGCTCCCGTGTCGGTGATGAAATATCGAGATGGTACAATGAAAAAATATGATTTCCAATGGCTCCGGAGGTGTGATCTCCCTAGATTGCTTGTCAGATGTCGTCCTCTATCAAACCGCCGGGCTTCTCAGAACTCGCCGCATTCAATGATGAATGCCGCGTCTGTCTGTGCCATATTTAGCCCGGGGGGATAAAATATTGATTCGTCAGGACCCGAATTAATTTATGGAGAGTGATCGAAAGCGTGCTTGGAATTTAAAACTAACTATAAACTTTTGTTTTTGGGACTGCAGATGTAATTCACATTTTATATACATAAATAAAATTAGTATGAAAATAAAGAAATACATGTACCACACCTTGTAAGTCCCGTGACCTGCACGGAGGATCGTCACATACCGTATTATAACCATAGCCATAAGAACTACTGTAATTTTACCAAAAGAATATATAAATAAATATAATAAATATTTTTAAAATTTTCAAGTCAGTAAATTTTAATGTAATATTTAAAACATAAGACCACAGGTTAAACATAAGTATTATATGGTGTTATTGAGGTGCTTCAAATAATGAGAGCCTCTACCGTACGAGTAACAAAAATCTGAAGCAACTCAACATTACTATTTATCCTATCCTAAATAATAATTCCTTCCTTCGTTAAACTTTGACCTTGATTTGCATAATAAATCGCAGAAATTATTTTTGTGTTATATAATAGATTATATACTAATTTGCTATAGCATTGAAAGTAGCCATAGTTGTGTATATCGTTATGATTGTAAATAACTACCGCGGGAAATGATAAGAATCGGTTTCTAGTGAAGAAGTGTGAAGTCGGCTTCACACTTCTTCACTACAAACAAAAATGTCCGCATTTTCCTAGTTATTGGACCGTTAATATTAAGTATTGAAAATTAAGCCTGTCTGTCATCAAAAATAAACGCAAAAAAGTCTCCATAAACCTTGAAACGGTTTCCTCCACACTTGCGCCTCACACAGGTAGTTTTTATTTATATACAAAACCTCTTACCACAAGCATCTTATATCGAGTGACTTCGTTAAAACGATCAGTTTTCATCGCAAGGCACTTTGAATACGATAAAGGTGACCGTCCGCTAAAGGTGCCGCATTACAAAGGTGATTATTTATCCTGCGATTATCCGGCGGGGCAGATGCGAGCAGAGGGCGCAGGTGAGCGGGAGAGCCCATCTGCTGCTCAGAATCAATCAGAGTCGCCGGCCCCAATTATTCTGTGGCAACAATGGCGGGCGTGGGCGGAGGACGTCGCTCGTGGCGCGGCCGTAAGTCACCGGGGCTCCCCCTGCACCCTGCACCCTGCACCCTGCACCCTGCACCCTGCACCCTGCACCCTGCACCCTGCACCCTGCACCCTGCACCCTGCACCCTGCACCCTGCACCCTGCACCCTGCACCCTGCACCCTGCATCCTGCATCCTACACCCTGAGACAGCACCTATCCAGCTATCAGACCTCTGAGCACAGTGGACTCAGAAAGACAAGTTGCTCCTTCCTCTACAAGAGTATTTATCACGTATTTTTCTATGCACAAGCTTAAGGGTCTAGGTCCCATAATCGAGTTTTTTTGATCATTTTCTAGTCCGTTTTGTGAAAAATTGACTGCACCAATCAAAACAAATTAAATGCAAAAAGTTTGATACATCCCCTTTTTCCGAACAGAATATATTTTTATTTCTTATAAATTTACTATTAATATGATAAATACGTGTTTTTCCGATTGAAGTGTAGGAATTTAGAGATTAGTCATGTCCTTTTTCCAAGAGTCCTAAACATTTAAAAGTCTTTTTTTAAATTGGAATTAAAGGATTTAATATAAACACTGTGCGATATATTATTTAAAAAATTGAAAAAAAAGTCTTTGACAAACTTTGGTTTTGAAAAGTCGTCATTTTATCCAATTTTTCAACATCATCAGGATTTTATTTTACCCTGAAAATGGACGTTAATGAAATAATAAAAAATAGATAAATATAATTTATAGTTTTTTCAATACTCTGTAAAAAATCAACTATCTACATAGAAAAATAAAATGACAATTAAATTTATTAAATGACACGATTTCGCCAGGTAATGGACTGCCTCTGGTGTCCAACCGGACACCAGAGGCAATTAAAAGGCTGGAAGCGACTGCCTTAAATAATGAAAATAGAGAAATCCATGTACGATACCACATAAGCCACATTTTGTAAGCCCCACAACCTGCGCGTAGAATCAAGGGATAAAACATACCGTATACACATACTTTAGCCTAAAAAAAGTGAACCTTGCAATAGCTCTGCCATGCACGAATATGAGACTGCACTTATATATACGTTTCCTGCATTTACTTTGTTATGTAACGCTCTTATTTCTCCAAATTTTCCACCCTTTTCAATTTAAAGACTACTTTGAATTATGACAGAAAAAATAGTGCTTCTCTCGAAAAGAGGTTGGTAAGTAAGCCTGCTAGCCTCTGAACGGTTTTTAGATTTAAAATATTTTTTTGTTGTCATAAAAATTATATCGTATTTGTCAAAAACTGTTTTGTAATATGTATAATATTTATATTAAAAAAATGAACTAGCTTATTTGATAATATTTAATCAGAAGATTTGCGTATGTGTTTATATTGTGTAGCGTAGAGAGTCTTTCAAATACTCTGAACATGGGAAGCCATTCAATAGGTTACCTTTTACATAAGTATTGAAAGCTTAATATTTTTCATAATAACACATTTAAAAAAATCATAAAATACGTATACACACCGTGTGTTGATAATGTATTCACATATTCAGTAAGATCAAAAGTGAATGTGAAAGGTTTGTAAGTAATCGCGCGGAAGCAGATGTCCTGAATACTTGACAGGGTTCGTAATTGACCTTTAGGTACTGGCATGTAAAAATTGAGCCCGTGTCCTGTTATGCGTGCACGTCTTGTTATTTCCTTAATTTTGAAAACGAAGAAAATTTCATGTAATTCTGTACCATGTTAATTCAAACGTAGTTAATATATATATTTATAGAAAGTTTTATAATAATACTGAATACACGGGGGAAGCTTGGGCGGTACTTTCTGTGGTGTATAGTTTTTTTTTACCCGCGCCTCTTTCGACCGATTGATATCATTATAGAGACAGATGCCACGTTATTTTCAATCAGGACCCAACTTATTCGAGGGCTAAACATATTACTGCCCCTCGGGTATATTTGTACGCCGCAGATATTTATTGTTGCAATATCCTGATTAATTTTAAAACAGCGAGACACTTCGGGGATGTTTTCAAATAAAATATTAATTATAATAAGGAGATTTTGAGGTAGTAAAATATTAACGCAACTGTGTTGTTTATATTTTTTTGTTTTTAAGTTAGTGATAATAAAATACGATTTTTTCAAATAAATGAGAAACACCCGCACAAGAAGTAACTCTTATCAACTTTGTTCTTAAATATATATTTTAATACAAATGATTTACTTTTGGGAAACTGTAGTGGATATGTACGAATGTGTACACATTAGTCACATATTATTTATTCTGCCAGGAGTAGAAATGATTACTGATGATGATGGAAAATGCATGTGATTTTTTGCTAAGCCTTTTTACGAACGAGAAGGCGATAAGCTTAAATGAAAACCAGTGATTTTTATTATCCTAAGACATTGAACTGTCCCGGCGTCCAAGCGGCTTTGCGAGCATCGCTCCTTGCTGATCGCACCTGTATTCCTTTGTTATAATGGCCGTTGTTATTTTATTGGATTGTAAGAGAAACCAATTTTCCTGTAATACAGTGTCCAATTTGCCGTCCGGGTGTTTTATATCACACCGGCCGTAACAATTCGATCACCATAAAGGGCGATCACGCCGCCGAGCAGTGTGGAATTTTTAAATTATTATCTACAAATTGGATGGACGGATGAAAGCAAATACTAACGAAAGTGAGGAGAACTAAGTGCTGGCTGTACTTAACTCGATGAAATTAAAGATTGCGATGATACGAGAGGGTGTTTTATTGATTTGGGAAAATCGTTCATTGTTTTAGGCTTTTTCGCGAATTGAAAATGAAGCCTGATATAGGTAAATGAGTATTAGTACCTTTAATGTTAAATATGACCCGTGAATAAACACAAGGCCCCTTCTATTGATTCTGTATCTTGCTGCAGGAGTATCAGATCTAAACGCCATAGCTTTGTAAGGAAATGATTATGTAATAATGGTATTGGGCAGCAGCAATACGCAGACTGCAGTTTTCCCCTTAGAAAACTATGGGCACTGGCATGAGTATATGCTCGGTGAAATGGTCGCCAACCTCTTCTGAGGTGAAGCACTTGATGAAGAAATAACAATGATGTAACATTTGGAGTATCTTAAAAAAATCGTTTGTGTCTCAAAAATATTTTTAAAATATAAAACTATCATATATTACTTTTGCTGTTTTGAATAAATATGTTTTTCCAACGAAGCTTCGGGAAAAATCTGTTTGAACGTTTTGCTTCCGTTTGAGTGCTCTCCAGTTTCCAAAAAAACACAAGGCAGTCAAAAAAAGGACGTATAAGCACGGATTCACCCTAAAGCGAAAAAAATATATAACTCTAGGAATAATTATTTTATTCGATCGCGTTTTGTGCATAGCCCGAAAGCCGGGCGCGGCTCGGCACATCTCGCATGATCTAATCGCCGCTAATTTTTAAACGTAGAGTATTTGGTGCTGAGCAATAATTACCGGGCTCGCCTCGCCGGCCACCATTTGCTTTTGCTTTTTATCTGCTCGGATCGGAACGGCGAGGAAGACACGCCATTTGTCAGCTGGCGAGGCGCGCGGCTCCTTGCCAGCCTCGAGGCGAGCGTCTCGGGTTCGAGTCTGACTTTCAATACAACGTCGCAACAATTGGTTCATACAATCAATCAATCATTAGGTGAATTATGATTCTTGCACGAAATGCAGAACTTTTCACTAATCGTGTTTACCTTCAGCCGTCGAGCTTTCTATTCTTCACTTTAGGCCATGGGAAATGTTTTGTAATTACAAAATAAGTACCTGCGTTATACACCTATTATTGTAGTTAGATAGTTTATTATACATCAAGATGGTTTTTAACTTTCAGAAAAAAATTATAGTTTAAGGATTCTTCAATTTCTGAAAGCTTTGACTTTTATCGTTTTTGGAGACGTCATTTATACAATCTATCACTTTAGCTTCTCTTGTCTTTTACAGGTAATAGGATAAATATACATTATAAATTTGCTTCAACATCATTATGATTATCCAATACTTTTCAATAAACTCAAATTCACTATATTTTAATATTTTTAATTTATGAAATAGTTTAGTACAAATAATTTTAAATTGCCCAATTCATTATAATTACCCTTCTTTATGATGTTTTGCTATCAATTTTACTGAATACACTGAATCAAATATCAAAAATCTATTTAAAAAAAAAGATGGTTTATTATTTGCACGAAACCCACGCCCCCGTTAGGTACTAAATTAGTTAGAATATAATCTTGGAATATCACACCTGCTTCACGGAATATCTTATGGCATGAAGCACAATAGATGTAATACGCTGGTACTCGCACTGGACTAGCTGCCAAGTTGTCTGGAAGTCAGCGGCAGGGCTCGCGGAGCTGCCGAGGGTATCTCCGGAGTCGGATCTGATCTGCAGCGGTCACGACCTGCCTTCTGCCGGGAGCCGGGGGGGCCCAGGGGCAGAGCTTCACTGCGATTGCCACTATCATCAGTTAAATACATATTTACAATCATCAAAAATATATTATTGATTGATATATTCCTAAGCTCACGATCAATGTTATAAATAATGTATTTTCTAAATAAAAATTATCAAAAACTTCACAAATGATAACACTAAAAATAACGCTGGCTTCATTAGTCTGAAAAGGCAGTATATAATATCGAATCCATTATATATTTTAACATGGAGTATTACTAATTGAATAAGTTTGAATAAGACATATTTAAATGATCCGTTTAATATCAGGTAGAGGCATAATTTCCTCCGTTTTCATAGAAGCTCTTGTAAGGTTTTTCTAAGTGGCCAGCACCGGCACAGAGTAATGCATTTTTTTTCTTTATCACAAAGCGCAATTTGAAACTGACTTGCCGGCTGTTGGGGATTAATCACCGCTCGGGAGGCAGCCGCGATGGCCGGTGGATTATCACGAGCACTCCCATGCGGCGTTGTTTACGGCGTTTTGCGCGACCGACGATGGGCTCGGGCCGCGGGCTGAATGTCGGTTACTACTGTTGTTGCCGGCGACCAGAGATACGGACGGGCTGCGTTGCTTACCCACAGCAATTCATTCAATTGTGCGATTACCTGGTAAGTAGGTATGCATTGGCAATGGTTTACTAACTTGGTAAATTACCCAATAAAGCTGTGGATTGTGGTGTTGATAAAAAATCGTCTTGTGGTAGGTGCGTTTACTTACCAATCGTAGAGTCGAGGGATAGAGTTCGAGTGAATCAACACGTTTTTTTTAATTCTGTAAAACTTGTGAACAGTTTTTTTTAAGCAAGGAAAACTGTGATTTCTTATCTACTACAAAGTAAATCTCAGAGACGTGAAAAGCTAGACAAGAATAGTTGTTTCAAACTTTTATAAATAGTGGGGTTGGTGATTTTTTTTTCTGTTGTCTTTGTTCGTGAAACATAAATAAAAAAATGCACTTTCACAGATAGTTATAAAGAAAAATGATAAAATGAAAGAAGAATAGTAGTAGCCGAAATTTTTTTAATGATAAAAAATATATTATTTAAATATTTTTGAATAATTAATAAAAACAATACCCACCTACTTTGTTTAAAAGTTTAAAAGTAGCACAGTGCTCGGTTGAAAGACAGGCAATTATGGCTACCAGTAACTTTTATACCTGCATCAAGGTGCCTGCCCAGTTTGATTGGCCAATCTTATTGTTTCGGTGACATTATCTGTCTTCATCTTCAGCGCAATTTGCGAGGTCCATGTTGTGAAAGAACCGAAGGAAATTGACCGTTTGGCGTTTCTATTGTATGCGGTTAAATAATATTTTTAGATTATTTGTGAACCTTACATCTATTAAGGGCATGGAGCCACAAAGACTTCACGGCATTTAAAAATGTCTGAATTTGAAAATATTTCATGCAACATTAGAAAGTGTAATGATTAATATGTAAATACTAAGGAATATTTAAACAACAAATATAACATGCTTACTGCAATCATGATTTAGTTAAATATATATAGTTAATATTTATGTTTTAATCACAGATTTTGTGTAAAAAAATTAAAAACGTCTCCTAAATTACAAGCAAGTGAGTTTGATGAACCAAATTTTCAATTAACAGTTAAAATGGATCATAATATTTTGTTATAATAAATTTGTAATAAAGTAATATGGTACAATAAACTTACTGCCTTGATATATTTAATTTGTTATTCTATTTAATTCTTATAGCAATTGTAAAATCCATACAAAGAGATGTTATGAAATTAAAGTTCAAAAAAGCCACTAAAAAGCCCTCAATATCACAATTATTTTCGTTTGTCCATTTGTGTAATCAGCAAGTAATGATTATGAAGAATACAAATGACTTCATTGAAACAGTTTTACAAACTTGTATAATTAATATTATTTTATGTGATTATAGTTATTGAACCAGGATAACCAATAATATGTGGGGCAGAGGAGTATGGGCAGAGCACGGTCTCCCATGAGCGCACAGTGACCCAGTGTGTGTTTTTCTGGGTTACAGATAATTTCCTGGCCTCCCCCGAGGGTGATTTGGAGGGTGCGGCCGATCGGATGTCGCAGGGGTGCTCAACTTACGATAAAAGTTGCTATTCTAAAAAAACTAAAGCTTTGAAATAATTTAAAAAAATTATATGAGTATTTATTAGCCAACTACTGTTTATTGTGTATTAATAATCATACTCATATACTAACCCATACAAGACATTTAATAAGTAGAACAATATTAACAAATTTACTTTATGAGTGCAAGACATCCAAGTTTACATAATATGAACGAGAAGATAAGCAAGCGGCTCGAAACGATCGAAAATAATGATGCCCGCTTTCCGTGAACTGTTACACAAAATGCCTTGTATACAAAAAAATAACACAAAATCAAAGAGTTTATAATGAAAGCAAGACACAAATAATTTTGTAGCTTTGTCGTTTCCTTGATATGTTTGTTTAAAAATTTAGTAATATTGCAGCTCGGTGTGTTTAGACCCCTTCCTGCCGGCACACTGCCAATCAATCGACGCTCCCTGTGATGCTCCCTCGGGCGGAGGGAAGCAGGAGGGTCGGAGGTGGAGCGCCGGACAGCTAAAGACAATAAGGTCTGTACCCTCCGCCCCACGCCACGCACGCCACACACGCCACACACCACACACCTGAAGAACACGTGTGCCGTATAACTATAATAAAAAATAATTACCTAAGTAGCTAAATTTACCACTGATAGCTTGGAGTCAATCAAAATAAGATCAACCTATTTTAAATGTGCTGTCGATAAATATTTTCACTTAACCAAACGTTTTTATTCCTAAGGTTAAGTTAGTTTTAATTCATCAGTAATTTTCCTGTAGCAAACCGTCCTTCGCCACTTTAGATATATTTTCAGATGTGGAGATGACTGATGGGGGGTCTGTGGCGTATTGTCAAAATAATAAATTAAATTCTATAAATTAATAAAAATAAAGCATCTAGTGGAGTCTACGCTTTTATTATATTAATATTTGAACAATATTAGCGCGACCTTATCTTTTATTACTTTTTCTTCATCAAGTACCTCTCCTCTGAGAAGGTTGGCAACCATTTCACTGAGTATTTACTCATGCTGAGTCAGTGTTCATGGTTTTCTAAGGGGAAAATAGTGTAGGGGGTACACCGCAGTTTTATATTGGAAGGAAAAGTCTGCGTATTGCTGCTGCCTAATAGCATTATTATATAATCCGTTCCTTACAAAGCTATGGCGTTTAGATTTGATACTCCTTCTGTAGCAAGCTGCAGAAACAATAGCAGGAGCCCCCTCACCTCGACAAGGTACTTCCAGAGCACATTCCTTCACTATCATTCCAATCCACTACTCCATCACCGATTCTTTAAACCCATCAGGGTATAGAATGGCATCCATGCACAAGCAACAGAATGAGGAGAGCGGAGTGGTGGTTATTACTAAAAAACAATAACGATTAAAATATGAAACGTGGCTTTTTGATATATATTTTCCCTAATAGAATAAACCGTTTTTTGAAATAATGAGATGATATTTTAAGGCATGCAATGCTGTGTTGCGTTGCTAACAGACTGCATTCACTGATGAGTCGGAACTGCAACATCAGACAGAGCACCAAGAGGCTCAGCATAAAACAACAGAATTATGGATATCGCGGCACGGAGATGAATACCCGTGCGTACCTGCGTAGGCTACTTGTTAGGAGATTGCGGTGCGTCCGTCCCGGTGATCATAACTCCGCTTTTCCCACGGCTCGCGGTGTAGTACGAAGGAGGTGTATATTTAGCGGATGTTTTACAACAAATTAAGTGGGGTGCTCTGCTGCCTCGGCTCACGCAAGCAGCTCTGACCCCGCACTGCTTTTTAGGGTTAATTCCGAGTACTGCCGGTGCCGCCGTCATCCACTCCGGCAATTAGGATAATATTGATTTGTGGTTTAAGCTTTATACGCCCTGGTTTATTTTTGTACTTAAACTTTAGGTACTGTCAAAACACTTGCCTATTTCGTTGAGTAACTAACAAAAGACACCATATTTCTCATTTCGATACGGCCGATTTCAATTAAAAATTATATTGCTAACAAGCACCAATAAAAAAAAACGTAAAGATAATTGTAATACATTTTTATTTCGTGAATGTATTATTTATAGTTATTTAACATTGCGTTAAAGTACTTTTGATTTACTTGCTTAATGTCTTTGTTACACAGTATAGTTTCTTTCCATTTTAGCTGGCTGCTAGTAAAAGACCCGTAGATACAAACTAACAAATCACACGGGCTAATTTTTAAACGATAACGTTATATACGCATGTGTGTAAGCATTCCAGTATACCGGAGACAAAAATTAAGTTTTTTAAAGAAAAATATTATTTTTTTTAAATGTCAGTGAGCACACCTGCGGAGACTGGTCGCATTTTTGTGCGACGACCTCCTCAAGGCGCCTCCATGTATGGGGCTGCACTCCCGGGCTGGTCTTCTCACGCTCCGTTTTCCTGGTGGATTGCTCTCAAATGCCTGCAGCCAATTATAACCAATCCTCAAATACTCTTGAAAAACATTTTAATATCATATTTACCGCCAATTCTTTATAATACATTTTGGGATTTAAACTGGAGTATGTACATAATAAATTAAATGATAAAGCATGGGGTTAAATTCCCAATGTCGAAAAATACAAAATAGTATCAACGTTTATACAAAATCAAATATTATTGCTCGCGTTTTTTTTTTTTTATCATGTATGCACAAATATATAAAAACGTAATATTTTGAAATTCAAATTTAAAATAACAGCGTTTCAGATAATGTTTGATAATAAAATTTAAATGCTTATGTGGTGGTTGGCCGGCGGAGCTAATTGCGCAGCGGCGGGTCGCCCGCCTCCCGCGGACGGGCACGACATGGAAAATTCGACCAAACGACTGCGGACACCATATACTCGCAGCTGCAATTAGCTTACCTGGCCAGGCCCGAATCAGGTAAATAAAAATAAAAAATAAAATAAAATATTCTAGGATTCCGATCATTTCCTAATCGCGAAAATTATTGTAAAAATATCGGATTTCTTAACTCGAATCTAATTCTTTGAATATATTATTTTTTAGTGATGACTAAGCATGAGTAATAATTTTTGCATAGTAAATTATTTGAATACAACATACCCATGTGATATGATAAAAAAATGTTATCAACATAATGGTTTTTTTTAAACACTAGAAAATAGCTGTTATGTTTTAATGTTAAAAAAGTTTTTTTTATGTAATACAGTTAAAATTAATGTTGCAATAATAATATGTTTATTTTAAGGAATACTTGTATACGACCAAGAGATTCAAAGTGATCCCTTTAAATTTTTAAATATTTTACTTGAGCCTCAAAAATAATACCTTGTTTAAAAACACCGCATGCATTGTGCAAAGTCACTACATACGCAACGACACAACTTGCAATCGATTTGCAGTCGGCAATAGTGTCGCGATGTGTATATTTTTTCAAAGCAAATTTCATGTAACTATGGATTAAACTTCTATACACGTCGCGACATAACTCGTGACCGACTCGTGTCACTAAAGGCCTCTACACAAAATCGATTTGAAATCAGTCAATAGCGTCTCTTTATTTTAAGTGTTTTTTTATGGTTTTGCTCAAGTAATCAACGCAAAGTAAAACGCTACTGGCATATTGTAAATCGGTCGCAAGTTGTGTCGCGTCGTGTGTAGAAGGCTTAGCGGGCTCTGAAAGGAACTGGGAATAGTCAGTGCCGTGGGTAGGCAGGCCTGCACATAAAACGGGATGAGACCTCGTGGCGAATCCAGCCTGCAATAAAAGTATGGCGGGTCTCTGTCGGCGCTTCACGCCACTGTCCACGCAGTCCTCGATTCTCTGCGCCGGGGAGGCTCTGGTGTCGTGGCAAATCGCGATCTCCCCGCAGCGGCACGGAGGCGACTACCCCGACAGCGGTGCTCATCTTTTCAAAATTATTTTTAATTTATAAAAAAAAATTGTGCTGCTTCCTTTGAAATTCCGTTTGTATTGCTCAATATTCAAGTAAAACCCTTTACGCGTGCTTAACAATATGATTATTAATATTATGAGTGCAGTATGTTGATGTTAATTATTGGCTACTAAGATCGTGTACTTATTTTTGGGGGTTGCTAATAAAATGCGTTTTATTACGTATTAATGAAATATAACTATATCACCAATCAAACGTAAACACAAAAAGATTGGTGACTTTCAATACTACTAAAATTTCTTAGATTTAGCTATTTGTTTGGCAAAAAAGCCGAAAGGCTCATCCTGGGCAGGATTTACTTGTGTACCTGTAACAGTTTGTTTAAATATATATTATATAAAAATATTGACAGCACACTTCAAGCGTCGTGGACCCGTTATCACATCAATATTCAGTTGAGATTTATATTGGTCATTTGAAACTTTGAACATTATTAATTAACAAATCATTTTATTAATATTCATATAAAAAAGCCCGCCTGACGCTAGCATTTCACCATCTTATTTTTTTACACAATGTCTATCTAATTTAATAAATCTTCTGTAATGTTATTAAGTTTCAAGATGAGCCCATTTCCGATGCTGCTCAGCTGGACGCTGCCTCTGACGATATCGCGGCAGCTGTTCACCAATAATCTGTTCCAGTCTCCAACTGAAGTCTTCAGCCACATTAAGCTCGTCCAGGAGTAAGGAACCCAAGATTCAACAGACTTTCTAGAAACTATTGTTATGATAATATATATTTATAGTTTTCTTAAGGCACCATATAGTTAAACTCCAACTGAAAACTCCATTACTGTTCCATAATTTTTTTTTATAATTAATTTTCAGTATTTAAAAAAAACTGCAAGGTTTATTATATCTATAGGTATCTACAATTTTTTTTATTGTGAATATATAATAATCATAAATAGGCATTTAGACCTCATACTGAAAAATATAGTATCTTTAGAATTGTTATTGTAATTTTACAGATATGATCTTATTATATTTCATACCCAGCTAATAATTTCAGCAAAAAAAGGTACAAGGAGGTTGTCACTGAAGCGAAAAATTTGAGTACGGGCTGCCACACATAAAATTAGCTACTGTCCTTTTGTGTCCCATTGTCCTTAAACGGATTAAGGACAAATCCATTATGTCCTTGCGGAGTTACGTGCCGCGCTGAGGGATGACCACCCCGCACCGCGAGGGTGGCCTGCTTGCTCTGAAATACACCTTTTTACACTCGAGTGACAAATCATTTCAGTACTTTCTGAAGCTAACAATGTAACAATGGGTATTATTTGTTTGCTGATTTGATGGTGCGCAAAGAAGGCGCCGGGTACAAAAAAATCAAAAGGATCTGTGTAAGGAATACTTATAAAAACATACGACATTTTCTAGAAGCAAAATAAAAATATGTTTTTGACATATTTTATGCAGTATATAACAATCTAAAATTGTATTGTTACCAAAGAATATTTTATCAAAATAAAAATTAAATAGAAATTCTCAGTTCTTGGGTGTTATGCCACGTATTATAAATATCGGAAGACGGTCTCAGTATTAGGACCGAGACTTCAGAACTACCCTCGTCCAATCTAATATATATATATACATGTATGTATGTGTATATAGTTATTTCTATAGTGTTATTAATCTTCAGGACCGTCATACCTCCAATTGTCCGGTGAGTGGATGAGATCTCCTAACAAAGCAGTATTGTGATGCGCCGACAGAGTCCGAGGACTACCTGGTCATCTCGTCACGCCAGAGTCCTTGCCGCCTTAAGCGATGGTGGGTGGTCCTGAGCCTCCGCTCCTGACGAGAGACAAACAATCTTTACATGATGTACCAGTCGGTTAACAGTTATTGCTATTTTTTGTGCGATTTCACAACTCATTAGTCATGTTTATGTAACAATATATCCTAAATTTAAATAAATCATTGCACTGTAGAAAAAAATAATTCAAATCACCACTATTTAAATTTGGTTTTTATGTTCATTTGTACTCTGAATAAACTCCTAAAACAATTATATTCAACTTTTTTAAAGTTCACAAGAGAGATGAATTGTCTATAATAGATTATCTCAATTACATAGTATTAGTTAGGACCATTAACAATGGAATATTTATTTTTTATTTAAAAGAGACTTTAAGTTACAGTGTATAACTTTAAATAAATTGCTGTCGTCTTACCAAAGAAACTGTATGTTTTATTAAAAAGTTAACATTTAATAAACGTGAAATATAAAAAAAAGCAACCACAAAGTAGATATGAAATCCCCAAGTAAAACGCAAACACAGCTACCTCCTCGATAAGCATATCAAACAAATTTTCTATAAAGGGGTTCTATTTAACCCCATGACAACCCGCGTTAGCAAATTAAATTCATATGTAAGTTTCAAATTTTTTCATAATTGATTTCTTATACTTATATATTTTTCTAATGTTTAATATTTAGCTTTATTGTGAATAGCAAAAAATATAACGAACCTGTCTTTGCAGAGCTGAAAATAAGATTCTCGACAGCCACGAAAATATTTCTCTGGTGAATAGTGCATCCCTATGATAAAGTGCCTTCAGATTGACAACAAGATAAGGATTGACTTCACTTTAACTTAGAGACAGCGGTAAAAGATGATTTGTTATATTGGAAAACCAATGCACGTAAGTTTATAGTTAAGGTCTTAAGGTCTTAGTACTCGAGTTTTTTGAACATTTTCTGGTCCATTTTTCGAAAAATCGACTGCACCAATCAAAAAGAGTTAGAATCATCCCCTTTTCCGAACAGAATATTTTTTCATTTCTTGTAAATTTATTTTTAATATGATAAAAATGTGTTTTTCCGATTCAAGTGTAGGAATTTGGAGATTCGTCATGTCCCTGTCCTAAACATTTAATAGTCTTTTTTTCAATTGGAATGAAAAGATTAAACATAAACCCTGTGCAATTTAGTATTTTAAAAATTAAAAAAAAAAGTCTTTAAAAAACTTTGGTTTTGAAAAGTCGTCATTTTATCCAATTTTTCAACATCTTCAAGATTTTATTTTACCCTGAAAATGGACGTTAATTAAATAATAAAAAGTAGAAAAATATATTATTTTTAGTTTTTTCAATACTTTATAAAAAAATTAACTTTAGATATAGAAAAATTATAAACCAGGTAAAAAGGACACCAAGCAAGGTTAGGTAACAAGACCCTTAAACACGTTTCAGGACAACAGTCAACTGAATAATAATTTGTTGGTGTGTAAAGTTGGTTGACCCGCGATTCAGTGTGTCGTTCAAATGGGTGAATAGCGTCGTTTTGTGTTGCATGTTTCAATGCGAAAAACGACGTTGTCTGTCAGTTGCCCTTCGGTTATTGTGTCGGGATATGTTCAGGCAGCTTTAAGGGTTGATATGAATATTTTTCAGCCGTGTATGTCCGGGTGGGAGCGGGTCGCGAGTAAGCCGGGGCAAACGGTCGAGCGGGCGCTGTCGCCGCGGGTGAGCGTCCTGCCGGGGATTACCCGCCCCTGGTGCTCGCAGCTCGGGCACGCCGCCATAGAGAGGGTTAAAAAGCATAGCCAATATTAAAATGTGCGCTGGTCAAGCAAACTATATTGCATAAAAAATATTAATATTTATTTCATATTTTTTCTGCACACAAAAAACACATTTTTAATACTATCAGATGACTATTAACACACTTTAAGCGGATAACCAAAGTGACTAAATTGATGGGCGAAGCCCACGAAATTCACGAAAAATTGCACGTGTGAAATCTAGTCTATACACTCTTTGATTTGCATGTAGTCACATAAATCGTTTCCTATAAAAAGTTGAACCACTTTATACACACTTTGCGGATTACTTGGCATCACAACAACACCACTTTGTCCTAAAAATTGTTCAATAATTGGAGGATTATCATTCTCTGACCACTCCACTTCTTCATTGTCACATTGTTCAGAATCACTGGACAGTATCGGTAGAAGTACTAGTACCCGCCCCGCCTTTAGTGTGTTAATTGGGCTATTGGGCAGCAGCAATACGCAGACTTTTCCTTCCAACATAAAACTGCGGTGTATAAGGACCCGGGGACCCACCACACTATTTTCTCCTTAGAAAACCACGAACATTGGCTCAGCATGAGTATATGCTCAGTGAAATGGTCGACAACCTCTTCTGAGGAAAGGCACTTGCCGAAGAAAATGATTATACGTTTTCAATTTTGTTATAAATAATGCATCTAGTGCCTTAAGTCTATCAAATTCTAATATTATCTTAAAATGTTTTGCTGTACAACATGTCAAATTTTTGAAGCATAAAAAAAAATTTTTAAAGGATATTTCTTATCGTTTTGTGCCTGTACCGTTTACGTAAAACATATTATCGACTCAATCAACCTGTAAACACGCTGAATGCGGATCTATTTAATATTCAATAATCATCGGTTAGTACGTTGAATGATTTTGCACCCTGTTAGAAAGATCCGCTCGGGGCCGCCTGCGAGCGAGGCTGGGGGCAATATTCGCTACCGGAGCGTGCTCGAGGGAAGTCGTGACTTTCCGTGATAGTTATAAATAATATATCGCTCTACATCCAGCAGAGGATTATTGTTAGGTTGGCAGCGGATCTTATCTGCGGTGCTCTCGCCGTGCAGTTTGCCACCTGCGCCTGTGCACAAATGGTGTGATTTAAAATGGCTTCCATGGCATTTTAGAATTTCTTCGGTTGATTGTTTTTGAGCTGGAGGATATATCGAAGCGTCGCTGTGATCGATCGTGCATTGTTAGATTCGTGAAAATGAAGGATTTTCAGTTGTTATTGAATTTGCCGCAGTGTAATTCTATAAAATAGATTCGCAATAATGGAAAAAAAGTATGCCTTAATTGTAATATTATTAACTAAGTATTTTTATAATATCAATACCATCGATCGAAATAAGACGGGTTGTTATTATCAAAACATATTTTAGATCGAATTTTAAAAAATAAAGCCTTTTTCGCAATAAAATGAATAAAGCTTGATATTACATTTCAGATGATAATATAACCATTTTAAATTTTGTGATTATAACTCCAGATAACTGCTCTTTTGGGAATTAATTTAATATTTTGTCGTTCAAATCAATGCGAGTGATACGAGTAAAAATATTAATTTGGAATTCAAGTATCAAAAAAAAATATTTTAAAAAAATTATCCTCATACGTTGGCTTTGTATGTAATAAATGAAATTCAGTTCATTCCTCTCTGTAAGCTATATTTTCCAACGTCTCTTTCCTTCAGGACAGAGCGTCCTATCAAAGAGATGAATCTTTTCATCTATTCCACCTGACCACTGAGCAGCCTGAAAGGCGGGGACTCCCCCGTGCAGCCTCGGAGCAGCGCACCCACACCAGACTAAAACATTTCAGGAAGAGCACACAGCGTTGCAGCTCAAAAGGCATGACGATCTTGCCTTATATTTGTATTGAAATAAAAATACATTCAAACGTACATTTACAAAGTATATATGCATATAACAACACAAAAAATATATAATTTTTATAAATCATATAATCAAATAAATTACAAATGGAAATTTATTCTGCATGTCTATCTGATGTAAATTTATTTGCAAGAGAAGTATAAAAAACTTAAAATATTTTCCTGAAATAAATTTAAGTTCAAGCGATACTTGTTATGACAGCAAAATTAATTTTATATTATTATTATAGAGAGAACACTGGGAGTGTCTATAGTTTATTTGGCACTGGAGAATTTTTTTGCGAACGAAACAAACACCGAGCCAATGAATAAATAAAAACTATGCTAGTATATATTACAATTCTTTTAGATAAAGCAGAAATTATTCAGGAAATTTGAAAATATTACTTTTAAAAAAAGTCTGCCGGTTAGTACTGAAAAATATTTCCTGAATGTTATAAACTGAAAAACCTCGGGTTTCTTCGTCGATATCTCATTCAGATAAGCGTTACGGGCGCTTCCCCGGGCGTGTCGGCAGGCATGGGGTGAGGCTCTGACGTCACAAGGGGTGAGGAGAGAGACCACGACGCTGCTGATAGTCGTGAGTTTTTGTTTGTGAAAATGGTAATCAACTTATACCACAATTTGTATACCCCATAAGCCATATTAAAAGTATAAATTTGATTTTATGCTCCACTAATGTGAGTAAGAAAATATTAAAAACCAGCATGTGTTAGCGATGCTGTGTGGTGATGTCAGACTGTCTCTTAAATGCTAATGGTATATTATAAGATTATTATTTTTTTTTTTTTTATATATATGTTTGGTACCTTGCTTGTTATATACAAGGTATTTCGTCACAATTTGGGGAAACTTTCCAAACTAGTCGATCGAATTTATCTATAAGATTATTTGATAGCTTTATAAATATAATTATGGTGATCAACGTGCTGGAGAAAACAAATGAATTCCATATCCCCATAAGATGAAGAAACCAGGTTAAGAGTTATGTAGATGTAGACTTAATTTCTTAAATAGAGTCTAAAGTAAAATAAATGATTATAATTTTTCTAAGAAAATGAAAAAAACTTTTTATGAGATATAAATTTTTTGAATTTTTGTTATTATGTAAGGTACTTGCAATATTCACAGAAGAACATCACAATCATCCTCAGATGCTCAGTATCCAATAAACATTATGTGGTCATTAATTATATTACTGAAAAGTAAAATGTTTATCTGTTTTTGTTTTATTTATTTATTTTATAATATTCTGATTGAATTAACCCCTGTGAAACGAGTTTCATACATTATTGAGGCACTGAATAGAGCTCGGCTTAAGCAGGCACTGGTCGCGATTGAAAGGACTTCCAAGAGAATATTTCTAAGAAAAATGGATTGAATGTCGGATGTTCCATGAGAATAAAGGCTTATGGGGAGTTTGCGAGCTTTTCAGGTCCCGGAGGAGGCTTCGTCACTGAAAGGCTTTCATTCCGGCCAGCTGAGTGTATGGAAAGTCGAAAATACTTGTTCTGATTTACCCGCGTACTGTGTGGATATACTCAAGGGTATGACTGCTCTTGCACGTGTGCTTTAAATTGGATACAAAATCACATCAGTACGTTTTAGAGAGAGGTATTCTTGTATTTTATTCAATTGGTTTGATTTGTAGGCAAAAATTTACAAAATCAAGATTTTCAGATCCCAGAGTGTTTTTCAAAATTTAAGAGGATGTAAACTGCGAGCTAGTTTACTCTGCTTTTCTTCGTTCAGATATAAAACATTTGCAATACTACAAAGAAACTTCAATGGTAGATAAAATAAAGAAATTTTGTTTGTTTATTTTTTCAATTTACAAACCTTTAAATTTAAATTTGAAACCCTAAAAAAAAACAGCTTGTCAAATCATTTCATAGCCCCAGTGGCCACGTACATGTCTGTAAAAACGTAAAAAAAGCACTCTAAAAAAAACGTGGGCGCACTGCAATTTTCCACAAAAGGCAATATTATCCCCGGGAATTGAGAGCTTTTGGCTTTTGGTTCGACAGACTTTAAAGCGAAATCCGCGTCGCTTTTGCACAGTGCGGAGGGTGCTGTGGGGTGATGCCGGCCACTTGACAGGCGGCGGGCCGACACACACAGGCCGGGCCGACTCACACAGGCCGGGCCGACCCACACAGGCCGCCACATCTGCATGCCTCACCCCACCCAACACTAAGGCCGGCAAAACAGACAGGACTGCGTTAGTACCTCTAATGTACTATGCACACAAGGGATTATTGGACTTTGTTTTATATGTATATTAAATAAAAAAAAATAGACAAAAATAAAATGAGCATTTTTTTCTGAAAGTCAAACTTTTATTTGAATAAAAAAACTGGTTAAGTTGAAGAACAATTGACAAATGTTTTTATATTATTTTATTATTTATCGGTTTATAACAACACAAAAAAAATATTACGTTTTTATATAAAAATAACTATTTAATTTCGGTGTAAAGCTGACTTTATAGTTGTCTATGACATGACATTTTTTGTTTCATTCTCTATGGACTCATCAGTTCAGCGCGCGCTTCATTGTCAACAATAATGTCGTAGAGTTATTAAGTTTTATTTTTTAATTAATATTTAAGTATATGTAACTGTTTTATGTCCAGAACATTTGTACAATTTTGTTTTGAACAGTGAATAAATGTTTTGTGTGCATGTTGATGACATTTGGACTTTTTGCTAATAATTAATAGCGTATTTCATGACGTACTCTTGATGTGTTCACATAATATAATTCGGTTGCTATTTTATCATTTGGATTCAGTGACATGTGTTGTAAAGCGTGATGATTTACTTCGGCAATGCAGACAGAGCAGGATGGTGAGTAATTCATTTTATTTTAAAACTGACGCTAATTTTTCTAGGTTAGATATTAAAAAAAAATTTCGAGCTAGTGTTTTGTGACAACAAGTACTAAAGTACTTATCCGTGTAAAAAGCAAGTAAAATCGAATCCAGATTTATTTTACATCTACATTTAACATCTTTCGGATATTATTGTGTATAAATATACATGAAATATACTGAAGAAAATAACAAGGCACCGATTGCTTTAAAATTTCTCATACTCGTATTTATGTAAATTTAAATTTTCCGTTTAATATAATGTGTACACTTAAGAATGGTTATAGATTTTTTTATTTATTAAGATTTTTAAAATACCTAAATATGAAAAAAATAATAGTTGCAGTATGTGAACACAAACAGGAATACATAAATTAATTTGTTACTTTAAGAAACGACATTCGAGTTATATTACGACATATTTTATAAATATGGCGTAATATCAAATGTGAGTCATTTTATTTTTTTCTCGTTCAATAATAAATTGGGTGACAATTTACAATTTACACTAGTCTTTAATATCGTCAAGATTTCAGTGCGCTTAATATAAAAGTACACTAACATTTATGTATTACGTAAAAATATACAACACTACTTTTTTTTTTTTCGTGATGTAACCCTTTTCATACGATAAGAGAATCTATTATATTCATTGTAATTGTACTTTGAAATAAATATATGTTTTAAGTATAGTAAATTTTATATTATTGAATCTATATTATTATTGAAAAATGGAAAGCGATTTTATGTTATGTTTTCTTTTTTTTTAGTTTTGATTAGATTGGCTTCGAATTGATTAAAAAAATTGGTTGATTGTTTTTTATCATAATGACTGTATGATAGTTTCATAAAATTGTAATAGGTATGAAGTTTTAATACTTGCAAAATAACAGTTACATTTATTAGATAACAGTTATAGAAAATAAAAAATAAATTAAGGACTCTTATGTGGTAATAACAATACCAGATTAAAATGTCTGTAACACGTTTAAAGCCTCCTTGTATACATTATCAGGCAACTAACAACTCACTGTAAACAACAAATGGACCGGCGCTCTCTGCTAACGAGGAACAAAAGATTCTGATTGGTATTTTTTCGTGACTGGTTTTGTCTATCGTTATTAATTAATGACAACTTTATCTCGTTCTTGGCTTTTAGATGTTAAGGTCGACCAGAAGCGTAAAATAAGTTTGAGTGAAATTATTCTGGGATACAAATAACGTAAAGGAAAATACACTGAAGTATTTTGATTGAAAGAAATCAAATGTTTTCTGTAGTTATATTTACAAATACATAATTTAATTTTTATTGTAATTCTCGCACAGCCAATGAAACACTTTTCATTTAACTTGTTTTAAATAAATAATGAGTTTTATAATTTCCATAAAAGTTTAAAATAATTGTCAATCAATTAACTATAAGCACCTTGCAACCACTTAACATAATATAATGTATCGAGAACGGAATATTTATTCTATACAAGTATTATGTTCTTTATAAAATGAAAGAATTATACAATATGCGTACGCCAGAATTATGAAAAGCCGATTAAAGTAATCAATGATCAACAAGCTGACCAATAATACGTTACATGGGTCGCGTAATTTAAGCTTATTAAGGACGTGCAATTTAATTGGCGAAATGCAAGAGTTATTTGAAACGATTTATTAAATGTGTATCGTGTTTTATACAGCTATTCTGTATTTTTTAAGTAAGATTTTCAGTACTTAGGCGCCACGAGTAACTTCAAATCAAGTATTATTAACATGTATAAAAACTCATTTATAACATTATTAAAACTAGTATTAATATTACAAAAGAAATGCATTGTTTTGCGGTTTTTAATATCACAACCAAAATCCGTTTATAAATACGTTATAAATTTTAAATTGTAAACATATTAATTATTATTAAAATTTTAACAATTCCAATAATGTGACCTGTATCTCGACAAGTAGTTATATTATAAACATCAAAATTTTAATAGAATGTTTCCTTTTAAAGCCAGTTAGTTGCCTTGTGTGTTGGTTCTTATACCGCAGAGGCAGACTGCACAATGTTTCAAGTCGCTCTCGAGGAGAAGGAATAAACCGACGGCACAACTCTTGCAGTAACACTAGTCAACCGACCAATACTACATATCTGTATACTCATAAAATGTGTCTTCTGCTTGACAACCCAAAATGTGAATGTTTCAGACATATTTCAGCATTTGCCACCTCTTTTCAAACATCTATTGAGATCTTGTGAAAGATAATATAACGATATGAAAACGATTTTTTTTATATACACAAAGCTTGGCAATACTATAAATGTAAAATAATACGTAATAATAATATAAATATTTTGTTGTTTGCCTCCCCCACTGCGGCCCTGCCTCGTGCCTTACGAAGCACTTGTTTCGCGATATTAATGAGTGCAGCCGCCCTGCTGGGGCGAGCCGCGAGTCCTTGGGTGACCTCAGGGACCCGCGCCGGGTCCTTCGTTACATTACATCACTGAATACTGGAGTGAGGCCTTCCAATGAGAACGCTAACAATTCGCCATACAGATATATCACGCAGTGGTGCTAGAAATAACCAGGAGTATTCTTTATTCTACCCGAAGAAAGATTATATATTACACTAGCGGATACCCGGCGCGTGCTGCTACGCTAAATAAAGAAATAAAATATATGGAAATTTGTTTATTTATTAACTTTTTTATCTTAATGCAAGAGGATATATTGAGTTTTTTCAACTCTGGAGCAAGCAACATAACAGAATTTTCTAAGCTCAAACCAGCAACACATAGCGATTGGCCCTGAGCCTTGTTGATAGTTATGGCAAAAACCGGACGCATTGGAAACTGCAATCGCTTGAAATCGAAGGGAAAATCGGATGAAATCATTGGAATTCATGGTATCAGCACATCAGCAATAGCAAATCTTTGATTTCCGACCAAGCAGGATTGTACGCAAATGTGATGAAAAGATCTGAAGAATGACAGTTCTGTATTGTTTTTTTTGCTGTTGTGACAGCCTGCATTATGCAACGCCAACGTCATACTAATCTTAACAAACATTCAGATCAATGTTTTTTTGTTGGCAGCCTGCATATACGTGAAAACGTAACAGTTCCTTTTTTGAAAAGTATTCGCTACCGCCAAATGTTGAAACTTTTGTATGGAAAATGTCGAAAAACTATTTAATTAAATAAACCGAATTTGATTAGTAATTGTTTAATTTAAGTGGTCTAAAATGACCTTAGTATTATTGGCTTTCAAATGAAACCAGTTTGGGGCACATCGGTTGGATGGTTCTAAAGCCCAAAGCAGCCAAATAACCGCCGGTTTGAGTTTGTGTTTTATATATAAAGATAAAAATGTTTTTCATTATTTATAACTTTTTTGCTTTTCAATGAATAGCTATTCACACACGCTGCGACACAACTGATAACAGAATGGCAACTAGCCAATAACGTCCTCTTTTGCGTTTTTCGCGTGGATTGGTCGAATCGTTTTTGTCATATCGAATTAGACAGTGTCTGGGCTTCTTCAGTTCCAGGAATTTGATTGCTCTGCGAGATGGCCTCAGTCCAGGTTCAATAGGCTAAATAAATTGGCAGAATCGATTCGACTTCAGAGTTCCAGGGTTATGCAAATAAATAATATAACTTTTAAATAATAATATCTTAAATCAAGCAATAGAAAAAGTTAATCGTATAGCATTGTTTTGGGTTTCGGTTGTAACAACCAAGCAAACAAGCAAGTAGTCCATGATATCACCATGACACTCGACTCGCGAACAAGTGCATCGACTACTTAGCACTGAATTCAATCAAGTCCACAGAAACGTAAAGCTCTCTACACGCGTCGCGACACAACTTGAAGCCGACTCGCAACTACTTGCCAATAGCCTCTCAATCGTGGCTAATTGGCATTTTGCAATCAGGAAATAGCGTCTTTTTATTTCGGGTATTTTTTTAAATGGTTTTTGCTCTTGGACGCTATTGGCTGATTGCGAGTCGGTCGCGAGTGTGTCGCTGGGTGTGCGGAGGCCTTAATGAGCCGATCCTGGCGGTTATTTTTTCCGCTGGCAATTCTTTTGTTCCGCTATCGGGGGCGTTGCAGCGCCGCGGTGCTATTATTTAGTGAGTCTCCGATAATATCAGCATTGCATGTCTACGGCCGAGAAAATGGCCGCGCGGGTATCTCTCGCATCTTGCGCACCACCGTGCGGCCGCGGCGACCGAGGGCCGCAATCTGCCCAGGATAAATCACTTCTTGCACACTCTGCACCACTGTGCGATATGCGCGAGGATTATAATTTCAGAGCGCCGGGGCAACCGTCCTGAATGATCAACCTGCATGTTTTATCAAAATTTATTTCTATAATTAACATTTATACAAGAAGTAATATATTTCTATAATTTGTATGAGAATTTTTTCCTAATGAAGGTTTATGGCAATGCTTTCAAAAAAAAAATTTTTTTTTGGTGTTTGGCTTGTTATGTTTTTGTGATCAATTTATTCTGTGATTAACGTATTTTAATTATTGATTATTTTGGGTTTTTAAAAAAAATCTTAGACACATTCTTTACTGTCGATGTTAATCTATTGAACAATCTTTTTACATAGATATTCACGCTTAACCAAATATATCAAATGAAACTATATTTTAGGTAATTTAGCATACTTAGAGACTTAATTTTTTTTTTTAATAAGTGAAATCAAAGCTTTAAAATCCAAATGTCAGACCTCGAAAACAAATTTAAGTTTCTGATGCTGTTTTTATAAATATATTCTGTGATTATGAGCATAGAATGAAAGTAGATTAATTGTCCGCACAATGTTTTTAAATTTATAATATTTTGTTTATGACCTGTCTACAATATTACGATCTACGACTATGGAATAGGCAGTCGGAACTTGTCTTGTAGATATTTAGGGCAAGGTGCTCCTACGATGAATACAGAACTAATGTGGCCCATTAAAGGTGAAGCTACGAGGGATTTCACTATCGCAGTGCAGTTTATCTATTGTTCCATCTATTACCTTACACAAAACGTCTCTCCTGTAACTATAAATATAATTAATTATGAGCAAGGTACTAGGAAATTTTAAGCAGGTTTTATCGTGACAAGGTCTTTACAATGCATGAAGAATTATCTGATCTAGTTTGTTAATATTAACATATAGGTTTTTATTCCATTTCAATACTGTATGGTTAAAATATCATTTAATTGTAATTAGTAATACGTTAGTGTCTCTATTCATTTTTTATTAAATGCACCCTTATTTAGTCAAATTAAATAAAGTAAGTTTATTGATCGTCGTTTATAATTTGGACGATTGCATCGGTTGTTGCACCATTTTGAAATGAATTATCTTGTAATTAATAATATGAATTATTTTAGCAACAAAAACAACACAAGTTAGTCAGCTTATTCAATTAAAGTATGACGAAGTAACGAAAAATATTTTATTATTCTCAAATTAAAGACCAATGTTATTGATTTTAGTAGAAAGCTTTTTTATTTTAAATGTGAATTCATTACACAAATGTATTTGAAGGATTTCTTTAAGGTAATAAAAAAATATATATAAATCTTTATCAAAATTACATAGTTTTTGTAAAAATTGGTGTAAAGTAGAATATTGATATAAGGGGTTTCTTTAGTTTATCAAATAAATAATCTATATCAATGTGGCTTATCAACTATGAAGTTATTTATAATGAAAAATTGAAGTGGTTGAATACGTATCATGTATATTGCTTTGGTTCTTGCATTTTAAAACTTACAAAATTTTACTATCAATTTTTATATTAAAGTGAACACAAATTATTAGATTTTAAAATTATTGAAGATTATATATTGAACATGTTTAATTTTTTGACTTGCAAAAATCATGCAAGACCTAAAAAAAAATATTTTCTGAATCACAGTATCTCACAAACATTAAAAGTCACAGTTTAAGTTTTTTGACTGGTTATTATCCCTAAGAAATCGGTTATAATCAAAACGGTACAATAAACGATATATATTTAAGTGTATTAAAAATATATACTTATCATTCCCCGCAGTGATACTTAAGGAGAGCCTAGCGTGATGGATGGATTTCAAAATAACACATCCACGCTTCAAAATAGCTTTTTTAAAATAAAATATCTAAAAATCATAAGGTGGAAACAGTTGGCCAGAAAAAAAATGGCGGCCACGTGCGCCACAGCCATTAACCTTTTTTTAATAAGCAGTGTCCTGCCGAAAAAGGAGCCGAATTAAAACTTTTTTATTTTTTTGTGCGCGGAAATTTCGCCCCCGGGTGTGTTTTTTTTTTTTTCGTAAATTATTTCACAATTTTTTAACGTAAATATTGCGTACGAATTTGGGGTCCTATTTTCTTTCGCGCGCGTGCGGGGGATGTTTTTATGGAGGTGGCCAATTAACTGGACCCACCCCCTATAAAATGAAAAATATATTGCTATAATTTGCAATGTCCTCATTTTCAAGGTTTATAAAAATACCAATATATTTTTTTTACTTTTTTTTCAAATTAGTCGTAAAAAGATTATTAAAGGTACCAAAAATGCTTGTCCACACAATTGTATTCTGTACTTGCCCTTGTAAGTATATAAGTAAAAAATAAAAATTAATTAAAAATTTACCGAAAGAAGAAACTTTTCTATAATATTGAAAATTCCTTGCATCTGTTATAAAAGCTTTGTTTAATTTATGTTCTTCTCTTTACATCAATTACATCTACATAAAATATACATATTTTATTATTAAAAATATTTGTTTAAATGTATAATTTATTGTTAATGTATATTTTTGCATTATAAAAATATATAATTATCAGTCGCGCTTTATTATCAGAGCTAGTAAAGTTTTAATTTCGACTGAAAAAATATCAGATGTCCGATTTATAAAGGAAGGTAGTAGATTATATATAAAATGGGGGTAGATAAATCGGTGAATTCAGGTTCCATCAATCATGTATATATCTCCGTTTAATTGTACCCCTTAAAAGGTTTCTAGGCTCTATCATCAAAGTTGCGGTGCAAAATAATTTCGGTTCCAGAATGTGTATGATTTGAGCACGATTATCCGCTAGGTCCACTTTGATATAATTACTCCTTTGTAAAAGAGCAGTTTTGGCGATACCTCAAGGGATGATTTCGAAAGCCTACACTTAAGCAATTAAATAAAAAACGATTTTACGATTCAGTCAGGGAATCTGAAATAGCGGCTGAAGGTGGATGTATTTTGGTGTTTTACTTGTATTTAAAGGAAACTGGGATGGCGTAGGTTGCTAGATATTTGATTCTTTTCCATTTTGTTGCATCAAAATTTTGTCGCAATAACAAAATAAAAAGATTTTTTTTACACAGCCAGTCAAGAGTTTCATTTAGATAGCAGACCTTGTTTGTATGTTGAAACCGATTTGCTTTAATGTACTATAGATTACGTAAACAATTATTTTACCATGGAATATTTAAAACCTGACTTTTTACATGTATGAAATAAAGTACGTTTATTTGTAATAAATTAATTTTATAATTATGTATAATTCTGTAAAGGGGTTTTAAAAATGAAAAAACGTAACTGAAAACAATATATTTTTTTAGTAGGCTTAAAACTGTTTATATACAGTTGTGGTTTTTCAGCTACATGTAATATATTAACGAGGAGATCTCGTTTTATCGTGCGACGAAACTACTGCAACGAAAATAAAATACGATGAAATGAAATACGATCGAGTGAATAGACTTTGGATCTCTACTGGAATGCGGGACGGTTCGTCTGCCGTGAATACCTGTTCAACCGGCAATTATTATTTAGTAAATGAGATGATGGCCCGCGGAAGTATTCGCCGAAGGAATTGTATTGAAGCTTGCGCACGAATGTTTTTGTATGAAATGTAGAGAATTTTAAATATTATTGTTTGGTAGGCACGGTGAGCTATCCTTTGTGGGGTAACCCGGCATAATAAGGTATTTATTATATGCGGTGGTTATCCCCGCTGTACCTGCGTGATCATTCTGGTAGCTTTTATCCGTCAGGCAATAAAAAAAAAAACAATTTATTAATAAATACTTTGGGTTGCAAAAGTATATATTTTTTGCAACATCGTATACACATGACAGAACTGCAGTTTAAAAAATTCATAGAAAATTGTTTAAACTCAAATGACAAATTTGATATATGTAGACTCCTATGATCAATAATGAATTCAGATTATTAGTAGAACACGAGCTATGTGATAGTTTTTAGGTGAGGCTTTGCATAGTGAGGAGTGCTGGCAATACGAACCGAGGTTTGTAATTCGCTTGCTAGATAGGGATTAAAAGCTCTAAAAGACTGTGAAGAACTTTAGCAGGTGAGTTTTGGTTAGGTCGTGTTAGGTTTGGCTGCAGCCTGCAATGTCCATGTCCGGCGCAATTGTAAATGTTTGTGTAGTTGGACTTCAGAGACAGGCTGGGCCGCTCGGCTGCGGGGATGTTCATTGCATTTTACAAGCACCCAATTGCCAGGGGCGGTGCACTAAATATTTAAGTATTGAATATCTCAATTGATTCTAATATTCAATAACAATATCGATCAGAATTTTTAGCAATTTAGTATTCAACAAAAATTAGGTTTTATTTGTTGTAAGCATTTTTTATTTTCAAGGCTTTCTCTTTAAGAAACCCTTGAAAGGCGACAATGGCCATTAACAAAAATGATCTTTATCTCATAGCCAATCGACTGCTAAGAATGTGGGTTTGAATCTTGTCTGTACGCAATAAAAAAAAAACTCATAGTGTACCTGTAATATTTTCCTTTAATTTGTATTGATTGATTTTAGTAATTTTTGTATTGTCGAATGATACAGTGATATATTTTTTTATAAGCACAGGGAAGTGAAGTCCATAATTTGAGTTGTTCTCTTTTGCACGAATTGCTTTCACTTGCACACACCTGCCCTCCAAGAAAGAACATCCACTTCCGCGATGATTAGTTTTCCCAAAAAATATCATAAACTATACTCAATGTAAGGTTTTGCAAAAGGCTGTATTATTCTTTTTATTTCTATCAAAAACATATTTATAATATCTATGAGCCACCGCTGAGGTATTGTTAGGCATCTGAGCCTAGCCGTTATCTCCGAAGGGTCTGAAAATTTTTAGATATGTCATATTTTTTTTGAAGCTTAAAAATGAAATTTAGAAAAGTGGTGATACAATAAAATATTTTTACACATTTTTATTATTATTTAAAAAGCCGTGGTTTTCGATACAAATAAATTTAAAATAGTAATCATTCAAAACAGCCTTGACAACAGTCACACAATTAATTGAAATAACCACTTTGCGAATGGCAGAGATCTCGACGATATCCGCACGTATCCACAATAGCGAGTCGTGATAAATGAGAATAAATCAGATTAAATGTTCGTGCCGTCCCTGGTCGCATCAGAGGCGGCGCTCGCTGGCGAAATGGATACGGCCATAACTCTCGGGGTAATCCAATCTGCAGCTGGCGGCGCGGCCGAGCTGGCCCGGACCTCGCGCCGCCCCTGCACGCGGGCTACGACATGACGTATCTCGGGAATCGATTTTAATCGATCACGTCGTTGCTTGCATACGGAACTGGCCCTAGTCAAATACGTTAATGATGGGACGTGCCCATCGAATAATCGCATATTTGTAATAATCATTTGATTCAAAAAGAATCAATGGCTGAAGGAAAAAAAAGCGACAGGTTGATAATCGCATTTCAGAATAAAATAGAATCGGATACGTAAATTTAAATTTAAATTAAAGTAAGGAAAACCGTCAAAATTAAATACAAAATAGCAAGTTTGTTACAGCATCGTTGTGAAAATTTACTACGGTAACCGGCTCGGAATCTTGAGCTCCCTATCCGCGCTGCAATACAAGCGACAGTCAAACAGTAGCTCATAGCATCTTTCTGCGTTGTTTTTTTCTGAAAAACTATTATAAAAACGCTATTGACTGATGTGTATAAGCAGTTCTTAAATATTGTTTTTTTTTTTTTTTTAATTAAGCTAGAAGCAGTTTATAATTATTATTAATACACTGGGTCTGTATAAAATAGTGCTCGACACTTAACTCTAAGGCGGCTTATAAAATTTGGTATCGAAATTATATTACAGTTTATATTATGATATTTATTTATTTGTTATTGTTTCCCGAGTTCATCCTTCAAGCGCACTTTCCGGTATTCTTGCCACAGAAAAGTTGCTTTGAAATAACACTTAGCCGCTTTTACTCATAACTTTTTGTAGTGTAATAGATGGTACATAAGCCCGGTATAGCATGTTGGCCGGCAAGAAAAATGTTCCATGTTCCTGGCAGTAATGGCAGCGTCTCACCGTGGAGTCTGTGATACCGGACCTTCCGACGTCAGCCGCTGCAGGGGTGCGAGCGAGGGTTCACTCTGATGGAACACAAAACCATTTATTATAGTGATATAATGAAACCATTAACCCGGCCACTCATTAAACCATTAACGCAACGCAACCGACAATCGGCCAACTAGTTTATGCTGCCTCAATCGGCGTTGATTTTTTCGGCAGGACTATAAAAAATCAGAGGATGCAATTGGTTAATTATACTTTGGTTGAAAATATGATGTCACCTGTTTGTGAGTAGGTTTTTTTTTTGATACGGATTCAAATAAAACAGTTTGGAAAAACAATACTTGGTACAATTGTAAATGCTTGTTTTTATGTTTTTGTCTTTTAGATTACTCTTTGAAATTATTTAGGCTTGGATGCTTGCCACCGGTGGGCATATTTTAAGGGAATCTTGAAATTCATTTTTTTTTCGAGTCCCCGGCTTGAGCAGCCCTGGTCCTGCTCGGTCGGGCCGCGGCTTGCTTTTGTTTTGACGTGCCTCGACTGTTTTTTGTTCTGTCCCTCTCGGGCGCTCCTTGCAGCGCCTCTCCCGTGCGTCTCGCGTCTCGCACACCTCTCGCGTGCACATCTGCAGCGCGCATCTCCGCTTGACCGGGAGACAAATTAATAATGGCCTGCGCGACCGCCGGATGGTGGCGGAGATACCGTCCCTGACACACACACACACACACATAATTTAATAATAAAACAAATATATATTTCCTCTAGTGATAGTAACGCATGTATTTAAACTAGACTAACAATACGGTATGTTTTATCCCCTGATCCTGAGCTCAGGTTGTGGGTTCAAGGATTACTCTATATTTGTTAAGTGTCGCGCTACCAACTTGCAGCTAGCCAATAGCGTCCTACATTTTAGGAAAAACCATAAAAATACACCCAAAATAAAGGGACGCTATTGGTTAGATATAAGCTGGTAGCTACGTGTGTAGAAGCCTTATTATTAAAAAAAAATCTATTAACGTTTTAATGATGAGGCCTTATGAGGTTGTTCAATACTGTATTTTAAATATACATTATAAATAATTTTTGTTTTTTTTTAGGCCAATGATTCTCGATCAATATGGCATGAAATCGTAAATGTTGGTGTTAAGCTGCAAAAGATGAAATTTTTCCTCACTCTTGCGTTGACTGTAACGTGTCCATTGGGTCAACTGTACAATTCCGCCCAAAGGGGGCGAGCTGACATTTCTCAAAAAATATTCATATCCCCGCGCCACGGTTTGTTTTTTTTTTTACGTCTTTAAAATAGAAACTCGTAAAAAGAGTCTCGCTCCAAGGCGGATCGTTCGTTTTGCCGGCTTTTTTATTTTTTCTCCGTTTTGTTCCCGCTTGCCGGGCGCCACGCCCCCGAGAAAGAACCACCGCCCTCCGATTGGACGATACGGTCAACGTGTCCCCGATGTGTTTCCAGTGATAAGAAAGCGTGTATACAGTTTTTTTTTTAACCACGTGAGCGGCAAAATGAAAAATGTTTGGGTTAGGTCCCATAATCACGCGGGCTGACCCCGCTCTGGGTCCGTTGTGATTATGTTTTGATTTATTGTCTCTCGGCCCATCTTATTGTTTTTTTTTTTTTTTTTTTGTTTGCTCGAGTGTTCTTGTATATCTTGGCGCGGCGTCAAGGCTGCTTTTAATTGGATCGTTTGTTTTAGAATAATAAAATAAAAAAAACGCGATAACGAAATGACATTCGTGAAAATTTTGACGCTGGGAATAGACGCATAAAATAGAACAATGAAATTGATGGTTGTGTATTTAGACAAAGTGGAACTTACTTCTTTGAGTGCCGTCTTTGGAAAATGTCATTATAGTTGCAGACCCGAGGAATCCGTGAATTACAATTTGTATTTATAGTATATTCTGCATGGTAAAAATATACAGTCTGGATAAATTATGCAACTTGTTACATATCGATTTGGTGTAGTATTGTATTTTTTTCAAACTAAAAATTGTTCATCTAATTTTAAAGACTGACCGTACAACACTTTTATAGTATACACCTACGAATAAACATTAGCGCAATATAATCAAATCCGTAGATTAAACGTAGCAGGTAATTGGTGATTCTGAAAACAGAAATCAATAATTCACACACAGTGAACGCTCATTGTAATCGTAAAAATAAAAATATATCATGTGAGCCATGCACGATTCTTCCATAAACTACATTCTGTTCGGAGCCGTATCATTACAGAGGAGAGTGACTCGGGAACCTGTCATTTACACCGCGTGGCTTTAGTCCGGCCAGCCTACAAATATTGAACCAAAATTAATAACACGTCCACGTGATTAATGCCCCGGTCGGCAGCAATGCGGGCGCCATACTTCTTGCCTATTGACACATCTTGCGTCCATGCCCGTGACATTTTTGCGACGCTACAACCGAACAGCCAGAGTTTATGCTTGGGAGCGCCATTAGAGAGTTATGAATTATTATTTTTTATTTCGATCGATCCGAATGCCGTGATTATACACCGCGCGGAGGATTTATGGTTTTTTGCTTGATTTATTCTGCGGTTTGTGAGCGGTAGACAAGCGTTGGTCGCACGTGTCTATGAACAAAAAAATATAAAGCTTTTTTAGGTTTTGAAAAAAAAATTTTAGCTAAAACAAAAAATAAATATTATTTTAAAAAAATAACAAAACCTGAATTTATTTAGTCAAGTAGTTTAAAATGTATACAGATTTTTTAAATATCCAGAAAACAAAAAAAAAACTAAAAACGAGTTAAATATCATAATCTATAATTTTTTTTTTTTTTTTGATAATTTACAATAGTTCTTAGAGCTATGCTGTATACAATGCGGTATGTGGGTATCCCCTGATCCTGCGCGCAGGTTGTGGGGCTTACAAGGTGTGGCATAGGTTTCTCTGTTTTCGTTAATGAGTTTGTGTAGGGAAAAATAATTGTAAAAAAACCCTTTTTTGCGTGGGTTGAGAATAAGTTAAATAAATAAGTGAAGTCTTAGTAACGAAGATAAATATTTAAGAAATAGAAAAAAAATAAAACATGTGAGTAAGATATTACAACTGTAGCAAATACTCAATATATAAATATATATATATATCTCACTTCTTTACTAATTCGTGCGTGAAAAAAAAACATTATTTTGCGCCGTAAAAATGTCACAAACAGAAAAGCCATTTAACAAAAAACACATTTAAAATTTAGTTTACAAATCGATTGCTCGGCTTCAAATTCAATTTGTTATTGTCGCCCTCCCCGAGCATTAGAGGGTAATGGCGAAACACTTACCCATGCGGCACTTCCTACCGTCGCCCCAAAACTTCTGGTAAATTAGCCGCGACTTGCAAGTCATCCCAGTCAGATGACTAATGCGACACAAGCACGACTACTTGCAATGTTTTAAAAAATAAAGTTTAATAAATATCACTGAAATTATTAGTAAAAACTTAAATTTTTAGAACTCTTCCCCGAAGCATTATTTGCTTTGCAAGTACTCGTCCAAAAATGTCAAGACAAAGCCTTCGACAGTGTATAGTGCTAATATTACATCGAAGGTTAATCTGAAAAAACTTTGTATTTATATATAATACTATATAGTGTACTTGAAACAATCTGCAGGAATTAATAAAATAAAAATTTATATCGCTTGAACTCTACGCTACTTGCTATAAGTATGTTTTAAAACAAAATTATACACTGATATTAAAAATAACCAACACGCTTCTGGATCACCGTGATGTACATAAGCAGATTTGTTTTAGGTTTTCTAAATTTTAACTAAATTAATTTTCCTTGTTAAGTATGATTAATCATTGATGATTTTAAAAGGTGGACAGGTTAATTAGTGTCTTGTTTGATTTTACCTGTACCGACCGCATTCTGGACACACGTCACCGTGTCCCTTATCGGGTGTGTGGACTTCATGGAACACATCAATAGCCCGAACATTTGACAGTTTAATTATGTGTCGTGTAAATTGATGGTTTCGTATAAAATATTAGAACACCTAATCGAAATCCTAAACATTTTTTAGTCAATAATAAAAATAGGTCCCTACTAAAGTCAGTCCCCAAGTCAATTTTTCTAAATTGAAAAATTATGATTTTTTTGTGTTTTCGAATAAGTCGATAATTGTTTATTTTTTTAAAGTATTTTTTTAAATTATTTATTATATAAAATGTAGTTGGTGGATTATGAAATGATGTAATATTATCATTAAATTAGACACGATATTTATGTGTATTATCGTAATAAATGCAGTAAAAAATATATGCTTTATATTATATCTGCAATATGATAATCAATTAACTGTTTAAATTAACAACAACACAATTAAATGTTTTCTTGTGTGTATAAATTTTGCAAAGCATTTTGACTTTAATCGCATTTTGTTTTTTAGTAGATATAGTTTGTATGGTGAAATAATAGATAGTTTATCAATTATTTAATGAATTATAAAGCCTATTTACGCTACTTTATGTGATGATTATTGATTTTTTGCTAGAATAGACTGCCAGCTGTGTTAATAGACTTATTAGCTGTGCTTAGTGTATTCTAAAATAACAAATTTATAATGTTAGCATATTGTAAAATTTGCACATCTATTATACATCGCTCGCATACATGTTAATAACAATTAATATTCTCACTTCTTAAGAGGCTGCAGTGGGCGAAAAGATCATGTCACTAAGCCACGATCGTATGTGAGTTTGAGCTTAAGCTTTTTTTTTTTTAAATTTGTGCTGAAAATCATAATCATAATAAATTTTAAATCGAAACAAATAGTCAATTTCAATTGTGATCTATTTTTATTACTAACAAAAAGCAGGGGTCTCTTTTGTGGCAGCATTGCGTCGTTATTCATGTTTGCTTATTAGAAAAAAAAAAAAGCAAATTGACAGCTGACGTGTGTCGTGTTGTTGACAATCTGTTGGAAAACAGCTTAAAGTTTGTACAAGTCATGCCGGTTTATTCATTACCAGGTACACGGACGCGGGGACAAGTGTAAATTGGACAGGCGGGTTTCCCTTTATGGCAGCACACGATGGTATTAAATTACTTCACGTTGTTTTTAATTTAAAACATTTTTCAATTATTAAGATGTTATCTGCTCGCTGATATTTTATAACACCAAATTATATACGCGAAGGCAGTCGGTAAAGTATAATATAGATTAAATTAGTTGTATTCTATCAATGAATCTATATTGATTGCATGCATATATCGTAAAAATAGACAGAATAAAAAACGCAGTGTTATTGTAATTAATATAAATTTAAAAAAAAAAATATTTTAATACGGGTTTACTAGATAAAATATTGCTTTATTATTCAAACTTCTTCTGATATGATGTTGGTGACCATTTCATCGAACATATTTCTATCCTGGGCCAGTAAACTTCTTCCATCCAGTGGGCCCTATTTCTTTAAATTTTTCCTTGGACAATTAACTGGAGGGTGCTATACTTACTGTCATGAAAAATGTGGTCTAAATAGGAGACCTTCTGAGTCTTTACCAACGTCAGGAGCTCTCTCTCATTTGTGATACGGTCAACCCATGGTATTTTAAGGATTATCCTGTACAGTCACATTTCTGACACCCTTATTTTTCGCATAGTAGCTGTCTTGAGTGTCCAAGCTTCTACTCCACAAAAGAGAACTGAGACGACATAACACTTGGTGAATCTCCAGCGAGATTTCAATATTATATCACATGAGCATAGTAATTTTCTCAGGTTATTAAACGTGCTGCGTGCTGTTTTAATTCTCACTTTAATTTCCAGGTCAGGATCCCAGTTTTCATTTAACTTTTTATACAATATATGTTGAATATCAAAAGTTAAATTTAAAAGAGTTAAATGAATCAGAATGTTGGTATGTTTTAGTATGAAGCATTGCATTGTTTAGTGAACACTCAAAGAGGGCAAATCGGTTATTTAACAATTAAATTACGACAACTTAACAACAAAGTAATTAATTCATTATGACACGTTTAGCAGTGCGTTCAACCCCTCGCAAGCCAGAGCGCCTTTTAACTAAAATGTCCCCCATTCCCGTTCGCGGGGTGTCGAGTATTTAAAACGAGGAGTATTTGTCAGTTATCAAATGGCGTGAAAACAAAACGGTTAACGAGGGTGGCGGCGAAGGCTCTGGAAGGATTTGGAAAAACAGTGACTCGCAGGGAAGTGGCTGATTTAATTTGTCTGTCAACATTGTAAACTGCTCTCGGGACTCGAGGGGTAATGACTCACGCCTGTTTTAGAACTGTCGTAAATTATATGCACGGTTTTAACTAAGGAATGTTCTGAAAAAACCTTTTAAAGCTTTAGAAGTTTCACGAAGTATCAAAGTGTTATCTGTTTTATTATTTTAAAATAAATTAACATAAAATCAACCATAACAATAGCTGTAGTAGACAAAAGTAGAGCTTTATGATTTGTACCAAGACTTGGTTTTTCTGATCGCCATAATTTGTTTACTGGAACAATAACGATACAATTTTAACTATTTACAAACATTGCAGGAGTTAAATTATATGATTAGTTTTAAATAAAAAAGATTTTAAAGAAGTTTGATTTAAAACATATTTTGGGTCAATGTTATAAAATATTAAACATTCAGGCGTTTCAGGCGGAAAATAACATAGAGATAATTTTTTTTAAGGGTATCTTTTAGACACACTCTTAACTTTGACATCACATATTTTTTTATCTTTATGTCTATTGGGTTTAGTATATTTTTTAATAAATATGAGAACAAATAGCTTGTCATTTGTGGATTATAAATATTAATTTCTAAAGCTTGGGGCTTTAATTGTTTGTTTTATATTTTGAGAGCCAATATTTTTTCAGCCAGTTTTCATTTTACTAAAGATACAAAAACAATTTTGTTTTAAGTGATTTTTTTTAATTTAGAAATAAAATAGTTTGGAGGTGCTTCAGCTGACTGTGCTGGGTACGTGCCTGCAGTACTTTAGCAAAGTATAACGAACGAACACAGCGACCGAGGCAAATTTCGTAGAGTCATTGGCGAAGAATTATTTGGCATATTAGTGTGTGGTCTGCTAGTTCCACCCCCGGGCGCGCTGTGTGAGTGAGGGGGACGCGTGTACGTGTGCAGTGTGTGTGCACCGCTCGCACACACTGCCGTCTTTATATATTCAGGCAGCAGATTTAAGTGGAGTAAGACGAAGTGGATTGCCAGTGACGTTCGTGAAAAATTAACCGGTTGCAAAAAAAATGTATACATTCGTAACATTTGCAATATATGTAGAACCGTTTTGTTTTTAATTGTGAAGTATTGACAGATGTAAATAAATATTTATATCACACAAAAAATGTACAGCGGCTACTAAAACACTAAGCGACGTGTACTTATATTATTAAAAAAATACTTTTGTTGATATCATCATTAAAAACACTGCTTTAAAAGTGTAAATTTTTTTTTTGGTGTGTGTCGATATTGTGTATTTAAATATGCATTAAAAATAGGTATTTTTAGAATAATTTGTGGAACTTTTTTGTTTAATTCTGTGCGGCACTGGGCTGTCGAAGCCTCCGAACTTCCACACAGTGTTGCCATTCCTCGGGGCTGTCGCCACCAGATCACGTCATTAGTCACCACCCCCTGCCCCTCCGCCCACGCACCACCCCCACACACAGGGCGGGTCCTCCACTACAGCGAGCGCTCTGCACGATTGAATCTTACATTCAAATGATACGCAAATATTCTGATTGCAAATACCTACTCAGCCGAGAGTGGTCTTTTCGATTTCTTTGTTAGATCGGGGGCTCCAGACAGGCACGAGGCTTGCGTAAGGGATGCTTAAAACAAACAAAAGGACTTAATACATATTCTATGCTTAATCTTTTTACAAGATAATTTTTGAAGAATTATATTCGCAGATTTTGGGATAAGAACATTGGGGTAGAGCTCTGTGCAAACATATTGCGTTGGTGGATCTTAAGAAGATAAATTTTACACGAAGCTGTAAAATATACGTTTTATTCAATAATATATGATGTATAAGCCGCGGCCACAAGTAAATCATTTACAACGTCAATACAAATTACCATTAATCTCACATAGCCGGACGCTAATGTTGTCATTGGACTTATAGTCATTTAATGTATTTTAGATTTTTATAATCTAATAAAGTAAAGTTTTATCACATAAAATAATTTACGATTATAATCTTGTAAATAAAAGAAATAATTTATTCCCTTAAAACATACCATCTTGCACTTTTGTTAATAGATAAATTGCTTATTTTTTATTTTGATAGTGATACACGAATTGTAAAAGTTTTTATAAAATCCGCTCGGTTGTTTTGATCTTGAATAGCATTTATAATTCATCGTTGCTAGCAGCTTGAGAAGTATTTATATATTTTTTACCATGTTCAAGTGCATCTCTCAACAACAACAGAACGTGTCATATTAAGAATTTTTATTATATTATTCGTGATGAATTATATTCCCAGCTATTATAATGAACAAAATAACAATGACATTGCTAATTCGCAAAAAAATATTACGATAAAATATCAAGGTACAAAAAATAAAACTTAGTAATAAAACAGAAATATTACTTGGAGAAAAATTTGGGAGATCTCATCGAACGAGACTAATGACTCGAAGACGGATCGAGTCTATGGCATTTTTTTTGTATGATAATAGAGAATATATTATTTGTTAGTGGAGGCAGTCAAGTCAAATGAACCCTCGGAGCTACCAGATCATTTCAATATCAAAAGCGTTGAATAATTATTCCACATAGTAACGTCTGATTGAGCATTATCTTTTGAAAATTTCAGATCGCGGGCGGGCGTCCGTTTCACACGGGTAGCGCCGAGTCGAAGACTGGGAGCTCGATCGATACTCACTGACTAAAATAAAAATAAACTTTCACACACCTGGAGTATAAATAATACCTTACTGACACACATAAGACTTAAAAAGATCGCAACCAACTTAAATGCGACTATATGAATGTATAGATTATCAAATTTGAATAATTTTTAGTTGTGAAAGCTATTTAGTTATGTATATGAAAGTTTGATCTCAACTGCTATCTCTTGTTAGTTCTATTTTTACGCAATATATAGATTAAACGAAGAGAAAAATAATTAAATTAATTAAGCACACGGGCTTATTATGCAGGTAATATATTTTATGTAATCAATTTAAATCCACATAAAATGAATAAAATTAAATAATTTTCTAATAAAAGCATCATATATTCATTTAAAAAAAATTTCGTTCAGTTACAGAGAAATAGTAGTAAACGATTAATCTAGGAGGCGTCGCTTTGAATTTTACATTTGCTCCAAGAAAAAGAAAATTATTAAAATTATTAAAAATAAATTAACATAAAATCAACCATAACAATAGCTGTAGTAGACAAAAGTAGAGCTTTATGATTTGTACCAAGACTTGGTTTTTCTGATCGCCATAATTTGTTTACTGGAACAATAACGATACAATTTTAACTATTTACAAACATTGCAGGAGTTAAATTATATGATTAGTTTTAAATAAAAAAGATTTTAAAGAAGTTTGATTTAAAACATATTTTGGGTCAATGTTATAAAATATTAAACATTCAGGCGTTTCAGGCGGAAAATAACATAGAGATAATTTTTTTTAAGGGTATCTTTTAGACACACTCTTAACTTTGACATCACATATTTTTTTATCTTTATGTCTATTGGGTTTAGTATATTTTTTAATAAATATGAGAACAAATAGCTTGTCATTTGTGGATTATAAATATTAATTTCTAAAGCTTGGGGCTTTAATTGTTTGTTTTATATTTTGAGAGCCAATATTTTTTCAGCCAGTTTTCATTTTACTAAAGATACAAAAACAATTTTGTTTTAAGTGATTTTTTTTAATTTAGAAATAAAATAGTTTGGAGGTGCTTCAGCTGACTGTGCTGGGTACGTGCCTGCAGTACTTTAGCAAAGTATAACGAACGAACACAGCGACCGAGGCAAATTTCGTAGAGTCATTGGCGAAGAATTATTTGGCATATTAGTGTGTGGTCTGCTAGTTCCACCCCCGGGCGCGCTGTGTGAGTGAGGGGGACGCGTGTACGTGTGCAGTGTGTGTGCACCGCTCGCACACACTGCCGTCTTTATATATTCAGGCAGCAGATTTAAGTGGAGTAAGACGAAGTGGATTGCCAGTGACGTTCGTGAAAAATTAACCGGTTGCAAAAAAAATGTATACATTCGTAACATTTGCAATATATGTAGAACCGTTTTGTTTTTAATTGTGAAGTATTGACAGATGTAAATAAATATTTATATCACACAAAAAATGTACAGCGGCTACTAAAATACTAAGCGACGTGTACTTATATAATTAAAAAAATACTTTTGTTGATATCATCATTAAAAACACTGCTTTAAAAGTGTAAATTTTTTTTTTGGTGTGTGTCGATATTGTGTATTTAAATATGCATTAAAAATAGGTATTTTTAGAATAATTTGTGGAACTTTTTTGTTTAATTCTGTGCGGCACTGGGCTGTCGAAGCCTCCGAACTTCCACACAGTGTTGCCATTCCTCGGGGCTGTCGCCACCAGATCACGTCATTAGTCACCACCCCCTGCCCCTCCGCCCACGCACCACCCCCACACACAGGGCGGGTCCTCCACTACAGCGAGCGCTCTGCACGATTGAATCTTACATTCAAATGATACGCAAATATTCTGATTGCAAATACCTACTCAGCCGAGAGTGGTCTTTTCGATTTCTTTGTTAGATCGGGGGCTCCAGACAGGCACGAGGCTTGCGTAAGGGATGCTTAAAACAAACAAAAAGACTTAATACATAATCTTTTTACAAGATAATTTTTGAAGAATTATATTCGCAGATTTTGGGATAAGGACATTGGGATAGAGCTCTGTGCAAACCTAGTGCGTCGGTGGATCTTTAGAAGATAAATTTTACACGAAGCTGTAAAATATACGTTTTATTCAATAAAATATGATGTATAGTGTTTTCTTTAAAGTATAAGCCGCGGCCACATGTAAATCATTTACAATGTCAATACAAATTACCACTAATATTACATAGCCGGACGCTAATATAGTTATTGGATTTACAGTTTATAATCTAATAAAGTAATGTTTTATCACATGAAATAATTTACGATTATAATCTTGTAAATAAAAGAAATAATTTATTCCCTTAAAACTTACCATCTTGCACTTTTGTTAATAGATAAATTGCTTATTTTTTATTTTGATAGTGATACACGAATTGTAAAAGTTTTTATAAAATCCGCTCGGTTGTTTTGATCTTGAATAGCATTTATAATTCATCGTTGCTAGCAGCTTGAGAAGTATTTATATATTTTTTACCATGTTCAAGTGCATCTCTCAACAACAACAGAACGTGTCATATTAAGTATTTTCATTATATTATTCGTGATGAATTATATTCCCAGCTATTATAATGAACAAAATAACAATGACATTGCTAATTCGCAAAAAAATATTACAATAAAATATCAAGGTACAAAAAATAAAACTGAGTAATAAAACAGAAATATTACTTGGAGAAAAATTTGGGAGATCTCATCGAACGAGACTAATGACTCGAAGACGGATCGAGTCTATGGCATTTTTTTTTGTATGATAATAGAGAATATATTATTTGTTAGTGGAGGCAGTCAAGTCAAATGAACCCTCGGAGCTACCAGATCATTTCAATATCAAAAGCGTTGAATAATTATTCCACATAGTAACGTCTGATTGAGCATTATCTTTTGAAAATTTCAGATCGCGGGCGGGCGTCCGTTTCACACGGGTAGCGCCGAGTCGAAGACTGGGAGCTCGATCGATACTCACTGGCTAAAATAAAAATAAACTTTCAAAAATAATACCTTACTGACACACAAAAGACTTAAAAAGATCGCAACCAACTTAAATGCGACTATATGAATGTATAGATTATCAAATTTGAATAATTTTTAGTTGTGAAAGCTATTTAGTTATGTATATGAAAGTTTGATCTCAACTGCTATCTCTTGTTAGTTCTATTTCTACGCAATATATACATTAAACGAAGAGAAAAATAATTAAATTAATTAGAATTAACTAAGCACACGGGCTTATTATGCAGGTAATATATTTTATGTAATCAATTTAAATCCACATAAAATGAATAAAATTAAATAATTTTCTAATATAAGCATCATATATTCATTTTAAAAAAAAATCGTTCAGTTACAAAGAAAAAGTAGTAAACGATTAATCTAGGAGGCGTCGGTTTGAATTTTACATTTGCTCCAAGAAAATTTGTCGTTTTATGAGTGAATTGTTAGTTTTAATGTATCGTTAAAAATGTCATTAAGTCGTGAGTGCTGATGCACCCGTGTAAGACGGACTCGTTACATTTGTGTGTAATTAATCATAGTTGTGACTGCGCGGGTCATTAGTCTGCTGGTGCTGGTGTATCCTCACTGCTCGGGGTCTCCTCCCCGATGGCAGCGGACCGTCTTCCGAGGAAGTGGTTTCGGTCTTTGTGGGGGATGATTCGCCACAATCCCGAATGAATCCTTTTCATATTCAATTCTGAGATCCTTCGCCGCCCTATTCAAAGTATATATAATGCTTTCTGTAATTGTTTTGTCATTCTGGAGGCTGCTATTGTTAGTATATTTATTATTTTCTGAATAAATAAACATTATTGTTAATAATTGGTTTTTTATAGACTGCGTATAATTATTATAATTAGTTTTTTTTTTACAAACGTTAAAAGTAATTTGTATTGGTTTAGCAAAAAATTCAGTTTGCATTGTTTGTTAATCTTCATTCAACGGGGGGGAGACATTCAAGCTTAGATAATCTGAAAACGATAAGTCTATGATCAAATATAAACAGGAGACATGTGGAAGATAAGCATTTAGTGTGGCAGTTGTAGTTTTGTCCACTATGATACAATACAAGTATAATTTTTTTTTATAAAATATTTGCATTATAGAGAATTTATTTTTAAATAAGTATCCATTCACTTGAAATTGAAGGCAAAGTGTAGTTTTAACAGGATAAAAAATATTGTAAAACTAGTTACTTCATGTGGATCAAGCCTAAGATTATTTGCCAGCAAGCAATGGAGTAAATACGGTTTCCTGAAATTTTATTAAATCTTTTAAATTTATCTATAAATTGATAATACAGCTAAAGTTTCTGTGGATATTTCATATTGTAAATTGTAAAAATTAATTAATCAAAAATAAAGTAAGGAAGGCTTCGAAATTAAATTTGAATATCTTTGTCCAAATGTTTTTAAAAACAGTATTGATTATGTTTTACATATCTTTGTATATTTTCATTTACGTAAGAGTAACATTTTTCCGTTTTAATATATATTGAATGCCTTTAAATTTATAATTTAAAAAAATCTCAGTTGAATAAACTGAGTTAATCTTGAATAATTTTTGAAGATGTATCAATGATAAGTTCATTTTCACTTTTGGCTTACATAATTTCCAAACAATCAACTTGTACTTGGGCCTTGGTTTACATTTATTTTAATACGCATCTGTGTTGGAGCCGTGTGACTCCCTTACGGGCTCGTTTAGAGTGAGTAAACGGGCCAACTACGCCTTTCCCTTTAAGCCATGAAAAATGCGTTTTCACGTGCGGTCATTAATTAAAACTGTGATCCATTGGCACCTCTGCAGACCACACAGCGAGTCGTGTATTTGAATGTTGATCACATGATTACATGATCACACCGGCCGCTCTTTTGTCCTCACGTCGACACAAAGCGGAGAGAGATGGCCGCGGTAGGGTCACCATGCGATTTCTACACAATCTAACATCGCTGACTTAAGCCCTTCAAATAGTGGTAAATCGATAAAATTACCATTATTTTTATGTTAAATTTGTAATCTGTATCCATCCGAGCTCAGATAAACCGAATAAGGATTCTATTCACCATAATACTTAGTAAAGGTAGGTACTTAGTAAGTTAACGACCACAGTGAAGTAATCAAGTGCAGTGGCTGTTACGTTTTTGTGATTCGCCCTGCTGTTATTATAAAAAAAAATCGGATAAACAATACTCAACCTTCATTTTGAACGTGAATAATTGTTACAAGACTCTAAAGCGGTAACAATTATTAACAATAAACGTAGTAACACAATTTTTAAATAGCCAGTAGAGTCATATTTTGAGTTGTTTACTAAGGCGAAACAATACAAATGTAAGTTTAATTTTTTTGTTGCAAGTATTGATTGAGCTTTCTCAGATTTAATTTAAATAATGGCTGAAGTAAATGATAGCTGGCATCAGCTTCTAAGGTCCATTCGGTGTTGTCTGCATGGGGACCCTGGCCGCGGCGCCCGATGGCAGAATAGAGAATAGACAATGAGGCGTTTATACCGCCGTGATCTCTCGTGCGATCACGTTAAGTATTTTGGGAACGATTCCTTAGTGAATAAGCATGGGCATATAATGATAATTAATGGTCGTCTTTGATTTCTGGCAATATAGAAATCGTGGATGTAATCTACTGCTTTTTGAAAGGATCTTAATGTAGGTATTGTTTGTTTTGTGGTGAGAAATGAAACCTTCATATTGAGGACATTAAGCTTACCGAGTATCTGAAAGATGCTTCTAGAATAACTTGTACAGGCAGACATACTTCTTATGATGTATATCATAGGTTCTCAACGGGGGCGGTACCGCCCCCCTGTGGGCGCTGGAGCTTTCCAAGGGGGCGGTGGCGAGTCCAAGAGAAAATGGGGGGCGTTTTTGAGGTTCATGGGGGGCGAAAAAATCGTATTATTATGGCCTAAATTTCAACTGTTAAAATCTCAACCAACCAACCTAGTTTCATAATTAACAGTATAGGGATCTAGAATGTTTTTCAATCATATTTATTAGCTTTAATTAAAGCCTGCACAGATATCGCTTTAGATGCCGCAAATAAACAAGTACAGTGTGTCCAAAAAGGGTATCGAGTATTTGTTAGTTCAGCAAAACAAAAACTACTAGTAATCAAGTATTTATTTTATTGTTGATTATAAGTATACAAAATGGAAAATTATTTCAAAATAATGATGTTATCCAAACGGTGACCGTTACTCTGCTGATACTCTTCTAATCTGGAACGAAAATTGCTGATAACATAGCGTGTAATCTTTAAATTTCAATTTTAAAAAAACATTTAAATGTTTAGGACTCTTGTAAAATGGGCCAGATGAATATCCAAATTCCTACACTTCAATCGGAATTTTTTTTTTTAATCATATTAATAGTAAATTTATAAGAAATAAAAATATATTTTATTAGGAAGAAGGAATGTATCAAACTTTTTGCATTTAAATTTTTTTGATTAGTGCAGTGGATTTTTCGCAAAACGGACTAGAAAATGATCAAAAAAACTCGATTATGTGGACTAGGCCCTTCCGCAAATTGATGTTGTGTTTGCGTATCATCTTCATCCAACAACGCTTACAGATTGGCGTCCTCAGAAATAGATATAATTTAACAAATTGTATGCAGGCGCGGAACTGTGCGTGGGGCGGTCGTTTTTCGTGACATTTCGCGCAAACATATTTATATGCGACCCGCGCTCTAGTACTAGTCGACCAAAAACGACTTAACATGCGACCCGCAAACAATGTGTTAATAAATAATATACAGAAATAAAATTGGTATATTTATAACTATTATGTCAAAGGGGGCGTTTTGAATTTTTTTTCTTGTCAAGGGGGCGGTGGTCAATAAAAGGTTGAGAACCTCTGATGTATATGAATAGTTGAATTAGCAATTTTTTTATATTTTATATCAAATAGTATTTTCACTTCGGAAAACGTTTCACACTTACATATATTACCTATCTGATGAACCAGTTGTGATTAGCGCACCTCCCGGCTAGGGCGTCTGGTATTATTTACTTACGTGTAATCGATTTACAGTAGTTATAAAATAGTCTGTTACACCAGGTTTTATCTAATAGTAAAGCAGGTCACTAAAAATAGACGACAATGTTGCATTAAAAAATAGAAATCGTCAAACAAGATATTTTTCTTGATTGTCTTAAAACTAATATGAAACTTTTATTTTAATTATCATCCTACTGCTATCTTCTTACTATCCATAAAAAATATGTATAAAAGAGCATTTCACTATAATATTGAAATTTTGAACAGATACGATGTGATTTTGCAGAAAAAATATTTATAAGGAATTATTTCCATAGTAAGTAATTTGTGGTTTCAATTTTAAATATGCTGTTATTATATTAAAAAAAAAAAAAAATCTTTTATTCATACGGATTGCAACAAACAGAACCAAATTTTTAATTTAAACCATCTCTTAAAGAAACGTTTATTTATTTTAATAATATCAGTTGTCGATGGATCAGGAACGCTTGAGGTTGAAAGAATTGTTATTTCTGATGTAATAAATTAAGTAGTCTCTTAAACGTTTTGGTTTTGTTTAACTTTAATAGAGCATTTTAAAATATTGTTTGTATTATTAGTATCGATACAAATTCCATAAACACAACAGGGCGAAACCATCAAAATATCAAAGGGTAAGTTTTAGAGCCAAATAAAACAACAAAACGCTGTAACCGACATTTCGTTGATTATAAATCAGTTCCTGCATAATTACAGTTGCATTATCTCCCCACGATACGACGTTTCACTCGGCGGCCCCATTCGGAGGTATAATGGAATAATTATGATCTATACAATGTCCCCATTAAGAGCGCCCCCCGCGGCTCGGGCCCGCCGGCCAAAGCCGCTGGGCGATCTGGACATGCCCTGACTGACTTGAGACGAATAGGAAATTGCTAGTATAAAAAATAGTGAATCGTAATTAGTTTTCAAAGACAATGAATTCCGTGAACTTCTCGTCTATTTTTTCAGGTTTATAAAATGCACATAGTATACGGGATATTCATATAAAATTCACTTGTATTATTGGGCGATCTATATCTTGAGTGATACAGTATCGAACTTAACTTTAAAAAAAATAATGTTTTCAGTTATAAATATATGTGTAGAAATAACTAAGTGAGTCAATAACATCTGTTAGTTTTTATTTTATGTACAAAAACACGAGTAGGAGACGATAAAATTCAGGCGATTCGAATGAATCAAGCTACACAATTATCGATTAAAAAATATCATGCATCATAAAGCAAACAAAGTTTTTTGCGATTGTTAATAGTTTTTTTTTTAAATGATTATTTCATAAATTAAAAATTTACTCCTGTCACTTACTTCACACTACTTACGTCACACCGATCAATACAAATTTATATCACAAAGTAAACAGTTTTTCTAAATACCCTTGTAATAAATACAGTTATTATTACAAAACCTCAAAAATATAAACATCGATCATAAAAATTTTAACACCAGAAGGTCAAACTATATTTATATGAACGTTTTTAAAATTTAATAAACTTCAATTCAAAAAAAAGCTCTTCGGTGTAGGCAGAGAATGTTGCCATTTGATTGGATAATTAATTCAATATTTTTTGTTGATGAACTCCTATGCAAACAAAAGTCAGCTTACCGTTTGATAAAGCGCCCAAAAACCATATAAAATATTGATTCTTTAACGAAATAATTAACACACGCCAATCCACGCGGTCTAAATATACACAAGCCAAAATATACTATTGTAGTCAATAAAAAAAATTTGTAGATCAAACAACAAACCAAATACGAATCAAGTTATTTTTTTTTTTCATATTATATCCTAAGAGCGGAAATAAACTAAATTTTTAATTTGAGCAAGGAGTTTATAAATCATATTTCTCTGTGAGAGTAGGAAGTCGCTAGAAGAAATACAAGTGAGCAAGCATTTTGATGTAAGTACAAATATGTCCAGATTATTATATTTCTGAAATTTTTCTTATTCTAGAGGATCTCAGGGTCATCTAAGAAAATTTGTATTTTCTTTAAACCCTAATTGTTTTTTTCATTGTTAGTAAAAGTGATTGTTCAAGCTGAACTTAAACCCGAAATAAAATATCCGTTAACTTCAAAGGACCGAGTTATTACATTAAGTTATTTAACTATTGTTAAAATATTAAATAAATATTGTACTCAATTGCGTGAGTGGCTTTCAAATATACGCACGCCACTGGTGTCTACCTGTCTATAACAAATGTATATTTCATAAACAAAAAGAAGTCTAAATGCATGTAGGACGCCCACGTATGACCTGTCCGGGACTAGGATAATTAAGTATCCAGGATCCGAGAACCTCGACGAGATCCTGGCAGAGCTGGAACCCCGGGGGACCCTCGCAGGACCCCGCCTGGACCGCGGCTCCCGTACTACTGACCTCTGATTAATGGTCAAGCCTTCAGACATACTATTCTCTGATATCTCTTATTGGTGTCGTTTTTTATTATTAGAAACACTAATGTGGAAAAAAATTAAAATATATATAATTCATAATTTTTCTATGATGTTTATTAATCTATGATGAATATTATGTAAATAAATTTTATTGTTGATATTGTAAGGTAAAATAGACTTTTTATTAAAACTGATTCTGTAAAAAACCTGCTACTTTTCCATACTTTATCCTTTATCTAATGAATGAGTCAATAAACCTCATAATTTATAACTTTGGGATATTTGTAAGTAAGCGATTTGAAGTAATCAGAAACAACGGTTATGCAAGGCTTCAGAACTTTTCACATAGAATATACTAAAAAGTTATATCACAAAGCTTTTTGATTTAAAGGTTTTTTTTCCCTTTCAATTTGAAGATAATTTATTTTATAACTGATGGGATATCAGTCCAGCGTAATTAACACGTAACCTTGTGCTATATGCCAAGAAATACAGTTCATGTACCATATGGTAGAGTACTATCTATGGTAATAGGCTGTATTTAGATCAGAGTTGATATGGCCACAACAAAATCAACTTTTGATAATTATAACTAATATCCAAAATAAATTAATACTCTCGTATCCGTCAGATGCAGGATTGGTTTTGAGTGTTTTTATACACGACATTCCTGGGACGGACATTTTTCATTTGAATGTAAATACATGATGCTATTAACTTGGATATGATAAATGACTTGGTACTGTCTCTGTGGTAGCCATGACCGTGTAGTCAGATTGGCTGACACGGAGAAAACAAACTGTATTGACGTTTTCCCCATAAAATATAATCCCAAAAGGTGAATTTTCTTTTGTGACGTACAAAATTTGATTTACGACATTCTATCGTGAAAATTATAAATATTCACGGAGAATTGTTTTCAGATTTCAATAAAATTAAAAATAAACAAAGATTAACACTTTCAAAATTTATTTAAATAATTACTTGTAAAACACAGCTAATCTTAAATGATCTGACCAAGAAATCTATAAAATCACGGTACCCATTAAAATTAGATCACAAACAGAAAAGCAGATAAATGTGTGCTAGAAACAGTTGGACCAAAACCATATAATAATAAATCGAAATTTGTCACATAATCTATTAACTGTATGATCTAAGAAATTGCTAAAGTAGAAGAAAAATATTTTTGAAGATTAAAAAAAAATATTTTTTTTTTAGTAATTTTGTGTGGATATGGATTTATATTAACTCAGTTTATTCACTTAGATTTACCCTCTTTTATTTATCCTTGTTATTTAGTACTTACTTATTTATTAAACTTATTCTTCACTTTATGCAAAAAAAGGGTTTTACACATATTTTTCCCAACACAAACCCATCCATGCTATCACCTAAGCCACATGTTGTAAGCCCCACAACCTGCGCCAGGATCAGGGCATAGTACATACGATTAAAAATAATTAAAGAAAATAGAGAATCCTAAAAGTTTATTTTTTATTTAGGCTATTTTATATAAATGGATCAAAAGCGTTGGTTCGTAATAACATAGCTTTACTATACAGTGTGTTACACTTTTGACCTTGGAGATAGATACCTTCTCCTGTCATCGACGAATTTTGTTTTTCATTTTTTTATTTTCAAATTTCAAGACTAAGGAGGTCGATTGTCAATCGTTTTTTCGATGCTGGTAATTAATTGTTTTTTTTGTTGAAGACCAGGATTAATATGTATTTTTGATATTGTCTGTAATTGAAATTTTAATATATTATTCGTATTGCCTTCACCTTGTCACTGTTGTTGCAATAAACACTTAATAATAGAGAAATTAGCATAATGTTTTTGTATAAAGTTATTTAATGCTGGTAGCCATTTTCTTATGATTGATTGGTGTTTTAAGATAACAAAAAAGCGTATAGAAAATATACACAATAAAGATAAGAATCTACATTAGGTGTACTATTACCTCTACAAAAAATAAACGGCCATTAAATCAAATCTTTGTTACAAGGACTGCATACACCGTTAAGAATTATGTTTTATTAATAAAAAAACATTTTCTGAGCTTTGTGGTTACTACAAGTAACAATTAAAGAAATGTCTGGACTATGCATGATTAAGATACAATTTAATACCTTCCGTGAAAAAAACTGCGTTTTGGGTTAAAGATAAATTTTTTCCAAAACTGACAAAAGTATCAAATCAGCAAACAACTGTAAATCAAGCATGGTAAAATTATATTTTCAAAAACGTGTAAATGTTGATAATAGGTTTATGTACGTGAGGTCAAAATTTTAAGTCTCACAGAAGGATAGAGATGATGGCTTGGAGTGGTGATCGTATCTCGGATGAGAGTTCAGGTCCACGGCGCGGGGATGGAGGTAGTGAGCAGGCACTCACAGGTAAACTGTCGATCTCTGACAAATTAATGTTTGAGTTTTTAGAAGCGCTTTGTTTAGGGACCAAGCCCTTGGAAACCGTGGGTTGATATACCATTGGCAGCGGGAGTATAAAATATTTTTTAAATTAATATTATTTTGATTCGTATGAATTCACAAACATGTAATAGTTCGCTATCGGAGGAGACAAAAACGATTTATCACCATTATTTATTATTTGATGTGATATGAATTTTATTGTTAAAAACTAACAACATTAAGGTTTTAATTTAATATATATTAAAAATATATATGAAATAATTGTAAACCTTTATATTTTTATAAAAATATTTAAATAAAAATAAAAGGATTTACGTGTCAAACCTTAAAAATATAAAAAAATACAAATTTCATATATATGATAATAAATTGAAACGCACGCCTCTGAATCTCTCTTTTATATCCAGAACAAAAACGCATCGGTCGCACTAATGAGTTTACGATCATAAATCTATTATTTATTGCATGGGGGTGCCTACCCCGGGGTGGGAGGGGCGCAGGGCAGAACACATAAGTCATGGTGTCTCCGCGGCCGCGGGGCCCACACCAAAGTGATTGAAAACCCTCGCCGTCAATGGTGTGACTTCTAAAGGATTATTTTGATTTGATTCTTTGTCTATGATCTTGATTTATATAGACACTGACAACGCGGGATTAATATTTCATATTGCTTTTGTGTTGCTTGCAGCTGTCATTGTCAAGTTTTATTATTCACAATGTTTCAAACGTTATGTTGAAAAGCTATTAATTAGGAAACTGTGAATAAAATGCGTATTGAAGCATTGTTATAATGTGTTTTCCGTGTAAGCAATAAAAACAACCGGTTAAACGTTTAAAAAGTATATTTTAGTACACGGCACTTATTTAAAAAGTCACACTAATAATATAAAAAAATAAATCTAGCGATTGTTGAATGATAAATAAATCCAAAATAAATATTCACAATCGCTTATTGTTCTAAAAAATACATATATATCTCTAAGTATAAAATGTCTTATTACGAATATACTAAATATTCATTAATCATAAAATCAAAAGAATGAAGCGCACCTGGTCTAATTGTAATTTTAATTTTAAAAAATATATAGATATCCTATCGAAACATGGTTTATGTGAAAAAATGTTTTGGCATGTTTAGATTTGTTTTGCTTATTAAATAATTTACTCGTTAAGTAACTTAACTATATGAAGCTTTTAAAAGTTATTTTTTTTAATCTTTCCCGTGTATGCTAAGCTAATAAATTTTTGGTTTAAATGTGATTTTTTTAAATATTCAATGATTGCTACATGCTATGATCATAACCATGATATATATTTCATTTTATTATAATCACGTATTTAGATAATAATCTCTATTCAAGTTTTGAACATTTTTTATTTCAATTACGATTTGTATCGTTTGAAATGAATTAATAGAAGTGTAATTATGTTGACTCTGGAAATTTTGTCACGTATTTATGGTTTAATTTTTTTAACAACTTCGTGTTATAATTAGATTATGAATTGGAGATTTGTAATTATATATATTTGATTGAGCGTCATGAATATTGAAAAGAAAATTGATTTACAGATCGAAAAAAACAGGTCTTGTTTTAGTTTTTTTAATTTATCATTTTTGTTACCTTGAATTTATTCTTATAACTTTTAATACAAAAGTATCTTGGGTATCTATTTTTCTATATACTTTGTCTAGCTTTGCTTATAATTATAACATATTTTTACAAAAATGTTAAATAATTTGAAAATCAACGTGAGTGCATTTGTTATAACATTATAAATGGATACCCTTTTTTGGGTAACTAAATCAAACAAATAAAAAGGTTTTGCGTAGATATTTGATGTTCTATAACATATTAAATGTATTACCTCATTTAATATAACAATAATTGCATAGAAATCATCAAACTATACTATGATAATTCACATAACAAAAATTTTAACATTAATATTGTCAAATGTTCTTATGGTTTTATTTCGAACTAACATATTATTTAAGACTTAAAATGAAAAACAATATTAAAGGAATTTTTTAAATTTTTTCTTTCATAAAGGTCTTTAATTTTAGTTAAAGATTCAAGAGCACGAATTCGCAAATCCGCATTAAAACGCTTTGAAACAATAAGTCCATAATTACATATTATTATTAAAAAGCTCCCCGCTCATCCCATTTTGTTGCTTATGTATGGCTGCCATTCTGTACCTTGAGCGTTGTGTAAAGGATCGGTAATGTAGTAGTGGACTTGGAATGATTGTAGAAGGATATGCTCTGGAAGTACCTTGTCCTGCTATTGTATCAGATATATACGCCAGAGCTCTGTAAGGAAAGGATTATATAATAATGCTTTTGGGCAGCAGCAATACGCAGATTTTTTGGTGTAACCCACTACTGCACTAATGATCACTGGTTTGGCACGAGTATATGCTCTGTGAAATGGTCGCCAACCTTCACTGAGAAGAGACACTCGAAGAAGAAGATTCAAAATAAATTTGATACAATGCATAAAGCTGCTTACACAACCAACAATCAAATAGTACTTGTTGAAGGACAAAGCATTTGATTGGTGAAGATCCATTATTATAATGATAAAAGTAGCTTTGTATAAAAGTGCATAACTAAACTAGTCGGTTTAGTTATGCATCTGATGATGACTTAGTCTATTTGGTCGAAACTAGTCATGCAAAAAATATAATAAGCTCAAAGTGAAGACAAAATACAAAGCTACTTTTATCATTATATCAAATAGTGCAATAATAAACCAATAGCTTTCACTTTTTTCAGGTGTTTTTTTGTTTGTTTTTAAAGAGGACGCTATTGGCTAGGTAACCGTTCGGTTGTCGGTTGTGTCGCGGCGCGTGTAGACAGCTCCAATGGGCAGTGCACGAGAGGCGATCCGCAGCTTCACACGCTCCGTGACAATCGGTGAGCGCCGATCTGGTGACGCCCCTCGACTGCGGCCTTAAAAACAAGTCACTCGGAACCGGTGCGACCGCGTCCCATACTATTTCATTAGATATTATTTCAGATTCCATACAGAGAGACAGCTCCTGCCCTCGGGCCACTGAAATTTAATAATTCTTAACTTCATGATTGGATAAGTATAGAGTTGTATGCTAAATACGTTTTTTATGCCGTTTTCCGTGGCAATGTCATCGGCGATAATTAATAAACTATTTTTTTTTTATGAGGAAATGTCAACTTTTGCGACTCGACCTGGGTAGTGGTGGGTTAGAAAATCAGATATTTAATGCGAAGCAATACAATAAAAACTGCTTTTTTTACGCCGTAATTTAAATTTAATAAATGTATATCTTAAAATAATACTAATCATCTGTAGATTTCGTAGATAAAACAACTGCTATATTTGATTTGTATTGACGTAGCAGGTGTACATATAAAATATTCTGATACGTAAAGTAGATAAAAGTCTGGTTTGGATGATTGTATATTGTTTAATTTAAAAAAAAACCTTGCTACAAAAACTGTCATGCAACAGAACAAGCAGTTTATAAATTTATTTTAATTTTATTGTACCTGTTACATTTAGGAGCAGAAATAAATATAACTGCCGTGGATTTTTCTTCGCAATATCCATCACTAGTGGTAGAGTGGGTTAGTGCTCGTATAAAAAGCTGTAACCGCAATTTGAAATAATGAGATTTTGATTATGTTATAACTATAATTGTGATTTAGTTATTGTCAATAGTGTGTCTATAAAAAGATAAAAGGAAAAAATATTTGTAATTAGTTGAAATTCATTCACACGTAAAGAAGTTAATTGAAATATATTGACGCACCCGCAAAAAAAGTTACGATAAAAAATATAATGCTTAATAGATTTGTATCTATAATATTATTGCATATAAAACCAAATTAATTATATTTAATGGAACTTTAAGACTTATTAAAATAATATTCAAAGCAAATAAAAGTCTTTGATTATTATTAGGAAGTATCATAAATTTAAAGCCACCCATGGTGCCTTTTTATATAATTGGATGAACAATTAATTTATTTTGGATATTACTGATATTACTTTTTACGATTTTAATGAATTGTAGATATTTAAAATCATTTTATTTAATATTATGCACTTAGCTATAATTCGAATCAATGTGCTTTGTGTGGATGGTAGTGGATTGCAAAAAAGGGGGATTGCGTTGGCTTGCGCATTTGCATTTAACAGTCTTGAGAATATACATAAGATGTTTTGTAACAAAGTCATGAAAAATATGCGTGAAGATGTGGTCAGTAGCTTGGCTGTAGTAGACAAAAAAAAGATTAATAAGTTGGAAGTTTTAGTAAGAGTATTAATTTTTATCAAACCTTTAATAAATCCTATTTAAATGACGTCATAACTATTTTTTTAAATGTAATAGTACAACTGTAATAATCAAAGTTTTCATATTAATTAAAGAATCACACCGAAAAATTATATGGATTAAAAAATATAATTATTAATATTTATAAATTTTTTACAATATGAAATATGCAGTCCGTTTTACATTGACACACACACACACACACTTATATATATAAATATATATATATACATATATATATATATATATATATATATATATAAACAATAAACAAAACGAAATTATACCTCTCACGTTAACAATATTTAATTTTAGCCCCGATTGAAAAAAAAAGTTAATTTTTAATATTTCCATACACCTTTGAATAAATATTCCCGTACATACTTATAATAATATTTTGAGACAGTGATATCTCTTGTGGCATGATCCTTCGGGGATCAGGACTTATTTTGCCAGAAAACCCAACGCTTTTCGCACAAGAATGCCATGGATCATTGACAGTACAGTCTCAGCATATCCCGCATTTTATTTTATGGCTTTAAACGTGTTTTTTTATATTTAAAGCGCGTAATGATGTCACTAATCGTTAATTTCCCAAAACCTATTAAGTTAATGACCGCAAGGGTTTTTGATTTTAATAATGCGGATAGTACCAAAAACTTCGACATGACTTGATTGTAAATATATTGAAAAATCGTTTAAATTTTCACACTTCACTGAATACGATTTTTTTATATTTATAAAGGCGAATTCGGAGATGTTACATGTCACATGATGCAGTCGTTAATTACCTTTTGACTGATGGTACACTGCCTCTTGATCGCGGCCAGGTACTCTCACAGACCCCCCCCCCCCCTTTTCATAGAGTTAATATGAGGAAAAATAAATATTAGTCGGTGGTTTCCGCGTCCCCGCAATGTAGAAGCACTGGTGCCGGCGCCGGTCTCTGGGATCACTACAGGGATCACGAAGAAACGTTTAAACACCTCCGCTCACCGCGCGCATCATCAGCTGCTGGGAGCTGGAGGGACCAGGCCAGGGAGGGACCCGGCAGTATAAAGCCTACTACGCCTTTCGGCTAACTAACGCCTTTATTTCTTATTAAATCTAATGTGGTGCTATAAAATGCAACGAAAGCACAAATAACAATCATCGATGAGAATAAAAGTGACAAAACGACAGAAACTTTTCGGATGTATCCCGGAAGTTTGAAAATCAAAATTGTTTCCCTTTGATTTTTTCGCCACAATAGTGTTGAGTAGAATAGTCAAGATGAACTTAATTATTTAGAAATAATAACAAAAAAAATTAACCGCATCAAAATAATGAGGGTTGTAATAATATTCACAGTAATTTTAAAATTATATAACGTCTTCCTAGTAAGGCACTCTTTATAGAGATCTAAGCAGATATTAGCTATTAAGAAAGAGTTGCGCAGGTATGTATGGGCTTACACGTAATATTACAGAACAGCTGATATCTCACCTGGTATCTTTATTACACGTCGCCCAAGGGCGTTGGAATTAAGTAGAATGCTATGAAATTCCTTATGGAACATTTATGATAAGGATTAATGTCCTTTTACAAGACGGAATTTTAATTCCCGGTTGTTCTATTATTATGACTAAATTATAATAAGCATAAAATAATCCACTTAAATGTTTATACGTCATTATCCTGCAGTTTAATTATATCGCAGGTGATATACAAATAAATGTAATCGCTAGGGATACGTTTTTGTCTTATGTGTAAAGTAAAACCAGGAAAAAAAATTACTAGGTATAACCTAGACATTAAAGGTTCATTCATAATTAAACATACCTATAATAATTACACACATAAATGCTGGTCTTGCTTATAGGTTGTGTAAAACTAAAATATATACAAGTATTTAATTCTTCCATGGATTATTATCAATTTTGATAAGAATAGTATGGATTAGTATTTTTTGCGTTTAAATATCTATTAAGTGATTGTCTTCGTGACTAGTTACTATACTTTTACAACACATTCGTTTTAGATTATTATAGTATATTGTGAACAAATAAAAAGTTTTCATCGAGCAATAAAAATCTCGGATTGATATGCAATGCATGCCAGTGCATTGGCTGCGAAGTAAATTATTTATGAGTAATAGGCGGGCTTATTCCCAGACGTTTCGGTAGAAACATCTGCCTCTTTCTCACCTCAAATAAGACGCGGGCTGAATAAATAACGCTCGAACATAAAGTCCATCTCATTACTCACAGCAGGGCTTGGAGTGACTTTTGTTGAATATTTTGCAAATAGTCGCAAGTTTTAAGAAAATGACAAATTTTTAATATTATTAATTACTCGACACATGGTTTATAGATTTAAGAAGTTTTATTATATATTTTTTTCTTTTTTTCACGATTATGTTGAAGTAAGAGGACTAAAACTTTAGCAGCTGTGTTCGACTTACTATAAGCTTATGGAATCGGACTGATTTTATTCTAGAAAATAAAATAAAAAATATTTCAAAGGGAAGTTAAGTAAAAGGGTTTTCCTTCTGTTTAAATCTTAAAACAGCATTTTGATTTTAAAAAATAGGTAAAACTTGTTACATCACTCGAATCCAAGGTTAGATTAAAATACTGGCCACTATATTACGATGTATTTTAGCAATAAAAAAAGAAACTGCTTTTTACAATATTTGATAATAAAATAATAATTATGTGTTGTGAAGATGCATCGATTTAATGGTGATTATTTTACATGAAACAAGCTCAAACCCTTAAATGACTTAAACAAGTCGGCGTTTCTCCAAAGTGAGGATATTTCATTTGTTTCGCTCGGTCAGTCTCCGTCCAGCAAAGCGAATAATAAGTAAAGCGCGCCTACGTGTAACGACCAACCTCACTCGTTTAATCACCACACAAAATAAAAAAAATCACACAGAAAAGCTGTATTAAATTGGAAAAATATTCAAGTTTACCATTTATCGTAAAAATATTTAAGTAGTTTAAAAAAACTAATGAAATGTGATAATAATTATACATCGTTAAAAACTTGAAGATAGATAATGTAACACGTTTTGATACAAAAATATTGTTTCAGTTATTTTCTTACCATTTGCCAATTTTCTATAAATTAATTAAAGCACCTTATCGTGGATCCAATACAGTATTTGATAAAATTGTTATTGCGATAATAATTTATTTTAATATATATGCATAATTAATTTGCGGTAATGCTCGTTACGAGTCCGCGCACGTGGTCTCCAATAACACAAAGCTGACAGTCCGATAGGAGAGCGACACTCAGATACCCGGGAAATAAATCAAGGGGAGGAGACGGAACAGCGAATAAATTATTGCTGCAATAAATCAACCGATTTATTTAGTATCGATGGAAGTTGAAGGGGTAATTGCCGAGTGTATGCATTATCAATTCAATGCGAATCTCTCCTCTCCTGAGTAAGTTGCGCTCACCTGGAACAATCCCCCTTTACCTTTGGATGCAGCATTTATTAACCACTTGCATACTTAAAGAAAAATGCGTTTAGGCGTAAGATTTAATATATGAATGAAAAAAGTACCCACATACTAAATTAAAGCTTTCACGGGTACATTTTTGATCAAAAACAAAACCAGTCCGGCATTCCTTACGCATTAACCAGATCCTTAAACGGGCGTGAAAAATTCGTATGAAATAACATTACGGCCCATATAATGGCATCTTCAAATCTTTTAGATACATAATTCGTTGGTCATGCTACCGAAAGCCATTTTTCTAATGACCACGTGCTGGAAGGGCAAAAAAGTTGATGGGGGCCGGGAGCGGAATCAGACCCCACCCCGGACCCGCGCGGGCCCCAGAGCGGAGCAAATCAACATGGTTTATGACCATTTTACTAAATATTTTATACAACTATGCACCAAAGATTAACGGCTGTATTCCAAAATTTTGATTACAGTGATCAATGATTAACAAGCTGTTAGATACACTCTTCAAACATTCTTGCCCTTCCTTTTGAGTTTAAAGTGCGTTTTCGCATTTTCAGGAAAATGTGCTAGATTGTATACATATTTTAGATTTTAATATCATGCGAATAGTTTTATTAAAAATTGTCTGGGTATAAATATAAAACAGTCAATCAATTATGTATTATTTTATATTGAATGCAAGTATTTAAAAGCAAGGTCATGTACTTTAAAATATGTAAGCAAATCCAAAAAATATTTCTTCAATTTTAAAAATCTTTTTAAAATTTTAAAAATACGGTATTGTTTCATTGCTGCAAGAGTACTTAATGCGAACCAAAGTTGTGAAATAGTGATTTAGCCCGCACCGCGCTTTGAGAGTCGCTGCCGACTCTGTGGTCTAGGCCTTTAATTATCTCCCTCACAAAGTGTGTATTTATTTTAAAAGCTCGCCCGCCAACCGCCGTGAGCTTAATCTATGATTCGATGATTGATGAGGAAGAGGAGATCCTCGGCCCTGGAGCGGGCGGCCTGGCCAGAGGGATGTCTTTAAACACAGGGAATCCTTTAAGAGTTAATCGAAAATACCCTTCAAGTCCTTAAAGATATACGTATACCTCTAATGACTTTTGTGCAATATTTTATGTGGTATTACAAAATTAGCAACACTTGAACCCAGTTTCTGTAAGATTGATCAACAAATAAAATTAGTTAACTAGCTGTCAGTTCGTTTTATTAGTTTTTTTGACGTGTGTGTGAAAACCCATTTATTTTAGATAAACCGACAATTATATTACACAATTTAAACAACAAATAAAAAATAATCATGATATTTTTCTGTTTCATAAAATACAGTAAATAAAAAAAAATAGCACCCAGGAAAAAAATGTGTACAATTATACATATACTTTGACATAATAAAAATGCTAGTCTTTTTTAAAAATATTTATAGCATTTAGATGCATAGTCAAACATTTAATGCACTGATTGCCATTTTATGGATTTTTCATGTTTTTATACGTGTATTAAGTTTAACATATCCAGTTACAAAACAATCAAGAAACCCAATGAAATAGAATGCAATTTTCGAACGAATAAAACTGTTCATTTCGTATGTCGTAAGAAATTAGCAATTATCTTTTTAATCACATTTATACAGGAAGCATATTGTACCAATACAAATAACACACATTAAATAATTATATCTACGGAGCCAATCTAGAGACATTATAAGTGTATCTTCGGGAAGCGAGATGGCCGGGGCGTTTATCTGTGCGGCAGCCGAGAACGCATGCGGCTCGCACCACCGCGACGAGAGGCCTGAGACTTGTGACGACATGCAATAGGTTGATGACGCACTGGGTTCTATGCCCAAAAGGTCTAAACACAAAGCTCTGATTAAATTAATTCATTTAAAACCATTTCAATCGACCCATGACTCACTAACTCATTGATACATATTTTTGACCAATTTCTATCAAAATGGTTTATATGAAACTGAAATAATTTTGAGACTGCCAAGACGGAGATCGAACCGGAGACCTATTAATTAAAAAGTATAATAGGCGTGCTTTTAAGTTTCCGTATTTTTTTGAACACTGAAAAGTGGATAATTTCAAGAGAAATATAAAAAATGGTTTATTCAAAGTATCGCCCTCTCCCTGGCAATACATGTGTACCGTGACGATAAAACGACGCGTTTTTGGACCGAAATCATTTATCCAACCAATTTTCTACGTCTTCAAAATTGGGCAAGTGTAGCTCAGCCAATGCGTGCGCCATCGATCAGAACAAGTGATAATCTGAGAGGGGTCAGGTCTGGCTGATACGGTTAAGTGTCAACGATTAAACTATTTTTAAAACAAGAAAACTTATGTATTTTATCATATCCTAAAACGTAAGTTAAACCGTTTGAAAATATACATTTAAGTGATTAAATTCTACACGTTACTTTAAAATTATGACAAAAGGTTATATAATGCACTTTATAGAAAAAAAAATAGCACAAATAAATACATATAAGACTTAAATATAAAAAGTAACAGTTAAGTCTTCTACACACGCTGCGATACAAATGGCAACCGAATAGTTATGGGCCAATAGCGTTTTATTTTGGTCATCCATTTGAAATTGCCATGTATTAATAAAACACAAAACCTTAGTGACTTAACAAAAACTAAACATAAAATTAGTGTGATATTTGATATTGAGACAAACTGTTTACTATATAAGACAAATCAGGTTTATAATTGATAAATGGTGAGAATCAGTAAGCCGATTTCTATATACATTTTTTTACATATTTCATGCTGTAATAATAGTGTTTCGGGCCGCAGGTTGATTATGGCTGGCAAGGCGCTATTATTATAACAAATATGGTATCAGTTGCAAGTCATCAAGTTTTAAAGAATTGTTAAATTTCCGAGATCAGCTGTTGGCACACGTCACGAGTCTCGCTCTTAGGGTCCACTGGTGGGTGGCGCCGGCAGAGCGCGCGGGCAATTATGATGGGCGGCTAATGGCCATGATTACTGGCCACCAGAATTAAACCATTCGGAGGATATCTCCAGAGCTGGCAGGACCCGCGTCGGGACTGATTGTGATTTACGAGCAGCCCGCGCCTTGTTACGCGGCAGATAAGGCCGGGGCGGTGACGCCATCTTGGCGGTTTTTTTTTTTTTTTTTTGAGGATTGAAGATTCTGGATGCTGGAAGTGCTAACCATTTGGTGCTTAAAATTCTCTTAAGGCTTTGTAGTCAGTTATTTTCGATATGTTTTAAATAAATTACACATAACATTTTATAGCATTAAAGTGCATCGAAATCGCTCAAACAGGCAATTAATATATTGGGAATCTGATAATGATCTGATCTGTCTTTGCAGACAAAAATAAATGGTCAAAAATAAAATTTATTTAAATATATAAAAAAGCCAGTTGCAATATCTTTAATGTAATATTCTGTTCATAATAAATGACAAAGTGAATGTATGAAATCCGCATAAATCCATTCGGAGGGTACATCAATCATTTCGATGTTTGCGGTGAATGTTTCTATAGTCATCAGTCTTGGAGATAGAAATAAAGAATTCATGATCGCTCCCCCGCACCCTCCGGGACTGTCCCGCACCCCCTTCAGGCTGGGACACGTCATCATCACTTCAGTATTCAACGCCATTGTCACGGTATTCTGTCTAGGTATATATTTTAAATAGACGGATTTACTCCCCCGCTGCCTGTATATTTATTTTATAGTAGTTTAACTTCGAATCGTTATTCATCGTAAGGCATTTTTTAAAAATATTTGATTAAAATAAAAATAATTATTGTTGATTCAAATGATAATTTTTAAAAGTTTGAAAAGTCGATTACGATTATTTAAAAAAATAATATATATTTTTTAATTGTGATCTGATTGCACTCATAACATTGCAATATATACTAACTTTTAATTGATTTCATAACATGCTACCAGTCTCCTTATTTTTTCACCCCTAAGCGTCTTGTATCTAGTATCCACTTTTTGTTGCAAGTTTTTTAAAATTAAGAGTGTAGCATATCTGAATAATCAAAAATAGTGTTAGCGATCGTTTAATGTTATTGGCATTGTGTTTTGATTGATACCTATTTTAATTACAGTGGTATTCTTAACTCTCGATAATGCATCAATACTAGTGCAAATATACTCGTTTATATTTTCTTATTTTGCGAGATAATTGATTTATACTTACGTTTGTATTCGAATAAATATTAATAGCTGTGACTAAACGAATAGAAGACGTGGTACGTTTATCAGAATCCACACGAAGGCCACCGGAGAAAAACGTGCCGCTAAGTACCGCAATGAGATGAAATCATATTTCAAAATAATTTAATTTGAGACGTACGTTTAGCGGGACGACCGATTACTCTGAGCGTTTTGCGTCTCTGGCGAGCAAAGTCTCACCGTTCCGAATTCCGTATCGAGCAAAAATCAAGATTTCAGATAAAATGCCTGCATTTCGAAACAAAAACATACGCTCCGAGCGGCATCTAAATATGAAAATCGAAACGTGTTTTACATTTAAATCCCAATCATGTTACATTGATAAATAACCTCACTAATGTGGGACCGTCGTGAGAACCGTCCCACCAATAATATATTGTGGTTGCAGCAGATAAAAAGTACTTTTCACTTCCTGTAGATGCACACACTCGGTATACTTGTGGCAGAAACCTGATTTTTTATCGTTTACCTGCGCATATTTCTCTCGGAAGGTAACTGAATATCGACAGGTGGAGATGAGCTTTGTCTCTGATTAACGGGCACGTTTCAAAGAAACATCGCACATCTACAAGATCTAAGATAAATCCCACGCTATTAATTAAGATTTCAAAATACAGGATATCCCTCAAATAAATTTGTTTATACGCCACTAGCTAGATAGACATCGTATTTTAATATTATATTTGTTAATTCAATCTCTTTTCACAGTTGTAAATGAACCGTTAAAACTTCTTGATAAAACTGTATAGAAAATGAGAAATAAATCACATACAGTTTGATATAATATATATAACTAAAAAGTTTTTCAACATAATCTGGAAAACATTTCAGTTATCTTAAGATATTTTGTCAACTGTAATCTCCTAATCATTTAGTTATTCATAATATAATATATATGTAAGGCAATTCATAAATAATGGTTATCAGCATAGTGTTGTGAGATTTTTCATACTGGGTAACTCAGTTGAATGTACTATTTATTTAAATATATAATTTAAATACAAACTTAGTAGAAAAATGAAACTTTTATTCGGTGTGAAACCATGAAGCATTTATTTTATTTGAATTTTTATCGCGTTTTTTTTAAATAAAAAAAACTTTGTGCTCTCCCCTCATGATAATAAATGCTGTAAGCGACAACCGATGACACAACTTCCATTGTCCGTTTGAGGGGTTGCTTTCTATTGTGGTGTCCCATCCCCCGGGACTGCGGGGATCAAGCTTCCTTTTTTATCTTCTGAAAGCGTTTATCGATGCGATTCAAGACTTGAATTGAATATTTTAAAATAGCCATGGAGGGGAAACGATAAAGCCGTCAATATGTTTTGGGTAAAAACATATTTTTTCTACAAATAAAATAAGAATTATTGAAATAAATTAATTGACGAATATTTCATTAATATGAAAGTACTTTGTTTTATTTTATTATGTATTTCTAACTCAATTAATTAAGAAATGAGTTTCACCTTCATTGTATATGTTTCAATGACACAATCATATTTTAACTTTTCCGTTTTAAGTAGTCGAATTGATATAAAAAGGCTACAAAGTAATTCTACTAGATATTGTTGATTTTTTGTTGAAAAATAACTCATACAAAAAACTTGCAATATTTTCAACAGTTTGGTTATAACTGTACTATAACAAAAAAATGCACCCTAATGCAGTGAAATAACTTCCTAATTTTGATTCCGGGAATCTCAAATACATAGGTTTTAGTATTATCATAGTCAAATTCTTTTTCATTTGCGTAACATAAAAGTTAGAGGTTATTTACCTGATAATTTTATTCAGATATCCCCCGATGAAAAAGCCTGCTTTGACTAAGTTATCCGCCCCCACCCCCATTTTATAGGTTTGATTAGGTTTATAGCCACCGCAACCCCTTTCTTCACTTCCTTACTGCTCTCCAGACTCTTCATAATAAAAAATAACAAAAAAGGCATGCAGGGACGGATAAATGACCCACACTTTATATTACAACAGTATGGTTTTAAATAAATAATATAAAAAGATTCACACTTTTCTTTTTTGATAAAAGTTTTAAATTACCGGATTTTTATATCTCATACGTTATAGGCTCAATAATATTTCACACATTATAAAGTTTTGATTAAGTAAGAACCAAACATGATTTTTGATAATATCTTATTTAAAAAATCAAAAAACCTTGCGTGGGAGACTGTAATGCTTAGTTTTTAGAGAATTCGTACGAAAACTTTCTATCGCCTAAACAATCTATGTAATATTTTTTATCTTTGAAAATGTCTTATATGTGATATTGTCTACATATTTAATATATAAATACACATTCGGCGAATTTATATTCTAATCTTCTGTATTGCTTTCGCTTGTGGTCTTATATTTATTGGTATAAAATATTGTAGTTTGTACGTTTCTTGTTCAACAAATTAACAATTACAATTTAACAGATAAAATGAAAATACAGTTTATAAGATTAATATATTATATTATTTTTTTAATTCGATCGCTGTGTTCACAGAAAAAATAAAGTTTTTTAAGACAAAATCCTAAAAATCCGAAAGCTCGTGCGCCAGCCCTGTCTGCTGTAAAAAGCTCGCAAAATAAAATAAACCAGTGCGAAGAACAAGCGAGCCAGTCAAAACACTCAGCGGAATTAATTCAGTGGTTGAAAACATTTCTAACTTTTATTAAACAAATTGACTTCCGATCGTTACTGAGGAACTTTCAATGCATTGGCTACTTACTGCGTGCCCGCCAGGGGTGGGCGAAGAACCCTAATAGAACTGGGGATTTACTTTTTCCTATTCTTTGGCGGGGTGAACTCTGCAAACTTTTATTTTTGAGGATTTATGTCGAAGAAACGAATTGTTTAAGGAAATATTTAGCGTTTTCTTTAAATAATCTCATAAATTTAGTTTATGAAAAAATTTATTGCATGACATGTCTACTTCCCATATTTTTTTAAAAATCTACTGTGTACATTTAAATATTAATCTAAAAAATATATTACAATAAAATTAGCAAACATAAACAAATGTGTATAAAACATTATTAAACCTACACAATAAATTTTTAAAGTATTAAATATTTCTTCAAGGTTTTTGCTTATAGAAGGAATGTTAAAAAATATTGAAATAATGAGAATTTAAATTATAAGTTTCTTAATGAATAAATATATTGTATAATGGATAGTTAACAATGAATGTTTGTAAGAATGATTTTCAATAATTTCCATAGGTTTATATGTTGTTGTTGGACAATGATATTTTAAAATAACACACTAAAATCTAGATTAATAGTGTAGAAAATATATTAAGAGGTTAGTTGCTTTATATACAATCTTTGAGTTATTCATTTTGTGTGACTTATCGAAACTTGCTCAAGAAGAAAAATGCAATAATTAAAAACTGAGCCTGCGCTTAGAAAGTTAAAAGAAATAAAATGCTTTTTGTGCAAGCCCTTTGGGGTTGTCAGTATTCGCAAGGCTGTTTATTTTCCTGGAAGGGTGAGAAGGGGTATGCAGGGGTCGCCTCCCCCTGTCCAGTGCTTTAGTGAAGCACTTTTATCGGTTTCCATTTTAAGATTTGTCGGGCCGGGCTGTTTGCATTACTTGTGTTCGGGTTAACTCACTTCACTGCACTCGGCCGGCGAGTCCTCCCGATGCGATGGGGTTTTATTGACTGCTGCGAAAAAGAAAAATTATAGTTTGTCTACTTTCAACCAGTAAAACGGACACGTGACATGTTTTGTATTGTATTTTTTGATAGGTATCAAGGATAAGTAAACTTGTCAGAATAAAATCGGTATACTTTAATAATCAATCAGTACAGTTTGTATATTTATTTACTTTTATAATGAAATACATGTCTACTTCTAAAATGTATTTAAATATAAATTTTAACCACTAGGATTTTTATTGACGTTATTATTTTGTTAATTTTTACAGTAACATCCATATACTTGATAATTTTTCATTAAAACTTTACTTAATTTAAAAAAAGACATTCGTGGATGCAATAAATCTAATATTTTTGCTCTAAATGTGAATTTGATCTATTTTATTACAAACATATTTGTATTAAAAACACTCTTAACTATATTGTATAGACACAAGCATGAAATATGCTAAAAAAAACAACAGTACGATTATATTTATTAATAATTAGGTTATTTGCTTCAAGTTTTGTCAATTTATATTGAAAAAACTCAAATGAAATGAAAGTGAACCTTATGAAAGTCGATTGAATTTTTTGCAAAACCTATTCAATAGAATAAAAACGCGTTACTGCGTTTAGTCAGTTTTGTCAGATTGTATTTGGTAGATTTGCTTGTATTTACTAACTAAAAGTATTGCTCGGCAGATACTTACGGCAGAACCTTCCATTGTACGTACAGTTATTGGGGTTCGAGTACTGCTGGGATCGGAATAAATTTGAAGGCAAAGTTACGAGTTGTTTACTCACCGAAACCGAGTTAGTTTTACGTAAAAGTACCAAAAGAATTCTGTGAATTCAGCAATAACGGAAACATAGGTGCGAATACAAGTATAATAAATTACAGACCCAAATATACTATAAATGATTTTTAATTAAATGCTATCAGTTGTGGTTCACGAAACGAATAAAATTGCGATTTGCAATCAGCCAATATCTTCCTTTATTTTAGATGTTTTTTGTGGTTTTGTCTAAGTAAGGAATGTAAAGTAGAACGCTATAGGCTAATTACAAGTAGTGTCGTGACGTGTGTAGAGAGCTTAATTAAAATGCAGTGTTACCTGTATCTCCATAAGAGGTCGACCAATGGGCGCGCGCCCCGCCCGACTCGCAGCCAACCGTCGTTGTCACCACTGCTGTGGTGACATTTTCCCCCAACCGCAGAGCGCCAGGTGAGCCATGTGAATCACCTGTTGGTACGGACCACTCCCAAGTATTTCTATAGCCTATTTTAAAGTTTTTCTTAACTGATATATTAAATAAATTGGTTTTTTTATCGTTAAAATAAAAATCTAAGTCTTTTACACATGTTTCAACACAACTAGCAACCGATTTGCAATAAGACAATAGCGTCCTACTTTGCGTTGTTTACTTAGGCAAAACACCCTAAATAAAGGAATGTTATTGACTGATTGCAAATCGGTCGCAAGTTGTGTAGCTGCGTGTGTAGATGGCATAATGAAATCTGTTTTTAACAAGAGAAACTTCAGTATTTATTTTATAATAGGTTTATATATATCATGATATTTTCCATGAATAAAATATTTACCCCAATTCATCTTTAAAATTTATGATAAAAGCTATAAATATTATAATACAGTATTTAATACATAACATGGTTCGTTATGCCGTTGCAAGTAAACAACTTGCAACCGATTTGCAATTAGCCAAGAGCATCCTATTTCACGTCGACAAGACCATAAATTAACACTTAAAATAAAGGGACCCTAGTGACTTATTGAAAGTCGGTACCAAACTGTGTCACGACATGTGTAGAAAATTTTACTTTTAAGTTGTACAATTAATTCCAAATGAATTATCCTGATGCATCGATTTAAATTAACTGTTTATAGATGTTCAAATCATGTCATTGCTGTACCTTGCATGAATGAGTAATTCGTGCGGATTGATGGAAAATTCACAAATCAGGATACATTTACTTATAGAGATAATTGTATAGGTTTTTATCTATAAATAAGTATACGTACAAGAAAAATAAATGGATTGCATCTGATTTTGAATTTAAGTTTGAAAAGAATATATATATATATATTTATATATATATATAATTGTTGGATGATTCGTTTGCAGTGTTTTTTTAATTGTGTGTTGATATTATTATAAGATGTATAAATTATATAATAATTTTATATAACAGTGTTATCATAACCCACACGCAAGAGAGCGATATGTATATGTGTTGCCTCGCGCAAGAAAAGGACACACTAAAGTCATTTATAAAAATGTCACATACCGCCCGAAAGGGACAGCGCGATGCAACGGCCGCGCGCTAGACGGAGACCGAAATAGATTGCCATGCGGGTCGGATTTGTCACCACGGCGGAGAGGAAGGGGGAATGGGCGGCGCGCCGGGAGAGCGGGACGGGGAGATTTTTGTCACTCGCTTGGCGACTGTCACCCGAGTGGGCGTGGCCGAGGCGGGCAGCACGTGCTTTTACTTTTTTTTATTTGCCTAGACTTTTTTGTCGCGCAGGCAATAACGATTCCTTTGGTAGTTCAATCAAGCTATATTTTCAACTTTTTTTTAGTTGCAAGGATCAAAGTGAATATTTATAGTCTTTATATTTTTAGTTGGTTGTGTTTAGAAAGTTTTTTAGCTTAGATTTTAAATATCAGCTAGAGATATCAAAACTGACGCTTTGATATCTTTGACAAAAGGGGACGTTGTTGCCTAATTGCAAGTCGGTCGCAAGTTGTGTCATGGCATTTGTAGAGGGCTTAAATGTTTTTTTTTTTTATAATATGAAAGTAAAGGCCTTTACACACGCATCAACAAAAGTTGCAATCTAAAAGCGTCACATAATTAAGGGTGTTTTTTAATGGTTTTGTCTAAGTAAACAATGCACAAGAAGACGCTATTGGCTAGTTGCAAATCGGTCGCAAGTTGTATCGCGACATGCATATAGGGCTTAAATTAACAGAAAATATTAAATAAATAGTTTTTCTTCTACCTGACTACGCATTTGCTCCACCAGACCCACGTGAAGGTGATTTTCTCGATTCGTGCACATATCCGCACGCGCACGCCTGCCCCTCTTGCCGGCGCCCCCGGGGCGGAGGCCCTGGCGCTCCGGGCACGCGAGCCCGTGGTGACATGTGGCTGAGTGGTGGCGTGTTCCCACCTCCATGCTAAGGGTATGGAGTCATGCCTGGAAAGAGAGAACAAAAAAGTAAATTGGATGATATTTGTTTCTTTTTTTACATAATAGAAAACAAAGCACGCAAACCTAACAAGAGCAGTTTTACTTTACCTAAATTTAATTTTTAAAAATTAAACAGCTACGAACATAATTTAAAACGAATTTGTTTGATACAAATATCACAGTTAGTTTTAAATTATTAGTAGTAAATTATTACTTTATATTATGTGGGTAAATGAAAAATCAAAATATAATTGTTTTAATATAAATATGTTAAATATAGATTTGGATTAATTCGTGACCAACGGTTAGCAGTTGCATATGGATTTCGGAATTTTAGTCCGCGTGAAGCGATTGTTCAATTCTGTAAAAATAACTATAAATTATCTGTAGTGAAAATTGAATATTCCTTACAATCGTGTTCCATATGATTCACTTTGACAAAATGCTGGAGACGTAAAATGCCAGGCGTTGTCGAAATTTCCTCTCACAAACATTTCTCGTTCAGATTATCAAAATTCAAGTGTCGCCTTTTCATCGTGGAGCATTTATAAAATTGTTGATAGTTTAAATTTTATTTTGCTATGTATTTATTAAATGAAAACTAGTTGAAACCAACATAATTATTATCTCTCTAGGTTTTTCTAAAATAGGTTTGTAGGTAATTTATATAAATATCCATATTTATTAATAAAAATGTATAAAATAGCCATTAGCAGCCGCGGGCGGCGCGAGGGGCCCGGGGGCTCCATCTCCCAGCCTCGGACACGTTAATGCTACTTATTTCCAATGTTGAGATTTTTCGTGTTCCGTGTAAAACAATATGCAAATTGTGCGATATGCCTCTGGCATCCACTTCTCCTCGAAACCGAAACATGAGCTGTTCAAGCCTGTTTTTAAATTTAAATTATTTAAACGGTTAGCAGAATTATTTTTTATTGCTACTGTACCGAAACACACAAGTATGTTTTATTTTATATCGAATCACGGAATATATTTATTAATAACTATTAAAAAAAATAATCCCCTAATAACTGCCTTTATTAGTATTTTACGGTAAAAAAAGGCAACCGTTGTGATTAGAATGAACACTAAACTGTGTGTAGAAGAATATAAATACTTAATAATTGACATATTATAGATGCTATTTTTATATATTACTCGTCAGCTTATCAAACGTCGATTCGGAATATAAAAATAATTTACAAGTAAATGTAATTGTTTTATATCAGTTAATATTATCCTGAAGATTAAAATAAACCGACAATATAACTTATACAATATAATGGTTATGAGATCACCCGGTTTATATTTCTACCGATTTTCCCCAGGACTTTACGGCTTGACAGAGAATTCCCGGCGCCCCGCGGGGGTCAGACGAATTGTTGACTCGCACAGAAATTAAATTCAAATGAGTCTTTATTGCAGCCAGTAAAAAAACGCAACCAATCCATACGAGCCGCACACACATCGTGAAACGAAACGATCATCGTCGGAATCCGACATTTTCTCTTCTTGGCCGTGCGTTATGCATGCCCGGAGCCATTTGAGTTATTTTTGAAAACGAATTAATATTTAGAGTTAGGGGTCTCGAGGCTCGGACTCAGCACGCGCGATTGTTTCGTTATTATTTTTTTGCTGGTATTATTGGAAAGCTATCGTGTCTCGGTCGGGTAAAGCAGATTCGGAGAAAGATTACTGCCTAATCGACGGCTACTGATTTTAAATTTGTATTATTTAATTTCGATTGATTGCCCTCCTGGCTTCTTTTCTTTAGCAGCAATCAAATATGAAAAATCTAAATGCAGTACAATAAAATATAAAAGTAATAACAACATAATTTTAAGCATTACAAATTCCCTGTGTATTTACTAAAGCCTACTACACACGTCGCCACACAACTTGCAACCGACTTGAAACTAATCATTAAAAAAAAAACCCAAAATAAAACTGATTGCATTTTATTTAAGTTGTGTCGCTGCGTGGGATTTAAGCCCTTATATTAAAATATAAATACATCCATCGTTGTCGGCATTTTTTTAATAAATACAATTTATATTCATTAACCTTTTAAAAAAATTGTATTTTAATACAATATTATATTAAACTACAGACGAAGGTCTCTATATTCTTTGCCGATGACCCTCAACATGACTTCATCAATAGGACACCTACTTTTTTGACGGAATCTACTGTTTGATAAATCCTTGAGCGGCCCTCGCGACCTTTCGGTGTCTCTTCAATAGCTACCAATTAAGACATTCATTTTTCATATTTGGGTTTTTCCACTTACGTGTCAATTTCATTGATTTTTATTTTGTTGTTTAATTAAACGTACCGTCAATTTGAGTATACACTAAGCACGCACAGAGTCATTATCTTTTCAAATATATTTAAAGCGCAACTTTTTTATTCAATAAGTTTAATTGTTGATTGATGGTTGCCATTGACACACTTGAATCTGATCCATGCAATTAAATTTTGATGGAATAGAATTGAAGTTGATTAACTAAATATTACTAAACTACCTGCGAATGAGAGTTTCAACAAAACTCAAGTATTGGCAGGAAAAAAACATTTGTTATGATGCAATTCATATTAATATGAGATAGCATCGATTTATCGAATTCTATACTTTGTCTTTTTAATCCATGATAAGGAACCACGACCCAAAATTATGGTTACCAAGCAACTTAACGCAAATTTGATAATGTATTCCTTGCTAGTCTAAAATGTAATTTTAAATAAAGTAGAGGCTATTTTTCCTTTGAACTAAGTGAATTTATACTTTTCCCCCAAAAATGGTTTTGCCATCTATTTCAGGCTGCTTCAATTTTTAGCATAACTTGTGCCCAGTATTTAGTAAGCGAACCATTTGCATGTGCCTTATGTGCATTAGACGTCACTTAATAATTAATCTGTCTTTTGATCACTTTAATGTAATACTTCTGATAAGCTGAAATTGCATTTGATGGCTTTGAACATTTTGTTGAGTTACAGTAAATATGAATTATATTTTTAAAAAAATCGTTGTCTACAAATTAAGTTGATTTATCACAATGTAATTTGTGGCCGAAAATCCAGATCCACCTGTTAGAAATAAAACGCACAGCGCATCTTATCTGCGGCTATGAGGGGCAATTACACCTCCGACCACCATCCCTTCAGGTTGGCGGGGTTTATTATTAAATTACCAAAGGGGCACGCAACGCGGGACATGCAAATGAGACAGACCGCCACCGCCATTGTTAGATGCCGCGATCTTTTGTTTCGGACTAGCGCTTCTTTTGTTTTGTTGTTTTTGTTTCGAGTGTTGCTCTCCGGGCCGAGTCAGCTGCCGGGGCAGGTAAGTGGGCGAGGTTGGGAGCTCTAGCAGCTGATGGACGGGCCCCGCTGTTGGGTCTCGCTGGATTTCGGATTGTTTATCGGGAAATTATACGCGTTACTTGTGAATGATTGATTCATTTTTGCTCATACATATATTTTTTAATAGTACCTAGAATTAAAAAAATACGTATCAATGTAAGATGGCCCCAGTAAGAGTTCATTATATATTTCTAAACTTAACATAATTAAATATATGTATACATATATATAAATATATCAGCAGTTTTTTGGAGGTAAAATATATAAAAAAAACGAGCGATTTCAATTTTAATAAACACTGATATCGAGCTCCATACTATCCCACAAAATTCGTTGAATTTATATTAGAATAATCAATATTGTTCGAAAAATTCACTTTGCATATATACCCAAGAATCTAATACACAATTAGCATACAGAATAATCCAGCACTCCCCAAAGGCCGATCGGCGCTCGAACGTAACGTGTGATCAACATTTAATAAATCGGGGAGGAAAATGCCATCCATGCTTTACCGAAATTCTAATGACGGAGTGAGTCGACGTTAAATTGTATCTTTACTGAATTTTAAGCGCATTTTGCTATTTTCTCTGCCGATGCAATGCTCTTGTGAGTCGTTATGGTAATTTGGAGATTTCGGAGTGGCGAGTGGCGGCTAGACCCGCCCGCGCCCACCGTGTCATTAGGAATTGTTGGCGAAAAATAAACAATACGTAATTTACGGTTAAGACTATTTTTTGAATATTTAGGCCGTGTAGTACAAAGGTGATTGTCTCTAAGAATTTACATGTCAAATAAGAGGTTGCAGAATACTTAAAAAAGCGAGTCTTATAAACCGGATACCTTTGTAAATACTTTGCAAATTTAGTATATACGCGTCGCAAATGAGAGTCTTGCACAGAATACGCAATTAAAAACAATTCATGAAAATCGTAAAAAAGCGCAAGGTCTCTCTCCTATTTGACCATTATCCTGCAGCTGATTTTCCAAGGAAAAAATGTAAATAAAAATGGGCGTTGGAAGGAGAAAACTTATGTACAGCCGAATTAGTATGACTAATTCGGCCTAGGATAAATAAGGATTCAATGAAATGGTCACCAACCTTCTTTTAAGAAAAGCGCTCGAAGAAGAACACCAAATTTTATTGTACAATTTTTGTGATGATAATGTAATTGAAAAATTTTGGCAAAATTTTTGAAAATAATTGAGTTATGTTGACTAGTTCAATATGCGTTCATTGGCTTGGATACAGCAGAAAACGTAAAAAAATAGAGCAAGCCTAGCCACCAAGCAAACATCTTTGTTTGTTGTAATGATAATAATTAAACAATCACGCATTATACACGCGTTGTGAAAACTGTTGTATCATGATTCGAACAAAAAAGAAAACAAACAGTTAAGAAACAAAACTTACAATTACAAAATTTTAAATTACAGAGTTGTAAACCTGCCTAAGTAAATTATACATGAAGGCCAATTGGACAAATCGCACTTAATTTTGTGAAATTAATTTGTGTCTCGTGTCGCGCGAGCAAGCTGAGAGATCTCTTAAGACATCAACAAAAATTGCCTTTAAATTAAGCCATGGCATGCGCCCGCAGCACGCACTTGCTCACGGAGCGTGTACCTTCTGCCACAGGGACAGTAACACCTATATATATATATATATATATATATATATATATATATATATATATATATATATATATATATATATATAAATATATATATAAATATATACATATATATATATATATATATATATATATATATATATATATATATATATATATATATATATGTACATATATATATATATATATATATATATATATATATATATATATATATATATATATATATATTTATATATTTAAAATATTTGACAGATTTAATGGCTTAGGTATCGTGAATGCAACTTTGTGCAAGAGGCACTAATCATACATTGAAATCTGAAATACTTATAAAAGTATATTTACTAAAATTAGTATCGCGTTTTTTGTAAAATGTTTGGTCTTAATTTTGTTATTTATAAACTATATGGAAAAATTCTTAAACATATAAAACATTTAAAAAAACATGTGGTTTTAATCATTTTATTTACTTATTATATAAAAAAGTCTCGTAAAGATATATTATAATATTTTTAATAATTTTTTTAGGAACACTTGTTTGTTTGTATTTCCATGTATGCATAATAGATTAATTTATTTACTCTATATATTTATATATATATATATATATATATATATATATATATATATATATATATATATATATAGGTTTTTTGAAAGCTTTGAATGACAAGGAATTTGTTTTAGAGCAGTTCATTAGTTATATGTATTTCATAAATATAAAGATTAAGTTTAAAAGTGAAACCAGATTTTTGTACTTCTACAGAAACATTTAACGAGTTCTCTGTACAGAGTAGATAAACATATTGATGTATGTTTAAAAGTATGTCGGTAAATATAATGCTTAAAATTATTAAAAAAACAAAATATCTACTGATGTATTTGTAAATTGACATATGCAAGGACTGCTCTGCGCTGCGAAAAATGTTCATAATCTGTCTCTCCTGTCTGTTTGGGGCCAGAGAATACCACTTCAAGCAGGCACTACTCACTACACTCTGTAAAGAAATCAGTTGTTCCATAGATTGTGTATTAATTGTTTATTATATAAAGATGTTTCGATAAAATAAAAAATCAATATCTATATAAATTTATTTTAAAGTGCAACGGTCAAAGTGAATTAAAACCGTAAAAAATAAAATGCCTTCTTTTATATTTCAATGCCGTTTTTACTTCACTATTTGTTTATAAACATTAAAAATTGTTTCTAAAATTTGGCCTAAATAGGTTGGATAATTGAGTTACGCAACTGCAGAAAAGTATCAATTACAAATGCTGCTACTCAAACAACATAAAACTTAACGTAGCAGTTTTTTTTAACTCCTGTAATGCTAATGAATTATATTCTTCTCACGTATAGGAATGATAAGGAATTCTATAATTCTGCACTCACTGTACTGATGACATTAATTATATGGTTTGTACACTGACGGACAAACGAATGGTGACTACATCTTTTACGTTATTTTCTTGAGCTTAACTATAATAAAAAAAAAACACAAATTAATGTTGATTGAAATTTGGTTGCAAACCAAGCAGCGACAGGTTGACTTAAAAAGTCCTAAAAATATATGAAGGGCTATCACAGAATAAAGGCCTCTACGCAGCGACACAACTTACGAGCTAATAGCGTTCCTTTACTTTGGGTGTTTTTAATCGTTTTTTATATGTTGAAAACGCAAAATTGGACGCTATTGGCTAGCTGCAAGTCGTGTGTCGTTATGTGTGTAGAGGCCTTTAAAGATACGTGGGGTCTATCACAAGACAGTTGGGTTCCCCGGTCGCTCCTCAAGCGGTAGGGCGCTCGGCGGGCGCCGCGGGCCCTGTCGTCATTATCGGCCGTCATAATGATTACCGAGCTCGTTACCGCGCCATTACCCCTTAATGACGCGTCTCCTAATATCACAGCTTATTGTTACCAACAACGCGACGCCAACATCAGCGACAGATTTGCACTCTGCGCCACCTCGGCGAGTCCATCCATGCTTGAAGGAGGCGGCTGGTGTTGAACTACTAGCCATATGAAAACGTATAAAATATATTTAATACTATAATTATAATGATAACAGTACCTTTGTATTTTGTCTGCACTATGAGTTTATTAAAATTATTTGCATTACTAGTTTCGACCCAATACACCGGGTCATCATCAGATGCATCACTAAACTATTGGGTCGAAACTAGTAATGCAAATAATTTTTATAAACTCAAAGTGAAGACAAAATACAAAGGTACTGTTATCATTATAATATTGGATCTTCACGAATCAAACACCTTGTCGCCCAACAAGATATATTTTATACATCAAGAGTATTTTTAAATCGGCTTATGTGTTTACGTGTATTGGAGCTTAAGTTTAAGTCTTGATACATTGCCGTTTTTTCTAAGAGGAATTAAAGTGATCCGATTAAAATTAACGTCTTTCAGAATTATGATTGAACAATTTTTTTGACAAATACAGTCAATTGTTAAAGCGAGTTTATAAAGTATGTTTTTATGTCTGTGCAATTTTTAAACCTGTTTTGGTGTGTGCTCGTAGCTTTTGGCAGTCGTTTTTATGACTCGGTTTGGTTTCTTGGGTGCATTAAAAACTCTTGAAGATGATCCCAGACGGTTATCGAAATGTCGGAGTTCCGTAAATCTATAGCAACTCAACACCCAAGAAATCGAATCACCCCAAATTTCTCGATTGTCATATATTAAGCCCCAAATAAGAAATTTTGCTTATTAGTATAATGATATTAATTAATAAATTTGATAACTTACAACTAGTTCCTCCACTTAAAAAAAGCATTCAATTAAATAAATAGCTCAAAACCACAGTCGATTTTTATAGACGAAAATTATGTTTTTATTACTAAAATCAAGTAAATAAAGTTTTATTTACATTAAAAAAAAAACATGACGTAATCAGTCATTTTTACCTAAATAAATGTAATGTCGTGACTTAATCCATGATTTTATTGAATAATCTTTACATCTAAAAGCCTTGATTTTATCTGCAACTTATACTGATATAATTATTATAATAGGTAGCGTTAAATTTTCAATGTCTGCTAATTTGGTACTTGGGAATATATTTCCTATTTTTGTAGATATAATCTAAGCTTAGTTATTAATAATGGAATTATTTCGGTTATTAAAAATAAGCATTTATCTTTTTATTTTATTAGTTTTATTATATTTACAATGTGTAAAATTTAATTTTGAATATGACATATTTTATCTCGAATGCTTTGACTTTCTGGTATTTTAAGTAAATACTTATAAAAATAATATTTTTCTGTAACGTTACAAAAATATTGCAAGCAAAACGTTATTAAACAGATCATTTAAATTGAAACTATTTTTTAGTAAATATTTCAAAAATTATATATTTCGATAACAAAAGTTAACCCATTAAATCATTACATATAATTTTTTTTTGATATTTTAATTAGTTTGAATTTGCCAATTCATATTTTGGACATCCAAAATGTTGAAGAAATCGTTTAGAAATATTTCAACAAAATTCAATTTTGACATGTTAGTTGTTATTTAAACTATTAAAGCCTCATAATATTCGAATTTCACCTTAAATTTTTTTTGTATTGCCGAAGCTTATATAATATTTAAATTGGTATCTATTAGTGAATTTTATAAAATAAGAAGCTCCAATCGATCAAGCATTTATTTATAATGCTTAAAAGTTCTCGGTGAATGTGAATCGTTTAAATAAAACCACCATAATGTTCCTTCTTTACATTGTATGACACCTAAAGGCATTTTTAAGTTATAATTTTTTCCCACAACGCATTTTCGGCATTCATCAAATTTCCGAATAAGTGAATTTCAATTAATTTATTCGAAATTCCCCCAAAAAGGTCCTGGCTCGAGGGGACTCGGAGCCGCCATTCCTGGAATGAAATTGGTCTTTACTGCCGAGCCTTCAAGTTGCACATGAGATATCATAAAAGCCAATACGTTTATAGTGTTTAATTCTCGAGTCCTCGGGCGGCTTGGAGTGAAAATAAACTTCACTTCGCGACGAGTGTTCTTCCTCCACCAGCTTTATGATATATTTTTTATTGAGACTGCAAAAAAATATAACCAATAAAATTAAAAAATATATGAATAATATCATCTGTTGGAAAATTCATTACAAAACCAATATTGTTGGCTTTCATTATATTTGCATTCAAAATCTAAAGATAGTGTTGGTTTTGATGAGTAATCGTAATTTTTATGTTTTATAATAAAAAAAAGGATATAAATAAATAATTGAATAGTTATACTAAAGTAGAGCTCAAAACGAAAGATATTTATGATTAATATGTTTACTTCTAAATATTAAAAAAATATATATTCTTGTTGAGGGACATCCATCCATTATTATAATGATAAAAGTACCTTTGTATTTTATCTTCACTTTGAGTTTATTAAAAAAATTTGCATTACTTTTTGCGTTTAGTTATGCATCTGATGATGACCCAGTGTATTGGGTCGAAACTAGTAATGCAAATTTTTTTATTAAACTCAAAGTGAAGACAAAATACATAAGTACTTTTATCACTATAAAAAAATTATATTTTTATATAAATAAATTAATAGAAGAGTTTTTGAAAATATTTAACTTTATAATTTTTACCATAAAAATGCTGAAATTACCGGTAAGTCAACAGTGCGTGCTGGATATCATTATCAACTTACCATAAAGCGTGGGAAGGCTCCTTCGTGAAATACTTTTTCGAGCTTCACTTTCCACCTTTCAGATGCCTGAAATATTCAGCTAATCGCCTCCCCCGCCTGTGGGGGATGAATTAAAGGAGAATCCCCGGAATGCGGCCGGCGACGTCCAGGGCCAGCGGTTCTCATGGGCGCGGCGCTGGGCCGCGGGCCGTGATCGCCCGACGTGGGCCGCGGCGGGCACAGAATACCACTCGGGCCATTCGTGTGATATCGTATTCACCCTCGGGCGGCTTCGGTTTTTTCGTGGCCTGTCTTCTCATATCTCCCTGTCCTTGAGGCGGGCCTGTCATAAGTAATGCATGGAAATTTCCCGGTAAGCTACGCCTCTGAGATTCGTATCGAGCTGTGGGTGTATCTTCATATAAAATGCAGTCAATGCTGTTGACTTGTTTCTGGCACAAATACCTCAGTCACTCGCATACCTGGCTTTTATTGGAGACGGTGATGCACAGAAAGTATACAGTATAACTTCTAAGAATATTAATAAATTGTATTTTATATTTGAATACTTGAAATGAAACGTGGATAGTGGAAGGCTCAAATGCGAATCAAATTTAAATTCAAGTACTTGGTGGTATTCCGTAATAATATTTCAAACTTTTAATTTTGTTTTAAACGACTGGTCTTGCTTACTTTATATGTTGACATTTTATGATGAAAATGCCAAGAAAAAAAGTTTGCGAAACTAGTTGCTAAAAATCAAATATAAATGTTAAAATGAGTTACGAATTATAAACACATGAAATACTCGCAGTAGAAAGCAATTAAAATATTTTATTTTATATATAATGGAACAATTATTTACTGTAAATTGCAATAAAAGTGCTTTGATGTATTATTAGCCTTACAAATTTAATTTTTTTTTTTTTTGAACTAAAGAGATATTTGGATATCTTTATATGTTACTATTATTGAACCTTATGAGTCAGTAAAACTTGTTTGTGAATTTAATGTTAACTTAAGTAATTTGATCTATCATTAATTTATCTTTATATCGACGTGTAAAAAATTATAGGTCCAAAGCAAATGTTTTCAGTAAAGAAGACATATAGCAGCACCCAACAATTTTGCGTGATTACTGCTGTGAGTGATATCTTGTCTGTATAATTAGTGATAATCATATTTATATTATTATATCAGAATTAAACATGAGTTAATTCAACAACATTCACATCATCTTGACTATTTTACAGCAGGTGCATGGGGTTTCACACGATCAAATCTTCATTAAAATAACACATGTATTGAGTTAAAATTTTCAACGACAGATGGGCGATCGCACTCATTGCCGATGGCCGCGATGGCCGCGGTGTGGCTTTCAAAAACAAAATGAATTAACCATTTTTCTATTTGCATAGCAGGTAAAATCTAAGAGCACCTAATAATTAAATAATTATAATCGCACGGAACTTGTTACCTGTAGTCCAATCTGATAATTATTGTGGCCGGGTGAGTACACAAATAAAATGAGACTCATCGCTGCACAAAAGGAGCATACGGTTCCTTATAGACTTTTGTCTTCTCACAAAGTGCCGGCATTGATATGTGATTATTCGGTAGACGTTAATTACGTTTTTATTCATAGGTGTCTAACTCGATTAACGACCGCTTCTTAGAGTATTTTTTTTCAGCTTGGACTGAAATAATAAATTGTAAAGGTGATATTTGAAATCTATCAAGCAGCAGATATTGGAGGTGAGCCAAATAAGTAGGAAAAACTAAATTCGACGCTTAAAGTTTACAAAAAAAACTGAAATGAAAATAATATTTTTCAGTAGCAAGTAAAACAAAACCGTAAACAATTGTAAAATATACTAATTAATTCGAGATGTTCAAATCTACACTGGAGATATTATTTGTGTTGGTTTTAAATCAATAAGTTAAATTGGCATCTTATAACAGACAGATTGTTTGTAAAACTAGTCGCATTAAAAGATAAAACGCAAGCGTATGAGGCACTTAAATTTAAATAATTACATTTATATTATGACAATTACAATGACTCAAATATGTAATAGAAAACTCGTTTTGGTGTTTACATAGAACTTATCAATTATCAAAATAATTTTAGTTGACTGCACACAGCGAGTTTTAAAATTATTTTTGTGAATAAAATAATACAGATCTAACAGATGTGATTTTTATTTATACACACGACGACCTCAAGTCGATCATTAGTAGGTACATTGGCAAATCGCCGCCGGTGGTCATCGCATTCATTAAAATCTCTCGGGTCATTAACGACCCCATATCGTCGTGAATAGGTTAATACGAGCATATGTACTTCTCGCGGTTGTACATAATATGCATACACGCCGAGGCGCACACATATGTAAAGATCCATTTCAAACATCCAAAGTGTTTCTAAATCAATCAATGTCAGGTCACACAACGGGTGACGACAGCCGGCCGCGGGAGAAGCGCCCGTACGGACGGCGGGGCTAACGGCTCTTTTCGCTTGTCAATGTCCAGTCATAGGTTTTTTTTGTTTGATTTAAAAATAATTTGATATTCGTGACGTCCGTGTGAAAGGACGCTTCTTAGAAGGTATCACGCATGCGCCGCTGGATTATCTTGTGTCTTTGGTGTCATGGCGGCCGTTGCTCTATTCATGATACTGTCTATGGCTATTCATTGACGTTAATCAATTTCAGTGGAAGTTACTGCCTTGAGACTTTCCTATTCATGACGGTCAGTAAATTGTAACCGTAAGAAAAATGATTTCAGCTAGACGGCGATCGACTTTAAGTACTTTTCTTTATTACTGCTATTGAAAGAGATTTAAATTACACTTTAGTAGATAATATATTATAAAACAACAATATTTCTTTAATGTCTAAAAATTATAACTATACATTGACTAATGGGCGTATGTTGTGCCTTCAGTATCTTGATATTGGCACTCGATTATATATTTTCAACCCTATTTCCTTCTGTAATTTATATTTTAGCTTATACTAGAACATTTTTATTTTATCTGCTTTCTAAAGAATCAAGTGGTATTATTTATATTTTATTAAATATATCCACAAATATCATATATGTATGAATGATGGGATATGTATTATTTTATGATATCATTTTTTGGTAAGTTAACCATAAGATCGTTGTCTCTATAAAACTCTTGACAAAACATTGGTTTGATTGTTTAATTTTTTTTAAACATCTTATGGTTATTTTATAAGTTTAGTCGCACTGAATCATAATTAAGTTATTAATGAGTGTACCTATAAGACATTTTCAGAAATAGTTGTGTTAAAAATAAAACAAAATTTCAAGTATTCTTTTCATATTTAATCATTTATGATATTTTTATATATACAATAAATACATTCAATGTTTTGAGAAATACTCAGAATAATTACAACATGAGGAATAATCAGGTGGTATTATTTTAATTATTGAATTATTCAATCGTTACCCCTGAAATCTTTAATATTTTATCTATGTATTGCACAAAAATTATAAAATGAAAATATTTTCTGTCTTGGAGAGTATATGAAAATTAAAATCTCTTCTAGGAACATTGTATTTTTGTCAGGTTAATTAAATAATAGTTTTTCAGGGTTTAAATACAACAAATGATTTGTCTAAGTGTGCTTAAAACACAAACGCCAAAAATTATATTGTAACAGACATACCCCGAGCTACGTCACTACCCCCTTAAGTTACAGACATGCCCCGAGTTACGTCACCACTCATTAAGTTGCGATGCCGTGCTTCGGAGATACAGATACTTAATAGAGTAGGTTATTAAACAATAAAAAATAAGTGTAATAGTATTTTAGTATGGAATTTATCTATGTATAACGTAGGACATACGAATTATTGCAGAAATGTAAATGTAAATTTAAATAAAATTAAAAAATAATAAAACACTTCTTCGACTAGTTGACATTTTCAGTCACGCCATTAGTCGGTGTGACCTAACCTCGGGGCTCGACTGTAATAAAATGAGATTCTCACCGTATTTACTATTTTTGTGTCCTTTTGTAAATAAAATATTTTACATATTGTCTATTACATGAACACGTTTATCTAGCTATTTTTTCTATTTTTATAATTCTATCATAACTACAATAAATATCTAAATACTGACATTAGCGAGTACAGTTGGCAAGTCGTTTGTGAAAGATTCCACCTTTTCAATTAGGAAGCGAAATCCCAAAAATGAGAAACATATTTGGTTTATTGCACTATTCATAAATAAATTTAGAATACAATAGGATAATAGTAAATTTTAGACTAACGGATAAACATTATGTACAGCAATTACACATTAGTTTTAAAAAATCACTGGGTAAGACGCGCCGTTTAAAACGGCCCTAAGAGTAACACTTTGATTTCTCGAAACTCCTCTAGACTTACACCTAGTTTTTACACATGAGTATATTAATACAAAGGTACTGGCTTTATTCAACTAATAACCTTAATTACGATGATTATGTGCGGATTGTATTAAATTATTTCCTATAATACAGCGTCACTTATACTTGAATTATCATAATTATTAGAAGGGTTCGTAAATATTAAAACGCACGTAGTCTCACAACACACCTCGCCCGTCGCCTCCGCAGTCGTCTATATTACTGGTATACTTAACGCAACGCTTTTGATTATCACGAGTGACCGTTGTCGGAGTCCCGCCTTGGATGGATGTGCGAGTGGGCAGATTGGTTGTCGGTATGGGCATTTCTCTTGGTTCTGGATAAGAAGGCTTTGGGGCAACCTTCCACCTTGCATTTGTATAATTCCAAGCGATGTATCGTTTCACAGTGATCCTTCAGAGATCCCAAGTCTTTCAATCGCAAAGAACAGTTTCTACAGGGGAATCTGCCTTCGCTGTCTGGGTTCGGAGCTTCTTCTTCGATGCAGTATATTATGTTCGGAACAATCGGAGGGGAGGAGGGAGACCCACCCTCTGAATGCGCAAGCGATAGTGATTTAGGGGAAGGGTAGGAGTGGGGAGAGTCGGATTCCGGATAAGTCTTTCTGCTGTGATAGTTTCCATTCATTCCCGGAGGTAAGAGACCGAGAGGTAGCCCGGGAAATCCGGGAATCATGCCAAAGTGCGGTAGCATGAACGGTCCGGGCGGGGGAGGAACTTCCCGGCCATTGATCATTTGCTCAGTCAAACTCGACAAGGGAAGAGGACTCAATTTTTCGGAGCTGGAATTATTCTTGGATAAGTCATCCGGCTTTAAAGGCAGATTTTTTAATGCCTCCAGTGGTAAAAAGTCAGAATTAAAGTTTTCAGGGAAAGGGAGTCCTTGATTCTCAGCGTATAATCTCGCTAAAAACTCTGATTGCATTTGTGGGTTTGCCAGTAACGAGGCAAATGGATATTTTTCCATGAAGTTAGGTGGTTTATCTGAAGAGGTAGTGGATAGTAACTTCCTGTGTAGGTTCAGGTTGGCGCTATGCCGATCTCTACTCCGTTTGGATGGAAAGGCTGCGTTGCATCCGTCAACGTTGCACTTATGCATCAGTTTTAAGTGAACATTTTGGTAATGCGTTTTAACTCCAAAGTGATTTTGAAAGATTTTTCCGCACGCAGTGCATTTCCTGGGATTATCTTTATCGATCGGCACATCCATAGTGCTTATAAAAACTCCGTTATCGAAATGTCCATAAATTTCATTTTGACTGTCGTCTGAGTGCCCGTCGCTAGAATTTTCATTGGAAGAAGAAACCGATCTTGTTGGACTCGATGTCATATTACGAGACAAATAATCCATAGGCTGAAAATTATCTTTGGAGTCACTGGGCTTATTTTCCGATTTATTGGATAGTGCTCCAAAATCTCCATGCGATAAAGATTCCAATCGACGCAAAGCATTACCAGAATCTATTGAGTGCTCGCTTTTGTTACTCTCAGCTGGGCTGATGGGTCTTGTTAAATTTTCCGCTTCATTTTCAGTTTCTCTTTTAATAAAAGGCGAGGCGATCCTTACCGGTTCTTTAATTTCATCAGCAGAATATTTTTCTTCGTTGGCATTGAAGTCTGCAACGCACACAGGCTTAGTCATCGACAGATTCTGAATCTCGTTCTCCTCCGCCGGTGGCTTATTCTCTTCTTCTTTGGGTTCGCACTTCACTGGCATGCTGTTGAGTTCACTCTGCGAGAGAACCTTCACTTTGGGCTCCTCGCTGGCCGGGCTTGGATCTTTGGGGCTCGGACTCGGCATTTCGACCTTGACGCGTTTTAAGTCCAGCACTGAGTTTTCTTGTACCGGAGTTGGAAACTTTACGCCGTCACTGCTGTCATTGTCAGATAGGTGATCGGACACGTGAGAAGAGGATACTGCGCACCGTATCGGGTTTTGATTTTTCCGTTTTCTTTTGCTCGCTACCAGTTGGACCACTTCATCTTTTACGTTATGAGTTTCGTGCGAACTTCCCGCGTCCTCGTTGCTGTCGATGTTACTGTTTACTTCTTCTTCTGCATCTGAAGCAGATTTGATTCTCTTTTCCGGCATGCTGAAGTCCTCAGGAGTATCCGATATTCCATTCTGAACGCATTCCGCTGATTCTGAAGGAGTTTGATCTGATTTATCAACGTGATCTGAGTAATCAATTTGATCAGGCTCATCGTCGTCGTCATCACCGGCAACAACGACAATTCCATCGTCATCGTCCTCTCCGTCGTCATCTATTTGGCTTAAATCGACACCCGCTGCGTTGAAAGCTAACGCTTCTTCGTGAGCTTGATTTTGAAGCATTCGAGCTCTTTCATATCTCTGCTGGAAGCTCAGATCAAGACTGTGCTTGTAATCAATGGCTTGGGACAGTCCAGGGTGGTGTGGTCTAAGTTCTGGCGGAGGCGTTAGTAAGGGGAACGCTCCGAATGGATTCAAGGATCCGAGGGCCGCAGCGTTGGGGATACCCAGTCCGGCGGCATGAGGGGATATAAGAACGGGGTGCGATTGAGAGCTTCTCCCGTCGTGTGGAGAGATCTTTCTTCGTAAATGAGGAGAGTGTAACTTAGGATTAGGGTTAGCACTGTGGCGGTTTCTTGAGCGTCTAGAACTAAACATCATGCTGCAGCCTTCCACTGTACATTTGTGCATCTCGCGGAGATGAACCGCCGAAAAGTGAATCTTTAGCGCACCTTTATCACAGAATGTTTTCAGGCAAACATTGCACTGAACTCTCTTCTTTCCAGTTGCCGGGTTAATAAACTGAGTGCCTAGGTTTAGCGGCAGTTGAGACGAACCCCAGTGTCTCTTGGTTGGAGTGAGGGGCTTGTTGGTGTTCGGAGGCCTTCCGGGTCTCGCGGGCCTTGGCGCCGCGTCCTTGCTAAGGTTGAGCGCATTGTCATCGTCTTCAGACGGGGGATCTTCCGATCCCATGTCGCTGCTTCCAGTGACACTGAGAAAATCAGAAGCTGTTGCCGATGGAGACTTGCGGCCGGTTGATGTCACGAGACCGGGAAAAGATGCCGCCAACCCTGCTGCAGCGAAAGAGTTTCCTGCTACGACTGCAGCCATAGCAGCAGTGTGATTGAACGAATTACTCAAAGACATCGCTACCGATGACGGAGGCAAGGGTCCAGGAGGTGGTAAATGCAGCATTGGATTGTTTAGACTCAAGTTCATGAGACCGGGAGGAGGCGCTGTATCTGAAGACGCGTCGGAAGTTCTTCTCTTTCTGTGATAGTGTCCTTGACTCATATCCGGACTTATCTGCGGAGGATGCGAATTAGTAAAAGGACTCAAACTTGACCCCATCTTTCTAAAGTCAAACGGCTGCATATTCTGAAGACGGTTAAGTGGGGATGCACTCAGACTTTCGTGGTTTGAGGATGGTTTGGAACTATTGTAGTGGTGTCTCTGCGGTGAGGGTTGGTGCGAAGAAACTGGAGGTCTATGGTGGTGATGAGAAGGAGGCTGCGTCGGAGGGGTGTGTCTTCGTCTCGATTCACTCTTGGACGAGCTTTCGATCGACGGGGAAGATTTTCGCTTATCGTGCTGCCTTCTGCTTCTACTCTCGTGGTAGTGCGCCATTTCGGCTTGGAACTTTGCTTCTTGGTTGTACTCGCTGACCTTTAGGTATTTGTCGTGGTTGTAGTCGTGGCTCTTGGCTCCCTGGTCGCGAAAGTACTTGAAGGTGTCCATATCGGGGGGGTAGGCGGCCAGGTAGTTGCGGAAGCCATGCAGGGCGTGATGAGCGCCGAGCTCTCCGAGCTTGCGCAGGTCGGCCTCCAGGCGCAGCTGGTGCAGCAGGCGCGGGTCGAGGGGCGGCTCTGGCAGGGGCGGGGGCGGGGGCCCTCCCCGGCGCCGCGCGTCCCCCCCGCCACCCCCGCCCGCCCCGCGCCGCAGCAGCTCCTGCATCACCAGCGGCCGGTCCTCAGGCCGGCAGAACGCCAGGCGGTCCAGACCACCGTTTTGGGATTCCTGGAAGTTAAAAAACAGTATTTTTAAAATTTGCTAGAGATTATACAATTTTCAATCATTTTAATTTTCGTGCGCTGTTTGTTGTAAACCTTGAAATATAATGAAAATAAATGCGCATTGGTTCAAGTACGACTTATCACGACAGCCGTTTATTTAAGAAGTGTAATTAATCATTATGAAATGTGTTTGTACGATATTGAATTTACCTTCTTATCGTTAAGTGAATTGTATATGTATATTAAAAAGCTGCTTTCATATTTAGTCCATTTTTTCCATCCATTGTGTCTTATAAAATTTGACAACATTCGAAATTCAAAAAATACTAATAATATAAAATAAAGTTTTTATCTGCCTTAAAACTAATTTTATTTTTCCGAATGATAAATTAATATTTGATATATCGTTTTACTAATAATTGTACACAAAATAAATTTAACACCCCTACAACATTCTTGATCAAAATTTTTAGGTTCTCTATCTTCTCAAGGTTTGGTAACTATCTCACTAAACATATTTGTCTGTTAATATATTGTTGTAGCTAAACTGAATTTTTTTTGCAATAAAAAGGTGTTTATTAAATGCATTTTATATATTTTTGATATGGCAAGATATGAAATCGGTTGTATATCTCTGATGAAAATTTTTAGTTAACAATACGGAAATATACCTATTGTCTTTATAATTTACCTAAAAAAATACATAATGCGCATTGAGTGCCGACTTATTGAAGTTCTTATAGCGTCGTTATTGAATTAATCCTTTTTTTGAGGCACGAAAACTTAAGGACTTTGAAATAATTGCACACGAAAGCGAGTGCGGCTGGCAGGAATACTATTATGCCATTACGGCGTGACCTTTGGGCAAGAAGTGTCCTTGCGGCGCCGGCGTGACCCGCGGCGGAATGTTGACAGGGTAATGAGAGGCGCGATTCTATTTCGTCGGGTTATTATTAATGATTTAACTCGAGTGTGCTGGGCCCTAATGACTCGCGGAGCCGCCACCACCAGAGAACCGAAAAATGTGCGCGCCGCGGAAACGGCCTGTCCGCGTTTTGCGTCGCTCACCGTGATAGTGGTTTATATCTACTTCTAGTGCCTATCTTCATATAAGGTTGGTGACTATTTCATCGAATATATTCCTACCCTTGGCCAGTTTCATTAAATCGGATTTCCAGCCACTGGCGTATATTCTGCATCCACCTAAGTTTCCTCCTTCCAATGCCACTTTTTATTTTTATTTTTTCAAAAATAAGATACCCCACGCTTTTTAATCATCGTCAGAAGTTTTAAAACTCTCATTTGTGATGCGGACAGCCCATGGTATTTTAAGGATTCTCCCATAAAAGCATACATCAATTGTCAAGCATTGTAACTCAAACATTGTCTTAAGTATCCATGATTTAACTCCATAAAGAAGAAGCAAGATTATTTTATAGTTTATATCTTATTTGCATCAACAATGAGGAGTCAAAACACTTGGTCACATCAAAAATAAAATGATGATATTTTATAATCACTTTAGTATTATGTAAGGCGAAGTATTACCAAAAATAATATGCGTATCCGTTTATTGAAATCAATATTGTTTTATAAAACAAGGTGTTTTAGTAGTGTTTTGAGATTTTTAATACTGTGCATGGTCATTTTTGTTTCCATTTCGGAGACACAACAGTTCTCGTCTGTGTGTCCGCCACAAAAAGAGTCATAGACGTCGAACGCGAGAAAACACCGCGGGGACCATTTTTTCTGGCGTTTAATTTTTTCTCGTACGTAATTTGCGATTGGCTGCGAGTGGGAAATTGTAGACATACGTCCAGCGCTATAATCTCCGCTCCTTACCCACACTGCTCGAGGTAGGCGAATGAGAAAGAAAAAAAAACAAATTGAGATTAATCATATATCACACGGCCGGTATGAGAAACGACCTGGCGTTTTTGAAAAAGTGTTTTTGTCGTGATTTACCCCGCGGCCATTTTTTTATTGTGGGTCGTTCCGGACTCGTTTCTTTGTTTGAGGATGTCGTGTGAACAGTTTGAAAATAATAAACACAGTTTGTGTTGCATAACCCGAACGCATAATTTATTTTTAAAGACACCGATCGTCTACATACCTCCGTAAACACGTTATTGCTTTTAATGGAGATCTCTGGTTATCATCGCGCAGCGTAAAGATGTTTGATCTAACACGAACAAGATTGTAAAACTTTACAATCAGCGTGCCGGAATAATTCTTTATCATGCAATACTTTTTATTAAAACTGCACAGACTGTTGAAATTATAATACACGCACACAAACACACTTATAAATATTTATATAATATATATATATAATTGAAAAAGACTACTCAAAATTACTACTTCGTTGAAAGCGTTGTAAGCAATCTTATGTTTCTGCAGAGCTAATGGAGTTTTCTTGTTAAAAAAGTACTTTTAATGGTTTTTTTAATCATAGTAATATATTTAGAAAATTAAAATAAAGACTCCTTTTGTAGCACAGCTTTTATGCGTTTCCGAGCATAAAATATTAGGTCTTGTATCATCACACCTGTCTTCAATATTACGTAACTCCAAAAAAACCAATGTAATTATAATTTTTTCCATGGCATTTCTTCATTATTTTACAGCATTGTAAACCAATTTGCAGTGATATTTTATCATAAAGACGGGCAGCATCACTAGGATGTGTAATGATAGATCAGTAGATTCGATGTCCGAATCGTACTGGGTTGTCTGAGATAATGCGACGACCACAACCCTCAAAGCCGAGCACTTAATTTGCGGTCGCTTTATTATTGCGTTTGAAGAACTTCTTTTTAGAATGCAGACAGACGGTCTACCGGATTTTTTTGTATGCATAACCACTGCTTACGCGATAAAAAAATCTAAAGCAGCTTCATTTGTAAAAAAAAAACAGAATTAAAAATAGCATTACTCAGCTTTAAGCAGCACCTAGATATGTAGCTTATATAAAGCAGATTAGTTTGTTTAAAAGTACCGTATTGCTACGATTTTTTTTTTAAGAAAATATATTAATTGAAATTGGGTTTGAACATGAAGAGTATATTCATTGGTAATAACAACGTAGACTCGTTTCATAGTTAGATAGTAAATATGTGTTTTAATTTAATTAAATTTTATTACACGTTTGTTTATTCGTATATGCATGATCATTGACAACCTACACGCCCGATAAGTTATGCAGTAAAAGCAATAAATATATAGCTCAATAAATATTGGGAAATTTTAGATAAGAATTTTTATTGTTATTATAAATTAGTACGTTCTGAAATATTCGTGTTATAAACTAACATTAAGACAATTTTCACCATCAGATAATCATATGGTTAAACACAAGAACCAATAAAAAGAAAATAAAATAATTTAGATCCGTTAAACTACCGACAAACGTTAAACTTTTCCAAATCCATCAATGTTTCTTACACTCCTATGGATTAATGGTCCGTACGGAATGCATGGTTTTTCTAATGTGGTAATATTAGATATCGTTTATCACACACCGGTGCGTTTGGCCGAATATAATGCGTCCACCTACCTGCATGTGTTACCTGCAACTTAAAATGAAGGCAATAATCATAACATTAGAAATCATTACCACCTAATAGCACCCCAAATAACAAACAGGTGATTGCTAAGAATCAACAATAAATAAACGCATTCCAGTTTAAAAAACCTTAAATACACATAATACTGAAGATAGTTTGTATTTGAAGGTGCTTTGAGAATGGTTTTAAAAATAGTTTTTTTATATAAAAAAATGTAATTTGTAGTACAAAAACACAAAGTCGTTACTATAAACAAGTAAAAATTGATAAATTCTGTTTCATTTGTTTATTTTAAACTAAAAAAAATATAATAACTTCATAGCTTATTTTTGGAGAAAATTATAATGAAAAACAAAAAATTAACTGAATTCCTTTTTATTAATGTAAATTAACATTATAAAACTGCCATGTACTAACATTAACATTAAAAAATGTGGAATCAGGTATTGTGATAAAACGTCATTAAAATTGAAATAAATCTAAGGTATCAAATATCAATCAAAATTAAATTGCTACGTTTATTTAAATATACACCCAGCACTCAGGCACTTAATTTTTCAAATAGCCCTAAAAAATAATAGAAAAAAACCTAAGAGTTTTTTTCGTAGAAACGATTGACAGTATTGTAAAAGATTCAAGCATTTACAAAAACTAAAACGCGGCTATTATATTCACATTAGATTTGTAGAAAAAAGGCTTGCGTTTGGAGTCCTCGTGTAAGTAAAAGCGTAAATTGCCATTCCGGGAAACGACACTATCGGGAGAGTGAGCCGCCGCCAGACCCCATCGTTAAGGGCATGCGAGGCTCGCGCCGGCTGAAGGGAGGGTCACACGAAGTCTCCCAAACCAGAGTCTCAGTGTCGCAACGACCCACAAGCCGTGAATTAGTGATATGCGTTTGTTGTATTTCTAGAATCGTGGAATTAAACTTGCATTTTAACCTGTCTACGAGAATACGTTCAATATTGTCTAGAGCAGAGGCGCTAAAACTCGTTTGGCCCACGGACCTCTTTTCATAGTCAAAACTTGCCCACGGACCCTTTTTCATAGTCAAAACATGCCCATGGACCCCCTTTCATAGTCAAAACTTGCCTACGGACCCTGGGTAAAAAGCTGCATAAATTCATATTATAGAATAGTTGGTGCAAGTATCGACTCTATTGCGTTCCTGTATTAACCTACCTGACTTACCGAGATGCCTGTTATTACTTGTATTTTATGCACTTGCCTATATTTATATTTTACTTATTACGTAAAAATCGCTAATAATGTATTCATTGAGACCCCCAAATCGATTTCAATTTTCTAAGAACCACTTTGAGAAGCACTGGTTTAGAGGCATAATTGAAAGATCACATATTGATAATTCATGATTCGGTGTATGTGGACTTTCACACCAAGGGAGGCTTAGAGTAAATCATATCAACAACAAAAAATAATGCACTTGTGTTGATATTATATTCAAAAATATACGCATTGCACAAATATTTTTTAGATGTATTCAGGCTATGTGTTCAAATGATCAAAGTATACTAAATATTTTGGACATACATTTGTGTTACTTCCCGATATTGAATATAAATATAATTATCTGTAAAGTATAAACTCTGCTTGAAAATGCTAACATAGGAGAGTGAATAAAAATGTGGGAAATCATTAATAATATTTTATTTTAAACAAAAAATGTTGCAATGGAATATCACTGAGTACTTTCTGCCAAAAATATTGAAAATAGTAAAATGCAAATTACGAACGAAAAAGCGTTTATGCATTTATTAAAAAAATAAAGAAACTTTAAAAACAACCGTCGAAAGTATCAGAAACATTTGTGTTTATTGCAAAATTTGATAGCTATCAAATTATACGTGTGATTTTTCGTGAGTGTTCAAAGCGGCGGGCATCCTCGCCGTCTCGCCACGGTGAAATTACCGAGTCGCTCAAAGTATCATTCCACTGCAGCCTAATAAAAAGGTGCACCCAAAATAAATACAAGAAACCGCCGCCCGGCAACAACAGGTGATATCGCATCTGGCCCGCCATTACGCTCATTCAAATTCAAATGACCATTTTTTTGTAAATAATGTCCCTCGCGTGGAGACGTTACACAAAACGGAATTAAACGGGCCATTATGCGAGCCTGTAATTTTCAATAGGAAAAAGGGTTCAAGCTCGGAGCATTCTCCGCTGTGTGGAGTGCGCTCGTCTATAATTTTAAAATTACACCTTTGTTAAATTTGACGGCGTTCGGTACAAATCGGGCGTTTAGGGGCGACCGGAATGGGCGACAAGCTCTCGCATTATCATAATTCCGGGCGATTAACCGAGATTAGAATATTAACGTGCGGCCAGGATAAATGAGTTCCGAATCGCCATTTATGCACTTACCCACAATCATACGTGATCGCCGGATGTGTGAGTCGTTTCGGAGAGGTTTGATTATTTAATTTTCGATGAATTTGCAGTCTATGTGCTAAAATTTTATAATTTAATATTTGGCGAATATTTTCCAATCAGTCGCCGTTTTCATTATTTTCATAATTTGATCACTTCAATGAGTACACTTAATTTATGTATGTTTACGTATTAACTGAGTATTTTTTATTATTCATTATCTCAAGCTAAATAAATTTACGTGACAATGCTAAAGTTTTCGATATTTATTATCTGTTGCTTAAATCAAAACCGAAGCAATAAAAAGAGGACGACATTTTCATTTTAAAATATATTTTACACGTTTGTTTTAAATTTTATTTATATAATTTTGTATGTCTACTCTTATTAAAAGCAGAGTTTTGATTTTTATACAATACTCAAATATTTACTTAAAACAACTAAAGCTTTTAAAAACATGATTATCATATAAAATTTTATGACATTCCTACAACAAACATCAATAACGAAAATGTATTTTTTTATCACCAATAGATACTTTTAAATCATAATTTCGTTTCTTTGTAAAAAAAACCTTCATTTGATTATTCTTAAAAGCACTCGATTGAGTTGTTATTCTAAACTTTTTAATCTTAATCGAGAGTTTACCAGATCTGTTCTAGTTCGATAAGCAAACACGAAACCAAATTTTGGATTAAGCCTATTATAGATTGAGATTGTATGTATATATTAACAAAAAAATTGGTAACAAGAAGCAACGATCAAGTAGGCAGTTATTAAGATAAGTTTGATAATTGTAAGTATTGTATAATTCACCTAGTAGATAATTTATTTCATATAAAAGATAAGCTTTATCATAGAATAAATTGATTGACTATAAAATAAATAAGTCCAGGCATTGATCAACGCTACATTAAGTGCAGTCTCATGTCACTTCATCAAAAATATTACAGCTAATTATAAGATAAGATAATATGAACTTTAGTTCAAGCATTAAGTACATTAATTGATATGAATAGGGGAAAAGCAAAACTCTTAAGGACTACTATCTCAGAAGTAATTTACGACCGTCATGTTTGTTTAGAAGGCTTTTATCCTTAATTATTGTTAAATTACACATTAACACGCTATTAATCGATTGTGGGGTTATACAAGCTTTATCGTTGAATAATAGTTATTTTGGAAATTGGTAAAAAAACATTATATATATATGAAAATGTGTTATTTTTTGGCAGTTATGATTGCACTCAAAAAATATATTATCCGCTGTGCCAATGCAAGTTGCTCAATGTATTAATAATTCTTTACGCATTTGCAGCCAATGTTCTAACAAAATATTTGGTATCTTAGAAATAAATTCAATATTTTTGACAGAGAGTACTTGGTGGAATTCCATTTTAATATTTTTGAATAAAATACTTGAGTGATTTTCCACATTTTCACTCTGTTTAAACGAAAATTTATTCAAAAATATTATTTTAGAAATACTTTTATATAAATATGTTGTTTGCTATTGTTGTGTGAGGATTTGTAATCCTTGAAGATGGTCCTGATTTCGGAACCGAAACGTCGTATGTTACAAGTTAAATGCAGTTTAAAAGAACACAGGTTTTTAAAAAAATTAAGCGCTTCGTTGTTTTTGAATTTAGTGAAGTATCTATGTTTATCCGAAGTGGACAGTACAGCCCGCACCGTCCGTCGCGCGGCGTGGTGTGGTGGTGGTGTGGAGGTGGTGTGCCGGTGGTGTGCGGGTGGTGGGCGGCCGTGAGACGGTGGTTAGTTTCGTGTTCATTCAGTCTCCCTGTAATTGCGGCGCTATCAGCCGGGCCAGCCTCATTTCGGCGGGGCGTGGGGCAGCGCTCTTGCGTGCGAATCTCCTTTGCACGCAGTCCGGGCCGCACGCACTGGGGAGAATCTACCCCAGGGGTGGGCAACCGAGTGCCCACGAGCGAGTTGAATTTCTTTTTTATATAAACACTGCGCAAGAATGTTTATTTTTTATTTTATTTAGCACCATAAGGTATTATTCGATATGACAAGGGTAGGAAGATCTTTTTAAAATATCGACGGAAAAAATGATGAATATATAAAACGATAGTATATTTTGTAATTTTTTATTACGTGTGCCTTAAAAATAATATTCAATTTTTTAGCATCAAAAAAACGTTATTCATTTCACAAAGAAATCGAAGTTTTTCAAACCCAAAAATTATATAGGTTTACGTATACATTTATAAATGAATATAACTAGCATAGATGTTTTGCTTGTCATTTAGTTTTTAAATCGTCACGATGCGCCTCAACAACAATCATAATATTTTTAAACTAGAGTTTTTTTGTAAAGTTTAGTTACGGTAGTGCACTCCTGGCCACAACAACCGCACCTGAAAGATGTCCAGGGTGCAGAGGGCACCGAGGGGCGGAGAGGCTGCGGGAAGCGGGAGGCTCTCATCAGCACGAACTCCCACTTACTCCCGGCCAGGGCCGAATGAAGGCTCTAGATTTAACAATTTTATTGATTTTCTAAAAAAAGCATATTTTTAAAAAATTGTTCACTTGAATATGAATTATTCATTATAAAGAAAAAAAGGAGGTTCCACGGATACCACTAACTGAGAGCAAAAAGAAAAAGATGTGCATAAGAGATGTTAGTTTTTAATTTAAGCTATTATAAAAAAAATACACAGGAACTTTGTATACATTCGGAATTTTCCCGAGATGGACTACATATAAATATATATTTATTAGGTGAAAAGTTGTTACAGAATAATTCCGAATTGTAAGTGTTTTTTGCTCGTTTGATTGATGGTATCAAGTAAATAATATAAGTGTTCTTAATAAAACGAGAATGAAGAAATGAGGGGGAAAGCCTTCTACTGTGTAAGGGCGGTTTGCGTTCCGGCGAGTGCGGCCCTGGCCGGCGTCTTGTTCAAAGCGTTGCATGGTGCATGCGTCCAGCACGGGATAGCTTCATTCCTGATCCCTGATTAACGATCATTATCCAGGTAGATTAGGATATGCTAATTCCTAAGGTCCATTCATGAGGAGTAGCATTAGATTTCAGCGGAGACTCACATTAGGCAGCTGTACGAGTTTGTAGTCCGTGACTATAAAGTGAGCTTAATTTGCAGGTTGTGTGCATATACGCACGTTACCGAGCCATTTTATTCATTCAGGTAGCGTTTTATTGCAATATTATTCAACACAAACTAAAGATTACTAAAAATACAACACAAAGAATAGAAATTGGTTGATCAAATTAATTTTAGATTAGATACATTGCTTAGACGTAAACAGCGCACGAATACGCCCACAAAACACTTGGTATTGTTGATTTTACAATAAGACTTGAATTTATTGGATGATTTGATAAATCTGGAATTATCAACACGCATTCGTATTTCATTATGCATTTCTATGTATACGAGAACGATAAAAATACATGGGTTTATGTAAGTTCGGATAATTTACCGATTATAGCAGCTGATTCAATCAGTCTAAAACCAGGATTTTATGTTGAGTAGGTAAATCATAAATTTAAAAATATGGATGCAAAGTAAATTCACATTAATTTTTCAGTAGTTGTGCGTCAACTCAACTATTATGTTTGTCAAATAAACTCATATAATTCAATACTTAAATTGAGGTGACTAATAATTTTGATATAGTTAAGTATGAACGATAAAATGATGTTATAGTTGAATGCATTCTCTATTTCTGAGTATCTACGACTCTTAGGTTTTAAAACTCATTAAATTATCATATGGATAATTTTCTATACCATTAAAACACAATATGTATTATTTCGCAATCTTAAATTGTTTCTTGACCTGCTTTGGAATAACGACAGGTTAGCCGGTATTAAAATAAATGTCAAGGCTTATGCGTGTTTTATCATTTAAAGAAAAAAATTAATGGACATAAGTATAAATGTATCGATTTTACTTTATATTGCTAATAGGACAGCACAGAAGTTAAAACTTATCCTTGCTGTTCGGAAAATAATCAAAAATATAATATTCTTTTTAAATATAGTCAGTAATATAAATATAAGTTATCTCGTCCGAACTGCCATTAAACCGTGGTTCTGCAAAACCAATCTCTATAAACACAGGCTCCTCACATTCCAAACGACAAGGGTCCACGAGCCGCAAGTCTCTGTTAAAAAAACTATAATTATTTTTAATGACAAGTGCGACTGCGATTGGAATGTGCTCTTTTAATGTGAATTGGTAATTGGACTTTTTTAAACGGGTGTAATACCCAACATTAGGCTGTACTTAATGGAGACATTTATTGATTTGGTGCCAACACGACCAATCACAATTATTTGGTTTATTTACATATTCTGAAATACTCAATTAAATAATGTATTAAAATTTTTTAAGCATATTATTTTTTAAAAAATCCACCCAACAAACACATTTAATAAATAATTCTTATCTTTGTGGTGACATGTATCCACATACACCAAAATATGCTATGTTTTAGTTGATCATAAATTATATAATTTAATAAAATCTATCTTTTTATAGGGGTCTAGGATCACTAGGTAGTTTTAGGATCACCAGGTAATAGAAAGGTAGTTTTTAAACAATTAAATAATATTTTTAAAATCTGAAATTTTTATACGTATAAACATCTGATATTAAGATATTTACATTAAGATATCTACGTGTTAAATTAATAAAAGAAAAAACGTAAAAGTTCAAAACATAGTTACCGTAAAAAAATTAAAACAATAAGTAACACGGCAATTCAGAGGTAGAACAAATCTACGCAGACATCATTACTCCGGATTCAGGCATTTTTCAGTTATCATTTAACGATTATTTTTATGTTTAAAAAGTAATAACTTAACCAGTACAAAACTACTCCCAAAAATTTAATATGTAAATGATGCCATAGAAGAAATTAATGGAAAAGTAATGTATCAATTTATAATCAAATTTATTAAAGACGTGTAAAAATCGATTTATATAAGGATAAATAATTGTAAAAAAGTGTTTACAAAAATCACTTATGAATAAACTAATTTTTTCAAAAATGTCTAGATAATCTTTGTACAGTTGATCCAAAATGACGGCCTGTCAGTTGATCATGTTAAGGGAGAATATCTTGCAAAGTGTCGACTCATTTAGATATCCAATTATGCAACAAAACAAAAGTTGATAATCGTCCCGAACCCCGAAATTACAAATTTAGACTTGCCAATTTCAATTAAATAAAATTGCAGCTAACCCTAAGCGTCCATTAAAAACGTCTGCTGAAATTATCGGCAAGGATACCTGCGAAGGAGGGCGGAGGAGCTCCTAGTGCCGAGAAATGGACCTCCAGGATGCTAATGAAGAGAAATAGGTCTCTGGGGTTGGTAATAACATAATGACAATGTTTTGATGCACAAGCAATGTAAATTTAATGCAATAACTAGCATACATTATAATTTTAATGTTAACGTTAGTTTATCTACATAAATCGTTTAAGTATGTATTCACCTGTTCGACTTATTAATACGATACTCAAGTAATAATTATATGAACATTTTAGTTTTTCTTAGTTTTTACATATTCATTGAATAAAAAAAAGTGTCATTTATAATGACTCTTAGAGTCTATTAACGTCTCCGTCGATGTACTTGTGATGTATCATGAGTTAGGTAACCGCAGAATATAAAAGTAATTGATTCATAAATAACATACACCTTGGTATACTGCTGGGATTGATAATAATTTCCACGTTGAGTGTTTGTAATTGGTAAGTAATTTACAATAGAAAAAAAATATAAGCATGTTTCTAAATAATAATATCAATCAGAAATTGTGTCTTTTATTGGGTTATTTAAAAGCATGTATACACTTTTACTTATTTTCAACCAATGATATACGTGTATCAAAATTATTGTACATATTTATTATATACATAAATATAAAAGACACTCGGTTTCCAAATCATATATATATTTGTTTTTTCCTGAATCAATGACGCAACGTATATATTTTCGTATAAATATGTTGACAAATTCTCGGTCGGAGAGTTTGTGGGAAGTTGTTAAAAGCTTTTATCCAAACTCCGTCACTTACCCGCAGAACCAAATCTGTACCAAGAATCGTAAATGATAGGGTTTTAAAATGTTTTTCATGACACCGAATATTTATATAAAAAGCATAATGCGTGGTGATGTCCGAGAGTGAACCGAGCCCATGTATAGGACGATTATTTATAAGAGCCAAGCGTTTAGGATAATCGGTTGTCATCAAAAAGGATTTTATATACAGTGTGAGCCGTATCAGGGTAGCAAGCTTGATGACGAAAGATTTATCTTAAATTTGGTAAATGCTCAAATTTTCTAGAGCAAAACTACTAATATTAGGTTGGTTAGTATTATAATTTAAGTTTATACGATGATTTTTTTCTTAAAATACCAATTTGTAAGTATACGTAAAATAATGGAAATGTATATTAGATTAAATTACTTTATATGTTGAAAAATAGCCCAGTTAATCCAAATAAAATAGTTTGGTCTATTGAGTTTCTTGGATTTATTTTTATGATTAAAGAAAATATCTTGATACAGATATAAATATGTACATATATTAACAGTCAATTTAACGTTCTGATTATTAACGAATTTTGGGATATAGATAAACGTTAAAATACCTTTAATTGTATACTTAAATGGTAGACAGTAATTCAATACTGTGTATGAAATATAATTGTTTGAAATGTAAATTGTAATTAATATTTATAAACATTTTATATATATTATCGTTATTATCTTCAATTAGAATTTTGACAATTCATAGAGAGTTTCTCAGCTTAATACCTATTCTGACAAGTAAAAATAATTAAACCCGCGCGTTTATCCAAAGACGATTCATATAAAACTTGTATTATTAATTTTAAAAAAAAACTTAAAAATGTAGTTTTTTACATGTCACCCTGTATATATCGAGTCAATCCGTGTATTGTTTAACACAGGCACTTAATGATACGGTGACCACAATAATCTGTTGTCTCGCAGCGCTAACATTAGCCGGCGTACAGGCCGCACAAACTGCAGTTAATACGCGCACGGATAATGTTGGGACGGAGAGTCCGCCGCGGCTGACGACACCCGGGGAGGCCGCGCCGACCATAATGGGGGCTTATATTAAGTGACTACTTTGCCCTTATTAGGCAATTATTTCAAATTTGTTTATCGTCATTTTATGAGAAGACTGATACTTTCGTTATCTCGAAATAAAATCATTCATATTAATATCAAATTATACATAAATCTACCACACAACTGTGTTTTCTAGAATAAAAATTAAATTTAATTAATACCGTATTTGTTTAAGGGTCTAGGTCCTATAATCGAGTTTTTTGATCATTTTCTCGTACCTATTGAAAAAAATCGACCGCACCAATAAAAAAAATTTTAATGCAAAAAGTTAGATACATCTCTTCTTCCAAAACGATTTTTTTTTATGTCTTATAAATTTACTTTTAATGTGATACAAATGTGTTTTTCCGATTGAAGTGTCGGAATTTGGAGTTTCGTTATGTACCTGTAACAATAATCTTAAACATTTAAGAGTTCTTTTTTCAACTGGAATTAAAAGATTATTATATTATATACGCTCTTTAGAAAATTAATTTAAAAATTAAAAAAAAATTTTTTTAACAAGCTTTGGTTTTGAAAAGTCGTCATTTTATCCAATTTTTCAACATCTTCAAGATTTTATTTTACCCTGAAAATGGACATTAATTAAATAATAAAAAATAAATAAATATAATTTATAGTTTTCTCAATACTCTGTAAAAAATCAACTTTTTACATAGAAAAATAAAGTGACAATTAAATTAATTAAATGACACGATTTCGCCAGGTAATAAAAGGGTCAATAAAAGCTGGAAGCAACTGCCTTAATTAAATATATAAAATATGTTGGTTTCAATAATTTTTATCAAAGCGGTGTTGAAGTATCAATTTATTTCATTCATTCGGTGCATTTTGCGTTTCATTAAACGTGCTTGCCTGAAACTGTAGCAAAATCATTTGCTTAAAATTAATAAAAAAATTATATCTGATTTAAATGTTGAAAATCAAAATTGTTTCCGCTTTGTAAACAAATATTTTATCAGAGTGAGTTTGGGTACTCATTAGTTTGATATTTGTATGTTTAAAAATTATTTAAAGTATAATACTTGACTGTATAAATAAAAAAATAAAAATGAGAATAAAATTTAAAAAATCCACCCAATTAGCTCACCTACTTGTCAGTAAATGCCGTACAATTTGAATGCGCTCTCCGCCAAATATATGGAGTACTTGCATGAACACGGTCGCCGGCATTTGCTTAAAATTCAGGCGAGCCGTTCGTAAAATAATGCAAATTATGTGAATTCACGGACGCGGGGATATCGGAAACACCCATTCCCATCGCTCTCCGTATGGAGGCTAACCCAATTTGTGTAATGACAATAGGCGATAATATACTAAGTGGCGGTTTGTCCTAAGTTATAACAAAATCGACTCCCACCGGTGACGTCAGAGATTGTAATAAACTGCATCTGTGTGCGTGGACCGCCTTATTTGATTTAACTTTGAGTTTGAGATATATACATTATACAAAATATCAAGGCAATGACATAAGTATGATTTTATTATAATTGTATTGATATTTATTTTTTATTTAGTCGATTTTTTTTATACGTGTCCCGCTTCAAATGATAGAAACAAAATTAGGTGGTAGCAAAAAAAAAATCTGTCACGCTTTATCATTAGAAACAGTTTAAAACTATATGTAATATAGTTTGTTTTTTTTTTATTTCAATGGAATCTTTTGTAGAAAAAGAGCTTTATTATAAAATAAAAAATATTTTCTGAATAGCGTTTAAATTGCAGTATTTTTAAAATTACAACTGCTTACTAATTTACTCTAAATTAAAAACAATTTCGTATTGAATAGGCATATTGAAATTCAAACAACCTAATTAGTCGCTATAAATTTATCCTGTGGTAGGAGAAAATAGATATGACTCGAAGAAGGTCAAACCGGAAGCGATGAAGGCAGGGGGTGAAGCAAGGGGCGCAAGTGACAGCCTCCGTTGTAGTGATTCTCTTAGAGCATATTTAACCTAACCTTGCAAACACATTTTATGTATAATAGAAACAATATATAACCTTGATCTTTTATTTATCAAATAAATAAAAGATCAAGTTAAAAAGCAAGAAAGAAAAACCAATAAATTAAGAGATTGTTACGTTTTGTTTTAAAAGTATTAAATGAAAGGTTTAGTTTGGCTTTTTTGTTAAATTTAGCATTGTTTCTTTTTTGTTGTAATAAAAGGTACAATATAAAAATGTCAAAAGTCTTATAAACATTCACAATTGTTTTACGTTAACACCGCGGGCAGCAGACACCTAGCTTTAGATAATCTGACCGCAGATTACTTAACCATGCTACGGCCAAGGAAGAGAAAAAATCCAGTTTTTTGTAATTTTCTTAACGACAAAAACTGGACGCAGCTACCTTTTACGCATACAAAATATTCCTTATTGAGTAGTGTAAATTTATAGATTTATCATTCAGGTGGAGAAAAAAAAAAATGTATAATCCGTTTTTGAAGGCTTTTCTTTTTGTTTTATTTAAATTTGATTCATTTCACTCAAAATAACAAGACATTGAAGCTAAGGCGCATAAAATGTTTAACAAAAGTGTTTGAAAAGAATACAAGGAAATACACCAATTAACACGTTAAAGATATGCTGAAGATTATGTTGTGAAAACATTATTAAGTTTATACAATCAAGCGGCGAGGTAACGTGAGAATAGTTCTATTCAAAAATGCGAAGTCTCATAATATTTAAATAAATATCGATTCAAAACGTGTTTAATAAATTCACATAAGAAAAAACGTGTAAATCTGGTGAGTTAATCGGATGTTTGACAGCATATATTGAAATGTGAAATACAGGAAACCGTGAAGTATCGATTATCTGAGTATAAGATATGTGTCACCTGTCTATACACACAATACCTGCTTAAATTCAATTATGAAACGCCTATACAACCATGTTTATTAGTTTTGTCGCATTTGGTTAGAAATATAGTGAAGTTTGAAGAAAAGCGATAGAGTAAAGAGAATAGTGCGTAAAACACCGGATAAGTGAGAGGTGAATATTTAATTTTTAGTAAAAACACTATTATATTAAATATATATATTCTTTGTTTATTTTCTATTTACTAAATACTATATTATATGTAAATGATTTAAGTTAACAAAGTTTTGAATAATTATTTTATAGTGAAAATATAAAATACGTGTTGGCAAAGTCCCAGACAACCAGATATATTATTTGGTTTGGATATAATTTCCGAATCATAAGTGACTCACACTTACTTTATTATTTAAATAAATATAGCTTTATGTAATTATTCATGATAAATGTTATAATATAATGAACACTGTTCATTTAAGTGTCTTTTAAGCAAATATAATATTTTCGTTTCTTTTTTGTAGCTAACTTTTGTACATTTGATATTCCATTGAAACATTCATCCTCACTCCACTATGCTTTTCGTTTCAGCCTAGAGATATCTCGATACCCGCAGAGGTAAAATACGTGTCTTTATGAGGAGTTGGTGAAATAAATCAAGTTTAAATGCTAAGGAGGCGTCTCGAACAGATTACTTTTCCGATATGACGTCTCAAATATTAAATTATCTTTGATTGTTGATTCTAACAGCGTGAGGCCTGTGGTCGATAAATGATTATGTAGCTTCTTTGTATATGGAAGGCAATAAATTATACGTATATATTTATATATATATATATATATATATTTATATATGAATATATATATATATATATATATATATATATATATATATATATATATATATATATATATATATATATATATATATATATATATATATATATGCGTAATTCCTAAGGTCTTTTACAGGGACAAGTTGTTATCAGCAGGCGTGTTGTAAGCTATTAAAAAAGTGATTTTTCAAATGAAACAGCTCTGTGTACTGAAAAGAAGTAGCATAATTTTTATATTATAGAGTTATGAAATCGTTTTGTACTTTTTTGAAATCATAACAATGGCGTACAGATTATTAACGTGTGGTAGAATAAATGTAAATTTAGTATCGTTGCGCATCCGTTTTTTACATTAATATATGCCAAATATAAATATTGTGTGTTCAATGCAATTATTATTACTTTCAGTAATCATAAGATACTTAAGTATTCAATGTAATTATTAAAGTATATTATCGAGTGCGTTTTCTCGGGGGTCGAGTTATTTTAATTGACTGAATATGATATCTAATACGAATTAAGAAAATAGAATTTTAATGTAAAAATTAAAATTACACACTACTTCATTGTTACCAGTATTTTAAGCACATAATAATATTATTATAAATGTTAAAAAAATATATATCAAAAGTATTATTTTGAATAATGATTCGTATCACGCAAAAAACACGATAGTTATCTAAATGATGCAATTCGATACATAACCTTGGCTTTATTAATATGCAGGTTGTATTTACACGATTGTCGGTGGAGCTGTGCCGCTACGGTTGAGTTGAAAATATAACATGTCGATGTATCGATATTCATGAATATTAAAACAATCAGCAGTAAGCCACGATTTCCCAAGCAGAGCCGGCGCGAGGAGGCTGAACTCCGTAAGGCGTCCGAGCGATAAATCAAATTCAGATATGAAACGGAACAGCGGCGAGTGCCGATGAGCTCGAGCTACGCGGCGTGAAAGAGAAAGCGTCATTTGTAAAACTAAATATCATTTTTATACACTGAAAATTAAAAAAAAAAAACTTATCATTAAGGGTAGTTTTGGGTATAGTTAAGAAAAAATTCAAGCTCAGATAATTCAAACGAATAAGTTGCTAAGTTTGTGATCGGAAGAATAATTGACTCACGCTGTTTTGATATTTTTCACGCATTTAATTTACGTGATCTAATAGGTCAGCTTTAAGCGCGTGAAAGCGTAAGGTGTCTTTTTTTGGCTGTATTATTTGGTCAGGGAAAAATCGGACGAAAAAGAGGGAAGAAGGAAACTACAGTACAGCCGACTTAGTATGATCAGGTTCAGGATAAACGTGTGTAAGGAGAGGCACTTGGAAACGAATGAAAAATAAGTAAACTTACTGTTTAGTTTATAAGCGGTTGGAATTATACATATAATACATAGCATTGAGCCATACGAGTATACCTACGCATTTTGGTCATCGTATTTTGAAGGTGGGCGCATCCATGGTCTATGAATAATCACAGACGTTTACCTGTCAGGTACAAGACTCTCTAACTCTACCTGCATCAGGTCTGATACAGAGCGAACGCTATTTTATACGCACTAATTACTCCGCTCGTAAAGCACTGTTTCGAAGATGTTCCCGAGTGAGGCTGTTGCACACGTCACGGTGTTGCGCCCATTGATGGAATTCGGGATTGGATTTCGGAAACGAATGAATATAACGTGTCGTGTTGTTGATCCATGCGGAGCCGACTACAAGATTGAATTTTCGTATCAAATTATTCACAATATATGATCGGCTATGCGACTTAAGAAGAGAGAAGTAGTGTATCGGTTCACACAAATGAAGAATATATTATCGATTTTTTGATTTTATAATTTTTACTATCATCTTATTGAAAACAATGAAAAGTTTAAAAAGTTCTGTCAATTTATGTATATATGTACTAATTTTGCCCAAAAAATTTTTTTATTATTGTCATCACTGCGTATAACGATCATTTCTGTGACATCTCTTATAAAACTTTCACCGTCTTTCATTACACATAAACGAGTTGATTTGATCACAATTTTTTTAATCAGCAATTTTACATAAAACCTTTGAAAAAATTTAACAAAATAATTACTTTATAAATATGTTGAAAATATACATTATTTTTATATATAACAATACAATGATAATTGATTTATCACAATCATTAATAATTTGATTTGTTTATAATAATTCGTTATTGATTACACCCATAAAGATTATACCTTTTGTATTCCTATAAATTACCAACAAAATCATCGAGCATTTTTTAATATTATTATTTTCTTCTTGATTTTAGGTGAGTTTCTTTCAAATACCTGTCTGCTTTAACTGAGAGCCTTAGGATGTCTTCTATAGAAACTCACACCGTAAGCATTGAATTTAAATTCGATATCGGTAAGTAAAACCTATTTTGATTTATTGTAATGGAATTTTTTTTTTAACTCAGCACTTTTTTGTTTCTTTAAAATAATAAATAAGTAACACTGCGGGTATATATATATATGTATATATATATAATTTAATTATTCTTAAAATTTGAGTTACCTGAAACTATTTGAAGATTATATCAAGAGAGTTTCAAGTCAAAAAGTGTAGCTACATAGTTTGAAAACAAAAACCTCTATTTAGGAGATATTTTTGTAAAATCGTATTTTTGCGTTAATATAAATAAAAAATACGACGTATAAAGTAAATTTTCCATGGAAGATAACGTATTGCACGTCCAGTGCCAAAAATGAGTTACATGTCTGTTTTTGGAAATGATCTCATGATTAATTTAAGAAAATACGTTTGTTCATCACTCATAGATAAAAAAAAACTCAACATCCGTCTATTAGCTAAAAAAAAATTGTAACTTAACGCCAATCATAAATCTTCATTAAACAAATTCAATTGAAGTGACAACACTAAAAGAGACAAAATCATTAACGAGAATTTTTTAATAAGCGATAACATTCTTACGTTGTAGTTAATAAAATCCTGCCTTACATTGTCGGCAATTTAAACATCGTTAAACCTGCTGTCGCATTGTCCGTAACAAAGCGTCTAATTACCTTGCGAAATGTCGGCTAGTAAATATTTTAATAATCTCAAAATAAGCGTTTTATATGGTTTTTTTATTGCGGCATAAGTTACACCCAAGTGTCACCTGTCAGGTGTAATTGACTTTGTGAATATTCCACGAGTGAGTTGCGTGCGGGTGGCGTTGCCTCCAGCCGCGCAGGACTTGGGAATGATCTCCAGTGCGTCTCAAACGGGAAAGAAAGCAGCTGTAGAGATATTTAGATTTAAAAAAATAATGTCAATAATATTATTAAACAAAAGTTCATAAACCAAATCAATATGTTTAATCAAATATATATATTTTTTCATCAATGAAATTAACTAAAATTCAAACGTTTTTCTTATAATCATTTGTATAAAAAATAGAGTAAATAATAATTGAGCAAAGCTTCGTACAATAACTCAAAAAGTGAGGAAAAATTGATGTTTCTTATAATATTACATAAGTATTGAAAATCATGATATGTTTAAGTGAGATGGATTAAGGAATCCTGAAAGAGCATTTTAATAACTATCTTGAAATTTGTATATATATATATACACATGTATTAGCCGCAATTTCATTGTATACCAATATATTTATTTCGTTTTCATACAACGTCATTGTTTCTTGACGTTGATAAAAAAAATTATATTCTAAGACTAATCACAAAGTATAATACAAAATAAAGAATCGTCAAAGTTCAGTTGATTTCAAGAATCGTAAAATTAAATAACTTAGGTAACCGAGTAAAAAAAAAAAAAAACTCACCACGGCAACTTATAAAGACTTAACAATAATATACGAGCACATCGACCATGGAAAAAAAAAAAAAGCACAAGTCACAAGCACACGCCGTAAAAAAAGTAGATCTCTATTGTACCGAAACGTCGTATGGGGAACCGAGACCGAGCGTCCGAGTTTTTTGTTCTTAATTGACTTGATGCAATTATATTTTTAAGTAATTTGGAGTCGGCGTCGCGGTTGTATTAATTCGTAGTTCGCGTGTCCCGCGTGGCCGGCGTGGCCCGCGTGGCCCGCGGCTCGGTACGTGCGCCGTACGTAATATGATTATTTTCTCTGATTTGACATTTGGTTTTTTCCCGACCCCGGCACGCACGACCGTTTGAGAAGTTGTGCGCTTGTGCTTGTGCTTGTGCTTGTGTCGTACCCGCGGTATCGAGACTTAATACGATTTTAATTGTAAGTAATTTTTGTAAGAACTGCTTTGTTCTGAAAAGTACTGAAATACGTTGATTTTATTACATATTCGTATTTTTAATTTTGTGTAATTATTTTTTTTTGTCGTTTTCATTTAATTTGTTTGGTAAATGTATGCAGCTATGGAAATTGAGGTTAAATTTAAAAATGGGAAAATGTCGGGTGTTTCGTTGTAACCCGCGAATATTGCCGTGGAAATATCTTCGCCATATTGAAATATCACAAATTGCTGTCGCGATCAACAAACTGCTCAGGGGTTTCACAAAAACTACCGGTATATGGCTACACCCTTGTGCAATTTGCTGATCGCGACAGCAATTTGTTGCTACGTGTGTGGAGCGCTTAACTATATTCACGATTAACCAGAACTTCAATATTTTTGACAGAGAGTACTTGGTGGAATTCCATTTTAATATTTTTGAATAAAATACTAGACTCTGTTTGATAATGCCAACGTGAAAGGTTGGCGAAACTGGTCACTAATAAAAATGAAAATGTGGAAAATCACTCAAGTATTTTTTTCAATAATATTAACCAGCACACCACGAATATGATCTAAACCATAAATAGACAGAGATATGTTTAGTGAGATGATCACCTGAGGTATCTTAAGAAGAAGGATGAAAGATTTCAATGTTTATTAAATAGTTAATAACTGTGAGTGTTAATGAACTGTTTGTAACTAAATCAGTTTTTGTTTTGTTAAACCTTAAAATATAAGTGCCGTAAAAAAAAAGCTTTGATTTTATACGGTTTTCTTTACACATACTTTTATTTTTTTATTATCGGGTTTTGAAGCAAAAGTTTTTAACTTCGATCATCTTTTGCACTTTTGCGGTTAAATTTGCACGTTTCAATTTACTGTTTACCATCATGAGGTTATTTTATAAAATATATTTAAATGATTTTAATCACCGTGTATAATGATAATCACATAAAAATCATTCGTATTTTATGACAACATTTAGGATTATTTAATGAAATGTATTTCAGCCGCCTATGTAATTTTATGTAACTGCCTGGTATTTATTACGTTTTAAAACGAGATGTATTCATTAGATTATGACGTTAGTCAAGTAATTAAAATAATTCACAAATAAAAACAATAAAAATCACGCAATCAAATATAAATGTTAACAATTCGACTCGGTGATAAATATGCCGTCGCAAAAGGTCACATCGGCAAAAAAGGTCAAATAAAATGAATTAATCCCATAAACCAATCACACCCAACAGATTTACAAGTCGAGCGAAAACAAACGGTTTCATATCACACGACATTTTATTCCGGATGCAACGATGGAACTCAAATGTAACTGCTATTTTAGCACCTGCTGTGTAAGCGCTGCCTTGAAAAGCGTGATATTCTCAAATACAGAAAATTGATAATAACACATTAATCATTATTGTGGCTTATTTAACTGGATACCTTTTATTTTTATTTATATAAATAACAGGAATCCAATGCGATGGATAATCGATTTATACTTGATAAACGTGTAAGTTTTTTCACGTATTCTGTCTCCCGTTTGTTTTGTAATGCTCAAGTTGTGAGAATAATTTTTAAGTTTTTTTGATTCGCTGCACCAGCAACGCGACGTTTAATTGTATCTAATAATGAGTTTTATATTCTTTAAACGATTAACCAGATCGAATTATATTAATTTGATTAGGTTCGCTTCCGAAAATGAATGTACATCTCTGCTATTTTTAAGGTGACCAGAAATTAACAAACGGTAAAGAAAATACCAAATAATTATGAATATTTACTTACAAATAATTATTTGTAAGTAAATGTTCTGTTTTAAAATTTAATCTGGTATATTAAAAGCTTAATACTTTTAAATTTTATTTAAAAGCCACATAGCTGTTTAAATAAATATATTTTAGTCATATTAAACAACTAATCATGCATCATTTCTCATTAATGCCAAAACTTTAAAATATAAATAATGTTATTATTATTATTATCAAAAATATGTAATTTACCGTAAAATAATCGTATGAATATTGTTATGTTTTTCTAAATTGAATCTTTTTAAACATTATTTCAAAATAAAGTATGTGTGTCGGGTCGATTTATCACGAATGGGCTCGAGTGGTCCGAAGCCTTGAGGCGGTTGTCTGTATGGGAAACCATCCCTCTGGAGGGGGTTGTTATGTAAGGGAGGGCTAGAAAGGGCGCGTGTGATCGGAATAAGAACATCCCCGACGCCCTGAGAATCTAAAGGAGCCTCGGAAGTATCCGGAAAAAATAAAGTGGTTTGGAAATAATAAAGTATCTACGCGGAGGGTGGAGGTGTGAATTGTGTTTTTTGTAGAATATCAGAAGGAAATTCTTGGTAAGGGTATGCTCAGGAATTTGTTTACAATCAGCAAGATTAATTGTGAATGTACCTACATAAATAACTATTTGGAAAATTATTCTTGGATGTAATTTCAATTGTGTAATTAAATTGTAATTTATATATTTAAAATAATCGAGATTGGCTAACAAAAACCATTGAAATACAATAATATAATGTATTTTTTTAAATGTTATATGAAGACGCTTTTAAAACACACAAAATCAATAAACAAACTACTTACAGGTAAAATCAAATATATATCACGTTTGTCTTATAATATTCTACTCTATAAAATATAAATTCGGATTCATAATATCACATAAAATTTATCAATAATTAAAATTTGATCTTTTATCCCAAGAAAATAAATATATTGTTTTTTTTAAATACTCTTTGTAAAATTATGAAATAATTTATGTCATAAGTAATTTACCACAATGAAAACAGTATCAACTCTGAAATCAATAATTAAAATTTTATTTCACTGGTTAAAACATTATTATTGAATGTTTAATAAAACGATATCGCAAAGAGACGGACGTGCGTGCTCTCCGCCAGTAAACTCATTATTTAAAGCTCTCGCTTGATATAATTGAACTCGGCCCATCGCATTGAATGAATATAATGGCGTATTTTAATTAGTTGGTTATAAATAATCATGAAAAATTCGTTAATAAAACATTTATTTCTTAATAATAATTTTTGCGAATTCGATCTTCCAGTCATCTGTAGGCTCATGGCACAAAGACGCTTGTTTGTGATGAAAGAACGTGTGATCGCCTAGCAGACCCGGTGTTTATGTTTTAGTGAAGCATTGACCTATTTCTCGATCAATAATTTGTTAAGTGCGTTTCCGTTCAGAAGTCTAAATGTGGACCGGGCCGTCGAGAAGACGGGATGTGTTATATTTTTAACACGTGTCGAAAAAGGCAGAGGAACTGCCGCGGAGCCTCGACGGTCACTCAGAGAGGATCAAACAAGCTCTTTTTCTATAAATAATAAAACTAATTATAATTAAATATCAATATTGAAAATACTCTTTATCACGCTCAAGTTTGTAAAAAACCAAAAACTTAGGTGCACGTTTTAAAAATATTTATTACTGTAGTTTCAAATCTGAGTGTGCAATTTTATGGAGTAATATAAACACATATTTTATACACAATATAAGAACCAATAGTTTTATATTAAATAAAAAAATTGGGGATTTTTTTACATACTGCACGTCACTGTTTGTAAATGTTACTTAAATAATAATAATATAAACTAAATTTATTTATAGCAAATACGATATTTAAAAAATAACAAATATTCTTTTTCTGAACTGAATGCTTCTTTTTATTAAAATCACTCTCACACGTATTTATTATGATTATTTATATAAAATATTGTTTTACTTTATGTAGCTAATTGAAAATAATTATATTTATCACATTGGTAATTTGTATAAGTTGAATTTCCACACAAAAATGTAGATTGCATAATATTTTTATCACTATGTTTTCTAATTTAGGTAGAAGATATACGAGTACTAGAACGTTTATATTATGTGTGTTTCTCTCACGTATTCATCTGTGAAAGAATTCCTTGATGTCTTTTCAGTGCCAAAGAAATAACGCGCCGATGTTGATTTGAAAAGATAATTTATGTAAGGATTTACAGCCGAACGCCCAGACGGGACGACCAAAATCAATATCCATAATCTACGTTGACCAAAGCTGTGTGGGAACCGAGCCAACTCAGAGTACCGAGCCACCTCGGGTTTATTAATATCGACTGTACACATTCACCCTCCTGCTTACAAACGTTTTGCAAGTAAACCCAAGCACTCCCGTCAGTTCCTGGGTGTGATTTTTTAACGGGCTTAACTTGAGCCGAAAAGTCCATTAAGATACACCTCAGTTTTATTAAATCCTCTCTGCATCTTTTTTTAAAACGAAGTTGGTTTCAATTGATTGATGAACAAAAGGCACTGTTATGTGATAAATGCTTAAGTTAAACAATACCCTATCTGTAAATAATGTCAAATTATGCTACAGTACGCTTATCGTTATATTTCACTTTAAAATATCTTCTTCTACAAATTGGATAATATAAGGAAATTAACAACTAAACAGATCAATTAGAACGAGCAGGTACAGCTCCGGTAGCATTGTCATGTCCCTGGCATTTTGCAAGCAGATAATTTTTTTTGAAAATTAAACCCGGGAATCTCGATGAGTAAATTATAACGCGACAGTTTATTCAATTAGTTTGTGATTATATTTACACGATTTATAAATTAGTTTTATATTGCTTCGAAAGTATGTTTGAAGAAAACGTATTCATACACTTTTATTGTTAATATTCTGTAAGAAATAATAAGTAAGAATTTTAAATGAAAATACACTTTAGAAAATCATAACACATTATATAAAAATATTGGTGACAACGTAAAAAAATCGTATATTTAGAGAATGGTGCAGGATTTGTATCAACGATTTTGTTTTGCTTAGATTCTTATTATATTTCTATGAAGTGACGAAAGTTTTTCACATCTAGAATACAAATTATTAATTGCAATGAAATTGTCACTTCATACTAAATGCGCACTATTACTAGTATACCAATAAATAAAAATACCTATGTTTTGTTACTGTTGTTTTGACTGCTTTTAGTGTCATTGATAAAGAACGTCTGTCGATAATTCGGCTCGACTGCTTTATGATTATTATTGAAAGTAAGCCGAGTCTACCGTTTAAAAACAAGCACAATAGATATAAAAGGTATAGATTAATGCAAAGTCATCTCGAGAAGTTAAATTTCTAACTGGTTTATCATTATCACGAGCGAAACATAAATTTGAAAACATAAACACTGAGAGTCAAATTACATTTGTAGAATTTATAGAACATGGTAGCTTAATTTATAAAAGTGTGCAATATTGGTAAGGTTTTAGGTGTACATATTGTTGTTATCTACATGTTAAAACAACATTCATGACAAACAAAGTTAAATCGTCTTACTGTTATCACATAAGTCACTTTACATTTGATTTAGTTGCACAGAATTTACTCAAGTTATATAAAATTATCAATATATTTGTTATTATTTAGAATTTAACTGACGTCCACTGAGTTTAAGTAGACATCATAAAAACAATGTTTGATTTTTGCAACGAATGAATATGTACAACAATATTTGGGCCCTCTACACACGCCTCGATACAACCGACAACCGAATGGTAAATAGCCATTTGCGTAGTTTTTAGTATTATTTACTTAAATGAAACTTAAAAAGAACTCTTAAAATTAAAAGACGCTAGCCAGCTTAAGTTATCAAATAGTATAATATCTGGGTAGCGACGTGTGTAGGGAGGGCTTTGTGGTTTAGCCTAAGTAAACAACGCAAAAGAAGACGCTATTGGCTGGTTACTATTATTAGGTTGTCAGTCGTACTGCAGCGTGTAAAGGGTGGTTAAGAAAATTAAATTGAAAAAAAAAAATAAAAATGGATTCCGGGCGACCCGCGGAAGCTCGCGATGGTCGAGGCTTACTTCCCGTGGTGTTAATATAAGATGCTGTTTACGTTACATAAGAGGCGAACGTGTTTTGATTGGAACAGGTTCGCGTCCATTAATTTGCATTCCGGCGCGGGCTAGAGGCGGGCTCCGTCAGCGGCGTGAGAGCCGGGCGGGGGCGCGGGGCGGGGGCGGGGGCGGGGGCGGGGGCGCGGGGGCGGGGGCGCGGGGGCAAGGGCGGGGGCGGGGGCGGGGGCGCGGGGGCGCGGCGCCCCGGGCGTGTGACGTACCCGGACTTCGGGCAGGATGACAACGAATGGTGGGCCATCCGGTGTGGGGAAATTGTTTTGTCGGTTGATTGAGATTAAACCCGTTTTGAAAATGTGGGAACGAAACACATTGCCATACTGCACCCGTGTATTTGGTAGCCTCAACGTTGTACGAAAATTAACGATGATACACGTAAGAATATTAATTATTTGTTATTGCTGATTGTGTGTGACGGGTCATTACAAACATGCATTGCGTGTGAAATATGAACTCGGATATCCGATATTTGTGTTACGGTATCGCTTAGATGTGTTCGAATTTGTAGCTTGATGATTGTCGTTTATTATAAAAAAATAACTCCAATAAATCACTTAGAAATACATAGGTTTGTCAAATACTACGTTTTCCCTTGTGCGTAGGTATATTTGATTAAAAGTCATATGAATTATAATTAAAATATAGTTTTTTTGTAAACAGATTAAGTAAGATATAAAGTGTGTTTCCAAGCTAGAATGTTTTCTTATCATTAATATTTCTGCGCGTCACCGAATTTGAATCTATGTTTTGCATGCATTTTTCATTCTTTACATTTTGCACTTGAATGCAAATTTTCGAATACATTCAACCCCACTAACCAATAGGTATATATAAAATTAAGCAGAAAATCTCAAAGCTACTCTTTTTTGAGGGAAAAAGTTAGAATTTTTAATCGCATATACTCTTTGATAATTGCAAGGAAAGCGTTATTTTTATTATATAAATATAACATGTAAAACGACAGCCCGCAGTAAATACCTATCAATACAAAAACAATGAGTGCTTAAAAATACCTATTAAGATAACAACAATTAACAGCGCAAAAATACAGGTATTTAAAACGTAAAACAAAATCATTGCATATACACAATTGGCAATACATACGTTTTTTTTAACATTTACATAAAATTCACAACTGTTTTTAGTAATAGACAGTTATCAACAATTTGGCCGATTCCAATATTTTTCCCGGACAAGAAAATGCCAAAAGGCGTCTTATAAGAATCTAGTTAGGAAAAGTATGCGCGGCTGGGTGAGTTTCAGTGTTGAAGCCCTTTTAAAAAGCTGCAATCAATTTATTTTTGCGAATGCAACTTAATTTAGAGACACATGTTTGATAAAAGGTATTTAAAAATTTAAACATACCATTATATAAGCACTTCAAACTAACTGTCATGGAAAAAGTCATTCACTACTGTTGAAGACACAAATTTAATTAATGCATCATTTTTTGCAAATTATAATTTTTTTTAACACGAAAAAAAGTTGATAAGCACCTTGACTGAAATTTCAATTAAATGGAGAACTGTGGTTATATCTATTAAACATACTTATTTAATAATAAATGTCACGGTCTAGTTTTTTTTCAAGTCAAATTTTCGTTTTATCATATAAAGTTAAAATGACATTTTCTTAAAATCCAACTAGAATCTTGTTTAGTGTTTTGTTAAACTAGACAGGGTAAAATTTGATTTATTTAATCACTTTCGGAAGATTTTGTACCGCTGTCATTTTTTGGTTCAGTTTTTTTTTTTGAAAATCGCGAAGATTTTTTGCAATTATGTTTGGAGGGGGTATAGGACTATCAGTGCGAAAAACTTTTTGCTCAGCGACGGCAGCGGTGGACGCCGAGAGTGCGCGTCCGGCCCGCGGGTGTGTGAGTGTTCACGTACTGACCTGAATCATTTGTACTGTCGCATAATCCGCAATGGCTGTATGTATGTATGTATAGATATAGACAGATCACACTGAGAGGTCCCGCGACACGACCGTCGGCCGCAAGGCGCTCGGCGCGACTGGCCGAGCGCGCGGGCGCCGCCCCACCCCCGCCACGAGACGACACGCCAGACAGGGATGCAGCATACCCGCTCCGACGAGCGAGAGCGAGAAGAGGATACGCGTGCCGAGAAGGCCGATCGAAAAAATTATCACAATTTCGAAAATCGCAAAGTGCGATTTTTTAATAGTTTTATATTAATTATAATAAAATTATTTTCCAAAAATTTTCACCCAAATACTAGAATTTACCACTTATTATTGGACGTTTTCCCGCGTGCGCGACAGAGACGGCCGCAGTGTCGCAGCCAGACGACACCGCGGCGTCGCGGCGAGAGGAGGACGCCGACACTGCCGGCGCGGCGTTCCGCACTAGCGCGAGAGAGATGGAAACGGTGTCGTCTGTCGCGACGGTCGTTAAAGGGACGGCCGAGATGACACCGCGCGGACTGTCCGCGGGCGCGCGACAGAGACGCAGCTCGTCTTCGAGCGAGCGCCCGCAGCGGTACGAGCGAGACCGCCGAGCGCGAGTGCGAGAAGAAGGTCGCCGGTAGCCGCTGAACCGAACGAGACAAGGTTATGTTACACATTTTTACAGAGGGACGGGAGACAAAGGACAGAGTTTGTTCTGAGAGAGAGCGAGAGGCGAGCCGCGCGGAACGGGCGCGTCTCCGTTCCGCTCGCGCTAGAATGTGACGCTCTCGCCGGGGCGGCTGACAGAGGACAGTTTGCTCCTCGTGCGAGAGAGAGGCCGGCCCGGCGCAGCAGCGCGTCCCTGTCGGGGTGGATTTTTCTCGAGGACGCGAGACAAAAGACACGAGGACCTCGGGGGGCGGGCGTCTCCGGCTGCCCCGGGAGCCCAGCCGGCGAGCCCGTCCGGGGCCGCGAGGAATCGATAAGTATTCAGCCAAATATTAATCATGCCAAAGCAACGCCAAGCATGCTTGTAAAATGTTTAAAAAAAACTAGCTTTACAAACGCAAAAATAAATTTTTGTAAGCATTTTTAGTACAATAATAAAAATCTTATAAAACATCGATAGACGCCGATTGGTGATTTTCTTGGGATGCGTATATGCCAGTGCATTTAATTTATAAATAAATGTACACTCTATCATTTTCTGTTTATTTTAACCAAGGAAGATTATAATAATTTCATTAAAAATATCATTATAAAAAAATTAAGACAAGAATATATGGAGATAGATAGAGAATATAGACTTTTTGACAATTAATTTTTAACTATAATATGATACCGTTTCGAGTTAAAAGCTAAAAAAATTCAATATGAGATACCGATTCAGAGTAGATGTGGCAAGTTAAAAAGGAAAACAACATAAGTTTAATGTCTGTCATCAGAATGATATGTTGTAAACGTAAACAGGCTTGGCTTGCCGCCAAGTCTACGGCGCGCTTCGAGTACTTTCCTGGTAACCTTTTTGTTGGATGGGTCTCAGTGAACTTTTGAGCGCCATAGTTTATACGGTCATTTATTGACCGTTGGGTTTCAAATTCGAGCGTATAAAGTAGTAATTATCAATCGATACGAAATGTACAACCATTTGAGGAAATAAAATAAATATTGAGTAAATAAAATAAATAAACTTTTCGCTGCTTGTGAGAAAATTGGTAGGCGCAAAACATTTAAATATTTCAAAATTGTGATATATATATAAAATAGCGATGTAAAATTTCATCCGATGAATTAAAAATTACGTTATATAAATTTTTGAAGCGATTATTAAAATATGTAAATTTGTGTATCAAACATATCTAAAAAAATATAAAGCACATTGAGTTTGATATATTAGAAGAAAAATAATCATGTTGAAATTTCCGTTTATACTTCTTACTAATATTAACAAAACAATAATCCCATGTAGACTCTTCGCTCATGTTCAGTTGATATTACTAGACTCAGCTATTAAGATACCAGAAAACTATACCTTAATAGAATATGGACCAAATGTTCTATTATGAGTTGGTCTAGACGCCGGCACTATTCATAGACGAATTAAATAGTCTTTCAAATGTATACAGACCCGAATCGGTACAGTTATGTAAAATGTTTACAATTAGAGAAGCTCAAAAGTTAGCTGTTAAAATGGTTTACATTAGTTTTGTTAAACGTAGTAAGTGAATAAACCACCTTATTAACTGATCTTTGCTATAGGCAAACGAATTATAATAACTAGTCTATTTAACTAAATTACAAATGCTGAAATTATTATTGATAACGCAATAGCAATTAAATTTCACAATCCACATAAGGTTTTTGTTATTTTTTTTACTGTTCATTGTTATTTATATTTTTAAAAATATTTAAAACAGCAAAAAATACAAACAAAAAATAGCGCAAATTATACAGAACAACCCCATTTGAATTTTATAAGGCTGATAATAACAAATAAAGTAAATTGATTTAGCTTTCTGAAAAAATTAATTCATGTTTATCAACACTAAAACTTATAAATTAAGAAAAGATATCAAAGTAATTATGTCACTGGCTGATTAATATTTTATTATTTTTCAACATCAAAAGCTTAAAAGCTTCAAAACTTTTGAATTCTTAAGCCTGCTCTGAATAAAATAACATGTTTTTAATTAAAATTAAAACATGAAATAAAAATATAATTAAATCACACACCTCGCAAATGAATTCAGATGTGATTTGAACCCCATGTTTATGGCTATCGAGGCCTGAATGCGTAATCCTTTCAACAACGGTACCCATTAACTATATTATGAGATTTTTAACCATTATATACAATTATGGAAGAAATGCTAGTATGGTAATCAAATCCAATTCATTTAATATTCAACATTAAAAAAACTTCTTAAATAAAACAATATATATTGATTTATTAATGATAAGGGCAACATTGTATTCTTTCTTCACTTTGTTTTTGCATGACTAGTTTCGACCAACAGAATACAAAGTTACCCATGTCATTAATAAAAAATGGATCTTCACCAATCAAATGCCTTATATTGATTTATTCTACAATCGTAAAGTAATGAAAATATGTTAAATTTTAGATGCATGCTTAGAGAAGTAGTAATTTTATATTGATAGGTGAGGTTAAGTACACATCAGCTGTTGTGAGGTCTCGCTGATGCGGGGGGCGCGGGGAGGGCGCGGGGAGGGCGTGGGGAGGGCGTGGAGGGCGTGGAGGGCGCGGGGAGGGCGCGGGGAGGCGCCGTGCGTCCGGGCTCACCCGATGACCTATTTTGTTTCCCCTCGCATTGTATTGATGTGCTTTTGAGATGTTTTTGTACGCAGCGCGCCTGTGTGGAGCACTCGCGGGACAGGGGGTGTGTGCGTGGGCCGTGCACTTTCGGGGCTGGGGTCGTCCACCGAAACTACCCGTAATAATACGAAATTATATTCACTCACTTGATAGTAGCCTTATGGTATCTACAATACTCTTATTTTAATATTAGAGTAATCGTATATTAAAAAAAAAAAATGTTTATTAGATATCGTTTGTGAATATAATAAATTTTCTTTAGTCTCATATTTGTACGTAGACTAGATCGTAACACTGAAAAAAATTATTTTATTATTAATAATTTGTCGTTAACATATATTTCTAAAATCATCAGCGGCGCGATGTGAGCCTAACTAAAAATCGTTATGTCGACAATCTCAAAAATATTTAGTATTACTTTTCTAAACTATCGACTGAAATATACGATATAGATAATTTTACAAAAAAATCTTTGTTTTGTAATATTTTTTTCAAAACTGCGGCTAGTGTGTTAATTCGTCATAGAAAGGATGTGGGTATTTTAATTTTACATTAAAAATTAAGTTCTTCATATCGGGAGTATAAAAGGGTAAGTCGGGGTAAACCTCCGGCCTTTCATAATTAAACCGCAAAAACACCGGATTCATCTACTCTACCCTCGGGGGGAGGGGGAAGGGATGGTAGAATATCCCCCGTAGTCTATGCGGCTACCGTGTCCCCTGCAGCCAGACTGTACCCTTAATTGACCAAAATCTTACCCTCATTAACTCCGCACTACCCCACTTGTCCCCTTTCGCTGAATTCTGTACGATATTCTGAAGCAGTGGTACTATCTATGCGTATATTAGTATTTTATGTTTATTTTTATTGTGGTGATAGTCGAAGCTGCGTGAAATGACTGCGTTGTTATTTTGTCAAGGGAAAATAAACAAAGTATGATTTATAATTAAAAAAAGTAAAAAATGATTTTTTTAAATCTCGCATGAAAACTGAATATTGTTTTGAAATATTTAAACAATGATGCTTAAATTATTTAAGGGAGAATTCCACATATCTCTTAAACCTAACTGCTTTGTAAAAATAAGAGACCTCAATTTAAATAGGCTTATAAGCAAGTTGTTTGAATACATTAAATGTAATTGCATAATGAACCTTCGTTACTAAAATTTATCCCGTAGTAAATAAGCAAAAATACTAAAAACTTACATCTCAGTTTTTACTAGAAAGGCTTTTATTTGGAGCTTCGCGGTAATTCTTATATTTTTGTAGAACAAAGAAATCTTATTGTTCCCCGCGAATTGGAATCCACGACCCCTCGGTACACAAGCGAGTGTGCTAACCATCGGAACAGGAGGCGTCTTTGCATATAGCGCTGCTTCCAGTGCCCTGCCGCGAGGCGTGGTAATTAATATATATTAAAGATTGCGGTAAAGCGAAAAGGTCTTTATCCAGCAGTGGACCGTGACGCGGATGATGATACACGCTGTTAGCATACTAAACACAGTTTAAATAAGGAATTATGACACGACATGCATCCTGATTGTGCGCGCGTGCGCTCTCACGTGCGTGAAACCGGAAGCGGCGCGCTCGCTGGCGCAGTTACTGCGCAATTAGTAATTACCACTGTCAACATGCACTGCCTGCCTCATGCGGCGCATGCCTCCCAGAACGGAAACGCTCTGCAAATTTTAAGCTGCTGTTGTTTTTTGAAGCTGTGTTGATTTATGCTAATTATGATGATGATTTGTCAACACACTGTTAACGTGACAATTACAATATTTTTATGCTACAACACCACTTGTTTTTTACCATAAAAACGTAAAAAACAAACTGGCTTAGAAATCTTCTTCTTCTCCTGATGCTTCTCCTCATAGAAGGATGGTGACCATTTCTTAGAACATATCCCTATACTGGGCCAGTCTCACCAATTCAGCTGCACTTCACATTCGCACTCTAGACACTTCTTCTTCCAATGGTCTTTTTTCTTTCTATTTTTCCTTGGACAATCAGCCGGAGGATGCTTTATTTATTGTTACGAAAAATGTGGCCAAAATAGGAGACCTTCCGCTTCTTTACCAACGTCAAGAGTTCCATTTCTTTGCGCAATCTAGAAACATAAGCCATCCATTAAAGAAGGCGAAAGAAAACACATGCAACTAAAAATATCAATACTAAATTAAATTTGGTGTAACAAAACCTACTGTTTAATAAAATTAAAAATGAGCTCTATGCATAATTTTGATTATAATTGAAATTTGCTAAAACAGGTTAAAACAACATCCTTTAATATTTGGGGTTTAAAATATTAAAAAAAAACTTTTGAGTATCACGACCAATGAATACATATTTATGATTTTAGGAATAATTTATTTTTTTATTGTAAGTAATATTTACACGGTGAAATCGAAATGTAATTTTAACATTGACAAATTTAAGCTTGTTTATGTAAAAAAAATACGAGTTTGTTTAAAGAAAATTGTTATTCAGATTTTTTACTACCTTGAATTTACATATAATTTTAAACAACACAAACTGGATCGAATAAAATATTTTTAGAAGAAAAATAAATAAAAAATCCAAACACGGCCGCCGTGTCCGAGACGGTGAAACATTTTCATTTCTGTCACGAGCGTACCTTTTACGATATTAATTATATTTTTTGTGAGTAAATAAATAAAAATGAAATATCGCGTATAATTAGGAGCGGCTAGGGCTGGCGGGCCCCCCCGCGGCCTAGCGCCCCCCGCCCCCGCCCCCACCCCCGCTAGGCTGCGGCGCCAGGGGAGGATTGGAGTTTCAAGTTACTAAGATTTATTTATTAACACTAGATTGCCCAAGGTTTAGCAGTCAAAATGACTGCTTTTGGACAATATAGGTATAAGACATATATATAGTATGTCCCAAAATTAACGCAAGATTTGAATTTCTCGCCATTTTGCAGTAAAGTTTTGGGAACACTTAAAAAAAAACAATTTGACAGCTGACAGTTTAAGGTTAGTATAAATGGAGCTTTACACGATAAAACAACGTGTCTTGGCAGCCGCAGTTCGAAAATTTCATACAAAATATGGTCGGAATAGTTTTTTAAGTTCGTCTCTCTTCGCTGTGCATGGTCATTAGGCTTCAGTTCTTGTGTTAATTGAACTTTGTAAGCATGGAGACACTTAGTTAGTTAGGAGACATTTAGTTAGTGTACGCTGTAGAGAGCTTCTTAAAGTTTGCAATTCTTGTCCACGACGCCGAATTGAGGTTCCTGGATTGTCACTGCTTCGATATTGATATTTGAACGGCTTGTTTTTGGACGACCAGGGTGTTTAGCGTCTCCAACGAATCCAGTCTCCCTGAATTTTTCAATTAATCTCTTCACAGTTGACGAAGTTAAAATACCATTGAAATGCTATCCGGTATATATATATACCGGAAATGAAGGATGGGGAGGTAACTACAATTATGAATAAACGCATTTATATGTTGTACAAAAAGTTAAAAATTTAATGGAATTGTGTGAATACTCGTACATAATTGTTTTTTTAATTGAAATTAAAAAGCAGTCAAAATGACTTCCTTGGGCAATCTAGTGTTAAACAGATATTTTGTTTAAAATTATTGATTTTGTAACAAATTATATCATCAAAAATATTTTGTTGAATAAAAATAGCAGTTACGTGCGACCTACCTTGAAACCAATAATTTTTTTTCATATAAATATATATTCCAATTCAAGTGATATTTTACATTTTCTAGTATAATTTTAGTGTAATACTTTAATACCATAGAAAACAAGAATGAATAGTAAATAAATAAGAATACAGGTGGTCTCAGAACCTTAAACAGTTTTTGAATAAATGGGGTGCAAACTACCACAATTCTATATGTGTACTATGTATTTTTTTGTTGTTTAATATTTCGAGCTGCTCTACTCCGGCTCTGTCAATAATCACAAAGACACATTAATCAAAAAAGTTTTGCAACCCCTGTGGAGGGGTCCATCCCGCCGGCTGGGTCCTTTGACGACCCCGGGCCGGCAGTCCGCCGCGTCGTCAGGTGCGGGCGCTCGACATCTGAAACTCGTCTCATTTGAATGCCCCGAAGAGCCGGAGCCGTGAGACTATCTGAATACGAAACGCCGCTACCGAAGCGATCGCGTCCTTTGTCATCTTTCAGGTTGATCTATGGGGAGATTAGTCCGGCGGAGGATCGGTTGACCCGTTTATTGCCGTGTCGTCAGAACACGGAATGCTGCTACTGAAATGATTGTGTCCTTTGTCACGAAACTATGCTGATGACGGATTGTTTCACCCTTTTATTTGATGATAATTGTTAGGTTTGTTTGGAATGTGAAATGTTGCTACTGAAATGTCATGTTGGTATTTGATACCATGTTGATGACATATTGCTTATTTTGTTTTGTTTTATTTTTGTCTGGAATATTTTTAATATAATATGTAATGTTGCTGCTGAAACTACGTGTATTTTGTGATGAGACTATAATAAGTTAATGACGGCCCCGAAAGTTTTTTTAATTTATAAGGATTTTTTTACAGTTTACGATTGTTTAGTGATAATTAACAGGCTTGTTTTGCTTTCTTATTTAATTTGATTATACTTTTGGTGGTTTTGTTCAATATTTGTGTATAAGCAGTTTTTTTACAATATGTAACATATATATTGAATTTCATGTAATTTTAAATTTTATGGAAAGCAGTGTAGTATATTTATTTTAAAAAAAAGAACTGTGTTGTTTGTATGAAATAACATTATAATTTTGGAAGGTATAACTTTTTATATCATCCCTTGTAAGGACACGCTTTCAAAACATTAAAACATACTTTATGTAGACAAGAAAGGGTATAAACCCTACTTTAAGAATTCGTATTGTTTTCTTGTCGTATTCCAAATATTCGACCGCAGATGATTTATTTCTAGAATTAACATATTATTTATTTAATATTTTTGTGTACGGTTTGATTAATACACTTTCGTGATATATTTGAGACATTTGAAACAACGTGCGTGCCATACTGCTGGCAAAAAAAAAAAAACACCACGGGGTCGGGTAGAGCACTGTGCGGCCCGCAGAGAATGATAATTGTCATTCCCGATCTTCGTAAGGGCCCGTAGACTAATTTATCACAATGGCGGTGCCTTTATGCCCTTTGTTGTATTATATTATTTAATAGATAGATTCGTTTGACGTTTTATGGGCAGGGACAGTGATTATGAAACAGCGATGATTTCGGCGGCTCTCTTTGGAATTAATTCATTATATGAAATGCCGTGAAGAAACGACATTAAATTTATCTTTAGATTTATAATGCAATCTGCTCGGTTTATTTTTTATTGTTTCAAGTATTATGAATACAATTTGAATATAAATTCGTCAATAGAATTAAGCACAGGTCTATGTTCGGAGCGTTTCACGTCTTGATAATTATTGATGAGTTGGGAGCAGATTTGCATTGGACTATTTTGCAATCGAGAGGAGCAGACTACGAGCTGGATGCTATGGACAGAGATTTGTGGAGAGTGCAGGGAACGGGGCCAGGCTGGCGGTTCATCAACGTCTGCCTGCATTTGGGGTCCCTAGGGGTGGGAGTCACCCCATCCTGGCCAGCACACCCCGACCACCCTCCCTTCTCTAAGCTGTCTGCAAAGACAATGTCTCATACGGTTGCTGTTACTCTTCTTGAATACTTTTTTTCACTATTTATATCTAAATTGATAAATAATTGTGATGAATAATTTTTTAACTTTATTTTCATGCATGTTTTAATTTACACAACAAAGAAAAACATAAATCCTTAATTAAATAAATTTACAATAAAATACAATAAATTTTTATAAAAGTATGTTACTATGCACAACTCATGCACTCAAAAGTACTGAATCGAGTTAAAAAAGTAGTAATTTGATAAAAACAACATAAAATCGCTTATAATAAAATGTTCACTCTGAAAAGTTAATACAACAGAAATACGAATATTTATTTATGAAATTCAATACGAATTTCAGTACTATGATTATATCGTTGATTAAAACGGTAGTAGGAAAAAATACGATCGCAATTAAAATATACTTTGATGTAGCATAGAATCACTGTCTTCAAATTCAAGTCAAGAATAACTTTTTTGATTTTAAATCTTAAATGCCAAGAAAAAATATTTTACGTATTTTAAATCGTATTGATCAAAGGTTCCAGGATGTTGGGGTGGACTTTACTCCAGTTAAGTACCCACCCATCCCCTGAGACGGTGGGAGGTGATATCGATGCTAGATTACATGTGGGGTGAGAAAATGCAATGTGACGTTACAGCTAGCTACACCCTCCAGATAAAAGAAAAGAGCAGAGAAAAACATTGTACTTATTCGGCGTCTTGGTAAGATTTATTTTGTTTTTCTTGTGTGTTAATGAAAACAAGTATACTTTACTGTATTTCATTTATACTTTAAAACAAATTATTGATACAGATTAACGCACGAAAATAGTTAAAGGTACGCGCAGTCAGTACTACGCGGTGGTAACTGGCTATTAAAATGTTTAATAATTAAAATGTTATGAACACATCAAAAAATACACAAAACAAAAATTTAGCGTAACGTAAAATGGCATCTCGTTTTCTTGTACGTGAAGATTAGTTGTACAGAATAAAAAAATATATATATAATGCTACATACGAATGTAAGCTCCGAATCCTGTGATCAGTAAAAAAACGTGATATCCACTAGACTATGAGTTTGTTATAAGATGTATAAGAACTCTCAACTAAATGATTTTTTTAATATTTAATATCTTTAGACAATTATCATTGATACTGAATTGTGTTTTGCGCCAAGTTAGAGATCTGCCTGCGTAGATAGTTAGTGTATGGAGTATTGGGGGTTTATTTTGGCTGTGGGATTTACTGGCTGATCCTGGGACAGAAGATTTATTCGTTCAGCTGCCGATGGCCCGGGGTAGGGGGGCAGGGCGGGTTGTGATATGTCCACTTATCCCTTATCTTCATGAAATATTCAGTTATCTCCAGAAAGGGGCGCAGTCGAGTCAATGAAATGCTACACACATTGAAATATATTTTTTTACAAATTTTAATATATTTAATTTATACAAATTTACAAAAAAATTGAAGACGTTTAATATTTTTTTGGGTGTATGTCCGATTAAGATAATAAAATTACTGATGGCGTTCAATATATTTATGCGAGTGATCGTTTGCGAGAAATCGTGTTTCGTTTGTGATAATTTTACAGTATAAACATAAAATTATTTGATCTTACAATATATTACATGTACATTTTATTATGCGTATCATATAACATAATCTAAAAAATATATTTTTTAAATTAGTTTTGTGAAAATGAGACAGTTAATCTCATAGTCTTGATAATTACATAAGAGGACAGGACGTAAATAAATGATAGACGGATAAATATGATAAGCAGCTGGAAGAGATCAGATGACTGTGGGGTGTGCCTAGTTTATTGTTAAGTATGTGTATTGTTATATACAGTAATTAAAACAATCTAAGGCAGTTTTGTTTTTTCAAGAAAACTATCGAAGTAGGAATTTGAAAACTAAGTTTTGCTATACTGCAAAAATATAAAATTAATTGCGGATATTGAGATAGACTTTCCAAGTATTTTTTTAAAATTAAAACTAAAGTATTGTTGTTTACAGCGGGCAGGAATACACCCGCAGTATCAAAATACAAAACGATAGGGTTGTCCATAAGTTAGTAGCGGCCGGTGGGCCTTCGTTAATATTCACCGGGTCCCCACCCCCGGCCCACCCTGTGCGGGGGCGCTACACTTGTATCTACATACGCGGTGAATTACATTTAATGCCACCTTGTTTCTCATCTTGCTGGAAAAGTAACTAAATAAAGCCTCTAAATAAAACATGTAGATACGCCAGTATCATGTTTCAATATAACACAGCCAAGCAAATAATTAAAAAGTACTAACGATCTTTTTCACTGTACAGTAAAATTATTTCGGATACATTTTTTTTTGATATGCACATATATTTTGTATTGTTTGGTTGAAGTATATTTTGTCACTGTAAGTACTTAAAATGCTTTGTTTCTAAAGTATGATGACTGCTAATCAAAATACGCTGCTAAGCAGTTTTACTCTCAAATGTTAGCGAAGTACTTACAGGGTTGATTTTATTAATTCGTAGCAAACGTTTTATGCAGTTGATTGAACAAATGTTGTGCATAATAAGAATGCTGTAATATTTATTTTTAATAACGTGTCAAAATTATTAGCTATTTTTTAAAACATTTTATATAAATAAATATTAAATTCAATGGCTGTGATCAGAGTTCTAAAAGGCCATCTTTTTTAATTCGTCTGTTATATCTCATTCTCGCGTTTCGTGAGGCAGTAATTAAACCCGGCCACAGCGCGTTGATACGCTGAGGTAAACGTAAACAGATCTTCTCGATGGACACATTAACGATTTACCTGTACCTCGTGACCTTGGGCCTCAAATCTGTAACGGGTCTGGTTCGTAAAATAATTAATGGTCTAATAACTGTACAGTAATAAAAGAGAAGATATTTATTATGGCTTCGATTCTATAACAAGTTGTTAATAATTATTATAAATTCTTTTCTTATGAACGTTATATTGATTTTTGGAATATCCAAGAATGACGACGATAGTGGATCTGTGTTATTTTTGTGTAAGTAAATTACAATTATGAATATCAGTAGAAAACAAACATAGTTTTAAATCCAAAAAATATGTATTTCGGAAGTTTCTTAGCATATAGAAAAATCATAGGAAATCTGCATCAAAACGATTTTTTTCTTCTTGAATTTTACGTTTCTTACAGGAATGCACGCCACTGCCAATATTGATGCCAATATCTACTAATTTACATATGTTAAAGTATGCTTGCCGGGAGCGATATATTTATTTAATTTAATTCAAAAAAATATAATATCTGTCTGGTGTTGTGCTTCGTGGTCTTTTTTTCGAGCGGTGAGCGATAGAGCTTTTGGGTCGGCATGACAATGCTTTATTTGTATTGAGGTCTGCAAGAGGATGACGCGGCCCGACGGCGTAATGTGATGGTCCTCCAGGATTCCAAGTGGCGCTACATATATAGCCTGTGCGTCCATTATCCTTAGGAATATACAGGATAGAATTAGTCCTACAGCCCTACACCTACAATTATCTAAGAGATCAAACTCTGATAGTGGCAGATGGAGGTGAGATGAGGACGAATTTTAAAGTGCTTTAATTTTATCATCAGTCAAGTCTGTGTAGAAGTGTGGCGTTAAATGACATATAATACTCATTTTTATAATTAGTGCCTTTAAATCCAAAATAATTTAATAAGATTTGAACCGATGCTCTTTGCTGTGGCTATAAGATATTTTTTTTAAAAATATTTTTTTTAAATTTACTTAGACTTTTTCCAACATTATCTTATATAATCATTATTTATTATATTAATTTTATACATGAAGAAGTTTTCATTAAGTAATTTAATCAAATCTCAGCACGCTGCCCTCCCCATAAACAATAGCCGTGAAACCAGATAGCCATGATATTGAAATTAGGGCTTACTTCCCGCCTTGGTTTTGATTATAAGCATCTATAACGAATCGTTATAGTTCTTAGGGCGTCGTTACTTGTCGTTAAATATACCTTAACGGACATTTAGTTTGCATTAACGGACTAACTTCTAGAAGCTTCTAAAATGGTCTGGTACCCATTTATGTCCAGTACTTAAATTAAATCGTGGCCTGATCATCCTTGTTTGGACGGAACCCCTCATCAAGTGTTGGTGTGAGTTTGAGATGACCAGCTGAAGTACCGGGTTTAAATTTTATTGAAATGTAATAATTTAAAATATAATGACACATATTTATAAATTCAGACATAAACAGTCTGGAGCATAGTATAGAGCTATTCAACATCGAATTAGTATTATTTCTGTATTAATTTTTCTTTAATTATGTCGTTTTTTTGTTTGTTATAGTCGAAACGTTTTTCTAGAGATTTTTTTTTAAATGTAATAATTAAGTTACTCATTTAAATGTTTAATAAAAAAACATCTTACTTGAGGCTGAAGAAGTAATTTTTTCATTTTTAGAAGTGTTTTTACAGTAGTATTTATTTTGAAACGACATGTATGAATTTAATCAAATAATAATATTAAACTCAAAATAACAACTTAGTTTTATCCAACTTAAGATAATTAATAGTAAAAATAATGATTTAAAAAAAACAGTTAAAGTGAGAGTATAGATATTGTTCTTGTACAATTGATGAAGAAGTGCAAACTTAAAAAAAATAGTTTTTAACTGGTGTTTCAATCTTTTAAAATAATTTTTAAAAATAAGACCTCATGTTAATTTGAAATTTATTTATAAAGCGATTAAAGAAGGGTATTTTTATAAAAAGCATTAAAAAATATTATACATGGAACAAGATATCAATTAGATCTTTCGGCATTTTAATTGTCACGTTTATTATGGGGTTCGTAGTAAATCTTGCTAGAATTACCCTAAAAAATCAAAATACCATTAAAGCTTACAATTTGTCGTCGACACCATAATAGTCCTTTATCGCAATCGACCGCAACAAAACACATGTTTCCATCAGATTAAATCTCCAACATGGTGCCGTGTAAAAAAGTGGACAAAAAACGTGGCTAATGCAATAGACGACAGGGCGACACGGCCTGATAAAGCGATTCTGGGATAATTTGAAAGTTATCCTGGACCCTAGGGACCGGGGATCAAATAAACACGTATCGGGACACAATGGACCATCGGTCTCGGCTAGGCTCTCCGCGGGGGCTCCAGAGGTCCTTTTTGAACCAACGCCGTGTGGTCAAGGCGGGACAACCTGTATTATCTTTGTTATTTTGATAAATGTTCATTAATCAGAATATTAAAGTTAATAATGCTTTGTTTTGTGAATAAATACATGGAATTGAGGAGTTTTATATAAACAGTTTAAAAGCGAGGTTGATGGTAATTCCATAAAGCCTTTTTCGCATAAACAGGACTTTGTGTACTCTAGAAAAATTATCATATTTTGTTATCCTGGTAGTTTGATAAATGTTTATTAATCGGGATATTAAAGCTAACAATGTTTTGCGTGTAAATATGTAATTGTGGAATTTTCATATTAATAGTTAAAATAAGAACTTATTTCAGGAAAAAAAACAGTTTCCTTAACTTACTATATGCAAATGAAATACATTTGCTGTTGTATAATAAATGTTTTTGTTACACGAGTTCAAGTTGAGAAAAGATTTTTTTATTGCGTGTGAATAATTGTTTTTTTCGGTAATTATTTTGGTTTATTTGAATAAGAATGCTAGAAAAATTAATCTCGTTAATAAAACAAATAACGAATGAGAAATTATTTTTTAAGAAATTGAACTATGACGAAATGTAACTTATGATCTAAAATACTCTTTCCTTCCATTGTTTATTATTTTATCATAAAACATTTTCAATGTATTTATTTGAACAATATGACGTTTTCAATGCATTCAATTTATAATTCAAGATTGCAAAGTTTTAAAAAAAAATGTATACGTAACATAAAATAAGCGTTTTTGTCATAAAAAGGAGTGCTATTGTAAAAAAGAAAAAATACGAGTGTCCAAATAACAAATAAATATAAACGCTCCGACATTTTAAGACCTATAATTATAAACGACCGTTTAAAATCTATGCGACATTGTATTAAAGATAAAAGCTGCAAAAAAGTGACACTTTGGTCTCTCGTGAAATATGTCATCTCGTATTTTATGACGCTGGCTTTGTGTGCCGCCGGCGCCGTGCGAACTTTCTTTTCTACTCACAGGTTAGGTTAGGTACAAAAAGATAACAAGTAAACAAAATGATATTTAAAACAAAATATTTATTATATGCACATGCTAAAACGTTTGCTAGAACATGTGTTGGTTGTCTCAACAGTTCATTAGATCCATTACAAAAAAGTATGCCAAATTATAATTTTGAGTATATTATTATTCATGTTTGATATTTTTGTTTTGTTCAGGAACACGGTGGGTGGAGTCATTTAATAGCATGTGCAGGTTAAACGGGCAGTTTATCTCGCAGTTAAGGTGATTGAACGTTTAAATGCACGTGGGAGTATCGGGTGAAGAGACAATGCAAGGTTTCGCAGGCGACAGGTACGGCTCCGTTTTACCTGTCGGCTGGGTGACATATTTCAAATCCAAAAGATACAAGGTGTTTCAGAGAGTTGGCACGTAATACATTATTTCATTATTATTTTTAATACAAAATTTTTACTGCTTCTCAAACATATTTTTTTATTTGGTAAAGTTATACTTTCCATGAATTGTAAAATACACTAAAATATTATTTCCTTCGCCGATTGACAATAACAAGGCATTTCGGCTTAGTGTGTTCAGAAATTTACATTAAATAATGAAAAGTTAACTTAAAAATATACATTTATATTAAAAATATGCAAATATGTGATTCTCGTTTAATTTTTAACGAGGCTTGGTTAGAACTTTGATTTTTTTTGGTTTCGCAAAGTGTTGAAGGTTGAAAAAAAAACTAAAATGTTTTCACACTGCCAATGAAATAAGTCGACATGTTGTTTCATTGGTAAAATATTTTAGTTCTTGACAGGGTTTTAGCTACTGTATTGGTTTTCTTTATAAGTAGACTAAACTCATTTGCTTTATTAAATGCATTAAGTGGGAAAATATTTTATTTTATTTAAAAACGAAAATATCAGATAACAAAGAATTCTGTCCACCTTGTAATGTAAAATGGTGAGAAAAAAAGTGGTCTTTGACGGCACAGTGTCCTTTTGTTGCGCTTTAGGGGACACTCGCGGCGCATTGTGCGGGCCTGTAAACACGGCGCGCGGACCCATTGTGCGGCGACCCCCGCAGCTCCTCGGGCCTCTAGCGCCGCCGAACCTCAGAACTTCGGGAATCCCGTCCAACTATACTATGTTCGAAGCGACACGACCGAGAAATTAATTAATAAATAAATAAAAACTAATTTCTAACAAGTAGCAAAGTATGCACCTGCTTGCACGACTTATCAATGACAAATAACGTAAATTAAATTTTGGCAGCCGTTGATTTTTAATGATTTTGATTTTTGATGTCATAATGTCTTTATGGCATTATCAAACACTCTGTTTGATAATGCCAACGTGAAAGGTTGGCGAAACCGGTCACAAAAAAACGAACATGTGGAAAATCACTCAAGTACTCTCTGTCAAAAATATTGAATTTCTTCATAATGTCTTGGCACAAATAAAAATCTCGAAGCAGCTTAACATTCAAGAAACCAAAAAATAACGATAAATTAAATGCTTCTTTTGATTCCATAGAAAATACGGAAAAATATTTATATAAAATTAAATATGGCTTTAAATAAATGTAAAATAACTGATCAAAAAATATTCAAATTTTTCGGTTCAGTAATGTGTCGTAGTAAAATTATAAACAATCTTTTTCCATCAATTATTATCGATAAAATCGTATACGGCTCTACTCAGAGAACATTAAACTATTAATTGTAAATAAATAATTGTACCAGAAGCTGATTGAATGCAATTAAATATTACGATTTCGTTGAAGCTCCATAAACAGGCGCAGGCATCTTGAAGTGATTTGTATTGCAGACAGGAACCGTTCACATTTCACATCCGTTCACATACTGAAATTGCGGCAATCAAAATAAAAAGCTCGATGGGGCAATTCAATTAACGAATGAAAATGATCGTTTAACTCCGGGGTCAGGCAAATTTCTTCCATCAATATCGGGATATTGGTTTTTAAATTTCTTTGAGTTTTAATACGCAGTAACTGCACAAGAAATGATAAACTCTTTAATAAACGAAAAGTGTATAGTCAATAGTGAAATGATTATAAAAAATATATAAAAAAATAAACACAGGATATTAATATCGTAGATGTTTATATGTTTTTGTAGCAATGTCATGTCTCTGGTGTGTCATTATTTTTTGAACATGAAGTTTTCTCGAAACGGTTTTGTAGTGTTTCTGATCTATATTAATAATTATATATTAACACCACTTTTAAACAATAAGATGTATATTTAACAGTTTTTATATTCATATACTAGTTCAAATAATCAGACAATACAGATGAACCAATGGATTTATGTGCCATCACCTGTTAATTAAAAAAGTCAAATGTAGTAAACACCAGTTACATAGTACGTAACAAGACGTCATATTTGTGAATTAGAAATAACGCTTCATGTATTGTATAGTATTAGTGATAATCATTAGAATTGGGTAAAAACTATATATATTTTTTTACATTAAATATAAATGGTTTTGCCAGATCTCTGTGAACAGACTACACTCATTGGTATCCCGCTTGTTTTTGCAATTTATAATTTACGCCGACAATAATGCTCTCGATGACATTTTTACGCAACAAGATCGTGTCGCCCGAATGCCGATGACGTCGCAGGCAGACCCGCCGACCACCCGGTGGGCCAGGGGGGCCGGGGGGGCGGGGGTGCCAGGGGGGCCAGGGGGCCAAGGGGGCCAAGGGGGGCGGGGGCGCCGGGGCGCGGGGCTGCAGGTGAGTCGACAGATAATAGACAAACAGCGACAAAATAATGCACACCGGCTAGACTGAATACGATTAATCGAATATCTATTAATTAATGAATAGAAAGAAAAAATAAAAATAAATTGTTATTACTAAATATTATAAAAATGTTTTATTTGCAATTAAAACAGTTTATAAGTCGAAAAAGATATAGAAGGATCCGGGTCCCACTACACTATTTTTTCCTTAGAAAACCACGAACACTGGTTTAGCATGAGTATATGCTCAGTGGAATGGTCTCCAACCTCCACTGAGGAGAGGCACCCGATGAAGATGAAGATATGTCTTCTGTAAAATATTGTATTATTTTATATTACATATATATATGAAAAATTTAGGAAACTTTAAAAGCATACCTTATTAACCATAAAAATAATAAAACTAATTGCAAAAGTAAATGTTTTGTTAAAGTCTTTGCACAAAGCCAGGGCGCTTGTGCATATCAAATAAAATAACAAGTTAGCGCACTGAAATATAATTTTAATTGTAGTTATGATCTTAAATTTTTTTGTAATTCAATTGTAATAAGCTATCAAGCTTTCATATATAAATAATAATAAAAAAAATATTTAAGTTTGATATGTGTCAGGTTATTCCTATTAGTAGAACAGATATACATTATCTAGTAGTAGAAGGTAGTGATTAGACTTCCAATCATTGTGCTACATAGTCCAAGCTTTGTAAGTTATGGCTGTAAGTAGCATAATGCTTTATTAAAAAATCAAAGGAAGTAACTAACTATACACGCAGCTTATAGACTATATATTTAAGTGTACATAATACTTAATAATGCTGACTACCAATATCAAATGCAATTAATTTTAATTTTCGATTACGCAAAAGTCAAAGGGAGCACGAGTCCATTTGGTTGGAGTGAGATCTTCACTTTGACATTTTACTAATAATGAATATGTAATAGTAGATTCATCTTAACAGGATGTGTGTAGTAATAATTATGGCTCTGATAAATTAAGAGCCATAAAAAACGTTGCTATATACAAAGAAAGTAAATTGCTTCTTGCAGACGATGAAAAAAACCTCTGAAATCAGCGTCATATTTATAAAGGGGCTATTTTGTTAAAAGTACTTACATTTTACATTTTCAAAACCACGCCGTAAATAACAACGTTGCAATGTTACTGCCTTGTTCTTCAGGTGTATTTATTGCCAGCGCATTTAAATTTAATAACTAATAAATTAAATGACGTCCTGTTTAGGTTGTAATGTCCCGACTGTTTGTCAAATAAAAGTATAGTACGTTCATGTCGCGTGGGCGAGATTTATATGTCTCTGTAGCCTAATACGACAAGGAGATAAACAATATTTGTAAGGAATTAAAAATGTAATGTTATTGATATGATAAATACATCCGGTGGGTTTGCGACATGCCCTTACGAGGTGGTGTTTCTTGAGTTTTATTTATGGAGTCATTGATCTCTTTAGTGCATTTTTTTTATTTTCATACCCGATATTACAAAAGAAGGACCTCAACTTAGAAGCACAATATGAATAGGAATAAAATTGTTATTTGATTTAAAGCTTGAACAAATGATTTTTCTTACTTACTCTTTGAGTTAATAATATCAAAAATGAAAATAAAATAGTAAGAAGTCTAATAAACATGATACTCTACAAACAAATTTGAACCGATTTGAGGCAGATGCGAGTGTGTCTGGCTTGCTACGCTTCCGGCAATAGATTTGTAATATAGAGAGAAATTGCAAAAATAAAAACACCTGTAACTATCGCTACCAAAAAGAGAAAGCTTCGATAGTAACACCAAATAAATATTATTTATTTGAACTTATTTTATACATATCAATATCCTTGATAATAATATTGTATTAATCCATGGTTTGAATTGAAATTTTATAAAAATAATCACGAAGACAACTCTCTCATACTCTACCATGCAAGCTTTAAAAAAATATCTCAAAACCGAAGAAGATTTTTATTATATTTTATAAACTTATCTAAATATAATCTTTACTTAAAAAAACTACTAAATTCATCTAGTTATTACACGTGAAATTTCTTTTCTATCCGAACATGTTTTGGGCGTCTGCGAGATCGCACCGAAGCGCGGCTCTAAATACGGGGTTTTGTATGCGAAGATTAATTGATCAGAGAAGGTGATTGCCTGATAGCCATCGAGAGACATTATAGTATTTAGTAGCACGTGAAACGATGAGAATAGACGAGAGTGGCATAAAAAGTTACCCAATCGGAAAAATGCGAATTTCCACAATTTAAGCAGTTGTCGAGATTCTATTAATTTTTTTGATATTTATTATTTTACGGCCATAAAGTGGAAACAAACTGGTATAATATTAATAATTATATTTTATTGATTTTAAATAAGTCTTGAAAATTATTTATCAATAAATAATCTCGTCTTTTAAATACTTTACATGATTTTTTTTACTATCTAACTTATTTTCAGTTATATTGAGTTGTAGCATTGCCAGCAATATAACTCTACGCATTTTATAACTATCTGGGATTGAAAATATAAATTTTATTTTGAGTATTATATTGTATATTTAAAATATAAGTCCATGGGAACTTTATAAGTCTTGTCCACTAATGGCAGTCACCTGTAAGATTATCACTCACAGTATTTATTTTTGACACATTTGATGTAGGCCGCCGTATCCTGGCTAGAGGCGTGCTGTGTGTTGACTGCATCCCGTGACTTGATTAATTTTTTTCAATATTCAGGATGTTCTCCCAACAACCAACTACAATAAGCCTTTTTACAGTGAATATAATTTTATAGGTGCGCAATCTATTTTCGAATATTTTTATTATTTTGGATTGATAATATTACATAGTGATTAGTATTCTTGCTTGCCGACGTGTAAAACAAGATAGTCACCATATTGCAACGTCATTTGAAATACGAGTGACTTGCATCCTCCAAAATGGAATAAAATTTCATTATTACCTGTGACGTGTTTTTATTAGTCTTTTGCCTTGGAATCTGAAAATTACGGTCATAATAATAATATATTTTTATATTTCGGCCAAAGCCCAGAAAGGAACAAAATATTTTTTTAAACACATAATTTACAAATTATCATAAAAATGTATAATTTTTGGAGTCATATAAAATATACTGCATGTATTAAATAAAGTGCAGCCTTGCTCTCATTCTCATCCTCCGGGAGTAAAGTTATACTGAATATAAAAATAAAAAGACCATTATCTCAGAACAATAGCCAATAGCTTCTTCAATACAAAAGACAGATGGCCGAAATTAAAAACAAAAGGACACTGCATTCTACGGTAGGGGCGCTCGTAGGCGTGCGCTCGCTTGGACAGCCGAAGTGTAATTTATGGCTGCGGACATAATTAAAAGAAGGGCCCATGTCAGGCCGTACAAATTATTAATGATAATGGGAAAAACAAAATCACGGATGCCCCGCGTCCCATGGGCGGGACGTCTGCTCGGTCCTTTTTGGACTCTAAATAATATCTCCGGCTCCACGTCGTAAATTGTAAATTTTAATAAGGAAACCGAAATTGTATTTTTTGTGTCGTTTTTAAAATTAGCTACTTGTGATTATCATTTGACAAATAACGATTTTGCCTGTAAATTGATTTTGCTCAATTATTGAAAAACTTAGGCTGATTTGTGTTTTACTTTATAAATTTCGAAAATATTTGTTTGAACTCATTTTTATGAACAAAATGCTTTTGAACTATTTTTGTTCATTATAAATAAACCCAGCAAAAAATATAAGTATGTTAAATTGAATGTACGCTAAACATTTAAAAATTGAAGATATTATAAAACACATATAATCGCAAGAATGTAAAGTTCACAGCATTTTAAACATAGGAAGTTTTATATATATTTAAGATTCAAAACATTCATCAAGTTGACTTCTGAGTTCAGGTGTACTGCAACTTGGACGCGAATATATATCCAACAAAGAATTTATCTAGTAATATTGTATTTTTTTTTGGGATTATAATTAAATATAAAATGTATTTTATCAGTCAAAGCATCATAATGAGATGACCAGGAGACTTGTGGGGCCTGACAGAGCTGGGCGGGGCGCGGGCCTGTCACGCGCGCCTCCGCCCCGTCCTACTGCGGGGACCGGCCAAGCTGGATCCTCTGCAGCAGGTCGTGATCGAACTCTATCAACTTCCAAAATCCGTAATGGTTCCATCGAACTAATATCATATAGCCACATTCTTCTAACATAACCGTGAAGGGTTGCGAGCACACGTTTATTTAAAAATAATTGATATCTTCATAAAAATACTAATGTGTTTTTTAATCAAAGTGAACATTTGAATTTTGTATATGAAATAAACAGTTATAATTATCATTTTGTACAAATATATACATATTTTTTTATACACTTTTTCTAGTCATTTTGGAATTAGTAAATATCAATATTTGTAAATAATTCTTTCCCTAAGCTTTGCTACTTTCCGTCACTAATTTAATACTGATGCTTGAACGCATCTTCAACTGCGATCAATGTCTTGATTGACCCAACGAAATTCAGACAGTCAAACAAAAATAAAAACAAAGTATTGTTTTATAGTGTAAAATTTATGAAAAGGTAATTTGTTTAGTCGATCGCAGGACTAGCTTCTCAAAAAATAAAAATATTTAAATGCTCCAAAATTCATCGCAGCCAAGAAGCGCTCACCGGGCGGACGTAAAAAATCCAAACAAAAGATGACTTATTATTAATTAAAATCTGTGATAGGTCGCCGCCGCGATGCGATATTGTCCCTGGAGATGGCCGCCGCAGATATAAAACTAATTATGGTCGTGTTCCTTTTGTCCGCCCCGCGCCGGGGAGGCTTCGCCGCGGAGGATGACACGTTTTTTAGGTGAAGTTTTTTACCGGCTTAATAATGAAATTCTGTTTCGCGACCGAGTCGCTAATGCTTTTTACGCAAGTTTCATTTTTAAAAGAGTCGCTTTCAACGGCTCGATATTTCAAATTGATTTGAAAAAATTAAAAAAAATAATTGCTAAAAAGTTGGAAATCGCTGGCCACTGATGAAAAATGTTATTCAAAATAATGTAGTTTATACGGAATATATAGTATATACGAAACAATGAACTACAGAAATATTATTTTGATTTATGATATTATTGGACATTTCTTATATTCTATGGTATTGTTGGGTACTAAAAAAAGATGAACGACAGTCAGTCGCAGGCCCCGACGAGATTCGAACTCGTGATCTCCTGTTTACTAGACAGGCGCTTTAACCAACTAAGCCACGGCGCCGCATGCTTGGCTCAGTGTCAAGTCGGTGTTTTACGAAACGTTGCGCGACATTTTATTTTAAACCTGTTGCCTTGTAATCTCCCAGACGGTCTTATCGCGTCTTATCACGAGTAAGGTGTAAAATTATCGCAAGTAATGTATATTTTGATAACCTGTTGTTATTAAAGAAATTTATAAATACACAACTCTCAGAAATAAGTATTGTTTTTTTTACACTTGTGCCATTGTGTATGGTTTTAAGTATTCTATTGCACAGTATTAGTTTTATTTTTATATTTGAATATTTGACTCTCGAAACTTCTTACACTAATCAAGAAAAAAACCTTGATGCGATATAATATCCAAGAACATTACTTCAATAGCATGCTAGGCTCTCAAGACCTGTGAAAGCATCGTGTTTTCTGGTCTTAAAATAAATAATAAATAGTGTTTGAACTAGAAAATAACAGCAAATTTAAATGTGTTGTTTTATTAAAACCTTTGAGTTTAAATGAAGTCGTAATGATAAAAAACGCCTTTTCGTCATCTCCGTATAGTTATTTATAACTTTGGTAATTTATGTGATCTATTCTAACTTTTGAGAAGTCGCCAACGCAAGATCCTAATATAATAAAGGATCGCTTACATTCTCATTTAAACCTACTTTAATCCTAATAATAACATATCCGTGATGGGCACATTCATTCTTGCCGCTTGACACAAACCAATACAAAAAAGCATGAAGCGGCCCTCTGTCCTCGCAGTCAAGTGGATTTTTCTCGGAACCGGACTCGATCCGAGTCTCGTATGAACGCCCGCTGTGTTGTCACAGGCTGTGGCCTGTTTGTGTCTGACTTAGCGACACAAGGCCCTCCATTCAAGTCTGCGCATGTCGTATGAAAAGGGTTCAAAATGACCCCCGGGGTCAACGAATACTGTGACGCTTGTGATCAGATGACTTGATCTTGCCTCTTGTGCCCGACCGCGCCGCGTTTGTGAGCCTTGCTTCGGTTTCAAGGGTAAGTCCACATGCTCCTTACACATATCACTACAAGCCTTACACACATCAATGTACGATGCAGATAAGCGCATATAATTAATTTATATTTTTCAGCAGTTTTAAACTATTTATATTGACACATGCAACGTTAGGGCGTGGTCCCAATAACAACAGAAAAATATCGAACTTTGTTATTAACAAAACAAATTAGTGTTGTTTTATGTGAGAATGGGATATTTATGAGAAACAACAACTGTATTACTAACCAAAAAGGTCAGTGTATATTGAACTGAACAGTCCATTTATTTCATTATTTTTTTGGCTCGTTAGAAGGTCCCAAGAATGCTTTTTTTTTTTTTTTTTTGAAACACTGTTAGTGAAATGTAATTTATATAATTATTTAGTGTAACTATGTTGTGCTATACCTAGTAATAAAGTTCGTTTGCATGTACACCAATAAGTTGCTGAAAGTTACTTTGTAAAAGCGCAATTGCAGAGGGGTGCACTCATCGCCGACCCGGCCGAGAGCTTCTTTTGTGCGGCGCACTGGAATTGTACATTTTGTATCGCAGCGAGTCGGGGCAGCTCCCACTGCGAGGGTGCCTGCGCGTATATATATACGCGTGGGCATGTCTGACTGTGTGTATGTTTAAAGTATTGTTAGAGAAACAAAAGCCCGCTGTTTGGCAGCCACTGCCGACTTTTGTCCACTTTTATTTGAACTTTTGACTGCGGGTGAATATCACAGGCAAAGCTTCAGTGATGGTTGATACTTGTTTTAAAAAAACAAACATTTTTGCTTTGACTGTTCATTTTGCCTAACCAGATATTTTTAAATAATTTACACATATAACCGATATTATAAAATGTATATTTTTGGAAATACAACTAATTTTTTTAAATCATACATGAAAATTTTTAATAATTCTCTATTTCACGTGGAGATACTAAAATGTATAAAAAAAATTATATCACTAAAAAACGATGTTTTTTTTTTAATAAATAGTTCTATTTTTTGTGTATATAATAAAATTAAAATAACTTTAATCAGTGGGGCCTCCACGTGTGAAGGGGCCTTCACCCTGCTCTGTGTGGGGGAGCTCGCGGTCCACCCGGTGGGGAGGCGATATAGCACTGAAGGCACCTAGTCGCCATTGTGTGCACCCTGTAGCTACTTAAACTCCAGTTTGCACAGCGCCTTTTTCTGTCCACACTTTGGCCGCGAATTAAAATTCCGGTTAATTATTTATAACAGGTCCTTGGTCTATTTATTCTGTGTCGAGCAACGAAATTGCCCTTGTTAATTTTTAGCCATACAAAAAAAAAAATCAGCATTTTAAATGTTGCGTTGCGTCCTACACCATTAATTGATGAAACACATTTTTTTTGCGGTACAATTTATTGGGTGTTGATTATTGAAGAAATAAATACATTAATGATGTAATTTTCATCGAAAAAAATTCAGTTTTAGTTTCATAATAAAAATAGCCATTGTTATATGTAAAGTATATTTACTTCAACCTCATGTTTCAAAATACAAAATAAAATAATAATAAATAGTTTGAAAATGATTTTGCAAATAACATAAAAAAAAAAAAATTGTCTCTATGCGAGTTATAATCATTCAATTATTAAGAAGTATTGATTTCTTGTGCTTGTAAAGTAATAATGCGTTTTGATGAGAATGAAAAATATTTTACAAAAAATTATTCGTGATAAGTATATATATTTATATTTAAAAATAATTAAAACTTGATATGCGTGTTTATTACTTATGTAAATGCACAATGGACATGTTGATTTAAAAAAGTCGTTTTTGTCAGTCACTCCTCATAATTTCGCCGAATAGAATTTACAACGATATTAATTTCTACGCATATCATATTATATACGCATTTCAAGTCCCCTAATGGTGATACATTATATTTTATAAATCACAAAACCAACGTTTCGACAAGGCACATTGTCATATCAGCCAGGTAGAAGAAAAAACTCTCAAACCTTCTAGAATAATCCACAAAAACCAAACAGAATATAAAAACACACGGAGAGAATGACCTGAACAATATTTCACGGATATGATTTTTATAAATAATATCACTCGAGAAGGATGTCAATTACAGGACCCGTCACTCAACCTACAGGGCGGTTTTTTGCTTTATCCCTTGTAAAGGTTGTCTTTTCGCTCGGAATATGAAATATAATATACGGATCCTGAAAACACGGGGACTTTAAAAACCTTTTATTATATAAACAAGATTATGTATTATACAATATAGTCTTTCATCCCTTGTGATTATGACAAAGTAAAAATGACATGGATTTTAGGGGTTATGATGTAGATATCTGTTATACCTATGGCATATCATATTAACTAATGTCATACAAATTACCATGGCTATCTTTATGTTAACAAACTCTGTACTTAAAAAGAGTATTATTTAAGAAAATTAACTCAAGTTTCAATACATTTCTAATATTATAATATACAACTAGATAACTCTTTTTAAATGTTTTCAAAAATGTATTGGCGTGTATTGCGATGCATAATTTTTGAGTAAATATTTTATATAATATCTGTATTAAAATTTGTTAAAAATACTCATAAAGCATTTAATTATAATTTTAATGACCAAGCATTCTAATTAAACACGTTTCAGTTCATTCAACGTCATAAATATATATGTTGTAGTTTTAAAGGAATGTATGAATATTACATATTCTAATTTATTAGTTTGAAAATTATTACTTCAAGGATCTCAATAATTCAACGAAATACATCAAACATAATCGACCAGATAATGATTAAGAACATTTTTTTAAATATTGAAAATTGATTAAAGAAACTCTTAGAAAAATATATCAACGTGATTTGTGCGGGATTCGAACCCACATCCCCTCGCTTACATGGCAGGTGCATTACCAACTATGCTAACCAATCACTAGTACTAGACCTACATTTCTAATATTATAATATACAACTAGATAACTCTTTTTAAATGTTTTCAAAAATGTATTGGCGTGTATTGCGATGCATAATTTTTGAGTAAATATTTTATATAATATCTGTATTAAAATTTGTTAAAAATACTCATAAAGCATTTAATTATAATTTTAATGACCAAGCATTCTAATTAAACACGTTTCAGTTCATTCAACGTCATAAATATATATGTTGTAGTTTTAAAGGAATGTATGAATATTACATATTCTAATTTATTAGTTTGAAAATTATTACTTCAAGGATCTCAATAATTCAACGAAATACATCAAACATAATCGACCAGATAATGATTAAGAACATTTTTTTAAATATTGAAAATTGATTAAAGAAACTCTTAGAAAAATATATCAACGTGATTTGTGCGGGATTCGAACCCACATCCCCTCGCTTACATGGCAGGTGCATTACCAACTATGCTAACCAATCACTAGTACCAGGGGATGTGGGTTCGAATCCCGCACAAATCACGTTGATATATTTTTCTAAGAGTTTCTTTAATCAATTTTCAATATTTAAAAAAATGTTCTTAATCATTATCAATCAATTAAACCTGTATAGGTAAAATCGTACTTCCTGTGAGATGGTCTTCACAAAAACCAATAATTAAATAATCGACCAGGACTGCAGTGATCGTTAAGCTTCGTGAGTCTTCGTGAAACATCGTAAAGTATGGACGGCGTAACAAATGCAAGAATGCGCGGAAATTTCTGTGTGAATTACACAATGGCAAGGATTCCGTAAAAACTCTCCGACAGTGACCAGAGGAATGTATTCATCACGAAGAGCTGTTCGGGGAAGCCGGTTCATGTTTTGATTTTTTTTAAATATATAAAATGATATGTCTACATACTGTTAACGTCATATAACATTGTTGGCATCGATGCGACAAGACGAGCAAATAAAAAAAAAACCACTTAATATTGAGAATTAATGTGAAGACGTGTCACTTTCTATCATTGATTATTTGCAGTATAATAATAAAATACCTATTTGCTCCAAATACTTTCTGATAAAAATACTATTTATGTGATAAAGTAGAGTCTAAAATCATCTAATACATTCAGTGGCAATTTATACGTTTACAGCATTTAACTTTAGTTATGTTATTTTATGAAGGTACTATTTCTGTTTTTTTTTTTTAAATCAAGATACATGAATATTTTTCTTGTTTGGCTTAAATATATTACTAAAATAAAACGTTTATAATAATTGTTTCTTGATAGTAAAAGCAATGGTCTCGATAATTATTATCTAACCAACTCAGACAGTAATCACCCACATTTAACTCGAACTCAGGTGCCACTCTGGCTTGAACCGAAAGGTTATTGGAGCAACTTGCAATCATTAAACGTTTCCATTCGCAGTCTAATGATATTATTTACCAAATAAACGCCTTAGCTTCCATTAAACTTACCTGTAATAGAAGTGATTCAGAAATTAAATTGAATATTTGTGTATTGTAATTTAGCAGTTGATTTAAGAAGGTCATACGATATGGCGGACAAATAAATTTGATTTTTTAATAACGCGTTGCTTAAAGATAACGACATGACATCAATTAATTTATTCTGATGAATCTTATTGTTGACCTTCAAAATGAGGTGATTGAGAAATGAAGATGATTGAGTACTCTATATTGATTATGAGTAAATTTTAGTAACAATTTTTCAGAAGTCAAATTTAAAAAAAAAGACCTCTTAATTAATCTATAAAAAGCGGTATATTCATTTTTATTTTTATTTGTCATATTGGGTGTTATTTATTAATCGCATTAATCATATTAAATATAATTGATGTTCCAGTCGAATAATATTTGAAACAACGTTAAAGATGCGAAAAATTTACAAAAAAATTATTCGATATTGAAAAGTTATTTTAGTTTTGATCATTATTTGTTATGTAAAAACATGGGGATTGTCATGTCGTCAGGATTATGGGACGCTATTGCTCTTTATCATACGTTATTCATACGAATTAAAGTTCTCAAACTGATGCAACTCACTAAGCACTAAAAATAACGAGCAATCGATCACAATAGAAGCCTTCAGCATCCTCCCTACCTAGCCCGGTAGGATATAATCCTGCGTAATAATATTTCCTTTCATACTCAACAAAGCATTTTTTGTTGTAAAATATCGCTACGCTTTATGATTTGGAGTGTCTTTGTGTGTCATATAAAATATGAGGATTTATCACATTGTTGGGAGTCTGCCTGCTGTATGACAGGCCTTGCCGGTACTTGTCTTGGGATGACGCTAAGTATGGGCGTTTGGGGGTGCATTGTTGTTAATTGCCTAAGGTTACGGAAGGCAGCGGTGAGACAACCTACCCTTGTAAGAGGCTGCAATCTAGGTCTGATTGAAAAGTCGGATGCCTTTGCCAGTGTATGTTTCACTTACGAAACTTTTTTTTTAGATTTAACTGTGTTTTCAAAAAATATATAAATAACTTATTTCGTGATTTTACTGTATTGTCATGATTAATACTATTTGTAAAATGACTCAAAGAAAAAAAAGTTTCAAATGATAGATACTTTATTTATTTATTTGTTGTATTATTTGTAGTTAATACAATTTACAAATGATAATTGTTTGATAAACAAGGAAAAACTCTAGAGCTTAATTTCAAAATTTTGCAAAAAAATCAGTTTTGAAATTTTATAAAATTCATGCAGGTTTTCATAAAATTATTACTCAAATATATCAATTATTAAAAAAATATTAACATTTGAGATTTGCTCATCCATAACTAATAATTTTAGAAATAACTCTTAACTACTTCTAATCGACAGTAGGTCCCATTTTTACTTGAACTACATTTATAATCCTCATATAATATATGATTCAAATAAAGTCAAAATAATAAAAAAAAAAAAAAAAAAACAAAATTGTCAATTCATTTAGTATACATAAACGCATTGTAAGTAGTAAAATTTAATATTGTTATGTACTATATATTCTATTAAATGTCTACGCGTGTGTTCCGCTCATGGTGACTTCTTCGTCCGGGAAACGGAGAAGCATACTGATCGCGTCTGCGATGCGTCAAATTATTCATAATGCTAGAATATGAAAACGGTTCGACCTCCAATGCGTTAAATCCACGTTTACACGTTGCATAGTTAAAACTTAAAAAAATTGTTGAAATTATCAAAAAATAATTATTTTATTGCATGTAATAAATATATAACGAACCACTATATTTTTACCGTGTATTAAACATATCTAATCTTTTAAGGACTATTGATATCTGAAATAGCTGTTGAATGGCAAATGTGCTCACAGTAATTTTTTTTCGCATCACATCTTGACCACGTGGGTTACCGTATTTAGTGAAAACGTTGTTTTTTCATTGTATCGGGATATTGATCTCTAGACTCCAAAAAAACTAAGTAGTTATGCTTACCACTGAACAACAAGGCGGCAACCTTGCAATATCAATTTAAAATGGGCTATTTACAGTGAATCATAACTCGATACTCCACGGTCTCGATCTAATAACGCGAAAAAATATGACAAGTCTCTTCAGAGTTCGCTCAGCATCCACACCACTGGGCCATCTTCACTCGACATGTTCAATGTGCACTCAACGGTAAAAATATTATTATCGGCAACATTACTGGTTACACAATTATGTCTGGAATGAATTGAAGCATTACAATGAAGCAGGGACCTTTACAAAAACTGAATTCGCCATTTTGTGGGGATATTTTCTGTTGCGGTTATTACGTAATTTGTCTTTTATTGTGTAAGTCTATTTATTACTAGAAGTTTGGTATTTTAAGTAGTAATTGTGAAAAAAAAATGTTAATATTTTGATCCGTATTTTTTGCGATTTCCATAGACAGACGTACCGAAAATAATCATATACTTTATTCAACTACATAAATTTTATCTTTCATAGCTATATATAACTAATATTTCATGTATCTAAACGCTGATCGTCAAATCAGATATTATTGAAATGGCGGAGATTTATATTGCGACCTTGTGCCGTACCTCGACTACTGAGGTTCTGTTATTGATCAAAAATACGAATCGTCATTTGTAAGTATGTACTATTAAGAAGAGGTGTAAATATTTTTATTTAGAATTACTGAGTAGATCCAATGCTCCACTTTAGGATGGGGGAGGGTCAATTCCTGTGTTTTATTTAAAACACTACTCCAAAAATAAAGGAACCTGGGACCGCATAAGAGTCGGTTCCAAGAGTGAGCACCTCTGCCGTAAGTCAGCTTCGGCCGCGGTCCGTGATGTGTGTGATTTTTAGAAAGTACTTCCTCTCTGACGTCACCAGCCGAGCGGAAAATACGAGATGATTTAATTCCTTTTGTGCTCCCCTACCGGAAAAATGAGTATCAATCGGTCTTTGTATCCCAACTATGCAACTTTGCATGTGATGTTGTTTTTTTTGGAGACCATTGTAGCAACACGTGTATTTAAAATCACTTCCGTGTGATGGACGTTTGATTGAAAATTCGTACTAAGCGGAGTTGTGTTAGAAAAATATGTATCTATAGAACCATGATACATAAACTATTGTTATTCCATTAACATATAAATATAAAAAATCTGCAAACCTAATTGTTTTGATAAGAATTATCATGTTTGAGTTTACTTATAAGTCACGCAAGGACTTTATTATTTTTAATGCATATTGAAATATTTTTATTAATTTAGTTAATGTTTTATAATTATTTCATAACTAAATCACGTTTAGATATACGCCAAAAAAACACATAAAAATAAAAAAATGCACACATAAATCACTGACTGCGAGAAGAAGCTGTAAAATAAATATTAATTGAATATTGAACAAAATGTTTCTTCTAAAACTAATATTTGCTAAAATATTTGTGCATTAATTCGATAATAACAGTATTGAATAAATTATGTAGATTTTTAAATTGAATTAATATCATCATCACTCATGGACTGAAAATCATTATCAAATGCGAAATTTACAAGTCGTCTTATTGTACACTTTAAAATTAATATTTTTTTTGTATGTAAGAATTAAAAATCTTATTGTTTATTTAGCCAAATGTATCCTATTTAATTCTGTTTGATTTAAAAGTAATTTTTTAAATACGGTTTTTTCCAATAGTTAACAAGCAACCATTTATAAATACAGGATATTGATTGACATAGGTCATAGGGTTTATGGTTATATGCATTTATGACCCTGTCCGTTTTACTGCCAATATGTATGATTATGTGCATTGAAGATATGCGTCAGTTTATAGTCTATAATAACATTGCCTAGGAATGCGGGATTTGATTTCTACACAAATTATTGCATTTGAGACAAATTGTATTGCTTTAAAAATTGACTGTTTAAAAATATACATAAATAGTTACTGGATATGTGACTATTACTGGATCGAGGACAAATTTTTACATAATACTGTGCCCAAAAAGAAAACAAGGTTTTTCACACATTTAGAAAATTTATTAAGAAAAATATTCTTCAAACCTTTACTGGTATAAAAGACTTGATATTAATACATATATGTACAAATGAATTTGCGTGTTTTGGTTTTGATAACTAACAAACATAGCGTTTTAATTCATTACATATTTTAATAGTAAATTCACTAAGACACTGATTTACTTTCGTGTAAGACTTGTGTAATATACATTCAGTATGGTTGACCTTTTCTGAATATTTCAATTATTCCAAAATGATCATGCAAACACCAAGGGAAGTAACTAACCACCTGACAGCCTATCAAATTCCACGAATCAATCACACATTTAAAAATCAATCAAAATCCGACTAGCAGTACGTTTTGATACATTTTACATTAGAACAGTCCCGGATTTCTTTTTTTCTTAATCAAGACTCTGACAGGTATGAGCAATGTATATCGAAGAGATATTCAACCTTTAAAAAGCTGACGACTCATATTATTTTATAATAATAAAATTTAACGTAGTTCAAAGTCTTTTTTATAAACTATTATAATTCTGTATACCATCGTTTCTTATTATAAATCCATCTTGAATTAGAACCATGACACATTTTCTAAAGTTCTAACATAAGAAAATAATCTTCACTGTTAGGACATCCTCAATGTTTATATATCTATAATTAAATATCTTAACATTTTGTAAATATTTTTTTTGCTGCAGGTATTAATTGTTGAAAACCGTTTTATATTATGCACATTCATCAAATTAAACAAGTGTTAGCGTATACTACGATACTACGATTATTATATAATAAAACTAAGATTTACGTTGTTTGATGCAAATTGTAAAAAAAACTCCATAGCTTAAATTCTAGAAATTGAATCATACATTTTAAAGTGTTTCTATCTTATATTTCCACCAAATTTACGTCAAAAATATACACAATACGCTTGTGGTGATATTTTATTAAAAGTGCTCTAATTACGTGATTCTTTGAGTTTTTTTTTTATTAATACATGTAACTGCTTTATCCGATTTAAGAACACTTCACGACGATGCGAGTTGGACGCCGCTGGTGTAGCGGATTAGCAATAATTACATAGGCATTACATGCGCCCGAAATCTGAGACCGTCCACTTTCTTATATAAACTAGAATCATTCTCGAACATTCCCACCGAACAGGCACACGACTCTGTCAATAAAAAATGGCAATAACTTTTGACAACTCGGACGCAGGCTTTCACGGAGATATGAGCTGTGACGACACCCGACCGAGTCTTGAGAGTAGTCGACGGGCACGCCGTCGCATATACTATATATAAATAAAAAATGTGTTGGGTATGAATATTTTTTTTGTATGAGTGCGATTGAATGTTTATTAGAGAATGGGTGTGATATTACATGCAGTAAATTTCTTTATTCAAGCGCTCATTTGCAGGACAATTAACCTGTCATGTTTACTGATACGAATCAACATATTTTGAATATTGTTATGTCAACAAAGAATATAAAAAAATTATGTTGTTTTAAAACATTATGCAACACAAAGAGCGCCATGCACAATTACCAATTGATTCCATGTAAGTTCATTCAATAACAATGTCACGGTGTATTTTTTTAGCACCAATACTAGATTTGAAGTAAATAGAATTTATAAGGTTTTGTACGATCAAATAATAGAAGAGAACTATAAAAATCTAGTATTCAACAATCCAAATGCCGGAAACATGGCAAATCGAATATTTAAGCAATAGCTTTTAATCAATTTTAGCCGCCTGATTGTGCGTGTCTTCCTAGTCTTAATTGGTAAAGTTTTCTTAAAAGTTTAATTTGCATTTATAAATTTTGCTAAAACTGTGAATGTAGAAAATTTAGATTTAGTCAGAACAATAATTAAAAGTGCTCATCTATGAAAAATTCTACGCCGAGTTGAAGAAAAAATTTTACTATCAATATTATATAAAGATAGTAAATAATAGCCTATAAGTTATCAATATCATGTCTTTGAATAGTATGTTTTTATTTACATTTTTAAAAGTCGTCATTATTACATAATCAATGTTGACCTATTATAAAGTATAAAATACTTTATAAATTTAATAACAAATACAAAGTTTACGTTATTTTATAATATGAATCAAATTTATGTTAAAGTCTAATTTGAAGACAGTCAAATTTTAAATATAAGTATTTTATAAGAATTAACTTGCAATGAAAAATGTAAAAAATATCAGGTTTACTTTTAAAAGGTTTTTACATCATAGGTCGAAATGTTGCGTAGTTAAAAATGAATTTTATTCGCCACCGCTTCATAGCCAGTGAACTGTGATGTTATTTTGATGTTGCGCGATTTTCTATGGCATTAGGCATGCATTTTATTATTTGATGCACAATATAGATAGCATACTTACTGTGAGTGGCAACACATGCCCGGGGGGTATTTTCGGTCTAGTCAGGGATGAAGGGTCGTGTGTGCTGTGTTTTTGACAACCCCCTGTGTAAATAGTACGCAAATTAAAATGTTTCAATCTTTTTTTTTATTTCTTTCAGCGGGACAAAAACATATTAAAAAATCCTGGTATTTTCATATTCAAATTAAACAAAAAATTAGATTATCAATGCGCAATGATACGTTCTATGGTTTTATAATAATTAATGTACTAGCCATATTTAGGATTGATACCAGTCTAAAGAAGATCCCAAAAATCGCACTAGGTTTTTCAAAAATCTTATTTGTTGTAAAGATTGAGTGTTGATTATTAACACAGTAATAAGGTGTTTGGGTACTATATTTTCAATAATTATTTCTTACCTTAGCATGAAAAATTATTTATTTTTATTTAAAAATATTTTAAGCTGGCAACGCTGGCATTGAAGTGATCAAAAATATTCTCGAAGTTTCAAACTGAAGGCACAAAAAATATAGTACAAATTGCTCTCGGGTAGCTCGTTGCCGTTGGAGGCTTCGCATGTTACTGTCGTGTGTGATGTTGCCGTAATTTATGATCAGGCATTTAAAATAGATCAGCTGATTGACTTTGCTAAATGATTGTGGCGGCGCTAGCACGTCTCGGTCGTGGGGAAGCTTGGGAAAGGGAATGTGCCGCTTCTCTCTTCAGGCACGACTGTGGAGTTGTTGCATATTACGCGGGTCGGTTGAAAAGTCGAAATCTAAGCAGGTGAAGCTATTTTTTTTTGAGGAAGAGAAGGTAGAGGATGTGATATATATTCAGCGTTTTCACATCATGCTGGTTATAATTGGATGTTTTTTTTTTCTAAATTAAAAAAATATGTTATTAATACGTTTTAAAATTTGATTTTTGCTATTGTGCAAAAATGTCTCATATCATGAAATTGTTATTTCGTTTACATTAGTTTTATATAAAAATATTGGCATTTTAATTATGACTGATTGATGAAAAGCTGATTTTAAGAAATAGACTCGTTTCAATATTTAAATTACCAGATAGGTGCAATGCTCCAAATACGTCAATAAAACAAATATATTATAGTATTTTTTTCTAAACGCTTATAATATAAATGAGAATAATATTTTTTTATGATGTGAATTGAAGAAAAACCACATAAAAGAAAACCTAACTTGAAGGTTTACACAATTGAAAAAGAACATCTCAAAATCCATCCGGGTCCACATGATTAGTGAGGAAGTTTCATTATCACTGAACCAGGCCTGCTAAGCTTGGAGATAGCCAGTGTCTTGGGTGACCATGGTAATTACCAAGTCTACTTTGCTGGTAGTTTTTGTTTGAGCTTAATATTTTTTTATGGCGGAGAATTGCACGATGATAATGAACGTTAACATTTGAATTACGCCAACTTTTTAATAAAGATTTTATACGCAGCGTAGGCTGTCGCGGCCGGCCTGGAGTCAAACATCTCCATCTCAGTTCTCACTAGGCGTAACTGCACATTGCTACTTAAACTCGAGGCGATTTGTTTTAATTCCGCCAGACAAATGAGGAAGCAATAAAAAAACACACAGTTTGGGCGTGAGAGAGTGTCGAACCGGAGACTCTCCGGAACTGTAAACTTACGACGTCTACCACGGGAGTAGCAAGCCATTCAACTACTCGGACAGATCTCTTACGTACTCATCTATACCTGAAGAAACCGCTTTTATTTAAGGTAGAGTCGTTTATTATTTATAGCTGAGTATAAACCTGTGTGCATTAAACGTCCTAGTAATTACTGATGCAATATTTATGTGCACGGCTTCACCGCGATCCCATTGATTTTTTTAAGACCAATAATGAATTGAGCTCATAAAATTGCTCGTATTATGAGTTTATGTTGTATTATGTACCTTCAAAGAAAAATCCATGAATCTACAAAATGAATAGAATTATGCATGTATAAGATACTCCAATATTTAAAAAAAAATTAAATTAAAAGGAACATATTGCGTGCTGAATTTAACTCTTTGAGGCGTAGTAAAAATATAAGTTCTCACCTTTTTGATGGTCAAATATGCACTGATATTTTAAAAAAAGTTATAAAAAATAACAATTGGTAATGTTTAAAGATGGTCCCATCTATTTAATACCTAGCAATACAGTAGGAATAAAAGAAGGCACTAAAATCAAATTGCGGTATTGTTATGTATAAAAAGTAGCTTAGCTTTTTGAATCTATACAGCAAAAGGATTTTTAAATATGTGTTAGTTTTGGCGGCCGTTGTTATTCAAAATATTGGGTTTTTGACGTTTAGGTCCCGATATAGGAGCGATTATCAGGTATTCGCAAGGATCCGTAAAAATCTCAAAATCGTTAAAGATTGCCCAAGCACCAAAACGTTGGAACTATGGAGTGTTGATACACCCAAGAACCCATTTTGACATTTTGTTTCCCAAAGAGTTAAGGGTCTATGTCCCATACTCGAGTTTTTTGATCATTTTCTGGTCCGTTTTACGAAAAATCGACTGCACCAATCAAACAAATTTAAATGCAAAAAGTTACATCCCTTCTTCCGAACAGAATATTTTTTCAGTTCTTGTAATTTACTTTTAATATGATAAATATGTGTTTTTTCGATTGAAGTGTAGGAATTTGGAGATTCGTCGTGTCCCTGTTCTAAGAGTCCTAAACATTTAAAAGTCTTTTTTTCAATTGGAATTAAAGGATTAAATTTATAAACCCTGTGCGATTTATTATTTTAAAAATTATTATTATTTTTTTTTTAACAAACTTTGGTTTTGAAAAGTCGTCATTTTATCCAATTTTTCAACATCTTCAAGATTTAATTTTACGCTAAAAATGGACGTTAATTAAATAATAAAAAATAGGTAAATATAATTTATAGTTTTTTCAATACCCTATAAAAAAAACCAACTTTTGACATAGAAAAATAAAGTGAAAATTAAATTAATTAAATGACACGATTTCGCCAGGTAAAACGGTCCTTTTTTGTGGTAGACGGGGGATGAACACCGAGCATACAGTGTTTGGCAAAAGTATATTTATTATTATTGTTATTAATATTATTTTATCAAATCTTTTTTGTATGTATTGTGAAAGACATACATTAGTAATATCGTGATATTTTGGTAAGCTATTCAAAAGTATTATTAGCTAAATATTTACGAGAATGTAGCACTTTTTACGATTTGTCACTCGACGGAGGTGGGCGGTTGCCGCCGTAAAGAGTCAGGTAGCAAGACCCTTAAGCTTAGCATCGCATCGCGTTTTACCAGAGCGGCGACAATTTACATAAAACCAATTTGATTCAATCTTCATTAGGCGGGCAGGGGCGGGGGCGGCGGGCAGGGCGGCTCCGAGCGAGCAGCCTTATTGAATGATTACAGTCCGGCGCGACGCCGCGGGTAACAAACGGCACCTGGCGCCGTCCCAGCCGGACTCACAATTAACACTGCCTGCCCGAGCAGCCTGCTGTTTACGCGAAAACAACATCAAATTGTATGTAAATCTTGCGTACTTCATTCATGGCCTCTTGGGTCCTGGTACCGGGACCATCTTGATTATTTGTCATTTGCTGCTGCACCACTCCGAGATGCACCAACCTGGTACCAAGCTCCCAATATACTTCAAAGAAATTTCAAAATCATTGTGGCAAAGACAGGCAAGGAACAAAACTGACAGTCTTCGTGAGCCAAGACTTAAATTTCAAATGTAAATTCATATTTTAAAGGTAGCCTAGCAAAATTAAAGACATTCACATTTTTATTTTCTACAAAACGTGCGCAAATTATCATAAATGAAAAGTAAATAACTGAAAGGATATATTTTATAGTAACTATTATGCAAATCTATATATATATATATATATATATATATATATCATACATAAAAAATAATTGCTGTTTATGCTTAGCATGAAAAATAGGCTACTTTTTGTCACGTTTAATGTTCAAATGTTTCAGATAAAAAAGTGATGAAAGAACGTTTGCATATTTGGATATACAAAATCACGTCTTTACCAAGAGGATTAATATTTTGTATCATAGAAGCATGGCAATAAATAATTAATAATGGAAAAAAAATACATATGAAAATTAATTGAATGATTTATTATCGTAGATGCTTTTTTTATTATATAGTGACGTGCGCCCTGCTCCAGTCATGTTTCCATCAGAAATAAGAGCTGCGAGCCGCGACGTAACCGTCTCACATCTTCGGTTCCTCAGCATCACACGTTGGCACTTTCACCGGAGACGAGGCAGCTCACGACTCTGTCGTTCAGCCGAACGTCAAATTATCCAGCGCCGCAGAACGGAGCCGAGTGGATCTTTCTCACCTGTGAAAAGTGTAACCAGGTATTCAATTCGCGCTAGCCCGCACCTGTAATTTGCCGACGTATCATTAGCCCGATCAAACTGCACCCATCGCCGCCGTAACGAGCCTGGCGGATGGATAGTCGCTGCTGCGACAGAGTCGTTACTTTCATCTGATTGCATTACTATTCTGGTCTCGCTTTGTGATGATGTGCCTAGACCTGATCGTGAATCGCCAGGCAAGATACGCCTGGGTAGAGACTTGTGATATGCCATAGCGCTGTCTCTTACCCGTGAAATGGACGCTACAAGTGCGTACGCTTTATTACATTTGTTTCATACATTTATGATATTAGTTTGGAAAATTTGAGAGAATGTACTCGGATCGTTGCGGAGAAATCATAAACTATACACTATGATACGAAAAATCAGCACTGCTTTAGTAAAATAAACTCTTAATTAATATTAAAAAAATATCATTTAAAACTACACTTTTGATAAAAAACAGGTAATTTTATTTTATCTTAAAAAATTATGACACTTAATTTTGATCACCATCTAAGTCACTTCAAACTTATTGGACTAGGTGTTCTCAATGGATTATTTAGTTCAGATGACATTGCACGTCAATAATGCTCTATAAAACAAGTTTTTATTGAATCCTCCTTTGTAATATTTTATCAAGCCTTAACTCGCACGTCATCATCATCATCACAAATAAATTCGTTTCCAATAGGTTGCAGCATAAATTCATCGGAAACAAACAATTACAAATCGACTTGAATAAAATCTCAACTCTGTTAGAGACTTTTGATCACAAGTCAACTGTCTAAGCGCTGAGTCAACAGAGCAACAGCAGAGTTAATAAAAATGCAATATTTAATTAATAGCTGAGACTTAAGATGCAATAGGTCCAGCAGGCCCGGACAGTTGGCGCCCGTAGGTGCTCCACTTTCCCACGTTTTTTGCTATATCTATAAATGCTATGAACGGGCGTTTTGCAATTATTCGTGTGTATCGATTATGAATCGATTTGGACGCTATTCAAAGAGCAGGGACGAGAGAGGTGAATATTTTTTATACGTATGCCTCTATAACAACTAACGATGGACAAAAAATTATATTGCATGATGAAAATGCTACGCTAAAAAGTGATCATGTTAATTTAAAAAATATGCGTTGCGTTTATTACTTTTAAAATCTTTCAAAGCTATAAATATTTTGCATAAATATAACATAAAAAAAATATACTTGAAATAATATGTACCATAAGTGGCGTTAAGAATGTTGAAAGCTGAAAAAATACTTTAAATTGGAAATTTATTCTTCAAGATAGTTTTTTTAATGCACAAAGATCGTAATTGATTAGTGAATTCGTTCTCTATTGAAACTGAGTACAACTTGAGAAAGTAACATTAAAAAATATAAAATCCCTTTTTCTACATACACGTGTTTATGTAGAAATTACCAATTTACAATCTTGTATTTGTACTAAAATTTTAAATTAAAATTCACATAAGTTAAATTTAGCGTTAACTTGAATTATAATTGAGTACTTTAAATGTTGTAGTAAAATTTAAAAACTCTTGTTATGGAAAAGTGTTATTCAGATGTGAATCTCTTATCGTGAATAAAAAAAAATACACTGGCTTTTGAGCAGACGCAATTAAGTGTTTATTTACAATATTTAAATGTTAAATGTACGAAAATGATTTAACAGATATCAGAGCTCGTTGGAGATTTAATCAATAACTGTGCAAATAACAAGGAACATAAAATAGGAAATAATTATAATATACGGTTTGTGATTATATTATTATATTTCATAAGTGCTAATAAGCAATTTATACACACACGGAATAACCGCCATAGGGCGGAGTTTTTTTTTTTTTATTAAATTTTATTAATAGATGCATGTTGTTAAAATACAAAATAAAAACATTGAATTAAGATAGTACAAAGATTAACGCAAAATATATCTATCACCGTGCAATTTCCGAAATAAATAAAAAAATATCGGTTTGATTTTTTAACATATTGTTAATGCTCTTGTTATGGTGAAAATTCATTTCATATTGTGTAATGTATTTATATATTTTTGTTGATATAATACAAATACTTAATTAATATATAATATTAAAAAAATATATCAAACGTTCATTCACATAGCAGAAATCGTAAACACAAGCCGCTGACTGATGTATTATAAAAAAAAGATAATAAAAACCACCATGATTATCGAAACATAGAAACAGGTAGAAGTGGTCGTAATGATAGGTGTATTCGCGGGTTTGCAGCCTTCTGTCATTTTTTATATTAAACTTTCACACATTCGTTCATGAATCAAGCAAAACGTGTGAAAATTAACATTGATTACCCAGAGCGCGTATATAATAACAAAAGTAATGGACCGATAACCATAGAGCGGGCCGTGACGTCACACACAGGAAGTTTTAATAAATAATTATCTCAATTAAGTTACAGGTGTAGCAAATAAAAGGCGGGCGCTTCCAAAGACGCGGCGCGGTACAGTCGCACCCAAACTCCTGGAAATTACACGCCAAGAAACATTGATTAGCTTTTTCTTTTCATCACGATTCGAGATTTTTAGCCAGCATGCGGATGCATTGTTTGTTTTTACAATCGACAGCCGGATTCGTAGGTAATTGGATATATTCGCTTCATTAAAATAAAACAAGGCAAAATATAAGTTTTATTCATGAAGTGTGATTATTAAACTTTTTTAATGCTTTCTTGAAAATATAAATACAAAACCATAACTGAGTTTTAATAGTTATTTTAACTTGCTAATTCATGAATAAACAATTTGAATACTAAGCTGTGAGGTTGACAGAAGTTTGGGCTAGAGTATGGCCTGCTTGTAATTTGGGGTCCCATACGTTCGATCACGATCACGACTGCAGGACACGACCGGCCAGAAAGTGTATCATTATTCTCATTACGGGGCAGCGCTTGTGTGCGTGTGTGGGTGTAATTTTAAATACTCCGGTATTTGGAGTGAATCTCAAAAGTTGAAGTCAAGAGAGAGTTGCGCCGACTTTTCAGCCACAATATTTACTAAAATATTTGTATGCTAAAGCGGAACTCACTTTTCCACGAACAGAACTGCATACTTTGAAAGAGGGCTGTTGCTACTTCTCATTGACCCCGATCGTAAGATATGCACCCCCCCGTAAAGTTGTGGAGAGAATGTAGTTTAGTGATTGTTTATAAGTTTGATAGAATCTCAAGTGCTGTTCATGCGAGAGCTTCGAGGACTTTACGGCAAGTGATTGCTATAGCGTATGTAAACAATAAAGTAATAGCATACAGGAGCAATGTTGCTACATTTCAGCAAGTCCGTACGTCGGTGGGTGTAATTAAAATTGACAGCATATTATAAATGTAAATAATAAGTCTTGTAAAGTACTGTGTTCATGAGAGAGTTGCGCAGACATTTTTAGCAAGTGATAACAGCGTGTTGTACAACATTATATTACGTACCATAAAAAAGCTAGATAAAAAAAGATGTTGCTACTAACACAAAAAACTGCTTATTATGATATATTTGTAAGCTCTACTTATTTTAGGTAGTTTGTAATTATATGATTTGGTTTCTTGGGTATTGAGCTGCTTGAACTTTTCAGTCATCTAACGTTTCGGTTCTTGCGCTGAGATCTTCTTTAGGAAAGACAACGGCTGTCAGCACATACTAACATAGTTTGTAATTGCAGAAAAAAAGATCGTTCACTGTTAGTTATTTAAAACTAAAGTTTCAATTTTAAATATATCATCATTTTCTGTAAGAAAATAATTCTTAACAATACTATTCTCAATCATCATCTTAGGATTAATCAAAACGATAGAACCTTTACCAGGCACAAATATAGATGTAAACTATTATTAGGAAAAACTCATCGCTGCTTCAAAATAATATATGATTAGAAATAAATGTAGTTTTATTGATAGTATATAAGCACAGGTGATATTTACCTGGGCCGAGCAGGCACTCTGCTCGCCGGCCGGACCGGAGTCGGACGTCACACGAGGAAATGTCAAAGGTGAGCATCGGCGCGGCCGAAGTGTGAGAACGTTTTTTATAGCCACAGAGGACACGCCCAGCTCGTGCGCGGCTCTGGCCCAGTGGGCAAAATACCAGCCTCCGTGGAGCGAAGGCCGCAAGAGAGAGAACCTATAAATACAGTTTATAGCTTGCGCCATTGGAGAATTGTAAAATGTGCAGGTAATGATGTGTGAGGCACTTTTCTTTAGGTTTTGTATAGATGACACAAAACTGTTAGTTAGATTTTAATTATTATTAATCTACAATAATTTTTTGACTTCATCCCTCACTTTTAACTATCTTCTGTAATGGGAAGAAAGTCCATAAACAATATTTTTGCTTATAACAAAAAAAAAATATTTTCGTATTTCAGAAAATAAAAAAATTTAAAAATTACAGCTTACAGCTTTGATTGTCTCTTTAATTAAGTATTAACGATAATCGAGATATATTTAGTAACTTTAATAACGCTATTTAATAAAATCACTTTAAAACCGCCTCGTGTAGAGTCCGGTTATGCAGCCATTAACTAAACCTGGTATACAAAAACTAAATATTATTAGCGGCACAATTTTATTCGCTGTATTTTTTTTTTATGATTTTAGAGATGTTCAGGATAAGAGTAAAAAATACAATAAACTAAAAGTAAACAATGCCACTGTGAAACCATAGTATATGCGGACTTGGTTCAATAAAATGCACAAAACGGTTTATGTTTTATGCACGTTCTTAAAAATTGAGAAAGACTTGGATAAGCGTTTTTCATAGATATTAAAGTTAGCTTATGTATATTAAAATTAAATTTGAAATAATACACAGTTTCGACACAACACCTGTACAAAAAATATTTTATCTAAAAGAATCTACATATAAGTTAGCGTACTTGCAAGTATCTATATCTTTTGGTTTTGTATGCAAATGGATATTTCAAGTAATGCTTGCAACATTTCTCAAATCTAGGACAATACACGAAATTAAATTATCAACAGCATCTAGCGTAGATAACCGATGCAGCCAATAATTATTAAGAAGTGGTGCATAATTACAGAGGAGACGACCGGGACGCTCTGAGGCCCGCGTCTGCAGGGGGCGGGCGTCGTACGTGCCAAAGACCACTGCAGCTAGGAATTAAGCTGAAAGAGGCTGTATCATCTGATGATACAACCTAAACCATCACTTTTAATCTTTTTCAGGTAGTGTTCTACCACTAGATAGTATTTATTTAAATTATTGTATGTTATAACATTGAATTACACAGACTGGTATTTCCTGTAACGTGCCTACTCACTGAAAGAACTGAATATGAAAAAGTAACCACAAAAGCTTTTTTATACTACTTTGCAAGTGTATCCTTAGATATAGAATTTTTTTACTATTAAGTATCGAGGGAACAATATGACAAAAATCACTACTTTTAAAGAAATCAAAAGCAGTTTCATAAATGTACGCTGTTGCTCCCTTAAAATATGTGCAAGGTCAGGTCAGGCCTGAACTTTAATGGTGCACAATTGATTTTAGGTATTAAAATTATTTTACTTTAAGGACACGTCAAATTATGTGTGAATGGATGTAAATGGTTCAGAAGCACTTAGGTAGAGCACTTTTATCTTATTTTGATCTTAAGTGAAAGCGCTCACTGTCAAAGGTGTTTTCGTAATCTCCTAGAAATTTGTCTAATGATATGCATTATAAAGCAAATCGGTTACGGATTGAAAAATATACATTAACCATTGAACCACAAGGCGGCTTTGCTTTCTTATATAACCAAAAATAATTAACTCATTTAGATATCGTCTTACGTTAGATATGCTATTTCGATAATTTGTGGGTAGATACTTTTAAAATGCAATCCGGCGAGTTTGCAAATATATATGATTTATAAATATTATTAATTTGAGGTGCGGGGTTTTTCGTTGCGTGCGTCCATACGCGAGAGGTGTGCTCGAGTTCAGACATCCGTGGCAAGGCAAATTGGGCCGTGAAGACATGGGCGTGAAGGGTCACGCGGGCCGGCCGTGGGACCGGCGCCTCGCGACACACCAGTGCGGGACTACTGGAGGGGCGGAACCGGTTTCGTGGCCCCGGATCATTCTGAAAATTGTGCTTTTCCGATGGCATCGATACGAACTTGGCGAACGATCTTGCATTAAGAATTTTAGAGTGATACAACTATTTTATTTTAGAGCGAATATTTTAATAACTGTTGGCAGAAATTACTTGCTGGAATTTTATTATGCTATAAAGAAATATTTTTAGTGATTTTCTACATTTTTATTTGTTTTACGCAACTAGTTTCATCAACACCCTATATTAGCGGAGAGATTTTCTGCTAGAAAATGCCAACATACAAAGGTTGCGTAATTAACCGCGTAGAGCAAAATCAACAAAAAAACTTCTTTTCAAATAAAAACAAAGTATTTTTTCATATTAAACTGCTTGTTTTATCTTATGAACTAACTGTAAACATCATGATTTATTACTGCGAAATTGTTTGAGCTCCGCGGCCTGGGCGCAGACGTGTTGGTTCACGTGCGACCATCACTGCCGTCCTGATGATGCTTCTCGATCATCAATTCCTTATAGAGAGAGACGTGTGATTCAATGAACAGAGTGCCGGGTGATAAGTATGGGAAATGACAAAAACGTGACCCGACAGCCGAGCCAATGGGAGTTGCGCCGCCTCATGACGGGCCGGCTGTAAACTGTAGAAAGTAATGGAATATTTGTAACAGCTAAATTAATCTTTGAAGTTTTGAAAGGTGTTGGATGTTTATGATGTGAAGAATCTAGATGATGCATTAATTTTTATGACTGGTTTACTGATAGAGTAGTAAGTTATAAGAGTTATCTGTCGATGATATCTAGTTATCGATCAGAATTTACACAAGGAAGTTTGTTGCTTTAGCAGTCATTTAGTAAACCAGAACTACGCAAACCGTAATAATAACGACATAGAAAATCATACTATGAAAAATAATCTATGGATATATTGATCAGCAATCGCATATGAACTATATACACATTTTTGTTTCTTACGAAAATAATAAGGCATCTGTGATATAATTTAATACAATCATTTAAGTAATTTTTTGTAACTTAAGCCTCATGGGTTTTGAGTAATGAAGACAACACGATATTTAGAGTTGTGGCACTTGACATTTATTTACTCTGTTGTTTGTTGGTTTTATCGAAAACACATTATTTATTGTTGGATTATTTGTGGAAAAATAACAATAAAAACTAGTGTTTTCCAAATACTTTAAATTTATTATTTGGTGGAAAAAAACTCTACGTTATACTGTGTAAGCACTATCAATTTTATTTCGCTACTATTGGTTTTTAAACAAAGGGTATAAAATGCATTACCAATAATTGTATTTATGAAATGTAATTTATTTCATTAAAATTTATTTTAGTGTAAAAAAAAAACCTTTACAAATACAAAGGTCATTCTTTTACTGAGCGTCAAAAATACTATGATTGGCCAATTTCGCCATTGCAACAAAATCCTCAGTAAAATCAAAACGAAAAATCTCACCGTTAGCATGGCTTTCATTTTAAGAAGGCAGAGCAAACAACACGTCCACGAATCCCATGACATTCTATCCAAATAAAAAAGCAGCGGATTATCGAGTCGCCCGTCTCCGCAGAGCATCTCTCCTGACCCGCCGACCCGCACGTCTCCTCGGAGGACGCCGGGCCAGCTGCAGGAACCGAAGAAGCAGCCAAGCAGCCGCTCGCTCCTCCAATAAATCACACCTGGAGTCTTAACTACCTGATTATCGATCATCGGGAACATTGGAATGAAGCGTAATAAACACAGCTTGATGCTTGTATGTAATGGAATAATTTGTAGGATCGGATTTTGGATCGAGAGTTCTGGGGTTTTAGAATTATGAGTCGTATCCGATGTCGTGTAATAAAATGAAAACAACCGACTGAAGAGTCTGATGTGTCATCCGCTGAAATATTATGGGGATAGTGTGATTTATGGTGAGCGTATATTCATATATGGATATTCTTTATGTGTATCGTTCTTAGTATTAAAGTTCTAAGTGCCGTAAAAATCATACTGACAGTGCGATTAAAAACAGCGATTTGCAGTAGAGAGTTGTATATTCATAGGAGTTTATTTCAAACTTTGAGCTCGGTACTAGTTGTAAAAATACTTGAGGTATTGTTTTAAGAATGGTTGTAAATATTATAAAAAGTACGTTAGCAGAAATATATTATGCAAAGTAAGTCAACCGTAGTGTTTCTATTAAAATGGATACAAAGAAAAAAGTCAGCTGGGATAGTGTTATAGAAAGCAGTTGACTATAAGAATATGTAAGAAAACACAGCAAGGTGGAGGTCTTTGTTGTTTTATAAGATTAAATAACAAAACCGAGCTATAAAAACATAGAACTCCCTATAAAAATAAACATTCCTTCATTATTAAAATGTATATACACATAAAGAATTTAATATTTTTAGACTTTGCTAGATTTGAATGAGTAGCCTGATAAATTAATACCAAATTTTAAAACCAAAACTCTTGCAAGTAATAATATAAATTTCAAAATAAAAGCTTGTTTAAATGACAAACAAAGTATATTTTACAACAGTCGACAATTTACATCTAGAAATGTAAAATACGCGATTGCTTCTAATCTTCCCAAAAGAGACGTATTTTCTCCATTGTTTGTTCCGACAAAAGATACGATCGTTAATTAATACACTATTGTATCTGAATTGTTGAATTCTTCCACTGAAAATGTACATTTAAACACAGTGACATTGGTTCAGTAGAAAAATTGGTTTAGATGACATGAGACAAACATTATGAAATCGCCAGAATGATTTATCAAATTCTAAAAACAAATTACTTGTTTCCGTACGATTACGCAATCAGCATTCACTAACTCAGAAAAATTATAACAAGGCTTGTTTGCCTCAACGATCCTTCAGATTTTTTAGTATCGCATTCTTCATAATTTCCACCCATTAATTTTATCCTCATTAAAAGTGCTGTAATACCACTAGCAGTTCCGCCTTACAACCCTACAAGCCCTCGGATTGCGATTAACAAGAAAATATAAATATAAACTTACATTTCAATTCACGTTTCATCTATAATATTCACACTGTTTCTGCCAAATTTCTGTTTCAAGTCTCACTTTTTACAATGTAATATGGCGCTGAAAATATCCCTGCTATTACATACAATGAGTTTTTTTTTACAAAAATCGATACGTTCAGGTTTTGAAAATCTTACCAATAGCCTCTTTTAAGTATGATGTAATCAACAAACTAAAAAAAACTCCAAGAATTTTTACCTGTAACTCTTGGCACAGTAAACCAGTGTGTTATTAATTGATTTATGTTTCTGTTCATCATAAATTAATAAAGACTATTTGTATTGGCTCTAAGAGGCGTGAATTTCAAAGCAGTCGATTACAAGTGAAGAAAAAACAGGCTTAATTAAAAATATTTATTTTTCTATAATGCAACCGGTTTCCACTTACTGGGTCATTTATGGGCATCTTGAGGGTTGCCTCGTGAAGAAGGTTCTATTAAAATCTATGACCTTTCGTAACCTCGTTATGTTGGTCAGGTTTTATTGCAACCAGTCATAATTATTAAACTTTATTTAGACACAATTAATATTTTAAATTCTTTTTGAGATTTAAATTACAGAGTAAGAATCAAAGGGATTTTTATTCAAAGCTTTTGCTTTCTTTTTGAACCAGGAGATAATTTAACCTACCTCAAAAGGATACCAAGCAGTTTTTTGAAGCATTGGATTGCTAGAAAGTTAAGTTAAGTATTAGGGTTATAAAATCGCTGGATGTGAAGTGTTGTCATGTAAATGGTTTTTCTGGGTTGGATTGGGCGTGCTCCAGCGATTGCGTCCACAATGAGCCCGCGTTGTCTCACGTTTTGCCAAATCCAGCCCTGGTGATTAGTTGCTGGAGAGACAATGACGCATTGTTAGCGACTCCGCGCAGTGGAGTAAGCCGAGCTCTCAAAACAGTCGCCCACAGTTAGCGCGGCTTGTTATTCATACCGGGCACACCAAAATGCTTAATTGGTCGGAGGATGGTTCGGTTCTTACGACGTGTACGCTGTATTCGACGTACAGAGTGTCTACTTAATATGTTGATTAAAAAAATAAAATATTATAACAAATTTCCAATAGTTCTTAAGGTTGTAATATGGTGTGTGGCTATCCCCTGATCCTGCGTGCAGGTTGTGGAGCTTACTTATGTAGTACCGTACTTGTATTTCTTTATTTTCATTATTGTGTTATGTAGGGAAAATATATGAAAAAAACTTTTTTTATATCTAAAAATAGTTTAAAAGACTGCACATCTCATCGTTTGAACAGTAAGAAATATTTTGCTTTACCATATGCTGTGTTTAGCTTCTTGAGCTTTTAACGAAACCTTTTAATTTAGCTTAAACTACTATATTTTTTGGAAACGAATATTTTAAATAAGCGTATATTTTAGCATTTTTAGTGGTAGGAGATTTTTTATTCTTAACTGAATATAAAATTCAGTTTACATGGGCGAATATAAAATACCCAAGAAGACTTATTTACACGCAGGAGAATATAATATACAGCGTTAAATAATGGGTTACCCGAGTTACGGCTTCCCTGTATACTGAAGTGTGCAGTTAAAATAAACATCGTGAGAGATTTTTAATTTATAGCCGATGAGATTGAAATGTTTAAGCTAATCATTGAATTTATTTTCACATGCGTTGTACTCTGTTCGCGCCGGCAGTAAGAATTTGAAACTAACATTGTAAATGTTTTATGTGTTATTTTTGCTCACCATGGGAACTCCCGTTAGAACGGTGTCAAATCACTCAACTCGAAGATGGATTGAAGATTTATAAGTATCTAAAAATATATTTTTTAGATATAATAAATATAATACTATAAAAAAACATTGTTGAAGTATGACTTTGTGTATTAATGTTTTGTGGAGGGATGTGTTCTGGATGTACTTCGTAGAGGTGAGGGGGGCTCCTGCTAGATTTATTATGTTCTATACAGACATCGTGACAAAATTAGTCAATATCGGCTTTCTTTGCGTACTTAGACATAACTATAAAATACGCAAAATAAAAGGATGCTATTGGCAGATCGCAAGTTACGTCGCTGCATATGTAGCCGCTTTTATAATAAATATGAGTGATCAAGTGGTTAGGAGATGCCGATTTTTTTTTTCATGAGCGCTTTCACCTTGTGGGAAAACTAAAATTGTGCTAAAAGTAATCTAGTTTAAAGAGTTCAACCGTTGAAACAAAACAGCGCAATTCGTTTTATAATCTAGAATTGATCGTTTCACTTCCATCCTTGTCTCTGTCGACATCTATCACCCGCAGTCAGTACCGAAGGCGATGTGCGCCGGACATGTATAAATATATCGAACGATGAAAAATGGATTCCGGCCGTTGAATGGCACGTCAATGTCGATGCTAGATTTGAAAGGACGTCCAATGGCAGCGTCTGTCGCAAGAGACAAAGCCTCCGGCAGGCAGAAACGAGCCTTTGTGTGCGTACAGCCCGGGCGAATTAATGAACTGCTCGAGCCGCCTACGAGCTGCTCGACGGTGTTGGTGACGCACGTCACGCTTTGTATTGTTTTATGTTATGTACTGCACTCGGATCGATCTTTGCGGTGTCCTATTGGTGGGTTCGGATCTAGCTCCAAAAGCCTCGACACACGTAGCAACAGATCGCGCCGCCAACTTACGGCTAGCCAAAAATGCTATTGGCTACCTGCAAGTTGGTGGCGCGATTTATTGCTACACGTGTAGAGACCTTTAGATGATTCTGCAAAAAATATAATTGTAGATTAATAATATCTAAAATCTTACCAACAGTTTCATGTCATTTTGTTGCTACGGGTGTAGAGGGCTTAAGCGGTCTACACGCGGGTCGACACTGCCGACAATCGACCGGGTTTTGTCTCATTTTGATATTGGTTGTGTTGTATCATACTTATCCCAATTTTTTTTATTCAAAATCATAAAAATATTTATCACATATGTTTAAAATAATTTTTTCCACTTCAAAACTTCTAAAGTTCTGTTAGCGAGAACTCGGTAAAAATTCTAGACTCGGATATCTTTCTTTCGTGAATCAAAAAAGTAATATTTTAATATTGAGGTTATTGTGAGAGAGAGGCTTATTATCATCGTGTACATTAATCGCATCTGCGTGTATTTTTTATGCTTCTTTTAAACTATGACAGAAATTACATATGTGATTATCAAATCGATCCAAGGCAGTGCGAAGATAATACCATCAATTATTGCATTTTTGCTTTTTTGCGAAGCCATAAGTATTTTTTTGCCATACCTTGTAATTATGCCTCTCATTGTAAGTATCCACAAAAACGACTCGGCGAATAATTAGCTGCGCGGCGCTCAGCATCTGAAAAAAAATGTCATGAAAAACTGACAGTGACAGATGACCGGCCATCACGTGGCGGCCATCTTGGAGAGCGTCACCTCCGGCAGAGACAAAAAGAGTCATGACACGATTCCCGATGCTCGGACGCAGAGATGTGCCCTTATAACAATCATCCCCCTTCCCCCCCGTGGTCCGAAAGAGGGTTGAAAAGTTTCAAACGTTGTTAATATTACTATTGGTAAAAAATAGAGCTCTTAAGTTAATTTAAGTAGAATAAAATTTGGGGAAGCACTGACGTCATCTCAGTTTAAATTTGATTGATATAGTGGTTGATTTTTATAACAAATGTGTAATTTGATAAAACCTTCATACTAAATAACACAAAACATTTTTTAAGGAAGTAAGATTGAATTTTACATTTAAGTCAATGCCATAAGGATTTTTATACAATTACAAATATTTTTTCTTGGCTTAGAGATTAAAAATGTGGAATGAAACAGTTAGGGACGCATCTATGTTGCTGCATGCAGTCTAAGGTCACTAGTCACCAGAGTCTGTCCATGTTTGTTTGAGTCCGTGTCTGTGAGATTGGAAGGCAGCGATCATTTGTTTGGAGATTGCATTTAAGCGGAGAGTGTCGTTGTCGATGATTTACGACCGCAAATGGCCTCTCCGGACGAAGATTAATATTAATATTGGTTAATGAATAATATGGCCATTAATAAAAGTGATTTTGTACCAAGCGGGACACGAGGACCCGAACTGAAGGTACGTACGGGCAATGACTGATGAATAACAGACAATATTATAATTGGATGCTAAGACGCGGGTCTTAAAATTACTTAATAATTACACCATACGATAGTATATCGTTTACGATAAGTAACAAATTGTAACCTACAAAAAAAAAAACAGAAGGCCTCTAAGAAGGATCTTCTAATTGAATAGATTTATTCTCAAAGTTCTTCTGAAGTTCCCACATATATATTTAAAATAAATTATATATATTCTCTAAATTTTACATCCAGGTTGTTATTTAATACCATACCTTATTGTTGGCTTTTATTAAGAAAAAAAATAAAAAAGTTTTTGATAGCTCAGTTGAGTTATTTAAATTTATTTTTGAGCATATTTTGTGAGTTCACAAGTTGTGAATAAATGATATTGAATGCCTTGATATTACTGTTTTTATATATATTGATTCTTACAATAGGATCTTTTTTTATGAATACGTAGCAGCGGACTAACATAGTAGTCATAATTTCTGAGGATTTTTTTAGATAAGTAGTCGTCATCTTAAATTTTTTCTTTTATTCTCTTCTTCTCATCTATCATTAATTTTACCCTCTGATAATAAATATCTCAGGTATAGACCTGAGATATTTATTATCAGAGGGATAGCGGATAGCCGCAGTCCCCTAAGCAGCATAAAATTACCTATGACAAACAAACAGAATCTACCGAGAACTTTGTCATTACAATTTTTTATAGTCTGATTACAAAATTACATCAATCTTCATAATCAAAATAAGACAGCTGTATTATCCATCACACAGATAACCGTCCTGCGCGAGGAAGGGGTCTGATGACCAATCTCGGAGTATCAACTGAAGATTGCCAATTACTCCCCACACTGGCATTGATATGGGCCGCGTGTGACTGCGCCGGACGGCTGCGGGAGGGAGAGCGCGCGCCCCTCTCGCTCTCGCCTAATGCGATGCGATCACAAATTCAATTAAAATCAAACCTCCGCCGCGGAGCCTCCACCAGCGGCGCGCCGGGGCTCAGGGGGCTCAGGGGGCTCCGGGACAAGGCTCCGAAGGACAATCACGCGACTATTTTCAAGTGACAATATTTTATCGTCATTGACTCTGATCAACTGCACGTTTGTTAACGAAAGACAGCGAAACAGTAAATACTATTAAAAATATTTTTTTTATCAAGAAATAATTATATACCACGTTGAACAACGAAAAATATTTTTTCTTATTTATTTAAAAAAAAAAATGCACTGCATAATCGTAATAAATATATATACTCTTCTCAGAGGAGGTTGGTGACCATTTTATTGTTACTAATTCGGCTGTACTCCCATCTTCCAGCCACTGGTATAAATTTCCTCCATCCAATGTTGTTTTTCCCCTTCTTTTCGTATGCTAAAGATCGGTAATGGAGTAGTGGACATGAAATAATTGTGAAGATATTAAAGGTTGTATAAAAATGTTATTGGGCAACAGTAATACGTAGATCTTCGGTGTAGACGGAGTCGAGGATCCACTACACTATTCCCCCTAATATAGATATGTTCAGTGAGACGATTACCATCCTTCTTCGAGGAGAGGCATCCTTCTTTTTTTAAGAATTTAGAAAATGTGATTTGGACGATTCGAAGTCCTGCTATATAATACGTTATTGTTTCAATCCGCCAGAGAAGTGTGTAGCAATGGACGTCGCACAATCACAAAAGATAAAAGCAGTGCGTGGAGGCAAAAGTTCAACTTTTGACAATGATTGCCAGGGGCGGTACTAAGCGGCACTGAGCGGCACTGAGCGGCATTGTGCGGCACTGCGCGGCTCCTCGTGGCATTGCGCGGCGCAGTTCAATCTTTTATATCGTGTCTTTTGTTCCTTTATTGTAGATGAGACTTGTTCTTGATTGCGGCTACCCACCGAGGCCCGGCAGCCTTGATAGACGTGATATCCGGGATCTTGATGTCATATTTCATAATAGACTTGTATTTTGCGGTCATATTTTATGACCAATGATATGTACACTGAAAAAGTGATTAATTACTTTTCGTGCACACTTAAGAGATGTTTTTAGTATGTTGTTTTTGATATCGTTGAAATTGGCTGTGATCTACTACTCTTGTGAAAGCAGAATGATAACGAAAATACGTGCAATAATAATTTTAAAAAAACCTTTTTTTCTCGTATCGGTATTATAGTATTTTGCCTAAATAGCTTGCAATATAAAAAATGAACAGTATTTATAAAACAAATCAAGTTTTCGTTTAAATAATTAGCTTAGGCTGGTTTTGGCTGTTTAGTTTGCAAGGAGTACACTGATGCTGCGTGAGGTAATACATGTAACAAATGTCGCTGTTGGTGATAGTAGTGTTAATCTTTCAAATCCGTTGTATTGTTTTTTGCGTATCCGAGTATTGAATAAGAGTGTGATTTAATAAATGACGTTGATGAATTCGAGGTGATCATTCACAAGTATGATTTACTACCACTTTTGACACATTCGTACAAATAATCATGCGTATTTTACGAAAGTAAATTCGGACAGCTCTAACGAAGTCGAATTTCTCTCGGTTATTATCCCAAGCGAAGTCGTGGAGATGTGCAATGGATATTTTTAAAATGGCGAAAGTCAAATGATGTTAACAAAACATTGGATAAAAATAATTGTAATATTTTTCATGCAAAGAAAACTTCTAAAATGTTTTGTACACTAAAAATAAAACATTATTTACAATATTTCAATGTTCAACAGGGTGAAAATTATAATCAAAAATTCTATATTATTGATTTTTGTGAAGACCGTCTCACAGGAAGCACGATTTTGCCTATACAGGTTTGATTGATTGATAATGATTAAGTACATTTTTTCAAATATTTAAAATTGATTAAAGAAATTATTAGAAAAATATCATCGTGATTTGTGTGGGATTTGAACCCTCATCCCCAAGCTCACATGGCCGGTGCATTACCAATTATACCAACGAATCACTAGTACTAGGCAAGAATTTTCAACAATCATATTCTATAAATGAAACAAAAATTTCTTAAGAGTTTCTTTCTAAAAATTCTATGTTAACATAATAAAATATATTGTAAAATTGCTTAATTTTCAAAATTATATCGACGGTGACAATAATTGAAAATGATTATAATCTGATTCCATTAAGTATTTGAACAAGCATCATCACATTAGATATATTCCAGCAATGCTGTGCGTCCTTCTAGGAAATTGCTTATCCCTGTGTGAATAGCCACAGACTGAAACTCGGACCTGTTTCCGGACACAAGCAAATGACTTCGTAATCTCCCCACCCCCTGTGGGGCTCAAAAGGACCGTCGCTGGAGGACGGGCCCCTCAAAGGGCCGCGGCGCCGGGGGCCCCCGGATCCGAGTGCCAGCCCAGTGGAGTGTGGCGAGATCAAATGTAATTGTTGCAGAGACTATTTTTGCCACGGGGTCGATCGCATTCCTGCGGATTATTGTTCAGGATCGCGCGGGCGGTGGGGCATTCAAATTAGGAGCCGGCCATTCTGCCTGGACCAGAAGCACGCCATCAAATACGCAACGAGAACATGGCGTCTCGTGAAACTACTTGCGTATTAATTAATGGAAACGGTATTTATTTTGTAATACTCCATTTTATTATAATAAAATAAAACCAAATGGTTTTGGAGACTACGTTAATTTCACTATAAGCGAGAGCTCTTTCGCCGAACATGGCATCTTCAAGACTGGTCACTGGACAGTCTTGAAGATGCCGTGTTCGGCGAAAGAGCTCTCGCTAATAGTGAAATTAACGTAGTCTCCAAAACCATTTGGTTTTATTTTATTATACTAGCGTATTATTAATTAATTAATTTCTAATAATCCATTCACGCCCCCATGATGACAAACGGATAATCCAAAAGTATGCTTATACGCACTAAGTACGTCTGAATACTATATGTGGTAACGGTTCATAAATTTATTTATAAAATGTTGTAAGGATCGTACTCTTGCATGAAAGTGGTTTGCTTAGAATTTACAATCCTTTTTTTATACACACAAACTACAGCTATCTTGTAAATAAACACTATTTGAATAGTGTGGTATTTTATTTCCAAACCTAACATTTTTTTTGCTTTATTTATTACGGACACTCTTGCAATATAACGAAAGAATAAATACGGCAGTCATAAATCCACGGATTTCTCTATTGTTGCATATAAATAAAGTCATTAATGACGGGTGATTATTGAGCTTGCTTGTTTATGGAAGCCGCGAAGTCACGGTTAAAAAATCACTTGGTTTAATTTATTTATCAAAAATACGAATTAAATGATTGTTTGTTTTACAAATGTATATAAATAGATGTGAATACCACATTAGCTGAATTTCTAGAAATCTTTATATCCAAGTCGTATTTGATAATCAATTTTTTAACCTTACTCTGTACATAAATTTATTCGTAAGTTTACTATTACTTCGTCGTAGTTGTTTACCTTTTGTCGATGAAACCTCAGAAGACCATTTGTGTGTGACATTTTCCTGTAACTGTAGCTTACATCAGAAACGGCCTGTTTTTGCCACCAATATTGATTTTTTAAGCTGAATGTTAATTAATTTTAAATAAATCTATTTAATTGTCAAATATTGAAATCTTAAAAATTTCACAATTTTTTTTGTTGTATTCTTTATTATCTACATTTAATTTTTTTTCTTTTAATCTATTCAATCTTTGTATTACATATTGATTTTTTCAGTCACATAATCACCCTATTCAAATCATAGCTTACCCCAAATCACTTATCAAACGTAACAATAGTATCTGAAGGCTTGATTAAAAAATACCAACCCCCGGGCGAGTCCACAAAGCGCCACGCGGCTGAGGCATGCGAGCTCGGAGACCCTCCCTCTACCCCTACGCAAATGTTATGACTGCGAATTACGAACCCGAATCAGTGGGTCGGGGATGACTCAGAACAAGAGGACTTTACGGATTTTGAAATGTTTTAATTAATACTCATTAAAAAGTGAGCACAAACGAATGAAAAAAATATGCAAAATAATAATTAGTTAATTCAAGGTATTATACAATAATCAATATATACGTAGGTTATTCAGTAGGTTATAAGGTTATTCTGAACGTGATCAGAGAGGCGATCTTTATGAGCTACCGGATTTTATCAATGCTTTTGTTGTTTGGTTGTCTTCTTGGCAGCAACAGTCCTCTTGGATACCACAACGTTAAAAAAATATTACCCAAGCAAGATATTATCAAATAGTGTGTTCTATAATACCATAGTAATTCTACGGACGTAACATTTATTCAAATTCCCCAAAAAATGTAAATTTTAATAACCCGTTCATAAACATATTAAAATGATTGTAAATTGGTGTATTTTCGGGAAACAGAGAGAGAGAGAGAGGAAGAGGGACGGTCGCGGCGAGGCGCGGCGTGGGAAGCGCGGTTTAGTGATATTTGGTGAGATTACAGAAGACACAATTCCGAGGTGCTGAAGACGCCGTCGTGTTGGGCAATCATGATCGTATCACCGGGCGACTGTCTTTATCTATTGTTCTTGCTATCTCATGGAGGATGCTACAACTTAAGCCTTATTGTTTCTACGCGGTGTTTCGAAACTTCCTCGGCCACCTAGAAACTATGAAATAGACGGTCAATAATATTTTAAAATATGTTAATACAGTGTTGCTCGGAAGTGGTAAAATATTTTTTTAAAAATGTGGTGTTATTGCTATCAGACATGGGTCTGCGTATCACGATGAGCGTACGTCTCCGAGTGCATGCGGGATTCCTGCAGTATCAAGCACTTGTTGATGGCGACTCCGGCACAGGGTGTAGAGGCGCCATGTTTTGTCGCTGGTTCCTGCAGTGGGCGTGCATTGATACGTATCGTGGAGAATGTCGGCCGAAGTTTTACTGCTTTTTTGTATTTCGCCGTTGAAAGGAGGAGCGACTAGAAAGCGGCGCGGTCGTCTGTCTTACGACTTTATAATGGACGAATTAATTCTAATCTGGCTGTCTTATCGCGAACGAAAATTTTGAGTTGAACATGAAGATGCGCGGCTTAAATGTAAAATTGCGATATCTTGTCATCTTAGATGCCTCGGTATAAAGAGGTACATGGAGCTAGATTCTAGGCGATTTGATTTGAAAATAATTGGGTAAATGGCCTCCCGCATAAAATGCTAAGATTTATTGTTAAAATTAGGGAATAAAATATTTTTTTAAATTCATTTCATTTCCACTGAAGTAAAAAATATGACTTTTGCACATTTTGCAGGAAAACTATTCCGTGTCATCATATTTCTACATTAAATATAGTTTTAAGCATTTTATTTTTAATTCATGATAGTATGTCAAAGTTCAAAATTCATTATAAGTAATAATTATCTTCAATAAAATTAAAATAAGTATCAACCCAATGAAATCAGTTAGGTATTTGCTTACCAAGGCGGCGATCGAACTGGATTATCATTGTCTAGTTATTGGTAGTAGCAGGCATTAAGTCCACCTAAAAAAATAGGTCAAGTATTACAAATTTATTTCAACTCTGATGGATCCTTTAATTTATTCCTGATGGAACCCTTTTTTACGTTAATATTTTAAAACTAACTCTTCAAATATTTTACTGCATGTATCTTATTTAAATTTAAGATGTCAAAAATATAAAATCATATTTAACAAGCATAACACAAAGTGGATGCACGGCTTACAAGTTATCATTTTCACGCTTCTATGGCTGTTAAATCTTGTGAAAAAATATTTTTATTATTATTTACAAATCGGTTTGATAAATAAATGCCGCCTAAACGTTCAAAAAGTAACATTTTAATCTCCAAAAACCTGTTGATCCCGTTTTGAGTGACAAAATCCTTGTAGTACTAAAAAACCAACAAAATGGATGTCCAAGATGGATGTCAGGGAGTCGCGAGGTTGACAGAGACAGCATCGCTCTCGGTTTTTAGATCAAAACATAAGGACCGCGATAAGAAGCCGGCTTCATATTAAAGCATTTAAGGGATGGGACGGAAAAAGACGCGTGAAGAAAAAAAAATTATAGTTTTTATTTTTAAAACATAAGTATAATTGAGTAAAAATTAAGTATTTTAAATTATACTATAATTATGATTTCAAGATTCTTGGGTATTTTCTCTGAATTCGTTACTGATTATTTATATAAAAACAGGATACAAATATTTTTAATTGTGAAGTATTATTATTTTTAACATTATTCAATATTATTTATCATATAAATGTTACACATAAATTTATGTGTACCAAGGTTGTTAGAAGGTAATATTTTACGTATAAATAATAATTTAAAAAAAATATCATGCAAAATTACGTAATTATCAACTGAAATTCACCCAACATAAGTTAAATCAATAAACTGACGTCATATAAATACTAGTAAGCTGAAAGTTATAAATAATATTTAATACCACGTTATTTAGAAAGACGTCCCATAAAACGTGAAATATGACAGATACTGCGGTCGTGGTCGTGAGTCGTGACCCGTTGAATTCTCCATCTCTATGTGCCCGCTTAACCTTTTTTTGTCTCTGGCTGCGGATATATGTCACCGCACTCGCCGGTGAGTGGGGTTTGGCACCTGTGGGGTATTTGTCACCCCTCCGGACAGGGGACACGTGCTCGCGCGCCACTAAGCGCATTCCTGTGAGAGCCGCTGGAGATTGATGGCGGTAGCAACGTATTTAAAGAACTTACTGAACATTTGTCGGATTTTTTTTGATCAGTTTATATCCATTGGATGTATATATTTGAGATATGCTTTATTTAAATGGATAATGCGTTTTTGCAATATTGATTTTTTTATTTAATAGAATAATTGAAATTATCCTCTTCGGTCAAAGTTGACTATCAAAATTCATAGAAATTAACTTCGGGTTCGAGTTCTATTTAATCACATGTTATATTTCTAAGTCCTATGATTTTTCAAATTTTTACTGTATAAATGTATATTTATATTGAAAATATATAAATAACTGCATGTGTGATGACAACAATGCAGTCAATATGCTTTACATGTATAAAAAAAATAAAACAAGTATTTAAAGAATTTATCTGAGATATCCATTTATGAGATTATTTGAAATCCGTCCCCAAGACATTTTTTTCTTTTATTGGGCACTTATTGGGGTTTCTTTTTTGTTTGATCATTTGATATGTCAGCGATTAGCCTCCCTCGTCTGAGGGGTTGTCTGAGAGGGAGATAATAAAAAGCGAGGGGATGGTGAGGGATCGGATAAAAAATGTCGCGGTAGAGAGAATTCAGATTATCGTAAATGATTTATGACATAAAAACTTTAGTGAGCTTGAGAACATTATAATGTGATATATATGCGATCGACACATCCGTGAGTTGGAATATTTAATTATGTGATATAAAATTAATGTTGAATATTATATGAAGTTGAAACGTTGAAAAATAAGTATGATTGCTTGTATATATTATACAATTAATAAATTCTACAAGATAAATAGAATTGAACAGTGATTACGAAAGTATTGAATGTGTCATACTTATTATAAAATTGCTGCCTGCTTTTTTTAAATTGATAAACATTAAATTAATAAACTATTAATAGTGAATCTATAACTTCTTATTATAATTGTGTGGGTAATGTGTAGAATATGTTACTATAATAAATATTGGAAAAAAAAACAGTCGAGGATAAAATACTATAATAGTATAAGACGTTATTTATAAATATGCAGTATCAGAGTAAATATTGAAAATTAAAATAGAGAAAATTAAAACTTTGAGTTTTTCATAAATAGTTGTACGCTTTATTTTCAAAAATATGTGTAAATAAGTGTAAAAAGTATAAATTTTATTTCTATACTATTAAAACTCTGTGAAGGCTTCAATCATGTCACGCTAAACTGTAGAATAAAAGATAATATATTTTATAGCTTAATAGCTATAAACGCTGCTAATTACTTAAAAATTAAGAATACATTTAGCATATAATTACACTTGCATATTTTGCCAATATTGAACGATCATTTACAGCAAGTACTTCCGCGATCACGACACGGAAAACTTAACCATAAAAAAAAAGAAAACGCATCTAGCCAGCAGCGATATGACAGGCCGTTCACAGTTGCCGAGAGGCTCTGTTCAATGCAAATTAATTGCAGCTAGTTCGTATGTATGCATGCAGAAAAAATATCGGAAGTAATGCCGCGTGACGGCGGCGATCTTCTCCGATAGCAGAACAGCCTTCGCCGTACGCACCAGGCCACCCGGCAATTAAATATAGGCAATTCGTCTCAACCCGTTTCCCTTGCTAAATGATTTGTCTTCAATATAGCTCGGTCCGGCCGGCGATCTTCCATATTCCGTAGTTTGTGACGTGTCTCGGATTTTTTTAGAACAGATTTATAGTTTCGCGGCGCAAGAGAGTGTTAATTATTTTTTTATGGACACGGATGGGCGACGGAGGCGGAGAAATGTGCGCGGGCACTCCGAGGCGATTTTCAGATCGGAGAGAATAAGGGCAAATTTATGGCTGCGCTTTGTGGTGTTTTTGGAGTCGGAATAAATGATTTTTACGGTAAAAACGAATTTCTAATCGGCATAATTTTGAGTTGATTGTGTAGATTGTTTTTTTTTTTGTGTGGAAAATAATGTCTTGCGGTGTGTTTATTGTGAAACACATTTCTTAATTATTAACCAGCCGTTACATTTTATACTATTTCCTCATAAGACAGCTATAAAACTAGCATTTTTTAAAATCTTTTTATTAAAACAAAAATATACTTAATAACACAGTTTAATCACCAGATTTGCACTATGATTTATTATTTTTATTTATAGACGAACTAAGTAATACGTCTGGCTTAGGAGTTAGATATATTTGTTGAGATGGTCACCGACCTTCACTATGGAGAAAAACACGATGATAAACATTATAGTTTTTTTTCAGGTGTAAAACAATGCAATATAACATTCAATTCAAAACTTGTTTATTTTGTCTATGACATTGAAAGTAAAGTATTATTCGAAGAAACTTTAATCGAGTGGGTGGATTATTTTCATCAAAAAAACACATCACACCCAGACGAAAAGCATCTTCGAGAGGGTCTCTTGAGACAGAAAAAGAACTGAGGTGGTCTCGGCGTGGAATAATCAACCTATTATCATAGAGGCTGACGTATCGCTCTGAAGATGATAAATAAATAATACGAGTACTTGGTTTTTACGCGAATAAAATTTCAAGATCACCAAAAAATATGAGCTCTCAAAGAAATATCAAAGGGCATCACAATAAATTTACTGAATCACATTTATTTTTTAATATGAATATAATAGTGGTTTATTATATTAAAAGTTTCTTTGTAGTGCTCGTTGATAATTTTGCGTTAATTTTAAACAATTAAGTAAATTTTTTAATTGTTCATGTTATAACGTCTTCAAGAGTTATTATTTGCTGACTCATGGAAGGTCAGACAACAGGTGGTGTTAATTTTTTTGTACTCATATATTTGAATTGATATTTTTTATAAATCTAAATTTTGCAGCTGTTTTATACGTTTGTCGGTATTTTTCAAGATTTTTGGTCTTGAGCTTTAAGAGCTGTTGAATTACCCTCTTTGAGTATTTTTATTATAAAAATGAGAACATTTTTTTATAGGGCCGATGTTAAGTCGTCACGAAATCCAATCGCAACTCAAGCTACCTATATTCTTATTTACGCCTTAAAAATTATACGATTTACCAGATTTCGTGTACCTTTTTTTAAAATAAAAATCTTACTATAATTTTGGCTCGTTCACAGCAGAATAGTGTAGTAAAATTAGTAATGGAAGTGTTTTGCATATTGAGATATTGCTACTTCACCAGAGCATCATCTTTTATAGTATTTATGGTCTAGAACCACTTTCTGATAACACGATTTTTAACAGCTTTTCTTTTATGGCAATAAACTTAAATTGTGGCAAGGTACAGGTTTTTTTAAACCTTAATTTATAATTACAGTAATGAATATTTAAATTTTGCTGGTCAGAGCTTCCAGTAGCTTCCTAGTTTTCCGCAGCGGCGACGTGCGCGAGGTCGCGGAACTAGAAATTATGAAAGAGCTCTGCTTGCAGGTAAAACAACAGGTAGACATTATCAAGTTACGTCCGTGTACTGTTTGCCCGCGTGCATGCGCAAGCGTTAAATATAGAAAATATTTAATCTCCTTTTAAAAAAAACCGTTTTTAAAAATTTTTCAACATAAGACTAAATAAAACATTCAGTTTTTGAAAACTAAAAAAGTGGGAGTATCTTAAAATTAAAAAGTGCAGTTGAATTTATAAGTTTCGATTTATAAATTAATGAATAAAAGTACATTTAAAATATTTTACAAATAACTCAATTTTTTTTCACGTGTCGTGTTTTAGTTAACAAACGAATGGTTTTGTTAAAGATTACTATAATTTCGACAACAATAATAAACAATTGAGAGTATTGGCTAACTAAAGTATTTTGAAGTGTTAGTCATTGTAGAAAATTGGATCACTGTGAGTTATATTGATAGCATTACCACGTTGCCTTGTTTCCAACAATTATTTATAAAACAATGTATTTAAAAACAAGAAACCTAAATTCAAACACAGCATCGCATAAATATATGAAACCATTTCATCATTGATTGTTTAATTTTCATTTGTAAAATAAAAAATTTTCGACTTTCGTGTTTTTAGGGAAAAAAAATGTTTTTGAGATCAAATACACTAAGATTATGTAAAACGTTATAAAGCTTTGAAAAGTATCCTAGTTCAGGTTATTTCGGAGTTCCTGTTGAAGCAAAACATCGATTTAATATTTTCTTCTTAAAATGCATAGTTTTAACCCATACAATTGTAAATCAATGACTTGAAAATGTATTGGCTGATTTTCTTCAGTACGACTGGGACACGGTAGCTGAGATTTTACGTCACGCAGTTTTTGTTCTTACAGTAGGTGGAAATTATCAAGCGCGCAGATCGGCGGGGGTACCTGCATATTGTATTAGCATAATTGCCCTGGTGTGACTATATACGCGTGAACTGATTTGAGCTACTGATTTTTTTAATTGCGAAGTGTGTAAATATACGGCGTCCGTATTTATCAAGAAACCGTGATACTATCGAGAGGAATTTAGAAACAGATAATGCGCGGGCGTCGGCATACAGCGCAGTGCGTTAATTGTACGCTGGGCAGGGATTGCATTACAATAATTTTATATTATGTTACATTAATAGGCCTGTAAACTGTAAAGATGCGTTAAATCACGAGGTTTGACTTTTAGTAAGTCTTCTAAGGTTTTATTATCGTAGTTATTAATACCGGTATAGCACTTTGCTCCGCCCCTCGATTGTAACGTGTTCTCTAATTCTGCAGTCGGTAAAAGTGTACTCATAGACGTCTCAGATAATTAAAAATACTTAAGACCAATTTGTTTGGGAATAATATACCGGATATTAAAAAAATATATATATATAAAGAATATGATATTTCATTTATTGGTATAATTTTTGTTGTTGTTATTGAAATTTATGTGAAAAAAATCACTCATATATTACCGTATAGAAATTAACCGTTATTTAGTAAAATAAGAAGTAGTTTTGTATTTGGTGAGCTTAAGACCGGTATATAGTGCGTAAGGATATATTTAAATCATTTGCGTGCCATTGAGTACCAGTGATAAGCAGAATACATTTGCGGAGCTACAACTCATTTGCCAAATTAAAAAAAACCTTGTGTTTTGACTTGCTATATTGCATTTGCACTTGGATGAATAAACATATTTTTCAGGAATACCAGCCTCAACCTATTTATTATTACGCAAATCTCTAGCTTAAAACAAATAATGAAAGTAGCTATTTAATAATTTATTCCATTTGTTTGATAAGTGTCTTAAAATAAGATACACGATTAATTTGAAATATTACTCTAGTGAGAGAAAACTGTTTGTGAGAAAAAGAAATAATATAATTATAATATTTGGGCTCATAGCCCAATATCGTAAAAAAGGTTAGTTTATTGTCAGTTGAAATAATAAGTTTCAACTGATTCACAAGTCATATTTTTCAAAAGGTATTTTAATGACCTGCGCCATTAAGCAAATTACATAGAGACATTAATATTATTTACGCAACGGCAATAAAGAATGGCGTTTGTAGATGCTATTTGGACTGAGGTCAGATTAGCTATCCGCTGTGAATCGATATTTACCTTATAGGAAATCATGGTCCAATAAACAGCTGAGGTATCGTGTGTACCAAATACAACCGCATTCATAATTATTATGATAATTATTTTAAGCGTCTCTTATGACCATGTTCTGGTTTTTTTATATCCCAACACGTATTTGAATGTTTTATGCATTTTTGATGCTTAATCAAGTTTCTAAAAACACTTCCGATATTTTTGACGGGCACGTAAGTGTTCGCTGAACGTATCGGCTAGTTAGATAAGAGTCAGCAAAAAGCAAGGCTGCTTACTTTGATGGAACAGAGTTCCGTTGAATATTTTCAGCAAACTTGGAGAAGCCACTGCAAAACCCATCGCAAGTACAAATCGTATGCTATAAAATCGAAATAGTCAACGTATTCGCTTATATTTGTAAAATTACACTAATCGTATAGCAATACAGTATTTTATATTTTTTTCCAGTTATCTGACATTTTATGTTTTCCGTTTATTGGGCCTGGCAAATACACTTGTTAACAAGTAAATATGCAATTTATAGACACTATTTATCTTTATAACCGAAAGGTAAGCCTCTAATTATACTCGCAAGTATAGACACGAAATGATTTAAAGAACATGGTATTTTAAATAGCATTGAGAGTCCCCTCAGTTTGGTTGGAAAAGTTATTTCGATTTGAGCACTCGAGGAAGTTGCAGGCAAGTGCACTTGACTCCAGACAGGAAGACACGTGACTTGCAGGCACGCTATTCTTATATGAATATAAATGCGATCTGGATGGAAGAAGTTTTATTTCTATAATAAATTAAATTAGCTTCGAAGACGTCCACTGTAGTCGAGAATCTATTAAGAAAGTATTTATTTAAAATTATATGTTGTATTGATGAGTACATTTGTTGTGCTGTATTGACCTTCGTGAATTTTATGGGCCTGGGTAAAGAGATTGAAGAAGTTGGGGGACTTTATATTAGGGATGCTCACACTCATTTCCACCCGTTTAATTCACGCAATCAGATTATATGACGACATTCCCTCAAAGAAAATACACCAACAATTTTTTTTGTTGATAAACACAAACATTTGAAAATACACTTAACAGGTTTTATACGCCTGGGTTTTTTAAAACCATAGATCATAAAGTTATTTCTACTATTTAGTTTTTCGGGAGGTTGGCGTATTTATTCGGTTGGGATATTTGATTCCATGGAAATAGTCAATTTAAATTTACAACTATGTTGTATTACAATTTAAAGACAAATTATGTACGATAATTAATGGGTGCGTACTCTCTAAGTTGCTCGTGTGTTATTATTCTCTTTCTATACCTGCAAAAAATATACGAATTTTTAATCTTCCAATAGGACTAAAAAACACTTATTATAATAATCATATTACTTCAATTCAAAACGATATTACAAGTAATTTAAAATGCTATTAACCTTTTAAATAGCTGGGCGAGTTTGTCTGTTTTTTAGCCGCCACTGAGATAATTATATGGAGGTTAATTCACATGGTCACCTGTCCAGGTGATAAGTCGGACGCCGCGGAACGGCGAGTCTCGGCGATATTATGTTCTGTCATGTGCCCACCCTTTATAAGGAACAATGATTTCTAATATGGCAGCGGTTGCCCGTGGCAATTAGGCGGAGTGCAAAATTAACGCTGTATCTTCAACAGGGATGCCACTATCGTTTCATCTCGGATAAGGGCGAATGAAATAGCGACTCAAATTAAATTTGAATTATTTGCTTATACAACAGTTCATTGTGTTTCTTATTTCAAATAAAACTATTTTTAACAGCGAGAGAGAAAAAAAGCATTAAAAAAAGTGCTGCAATAATGCGTGCTAAAAGTTTAAAAAATGTGTAGGTATTGTTTCTTTTGAACCAAACTTTTGGTTTCTTCTCAGATTATGGAGATAAAAGTTAGCACAAGTTAACATAGCGACCATATGTGCAACCAATTAGTAAACGACATGACATAAGCTAGCCTTACATAAAAAAGTACAAATAATATAATTCTAACACAATAAGCACGTATTATTATTCAATTGTTAAAAGTACTGCTTTCACGTACGTGTGTATTTTTTTTGTTATCTGTATCTAGGGTATGAAATAAATTTTAGTTTCAATATCAATAATAGTTTAGGATAGTGCTTATAACGATATAAAGAGTATTTTTCTATCGTGGTTGATTAATTACCAAATGTGATAATAGAGTCGCCATGGCGTCGCCCATGCGAGGCTCTCCGAGGGCCGCGCAGAGCCGCACTGGGCCGGGCGGGGGCGCTCATGAATAATTCCCGCTTGTTTACTGTCAACTGTCGGCCCGCCTGTCTCCGGAGGCGGCCCTGCCCTCCCCTCCCTCCCCTCCCTCCCCCTCCCCACCCTCTCACCCTCCCCCACCCCCTCCGCCCAGGGCTGACACTGACACGCTTAACGTTTTCGATCGTGTAAGTGTTGACAGTGCTGTTTGTGTAAAAATCATCATTGAAAATAGCGATTTGAAATAATTTTGAAATGTAATCGTGCCGATAAAAACGTATTAAAAACACAATAATACTGCATTGTTAGCAGTGATATGTGGTGTACGGAAATATACCATTATTTCTCCTTAAACGTAATTGTAACAATTTGAACTGGAATGGATACATAAAACACTTTTTGCTTGAAAATCTAACTTATTTGGAAACTGGTTTTTTCTAATTATCCTTCTCGTGGATCCAGTTTGTAATTCATGGAGATAAAAGTAGCGATGAGAATATCAATACTGGACTTTTGTTTGAATGTAAATGATTGGATTATTTATAAATAAACTTTATCAGAATGTTCAATTCATATTGTTATTTGCAGATTGACTGAGGTAAAATAAATACATTTGAAAAAAACGTATTTTCATCTTAGTACTAAAAGCTATATTGTTACCCCAGAAAAATGTGACTATTTGTGATGCAACGCTCTTCTCATGTTGAGTTAAAGATAACACTTATCAGTGTCTTTAAAAGATTTGAAGAGTTTTTATCAGCTGCAACGTCTAGATTGTTCAATTAAGAAATCTCCTCTCTCATTTTGTTCAACCCTGGGTGTCTTAGTCATGTTACACCACACTGTGAACCATACGCCTCCTCTTCTATTTTCCTATATCATACCTTGCGTATTATAACCAGCAGTGTACCTAAAATACGTCTAAGGGTTCAATTACACCTGAGAGAACTTTGCACAAGTTGAATTGCTGTTCACAGAGTAATTATATATTAAATTATTGGTTTTATTATTTCTCTGAAATAAAGTTCATGGCATTAGTATTTTTATGATGATACCTAATTCTTGCAAATGCGATTATGATTTTTAACGGAGAAATTAAACGTATGCCAAATGCAATGATTTAAATTCTTTTAAACGTCTGTTATTATAAAAAATAAAAATATATCATATATATTATAGCTGTCGTTACAAATCTTTCATATACAATCATACCTTATTATAGCCTATCATCGAATATATTATCCTCCTTTATTCTTGACATACAACTGACAGACAAAACACGTTTTTTATAAAAAATATGTTATTACCATAAAATATTGAATTGTTTAATACATCTATAGTAAAAATTTAATAATTTATGAAAGATTTTACCTTAGCTCTTTATGTACGCGTGTATTAAAAATATGTACCCGTATATTTAAAAAAACTATATATTTTTAAATTGTTATTTTAACTGAACAATTGGTTTTTTTTTACGCAGATTTATTATTTTGAAGTAATAAATTTTATTCTATACATAGCTCAATTGCTGTAATTGAATATCTACAAAGTTTGAATTTTTTTGTTAAGAAAATTGCTGTTATATCCATATCAATAATTCGGAGAACCTAATTTTTCAATCGAAAAAATGCATATTATTTTTTCAGTTTTAGTAAATGATGCTTGGTTTTTTCTCCAAAATACAAATCTTTGCTATTGTCGGATATTATTGAGAATGCTAAATAGTTGATGCTCTCGTCACGTTCAAGTGTGTAAGAGCTGATGTATGGGAGGGTTTCATAGATTTCATATTCAGTGAAGTGACCAGAGCCAGGTCATTCGAACAGCTGATGTTTGTGCAGTCAGGCTTTACTGCACACGAACAGCCCAAAAATGCTAAAGCGACTCCTGGCAAGATTGTCCTGACGCCACGCTGCACTGAGCCCGAGGACGGCACTATGGCCCAATTAGTTTCCTTAGCCACGCGCTATTGGCTTTTACTTGCTATAATTTGTGTATAAAGTTGTATAGTCTGTTTGAAAAAAAAAACGCTTTTCTTGGTAGTTAGACCGTCTGGTTTTGATTAGAAGCTCCCTGATTTAATTAGAAAATCCCTTATTATTTATAAAAAATAATTTCTCGAAATACACCGTCTTTTTATTATCAAATAAAAGTGAATAATTTAATGCATTCACTGTGAAATGATCTTATCCAAAAATCTAAATTTTAGGTGCAGTTTTACTGTAGTATGTTTATAGTTTTTAATTCGTTAGTGTAAGTTATATTGTTACAAAACAAACATTTGCATGGAATTTACACAGTTCACTACTCTTTTTGTTTTTTTTTTTTTTTGTGAATAGTAAAAAGACCAGCAGAAGTACAAAAAGTGTTAGTTTGTGGTGAATAGACTATAGTGCGGGGCCGGCGACTGCGTGACAAACGCTGGATACACGCGATTGGTCGCAGCACGCTGGGTCGGCGTCTTTGTCAATCAGCTGGAGCTGGAAAGTCAATACTCTTACGTGTACCTGCCGATGCTGAAAACATCCAAACTGATTCCAAAACGAGAATAAAGTCGGATAAATCTGTGAGGCTTCACTGGAATCGCGTGAAATTTGAGATATTAAAAAAGAACAGTGACATTCCGAAGCTTGCTTCGTGCAATTAGGTTTCAGTTTATTCAGGTGTTTTTTTTTTTGGTGTTGGCTGTTCAAACTTTTCATTTTATAAATGTAAATTAAATAAATCAGTTTAATTATTTTACGACGTAAACACTCGAGTTAAATAGTGTTTTGCCACGCACTGAAGAATATCGTAAAACCTTTTCAAATTGCTTTTTAAAATAAGATTTAATACAAAAAAAACACGTTACAATATTGCAATGAATTGTTATATGACATATCAAATATTAAACTATTTTCACCTAGATGAATTAGTAAGTATCAAAACATTAAACAAAACAAAAATTAAATGCTGTTCAGTAAACTTTTACTGCCTTCTAAAAATAATAATTATTTTTCAAATTATTTAAAACTAAAAGAAATAATTTTGGTGGGACTGAAATTGATAAGCATAATTTTATTAAAAAATCTCTTTAAGAAGGTTATGTAAAAAAGGCAAACATTATTAAAAAAAAAACTTGATGTTACATAACAAACAAGTCATCATTGTCAAGATAATCATTAGTTATAAAATAAAATATAAAAAATATCCGAAATTCATTAAATTAATCTGTTTATAATTTTATTACCACTCAAAAACTATTAATTTAAAACAAAAAATGTACCATAATCTCTAATTCATTCAATAATAGAGTTGAATAAGTACATATATAACCGTAAAAAATCAAACAAAAAATCCAATTAAAAAAGGATTATATTGGCTGTTATTTCAATAAACACTTACCAGATTTATATTATAATTATCAATAAACTTAATCACACAACAGACATATCCGCAGCCTGCGTCTATGCACATAATGGACTTAATAAATTTATGTACAATCAGGTACCCTTTCATGTTTTTAACATGAATTTAAATACATTTTTTGTAATATTTTTTGCGGGCGGTATCTCGTCAAAGTCACCGGCGCATGCAGTCTGCGCACAGCCGGGCAAAAAACCTCTAGCCTGAAAAAAAATCTAATAAAAAAGCACTCTATGACACAGTACTCGGTCGCGTATTAAGTACGCCTAAATATGCATATCATCCGAAATAAAGTCGTTGACATCAGAAGTAGTGTCGGGCAGTGTCTAGTGACCGCCGGCTTCCGCCCTTTGAAAAAAAATCCATTTGTGTAGGACCCAAGAGTGGTGCTGCGTTCAAAGCTGTGTTTCGCGTGGTGCTATGAGAATTATGTTATCCAACTTGCTGGAACTTTACAAATAATAAATCTTATTATTAAAAAAAATCATTTCTTTTATATGAGAAAAAGTTGTTCTTCTCTAATTTCTAACGCACTCATTGTTTTTAATTTCTCCTCTTAAAACTTCTATATATTTTTTTAGAAAAGCTGCGATTAAATAGGATTGGTACCTTGCTTGTTATGTACAAGGTTTGTCATCACAATTTGGGGAAACTTTCCAAACTAGTCAATCGAAATTGTGCTATATATGGGAGCGACTGAAGCTTACACCCCCTGGTTTATCTTCTTCATGGTTCCGATGACACGCTTCAAGAAGCCATCCAGTGACTTCATCAACTGTGGGTGTCTCGCCACTGACTTCAGGTCATCCAGGCACAGGACCTCCTGTCGGCATTGACTCTCCAGTTGGTGTCTCTGAAGATCAAAGATGGGGAATGAACCCCAGTAAATCATGTTGCACCAATGTGAAACCGCCCCAATAAAATACATAGCGTTTTGTAGCATTTTTGGGTAACGCTTAAATTTTACAGGTGAATTAAGTATGAATATTATTAAATTAACACCAGTCAGGGTTTTTTTTTAAGTATAGATGCAGAGTGATATGAGTCTTATTAAAAGTAATATTTTGGTCGAACATAAATTGTGCGCCTCGGCTCGAGAGCCTCTGGCCGGAAGGCACGACACCAGATGACAATAGACACTGAGTCTGATAGTCCATCACCGATCTGGTCATCATTTATGATAGCGCCTCACGCCACAAAAACGGACAACGGGCACAATGGCCGATGGATTCTCTCCACCGGGAGCGCGGCTATGAAGACGTCTCGCGGAGTGGCGGAGACAGCCGGCGGTTCTCGGTAATTCTGCTCGGGTTTCGTCACTGCGACATCTGGAGATTGTTTGATTAGCCCGACAGTGCTCGGGAAAAAATCCACAAAGGATTGGTCAAGACTCCGAGAGACGAGCAGAGCCGCGCGGTTTGATCTTTTTGATAATGCGCCGCACAATCAAACCAGTGGTCGCTTCGCGTTTTGTTTACGTTTTATTTCGTGTCGTTTGCCGCAGAATGGAGAAACTCAAACAAATATTAGTGTAGCTAAAAAATCTGATAAATCTAATTTACAATTCTAACTCAAAAACCCTTACAAATCAGTTCTTATTATTTACTCAATAAATTTATATTACTCATTGATAACATTTTATTCATGAAATTGATAAATTAAAGTATTTACATTTAAGATATTTAAATAAATATAAATTAAATTGTATTCATATCTAAATCAGCGTTAAGCAAGTCATACTAATAATATCAATATCCCATCGATTATTACTATACATTTATTGACTAATAGATTCATTACATTGTTCAGAATGTTAAACAAACCGAGTCACGGTGCTCGGTTAAACCTGTTTCGGTTTAAATTGCCTTAACAATGCGGACAGGTAAACAAACAAGTTCACCGATTACTCTTATTTATGATAAGGTGCGTTGACTTAGTTCAGCTGATCTGCTCTTGACTGTGAATTACTTACCTGCAATAACCTACCTTACTTCTCACTGGACTTTCAAGAACTTGTAGTTAATATTATATTTAAATTTATGTTCAAATATATAGTTATTTTATCGAACATTATGATGAAGCCCAAACAAATATTACTGTAGATATTAACATATGTGAAATTGATATAATTTGATAATATGTATTTCCAATTTATTTATTATGAAAATTGCTTCCATTTACCAAATCATTTTTGCTATTAAGTTTTATGAATGTATGGAATATTTTAGCATTTAAATAACCTATTGCTAAGTTGTATTTCTTTCCTAGGTATTAAAAATTTTATAATAATATTAAAAGTTTGAATTTTACCATAATATATGATGAATCACTTTGTTAATCTTCAACCTACATTAAAAATCAAAATATTTGTATAATTTTCACTCTCCACACAAACGACAAAAAAAATTATTTTAGACAAAAATATACGTTAATAACGGTGTATAATATTACAAAATAAATTTTATAAAAATTATTCGTATACGATTATCTAGAATATCACTAAGCTTCCAACGAAAGAACCGTTTTTGTTAAGCAAGTACGAAGAAACTACGCCATGAAATTTGATATCCACTTCTACTGGCTCCTTTCATTTTATTCTGGATACACACTTTTCAGCGAAACGTAAAAAAAATACGCGGTGTACGTTTCAAATACCTTTTTTCAGGTATGAAAAGTTCTTAGAAAACGATACAAAATGTGCCTCTTCAAACAGCGCCGGAACCTTTGGAGGTATTACGAAATAATTTTCCTAGAGAGTCTTGTCAAAAGCACAGGACGGGGTGGCATTTTCCACCGGACTCGTTTGATGTTGGCTCATTTTTTGTTTGTGTTTGCCCCTCCGGAGTTTCCTTCGGTTTCAGGGGGAGGCTGTTTGCCAGGCAGTGTTTGTGTAGGGCGGCGGGAGGCGGTCAGTCTAAATGGACCGAGTGTTTACGTGTTTTATTTAACTTCCAGGAAAGAAAAATCTCATATTCATTTTTACTATTTTCAACCGTGTGATTACTTTTTTTTTATACTCTCGATAAAATTTATGCTAAAATAAATAATTTTTGTTAACTAGACGATGCAGTATTTATTGCGTCAAGTAAAATTTTTCCTTGAATTTTACTTCATTTATGATTCTTTATTGTAAACAATTAATAAAAAATATTTCAATTTGCTCTTTAGTGCACTTATATAATTTAAGATATCGTGTAGCAAAAAAATAGGAGTATAATATTTATTTTTAAAATAAAATTAAACCGTTAACAGGCGTGTCTTTAGAAGAGTGCATTTATTTTTACTCTCTGATTTTATGTAATCATGAGTTTTGAAATATTTATTCAGCTTTACACCTTACATATAACATAATTAACGGAGTCTCTTCTATCATTCACGGTATCCTAACCCACGACAGATATTTCCTCCCACCTTTGATACAAATTGGACCCTATTTTTCCTGAAATAATTTGCATGTTCTTTGTTTCCGTTAGTCCTGTTAAATAGTGAATATAATATTTGAAATCCCATTAGCATCTCACAATTTTATCATAAAATTTTAATAATATTTCAAGGAAATACCTACAATATAAATATATAAACAATTTAAAAGTAGCGTTCCCAAAATGCCTGTATTTTAATTTACTTTTTAAGGCTACAGTTTGTTTAGAAAACATAAAACTCGGCTAAAATATATCACGGAGATAACATGAAGGTAAACAAACCAGTACGGCCTGTGTGAGGCTTCGTGAGGTTCGTTTAATGTTAAAAAGAGGAAATTAAAATCCGCTTGAAAAATTTAGTACTAAAGATATTATTGAGTATAAAGTCTCTATTACTATTTTCAAAAAAGTAAGTATAAGTAAAGTAAGTAAAAGTATCACAGTCTCTGTGTTTATTGAATACATTTATATTACTACTTTTTGTACCTTTATGAATTGTAAATTATTCGCGACCCTAACTGCTTCCTCGTAAGCACTGTCAGGTATATCAAACTATTAACTCAAAATTTACATCCACAGCATTCTCTTTGAACTGAGATTTCCATACATTGAATAAACAATAAATAATTAAGACATAAACCATAAATATATATACGTGCGTTTTTATGTATTTAATTAATTCAAAACGCAACATTAACGTTTATTGTGTATAAATATAATGCATGTATAAATTACCAGAGAATGGCTGGCTTAGATAATTTTTTTAAATAAAGTACCGTATTAATTAGTATGAAGATGTTCACATACAATGTTGCCAAGTGTTATCTCCACAGACATCTTGTGTGTTACGCAAAAGCAGTAAAGCAATTTGATTAAAATTCCATCCATGGAGTTCACTTAGTGCGATTTCAAATGCGGCCGCCATACAAAGGGTATAATTTGAGTAGCTAGTGGAAAACAATAACAGCCAGCTTTAATATACAAAGCTCTAATATAGTGAACAGCAGACAAATCTAAAATATTTTATGATTATCGGGGTTTGAACTGCTTGAGCAGCTTTTATTACTTTATATATTAGCTTGTTGGCTCCATGGTCAGACTGTTCATTCTAGATCAAGTGATTTTCATTTCAACCGACTTTCTGTCAGATAATTTCTGTATTGTTAAAGTTGTGCCTATATAAATATTTCTAATAACAAAAATATTTTGATTAGGGTTTTTCTAATGATGAAACGTTTTTTTATTTATTGGGTTGAAACAAGTCTTTAAATGGAAGCATCGTAGTTATATAACTGAGAAATTATATGATATCTATCTCTTTTAATAAATTATTTCCATCTGTATTCCACGTTTACCACTGCATCTCTAGAAGCTGGATGCATGAGTAAATCCGAATTTTCATGGCATCTCCAAACCATTCATCCATAATATTCATATTTATCAAAAGAGCTCCCAGAACAAATTTTTCAGTGCTTGTGTTTTAGATCTCTATTTCCTCAAGAATAATTTAAGGTTTTGTGGTTCATTTTTCTAAATATTTATTTATAAAAATATACATATACACTTCCGTTCAGGACATGGTTGCTCGTCTGTCTACTTCTATGAAGGGGCCCTGCGTGCGGTTTCAGCTTTAACTACGCGTGGAAAGTGCGTTTTTGTTTGCGCATAATAAAATGCAAAACGCACAGAATGATGCACTTTGATGCATATCCGTTGAATATGCTTACTTATATTAAAATATCGCTATTTGCAGTAACCTGTCAGGTGTAATTTAATATCAGCAAGGATAACACTAATTAAATTGAAAATATTTATGACTATTTTAGACGGCACAAATAAAATCACCAAAGCCAAGTATATATTTATTATATTATATGTATATTTTATAGCAACCAAAAAGTTATCATCATGGCGATCTCAATTAATATTCATATATTGCATATGAGATAAAACATAAACAGTCAGATGAAAATACTCACTTCTTTTCTTTTACTAAACAAATCTTTTACTGATCTTTACGTAAAACCTATAATATTTTAATCACTTAATATAATAGACTGCATTTTCAACTGTATATAAAACAATCACAAATTTTAAATATATTTTTAGCAGTTTAAAAAAATTGCATAATCGTTATTGTTACATTGCTTTTAGTTTATGTTATAATTATAGATATGCTCTTTTTTTGCAAAATTTTGAATATAAAAAATAAAACATGTCCGTCATTAAAGACAACGGCACAAAATGTAATTTATTGCATATTGACAATTTAAAACAAGCGGTTATATTGATTTAAAATTCAAAAATTGTATAGTTGATTCATTTTAAACTCATTTCTGATATTTATAGGAAGATCATGTTTATCAAGATTGTAACGAAATAACGCCAATAAGTGTAAAGTGGGACTAATAAATCCTAAGAAATAATATTAAAATCGATAGTGACAATAATGAACTATTATGGTGTTTTATAGTAGTTTTATTTTAATATAGTTTTCACTAGTTGAACAAAGTCCGCAAAGTTTGGGAACATTCCTGGATTTGTGGCTCTTCCCGGCCGCCGTGTCGCTCGAGACTCGAGACTCTCGGCCGTCTGGCCGGCCCCTTGTGAGTTTGATGAAAAGTTTTAAATGAACGGTCGCCCCTTTTCATTAACCTCCCCTAACTTTACAGCCTTAATAAGGATTTATGCAATAACCAGACCAATTTATTACGCTTATTACAGTGATTTACTTCATTTTTTTATGTTAACATGTACACGATCATTAAAAAAAATTAGATATAAAATATGTACGAAAAAACTTAGATATCTTTTTCATCAAGTGTCTCCTCAGAGGAGGTTGACGACCATTTCACTGAGCATATGCTCATACCGAGCAAGTGTTTATGGTTTTCTAAGGGGAATATTGTGTAGTGAGTCCCCGAGTCCTTTTATACCGCAGTTCTATATTGGAAGGAATAGTCTGCGAATTGCTGGTGACTAATAGCATTATTATATACGAGGCATTTTCCGGGCACCTGGACGTGGCTCATCAAAAACCGACGTGCGACCACGTTGAAACTCGTTAAACCAATTTTTGACGGTCGCCATCGAAGAAGAAGAGTCACCGTACACAGCATCCAAGCGCTCTTGGGTTTCGCTGCGCGATTTCCCTTCCAAAAATAAGAATCGAATCACCGACCGATATTGCTCTTTATTCATTTTTCTAAAATACGCGTACACGTTTGCTTCCACACGCGGTCAAAACAAAACTACGAGTCCGATTCGGCTGAAATTTGACAGTAGCCGTCTAGAAGAATGTACTACACGATAGTAAATCTCTCTTGCGATACTAGCACCATCAGGCGGTGAGGGCTAAGTACTTATCGGACTGCCCTCGTACCTCAGGCGTTAAGATCGGATACTCCTTCTGCAGCAAGCTGCATAATCAATACAAGGAGCCCCCAGAGCACACCCCTCCACAATCATTCCAAGTCCACTACTCTATTACCGATCCTTTACGCATGCTCAGGGTACAGAATGGCAGCCATGCAGAAGCAACAGAATGGGGAGATTGATTACGATTTGCAGTGTTACAGTTAACAAAAAAGCTAATGTTATTCCATGTAAATCTTTAGATAAAATATTTTTTAATATCATAAAAAGTATTTCATATTGTAAAGGTGTTCAAAACGATGACGCGTATTACTAAAGCACAAACAAAAAATAAATAGATCGATGCTTCGGTGTAGCTAATTCTAGCGACTGGCAAACTGAAAATACCGAAAAATTGCAGTCATCTTCCTTTGTAAGACAACGAAACAACGGCATTCAAGTGCTATCTAATATAGATTTACATATATTAGCAATCCAAAGTGACTTTCGCAATGGCCGGGCTGGTCGCTGGCCGCGGCGGGTTGCCTCACAGCCCTCGCCGGCGGCCAGAATGACCACGGACCAGGCCGAGATACCGATCCGGCCATTTCCATACAATAGACAGCGCACAAAGACATTGCGACCATTTCCGCGAGGCTCTTGCGTCCGAAGATTTTGTTTACTTTCTGTGGATTTGAATATTGCCTTCTTATATTGCTCAATCATTGTGGACTCGCATTCAATAAAAATATTGAGAGCAAAGTAATAAAACACAGCATTTAAAATTTAGACAGTGTTAACCCAAGCCTGTACTTTGAGCACTCAGATACAAATTTTCGTCAGTCAATGCTCAGGCTTCATTGTAATCTGTAATTAATTTATCCCAAATAAGTGTACTCAATATTACTTTTTGATTATAAAACGAATAAAAAAATAAAGGAACAAGGTAAATAATATTGATTGTATATTTTAAATGTCGAGTTTGTAAAAGCAATCGTCGGTTTTTATTCTTGTTCGTTCGGCCGTCGATAAAATTTCTTTTCATGAAATGCTCCAGCCCCACCCTCGAGATTGCTACCAGACTAATTGTTTTTCATTGAACGATTCAAGTGCCTCGTGAAAAGTTATGTAAAATGAAAAATTAGGGACAAGGAGTTATAAATACAGCGCACAAAAGGAAAGTGGTCTGAACTTTGACCGCTTGGTACCACCGTTCATGGATTTTTCAAGGGGTGGTGAAATTCAGGCAGTTATTATATTTTTGTATAAGTGTACTTGTAGCCAATTTCAGTAGAAAAATCTTTATTTAGTGTTTAATATTTTAGAGGAAATAAAAGTTTTACCATAGTATAAACGTAAGAAAAATCTTATAAAATCAAATGTAAGCTTTAAAACATCCAATGTCGGATAATTTATAAAAGGTGCCTATAGGCACACGTGTCAGTAAGAAAAGTGAACTTCCAGTGAAAGGCGCAAATAAGTAAAGAAGTTCAAAGTTTTCCGAGGGAATTGTGAATTTCTTTTTCCAAGATTTTCCTGTTGATTAAAAAATAGTTTATTTACATTTTAAAATCCTATCATATAATTATTGTAGTATGAGTTATAAGTAATCCTTTTTTTAATTTGATGTGCATATTATATATATGAACTACCGACTTCCTTCAACTTACTTTCAAAAGGCCTTGCATACATTTTTTTAAGTAGATCGTTTTTAACATCAGATGCAATAAATAATATCTTAATATTACCATTATAATAGCATAGCAGTATTGCCAACATAATAAAACAATGGCTTCTTCACTAGTCGTTTTCGTCACAGGTAATCTCCGCCATTCGTCGGCCATCAAATACAAGTATAGCACCTGATGACGTCACAGAGCTATTATGGCTGAGATCAACGTTTTGGCAGAAAATTGGAAGTCTCCCAATAAGACGATTTCTCATTTGTGTAAAATAAAATTGGGATCACAAACGGTAAACGTCAAAGCCCAACAAAAAAGAACAGGTAGTCTATAAACTACATTTACGCGTAATAAAAGAAAATATTAGAGACATGTAAATTATGCGGCTTGAAGTTATCAGAAGTAATGACATCTGTTTCCGGTTTGTTACTTCCCCAGTTTTTTTTCGTGCAGAAAATAATACCAGATAAAGGGTTTATACTTCTAGGGTGTTTTTTTTTTAAAACCCTTTTGACCTTGGATACCTAAAAAAATTATAGATCAACATAAAATCTATATATTACATGTTTAGCAGAAAACTGCAAATCGATTGCGGTATTTTTTTCATGATAGCGTTATTAAATTACTTTGTAGTTAGAATAGATTATCGTGAAATTCTAGCAGGGTTCAAGAAGTGAATTTTTGAAGATTCTGGTTTTTTCACAGACTGGCCTTCAGATCGAAGATGATTACGTTGAGATAACGAGTGGAATTATTGTGAGCATTAAAAATTTGCAGTGTCAAATCGGTCCTTAAGTTCTTATTTGTTTTCCATATTTACGTTTTTCTTATAAAAATGGTGATGATTACTAACCACTTATTCAGAAAAAAATAAAAGTTGAAGTACGTAATAAAATATCAAATGGTTTCACTTTTCCGCAATATGACTAATTTACCCAATGTGTTATATAAATATTTTGTAGGGAGACCATACTTTTTGAGTCAGTGAAATACGGGACCATGAATGTTTTTATTTTTGTTTGCCCAAAAATTTGAATATGATTTATAACGGCAATTCATTTGCTCAAAAATATTGTCTATATTTGTTTCACTTAACTGATTTCAATTTATATTTATTGGTTCTAACAGCCATGAAATGTCCTTTTTACGTCTGCGGCGTGAGGTCACTGTAATTACGGGTCGTATAAATAACCGCCACTTTGGGTAATTTCACGCAATAAAACATGACAGGACCGGACCAGGAAGTCGTGCCTCATAATTGCCTCTAATGACCGAAGAAAAATCACGAAGTTTAACATAAAAACGCCGGGCTGTGTGTCGCCGGGCCCTATCGCCCCCCGATCTGGGCCGGAGCAGGGCGACCCTGCCTTTCAGAAACTTTCACGGTGCTTAGTTAATTAAGGTAGGATTTAATTTGAAAGATTATAAGCTTGTTAATCTGTTGATATGCTAGTTTTGATTTTTCAACTTGTCATTGCTCATTGACTTACTTATGCGATGAAATTGATAGGAGTTCGAGAAAAAAATCCAGCTTATAAATTACTGCTATTGCAGAACCCACTTCACTCAACTAGTACTATTTTTATTTTACTACATTTTTTAACTGTTTTTTTAATATTATATTCATCTTGAAAACAAAAAAGAGTGTTAAAAATTAATTTTAAAACTCAACTAATTTTAAAGCAGTATGATATGACATATGAAAAACTTAGTTGCTTACTAAACTAGAGTAGCTTTGTCTTCAACTTTTGCAACTAGTCAATATAATATAAAATAAGTAAAGTTAATATAAGCCCAACAACGTTAGCACTATTTAGAGATCTTAAGTTGAGTTTGAGTTTAAATTGTGTTTATATTAAAAAAAAAAACAAAAGCAAATTGTCCCTTGGCTCGCCCTGTGCCTTTTCACCCCCGAGTTGAGGTACGGCCATCAAGCGAGGTGATAAATTGTTGAAAATAATCAAGCCTTTTTGTTTCTTGTTAAATATATGGACATCAAGATAGCCAGCCGTGTGTCCGATGCATAAATAAAGCGAGCAGATACTCGGTGCGCCACCGACACATAAATAATTGTAGGGGCGGCACAGCCCGGCCGGCGAGCGGTACCGACCGATGCTCTAGTCTAGATCGTATAGTCGATGAATAGATATGAGCTTTTGAACAAGTCTTTTAAATAAAAATACTGCAAAACTTGAGACCCTCTTTGAAGTACAAATATATAAAATGAGTACTTTTCACTTGCTAGATTCGTAATTTTTATTTTTTTACTATTGTGTGATAAAAAAAAACTAAGAAATTTGTAGGTTAAATAATTCATTCAAAAGTTATTTTTATCTAAAAACAAAAATTAACTGTGTAATCCGTGGATTTTGATTAATATTTAAATGTGCCTAGTATTGAAAATAAAATATTTATTTGTGCTGCTTTCTTTATATTTTAAAAGTGTAATCCGATACTGAAATGAACGTCTAAGTTTCTGTTTGATCCATTCATCTCACGTATTCTTATCAGCTTTCTTTAGATTTCTTTGGTATTAAAGGTTTCTCCAGGTTGCAAGATGCACTTCCAACTTGAATCATGCCTGAAAAGATCATGAATTCGTAAATGTTGCTTAACCGATAGCATTCCAATGATGCACACGCTCTGCAAAATTTCCTGAAACGTTAAATGAATAAAAATTCTGTGCTATGTTTGTTTTTGTGCCTTACTTTTTTTAATTCTACATTAATGGTAATTAAATAAACGTTACAAATACTGTTGCTTAATGTTGGTGCACGTAAAAAATAACTTTATAGGTATATCTGGTTTTGATCAATAATAATTTTAATGCAGCTTGACTTCGCTCACTATTGTTAAGAGCAGAATTCGAGCGAAATATGACCGACCACAGACCACTATAAAAAGACGGACTGGGTGGGACGCTCAATTTTATAGTAGAAGAGTATAATCCGTATTATATACACTTTATTAAAATTATAAACTTACTATAAAGCCACACCTGAGCGAGGGCCCACCTCTCCATGGTATACGGCGGGTCATGGAGCATGTAGGCCGACTAGGTATTTTGATGTAATTGGGAGTTTTATTGCTATTTGAATAGAGATAGACCTTTGGCACGTTTTTTTTATTGTTTAAAGCTTGTTGTGTTTTGCGCAGCAGTGATAGACCTTATTTTTTATTTCCGTAGATGCTCTGTGATTAGACACTGTAAATGGTTTACAAATAAAGCAGCGATTTATTCGAAAAACGGTACTCCTTAATAAAGTTACCAGAAACGTGTAGTATGCAAATAGATACATTTTAAAAGTTATTTCTCTCCCAATGATTGCTATCTTGATTTATTAACGTAGAATGCAATTATATATTTTTTCAAGATCAGATTATAAATATTTACTTTTTGGGCGAAATGCTGAATCGGCTGCATTCGATTAAGGAATGCCTTGCTAATATTGAATTTTTACAAATTTATCAACTTCAAACATATTTTTGTCATCTTATATAGAACAACTAACTTTCATAGGGTTTACTGTTCAGTGGGTGAGTTTATGGGCTTGAATGGCTCTCGATTTAAAACTGTCTCCCTTGGAAGGGTCTGTCTGTCCTCGGTCGCCAAAGTTCCTACGTTCCTAAGCCGTACAGGTGTCCTTATTTTCTCGGAATATTTGTCAAATCAATTTTTTTTATTACGCCCACCGGCGCTCCGTACAACCAATTAGCTCGCTGCCCAGTTTATTAGCCCCTATAAATGATTTTTAAAAAAAGGCAGCACGATCGTAATGGTTCGTCTTCTTATGTCATAAGCTCCAAAAACGTACGTCGGTATAGTTTTACAATGCCAAAAGTCTCGTTTCTCGAGAATTTGGCACGAACTTCTACGCTTCAGGGCTTCGATTCGTCACAAATTACAAAGGTACAATCTGTGTTCGGTGCATTATGACATTTACGAAATGTCTAAATTTTGGTGATGACCTGCTTAAATGGGGTCCACTCTCGTAGACCCCCATTTACAGTTCATGGACCCCCAATTTTATTTTTCGCTGTCATCGACCCCTTGCAGGGCGAAATCGACCTCTGGGGGTCGATATTGACCACTTTGGGAACTTCTGGTGTAAAGCATTCGCTGAAAATGCTTAGTAAACGGTGTAGTAGATTTGACCAAAGTTTTTTTTGTTACTTTTTTTCAATACGTATTCCGTTATTGTCTTTAGACGCAGGCCTGAATCGAGCCGTTCATAATTCGACATCGTTACACTCAAAACAGAATGTGCACTAGGTATGGTTCCAGCTAATCGGCGCCATTATCTCCGGAGTGTTTATTGAAGTTCACAGCTCGGCTCGGCGCTTGGCGGAGCACCTCCCGCAGCACGGCTGTGGTTTTTATGAGTTTTTCGTGAGCAACGGAGTCGCAGCAGATCTGGGCGGGTCATCACTCATAAACCCGGGACCTTGGGCTGACCTCTACGACTATTTCTAAACTTTTTTACTCCGACAATGCCCATTAACTTTAAACAGCTAACCGCTACCTTATTAGCGGTATTTTTAAATTAACTTTTGTTATGTTTTCATCTCGGTTTGATGAAACTGTCGATTTGTAATTTTGTGTAGCGCAAAGTATTTAAATAATAAAAGTTGAAATGTAGTAATCATTTGAAAAACATTTAGTAATGATTTCAGTTTTAAAACTCCACAGTATCAACGTATAATAATTGTTTTCTTGAATATTCAACATAATTCTAATTTATGAAATTTAATTTAAGGTTCATTTTAAACGATTTTAATCAATATTATTTTTTAGAGTAAATTTTAAATTCGAATATTTTTATACAAATGGAAACTATAAATTAGTTTCACGTTATATCAGTTAAGGAGTATTTCTATTTTATTTACAAGTTTAAAATAAAAACGATTACATTGCTTTTAAATTAATGGCTTTTGAAATTAGTGCGTACAAGACAGATAACCATCTATGTGTATTATTTCACCTCTAAATAAAAATACAAAATAATCTTATCCTGCTTATCAAACGTGTTGACACACAAAAATAATAGTTGACTGTAAATAGAAAGATTATGATCATAGGCATACATTTTCCTTAGTTTCATGGTAATATTACAACCCCTATAGCTAGAGGTAGTGACACGTCACAGTGCGTGTTGGGAACAACCGGAAGTGGCAAACAAATCGGTATGGCGATAAGTGACGTCACAGAAACCCCCCAAGACACGGGGGCGGGTCGAATGTCCCTACGGGTGGATTTATTAACCCTTAGATCTGAATACAAAAAACCGCCCCGGTGACTTATTCCGATTGGAGATTACGGCTAATGGTAGGTATAAGTCGAATAAAAAGTCTTTTATAAGGTTCTTTGCGCTTATGTAACTGAATTTACCTTTTGTTCCTATTCATGTATGTATATAAAACAATACAAAACGTATTTACTAAAACACGTAGTATATAAATATACTATTTTTTTAATAATGATTTTTTATAGAATAAATCTGTTGTAATCAAAATAATATTTTAATTTTATTCAACGTTTATAGTTTGTCGTTAAGAAATAACTATTGCATGTGTGTCCATAGCGTTTATTTAAAAATATCTGTATATAATAGGAATTAGCTAATTCTTATGCAACTGGTTGGTATTTTTTTATTCCTACTTAAGAAGCTAACGCCAATGAAACTGTTTTTAAAAGTGGTTGTAAATTTTTCTCATCCACAGCTCCATAATCTGCGATATGCGATGAGTCACGAGTCAGTATCGCACGTGTCGGACTTCGCAGATGTTTCAACACTCTTTATCTTTGCCTAAATGCCTCCATCTACGTTTACAGAATTGGGTGGTATTTAAAGTCTACGTAGATTTGTAATTCTTTTTTACGTGAGTAATGCGTAAAAAATATCCATTGACCAATAGTGCAAGATTTTTTGTCGATACGTCCATGGTGGCTGTTTTATTCAGTCGTTTATTTTCAAAGGTTAAAATAATGCATGGTTTATCGACGCCATGGTCGTACGTCGTTCTTTATATGTTTTTTGTTATCTTATAGATGTTTAAACGTATACATTGTTAATGCATTAAACAAAACGTGACGTTATTAAAATATTGAGTGGCATCAAAAATCAACTTTACTCTGAATATCCGGAACATTTTCCTTAATTTCTGATTATAATTATTTTTAATGTACTAATAACGAAAATGTCAATGTATATTTGACATGTTACTAAAAATATAAAAGTATCTGCATATTTTATATAAATGTTTATTTTATAAGTTAAAATATTCCAACATCTTTTGAAAACATGATAAATGATTTGGACCGAGGTGAATATTTATTTTGATTGAAACTTCAGTCTTTATTATTGGCAAAATACGGGCGATCTAAAAAACACATCAGTATTTTCATAAATCTTCTTAGAGACGTAAATTACGTTGTCGTTATATTTCTCAGTAGAAAATATAGTTATTTTGCAAGTTTGTTCCGAGCCGTTACCAATACTTAACAAGAGTGCATTCTCCCCAAACTTACAACCATGTCGCCACAATTTAAGTTTCATCCAAATTCAAATTAACCGGGAATAAAAAAACCGATGCTTATCACTACCTGCCGTTTATTTCAAACTGACCACGACACCTAACACATTCCAAGGGGAAGATACACCGGGCTTATTTAAATAACAGCGATCAGACTGTGAATCTGTTTAAATCATTGGTATTCACAGACGAAGATTTACGAACGTTACGGTATTTTTTTATGATATCAATCTTAATTTTACTGTCAGGGTATTCCAGACCCAGCTTTGGTGAAGAAATTAAAATATACTAATAAATAATGCCGCGTGAAAAAGCAAATTTACAACCGTTTTTGGTTTATTTCTGAAACAAATCGGGCCACTTATGTATTATAAACAGTAATAAAAATAAACAGTTGACAGAGAATCATATTTCACGAGACTTAAAGAGTTGCCTAATAGCAGCTTAGGTAGTTGGGGTTAACGTCTTTGCAACATAAATCTCATTTGCTAAAAATCGTTGCTTTGAAACATGGAAAACAGAATTACTACTAGATTGCAAAAAAATATATTTAAATTCACACGAAATGTTAAAAAATAAAGATATGCTTTTGAATCGATTATAACACATTTTGATATAATGTGTTATAATCGATACTAATAAAAACTTTTGTTTATTTTATATATTTGATAGATATTTTATCTAAACAAAATTAATTTATAAAAATGTTTTAAGATGAAAAATAACCGGATATAAATCATAATAATAAAAGAAGCAAGAGACCGCCTCTGCGCGAGTAGCTCAAGAAAGCGAAGTCGTCCTCGATGGGCCAACTTCCTCCCCATTGTTCGTCCGTATTCAGACCGCACTGGCGGCGGTGGTCGGATCCACTCATGCAAATGAGGACCGTTTTGTGTGAGCCTTCGGAGTGAATCACTAACGATCTTGATATCGAACATCCACCGAATCGTTACGAACTGGGTCAAACTGGAGCGATAAGTGGAATTAGGTTTTTCTGGCTTCCACCGTGATTCGTTATTCTCATCGTGTAATCTTGCTAAGTAAAGTTTTTAATATATTTTAAAAACATGAAAACTTTGACATTATAAGGTATGCAGGAAAAAATTTCAAGTATGGATAAAATAACATAAAAAGTACCCTCATTCTTTGAATGTATAATAAAAAGTGTTTTAGTTCATTTATATCAAACGTTTCCCAAATATCATTGATTGAATATAAATTTGTAAATTACATATTTTTTATAAAGTCTTATTGATTAATTTAGATTTAGTTATTTAATAACTTTATGCAGACTCTGCGTTTTTTTAAAAATAAAAACTGCCTTAAATAGAATTAAAAGGGAATTAAATTGTATTAGGTAGTATTGATACGATTAATTTATTTGAATATTTTATCGTTTTCAAGCAAAATCTTGGAGTGAATATTCTAGTTTATTTTTATCAGTCTCAAGTCTCTAAATAATATTATTATTTTTACTGCACATGTAATGTAAAATAAAACAATGTTTTTTTCATACGATTAGTACGAGTAAATTCATCACAGCCTGTTTCAATTCGAAATACTCCAAATTAAATAAACATGTATGTGTGGAGATCTTTCGACTACCGGAAACAACCCAAAGCAAAAATCCATTTTTTCCCTTGTTCATCTTCTACATAAAATCCGTAAGGGGTCTTCGTCCGACTGGTTCTAAATACTCCATATTATTAAAAAAAAATATGAATAACAAAATGTCTCATAATCTCATAGCCTTTTCGTTTCACGTTTTTTTCAAAACTGATATAAGTTTAATAGATCGATTGACAGGTTCATCTTTCTCAGTGTTATGGTATTACATGTTGTGTTAATAAAATACATGAAACTAAAAATGAGTACACTTGTGCATGAGATGCACACCTGTAGCAGCAAAGGTCATTCGCAATTAAGAGCAACTGTTACATATAGCAGTTAGTTTAATAACACGTGTTTGAAACTTTCGTGGTAACGTACCGCTAATGAACGGTAAACGACCGAACAACGCATCGCCGCCGCGGATCTCCGACGGATCAGTTCCGTTTGGTGTAATCTCTATTTGAGCAATGATACTCGTATTTTTGCCCGTAATTATTTATAAATATTTAGATAATAGTCGCTGTGATTGCCAGACTGTTAGCGTGTGGTAGAAACGTTTAGTGACTTTAAATGCGGCGATTTAGCTTTACAGGTGCAAGTGCCAGTTGGATAATTTTGAGTATATGTTTGATGAACGGTATATGAAAATTACTATCGATAGCTAGTGTGATTATTGAAGGCATATTTACATGTGTGTTAATGTGATTACAAATCAACACACGCTTTTAATTAAGCCATTAAGATAGTACATTAAACATTAAGGCCTTGATTATTATATTCATTTTTTGTCAGAAAGTATAATACATGGTGAGATTCAATTTTGATATTTTTTAGAACAAAAACTGTGATTTTTTCTACGTTTTCAACTTATCGCAATGGCATTTTTAAACGAAAATTTCAACGAGATATAATGGCGAAACTAGTAAAACAATAATAACGAAAACGTAGAAAAAATATATTGTCTTAAAGATGTTTCCGTAGTTAAATTAAATTCATACCAAAGAAATTTTTTTATTACTGAAAAATTGATTAAACTGAAAATAATATTTTGTTTTTTCGAATTTTTTGTAAATAACAAAACCCAAGGTATATGCCCAATAATATAGTTTAATGTCAACTGGGGGAAACAAGTATTAAATAATCAGCAATTCCTGCAGTTCTTGTACTTCTTTGCGATATTAATAAATATAATGGTTAGGCTATATAGTGTGTCTGTCACTGAAAACAGGGCAGGTATCGAAGTCTAGTTGTATATTTACTCACCCTTTAATTTATGTACAGCGACATGGCGCACTTGATGTAAAGTGGCCGGGATCGTGACTGGCCGCCGCATGGGACATCGCATGCCGGCGGGACATTAATAAAATTATTGTAATTATATTTATTAAGCGACTAAGTAAAGCTGGCGGCCAGCTCCGCAGACCTGCCGGACACCGACTTGTCTCGATTCAATGTAAAACAGCACGAAGAAATGATACACCAGTTCTTTATTTACGTAAATCAACTCCCTACCTTCATAATAAAAACACCCTGAAAATAAATGTTCTCAGTTACGATATTTATCAATTTGCTTATTTGGTAATATTTTGACTCGAGAACGAGGCTGAGTATTTGTAAGATTTTTACTGGATATGAACTATGTAACATTCATAAATTAAAGGACAATGAATACCATTGTATGCTTTGCAAAGTATTCTTGCATAGCACGTTGAAGATTGAAAATGATTATTATTTGACATTAAAACATCTAAATGGTCATTTTAATGCAGTATATCTATATTAGCACACTGCTACTTATAGATATGTTGAATTTGAAATATTGTATATAGATAATTTTAAAGGCCTTTATACACGCAGCGACATAACTTGTAACCGATTTGCAGTCAGCCAATAAAATTATTATTGGTATTTTTTTATGATTAACAACGCAAATTAGTACGCTATTGAGTCGTGTCGCTACGTGTGTAGAGACCTTTAATGGTAATTCACAGCTTGTACAGACGGAGGGTCAGAGTATATTTATACAATATTAAAAAAAGAGAGGAAATAGCATCTTGCTCCGTTTCATTGGAGTTCATGTCACCGAAGCAGCCGGGGAGAAAGCTCTTCTCTCATTGGTCGAGAGTCGAATTTGTCATGCGCTATTGTCACCGTCGGCCCGACCAATGAGAAGCCCCGCGCTGCGGTGACATCTTGCGTAGTGTGTGACGTAACGGGCGTGGCGTGTCGGAGGACTTCACCAACACATGCCTTTTTATATATTATCTTTAACCTTGACTATCTTGTAAAATACCTGCAATAAACCAGTCAACAGATTTTCTTACTAACATATGTTGTTTTTGAATATAAATATTTAACAAAAGAAAATACTAACAGTTAATAACAATCTTAGGGACAAAGCGCTTTTTTCCTATACGAATTGCAAACCAATGCCATAAGGTGACAATACGATCTCTTTCGTATAATATGCGATTTAAATTAAGTATTTTAAAAACCCGTATTCACTAATAATACATGAGAACTAATTAAATACATACAATTATTTTTTAAACAGGTTGTAACAATAGACATAAATTATTTTTGATACTGAAATTTACAGACATCCAAATGCAAATGTTTTGAACGTTTTTTTTAATTCCCACTAATAAATAAGGAAAGAATTTCGTTTAAACATAAAACTGAGTCAAATTGCAAAACGCATTCTATCGAATAAGACTTATATTATTTTGTAAATTTTTAACCAGGTAAGATTCGCCATAGTTTGGTCAGTGAAAATTAAATGAATTGTTAATATGATAGTTATTCAAATATAATATCACACAAAACTAACGCGTTTTCTAAATATGTCAAACATTCATATCTGCCAATACAACTAGAATAATTCTGCCAGATGGTGAAACGGACGCATAATATCATCATAATATTAAAAATATATATAAAAACAGTATAATAAACTCCTCGATATTTATATAAAACAATTTTGTTTAATTAAATTTTGTCTTCCCTTACCTTTTATCTTTAGCCAATCAGTGTTCATATTTATCTCGTCGATATTGATTTCAACAAAATAAATATAGTCCTCTTCAAATGCATTTTCATATTTCGACAATTATCATTAAAATTTAAAAAAAAATTGATTTGAAATTATATTATATTAAATTATTTGATGGTATGTATTTTTATTATTACAAAATGTAAGATACATAGAATAAACTCAGAAACCAAACATTATTTGTAACAGATGTATCGAAGGTAGAAAAATCTAGCTTCTTTTTTGTACTACTTTATTGTAGAAAACATTTATATATGTATTATGTACAAGATGGTGGACTGAGGACGTATATGAGAGGTTCAGGTACATAACGTAATCGGCTGGTAGCAGTAATGCTCCGTCGGTATTCATCTATAATGCGCCACTCCAAATGGTCAAATGTTGCAAGCACTTGAAGCGGTCGTCAAGTGTGGCCCGCATTCCTGGGGCGGACCGACATGCTTCCTGTTGTAGCCGATGCTTCTATCGAAACTTCATCGGTACCAGTTTCATACAGCGAATTCCATACCGAGCCTTGTATTGTTAAATGCTTTTTATTATTGGCTATACAGAGATCCACCGCCAGACTAAAAAAATCCTTTTTTTAAGTAGCCTACACCGTAACAACACAACTGGCTAAAACTAATCACATATTATATGTTTTAAGTTTGTCTAGTAAACAAAGCAAAAAATAATGATTTTACCCAGCGTATGTTGGGTGCACAAAACATATTTAATGCCATCACGTGCTATAAATAGATATACATATAATTTTTAGGCTGTGCGTATTTGCATAGGGTAGTATTTTTACGTGACAGCTGCATGATAAAATGCAAGCAATATAGAGTTACACAATAGCGAGCATCACATGTACTCTGCATATTGACAACATTATGCTAGCTCATGATGTGCTATGGCGGTAATACATGCTGTAAGCCGATATTGGGGAAACCAACTGACAGATTCAGTACAGGGATGAGAGGGGGAGGTATATTAGGGGACGTAATCAGAGGATTATCATATGCACTGGGCTTATGTTGCGGGTTAGGTAGGATGCGGTAACGATGCAGTGATGTAAATGCGAATATGTTATCATTGCGAAAAGTTTATGCCGCAGAACCAGTTATAATTAACAAGCGAAGGCTATCCGATAACCTTGTAATTATTAAACATTCTGACTTTTAGGTGTTTATTATCTGAATGGCTCTAAATATTCCACACGTGAATAATTTGATTTCATTTGATATTTTAAAATTTGCAATTTAACGATCTCTACGAAAAAAAGACAACATTGCATCCAAATAAGTTTAAAGTGTGTTATTATATTTCTAAGGTGTGTTGAATTAAGTGTGAAATAAAACATAAAATACAAAAAATATATATTATTCAAGTCTTTATATATTATTTTTATTGCACTAATACTAGATGAAATATTCATATTATGAATTGCAAATAAATACGAAAATACAAGTTTGAGATAAATGTACTACAAACTATGGAATTTTATAAGTTATATTTTTTATTTATACCCTAAGTAACATTGGAATATATTTAGGTATAAATCAACTCTATTCTTGAAATGCATTTGAAATGTCCCTTTAACAAAATGGGGTCTCTCACGATCAAACCAAACATTGAAAAAAGCTCAATATACTCGGGTATTAGGCACCCTTCTGTCGGGATATAAAGGGTTGTAGAGTTCCGCCCCCCACTTGACAAATCCTCCCCTGTATGCACACACTGCTCCCTGTCAACCGACACGACAATGCACGACCTTTTGAATAGGCACCTACTTGTGTGTAGTAGTGTTTTGTAGTTGGCCATGTTTGAGCAGCAAGAGAGAGAAAGATGTGGCAGTGATGATCAAAATGTAATACACTAAAATGGCTGACTGCTTTCTTATGTTAATTATATTTGCAATGATTTTTAACCTCATATCAAAAACCTTGCAACCTACAGTCAATAAATAGTAAACGTAGATTTCCAATGTTTATTTACAATACATTGGCTGTATTCCCGGACGTATAAATAGTTTACGTAAAAAAAAAAAAACATTAAAGTTATTTAATTTGTTAAGTCATAGATTTTGAAACTTTTTCTTTTAGAATTAATACGCCATTGCAGGTTTTGGATAAAGCCAACTATACAATATAAGCATCAAATTTTTACGCTTTTACAATCCTGTTTATAGGCATGAGATTTTTTTTTAAATACATAACAAAAAACGATCGATAGTTAAAATAGGAGTTAAAATAAGTTAAATATATGGTAGAATCAAAACTACTGTAGATAAATAAAGTCTCATTAAAATGTCATACGTTCTATTACTATCTATTTTCAATGATAAATTGTACCATAACATTAAACTTTAATATATTTGTATCGTTAATAGTGATATGTTTTTAATCTCCATAAATTTATATTATCAATTTCTATTTGTCAAATGTTTTTAATTTAGTTTTTTTAGTAACTTAATTTATATTTGTAACAAATAATCCTCAACAGGCGTGAGGCAATTATATCTCGGATGAGATTATTCTGCTACAATGGAGAACAAGTTCTCAAAACTACGATTTGTGTTCATCAAATATCCATGTTACATCTAATACAAAGTTTAAAATTATATAATTGAAATTATTTTATAAATTTACGATCGGACAACGCCTGTATATTTAGCCGGCTTGATACAAATATAAATTTTAAAAATCGTGCTACCAATTAGCGATAAACAAGCCGAGATATCTCTATTAGAAGAAACTCAAAATATTATTAATTAAAAACAACGCTAAGTTTAAATTTATGTCCCTGTTGAGAGCACAAAATATATGTGGTATTTTTATATTTGAAAGTTGTTTTATTGACAAAGTTTGAGAGTTCTGTGGGATGGATTATATTATATTATATAACCCCTTTCATAGTAGGCGTACTGCCGACGGGCCTGTGTGATTGACATTGCGTCTCTCCACAATTCAAGCATCCTCTACACAAAGTGGAGTCCCCGACGAATCAAGAAGGAAATGTCACGTTATTTATTTTGCATGGTTGAATTTCGCTTTGAATGAATTTTTAAAAGTCCGCGCCGGTTTTTTATGTTTTTTGAATACTGTTATTATAGGGTAACCCCTTTATGATTTTTTATTAGTATAATAGATTAAGGAATCCATTATGCTTTTGATAAATAGGTGCTGGTTATTTTTATTGAAATTCTTTTATGTATAACAATATGGCTGCTGGTTTTTATGGGTGCGTAAATAATATTTTTATGATCAAATATTTTTCGGAAGAAAATATAATCTTAGGCTTTTTGATAATTTTTTTTCACTTTAAATTTGAAATAAGTAATAAATTAGTATGAATAATAAACTAAAAAGATATAAGTTTAATCTATAAATTATAATTTTTCGCAGTGAATTTTGATGCTGAACAATTTTTTTCTAAATAACGATTACTCTCCAAATTTTAACATATTTGACCTAAAAATTTTCGAAAATCAGTGCTAAAAAATGTACAACGTGTATAAAAATATTTACGTGTAGAAACTGCTTTACATTTGTGGGGTATTTTTATAATAATAAAACATTAATTGCAGTTATGAAAACCTGGATATCTAATCTTATTAAAAAATAATGGAAATGTCAACAAATTATCTTTGTAAAACAGATAAATTTGATTAAAATTTTTTAAAAATTAAATGACTTGGTTTTGGAGGTATTGAATATTTAAATAATTATAACCTTTTTTTTAAATGAAACTTTTGAGTATCATGTCTGCACCTTTAACGTATCATGATGTGTAAAAAAATCCATTAAAATACAAAATATATATGGTTTTTTGTAACTGCTTTGCTCAAATTTAGTGACCATTCATAAAACGTGGCCTGCCTTCATATTTCACAAAAAACGAGCGTTGCACGCAACAACTGCAAAAGAGTTGCATCTGCTCGGACCATCCTTGGACTCCACCTGGCGCACCCCTCTCGTCGCTTACATTTATTTAATCATAATAATAAACATTGAACAGAGGCAGATGACACGAAACAAACTACAAATTATCTGTAGTACAACAACGCAATAATAAACTGCGATATAATGACATATTTTTAGAGTGCCATTAATTTGCAATGCTATGTAAACTGACGCAATTAGATTATATTATCATGTATAAAATATTTGATAATCATATAAGAGGCGTTCTTATTTAACCGAATAATTTAATTCTTCATGTAAAAATTGCACTTTGTGAAAGTCAGAAATCAATAAATTATATAATTAATTAATTTTTACTAAACAGCACACAAGAACCATGTCACTTTTTTCAGGACCAACAGATGTATTCAAAGTAGATATTTCATACAACTGGTCAAGAAACCATCTCATCACCTGGTGTTGGAGATTTTTTATTCTCGCATCTTGCGTTGGGCACCTGGCACATCCCCTGTTATTGCGGCGTCCATCTTTCTCCACGGGTCCGATCCATGTCCTCTAAAAGGTGTGTAATTTAAGCTCAATCGTTTATCTTTTAAAGGTGACTTATTTTTGTTTTTAATTTTAATTATTTTTTTGGGTCAATAAAGAAACGACTATTTTATCTTGTGGTGAATTTAATAATGCGCTTATTATTTGCAAAATATAAAATTTGATCACACAAGTATTTATTAAGTAATTCATTCAATTTTTTTTAACTTAGAAGGCTTTTTACGTTTATTTTTTAATTGAAAATAAACATGCCTACTTTTTTTATAAAAGATTTTGTATTTTATTTTTTAAGCAAAAGTTTATAGTATAAATGTTTATATTTAGTAATTCTAGATTTCCCTATACTAATTGTAGTACTTTTAAAAGAGGTATCTTAAAAACGTGAGTTGCTAAAATTTAATTATTTGAAATAAACTTTTGTATTAAATTATTGTTGCCACCATCTGATATATTTAAAATAAATGTAAGAGGTTAATAGAGATAGATTTACGAATAAAATAAAATTATGTCGATAAGTATATGAATCAGTTAATTATGCTAAAATACAAGAATTACATAATACTGATCGGCCGCTAGTTGCATATGATTGTTGCACGTTGCAAATGCACTGCCGGTCAGATTATAGTTAATCACTAGACAGACGTACGCAAGCCGGGCTTAACCAAAATTAGCCGTCCTCGCTGCAGCTGCCCCCCCCCCCCTTTTCGGGACCCAAAATGGCAGCTCAATCGCCATTCGTGAAGGCTTGTTAGCATTGTATAAAAATGCATTTGTGGAGGTTTAATACAGTGATATATCATGGAATGCAGTACAAAACGTGTCCAATGTTTTTTTTAATACGGAAATTTATACTAGTGAATAGTTATATATAAAAAAAACTTTATGACGATTAATCGATGGCGTAGTGTTTTCAATAAAAAAAAACTTTATTATTAACTTTTATTTTATTATTTTATTAATTTTTTTGTATTTTTGCGTGTAAATTTCAACGTTATGTTGAAGAAGTCTACGCACGATACTCGACATAGAGCTGAGCGGTTGTTCGTCAATAACTTCCTCTTTTTTTTATATTTACAGATTTGTTGAAAAAAATAACATATTACAAAAGAATACGAGACCGTCTAGCAAACGGTCGCTTGTCCGTCGTGATGTTTTTTTTTTTTTTAATTTATACAATTTCATTGAAAAGAGCTGTACGATCGGATTTATTTGCCACTGCGTACCATTGTTGTCTTTATAATAGTCGTGAGTACCAGTTAATAAACAGATAACGGTTGCATAGGAACAGAAAATAAAAAAATCGATGTACTGAAAGTAATTTTTTTGCTAATAAATGACTATTAATTGTAGTCAAATCATCTCTTTTCTGTTTATATTTCCATATAGATAAAATATATATATTTTATGCAATATTTTATCCATGCATTTAATTTAATAATAATAACTCAAATACAATAGTCACATCGGTTTTTCAGCAATGTATATAAACTAACATGAATTATAAGTATCTGAAATAAAAATAGTTTATTGTATTTTATGTGCCATGTTTCAATACAGCATTCCGAAACTCTCACAATGTGTACTTTAAGCATATTAGCTATAATAGTCCATGTAAATCACCGAAACCTGTCCAGATATATTGTTATAGACCAAAAGTCAATCGATATAACTAACACCACTCCAAATTCTCACTTCAGAATCGTTACATACGAAAGACCCATAATTTTAGACGTATTACACATGTGTACCATATATTATGTATACATAATGCAAGTAATTAGGTCCCAAACACCCCGGAATTGATACGGCTCGTGTGTGCCTTGTTATTTTCATCCGGTTTTTTTTTTCTGTTTGTATACAGCGATTGTAAATGTCTTTGCGATGAAAATTATGGCTCGTATGAATAACATTAAGCATAAAGAAAATCTCAATTGGACATATGTCTGTGAGTAGCGTTATATTAAATTATTGCAATAGAAAGTAACACTACACATGATTTTACATCACATCATCAGAAATTTAATATATTTAAGAAATAAATTTTAAGCTTATATGTATGTGTGTGTGTACTAACTTTTATGGCAGTACTTGTTTATAAAGGGTTTTATATAGACAATGGTTCCTTAATATACATACGTTCGTATCGTAATCCACCGTTTCTGTACAAAACACACTACTTTATTTACCCAAATTATACCTTGCCGAGCATTTACCTTCGTCAAGTAAGCCACCTTGCGCCCGTACGTGTCCAAACACCCAGGGTTCGAGTCCCACAAGAATTCCAGCGGCCGAGCGGCGCAGAGCCCGGCCGACAGCCAACAAGCGTCTCGAGTGAATAATAATGAACATTTATTCTTACTACGCACAGAACGTGAACCCTTCGACAATTTCACCGTATCGGCGTCGGCCGTAATGGCCGTCGAGCCATGGCGAGCGCCGCGCGCTTTACCTGTTCGAGGCGGTCCTAGTGTTTTACACGAGAATAAAAGATCAATACTTAAATTGAGATAAAATATGGCCACATATGTAGTTTTATTTTTTAAAATATTTAAATACATATACGAAAGTAGTTTAGGGTTTTTTACATAGTAAATTTATGATAACAGAATTAGAAAATAATAATGTTTCAGCTGGATTCGAACGATGAACTGTATAGAACAACAAAGCTACAGAGCGTTTTAAGTTTAAGCCGCTGAAGACTATGATTTTTCACTAGACGTCAGTTTCTCTGGTAACTCTGTGGAGTGTGTTCATGAAATTTCTTCCCCTGCCATAAATTTCTTCCTGAAGCGGTAGTGTGTTGCGGGGGTGGGGGAGGGCGGTCTTCCCGCCCCGGTCATTACTGCGGCAGGGGCTGATCGGGGCCGATGCGGGCCTGGTCACTACAATTGCCCTCACGTGGTTGAAGGTATTTCACGGAAATACATTTGACCTATTTCTACATACTTTTCAGTACTTTCTGAAAAATATTAGTGTATTTTTAAATATAAAAAATACTATTAAAAAATAGCACATAGTTTAAGAACGTTGATTCTAATAAACGAGCTAGCTTATGGGGTATTATCTCTAAAATAATTCCCTTCATATTTGTTTTGTATCGAACGAGGTCCAGCACACGCAAACCGGTATGGGTACGCGTATTATTATAATGCGCCAGGTGAGGCCTCAAAAATACAGTCAATTTTTGTGTAACTGCTTCCAAAATGGCCGGACGGCATTTGTTTTAATACCCGACGTGTCACGAGTCGTATTTTCACAAGCACAAAAGGATTCCAAAACTTTACAAATGCAATTTATTGAGTGTTTTTTGGTTCAGTTAGTGTGCAGGTTCAAGGCTTCATGATATTAAGCCGCGCACTTATTTGTGACAAATGTGTGTAAAAGTTTTTTTTTACTTTTCCAAAAAAGCATAATATAACAATCAACATATTTTTGTAGGAGTAATATCATCACATTAGAATAAAACATTCAAAGCAAAAATCAAACCGGAGAATTTTCGGTTAAGAGTCAACAGTCTTACCATCAAACTTTGAGTATTTTTTTTAATGAACAATTAATGATTAAGTCATATGAACTAATAATGCTATTTATTGGATTTGAAAATTTATGATTTAATATCATGGGTTGTATTAAAAGTACGTCAATAATTCGTTATGTTTTGTTGCAAAAAGACACACTATATCTATGAAACGATTATTTAGTTTTTTAATGTATATTAGATACTTTTTTGAGTAAAATACTTGAATATTTTTGAGTAAAATATAAAATAGAACGGAATGGAAAGTATAAAATGGAAAAATATTAAAATGAAATTCTATCAAGTACTTTCTGTCAAAAATATTGAATTTCTTAAATAACTTTAGTGATTTTCCACATGTTAGTTTTTATTTGTGACCGGTTTCGCCAACCTTTCACGTTGGCATTATCAAGTAAAGTGTTTATAATACCAATGTGAAAGTTTGGAAAATCACTCAAGTATTTTACTCAAAAATATTAAAATGGAATTCCACCAAGTACTCTCTGTCAAAAATATTGAATTTCTTATATTAGATACTTGAAAAAATCACGCTACGATTTTTAGGGATATTATAATTATTATTAATAATTTTTTTTTTTTTTTTAAAAACATGCATGTACAGAAAATATTGAGAGCCTTAGAAGCTCCAGTCCGCACCCAATAATTTGATATGAAACCCGAACTGAGTGCTTCGTGCGCCGAGCCGCGCCGGATAGACCCGTAATGAGAGGTCATTATATGGTGATAGAAACAACACCATCGACACAACTTATGCGTGCAATTTACACAAAAAATTAAACATGTCTACGTGATGACATGTTGTTTAGATTTCAGATATTCCTAATGCCACGGAAGATTTTATCTTTTGATGGGGCTGATTTGAATAAGACACCGTATTATTCGTAAATATTTATGGACCAGACCGGTGAAAAAAATACTCTAAAACACGTATTAAAAAAGTATTTAGAATATTGTTTTTGTAAGATCTATCGAGTGATATGTATTAACAATGCATGCTACAAAAAATGGTTTGTGCCGAATTTTATAATATTATATTTTTATTATAGTAGTTATTAAATGTTTATGACCTAAATTAACACTAAAAATAATGGAGATCTAATATTTATAAATATAATAATTTAGCTTTAAGTATTACCTCTTTTAAATATCAATGATATATTTTATAAAAAACTATTATTTGTGTATTAAAAAAAAGTTAAAATAGTAAATTATATAAAACATAAATATTTTGTAGCACTATGACTAAATATTGACTAATGTTGATTGCGACAGATAACAAACTATTTAGATCATGAAAAGTGTTGGAATAATTATATTTCATAAATCGATGTTTTAATATTCTATCAAAAGTTATAAATACAACATCGATGTATTGAAGTAGTTATATTTTATATATTTTTATAGGAATACGGAGTAAATTTATAGTTTTATATGTGATATAGTTTATAAAAAATATCGAATGAGTATAAATGTGCATCGGGGGTCCCCGAATCGCTTTGGGGGCCTTTGTCCCGCCTGTTTCCGGTGAAATGGAACTGCCCGGCCATTGTGCTGAATGTGCAAATTCATATATTTTAATTGAAACCTTTTATGTCGGATTTTGCGCTTTTTTGTTCGCATCTTTGGTATCACTCGAGCTTTTGTCCTAGCGGAAGATGGTTTTTTGTCAATGTTTTTTATTTACATCTTTAGGGGAGGGTTTGATCCTGTTCTTGCTGAGAATTTAATGACTATCGTATCTTAAAATACGGATTCGTACACTGACATTAGAGAGGTTATATATATATATGTATTATTTTAACTGAAGTAATAAATAAAAATTATTCTATTTAAAAACATACATTTATAATCTGTACATAAACCGCTAGCGGTGTCTCAAAGAAACCAAAGGCACCTGGAAAAAAAATATCAACGTATTTTTAACGTAGTGTCTGGTGCAATCTATTCCGATTGGTTATTTTAATAATATTTTTCAAATCCTTTAGCTTCATTTATCAATAAATCTTCGAAATAATTAATCAAAATATAATATAGTACAGTGTAACAGTTTTTTAAACACGACAAGCTCGTGACTTGCACCGTCCGAACCTGGACCCGCAAAAAGCAAAGAGATAATCGCCGGTACGTGCTTATTAATTTTATGGGTTATCCAACATTAGAAAGCAAAAAGGCTCAGTCTAATGGATTATTTATGCAATTTGATTGACACTCGGTGCACCGATGGCCGTCATCGAAGGACAGTCATCCAGCGACGGATGACAAGAAAGTGTCATTACAGAAATGCATGCCAGCGGGTCAGAGGCGACTGGGACGGCGGCTTATTGTGACTTCTGCTGATACGAATTAAAAGCGTGTACCTACCGTAGCTAGGGGCACCGCCATTTGCAATGTTTAATATGATTAAAAATAAATAATAATTAAAAAAAAAAAATCTGCATATTTATAAGTACAATTTTGAAGTATTTATTAAAGCAATAAACTTTTTTACTAGGTGTAGCAGCATGAGCAGTGCAATCTTTTATTAAACATTAATTGTGTGCATTAGTTGGAAAAAAATATCGTGCTAAGTATCAATATAAAAATGTCTTCAAACATGGAGTTTTTTGGTATAAATCGTTATCATCGTAACATGTTTATATTAAGAAAAATTCAAGAGATATTTCCTGTGTCTTGATTATAGTTTTTAAACAACAAAATCATTTATGAACTTTATGTATAATTTACAATTTTTATTGAATGTTCGTATAGTAAATCTTTGCAAAATATGCTTATTTAATATTCTATACAGAAGAAAGGAATGTTCCTCTTATTCTAGAGACATTATAACCGAGAACCAAATCTGCATCTCGGCAGCCTATTTTTTTAAATTTAATTTATTGTTACTGGAACTCGTTTTTTGTGAAAATTAATATTCATGTGTATTTTCTAGGCCCACTTGACAGTCGCACAGTTTCTCAAGTTATTTATTTTAATCGATATGTCACTCATAATTAATTTGAAAAATTCAAAAAGCCACCGATGTCTGACTTATTACGACTTCGTAATTAAAGATTCTCTTGATGATTCTATCAATATTTAGATATTTAACATACTTCAAAGTATTCCGCCAACCGCCGTGTTTTCGTTCGAACTTCTTGTTTATGACATATATATTTGCTTTGCGATTTATAATGTATAAATATTATCATTTTGACTAATTAATCAAAATATCGACTTTTGTTGGCAAGCGAGCATATGAATTTTTACATTAATAATTTTTGTATTTATGACTAAATAATATTTTAATATAAATATATTTTATGTTACAAAAGCATGCAGTGAATACAACTATCATGGAGATATGCTCCAAAACGTCTTTTCAGCAATTTATAGAGCATGTTTTAAAATTTTATGACAGTTTTAGCCAGTAAATACTATATTTAATCATTTTATTCTTTAGAGTAAAAAATACAATGATAATTTAAATAAATTGTTAGTATGGATTTTAAACTCAATGCATACTATTGTTTTGTTTTTTTACCAATAAAATATTATTCTATGTGTAGGAATAAGAATATGTGTGTATAAATGGATATTTTATATGACCATTAAATTTTAAAAAATATGATAGGTTAATATCGTCGCTGGGAATATTGAAGCCAGTCATAAATTTGGAGCCAGTCACGCGATACAAGTCTTCTCCGAACGCTCTCGTTTCAAAGGCCCTCTACACACGTCACAACAATATCGATCAATAGCGACCTATTTTGCGTTGTTTACTTAGACAAAACCCTTTAAAAAAACACTCAAAATAAAAAGGACGCCATTGGCTGATTGGAAATCGGTCGCAATATGTGTCGTTGCGTGTGTAGCCTGCTTTTAAGCCCTCTACACACGTCGCGACTCAACTGATGATCAACTTGCAATCAGTCAATAGCATCTTAATTTTCGTTGATCGATTAGGCAAAACCATAAAAAAATTCCAAAAAAAATAGTCGCTATTGCCTGATTGCAAAAGTTGTGTCGCTGCGTGTGTGTATGGCTTAATTTTTGTGTTTTGTATGCGTTCTAAGCCCTTGACTTGACCCCGATTGTTAATCTATAAACTAATAGATTATATGCTTAGTTATAATAATTTGGGTGACCAAATGATTGTAGTCATCTAGACATGTTGCGACACAATTTTCGACCGACTTCCTATTTTTCGTTGTTTACTTTGACGAAACCGTAAGAAAATACCCAAAATTAAGGGATGCTATTGGCTGATTGCATGTCGGTTGCAGGTTGTGTCGCTGCGTGTGTAGACGGCTTCATCGAACACGAACTGTCGGCCAATGGCGCCTCAATAGTTAATTAGTGAGCCATATGGACAGCGCCCGACCAATCGAACGCCGCGGACATTTCCAGTATGACGTCACTGCATCGCCAGTGCATTACAAATTACTTTCCACTGTTTGTTGTTTGAAATGCACTATTTCTGCTTATGATTGGCTTTACTTATTCACGTACGTTGTTACTGTACACTTCGATATAAGAAGGAGTTCTATATTCTGTGAAATAATTGCGTTTTTATGCGATTTTCAAATTCTTCATACAATTTATAGCAAAGCAACCACAGAGAAAGTTACAAATACAAATGTGTAATGAGATTTAAACGTCTTTTTATGATTGTTTTACAAGCGGGAGTTATCCCGATTAAAAGCCGTTAATGAGACAAAATATTATTAATCTGAATGTCGTAGTCTCGATCTCTCTTTGTAGACACGCAAAAACAAAGGCTAAAGCTTTTGCAGAAATATTATGCTGTTTTTAGCTGGCTGTGACACGATCAATAACCGATCGGTGATTACCCTATAGCGGTTTGTTTTGTGTTGTTTACTAATGCAAAACCAAAATTTTGTTGGATTATTGCAAATTGATAGGCAGTTGAGTTGTTACGCGTGTGGGTTGTTTTTTTCAGTTTCCTTCACTTAGGGTAAAGTCAAACAACGCAAAAGAGAACTTCATTGGCCAGTTATCTTTGGGTTGGCAGTTGTGTCGCTGCATATGAAAGCAACTTTAGTGGTCTATTTAAAATAATAATAACCCACCGTTAAATCAGACCAATTAAACTCATCAACGGCTTTTTGAGTTTTAAATCCTGCAGGCACAATAACTTAAAATGACTTTGTCAAATATTTCAAACGTTGCAGAGCATTTTGTTTATGTGGCGAAACTGTAAATAAATAATCTTTTGTATTATCCTACATGCTTCTAAGTGCCCACGGACATTATAAAAACATTGTTGCAATCTGATAAACACAATCCATAATTAAATATACAAAACGACTATCTCGAGAGCATCGCATTCTCTGTAAAATACAAAACTAAATATTTCCTTTCTGAGATGCATATCTCGAGGAAAATCCGCCGCTTACAGCATTCTTCCGGCTTCTCAACAAACTGCGGAGCTTCTGACTGACTTTAAAATGCGTCAAATTCAAATTTAATCAAGGATTATAACTTTAATCTTTGTTTTATTTAAATTGACTATTTGTTATTTATTCCAAAATAATTAACTATAAAATGTAAACTGTAATTCGTTTAGAACGGTTTACGATTACTTTTTTCAGCTATTACTTCCAAATACGAGACCTCCAAAATTTTAATTATAATTGAAAATAATAAAATGTCAAATCAGTATCCTAATCCAACGAATCAATTCATTATTATACATTAAATTATCACTATATAAAGCAGTTAAAAAAGAGTAATAAAGCGATTTAAAAAATCTACGTTAACAGAAATATTCAGATTGCATCACAACATTCAGTATTTTGTGAAATTGGTATTTTTGATACTCTATACCAGCTGTAGCTGATTGTGCAAGGTAAAATTTAAAAAAAGAGAGGCATTGGTCGAAAAATGATATCATGGATGTGAAATTTGCGGCAGTGGCTGGAAGTCGGGAGTAGAGCCAAATAAGTAAGACTGGCCCATTCAAATAAAATTTAAATGTTTCGATTTCAAAGTACTCACATAAATATGTTATAGTTTCTCGTTGGACAGCACTTTTTTGTAAATTTAAATAAATTAAAAATTATTAAAATTTTCTGATATGGTATATTTTGTAATCACCAGTAGATCATTGTAAGAAAATGTTTTTTACTTTACAAGTATCAAAACAGGAAAGAGAAGATTTTAAGCAGTAGACCTACATAAGTTTTATTATATTTTTCTTTTAACGTTTTCCAGAAGATGATTACGATAAAAAATAACAATAAAGGTATACTTAAATTTTTTTTACGTACTTTACGTAATTTTTCAACTGTCGTTGAAAACGTGCAAAGCCTTGACATTTCCAATGTTGAAATTTTGTTGAAGCCGATTCTTTCGCACAGTAAAAATAATCATCAAACGCATTCAACGTGCAACAAGCTTTGCTAAATTGACGTTCAGTGGAACTGCATCGGTGAAGATCAATTTAATTCGTCGTGTGACGTCACGCTTCAGTGCTGCAAATCATTCTCTGGGAATCAGTCGCTTGTCAGGCCCGAGACCAAATTGAAAAAAAAAAATGACTTCAGTGTCATCATGAAATCAAGTACTCGTTATTTATATCTTCTCTCTAATTTTTTTCTTTGGAGTGCTTACCTTCAGAAATATTTACATAATAAATTTAATTATCGTAGCTGAGGTTATTTTTAGTAACAGCACATTATTAAACAGTATTTATGCGGTAAAGCATATTTTTAAACTATATATTCTTATATACCTTTATCTCAATAGATGATACGGCTTTGAATGCAAATTGAACTTTACAACATGTTTTTTTTTTAAACATAAAAATTTAAATAAAAATAATCATTTATTGACTTTTAGATTACTTATTATTATTTATTTATAATGAATGGTAACAAGCCGACATTGTCCTACTTTGCGTTGTTGACTTAAGCTACACTATAAAAACATTCACAATAAAAGTGCGCTATATCTTTGCGTGTGTAGCTGACTTAAAAGCATCAAACTATACATATAAATCTAAAGGTTTTAATTTTAAGGTTTATAGTTTAAAAACCTAACCTAACCTAACCCTTATGGGTTGAAATTCAAGTCCCTTCGCAACCGAACGGCAGCTAGCAGATATCGTCCTCGCGCAATAGAGCGCTGTTTACTTAGACGGAACCACAAAGAAACATCCACAATAAAAGGATGGCTTTGGTTAATTGCAAATCGATTGCAAGTTGTGTAGCTTTGGGTGTTGTCGGCTTGAAACGAAGGCTTCGAAGGCACAGGTGTACCTGTTGACGGAGGTGAGCGCCAGCCCCGCGCGTCCCAGCTGTTGTGTATAAGCGCAAGTCACGCGGCGCGGCGGATCTAATGACATAATTATTTGACAATATTCAATTATTTCGTCGTCGGTTTTTTTAAAAAAAAATTTTTACCATTCTATTGACGTGCTCAACGCGAAAGGTCAGAATAAAGTGCCGGCGAATACAAAAGCGCAAAAAATATTATTTGTGAAACAGTTTTGTTTGTTGTTCGGAGTAATGCGTTTTTTGTCGCATTTTTAGAAATAATTATATAATTGTATTGTAAGTACCGACTGAAAAAGATTTGTATTAACTTCTACTTATGCAGTAAATTGGGTATATTCTTGCTACTCTGTGGATTTATTATTATTTATTGGATCTTGTCTTTACAGCAGACTATAGGGAGTAATGAGAGCATTTGAATGGTTGAAATATACTTTAGCTTGCTCTCGGATCTTACTTGTCTCAAATTACAGGTCCTTGAATTTCATGATTAGTCAGATATGATGCTAAGCTCAAAACAATCATCAAAATAGTGACACGATATTTTCGTGTTGACTAAAAACCTTCCCTGGACAACATTAGTAGAAAATAAATCACAAACAAAAAAGTTTGCAGGTTTATTTTTCGCTTAAGTTTATTCATACTTTTTTAGCGTTTTCTAGTTCTCAATGTTTCATACCAATATATTTCATAATTTGCTTAATTAAAAAACATCGATTTATATATATATTCGCGGAAATCAAGGCTTTAATACAAAAAGCCGTTTTAGGTATTAATGACATTTTTATCATTGATAAATTTTAAGGTTCAAAATACCTAAATAGCAAAATCCTATCCGCATAGGCTTTCGGTGATTGCCTCCCCTTCGCAGACAGTGCTGAGCAAACAGACTTGCTCGCTCGTCACTGCATCATTTGCAAGTTAAACACAAAGTTGGCAGTCGTGGGACCAACTTAATTGGCCATTTGCTTCAAAATCACCGAGAATAAATATTATATTTAATACATGTGCCTTATTAAAATCTTCCCAATCTACAAACGATTCTCAACCTATGCAAAATGTGTTGTAAATTAGTGACTCTTAAATATTTTATTTTTATATGAATATTTTTTTAAGGATTTTATTTTTCATTTAAATCATTTTAGGATATACCAAATACATGCATATATAGTACATCATTGACACTAGATGAATCTTGTCTTTTACCATTCTTAGAACTACAATAAATTTTATAAATTAATAATTTATGGCGATGACTTAAGATTCTATTGAAAGACGAAAGCGCTCATTAACAAAATATATCGTTTCTTTTATTGTGGGTCAGGTTGTAGTTACTCTGGGTTTTATGTTTGCATAAAAATTCAGTGGTAATTGAAATCGAATTCTAGTTTTAGAGGTACTGTTGGGAAGCTCTGTCTTTGGGGTTGGTTGAGATGGGGTAGCGAGGGCAGCTCACCCCTTCTTGCAAGAACATGCCTGGGTGACTTCAAACAATGCCTTCATATTATTAAAGGGGGGCACTTTTATGATTTTTATTTAATATTTCGCGTCTAGCAGCCTCGGGATACCTCACAGCATCATAAATTTGCATTTGCAATGGTCGGTAAACAGCTTTCTGTGTAATGTTGACGACGTGGCTTAGTTTTTATATGATTTCAGCAAATATTGAAAAAAATTGAATAAAAGTAATTTAATCTTTTATTCAAAAATAATACTAATTATTCAAATTTTATATATGATACAGTGCAAAATCGAATAAATTTTTTTTTTAAATTATTTTCTTATTGCGTTTAATACAATAAATATGTTGTATGGATGATTTTCTTTAATATCGTGTTGGGAGTATCGAGTGCCCATCTCTGCAGTCATGTGTGAAGCCTTCGATGCCTTCCGATACAAGTTATTGCCGATGCGGCAGAATCCGCTAAAAATGCGGAAAGCGCCCGAATCAAACAAAACAAACCTCGGAGAAAATGCGCGCAAATACCTCCGAGCAATTACCGCCGCTCGGGGCCCGGATCGCATATAGAAAATAATTAAAATTCCGCCCACCCGTCTCCTTTGTCCTCCTGGCCGCCTGGTACTCTGCTCTTAATTATGATGAATTTGCATCGCCTCCCCCCCCAGTTACTCTTGCCTCTCTGTCTGACTCGCGGGGCAGAGGCAAGCGGCCGTCTCGCTCGCTCGCGCCACCCTGCTGGATATACAACCCTTTCCTATGCTGCCCAGATACTTGGGCTTGGAGATATCATAACTTATTTGTAAAGGTTTCTAAAAATTTAATAATTTTATTTTTAAAATGGCATTAATAATAAAATGGCATAAATAAATCATCATATAAAATGAATGAGGGCAGCATTTATAGAGCAAGTTGCGATGCGTGTATAGTTACGAGTATAAACATTTTTGTTTATTTTAACGACGGTTTTATTTTTAATATCATGATATTAATTTGAACGACGTTTTCATAAAAAAATGATAAATCATTGAATTCGACAATTTATTACGATTTTAATGATTTGTCACGTTAAAAAAATAATTAAATAAATAAAATTAAAAAATATTGATTGTAGTTAGAATAAACACTCGCGTACGTAGAAAGTGTTTTATTCAGTCAAAATACACTATTATTTCTTTACCTAAGCAGAATTTGTTGTTACTATTTAAATAATATTAAAGATCTCAGATCAACCCTCTGCCTTGAGAGATTTTCCGAGTTTAGAGCTAGCTCCCTCGGCGTGGTCCTCCGTGGCTGATTTTTCTCTGCTGTTTACGGCATTTATAATGCGTGGATCATCGTGCCGGATATTGGCCTGGCGGGCTAAAAGGAAAAAATTGGCGGCCGCCGTGGAGCTTCTACCTCGCCTCCTCGTAAATATGGCAGGGAAGAATTACTAACGAGACGAGATGAACTCACGACGACTAAACCAGAAACTGTCCTCTACAATAAAGCACTATAAACGCTTATAAATGAAATATATTTTGTGAGAACCCAAAGTTAAATCTTTATTATAAAAACTGAGGTTAAATATGAACTTAGTCAATCAAAGTAGAACTGCTATTTTAGGTATGTTATCAACGTATAATATTTGCAACTTAGATACTTCTTTATAAAGTATTCAAAATTATTAGGTTGCTATTAACAGGGAGATTAAATAAACCATGAAACAGATACCACTTTTATTCAAAGAGTTTTAATTTGAAATGTAGTTTTTAAAAAAGCTTTGTTTGAAAAATAAAAGTGCTTACTACAGAACTGATAAACTTTGCACGATTATTGTTGGGGTTTCTAAAAATAATGAATTTAATCTTTCTTTGATTCGATAAAAAAATTGTATTTCTTATGTTCATTTATATGACATTGAAAATGGTATTTTTATAGATATTTAGAGAAGACTTTGTATTCGTTATTTACTTGAGTATAACAGGTGAATGCTTTTAAATTAGTAACCTCTCACTTTTTCCAATCAAATTATGTGAACGTCAACAAATTTAGTTAAGTAGGAGGTGACTCGGCACAAATATTGTCTTCACCGTGTACAGCTCGGTATCCGCACAGGTGTAGCGTTTTGATTTGTCACGATTTGTATGCGGCAAAGATAATTTGCTTGATGACCATTAAATTGACAAAAAATGTTTAATTAGAATCACAAAGCACTCGGTGTGTATGTTCAATTGAGACATAAAATTTTGGGCTGTCATACAGGTGTAAATAATACGTAGTTTATCACACACACACTTAAACAGCCTTTTTACATCAGTTTGAGATTCCTCTATGAACGAGAATCAAACTGGGATCTTTCGATTAAAAATCTACGGTCTTTGTTTTGAGACAACAATTTAACCCACTAAATAGGCACAGGGCGATAGCTTTCATTGTGTGAGAGGTAGTAGTTAAGTGTGTATCTATAATTATTTATCGTAGTACTAAAATTCCACTCAAATAAGGGTACTGCACTGTTTTATATATCGCTACCCAGAATTTACAGCAAATATTTTCCACCCTCATTTACCTTCGTTAGTCATCAAGGTAGTCGAACCTATCCCCCGAGAGACGTTAACCCTTATCCGAAACGAATAATGGCAATAGAGGATATATGGGCCGTAAACTGCTTATATTCTTATTTAGTCTATAATTCAGAATTACCTCTAACCAAAAATAATATTACTTACAAAATCAAAAAAAAAAATTCATCTCATCTAAAGAACACAAAAACAATTTTGCGATAAAATGCAATAAATTTTATTCGTTTGAAATATATATATTTTTAAATTATGTTCGTTCTGTAAACTTATAACAGAAAAGGTTGTTTAATAGACGTTTCAGTAGTTTGACGATTGTCTAATCATAGCTGTTTCCTTCTAATGTAGTAAATTAAAAAAAAAATTGCTCATAGATCTAAAAGCATCGTTTTCAAATCATTGAAACCTTAACTAAGATGGCATTCAAAGCTGACATTGGGGTTTTTCTTTTTCTGATGCCTCTCCTCATAGGAGGTTGGTGACAATTATGAAATTCAATGATGAACATATTTCAATCCTCTGCCAGTCTCACTAACTCGGCCGTACTTCCGACCTCCAGCCACTGGGGCATATTCCGCATCCACGTAAACTTCCTCCTTCCAATGCCCCCTTTTTCTTTGATTATTCCTTGGAAAATCTCCTGTTGGATGCTGATTTTACTATCACGAAAAATGTGGCCAAAATAAGAGATCTTTCGCTTCTTTATCAACGTCAGGAGTTCTCTTTCTTTGCGCATTCTGTGACGCGACCGACCCCTGGTGTTTTAAGGATTCTGCTATATAGCCACATTTTGAACACCTTAATTCTTAGCGCAGTAGCTGTGTTGAGTGTCTGAGCTTTTATTCCATAAAGGAGAACTGAGACGACGGGCGATCTCCAGCGAGATTTCAGTGTTGTACCTACATTGGGGTTGAGTATTGTTAATTATGCAATGCAACCGATAATGACGTTAACGATACTATAATATATATGTTGTTTATAAAAATTAGCTCGAATCAGATAAGTATTCAGGTTGTGTCGGTTATTCTAAACAATAAATGCGTTTGCGCGTCGTAGGAGCTGTCAAGTTTCACACAAGCCAGCGGCCGCGGCTAACGAGAGCGCTCGGCGCTACAATGTGGCGGAGCGCGATTCTCACATCGCAGAATATGCGAAACAAATTAATATTTTGACATGGTAACGTAAATCAAATAAAGATGTAAAGCCTCGGCGTTGATAACATTAACAATACGAGTCTTCTCGCTCTTTGTCTTGCGGAAAACATGAAAATTCATTAAATCTGCACTCGTCTCGTGATTAATATTTAAATTCTCCACCCAAAGTCTCACGCCCAGATTCTAACATTTAAAAATGCAAATTATCCGTAATTAAAATAATTGAACGCATTACGCCCGCACTGAAGGCGTACTGCCTTCGAAATAGAGTAGTTAGGATGTATACGTTTTCATGAAATTGTAAAGATGCTGTTATTTATACGTTCGTTGTCTAATGCAAGAGTTTGCTGTTAGATAATGCGTATATTATGCACTGCTGCTACTTGTTTTAGTGTGATTTTATACATTAGTAGTTGTTATTTGTAATTAAATTAATTACTACCTGGTCGCTGAAGTTTGGGTTTTTGCGCGAGGATTTATGGGTTGACATAAAAAAATAATGAGAGCTCATCAGCTCCAACTTCGAGATAACAATACGTTTTTAAACGTGTTTTTTTGCGTTGAAGCAATCGGGTAATTTTTCGGGTTTAGTGGGATCTACTAAAAAATATCAACGCGATATGCAATTTATTTAATTGATTTTTATACATAATTTAAATAAGTATCTTGATTCTTTTTTTATTCTGGTGACAAGTAATCTGCGTGAGTACTTGTGTAAATGTAAATCGACACATACCCGGTTATTATGTGGGAGGATATAACAAAAAATATGTATTTAGACTTAAATGGATAGTTTTTTTATAAGATAAAAGTTAAAAATAGACTAAGACATTACGTGATGTATTGAAATTTTAGTCCTGACTTAATTAAATTGAACTTAAGATTACAAAAAAAAAAAAAATTAGGATCTAAATCTTTTGCAAGGGATTGTCATTTCTAGCAGCATGCTGTATTAATTAATATATATATATATACCATTTTAATTCTAAAACAAAAATCATTTTTACGCCAAACATATTGTTTTGTAGTAAAACATATTGAATAATGAGGTATACTGTAGATTTATACTACGCGAATGTCTTACAAACATTTTTAACCAACCATGTGATTTCAGTTTTACGCATGAAAAATATATAGTATTTTTGGTTAAACTGTTGTAGTTACTCATGAATAAAATATACATAAAAAATAATCTAGTATACTTCATGATTATAAATTAAATTCGCTCATTATTTTTATAATAATATATGACAATGGACAGAGACTACAGTAGCCCATAAAATGGTAATTATATCTGTTCGCTACAAAACCTCTCAACAAAACCCCACAAAGGCGTTAAAAGTATATACTCGTAATAAGCAATTACCTGTGCATTGATTCTAATTATACGCGCAGAGATACTGATCGTCGGTGTGTAGAAAAAAATCATTTGCATACAAGACACGGAGATCTGATGGGGACGCGCGGACGTGCGAAAACCGCGTCGAGCTAGAACCAAATGCAAGACACACCTCTTAAGAATTCACTCGCAGGAGTGTGTGTGATTTGATTGTTGTTCTGCTGCAATTTCGCTATTCTGTAAATTCTCAATGTTTTCTTGCATTTTTTTATTATAATCGTTTTTGAGTATAAACAGTCTCATTCTGAGAAATACTTTGTAGTTAAAAACGTTTGTTCCGATTAATAAAATGTACACGGAACTCGTAGCTATTGTTTCTTTAATAAAGCCGGCTACACACGCAGCGACACAACTTGCAACCGATTTGCAATCAGTCAATAGCGGCCCCTTAATTTTGGATGTTTTTTTAAAAAAGTTTTGTCTACTTTAACAACGCAAAGGACTGAATGAGAGTATATATATTTATACACACCCGAGAATGTGATGTACAAATAAATTTTCAAGGCTTTTTTTTTTAATACGTTATAATTCTATAATTATTTGAACGAGATGTCTTTAAAAGACGTAAGTCGTAAGTAAAAAAAATATTCGCAGTTATTAAAGAAAGCTGTATGGTTTGATTGATATTTTATGATTTTAGTATCAAAAAGGGATTTCCTCCTTAATAATTTGAGAATAATACATTTTTTTAAGAATACTAACAAACATATATATGACCTTTGTTTATAATTACACCATGAGGTGGTTGATAAAATGTGTTGTAATTTTTATCAAGGATTCTTCTTTATTTTTTTTGAAAACAAACCCAATTGTTGCATTTTTAATTAAATACGCCAGTAAATACTCAGACAATATTATACTCAAAAATTTGAATACTTTATTTTTCTATAACAAAATTTAAATATTTTATAACATGTATTTATTTTTGTATGTTCTCACTGAATGATAAAAAATTACCGTTGATACTATTTATTTCAAATACTTATCAAAAATATACTACAAAATATTTTCAAATCTTCTTAATAATAGTTTTTGTAAATGGTTTATTTTTTGTATGCATTGATAGATTGATTATTATAATCTTATACGTCTTCCGATAAGTTGGTTTTCTTGCCAACATGAGGCATATTAAATCAGAAATATTTTTCTAATTGGTTCTATTGATGTTTGTCGGTAAAGTTGATCGCAGGGGGAGCGTCGCGGAGACGTTACCGCGCATGGCAACAGCCCGACACCGGCCGGCTCGATTCCCTGCGCGGCTAACCTGTTATTAAGAGAAATCACGGTATGATTTAATTAGTGTGTAGTGTGGAGAGTGTAGAGTGCAGTGCGCGACGGGAACAGACTTGCTTGCTCATGTCCGAGCGTATATGGTCTACGCGCATGCCTTCTAAAGCTGGCTGTATACGCTGCGACACAACATACAATCAAACGATAACTAGCCAATAGCGTTTTCTTTTTTTATTTAGGCATTTATATAAAAAAATACCCAAAATAAGAAAAATCTTTTACCTAACTATCGTAGGGTTGTCGGTTGTGATGCAGCTTTTTGCGTCAACTCTAAATGTGCGCGCCGCATATGCAAAGATTGTTACTGAATTTCGTAAGCTGTGTTTTTTAGTTTTAAAATGTTGATAGTTTTTCCTCAAAATGTAATTAAAATATAACGTGCATTGATGCCAATATATAAAAAATTAAATTAAAAATAATTACATTAAACCTTGTGAATTAAATTATTACACAAAAAAATTGTCTTAGATATTAGCAAAGTGTATTGTAATGAATCCTTATGGCTTTAATACAATATACAATTTGAGTGTAAGTAATGATTTATAATTATTGTTGCAAGCACGCCACTGGTATATATTATATAATATATATTACTTTATGGGAATGTTAAATGTTGAAAGTCAAGCATGCATTTTTTTTTTACTTAGTGTTTTTAAAACATTATAACTTATAAACAATTGTTGCTAATGTAATATAAAATATATTATAAAACAAAAAAAGAATGTATCGTATTTTTATGAATCGGCTTCATGAATTGTACTGCAATCAAGTAAAATAAAAAAAATATTTATATACATGATAAATATGGGTATTAAAGATACAGAAAAAAAAACAATTTAATTATCACAAGACCTTTTGCTAAATTTTAAAAGTTTATCGAGCGATACGCATCTCTCGCAGCTGCCCACACCTCGGCAGCGCGGACTGATTACAGAAGGCGGCAATCAGGTGAGGCGCGGTTACCTGCCCTCGCCCCTGCCCCCGCCCCTGCCCCTGCCCCTGCTCCTGCCCCCGCCCCTGCCCCTGCCCCCGCGCAGGGAGGGTCGGTAATGATAGAACGCGCGGGCCCGCCTAGAGATCGTACGTGATCGGATTGTAAGCGGTTTAGAAATCGGTAGGTTTTATCTAAAATCTTAATAGATGCCCCTCGTACCGCGGTGGACTCTTGAGATTTCGGTTTTGACATACTTGTTCATGTTGGAATATTTTTTTTGTACAATACACCTATGACGAATCCGCTATGCAACCCCGTTTAAACCGCATTGCCAAAAGACTTGTGTGTAGCCAAATTGGTATTGAATACTGCACATAAATACAATCAAGCTAAATATACCAATCTATTCTAGAACACGGATGTTAAAAACTTCGTAGTTCATTTTTGGCCGAATTATCTCTACACACGCTGCGACACTTTAATACCAGGCAGTGACAATAACAGCTAAGGATACAATTGTAAACGTACAAAGCAACTGCTGTTTTAAAATCGTTTTTTTTATTTTCATTCTTTAGCATCTTAGCAGTGATAATTAGTAAGTAATTATATTTTTGAGGCTTTGAAGTGCATACGTTACAATAGTAGCATTAATATGAACAGCGAATAATGAGCATTTTCAAAACTGTTTGGTTTTGTGTTTTTAGCTGCTAGAGGGAAGTTTCAGTCGTTGACGGGGTAGCTAAGGTAGAGAAGACAATCCGGAAGTAAAATTGAAAAATTAGCATATCTAATGCGTATTTAAGCAAAGAAGAGTAATCCGGCTGTGGATAAAGTGGATGCAATTATGTGCAAAAGTTTAGTGGCAGAGAATGGCGATTACTAATGAGCTGCGGGCTGCGGCCGGGCCGCCGTACAGCATCTGCGAGAATATTCAATTTTTGACAAACTTTTCCATTAGAAAGACAGTCAACCGAAGAGAAAAACACAAAAAAATATTTATATTTTAAAATTATTTTAGGCGATCTTTGATTTAATATACAATTATAAATTTTATGTGCTTTGACATTTTGATATTTTCCACCAGCGTATATAAATGAAAATAAAACTAAGTTATGCATATAAAATAATATTTGTTATTATAAGGTCAACTTCAATCAAATTAATATACATAAATTATTTTCAATAATAAACAATTCAATTCGTAAAACTTTGACTTAAGCTTGAGACGTAAGTATTTGTCACCTTCCTACCAACATTTCATAAAATACTACATAAAAGGCATTGTTTGAGACTAATAAATAATATTCATGTATTTTAAAAAATCTGGAATGATTTCAGCAGTTATTTTGCTAGAGCATAAAGTTTAAAATAGTTACATGTAATTTTGGCACAAAAGATCTAATATTTAGATATAAGTATCACTTTTAAATACAATAAAAATATTTTTGAAAAAAATATTATATACAAACGTACTTCCACCATGATTGTCTGTATTCGGAGATTTCTTCCCAGCAGGTAGAAAGAAAAGCCTTTCCGTGGATGAACAAAGTTGGCCGTAACACCTTGCGAGCGTCGGAGATTAGGATAATCACCCTCATCTCCCTCCCCCATTCCCACCCCCTCCGCGCAACTTTATGTAAATGCCTTACATAAATAAATAAATATATCTTTACAAGAATTTTTAAGTTAATATTGCATTTTTTAAAAGTTCAAATTTCATGTTTTGATATTTTTTGATGGGACAGCCTGCGAAATAGCTGTGAAGAGTTTATTAAAAGCAGATGTATAAATTTGACGTTGAATACAATTGCAATGAAAATATTGCATTTTTGATTATAAAAGTTGATAATTTATTAATGTTTTGCGATATGATATCATCGCTATAAAATATTGATTTAAAGCAGATATGTACATTGTATGTAAAAAAATATTTTGAGAGAAGTTTTTTAAAATTATTTATTACAATAAGACAATTGGCTATTTATTTCGGGAAAAAATTAGTGTGGTTTTTACATCTGTAGTCATACGCCTCTTAATTATTTTATACACAACGGTAAAGGGTAGCAATTGATGTACTTGACCCTTAAGGTATGTGTTTTTTCTCGCCAGTGGACTCAAAGCTTATTCAGGAATCCATACAAATAGAACGATGCGCATTCAAAATAAATACTTATTGTACTTAGAAATGTTAAAATAAACATATTGTTATTAATAAAGTTAAATATTTACTTTTATACTTCAACATAAAAAAGCGTCGTAATCATCTAAATAAGAATACTTTGATGGACTATAAATATAAATTCAATTTAAACAATTGGTTTCTGTTGGCCGTTTAGTACGAGAAGAATGTCAAAAAAAATTTCAATAACAGATTTTGTACGAGCGCCAGCATTTAGCTTCTATTAGCATATTTTTAACACTTTCTTTGAGATAACATGCCAGCGGCCAGAGTAAACAGCGGCTCAACATGACTGTTATTCCTGGCGTCGGCTATGTGCTAAATATCAAGCGGGCGAGAGAGCAGTCGTATCGGTCTCCTCTAGCGCATAAATACCACTTTGTATCAAAATATCACAAGGAATATTCAGATCGTATTGAAAAATATGGTGTTTCAATGGGAATTTAAAGGAGCGCCTTAAAATACCATGGGTTGGCCGCGTCACAAATGCGAGAGTCTTGCACATAATGCGCAAAGAAAGAAAACTTATGACGGTGATAAAAAGTGTGAGGTAGTTTATTTTAGACGTATTTTCTAAAATACTAAATATAACCTTCTGCAGCTAATTGACGAACGAAAAAACGAAGGTATTGTAATAAAAAAAGTCATTGTAATAAATACAGTATTGATACTATTACTAAGGCGTATATTAGTTGTATAATGAATATAAAAGTCACTTCTGCGTTTATTTACAAATTTACAAGAGGCGTGTTTAAATATTCAAAGGCTTCCGATTAAAAATCGAGACCACTTGAATTTTTTTTAATAGGATTCACGGGCAGTGCTTTTTATAAAATTGAAAGTGTACAAACACAGAAAGTCGATGGCTTTGAATGGACGAGTCTATTTCCGATATTCGAAAATCGGATCGTCCATCCGCTTGTGTGGGAATTATAACACAGGGTGGCTCCTGCCCGCGCTAAGAGGATCAGGGCGGCGCCAGGGATGGGACTTCTGGAATATTTTGCCCACAATTGTATTTAACTTAGTATATAAAAATAGTGCTTAGGTTGTAATTGCAACTGTGACTGTGTAGAATATAGTAACTTGTTTGTAAGTAAAAAAATAAATATCAATAGTAGAATCAATTTTCATCACTAATCATATCTTGACATGAGTTATGATAAGTGACAAAAACGTCACGTATTTACTATCCAATTTATGTTTTTTTTTTTTACGAAACTATATATCTGATCGTTGGTATTTAATAAAATTACCAAGATTTTCAATATTTTTAACAAAAACACGTAAAACTCTTATAAATTTAAAAATATGATTTTTACAAATTGAAATATTAATAAATACTATTACAGACCCTGCAATACCTGGTTACTGGCGTTATATGCATTTTAATAACAACTAATTCTTACAATATCATCGATCCACTGGTATGTTATATGAATGGTTATTAAATTAACACCTGATTTTTTTATATATTTTCCAATAAATATATATGTTTTAAATACAAGTCAGATCTTAAATCATCATTTTCCAATTTCTGATCTGTACCCTTACCTTTTTGTTTTATTTTTCGTCAGCGGTTTGTCATTTTTCATTTTAATATGTACCGAAAATTAATCTCAAGTATAAATATTTATATAACTTCTTAAATTGGCATTGGAAAATTAGGGGAGGCCATTATTGTGCGATGGATATTTGCAAGTGTCCTATTGACTCAAATACTCGAGATATAAATTACCAACAGCAGGAGGGGGCGAGATGGGACGGGGTGGTCGCTACCCCATTGGCTGGCTGAAAACAAACGAACAATGCACAGTTTTGTTGTTCTGAACGATGGCACTTGTTTCACGAAGGACCCTCGCCTCGGCGGCGATATTGATAATTAAACTCGAGTAGGTTTAACTACGGATATTCAAAAGTACTATAAATTGAATATTTTTCGTTGCTTCTCTACTTAATTAATAATGTAGTTTATTTTTTGCTTGAATTAAGCATTTAATACTATTGGATATCAACCTAATTGTAGTTAGCCTTTAAATGTTTTATAAATATAAAATTAAATTTTAACCACAACCGTTTTCGTTGCCTCTGTCATGTCGACTTTTATAAACAATCTAAAATCTTTACATAATTTTGATTTTCTTTTCTGTTTTAATATATTTTAGTTAATCTATATGCAATTTAAAAAAAATGTGATTTGTTTATTATAAGCACCTTTATGAGCAAGGAAACCGAATAAAGGTATTATATATTTTATATTACTTTGTAAACGTAGAAGGCCGCAAGCAAAATATGATAATCACGCGGAATGATTCAGTTAGAATCTATTGCTCCCTGAACCGACTTGCTATGTCCCTAGAATTTATTTTTTATTCAGGGAAAAACAATGTATTTTGTTGAAAAATTTTTATTCCATGTGGACTTTTAAAGTTTTTTAAGATTCAAGTCATGAGCTTTGTGTATAGTAAATCAATGAGTCTTATCACTGAATTTAATGCTTAATTATATTAAATAGATATATATTTTTTACTAAAACATGTTAGGTAAATAAGCAATGTGTTTTGGAGTTTACAATATGTTTTTATAGTATGTGAATAATTTTTTTGTTGCAAAAATCCTTTCGTGGATTTCTGCCTCGTTTTATGTGTAAACTCATCACCTTAATGCATATTATTTAACTGTGATTGAATAAAAAATACTATAACTATAACTGAATCTTCAAATAATATTAAATTAGGTTATGTTTCTAAAAAAAATACTTGTTGTGGGTGTATTCGTTTGTTACCGACATCTGTGAGCAAAGACTTTTTCTATTGTTGCTTAGCTCATACGCAATCCACTATATAACTGCATTGAGTTTGTATACATTACCACTAATCAAAACCACGGAAGAAGCGTACGAGCCATACAAGCAAAACAAACCACATAAAGGATGGTATTATTAAAACCCAGCAGTAATAAAACATGTGATTGAATCAATGCTCTGTCAAATTAGCATCCGAAAAATTCAGGCCTTAAAAAAAGTTATGTTTTTATTATAATTACCATGAAACTATTTGAACAATGTTTATCTCTGCTAAACACGTATAGATTAGTAAAAGGATGCATTAAAGCAATGCAAGTACTAGCAACGCTACTTAAATTTTTTATTGTAAAAAGTAATCATTTTGAAGTTTAATATACCTGTACTACAAAAAGTTAAAAACGAAATACTAAAATAAAAATTTAATTTTATGTGGTGCATTAAAATTCTCAAGATTGGATATTAATACATTACTAAATAATTGAAGAACGCTTTTCCAAATACTGTAAATATGAATAAAAATATAAATACGAGAGTGATGTCCTTTTTTTATAGTAAATAATAATGCTACTGTGTTTTTTTTTTTAATGAAAGGTTTATAAAAAATACACAGAATAGACACATTAATCCCTAATCTCTCATGCAAACATTGTTTTCAAAGCTTCGCAAAATAAAAGCATGGCTGTCGTTGGCTTCCATATTGGATGCAGCGGGGTGGACGTTTCGGATATTTGGCATGCTCTCGTCGTCCTTCTGGGGGTGGGTCGATCATTCGATATTTTAATTAAACACCCCCTCCCCCGGGACAGGGGCAGGAGCGAATAAAAACGGCAATCAGTTGTCCGGACACGTGCGCCCTTAAGCCGGGGTGGCGAATATCGTTGTTTACAAGGGTTGTTTTTTTAAATGGTGGATTTTTAAGGTTGCAATGATAGAAACCTTAGTTTGATATCAGGAATTTTAAATTAAAATGGTGGATGGAATTTAATATCAGTATAACTACGCCTTAAAAATGCTAAGTATTTTTTCTTTCAGAACAACATATTATTGAAACAATTTATTTATATTAACAAACACTGAGTATTTTAAAAAATATTTATTGCTGAAACACATTTTTTATTAATTTATATAAAAATTTTAAAAAAAAATTATGCACGATGATGAAATTTGTCTACTTCGAACTATGTAACTGATAACTGATTTTATTAATCATATGTACATATAATATCGTTAGTATGCGTTTGATCTATTTCTTATGTGTTATCAAATTTTAATTATTCATTTTATGCTAAAGACACAGCATTGTATGATGGCTAAGAATAAAGTTAATTTAAGAAAAAATATTTATTATAAAAATAGCTTTCTTGCACATATAAAATCTTCATTAATATTCTACGAAAGTTATTATTACATACACACATACGAGTATGATAGTTTCGTTATCAAAATCCACTCAATCCAAAAAACCTTGTATTAATAGATTCTGTCATTAGGCTCATATTACACGCACCAATCTGTGCACTTTATGGAGCACTCGTGCGCGGGGGCAGTGCGACGCACACGACAAACAGGCATTAGGTATCCAGGGGTAGGACGGACCCACCCTTCTGTAAAAACCGGGGGCTGATTACGGGAGGGGGCTTGTTAGCGACCAACGAGGGTGGCAACGTAATGGCCGGGGATTACGATCGTTATGGTTGTATGGTGATGACGCTATGGATATTGGATGGTACATGTACATATAGTTTGTGATATCCTAAAAAATATTAGACATATAGGGCTTGCAATATTTCTAATAACCACAATAAAATCAAAGGTGTTTTGTTTTTTTACTGAATAAGTATTTTTTTATTCAAACTTAGATAAATAGTGCATCAGAAACGAGAAAGCAAATATGTACTGGATTTAATTTTAAGGCGAATAAAAATGGCTTAACATGTGGTCTATAAGTTAGGAAAGCAAAAAATAAATTCAATATAATATTTTATATGAATTATTGCGAAAAAAACTCGAACAAAACGCATCAAAATTGGACAGTTCAAAATATACAGGCTGCAGTGTGTTCCTAGTGGGCCATTTCCGGTGTGTTTGTTCTGTAATCCATTAGCGGATACTGCGCCGGAATGAACACAGGTTCGCCGCCAGAGCCCGGGGAGGCTTTCACGCTACAAGTGTATGACTACATGAATAATCCATATTGCACACTGTGCTGTAGCGCAGTACTTTGACCAAATTCGCAATGTCAAACTGAGGGGAGATGGAAATTTATGCATGCATGACTTTACGTGACTATTAATTCGTTTTTAATAATTCTAAAGTCCTTAAAAAAATTATTTTCAGATAAACACGTGGAAAAGATTTTGTCCATATAGGTTTTTGGTAAACTTTAAAGATATTAAATTTTAAAAATTAACAAATAATTGATTTAATAGATACAACCAACTTAATTTGTATTCCTGGATAAATCTCTTTATAAAGCATGATTTGGCAAAAGTATATCATTTTAAAATAATATTAACGTTGCCACTGTGAGCCATGTGGCATTTAGGTCAAATTTTAATTAGACTTATTTTATAATTTATTTTATTAAGGCGTTTATACAATAGTAGTAGATGCTTGGCTATAGCAGGTTAGAATACAAGAAAAAATAAGAATTGCCGGGTTAAAATGATTATATAATAATAATAATTTTGGTAACGCACATGGTATGGCACACGAGGCTGGCACTAAATCGATGAAGCGGGACATCTAGTCGGGATATTATGAGTTATGATCTTACTGCTGGAGCACCCATTCCCTCTTCTCCCCTTGTCACCCCTCCCCTCCTCATCCCCTCACTTCCCGGGGATGTTTTGAATTTGGAAAAGGGTTATTAACGTTTGCCCCCCTTCACCATATTGAAAACAAACCCATACATTCAAAAAATTATTATATATTTTGGGTGGGGTACAAGTTGCTTAACCCTTCGGTTCGTTATTTTTTTGCATATTTAAAAAAAAATACGATAGAAAATAATGGTTTATGCTTCTTAAATATACCGAGTATAATTATATTAAGTACAAATATATCAAATAAATAATAAAAACAGTTTAGATAATCTTAGAAAAATCCCTAAAAGCAAATGCCAATAGTTAAAGATTTATTTTATATAAATACAAAATAAATAAGCCGATATATATTTGAAAATATTAATAAAAGTTTTTATATAAACTAAAATTTATAAATTTTTCGAAAACTGTTTTATTTTTTAATTCAATATCATTACATAAATTCTACACAATACATATTTCTTAATAGAAATATTTATAAAAGTATCAAAAATCTTTAATAATTCATTACTTACATCTGAAAATATAATTATGTTTAACGTTAAGCCTCTGCAGGGTTAAAACATGATATTAGGTGATTTATATATACCCCTTGCTCTGTCGTGATTTCGTTAATACCAGGGTAGATTCTACCCCTAGGCGCAACCCTCTCTTGACAGTATATGCAGATTCCACCCTATGTCGTCTATTTATTATATCTGGGTTTAATTTCATTTCAGGCAGGGAAGTACTTTTTGTGATACCGGGAGATGAATATAATATGCCGCTTTATTTAATGTACGCACATCACAAGGTAAGGTTAAATATAATGCGTAATTTAAGTCTTTTAGCATCACATAAATATTTAATAGAAAATTTACGTATTCTCAAATATGTGCTTCTTTAATTTATGTGATGTATATAATACACCGTTAATTGAAAAGTATTCACTTTGAAGAATCTGTATGCATAGGTAATAAGCAAAATTAAATAAATTTCAGATTGTGTATCTATTGCAAATGAGATATATTTTTTTGGAAATTTAAAAATATTTCAAGAACCGAAACTCCCCGTTATTTGTAGTTTGTTTATAATCCATTTCAGAAATTTCGCTTATGTCACGTTTATGAATAAAACTAAATCTGAAGCTTATTGTTATCATAATCTGCTCTTTGTTTTATATTATTCTCAAAGTGTTTTATAAATCAAATTATGAGACAACAAAAAATTTCTTGATCGAAAACTTTTGTTTGTTTTGAATGTCAAACAAACTTACACAGCTTTTTTACAATATTTGCAAAGTATTAAATGTTCATTAAACGTCATTAAACTATATCTTCGTAGTCCATTATTAGTAAGTGGCTGCAAAATGCGACGAAGACGCAGGAGAGTGGTGTGAATGAGTGTGTAGGTTATTTATTAAGTAGGAGGTCTCCGAAGGTTTTGTTTGAGGCGGGTGCCTTGTTATTATAGCAATTAACATTTGATAGTGTCAAGTCGGAGGAGGTTGACTCAGTTCATTTCCACCGTCGGCTAGGGACGGGTGCTTTGTGCACGTCTTTGCCGTCCTCTTTCTTCAACGGAACATCACTTAAAAATGTCAACAATGAAGAACAAACAGCTCGGCCGGAGTGTCACATGGAGACACAGACTCTTCAACTGGTGGAAACACTTTTTGTACTTTAGATTCGCTATAAAAGTTTTAAAATAACACAAATTTACGTATTCGTCACTCACTCTTAAAAATATATTTAATAATAATCAAAACGTATTTTTTTTAATAAATTCAATAAAAATGCTACATTAAAAATAAATTCAACCCCTTTTTCCCATACAAGCGATTTCAAATGATTATTTAGTCTCTTTAACCACTTTGTACTTTTCGACTCTGCATATTGTTTTTGTTTTCAAATTGAACTAAAATGCAACATTTGCAATTCTCACAAGTAAGCTTAAAATATACCTAAATCAGATCATCAGACGATAAGTTATGAGTATTGTATTAAAATTGCTTAAACTTTTATAAATAAAAAACTGTAAGTATACAGATAAGTTTCCGATTTTTGCTTTGTCATACAATCACATTAGTAAAACCCGTATATGGTAAAGATTTTTTATAGGTATATCTTTTCAGTGAATTTTTTTAAATTTGTAATAAAATTAATCAGTTTATCACACCAAGGTATCACATTCCATCCATCGACCATATACGTATAGTTATTATTTATAAATAGGTAATTGAGTGCTTATAGTGTATTTGGTGGCTGAAATAAAAGAGGCATTGTCTGCTGTGCGTATGGAAGGAAATGCTAAGTTGAAAGCCGCTTGGACACATTACGGCAGCAAACAGTGGCGAGGCCAGGCGCGGTTTGTTGGCCTCCCTCGTCAGCGCCTCGGGGTGGTCCTGCCCGGCAGGTCGCACTGGCCTCTGGCTAACTGAGCTCTGATGCTGTAAGAATTTATTGTAAAGTACACTTTATAATAAATTTACCAGTAAAAAGCAGTTTGCATAATCGTACACATAAAAAAAAAGTTATATACGAATATTTTTTTGTATTTAAAGCTTCATGAGCGGGAGGTATCTAAGTTCAGATAATCCGATTAAAATTATAAAGCATTTTTTTTTACAATAGTACAACTTTACACTCAGGATTTAAGGGATAAATAAATATAAGAAAAAAATCGGTTACTCTAAATAATTACTTGAAAAAGAAATTTAATCGATATTAACCGTTTATTTATACATTGCATTGCTGTTAGAGACCACAATCGCGAGAGGCAGGTGAGCAAGCGGTTTGGTGGTAAATGTATCCGGCTTCATACGTTATAAGAGTATATAAGATAATAATTATTAATTTCTGATTTAAGATTAAAATATTTATTTTACTGAGAGAGTTAATTGTTTTATTTGAATTCGACCCCAGAACCTTAGGGTCGGTAAGTCACTGTGGTAACCGCTGAACAAATAGAAGGTTTTGATATCATAGTGTTATAATTACACGAATATAATGTTATGATGAAGTCTGTTAATTAATACTTCACTATTAAAATTGATAACATAATATATAAAAACAAAATACACACATACATGGATACCCAATAAAATGAATTCTTTAAATATTCCATTACCTTTGTACCCTAAAATATTATAATAATTACTATGACTGTTGACTGCCACTTTAAAATTGAATAGCTACCGTTTGTAATTTTAAATAAAGAGAAACTTTAAACCTCGTTATGAACATAAAACGTAACCTCAAAGGGTCATACGTCGGCAAGCGAAGATTCATACAGCTTCTCACCGGGAGCAGCTGCTGTGACCTCTTCAGCTTGGACACCACTAACTGAAAACATCCAGCTGTTTTTACGTAGAATCTAGGACAGGGAAACTTCTGATATAATTTTTAAAAGTCTACAAAACACACACAACCTTATAAATGTACACGACCACAAGTAAACTAAAGGCAAGAATCTATGCGGATCAAAGTAATCAAAGGTAATAACAGGTGATTTTTCACTTCCGGTATTTGAAAGAATACTTGTATGAGACGATGTGTTGACTTCCGGTGTTGACGTGTCAGCTAATTATCCTAATGTGTTATTATACTTTAATGAAAAGGAATATAGTTTTAGTGGTTAAAAAACATCTCAATCATACGACAGGAATTATAATGCCCCCTTCGGCCGTAGATGCGTGTAAACTACATGTCATAAAAGTGTCGCAATCTGCTGCGACTTCCGGCGATAATGCGACAAGTAATATCGCTAATGTGTTAATTATTTAATGTTACGTACAGTGTGTTCACGGAGGGTCAACATAAATGCAGTTAAGCCAAGTATTAGACTTATACTAGTAACCAGTAGCAGCTGCTGGAGGTCGGTCACAAGGTGTTTGGTATTGGTGACTTTTTCAAGCTCTGACGTCCGTCGCTAATGTGTCAACAAAGCAGTGTTTGAGTCTCGTAGATGCTAATGTGTTTATTGTTTAATATCATGTTTGTCAAATTATTTTGGTATGCTTCGTAAGGGGTCAAAATGTACGCAGCCATGGCGAGTTTTATACTTACACTTTGTTTGTAACCGGTAGCATTTACGACCCATTCTGCTATGTGTGAACCGCCGGCGGTCGGTCACAAAGGTGTTTGCTGTTGGTGACTTCTTCATGCTCTGACGTCCGGTGTTAATGTGTCAACTGACAGGTGTTTAGATAGTGTCTCCTGGACGCTAATGTATTGATGGAATTTTTGGTGCTGTGTGAGATAAACTTCTGTGATAATGTAAAGACTTTCAGCGAGATCACCACACAAACCTTTTAGTATTTATTAAATAATACCTGTACTTCCTGTAAGATACGATTTTTTAAATTTTAAAATTAAAAAAGTTTTAAGTTACAGTAAAAATATAAGTGTGTTGCGTCAAAACTAAATTCAGTTATAAAAAATAACTTTTGCAGTTTTATATAACTAGATATCATTTTTTTACTTCTCACAAGTGATAGTTTTAATAATGGCCACCAAAGATTTCATTTATCATAATCAATATATTATTTCAGTATTTATGCAGTATTTTTAAAAAAACTATTCATTCTACATTAATCTAGTATAAAATAAATATTAAAAATACTACTTAATAATATATAACAAGTAGAATTATTAATTATTTAATCGGTGGGTACACGTCACCTCAGCTATCGCTCTATCTTGTCATGCTATTTTTATTACTCTCTGATTTCTATTAGGAGACTCGGTATCTTAACTGCGATCTGATTTTCAATCACAGTATCTCCGCATGATGGAGAGGTGCGCTGTGGGGAGCGCAGTGAGACAGAGGGAACCTGTTTGTGCGTACAGTATTTCTCTCAGATATAAACAAAGGTTTAATTGATAACCATGCGATAGCTTATTGCATAGAAAACTGATATTAGATAATTACCTGTCATGCTTGTGTTCAAACAATGGTCAGAATTTTAAAAAAGACATACTTATTTTAGCAAAAGAAAAAAATTATATGCTTGAATATATGTATTAAAAATACAGAAAAAAATAAACGTCATGTTTTTAATATAGGCTTCGCCACTTAACACTAGGTTGCCCAAAGAAGTCATTTTGACTGCTTTTGAATTTCAATTAGAAAAAAAATTATGTATTTATATACATAATTTCTTAAAATTTTATGACTTTTTCTAAAACATATAAATGCGTTTATTGATAATAGAATTTACCTCCACACCCTTCATTTCCGGTATATATATATGTGTTATACCTATATTGCCCAAAAGCAGTCATTTTGACTGCTTGGGAAATTTTAAATAATCAAATGACTCTTATTATTGAATTGAGTCAATTTCTTATACGAACAGTTCGCTTCTGTATTGAGCTAACAGTTTTCATTTTTTTTTCGATTATCGTCACATGATAACATACAAGTACTGACATCATGAAACTGAAAACTGAAAACTGAAAACACCATTCAGGAGTCCGAAATAGCTGCCGATGGTACTGTGTGGTCAAAATTTAACTTTCTGGAAGGTTACCATCTACTTGTATTTTCAAGGGTGTGAAAGGGCCAACAGGCTACGCAAAAAGGAACATTATGACAGATAATCTTATCAGTGCATTCTCATTGATAATAGATAACTATATTATCAAACATATAAAAAAGTGCACAGAAGAAGAAGGCCGCCGAATTCTGAGGAATGATTGGACAACAGCATTACCGGAAATACGTGCATTTATTGGGATTTTATATGCTCGTGGAGCCTCCGAGGCAAAAAATTTAAAACTGAGTTATTTATGGTCAGCAAAGCGGGGTTCCGAATTTTTTAGAAAAACTGGCCAGAGAAAAGTTCAATCAAATCCTACGATTTATTTGTTTTGACAAAAGAACCGAAACAAGTTAACCGAAACAAGCCTTAAAACAAATAAATTTGCCTCGATTTCGGAAATATGGGACAAGTTCATTGAAAATAGTCAAGCTTGGTATCAACCAGGGCAAAATATAACTGTTGACGAGCAATTATTTCCGTCAAAACCCAGTGCAGGTTTACACAGTATATGCCTAATAAACCCAACAAATTTGGCATCAAATTCTGACTTGCATCAGATTTTAGTAGATGAATGGCTTTCCTTATTTGGGGAGAGATGAACAACGACCATCGTCAATGCTTCTCGGTGAACACGTTGTTCTAAAACTTGTCGAGCCATATACAAGCAATGGAAGAAATATCACGACGGATAACTTTTTCACTAGCTTGTCACTCGTTACAAAATTATTGGCAAAAAAACACCTCTAGTTGGAACTATTAGAGGAATCAAAAGAGAACTACCCAAAGTAGCCAAACAAACGAAGGATAACTGCCTCGTTTTTCCACTCTGCTATATAAATTAGAGAATTGAGTTCTTACAATATACAAAAGCAAAACAAATAAAAGAGTAGCTGTTCTAAGTTCTAAGCATAAATACGTCAAAATTGATCATAGTAATAAAAAAATGTTACCGGAATCTATTCAATATTATAACAGCACAAAATTTGGAGTTGATGTGACGGATCAAATGGCCAGAAAATATACAGTAAAAGCTAGTTCTCGTAGATAACTAGCTTTTGCTGTATTTTTTCTAGTTCTCGTAGATAACGTAGTTCCCTCCAAATATTATTTAATATTTTAGATTTAGCTGCTATAAATGCTTGGATCCTTTACAAAGAAACGACAGGAATACAAATACAACAAAAAGAGTTCTTGTTTCAATAAACAGAACAGCTTTTCACCGAATACAGAGCTGCAAGACAGAAAAATTTATCAGAACATGAAGACCCATAAAGATCAACTACAACATCATGAAATGCAACCCATTCTAACAAACGCAAAATTAGTCAAGTACGACTTTGCCACGACAACAAAACAAATAATATATGTGAAAAATGTCAAAAGTATGTTTGCGGAAGATGTACACATAAAAAGATTTCCACTTTAATTTCCTATAATGTACAAATAATAATGCATAAATTATTTTTTACCAAGTGAAGTAAATTTTTTTTATTTTTAATATTTACTTATATAGTTGTAAATAATATAAAAAATATAAAAAAATAATTTAAAACAAATTTCTTTACACATTAGTTATTTTTTCACAAAGCAGTCATTTTGACTGCTTTTGGGCAATATAGGTATACATAAAATCTTGGGCAATCTAGTGTTAATAAAGGGTCAATTTTTTTTATTTATTTAAATTGTGTTAGATAATAAAAATATATTGTGAACAATGGTATACTGCGTTTGCTGCGTTTACAAACAAACAAAATAAAACTTGGGTAAATAACTTTACATTATTTATTCATAGGTCAAATGAATTATGAAAACACTACAAAGTATATGTAAATATTTTAATAAAGTAATCTTTGCTCCTGCAGAATTTATTGGTATTGATTCACTGTATGAATATTTTGATTGAATTTACTGGTAAGCTTCCAGTGTCAATAACATTAGGAATTCCCTGATGATACTATCAACCTGTTTGTTATTCCACGGGAGTCATTATATTCCCAGGGCCTCTTGGAAAATAAATCTATCAAAAACAGGGATGTCCATTGATATTTCAATAACTAAATAGTTTGATAAAACGATAATCGTTTACAAACAAATAAAAACAATATAGACTTATTTTTCAAAAAAAAAAAAAAAAACGCATTGTCTTTTTTGAGTATGTTTTGATAATTGGCACAAATGTAATTATAATTTATTTTTGAATAGAACAACGTAAAAGGATATTACGAGTACATAAACAAAATTCAAAAATTGCCTTTACATTAAAAAATTACACATAATTATCATCACTGACTTGTTTATGTCTCTTTTTAGATCACGGAACAGCAAAAACATGCATGGTGGAAATTTGTCATTATAAGTATTAATATTTTTAAAAATAAACATTTAACTGCGGTTTTTTGATAAAATGCTAATTTATAGTTTTTATCATTAAAGCGATATGTCGATTTTAATGTATCTATAAAGGGTATAATTAATATTTTCTAGAAGATATACTTACATAGTTTTAAACAAATAAAAATTTATATTCGGATTAACAGTTTTTAAAATATTCACATTGTTATTTTGTTATTTTATTTAATGTATGATGATAGTTTATTGTATTTTAAGGTGAAAACGATTACAAGGTGCTTTAAATATGAAAAGGAAGTGACGCTTTTATGTGCTTAGCTGTGTTGATATACTCTTTTAATTTACAATACAAACCTTTCGTGCGCATACAATTTCACAAGTCAAATTAAATACACCATAAATTCATTATTCAGTTCATCGTCAATAATGACACATATTTTTAATTAATTTATTTAAATGTATGCAATGCACAGCCCTGACCACACGAGCTCATGCATGAGACGATCAGCGCCGCGATTAATTAATTTACAACGCTTTAATACTACGTAATTACACCTGCGACGGAACACTTCCCGGTGTTTTATTCAGCCATTAATAATTATAACCATTATTCGATATAGCTCGTCCGCTCGGACACTTGTGACGGGCTTCAGGACACAGACAGATACCTCAATAAGTTATATTTTTCAATTATTCATATCTTCCGAGGCCCGTTTCTTACTCAGCTATGTCGCGAATTTGTAAATATGATTCAATAACAAGCATTAATTTTATCAGGTGAATGAAAAAGAATCCACTGACTTGTGGCAACTTAAATCCGTAACAGAAGGTAAAAAACAATGAAGAAAGGTTTGGATTTCTTGAAGGTCGTACTTTTCAAATTTTTTTTCAAGTGATAACATAAACAAGTTATAAAATACCCTCAATCTTGGTTACTTGGAAAATAAAAATATATCTACCCAGTAAAGTCAAAACAGTAGCTTTGAAATAGTTTTTTTTCATTATATATAATGCAGGAAGCAATATGTGTAATGTAAATTATTTTTCAAAAACATGTGTTTTTTCAATAATTTCATACAAACTTCTTCATGACATATGACAGTTCTATCATGGTAAGCAATGTGTCCGAAAATCAAAACTCTTTTACCCAGGCCAAAATGTTAAAATCGCACCTTGATTGTAAATAAAAAAAAAAATTCACTGTGTACAAATTGTTGTAATATTTTTAGATATCATTACAAATATGTGGTTTTCAATGAAGCGTTAAATTACATTCAGCCTGAAAAAACAATAATATATAAGCGAAACTTAAAATTTAAGTTTTTTATTATTGTAAAATTCTCTCTGTTTTTGAAACATAAAATTATATTTTTGTTATAAAAAACTATTAAGAAAATCTAAATCCAAAAGTTGTTGCTGAGAAAATCGTTGTAACTTATTTATATAAATTGCTCTAAAAAAGGTATTTTTAATAAGATAATAGTAGTTTAGTAAGGTATTTTTACTTCGTTTACATGCACCAGGTTCTCTGCTGCCGCAACTCGACTTTATTAGCTGGTAATAAAAATAAAATTAACCACGAGTAATCAAGGCACGCGGCGACCAGGTACGCATGCACCGATCAAATCGCGATGATAATTAATTTACCCGCAGATGTCCGCCATTATTAGCGACGTCCCAAATAATTATAGACTATAACCTGCGGGATAGATAAGCTACAATATTTTATAAACCATTTTTTGCTGATACAATTTCTCTTAAGTAGTTAAAAATACGTAAATAAAAAAATAAATAGTTCTGTAATAAATGATTATAATTAAATATTTATATCATCCATGCAGGTGTACTGTATATATATATATAAAGCCGGTGGAGACACATAAATCGATTAAAGCATTACACTGTAACAATGAACCGTAAGCGTTACGTATATTGTATAATGTGTTAAAAATATTTATTCAGGTTTTTTAATTTAGGTTGTAATTATGTCATTTCTAACTTTAGAAATTGTAAAATCAATATTCAAGCATATTGAACATTGAACTGTTTAGACGAGTGAATTTAAACTAAACGATTTTTCCCAAAATATAAATAATTTTTTTTAAAAATAATGTTTATATTTTCTTTGTTTGATTTTGATAAAATGATAGTTACGAATGAAATAAATAAAATAATTAAACTAATAGAAGATTATATCAAGGTTTTTTTTTTTACAATACCGTGATAGCAAATTACTCATAAAAGCAGCTCCGTCACTCACGGGTGATTTATTAAGAACAAAGTATGCAAAACCGCTGAGAACCCGGCGGAGGCCCGCGGCGTCCCCCCCGGGAGTGCTTGCGGACCCGCGGAGGATTTTTTAAAATAAAACAAAAAAAAAAAACCGACAAGTCCGCCTAACGGGACGCTTTCATTCATGAAGACGCCCGCGGTGGGGCTTCACGAGAATGTGGTGCCCGAGTGTGTAGTTCCTAAACGCGGACAGCTGCCACAATGGGAGGGGCACCTGCTAAGTGCGCGGGCGGGGAGCGTGACGTCACACCAAGCCGATCCCAATTTCAGCGATGAAAAATAAACAGTTTTAATTTTTCAAGTGTCACGGCCGATAAATCCGTGTTGCTTGTAATAAAAATTGGGACCATGTGCATTAAGAAATTCTAAAATTTTATTGCTGTCGGTGTGTCGTGTATACCTGAAAATGCGTTTCCATGAGTTTTTTTTTTTATTCATTTCAAGACGCACGCTTTACGTTTAAGCTCTCTACAACTTGCAATTAGCCAATAGCATCGGCGAAACAGGTCGCAAGTTGTGTCGCTGCGTGTGTAGCCGGCTCGGTCCCTGAAAAATGCTGGTCATAAAAAAATAATAATTATATTATTGTACAGCATAAACTTAATATACGCATAGAAAGTAAAATGAAAGCTGAAAATTAAAATCCACTTTAATTGAGTAAAAATTTAATTTATATACCGAATTGCTGACTATTGGTTCAAACTTTGAAACCGGACGATACGCTAAAAATAAATGATTATAACGATAGTATAAAAAAATGCAAAAACTATCTTTAATGGAGCGTATAAAAACCGCTGTTATTTCAGTGTGACATTTGAAATTTCTATTCATCCTTAATACGGTTATTATTATAATATCAATTTAAATATTCAAACGATTATAAATGCTAATTTATAGACTATTAGAGCACTCCTCGGTCTGCAGCAGGTACGATGCGAGCACTTTTTATGTATAACTACAATCAACGCATTAAAATAATAAATTACCCGAGGCCGTTCATGGCTTATGGGGATATGCGGAACAGGCGATATCGCTAAGCAGCCTACACACGTTACAATACAACCAACGACCAAGCGGTAATTAGCCAATAGCGTTCTCGTATGTTAAGTTTTTATTGTTAATAGTTTTACTTGTGTAAACAATGCAAGAGAGGAAGCTTCTGGACAGTCACCGTTGAGTTGTCAATTGTGTCACAGCATGTGTAGGCAGCTTTATTCTATGTTGAGCAGACAGCGGCCGGTTTTCAGTATGAGTAGTCTGGGGACTCATTCAATGGCGATATTGTACATTCATTCATATATGCATATATTTTAGGAAACTTTTAAAAAAAAATCTGTTTTATAAAAATTTGCTTGTTACGTATTTGAGACTGTACAATAAATATGAATTAAATCAATATTAACATGACTTTTTATGATTAAAGTTGCACACAATTTGGCTCAGGGACTACTGATGAGCAAACAGAGTTTCCCATCGGTTATTCAACGAAAGAGAGACGTTATTCTCAATAATAAAAAGTCATAAACAAAAGATTCTAACAATCACTTATGTCCGCAGAGTCGCAAGAGGAGGCCACACACAAATTATAAAAGACGTGAATGTATAATAATTTTATTGTGTCGTCGAGAGAAATTTATACGACAATGTCAATTAAATTCTTTCCCAAAATAAAACAAATTACTTTAGTGCTTGGCATTTTTTGTGAGAAAATTACTCTCGGCGCTGGGAGCGGCGGGGCGCTGTCATTTTTCGTCTCGAGTGTGCAACCTCCGGCGGTTCCCCTCTTTTGAAACAATGACCTCTTCACATTGTGTAACTTTCGGAACATTAAAACAAGCTTAAAATTAATTAATTAGCACCTTGAATAGGATTTGCGGCCGCACATATTTCTTGAATGACATTTTTTACGGAGAAATTCCCATCACCACACCCGTGGCAGTGCGACACTTAAATTTAGATATTTTTTGCCCCAAAGTTCCCATAATTAACTTGTGACTGCGTCGTAAAAGTGTACAGGGAAATCTGTGTTGTTAAATGAAGGAGTATGAATAAAATATTGAATGTAATAAAAGCAACAATCGTTGCGTTGTTACTTGCAGACTATTAAAAATAAAATTAAAACGGAGATGGAGAATACACGTATACAATTATAACCATAGACTGTGTCACCGCACACATGACTTAGTGGATTACGTAGTTTGAATTTATTATATATATTAAAGTAATATTTTTGTTAAAAAGCTTATTATGAACTGATTTAAACATCTGAAATAGTATTTGATAAACTTACCTATGAATGAAAATTGTGAGAAGTAATCATCTTTATTCTTAAGAACATAAGTGCGTGTATAAGTATTTATATCAATACAATATAATTGATATTATTGCTTCGTTGTATCAACTTTTATATTATATCAATTTCGTTTTCATCCCTCAGGGGAAGTTGGAGACCATTTCACTGAACATATGTTTGTCTTGAGTCAGTTTTACTAATTCGGCTGTACTTCCGACTTCCAGTCACAGGCGCAAATTCCGCATCTACGTCAGTTTCCTCACTTTTGTGTTAACATAATTAAACTAAATGAAAAAGTTACTTGTTTTATATAACTGATTTGCAAGAAGTTATGTTACATTAATATTTAACATAAGTATGTTGATACAGCAGAACGTGGTAACGAAATATAAAATGTTTGAATAATATAAATATTTTTATGATTTTCATATGATTTATTTGATATCTATATACTTATGATAATATTTTCCTTCCCTATGCCAATTTGAGTTTGTTGCGCTTTAACTATGAAGAGCAGTTTTCTTATCATGGTAAAATTAACGGCAATCGTCTCACAGTAGGTTCTATCAAAATAAATAAAAGCAGGCGGATTGGCGCTAACAGCGCATTACGAGCTCCCTCACTGCAATCACCTGCCTCTTACCTGGGCCACTAATGAAGTTTTTAAACGTAAAAACACGCTCGGGCCGGCTTTCCATTTAACAGAACTGCATTAATTTTTAATGCATTTCAGCCATAACAACCGCTTACTCGTACTATGCTGATCTCGTGATTAACCGAAAATGGCACCTTAACTTAAAAACATTCATATGCTATCGTTCAAATATTAAATAATGAAAATTTTTTTACAATATAATATTTTTTTGATGATAAAAAACTAATATTTGACATAATGATAAAATAATGTTAGTTAAAGATATCAATAATTTTATTTCATAATAAGCAACGCTATGCTATCCTTCTGGTTCAGATCCTGAAAAAGTCCAATTCAACAATTTTTTGTAGACGAAGGCGTTATCTCAAAAAATGACACTTTAATAATCAATAATTTTTATATTTAAGAATTGTTTGAATACGTCAAAATATTTTGACTAGTTTGGCTTAAAAAATAGTTATCTAGTTTTTATCTGTACGCTTTCGTGGTTCAGCTTATATATTTTTTTACGCATAAACGTAGTTATATTTATATTCTGAATTGTCTTTATTAAATAAATAAAATAAAATTTAGCTACCTTAGCATGTGGGCTACGGCAGCCCAGGCCCACCGCCCTATGAGAAAGGCGCACTTGTTTCAGCTGATATCCATTTTTTAGGCTCGGTACGTCACACATATATCACTACTGGGAATGTTAACAATGCGCCTTTTTTACGGCCAGCTTATCAGCAACTTTAATAGTGGAATTCGCGCTACCTGGGAGCCGAATAAGCCGGCCGAGATAAAAAAAAACATATAGCCCGGAATGCTAATTTCATCTTGATAGTGTCGAGTGGGATATTGTGTATTACATTATTATGATTAACATTTTAATAACACAATTTATGGAGGCATTGTACGTACCTGCGTATTACCAAAAATTATGCTTTTATGTTCACATTATAAAATGGATATCACACTAAACCCGCAAAAGATCTGCAAAAATTATTTTGGTATAGTTTCATTCAAGATTTAGTTTACGCCGGCTCTATTCCGTGGGTAGATGAAATAAAAATAGATGCTTTATTGTATGTTCTAACGGTTGTCCTCAAATAGAACTCAAGATCCTCTAATAATGTGGTTTGCATGGAAACTTTATGCGTTAAAGTTTTTAAAATTGTTGTATTATTTTTAGTTCATTTTATGTTCTATGGATAATATTATAGAAAAAATATATTTAAGCTGGCTGCACATGCTTTGAAATAACTTACAACAAATTTGCAATAAGCCACACTATTGACTGATTACCGTTCAATCAATTGTGTTGCAGCGCGGTGCTCCACTTTTCTTGCATTGGGAGATATATAATATTATATTAATTTTAGATTAATGTCAATCTGAATGCGTTTTTATTTACCCATGCAGGTATTAGTATGTTTATGTGATTAAGCACATTTTTTCATACATTGAAAACGATTAAAGAAAACTCTCAGAAAATATCATCGTGACTTGTGAGGGATTCGAACCCACATCCCCAAGCTTTCATGGCCGGTGCATTTATTAATATTGATTAGCCCGAGCATATTAGTTCATATGTAGATTATGATTATTAAAAATTCTCACTAAATTGCAGTGGCTCGTTAGCATAGTTGGATAAATGCACCGGCCATGAAAGCTTGGGGATGTGGGTTCGAATCCCTCACAAGTCACGATGATATTTTCTGAGAGTTTTCTTTAATCGTTTTCAATGTATGAAAAAATGTGCTTAATCACAGATATATAATATTATATATGTTAAATAACGACATCAGCGGACGGTCATTAAAACGACGCTCACGTTATACACGTTATGTGAATTCCATAAATGACAGTGAAAATAATGAAATCATATATTATTGATTTTTGTGAAGACCATCTCACAGGAAGTACGATTTTGCCTATACAGGTTTGATTGATTGATAATGATTTAGATTTTTAACAATCATATCCTATAAATCATTTATACTCAGTACTTTGTGTTAAAAGTCTAATACTGCAAGTCACACAATATTTAATTGGCATAATAAGTATGTTGTTTCATTTATAGGATATGATTGTTAAAAATTCTTGCCTAGTACTAGTGATTCGTTGGTATAATTGGTAATGCACCGGCCATGTAAGCTTAGGGTGTGGGTTCAAATCCCACACAAATCACGATGATATTTTTCTAAGAGTTTCTTTAATCTTTAATCCAATAATCAATTTTCAATATTTGAAAAATGTACTTAATCATTATTAATGAAATCTTTTTAAATATGTCACAAATTTGATATATTCTTATCGCAGATTTAAAGTTATCCTTTTTAGTTATAATAATGCGAGGCGTGAGAAGAAATATACATAGGTTTTTTTTTTATGAATAAGTACTTCTAGTATAATAATTAAAAAGTGATCAGATAGACATCCTATATGTCACACTGTGTGATTCACCTGCCCGGAGTTACCTGGCACGCAATTAGTTCATAACTCAAGAGGCCAGGAACGCGCGGGAGGGCGGGGCGCTCGTGACTCCCGAGTGTCATTAGTGGGCCCCGACCTCCTCGAGACAAAAGCCAGCCCTCTCCGTAGGCGGCTGGTCCTCATTACTGATGAGCTCCGAGGAATTTACGGACTTCATAATTACGTATGTAACTCGAACAAATACTTCGTCCAATGCTCGGTCGCTTCACTCGAAACACTTTTGAATCTCTTGCTTAATTAGTCGTATTCAAATTAACCGCGTTGTGATTCAGTAGTTAATACGCTTGCTTGTCGACTATTGAATTATATTACGGTTAAGCAATATTTATTTTGCGCACTCGCCTATCATCTACTTGTGACCTTAAACTTTCATAGTATATAAAAAAAATCGGAGAATACGTTTACTAATTCAAACTTTTTAAATGTTAACAGAGTTTTTTTATCATTCAAGGAGTCAATCCAAAGGAAAGGAAATCAAAACTTGTTCTGCTTTCTTTTATTTGGGGCCTCATATTTTTTCAGATTCTATCATTTTTTCATTCAGATTATAAGCACCATAATTTTATAAGCACAACAGGTAAGCAAACGAAAAGCATCCTGCGCTTACGCGGATCTTTTTCATGTTGATGTGTACTAAAAATCTATTGATTCACGTCTCCACGCAGTCGGCATTGGAGATTTTTAAAACCCTGAACGCAAAGTAAAGCATGTAATACCGATTTGCAAAAAATACTTGTTTGTCATAAATATCTACCGCACATAACTACACAACACGTTAAATCTGCTATAAAAACCCGCTTCTCTATACGGTCTATAATATCGTTTACGATCAGTCATGTTCTGCCGTAAAATCCAGCTGATTTATGTTTATTTATATTATTTACAGTATAATATATCTTTTGTACATTTCAAACAGGTCTAATTGTCCGAGAAAGGTGAGTTACTATGGACCCGAGGGCTCCAGCGGCGACTCGTGATTCGTGATCCGGCCGTATTAACAAGTGAATTTAATTCAATTAAAACAAACATGACTTTCATTGAATAAGTTTATGGTATCATTCAATATGGTTTTAATTGTTCAATTGAACTTGTTTAGCAACGCTTATAGACTAGTTTTTTTGTGTCTATTGAATCTGGTATAAATTTTTGTATTGATCTGAAGGATTGGCCGTGGGAATTTAAAACTAAACCAGACCGCAGTTATAAGATTTTATTGTTGGTTAACTATAAAATGGAGTTTTTTTTTTAGTTATAATTAAGTACTGTTGTTTTTAATATATATATATATATATTTTATTTTTTATTTTTATGAAAGCGCTTATGTTAACCAGATTTGGTTGAGTAGTATGAAAATTTGATTACTAAATCGGGGATCAGTAATGAAGCGTTTCCCCAAAACCTAATAATGTTTTACAGATTTCTGTGAGAATGAAACCCTTCAAAAAACTGTGATATAATATTAGGTATTTTGCTGTAATACAGCATTTATTCCAAACACGACAGAACCACAATTGCTTTTTATGGTTTCACGTAAAGCTTTCATGTTTTTTTATGTAAAGCTGTGACTGAAGCTTTAAATATCTGGATGAAAAAGTCTTGATTAAGTAGAAAAAAAGATATGTAAAATTTCAACTTTAATATTAAAAAGCTGTGAAAAAAATACAGGAATTACTGCCTGTATTTCGGATCACTGAGAGTATAAGTGGTATAATTTTTACATCATTAAAATCAAATTGCTATGTTTACTAACCTAAAAATATATATTTTATGTCCTCATAAAAATTGTCAATTACAGATCATATTACTAAGATTTACCACACAGGTTGGCTGGGCATGATACTCCTAACTAACGGAAATCAATACCCATTTATCAAATAAATACTCTATATACTTAAATAATAAAAAAAAAATAATAATTACTCTTAATTATTTTCAAAATAATTAATGTAGATTTTTTGCTTTGCAGCTAACTGTAGTATTTATTTAATATTAAATTATTTTTGCTATTTTTCAAGATTTAGCTGGAGTAAAAAAAAATAGCATGAAAAATAATGAAGTTAGTTGATATTTATAATTTTCTAGGCACTAATAATTATTCTCAAGTTATTTCCGCATTTGCTCTGAAGAGTGGATTTATAACTGAAGTGGTCATTAGAAAGAGGGTTTTTTTTAGAAATTGTATAATAATTTCAGCGCAGTTTACCTGAGAATAAATATATATATATATTATATGTATACATATATATGTAATTAAAAAAATAATTCAATGCAATGGCAATATATTAAAAAAACAATGTGGATGTTTAAATTTGAGGTTAATTTTTAATATTTTTTATAATAACAATAATGAGGTTATTTTTAACGATCGGTTGATTTTCACGCAACACAGACACAAAATTATTCTTAAAGTTATTTTAAATATAAACTATTTCTATAAAATATAAAATAAATTTTACCCTACGTAGTTTGTTCGTTAAAAATAACTTACTACGTATTTTTAAATCCTTTCACACTTAATTATAAAACAAGTAGAAGTTCTTTTGTAAAAGAATACCATTGTTTTAGTTCCAAGGGGTTGTTTAAATCGGAGTACTCTGTGCACCCTGTATTCGAGGGCTGTATTAGCCTACTCGAGGGTGAGATACACATAAGCCTTTTGTCTTTTGAAGTGGACTCTGATTGACGTCAAGTACCACCACAATTTTGAAGATTTTATGAAAAATTAATTATGATATCAAATAAGTACAATACAAAAAAATGTATCGTTATATTTCACTTACATTGCACATATTGATAATATTATCACATATTGATTGCTTATTCATATAACTTAAATAATTATTATAAAAAGTATTTTTTAAATGATGGCTATCTTATTTTCTTAACTCGCCGGTGTAAAAGTATTTATATCCACAGTTTTACGTACTAATAATATGAAAACTGATAGAGGTTATATCATTCCGGGCGGGCCAAGTCGCAGTTTTAATGAATACGGTTTTTTTTGTAAAATTGGTCCTTGTATAGTGTAAAGATTAGAAAAAGCTTAAATTGATTTAAATGTTTGTTGAAGTTACATGTTTTAATACTGCTGGGCAATTTCCATACAGTCCGGGCCTGGCAGTCGAGGGGCGGGGCAGGTCGTGCGGGCCGCGGGCTCTTGGGGACCGGCCCGCGGGAAATGGGGGGCTCAACTTTATAAAAATACTTTACCCAATTTAATAAATTATCAAATTTCAAGTATTTTATCCTAATATGTGTTTTTATAAAGTACACGTGTTCTTCTTTACATTTATTTTTGACGACGAAACAAGCTTGATCCAATTAGTGGTATGTAAAAATGTTGACTGTGGTAAAACTGCAAAACCGGCTGACAGAAAAGTTCATCATACAAATAAAAAAAAGAAAATTTGTAAAAATACCCTCATTTAAAGATGATATATATTAATGTACAGTTGGATTCTCATTTTATTATAAATACAAATTTTTGATAAATATTTAATCATCAGTTTATTGTGTAAACAATGTGTGTTTATTACCAACAAATCTACGAGAAACCATTAAAAGTTTTTTTTTTTAAACAGATGGGATTTGAACCCAAACCAATTTGCTTTCGTAGCCTCGAATCATTATCCTTGAGACTACCGAGTAGTTAGAATTTTAATCGTATTTTCTAGATTTTTTTTGTACAAATCAGCCACTGTCGGCATTATATCATATATGCCGATCTATCAAATATCCATATTTTTTTGTTATAGACTATTTGTAATAACCAACGGTTAAAATTATTTGGTATATCAGTTTATTAATAATCACCAGCGAAGAAAAATATAAAAAAAGTTATTTTGCTAAAGTAAAAAACTTTAAATTTGATAATTTAGCACACCTGACGTCGGCGACGCACCGTTTGCTTCACCTGTGAGAAAAATGAGTCCAAGAATGTTAAGTAAGATTTCCAGCTGGTAAGACCCGGACTGGATTTGATTGATTCAGAATGGGCGGGATCAGGAGTCGAGATGTACTGGCCAACTTTCTAAGAACCGATACGTACATTAGTAAGTAAGTTGAAATATTTATATAAATTATTGTGTTTTTGATATAACCAACGGTTTTCTTAAGATATTCTACGGATCAGGCAGATAAGTACAATTTTAATGAAATTTAAGGAAATAATTGAGTTAATTGTATTGACGAGTTGTTTGTAAAAGGCACTTACTGAAAATTCAAACGCCAAAAAAATATTTTGAATTGACTTTATAACAGGTAGAGTAAAGTTTCAAAGAAATATTTTTAAATAAAAAGAAATTTAATAATGTTTGACTGTGGAAGATTATCGGAAAACATGATGTTTTGTAAAGATTTTTCCTCTATGTGAAAAGAAAACAATAAACACAATACCATTGATGTCAGATTCCTTTTAAGCCGCATTCTTAAGTAAGTATTAATATTTTATTTTATTTTATTTTTGCAGCATGATGCTTAAATTGAAATAGATCTTATATTATCACCAATACACAAATATGTATCTATTAACAACTAAAACTTTTTGTCACACTTTAAATTCATTGAGTTCTGCTTTTCATTTTACGTTGCTTTTTATACAATCTTTGTTTGATGTTAACAAAAACAGTTATTTTTTCAGAAATCTTCATAGTATTGCCGACTTCATGCAACAGAGCGACATGTGAACCGAAGACTTTTTAATTTGCATATATTTATTTTGAATATTCTCAAGATCGGCTTATGAGTAGGAAATGCACAATTGAACATTTTACATGTGAATAAATTGTAAAACTATTTTTTCACTGAACTTGTATAAGTTATACATACTACATCACCGCAATTAATCTTTCAAACCGCAGAGGCTTCGTCTCAACAGCACAAAAAGTAACAAAGCAAACATAAAGGCACGGCAACAATGTAGTAACGAGTGAAGAACGGACCGAGGGGCGGGGACGTCAAGCGCATACATCACTGCCCGTGTGAGACCCGCGGGACGCGGCTTGAGACATAAAACCGACTGCTTGTTTTGCATAAGGATTTTTTAAAGGTATCTCTATATTTCCAAGGACTAAATGTAGTAGCAGTGAGAACCTTTTAAACGCACTATGGATGCAATGCTAAGAAAACACTATATCAACACATTTCCAATCATTGTACTTGCAAAAATCGACATTGAAAATATCAATCATGTCTTGCTGATGTATACAGGATATTTAATTAAAACTTAACAAAGCATATTGTATTCATTGTTTTGCTTATTAACGCCATTTTCAATTAAATAATTACACAAATAAACCGTTTAAAAAAACACCATAATTGATTTTGGGTATTGGCTGGGGAAGCCTAGGAATACACTTGATAGAGCATTGTATATTTTTTTTACTGTACACAAATATAAATATTTAAAAAATGGTGAAAGTTTAATGTTGTAATTGATTATGATAGTATGAAGTATTGTTACTTGCGTAATACCAAAAGAAATTCATTGGTTATATATTGAAAATATTCTCGAATGATATCAACAACATATCTTTAAATTTTATTAGATATCATGTACTCGAGTGTCATGAACTGAAAGGATCTTGAGAAGCACTGAAGACTCAATGTCGTGAAGAGTATCAGGATACCAGAAATTTAAAAGAGATTACCTTTAACAACTCCCAACAATAATTCACCGATCGTGAATAAATTTAAACACTAGAAATGACGTCCTTGGTCTTTTCCCGGAGAGTCATGGCAAAGTCATCAGGCTGAGGAATGTTAAACAGTATGCTCCTTTTAATCACGGGCAAGAGACCAGGGAGCTTAGAGCTTGGCCGGAGGAAGCTCTTTATGGACATCATTTATATCTCTCCGGTCAATTTGTTGGTATTTATATATTTAACGCAACGTTTTTTAATGTATTATACGTGTATCTATAGAATCTATAAATATGTGTCTTTTGAGTACATATTGTGAATTTACGACTGTAATAATACCATAATTGGATTTTTTGATAAATCTGTAACAAAGCTGTGGTCTCTTGATCGAGAGGTCTATGGTTTGGTCCCCGTCTTGCAGATGAATCCTTAGCTCATGTACGAGTAAGCACTAGCAACAGGAAAATATTTACATATAGATATGTATTAAAAAATACTAATACCAACAGAAAATTTTTTTTAATTTTAAAGTAATGTAGATGATCAGAAAATAAGAAAGATGTTTGAAAATAAGAAAAAAATTTGTTTGAATATATTATAGTATGTTGCCCTAAACGTCACGTAAAGGATCAGGAAACATGCAAACGAATACCATTTACGCACATCGCCGATAATTCCTCGGTCGTGAATAAAATTAAACACCTGGAACGACGTCCTTGTACTCTTCCCGGAGTCATCACCGGCGAGTCATGACGAAGTCATCAAGCGGCCGCGTGTGTGGGTGAGTGGCGGAGCCGCGCGGGCAGGCGCTGCATATATCACTGCGTGTGTGTGCCGCGCGGAGCGAGGGCTGTGATTGACGAGTCGTGATGGGGCCTGCCTCCCAAATGGGCGGGCGGGCGCCCTAAGTGGACCGCTGCACTGTGCGCCGTACCCTCTACTGGACATTCAGAGGCTCTACACGGCACCGTCGAAAAGCCTTTACATGTGATCCAAAAGATAATGCACACATGAAGATTTATTTAAACATTGAATTCAACCATCGAATCAATCTAAAATCTAATAAAAAAGCTCACATAAAATTTCATAAATCTACACACGCTGCGATACAACTGACAACTGAGTAGTATGTAGCCAATCGCGTTCTATTTCGGGTAGTTTATATAGACAAAGTACTCCCCGTTCTCCCCATTCTGTTGCTGGTGCATGACTGCCATTCTGTACCCTGAGTGTGTGTAATTGATCGGTAATGAAGTAGTAGACTTGGAATGATTGTAGATTAATGTACTTTGTAAGTACCTGGTCGATGTGTGGGGGCTCCTGCTATTGTTTCTGTAGCCTGCTGCAGAAGGAATATCAGATCCTAACGCAGAAAGACCCGAAGACCTACTACACTATTTTCCTCTTAGAAAACCATAAACACTGGCTCGGCATGAATCGGCTCGGCTCGGCTCAGTGAAATGGTCGCCAACCTATTTGCTTATTGGTTGAAATTAAAACCTTGAATTTTATTTAAAACTTATCAACGTGACATTAGAAACGTATGCATTTTTACGCACATTCAATCATAGAATTATATAAAATTATTAATATGAATAATTGTTCTCACCTATCTATAGGAGAATCCTTAAAATACTATGGTTCGACCGCGTCACCCATAAAAAAGTCTTACATAGGTGCGCAAAGCCAGAGAACTCTTGACGAAGGCAAAAAAACGTATGATATCATATTCAAATAAATAAAGCATCTTACAGCTGATTGAAAAAGAGGCATCGGAAGGAGGAAACTTATATAGATGCTGAATTTATTCCAGTGGCTAGAATTTGTAAGTACAGTCGAATTAGTGAGAAAAAAAACATAGAAGTATTGTATAAATTTAAATAGGCTTTTGTCTCATGTTGCACGCTGGCCCCCCGCTCGGGGCGGCTTGAGGGCCCCTTGAGCAGCCTGAGCGGACGTATGTAGTCTCGGTGTGCAGCAAAAAGCAAACTGGATCAGATACCCGGGAACTTAATGGCACGCACCGCCTGACCGGTGACCCCCGCGGGGTCGGGCTGCCCGGCCACGGACACCGCCCACATCGGTAGTTTAAACCCCATCAATAATTATTTTTAACCAAAAAATACAATGCTAAATGTAATACTTATATACTGTATGTCTATTTTTTGGATGGAATGTCAATCAGATGCGTATTTATTATTAGGTTGGCCTGGGCACATTGGGTCATATGTAGAGTATGATTGTTTAAAAATTCTCGATTAATGGATGTGGTTCGTTAGTACAAGGGTCAGTACACCGGCCATGTACAATGCTAAATGTAATACTTATATACTGTATATCTATTTTTTGGATTGAATGTCAATCAGATGCGTATTTATTACTAAGATTGGTTGGCCTGGGCACATTGGGTCATATGTAGAGTATGATTGTTAAAAATTCTCGATTAATGGATGTGGTTCGTTAGTACAAGGGTCAGTACACCGGCCATGTACAATGCTAAATGTAATACTTATATACTGTATATCTATTTTTTGGATTGAATGTCAATCAGATGCGTATTTATTACTAAGATTGGTTGGCCTGGGCACATTGGGTCATATGTAGAGTATGATTGTTAAAAATTCTCGATTAATGGATGTGGTTCGTTAGTACAAGGGTCAGTACACCGGCCATGTACAATGCTAAATGTAATACTTATATAGTGTATGTCTATTTTTTGGATTGAATGTCAATCAGATGCGTATTTATTACTAAATATTGGTTGGCCTGGGCACATTGGGTCATATGTAGAGTATGATTGTTAAAAATTCTCGATTAATGGATGTGATTCGTTAGTACAAGGGTCAGTACACCGGCCATGTAAGTCATGGGATGTGGATTCAAATCCCACACAAATCACGATGATATTTTTTTTGAGAATATCTTTAATCATCTTTTATGTGTGAACTAATGTGCCTAATCATATAAGTAACTTATATTCTGCCTAAATGTATAGGTTTTATGCTTTTTAAATTATTTTTTTTTTTACATTAAAAATGACCAAAGTTTATATGAATAAATTTTACGTCATCACAATTCGAATTTGAACTAAAAAATACAATGCTTAATGTCATATTTCTATTAAGCCTATATGGGTAGTTTTTATGCTTCGTAACCTTTTTTTAGCATTAAATTATGAACAATGTTTATATGAATAACTTTTACGCCATCAATGATTATTTTTAACTGAAAAATGTAATGCTAAAATTGATACTTATATTATGCCTAAATGTATAGGTTATATGCTTCGTAAATTATTATCTACATTAAATAATGAACAATGTTTTTATGAATACCTTTTACGCCTTCAATGATTATTTTAACTAAAATATACAATGTATAAAGTGATACTCATATTTAGCCTATATAGTTAGTTTGTACTCAATATGTAATTATTTTTGAACAAAATAATTTAATGTTTAAAAAGGTACTTTTATTCCGCTTATGCGGTTTGTTTCTCTGCAATTAGCAGTTATTTTTAAATTTTACTTCTGTTTTGCCTAAATCAGTAGTATTTATACAACCAAAAAATAATATTTAAAGTGTTATATCTTTAAATAAGTTTCTTTAAATAGAAAATGGTGAAAACGTCGGTCAGAAGAACGCAAAGTGAATAATCATCTGGATAATTTTAGTTTGTTAGCGTTTACACCTTTTAAGGGCTTATTCAATCTGAAGAAACCAGTGAGAGGCAAACACGATCATTAACAAAAATTCATCTTAACCTCTTAGCCACTCATACTTATTGTTAAGGTTAATTGGTCTGTTGTATGTTTTTTTTTTTTTTTGCTATTGCAGATAAAGAAGAATGTGACATGTCTCGTATTTATATTAAAGTAAGGAAATCTTACCGTTATAATATTTTCACAAGGAGTGTGTGTGAGTAACGACTTCTCGTAGCCTACATGGACTACAACATATGTAGTCTGATGAAGTATTCACTATACAGGACGTCCGAGACTGAAGTCACTGGCCCCAATCGGCTCGAACGAAATTGTCCTTTTAAAATGTCACGAGTGAGACATCGGCTTTTGTGTCTATTTTAATGGCTACCATAGACTATCGCACAGTTCGAAGCAGATAATATAAACATTTTTCTATTTATTTTTTTTAATTTACTGAAATTTTATTTCTTTTGAAAACAACTGTTATATATAAAAATGTTTATGTGATTAAGCACATTTTTTCATACATTGAAAACGATTAAAGAAAACTCTCAGAAAATATCATCGTGACTTGTGAGGGATCCCTCACAAGTCACGATGATATTTTCTGAGAGTTTTCTTTAATCGTTTTCAATGTATGAAAAAATGTGCTTAATCACATAAACACACTAATACCTGCATGGGTAAATAAAAACGCATTCAGATTGACATTAATCTAAAATTAATATAATATATAAAAATGATAAATTAAATAAATTAATGCATAGATTTTTTTTTGTTCCAGTAATACATTCTTCTTTAGTTCTTCAGTACCGACTGAAAAACTGCAGGGATTAAGAATAATTACCTAAAAATTTAATTCATTTGTAGTTTTATCCGCAAGCAGTATTTTATAATTACGAAAACAATTTTTTATAAATAGCTGCTAGAATTATCAGTAGTGTGGCTTTCGTTAGTTGAGGCTTGTTAAAGTATGGCGATGCTTCAAAAAGGTGAGCCCTTAAATCTGTGTTTTCTCAAATTTGTTGATTCTGTATTAAAAAAATAATTGAGAATTAAATAATAAAATTAAATTAAAAGTGTGCGTTGCGATGCTCGCGGTAGGTCACCTCTATCGCGCCGTCGGCCTTATTGACATCGCGTGCGGAGCGGTTGACATTTAAAAGTTTGTAGGGACAAATATCACGTGACCGGCGGGCATCAGTCTCGCCCGCTCGCTCGTGTGTGTGAATAAATCAGCTCCGGCTGAAGCGCACTTGCCGCTTATTAATTTTGTATGCTCCGTGTAGTTTTATATCCAGTGATTTAATGAAATAGATATAGGTATGCAGTTTGAACATTTTGAACAAGGAGAAAATGAGTGAAGAAAGTCATGATATTATTACATTATAAAGATGTTTTGATTGCCATTTTAACATTTCTATTCACGTACGAGAGAATCGTGTTTGAAATTATTTGTCTTTTATTATAATGTTTGCATTTTATTATAATAATTAATTTGACTGAAAGTCAAATTAATTATTTGTTAAACATAAGATTTAACAAAAAGGTTCAAACGATGCACGATGATATAAATTTTCAGATAATTATATTGTGTAACTGTATAAGTGATCTACTTAATATAGTTGTTTCTTACATAGTTTAATCAAATTAATACTGAATTTGTCAATTAACCGAAACGTTAGTCAGGTTGTAGTCAATTTCGATTGAGTGTTTCAACGAATTATCAATTATTGAGAATCACGTAAGCATTTTACAGAATAATACCTACTCTTAATTATTCATTAAGTTTGTTAAAAACATAATTAATAAATAACGGTGATTAAGAACTCTTATAAGATCAAATTTAATAGTATTTCTGATATTAAAAATAGCATATCTTTACAAAAAAAATATCCGAGTCTCATGCATGTTATCACAATTATTGACTCAGTTTAATCTTTTACTAAATATTCTACCAAGCTTAACATTAGAAAAAAAAACAGATAATGTCTCACCTTTGTGCTAGGATGTTTTTTTAAGGCGTTTGTATTAAAGCTTCTATAAATTGAATTTTTTCATAGGTGTTAAAATAGTGGCAGCATTCTAATACAACATGCAACTTACTTGCAATTATCCAATAGCATCCTCATTTGTGTTTTGTTACTTAGGAATAACCATTTAAAAAACACAAAAAATCAAGAGACGCTATTGGCTGACAGCAAATCGGTTGCAAGTTGTGTCGCTGCGTGTGTAGACAGCTTTAAATTTCTTAGAAGGTTTCACGTACAAAATAAAAATATCTCAGTCTTTTCCTCAGCATTTCATATTTGTTTTGCTGTCTTCGGATTGTCATATTAAATGGAAGTACGTAACAATAAATAATAGTGGGTAACGAATGGTGCACACGGCTGCGGGGCGGACAAAGCGGCGGTCGCGTGGAGAGGTGGCCCAGTGGTCGGCTTTGAACTCACCGGCTAATGGTGTTCTGTGGAGGCTCTGTTTGACTCCCCGCGGAGGCACTGAGTGGCTGCCCACTACGGGAAATGAGATTAAGGCTTCCAAATATGGGGCGCGGCCTTACTCATCAAATTGATAATTGTCTATAAACTATACTTAATTTGTTTTCTAAAATGTTAGATGAATGTCGCTGTAGTTATCGAAAATAAATGCCGTTTTTATTTGACAAATATTTTTTATTTATATATACTTAAATGTTTAAACACCATGTAAAATTACACAGATATTTAAAAAAAAATCATTATGCTTTATTAATTTAATATGTATCTTATAATTGTCGCGTCTTTTATACAGCTATTGTGTTTCAAAGAATGCCGTTAGAAAAATATTGCAAAACTGCCTTAAACTTTTTTTAGTCAGTTTAAGAAGCTCTGGTCTGCCTTCCTGTCAATACAGCGTCATCAGTTCACCACAAAGACGTTTGTCATTAATATATTGTTTAATATTGGGCAATACCATAGCTTTCCGAACTGTGGCCGAGCGAGATCGTTTTTTTACAGGGCAGGTGATTTATCGAGTCCAAGAAATGCGGATACCATATATTGAATAATATAAAGAAATGTCAGGCGACCATAAATCATAACAGGCGAATAATACGATATTAATTGTGTTCTTGTCGTTGAAAAAAAAAACAATGAAGCTATTAGACTGGCTTTATTTATTTTAATTGAACAACAACAAATTGGATTTTAAATTTTTTGTGACAATCGTGAGATCGTCTATTTTGCTTTATCTTTTATTGAATCGCTATATTTAATAAAGCATACTTATTTGTAATAAAATAGATCTTAATGTTCAGACTAAAAAAATCTATCAGTACACTTATGTTGAGATAATTTTTTTTACGTAGTAAATTTTATTATATATATTTTGATAATATACTATGTAAACTTTTGCTCTGAACAAAAATATGAAATAAATAATATTTTAACACAATAATTTTAAAAATATGTATTAAGTGAGTCAGGAAATATATTTTTAAAGCGTTACTAGTAAAAATAAAAATAAATAAGGAAAATTACTTTCAAATGGTATTTTGCTAATATAAAAGGATTACGGTTTCCAGTGAGTATATTAGATTACATCTTTAAATTGTATTTCGGAGAGTTTATTTTTTTGTTATCTCTCTATTTTAATATGTATTGAAATGAATATTATTAAAATTTACGCATGTAACACATTTATAGTTATATAAATTTATGATGTACTTATTGCTGATACGAGTAATCACAGATTGTTCGAAATCATGTCACAGACGTAGTTTTCAATGACCGCATGTGACATTTGACCGTTCGGCTGATTGTCATTTCATATATTGACAGATGGTCGCTGTTATCGAAAAAGTGCAGGGGGCGTCTCGTGGGTCGCATGACAGTGCGGCACGTGACTGGGGGCAACGGAATCTGCAGCAGGTCAACTGCGATCGAATAAATTAAATTATTATATGATATAAGTGCCCTAATTTTAATAAATATACATTACCTTGAATTTTGAATACCGCATAGGTATTTTTTTCAAAATAACTTATGATGACGATTTCATAAAATTTTCTGATTTTTTTTTGTTCCAGTAATACATTCTTCTTTAATTCTTCAGTACCGACTGCAAAACTACAGGGATTAAGAATAATTAACTAAAAATTAAATTCATTTGTAGTTTTATCCGCAAACAGTATTTTATAATTACTAAAAAATTATCAGTAGTGTGGCTTTCGTTAGTTGAGGCTTAAATACCGCATAGGTTTTTTTTTCAAAATGACGATTTCATAAATTTGCTATTTATTATATATTTTAATAAAAAATACAAAAAAAATTCCTGGATATAATATAGATAGGATACCCACGACGTCCCATAGGCTTTTTAAAAAAAATTACTGCTTGCTTTCATACCGTTTAATAGACTTAATTCTTGTATTATCTGTTATATTATGTCATTGTTATATTAAATCTAAAAATATTTATAGTTTCAGTTTTAAGGCTGTAGCGTGTTTTTAATTATTTGTTATTCAAGTAAATCTGAGAGAGTTGGATAAAAGTTAAAACTTAGAAACAAAAAATTATATTAATGGATGGCGTATTAGGTAGGTTCTATTACTACCAATAATTATTATTATTCGTCCATAAAAACAAAAGAACAATGGCCGAAAAAAAAGAACGTGACCATATTAGAAAAAAAAACAAGTTTTTATTACAATTTTGGTATGGCACATTATTATACGAAAATAAATTATTCATAAACTGGTACGCACAGCGCTGTTTACAAAAATGTGGACCCGAGATCTAAGCAGGATAAATAAATATTTAGAACACGTTTATTCCGTAAATCTTTTAAAATTATTCCAAGGCTTTGAATATAGTGGACTCTAGAGATGAGAGCATAGCTTCCTTTCATGTTACATACAAATATATACATAATCTGATGATTGCAACTTTTTTCTTTTTTTATAATCAATATTTTGTATTGGGACTTGCGACTGAACACATTTCTCAAACAAGCGGAACCCAAAATACATTTTTTTTTCAATTTAAGCACCATATTATTATGTAACTTATACTATAGTATATACATACTATAGAAGTCATTTAAATACTGACATTTGTTTTAGCTTTACTTGACCTGCAACCATTTCCAGCTGAGTCTTCCTTGGGTGCATAGAGGTCATTAAGACCCACTAGATTTATTGGTGTCAACCAATAGATTATTTGAAATAAGTGTCAGAAAACTATTAACTGCGGTTAGCACAATATTGCATGTATCTTCTTATAAAGACAAAAGTTGAATTTTGATGTTTTAAGAACTTTGCGAATTTATAAAAAGTTGTCCATTATTTTTTTACATGAGTGAATTGTGATAAACTCGACAACTGATTGGGATAAAAAATCGATAATAAGGCCAAATGGGTGCTGCATTTAAATAGTAAAAATATTAATTAATTAATTTTATTTTTGTTTTTTTTTCAATTGTGTATTTAGGTAGTTTATTTCTGGTGTTTTTAATGGTTTGTGCTTTTTCTAAGCTGTGATTTTGACTCGACTATGCCTTCAGCGTAAGGTAAGGAGAACAGTTTTATTAGCATAATAAACTATATCACCTGCGGACAAAAATGCATATTTTGTGGCCGTAATTACAGGTTGTCAGATGTCAGGTGTGCTGGGAACATTATGTCGCTTGTGCGTTACAACAAAGGTACGTACGCACATTTGAATCTACAAAATTTAATGTATATTATACGGTACTTACCGAATGTGATAATTTGTTTGGAATGGTGTGATAAATTCTATGTTTTTTATTGATGATTTATAAGGTGCTATTTATACGCGTAAAATTATTGCTTACGAATTTATGGTTGATCGGGAAGTATTATATATTAATTCAAATTAGTGCTATAAATAATTTAGTCCTAGTTTTAAATATCAGTAGTAAAAAAAGGTAAATTTAAGTATTGCATAGTATCATAGAGTTTAAAAAAAAACGCCACTTGAAAATGCCCGTCTTATAGTTTAAGTTTAAATGTAAATAAATAAAAAGACAAATTCAAGAAATGTTTATGCACAGTAATTTTAATACTGACCAGTTAGAACCAAAAAAAAACTATCCTGTTCTCACATACATATTTATTTTTAAATTTAAAGACTTTTTGTACACTTAAAAAGTGATGTACCCCAATATATGATATAGTTTTATTTTCAATGAAATTGAATGAGGAGTTTTGACTAGTTGACGTATCAAAAAATTATGTTGTAATTATTTTAATTGATTTTCTATATTTTTTAACTATTTTTTTATATACATGTTGGAGTATTAAAATGCACGAAGTTTTATGAGATAAGATTGTCACGAGAAAGAGTAAGATCATCTCAGGACCATAAATAAGGCCGCGTCCCCCAGGGCACACTTTATAGATGATCTGTGGTGAATATGTTAATGTGGCTTTGTGAATATGATTTATGCCGGCTTTTGGCTATTAAAGAATTTTTTATAACCGAAATGGAACGAATCGATCACTCTAAAGCAAAAATAATATAGTTTTAATTTATTTGTAATGAAACCAATAAAATCTTACAAAAATAAAATTACTAAGTTATATACATGCATATTTTAGATTTTAATAATACGGTCCCTGAGCCCAGACGATGAGGGAATTTTTATCAATATTTTGTAAAAACATAGAATTCACGCATAACATGATGATTATACTTGAAAATGCTTCGTTTTTACGCATAAATGACATTTTAAAGAATCATGATATTTTTGTATGTGATAAAACCTATATCTCGTATTGTTATGTCATTCTCTATTCTAATTTAATACATCGTTATTTCAATTCACGAATTTAATTTAAACATCACTTACAATTACTTCCTGTCCTCCTTGATGACGTCAGCATATAATTTTTTTTCATTAAAATACTCAAATAAGAAGCTTATAAAAAGGTTGTCTAATTGTATTTATACTAAGATCATTCTAAGAGTGTTCTCAGCTGCATCTGAGAAGAAAGCTATTTCCATAACAATTATAAACACTTGAAGGCATTATGTTTTCAAGTAGCATTTTGTATTTATATAATTAGTAACTGAGAATACGTAATAAACCGTTGTTTTATTAGCAGTTTTAATTCTCGTATTATGTAAGTTGCTTTATTATCAGATTCGGTCATTTTATTAGCAGAAATTACAACTGTTCCTTCAAGTTTCATAAAAGCAATAAATGTTTTACGACTTTATTCATAGTTCGGTCTGGAGTCTCCGCCGCGCCGCTCGAGCCTCAAATTACGTAGAAATAATAATTAAATAATTCTCAGATCCGCTGATAAGCCGGACGGTGTGATTCTTGCTTCCTCCATTATCGCTTGTCTGCTTTTCGGTTGCAATATCCGACGCCATTTTGAAATACAGGATGTCTATTTTCAGACACAAAGATGCGGTCATACATTGCACAAAAGGCACAAAAAAAGAAACATATTTTTTGTCTATAGTAATGTAACATTACAGATATAGTAAAGACATACAATCTAATTATCCGAATGAGGAACCCATAAACTACACTACTCTATAGGAGTCTGTTATCATGCTTCAAAAACTGGATTTAAAATATTCGATCCCAAAGCTAATATGCAATACAGTACCATAATTTGATTATTTAGGTTGCTAATTCAAATAGACATAGATTAAAGGCAAGCAACCAAACAGTTCGAAATGATCGAGGATAATATTTAATGCTGGAGACGTAACAAGTCGAACACAGCTGCAGTTGCATTTGATCGCTACTTTTGCTCTGCTCACTGCTCTCTTCTTTTATACAGTTTAATTAATGACTTGCATAAAATGCGATTGGTTTAGATGAGCATGTTTAAATGTAATAAATACAAATATGTGAAAAACGAGCAAACAAGTCTTTAATTTATTTCGGTTTGAATTATAAATCTTCTTCTTCGAGTGCCTCTTTTTAAAAGAGGTTGGTGACCATTTTATTGAATACATATATTTCGTGAGCAAGTTTTTCTAATTCGGCTGTTCTTCTGGCCACTTGCGTAAATTACGCATCCACGTAAGTTTCCTCCTTCCTGTGCTCCTTTACCCTTTGAATTTTTTTGGAAAATTAGCTATAGAATTCTACACTGATTTATTACAAAATATGGTCAAAATAGGAGACATCAGGAGTTCGCATTATGTGCAAGATTCACATTTGTGGCGCGGTCAACCTACAGTATTTTATGGATTCTCGTATAAAACCATATTTCAAAGGCCTCAAGATTTCGCATAGTGGCAGTCTTTAGTGTTAATTATAAATTATATTAACAATATTTAAGATGAGAGTACAATTTGACGTAAGTCAAGGTATTACCGTATTATATGCAGAGGTCTCCCGAGGAGCCCGACGCCTCAATCGCGGCACATCCGCCGCTCTAGCGCCATCGCCACAAATTAAGCTACAATTTGAATAAATTACAATATGGCGGAACGTAATGGCGGCAATTAGGAGTAATTTTTTGGACATTGTTCGTAATGTCCGAGGGGCGATTATCGTTCCAAATTGCATGTAGCAATGAGATATCCGAACCGGCCGCCCACGGGTCGCGCCCGGTAAGGCGCACTACCTGCGGGAGTTGTGAATGGCTTATTACAATAAGTACCAACCTACTAAGGTGAATCATAAGACCCGACCAAAAGCGGAGAGACGCATTAGACAGTGTCCACGTACGAAAATGCGATCATTCTATTGTTTTTCAGTTTTTTTGTTCCGTTTATAAGAATACCTCGAAGGCGTTATAACAAGATACCTTTAAACGAGTCGTAAAAAATGTAGTTTTTTTTTAACTACAAAAAAATAAGTTTTATAGCGGTGACCTAAAGGATATTTTATTTAAAAAAAGCATGCAGTTAGATTTGATTAGGAAACATAAAAATATACCATCACTGTGAAAAAATATTTTTAATATAAAATTTGGTAGATTTTATTAAAAATCAATTCACTGCCAGTTTTTTTGTGACGTTTATTCAAAATACGTGTTTTAACGAGTAATATATATTTAATATAAATAAAAAATAATCATTACATATTATTACAGATTTTATGTAATATTATAAGATTTGTAATAACACTTGAATAAAAACCAATTATAAAATATTATTAATGGTACCATATTATAAATAGCTTAATGAGTTTTATAGAATCATCTGTTCATAAAATGTTTGTAATTTTTTCAGCTTTATATTAATTAATTACTTTATGAAAACACGATTGGGTTGTGCTTATTACTATGTGCTTGTTTCTACCCTCTATTGCTATAAATGCTGTTAATGCTATTTAATTAACGTAATGAATTAAACAATAGATATGATTGTATCATATTAATTCTAGTGCTGACATCTAACTTCGTCGCTGCACATAAATCAACAGACGCAGTGAAACCTCTGAACAAAACGCTCTTAAGTACCCTATCATTAGGGTCATAATCACTTGCCTGCATACGGGGGTTGTTTGGAAATGGTTTAATTATTGATTAAATGTGGCGCCTTGACATTCAGGGGTGGATTCAGAAGCCGTTTGTTTGGCTAGGTTTAATTTGAGGGAGCATCGGAAGTTTGTAGAGCTCTGTGTATTTACATAAGACCTTAATGAGAGGGTCAAACCATATCGTCATATGAATCGTGGGTATATCTCTATAAGTGGTAACTACACAGACAGAAGTGGATTGGAACAGACTCACTAACACTAGTATGACGATTTTCCTGACTCGAAGCAGTAAGTAGTAATCCCAATTATCAATAGCAGACTAATTTAATTAACAATACTTCGGATTTACTTCATACAAAAGCGCTCACAGCCTTATTGTATTCATAACGTAAATATAATGCAAGAAATATTGTGTTTATTAAATTTAATGAGATTTTGTTTAGATTATAAATTTATGTATATTTATAGTGTAGAGATATTTAAAAATAATTCGTTTTAACGCTATTTATAGCAAAGTGTTATTTAATATGACTTGAATGTACATTCAATTTACTATAAATAAATTGTTAAAAAAACATTCGAACGAAGTAACTTAAATGTATTAAAAATATCAAAAAATTTAAATTTATATGAGTACTTGTTTCAACTTTTGTAAAAATGTGTAAAATATGTCAAAAAAAAATTATTTCTTTTCAAATACAATAACTGATTTAATAACTGTAAAACCATTTTAAAAAAATATTGGTGGTGTAAATTAAATTTTGTTTACTTTTAAGCCATTTTTAATTATATTTGAAAACTTGAATTTAAAATAAATGTATAATATGTTTATTTAAAAAACGAGTACGATAGGTTTTATTGACCGATAAATAAAATTAATGTTTCCATTCCTCATATATAACATATCAATGCAAGAATAGTGCGGAATCACTCAAAAGACCGTCATAAACGAACCTACCTCATAATTCATAATCGTCGTCTTCCCTTAGTATTAGCATTTAGAATTAGCATATGCAGGCATATCGCAGACGGTCTAACCCCCCAGAAACTCGGTAAACACAACCCCTAATTGTAGGGACAACAGCCTGAACCTTTCACCCTCCCAGCCCATTTGCATAGGGGGTAGATTGTGATGAACCTTCATATTATTTTGTCTTCCGATATGCAAGGAGTGCATCTTTTAATTTTTGTAGCGATTTAATCATATACAGTCATACCCCGCTTTACGCGACCCCATTATGCGCGGTTTCACTATAACGCGAATTTCAAATTTCGCGTTAAAATGCCTCGCACTACGCGAATTTTTTATTTTAAGAATGTGTATGAACATAATGTAGTCATTGACTTCTCTTAACAATTAAAAACAGCGTTGGGTGTTATGAACGTATTTTACAAGAACGTAAAAGATACGCTACCCTAAAGACAATGGATATATTTTTCAGTAAAAATAACATGTAATACTGCATAAAGTGTTCTTAGAATTAAAGTGATTGATTCAAGATTCGTACTTTTTTGTATTAAGTTTTGACTATGTATGTATGTTTAATCGTAATCGAATTTCACTTAACGCGATTTTTTCCGGAACGTATCCCTCGCATAAAGCGGGGTATTACAGTATTTAGTTCAACTCTTAAGTAAACAATGTGTACAATAAAAATATAAAAACGCAATTAGTATTATCCTGGTATTTATAAACAATGCCCGCTCTGTATCTTTTCAAAGTTAAGTTATAAGATATTTCTTACAAAGTCACATTGAATAATGTGAATTAATGTATAATGGTGAATAAAATACATTAATTGTTGTATTTTTTAGTTAAATTTATCAAAATCACAAATAAAACTAAAGGACTGCAATAAAAAAAAAATTCATGTACGCACACATAATGAAAAATCAAAGTTGAGTATAATAAGACTTTGTTAGCTTATGTATAAGGTTTGCTAATTGAAAAATGATGCTAGTATTAATTAATATTAATGACAGAATAATTTTCAGTTTAATCACAATATGATACACAAAGCTTTAGTATTATTTTCACTCACGGCTTTGCATTTCTACCCCAAACATATTGCGGGGGCGGATATAGAATTATCAGTTACCATTTATAATGCATGCCACAGGAAGGCTGTTTCTTGCGGAAGGGTTGACGGCGGCTTCATGTCTCATTTGTGACTGAATCATTATAGGGGATGAAAGTGATACTTTACCATCCGAATTTTCAGAGAATTTAAAGCATAATTATAATGTTGGGAGGCGCGATGAAGACTTCACTCTTTCATTGTTGATTAAGCTTTAATTTATTTAAATGTAAATTAATGCTTTGTTTAACTTGACGTTCTGATTGAAATATACAATCACGCTATACATGTTCTCCTCATAAAAATTAAATAAAAAATTGTAGCAGATTACAAAAAAAAAATTTACCCAAAAACTCATCCCATTATAAATATTCATACAAAACGCAATAAAATATATTATTATATATTTATATTCGAATGGACCTGGTATGTTAAAGTGATTATTGTCAGAGTAGTGGTTGTTCGGTTGCCTAATAATGAAAACGAAAATTTTTCTAGTATGCAAGTTTTTCTAGTATGCAGATGTGGTAAATTACATATATATGACATCACATAAATATTCTAGTAAGTACTAGATCGTATAATTAAAGGCTCGTCTATTGGACACGAACCCGTGAGAAAAGGGCGACTGGAGTAGTGATTGGGTGGGCGGCACGCGAGGCGATGGGGACAAGGGCGACACGCGCCATTTGAGGGCGAGCAAACAACCGACGGCGACAACCGTGATGGCCATCGATGCACGAGAGGGGGTTGGGAAAGTGTCGTCATCACGTTCATTTTGAATTATGGGGTGAACATCGTCATTTGTTGATAATGATTAAGTACATTTTTTCAAATATTGAAAATTAATTAAAGACACTCTTGGAAAAATATCAATATTCAATTGGCATAATAAGTACGTTGTTTCATTTATAGGATATGATTGTTAAAAATTGTTGCCTAGTACTAGTGATTCGTTGGTATAATTGGTAATGCACCGGCCATGTGAGCTTGGGGATGTGGGTTCAAAACCCACACAAATCACGATGATACTTTTCTAAGGGTTTCTTTAATCAATTTTCAATATTTGAAAAAATGTACGTAATCATTATCTATCAATCAAACCTCTATAGCATAAATCGTACTTCCTGTGAGACGGTCTTCACAAAAATCAATAATATATCGTCATTTGTACTTCAGTATATACATTTACTAAAAATTTGCTGTTTTAAACATCTTTATTTACTCTTAAAATATAAATATACTATAGATGAAAATGATATTTTATTTACAAAGATCACGACCTATGAAATCATGTAGTAAGTCTATGTATGATGAAAATTGCTGATTACCAATTAAACTCTTTTCTTATTATTAGTTCTACAGTAATTTTTTTGACAGAGAGTATTTGGTAGAATTATATATTAATATTTTAAATAAAATACTTATGTGATTTTTCCATATGTTTAATTTTATTGGTGACCAGTAATCTATCGAGCATCTTATTTAAAAATTTATTTAAAAAAAATCATTAAATATTGACCGAAATCCTTATATCAAATACACAAAAGATGAATTTAAACTATAAAGTGTTTTTCCGGAAAATTAAATTTTATTTACCAAATTTACCAGTTTATTATCTAAGTAAGAGCGCTTTATGAAAATTTGTTTCTATCAATGTAACAAATAACAATTAACTGGAAATTCAAGCGAATATATTGTATGTATATTTTATATTTGCTAATCGTTTAATCGAAAAATTAAATTATTTTTTTATTTTATTATAAAAATATATTTATTATAATAAAATAAAATTTTATTGTTGTTTAATTTTTTTTACCACAAAGTACTTGTTCAAAAATATTACTACAACATTGTTGTTTTCATATTTTTGAGCATTGGGTTATTAACGAACGTATAGGTAGTTTTACAACTGCGGAGTAATATTGACGTTAAATAAGGCTCGATGTTTTTACTGCACTGGAACGATGACTATAGAGTGAAAAGGATTGCACAAAAAGCAGGTGATCTGCATTCCCCTGCATTCAATAGCCTGGACACCCACATGTCTGTTACAGTGACGAAGCGAGTAATTTCCTCATATTTGCGGTTGGAAGCGCTGAAAGAACAATCGCTGTCGTATGCGAGGATATTCGTATTAAATATGCTGGCTTTGTTACGAATAACGATACCGTATTTGTATAGGCTGCTTTATTTATTTTATAATAAACCCTTTTGTTATGAACATTTAATATACACAAGAACAAATTTTAAACTTAATTTTTTGTATTTCGAAGGATGGTCGTCTTTTAAAACAAGCATTAAAAATCATTTCTACATAATTAAGAAATATCGGTGATGAGATTACGAGTAAGATTTGTGTGTGATATTTAAAATGTGGCATAACAGACTATTCAATTGTATTGCACAAATATACGCTACGGAAAGCAATATTTTACTAAAATTAATAATCTAATTACTTAAGTACATCGTGTGTTTAAAAAAACCCATCCACAGTGATTTATTCAGATTCAGTGATGAAGTAAAGTTCAGATTATCTTTATGGAAGAAGAGAGCAAAAAGTGCTATATTTCTTTCGCTTAAACACTTTTTGAACAGTTTCGATAATATATGCTCATTAATTGAAAAGTTGTTAAACAATTCTTAATCAATTTTGTTTTAATTGTAAAAGCAAATCATTTCTGATTTTTTTGCGTTGACTATACATTCATTAGTGAAATAATTTTTCATTAGTATCTAAACTTATAGTTTGTATCTGTAGTTTCATAAAATGATAGTCATTCATACTTTGCTCACCTGATACTCCAACACATATCCTTTTAATCTAATGGTCAAACAGCTTACCTGGAACAAAGAAAGTGTTGTCGTTAGTGCACGATTAAACTAAATTAATTTCGCATGCATAAACTTAGCGTTTTGAATGTAATTACATTAATTATGATCGGTTTGGGCTGATTGGACAAGTGAGGCGGGGAGGCGAGGAGGCGCCGCGTAGCTCCGCACACAATTAGCAGGTAAGTGAGTGCTCGAGACGTTACACGTAATTCCTGTTTGTTGATACAGCGTGCCCCCGGGCGGCGGTGGCCGGCGCTCCGCCAGTGGCTCCCAAAGTTTCCTCCGCCCAGAACCAATAGAAACCGATTCATTTTACACTGGATATCACCGAAAATACTGCTAAAATATACTTGATATTAAAAAAAAAAAAAAAAAAAAAACAATAGTATGTTATGCCACATATTTAAAATCACACACAAAACCATAGTAAGCTTATCGCCGATATAACTTCAATATATATAATGATGTGGAAATGATCTCAGTTTTAATACTCGTTTTTAAAGACGAGTTTTCTTTCTTTCGAAATCAACCGGACAATCATTATCAATATTTGTTCTTGTATATATTAAATGTTCATAACGAAAGGGTTTATTATAAAATAAATTAAGTATTCCATACAGGGAATCTATATTTGTGACGAAAGCAACATATTTACGCATACGACTACTTACGCATATATGAGAAAATAAAATTTCTGATTTTATTTTGAGTTCAATTAAATAATAAAATATATATTATTATACTTTTTTACGTATTATTTATTGGTTATCATGTTATCAGCTATGATATTTAATAACATAATGTTTTTGTAATTCATCGCATATTAAATATGAAAACGCCAACACAAAAAAAAAGTATCATTGTCGTATAATATAATACCAATAAAACACTTTTTTTAAATTATGTAATGTACAAATACCATTTAAGTTTGTAGTACTCCATATTAAAATTAAAAATAAATTGCCAAATGTATAGTTACAATTAATTTAAAAAAAAACAGAAGGTGTTCTAGAAAATCACTTTACATAAGGTTATATAATGTTTTTATTTTTAAATTTTACATTTGTTATAGTTAGACATTTTATTGTTTTCATTTCCAAAAACTAAGAAATGAAGTTTTATATTTCATAAAATAAACTTACGTGGTAATATTCATCTTACCCAACTCAATATCATAACTCAAAATTATGATTTTTTTAGGTATGGTGTTGGTCCTATAATCAATATTTAAGTATATACAGATACGAAGAAAAGTAGTCTGTTAGCTTCGCGGACCACCGTTGAATAGCCCGCCTGAATATTCTGCCTGAGTGGGTTCCGCAAGCCTGCCTCGGTAATATTATCGTATGGTAATTGAATAATTTTTACTTATCGCTTAAAGTGACAATTTTATGATGTAATTAGCCTGGTGGAGCACTTTGCACGCTCGCCGGAGACTGATGGGCTCTCTGCTCGCATCCTTGGAGGTGGCACACTAAATATTCAGTTTAAAGTACAGCTCCGTTACATAATTAATGTGGGAAAAAGTTTTCATAAAGATAAGAAAAAACTTATTAATATTAAGAAATTAATGAAGATATTTTTCATGGATGTTCTGGTAGTGATAGATGTGAAAACCGCTTTTTTTTTTTTTAGATTTTGATGTTTCGACTCTGATACTGAATTTATTTTCAGAAAATGATTATATGAGGCTATACAGTATTTTCAAGAAATTTTCCATTTCTTCAACCCTTAGAGTAGTATAATTCGATACATATATTTGTGAATCAATTTATGAAATCGTTGCTTAAAAATTACAATACCCCGCCCGCCACTGAAATTTTTTTTTTTTTTTTTAATTTTATTTGTAGAGACGCAACGCTTTGAGGACGCCTCAACATATCCGTTATTTCATTTCAATACCTCGAATAAACAAATTATCACCCTCGCACCTGCGACCCCCGCCGGCATGTGCCTGACGAGCTGCCGCGACGGGCTGCGGTCGGCGCGACAACTCGCGTCGCGGCATGTGGCCCGAGCCCCGAAACGGTCATTATTGTAAAGGTCCGAAGCTCGCGTGGCCTGATCGCCCGGACTCGCGTTTAACCAAATTACTGCAATTTCGGTGTGGGAGCGGAAGTATGAGACATAATACAAAACGCCCGAGTCGCATTGCCCGCACGCATGCACCGGCCTGCTCATTGTATTGATTAACGGATTACAGGATTGCGCTCTAAATTAACTATAAATATCTTAAATAATTATTTTATAAAAAAGTTATAAGCATCTTATTTCACTATATATATCAATCATCATTCATTGAAGACAATATACAGTAGAATCTATAACGTTGCTACATTAAGAATTTCACAGTTTTTACCATCAATATTTCGAAACATTAAAAATTTACCTGATGTAAAGATAAAAAGGTTGTACAAAATACAAAGTCGCAGTAGTTAAAAAGACAAAGGCCGCCTTTCCGGGAGGTAAGATTTCAATCCCATATGTGTCTCTATATATTTTAAGAATTTCTAGCTATTTGCGCGTGTATAGATACATAATATTAATCTCGGATTCCAGCACTAATAATAAAAACTTTCACATCATCAAATCAGAGCTTACTCTAGACCTGTTTGAAAATATTATTGAGAAATAATAATAAAATAAAATTATTATAAATTAGTGTACACTCCGTAGGTAGCGTTTTAAAACAAACTTCCAGCGCCCGGCTGAGCGTACGGGCCTTCCATCGTAATTAATACCGTCGCACAGGTGTCGGGGGATAGAACAATCAGCCGCACTTCAGTTAATTAGCGTTTCCCAAAATCTCGGTTAAAACAATCAATCTTTTAACTAGCGGGTATTATTCGTGTGTCAACGATCTGCGGGAAGTTCCCAAACACTCGCCACGCTCCGGTTCTCAGGTGACAGGCGGAGTCGCCGCGGCGAGGCATCGTGGGACGCGGCCGGCTCGTTAGCCCCTAGTTCCGGATTACTTACTCTACGCATCGTGGTGATTCCTGAACTTATAGAAACACATTATAAAAAAGATTTCACCGTACAACAAAAATATTTATAAATATTCCTACGTCTAAGCACTATCAATGTATTTGTATCGGACGAGGCCAGCTATATACGTTTTAAAATTGTCAGTGTACAGCAATTATATTAATCTTGCTCTTGCTGTTGTGTTTGCAGCCTGATGCCAAAGAAATATCAGATCTGAATACTAAAACTTTGTAAAGAAATAATAGCAGCAATACGCAGATCTTTCCTTCGAATATAAAACAGTGGTGTACTATATACGTTTTAAAATTGTCAATGTACAGCAATTATCTTAATCCTGCATTTACTCTTGTGTTTGCAGCCTGATACCAAAGAAATATCAGATCTTAATACTAAAACTTTGTAAAGAAATAATAGCAGCAATACGCAGATCTTTCCTTCGAATATAAAACAGTGGTTTATAACAGTCATGTCAAAGATACGGCCCGCGATCGCAATGTGTCACAGAAAGAAGAATCATGTCTTTTAGAGCTTTTAGACTTATTTTATTTGAATCAGGCCCGCCTACACATACTAAATTTAATATATGGCCCTCTGCAAAATTGAGTTTGACACCTCTGATTTAGAAGGACTAGGAGCTATATGCGTTTTAAAATTGTCAATGTACAGCAATTATATTCATCCTGCATTTGCTGTTGTGTTTGCAGCATGATGCCAAATAAATATCAGATCTTAATACTAAAGCTTTACTAATGCAGATCTTTCCTTCGAATATAAAACAGTAGTGTAGAAAGACTAGTAGACTAAATTATCGATGGAGACAAATTGAGCCAACGCTCTCGTCAGTAGGCATAGAGCTGCTGCTCAAAGAAGGACAATAAACCTGCCATTCTGAGAACAAAATAAATATAAAAAGACCACACAGAACTGAAGAGTATATAATTTGTACATTAAAAAACCACAAAAACTTTTATTTAATAACAGTATGTGTTTACATACGCGGTCGATATATTTTAATGAAGAATTTTTCTTGTCGTTCTATACGCACATTGTGCATATAAAAAACACTAATCTTAAAACCAATTTTGTTAAAAAAAAACCGATGTTAATTCATGAAAATTGTAAAAAAATATATCAATATCTTTCCATAAATATTTAACGAGAAAAAAATGAATCTGATGATGTATAACACTTTGTTGATTGAAAAATAGCCTTATTAACGTGTAACGAAAGTATCCAAACATTTTTGAGCGCCTTTTAGAGACACAACGGCTCTAAGGCCAAGCCGACTTTTTTTAATGGATAAAGGCCATATTTTAGGGTTGATTTGCCGGTCGAGCACAATGGAGACATCTGTTAAACGGCTCGCGCTTTAATACATATTAATAAAAAACGGAGCAGATCCTGGTGAGTAACGGGTGTTCCCAAAAGTCTGTCTTTTGTTAAAGCTCATCAACGAATCCAGGTAAATATTGTTATTATAATAATGCGCCCGACGCCACAAAAGTAAATTTTCAATGAAAAAATATTATGTAGGCGTCTTATTGAATTATTTATCATATTTAATCATTTCTTTGCCATGAAAAATATTCTTTACATGAGAAAGTATTTTTTACATTCACAACTATCTGCGAAATCGTATCATCGTGTAATAAAATATATTTATTAAGTTTCTCGAATGGCATATTACCTGTTCTTGAACATTTCCTTTATTATAAGTGCAGTGATGTCTTTTTTACATAATTTTCATTTACTAAACCCCTTATATTGGTGATGTTTATTTACACAAAGGATTTTCAATAATCACGTGTCATTTAACATTTAAAAATTTCGTCGTTTAAACGTCGTTAAACTTGTTTTTTTTTTTTTTTTTTTTGTACTATTGTACATTTATTTTTGTGCATATATGTGTTTATAACGAAACATACTTAATTTTAATTATTAATTAATAAAGTTATTATATAATGTTTTAATTTCCACTGAACATAAGCACGACCGCCTGTCGCCAGAGGCCCGGTCACGTGACCCGTCAGCTGTTTGACATTAGATTTATGCCTCGCCAGCAGTTCCGAAAGCCTCTGTAATTAAATACAATATTTATTATTAAGATATACGTTCTCAATTAGGACACAATAGGTGATCAGCTGCTTAGTGTCTGGGGGACCTTGGGTCCCGAAATTTATGCTTTGGTTTTTTTTTTTTTTTTTTTTAATAATGTCGTTTAAAATTTTAATTGCTGTGTTTTGAAAATGTCTTTGTTGCTCGGGGAAGTCAGTTCGTTATTAATAGACGTGACTTTTTTATATGTTGTCAAAATGTAAGTGTTAGTAAAAATGTTTATGAATTTTATGTGTAAGTCAAACATTTATTTTATTTAGTTTTTATGAACTGTTCAAATCTAGAAAAATATATTTTTAAATAGATTTTTATTAAAAAAAAAGGATTGAATACTGACAAATGGACTTGATGGGTTTTTCGTTCTCAATCCAATTTAATATTAAAAAGTAATTATTGTTATTTGATTATTTGTAACTCTTAACTTATCATATTGAAAAATCTGTTTTCTATTATTTTCAAAATAGATTTTTAGATTTTAAAAAAAAGTTCATAGTGCTTAAGATAAAGCGTATATATTTTATGGTCCCTAGTAAAAAGTGAAAGATCACCACAAAGCAAGCCTTCTATACTTGTTAGAATTATTAATATCCGTAATAATTCCCGTGTATTATACTATCGACTAATAATAAGGTTAATCTTGAAGAAGGGGCCTGTGTAAGCCAGCGCAACTTAAATTTGACGTTCCTAAGTATTCACATCCGCTCCCAGGGTTTTTGTTCTTTTTTCTAAGCGACTCGTTCACTAACCCTTCTATTTAGTTAATTTTAAAGTTAAACATACGTCGAGAGTCACGGAGCGACACGCCTCGAGCTCTGTGCACTCAATATACCTGCTTAGAGGAAATTACACTAGTGGTTGAAATTTATAGGCCCATTGCTAAATAGATTTACATTAAAAATCCATACTGGCTTACGTATTAATTATATACGTATTTTTCAATACTGAATTTTAAAAACATTTTCGAAATGTTATTTGATTTATGTTTTTGTATATTTTGTATGAGTATACGTAAAAATACCTCAAATTAAATAAAATTAATTTAAATCACCGTGAAACTGAAGTAACTATTTTCAAGTTATGTTGTATACATGCGTATAGAAAAAATAATTAAATTCATATATTACAAAAAAAACGCAATACATAGAGTTAGAGGTCAAAAGACAAGATACAGGTCGACAAGCAAGGGTTTAAAGACAATCGCGGCTGTGTTTAATTTGATACCTAATCTGATTTTAACTTGTTGAATATAAGAAAATTAAAATAACCTACAGAAGACAGTATTTTATCGTATAGACTTCTCATTTCTCTGAAAACAGGGGAACATATTCCAATAATTTTAGTTGTCTACTGAACAAGTATTTAATCAATTATAACAGAATCGTATTTTAAGAAGTTAAATAATATTTCATTTATAAACAAATAGTCAAATTATTGGTTACTCACTAGTTAGACCCACAGGCAGTCGAGATGTGCTTGTCCCTGATCGATAACCCTTTGAAATTGTTAATGTCACGGTCAATTCGGAAATCGGGTCTTTCTAAACAATGGTCATTTATTGACCGTGGTCAGTGGTCAAACAAATTGACCTTTTTTGGACTGGGCTCTAAATTGGATTTTAAATTTGATATCAAACTCGTTACGAGGGTGCGACCGTTGGGAACGATTGCCTATTGGTTGGTCGTTAACATTATTAAAAAAACAAAGTCCAGTTTTCGAATGCTTTTTTGTCAATATCAGATGGACAGTAAATAATAATGGACAATGTATTATTATTACCAAAACAAACAAATAATACAGGGTGTTTGTTAGATTATAAGGAGGTAGATCATATGTTATGCTATCGGGATATTTTAAATAAAAATTTCTGTTTTGTTATTTTCTACAAAAACTCATGTAAATAAAAAGCAAAAACCCTCTAGCCAATCGTGAACCAAAAAAGCTCTTTAAGAGTTGTCACAGGTTTTTCTTATCCTAACTGGATTTTTTTAAAATTACATATATAAAGTGCTTATATTTATACATTGTAGAAATATATTTATAGACAGCACAAGTGATACTCCGTTAAATGCCGATATAAACGAAGAGTCATTGCCTAAGAATAATATATCCGGTATATAAAAATACGATTTTAAGCCCTCAAAATTGATAGATCAAACTGGATTAGTCACACAATCATGGCAAAGACATCGAAATGCCGCCAGTCGAATATAAACAAATAGCCAGAGATTCCATCCATCCAGCTGGGCAGATGAACCTTAAACTGCGACAAATCGACTGGTAAATCAAAAAGGGACAAAAACCAATCGTGTAATGTCGCCGTGGAAAATTGATCGAACAATCAAGAGTCGCCGAAGCCTACCGGTGTGCCGCTTGAATTAACAATTTATTGGCGATCCCTGTACGGAGTGACAGCTGTCAGGGTTTCAGCTGATGCGAGGCGACTATCTTGGAGTTACCACACTTGTATATACACACATATGTAAAACAAATACATAAAATAATAATATTTGAAGATTGAATATTTTTTCAGGTAATTTTTTCTAGAATTTTCAACTCATGAGTATTATTACGTGTCATTAATAATTCGAAAGAAAAACGTTTGAGCTAGGTGGAGGTACAGTAAATATCGCAGAACTGCTCGACACAACACAAAATAACTTAAACAAAATACGAATTGTCACACTTATTTAACAGTTCGATAAGTTATAATCTATTGTTTTGAAACGTAATTATTATTTAAAATTCTCAACATAGCAAACGTTTCGCCGAACGAACTCTTTCCAACTGATATCTTGTTATCCTCTCGAGTAGCGCACAATACGCTAATATATCATACGCCAATAACACACTGGAAGTAAGGTTATATTTTTGTTTGTTACGAACAAGTGTCGACGGAATCAACCGATGTTACCCGAAGCAGGCAGCGGAAATTGTTATCTACCATCACTGTAGAGTACTATCCTGGATGTCAGCCACTTAATACTGACATGTATGATATAATATTTTAATATATTTCATAACTGATTGTACAAGTCGATGAATTTGTTGTTTTAATGCGTATCGGATACCAACTATAATCGTATAATACATATCAAAGTAATAAATAAAAGCTTATCTTATTATACGCATTACATTTGCCTACAACTATGTAACTAATAAACAATCAAAAATAAATATTTTATTTGTATTTCTTATTTACTTGCACCCGACCTTTTCTTTTCAGAGCAGAGGGGTTTTAAAGGTTTTCAACGTCCAATATCTCCCACCTTGCATTTTAGAAAAAAATCAATGCAAATACACAGTAAATCTTTAAATATGATATTTATTTAAAAGTTCCTTAAATATCCTTGAGGAGACGATAATGCATCAGATTTTATGACTACGGGTTTCACGGTAAAAATAATATAAGTATACGTCATGGAATTCTTCTAAATATGTTAAAGCTCGAAGGATTAACGCTTATGTCGGTATACGCCATCGACGCGTTGTTTACATAATGATCAGCCCATGGCAGTTGAATGCAAATGTTGTTAACACTTTCGGCGGCGGCGTATGAATTATTGATTAACCCGCGGCGCGTCCCCCGGGCTTCGCGTGACGCGCTCTCCGCAGCCTGCGATAATCTGTGGTCGCATATGCACAATAGCTGCCGATTGTCAATTTATCGGCAAAAGCTTGTCGGCACTGCAAGGGTTGAAATATGCCGCTGAAACGCATGCATGATATTTGTAAACCTGTATAAAATATTTGAATATTCGCTATTTTTAATGTGTGTGCGGTTTTCGAGAACAATTGGAATTACACAACATTCCGAGTAGATTTTTTCGGAAACTTTTAAAAAAGCATGTAATATTAAAGTTATTACACTGTATTGTTATGGGATACACAGGTTATCCCAATTGCAATCAAAGTTGATTATTGAATAATTTTTTTTTTAAAAGTCACATTGATGTGTTTTAAATTTTCGTACATAAAATTTCGGTACTTGTTTTTTATCCGACCACCAAAAAACTTGTACCTAACCTTTTTTTTTTTAACCTAACCTAACCTAACCCAACGAATCAAGCGGTCATGGAAATCTGCAATGAACGAAATAAACGCCACAACGGGACTCATCGTCATATGATAGATTCTTATCTCTGCGAGTACATGTACATTAAAAAAATTTGGTGGTCGGATAAAAAACAAGTACCAAAATTTATATTAAAAAATACAGTGGTGGATATCTGTACATTTTTCACCCTGTGGAGATCCTTAAAGACGAGAGTTTTATGTTAATAAGTAATAATCAACTCTCTAAGTACAAAATACTTTTTATGTATACATTTAACAAGTGATATATAGTAACAAATATTAAAAAAATTATTCCACTTTTACAGTTAAACCCAAAACTGATGCAAAATACACGCACCTGTTTAAGTTAGAAAGATGGTGATTTTAAATGGTGTTGCTTTATATTATTTTAAAAACCTATCAGGTATAATGCTGGTAAGACTGTATTACTATTGTTATGAAATTATAAGACAGTTGAAAAGAAAAAGATAGTTTTTGGTATAAAAATATTTACATTAATAAAACCGGCCAATTTAAAAGTGCTTACAGAAATGCATTGCATGTACGGATACCTAAGATTTATATACATGTTAACTTTGCGTAGTTTTGAAACTATTTCATACAAAATTAACGCTCTATTCAAACTAAGGCGTGCTGCAAAATATATACCCGCTATGTTATATACTTGTAACGTATTAAAATATGAGGAAAATGATGTCAATTATTTTTATCTTAACTGATAACAGTAAAGATATCCTTTATTACGGAAATGATAATGATAAGTATATAATAATTTTTAATTTCTTCAAATACTTTATTGATGCATTAAATATGCGTTAAACCTGTATATGCAAGTTAAACGCATACATCATTTTAAAAAATAAATTATTCACGTAGTTTTCTCTAGTTTTTGAAGTACGCTACTTAATATATTGATTTTAAACCAAATAAATTTGTATTTATCATTGAATTCACAATAAACAACAATTTAGACTATTCCTTAAACTATAATTATTTTTATTGATTTATAAAAATTTTTCGACACAAGTGCGCGTCGGTGCTTTATGCCGCCAGTTTTCAGCACTGAATATTTCTCAGCCTCGAGTTTCACGAAAAACTTGTAGAGGTCACAATAAGGCTTCTGAGGCTGTGACAGGTCCTGCCGCTCGATGCGGCGCCCCCGACTGCGCAGGCGTCCTCTGCCACCCCCACTCACCCCCACAACTGCGAGAAGAAAATACCGCCACAGCCTCTCAGGGTGAGACGTGCTGTGCTCTTAAAGCTGTTTTTTTATACAGAAAAAAACATTGAAAACTAGTATTATTGATTTATAGGCATATTTTTAAATATATCTATCATAAAATTGAATAAAAAATAAACTTATAAATAATGGAAGAGAACATAATTTATCACTTATCAAATAAAATACATTTTCTTATTTTTTTAATTTTATGTCTTCAAAATCTGCCTTTTTTTATTGGAAATATATTTTCAGGGAAATCAAAATTCAGCACGAGAAAAAAGTAAAATCAAATAAAAATAACATTCGCTAACAGTGATTTACAGATACGAGTTTTTTAAAAACATATTACGCAATAAAACAGTTATTTTTTATAATTTGTTACTTGTTACATATTACAAATGTTAAAAATTAAAAATGCCAGATATATTTTTCAGCTAGATAGCAGTTTTTAAACGATTACTTATAAATAAAAAAATATTAGCACTATCTAAAAACGAGGTAAAGTATCTATTCACTTACATTTTTTTTGAGGAAGTTGCCTTTAGATAGGAAGGTTATTTTATGAAACTTATCTCTTTCATTTTATTTGCTACATTACATAGTTTATAAAGACTAGCAGGTTTCAGAAACTGGGACATTTAAAGGAGATGGAAAGCTATACTTTAGAAAGTTACTTAGAATAGGAAATAAAAATTTGGTGTTTGTTTTACTAAACATATATAAATGGTTGAAAAATATCACAAGAGGACTATTTTTTTATGGAATGCCAAAAATTATCTGTAAGTATTTAATCTTTTTAATTATTTTAATTTATTCGAAAATTTCAACATAAAATAATATGGTTTAATATTCAGTTCACTTAATTGCAGGATTAAATTTTAACGAATAAAATAATACGTTTAAGTTGTTTTTTTTAATTCCTAAATCTAGCACATTGGAAAATGTGGAAGTTTGCGGTTCCAGACGACTGCAGCCCGTACAAGTTGAGCACCTAGAAGGCTGTATCTGCGGAGGCTGAGGCGGGATGAGCCGGGCGGAGCGGCTGGGCGGCGGATCGATAGGGCGGGCCTTCCCCGCTCCTCCCGCACATCTGCTTGAGGATCAGAAACAACACACGGGGTATTACTCGGAGACCCTTTGTGTGTGAATTAAACTGTGTATTTACGTCACATACTCAAATTTTAATACTAAAAATATAGCGTCGATGTAATATTATTAAACTATTAGTCTATCTCCTAATTGATAATAAGTTGACTTGATTTTTAAAGTTAATAAAAAAAGCTCGTATTACTTGTGGTGTACGATGAGTTATAATATATGTACAAAATTATGCTGGTTTAATTGAAATTATTGATTTTTTTATCAAATTTGAAATCATTAATCTATCAACAAATTTTATGAATATTGATATATGCTTACAAATATTTTTGCAAAAAATATTGTTCCACAGCATCTGATATTATTTTTTTAAATGTAGTGCTTTATGTAGCAATAAAGTAGAACAATGCCTCAGATCAAAAATATATATATATATATTGTGTAATTTGTATAATAGTATTCTTGATTTTTTAAAGTTTTAACTAATCGTCCTAATAATATATATTTTTAGTGAGTTCTTTTAGTAATTCAAATTAGATGTTTTACAATTGCCAATGATTATTTGTTACTTTATTCACATTGTTAGCTTTGTCAACTGTTTGCATTGTGTGTCACAATAAGTATTTAAATGTCATACAAAGATGACATTATTGAAAACACAATGCCCATTTCAATAATAACATGCATGACAAACGAACCGCCATACAATTTAATCGCTCATTCACTAAAATGCAAAAGTTCTCACAGCACCGCGATATCACTTCTATCAATCGACATTATTCTCAATACTCATTGAGAGATGACGCAATCAAGGTCAGAAGGCCAAGGTCACCACGCAGCACGCCAACCCGGACGAAGCCCCTTACACATGCAGCGACACAACTTACAACCGACTTGCAATAAGCAAATAGCGCCCTATTAAAAAAATACACCCGATATAAAAGGAGTATATTGGCTGGTCGCAAATCGGTCACAAGTGGCTTTAGTGTGAATTTCCCGTTTTTTTTTTTTAAATCTTTTTATATTAAGACAATTAATGTATAGAGCTCAACCAAAAAAATTAAAGTCACGACACCACTTCCAACTGACTTGCAATTAGTCGATAGTATCTTACTTTGCGTTGTTTACTCAGGCAAAACTATAAAGAACTCACAAAATATAGGGGCTCTATTCGTTGATTACCAGTCGGTTTTCAGTTGCGTCGCTGTGCGTGTAGGGGGCTCGGTTCGGGCGCAAACGGCCGGCTGGAAAGTGTCGCGCGGGTCAGTGTCAACAGAAGTGTCGCTGCGCGCAGGCCCCGCCCCCTCGGTGACATCCAGCGCGGCCGCCCATTGGCCGGAGACGAGTGCAGTCCCGCCCCTCGCGACACTCCGGGCCAATGGGAGGAGGGTCGCGTGTCGCCCAGGCCAATGACAACTCCCAGTAGAGTGACATTTCTGAGCGGTGCCTTTTTGCGCGCATTGCTCGAGCGGAGCTCCGACCGCCGGCTACACACGCGACTCCACGACTTGCGACCAACTTGCAACCAGTTAATAAAGTCCCTTGATATTAAGTGTTTTTTTATGATAACAAAAAACGATGACAAGATCTGTAAGTTCATTCAAGTCAATTTTATTTATATTTTTTAAAAACTGTTATTTTTTAATTTTGTATGCCTTATACTGCACATAGGAATGAAAAGTGGAAAAAAGCCGTCTACAGCTGAAGCGACACAACTTGTGACCGATTTGCAATCAACCAATAGCTTCCCTTTACTTTGGGTTTTTTAAAATGATTTTGCCGAAGTTAACAACGCAAAGTACGACACTATTGGCTAGCTGCAAGTAAGTTGCAACTTCTGTCGTAACGTATCTATAGGGCTTTAGTTCCCTCTCGGGTGCGCGTCCTTCGCCCTAACCGCCTGTTTGCCGTATTAATTTGAAGTCATCTTCAGTTTATGCCTTTACGATTATGACAACCGAGTTGCTCCTTTCTCGGAACGGTCGTCACAGCGACAATAAAACTTTATGGTCTTTCGGTACTTGACGATACGGGCTAACGTTCTCTGGCAAACCGAGATAAAAAATCTGAGGCGGTAAAATCTTACCGAGACTTCAGTTAATAAAGCCCTAAATCAATAAAATGCAGATAATTAATCTTCGCGACAGCGAAATTCCATTATGACGTCACTGAATCTTAAGCACCGAATGAGGCTCCTGATATTGCCAAGAAGATAAGTAAAATGTTGCGATTTACATTTGTTCAATGTGTATATTTTTTGACACCTTTTTATGGTGGTTTTTTTATCATGCGTTGATTCTCAGCCAACAGTTCTTCTCCATTTGATATCCGCGCAGACAGGAGAATCTCTAACTGATATAAGACTCAAACTTGCTTCGTTTTTATAATAATACATGCTTAAACTGCTGCTTTTTTTGCACTAAAATTTTTGTCACTTAATGTTATTAAAAAACGCTACGCTTTCTAAGGTACACAAGGTTCTTTTTGTGAGGATCGGAAAGCCAGAGAGAAGGGTTTATGTCTTCGAGTTTATGTGGATGTCATTTTTTGCAGGGAGCTGCAAAGTGCACACAAAAGTTCCCGAAGAGGTGACTGGAAGATGACAGTTATTGTAAACATGTGGAATGTTGGTTTCACACTTTGCCTTCTTCGAGGTGTATTTTGTATTGAATTAGAATTTTTATAACATTTACAAATAAAGGCCTTGCCATTAACCCTCAATAATACACTTACGATGAAAACTTTTTTCTATAAAAAACAACCTATTGTTTTGTTGATTTTTTCCCCCATTTTCCTTCTTTTCATAAATTCTGTATCTTAACTTATTTTAAAACATTTTAGCCAAAAGATGTCATAAAAATCGCATAAATTACATAGAATATATAATTGGTTTTGTTTTAAATTTCTTTGAATACTATACAAAAACTAAATGCACCGTTGATTGAACTTTGAAAAGCGCTTATTACGTATTGGCTTAAAGTGAACACAAAATCCAAATCAATTTTATTTTTCAAATTTGAGATAATCTTAAATTCTCGTATAATTTTAAGAATACAAAATAGTATTGATATTCTACTGTTGTAAGATTAGTAGGATTTGTGCAGCTTTGTGATATGAGTCTGATGCTTTGTATGGCTGAAAATGGATTTCGAGCACAACGCAAAATCGCACAAAGAAGAACATTTAATATTAGTCATTTTTTATAATTATAATTTTTCGACAGGTCATTCTCGATTCTGAAACAATACCCTGGAAGATTCAATATAAAACGTTTCGTGAAATTCAAGTTTTTAAAAAATCCAGTAACAACTAATTAAAAACACCTAGAAGCCTATTAAACCAATATGTATTTTTTAATTGCTCCAGCCAGTTTCACGGTGCTTTAATTGAGATTCTGTCCTCAGTGCGCTTTTACTGTCATCCCTCCAGGATGGCGCAATTAGTCCTCGCCAGCTCTTCCCACGCCAGTCCGGCCTGCAGTTTTGTCCTTTGATAAAGCGCCTCGCCGTATAAACAAATAAATAAACAAAATAAAAACCAATCACGCACGATATCCATCGATAATCATGAGAACACGACTAATTAAAACGACGACCTAGTCTCTCGTGACGATTGTGTAAAAGTAGGGATTTTCTTTTTTGTATACAACTTACCGATTACTGTTTTTATAATTTTGATAAATCGGCATTTTATAGTGTTTCTTTCTGAGTTTATTTTAAGTAATTGATTAACATATAAAACACCGAAAAATATGCTCAAACGGTAATTGTTAGCAATAATAATTTTTATTTGTAGCTTAATTAAGTATATACGGTTTTATTCAATAATTTTCTCTTTTTAACGTATTAATGAAAGACATATTGTACTCATTTTTATATTTTAAATATTTATTTGATAAATGAAAATAACATCGCACTAGGATATAAAAGCTAATTTGGAGTGCAAAACATATCTGGTCCTTGGGCATCGCGGCTCTCCAACGCTGCCGTGATTATTAGGTTTATTTTTAACCAGAAAGACTTTACTAGGGGTTGTAAAAGGCTGTAAACTCGGGATCTTTTCATCGACTCGGCCATAAGGTTCTAACAAAGTTGTCTCTATGCAATAAACGGGAGACGTCGGCATTTTGGTATTTTTTTGGTTTGTTTTTGTTTATTGTCGGTTGGGGCGGCATGTGTTGTATATTTATTGTTTTTATTATTATTGCGGCAGAGATGGACACATGACGGTCGAGTGTCAAAGGCTTTTGGGAATCCTTCATTTTTACAACCTCTTATTCAGCAGCTTGCAGTGATGCTCAAGCCACAGAATCATACATGAATAGTATTTAACCATTAAATAACGACTAATCAAATTGTGGACCATGTCTACAAATACTTTTATATTCATATTTACACGCAGGCGTAAAAAATGTTTTGGACAAAAATGGAATTAAGTTTTTTTATTTCATGTAAACGTTTGTTTTATACAATATGTTTAAAGTGAGCCTCATTATGTAAATATGTATGTAAGTCAAATAATATTTAATTTAAAAAAAAATCAAATGTTTTCAACTCCTGGCTACAAAACTAATCAGGAGCTAGGTTGCGTCTATTTTTATCACTAATGAAAAAAAAAACCATAAAAACCATTGACAAAAGGCAACATGTCTCGTATATCCTTTGAATTGCCGTCAACGCTTAACGCCACTGCGTCTGTAATTTTCCGATTCCTGTGTTTGATTTTATGACACGTCATTGCCTTTGTTAATATTGCGTCCACGCGGAGATCCCTTTTTGCGTCCAATCAAGGCGTCACCGACGACAAATCTCGGAATTCTCACATTTGTCACATTTCTAAAAATCTTGTTATGAATAAAAAAAAATTAAATTTTTAGTATCCTTGAATCCATAAAGCCGATTATACACGTTGCGATATAACTAGAGACTGATTTGCAATTGTACAATTACAGCCTTACTTTATTTCGGGTGTTTTTTTTAATGATTTTACTTGAGTAAACATCGCAAAAGAGAACGCTTCTAGCTGATAGCCAACTACAAATGCAGCGACACAGCTTGCAATCCACTGAATCACTGATGAAATTATATTTCATCTCTCTTGTCATAAAATCGACATTGTTTTAAAATGTTGTTATTTGGCACATGCAATATACAGCATCTGCGATCAAACTGAATAAGCAATTATATTAGGTTGTTAGATAGTGCGAGTTGCGAGGCACATTTATGAACGAGAATCAAACCCCCAGTCAATGGCGTAATCAATTAATTAAAAGACCATTTAAATAATAAAAATATAAATTATCCAGCAAAGTAAGTAATAATTATTCTGTATTATAATTTTTTTTGTATGTTTATTATTTCTGATAGTTTGTTAAAATATTTGAGTGTATTGAGTGAGTTTGAGATAATTGATTAATAAAATATATAACAATTCCGGATATAGCTTAGTGTGTATAATATATAAAACCATTCATTTATTTTCAGTGTGCATTCTTACAATGTATGTAATTTTTATTTTAAGCGTTTGTTGTGTGAAAGATGCATTGGTTTGCAGATACGCGGCTATTGAGCAGGCGCCAGCGGTTGTAATAAATACTTTTCGTTTCAATGTTAATATTGTTTTCAACATATAAAAAGCAACGTCCATAAAATATTTAACTCTTGATTGTTTACAAGAGATGAGAAGATCCTCTTTATGCTGCCTAAGCACACTGCAACACAACTGACGACGAACAGTGAGCTTAGCACTAGCGTCCTCGTTTACGTTTATTATTTTTAATTGTAACTATTTAATAAAGCTAAATACGCTATTGGCAAATTACCATTTGGTTGGCGGATGTGTCGCAGCGTGTGTATGGGGATTAATTTTATTTTGTGAAGGAGGATCTCCGCAATACTCTGCCGAGAAGGTCGACGGGAACCTCATTCCTTATCTGTCACCCGCCGGACGGTTCCTTCATTATGGAGTCATTTTGGGGGTGGGGCATCCGTAATCAGAGGGAGAGGGCGGGACGTCGTTTGTCTCCCCTCAGATTAGTCCATTCTGATTATTAAATTTTTTAATTAAATCGTTTTTGGTTATTGTGGGCTTATTGTTTGTGCCACTCATTCCAAATACCTTGATTTGTGGTGTGTGTACGTTTCTAAGCAATCAATAATTTAATAGATAATATTTTGTGTAAAAATATAAAAATGGCAACAATATCTTGATGTAGCATTAAACGTTTTAATTTTAAAGAAAACGCTAGTGGATAAGCTATTTTATTAGCTTTGTTTTTTATGATTTCTGAAAAATATCTAGGATATACCATATTCAATATTTTAACCAAATAATGGAAATCAACTCTGCATTAGACGACAATTTTTTTCGGTTTACAACACGAGACACATAAACTGAGACTATATTCTTTATAGTAGCAAATTCAACCATAATTTTATGGATTTTTAGGTAACCGGGCGTAAATATCATACAAGTAAAAAATCAAAACGTAAAACAACGTTGATACTTGAAGATAATAATTTATTTTAAAGCAACCGGTTTCGCCAACAGTGAATTATGGTTAAAAAAAGTGTGGACAAAAATCCCATTTCTTTCTCAGAAAAACACAAGGGCTGAAAAAAACTGAACTAGTAAAAGCAATCATTAATAAAAGCGTCTTTGCTGTGTTTATACAATATGTTTATTGCTCATCTAAATGTTAATTCCATTGACCTTGAATAATTCCGAGTCTCATTTGCAGAGCTCCGGCGCGAGTCCCACGGCGGCCGATCAGTCAACCGGCCGGCCTCAACGAAATGGCATCGCGATTCCAATTCCAAACAAAATAATAGTCCTGTCAGAGGGCGAGACCGACACATCCCGGCATTAATCAACAAGATATATGCCGCCCCCCTCCCCTCGCACCCCTCCCCCCACCCCCCACCCCCCCGCCCCCCGCCCCCGCCCCGCTCCGACGAAATTACGTCGACCACAAAAAACGCGGCAGCCTCCGCCCCGACGGTCATTTAACAAAAGCACCAAACCCGAAATTATAATAATGACTTTCTGCGGCCGACCCGCCCTCTGTTTGACGCTAGGGAGGAGGCAGGGTTGCCGCTGGGATGACGAATCCGACGTCGCAGAGCCTTAGTCGAATTGGCATCAGATCTATGCGTATGCAGATTCTGGAAAAATGTTTTTGCAAATGTAAGCAAGTCTTATTGAAATACCTGGAAAAATATGCTTTTACGAACAAAGAAGAAGCATGCAAGCAACAAATTTAAGCGCCTCGCACACGATGCGATTTATCGCATGGTTGTACCAACATATTGTGCCGAAAACTTCCAGCCACTAAAAAATAGCGTCCTACATTTTAGGAAAAGCCATAAAAATACGCTATTGGCTAGTTGCAAGTTGTAGAGTAGAGCGCTTAAAAGTGATTACTTATTTTGTATACTGTTTTTTGTAAATATAAACTGCTTTTTACACTATTAATTATATTTTTTACAGATAAAAAAATATATCAAATACTTTGGGATACAAGTTGTATGTATATAAGTTGAGCAAATATTGATCGGTTATAAATAAATGTGCTTGTTGGATGTTCGAATCCGACATTGTCGATCCGACAAAACGACATTCTGAGCGCGACCAACGAAACCACAAATCTATATGGCGCTTCCCCAAGGCGCAACTCAAAAAACCGGAACGAATCCCAAACCGTATCATACCGTCCTTTATGTAGTCCTCCCGGCATATACGGGGAGTGGGCATCTCAGCCGAATGCCCAGACCCTGAATTTCAGACCACATTCGACCTATATATAGGACTCCGGGATCCAAGGTAGACTAAAACAAATGGAAGATCTTTGACATCCAATCATTAACGCCAGCGGAGAATGGCGCTAGGTTTTTTTTATTAACTTTTTAAGCTTTGTTTTTTTTATTTACTTTGTGAGGAGTAACAAAAGATCGTTACGTAATTAACAGTGTATTTGGGTAAAATAAATCGGGTATGGTTAACGTTTAATTGGATTTGATTGTGAACGAATTAAAATTAACACTTTTGTATTATTATGTAACCTCAATTAAATCCATGTAACTACAAAAAAAATCATCAAAGAAATGATTGATTGCATGTGAATTATCATGAAGTATTTAGTGAGATTTATAAAAGAAATATTTTAATAAAACAAAAAGCTGCAAAGTTGACTTAATGTGTACTGTGAGTTAAGCCCAAACAATTGGATTTACGAGGTCTAAAAGCCAAAATAGTTTGAAGTAGATCGGAGTTTGGCTTACTACGTATAATATAATAAATATTAACATAAAAATATATTGACGAGTAAATATATAGTTTTAACAAGTACAACTTATTTAATAAATATGTTGTACTTGTTGTCATTGCCTAGTTATGTATGTTTAAAAATATATATATGTATATATATAATTAAAAATGTTTCTCGGACCAACTTAGGTACTAGGCGTAACCGCTATGATAACGAATTGAGCAGATAAAAATAATAATAAGTTAGTTTCACATGAGCTCCATACTGAGCATCTGTATCCCTTATTTTTATTTTTATTTCTATGAAAAATATTTTCAGCAAGCATCAAAAACGTCAGGTGTTTTTTTGGTATGTCAATATAAAAAAAATGTATTTATGCTATGTTTAAAACATTTAAAATAAGTGCAATTTTTTTGGGCCAATATCCATAGATCAATTTTAAATTTTCAGTAAATAATACTCGGGAAGCGAAATCGTAATGTAAACTTAACAAGTGCTCGGACGTTTTTTTGTTCCTTGTAAAAAAATCGTGAATTACACGAAGCGATTTTTAACGTCGTATATTTTTTATTAAACTTTGTGCGCTTAAGTTTTCTTAAATATAATGAAGCAATAATAATTACAATAATTACACGACCAAAAAGTAACATTCAATTTTGGGTTGATTGATGTATTGTCTTCTCCAGCCCATCGCATCCAATAAACAATCATGAACTACCTTCCGTGTCACCCATTGACCTCTCATTATTCTCAGGTAAGTTTCCCAACTATTTTTATAGCTCATTCCGTAATAAAATTAAGACAGATACTCATATACGTACCGTTTATTGTTTAATCATAATGTTTGATCATAGAAAGCCATAAACTACGATAAAAAATCATACTCAGAGATCACGTTTAGATGTTATAGATTTGGGGAATTGGATCTGTTTTGTCAACTTAACTATGCTACCTTTGAACTTGTGTTGAATAAATTTAACAATATTATGCATTAATTCATCAAATGATAAACAATGTTAAACAAACGCAGTTGTCTTTTCATGAATACTCGATTTTCACGAATTTGAATAAAAAATAAAAATTGAAGATTTTTTTAAAATATTCACTAACGTCACTAATCAATTTGGAAAATATTTTTTTGTTTTTTTTTAAGTATTACACATGATTTGATGCATACATCCAATTAAGTGAATAATATCACTATCAAAGTATTTTTATAACAGACCGTATAAAATTTCACTAGGCAAAATTTTCTAAATGTTTACTAATAAAAAAAATGGTTTTAAATCTGTGTAACTCGTGTGGGTGTAGCGTGGCCCGCGGTTGACAGTCGCTGGCCGCACTTGGCGTGCACACACGCGGCTGATTGAGTAATTTAATATGAAGATATTCTCACGATTTGTGGACAAGGAACAATGGCGCGGCGCACACGGCCGCAGCCTCCCACGCCAGGGGCGCGGGCTGGGAACTCGCGAGGACACGCGTCCTTAAGATATTATAAACATTAAAATATGGAAAAAATTAAATAATCAATTTGAAGAAACACCCTGAATTAAGGCAGTTGCTTCCAGCTTTTTAATTGCCTCTGGTGTCCAACCGGACACCAGATTGAAGATGTTGAAAAATTGGATAAAGTGACGACTTTTCAAAACCAAAGATTTTTTTTTTTAATTTTTAAAATAATATATCGCACACGATTTATATTTAATCATTTCATTTCAATTAAAAAAAAGTTTTTTAAATGTTTACGACTCTTGGAAAAGGGACATGACGAATCTCCAAATTCCTACACTTCAATCGGAAAAACACATATTTATCATATTAATAGTAAATTTATAAGAAATACAAATATATTCTGTTCGGAAGAAGGGATGTATCAAACTTTTTGTATTTAATTTTTTTTAATTGGTGCAGTCGATTTTTCGTAAATCGGACTAGAAAATGATCAAAATAACTCGATTATGGGACCTAGACCCTTAAGTCTTTTACACACGCTGTGACATGACGAAATTCTCTTACACTTTACCTTTAAAAAAAAAACTCAAAATAAAGATATGTTTTTGGCTATTTGCAAATCGGCTGCCTTGTTGCGTATGTAATTTTTTTATTATTTGAAGATGTACTGTATTATAATATTAACGTTTTTCGCAAGGTTGTTTCATCAGTAAGTACAATTCATTTAATTATAAAACACAGATGTTTTTCTTTGATAGCGTATTTAATCTAATCTCCTAACAACACGGAAAGGCCAAAATATATATTAAAATATCTAATTCAAATATTTATCAAAGATTGGATAGGACAAAAGCTTAGTAAAATAATTCCCTACAACTGTGGAGAAAATCAAATTCAAGTTCAAAATTTGGAAAAAATCAGTCGATACGAACAATTTAATTCAAGTTTACTGTTGTAAGAATTGAATAGAAAATATTGCTTCATATCATTATAACTAATTAAATTATGAATTATAATGCAATTTTTTTGGTTATTGTCTAATGCACATTCATGGTATTTGGTAAAGGAGTTCACCTCTGCATCTTCAGGTCCACTCTGGATGTTCGGCTAACCACAATGAAGACATGGTGAAATATAGCATTTTTGAAACAGCTTGCTCTCTCGACCAAGCAACGCATTTCTTGCATGCCATATGAACAAAAGTGAAACATTGTATAAGCCATTATATATCAATAACTTGTATTCAATATTTTTATGTGAAAGCAATACCAAATTTTTCTTAATACTGAATCATAACTATTATGAAAATATCTGACTGAATCCTTAATTTTAATTTGATCTTCCTTAGCATATGTTTATATTCAAACAAATTAAAATTATAGAGTGGTTAAGGTTTGTAATTGAATAATATTGAAAAAAACCTGATAAAGTATATAGAATTATCAGAAGTAAATTACAATACAAATATGCATATTAATATTTTAGCGGTATTAGGTTTAAACATAATATTGTATTAAATCAATATTTAAATACACTAAAGTGATTTCTAAAAATATCCTTATTAAATTTTATTAATGATATAATCAATGTTGGTTATTGTATGGGTTTTCTCATATAAACTATTTGTTCTTTAAATTAAAAAGCAATGAAACTTTAAAAGCATTTTCCAATGAATAATTTTTAATAATATATTATTAAAATAGCTTAATTATGAATAATGACTTGATATTTCAGTCGTGACTGAAAAGCTTTAATATTCTTAAGAAAGTATATGTTGACTTACGAGTACAATGCACCTGTCACCTGCGGGTGACAATAAGAGGATATGAATGAACCTTCTGTGGGTAGATTGATTGGGTGACATCTGTCAGGTTCGGAGAAAAAACCATTTTATTTCATCCATATGAATCACTCGTCACAAATGTATCGAGGCATTTATAGTTGATTTCTCATTTACATCAGATTGATATTATGAATGATGAATTATTTATGAAACATAAATCATGCCTAGTATAAAGAATGGGTCGCTGGATGTTTTGAACTTATTTTTAGAGTAATATTGGTGATGGAATACGCAGCAGTTATGCTACTACAATGTTATTTAAATAATAAAGCTGCCTGCACACGCTGCAACACATCGACAACCAAATATTGAGCTAGCTAACAACTTCCTTTGCGTAGTATAATAAAAACACTGAAAACGATGTTGGTTGTATTGCAGCTTGCATTTAAAAAAATGTTTATTAACCACATTATATATTTTAAATATTTTCAAGTATGATATAAAATGTATATTTTCCCGCTATTATAATAAAAAAAATCCGCTTCAAATACAAATTTTAATTTTTTAGCAAAGCTTTTTCAGCATGCCAGTCATGTCGGTTCACTGAAACAAAACTGAAGGTTGATATTTTGATGTCATTATTAAAAAAAGGCTAAGTGGATTTTTGGGGTAAACAGTGAGCTTGGCTTTGTTCTTCAAACTGGCGGAGGATTTGGTGATAATAACTTATAAAGAGGATGACGATTACGCAATATTTTATAGTATTTAAAAAATATTTATTTTACTTTTGAATAGAAAAATATTCAGTTTTTGTTATTACAGATTTCTGATTTATTAAAGCAAGCAGCTAATAATTATGTCTTTAAAAGAATATAAACATTTTTTTATGCTTTCTTTAATTTGAACATTTAAAATAATTTGGTCCTGAAAGTGCTGCCGACCCGGCGCTTGCGGGCCATTATTTTATACGAGACTTTAATATGTCAAATTCCCATAGTATTTTTTTCTTGCAACATACCCAAGCGTGTCGTGACGTCAGGGCGGAGACCACACCGATGCACTGGACATAGCTTCGCAGCTTTGGACGACTGTGTGACTTAAATTTTATTTATAAAGGGTTATAATTTGAGTGATGAATATAGTGCTCATAATTTATGATCCTAACACACTTAAAAAAATGACCTTGCTGTGAATTTGTGAACTTTATAAACCCTTGCTTGAAAAGAAATTATTGAAAAAAATTATAATAATATACATTGTAGAAAAATGCGTTATATATGTCATAAAATAACCATCATTTCAATGAAATATTATAATCCAACCAAATAAATTTAACTAGATCTACCGAGAATTTTCGAGTTATATATTTCCATAATATTTTTAATAGGACAGTATTTTGACAGATGTGATAGGTAAATATTTTGAATACACCTGCGAGAAATTTCTGTGATTAAATTAGATATAAATCAAGAGTTCTGCATTTTAGATTGGATATTGTATAGAAGGGTGACTGGTAAAATTTACAAGAAGGATTGAATTTTTTGACGGTCGCCGGAAACCGACGCCGGGTCTTTGGAGTGTTTTTTTTTTTACGCGAGAACTGCCATTCAACGAGAAGTCACCGCGTCAAGAGGAATTTGTCACATTAAAATGGTCTTTTAACACATCGATCCGTTTGTTATGGACACCTGACGCTTTATTTAATAACCCTTAAACACCAGAACTTTTAAAATATTAAAAATTAATTTAAAACATTTAACTTAAATTTATTTTTTCAACCAGTTATTTCATCTATAATAATGCTACTAGTAATGCGTTTTAAAATCATGTTTTTGGGATGACATTGATATGTTAAGAGATTGCTACAATTTTATGATTTTGTGGTATATTGTGTGTGGTATATTTGTGGTATATTCTGCAAGTGTTCTCTAATATTTCTAATTTTCTAGCTCTCCGCAAGGGAACGTAACAAATATGTTTTTTGATTCTGTTACGGACGCCGCTGTATACAGGAATACCTGCGGGATTAGCTTCGAATCAACACAGCTCTTAACGGGTCATGGAATGATGAGAAGTTATAGTTATAGTATAGTTTAGAGAGTGACGAGCGACGACACATGGCCTTGTGATGATATTACTCCACAAACAGTGATCCACCTTGTGGGTTCATGCCCCATCTTAGGTATTCAGAGACACCAACTGGAGAGCCAATTCCGACAGGAAGGCCTGTGGCTGGATGACCTGAAGGCAGTGGCGAGACACCCACAGTTGATGAAGTCACTGGATGGCTTCTTGAAGCGTGTCATCGGAACCATAAAGAAGATAAACCAGGGGGTGTAGCTTCAGTCACTCCCATATATAGCTCAATTTCGATCGACTAGTTTGTAAAGTTTCCCCAAATTGTGATGACAAACGTACATAACAAGCAAGGTACCAAACCTATATAAAAAAAAATATATTTCTAATTTATTTCCTTAATGGGGCCGTCTTCATGGATTTTAAATTATTCTTAAACCCCTGAAAACGATCCCAGCCAAAACCTGCAAATATAACCTGTTATAAATTATTTGTTAGTCATAATCTGATTGACATACAAATCATATATCAAATAAAATTTTAATACAATTAGAAAAGATTTGTGTTTATGTGGATCAGTATTACTTTTTTTAATGAAATAGCAATAGTTAACTATGTAATTTTCTAGCTGCAGGGGTTGCGAGTGGCGGTCGCAAGGGGTTAGATGACGCGTCGTAAGTCGGGGCGATTGTTCTCCTTGGCGGCAGGTGCTCGCAAGGGCGGGCCGCGGCCGCAGCACATCTGCGGTGCATCATTAGTCCCTTCCTGCGATCCTGCCACGCTGAGCCGCAAGTGTGAATGCAGCTTTATGAGATTTAAGATATGTGAGATTTATCTAAATTACTTGCTTGTTTTCAGCTACTCGACGTCTTTAATTTTAGGTGTAAAAAAGTGTGTTGGCGAAATTTTTGAAATAAACATTAAAAAAAAAAAAAACCTGTTTTATATATATCATTTTTAGTGTAAGCTTTAAAACCTTAAAAATAAATGCAATTTAATTAAATAAATCGATGCTCAAATCAACTTATAGCTTAAATTACTTTTGAAAAACTTTTGTTATTTTTTATATAACTATGATATTTATAAGGTAATTTTAATTGCGCTCATTCTTAGCAGTTATATTAAAAAAACTGATTTTTATAAATATAGAATTTTAATAATTTTTTATAATGATTTTATAAATTTAACTATAAATCACGCATTAAACACAAAAAATACCCAAAAAAAAGAACCTTTTATCCAGTAGATTTTCGAGCTAACATAAATATGACCTTTATAAATAATATAGACTTTTATACTAAACATTTACTGGCGGTTATTTCAAGTGCATAGAAAATCTGTTCATGGAACAGAAAGTCTAGCCCTCTGTGTCAATTCACCCTCAGCCCTGGTGCGATGAACCACGCAAGAGTCATTATCTCCTGGAAACACTCCCCTGTCTAGAGATTAATCGTCGTCTTGATTCTTTTACTAGAAAAGGACGTTAAATCCACAGAATCAGGCTTTCAACTTAAAGTAAATGAAATACTTGTATCGATGAATTATTTTCAGTACCATGACAAGGTTTAAGTAAAACATTAAATAAAATTAGAAAATAATAACATAACACTGCATATAGTCACAATAACAAACAGTTTGGTATTATAAAAATAAAAATATGTCGGCATTCTGATGGTTTTTCCTGGAAAATGTTTTCTTGGAAAACTTTTCTCTATGAGTAAAATTTAGTTTAATTTAAACAATCATAATAAAAAAAGGGTTTTTGTATTTTTCGTCAGAAAACCTTATTAAAAGAAAACATGTTTGTGGTACAACAACAAAAGTATATATAACAACCGCGACTTGATTAATTTTTCATTTTTTAATGTAAACACCATAAAAACTGTTTGTGTATTTATAGATATTAAAGAACTTGTAGCTCTTAATTGCTTATAAGCGTTAAATATAAATAATGCTTGTTGGTGGAACTCGTGTTCTGTAAATAATTAATTACATTATTAAAAAAAGGCCTCGGAAAACCGTCTACTCGCGGGAAACCTTCGTGGTGCTAATTAGCAGAATAAAGAGTAAATATACATCACCTGCGATCACAACTAATACTCTGTCAGGTGATATCCATCTGCCACGATGATGACGGTGAGACCCTAGGAAGTGAAGGCGCCGGGTTCTCATCCAGAGAGACTCTTGCCTTGTTAGCGAGAGAGCTGATTAATTGTATTGTCATATTCATTTTTTACTGTGTGATACATGGAAAGTTTTTTGGTACTGTTTTTTTTGTGCTTGAGAAGCATTATTGCTCATTATTGTGATATTTTTTTCTTGTAATGGCCTCCTAATGGCAAAACCAGAATACACAAAAAACGTAACAATTATATAATAAATAAATTTAAATTACAAAGTCTACCCACACATTTTTTTAAATTAAACGATTTCCTTTCTAATGCGTCTATTATAATGAAATTATTGTTTAGAATTAATACAAATCAGTTGAGACTTCAATTAAAAAAGCTTACCTACTAATAATCTTTAAGCAAAATTTACACTAATTCAAATATTTCACGTATTTTTAATTCTCTATATTTAATAATACCTGATTCAACTATGAAACATTTCCATATATTTATCATGTTGAACGAAAGAAAATTAAAAAGATATTAAATCACGGAAACGGATAGTTCTTTTTGAATCTAGATTTGCTACAAAAGAATGCGTGCTAGTAACTAAATTGGACATAGCTAATTTGCGGCTCATCTTTGATTTTTCTTACTAACATCGTGAGTTTCATAGCGTCTTGTTTCTCTAGCTTTCTGTACCAAATGATCAAATTTGCGTAGAGCCAGAATGCAGGGTCGAGAATCAAATAATACCCGGCAGGTAATTCGTAGGCGCACTGGACTGAGAGCGATCTCACACTGCGAGATAAGTGCAGTTTTTCACTCACTTGCTAAAGGTCCACCGGACCGCAGAATGTTAATGAAGACCTCTGCAGTCGCGTGAGAAGGGGCTCTCAACCTGCGACGTGAGTTATGGGTTCGGACCCTGAATCGGTTATTGCGAACCACGATTTGAAAAGAAAAGACCATCCGGTTATTAACTGTCACAACTTTATCATGTTGAATGTATTTTTTTTTTGCTCTGTCAAATTATATACACAGATCGATTTATTCAAAATTACTGACTTAAAATAAATAAATATCGGCATCACAGTACGCCTTTATAGTAAAAAGTTTTTTCAGACCTAATTTGTATTATGTGTTGTAGCGATTTGTTTTAGTGAATAACTAAACGTAATGTTATCGTGTTATTCAATGAAGTCTGCTAAACTAGGTCTAGGCATATCATGGTTCCCACGTAAATCTATTACATTATTGTGATACTCCTCTTTTTATTCAGGCATAAATATTGTATGCACGTAAACACGATGTCTACAAACAATGATATAAAAATTCATTTAGAATAATTAAATCATGTGTGATAAATAAGACTGATTCCATAAAATTAATTGTAATTTTTTTGTACAATAGTTAGCAGCTTTTAAATCTGATGTTGATACTTAAATTAGACTATAATTTCATAGTAAAACAATGGTTTACTGAGATTTTATTTTGGAATAAGTAATATAATATTAATAGCAAAGTCTATGTGTCAAAATCAATGGGAACTATATAATCTATTTAGTAGATTTTGACGAATTGAATATTTCGAAACCCAACAGCTAAAGCTGTTAACTAGTTTCACAATAAAATTAACTAAATACGTTTAATTTAGATTAAATCACCAAAGGTTAATTTATCGTTTAAATGCCATAACAAATGTATAAAATGAAAAAAAAAACCACCAATAAATATTGCGTTATTTATTTATGGTCATTGATAAACCAGAAAAATAAAATCGATTTCAGTTGGGATATAATGAGTTATAGGCAAGTATTAGTAATAAATACCCCTTAAAAAAGTTCATACAAAAAATGTCGGTCGCCGCGGGGTTAGCGGGCGCAGTGACCGGCGCGGGTGCCCCGCTGGTGTAATTATTGAAATCACTGTCCACTCTCAATGGGATGCTTAAATTATTCGGTCAAATAAAAAACGAGCCCGCGCACTGCTCCGACTGCTAACCCTATCAGAGCGTGGGAATTTAGTAAATTAGATAGCTTTTTGGTTGTTTTTTATTCAATTTGTTTAAACTAAATATAAATAGAAAAAAATCATATGTGTTATATAATACGAGTTTTATGTTGAGACCAGATCTTTGCTCAAGTAAGGACAATAATTTATCATAATAGAATATCAAAATACATTTGGAGGGCAATCCCTTATAAATGATAATATAATCATTAATATGATTAGGCACATTAGTTCATACATAGAAGATGATTTAAAGAAACTCTCAGAAAAATATCATCGTGATTTGAGTGAGATTTGAACCCACATCCCCTGGCTTACATGGCCGGTGTACTAACTCTTGTACTAACGAATCACTTCCGTTTATCGAGAATTTTTAACAATCATACTCTACATATGAACCAATGTGCCCAGGCCAACCATAATGTGCCTAATCATATTAGTAATAATATAATAAACCCGTAATGGGTAATAAATACCCATTTGATTGACGTTCAATCCAAAAAATAAGACATACGATAGTATAATCCCTTAAAAATGCGTTAGACGTAGTTGTAATGTGAATCAACATAATAAAACAGATTTTTTTTTTTAAATTTAAAATGATGAGATAGTATAAAGATTCATTTTTTTTTTAACTGGAATTAATATTGAATTTAAGGTTACTATTACTATATGGGTATTTAAATATAAGGGGTGGTTAGATAACGGTATTTCTACTTATAGATATGTATCACCTTCAAAGCTTTCTTATACAGGTCGGATATAATTTCAGGGGAGATTCTGGTGTAATTATGTAGTTTCCAGTGCTGGCTCATAAACTGCCTGTGATGTCTTTATGCCCCGCCCCTCCCACCACAAACCGCAATGCACTCCTGCTGATAAAGCTTTGCAAGCTCTGCACGAGACTTTGAAACAAAAAGTCTGCAGTTTTTATGCATTTTGGTCATATCTATCTGGTTTATACATAAAAAAAGAATGAATCAAATAAACATGCCGCGCATATTATTAATCAAAATCTACACAAAAAGCCCACAAATTTAATAAAATGAATGTTTCATTATTTTTAATATAATCTATATTTCAAGAGTGAAATAGTCCCGGGGGAAACCAAATTTTGTAAAAAATAATAGAAGAAAAAATTATACGAATATTTTTTTATGGTCACTATGTAAACAGCAAAAAGTAAGCTAAATAGTTTTGTCTATTTAAAGTTTTATTTCTCAAATGCGAATAGCTAAAAACTATTGCCATTTTAATTAAAACAAGAAACGATAAGCTCCGACGAGGGCGGTCGGAGGGCTTCCATACAAACCGCTGGCACCGAATATAAAATTCAACGCTCTGCTTCAAAGCTCTCTGGTTTAATTTCACCACAAAAGCATAAACAAGTTCACATATCCAATGAATGTTCAATTTCTTCTCTCGGCCGACACCGGCAGCCTCTAGCGTGATGTAAGAAGTTAAAAAGAGCCGTCACGGCCGGTATCACGTTGATACTTGTCGTGCACTAACATCCGACCGGCGTCGCGGCGCCTGAAAGAAAGCGTCGAGATGCCCAAAAGCGTTATTATATACTGATAGATTTATGGATTATATTTACGAACGTTTCTATTACAATAAATCCTAGTTTATTCTTCAACAAGTGCTTCGACTCATGTATATGTATCTACTCATGCTGAGCCAGTGTTCATGGTTTTCTAAGGGGAAAATTGTGTAGTGGGTGCCCGAGTCTTTCTACATCCTAGCTGCTTATATACTATAATATTAAATGACTCATTTTATTCAATGTTTTAATTATCTTAGGCCAGTCTTATTAGTTCGGCTGTACTCTCAACTTCCAGCTACTGACGCAAATTCCGCACCCACATTGGACAATCCGTTGCAGAAAGCTTTATATGGTATTAATATATATTTTTGGTAGATTTACATACATAAAACGACTTTTTTAAATTTTTTTTTGACAGTTATGTAAGTTGAAAAAAATTACGAGATACTATAGCATTTTTTTAGGTACATTGTACGCAACTGCTCCAATGAGAAAAAAAAAACATTTTTTTTAGGATACAGATGAAATCGAAACCTGATTATGATATTGTTTGTGTATTATTGAATATGTTTATACAACATTTAATATTTTTGTTAAGTGGAGGTTTATCACAGCAGGCAATGGTCACAAAGTGTAGGTTCTTATGTCACCGGAATACTGCATAAAATTGGATTTTTACGTCATTCAATGAGTACTGTACTATCAAAGCGTATAATCCATTGGATATAAAATATATTTACAGTCAGCAAAAACTACTTGTGCATCGCGGTTGGAGTGACTGTACGCACCTAAATTTGTCGTATCTTGTAAACACCGCAGTAGCGGCCAATGTAAACCAGTGGAAATTGCCTCACAACTTATTTGTTTTTTTATTCCAAGATTCTGGGTATGACCGACCGCGCCACGAGAATAGCCCCAATTGTCAACAATTGACAGCAGCGAGTCACCTCTGCATCCGGGGACTTGGGAGAATATTTACGAAACACATTCACACTCTCATTCTAAGATTGGATGTAAAAATATACCAGAAATTTTATTTGTAATATTATATTTTTAGCTACACACACAATATTAGAGTATGTTAAAAAAGCGCTAACCTACTTTTATTTTCAAACATTGAATCGACAGTTCTATTTAGTTCTTTATTATATTGAATCAAGCTCATTTTCTTAACGCTAGATAAATTTAAAAAAATTTAAAAACAAGTTTTTAAGTACTTATCACGTTTTTTGTAATATTTTGCTTTTTTATATCTATCTGGGTTATTATTATTACAATTGTTTGTTGTAACAAATAACTGACGTAGCAAATATTGATCACAAGTTAATTTTTGTGCTACTGATCCTATTCCTTTCGTGTGTCCCTTTTTTACAATAAAAGTGTTATTACTACGAATTTATCAGATATTTAATAACTCTGCAACGTATTTAGTTATATATTTTTTAGGCGATAGGCATAGGCGATTTGAATTATTAATGACAATCATTGTCTCGCTCTCCAGCACATTGTAATTTGTTCATTTGTAAATAATCTACTAGAAAATGCCAACAATGCGAAAATTGTCACGTCAATAAATAAAAAAGTGGGAACATCACTAATATTATTTTAATATAATATAATTTATCGATATCGTCTGTTCATTCGGTGTGCATCCAATCTGATAATGCTTGACATCGTTTCTTCAATCAAATTGATTTTTGCTGTACTACAAAATTTGTATACTTTGCTGAATTGTAAATATGATAATAAAGTCAAAGGCAGATTGTTCAATGAAACGTAAGCTGTTCAGGAAAAGGCACAGCAAAGGTCGCGCATATAATAACTGTCACGTCGAGCTTACGTTTAGAACGCCGCTGCTTCCTGTAAAAACAAATATTCAACCAAGAAAATAGCGAAACTGAAGAAAGACCTGGTTTTCGCGGAAATCGTTCAAAGTTACGACAATATTATTTATGTTTCTGGCTTGGACGGCCATCGCGGTTTCAAAGATATTTTTAAAATAATCTTAATACAACGAACGATTTTCATTTTTTGGTTTTATTGTTTGTAGACCTTTTCACCTTAAAGTAAACTTTAGTACAAAATAGAGATGTTAAAATAAAATTCATCACACACGGATCCAATTCCAAATATATAACATAGATTTATCACTCAAGCATAAAAACACCGGTTTGTTAACAGTATAATAAAGTTTTACACACTTTTTATAGCTTAGTAACGTTGCAATAATTATATGAAACCCCAATGGTTCGTTGACTACTGAATTTTTATTCCTTGTTTATGATTCATTGACTTGTGTTCAATGAACGTACGTTATTTTTGTGGATATTTTTTTGTAATTTTGATGTTTAAAGTAAGAAATATATGACGTCATTCGATGGTAATAAAAAAAACAGTAGAACGAAATGGTGGTGCTAAAAAATAGGATCCAAAAATTATAGCAAAACTCAATGACATTGATTGATCAAAATGAAAATAAAATATATTTTTCTAGGCAAAGATAGATATAGATATAAGCGTGATAAAATATCTAATTAAACACTATTGTAATATTTTCTTGTTTTACTTTGTAAAGAATATTGTATTATGACTTTAATGCATATTTTGCTTTTAAAAGTATAGATAATTTGAATGACGATTGTTTCACCGTCTTACAAGAATAAAAGGGTGCATGTAGGAGAGATAAATGAGCACCTGCTTATTTCCCATTCTTTACGTGCACATCATTTGTATAGTTGCATACAAGAAACAAACACTCGATTAACTAAACAATAAGCCCTCTACACACGTAGCAACAAATCGCGCCACCAACATGCAGATAGCCAATTGCGTCTTTGAGTATTTTTTATGGTTTTGCATAAAATGTATGACGCTATCGGCTGATTGCAAGTTGTTGCAATGTGTTTCTTTACACACTTAATTTTTTTTTTTTTATGGATAACTTGTGATGTTTTTTATGATACGGTAGTTTTAATTTTTATAGATCGACCCTTCAGAATCTGAGCGTCATTGTATACACAAGTAAAATTAGGAATTGACTATTTTCAGGCGCGGATATTTCTGAGCGCGGATTGGTATTAATTTTCGATTCAGTGGTCCATTCGCAGGAGCCGATGATGTCATCCTCGCGGCTGCTGCCACACGTGGTGCTCGCGGCTATATCCGACTGTTTATTGTGACTCCCGAGCCGAGGTGCCCTACACTTGCGTGTATACGCCACGAGCCTTTATTTACGCATTCCGCCACGGGCTTGACGCACCGCGACACGGGAGTGTGTCCAGATGTGAGACTAAAAAATCCTAGAAAACTTCCAGCCGCCCACGGGACGCCTACCTGCCGCGGAGCATACTTGGAAATACCTGTTTATAATTTTGTCAGAATCCGGTACGTACGAGAGGATAACGAGTGTTTTTGTCAATATGTGTATTTTAGACTAATTCACGCTTTTAACGCAATCATCTATGTAAAACATACATCCGATGATTTCGTTTAAGTTTTTAGCTGCTTAAAGTTTGCTGCCCTCCGACGTGCTGGGACCATTTTCAAGTCTTCAAAATCTTGGAAAATAAATTTTTAACACGTTTATATATTTAAAAAATTCACAGCGTTATTTGTCGATTTTATATTGATGTACAAATGGATGTTATGTGGTACGGTATAACAGTATTGTAACAGTCGTATGTCGGGCGTTATAAAGAATGCTTCATCTTTGTGATTGGAATTTGCCAGAAGCTATTCGGGAACAATGCCGATTGTTTTTAGTTTGTCTGAGAACAAATAACGATAAAAATATACTGTCGGGACGGAGGAGGGGAAGAAGCGGTGAAGACCGTTTTAAAAATTGAAAGAAAAATAGTCTGTGAATAAAAATGATAGGTTAAGGTTAAAGGAATAAGATGTCGTGGATGCAATGATAGAATATTTTCACGTTGTGATTTATTTTTGATTACTTATTAGACATTTATATATGTTGCAGGTTTAAGACGACTCTATCCTGAGATTGAAACTTGCGTAATGATAGGTTTAAATTTTACTAATGAAACTTTAAATAAAACGTATAGATTAACGCTGAATCTCAATTTTTTTTTAGCGTTTTATGTAATGTCTGTTTTATAAATACTATTGTCAATTGGGTCATACTTTGTGAGATATTAAAGGGGAAACTTATTTTAATAAATATAACTGCGCTGTTTTTAATAGTTTAGTCCTGGTCGAGGAGTTGAGCAGTGCCGCCCCCTACTTAGCGGTTGTTAGGGGAATTTACTGTCCTTTGTGCTGGTCTGACACCGGCCAAGGGTTCAACGATTCGAGAAGGCTTTCTGCTCGTACTACCCATGCGAAGGCTTTTCTGTTAGAACTTAAATGAGCACCTCTCTACACACATCTAGCATATGAAGTCGTAATGTTTAATGGTTGCACTAAACATACCCACAGATTTATCAGCTGATGTATATATTGTATATTAAATGGGGTCCTTAAATTATAACTTATAAACATATATTTTAACAATGAACAGAGTATATATTAAAAATTATCTTACTTAAAAATAAAAATTAATATATTATTACGTATTAAATAATTTCAAGAAATTTACACATATAGTTAATTAAAAGTGTTCGATAATAGATCTTGAAACATTCAAAGTCTCATTTCTTTAAAGTTTGATGTCATCTATCTACCAACGACATCTTGGCGTTAAAGCTATTAATATAGTTTTAGCAGCGGTTTAGAGCTTTCGTGTAAAACAATACAAACTAAATGATAAAAAATCAAGATAAGTCAAACGATGAGTCAAATGAGGCACTCCTGTAACCAAACCGAACCAAAACTGAACCGGCGAGAGATAAGCTAATGTGTTAGAAATTTTGCTTCATCATGTCTCTTGGACGGGCTGCCGACAAAAGCTGTTGGTTCAAATAAAACAATTAGAGAAACAAAAATCTGGACGCGAAAGCTTCCAAACAAAAAAAAGCCCCAAGTCCATTAGCCGGGACTTGCGCCGTTGTGGATCTGGAGTCGGTTTTGGAGTGTAGACGATTTTGTGTCTTGTGCAGAAGACCCGAAGGTCTGTTATTTTTGAATTTGGGATTTTTTGGTACAGGGTTGAATTGCGATGCAGTTTTTCTCAATCTATGTTTCAATAGCTTTTATAAGAAAAAAATGAAAATCTGATATTTTGATATTAATTTCAGAGTATATGAAATGTGAGTACTTTTACATGAGTATAAATTAAAAAATTATTAGAGGAAATCAATAACGCAAATAATGAAACTTTTATATTAAAATCATATTAATTTAAAACAAATTTTTTTTTTCCTATACGAGTACGTAGATATAATAAAATATTAAGTAGATTTTTTTTATTAAACTTTGTCAAGTATTTAATCAACTGGTGCCTTGAATCGTGGAATGATTCATTTTTAATTTGAATTTTTTAAAATAAAATGAGTTCAGAGCCACTGGGTAGAGTGACAACGCGACATGTTAATGGAAGACCAATTCGTCGGCAGCGATGTCATCTGTCTCGCCTTTGCCCCTCGACGACCGGAGGTGTGACAGTGACAGCCTCGTGGTCGGTCGTCTAAGAAAAACATCACGTGTTTTTAAGGTAGAAAGCTTTGGGTATTAAAATATGTGTAAATTTCAAGATTTACTTCTGTGACAGGAGTCAGCGGGAATGAACCAGAGTCGAGCGCGGAGACTCGGTGTCCGGTTACCGCGGAAATTGCAACTAAAACGTTTTGAATTTAAATTTATAAAACACATTTTTAAATTTAAATGTACAGTTTACTCTCGACCCAATCGTACTAATTTAAATATAAAAAAAATTTTCAACAATAAGGGCATTAACTTCAAGCATCCAGATGATGAAAAAAAAATCAAATTTAATTATTTTCTTTTATGTTAATTTACTAATTTAATGAGGATTGCTTACAATACGGTGTGTGGCTATATCCTCAATCTGCGTGCAAGTTGTAGGGTTTACAACATGTGGCTTAGGTGGTAGCGGATTTATCTATTTTCTTCAATGAGTTTGTGTATGGAAAAATATGTGTAAAGTACGCTTTTTTTTCAGACGATGTGCAGAATATCTTGAGATATGTTATGAACTACAGTATTTTTGTAAAATAAAGTAGAAACACAATTAGTTTGCAATCACGATCGGCCTGTCCGGGACGCATTTACAATTGGCCATGCTTTAAGTTTAAGCGATAGCGGCACAGCCCTGAAGAGGCGGCAATAATTTAATCCTAACCTAACAACATTTTACACGAAACTTCAGGATGACAAGTTAAATATGAGACTAAATTATTTTACTCATCTGCTAACGCGAAAAATAAATACGATTTTTAAAAATTGATATCATGCAGTTTTTCTTCATTAATAGTTTGAAGTATTATTTATGTACTGAAACTTGTACATAAAATAAAATTTACATTGATTTGACGAGAAAAATTAATACAAGTTGTGTTATACAGATTAAAAATATTTATATCAAGGTATAACGTAGTATCATATATTTTTATGTTAGTAGTACAGATTCATTCAGATATATATTTTTGAGTAAATTAAATTAATTAAGTCGATCAGTGTGACATTAATTTATCGTAACCTAACATACTTGAAATCTTGTCAAGGTGTATGATTTTAGTTTTCATTACACGTACAAGCAGGTGTGCAGTTTTTATAATTCATAAACGACTTCTTATTACTTGTCGTTTGGCGAGATTACATTACATGGACCGTGAAAACTGCAAGATGGCGAGGGAAAGCACCGCGAAATGTGTCCAGCGATTACTCCGGCGGCCGGACGCTTGCGGTGGTGCCGGCGGCATCATCACGCCTCTTCTCCCGGCGAATTAACGCGGGGTGAAGTCATCATTATTGTATTTATCACAGAAATTATATTTTAGTGAAAAAATAAAAACAAAACTGAATTGTGTTGCAATATCTGTTATATGAATGTAAATTTGATTTTTATGCTATTTGATATGTATGGCATCTCATATACAACGATAAACTAATCTAAAATACAGGGTCAAATTTTAATGATTATTTACATTGGTTTTGTGTCCAAAAGTGAATTATAATTTAAACTGGTTTTTAATTTTATAATTAATCCAAATTACTATCGAGTGGAAAATTTTTATGTCATTAATGTTTAACAATTATAATAATATTTTTAATAAATGTTTTCTAGGCGTTTTAGAAAGCGCCTAGAAATATGTATAAAATGTATAATAAATAATCATTTATTATAAAATTATACATATTGACATTGACTTAGAAATATAATGATAAAAGTACATTTGTATTTTGTCTTCACTTTGAGTTTATTAAAATTATTTGCATTACCAGTTTCGTCCCTCATCATCAGATGCTTAACTAAAGTAATGCAAATAATTTTAATAAACTCAAAGTGAAGACAAAATACAAAGGTACTTTTATCATTATAATGATGGATCTTCACGAATCGAATGCCTTGTCCCTCAACAAGATTGAATGTAGAAATTATGAAGATGTGATTAAGAATAGTAATTTTGTTTTGCAAGTGGATAGTTTGAATAGACTGATTTTTGAGTTTGAAATTTAAAGGGTTGGTTTCAGGTGATGGAGAGGGTAGCGCGAGCTTCGAGCACTGCGCCAGGGGCTGCGGCCATCTTGCCAGTCATCGCCGGCCAATTTGGTCGCAGCTGCTGTGGGGCGGGCCGCGCTTATTGTTGCAGGCCCCGGACACAGTGGGTAGGATTGTTTTATTGATTCGTGCTAAAAAAAAAACACTGTCGTTTAATTCGAATGAGTGTGGCTTTAGTCAAGGCATCAAATATTTTACAGTAATCTTGACTATGTTTTTAAAAAACCCAAGATTTTCTATGGTCGTATGCGGTATGTGCTATTCTCTGATCTTGCGCGCAAGTTGTGGTGCTTATGAGATGTGGCTTAGGTGGTAGGGTTTTAGACCATTCAAATCTGCATATTTAATATGCACTCCGATTTTATATATCTGGATATTGCAACGAGCTAATGAAATATTGTTATAAGCGCTTGATGGAACTCACCACCAAATGCAAGGTGCGTAGATATATAAATGATCTGAAATACATAAGCACCAAAATACAATATATGTTGTAAAGTATACTGAAGACAACTACTTTTCCTTTATAATAATCAGTAAATTCACTCAGTTTACTCTCATATTTTGTTTTAAATGCCTATATTTATTTTATTTATACATCAATTCATACAGAAAAAGGTTTTTTTTAAAAATATTTTTCCTACATAACTCAATAACGAAAATAAACAAATACATGTACGTACTACCTATGTCACTCATTGTAAGCTCCACAACCTGCGCGCAGGATCAAGGGATAGACACACACCATGTTACAACCTTAGCCATAACAACTATTGTAAATTTAACAAATGAAAAAATAAACAATCTTGAAGTTTAATTTTTTTTATAGTTTTATTATTTATTAAAAATATTGATATGAGCTCTCACAGAATGTAAATATCAAGCAATTTGGAGCAGAGTAGAAAAGGTCGGTAATGCGGGGATCTGCGTTGACTGATGGCCGCCGCCGAGCGGCAGACGATCTAACAAACGACTCCATCCTTCACAATCGCAACACATTATTTAATAGTGACACATTTAAATGTTATTTATGTAGCGTAACTTGTCACTTCTGGGTCGACAATGACATCTAATTTTGTGAACTGTTATGACGAAAGGTCAAGATTCCCCCGAGCGGTATTTTCTAGTATGAAGATAAATATTATGACATCAGAATGTTCTGTTAGCACTGTTGGTGGCCATAAAATAAGCAATATATAATTCATGATATTTTTTATTGTTAAGAATTCCAATGCATTTTTACGGATACAATGATATTACATCAGCGCATTTGCCATTATATATAGATTTAATAAAAAAAATTATCTATTTATTGTATTTTTTCATTTTCAACTACTTGATAACACTTTTATATGCTCAAAGCAAGTGTTTTGAGTTCAGCATGATACATTGCATATTTGTAGTCTTATTTGCATGCCATGGAAATTGAGTCATTTTAACACAATTAGTATTTTAGGCGAATTACCCTACAAGGAGACATATTTTTATTTTTAAATTAAAACTGTATGCAATCTAATGAAAGACCACGAATACTTTCAAGATATTGTATCAAATATGTATTTTGTCGTGAGGACTATTTACTTTGAAGAAACAACATACTAATTTTGCATCTTCTATAGATGCACGAAGTGACTTTAATGACAAACAACGACGCCACCGCATTCATATTCCGCGTCATGTTGATTGTTGGGTTTGTTATCAAATCAACGATCGGTGTGTTACATTCTAATCTGATGAAACATTACAGATTGTCAGGTGTCGCTGGGTCACCTGGAGGGTAACAGATTGTTCCGAGGAATGCCGGTTTGACAGACACGTCATTCGTGACAGACGAAAAATCGCCTCGATGCTGAAGGTAACATTCATTTACGATTTGTGAGCGTGATCACACCATCTTGATAGCTCTCATTGGAAGAACAGATTTAGATATACAATTGGTATATTCCGAAATTTGTCAACGAAATTGATGGAATCGTGATCGTTATCCAGATGTAGCCGAGTCCGATGTTAACTATTGTCTTGTATTGTCTCTTTTAAACTTGTGTACACATAAATCTGATTTGTCAAATGCTTAGTCACTAACTAACAGGTAATCTTATTTATATGTTAACTCTCCCACGAATATTTCAGTTTGACCGAAAACAATTCGGTTGATATTGTATTGATATTTTATAACTTATACTATATATACACTTATTAGATGTTCAGGTTCAAACAAGGATCAATCGATTTAACATATAATAATATTTCAGTGCTATTTTTCTTATAATACCAACAGAAAAGTAATGAAAAATCGTGTTCAAAAAAATATTTTTTTTGGTATTTTTGTTACTTCTCGATATAATTTTTAATTTAAGCTATTCTATGTAATTTTACAGTAGATACTTACAAATGATTAAATTTGGAGTTTCCTTGGTGCTTGTGTGATTTCTGAGAATCTTGGTTCGGTTTCAAAGAAATAGGTCTTCAGTTCTGTGAAGGGAAAGCTCAGACCTCATTACTGAGAAGTATCCCACTCAGCCAATTTACGACTGTTTAACATTTCAAGAGATATACTAGACGTTGACTGGATATTATGAATGGGCTCATATTTACTAAATATATATGCTCAAATAATATTTACATTACAAAAACACCTGGTGTTGGCAATATATTCGTATATACCTGGAGAAAAGTGTTTTTGAGTTTTTTTTACATTACATAATTTTAACATTTACATGAATATTTTTTAGTGTATTAAATTATTTTATTGTCATAATAAAAAAAATGATTAATTTTATACTATTCATCCTTTCTCACTAACTCAACCAATATCTCGTGTTTTTGATCAACAGAACCACAGAGGAAATATAAACCTCAGCCAATTTACGATTAACTTCGAAAAAGCTGAATGTCAATCATTACGTGGGTACGTTGATGTGTATTTCGCTGACGTTTATTTTCATCCAATTTAATTCAGGCAATCCCATTACGCATGGAGACGAAACCGCCACCAAAAAACGAATCAGAGACCCTGGCACCTGATGCAGCAGCCGTGACCGATCGTCCTGCTCTCGCCTTTGTGGCCGTCCTTTATGTCACGTCGACCAAAAATAAACAATCATCCCTGCACCAGGACTAATTCGAAACTCGATTTTTTTCTGAATTTAATTCGTGTCTCGGACCTGTGCGCCGAATAAAGATTGTCACGAGAAAATTAAAAAAAGTATATGGGGTATTTTTTACACCGATTTGGTTTTAAGAAGGTAACACGGTATATACATTTTTTTTTATATAAGAGCATATTAACGATAATCGTGTAAATTGGATAAAAAAAATTAAGTTAAGTATAAGAATTTTTTTGTTTTTCTATGTTTTCCAAGAGAAAAAAAGTATGCTGAATGACAAAAATTAAAAAAATAATAAAGCCCAATTTTTAAGGTAATTATAAAAATTTGTATCCCCAGAAATATAAAATACTTTTACTAGCTTATGCATTGTGTTCAAATATTATTCATTGTTTTGTTTTAGGAATTGTCGAAGATCCTCGCAGTCTCTGTATAGGCGGTGCCAATTTATCACCAGCATTATGCAAACGTCCGTCACCATTTGTGGAGACGACTTCCTGGCCGGAGTCGTGCCGCCTCCGCTGATGATACGCCAGGTCCTGCGCTGGCATTGCGAGATGTCATTAAAGTTGATATTTACAGATAATGAGCATCATATACGGCACTGCGGGATTTATCGCATAGTAGTTTTGTACAACATATTACATTTTAATCAAAAATCAAAAATGTTTAATGATTTCATGATTTTTATTGCAAAATGCGAAAACTTAAATTATTTTATTTGCTCAAAAATTCTAAAAAACCAATGAGACCTTGACGCGATTTAATGTTATATAGTCATAAAAAAAACACATCTGATGAACAACCCAATAATTTTGATCAACAAAATGATTTTACATAAGTATATTAAATAAATTTGATAAATCATAATTACATAATTTTAATAAATCACTTTTTTGGGCGTTATGCTGCTTAGGGGTTTGACGTTTTCTATGTTTCAGTTGTTTCGGCCCCGACACTAGAAATATCTTCAGAAATTATCCTTATTTTGTATTAATCATTCAAGATTATAAGATTGAAATCATTTCATCTCCATCAAATGCCTCTTTTCAGATGAGTTAGGCAACCATATCTCTAAACATATACTCATGCAGAGCCAGTGTTCATGGTTTTCTAAGGAGAAAATAGTGTAGTGGGTCCCCGGGTCTCTCTACATCGTAGTTTTATTGTATTGCTGCTGCCCTACAGCATTATTAAATAATCATTTCTTTACTAAGCTCTGGCGTTTAGATCTGATACTCCTGCTGCAGCAGGCTGCAGAAACAATAGGAGGAGTCCTCCACCTCTACAAAGTACTTCCAGAGCACATCCTTTCAGAGTCATTCCAAGTCCACTACTCCATATTCAGAATGCGAGAGTGGGGAAAAAATCCCAATCAGTATAAATCACTGGTTCCCAAAGTGGTCAATATCGACCCCCAGGGGTCGATTTTGCCCTGCAAGGGGTCGATGATAGCGAAAAATTAAATTGGGGGTCCATGAAGAGTAAATGGGGGTCTACGAGAGTGGATCCCATTTAAGCAGGTCATCACCAAAATTTAGGCATTCCGTAAATGTCATAATTGAACACAGATTGAACCTATGTACTTACATAATAATGCTGTTAATACTGCATTATGGACAATCGCAAGAAGGTTTTTAATAGTTTTTCCATCTTCATACCACACGGAGAAGGGTTTCAGTGCAGTTGTTAACCTTCTTACAAAAAAGAAATAGTTATTGAATGTTTACATACCGACATAAAATATGGCGCACCCTGTATATCAGATGTCAAAAATATGTTTGAAGATAATGAATATGCAATAAATCAATATTAGCAAGGCAGGGGTTTACGAAAAACAGGAAAACTCGATAAGGGGTCGACGGGACAAAATAGTTTGGGAGCCTATGGTATAAATCATTGCATTAAATGTGATGCCATGTAACGACATGGTACTAATTTACAAGGCAATACGCAAATCCGAGAGTACACAATACGGTTAAGAAAATAACATTGAAATGTATTTCTATAATCAGATTACGAAATAGAATGTATAAGGCAAACGTGCACAGTCAGGGGGTATATTGTTTTCCCATGCCAAAAGCGCGTCGTGATCGAGAATGTACATGTCAACTGTCCGAGCGAAAGGAGAGCGGAGACGCGCAGCGGGCGTCGTCACGTGGACAGTGTCACAGGGATTAATCTCCATCGACGTGCTGCGGCCTGGCCGGCTTGATCGATCGCCGGCAACCAAAGGTTAGGTAACTGCACACATTTGTCTGATTCATTTTTTGTCTACTCAGATTAGACTCATTTTCATGGGACGAAAAAAAATACACCCAATCACCGCAGACGCAAAAAAATTATCAACGATATTTATCATTTTGAATATCAAAAACATACAATTCATAAAAATGTAATTAAACTCAAAAATATTATTATGCAAGTAACGATGATTTACTATAAACGTGGGTACAGGCTTCAGAGATTGCGTTTGTCCGGCTCAGCATCGCCTTTGAATTATATTGGTAAGCAATTGACAGAATACAAGCACTGCAATATGAACATAGTACCATTTCTTATCTTTACAGCATATCGAAGCATGCTCGCATGTGCTGCGTAGAGCCTGATATTTCTTGCTATAACCTATTTAAAGAATAAGGAACAAATAGCAAAGGTGATTAATCATCACTCGAGTGAGTAAGAATACGCAATTTGCAAGTGTTTTAAAAACGCCCATGCTATTAATTTCAAATGCATCAAGTCCCCCGGGGGAGGGTCATTCTAGGGGAGACTGGGCCGCGGATACCTGCACACGAGGTAAGTAAACAGACGGACGCCCGCCGCGGGGTGTAATTGAGCACTTTGCGCTATTTTGCAAAAGGCCGTAATTTAAAAGCGATATTTCATAGAGAGGAAGTGGACGGCCCGGCGGGAACCCCCGCCCGCTGCACTTATTTGCATGTAATTGTTTTTAGGCTTCCAGCTCGTATTGCACTATGATTGTGAAATTGTGATACACTATTTGAGTATCAGATTGTAATGCAGCTGTTGTGATGTGAATATTATGCTGAATTATACCTTTAGCGATAATATCAGGGTGTTCCGAGGATATTTTTAAGGCAGTTTGATTGAAAACTAACTATTTTTTTACATGAAATAACCGTTACTTGCAGTTTCAGTTTAGCCAATTTATGGAATGGAATAAATATATGTATGCTATTGGCTGATTGCAATTTATGTCACTGCGTGTTTAGCCTGATTCGTATTCAAACCATATATATATATTGACAAGTAGTTTTTTTTAAAAAACATATATTTATTCACAGGTGTTTTTAGTGGACAAGGTTTCATGCTTTTTTAATTGAAAAATTAAATGTCAAATTGCAAAGTTATTATTACAACACGAGAAATATTCAAGCAGATAAAATAATTAAAAAATCTAACGTATAACGAATTAAGGGCGCAGTTGAAAGCGAGTATGCAGACAAATATTTATCAAAGACTTTTGGAAAATATTTGTTCTATACATGATAGGAAGCACAAACGGTGAAAGTTATTTCTAGTATGTAAGTTTTATTAAAACTTTTGGAAAATAATTAGATAAAATTTTAGTGCGAGGGAGCTTTGTTACAATAAAAATTGACGATGAGAGGAGCTTCTTAATAAGCAACGCGACTATGAAAGTTTGACGAATGCTTCTCTGAACTAAATCCACGATTGTAGCCAAAAATAAACGCGCATAAAATATTAAAATAAATATGGTACTAAAAAGACTTGAATCAGTGAAAGACAACAACCGTAATAGTTAGTCAAGTGGTTTATTCATCTCTCTTAGACAGGAGGGAGGGAGCGAGATGGACGATGCCAATCTGATCACGTGACTTGACAAATGTTCCCGACATGTTATGACGACACAGCAATCTAAGCCCTGGATTGAATCCGCTCCAGGGCCTTTATTCATGAGCCGCAGCCCTACGTAATGCATATTGTTGTAATGGAAAATGTGAGGAATCATTATGTGTTTATGAGATGTCGTTTACATATTTAATACCTCAGGATATTACCGTGAATTCCTCGAGCTGTTGGTTACAATGTTGAACTTATTTTATTGTAGAAGACCTGAGAATTTTAGAAATGTGGTTTGTTAAAATAGAAGACTCATCAAAGAAGCGACATCTGTAGAACAAATGAATTTAAAATAGAAATTTAATTTCATTAAAATTATCAATGAAAGACTGTTATATATTTTATTATAAAGTAAGCATATTTTTATTTAACGTATTTATCGATCGCCACTGATATGAAAACACCTGCGCTTCACAGGTAGGCACACTGGAAGCATTGAAGATATCAAGCGGAGAATCAAACCGATGACATTAATTTATTTAAAAAATAAGCCTAATTAAAATAGCAACAGGTTCTTTATTTATACACGTGTTGACAGTACTCAATAATGGTGATGACAAATCGTCTCAGTTTCCTAAGAAATAGAGAGCTACAATTACGCAACGAGAATTCCAGTTCCTCGCACATGAATAAAGGCCCCGTAGTCTAACAAAGACAGGTGACAAATAACATTAATAAATAATCCAAAACGCCTGTCAGTCACAGCGCGCCGTCTCGCTCGCTCGCCGGCGGGGCTCGCGCGCGTGCGAGGGAGACAGAGGCGGACGGGTCCAAGTGACGGGGCGGTCGATATGATTAGTGTGCGGCACAGCTTGCGAAACATTTTTTTGGTTTTATTAATTTGGACCGCATTTGAAGCCGTCGACGTTTAAATGGCCTATGAATAATTATTGTGTTTATTTGTTTGTTTGCGTTTGAGTGTGGTTAGTTCATCTCTAGTGATTTGATTTTGTTACGTTACACAAGCAGTGATGTAACGCACGTGTAGTAAAAAACTTAAAGCGATTTGGTGTAGGGCTTATGACTTTATACTGCATACATATTTGAAAATATGTTTTCATATAAAACAAACAATCGAGTGAAATCTGAGTGTATTCACAAATTAATACGCTATTGTAAATTATTGAATAAATCAGTAAAATCTGCAATCCGTAATCTCCAATTCATATATTATATTATATAACAATTATAAACATTTATATGTTACAATATAGTGAATTGATTGTGTTTAAACTTACAATTTATCATCTGGTTATATGTAAAATATAAAATGGGAATAAGTTATGAAACGCCTGAGAGTTTAATTATACATAAAATAAATCTACCCTCAAGGTAAAACTTACAGCCCTTACGCTAAAGCTACCCTAAGAAAACTGTCACCAATAGTTGTAAATATGATAGTTACGTCATCAAAGCATAACGATTACTCGGATAGGAGTACGCAACGTAGAAGGGGTTGAATGGACAACTTCTAAAAGCATTAAATTATATCCGGTAGTTATCTGAGTTCAAAAACCATTCAAAAAAGCTCAAATTGTTTGTCATTGTGAGAAAATTCAAGTTTCATGCGCACACTGTGTACCTGAAATAGATTTTATAGCTGTCCGGCTGTCAATTTACCAATAAAACAATAATAGTTTGTAATAATAATACAATTAAAATATATTGAAAGCCATGAAAAAAATACTCACTTAAATTTTATTAGTTAATAGTTATTGTTTTATGAATACAAATTATGCGTTTATTTTTGAACCCACAGCGTTTATTTCAAAGCAAAAATTAAACGATTTTTTTATCAAAATTTTCAAGGTCAATTTTTGGCTTATCAGATATGTGTATCAAATAAAAAATTAAGCATTTAATTATTGTTCTTATTCACAAAAGAATTTAAAACGAGGTACAGCGTCCAGAAATACCCGGCTTGAGTCACGGTGCCCCCAGCTGCAGCAGCGTCCGCTGCTCCCCAAATAGCGACGATAAACCATTGACAGCTCCGGTCGTGTTTATGGAGTGTCATCATGATCATCACCATCGCCGTCGTTATCTCCGTCATCTTCATGGGGAATGTGACTCCTAAAACGCAGGCCATTAACCGGGCTGTAAACAGATTGGGATGTGGAGCTTAATTGGTACCGTACATTTTATAGATAATATTTATATGACGTATTATTTGTTAAAAACATTTTTTTTAAATTTATATAATCTTGATCGCGATTTTGAAAACGTTTACCGAAAGCATAATCATTGCTGGTTCAAGTCCCCAAAGGGGGCTAAAGGTAGTAAGTAGAGAGTACCATATCGATTGGCGCAAATTACAAAAAGCTTCGAAACCTTGATAGTCAAAGCTGACGGGAAGGTCAGCGTGATGAGAAAGAGCCTGCAGCCCAACGAGATCCACGATGGCGTCGTTCCTCCATTAATTTACACCCTCGGCCATTACGCTGTCGCTGGGTGGTGTTAGCACTCGCTTTTATTATATTGTCCGACGCATTTTTTGATGTTTACAGAACATCTTAGGAGATCAGATGCTCCCGTGACGACAGGCCAGCTCTGCAATCTGGAAGGCGTTTCGAAGGAAAATAAACATTGCGGTAGACTGCCGGCCGTATTAATAGATTGGAATTGCTGTGTGGTATTATGACATAGATTTTATGGTGCAAGAGACGATTCCATGGTACGAAAATAAATTTAACCTAACAAGCTGTGCTTTTAAGATTTAGATAAAAAAAATTGATTCGTGTGAAATAAATATTTACCGTTATGTCGCACTATCATCTGATAGTCTATCTCTTGACTCACTTTATCTCATTCATTAATAAATCATTTTAATTAATAACAATTTATTAAAAATAAGCCACCCAATGGTAGTAAGTCATTTTATGTGATGTAATTATAAGTACCTCAGGTTGACACACATCCGCGAATAAAAAAAAAACAATCTGCGGTAATGACAATATTCTGCCGTGCAAAAAGCATGGGGACTTGAGACAATATAAACGTGACCTCGGTTACCTGTCCCAGGTAATTACTCGGCAAAAAGGGAGACAATGAGAGTCCCACGACATCGTAAATAAGTTTGTCTCTTCTTACTCTTCTCATTCCTTCTAGAACTACGTTAATATATCCGCATATACATAGCATGCTTTATCAAGATATTCAATTATAAATCAATTTTTTAAAACATAAATGAAAATTTGAAATTCTTGGCAGGATTGTATTTCAGCCACAACTTTTGATGACAAACTGAATTTTTTTTTTAAATTTTAGTTTAAAACTATTTATGGCGTATGCGAAAAAAGGTTTAATATAATAAGATTCCAAAAAAATTATTGGCTTATGATCTTTTTAATCACTTTTAACATCCTAAGCAACAAATCAATATTATCACACCCCATATTTTTTATCACCATTATTCTGATTTTGTTAACATTTACAAGACTGTGATTGCACTGCACTGAATTCGCGTAAGAAGATATGAGTTTTAAAACACTTTGTATTTCTTAAATGTCTTACTTAAGTTTTAAAAAGTGGGTACATGATATGGTATAGATATACTTCATTTGTATGAGAAAAAGATGAAAGAGTTTCACGGTCTTATGCCTTGATAACCAGTTTTTTTAAATCTTATACGACATATATACTAAACCATACTGTATTGTTACAAAGCTAGTTTTTTTTAAATATGGTTGATTTAATTGAGCTGTTATTATGAGTCAGCGCTTTTCAACCTTTTTTTAAATATTAGGGTATTTTAATAATATTTAATAAATAAATAGAATCAGTGGTTACAAATTTTATACATATTGAGGATTAGTTTTCTCAAAATTTTGTTTATTTTCGTAGATATATAATACGCTATAAAAATTTTATTTTAGCAATCATAGAGCTTTATCTAGATATTTTTTGGATTAATCTATTTTGAATATATCATACCATGCTATATTTTTTATAAGTATAAATTTTTAATATGTACACAAAATCATGAAATTATTGTAATATTTTAAGGTTATATTCACTAAAATAAAATAATTTTTCGATTTAAAATATTTATGTTCAAAATCTCAAAGCTACCTAGTCAAAGTGAATTGACAAACTACTTTGTATTTTTATAGATAAAAGAATATAAATGCGTTTAGGAATACATATTCTCATTTCTTATTCTATATTATTCATCAGAACTGTTTTCAATATTTCTTAAGTAGATTTTCTTATATTATATCTCACATTTAAATAATAAGATCGTTTCGCATGGTTGGGCACCCCATGTATGAATAAAACATGTACTAGTTTGATTATGCATACAATCAAAGCGCTTATTTCAATAGACATGTTAGATAATAGACAAATCTACGGGTACATTCAAATTGACGGTGAGATATTTTCACTAATTAATTAAAATAAACACAAAACCTGACGTATTTTATACGTCTATTTTAAAAGTCAACTACAATACAATTTGTTTAATAATGTATGTTTTACAGTCTAAACACTGAATTTTATTAAAATAAGGTAAAAAAATAGATTTATTATTAAGGTTATAAATATATTTGTAAAACAAAGAAATTTTTATACAAAAGTTAAAATTCAGTTGGAATTGTGAATAATGTTTAGTTATGAATCTGATGATGACCCAGTGTATTGGGTCGAAACTAGTAATGCAAATAATTTTAATAAACTCAAAGTGAAGACAAAATACAAAGGTACTTTTATCATTGTAATAATGGATCTTCACGAATCAAATGCCTTGTCCCTCAACAAGGAATTATGAAATTAAAATATTTTTTTTAGTAGTTGTTTGAATTGTATCCTGATCTATTTTAGCAGCAAGTGACATGTATGAGTGATGTTAATGTATACACATTTTATGTGTTTTTTGTATTTTTTCTCTTTATTTATTTTTTTAATATATATTGAGTACATGTATTGATGGTTTTTTTGGTAAATTTTAGTTATCAATTGACTAATAGTGAACCAACTTCAACAATTAGGAATATTTGCTTAAGTCTTCTAATAAATACATAATTCAGTTATTCGCAACACGTTTAAATTAATTTGATATGCAAATTGACTTATGTTAGATGTTTATGTGGCCGGTATGTGGTAGAAGCAAGATTCTTATTTAATTTGACGACACTAATTCTATGTCGTGTAAAACAGAATAACTGCAGTAGAGGCTGTTTCCCCTTGCCGCAGCATAAGACAGTGTCCATTATATGGTAATTTAACGGCTTTGCGCTTGCCATCACATGGAAGGCGGGTATAATGATGTTGCAAGCGACTCGGATGCTTATCGTCTGTCATCTTTAACCACTCACAGTGGAATTGCATTATTTTTCAAGTGTTTTGATTGTGATATCCAATTATTGTTGCATGTGGAAATTCCTAGCGTTTCTGCACCACGACGTGTCACTTGCATGCGCACACTATTATTAGCGATAGCCGCCTTTAATGTATATACATGCACATAATATCACATATATCTTATCAAAATTATAATCAGTTGTTTATGTACTCTTTAATGATTTAATAAATTGGTATGAAGCTGCCGTTTTAGACTAAAATTAATTTTACTAACTAATTTATTGGGAATTTTTAAGAAAGGTTTTAAAGAATGTGATATCAATCTAAGTTAAGCATAAAATAATAGCAATACTTGTTGTGTTTTTTTATATGTATAATTTTTTAAATTCTAACTACAATAACGATAGATAAGTAAAAATTTAATATGCCATGTTCAAATATTTTATATTTCCCTTTTCAGAGGGAACTTTAATTACTTATTCAGTATCAATGCATTGATCAGCCGAATCTCTGAAAACGGACATCGAGACATTTATTTACAATTGTACAAATAGGCAGCGAGCATAACATTCTGCCATTTAACATTGTGGCATCGAGAACTACAATCTCTGAATCATCAACCGCGATCAGCGAGTCCGTTTCGCAAGAGTTGCCGAAACATCGCCAGCGAAGACGACAGCTCCTCATCCTCTTGCATCATCACGACCCAATATGCAGAGCAGGTGAGCCAACCGCCCGTCGAGGAGCCGCTGTGGCCATACTGCTCCTCGGGCGTGACCGGCTGTGGAAAGTGGATGACCAGAGACCGATCACCTCTGGACGCAAAACGATGATGTCCATCGCAACTTGATGGCGTTGGCGCAGTTTTGTAAACGAAATGTGCTGTTGAGTGTGAAATATGCGGAAGTAATACATCTTGCAATTCATGATGTTTTTTTTTTTTTGTATTACCATGTTTTTTTCGTATATATCTGGACTAAATGCAAGATTTTGCAATGATTGGGGAGTATTGAGAATTGCAACCTTTACAATCAAGAGATTCAATATTTTTGAAAGAGAGTACTTGGTGGAATTCCATTTTAATATTTTTGAGTAAAATACCGTATAAATGACCGGTTTCGCCAACCTTTCACGTTGGCATTATCAAACAGAGTAATAAAAATGAACATGTGGAAAATCATTCAAGTATTTTACTCAAAAATATTCTTTACAATCAGTGAATAAAATTTGAATTTTAACTTGTGACGTTAAATTTTTTATTCATAGCTACGATAACGGACATCAGTTTTTTAAAGGCTTCCTGCAATGCATAAATATAGTTCATTTGCTTATAACATAGTCATGCAATGAGTATGAATAAATAATTGTAAATCAAAAAAGTTAAATAAAATTACTTTGGTAAGCAAGCCGTTACCTTTTAATTTTGTTTAAACGCTATTTATAGTATTATACAAAACTATTTGCCTAATACTTTTTGTATTCTTATTAACGGAAAAGATTCTTCTGATGTAACAATACTTCCAACAGGAGAATGCTAATTAATCAAATTTAATCTTTTGGTAGTTATTATTAATATATTTGTTTTTTTTTTAATAACGGTTTTTCATATTTCATGCACTTATTTCTATGAATCACACAGAATCCCACAACACAAGCCTTTTTATTTAGAATGCATTTGCGACATTACGGGAAGGTTACTATTTTACAAATATTTTGTAGCTAAATATCCAAGTTTGACAATGTGTTAAATGCAAATAATACTGGCAAAATACTTTTTAAAAATAAAGCATGACTTAAGTCTTTAAAGACACTTTCATGGAAAACAATTCACATAAAATGCGAATAATTTTACATGCTATATAAATATTTAAATTGTATTGGCAATATAAATGTTATTGTTGGGAACAGTTTGAATCGCGGAAGACGTTTTTTATACTATTTGTCAATACCGTATATTTAAAATTACATGCATGAATTCTTCTGCAATTATTATTGTTCTTAGTATTTTTTAAATATAAATACTCAATATTTCATGAGGAGTAATCAATTTCTATTTGCTGCATACCTTTACTATTAATTTATTCGAATCATAACTATTTGCTTGCTTTTCATTTAATATTAATTCCCTTTATTCTATTGGAAATATGTTGGTTCGATATCTGAAGTAGATCTGCCCTGACCGGGCAAGTGCAAGGAGAACAATATAAGCTTGGTAACAATAACAATACTTGGAAGTGGTCTCATACGGTTATCGCCTTAGGGAAATGCAGCGCCGATTGGGTCAAAGAGCAGTTCTAGAGCGTTCCAATATAAAAAATATATATACAGACCAGCGCGGGCTTGTAAAACCAAGCGAATATCTTACATTTATTGTAAATTTGTAATATTAATATAAATTACTTTCAAAAGTACCTGAGGCTCAAGGGGATATTTTTTATCAAGACCAGCTATGATGATCTACTAAACGTAAAAAAATAACTAACCATCCCTGTTAAATTGACTCTAGTAGTATTTTTGTTCTATCTCATTGCATTTTGATGCTGGTTTTTTTTTTCTTTTATCAACACATGCACTTTGAGAAAAAATTTAAATAAAACTTAAAATCAGGCGTGAACTTTGTTATATCGATTTGAGATCCAGATGCTAGGACCCGAGACCTTTTGATCAAGAACCAATAGTCTAACCACTGAAACAACAAGCTAACCACTTTTTACTGCACAATGCTTACTTCATACAAAAGGCAACAAATTTTTAAATATTCTAAAGTATAATTTATATCACAGCTTAAAAGCATTGTGATTACTACGAATGATAATCAGCTATAGCATAGGATCGTAAGTCGCAATCCGCTAAAAATCCTTTTTTTTATTTAAAAAACAAAAATTAAGTATTCGTAAATATTGTATGCGACACAAAAGTCGCAACCGCATTAGTATTTAATTGATTGTTGCCTCATACTCATATCCCCAACTCCAATCATAAAAATATAGTGATTGATATTCTTAATTTTTGTTCGTTTTAAATATCACGATTTCAATTTAAGAAAATCCTATTGTGTGTGGACACAATATAGTTCAAAGGCTAAAGGGTAGTAATAATAACTATCTCTTGCAATAATTACCTATTTAATATAATTAAAACAATTAAACCGGCAATAAAATATGTAAACTGGCGAAAGAACAAATGACTCCGTGTTCGTGGAGCATCTAGGGTCAAAAATCTCGCCGCCTTACCCTCTGAGGTCGTTTGTCTCGGTGCACGGCGCTCGCAGGAGAGGGTCCCCGGTTCGTGTCCGCGCTAGCAGCTGATGAATATTTCATGAAGCAATTAAAAACGGGCTGGCCGATTAATAATCTTACTACAGATAAGGAATCCACCGGTCGTCGGCTTTGTTTGCAGCCCGTGCGTAATCGACTACAAGGATTTTTTTTAACATAGATTTGTCTTTGACCTCAGTGGTTTTTTTAAAAAAACATTATTCTTATAATTGATTTGAATATGTAATAATATATTGTATGTCATATGGATGCTTTCGATTTCTATTAGAGTCTACAAAAATTAGCTCAAAGATGCTAAAACTAGTGAGATATTAAAACTTGCCTGTGGTCGCTATATATTTATTTATGCAACATAATTGTTCGTGATTAAATAATAAATAAAATACGGCGCCATATTTTTTTTCGGAAATTTAATTAGCGATATAAAATCTGTGCGATTGCCCGGAGCAATCAATGTTTATAGTGTCGTCCGCGGCGGCGACAGGCGGAGAGTCCGGCGTGATTTGCGCCGTGGGACTGCAATTATTCTAATGAAGCGAAACGGCTTATCAGTTCCCCACGCAAGCGGCTCGGCACGCGAGTGGACGTGTCGGGAGTCCTGCAGAGCCGCCTACACCCGTCGCGACACAACCGACAACCGAACTGCGGCTAGCCAATAGCGGCCGTTTACTAGAGCCAGCTACGCACTTGCAACCGATTTTCAATTAGCCAATAGCGTCGATTTTTCTCCACAGTACTCAATTGTGTCGCAGCGTATGTACACCAATTATAAACGTGTGACTTAATAATGCTTATTTATTAGACATGCCCAGTATTTGAAAAATAAAGCTGCCTACACGCAATCAGTTGCGTACTATTTTACATTTTTTACAAAAGCAAAATCATAAAAATACAAGCAGTATTAGTTAATCACAGGTTGGTTGTCAGTTGTGTCGCAGCGTGTGAGAACAGCCAAAGCAGACTACACTTGTAGCAACGAAACTGATAACTGAACGGTTATTGGCCAACTAGTGTCGCTTTATAGTTTTGGCCAAGTTAACAACGCAAAAGGGGACGCTATTGAAAATGTAGCTATTATCTAATACAGTGTTTTTCAACCTGTGAATCGCGACCCCCAAGAGCTGATTGTAGGTTCTACACTAAAATAACTGATATAGTTTCATTAAGGCCCTAGGCCTATGGCGTCGCCAGAATTTTTTTAACTTACAAAGGGGACGCGTATTCAAAAAGATTGAAAAACACTGATCTTAGATTTTAATGACCCATTAACTTTTTTTTTATGTTGAAATTATTTTGACTAATTCATTTTAATATTCTGTTTTGTGTACACAATCAGCATTTTCAATGTATGTAGTGGTAAAATAATCGATTAATATTGCAAATGAATCAGATATTGACATGAAAATTATGAAATATCGTTTAATTGATATGCTTTCAGCGCAACGTTTCGAAAGTAAGTAACATCATCATCACCATCATCGATATTTTTTTGTACTGACGGACGTCAGGAAATGGCGTGCACTTTATGCAGTGTATTTTATAATTGCTCACTTATTATTTGTAAAATCAGGAAATTAAATATCTTATGTGTAAAACGTTTTTGACACAACTGACAACCGAATGGTAACTGGCCAATAGCGTTCTCTTTTGCGTTTTTTAGTAAATGTATTTTTCTCCATATTAGATAATAACTGTGCACTTTGTATTTTTTCTCATAGATGTATTAAATTCCCAATATAAAATGAACATATTTATAAAAGCAATGAAAAAAGGGCGACAATTGTTACCATGGCATGTACTACAATAGCATTTTAATATCCTACTGATAGTCCACAGTTATTGTTTTAAATATAATAACCTGTATGGAATAAAATACGCAAGTAGTCTATTATAAATGTAAAATATTCATTGAACTTATAATTAATAGCTAAACTATTTATTGTGATCTATAATATTCATAACGTGTCTACCTATTATTGAATTTAATATCATTTTTGACCAGGTTTTTTATTGGACATAAAACAGTCTACAAACACAACACGGATCAGAACCCGTAGCCCGTGGGTTGAATAACAATTTCTGGGTCACATTTTTAATGTGATAATTATTGGTTCTTAAATTATGCAAAATTGTATACAAAAATTATAATAATCATTTTCTATGACCGGTAATATGATCTTCTTGTTACTATACTGGTAGAGTATTACCCGCAAGACAATGCCGACAGGCATACTTTTTAAAATAAAATATGCTTGTAAGCATTTTTATACAGTTTTTTATATTTAAAGTTACTATTATAAGTTAAATGCTTACCTTAAGATGTTTTTTAAAAGAAGTTATTTTTTATATTTGATAAGCTCTAGAAAAGACAAAAACATTATCAATAATTATATCTATGCCTTACATAATAAAATTTTAAATTAATATCTCAAATCGCTTTATTTTATGTAGTTAATGTATTTTTTAAATTTTAATTTTGAGTTAATTTTCCTTGTCGAATCGATACTTTAATGTTTAATTAGGTGTTAAAAATAATAAACTTACTCATATTAATTTTATAATATTTTATTGCGTATTTTATTTCTGTGTCTTACTTTTTACAAATAAGAATTATTATGAGTATATGTACACGAAAGAATAAATAAAAAATAATTTATACTGAATATTTCAATGTGATACAGGAATTAATTATGATAATACCTCTACTTGAACCGGATGAAATCGTAATGTATACAATATTAAGCGCAAATATGTTAATATAGTACTTTTTAAATTTATAAGGAGAGGTAGATCGTAAAATTATAACATTTTTAAACGTGAGACAGTAAATGTACATACATATTAAATCTGTGACTTATTATATTTAATAAATATTCACCTTGGGTCATTATTTTTTATGGACAGTCACTGTAAGGAGTTAAATCAATTGGATAAGGCTACATTTTTAAAAATTACACTTTATTTATATTAATAAAAATAGATTTCTGGTGCGTGACATATATGTTTATGTCTTAAGATTATAATGTAAAGTTTTTTTGCTATATAAGAAATTCTTTATTTTTTATTTTTAATAAACTGAATGGAATTGATAAAATTAATAAAGTATGTTTTTTATATGTTAACACCAATCAATATATAGAGATATTTCGCATGTTGGGTTTTATTTTTAATTTTATAAATAATAATTCTTTAATAAATAATTGTTTTAATATATGTAATTCAAAATATTAAATGATCATAAAAATACATTACAGTGAGAGCGTGTAAGTAAGCTATCACAGCCAGTTTTATTTCACATTAACTTATATATTTTCACATTAATTAGCAGAAATTTATTATTTAAACACAACCAACAAAATATATTATCACACGACCATAAACTATGAAGTTTCTCAGATAGTTACTTGACTTATAAATGTCTCGAAGTCAAGTAATTGCATTCTAAAATATATGCAGCATTATTGAGAAGTCCATTTCGATTGGTTTGAAATATTCCATTGCATTTATAGTTTCTAGCACGCGATCATAAAATTATTGTAATATTCTCCAGCGAGTCGATCCTTATTGAACTCAGCCCTTAGAAGCGAAGGACTTTCTAAACGAAGCGACTGATATATTACAGTCAAGTCCATTTAGAACTGATACCCACTGGGTGAAAGGAGTGTTGCAAAAATTATCAGAGGAATTTATGTTTCGCTTGGGGTGATAATTTCACTTTACTCTTCTAGCTATTCATATTTTGAATATTTGAATCCAAGTTTTTAAATGAAACTCGGAAAAAACCTTTTTGTTGTATATTATTTCTATCATTTCCCACTTAGGTCAATATAATAAATGTATGATTCTTATCTGTAAACATAATTTTAACACATATCAAACATACAAAAAACTACATATGATGTAAATTTGTAAAAAAAAAAAAACATTATGATAGTACTGAATGAACATTTACTTTAAACTGCAGGTTGCAGTTGCAGTTGTATATAAACGTCATAGAAAATTTGAGCAAATGGGGATTGCATGGAGAACTGCATGCAAGCCTGGTTGGGAATTCTTAAATAATACAATTATTATAGAGTGTCGGTCGCGATGCAGCATCAGGGCGCCCCAAGTCCGCGGGCCCCGGGGGCTCGGGGGTATTTTATGGCCCAATAAATCGCGCTTAATGCTCGCGAAGATTTTATTAAGAAATCACTCGGTGATGCGCCGGCGAGGCCTCGGCGAGGCGAGGGCCGATCGCAACCGGAATGTCGTGTATTTTGAGAGAATTATGTACAAAATGGAGGATGGCCAAATGCTTAAATCCTTTGACTTTATTACTTTTGGGATTGCTTGTTTATCGGTCTGCTGCTTGGATTATGCTTGTTTTATTTGTATGTTAGTAATGATGGTTTTTATGCTTTGTTAGCTTAGCTTAGAGGCTGGAGCGCATTTACGTATATGTATGAATGATACATATAGGTAAATGCGCTCCACGCTCCCCTCATTCTGCTGCTTGTACATGGCTGCCATTCTGTACTCTGGGCGTGTGTCAAGGATCGGAATGGACACGGAATGATTATGGACGTACCTTATCGAGGTAGGAGGGCACCTGTTTCTGTAGCATGCTACAGAAGAAGTATCAGATCTAATATTTGTAGGAAAAGGATTATAAACTAATGGGCAGAAGCAATACGTAGACTTTCTCTTCAATATAAAACTGCGGTATATAAGTACTCGGGGATCCACCACACTATTTTCTTCTTAGAAAACCACGAACACTGACTCAGCATGAGTATATGCTTAGTAAAATGGTCACCAACCTCTTCTGAGGCGAAGCACTTGATGAAAAATGTGAAAGATACGTTTATACTATTTGATGCATACGCAGTGTTTTGATGTAAATAAAACGCAATCCAAACTGTCAACTCAAAAGGTAAACTGCAATAATTAAATTTCCAGTGATTAAGTATTTTTTTTTCTTTTTTCTTTTTATTTTATCCTGACACGAAAATTTGTAGAATTTTATTTCATTTTCATGTGTTTATATAAAATACAGAGATTTGCAAAAGCAGATAATTAAATTATTCATATTAATTGAAACTAAGAAAAATATAGTTATTAATTCTCTATTTACTAGTAATTGTTCTTGAATAACAAAAATATTATTTTAACCTATATATGGCAATAACATGTCTAATAATATGAGATTATAAAAAATATATCTCAGCTGATTTCTGGTCTGACTCTTGTATTAGATCAAAATACTTAATACATTGAACAATATAGTACACGTTCTAAGTATTATAAAAATTCAATTTTATTATAAACCACGCCTTCTTTATAAAAAAACCTCTGTATAAAATTTTATACTCTATTAAATTATGTTATTACTATCTTCAGGCAAAATTTTATTACCTACAATAAAAGTACGATATCCTAACATTAGTATTTTCAGTTTTTTTATTTAGAAAAATGTTTAAATTTAAATATTTTGGAAGATTATAAAATTATTTTAACTTAACGTTACCTTACCCAACCAGTTGATATTGAAAAAGTACAAAACAAATAATATTTATATAAAATCAAAATACTATACCTGACTAAGAAGGATTTTTCACATGCATATTTACAACATTAAACTGAAAATTAAGGTTAATTGGATATTTTCTTGTGTTTTGAGAACATTATAAATAATATGGTTAGTGTATATTGCTAATTTAATAGTTTATTACTTCCTTTTTAGGAAAACAGGCGGCATTTTACATATGTTTAAAAGTAGTTTAGTAAACCTTTTGTTCAATTACTTTTTGGCAATATTTGCTCACAAAATATTGAATAGAAAAATAAATGCACTAGTGACGTCAAAAAGCACTAAAATTTACAAAAACTTATATTAATATTGCATTTAAAATTCTTTTTTGCAGATCAAAGCAAAAGTGTTAAATCGATTAAATTTAAATCGAATTACATAATCCATAGATTTCCGATATCAATTGCCGATGCAAAATGAGGATAACTGCTTCGAATGAAATCTGAATAGTCCTCGTCATCGTGAAACGGAGCACTTATCCCGAGATCCTGCTCATCATGTCAGCTGGAGTGGCGCCTCGACATCGCCATAGCCAACGATCCACGCCGGCCGTTCTAGGATTCGAACCAGAGTGCCTCAGCTTGCGCCTAATAAACGCAGCTTATATTCAGCGGCAGGGGCTTTCAAATCAATAAAAAATTAACTTTTATCCACGTGAGTAACATATAACTTTTCTTTAAATGCTCACTTTTATCGTATTTTATTTTAACAAATATGTATGACACTGTTTTTTTTTAACACTGATTCTAAAGAACTGGGGAATCCTCGGTCAGAAGTTAACTATCTAATTTCAGTTATAGCAACAATCCCAGAAGTTAACCACTGTGCCTACAAACTAACGAGAGTCTTTTTTTTATTATTTTCAAGAAACTGTATATTATAAAGCTGTATTTATTCGTTTTTTATGTGGAATATCTTAAGTATAGATACGCATTATTATAAATATGACAAATACACATATTATTTTTGTAATTTTTTATAATTTTATTTCTTAGTGTGATTAGTTCCACCAACCTATACAGTTGGCATTTTCAGAGTCTTGATTTTAAAGTAACAAAAATTAAGGTTGGTGAAACTCGTGACACTGTGAAACATAATTGTGGAAGATTACAAAAATTTACTTTCTGAAAAAAAAAATTCGAATATTCCACATTGTTTCAGGAAGTTGGAAATTTCAATGCTAAGATAACATTAATATTTTAATGTTATTTTTCGTATATCTGTGTGAGAGTCGCTGGCAGAGTGATCTCATTGACGGCGTCATTCTGGATCGTGACCGTCGGTGTCGGTCCCGCAGAATGATTTATATTGGAGACGTCGTGTGCTCTTAATGCTGGTGTGAACGTTCATGCAGGATACGGCCTGAGAGCTGCCCTGGAGTGAATGGAGTACTCTCTATCTACTGATTGCAATATTTTAATATTATGTGATGACTAGCGAAAGCATAAATCCACTTCAGAGTAATAATAAATGTATACATTTTATGGTATTTATAATTTGAAATTAAGATTTTTTCAAAGAAACTTTGATGGCTCCACAAAATTAAAAAAAAATATCTCACACATACTAAAGCATTTATTTTTTTATCTTTCTGTTAGAAGACACAAAATTTATTCAATATGAATAAAGGGTCAATAATACAAAACTTCAATACTATAATAAACTATAAGCGAATGTTTATGTCCGGGTCGTTACGTCTATTGTTGGTATTCAAAGAAAGCATAGAAAATCCACAACAAATAGTGTTTCATCACAGTATTTCGATTTTTTACTTAGTATATAAAAAAACTCAATGGTTTTCCCGGGTTTGAAGCCGCAACCCAGTGGATAATCCAATTGTGATTATCACTGAATAGTGCAGATATAAAATAGTTATTTATGTTTTAAAAGGCACTTCTGTATACGGTGGCTAAGCGAATAGTGCCCGGCTCTGTGTTACCGCTATACATTCCTCCGGTATGAGTCCGGCAGGTGAGTCTCGCACTTTTTGTATCACCTGTATATGCTGTGATTGGAACATACAATGTCGGGTATCATTAAAACTGAATTAAAGTCACAATGTCGCTGGTAACTAATCTAACCAAATGACTGACAAAGTGACTACGGCTTTTTGAGGCGATCGTGTCGCGCTGCCTAACCCTTTCCTTGCCACGATTTATACGTTTTGATACAATTTTTATTCAATATTGCATCAATAGTAAATATTTTTTGTAGCTATACAGTTTTAAATAAAAAAATAATTAGTTACGTCCTTGAAAATAAAAAAATAAGATGTTATAAATAAACAAATTATCTTAATCAAAAAAATGTAATGTGTTTTTTTTTTAATTATTCAAAGTTATGTTAGGTTAAATAAAGCTTAGAGTTACTGTTATAAGTACGATTTTTTTTTCATATAATAAAGTAAGTTTCTTAATATAGTTCGAATAAAGTAAATTAGTTTCAATAATGTACGACCTGATTCTGTATCGGTCTGCAAAGTGTTAACGTGATAGTGCATTAATCTATCCAAATGTGAGAATTCCAATTTAATTTCTGAGAAGCCCATCCGTCCAGGGAATCCCGTCCATTGTCGCCAGCTTCCCGGAGCCCGGCCGCGGGTTCCTCGAACGCGGTCCATTGTCCGGCGCTGACGCAGCAGCCGCGTGCGGGCTCGGCCTACACACGCTGCGACACAACCGACACCCAACGGTAGCTGACCAACGGCGTCTTCCTTTGCGATGTTTTTAGGCAAACCTATAAAAAAAAACACGTAAATTAAGCGTACGCTATAAGCTTATTGCAAATAGGTTATCAGTTGTGTCGCTACAGCTGCCCACACACACTGCGGCACAATGGTATCTAACCAAAAGCGTCCTAAAAAAAAAACACGTTGTTGTTTTAGATAAGGCTAGATAATGCTTTTAACTAATATCCGTTCAGTTGTTGTTAAGTCACACGTTGACACATACACGTTGTGATACAACCGACAACCAAACAGTAACATGCCAATATTATGTAAAATAATATTGTTAGACTATTTATAGTATTTGGCTATATTTCAGATATTTATTAACATCCTCAGAATGCTTCTATACCGAACCCGAAATGTCACAATACAAATATAAATCCGTTATTTTTATTGAGTCCGTAATATTTTGAGAAGTCATGTGTATGAGTTAATGCATACCTGAAAGGATTATTATAGTATAAGATTTTTACCTATACTAAACTGGAAATAATAAAATACTATGAGGTTACATTTAGTTAGCACGATTCAGCTGTAGCAGGCTGTTGTATCCCCGACAGAGGCACATATCTGCTGCTGGTCACAGTGATTCCACGGTCCATTGTGAGCGGCCGAGGAGGAGACCTGGGAGCATTGTGCCGGAGCCGCGGCGGTGCTGGACCCTTTGTGGGGCTTGGAAGTCATCAATAACACGTAATGATGGTCCAGCACGGGGGCCGTGGCTCAGTGAGGTTTATTGACTTTGTTTGATAATTTAAACTTTTAATCCACTTTTTTGTAATGTTTCACTTATTTTTGAGTGTTTCAATTATTTTTTTTATTCATTTAGAATTTTTAACGAATGTATATTTAATACTTCTGAAAGAAAACACTAGATGTACTTTTAGTAAAATATTTAATTTTGATCAAATATTTTCAAAGATTTGCCACTTGATTTGAAGATGAGGACGTAAATAAAATGTGAAATACCACAAAAAGTAAAATTAGGATATCTTAAGATTTTACAAAAAAAGAAAAAATATATTTAAACAGACAGGCTGCTGTATAACGAAATATTGAACTTCTTATAAAATACTGAAATTTGTATACTTATTTGATTACCCTTGTTGGTTATATTGCGCGAAATAAATCATCACACATTGACTCAGTCTTAAATATTTACTACGTGAACTCAAACACAAATAATAAAAGAGGTCTATGCAATTATAATCTGCATTTTTAAGTAAATATTGTATTATAAATAATTAAGCAATTTCTAGTCTATGGATAACTCAGGTGCTTCATGTTACTCAGGTGTGCTCACCGCAAAGCATTTCCCTGGGTTTTAATTAACGAAGAAGGTAATTATCCGAGCTTCTAATTTGTTCCCTGATTGAGAAGGCGATCAGCGCATATTATCATTTCTAAAGACTTGCTGCATACGTCGTTATGTTTTATAAGCAGCAACCTAGAGATACTATCTTTACCAATCGTAAATAATGGCTTATGCATACTCCTTGACTTATCTATTAAAAAACAAAACATTTATTTAATACGCAATTTTTTATTATTAGTATTAAAAGTTATTTGTAAATCAGACAAATTATACTCCAATTCTTCAACGCACATGTTTTAAAAAATATATTTTTGATTATTAGCATAAATGGTTTGCATTTTAAATTTTAGAAAAAAAGATTTCTGCTCGCCGATGTCAGCCGAAACTTTTGACGTAATCAATCTTGAAAAAAAATCCAAACAAAGAATTTCGCTTCTTTAAATATTTTCATACGTTAAAGTAGGTTTTTATTTTTATGATGACGATATCAGATGCTGAAACACAACTGAAAATTTACCGATGAGTAGATAAAAGGTTTCACGTGTTTTTTTTTACCGATTTCTTGAAAAAAATATATACCAAAGAGGACGCTATCGGTTAACTTTTCTTTTAATTGTCGGTTGTAGTTTTTCTTTTGAACAATACCTTCATATGATAAACAAAATTTAAACTAATTTTATAGATACAATTAAGTTTTCAAATATATTTTTCAGACAACTATTTATTAAGTCTTCCGTAAGCTTTTAACTGTAACTCAGCAACTGTGCAATAGCAGGATATTAGCAAGCATTGTTTCAGGGTGCACAGCCTGCGCTGGACCCGCGGTCCTTGAATGCACCGAGCAGCCGATCGAGTGCGAGGCTGCAGGTGCTACCCCCTCCTCTACCCCTCCTCTACCCCCTCCTCCACCCCCTCCTCCACCCCCTCCTCCACCCCCTCCTCCACCCCCTCCTCCACCCCCTCCTCCACCCCCTCCTCCATCCTTCCTCCGCCACCTCCTCCGCCCCCGCCCCCGCCCCCGGCGACCCCTGACCTGAGCGGCCACAGCATCATTTGTCTGAGCTGAATTGAAACATGTTTTATTATGAATAGACTAGGAGTTACTTCTATTACTGCGGAATTTATAAGTACTTCTAGTGTAGATGAAATGCAGTTTAATTAAATGCTTTTATTTAATTATACGATGCTATTAATATTATTTTACAATCATATTGATAGTTTATTCATTGCGTGTATTTGTATGAGTTTCGTACTTTTAGTAGATGAAAGAAATCCTCGTTTTTTTTGTTTTGTATAAAATTAAATAAATTTTCGCTCAGTTTATGGTATATATATATATATATTATACGTATATAAGTATATTATAGGGTTATGAATAAAGGATAACAATGTCATATGGTGAAAGTCAAGTGTCGAAATTTTTTATCATGATGAAATAAATGGTTACATTTGAACTATGTCTGTATTAACTGTAATCGTCGATTTATTCCGCTAATGATGTAAAATTATAATTTCTGTTTTATGATCGCCAGGTTGGTATTGTTTGAAATTAGCCCGGGGCAGTCTCTAGCCTCTAGTAGGTGCGGTGTTAGACATCCTCGTAGTTCCCTGTTGGACGCCCACCCGCCCCATACACGACTTATTGCGCTGGACAGAGACGACACGCCTTTTAGCATAAGGAATATACCACGCAACCATCAGATGCACAAAGCAACATTTATCAAAAGAAAAACTTTTTATTTTAAATTTTTATAATTGACATTTATGTATTTAGTGATAATTAATATTACTAAACGTAAATAAGCTTGACTCAAGAAAAAAATAGTATCGTACGAAAAACTCTCAATGTAATCTTGTTGAGGGACAAGGCATTTGATTGGTGAAGATCCATTATTATAATAATAAAAGTAGCTTTGTATTTTGTCTTCACTTTGAGTTTATTGCATGACTAGTTTCGACCAAATAGACCAGGTCATCATCAGATGCATAACTAAAGTTTAGTAAAACTCAGTTAAATTATGCATCTGATGATGACCTAGTCTATTTGGTCGAAACTAGTCATGCAATAAACTCAAAGTGAAGACAAAATACAAAGCTACTTTTATTATTATATATATATAGAATACAATGTACTTCTTAATTTCTAGACTAGATAGTTTTATTATATTATTTAGAGTATTTACAGACGTTCCTGATAACAGCCGTGGTTTCTAAACTGTTATGCTTCAAACTTTGTCGAAAAGTAAATATTATATTTCAAAGTACTAATTATTAAAAAAATTTAAAATAGTTATAAAAACAGATCATCTTAGTAATGTTTTTTGAACGTCCGAATACCACAAGCAATCAACTAGTCACGGTGGGCTAAGATGAATACTATGATCCACTTTCTGTTAAAGATCCGCAAAAGTTGATGACGATATAAAAAAAACATTCATTAATTAAGTATAAAAAATATTAAAAAACTGTTTCTAAGAAAGCATAATTTAGATATGTCACAAGTTTTTTCATTGTTCCCAAAGTTGATTACAATGACAGGGAAAATCACATGAAATATTAAAATTCGCAGAACAAATTAGTACTTTGTGAACGTTTAAATAATAAATGGTTTTTCTAAGAAACAACCTTGATTGTGTGGCAATGAATTTACAATGTCATAAAATATAAAAATAAAACCATAAAATGGGACATCGGGTCTATTCTCATGAATACGTAAGTGGCGTGCCGCGTGGACAAACTAATAGGCATGTAAAAATGCCCAAAAGTAAAGGCACTATTATTAAACGAGTTATTCAAAAGCTTGGTTAAAGCTCCAGCCAGTCTTAACAACTGGTTACGCTGGGTGGTTCTTAACAAGTAATACAGTGTCGTTTTTAATGCAATAAATATTTTTTTGCACAGAAAAGAGTGTTTAATAACAAATTATTGAATATCCGATAATTTCCAGATAATTTCCAATTTTTAAAAGCTTTAAGCATATTACTCGAAGTATGCTAAAGATTTTCTAGACTTTAAGAGGAAAATTGAAAAAATGTAACAGAACTCGAGAATTCAAAATTATCTAAAGTCAACTATTTTGTATACAACACATAATTTAAAAAAATGTTAATATAAATAATTGCGAGATTTATCAAGTGATTTGATTTAAACGAACAAGATCACTTGATTACCAATAGAAAGAAATACAAAACAATGTCAAAAGTGAGTAATGCGGCAGGAATACATCCTTTGACAGGGGATCGCATAACTAGGGCTGGGAGCATCACACATTAGTCAAGTTTAACAGATATTTATTGTGGCAATCATTATAAACGCCCGCGAAGTATTTATTATGGAGTGTGCTTGTATTGCGGCGCGTAAATTTGGTTCCACATCTCAAATCCAAATTTGGTATCCCTTGGACCATTCTGATGGCCCGCGGGGATATATCAATTGCCCGCCGAGTCCCCTGAGGCAGTGGCTCCCAAGCTGTAGTGGCAGTAGTATTATTTTTAATGTTTAAATTTAGCTGTTATTTAGCAGTTTAAGACACACCTTTGTAATTACAAGATAAATTAATTAAACATCTTCTTATACGAGTAAACCACCCGTTTTATGTTTTGATCTAAAAATTATTTAATATGAAATATTTAATTATAAACAATTAAAAAAACTATTGTACATCTTGTCGTTAAATGTTTGAAGCTCTGAGAACACATGTTGATGTGGTAATTTATATACATTTTTTCTTATATTATGTTCGAAAAATCATTTTAGTTGTTCTTTTTCTGCCAGGCCCGGTTTGAGAAACACTGTCCTCCAAAGAGTGTAAAATAAACGTGAGCGTAAATTTAGTAGAGGTTTACGATTGTCAAATTGGTCCCTATTTAAAGCTATCTGGAAAAAACGCTCCACCATTTAAATTAGGAGGGGTACTCATAAACTGAGGGCACCTATTCTCAAACTATTCGTCTTTTTTCTCGATTCGTTTAACCTTTGTTTTGACATATTTTAAAGCCCTCTCGGTTCAAAAGGGTTTAATAATAACCGTAGGCTTAAATATTTTAAGAAAAAAACTGAATTCTAATTAAATATGACCATATAAACTATAATAAACATTCAAAATATTAAGTGAAATGTTAATTCAAGTTATTAATGTTTTTCAAATGAAAGTTAAATTCCTCTTGTGCTAAGAAATTTTATTCAAATTTGGTGTAGATTATCAATTATTTATACTTAAGTTGATAAAGATGGATTTTAATGTGCATATTTATGTAATTGAATGATATGATTTTATTGGTACTAAATATTAAAAATTAAGTGCAAATAATTTTATTTAACCTTAAGATTTGACTGAAAATTTTAAACCATCTAACTCGTATTAGAGTTCATTAAGAAATATTGGTAAAATGAAATGCATTATGCAATTTAAAAACTTTGAGAAGTACGCATTTTTTTATTGGGATGTAATGAATCAGCTATATTATGACATATCTCTGTTCATTACAGACAAAAACCTTTAGTTTATGGAAAATAGCTTTAATTCATTATTTGATGTTTAAACTCATAATATTCTTAAAATTAAGTAGCACACGTTACCAATCATGTGAAAAATGCAAGCAAAATCTAAAAATACCCATGTTTCGCTATTTTAAGTAGAATTCTGAAAACATGCTATTAAGGTATGGGTAAGTATATAAAGCTTTTTGGATTTGTATTAGTACAGATAAAATAACATTCTGCAAAGTATAATGTTGGATACAATCGCTCAGAATTTAATTATTAAGAACCTATCGTATAAATTTAAGGGATAGGTTTATAAATAGTATACCAAGTAAAATATAAGCTTTTTAATGGGAGTAGTGTTTGTAATGTAGTGTAATGTAAAAAAATGCTTCATATATTTTTTTATAAAAGCTGTAATAAAAAAATACTCATGTGATATTATATTTGCATAACCATTGCTTTTGGTCATAATTGAGTTGAGTGTATACAAGAGTTGAAAAAACACAATATTATCGAAAAATCTCTTCATAATAATTTTATGCAAAGTTTTAATATATTTTTTCTAGATATTTGACAAACGTCTCCCAAGAGACCGTCCATTATGGCGAGTGAATTTGAAATAACTATAATGAATATCCAAAACCACGCGCCGAAATAATGAATTCAAAAATATAATGGACTCGCCCGCTCCCCTCCGGACTAATGGCGTACAATTTATGGTAAGCCATTTTTTACTTTCGGCTAGACGTCCGCGACAATAACATTTATTATGATGAAGACTCGCATTTTTGACCATTAAAATCCGTTTATGCAAAATAAAGTGAACCGCGGTTAAGGGACCAACTATCGTTAGAGTCGTTGATCGCTTAGATATTTAACTATTTTGAAGAATGCTTTAATTATATATCAGGCTGTCTGAAAGACGGCGAAGACGCCAGGTAAGAATTATTTTCTCTTTAAATTATCTGGCATTGAGTGTAGAGCTGATGTTTAATAGCAACAGTAGTTTGTGGAATTTCACATAAAACTTTGGTTACCTGCATTGCAGTTATTACAAATTCCTTGTATAATATAACAAGATTATTTGAGATTTATTGATCTATTTTAAATTTAATCATATTTTAAACATTGTGAATCATTTAAGCACTATTCTCAGTAAACTCGTATTTTTTTTTATTATACTGTGTTTTACACATCTGTTATCATAGAAAAAAACATGCAAGTTATTATGGATTTAACAATAAAAAAAGTTTTTTATTTTTTTATTTATTGTCAATTGAAAAAAGTATAAATATTGTATTTTTAATAATTGTAGGACACTTAAAACGTATTAAGTCAACAACATGAAATGAAATTAAAAAGTAGAAAGTACTGTGGAATAAACTTCTCAGAAGCAGATAGTTTACGGTAAGTACAAATACCACAAATTAAACTATGGAATGTTGGATGAAGATATGTGTAATAATATATTACAATCACTAATAATGAGATAAGCAGCATATGGGCACAATGCATCGTTATTTTTTTGTCATATGGTTGCATTATATATTATTAATATAATTAATCTACAGTAAAAATTACATGCAATAAAAATATGGAATTCTTAAACATATTTAAAAATGAAATTTTTATAATTTGTATTTTTCTTTTTGGCATGGATTCATAAGTAAACATTAAAAAAGATAAAAAATAAAAAGAGGAATACATTAACATAACTGGAGTTCAAAAGATGGCAAAAAGTATTTCTTTGACACTGAATACTGCTTTGAGATATGACGTTTTCATAAAGCACTTGTTTGAAATATAATAACATGATTGATCTAAATTAGCTTTGAGTGAGATCTGGATAAATATTACTTCTGTTCATTTCATCCTAAACATGACTACTTCCATTATATACAATATATATATATATATATATATATATATATATATATGTATGTATTAAGTGGTGGTAGCACTTAAAGCGTCATTTGGTTAATATTATAACAGGGTAAGTAACTGAGAATACTGAATGATGACATGGTTCGGAATCGATTCGGTTAGGTGCATAAGGGCCTATGATATTCAGGAAGTCAATATTACAATCCTCAGCGATGAGTGGTATAAATAAATGACATCTAGAATTCACTGCTTGTGTTGGTTGAATTGTAAACATCCTATCACCGAAGTAATGCTCCGCGTGTTTAAAATAAACATAAGCTCTAAATATAGTCAGACTTCAGTGCGAGGCGTTAGTACAAACAGCTGATGCAGAGGAGTGATCACAATTTGCCCTATATTTTTAATATGTTTACTCCATCTCCTCAAACGTGATGGTTACCATGGCAGAAATTTGCTGCGAGACCGATATTTAAATTTTGATTAAACCACAAATGATTTTTTTTTAAATATCATAGCGAAAACAACACCACCTTATACTAAGGTTTAATGCATATACATGATAAATTGTATTTTTTTAGAATTAAAATAGGAGTGTTCAATGTTAGAGAAGTGTAAAACAAAAAGCCAGATAAATTCCGATGAAGCCGGCGCGTGTTTGACACATCATTTCGCATCTCCGGTGGCGCGTTGATAAAAATGGTGCGGCTATGTTTACTCTGGGAGGAAATGTCTTGGAGCGAAGTATAAACCGTCAGCACTAAAGTAAAACTGTTAACCGGCCTCTGTAAACTGTAAGGCGGCCAACGCCAGGCGCCGCCGGCGTCGGGACGCCTTCCCGCCGCCAGCAACAGCCAGGAATAAGGCGCAGTTAAATAGTCGTTTCAAAAATATAAATCACTAGTAACTGCTAGATGTACCTTAAGATAACAAGTACGTGATGTGGAAATTACAAGCACCTATTTCAAAACATTGACATTACCTTTGACCATTTTTGTCAATCAAAATATAAATATAAATACAGGTGTCCAAAGGTAGTATCGGGTATTTATTAGTTCAGTAAAACAAAAAACTACTAGTAATCAAGTATTTTTTTTATTTTTTATTATAAGAAAACAAAATGGAAAAATTATTTCAAATAAATGATGTTATCCAAATGGTGACCGTTACGCTGCTGGCACTCTTCTAATCTGGAACGAAGATTGCTGATAACACGCTGACACATAGCCCTCGATATTGCTGCCGTTTCTGACCTGATGTTTTGTTTCAATTCTTATAAACCCTACTTTTAAGGTATCCCCATACGAAATAGTCAAGAGGGTTAAGGTCGGGGCTTCTTGGCCTGTTGATGTTACCTCTACGTGAAATGACCTTATTAGGGAATAATTCGTTAACAACTTCAATTTATTGATTGGATGTATGGCCCATGGAATCACGTTTTTGAGTTGAAACCTTAAAATTTCTGCAACTCTGGGCCCAAAAATGTACGCAGTATATCGCAATAACCCGATACACGATACTCTTTTTGGATACACTGTATAAGCATCACTAGAATAGACAAGTTCTAAAATTAAAATAAAATATTCATATGATATATATATTAAATAAATAATAATTAAAGTTATGTCTTAAAAGTGTTCATTTTGAGGTTTCTGTGTAAATTTTCCTATTAAATATTATACGACAGTCATAAATATCACGATAATACGTGGCACGTCAGGCTGTGATAATATTTCCCCCATGGAATATCCCTAGAAAGTTAGTATCAAACGAAAAATACAATCTGGGAAGATTTGCTTATTAGCGCCCCTCGTTTCAGGACAATATATCATAATCAGGGGCGGGAGGTACTTCTACCCAACGAACTACCCCCTGCTTTGGATCTGTGCTCTTGATTCTTTGTATCGTAGAAACTATGGATACCTTTAAAAATTATTTATTATGTTTTTATTTTAATAATGATATTTCCGCGTACTTAAGGAATTAAATTGATTACTGGGAAGTCTTGTACGCAGTGTTTTAAAGGGAAACGGAAAAAATATAAATATGAGAAAGTTTATTAGGCTATTAGTTTTATCGTAAAATATTATGTTTTCAGGAACGAAACAAGCCATGCCTCCTCAGTCAGATTTCAAAATCTCAAAGTAGTCTCTTGTAGTAATTCTGTTAGGTTAGGTTAGAGATAAACTAATTAAATAAGTTAGAAAAATGCAATGAAAGAAAGCGATCTCTCCATTATTTATTATTATTTGTACATAAAGTATCGGGGTGGCAGGAGACTCGGTGGATCCCCACGAGGTCGCCGTATGAAGAATGAAGACAAATAGGCGAAGGCGTGGGTCGCGGGTCGCGCCCTTAATGTGATTACAGCCTAGACTTATGTCCCCGAAACGTATTACATCCAGGGATCGATATGTTTGGCTCATTTTTCTCTGACGATTGAAGCGAGTCGATTTGTCTTGCCACCCGAAATCGAGTCTGTTTTGAGAGTTTAATTTAATATAACAAATTCATGAACATACATATTATTGAATCAAGCGATATATTGCTTGTGCGTGACTATCATTCTGTACCATGAGAGTGTGTAAATGATCGCTAATGGAGTAGTGGACTTGGAATGATTGTGATTGTGACTCCTGTTATTATTTCAGTATAAGATTTAAACGCCAGAGCTATGTTAATGCTATTGCGTAGCAGAAATATGCAGACTTTTCTTTTCCCGTGGACCCACTACACTATAAACGCTAGTTTGGCATACACATATATTCAGTGATATACCGCCAACCAAAAAAACATTACTACAATGGTAAATAAGTAAAAGTTCAACGGTTAGAAATATTTGTTTAATGGGTTTTATAGATCGGTCGTTTGGTTGACGTGACGTGGTTGCAACTCTGCTTAAAAAATCAATTTGCTTTTGTCAGTTTTATTAATAACCGCCAGCGTTGGCTCGGGAAACATTGAAATTGATTTATCCGCAGTACGTTCCCGCACACGGACGACGTTTGACGTATGGGCTGTTACTTTGATTGCACATAAAACTATTTTGAAGAACCGTCAGCCGCGGTGGTCCGCGCCGCGCGGTGACACCCGCTGCTCCCCGAGGTGGCATCTGTACTCCAGACTCGACTTATCATAATAATAGAACTGCTTCTAGAAGCTACAGTAGATGAATAAAGAAAGCGAACGTTTATTTAACGCGCACTAAAATTTATTTTTAAAGAAAATTAGCATTTTGTGTCAAAGCTTGCTGTATATATTGCATTGAAGATGAGAGAAGGCAGAAAAACGTTTTACGAGTATGTTTACAAAATTTATAATACAAATAAAAAAGAAACACTTAGAGATGAAGATATATTGTTAAAGAGGTTCTCCTACCTATTGGTACCAAGCTATTTGCATTAAATTAAACATATAAGCTCTGTGAAAGAGTTAAAAGTTATTTTAATTCAATATAACTCTGTGTTTTTTGGGTTAGTGAGTAGTTATGAGTATATGTATATATCTGTCTTCTGATTTACACTGAAGATAGGTTCTTTAGAAAACCGTATAAATCGAAAACAAACTAAAACGTGTATAATTCAGTCATTTATTTAGGCAAAAAATAAAACTAAATAAATAAAAAAAAAAAAAAAAACTTATAAATATCTTTATAATATGACAAAAGTATGAAGGTGTATGTATGCATGTAATTCATTTTACATACAGAAACAAAAAATATTAATTGTTATCACTTTCGTAGACATTTAATCTTTTCTTCCTGATTGATATGATGTCATTTATTAGGAAATTTTAGATCTTCGACCCTTGGTAATGAAATCCGTAATTAACAATTGTGTTTAGTTTTTAGTCAAATCTTTAAAGACCTCCTAATATTGAGTCAAGCTTTAATATCACGCTGAAATAGAAAAGCTCGTCAACATTCGGGTCATTTGATTACTCAATTTTCACCCCAATACAAGTCCTCTTTTTTCACCACGATATACACGCTAGGAAGACTGCAGAATTTCGTTTTTTTTTTTTAATATTATAAAATCCGTGTAAATAAAGTACCGCGTAAATCGAGGGATATGTGTATATTAATCAATTCTAGTGTTGCAGAAAAATTGTGTTGGGATGATTTAAGAGTTCTTGAGCCCGGGATGGCGTGTGTCGTGTGTCGTGTGTCGTGTGTCGGGCGGACCACCGGCCGCGCTCTACTAAATATAGGCAGGTCTCTGCGACAGCGCCGGGGAAGGGCAGAGGCGGCACGTGGAGCCCCCGTCGGAGACCCAGCCGCACCGGAAACAGACTGCCCCTGCGGTCTCCTTGAATCTTTAATGTATTTTCAAAGTGTTGCTTGCTTTTAAAAATGTATTTTAATCCACAAATGCCCATCGAAAAGCGTAACCTTTTGAATATGTTAGTTTTAATATTTTTAGATTAAAGCAGAGGTTCCCAAAGTGGTCAATATCGACCCCCAGGGGTCGATTTCGCCCTGCAAGGGGTCGATGACAGCGAAAAATTAAATTGGGGGTCCATGAACTTTAAATTGGGGTCTACGAGAGTGAATCCCATTTAAGCAGGTCATCATCAAATTTTAGACATTTCGTAAATGTCATAATGCACCGAACACAGATTGTACCTATGTACTTTGTGACGAATCGAAGCCCTGAAGCGTAGAAGTTCGTGCCAAATGCTCGAGAAACGAGACTTTCGGCATTATAGAACTATACTGACGTACTTTTTTGGAGCTTATGACATTAAAAGACGAACCATTACGATCGTGCTGCATTTTTTTAAAATTGAAATTGATTTGACAAATATTCCGAGAAAATAAGGACACCTGTACGGCTTAGGGACGTGGGAACATTGGCGACCGAGGACAGTCAGACCCTTCCAAGGGAGACAGTTTTAAATCGAGAGCCTTTCAAGCCCACAAACTCACACACTGTACAGTAAACCCTATGAAAGTGAGTTGTTCTATATAAGATGTCAAAAATATATGTTTGAAGTTGATGAATTTGTAAAAATTCAATATTAGCAAGGCAGGGGGTCGACGAAAAACAGGAAAACTCGACAAGGGGTCGACGGGACAAAATAGTTTGGGAAACTATGGATTAAAGCATACAAATTTCAAAAATACTAAAATATAAACTGGCAATCAAGACTTGAAAACTACTCATATACCGCAAAAATGAAATTTTTATTTATTCAATGCAGATGTGCACTGTTTATTTTTTATGAACTATTCGGATATGAATATAAAGTAATGTAATAAAATAATTTATTTGAAATTGTTGAAGTCATAAATTGCTCCACTCACATTTGCAGCCATCGACAATAACTTAGGAGGAGGCCATAAGAAAATCCAAGTGGCAAGCTGGGGTCAAAGAGGCTCCTAAAGACGCCATTTGGTTGTGACCTCACGTAAGCCGCCTGGACATTCGGGGTCCCCGGGCGCCACTATTTCACCACCGAACTACCCCCCTCCCCTACCAGGGAGCTCCTCATCTTTCAACTACGAAAAATTATAGTTTGGTTATATAATTCAAGCAGACATTTTACTCACATTGACTATAAATGTATGAATAAATTGAAAAAACCATATTTCCTTGCTTTATAACATGGATCCGAAATATTCTGATGCAAGTATTTTAAATATACTGTAGTGTACAGAGATTGAAAATTAAAAAAACACAACGTATTTTAGTAATTGAGCATTATTATTTTACCAAACAAAGGTATATTTTATATAAAATTATACACAACTCAATGCGATGATTCTTCAAACGTTGGTATTATATTTGATTTAAGCTTTGCGTGTTGATTTGTTATTGAAATTATGTATGTTAGGTTTTGGATGCTATTTATGAATGCATATATTCTAATTTATAAAACAATTTAAGTTAACTAATTAATCGAACTTTAAGATCATTGATTATTGAATGTAATTTAAATGCGCTCAAAATATTTACCAATGAAAAAAAATAAACTACAAAAGTATTTTTTGTAACCCTACCTTCCAAGTTTCAACCCTTACAGGACCGCATCACTCCCTCTACCAATGCCGCGGGACATGCGTGGAAAATTGATTGAGTAGATTTACGAGGGACCAAAATGTGAATACTGTGAGAGCAAAGAGCCCATTGCAGTAAGACTCCTTTTTATTGGTGTACCTACACTTCATACGTACCTTTCAGCTTGGTATCATTTTATTATCATATCATATTTCAAGGCGTATATACATACTTTACTACTCAGAAAAAAAGAGAAACTACAATACAATTGGCTTTTACGAGGGCTGTATCTAAAAATATCAACAAAAAATAACGAATATTTGTATCTACAAATTACAGTGCTTTATGTTATATATCAGTATTTAAATTAATAAATTTTATACAAATAACGCATTGAGTTGATGTTTATACTGTTAATACTTGCACATACAAAAAAAATGAATGATTACATTTGACTAAAAAAAGATAATTCTTCAATATTGGATTCTTATGTAAAGGTAATTTTTAATAGTAAAAATTCAATTTATTAATTTCATCGAGGTGCGTCCTCTTGAAATCGAAGTATTCGTGCACAACAAACCAGCCTATCCAAAAATCTAAATGACTCCGCTGAAAACTCATTCCGTCAATCCACCCCTACAAGCAGTTACACGGCCTCAAATCACATAGTATTCAAAACTTCCCCTATTTGCTTGGAGGGGGAGGGGGGCCAGGACAGGCGACCCCCCGGATGGTAGAATTAAACCGTGTAAGGTGCCACTTCCTGACACCGGGCGACACCTGAACAGGTAACCGAAGCGAGTGACAATCGTGACAATACTTAATGGACGTCGCGTGTGGAAACAATTGGAAGGGGCTTCTACAGAGGATCCTTAAATATTTTTGAAATATTTTTTGACGACAATTATGTGTACATACATAAATTTAATAATTCAGCTATGATTATTTTTAAATACTTAATGAACTAAGAATTCTGACTAAAACCCTTCGACAATTGCGCTTTGTAATTCTTTTAACTACTGTAGATCTTAAACTGAGCGAAAATTAAAAAAAAACTTTTTTTATGCTACTAGTTTTGCCAGCTTTCTAGGTTGGCATTTTCAACTAGAATTCGATTAAAAATGCCAACTTGGGTCGAGTAAACAAAAAAAAAATGTGGAAAATCACTAAAAATACTTTTTTTCCCAAAATCATATAGAATTTTACATAGTCTTACAATTGAACCAAAAGTTTGCTTCGGGTGCTAACCTAACCTATTCCAAAATAAAGTTATTCTTTTAATGTTACTTTTATATGCATCAAATAAATGTAAAATATTATTATGAACACAAAAGTTTTTACACAAAAAAATGCTTTTTGTATATAAATAGACAAAATCTCATCTTATGCCGTTATAAATAATTAATATTTTTGACAGAGACTACATGGTGGAATTCTATAAAATACTTGAGTGATTTGTCCACATGTTAATCAAACTCTGTTTAATAATGCCAACGTGAAATGTTGGCGAAACCGGTCACCAATAAAAATATTGCCGTTATTACTATTTTTTAAGCTAAAGCTGGTGGATACTTCGTACCACGCTTTGGGGAGACGTGATATTATGATCGGAGCGTGAAAGAGTATCATGTCGCGAGAAATAAACGGTTTATCGGCGTTTCGGGCGACACGGAATAATCACCCTCACGGCAGGTGCGGCCGACCCGCCCGCGTCGCGAGTCCCCTGGCAATAATTGAATATGGCAATCTATAATGTCAGGCGAATAATGGAGTTTTTTCAGATTATTTATACTTTTCGGTTATTGTAATTGTAAATTTATTTTTTCCCTTGCAGGTGTAAATGAACGTCCGTTATTAAATAACTCATTAATTGTATAAATGTCATGTGCAAGATATTGAATTTTTGTAAAATGATATATTTTGATATTGGTGACATTCACCTTGTATAAATCAAACAATAATAATGAACAGATTAAATGACAGTTTTTCACATCACCAAACTTAAGGCTAGCATATATATATATTTAAATGTAAAGTAATAAGAAACAGCTCGAGAGTTAGATATTTGAAGCATTTTTATAGTTTTTCTACTTTGATTGTACTCATCGAGGAAAATACATTAAAGTCCGGATTGTCTGAAACCAAGAATTCTATAACAAACCACTCCTGTATAGGCAGCTGTTGACAGTAATGTCTCCAAAAATGTTTAGTTATATACAGTGAAATTATAAAACAGTTTTTTTTCTATTGATCCTGGAGATGATCAATTTCCATCCCTGAGTTTTTTTTTTGTAATGATAGTAATTTTTAGGAATTTTTATGCTAAATACTTTTTTTAAAAGTAATATGTTACTTCATGTTCCTGTTATATTTTAAAAATAAACTTAACTTTGGTGAGCATTTTACATAGTTACATAGTTTACATAGAACTTTGTGAATTCTGTAAATTCTAAATCTACTCAAATTCCAATTATAAGACGTTTACGCAATTACATACAAACAATGTTTTTAATTCAACCCCTTTCTGACTAAAACAAATCATGCCATTAAAACGTTTTTTCTAACGACGTCTAACTATTTTAGATATTTTTTTTTTATAATTAAAATAAGCTCTATCAACAATTTCACCATGTTTTTATGTAGGTAAATAATATGAAGCTAAAAAGATATTGAAAAAATGAGTAATTACAAGTATTATCACATTGTTATTATCGCCATGATTGTTGACAAAACAGTGCCGATAACATCTGGTGTAAAGCTAACGACTTAATTACATGTATCAAGCAGCACGTGGGTGACAATCTACCATCTCTCCGGGCAATTATAGGGAGTAATTATTAAGGGTGGGCCTCCCGTTGATTGTTAGCCTTAATAACCTTTTTGCATGAACCGAGTTCTCTGTTCCGCGACTGTGGGGGACTGTGAATGTGAAGGTGTTAATCGTTTGAGGGGTCAACAACCATATGGAACCTTTGAATATTATGCGGATTTAATTTTGTTTTTTGTAATATCTTAGATATTGTATACTTTACATTTTATTATTTTACATAATATTACTGTAAAATAATCATTTTACGTCATTGTTCCCCAAGAACATAACATAAAAAGATAACTCAATTTTTTTTTTGATAACAGAAGTTTGGTAATATGGAATGGAAGATAATAATATAAAGCTGTATAGCTAACCTAACCAAACCTAACCGTGACAAAAAGTTTGCAACATTTATAAATATTTCCAAAATTATTTATTTATATTGATGATCAAGTATTATACTTAAATGTACAATATTTGTAATTATTTACAATATTGTGTAATTAGTGATAATGCGTATATGTCACCTGTTTTCAATACTCGCTATTATGGTAACTCTATCGTAACACAGCAATATAATCAGTTTTTTGTAAGTGTGATGTGGTGTTCATATGATTATATATTTAACGAGATGGTTTCTTACATTCTCTATTTCAAGGTATCCGATTTAAGAGTACGTGTTAAATGTTTTATCTAAAAACCATGAAATGGTGCGCGGCGTTTGACCACATGTGAAGGATTCGTCTAACAGGAATTGCGGTCATTTTTCATCACATCCAGTGTTTAGCGTCATAAATCTGACATTTATGATCGTTAAAGATATAATATTATTCACGGTTTTTATACAAAATTATCGAGTACGCGGTATCATACGAATAGATTGAAATTGTAAAGGTGATATAAAAAAAATAGATTACACAACGGAATGTCACAGCACTTAAAAGCTACATCCGGAATACTCAGGTATGTATGTAGATATACTGGATCAATTAAAAACTTACACATGCTGTAGCAGAAACAGACACTCACCTGCAACAAATGAAAATAACATTATAACGACATGAAATAATAGTAAGTCCCTATATTTTTTTATGTTATTGTTTAAATTTAAACAAGATATGCTCAAACTCTTAATATTTATTCACTAGATAATAAAATGCAATTGGCACATTTAAATAATTATGAAGCAGATTTATATATCTTCCGTCTATTCACTTCGTAGAATAGATTTATTACCTATTATTATTCATCAATACCCAAATTTTATAGTTGCAGTTTTTGCGTAATTAATATTAGTTCTGTTGAGGGTAAAAATAAACAGTTTATTCTATACTTTTATCAAAAAAAGAATTTCTTTAAATAATATAGCACTGACTTTTAAGACTCCTAATATCCGGGGTCTACAACAAAATAAAATCAGATCTTTCTTCTCCTCCTCATCCAAGAATTAGTTGTGTCAGAATTGAAAATAAAAATATATTTTGTATTACTTTAGGTACAGATTGTCCACCACTGTCACAAATAAACAGGCGCACGAGGTGACACAGTGAATGTCACAGGCTGTCACGGAGGGGTGGAGTGGGGTGGAGTAGGGGAAGGGAGCGGAAGGGGTAGACAAAGTTAAAACCGTTTGACACCGCACCTGTGCCGTGGAAATGAATCAGTGACTCGTAAGGAACTACTTTGTGGGGAAAACATTTGCTTGTTATATTTGTTTCTCTTTCAACTTTTAACAACGTGGTCAAATTTTGGCTTGAGCTCTGCCTAAAGGTAAAGTTACTTCTGCTAAACTTAAAACTTAATCATAGAGGTAGATTTATTTCAAAAGTCACCTTGAAAATACGTATATGCTATACTATGTTTTGAATTTAACATGTTAAAAAATAAATATCCCAGCATTTAAAGTTTTTGTTTAGTGCAGTTATTCAACATACACATAATAAATTGACTTTCGTATTAGTTTCTACAGAGGACTTTTAATTTTATTGATATAAATATATCATATAATATGTCACCATTAGGACACTTTGAACAATAACTATAGAAAAATATTTAATTTAAAATAGTCAAGCGTAACACATTAAATTTCTTCTATTATTGATATTGCCACTGAGGTGTTTCTTGAGAATTACAGAGTGTATTTTTAATATTCCATCGCAGGCATGTCTATAGATTATAGTTTAAGTTTTTCTACGAGGGGTTATAGTAATATGAACATGTGTTGATATTCTCATATGCTTTAATTATTGTTTTGGTACTGAACCGTGCATTTGTGCTCGTGTATTTTTTCATTTGTATTTGCTAATAGCTTAGTATAACATGTCTTTTATAAATAAATATTTACTTGTTTTATGCTCATTGGACAATGCACGATTACATGCATGCAAGCTCATACTCTTATATCTATCGGCCATATTCAATTCTTGATTTGATTAACTATTTTCTATTTAAATAGATTTTTAGCACTAGGTTTCAACACCACTTTTATTTATCATTATATATTGTGTCAATTTTAATGCTAGTCAATAAACAAGTAGGAAACATTCAGCTTTAATATCAAGTAGTAATCATTAACAGTAATTATTAGTAATTCGATTTTTACCCTCGGCAAGTGCAACCTCTAAAGATATTATTATAAGTATTAAATATATTCAGGATATTCAAATATTTGTTAAAAAATAAAGGTGCGCTTGTTTTGAAAGCTAATCGATTATTAGAAATCGTTCTCAGAAGAATCGAATCAGAACTATTTAGATTATCGTCAATCTTAATCGAAGTTGTGTTGGGGACGCTGGCGGTGAGTAATACGCTTTTCCGTATAATCAAAGACCATTTTTACTTTTATTTCTAAACTAGAGGTCGCCTATAGGGACGCGGCCGAGCAACCACCGTAATTTGTGCCCGAATGCTCCTGATTAGCATAATAAAACACAGGCAGGCCTCCGCCCCGCGAGTGTCCCCAGCCGCGGTGCTTCAGTGGACTCCGACAGCAAATTGTACCTTCACCGCAGGAGTAATCTACTGCGCTTGTTTTTGGACACACCGTGACCACGAAGGCTTCATACTAAAAAAAATTATAAATAATATTTTTTCCATATTAATTTAGTGCGCATTACTCTAGATTTGGTAATAAATATGTACAATTAAATGGTCATAAGAGCGAGCGTGTATTAAAACAAAGAATCTACTATACTAATATCCATTGTGTGTGTGTGTGTGTATGTTTCATTTTTTGGTTCTCTGTAGAATATCTTAATAGATACAACGCTGATTTTTTGCACGCAAGTTCAGTAAGTTTTTCCGCAGTTATGTGCCGAATTCCAAGACGATAAGATAATATTTTCATTCATAAACTAATATAATAAAACTAAAAAAGTAATAATAATAATAAAAAATTGGTATGTACCACTCATTTGTGATGAATATTTCCTAGAATGGCTTCGTATTCGAAATTAATATCCAGTTATTAAAAATATATGTGTACAAAATGAAAGCAAATATTCATCTAGTCGTTCATCGAATACGTCATTCTGTGACGGGCTACATTTCTAGTTAATAATATTGCTTATAGATATGTACTTTCCCTGCTATCCCCGTTTTGTTGCTTGTGCATGGCTGATATTCTGTATTCTGAGCGTGTGTAAAGGATCGGTAATGCAATAGTGGACTTGGAATGATTCTGAAAGGATGTGCTCTGAAAGTATCTTGCCGCGATGGGGGGCTACTGCTATTGTTTATGTAGCCTGTTGCAGAAGGAGTATCACATCTAAAACCCAGAGCTTTGTAAAGAAATGGTTATATAATAATACTAATGGATAGCAGCAATACAATAAAACTGTGGTGTAGAAGGACCCGGCGACCCACTACACTATTTTCCCCTTAGAAAATCATGAACACTAGCTCAGCATGAGTAAATGCTCAGTGAAAAGGTTGCCAACCTTCCCAGAGGAGAAGTTGGCGAAGACGACTTGACGAAGAAGATGTATATGTATTATACATTTAGAACTCAAGCCACACAACTTGCGACCGACTTTAATGAGCCAATTGCGTCCATTTGTGCGTTGTTTACTTAAGCAATATCGAAAAAAAACACTAAAAATAAAGGGACAAAATAGGTCGCAAGTCGTGTTGCTGCGTGTGTAAAGGGTTTTTAATATTTTATACTAATACATATTTGATAAGTTGTCAACATACGCTACGACACAACCGACTACCGAATAGTAATAAGTCATTAGCGTTCGTTTATTTAAGACGTCAAAGTAGTGTCAAACAAATTCTAGGGCAAATGAATTATATTGGATAGTACGGTTGACCTCAAAAATGATTATTTCACCAAAATTAAAATTGAAAATAATTTTAAAAACAAGCTTAAAAATGATTGTTTGCAGTCAGGCTGTGGTTATATCGATTGGTAATCAGGACCGTCGCCTGCCGCCGGCCGGGTCGGCTGATGACATGTGCTGGTAATTCCAATAATCGGCGCTCCGGTGTCTCATTATGCCACCACAGGACAATCATGCACTACCTGCCGTGCGAGGTTCCCCGGAGAAGCGATGACGACTGCTCCCCAGCAGCAAGCTCGAGAGAAGTGAGTAGAAATAAATCAGATAAAATTTTTGATATAATGACAAATACACAGCAGAAAAAAAAGTATATATTTTAGCATGATTTTGATATTACAAAAAACAATAAATAGAAGCTCTTCAATGGTAAAAACGCTTACCCTTAATAATGTCCTCACTAATTCATAGTTATCTGTAATTTTTTATGTGATAAAATAAATATATTTCAACTTGTTTTGCGTTTTTATTTTCCTTATAATAAGTATAAATCACAAAACTGTAAATATTTCATTTCGTATTGTATCTTCGGAGATATCTGTATCATGCATGAGTACGACAAATTGCACCTCAGATGTATACGAGCTGGCATTCACAATCTCCTGTCGTCAATTTTTTATATTTCTTCATATCCAAAAAATGCTTTAGTAAAGCTTCAGAATCAAAAATTGCGCTTAAATCTGACAACAATTGAATCATACCCCAAAAACATACATTTAAGTCACGGATGAGTGTTAATTAATGTGGCGTTCCTGTATATTTTCATGACAATTATGTAATATAACCTCCTGTGAATATTCTATAAATATTCAAGACACGAAATACATTATGATGTATCCTTCAATTAAATTAGTTCTTTTATAAACAACCTTCATATTAGGGCGTACATAAATAACGACGACGCCACTGTAATTGTTTTAACTTGGAGATAATTCAAGTTATTATAAAAAATACGTAATTAATCTCTTGAAAAAAATTGCATTGTCGCTTGGTGTTATTGTCTAGGTGATTTATGTGAGAAATTTTTGATCGGTGCCATCAGATCGTGAATGGATATCATAGTATTTGGAATCACTTATAAACAGGTATCATTACCTGTTCTTTCTGTCACAGGTCGGTACCTATCTGACTATAATTGAGGTACAGGTTTTTACAAGCATATTGTTTACTGAGAAAAAATGTCAGCATTGGGAATCGATCTCGAATAAAAGTTGAACCACGTCTAAAAAAATAACACGAAGGGCTTGCAAAAGATATATATATATATTTTTGATTTAAACGATAGGAGAATATTTAAAATATACTAAGGCAATGGAAAAATAAAAAAAAACTATAAAAAGTATGCGACAAAATAAGATAACCGATTCAAAAAAAAAAAATTATGACTCGAAATAAAAGCTTCTTGCTTGATTTTTGAATCAATATTTGTAATACATAAATCTTTTTTTTCAACTTGATAAAAGTGACGGTATTATATAAGTACCCATAGGTTTTATTGTCACAATTGAAATCGGAAAATAACCTCAGTGATAAAACTCTTGTCGTATTGCTGTAGGTCGTTTTAATGGGATTTGTGTTTGATAGTCACCTTCAGAGCGGATGTCTTCGTCATCATCTTCAGTTGATCGATCTATTACTCTATAATGGCCTCCCTTTTTATTTGAAACGGAAATGCGACACTAAAAGCTATGATAGCAATCTAAAATTTCACTTTACCATTTATTTTAATTAGGAGAGCCGTGACTTTATAATAATATCACTGCAATTTATTTTTTGCTTTGAAAATAAAGTAAACGTTTAATACTATTGACTTTATCAAACTAAGTTCGATAAATCTAATAATGTATGTTGAGTTACAACGACGAAATTTTCTATTACTTCCATATTCAGTAAGATTTGTCGTTATCTGAAGCATAAGCATACAAAAAAATTATTCTTTAAGTATTTTTCAATATTGTAAATACATATATACTGGATAATATTTAATACTGACAGTGATTTTTGTATTTGACAATATTTTTCAATTAAAACCAAATTAAACGAAAGTTTTTTTATGAAATACTGCTTTTTATTGTAGTTGGTAGATTTAAGTCTTTCTAAGAGTAACATAAAAATAATTTTTAAAAAATGGCTTAGTACTGGCTATTAATGATAGAATATATTTTTTTACGTTTCTTATAATATTTTTTAATAATAGTTTTTTTAACACGTGGCTACACCATTTCGGGAGACACCCCGGGGTTCCATCACCTTTGCTTTTGTGTTACGATCGTCGCCACCAGGATACTGGCTGCAGATTGTGGATCGTCATGTCCAGCCCGAACGCAATCACAATCACCTCTGCACTGCCCCCTTTTGACATTCACGGCTCTAATCAATCATGGCGGTCGTTCTCTTCCTAGTGACGCCATTTTTTATCAGGCAATAAGCCCCGAGCCGGCAGCCTTGACATTCGGCCTGCGAACAATTCTTCAGGCCCCAGCTTGGTGAAAAAAATCGTAATTGTATAATTCTCATTGCCATGACTTTAGGTTTTTTCTAGGTGATAGTTTGTTTTGTCTTGATTTGTAGTGTATTGTGTTTTAAATTGTGTTTGAACTCACAGCTATTCCTTTTATGGGCACTCATTTCTTATTATATTGCTAATAAATTATTGTTTAACGTTCAATATAGTTTATATTTTCTTCCGGATGTGACGCAGTACAACTGAGCGACAATACAACGTTTATGAGGCTTTAAAACGTAAAACTTCCCCATCTCAATTTTACTTTAAAATTATAAATTTATGCTATCGTAGCTGTAATATCAAACGAAGTAAATGCATTTTAAACAGATTATAAATACAAAAACTGTGGAAATTAAAATACGCAAAACATTATATAAAAGCCATTTCCATTTTTAATAAAAGAAAGCTCACTTTTATACAAACAAAAGCTCACTCTTTATTCAGATTATCTAATCTCAGATTTCTCAGCATATGAAATTAATACGACATAAACACATATACAAATATTGATATATTTTAGACAGTTAATTCGCTTTGCTTATTTAAATAAATACCTGTTCATATTATTAATATAAATTCACACGTTGTTAAGACCATACAGAAGTTTTAATCATCTGTTTATCTACAACATCGTGAGTTGATGTAACCGTGATGCTTACGTATATTTTCTACGTGGAACTGATTACAATATCTAATTTACTTTTAGTTATAAATAATATTGACTATTAGAGTCAAATTATTAGTTACCAGCGAAAGAACGTAGGTTGAGGACATTTGAGAGGCAAGCCAGGGCCTTGGAGGAGGGCAGGAGAGTATCGCGATGGCCCTGGACGTAACGGTCAGGAACTGTAAGCACAGTAACGATTTAAATTACTGATTGACCTACGATTATCAATTGTTGAAAATATCGGGAAAATCGCTGAGCTAAAAAAGATCACGGCTTTATGTAAAGCCATTAGATGGTTGTTTTTTTTACTGAATATATGATTAGAGAACTACGGTAAGGCAATTCTCTCCTCTTTAGTAATTCGACTCGCTACCCATATGTCGTCTGTATTGTAGAGGTGCTATTTCTTGTTAAAAACGTCTACGAATTCTAGTTTAAAAATTATCTTATATAGATTGAAGTCAACGAGTAACCGGTGACTCTCAAAGTAAACTTGATAAGTCAAACAATTTTTCAGAATTATTTTAGTTTGTTAAGGGCGTCATCACACTGGTAGAGTTAACTGTGTTTGAAATAAATCAATTTATCGTTTTAATAGCATTACAATTCCAGATGCTCTCAGATATTTAAAAAAAAAAAAAAACACTTTTATGTTATATTAATTGCCTCGATAAGAGTTTCCCGGAACACCTACGTAAAGTATATTTGGGCTTACGCCTTTTTTTAGTTTCACACAATATTTGGTGTGTTTTTTTACTATTACAAATATTCAAAAGAGAAAAACAAGGCATATCTTCGTATATATATAATATACCAAAAGGCTTGGTGTTTCAAAGTACACGCGATAGAATTTGAATAACAAATAACATCTCTGGGATCCGTGTACCATTATTGTGCTCGGTTCTCAGATATCGACTCATAAATATAAAGTTTGTCATTACGCAACGGTAAGAAGACACGCCATGTTATCAAAAACAAATTTTGTTGTATGGTCCCACAGAAGTCGGAGATCCGGCGGATCGACTAATCCTAATCATTACGAACAGGCGGTGGCGAGGCGTCGGTTTGACATTGCCGGTTATTACAATCGTGGTAATGGAAGGTTCCAGAGACGTCGCTGTGAGCCGGCCTTGCCAGGCGAGAGCGGACCGACAATGATTGATATCTACGATTTTTTTTTGATATTGCTTATTACAAGAATCGCTCAAATTAAATTTATTTCCAAAATTGGCTTTAATAATTCTTACTGTGATTGTACCTAACTGTTAGTTTACTGCTCCCGCTGACGGTTTAGATTTTAAATATTCGAGCCACCGTTGTGTTGAGTAATATATCATCGAAAGGTTATTCTCTCGAGCGCGGAATACGAGTGCCTGCGTGGTACAAACCAATATTGATTGTGTTAATTATTTTTTTTACAAAAAAATGAATGATAGATTTATAGGTAATTTTTCAGTAGCACGGAGTTTGAATTGAAAAATCTGTTACTGGATAAAAATAAAAAATCCACAGAGAGATGATCAAGAAAACGCGATTTTATTTTTCATAAGACCAAAATTCTTAAGTGGACCTTAATTTTATTTTTAATTAGAGAAATTAGAGAAACTTAGAAACTAGAATTGTGTTATATACTACATATTGAAATAAAAAATGTAAATAAACAAAAAGGTAAAAAATTACTTTTCAGAAAGTTTAGTTTTTGAATACTGAAAGAATTCAGTTGTATATGTTTTAAGCTCCATCAACGTGTACACTACGCAAACTAAAAGCAAAACTCTATGCAAAGAGACTTTGTAGTCATAGGTTCTCATGTGGGGGTTATCAGAAAAAAACCCTATTTAACTTTCATTCACAAAAACATTAAATGTAAACGAAAATTGAATGCACTTTTTTTTTTTTTATATAAAAAGGTAAATGGTTAATCATGCAATTTCTTAGCACGGTGGGTTTGGCCGATCGGACTCGGCTTTCTATCCGGCAGAGAGCTCAAACTGCGATTAGCCGATACGAGATTTAAAAAAAAAACATTTCTGTTGATGTCATATCTGATTGTATTACCAACGAAAAGAATATCAATAATTCAGGGCGTAGTTATCCAGCACCTGACCGGCCCAGAGTTACGTTATTGTGTTCATTTCCTCCGCATTATCTCGCGTCCGATTTCACGATCCCAGTTTAAACTGGGTTACGATTAGAGTATACCCGAAACATCGATCCGTCATTACCATTGCTGCTCGAGACGTGCCGATCGTTGGTGATTTCGGCCTGTCATTATCGGGACTTAATGACCGTCCTAGCTGTGTTATTTCGTGTCATTTGTGATCACGGACGTCAAATCATCAATTGTATATTTTTGATATTTTTTTTGATCTCTTTGATTCGGAGCCGGAGTCCGGTGTCGTTGCGGACGGCGCTCGGGCTGATTTGAATCTCATTAGGATGAAAAAATGATACAATGCAGTCGTAAATAATGCTGATCAAGGCATCGATTGATTCTTTTTTGTTCGTGTGCCTATTTGTTTTGACAGCCCTGGGAACGACAAGTACTAAATAATGTGTTCAGTACAAATTATTTTTTCCATCCATCTTTGATAGTAAAATTATCAATAATTTTTTTTTATAATATAAGAAGACATTTAAGAATCCTTGGCCAGGATTTAAATCAAAAAAAATTTTTTATTTTTTTATTTTATTTATTTAGATATACAACAAATTTCACAAAAATATGTGGAAAATATAGATTTTTCATTGTGTTTACAATATTTGTATTAAAAGCTCATTTGAACACAATTTTATCGTGTAAAATAATAAAATCTTTTAAAAATCCGAATCATTTACGACATTTGCTACCACACAGAATATTGAGAGGTTGCAAGTAGTAAAGAAGAGGTAAAGAGATGCAATAAAATTTAAAATATCATAGTTAAATCGAAATCAGTAAAATCAGAGATGGTAATGTCCAAAGAGGCTAAATAACGATTCAGTTAGATAAATAGACCAAACCTTTGAAGCAGTCAAGAAAAGTTCTGCCCCTCGCGATAATGCTGAAGAAGAAACCCTTTTTAGGCATACTCTTTTATACATTTTCAATTCGAGAATATATATTTTTTTAAACATGCACAAGATAAATGGCATATTAATATTTCAGAAAAATTCAAATTCATCACTGCCTTTATATGGAAACTATAAATTACAATAAAATATGAGGCATCGTTATTTATTTTATACGAAAACAGGAATTTGTTTAAAAATAAACACTTCTGCTATGACAATAAATAAGGAATGACATCAGGTATGAGAGATGTCCGAAATAAAATTTATAAAATCAATAAATAACGTTTGTATTTATTTGTAATACAATATCTGTAAATGTCAACGTTTACTACTATTTTTGGATGATTTATGATATATTTTCTAATGAGAGTTGTTCCTCTGAAGGTTCCAATCAAGTACCGTTTACTTGTTTGCTTATGAATTCAAAGTGGTTTATTGATTAATGAGGGTGTGATTTCGCATACATTTAAGAATCTCATTTCACAGTGTAAACAAAAATAGAATGTGGCAAATAAAAGAAACTATTTTTTAATATGAACACACTATAATAAATTGACAGAATATTAAAACTTTATTCAATCAAAAGTTATTTATTATTCCAACGTATTATAGATCAAATTTGCCTCGTGAGGTTAGAACTTATAGGAACAAAATATTATAAATTAATTTTATTAATTAAAGATTATGACTTATAATATATGTAATTTAATATTACTCCACGAGATCGAAAGTATTTTGCTATTGGTATGAAAAACTAGTTAAAATATATTTTTTAATATTATTGATATTAAGGATAAATAAAATTCCACACACAGGTTTTATAACAATAACAAACCAGTTTAATTAGCACTATGAAATTTCACAGTATGAAGTCTTTTTATATAAAGTAAAATTAAACCATATTATAGCTTGGTGAGCTAGACACTCCATAATAATGCACATTAATTAAATGAGAAGGAAATACGGAAATAAATTATGGCCAAAAAGATGCAATGTTTTTTAATCCGTCATCTTTGATAAACGATATGATTTTAAATATAAATCTATTGTTTAGATGTCCTTTGTATTCAATATTAATAATTTATTACGTGTCCAATACACGTCATGTTTTCCTCAAGAAGGTAAGCACGAGGTAAGACGTAAAAAAAACCACGTTGTTCTATAAATCTCAAAAAAAATATTAATAATCAATCATACGTGTACCTTGTATTGTTAAGAAAACATTATATTCAATGAACTACCCAATGTATTGAAAGGACTGCTGGTTGGTTGATTTACTTTTTCATGTGGGAAATCAACAGATCACAGCGCATGCCTCGCAGCAAGGACCGCCCCTTGGTGACAAATTATGCGGTGCAGTCACCTGGCGACGTGGACCGACCCACTCGGAGACTAATTAAGGTGAACTCACCTGCCATTGGCTCAGGCTTCTAATGAGCCATATTACCTAGTGTCCCATGTTGGATGATCAACTTTTAAGTAGATATTTTCTAGCAAAGAGAAGGTTGTATAGTATTATCGAAAAGAAATTCAAAATATTATTATATTAGTGTAATATGTATGTATACTGTGCACTCGTGCTTTTTATTTTATTATTATAAGTATTCAAATCAGGTCATCTAGATATTGAATATAAATTAATTAGGTAAACTGTGCATTCTAATGTATTTTGCAGCATTAAATTCTAAAAATAAGTTAATCTATTATACATAATTTTTTTGATAAAATAATTTATTAAATTATATTCTTTGAATCAAAATTTAAGCGACCGCAAACTATGGAGTGAACTTTAAAATAAAATATTATGCTATATATATGCAGATTTAATATGGTTTTAAAATTTCAAATGTGACAACTAAATCCATATTAATACATTAAAAAATGTCAAATTAACTAAATAAATAATCAAGTTACACTGTTAAACCTGTTAAGTAAGATACTATATCATTCAATTTAATTTGCAAATAATAAAATGTAACAGCCCGAAGAGGTGAGAAATATTTAACACCAATAATATGAATTGAGTATGTTTATCGCTAGAGGTGACCTTAATATCATACTTATATTTTTATAGTATTTTTTTTTGTATACTCTATTATTTAAATTTTGTTTGATGTTTTATGAGAATATTATCGACAGTAAAGTTAGTATTACGTGGTATTTGAGTGATAAGTGCCCTGTGCTACAAAACATCTTACTTATATTTAATTTCAATGGAACTATACAATGTTTCCTATAAAAATATAAGAATTTAATTAAATTATTTGATATAAAACACTATCCATCAAATAAATATTATAAAATAAAATATTTATGTCCCGTCAAGAAGTTTCTATTAATCACAGTGTTATAATAACTGATAAGTTATGAAACATGCAGATATGAGACATGTTTAATAAAAAAAAAATCGGTTATATTGTTTTTTTCGTTTCAGGAGTTGAATCAATACATAAAATTTTCGCAACGAAATCAAGGTTTATGATCTTAAAAGCAATTTTTTTATAAAACTTAAAATTGACCTATTTAGTTCACGACTCCTGGTTTATATCCACCGTGAAAATAATGACATACATATCTAATGACTTAATGACTTTTAAGTACATCCAATTGATGAAGAAGAAAAAAATCTTTGGAAGGATATAATTACATTTATTTGCCATATGATATTTTAGTTAACCTTGATTTCTATATTATTGTTAATAACCGCGACTTTAACTTGTGTCAATAGTTGCATGGAATTTAAGTGAATGGTAAATAATAAACGTAATTAAACATAAAGACCACAAGTAATTTAGAGGACGCTCAGACAATTTGTTCGTATTAAAGAAAGACCTTCATCTTTCGATCGCTATCTGCTGATGTTCAAATTTCGTTGTTAACAAATTATATTTGATTTTACCTTATTAATAAGAGATCATCTGTAAACAGACCGGAATTGAGAATTTAAAAAAATCTCATTCAAAAAAACATATTCATTGATATTATTGCAAATAATATAAAAAGTATTTTTGATATTAAGTTTGGTTTAAAATATTTTTTATTTTTTATTTAACTTATATTCCAGCGTACGATTCCGAGATCCAGCTTACTTGATATATGTGAATAAAAGAAATCGTACTTGTAGTTACCGTAAATGAAAGTATAAGTTTATTGGCCCTATAAAGAATTCACTCTCGGTCATCGCGACTCCTCGTGATCGTAAAACCATGCTTACACGTGTATTCATATTAATTAAATATTTTATGACTTGTTTAGGACATGATGTACTGGCTATTTGTCTTATTTTTTTAAATTATATTTGGCCCTAATCTAATCACTAGCTGTGCGTTTATTAATAGTTATTTAATGTGTAATATAATAATCATGAATGGGTGGTTAAAGCTAATCTAAATTATATTCCAATAAAGTGTACGGTAAATGACACGTTTCGATTAAATTTGCTAGCTCCTTGCTCCGGTGCTGTCGGTGGCTTACGGTGAGAACAATACAATAAAACGCCCGTCGGGAACATTACGCTCCCAGTATGGACAATTGTAGTAATAATTCGTAGAGTGGAAACAAAAAAACTGCTTTGCATCCTTCGCTCGGCCTAATGACAATAATTTGGTTTTATTTTCGACCTTGCCGGGTAAAATACGACTCTCCGCCGCTGGTGAGGGGCATCGTCGACATGTTTTGATGGCCGACTTTTGAACTATTAATATTATTTTCTTTTTGCTAATTTCGTCCCAGTATAATATTTCAATGTCGATTACCCGATATTTTTCTCAATGGATTGAATTTATCCGATGACCGCTGATTTACGATGTCATGAGTTTTTTTAATTGATTTTTTAATTGGATAACTTTCTATCGTTCGCTTAAAATAATATTTTTTGGGAATAGTTAATTCTTTGATTATAAATGATCGATTATGTGTTTAATACTTATCCGCAGCACCAATCATCCAAGGCGGGTGCTCGGAGACATTGCTCGGTTATTCAGATCACAGGTGATCATACTGTAATAATGTATCCTTTATTACTAGAGAATGTATGTATATATGAACACGCGTACACCTTGCGCTATGAGTGGACCTGCTAGTACCATAGCTGCAATCTAGTATTACTATATTTTATCATAAAAAATCGCTTCATTTTACATGCTTATGAAAACAACTTAAAAATCCTAAATATGATGGTTATTTTGTAAATCATATCAAATTTCGAAGACGTTACAAGTCAGAAATAGCCTTCAAACCTAACGACCTCATGCAACTTTTAACTCCTATATAGTATGAAGTTTTTTATATTATTTTTTTATTCGGTTTAACACTATAGAAATAATTTTAATTTAATCATAATAAAAAAAATATTTTGACATCAAAAGTCATACCCAAGAACTTAGCATTTAATATTACAACATATTTTAGGACACTACGAATTTTGAGCGAACCATGATATACTCGTATATCTGAATACATTTTTTCTATAGTAAGTGCCTACTCAATTGACGAGCACAAAATCGTTTTGCTGATGATGACTACAAGGACGTCCTCGGCAGCCTCCCCCAGTCGGCCGGAGCCTGCGGCGCTCCCCGAGCACCTGTGGCTGCGACCTCAATAGGAATATTTAATTGCATTGCAGTCATTAATGATACCATAAACTTTTATAGGCGTCTCATGACAATTCCGACGTTTATGTCACCGGATTGATTTTATAGTCACGTAAATTAGAAGTTGTGCAGTGATATCTAACAGCATCTACAGGGTGGTGCATATTTTTAAATTAAGTCAAATTAAAATAATACAAAGATTTTTTTTTTATAAACTTAGCTGCTGAGTATTTCAATGATCAACAAATTTGAATATCAACTTTATTGTGTTTATTGTGAATCCGTTTGAGACATCGATTTCTTCTGAAATTGTGTTAACTGTTTAAAAGATATGAAGAACAGACACAACAAGATTTTTTTATGATTGTTTCTTACCGCTTTCTCATCTACTTAAGTACGCTTAAAATGTAATCCTCATACATATAATTTTTGTTTTAACAAACCAAAAAATTGTTAATTTTTTTATTACGTCAATACTTAAATAATTTTTACTGATTCTCTTTTTACACGAAGACTAGAAAGCTCCAATTTTCGGACGCAATAAACTATTTAATTTATTTTAAAAAAACCCTGATATTTATGCTTTGTAACTTTCTAGTCGCACTGTACTCTCGTAACGTTTATCAGTAGAATTGGATTGATTTTATGAGAATATATTTGAATTTGGTTTGGATTTCTCGTATCACGTAAATTACGATAAGAGATATGGAAGGTTTTAATCTTTATTTATTGGTCATAATTTATATAATGATCAATTAACACATACTCCTACCGTGATATATAATAATTATTACAATACATACATATATTGATTTACGTTAAAAAGTATATCTTATAAACATTTAAAATATATTTACCATTTTATTTTGTGTCAACAGTGCACTTTACATTTTTGTGATTTATATGGTATATTAGATATGAAATTGTTATTCTATTTTTATTTTTTGTTATAGGTTGTGGTTTATGATTTTTTAACTCGTCCATATGAAATGAAATCATCACAAATGAAAAACTTCTATTGAACATCACACGGACAATAACTATAAATTGCAATTAATTTATCGTCCCTAAAAAAGTCATCAACATTGGGAGACATCTTCGGCTGAAGCGAGCATTCATTGTTATATTGCATCTTGAACCTTCTCAGTGCTCGAATGATTACAGCCGAATTAAAATAAATATATTTTACACGTGCTCTTGGAGCTCTGAACGTATGGAAATCGAAATTAATTTATCGTCCCTAAAAAAGTCATCAACATTGGGAGACATCTTCGGCTGAAGCGAGCGTTCATTTTTATATTGCATCTTATACCTTCTCAGTGCTCGAATGATTACAGGTGAATTGAAATAAATATATATTACACGTGCTCTTGGAGCTCTGAACGTATGGAAATCGCAATTAATTTAGCGTGTTAACACTCGCCATGCAAAGGGCCATTAAAAATTTCCGCTGAGCGATAAATAACGTTATTATAAAGAATTCAGTGTGCGTACAACGTAAATGGTCGCTCGCTAATATAGGCCCCGGGCAAAGTACCTGCAGCCTGTACGTGGCGCGGCACGTTCCTATAAATTATGTGCATTCACTGTTTCAATTTTTAACTTATTAGTCAAATGTAAAAAACCACAGCAATAAATGGCATGCACTTTGAATTTTTAACGAGCTTTAGTTTAAATTTTTTTTTGGTATCGATTAATTATTACAAATATATGGAACAATGATTGTAAATTAATGAAATAGTTATATGGATTTGATAAAAAAGGATACTTGAAGATAAGTGTGGACATGTTTGACCAATGATTTGAATTTGAATATAATTTTTGTCATAAGGAAATATGTGGAAATGTTTAAAGTTATGTATGTAATGTAATGAAATATTCAAGATCCTTCTGAATGTTTAGTTTTTAACTTATTAAGAGCTACTACTTAACAAATAGAGAAAACGACTTGCTTATTTGCTATTAATTAAAATCCTTTTATAAGTGAATTATGTTTGTTTTAAAGATGATTAGTTAATTGCAGTACTTAAGATGTCTGTGTGCTTTCTTTTTACTTTATATTTCTTGATCACTATATGTGATCACAAAATATGAAATTAAACTTGGTTTTCATAGAAATTTCTAAATAAAATTGCACATGTGCTACCAGCGACTTAAGAGGGTGGAGTTCAGGAAGAGGGCGTGTTTGAAGAATCATCTCACATGATTTCAATGCCTATTATACTTCCATTTGTCAACTCTTCACAGCCAAAACTGATAGAAGACCGCCAACGTGGTCTTTAAAGCGCTGAAGAATACTTATTTGAAATATTTCATTTTTATCTTTATCTACGACTATTTTGAGCTATCCAAATCAAGATCAGTCTCCAACTCTATTCGTGGACTTGATATACACCGGATGTACGACTGTTATTGTAGAGCAGCAGATGCCGAAGACGCCAGCACCACCAGCAATTTTCTTATAAAAAGATGAAATATAATCAAGCAATAGATCAGACAGGTGGGCACGGACGCTAAGCACAGACTAAGGCGGCATTAATTGGCTCACCTGTGCTGTTTTTCATAAAAAGGGTCCCGTTGCGTCTCGCCTTTGCAGCCAAGTGCGGACCTCGGAACAGATTATGCAGCGCTGATCAACTTCATGACATTCTTAGTACACTCACGTGGAACGGTCACTGCCAGCCACTATTATACGAGATGGAGGCTTGATTCTCATACTTATGTGTATTTTATTTTTAAAAGATAGAATATATCCTGGTTTACTCTTGGGTTGGTTTGGTTCATAAGAGGGAGACATCCAAGTTTTTAACAAGGATAATACAGATAATTTTAACAAGGAGTGTAACAAAAACGCAATACTGTAAAAATAAAAGACTTCTTAGGAAAAAGCTGATGAGAAATTTATTTTAATGTTTATTTTGTAAAATAGATTTAGTTTTTAGTATTGCTAACAAATATGCCTATCAATGTCATGTCAACATATTTCTATGAGAGTTATTGGTACTGAGCTTTCAAAAATTATTGCTCTTTCAAATACCTCGCAGGAATTGCAAAAGTATTATTAAGTTAGTATTCTGCAATCAAGATAATATATGAAGCGATATAATTTACTTTCTTAATCGTGAATTGATAATCAGCTTGAAGCAGCTGTTTTATGCAATTCGTGTGACAAATTCAATAGATTGTCTATTATTTAATTTGTATTTATTTAAAATATACTCTTGTTTAATTTATCTAATAATGTATCCAATATCGAGTGACTTTCTGTTATTTTCATTTTAATAATTTATTTTTCATACAATTAAAAAAATACGCAATAGAAGCAGAAAACGTTAGATTATAAGTGAATCTGAAGTCTATCACAGTTTTAAGAGTATAGTAACATAAATAAAAAAATTTACCGTACAAAGTTGTGATTTTGTTTGAGATTGGGTACAGTTGGCCAGCCGCCGTGCAGTCCAGTACGAAACGGAAGACTGGCCATGTTCCTAACGGTCCCCCACACAAGATATGTGCGCAGCATGAGTGAGGTCCAAGTAATTCACTAATGATGCAAGAGCAATGACTAAAAACTCTCCGAGAATCGCTCCGCCGAGCACGACAGTTCATGTTAAATACCCAAGCTGATTATATTTGCAATAGAATAATCTAACGACTAAAAACACTTCTGTTATATGGTAGTAAAATCAACATACTGTTACTAACCCTAAAACCTAGTAAAAATTTAATATTATTTTCACAAGGAATCTTATACCAGGTTTATTACACAAACTTGCATATATACTTGTTGGCAACCCGATGGCAAGATCAATCCCTTTAAAATATAACTCAATCTAGATATGATTTGTTATTGGTAAAGTAATAAGTGGTCGCCGAGTCGATACTCTTTATTTTGATATTATGTTTAAAATCGTAAATTCACCAGTGACAAGTGAAATATGACATCCCCTCAGGAGGTCTCAGTTTTTAAGCGAGCCCCTCTGGCTTGATTTGTGTTTTAAAAACCTATTGAGTTTAAATTATGCGACATTTCCACTCATGGATTCAGGGTACTGCGCGCCTGCAAGGATCCTTTGAATAATTTATTAATGCATTCAAGTGTTGTATTGACTTTAGAATTAAGATAAAACTAAACTTAAATATTGTTGTTAAGTAAATGTATTGCTATTTGAAGCACATGCTGAGCTATTTAGATACTCTTAATAACGAACCCCTCGGTCTTTCCAGGAACGAAATGTTTTTTATACATGGACTTTTACGAGGCCACGGATGAATTATTATAAAAGTAAGATATTAAGCAAATAATAAATGATTTGATATTTTAAGGAACATGTACAACTCTCGAGATGCATAGTATAAGTTTATTGCATACAGATGTGAGGTCATAAATATTCAATCTCGAGAGTTACTTCTTAGAATATACTTAGGATGTAATTGATTTATATAACTTTGGGTCTCACGATAGCGTTCTATTTTTTGTGAGACCTAAGATAGTAATATAAACCCGCCCTTCCCCTTGGAAGGGCAGTGTTAGTTCAGAGACGGGCGTGGAAGCCACGCTTGCCCACAGAGTATTCAGCCGCGAGTCGGCGTTATTTTGGCGGCGTATTTGCCGTGTAGTATCGCTCCGGTGGATTAAACATCCATCGTTAATTAAGTAGAGATCTTACAAATCTCAGTGAACATACAGCCGCGAGTTGTACGTATATTGTGACATATGGTCACATGTGAAAGTTTTAAATTACCGACTCCTGTGTCGGCTCAAAAGTGAAGTCAAAGTGTTAAGTGTAACATCTTTGGAAGCATATATTATAACGAAATTTGTAATAAAGTTGAAATAAAAATTTACACATACAAAGTGTTTAAATCTACCCTATAATACAGTCCACTAAATATTCACGAACTTTGGCGAATTCGTGAAATCACACCGAAGAAATTGAACGTCTATCAGAAGTCTCGAAGACGAGAACCATACCTGACAGCCGTCGCCAATATTGGTCCTTCGAGCCGGATCTGAACCAGCGACTTGCCAGAAGAAGAATTGACAGTCAAGATGGTGGTTACGCGCTCGGAAAAGGGAAACGCAGTCGCCGGCGCAACCGTTGCCTTGGCCGCCTCTCCAACCGTCGTCCCGACGCCATCGCAGACCATCATGAGCACGTCCGAAAAATTCAGGTTAGTACATAATCGTGAAATGCCACCCAAAGACGCCTCAATTTCTGCAGCAAGCAGTCGATCTTCAGTGATCGGTTCTACGCACTCTGCCAAGATGTCGGAGAGGCTACAGATCATGTTTGAAGCAGAAGAAGAAAACTTTAAGATACAGCAAGAAAGGCTGAAGATTCAGGAAAACATAGCAAAAATTCAAGATGACGCCTTGAATTCCCGAAAGAAAATGACAGAAATTAAAGAACAAATGAAATTAGCAATCCTTGACGCTGAAGAACAAACCCCAGAAAACCTGGAACCAATTGAAGACTTAACACCGTCGAAGCACTCTCAAATTGAAAATTGGCTCGACGACCTCCCGCAAAATTCGGGTGATTGCCCCGCATCCCCACCAATGCCAGTACACTCAGAGGAAGACCCCGTGGTGCTACCCCAAATCGCCACCCAAGTCGTCAATCAAAATACGTCTAATAACGAAACTAATAACGCAATAAACGCCCTCGCGCAAATAATGCAGAAAATGTTACCGCCGGAGACACCGCGAACAACTGTCAACCGGGATTTACCTACTTTCAGCGGGACAACTTCTGAATGGTTGGCCTTTAACGCCGCCTACCAAGAAACATCGAAATTATATAAATATACCCCTACGGAGAATACGTCTCGTCTACGAATATGTTTGAAAGGAACAGCCAGAGACTCAGTTGCTGCTCTGTTGTCTGCTTGCTGTGATCCATCAGCAATAATGAAAACTTTAGAGCGTAGATTTGGAAACCCACACGCACTAGTGGCAGGCCAAATAGAAAAAGTTAGAAGAATGCCAAGAATGATAACTGGCAACGCGGAGGAAGTATCAATATTCTCATCTACTATTAGCAACTGTGTGGCTACACTAAAACAGTTAAAGTTGGACGGCCATATCTATAATCCCGACTTGATTGTTTCGATAATAGAGAAAATGACCGCAGTACAGCGGTCGAAGTGGCAAGTCTTTGCGAAGGATAACAACGTAATCCAACCAGATATGTTCATTTTATCGCAATTTCTCGAAGACGAAGCCGACCTAGCTTGTCGATTCGGCTTGAATGTCAGCCAAAATAGACCGCACCCTATGCCTTTACAAAAATACGGTGGAAACAGGGGCTACCGTGAAGCTACCGAGACACGCCGTACACAGCAGGTGGCCCACACAGCAAGCGGGCCGGTTACAAGATCATATACTCAAGAGGGTCGTAAATTATCGCCCAATACCCAAGAAAGGACAAAAAACTCGGCGCGTGCCATAGACCAACAAAGAATTCGGGCCGACATAATCTGTGCATACTGTAAACGCACAGATCATTACATTACAAAGTGCAAAGACTTTTTAAATAAATCAGTAGCTGATCGTTTCGAATGGGCACGTTCAAATCAGGTTTGTTTTTGTTGTCTGAAAAAAGGCCATTACCAAGAACAGTGTAAAAGATGGCCTTGCGGCGTAGGTAGCTGTAAGCTATCACACCACAGCCTGCTACACATGCAATTGCCGCAAAGAAATACCAATAAGGAAAGCGAATTAGCCGCGGTGGCGAATGTATCAACTCATACCGTCTCCGGGCGCGCTCTGCTGAAAATTGTGCCCGTGATTCTCTCCGGTCCGCGTGGGCAATACGAAACTTACGCCTTGCTAGACGAAGGATCTACTATCTCACTTATAGACACATCGACTGCTGAAAAGATAGGAGCAACAGGCAAAGTAGATATACTAAAAATACGTGGAATAACATCGGGTACCACAGATCTGACATCACGTCGGATAACGCTATCTATAAAAGGAAGGAACAATGAAACCGACCACACCATATTCGCGCGAACTTTAAAAAACCTAAAACTAAGTCGACAATCTGTCACGACAGACATGTGCCGACACCTTGAACGCGTGAAAGCACACACATACGAAGACGCAATCCCCACGATTCTTATCGGTCAGGATAATGCCGATTTAATCGTGAGTCGTGAGGTGATATGTGGAGAGAAGAATCACCCCATGGCATCGCTTACAAGATTAGGCTGGGTAATACACGGCTATGCTCCAGCCGGTGCAAAGAGATTGCACAATACTCACCACAATAGCGAGTTGGAAACATTGATAAAAGAGAATTTCAAAATTGATGCAATCGGAATATCACCCACATGTCGTGTAAATTCTATCGATAAACGTGCTGAAGAAATCCTAAGCACTACGACGCGTCACACCAATGATACTCGATGGGAAACGGGACTTCTATGGAAGAAAGATCTACATGTCCTCCCCTGTAATCGCAAATCCGCCGAGAAACGGCTCGCAAGCATCGAGGCAAAAATAAATAATAACGAACAATTCGGAGCGACGTATTGTAAAGAGATACGTCATCTGATAGAAAAAGGATATGCAGAAAAATGCCTGACTCCTGCAATTCTAGGAAAAACGTGGTACTTACCACACTTTGCCGTTACAAACATAAATAAACCTGATAAAATGAGGTTAGTGTTTGACGCTGCAGCAAAAACTGCCGATACCTGCCTGAACGACCATCTCATTACCGGGCCGGATTTATTGAATTCATTGCTGGGTGTACTTTGGAGATTCCGCGAAGGGCGAGTCGCCATAACAGCCGATATTCGCGAAATGTTTTTGCGAATTAAGCTAAGAGCCGAAGATCGCGAAGCACAGCGATTTTTATGGCGAGAAAATAAAAAAATTACCGAATATCGAATGACGTGCTTAATATTTGGAGCCACGTCATCACCCTGCTCTGCCATACACGTGAGCCGAATTAATGCGAGAAAATACGCGAATGAATTCGCAGAGGCCGCCGCTGTCGTAGAAAAGAGTTTTTACATGGACGATTGCGTGCACAGCACGAAGACTGAAAAACAAGCAATACGACTCGCCGCTGATTTAATTGAAGTCCATCGACGCGGTGGTTTTGAACTGCGTAGCTGGGCGAGTAACAGCCAAGCCCTGTTGGAGACAATCCCGCCTGAAATGCGATCGAAGGGGCAAGTAGAGCTCATACCGGATCAGAATACAACAGAAAAAACCCTCGGCCTAATATGGGCGCCACTGACCGACACGCTCGGGTTCAACCTGTCTATGAATCGAGTACCGGGGAATATTGCCCGAAGCCAAACACGACCCTCGAAGCGCCAAATGCTTAGTGTCGTGATGTCAGTGTTTGATCCCATTGGATTGGTATCTCCAATTACAGTTAGAGGAAAAATTCTCCTGCAAGATGTTTGGCGCACGGACATAGGCTGGGATGATCAACTCAAGGATGCGGAGTACACAAAATGGCTTAAATGGATGGAAAATCTAAAAATAATAGCATCGTGTGACATACCTCGCTGCTACAATCAACTACAAGAGGAAGGACCCAGAGAGTTGCATACTTTCAGTGACGCTTCAGAAAAAGCCTACGGTGCCGTGAGCTATTGGCGTTACGCCCGGCGAGATGGAAGCCATCATACAGTTATGATATCCAGCAAAGCACGAGTGGCACCTCTGCGTCCGACTTCAATACCAAGACTAGAGCTACAAGCCGCACTGTTGGGAGCGCGCCTGGCGGATAATATCACGAAAGAACACCACGTCCAGCCAGTCGCCCGCTACTTTTGGACGGATTCGAGGACAGCCCTTGATTGGATTCGTGCCGATGCCCGAACATTCAAAGCATTTGTCTCACATCGACTAGGGGAGATAGACGAACTGACAGATACAGGCGAGTGGCGATGGGTCCCCACCGCTGATAACCCTGCAGATCTTATCACTCGAGATACTGGGGACACAGAAATTCAAAACAGAAACGGTAAATGGTTCGGGGGGCCAGAGTTCCTGCAACTCTCGCAAGACTCTTGGCCGCAGCAGCCATACAAAAAGGGTATAAACAATATCTGCAATAACGAGCTTCGCACTACCGTAATTTCTCACATATCAGTGATGGAATCCGCTCTACCGAACATAGAACGTTTTTCCTCGTGGCAAAGACTGATAAACACAACAGCAAAAATAATTGAATTCATCGATCGCTGTAAAAAGCAAGATACAACTCTGACTGCCAGATTAAAGCGAGCAGAAGAGATCTGGAACCGTCACAGTCAAGAAGAAAGCTTCGCAACTGAGATAAGCTATTTAAAAAAAGAAAAAGAAATTAACAAAGACAGCACATTACAATGCTTGTCACCTACTCTGGATAAAATAAATTTACTAAGAGCAAATGGAAGAATCGGCAATGTGAAAGATGTCACTGTATCTCAGAAACAACCCGTTATATTGAATGGAAAGCATCCGTATACCAAACTCCTGATTTTGCATTATCACAATGCAGCAAATCATGGCAGCAACGAGACAGTCGTAAACGAACTACGCCAACGGTATTGGGTTACAAATATACGATCCACAGTTCGATCGGTAGCGCATCAATGCCAGCTGTGCCGCGTGCGACGCGCACGCCCCCTACCACCGGCAATGGGAAATCTACCATCGGCGAGACTCGCTCACCACCAACGCCCATTTACTCATTGCGGAATTGACTACTTTGGTCCGATGGATGTGACCATTGGCAGAAGACTCGAAAAACGCTACGGTGCAATATTCACCTGTATGACAACGCGCGCCGTGCACATTGAACTAGCATCAAGCCTGACGACCGACTCAGCCATTATGGCCATTCGACGAATGATTGCACGTCGAGGATGCCCCGAAAGAATATATTCGGACAACGGAACGAATTTTCGTGGCGCAGAAGCAGAATTACGCCGGGCAGTGGAAGAACTGAATACAGAATGTATCAAAATTTACATGGCACAAAAGGGAATCGACTGGAGTTTCATACCGCCCGCAGCACCGCACTTCGGAGGATGTTGGGAGCGGCTGGTGCGCTCCATTAAAATCGCCCTTCAAGCCACTTTACACGAACGTGCTCCAAGAGAAGAAGTACTGCGAACTCTTCTTGCAGAAGCCGAACATACGGTGAATAGTCGGCCACTGATTCATGTTTCTGTCGACCCAAGAGATCCCGAAGCTCTAACACCGAACCATTTTCTACTGGGCTCGTCTTCCGGAGTACCAGTTCCAGGCAAATTCGAAGATACAGATTTTCACCTAAGAAAACAATGGCGAATATCGCAACGACTTGCTGACCTTTTTTGGAATCGTTGGCTACGGGAATACCTTCCAACATTGTTGCCGCGTCAAAAATCTAATAACGTTGAAATCGATATAAAAGTGGGAGATCTAGTAATTATGGCTGACCCAACTTCACCGAGAAATATATGGCAGCGTGGGGTTATCGAGAAAACCTTTCCCGGAAAAGACGGGAAAGTGCGAGTCGCTGAAATTCGTACCAAACAAGGCCTCCTGCGCAGGCCAGCTACAAAAATTATTGTATTACCTGCACAAGAAAACACACAGCTTAAAAAGAAGATATAGAAAAACTCTAAGTAAATATCAACAACCCACGCACAGCTGAGCCGAGTTCAACAACCCTCATTCACTCGCACCATTGACACAGTTTAAAAGCAAAAACAAAAACAAAAAAAAAAGGAAGGGAACCCGTTAAAGATGACAAAAAAATCTATACGGGACAATTAACAGCCGATCGACTCACAGCTGATACAGAGAGCCGAGTTTAGGGGCTGCGCCGGCGTCAACCATCGGCGACCCCCCGCACCCCGCACGCAAGGATGTGCGACCCCAAATTTGAAATGCATCATTCGAGCAACAGACGTCTCCGAGGGAAGATCTAGATGTTCTCCAAACTGTCAAAGTGATTAATGTTTGCACACATATTCAATTTGTGTTTCCGCCAAGCATCCCACTGTCGCAAGCTGCCTGCAGCCCGGCGCCCGCTAAGCGCGCCCGGGCCCCACCGCCCTGCCGCCTGAATCCAGCCGCCCTGCCGCCTGAATCCAGCCGCCCTGCCGCCTAGGCTCCGCCTAGGCCCTGCAGACCCAGGCCTAACCGCCTGGACCCCACCGCTCTGGGCCTCACAGTCCTGCCGCCCGGGCCCCTCCCTGAGGTCCGTCACTGCAGGCCCGCCCACGCCTTGTAGCTTACGCCGCCGCTGCCCCGGGCCATATTGCCCGGACTTGCCGCCCTTATGAGAGGGACGCCACATCCGCCAGAACGAGACAACAGAGAGCGTTCGATGGAATCGAACGTCGCTGACCATAGAGGTCGCTGACCATCTTGTGAAGTTCGGATAGTTAAATCGTGTTAGCCCGTGTGTTACATTGCACATCGTGTTAGTGATTATTATTTTGGTAAAAACAGTTTTTTTTTACGTGGTAGGGTATGTTGGCAACCCGATGGCAAGATCAATCCCTTTAAAATATAACTCAATCTAGATATGATTTGTTATTGGTAAAGTAATAAGTGGTCGCCGAGTCGATACTCTTTATTTTGATATTATGTTTAAAATCGTAAATTCACCAGTGACAAGTGAAATATGACATCCCCTCAGGAGGTCTCAGTTTTTAAGCGAGCCCCTCTGGCTTGATTTGTGTTTTAAAAACCTATTGAGTTTAAATTATGCGACATTTCCACTCATGGATTCAGGGTACTGCGCGCCTGCAAGGATCCTTTGAATAATTTATTAATGCATTCAAGTGTTGTATTGACTTTAGAATTAAGATAAAACTAAACTTAAATATTGTTGTTAAGTAAATGTATTGCTATTTGAAGCACATGCTGAGCTATTTAGATACTCTTAATAACGAACCCCTCGGTCTTTCCAGGAACGAAATGTTTTTTATACATGGACTTTTACGAGGCCACGGATGAATTATTATAAAAGTAAGATATTAAGCAAATAATAAATGATTTGATATTTTAAGGAACATGTACAACTCTCGAGATGCATAGTATAAGTTTATTGCATACAGATGTGAGGTCATAAATATTCAATCTCGAGAGTTACTTCTTAGAATATACTTAGGATGTAATTGATTTATATAACTTTGGGTCTCACGATAGCGTTCTATTTTTTGTGAGACCTAAGATAGTAATATAAACCCGCCCTTCCCCTTGGAAGGGCAGTGTTAGTTCAGAGACGGGCGTGGAAGCCACGCTTGCCCACAGAGTATTCAGCCGCGAGTCGGCGTTATTTTGGCGGCGTATTTGCCGTGTAGTATCGCTCCGGTGGATTAAACATCCATCGTTAATTAAGTAGAGATCTTACAAATCTCAGTGAACATACAGCCGCGAGTTGTACGTATATTGTGACATATGGTCACATGTGAAAGTTTTAAATTACCGACTCCTGTGTCGGCTCAAAAGTGAAGTCAAAGTGTTAAGTGTAACATCTTTGGAAGCATATATTATAACGAAATTTGTAATAAAGTTGAAATAAAAATTTACACATACAAAGTGTTTAAATCTACCCTATAATACAGTCCACTAAATATTCACGAACTTTGGCGAATTCGTGAAATCACACCGAAGAAATTGAACGTCTATCAGAAGTCTCGAAGACGAGAACCATACCTGACAGCCGTCGCCAATAATACTATTATATTAACCGTAAATGAGAAAAACGTTTGGCGCATACATATTTTAGTAATTTAAACGAGATTTTAGTTTAAATTGTTGAATAAGATATTAATCCGTGTCACTTTCATTTCAATCTCAGCTTTGGAATTCAATCATCATAGCTACAATCTGGCAAATGACAAATTTCGAATCAAAGAAGCTAACGATTCTCAAAGCCTGTAAAATATTTTTTGACATTTAAAATTGACCACTTCTATTTTTACAATAATATATTACTTTGAATGTTGTCTATTTAAAATATCAAGGAAATATAATTTAGTAAGGAGATATGTACCTTCCAACCCCTAGAATATTATAATGGATGTACTTAGTCTGAGGATATTCTGCAAGTCACAGAGGGGCTGATACTTCACTTACGTGTTACCCCGCTAGGGTGAACATTGTTCGAGATTCTGTTTGATTATAATATTTTTATAATCAATCACAATTGTCACAATAATAAATGATTTTGTATTTCATAGTTGTTTTTCTTCAAAAAATCTATTGAGATAAATACAGTATTGATGCTATATAACTAAGAAAGATGTTTAATTTTTTTGTAAAAAAAAAACCATTGAAAATAGCTTTGAAAAATTATAAAATAATATTTTCATGATAAAATAACTTTATAAGGTTTTTTTTTTAGACCTGTGGGGATACAAGCAATTTGGATTATTTATTAAATTTAATACATAGCGCTTATTTAAGTGGTAGGAGGGCGTTAAAATTTAACGGCTAGTTACCCTTACTCTACGAGAAAACGAAGAGGAGGTTTTCCCAGGCCCTATCAGCGTCCATACAATGCCTTGATGGATGAAGGACGTCAACCGAGGGCACCTCCTCCATCTCACCTCAAGTGGCTGGCGTCACGGGCTCAACATTTCAATACTGTAGGCGCTACGCCCGCTGGCCGTGATGAGTGATAACGGGGCCTGAGAAACTTGCAATGTGGCGATGAGATTTATTTAAACTTTGTAGGATCTATCTTACACAACTATAAATTACTTACTTCAAGACGAGCTTGATTTGTTATTCGCCATATTTAAACAACAACTAAAAATAGCTAGATGGCTTGGATGTAACGAATAAAAATTTAACTGAAAAACAGACATGTTTAACAATTTGGCTATTACAGTAAAAATATTTAAATAAAACCTATTTATTTAGAAAAAAAAACAATTCAAATATACTTTAAATATAATTATATTAATATCTTGCCATGTCGGATGTTAAATGTTCCCATTGTGATTGCCTTTCAGTAGTTGTAAAGTAGGAGTATATTTAAGACAAATTCGTCTTGCTTTTCCGAGAAGCTCTCAGCCGGACGGGTTACTCAATCCAAAAGCAATTCTCTTGAAATAACAGGACCACACCTTTTATCATTAAAGACTTATAATAATTTACTGTCGATCTAATCAATAACGCAGTTGCGATGAAGGTTCTCTTTTTCAAAGGTCATCGGAACTTAAACTCTGGCTGGGCAGATCAATAAAGTAACTTCGGTTTTAGAGTCTACAGTAATAAGTGGCTGAACAATGGAATGGTCATCACGATTTGTAAAATTGTGTGAAAAATGCTAAAACTTATTGTTTTCAAATCGTGTTGAGTTGAAGATATTAACGGAGTTGTAAGATGATTGATAGAAAATGTTTTCTTACGCGAAGGGCAAATATACTGTAAAGCATTAAATATTGAGCAATCTTTTATAAAATTCAAAACGTGAATCCTTGAAATGTTTAAAGTATATTTTATTAAAATGTACTCACTTTTACGAATAAAAAACATTTAAATTTATCAAATCGACAAATTATTTAATGCTACTTTCAAAAAAAAAATATTTTTCGATAGTTATGACATAACTGATGTTTTTTCTCATATTTTTTTTGTTGTGTTGACATTGTTCTCATAAAAGTAGTTTATTATATGAAATCACAAATTCTGAAACATCAAAAACATTTTACCTTGGTTGATTTGCTAATTCAAAATGTTTGATATTTTTCAAAAGTAGTATTTGTGAATAATAATCTATATTAGTTTCATGTAACACACTTCTCAACACACTGGGAAGTACCGAAATATCTCAAGAATACGTGTTCATAAAGCTTTAGGTAATACTTGCAATACAGTCTGGTGCTTGTTAAACATATAAAAAATAGCGGAAACGCATTTCAGACTCATTCGTGATATGTTTTTCCTGGAATCCTCCAATGGACGCGTGACTTGTGAAATAAACAATCGTAGTTGAGAAACGATGGAGCGAAGCCGGACCAGCGCACTTTGCAGAACGACAAACCTGTCTTATATTTTCATCTTATTGTGTGTGTACACCCTTAAAGACAAGTCAGTTTGACAATTTAAAATAATTGAGGATGTGTTGAAAAATATATTTGTTTTAAATAAGGTTGACTGAGCAATGCCGTTATCCAATTAGTTAAATCCAGTAGATGCTGTAATTACGAAGCATAGTAAGTCGAGATACTCGTACTATAGTAAAATATGACTTTGTGAATGAGTTAACATAATTTATGTAAATTATCTCTTTTTTTAAATATCGTAAGCTCGAAGTGTAAATAAAAAGTACAATAATGACGCTGGTGTTAACAAAATTTGCGTAATTCTGCATGCATATTAACGCCTCTGTATTAAAAAATAATAAAATTAACCATACTCGAAAAAACGACAAGTGGCCGGTCTTTATATATTTTTTTGCTTACTACAATGCGCAAGTCATCATTTAAGTCACTTAAAATATTCCGCAACATTTCTGACTTATTTTTTGACTAATTATCACAAGGAAGTCGCAACGCTAATGTAAAATAATCAGATATCATTATAATGTAAGTGTTGTACGATGTACATAGATAGTAGCAAGAGATGATTTCTAAAATTTATTTTTTTGCAATATTCAAAGTATAAGATTTTGTTATCAAGTCATCAAATATCGTCAACAGAGAGAAAAAATACAATGGTAAGTAATTCTCCCTACCACCGATTTTGTGTATCAGAAAAATACCTGAGACATGAGTCTCAGGCAAAAAAAAATACTATTCATCGAGAAATTCACTCGTGTTTTATTCTCAAAATTATAAACAATAATCGATAGGCCGGGAAATATCTGGTATGTAATGGATTTTGTTACATTTTCAATATTTAAAACGAGTATCAGCATCAGCTTCTCATAAAGTTTATATTCATATTTTTGGCATGCACATAAATGATATAAAAAAAAAGTTTATCACAATGATTATTGTATGTTTACTTATTTATAATAAAAAAAAATTCGTAATACATTGACATAAATTTAAAAAAATATAACAAAACAAAGTTCTATGACATTAACAATCATGCTACTGTAGATTATATTTATCGTAGTCAGTAATTAGTGAATGATTTTATATATGTAAACATTAACAATTTTTATTTATTTTTAATATTTTACAAATTCATAAAAGATTGCTTGAGCATATTTCTGTGAAAAATTTGGAGACAAATGGTGTCATGACCCGGAGGCTGTGATTATTCTGAATACTTGGGATGCGGAGCAGTCGAGATCTGGACGTATCAAAAATCAATCAGCGTAATTGCACACACGGAGTGATTTTAAAAATAGATAAGACCCGTTTCACACAGCCGTGTTTTTTGGTTGACACGAGACGCGGCACAATACGCCACGCCGATTGCTCCGCAACAATCATCGAACGAGGAAGTACCGCAGTAATCACTATGGCTTTTTAATTGGCACAAAAAATCCGGTCGGTCAAGCGGCCCGTGTGAGGCGGGCCTCGGTCTTCTAGGAATTCCTGGCCTGAATAACAGTTTCTGGGATTGACGGTTCATATCGTAGACAGTGTATGCGAGAGATGACCTAAATGTACAAAAATTATGAAAATTGTATTTTTCGCCCCATATTGTTATTATTTATACTTAATATACTTAAATAGTTTATAATACAGAAAACGTGCTTATTGAAATCACCTAGGAGCCTTTAGAATACTTGTCAGTGATAAATTTGTTAATAATAATGCCTTTTGTACATCGTGAATGACGTAAAGTAATGTTATACCCGTGGTTTCACATTTTACTAAAACATCTCTCAACATGATTTTAATATTATTTTAATGAATGTAAACTAAAACATGTATTCGAAGATCCGAATCGGTATGTGTATTGCCTGGTCCATTGTAAGGTTTTATTTTAATATGTGTTCTGCAAAAAATAAAGTGTTTATAAAATATATATATATATATGTAATCTATTCCTAGTTTTTTCATACTATATCAAATTAAATGTTGCAATAACATGTGACGAAATCAAATCATAAAACTTTGTAATATTGCAAAGTATCTCAAACTATATTTAAATAACAATGCTGAATTTGGGTCTTCTCCTTGAAAATAAATTTTATGCCTTTGATAATTGAAAGAGTATTATTTTGTTTTTTTATACTATATTGTGCATATATTTTTTTGAGTTATAAATGCATTAATTTGGTGGCTGCGCTTAAACAAAAAGACAATGGAATAATTGTGTTTTTATATAAGCTATTAAGTATTCAAACTTTAATAAGTCTATTAATATATCACAATAAATTATTATTGTAAAAAAATACTGTAATTATTTTTCAAGAACTACACGTCTATAAAACATTATAAAAACCTATCAAATACGTTGAATTTTATAACGCCATAATAAATTATATTTGTAAACAAAGTCTTGCATACAAGTACAATTTGCCTTTTTAATCATTTTATTATTTTAATTATACACAAATGACAGTTACTATAATTAAGGAGATTGCATTTTTATTTTATGTTCCATATAAAGCTTAAAATATAACAATATTGATCGTGATTTTTACAATTACTTTTTTATGATAAAACCCAAAATTAAATTTAGGTTTTTTTTAACCTACGTTATTTAGCATAAAACTATCACCTGAATGTTTTAATATATTTTGCTCGTGATATAGACGAAAAATGTATATTTATAATATTAGGAAATCAACAAAAAATAATGGTTTCTCGTGCATTGTGCAATTCAAGCTGAGAAACATCCGCGTATTTAATATTTCTCATACTGACGATTAGCCCGCAGTTACCTGTGCCGGTAAAACCGCGAATCTATGCTTGCCTCAGTAATTATTCTGTCTCCGAGCCGGCGCAGGTTTTTGTAACACTTAACGCTTGTGACGAATCACAAATGACAGACGAGAAGCGTTTACAAGACCGCCATTTTATATCAAAGATGGCAGCTTCACTCCGTGGATTAGTTTGGAATCAGATATAAAGTGTATATTTTATCATTTATTTTACTATTTTTGTTTGGGTTGCTAGCATTTTACTAGTATTTAGATTTTAAACATGTTTCCTTTTATTTGATTGATAACACGACTAAACTAAAACGATGGTATATTTATTCGCCAGGAATATATTTTTTTTTTGAACAGAGTGACAAATGTATTGAAAATAGCTATTGCAAATATTTCTTATTACCTTATGTGAACTCTTAGATTTTTCTATGGTAATTTAAATTGAGCGTGTATTTGTAATATATATGTATATATAGAATAAGGTAGTATGATCCCCATGCATAACTTTTGGAGATTTGTATAATTGAATGGATATTAATGACCACCGGGGTGTTGTGCTGTTGATAGATTGAATGTGTAATCATAGGAAGGAGTTCTCCTGAAAAAACGAAGGAATTTCGATTGATCAAAGAGCATTTGTGAACCGGTGGCAGAACCCAGGTCACTACAGAAAATCACCACTTCTTTCACTATAAAATTAGACTTTAATTGTGATCATTTCATTCATCCTATGTAGTAACGGCCAGTAACGTAGAAACTTATTTTGAAAATTAATATAAACAATAATATATATATATATGTGTGTGTGTGTGTTTATATATATTTATCCATGTTTAATTTTATTGATGACCAGTTCCGACAACCTTATTACAACTGTATTAACAAACTGATAACCTCAGTTTGATAATTCCAACGTAAGACGTTGGTGAAACTGATCACCAATAATATGCGGAAAAATCAATAAAATATTTTATTAAAAAAAAATGTATATATTTATATATATTTTTTTGATTAATGTAAAAATTACGGTTACATGGTATAGTATTTTTATATTACAAGATGTTATGAAATGTCTTTGCTTTTTATAGATTTTTCACCAGCTACGTGCCGCCACTGCATTTCGCCGCTCACAAACGGCACTCAGCTAGTGACTGGTTGACAGTCGAGCTGTCAGTGGCGCGGATCGGTCGCATTGATTTATAATGCGGCTGCGATAATGGCGGGCCAGTGGCGGTCCGTGGAAGCGATCGCGGGCGGTAGCATTAAGAAAATACACAAGTCATGCTCGCCTTCCATACATAATGAAGTGCGCTTACCGCTCGCCGCTTACGTCACACGAGACGTCCTGTCCATATTTAGTTTCTTCAAAATATAATTTTCCGTATACTTGAGAACAATTGTAAATTTACTTAATGAAAAATAAAAAAATCTTAAAAATTTTTTTTTTCACAAAATCTCCTTATAAAATAAAATTGGTGTTAAACTATACCCGTAAGTGAAAAGTAAATAAGCAGTATGAGCTTCTTTAAATAAGTACCATTTTATAATCACCAAAAACAATTTAAATGTTTTAATATTTTTTTATCAATATTGCTATGCAGTTTTAATCTCAAATGGAATAATAAGTGAAATTTACAAAAAACATCGACTAACCTGTTATTGGCAGTAAAAGAATGCTTTGTAAATATACAACACATTATGTGATAAAAAGTCATTTAAGAAATCAGCTATTAAAAACAGTATTAAAAAAAAAACATTTTTAATTTCACAAATATATAATTACAACTAAAATTTCAAAATATCTAAATGACTCGGTTCTAATAGTTGTCCTTTAGAATAACACTTAATGGCATATGCTGATGCCAACTATAGTAGCACCATTGATAATCGAAAAAGTGAATTATTCAACAAAGGCTAAGTTAGTGTGAGGTTAGATTAACAAAAAGTAAAAAAAAAAAGATTCATAGCCCAGAAGCCTTGTCGGTAGCTTTATGCCTGGACAGGATGCTTTTATATGAATTTACATTTGGATTCATAAATACTGTTTTACAAGGCAGTGCATATCTTGATATTACACACAACATCACACAATTAAAAAAATACTTTCATCATACATAAGCTTAGATCATTGTTATTATTCTGATGAAATGTTGGTATTTGCTTGACCCATCAAGAAGGCATATAATTTTTTCAGGTAGTATAAAATTGATATTTTTTTAAATATCTTACATTTATGATGGCATGTAAAACGGCGCAAGACTCAAATCTTCATAGCGATGTCAGGGCTGGTATCATTAGGTCTGATATTCTATTAAAGATTGGTGATAAGTTATGGATCGAACTGGGCCCCTTTGTGGGCGAGCGCGCCTCCTTTGTGGCGCGAGGAGTCGCGAGGATCCGCTGATGGATGATGGTCCCCGGGAGGAATCTGTAGCGTCATCTGGTCATTAAAGATCCAGATTATGGGAGGGCGGAGTTATTCCACTGAGTGTTCAGTTATGTGTTTGTGTGATTTATACAGTTTTTGAATAACTCATGGTGTCTTTAGATTCAAATGTGTGAAGCTGTCGCATACTCAAATTTACGGAATATCAAATCATTTAAACACTTATAACATTTACAAATATTCTAAATTATTAATAATTTTTTCCTATAAACCTTAAATAGGGGGGGGGGTCACTGCATACTTTATTAATATATATACATATATTTTATGTTAATTTGAAACGTCTATACTATCACAACAGATATGAAATAGTAACTATTTTAAATATTTGAATCAAATAACTATTTTTTCTAAATTTAACGAGTATAATAAATGAATTTGTTTTGATTTGCAAAAAAGCCTTAAGATCGTTTATATTGAAACAAAAAGTTTAAATTTAAATTATTATCCAATAATGAGTATGTAAATAATGAATAATTTCCAGCGAATTGAAAGACTGTTGTAATGCACTTTCTTATCATTTTAACGTTTACTTAACATATAATAAATATGCAACACTCTAAACAGTTGTTGAATTAGTTTACATAAAAATGATTTTATCGCAAATAAAGTTAAAAGCGGCTTTAAAAAGAGATCTTTTATGTAGAATAAAAATTATACAATAAAAACCTTGTGTGTTAATAACAATTAGAGATCAGCTGTATGGTGAAGACATGAAGAGTTTTAACGACTGTTTTTATAATAAAGTGTTTTTGATATAAAAATGCAAATATCGCATTCCTTAATGTCAATTTAAAATTAATGTTTTTTTTTTTTTTATTCAATATAGTTAAAAGTCGACTTTCAGTGCGGCTGGAAATCATTCGTCATAAACACGTCAGCGATGGACCATCCACTTGTTATTTACAACTCAGAGCGGATATCAGTAGATTTCTATATATTAAATGTTAACATGTTTTTTTTGTTACACCAATTCCGTGTAGTGCCTGATTGTCAACGCCTTCCCCGTCCCACGGTCCACGCTACTTTTTTGACATATTGAAAAATGCTTAAAAAATTCTAGTTGCTGTGTTTTATTTGTCACTGATTATTGGTTTGTATGGCCGGGACTATTTGTATGCTAATACTACGGCATATTTTAGTGTTTGAGCACAATATGTTATTGATTTATCGCCACGCAGATAAATATCAAAAATAATTATGAGTGACTTTTTTAATGCATTTTTGTGGGACTAGAATGACATTATGAATTAAAAATAAATACGAGTCACTTGGTTTTATGGCTATACCAACATCATTAAAATTCATAGCGTAGGCTTAATTCACACATCCTTAGATTCAGATTTTTTTGACAATATCTTTATAATTATAGCAATATAAATAAACATCACTTTATTTATTTATAAACTACACATTTTTTTCATATTAAAACAAAAATCCGAATAATGAAAAATAATGTTTGATCTTATAATAAATAAGTATGGATTTTATTTTGTAAGTAAAAATCTGTGAATTTTCTTTACTAAAACTTGCATTTGTTCAATATAATCAATATATTTAATATTTGAATAACTCTAAACCGGAGATACACTGACCTGTTCAAATCGGTACTTACGATATGTTGGATATCCAATTATAATTTAAGAATAATAATCTCCACCTAATTAATTTATAATTAATTTTTCTTCTGCATATTTGGCATCCCTATACCAAGCGAACATAGATAGAGTGTATAACTTTAACTGAAGAAGGGTGAAAAACGTTTGCATATAAATTGTTCAAGGAGAAGACATGACACGTTAGAAAGGGTAGTCAATTGAATTTAATATTTTGATAGGCTCTTCTGAGGGGCCGAGTGACAGCTTTAGGGGTAGGTTTCATGGGGCGTTGTCACGAGAGGGTAGATATAACGGTACAAGTCGAGATTGGAAAGACGTAGAGTGAAGTTGACGCCTAGTCCAGGTGATTTATCGGTCTGCTTAAATTGCTTCTCTGAAAGTTGTGATATATGACAGGTGTTTTGATTTATAGAAGTGTCGTATAGTTGTAAAATTTACAAAGAATAATAATGAGAAGAATCTTGGTGCTTTTTATTACCTTCTTAAAAAAAGATTTGTGGTTTGTGATTTATTTATATAAAAACTGTATTATGAGCAATAGCAGCCTGTACTCAATGTCGTAAATAAAGCGGAGTGATTTGTGACCTGTCGGGCAAGTCTCATTGGGACAACTTTCGCGATCGCTCTGAATCGACTGTGAAATCAAATATTTGCAGAATTTGCAATATTACTCTGATCCCGCTTTGGAGCTTGCGCGTCGTGCTGTTTTAGTTTATATGACGGTAGATTAAAACGTTAAGGACTTTGAAAAGCTCGTGACAGTTTTAGGCTAAAAGTGATCGAAGGCGAGACAGCTCAATGCACAGAATAAACTTTCAAATCTTTAATTGCTTGAATATTTCTGATTGACGTTGCGCTTATCACGTTCAAGATAGAAAAATATTCACTAAGTAAAATCTGCAGTATAAAAATTGACAGAAAATAATACGATATATCAAACAGATTTGTGTAATTTGTTAATATATTAATAATCAATTAATTAGCTAATGATGATATTTATGCAAGTTAAGCATATATTTGTCATAATTTAAATCAATTAATATGATGAACCAGTACGTCAATACTAGTTGTACGATTAATAATAAAAAAAAATCGATAAAATTCTCAGTATTAAAACGAAAAAAAAAAACTCTTAATTAAACAGCAATTCACGGAACACACTCCGCCTTCCAATTATTGACACATCAGGCCTCGATCGTCCCTGATCCTGCCCATTGTGAGTGGTCCTCGTGCCGGTTGCCTTTGTCGTCCTCCGTCGGGGTCCAGACTCGCCTGATGATGTCACTAACTCCAATGACAAATCAACAGCCCGTACCTGGAACTGGAGCCATTGTCACCCCCCGATGGCGACAGTGACAGCTTTGAAATATTAAATCTAAGAGAAGTTTGGTGTTTCATTTCTAAAAAAATATGCTCGTCACACCATTTATTTTTTTCAATAAATAATATAATATTATTTTAATAAATAATAAACAATACAGGTTTCTTTATACTAACACTGAATGAACATTCGTTATAAGAAGAAAATAGTTGTTTGTTGGTTTGGGAAAAAAAAAGTGAGGTTTGACCATTTAATCGTATCCAATGAAATAAATCTTAAATGTTTCTATCAATGGCTTACCAAAACCACGTGGAACTAACATAGTTTAAGTATATAAAATGTAATAATTATCTACTGATATTAAACTTTACTTAGTTATAACTAATTAGAAAATTCATATTAATCATATAATTTAGTAATAACAATGTATATTCCAAAAACACGCAAAACTGTTATATAAATGTATGTCTATATTTGGATTGAACGTCAATCAAATGCGTATTTATTACCTATTACAGGTTTATATTATTTACTAATATAATTAGGCACATTAGTTCACACATAGAAGATGATTTAAAGAAATTCTCAGAAAAATATATTCGTGATATTTGTTGGCTTGGGCACATTGGTTCATATGTAGAGTATGATTATTAAAAATTCTCAATTAATGGATGTGGTTCGTTAGTACAAGGGTCAGTACACCGGCCATGTAAGCCTGGGGATGTGGGTTCAAATCCCACACAAATCACGATGATATTTTTTTGAGAATTTCTTTAAATCATCTTCTATGTGTGAACTAACGTGCCTAATTATATTAGTAAATAAAAGTCACATTATTAGATAAGGAACAGCACTTGTAATAACAAGAATATTACAGAAAAAAATTAATAATAAAGATATCCATAATAAATTTTGTCCATACTTCAGTTGCTCAGAACACTGCTGGCATGGGGTGATTAGGGGAGCATGCTCAGCAGTAACCTCACCATGGGTAAAATATGGCATACGTATGATTAAGTAGAATTTATTTATGGATCAATAAATATCAAAACGTTGAAAAACATGAAAATACCAATCAAACTAATAGAAAAATACGAAAACAACTTGTTTTTAAATCCAAGACAACAAGAACTATTTTAAACAAATTGATTTATTGTTAATATTTTCATAACGTTCACTATTCTCACACTGGTTTTTTCATTATATATTTTAAGAGAATTATTCATGGCAAGAGCTGTCACTTAAAAAACCGCCTCGGGTAGTACGAGATTTAAAATCTGTCATAGACATTATTGTAATAGTTTAGTTTTTTATTCGCAGCGTTTAAAATTAAACATAGGCGTATAAACATGAATAATAATTATTATTATGATAATCGTATAGCAGAACTATAATTATTACTATTAAATTATAAATAATAATGTTTAAAAATAGACATACGTATAAAAGTTTTAAATTCAGATGTCTGGCTTTTAATTCGTCGAGTGGTTGTTACTGTCGGCCTCTGAATATTTTACAATAAATTTAATGCTAAAAATTTAATTTGCACTTGTAAGTGAATAATATTTGAAAATTAATTATATATTGATTTAAAAAAACAGACATGTACGTCATAACAAAAATGTAGAAATCACTAATGGTGTTAATGTCAATAAATTTAAAACATTTATGTAAATACACTTAATAAACTAAAAATTAGCTCTTATACTTATTCTATGAATTTTTATGAGAATAATATGAATAACCAAAAAAAAAAACACAAATAAAATTTTAAAATATTAAGTTCATAGTATAAGCAAGGATATTTTTTAATATATTTAATTTATATATTTGTATTCGTTATGCTTTACATACAAATTATTAGAGGAAGAAAGTTATCAACCCTTTCAGTGCGCCTTAGATCTGTTAAATTTTATAAATATTTAATTATCTTATTACATATGAAATTTGTGCCTAAAATTGTATCCACGAAATTAAAATTATTATTAACCAAGCATTAAATTAACAACAATAAAATTGAGCGCTTAATAAAATTAACCAAAATATTAATATCAGTTACTATTCTTACACACAATATGTAATCAACTAAAGAGAGCACTAGACTTCCTACCCCGACGAAGGCCAGTAATTCATTAGTGTATATTAAATAGGTCTGGTAAACACACATGAGTGACATGGACAAGTGTATGGAGAATCAAGTCACCGTGAAGAAAGGTATTCCGCAGTCATGCCGCTGACGGGAACTGACTGGCAAGGATGTTTGCAAGTTCTCTGTTTTATTTGGCATCATTTCAAATACGTATCGCTGATGGATGTAATTGATTTCTTTTATTATATTGAGTTGAATTCAATATATTTAGAGACAAAGCCATTTTTATGCTTCGAATATAAATATGCATGAGTTCATCACTAATCCCACCCTGCTACACGTAACCAACTGGTCTCTCAACAAAAGAGGTGACAATCGCTCGTTTCATATCTGAAAAATCAGGGCTGTATTTGAAGCACTTCAATATTTTTATTTAATAAATATTTTTTGTGTGTTCATTTGCTGATTTTCTGCGTAGAAATAAAGCATCGTATGCCTCTGCATATATGTTACTTGCGTTATTACTATATAATTCGATACCTGCTCTCCCAACAACAGAAGAAGAAAAATAAATAAATGCTTACTTAACATTACCAAGTGAAGAAGTTATGGGGAGTTTATTTAAAATAAATAATTTAATTTTAAATAATTGATTAATCTTAATATTTATAAATACTGACTGCTCCCCGTCCTTGAGACCGAGCGCCTCTATTGTGTCCGAAACGTCAATCGCCAAGCGACGCAAAGCTCGCCGCGTCGAGTATGACATTAAAAGCCCACTTTTAGACGTGTCATCATTTTTTTTAATATCACTACTAAATTCGAATATTTAATTGCCTCTCGGAGATACGAATCTTGGGGGGTGACTCGCTCTTTGTTGGACGACCCGCTCCAAAATGACGAACACGATGATGGCGCTTTTGGCCGTGTCATCTAATGACTTAATGGTGTATTTTTTTGTTTTGTCTTCATTTTAGCGTGATAACTGTCTTTTCGAGACCTTTTTGCTTGATTGTGATTTTCATATAAAGTGAATTGTTCGAGGATAATAATACACTTAAAAAAAACTTTGTCTCTCAGCAAACCGAAAAGTATTTTAATATATATTCTAGCTTGGACAATTTGTACTACCGTACAAAAAAATATTTTCATGAAACTGAAATTTATTTTTAATTACTTAGATGTAAATATTTGCTAATACATCAATACATTGAAGTAATGTGTATTTACTAACGACACAACTGCGCACAGTGTTATATGGAATATATTGGAAAATGAGGAATGTTTTATGTGAATAATTCAACAAATTATAATTCTTATCAAGAATAATCCCGAGATTTATCTCCTGAAAAATATCCGGAGTGCAAAATAGTCCACGATAACAAATGGTTATCAAGCTAGGCATAGACAACTGATGTCATCATTTTTAAATAAAAAACATGACATCACACGTCCTTGAGAAGGCGGCTTTTAAAAAAGGACTATAGAGCCCGCGTCACCGTCAATAACAGGGTATCGCGTGGAGAGGGGAGGCTGGGGTGATAACCGCCGAGTCATTTCGATGATTGGTATCGACTGTAGCTAGTGGTCCCCCATCTGAATAGATTCCAGGAAAAACAACTTTGAAAAATATGTGTGTAAGTGTATTGAATGTATTAATAATTTTATTCTTAATTATGTTATTTTAGGCTTTTTTAGGTATTTAATTTTCCACATTGAGTCCCGGATGATCCACGAAAATGATCCCAATACCGAGACCTGAGACATTAATAAAATATTTATTTTCAGTTTTTTATATGTATTTTTGAAAAATTGACACGTCATGTCGTATTTTTATTTATATAAAAAAAACAATATAGCTTAGTAATACTTATTAAATTTTTATAAAAATTTATATACTCATGTAAAATAAATCGAAACAATGGGTTTTATTTTTCTTTTGATTCTATAGTTTTATTAATAATTTTGTGATGTACTTATTCGAAGTATTTTAATTTAAATTTTACAAGTAACCTCATATTCTTATTGTTTATTTTTAAAATGATTTGTTAATAATACTTTTGTATCTATTATTTATTCAAATGTGTCGTTTTTATGGAATATGGATTTTTATGTTAATTTTCATTACCACAAATAAAAAATCGATAAACATGATAATTAAATAAATTTAAAAATAACCAAAGCATTAATTTTCCCTGCGGCCTTTTAAATTAAAATATAAATTGGTGAATGCCTACTGTTATATCTACGCGGACGTGGTATAAAAAATAATATCCGTTTTAAGGAAAAAATAATCATATTTTTAATATATTTGACAGATGTACCATTTTTCAGTGGGTTTTGTGATTGATTTTTTGATTGATGCATGCAATCAATTCTTTTTTATTAGAAGGCGGACATCTCTTTTATAAATATGTGCATAAAATATAATTTTAGATAAAACCAAAATAAAAAGCATATTGCAATAGGTCAACGCCGTAGTCTGCATTAAGTTGAAAACTACACAACATTTATTACATTCTTCTCCTTTTACAGTATACTATGTATATTATTTAAAAATTCTTTCAAATTAATTAATTGCTAAAGACTGAAATAACTCATTTGTAAGGTAAAGAATTAGATATACACTTCACTTTATCGTATCATATGTGTAACTGGTAAATACGTTTTTAATCATCTGTTAAAATGTTTATTGCTTATATAAATATATACCTGAATTATAATATTGAATAATTTTTCAATATTTTTAAAGGGTTTTGAAGTTAAAATTACAGGATTAAATAAGCGTTTGTTTACACTAGCCGTTCATTTAATTGTATTCATGCAAAGAAATAAGTATGATTATTTATGACAAAGCAAATCGATTCGTTTTGGTACAACTAATGACGACCTATTAATGTTTTTTTGGTAAACCACAAAAACAGTAGAGGCCTCATACAACAATATTTATTGCCATAACTAAAATGTGAAATAAAGTATCCAAGAGATGTATAAGTATAAGATGGTTTATGATTTTTTTATTACTAGGTCTAGGGTTAAATGGTAGGTAATCAAATTAATATTTTTTTTATTTATGGTGATTTATAGGGCTTAGACACCAAAACAATAAGGATTTATTAGCATTTTCTTCATAAATGATAATATTTAAGAAAAAATGGTTTTGTGCTTTATATTACAGTTTATAAGTATAACCAATTATTTTTTATTGTTCCTTGATTTTTAAATTACCAACATTAGCAAACAATGTTAAATATGCTTATTTAAAAACACAGCCGTCACAAATTACTAAATTATATTTTTAATATTTAAATTGATGTTTTACGTAATATATTTTTTTAAATTCTTTATAAAAACTTATGAAAAAAATAAAAATTAATAATTTGCAGTGATAAAAAGTACATAATCACTGTCATCTCTTTGGTTAATATTTTCGAATTTTTTTTTCGTCTTAATCGGTAAATTTCATGCTTCTGTTTATGGTAATCAATGACGATATTGACACCATTGATTGATACATATTGTTACATTTATACAGACTAAGTGATTTAAAATAGGTATTTTTTATGTAAATGTGACGTAAACAATTGTCTTTAACTCTACACCTGGTGTGAGTAAATTTCTCAAGCTAACAAGCAATCCAGCGCGACGACATTACGAGTGTGGCATTTCGTGACGCGAGACATAAGCCTGCTGTGGTGTTGCTACACGGTACACTCCTCGACGAATTCCTTTCCCAGGGTATTATATATTATTTTAGCAGCCGACGGTCATACTATAATGTAACAATAATTTAAATGCTATGTAAATTAATTGTAAAGACTGTCTCTGGACGCGAGGAGCGGCCCCGGTGGCACCGGCTGGCCGCGCCACACGGTTTCTTCTACTTTCCATTTATGTAAATCGATCTATTAGTTGAAATCTATAAATAATTTGACAATTTTAAATTGATACCTGTTTATTGATTTGTTAGGTCTCAAGAGTGGTATTAATATTTTAAGCGTTACAAAAATAACGTGACATAGTATTATATATGATATATAACGACGGGCGTTAAACGACTTTCAATCGTTACTTTTGACTAAACGTCTGCACATGCAATTACCCAAATTTCAAATTAAAAATATTGTTTATTGTGTGTGAGTTAAAAAAGATTTCTTACTTTTGATATTGATTTGATACCATGAAAGCTATTAAACATTAAATACTATAAAAGACGACATTTTGTATGTTGCAACACAATCAACAACCGAAAGGTAATTAGTCAATGGCATTCTATTTTGCGTTTTTGTATAATACGTTAAAAGAGGATTTCTGCTGGTTATCAGTTGTGTTGCAGCATGAGCAGGGCTTTTTACTGCTTTATAATAATATGATGCTTGCTTTATATAAACTCAGTTTACCCTCATGTTATGTTTATGTCTATCTTTGTTATTTAGTTCTTAATTATTTACTTAATTTATCAACTCATAAATAAAAGGGTTTTTTCACATACTTTCCTTACATAACTCAATATCGAAAATAAGGAAGTAAATGTAGGTTACCACCTTGTAAGCCTCACAACCTGCGCGCAGGATCAGGGGATAGCCACATACCATGTCATAACCACAGCTATAAGATCTATTGTAAATTAAAAAAAAAAAAGAAAAAATGAAGAATATTGAGTTTTTTTTTCCTGTGATCAAAGAATCAAAGGACAGCCAGGAGTGAGGAGTGAGGAGTGAGGAGTGAGGAGCAAGAAGCCAGCAGCCCCGCGCCCCCGAGGACATAGTCGCACGAGAGGGAATCGCACAATGGCGCGTAACGAATCAGGCTCGCGTGAGTGCATTTTTTTGCACTCTTTAAGCGATGCTCCTTGGAATATTTTAAATGGTTCGGTGATTCATGAGATGCCGCTTGTTTGGTGAGTCATTATTAGTAATTTTCATACATAAATAAATATTGTTGTGAATAAGCTTTTACATTGTAAAATAAGTTATTTGAATTGTTTCAAACTCTTATATAATGAAAAATATATATTCATGCTTAATAACTATTTAGTAAAATAATTGAACATTTTTTTTTCATGATACGAATTGATTGTACAATAACAAATATAGGGGTATTATTTAAATTTTACACCCTTTTTTAAATAAATATATAGATAATGAGATTTTTATATTGTTTTCGTGTGTGAATGTATAAATACTCCATCAACAACAATTTCCATAGTGAGCTTATATATTTTTTACGATTTGCTTTGAAGTATTTCAAGGGCGGAGCTAATACATAACACACAGTGCACCCCAGTTCTTTCAAAATAGAAACAATGAAAATCGTTCTTCCCTGCCGGACACTTTTCCCCATAAATCGAGAGGGTTGCGTGTCCAGGAGTCCACCCTCACGGACAATCCACCCCTCCGCCTCGGTCGGGGTAATCACCATAAATATTTTACAAGTACCGGCCGGTGGACAGATGAAAAATTCGATTGCATATTCTTACGGTAAGGTTTATGTTCCCAGAGGGACCAGGGTCGAAGGCTGCGGGCGCCGCTCCTCTCGCCGATGAGGGAAATTGAGATATTGTCCGGTCATTGGAATATTTATGGTCGAATATGAAGCGGCTCATGACGGATGATATTTTGTATGAATTGAAGATTGAGATAGGGTTAGAATATAAATAGATATCGTCAGATGTTTGTCGTTTTTTTATGGTTTTTGGGGTTGTTATGAATAGATATTAAACTATTTTCGTGGAAATGACTTTAATGTCAATATTAATTGAATATATCTACGTTGAACTATTTATCTTTTGACTTGTCGTAAAATATGGTTATTATATGTTTTAATATTTAAAAGATATAATTTAGATATAATGTATATCTGAGCGTTTTATCCAATATATAATATTTCCAAACGAATTTATGCCTAAAATTTTATTTAAAGTATACATTTCCGAACATTAGTTTAATATATAAAATCTGCAAAATATTGTTATTTACCAGTGGAATATGGTGAAACGGTAAAGCTGATAACAATTCAATTCTGCTGTTGAAAATCAAGATAGGCAAAAAATTCAATCACGTTGAATATATAACACAAACAAAATAAATTATTTGTAATATTTTATACATTTCACATCGCATGTGCTCAATATTCATATGTACATTTTTTTTCTGCGTTAAGTGCTAATTGTGAGCGGGGAGCTTACTTGGTAATTAATCAGCTAACTTTTAGCCTCCAACGAGATGTAGAGTTAATTATTTTACACAGGACTAAAATGACTACTCGTCTTCAATAAAAAAAATCTCTCAATCCCGGCAGGGACGTGTTTATTTATTTAAAATGAATAACTCGGAGTGAAGATTCCTCTAGCCTCAGAAATATGAAGGCATCTTCTTTATTATTTATTGGGGGACCGTGACTGAAGAGAGGGAGCTGAGGCCGGCCTGCATTTAATATGCAGTTCCATCAGAATCTCGTGTGAGACCAGCTTTGGTTCAAGCAACAAATTAACTCATACTCTCATACTCTATTTCTCATATTGTAACACAAAGCTTTAGGAGCAACCAAAGTTATTGTTTAAATCAAATAAAATTTGACTTTACTCTAGTTTTTCTAAATTTAAAGGAAGCTTATATTATTGTGATTAAAGAAACGGTGTCTTCGTCATAAAACTATTTGGTTGAATTATTTTAATCATATTGCTAAAATTAGCTTACGTAAAAATTAATATTAAATCGTATGAATGTTTGAAGACGTAGAAACTTAAATATTAACAAAAATCTAAAATAATGTTTTATATTTCAATACATTTCTATCCTAGGCCAGTCTCACTAACTCGGCCGTACTTCTAAGTTCCAGCCACTGACATAAATTCTGCATCTACGTAAGATCCCCTTCCAATGCTCTTTTTACCTTCGATTTTACTTTTGACAGTCAGGTTTAGGATGCTATATTTATTGTTTCAAAAAATGTGACTAAATAAGAGAAAATTCGCTTTAATTTCCTAGTCAGGATCCCAGTTCTCATTTAACCAGTTGCCTGAGTACTTGAATTTTTTCACTCTCTCTACTACTTTGTTGTCAATGTTGATTTGGAAGTTGTCAGTCAACTCTCTACTGACAACCATTATTTTTAGTTTTATTTGTGTTTATGGAGAGGTCGTACTTGCAGCTAGCATCGTTGACTTTGTAAAAAATATTTAGAGGCGGGGGTAAAACGAAGTGACTCTTCCAAAGTGAATATGATCAATCTCAAAATAGTGGTGTTGCTAGTGCTGTTTTCATGATTAAAGAAAGTTGGATTAGCACTGCAAGAGGAACGTGTCGAAGGTACGAAAGAGAGCATGGCTCGAGTAGATGCTCTGCTGAGGAGCATGACGTTTCACACGCGCGAGCGAGCGGAGCACTTCCTAGAGACCGGGAACGCAAACTTTACTACAATATCGGAAGCGATTTAATTTCCTGTCCATGCCGTGACGTCAGGCCGGACGTCGTTACTCTACGCGCGTTCTTACTTCGATAAGCCACGCCATGCCGTTACCTGCAGCCAACTTTTGTTTTTCAATTGAGGTTATTTTTTTTATGGAAGGATTTGGATAATTGTATAAATTTGTTTTAATTTTAATCGGCTTAATGCCATGTTGTTCTTCAAGTCTGTTATGATTTCAATTTATGGTATATTTTTGAGCGATTAGATTCAATACGTAAAATGTCAATAAATTAAAAACAAGCTTTTCCCAGCTTACACCTGGATTTATCACAATCCGATCAAATAACCACTATTACTCTGTTAACCCTTTAAATTCAATGTTCAGCGTACCTTTTAGTATGATTTAATATAAAAGTATTTATATTTTAAAAACATTTTTTTAGTTTATAGTTTCTCTTTGAATATTTGCTTCCCAGTAACGAGTGTTTGTCGGTGGGCGGTCCCCGTTGGAGTCCGGAGAGTCCTATTTACATTTAGTAATTTAATATCACCTGCACCGTGAAATGAGAACCTCACTTAGTTCTACAAACTTCAGTAGTGTGTAATTACTACAATTCATCGCAGATAGTTCCAGGATCGTGATAAAGGCCGCTTAGCTCGGAGTCCGCCCCGGTTGCGTGGCGAGCCCCCCGCGCCGGGTTGCTCCCTGTAACCCTTCAGCGCACTCGCCATCCATGCTCATGCTTTTAAATAATATCAAATGACTTTGATGCCCCACAGCAGTCCTGAATATTTGATTATCCGGATTTATTAAAAAAAAAAAAAAAAGACAAAGTTTATTAAATTAAAATTAAATGAAAATTATTATCAAATATTTGTCAAACCAAGTCTACTTTTATGTTTAATAAAAAATTATGGTATTGAAAATAACAGCCGAAATATAAAATTGTAAGACATATTTTCATACTAATATTTTTAAACACGTTATTTCTGATAATTTACTTTTATGACTCATTGTGTTTTTCAAAATATCAATATGCGTACAGTCTATTATCTGTAAACTATATATAATATATAAAAAAAAACTTAAATCCGAGGAGACCAACACCGAAGACCGTTTTCAACCCCGCGAGGGTAGTTTTCTTCTACTTCGGGTTAAGCCCCCACCCTCTGTTACTAGTTTTGTAATTAGAACATAAGCCTGATCACACGACCTTATCGCGATTGGTTCATTCTGCCGTGAAGGCTGTAGTCGCAGTTTACAGCACGCTCCTCAAACTAACTTGAAATTGATTTTGTGAAGTACTTGCTGGCGGACTGTTCAGGTGTCACGAGGCGAAAGGCATTAAAGGCTATATTTACCTTAAACATACTGAAAATTTCAGCTTGAAATATAAATAAATCATTAAACTGCTTGAAAAGTTATATCAATACAAACTTGACTTCACAAAGGATCACCGTGAGTAAGATTCAGAATATGATCTACTGACAAAGTGTTTGGTTTTTTATTTCACTAAAAGCTTTATTTTACGAATGATAAGTATGTGTCCTTACTGATAAATTTAATAAATAAGGGTGCTGAAATTTAAGAAATTTTACTTAATTAAATATGTACTATTAATTATCAAACCCATCTTGTGACCTATGAAAACTATATATATTATAATAGTCTAAAAAAATACCCCGTTTTATTAATAATGTATTCATTAGTCACTAAATACAAAACATGGATGATCATTATTTTTTCATAAATCAACTTAAAAAATATTTTTTTTGTAAGCTATAAAATATCAAATACCGAGTTAAATTAAAAATATGTTGATGTAATTTTTTATACAAATACATATTATTTGTAAATTTCCCTTAAAACATTTACTATTTAAAAAAATGGTGCAAAATGTCAAAGGCTACGAGGCCTTTAAAAAAACATATCAAAGAAGCCCTTTTTATGGTGATTTAAAATAGGGAAGCTAATTTATTAAAAGGAGATCAAACAGCCAACACATGCTCTAAAATGCCTTTCAATTGATAGGAAACGAACTTCACAAAGTCAAAAGACGGAAACGAGAAAATTTAAAAAAACTCTATAAAATATAAATATACGTTAAATTTTAATTTAGAAATGACACCTTTCAGGATTAGAAATTTTTATTTAATTTTGTATTATCTCTTACATTACCTCTACGTATGAATACTGTAATATATTTTTTTTGTTGTTGTAAATAAACACTTTTTACAATTAATATTAAATATCTTATACACAAACTATAAGACTAACTGTGCTTGTGCATTATTATAAACTTATATTCGTAAAAAAAAAAATTATTCATAGTTAAAATAAGAAAACAATATTCATTGAAGATCGAATATTCTACTGATTATTGTACATCTCCTCAAAAATACATATTTACTTCAAAGAAAAACTGAGAAGGCAATCAAAAAGTGGGTGGTCCGTCGTAAAATTTCCCAGTTTATCTTAGATGAAAATATTAATACAAAAAAAAAACACATCTAATATTGGAAATAATACAAGCTCGAGGCTAATTTGAAAATGTTCAACGGTTGGTCAAGGGGGGAGACAAAAACATAATTACTCCTTGGGATCTGTTCTGCGAATCCATCCTGTGCCGTATTACAGGGAACATAAACGCCGTCTGGTTGTTGCTCTGCAAAAATTAGGGATGGGCCCAATCGAATTATATCGATCGAAAAGTAACTTCGAATTATTATTAAATAAATCTACTTTTGATACAATTACCTAAGTTTTTGAAATTCAGCCAGAAAATTACAAACGTATAAATTATATTATCTGAAAATTTACTTGATTTTTACATCGTTCAGATTTCAGTAATCATTATTTTTTTTGGTTGGTTATAAATAAATGGTTTTTTTGTGGTTGGTTATAAATAAATTTTAGATGACAAAATACTCGATAATCTGGGCTCAATAAAGGAATCAAATTGAACCCGATTGTCTTAATATTTTATGTAGTCGTTAGTTCGTTACGTCATCTATAATTTATTATTTTTTTGACGTAAATAATATTATCTTTACAAATCAGTCAATTACATCAAATAATCGATTTTTTTAAGATTGTGCCCACCACTAATTATTTCTCGGCTTAACAAGCCTTTAGTGAATCATTCGGGTATTCATGGGAGTGCGTAAACGGAGATTTATTAAATGGTTTTACCAATCAAGTATTTTTACGGCTTACTAAAGTTAGTTATTCAATATAAAGAGTAATTATTTCAAAAGTTCAAACTAAAATTAAGTTCATTTTCAGATATGTATTTCGGAATTATGATTATTTATTAAAAAAACATAATTTTTGTTCAATATCTAATAGCAAACAGAATGGTATCGATACATGTAGATTAACAATCTCAAATACGCGTATTATTAAATTTCAAAAACATTTACTTTTTTTTATTAAAAATCTGAATTATTTGTTTAATAATATTAGTATTTCTTAAATTATTTAAGGATAAATATTACATTTTAAACAAAATTTATAATTCTGGCATCCTTTGAGCTTGAAGCAGCTTTAAGCGCAAGTCGATTTTTTTTTTTTTGCAGCTTGAATGTTTAAATATCTGCCTCAAAGGCATCCCACGCCACTGGCTATTAAAGCAGCTAAAAAGGGTATAATGTGAAAAACTTTTACACTGATTACTTTTACGGGCTCCGGCGACTGGCGTCTGTCCGCCCCTCCCCCGTCCCACTGTTTGATCTTCCCTGGACTTTGTACCGTAAGAGATCACCGAGGGCTCGGACCTTGCACTGAACGGGCGCAAGTAGATGTGCAAAATTTAGATACATTCAAAATATTATTTTAATAAAGATTATCTTTTAAATACACAGTGATTTTGTGCGTTTTTACGTTATAAAGATAACAATGCTTCTTTGAAACGAGCCCTTGGTGCAAAAATAAAGGTGTAACTTTATTTTAACCGCACGAATAGTTGATTTCCAATCAACTGAGCCTTTTTGTGATCCGGATTTTTTGAAAATTTTCATAACTGTCTATTTATTTCAGTAAACGTTATTTGGATAAAGCTGACAAAAATATCGGTAAACAAAATAAAACTCATGTTAAAAACTAGAAGCCAATATTTCTACAATACAGTCAGTGGAATTGAAATCTTATGAATTTGCTTAAAGGATCTTTTTGTACAATTTTGATGTAATATTTATATTTAATAGCGCTTTTTCATGTTTTATAAAATAGCCATTAGCTTTATTTACAGTCAAAGTTCATTCAAAACTACTTTATAATGCTAAGAAGATGTCTCCAAGTGTTTATTTATCCTACACTGTTATGAACTACAAAACAATCGTTGGTAATAAATTTTACATAAGATACTAATACCAATTTTTTGAAATATAATAAAGAGTTGAAAATATTACAAACCATGAAAATTATATTATGTATTTATTTGGTATGGCTAAAAAATTATTACTACATATATAACATGTATTTTAATAACAAATAATACGATTTTTGAACAAGTGAAAAAACAGTTTGGGTTGACGGTATCTTAAACGCAGAGGGTAGGTCTTTTGACAAGTCAGAAAAACACATTTTATGATCAAGTTTTTAACGATTTGTAAAAGTAGTAAAATTAAATGTGCAAATTCTGTGTTCGCTGTTAAATTATCGTGTTGATCAACTCTAAGATTCCAGAGGCAAGCCTGAAGTATAAAATCATCATAAAAGAACAAGCAGTTTATGTTGATAACTGTGCGTTTATACAATGCAAATATAAAAACCAATATAAAAAAATAACTTTTTTGAAATAACACATCAAATACTTTAGAGAGAATAAGATAGTTATAGTAATTGTAAATGACTACTATTTATAATATTGACTTGAGATATATTTTATATTCGATGTAATGAAATTTGTAAGATATTTCGTGTATTGAATTTATATGAACAATTGGGTAAACCAATTGTAACATTATAAACACCAAGTGTCCCTTTATTTTCGGTGATTTTTTTTCGAACTAGGACGCTATTGGCCAGTTACCGTTTAGTTGTCAGTTATGTCGCATCGATTTGTGTACTTATGCAGGCTGCACACGCAGTGACCCAACTTGCAGCCAATATGCAAATATCCGATAGCGTCCCTTTATTTGGGTGTTGTTATATGGTTTAGCTTTAATAAATAGAGAGCATAACAGAAAATTACCTTTTCTGCTTTACAATTAGACTGCGTCTTAAGTTATTATGGTCAAGCAATAGTCTGGGAAGTAGAGTCTGCGGCAGTGCTTGCATCAGAGCCGACGCAACCGCCGGAGCTCTCCCTCCCCGATGTCACTTCCTCGAGCGTGTTGTCCGGGGACGCATGGTTGACTAATGAATTATTCATAATCCGATTCAATTAAGGCGCCCAGGTGACCGTATACTCTTTATATTTCCTTCATTTTTTTTAATCAAGACTCCGCGATTACGTCTCACATAGAATGCCCGGGTACAATACACCCGCGGCCAGGGGCGGCGGGCTCCAAGTCGGCGGCCGGGCTCGGTGTCAACCTTCCCTCAAAATCCCTCTCAACAACATTTTTATCCAACCAATCATTATTATTAAATATATGTATTAAAAATTTTTGCTTTTAAGTTTGCGTAATCATGAGTGAATCGATAGCCCATATATACACCGTGCTCAAACTTTTAATACGTGATAAAATTAAGGCACTAGGTTAAAGTATTTTGACTTAAAAGGACTGCTGCGGTTGATGATAGTATAAAGACAGTGGTTTATATAGACAATTTACGTGAAAATTATAATTCGAAATGGGTGAAGTTTTTAATCACTGAAAGCGGTTGACCCTCGTGCCGCCCCTGCCTCGTCCAGTGTCTCGGTACACATTCGTGGCGTAATTATAAGGAAGAAGTGTACGGACGGCCGTGTCGCGTTCCGCTGGGTGCCGCTGCCGCGGACGCGATTGTAAATCTCAAATTTGACGTTTATGCCTAGCGTCTATTATTTCAGTTCTAGGTATCCCTATCAGACGCCATCGCATGTAATACCTTAAATAATCCATTTGTAAGCAAGCCAAAATGGCTTGAATGTTGCATTGAAATCATTTTCAATAAATTTCGATAACATCATGGATTTTCTATGCTACTGGGAGAAGGGCTAGACACCGTTAACCGACAGAAATAGAAAAATTTTAATGGATTTCAAGCATATCACCAGTAAAATGCCAGTTTATATGTGTGAAATTTTTTTTTATTTACTCCAGAAACTGGATGTATGTGTGTGGATTAAAGAACACTCACCTCTTATGGTGAAATTAAATAATATCTTACAATAACAAAACCATTCCCACTGTAAATTTATGCAAGAAATATTTTATACCAATAATTTTTTTTTAAATTGAATAAAATCATTAAATTAAAAAAAAAATCAAATGCATGGTAAATCGAAAAAAAAGCATTATAACTTTTAGCCTGCTATACGCAGCTGGAAAAAACCGGCGTGAATAAGTTGGCAGGTGTGCTAACTTGATTATGCTTATTCGTGTATGATTTCGCAGAGGTGATATAAACAGGAGAGTTTAATTTCCTAGGGGACTCGAGGAGAAGGGACGCGCCTTGTTCCTTGAATAATTGCTCTCGGTTAGAGGGAGGTTTTCGTACAATTGTTTTGTTGCCGTGGATATCTACATATACCGGTTGATATTCCCTGCTACGCCCCTGAACTTATTCTATGTTACGCTACGCCTTAGACTGAATAAAAAAGCCTTTTTAATATTTTAAACACATTTGGCCGATTTGTATGAAAGATAATTATTATCTTGAAGAAGGCAATCCGAGACAGTAGAAAATACATTAAATAACTAATACAAACAGTTAAAATAAGTAAATGTTTAACATGATGAAGAAAGATTTAAGAAGTCATTAATTATATCCCGAGTCTTAATATAATTTATAATAATATATAATGTACATTTATCAACTCACGCATTATAAATTTCTGATTCTGAATGTATGTTTTACAAACTTTAAGTTCCCATATTTGCACTCATATCACACAGTGTGTTAGAAAATTTTGTTATTTTGTTAATTTTATATAGTATTTTTCGATTGTTATTTTTTTTCAAGTTTGTTTTATATTTTATTTCATAGAAACGTTTATGTTGCACGTTAAGGTTTTCATTTTTTATTTTCATGTTTTATTAAAAAAATAAAATTGTTTATTATGTTATATAGGTTAAAATTTGTTGGATAAATGATTAGTAAAATTAGGATGTTAATTGATTATCATGAGTTTTTTTATGAAAATCTAAAATCCTTTATTTGGTTTTGAGTAAAGTTTTTTTCTTCTCTATGTTCATCATAAAAATTTTCAATACCATTTTCACAAGATACCCATTGAACATAATATTCTTTATGTGTAATTTTCAGGAAGCAAGTCCCCTTACTCACTCTAGTATAATAGTTATGGACTACTCGACTACTGTAAAGATACCGCTATTTAAAACGGTTTGAAAAATTTAAATCAGATGTCAAAATATGTATTAACTGACTTAAATCATATGTCGACTTGAATTAATTGACTTATCAAGAGGAACGGTTGATTGAATTATGCAAATTACATGACAAACTATCACTATAGCATTCTACCAGACTGGAATCAGAGTTTGCAAACATATCCGATTTGAAATAGATTATAAAAATCAATAAAAAAACTTTTTTTATAACCAGGTTGTTTGTTTTTTTTATTGTTTTAATAACGGGTTATCGATTCATTTGATTTTCGTCCAGTTGTGGACATTCAAATTTTTCTGATGAAATATAAAAAGTAACAATTAATATTTCAAAACTTATTTTATAAAAACGAAGTTTTACAAGTAAGCACAAAATCGTTTAATAATGTCAATTATTTAATATTTACTTAGCTTACAGGTTTTTCAATTAAACTACAGGATTTTTTAGCGAAATCCAAAATAAACCATACAAAAACCATAGGAAATAAATAATATGTAAATAAATAAACGAAATGTAGCAAAAGTTTATTTTTATACGTAACACGCTTTTAGAGCCACTGCCTTAATCCTCGGCTTTGAATCAGAAATATTTTGATTACCTGACGGCTTCCTAATACCAATTACCGTTGTACGTGTTCATATAAATATTATTATTAAATAAAATTGTCGCTTGCAGGCGAGCACTCTCACAAAGCGGAGTGTCGTACATCGCGGATAATTCTGATTGAGGCTGAGATAGTTTGAGGAACAGGCTGCTCAAGAGGAAGCGCGGCCTGTGAGAACTCATTTACATTATCTTATATAGTGACATAATATTATAATATAATTTAAATAAATATGCAACCAAAAAAATGTGTACTAACAAGTTGTGGCAATATTTTATAACTCCCTGAATCAATTTTTTTTTCTTAAGTTAACTTTGCGGTTTAAAACCTGATTAAATATAATAAGTTATTTTTTAATAATTTTTTTTTTATTTTATATAACTGAAAAAAAAATTGATTGCGTACAGTTTATATATAAGACATGTGTTTAATCGATTACCAATGAAAATGCCTTTTTCAAGGGGTGTCTAACCTTCATTTTGACCTTCAATACAGAGGATTTTTATTTGTAAATGTCAAAAGATAGATTCTTTTTAGTATTCTAGTAGAGTAATTTTTTTTTTATAATAAGGTACATATCTAAAATAAGTATTTAGATATAAATTTAAACTGTGAATAACAAAATTTTAGTTGTAGTAATATGTTTTCAATTATACAAAAAATAGGAGAACTGAACTTTGAGTAAAATTTTTGTTCGATGCTGAAAAAATGTGAATTTTTATTATTTACACATGGACCACGGAGCCTCAACAAAACCACAAAAAGTTTGTTATACAAAATGGATACGTCACACGTTTTCTCTTCACAAAGGAACACCGATGGTCGGCTAGATAGCACGCGGTCAGTTCTGTCATATGTCAACTGCCTGGGAGGAATCACAGGTGATATTTTATTTTGTCCCTACAGGTAGCGTCTCGTATGACCGGTGGGGAGAAGCGAACTGGGCATAAAATACTGTGACATAAATAAAATAAATATAAATAATAAGAGCTACGAAAAAAAATATCCTCCCTCCGTGGTATTTTAAATGACTATACAATTTTTTTTTGAAAAGCATGCTTTTAGATAGAACTGAAGTTTGGCAGTTTTTCTAGCTTGTCTAGTTGATAAACCACGCATTTAGATTATTTAAACGCCATCGGTAAATCCAGATGACAAAAAATTGAAATAATTAAACATATTCTTTCATCTCCGTAACAGAGTAAATAAAATTGTTAAAATTTGCGTCATTTGAATGTATGCGATGTTAAAGTCAGCAAATCATTGATTACATTATAAATATTACGTTTCTGTTTAATCGACTTCCTAATCCCGCCCTGGCCGCGGCCTATTCGCCCGGAAAGGACTGTTGTGGGAAGCTGTGACATTTGCGGTGCTAGTGTGTGTAGAAGTAGGGCCTAACTTAATTTAGTTAATACTAATAATCTTTATAAAAAATGTATAATTTTGTGAATAATCCTCGTATGATATTTGCGTACAAGTAAAATGTATGACTACAAATGCCTTATATCGGTCATGTTATTTATATTATTTATTAAAGTCATGCTAATTTACACAAAAACAAAAAGTGGATGATTAAATTCACTATATTTACTAATGACATATTTCAAAATTTTGATATAAAATAATTCGGCTGAACTAAAATAAAATAAACTACCCGTAAAAAATTATAACAAGATAAATAATTTTGATTGAAGACAGACATATAATTATTTTTTTACCAAAAATAAATGAAATTTTAATTTTTTTATAGTTTAGTGTAACATGATAACCCTGAAACTGTGTTTATAATAAACAAGAAATACGTAGGTACAGTACATAAATATTTAAGATGTACCTATTATTAACATGCTACTAGATATCATATTTCGTTTAAAATGCTACCGTTACAAAGTGTCTTCATTCTATTTTATTATATGTTACGGAAAATTATAATAAATTATTCTAAATCAGAAATAAAACGTTCAACATCTCTTGACGGACTATTTGACATATCACCATTAACGAAAAAACTATAATTTTATGTAAACATTTCCACGCTTTTAAAAAAAAATTTATGATAAAGATATCAAAAAATATAAATTTAGTTAGACAAATAGGTTAAATTTCGACAGTAGAATAATTTTTTTATAGTATTAAACTGTTTCGATTAATCCGTTCGAATATTAATAGTAACTGTATAACTCTCAAATAGTTTTAACAGAGAATTTATAAAATTAAATATAGGTATAACAGTATAAAATAGGAAATTTTAAGTCCCTTATTGTTTAATAAAACGTAAAAAATATATATTCAATGTGTTTGTAAGAAAAATAAACATTTAATTACAAAATATGAGGTATGGATTCAATAATTGAAACTTTTTAGGCAAATGTATTTTTTTAATGCCGATTAAATTTTGAATTATTCATTTTTGATAATGTTTGAAAAAATATAATAATATATTGTTTCGGGAAATTGTGCCACTTCAAGATTTTGTTAGCTTTTTGACGTTTCGGCTTCCGTACAGGACCCATGGTAAACAATGCTTTATCAATGCAAAGTTCTGACTGCGAGCACATGGTATTATACTTAATCTTATTCAATAGTAATTTAAACATTTGAAAACTAGTTGTCATTTGAAAAAAAATAGCATATTAGACCAATGCTCTTTTAGATTTAATGCCGGCCATTAGCCTAGTTCAAAAGCAAAGTTAACTTATATTTAATTACATTACTTATCAAATCAAATCGTCATAACCATCAAAAGCAGAGGCGCCATTAAACGAAATGACAAACACTTCACTTAAAAAGGAAATAAAAATTGTGACACTAAGAATGCGTAGTAAAATTTAGATAAGATAGCAATTAACATTAAAATTCCATAAAATCACAGAAATAATAATCTCGGCCCATTGTGATGGAACACTTTTTATCGGGCACATTAGAATCAGGATGTACCACCTCATTAGCCGTTACCCGCTAAGTAAACAGCACTTATGACTTGGTCTAAAAGCCACCAAGTTAATGTCAGGTAAAAAACCTAAGTGTCGGACGGAGTACGTTTCGTACAAGCCGCTATATTCTCGCACTGGGGACTTTCGTCACTTAGCTGCGGGGCGTGATTTACTGACATCATTTTTCTCGGCTGCTAATATTTTACTAAAGAAGAGTTATAAATTAAAAGTCAACTGACAAATAAAATAACAGTTATAGATTAAAACTATTCGCACTCAATTTTAAATAATACCAAATACAAGCATTACAAGCAAACTAACTAGTCGGTTTTAAGTTATAGTAATTATATGATGTTTCTGTAATTTTAGTATGAATGCCCTGATTTTTCGCATAGTTGCTGCCTAGGCCTCAACTCTGCTAAGAACAACTAAAACAACATAACATTTAGCGAATCTTTAGAGAGTCTAAAACAGTGGCTCTCAAACTCTTTTGGCCCACGGACCCTCTTTCATAGTCAAAACTTCCCCATGAACCCCCTTTCATAGTCAAAACTTGCCTACGGACTCCCTTTCATAGTCAAAACTTGCCCACGGACCCTGGGTGAAAAACTACATAAATTCATATTATAGACTAGTTGGTGCAAGTATCGACTCTATTGCGATGCCTGTTATTACTTGTATTTTATGCACCTGTCTATATTTATATTTTACTTAGGACGTAAAAATCGCTAATAATGAATTCATTGTTATTTATTTTAACTTCCATATTAATAAAAATGATTCACAATTTTTTTATTTTATATTAAACCTAGCGCGGACCCCCTGACGTTGTTCAGGGACCCCCAAATCGATTTTAATTTTCTAAGGACCCCCTGGGGTCCGTAGAGACCACTTTGAAAAGCACTGGTCTAAAAGATGCATTGGAAGTACAATTGAACTAATAAGACTGGCCAGGATAGAGATAAGAGTCTTGCCAGGAGAGACAACTTCTGAAGAAAGACACACGAAGAAGAATACATGACATTTTATATTATAAAAGCTCATTACACCCATTTTTTAAAAATATTTTTACACTGTTAGTAATTGGGTTGCGTAAGTAATAACGTAAGTAAATTTATAATAAATCCGTTTAATTTTTTAGACACAAACTTTGTTTATATCATTTATTATAATCGAAATCACCCATGCCCTAAGCTTTGCAAGGATGAGGCGGATTCTAATGAACTACATTCACCCACATAAAGATAGAGCGCTTTAAGTTTTCACTACATAGCAAACTTCAATTTTATAATACTTTTCAAAGCTTTTGGTTATTTCGAAATTAAAATTCGATTATAAAACTATCATCCATTTTTAATAAATTAAAAAATGTAAAATTGCATACTCTTACTAGATTTATTCAATGAAGATAATTTGCTTTGCACCCAGGTAATATTCCCTATAGTAGCGTGCAACTGCGTCTAAAATAAGTCACAAATAACCCGAATCAGTCACGAGTCTTGTGTAACCTGACCTTTATTTTTATCTCGTCGTGACTAATTCGTGTGTCGCCCTGCGCAAAAGGCGTCTTTTGTAAAGTCATGTTCACAAATGGGCTCCAGTAGCCGACTCATTTGTATTGAATTACCGATTATTTCATTTCACGTGACCCTTTTTGTCTCCCCCGGCAGGTATTCGGAGGTTTTTTTTCGTTATCGCCCCCTTTATGCGCTGGTCTCGGGGACAAAGTTTTGGAACTTTTTGTTCACCCGGTTAATGAAATGGACGGAGGCTTGTTTTTGATCGGACCGTAAAATCTCAAGGATGCAAATGACGGCTTGGATTAAAGAGACAACGAACAGTAAGCTGTTTTTAAGGACCATCATTCATGTTTTTTTTATAATTTTATATTTCTAAATAAAAATTAAGTTTTTGTCCCAACGTTGACAAATTTTGAAATGAAAACAGTCACTTTAGTTGCCATGGCGATTAGTTTTTATGCGAATACTTATATACAATGAGTTAAATTGCTTATGATTGTAGGAAAGGCTTTGAATAACTGAGCTGACTTATTGAAAAATAAGTGTTTTTTGAGTCACCTGTAAACTGTCACTTTAATTTGATAAAATTTAATGTTTATTTTGTGGTATAATCATGAATGATAATGATTCTAATAAAACTTGGCTATACCATAAAATACATTAAAATTAAAAATAATAGAGAAATCAGTTTGAAGCACGTTTAAGGCTTTAAACTGATCTAAAATATCAAATTGTGATTCTCGACCGTTCCAAGAGTTATAGAAAAGAATCGTGAATTTCGTAAGAATTACGAGTCTACAACGCCAGGAGATGAGATAAAAATGTCTTAAATCGGTTTTTTTAGAGATACGTGTTTTTATGCAATCTTACGTGTGTTACGTAAAGTCGAGAGACACAGTCGATCATGCGCACAGCCAACCTAAACTTCGCATCCGCTTCCTGTTTGTCTTACCATTCGTCATGTCATAACCGACTCGGTTCATCTGTGCCGGCGCTCCGATGTGTCTACTTCTATGCAGTGACGTCACGCCGCGGGTAACGACGCTCCGCCAGGAACGGTTAGGAGTAATCAAATTATAATCATTAATTTTAGGAGTTTAAAAGACTAACGAAAAAACCGTCTGCTTGACGCGAAGATGAGATCAAACGAGGAAGTCCACTACTGAGTTTTGCCTACAAAGAAACTCGCTTAGTAGCAATGAACGAAAGATGATTACGCTGTCGTATAATAACATTGAAAAAAATATTCATAAGTCAACTTCAAGAGTATGTGTATATTTTATATATTTAACTATTTTGAAATATTCGGTTGCCAAGTATAGTTTTTTTTTTCAAATGCATGTACAACTGATTTAATTTTTTTTTTTTGTTATAAATCTTTTTAAATGTCCTTCAAAATTCTTGGTGGGTTTTAAATTCTCTTGTTTTAAAAAGACAAAAATAAGGCACATTCTTAAAAAAGTCATCAAGTGTATAAAAATAAACTATTTAGTAATTTATAAAAATATGTACCGCTAGTTGGTTGATATACTTTATATAAATTTTTATTTCGTCAAAATGAATTTTAATATATTTTAAAAAGAATTTAATGTATTTTTCTAGATATGAAATAAAAAAGTACTCAGTATTAATATCATTAAGTATATATTTTTATTAATGTCTGAAATATGGATCCCTCCAGATAAGACAATTGACTTATGCGTCACTCTCCGTTTACCTTGCTTTCTTAAGTAAATATGTTAACGACAGCTTCATTTATAAAGCACATTTTGCAAGCATAAATAATTTCTTATTCAGTGCTTTCACACAAAAAGAGGAAAAAAAACATAAACTACCTCATAAACCTGCGTATGGAATTTTTTACAAACTATAGACAGTAGTTTGTTGATCTGTTATCATAGAATTTATTTATATTACGCATATGAAGCTTTTTTTCCCTGAAACAAACTAGATAGAAATGAAAAATATATTAATTGACTCTACACTAATTAATTGCTTTGTTATTTAAAATTAAAGTTTATTCAGCTAACGAACACAATTTAATAGAGTATATTTTATATTTATAAGAGGTACATTTGCAGGCACAATTTCTGGGTTAACGGAGCGTGTCGCCCGTAACGTGTGAAAGAGTCCTCGTAAACATGCCCCGGCTTCGGTCATACGTTTAATGAGGAGACATTGATGCTTGGTGACAGAATAACTGCTTAATAAAACATGTCCAGACAATATAACTGCTACTTTTTTTTACAATAAACTGTTGCAAGGCGAGCGAATAAACAAAAGAGTTAAGTGCGTTGATTTTTTGCATACGTTACGAAGTAAATATACATTGCTGGTGTTTATTTTTTTGTATTTCATTCTGTCTATATAAAACAACGTAAATAAAATTTGATGATTTTTATAATTTAAATAAGTAATAAATTATATTTAAACGTGAATTGAAACACTTTCTCTTTGATGTGCGGCGTCAAGTTATTTCTTCTTTTTTAGTATTTACAGTCAAATGACAAGCAAACCAGACGTAAAAAGTATACACGATAACAATGTATTTAATTTGTGAAAGATGTCCTGCATGAAGGAAGCAGTGCGGACTGAGAAGGAGCAGGTGACGCACAGCGTGAGCAAAGCAGCCTAAACCCGCAGCAACACAACTGACAACCGATTTGTAATTAACAAATGGCGTCTTCTTATGTGTAGTGTTTATTTATAGGGTTGCTTCAGTGAACGGAGGGAAAGAGACGCTATGGTCCAGCTACCGTTCGCTTGTCGGTTGTGTCGCAGCGTGTGCATACAGCTTTAACGCTCCCAAAGCAGTTGCCGGGCGGGGACCACCCAGAGAACGGGACCGCGAACATCTCGGTTAGTGTCGTCTCGTTTTATATTCACTTTTGATGTTCAAGTATTTCGAGATTGAGTTTAATGGCTGGTAATATTTATCAAATGGTTTATTAATTTGTCACTAAAGCTAAAATTTTATTTTTATTATATCTCCGATAAAATAAACAAATACAGTTATATTCCATGTTGACTTGTATCATTCTAAATGAATTATTTTTTTAGTGTAAATTTTTTCTATTGATCGTACTGCTATCATAATAATATTTTTACTAATATGATTAGGCACATTAGTTCACACATAGAAAATGATTAAAAACATTCTCAGAAAAATATAATCGTGATTTGTGTGGGATTTGAACCCACATCCCCAGGCTTACATGGCCGGTGTACTGACCATTGTACAAACGAATCACATCCATTAATCGAGAATTTTTAACAATCATACTCTACATATGAACCAATGTGCCCAGGCCAACCAATATCAATTAATTAATGGATGTGATTCGTTAGTACAAGGATCAGTACACCGGCCATGTAAGCCAGGGGATGTGGGTACTAATCCCACACAAATCACGATGATATTTTTTGAGAATTTCTTTAATCATCTTCTATGTGTGAACTAATGTTCCTAATCATATTAGTGATTATAAAATAAACCAGTAATGACGTTCAATCCAAAAAATAGACATACGTATCATAATATTTGTCTAAAACAACAATATATTTTTATTGATAAACATTTTGTTTTTCTATTTAATAAAAAAACGTTTTATAAAAATACCATACATAAACTTTATTTAGGCACATTTTTACGATATTTATTATAGTATTAATAAAATAGTAGCGTGCATTAAAAAGACGAATAATTTTTTTTCCCGGCATTGTTTGGTTGTGGCTTTGATACTATTCTGATTTTTTCTAAATTAATATATTTTTAAAAATATATGGTAAATGTTAATATGCTAGCTATAAATCAGCTGACGTTTAACGATACAAATGTATGTGTAAACACGGGCGACGTGCGGCACGGGCGTCCAGTGTAAACAAACCATTCTTCAGGCGTCGGAGGCGGCTGGACGCTGGAGCGGCGTCTGGACTCTGTTGCCAAGCCGGGGGACATGGCACAGTAAAGACAGATTTATATTTAAACTGAAAAAACGTTGGACTCAACATGTGTTGCGATAATGGGTGTCAATTGAACATATAGTACCAGATGGAAAACACAATTCATGTTCACATCTGAAAACATCAATTACATATCAACATGATAGAACGATTTCTTCGAAAGATAAAATTATTCAAATACTCTAAAAAAAGACACATTTGCTATTTTAAATATCTATTGGCACTACCTCTAAACGTAAATTCGCTAAAATAATAAAAGTGAAGTGATTGCACAAAAAGAAAAATATTTCTGTTAGTCAAGAGTGATAGTTTGTGACTAATATTTTCCAGATATTTGATGCTCAGCCAAAAAAATTAAGCAAAGCATAAATTAGCATAAAAATACAAGTGATATTTCCCGGTTCGACACGGAGACTATCTTAAATGAAAGCAGAGTTTACATTTTTACAGCTGGTCGTAAAAAGCGCCGTCATCCTCCCGCGAGAAGCCATTTTTCTGTCAAGTGGAAATCATATTTCTGTTCATCTCCGCTCTGACGTCAGAGCTCTGGCACGCGCGCATGTTTGACCAGAGACACTAAGCAGATTGGACAATAAACGTCCTTATCGTGACATGCATTAAGATTTAATGTTGCCTGGCAGCGATTCAAGTAGAACTGCCAAAGTCTCTAAAAGTTTCCCAGCTTAAAGCTCACCGCCCGTAATTTACCCCCCGCAACACTGACCTGTCAAAAGCTCGGGACTTTACAATAGAATGCAGAATCAGATTTCATTCATTCAAAATTGATATTTAAATTGTATAAAAAGACATGTCTCAACAATTTAATATTCTATGATTTTCAACCCATCATTAAAGGACAGAAAACAATTGGATTAAATAGACCGTAAGTAAAGAAATAAGGGACTCGTATTTATAAAATAAAGATTTTTTTAAAACTATTGTTGTTTCATAAAAAAATTAAGTGAGATAGAGTCGAATCAGGCTTTTCTTTATAATACTTGATAAAGCTCTCTAAACGTCTTTAGGAATCGTACGTGTTTAATCGAATATGTAATGGTTGTAAATAAATCATAAAATTTACTTATAGCTGTACTTGACTTACTACGTACTGTTGTACTTAAGATAGTCAAACGACAACCGAGCAAAATGCTTTATTGCATTTCTCTATTTAGATTCAACTCAGGAAAAATATTAGCACTAAGCAGCAATAATAATAAATTGTATTTAATACACAGCTTGCGATCTCTAAATTATGACTGGCGAATTGCGGACAGCAAACAGCGCGAGATGAATTTCGACCGGTAGATTAAGGAAGGTGTATTCATCGATTCCATGAAGTTTATAGTCCGGTGTTGGAATGGATAACTTCTATTAAAAGATCAATCTTCGCAATCGACATGAACTATTTCGCTCGAGCACTCTGATACTTGCGTGAGGGGAAATGGGTCATGGCAGATAAACTTTTATGACGATGACGAAATATCGGATCGTGGGCTAGGAAAAAACTAAAATGTCTTGTACTTCATAGAAACAATATTGGCATCTCGTTCATGCTTTGTCATAAAAAGTATACTCTAAAAGCGCATGTGATTTCGATACGTTTATGGCTGTCATAAATTATAATGATTTTCATTATACCTTGCCATTGTCGATGTTGTTGGAAGATGCCCGGATGTCTTCTGTAGTAAAATACATTTAATTAGAAGATAAAATTTGGTACATCCTGTGCTTATAAATATAGTCATTCCAAAACGCAAATGTTTTAAGTCCAAACACGGGTATTTTTTCGAATTTTGCAACAGTCGTATCGTACCAGCCACCTTCAAGGTGAAATAAATATGCACGTTATATTTCTTGACTAATACAATAATTAAAAATGAGAAAATACTTAACAAGTTTTATACATTATCTTAAATTATCCCAATCTTATAGATCTTAGATACTTTTTCATATATCAGATATATATTTTAATGAAATCATTGATTTTAATCCATATTGATTATAAATACACATAGATGATGGTCATCTTCAATATTTCATCTAAAAAGTTTTGTTTAAATTCACATGCATTCTTAAGAGATACATGGTAGAACTAAAGTGAAACTTAATGGGCTTTTTCCATATTAGGAACAGAGTGATGAGGACTGTTCTATAGTATTTTTTATTTTCTGATCTTATCTCTGTATATTAAAAGCGTAAATCGTACGCATTGAAATGTATAAATAGGTACTCTTAGAATTTGCATGCCTTTAAAGACATATTAATTTACAGAAATAAAGAAGCATAATTATCTGATGTGATCACGCTTCTTTTAAATATTTTTTTACGACGTTTAAAATCACACACTTTTTGGGTTCACGTCATTTCATGGGATCTCTCCGGCGGGCTAATAAAAACAATCAAATAATATACGAGGGGAACTTGTGATTAAGCATCGTAAAACCGGTAACCGCTCTCGAATCACTCCCGGTTCACACGAGACACGGTACCGGTTAATTAGACCATAAATAATACCGTCTCATTGTTTTGTCACCAAAATTTAATTACGCCTAGAACACCGCGGTCTACGGAGCGATATAAAAAGCTGGTCTCCCGGATTCCTTATGGCACTAATAAACTAGGTTTATGGTTAGCAGACCACAACTTAACGGTAACTGCTCCTCGCGTCAGGCGCCTCCGCACTCGGTGGTGCCGACTCAGGTAACGCGTCTCCCAATGACAAATATACTTCAAAACAAATATTATCATATTCTGGATGTAACTCCAGGTTTTGGCAGCCATTGAAATTAATGTTGGTTCAAGGTTCAGGATTCTCTGAAGATAGCTCTGGTTTCAGGGAAAAAGTTTCGGAACTCAAACCAACAAAAGTTACTTGTTATTTAGCTTTGTCCGTTCAAGTATATTAAAATTTATTATTAAAATTAAAAAGCTCATTTCAATTTTCAGAAATCTGAAAAATAGGAAATACGTCATGAACTAAATTGATGTCATAATTTATACTGAGCATATCTCTCGTCGACTTTGTTACTTTTTGGGGATTGAAATATAGTAAAATGACTAAAAATTGTTTATGAATGTCGACATACTACACATGAAAATACTTCTAATCAAATATACTACACTTTAAGATTAGTACTACAAACATCTTAAAAATTGTTATTTTTTTTCAAATAACTCAATGTATTATAGGAAATATTCACCTCTTCTCCACATGGCGAATAAAATAGATAAAATGAATATTTAAAAAAAGTATATGTCCGATATTTTTATGTATTGTTGTCCCAAAAAACTAAACAGGAATAAATATAGGTTTGCTGCCAACCGAAAAGTCAATCGCGTGAGTGAAAATATACAACTTGCAAAGAAAAAGTATTTTTTGTAGTGTTGTTTATGTTATCACTTGAATGTAACCGTGAAATGCTTTGCGATTTAAATTGGTTGTAGGTGTTGTTTATATGTGAGCTGCAGTGATAAATGATTACAGCGTGATGATTCTTGTCCACCCTGTATAGTCCCGCGGCCGTTCGGTGAGAGTCCGTCCGCCCGGTCCATCTAGATAGCGCGTCCAGTTAGCGTTCATTAAAAAAACAACGTACGGCACCAGATAGCCATCGGCCGACTCCGGACTATTGTCTCGGTGGACACGGCGTGGACTTGTTATTTCTGTAATTAGGATTGCACAAAGGTAATTGGAGGCATAAACTTCAGGTAATTTATAAATTTTTGTCTCTCTAAATTAAAATTTAGATTAGAAGTTACCAGTGACAGGGCAGCATGGTGAAAAAAATATACGTTAGAGTACTCATTGCATAAAAAAATATTTCTAATGCATTACGTATTTCATTGTCAACCCTGACCCTGCGTAGTAATGGTTTCAATATATCCTTTTTTTTTAAAGTATTTGAGATAAATCTGTCTGTTTGTTTGACTGTCGATCCCTTGTTAAAATAATATGAAAAACTTCGCCGACCCAAATCAAACCAATATTGGCTGAAGAAAATTTGCATACACAACACTAATTATTTTAATTTAGTTGTTTTTTTTTAAGCTTTATACAATTGTGCAGGTCATTTAAATTTGGTTTTTGAAAAATAAGTATTATCAATATGCTTATCAACGTGGTTTCAGGCCGCCCCTGCCGGCCCGCCGACTGTGACTGAGCATGTGTGTCTCGTAATGGCCTGTGTGATGACATATTTTTTGGGACCGTGTCATAATTTCTTCATGTTTTGTGATGTTATATTAAATTTAATTGGATAATGATAAAATTATCATCATTAGAGAATATGACCAACATTATTAATGGACACTAAGAAAGTTTTTTTTTTAACTTTATCATTCGTTACTGCATAAATGTATGTGGTCGTAAAGAACTGTGGAATCGTAAAGAATCTCAAAAAGAAAGTATTGTAAAAGTGTCATATCTGCAAAAAAAAATTGTACTTAAAATACATTTGTTATGTTTGAAAAATATTTATAAAAATAGACGAATCGTGAAATATAAAATAAATACAAATAAATTAAATTTAAAAAAAAAAAATTAAATATTTATCTTTGAATTGTTTGAAAAATATATACTAGAAGCAAAGAGACAGAGCAGGTATAAGAAGGCATTAATTTATTTTTAGCTGTCTCTGTATCTCACAGGAGCACATGGCCTAGGCAAGGGAGGGTTTTTATAGAGTGGGGACATTAAACGAGGTAAGATTGCCCGAGCTATTAAAGACCTGGCTTATTTATAGGAGACATCAAGTCATTTGGTGCACATGCATTTATAAAGCAAATGCACTACATTGATTCCTAGCTTACATGTTTTTTCAAGATTAGCAACCATCTCACTAAACATATGTTTGTTCTGAGCCAGTCTTCCTGATTTAGCTTTACCCCCGATTTCCAGTCATTGGCGCGAATTCCGCATCTACTTTAGTTTTTTCCTTCCAATGCATTTAGAGTTGAACATAGATATGGATTTGCGGAATTGACAACCTTTGTGTAGCATGTTGGCGAGTGATGATTTGATTAAAAAATACTGAATGATGTTTCTACAAAATAGTGTATTCATTTATATTAAAATCATCACATATTGTCTGGTGCGGCGAAACTTAAAATGTAAAACATCAATCTTTATTGTGTAATATACGTTGAAATATGATTATTTTAAAATACATATACGTCATTAAAAATGTAAATCGCGATGGTATGTATATTAGGTGAAATAATTATTTAAATGTTTGATTTCTTAAAAGCGACCCTTTTGACGTATTTAGTAGTGTTAATTTTGTTTTTTGACACTGAAACTAAAAATTATTCTTATACACTAAATATATTTTTTTAAATTTTATCAATTTGCGCATTGTACATATTGTATATCAAAAGAGAAAATTCACATTACCGGACTATCAAGTGTCAATTATTTTATCATACGTGTATTACCAGTTATTTTATTACTACAAATTACCGTTACGATAATAAATCATTTCATGCAAATTCCAGATTGGTCGGTCAGTGGTGTCAGCGTGAGTGGAGACATGTGGGGACATTTGGGGACATGCGGGGACATGCGGGGACATACGGGGACCGTTAGCCGACATCTTAGTCGGTGGCCTGACTTCACAAGATCGACAGTAACAATGAGATTGTTTCTTATATTAATAATAAAAAAATAATTTAATATCATTTGTACATATTCGTTTTTTTAATTATACTGAAATAGTGGGACAAATCGAAACTCGAATATTTTGAGAACTGAAAGCTGACAACTAACTGCTTCGTGAAAATAGAAGGTCGCCAGAAAAGAAACAGATATGCCAGTAGTTGAGAGCAAGTAAATATAGTTTTAGCAGGTTCGGGCATGGTTTGATCACTAAAAATCTACAGCAGAGGTTTTTATGGTTTCATTTTGAGAAGATAATAAAAAATTATCACAAACCGAAAAAACTTGTTGCTTTTCTCGATATCAAACCCGAGACTCCGTGGTTATAAAATAAGCATACTAGTTACTGTACTACTTAGAAGGCCACTACAGCAGTTATTTTTCGGATATTTTAAATGTAGCTTCATTGAAAAGGGAATTGTTAAAATATATACAAAACCAATCACGACCGAGGGTCATATAGCGAACTTTGCAAACAATGACCCATAAAATTGCTTAAACCTTCTTCAGACGGCTTAAAAACACAATGTGACTGAAAATTCTAAATAAATGAAGCCTTGCCGCCTGCCTTAAACGTCGGAGTAAACAGTAATTAACATGTCAGTAGGTGCATTTACCCAGCCCAAGCGACAGATATTTGCAAGGTATAAAAACTTCAATTGGAGCCTCACCTTTGGCGATGTGCGGCGAGCAGACCGCAAGCCGCACGCGATGACTATAATCATCGCGCCGATAATTACACCGCCATAACGACCGGCGACCGTCAACCGAATCATGAATATCATTAGCTGGGAATGATGATTCGGTCATGTTCAAACACGGGTTGCGTCGTGAGATGAACTGAAACAGTGGATCTCAAACTGTTCTGATAAAAAAATATGTCACATCATTGTCAACCAAACCGTGAATGAGATTTGATTAGAATGATGATTCGGTCATGTCCAAACACGGATTACGTCGTGATATGAACAGCAACAGTGAATCTCAAACTATAATATTTTTAAATAAATGTCGCATCGTTTTCAGCAGTTTGTAAATACGGTAGCGTACGAAATATAATATCTAATCTTAAACTGCTATAATATCTTAATAAAATTTCACATAATTTACAACGAGATAAATTATAATTTGGGTCTTTTGTTCAAATACAGACTTATTGCTAGATGGACCACAGGAGTGAAATCTAGATTATTTTGATGAATATGTAATATATATTGTGAATGATTATTCTATAATATCTGTTTACATGTATGACAAATTTTTTTTTTTTAAATTTAATTCTGAAATTACTTGATCTGAAGATAATTAAAGTTCCTTTATCAGATAAATCAATGTATTTGAATAATTAGGCGTATTTTAAAATATAAATTATTTTATCAACAGTTCAAAAGCTTTGTCAGCCAAAATCAATAAAATTATTACATAGAAATCATGATTTTTTCAAGTTTATTACGAATTCTGTCATCAATTGAATTTTAACTCTTTTTACTAATCATATAATATGTATTAAATTTCATATTACTATTTTTCTTTTTAACCATGCAATGAGTCGTAGGATATATTAGAAAATTCCTTTGTATGTCAAAATGTAATAAAACTATTGAACTTTTTTTTTTACTTTACTGAAAAAAGAAATTTAGAACCTCTGCTTTACAATCTGTGATTACAAGACACTCGTAAGAAGCGTCGTCAATTCTCTTTGTGGTTGATGTGATAAAATTACGTTTGATTGAAATGATAGCATCAATATAACGCATATTTCTTTTAAGCTTCATTCTTGTTACGGACGAATGCAATCCGTGTCGTAGAAAGAATTCTTATTACACAGTCATATTATCCACAAATTCCAAATAAACACTTCTTGTTTTTTAAATGTGGTTATTTTAAAATCTTACAATGCGAGAATGCCTTTTAATATGAATTCATTAAGTAATTCGTATGAATTAATGCAATTTCAAATAAGTAGATTTTATATTAAAACATGAATACAATTGTGAAAAAGTTGCGTTGCTGAAAATACACAAAGCTTTGTATGTTTTTACAGGGGAAGCTTGCAAACTCAGATGATTCGGGTGAGACGAATCTACAACCAAACTACTTAAAGGCGAGTAAACAAACAGCAAGAAAAATTCAAAGGTATCCGCGACTATTTCCGTATATTTGAGAGTATTTGATACATTTGTAACTTTAGTATATTTGAGAGTTTTCGATACATTCGCTGCTTTTGTCAGATGAGAAATGCAACTGCTTTATAGACTACAGTGTGAGTGTAAATAACATAACATTTCTTTGCGTCGTTGCGCAGAGAGACACTTGTTCGAATTAACATGAAAAAAAAAAACACATTTGGTACATAAAGAATAATTTGGTAATTATACACGCCGCAGTGCCGTTGGTTCGCCCCGGGGAGTGACAAGAAAGCGACGAGACTGCGACAGCCGAAATCATATTTCTTCATAAGTTAAGTGGGTGTTTAAAGGAATGTCACATTTACGGCATCTTTTTCCATTCTGGTCGCGCGCTCTCGGTATTTTAATGACCACCCCGAGCGAATTGTTTATGATAGCCGGTGGATTTATTTTAATGGCGTTATTCTGTACAACTATTTATTGTTGCCCGGCTGCTTTTTGATTATAATTATCATTGTAAAAAATATGGTAATGTTCAACGGCTGTAATTTTTAGTATTTATGTTTTTTTTTTGTTTTTAATATAATCTTGTCTTTGTTTATACATGATTTTTTTTGTAAAAATATAAAATATTGATTAAGTTCAATTTTATTTAACGCGTTGATAGTGCAGCTCTTAACTCAATACAATACAAATTAATTGTGATGTGTCGATTGAAAATCTGAGACACAACAGATCGCATACACATTTGTTTGTGATTTCTCACCTCCCCGTCTTCCGCTTAGACTCCTCTTGTTAAGTAATATTTAAAAAAATATATTGACCCCTGTGTTACAAAAAAATGAATTAAACTTAGTAGCTTAATAATCCAATGTAAAATTAAATCAATTACCAATTATTGGGAAAAAAAAGGCGGACAGGCATAATAAATAATTCTTGTCATTGAAATTGCCCACAAAAAATAAATAATCTATTCAAACATGTAATTTCCTTTGAAATCAAACAAAAACTGGTAATCACTATAAACGCGCGTCATTAAAACACACAAAGAAAAAATACATCAAAATGAATACACCAGCCAGCATCCGACTGCGTCCAACACGACACTCGTATCTCATTAAATATATAAATATACAAAAAAAAAACACGGGCAAAAACATGATCAAACCGAAGCGCCATACTTGAAGAATCATTTGTCAACAAACGCTATGCTTAGAGCCGGCTACACGTGCTGCGACACAACCGACAACCGAATGTTAATTGGCCAGTAGCGTCGTCTTTGGGCTAATAACCTAAGCATAAGCGTAAAAAAACGCCTGAAATAAGAGGACGCTATTGGCTAATTACTATTTGGCTGTCGGTTGTGTCGCAGTGTGTGTAGTCAGCTTATATAGTAAATGTTGATATCCCGGCGGACATCGGGGGTGACAGAGCGCGCAGCTTCCTTGTATGCCTTCATCAACAAAACGAACGGCTCCTGACGTGAAGTTGATTCACTCGATAATTATGCCTTCAAAACTGTAGTAGTAAAAATAATACACTAGGTAAATATATTTTTATTGTATTTTATTATTTTTATTCGTGTTCACGAATAATATATTAATACTTTTTGGATAATTCTTATTTTTTAGATGTAATAAGTCATCGTATTTTACAAATCTCATATGACATAATAAAAAGCAAAAAATGTCGTCATTAGCGCGCCAAGAAAAATCTGTAATTAAACAGCTATTTTATCTGTTGATTATTTGCATAAAAGACAAGAAACATCGTTTTGATTAATTTCCATTGCCTGTTGCTTTTAAAGAACCGTGTGAATATATTCAGATAGTTACGTTTTTGAAATAACAAAGATGAATTTTACAAAAAATAGTAATTCTTCGTCATTGAAGGTTTGATTATGATCAGATTTTCTTCAGAAAAGGTTACCCGACAGTTTTATCGTGTTAATTGAAAGTAAATAAGTAACTAATAACGTAATAACAAGTTTTGAGTAGGCAAGTTCGTGACCCTCTTAGCATATTTATTAATTGAAACGGAAGTGGGAACCGTGGGTTTGAATATCCGCCCAGAAAAAAACACTGTTTTTGTTTAATCTTATAATATTAAATATAATTTTCTAATACGGCATTCATAGAGAGCTTAATTATATAAAAAAACTAAAAATTCAAGTTCATAATTGTCATTTAAAATTATGTTTTTTTTTTTAGAAACTGCCTTTACTATGATAATTTCAATAATTAAAAAAAAAATTGCATTATTGTTTACACATTGATCATTTTGACGGTAAAATATTGTAAAAGTATATTTGTTTACAAATTACTAAAAAACAAAATGATGACTCTGAATGAATGTTAAATAACTTAAGCGATTTGTATTTATGCTGAATGTTTAACATGTTCAACACTTGTAAGGACCTATTTTAGTGAATTAATATGTTAAATACAAAGTTTGATGTTTTGTTCATCTCAAAATATCGATAATCTCCCGGGCCTTTTTTGTTGAGAATATGAAACACCACAAAACAAAGTTACAAGCAATCATTGTTTTTACTCTGTATATTGGACATGCTTGCAATTTATATAGATAGTTTTACAAAAGAGTTTTTGTTTACTATCAAAAGTTCACCTGCCCGTAAAATATAAAATTACCGCACAGAAGCGAAAATAATTATTGATACAAAAATACCGGATAAAAAATACTCAAAAAAAAAGAGCATGTGTGTTGCAACTGGTTAAAAATAATACCAATCAAGCCACTTATGGACGGAAAAAAGTCACTTTGACAATGACATTGACTGCCGTCGTCGCCAGACTCGAAGAAAAAATATCGAACACCGAAAGGTAAGTTATTAGTTTAATTTCATAGTACGATCGGCTGAAGTTCGACAAAAAACCTACGTAATGGTGGCCCTCCGCCCGTCCTCTGGCGGCCGTGATTACGTATAGTGGGTCTTGTATAAATAGATATAACTAGTTGACAAATGGGAGAAATCGTTTCGAAAATTAATAAAATTCAATTCATGAATTTGTAGTGAGCTCTTGCTAAATACAATAAAGTTATTCGTCATGGCAATTTGGTTAATTTTAACTGTTTTGAAAATCATTGGTATTTTTTAGTCTTTAATGAACATATACTCTTATGTTTGCTATATTGCTTTGTTTTAACATAGATTATACGGACAGGGAGGTTTTTTTTATTTTTAGTTTTATCTTAATTCTACAGTCATTTTTTCATCGAAAGACCGTTATAAAATAATATATTAACTATAATTTACAAAAATGGTTTTGATAACTGCTTTTTCAGTTTAAAATACTCTCTGAAACTTTAGAATTATTTTTTTCTTTGGTATTGTGTTGTGTTTAACTAGAAGTTTCCAACATTTCTTTTCCGATACTGGGGGCATCTCCAAGGTCTACCACCAGTCATGACACTAAAAAAAAACCCTAGCAATTATAATAACAACTGCCAAAACCTTCGCACTTCAATTTTATCACAAAGCTTTTGAGTATATTGTTATTACTATTGTAGTATGTATTAAAGTTCAGTAGCGATGTAGTTTGCGCCGTGAGCGGTGGACGCACTGTAGCGGACCAGCGACAAGTCGACGCGGAATGTCCCCGAGGCTCGAGGAGCATTCCTCGGTGTGAGACGAGGTTTTTGTGTGACTTTTTTACACTACCGTGCGGTTTGCAACGGAATTGATGATATTACAAAGAAATATCGGTGGTTTATAATATGTACTTAAGGTGTACACACCTGTCTCGAAGGACCAGCGGGTGTCTCTGCCACTAGTAATAGACATTGCCCGGCTTTTTTAAAATTAAAACATACTATAATAAAGCTAAATTCAAACGAATATTTAAAAGTGTTTTTAATATTTAAAAAATATATAAAAGCACTGATTTTGTTATGGTCTTTCAAAAGTCATATTATAGTAACCATGATTCTTGACATCTGTTGTAAAAGTATAAATAATAATGCGAAAATTCAATGTCTTACTATTTAAACTATCTTGATGTATAATGGGCTCGATATTCGAGCGGTTATTTTTCATTTTGATCTCGTCTATTAAGATATCCGCATGCGATCTGAAGACTCGCTAATTTGTTGCGAGCTTCGTCTACAAGAAACTCAGACTCGCCGAAATCAATCTCGGTCCATACCAGCAAGAACGCAAATGTCTTCCAGCGAATTTGTCAACGTGGCTCGCGAGGAACAGGTTCGCGGGTCGTGACGGCCGAATCGCCGAAAGCCCCGCTCGAAGGATAATAACTCGTCAATACGTGATTCATTAGGACAGGCAGAAGAGGCAAAAACGACATAACGAGATGAAAAAAGACAGAAAGTCCGGGCGTCGCCGTCCGAGTTATTTGCGCGGCCGTGTCGCGTCCCTGATTGAGGATGAGTTATTGTCGGGTGTTTTTTGTAGAATGTTCTGAAGCGAGTCTTTGATTGAGATAAACGAAGCCGAAATGTAAACAGATTTGTCTTGTATAGAATAGTAGCTTTTTGTATAATTTATATGGGAATAGAAAGTGGTTGAAATTTATTCGTGCGATGCTTGTCTGTATAAATGACATTGGACGAATGAATGATAATGATGATCGTACGTGACATACTAAAATAATATATATAGCCGATGTCTCCGCAGGCAAGTGAATTAGCTAATGAGCTGACGGACGGCGACCTGTGTACTCGTGTCGGGTTCAAGCACCATAATGTCTCTTTTCTTTTATGCTTTATAAGCTTTTCATATTAAAACGTATCGAATTATAATCAGACATTTTAATATGACTTTGCATACATTTAAGATAGAAATAGATGCTGTTTCTTGTTTTTGTATCACTACTCTATTTCAAAAGCATTTAAATTGTATTATCACATACATGGCGCCTACGTTTGAAATATCTAAATTTATGATTGCGCTTTACATGCAAAAGTAATGCGTTCTACTGTTGTATGTACTCATGACCTGCTTCTTGTCAAACCTTGCCTATAATTTAGTGGTTTTTCTGTTTGTCACTGTGACAAGTTTTTTCAACTTGAGTTATCGAAACTCGAGGAAGATTTATTGCTACATTTAGTATGCGGATATGTTAATTTATTTTTATTTTTAAAATAATAAACTTGTAATTAATAAGGAAATACCAAACGTATTTCCAATTTTTACAGTGCCAGATTTTTTTATCTTCATATATAAACTAATGGCAGTAGTTCATCTTGTTTCAATTATAAACCTAAAACAATTTATAAACTATTATTTTTAACTATCTATAATTGCACGCTTCATTTTTTTATATGAATATACAAAAGATTCACTGAAAACAATTAAATATTGAGACTGAAAAAATATATAAATTGTTAAATTGAAATCAAGGACCCAAATCAAACCTGAATTCTTAAAACCCGCTCAGGCACACGCTTTTAGTAATTGTCAAATCCTAACTCTCGTTGGTTTTCAAAAATCAACATCATCACATTATTCATTATTGTTTTTAAACTGCCACGTGTTTCAGTGGTTAGCACATTTGCTCACCGATCATATAACACGGCTTGCAATATAAGTGGAGCAACAATTTTTGTTAATTCTGAAAAAATAACAAACCATATCTAGGTATAAAATTGAACACGGCTGCAATCATCTCAGATCGCTCAACCATTCGTGGAATAAACACAAAGAATCTCGAATAATATCAAATCCTATTAATGTCATATTGAAATACACTTTGTATCAAGAGACACTTTTGTCAATCGTTAAAGTATTTAGTAATAACCTATCCACCTACACAAATGAATTAAAAAGCAAGGCAAAACAATAATAAAAAAACTCGCAAAGTTGTCATACTAAAATATAATGCGACAGGTTAGGTTAGCGTTGCCTACTTGCTTCATTATTCCAGCAATTTCTATCGCTGACTTCATGCGAGCATGTTTTTCTTCATTCTCAGAATAAAGCTTCGGTCACGAAATCGTTTTCGACCAATCGTTTATTTTATCTACGAGCGTTCATGAGCGTGCAATTACTTCGATATCAGTAAATTGTTTGTGCCTACTAAACGTGTTTACAGGGTACTTAAAAGATTATCTACAAAATGACTCATAGTTAATAATAACCGAGATTTTTTAACCTACAACCTTCAACCGGCTGTTTTCTGAGCTTAAAAAATCTTTGATTCACTTCTCTTTCAAACACGGGAAATCCGTAAACAGATTCATTGAAGAGTCCTTAGGATCCACTAAGTAAGATGTACTTTTTTTGCAAATATTTTTATCATTAAAGCTTAAGAAAGACATGTGCGTACATTAGGAATATACTTTTTAAACGATAACAAAAAAAAATGACAAATATTAATCATAATTATTTATCACAACGTACTGAAATAATTCTACACAACTGTATGTTTTTTTTTGTGTCGACATTAATTATTAACGTTCATTAAATTTTTACTTAGGTTGTATTAGAGAGTGATTTTGATTTATAGTGTGTATTTCATTAAAAAATATAGGACACTAACCAAACAACCAAAAATTTCATTCATATCTTAAAACATTTTTAGTTGCCTCAACTCGAGCAATGAAGATTTGTATTGTAAGCGAGTAAATTTTTATATGGAAGCTAGAGTATGTGAATTTTTACCCCTTGTTTATTGCACAGATATTTCACAACATTGCGTCTTGACCCCTAAAAAAAGCACATAAAATTGTATTCTCTTTCTTTTCTGGTCAGACTGAATATCCTGAAGCAAATTTAAAGCTCAAAATTATTCAATGAACCTGTTTTTCTTTAAAAAAATTGCAAATTTTCATTCCTTCAACATTAAGTAATTATAGGACAAAATTATTTATTTTTTGGAGTTAATGTGCTATCTTAAAGATAAAGACTTAAAAAAGTTTTAGGTATTAGAAAATTAACCATAGCAATGAGGCTGAAACTTTCTGTGTACGCTTTTATATATAATTCAGAGTAAGTGCATCGATAAGATAAATAATTTTTTATATACCAGAATGCGATATGTAAACCAAGATCTTTTATATGCTCAAAGTCAGCCAATTAAATTAGCTTAGAGTTTAGATGTGATATTTAAAAATTAGTCAAATTCATGAATTTATTTAACTGTCACAGTGATACTCAATACAGATTCGAATGACGTCACCTATTCGTGAAGTCTTAGATTTTCCCAGGCGCCTGTCGACCAGTCTAATATAATAGTGCCTCGATCTGTCCGATACAGCGTCTAGGAAGTGGAGACGATGAGTTGGGAAGTGAGAGTGGACAGGTTAAGTAATGCGTTAAAGTAAATTCGGACAGGTGGGCAAAGAGTAAATTAAAACGAGTTACTTCTCAATTTAAGATATTACCTTCTTACGTGTCGATTTAAAAGTAAGCGATTAAGTTCAAGTAAATAATGTGACGGATGATTTTAAATATCACGATAAATTAATTTGATTTTAGCTGAATGTTATATATAATAATATAGTTGACCACATTTTCAATTATCTATTTGGTAAATTGAAGAGTGGCGTAAATGTTTTAGCTTGAGGAAAATATTGCTTTCGTCTACGTTAAATATAAATTTAATTGTATTTTGGTGCTTAAAAATGTTGATTTTATTCTTGTCTCTCTCTCTGTGCTGAATATTTTATGCATTAATTTCTAATTTGTTTCCTGAACCATGGTTTAATATCTGCTTATCTGATTTGTGACTAATATTGTTACAATCTCCATGACTATTGAAAATATAAGTTTTGCTTTGTAACACCTTTGTAAGATAAACATGGTACGTCTTTGTCTGTCTTGTTATGTCTCCTATATGTAAGGAATTAAATCTCAGGTAACCTCTTTTGTAATAACGTTAAATTGTATTTAAAAAAAAATAATAACCCTAGTCTAAACTATACATTATTTATACTCTTATACCAGGATACCAAAATCCATACAGATTACTTGACCGAAAGGAAGTTATAAAATTTAATAAAAACAACTTCATTTAAACAAAGAGCCCCTCCTCCAAATGACTCATAATTTCTATAATGCTTTATTTCCTTGTAATTTATCTAATCTAATATTTTATAACAAAAACCTGCATTATGACCCTGGCCATGTTTTGATTCCTAACTTTACTATTTGAAAAAAATAATATTTTAAATAAACTGCATTATAAAAAATATTATGCTTCAACTTATCATTAAATGAACTTATCCTCCTTTTTTGATACTTCTTCTACGTATCATATGAAAATAGTTATAATTTTTAATAAACTAAAAAAATTGCCATTTTCGATTATAATTTGAAATGTTAAATCAACTAAGACATCTTTCCGAAGCTATTCGCTGGCCTGTAATTACAATACAAAGGTTAGTAAACTCCAACGTTCCCAGCATCCGAAGTCTAATTGTCATATAAATAGCACGACCAAAAAATAATTGCCCGTACAGGTTTCGTTATTCTCGAATCACCTGATATAATTCGTGTCTACGTGTTTGGGTGCCTTGAGCGTTAAGAGAATGTCAAATGTCTTTATGGCTGTCCAATTATGGAGAAAAAAACAGTATAATTACAGACAAGGTAGAAGACGAGCGGCATTCGTATCTGGTGGATCTCTACTTGGGAAAAGCTCGGATTTATGTATGTAAATGCATGCTAATTTGTATGAAATATATTATAAACTTTATTACATTAATTTCGTTTTTCAAACTTGTTTGATGAGTTTGGCACCTGTTTAAATGAAAATATCATTAACAGTCTTGTGCTACCTGATTGTAATTAAATGCTACGTTTATTATGATTGATAAAAAAAACTAAGCAATTAGTGGCTATTTCTAGAGGTCCCCAGGCGTTTTATTTAAAAGTTTGGTTAAAAATTCCAATATTAAATAAATCAATTTGCTAGTACCTTAAGCAAGTACTGGAGAAAAATTATGCTTTTAGATATTTATAAATAGATTTCAGACTATCCCTGCTGATAAGCTATAATATTTCAACTGTTTTACTTGATATTAAAGTAAGGAGCCACCAGTAATTTTTGGGCTCACTCAGAGGTTCAAACTACCACAGGACAAAGAGGGATAGAGAGATTAAAAGCTTAGCTGCCATGAAAATATTGGATAGAACTCAGACCCATCGTTTTAGTAGTAGATTTTTGCTTTGAAATGAATGTAGTCTCTGGCCTTGCAAATTTAAGGGCGATTTGGAAGATAATTTTTCATATTACTTGTATTTGTCTGCTGACGTCAACTGAAAAGCTATGGCTACTACGTAAATATTTATTGTGATGGCATTTGAAATATCAATGAATTGTTTTCACTTGATCAGAAAGGGTATTTTATTCCAAAAAAACGGGTTATTCTACAGATTATCAGTATGGCGATGTATTGTCAAAATAACAAGGTTTAACGACAACAGAGAATTAGTAATTGCATAAATATAAATCGAAACGAGGAGTTCAATCGTAAGAAGTTGAAATATCAAAGTAAATATAAAGATATTTAATGTCGCAAATGAGACTTAAAAAAATAAAAATATTGATTATTAAAAAATAGTTTCTATTAATGTCACTGTATTAAAGGTAATATTTTACAATTCGATTTAATCTAAGCGCATTTTTTCTGAGCTTCTATATGGCAGTGTCTCTGATAATTGATCATAATTGTACGCTATTAATGATTAAATTCAATAATAAAACGCATTAGTCATAACGAGGTATGTATTTATTTAACATTCTAATAAACAATTAAATTCTAAAAAACGTAAATTTATTCGTGATAAATTAACGTCATAAAATTATATTACCGAGTACTTTCGCGCAAGGTTTTAAATCTAATGTGATAAAACTTGACAATCATATTCAATTAGAATATTTATTATGCGCCTTTACGTGTCATGATTACACATAAAAATAACAAACCTACTAGACTATGTTATTATATTTATTGTCAGTAAATTTATCTTTTAAATCGTATAAAATCTTAAAATATTCAAACAAGTCAACTATATAAATTATATAGACTAGTTCCTCACTTAACCGATATTTTATAACAAGGCTGTATTATATTTATTATAAAAATATACAATTAAAAAAATCGACAATACTATTTGATAATTAAATTTTGTTATTACATAAATCTTTCAAAACCAAAATATAATTGATCTACATCTGTTTTTAAAGGTGAAAAATTTACTAATAATATTTCGAGAACTATAATTATTTATTTAGAAATTATAATACGAAAATATTCAAGCTTATCTTTTTACTAGCCTCTTCGTTAAAAATCGTGACTGATGGACAAAAATCGACAGGTTTTTGCGTTTAAAGCTGTATTTATTTACCTTACCATTGTTTTACTTTTATACGCCACGCATATAATTGAAACGATCTTTTCAGATACGTCAGGTATTTACCGTTTTTCCTGTAAATCGTGTATTATGTTATGTAAAATATTTTACTAAAAGGAATAAAAAATATTTCTAGCATAAAATACAAATTTATTTTATTAAAATGAATAAACTAAAAAAAGTCTATGAGTTGAATTGAAAAATTTGATTTTGAACGTAACACATAGAAATTTATTATATTTTAAAATTTGAACTAAAAAAATACTTATACTTGGTTCGGTAAATGAAGTTTTTTTAAAAAAAATTTATGGACTAGTTTAAATTTTTAAGGTTTTATACGATTTTTTTTACGAATTTAATATTTTTAACATAAAGTACTGGGCACAATAAAATAATATTAATATTACAAACAGATTTAGTCTAACATGCTAGGTTGGTATTTTCAAGCAGAGATTAAATATGCCATCCTAGAATATTGGCAAAACCAGTCACATCAAAAAAATAAAAAATGGGAACATCATACATTTGAAACATTTCCTTTCATATTCAATGCAAAAACAGAAACGTTTGTTTAAAGTTACGCTCGCAAAGATAGTCAGTCGTCAGTCACTGTTCGGATCCTTTGCCATTCATCCGTGATTTATCTCGAGTCCAGAATCTGATGATCGTTCCCAATGGCGCCGTGACCTGTCACAGCCGCCGCTGATGACCCGCGCGGAGAGAGGTCCAGCGCCCGTCGTCCGTCTCCGGGACAATGGGCTCCTTGTCAGCTAGTGCTGGGGCTTAATGGCGGAGATGCAGATGCTCCGTGCCGATGACAAAATACGTGGACGTCCCCGGACTTAATGGCACCAATTGTGAAAGACTTAGTGACGTTTTATATTTAATATTTTTGAATAAAATACTTGAGTGATTTTCCACATGTTCGTTTTTATTTGTGACCGGTTTCGCCAACTTTCACGTTGGCATTATCAAACAGAGTTTGATGATGTTTGATAATGCTAACGTGAAAGGTTGGCGAAACCGGTCACAAATAAAAACGAACTTGTGGAAAATCACTCAAGTATTTTATTCAAAAATATTAAAATGGAATTACACCAAGTACTCTATGTCAAAAATATTGAATTTCTTTTATATTTAACTTTATGGGTGTATTATTTTTTGGTTTTTTTGATTTTTAATAAATTCAATAAAAAAAATTATCATACTAAGTGAGTAGCTTCAAATAAAATACTTCGTGAATTGCTAACCCAATTAAATTATCAGTTGAAACCAATTAATTGTTTGAAAACCCTTTTTAAACATTATGTTTGAATTTTAAAGATTATTGTATATCGTTGAATTGTATATTTATCTATTATATATTAATGTCAAGGTTATGTGGTTAGATGCGGCATAACACCTAAGAATTCGGTGGTCCACCAAAAGCAGCTAAAACCAGTTAATTTGCATTTATTCACGAGGAATTCAGAATGAGCATAAAAATCCCTCAAGCCCCGGTCCATTTTCGAGGTGAAAAGCCAGCAGAGGAAGTCACGCACGGGAGACAGTAATGGAAGAAGCTGGTCCAGATAAGATGTCCAGAGATAACCGGCGCGGCCGCAGCCTCCCGACCGGCCAAGGACGGAGGTACCATAAACTCACCAGCGCAATGCGAGCTTACCAACCGCATTGGGAAACAATTATTTATAACGAAAAATATTTATGATAAATTAAATCTTTCGCCTCAGTAAACAATCTGTTGTTTATTTGTGTGATAAGATAATATTCTAGTAAAAAAAAAAAACACTTGTACCCATACGATGTGAAAGGTTCGTTATATTCGTAATACAACGATTATGATATCTCTTTATCTTTGCTTATTCTAGATAATAACAAAAAAATAATTTTTAATTAGAAATTATGTGCTCAAAGCTTTTTATGCATTTAACAGATTTCGACATTCAATAAATCTGCTATTTTATCCTTAATCATAAAAATAATCATGACGACTGTCGCTTATTTATTTTTATTTTATGCATTTTACAATAGGAAGATATTGTTTTTTCTTATTACAAGATTGTCACGAATAAGGATGTTTCTAATATGACACATTGAAATACTGCCCCATTAATTTATTTTTGTTTTTAGCTCTAACATTTTATTAATAAATTCATCATTTTATGCAAAACATATTTTTGGGGATCTTTAAATTTAGTTTTGGCACGATTACACAAGGCCTAAAGCCTGATTTATATGAAACGTTATAATAATCATTAATTTTGTCAACTCTCTGCCGAGGCGTGGGAGAAGACGAGTAAAATGCAAATAAGTCAAATGCACATTTGTATTGTCTCAAAGACCTTAAATAGACGTGTGCGGAAAAATACTGTCGTGTACTAATTATATTGCATAAAATAACATCTTAATTTTAATATTGTGGTTGAGCAAGCTAATTAAATTTAATTATTTCAACACCGATGCTTTTACGAACTGATCGTTTACGACCATCGTAGGCTTTTTATTTTTAAAAAAATACAAGGACGTCTTCAAAACATCATTATGACAATGTAATGAAAAGAAGCATATCCATTTGAGTTTATAATAATGAAAACAATAATTTAAAAAAACTGCGATATTTTTTAATGTTATAAGATAAAAAAGTAGTAAATAGGTTTAATTCATTATGTTAAAATAATGCCTATAAGTATTGCATGAATATCGATGGAATTAATTAAAAATGTTAAATATATATTTTTTGCGATTGTAAAATGTTATAGAATACGTTTATATATTTTTTTAATGGATAAATTTATATTTACTGTCAAAAAAAGGCCTTTATTTTCAAGCTTGTAATTGCTAAGTATTTTTCACATTAAAAGTTCATAAAAACATTAAATATCCCACCAATGCCAAGAGCTTCTCGACACAAAGAATGTAGGAAATCAAAAGGCTAAAAAATCAGATAAATTCCAAAACTCACACACTGGACATCGTTCGAGATCACAGACATCACACCAAAACGGGTCGAAACGGACAAAATCAATCGAGGGAATCTGTCGGGCTTTGATCTAAGCCGAACCGATTTGTTTGCAGAGTCGCTGCTCCATCGGCGAGTCTCGCAGCCTCGCCTATTCCCAAAAAAGAAGGTAGGAACTGCTCACGACGGAGCTCCTCGGCTCGCCGGCACACACAACGCGGTAACTACCAAAAGTTTTTTTGTGATTTCCAGCGTTTGATGTTAATGTCAAGGTGTTTGCATTCGTGAAACAAGTGTTTGTTTATTTTTTTTTTGTTCACCAAACTGGCTTACTCTAATATCTATAAATGGAGACGCAATAAATTAAACTGGGATACTTAATAATATTTTATAAAATTTAGTTTATTGTTTATTTATTATTGCCTCGTGGAAAATGAAATGTGCCCAAATTATTAAAATACTCAACTTTTTACAGTTTAACGTGTACACTACAGATTTCTAGTAAAATAAATGTTTTATAAAGCAGAATGTCAGATACGTTAGTGTCGGCGAAGACAGCCGACCATCCGCTTGATAGCTCAATCACCAGAGAATACCTCAGTATGAAGATATACTGTATGTGTCGCTATTTTCTTATCTGAACTAATGTGATTAAAGACGCACGTCGTGTGACTCTAAGGATATTAATTGTTTTTATCATTTCGATGGGAATAATAATGGTTAAGTGGAAATTTAGAATGCTCCTAAGTACCCGTTAATAGCGCTATCAAGTTTTACACGATTTTCTAGTACTTCCTCTCTAAAACTGTGAAATTCGGCTGCTATTTTGGAGCTCCTTCCGGTGCAATTGATTATTTGTAGTTTTTTTGGATTTTCCTGTTTATAAATCTATGCGTAGGAAGTCATTTTACTTAACACGAAATACATTTTTTGTAAATAATGATGTACATTTATAAAACACCTCACTATTTTGGTGCAAAACTGATTGAATGATACAACAACAAAAGGTTATTGATCCAAAGTTATGAAACTGAGAAACAAGAAGGAAGTGAACCTTTCGAGAATTAATACCTTTCATCATTTGCACCCTTACTCGCTACGTTTTATCGAAGAAGACTTAAGCTCAATTAATATTTTAAGAACCAAAGACAAACTAAGAAAGTCGTTAAATATTTAAAAAATATTACAGCTTCATGGTCTCAAAACCGGAAGATAAAAGTGTATTGTGTATTTAGAGTTTCTCAGACCTACTTAATGTAATAATTGCATAAATTTTCTAAAGGACCGCAAATAAGAATGACCATTTTTATCTAATCAAAAAAATACCATAAAAATATTTTTTTTATTTTGATAATACAACATTTTTCACTTCAGCTTTGGATATACTCGTTTATTTTCTAAAATAATAATCAACGGACCTACAGAATGGTGACGGGAGTTTTAGCGTACGTCTCGAAGCACGTGCGTGTTCTTAAGTTTTCACCATAATGGATTGCTTGTTGAATCATAATTGCATGTAAGATGCCTAAGATATTATTTCAGATATTATTGTGTCATCGTCTGCCCTGTGTGCCAGAGTGGCGGCATGTGCCATCAGCTCCCCGCCGAGTGTGTGTTTCGCCATCATTTGGCACGCTGACGCCTGACGCGGTGATCAAGGTCCCCGGGACTCAGTTAATCAAATAAAACATCTTTTTATGGCTCGGATTGAGACCTAAAGGCTACGGATTGGAACGACATTCACGACTTTCATGTTTCGCTGGCTGGCCTCACCTCGTAGGGTCAGGACCGCGGTCCAAAACGCCGCGTTATCGCCGACCTGACGTTCACTGTAATGTTTGTAATGTTATTATTTATTTTTGTAATAAGTACTACACGGTATGATAAGTTTTAGACATGTGCAATATAATTGTGTTGAAACCTTGAAGGAATTGAGATGTTTAAAAAAAATTGTATATCTTGACTTGCAGTCATAAAAATATATATACAAATGTACACACACACAAAGATGAGTGCATTTGGGTAAAATAATAATACACATAAAGGCAAATAAATTCAAAAATGCTGTTTTCCAAAATAAATTTATAGTAATACTAAGCGAATCCGGAAAATTAAATGAAATAATGATTTTATGCATTTTTAAATATTTGTTTAATCAGGCGCAACCTCCAGGTGGATGTACTGATAGTGAGTAATAATAATTATGATGATGATGGCAGTGCTCAGGTGTCTCGTGACCCCATCCGTCTCCAGTCACGAAGTGTCTCCGCGGCCCAGACCCCTGACCCCCGTGCGTACGGTTCCCATATACCTCCCCTCCCCCCCCTGATACGTGATCCCTCTCAGGCCCCGACTGTCCGACTCTGCCTGAAGAGTGCCTGCAGCATGACGCAACCTGAAGTTTTGCCACAGGAACGAAACTGAATATAAAGATACCGCATCTCAAATTCGGAAATTTTTTACTGCTTACCCATGTTTACTCAATAACGTTATATTTTTATTTTGTAATTACGCACATAACGTCTTCAATATATATACAAATAAAAAATGGGATATTACAACTGACGAATATGATATACTTAGATCCGGCTTTCTGCAAGATTGTAAGATAAAGTCAAGAAAAGAATATCGTATAAGGATAAAATATGTTTCCTTGAAGCTTCTGCTCTAAAGACAATTTTAAACCAAGCAAATAAAATTAAAGCTACAACCAAGGGGTTCAAATCTATCAATTTTAGCAATGAGCATATTTATTTTTTCGTTAAACTACCCTGAACCAAACTGTATATTTTATAATAAATAGTTTGATTGGGTTTATCTGGATGTTTGGCAAAGTGCTATTTGAGTTTTTAAGCACGTAGCAGGTACCGATCTCAAGGCAAGTACACAGTGCGGCGGGTGATTGTGGGCAATTAAAGATCGGAAACGTCGCCTGTGATGTGCGCCCTTGGAGAATCTGGGCAATCGTGAGCTTCGGTGGCTGGTGATGAGGTGAGCAGAGGTTTTTTTTATTACTTACAATAAAAATAATACAAATAGAAGGAAATTTATAGTTTATAGATAAAATAAAAAGTTGTGTAAATTTCAAAGAATAAAAGCTCTAGAATGCTTACATGTGAATTATAAAATCGTTAATATTTACTTTAAAATCTAAAAAATATATATATATTATGTAATTCTTAGCGGTTCGATCATTAAAATTTAATTCAAAACTTAATTTAAAAAATGTGGTCCGAAAATATTGCACAGTTTAACCTACTCGTGTATTACATTAAGTTTTGAAACTCGACTTATAAAAATTTAATACGTATGTCCGAAGGTATTTTTTGACCTCAAAGTAACCCCTATGTGAGTATATAGCACCACGTAGAGTGTTCCATTGTCAGAGTGTCCACAACCATTAATTTAAATCACGTCGAGTCTGATGTACGATTGGCAGAGGTCCGTTAGGCATGCAGTGTTAAAGGTGAGCTGATGGGGATATTGTTTGTGTCACCTGCGCGAGACGAAGGTCGGAGGCATCCTCCCAATAATACACGTCACTGATGCAGGCCAGGAATGCCTTCCATGAAGGGTACGCCTGTCCTCCAATGAATTTTAACAGTCAAGTATGTACGTTGACGCTTTACCTTTTGAATTATACATTCAAATAATTTAAAAAAAAATTATATATATATATATCATAAATGTAAAATAATTTGCTTTCGGTTTTTTATTGTCTACATAGAAAAACTGAGTTTGCTTACTAATAATTAAAAAGTAAGACACAAAAAAATATATATATATATTGAAATTAGTGACAACTTATACGCCATTAAATGGTTCCGTTGTACAGCAAATTTAATAATATTAAATTTAGATTTAAAAAAAACTATCAAGCGCCATTAAAGTCGTTTATCTTTTCTAGAATAAATAAATGTATTAGCAATTATGTCAATATTGACATGTAATTTCTTTAGATTTATCAATTTTAACAGCAGAAGCAAACTTAATACACTATGAAAGTATTAAACATACAAAAATGCTTTAAAATTTTCAGTGCTCTAAATAAAACAATAAAAAAGGTAACACACAATTCTTTCCCATCAAAATAAAGTATTTTTTTGTAAGCATTCGTTTTTAAATGGATAATCTTGACGATGTATTTTAATATTTTAGGCAGTATTTTTTCAGGCTTAAATACTGTTAAGTGTGCAAATGAAAACAAATATGAAATAAACGTAAAAAAATATTATGATAAATAGGAGTATTGAAAGCTTTTAAAAAGGAGTGCGTGATTTCACACTTCTTATATTTTTAACCAATACGAAACGATGACAATTAATTTAGACTACAAATTAACAATAACAAATTAATTATATATATATATATATATATATTTGTGTTTCGAATTAAATTTTGTCAACCCTGATATGACAATATGACACATACATCTCGGGTCAGGGAGCGCCGCGGGGGTCCCCACTGTCAATCCTGCACCCGAGTGCCCCCCTGTCCTGTGTCCCCTGTCCCCTGTCCCCTGTCCCCTGTCCCCTGTCCCCTGTCCCCTGTCCCCTGTCCCCTGTCCCCTGTCCCATGCCCCTGCCCCCTGCCCCCTGCCCTCTGCCCCTGTCCCCTGTCAGCTGATTGTCTTAAAAAACAACCAAGAGAGTCCGACGTATTTTTTGTGTCAAGTATTGTTACTTGTGAACACTTGTCTCGTCCCTGAACTCTTGCAACCTTGGACGTGTCCTTTGATTGATCAAAATATTTATTTTTATAAATTGTATTTTTTGTACACGATAGCAATCACCATCCAAGCGATGATGTGAAGCGCCAAAACAAAGCTCTGCATTATAATTACTTTTCCAGGTATATTTTGAATATGTTATCACAATTTAACAATATCCCGCATGTTTAAATAGTTAAGATTTTATAGTAAATATTTTCGTGGTGATGTTTTTAAAACCAATTGAAAATCTAACAATATATTCAAGACGTCAATCAATATTTTACATCGATGGATCTCATTGATTCATAATACTTAAATATATTTGCCAAGACAAAATTTGGTGTTAATTGAATAAATTATTTTATTTTATAAATTCTTGACCGTTTGACCGCAACAAGGGGTTATTCTATTCTACAATAATCCATTGTTTTCATGCCATTCACTTTTTTATGGCGTTTTAAAATAAATAAAAGTGCGATTGTCATTTTTATGGCACGTATAACCATTAGAGTATTATTATTGTATCTATGACACTAGAACGGCCATAGACGATGCGATGATGTCATCTCTTGTCTCTGGTCCAGTCAGCATCAATGGGCACAGATTTAAATTTATTAAATATAATGAGAAATGAGCCCATTGTTGTGAGGTCGTGATTTTATTTACCCACTGCGGTTATTGTTGCCATAATTATTAGTTTTATTAACTTCGTTGGCCTTCATTGTTTTATTCAGTCGTTGTAAACTAGAAAAAATATTTAAATAATATATGAAAAAGCTCCTCAGCAAAGGGTGGATTAACAGAGAAGCATTAAAAACAGATTTTAATGGAATATATAAAATAGATACTTGTACAATATATGTTAAATAGAACATTATACTAACGCAAATTGAGTATGATGCGCTAAGAAACCAGAAATGATAGAGAATCTTGTCAGGTATACTTATGAATTATCACTTCGTTTTTTGTAGGTAATTTTTAAGAAAAAATGTTAAAACTATTTCAAAATCTTTTGTTTTCATTCAATTTTATATTACAAAAATTTATTTATGTATAATCTAACAATTCGAATTTCCGGGCAGTTAATATTGTAGACAACAAAGTAATTTTTTGGTCTTTTTAGTCATTAACATTCCCTGCAATATATCACCGCTAACACTATAAAATATTAAGTTATAAGTATTCTTTACACTGACATCTATTTCATAGCATATAATTATATTAATGTAAAAGTAAGAATATTGCAAACGATTTGTATAGAACACGTTTTCGCATTGTGTAGTTACCTCTTTATCGTGTGAGTATAAACCTGGCCATAAATCAAAAGAAAGTTAAAAAAAGGGAAGCTATCAATAAAAAAACTAATGAACTTGACAAACCCAAAAGACTATCCTAAATTATTAATAAAATAGTTTGTTTTTGTCTAATGCTCAAATACAAGCATAAAAAGAAATCAAAAATTATTAATACAATGTATTGCTACAAGTAAGACATTCAATATATTATCAAAATATCCCTATAAATAACTAAATTATTACGTTATTTTAAAATAGCAAACTATTAATTTGCTTTTGATTTTTCCTCAAACATTTGTTTATTAACATTTAAAACAAAGCATTTTATTCGTAGTAACAACATCAGACAAGTTCTTCGATGAAGTAACGTCAGGATTTTTTTATTTCAGATAATTTCTCTGGACCCACGGTTTTATAGACAGAAAAAATTCTGCAATGCTATTGGGAACGCTTTCAGTATTCTCTAGGTGTGTGGCTAGCTTTACCAATATGTACCTGCCCTGGCAGCGTACAATGTTAGTAAATTACGTAATTTAGTTAAGATAGTAAGCGATATGCAGTTTGATAAATACTATTGAGAACTTAATAATAAGGTGTAAATATATTCAATGGATAGTTATGATACAAAAATCGCATTCAATAATATTAACATCTTATTAAAACACGAATAGAAATACCACAGTTAATTTATGGCCTATCACTTATTGTTTGGATCATTAAATGAATAAATCTTATATCATCTATTGCCTTTTTATACATTAAGGCTACTATAAAACTTTAAATTATATATTAGAGGTAGTTTATACGAGTAGAATCAACCGTGCTAAGATGAACTTGATGTATTAAACATATAATATATTAGTCATAAAAAATCTTTAAATACTAACGACACCAATACGCTTTATTTATCTAGCACCTAAATGAAGGCTTTTTTTGACTACATGTGAGTCTAATATATACTGTAAAAAAATCCTTATTTTGTTTATATTTAAATATTTTTAATATTTTTTATACTGTCATTAACCAATGAGAACTCACCATACTTTCAGATTTAATAATTGAACTTTGAACTTCATTTCATACAAATACTTGAAATGTCCATTACTGCTAATTAAAGATGCTATCAGAAAAACATCTTTGCCAGGTAGTTCAAAAATAAAAACACTAGAGACGGGAATTCATATTTACTACCTGCCCATATTTTATGCAATATTTTTTTTCTGCTGAGTTTTTATTTGTTATGGAGTTGATTCATAATTTAATAGTTCTCCGTTTTAACGGCCTAAATTCCTATTAATACGTCCATAATTCGGACGTAATCGTGCCAATGTAAAAAACACTTACATCACATTACCAAAGACTAATTATTGGCCTAAAAATTATCACCGGTCATGAAGTACAGCCGAGATCGTTTAGCAACCTTTTGATGAAAGTTGTAGAAAATTATACACTAGAACTGTGAGAAGATTTTTTTAAAACCACTATAGTTATTATAAACAATTACAATGAGGTCCATAACAAGAATAATAATTTACTGGTACATAATTTACTAAACAAATTAAAATTTTGTAAACTATTAATTTAATTTATTTTCTGATATTTTTTTAAAATTAGTTCATCGTTAAGGAAAGCATTTTGATAAGTCAGTATTCTGATTTCTTTGATAAAATCCAGTTTAAATAACTTTTGATTAAAAATTTTAACTAAATATTTTTTTCATTAAGAATAAAACGATAAGCGATAAGTATCTTAACTAGAAAACGGAGACATTTATTGAATGTTATATCAAATCATTTACGATAATACATTTTGTTAAAGTATTATCACTCTACTTATTGAGAAAACTCGGCCAATTAACAAAATATTTTTAAGCCGTTATTCATAAATGAAAATTTAGACTATAATCTTTACTTACAATAACGGTGCAATAAAAGCACAGTAACAAAAAGCGTCGATGCGTTTCTTATGTTGATATATTCAGGAAGTGAATCTTACATCGAAGTCTCATTAATTAGGCAATAAAACCAATACGCCAAACGTGGCATAAATTACAACCAGAAACTTACATGCACTTATATATCAGATAGTCTTATTTTAAATAGAGACAGCATCCGATCTTATTTATATGGGACGTAGGAATTAAAAACCTGTATCGCAATAGATGAATCAACGTCGTGGATGTTAAATATACGGCCAGTTTGTAAATATTTCGTGCATGTTAAAGCTTCATTTCTCCGTGTTTTTTTTTTTTTTAAATAAAATAGCGACAATAAATTACTCTAAATCACTAAATTGAGCATACCACTACGAGTGCACACATACGGAGCTTAAGCTACGCGTGCCATACGAACGGCCGGCTTACTGCTATTGCTTTAGCACATGGGTGGCCAACCTTTTTCAGCTGCCGGGCCAAATAAAGGAAATGAGATTTCCTACTGGGCTACTTCCATATATATGATATGATACGAACTACGCTCAATGGAATTTTCTATTGGTGGTTTTATATACAATAAAAAAAAATGTTTGCATATGCTCCGCGGGCCATGGGTTGGCCACCTATGCTTTAGCAGCAGTCTGCCAGTAGCGTTAGATGTGGCAAGAAGTTATTTTTTAAACACTATCTTTGCGGTCCGCTCAAAAAATAATGATGCTCTTTTACGTAAAGTAATTTTGAATGATTCGATGTTTTAATACTGTTCTTTGTACAAACTAATTGTTATAATGAAAAAATTACCTTTGTATTTTGTCTTCACTTTGAGTTTATTAAAATTATTTGCATTTCTAGTTTTGACCCAATACACTGGGTCATCATCAGACGATGACCCAGTGCATTGGGTCGAAACCAGTAATGCAAATAATTTTAATAATCTCAAAGTGAAGACAAAATACAAAGGTACTTTTATCATTATAATAATGGATCTTCACGAATCAAATGCCTTGTCCCTCAACAAGAAACTAATTGTTCATAACCGCGAGCTTATTTTGTTGAATTTGTTCAGACCGTAGGCCAGCTCACGATGCCCCCTCAGACGATAGTCACAATACGGTCACTGCGCAACCAAAAAAGCAGCTTCAGACTCACACAAGCGAGCAGCTGCTGTGTGCGCGATCAGTCATGTCGGTAGGTTTAATTCGCGATAAGAACGCGGATCACCTTTCTAACGGGCGGGCCGGGGGGGGCGGAGATTTCCCACGGTCTGCAGCGCGGCCACATACCTGCACAGGTGACACTGCGCGGCTCCGGTCCACCTGGGCGCAAGGCCGCGGCGGTATTGGGCCGGGTTGATTTATTTCATTTGCCGAGATATGCATAGCAAGTGCTGCCGCGCCAGTGGGTCACTATACTAAAGTTTTGACTGGCTGAGATAAAGGGGAATTGATTTGTTTAATAGATTTGTAATGGAAATGAAACAAGGATCGAGCGCTTATTTATATTTATGATATGCGAATAAAAATAAGGACACGAATGAAATATACATATTTTCACTGTTTTTGAATAGCTTTGACACAAATATTAACAAAACTTTCAGAATAAAATACATCAAACTTGTCTAATGAAAATTAAACCAACAATTTAAATATTGAGTTAAATATATTGTTTTTTATATTTACCATTTTCTACCGCAATATAAGGTAGGAAACCGTTTTTGTTTACTATAAAAATCCCACATGTGACTCTTGAGAAAAATCCATGTGCAATCATTACAGTTTATGCTTTAAAATATTATATACTCCACTGGGGTTGCTTAAAAATAACTTGGCGTAAACACAAATTGATTAAACTACTGTTTTCAACAAAACCCAAAATATATTTGTTTTCAACCAGTTATCACATAGCTTATAATTACCACAAATTAATGATACTAAAAATATTTTTTCGTCATCATAAATTAAATAAACTTAAAGGTTGTGGTACAAATCATCCCCAGAAAGATGTTTAGTTTCATAATTCAGTTGGTCTGCATTGGGGTATGTTTTATAAAAAAATAAAGCTAATAAGGAATAATTAACAAGCATCCTATAATATTTATTACTCATACCCTCATTGAAATCATCAAGTTAATAAGGTTCTAGTATCAATGATCTCATCCATCATAAAACATCGATTTATTGATTACAACACATTTATTGATTACAGCGCGGTTTTAAGCTAAAGGTTAAGCGAAGTTTTTTGCGGACGATAATTTAACTTACGGTAGTAAAACAATATCCTGTTACCGGGTTATCCAATTTTTTGTACAATCATTCAGCAAATTAAAAATTTAAATATTATCTCGGTGTGAAACACCTTTAGACAAAAATACGGGTACAGCCTTCCATTGTATTTACCTTAGCTCTCCCATGGAACTTAAAAACTTGGATATCACAAAAGTGAATTAAAATTTACGATACGAAGTAATTATACATAAGCATTCGAGTCAAACAGATTCTCATGGAAGCCCAAAACAAATGGCCATCATCTCTTTGAGGTCAAATTATCGAGTCTCGGTTATATAGGTAATGAAGCAATTAACAAAAATCCGAGTTGTTATTTTTTCGATAGATGTTCATTTACTGCGTCGTTAAATCGGCCAATCGAAGTTTATCGACAAGTCTTTGAAATGACGGATTTCAGGCGAAAGCCCAACATGAGATTAACAAATTACCTATCAATCAACATTCTTGTTTTAATTTAACAACACGGATAATTTCAAAACGCGACTGACGCTCGTATGTGAGACTCGTATTGATTACAATATCGTAGAAATGTCCTAATCTTTTACTGATACATCCATGATGGCTGAATTTAAAGTTGATCCAGCTTTACCAATGTGATGTCTGAAGATTTTCAAAATTAAAAAAAATAATTTATATAAAGCGTTTGTACACCAGAAAACGTTGAAGAACCGTGGGATACCAAGTTTTATTAAGTCTTCACTATATATATCCAATTGATATTCCAAGATAAATTTTCGCGCACGCATACGGAGATAAAAGCTTAAGAATGATCAAAAAGTTGATCAAAAGATCATTTTTTTTTATTTATGAAACTCTTTTAAAATGTTTCAAATTATTAACTTTTAGCCATGATAAGGCAAACGCAGCAGAATGACTTAAAATTTGGTTGAAATATATTTATCTATCAATTGGGTAAGATGTATTATTGAGTGTATTGATGATTTCAATATGTATACATATAACTTTTGGTTTTATAAAAAAAAAATTTCAAGGTATTGTCATAAATAAAGGTCAACTGTTAATATTTCACCCACTGGCAATAGAAAGTAATAAGATTCTTCGTATCATTTAGTTGATTGGAAAGAATATGAATATTTATTGCGACCTGTACCCGTTCTTATAAATATTCATTTGATAATAAGTGTAAAAGTTCACCTGACCGATCAGCCGAGTTATCGTAAATGCTTGGCTCTCGGAGGAGGCTAGAGGGTACAGATCGACATATTTGAGTCCATTTTATAGTGAAGCTTCAGTTCTCATAAACCAGGATAAAAATAAATAAAAGCGTTTATCATATATTATTTTATTTGGCAATTAAATCTTATTATTAAGGTTTTGGTGTTAATTTAAAATATAATGTTGAATAAAAGCTTATATTTTAATTTATTTAATTTTTTTTACAGATCAAAAGATTAGTTGTAAATCTCATAAAAATAATATAAAAATAAACAATTCCAGTAAATGATCATTATAATTTTTTTTTGAGTATAATTAAGTATGACCAAATAAAATTAGGTGTAGAATGAACTATTCGTGCTGGGATTGCTCTACCAGGAAGAGAATCACATATATGTGTAATAAATATCCATGCTTCGTGCATAGCTCACACTGGATTGTTCAGTGCAAATTATGAAACATTTCATCTATGGATATTATTATTGAAAGGATATTTAATTACCGCGTTGGATTTTTACATGACCATATTGAGCATCAGTTTTGCCATTGCCTATGAAATCTAGGCATAAACGTGTGGGTAGTACGCAGAGCCCGTGGATTGTCAACGTTCTCACAATTTACACTTTCCTTTCTCTAGCCTCGCATATAAGCTTCCATTTATTGTCACATCACGATCCGTAATAGCTCCGGCCATGTCGTCCTACGGAGAGGCCATACTCGGCCGAGCGTGGGTATTTATTAGCGCTCATATTTAAGTTTAGGACTTCGTATATCTCGGAGGTAATAAAATCGTTATCCGACCGCCGAGAGTGACACAGAGAGACTCGGGTTATCTCTCGGTAATTAATACTCGTCCTCGATTCTTCTGAAGGTGTTTCGCCGATGATGAAACCTCGTGGCCGTCTCTTGCCTCACGCCACGTCGTGACGAGAGTTCGCTTTACGGCGGTCAGTCCTGGCGGGCGAGAAGCTGAGCCGGCCACTTACCTGTTTATTGCATTGCACGGTGACAATGCCTCGCTCCCTCTCGCGTCTCTGATTGCAGAGCTATGATCTATGACTTCATTTCGAAAGAATCATTCTCCGCCATTGCGTCATCCGAACAACTGTAGGATATTCAATTTAATTAAAAAAATATCCCTATTCATAATAGACCGGTGTTAGTTAGGACATGTTTTTTTGTCTCGATACAAAACGTGTAGGAAATCATGCTTTAATTTTGTAGTTACTAAAATTAAAAAAAAAAAAAAAAAATACATAAAACCAGATACGCGGCATGAAATGATTTTCAAGAACGGTTGAGCTCAATCAAAAAACGAAAACTTTACGAAAAAATTACATTTAGATTTATAAAATATGAGTACAGAACATTTAGCGAAGTAGTTTTAAAATAAATAAAAAAATTGCATTCTATTTATTTACTATTACTAATAAACATTAAACACTTTATAATTGATTCAAAGTATAAAACAAATTAATGCAGTTGGTAATAATGTCGAAAACTAACTAGGTGAATTAATAAAATGATAAAAGACGAGAGCAAAAAGAAAAGATCATGAAGTGATACTTCTGAGACACGGAGACCAAGAGACGCGTGAAGTTTCATCGGATGAACAGGATCACCAATGAAACAAGAAAGCATTACAGGGTGTGATGATTGAGAGACGTGACAGTCGAGTTGAGGGGTGGTCTTCACTCATTTGTAGATCACAAAGACACACCAAGATCAAGATTATAAATAAATTATGGGCCTTCCATACATATATAAGTCAAAGTTAGTATAGATATTTAAAATACGATCTGGGGACTTTTTCTGCGCTTACACCATCAACTTGTTTTTATCTGATATATAGACATCTCAACACAAACTGCATTAGAATAGATAAAAATATTCCATTGAACTCGATGATAACAACATAATGATACACGTTCAATTGATAATAACCATCATTTTGGATTATGCTACTTGACAAAATATTTTTTATTAACGTTTTTATCTCTGGTCTGTAATCATGAATGTTTTAAGTATAACCCTTCTGACATTATAGCTTTAGAATTTGTATAAACATTATTCAGGATATTACAATCAAGTACTAGCTAATCAATCAAAATGATAAAGGAACCAATAATGTCAATGTTGTGTCACTATTCGTGAAAATTGATTGACTAAAATGGAGATATATATATTTTTGAAAAGCCTCTTGTTCAATGTTATCAGTCAGCGAGTCAGATAAAAAAATATATAAATACAAAAATGAATAAAATATTTATTGAAGGTACAGTAAAAATTACACTTTTAGTAATTAAAGTTTAACTGTTATAAAATATACAATTACAATCAATGTATATTGTATAAAATATAACTGAGAGTACGTTTAATTAATAGTTGATGGTAGATATTAACACGTAAACGAAGGATATAAACTTAATTTAAGTTTACGTAGATCTTACAATATACTCATATTAATGTTAATGTAAATTTTTTATTATGAAAGGCAACAAATAAGAAAAGTTCAATCAAAATCCAAACCTCAAATATAAATAAAATAGATGACAAATTAAAAAAACTCAACTATTTTCGTTTAACTACTTAATTTGGACGTAAAACGAATGAAATAATTTATATTAAAAAATAAGATTTATGACAAAACAGCACAGGCTGTAGTTTGAATTTTGTTACTTAAATACTTGAAAACCCAAACCTTAAAAAACTAGTATAACATTGTTTCTGTATGAGATTTGTTTTCAGATTATGTCGAAAGAAGTGGTTCGTAAGAATTTTTCAAAGTTCAGCTTGATACATCAACAAAATGAAAATTTAGTCTTACTTGTTAAATGCGATATATCTCATAGTCAAAAGAATAATCAATTACCAAAAAATTGTCTGGTACGTACGAATGGGATCAAACAGCCCCGCAATTATGTTTCCTAACAGAAAGGGCAGCTTTGAATACCGAATATCGATCCAAGAGGTCTCATGAATAGGCAATAAAGCCCTCTATAAGTCATTATCCACGCTTCAGCTGGTGTATGAACGCATCGGACACTGATGGTCAGATAAATCAAACTTTGTCACGGGTATCATGCCTCGCACTGCGTGTACAGGCACTCGGTACGTGTGATACAGGAGGCTGTGGAAAAGGGAGCTTTTTATTGCTGTATTATTATTTTGTAGTCTGCACTCTATGTTTAGAGAGCCTATGCAGTAAGACGATATGCATTCCCAGATGTGTTAGCAAGTTACCGTAAAATTAATATTGTGATTGAAATTAATGTACTTTCATACATATATTCCCTAAATATTTACCGCTGCGCAACACTTGAATAATCGTAAGAAGAATTACCGATAATGTGCCATGAAATATTGTTATGAAATAATAACAATATTTCTCCGAGTAATTTATAAATCTCATCCCTAACATCGCCATTACTTCAGCGCTATTAAGAAGCCATATCTTCAATTTATGCAAAATGCTTAATCATCCGCCGTCCAATATAACATGTCACTACGAAAGAAAGAACACTTAATTTCATTATACGTTTTTTGTGAGGATTGGTATTTGACATTTAAAATAATAATTCCTAATCATTGTCTCTGTTTATAGATCCGATTGTAAGAGTATCCTTGTGAATGCATTACAAAGACAAAAAAAAAACAAATTACAGAATAGAGTGATTGCGAGGCTGTCATTTTTTAGAAACGCCGATATTGAGAATTTGAAAATCCACAGGTAAAAAAAATCAGAGACAGGTGTATTATTAAGATAGATGCAGCAAAAAACCAACATTGTTAAAAATGCATTTTTCATTAGCGCATCATTCACGAAACAACTTTATGTAGTAATGAACAATTTGTTGAACAATATTTTTTTAATGTAAAAAATAACGACACCCACAGCCTTCACTCCACATTATACGTTATTATTAATAATCGTAAAAAGGCTTGAATGAACGCTTGCGGCCTCCGCGATGACGTCCCAGCAGAATGCAATCACTTGGACTCGAACCCCCGAGCTCGGAGCGGCTCCGGGCGACCGAGCCGCGGGATTAGTTACTGGCCATTGTGAAGCGCCGAAGAGACGATTGACTGTGACAATTCTGCTCGACTTGCGGTTTTTCGGCCATGGGCGCACGCCCAAGTTGAAGACTTGTAAATATTTCAGGAATTTAAATACTTGGGTAAAAATACTTTTCAATACTGGTATGCTGTTTGAAGAAATATGACAAAAACACAGAAATACCGTTTTAAAAAATTGATTAAGATCACAGCAAGTATACCTATCAAAATTAATTTTAAAAAGTTCAAAATTAAAAAAAATATATGTACAAAAAGATCCTGATATTTTTACAAAATGATTCATTAATTTCGTTATTGGGTAGTTTCAGATGGTATGACAATTTATGTATATTTCTATTTTTCTTGACTCCCCTTCATCCCTACGTCCCTCGCATACCCCATGAGAACCAAAGCTTTGAAGGCTCTGCCGCCACCGCATATCCAATCAGGGGAATGGAAACTACTGACAATGCGCGGGTAAGACTTGCATCACACTGCCCAACAATACAAAAGTGTTATTTAAATCCATTCAATATTCATATGGACATCGAACCGATCGATACACGTGCAAGAAAATATTCACTCCATGGTATTGAACCTATATACTTTATATATTTTTTATACTCATATTTCATGCTACACTTAAGAATTTTTTTAATGAAATGGTTTCGTTTAAATTCATTGATTTTTCTAGTTTTAAAAAATGATACAATGAGTTTGGATTTGTGATTTAATGATACAATGTTGAATGACAGCCGTAATCTGCAAGATGCCGATTCTCTCGAGTAGGCACATTAAGTCCTAAGTTCATATTGTAGTACCATTCGCAGAGCTGTCAGGCGGACAGTGAGACGGGCGGGGGTGGCGTGGGTCGCTTGTCACCCTGGATTGACACGTGGCAGTGCAACCCTCATTGGGTGGTAATTAACAGCCCTTGTACGACTTAGCCCGGATCAAACCCCCTTAATGGGAGAGGGCTATTCTTATCGAACGAACTGAGACTTTGATCGGCGTCGAGGCTTAATGATCAAAATAATTACATATTTTATCATTTAAAAATAATGGAAAAATAAAATTTGCTTTCCTCAAATATGTATCCAAATATAATCGTTTGAATTTAATTTATATCTATAACATATAAACCATACCAAAAATTAACAAATGTAACTAAAAACTTTTTTTATATAATCAAAAAGTTTTTCTGGTGGTGCCTCAAATAAAAAAACGTAAAAGATTTCATACGTGACCACTCTCAAACCGTTGTTTTGAATAAGATACTCGTCGTATATCACATAAGATAATTTATGAAGTGGTCAAATTTATTTATACCTGTTTAATTAAAATTTTATATTAAACAACGTTACTATATAAACAGCACCAACCTTAAAATATATAAATGTAGTTGGAGTATTAGAATATAGTTAAGTATAAGATGATAATAGTAATATCTAAGACAAATAAGTAAGTTTAAAATTTAATTGAATTATATAAGAAAAATTATACATGTAATTCCAGGCACTTAAAAATCTGCATATATTATTCAAAGAATAAATTATCGATTAGAGATCATATATTTATAAAATAGATTATTAATGAGAATATTATTATTATAAACATTTTAGCTTTAATAGTTCCAGAAAACAATTTATTTATTTTATCATTCAATCGTAAATAACTAGTTGTCCGTTTAGAAAATTTATATTAATTTGGATATAACTCGAAACGTTTATGAGTATTAAATAATTCATCTCAGATTGCACGTAAAGCAGTGGGGGACAATATACAAGCCGGCCATCCTGTCCCCCAAGTGACATTTAAAGACACTCTGATTGGGGGACAATAAACGAGCGGCCCCAGGCTACGGCTCTCCGTTACCTTTAATGGATATCTGGCATTCACTTACTTCCTGTGTCTGGTTAATTATTTATTTTGTTTGTGTGTGAAAACCGACCGAGAGATTTAATAGTTCAACGCAGAGAGATATATTATACTGCTTTCTATTTAATTGTATCTTGTTATTTTTTATATTAAAAAAGACAACATATTGTTGCGTTTAGTTATTTGTGTACATAAATTTTAACCAACAATTTTTTTTAATGATTTTTATATAATCAAATGAAAGGTAACATAAAAATTAGATTTGATTTGATTAGAAAATTTGATTTTTCCCCATTTTTTGTTAAGTTTCGCCAAATTTCTATGTTATCAAACTTAAAACATCAGCAAAAATATTTTTTTTCTGCCAAAAATATATAAATGGGTATAACAAGTGTTTAACCACGTCATTTTTTTTATACGAGGGCGGTACGATAAGTACTTAGCCTACAAAAGAAAAACGAAATTTTTGGAAAAGTGGCGATTTATTTCTCAAAATAGTCTCCTTTCAGCTCGATACACTTGACCCAGCGATGCTCCAACTTCTTTAACCCATCTAAAAAATACGTTTTCTCGAGGTCTGCAAAGTAGGCCTCCGTGGCGGCGATGACCTCCTCATTCGACTGCCCGCCGAGCGACTTTTTTCTGCAATAGTAGAGCCCTGTGACCGTTTTGCCCTTCTCCAGGTAGTCAATGTAGATCACACCTTGTGAATCCCAGAAAACGGTGGCCATCACCTTTCCGGCCGATAGGACAGTCTTCGCCTTCTTCGCAGCACGTTCGCCGGGTGAAGTCCACTGTTTCGACTGGTTCTTGGTCTACGGTGTGTACCAGTGGATCAATGTTTCGTTGACGGTCTTTTTCGATTCGGCTGAAATTTTGACAGTAGCCGTCTACGAGAATGTATTACACGATAGTAAATCTCTCTTGCGATACTAGCACTAGGTAAGGCTAAGTACTTATCGGACCACCTTCGTATCAACGCTTCGACCCTCAAACTGGAGTCATCTCGTAAGAAATTTCTTAAAAATGACGCGCGTCGTCATCCAAGAAAACGATTTTTTTAGCGACTTCTATCGGATTATTCTGAATTTCAATGGGTTGCAGAGAATCCGGAAGTTTCAAGTGTTTCAGGGGTTATTCATATTCAGCAGGACTAGAGTCGTGAGTGACACCCTCCCGCGACTCCCGGGCGTCTCGCCGCGTCCGGTGCCGATAAGCCCCGAGTGCTTCACCTTCTGCCGCATGGCTCCTCCATTAGCTGAGACACGAACTGATCTCAAGTGCAGGCATGCGCCGAGAAATACGGAAACTGCAAAAAGTGTGGTGCGCACCATCATACTTTATATATTTTTATTTACACTATAATCTTAATCTTGTTGAGTGACAAGGCATTTGATTGGTGAAGATCATTTTTATAATGATAAAAGTACCTTTGTATTTTATCTTCACTTTAAGTTTATTAAAAAATTTTTTGCATGACTAGTTTCGACCAAATAGACTAGGTCATCATTAGATGCATAACTAAACTGAGTTTGAATGCAAAAAATGTAATAAACTCAAAGTGAAGACAAAATACATAGGTACTTTTATCATTATACTATAATCTTACATAAAAACACAACTTTTGGCACGAATCAATACACCAATGATAGTATCACTTCTGATAAACTTTTTGTTCCCGAGTAATATTTATTTTATATACTTGCAAGCGTGACTAAATTTATAAACAGTATTTTTGATTGATTGATTTGATGTGTTGTTAAAACAAATTCAACTGAATACTGTTATATAGCTATAATAAGTAATAAAACTCTTTTACAGCTTAATACTTTATAAAGTAAGTTAAGCGGGTTAAGAGACTATTTTTTTTCCCACTGAAATAATGAGAGCTCTATTGCTATACAATGGACTATATCAGTCTTAGTAAAAGTACAAAACTGATTGGAAATGGATCGGTGTTAACAATTCACTGTATTCAAAAAGAAAAAAATAATATAAAAATTGAATAACATCGGCCATCTCAACTTTTAAACAATAAAATTTTTAAATCGGTAGTTTCAAATGTTGTTTCGTTGTTATTAGTTAAAGAAACAATAAATCATTTTTTTAATCTTTACTGTAATTTTTTCAGAATTTTTGTCGAATTAAGTAACAAATATTGAAAGTCTGTGCTAATTTATAAACCGCACAAGAGAAAGAAAACTTATCAATAAAAAAAAAACTCTATTTCATGCTGATTTTCTGTTATTTGTTATAAGCATTAAAACACATACCAGCCAATTAATTCAATATGTATAAAGTACTGTGTATTTTTTTGTTATTGTGACTTAGCTGAATCTATACAATCTTAAATGCTGTCGATGTTCTTCAGAAAACTTTGAGAGCTACAGTCGCATGTGATAAGTATGCCTAAAAGACAATTTTAGAACATCATTGCTCATACATTTACGTTTGCCTCCAGTGAAATGTCTCTACCACCGGTGCAGATGGCTCCTCTATTATTAGTCACAGGTTTTAAGAAAGGTTTATTTTCGTCTCTGATTGAAGAATCGCTATATTAGAAATATCGGATCCATGACTCGCTTCAGAATAACATCAAGAGCATATCCGCAACGATGAAACCATTCATTTGCACAAAATACAAGGAACGGATGACGATAATATCAATGCAAATAGTTTCGTTGAACTTTTAAATACAAAATTCTAAGACTTTTTACTCATTTGAATGATACTTTGTGACGAAAAACAGAAGTGAATGCTTTTCGTTGAATTCTATGTTATAATGTAAAAATATGTATATTTTTATAACATTAATATACTGTTTATAAACTTGGAACTTAGATGTGATAAATATTTATTTTATAGGTCGTCAAAAAAAATTATTTACAGCGCAAATATATAAAATACTCGTAAGGATGTTTTAAAATATTTTGTTATGAATTGATGAAAAAATCCTCTAATATTCGGATAATCTAAATCGCTGCGCGAAGAGTAGTTTGAAGCAAGTAAACGAAGCTACTTTTTATAATGTTAAAGTAGAATCAAATGTAGCTGTTTCGGCTTTTTTTTCGAAATGCTTATCACCGGCGCATGTGATATTATAGCCTCGTGTCCATAGAGCGCCCGTGTCAGCTGTTGGTTCCGCTGGGAGCTGAGGTTGGATGTTGATGATGCTGAAGGCTGCGAGTACCGGCTGGCGTCGGCGCCTCTCAAGACCTGTCCGACCGGGCCGCGGAGTCCGAGGGAATTCGGAGTCGATAACTTACTTAGGGAGCTGGTGGGGACCGAACTCGACAGCATATTATTTAAATTCCAATTTTTTTTTTAATAAATACGCATTGGATCGGTTCATTAGTGTACTTGTTGTTTTCATAACTAAAATAACAGTAACAAAAAAAGTACTGTATTGATATACTAGATCAGGTAAACTTGATTTTTATAATCTAATCAAAAAAAAAAATTCACAACTAATGGCTTTTGGAGAAATTATTTTATGAAAACCTGAAATTTTGTTTTTATACTCAAATTATTATTAATATATCGTCGTTTTGAATATTTTAAATCAAATCTTTCTGTTATAAGGATTATGGATGATCATGAAAAATTTTCAATCCATATTAGCAGTTTCAAAGATTTTGTAAGGCAAAAACTGAGAATTACATCATGACAACCTAAAACATTAATTTATCTACTATGTCACTTGATTTTTTATACATGCGGTTTTTTTCCCAGTGCGGAGCTGGCGCTTGTATTGACAGGAAATTATACACATCCTTATCTCCTACACAAGCTACCTATTGATGAGCTTTCACATTATTCGGAAGTTGACAAATTGTTAAAAAATTAAAAATTCACAAAAAAAAGTTGGGCCCATTACCGATCACCTACCAAAGCATTTTTTCTACACAACTTTGTCCAAAAGAGACATATTGCCGACACATTGTGCCGAATTAACGTGAGATTTTCTTAGTTAATTATTTATTAAGAGTAATAACGATCAATCAATATCGGTGATTTAAAAAGGTTTGCTATATTAGATTTGTGAGCCGCTCTGAAAGAAACGGTTTTTTTTTTGCTATTGAAATAAATGCATTTATTTGTATAATTTATAACCACTTTTTAACCATGTGAATTATTGCCTTTACGGAAAAAAAAAACTACAGTTATTCGTACGCAAACAAAATATTGAAAAATCACGCTCATGGTTCAACCTAATGGTTTTCTGTTGATATACAAAATAAAACATGAGTATTTATGATTTTAATGAACACACCAATCAACACCATATTTAAAAATATCATTTTTATCGTTATTTTAATGAACATATAAAATTTTTCGAATCATTTTGCGGCCTTCCACGCAAATTTTTGATTGAGAGTTGACGGTCCTCTCCACTAATCCAAGAAGCTATTCAAGGTTTTTAGTATAAACAAGCCACTACAAATGACCTTATTTTGTAGAAATATTTATATATGTTTCTTGAAAGGCATGCTTAGATCACATAAATCATTTGGATAAAAAAGTGTGCTTGTAGTCACATACTTTTTACAAGTTTTGAGAGAATAAAATATTACTTTATTTGTAATTAATTTTTTTTTGTACAGATTTATTATTTTTAATAAAAATCTTGCCTGCGTATATAAAATTAAAAAAATCAAAGAAAGTATACATTAGTTTCTATTTATCATGATACATTCCACAAAAAAAAATTGTAACATTCGATAATATAAAGAATACACACAAAATAAAGAATTAAAGTGGTGTGAAATTCTGTGTAACTAAAATTTATTTGTTATATAAAATTATGCATAGTTTTTTAATAGTTAAGGAGTGGTTCTTGACTTCCAACTGACTTCTAATTTTCAATACAATACTGAGTTTGTACCATTTTCTCAGTAAAACTCAGATCTAAGTACAATAAAAAAATTACCCCATTCATCATACAGAACGTAACATCTAAATTATCAAAAAGTTTCAATGAGCAAGCTCAACTGAGCGGCAAATTGAAAAATAGTTCAAAAACCTCGCATGTTCCAGCAGATATGAAAATAGCATCATAAATATGTTCACATTCGGAGGCTTCGCGGGCGAGGCGGCCGCGGGTCCCATGCCGGTGCGCGCAATAACTAAATAAATTAATTGTTTTTTAATTATATTATGTCGGCTAGCGAGTATATTTTCTCACATACATTTGCGGGAAGGCGACACGGACTCTTTCTTTGAGGAGATCTTATCGAAATGAATTTTTAATTCGGCTTTGGGTTTTCGACCGCGGGCAGGGCCTGCCGATAATGGCGCTGAGTCTCACAAAAGGCGAATCTGCCTCACTTCACTTTCCAAAAATTCAGTACAGAAGTAATACTATTTATAATGAAACATATTTTTTCCAAAAAAAATATCAATAGAAATGCATTACTGATTCGATGTTTTTTTTTTTTTTTTTTTGTATGAGTGTTTTATTTAGCGTAAGTTCCACAATTGATAAGCGTTTGGTAACATAAATAAATTTAAAAGGCGACGATACAACCACGTAAAAGGCATGCTTAGAGTTTATAGTTTTATAAAGAGTTTACATGAATACTCTATTTTACCCTTAGAAAACCACGAACACTGACTAAGCATGCGTATATGCACAGTGAAAAGGTCACCAACCTCCTCTGAGAAGAGGCACACGGTGAAAAAAAATATGAATGGTGATATTCTATAATTATTAAATATTATTTTGAGATACTGACGTATTTTTTAGTTTATTCTTATAAATATCCCTTTTGGTCGCCACGGCCAGGCGCGAGTCGCTTCTGCCGCCACCCCTGGACATTTCCGTGCGGATACCCGCAAGACACAAGAAGCGGCGTCGCGACCGAATGCGCTTATACATATTCATGGGACGTATGAAAAAAACACGGGCGGAAGCCTCGAGGATGACTTATACGGGGAACTGTCACGGTCGCTTGTCGCGCTGCCAGCGACAACCGCCGGCGAGCTGCGCCGCTGACCGGAAAAATATGCAAAGCTGCGGCTTGTACCGCACTAGACCAGAGGCGAGCGGACAGGAACTCAGTCCGGCCTCTCGGAGATGATGTGGAGCCACATTCAAGACTGCTGCGAAACAATCAATACCCGCAGGCACGATGTGCTTAAAACTTATAAAAACACGCAAGAAACCTCAAACACTCCCTGAACGAATTATTAACCAAAAATAATACAGATGATAAGTCATATATGATTATTTATATAGCAGCAAAACTGTTGTTACAGATATGTCTCATAAAATTTAGGTACAAATTTATTTTTATGAATATATTTATTTTGTAAAGGTGAGCGGTTAGTTTTGTCACGTTTGCCACGCATCAATACCCCCCGCAGGCAAGATGAGCTTAAAATGTATAAAAACACGCAAGAAACCTCAAACACTCCCTGAACGAATTATTAACAGAAAAGAATACAGATGTGAAGTCATATATGATTATTTATATCACAGCAAAACTGTTGGTTACAGTAATACAGATATGTCTCATAAAATTTAGGTACAAATTTAGATTTATTTATTTTTATGAATATATTTATTTTGTAAAGGTGAGCGGTTGGTTGTGTCACGTTTGCCACGCATCCGAGAGCGTAATGTGTTAATTATAATGGAATAGTGAGCATGTCAAAATTGTCTCATCTCCGGCCCGGTGGAGCGCCGCAACTCACCCTCCAGCGCTGTAATAACCAATAAATAACGTTACACTCGTTTTGTTATGAATTTGGTAATAAATGTAACGCTATTTCATTGTATAATTCATTATTGAGGTTCGCCCGAAGGTATGAACAATTTTTACGTCTATCATTTTTACAAATCAATCATTTTTTTGAGAACATTATGTTTGTAGGTGTCCGACACCAAGGAGCAAAATTACAAATTCTTCCTGCCTATTGTGCAAGACAACACGATCAACTCACACTGTTGAGAATGTTAGATTTGTAATTCGCTCAATTGGTTTGCTATTAAATGTTTATATTAAGCATCAGGTTGCGTTTAAAAAAACTCATTAAAAGCTGTAAAAATGATTAAAATAATTAGGATCTTGTAAAATTGTTAAATAATACAATTTAAAGCTTGAATTCTATAAAATTAAAATTATTGATTTCTCATAAAAAAAAGATGAGGCATTAGACGTTTTCCAGTAATCTGTGATGATGTATAATGTATAAAATAATCTGTCATGGTATTTTTTTCTTTTTAATAATAAAATAAGGAATTTAAACGGAGCAAACGGACCGACAAAAACTGAGAAATAAAAGTCATAGAAATTAATTTAAAAACAGTTCATTGTGAGCACTCAAATAAAGTTATATTTAGATAAAATAATTTTAAAAGCCGTTGTATATATTTATCATAGTCTAGACTGGAAAAACTGATTGAATAAGTAAACACTATGATTGATCATATTATGATATATTGCATGAAACATCTACATCAATATCATCTTTGATTTAAATAAAAGTATCTAATAAACTTCAGTAAAACAATAACTGATAGATGAACATGAAATAATTTATAAACATCATAAGTATCAATATATTGATTCGCGTTGATTTTTTAGTCTTGTGTGATACAAAGATTTTGATTTTGGTGATGTTCAAACGACTTCTTTCTGTAACACTACAATATTGTGTACAAGACAGCAACTTAGTCCAACCTGTCGATTACACTTTACCTCATTATCATAATAAAAACATAAGGGACTTGTTAATTAAGCGTGTCTTACGGTGGACAAGTCGCACAGACCTAAGAGGGGTACATAATAATTATGTTAATCAGCTCTCCACTGCTTCGCTAAAGCAGTTTGTCTGAATTGACCTTCTTTTACAAGACTGAAAAGTTTTAATAAAAAAATGCATAAAACAATGTACGCTTGTATGTGATATTAATACTGTTAATGTTAATAGTGGATTTATTAATTTCATTTTAGATTTTCCAACAAAGTTACAAATTATATGAGAATACAAATAAAAGGTAATTTCAATTGATTAATTATAAGGAATAAAGAAATTCATAAAACATATAATAAATTTAACGAATAAACATATAAGCGTCCGATTTTACAACTATAAGAGGCATTTAATACTTTTAAATATACATTTTTATAATAAATATGTATTATGTTAAAATAAAAGTTGTGATATCCCTGAATATTTTTGGAAAGTGTCAGCTCTTTCACTTAAAAGTGAAATATGTATGAATTTTTTTTAATTTTATTTTAAACCTTATTGTATCTAATTAATGTAATAAGTACACGTAGTTATTGAGTTTGAAACATAATTCATTATTAATCTATTGGAAAAAACCTTTGCTTCTCGCTGCTTTAAATGCCAATTTTATTTTACTTGGTAATACATATCATAAGACATTTGTATAACCCAGACGTTCTCTCGGCCTTTTAGACCTCATAAATATACAGTGTATATTGATATATAGTAATGAAAATATACTGTACTTACAGTGATTGCATGTAAAATATTACAAAAATATGATTTTTTTATAGTTTGCACTATAGATTTGATTGAATTCTTACACTGTGTTATTGTTAATATATTTATAGTAGTTTTCTTGACATTTTATGTTTTCAGTATATATATATACAGCGTAACTTATATGAATAACTAACATACACAAATTATCAACAGTCCCTAAAATACAATAAAATTTCAAAACACCTCCTCCCGCAAATTCGTGAATTTCTAAAAATCTCACCAAAGTCACGGTGAGGTTATGTTTGATTAAGTTATGAAATTAAACGTATTATTTGTCATATAATAATCCTTAACGAATCTCTGAGTTTCCCTCGACGTCTTGGAGAGCTCATCTCGAGATAAATCTTGAAATTCAATTAAAAACGCGGCCATCCACCTTACCGAGTCCAGTAAACATCTCCCGTGTAATATATTGCGGTGAAATGTGTTTTTACAACCGTTTGTATTGCCACGCCTCGCAGGCTCCAGCGGTATTGTTTCAAGTCCCCGGCATGCTGAACTGTCAAGTAAAGAAAACGCTACGAAATAACTCGAGATTTCCTGGTATATAATTAAGTTCTATATATCACACATTGAAGATTACCTCGCAATTAATGTACCAGTCGCACGGGGAGCCACACAGACAATTTTTTTCTAAGACACCTGCAGTTGCGTGGTTCTAATCTTACAGTCGTAAATTCAACAATACGGTGGTATTAAACATGTGGTTCAATAACAACATTAAGTATAAATTGATACACACGTTTACCAAGCAGTAGGCTGAAATTCGATAGCAATTTTATTAGAATTGAGGAAAAATTTTAAAATTAAAAATATTCCGGAAAGGTAAATACATTCTCCCAAACAGAGTTTTTGTATCAGCCCTATATATAACAAAATAAATTTTAATAGAACATACTAGTCGATGGTCATTGATGGCTTCAAAATTAATGATAATAAACCGTAAAATATTAAATTTAATTTAAATTTCACATGGCCTATTAATTTTTCAAATAATTTCTCAAAACAGTTATTCGTTTACGTAAAACGCAAATGAAAAATACAGGGATGAAAGCAGGGGTTGCTGGTGTATTTTCATGGAGGAAGAAAGTCCCTACTATTTGAAGCGCAAGGGAGGATGAAAAAATTTGAGACGTGCTCAATTTACTATTATGCTCCAAAACTTCACAGTCACCAATATATTAAATGTATTGGAAATAATATTTTTTGTTTTAGTAGACGAACGTGCAAACTTTTGGATGCACTGTAGTTTAATATTTACAGCTAGGTATTATTGCTCGGTGTCTTTTACGTGGCAAACTGTTAGAAGTGAGCGAGGATCATTATGTTTTTATTGATATTAGTTTGAGGCTCAGCAAAAGTGTTCGGGTCGCATGTGAGTTACGATGAATATATAAATCTCGGATCACATCACCTGAACGCGTTTCAAAACGGTTAGTTATGGACGGAGATAGCGCTTGGTTATTGTAGAAATCTAGTTCATGATGTATGAAATATGGATTTATCAAATTATGACCCGTTGGGGAATAATCTTTTTAAATAAAATGAAAGTGGTTCCTTGTAGATAATTAGCTGATTAATATAGTTTATTATTGCTAACCATAGGAAATAAACTTAAGATATGTGATGCTTAATAATGTGCCCATATAAACGTGGAAATAATAGGATTGGCATTTCACATGTTGGTCAAATAAAACTGTTTCGGTTTAATTAATAATGTTTTTCGATTTTTTTATTTGAGGGCATCGAATGTTGTCGAAATATAAAGAATTTGGTCCATAGATAATTATATTATTATCTATGGACTATGAATAATAATTTGTAATTTAATTGAAATAAGTTTCTAAATATTATTTGGTCACAACTATTTTAGACATGTATTTAAAATAAAATAAAATAATTTATAAACATTCATAAGTATGCAAATAAACAAAAACATATTTTATTGCATGAAATTAATAAAAATTAAAATATATTTTATGTTGTAAAACAAATAAAACGTTTGTCATGTATAGACATAAAAAAAATACACGCGACAGGTCCAAATATCAAAACAAGTTTTTGTCTCAAATCACAGTCGCCGGTGCGACCTCTTCATCTTCCAGTCTTCAGATTTACGACTGAACTCCTCGAATTGTCTCTGGCCAGATCCGTCAAGTCACCTGTCCGTTGTCTGCTCCGTGTCAGGTGGGACGTCCAGCTTAGTGACGCGCCGATGCCGTCCGACCGAGGCATTCGTCAACGGAGGTCAAACGTCACACGAAACCCGAAAGGCCTTGTACTTGCGCACACCACATTTTAAAACATACATTGAACACATGCGCAATATTAAATTAAAAAAATATAAATACAAATTTTTAAAATTTGTTTTGTTTGCTTCTCACTCGAAAGACATCACGCCCAGATAATCTGAATGTGAAACTTATTTAACAAAGTCCATTAATTAAAGTTAAAGGAAAAGGTAGGCAGGAAATAATAAAAGGTTATGTCCGATTTGTAACGTCTTAAGCATTTGTCTTGTTTATTTACATGAAAATCAAGGTAAACCTGTTTCATAAAAGATTTTTACTCGAAGGGTTTTTCTATACTTTGAGAATTCACAGGCAGTTTATATTTTTACGAACCAGTAAAAACTTTGCTTAGCTAAAATTAAAACCTTAGATATCTAATTGATATATCTACGTGGTGATTCCATCTTAATCATACAAACTTCACCACATTTTTTATGAATATCAATATGTAAAAAGACGCATCAAAACGCTTAATGATATGCTACTATAAAATTCAAAGCAGTTAAATATAATTTAATCACATATAAATAAAATTGCTTCTTTTTTTCGCACAATCTCGTAATACCTCTTTTTCTTCAGTTCTAGCTTATTTTTTTTTATTGTTGAATATTTTCATAAGTGATTATGTATTAAATAATTTATTTTATTTTTAATTATTTATTATACATTGCAAAGTTCTTAAAACTAAAATTTCACAAGTCCATTAAAAACACGTTTAAATTTTAATATCAAAGTATTTAAAATACAATATTTACTTTGAGTATGACAACTATATAGTTTTATTAAATAATTTATAATCAAGTATATTTATAAGCACAGCCTAGTCGCTCGTGGTTACCGTAGGAGTCGTCGGGTGTAAGGTTAGACCACTGTGGGAAAATAATTCGGTAAGGCGGAATATCAATAAGCCCCCATAACGAACGAGTATATGGGAAGTGAGCGTTTATCATTCTTCGATCAAATGTAATAAAATTTCAGTTTGATTCGACTCGTTTTATGTTTGATTTATATGATTTACTTCTCGGGTTGATTGAGTAGGTTTCTCTAAGTTGGCTGCATTTCTAATGTGCTTTTTGGTAATTAAAGACGGGCTTGATTTAATGTGTACTTAAAGTGAATATAATTGGCAGCCTTTAATTTGGATCGTGTTGTGATTGAGTTAAGGCCCATGCTTCCAACTGTTTAATAAACAGATTTTCATGCTGATTTAAATCTATATTAATATAGATTACGTAATAATAGATTTGAAGCCTTTGCATCACATTCATTGCTATAAAATAAAAAAAACGACGATAAACGTGAATACAAGAAAAAAAAGTTTTTTTTTTCATTTGTGATAGCTTCTTATCATATTTTTATCAGAGTTTTTGTTCGTAAAATAAAAAAATAATTAACGTAAGTTTTCTATGTGATATCAAATAACTTTATTTACTTTATTTATCAAGAAATTAGCAAAAATCGTTTGTTTTGGGGATATATACAATTATTTTGATTAAAAAAATTAAATACTTGACGCTAATGTTTTTACACCAACTTCATACCGTTGTTAAAATTTTTAGGTTAATTTATAAAATAACGTAGCTAAAGTAATCAAAGGATTTCGTTTAGTATACAATAACTTCAAACAAGAGGCAAGAGCATCAAAATAAAACAATAATAAAATGGAAAAGTGGGTGATTTTTATAGAATTTGTCGTATAAAAATTAATCCAAAAAGTGTAGTTCTCAGCGATCCGAGATCAGTCCCCTTAAGTGCCCGTCCCGTGCTCTGGGATCTTGTTAGTTTTTCAGGCGGTGTTGTTTATCATTCGGTGTGTCCTGTTGGCAAGGTCGTAACAAGTATTCCGTTTGAAAAAACCGATTGCCGTGTTATTAAACCGAAACGTGTCTTCGCATGGATGTGTAGTTGGCGGCTCACTTGGGCAATCACCGCCGGGTCATACGCCGAGCCGGAAAAATTAAAGGACCCACGAACATGCCCGGATAATAATACAAAATTATCAATTTAAAATTAGCGTGATTGTACAGAATCGTGATCAACAATAAATGTCGCCTCCGCTGCTTGTAGTGCCTCTATGTAATCTGTCAATTTTTTTAACTGGATTTTTTGTTAGTAACTCGGAGAAGAATGAATCAACCTATAGTTGATTTTATATATTTTTTAAGATAATTATTTTTTTTTAATTAAAAGACGGATGAAGTACTATGACACAAGCTATGAGACATATTGAAACTTTTTATAGAAAAGAGCGTCGTATAGAAATTTAGAGACTTGATATACTAGCATGTTGCTACTGGCCTTATGTTTGCCTGGTTTCTATTTTAAAAGCTAAATTTAATCATTACTATCTGCAATGTTTTCGTGAATAATAGACACCGCCAGCAATCTTGCTAATTATCTGCTGATCTCGTGAAATTAGTATCCGTCATATTGAGGATCTGATCTCAAGATCTGGCACCATATCTTCCCCAGCACGCTGCTCACCAGAATATGCTTCTCAAGACTGGGTTCTTTACGGCGTGTGTCATTGCCAAAGTAGTGAAAAGTGTATCTCAAACATATCATCTTCATGGTGGTAGACTGGTTTGATTTCTCATATCATACAAATGAAAAATAACTATTAGCAGTTTGAAAAATCACCATTGGGTTTTATTTTTCTTTACCATAAAAAATCACCTTGTAAAAAACATATTTTTAATTATGACGTCATGATTAGCTCAAAAAGCATATTTCCATCAATAAAATTTATTGTATGTCTCTGTTCGGAAAAAACGGTCAAATTTAGTGCAAAATACTTAATAATAATACATTGTTAAGGGCAGAATCGATGTTCGAAGTCTTCTGCTTGATACCAGATAACAGTTAAGAAAAACTTTTCGCTATGGAATAAAACGAGTGCAAGAGGCCAAAGGATCGATTGCTATGGTGACGGGTTAGTCAGTCAATGCGATTATGAGAAGCGGAGTCTCGACAAATGAAAATCTCCGTCTGCAATTTGATCCACCAGTGATAGCCAATAAAATCAGCTCAAAGCCTTTCATCGGCATCGCATCAACCTCGCGATTCGACTCCCCGGCCGATGGAAGCGCTAAAGGCCAGGATGTACTGACCGGGTAATTGGCACTCGAGTGTAAACTGCTTTGTTCTAGAGTAATTAAAACTTCGCCCACAGAAGCGGCGGCCATCCTGCGCGGTGGCGTGATGGCATGTCGGGCGAGACAACTTTCTAGCCAATCCCGAAGGTCTACGCTCGTCACGTGACCGAGTGCAGTGTTTCAGGTTGCGTTTTATGGACACTGGGTGTGCCAATCAAAGTGAAACACTAAATCACCGCGCACGACACTTCCGCGCCACCCTGTTGTCGTAACGATTGCGTAACGCCGGCCGCTTCCAAGCGGCGGAGTCGTTCCGCGCCGCTCGCCGATGGACATTTCTGTCATTTGTTCACATTCTGTACTTCATAGCCTGATTTTACATCACATTCATAAAAAAAAACATTGCACATACTATTGATAAATTTTAATTACAGTGCCTTGTAATTTTTTTCTAACAACAATTCACCTAAGAATCAAACAACTATTTAGAAAATTGAAAGTTAAAATAAAATTTACTTTTGACACAAAACACATATTGTGACAAAAAGAAAATGATTTTTACATAAAATACTTGCCTACTTGTGAGAACTAGTTAAAGAAATTAAAATTACTTAAGAAAATTTTCATCGAAATAAATGAGGAGTACTTTATATATAAAAGTAAAAGATTAACTTTAGATCAAAAAATTCTGATCACTGAAAATATTGAAACTATTGTTATGAGTCTCATACATAACCGGTGGTTTGGACGCCATATGAACCGGTTTACTTATCATTTTGACAATATTATTATACGTGTACTTTAACAGTTACATTATGCGAAGCATGACTTTTGAGTAAAATTCATAAATTTACCTAATTTAAGCTTCTTGCTTACGTGGAGAGCATGTCACAGTAAAAAAGGAGCTGCCATGATGAAGGCAGTGCATTTGCACGAAATGAAATGCGCACGTTTCCAAGAGAATAAAAAAATACGATGAATAATAATGTACAAAGAAGTAAGCAAATAATTTGTATTGAATGGCTTGCTGTTATATCAGCGTGTTTAATGACGTCCCCAGTAATTGGTGGCATATTACTTTCGAGGTCACAATTAAATATGCAAAACTCTACTGACAGAGATTTATCTTTTGTGCCATTGTCATATTTATAGAAAAATTAATACATTTCCATGTAGCTGATGGCCGTTTCGTGTCTCTGATGACAATGAGGCAAACGGGTTTCTAAATAAATAAACAACTCTTAGTTTCGTTTTGATTTGAAAAAACTTGATGCAAACTGAGATGTTTTCTTGATAAAATATGACAATAGCTGCTAAAATAATTGTGTTGAACATTATTCGATATTTTTTTTAGTTTTAATATCAGATATGATTAATTTATAGTTATTTTATTAAAACTTGATAATTAAGATTATGTTCAAAAAATTTGCATGCATCTATATAAAAAATAACATGTTTGATCTCAAAACTGATAAAACCGTGAAATATTTAATAAAACCTTGCTATATCATTAATGCATAAGATTAAGTATAATTTTTTTGTTGTGTGTTTTAAGATATAATTTATATTGATAGGAAAATATGAATTGAAAAAATTGTCTATATTAATTATTAACTTAGATAATAAATAATTATTAATTCTAGAGACTAGACACGCTTACATGCAATAAACATAACTCATAAATCCCCATACTTTGTTTTTTTGATATCTTTTTAGTTAAGTGTAAAACACTTAGAAAAATATTTAATAATTATTATTTGTATATAATTACGGGAAGTCCTGTGAAAAACTTTACTTCAACGGCGAAAAATATAAATAAAGCAATTGGTTTTGATATATATAATTTTTTAACATTATGTCTCGTTGTAGTAATAAATAGGCTTCATATCGAATGTCTTCACCCCATAAGCCATATTTTAACTTTTTAAAAAAAAAAGTTAACATTTTTATAAAATGTAAGTTGTAAGAAAATAATCATCACTTTAAACATATGTTTTGTTTATATTGAACTCATTACGATGTCGATTTTTGTATGACTTATGCATTTTGTCCCCTAATATCGCTATCAAACCAAGGTAGATTATTAGTATGAGAACTGACGTGTCAATCAGAAACCACACCCAAATCAGCTGATCGCTTTCTTCCCTTTGTCAAAGTCATTGTTAGTGACGTCGAATCAAAAAAACAATCTCTTCCGGTGCGGAGGGAAGGAAGAGGGGGTGCGTTCGCCGTGTTAGCATATCGATTTATCGAGGATTCACCCCTAAAATGCTGGTTTTCATGCTCATGTTGGTGTTCGTTTCATAGAAACAGTGAGATAGATTTAATAGATTATTTTTAGATTGGCGTTAATAATTTACCAGTCTGCGAAATATGTACATGTACATAAAACTTTTTGTAACGTGAAACCTCGTAAACTGAAAGATTTTAAAGCGATCTTGATTTTAATTATTTTATATGAAAAAACCTGATAGTTATTAAATTTAAGGTTTGACTGTCACAAGTTTTATCTTTGTTTAGTATTGACGTGAAAGTTTTGATAAAATCGTTTTTATATTAGAAAAAAATAAACGGATGCATTAACTTCCCGGGTGATTTGTTGGTTGTTTCCGGTTTTCGATAATGAGGTGTTGAAGTAAAGTATTAGAACCAGTATAAGATACTTATTTATAATAATATATTACCTGTTTCTTACTACTGAACGAATTTTTATTTAATGATTAGAAATCAATAATATAAACAGTCAATTTTTATTTGTCATTCTGAAATATGTTTGTGTTCAGTTTTCTATAAAACAAAGTAGACGTCTCATTTCCAAAGGAAGCTAAAGCTCGAAAAAAATTATTCTTATTTTAGTCGTAATGATTTTTTTTTCGATTCCTCTTATAAAATGTTGACTTAATTTTTATTTTAATGCTGTTGCAATATTAACATCATATAAACCTTCTACACGATAAGTGTTGACGAGATCTCACGGCCGCAAATGTAAATAATTATCTTTTAATGCTTAATTTGTACAACTGAAGTAAATTTGCGCGTATGGAGTAATCACTTCCTTTCTTATGTGTTGCAATAATAATGCACGTCGCCTGCAAGAATTCAAAAATTCAGGTATTGCGCAGTCAAGTAAATTGCAATCATTGTGAGATATTTTAATTTTATATTAGATTTTATCGATAGAGCAAATTTCCAATAGCGATGTACTAAAAATATCGCTTCCCGTGTAAACACAAGCAATCATGATAAAAATCACAGATTAGAATCTAACCACACCCCTTGGCGTTTGCGACATGTTTTACATTTTTAAATCATCAGAGTTTATTTTTACCATTATGTATATATGCACATCATAACTAATTAAATATTTGATTACTACATTGTTTACTCTACTAAGCCTGAAATGTGGAACTATAATTATCTGGAACTTTTAAGTCAGCTATGACTTATGTCGATTGATTTTTAGTTGTTTTCTGTATATGCTTATATAGATGCTTAATAACCATTTATTGGTGCCAGCCAGATAAGAATATTTCCATTGATTTCAAACAAAAAAATACTAGATTTTTTAATAACTGCCGCCGCCACTGCTCGGACTACTTTTCCAGAGTATCGTGATACCATTACGACCCGACCCTGTCAAAATAACACGCTTTCAACAAAATTAAAAGACATCCTCCTAATGGTGATCGCGTTTGTTCACAACGTCTCGAAGCAACAAATAATACCATACTTTCTTATTCTACCAATCATTCTACCCTTATAGCATCAAACCGCCCCTAGGACGGACACACCCTTCCTTTTTGTTTTATTACTTCAAATATTAAAGGCTACGATAATGATGCATCGGTACTGAACATTTTGCTCGTTTCGTGGCATTTCATAATATTTCGTCTTTCATGTTCTATTAATCCCCTACGTAGTTTAATAATATAATTTATAAATAGCGCACATGCGCTGCCAGTTATTTTTAATCTCGATATATTAATGACAAAACAATTAAGATATTACAAAATAAACTGCTCTGTATGTTTTTAAGAATTGCCTTGGTAGTTATTAAATATTTGTTTTATGTTTGGAGATTTAATAATCCTGACTATTTATTAGTATTTCGAGAGCTTATGAAAATCATCACTATCATTTAAATCCTACCATACGAAACTTTTCCATCCTGTAGCAAACCTATGCTACATTATTGTTTCTACCGAACAACATCAATACATTTTTATGGTTTTACAATAAAATAAATACTTTTCTATGAAGTTAGTCCTTAACTGCATATCATTAATTTTTCGAGACTAATTATAACTTATACTTAGCTTCGATTACTAAATCCCAACTTTGGTTGATCGTCTATATATTGATAATATATATTTATTTAAAGAATATATACTTGTATTGCGTAATTTGTAATATTTTAAAGAGTTATATGTATTTGTTGACATGAGATTGCAGTCCAATCATATTTAATTAGGTCGGTACTACAAAACCCGACCACAGCCGTAAACAACATAGAACAGCAACAAAAAAAAAACGAATTCCACAAAACCCATAAATCATAGCGTCAAAAAAAGCTTTCAAACACACCTCACTGTATCCTTTTCATTAAAACCTTCTAATCTAGTGTCGTACAGTTTCTACCTGTAATGGCTACAATCGTCCATCAAATTACAGCGCAGCCCGGCTGATGCTGGTGGCTGATGCTGGTGGCGAGGATCCCTGTTATTATCGTCGTCCCGTACAATTGTGATTGATTAAGGTTTTACGAAGAAACCGATCGGATTGCTTTCAAAAATACAAGCCTTTGAGCTGGGACAGGATTACCAATTCTTTATCCGTGCCTACTGTTTTGGGACAAAAGTTTAAAAGTTTGTGTATTAAAATATTATTAAACGACCAAAGTGAAGATGTTTTTAAGTTATAACTGTATTTAAAAAGTAACACGAGAATTATATTTGCGTGTTTATGTCCAAATTATTTAAATATGTATTGAAATAAGAAAGTTAATAATTTTACGGCAGAATATTGCACATACTTGCTATTTTTTGGTATTGAAAAGTAAAAAGTAATTTAAAATTATTTTGTATTTTTTGATCAGTCGTATAATCTAATAAAACGTATTTTTATTAAAAATCCAACTATTTAATCGTTTATAGAGTTTCTAATAAACATTTTTTTTAATCTTAAAAAAATGGTATATCCTTACTTTGTGCAATTCACCCGTGGGGGCTAATGGTTTATATAAGGGATCCCATTTAATTATATCGCAATTATCCCGTCTTTATAAGACACAGGCCATTTGGGGTATCAATTTAAAAGGAATTCTTTCCTTCGAATGAGGGGCCATCTTAGTAAGTTACAATTTTCTAACATTTAGCACGACGTGGCCTCGTAGACTTCATTCAATTTTATAATACAAAACATGGAATCAAATTCTCAACGAAAAGATATTTGGTACTGTTAGTTAGTGACAAACATTTTTTTAAAATATGTATATTAATATAAAGCAAAAATACCGAAAAATTTATCACTACTAATGAATATCTATCGTTAGGAATAAAACCAGTTCTGGAACAATAAAAAAAAATAAAATTAAAACCGTGATAATATCGAAAAGAATTGTTTCTTTTTTTTAAGTACCAGTTTCTTTATGTCATTATTTGATAGATAATTTTATCTTAGTCAATTTTCGATTAAAAATAGTAAGTTATATAATTTATTACTGAATAAAGTCTAGGAAGGATAATTGGTGTAGTCCTTCTCGGGGACAATTAACTCCTGACGGCTGAGATTAATGGTTCAGTGGAATGATGGCGTTTACAAAGGAACAAATAATGAACCCCAGGACGAATATATCACAGAAAATTCAGGAATATAATATCCCACTATTAAATATCCGACATAAAGTTTATGTTCTATTAAACGTTTTAGACAGATTATAAAATAGTTTTAAACGTGAGCGTTATTTATCAAAAATATACTATATTATGTGTGATACAATTAGAATTTAGGTACATATTTTGTTTAAAAAAAAACATATATATGTTAAACCAATAGTTACTACCCTCAGATAAATAATTTTTCTTGCAAATATAATTAGTTTCAGTAATATTTACTTATGTACTTTTCCGTTGGAAGATTTTTGTACAATGAAATAAATACCAGCTAAGTATCAAGTCAGATATGTTTCTTAGTGTTTTTTGAATTTTTAAGTATTTAGTTTTTATTGTTTGGATCTATTAAAGAAAATAATGATAGTTAAGTGCTTTTAAAAAAAACTCCTTCTGAATAAAACGACAATCATAAAAATGACTGCTAAAGTGACCGATTTTTTGTTATAAACTGATTTACACTACCAGTGGTTCAATGTAAAAAAAACCTTGCCTAAGGTTGCGTTTAAACAACAATTTAACAGGGGAAGAATTTTAACTTATCTCACTTATCTTCAAATTTATAAAAACACAATTTCGGAAGAATTCTTTTATAAGAAGTTGCGACTATATGGAAGCGATCATTTCTAGTTTACAATAAAACAACGAAACGCGCTGAAATGGGTTCAATTAAATAATTATTTAATGATTTATTTATTTAGCAAAAAAAAAAGTTGCATCAGTTTGATTGCACTGCTTGACGAATTACGACAGGCCATTATCCAACACAGGTTTTCAGTACTGCAAGTTTTTACATATCTTTGAGCCATGTCACGTATGTCGATTTTCATTAATTCAACGTCGTGAAAATGCAGTTATGTAAACTTTTAATTAATTAACATACCAATGTTTGATATTTCACATACCTGTGTACTCACTCGAAGCTTATATTACAAATAAAATGTTTTTATCATATCAACCGGCAAGAACCTGACCTAACATAATCCGGTGCATTTAACTAAAAATAAAATGAGGTACATCTTTACTTTTATGACAATAACAATAATTATTTTTACCCCTAATGTTTTTGACATATTGTAATATTCAATAATTTTTAATAGATTTAATATTTTTTCAGAAATTACTTAATGAAATTCCACTGTTTTTTTGCTATATCAATCTAGCATGTTAACTATAAAATTAGAAATATAAAAGTTGTAACAGCATTTAAAATATTAATTTATAAAAAAATATAATAATCAATCATTGTAATATTTTCTCACTGTAGCTAATTAACATCATTACATACTAATATAATGACATAACTCTTTTATCATGAATTCATGGGCTCGGAAATAAAAATATTTTTTATTATTTTAAAAACGGACAAATGTATTTTTTAATAAAAAAAACAATTTGTATCGACAAATACAATATCTTCGATAAAACTGAAACAGCCCCGATTATATCACTTTGGAATTTTCCTGCCAGAATGGAGTCGAATCGGGAACCTCTTGAAGCTAATTTAATGATAATTTTGCTATTAAATTATTAAAAATTACATTTATATATACACATACACAAATAGCCGAAGCAAATTAGCATTGGCGTGTGAAATAAATGTCTACTCCGGGAAGGTCTCATCCAATAGTCATATGAGGTGATCACCGATAATTATTCAGAGATGTGGTCGGGAATCTTACGGCTTTGATGAACAACTTTATATCATTAAGCCGCCGTGAGATTCCCATACAAAAGGAGCTTAGTACCGGAGATATAAATATTTATAATCAAAATTATGCAAGAATTAAAACAATTAGACAAATATTAAATGAAACATAATGACAGTTATAAACCGATCCAATTATCTTAGCCGAATGCTATCCAGTAGCTTGAATATTTACTTAATGATTGTAAGCTCCGTAGCTTTAACCAGGTAGTCACAAATTTGTAAAACATATAAATTGTCACTATGTTTTTAATGATCCTGTATTGTTTTACTATCCAATTTCACTGAGCACTGATCAAACCAATAAAGAGCGGTGAATTATAATAATTTATAAAGTGAATCGTCATTATTTTGGTTTTCATTTTAAAATCAATTTAATAAGAATTTCTATCCGCTGTAGTCGTAATTGTTTCCAACGACATATTACGATCTCGACAGCCAGATCTTCGGTTAGCTGTAAATCTATAATAACAAGCCAACAAATGAAAGGTCCACACTTCCTGTATCGGGCCTTAACTAGTGATGGGCGCTGCAAAGAAAAACCGTAACAATAATGTATGTATTATATCTGAAAAGCAGCTACTTTTATCTTCGTATATATGCAATATTTCAAAACTTGAAATATATTTGAAAAAATTCAATTATTTAATAAATTTTGTTTTTTTTTTGTAAAATATTGATCTGTAAAATATTCAAAAGTGAAATCTTGATCATAGTTGAATTATTATTATTTTTAAAAAAAAGCCTATTCTGTGTGTTTAAATAAAGCAGGTTCATTAAATAGCCTCAATTGTAGCAGCTTTTTGACCCACCACTAGCCTCCGGACAAAGACAGCCGCTGACTCTAATATTGAAAGTTCTAAAGGTTGATCGTAATCATAGCGGACGGACGGTGGAGGCAATTCCAGGTGTCGTTTCTCAAGACAAGACAATACGAAGTATGGAAATGAGCTCCTTCGGCCGCCACCGAATCTAAAATATTCACCTGCCTACAGTGCATGTCGGCCTCAGGTGAGACGACCAATTAACCGTCTGTTGCGAGAGAGTCAAGCGCCTCTTTTGTACTAGACAATGCAGGTTAAAGTCCCAAACTAATATGATGGCTCGCTCGACAAATCTAGATCAGAGAAAAAAACCACGTGAGATAGATCACTGCTTGATATACAAATGCTTTCTTGACCAAAAAGATAGTGGGTACATCGATGTAATGTTCATATTGTATCTTGGAAATTGGTCGCGTATATACTTATACATGAAAAACGTAAATTTATATTTATTTCCGTATTATTTTCATTATAGTTTATTTCTTTCATATTCTGGATTTGATCATAAAGTAGATTTAGTAGTAAGTCTTGTAAGATTGACTAGATTACAAAAATGAACAAACAACATAACAGACATTCACAAGATGATCAATATTAAATTATCTACCGTTACTTTTGAATGCAAGGCTCAAAGAAGTTATTTGGTTTTCTTTTTATTTTGAATTGGTATTTTACAAACTTCGGTGAATTTTTATGACAAATGGTTCGGATATTAGGAATTGGTCTAGTTTTTTTGCACGTAAACGATTGCGCCATACGTTTTATAAAAGAAATAAAAATATACTGCACTATGTGTAATGTGTTGACAGCACGTTAAAACAAACAAGAGTTCTACCAAATAATTTTATTTAATTATTTTTCTTATTTTGCATGTATACACAAGGTAAAAACATTGGGAATTTTTGTTACATTTACTCTTTTATTAACCAACTTAATATCTGTCATCACATTAGTATTGCATCATACTGGGAAGTGGTCATTGAGAATTTCTTACTTTATTGCTACGGTATTAAACAATGATCCAACCGCCTGAATTATTCACTTTTAATTACAATTGCTAAGCAAATTTACAATAACAAGACCAATAAAATATTTTTGCGACTTGTTTATTTTAAGTACTCAGAATAATGAATATGGTTATGAATTATTAATCAAATTTCATGTTCTCATATTTAAACGAACCATCACATTGTTGTGACGATGGATAATTGAATAAAAAATATTTTTTGATATTGTTTGTAAAATAGACAAAGAAATAACAATGAATCATCACAGTAAACAGACCCCCAAAAATTATAATAAATCCGTCATTTGTAAACCTTATTATCACAATATACATGGTTAATATTTTGACATGTTCAATAAAGTTTTAATTCACCCATAAGGTCGCCTTTTTTATTGAAATTATATAAGTGAATTTTATTGTTATAAAGCTACTTCCCTCTTCAATTGCTCTTAGTCCACTGATTCATTACCGAACCCTTACATACTCTCAGGGCACAGAATGGCAGTCATGCATAAGCAACAGAACGGGAAGAGCTAGGAGGGCATTTCTTTCAAGCCCAGCGGTTAATGCATTCTATGTGGACCCTTCAAATAATTCGTTATTTTGAACAGGTTTTATTGCGAGGGAGGCATTTCTGCCAAGCCCGGCGTTTAGTACATTCTATGCGGAGACTTAGAATTTTTTTTTTTTTTTTTGAATAGGGCAGATTTTATGGTATTTAAATGTATAGGTTATTGATATGTATTTGATTGAGGCTGTTTGTTTCGTTTTGTGGAAGCTCGTCGAGTGCGCGACTCCGAGAGCGGCGCCGGGGAGGCTCGGCGCAGGAGCGGCGCGCTGGCGTGTGAAGTGCTCGGCCGACTGGTGAATAATGTATGAGCTCCGGTAATTAAGCTAATGACAGTGCCATCTTCGAGAATATGAAGAAATAATAATTGTTACGGGCCCACGGCGGCCGGCCGCGTGAGGCGACTGCGACCGCATACTAATCGCGAGGGTGGGATCCGATGCCTCCAGCCGGCTCGATTGTCGTACGCATTGTGCCCATATATTCTTCACGCTTTGCGCTAGAATTTTTTATTATATTTAAAATAAAATCTCTCTTATATTTATGCACGCTATTAAAAACCTAAAATCAAAAGTAGCAATAGCAAAAAAATATTCATTTTTGATTGGAGGTCAGTATGCTGTACAAAGCGTTGATTTTATGAAAAATACACTTGTTTTTACTGCGGGTTAAAATAATGACATTGGTTTCAATATGATGCAAAAATAATATTTACTTATTCTCAATATGATATTTGATATCAATTTTAGATAGAAATTCAATATTAACCCTTATACCGCTATAAGCATGATATTTAAAAATAAAACACGACTAACCAATTTACTAAAAAAATCAAGACGACAATAGTAACAGTAATTAATATGGCAAGTTAATCACAACTACAAATTAAACCTGCAGATGTATGCATATACCTCGTATTTAATTTTGATAAAGTTATAAATTATATTAAACAATTTTATGGTTTACTGACCTAAAAATTGTACTGCTTAGTTACATGTTCAAATGCTTCGATTGTGCACTGCAAGTGCACACTGATGATATCAAAAACAACACATTAATTTTGATTGCATTTTTGCTTTGTTCACTCCTGCGACTGCACCGCGTCATGCAGTCTCTACTCCACTTTTTGCTAATAAAATGCAAGCCCCACATCCTGTCCTTGCTTTCCGACCGCTCGTCCGTACGTAGTCGCGGATTTCGTTCGGAGATTATTGACATGACAAAAAAATATGAAAACCTTGGAAAAAAACCCGCATTCGTTGTTATTAATTGTCTTGTGATTATTCTGTTATTTTTGCGCTACTAATTAAAACTGATTAATTATTTGAGACTGGCCTAGAGAATTCAAGCTAAAATAAATATAGCACAGAGTGCTTTATATGGAAGCGTAATTTAAGTCCCCTCTGATATTCTTAGTCACCAATTTACATTTACTATACTTATAAAATATAATTGTATGTTTGAATATCCTCTGAATTGAGTAAACATAAATATTTTTTTAAATCATAATATATAAATATATAAATTTTACCTTTGCATTTCATGATATTGCAAATCTGCTTGGCTTGTTGTTTAATAGACATTCCGCGACATTCACAAACATCAAAAACGAAGCGAGTTTTCATTAAAACCTCAAACTTAAAGTTAAACTCCAGACGGGTCACGCTACAATGCCAGGAATTCTCTCAAAAGAGAATCTAGAATTGTTCACTTTGTCTCTGCAGCTCTAACAAAACGCTCGTATTATGCAAAACACTAAAGAATTTTTGTATTATTACACTGGTGGGTGGGGCGAATATTTAGATTACAAGCTAACTTTTTATCAACCATATAAAGAAAACTATTTTCAAAAATCTTAAAGTAGTACAAAAATATTTTTACTGATATATAGCAAATTTTTATAAAATAACATTTATTTTTTACAATCAATATTTTACTTGCTCATATGACTAAAAATTCAAGATCATACGCATGTTTTTATTTTAAAACTAATTTATTTTTCATTGAACAATAGGAAATATACAAACTTATCAATATATTTATAAATAATTCCAATGACATCTTATGTGCAATAATTTTAAAAGCTTCAAATATTTATTACGATTTTAGTATGATAAATGGCTACCGCAAAACAAAAAATATAAATAACTTCCAAATATTTTTTTATGATAAAAATAGCAATAAAACATGTAATAGTAAAATGATTACTATCAAATTTGAATTAAATTGTTTATATAATCTAAGATCTCTATATAGCTCTTGTTTTTATTTATTTATTCGTGAATTACAAAATTTGCACTAGGAAGTACAAATTAACCAAAACGCAGTAAAGTAAAAAAAATAAAGTGCAAATAAACTTGCATTTCATTTTATAATATGTTACTGTGAAACACTGAAAAAAGTTTTCTCTGTGTAGCCTCTAAGGAAACATAATTTTGACAATTCTGCGGAATTCCCCGGCCAAGTTGTGACCGTCCGCGATGTTTATTTATTTGTGTGTTATTATTGTTGCAAATTACAAAGGCTGCGCTGCCCGCGGCGTCCCATCAGAGACCTTCGTCAAACAAAATTAAGAGGCCCGAATGTTCCTGAAATTCTAAGAAAAGATGGCGGAGATTGTGTGCGTCGCTGTGAGAGGATATTATTATTCTTAATTTTATATATACGACCTATAACTTATGAGTAGTAAATTACAGGCTTGATAAGTATCTCACCTTGTGGACTAAAAATTTGGCATTTATGGTTTTATTAACAACGCGTAACAATAAAATACTCACATTACCTTCTTCATCAAGGTACGTGTATACCATAATATTTTTATCGCGGTGTTTAACAGTTTGTTTTATACTACATAAATATACTCAATATATATATATATATATATCTACATACGTATATAGATACTGGCTTCTCTCTTGTGGCATAGTAATTACAATACAGGATTTCTTTTGGTGTCGATAGTCATTAATCATAAACCAATAAGGGTAGCGGCTGCGGTAATGATAAGGGTGGGAGGTCTTGGGAGCGATGGGAGGGCCGGGGGTAATGAAGGAAAGAAAATCAATCCCCTGGGGGGAAGTGGGGGTGTGAAAAGCGAGGGAGTGTTGACATGGACTTCTTGATTTATTTTGAAGGTTTGCTGCATTATCTTTAATATAAATTTAAAAAAACAAGCTATCAAATTCATTTCAGTGATTTAAAAAAAGTTTCATTAGCGGGAGTTTTTATACATATAATTTTTTAAATAATTTTATTGGTAAAGTGGTAAGTTGTTTGACTATATATATATTAGGAAAATATTTTTTTTATTTAAAATAGAGTATCAACAGATAAAAAAATTAAAAACTAAGTATTATTTAATTTTATTTTATAAATCAAGTATTATTATTAGGTTATCTACTGAAATACCAGAAACATTCAAATAATGACAAAGCGACCGTAAAACACAAGGGTGCAGTGCACCCCGAAATTCCTATCAAAAACTTCCCAAAGAGTCGTGAAAACTCAAAAAGCATCCACTCGTGCATACCGAGGGGGCTGAGGGCGATTTCAGACACTCTATCATAAGAGAACATTCAATTACACAGAGACACGCCATGACGCCCCAATCATATTTCCTTAGAAAAGCAGCCGGTTCAAAAGTTTCCCGAACATCCATCACGTATTGTCAACCCGCGTCAGCCCGCTATCCTTTTCGCACCATTATTCCCAGATACAGCGTGAGACAAACTGCGAATCGACGTACTTAAAAAATGTATTTATTTATTTTAACTGTATGTTTGTTTATGTAGATAAGTTGTCGCGTATGTGCTCTCGCAGTGGAGCCTCGTATATTCTCAATGTACTCAATGAGTCACTTAGAAAAGATGACAGAGTAAAAAGTGAATAAAAATATTCAGTATGTCAGTGGGTCACGTGTTATTAAATTACTTCAGAGGAGAGTTTAAATAATAAATAAAAAAAATTGTAAAAATCAATTTAATCAAAAAAACAATAAACACTTATAGAAAGTACAATACATTTCTAAAGCTTTTGTAATTTTATATTTATTTTCGTTCTTTACACGTTGTTTTACTGTAAATAGACTCATGATTTATTTAAGAGCTATCAGTATCAAACTATGTATTCAATATTACATAGTTTCTGTAGTATTTTGTAAATTTGAAAAAGCTTTCAGAGTTGTTAATCGTGTTGGATTTTTTAAATGGACCTACAGTTTTGAAATAAATGTATTTGTTTACTGATTACCCAGATGCACCAAAATACATTATAAAAAGTATATTTTATTTAAAATATTCCTACTGCTTGTATTCTGTTACTGTTGGTGGATTTAAAGATATAAATTAAAAAATATATTCAGCTTATTTTTCTATGTTCCCTGAGTTTTGGCTCACTCTGTACATCACACGTCTCGTCCGACATACCCTTTATTTGCCCTCTGCGCTTCCGTCCCGCTCCCCCCTGCCTGGTGCGTACTGCGAGTTGTGTTTTGTCCCTGTCCGTAGTTTTCTGCTTTAATTGTTTTAGTCCCATCCAGTTTGTTAGGCAGTGTCAATCAAAGGCCGGGAGTTAAGTCAACCGTTCACGAGGAAGTTTGCGATTTACACCGAAAACTATTCGAAGATGTATAATGCCTTTAACATGTAGGGGGAATGAAAAGGCCAGAAGATTTAAAAAATATGTTAAATCATACTATTTTCATATATCCAAACGCATGTCTTTGAAGTAATAAATATAGTAAAAGATAAATGATTTTACGTAGATTTTTTTTTAGTATTGAATTAATATTTTCTAAGAAATATTATCATCATTATTTTTTATTTTAATGAAAAATGACACTTAAATCTTGAGACTTCCCATAAATACAACTTTAATTTAGGTTAGGTTAGGTTAGGTTAGGTAAGTGTTAGGCAATGTCAATCAAAGGCCGGGAGTTAAGTCAACCGTTCACGAGGAAGTTTGCGATTTACACCGAAAACTATTCGAAGATGTATAATGCCTTTAACATGTAGGGGGAATGAAAAGGCCAAAAGATTTAAAAAATATATTAAATCATACTATTTTCATATATCCAAACGCATGTCTTTCAAGTTATATATATAGTAAAAGATAGATGATTTTACGCGAATTTTTTTAGTATGGAATTAAAATTTTCTAAGAAATATTATCATTATTATTTATTATTTTTATGAAAAATGACACTTAAATCTTGAGACAACCCATAAATACAACTTTAATGTAGGTATTATAAATGTGGCGTTAGAAGAAGTAGCATTTTCCGAAGAATGGAAATTTTTCGCTGCAAATTCCGAGATTGCATCCAGAGAGCGGAGCCTCTGTTCCCATAAACACTTATAAATAATGGATACTTACTCCGCCAAGTCCCTAAGTTCCCACCTCACCGGATGTTAATTGCATTAATATTTAATTCGGCGCGTCTTTATACTGAAACTTGCGTTTTTACCTTTAAGTAATAAACACTAAGGAGTTATCACGAAGGGAGCTTCTACTACGGGCTAGGGAACTCGGGTTTTTATTAATTTAGCTACCCCTTTTCTGTCTGCTGTATTCCTATGGGATCATTTGAGATATTACTACGGGGAAGTAGAATATTTCAATTTTCTTCAAACTCTCGTATTATCATTGTTATTTTAATAGCATGATTATTTTGATTTCATCTTTAACACCCGTAAAAAAATATTTACAATATGCAAGTAAAAAAATATTTCCCTTAATCTTGTAATACAATATTGATTATTTAAATAAGTCTTATTACGCGTACTGAATAATATATTAAATTTTACGGAATAAACTAAATCGATCTCAAGACCTGACGTTAAACTAGAAATCACTTCTTAGTATAGTTGTAAAAATAACTTCGTGTTATGATTTGCGTCGACCGCGTGGTTTCGTGTAACAGTGCGGAAACAAAATCAGCTGCAAGAAGCATGTCGCTGAAGAGGCAACAATATCAGCAAAGCCATTGTTGGAGAGAGCAGTCGAAGCCACCAAAATAACATACCGAACTGGTAGGTCCCTGATATATATTAATGTCACACTGCGAGCATTGTTTAAATACAAAAATACCACATTTTGAATAAAGGTTATTACGTACACATACAATCAAATAATAGCAGTATTGCTTTAGATTTTATAACATTGGTTATTTGGTGGACGTGTACAAGTTTACATATCAAAACACAGTTTTCAATCACTATAAAAGTACTTATATACGTATCGAAAAAATTGTACCGATATTTCAATTCACCTTATCCAAATATTAAAAATCTTTCTTACATACACTTTTTCATAAAAAAGTATCACATGAGTATTTATAAGTTTGCAAAAATATTAAAGCATAAGACGTAATATTGTCGTAATCGTTATGTACATTGACGTAAAATTAGAATCCCATAGCAGATATAATAAAATCCACTCACCGCCATAGCTCCGGTTGAGGAGACGCGGCGATCCACTGTGATGGTGAAACTGAGCATTGCGCCATGAAGCATATCAAATGTCCCGTGAATCTAAACCAGCACCGGCGATAAACCACTTCTGCCGTGGCTCTCTTGGTCACGAACGCCACCGAAACCACTGGAGAAACCACAGCAACCACGAGGGCGACGACGAACCGACCCGGCACTTCAAAACCACGCACTGGACTGTCGGAAATATAAGCATTTCGATGCATTTTTGTGACAACCAATATATCTACTTGAAAACTGGATTTTTTCAGATTTGGTATTCAAGTGAAAAAATGTTACATTCTACATCGGCATGTTTTAAGTAAGCGAGTGCGAAGAAATCTATTATACACTATTTTTATTTCTTTTTAAAAAATATATATTATACAAGCTCTGAAATATTACCCTTTCTCTATGAATTGAATATTTTTATTTAATATTTGAAAGTTTTATATATATGTGAAGACTTTTTAGTAGAGCTAATTTTTTTTAGCAGAACAGTGAAATGGTAATTACGAATATGGATTAAAAACGTATTTACCTCATTATATATATATCTCAAATAAATCATATAAAATTTACTTAAGTGCAACAGTTTTTAAATAAGATGATAATTTCGTTTTAATTTCAAATAAAATATAAGCTGTATTTTTTTTAATTACGATAATTAATATTTGCAATTCCATAGCAATAGAGTATTATTGCAAATAAACAAGCATTGCTTATGTTAAAACTTTTGTCAAATTTTAAGTATTTTCTACAAAATGCCGTCACGTCCTTGATATTTCACATCTTTAAAATATTAAATAGGTAAATATCAACTCCTTTCCTCATAATTTGAAGGTTTGAAAAGACACCATGATACTTTGTCATTTTTAAGCTCTCTACACTCGTCGAGACACACTAGTCTATAGCGTCCTCTTTTGGGTTGTTTTCTTAAGCAAAAGCACCAAAAAAAACATTAAAAAAAGGGACGCTATTTGCTGATTGCAAATCGGTCGAAAGTTGTGTCGCTGCGTGTGTAACAATGTAATGAAACTGAAACAAAATACAGGTATAGTATGACGTGTACATAACGAGCATTCAAATGTCACATATGTTATAGAACAAACGAGATACGAGACCCCCTGACCTCACAGGTACAATATGAAGCCATGAAATTTGTATTCGAATACGATATTCATCGTTTGGTGAGAACGATTATTTTATCATTAGATGATGGCCATGACTTCTTAAAACAAATACGTACAAAAATTATAACCATTATTGTTTTTTTACCAAAATTTTGTACCTTTGGCTGCAAATGTATATCTCGATTATCATTGTTATCTTTTCAACCAAAAAATCTGGTTAAATTGAGAATATTCTTGAATACTATGTCTATAACAATCGCGTGTATTTTTTTAACTTTACTAAAAAGTTTTCACATATCCTCTTCCGGAAAATCAAAAGCGTTGTAGCACGATTCTCACTATTTAAAAAAACTGGACACTTAAAATACTATAAAATATATATTTAATATTAGGTGAACAAGGTTTACCATGAAAAAATAAAAAATACTAAAAAAATGATCAATAGGTTTATTATTTAAAATCAATCCCATTTTATATGCAAAAAATGTTTAATTTTCACATTATTGGTGAATCGTAACTTAAAACAAATTATAATCGCTATAAAAGTTCTATTATAAAACACATAGCATGTGTTTAATTATATTGAAAGTCATGCAGTAAAATTTGTTGTTACTAAATCACAGCAAGGTTCAAATTTTCACGACAAAAGGATGTCATAGCAAAATATCAAGACTTAAATATTACCTGTGATACAAATAAGTATATTGATGAAATAAATATTCGTAACATTTGTTAATATTACGTATTAAAATATGGTCACTGTTATAAAGGTACGTATTTACAAGTGAGTTTCGTATGACGTAAGGCAAGCCTTCGTAAGTCAAACGGTGATTGGAAGATCGTGAATGTCATCTATTTTTTTTAATACCTCAGCAAGTTGCAGTGCGCGAGTGGGTATTATTTGTTTATTTTTTGCACATGTTGAAATGGTCATAACTTCCTAGTTAAGATTTGTTGAAAGACATAAAAAAATAACGATAGGATCTCCCGAGTCTAGCTTGTACTGTAATCTTGCCCACCTACTTAAGCTGATCGTCTTATTGAACTTTATACGTCATCGATTGAAAACAATAATTGTTAGTCATTATTGGCATGGGTAAAAAAATATTGTTATGAATTGAAAATTATCTTATTTACTCGTACTTTTTAGAAATAGCAATGTAGCATGTTTTTAAAAGATTATTTCCAGTGGAATAACACTATTCTGAAACATCTACACTGAAAGATTATTAACTAAGTCTTATTTATAGGTTTTATACATATTAAAATACTTTCAAATATGAAATTATGAAATATTGATAATTAAAAGTGATTTGGATGAATAAAATACCTTATAGTTGGCATACTAAATTTTTTTTTGTATATATGTCTATACAAATATTATGAATTAAAAGGAATTGCTTTTTGTTACAATTTGTATTTATTAAATAATTGTTGAAATATTCATAATAATTTTATATAATATATATTTTATCATACAAAAAATTATCTGATAAAATACTATTTTTATTTGAATATACGGTTAAATATTTATACAAACTACGAAATACTGTAAATGAAAAACTAAAAGATAAGCCAAAGCATATTACTATTGATATTTGACAGTCGGATCCTAAAGTATTACCATTGTTTCAAACAATAAAACCAATGAAATATTATATAATATATTAAGTAGTAGCGTGCAACCTGACCCATAAAAGAATAAAGCAAATAATACTCAGTAAAAGTCCAATGATTAAAATTAAAGCTTATTAAATATTATTAAAATTTACAGTTTCGGTACGTTCTAAACTTTTACTAAGATTTTACAGTTGTTTTGCTTGTATGCACCTCATGCCACTGAGTCTAGTGCAATATCTATATCAAATACGAAAGTTCCTATGTGTGTGTGTTTTTTTATTATATACCCATCGTCTGACAGATACATCACAAAACATCAATAACTTGCGGAAGACAATCGACAGGCATCTACTATGCCGCAATTAGCCCAACAGTAAACTCATCTTGTCTCACAGTTAGCTCTTGCATATATTGTGACAGTGTAAGCCTGCCTTTTGTATTAGCACTGATTATCACTTAATGCATGGACGTGCTCATCAACATGTGATTAATTCCCTGACGCCATTGTAATAACTCAAGCCTGTATGTCTAGAAAATTTTCTTACCTTCTGACATTGTGAACTTTTAAAAAATTAACAGAATTTTTTTCTTACAATCCCTTCCTATAAGATCAATAAAATCTTATCTAGAATAGGTATATGAGTTTTTTGGTAAATAAATCAGACCATTTAAGCGCCTGTCTTTTATTTTAAATGTATCGTTTTAGTTATAAAGCCTCTAGAGATAAAAAAGTAAGAAATCGATGTCAATGCCAAAAACCTTCTTAACAAACCGTTCAAAAAAATACCGTAGAAGAATAGTTTGAAATAATTACAATTTTTTTTTTAATATATTAAAATAACTTGTGTATTTTAGTTTTCTGACAACTAGAGATACTTATACATCTAAAAAAAAATTTAAACGATTTTGCATATAATTTAAAAATCCAATGGCGAGCCCAATGGCATTTTTCTATTATTATTATTTAATTTAAACTTGTAATAATTTTCAGCTTATGGCCAAATATTGCCTATTTGGGAGTGGGGGTATAATGAGTCATAAAAACACAATAATATCACAATTATATTTTGATATTTGCATTATTATTTTTATATATATGATATTTTGATTAAAAATGGAATTATACCGCATACTTTCTGGCAAATGAGTTGAATAATTATTTTTTTACGCATCCCACTTTCTTGTTTCCATCCAGGCACCTAAGCATTTTAAGTGTTAAATTATTCTAGGTGAACGATTTTAAAATCTCTGTTAATAAACACAACATTATTAACAGTGATATCCACCGTAAAGATGCAAAGAAGAATGCGGCAAGTGCACTGAGAAAAGTAAGCGCTATGCAACAATGGACCCTAACTTCGTCACCGTTGTTCGTTAATTACGAAAATTACCTGGAGCAGTAATTGCTTACTTTTAAGATGCAGTGGAAAAATAAGGGGCAAACTGAGAATTGAATGCTGTAATAAAATAATTAATAGTACTACTCTTGTTATACTGAGAATATGCCTTTTTCCTTCTTCTCGAAGAACTGTCAACGTATTATCTACATTGAAAATATAGTTAGTTTTTTTTTTATTTAACTGAACATAAATTCAGAAATTTTTGTGCTCTTATTATCAATTAATCTCTTCAAAACATTCCTTTATTTCTAAAAGTTCTTGGGCTAAAACGGTACATGTAAAAACTTTTTTTTCATTTATTTTACAGTCAAAAGGCATATTAAGATTTGATAGTACGAATAAGAAGCTACAAGAGAAGATCCATGTAAATGTAAACGAACCTTTAAAAGCATTTAAAGGCAACTATGGCTGTGACCACCCACTTTGTTATATAGAAAGCGTGTATAGATAACACTATAGTAGAAATGATTTTTTCCTTGTGTGTTTCCTTTCTCTTTCAACCTGGAGACAATTTATAAGTACAACAGGACTAAAAAAACTTGGGATAAGACACGTAAGTATGCATGCTTACCACTTTACAAACATTGTTCTTTAAGGGTCTAAAGTCGCATATTTGAGTTTTTTGACCATTTGCTTGTACCTATTGCGAAAAATCGACTGCACCAATCAAAAAAATTTAAATGCAGAAAGTTAGATACATCCTTTCTTCTACTACCATTTTACCATTTACAAAAAAAGAGTCATAAATATTTAGGATTCTTGGAACAAGAACATCGCGAAACTCCAATCCCGAAAAATCGGAAAAACACATATTTATCATATTAAAAGTAAATTATAAGAAATAAAAAAATGGTAGTAGAAGAAAGGATATATCTAACTTTCTGTATTTAATTTTTTTTAATTGGTGCAGTCGATTTTTGCAATAGGTACAAGCAAATGGTCAAAAAACTCGTATATGCGACTTTGCCTCTTAAGAGAGTAGCATTTTTTTTTTTTTTTTTTCATATTTCCAACGATTGCAACTTCAGTTCTAGGTCATATGCACGTTTATCATAAAATCTAAGTCCATTAATTTCAGTTGTGATATTTCATATCAAACGTCCAATTTCACAGTTCTCGCTTGCAACAGTTGGACGTGATGCCACACACTCGTACGACAGCGGCGAGGAGGTCCGGCCTGGAGCTGGCGCAAGCCCCGGCCGCTTGCGCAAGGACCTCTAATACAATGGTCACTTTTAATTGAATCGATTATTTACCTGCACGCCCTGGCTGTGATAAAAGGTACGCTATGAAATGTGCTCGGTTAGTTTCGTAATGCGGCAGTTACTCCAGGTGTCTTCTGTAATGAACGTTGCCGGGTCGTGAGGATTTCTAAAGATCAAATATTAAAAAAATATAACAAAAATCAATTTTTGAAAATATTTTTTTATTCATTGCAATAAATATTTTTTTAAACGATTATTCTGATTATTTAAAAGTTTTTTCTGATTGAAAAGCAAATCATGTGGTATTATAATTTAGTGAAGTTGTGATACTGAAAAAAATCATACTACGTAACAACCATAAAAATAATTAAATATTTTCCTCTTATCTTCTTTTTGACAAAACTGTTATATTTTACACAAAAAGTACTTGTTAAATTATATAAAGAATTATACATAACAATTGTTGCAGTCTGTTTTCATCGCTTCCATATTATTCGTTCTATCATTACTAAAGGCAGTTCTATCCTTGTTATCTAGTTTGAAGTTATTTATTTATTTGATGTACACAACTCATGTAAAAAAAAGGAATTTTCACTTATTTTCCCTGCGTAACACAATAATGTAAATAAAAAAAATACGCTACCACCCAAGTCACACATTGCAAGCCCCACAACCTGCACGCAGGATCAGTGTAAATTTACATAATGAAAAATAAAATAATCTTAAAATTTAATATTTTTTTTTGCAAGGGTAAAATTACGCGCTCAAAGATAAATTACACCAACAATGAAGGAATCACACTTGGAATACAATTATTGAAACTACAGTTGCATAGTTGGCTTTCTCGATTGCTCGTATAAAAAATCAGCCATTGCGACGTTTCTCTTATCGTCGTAATCGAGGCTGAGGAGTCGGTGCCTGCCGGCGCACGAGCTCGGCTCTCGTTACAATGGCCTGCACTTCAGAGTCCATTATGCGCCATGGGCCGGCCCATCGGCGCGAGGTTTGGCCATCACGCCTGCCGCGGAGGGCTGCCAGCTGATACTTGACCACTTCACGGGAGTAGCCACTATTTCTAAAGAATCAACATAAAACATTTAAAAAAATACCTAAGCCAGCGTGAGCTTACCCAAACTTGACCGTTTTACAAAATGTAGCTACATAATAATTATTACTAATATGATTAGGCACATTAGTTCATATATAGAAGATGATTTTAAAGAATCTCTCTGAACCCACATCCTCTGGTTTACATGACCGGTGTACTATGGGTTCACATCCCACACAAATCACGATGACATTTTTCTGAGAGTTTCTTTAAAATCATCTTCTATATATGAACTAATGTGCCTAATTATATTAGTAATAATATAATAAACCCGTAATGGGTAATAAATACGCATCTGATTGACGTTTAATAAAAAAATCGACATATGTACATAATAATTATCATAATAGGTGCTAATAGTAAAATATGTTTACTTGTTGTTTTTAAGAGGCTTGAGAGAAAGCGTGTACTGTCAAAACAGAATTTTAAAATTTAGTTTTATATCATTTTACTATCAGTTATTATTATTTATTTTTAATAAATCCGCACTTTTCACCAATACAGGTACATTTTCGTTAGTACAACAGAATTTTCCACGTTGTATCCTGAAAAATGATTTTTTTTCAATGTATTGCTATTTATATAAGCTGAATTTTTTTAACTGTTATACATAGGAATTTTTAATTGCATATCATTATGTATAATAGAATAAATTCAAACGCTGCTAATATTTCCTCATCTCGGCGCTTTAGCGTTTTCTATCAGAATAGCCCCTTTCGAAAGGCACGGCTAAGAACTCAATCCTAAGCCACTGGAAGTGACCGTCCGGCATCTTCCACCAGCGGGGCCTTGGGGTCTCCTCCGCGGCCCACAATGGACCACACCCCTCATAAATTATCGGCAAAACAATCGCCATTGTGGCGCACTGCTCCCGGCGGCGCGGGAACAATGTGCGGGAACTCCGGACGAGGGTTCGGTTCCCGGCTCGGAATATTTCAATCATTGCTTCTTGTGCAACGCTGATTCTGAAATCCTTAAAGGTTAAGTATCTACCTGTTTCATTTAATATTCCACTGATCCGTGACTGAAAACGCCATCGCTCTTCTGCCACAATCGAATTAATCAAATTTTTCTATTCTAGAAATTCACGAGAAACTGAACACACATCAGTAATAGCAAAATTTAGGAAGCTGATCAATTCAATCAAATAAATAAAAAAATTATCCTGATCGCAATTTATTATGGTATATGAATATCTATTATAATGCTATTGAAATTTTTTATGCAAGATCCTTTCATTTTAATGACATTACTAAATGTATTCACAACTATCAAATAATAGAATATAAGTTTTTTTTATCATTTTATGTGAGAAAATCTTGTTGATACAGAATACACAAATCTTGTCAGTGAAAATCTATGTATTAATATTCTATTGCGTAACTACATATATAATTATAAAATATAATGACTTCATACAATATGCCCGGTTATAAGGGTTTTTCCAGAGGTTTAATAGAGTTTCGTCGGTGCACACGAGCCAGAGAGGTACTCGCTCTGGACATGGGATATACTTAGCGCTCTTCCTGTTCCTCGCATACAAGTTTCCTCGCCATAGAGCGTCCGCTCTAGCGCATGGCCGGAGATGGTATCGGGCGGGCGGGCCCCGGCAACGACTCGGGTCCACCCCCTTGCAGAGTGCACTGGTCAATTTATTATATTGGTCAATAATGCTGCGAGTCGCCAGGCAGGCCACAATGCACTCGTTCATATCGCGGATCTGCTTTGTGACCGCCGTGTGTGACTGCAGGGTCAAAGAAATTTCTCATGCCTTGCGGGTAGAAAAAGATAAGGTTGAATGAGTATAACTCAGCTGCATGTGATTAATCGAATATCTTTTAGTAAGCATTTATAATTTATAAATAGTTGAGTTATTTTGCGAACAAACTGATGTGTTTGTAATAAAAATATCATGACAGAAAAAGTGTATTTTTTCTCTTCAAAATAATCACAAGTTCAATAAGGAAGATATAATTATAACTAATCTGATCTATTTTATATATTTTTGTGTAATTTAGTAACAAAACATGATATCAATACAAAAAAGACACCACTCAGTGCATGTAATTAATTCATAACAGAATTTTACAGTTTTACAGAAATATAAATGAGATTTTTTGAGTTAGAAATGAGTTGAATATCTAGAATAAAAATACGTTTTTTATAAAATCATATACCAAACTTGCAACATGAAATAAAATTTATGTTTGCTGCGAATTTTCGGAATTATCTTATAATGTTAAATGTATTTTTGAATAAAATACTTGAGTGATTTTCCACATTATCGTTTTTATTAGTGACCGGTTTCGCCAACCTTTCACGTTGGCATTATCAAGCATTATCAAACCTCTGTTTGATAAAAATATTAAAATGGAGTTCCACCAAGTACTCTCTGTCAAAAATATTGAATTTCTTAATGTTAAATGTCACTTATGTATCTACAGATAATAATTACAAACAAAATCAAGTTCTTGCAGTACTCGAAAAAGAATCAACGCACAATGACATCAATAGCAAAAAAGACAATCAAGACAAACATTTTCTCCCTCTCGTAGTTAGGCAGAGAGTCGTCTGTGGGGGTGGCAAAGGAGGTGAAGTTAGAGGCTAGGGGGATGAAGAGGCTTTGATTGCCCAGCTGCCCGGAGAGAGGCAGAAAGAACCAACTGGTTGTCTTTGCAATAAACTTCAGGATTTAATTATGATAGTTTGAGTGCTGTCCCTGCTTTAGTAATTAATTTTCTTTACCAAAGTTTCACTATTAGTGATGGATGTAGTCTAATATTTATAAATATTTGAAGATTTAAAAACACTTACTTTAATATTGGTTATTCAATCTAAGCATAAGTTTTACGGTAAACCATGCACCAACACAGTATTTTATTTGCTGTAGTATTACTATCAAACCAAAAAAACTTGCATTGTTGTCACTACACACACTTGTCGGTCTTTTACTCGAAGCAAAGCAATTTAAACTAATCTTTATGTTTTCATTTAGAAAAATTTACTTACTCCACCTTTTTTTTCAAATACTGTACATAAATGTTAACACTCAAATATTTCACTAATTTCTCAAGAACTTCTCTTTATCTGCGAACATCTTAATTATTAATTTATTATGATCACAAGTTTGTTTTCAAATTTCAATAAATTAAATGAAAAAACAATTTCAACTCTAAAAAAATCTATCTATTATATAAATAATATGAATAAAGGAAAAGTACTCATCAGATAATAAAATAAATTATATTATAAAAATATATAATACTGACAGTTGGGGCTCACCACTAGATTGCAACCCTTATCGTGCTGCCACCCCCGCTCTCTCGGACATCTGGAATTCGACGTGTGTCTAACGAACACACTATCGCCTTGATAATTACACGTCTTCCATCACGTGACTGTCACTCCCTCTTCCACCCTCCACCTTCCCTTCCTCCCACTCATTTCTCCCTCCCTCTCGTCCGCGACGTGAGAGTGTGGCAGACTGGACTACAGATAAAACATTTATACCGCTAGACTTAAACAACAAATTTTTTTAACTTATTATATACGAGTACAATGGCAATGAGATTATAAAAATTTATATTTTTCAAGACTTGAAAGGATTACTTTTATATAAACTATTCAATCCATTTTTAAAATATTATTAAAACAAAATATATTTTAAAATCGGTATATGCACAAAACGACATAAAGATCGGTTAAGCTACAAAACAGGTTTTAAGGGGTAGGCAATCTTTTCGTAGTATTTGACATTATTTTATTCAGCCCTTGCAATATTTTATTGAAAGCTTTATGTAGACAAAGGTAAATTTACTTTATAGCCAAGGTCACCAGAAACTATACGTCTATAAACTTTTAGTTTAAGGCAATCTGTTTTTTTTTACATTGCCGTAGGAGTTTGTCTTGAAGTGTGTCGGGCAAATATAAGGGGAGCAGAAGATAAGGCGGTGGATGGCGCAGAGGGGAGATGTGAAATTGACCGAACGCTGATGGTTGACAGAGGGTGGGTGAGCAAAATAAACTGGGAAAGGACATGAAAGATAAACTTCGTTTTGGGGAACCTTTTATTGGCTTATACTTATTGATAAAGATAAAGTTTCAAGTATCTTAAATGCGTGTCTTTTAACTTCTATTCTGATTCTATTTGAATTTTTTTATTAAAGTCTTGATTTCTAACCACAATATCAAGAACTTGAATTCCTATAAAGCAAGTTACTTAAATTGTATTTTAGGTCTTAAGTTTTTTTTAAAATACCAAATATGAATCCTCACAGTTTTCCTGGCATGTCTTTGTACACAAGTGAGCAAATTTCATAAATACTCTCAGCTGAAAACATTGGTATTTTTTTCTAGTCTTAAGAGACTAAGTTTACTTGCTCTTTTTACAGAATAGTTTAGTTTAAAAGCTCTACGCTCAAAAAAATCAAAGCACGGGTGTCTCCTGCTATGAAAAAAAATTGAAGAATCGAATAACTAGCTATTTTATCTCAAAAATAACTTGGACACAAAATAAAAGCGAGAACAATAATATTTTATACAAAATAAAAATATATTGTATTCGATAAGAAAGCCCAAAAATTTACTTTTCCTCACCCCAGCCCTTCACACGTCACGTCCTTAGCCATCCAGCGCAGCACCTGCCTCCTGATGACCCAATAATTCAACTAAATAACACTCAAAGACAAATAAGTCTACGGCCGCAAGACTCGTCGCGACCCTCCCACTAAGCCTTGCAAAATACTAGGAGTAATCTGTGGTTTATCGCTAATCTCCGCTTGCACCAGCTATACGAATAACGAGACACCAAAGTGGTCACGTATATTTGTCCTCCTTTTCATCCAATTACTGACAAAAAGACACGACCGGTGTATTTATTGAAATACCAAACTACAGAAATGTAATTATCTTGAACATATTTATTATATTTTGATATTTTATACACAGTGGTTCAAAAACATTAAAAAATTTAACACTGTAGATTTTTTTTATATTTTGGAGATAGCCGCCAGTCTCAAGAGCATTATGGATAACTTCAGAATATAGTATTTATATGTCTTAATTTTTTATTAAGATTTGTAAATATCATATATTTAGTACCTAATGATGATAATTTAAAATGAAAACGATTAGCTTTTTTTAATGTTAAGATTTCTATAAATCAAGTTGTCAAGAAAATAAATCAAATCTAATTTTGTAGTACTCAATTATAATAAACCAATGTATTTTTTTAAATTATTTTTCTTTAAATTTAACTTTTGTCTCCTTTAATCTTGATATCACATTAAAAAGAAAAATAATAAAGTAGATAGATGTGACAAATTAAAAGTTCCCTTAAAATAATTGTATTTTACTTCTTAAATTAAGACTTTTATAAATGTTAAAATAAAATTATGGGTATTACATATATGCTAACTCTTATTAATTAAATAAAAAAACAAATACTTTTAATCTAAAAAAATAATTGGTACTTCCTTCTTATATTCATAGTAATTCGAAAGCGTTTCTTGTGTATATTTTTTCAAAGAAACAATACGAGACCATAATGAGCTATTTTGGAAATATATTTAATATAATTAATAATTATTATTTATTTTACTATTTGCACTTCTGATGATCAATACATAAAAAAGAAAACAAGTACTCTAGATACTAAAAAAACGCTACTATCCACTTCAACGCAATTAAATTAAAAACTCTTAATTATATCAATTTGCTAATTGTCAATAAAATATTTGTAAAAAGTGAATTAACAACATAAACATTTTTATAATACAATTATTTTACGTAGATTTATAAAATAATCAACGAGTTTGTGCGTATGATATCAATAATCATTAATTCCGAATGGTACCCAGGTTTAATACAGATTGTATATAGCGCAGGGTAATAGCAGGAAATGCACTCATAAAACCGGGCTGTGTAAAAGGTCTCTTATTTATAATGACGCTCTCGAGCCTCCAGAGAGTGACAGGCGCATTCGAGCTCTGGCAATAAAGCCGTGAACTGTCAACTCGTCCGATCTGTGGGCATTGTAAATTTTTTCCTTTTTTACACCTACATTGATCTATCATAAAATAGTTATCATTAAATCCACGACAGATGACCAGCAGGGCGTTTTGACACACTTCCACGCCTCTCCCTCACGACCGCCTGTCGTAGTGGCCGACGACCTCCGCTTCGTGAGCGTGAGTGCAGGCGAGCATCCCAAAAACATGTCCTCATATGAACACTAAATTTAGCAATACATCTCGACATAACCAACTAATAGTCTTGTTAATAATATATTGTTTGATAATAGTCTTGAAAGTATAACGTTTTCATATTTAATGTAGTCTACGAAGAGTTATTACGAAATAAAACATTTCCCCTCCCTGCTCTCCCTATTCTGTTGCTTGTGCATGGCTGCCATTCTGAACCCTGAGCATGTGTAAAGGATCGGTAATGGAGTAGTGCAGTTCTATATCCCTTCAATATAGAACTGCAATGTAGAAGGACCCGGGGACCCACTACACTATTTTCCTCTTAGAAAACCACAAACACTGACTCAGCATGAGTCAAAATTTCATTCAAAAGCATTCAGTAAAATGGTCGCCAACCTCTTCTGAGGAGAGGCACTTGATGCAGCAGAAATAAATTCTGAATAACTTAATACTACAGCAAAATAAAACCTCATGACTTTAACCGTTAAACACAAAAGAAAAATTATGCTTATTTAGGCCAATTCAAAATATTTCACATTTGATTTATTGTATGGTAAATAGTGTTTAAGAAAAATTAGATCAACCTTATCGTACCCCAAAATAAAGGGTGATTCCATATCAAAAACATACTTGAGAAACTTCAAAAACACTGAAATATAATTGTCACAGTTTTTATTGAATACATATAATAATAATTTTTAATTTATTATCAAAAAATATAGTGATAGCACAAGTTTACTAGTTAAATTAATTCTATATATTATTACTTTAATATACACTAATGTCTGAGTTTACTACGACCAATATAAATGTCGTTATTGCTTGATATCGCTACATAATTTTATGACACAACGGTGAATATCCCTTAGTTGCATTAAACATCGACAATTTGTAATATATTAACAAGCAAATTGAGACTTTACCCCAATGGTTTTATTATTTAATAACATATTATAAGCATATTTTTGTAATTAAATGCGTTTGCAAGTTACTAAAGGCTTTTTAACATTTTTAATATATGGTGTTTCAATTAACGCAGTTGTTTTTAAAAATCAAATATTACGTAAGAAATAGTAATTTTTAAAACTGTTGATAATTCAAAATGAGAAATCACAAAAACCCGAGTAGCGTAATAAGCAATACGTCCCAAATTACCGATCTTTATTATTCATAGCTACACCGACTCCAATCCCGACCGGGCGATCCATAATTGATCATGATCAGAAAACACTACAAAAAGCGGGTCACGTAGGCCCATTCGTTACACTTGATAAAAAGTGTAATTATGACAGGCGTGTCACGGTGCCGGGTTCACATCCCTAGTCCCGTCATCTCGCCCGTGTGGGAATACTCAGATTCGATCGGTGTTCTTGCATATACGGGTTTTTGGATGCGTGGTGTATCGAAATATGTAAGCCAGTGAATTAAAAACTATATCACACGACGAGCCCCGAGAAATTGGTGACAAATTTAAGTAAAACCCGAAACTTCTAAATCTGCCTTTATACCATTATTACAACAATGTAGAAACCATGAAACCCATTTGCGAATAAAAACACGGTTAACTAAATGAACATTTTCGTATGATTTAAAACAATTTATAGTAGAGTTGTTGCATTTTAACAGAATACTGCGTCATTTATGTGCCTACAAGGTACGATAGTGAAAATAAACTTACCTACATACGAAATAAATATACTGATTATATGTATATATAATATTACATTTGTCATTTTGCCACCATTGCAGTTTTTAAAATAAGTTTTCTTACCTTTCTTAGATAAACATAACTTAAACAAAAAATTGGTTAGGTATCAAATACCACATTTAAAATATTTTAAACTAGTTTTGAAACTTGTGAACGTGTCTGGGATTGTCGCGCCTTGCGTGCCACAGGTTGAGAGGCGGTGCTGTGGGAGGTATCAATCAGTATGGGAAGTCCGTACATGCTCTTTAATTTTCATGCCTACGTATCAGAAGAGATTGTAATTTAATTTGAAAACACTGCAATCTTTTTTTAATTGCATTGTATTGGATTAACTGTAATTGAAATACTTGTTTGAAATATCTATTACATTTAACCTCACATAAAAATAAGTCGCAGATTTTTATACACATCAATAAATCTAGTAAATTTTAGTCTGTAAAGAACACTGAAATTAAAATTATTAACAACACTTAAATTTTATTGTTTTTTTTGCAATTTAACGTTTTTTATCTTTAGATATATTTTATTAAAATAGTTTGAAATTGATTGAGAAAAATAATATTCAAAAAACGTTAAAAGTAAGACTAAAAAATGATATTCAGTTTTCACCTGTTAGATTTTCGTACATTTCATGTATATGTGTATATATAAATAAAATAAATAAAAAACGATATATTTTTAAGCACAGCTGAAACATTTGACGTTTCAAAGAGAAATTTTCATTTTGAAGATATGCTTCTAAAATTACGTTGATTTCTTTCTTGTAGGATAAATATAAAGGTTAATTGCCCTGGTAGCATCCAAACAACTTTCTGTTGCCTTAAAGTGATTGAGCAGGCTGTATTCCGACGCCGAGGTGACGGACGCAAAGTGAGAATAACAAGTGAATTTGATACTTATTTATTATCCCAAACGGTTTATTATACGCAATTTGTATATTTTAATAGATTCCATCAAGGCGGCTAATAGCCGAGGAATGCAAATATCCAGCTTATGAGTTATTGCCTATAAACTTTATAGCCTTGCTAAATATTGATTTCGAATAAATAGTTTGAACGTAGACATAACCCTATTAAGTGATGGCACGCTGAAAAAAATCCGTGTTCTTTTATATTCGTTTCGGTTACTAGAAGTGTGAAAAAGATAACACCATATCTCCCAGTTCAACTTTAAGCTGAAGCAACTTTTAAATTCTATAAAAAATATATATATAATTGATACGATGTTCATAATCGTTTTAATTTTACTTGTTTTAGTTTATCAATAATTTGTACAAGAAGTCTCTTTTACTCTTTTCCGTCCATTGAGTATCATAAAATGAGGATAGGTAGGTGATTAATAGACCTTGTAATGCCTACTGAATTGCCTTTTTAAAGAAGTAATGATATATCCTTATCGATTAATTTGCAGGTAATTTACAATCTTCAATAATTAAATAAAAAATACTAACCATAAATATATTTTTTTCTCATGACCTCAAAAACCAATCACACACCTAAACATTTTTGGTGTACCTTATAAGATTTAATAAAACACGTGCACCTGGATTTTTAGTTGTATTTTAAGAGAAATATGTATTAAAATTAATTGGTTAATATTTTACACACCTTCTTGAAAATCTTGTAATTTGAGGCACCTGCGTGGCTGAGAGGCTAGGGGAGGAGAGTGAGGGGTCGCGACATCCCAGCAGTCGCGGCCCCATCCGTCACCGGACCCCACCGCGGCACGTGACCGGCCCGAGGGTTTCCGGACCAGAGTGGCTATTCATCCTACACGGCAATTGCCCGGAAAGGTCCGGAAAATATGGCCATCGTTTGTGATTTACCAAAAGGATGATATCTTATTTTTAAATTGGATTTTCTACAATATATATTCTACATTAAAAATTCTAATAATTTACTTTTTTTGAAAAATATATAAAATGGGATATTTATTTATTACTACGCGTGGTTTTACCAATTGAATCTGAATAAGATAATTTAAAAAAATATATATTTTGTTTAACTTCCAAAACGTCCAAAACCATATAAAACTTGTGTATGAAGCAAAATTAACCACTCAGTCGTTTTTTTTTTTTAATAATTTTAAGTTTTATTTTTGCTTTCGACCTTCTCTCGCACATTATAATATATGATAGTTTTAAGCAAAGCCTATCCCCAGTGCAATTTCATCAAAACACAAGAACCATTTAAATAGCTTGAATACTTGCCAACCTTCAATATAGAGTACCCGAAAATCACACAATAATACATAAAAATAAAAATATGCTATTAACAAATAATATTTAATAGAAAATTTACAAAAACGTATTTAATCTTTCTCACTGAAAAGAAAAGCGGGAAATGAGACGGTTAAAAAACCAACAAAAAACACAATTAAATAAAGCAGTCATGTCCCACAATCTCGAATGATCGTCCTAAAACACGGCTCATTTGTCAAAGGCTAAATTGCCGAGGATCCCCTGCATCTCGGAGGCTTTATCAATTTATCACGAGGGGATGGCGGGGGAGTTAATCTGAAGTTAAGTGGATGTCCCTTGTCGCCGAGGGTAAAAAACATCCCTCTTCAAGGACTGAAAACCGCCCCTACACCTATACTTCTAGTAGGCCTTGGCTTCTTTACTGTTACTGGGGTAGGTCGGGACAATTGTTTGGAATGTTTTTTTATTGGGGTACAAATAGATCTTAGTCGAAAATCATATTGCATGTAGGTACCTCTCATATCCATTATAAATGATTTTTGTACTCAGCGTTTAAAATTGATTGGGAGGTTTTTGATATAATTTAATATTATTTTAAAAAAAAATATGTATCGATAGATTTCATTTTAAAAAATTAAAATAAATTTATAATTTCATAATTTTTAATTTGCATTCAAATTTAAAAAAAATTAAATTGATTATAAACGTCCCCTTTTCAATTCATACAAGTGGCTGGTCGAATTTAGGGTTGTCACTTTACCGACCTCGTAGCACGGGACAAAACGCAGCCCGCGGAGGGGGTTGGTAGAGAGGACCACCCCTGTGACGTCACTCGCCTGTCGCGAGTAATTTGGATTGGCGGGAGTTGCGTGAATTTAAAAATGTTTTTATTAGATTCCCAACATACATGATACTTTGGGTGATTGAAAATTTTCAGTAGGTTTTTAAATATAAATTTTTTGGAAAATTTTAAATCAAGCAATTATTTTATTTTTTTAACATTATTTAATAAGTTAATGTGTTAACACTTTAACTCTAAAAAATTCTTCATTTTAGAGATACGTATAAAGTATTGTTATTCTTATTGTGCAGTTTGAATTTAGCTAATCGTTCAAATTTACTATCTGAAATAAAATGTTATAGAAACATGTATACAGTATACTTGAAAATATGTTAGATTGATTTATATTTACCAATTAATGCCGTGTTTTTTTGATTTATAATTAAAATAATATTTAAAAACGATATTATTTGTTTTACAATTTACTGTAAATTTGTCATTTATTTCATCTTCTTCTACCAAAAACCTAATCAATAGCAATGCATGTCAAACACCTATATATTATTGTAGTACGTCCTTAATATATTCATAAGTGACTTATTTATGTAAGAGTATATATAAATACTAATATTTAACCCAAAACAACTTATTTTATTTTCTTAAAATCTTAGTTTAGTTAAAAGTTTAGTCTGCAATTTTTTTAAATAAAATAAAATAAAATTTTCATTAAATAAAATAAAAAATATTTATTCAATTAAATTTAGTTGAACATTAAGAAAAAATAAATTACACCATATAATAATTTATTCATTTTTATATTACAAGAAAAAATGTATTTGATGTTAATATCCCAGGTACTTTTGGTCAGTCAGTAGCAAAAAGCACAAGTCCACATTCAAATCTGCGGGCAACGCGAGCGATCATACATATCATCAAATCACATAAAGTATGCGCCACAAAAAGCGATTGTGCAACATGATCCGCCGAGGGGAGGCGAGTTACAGTGACAGATTCAACCCCCATCGTCCGTGCCCTCTTTTGACGTCTTTATTTGGCGTGAGATATTCATGCGTGAAGCCTTCACTGTCATGTCCTCATAAATGACACGTCATAAGTATAATGACATACATAAGTAACAGTCGCATGCCTTTCTGCCTCTTCTGAATGACGAAGGGGTGGTTTTACACTACTGAAGGGATGTAAACTTGAATGGATTATGTTGTTCCTGCGGCTTTGCATTTGAATAAGAGTTTGTTGAGACGCAGCAGATCATTCAAGCTGTATTTTTTATACGTAATATCATACTGTAAATAAATTTAAAATAATTAAAAAACAATTAAGTAGGAAGTCACGGCTGAGCTCAAAGTATAAAGGTGCAAAATATATTTACATCTAAAAATCCGACGCCAAAGTCCCGTTGAGCAAAAGGTGACATCATTTGAGATATTTTAATTGGAAATTCAATATCCTCTCATTACAAGATCGGCAGGAGATAGAGCCACGATTGTGTGCAAAGCAAAAAACACTCGGCCCGGACAAAAAAATGCTTTTCGAATCATGTCCAGCGCCGCGACTCGGCGCGGCCGGCCGGGAACAAATTGAAATTTTATGATTGTGTATCTAATGACAGGGCTGGGCTACACTCACCGGCGCCCGAGCCGCGCGGGCTGGCGGATTGGATTGGCACGGCATACATGTCACGTCTCCGAGTAACTCGATTGCGGTCGACGCGACGTGTGCCCGGCTGGGACGCATCAAATCTGCCATTTTTAAATTGATTTTTTACATTTTAATTTCTTCCTCTACTGGTGCCTCTCTTTGTGACCATTTATCGAACATATTTCTATCCCGAGCCAGTCTCACTGATTCGGCCATACTTTCGTACACGTAAACTTCCTCCTTCCAATGCATCTTCTTCCTTAGAATTCTCCTAGAACAATCAGCTATAGAATGCTTTACTTGCTGTTTTGAAAATTGTGTTTCAAATAGCAGACTTTAAACTTCATTACCATCGTCTATGCATAGCTGAGACGCATCAAATTTGTCATTTTTAAATTGATTTTTTACATTTTAATTTCTTTTTCTACTGATGCCTCTCTTTGTGACCATTTCATATTGTGAACATATTTCTATCCCGGGCCAGTTTCACTAATTCGGCCATGCTTTCGTACAAGTAAACCTCCTCCTTCCAATGCTTCTTCTTCCTTAGAATTCTCTTAGGACAATCAGCTGTAGGATGCTATACTTTTTGTTTTAAAAAATGTGATCAAAAAAAACAGATCTTACACTTCATTATCATCGTCTATGTATAGCTGGAATACTTCAAATCTGCCATTTTTAAAAAGATTTTTTACATTTTACTTCTTCTGGTGCCTCTCTTTGTGACCATTTATCGAACATATTTCTATCCTGGGCCTGTCTCACTAATTTGGCCGTACTTTCAAATTCCAACCACTGGCTTAACTTCCGCCTCCATGTAAACATCCTTCCAATGCTTCTTCTCCCTTAGATTTAATTCCATGCAATTTTTATTAGTGACCGGTTTCGCCAAATTATCAAACTGAGTCAGTTTAATAATGCCCACAGTATTTTATTTAAAATATTAATATACAAACATAGGAAGTGCTTTTGAGACATTAAAGCGTAGATTTAATGGTGCGATTGGAGATATCTTCATTTACATTGTTGCACATTCCAGCGCGCAGCCTCCCGAGCATTTGCATCTCGCGGATCACGACCTGTCACTCTTCGGCGCTGGTCATCATTAAGGACGCGCTCCGTCAGCCGCGGGCACGGCGGAGGCCCGAGCGAGCGGGGCCTTGACAAATGTGGCTAAATTGTACAGTTTTATGTCAATTTACGTGAATTATAATGCATTTAGAGCCATTGTGCCTGGAATGGGAGTGTGATTAATGCGCCATGGATATTCTACCCAACAACTGAACAAAATCTTCCATAGTGCTTTCTATGATTTACTAGTCTGTAAATGCAACTGTTTCTAGCGTGTCTTTGTAATATAAAATAATATAATCGTAAGCAAAAAAAAAAAGCATTTTGTACATCAAATATTAGATGTAAACAATTAGATTTTAGTCGCTTAATTCAATACATGCACTATGCGTCAATACGTGCACATTTGTTTATAACTATAATATATATAAATGTGTTTATTTGTTAACTACGTTTGTAGACTATTTGTTATATGATTCAAGCTATTTCCTTATTCAACAAGTAAGTCGTTCCAGCGCCTCAACCGACGGAGTATGACTTCTCTCATACATGCACGGCGGAGGTAAGCAACTGGAGTCAGACATAACTCCGAGAGGCGGCATCGCCACAAAAGCTAAGTGTTCGCCAGTCTACTTAGCTAAGTACAGCCTGCCTAAGTATCAGATGCCGAGCGCGCACTTCGTGATACAATCTTCCCATTGGCGGGAGGGACACTTTCACCGCATTTCCTTGTTGAGAGTCAAAATGACGTGTTTATATCTTTACCCATTTCGCATTCGTGAGATATGGCAGAAACCCCTCACATATGAATTTTAACATATTTTTACAAACTTATAAAATCCTGTTCAACTCTTCCCTTTTCTTTTGAAAAATATCAATATGCAATAGATGCATATTATTAAACAACCGCGTAGTTAAAAGTCAGCATGCTTGCTTACAGACAATACAATTTTGGTTTCAAATCTGAGTGAGAGTAGTACATATTTTTTAAATTTTTTTAATATCTGTTTCTATGTTTTATGTCAGATAAAAGTCGGAACTATTATAAACCGAATATAATCACATTTAAAAACGAAACTTAAAAAACACTACGTGTTCGTAGTTCTGTAATCCTGTAGATTTATAAAATATTCGCAAAGGGCAACCCTGGCAGGTCCTCGTGGTAGCAGCGACTATCACGATGCTCATCATCCCAGCAGCCGTGCTGCTCCATGCTGTACAGCTTCCGAGGATCTACAGCTCCGGCAGCCTTGGACACGGTCAGTAATTATAACTGAAAGCCTCTTCTGCGAACCTGAGCGCTGACCGAAGTGAATTGATTGTTTATACCACAATATTAATGTTTTGGTTTGTTGTTTTGCTATTAAAAAATTCTTTAAAATAATAACTAATATAATTTTTTGAAACGTATTCAGAAATATACGTATTACAATAATTAAACACTTTAAACTACAAGGAAATAACAAACGACTGAGCAATGTTTTGTATAAATATTATTACTCGGTGTTTCTTATTTATAATTTGATCAATTCAAAATGTCCCTTTATTAGAAATGTATTCTTTATGTACTTTGTTTTTGATGATATTTAAGTTTAATATGCAGTCGCTTGTCACTTATTTTCTTAATTTCTACATATACCGAGCAAAACTATAAAATCGACATTAGTAAAATTTATACTTTGCCATGTTTAAATAAGTAAAATCATTATTCTGCCCTAAGAAATCACAATACATACAAAAAATAAAAAATTGTTCCATTGTTTGTATTTCCGTTATTGTAATTATTTTTATTGGTTTTTTTTATTTGTGAACAACATATAGATATTTGATTTTTTTTCATTCAAATTGTTGGTTGATCGTAGGTCCTTGATTGCTATAGATAGATGTTCGCAGACCTCTTCCTTCCCCACATTCCCACCGTGATCCAGTTGCCATGATTGTCTCCGTCCCGGCCAGGTACAACAGGTGTTTAAGTCCCACTCACGCTACCGCGCCCATCACTCGACTACCTTTCGATTCACGAACCAAATTAAATGCCTATAATGAAAGACCACTAGCAGGTCACGATCTGACCATACCGCATCTACCTTCGCCAGACCTCTTGGAGTAAGACTAAAAGAGTTAAAATGTTGCGTGCATGCCAAAATTATGGGTTCAAGCCACATGTCTTTAAAACGACCTCCTTAACTCAATACAGCACAAAAGAATGCGTGAACTCTTTTGTATTTATAAATTGAACGAATATTTTTATTGTCGTCTGTAAAATATTCATTGTATCGCAATTAAATGAAGAAGACTTTTTTTATTATCATTTCACATATTCCATTATGTTTTCAACAGGATAAGAGTAAAATGACTTTCAAATTATGTATGTGTGATATATGAACAAAAGAAAAAATATGTGCCCAAATAAAAGATTTTATTTATTTATTTTGTGAATAAACACTTAACTCTTACATTACAGGTAAACGAAATTTCGACTGATGGATAATGTCAATTCATCTCACCACTGTAGCACCAATGTTTATTAAATTATTATTGAGCCCTCAGGCCGCATGAACCTTATCTCTCCTTTATTTACAGTGCACTACAGTTCCACTGTGTCCTTCTTCTCCAAGTGCTTCTAAGAGGAAGTTAGTGACCAATTCACTGAACACATATTTATCCTGGGCCAATCTTAATAATTCGGCTGTCTTCCCGACTTCCTGCCACTGCCGTGAGTTTCGCATCACGTTCTACATCCTTGGAAAGATATACTAGACATTATTTATTATTTTTAAAAATATGGCCATAACAGTTTTTCTTTTTTTGCGCATTCTGTGCAAGACTTTCTTTTTGTGACATGTCAACTCATTGTGCCTTACAAGTTTTTTTTGTCTGACTGGTAGAGATTCGTCGTTTCGCGTATTTAAACAGGATATTTTTTAATGCAGTTGATTAGTGTCGTCGCAATATATTTAAAGCTTTTGTATGCGAGATATATTTATTTAATTAAGCCGGCTCTGGGCAAACGAGCGTGCCGGCTGCGCAGACGGAGATATTGTAAATCTCGAGCGAGCCGGCCGCGGCACTCTGCGGCGTAGATTCAACTTTATAGTCTCCCCAGTTTTATTTCTGCCTTTACGGCCGCGATGATCCATTAGTAATTAGATTTCGTTTCGAAATGCGATCGAGGAATTCGCCGCGGATCTTGCGTCACTCGTTTTTTGTTTCGTTCACATGGGAGATTGACATCGGCCAATAAACGGAGCGTGTCTTCGCGCGGCGCCGATGATGGCCGAGGGAGTTGCGCAGGCTTTATCGAGCGCCCGTCTGCGGACGCAATGTGTTTTGGTTTTATAATGGTTTATTTGCGCTCCCCCGTCTGGCCCGAGAGAAAGGCTGTAAATCTTTGGATTGCGTAATGATTCGAGCACGATGAGATGACTGTATCAATTAATAGATGTGAATATGTTTTTTGCTTCGGGGTCTTTTTGTGCTAACGGCACGTTACAACATTAAGTGTTCTCGTATTGATAGTCGTGTGGTTTCAGAGCGGTGTGATTACAAAAGATTTATTTTTTGGTCCGATACGGGCAAATATGCAGATTGTTGTTTTTTTTTTTAATGCATCGTTATTTACTTATAACTATTACGTATAAAATGAAGAAATAATCTCATTGAATTGTTTACATTGTAACCATCTGTTAACATTGCCATGATCCTACACTTAAAAAAGTTTTTTCAGAACATTTTTTTTGTCTTTTCTCACATCGACTTCTAACGTATAATTGTCTTTATTTAATTTACAACATTGAGGGTTAGAAAGTTAAATAAGAAAAAAAGAAAAGAAGTATTCATTTATTCAGTATTCATTACTTTAATCTTTTTAAATGTGAAAATCAATTTTCATTCATGTTTAAAAGAAACAAAAAAACCAATTTCCCTTCGATGGGCTATGTTTTTTACAAAAAAAATCATATCAACCCTTGGGGCATACTTTAAAATCAAATTTTAACATGACAGGCACAAGAGGTATGCTCGTTTCATACTCGGTAAAGAGGGCGCCCGTATTTTATCAAAATATAGTACATAGTTATATATTCCAGAAATCACTGTCCGCGCTGATTGGCCATTACGCCGAGATCGCCACCAGCTTATGATTTATCCTCCATCGATGGAAACAAAGCCGGGCTGCGGCGGCCGCGTGATTGATATCACGAGCTGCTCCTCGCCCCGGGAGCGGCGCAACACCTTCCCCGGTAAACTGAAAGCTCACTGAAACACTTGCCCGGATAATACAATCATTTCACTACAACAAGTGAGCTTCGACCTGGCCTGCCACACACACAAGCTAACGCAAGCAATCAAACTCGACATTGTGTAAAATAAAAGAAAGCCCTGTCTGGATCACCTTTGAGTCATGCAGCAAAACTGCACTTATTCACTTCCTCTCTGAACCAAACTATATTTATCATTTTAAGAGGCACTAAAGGCGGCTGACTTAAATTAACTCTAACATATATTCATAACGATTGTTTGTTATTTTTATATATAACAAGTCTTTAGTATAAAATCACCAGCGTTGCCATGTGAGTTACATTCAATTTAATTTAATTTGTAATCTCTCTACAGCAGTGCTTCTCAAAGTGGTCCCTACGGACCCCAGGGAGCCCCTGAGATCATTCAGGGGGTCCTTAGAAAATTAAAATCGAATTGGGGGTCCCTGAACAACGTCAGGGGGCCGCGCAAGGTTTATTTCATTTTATTAATATGGAAGTTAAAATAAATAAAAATTAATACATTATTATCGATTTTTACGTCCTAAGTAAAATATAAATATAGACAGGTGCATAAAATACTAGTAATAACTGGCATCGCGGTGAGTCAGGTAGGTTAATACAGGAACGCAATAGAGTAGATACATGCACCAACTAGTTTATAATATGAATTTATGTAGTTTTTCCCCCAGGGTCCATGGGCAAGTTTTGACTATGAAAGGGGGTCCGTGGGCAAGTTTTGACTATAAAGGGGTCCGTGGGCAAAAAGAGCTTGAGAGCCACTGCTTTACAGTAATACCCCGCGTTACGCAAGGGATACGTTCCGGAAAAAATCGCGTTAAGTGAAATTCACGCATATCGAGGTTTACAATTAAACATGCATTCATAGTCAAAACTTAATACAAAAAATACGAATCATTTGAATCAATCACTTTAATTCTACGAACACTTATGCAGCATTGCATGTTATTTTTACTGAAAAATACATCTATTGTCTTTTGGGTAGCGTTTCTTTTACGTTCTTGTAAATACGATCATAACACCCAACGCTGTTTTTAATTGTTAAGAGAAGTCAATTACCTGTGTATTGCAAATAAATATTATTTTGCATATTGTCGCCAAAAATTATTAACAATATCCATAAATAAATACCTGATATTCACCTTAAACAAAAAACTTACAATTTATGGTGTGTATTTTGACAACTTGTTTTTCAATTTATTTCTGAACTCCCGAATAAATATTTCATAAGTACAAAAAAAATGGACATGAGTTAGTCATTCAAAAGAATGTTTAAAGACTTTAAAATAAAATACTTTGTAAGAAATATATTTGAAGCGGGTATGTAAAATTGTGATGCAAACGTACGTGGACAGTGGTTAACATAAATCCTTTGGAATCCTTTGTAAGGAGTGTGCATTTTGCAACCCATATCTAAATAAACTATACGGATATTTAAAAATAACGTACAAGTCTATACGAAATTTATTATAAACATAAGCTGTGAATCATTATTTTACAATCTTTTATTTTATAAATACTAATAAAATCGAAAAGTTCACGACACTCCTGATAGTAATCCTCATATTACTGAGACCTGTATAGTCCATAAGAAACATATTGAATTCAAAAGTTAACCTTTGAATCGATTCTAGAAATTATGTTAAATCATCGTATAAATAATACAACAAAAAAAAATATTATAACAGACCCAAATTTTAGACAATCTGTCATCTAAATTCACAGCTCACACGAGAGCACTTTTCTGTGCACAAAGCTTGTGGTGGCCAGCATACGTGGGATCCTGAAAACTCGCTGCGAAGTTTCATCCATTATTCAGTTCCGGTGATTGAAGATCAAAGGGGTTTCGGTATCGCGCAAAACTGTTCTTAGCAATTTCTATGGAGGGGAGGTAAAGTAATGTTCGTCGCGTTATTTCTCGCAAAATTGATGGAGAAATATTCAATTTTGCACCCCATTATACAGATCTTTTGAAACTGGGGAGCTCGATACTCGATACGAGCTTCAGAAGTATTTTTACTGAATATAAAGTACAATTTTTTTTTTTATTTAAAATTATATTAAGAGACAAAAAAAATAACGCTTTTTTTTAGCGGTACCCTTAAGACTCTCAAGTTATTAAACAACAAAGATATGACGTCGCGACACGATATGATTTTCTAATCAGCCAATAGCGTTCTTCTATTTTGGGTATTTTTTTATGGTTTTGCTTAAGTAACAACGCAATGTAGGACGCTATTGGCTAACTGCAAATCTGTTGCCAATTGTGTCGCGACGTGTGGCCTCTACACAATAATATAAATAAAAAAATACATATACGCTATCACCTAAGTCACACATTGCAAGCCCCACAACCTCCGCGCAGGATCAGGGGGTAACCACACACCATATTTAACCATAGCCATAAGAACTATTGTAAATTTACTTAACGAAAAATCTTGAAATTTTTTCAGCAACAAATCGCGCTTTCAACTTGCAGCTAGCTAAAAGCATCCGTTTATTTTGGGTGTTTTTTATGGTTTTGTCTAAAATGTAGAAAATTAGCAAGCCAAGTTGGTGGCGCGATTTGTTGCTACAAGGCTTTAATGTAATCACAAAGGAAGCACTTGTCTCTAGTGCTGTGGTTTGTCACGTTTGCATGGAATGTATACATCTAAGCCTCAAAGGTTCTTGGTGTGCGGCGAGTGTGTCGCAGTGCCTGCAGCTCGCATCGAAGCGACAGAGAATCGCTATCACTTTTTTATGGTTTTGTAAATGTAGGACGCTATTTGCAAGCTGCAAGTTGGTGGCGCGATTTGTTGGTACAAGGCTTTAATATACGCACAAAGGAAGCACTTGTCTCCAGTGCTGTGGTTTGTCACGTTTGCGTGGAATGTATATATCTAAGCCCCGAAGGTTCTTGGTGTGCGGCTTGTGTGTCGCAGTGCCTGCAGCTCGCATCGAAGCGGCGGAGAATCGCTATCACTTTTGGCGCGACAATGGCGCGCCATTAGAGGCGGCCACACCGGCTGAGTGCGCACTCGTGTCCGCGCGTGTCCCGATAGCCCCGCGGCCGCACAGGCTCTTGGCTGGACCCCTTATCGGCCCCGCTGCACGCAGGTAGGCTCGCGTGTGAACTTATGGACCCCGGGAACAACGGCAGATGCCTCAACCTACCTATGTGAATTACCGTGCTTAAAATTAACCGGCGAAGACATCAGAACACAATAATGTATTATATGCGTCATGTGTTCATTGATAAAATATCTTAATTCAAAATACTATAGTTACGTAAGTGAATACTTCCACGAGGTCTCTGTCCTGACAGGTGAATCCCAAATAAATGCTATTGGGTTCACACCTAATTCGGTTTGGTTGAAAACGATTTGAAATAACATTGCATGGGTCAATACGAATTGGTTAAAAAAGTTATGGTAAAAAATCAATGACTTCTTAATAAAACTGTCAAAAGTTATGATTGCGCTTTGTTTTGTTTGAAAGACATTTCTGTTGAGTCAAAGACAAGACCGTGCTGTTGTGCTTGATTTAATATATTTTTTATCAAAGATCAGTATTCTAAATAATAAGATAAGTGCTCGTACATTGACAATTTATCAACTTTATTGAACATACACTCACATATCCATATATAATACAAGGAATCAGTAGAGAAGTAAATAGCGTATCTCAAAAAAACATTTCTCACTTTAAGATATTGAATGTCTATCTTTGTAATCTAGTTCTTAATTTATTCATCAAATCATGCAGAAATAGGATTTTTTCACATATTTTCCGTACTTAACTCAATAACGAAAATAAAAAATACACTTACGCTACCACGTAAGCCACACATTGTAAGCCCCACAACCTGCGCGCAGGATCAGAGGATATCCACCCGCCATGTTACAACCAAAAAAACTATTGTAAATTTACATATGAAAAATATAGAATCTTGAAATATAATTTTTTTTTCATAAAATTCTCATGGTTGGCTAGTTTTATTTAACAATAGGGTGATAAAGGGATTGCAATTCATTTATTAAAAAAAAATATTTTGCAATGAATACGATATATGTATAATACATATGTATTTTTTGGTATTGCGCTGCTCGAGGTACACCTGTAGTCAACATACATGTCTATATTTGTGTTTTTTTTTTATAGCTTAGACATTTGTCGATAATAACTAACACATATCACAACGCAATAATATTTTTTCAAACACTGAAGATTTCGAGTTTTGTGCCAAAAAAACAACACCTGCGGAAAGCTATGCTTTTCTGCTTATATATTATATATAATCAAAAATCAGTTTCAGACCGGTGTTGCTTCGCACACCCCCTGCCCCCTTAGTAGAATAACTCCCCATTCAGGGACCTCGGGACAGTTTTACTGGCAATATCCATTACCTCATCGGCGTCCTTATATCGCGCCCATCCGTCGTGCGATAAGCGGGCGGCGGATTTGCGACCGCGGCGGACACACGTCCCCGCGCCCAAAGCCCTTGTACTCGGTGGACATTATCGTGAGATATGTCCGCGAGCCAGGCGCAGGCGTGTATTCAAAGTGCCGATCAGTGTATGACTCGCTTTAGTATGGAGAATCTAGCGCAAACTATGCAAGAAATTCTCAGCGACTTCGTGCTGATGTGTCCCGAGAAAGCTTTATAAGCCCGTCGCATTAGAAGTTATTCACAAATATGCTTGCATAATAAAATTCACATTCAAATAAAGTTTTTAATATTGAAACAAGAACTTGTTTATATTGATATTGCGCCAATGTAACATTTTTTGTATCGTTGCCCTCCTGCTATTGTTTCTGTAGCTTGCTGCACAAGGAGCATCAGATCTAAACGCTAGAGCTTTGTAAGAAAAGCAGCAATAGACTTTTTCTTCCAATATAAAACTGCGGTGTAGAAGGACTCGAGGACCCATTACATCAGGTGTTCCCAAAGTGGTCAATATCGTCCCCCAGGGATCGATAACAGCGAAAAATAAAATTGGGGGTCCATGAACTGTAAATGGGGGTCTACGAGAGTGGGTCCCATTTAAGCAGGTCATCACCAAAATTTAGACATTTCGTAAATGTCATAATGCACCGAACACAGATTGTACCTATCTACTTTGTGACGAATCGAAGCCCTGAAGCGTACAAGTTCGTGCCAAATGCTCGAGAAACGAGACTTTCGGCATTGTAAAACTATACCGACGTATCTTTTTGGAGCTTATGACATAAGAAGACGAACCATTACGATCGTGTTTCCTTTTTTTTTTTTAAATCATTTATAGGAGCTAATAAACTCGGATGGGCAGCGAGCTTATTGGTTGTACGGAGCGCTTATATAAGGACACCTGACAGACATGACAGACAGACCCTTCCGAGGGAGACAGTTTTGAGTTTTGAGATGTCAAAAATATGTTTGTGGTTGATGAATTTGTAAAAATTCAATATTAGGAAGGCAGGGGGTCGACGAAAAACAGAAAAACTCGACAAGGGATCGACGGGACAAAATAGTTTGGGAAACTATGCACTACACTATTGTCAATGAAATGATCGCCAACTTCCTCTGAGGAGAGGCACTTGATAAAGAAATATTGTACAAAAAAAAAATTATTTATATTTTTATCAAAAAACAAATCAACACAAGTTTCCCGACTTTATCAAAAGTAATCGCAAAATAATGAATATATATATATATATATGTTTTTAGCTGCCCCGATTCGCGCCTGGCTTTTTTCCGGTCACATATTTCGCGTCGATGCTGATGTATGCAGATTGCGCCGGCTCTGACAAAGCCCGGACAGGCGACATTGATCCTTGCGGCCCCCACGCGAGGGGCGATGTTTACGGGGACCTCCCGGCGTGTCGCGGCTCCGGCGGACAAGACGCGCGCTTCGATCGGTAATTCCCGATATAAAATTATCGTTAAACACACTTAATGTAATCACGAGAAATTTATTATTTGATTCTTTATGGGTTCATTGAGGTGTAATCTCGACGCGGACGCTAATTGAAAAATTTAAGTTGATAAAATAAAAGTCATCAGCAAGCTTTACGTATCACTTGAAACTCTCTGTAGGATTTAGATTCATATACAGTAATACCCCGCTTTACGCGATCCCGCTAAGCGCGGTTTCACTATAACGCAAATTTCAAATTTCGCCTCGCATTACGCGAATTTTTTATTTTAAGAATGTGTATGAACATAATATAGTCATTGACTTTTCTTAACAATTAAAAACAGCGTTGGGTGTTCTGATCGTATTTTACAAGAACGTAAAAGAAACGCTACCCAAAAGACAATAGATGTATTTTTCAGTAAAAATAACATGTAATACTGCATAAAGTGTTCTTAGAATTAAAGTGATTGATTCAAATGATTCGTATTTTTTGAATTAAATTTTGACTATGAACGCATGTTTAATCGTAAACCCTGATATACGCGAATTTCACATAACGCGATTTTTTCCGGAACGTATCCCTCGCGTAAAGCGGGGTATTACTGTATTTTAATAAAATAAAGGCATGAAAACCGCATCTAATGATTAGCATATTTGCTAAACACTCAAACACCCATTGGCTATAATATCTTTAAACAGCTTATTTTTTCGACTCTCCAGTTTGTATCACTGTGTGCCACAGAAAATTGTAGTCAATACTTTTATTTTTTAGGTTGTCTAACCTTAGATGTATCCCGCTCTAAAAGCTTAAATAAAAACACAACAAACAAAAAAAAAAACTTAAATAAATCATTTTTTAACTGCAATGTTCATTAGTTTAAAAATTAAAATTTGAAACCTTTGGATAAATTTTCCAGTACCTTTACTCTTTCGTGTCATCAATTTCAGAGGAATTTAAATTGCCGGAAAAACAAGAATAACTCATTAATTATTCGCAGCGATGATAATTAATTCCACAAAGGCATCTGTAGCATTAACGAATTCCACTTAGCGACATGGAGTTAATTTAGTGTCTCAGATGATATTTGCTTCCCCCGGCTCGCTCCGCCCGGGGCGGGGACCTCCCTCTGCCCCCAGAATTGCACCCCCTCGGGTATAATTCAAAGACAAACGAAACGTTAAAAGACTAATCCGCCAAGAAAATTAGCAATGCGCACTCCAATAAGGCGGCGGGGTTGTGAAAACGACACGTTCATTTAAAACGGCATGAATTGTAAATTGAAAATCATATTAAAAGTAAATATTCGTAGAGGTTTTTTAACAAAAAGTCTTTAAACCACATTACACTGCTGTATCTGTACTGCTACTTTAAAAAATAATTATATTTAATATTTATTAAATATTCACCATCTTCCAATTATCTTTTAATATAAAATTTAAAAAATATAATAATTATGTTATTTTAGTAAAGTGTACATATAATGTTGCAGTGGTATAATATACTTACAAAAATCTTGTATTTAGGTGCCAAAGCACCTAAATACAAGTGAAAATGAATATTTTGAAGTTATATATGTTTTTTCTACGAAATATCTTGACATCATCTATGAATAACTATCCCTACAAGCAATTTAAAAAATACACGGTTTTTACGCATCATTGTTATAATGAATTAATTATTATATATATACATCTGATTGTTTTGTCTGTGAACACTGAGATAATGCGTGATTTTAATTAGACAATGTTTGGCAAAAAATTATCAAAAAGATAATTACATTTTTTGACATGAGTCATATTATTTTACAACATCTTGTGGAAATAAAGACGTTGTGTAATATAACCGTTCTTGATTATTTAATTAAGTTGTTGCCGTTTTCATATAAAAGCGCTTTCTCTGATATGGATCGTGAATTAACTTTAAAATACACATGCTGTAGGTAACCAGATGTCTTTTTTTACTATTTATCTTAACCGTTGAGTTTACACATTTTTAAACAAAATTCTCACCCTCTCTCCGTGCGCTGTATCAAATGCTTTATCGAAAAATCATTGCTTGGTGTAGGTATTTATATAAATACCTAGACTTTTCTAGATTTACTTAAAAATCGTTGGAGTCACCACATGTGTCTTATAATCTGCTAAAAAAATCCTGCCATACTTAAATATTTTGTAGTAAATCTGTACTAAAAAAAAACCATGTTTAGCTACCAGTAGTTTTGTTTTTACACGACATTTCCGTGTCGTCAAAAATGTTCGCCATAAAGTCGAAATACTTCATTTTTATTATTAGGGTCTCTAAGCCGCCAACACGATCACTCTCCAATTCCAAAAAATTATATAACATTTTAATTCGCATTTGAATAATTCAACTTTCACCTCGGGAGTTCAAACGCAGTAACGAGCCACCAGAAGTGAGTAGCGTCGCGTGGGGCCGGTAAACGATTTAGTCCCACAAAGGGACCTCAAAACGGATTTGACGCCTCGGGGCGCACTGAAAAATCAACCGGTGGTATGTAATGAACGGTTAGGGGTGCACTGTAAAGTGATCGCCCCCGGGGCGCACATTGCATATTGACAGGCGAAAATGACAAAATGGTTGTTCGCAGATATAATACTCGCCTGCCATATATAATATATACATCAGATATATCAGTACTCATGAATAAATGAATATGTCCACACAAATAAAAATATTATAACATGAAACATCTTACGTACTAAGCAAACAATATTTACACGTGTCTTCTACTGCTGCGATATTAATTTAAAATAATATTGAATCGTGAATTCATTTCTTATTCTACTGTTTCTTTAAATAAACGCATTTCAATTATTCAAATAAAAATATGAGCCTAGTACTATGAGTCAAAGAGTGGGTGTGTTCAGGGTGGGAGCTAATAAAGATGAAATCGAAGTACTAAAGAGGGAAAGTAGAGGTTCTATAAAAATCTTGTATGTATATATATATGTTATGGGATTATTTTCAATTGATCTGTTTAAATTCAAGATGAAAACAATACTAACATCTCAATATTTTGTTGAATTTAATTACTTAAAAACGATTTATCGAGAGTAGAAACTGAGTGCATTATTGTGGAGCTTTTTGTCGAGTCTATGATATCTTCAATGTGAATAGAGCTTTTGTAGGATTATTTCAGGTACCGCCGCAAACTATAATATCCTTCAGAATAAATTAACTTGTAATAAACTTAATTAACAAAATATGTCATTTCGAAGTAAAATCTATGATACGGGACTGTATTATACTACTTTTGACATTAATCATAATTTATGAACTTCATTTTATTTTAATAAAACAAAATGTGTTACTAATCAAGATGACCATGATCTATATAATTAAAAAAAGGTGATGATAAAACATTAAGAAATCCTGTAATAAATGTATCTATATATTTAGCTGACGTTTTGATGATATATATACTATAGAAGTAACAACTGTTGAAGGCCATTAATATAAACTTAGTATAAAAAAAGACCCGTAAGAATAATTTAATAGAGTTTTTCAGTTAAAGTTGCGTTAAAAGACAGTTTCATGAAACCTGAAAAAAACCGACTAACCGACTGAAGTTAGGTAAAACATTATGAGCACAAATAATGTATAAAAGCTGAAAGCAGTTCAAACCCAAAGAAATTTAATGAATTATAAATAATTTATTTAACTAAACATACGTTTCCCATTTTGAAACGCCACTGCAAGGGTAATAAGTAATTACACTAAGCCAATAAATCGACTGCAATGAGGCAAGCCCCACAGGAAGGATCCTAAGTAAGAAGGAATAATAAATATCCCTCCTTTTCAGTTCAGGGGCGGGGTGCGTTGACATCTCATCCCCGCGATTACTCCTGTCATTAAGGGTGCGTTTACTAGCCGTTCTAAAAGCACCATTTCAATTACAAAATAAAAATTTTGAACCTCTTATGTGTACTTGCTCCCCTTCGTCTTGTTAAATAAATTACTTCTACGTTTGAGTGTGTGTACGTGGATTTTAAAAATCTCTAAAGTTATTTAAAAATGAACTCTTTACTAGATAAAAACATTTATCTTAATTCATAAAAATACTCATTTTCAATTATTATTTATCCTTATTTTACTATGTTTCAGTATTATTATTATGTTAAGGTCGTAATATAGAAGAAATTAAAAAGAGTTTAAAAAAAGACAGTGTTTTTAAATTCTCTTTTTAGAGAAGTGTATATCGGTATATTGAACTTAGCGTCTATTTTGATGAGAACACGAGTGAGTTGGGGATTACTGTATATCTGAGCCAAGCATGAGCACCTCACGTAACGGACCTCAATTATTACCAGGTAAAAATTAAAAGACCATATCCACGCTTACCAAAAGAATGAGCGATATTATTTTGCTAAAGGATACATTCTTAAATAATACACTTTTTATACATTGCCTAAAATATGCAAGGTCGTAATATTTTTTTTATATTACGATCGCTTCAGAAGTATAAAGAATGTCAATATTTTGGCATTAAATATTCAATTTATTTGGAAAATAAATAGCTTTTCAACTCTACGGTTTCAAATCAATAACAGATTTTATTATTTTACTGACTAATGTCTGTTTTAATGTCTAAAAGATAAGATCAGTTTGTAAGAATATACTCAAACAGATATTATAAGTAAAGAGTCTAAAGACGACACAATTCTGAACGATAATAGACAGGTAAAAGAAACAGTTAAAAAATTAAAGCAATGCAGCTCTGACTGGCTGATTTGTAATATAATCACCAATCATTATTTATTAAAAAAAAACTCATTGCTTTGTCCGGAAATAGATCTTGGGTCTAATTGTTGGCATGCTTTTTTTACTAATATACCACGAGGTGAGGTCTGTTTTCTTTTTCATTTGCGCATTATTGATAACTGCATTTACTACATGTTAAATAAAAATCTTTAAAATATGCTGAAAATTATCGTCATGACTTGCAACAGATCATTATTATTTTAACGTCATCAAAGTCATAATATATTTATTGACCTAATAGATTTACTTAAATAAATTCCTCACTAAATTTGAAGAAGTAGATCTATAGGAAGTTTAATAATGATCGATAGATCGATCACCCACGGTGCTTGGTAAACGATTGAGTTAATATCTCACGTTAAAGATATATCTAAAACCGTTAGCCTTAATTATATAAATCAATACGAAAGTATGTAATTGCAGTACTCTAACGTTCACCCTACTTTTTGCATGATGAGAGTTGATACTATTACGTCCAGCGTTCACTACACGCATTGGTAAATACCTGTCAATATACAGTTATCGGTTTTATTTAGTACTTAAACGACATGTTATTAGCTTCCTAAATTATACATTAAACTTTTTTTTTCATATATGACTAATTTGGTCATGACATAACCTAATCAAAAAACTAATGGTTTTAAACCTCATAAGTATCTAAGGTCTCTATTAAGGTCTCTCTACAACTACCCGGTATCAAATAGATTGAAGTGCTTTATGTTAACTAAAAGAGAAGTTATATTTCTTAAAAAAAACCTTAGAAAAAATGTTTTCTGCGGATAGGTTGTCTTAACACAATTCAAAAATATATTAATATAAATATATATATAAACATCTGAAGCGTAACTTGCGGTATGTGCATCCCTTAATTAGGATATGCAATGCTAAATAATTTATACAATTTGCACGCCACTGCTTTAATTATATTTGCGACAGTAAAATAAAATTCATTGCATTGCTTTACTGCACTTAGACTCTTGCAAACTACACGATAACCCTTAAGTTTCAGTTATGATATAACATCTGTTATATCGAATGATTTGCTTCACATAAATGATATTACAACATTATAAAAATCTTTGAAATCATATTTATTTTATAATTTAAGAAAATAAATATAAAATGAAATGCATAAATTTCTAATAATTATAAGCTTAAAATCATTTCAACTCAAACATCTTCTGAAATATTTCAGGTATAAGGGGGTAAGTTACATAAGATAACACAAGTCTATTATATTCAATGAATAATATTTTAAATTATAATTATAAAAGTATATAAGCTTAGGAGCGAAATCTAAGAGAAACATCGGCTTGCCACAGCTTAAAGCGGAAATCACGAATGTCTGTCTGTAATGATTCTGATGAACCGGATACAAAGTTTTTTTTTGTAAGACTACAACGGCGACATTACTGAATGAAGAATAATCATTCCCCAAACTCGACGCCGCCATGTAGCTCAGCGGCTCTTCGTGTGCATGTAAAAATACATAACTGTGTAATTTTTTCATATAATTATTTATATTTCCCCGTGAAATTACGCCACTAGTTTATTGCTTCGACTTGCGGAGCTTTGAGTTGATTGATTGAATCAGATTATTTGTGAACAGATAATTAGTTGGGATCTGTATATGGGTCATGTGCCTTGAACGTATTACCTTCAAATGCTGCTGGAGAATTTATAACTAATTTGCAAATGCCCCAATTGCTCACTTGTACCATAAACATCACTCGAATATATATTTATATATCTACATATATTATTTGTTCATAACTTACAAACAGATTAATCCAATGTTTTCCAAAATGTTGGCCCAGTAGGTTCATAATTAATACTCGAATCGAGTCGGTCAAAAAACTCACACGTCATTTGAAGCAAATAAAACTTGCAAGTTTTTTAATGTTTTAGAATAATTTTATATTCGGTGAAAAATTTTATCCGTCACGCTTCAAAATAACGCTGTGTTATATTTTTAAGCTATTAGTTTAGCGGTGTGGCGGACTTTCATACATAACGGACATACATACGGACAAAGCACTTGTAATCTTATTTATAAGAAGAATTATAACGTGAATGAGCAGGTCTTCTGGATAATGCCAGGTTATAACTGCTATTATTTTTAAAAAAAGTTTTTTTATTGTTGAGTTATTGTCACTTATTACTATACGATATCATATCTTTATATACCTGTGAAGTAGTTTCGTCCCCGCGTCAATTCATTCAGGGCGAAATAAAATCTCACCATTTACAAGCTCGGGGTCACGGCCTTTTTATTAGCGCTAATCACCTGTTTTAAAAACTACATTAAAAGCCTCCTTTTATCTCATTCCATCCCGGGACATTAATTGTGGCCGCTTTGATGTTTCGCGACAGTCTAGCGTAGGCCTTAGAAACCTGAGGCCCGCAGGCAATTGATATATTTTTACGTTTTATGTAACGTTATAATATAGAAATGACGTGGAATTTTGTAAAAAACTACTTAGTGATTTATTATTTTGATAGACTTTTAAAATTATTTATTTACAAACATTTTTATTTTTATATGTAATAATTTCATTGCTCTATACGACATATATTAAAATACTACTACTGTGTTATTATTAGTACTTTTTATAATTCAAATAAAATACGGTTGATCATTACACTTTAATACCTCCTTATAATCAACAATATCAAATAATGATGCACTGTCGAATTATTAATTTTTAAGTGTTCGATAAATTTTCTTCGTGTGTAAATACAGGATTAAACTTTCAATCTTTAGAAAAATTAAAAGATTCTGGCTGTAAGCTAAACTAACGATATGCGATTGAATATTGGGTAGGCCTGATCCCCATACAACTATAATAACTCGCTTACTCGAGTATCATAATTGGTAAGGTAATTAAAAATATGAAAAAAATGTTTCCCAGCTTTAAAATCTGTCATACTCATTCATCACAGCCTCGAGAGTGAGGCTCTAATAAAATGCTATCCGTTGGATGTCATAAAAGTATAAAATGAATGAAATCATTGCTTGTATTGTGAAACTTTTGATTGACAGACCCAAAGACAATTATATACCATAATAATTAATTTTTTCAAAAGTAAAAATTTATAAATGTTTTTTTTACCTTATATTCACTGTCATTATACCTGCAAATGAATCGATTACCAAGTCAATTATCAGGTCAAGCATATCATTAGTTTCACAGAGCGTTTAAAATTATATTTAAATTAAAAATCAGGTTTAATAGTGAATTATATGTATGTACAATTCACAGATGTGTTGTTTGTATAAAGGGTGGGTTTGGATTATGACAGTGTATGACGCTACAGTGTTTTGAATCACATATTTTTTCAGAGCGTAGTTTCGTGGTGGCAACTCTTTACAGTATAAATATCTCAGCAGGGGGGCAAGAGGAGGGCAAGAGGAAGGCAGGAGGGGGGCAAAAGGGGGCAAGAGGGGGGCAAGAGGGGGCCAAGAGGGGGGCACACTGACACCGCTCGTGATCGGGGTTGACCGGCGCGCTCCTCTTTGACAACTGGACCGCCCGAGATTCGAGTCCAGATCTCACATCTCCACTTGTCACTATCTGAGCCGCTGTCCTCGCAGCAATATCAGCCGTGCCTGAGATACATCTGATATTTCTTTAGTTCAAGCCGTATTGTATATTTAATCGAACTACAGTCTGATGTCTAGTGGTTTTTGCTTATGGGATTTTGGGTAATGCAACTAGTGATTTTTGTATTGCTTACTATTAAATAAAACTCTGTCACAAAATATACTTTTCTGTAGCGTGTATGTAGAAAATACCGCAATCGGTTTAAATTGGTTTCATTCTTGAATTTAAAATTTTTTTTAACCGAGTTATGACGATAGCATCACTACATTTTTGATTGAGAAACTTTAGTTATCTTTATACTCGTAGAATACCAATTTATGCATATGGCATTTTTTACTTCACTTCCTTATTGTATATTTCAATTGAAATTAAATACGTATCGATAAGATATTCTTAAGGTATTTCGAGTAGCATTGATGATATTTCGTGTACTGTAATGTTAAAATTTGTTATCCCTTAAAAAATATTTCATTGGCAACAGGCGAGCCTAGTTATTTTTTTATTGTGTGTCAATAATAAATTGGACATTTGCTACCGATGGCGAGTAATTTTTTCATGCAAATTATATTAACTACCTGCAACGGTGAGTCCTGGTCGGCTGGACTACCCGTAAGCCGCGTCCTTCTATCAGCAGAATCTTGAAATCTGCCGCCGCCACTCCACTCCTGAGTGACAATAGTAACCGTGAAATTGGCAACAGGCGAGTCTAGTTATTTTCCCATTGTGTGAAGGTAGAACTGGATTTTTTGCGCCGCCTAAGTGGATTAGCTATGCCCGTGTGAGAGCATTCTAGGTTTTTTTTTAAATGCATCTGATTTCAATTTGCAACCTGTCGTTAACAATAGGTTAAGAAGCTATATTGTTAATGTTTTGAATTTTGTGCATTCAAAAATATTTTGCATTTTCATATTGCATAAATTTTAATATTATACATAACCTTAAAGTAAACCCAACCACAACACAAATAACAAAAAATTGATGTTTGAAGTACTTTATAGGATGTTAAATATATTATTAACACAAAATATATTTAAATTATTGATAGTGGCTTCATTTACAAACATGTCGTTTACAAATAAAAATCAATATGCTACTTTAGCATATTAAGAAAAGATTAAGGTGGTTTTTTTTTATTATTGACTGCCACTTTTTTTTTAGATCAAAACAAACCATTTCGTACATTAGAGACATTTATATCGATTATAAAACTTCGTTTTTTTATGTATTGGAGTATTAAAAAAAAACATTTTGTTATTTTCTAATAATGACTCTTTTTTCAATCAAAATTTGTTAATTACAATCAAATTGAAATTGTTTTTATTTTTTATTAATATTTATATGAAATCTGCATATAATAAGAATATCTCTATCAGAAATTACGTACTTCAATCATTCAAAATGTAAAAATACTCTTCCAAGAATCATTCTTACACGATTTCCACAGCTTGCACTGTATAATTTTCTATGTATAATGATCAGTACTCCATTATTATTAAAGTTAAGAGCTATAAAATGACTTTACAAAGATGACAATCGCACCAATCTGCATAAGTAAATAGTGTAATTAAAGAATTCCCTTTGAGTTATTTTCTTCTGAATATTCTCATGGTTCACACCTTCGCCAGTTTTTTTATTATTCTGAATGCAGCTAGGAGATTTTATCATGATTAAATAACAGTGGGTGTAAAAAAATGTATTTTTTGCCTTTGTAATCTTACCCATCGGTGCTCGCGACCTCCGCTCGCTGGGCCGCGAACGCTCAGCGTATCGATTGTGGACAAGCATCTCTTCTGGCATTGACACACTCGTGAAAATCGCCGTGGGAAATCATCGATCAATCCTTACCTCTCATTTTCCATCACGAAAAAGCGACATTTCGCAAGAGCGGCTTCGCTCGCGGTGGGTAAAACAATAAAACACACTTCGTTACTTTGGATAAACGGATACTTTTATTGGGCCAAATATCATTCGCAGCCGTGAATAACGATCAGTTTCGACATCAATTATTCAAGAAATATTATTAATAATAATACAGCGGGCCGGCTCCATAAAACCGGACACGAATTGCGCACTTAACAATACTTTGTCAATATTTCGTGAGGCGTCCGGGCCGGGGCCTCTCGAGCGTCCGAGCCATCGCGGCGCGTGGCGCTCCCGCCTGCCAATAACTGTTCAACCATTATCGAAGCAGACCCCGGCACGACCTCCGGCCCCGCGGGCTCGGGTCGTTTTTTGTGTCAAAATAACACTAGGACTTTAATTAATTTTTGTACGATCGCTGTAGTGAACGCCTCGGTACTCATCGACAGCGCGGAGCGGCGCGACCGAGCTGTGGACTTCGGCTCTCCTCGCCGCGCACTCCGGCTCTTACATTTTCCTTATCTCGACAGGTGGAGAGAACTACATTAGTTACCATTGAAAATATCACAACAAGAAGTTCTTATAAAATAATTAAACAATACACGTAAATATGTCGGTCGGATAGGAGCATTTGGTTGTGAGGAACACGGAAACATAGTTTTCGATTAATTTATCATAATACGATATTTTAAAAGTGATTCAGAGCTATCCGTCGCAATATATAACTACAGTCAATAACATAACAGATATGATGCATTTACTCGATCAAAATTTAAACAACAATTAATTTAAAGAAAAGTTCATTTACAAATAAATCTTAATCATACAATAATATATTGCTTCTTGAAATTTAATCTTTACATTATATTTTTCGATACATCATGCGACTCCGCGGAGGAAAATCAAGCCGATCCTCCGCGTCTGTAGGATTTATTAACAGTTTCAAGTATCGCGAAATAATTCAACACTATTCCATTCGAAATGGAAGCGCCCTAGTGAATATACAAATTAACTATATTTCTCTAAGTTTAACTACGATAAATAACATAATATTACTAAAATGTATCAAAGTTCACAACATCACAAAGCTTTTTACATAATTATATTACTAGAAGTACTTACGGGTATAGTAATTTAACGTACGATATTGTATTCAGTATCGCGATCGATCTACGTCGGCCGTGTCACCGCGATGGGAGTTCTCCGAGATAACCGAGCACCGGGGCCATTATCCAAATCGATTCTGCGTCTACCGTCATTTCGGAATCGGTAATAGACTACGAGCGTCCAAAAGCAAATAACTCACATCCGGCCGAGGATAGCGAAAACCGCAGTGAAGAACAAAATAATAGCAGTCCGTATTGAATCACAAACTAGAGTGAGATTGACGACTTCCTGAAGCATCGGGAGGAGAAGTTCAGGCGGAGAACGTGCATCACGACACCGGGACGTGGTGCTGGTACATCTGCTCTTGCCGCTCGCACAGCGACGTCATCCTCCTCAGGGAGTCTCCCGACTCGCGAAAAAGCGCGTCATCCTCCTCGCGAGGGGGCTCGGCGTGGCCCGGAGTCATCGCCGGGGGAGACGACGCCGACAGGGGAGAGCGCGCGTCCCTGCCCCCGGCCCCGGCGCGCCGCCAGTACTGCTGCACAGCCTCCGACACGAACACCGGCAGCGACGGCACCGACTCGCCGCCGTACGGGTGGTACTTCAGCGTCTCCAGAGTGGACGCCAAGCCCTTTATGTCGGCGTACAGTCTATTCAGAAGGTCTGCGTTAAATCCCATCCCGTTTCCCGAATGGGGCAGAGGCTGCTCGGCCCGGGGGTGCGCCTGAGGGTGGTGCGGGGACGTCGTGGAGAGCAACTTCCGGTGGAGCGACATGTTGGAGCTGTGGCGGTCTCTGCTCCTCTTCGACGGAAACGCCGCGTTGCAGCCGCCGATGTCGCACTGATGCAGCAACTTTAAGTGCACGTTTCGAAAGTGGATCCGCAGCAAGAAGTGGTTCTGAAAGATCTGCCCGCAGGCAGTGCATTTGTCCGGGTTCTCCTCGTCGATAGGTATTTCCAGCGAGTTGAGCTCCTCGGGGTGGCAGTGGAGATCTTCCGAGACGTTGTCGCTGTCCGCCGACGGCGAGCGCATTCTGACCAGACTCATGGCTTCTTGGGGAAATTCACTTTTACATCGATTCATCCCTCCGTACAGATCGGATCTTAAACGAATTTTTTCGCCACTGGAGCGATTGGAAAAATTTGACGACTTTAAAATTTCAATTTTGTTGTCCTTTTCTTCCACTTCCTTTTTCAGCTCGAGCGGTTCCTCGTTCCTGCGGACCGTCATGTCCTCGTACTTGGGCATTTTTAGCGAAATCGGTTCGTCCTCGGCATGAAATGTATTATTATTTTGACTACTTTTGAACGAGAGCACATCCTTTATTTCGTGTTTTCTATAAATTTCACTCGACGTGTCCTCATCTGAGAGGGTGACGTCTGTCGGCTGAGAGCAGCGGGTGGGCTTCTCGCTCTTGCGCTTGCGCTTGTTGGGGACCAGCGCGGCGGGCTTCTCCTCCTCGGCAGAGGACCGCGGCACTGGAGCTCCCGGCACGCGCTCCGGCTCAGGTTCCCGCTTCGGAATCACTCTCTTGGCGGGCATGCTCAGGTCCTCGGGTTCATCGTTATTTTTAATCTCCACAATTTCGACAGGAGCCGGTGGGGGTATCGGTCTGTCGGTGGTGTTCTGTCCGTACTTTTGGTAGTCCGCGAGGAACTTATTGATATTGGCCAGTTTCTGTATTTTTTCTTCTTCCTTTCGGGCATGCGATTCTCCGAGGGAGTTCCTGCTAGCGTCTTGCGGGCGGTAGGACGCCCGCTCGTCGCACGCGGCGCCGTTTCGGTAGAGCTGCTCGAAGTCGCTGAAGTTGGGCACGGCGCCGTGGGCGAACCCCTGGAGTTGCTCCTGCACCAGCAGCGGCACGGGGAGCGGCAGGGGCCTCGGCCCGGGCAGCAACGAGAAGGGCTGGGAGGACCGCCCGTCGTGGGCGGATATCTTTCGCCTAGTGTGCGGGGAGTGCAGTTTCGGATTGGGGTTAGCACTGTGCCGATTCCTGGAGCGGCGAGAGCTGAACATCATGGTGCACCCTTCCACCGTGCACTTGTGCATCTCTCGCAGGTGCACCGCCGAGAAGTGAATCTTGAGAGCCCCCTTGTCGCAGAAAGTTTTCAAACAGACGTTGCACTGAACTCGCTTTTTCCCGGTGGACGGGTTGATGAACTGCACACCGAGATTCATGGGCCACTGCGCCATGTCGTGCCTCTTGGAGGACCGCGGCGAGTAGCGGTCGGAGGGCGACCGGGGCTCCGGCGCGCCGGGGTCCCCGAGGTTGAACGAGATGTCGGGAGAGTCCTCTCGGCAGTCCTCGTCGTCCGACTTGAAGGTTCTCGTTTCGTCCGTGACGGACGAGTCGGGCGACATCTTGCTGGAGGCGGCCTTGGAGAAGGGCTCGTCCTGGGGCGTGGCGCAGAAGCTGGCGCCCAGGTTCCGAAAATCGAAAGGCTGAGAGGGGCGGGGAGGCAGAGCCGGCGCCCCGGGATGGGGGGGCATCATGAAGTACCCCAGTCCCAGAGGCAGCTTCGAAGGGGAGTCCTTGTTGTCCATCTTCGAAATTGAGGATTCCCACTACTGGCAATCCATGGCTGTTATTCTGCAAAACGACAAAAAAAAACAATCAATCGACAAACTTCCAATAACAAGTCTGCAGCTATCCGATCGGTCTATTAAAATACTGTCATCGTCATTTACACAAATTGTTTTCATTTTGAGAAAATTCCAAAAACTATTTTAATGTTTTAATTAAATTAAACAAAGTCAATAGTATTCGCCACTTATTCAATTATTATACAAAAAAAGAATGTATTTAACCAATCGAAAACGTAGATCAGTAAATGGATATTTCATAACGATAACATTGTTTACACAAAATAGGCACACAATAAATAATTAAAAGACAATACTGTCACAAAACGCACCTTCAAAATAGAATAGAGAATCTTCGATCACAACGAAAACACGTCCCAACACTCGAGAGGCAACGCGCAACACCATCTAGCAGCGCGCCGGCATACTGCAATGATACACGCGCTACAAGACAGAAGAGCCCTTCGTGAGCCGGCGACAGTGTTCTCGCAGCCCAGAGCAGGTACTCGCGGCCCGACGGTTCGGGCGAGACTGGCCGCCTCTCCCGCGAGCACAGGTGACTGGTGACGCCCGCCGAGAGAGCGAGACAGCGCGACAGCCGCGCCGGCGACACGAGCGAGACGACGCTAGCGCGGACACCGCCGCGACTGTCCAACGGAAGAAAAGCCGTGCAGCCCCACGCAGCCTGCCAGCTCCCAGCCCCGCCAGCTGCCTGCCCGCCCAGCTCCCGGCCCGGCCAGCTCCCGGCACCCTCCGACCCCATCCCCGCGTGCTCTCCTCGTGACAAGCTGCAGTGTTGGCGATGTCTTGTGTGGGGCTTTGTTGTCATTTGTGGTGTTTTGTCGCGCCTCGGCGACGCTGTGGGTGGGGCGTGAGGGAAGAAGACAGCGAGCGAGGAGGCGAGGAGGCGAGGCGATAGATCGATAGGACACGGTGGACGCGGACTTCTTCTTCGCGGAGGCGGGGAGGGCGCGCGTGGAGGGGAGCACGTTACGCGCCGAGATGACTATTTTTCATCAAGAACAATTATTGTAAAATGCTATCTGCATCATCGTAATCATTATTGAATGTATTTTTGAGTAAAATACTTGAGTAATTTTCCACATGTTTGTTTTTATTTGTGACCGGTTTCGCCAACCTTTCACATTATTTCGAATTATTGACATTATTGAATGTCATTTAAACCGGCACACGAAAAAGATTACATATGAATAATATTTATAATACTGGAACTGACATCGTTTCCTGAAATAGTCGCGTATTATTATTCTTTTAGGGATTAAATTTGACGGTTGCGATGAACCCAATTTTTTGGTCTCGCAGTAATTAATTTAACTATTTTATTAGCAGTTTTTTTATCGTGTATTTTTTCACCGGATGCCACTGATAGAAATTCATTTCATTTTGAAATGTTTTAAAATATGCGAATTTTCTTAAAACAACTTCGTATTATTTATAGTTTGCTGTAAGTTATTGTGATTATTATTCAATAACGTGTCAATAAATTTTAGCATACAGATATACAATCAAACAAGCTATAACGACACATATTTTTGTATAAAAAACAGTAATAGATTATGTCGCTTTTAAATAGAAGTAATTGTTTTTTTCGTAAATGCTTTAAGTATAAAGGTTGAATACCTTCAAGCCAGTGATTTTGCTATTACAACATAATTAAAAGTACCTACAAAACATCATTTGACGATCATGTATAATAGATATAAGTATATATAATATATACCCAACTCGTTCCGAATTTTATTTTTTTTCACCTTTTCATATATTTTGTTCGTATAAAATACATGATTTTATATTCATCTGGGAAACCTAAGATGTTTTAAAACCTTTAAACATTATCATCATTATTAATATGCGTATTTGTGAATATTTGATAAAAGCGTAATGCAAGTACGTGATAATAAATGTATACAATCAATTTTTGTAGGTAATAATTTTTTTAAAACAATTGTTTATGATAAGGTTTTTTACAATTCGACATCATTAAGCTTCTTGATACTGTAATGTTTGATTGGTCGTCTGTGAATATGACGGTAGGAATTCACATGAAACGAGTGACTCCGTGCTGGACGCTGCGAGCACTCTCTTCAGAAGTAGGAAGCGTAAGAGGCGAGGGCGTCGGAGACCAGGAATGCTGGTGCCGCAGCCAGCTGCCAGCCGGGCGGACTATATCCGGAACATAAACACCGGCTTCTGGACGGAAATATGACGACGCTGCAGACTCGGGCACGAGCAGCGCTCTGGACTGCTACAGACCATGGAATCTATGGGATACTTAACTTTCAAAACCAATGCGCATTTTTTTTCACTATCATCAAAGTATCACAGTTTTGATCAAAATTCAGTAGAGGTTATTTTCTCCAAAATAACAACCTCAGAATTTTTAGTAAAAATACAATGTGTTTTGTATTTTAAGATGTCCGGTTATTATTAAGTTATACTAGCAAGAATTGTTACATAAATCAAGCCGTATTTGAGTCTCTTAAGAATATTTATTTTATTTTATTATAATTTAAAATGCGGCATGTGGCTATCAACGGGGTTTACAATATGTGGCTTAGGTGGTAGCGTACATGGATTTCTATATTATCGTTATTGAGTTTGTGTAGAGAAAAATATGAGTAGTTTTGGTCATGTGAGCTTAGTTTTTTTTTTATACAAAGCGTACGTTAATAATAAATTGTATATATTAATAAGCTTTTCGGATATTTTTTATAATTCATTAATAAATATACACTCATAACAGAAATAGTGAACTTCGTTCGCTAAATCGTAAAAAGCCTTGCGCGTTCATAGTACTGCCATCTATCGTCGCGCAGTCAAAATATAAAACTTAAAAAAAACCTGATTTTCTACCAGAACCAGAAATTTCTAGTACAGTAAAATGTATATGAAATAAATTCAGAATAAAATACTTTAAATTTATCTTTACGTTAACGTATGAAATTTTAACAGGATTGTATTTATAGCATGAAAAAAACAAAAACGCAAATGCATAATTTACTCCCAAATATAAAAATCTGAGAGACAAGGAAATCTACTCTGTCTTTCTAATAAATAATAAAAAAAAACAGTCGCAAAGTAAGGGAAGATACCTGCGTACTCACCCCGCGTCATTATCAATTACGGAAGAGAAATTAATTTATTATTTTGGGGGGTGGAAATAAAGACACCTAATGCAGCCCCTTACCGCTTTTTTTTTCTTGAAGCTTTAAAATAAACTTAACAAAAATTCAATATATTTGAATCGAATATTTAGTTTTTTTTTTTGCTTGATAAATAAAGCAAATAAAACTCTTTAATGTTTCAAAATAATCCAACTTCTTTTTTTAGATTTGCAGACATATGGATTCTATCATAATATGTTTAAAGGTCTTTATTTATCATTGAATACAATACGATTATAAAAAATCCAAATAAGTAGATTGTAACAAAAAACGTAAAACTATTAGAAAATCAAATCAACTTATGTATTAATTAATATTAATAATACATTTATAATGTTATTTTTTATCAATTGAGGGATATTCACAAAATAAAACGGTGAGATAAGAATCATCCATTATAATGTTAAAAAATTACAGAATTAATGTTGAAACAACAAGACATTATTCAAAGCAAAGTAACACTCCAAAATTTTTCGTCGTCCTCCATTTTCTAAAGACATTATACCTAGCTAAATTTAATTTTCGCTTAGCAACACATTACGACGCCAGCAGCATCTGAACGTAACAAATGCTTTAATGGAATATTTCCATTAGGCAAACACATTAAGGATTATCCTGCGCCACTTCTTGCGGCCGTTACTCTGCGACGGTGCTCAATGGGTTTTTTTTATTCTCCTCTTAATGGCGAAAGAAAGTTTTAATGAAAAGTGTTCTTTATGATAGTTTTTTTGTAGGATATTTTTCACACCCTATTTGGGTCGTATTTTTTTATACATAAAAGAAACTACAGAATAATAAAAAAATATGAACTTATTAATTGTATATTATTTTTAACATAATTATAATTAAATTAACAGGTATGAGTTAAAAGCACCAGATTTCATATAAATCATTTACATTCACGGAACCTACAATTTGATTTATCTGGCCTAAATGGCACCAGTTAAATTCACCCCAGAATTATAAATGTCACCACACCGGAGCAGGCTTACAAGCCACCTGTTATTCACTTCCGGTGACATTCAACAAGTCTCCCACCCCCACCCCCACCTCCATGACAAGCGACACCGTGTCGCAGGCTCTACTCACCCTCCGCGCCGACTGAACTTATAGGCTAAGGCAAACCGTTAATTTCATTTCACGTATGAGATATTCTACCATAACCTCAAAATATGTACAAATATATTATGTTTATATAATCGTAAAAAGTTAGTACGTACAATAATGATTTATATCGCGAGCTTAAGAATCATGCTCAAAGAATTTTGAATTAAAATTTACGACATCGCGGCGCCAGGCTCGCTTTACTTGTCATCCAAAACAACCCCCTCCTGTGAGCGGAGCGGCCAGGGGAGAGGGAGGGAGGCTGTGCATGAAAATGGAATAGCAAAAGCGGGGGTGGAGTCCCGCGGCTTTTACTACCCCCTGTGGCTCAGGTTTTTGTAGCTTCTGAAGGTGTCTTTTAAATGAAAAAACATTGTTTTGATATTGTGCCATTTTGTGTTTTAAAGATTTTATAAACATTGTAGACATTTGGCACATCTAATAAAATACGATTAATACATATTTATTTTGTGGGTAAACTTATTTAATTTGATTGTATTTTAGTGTAAATTTAAGATAGGGTTTATTTTTGAAAGAAAGTTGATATTCATAGTAGCATTGAAAGCAACCTCTTTCAATAATTCTCAATCAGCACATTAAAAAATCATTTTATCCACAATGATCTGCCAAAATAAAACCCACCCCACGGAGAATTTCATCCCGACCGAGAAAAATGTACCCGAGCACTCGGGGCTTGACGTCTTTTTCCACGGCTTGAAATATTACCGCCGCGAGAAAAATTGCCCGGATCCTTTTAGCCATTTTTTCCGCTCTCTTTTGTGTGAGGGAGGGAAAGATGAATATATTCAAATACGAGGCGACAGGGCTAACGATTGATAGGACAAGCCTGCTCGGGGTTATTCTGAATAAGAAAATAAGGGAAGTTTCCCGAAGCGGCCTGTCAAGCGTCTCTTCTGGAGTATTATTTTCGTGTCTGTCGGACGGAATGAGCGGAATGGCGAGGGCGCCTGGAGTGATGAATCGTCCAGCGAGCCACTGCGCGGGACGGCTGATGGAGATAATGTCTCGCAGATTGATTTGAACTTTGCCTCTGTTTACTTTTCCAAGGATTTTCTATAAAATCTTTTCGTATTATAATAAAAAAATCATTATTTTCCAAGGTGTTTAATTTTTAATATACCGCTTTCAACATAGACAATGAAATTTGTTTGCATAACATTTTTAAACAATTACTTCAATTCCATGTTTACACACTAATCAATATAACTGAACGATATTAATACACTAGAAATGTAGCACGTCATAAAATGACGTATTCGATGAACGATGCAATAGTATATGTTTGGCTGACAATTAGATGAATATTTCATTTTGTACACATATATTTTGAATAACCGGATATTAATTTCGAAAGCAAAGCCATTCTAGGAAATATCACATTTCGTGTCACAAACATCGAATCACTTTCACTGCACTGTTCTTTATTAGATGCAGTCTTTATCACGTTCAATTGTGCTATTCTTTTTTAATTACGATTGCTGTGCTTAGACGGTGTTATTTTTTTAGGAGGCATTTTAAGTTGTTAATGATGTGATTAATAATTTCTAACGCAACTAAAAAATAAAATTGGTACTTGTGTCAAGCTGACATAAACTGGAAATTTCTTAGAAGCATCATATTTTGTTTTTTTGTAAAAATTCTAAATTTGAAATTCTCGCTGTGAACAACAGAATCATATAATTCGTACATAAAGCATATTTGATAGTTTTATTAAATTAGTTTATGAATGAAAATATTATCCTATCGTCTTGAAAAACTTACTGAACTTAAGTGCAAAAAATCAGCGTTGTATATTTTAAGATATTCTATAGAGAACCAAAAAATGAAACAAACACACACACACAATGGCTATTATTATAAGTAAATGATGCTTTTGTCGGTTGTAGGTTATGTTGTCCAGTGTGTAGACCGCTAAAGGTACTTTCATGCTATTTTATTAACAGAACGAGAGGCAACCATAATATTAATATCTCCGTTTACAACCATGCCGCTCCATTTACACGTTTAGTATGAAGCACAACCCCATCCCCGTTTAATGCAGAATTACGGTAACGGGGCACTCGCATTCCCTAAATTAGCCAATATTGGACGTCTCGCAGCCGGACAGCCTCCGGGTCTGCCTCTGATGACGCCACCGCGCAGCCCGAGGCGGCGAGCTTGATGACGATAGGGTGTGCTCAATGGTAACTCTGGGAAGCAGTCATGGTTTTAAACCAAACCATTTTTAATATAAAATAATACATTGCTTGATGACGAAATTTCAGCAGAATTTATTAAGAGCTTCTATGTTTTAATTAATTATTTTTTTTTAACAAAAGAGGAACTCAAAATATAGTACAGTGCTAGGTTTTTAATCCAAGCGTGAATTGAAAATGTACAAAAGAAATTATGTTTATATGAAAATGTATTGATCTTATTTTTAATCCAAAAAACGTTGTGTTTCTATAAAAGAACTGATTAGATGATACGACCATGTAAGCCTTTTATCTCCACAAAGTTCTGAAAATATCTAACGAGATTCATTTTTTATTATTCATCTAGGAATATTTTTTTTTTAAAACTAAAAATGTAAAATTCAATATTTTGACATCCCTCTGCATATTTATGAATATTCTTTTTTGTGTGTATTTTCCAAACCGCGACAAGGGATGAATATTTTACACATTTTTATGAAAAAAAATATTATTTTGAAAACTAAAATGTGAGACAAAAAGCTTATCGCAATGCAGACAGCATACAAGCATCCCCTTGTTCCCTTTACTCCCGGCTCCGAGGTTCTCGCACTCCTCCCTCGGGACCACCCCTCCCGTCTAAGGGTTGTAACCCTTCTGCTCCTTCGTTAGGTGACCCCCTCAGCTAGAATCTAATGTATTAATTATTGTAAATGATTGAAAAAATACAGAATATATACTATTTATTATCTCTCATTTTAAGCATTTTTTTGCAAATGGGTTTTATTTTTTTTTGAAATTAATTTGATTTATTGATAATGATTAAGTACATTTTTTCAAATATTGAAAATTGATTAATGAAACCCTTAATAATATCATCGTGATTTGTGTGGGATCACGAATTCTAAGAGTTTCTTTAATCAATTATCAATACTTGAAAAAATGTACTTAATCATTATCAATCAATCAAACCTGTATAGGCAAAATCGTACTTCCTGTGAGACGGTCTTCACAAAAATCAATAATATAATTTGATTTATTTGAAAATACAACTTTACAGAAAAACACGAACGAATGACAAATTCAAAGCAACCATACGGAAATTCGCTACAGGTAATTTTTGTTAAGATTGAGAGCTGTGACACATATAAACATACAATTTGTACGACAAGCTTCGCAAACAGCAAGCTTTTCTTTTCTTTTAAATCTGAAAACCGTAAGCGATTTTAAAAACTGGTTTTGAACCCTGCGATCGATTAGATCTCTCGATTCGACTCGGGTTCTCTAGACATGATCCTAGTAGGGACTTTCAGTTTTCATAATATTCCTTCTAGGCTCTCTCGGCGAGGTCAGAGGTTCGCCGAAAGCGGAATATTTACCCTTGGAGCGAGCGGGTAGTTAGTGAGGGTGTTCGTACGCGGCCAGGCTGGCAATGCGCGCTCCCGAGGGACTCGATCTTGTTCAAATATTTTCTAAGTCATATATTTCGTTTATTTGCTTTGCGGCCTTTGTCTATTGGGTTGGGATTTCTACTCGACCGGTATCTTGTCAGTAATATTGGATTCCGAAACCCTTTTATAAGCAAGTTTGTTCAATGAGTTCTGGTTCGTTATGCGATTATTTTATACGAAACTTATTTTACTATAAAATTCATCAACCATTTACCTTGTCATTCGAATTGTTTATTAATGAAAATGTATCTAATTAATTCAAGTAAAATCTTACTAAAGTATTGCAAAAGATCCCTGAACACATTATAATAATTTTCACTTAACTGTTTCAGTTTAGGCAGCCAAAGCCTTCCCCCATCTTGATTGAAATAGAATATAATCAGATGTAAAACTATATATTTTAAGGCCTCTACACATGCAGTGACACAACTTAAGATCGATAGCGTCCCATTACTAGGGCATTTTTTTATGGTTTTGGCTAAAACCATCTGCACACTGAAATTTTTAGCATGTTTCCGGAATCATAGTTGTTAAACTCTGTGAAGTTGTTTTACTTTTCAGGCAGAGTTTCCATCATACCAGGAAAATTATTCGCTAAGAAATTGATGAAAAATAAGACGCGTTCCCCGTTATATCTATGTATTAGGCGGATTCGTTACAACACATTGCGACACAACATGCAATTAGCCAATAGCCTCCTCTTTTGCCCTGTTGACCTTGCAAAATAATAAATACACTTTTAGCTAATTAAATGGGTCGCGAGTCGTTTCGCAATGCGTGTATAGCGCTTTAAGCTGTGTGCGATATTTAAAAATAGTGCTTTCATAAACAAAGTTTATGCAAGTAGCAGCGTGGCTTGAAAGCCTTCGGCGTCTAATTCGGGGGAATAAAGCACAAAAAACACCCCATACAACAAATCCATACAATTCGGCTCGCCCGGTGGAGCTTTCTATATGTAAAATTCATAGCTGTATGCTAAGTTGGCCGAGTCCCCGGGGAGCCGTGTGTCTTGGCGCGGCTGACCGCCCGGCGTCTTGCGCCGCCGCGTGACGTCACGCCTCCCACAACCCCGGCCCCGCGTTTAGGGACCACTGCTACTCGCGAATGCCAGTTTAAAATCAAAAATAAATATTATATACTTATTAACAACTAAATATCTATAACTTCTTCTTCTGATGCCGCTTTTCGTAGGAGCTTAGTGAACATATTTTTATCTTCGGCCAGCCTCACTAATCCGGCCGTGCTTCCGACCTCCAGCCACAGGCCTAACCTAACCTAGCCCCGGCCCCGCGTTTAGGGACCACTGCTACTCGCGAATACCAGTTAAAAATCAAAAATAAATATTATATAATTATTAACAACTAAATATCTATAACTTCTTCTTCTGATGCCGCTTTTCGTAGGAGCTTAGTGAACATATTTTTATCTTCGGCCAGCCTCACTAATCCGGCCGTGCTTCCGACCTCCAGCCACAGGCCTAACCTAACCTAGCCCCGGCCCCGCGTTTAGGGACCACTGCTACTCGCGAATACCAGTTAAAAATCAAAAATAAATATTATATAATTATTAACAACTAAATATCTATAACTTCTTCTTCTGATGCCGCTTTTCGTAGGAGCTTAGTGAACATATTTTTATCTTCGGCCAGCTTTACTAGTCCGGCCGTGCTTCCGACCTCCAGCCGCTGGCCTAACCTCACCTAACCTAACCTAACCCCGGCCCCGCGTTTAGGCACAATGCTATTCGCAAATACCAGTTAAAAATCAAAAGTAAATATTATATAATTATTAACAACTAAATATCTATAACTTCTTCTTCTGATGCCGCTTTTCGTAGGAGCTTAGTGAACATATTTTTATCTTCGGCCAGCTTTACTAGTCCGGCCGTGCTTCCGACCTCCAGCCGCTGGCCTAACCTCACCTAACCTAACCTAACCCCGGCCCCGCGTTTAGGCACAATGCTATTCGCAAATACCAGTTAAAAATCAAAAGTAAATATTATATAATTATTAACAACTAAATATCTATAACTTCTTCTTCTGATGCCGCTTTTCGTAGGAGCTTAGTGAACATATTTTTATCTTCGGCCAGCCTCACTTATCCGGCCGTGCTTCCAACCTCCAGCCACTGGCCTAACCTAACCTAACCCCGGCCCCGCGTTTAGGCACCGCTGCTATTCGCAAATACCGGTTAAAAATCACAAATAATTATTATATAATTATTAAAAACTAAATATCTATTACTTCTTCTTCTGGTGCCACTTTTCATAGGAGCTTAGTGAACATATTTCTATTTTGGACCAGCCTCACTAATCCGGCCGTGCTTCCGACCTCCAGCCACTGGCCTAACCTAACCTAACCCCGGCCCCGCGTTTAGGCACCGCTGCTATTCGCAAATACCGGTTAAAAATCACAAATAATTATTATATAATTATTAAAAACTAAATATCTATTACTTCTTCTTCTGGTGCCTCTTTTCATAGGAGCTTAGTGAACATATTTCTATTTTGGACCAGCCTCACTAATCCGGCTGTGCTTCCGACCTCCAGCCACTGGCGCAGATTCAGCATTCACGCAAACTTCCTCCTTCCAATGCCTGTTTTTCCTTCGGTTTCAGACAATCGGTTGTACGATGCTATATTTACTGTTGCGAAAAATGTGAAGTCAAAAAAATCGTCAGGAGTTCTGTGCAAAACTCATTTGTGACGCGATCAACCCATCTCCTATATAGCCACATTTCAAACGTCTCAATGATTGCGATGCCTAGCTATTACGATCGTTTCATTATGTTTTGTCTTTAAAAAGAATTCATTCTTCAATTCAATTCTTCATAGAGATATAACACAAAAACAATCATATATAATGTAAAATTCATTCTACCTAATGATTTAAATATTTGAGATATTATGCTTTTAAGATTTTTGTTTTTTTTATTAAAGCTACTTTTTTAAATATGTATATATTCTAGTAAAAAAATTATCTTAGAGTTTAAAAATGTACCGAGAATGTTAATTAAAACTGAGGCTAATTTCCATCTCTCGGATGATTTCCATCTCTCTCAATCTATCCTCCGACAAGTTGAATTAGCACGAAATAACAAAATATTTCCATCTCTCTCGCTCTCTGTCGGAAGTCATTTCCAACCCAGCAAAATATTTATATTGCTTGTTTACAGTGTTTCTCATTAAAAATATCCCGGTGTTATTCGTCCCCTGACACTTGACCCCCCGCCCCGCCCACCCCCAAAGGGTTGAGTCCACAGAAACTCTGCCGGCGCCCGCGGTGCGTTTACATCCCACGTCGCAGACTTTAATGCCTAAAAATATTCAATCAGGTCTATTTATCTAAAATAGCAGAGTTTAAAACTGAATAAAAAAAAAAATTCGACAAATTTAAAAAAAAAAATTAATCTAATATTAAAATTTGAGACATGAAGGGATGAGATTTGAAAAGTGGTAATCAGTATATATTTGCTACACGTACCCGACAGATTCACTACATCAAACTCTAATCTAATAAAAAAAATCTGTACCTCGTATTACAGGGCTCTTAAGATTAATGTATAATCTTTTGAATACAATAAATTACCATGGAAAGATATTAACAGGAATCTTTTCCCAACAGCTTTCATACAGCTTAGCTTCAATCCGCCAGTCTCGCTAGAGACCTGCGAGATGTAAACGCGGCATTAGGGTGGTCCAATACAAATATTTTGATGTGAAAAGAACCTGTTTATCATCAGAGAGTCGTAAAAATATTTTGCTTTGTAAATTTGCTTCGCAGTAGATATGTTTTTCTAAGCGAATTTCGGAAAACTTTGCGGAATATTATTTTACCTCACGTGTTTGCGATACATTTAATATGAAGTGGGTTTAATTTGTGGTTTTTTTTGCAAACTCACATTCCTGTTTGTTTTGCTTAAATATGTTTAAAGAAATGAATTTAAATTTGTATTTGAACTCAAATATTAATTAAATACTTTAATATAAACAGTAACAACCATTTTTATTAAAAATATATACACATCGCTCAAATGCTCGAATTTATTTTTAATCATTTGAATTTTTAAAAATTATTTTAACGTTGTAAAATATATGTTTTACCAATAAATTTTGTACAGATTATTATTACGTATCTAAAGTTTTCGATTCCCAGAAGGTTTACTATATGTACCACTGCACTACGCTGAATATTCTCGTCTATTTACTATCTTTCACAATGGTCAATATTTATGAATTGAGCGCCTTCTGAGAATCAAATATTCCAATAGCTAAACCGGAAAGAGTCTTCTTCAAACTTCTTCACATGAAAAGGCTACGTGCTTGAGGTCTTCCTTGAGGCTTTCGTGGACTTCCAGCAATGCTCACGAAGTGTGTTTTTATGGATCGTAATATATCAAAGAGTTTGGTGACTTAATTTCTTGAGGCCATATTAACAACCGTATATGCACCTACTTACCAGATCTGATAACGTACAACAGACGATTAAAATCTGTGGTAGCATTACAGTTGGGCTAGACCTGATTTTAATCAAAAACTTCCACTACAGCTAAACTTTTGATTTATTTTTCTGTATGTCAATTACAGTTTTTAGAATCGCTCTAAAACGGTTACAAATTATGAAGAAAATCACCCTTTTCCTTTTACGACCGTTTACGACCCCACATGTCACGGGAGCCAATTTAAATTCCCTCCTACTTGATACATCGAAAAATTCATTTTCAGACGATTTGGCTCTTGCCCAGGAAGGTCACCATGACTTACGACCTACCCTTAGCATTATATGTTCCTCGGGGGTGCCGTTCACTACCCCTATTTGTAACCCTTATGAATATATTTGACATAGATTTCCGGGATGGCTCTCCCTCGGATGCGGCTCGGTAAGATGCTGTCATGTTGTGCTCTTAAAGGCTTCATAAAACTCGCGGTGGATAGTAAAATAATCGTATTCAATTTTAGGGGGTGATTTTTTGGGGTTTGACACTCTAGGGGCTTAGTTATTACTTACGTGTATAAAATCTTAAATATCCTTTTTTTGAAAAACACAGTTTTCATAAAAAGTATCAAAACAAAAAGAAATGAAAAACTCTTCCAATATTGTACGGCCCTGTAAATACATTTAGTCCTTCTTTCTGTAAATGTTGTTTTTTTATCATTCGGTTATATATTATTATATTTTATTGCTTGCAACTTTATTATAACCTGAGGTTTATATTAAAAAAGGAAAATAAAGTGTTCACTCTTAATTAAATGCCAATAATATGAATCAAATAAGAATAATACGAAGAAACTAAAATCCACATTGTCTTCAGTGTAATCAATGTATTTATTAGTTGATATATTTTTTTACTAAAAAAAGGTTTTGACCAGAATTCCGTTTTAATATTACATCTTTATTTTTAATTTGTTAAAACTTTTCAGACCACCAGACAAAAACTCCTGAAGAGAAACAATAAATTAAACGTGGGTTTATGAACTAATTGATCAGTATCAATCATATTTTAATGAATGAATAGTGCATAATTATTTTTCATGGGTTACCCATTGTGATTACAGCAAATAAAATAATAAATCATTTATAATAAGATACACGTACATATCTTAACTATTGTTTTGAATAATACTGTGGTAATATTGATCCATGTAACATCAATATTTTAATAAATAAATAATAACAGCAATTAAACAATAATGAAAATATACTATATTTAACAGGTTTTAAATATATGGCAAGTAAAAACTAGATCGCGAAAAAATCCAAAATGCAAATGTGACTAAGAATCATGAAACATTTTCTCACAAGGTATACATAAAAGCCCGCGTAAAAGCTAAGTACTTTATGTGTTCCTTAAGAAAGTTGCAATTTAGTCATTAAACACGGGACGCGAGGCTGCCGTGGGAGAGTAAAGGGGAAGTGTTAATTAAAATTGCGCCTAAAAACTTGCTATGGGGGGGTCGGGGCGTCCCAAGCACCCCTGGGAGAGATGTTAGCAACTTTTTTGTCTGCAGAGTCAAATTAAAACGGCCCGTGTAAAAAACCATTTGAAATATTTTAACCCTTGGAGAAGTACACAATTAAAGCTAATATACGCCGCCTTACGGGTTGGTAGATTTTATGTTTCGTATCATCCTAAGTTACTGTTTGCTCACTACTGCATGAAGACCTCCTTTAGGCGAATCCAATTTATTGCTTATACTCCATACCAAAAACATGAAAATTGAATACATACGCCACTGACAGTGCGCTTTGTAAAGATTAATTTTTAAAAAACAAAATTTGAATCCATGATATCTTTATAACTTGCAATTTTTGTTAAAAAATATAAACCATTTTAACATTAAAAAAACGATCGATTTCGTGTATTTTTTAAAAGAATTTATTTTGTAAATTTAATAGTAACTAAAAGCATATGTTAAAAACAATATATAAAGCTGTTGCTATTTTTAATTTTTTTTATTAAATCAAATATAAAATTTGAATTGTTATATTATAACATTTGGGAAAAAATGATGTATTATAAAGTAAAAACCAAATGACGGATACTCCGGTGTATGATTGCTGCGAATACTTAAAAATACGTCCTTATTGCTTTCCGTTATATGTAGTATATATATATACATTTAAAATGCTTATTTTTGTTATCGAGTAAAAAGAAAAATAGGACCACATCTTCATGCGATTAATTGATCAGTTTAAAAATACATTATGAGTAGATTTCACCTAATCCATGAGAGCACTTACAGCGCATAACAGCTGTTGCATAAAATCTTTTGAGTTCAAACATGTCATATACACAATAACATTATAACTGTAAAAAATAATTTAATCACTGCTTGCAGATTTAAAACATTGCATAATATAAACGTATCTACTCCCACCCAGTATTCAAGACAGGGCAATTTAAAAGAATATAATCCTTAACCATTCCAAAAGCACTTGGAGCAGTAGTAGCATAACGCGGAAACCTCCCTTCTGAGTTATTAAAATTATTCTTTTTACTGGATATTTTAAAATAAAGACATTTGCATAGTTAATCAGCTGCTCCGGGTGAAAGGGTAGCAAAAGATCCGAGGAGGTAATTAGTACCGGGAACTTTATCCAGGCGTCTCGTCTCATCCCCATCCCTTCTAGCAGGTTCTTTACGGTTGTAGCTTTTGTTCGCCCCCGCTGTGGACAGCCGCTGTCTTAGTTACTGAGAAAAATTAAACGATTTATACGTAACGAGGCTGCTGCGCTTTTTTTAAAATATAAATAATTTATTTTTACGTTAGACATGACGTAATACCATTTGCGTGTACTGGACAGGTCGTCAGCAAGTAATTAACATCGTATGAAAAATAAACTAACCAATAAAATAAGTCATCACTATCCGTGGGTCAAATTTTTTATGCAAAAAATAATTGATGTAATAGAACTTGAGCATGTCACAATAGCTGCTTATTGCGTTATATGGCCTTACTGATACACTGGCAGCAGGAAGATTCAAATTGATACTAAAACTTCACACTTCATAAATATTAAAATTAAAGGTCCTCTAAATGCCTTTTAAATTCAAATTCGAGGCAATTTCAAGCCGCGACTGGCAACAGAAGCGTCAAAGTGTTTTTATGGAGCGTTAGCCGTAGCATATATGAGACGTTTCGTATTTGAATATCCCGCAGCTCTGCGACTACATGACATTTTATTACGGGCACATTATAGCGGCCGTTAGGGAGGCTATGGCGGTCTTAAACGATCCGTTATGTCGTTAAAAAGGCAACCGAGTGTTTCCTACTACTTTTCTAAATATGCCTACATGTGTTTGTAACATTTTTCTGTGAGCCATTTACACAGCAAGTGACAAAATACCAATAGAAAAAGGGAGTAATATAAATACTGCCAAATAAAAAAAAAACAATTAAATTTAAGTTGTGCAAAAATAATAAGTAAAAATGCACCACGTATGTTATTAAAAACAAGTTGTTCAAAGAATGAAAAAAAAAAAAAACGATTTTGTTTTATTTTTTATTCATTACTTATATTATATCAGCATTTCTTTAAACGTGTAATAAGGTTACACCAATCAAATTTTAAACATAAAATTAAAAATGTATAAAAATCTAAAAAAATCTAAGTGTGTAATTATTAATTTTATTTACGATTTTCCATGTAGGTATTATATTAAAATGTGATATATTTCAATCGAGGTGATTGTATATGGACGGAGCGTGAAATGGCTGTAGCGATTAACCTAATGTCCCCATCCCACGTACCTTTCTTTGTCATGATGTTGCCGCACGAATATATATTTTTATATTTTCTATTAGTTATACTCACACTGCGACCTACACGATACAATATATATTCGTATTTTTCCATGATATATATTCATGGTTTTCCCCCTTCCTTACAAAAAATTGAACAGTTTTTAACGTGACACAGTAACAGCCTCAACTAAACCATATGCCTATCAAATTTTATTTTTTTTGAAAATATCATTAAAATGAACATGCATCAATATATATTTTTTAATATGAAAAACGATCTTGAAGATGGTTCTCACCATGGTTAAAAAAACAAACTCTATTATCACTTATAGAGTAACTTCTAAGAACAATAATGCAAATAAAAATAATAAAGGCATATTCAAACAAAATGCATGCATTAAGAGTGTACTCATAAAAATAAAATGCACATATCAAATGTTAACAATAATTTTTCATACAAAATCCAAATAAATCTAGTATAGTGAAGCGTGCATAAAGTTATTGTCAAGCGGGGCACATTTTATCAGTTCTGTGCGAGATTCAGACATGGCGGGTGTTTTTTTAGTCGCAACTGAATTATAATGTGTCGATATGATTTCAAGAATCATTATATATATAATCAAGTGTGTAAGTGATTTTCTTTAGATATTCACGTGACATTTATTTATTCATTAGTGCCTGAATTCAACCTGTAGTATGTCTCAAGTCATAGCCGTGATCGGAGAGCGTTTTTTTTCTTCATACATGTATGTAACACTTTTAATATTATTATGCGCGTTGCGACTCAATGGTAATAACTAGACATAGCGTGCTTTTTGCGTTATATATTCAGGCAAAGCCATAAAAAATAACTAAAACACATGGACACTATTGCCTAATTTAAATCGGTTGCGAGTTGTGTAGGTAGTCTGCTTGTAATAACGATGATGCTATTCAACATCAACCAATATAGATTTATTATAGATTATGGATAATACAAATTATTCACATCTCATCACTGATTAACAAGCTAAATTAAACATAAAAATGAAAAAAAATCTATACGTTTATTACTACTATTACATTTCCTACTAAAAATACAAGAATATTTTATAAAAAACATCTTGTATATAAATATGATCATACGCATGACACATTATTATTTTGACATCTGTGTTGTTTTATTAGATAAAAAATACCATTGCTATCAAAACAGCCTGTTTACTTATAATTAACATCTTTTTTATTGCAAAACAATCGAGACAATCAACGGATGAAGAATACATTGAGATATTAAGAATCCTCTTCTGAGTACTGCGTTTTTAAATGAAAATATCAAACCGCTCCGGCTGAGACAATCCGCACAACCAATAATTATACCAAATGCGTCTGAAGCTCTCCGAAAGCCTTTGTTTACCATAAATGAAAACGTTACGAAACGTTATGTGGACGTAATTACATAGAAAGAGAGAGTACAACGTCTGCAGCATATTATAGGTTATGTACAAAGTATCCTGGTATCTACACTGCAATCCAATTGAAATCTTAAATATATGTAAAAAAAAAATATCTACTCTCTTGTCTTTACAATTGCACAGTGAGTCTTTACTCAAATTGCTATTTGTTGCTAAAAAAAAAACCTATTTGTCAACTTTTGTAGACACTCATATTTGTTGAGAGAATATATGTATTTTTCCTTTTAGAACTTGTATATATAATAAGAACTTTTTAGTACTTGTGTATAAATTTATTATTCTCAATGTGAAAATGATATTGTGGAAGTGAAATTGAATTTGAAAAACACTGTACCTACTTTTTATAATAGCATTTCCATCAATCAATATAAATATTCATCGTTTTGAAAAGAAATTTTAATCAAATTTTAAGAAATTTAATGCGATTGTTCTGGTCATTTGTTAAGGTTTGTGGGACGAAAAAATGATTGAGAATAACAATAAATTCTTCGTTATTGTTCTTGCAGCGATAATTATATAAATAATATCAAAAACTTGTTTATCGTTGCCTTTTAACATGAAAAAATAACTTAACTTGATGAATTTTATAGATTTCACTGTAACTTAGAAAGTAAAAAGAATCAAAACACGTGCTGATGCCTGTTCTTGTTGTATTTGAAGGAAATTAAATTCATTTTAAAAAATGCTTACTTATATTTAATATATATAATATTTATTCATTATTAGTATTTATTAAATTATAATAAAATAAATTATACACCGGGTATAGCACATATGCAATCCGAGCGGGCAATCATAGTACATTATGCTTAATTTATGTTTTGAAGACAATATTGAAAAAGCATCCCACGCGTTTCTTGTCGAAGGACCTACCTAGTTATTATTATCCCATTAATCGATTCTTTAATTCACGTTATTGATTCAATAATGACTAATTTGCTTGTTAATAAATAATACAACAAAAAAAATTACTACAGTGGCTGACTTTTATTAAACATATACGATACAATTTATGTAATACATTCTCTTCACAAAATGATTTTCTTTTTATTTTTTTATGCACTTTATTTATAATACATATAGTTAATAAATTTATAAATAGATTGGTTCATTTAAATTGCGAGAATAATAAGATATATAATTCATGACTAACGTTAGATCATATTAAATGACTGGCTAAATATATACTGAAATTATTACGTATTTTTATTTTATTGTAAATAATGTTTTTCGTTTGCTGACATGTGCTGTAAAGATTTTGTTTTTTGTTTTGATTCTGCCCATTTATATAATAAATATTAAGATTTTCACCTTCATTATAAAAGGACATGTCTTTTTGTACTACTATAGCCATATCAAATTTATTTTTATTTAACAATATTTTATACAATACATTTTTCTTATTAACGTCAAATTTATATTTGTTCTGTAAAACTTGAAGATAATCTTTTTTTAGTCCTTCACATAAATTATAGATAATTTTAATCATATACAAGTTACCAAAAATAATAATTTCATAAACCATATGAGATAAAAGTATATATCCTCTATATAATAGTAAACATAAACCAAAGTAAATCCATCACGTCAGGACTAAATTCCCCTCTCTTTAAGAACCTTTTTAGTATGCATGTACACTAGGGTGTCCCTTAAATTTCAAGTTCGATATTTTTTTACGCGTACCTTCTTAAAAGTTTAGTAATAACCCTATATTGTCTGGAAAAAAATATTAGTTCGATTTATAAACGATAATCCGTGCCGACTTGCGATTTTAACTTGTCCATACAAGTTGCGTAAGTACTGCGCTGTGACTTTTACAAATAAAACATGTAGTTACCTACATGTTTTATTTGTCATTTCATACGTGATTTTTGAGATTAGTAGTGCTCCATTGTTTAGTGCGTTAACATGTCGGTGGAATAACGGAGTGATAAACAAAATAATTTCCCTATCGGTTTGCCTAGATATCAAATAAATGGTGCAAAATTACCATCTAATCGACAAGTTCTCTCAGTCCTATTTTACAATATTCGTGAGGTTAAACTGACGGTTAGTGAAAGTGCAAATCTTGTGATTAGGGAGTGCATCATATATTGGGAAAAAGCAAGAATTCCAACAAGGGCATTTCCTAACTTCGAGAAGAAACTTGTTGATTTATATTATGTTTGGAGAGAGTTGCAAAAAAAATTGTAAGAAAACTCAGGTTACGTTCAAGAGCCGTGAGAACAATTTCAAAATTGATCTTGATAATATGTTTGATATTGCACATGCTGATGCTTTTGAGAGAATGAAAATAGATGAAGATAAATTATTTTTAATGAAACAGAGAGAGCCAGGTCGACCGGGATGCTTAGGTGGTGTTGATAAAAAATTGGCGGAAAAAGAAGATAGATCTAAACAACGACGATTGGAAGAAGAGGAAAGGGTTGTAAGACAAAGAGAATCACTAGCTGCTGAAACTAGAAAATCAAGGGCAGAAGCATTAAAATCTGACTTCCAAAACAATGTACCCGACGTAGTTACAGTCCATTGGGATGGAAAACTATTACCCTGGTTGGATGTACGAAGTTCTAAAGAAGAACGCTTGCCAGTTATTGCTTCGTTTGACGATAAGGAACAGCTTCTTGCAGTGCCGAAACTAGAACATTCTTCTGGAAAACATCAAGCTAAGGCTGTCTCAACAGCTCTCTTTGACTGGAACCTTCACGATACAGTACAAATAATGTGCTGCGACACAACAGCTTCCAATACTGGCCATTTCAATGGCTTGCTTGTGCTATTTTGGAGCAAACTTTAGGAAGAGAATTGCTGCTTTTCGCCTGTCGTCATCATGTTTATGAATTGGTCCTAAAAGCTGTCTTTGAAAGCAAAATTAAGCTAGTAGCCCAGATATTCCAATGTTTAAAAAGTTCAGAGAAAATTGGAAAAAAACATCGACGCTAGTAACATTGAACCATCTCTTAATTTCGTAAAACAACGTGTTGCCGAGACAGACATTCAAGCTTTGTATTTATTTTATAAGGCAGAATTAGACAAAGGTTATGTAAGAGATGACTACCGCGAATTGGTCGAACTGTGCGTAATATTTTTGGGAGGAGACACAGAGGTAAAATTAAAACTAAGCCCCCCCGGAGCCATGCATCAGGCACGCTGGATGGCGAGAGCGATCTATTCTTTAAAAATATGTTTACTTCAGTCACAATGCAGAATAACTGCGAAGGACAAAAAGGCTCTACAAGATGTTTGCTTATTTGTCGTGATGTTGTATGTTAAACCTTGGCTCGAATGTACAGTGGCGATCAAAGCACCTAACCAAGATTTGCGCTTCTTGAAGATGTTAAAAGAGTACGAAAAAGTTGACGCAACAATTTCTAATGCTTCTGTAAGCAAGTTTAGTCATCACTTGTGGTATTTATGTGAAGAGACAGTTATTCTATCACTGTTTGATGATGAAGTTGATAACCAAACTAAGAAGAAAATGATTGCCAACTTCAACCGGGACAAAACCTCAGATTTTAGCAAACGCTATGACCCGTCAAAGGAAGAACTGCCTCAAAGGTTGTTTAGTAAGTTAAATTGACTTTTTGTGATATATTTAAATTGTTATTTGAGAATTGTGAATTATACTGCTGAAAAGGCTGTTAAAATGATGCAAGATTTTAACGGACTTATCACGGCTGAAGAAGAACAAAAACAGTTCTTGCTGCGCTGTGTCCAGGAACATAGAAAATTGTATCCGGACTGTAAAAAAACAACTCTAAAAAAAAGTTACCCTGGCTGATTGTTATTACTTTATGTTTTTGATTAAAGATTAATGTTCATCTAATTGAATTTTTACTATTATTTACTTAATTTATTGCATTTATAATGATTTTATACCAGACCGAAATATCAAGACAAAACACGTTTTTTACTAAACTTTGAAGCTCGGTCGGCACTGGTTGCAATTACGCTAGAAAGATGAAATTTTATATTTAAGACTCTTATAGCATTACTAAAAAAAGTACAGGGTACCCATTTCGAAATTTGAAAAAAAAAATTTTTTGGTCATATAAGGGACACCCTAATGTACACCCTCCCTTTACAATGCCGTTTTTTTCATCTCCTCTCGATTTTCTTAGAAAAATACAGCCTTCGTGTGGAGTCTGGGAGGCTGTAGTGAGCCGCCATTGGTCGGTGCTGTCGCGTTGGGCGTGGTCAGCCGATGTCACCAGGTAGGCGTGGCTTTAGAGAGGGTCATGAGACATTTTGTCACATGTTCAAGCAAATTTAGTCCTTAGAATAGGACATTTTTTGATCTGCGCATGCTGAGGACACGCCCTTTTTAATATAACTTCATACGTGAATTTAAAATAAAAATGAAACGCGTGCAATCATATGTGCAATAGTTCGTAGCCTTACCTTATTGAAATTCTAGAATTTTGCAATGGTTAAGTTATATACAAAAAAATGACATGAAATAAACGTAATTAAAAAGATTGCTAATATATTTTTTTGCAAACTTTTTATACTGTCTCAATAAAAAAATAGTAAGCATATTCATTCATCGTGATAAAGATTTCAGAAATCTTCTGGGTTATCAGTAATCGCATCTTCTCTGTCTCGTATTTGATCTTATAATTATTTTATAATCTAGGCTAAATATTATAAATAAATTTATTTTATGATAGATGTATAAAAGTGTTTTTGTACAATATTTATATTTTGTAAAACAATGAATGTGTACAAAAATAATATAAATGTATAATCGTCAGTGATTATTCTCGATGAGTATATATCCAACTTAATGTTTTTAAAAATTCATTAAAGTAGTAATGTTTTTGAACATCCGTTTTTCATCGGACCTGTGCTTTTTATCTAATTTCATTCACGTTGTGATAAAATGTATCTTCAAGCACGACAAGTTTGTCGTCTCTCCGCGGCAGCACAGAACAATCAACCCCTAAATCGATAAAAACCTCCTCGGTGCTACAGAAGCACCCCCGAAAGTCCAATTTACCAAACGACGTAACGCCGTCACTATAAACTAGACTTCATTCCAAAGCCTTCTACTCATACGCTATGAAAAATAAATTTCGTTTGTACTTATAAGAGGAATAAATGCGAAATATTATTTATATAACTTTATAATATTCAAAAACTTAAAAAATATTTTAAAATGACTCGAATGAATGTTTGATGTTCGTAATTGTCTCGTACGAATATAAATCGTAATTGAAGACCTCGCTTTATAGAGAGACTTATATATGTGTGTATGTGTGTGGCTGTGTATGTATGTGTATGTTTGTGTGTATAATTATATAAAGATAACTATTATAATTGTATTAATACAGATATCTGAAGCATAGGGTAGTTATTTGACACCAGTAATGCGCGTGTCGGCTGCAGCGTCCACACTGCGCAGAGTCTCCCCAGGACGGAGGGGAGAGAGGGTCCTGGTCACAATCGATACTTTCTTCGGGGAAACTGGGTCACTCCTGTGGAATTTTCTGCCGCGCACCGATGGGTGTGTTTTGAACACATGTACACTCTCAATTTGACGACTCTAAAATCCTATGTATATTTTTTGAAAGCAGTTACGAGTAGTGGATGCATTCGCAATCCTTCAGACATGTCGAGAATATGAAAAATGTATCCATGGAAATAATACAATCATACGATTAATACAGTTTTTAAACCAAGATTGGACCAGTAAATACACTATTAAAAAAATCTAATATTTAAACAATATAAAATACGCCAATACTATCCAATAGCAGATACTTTCAACTTCACGTCAATAAACCTACCAATTATTTATAAATATAATATAATACCATATATCTCAATTTTGATATGATTCAGTACACTTTTTTAATATTGAAAAATGATCAAAGAAACTCTCAGAAAAATATCATCGTGACTTGTGTGGGATTCGAACACACATCCCCAAGCTTACATGACCGGTTTTTCTGAGAGTTTATTTAATAGGCAAAATCATACTTACTGTGAGATGGTCTCATAAACTGAAAAATTAAAAATCTACATTTTTTGAAATGTATTATAATAAAAGTCGTTGCGGGAATATAAATCATTTAGCAGCTAATCCGACATCTCCGCCCACATCTCCGCGCCCGGCCCGGGGTACGAATTTGCAGATTGTCAAGATTGCGATGGCCGGGCGGGAGTGCGAGGCGAATCTAATATTCTGGAATAATTCCGGTTTTATTTAATAACGGTTCCGCTCCCGGCTAATTTAATTCCGGACGACATCGGTGTGATTAAATTTTAATATTTTAAACAGCGAGACTCTGAGATACAGGTCTCGTGCTGCGGGCGGCGCGTGGCGAGGGGAGATTTATTTATTTCTATTTATATATATATCAATGTTAAATAAATATTTTTAAGATAGTTTAGAATTGATATATGTGACTTTTGCTTCTTATTCGATGATATGTCTATAAATCTTAATGTTTTTTTATTTTCTCAGATAAAATTTATATTACACAAGACTATAATATATTTTCAATCTGATTTATATATATCAACTCGCTATTTTTAACCCTCGCTATTTCAGAATAAAAAATTAATCAAATAGAGGTGTAGAGATACTTCAAAGTTATAAAAAATATGCGTTATAATAAATCAAACTCATTGTTTTATTTTTAACCTTGATTTAATAATTCCGAGTATGTAATCTAAAAAAAACATTTACATAAAATATATATTTGTTAAAAATCGTTATCTGAGTACCTGCACGAAACGATCATATTTATTTTCTATATAGATCTTTAAATCTAAAAAGTATAGATATCTAGTTTTACATTAATGGAAAAACATACATTTCTTTGGCCTAAAAATAAATCGAGTTTATTTTTGCAGAACATAAAAATAACTCCAACGGCGCCACTGCAAGCTCACGGAATATTTCTACGACTTGTTTATTACTCGCAGATATCAGCGGCGGTGCGTGGGGCCCAGTGGCGTATACAAATAAAGAATATCCCCCTTCGATTCCCAGGGGCGCGCGACCCCCGGCAGATTAACTCGTTGCCCTCCACCCGCCGCCCCTGCCCGCCAAATCAATACGCATTTTTCATATTCGGAATGGGGTGCTTTGGGGTGATTCACGCTTTCATATTAGAAAATATTCCTAAACTGCTACTTGATCTTGAAATCTACTTGAACTGTTCACAATGTCATGTTAATAAATCTAAAACAAAACTCAAGAAAATTTTTAACAATAATTTATATATGTTTCTCAATTTCACCCTAACAATAAAAAAATCTTAATTTATAAATTTTGTTTGCATTTTAAGGAATTATTCTAAATCATAAATATTAAGGAAGATGTACAAAAACAGTTACAACCCCATAAGTCTAAAAACCGCTCGCTAAACAAAGGCAGAAATCAAATTATACAATGCCATCTGAGGTTGTTACGCCTCGAAAATTATGGGGTAAAATATTATAGATAAGCTTTGAATCTAAAAATATATAAATCGTGTTTTTTTTCATATCAATAAAAATCATTTAGTATGATAATATTGATTTTTAACTGAAAAAATACTGTACGCGCATTTAATTTTGTTGCAGTCTGTAAATAATATATTTAATAATCGTAATATGTATTGGTGGTATAGATTTTAAACATTATTTAGATATTACGTATAATTATACATATAGAAATTTGAAGGTTGGTTTTGCGCTAAAATCCCAGCTATTTTTTGTACACCATGAGTACAAAACTCACATCACGTCACTATACAATGCAGTTTCTAAGTGAAGGTCGCCTTTAATATTCACGTAGCCAAACATAATTGTTACGCTGTTTAATTTTATTATCATGTTGTAAATTCTCTGCTTATAAAGGAGAGCTGATTTTATATATTATTTCAATAACTTTTTATCTTCAATAGTAAAGTATTCATTCAGATAGATAATATTATTCAAAAACTATATATTTTCATTTATTTCACGCCAATTAAATTTTATTAAATCAGCTTTAAGGATTTTTTTTACAAATATGTTTTTATTCTACTATTGATTTCATTGTTGAGTGTATATGAAATAAATAACAAATATAATTTATACATGTATATTTTTTATTGGTTGTTATTTTCAACAATTGATAAGTTCTATAACTTGTGCAAGAGATATATATATTTTTAAAAATTATAAATGTTGAAAAATAATCAAATCTTTTTCTTAAGAACAAAATAATGAATTATGACGAGTAATTACTTTACTTTTATATTAAATATAACTAAATTAAACAATAAACAATGCAAATAAAAATGCGTCTGTTATTATACTTGTAAATATAAATATGAGTTATATTAAAATAATTTTCTCTCGTGAATTTTTTGTCTTATTATAAAAAAAAAATAGATTCGGAGCAGATTTAGTAACCCACCCTGTGCATTGTACAGTGTGCTAACTGGATTTTAAAATACGTGGATAAGTGCATATAAACAGCGGATAATATTTATGCCTACATTATTCACAGAGAGACTGTACTGTAACATGCAACTCTAAAAATAGGCAACAAATTTATATAGCTGTAGATTTATTACTAAACTTTTGTGAAAACTAGGTCTCGAGGATATTTAGTAATAACTTTTAAAGTAACTAGAAGAATTTTTTTTCATAACACCAATAAAAAAAGTTTTACAAAAAAATCAGATTTTCCAAACGATCTGGTATGCACAAAAGTGAAAACTGAGTATTCATTAAAAACGATGTTAAAATTTATTCCCTGTGGGTTTCATATTTTTAATAATTTTTTTATTCTCAAAAGTAATTTGCATTTACATATGTAGGTATGAAAGCACATTCTTAAACATCAAACAAAAGTATAAACTATTCAATTCCAGTAACATCCGATATCAAAGCTCACTCCAAACTCACCCTCGGAATGTTTCAGCACAACATGTCACCCTTGTCCCTTCAGAGGGGTGAACCATCCCCTTGTAACACATCATTTTTGTAGCCGCATTTTATCATTGACCACTCCAGCAAGATTGTCTGGGGCTCAGGTTCGATGCACATTTTTCTCGTATATTTATAACGATTACTTAATATAATATAAGAATTCTTATATTATATAAAATGTCTGTCTTAATTATTCACTTCTTTTATAAGTATGACGCTAATATGATACCATAAAATGTGATGTTTTATATTTGGAAATTGGAAATTTCAACAGATTAGAAACGTGAAACAGGTAGAAATTGATATTTACAGCAGTTATTTTTACACATATAAAACAAACTTACGGATATTGAAGATTAAGGGAGCGTGGGGTGAGTATTTGATATTATCTTTGATAATACAATCAAAAGTTCAATTGCTTAAAAACTAGCTCGCAGATAAGTCCAAAGAATGTACGCTTTTCTCCAATTTAAACTCGCTTATTTTCATCTATTATTCCGGCCACACATTTCCAGAAAGGCCATAAATTAAGGCATACTTTCAATTAACGTCCATTCGGAATTTATCGCCCCCTTCCTCAAAAAAGTCTCACCTTTGTACTATTCCTCACTATCGATTATTCTGTACGCGAGTACTCGGGACATTTATTTCCACAGTTAAATGCTATCACGAACATTATCTTCGGTCCGGAGCACGAGCCCGACTCCCCCAAGACTTTTCTCAATTTGGTCATAAGAATGTGTGTCACGCACTGACATTAAACCAACCTTTCTTGGATAAAAAAAGAAAAAAGAAGAAGAACCAACCCTCTTTGCAAGGCTGTGGTATATTAGAAGCCTGATAAATTAAAAAAATATACTTGACCTGAATTTTTAATATGTCTGAAAGGTTGAATTGGAATTAATACAAGAAGTACGGTTTACGTTTTTTTTCGAGAATAGTAAATTGCAACTTCTCGATGAAAAGTTAAATTAATTTTAGTTTATTATTTTTATGTATTGCGCAGATATTACTGTATTTTTAAATAATATACAAAAATATGAATTTAATTATATAGTACATACATAGTCGAGATTTTTTGTTATCAAAAATTCTGGTTTCTTATTCTCATGCTAGCCTACCTGTCAGATTGAAAATGCTTTGAATTAACTCTTTATTTTAAATAATAAATACTTCATATGAACTATTTTTAATAATATATTTTTTTATAAAATAATTGATGCCAGCATTTTATTAGACTAATCAAAAAGTAAAATAATATGTCATGTATTTCAATACACTTACTTCATTTGCTTGTGCCAATAAAAATATATTGTATTTCTAGACAAAACATCCCTTTTTCTAATTTAACATATTTCTTTTGTATTTAAAATATAATTTAATAATCCCGAATTTTTTTATTGACGAGTACATTACAGGAGCTAGGATGGATTGAAGTATGTTTTGAACATAAATTATAATAATAATTAAAAAGTATCTTGTAACATTTTATGCAAAACAAATTTTTCATTTATTTTAATGCTGTTAGTACTATTTTTTTATTATTAGAGTACTACCTATTCATCGTGGTGTTTTCAAGATAACTTTTTTTTCTAAATGTTTAAATTTTTTATCGAGTGTAACATAGGGTTCAAGAAAAAAGCCTCCCTTCTCCACCTCAAGCGACGGTAGTTTAATCTTTTCCTTGTCAACACGTCCAGATTTGTAATGCCGGAATGGCGCAGGACCTTTTTTAAACGGGACATTAACTCCGGCTGTTAGTGGCTGTTTCAGTAGCCCTTTACTTCCCCTCGCACGTGTTTAATGACCCTGCTGCTTTATTCTCCACGGCAGAAAAAAAATCCTACGATATCTTAGAAAAAGTACATTCTTTTATCAACATATTTCTTGAGAAGTATCCATCAACAGCAGAAGATTTATACTGTAGAAGTTTTCCTGCATATTAGAAACAAACGCAGTATATTTTGAACATCTCGAATGTAAATATTTAAATTAATTTATAAAACTTAATAATTAAAATAAACACAAATAACTCAAATAAAAAAGATTTTGCCTCTTCTATATTTATCATGATTAAAATGAAAACAAACAGTAAAACTAAAAACCAGAATATCTACAGCAGTTGTGTTTTTAATTATATTTGATTTGTGATGATTTATTAAACCGAGAAACAACGACTAATATAATTGAATTTGAGAATAATAAAAAACCCATAATAACATTCAATAAAATCAAAAACCTATTTTTATCATTTCTTGCAATATTAACTTGCAAATTATTTAAAGAAATGTAAATAATCAAATAGCAATTTTAATCTTAATTCAAATATAAAACGCACCCTGAAAAGCGAGAAAGGAAACGTATCGTCTATAAAAAATATTCAATTCGTGAATGTGTTTTTTTTATGGGGATATTCGGTTCGAGTCTCGGCTATGACACTTCACAGAACACCGCACGAATGACAATAAAATTTGTAAAGTGCGCCTCCCCTCACGTGATATCCATAAAGGGGTATATTCTGATATAATATGATTCGTAAAAAATGCCATCTGTTTTTTGAGACTGTAGAATTGTACATTTTTTTTATTTTATACCAATTTAATCATATACAGTGGTTCTTAAGCATTTTTTGTCATTGCAATACATTACCTCAATGTCTAGAAACGTAAACAAATTGGTTTCAAAAATAAATAAAAACAAGTGACTACGTAAGATTTAGAAATGTTCATCATGTTAACACTATGAACATATTAAAAAGTTATTATTTTTGTGTAATTTGTTTATTGAGAGATATTTGAAGTATTCACATTGTACTTGATATTATTTTAAAATTCCGCATATAAAATATTTTGTATTTATTTTATTAATTTTGCAAATGTCTTTGAAAATCTCGTACTTTAAATATTATATTTAACAGCAAAACATACGCCACAATAATCCCAACTGGCTCGCAACTTCCGCGAAGAAAAGCATCACAAAATTTGATTATAACACTGCGTCACAAAAACCACTTCTCCCCCGGCAGAGCGCATAAGTCGCAGTAATGCCGGCATAAAAAAACTCAAAAGTGAAAAATAATCTCCTTGCGTTTGCAGCGGCGAGGGGAGACTGGGGCGTTTGCTCTACCATGACAATTTTTTTTATTTTATTTATTTAGGGTTGAGACCCAGGTAATTTGCCGGAATTCAGGATTTAGTAAAATTGAATTTCCACTTCCGCTCTCGAATTTTTTTCTCCATTTAATAAGTTTGTTTAAATAACTGAAATAGTTTATTTATTTTTTAAAATTTGTATCTATAAGTAATATGACTTTGCAGTGTCAGTATACGAGTATATTAGCTTTCTTCAGTTTTCTTTGTATCAAAAGTAAAACTCATAATAATTATCTATCAATTTATTTTAAGCTTTAACTTTAAAAAAGGCAGTATATGAGCATACTTTTTATTTATATTCAACACTTAATCAATAATGAAATACATCATATGTAACTTATAAATAAAGTGTGTAGATTCTTGTTTAATCCGTTATTGAACGAAATGTTTTTAAATTGTTTTTAAAAAGGTTCACATACTTCAAAACTACGAAGTACCTACATACATATTAATTCGTCCCAAAAGCCGACAATAAGCATTCACTCCGCAAGAGATCAGACCACACTCTTGTGGTTTTTGTATTATCAAATCAGCATTCTACCCTTCCTTTAAAATTACCCCCTGAACACTGGGACCGACCGACCTCGCTTGCCCCTCAAAGAAGCCTTGTAAAGAACGAAAAATAAACTTCACTGGGGGATGTTCTGTTTGGCGTTTGATTTGTATGAGAAAGCTAGATATTTGGGGGATGCTTTAGAGTGTTACACTAATCAATTACTTAAACTTGCTTATAATTAATTTGATTAAATTGTAAAAAATAACAATTTATCTAAAAATTTTGAGGTACAGTACACTTATTAAAAAAATGTAAATATATATCATTAACTGCCTTTAAAAATAATATTAGTCATTAAATATGATCGTTTAAAAGCTTATTCATTGCTTGTATTGTTTTTTTTTTTTAATAAAAATATAGAACATAATACTAATATGTATAATGAGTTCATGATTTAATGACTTCTCAAATAAATTTTACCTTAATTTTATTAAAAGTGTATTATGATTTAAAGCCACTAAAATCATCATACAGATATATTTTTTTTATTATCAAGGCTAAAGTAATATTTTTTTAAATAATGAGAAACAATTATCGCGGTCGCTCCGTGTACTGCCGGGCATCAGTTAGACCAGACGCCCGGAATTTTGTGAAAGATTTCATTAAGAAGACGAATAGGGACTTTTACAAAATTATCCCCTTGTTTCAGAAAACTTAGAAAGTTTGGGCGAGTCATGCGAGAAGAGAAAACCGCTGATTCTTTGAGGAGTGTTAAGGGAAACATTAACTGGGGGTAGTCGCGGGGGCGGGGGTGTTTTTCATTTTGGATCTAAATAAATAAAACGAGCCTCAAAAGCTTAATTGAATTTGAAAAGTGAGGCAAAAATTTCAATTGAGCCTTGGGATATGCTTTGTACTTAGTGATATGTGGAAAGTTTGTTACTTAATTTTGTACCTTCTCCCCTAAAAAGTTTATGTTTAAACTCTATACTGTGTAAGAATAAAATATATTTTCAAATAATATATAATTAATTGATATAACAATAAAAAAAACGCCATTTGGACAGTGCGTGTAAATAGAAGAGTTACAATTTTACAAAGAAAAAACATTACGACATCCCCACAGTTTCCCAAGCTTTCCGCTCCGCCCGGCCGGAAGGACTCGCATGATCTCCCGGGCCGGATATGACGCCATCTTGGGTGCTGATCACGTGCCGCGCCGGAAGTCACGTGGCGCCGCCCGCGGAAGAAAACTGCGAAACAAAACAGTTCATTAAACATGGCGCCCTGGGAGACACCGAACTGTGGAAATTCCCCGATCATGTATCGCCTGTAGTATTGACTTTGTTTGTAATAATATACTTCTGTCGCGATTAAATAAAAAAAAATTAACTGTAATATCTTCATAAAACGAATAAAACAAGTACCGATTTATTTCGTATTGCGAGAGAATCAATATATGCATTTTTTTATAACGTCTGACATTTTTGTAAGGCCAGTTAAATAATTTACAAAATTCTATTCTGAATACTTTTTGTGTTATTAATGTTTACTTAGTAAATCACAATTAATAGAAACGGAAACAATATTCAAAATTTTGTAAAAATAATTTAAAGCAAGAAAAAGGACTACATTTAAAAGAATCACGCCTGTAAAGAGAAGATATAATTTAAAATACACTCTTTATCAATTAGCAGCAGTATATCAAAATTGCGTTTTTTTTTTTAATCATTTGAAAACCGGTTTTACAGTGATTTTACTTCAAGAATCAAAAGTATGTTATAATTTAGAATTTAGCTTTTCCTAAAACTTTTCAGTGAGCATTCTAGTTGTAGCCCCTCATTCAATCTGCAGAACTCAGCGCGTGAACTATTTAAAACATTTCGTCAGTCCAGAGCCAGGGGGGCTGGGCAGGGGCCCGGGGGCCGGTTAGGGGCCGCGGGGCTGACCAGGGCCGCGGTCCCCCGAGCCTGACAGGAGACAGATGCTAATGACTTCGTCATTGGAAACCTGGCTCTCCGTCTCCGTCGTACGCCAGCATTCCCAGCTGACCATCGCTTCCAGGGTCTACAATAATTTAACAAAACTCTAGTAAACTAGATTAAAAAAAAATAAAAACATATTTTATATTATAAATTTATAGATACTATAGTATTTGGTATTAATACATCACTCTACCAGGATGGTCCAACGTATTTATCGCAGCACTTCTGTGTGCCCGCGCTCGACCTACATGACTCCTACAGTTACAAAAAGGTTACAGTTTCAGTAATTTAAAATAAATATTATTTTATATATAAATATATATTATTTTTATTTTGAATAAATAAAACTGCAACCCTTTGGTAGCTGTAGGAGTCCTGTAGGTCGAGCGCGAGCACGCAGAGGTGCTGCGGGAGGTACGTTGGACCGTCCTGATAGATTGATGTCCATCCTGGTGTAATTAAATGAGCAACACCATCTATCTTCCTGAAAGGTTTTAATTTACAGACCCTCCTGAATGGTGTTAAGCTCGAATTTGGGGCACAATTGCCGTTAAAATTTTGTCTAATGCAAATTGGACATTTGACAATTTGTTAAATTCTTCACTAATACACTATAAAATTAATTAAGTTGTTAAGAACAATCGATCAAAGGTGTTATTACAACCACGATTAATAAAACCTGGTTTGTTGTATAAAAGTGTATTTTAACAATGTTTTCCACTGATTAAAAATGTTTGATAGGCTTAAACTCTTTCTTGACCCAGTATTACAGAAGACTACAGCAAAATTGAATAAAAATTAAATAAACACACAGTTTGTAGGAATCAGAATCAATGTACTAGGGTCCATTTGCTTGTTGTAAACAAGAAAATCACCAAAATATTTTAATATGGATTTTTTTATTTGAAAACTGAAACAATATAATTATAAAGGATAAGAGACGGTTTTTAAAAATGAATATACGAGTATGTTCCTTTATTGATTTCTTTCAATTACCACTTACGCTTATAAGGTGTTGTTTCGAGTTAAAATTTTATTATTATTATTTACTATATCAGCCCTAAGCGGTAGATAAGAATTTCCGTAATGTTTTTTTCAGGTATACACAACGTTTTGTGAAAAACAGATCGTCAACCTTTCCCTCCCGGTTTCTCGGCGTCCGCGGGGCGGCCAGTCGTCTATTTTCTTCCTCCACAAACCATCCGATTGTCATCACGAAAGTAATTTACAGTTAACACGTGATACTTTCGCACAGTATATACTTTGCGTGTGTGTGTTCTAGGGCCTGTCCCCTGTTAGGAAGTGTTAGTGCTGCGCCAGTGGTTCTAACATCTAAATCTATATTTATTTTATTTTCACACAATACAATTAGCATTTTATGATTTTGAAAACTAGGCCTTAAAAAATACTGTATGTATTTTGTATGTACGTCAATCAACACATTTAACATTAAATGAATTGCATGCATTTTTTACTAAATTTTTGTTTATTTAAAAGATAAATTAATAGTTTTAAAGAATAAAAATTAAAATATATATGTTTTTTAAATATTTTTGAGTAAAATACTTGAGTGATTTTCCGCGTGTTCGTTTTTATTTGTGACCGGTTTCGCCAACCTTTCACGTTAACATTATCAAACAGCAACGTGAAAGGTTGGCGAAATCGGTCACAAATAAAAACGAACACGCGGAAAATCACTCAAGTATTTTACTCAAAAATATTAAAATGGAATTCCGCCAAGTACTCTCTGTCAAAAATATTGAATAAAAATTTAATAAATAAATAATCACATAGTGTTTTGAAATACACATTATACAGAACTCTGCCTTATTGTAACTATATTTTTTCAGAAACGTTTAAAAGTTATTTATTACTTTTGGATTAAAAAACTTTTTTTTGAGTCGATCCGGTTGCTTGGGCGATATGTTGTTTTCAGTGTATATTACTCCGACGTTTCAGTTTTCGTGGTGATACCATCTTCAGGGGCAAAAACAAAATCTCGAAAATTCCATAACAATTCTGCTATTACTAACGAAGATACTTATTTGAGTTCAATTGGTATGTGTGGTTTTGTGATAACTCCGGCGCCTCGCAGGTTCAGGGCTCCAACCCCATTCTCTTTCGTCATTCGCACATTCGTTAGCTCGGGGGCGGCCTCAGGTCCGGGGCAATTAATAAGAGTGTGTTGGTCGTCCATCAGGCGAGGCGGCCGGGGTGTAAGACGGGATACTGCCCAGCACCGTCGACTCTCCACCCACATTGTTCTCGGTGAAAATACGCATTGTTTTGATCCAGTGCTTTTCGTGCCGTGTTTTCTCATCAGAGCCAGAGTATCAGAAAAACTAATAATTCATTAGAAAAAATAATGCGAAAACTCTTTCAGATTTAAAAATAACAATATATAGTTAATATTAGTTGGCCTGGGCACGTTGGTTCATATGTAGAGTGTGATTGTTTAAAATTATCGATTAATGGATGTGGTTCGTTAGTACAAGGGTTAGTACACCGGCCATGTAAGCCTGGGGATGTGGGTTCAAATCCCACACAAATCACGATGATATTTTTCTGAGAATTTCTTTAAATCATCTTCTATGTGTGTCTAATTATATTAGTAAAAAAATATATAGTTTACTGAACGAAGAATTGAATGTACAAGCATTGCTAAAGCTAAAGCTGCTGGTGAATGTGTCCAATATATATTCTATATATTTCCAATAATATTTGAGCTTCTTTTAAAGAACTTTATTACAACAAGGAAAAAAATTGTTAAAATATTTTTTTTAATACATAATTTAAAAAAAACAATTTTGAAACTCTGCGTGATATCAATGTTTTACAATACTAGATGATATAATATCTCACTGTCCAGGCTGGATATTAAACTCATTTTTTTTATTATATTAAAATATATCACGTACGTTAATGATATTAATGTAAATGTCTATTTTGTGGATTGAACGTCAATCAAGTGCGTTTTAATTACCTTTACAAGCTTATATTACTTACTAATATGATTAGGCATATTTTTTCACATTTTGAAAATTATTCAAAGAAACTCTCAGAGAAATATCATCGTGACTTGTGTAGGATTTGTCACGATGATATTTTTCTGAGAGTTTCTTTGAATCATTTTCAATATGTGAAAAAATATGCCTAATCATATTAGTAAGAAATATTATTGTGTTTTATGATACTTTGACGAAATCTTGTAGTTACCGTATAGTTAGTAAATTATCAAGGACTTAATACAGGCAACAAATTATGCATCCTCTCTCTTTCTTGGCACATAGCGCTGTCGCTGCTGGGGGGGGGGGGAGAGTGGGGGTAAGGTGGTCGTGCGCGGCGAGGGGAAGCTGAGGTGCTTCGAGACAAAACTCATTATCATTCGTCAAGTTGACCAAATGAAAGAGTGACCATTTAGTTTGCGCGCCGTAACGGCGTGCTTTATGTGCGACAGGCGCCCTGGGACTGATGCAGAAACTTTACTCCTCGGGAGAATGTTACGATCGGGTAATTTATTGTTTACTAACTTTTTAACGATACCTTACAGAAATTAAACAAATACTAATAAAAATCAGTTCACCGCCTATATAACATATTCAAAATCTATTTAAAATTCACATAGATAAATAACTGAATTTATAATATTTTTTTGTCATCATTTTTTATCAGAAATGGCATAATATCTCATTGGACTAAAATTTGAAATTATTAAGTCATAAAAGTTGTTTTTTTTCATTGTGTCTTAGAAATATAATTTAACCCAAAATTTATTTAAAAATCAATCGTAATTGTTAGGATTTTCAAACAATCCATATATTTTTTTAATATTGATGAATCGAAATGATGGCGTAATAACAATTATAGAGTAAATGCCCATACCGGATGCTAGTCGAATGGCATGCCATTACTATTGCAGTAGTGCGGCACCAGCAGTCCCCGAGCACTCGGTGCGACACACCTCCGCGCCGGCTGTAAATATCCTGAAGCCGGCCCTGCCTATTAGTGAAGGACAAGGACGCCGCAGTGGGGCCTCGTGAAACATTCTAAATTATTATTTTTTTAATTAAAATTAAAGTGTTGCCTATTTTCATTGATTACAGTGACATTAAGCAGTAAATTAATTGTATCTAAATACTTGTTGGCTTATACCGTTTTTCCCATAAATTCAAGCAAGTCTTAATAAACTAAATTGATTAGGTGTTTATGAACTATGCCTTTCCGTCTTACTTAAGTTGTGTAAGTCCAGTGGTCCCCATAAAACATTCGAATATACTAAGCATTGTAAATTTTATATTTTTTTATGTCATAAAATAAATATTTTTGAATTAATAATATTGGATTACTTTTCACGCGTCGTCCGTGCACAGTGGTCCTTAAAATGAGTCCGGTAAGTAAGTCCAGCCATTATTTGGTGCAGGGACATCGTTCATTCTCTTCTTACTATTTACTACGAGTTATTTAAGGCGGTTCGTGAGTCGGGGGTCAGGATAATTGAGAAAAACTTTACTACGCCTGAGTCGTACAGGGTAAGTGAGGGCATTACATCAAATCATTACTGTGCAAAGGAAGTATGAGCAATCCAAATTACAAAGTAACTATAAATTATTACCAACAAATTAGTTTCTTCAAAGGTGATATACATATTTAATGAACAAAAATTATTAAAATAATACAAACCACATTCACGTTTATTTTTTAAATAGCTTATTTCCGATAGTTGAATACATATTATTTTAGTAAAAAATTTAAAACTTATTCATTTTTTTTCGGTTCATTATTTGTTCAGTTTTCCATCAATAATATTTGATACAATTTTCCGGAATTTTTTAGACACGTAAAGTATGTTTGTAGGAATTATTATTTTACGTCATTAATTATTTTATAATTTGGTTTTTTCAACAATAAAACTGAGGGGGCATTGTAAACGTTAAACAATGATGTTTATTATTCCATCACTAATTCTCCCTTACTTCACTGCGCATCCGTTTCAGCATTATTTCGTTACCTTAATACCCTTTTGTATAATTTTTTTGTGATTTTATTTCCACATCCCCGTAGCGTTGGCCATCTGTTAACGGTAACGTGACCTTTGGGGATGTCCAACGCTTGGATCCGAATAAATCAGGCAACTTTAGTGATGTGATCTCCCTATTGCTAAACGGGATAACGTATGGCGCGGGTTATATACCCTAATGATTTTCTGGGAATGAAAACACACCGCAATATATTTACACATACTGGATTTATTATTCTTTGTATTATTAGAATCATTAAATGTGTTAAAATAATCTAAAACACTGAAATATTTTCAATAGGATCAAATAAAAATCATCTTTATGTTTAATAAAAACTAGTAAATTTTCGGAACTTAAAGCCGGTAATCCTTATTGTTAATACACTCTCAGTATTAAATAAATTAATAATTTAATGTTTGTTTGATTAATTTGTTGATATGCTAAAAGATTTTATTTGTTTGTTTATCCACACAAACAATCCTGAATTAACTCTATATTTTATTCAGATTTTTATTTTGAATATTGTACAACGTTGCAGGTTACATCACCCTTATACCAATGTTAGCTCTCATGAGAAGTAAAAAGAGCAAAATGAAACGTGTATCGATACTTTATTGAGAGCTTAGATTAGAAGTCCTTATTTTGCAAATTCTTATATAATATTATAAATTTAAAAAAGTTTGACTTGAAACCTTTTTTATATTTTATTTATACGTTTAAAAGTATGAACAACACCATACATGTTTTTTAGGCTAATAATAGGGGGTATAATTTTTTTTTGGTATATATGAAACAGTTTTTGTATATATGTATATTTTTTGTGACAGCACAATAAATGCTCATATAGAGAGACATGGTCGCATCCTCCAAATTGTCCACTCTTCATATTTTGCATTTTTAAAGTATTGCCTTTAGATATATTTCCCCAAATGAAGGTAGATTATATTTTATTTATTAATTTACACCTTCAATGTGAGAAAGTTAAGCATTCATTACAAAACAGGAGTAACTCTCTCATCTAGTTGAAGTCAGCACGTGGAAAGTTCAGACATTGCATCTTTTACGTTATTCGTATTTTAATTAACCAACAGTTTGTTAAAAAGTAAAAAAGATATTCTTTGTTTTATTTTCGTTTGGTTTTTGGCCTGTATTTCTTTGTGCTTGGATGAAACACAAGGCTTATTACCGATGCAGATAAAAATAAGTTGCTTGTCTCGCGACGTAGCTCCGAAGCACACCCCCGGGGGTGGCTATATTTCACCTCGACTGTCATAATATGAAAAACTACCCCTGGTACTGGGTGACGGCGTAAAATATGGCCAACTTCTGTGGCTTCTGTCTTACTTTGAACACCTACCAAATAATTATTATGAAACTGGTTTTATACCTCCCTCAATAGATCAAACTATACATCACAAAATTTAAAAGTTTATTTTTATATCTAGTAGATATTTTTAATAGAGACGTACTTAGTGTATATTTTCAATTTCTCACAATTTAAAAAAATCAGTTAAATATTTGATTTGAATACTTTCAACATAAAAATAACTAGTGAAATGAGTAACTTAAATTATATAACAATAAATAACATTTGCACAAAAAAACTACCTGACTACCTAACTGATTATAATTGAATATTAACTACTTTTTATATTAATGATCTTTTTGTGAAGACCGTCTCACAGGAAGTACGATTTTGCCTATACAGGTTTTATTAATTGATAATAATTAAGTACATTTTTTAAAATATTGAAAAATGATTAAAGAAACTCTCAGAAAAATATCATCGTGATTTGTGTGAGATCACAAATCACGATAATATTTTTCTGAGAGTTTATACAATCATTTTTCAATATTTAAAAAAAGTATTTAATCATTATCAACTACTTTTTATATCATAACATGAAAAAGTAAATCATATCGTATTTATCAAAAAAATAGTCTCAATTTTCTTTAAATTTTGCCCAAAATGGATATCTAGAACCAGATATAAATACGCTGTACTCAATAACCGAAAGCTGGTAACTTTTTTATAAAATTAAAAGCAAATCTAACATGTACTATTTCAACATCTCTTAAAATTCTTGGGTCATTTTTCATAGCATTGGGGTTAGGTTAAGCGCTGGGCTGGACCACCGGATTGTTTTATTGATATTCGCCCTTAACGATTGTGGGCAGGGTGGAGTGGGTTCCTGTATCGCCCTCCAGGGTCACACTACGCGGCGCCGATTGATGTGATATTCATTTTACTGCACCTTTCCGCCAAAGACGGGGACTTTTCAAACTTTATTGTAATGCATTTAAACATTTCATGGATATTTTATCATGGAATTTTATCTTATAGACGATAATAATAGACTTATTTATTAAAAAAAAAATACATACAATTTTTAAACGGAATTTTACTGTACGTTGTAATTTGCAATTTCGTGCAAGGGCTTATCACAGAAAACCTGCATCAGACATATTTTTAATTGCTCTAACTGAAGCATGAAAACAATCATGCCAATTTATTAATCACAAAAATAAAATTTCATGTTTTTACTTGTAGAAGTTCGGTTGTCGGTCGAGTCGCAAAGCGTGTAGGCAGCTTAAGATACCGCCGAACGGAATAAGGTCGGAGGGCCCTCCTGCCCCTGATGCGACACGAGGGGCGAATACCTGTGATTGAGGATAAGCATCCACCATCTTGTACTGCTTTTTACCGAGCATGGTGGCCACCAGCTAAATATTTGATTTTATAGCGAACCGATATGTTCCGCCCCTAACGACTGGTTTGGAGTCACCCTCGCCGCACGATCAATGTAAATGTGATGTCTTATTTATATTTATTGCAAACGTGGTGTAGATAATTACGTACTTTTTTAAGATTTACCGGTTTTTTTAAACCTTTTCCTTAAAAATATACGAAACACTTTTAAACGTTGATTCAGCCTACTCCGACTGCTCTTAAACATGATGATTTGCTTTTTTGCCAATATACTTTAAATTGATTTATAATCAATAATTAAATTCACGATATATAATGAAATATTTCTTTATTTGGAAGTTAACTTTGTTCAAATAATATATATATTTTTTTTTATGCTGTCAGATTTTTCTACTTGTTAAAATGAAGTACATATTTAACATTGCTAAATTTCAAACATTGATAAACAAAACCCTAAAAAATAGACTCAAGCTTGCAACACCATGAGTTTATGTTGTCAGATACCTACATGTTTTTAAATCGTTTCCGTAACTTATAGGTTCTTTAGTGAATTTCTATTTAATATACATTACAAACACGATAAACAAAGCCAGAGGAGGATTGTAAATCAATGCACGACCAGAGCTCAGTGCTCAAGGCTCAGAGGTCTCGTCCCCCGGTGGTGGAGGTTCTCATAGCGCGCGTCCAGATCGCTGGAGAGACATGCGACACGCGATCTGCCTGCCTTGGCCAGCGCTGATGCCTGATATGTGTGCCTGCCCGGACTCTCGCTTACACATTAAAATACAACTGCGAAATAAAATATCTTTATAATACTCGGGATGCTTTGTAATGAAGTTGAAGCATGATAGCAAAGATGCATGACAAGTTAATAATAAATGTGACTTTTCAGGTCGTATCATCCTTGAAATTTAAGCATCACGTTTTGCTGGTTTTGGTTCTGGTCCGCTGATACCTTTATCCTGAAGCCTCAAATCTTATAAAAAACATTTCATGAAAATCAATAAATGACATTGCAAATTTGATATATATCTTCTGCCATCCATACATACTACAATTAACTGGATAAATATGCACGTATTTATGTGTTGAGCTGCATAAAGTTTTCAGTCCTCTGACATTCTGGGTCACAAATTATATAATAACAGCTGCTAAAACATACAAACTTGCCTAAAAATATTTTCAAAATTCGATTAACAATCCCAGCACTTCATCGCTGGGCGCAGATATGAATTCCCTGCCGACTAGTTCCTCGGAGCTCAGTTCACGCTGCAGACGTCACCCCCGGTGTCACGAGAGCATTCCTCATCGGAGCTGGAGGTTCCTGGCCATTCCTGGCCTGTCTCTCGTGAGAACTGCTGCGTGGCGGCCATTCCAGGCATTACTTCAGACATCATGCTCTGCAGTCGAACACAGTACCGACCGGATAATTGAACGGTTCTTTATGTTTGGATGATCACTGTATGGTGTGATAGAAAACAAAAAAAATTGTGTATTAATATTTACAAAAAACTATGCTTAAATTAATATTTCCATACATGTAATTCAAAACACACAAACATGTTTTTTTTTATATCACATATGAAATTTCTTACTCACAAATTTAAAAACCATATGACCTATACCCGTGGCACAAAAAAAAAACACTGAAAATGTGTAATCTTAATAAATTTTCACGACTTTTTAAAAACCTCTCAGTTTTTTCAAACTTTTGGAATTTAATCAAAACGACTACTTGTCGCACAGCCCTGAAAAGTCGAGACTCGCGACAAAAGCTCTGTCCCCTGACAGCGCTCGGCGCAGGAATAAGAAAGCCCTCGGATCTGATACCCGATACGTGTCGCCGGCGCCGTGTTGCCGATAAAGCTCGCACTTTACTCGCGGAGCGGGCCGCAAGTCACCGGCCCGCAAGGATCAATCTTTCAGGACATCGAAGGAAACACAACACTTAGGCTGATAGTTCAGGAGGTTTATTCAACGGCGCACCCGAGAAATATCACCCTTACGTAGAAACAATAAAGCGCAATTGTTCGATGTGTTATATGTGTTTATCAAAATGCATCTGTCAATATATTGTTGTGGCATTATTTAAATATGCACTTATAAACAAATCTACTGTGGATTTCACGCATTCAAAGCCAACATTCAGTTACTTAAAAATAAAAAATATATGGACTAAGCTTTCTATCGACTTCTATAGATTTCGATTTAAGTACTACGTCTCTCTCAACGTGTTGTTTAAAATATAAAATAACATAATTCTTTAAAATACAATGAGTCTTTTAAACAGAAATCCTTGAAATATGTTTCCCCCCTCATACCAGATCTATACGTATTTTCTTTAGAAACAACAACAAACATAATGATTATGTAATTAATTATAATTAATCGCATGAGTATGAATAATACATTTTTTTGAATATGCGTACTAAGATATCAATTAAATCGGTAATACTTTATAAAATAAATAATGAAAATGGAAAGAGTACCGGTCACCCACTGTGATTTTGATGCATGAGAATCATGCCATTTTATTTGCAACTAATATTCTCTATGAGATGAGCAGATCACAAGTATTTTTCAAATTCAAATAAGTGAGTACCGACCGGGCCTCCTGAAACTCCTTAAGCATTCGTCTTGGAAGGTTTTGGACTCGGATAAGTTATGTTCCCAGCGGCCACCCGAAACTCTTCTATCCTACCCTGATTTATAGCCGATGGAGAAAAACCAAAATTTAGGGAACACGGTTTGCTATGTCTCTACGCACTGGGAAAAATATGTTTTTGACAACACCAAAGAAAAAAACCTTACCCTAATAAACCGTTCACAACCGTATTTAAAAAAAAAATTGATAAAAAAGATAATAAAGTAGTTACAAGTACAACTGCCTACACACGTTGCTATATATAACTGTAACGGTAGTGGTCAAAATCGTCCTCTGTCGCATTATTCACTTAGGCAAAACTATACAAAAATCACCCAAAATATAGGAAGGCTACTGGTTAATTATAAACCAGTAGTGTTGCAACGTGTGAAGGCTGCTTAAATCCAAACAATATCAGGAAAAACTCATTAATATGGTTCTGAAATTTTTAAAAAGCAGTGATAGAAAAATTTGACAAAAAAATATTCCCTTCTAAATGAAATAAAAACATTGACTTTCTTGTCTTCTTTCGCAGTACGTATGCTTGTTTTTATATGTATTTACAAATTTCGCGTAAGTGCGTTTTGTTATACACAATTTTATTTTATAGTTTATCTATCTATATGATCTGTACTTTTAGTCGAATGCTTTATTTTTATTTCCGATACGGGACCTGCAAGTAGCGACGCCCGCCCTCGCTGAGTAGTCGCCGCGCCGCCCTCGGAAGGAAAATAGTTTTCTCTCACAACTCTTCTAGCCACAGCTTAACAGTATCGCTTCTGATATCTGGAATTGTACAGTTGCGTCTCGTTTAATCCAACTTTTAATATTTATTAATTTATTAATAAATACTTTTTTATATGTGTGCGTAGATTTTGGCGGGCGTTGATATTAGAAATGCATTATAGCATTCCGTGCCCCAATACCGAAACGTCGGAATTCTCAAAGAAAACATGAGTAATACTAATTAAAATATTTATATGATTTACAAAATAGTAGCGTTAATATAACTTGCTTTATTATAATTTAAATATTACTTTGCAACATTGGCTTATACTACTGTTTATTGTAACTTGTATTAACACATTAGTTTTTTTGATAGTAAATGTTATTCGTTTTTTAAGTCACATGTACTATATACCGTATGTTTCTATAAATATATCCAATTCAACGCAAAGTAAAAAAAAAAATATTTTTAGATAATTTATTTTTTATTATTAATGTTATTTTTTTTCGTGCCGCCCATGGATCTTACAAAGCACGTAGCCGTCAGATAAAGCGTCTCTGACGTCGCGACGCCCTTTATCAACCGCCCCGCTAGCTTGCCCGCCCTGCCCGCACGTGCCGCCACTGGGTTCGATTCTGGAGATTTATACGACACAGGAATCTCAAGCTTGCCTACCGCTGCTTTTAAGTTCAAATTTAAAAGTAGATAACTTTAAAGCCAACTTTACATCTAAAACCATTAAAAAAATATCACAATTATTCCACTTGCTGCTGTGACGATAAATAATACGTTAAGCTTTTAAATAAAAACGTAGATGCGTAAATAAATCACAAGATATATTTAATGCTCGGCCGAGTCATTTCGCGTCATCAAAAATTAAGACGCATCCCCACTAGTCATTTATTATTGAGATATTATCAACCTGAGGTAGGAAAAAGTATTTTATCATTTCATACACACTTTCCCCCATTTTCTGGCCAATTTATCGCGGAGAGAATGACCGTAAAGTTGCCGCAATAGATCATACTAAATCATTTTGGAGAGACACTTCAGCAGGAGATTGGGCGTCTCTGCCGGCCCCACTGGCTCAGATAACTTGTCCGAGTGGGAGTGGTATGAATGTGCCCTCGTGTGGATGCTTCTTTATTAAGAGTCAATAATACAAAAATCTAAGCGTGATTAATTTCTTAACAACCACAAACATATTAATCTATGATTTGGGTTGTCCTGGAAGTTTGTACCGCTTTCAGTCATGGAGTCAATACTTTATAAAATTTTATGTAGCTATGCTTTAAAAAATTCTCGTTGCTTGTGGTTTACATATTTTCAATATTTCTGCAAAATGTTTCGTTTAGTGTAAAAATCATTTAGTGTAAAACACCCTCTGCAGCTTAATTTTCATTAGCTTCCACGTGTAATAAAAATAGTGGAATATCTATATTTTTTACATTTATGTTGATCTTTTCACGTCTAACTGAGACTTAAAAGAATCATAATCTATATCAGTTAACTACTCATTCTTTTCGAAGAATACATATTGTAGAACCTGGTGATATATCATAATGTCACTTAATAATTTTCATGAAAAGCTATTCCAAGAGTATCAGGGCAGCAGATGCCTTAAAAGCATTTCCAGAGATTGCGAGTCAATAAATAAGAACACTCCCTCATATTTTGCATAAAACTTTCCTCCCGGGGGACCATTCTATCAAACAGGTCATATCAAAAGTTTCCATTAGTGTGATGATGCGTATTTATTTTATATAAAATTCTATAATAAAAAAAAGTATGTCCCTGTACACGAGACGAGCAATGAGTTAATGTTGATTTACCTACTCGTACTTACCTATCCAACTGTTCATAAATAATAATAATAAAGCTCGTACATAATTTAATTTTATATTGGTTTAGTTTTGAATAGAGGGTGATTTCGTGTTAGTATATTTGGATTTCAGCACTTTGCAAGTAACTCAACATATTTTTTAATTCGATACTAAATGTTTGTATACTGAAAATATATCAGTAACAAATCTCATAAAATGAGTCATCACTGTAACATCTCAATATATTACACACCGGCAGATATATTTTTATGGGACGATATTAATTTCCATTACAGATTTTATTATGGCAATGAATTACGGACGTCTCCCGTGTCCTCTCCAATGGAGACTATGTCGCGTGCGTTATGGTCGTATTCCCTCACAATGTCGGGCGATTCAATAAACCTTCCTGGGAGTCCCATCCATATTACCAGGGCAGCGGAAAGCGTGTGGGGATCTATAATCTTACTCCTCCAGATCACGTCTCGGAGGCTCCGATGTATGGCGCACTCGCCGGAAATAACTCATACGCTCCTCGATTACCCTCTCAGTTCCTGCGCGCTTTGTGCACCATGCAAAAGAATCGCGTTTTTCCCGATTGATTGCGGCTCCGATCTTCTTGAAAATTGGATCTGCTTATTGTTTCTGATGTTCTGATGCATACCACTGTATTTTATACTGCTTTAAGACTTTATACTTTCGATATAAATTCAACTATTTTTACAACGTTTTGAGAATCTACATTAAAACAATTTGTTTTATAGTAATCATTGCTCTTTTGTAGTCATATGGCTGTAATTATACTATAGTTCTGCTAAAATTCCCGCGTTCCCCATTCTCTTGCTTATCTATAGCTGCCATTCTGTAGCCTGAGCGTGTGTAAAGGATCGGCAATAGAGTAGTGTACTTGGAATGAATATGGAGGGATATACTCTGGAAGTACCTTGTCGGGTGGGAGCCTCTTGCTATTGTTTCTGTAGCTTGCTGCAGAAGGAGTATCAAATCTAAACGCCAGAGCTGTGTATGGAAAGGATCATATAATAATGCTATTGGGCAGCACCAATACACAGACTCTTCCTTCCAATATAAAACCGCGGTGTAGAAGCACCCAGGGACCCACTACATCTCCTAAACTTCTCACTAAACGTCTTCTGAGAAAAGGCACCCGATGAAGAAGAAAATATATAATCTCTTTTATATAAGAAACAAAAATAATTTTGTGAAATAGTGTAAAAGGATGAGTATCTCTAAAATAAAATTTTATTAAGGCTAAATGATACCAGAATACTCATTAATTTTATTGTTGTTTGCTGTCCATAGCGTTAATGCATATGACAAAAATAGTCCTTCGGGTAGTTTTTCAGAAATAAACAAGGTCAAATTACCAGGCTGACGTAACCGTGAGGAAGTATCGCAAAAATTATTGCGTGCGCTGATATTTCATACAACGGAGCACGTCCGATGTGATTGTATCGCAGATATACAGACCTGCGATATCCACAGCCCCGCCATGTTGGCTTGATACTTAAAATCTGTATCATTCGATTATCGCGGTGCGTTTTATTGTCTAAAGTGCAATAAATTCACTCACGTAAAATGAGCAATGGTGCACAGGTTGCTGAAGGAACCAAATAATATTTATTAGGAAAACGAAGTCCACTGCATCCGTTTAAACAAGCAATGTTGTTTTAAGTCATTTTTATTATAATATATCACAATTACTATAGTCGATAGTTTATATTCTATAACTGATTGGAAAAGAAACGACTGATAGTTTATAAGGGGTTATTTGTATATACAATTAGTTGTTTGAATTTGACCAAGCGATATAATAATGCTATAAGTGTGCATTTATTTTTTATAAAAAAGTATTACAAAACCATTGATTTATATATATATTCTTTTTTTATATAGAATGTGTTAAGAATTCACAATGACAGTCTCAAATACTCATAATCAATTTTTATTACAATATGATTTTAAAGGTACATAACTCATTACTGACCACCAAATTGGTTATAACATAATTTTTTTTCATTAAGCTTTGAATGATTATTTGTGGGATAGCTTTAGCAATGTTTTAATTTCCATAGTGTCATATCGGTGCACAATTAAACCGATGCTCGAATATCGAGTTAACCTCCCGGCCGGCCCGCGATAGTTGCGGCTCTGGGCGCGGGTTTTACTGTCGTGTCGTATCGCTTAATGGCGGACCAGGACCGGATCAGGCTCTTCTTCCAGCCACCGCACCGGCAGCAGTCTCCAGGACCAGACTTACTAAGTACTACTTACTTAAGTACTAAAAATCAATAAAATTATATGTTATTGGATTAAAGTTAGAAAGTTTCTTTATTCGATTTCCTTTTGTAATCAAAATTATTTTTGGAATTTTTCCAATTTTTTTTGCGTGTGTTTTCTTAATAATAGCTTGAATTATCAATTTGTGCAGTATAAAATTTCAATAGATATTTTCAGAAAACAATAAAAATAAACAGTCATGAAAAAAATTTGTAGAATCAATCATAATAAAAGAATTTTATATTATTCTATTCAAACGAATATTTAAAGCCCAAATGACATGAGAAACTTAGAAGGTTTTCTTATAATAATATGAAAAAATTTTAGGTTATTGAATTTTATAGTTTTTATTAATAAAAAAATTCAATAGAATGTGCAGAGAAATAATGATATATTCTTTTCGAGGCATTTTTTAATTAATCAAATTCATACCTAGTGGATATCACGATCTTTTGCCGTAATTACTGTGAAAACATATTTTTCGTCGTTTTATGAGAGAATAAATAATCTTCATATTGTATACAAAATAAACATGTATGGGTAACAATAGAAATTATTCAGATCTTTAATATCAATCACAGAAAATAAATCTAATCAAAATTATTATATAAAGACAGAAAAATAATATTTTTATAAATACTCGAATACAGCCCTGCACAGTGTTTTATGACTTATCAGCAGATGAAGGAGTTACGAGTTCTTGCGGTTTTATGCGGCCAGTCCGTGCCTGGACGCGCCGAAAGCGAAAACTAAGAGCGCTCATTCCAATCACACGCTCGAATCGGAGCTTTATAAAGCATACGTGCGCTTTGTGTGCCCTGCAGAGCCTTCACGTGCCGCGGAGCCTTCGACCAACGTCCTTCGAACTACACAAGTATACGGCTATCGTCTTTTCTCTGGGAACTCGCTAATCACAGGCTATTGTGAGCACTGAGTAATCGATAATGCATAGTCTTAAAATCGACATCTCGCAATCATCGACTAATTCAAATGAATTGTTTGTAAAAACCAAACTGTTGAAAATTGAGATCAGTAAATGTTTTTTTATTTATATTTGTAAATATCAAGCCTTGTACAGTGTTATCAATAAGAAAATTTTATAAATTAATCAACCTCTAGAATATTTGTGTCAACAAAAAGCATTGTTAAATAAGGCGATACTTTCTTAAACAGTTCGATCGCCTTTTTGGTATTTATTCTATTTTAGTATTGCCAGCATCAACCAAATAAAAATTACATTGAATATTATGTCCAGCTCATATTCAATAAATACATTCACGGATATATTACACGCTCAGAAACTAAATCCACTTACTCAAATTGCATAACAAGTTCATATCTGAACATTTATCCTTTAATAATAATTTAATTTATTACCTGACATCCAATAAATTGATATATACGTCGAAAAAATACTTTGTAAAAGATTTTATTTGTTTTTATCAATTTATATAATTAATATACCTACCATATCCAGTGAACAATAACTTCATATCTACAATGTTTCTTTCATTATAGATACATTGATTTTTTTCTAACCTTAATGTTTTTAATTTCTTCAAGAACTTATCAATAAAACGTTATGATTTACCTACACAAGACGACGCAAAAAAATCAACGCACTCTCTTCATATCCAATCAAACTAAAGCAAACATCCACCCCCGCTTTCAATTGCTGGCTGCATATATATCCGTACGGTTACTCGATTCCATGTCCTGTTTTACGCCGTTATTTATTCCCTTACATGACTACCTTAATCATAATCGACCGTACTGGCGACCGTGTAAGGCGTGGGCCCAAAGACCTGCCGCCTTCAGCATCGCGTGGCTCTCGGGCCAGCAACGCCGAGGAGCCCTTCGATTAGGACTCATCACATCCACCATCCGACTTCTGTGCTTCTGATAACCTTCACGGAGAAAATATCCAACTTTTAGTATAATAATTGCCGGCGAGAAAAAAATCAGTAACTACTATCTTATAAAGGCTCCTAGACTTTTCATCAAATATATATTTAGCACTCTGTTCGTGATACTATTAAAATGACGTTATGTCTTGTCGTATTATATATGATTATTCCCATGAACTTTTTTTTATCAATATCTAGATCAAAAACAAGCTTCAGCAGTTTCAAGCATGTTAAAAAAATTCATTAAACACATTGAGTAAAGTTGCGACTTAGTAAAACTATATTTTCGTAATACGCAATTCGTGAAAGCAGAGAAATATTATTATATAGAAAACGTTTTGGAAAAGCATTTCAATCTTTTGGTATTCTCATACCTTTATATTAAAGATTTAATGCAAGTATTAGCGTTATTTTTATGATCAAACTGCCTCTAGTGGGATAAAAATAATCTGAAGACTGAGTGCACAATTGATTCCCTTCTAGGATAAATTGCAAAGTATACAGTATGTATAAAATTTATATATACAAACATGTATGTAATTTTTTTTTATGAATTAAGAGGTGGTATTGTGTAGGTAGTATAATGTTATTTGATATATGTAGACGCCGGACACTTATAAATTTTTCAGCGCGCCGATATATATTAAGCATGCATACAAGCGCCTCGTCTCTTCATCTCAGTGTGAAGAAAACAATATTCGGTTTTTATATCCATTGACTTGAGGGGTATCATATATTCAAATAAGACTGCCTCTTCAATTGTCACTCGTTTGCGATATCTCATGGCATCAGTCGTGTAGAGAATCACCCCGGCCACAAATCATCACATAACATTTCATTCTAAGTAACACATCGGAGTTACTGCGCGAACAAAATAAACCACCGCGCCAAGGTACCTGCCCTCCTACCTCTTGGCAATTTTAAACAAATCACAATTGATTCACGAACTTAAATAACAAAAAAATTATTTTAAATTATTATTCGGATCCTATAGATAAATATGATATGGAAACTAAAAACCCCTTTAGTTTCGTCACAATTCAGTAATCAAATTTTTCGGGTTAAATAGTACAATACGATGCTTTACCTGAATTGTTTGAAGTATAACTTCTAATAAAAAAAAATTTCAGCGCTTCAATCACTTTTTAAATGCTATTTGCAGGTTTTATAAAAAAAAAGGTTATTTTGTTTTTTTTTTTCTTCATTAAATATATTTTCTTTTCGTGGTATTCGTGAGGAAGACAGAGTAGTGGGTTATTGGATCTTTCTACACCGTAGTTTTGTGGTTTGAAGAATAGATCTACGTATCGCTGCTGCCCAATATAAGGCTGCATACTATTATGTAATGTAAACCTTTTCTAACAAAGCTCTTGCATTTAGGTCTGCTATTCCTTTTGCAGCAGGCTGCAGAAGCAGTAGCAGGAGCCTCCCCGCCTCTACAAGGTAGAAGTACCTTCAACACTACCCGAAGGACAGCAAACAACAATAATAGTAATGAGTATTCTGTTATCACCTAGCCTTAATCATATTTTATTTTAGAGATATTCATCCTTTTACACAATTGTCATAAAATTATTTTTGTTTCTTATATAAAAGAGATTATATATTTTCTTCTTCATCGGGTGCCTCTTCTCAGAGGAGGTTGGCGACAATCTTACTGAGCATAAATTAATGCTGTCCATTTACACCGCAGTTTTATATTGGAAGAAGAAGTTTGTGTATTGCTGCTTTCCTTACACAGCTCTGGCGTTTAGATCTGATACTCCTTTTGCAGCAAGCTACAGAAACAATAGCAGGATCCCCCTATCTATCAAATCCCTCCACAATCATTCCGAGTTCACTTCTCCATTACATACGTTTAGGGCACAGAATAACAGCCATGCACAAGCAACATAATTGGGAGAGCGGGGAAGTTTCATTGGATATATTTTCGTTTTTCAGTTACAAGCAATGGTTACTTCTGGGGTAGCAAAAATGATAAGTTGAAAATAAGTAAATAAATATATATTTGGCAGGGGGTGGTAGTAAAAACCTCGTTGGTTTTTTTGCAGCCTCATTGATGGCGGCGATGCGCGGCGGGCGAGGCGGGCGAGGCGAGCGACGTAAGCCACGCAAGCCACGTAAGCGAGGCGAGCGAGGCAGCGCATGGTTTATGCCCGCGGAGATCGATAAACACGGCGCGGGGAGGTGTCGGCGGGTCTCGAGGCCCGGCCCGGCGAGCACCATCGTTTTCTGAACCCCTCAAATACGTATAAATAAAAGTACACGCATTTACCATTAAAATATCTTCGATTTTCTATATGAAAATAAAATAATTAAAGACATAGAGTGAGGCCAAAAACGGGCAAAAAAAACGAATCCCTACCTAGCATTTAAATCTAGAATTTAATACTAGAATCTAAGACTTTATCAAACAAAATATTGCGTCGAAATCGATACAAAAATATTAACAATAGTTCTTAGGGCTATGGTTATTATACGGTATCCAGCGCGCAGGTTGTGGGGCTTACAAGGTGTTGCTTAGGTGGTGTATTTCTTTAAATATTTTTCGTGCAAACTTACACAAATGTGTCATAAAACCTCTGCTACTCGAGTCATTAATATATCGGTCTGTTTGCGTTGGAAGCTAAGCAAACTTCGTGACGTCACCGTCGCTAACCGCAGCACGACAGAGTCCAAAAACAAAACGGGCGTTATTTATAAACAACCAGCCAGAAGTTCCTCGTAATTAAATTACTTCGCGGAGAACACTCAGCCGCGCTTCGCATGTCAGGAACCAATCACGCCGTCTAATGTTCAGAAAATCAAAGCCTTTCGGTACAAACTTTCTCACGCCCGAACACGACATATCGATTAGGCAAATCTGTCTTGTGCCGTATAATCAGCGAGTATAATAATTATAAGGCGTTCTACTTTAATTTAACTTTGGATTAAGACTAGTCAGACGTCGAGCTGTTTCGAGCTTGAAAAATTTAACTTATAAATTTAAAATTTGCGTAGCCTCGAGTTTCTGCTGTGTTTGGTGGTTTTTCAATTAAGGATTCAACGTTTTGAATTTTGAAATTAAATTTCGTTTCTCATTGGCGTTATCTTTAAAAATAATAATCTCAGATAAATAACAATTTTAATGTGATGAGATTTTATCGACAGGTTTAAGAACTACATAACGAATACTATGTTAGACCAGAATTCCCTGTTATATGTTTTATAATGAAAATTTTACTTTATTACATGTATTTTATTACATAAGACTTAAAAAGTTTCAACAACATGATATTGTTTTTAATATTTAATATTTGTCAAACAGTATCAATTTTTTATGACGTTTAAATAAAAGTACTGTTTATCGTGAAATTACTATTATTTCTCTTAAATTAATGACTTTTGCTAAACAATCAAAACAGTAACAAATAATAACAACTGATATTCCTAGGAAAAGTATTTTTCGAGCATTTAATTTAATCAAATTTTTAACTTTATTTTTTATTGTTTGCGTTTCAATTTTGTATTTCCCAAGGACGACCTTTTTGGGTTGGAGAATCACGGTTCTCCTGTTTAGGTGATTGTTTTTTATTAATTTTTTGTTAGTCTGGAAAGTTTTGTTGTTTGATGAATTGCCATTGCTGTTATTTGTTTGTTTTGACGGCGGTTTTCGCATGATTGAAACGCTTGAAATGATTGAAAATAAAATTTAAATACTTACCCTACAGAAGTATTAATTGATATTATATGGTAGTTAAACATACAAACTTAACAACTGCAATGAGCACGCACAAATAATTTTGCTTTATTTATATTTTAAAATGGCGTATTTCAAAACCTTCAGTCCCTTAAGAAGTATAGTTACGCCAGCTCACCTTGGCTGCAGTGCGGGTATCCGGATTTGTCACGGCGGTCGGTATTTATAACGACCATAAATATTTTATCGACAGAGTAATTAAAAGTATCGTGATACCATAGACAACTCGATTTGGTTGTACTTTACCACAAGTAAAAAATCGCCCGAGCGATCGCACAGTAAATAGCGCGAAGCTATTACACCACATATCTCATCTGCTTATTTCTCCATTTCGTTTATGATAAGCTGAACGACGAAACGTCCAAATATTGAAGAACTGACAATATAAAAGGAATCAAAAATATGTTCTAAATTATCTTATAAATATTTAATATTGTTAACAATGTGTAACAGTTCACATCAGATACACAAATCGACGAGTGATACAATTTCATTTGACGAAGGTAGCTGTAAAATTAACTGCCTAAAATAATTTATGATACGTTGCATGTTTTTAGGTGATGCCATTTAAAAGTATTTTCATATTTTATATGAGTATATTTTATATTGCTTATAGCTCTTGTTTGCCAGTCCTGTCGTACGTGGCGCTAGAATTTACCATCTAGGCTTTTTTAGAGGTGGCGCTAGATATACTCCAGACGTGACATGATCGCCGATGAGACCTTCCCGGTAAGACGGGTTTCGGATCGAGAATCATTTACGACTGCGTTTGATGATGATGATAATGATGAACATTGGTTTTTCGTGTACGGCGTTGAGATCGTAAAATGGATCGACTCCCTGGCAACATCATAAAGATTTATTCTCCGAGAAGTTATCACGTTTTAATAACATTTTGCGCTATAAATGATTGAAGATTAATTAAAATATTATAATTACTTGACAATATTTCCGGTATTATTTAATGGATATCAACGTTTTTTTTTCTCTTTCATAGTTAAGACAATCATCGAAAATTCATAACTTGGTAACAGAAAATTATATAAACGTATCATGAACTGCTAAACAGTGTGAAATATGTTACACCAAAAAAAACAAATATATATATATATATATATATATATATATATGTGTGTGTGTGTGTGTGTGTGTGTGTGTGTGTGTGTGTGTGTAATAAAGTTGCATATTTGTCACGGTTCGGTATTTTTTTCCGAATCGCGCTCGCCCCGTGAGAGAATTATGACCCGTGCAACATTTGGCAGGCTGTCTAAAATGTGTACGCTTTACGACAACAAGTCGGACATAAAGGGTAACAATAAAGATCTGTGACAGTTTTGGGACGCTTAAGGCATTTCTCATGCGCGAGCTCTCAACATCGTTAAATGGCCGATTCGAGATGCGCCGAAAGGGACGCTCAAAACCGACCGACGAAACTCCGTAAATATCACTGCTTACAGTTAAATAATTCTAATAAATTTATTTAGAAACTTAAAAATCATAAACCCTTGATATTAACCATGATTTTTTTTGGTTCCTTGCGTTAAAATTTCATTTTGTATTCATTTAATTTTGAAAAGTTTGTATGTACTGAATGATTTCAAAGACGACTTTTTCTGTGCTCAATTCTTTTTATACCTATAATTATCATTAAATTGATTACGGTAATCGTTCATCTATTCTTAAGGCAGTAATCTTATGATTCAAAAAAGCCTTTGCGGCACCGATCGCCGTTAGTTTTTAATTCTCTGATATAGCGATTCGGTATCACTTTTTATTGATCAGTTGTAGAAATGGTAATCGGGGGCAAATAGTTACAAGATCTTATTGTGAATTCTGCTCGTGAATATATTTTTAAATTATATATATTCAATGATATTACCTTTTATGTACTCGTAGAAGTAAAATGTAACTTATTCATGTGTATATTCACCATCATCAAATATTTTCAATTATGTGTAGATCGCGGTGGTACGACCATTAAAATTATTGAACTCGACAGAAAATAAGTGGGCCTCCCTATAAACCAGCTCGAGGCATCTCGGTTCGATTCCGAGAAGAGGCGAGGACTCCTGCGCGGCTGTAAATGTCCCGCTCAAAAAGGACCAAGAACTCGCGACAATACACAACCAACTTTATAATCTATTCAGGAGGCCTCGCGGCCGCAGGCGAGGATCATAAAGGGGAACACCACACTCTGTGATACCCACTGTGTATCGATGAGGCATCGAATGTTCAGTCACTCAGTCTATATGCAGCCTACACACACCGCGGCACAACCGACAAGCCAAAAGCGTCCTCTTGTATTATAAGATTTTTTATAGTTTTATCTAGTAAACAACGCAAAAAGCCTTAACGTATGGCTTTCAGTTATGTAACATTATGTATACGAAACCGATTCACACAATCATATTACGACCAAATTTCACTATCCACAACAGAATTAGTTATTCTCCATGTTTAAAAAACAAATATGAATAGCTGGTAAAAAATAAATTTTAAATAACTTTGCGTACTCAATATAAAATATTCGTACAAGTGTGAGGTATGTCTTAGCGTTTGGTAAGAAAAATACGCGAGTTTTTTTTTGATTTGGTAAAAGAAAATACTACTTGCTAAATGCTTTGATTTACAAAGTCTATTAAAAAATATTTGTGCTAAATTTTTAAATACAAATATATAAAAATAGGGTTTCTGTGAGAGGATAATTTATTTTATTTGGGTTTGTGTATATTTTTTGAGTCTAGAGCAGGGGTCCCAAAACTTTTTGCACCCAAGAGTACATTCTAGAATGCCGGTCGAGCGGCGGGCACCATTTATTTTTTTTAAGGTATATTTATAGTTGGACACCAAAAATATTATTATAAAATATAAAAATTATTGTTTATATTTTTATGTAAAATAAACAATAAGTAGTAAATAATACTATTAAAATTCTGGTAATTGGGTTGAATTGGGGCAAATATGCAACGAATAATTATTTTTGAAATCAATTTTAAAATGCACATCTATAGCTAAAAAAAGCAAACAACAGGCAAGAATGCAAAAAAATTTAGTTAGGGTCCGGACTAAGTTTATTATGATAAATATTTAATTTTAATTTTAATATTTTTAATGGCTGATTATTAAAAAAATGACCAATCGGAAATGCTCGAATTCGACCCTATTACCATCATTATAAAAAAATAGAAATATCAATGTCAATGTGATCGTTGGCATTGCATTTCATCGACCATTGCTGTCCTATCGCAAAAATATCACAGACACTTTCACATCGCTTTTACCTCATTTTTACCACCGCAAAAATATCAAAGACACTTTCACATAGCTTTCTCCTCGCTTGTACTACTGAAAAAAATATCCGATAGACTTTCACATAGATTTCACCTCACTTTTATCAACTCAAAAATATCAGAGACACTTTCACATAGCTTTCAGCTCTCCTGTAAATACTACCGCAAAATATCAGATTTATATTCAGCAACTTTTCCATCAAGTATCTTAACAATATCGTGAACGCATTATTAGTGGGCGTTATCACAGAGACGAAGACAAACCAAACTACACCCATAAAATGCTTTTTCAACAGACTTATATATGATTCTTTGGAAAGAATTGTTATTTTGATAATTATAATGATACTAGCAATGTAGCCCGTCATAAAATGACGTATTTGATGAACGATGCGTCTTTTGTTTTTTTTGTAAAAGTTCTAAATTTGAAATTCTCGCGGTGAACGACATCTCGCGGCGAAGAAGTGAATCATATAATTCGTACATATTGAAATTCGCTAAAGCATATTTTAAAGTTTATGAATGAAAATATTATCCTATCGTCTTGAAATTCGGCACATAGCTGCGGAAAAATTTACTTAACTTATGTGCAAAAAATCAGCGTTGTATCTTTTAAGATATTCTATACAGAACGGAAAAACGAAACATACATACAAACATACAAACACACAATGGCTATTATTATAGTAGATTATAATTTTTATGTTTATATTTCTGTTAAATTACTAAATATTATTTTTTTTATAACATTTTATTGTTAACTTAAATTATTTTTTATCGTGGTCGCACACGTAAAATTGTCGACGGGCGCCATGGTGCATAGGGTTGGGGACCACTAGTCTAAACCATATATATATATATATATAAATCTGCATACTTTATCGCCTCATATACCTTTGAATAAATGAGTAGTAGTGTCTTTTTTCAAAGACACTACTTTCTTCTTATCAGTAAATTTAAAAATATTTGTTATCTTAATAAATGAAATATACAATTTAATATTTCAAAGATATTTTAAATTAAAATATATTCGCGTGCGATAACTGAAATATGAATTTCCTCCGCACGATTTCCGTAATTCCTTGCGAGAATCACATTCATCAGAGATCCTTTGAAGATCTCGCAACTATTTGCCCCCGAATGCCATTTTTACTGCTGCATAATTGAAGGAAGATTCCGGACCGCCATGTCGGATTAATTAAAAACAAACGACGATCAAACCACAAAGGCAGGGGAAGGAGGCTTCTTTGAATCAAAAGATTACTGCCTTTTAAATACCTTTATATTTCATTATTTTATCTCAGAAATATATTTTTAAAACGTTTATAATTTTTTTATTAAATGATTTATATTATAATATAATTTAATCTTATTTATTTACAATATTTTTTTAAGTCCTATCCTTGGATTTAAATTCAAATTTAAAAATATTTACCTAACAATATTTTTTTTTTAAATTTTTTATTTAGCTTAGTAAAATGATTTAATTGATTTTTATTTACTTTTTAATCTTCAATCCATATCTTCTTCATCTCAACTGAATCAGGCGTGATTCCAATTATTATGCATCAGCTTTTCAGACACATTGGACAGAGATAAAACCATAAAGTTAGCCACTGAGCTCATAATCAATTTTTATTGCTGATTCAGTTTATATTTATGATATCACATTTGCCACTATAAAATCAACTGTGGTAAATACTAAACGATAACGATATATTTTGTGCGAAAATTCAGCGGAAAGCTTTTTTTTTTTAATCAGTTAACAATATTAAACTTATTCTAGTCTCATTATATAATATCACTTCTTACCACTACATAACTGTACATATCTAGCAAGCAATTCCTACTTTCGAAAAGGTGATAGTCGAAGCCGGCTATACATGCTGCAACACAACTAACAATCGAACTGTAGCTCGCAAAAAGCGTCTCATTATTTTAAGTGGTAGTTGGTTGTCTCGAAGCTTTTGTGAAAAAAAATTCTATTGTATGTTTGTTCATAAAAAAATTGAAGAAGACAATTATGAAAATGGTTAAATATTTATTTAATACTAAGAAGCTTTATAACTATTATAATAATATTGATAATGATTAAGTACATTTTTTCAAATATTGAAAATTGATTAAAGAAACTCTTAGAAAAATATCATCGTGATTTGTGCACCTGCCATGTAAGCTTGGGGATGTGGCTTCGAATCCCATACAAATCACGATGATATTTTTCTTAGAGTTTCTTTAGTCAATTTCAATATTTGAAAAAATGTACTTAATCATTATTAATCAATCAAACCTGTATAGGCAAAATCGTACTTCCTGTGAGACGGTCTTCACAAAAATCAATAATATATGTTATAATAATAATTATTCAACCCATTTAGCCAATAATTTTTTTTTTCTTATCTTTGTAACTTTGAGATGATTTTTCTTAGACACGCAGCAGGGATAGACCCATTTATAATACATGGAATAATCCAATCGAAAACGCCTACGAAGAGGCAATCCTAGGCGTTACAATATTCTCTTTATCAATTTTCGTACCCCCGCCTGGCCCACCCTGTGGCAGCTCGGGGATGGAGACGATCGAATGCCAGCGCAGGGCTGCTCCGTCCCAGAGCCTGGATCCCCCGACGGGGGATATTAAGATATTAAAAGAATACGTAAAGTGAGCAGGGGAGGCCAGGGTAACCTCACTTTTAAATTATCCTCATTTTAAAACTTTAATAATAAATCAAATAAAAAATATTTACTTATAATATATTTTGCTCTAATGAATTCTAAAAAAATCGAAACAATAACAAAAATTTACTAACTTATTTATTTATATATAATAGTATAACTGAATATATCTCATTTCAAAACAAATCTTACCTGTCTAAAAAACCCTTTTTACTTCAAAAATTTTAATTTTTATCAATCTTACTTTCATTTCTAAATTAATCAAAACACCTATACATTAAAATATATTTTGTGGTTTATTATCGTATCAAGTTACTAATTGTAATTTTTTTGGTAAGTAGTCACTTGCAAGTTGCCATTTTTTTTTATTCTACAAAAAAATATATAATATTACAATTTTTAGCATCAAATATGAATAGCCGATTAGCTAGGAGATTACAAACGTTTTTGTTTGTGAGTACTTAAATTTTTCAAGGGTTTCTAAAGAGGGCCAAGCCTAAAGAAACCCTTGAATGTCAAAAATACTCACAAACGGTAATTTTCGAAATCTTCTAGCCAATTTGTTTTCAAACATTTTTTTCAGCTATGTTCAGTTACAAATCAAACCAGTTTATCGTGGATTCATTAGTGTTATTAAATTATTTTGATATCTATCCTTATTTCCAAAAGTTTCTTCTACACTCGTTTCGTTAAAATCATTGAATCTAAACTGTGAAAAGTAATTTTAAATTATATTTCATGTTGGTTACCTAGTTTAACGGCTTCGTGGAATTAACTGAAAACCACCCTGAGCAGTGCAGAAGCGAGAAAACAAGATTAATACATAATAGAGCGAGAATATCAGGCAGTGTCGCTGCCTGACTTGTATTTATGGCTTCATATTAATGTTTGTATTGCGAGATGGGAAATGGGAAATGAGACACCCTATCCATAAACGAGACGTATTATACCTTCGGCTTATATTTGTGACTTTCAAATTCTCTTACATGATAAATTCACATAACACAAAAGTGAGAAACATACTAATTTCTAGCATTTGATTAAGTGTAATGGAAATGTTTTCTTATGCCTTATACCCTCAGTATGGTAAAAAATTAGATGACCTTTATATTATATAAATACCAACTTTTACAACACACCTTTATTAAAGATCATAATAGAAATAGAAAACTACTATGGAAAATATTAAATATAGAGAGTACTTAGTAGGCTCATATAATAACATTTAAAAAATCAACTTTATTTAAACAATATTTGCTCTAAGTAAAAACAACCAGAAATGTAGTGTATTATTTATATGTAAAAATAAAAATATAGTAACATAGAATATATTTTAAAGTAACATGCTTTGATCATTTATTTTTAAAAAAATAAGCATGGGATACTTTCACAAGCAGGACAAGGTTGTATTCTGCTAATTCCGGCTTATGTTTTTCCACGCTTAGAATTACTCAAAGACTTTTCCGCACCTAAAAAGTTATCTCATAATAAAAAATAAACGTCTTATTTCAGGCCAAACGGCCCCCGCGCAGTCCTACCCAGAGGGCTCGCCTTTGTGAATCTTTTATAAGACAAAGAAGTCAAATGAGAAAAAATGTTTGTAATAGGGATTAGGGGGGGATGTAATAAAAGACCCCCGGTTGTCTCGTGTCCTGGCCGCTTTTTTCTGTATCAACGTCAGCCACGGGGGTAATTTTGTTATAACTTTCTTGAGCAATCTTTAAACGCCACTTTTCCACCCCATAAAGTGAGTTAACAGATTAAAAGGGTGCGATTCTGTTGACAAAACGTTAGGGGTAATTTTAATGGTAGGCATGCGAGCTAAGGAGGGTTGACGTTAGCAATTTTATTTTTTTCATAGACATACATAAATAATAAATAAATAAAAAAAACATTAAAGAAAACGACTTTAACAACAAATTTAAAAAATGTAAATCAAATTACTTTTAGATAATTTAAAACGCATACGATAAACACAAACATATCGTGTCATATATTTTTATTTTAAATAGATTATAACTTTTATTCAAACCTCATGATTACCTAATTCTTTACACTATTGGACTAGTAGATTGCATAGTTAATTGATGTATATATTTTCAATACAATTCTTTGCTTTACTTTAGACAGACGATTTCTGCAGTGATACCATAAAAGAAAGCACTTGAAAAATACGATGTTTTATATTATTATTGTATTCATAGGTAAGATCGTTACTTTTTTCCGTAAATTTAGACAATTACATAAGTACATATAGTATGAGTAATTTATCACAGCATAATATAAATTATTTCACAATTGACATAATTATTTAACTGCACGCGTGACTCCGGCTGAATACCCGACTTGCCAAATGTAGGGTTAATCGCTCGAGGGCACGGAGACTCGTTTCTCTTAATTCTCTCTAATGGCCGTATATCGTGACATCGGCGGTGAACTGAGGCTGAAATATACATGCCTGTGACAAAAAACCATGGAAACACCAGGTTAAATTGAACTAACCCAAATTTATCCCATAGGGATCTTTAAGAAGGTGCACACTTATAAATTATTCAAAATATACATGCTCAACGCAAAAGACGTGATTAATACAAAAGACGTGCTTAGTACAAAAAAATTCTATAATGAGAATATAATATATTCTCATATAAACATTTTTTTGTACTAAAACCGTTCATTACATGGAATGTAAGTGAGAATAAAATTCTCTATTTATACTATTTAGAGTGTACTTTCAAAAACAAGACATTATTTATTACATTTTATAAAAAATACACTTTGTGAATTTACGTATTTTTATTTATAAGTTTATATGTACGTTGTATTATATAATATTGATTGATAATCACAATTATTCCACGTGCCACGATCTCTCAATAACTAAACGAAATAAAGCCCAATAAACACTCATACGGCTGTAATATCTTTTGCGAATAGAAATACTTCGCAAAGGCTTGGTAATCTACATAAAAGCTTTTTAAGGTATAGTTTTGATTCAAAGCTAATAATTTAAATGTCCAATCTATTAAATGCGACATTAACATTGACGTGTATGGCTTTTCGTGTAAATTTTGTCAATAGCCAGAGGTTTTGTGTGGACGGCAGCTTTTTCCAAGCGCATCATTTATGTAGTCTAATAAATGACGGTCACTGCTACCCCATAAGAGGGGTAGTAAAAAGCTTTGAATGATTTTTCATGAAACAACCCTTTATCAAGTGACTCCAATGGATTTAAGCGGCTTTAATTTTGTATAATGAATTGGTATTTTTCGCTCTGCATTGGTCAAATTGAAGGGTCGACATGAATACATTGGCGAGGGGTTTTTTTTCTATGTTGCTGATGAAAATGGAAATTTGTGATAATTATAAGTATTGCGTATATATTTTTGGTGATGTTTAGAATTAAAATACATGTTTTTTTTATATTTAATACGTATTGAAGTCTCAAATACATTTTTTCGTATCAACAAAGGTCCAACACCATAAATTTGTAAGATATATTTTCAACAAATATATTTTTTTAAATAACCATTAAAAGTGTATAAAATCTTTGTGAATTTACATTTCTTGTTATCACACCGTAACAAATAATAAATTACTAGTATTATATAGTATAATATTAATTACTGTATAGTATAGTATTAATTTTAGGAATCCCTTGTTTTTAAATAGTTTTTTTCACCAAAACTCGACAGCAAAACCCCCAGTGAGGGCATATTGAAACTGTAGCGATGCCTAATAAACCTTTCGCTTTAAGTTGGTCAAGGTTGTCAGAGGATTTCTAGATTTATCTAATTTATTCCTATCGCATTTTACAAATCTTATGCTTACCAATCATATAAATGGTGATTATTTTATATTCAATGATTTCAAATATTATTTTTTTAGAAGTATTTAAAGTGTAAAATAACCATTTTTTTTTATACTTATCAATAAAATCGTGCAATATATTGATAGCACAAGTATTAATTGAATAAACTTACGTATATAACAGGACGCTGTAGCCCCTTTTCCTTCGGCTGGAGCGTCATTATTTACTTGTCATCGTGTCGATGAAAAATTTGAGTCCATGTCGCTGTCAATCCTCGTGACAGATTCCGGAGAGCAAACGAGACAGCAGCTCGTGCCTCTCACTCACTCGGAAACACTTTCTCGAAGCAATTAACCCGAGAACTTGACACTCGTTTATATTGGAAGGGCTATTGAGAGTATTCATATTTACTTTCATTTATAATATTTTCACACTGCTTATTATTATTTACAGAAAACCTCTTACGCAGGATTCGTGGTGTAATAAATTAAAAAATCTTTTTTAGCTGTTCAAATTCAATAATGTCTCCTGTCGTGTCAACGCAAAATTCCTTGGGATATTATTTATCAAGTCTAGACAGGTTGAATTAACATCCGGTAATTGATCACTTGCCACACCCTTTCATTTTATTCTACAAGGGAGGACCGGGGTGCGTAGGTTTCAATCCCATGTGCGCTCAGAAATGGAACTTCACTTGATGGATTGTACTTTCTTATTTTCGACGTAAGCGATTGTAAAGTGACTGCATCTATTTTATATTTACATAAATTACAGTATTTAAAATTTTATAAATTTAATGGTAAATTTAATGCATTCGTATCAATATTAAAATCATACAGAAATAGCAGAATATTACTGTAACTAAGTTACAGCTTATTATCAACATATTTTCTATGTATTCATATTAATTAACCATAGGGTCAATCAAGTTATGGTGAATATAGCCTATAAATTGGAAATACAATATTTTTACCGAGTCACATCTTTAAAATTCACGACAATTAGACGACTGACTTGAAGATGAAAAACCCAAAGCGACATTGCTGTCGTCATGATTCCAATAATATTAGACACCAGGAAAACTCTAAATTGGTAATAAAATAAGTCCAAATAATATTTTATAATATCCAAATTCCAAATAATATTTTATATATAACTGATTTTTACAACTAGTTTGAAATTATAATAAAGTATGATTTTCGAGAGCTTCTTAATCGTTATGTGTTTCGTATGTTGGTATTAATTAATTTGTAATAATTGATACGCTCTACTCAATTACTGGACAAATTAATAGCAATTCGATCGGTGATAACCCTTGGCATCCCTACACATAATATCGAATGTGCTGTAATACAATATTCCGTCAAGTCCCACAGTTAACCCTCTGCGCCCGAGGTAACACAATAGGACAATTAACCCTTTCACTTACACCCTAACAAACTCTGACAGAAGCAATAAGGACTTTTATTTTAGACAGTGAAAATATCACTTAAGAAACTGACCCTTTGTTCCTTATGGAAAAAAGTGAGTTCTGAATGTGTTGTTTCAATGGCTGTGTTTTTAAAGGTAAACCATAGTTAGAAGAGTTATTTTTACTGTTAAAGGAAAAATATTATTGGATATTTATATATAAATAAATATATATATGTGTGTACATAGTTTTGTGACTTTGATTGGCTTAGTTGAAGATTTGTTTTTAGTATCAGTTTTGAAAGGTTTTATAGGAGGTAATCAAATTAATAACCTATCTTTGAATTCCCTTTATTATTATTATAAGTAAATGTACTTTGCCATTAAGGGCTGCGCTATATAAACCGTTAATAATTGTTCAAACAGCACCGGCTTAGTAGGATGTTAAATCATAGATACCTGTTGATAAACCAAGTCAGCGGTTCGTGTCTAATTCTTGTAAGGGAAGGCCTCGGGGCTCCCACAGTGGAACTGTCTTCAAACATTAGTCAACCGCCTGCGCTCCAACCCCCCTGAGTGGAACCCCATGAGAGGGTGGTGCTGGATACTAGGGACATAATTAATTAAATGCGTCTGTGTTGCAATTAAATACAGAAAATTATAAAAACACAAAGACCTAAGACACTGCTAGGAAACCGTCAACTTTGTAAAAGTTCATGTAAAAAGTTTTTTTTTTACTACATGCATATTTAGACTTTTAAATGTAAATAATTGTTGAATCATTTCTGTAAACGTATTTTAAAAATTAAGATTGAAATCATCTGAAATGCCTGAAATATCATTATTTGTAAAATAAATTCTTGCATATAATTTCAATATTTATACAAAAAAGTCAACATGCACTTTGATAGATCTATTAACTTATAGTAATATTACAGTAACATTCAAGATATATAATCTTGGTATTGATTTTCAACATAATCAAAAAAATATTAAAGTTTTGTTATAACACCAATCGCCAATCAAGATACCGTTGCAAAATATGCAATTAAAAATCAACAAATAATTAATTTCGTGAAATTGGTTTGCAGAGCATCCCCTGCTGAGCAGGACAAGTAAATTCAATCCGGGAGCATCTTAGTCACTGCAGGCATTTAGACCAGGGGGAATCTTTGCTTGGCCTCGGGGTGTACAAATTAATGTCGGCACACGGAACTACCCTTCGTAAAACGGAACCAAAACAAACGACGAATAGATTATAATTTAATATTATTTTAATAAATTACCTAACATCTTTTGTATTTGATTTCAAAAAAAATACTTCTTCTTCTTGGCGTTTTTAAGATATAATTATTCAGCTTATAGATATCATATTCGTTCAAACATATAGACATCAAAAAAAATATTTCTTTATTTTATTTCATGGAATAGTGGCATCAACACCCACTTTCATATTTATTTTACCACATCTTACGTAGTTTATAGTATCTTTTTGAGCAGACAGTGCTCGTTACAATAATCAAACAGCTGCGAATAAAAATATGAAGTCTTTTGCTTGGTCGTCAAGCAAAATATACCTCATAGGGTATCTTACAAAATTCATGAACCTAATCTTGCAGATCTCGAACGCTGGTATTGTTGTGGTCCCGATACTGTCCCTTGGGGTAACTTCAAACTCTTGAACCAATAAGATCTTTGGGGTCAAACTTGAGAGTAACTTACCGGACGCCAGTATTAATTCTAAGTTTACAAACTCCGCTTTGTATCATTTGGTCAAACTAGTATTACAAAATTAAATTTTCATTTCCGGTATTTATTATTTTTAATAATCATAAATGTGCTTGGAGGTGCTTTTCCGATGCTTCTCGATTCTCGAGCGTGGAGAATTATTTGTGTGGATTTTTTTTTCGTGGTGATTGAACGTTACTTGGAATAGTAATAAATCCAGTGGAGTATTGCAATATAACTGGTATAAACCAATCCAGTTTTCGCTCGGCTGAGTTCCCAGTGGCTGGAGATGTCTGAAGGAAGACTTGCCCGAGGCGCTGTCATCAGTCCTTTGGTGGAATACTCCGCACAGTGTCTCCTCCATTGTCTGGCACAGGAATACAAAGACCCGAGCCACAGGCAGGCGGGACTTAGCAAACTTCCTAAGTACTTTGTGTAGGTGTATTCTTACGAGATAATCCTGGGGGAGGAGGCATCTAATAATTAATAAGATTTCCTATTTGGATGTTACTTGTGAAGTTTACGAATTTTAATCACACTGTGCTTTCGTTGACTTCGTATTGGGATTTATTTAAACGCTGCTTACTATACTATATAAATCAATCGTCAGTTCATATTGAAAAAAAAATTATTCAATTTTAAAATAATAATTTCAATAACATCAACATTGCAAGTTTTGTAATATTGTTTTTATTTATAGCTTTTGAATATATTGCATAGTTATTGACATAATTTTTAACTCATCAATTCTCAATGAGAATGTAATGAAGTAATATTTTTTTATGATTTTCTACATTTTCATGTTTGTTTGTGTGACTAGTTTTGCCAACCTTCTACGTCTTCGTTTTCAAACAGAGTTGAAAATTAGATTTTCATTACATATTTAAATCCAAAATCTATTTTTTTTTTTAACTGAAATTGTATTTTGGTTTGTTTTAAGTCAAATCCACGATTAAAGTGCCAGATGAGGCCTAGTTTTTAATTTCCCTCGCCTAGGCGGGTAATGGGGCTCATTTAAAGACGCTTAAGTCTGAAGAGACGCTGCACGTCATAACGGTCGCCATTTATTACTTTCTCGGGAGCCAACGGCAAAGCAACAATGGCGACTTTTAAAGTATTACATATTTATGTAAACGCTGCACAGTGTGTCCCTTTTGAAATTTACAAAATAAAAATATTTGCTGGTATTATCTATTAAATTGAGTAATTTTCAAAAGTGATAGCTACCAGGGCACCAAGCTAAAAAAAATGTATATATTTATAAATTATATTGTTTTATTGATAAAAAGCATGCCTTCGGGAATTGGTGTAAACACAAACTAAGTAAAGTTGATTGTTGTAACGTTTCATGTAAAATAAATTGTATACAATAAATTTAAATGTTTAATTTACATAAAAGTCACACCCCCGTGTTGTTTCAGCGCTGAAAGCATTAATCGCAAAGTTTTAGTGGAAGCGGAATTTTCAAAAATCGTTAATCGGGGCAGAATTCATTACATCCGTCACCCCTCGGGCTCTGCGGCCACCAGATGTACAGAAAAATCACTAATGGCCTTTGTAATGAAATGCCTCTAATTACTTTCTTATTTATAACTTGATATTAAATTATCCCGGCAGATTTATCTCGTGGAGCTGAATCGAGAAGACGAGGATTGCGACGCTTTGTGTTAACAGATATCTGCATAATTAAATTAATACAATTAATTATTGAACAAATAGCATTCATGACAAGTGTTTTTTTAAATGTTTTCTCTGGTTCTTGGTGTTTCCGCCTTTTATTTTCGATGTTTTGACACAGCAAGTATTTTTTTTTTTTGTACTTATGTTTGCAGTTTCGGCATCGTCCCCAGCATGGTGCAACCACAGCCTTGTTCAGGTCGCGACTGCTCATCCTGAGGAAGCAGGGTGCGCTGGAGGCTTGTAGTGTTTAAAGGCCGCAGCCCCATTAGTCACGAGTTTTTTCCGCATTAAACGCTTCTGCCGGGCTTAAGCGCTCTTTGTGAGATTTATTGCTTAATTACCCCCGGTGTCCCCTCGCTGGTCGTCGAGGGTGAATTTAATTTAAGACGCTCCCAGTGTCGGTTTGCCTTGAGATTAGCTTAATTAATTATTTGTGATGAATTACTATTTTTCGACTTAAACGGTTTTAAATGGAGCTACTTCTTTACCACTGTAGGTGTCATTTTAAGTATTGTAGTATATTGCTATTGTAGTAAATACCATATTAAAATTAAAAAAATAATAAGAAAACCACACAAAAACATATCTTTTGAATGATGAGTTCAGTCTAAATCTTATTTTTACAATAAAATACAATACTAATAAATATTTTATTTCAAACCTGTTGGCGGAATCAAAAAGCTTTATCCGATATGTATGTACTTATAAAATCGCTAGATGTCACTTATTTTTTAAATATAATATTTCAGCAAAAATAATGTGACCTCTGTTTATGTGGCTAAATCTAAAGAAATTTTTTTTAAATTTATTTTTACTTTATTGAGACTGTAAAATAAGGGCAAAAATCGCTCTTTCATATAAAAATTCAAAATATTTACTCTAGCGACAGATCCAAGCACTTAACAAGTGTTACTTCAAGACAATAGATGCCTCTGCTCATTTCTATATTTTTTGTCAACAATTATTAATCTTAACGTATTTCAAAGTTATTAGTATGAAAAAAGTACTTCATTTTTTTAATTCAATCCCAACTTTTAATAAATATAATCAATTAGTTATGTTGCAACATTTCATTAATAATAATTCATCTATATAATTAAGCAACAAAATAAAACATTAAAAATACAGGTAAAGGGGTGTATGACAATAGAAGCTATTGTTTTAATATCGTATGTACATTTATACGTCATATTACCGATAATAATATGACATCTCTAGACTATGTAATCACGGATGTTGAATATTTTAGAAGATGGAGAGGGCGTGGTTGTTGCGACAAACAAAAGTCAATTCACGTCCCTTCACGTGTCCACTTCCCTTCAACATGGACGACACGAGGAACCCTGAAGGGATGGGAAAGTCTTGAATTTCTAGGGGATGTGGCCAACCGCCACAATCACCTTATTCCATTGTAATAAAAAAATCACTTACAAAATCTTCTACTATCGATGACAAAACTAGTTACGTGAAACAACTCGGACACCGCGCACTCAACAAATATATACCTTAAGGATAATAATCTTAATCAAATAAAATATATAAAATAATTAATTAGATACAGGTTATATTAAAAGTATATAAATTGTAAAAACAAATAATTTTGGATGACGAATAACGCGTTATCACACAAAGACCTGATTTTTAGAAATCCTGAAATCTGCAGCAGGAATTCATTTCAACAATCTCTCATTAAGTTATGCTGCATCTCTATAACGACTAAAATATCTCCTTGTCATAAATTTATTTAAATAATTTGTATTAAATTTAAAATCAAATTTTCTTTATGTTTTTTATTATAGGAAAATCTAAAATAGGCATCGTTTTTTATTGGATTCGCACTTTCGGGGCCATGACTCTCGCGTGGGTATTTGTTTTTGGACAATTATACGACATCACCACCTTTGTCACTGATGAAGTTGTTGTATCTGATAGGTAACAACATTAAAAGTTAAATACGTGTTTAAATGTTACACCCTTCAATTTACTTGTCAAACAGTTATTCATAATCCTTATATGATAATTATCAACTTACCAGTTTGCTTTCATAGTTAATTGTTTATTTATTTGCTTTTATAGTTTTTATGGTGACACCACCCTTATAAGTTTATGCGATATTGTGGTTCTGTCAAATCAGAGCTTTTTCACAGGACCGGTAAAAACCTACGATGTCATAAATTACACACGAAGACATCTTTTTCGCACCCGTGAAAGAATTACTCTTGTAATCCGGCATTTATTATAAGTAAAATAATTTTATAATTTTTTTCAGTTCAACCCTGATGTTCACAACCATTTACTAACTATTTAATTTATTATTAAAGTAGAAAAAGTTCATACATTTGATTAGATTTCTTAGTTGCGATGAATTTAAACCGCAGTCAAAGAAACAAATTGAAATCATAAATGAACGCATTTCTTAGATTCATAGCTAAATTGTTTATATCTATATCGATTTTTACTCTTTTGGGTGAGTAGTTCCATATTAGCAACCCCAGATTTTTAAGTCATTTTTTAATTCAAAGCAAAACAAATAAATTTAACGAGGTTAATTCGAAAAGAGGTCGCTATATAACTAAATTTGCTAGAAAAATATCTGCTTCTTACAACTCAAGGTTATATAAATATTATTGTGTTGACTTTTTCTTTTGCCTTTTTGATGTCTCCAATGTTTGATCGACTTTTCAGTTAGCTTTCCTAATTTAGACGTAAAAGCCTCCCCCGTATACGAGATAGTGTATTTCTTGGAGATATGGGCAATGACATCGCTGGCCACCATCGACCCTGCCATGGATACACTTGTTCCAGGTTTCATGTCTCAAGCCAGTAAGTCACTCTGCACCAGTCTACTCTACTCAATTCAATGTATTTTGTTACAGTTTTAAATTAATAGTATCTATTATTACGAAACAATCAAATTCAGTCGCTCGACTGGACTGAAAAAAGAAAACACCAGCTACACCAGCGTTATTTTCCGGAACAATAACATGGAAGACACTGATGAAGAGTGCATAGCAAAGCTAAAGAAGACAATCCAGCATCATCAGAAAATCCTTAAGTACGTCATATAGAAGATCTAAGCATTTAGAAATTATAGTAGTAGTGGACCATTTAAGGACTAGGACTAGCTTTAAGTAAAATAAAAAAATACAATATATATGTATTTATTCAATAATTTCATACAAAATACACATACAACAGACGAAATGAAATATGCGAAGGGTTTTATTTCTACTGGTTTATTGTTAAGTGCACACATCGAATGAATCAAAAAAATGACTGAAGCATCGCAACGTAATTGCGATTATATCAAAATTACCCAAATTTACCCCCACCACTGGCGACCTACATACAAATTACATTATAATTATGAAAACTACATCATATACGAATAATCTAGAATATACAAGCACTTTATTGGCGGTACGCGATCTCTGTTATGACTAAGTATAATTTTAAAAAGTATAACATTTGCTTAACCCATTCAATGATTTGGGAAATCGCTCAACCCAATTTTCAGTATTTATCTTTTCAGATCTATGTCAGCAATTAAAAGGACAATTCCAAAAAAGTTTCACTTTGGATATGATAGCCTTCAATATTTAATGTATCATTTATTTATGTTTTACACACAATCGGTATTCACTCCAAAACATTTTTTTTTCAAATTGTAAACAATTTAAACAGTTTTCTTATGTTAAAAAAAACATCACACGTTTATTTTGTAATTTAATTATTTTTTTAATAATATCACTTGGACTGCATCACGCAAAAATACTTTTAAAATAATATTTTGTGTTTTTAACAATTACGTTAATCTAAGAGTAATTCCATTTTATCTTATTTATTTTATTACATTTACATAAACCTAATTTTTATATCTAGTTGAAAGCCAAAATCCATACTTAAATTTTTTTTTCAAAATCTTTCACAGGAATATTTTTTTTTAAAAACGTTAATTTATTTTAATATTTAATAATATTTTCCCAACAGAACTTAAAAAAAAATGTATTATATACTGAAGTCCAGATTGATTTTTTTTTTTTTTTGTTTATGTACCAAATCTTACAAAATTCATATTTGTGAAATAATATTAAAATGGTTCAATACAGCTTGTCAGTTTGTAGTTTATATATCATTTAATTGCATAGCCCTTGGTTTTATTTTATTGAAGGCGAATATTAAAAAATATATATTATCGGTGGGAATCATGTCCAAGTGAGGTCGCTGAAAAACACTCGCAAATTCTGAAAACTATTGTATGACATCAGCGTATCTATTTTCTATGATTTGAACATGACGTGCCCTGAAACATGACAGAAAAATTGTATAACTTTATAAATTACCTACGGCCTGCGTGTCAATCATGGCGGCTGACGTACGGGTCGTCCACCGCAGCCTGGAACGACGGATGGTCGTAGCGATGCAAATCACTGTCCATCCTGGTGATGTCGTGGTACAGAGTCTGATGAGGGGCTTTAGAATTATCATTGACGTTCATGCTGGTGGACAGGTTGATGGGGTATTGGTGGCTGTTCAGGTTCGCGTCCCTCGCTCTGGCAGCTCCGTCACTCTTTTTTTGTTCCTGCTGCTGTCTTTTATCGGCTGCCTTCTCCTTGTTGGCAGTGCTCGAGACGGAGAGGTCTCTCGGTCCTTCGTTTTCCGATTTTTTTAGCGGACTGTAGGGATATCTGCTTTGTGGGTAATAGTATCCTCTGCCTCTGTCATTGTTGTTGTCTCTATAGTTGTCTCTGTAATTATCTCTATAGTTATATCTGTCCTCGTCATTGTATCTGCTGTAGGGGTTGGATGAATATCTGTAAACGTTAGGTGGAGTTCTGACGACATCTGGTAACGTAGCGTAGTAAATAATCCTTCTTGGTTTGTCGTATCGGTCATATCCATCATCATACCCTTCGTACCGGTCATAGGGAGTTCTTTTGTAGTCATTGTAATCGTACCGACGTCCGTTTCTGTTGTAATCATTCCTTTCATAAGGATCCCGTCTTTGATTATAATAATAATCGTCATAATATCCTAAATCGTCATAATACCCTCTTCGCCTACTGTTGTAGTCATCAGGGTAATAATTTTGTCTAGAATACGGATAATCGAAATTTCTCGATCTTCCTTCTCTTCCTGGTGGATAAATGTCTGTCCGCAAATCTGATCGATAGCCGCCTCTTGGGACAGATTCCCTTTGGTTTCTACTTTCGGCAGTTTGCAGACCTTTGCTTTGAGTGACAAAGTTAACTCTTGGCATTCTGTGATTATTATCATCGAGGTTGCTCAATGATGTAGATAATTGGTCATTTTCCAGCGGCCTTGCTAAGTAGGGTAATTTGACCCATTGGTCCTTGGTTGCGCCCCGCGCTTCTCGTCCATTTTGTCTGTCCAGCAAGGCTTCCGCGTTGGGTTGCATCGGAGGTGCATCCGTGGACTTGGCTGGTTCCGGGGCCGACATTACGGGCCCATTATTCGGGCTCGGCTGCGGGTACCACTCTTTGGCTTCGGGAGCCTCGGTGATGTCCACACTGTCCGCTAATTTGCTTCCACCCTTGGCATTCTCTTCGTCGATGACATTTCTTCTATTTCTTGGCTTGGACCTCGAGACTGCGAGCTGCTCCATGTACTGCGCCGAAACGTCCATGTCTGAAAGAGAGCTCAGATCTCTTTTAAAGAATATGCGTTTTGGATTGTTCACACCGGGCATTTCCATGTCGTCAGCTTCATAATTCAAATTGGCTAGTGGACCAGTTTTGATCGTATACGTTACTGCTCTTCTATTTCTCAAAGCCTGAAACAATAAATATTAAAATATCACATTTTAAGAATTCGTAAATAGTTATATGGATTCAAAAAATTAATAGAGAGACACCTTAATGAATCCACCATCCCCGAGACCTCGGTCTCCCATTAGGGGTCTTTGGGCGCCAGGATTCCAAGCAGCGGGGACTTCATAACCTTCTATGAACTCGACATCCTTACTTTCTGGCCAACACGCGACTGAAGATAGTACGACGCTACACCAGAGAATGGCGACTTTACATGCCAATGATGACGCCATTTCATCAATTATCTAAGGACAAATCAAGTTCTGAAATTAATTTCAATCAATATATATTTATGTAAGGTAAAGTAAATTTATGTATAGTAGCATGTGCATGGCTGCCATTCTGTACCCTGAGCGTGTGTAAAGGACTGGTAATGGAGTAGTAGACTTGGAATGATTATGAAGGGATGTACTCTGTAAATACCTTGTTGAAGTGCTATTGTTTATGAGTATCAGATCTAAACGCCAGAGTTTTGTAAGGAAAGGATTATATAATCGTGCTATTGGGTAGCACCAATACGCAGGACAGACCCCACTACACTATTAACACTAGCTCAGCATGAGTATACGCTCAGTGAGATGTCGCCAACCTCCTCTGAGGAGAAGCACCCGATACGAAATAATAAAACAGTTGACGTTACGCATTAATTCGCAGATTAAAGGCCCGGCCAAACGCATGCATAATGTGTATTCAAAAGCAGCCAAATTCCTTTATGCAAGTTTGTTTTCAATCAACGAATCGGATTCGTATTGAATAAGCGGACACAATCGGATCTGCGATGCTGTAGCCCGGCCGGGAAGGACGTGGGACCGCGGAGGCTGTGGATTTACTACGATGGGCGATCCCATTGCGAAACGTCACGGACAACACAAAACATTCAACCATATCGTGTGATCAATGACCCGCCGTGCAGGCAGCCATTAGTACTGCCAGAAAAGCGCGGACGGAAGTCCTTTGTGGATTCACGCAGAGCCAACAATGGCGATGGCCGACGCTTCACTATATCGCGTCTAATATGGCGTGCGTTGTAAATCGACAGTTATCCCGGAGGGTTTTCACACCAGAGCTTTGTTGTTGAAATTGCCCAGTAAGTGTTGTCGCGCGAACTTGGACTGATAGAAACATTACCGAGGTCGATAATATTTATTATTATGCACCGTGTGTTGTTTCCCAGGGTATATTTTTTTCAAGGACTTGGAAATTTATCTCCCGTGATGTATATATAATATGCTATTCTTTTCGTATTGTTTGTCGCTAACTTTTTTTGTTATTTAAATTAGGTTTTGATATTCCCACGGAAAACCGTGGTAGATCACACTATACATTTTATATCTGATATCTCCATGGGGATTGATAAAATCTATCATGTAATGTTTACAGCAAAGTTTTGTGCGTAATAAGCTTAGGTATGTTTTGATTCATTTGTATCATAGGTACGTTTTTTTGATAAAAAGGTACTCAATACAACAGATAAAGTTTAATTGGAAACAGTGCTCTATCATAGTATTTTTTTATGCAAACTTCGATGCACCCGCACTTTCCTCGGTCAATTACTGAAATAACAACCGCGCTGTTTGAGTAAGTAAGGTCCGGAACGGATGAAAACATGTAATCAAATATTTATAATAAAATATAATAATATGTTTTAGAAAAAACCTGTCCAATATGGAAGTAGTTGAAAATGTCTAAAAAGAAGTAGTAAATATGAAAATACTGAAAAATATCTTTAATGAATTGAATAGCAAATGTGCTATTTTTTATGACTGTAAATTTAAATACTAGTCTGCAAATATATATAGTCGGTAAATATTTTTTTAATACAACAAACACATTACCAACGTATGTCATTATTTTTAAATAAGTCTATAGTCATTGTTCGTCGTTCACTAAAATAAATAATACCAATACATAGAATAACGCTATCAATGAATATATATATATATATATATATATATATATATATATATATATATATATATATATATATATATATATATATATATAATATGTGTGTGTGTGTTTATTATATTTTGCATTTATAAACACAGTATCATACAATGCATATGAATTATTTAGTTTGGTGAAGCTCTCATTAAGTAGAAAAGCTTTCATTTATAGAATTGAAACTATTAACATCTAAAAGTCATATAATGTTACTAATGTTATAAACGTGTGATTCCCTATAGAGCATATTTTCAGTTCTCTTTCACAATACGTTGTTTCGGATATGAACCATTCTAATGAGGTAGCATTTCCTTCGGATAACAATTGCAGTATTCTACTATAAACTGCATAATGATATCCAAACGAGCACAGAGTTTCTATGAATCGAACTATTATCTTGCATTTTTATCTTTGCGAAACTCCACTTGTCTCGCAGAAGAATCAGCAAACTGTCAAGCTTGAACACAATATGGGCACTGCAGCCAGGAGTCCGCTACTCGAGGTGACTTCCAAGTCAATTTCATTACAATATTTTTTCAGGTTATCGGAAACTGATGCTTCAGTCCTTTACATCACCACAGCTCTGTGGCTAAGCGAAAGTTTGAATCGTTAAATACATGTTTCTAACTAATATATCTACGCTAGAGGTGCGAACTGATAAAACTAAAAAATATGTGGACTGTCTTAACCTGCATAGGAAAAAATGCGGATTTATTAAATATTTAATAAGCGTACTTTCTTATATTAAATGGAAGCAAATACTACAGGTATTTTTACTTCTGCGCGACTTGCAACAAAAAAGCACCAGGAATCTCCTTCTGTGTTATTTTCAAGGGTTTTGTTTGTCCTCATTTATTCCAAAATATATTGTGAACTCTTTTAGGATTCTGACTTTCATGGATCTTTTTTTGAAGTATATTTGTAAAATAAAATAAATAAAATACCCAGCATTTTATGATGACAACTGTTACAAAGTAGAAATTTCGTATACTCAGTAATATTTCAGTAGTTGTCAACACAGTTACTCAATTGAAACTATATGAAAAAATAATTGCACTATTTAGTCCTGAAACCGATTAAACCATACGTATTTTTTTTATTTTTTAGAAGTCAGGAAGGAAGACCGGCTTAGGTGATCAAATGCAGAATAAAAGGTGCGCCATTCGGTTAGTACACTGCTTTATGCATAATACATTCATTTTGAGACTACGATTAGAAGTTTCGTATATATTTTACTTTAATCTTCATATACCTTTAATCGCCAATCGTAACGAATAGCCACTATTTATCAATTTGATTTTTGGCATTTACTTTATAAATATACATTAAGCGAAAATTCCAAGAAGATCCTCTTTTCTCAAGTGATACCAATATGCTTGAGAAACCGTGTGTAGTTTCATGAAAAAGGTTACAACCATCTGCGAAAATTTTATGAGCTGTAAATATTTTTTTAATATTGTCGTCAATCAATCGGTCAAATCATTTTAATATTTATTGTACCTGTAATTTTGTATTGCTCCTAGAAAATTAGTGCCAACATCAAATCGATATTATTGTACGTATATAAGGGATTCAAATAGCAACAATTCAAACTTAAAAAAAAACACCCACCGATACTATTAGTAAGCAAATTACGATGAGATTGTTTTATTGGGTGTTAAGCCGCATCTTAAAAAAGCCCAAGAAAATAAGTTCATATCGTTGAACTATCTCCAACTTAGAAACTGCAATACTGCAAAACTGCAGTATTTTAAGTTTTGAAACAAAAATAAAAAGATTTACAGGTATAAAAACAAAAATTTAAGCATTGTAAAATATATTTTCATTTAGTTATTATTAAACTAATCTAGAAGCTAAAATCAAATTCGATTGTACGACCTATAAAACAATTTTTTTCCAATAGCTCTTAACTCACAGAACTGAAAATAAATAAGCATTTTACAAGCCTTGTTTAAAACTTGCAGTTTACTTTATTTCGGATACAATTTATTATTTTTGTAAGCTTCTTTCTTTTCGGGAATTTAAGCACAAGGTGTTGCCATAAAACTGAATTCAACTGATCAAAGCTATTTTGAAGTTTTTTTATTTTTTAGAGTTGTTTGCAGTGCGACAGATAAAACTGAAACTAGCACCATTTTTTCAGGAAATTTTTCGCGGATTATTTATTTATCATTTCTCTTGAATCCCGGGATTTTTTTTTCTAGTAAAAGTTAAATATTTCTAGTAAATGTGAGTTTTATTTCAACACACATATATGTAGCACGATTTTTGTTTTGGTCGTTGATGTTTTTGTTGATAAGTTATTGTGATTCAAATGGTCCGTTTTCAACATCAGCCTGCATTGTTGGGACGATGGATTTATGTGTTTTTTTTTTTTACTATTTTGGTCAAATCAAATCATTTTATTCACACTGAAAGACCTTGAGACCGCAATTTTGTAATTATTATTGCGTCAAGGGAAAAGCCAAATTAGAACGGACGACATTTTTTTCTCGTTTGCGCTAAAAAGCTTTTCCTACCACTGAGGACATGTTTTAAATCAGGTTTATAAATATTTTTATTTAAATAAAATACGTTGTTGATATAAAATAATATATTTCAGGAATATTTCAATTATGCACAACCATGACTCGGATTGTGTTTGCATGAAAATTTACACAAAATTGCTATCGTAAAAAATCAAAGCACCTGTTGTCTTTTCTAATGACGTCATTGGTTTTTAATATGAAGATAAAAAGTTAATATAGTATTTATTTCGATACGGTAACAATATAATTTGAGAAATACGTGGGTGAGTAGTTACTCTGTTCTTCTACTTATAGCTATAATATAAATATATTTCGAAGTGCAACTCTACGTGACAAGCAAATTCCATTCGTGTATACACAGTGCCTCAAAAGTCATGGTATCATCTAAAATAGAGGAAATAAGATAAACAAAATAGTCTTCAGTAGAAACCAAGTTTTTTAGTCGATATCAAGACTTCTGAGACACAATTGAATTCGCACTTCTCCGTTGACATAAAAGCTGTGAATAAACACAAGCAAATATGGGCACTCACCTGTGCGTTCCGGTATAGAGAGTCGTGTAATCCAATTTATATTTCACCACAAGGGTCCCGGTGGACGGACCTGCGCCGCGCTCCACATTCACGACCAGACTGGCGAGGGACTCCGACGCGAGCCGAAATGACACCAAATGAGTTCAGAGCAATTTCAGCGGAAAGCCAACAATGCGCTGCTCAGGCATGGACGTTTTGTCTACTCCACTCAACGGATGACAGATTTCAAACGCTATCAGATTAAACCCCCCATAATTCTGTACAGAAACCGCGCGAGTATAGTCACACCAAAACTACCTGCAACACAAACGGAAAATAAACAAAATATATATTTTTTTTAATTACAGCATTGCTTGCCCTAAAGCAGATTGCTTGCCCTAAAGCCCTCTGCTTTAGGGCAAGAAATGCTGTAATTTTTAAAATTACAGAATTTCCCAAACTTTTTGTCCAGTCGACCCCATGTCGAGTTTTCCTGTTTTTCGTAGACCCCCTGCCTTGCTAATCAGTTATATCCGATGTCCGTTAAACAGGGGTCCGTTATATTGAGGTTTTACTGTATACCTTTATAAATAAATACACACAAAATGCAAATATAGTAACATTCACTAAAAAAATCAACATTTTCGAGGGATTGAATCCGATGCTTTGATAGCAAATTTTCAATATTTGGCTTTAAATAAGTCAGATTAAACTTTAAATCTTCTCGTCCAGTGATTTCCAATCTATTTTTTTTTTTTTAAGAAGAATGGCAACCGCACTGAAACCCTTTCCACGAGGAATGAAGATGGAAAACCTATCAAAAACCTTCTTGCGATAGTCTATAATGCAGGATAAATAGCAGGTATGTCTCTCTTAAGCCAAAATTGCTGACATCCCTTTCTTAACTGCACCTTCAGTTCTTCATTAGTGCTTATTCCGATCAGTTCTTCTTGTAGTATGACTTCCGATTCTTCAATGTCACCGTATGGATTGATAATCCACTGTAGTATTTTGGTGATGACCTGCTTAAATGGGATACACTCTCGTAGACCCCCATTTACAGTTCATGGACCCCCAATTTATTTTTTCGCTGTCATCGACCCCTTGCAGGGCGGAATCGACCCGTGGGAGTCGATATTGACCACTTTGGGAACCTATGCCCTAAAGTATATTGAAAATTTTCACTAAAATGGTACGCTTGTGGTGTTGTTACTCATAAGTAGTTTGACTTGATTTTGAACTCGCAAATATCCATTTTAGAATAGAGAGGAAATGTTGGGGTGTCTGTACAATTTTTTCCCGTGTATCGAATTATTCGCTTTTCTTCGAGTTACACATCCCATCACTACTTTTCAACTGTAAATGAATGTGGTTGCTTGAGGTTTATTTCAAACCCCACATCACTTGATATCGACTTATTTAAGCGCATTACTGTTGGGTAAAACAATTTTATATCAAAGGGGGAGTATAGTATCTAATGCTAAATTTTTAAACAAAATATTTAAGTTGACAATCGCTAACAAAGTTTGCTCTCACAAATTGCATTAGACATTATTTCACTTATACACCCATGATCTACAAAAAATGTAATTTTTTCAGTATACTATTTATCATAGTTTGATCTGAATCGCAGATATCTAGTCAGATAATAGTAGAATTTTCCATAATCATTTATTTAAATCAATTTTTTTTAATTCGGATGTTAAAAATTTGATTGTAAGTAAACTATGACGTCACATTTTTAAAGAATAAAAAATGCAAGAAGTCTCGGGGCAGCTCCAATATTTGCATATATACTTTGTAAAATGGTGGATTTATATAAAATCCTCAGAAAAATGTTAAATTTCAAATATTTTTTAATATAAATCAAATAAATATTGTGCACTATTTATTTTAATTGCTTCAAAACTAAATACATTTCACTCGTGGAGATATTTTACGTGATGAATATTTTATAGTTAATCATTTGGGTAATTTATTAGACTCATCTAGACTCCTTGCTTTGATTTTGAACTCACCGCACGCCACTGCTGTAAACTCGTCCGCTTGCATATAGGCATCATTGTAAACAAATATATAAAATAAAACAATATTGAACATTTAAAAAATATTGATTCAGTTTGACATGAAAAAGATTTAAGCAATTTAAGATCGTATGTGACGTATTACATATTTAATTCGTTTTTATTTCTTAATTTTTTTTTCTTTAGCCATTTTTACACCATTTGTAACAATAAAATCCAATATGAGAAATATATCTAAGCTACAAACCATTTTACACTTTTATTTGGTTGCTTGGTAAAAGTTTTTATCTATCTGTCCATAGATGTCACTAAACAATTATTTTTATTACGCAAAGCCTCAACACGACACTTTTGAATGAAATTCGTCAACTTGAGAAAAGTATTATGTGAAATAAAAATACAAACTCGCTGGAAATTTACTAAATATTAGGTTGGGTTAGATGTGAAAAATCGAGGCGTTTGAGATATGGCTTTATAGGGGCTTGACTGCATTACCGATCTCCGCTGAGGAGAAAATAAAAATGCTTTAATTTTTATTTTATTATTAAGAAGATGACGTTTTTTAGTATTATCATCGCGCGCTCGCGTGTGATTTTTTTATTTATTTTGGTGATGTTGGCCAGCCTGCGCGCGATGGCCGCCGGACTCCCGCGCTTTAACTTCTAATTGTTTTGTTTTGTAAGGTTAGCCGTCATACTCCGGTAGTATTTTATTATTTTCTATTTAATTAATCACGAAATGCTCTTATTCATCAGCTCAATGCTAACCTGAAAAATCGTAAAAGAAAAAAACAGAGTAAAGCATGTCTTTTAATGTGTAAATAATATATTGTACCAAGATCGAGAAATCAGTGACAATGAAGGATTCAGACTTATCAGCTGGCAGCGAGACCTGCGTCTCTCCCAGTCTGAAAAAACTCAAGCAAGCTCGTCTTCCGTTTCAAGTAATTACTCCAGATGCATCCGCGAGTGAATCTCCAGTTTCTAAAAAACGGAAATTATCCGATTCGCATGACGAGAGTCGCTTGAAGATTGGGAAAATATCTGAACATAAGGAAAATGATGCTCAGTCAAAGGTCGACTTCAACGAGTCTGTTGTCATTAGTGATGATGAAGCTATAGCTGACAACAATTCTAACAGTGAAGGCAATCCTGAGTCCAAAATATTAAATCCTCTTTTGTCGCTTGTGGACGTTGCTCTCAAACGAAAACTGAGGAAAAGAACTTCTCCCAAAACTCCCAAAGTTGCCAAAATATCTGCAAAGAGTAAAAGGACTCGCAGCAGCGTCGGTGCAAAAAAATCAGCAGTAACTAGTGAAAGAGTTGAAGTTTCTGAATGTATCAATAATAAAGAAAATGCAGACGTTATTCAAATTGATGATGATGAAGTACAAATGGTTGATGAAAGTGATAGTATTGAAAAAAATTGTGTCGATGAGGTTGATCGAGATTTATTGTCCGATGAGCCATCGGAAAAATCCGAAGAAATAGTGGAGAATTTAAATGAAGACAAGGACGGCAGTGATTTAGGTGGTGAAATACCAGACATTGCAAGCGTTCAAACACCGAGCAGAAAGAGATCTTTGAGGAAAGTTGAGTTTGTGACTCCTAAATCCGCCAACAAGGACAGTGGAAGTGGAAACGATACAGACAGGAGCGCAGGAAGTCCTCTAAGCGCTTCTGCAGACCTCAAGAAATTAACCCCCAAGCAGGTACGCTGAGAATGTTTTATATAATTTCACAATGATCAGGTAATTTTAATAGTGTGAGTAAAAATTTGCAGTTGGCTGCAATTCTAAAAAAATTCAGCTTAAATGTTATTAATTTGTTAAACATCAAAATTTGGAAATAATGGATCAATTTTTGTAATGAAATATACACTTTAAAATGAAACCTACAAGTATTTTCCATTCAGCCATAGCGTACTTTTTAATATGTTAGTAATATAATATCAAAACAATTTTTAACATTGTGCTTTAATTGTTATTTTTTTTACCAAAAATTATTTGAAAATATGTCATTTTTCTATATCCAAATAATAAAACAATGTTTCAATGGCTTTTAGAAATTGAAAGAAGTGCTTTTATCAGCAGGCGCTTATGACCTTTACGTGATCATATTATGTTCATGATTAGAGTCCCGAATTCTGTATCTTCTTAGGTATCTACTTCATAATTCCTCTATAATATTGGCCAAATCATAAAAATATATTCTTTGAAAATCCATAAATTTCAGAAAGTTCTATTTATATTTATGTTTTCAGTTGCAAAAGAAACTTGAGTCTATCAAAAAACAGCAAGAAAGAGAAAAAGAGAAGCTGGAAAAGGAACAAAAGCGACAAGAAGAAAAGGAAGAAAAAAATAAGCAAAAATTAGAAAAAGAAGAACAAAAGAAACGAGAGCGAGAAGAAAAAGAGCGTTTTAAAGAAGAAGAGAGAAGTATGTGTCAATATATACAAATGTATATGATGAATATAAATTTAAAAACACACTGAACCAATAATAATTGAATAACATAATCGTTAGTTATGTAGTTTTGTATTATTTATATTTTTATTTTTAGAACAAAAAGAACTAAAGGAAGAAGAAAAACGAAAAGAAAAGGAAGAGAAAGAATTGCAGAAGAAACGTGAAAAGGAAGCTAAAGAAGAAGAAAAACGTAAAAGAGAAGATGAAAAAGAGGAGGAGAAGCGTCAGAAGGAAGATGAAAAACGCCACAAAGAGCTTGAGCAAGAAAACAAAAAGAAGAAAGCTGCAGCTGCATTTGCTAACTTCTTTGTTCCAAAGGAGAAGCCCGGTGCCCCTAAAGAGACAACTGTAAACCAGTCGCCGGATGCAGTATTGAAGAAAAATGAGCACTTGTCCAATTTTAGAATCAAACCATGCATGAGATTGGCTCCCACTACGAGAGACCAATTGAGCTCCGAAAGAAAGAGTTCATTGGATGTTTTTCTTTCTAACCAAAAAACAGACCTAAAAAAATTGTATATTCAAGGTTTGAAGAATAAAGAATATGCAGTCAAGACATCCAACAAAACGTGGCCTCTAGCTGATCTCAATGATGTCGAGATTATTGGTATTATTAATTTTTCTTGTTATTTTCAAAAATTGTATTTTGGATAAATCTTTTGAACTTTTATTTATTTTATTTCATTTCATCAAAGGCCGCACTTGCAGACTCCAGACTCTTATTGCGTGGAGCAAATGGGAGGAGGTAGTGTAAGCATTACAGTTGTGTTGCAAGCCTATTGTCTTCACTCATCTCAAAGCACCAGTCTCTGAATCTCACAATGGGCCTAAGTTCGGTCAGAGATTTTCATGGCGGCTAAACTCTTCGTTTTTAATTATCTTGGATTGAATGCAGTTGTCACATTAAATTTTCAGTGATTGAATGTGTCTAATAGCGGAATATTTTTTTTTAGTTTAGTTTTATAATCAGATTGATTAATTCAAAATATATAATTAAAATAGTAATTCTCACATCCTTTTTTTATGAATTTCAGAGGATGATTTGCTTCCGGTGGACGAAAACAACATCATCATGGAAGACAGTCACGCAAACCATAATCTCAAACCTAAACTCTTAAGCTTCACTGAAAACAGAAGGCCTGCATACTGGGGGACATGGCGCCGAAAAAGCAAGCACATCAGAGGAAGACGACCATTTGGAATGGATCAAGTAAACAAATTGCATGAAATATATGAAAGACTGACTAATATCATAGTTTGTTTCTACTATTAAGAAGTATAGGTCTAATTTGACTCTCATACAAGGCACTATTCCGAGTCTTGCCACTTATCAATAATAAACTATGATAATTGCCAGCTTTTCATACATAGCGTACCCTTGACATATTCCACCTCTATAAATTAATACACATATGGTAATGCTAGTATATTCTCTCTAATCTGATTATCTTATGATATACAGACTGAATGTTATACGTTTGAAGTCTTAATTATAAATTTACACTATACAAGTTTATAAGAGTATCTCAAATAATGACTTGAGAGTATAAATTATTAAAATATATTGATATTTATTTTTGGCATCATTTTCAGATTCACTTGGACTACTCGTGTGATTCCGATGAGGAATGGGAAGAAGAAGAGCCTGGTGAGAGTGTAGGAGGAAGTGTAGCGGGAAGCGATGCAGAAGATGGAGAAGATGAATATGTCGTGGACAATGAGTTCATGGTGCCTCATGGATATCTCAGTGAGGAGGTATGATCGTTACCATCTTGATTATAATGAATGGAGTCTTTTTCATTTGATTTAATTTATACTAAAAAATGATTTCATGGTATACTGTAATACAGTCAGAACTACCATTTATGAAAATTAACTTTAAGGGCTTCGTCAAGAAAAATTGTCTCTAAAATTTCATGGGCAAAGCTTGCGGTATCTAATTATGTGGATAGATGAATTTAATGTGTGCTTTCAGACACACCTGAAGAATTAGAAGTCTCTGGACTCCACCTATTAATTTTTTTTATGATAGGCCTGATTTTGGTCAAATACTTACTTAATAACACAAGGCTAAATCTCTTTCATAGGGATTCCTACTCAATTCCTTTCAATTCCTACTCAATGCTTATATGCAATAATTGTTAAATAAAAGTTTAATTTTTCCAGGAAGCGACACTCAGAGAAGATCAAGATGATAAAGTCTTCTCCCCAGAATCTCAATTAGCAAAACTTAAATCACTAGAAAGTGAATTTGAAAATGAACGGAAAAAAGCAACAGAGCGCCTTCACCCACGCCTCATCGGCATCATCTGGCAGAATTCCGAAGGAGGAAAACCAGATACTTGTGTTGAAGCTATCTGGAACTTCCTGAACCTTCGAAAAGCTCTTTCAGAAGAGAGCCAAGTATTAATCAAACCTTCTTTTGATAATACAGAATCCGAGTTAGACGATACTCTGAAAAATATCAATGAGAAGAGTGCTAAGAAGCATCGAAAAATCACTGAAGAAATGATTCCTGACCTCATTAGATTGATTCATGGCAACATCAACAGTAGAGGTTTCCTCGCTAATGAATTTCAAATATTTATTTCTAAGAGATCATCAGATGCAGTAACAAACACTGAAGATGAAGAAGATAAAGTAATCTTACAAAATGAAATATCCAAAATCAGTATTGCCCGGAAAATCAAAGAAATTTCTAAGTGGAGATCTTGTCCTGAAGATGGAGCTATGCTTGCAAAAACTTGTTGGTTTGTTGAAAAAGATGTTCGTGAAAAATATAACATCGCTGAATTGGAACTTCCTAATACGTGGACTTACTCATTGACACCTAAAAGGAGAGACTTGAAAAGAGTCAAACGTTCAACACCTCGTGAAAAAGTCAACACAGATCAGAGCAAACACGTTACAAAAGAAGCTTCAGCCAAGAAGGATAATGCTTTTAACATTACTAAATTTACAAAGCAGCTAACGCAAGAAGAGAGAGAAAAGCAGTTTATTTCAAATAATGTGCCTTCACCAGCGTTGCTCGTGAACGGAAATGAAAACACCTCAAACCCCAAAGGGGAAAATGACAAAAATGCTAATGGTACCACTCCAGCTCAGGTTTCAGCTGAGAAAAAGAGAGTTCCACTATTATTTTCCGGTCCCAGAGGTAAATCCTTGCCTAGTTCTCAAGGCAATACAGATGAGTCCAAAACTAAACGTATTGAAAACAAAAGTCCCACTGGATTACAAACAAAGAATCAAACAAATCAGCCCGACCCTGCAGCAGCAACAAAAATAGAATCCAGTGAGAAAAAGTCTGCAAATAAGGGCGAAGTTAAAAAACGAGTCTCACTTGTATCAATGCCTAAAAGTCAAAATGTTTCAAAAGTGATCAAAACAAATCTTCTTACACAGTTTATTAAATCTGTACCTGTTGCTAAAAAAGATAAAGTTGGAGCTAAGACAGATATCAATAGTGATAGAAATATACTACCGAAGGCTTCTCCGGTGGAAGTGGATGATGATTGTGTTGTTTTAAGCGACTGAGGTGTATTTTTTAAGACTTAAGTACATTTTCTTAAAGGAGTTTATTTATCTTTCAAATGTCTCATATTGGAAATGTGAAGATAATGACTCTGAAATTTATATTTACATACATTTAAAGAATCATTTTTTTTAATTATTTGTGTATCATAAATTATGTAACATAATATTGGATTTAAACTGAAATTCAAAAACGTAATACTCAATTTAAGGCGGGTGCTTGCTAACCCATTCACACAGAGTTAAATTTTAATGAATTTTTAAAACTTGCCACAATACATGGTAACTCTGAAACTGAGGTGAAAATTCATGTAAATCTACGATACTAAAAATTCTTCAATGGATAAATATAGATCAATATTGTAGCTATGACATTATCAATATCTATCACCTTGGCTTGAACTCATTTCATTCCGTCTTTATTTATTATTTTTAACATATATCTTCCGCCCCATGCTGTGCTATTTGTAGCATTAATATAGTCTCTATAAGTAAAACACCTAGTTTTGAATTTGTTGGTTCATCACTGAAAAATTACGTCTATATATTTTCTTATTAAAATGCAATCCACCATTCATGTCACTCCAACATTAAACTGTTGGCAATTATTATTATTTAAGATTATCATTTGTAGCGACATCAACTCTACATGTGTATAGTTAACATATAAGTAAACTTAAATTGGATGTATTTAAAGAATATTGGGTTTGGTTTGGTTTATTGAGCTGTTAAGTGTTCCCCTAACAATATCAGATAAGTATTAATGCAGCGTACTTTATCTCAAATACTTTTATTATATTTACAAGCTACGAGTTTATGTCAATACAACAGGCTCAGATTTATTTGCAGGATTATTTGATTGTATTTGCATATTCATCACTCGTTCTGGTTTTATGTATTTTTAAATTATATAAATGCTCTGATGATTAGAAGAATATGCGAGACCAATGAATAAATCAATCAATTTTTACTTTTATTAAAATGAAATAAATAAACGGCTCACTAACTTTAAAAGCATTATTATTGTGTGCACAATTTAGTTTCTCTGTTAATATTTCCATGTCTTTACCATTTCAATTATGAAATATGGTAAAGACAAATAGTCGCTCGTGTTTTGGGAAATTTCATTTCTTTACATGTAGACATTCTTCACCATCGTATATGCTTGACCTTGACAATTTGAGTGAATCTAAATAAAGGCCGGCCTAATTGTCACTGTTCATTTTAAATGCCATCAATCCTCAATCTGCTTATGAAATCACTAAACCTTGAATTATTTTATAAGAGTACATTTTTAAAACCTATGCATTTACTCTACATTTTAATGATTCAATATCTATCTAGGCAGCGTTTGTGTGACTTGTCAATCTCTTAACATGATTTATTTAATTTGTTTTAATTTGATCAAAGTTAGGTGATTTGTTGACATTACATTAAAACACGTGTTTAATGATTTCATTGTAACGCTTGTACTTTCATTATTTTTAATGGGCCTTTATTGTTAAAAAATCCATATTTTTGTAATTAGAAATGTGCTTAAGAGCCCTGTTTATATTAAAATGCTATATTTTTCCTTATAATATACTTGCCATGATGCAGGCTGGTCGTAGAGTTGTTTTTGAAGTTCAAAAGTTTATCCAATAAATAAATGGCGTGTTGTTGCACACTCTGCTTGTATATCTTGTTTCTAGTTACTAGCGAACCCTCGCAAGGTTCTCTCGTTATAAGCTTACTTATGAAATAAATAAATTTATAGTCAAGTTGTGTTTTATTTCTTTATTAAATGTAAGAGTTTACGTTCCATAGTACAATATAAATAACAGAAAAATTATGGATTACTCCTTTACATACATTAAATTCGTATGAAATGCGGTTTAAGAAAACCATTCTATAGCATGGTGTAACAACAAGATATCTAAATATTGTAACATTAAGATTATTGCGAAATTATTATGAGACCACGAGAAGACTTGACCAGAAATTGGAATGTTGCCTCTAAGTGGCGAGCAACTCAAAATATAAATATCAAATAATCAAAAATATGTCGAAACAGCAACACGAAGTAATAATTAAACACCAGACAATACTCAGAAAACAACGGATGTCGAGCCACCGCTAGAGACTTCGTCAGTTCGGGTCGGCTGAGCGTGCCTCTAGCAGTACCTGGACACCGGACACGTAGATTACTCAAAATATGACAAAATTGACTCGAAACCCGCTGACATGAACTACGTACTTCCAGCAAAGAAAAATATGTCAAAACTCTAAGTTCACTTGCGACTAAATCAACTCAACTACTTGTTCAGATGTTGGGTTTTTGAATACATCTACTATGACGACCGTTTTAAATTTTTATTAAAATATATAATCGTTTTATGCTCGAGAGCTTTTTGTTAATTGTTTTTATAGAATCACAATACTCGGCATTCGCCGCAATTCTGCCAATACGAATACAGGCAGCTGAACCACTTATTCGAAATTACTTTTAGTGCTCAAACAACTAATGTTTCCATTAGTTGTTTGAATACGAGTAATCGTTACAAATTCATTATTTTAACATTGTCCCTTCGCAATTTTAAAATCATATCGGTATAAGTCTAATTGATGTCAACTTATAAAACGGAGCGTCTTCAGTTAGAGAAGGAATGGCATTATTATTAAACTTTAGTGTTCAATCTGACCGCCTATGAAATTTCTCTCATCTTGATGCAGTATAAAATATAACAAATTTTTCATATGGTTGTTTAAAATCCATCACGACCATGCCGCACAAATAACATGTAAATTGCTAATACTTGGACATCATAAGTACTATATATTTCCACTGTTTAAAATCTTTTCATTTAAAATTGTCTGGCATATTTTTTTTTTTAATTGACTAAATTTTGACCTTTGAGATCGTATATTAAAATTTAGCAGATTTTATGTTTCTTTGTCAAATGCTCGAAAATTTAATTTATCTACATGAATTTATACTTACATTTCATTTTATTTGATAAAATTAAAAAAATAAATAATTAATTACAGAACTAAAAAAATTTTTTTCTTTGAATTGCTGTAATGATAGCTTTGAAATATTACTACAAGCTACATTTAAAATATTTAATACTTGAATGAGTTTCTTATATTCATTCACATATCATAAAATATGAAAAATACCGCTGTATATCATACTGCATCAACTAAAAAACTATTTAGTTATTTTTTCTATTGACATGAAACGAATTTCTATTTCAATAGAATAAATCGTTAAATACGATTTTCTATATTGTTATGGGGAATAGTGCCATTCCTTCCTATATATTATTGGTGTGGAGTTGATATGTTTAGTATTACTGGTTGTCTGTTTGACTACTGCAACCTTGTGTGTCGCCATAGCCCCCGCACATTTTTGTTTGGTTTTGACCTAAAACAAGACAAAAAATCTTAACAAAACAGACAATAAATGGCAACTGAGAAGATAGTTTACATGCGCGGACAAAAAGTAGACAATTGCATCACTTGGAGAGATTAGCAAATGAATTCGAGTCACCAATTTAGTCCCGCCGTCAATTGATCGACGGCAGGACTAAATTGGTGACTGTGCAGTTCTAAAGCTTTATGAAATAATGTGTTTTTGCTGAAATGTTAACAATAATAAAGTGTATCATTACCCCTTTTCTTGGTTGATAGTATGCACTTCTTGCAGCTTATGAAGAAAAAGGAGAAACATTAGAGTTGGGTGTAGTCGGCATGAGGTCCATCGTCTTGCAGACCCACCTCGCTATATCTACTCGCTCCATTTCAGCCTTCTTTATCCAGTTATGATTCTAAAAAAAACAAAACATGTTGTAAATTCACACCGCTGATAACAGCGAGTTTGCTTTTAGCAGTTTTATTTTAATTCTCACTCTGGCAGATATTTTTATCTCTGACTCATATGGTAAGAGATCTCTAATAACAGTGAAATAATGAAGTATGATTGTGGTTTTACTGGCAATTCTGATAACATTTTTAAATAAATATATAAACTTACAGTAAGCGTTTTCAAATCAGCTCTCTCCTCTGGATTTTTCTTAAGGCAACGATCAACGAATTCTTTGAATTCGTCACTGAATATACCAGCAGGCAACTTAGGTGGAGGCTCATTCACGATGTAGTCCAGCAGCTCAAATATGGCCATGGGACGAGGAGCGCTACCTCCCTGAAATAACAATTTATACAATCAAATCATTATCAAATGTATCTGGAATAACTTCTCAGCGAGCTTGGGTGTTTATAAAATGCACCATACCAAATAATCACTGAATTATCTACATACATCTTTCAATTCTTCGGAGCCAACTTACTATTTTGAATATCATCAGCTATATGAGCTTACCTTTCCGGGGGAATGATCTTCATTCTGCATTCCGAAAATGGCAGCTAATGTCTTAGCATCAGGCGGTGGAATTGGGTACATGCCGATTGCCATTTCAACTAGGGATAGCCCCAGAGACCAGATATCTGATTGGACTGAATAATGCGTTCCTTGCAAACGCTCAGGCTGAAAACAAGTCAAAAATTAATGAAACCTCAGAATTGTAGATCAACATTTTAAAGAAATTTGACTTTTGAAATTTGAAGAAAAACTCACAGACATATAGCTTCTAGTTCCCACAAATGAATTAGCCATAGAATCAATCAACTGACCAGAAACACCAAAGTCGCAAATCTTGATCTCTCCGTTACTATTTACCAGAATGTTTGAAGGTTTTACGTCTCTGTGCATGATTGCATGCTTTTCACGTAAATAACTTAGGCCTTTAAGTACGGCTGATGTTATAGTTCCTAAAACATTGAACAATATAGTAGTGTGCCAAAGAAACTAAAATATTTATAACACAAAAAGTAATTGATACTCACCAGGAATATATGGAAAAAGGTAGGAACTTAAAACAATGCAGGTTTTGAAAGGAACAGAGGAATAACATGAAAACAGAAGCAGTTTTAATGAACAAACTTGGACAAAAAAAATTCAACAATAAGTTAAATAAAATATTTTTTACCTAAGATTTCTTCAGGTATTTTGCCCGCTTTCTTCAAAATCAAATCAAGTGAGCCACCGTCCATATACTCCATGCAAATAGATATTTCTCCATCGCTGTAGAAAGCTCCATAGAAGCCGACGATGTGAGTGAAGTTGCACTCATGAAGCACCTTGAGCTCTCTGATGATCTGCTTCTTGATAGCCGGCTTCACTTCCAAGTGGATGAGCTTGCGAGCCATTATAAGTTGAGTGGATTTGTGGCGAACCTTCATGACTACTCCTCCATTACCCTGACCTGAGAATAAAAATAAAAGCTTTTTCATCAATAAAACATTTTTCCATATTTCTTTTCTCACTTATATATCATAATTGATAACTATAGTATACATCGTATCTATATTGCACATCTTATTCCCGAGTTGTACATTCTCCTTATCATGTATAAAATATTAATACAATTTATGTTAATTGCACAATTTATATATTTAAAAACAATAAATATAAAAAAGATAATATACCAAGTTCTCCAAGTTTCTCAAAATCATCATCACTCAGTTCTCCGATCTTTTCCTTCTGACAGAGGAACACTTCAATCCTCTTTCTCTGGTTGTCATCCATCTCTATCTGCTCTAAGCGCTCCGTCAGCGCCTCAATGCTGGTCTTGGACTTTCCAGCCAATCCATGAGTTCGACGATCGGTTACTCTGCAAAATGTATAATTGTAATTAAGAACGAAATCATGCTATTGTTATAAAAAAAGTAAAACTTCACACATCTTCTCCTAATGATTTGTTAGCTGTTCAGTAATATTAGTGAAAATTATTTATGTTCACCTGTTTAGTGAGAGTGAAATACTTGAAATTTTCAGTATAATATCTTGAACCTTGTAAACATGAATATATTTTTTTAGTTATATCTGTCAGTCATATTGATGTATGCCATAATAATCCATAGTACACAATACTAAAAAGTAATTCGACCTTGTTTTGAGAGATTTAGCAGAATTAAAGTAAAATACGCACTGGGTGTAATTTTTTCTCACTGCCGTCAGAATGAATTTTAGATTCCATATGGTTCAATAGATTTCTTCATTATTAAGTCAGTGAACTGAAGATACATTTTCAGATACGCTGTACATAATTAAAAAGCTTAAATTATGAAAACATATTGAACAAAATACCAGCAACAAGTGGAAGAAACATACGGCTGATAAAGAACGGATGTTGTTCTGTGGCAGCTATCTTTGAGTTTATAACGTTTGGTGCTTGTTTAACTTACTCTGGGTTTGCCGCCGGCTTGGATTGCGGGGTCGTGTTAGATGGAGTGACCGCAGGCCCGGCGTCTATCGACCCGGGGGGCAACGTCAGATTCAACTTGTTCTTCGACATCTTACTCATGTTGACTGCAGTAATTGCTGTGAAAAATATACGATAATTTGAGGGAAATTCACACAATGGCCGTGCAAGAGCATTTCTCGTGAGCTCCTTACTTATTTAGATGTCATGTTTCAGAATCCTCCTCGGTTTTCAGCTCCTTATGATAATGACAACAATATGACAGGTACTGTGTGTTTGTGAAAGTATTTTTAACGATTTGTTCGCGGATGTACTGTGAGTGTTGCTAGAAAGCGCATTTCCAGTATCATTAATACATCAGCATCTTTGTGTTAGAATTATTATTGTGCTCCATCCTTAGACTTGAAATACATAAGTACCAAATAACAATACGTGTTTTAAAGCATACCTAAGATAGCTACTGTTTCTTTGTTATAACAAGATGTTTGCATTGTATACTTTTCTTCGAGTACCTCTCTTCAAAGGGTGGTGACTATTTATTTGATTGAAAACTTATTTATCTTGGAGCAGTCTTACTAATTTGGCTGTACTCCGGATTTCCGGCCACTGGAGTGAATTTCGCATTCACGTGAGCTTTCTTCATTCAGTAGGACAACTAGTTGTATTGGGCTGTATTTATTGTTTCATAAAATAGGAGACCCTTTTTTCCCATTGTCAAGAGTTTTTTTTTAACATTCTCTGCAAAGCTACCTCAATGTGGCATTGTATTAAGTCAGTAAATTCATTTATTGAAGTGGAATGTGATAAAATGGAAGTGGCTCGCTAGCATAATTGGTAATGCACCGGCCATGTAAGCCGTGGGGATGTGGGTTCGAATCCCATGCAAGTCACGATGATATTTTTCGGAAAGTTTCTCTAATCGTTTCAATGTGTGAAAAAATGTACTTAATCATAAATTTATTTAGTTTACTCTCTTATTTTGTTTGTTGTATCTTTGTATTATTTATCTTTGTTATTCAGTTTTACTTATTTCTTGAACTTTTCTTCAAAAAATATGAAAAATTTCACTAGTTAACATATTAGGTTAGAAGTTTTTAACGATTTTATATTTTTAAATTAATTTTTCTAAAGCTCTTGTTCATTTTTGTTTATTTGTGATTTTATTATTTTTTCTTTAAATGGAAATGGCTAGGTTTAAATGCATTTTACAGCATTACAATACAGCCAAAATATAAACACCGCCCATGAAGATTTGCGTAATTTTATGAACAGTTTGATATACGCTGAGATCAATGGCTGAGATAATGTAAAATATCAATGATTCATAGACCAATGGATTTCAAGATTTGATTGAAAGTTGTGAAGTCGCGTTATTGCTGATGACTCTCTTCAGAGTTGTGACAAGTAGAATTTTGTTTCTTATACTCTTTTAACTCATTTGTGACCTAGCTATAAATTATTGTAGTTATGATGAATGAAGTAAATTATAAAATAATTAATAAGTTTTTTTTAGTTCTATGCTTCCCAATGTACTAGAAAAATAACAAATATAATAATATCTTTCATTAGTATTTTATATCTGGTGTTTGCTCAAGAGCCAAATAGTGATTTTTAAAAGTTTTTTTTATTATTTCACTGTAAATAAAAGTGCATGTATTTTATTTAATTATTGAAGCAAATTACGGAAATGTTAACATGCAGAGATTTGGTGTAATGAGAATAAGTAAAATTATTTCCTATTAACAAAATAATATTATAATAATAAAAATAAAAAAATGAATAAAACTAATTTTTCATCAATCAGTTTGATGCATTTGGAAGATCATCTATTATTTTAATTTTATATTAGCTTTTGCTTACTTTTATTTTGTTTATAGTACTAAAAAAAAAATCTCTCATTAATATAGTCTATGCTAGACATTATTTCTGTGAACTGAGCCTCAAATGTGACAATTGACACTGACAGTTCGTAGCATAACCTTACTTAATATATTATTATAAACGAGTGGGAAATTATTGACGTATAATTGATTCTTGGTTTTAACTTGATATTACTTTAAATTAAGTCTCATCGCTCATATAAACGTAGAATACGTATCATCCTTGTTGTGGTTATGATGTCGGAAATACATCAAAAACACGATTACTATTCTGTACAGTGGTACTCGGCAGACGAGTTCAAGAAAGTATTTAAATTAATTTATGGACCCGATAGTAATGAAACTAACAAGAAAAAGGCACTGGAAATATTGCTGGTTTGGAAAACACGTTGCCCGGTTCTGCCTATCGGTCTGGAGTCCACACTCGGCTTACTAGAAGTGGACTTACAGATACCGGTCAATAAGAAAGAATATCCAATCGCTGGACGTTTATTGAGATTAATGTATTCATCAGTGATTATGCGATTTATAAATCATATGTTAGACGATGCACAGTCTAAAAAGCTTTCTTTAATGCAAGCAGCTGAAAAGATGAATATCCCTCAATGGGTGATAAATCTACGACACGAGACAGCTCACGGCCATGAACTACCTTCCCTTAACCTTCTTAAAAATGCCGCACACTTTGCAATGAACTGGCTTTATAAAACATATTGGGTGCCACAAAATTCCTTGATATCTAATTACAAAACTCGAGTGCATATTGTGCGTCACGAGAATTTTGAAAATGAGCTATTTCATTTAATATCTGTTCACAATTCATTGGCTCTTCTTTGTTATCCATCGTTTGATATTAATACAGTCGCTGACATTCCTTATGAAGACATGAAAGAAAGCTTACTTTCAGATATAAAATCGATAAATATCTCTGAACATCTCCCCAAAAAGTTTGAAAATATCAAAATACAGACTTTATTAAATATTGTGATAAATAGTATAGAGTTTATACTAAAAAAACATAAAAATGTGGGGAAAAAAAATGAAATTTTTGCCAGTGTGATGTGCAGTGCCGAATCATTATTTATGACGGATGAAATTGATTTTCCTAACTCTTCATCGAAGAAAAGGCAAGGAAAATTAACCAAAGAATATCTCAGTATTTGGGAACCACTTCTTAATGTATTGCATTCTCAAAGCATAATCGCTGCACTTTTGATCAAGTTGTTATCCATAGTAGAGAGTGAAGAGGAAACTCACGAGAAAAGAGTGAGGGTTGCGCAATGGATAAAGGAGATTTCTCTTGGGCTTTTCAAAAGTAAACTCTTCTTATCTCTCCAAGACAAGTAAGACTTATTTAATTTTAACATAATGAAAAGAATACAATACTATTGTTATTAATTCAATTAGTATTGAACAGCATTCGGTATAAGTTTTACCCAGTTATACCAAAATGCTTATTGTGTATTTTTTCAATAATATAATCCTCGTTTTGGTTAAGTGTCTGAATTTGTGATGACGCACAAGGGAAATGTTGATATTTATGATAGATAATGTAGCAATGTGACCAATTAACAACAATCACATGAAATTTATGAACTAATTTTCTTCTTTATTCATCCAGTGAAAATAATATTGAATTATTATACATTGCATTTGTATTAAAAACATTTCATTGAATTGTTTTAATATATTATCAATTATTGTATTTAATTCATCAACTTCTTTTTGCAGGGAATGTCACATTCAGGGTATGGAAGGAGATCTGGCAATTTTTAATAAGTATTTTCCAGATCAAGATTCTGGTTTGACATTGAATTTGCGTCAGCCTGTACCTCATGAACTTTCAAATATTGATTTCATTTATAAAGTATATGCTCAAATTCATCCCTATCTTGATATTTATGCAAATGAAGTACTGAAACTAATGGAACCCGCTATACCGCAAGCAAATAAAGAGAAATTACTAATGTTGGCAACAATAGTTTCGCGTGAAGGACCTAGTGATAATTTATTTGAAAAAATTTATACTCATAAAGATGTTGTGAATTACAAAGTAGTGCATGTGGATCAGAATCCTCAAGGTAATGATATAGATATGTCTGAAAGCTCCGCAGGTCAAGTTTCATTAGAATGCAATGTCGTATCTGGAAAATGGCAAAGAGCTTCTCCAGATGTGGAGTGGGGAAAATGTCCGATTGGAGTGCTACCGTGGCAGGTAAATAGCACGTCAGAAAATCCTCTGTTGCCTTCATTTTAATAAGAATAAGACTATTGATTTTTTTAGAAGATACGAAACGTTTGAGTATAATGTAGTCACACTTTTTATAAAATATCATTTTACTGTAAATTTTTTTATTGAAATAAAAGACTTGTTAACTGATTGTTTTTATATTCATTTAACATTTGGTAAAATCATAAACATTAGTAAGAGTCTGCATAATATTTAATAGTTACATATTGATGACTTATAAGTTATTAAGTAGGTAATAATAATATTCTTAATGTACAGACATATACATCTTTCATATTATGATCCTATAAGGACCGCTCGACTCATCGAGGAGTTTAAGAGTTTAAAAAAATATTTCTCTCTAAAACTGCTGTCTAACTGCAGAACGTTGTTTATAAAAAATGTACTGAAAAAATATTAGTGGAACAATATAACCTTGTATAATTATTAGATATATTTAAAACTTTATATTTGAAACAGTTGACGTGGAAACAAGTGTAACAGTCAATTTGGAAACGAGAACTTTTACATTATAATCAGTCACTTTATAAAAATTAACACCCAATATAAATCTCAAGGTGAAACCGTTCAAAAATAATATTCTATTTAAGACCATCACAATAATTTCCTAGAGGAATAACACATTTAAGTTTCATTTGACAAAAACACAAACACGTGTGCGTTATCTCAATTTACCCTGAAAGTACAAATCAAAAATCTGAGGGAGCACAACATTAGATGTACACGTGTCACGTGGGTCTAATTATCTATACCAAGTAACACAGACTGAACACCTAGTAACATCGGGTGACTAAATACAATTGGAAGAAAGTAACACAATTTGATATTTGAGATATTCTTGAAACATAGGCAAAGAGGTTTCAATAATGAATTACAAGGATTTAAACTTCTATGAATACATTTTCATGAATAAAGAATTGAACAAAAAAAAAAATGTTAATCTCCATCTACAGTTATTCTATTATCATTATATTGTAAAGCGTAATATTGCCTTATACTTTTTAAGATAGTCTGTATAGGAAGCGTTGAATAATTTTGTTTAAGAGGCAAAACATAAAAATGAATTATTGAATTATTTCTTCTACTAAAATGGAATGTCCTAAACTTAAAAAAATAATGGCTACATTAAATTAGTTAAAAGTCATTTCAGATCTAAGAATTCTTAAAACTAATACTTAAAATGCAACACAAATGAAATATCTTTTACATAAGAGCCGTTACAAAAGGAGAAAGCAATCTTCTCTCATTACACAATCAACAGCTTGAGAGCCTCGAGTGCGCGGAGCCCGGGGAGCAGCGCGCGGCGCTCCACTCGCAGATGCTCGCCTCACGTCCCTAGCGTCTACGACTACGTACTAATGCAGAGTATCTCACATTTACAGATATACAATTTGACAACATCCATTAGCTAGGGATAGCTCCCAATGTTTACAGTTCCCGTAGAGCTACGGAACCGTTATTGGAATATTTTTGGCCATTATAGAATACCAATGGAACAAATGAATTATTTACATACGAGATAAAAAAAATCTTAAGGCAAAGAATATAGAAAAATATTATATTATTTTATTTACATTAATCTAAGCTTAGACTAAACTATTAATAAAAAAAAAACATACTTTATAATAATATAGATCTATATGGATTGCACAGTATTCGTTAAGTTTATAAAGTGTAGCCGACACAGACACAAGTGGACATCTCTTTTTGCAAAATGAGTTCATTTGTAATGAAACATCGCCACGGATACGTCATTTGCTAGTACAGCTAGATCTTTACACGGGCTACCGTCCTCTCTTTAGAGATTTTTAACAAGAGTAAAGTTAAAAAGTTTGATATGAAAAATAGAAAGTAAGAATTGTTATTCTTCCATTAATATTGATTTTCTTTACATTACTTGTATTTGACTACGCGAAAAGCTTTACAACATATATACTATCTTTATTAACTCTAAGGAATTTCATTCATACCATAGTGTCATGTTATACATAACCGATCTACTCTTAACCACCGAGTAAAGTATTTCAACTTCAAGTACATTGACAAAAAGTAACAGACCTAGACAATACCAAAATATATATTTTGTATACAAGCCTGAATTTGGAAATATAATCTGGTATGAACAAATATATATTTTACTGGCTGATATGAAGTATGAGAAATAGAACTATTCAAATATATAGAGGCATTGTTTTTTAATTTCATAAAAAAATTATAGCATATATTTATATTATAAAATAGATTATACCAACATTTGAAATCAATGAATATGACTTATCTAAATATTATATTTTCCACTTTTGCCTCTGAGTAGATAGTTAATGCGAGTCAATATCGATGATTTTTGTGAAATTGCAAAATCACTTCATCTATTGGGATATCAAGAAAAGTTCACTATATATGGTAGTTGGAAAATTTCCACACGATTTCCATAAATATTAAGAATATATAATAATGAATATTAAATTTTTCAACACATCTAAATGAATAAATCTGTTAACTTTAAACCATCTTTTTTAATTTATGATGGTCATCTGTTGACATCGCATAATGAAAAGTTTAAACACTACGAGCGTAGTATTTTTTTCAAACTTTACAACACAGAAGGAAATCTTAACATTGCTAACAGGTAGACAGGTATGTATTTATAAGACATTTCACACAGCCACAATAAATAACAGGACAACATTACATATCATTTACTAAAGAAAGTGCACATTATTTATCAATGGAAAGAGATTGTTTAGAGTCAATAAATGCTTACTCTTTAAAATAATAAACTATTGACACGGTGACGGTAACTCGCCACAGCATAGTGAAACTTGAACGGAGATAATAAAAATGTGCTTATCATCCTGTTTCAACTGGATATTCGATGAGTTCATCCACAGCCTGATGCCATACAGAGCAGTCTCAATGGAGCCCGATGAAATTCTTAGGAATCGCTATTAAAAGTTTCGGATATTTTTCAAAATTAAATTATTTAACACAATACAAATCCTGCTGGGCCATTGTAAACTGCTCTCTGTCGTTGAGAATGAAATGGATATGGCAAGTACATTACTGTTAAAAAAAACCAAAATTAAATTACATACACATATGAAAATAAATTTACAAATATAAGCTTCATGATATAAACACGACACAATATGGATGTGGTACACTTGAAGTACCCGTATACTTTTCAATTTATTAAAAATTATTTGTCATTGTTTCTCTTCTATCTATTTCATAATTAAGAAGTAAATAACTTTAAGTATGAAATATAATATAAAGAACATGCAGTAATGGTTTGCTGACGTGCACAACACAGGTGGACACGTTCGGTGGTGGACTTCTACTGTCAAGGATCAAGTTTTATTCAGCATGTAACAAAGAATAAAGATGGCTATGTTTATCTCGAAATAAAAATTTGCTCTTAAATAATAGTAGCACAAGATTATTACAAGGTGCAAGTTCCAAGTATTACTTTATTAATAGTCATAAGAAATTTATAGCTATGGAGTCTGTACTAAAGTAAATATTTACTTTGTTTTATAATGTTAAGTAAATATTGGTCGTTGACTAAGTTGGCATCGAAGTACAATCACAAAAAAGAGTGTTCTTGCTTAATTTACATCAGTTTGCAGAATCCTTTCTGGGGAGCGATCATGAGGATGCGTCTTCGTGTATGGGATATAAATTTAAAGCACACTTTCAGTTTAGAAATCTATGAAATATCTAAGAAGACTACGACAGTACAAATCTGTAGAAACGTACCGATTATTAATTAATTTACTTCGCAACATCTTATCATATAATATTTATATTATAAGAATATTCCAGAAATTCACATCGTACGAAGAATATTGCAAGTTTATTCATTGGAATATTCTCCAAATTATTTTTTTGTTGTTAAATTATGGATTTACATTTCCTAAAACAAATTTAGTTCAACATCAAAAGTACATAAATGGCTGACAGAAAAATAGGAGCTATTTTGATTGTCTGTTTAGAAATCATTGCATTCCTCCTGAGGCAGCTACATTCCCACTTAAAATTCCGGAACCTTCCTTATCTATATTCAATAAAATATCCAAGGAAAGTTAACTACGGACGATTACCCGCTTCGCGCGTAAAGCTAGTTGTCGGGATAGACTAATATACCATTCATCAATTTGAAAATTGCATGTTAATTGTATACTTATTCCATACATCTTAACAATTCACCTACCTAATTTAATTTATTATGCTCATGTAAATAACAGATTAGGGATACAGACACATCTCAGTAAAAGTAGCCTCTGTGGCTACAAGAACAGCTGTAGTGGGCACCAGAGTTTTATTCCTTTAATTTAAAACAGAGGTACTGTTGATGGATATTATTACTATTTTACTGTATATGATTCAATCATAAAATGAAACACGCAGACAATATTGAATCTCCACATATAAATCTATTATTTAAAAAAAATGTAAGCTCTATCGTTATAATTATGCATTTTAATTATAAACATCAGTGCAATTGAATTTACGGATAACGAATGCGTGGCAGTTTATTGTAGTGGGTATCATTGTCGATCTCAATTTTGTCATATTGTTAATACATCAGTTGCAAAGTATATTTTTATGATGAAAGAAAATTTGCAGCCTAATCAAATATTAAGAGTAAGACAAAGCTGCTTGCGGTGAATACTCCATAGCATGAGTAGTTTTATCATATCCCTGATTGGCAACTAAATATGAAAATGAGCATGATCACAGTTAATTTGAAACCATTTCAATAACTGCACTAATGAGATTGTATGTTTTGAAACTTTAAATATTCCCTAAACAACAATATGAGATAAATAATGCTCACAGCCGAAGAATGCATTTTGTTATTTATTTAAAATATAGTTTTGGTGACATATTTATACATATAATATATAGGTAAATATGATATATATATAGTCATGTCAAAACTACTAAATAAATGAACAAGATGTAGCTTTTTGTCATTCGGGGATATTATGAGGGATATGACATAAAGAAGCATTAAAGTTGGATAAATACGAAGGTGAGTTGATTGAAAAACGAGCATTAAACCATGATGGGGTCATCAGATGACATCTGTCTGTGGAGGGTAGCGCGATGCATGCGCGGGGCAGGGCCTTTGCCTGGAGTCTGGCTGAGATCGTCCAGAGACCCGCTCTCGCCACATTCTCCGTCCAGGTCAGTGGACAGTAGGTCATCATCCGAGGTGGCGCGGGTGAGGGATGGCAAGGCGCTGGTTAGAATGGCTTTCTCTTTCTGTATCTCACGAATGTGTCCGAACAGTAGTGCCTCCTCGTCTGTGTCAGGTGGGGGAGTTCCTCCTGAGGTTGCCGGTCCGTGCTGCACGGCTAGCTCTTCAGGAGTGAATACCTTGGAACAGCGCAAGGAGGACAGCCGGTTGTTAGCCGTGTGGCAGGCATCGTCCAGGGTAGCTATGTCTGCTAGTGTCGCTTTGACCTAAACAAAATGAACATCACAATAAGATTATGCAATCTAATACTGTTTCTCAATATAAGAACTACCATAAATGGATAAATTTAAATTTAATACAAATGCAAAGTATATTTAATTATTATTTCATTAAGATTAAATTATAAAATTGAGTGAAAATGAATTTTAATATCCTGAGTTACTGATAAGTAGAAATGTGGAGATATGGCTAGAATATACAGACAAGACAGATGTTAAATATCTGATCTAGACCATTATATAAAGATATTGAAACTTATAAAATCATAATATATCAGATCCTTACCTACACTGTTTAGAATAAAATAAACTTAAGTAACAAATGACAACAAGGACATACCGTTTTGAGTCTCTCGGTAAGGATGGCCTCTACACACATGGTCTGGCTGGCAATATGATGTAGACTGACTTGAGCGGGCTGTGACTTGCATGTACGGAGGATGCAGGGAGCGAATACGATGGCGAGTGCGCTAGCGCTCATTCGGTTGGCTTGTTCGTTTAGTGCCACCCGCGCCAGGTGGAAGATCAGTCGCTCCATCAGATCAAAGTTGGGCTTTGGCAGCTTTTTCAGTATGGCAAATAGAGTAGCAACACGGTCCTATGAAGTATTTTTATTATTAAAATAAATATATAATTGTTATACCATAAACTGACAATAAAGAACACGACATAGTTGAAAGACTAACTTGTGCATCAGTCAAGCTAGCAGCCATGATGAAGTCATCGTAACAGTCAAAGGTCAGCAATGGCTCCGGCATCTCCCGAAAAAAGCACTTGAGCACCGACGCTAGCACATGCACCGGATAGTTCTCCAGCAGGTTTACAATGTCATCTGGAGACTCGTCTAGGAGTGTCTTCAACTCTTTCACCTAAAACAATGGATATAATAATTAGAGAGCTAGTTCATTGTTAATTGCGTTGAAGATCATAAATTTGTTTTTACACATTGTATCTCAGTTCAAATTTCAATAAATATATTTACATTATTATATTTAGTACATAGTACGTACACAAAACCAATTAATTAATCTATATATAACGTATAAATGACTTGAGTTTACTATATTCAAGTAAATGTTATTTGGCACTTACCCTAGAACTAACTCCACTCTTTCTGTAGAGGCCCTCTGTGTAGAGTCCATAGAGCTCCAGTGTGGTGACCAGGCGGTCCACTACAACCGGGACCTTCCCGTCTCCTGTAGAAAGTTTGTACAGGGGTACCCCGAACACCCGGCCCGCGCCACCACCCACTACCAGAGTAGAGTTGTCCTTGCGACAATGAGTGGTCACCTAAATCAAAAAAAATTATAAGCATATTCATTTCATATTAAAATATTTATGTTACTTTTTATCTCAAAATGTCGATAAAAATGGACAGGTTTGGTCCACAGCAATTATTTTAAATTTAATATTTTTTTATAATTAAGAGTAAAATGTGACAATTACATAATTTAATTAAAAAAAAAATAAAGAATTTAAAAGAAACAATTAAATTAAATGACGGAAAATTGAATTAGGGTGAATTGTATTATAGTAACCTTGAGGTAGCACTTCTTGTGCGAGGCTAACTTGCAGGTTTGGCAGATGAGGGACCTCTCGATGGGCCACATGAAGAATGTTTTGCAAATCTCACACTCTGTAGGGATGTTGATCATGGACAGCACAAATGTATGCCCTGCATACATTATCGGGTCGTCCAGTTTTCGTTTTTTATCTTTTTTTCTCTTGATTTTGCTGGTCTTTTCGACCTCCTGCCGAGAGTTCATAAACTCATCCATGAAGCCGCGGAAAGCATTGACGCACATGGTCACCGGGAAGGTTTCCGCCTGCCCGCCTTCTTTACATACTGTGCCCATAACGTCCAGGAAGTTGGCGATGAGGTCCTTGTACTTGAGAGCTGAGCCTTGCTTGTTGACCACGCTGTACGTGGCCACCAGGTTGTCCTTGAATTCCTTGAGCGCCTGCTTGAATAGCCTATCCACCTGAAATGTTATGTGAAATGTACACATGCAACTTTAATGTTCCATTAAAATTTCCATCAAAATAATCTCAAAACCACATGCCTGTACCAAAAATTTTACAATCTATTTTAATCAAACAAATCACAACTATAGAAGAGAATTTTATTACAACATTATTTAATAAAGCCTTATTTTTAATAACATTAAGGTGACGAAAATATTAAGTATGTAATTGAAAATGTCCAAATGGACCATCAATTTATTTTTATGAATGTTTTAGCTACAAATAATAAACATTTCAGGGCTATTTATTGTATAAAAATACTTTCAACACATAATCATTAACTGTATTTACAGCTAGAGAATATTGAATGTTTCACGATAGATGTATCGAATAAACACAGGATCTAAAAGTACAGTGAAGACATATTATCTTATTGTAACAAACCTCAGACTGCTTCCTATCTTCCGACTCCATTTTGTAAATCTTCTTGGTGATGAAGTCCTGCATAGACTGCAGTTCCTTGGCGTCAGATATGATCTTGTCTGTCCTGTCTGTGAATTCAGAGGTGCCAGTGAGACTGAATTTGGACTGCACCAAGTGTTTGGTGCCAGGTAGGTCTTGGCGAGAGTTGCGAGGCTCCTTGCGATGTTTGCGCCCTCCGCCACCCCCACCTGCACCCGTTCCCCCGCATGGCATAGTAAAAACACCCTTGTTTTGGATGCACTTTGTGTGGTACAGTTGTTTGCAATCCAGGCACTTTTGCCCCTGCGTCACAAATGCGTCAATGGGGTCATGACAGAATACGCACTTGTCGTCTTTTGTAAAGCGACTCCACTTGCGGAACCTGACAATAAAAAAATTTATATTGTTTAACATTGTAATTATAAATAGTTCCTATTGGAAATATGGATAAGCCAGACTGATGTGGTTCTGAAATCATTCAACAGTCCAATCCGAATATTGTGAATTTGTCGGATTATTTGGATAATAATATTTATATTTATATAATATTGTTTGAATACACATTTGAATTGAAGAAGCACTTTTATTGTGCCAATAGTTACATGAAGTTAAATTTTCAGTTAAAAATTGATATTACACAGAAGGTAAGTCTATGATATTTTAAAAATTTGATATGTATTAACAATATAGAAGTAAACATACCTATGGCCGGCTATCTTGAAGACACCATTAGGTGTGGAACCGATAAACTCCATGGTGTGGTCGGCAGGAGGAGGAGGGCGCGGTGGAGCAAGGAGGGGTGCGGCCGCAGGGTCTGAGTTGCGCCGCCGCAAGTCTGGACCGCCTCCGCCTGCTGCTCCTCCGCTACCGACTACCACCCGTCCTCTCTTGAGTCCGCCCACCTGTTCTGATGCCGCTCTGCAATAGCAATCATGACGTCAATTATAACAGGATTCAGCTCTAATGCATACAAGCCACATCTCAATTTTAAAGCTGTATACCTCTGGTGGTAATCAATCTCTCAGATCATCTGATATTCTATATAGTTTTGGCTAAAATTGTGAATATCTAAAATTTTTAATGAATTTAAAAAAAAAACCATTTTGTCCAATTAATGTATTTGGAGTATACCTGGTTGTCTTATCTATCCTGCGGGCAGTAGAGTCGGTCTCCTCGGCACCCTCCCTGCGAAGTCTCCTCACAGTACGGGCAGGTGGTTCGGGCACCCCGGGGGGTCGTACAGGACCTACTTCTGTAGGAGATGGCTTGTTTGTATCCATAGGAGTGCCTTCAAAATATTGAATATTATTTTATCAGTTTCTCTATTATAAAATATATGAAAAATTATTTAATCATACATTAGAATATATTTATAAAACAATTCTGACAATTTTGATTGTAAAGTTAACAGATTAGAATCATTTACAAAGTGAACTAATTTACATTACCTTGGTTGTTGTTAAAATTGTTGCGCATATCTGACCGCAGTAGCACTTGCTCGACTGTACTTGTTCTAGGGTTCCTTCTCACAGGCGGCAGGCTGACCAGAGCAGACCTTGCTCCCATGGGCTCCAAGACAGTGGTAGAAAGACTTCGGTGGTACATCTGAGGGGAACTCTTTCTCATCCCCGGTGTGTCTCCTTTCTTCGGGATCGCAGCTTCGGGAGTGAGCATGTAATCTTCCTTGGTGAGCTCTTTGTCTTTCCTTTTGGCTTGGTCTGATATTCTCTTAATTGATAGGCAATCGGTTAGGATTCTGTTCGATATTTCTTCAACAGTCCAACTATTGTCTGCGTCCTTTCTACCAGAATGCTGCTCAGGACGAATCATGGCGGATTGAACAGGCGGCTCTGCTGGTTTCAATTTATTTCTAATTTTATCTTGATATTGATCGGTGGGAATATTGTACAGAGATCTATGAGTCTCTTTTGAAGGCATCTGGAAAAGTGCAAATATCTTCATGTTATTATAAAATATTGTAAAATTTATTGATGTTGGAAACACTTCATTGCCATATTTTCCCACAATTATGTAGAATTAGAACTTTCAATTTAAAACTTTTAAACAAACAAGGTTATTATTAAAGTTTAAGAATAAGGTAAACTAGTCTATCCCTACATTGGGTGTGTTGGTGGAAGCTTGACTGAGCGCCAGGTTCGATTGGTCAATGTGCAGCCAAATGAGTTCATTGGCGAGATCCTCAGGAGTAATTTCATTGGTGGCGACGGCAAAACGTGAAGACACATCGTGCTCCCTGCGTGGTGGCGGGCACTTCATGAAGTCCACCGCCGGTGCTGAGAATGACCAATCTGCACTCTCTTCCAGTGGTTTCTTACTGCCGCTCGACTGTATTTGATAAGGGCTGAAATGAGAAGGAAAAGATAAATTGTACAATAAAAACTATAGTTGCTTGCTGGCCACAGAATCTAGAGTTCAAATCCAGGTGAAGTGATGTAATTTTTTTGATGTCTTGCCTCTAAAGTTAAACAAAATAAAAAATAATTTCAATGATTTCCTCCTTTAAAAAAAAAAAATTGCGAAAGATGTAACAGATCTATATTACATCTGACCACTTCCTAGTCTGTCCAAACCTTTTTGTGGTTAACTTACTCTGTTAATAAACTAATGATTCTTTCTTCACATTAACCGGGTTTGGATTTCTCCCGCTCGAGGAGATGTAATATTTGTTAAATCTTCAAAATACACACCTTTATAAATTTAATACAAGGTCTAAAGGACTTTTTCAAGGGGAGAGTAATGGCCCAAATGAAGAGCTGGGGCATTCACAAAAAAACGGTGTCAGTGCATTTACCTGCTATCAGATTGCCTGGATAGTTCATTAGTGTTCTGTGTTTTGGATACTTTTCGCTTACAGTAGGTTAGGGCAGCACTGTTTATAACTCCTAAATTTGGCATTTCTTCAAACCTCTCACTGAAAGATATGTGTATTTAAATTATGTAATAAAAAAAAAATAATAAAAAAATAAATAATATTTGAGGCAAACATAAATTACCTGTGCCTGGGACTCGGCAATGACATTGTTGCTCTTAATGATCGACTCAACTCGGCTTCAGTTCGCTGGAAGTCATTCTGAAGAATGGATCTGAAAAAAAAGAAAATTATTCATGGCTTGCTTTTACTTATTTGAAAATAATAAAATGATGAATGATCAATCAAAATATGGATATGACTTACAATTGCTTTTCAGTTTCAAAGATGTCGTCTCTTTCAGCAGCAGATAAAGGCAGCTTTTCAGGAATCTGCAAATCCATTTGTTTTAAACGCATTTCCAAAAAAAGCATCTATTTGTGTGCACAATAGTCAAAATTAAAAAGTATAATTATATTAACATAACATGAAATCAATATTATGTGTTCTATTTAAATGATCAGTTTAATAACTGTACTACCTTTTGAATAATATGTAATATGAGGAATATAAAGAAAAAAACGTATGCTATACCTTGACATTATGATTATAGGTGGATTGCCGTAGGGCTTTGAGCTTGGTACGGAGAATGTTGCCGCGAGCCATGGCTTGCAATAGGACCACCCCTGCTCGCAGCTTCAGGTAACAACGACGCATGCGACTGCCACGCCAAAACGACTGCAGCTTTACAGCTGCCACTTGCCGTGCCGCCAGCCACTCCCTGACATAATTACACACTAATTAGGAAATCTATTTTGAATCCCATAAAGAGTAGAGAAATTACCATTTTATTATTATTTTCTTCAAGGTCTGATATTTACAGATGGAGGCAGTTATTCTCTGTGGTGTAAGCATTCAGTGCACTTCATACCTGCAATATTGCTGTAACACGAGCGTAGCTTTCCTGAGAGCTAGGAATCTCCTTCTCTCCAATACGGCGTGGCACCAGCGCTGGATTGTGATGATGGAAGCCATGATCTGCTGATGCAGTCGGTAGTCCAGCTTGGTTTGTTCAGATTCTCGCATAAATATTTTAGTACCCCCTGAAATTAATTGACACCAAGCAATGAAAAATGGGGTCATAAATTAAATATTACTTTGGTTATATAATAAAAAACAATATACCAAAAGCATACAAGAATAGAGTTATAAATAATATTAAATGTTATTAATCTCCTTAATCCCAATATTGTTTTATATATTTAATGTTACAACTCTTGTGATTTAAAAGATCGGTACTGTTAAGTAAAGCTCTACTAAAATAACTTAATAATTTTGCAATATTATACCGATATAAAGTGCCCATTCACATAAATTTGAGACTAATCTAGAATTGGTTATCAACTGACTGGGGTGATGGCATTGGCTTTAAAATGAATCCATGCTCAGGAAATAGTGTTTACCTAATTGATAATTATCCCTATTAAGATTGAGTGTTGCCAGGAAATGCCTGACATCGTTCTGTGAGCTGAGTAACCCTTTGGGCAGCAGGATCCTGTAGAGCTGAATGAACTCCTCGTACGTAAGGCGAACATTATAGCCGGCCTGACGTATCCGCACAGTCTCCAGCATGCCGGTGTAACGCAGTTGCCTTTGGACAGTCTCATCGTCAAACTCGTTTGGTATCTTGTCTTTGTTGGATTTTATACACCTGAAAGTAAAGTGTTGCTTAGTGAATTTTGTACTTATTATGAATATGCATCTACAGCCAGATACAGATTTAAAACTGTATCCATAAGTATATTTTGTTTAACACAAATGAATCACAAGAAATTTTAACAAAATTACTATAATTCCTTAAATAATTTTAAATAAGAAAGACTATTAATTGGTTAAGTAATAAAAAATCGATCAATTAAATTAATTTTATCACAAAAAATGAAAATTTGCATATCTTAAATATAAATAGTTTCAAACCAATAATATGGCTTACAAATAATCTTCCTTTTGGCATGGACCTTACTGAAATAAAGCTCTTCAAATTTGACCAAAGAAGACCATAGGATTACCTGATAAAGAAGGGGTTAGCCTGGTTGAGGGTGTCCATGAGAGAGTGCAGGGAGTGCTGGAATTGGGCAGCCACGGTGAGGGGCTGCTTCCGCGCCTTGCCCCCCGTACCCGCCGCCCCTGCTGCGCTGGACGCCCCGCTGACACCTGTGCGTCCGGCGAGTGTCTTGACACTCTGTAAATTCTTCAACCCCTTCTTGCCACGTTCACGGGGACGGAATGACTTGTTCTTCCTGTCATTAGAACGATTAAATTAGGGCATGCGCAAATTTAAAATGATACAGTCGCAGAAGAATCAAACTTATGCCAGAAATAATATGAATTATTTTTTTGCTCAAATACTTGTATGCAATAAGTCTCTCAAATTGCTGATCTATTAGTGTAGGAATATAAGTTAAAAAGTATTTTTGTACAGATTATCCAGGGGATTAATTTCATTATTTTTTTAAATAAGAAATCTTTTTTGTTAATCTTTGTAAATATATATTCTGTTATTTTCTGATAATCTGATATCTTGCTACGTATTATAGCAACAAAATAAACCATAGTCAAAGCAATTCCTTAAAAATCATTATTTTATATTATCATTACTCTTTAGTAAGAAGTAATTTTAAACATATTATATTATGCCTGTAATATAAATAACAGGTATAAGGATTCCAAAATGTTCCAGCTACCCGATTCATTATTCTACATTAAAATTACCTACTTCAGAATGAGAAATATATATTTGATTTGCTAGTCGAGACCTAAGTCAGTAAAAAAATAAAGATGAGAATTATCAAAGTTTTAAAAGTTCACATTTTGAAGAGCTAAGAAGTTTTTAAAAATACATTTTAGATTAAATAAATAGATTAGATTAAATAAAATAATTTTGAGAGACTAGGAAATAACATGCATAACAACATACAAGTGACCCGCTATGAATACAGAAATAAATAAGGCAAGGTTTTGGTTTCTAAAATAATTTGACAAATATTATGATTTAGGTACCTATCATGAAAGATACAATGACTCTACTAAGTCTTAAAAAGTAACTTAATACATTTGAGTTGAATTTTAGTATTTATTCAAATTGTAGTATTTTAAATTGTTAATTTGGTAAATATTACAAAAAGGTTTATTTGCCGAGTAGATAAGTAAAACTGAAAATTAAAGAGATTAAGAAGTTATTGAAAAAAAAAACCAAAATGTTAATTAGCATAGCAAACGAGGAAAAGTGAACATGGAGTCACTTTTTACCTAAGTGAGGAAGACAATACAAGGATTTTAATAAAATTAATATAAAAATGTAGAATTCATCAGAATAATGATAGTTAGTGTTATTCATCATAAATGAATTAAGAATTAAGATGCCATTCGTGTTTATCCAGTTCATACCCTCCTGATAAATAAGTACATTTTTAATATTTTACAACTATAAACACAACTGCATCCCCTTATAGGACTGTCCGGAGACAAAACAAATTAACACAAAGGTAAAAAATAAATAAGCCACCACCATCACCATTGTTCAGTCTGTACAGATGTGCCATCACCGAATTGTAATTTGTTTCAGAGACATACATAACGATCTGGTTAGCTCGTTGCATAACATCTTGTTCGTCCGGGAAGAGGACTCTCTCCAGTCTGTCGTCTTGGGACTTATTCTGGAGGACCCTCTGGCCCTTGGCAGCACTGGCAGACCAGGTCCTCTTGGAAGCCTTGTCAGCTTCTTGCTGAGACTGAGTCTTATTGTCTCTTTGCGAGGCGGCCGAACGGTACGGTGAGTATTGATGGTCAGACTTGGAAGGTGTCTTTCGCATGCTGCTAGTCCAAGAATTATCGGTCAATTTCAAGCAAGAAATAAAAATATTTATCTAAGGTATGATTTACAATATCCTACCTAATACGAAGTGATGGTTTTTAAAATGTCAAGTGACGGTCATTATTTGGTTACAAAGAAATTGCGACAAATCTACACACTCAAAAAATAAGCAAGCCAAATTGCTCATTCTAAAAGAAGCAATTTTTAAGAGGAGTACCAAACAAAGCATCAAGTTTACTTTTAAAATATTGACAAGGTTTCCTTTTTTTCTAATTTCTAACTGTAAGAAGTGTAAATGCACATTTTATATCGATATTGAATTTAAGCACTTTTTGCAATATAATTTGACAAAAAAAGAGATATTGATGTAACAATCTTAGTCTATTGATATTAATTTAACATTGTCATTGTGCTCATAGGATCGTAACTTCATACTATAGTACAAGCCATAAACCAATATTGCTAAAACAATAAAAAAAAAAAAAAAACAAAAAATAAATTTCTCTAGAAATGACAGCATGATTTATGGATTTCCTTGAAATTTATCTCAATTATCCACTTTTGGGCTTTTATTGCAAAAAGTTCTTCAAGTGTAAGCCTTAACTAATCGGCAGCAGGTTGCTTGTGGCATTTGGTACCCTCGCAGGTGTAAGCTTTGTTCTGAGTAGAAGTATTTTGGTAAAATGCGAGGAAGGCGTGTAGAGACTTACGCAATGCGATTAATCGCGAGGTTGATCGCAGATACTGTGACCAGGTGACTACGGGAATGCCATAATAGGGAGGTAAGCAAATTTCATTGTATTATAATATATATTTTAAAGAATAAACTTTTTTGAAAACCAATATAAATGATAAATTTTTAAAGATAAAATTGCAAGAATATTAATTTTATTGCTTATTTAATTGTGATGATTATTAAATATTTATTGGTTTAATTTTTATTCACTGCGGGTGCGGATGGAATTCATTTAAAAGTAAAATAATGCATATAGTAAAATATATAAAATTGCCATGAAAGAATAAATGTCATGTGCATTACGTTTTCACATCATCCTCGGCGTTTTAGAGTATTAAGCTTTCATCAGTAAGGTGAAACTATTGGCTATTAATAATATTGCAAGAGCTGCATGTTGTGTTTAGCTGAAGTAATAATATATATTTATATTAGGTAAATATAACATACTTTGATTTATATTCAATATTATTGACAGAGTACTTGGTGGAATTCAATATTTTAAATAAAATACTTTTGTGATTTTTTCACATCTTTAATTTTATTGGTGACCGGTTTCGCAAATCTTTCACCAATAAAATCAAACATGTGTATCACAAAAGATTTTTATTTAAAATATATTTTGATTTCATGATTTATTTACATATTATTTGGTTAAAAATATCCAAAATAATTTTTCATTGGCCGTCAATAAGTAAAACCCTACAATGAAATCTAAAAATAACAAATATATTTATAAAAAATAAATATTTTACTAATAACTTGTTCGATAGATTCACTCAGGAGTTGTAACTTATTGACCTGCCATTGACTATGCTAAGAAATTTGAATGAGTGTTGTAAATAATGACATATTTACATATTTAGATTATCACAAAGCGTGGACAAATCTAAATTTGTGATTTTTATATTAGATTGTAATTGATTGCAAACAAATGTAAAAATATTGGCCTCGTTATTTACCTTATTAACAGGTCGTTGGGGGTGTGGAGAGACGTGCGGGACACCCTGTTAGTGCCGTCCGCTCTATTATTGCGATGCTTCCTCCCAGCTTCGTGGAAAGCAAAATATCCCCTGCAAGTTATTAATAACAAATTAACAACCTAAAAACCTTACAGAAAACAAACACTAGCATAAACATGATTTAAAAAACAAAAAAATATATTAGCATCATCATTCAGTCACTGATAGTCATTACCTTACCCTTATGGGAATTTTTTTAGAATTTATATGAATACCATAAAAATGTATTACGTAGTTCCTAAAAGTCATTAGTGATGGGTTTTTATTCTCTCCATATTAAATCTGAAAAAGGTTTCAAATTAAGCGGTGAAAGTAGTGCATTTTGGTTTGGGATCCAGGACTTAAAAATCTAATAGGGAGTCCACCTAGTTGTTGTTAATCCTTTCAAGATTTTATCGTGGTAATAAAAGTATTGATTTTTTATCTAAGGCCACCCTACAGTTGAATAGGAGTGTTGAGAAGCACAGTTATGTGTAAATTCATTCGTAAAAGAAATAATAAAGGGAGATTACCTGAAGAAAGCCCTGACTATAGCCCATCGGAAGACTGCGACAGGGTCGGCTCCTACCAGCTCCCTCACAAACGCCAAGGACGAGTTCTTCAGAACCCCAACTATATCCTGTCGCATCAGGTCTAAGTTCTTCTCTCGCATGTCAGTCACCTTAAATAAAACACACAATCATAAATCATTAGTAAATAAATTCTTCAAACATACTTAATAAATCTTCCTATCACTTTCAATTGTGAAATATGAATTAATATAACTAATTGAGAGCTAATCAGATTCTTGATAATTATACCATTAAACTAGTTACTGTATATATTCATATTTTGTGCAGTAACTACGTTTCACCACGGAATGATAATCATTCTGAAATTGTAAGCAAGGATTATTTTGAGTGGAATTGAATCAGACATAAGAGGATCACATATTGTACTTAGTAAGGTACATAAGAATTAATATAAATATCAAGAAGATAAGATCATTTACGACTCATATGAAAAACAAACTGATAATATATTTCGATAATCGCAATTGCATCACTTTGTATATTGATTGAAAAATGTTTCCAGGTAAGATTTAATACGGCATTGGGTAAATTGTCACCTAGTACTACGTTACCAATAAAACAAATCTCACTTGATATTTCACTCTTCCTGCATAATGTCTGACGATGAAGGCAGGCTCTCTCCTTTGAGGTTTTTCATAGAAAATATTTTCTTTGTGCACAGTGTTGAATTTCTGCAACAGCGTTTCATTTGTTGCACCCGGAAAACTAAAATTTATTAATAGTATATTAGAAATAAATATAAAAAATATACAATAAGCTTAAATCGTATCATTCCTTGATGAGTTTAAAAAAAAAACAATTATCAATGCAGTTTTGTTGATTGCAAAATTTTAATATCAAATAAGCTATCTTACTTGCACTGGTCATCGAGAACACACAGGAGTCCTCCGGGTTTGCCCTCGATGAGCTGCAGGCAGCCGGTGTTATCAAGGAAGCCGATGTCTGTCCAGCGGATGCCCTCACGCCGGTACTCTTCTTGCTCGTACTTGAACACATGCTGGTTGAAATAGTACTGCAGATGCTCATTAGCATAATTGATGCAGATCTGCTCAAAGCTGTTGAATGGGCCAAAGTCTTCAAAGCCGAAAATGTCCAGAACACCTACAATGTTAAGTTAGTTTTTTAGTTATAACTCCTCAACATTATTTGGTTAACACATTTTATGCGGTGCATGCTACTATATTACCGATGCTATGTCCCTGGTGCTCCCTGAGTGTATCTTTCTTTGAGAGTAGCGCATGGTTGACCTGCATCACGATCCAATCAAACAGTGCTCCATACAGGCATTTGGCCATCGCATCCCTTGCTGCTATTGCTTCTGGTAACCTAGAACAAAACAAGAACAAATGTTAATAAAAAAACATATAATAGACAATGGTTGTATTTTTGCATGCAGAATTGTTAGTGGATGATATGATCACCTGTAGTTGATGACAAGGGTCTCCCCCGAGGCACGGGCGCGCTTGGCGGTGAGGGCGGCCATGAGAGTCTCTTGCTTGACGCGCAGCAGCTCAGAAATTAGTCCCACTACATCCGCATTCTTCACTCCCACTGCCTCATCATGGTGGTATGACTTTCTCGGTTGGAATTCAATATTTCCTGTAATGAAATATTTAAATTATTGAATTTAAATCTAAATATAAATACAACAGGCTTTTACTATATATGTTTGACTAGAAACAAATGTCTCATTTTATACGATAAGAGTTTCAAATTCATTTGTTTTGTATGGCGTTATTGACATCATATCTTTTTGTTATCATTCCTCATTTCCTAGAACACCCATTATTATCTTCATCAGATTTATTTGCTTTTAAAAATTAGTAAATTTCTTCATATTATTTGTTATATAAATAATGCCATATATTTTCCAAGTAATTTGAATATTACCTTTCAAGGGCATTATCAAATCCAACAAACCTAGCTTAAGAAATCGATTTAGTACTTTATCTTAATATTTTTATTTTGAAATAAATAATATACCCAAGAGCAGCACAGCAGACAGAACACCGAAGAGTCGTCTTTGCTTATCAGGCATGAAGCCGACCATTTCCATGGACTGCTTAAGACGAGAGAACTCATACTTTTCATCTACGCTAGGCAGAGCGCAGCAACCGCTCTTAGATAGGTAAGTGTAGCGCTCTGGACTCAGCAAGTGCAGCTGCTGCCGCTCCTGCTCAGACGCTCCAGCCAGCAGATAGTAGAACACATGGTAGTTGCGTTCATTCCACCCTTGACTGCAGATTCGAGATTTTTCCAACAGATATTTTTGTACCACGGCTCCATGCACCATTCCATTTTCTTTATAATTCACCTGAAATAGTATATATTAAAGTTATTATCTAAGTCCAAAATAATTGTACAAATAATAAAATATTATGTGAAGATAATATGGAGTTTAGTAGAAAACAAAATAATTTTTTTAATCAAACATATGTATAGTTGTAACATAAAATAAAAAAATACCTGAATAAATTTTCCAAATCGACTGGAATTATTATTATGTGCAGTCTTGGCATTTCCGAAAGCTTCCAGGACGGGCCCCGCACTGAGGATGGTCTGTTCCACGCCGCTGCCATGCGATCCCTTCTGGCTCAGGGCTGTGAGGTGATGCAGCAGGAAGTTGGTGCTCTCGGTCTTGCCAGAGCCGCTTTCTCCGCTGATAACGATGCACTGGTTGGTCTTTTCCTTGAGCATGCAATGATAGGCGGTGTCCGCCACGGCAAATATATGCGGAGGGAGGCTCGAACCGATTCTTTTGTTCTGATACAACTTTACGTATTTAGGATTGTAGATAGGATGAAACTTAAACGGGTTGACTGCTATGAGAATAGAGCCAACGTAGGTGTAGATGTAGCCAGCAGAGAACCTCGCTCTGAGATTGTCGAGTAGCGTTTGCTCATTGAGGTCCGGCAGCTGACAGAGGTCAGGGTATTCCCTGTCCTTGGGTTGGTAGAGGAAGCGCTGAAAGTAGTCTTTTATGAGCTGCGGGTCCATCGAGAAATTCTTCATCCACAAAACGTCCATTGTCATTTTTTCTCTGAGGTAGAATCTAAAAAAATATCCAATAAATTATTACAAGGCATGTTAAGAGCTGAAATATAGAGTGAGTAATTAAATGTTTGTAGGAATTAATATAATAGAATTGAATTCTTTTATCAGTTTTTTTGTAATTACTTAACGCTAAAATCAAGGTATTTTCAGAAATACAATTGAGTAACGTATTTTTTAAAATGAAAAAATGATTTATACCCATTACAAGATAGTGATCAAGAGAGAACTTGTTTTTTTTTTAAAAGTAAAAATTACAGATTGTGTTATCTCAATATATCCGTTATACATTATGATATAAATCTACAAATGAAATTTGTTATAATTAAAACATACTCAATAATTTAAAGCGTGAATTCATTTGTCAATTTATAAAAAATGTTACCATCAGGATCTTAATTAAAGTTTAAGGTTGTATAAAAAATAATACTATAGATATCCTGGTATCTCACCGCGTTGCTTAAAATACTAAGAAGAATAGAATAAGTTTATAGCCTGCAAGCTCCCGGTGCGAGCTGACAGGACTCATTAGATGTAGAGGATTTGATTTATTAGGTCTATGCGACATTAAAATCTTTGGTAAATATTTTGTGCATATTGCATTTTAATTTTTTTATATATATTTAAAAGTGTAACAATAATATACATCAAATATTGACAGATTATCATCATCAGCACAACGACTCATAATCACTCCATAGTTATATGCTTCAAAACATTCAGAATTTCCACAACTCTTTGAAATTACAGTATTTATTTCAGAGAAGAATGGCCATAAAAAGAAGAGTTTTACTGACCGGTAGTACTGTCCGGAGGTAGAGTGCGGCCACAGCATCATCAACGCTACGGGCGACTCCGCAGCCCCGAGCCGCCGCTCTTTGCACTCTCCTCCCACCACATCACCCACAACCTGAAACAAACAAACAATCAATCAAATGGATACTCATTATCTTGGTACAAAGTAATTTTCGATAGACCAGCTTCATGAAGTTAGTGAAGAATTTTAATTGAAGGCAACAGTTAACAGTTAGTAAAAGATCACTGCGAACATATTGTTGATAGAACAATTTGACCAATAAATCCATAAACAAATTGAAAATTCATGTTTCAACTGCTCTAGCTTTCGAGTAATTAATTATTGCATCAAATATGTTTAAGATTTTAAATGATTTAATAAGACAAAAAAACTAACAGAATCATTATATAACTGGTATTTATCCTTAATTTATACAAACAATAAAAAAAATATTCAAGAGTGCAGGATTTGTTACTTAGCAACTCGATTATTCAATTGTAAATGAAGGGTAAGAGGAAATGACTTATTATTGTCAATCCTAACAAAGAGATGATGATGAAAAGAAATTAATTGGCATGTTATGGTAAAAAAATGTGAATGCACCTATCTTGAAACTACTAATATGAAAAATGTTAAAACTTAGACACAATTGAACTCATATATGTGGCTTTGATTAATGCTTAGCTTCAGGATCTATAATAATCAAGACCATTGATTTTAATAGAAATAATCAGACTTATGACATCATCTATTAATTAAATTCAATATTACCATCTGAAGTGATGTAAGATTATGTTTTGCAAGGCAAATGGAAACAGCCAAGAAAACTGACGGAAACAATAAGGTATCTATTATTGAATTTATTTTAATTTGAATATTTAAAATATTTTTAAAGAAAGCACAATCATGGTTGAAAAATAAATTTTATGATGGGCTTTAAATAGAAAGGAGTCATGACTACAGGATGGCAGAAGCGTTTGCAGTTTAAATTGAGTGTCCGGCCTACAAATTTGAAGTGCTATTAAACAATATCAACTTTGTCATCATACAAAATGAATCATACGTAATTGGTTGAATTATTCCTTGGAATTTAGAGATCAGAGAGGAGGTGTATCATTGTAAGGAAAATAAGATAAAAATGACTTTACTTATATTTACACGGAAATCACTCTTTACACATTTATGATAGCGGGTGTATTTAAATGTAAATAAAATATCAACATTGCATTTATTCAATTCTAATCAAAATTTGTAGCAGAGATTATTTTAGTTTAATAACTAACACAGAGCGACCAGACACATGTAAGAACTAACACAAACTGAATGCAAGATATAAAACTTCACAAATATAAAAATAATTACTTATGAGTCTTACTTTTGAAGTTCTCTGAATAGATCACTATAACAATAAACTGAATTAAATTAACAATAATGATTCAAAAATCACAAAGGGATATGAAAATTTTAGTACAAGTAGGTAGTATAAAATAATACAAAGATGTTTTAAATAACCAATTAATGTCTACTAAATTGAAGAAGTACACTTTTTTTACTGAGAATTTAGATTGCTTCTTGTGAAATTCATTGTTAATTTTTTACACTCATCAATATTAGTCACTTTTTACAAGTTAATTAATGTCCACATGGTGATGATCCAATTGCTACATTCTACAATACTACATGTAGATACTGCGTCCTTACAGACGTATTTATACTAAATTATTCAATAGAATAAATACATGTTCATGAATGATAAATTGCTTGTGATGAAAGCGAGTGTTGATTTAACATAAACAGTGTTTGGGTGTTTTTCTTTCATATGATTAATGGCGATAACACATTAAAAGGAATCACAGCTGTTCTCGCATTTTTTGTAGAATGCATCATCAATAAGCAGTATTTCATCAGGGTGACTCCGATGACAGTACCTATAGAAAACGGTCCTAAACTGAATGTATATAGTGCGATCAAATAAAACTGTTGGCCTTGAATAACAAAATCAAATAAATAATTCATAGACCAAGCAATAATTTGGAAAGAATTTCTGTGATGAAAGTTAAAAGTAATGGGTGGAAATAAGTAATTACCTCTGCAAGTTCATAGGTGCCGCCTGCCGCATCGGCGATGTTGAGTTTGTCGGCGATGCATGATACAATCTCCTCAGAGCTGGTCTGCTTGGAGGCCTCCACTGAGAGAGCTTCATACTGCTCGGACAGTGCTCCGACAAAAACCTGCACAAAAATAAACCAAGAGCATGAAGAAGCAGAAAATACGACAGTGGAGAACTTTGCAGTTGAAAGGATGTGTTTACTTGATTTATCATAATTTTTCTTGATGTGCCAATTTAGGATCACCCCTTTTCGAACCCATGTGATTGATCACTATGAATTTAAAAATTATCTTAAAATCGGACGGATTTTACACCTTCCATCTAATGCATTTAAGTGTTAAGATAGAAAATGCATTGAAAATTTTATTATGGATCTTTGATCATTGGAATCAACGGTGGCATTTAAATCATTAGCCCTGTAGTTTGCTAGTACTGAATAACATATCATAAAAAAAACTATTGTATAATCAAATTCAAGCTTGGGATCACAGACCCATAGTTGAAGCCAGCATGCTTGCAATTCAATCACTTCCATTGAACTCACATGTACATTAATATCACGTAATATAAATGTTTACGAAACTGTATCCTTATACACAGTAATGAAATAAATATATATTCATAATCAATATATTTTAACCAAATCGCTATATTACTTCCAGCATTTTTGCTATTATAACTGAAAATTTAATTACAACCTTACAAAATAAATATAAATATAATTCAAAATAAAGCAAACGAGCATTTGTGAATTTGATAGGAATGCCTTTAAATGAAACATTGAAATGATTTTAAATATTTATTCAGCATGTATTTTGGGGAGATGAACGCGCAAGCTAATATCAATTTCAGTGATCTTTAGCAGGAGCCGCTATAACTTTGCAATTATTTGTAACAGGTTGTTAGTGGGCATGAGAAATGGTCTAAATATTTACATTTATATTTCAAATGTATCCAGACAGCATTGAAACGGCAACTGATTTTGATGTTTACAGTACCAATTTATAAACTATTTTTACTTCATGGTCGAGTCTTGGAATTTCTTACTGACATTACTATCACACATGCACATTACAGGGGTGCGGGCAGGGCGAACAGTATGCCAAAGAATATCAGGGGAAATGGTATGTTTATGTCTTAAAGAGGTAGGACATTAACTAGTGTAAGGCTTTATCAAGATATTCACAATAGTTGATTGTATTTTTTTGGACCTTTCACCTGTCAACACTAAGATAATTTGCAAAGAAAAATAGTTCCATTATTTGCAATCAAAATGTTAATAGAAAGAAACTATCACAGTGGAGTACCCTGATGATGGATCAACGGGTGTGAAAACCTTGCTAATTTCTATAGACATAGTTAGATAAAGAATCCTGTTTTTTACATTATAGTTAGAATAGATGTGTTAACTCAAAGTTGTAATTTGATCATGAAGGTACATATTTGGTGACATTTTTGCTAGAGTAAAACAATGACAGAAATTGAGAAGGAATATCAGATTTAGTAGTCTGCTAAAACCTCAAATCTTTTTATATTATTTTGTGAATGGAAAAATGGACTTTAAAGGCTAGCTCTGAAATTTTCTTTTGGCAAATAAAGAAACAATTCTACAATTGTAAATTCAAAGAAGAGTGAAAAACATTTTGATTTTGGACTGAAATTCCAGCAGAAGAAATAATTGAAATGGATATTTCACATTTAAAATTAGTTCATAGTACACAATCCAAAATGATGATGTGATGTTATTTAACTGCACATTATGGAATTACAAGACTAACACAGGTCTGCTTTAGTAGGCGCCGATGAATGAGTTGGTTAGGCTTGTTTATCGTTGACAATTCAACAATTAAATTTTTACTATTACAATTTAGATGCATAAAATGTGCTGGTTTAATGCTATTTAGTAACAGATATATTGGATGGAGTACCGTGCTATGATTCAATGGCAGGGCATGGCTGATTTTTATAAAAGAGATTGAAAGTAATAATAACCATGAGGTATGAAAAAGATGACAACTATGTATAATTTGTATCCTTAAATTCCAGAGTTTATATACTAAAGATTTAATATTTTTTAATATAAAACATAGCTAATTGTTGTTGAATGGCGCAAAATATCACCAACCTTGCAATGTATTAGGATAGAACATTAAAGGAGATTATTGTCCGAATTTTTATATATATTTTTTAAACTTTAAATCACCTTGAAATTGATCTTGATAAACGGTACAAGTTCCTAAGTTTATCCATCGATAAGAGATGCTATCACCGAAGATAATAGTAATCTTTTGGAGGAATCAAGTGAAAGAGATAAGGAGTGACAGCACATGTTCCGTTCAGTCAATGTAAGGGCATTATAAAACCGGTACAGTGCATTGTACAGCTCTGTTTGATAAGATTAAATTGTTAGATTGCTTAATCTGTTTGCAGGGCATACAAATATAAGATTATTCAAATAAATTTATTAGCATCGTGTCACTGGCGTTTCAAATGACAATGATAATAAAGATAGTAGTTGGTTATAAATGATCTGTAGAGTGGACGGATATGTCAGGGCCTGTTTGCGTGTCCTGAAATTAACTGGGACGTCCTGACATGGGGCCGGGCACATCCTCCAGTCAGTCCACATGGCGACAGCGACAATACTGTGTTCCCTTTCTATTTTAAATTTATGAACTTACTAACATGTATTTAATTTATAAGGTTTATCTACTTTTAATATATCGTTTGGCAAAATGAATAGTTGTCTAAAAAGCGAGACTTTGTGTTGTCTTACATGAAAGGCAAATGCTGTCCTCTTAATAAAATAAGTAAACCATGTTAATAACCAATATTTCACTCATTGCATGTCCTAGCCAAAACTACTGAGTATATTGTGTATATATACAAACATTTCCACAGTAATTTATTATTTGGTTAAATATATGTGTAATAGCAACCAGAGAATAGTTTCCACATATGCTCATAAAAAAGATTATTTATAGTAATGTCTATCATATTAAAATGAAGTCTTTTATTTTTAATTATATTAAGTACTATAATAAAAAAGTAATTTTGACATTGGTTTATATCCTGCTTGTGTCAGAAATCGGTCCTTTCACTTACTGTTTATGTATGGTATAATCATTATGATGTGATAAGATAATCTTAAAAGGCCCACAATCCTTTCTATTTGTAGGAAATGGTAGAAAACCCAATAAAAATTCTTATGAAAGTAGTTAAATGATCAAATACAAATATGTGGATTTATTACATGGTATTTAGTTTGTTAATAAGTAGTGTGAGTGGTTACCTGCACGATATATCTGTTGTTTTCGATTTGTGCCATTCTCTGGCATCTCCTTCACTATTTCACTAGATGCACTGAGAAAATGTCCGGGACACACACCGCATACACCACCATCATTCTGTCGAGCACACACTACTCTGATGTGTACAAACTCAGGCAACTCACCAAACTGTTAGGAACACCAAACTCATTAGAATTACTGTTAAAAAGACAAGTTAATTTACACAATGTAAAAGAAAACAAAGATTCGAAAGATACACAGTGAAATCGTGTTGATGCTTTATACAGCCTTATGAAGCTTTTCTGTGCATTGAAATTTTAGTTGCAAGTCTTTTTAGGATAAAAATCTCGAAACTAACTCAAAATATTGACATAACAATGTACTTATGTTACTGATAACCAACAGATTCACCGTGCACAGAGATAAGATTAACGAAACTACTGGTCCATTTTGACAGGTAAAAAGACATGCAGGACAAAATTAATCGAATGGATTTCCTTTTCGACCACTTCTAAACGCATACAGTTAATTTCACATAGCTGAACCGACCGATTATACAGCATAATATACCGATTATGCTGCCTTCCGATAAGTGTAGTAGTAAATACGCCTAGAGAAATCGGCTCTCGTTAAAAAAGAAAAGCGTGCGTAGCTTTCGCAGTCTCGTTATTGAGTGTTTAGAATAGATGAAATTGTACTGAGCACTGTGGGGATCCGGGCAGGCTCAGTACTCGGGGTGCTCGGAAGGGAGGTCGGCCCCGCACGGCCCGCCAGCACTAACAGGTAGGCGGGCGAAGACAGGCGGGCGATGACAGGCGGGCCCCGCGCCGCCCGCGCTGCCCGCCGCGCCCGCCTCCAGACACTCACCGCCGAGATGGACGAAAAGGAACCGCATTCGACTAGAGACGCGGAGCGAGACGTCAGATTTGGGTCACATGTCGATTTGCCCGAATGACCTCCCGTCGGCGGCGGACAGTCCTCTCGCGGTGTATCGGCGCATGCAATACAACAAACCCGAACAATAAACCGCTCGAGCAGGATCTCCGGCTGACACCGCGGAGGTTTTTACTTTCTGATAGCGAAAACGAAACACCCACCGATATCCCGTCGCCGACACACAGCACGTTTGTTATGATGCAAATCGAGAGGTCCGCTGAAGAAACTGGCTTTCACTGGCACTTGGCGTTTTTCTCGGTGTTAAATTGCGGCTGCGTCGGTGGAAAAGTCGCGGCCGTTGTCTGCTGGCTCGTCGTGAACAGAAACGTCGAGAGGGATCTCCTCGACGGCCACCATTTTCATTAGTGAGCTGACCGCAATGCGCCGCGCACTTCAGAGCGGTCGCGCTGCGCGGCGAGCTCAAACGTCCCGTTCATTTTATGGACGCGCTGGCGAGAAACCCCTTCGCTTAATAATTACGCGATAACTCTACTAATTTACTAATCAAATAGTTTTATATACGCTTAAATTAAACTGCAAATGTATCATACTATTATTAAATCTATATTTTATGATAATACTTGATACATTTCTGCTATATCGGTCTTCAAAAATTGACACACGAGAGTCGCAATAGAGCTTTATTGTAAGTGTTATTTGTGACTTATTACAAGTTTATTATTTATAAATATATATATAAACATATTTTATTGAATCAGTAAAATAGTCATAAGCATGCATGCTTATAAAGTGAAAACGGGTAAAAAGTAATTTTTCAGTAATCAGGCACGCTGTGGTGGGTATTGAGATAACTTTCGTGGTTATGGCCGGAAACCAAACTTATTACATTTAATTTATAAGTGAAATTAAAGCTTATTTGTAATATAAAACACGTGTTGGTGTTTTCCATGATTTTATCTAAGTTAAGTATAACGTGTCACCCTAAGTAATAAAATTGAACGAACTAAATATTTGGAGTCTTTATATATAACACAATACGAACGTATTAAAAGTATTATAAACTACATTGCGTATAAAAAGTGATATTGCATAATTATGTTGCAAGAAAAAAAAAAATATATATATATTACACAAATGGTATAGCGCTATCTAGTGATTGTTATCTGAAGCTTTAGCCGTGTTCACAACCACTCGTAAACGAATAAAAATTGTATACCTAGTAAATACAAATACCAATAGATGTCACTACAAACACTTTCACATATTTATATTTATTTTTTAGTATTATGTGTGAATTTTTTTTTAATACAAGCGTTGTCAGAATGCCATTAAAAGCTTTGTTTATATTTTTTTCGTACAATTTACAAAATATATTATTAGCAAATTTAATAGCCGTAATGAGCAAGGAATTTTTTTTAAAAATTTTATAACAAGTAACATTTTAATAACAAATTTAATAACATTTTGTTGCTTCAAGCGAAAGTCGTGCGACTGACTTTAGAGAAAAAATAAGTACGGTAGTTTTAATATTTTTGATTTCCTCTTGTGGCTTTTTTATTATCGATGTGATATTCAGATAACCGTGAACTTTTTATCGACGAAAATGGGCTTCGAATAAATGTGGAAATGTCTACAAACGAGAACTTTCAATTGATAATAATGTCTTTTGTCTACAAAGGGAGAACTTGCTGAAAGCAATAAAAGACCTTTTAGCATAGAAAAGCTCTATCTCACCCGCAGTCGGTTTGATTTAATGATTATCTTTTTATAGAATAACTATATGTGTACTGCAAAAAAACCCGCAAATGTGAAATTAATTTATTTTCTCATACTTACGATAAAACAATAATAAACAACTTTTAGCAAGATATTTTTTTCAGTATATTACTATTCAATTTTTTATTATTTTAAAACCATGTTGGTGTCGAAATGGCGTAATGAAAAAAATTCTTATCAACGTTACATTTTGAAATGCCAATTGTGCAACTGTATTGTTTTTTTTTTATATAGATATCATTTCGCATCAACTAATTTACTGGGTTTTACTATTGATAGTATCCATTTGGCCTTTTGTAGTCGATATTGCTTTTGAATTCAACTGATCAAAAAAGTTGTAACAAAATCTAAATGTGTAAAAAAAATGGTATACCTGAAAAGCTATTTCAAAAAGAGTTGGATTGTAGTTTATTGTTGCATTTAGTATTGCAATAAAAGGATTAATTTATAATATCGGCATATCGAGATCGTTTTGTTTTATCCACGCATTCGTGTCAGAGGCGTGGGCGGCAATGGATGAAAGTTAGTCAAGTCTTTGTCGCTTATTATTAATAACAATAGCCGGCCAGGACACCTGGGATTACAGTATATAAGTTGAGTGTATTATGCAGATACAGACCGGCCGACAATTTCTCCATCGCTACTATTCAGGATGAGAAATTGGCTGTTTAGGATTTACATTTTGAAATTGATACCTATTTCGATCTTATGCATCAGGAGTGGCCAACTTTTGTGTACATAAGATTTACTTTTTATCTTGAAAATGTATCGCGATCGACTTGTCATAGGAGTAGTTTAAGCAGGGAGAAGGATGTGTAAAAAAATACTATGTATATACACTGTGTTTCAGTACTAGCTGCACCCTCGTAAGTTATGGGTGGACAAGTAAAACATATTTTTAAACATGTGTATAATATTTACATAATTATGCAACGGGTCAAAACAACACGAATTACATACAAATAAACCATTTATTTAATATATATTTTTTGATACACTTAGTTCTATTTTACGTTGAAATAAGTTACTGAATTATGCACATTTTTGTTTATTTTCGATTTACACGGTTTTATAAGGAGCCTATTTTCAGTGTAAATCGGGGATAGGTGTATTATTAAAATCTTCTCATTTCGATGCCTCTTCCCATATGAGGTTGGTAACCAATTCCAGTGCCCCCTTTTCTATCGATTTTTCTTTGAACAATCAGCTGGGGGATGCTATACTTACTGTTCAGAAAAATGTGGCGAAAATAGGAGACCTTCCGCTTCTTTACCATCTTCAAGACTTTCTCATTTGCGACGCAGTCAACCCATGGTGTTTTAAGGTTACTCATATACAACCACATTTCAGCCGCCTCAATTCTTCGCACAGTAGCTGTCTTGAGTGTCCAAGCTTCGACTCCATAATGGAGAATTGGGACGACATAACACTTGGTGAATCTCCAGGTCAACGAGGTAGGCTTCTCGGCTAGTGTGTTCGGCGTTCTTTGAAGCGGCATCAGAGATCGGTTCTTGAGATTTTTGTGGGGGAATTCCCCGGCGTCCTGCCGGCGCTGGCCATTGTCCCTCGCACTATCGGCCGCGCTATCTCCGCCGCGCAATGCGAGTCCGCGCTATGCAAGTCCGCGCAAGTGACGTCACCGAGCAGAGCGCGTGACCCGCATGGCAGAGCACCGTCGGCGTTTCCTTCTTCCAACGATTATGAAATGGAATCTCCACCGCCATGGCCCTCCCTGGCTTGTGCCGCACTGAGTGGAATTTTCATTAGAGCTGGGGATTTTGAAGCACGTGCTTAGTGCCGGCGCGACACAACTTGCGACAGACTTGCAATTAGTCAATAGCGTCATATTTTGTGTAGAGTTTTTTGATAATTTTAGAAAATATTTTGCGAAAAATCTACTGCACCAATAGGAAAAATTTAAATGCCATAAGTAAGATACATTCTTTCTTGATGAACTACGTAGCAGAGTAATTAAATGTCGATATGTGATACGCCACTGAGCATATGCCATCTAATTTCACATTCTCATATATATCGTTATAAGTAAGGGGAAACATTGCAAGCAAAGTGGTTTTTAAATAGTCATAAGCAAAGAAAACATTTGTTTTACGATCAATTTCCAATTACACCCAGCTACACACATTTTATCATTACCAGTGGCGTACAATACTAAGCATTCAAAAATTCAAAGCATTCCGATAAACGACGTCGGATTCTTATAAGTATGATGCGTAAATAGAGAGATATATTAAATTTGTTTAAAAAAATATATATTCTAGGGCATGCAGTGTGTCATTATTTGTAGAGAGAGCTAAGATTAAGATGGAAATGTACATCTAAATTCAATCACCCAATTTAACATCAACATCTGTTTTTTGTAACTTATTTTACAGAAACAGAAATTATTAGGAATATAAAAAAATATACCTGAAAATACATATTCTGTATTATTCGGGGTATATCATTGTGGACGTCACGCTTTCATTCGCATTGTTTTGATAAAGTTCCACTTGTTATTATATGATTTCGTCTTCGTGTCATTTGAACGAAAAAACTTGAACTGTTTCTGGTGCAACGACCTATGAATGGACTGAAAATGAAGATAAACGACATCCCTAGCAATACTTAAACGACTGTTTTTACTGCAACGTGAAATACAATAAACTACCCTTCAATATCATCACGGGGGTAGAATGCTCGCTGAATTATTGTATACACATTATATATATTAACCTTCTTATAAAGAGTCGCTCTCCGAAGCAGGTCCAAGTGATGTATGATTTAATGACGGTTTTTGTTGTCGAGTATAAATATTTTTATTATATTAAAAATTTACTCAAACGTCTTCTAAAATACTCGATCTATAAAAATGGAATTTATTTCAGTAATTTGTGAGAAAAAATAACAGGCAGCGAAATGCTTCTATTAACGCTACAGCAAAAATGACCGTTTTCTCAATAATTCCTACCTATATCTTTTTTACAGTGATTTTTTGGTTTTTGCTGTAAATGCTTTCTATTCAAATTTTCTATCCTCGCATTTGATGTTTGACATTTTCAAAAATGTATTTGTGTAATAATGTCATAAACTAATAATTCCAAGATTACATCATATAATTATTTCACTTTAGAATTTGCCGTCAGTATATGAGACTCCTTTTCCTGATTTACAATAATGCATTATTTGCTCTTTGGCTGGAGGAAGGAGCCAGATAAAGAAGAGACATAAAGAGACGAATTTATGAAAGAAAATATAAAACTTTTCCAGTTACCCGGGCATCCGGTCGTACCCTCGTCCAAGTTTAGGGGATGTTTGATATATAAAGTATTTGGACCACAAAAGCAGCTATTGCCATCGATCCCCGACCATGTTTTTAGCTAAGTGATCTGTCTTTGTTCTTTGGTTCTTCCTTAGATTTCACAAAAGACAATGGCGGAATGAAATTGCTTTGAAGTTGGCGAGCGTTCTCGTGTGACCTTAGATTTGCAGATAGATTTTGGAGTCGTAATTTTTGTCAGAACAGAACAGCCATTTGATAGCTTCAGTAACTCAAAACTTTTAATACGAAAATCAAAGATGCACGAAACATGAAAATATTTATGATGCTGGATTTAATTCGGAAGTTTGTGCAATAAAATATTGATATTTTTCGAGATTTTATAAAGCATTGTTTTTATTTATCATAAAAATATCTAGATTTCGGCTCGAGGTTAAATTTTATTTATTTTAAAAGTGCATCAATCGTATGAAGATATTCTGAAATGAATAATTCGGTGAGTATGTATAAGTGAGTTTGTATTATATGAAAAATACTCTCTGCTCTCTTTATTTTGTTGCTTGTACATGGCTGCCATTCTGTACCTTGAGCGTGTGTAAAGGATCGTTAATAGAGTAGTTGACTTTAAATGATTATTGAGGGATGTGCTCTGGTAGTACCTTGTCGAGGTGGAGGGCCTTCTAGTATTGTTTCTGAAGTCTGCTGCAGATGGAGAATCAGATCTAAACGCCAGAGCTTTGTAAGGAAAGGATTATATAAAAATGATATCGGGTAGCAGCAATACGCAGACTTTTTTTTTCCAATATAAAACTTCGGTGTAGATCCACGCGGGGACCCATAGCACTATTGTCCCTAAGAAAATCATGAAAACTGGAATATGCTCAGTGCGATGGTCGCCAACCTTCTTTGATGATATAAAAAAATATTTTCAGCATCTTATGTTCTTTTTAAATATAACACTTTAAAAAAAATAAGTAAGAGACTTAAACTATACCGATATTTTTGTATCTGTGAGAGATTGCATCGGTCTGGATTGGTCTCCACCTCCGTCCAAGATACTAGATGCTATTCAAATAATCAAACCGTTTCTCCGTGGACAGCAGTGGTCATCCTCGACTGGAGGGCGAGTCTTCATTTGGAGCAACGGAGGCGTCGCTAATAACAACTGATGTGTGAAAGTTTTTTGTTCCATAAAGATTTCAGGGCTGGATTAGTTGGGCTGTTGCATAATTATGGAATTATAATCAAAATTGTTTTTTTTTAAATTTGTTCTCAAACCACATTATTAATGACGTATATGACGATTCTTAAGTTTTTTTGTTTAAAATAGCAAAAAAATAAAACCTAACGATAAAAAAAAGTTTTCGTTGCTAGTCTATAGAAAGCCAAGTGGCAACCGTTCTATCTGTTTGCGGTATTTTTGCATAACGAATGGTTTAAGTGAAACAGCCAACTAAAAATGCAATTGCCAATGCGTAATTGCAAAAATAATATCGTAGATCCAATCCTTGTAGATATTTTGATCGTTATAAAAATATAGATTTTAATGTATGATAGAGAAATTTTTCAGTTCGTGGGTTGCTTTTACATGATCGATTTATAATATTTCAAAATATTTTTATCATTAGTATTTAGCCTTTAAAATAAATGAATGCATATATATTACTATTAAAAATAATAAATTGAAGATTCTCAGTTCTGACCTGGCCGGACAGGTAGCACCTCGCATAGTGAGAAATCGCCATGGGAACCGAATCCTTCGTGCCGCCCCGGGCTTGGAGGTCCTTAGACGCCATAGATCCCGCCAGTTCTAATCCCCTGAACGAGGATCTACCGAGATCCAAGAGATCTGGAGGCAATCACTGATCGAGAATCGTGATTTTCTCTCTATCGCAGTTTATTGAAGGTTGATTGATAAATTACTATGGAATGAAGTGATAATGTTCGGTTGTAATATAAATAAGAAAAAGTCGATTACTATAAATATTATTAGTATTCATATTTTTTTTTGTAAAGACTTTATTAAATGAAGACCAGTTAAAGCTGAAAAATTAATGGGTGTTTGTTTGACAAATTACAGTTATTTTAAAGTAAATGATTGTTACGATAATTATTTCTACTGTTAATTCCTAGAGGAAAAAATAGATAGCAAGTTTTTTTAGTTTAATAATTGTATCTAGAAATCTTTTAATTTTAATTTTATAACTATAATCTAAAAAGTGACCAAACATTATAATAAATATAAAAAAGCTACCTAGCTACGTAATATTAAATTAATGATTGCAAGTAAATATATATTGATAAAAAAATAAGATGATTTGATGTAAAACATTAAAAAAAATGTTTAATGATATTTACTTGAATCAGTTGCATTCAATACTTCCAGAAAGACATCGCTTGCATAATGCTAACAAATAAAATTAAACATGACATAAAGATAAAACGCCCATTTTTATTTTATGAATTCTGTAATACTGTAACGCGCCGGGTCTCAATAATTAAAAGATGATTTATTTGCACTATTTATATTTAACTTATATCATACGGAGTCTTCACAATTCTTTACATTAACAACATATTTATATCAACGACACCCGAGGACTGTCTCGCGCTCACGGCTCCCGAGAACTGTCTATCGAGCACTACTCCCGAGGACTCTCTTCCGAGCACTACTCCCGAGGACTCTCTACCGAGCACTACTCCCGAGGACTCTCTTCCGAGCACTACTCCCGAGGACTCTCTACCGAGCACTACTCCCGAGGACTCTCTTCCGAGCACTACTCCCGAGGACTCTCTTCCGAGCACTACTCCCGAGGACTCTCTTCCGAGCACTACTCCCGAGGACTCTCTACCGAGCACTACTTCCGAGGACTCTCTTCCGAGCACTGCTCCCGAGGACTCTCTGTCAAGCACTGGCACCGGTCGTCTTGTCGCTCGTTCTCCAAGACCACGTATTGTTGCCCCTAAACGACGGTCGCTTGATCATTACAGATGTTTCTGGACTATGGACTAGAAGTAGACTCTGGAGTAGAATCGCTTCGATCGATTCTATCGCTAACCCGTTACAATACCTTTATTGAAATGGGAACTGAGCTGAAAAAATGAATGGGTTGTGAAGCGGAAACGGTCTTCTTATTTTGTGATTCATTGCCATCACGAAACTAATATGATGATTTTATGGTCTATATTTTATACTGCTGTTTGATAGCTTGTTAAAAATTATACTGAGGACTTATTTTAACAGTTTGTCTGGATTATTAAGCAGACGAAAGTGTCGCCAGAAAGTCGTTGGACTGACGCCCGTTTAAGTTGACGCACAGTGACGAAGGATCTATTATCCATTCGAGACTGTTGCCAGGGCGTGGATCGTAGATCGTTTTGACCAATAAATGATCGTCGAGACATATCTACAAACTTTTTGCAAAAAATGATCATACATTAACGAAAAAAAAAAACATTGATTACAATACCTCTACATATTTTAGAAGTGAAGAATATTTCAAGCAGCTAGTTTTAATTTATTTTGTGATACATTGAAGCAGTATTATGAGGCTTATTATTTTGAAATAGATTCTGTCAACGTGTGCCATATTTCAAGGATTGGTCAAGAGGAGTAATTATGAGAATTTTGGCAAATCACAAAACATACAACTCCCGTAGCCAAAATACAAAATAAAATACATTTCCTTGACATAAATGATTAAGTATTCTAATTTGAGCTATCGCAGATTAACTAAATTTAACTGTTACAGTATTTTGAATTAAAAAATTCACGAAATGTGAAATAAATATTACTCGCTGAATTTCAGAAGTGAATATAAAATTGGTGAAAATAGTTTTTGATTGACAAACCTACTTTAAATTTCTGTAATTTTTTTAATGCAATAAAATATGTCCTAGACCTTTACGTTGGAATAAAGGAGAGTTTGTATATATAATTTTGATCAAAAATAAGTCAATGTCAGAGCTTTTCATGCTGAACGATGTTCGGCCTGTGAGTTTTCAAAATCAAATCATTTTTTTTTATAACCGTGGGTTGTTTTTTCAGTTGTTTACAATATTGGCTGCAAAGTTGTTGGTGGTACTTATTGCATCATTCATTAAACTATCAAAAACTTACAAAACTAAATAAGCATTATGAACGAATTCAATAAAATAAATCAAAAGTCAAAAGCTTTGTATATAAAAAACTGTAAATTTAGCTATCTGTTGTAATAGTACATTAAATTTGAGCGTTTAAAAGAGTACGGTTGTAGTATTTTTACTAACTAATATAAAGGTTTCATTTTCAACTTGTTTCGCTTAACCTGAATAATATATTTTTTTTATAAATAATAGTACAAAAGTTGGAATGAGAATTAACTATTCGCCTAAACTATATTTATAAAATAATATATTTGTGCATCAATACAATATATGAGCCAAATATTTTTAATTTCAGCAGCCATCGTTCATAAAAAGTTATTTTAAATAGCACATGGATCATAATATAATAATTCATAAAAATATTATTTTTGTCATGTTGTGTCTTTGTTCTGTTGCTTCGGAGGATTTATGGCTGTTATTATGGGTATTTGATATCAACAAAATTAATCCTGATATTATGTTTTATAAATCAGCTGATAATCCGACCTGTCTTCATTGTCCAATCTGAGCTGATGCCGCTGAAATAAGAATACACGGATTCTAAAATATTATTTCGGGAAATGGCAGAGAGAAAAGCTATCAAGGTTTTCTACCGCAGAGCTCTCAAACAAAAGCTCACATTGGAAATCTATTTAAAATAAATTATACAATGTCTCTATGATCTATAAAACGTTAATTCATCTGGATGTAGAGTGCATAAATATTTTGTAAAATTAAAACACATATGCATGTGTAAACTAGACTAAAAAGTACTGTAACGTAAGAAAACATATTTATAGAAGAAAAAAAAAATACATTTGAAGGTTAAATAGAAAAATTATCTGCATCAATATATCTGCTCTATATTTATTTAATGAATATTTTACTCTTAAAAAAATAATTTAGACCCGTTTTATTAAAATTATTAGGTGTTCAAATTTTGGCAGTAGTATAATAAGCAATCGTAAAACAATAAATCTCGAGCGCGTTGATCGCTGTGTTTATTAGTTGGTCGGTTAATAGTTCATGGCGGTGATTTACGGGAAGATATAAGCTGTCGGGGCGGGGAGGAAGACCGATTCCCCAAAGCTGCCTACACACGCTGCGACACAACAGACAATCGAGCGGTGATGAACCAAGAGCGTCCTTTAAAAAAAAAACTCACAGAACTTTGCCTGATCATCGCGTGTAGGCAGTTTAAAGCTGCATACACACGCTGCGATACAAACGACAACCAAACTGTTACTAGCTAACAGTATTCTTTTTTCTGCTGTTTGTCTCGACAAGACTAAAAAAATAAGACGTTATGTTGCAACGTGTGTAGGCAGCTCAAACCTGGTAATCCGAATGGTTAATATTTAATAGCGTCTTCTTTTGCGTTGTTTTTTTCGATGAAACTAAAAAGAGCATCCAAAATAACGCTATTGGTTTATCGCCGTTCGGTTGTCTGTTGTGTTGCAGTGTGTGCAAGCAGCATAAGTCAACTTATATTGCGAAACTACTTTCACGGAGCACTACTTTACAATGCATACTTTGTAGCACTGAGCTTTAAATTGCGGCTTTTGTTGGCATTATTGCAGTTTCAATGAAAAGACAATAAACTTTAGTAACGAAGATTGGAGCGTAACTAGTTTCAAAATTCATCCGTCTCTTTTGAGTTAATTAACAAGCAGAAGAAGTTCTAGTTTAATTGATCTGAACGAGAAGTCTTTAAGCCACACTACTTTGTAAGTATAGAAGTTTACAAGAGAAATATAGGTAGATAAACAAGCGATTTGCAGTGCGTATTTACTCTATCGTATGCAGAAAAATTCTTGAGTGGGTTTTATTTAAATATCACTTATCAGTTTGTGACTTTATTAAAATGAGCGTATTTATTAAATATTAATTCTACTACTAAGCTGTATTGTTACATAATCAGTTTCTTATTGCACAATCCTCTTCCAGTAACAAAATTTACTACATGTTATTATTTTTTTAATGAATTTTCGTCCCATCAATAGTAGCGTAAAAGTATCTTGATTTATAAGTACGAAAAGAATGACCCTGAAATAAACACAAAATAGACAAAAATAACATAAGTTGCGACTCTCACAATACCCGTACACAATTTGAGGTTTAGTCTTATCTTTATAGCATCATGATATTTGTCACCGATAAAAAAACTATGGGGTTCTTCTTAATATTTAGTTCTACATTGTGGAGTTTTTCATCTTTCCGTAGCCTACAAACGTCTCATGTTGCGTATTTTTGGAGGATATTATTTTCAACGGTTTCTTCAGCAGATTGCCCAGGGAAAAATCTTGGTAAAAAAACTAACGCGGATGCGGAACTTACGTCAGTGGATCGAAGTCGGGAGTACAGCTGAATTAGCAAGACTGGCTCAGGACAAACATTTGTTCAGTGAGTAAAATTACTAGGAGCGAGTTTAGAGTGTCACTGCGGAAAAACTCACATTATTGATTATGTGATAAGTCTTATTAATTTACTGTATTTAGATATTTTGCAAATAAATTTTACTGAGGGATTTGGTTTTTTTTGTATGGTGTGTCTTTGGAGTGCTTTAACCGTGTTCGGGCCACTGAATTCATTGTAATTCACGCGATGCGGCGGGCATCAAGTCCGCGCCTAGGATCATGGCCAAAATGAGAATAAAAAACCTCTGCCCCAGTGAGTCTCCGGCGGCTCTTGGCTCGTTTCAAAGGCGGCTTTGTCACACAATTGCATAAATTGACTAGAAATTGCTTATAAAGACAACTATTGCATTGCTTAAGAGGGAGTCGAGACGTTTATGCTCGTCAGACGATTGAGTTTTTTCCGTGACTTCAGGAGTCACTAAACTTGTGTTTGTGTAGTTTCAGAGAGTGTTGCCAAGACGCCGTTTTTCACGTTTTTTTTGCATGTGTTTATGTAATTTATTGTATTTTTGCAGTGTATGTATAATACTTTCACGCTTTTTACCTTTACTCAATTTAACCATTATTTTAGAATACAATACGACTATACAACGTCAGTGTCGAACAGATTACCGTATTAAAATTTAGTAACTGTATTAAAATTTATAACACATCATAAAACTTGTAAAAAGTTTAATGCTTCTCTCAGATGAAGACAGACTGTTAAACTTAAAACCTAGGGAAATTAACTAGCTTCAGTAACATTTTATTATAGTAAGATTCTCGGTAGCGGCAGCGCGTGAGCTGAGTAAGATTAATTGGCTGTTTAAAACAATAGCGATTTATAGTTGGGAATATAAGCTGTTAAACTCAAGCAATTCGTCAGTCGACATTAATTTACCGATAAATCTCATAATGTGCGAATAAAATTTATTTAACAATTTAATTGTACAGCTTAAATATTAAAACATAAATATTCACAGTGAAATTTGTGATATAATACGAAATGTTTGATATTTTATCCTTGTCACTTTTTAAAGTAAAGTTTGTTTTATTTCTAGATTTAATTATGATATATTTATTTGAAAATATATAAAACAAAGCGGTTAGCATAGTATAAATTTTTTTTTTTATATTCATAGAATTTTTTATTTTTCTGAAAGTATATCAAGTAGCAGCATTTGAAAAATCGATAAAATATATTATTAACTATTGATTTATAATGATAATCACAAAAATTCGCATTGGTTTGCAGTTAAACCTAAAAATCCCTTTTCAGTGAAAATATGATGAAATAAAAATTTATTAAATTATTTTACAAAAAATGAATAGGCCTTTCTGTAAACGCTTCGTGGTTTCAATTTAAACCATGATTTTTATTTTTTTAATTATTTAAACAAATATTATTTATCCTTAAAAAATATTTACCTGCAAAATAAAAAAAAACCGAACGATCTTTAAAATTAGGAAGCTCTGCCCATTGTAATGATCCCCGCTGGTATTTCACGTAGTAATTGGTGCGGTGGAAGAGTCCCTGACTAGGAATACAAATCTCCAGATATGAGATGACCTCGCAGCCTTGCTGCGCCTTGTTTTCTGTGATCTCTATCAAACAATCAGAAAAACTATTCACACAATTGGACGGCGGAGCTCTCTTACGGCACTAAACTTGCGGAACTACAGAGAGACAAACAGAGATATGCTAGGTGATATATTTTTGCTCTATGAAAAACACAAATAGTAAATAGTATCACATATATAAATAATACAAATTAACGACGAACTACACGTCTTTTATCATCCTCTAGTTGTAACTTAATTAATTTATCCAACAAATTCAGATATCGATATAATTTTGTTATCACGCTTTACTGTGGACAATAACGAATATTAAAGTTGAAAGAGAGTAGAGTAGAGTAGACGAAATTTCTAAATAACTATGAAAACACTTCAGAATTTATTGAAGTACGAATGTCATAAACTGAACGATATGTATGGCTGTTAATTTTTTTGTTAAAACAATTTTAATTAAAATTATCACGTAGACGTCAGTATTCAGTATATTTTATATGATCATAACAGTGTTTTGACACATAAATATATAAATTGTAATATTTACGAATATTGTTGCAGTCGAATTCAATCTTATATTTTAGACTTACTAATTTTATGAAAGTCAATTAATTTTATTGCACATAACACCAGTAAATTAATATTAGACGGAGTGCACAAAGCCCTTGTAGCTATGATTTGATTTAGCTTTTCATGACATGTAACAGGATCAAAATTTATGAAGTAATTTGCAAATGAACACATGCTGTGGGTTTTGATCGGTTGTGACGAATACGCACAAGCAATATGCAACTGTTTAATTGTGAAACTCCGGTCTAGACGTTTGCCTTATTGCATGCAGGAAATTATTTAAGACAACCGACTGTCAGTTCAGCCAAAACAATTAAAGTGTTTAATATGTACACCCACGAGGCTGTGGAGGGCACTGTAGTGATTCAGTTTGTCAAGAAGGCAGAGGTGTAATTGTAAAATTAGCGCCCACGGGCACAAACGATTTGGTGCCCCTTTGTTATTTCATGAAAAATGGAAACATCGAAGCTCATTTCAACAAAAATATATATAAAAGACCTAAATATTGTAACATTATCCGTTGTATTATAATGAAACCGCGAAAGATTATTTTTATACTAATAAATCGTATTTTTTTACAAGCAAATCAAAACTGTTTTCAAGCAATGCAAATTATTTATATAATGTATTACATACTTAAGTTCAAGCTAGTCAAATAAGATATATATTTTTTTATTTTTAATAATGCATACACCCGATGTTATACTACTGTAGATGCAGGTTCTTCCCTGCTCGCCCTTTCGCCGCAACCGCCCACAGCCGCACCCCTGCAAGTGCATCGGGATGTTTTGATTTGAAACTTTCAGGTCAACGCACTTTCGCCATTTCAAAAATACGTCACTGTACGGAAGAAAATGGAATGAGGTATTTGCGGTCACGGTGAGTAAGCAGAATTATTGATCGTATGAATAATGTTTGAGAATTGTAAATGTTATTGAAGGCATATGAAAGTGAAAGTACGATTCGCAAACCTTCCTTTCGTCTGAAAACATTGGATATCTATTGAAGTCTCCTGTATAAATTAATCTTATTGAGTTGATAATTTTCTACTTTGAAATATTTGATATGATGTAACTTTACTTCATAAGAGTCAAATATTTTAATATGCCTAATATATTATTTCTTGTTAAATATAAACTACTTCATGGTATTTTTTTCTTAGTGTATCCCATCTACTGAAATTTCAGAATTTTTCAATCTAGCCCTATCCCAAATATATTTATTTAAGCTTTGTCTAATTGTAATTATTGATTTCGTATTGTATTATCATTAAAAATATGTTCAATCAAAACAATTTGAGCATTACAAATAATAAAAAATCAAATTACCAAAAAATGAATACGTTGAAATCAAGAAAAAAAGGTGCTTGAATAGTAATTATGACGTCTTACGTACGTAATCTTATTTTCATATATACCGCAAAAAATATATTCTTCTATCAATAATGTTAGAAAAAGAAAAAATACCATAGATTCAGATAATATTTTCTGTAGTATATAGCAAAAGAAATAGAAGAGAAAACTTACGATTTCGTTATGAGATAGTTTCGCGAAACTTTCCGTGATGTAAAGATGATACGAAAATTAGTCTGGAAAAAATTGGTACATTACCATATTGATCTTCTCATCGGCGTATTGGTTATTTGTCAGACTAACATTTTGTTTTCAGTCAAAGATGATGTTACTGAATATGTTACATGAACTGTGTAAGTTACGATCGAGGAGATTTTCCCACTGTACCCCCGACCGTTTTTGTATTACGTATAGTGTAATGGCCACCCACGCATCGCGGCACACCACCGCACAGTTGGTCAAATTGTAAGACTCGTGGACAAAAAATATTGAAATTAATAAGTTATTTCAAGTTTTATTATAAAATATTATTACGAATGTTTAAATGAAAACTGACATGTTATTGTTGCTTTTTTGAAAAATCAGTGTTATGGCTAAGCTGGTTGTAAAATCGTTGACCGAGAGTTCACCGCTATGAGAAAGCATCTAGTTAATGCAACAAAGTTATTGCTTTTTTCTGAGAGACTCAAAGTTATTATTTTAAGAAATGAATTTCCTTTTATATACCTGACAGTTTTCATCTAATATTTTTCTGCAAGTAAGCTTTCTTCAATTGCAACTCCAGCTTTTCTAGGGTTTCGTCTATATAATATCTTCCGATCACCCACACTACCTCAAAGCTTAAAGCCTATTAAAGTCTGCTACAATTCGATCTCCACATTCAATTCATGATGCGCATGAAATTAAATAGGGGATTCTTTAAAATTAAGCAGGTGAGTATCGTATATAGTTTTGTAAAAAATAAAATGACAGATATTGCGATCTCGCTGAGAGTGTGCGGTGGAGCGCTGTGCGGGTGGGATGAGACGGTCGGCCGGCAGCCAAATTACCTCCAGACAGTACAACTATCGCATAAACTCTCCTGCTAGACGACAACTGTGGGTCCGACCTTGGTATGATCTCTGGAAAACTCTTAATTTAACCGCTCCACGTTGTTGCTACTCCCCGAGACTCCGGCCTGACTCAGCCAGCGGGACTATTCCCACAAACTATGCAAACTATATTTGGGTAGAACTATATCTATCATGCACAGGTATCATTGATATTCAATACATACTCATTTATAGTTTTATCGACTTCTTGTTTTAAGGTAAACGATATAAAGAAATCGATGTTTTTTAAAGACACAGGTGAGCTTCGATTAAAGTTCAGCGATCAAATTCTTCGAGCGATAATCAAACACCTAGAACTATTTACTTGTTTACCTTCCTCTTCCGCTCGAGTCCTCTTCTTAAAGAGCAGAGGTGGATAACAATTCCACTATTGGTAGATCTCAAAAAAATATTAGCAAAAATAAAAATAAATTATTCAAATCTCCGAGGTCATAAAAATAATGTATGACAAAAAAAAATAACGAGGTTTTTCAAAACTTGGAGGAGGAGGCTTTCTCCCCCGATTTCAATACACATAGGAGTACTAGACACAATAAAACAAAGGGAAGCTTTATGAATAAAGAAATATTCTAAGAAACACAGTCAATTGGAAAAATAATTTCATACACAACATATAAAAACAAAAAACGTTGAAATTCGGTAAAGGAAACAATAAGAAATAAATTTGAGAAGTCATTGACTCCTTAGTTATTAATAGATCTCTTTGCTATTTCTTCGATGTATTTTGTAAATATTCCATGAAAAATATCAACATTTGCAGGTGTATGTTATTGTTACATCTGAATGCTTACACACGCGAGTATTTCCTGAAATATTTGATATGAGCAATATCGCGTTATTCCGGTCTAATTTACACCTTGTTATTTTGGATACACTTAAAATAAAACAATTTGAGTATAAATTATGCTCAGGAGATTGCTCCTGAGCATTTATGCTTGAATAATTTACTCGAGCCTGTGAGCGGTGGGTGTGTTACATGACATCCCACTGACCACAAGATTATTCCCTTAATTAAATTTAATAATTATTTTTTTCTAGTGTTACGTTAGAAATGGACAAAATTATTTATCTATTATAATTAATCAACAACATAAAATTGTTTTTATTCACAAGAATAGAACTATATATGATACATCTAGCCAGTGTCAGCTTGTATCGGATTAAAGGTTTGGATAGTCATATCCTCCTTTTGATTGATTTACCTAATACGAACTGTTGAACTTAGCCAGTGTTTTTCAATATTTTTGAATACGCGACCTTTTTGTAAGTAAAAAATCCTGGTGTCCCCCAGAGACTAGGGCTTTAATAAAAACTATGTTAGTGACTTTATAGTGTAGGACCCACAAACACTTGTCTTTTTCTTTTACCCACAGGATGAAAAACACTGATAAAAACTATGCATTTTATGCTTTAAAAACGAATAAAGTGTCGTTATTATCATGTCAATAATTTTCAAATAATGACAGACTAATAATCAATTCAATGAAATACAGTGTTTATTACTGCATTTGATTACACAAAATTAGTTTATTTATAAAAAAAAATGTTTTTTTAAGTTCTGAGCGACTTTCCAATCGGTAGCCGCGCGAGAACACAGCTCTTAGCAGCAGAAATAATTTGTTTGAATATTCGTGATAAAGCCGGTGGCTGGAGTGTTACCGTTTCACTAGTAAATAGTTGATATTAATTTTTCATTGCCTTAATTTAGTTCTGCTCACGTTTGCGCCTGCGTTCGGTGTAATAAATAAGAATAAACCGAGGAGATATTCCCGTATTTCGGTTAGATCAAAAGCTGTGGCGTTGTATATTTGCATAATTATAAAACTAGTTACATATGCGTGCCATTAGGGCCGCGGCCGCTGTACCGCTGGAGATGGATGGCCAGATGTCTGCTGGGAATTTTTAGAAATTTTGGAAACGTGCAAGTCATAAAGCTGCTGCAATGCCAACACTCCAAGCAGGGACCTTTGGACCAATTGCACGTGGCTCCTAGCACGCACTGCACTCGTTTGCGCTTCGATGTGACATTGCAAACAGATTAAATGCATTGTGTCTTGCACTCATTAAAAAAGGTTCAACAGCTGCAGCAAAATTGCCAAGTTTGTCGAAAAATGAATTAAAAACTTGTTTTAAAATATATGAGCCCGCCTGATAAATAATGTGGGTGAAATTATTAAAATTAATATAAATTGAGGACAATTGATCTGATCGGTGGCGTATGATAACGGTGAAAGTCGTCTGCATTTATATTGCATAAGATAACACTTACAAAACGATAGCTAGTTATCCATTAGATGCGTGAAATATTTAAGGAGTGTTTCAATTTGTTATAGAGGATATTTTGTTACGTTAATTTAAGACATCGAATATAGGAATATTCCAAAGGAAAGCAAGCAGGACTTATAAATTTGTATGATAATGCGGTTAATGCAATAAAAACAATCAAATAATATTTTTGAAAGTCTATATCTAAGTACATCTGCGTTGTGTTTATGATTTATATATTTTTAATTTTAACTGGATATATCCATTGATCAACCATTGATCTATTGATCCAATATCGGAATTGTCTATAACTAGGTTTTAATTATTTATATAAAGCTTCAATTCAAGATATTCGTTGCATTGAAGAGATTATACATAAAATTTCTTAAATACACAATACTTTGGGAGACTTTATTCTATGAGGTAAATACTTTCAGATTACATTCAGTAATATTCTGCTTTCTACTCTTTTGGTCTTGTCTTCGGCGCAATTACTATTAATTTTTTTCAACAATTCAAACATCTTCTGTTTATTGCGTGTTTTCCCAAAACAACAACTCACTGCCACATGTATTTTGATCATAATATAAGACATTTTTTTTTTTATTTAATTTATTTGAAAAAAAAATATGAAAAAGGGAAGCGACATTTTAATTCACTCAGATAAAACAGATTTTTAAAAATAAATTGTATGTTACATTTATACTTAAATATATATATATATATATATTTTCTTTCTTGTTCTATAGTAGAGTCGGCTGCAAATTCGTGGCGGCATTTTTTCATGTAAAAATATTTTACCCCAAAACGATCAATTTACATAAAGACCCGAAGACAGCTGATAGTTTCATGTTTTAAATCAAAATAAAATTAACATAAAATAAATTAATACATAATTATTTTATATTGGGAGTTTATATTTGCATCATCAATAATCATGAAAAATTTCTTAATATATTATATAAATTTAATTGATAATCCAATTTTAAGAAATTATAATCTCTGAGGTAGAAAGGAAATAGAAAGAAATGATTATTTATGCATAAAAATACGCGTGTATTCATGGATAATTTTAAAGATATTTTTGTATGATTTTATTTAAGATATATTAAATTTGACTATTGTTAAGAACCAAAAATTTATTAACAGTTTCATTTAATTTTTAGATACTATATAATAAAATAAAACAGGAAGGTCCTTTCAACGAAGCGTCTTAGCGAGGTTATTTTGTTATGCTCTATTGGGTATATATATATATATATATATAATAAAAATAATAAAAAATGAAAAATCAAAGTTGATCTTTAAATTTACATAATACATTATACGTAAATATTTTAATTATATAAAAAAAACATTTTTATGATTATTAATGGACCAAAATCATAAATTTGATACAAATTGCTTCGACTATTAAAATTACTATCGCAACCTAAAATAAAATACAATATATATATATATATATATATATATATATATATATATATATATATATATATATATTTATACTATTTTTAGTGACAGTTTATAAATGCAAAATTTAAATCAATATTTTTTGAACTGTGCGAGATTTTATTATGATATTTACATACTAGCAATAATCATACTGTAAAAATGCAACACTTTACTTTGTAACAAACACCCGACCGTCATGAAAAACGGACACCATTTTTGTCCGACCTTACTGCAGAACAACACAACACAGCAGTGACAAAAATTAATTATATAAAATGAAGTATATTCACAAATATATTTTTTTTATATAGGACAACGTATTCATTGGAGTAGAGTTGATTCAGAGGCATCACTGCGGGAACGAGATTTGATTTTTTTTTTGTATGGTATTTTTGTTATAGGTGTGGCGATGGGACGATGGGGCGATGGGACGATGGGGCGGTGGGGCGATGGGGCTATGGGGCTATGGGGCGATGGGGCGATGCGGCTATGGGGCGATGGGGCGATGGGTATTTCCGGTGGCGACGGGAGGTTTCTCGGCGCGGCGTGCGCGCGGAGAGCCCGCGCCTGCAGTTTGCCCTTGCGCGCCCCGCCGTGCGCACGCGAGCCGGGAAGCCCGCCGACCTACACGCCTCGCAGTCCGGCCGACCGACCCCGACGGCCGCGCATCCACTATACACCATCCACTATCCACTATACACTATACACTATCCACCATACACTCCCGCTCCGCTCCTTCCGACATCGCGCCGACCCTACACGTGTGAAAGCGCTATCGCGTTCTCGTGCCGAAGTCAAAACGGAGGTTTTCGCAAAGTGTTTTTTTTTTCCCCGTGCGGTTAGTTTGTTTTTTTTTTTTTTGCATTACGTGTGCCGTTGTTGATGAGACTGAGTATCGAATGCAACATTTTGATTGTGACCGTCGAATGCGGCAATCGACGCGACTTAAATAATTAGTGATCAATGCGCCGATATTGACCGAATGTATTTTCTGTAGTGATGTGATTAGTGATATTAAAAATGATATGCCAACTGCGTTCGTGAGTTGTAGTGCACGGTGGAATTTACGTTATTTACGAGGTGAATATACTTTATTTCATATACTCAATCTAATTGATTTTTGTTCATTTTTCATGACGGTTGTGTATAAATAAAATGTTACAATTTTACACTGCAAGTAGATGTCATAATTTAATCCCGCCCAGCGAAAAAAGTATTATTTGATATGACATTTTAGGTAATTTATTTTATGTGTAGAAGCAAATAAGATCATTAGTGAAAAATTGACGATAAAACTCATCAAATTGAGATTTCTTGTGGTGTTAAATTAATATAAAGTACATAACGCATAGTTACTAATAAATTATTTTACCCGTTGATATTCACTTTCGATTGCAAAAAATATTTTCTATATAAAAAATCAACATACTTTATTTAAAATACGCCTCGTTGGTTTTTTTTTTACCATCAACATTGTTAAAGCTATTATTTATCTCAAAGTTTGAATAAAAGTAAAAGTTTTGTTTTTTTAAATTATGGCTTTTATTTATTTATTAGCATCGTTTGTTTACTTTGCATCGCTTCAATCGATATGCATGGTAACAATATCTCAAGAGGTTATTTGTGTCACAAGTATTTATGTAATATTTTTGAACAGTTTGTCCAACAAGATAGGCGACATTCTTTTTGACAAGATGTTTCAACACTGAGGTGATTTAAATATTTTTTCGTGATGTCATGATCAATGTTTAAATTAATAAAAGGATTAAATTAAATACTTATGATATAAATAAATTAATCAGCGATTCCCTTTAACAAATGAGGATGTTTTTTTTCTTCATGTATATATTTCCGAGTATCATTTATTTCAGTGAATACCTGTTGCGTCACACGTTTTGTGGCACATGTATTATATATGCTTTCTATAATACGTTAAATATTTGATAGGATTAAATAATATAATAGATTTAACGTTAGTATAATAAATAAGAAAATGTCTTTGGATGTTTGTTATAAAGAAGAATTTGTTTAAATATATTAGTAGGTAGGTAGCATATATATTAGTTGAGTTGTTTTGTTATCATTCAGCTTTAAATGAAGAGTGTATTTTATGGAAATGAAATCCTTGCTGTCCATCACTTTTCTTTTTCCATGTCGCCCTTTTGTATGTATGGTCTCGTATCAGAATCACTTTTGTTTTACTCATTCTTGGATTTATAGCCAAAAAAAAAATACGTGGGGAAAAATACATGCATTGAGTCTAAGATGTGAAAAGTTCGAAATCCTATTAACACTCCAAATTAGTCGAACCCAAAATATTCCTTATGCTGGGCAATTTATCTCCACCAAATCGCAAATATGCATTAGATACTGTTTTGAAAAACCGTTTCAGCACTCATTATTTTGTTTGGTTTGTTTTTACACACTGAAATATGGCAACAGAATCATTTGACTACACTGTACGGATATTTATGTATAACGATAGCATATTTTCTTGATTGATAACAATTTTGAAAAAGCCACACTCTTAATTGAGTATTGCTGCATTATTATGTATTACATGCGATGATGCAATCTTAATCTGTGTGCTTATTATTCTTCTAAATTAAAAAAAAAAACAGGTCGTGGGCTCGTGTACTTGTTTTTAACTATTTTCAAACATTAAAAACCTTGTAATAAATTTAACGCGGTTTAGTAAGCAATTGCAATTGTTTTCTTAACTTATTGATATTGCGTGTTTTTTATTTGAGTAATTTTAATTGAAAAATAAGCCAGTCAATAAATAATATAAAACCGATATACCCCGTTGTACCTAGTTACTACCCACTTCAAAGCTTTATGAACTGCACAATAAATCCATAATGAAAGTGACTATTATCTCCGGAAGCTGGTCGCTAAATAATTGGGATCATGAAGACTGTTATACATGAAAGGATTTCTCAACGTATTTATAATTTTCAAAAGTTTATATTAGAGATTGAATCGTAGATGAAAACTTGATATGGTGAATTCGATATGAACTGTACAAATCGTGGACGTATTTTATAAAACAATATTTTTAAGGTTATTAGATGTTGATAAAATAAAATAAATAATTTATTACCTAATAATAGTATTGCTTCCAAAGTATATTAAATAATTCTATTAACTTTTATGTATTTTATTTGAGTAGTCATACATAATATTCATCTACTGAACTGTCGTTACTAGAAGGCCCTAATTCTAATATAATAAATATTAAGAACAAAAATTGATGAAATAAAATGTATTTATCTTCATTCCAAGTATCTATTAGCTCTGTGCAAAATTTCTTATTGAATAATAAAGTCCATGTAATGAGTGCCATTAAATTAAATACTTTTTGACACGTTTAAAGAGGCATCTCAGGTTTCCTGGTAGACGAATCCTAATGTGAAATGTCTGGAAGTTTATTGTTAATAGCTGTGCAGGTAATATACTAAGGCTTGATAAAACTTCAAAGACGTGTCAGGCACAGACTTATGACATGATAATTCAGTAAAGCTACTTTAATGGTAATATTTAAAGAGTAACTTATTTTATTTAAAGGAAATAATTAAACTTTTGATTTTACATTTAAATACAAAGACAACATTTTTGCTGAGTGGTCAAATGGCTAATACATACATTTTGAATTTCGCCATAATGAATAAAATGTGAATATCCAATTTATATCTATGAAATTCACTTAATAATCTGTTATTCGTGTTAAGCTTTAAGTTTTTTTTATATAGCACAAGAATTTCTGATAAATGAAGGTGTCTCTCCTCAGAGGAGGTTGGCGACCATCTCAATGAACAAATATTTTTTCTGAGCCATGGTTCATGGTTTTCTTAGTCCCCGGGTCTTTCGCAGTTATATATTTAAAGTAAAAGTTTGCGTATGGTTGTTTTATAAATTAACTCAAAATGTGGAAAAAATCTTTTTATAGTAAATATGATATTTTAACATACCATTAGTATTAATTTTAATAATGAGTTAAATATTTACATATTAATCTCTTTGTTACATATTGGTGTGTTCTTCCGTAAATCCGACGGCAAATTGGTCAATGTTTTGCGGCGTTCAGGCTTGTGAGATGTATTTTGTTCGTGGTCATGTTTCTCTGTGCTCGGTAGAGGCCATACTTCTCAGACTTGTCTCAGCTCACATCCCGGACCAACGCAAGTTCAGCTCGAGCCGATTCTCGCACTTGAGAAGGGTTCCCAGCACCGAAGCTGGCTTTTCCTTTGCAATTCAACAGATTTTCTCTAGCTGTAAAAAATAAATCGTTTATATTAGAAGTCGCCCATATAATATAGAATGTATAATTAATATCACACCGAATCGCAAATCTCTTGACAGTTTTCTGGCAAATTGTGTTTTCTTTATAATCTAAGCAGTTCATAAAACTGACTTTTCCTCCCGCAAGCTTACATCCACGATTGTCTGACCTATATTAACTTTTCAATTGAAATAAAAATAAACATATTTCATTTTAAAAAAAAAGCGATTGTGACTTGGGCGATGGTTTGTTGATAGCTTTCTTACTCTTAAATAAGAAAATGATAAATTATTTACACAGTTCGTATTAATGTCACGAAGAATGAAAATAATTTTAAAATAACATTACTTTTCTGCGAATTCAGAAAACGTTACTAATTAAACGTCGCCGGCTTCCCGCGATGTGCGCGGACTGAAAATAATACCCGAGACTTTGATCTCGCTGAATGTTTTCGAATCGAATTCAATTCGATAAATATTTTCCCAATTAATCTGTCAACTGCTATTATGTCTTGGTGTTTTTATGTCTTATGTCTTTTCCAATGTTCTGTTAATAAATTGAGTCGAGGCCCACGCGATTTCCCAGAATCTAAAACTATATCCATCGTGCGGGAAGGTGCTTGTGTCGTCTGCCGTCTGGGCCTGCCGCTTGTATTTTTTTACTTTCTCCAATACCGTTTTGTCACCAGATTAGATTGTGATCTCTGCATGCATGAGAGGCGGCGGTTTACCCGAATGTTTATTTTTTACGAAGCGGCCTACACTTAGGGCCATCTCGAGCGACTTATCAAAAAGTATAATATTAGATGCCCACGTACTTATATCCGAAGATTTCGTTCGTCTCCACACCGCGACTTCGATTCGTCCGACTGTATATTCAATTGGAGGGGTGGCGTGGTTGTACATCGCGTTTTATCAAATTATTTAAAATAATATTGTTATTCACAAAAAAAAAATCAAACGAGACGATTGTTAACCATTAGCTTTTATAAAATGATTTTACCCTTTAAATCTCTCAGAACCATCAGACCCACATCCAATATAAACTAAATTTATTTTAAATTAACAGAACAACAATATTTTTTTACCAGTATTTAAATAATTTTTTTCTGTAGGCACTAAAGAAATTTACTATTAATTGGAAACATAATTTTCATTCATATTAACTTGTGGTTCTGTCAATTGTAGAAAATAACCATAGAAAAATAGCTGAAAAATGAAAACATGCAAACTAATAATTGCAATTACCTTTATTCATCCAGAGTTTTACTTATTAGCATAAAGATGTGTGTGTTTGAAAAAATCATAGATTATTACATTAACTACTTGTAGATTGAGATCTTCATAACAAGTAATAAAAATATAACCTTATGAATTAGAGCGACTGCAAAAAAACGGCCTTACTGGTTCACGTAGCAATAATGAGTAATTACTGTACATGTCACAATAATTCTCATTTGAATTTTATTTACCCACATCGTTTAACTCACACGCCGAGAGCCAGTGGTGATTGTAACGTTGCATCAACTTTTCATATACATTCTTTGGTAAAACTTTAAAAATTATACTATAACAATTCTTAGAAACAGAAATACTTGACCCGTCGATGCCGAGTGCAGTTCTTGCAGCTACTTGAGGATTGGGTGCTTACAACATTGGTATTTAAAAATAGTTAATAATATTGAAGATTTTTTGCTGTCAGTTAAATACCACAGTAATTTTATGTTTGCTTAGATAAATATAATATCTTGTAACTACAAACATTAGTATGTATTTTTATAAATAATCTCAACCTTCAAGTGCGCACGTTAAGGTTATATGACAACTTACAGGTATTTGAAATATTCAGTTTTTTTGTTTGACTATAAATTTCACGGAGATTTTTTCTATTATGTACACTAGTATGTAAAATATTTGATTAAAATTATAATGGCTGTGGAGATTCACTGCTTGGCAAAGTTACCAGTAGAAAATGTAGTTTATTCAATCATGAATGCTAGTTGCTTATCTATTATTTAAGGAATTGCATTAGAGTCCGGCAACGTGATGCAACTTTTATATGCTGGTTGCATAGAACTGAAGATTACAATAAGAAATAAAAAAATAAATAAATATGTATTAATCGCGAAAAAATAATAACCAAATGACATTTAGTTACATCATTAAATTATTGCTATGTTTTTACAGTCAAAATAACATTTATTGAACACTTGTAGTGCACCGCGAGCTAGATATCGTTTTTCAATACAAAGACTTCATTCTGTAAAATGAATCCAGTTGCATCAATATTAAATCAATTGTAAATGTAATTTTATTTTAATAGAAAAAAATAATGTAGAGCTTGTCAATTGAGCACATGAAGAGAGTCAGGTGTAAATAAATTTTAAGAATCTAATTGAATGAATTGAAGTATTCGGCTTCGATTATAGAAAACTGAATTACTACTCCGGTCATGAATGATCAGAAAGTTCTGTGAATGGAAGCCACGTTAGAGGAGAGTGGCTGATGAGACCTCAGGTAGAACGGTGGAGTTACAGTTGGTGCATCCACCCTGGGAACTTGAATAGAGTTTGGAGGTGTGAATTGTTCCTTCTACTGTTCACAGTCGATATGAATTGCTTTATTTGTAAATAACTTGTGGCTTCTAACCTATTATTATATGAGTATATATACATACCCAAACACACACACACACACACATATATATATATTTAAAAAAAAATTATCATTGTCTTGTTACCATTTGATTATCAAAGGATTCAAACTCAATGAAAATTGTTTTTCTGTTGTTTCTGAAAATAGTATCCCATTAAATTAAATATGTTTTTTTTAACGAGAACGGTATATAAGTACTGCCCAAGCATGCAGTTGGTTGTTTAATGCATTATTATCCTTGTTTTACCAGCAGACTTTATAGTGTTGTCTCCTTACCTGTGTGGGTGGACCACTAACATGACTGGCTGCAATCTATGGATTCTGGATCGTAGTAAAGAAATAGAGTACATCAAGAGTTCCTACTATTATTTTTTACCGTATTATCAACATCTTTTTAAAATATTTGATTTGATAAATTATCAAATAGTTTAAGACGTGCAGATTATTGAAAAAAAAATTTTCAACGAATCCCGGCTTACTGACAAAAATAAGTTGATTTGACCATCCAGTTTCAAGTTCAATTCTATAAAAAGTTTAAATTATCTTTATGTTCAAAGAGAAGGGGAACCCCCCCGAGAATTTTTTTTTATATAATATGTTGCAAGTTACATATTATGTGAGGTTGAAATCACGCAATCAAATATAAGTGAACTCAATTACTAAATTCAATAAAATTTAAATGTAACGCTGATGTTTGTTTTTTTTAAACAAATTTGTTGACTTTTGTTTGAAAAGGGTTTATTGGTACACTTTCTTTCCGGCGTCACTTTTCCAAGAAAGACTTATCACAACGCAAACATATGAGTTTATTTAAAACTGTGTAATTTTACCACAAATAATTTTTATTTCACAAACATCCGGAATGCGATTGATTTTGTAAACATGCCTTAATTTTTAGTATAAACAATTATACATTCGTTAGATATGCCGACATATTGAAAAGGAATTATGAAAAATATAAAAATGAAGCAATTACATAATTTAAAATAATCTAGGCATTATTATCGTGCTTTGTGGGGTTGAGTCCAAGACATTGATGCATTGCTGTATAGGCTGGCGTGCTTTAGGTGAATCCGGATTAATCCACTTACCCACATTTACTATGAAGTCAGGGGGGCGAGGTGCAATGTGCGAATGTAGGTAAGCGGATTAATCCGTTGTGGATCGCTTAAGAGACACTTAAAATAAATATAGACTGCTTAAAAGACCACTCGTTCGTTTTAACTCGTTAATGATAAGTTTTCTTCTACTCCAGGTGCCTCTACTTAGAAAAGATTGGTGACCATCGCACCGAACATAACTTTATCCTGGCACAGTCTTATATGTATTCAGAAACATTAAAATCACTTGTTTTTTTTTTCAAATAAAAAATAAGCTGAAATATAAATTAAGAATCCGTAAATATTTACTTTCTATGATTTGAGTTGTAATACATAATTATTGGGAATATTTTAAATTACGCGCAGTTTTGATAATGCTGTCCGTCCTATGTTTATACTTTATTAAGTTTGTTTTTTATAATTGATCAATAATGGTTTGCATAATATTAGTAATTTTTAAAATAATATTATAATTTTTTTACGAAATATATACGGCTTAAATATATAATTCCAAATGACTGAACTGAGTAGTTACTTTCGTCATGGCGCTGAGACACTCGCGACAAGAGATTTTCATAATGCAGTTAAATGGCCTTTCATTGGGTGAGTAGATACTGATTAAGTTATAGTGCTTATTAATCACAATGTAACGCAATGACTTAGATCTGTAATTTAATGAGCCATTACTGTGATTTCAATTAAACGAAGTTGGTGTTGCAATCCGTCGGCGATTAATTGAAACGATCTTCTGTGCAACTGGATAATCTAGTTATAAATTGGGAATCAATCAAACTGAAATCGTTATTTTAATTTTAGTTATGGTAGCAACATATACTTTATATACGATTTTTACTAGTCATTAATATCGAATTATTATGTTGTATTATAATATTTAATAGTATAAAAATAGGTATGGTTTTAGTTATATACCTTATATTGAATACAATCATTAAACAAAATTTATATTACACGATAATATATCCGCTGGAAGCATTATTTAAAAAAATATATACTTGTGCAAGTGATCTTAAAATAACCTCTTTGGGGCATTTATTAAATTTTCAATTTGGGATTATTGTGAATTCGCTTTAAGAAGTACCAAAGTATGTACATAGATTTTTAAAAGTATGCTTAAGGTTCATCACACACATCGAAAATAAAAAAAATATATTTATGATTTTTTTACTAGTGAATTATTTATTGATTTTTATTAACAATAATATTTTTGCTTTTGCTTTCGTTTTCGTGTCCGTAGAATACATGAAATTTTTCCTTAAAATGATTGGTGTCGGTTGTTACATTATATTTGAGTCGAGACTGCGACATTGAAATGCCAAGTACGTCACAGCTCACTGCGTTAGCAATAATTACGTCCAGCCAGCACAAGTCTCTGCGGATACACTAATATGATGGCTGCGCCAAGAACAACAAATCCTTCTGACCTTAGTGAAAACTCATCTCTAACTCACCTCATTATTTATCTCAAGTTCATAAATATACATTTACTTTAACCACATTAAAATTCCTTGCGTTAAATTTAGAAGTTATTGACATTTTCAGACTTTGAATATTCAGCTGAAAAAAAACAAGCTGATTGATACAATTGATGACAAAATATTTTCTTATAAATATATATATATCTAATCTGATATTTATAATGATCTAAAATAAAATTGAAACTCGATCAACTGTTACTATACAATCTGATTAATTATACATAGTACATGATTTTTTATTTTACAAAGTTTCATACTAGTCAATGGCGAGTGGTGGATTTGAAATCTGGGCATGCGATTGTACGCACTGAATGCAAAATATAAAATACGCATAACTTGCACATGAAGCATCAAATATTTCGAATTACAGATATAAAAAAAATATTGACAGACAACGATTACATATTTCATAATTTATTAATAAGTATTAAATATATAAAATGTAATTTTGAGCACGCATTATTGCCTTAGTGGCTTAATGGACTGCTTGTCCATGTCTAAAATTGTGAAATAAAATATTATCAGATAATTGTAAAATATTCGTGAGATCCACGAATGTCTTAATTTTTGTAACAATACCACACAAAATATTTATTTTACTATACTATAACCAAAACTGCAACGGCTGCCAGAAAAAACTATGCATGCAGTTATTATTATTAAAATTATAATTTATAGCTCAATTACACATGCTTAATAAAATGTTTTATATTATCCGGGAATCTAGTTTCTTTCTAGACGGAAGTGGCAAAAAGTTTCTTAACGTTTCAGTCGTCTAGTATATGAGTTGAGGACATAAAGTTTAATATAATTTCTCTCCGGTTATAGCATATAAACCGAGTTGTTATATGTTGGAATAAAGCGAGAACATTAAGAGTACGCGGAACTGTTAAATTAGTTTTATCATGTCGACTACTAGTACAATGTGATACTCATTAATATTTTTCTAAATATACTTGCTTGAACATGAAAATTCTCGTAATAAAATATATTCTATAAAATCTTTAACTATTTTAAAGGTTTTTGAAAGAAATAACTTTAAAGTAAAAGCAAAAAAAAACTGACGTTAAAGATGTATAAACTTAAAAATAAATTATATTTGTGGCTGGTAAGTTACGGGAAGAAAAAAGGGTAGACAATGAACAATTAGGCATTATTATAATCGTATGAGATATAGAAATCCATTTACAATTGATTAAATTCAGCACAGTTATTTTTTCACAGTCGAAGGCTTGAATCTGGGTAAACAACACAGTAAAAAATACTTATAAATGCTCAATCTATGAATAATGAACTTCACTACCAAGGAAAAGTTTTCTAGTAAAAACCGCCTAAGTATTTATTTGTATTACAATTACATAACAGTTAAACCAATTTTGTGGGTGTTTGTTTGAAGATTGTCCATCAGATAAGGCATCTAGCGCCGAGAGGGATTGTCGAGCTCACCCTGGCTTTGAGTCGCCGCCAAAGATTCTTCCTCCACCCAGAACTGTTCATACCGAATATTTAATGGCTAAGTATCAATTTAAATGCATGTTCAGAGTCTTCAGGCACGCAGTCGGCCTGCTAATTTGTTCATGTTCCCAATTTATTACCTGCTATGTCCGGGAATCACACCCTGCCAAGCCAACTGATCGCAGAGGAAGCAAACAAAAAACTCTTACTGTATACTCATTACGTTTTTACACGTTATTAAAAGTAAGTAAAGTTATTACTGATGTTAATATAATAGAAATACATATGTAAAATTATTGACACTTTAAATGAAAATTGACTTTGTATAGCCGTGCTACCTTGGGGTCAAAAAAAAAAAATTTTTTTTAATGAAGCTGTACGGATACTTTTACATGTGCATGTACACTATACATATAGCACATAAATAATAACAGTGGTAAATTATAAAGCTGAATATTGCCTGTGTTTAGTGGGCACTTCACATATTCATATTTTAATTCAAAAGAGAAAAGTTCAAATGAAAGTAAAATGTTGATACATCAATGGTGGTAGAATCATTATTCCCTGTTGTCCATCATTAAAAAAACGCATAGATATCGTAACTTAGTTGAAAGACATGGTTTATTCGGGATGTTGTAATGTGTTAGTTCAATTCTTGGGTTTATATGATACATACAAATCTTACAGCTAAAATAATATTATTACGTTTTCTTGATCATAAATCATGTAATATAATAATACAAATTTCTCTCACAACCAATCGTAATTTTTGTATCCATTCTTTGCAAGAAGTAAAGGTTGCTACGTGAAGATAAGGTTAGTAGTTATTTCAAATAATTTTAATCCCTTATCATAACAATCAATATTTTAATTATAATCCATATGTAAATTGAGAAATCATGATTTTTTTGTCCGCTTGTTCGAGTGTTATTAAAGCACTTGTAGGTTAATGTAGCACATTGGCTATTTTTAAAATTATTTTACAAGTAGCTTTACCGTTGTCAGTGTTTATTTAAGTTTTTGAGGTTCTAGTTAAGGGATACTGGGTTGGAAATTGTATATTTTTTTAAATTCCCAAATTTTGTATTGTAGTTCTTGGAAAAAAGCGGCGAGAATGAAACCCACGATTTATATTTCCGGCAATGTCAACAAAGTTCGGAAGCCGAAGGCCCTGACTAGCAAAGCTGCTTTGCTGCATCTTTATGCACCATGGCATTACGTGACTCAAATTATAAACGACTTTACTCATTTATTTTTAAATATTGTAGTTTTAGCAATTAAACTCACAATAATCGTATGATTTTGGTTGTGGCTCAGCTTTATTTTAAACATTGTGACTTGATTACTATTGTGTTTTTCCAAGAAAGCGAGGGAAGGAAATATTTATATTTAAGAGTCAATACGCAAAGCAAGTGTGCTTGTTGCTTGCATGACATGATGTTTGAGTATGAGTTATTTGGTTTTGCTGATACCCTAACATTTTTTTTACTTTTGCCATTTATGGGAAAAATAAAAAAATAACGACGAAGATAAACAGTCTAAAATTAACCATTCTATTTTTACTCATTTGGCTGTTCTTAGCTAAAAAGTTATCATTAAAGGTTCTCTGAATCTGCTCGAGTCCCTATTTTAATTTCCTTTACGAATGAGTGGATTTAGCATAAGCGATTATGCGGTGTTCATTGGTATTCCGATCACAGTTTTAACACTTGAAATTTCCACGCCCAACTGTTAAATGATTGCTTTTTAACTGTTTTCACGTTTCATGTCCAGAATAATCCAGTAAAAAAATTGCTCAATCACGACATGGTGGGCTCTCGTCAAGGAGTCCATTGTTCGGGGATCTCGAAGCGAATTTACAGTCAGAATGTCTTTGACCGATAGCTCTGAACAACTCAATCGCAGCGAGTTTAATATTATTTATTTATGTATGCGCTCAGAGTGCATACAAATTAAAGAAAGTGAAATCAAACGAAAAAATACGAAAAATATGAATACGAGTTCAATAGCCCTTTTCTATCTTTCTTTCATATTTCCGTCTGAAATCCACCCTATTTCCGTTTCCGATCGTTTTTTATATGCTTACTTAGTAATTTGGTAGAAAAATATACTCAATAAAGTATTCATATTCAATATAAAATAAAAGCGAAATTAATTCAATTACATTTATATACCCTGAATTTTTTAAGTTCTTTCAGACTTCTTGGAATGCCAATAAGCATGGAGAATTATTTTGTGTGATTTATGATTAATTTGTATTGAATCTTCGCTTAGCTTATTTTATGGAACTTAAAGTTAATTTTATAGCGAGAAGACTTCAAATATAACAAAAGATTACAATGTCTATGTGTTCATAGCGGTGTCCTGATGCAAACATTGTTTAAATGCTTTGAGTGAACTTTCAAAACATGTTCATTGTTTAATTATTAGTTATATTAGCTTTCTACCTTACGGAAGTTTTACTATCAACATCATGATATTGGATAGTTTCTATAATATTTTGAACGTAAAAGGCTTAGAGGTAATTCTTGGACATCTTATAGGCATGAACTTAATAAAATTATTTACATGAAGTTATAAAATAATTTATTATTTTGCAATTATTCTTCACACCTCTTCTCACAGAAAAGATAGTGAATGATATTAAATATGCATTTGAATTTAATCAAATAGATTGATTATGAATATATTGGTGTACTGTATCACGGTTGAATGATCATTTGAATCTCACGGGACATTCAAGGCGAGACTCCAGGTTATTCCGTCCTCCCAGAGCGTCCTTTCCAATACAATTCTGTATAATCCTGGCATTAGTCTATGGCATCTTCGGTTGTAATCTTACCACGTCTTTAGATTAGTAGTAACTTATAACAACAAGACGTATCGACGAAGGTGGTCAGAATTAATGCCCATTTAAATTGAAATGCAAGTACTGAGTATGCGGCGCGACGCGAGCTCTGGGCCGCAGTCGCTCCTCGCAAATTAAAGTTTTTTTTTAATTTAGTGATTAATTTTTAAGGATTTCACAAATGCAATAATTTTTCAACTTGTTTCTTACATACTTTTACAATATAGGAGACTGTGAAGACATTGAGTTTATCAAAATATGTGATTGTATAGTAAGGAATCTGAAACAGAACAGCGAGTCGTTAATCCAAAGAGCTCGGGCTCAGCCTGCTACCATGAAAACTAATATATTTTCTCTGTAAAAATAACCCATTCATAAGTCGAACTTCTCCATAATTATCAAGTGCAGGGTTCACAGGGTGTAAAGCCCATCGGTGGCTTTGGTAGTGTGATCCACAACAAGCCTTTATGAGGTGAATTTTTATTGCTCTTGAAATCTACGCGGCTGAGAAATGCTATCGATAGACTGTCCTCTAGCAAAAATATCACTTATTCGTGAACTTAAATATACGAGATGTGAAGCTTTTTGACGTGGTTTTTGTGATTTATTTAAAACCATACGACGCCAACCTTTGTAGAGTGACCGCGACGTTTTTAATTTTTAAAAAAATATCTCTTTGTTACAAGGGCATACAAACTTTTTAAAAATATTTGTAAATATATAAATATAATAATTTTTTCCAAACAAAATACAAGATGGGTGTATTGAATTTTTGTTTTTATGCAATTCAGTCGTTCGCGAAGAAAACACACTGAAGTCTTTAAATTTTTTAGATATGTATTATATACATATACTGAGGTGTAAAGGTATGTCTTGGGTCTGTTTTCCATTACCTAGCTCATTGAAAAGTGCATATTGCATTAAAAGTGTAAACAAAGTGCGATGTTATATCGATGGGCAAGTCCTCGCGAGCATCTGGGAAACAATGCGCGGCTCCGGGGCGAGCACCCCGGCGCTGAAGGGCTCTGGCCTTCAGGCAGTTCGAGCAGTTTATATGGGTGTTTTAGTATTCTCGCCATAATAAACTTGAAATTATGTCCCGAGCTCGCGCGTGCATTGTGCGAGCTGTACATGCGCTTTGAGAGTCCAGCCGACCGGCTAGTAAACGTATTTGTAATAAATAGCTTCGTTCGTTTTCAATTTAATTGTTGCATAGTAAACATTACGACTTAACGGCGCTTCAAAAGCTGCTTGTAATTGCTGCTGCACTTTTCAGTATTGAAAACCACATGTTTATGTCTTAACGTAATACTGGTAAATACATGCAGCAGAAGGTCAATGGCATAGCACTTATCGCGATTTAAAATGTACAAATAATAATCTCGATTTGTCAAATTCTTAAATAAAAAATTATAACTAAAAATATTACTTTAATAATAAATCGCAAAGAACGAATTATTTTGTCTATAATAGAATATATTACCCCATCCCCTTTTACTCTTGCAACTTTTGCGAAATTTATATGAAAGAACCTCTCGAATTGTCTATATTATATCATTTGCAAAATTAAAGAGCCAAAATAACAAGTTATATCCAAAAGCGTAATATTTCTCATTCACAAAAAAATCTGACTTGTGGCATATATTCATATTACATAAATGACACGTTTTACTTAGAAAAACGTTTAATAAGTCGAATTTAGTGTTGAAAATTGCCTGCTGAATAGAGGATATTCACTTGTTGCAATCGCTGACAGTATTTGATAGATTATTTCCCACGACTGCTGCAGTTTATTGGCCCGATAATTATTTTGATATGTGTAAATATATTTATATCTTCCAAATGATTATTAATCGTGATATTTTTTTGTGATATGTCTTACAATTTGATCTTCCACTGGCCTAATAGAGTCCACTGAAACCGCAGTCTTATTAACGCGCACCCTTTCTAGATCATTAAGTATTTGTGATTATGAATTAGAGAAGAAGTTATATAAAAACTTACGTTGGATCTACACTAAATGATTTTTCCAGGTGGGGCCGCCTTTTAGTCTATGCGAAATACGTCCAAAACGGATGTTGAGCCTTAATTATTCACTTAAGTTTCAGATAGTATTACTCTTCAAAATTTCAGTGAACTTCATTGTATTTTGGGTCCTTCAAAAAAATACTGTTCCGCTATGCATTTTTTCGATGATATCGACGTTTGTGTTGATTGATATGCAGGAACGCTGTTTCAGTGTCGAAGGAGCACAAATGCACCAACAATCCCGTATTTCGTATTGAGTATTTTAATATATAATTCGATGTAATGAGTTCTTGTTGTGTCAGTTACGCAAATCATCTTTAGCGATATCAATTAACGTCGGTGTTTAAGCTTATCTGATCTAAAATTGAATCCTGTATTTCCTTTTTACTAAACAACATTAGTATGGTGTTCACTATGTTGCAAGCTGTAATATTACTGAGAGTTATTTTAATTTTATTATAAAGAACATTTTGTAGATAGCTACAGAATCAAGCCGTGGGTTTTCTGAAAATCAATTGCCTATAGCCCACGCAGACATGTCGCTATTTTAGTCAACTGTCTAGAAAATATCATCTTAATCTTTATTTACAATCTTACCTTAGAGAAATAATAATCTTTGCAGTAATTTGATTATGAAGGTATTTCATAATGTTTAAATGTTGTACGCAATTTTTTTAAGCTTGTGATTTTATTTCTGAAAAACTGATATTTTAAAATATATTTGGGGAGAGTTTTTGTTTTGAAATAATAAGTTTAATTTTAATAATAATTTAAACGTTTTGACTTAATTGAGTTCTCCGTATATACCATATCAAATTAGCAAACGATGAATTTAATATGGTGAAATTTATTTTTCTTGTATTGTGTTTTATCTAATTATGCATTATATATTAATTTTATTATACTGTAATAGTATACATGCGACTAACTAATACGAAGCCGGTAATTACTAACAGGGACTATCTACATTGGAAGTACACCGAGTTTTATCGTTCGAAGAATAATAAAACCCAAAGCAGGTTCTGGATTAAGATCAAAGTCTAAATCGGTTGCGATCAAAATTTGTACGGATTTAATAGTTGCTAAGTTATTAAATTTTAAATGTTATAAATTTCTCAGGCCACCCAGTAAAAGTTTACGGTACTGATGTCATAATAATATTGTTGTTATTATCAAGAAATGCTATTATATGCAAATAAAAATAAAATGGATCCTAAAACTTAATTCAGTTTGTGAGCATGTTTACCACTTTACCACGTATTTAGCCAGATAGCCTGTTGTGCTACACGAGTAAACTGATGTTTATTTGTTATTGTACAAAGTAATATTTATATGAAAAAAATCTCCAGTGTTCTTATAAAAGTCTACGAGTTTCAGGTGTTAGAATTTAGATCAATCTAAATTTGTCGTCTATATAAAAAAAAAACCAAAAGACTGCAATCAGAAATTGGGCTGTAAGCCAACTGAACTGTGTCAATCAATCGTGTTCATATCCGACTTGATTTGTATACAGCATTTATCTTTTCTATTAGGAAATTAATTATAAAAAAGCTTTATTTATTGTTGTTTTTGGGGTTTTGTCTATTCCAATCAAACTGATAAAACCTTAATTTATTAATCATTAATTTCACACAAAAGCATCTAGAGTGATAGGGTAGGCCACCTGTGGTAGTTTATGTCCCATATATCAATTTAACTTGCAGTGTTAGGGCATGTTAAAACTAAAATATATGACGTTGTTTTATTTTTAATACATACTGTAATTTTTATAATATAATAATTTTAGTAATACCTTGTTGCCGGTACTTCTGTCTCCCGCGTATGTAGTAAAATAATAAATATGACATAGTCATAGAAAACCATTGAGCCATTGATAGAATATTAGCATGCAAATGGTAGAGTTGCTATGTTTTCATCTGATGTGGAGTTTTTAATTTATGAACTGCTCACGCGAATAGAGTTATTAAACCAAGACCTCAGCAAAAACCTATAAACTTCTAGACGACAAATAATAAAATTTATTATATATAAAAGCTTTTATTATGCAATAAAGCTCTTATACATAACTTAAAAATATATCATTGTGGTATTTCATTTTTAATATTTTTTTCTGTACCTTTTAATTATTTGCACTTAGATTAGATTGATTGTATCACTTGCAGTCTTTACTTACTATGATGATGGATGTGAGGAACTAACTGGACACAAGCTTGCGTATTCTTTATAATTCATAAAGAAACGTTAGATTAAAAAATGTATATATTTAGAGTCTCCACGATCTCTCCGGAATGTTTATTTAATGGCGATCATTTGTTCTAAAAATTTTCGTATGTTTTCCACGAAGGGTCTTTAATAAGACAATAACAAAAAGACAAATATTTTAAAAGCTCTAACTAAATTCATACTTTGTGTTCGTGTTCGTATTGTATTGTTTATTTTTAATTCATCGATCATTCTTATTGTATCTCAAGACATTGTGAAAACACAATAGTTTTTACAAATGTACTGTTCGATGAATACTAAGATGCTTTTTAAGCGTTCGATAAAAACTCAATGAAACCTGTGAGTGTATTTATCATTTTCACGTTTGCGTTTGTGGAAATCGTAATGATTTTTTTACTTTGATCATTTCACACTTTTTTAAGCTCCATTTTATTTATAGGTCATTAAACCGCGGATCGCTTTCTTTTTATTGCAGGGCAATGCTTTTGATCGCGATTTAATTCAAGCATGAGCCGCGGTGTTATATTTGCTACCCATAAATTGTTTTCAATGTTCTCGGATGAGGCGTCAAATGAACTTGGCGCGGTTACAGTTTTAAGAATGGATTGTGTCCTCAGTTTTATTTAATAGATTTATTTTGTGGAACTCCATTTTAATTTAAAAAAACTAAAAAATGACTATTTAGACATTTTAGAAATATTGTGAACGTTTTTATAATAAATCTCTCGGTAAAGAGCCTACCCGTATGTAAAGATTCACATATATGTAACAAACATGTCTTTGAATTCCGGAAGTCCGATGAGTGAAAATTTACCTTATCCCAATAACAATAAATAAATTGTGATATTTTTAAAGTTTTAAATTTTTCATTACGAACTATGTATGCTTCTATGCTCGCAATTCATCAAACTCATATAAAAAGTTAAATTTGAAAATGTTGCAAAGCCCTGGATTCACGCTGAAATGAGACGTAAGATTTATGATCTTGAATAAAGAGTATTTACTCCTAGTGATGTGGTTTTGAATCGGTGTGTTGTTGCTTATTCGTTATCACTATAAGAAAAAAGCTTTTCATTTCTATAACGTTGTCAACTTATTGAATAATATGATAATTTGTGCCGAGTATATTCCATACTTACAATTATATTTTATGAGCTATTCTTTTAATATAGTAAAACTCATTGTTTAGTCTAATCGTTATTGTATATTATTGCATAATTACACTGACATGTTTGAAGTATTTACACATTTTACTGTCAAGCTAACACTCGAGAGGTTGTATTTGTTTTGTATCAGTTTTATTTATTTATTTTTTGACAATACTATGTACTCTCAATAAAAGAGCGGCTTCACCAGACATATGTCATTCGAGGTACTTAACTTTGATCATAATAAAATAAAATAAAAGTTTTTGACAAATTATGATGTGCATTGGTTTAATACAGAAAGCATTCTGAAGCCTGTTTTATATTTAAAAAATTCATGTAAAAATTTGCAAAATATATTCAATTTATTATATTTAAAAAGTGAGATTTAGAGTACAAATTGACAAGAGGTAAATAATTTTCAATCAAATATTAACGTTAGCCATAAAGTAAAATTACGCCCAAATTCTAAAATATTATGTACATTAAGATTTATAACTTTTAAAAAACGTCACTTAAATTTGATAAAATACTATTTCGCTATTTTATTAGGTGTGTTATTTAATCAAGACAATCTTTATTTATTGACTTTACTTAAAGTCAATAAAAACTGATTTATTTTGTGCAGATATGTGTTGATATCAATTCGCATTATGTATATAACAAGTAATTTACTATTACTTGATTTGATTGACCTTTCAGAATTAGGGCGTCGGTGTAATTTTCAAAATCACCTGAAATTCTGAAATAATCCTTTAGTTACAGTATCACATGGTACATGATATAGCATCGGAAGTGATTTAACTATTAAAGTTTAATTCGTACTTATAAATTTTATGGGCGATTCAACAGCGCATTCGGGTTGGACTGCCTTCCTGCATCTACGTATAGTTTAATATCCACTTAACTGGAAAACTTAACTGCAATATATTTATGTATGTATAAATTTTTACAGGGGGTTTAATATACGAATTAATCATATTTTTATCCATATGAGAAGTTTCAAGTGCTTTAGACACAGGAAAAGATTTAGTTTTGAATTATGATTTATGTATTTAATGTACCAATAATGAAAAACAACTGATGAATTCCTGATTGCAATAATAATAATTTATATATTTTGTAGTGAGTAAGATATTATTTTTTGCTATTTTTAATAAATAGTAACGGTTCATGCGCTATAAAAATATAAAACACATTTGAACAATCTGCATTCGGAACTGTATCCAAATGAGCTCGCATTAACAAAAATTCAGTGACATCGATAAAATTGTTACATTCTTAATATCTCTGGGCTTAAAATTCCACCTGGACGACACCGATATGAACACTGTTTAATTAATTGAAATGTTAATGTTATCGCCAGTGGTGTCGGGTATTGGCCCGCGGACGGTTGACGGGCCCCTCGCACCTCCGGCCAGTATACTTAACGGGTGTCACCGCCGTTAATATGACTACTATCACAAACGAGTATGCGCCGTTACCGACATTCTGGACTCAAACACACCGAGGAGGCCGCGTAATACGATTAAACATCAAAAACTACATTTTTCTTCGCCTTGTAACATAACGCAATTTTTCAAGCCACGGCAGTCGAATTTCTGCGATTATGCATTGCGAACGCATCGAAAACTGAATCACCGTTGATTTTGGAAATCGATCAAAAAATTATATTACTTAAAAAAAAAGTCGTTCAATAACTGCCAGCACTGGTCGCGAGGCGTGTACAACAAGTAACGTTCACATCTATCGATACATTGCCATTTTTTTTTATTGGTTTAAATACGTTTTTTCTATCAGTATTGGTGTATGTACAAGTATTTTAATATGTAACAAACTATGCAAGCAAGTAAAATAACTCAAGCTACAATGGAAAGATAAATATCTGTGATAAGTACCCACGTGAGACTTCTGTAGTAACTCATTTTTATTTTAACAAAATAAACAAAGAAGTTATGGTACTACAATTGGTAAAAGAGATACCAACTATTCCGAAAAAAATCTATCTTTTATGTATTTACAAATAGTGTGCAGTAATTTTTTTTTTGTAATTATTAAACAGAATGCCCCATACAAATAATAAGTCACTAAATTATCATTGTAAATTTAATATATCTAGTTAATTTTGCAAAATAAGAAAATACATGTATTTTTTTTAGTTTTATGTAATATGGGTCTCTATAAATTAATTAATTCGTTTTTAATAGAGTTTTGCACCATCGGCATATCTTCAAGACGGCAGCAGCGTGCCTTCAGCCAATAAGCAAGCTGAATTGTGGCAAATGGCTCCTGTCCGGGTCGTGATTGGCCGTCAGCTGGCGCGACCGGTGACAACTTTCACCTTGAAGGTGTTCAGTTTTTACGCCAATGTGATGTTCTTCAGAATACTTCATACTACTGAAGACCGGTTGCGATGGACCGGTGATCGAGGCGAAACATGATATCCCTCCTCATTCTGTAAAAATACACATTATGCATATCCCATTTAATATTTTTACTGTACACAATTAAACAAGAGACAGTGACAGTTTATATTATCATGTTGAATTTAGCCTTTCTAGGTTTTGGCAGACGCTGTTTTCATTTTTTATGATTTCACATTGAGGTACTCGAATTGCATAAAATAATTTTTATTCTGTAACTTTACAAGTAAATAATAATATGACTGTGCCGCATGTGCCGTTGTGTAAGGGGTGCAAAGTTAAGGCTGTTGCGCCATCATGACTACATTCGGACTTTTAATTTAACATGATATATATATATTTTAACATAGTTTCACTGTGCACTATAGCATACTGAATAACTTGAAAATCAGAGGATCATTCTAATCTTTCAACGAAGGTTTCCTGCCCTGTCCTAATTAAAATAATAATTTTTTTAATTCGTCGATAGAGTTTTCAATAAATATCGATAGTTTTATTGGTTGTTTTGATATGATAAATATACACCATGTTCTTTTTTATACTAATTTATATGATTTTAATAAGTAAAGGCAATATAATTTTACATACTTACTATTGCGGCAGGCAGTAGTCGGGCAGACGACATTTTTCTTTATCCTGCGCTACCGCTACGTGTTAGACGCGCATTATAATATTATTATTATTTATGCTTTAAAGGTTCTTGTAGGAATACGAATTGGTGGTTTAATGCATCCAGAGTGAAGTAGCCAATTAGCATTTAACCTACTTGGCCAGAGCTGCATTATAAATTTAAATAGTGCACCTCTGTGGCACCGCCTCGGCGTCTCTAATGGGGGGATTTCATGACATTCCCATGCGAGATGGCCGCGTCGGCTGTCCCTCCATATACAAGGTGTACTTACGCCCACTGTACATGGATTATTAATTCATTCGTCTCTTAAACACCGAAATAAACTATCTTGTATACGGCTATCGAATAAAGCACTCAATAATACTGCGTGAAAAAACAAATACTATTAATTAACTTAGACTTTTTTGGAAATATACTGTAAAAAGCAATTTAAGAATGAAAATAAAACGTCTCTACGTTATAAAAATGAACTTTATACGTTTTACAGAAAAGGGATAAAACTATTATTTAGATAATTTATTTTGTATCTGATATTTATGTATTTTAAACAAAATAAAAAAAACCACGAGTAGCTTAACAAATTAATAGGATTACGATAAACGGATATCTGAATACGTAAGATTCGTTACAAAAACTAGTTTTACCTTTAAATATATGTTAAATTGTTTGGATTAAAGAAAGTTATTAACACGCTAAATACTGCTACGATAATCTAGCCTTTTATGTACGGTCGCGTCTCGTATTTCGGCATAAGATTTAACTTATCGCTTTTATTTTCAATAAGCTGTATTCATTAGGTGCTTATGTATATTTAAGTGTAGGAGTATCATTTAAAAATGTAAACAATAAAGATTAAAATACTTTAACCGTGTTTATAAAGAAATTAAAATATTTTAACCTTTCTGTTTATGCCAAATTTTACAATCTTATTAATAATGCATGTTTATACGAACGGATCCATACTTGAAAGCCTCACTGGTACTTGTAAGCTAATGGATGCAAGGAAGTAGAATAATCAATCAAATGACTGATTTATTTAAGAATAAATAATATATTAATAGAAAAATGTAAAATCAAAAGTATTCTGGTTGAATAAAAATAAAAATAAAAATAAAAAAAAAGATTAACGCTGCTACGTTCTGCTTAGGTTGCCAACAAAAAAAAAAATTTGGTATCTCAACTTTTGTTTATCACAAAATATTTTTCTCAAAAAAATATTGTTATTGTTATATTTAAATTAATTTTAATATATAGGTCGTCCAGCAAGAAGTAGTTTGTTCGATATCTCACATAACGGGGCAGAGTATCTGTCATCCGCACGGAGCCATTGTATTCCAAGTAGACAAACCTCTCGAGCACCACAGTTTGATTTATCTGAGAATTAAGAGACACTCTTTCATGTCTGCCCTTCAATGTGAAGTATGGCAGCCTTGCAAAGCTTGCACTCTGGCTTCGTGAATGTGGGTGAAGAGACCAACCCTGCTGGAGGTTGGAAAAGCACTTTCAGTAATGCACGCAGTCGCTCTTTTTAACATACAATACGGTATGTGCTATCACGTAATTCTGTGTGCAGGCTGTGGGGCTTACAAGGTGTGGCTTAGGTGGTAGCGTACATGGATTTCTATATTTTCGTTATGGAGTTTGTGTTTGTAAAAATATGTGTAAAAAAACTTTTTCGACAATACGATACACACCTGTATATTAAAGCTTATTCAATGCCATGTCACGTCTGAAATAGACATTAATTAAGTATCTTGTCGTTTTAACTCAAGCAGTGTTTCGTTTTTGAGTTCGGAATGGATTACCGGCCCGCCATGTAAATGCAAATGGCTGCCGATAAATTGAGACATCGAGAGTCGCTGATTTTAATCGGCTTCCAAATTATCCGGCGAGGAGATGGTTTGCTGATCCACACAGAGCTGACTGTTGTGGCAGGGAGGCGATTATTTCAAATTGAAAATCATCAATTTTGTTAGTATTGTCATTCAATCGTACTTAATAAATATTAATATTTATTTTCAAATAAATCACTACTAATAACATGCAGAGTGCTGTACTGTTATAAAATAAAATACGAATGAAGTAGGTTTTAGAAACATGCGATCGAGAGTAACGAGGTTTTATGAATGAAGTAAGCAACGTAATTATTTATTCATTAAAAAGTTCCTAATGTAATGTTCTCCAAATATTACATATCATTTTAACTTATTAATTATAGTTTTTATCATAGGCCGTTTAAAAGTCATATAAAATTGCATACTAAATCGCATAAAAAAATATGCTACAATTATTTAAAAAAAATTATTAAGTGTATGATTTCTCTCCCTTTAAAATTTTACTCATAAATTTATATTGCTGTTATTTTGTATTAAAGTATATTTATTTTAAGTTCCTGGTGAAATATTTAAAGCTATATTAAGTCAGTATCACAATATTATTGTCAGATAATATTTACTCAACTTTCTATAAACTAAAATGAATAAAAATATTTTTTTTTTCAATCTACCAGATAAGTCAATTTAAACTGTACTATCCTGTAGGTGTTATTAAAATTTGTAGATGGGCAGATATTGTGAAATCCCTGAAATAATAGGAATTTACTAAAATAAAATTATTAATATATTCATAGTTATGACTTTGAAAGATCTTATCGGACGATCGTCATTCAACGAATTTAATCTTGATTGAAATATTATTTGTAAGAATACATTTTTTTATACTATTAAATATATTATAATGAAAAATTGATTATGAAAGGCGCTTAGTCTTCAGATGATTTCTTAATAAATTATTTATTTTATTATTTAGAAGCGTACACGAGAAGCAGCCTCGTGCACATTGCTTTCGTTGCTTCTTTAGCTTTCGGTTTCCATCGGTAGTTAAATGTATACATATAGTTAAATTTAGTTCTAATTTTTTTGATAGAATACTAAAAGTTGTTGTTCTCAAAATATATATAATTTAACAGAAAAAAAATTGTGTTTGAATTAAAAAAAAAACTCCTAGATTGAATACAATGAATATTTTCATTAAAATTTATTTCATTATATCCAGTCTTAAGTGTTTTTGAGTTGCTGCAATATTTGAATCACCGCGCTTATATTTTATGAAAGTGGAATAGCACACATCAAACCTCGTATTCTAAATTGGCAGAAACGTAACAAGTCAGCTCGGACTACGCTGGATGTATCGAAATTAACATAACAAGGTAGTTAATTTTGTCCGCGAGCCGCCCCATGGGCAGGAACGGTCTGCGGCGCCGGCAGCCGAGGATCGGCTTTCAGAGCAGCGACGGCCAACGGATCTGATTCACGACTGACGATTCGGATAATCGAACAATCCTTTCACCGAAAAATGTATTTTAAATATTTCAAAAAAGCAGCAATTAGAAGGGATGTTTAGATTCACGTTTGTATAAATATTTTTATCAAAGGCGGTTATAGACGCAGCGATACAAATTGTAACCGATTCGAAATTATTATTTATTTTGGGTGTGTTTTTATTGTTAAATAACGCAAAAGAATACGCTATTAGATATTAATCAATCGGTTTTTATTTGAGACATAGCGCGATCTATTATAATTCACGGCTGACGAATGGGCCAAACTCGGCCAAACAGCTAGTGATTCGCGTTGATTATTCGGAGGGCCTAATAAGTGGAAATGATGTTTGGTTAAAGTATATTTTAAGTTAAATTTAAATTATTTATAGACTTTCGGTAAATTAAATTTGGTTTGTTAGTCAAACGATTTCTTGATTGCCGATTAGACCCCGCCACTAGCGCGAGGCAAGCTGAATGGTCCCGGTCTCTGGAATGTTTACTTTCTTTGAGACTTTATTTACAAACGTTCCCGGGAGAGTCAGCTTACACGAACGAGTCTGGCCATTTTGTAAATCTATGGAACTAATTGTAAAATAGTGTTATCTTTCTTTATTTCTGATGTAATGCACACTCAATGCTTGAAAAACTCTAATTTATAATTTTACCGCGACTGTTTTAGGTAACAAATAATTTCATCATGTAGTAATACAATTTTTTTTATATGATTGAAATAACTGGAAATGCAAGTTTATACATAAAATTGTTACAGTTGAGTTATATAATTATTTTTTTTACTGTCATATGTTAATTTCCAGTGTATGAAAAACTCGTCTCAGTTATTGAGATTTGACAAGTGACAAAAGTAATTACATTATTATGAAATATACTGTAATGGAAAAAAAATAGTTTAAATATTTTAACGCCATCAATAATGTAAAAATATCGAATCAAAACCACGTAATTAATTAATATATTGTACATATTTTAGTATACTTTTAGTCGTCACACTTACAGACTTTTTACACTGGACTCAGGAATGGCCAATTAGATTTACGAATGAATGTCCAAAAACCACGTTTCTCTGTGACAATAATAATCGCATTGAAGAGTCAGTTGTCTAGACTACGTGGCAATTACATATTTAAAAGGTTGTTAATATATATGTGATCCCAGGGTTATAAGTTTTTATACTGCAACATTAAACCAAATTAGTATAATAATATCCATGATTAATTGGTTAACTCCTTTTTTATAAATAAAAAATATATTTTAAATGAGGTGTTAAATCTTCATAAATCTCCGTTGTTTTTCCCTTGATAAAAATGTATTTGTTGATGCACTTCATAATATAAAGAGCAGCTTGAGTTTACCTCGTCAAATAATAATTTTATTTGATTTCACTGTTAAGTCATTTCTGTGTGCTTATGACATGCAAAGCTCATAGAATACAATAATTACATTTATTAAATTATTTTTGAAATCATCAAAATGTGAGCACATAGTAATAAGCTGTTAAAAGTTTTCTCATAACTTGTACGAAGAAGTAAAACTCAAATAATCTCAATCTCCAAGTCACATAGCTTATTATATTTGTTCTTTGAATTATGTATAATATGTTTGCGTTGGAAGTTTTTACGTGTGAATAAGACAAGGTGTTCGCCATTGCATTTTATGCAGGTATGTGAATTATTATTCCATTGCGTCTTCTCGGCGTCGAGGATTTTGCACCAGGACGGTGAAATTTTTTTAATTAAATTACAAGATTCTTTATTTTTTCATTTGGTAAATTTACTATAGTTCTTATGGCTATGGTTATAACATGGTATGTGGCTATTCCCTGATCCTGCACGCAGGTTGTGAGGCTTACGATGTGTGGCTAAGGTGGTAACTTAATTTTCGTTAAAAAAAACCCCTTTGAGTTCCTCATATTATAAACATACTATTATTTTAAAGAAACAGTAGCTGTCTCAAGTATACTTTACAACACATTGTATTTTGGTGTTTATGTATTTCAGATCTAGGGATGGAGTACAATAATCACCCCAACATTTGTTTACTTGGCGTTCTTCAACAACTCGGTGTTCCTTCTTGTATAGGGTGCCCTGGAAGCTGTCGGAGACTGTAAGATTTTCACAGTGTATGTGGTGGGGGAGTTTATGTCTGTAAATGTCCGGAACTACTTATTGATAGTGTTCACATTCTTCCCGTGCGCTTCATTAGCGGCCGCTCGGCTCGCGATTTACAACCGGCCGGGCTCCCTCCGTTCCGAGAAGCTCGTAACTCTCAATCATGGAAGTTTCCCGATATGAAGTCTGTGCAGTAAACCCGCCAATAGGCGCGATTATTGGCCTGTACTTTGTATTTATAATGTTAACAGCTCGCTGGAAGCTCGCGGTTAGTAAATGGGGTAGCGATACTTCGCATGATATAACTAACTGTAGGCGTCGCGGACATCAAAAACTACTTACATAACATTTTGTGTATTTTTTTAAAAACATTTATGCCTACAGTATTTCTTTTCTACATGCTATAATAATAGAAATAAAAACTCTCAAATTGATTGGTTGATGAAAATTACTGTTAAACTTAGGACGTTTCCAGTTTTCCAACTAAAATTTGTATATTTTGATGATTTGGTAAAAATAGTGTCAAGTTTATTTACATATTTTGAAGAGCACGAAATCTGACTAGAGACATCGTGTATTTTTCAACTACAGTTAAGTTTTATGAGGAAACGAGTTAAAAAATATTATGAATTATTAAAAAAAAAAATTCAGCAATTGCCCATAGATAATTATTTTACCAATAGTTATAGGCTGGGATTGCAAAATCGTAGACACGCTGCATTTTCTTTTTTAGATGTTTGGGATCCGAGCGCGGGGCGTCTTCAGAGGTGCTGAATATAAACTGTGGTTTATTTACATTTCTCACGTGGAAATAGAAATGCCGTGGGGTAATAACCCGGGTGTTTATTTGTGCTGCGAGTGCACTGCGCCGTGTGAGGTGTAAGGTGTCATTAATGAAGACCACGCGGGCCGTACCTACCTGTCGGCCGCTGTCGGCTGTCGGCTGGCGACTGTCGACTGGCGACTGTCTGATCCGTCGGTATTCGCTAGAATGTAACCAACATAAAAAAATACTGAAATACAAATGCACTTGTTTACCCGTCGTTGAGAATTCGAATTCGTCTAGAAGGCTAAGATTATTTGGTTGAGATGAAATCGTACATTTTTGTGATTTATCTTTGTACAGTCGCGCGTATCGTAACAAGCCGGGACACGACCGCTTAGTCAACTCTTCTGTAATAATCTGTTAGCCCAATACGAATTGTTTTATTTATTCCTAAATATAATTAACATGCAAAACAAACAATTCATTTCATACATTTTAATTTAGAGATTTAAAACCTTCACTAACAGGTGAAGCTTGAGGTTTCAATACTTGATATTAGACATAATTTTTTGATATAAAGTAACGAACAATCAATAGATTTTAAGTGCGTTTTTTTGAAGATATATAACAAACCCATTTACTCAGTATAGTATTTAGATGGTTTTTTTTAATGAAGATTATTTAAAAGCATCAATATAAAGATTACAAAAAGTTACGCATGTACATAAAATCGTATGATATGCTTAAGAGTAGAAACACTTGTCATCTGTTTAATAGATTATTTACATGAAAATCATTGCAGTATCAGATTTTTGTGATTTGCCCACCCTTTCACGAATATATCCCTTGAGTAGGAGGCTGTTTTTTTCGTCTGGATCCTCAGTGGGTCCTCGGGCGAGCCTGGGCAGGTTGTCCGGAGCCTCTCGAGTCGCATTTCGGATGCTCGCTGTTCAGATTTCTAACGCGCTTAATTGGTCGTCCAACCTTGATTTCAACTGTCATTCGAATCGGCATATTATGTTTTTTTTATTTTAATATTATGCTGAAAATATAAATCACTTGTAATTAATTGATCAGAAGCATGTAAATCTCTGCAGAACTGTGGCAAAATTATCAAGTTTTACTAATTATGCATATAGTTTTTTCATTTTGGCTCTAAGTAGCTATGTCATAAAGAATTAGAATATTAAATACGTTTTTTCATTCAAAATGAATATTTAAAGTTTCGTTTCAACACAGTCGCCATGTTTCGATTTTTATCAATAATCTTCAGGTCTCTTAGTAATAATGGTCGAAGGTGATTTAGAATGTTTAAAATATATTAAAAAATAAATATTTCGATACCCTGAAATATTGCTATTACTTTTACAAAAATTCCCTTTGGAAATGAAGTGAATGTTTAAATCACAATATGCATTTTATCGATTAAATTTTCAGTTTTTTTATATTACCAAAACCTCCAAACAGTCCAATTATTTATTTTGCATTTAATATATATAAGAAATACTAATATTAAAAAGAGATATTTATAGTAAATACCTGTATAAATGTTTACTTCGCCCATCTCTTGAAACGCAGATGTTTCCACTATTTTATTTTATGTTTTTTGACATAGTTTATTTTTTATACCCATGACATCTACCAGCTATACATAAAACAAAATAAAGATTTATTTTAATTTAAGACGGTTTATTATATAAATTTATGAGTATCGTAGGGTATTATTAATTAAATGGCAAGTACACTATAAACATCGTAAATCATTTTCCCTAGCGAATTCAAAGCCCTAATAAAAAAACAACCTTAAACTAATTTCAGAATCATCACTTGAGTTATATGAAAATAGAGAAAGTTTGTTTATTTTAGTAGTAAAATATTAGAGTAATATATGATTTAATTACTATAAACCTGTTGTATGAAAGAGTAATGAATAAAATTATGCTCTTGGGCTAAATATCTGCTACGCAAATATTAATTTATGCACGCTACTATATTAAACGTTAATACATTATTGAATATGCATCTTTATTAACGTAGTTTATTAGGTAATTCATTAATGATTTAATTAGTTGATAATATACGTGTAAAATAATTGTTAAAAATGATACTGAAATTTTAAAATATTACTCTCACTTGATTTCTAATTGAGGTAAATGACGTTGCATTACACTTCATTCAGAATTTATAGGATACTTAATATGACAGCAAATTTATATTAGAAATATTATTTTAGTTTTGTTTGTTTGTTTCATAAATTTTTCATTTAGTGAGAGTGCTTTTGCATCATTTGATACTCCTTTTTGACCACGGGCAGACTAAACAAAAACTACAGTTTTAGTGTCTAAGTTAGGGTCAAAACTCTGCTGGTGAAAATTACTTCTATCCCCTTGAAATTTCATAAATATGAGGATTTTCTTTGAACTTTGCTTTGACAATATTCTGCAAGTTCAAGTTCAAACCGTTTCAGACTCAGTTATTATCTGTAGATTCAAAGACTTGTATTATTTCTTGTTTGGAAAAGCATTGAATTATTAGCAAAGTGCTAGAATTTACCAACTTGAGAAAATTACTATGCCGAAAAGACTTAACACTGAAATCTCGCTGGAGATTCACCAAGTGTTATGTCGTCTCTGTTCTTCTTTATGGTATTGATACCTGGACACTTTATACAGCTACAATGCAAAGAATTGAGGTGGCAAAAATGTGAATTTATAGGAGAATCCATAAAATACCATGGGTTGGCCGCGTCACAAATAAGAAGTATTGCACAGAATGCGCAAAGAAAGAAAACTTCTGACAACGGTAAAAAAAGAGTGAAGCCTCCTATTTTGGCTACATTTTTCGTGCAGTAAGTATAGCATCATACAGCAGTCCAAGGAAAAAATGAAAAAAAGAAGGGGCGTTGGAAGGAGGAGGTTTACGTGGATATAGAATTTGCACCAGCGGGTGGAGGTCGGAACTAGTGATACTGGCTCAATATATAAATATGTTCGATGAAATGGTCACCAACCTCCTATGAAGAGAGGCACCATAAAAATAGTTTATTATTATTTTTAAATATATCAGTAATGTCCCATACGAAAGTGTGGCATGAAACAACAATTGAATGCATCAATCATAACAGTTTATTGACTGTCATGGTATAAATACTAGCATTTTAATTCCTAGAATGATTATATTATTATCCAACAGTATAATTGAAGTGCGAGACATGTCGGCAGTTTGTATTCGAAGCCAGTGCTCCGCCTCCCCTCACTCAGCCTCCGCAGCCAGACTATTTGAAATGTTATCCATCATTTGGGCACCTCGTCACTTAATTTGGATGACTGTGCCGCGCCCGGCGCATACGCTACATCTCACCGGGATTTACGGCCAGCCGGATCACTCTCCGGTGCTCGGTTTACACTTGACACTTTAACAGTTAAGTTTTTTTTTTTGAGACATTAAGCATTTAGGAAAAATTATGTTATGCGAGGGTTTTTTGACTCTCACGCAGAACATGAAAAAAAAAAAAAACGTCTGAAATGCAAAGGTACACCTCTCTTTGATATTGTGCTATTGAGGACATCAGTATTGTTAATAGTAAAGTTTGACTACTTCTTGAAAAAATACGCGAGCTGCAGATAGTCATGTCGGATGTAGTCGAGTCGTTCGCAGATTAAACGTTAGACAAAATATTACAGTTTCAGTGTTCCGGCTGCATAAGATTTACTGTCCGACTGATAGTTTTCCTTTGAACCGTCGTAGACCACAGGAAATATCTCTGTTCGAAAATACCACGAGAGTGTCTTACACGGGGTGCGTGGTTAGTTTAGATCTTAGTTTTGTTGTTGGCGCTTTGGAGATTTATTGATTAGATGCCCGTGGTTCTATAAGTGAACACCCACATGTCTGGGCCAATTAAAGAAAATGCTTCAATTCACACACAGTTTTGACTGTAATAATATGAGATGTGCTATTTTATTTAACTGTAAATAATCTTTCTCGCTAAATTATTTTTGTTTTTACTGTGAGTAGTTTTGTCAACGTAAATCTATATTTTTGTATAAAAATTCCAATTCAGATAAGTTGACGAAATTAATAACAATAAAAACAAACCATAGAAAAAGTAGTTTTGCCCGAAAAATACTTTCAAAATTATTTATTGCTCTTCATTTTAGTTCGTGAGTTCTGATGTTTTCGATATTGAGAATGCGCCATAGTCAATAGGCACGCGCAAGTGTTGTTTCTACTTCACAATTAACTAGAAGCAGGGTTCTGCGGGAAAGCTGGACGAAGAAGTTTCAAGAAATTATTTTTGTACGGAGTAATTTATGCCGGCCATAAATTTCCCCAACTCTTCCGAGCTTCTGAGGTGTTAACACTGACTTATGTCGTGATAATACAGTGACAGATAAATAGAGCAAAGAGAATTCAAAGTTCAGATTACTAAACCCTGCCAAATAAATCTATCGCTACTTAAATTAAATTAAAAGCTCAAAAGATATATTATTAATTATGACTTTACTCGTATAATTCTGTCTAGACATACGAGTATATATAAAAAAAATGATATTTAATTAATAAATTATCAATCTGATCCTTAATCTCTATTTTTTGTTTGAGCCTTCAAATAATAACCATGAGAGCAATAACCACGGGAAATAAAAATATTCAATGACCCATCGTATTAAAATTAATTTAAAATAAATAATTTTTTTTTTTTTTTAATTATTCATCAAATGTAACACCCAATGGTTTACACCCAATGTAACGAAACTTCTATTTTAGTTGGATTTTTACCAATAAAAAATCAAATTAAATGTAGGGTCTTCAATCTCTATCAATAAAATACATTTCAACTATTTAATTTTATAGTTTTGCGTGTAAAAAAAATATACGCCCTAAGAGTAGTACTTAAGACATATTTAATAAGATATTACAACTACTTGGCTGTAGTTGTTGCCGGTCGGAAATAAAGCTTATGGACAAATAAATATCTTATTGTGATCTTAAACATTAACGAATTAGATATATGAATACATTAATTCATTTTTGAATACGAGGATTTCCACAATATAAAAATAAATGTGCTACTTTGGTTTGGCAGTGTAGGTCATAATTATTATTTTATATGAGTTTCTAGAATCGCGTAACATTTAACTTCAATTAATCACATTTATATTGCGATTTAATTGAGATATATGTTCCGAGATATTTTAATCGGAGCTTCTTACCTAATCTTCATGATCTTCTTGAGAACATTTGGTTTATTAATAATAAAATAGTCTTATTTCTTATATATATATATATATATATATATATATATATATATATATACATATTTTTTTGATCAATGTTTCCCTAAAGAAAATAGTCAGGGGCACAAAAGTTTTTTTACTTCTTGCTTCGATAATTGACGAATAAAAAAAAATAATTTTACTCTACAATCTATCCTTTTAAGTATGTCTTGAACATTAAAAGAAAAATATGTGTCTAGATAGATAAACTAACAGAAAAGTGATTTCAAAGAAATGTTTTTATTTCTGAATACATTATAAGCAGACAATATCCACGAGTAATAATTTAAGGGAATTATGGTATTCACAAGAAATACTGACTCTTAGTGGGCAGTATGTCTCTTTGTTGACAATAAAATCTCCCATCATTAAGATAAGTAAAAATGGTTGAAGTGTCTTACTTTATCATTTTATTCTTTTGAAGGTTATTTCACTCCATTATAAGTACTTTTTTCACTTTCAGAAAAAACTGGAAAGAAAATTCCTATTTGATATATGTGAATTGAATATTACTCACATGATAAAGTATTTATATTACTTACTTGATAAAGTAATTCAATATTACTTTTCAAGGTTATGTTCGGGAAATATCCACAACTCAACTTAATGTACATTGAGATTTAAAGTAGAAGTACTTACATTACAAATGTTTTTATGGAGACACATTTCTTAGGATCGTTTTTGATTACATATTTATTAAATAATATGTATTTGATATTATTTTTGAACAAAATTATTTCATGCTATTTGCACAAAAACTTAAGATTGTTTATTTGTCTGATAAATAGTTAAGATGAAAAATTTATTTCATGTACAATAATTTTTCTACTGTAATTACCACTAACCAATAAATATATAAATTTATTTCAATACATACATTAGTTATCTTTAATCAAGTTCACTTTATTTTTTTACTTTGTATTGCTTAGTTTGTAGTTTTCTATTAAAATGCTTTTCTCATCCCTGTTTTGGTTGAAAGGAAAGATTGTTTTTGTACTACTGCTACTGTAATGATAATAAACTTATCTTATTTTTGTTTCCATGTTATTCGGTTGTATCTTTTGTCACTCGGTGTGTCGTTTGACTGAAAAAAAAAATCAGCGAGCGAATTATAACATAAAAGATAGACTTCTTTACGAGCCTCTGACTTGCAAACATTTTATTTTCGTGGACTCACTTAATCTAACGGCTATCATCGAGTCTAAATATTTTGAAAACTTAAGCTGCTTAGTGTTCATTTATCAAGTGGATTTCCAATTAAAACTTCATTGCAATAAACTTGTTAAGCTTTACGATATAAATATATTTCTGCTCTTTTATTACTTCCATACGTGTTAATTTTAGATACAAGCGCATACTTGAGAAATATTATAAAAAAATTGTCTTAATGATTTTTCTCAAACATACTAATTATTTATATTTGAAAACATAAATATACTAAACATATTTTAACTAATTAAGTGATGGCCATTGTGTGGGGTGAATTGATGATTATTTAAAAATAAAAACTGAGTTATTTAATATGATAATTATTTTAATATACAATAAAAATTAACAACTGGAGATTTGAAAATTCAGACTACTGTATGGTGTGGTACTTTAACTGATGATTTCCATAAATAAATGTTGGATTTTTTGCGTCCATTTAACAATGCGCTAATATGTGTAAATTAAAAAAATAGCTCATAAGAATTTATAAATTATTTCTTCTATTTATTATTGCAAACGAACGCAGTCGTATTAATCAATTATAACTGATGGATAGGTTATAAATTCGAGATGTTATTTATATGGTATACAGACCAGAACAATAATATTTGTCAACATTACGTTATTGGAAATCGAGAAAATGTTTTAACGGCCCTCACATCTCAAGCATTTGCTTGAAGTAAATATTTGCGTAATGCCTTCTCAGTACAATCGATGTCGGTTTATTGAACGGAAATTTAATATACACGGTGACTACATACTGTAAAATTCATCAATACTCTCTTTGGTGATTTATGTTCTTTTTTATGGTGAGAGATACATTTTAATGACAATAAACTTTACGTTATGATGCAAACATTACTAGAGAATACTTGTCTTTTATAAGACGTGTTTAAATAATTGTGATTTTTTGTTATAATCCATTGAAAGTATATTTTTATGCAAAATAGATAATTAGAATTAGGGAAAGTGGATAGTCAATGAATACAGTTTCAAGTTTTTGCGGTTATGTGCGACTTTTTATCTTATTTGTTTTAAATAGGAAATTGAAAATAATGGATGAACTCACATTTAATCATTATCAAAAGAGTACTGCGATTCATGATAGGAAAATAGGTTGATCATTTAACTTTGAAATGGTAATCGTGGACTCGGTCTATTTTAATGGATATATCTAATTTTCAAGTATATAAATTTCTTTAAAATGAAATATTACCTACTCTTTCAGTTGACATTTTAATTCAACATCATCATTTTTATAGATAAAATATTTTAATTGTCTTATATTGAAACGTATTTATTATTTATTTATATGTTTAAGAAACATGACTATTAAATTTACGTATACTTATTCTTATATTTTATACTCAGTTTTGATCTAGTTCACACGCTATAGAATTTAAATTGCTTGAGGTATCGATGAAAAGAGAAACTGTTAAATGACTTACCGATGCAGCAGCAATGAGGGGAATTATTTTAAAGTCTATATTTGCATATCGCATAATAATACAATAATTCACAAACAACCATTTCTGCAAAGAAGAATTTATTTACGCCACCGTTAAGTTTCAATAATTTATAATAATAAATATAATATAACATAGGTATTTATGATCATAAATAGTTTCTATTATATGTAATCAATTTTAGTACTCAGTAGAGTTTAATACTTAAACTCTATTTTATCATGTTATAATTTATAAAAATTCTTCGCCCATGTGTATTTCATATTAATTACCAATGACACACACCTTGTGAATAATGGAATATTAAAATATTAAAAATTCAAAGTTCATGGAGCTAAAAAACGTTTAACAACAGGTATAGCACAATAACAATCATGATTTTTTAGTATGAATTGTATATCATTACAATGTATTATGGTACTATTGTAACTTGCCTGGGTAGAATAATTACTCCAGATTTGTCTATTAAATTTATCGTTTCTGTAGTGTAGGAATTGTGTCTCTGAAGTAAATTAGCATTCGTCCTTGGAGGTGACAATTTTATAGCTAAAATAAATTAAGCAGAAAGCAAGAACTACATTCTCCTTATTATTATCTCTCTGTTTTATACTTCTAAATCAACCATTTATTTTAAATAATCTTAGCGCCAGCTGAGCTATTGATTTATTTGTGTATATAAATGTAAGTTTAGGATACAAAAATATAGACAATAATCTTTGAAACATCGTATTTGTGGTAACTCTTGTTTTTTTTATACATCCAGCCAATAAACCGCAATCAGTTAACAAAAAACCAGAAAAAAAATTAGCGAAGAATGCCAAAAAGGTTTATTTTTTAATTAAAATAAAAATTCAGTTATAAATCATCACTTTATCATGTGTTGTTTTTTAGTAAGATTCAACACTATAACTACAATTGCATCAGTTATCAAAAAGATCGGAGTTAATTTATTTTTTATTGTACAACCTGCGCCAGAATCATGGTACAACCGCATACAATATTATAAGCATAGCCCTAAGAACTATTGTAAATTAACTAAAAGAAAATAAAGAATCTTGTTATTTAAATGTTACGTTTGCTCATAGTAAAAATATAAGATTAAGAAATTAAAAAAAAAAAAAAACAATTCTAAAAGAAGTTGTGAAATTTTTTTTTGTTGAACGAATACAAACGCTAAGCCATTGCGGAACACACATTGAGTGTCGCTGGCTTCGATGAGAGGTCTTGGAATATATCCGTGACAGATGACTGACTGCTGCTGAGCCTGCAGAGGAAGGAGGCCTCGGCATCCATCAGCGCGTGTCGCCACGGGGAATACCACGTGGAAATAAAACATCCCCGTCCTTATCCAAAGACTCAGGAGCAATTCGAAGAATCGTCTGTATATTTAAAGACGTTAAACGGATGATCACATCTTTGGTGCCTTATTTTATTTTGCCATTTATCGATCTTCTTTTATTTGAAGAGGAACAAAATTGTCAGATATCAATTGTAAGATTAATGTTTTAGTTATATATTATATATTCAAAACCATATTATTGTTATATATTTTTTACTGTAAGAGTTATTTTTTGTGAAAAAAAATGTATAAGAAGAATACACGAAAATAACACTGAATATCAATTAAATTTAACATTAACTATAAGTACTACACATTATTGACAAAACAAAAATTTTAGGGATACTCTCTAAGCGCATGAATGCGTTTATATATTAAAGTTACCAGGCAATGCGTTGAATCTGAAAAAGAAACGCAGAATTTGCAAATATAACATGTTATTTGTGCATTTGTGTTGTTTCTGCAAAAACACCAAGTATTATGTAGAATATTGTATAAAAAAAAATTGTAAAAAAAATCTGATAATCGTCCTTTTTACTTTTATTCTTTACAAGTGTGAATTCTTTTTAAAAAATTACAAGTTTCTTTGAATGATTATTTAGGCTGTGCTTACAGTGCGGTGTGGGGCTTATTATATAGAGTGTCCCAAAATTAACGCAAGATTTGAATTTATCGCCATTTTTGCTGTAAAGTTTTAAAAGCCCTAACCCTAAACTGTCAGCTGGTGTTCCCAAAACTTTACTGCAAAAATGGCGACAAATTCAAATCTTGCGTTAATTTTGGGACAACCTTTACAACATGTGGCTTAGGCGGTAGTGTGCATGCTTTTCTCTTTTTTCGTTGCTGAGTTTGTGTATAGAAAAAATACGTGCTTTGATGATTTGGAACTCCCTTTTGCGTTGGGCGAATTCTCAAGCAATCAAACGCAGCCATGAAGGCGATTGTGAATTCCTAGTTCGCGCAATAAGGAAGCAATTTATATAATATCGAGGCGTCCACAGTCCGGGGCGAGACACCGAGGGGTTCACCTCTTACCTCGCGGGGTTAAGCGCACTGTCTCTCTGGCCATAAATAACTCCCCCGGCGCGGGACGGCCCGAGATTAATGTGCGGCCGGGACGGTCGATGAAAACGTTTAAATCGTTACAATTCCCCAAGCCAAGATCTACGGCCCCTATTCACTCCGCGGGATTCTTTCTAATTCGAGTTCTCTTACATCGGAGCTTTCTCTTATTTATTGCTTCATACAGTCGCGCTTTAGATTTTTGGCAATGGACTGCCTTTTGCTGTGTTCCTTCCGTACTGATATTCGTGTATAAATATGTACCTCAAGTGCTAGTTTTATAAATAGGTAAAGAGATGATAAATACATGCCTCTCCTCAGAGGTGGTTGGATAAATTTTGTAGTGAGTCCCCGGGTCCTTCTATATCGCAGTTTTGTATTCGATGGAAAGGTATGCGTTTGAAGGTGGCCAAAGAACTTAAATGTAACCAATTTGCGAGTGATGTTTCTTGCAACTTTTCTGTTTCGCTTTCTGGTTTTTATCCTGGAGCTTGTGCGGAGTCCCGCGGCCGGTAATTGCCGGTTGTTTACGAGGTGAGAGGCCCGCGACAGTCATTGGCTTTGTAAAGTATGCAAGCCCGGGGCTAGTGGTGCATTTTGCAGCGATTACCTGTAATATGGCAGGTAGGAATTCCTTGCAACTCATTCATACCTTACTCGATATAACGCATTTTATGCACTAGATTAAGGCTCGAAGGTGAGTGCAGGTGTGATGTTTTCAATGACGTGCTAGAAGCATAAATGAAATTGCGGTGACATGAATCATTCAGAAGTGTACAGACTACTTTTTATGGCTTGTAGAACCAAAATTATATCATACGTTACAAAATATACAAAAGAAATTTATTACTAAACAGTTTTGTAATATTCTCGGACTTGACAATGTGTACTCTCAATAATGATTTACGATTCGTTCATGATGTAATGGATAGGCCGCACTGTCGTCTCTCAAATTGTGGCATTGTTCCCTTGATGACGATATTTCTACTTTCCAAAAACAAACCCTCACACACAATGTATGCCGCAAGTGGCGCATAAGACGTATTTCGTGATTATCATGTTATTTATGAACGCATTCATGCAAGCCTCTCTTCATAGAAAGACGTACACAGTAAATGAAACGTATGCGATAACAAATATAAACATTACAAAATCATGTACTTAATCCAACTAGGGTTTCCAATACCAGTACCCTCGTACACAAGGAAACTTATATAGTTATATTTTAATAACAGCATTTGTGATACATAAAATATACTAAAATATACACACATATAAACAGTAAGTTTTATATGTAAAATCTGCATTCATACAATCCATAAGAAGATTTAGTTCATGCGTATAAAAATATTATAGGAATATGAAGGAACCTTTCAAGTATCTGCCTTCTCGTAGACATAGAATAAAAGTGTTTATTTCCATGTTTATCATAAAAGGTTTTTTTTTTTGCATTGTTTACATAGGCAAAACCATAAAAAAACGTCTAAAATATAGGAACGCTGTTGTTTAATTTTCATTCAGTTATCAGTTGTGTCGCCCCGTGAATAGCCGGCTTTAATACAGTCCGATGTCGGAAGCCCTGAAGCTTCTGTGGTGGTCGTGAAAAGGTGAGCAAACATCATTATTGATGAGTCAATATTTCATGTTGTTAGTTATTCTATAAAGTCTGTAGGAAATGCAGTATTTAAATTCAGTCCACGCCTCCTTGCATTCTCGTTTCTCACTCGGCTCAATCATTGCAGTGCCCGACACGGAGTTAACCTCTCATCATCAATTTAGTCGATTAATTCTCGTAATTATCTTATGTGGCAAATTAATTGACAAACGCACCTGCTAAAGCAAACTGGTTCCCTCGAATACAACGTGGATTTTTCCGACAAATGAAAGAATTTTGTAAATATGCATTTGATTATAATCGCAAGAATAAAATTTACACATTTCACTACATATTTATAGCTTTTGGATGTGAATTGGTAATTTTGTTAAAATAAGTCTTGATTTTTGTTATTACGTCATCGAAAACACGAACTCGTGGTCTTTTTTATTCCCACACAAATAAATTTATTAAAATTATTATACGAAAATCCAAATATTGAATTTATGAAAATATATATTTGTTTCCGTAATAATTATATAGTAAAATAAATTGTACAGACCAATTAATTAATTTTGTTTTTTAGAGTGTTTCAATAATTATTGTTGGTATTTTCCATTTGGTTATTACTAAAATTTTATAATTTTTTTAGTCAAAACCACAGCTAGATCTTTCGTTCTACTTTGAAGAATTATATTATTTTAAAGTCCGATACTCATTATAACATGAACTCATGTTATCTAAATACCGAACCCATTATGTGAATTCGTATGTTAAAAAAATATATTTATTCCATTTTAGATGAAATTTACATTTAATATGCATTAAATACTTGTTTATGTTTGCAACTTACTGCCAACGATTGCTTTATCAATGACATAGAATTTTCTTATCTTTCGAGCCAGATTTACATATACAATCCATCTTTATGTGGTTTTGAATTTTGACAACCCATAACATGTTATGAAACTGACTAATACTAATTATACTGCAGAAACATTTTTAAAGGATTTTTAAAATCAATATACTATTAAAAGTGTTAAAAAAAACATTTCACTGTATAATTTTTTTAATATTATTATATTGTTTTTCAAAGATAAGATACATTAATATATTTCTATAATTTTAGGAGAAAAAAAAAATTATTTGCGGAAAATAGTATAAGCTGCAGTGTGAAATATTTCATTATATTATTGAAAAAATTTATTCATTTAAAACCATTATTATTGTAGTTTACAAATCAATTATAGTTTTATGGTCAATGAGGCTTTTTCATGAATTATGATTATTAGGAATTTTTTAACTTTAGTTAATACCAAAGGACAGTAACAATCTATATGGTAGACAAGAAGGCAGCAGCCAATAACATGTAATTTGAAGATATTTCAAGGCGGTTGAGGGAGCAAGATTAGAATGGTAGACGCTTTTAGTCGTTTATCCGAAGACAATTGTACCGACATTGCATGTGTCAATACGCAGTGCTTGAAAAAAATACAAAATATATATAATCGTAACCACTAGCAGAAATGTCAAAGTACATTGAATCAATGGATTAATATGACAAAAACATTCCAAGGTGAGTCGGCTTCCTTTTAGAAAATCTGGCGTGATTCTTTAATTTATGCTCGATTCTCAGAAAAAAGCGCTTTGAATCAATAACAATTAATTTCCGATTGTTTTTTTTAATCTGGCACCTGCTGATTAGACGTCGTATTTGAATAGAGGCATCAATACAACTCTGACGGCCGAGAGGACGCCCGCTGTTACTTGCTTTTGCATTTATATGGAAAATTTCTGCAGCGGTGCCATTTTGTGTTTATTTATAAATGTCACTCTTCCGTGATGATCTTCGATGTAATAAAAAAAAATAAAAAAATCATACTTAAATCGAAATGAAATGTGTATTGGGATCCCTGGTCGAGAGCTCACTGGCTCGATCCTCTTTGTCGCAGGTGGATCCCATATTGTTATGATTGAACGTGATATAGGTGCGATGCGTTAGTTGATATAAAAAGTTATTTTTTTACAATTATACATATGATATATATATTGGATTACGTAGTCACTTCAAAAGGATGTAAACACTCTAACGAAACGATTCACTAAGAATACGGGCAAGTGAAATCAATTGGCTGATTTCTCAGCATTTTTAATATTTTTAAATGAAATGAAAACTATTAAAAATGCTGTGCAAATGGAATTTGAGGTGCATCGTTACGAGAAATATTGTGGTTTTTATCACAAGTCGCTGGCGCCCGGTGGAGTTCGATTCCCGTGTAATTATGGAGTAATTTACGGTTGCCATCTGTGGATCTAGTTTGCACATTAGTTGCTAAATTTATGTGTTTATTCATTGAAAAACCGGTTGTTCATTATTGTATATTTAGCAGCAGTTCCTAAATGATGGGTCAGGGCATGGGGGAGACTCCTGGAAGCCATTACTTATCATTCCTAAGGATCGCATCTAGCCACCATATTTTGGTGAATATTAGAGACCTTTTCTATTTACTGCTCTTCTAAATTACGCAGCAAAGTCGATTCCTGTTGATTCTTTAGCTGTTTCTTCTTTCTCAGTACACCAGCTCCCCAGAAAATGCATTTCGTTGGGTATAATAGTATACAATAAGGTCGATTCTATCCTATGTTTATCTCAGTTAATACAGAATGATCTGTTCGTTTTGTTGTTCGCTATCTCAGTAAATTTACACATGTTGCTTTATTTGTTCAAATTATAAATTTAAATCAGTATACAATTACGTAACAATATTTCATCGTCACAATGTCATAAGATTTTAAAATATCGATTTTATAATAATTCTCATTCAAATATTATTTAAAATAATGAAATTATTAAACAATTATCTAAGTGTGTTTTTTGTTTATTTTTAAAATGGTTCAGTTATAAAAAGATGTACTTTACAGCTTTCAATAATAAAAAAAAAAAGTATTGAAGTTTTTTTTCTATCTTTTTGTTTTTTGTGATATGTAAGTTAAATGTAAGAATTATAAAATCTAGGAAAACACAAAATTGTAATGATTTTTTTATAATTCAACCAAAAACGCGAATCCTGCTGTTGATTGTATGAAAGATTAAAATTTTAATTAATTTCTCTATTTTCCTTTATTTTCACGAACTTAAAATGTACACATATAAAAAACTTTTTGATTTTCACTCTTTCATGTAGATTTATTAAATAAAGCGTTAAAATTTTATTATTATCACGAATCGATAAAGTTAATTCATTGGTGAGTAAAATAACGCTATGTATTTATAAATTTTATACAGATTTAGAAGCACTGGCATGTCAGTGGCAATTGGTGGCTATTTTCTCACTTAATTAAGTTTTAAACATTTAGCTATATGAGTTGTAGGTCGGCCAGGAACTATCATCTCTACAATTAAATATTCATGGCGACATTATCCAGCCATTAATAATATAAGTTATGTGATTGAATTCAGAATGCAGATTGCATTATCAAAGATGCGTCTATTAAACTAATGTCTTTAATAATTTAAAAACTACTTGTTTTTTTTTGTTTTCTCCGATAAACTAATAAAAATATTATTTAAATTAAATTAACCGTTCATTTTATATTTTAATATAACAAGCATAGCTGCTATGTTTTTTAATTACATTGAAAATGCGAATTTTAATTACAGTTAGATATTATATCATAGTATATGGTTATTTGGTTTTTGTTGTAAGGCTTTTTGTGAAGATTTGTGATACTTTTTCACTCTTAATTTTTTTATGTATAATTGAGTATATGTTTTTGGATAAATTTTACTAATAATAATTTATAGATGAGACAATAATTGTGTTTATGATTAAATTATTAATATGGATTAAAGCTGACATTTCTGTCACAGCTTACTTGAATTTGCATTTTAATGCATATGGCTACTATTTGAAGCAAAAAATGTTGTACGTTTAATTTTATGATTAAATGAAGAGGAAGTGGGAATTTTTTTTAAATTTCACAGACCTTATACGTTATTATAATCATTTAGTTATATGTAAGTCCAAAATTAATTTCCATTAATATCAATGGGTGTATATTTATTTGGGCCATTTGAAAAACAACTCCGTCTATATCTACATTTTACATTTATTGATTGTAATAAAAGTCCAGAAATTCAATATTTTTGACAGAGAGTACTTGGTGGAATTCCATTTTAATATTTTTAATAAAATACTTGAGAGATAACAGAGCTCTGTTTGATAATGCCAACGTGAAAGGAACCGGTCACTAATAAAAACGAAAAATGTGGAAAATCACTCAAGTATTTTATTCAAAAATATTAATAAGAGTCCATCAGATTTTTGTAATGTCAAATATACAAATATGATTAGACGCATTTTATGTACAAAAAATAAATATTTTTCAGAAAAACTTTGACTATTTGAAGGTTTTAAATAATTCGATTTTTTATTATACAATGAAGTCAAATACTGTGTAGGAATATTTTTACTTTCCCTCCATTAGCAAAGAGATTTGTGAGTCGGATTTTCATTTTTGACTTCATACGAATTCTTTAGCATAAATTTGTTACTAATGCATGATTCTGTGAACTCACGTGGAGATATTAATATCTGTCCCACCCGCACTGCCCGTTGCCATGTACGGCACAGATCCGTGAATGCATATTCATTCATCTAGTCCAATACATATGGTAGGCATTACTGTAGTTTTATTAATTTCATTGACCTATTTAATTAAATTTTATTATTTACTGTTATTTTTATGATTGAGGTAATAACTACTAAAATAAAATTTATTATCATTGACTTAACAACTCATACATACTTTCGTTTGAGATGAGTTTGTGATATCTAAAAATAATGACAAACGTTTGAAAAAGCAGAATTCTTAGCAAATAATACATAAATTTTCGTATAAAAGATATAAACGAAGCAATCTTACTAACAGAATCGGAATAGAAGATGAAAACGGGAAATAGAGAACGTAGTGGCATCAGCGATATCGAATTGGAAAGTCCATTTATATACCTGATGGCAGGCAACTTGTTGCATTTCCATTTACTTGCAAATAATATTAGTTGACAATTATCTTTGATATTGAGCATCTTTGTAGTTTAGTAACATTGCTTTATTATTATCACATTTATCACAATCATTGAGGGTATCCTGCAATAATAAGGTAGTCGGTGCAATAAAGCGTACTCCATTCCATACTCCATCTCCTCACCATTTTCAGTGAATAAACAAGTCAGAATTGATGAATTATATCTGGAACTAAAATGCAACCTGAAAGACTAAAAAAGTTATTTGAAAATTATAATTATAATAATATATAGTTTAAAAAAATATGTATTTTTGCGTTAAAATTTTGTGTAAAATGGTAACAACAATTTTTACATACGCTTATTGTTTGTTTATGTCTAACTTTTTATAGTGTAAAGGCGTCTTTCTTAAGATATATTATTGGGATTGTGGATTATTCAATATTTTTTTTGGTCTACCTACATGTTGTTGGAATAGATGTTAAGAAATTCAATATTTTTGACAGAGAGTACTTGGTGGAATTCCATTTTAATATTTTTGAATAAAATACTCGGTTTCGCCAACCTTTCACAAATAAAAACGAACATGTGGAAAATCACTCAAGTATTTTAAGAAATTCAATATTTTTGACAGAGAGTACTTGGTAGAATTCCATTTTAATATTTTTTAATAAAATACTTGAGTGATTTTCCACATTTTCGTTTTTATTAGTGACCGGTTTCGCCAACCTTTCATTTTGGCATTATCAAACAGAGTGAGATTTTATATAATCATAAGCAATTAGGTAAACAATTGTTAGAGGGTTCGCCAACCTTTCACGTTGGCATTATCAACTGCAACTGTTTGATAATGCCAACGTGAAAGGTTGGCGAAACCGGTCACTAATAAAAACGAAAATGTGGAAAATCACTCATTCAAAAATATTCAAGTATTTTACTCAAAAATATTGGAATAGATGTCTAAGATCGCCACATTTTAAAGAGAACGAATTTGTATGAATCCAAAAATCAAATCCACGAAAAGGTGCGAAATAATTAATGCCACAATCGAATTCCATGCGGCCCAAAGCTTGGCAGTAAAACCAGAATCCGGCCTCGACAGGTGTATCGGTTCAAAGGCGTCCGCGGTTTCATTCAGTGATCGCGCGATAAGAGGCGACTCGGCCGGGCCGGGGCGCGGCTTTGTCACGCCGCCCGACCTGCGTAATGCGATACGCTTCGTATCACTAGCCCGAATATATGTGCCCCCTCAAAGGTTAACTGTTTTATTTAACTGCTAACTCGGTAACCTGGTGACACGCGGCTCGACCCCGCCGGGAGAAGTGACGCAACTCGAGGCAGGCCGCGAGACGATGAATCGATTATCTCGTGACCATTTCATCGAACATATTTCTATCCTGGGGCAGTCACACTTGTCCCGATCTCCAGCCGCTGGCATAAAATTCCGCATCCACGTTAACTTCCTCCTTCCAATATCCCTATTTCTTTCGATTTTTCTTTGGACAATCGGCTCTATTTACTGTAACAAAAAATGTGGCCAAAATAGGAACTCTCTCATTTGTGACGCGGTCAACCCATGGTATTTTAAGGATTTCTCAATTGTGGATTCTCCCAGGAGTGTCCAGGCTTCATATTCATAAATTAAAACTGAGACGACATAACACTTGGTGATTCTCCAGCGATATTTCAGTGTTATATCACTTGAGCGTAGTACTTTCCTCATGTTATTAAACGTACTGCGAGCTGTCTCAATTCTCACATCAATTTCCTGGTCAGGACTCCAGTTCTCTTTTAACCAGCCGCCCAAATATTAATTTTTTTAAACTCTCTCCACTACTTTTTATTTGTCAATACCGTATAATTCAGAAAATTGTGGCAATCAATTTTATATAAATATATATAAGCGTTTAATTCGTAGAGTTGTAATTGTATAAAAAATATTTTTATTATTGAATATTTTAAACTATGGTTGAATATCATTTTTATTATTTTAAGAGACGTTGGAGTTGTAGTGAGCCCAAGATGTAACATATTATAATCCATTGTGGCCCTCCAATGTTTTCAAATATTTAAATATGTCATACTCGTTTAATCAGATTGAATTTTTTATATCATACATAAAAAATAATAATATGTAACATATTATATGTGTTTAAATAAACGGTTTTATATTGATCTTTAAATATGATCATATTGTATACGCAATGAAAAACTTTATAAATAGTAGTCATGTGGTAGTAGTGGATCTGAAGAAAATAATGAATTTATTGCTTTGAATCTGCCTTAAAGGCAGATTAAAAACCTGGGGGTTTTTGAATTATCTTTTGATAATTTTATCTCGCAATCGATTTTTTATTTTATTTAAATTGAACAACCCAAACTCAGATGACATTCTGATAAGATCGCTTAACTCGACGGAAACACTTTGATATAAATTTTTATTGCGAAAATAATTATCCGAAGCTATTCCAATAAGCGATCTATAAAATTAACAAAACGACCACTTAAGTAAAAACAATTTGTTCTCAGTAGAAATACGTGTCCCATTAAAGAATTTTTATCAATGATTTTCGGTTTAATTTCGTTTGAGAAACATTAAAAGCGGAGAAAAAATACACCCGGCCACGTTTCCTCCGCCGCCAGGCCGCGGTACTAATCTGATGGATAATTAACGAATCCATTGCTTTCTAATTTTCGGATTTTATGTCGATATGATGCAAATTCACAGGTGGATCAAATCTAAAACTATGAGATTCGGCCGATAAAACAGCAATTAAACGGTTATTTAAAGCTGGCGCGACCGGACCGCCTTATCTCCGGACCGGCGCCATATTTGATTTAACCCTTAGAAATTGGGATTGTATATTTGAATCGAAAATCCAAGGGTATAATAACCAATACACTCGTTTCAATTGATTAACGTCGGTATCATTTAGTTTATGCAATACATTTCGCGTTTTTAATTATGTCAAAATCGTTAAAAATTTATATAATTTCACTATCGATAATTTGATTGATTTCATTTACTAGACATTGAATAGTCTTACTAACCTTTTAAGTTCATTATGGAAAAAAATTAAATATTTTTCTATGTTATCATTGTGATTTCTTTCCTCTGCGGTTGCGAGGGGTTAATATACCTGCGTTGCCATATTCCGATACGTTCTGTGAAGACTGCGATTCCGCCTGGCATTTAACACGCAGATGCATATGTTAATGGCGTCATACTACAAGACCGCTGATATCCCAAATGCAATTAGCTATCTGGATTTATTGATATTATTTCACCTTTATTTATTTCTTACGCTTTATATGTGTGACAATTTCGTTTAATTTGATCGATTGACTGTGATAATTTTTATTTGTTTTCTATTAAATTTCCATCTGATAGTTACGTATTTTTTAGTGTACTCGCATATCTGTTCAAAACTGATGAGACGGGAAACTAAAGCCTTTTCGGCTGTATAATGGTGTGGCGTTTTTAGAATTTATTTTATGTTTTGTTATCTATAGTATGTGTATAGTAAACAAAAAAAAAAAAAACAATATATGTATATAATCGCTGATACACAATACTTATTTTGTTTACATCTAACTGATGAGAATGCCTAAAATTTCTCAAAGAAACTATTTATCATATATAAATAAAAGTGTTCGTAAGATTCAAACAAAAAATCGTAAATAATATGTAAAATATTATTGTTTATTTTATTGTTCACCTCTAGACAAGGTGTGATTTCAAATCATTTTATAATTAATAAATGAACCATAAACGCACCTGTCGTGACCACTTACAGTCAACATGAGCTTAATGGGTCAGACGCGATTGAGTTCTTACACAAAAAAAATACCATAAATAGATAAAAAGCATATAAAAATGTAGCCGAGAAACGTACCCGACTTCTTTATTACGCTATAAAAATAAATATTTGAACTTATACGCCGCTTTACTACGTTAATTTGTCAGCGCAGTCATAAAATATTTGACACCGCGCGACTCGCGGGCGGGACTCGGGCCTTCTGTCGATTGTAAATTATGCTGTTTTATTTATTTATTTTTATATTTAATTTTAAAAAATCTCATTCAGGCAAAACGCTTTTTTTTAGCATTGATGCTACATGTGATTGAACTCTAATTATGTTTGGAAATATATATATAATTGGGTAAGGAAGTTACAAATCGATGGATCGTATGGATTATAACACAAGTCAATATTGGTCAACAAGGTGGTCAATATTAATGAGATATGACTTTCGAGTGTTAAGTCGCGTATTAATACGTTTAATTGATTTCTGATTAAGATTTGAGTTTTAGAAATTAAAGAGAATTAATTTTAATATTGGAGTTTGAAATATAACGAAAAATGTAATGCAACAGTTATTGCTATTATTTTTACCATTCCTACATTATTATATCATGAACTTTTTTTTTTACGTAATTTCAGTAATGAATAAACATTAACTATGAAATACTAACATGTATTTAAGGCAACACTAAAGTGCATTCCGAGGTTTCTAACTAAATTAACTGCCATCTTGCCACGCTGGTTGCCTTGCTCCTCCAATCGACTACTACTTTGTGAATCTAGTTTTACCCCAACTCCTTTAATACATAAAATATCAATTCTCACCGACGACATTTCATTGGTAACCTGTTACCTACACAATAATATTAATGATGAGTTGTGAAATTCGATATTATTGGAATTTAGCCTGTTAACACATTGATTTACGTTTTATACAAAAAGTGAGTAACAGCGAGGAAGAGATAATGTTTGGTAAAATGCTAATTTTGGTTTTATGTTTGCGTAGAGTTGGTGATATTTTTTATCTGATCGTCACAGTTCTACGTCCAATAAAATTAATATTTTTTAATATTGGTATGTTTTCTGATTATAAATTAATACCTTCTAATGTGCTAGATCATCAGCAATATTATCTAATTTTTACATAAAACTGAAGAGGTGGAACATGTTACTGGAGTTGATTAAAGTGATGACGAATAGGAAATATTTTTTTAAATTATAATGATTGATTATAAAAATTGGTTTTTGACTGGTCTATATAAGCGTTTGCTTGTATAGACCAGTTAAAATTATTGAACGCAATAATAGAAAATGATGATTATAATAATATTTTATATTGACAATAACTCAAAAACACCGAGCTTAAATATTTATTTTGCTAAATAATATTAAATTTGAGTAAGTAATATTGTTAATGTTGTAATTGTTATTCATTGGAACTAAATATCAACTATTAACAAATATAAGTATTTTTGAATGATTCATATTTTTTCTATTTGTAAAATGGTAATTCGATCAGACCTGTTTTCAATTCACAAACATATACAAAGCTATTTTTCAAAGGCTTTTATAATGTGGGTTCATTTGATTTTCCGTGATTTATGAAGCAAATAAAATCGACGTGACATCGTAGCAGGTTCTCAGTAACAGGTTTATTAAATGCAATACTTTCCTAAGCATCACAAAATATATAGGTGCTAGCACGCAATGTCACACATTCTGAAGGAAACAAGCATCATCAGTCAAACTGTAATTATATGTTTTATCTCTATCTTGAAATTAAATTACTATTTGATTCTCCAATTATCACATTGAAATTAAATTTTACAAATGTTTTATATGTGAATATATAATCACCAGTTTCATTACAAAAAACACTTAAATTAAGATGCAGTAATAAATCACGCTTTCAAAACAAGCAGCAATTAAAGCCATCTCCAATATTTATTTACTCAAAGCTTTTAAGTATGAAGCGTTTTAATTTATTGCTTGCGTTTGCAATAAATATAAATTAATACGCCACCGGGGACGCCACTGTGTTTTGGCAAATTTAGACATAACAATGCACTGCGTGCGCGTCATATGCCGGCATAGTGGCGGCAGATGAAGGGGAGGATAAAACACGATAATAAATACGTTCAGGCTCGGGCGGAGGGGCGTGGCATGCAGTTAGCTCTAACAAATTGCATTCCGTTTGTAAAAAGCTTTTGTAGAAGCGTTGTCCTTCCAATGCATGAATTGACAACCCGCGATGCAAAAAAAATCAACCCCAGAATAAAAAAAATACCGAAAGCACAAATTAATTAGTTTAGTCTTTAGAAGATATTTTGATATTTATTTTCTTGCAATAGTACTTGAAAACATCAATAGCTAAAAAATTTTTTCAAAATCAGCAAATACTTATTTTATCATAGTATATATATAACTGCAATTTTAAAATATATTAGGTGTGAAAACAAAAATCTACATCAGCATATATTTATGCTGAGCCAGTGCTCATGGTTTTCTTAGAGAGAATAGTTTAGTGGGTCCACGGCTCTTCCTACAATTCACCACAATTTTATATTCGAAGGAAAGGTTTGCATATTACTGCAGCCCAATAGCGTTATTGTATATTCCCTTTCTTGCAAAGCTTTGGATTAGATCTGATGCTCTTTTTGTAGCAGGCTACAGAAACAATAGCAGGAGGACAAGGTACTTTCAGACCACATCCCTGCATAATCATTCCAAGTCCATTATTCCATTACTGATCCTATACACTCGCTCAAGGTACATAATGGCAGCCATGCACAAGCAACAGAATAAGGAAAGCGATAACTATACGATTTTGAAAAATAAGTTTTACTAGCACTATTTTTTATTCATTGACTAGATTCGGTAGTCTTATAAATCAATTAAAAAATGTCTCACGATTGATTTAAAATATCAAATAACATAAATTATTTTTTTTCATACCAATTGTTGCCGACACAACGATAATAAAGCATGCAATGGCTAATAAAGCGTTCCGCGGTATTCGCACTGTCAACTCGGACGTCGGCCGAAATGGTTTCAGGAATTTTAAAACACAATGAATTATTCCCGAGGAGTTTATTATATCGTCTAATGCTAAATCTACGGCCGCAATAAATCTTCAAGTGTTGTCGGATGGCTTTCATCGAAAAGTCTCCAAACAATGGGACGCTTCGGATTCTTGTTTCTTTCACGCAATGTTTTATTTATTTTTAACAATTCAATTTGTGAACAATGTAAATAGAATGATAAAAAGCAGGACAATCAATTTAATATTGATTTAAATATGAATCATGTTACCAGTAGTAAGAAATATTTAATATGATGTATGCGCAGGAATAATATTATAAAATTATAATATTATAAATATTTCTATCATGTTTCATATGAAATCGTACTTCAATTTTCGTGGATCCTTATACTTTTGCATATTTATAAAATCGATAACTCGTATATACATTTTAGGATGTGCTCTTTTAATGCACAAGAGGCTTGTTTGTTTTATACAAGTCTGGTTGTGAAGGAATAAGTAATTGGAAATCGGATGAGTGTAGCTCATTGAGTCGACTAGCTAGGCGCGGAGCGGCGGCATTAAAGAGGTTTTTCTGTATTTGCTTATATTATATTTGGTAAAGAAAACAATACTGGTAAAGGTCGATTTAAAACTTTTAAATCTTATTTTACAAGTATCCTGAACGAGGGCTACTCGATACGTTCGTTGTAAACGGCCTAACTAATTATTTAAGGGCTGTATTTTGGACAATATTACCCGTGTAAAATGTTTTTTAAATATTTTTACTGTGTGATAAAACTAACCACAAGAACACAAAATACACACTTTTTATCTATTAATTATTTTAAGACGGAGGACAAACAAATCAATCATGTGCAACTATATCAGGCAAGATGACGTCAATATCCCTAGCACGCCTTTTGAAATAGTGAAATTACAGATGTCAAGTGTGCTATTTTGGGCGAGAAATCTAGCACGTTTGAAATGTTACAAACATAAATGAACTGAGACAACAAGATGCATTTGGTTTCTTCCAATAACAAACGTGCTAAGAAAAACAGTTCAACTACTTGCATATGCGAATGACATCGATAGCGTTGAAGAGCATAATCTCCTTCAAAGAAACCTTCTGGACGCTAGTGTCATCAACAAAAATTTAACTAAAATAACTGAGTGTAACCAAAGTAAGTGAATACACAAGAGAGAATATTCCCAGCCAACAGGTGCGTCTTTAGTCTGGCACGACAGTTTGAGCTCGAAGTACCAATTGCACTCTGAACAAGATTCACCAGGCCATGAAACATGAAAGCTGCGTAAAAAATATCAATAGAGTGTAAAAGTAATTCAGTTAGTGATTGGCTACTGGTTGGGTAAAAGCCGTCAAATAAGCGTTGTAAAGCAACCATTAAGAGTATCAGAAGGTTGAAAATCTGAATGAGATGAACTGGAATATTGAAGCGTCGGGCATGACCGTTGTCTAGATTTCTTTGAAGAATAATACTAAAACGCTACTTAGCACCTAAATACCTTTTCGTATGTGCGTGTATGTTCTATGTTATTCATAGTAAGTCTTCGAAAAGTCACAAAGTTACATCCAAAACAATGTTGCATTATTTTTTTGTGGAAACGCGGTGATGTGATTGACCTTAATATTCAGAGTGCACCGCGGCTCTAGGAGCGCTTTTATCCAACGTCGATGTAAGTTTCCCGAGTCCGAGATGCGGAGGCACGCGCTCTATTTAGATTTAGATATCAAGAGGGACCGCGGCTGCCAAAACACGGCCCAGCTTAACTGCGAAAACCACTTAAACAATCAAAATATCCGTCAGGAGTCACGCGACAGTCGGGCCCGGCGACTGCATTGTCGCGGGTATTTGTGTATTTGACTCCCCTCACCTGCAGTGACTCGACGCAAACAGTTCGGATAACCGACTCGGCGAAAGAACACTCAGTGGCATGTGACGGTCTTAACGTGTTACTGTGCTTTATTGACGTTATACATGTTTCTCATTACATTACCATCCCAGGACTGATGGTAGAAACGATAAGCGAAAGCTTTTTTTCACGCTGGTGGGATGGGATGGAAAACGAAACGTATAAAACTTTATCAATAAATAGTATAATACTCTAAGTTTCCTTTCATTTTAATGTATTCTTTCTGCTCAGGTTTATGGTTTTTATTCACAGTCTTCAAACATATAAAAGCGACGAATACGTATTGGTTTTACGACTTTACACAATCTTTTTGCATTCATTAAAATTATATGGGCAACTATGCTTAGATTTACAGCCGTATTAAAATTGTTGTAAACGTCCGTTTTGAATTAAAATAATTAATTTTTAATCCATAAGTACACATAAAAACTATGAAATTATCAATTTAACACTTAAATGTGTGTATCTGCAACCGTAAAAAGTAAATGTAAAAAATGGGGATTTTATATTTTGCATGGGTGTTATTTACACAGTTCTTTCGTTTTTACGAGAATTTTTTTGAATTCTTACTTTCTTAGCTCATGAAATAAATTAAAATTATTTTTGAAGTTTTATTTTAGATCAAAATAATTTTGTTACATTCCTTACATATTTTCATAGATTAGATAAAAAGTTTTGCAATTTATGGGAGTGAAGCTTTTAGCTTTAAATTGCAAATTACAGTTAGCACGCTGTAAGTACGCGAGGTATTTACGCCTTGGGAAATTTTTACAATAAATTCGCAATCATTTCTTTTTGTAATGTAAAATATTACTTCATTTTATTTTTGAGCGATGGTAAGCGTTACTGAATCGCTTTGTTTAGAGATTTGGTAGAGAGCTTTTATTTTAGAAGCTTTATAGAGCAAAATGCTAGAAATAACTTGAATTGATTGATGATTTTAACAAAAAAAAATAGTATTGTAAAAGAGAATGCAAATTTTATATGGTTTTATTGTTTTTAATACAATATAAACGAATCTTTTGATTTATTTTTGGGTATAGTAAAACGATTCACAATTCTCTGCAATATGCAATAAAGCTGTTGTTAAATGTGTATATTATCTGCTGTCTCTATTCACATGAAATTTCATATTAATCAAACAAGTTTAAAAAATTAAGTTAATTTTTTAAAACACGAAGCACGAAGAGCTCAAAATAAAGTTTAAAAATATAAAGACATTTAATTGATAAATACATAATGTAATTTTTTTAGTGATAACGTATTAAACGTTAAACATATTTGTATGATTAAAATATTTGGAAGTGAAATAAAATACACGGTACAAATTATCAACTAATTATATATTTTTTTTGTTTCAGGTAAGAGAATCAATTGCAGTTTTCTATTTATCACTACAGGTATGGAAAAGAAAATTTATTTTAGAAAGATTGCCCGAAATATTCTTTCTACTATTATAGGTATATATTAATATATAATTTTTTTTTAAATCATATGTATTTTCTCTTTTTAATATATTACTTGTTGTATTAAAAAACCAAAGGTTTAAAAAATCAAATAGGAGATTAACCAAAATGTTTTGTTCACGGAGACAGCTCAATCTGCAAGATATGCCCGGAGAGAAGTGAGTAACTGACAGTTCATCTCTGTAGCAAGGCCGGAGAGTTTTATGTGTTAAAACCTCTACATGCTGTTTCAAAACTCATGACATCATCCAAAAAATTATATTGATATGACATCTGCACGATGCACAGCTAAAATTGTGTTTTTGTCTGTTTTGTAGTAAGTTAATTAATCTATAAAAAAAATTGCTGGCGACAAAACTTTAGACTTCTGAAATATTTTTGTATTTATTACGAAAAAAGTTGTATTTGCCACACACAATTTATAAATTATACCAGCTTATAATATTAGGGTTTTGTATAATTTTCTTTGGAGCACTACATATTTATACTTGTTACAAAGTATATTAGTGTGTTTAATTATATATTTTGACTATGCTTTACAAAAAGAGCTTTGGATGTACATTTTAAATAAAATTAACATCTCTTCCTATGTAAAACTAAAAGCAAAGTATATTTTAATACAATATATTGAAGATTTTAAAAAATTTAACGGATCGTAAATATCATAAAAGTCCATCGCCAAAAACAGTTGAAACATTCATTCGTATTTGAATACCTAAAGATTTATTACATAAAGTGGAAACCTAATATAATTATATTTAAATTTATTTATTATAGGAAATTGGTGACATGGTCAATCAGATAATTTATATTTATATTATTGTTTGAAAACAGATATATAAATATTGAATTAATTAAATTTGTCATTGAAATTTATTGGATTTTTTATTTGCTTATTAAAATACGTGTATACATTCTGCAGAATCATACTTAAGGTGTTTGATCGGAATGTAATATTTCTTAAATTTAAATATAACTGACGCACGTTGGACCGCAGAATCACCTCTGGGCTTTAGCTTTCATTTTTGATAGCTGAGAAACGGTTAATCCAAAATTGAGGTTTACAAAGCAGTCATGGTGATGAAAAAATAAAGACCCAAAGAAAATAAATCAAAACGCATATGTTGTCTGCAACTTTATACACTTTTATAATTTTTGATAAAATGTTCTGCCATGGAAACTAAAAAAAACTTTTTTTTTTCGTGTGTATTTACTGCTAAAAGATAAAAAATTACATGTTTGATATATGAGTACTATTCTACACATTTTCAATGTTGATTTTGCAAAGAAATGTATTTTTTTTATCTGTTTAAATCTTTTATACAAAGTTCCTAAGATTTATACATTTTTTTTGGAAATAATTTGATAGTTGGAGTTATTCATATGATACTTATATTTTCAATTGATTTCATGATGAATTTCCATATATTTTAAAATACATTTCAATGAAAAATTTACCCTGATGTACACGTTTAAGAGAAAGACAGTTCATACTTTTCGGGAGTTTTATAGCATAATGAACTTAATTTTTAATTTATCGTTGGTTTTGTTTGAGCCCAACGAGTGATTATTTCAACCATTTTTAATACTAATATTTTACATCAAATTCAATAATCATTCGTTATTGATTTCCGTTGACAGTGTTTACTTCTATGCAGCGTTTAAAGTCTTTAATCAAAACACTCTCAACGACCGTCTGCGGCTGGAATACAAAGTTGCGACGTTTTGTTTGCAATACTTTTACACTTTATTTAATTCCAGAGTGGCTCTGGTCGGTCCCTTTATATTTCAATCTCTTAAAATAATAAAGCGAACGTTTTATTCGCAAAAAGAAGCAAATAGATCCGAGCACGGAGATCGCTTCACGCCGCGGTGTAATTTGCCGAGGCGTTTCATCTTTACGCGCTCCGTCTGAAGATCGGCTTTTAAAATGGCGATTTGTTTTCCCGAAAAATCTCGTAAACTTTCGTCTCGCGGGTGGTACTTCGTGTTTTCTTCGTCTCAATTCTGCCAACAAATATATCCACAGTGTGCATTTCAAATTACCAGACTTTTTAATGCAGCACATTTAAAATTGAACCACGCTTGCCAACAGAGGGGTGGTCAACTGTTTTTAAAAAAATAATAAAGATAGATTAAATATAATGATAAAAGTAGCTTTGTATTTTGTCTTTACTTTGAGTTTATTAAAATTATTTGCATTACTAGTTTCGACCCAAAACACTGGGTCATCATCAGATGCATAACTAAAGTGCATAACTATGTTATAGTTAATTCAGTTTAGTTATGCATCTGATGATGACCCAGTGTTTTGGGTCGAAACTAGTAATGCAAATAATTTTAATAATCTCAAAATACACAGGTACTTTTATCATTATAATAATGGATCTTCACGAATCAAATGCCTTGTCCCTCAACAAGAATAGATTAAATATTTTGTTTACTGTCAAATCGATTCTTTTTATAAGAAAAGTGTGCTTTTTGAGTATTTATATTATTTTGACAATATGTTCAATATGCATCCAAGGGTGTCATTTAACAAAAAAGGCAATGTTTGTTTAATTTTTATTTCCTGTTAAAAATATGCATTTAAACAGAGAATAAAATCAGTCTAAAAATATACGTTTTAAGTTTCGTTTTTGGTGTGGTCTCTCAGTCAACCATGATGTGATGCCGGTGCCGTCAGTTTATGTGCATTGTCAGTGCACACTCACTCAATGGGTTGAAAGCTACTTCTGTTGAATTTAACTGGGTGTCGATGATGAGGCAGCACTTGATGCTGCAGCGGACTCCAGGAGCGGCCAGGTTTATGATATAATTTATGGCCGAGATGAAATGAGCCTCACTCGGCAGCCACCAAGTGCCTCACTGTGCGGTCAGAAATTCTATATTTGTGCCAAAACTGTGCCCAACAAACATATTGATTTATACATATCCCTGACCGTGACTAGTCCATGAAAATATTACAAAACATATACTTAAAGTAAAAATGATATAAAATTCCCTGCGCAGTGGTTTTAAATATTATGTTTAATTTATTTAACAAATTAAAATTAATTCGCTTATTTATAAAATAATTTACAAGTCAAAACATTTGATTATTTTATTGGGAAAGGTATATCTTAGAATTTCAAGCACTTCAAGCTGTTGTTTATATAATCATTTGTAAATGAGAGTCATTGAAGATGGAGCTTTGATGATAGCTTTCAAAGTGAATATTTTAGCTTACAGAACTTATAACCGTTGCTCCAGATTCTGTTAAATAAACAACTCGAAAAATTATTGCTTAAATTTTTATATCAAGCCACTAGTGTGAGTGTACACAAATGTATATACGCGAGATTTATTGACTAGAGTCTATCCATGTATGGTTTATCAATGTTGAATTATGTAATGTTGATGTGACTTCTTATTTAACTTAAGCTTGAAAGTTTTAAAATATGCATGAATTTACAAAGATCTATTTTATAAATATTACTACATTTAAAATATTCGCTTTGAATCAAATAATGTCAATATAACTTATTTTAATATATTCACATAAACACAATAACATGAATACTATCATAAATTAAGGAATTAGGTATTGTATATTTGACCGTGTATTTTGATTATAAATAAATTATTATTCTCTATTTTCAATATTTTTTTATTTTTATATCAAATTAATTTTAGCTTAGATTTCTACGTTTACAAGTTTTAAGTAAATATTTAAATTTCATATTATCGATAAACAAATAGAAAATAAATTGTCACAAAATTCTCGACGTTCGTGCCACGGTCAATATTCCCGAAGAATGTCAACGACAAACAAAAACAGCACTTCACATAGTGCATGGCAGTGAGAGCCCTCGTAAAGGGCACTCGATATGGAATTCGGGAAATGTGTACCTGCGGCTTAAATTACCGACTGGAAAAAATCCCTAGGACCTGGTACCAGAGTCCTGGGAGACCGATGACTATTCATAAATAAATGACGCTCATTTCGTGGTTCAATAGTCGAATAGTCATTTGCTGACACAAGTCAGCAAATGACCCTGATAACAGTAACTTTTAGTAATTTACCAATTTATTCACACAACATTGCAGTTGGTGTCAATCTAGATAAAACAAAGTGTTAATAAAATAAACTGAAGCTACAAAATAAAAAAAAAGTTTATGTGTTATAAAACAATAAATTAAACAACTGGCTATTCAATAAACGGAACCCACTAGACTACACTATTCTCCCTAAGAAAACCATGAACACTTGGTCAGTATTCCCAGTGCGATGGTCGCCAACCTCCTCCGAGGAGAGGCACCTGAAGAATAAGTCAATATACATGTTCTGTGGAAAGTACCAAAAACATAGTCGTTTAAAATTTTCAATGAGATCTTTCATAATATCTGAAAATGAGACCTATGTACATATTTAAAATTTGCAAGAAATATTGAACTATTAATAATTATGGTGTCTTGATAATAATGGGTGTTTATAAAAATCGATTAAACTGCATTGAAAAAAAATATTAAAAAATTCGTTTATTCATCTTATAAATTTGACATAGGTTCTAAGGGCTTTGCTTACGATACAGCAGTGGTCCCCAACCCTATGCCCGCGGGCACCATGGCGCCCGCCGGCCGTTTTACGTGTGCCCGCCGCTGTGCGACCACGATAAAAAATATTTAAGTTTACAATAAAATGCTATGAAAAAAATTATATTTAGTAATTAAACAGAGAAATATAAGCGAAATATATTATAATTTTCAAAATAATAATTATTTCAATATAATATTTTCAAATATCATGGCTTTTGAAAAAATAAATGGTGCCCGCCACCAGATCGGCACTTTAAAATGTGCTCTAGGGTGCAAAAAGGTTGGGGACCCCTGCGATACAGTATGTGACTATTCCCTGATCCTGCGCGCAGATTTTGTGGCTTACAAATGTGTGACTTAGATGGTAGCGTATATGTGTTTCTCTATTATCGTTATTGTGCTTTATTTAGGGAAAAATATGTGTTAAAAAACCTTGTGCGCGTGTCGATGAAACGTGGGGTATTTATTGAGCTGAGATTCGGGTCGTTTGCTTGCTTTTCCCACGCCGGCCTCGGAACCCTCGACGGGGCCTTGTTTCTGTCTCGACTCGCGTGATACTTCTCAAGAGGCTCGGCTACCGAGAGGGTAGTTTTTTTTGTCTCCTTGTGCGTTACCCGCTATTTCTAGTTTGGATATGAATACAAATTAGCTGTGGCGATGATGTCACTCTTATTTTTATATTTTGACATATGAAGTTTTAACCATAATCCAATTTACGTGAAGTGAATTTTTTTCTACCTTTGTATCGCTGTGTGTTTTAACGGTTTAAAATCATTCAAATTAATAATTTATTAGTTTTAACACGCGATCATCGATAACTGAACAAGACAATGAAATAAACGGAAAACCCGCTGGTCTATTGTAGTGCTTGGGTAAGTTTTAATTTCATAATAATCAATAGCCGCCACAGACTTGAATACAATCCTTCCAGGGTCTCCTGACGTATCGTTTGTCTGGCTGGCGCGTTCCTAAATTTCTCCTGCCGCATTAAAAAAAAATACTACAAATAAAAAGTTTCTATTGATACCTTTCGTGTTTGTTTATTTAGGAATAGAATCTATTTCCCTAAATGACTAACGCTCCTGTCACGCTCATTTGTAAGGATGTCAGAGACAGTCAGTGCAGCAGGGGCTCATATGCAAGCTAATAAAATATTCAATAAATCCTATGATATTATTTTTATAGTAAAAAAGTATGTGTTTTTAATACTGAGTGGTTTAATATCAACTGTTTTATTCTTCTTCGTCAAGTGATTCTTCTCAGAGGAAGCTGGCGACCATTTCACTGAGCATATACTCATGCTGAGTCAGTGCACATGGTTTTCTAAGGGGAAACTAGTGAAGTATCAAGAGTGCGAATACCTTCGTAATATGTAAAATCATTTAATCAATAACGTTTTATTTTTCAAATGCAGGTTTATTTAAATAACCCTAGCAAATATTTTTGTACAACACATAAAAAGTCTTAGTTAAGATTTTTTCTTAACCTAGTGTATTTAATGCTTGGATATATTTATAATTTTGACTTTAGCCGTTGCCGCAGCTCTCGGGGAGTGTGCGAGGTGTGCGGGCAGTGGCGGCGCACGAACTTTTTTTCAACAGCCCCTATGTCCAGAATAATAGGAGAAGAAAAAAAAACATCACGGGTATCGATGACTAAAGATCGCGTTACCAAATATTTCTCTTATCGGTCCGGCGTATTGAAATGCATTGTCTATAAGCCATCGGGAATTTGGTTTTTGTGTTGCATAATGGGCGGAGGTTTGTAACTTTGTCGTGTTTGGTTTTTTGCATTTAAAATACAAAGGTATTTTAGACATTTCGTTGATTTTGAAATTTAAGGAATCTTGAATATGTTTATTTTTGTACTATTTGAAGATCGTTTGAAAAGATGATTTTGTGCTGTATTTTTTTTATTTATATTTTACTATCGGCCGGCGCCGAACCAAGAAACCTCTAACAGTCTAGTCATTTTGTATCGATTCTTCGTCACCAAATAGAACTTTAAATTATAAATAATAAAAATATTACGTTACAAGTATTTATAAGTTTCTTCGAAAAAAGAGTTACGTGTGGGTCTTACTAAATAAATTTAATTTGCAAGAAGTTTTTCAATGTTTTATTTCACTATTAAAAAAGTACTTAGGTTTATTTTTTTTTATGTCATAGATTTTATAAAACAACAGTAACAACTATGAGTTTGTATTTTAAATATTTTCAAAAGACCGAACATGTTTCCGCAAACCGCTTTATTTGTATGAAATTTATGTCTCTAACCGAATTGGGTTTTAATTATTTCTTTCGTACGTTAACGACAAAAATATAATTATAGAACATGGTTAAAAGATTTTTAAGGGCTGAATTTCTAGAAAAACAAAGCCTAACTGAAGGCTGCTAAGTGCATGGTGCTAATATGAAGTGCTTATCCGACATAAGCTGAGCTATTTATCTGAGAAATAATTGAAAACCTTTAGCATTTGAAACAAAAAATCACCAGAGATAGCTTTGTATCGCGCCGCGCCGCTACCCTCTCGGGTGATTGTTTACACTTGAGTGTTTTCTGTTTACTGGAAAAATAAAAATATACGATCTCTTCTAAAAGTAACAGGTACAATACTCATTGTTTTTTTTTTTCTGCAAAAATCTATTATTCTTGAAATTGAAAAATACCCCTAAACTTCTGTAACAAGAGATTACAACGACCTCATCCTCTCGTGCTATGTTCTGGATTTTGCTTTGTTAATTTTCAGAAATGTGTTAGAATGTCAAATATATTATTTATCGACGAGCAGATCGCACGAGACATACAAGCATAGAGTAAAATTATATATTTTTTTAAAAAGCTCATATTACTACATAACTATCATGTTATGTGGTGAGGTTTTTTTCTAAAACTATATTACACATTAAAATTATTCTGACTCAAAAGCACTCTACTCGGTCATAATTGAAAAACCTCTTTGTTTCTTTAGCCGTAGATTTTCAATCAAATTATGTTTTTGGAAAAGTAGATCAGTGTTTTCTGCAGAATCCTGTGCATAACTAGTTGTCCTTCCTAAAATATTTACCATCCCTGGCCGCTTCACGGAAGGACGGGGGCTTGGGAGCCCCATTGTTCCCACCCCTGGCGCATCTGACCGCCGGCTCGCCCGGATTTATTATCTTCCCTTTAAAAGTGTTGTTTATTGCACACAGGGATGAATTATTTTTTTTTACTCTTTATAAATATAGTTATAATTATTTATGGCATTAAATATCCTTTAAAATGTAGTATACTTGTGTAAGCTTTAAAAAAAACTTATTTGTTAATACAGGGTGTCTAAAAAGAGTATCGGGTGAATGTGAATAGTGACCGTTATTGCGATATGCTGCGTAATATTTTGGGGCCCAGAGTTACAGGAGTTTTAAGGTTTCAACTCAAGAACGTGGTTCTAACAAAACATACATCCAGTCAATCAATTGAAGCTGTTGACGAATTATTCCCTAATAAGGTCATTTCACGTAGAGGTAACATCAACTGGCCTCCCAGATGCCCCGACCTTAGCCCTCTTGACTATTTCGTATGGGGATACTTTAAAAACAGGATTTATGAGAATAATCCGACGCTCCTAACGGAATTGAAACATCAGGTAAGAAATGGCAGAAATATCGAGGGCTATGTGTCAGCGTGTTATTAGCAATATATGTTCTAGATTAGAAGAGTGCCAGCAGCGTAACGGTCACCATTTGGATAACATCATCTTTTTGAAGTAATTTTCCATTTTGTATTCTTATAATCAACGATAAAAAAATATTTGATTATAAGTAGTTTTTGTTTTACTGAACTAACAAATACCCGATGCTCTCTTTGGACACCCTGTATATCGTGTATAACCATATTTTTGCAAGTATAATAATCATGTTCAGAGTAATTGTTTAATATATATATATATATATATATATATATATATATATATATATATATATATATATATATATATATAAAATATTTTAGGCAGGAACTACTTGGTGGTTTTTCATATTTAATATTTTGGATTAAATACTTGTGTGATATTTTCACATGTTTCAATATATATATATATTGTTAATTCGGTCCTTTCAAAAGCGTATTGTACACAGGCCATAAATATGGCGGTCATTTAAGTGTGTGAAAGGCAACAAGTAAACATTGTCAATAACAATACAATGCTTTATTTATGTTTGCTCATAAAAGCTCTCCTCGTGGGGGGCGCAGGACTCGTCGCGGCTCATGCTCGCTGAAACTGCAAACGGAAATAAAGACTAAGTCTTCTTCATACTCATAAAGTATTAAAACTTCTAATGTTAGTACTAATATGATTAGGCACATTAGTTCATATATAGAAGATGACTTAAAGAAACTCTCAGAAAAATATCATCGTGATTTGATCCCACACAAATCACGATGATATTTTTCTGAGAGTTTCTTTAAGTCATCTTCTATATATGAACTAATGTGCCTAATCATATTAGTAATAATATAATAAACCCGTAATGGGTAATAAATACGCATCTGATTGACCGATCCATAAAATAGATATCTAATGTTAGTATTCGGCTATTTAATGTTTTTCGTTAAAAGTTTATTTGTGAGTCCGCATAATTATTTCAATTTAATTTGACACAAAATCACTGTCAATTTAATTTTTTTCTCTGATTGTAATGCTTTAGGCATATTCTATTTTAGGTTTTCTTAAAGCCACTTAAAATAATATAAACAACAATCAGCAAAATATACAAAACATTTTAATGATGTTTTCAGGGGCTATTTTTGTTTGTATTTACATTACAATACAAAATTAACAAGAAGATCAATGGAAATAATTTTTTATATAAAATGAATTTGTAATTATAATGTAATATTTAAAATAGAATTTTCAAAATAAATTAGCATATTGGAGTAATTAAAGTCATTGTATAAGAACCTTAGATGTTACATGAATTTAAATATTTAGAAATAGCTAACTAATAGATAACTTACGAAAATTATAAAAAATGCTTGACATTTATTTATTTTGAATTTAATTACATACTATATAATGTGATTAAATGTCGTATAATTCAGTCAAAGGACAAGACACAAAAATTAAAAATTTACTCACATTGCAAATATTAATAACGAACCTATTTTATTTTAACCATAGGACTTTAATTTTTTATACATAGGCTGTTAATTCACAGACAGGAAGCCGGCTGATGTTTAGCACGCGCAAGTAAAGCCCCCTACACACGTCGCGACACGACATGCGACCGACTTGCAATTAGCCAATAGCGTTTTACGAGTACTTTGCGTTGTTTACTTTGGCAAAACTATATTAAAAAAAACACCCAAAATAAAGAGACGCTATTGGCTTATTGCAAATCGGTCGCATGTCGTGTCGCGACGTGTGTAGGGGGCTTCCGCGCAGACGCCACTCGGCGGCGCCAGAGAGACGCTTTTGTATTCAAATAAGTCACTCAAGATGGCCGCGACTAAAACTGTACCGCGATTCGATTTACATAATTATTTAAGATTTCCTTATTTCTCGTGGAAAGTATAATTTCACTGATATTATACAACACTGTATTCCTGTACACGTTGAATATCTTATTTTTGAACCAAATGGTATACGGTTGGAACCGGTACGGACTGATCATTATAGAGTAACTCTGTTTTCAAATATTAGAAAGGTTTATATCTGAATACGCTTTTCAATATAGCTTCTCTTTTTCACATTTACATATTTTTTGCACATTAGTGAGTGAGGCCTGCACTGAGGGTTAATATGAGGTTAATGTGGTTTTAATATATGTTTCAATATAGTTAGAGTAACGTATTTCATCACTAGTGTTTGTTTTGGTTATAACAGATTAACATTCGTACGAGAATTATTTTTGAGGCATTTGTAGCAATGGGTTCATTAAAAATTTGTACTTCAAATATGACATACAATTTTATTACGAATACTTTGATTGATCGTTTACAAGACGATATCAGCATTCTCAAATATTTCTATTTGATATGTGACAATGTCCAATTTTGCGACTTATGCTTTACAGCAGTAAAATTGTAATACAAAAATTGAACATGTTGATTTTAGACGATTGGCAATCTCAAGATAAATACATTGCAATGCACATGGCCTAACCTCTGAAATTACGACCTGATTTCACGGTTGCGAGCCACAGAGCAAAGTTGACTTGTAAATGTGTTTACCTTCCGTATCGGCTACCGCGTGGAACAATGCACTTGTTGTGAGAACTCAATCATTCCGAACACATCGGCTTTGTGAGCGTTCACTTCCTAGAGCCGGCCACAAATTAGACCTCTCGGGTGAGCGCCACTGCCCCGGCCATTCGATATTGGTTATTGGCTGCTTCGAGTTGTAAAAGGTTATGGATACTTTGGTGTTTTGAAAACATTGCAGTTTGGAGATCATTGAAATGCATTTATTATATTATGTTGAGTTGGAGAGAGAATTTTCGGCTAATGCTCAAATTTTGTTACTGGTATTCATTGTGAACAGTTCTATTTATTTTACTTTTGGTTACTAAGGTTTTTTAACGAGGAACATTCTGTAGCAAAATGAAATTTTAACATTTTTAAAATGCCAGTAAATGGCTCATATACAAATGTACAAATATTACTATAAATACTATGGATGACAATAAAAGACGAAAATGTTTGCCTATAATTTCAAATTAATACCGAAAATGTGATTCTACTAAGACTTTACACTCGTATGCAAATATACCAGTAAGAATGTTACTTTAAAATGTAGCCGAGTTGGATTTTTAACAGAATATATATTATTTTATAATCAGTTTTCTATTAAACATCAACGCATTACTTATTGTACAATTCACATGTTTTTAATTTAAAATAATAAAAATATTTTATTTACAAAATACATTTACTTTAGCGCCAATAGTGCATTTTGTTACATATTGATATGGTAATGGAGTAAAAATGAACGGTGTATTATTTTTTTATCTTTGAAGATAACCTAATTTTCCTTGACTTTAAGTGGTTTTTACTTAATTCTATCTTTATAACTGATACTTATTTGTCTAATTGATATTATTTTAAAAACATTTAAAAAAAATTCTGTGAAATTATTGTATCCAAACGATCATCAAATAGAAAAAAGTTCAGTTCATTTTTATTATTTGACTTTCTAGTTATATATTATATAAAAAAATATATATCTGTAGTATGTTTGTATGAATTTTTTACATCATGCCATTTTTATAAAAGTATGTTTAAAGTATAGTATTTTTGCTTTAATTTGTGCTACTTGAGTACATGATTGTTATAGCTGTAAATTTTAAAACTTATGCAGCTATTCTTCCTATTTTTGGGTAAGACTATTGAAACAAAGAGAAAATGTGTAACCAAGGCATTAGCTGTGACTTACCTGTCACCATGCGAGAGGTGAGAAGATTCCTTCGAAGGTAGCGTGAGAAGATGCAGTCGGTCCTGTGTTTACAAATTACGTTAGTATCAAAACACACAATGGAGTTATGCTGTTTGTACACGAATGTGGGATACTACAACTGGAATGCCTAAAATGAAGCATATCTCATACGATAAACTTTATGTTGTATGCCGACACGTAACTTTATGTAATATTTAAATTACTTGTTATTCCATAAAACAGTGCATTATTTGTACATATAATTTGACTTCAAAAAATACACGATACTTTTGCGTTTATATGTATAGTAATATAGATAAATGAAGTTGTAAACTCAACATTTTTTTATCAGAGGTACTAGATTCTATGGCTTTTCTCAAATCTGATTTAAAAGTATCAGCATATTCACACAATCATAAATAATTTATAAAATATTCTTGTTTTTATGATTTTCTTTTATAATTCATTAAAATTTTATTTATGGTTGGGTTATTAATAAACATATCTCGTCTTTTGTACTGTTACCTCTTTTATCGTACGCTCAATCTTACGTGTCTTCGTGTAAGTTTAACTTTAGTTTATAAGTTTTTAATGACTTTTTTTATTATAACTCGGAATATTTTCCTTTTCATCGCACCCACTCTTTTTATAAAAGCATATAAATGTGAACTTAAATGATAATATCGTAGTTTATTCTGTGATTAAGCAGTTTATACCTTTTTATGGTCGACGATTATTTAAGCTAATTTTACTGTGGTATTAAAATCTCAAGACATTTTATACTTCCGTGAGATATTTTTTTACGCATATTAAACATTTTTACTTTATTGGTAAACTAGGAAGACAGTTTTTGCAACTATTTGTAAAATATAACATAAAAATAATTGCATTAAAATATATCAAATTTCTTGTTTATGATCTCAAATAAAAAAAAATAGTTGTAAAAACGATTTTAATCTAGCTTATTGATATTTAACATGGTCACTCCACTGGTTTGATTCTGGAAAATGCATTATATTTACTTAACGGGCATCCTCACATGTTCAGATCTTAGAGGTCGATACGTGGCATCTCCTACAAACCTCTTCATCTTTATTGGTTTTACAAGCATCCGCAGATACCATCCGAATTGAAATATTTTACACAGTATTCATATTATTTATATTATCTAGTCTTATCTAATAAATACATAATATTTTTATTCATACATATTATATGTTAAGCTACTTATCTTGAAAAATGTTCCAAATCGAGTCCAATTAGACTAGTGTGGGAAACTTCCTTGCCGAATAAACACAGCTTATTGATCATGTGTAGTCAGCAGTTCGAGCGTAGAAAAACATCAAATATACCAATTTATCCTTTTTTATATTTAAATCTGTTTATCACATTTCTGACCACCGAAAGATCTTCAAATAATGGTTGTTTACCATAATAATTCTACCCTTATTTTTAAACGAAACAAATACATCTCAGTATACACTTGTTCTGCATATTATCTTTAGGTTCAACGAAAACGAGTCTTATTAATATTATTTTTCAAACTTTTTTGTAGACTATATTATACAAAACCGATTGTCATGTTATTGTATTTTTTTTATGACAGATAATGAATTATATTTATAACGACTGACTGAATATAAATTATAATAACTACTCAATATCATAGATTTTTTTCAATGGATGCCACGAAATCAATGGTACTTTAAAATAAAATCTCGAGGCCTTCGTTAAAGGTTTTGAACTAATCATTCCCAACAAAACATCGACATACTTCCTTATCGGTACATTGTACACGATCTCATGAATACTGAAAAAGCTTTTACAAATTAATCTACCGCCTCTGAGTGGTTCTCTGCGGTTACAAATTGGGGAAGAAAATTTGATAATATCCATCCCGGGGCTCTGTCGATGTTTTAAAACGACTTTTTCGTTTTGTTATTTAAAATTTTAAGATATTAATATGACTTACCTGCTTATTATTATTTTTTATTATTTTATTTGTAGTTTTTATTTCATTACATATTGATATAAGTGTAGATCGTTTAAAAATACTATACATTTTAAAATGTTAGGAATACATCATCTTAGAAGAGTTAAAATGGAAAAATATATACACTAATTATTTTTGCCGGCACCCGAAAAAACATTAAATGTGTGATAGTTTTGTTGTTAGATTATACATATTAGTATACTTAGAGATTAGTCACTGTGATTAAAAATTTACCATATTAAATCGCTGTAAAAAAAAATTTACCATATTAAATCGCTGTAAAAAAAAATAATTGCGATAGCAATATTAAATTATTGGGTCGATCTTTCGTCACGTCAAGGCTTTTAAACCAGGATATAGAGTCAAGTGGCTAGTTCAGGGGGGTTGTGGCAGTCAAGGATAATATTGCCGCCTGTGTAATAAAATAATATTTATGTTTACTTGTCCTGTCAACATTCATTTGTGGAGTTCAGGTCCGGACGCAGGAATGTTAGCGCTCAGGAGAATGCGTCAGCAAGCATCCTTCTTGTCAAAATAGAGAAAAATTGTAACTGAAAAAATACATATTTGAGGTCTAATAAAAGTTAGATGAATATCATCCCCCAAAACATTAATTTAAAATTTCATCGGCCATTCACCACGATGCACATTTTATGTAATAATGTGTCGACATTTTTTTAATATAAAATCTATTTCTCGCGAATATTTTTTTCTAAGATTCAAGAGTATGATTCGAGCATAACTCCTAAAGACTTAAAGTGTTCATCGTTATCAATTATTTTAATTTTGTCGATATCTGATCTGGCTCTGGGTGGTTTTATGAAAGAGCGCCTTCAGACTTACTGTTTGCATACACTGCATCGATGAAAACTACACATTATGCGTGGCTCCAGACAAGATGGTAAACATACGCAAAAGTACGAGACGCATTGTTAATTGAGTGTTAACACAGTCTGTATAAATGTTGTTGGTTCAATTTGCTTTCCTCGAATGACCACCTTTTATCTCAAGTACCTCCGGTAGCTACAAAGAAATAAGATGAAAGATATGAAAGGCAGGTTTTCAAACTACGTATTGCACTTTCTTTGTAATTTGCTTCATTGGCTCAGATTAGACAACTAACATGCCAATTGAAAAGGTGAAAATTGCAGATTCATCGATGATAGAGAACTACCGAGAGTAAAGATTATAGATTAGATACAACTTACAAGATACAACTATACAACTTTTTAGTATTCGCAGTTGTAATGATTATTATAAACAATGCATGAGATTCTTCATAAAAAAAATAGTTTTCAATCGCTTTTCAATTTACCGGTCCTTAGTATTCCTATTGCAATTCTGAATGACCCGAAAATAAATAAATACTTGCATACTATTCTGCTATATTTTTTGAAAATTCAGTTAGTTATATTAATAAACGTCCGATTAATACAATTTATCTAACTTTAAAATGAAAAAAAATTCAAAACAAAAATATTTAAAATTCCTACAAACATGTGGTAACCTTTGTCCAGTAACTGCTAATTGGCATTATTTTTTCTTTACTCGTATTTTATTATATTTCTAAGGCACTAACATATGAACTTATTACGTAAATTCTTGAACAAAGTTTTATCAATTATTCCACATTGATTTTCGATAAGTGAAGTATGACAAACCATTTGATCTGCATATTGCATCAAGCGTATTAGGTAACTCCATACATTGTATACAGCCAATAAAATGATTTTAAATGCACAACAATCACAGTTCTTGTTGTGTTGAGTATGTAGTAAATTTTACGATGTGTATTATTCAACGTTTTAAATATATTTTACCATAAACTGTATTTGTACTATGTACAGTAATCAGGTGTCAATTCAAATTAAAAAAAATAGATTTGGTTTTGTGATATAATTATTTTGCACTTCTGGTATTGATATCCGTAGTTTTTTTTATTAGTATATTAGCATTATTTGTTCTTCATATGAGGTTTATGATGAAACCTTTCAATTGTGCCTATTCTGAATCAAGCTTTATCAGTAAAGCACTCAAGACAAAAGCTATTGGTGAATTGAGGTTTAATTTCGTTGCTTTCGAAAAATGTATTGTTTGAGATTGCTTTTGGGGTTTATTCACCCAGCAGCCTTCACAATGTTAGAAATGATTCTTCATTTTGCAAATACTATTATTATTTTATAGTTACGACGCGTAGTATATTATCCGTGTAAAATTAGGCGAGCTTTTACACCGGTCGAGCGCCGGCGTTGGCGCCGCGACAAAAAGCATTCAAACAAATGGGCGACGAGATGTAAACCACAATTCAATTTGTGAACTCCCTTTGCTTAAAATGTTTTTGTTAGTTCTGAGCTTAACGTCTACGGACCAGAAATTATTTTATTTATAACATAAAAAAAATAACTGTAGCATCCTTGTGAAATTATCATCATAAGTCAAAAAATAAACTTTTCAATATAAAACGAATTTATATATTTCTTCACAAATCTGATCGTAGCTGTTGGTGATGTATTATAATATTATTTAAAAAAAACTTAATTTCTATTACATATTAGCTTATTAGGATTTATACAATTATATTGCATAGCAAATGGTTTATTTGAATCAATGTATTCCCTATGAGCCTGGAGTATACATATAATATAAAAAGCTTCGCTTCGTCGTATTCACACGCAAAGATCAGTTACCAGTGAGATCACTGACATAGAGTAGATCATTCTTCCTATTTAAAAGTATCTCGTCTCTATAATTCTCAGAGAGATATGCATTTGAATATAAAACAAGAAAATTATTTAATTGGTATCTTCATTATGGGAGGAATGTACATTACATCGAATTACACAATCATTAATAACATTTCCCGGTCGCTAACGTCAGCGACATAAATTTACCCTTTTATTATAATTGACATATCGCTAGTTTATACGAGACCTTCCAAGTGTTATTGGTGTCAATTAAATATGCCCAGAGTACCGAAGTGCATCGGTCTTTAAACGAAGGGACTCCATCATTGCTGTTCGTCTGGAAGGAGCAATTGAAAATCAAGGCTCAAAAACCTGCATAAATCTACTTAGAGAGCACTGTTAGCACAATATGATTTATCGTTTAAAAATGCCACAAAAATAAGCAAACCCAAAACACATATTTAATTTACGTACTTATAATGGAGTGTGGTTAAATAACAACATTAGATTTAAAAAAGAAAACCAAAGTGACGTAATTCACTGGAGGTTGACGAGTATCTGAATAATTTTGGAAGCACCCGAAAAATAATTCTTCATTTCACAGTAAAATCATACTGTTATGGACAGAGTTGACAAAAAGTTTCTTACAAAACCTGCTGGTTTGTTTATTTATTTATTATATGGCTTGAAAAGTAGAAGAATTAGTATGAAGCTTGGAAAGTATTGGGTTAAAAGAAATTCTGACTAATAGTATTAAATATATGTCGTCAAGTCGCAATCATGTAAAGTTTTTTTTTATTATGGAATAGTAAAACAATACAAAAACATAAAGGGTTTAAAATGAGTATTTATAGACAAAGTACTACTTCCGATGACGATAAAAAACAGATAAGTATATCAGAGAACCGTTTTCCTCTATCCAGGTGCAATTTAAATAGTTAATTTAGAATCGGCAGCTTTATTGTTTTATGACATACGGGCTACCAAAAATGTTACTTAAAACAGGTCGAAATGAAATGCGTAATCGCCTTTTGAGGACTCTTTTACTTGTAGTAGGACCTAATACATAATTCATTATCTTTGACTTGTTGTAAAAGTTATATTTATTGCATTAAAAAAAAAGAGTTACAAACTCGAACTAGTAAAGTGCTATGTTAGCATTTTTTTTATTATATGCTTTAATTTTTTATGAAATCAAACTTAATTAAAAGCATCGTAGTGTTTCGAATATTGTATATATTGTGTATTTGGTTTTTTATTTTCATTTAGCGCGTGAGAAATTTTTCTCTCATTTTCTCTTATTTACTGTATACGACAATCAAGTAAAAAAGTAGATCGTAACTCGTCATATCCCGACGGTTATTTATTTAATATCAAACTTATTTTATTATAAATAATAAAGCAGTCCATACTCCATAAGTCCTCATTCCAGGCATATTGGCTTTATTAAGTTACGTTGAGTGAAACATTGTCCGCCATAAATGCAGTATGATGCGTCTCCATAAAACGCCCCACAATGGCATTCCCGGGAAGCCTGGCCGTTAATGTCACTCCTGGAGACGAGTCAATGATGACGAGGTGGACTGCCATAGCTCGGCAGAGATTCGATTAAGACGTGATATACATTAAAATGACTCACCTTTATTTAATTACTGATTGCGGGTGGTTCCGACTGGACCTTCAATTAATGCTAATATATTACTTTAATAGTATCAATAGAATCATCGTTCAATTGTTAGCACACGTATCTAGGACCACGAGTTTTCAGTTTTGTATTCTGGTGAAGAAGTGTTATATTTTTGTTATATGGTTCAACACAAAAATTTTAAACAGATGTGTGTGTGGTCTTAATTTTTCGCCATTTGATCTTGATATATTCATAGGTATTAAAAAAAATATTGTTCAACATTATGTTATAAAGCTCTACAGTAGAGTGTTTTATTAAAATTTTAATAATATAATGTAAATCATTGTAGATATTATCAATATATTGCCTATAGAGGTTTTGGGAGTCGTTGTTATTTGATGATTTTGTAATTCTTGGTCCTCCGCATTGACACAACATTCAGAGGTAATTTTTCAAGATAGTCTAGGCGTCTAGGCACTAAGATCGAAATGTCTAAAAAAAAACTACTTTGCAGCATAACACCCAAGAAATCCCATGATCATCTGATTATGGGTATACATAGTACAAAAAACCATGAAGCGTAATTAATAGGCCTAACTTGAAGCGACTACTTGCGGGCCTTAAACTAGAGTCATGTGATATGTCAGTGCGTCGATCTTGAATTAAATGCAAGTGCATCGGCCAATCAACGCCGCGGCAATGACATTCGTTGTTCCCGTCTGAGAATGTGCTCCAGTGCCAGCGCGCGCCCTCATCCCGGGGAATTTGCATACAAATAGCTCCACACATTTGGTGAATAGGGGATCGCACAAGATACCTGAAAATCGATGACGTCACTGATTACAGACTAGATAACAAGTATACCCATTCCCATTGCTACAGAATAGAAACAGCGTAGCATCAATAAAATTTAACTAAATCTATTTTTTAAATATGACTTTTCCTACAAAAAGCTTGTTTAATATTTTTATATGAATCCAATTTTATTAACAATTGATATTGTACTAAATTTTTTGATTGTAATAATATAATAATGGTACAATTGAGTCGTCGAAGTGATCGGTTTACAAATTTTGTATAAAAACAGGATACAACTATCGTTTTGGTTTTTGTTCTATTTGTATTTTATTGTTTTCTCGTATTGTTTGAGCTACTTATTTATTATATGAGTTAACAAATAACTAACACGAGTAGCATTTTTCGGCGTGCTTTTATTTATCCACCAAATTAAAAATAAGATTGAGATAGTACAATGGCTACGAAAAACAAATCTTCGTGAAAGTTTATATTGAATTTTGTTTGATTATAAATATTACTTTTCAAAAAATAAAAATATGCATCCATATTATTGCTGAGTTATATTTTTATACTATATAATGCAAAACGTTTTACTTAAATTCTTGAAAATTTAACATTTATTTTAGTAATTGTATCATAATCCATAGATTACGTGTATATGTTCAAGATTTTTAGTTGCTATAAAAATATTTGTTTGGGTAATAATGTACAGCATATAAAAAATATACAAATAATTGTTTAATGCACAGTAATTTTTTTGGAAAATAAAATATGTTACTTCATAATTTAAGTTTAAGATTTTTTCCAAATAAACAGGCTTGATCGAAATATTATAAAAATGCATAGTACAACTTTACAAGTTCTTCAATGCACATCGGAAGCAAACTTGCTAAGAATTGATGGTTCGTTTTTTTTTATTTACATAGACCTGCAGTTGTCATTTTCTCGGTGTATTACAGTCGGCGGAGATTTGCAAACAGACAACAGCAACCTTTCGGCCTGTCCGCTCAATTGAGCAAGTTATGTGGATGATTGGGCTGAGTGTCGGGCCGGGCTGGCGGCCCGCCAAGCTCTCGCCTTTGACGATCTTGTCACTCTTCATGACGCTCGGCTCCCCTCGCCCAGGGGTGTCCGCCACCGTCCAACATCCCTTGTACTAAGTTTTTCAGCAGTGGATTAGAATATGAGCTGAAAGACGTCATTGAAACTAAGTAAATCAAATTAATATTTTTGAGTGATTTTCCATATGTTCGTTTTGATTTGTGACATTTTCAAACAGAGTGAGATTTTATATAATAATAAGCAAATAAGTAAACAATTGTTAGAGAGAGAGGTTGTTGCAAGATTGCAAATATTTGTTCACAAAAATTTGCAATTATATAGAATCCTCCACTTGTCAGGTACATTAAAATCGCATTAGCCCTTACCACCTACAATCACTCTCTCTCTCTTTCCAACAACCACCTCCTTCTAACAATTGTTTACCTAATTGCTTATTAATATATAATATCTCATTCTGTTTGAAAATGCCAACGTGAAAGGTTGGCGAAACCGGTCACAAATAAAAACGAACACGTAGAAAATCACTCAAGTATTTTAATTTTAATGGAACTCCACCAAGTACTCTCTGTCAAAAATATTGAATTTCTTAAATCAAATTACATAAGCAACGTAAATTATAATGATTTGTATGAAACAAGTGCTATAGAAGTACCATGTCGATGGTGGGTGTTTCTGAAGCTTGCTGCAGAAGGAGTATCAGATCTAGACCCCAGAGTTTTGTAGAGAAAAAAATATATTATAATGCTATTTGGCAGTAGCAATACGCAGACTTTTCCTTTTAATATAAAACTGCAGTGTAAAAAGACCCTGGGACCCCCTACACTATTTTCCCCTTAAAAAACCATGAACACTGGATCAGCATGAGTATATGTTCAGTGAAATGATCGCCAGCCTCCTTTGAAGAGAGGCACGTGATGAAAAATAATATGAAACAAAAATCTTTTAAATATTAATATTCTGATGCAGGTTTTATGTAACAACAGCATGAAAAATTTGTTATTAGCGTTTTCAGTCACATTTGTGCGTCATTGCCTCGATTTTCTGCCCACTTGCCCATCAGATGCTTATTAGGTTTTTTTTATAAATGAGTTAGAGTATTTTTTGTTCATAATGTAAGCACTGTGAAATTAATGGAAGCTGGTTGCCCTGTCCCTGGAACGTTTGATGAAGCGATCTGAGTTCTTTTTAGTCTTGGGTTGTTCTCCGACTTCACGGCTGGTTTAAGACAAATTGACTCTTTGGCGCTGCTGCAGTTCGATGTATAAGATGTCTGTGATAAATTTTATACATTTGTGTTAAGTGTGATTAATTTTATAAAAGATTTAAATTTGTTATTAAAAACAATTCTGGCATGTGTAAGAAATATGTTGGTAGGGACGTATTTGGTCACATTTTTAAGATTGTTGATAAGATTAGTATTTGAATTCTTTGGGTATAGCGATATTGATGATTCACTGTAAAAGAATGAAATATAAATTGTATTATGTTAATTTATCGTGTATCCGCTAGTAATTTGTGTCCACGTGAAAATAATTTATTAATATATTCCGTACTTTGATATTTTTGGAAGCCTTGCTATTTCAACAAAACCTAAGAATGCAAAATTATAGACAGAAAAATTAGTATTTAAAGTTAAATATTATAGTCATACAACGTAGAGATAATTATGAATTATTTGAAACATAAAATATACGATTAATAGCAAAAATATAATCTGTTTCCAGAACTGCATGTATTTACATACTACTAATTATTCCGTCATGAGAAATATCCATAAATAGGTTGTTTTTAAAACGTTCTGGTTTATAATTGGGTTCCAAATCGTATTACGATTATGAGGAATCAATTAAAATAAATAATGACCTCATCCTCATAAAAACGATAAACATCCCTAATAAGTTCCATTGAATTTGACTGTTTAATTCATGACTTTTAAATCTTATTTAACTTGTCAATGTATACATCATTAATTTTGTATACTTTGTAAATCAACATTTTTGTATTTATATATTTGATACTTAAAAATTCCAGGATATCAATCCTGACATAAAACTTTATGATTGTAATTATTTAAAAAAAACATAACTAGCTATTTAAAATAGACACATTTAAACCTTCTAGTTTAAATTACGTGAAAATAGTTTCTAAGTTCACTTTTTTGTTGTTTACGGTGACATGTCAATTAAAATTGTATTTTTCAGGGATATTTGAGTTATTAAATATTATTGGCTTTTACAAGATTTTAATATTATCTGATAAAACAAATTACCTGTCGGGACATTAATTTTAATAGTCAAAATGAGCTGTCAAGTATATTTCTTATATGAAACGATTATACGAACCAATTTAAATTTGTAACAAAAATAGGAAGAAGTAAGCCACGGTTTACTTTTTAAAGAGGATTGATTTTTTTTTGCTATTTTCAAAACAAATAACCAAATAAATTCTCATCTCAAACATTCAGTCATAAGTTTAGTTAAACTAACAACTACGAAAAATTTTCTTGTTTTTTTTAATTTAATTGCTGATAAAGTTGGGCCCTATATCTTTTGAATGACGACTTTTCTCATGAACGCCTGCAGAAAAAGATAATATTGATTTTAAAATGTCTGCTTCTTGTTGTAAACACAATATACCGCGAAACGTTTTAATGACTACTTTGTATTTGTAAATATCTCCGAACGAAAACAGCCCGAGATGAGTAAGGATAGCCTAATTTATTTTCAGAAAAATAATAACCTGTTTTGTTTGAAATTTTGTTATACGTCAAATTATAAGTAGGCATTTAAAAATAAATTTTGCTAAATTAACATTACTTTTATTGCGGATTGTTTCCACCAGATTTTTCTAGGAATTTCAACACTTTCTTCATGAAATCCAATTTATATAAAATTAATAAGCCAAGCATGTGCATTACCATAAAAGCATAATTTATTCAGTTATATATATATATATATATATATATATATATATATATATATATATATATATATATATATATATATGTATATTTATATATATTTATTTATTTATATTTAAAAAATTAATATTATTTTACTTGCAAATAATTGTTGCCATATTTAACAAGTATTGATTCTCTCATCTAATCAGATTATACAAAATCATGAAAAATTACCAAATGTATTCCTTAAAATACCAAATGTAGTATTGCTTAAAATTTTAAAACTTGTACAATATATTTTTATTTCTACCGTCAAGATGATATCATATTTAAGTGGAATATTTTCTGTGTCTTGAAAATATCGAGTGTAGAAAGATTTTTGGTTCTGCTGTATATTTAGAGGAGGTACAGCATTGAATGAATGCCAGGTGTTTGAATTATTGAGTTTGATTGATGATAAGAAAAGTTAATAAATTATACACATCTATATGCAAATACGGCAACAACAGTTGCTTACCTGTCAGGACTGTTTACATTTGCTAATGTTAATTATTTAATGATAGTCACTCTTGAACAAATGTAAGTGAATTGATTAATAGGAAAGTGAATTTATTGAGGTAGGCTACGCCTACAAACCATTGAATTATTTTATTTATTATTCGAGTTCTGAATATTTATTGATTTTGATTTTGTAATCAAATCTGCTTATCCCGAATCATTACACATGAGAATTGTCGGTCTTTAACACGTAAATAGTATCTCTCACACTCGTACAATAAAGAAAACCAAGCTTGTATTTATAAAAAAATATTACAAAAATAACCAATAAGAACTGTAAGATCTAAATATAACCAATAATATAACTTACAACTTTCATATGCCAAAATTGAAGATTCCCTTAAGATTTCCAGAGAGTGACTACCCGTTGATAATTTTTTTCTTACCTTTTAATAAAATAAAAATATTTTATTCTTTTTTGGAATTGTTTTTCATCGTTGTTATATACCGTAATGTTAAAATACAAGTAAAATGCAAGTAAGTCAGAGTGTGTCTTTAGATATTAATCCAATCGGTTCGTTCCGGCGCCTTTGTAGACATGTCTATTATCGGACAGACTTTTGTTCAGGTGACCGTAAAATAATCAGATTTTTATCTCGAAACTGGCAAGGGTTTATTAATAAGTCACACGTCCGAGAGATAATCATCTCGCAGTTATCGCCGCATCGGTAATTGCGACTCCTCCATTCCCTAGCACCTGTCCCCGAGCCATCAGCCCAGAGGACGGCGCTGTCACACCTGACCTTGTCTACCGCAGGCGCCGGCTCTGAATTAATTCAAAGACAGGTGTTTGTCCTGACAAACGGGAGATTGTTATCACTCACGATTAAATTGAAATCCGTAAAATAATTATATAGTGTTACAAGTTAAAGAATATACACGTAACCTAGTATCACAATTAAGTCATCACTATGATTAGCACGCGTCTATTTACATACTTCTGAATTTCGTATAACTCTAACTTAAACACTTTTTTTTCACTACCTTACATAAGATACCTGTTAAGCATATATTTTACTCAATTTAACCTCATATAATGAGAATTGGAAGGTTTAATCTTAGCGTGAAGCGTTTTCAGTTAGGATAACAAAAATTTATAAAAAGTAAAAAAATAAATCATCTGAGGTTTAATCGTAGAAGTTTAATGTTTTATGGCGTTTTTTAACAATACGAGGATTATATGTCACGGCCAAAACATTCGTCTCACGAGAATTGAAAAGATACGTCTGATCTCAAATATCAAAAATATTCAAGAAATTAAAACTTTGTCACTGAATTAGTAATATTCTATATAAATATATTTTAACCGCATGATTAAGGGAGTACTTATTTTAAAATAAATGTGATATTTTTTTAATAACATTAAATTTTTATTAATCTTCAGTTTTTGCTCGCATAAGTTTATCATGTATACAATATATATATATGTAAATAATCAATAAGCATACGAAACGATCTGATAAAAAAAATCATCATGTGTAAATCCATAGTTTTTTTGTATATTTTTAATCGATAAAAACCATTTCAAGAAAATTAACTGACTAACGTGGGCAATTAATATAATTAAAAAATATTTAAATCCAAAATTTACTTAATAAAAAAATCTCCATAATTTAAATGCTTTTATAAAATTCAAGATGTTTATCAATATTATTTAGTTCCTAATGCATGAGAAAGTTGGTTATTGCCCAGCCTTAAGTTCGGTTAAAGTTCAGCTTTGAGCTCGGAGCGATTCGGCGATACTATAGCCAACTTCTTTTTTTCAAACCCACCTACGATTTACTTAACAGCTGTAAAGGCACATTAGTTACCTTATTAAGGCTAAAGACCTCACCTGAGTTATTTACGAATTCCTGACACTTTAAAACAGTTTCGAGAAGTCTGGGCTGAATCAGTAGTTTTAATAAACTCATCTTCCAACACCACATTTACACCAAATATTATGCTAATATATTAACAACTTATACTTATACTTAACTTATTATTATAGTTGCTATCTACTGAGGGAATATTAGAATAAATAAATTCTGGGTATAGTATAATTGTGTCTCAAAAGTAACAATATTTTCAATTTTTTACAGTCAGTTATAAAATCAAATGATTAGAATCAATTATAATCTTTCTATTAACCATTTTTAGCTTAAATGACTTTCTGAGTCTATTCATATTAACGGAAAATTCGTCTATTCAATAATTGAGATATGGATGTAACGATTTTTTATAAAAATTCTTTTATAAATCGTTAGCTGAAAACAATTTTTTTGCTTTTGGAAATTTGTTTAAAAAAGAATGATTAAACTCTTCATATATTATGGCAAAAATACAAAATAATTCGAGGATGATTTTTTGTAAGTATGATATCGTTGTTATTAAAAATTATAAATTTAATTCGTTTGAATTTATTGGGTAATAAAATAAACAGGTGAGTGATGTGATGCGGTCCTGCGCTTGACATCTCCAATCTCCGCTCCGAAATGTCGGTCTCTAGTAATAACGTTTTCAGGTGTGTTGGTTGGTTAGTTATACATACTGACGGAATATAAATAAGTGGCAAATTAAAGAGCGGCCGCCAGCGGGCGGGGCCTTCATCCAGCCGCTGTCCGCCAGACATCGCAGGGATGGGACATCCTTATTATAATTATTATCCACATCATTAATAGCGGCATTAAACGTACTCGTTTTGTATGTCCACATAGACGCTGGAAGGAGAAATGGCTTCACCATCACGCAGTTATTTTTACAGTATTGGATACATTTTTATCGTTTATTTTAAAGCGAACTTTTATTTGTAACAATTCAATGATAAATATAGCTCGGTAAATTAAAGATACTTTTAGTTTGTCAAGTATCAATTAACTGGATGACAACTTTGAATCGCTAGATTTATGTTTGATGATTATTTAATCGTCGGAATATTAGACAAGTAATTATTTGTTTTTATAATTATTGTAAATTATACGTTGTGATAAAATTGAAATATATATATTTTATTTTTGTCTTTTAGCAATTGTTTATAATAAAGAGCAGGTCAGCCCTTTAAAATACAATTATTGTTCACAGTGGGTGGCTTACGGCTCAGCTTTTCGCAATATTCCTGAACTGACAGGCATCGAAATTTTTGTATCTTACTTAAAGCGGTTTAAACATTTTATATATCTGAATGTGTTTCTATAGATATATTTATAAATAAAAGTTAAGTTTAACAAATACAAAGATTCAATTTTGAACTTATTGCTTTTTTACACCGCTTTAAACCATTTTAAACGAATTGTGAAAATCTTGCTTTCCTTATTAATTCCTTTCATAAACACAAAAACCTCATAACATATCATAATCCTAGACTTCTTACAACTTGTACAATTTAAAACTTTCCTTCAGGATATTTTTAGTGTGTTACTGAAATACTTTAAGGCAAGTTATAATTTTAAAATATTTACAGTTATTTCATAAAATAAATAAGTTATAATGCGATAGCGAAAACTATAAATAAATAATTTAATGATGAATTAAGAGAATAAATAAAACATATAATATCTTAGTATAACCAGTGTTTCGTAATAAATTTTTTATTTTATTTATATTTTTTTATATATGTTACCTATTATCAACAATTATTTTAAATGTTATTTTAATGTGTCGCATTTGGATTCAATTTATGGAAGCAACTCTTGGAATATTGATATAAAATTAATTAATTAAAAATTCTGAATTTGTATATTTTACTGTGACTGTTGAATAAATAAATTTAAATACAAATAACCATTAGTTTTTAATAGAAATGCTTCCATTAAATTTGTGATTGATGTTTGATAAACAAATTTCTAGGTATACAAAATTATTAAAAATAAAAACCTGCTGAGTAAATATTTTTTTTATATTGCTGTGTATTTTATTATAACTTTATTTTAAATAGGCTGTCTCTTAAGACATACATTCTTTATTTTATTTTTATTCAACATAAATATAAAATATATTTAATTAATGTTAAATAAATTACTTTAGAACATTACTCTTGATTATTACAAACATTAAAAATATTTTTGTTTCAGCTAAAAAAGTATTTTTGGATAAAATTATTTTTCATGCGATGAGCTCAAAAATATACGATTTAATATAAAGTACTTTTCAAAATGGAAAAAAATAACAAATCGTATATGTTCGTGTGAGTTTTAAAACCCATATTAACGGTATCGTTTGATATATTAAAAATAAATAAACTTACTTTGACGTGCATTATAATGTATTTACTTGTAAGCTTCTGTCTAAAAATGTTTCAAAATACTTTTCTACGGTTTTAAGCGGTTTATAAACATAATAACCTATTTTAAACGTATCAATAAAATGTCAAATGGTATTAAATCGAATATACCTCAAGAATTTATTTTACATACTCGTTTTCAATTATTTACTCTACGTGTGTTAAGTTATTGTCATTTATTTCAATCAGTGGGTAAACAACTACTATTGCTTTGTAAAAAAAATAACATAAAAATATATAGATATTTGTACATTGTATCATAAAATATTTCTCGATTCTATGAGGTTATTGAAATGACAGGTAATTCAAATATACGTTAAAAAAAAAACATGTATGGGTGTGAAGATAATTTTTTTTTTATATTACTTTGAAAAAAGGCCTGAAATCGGAATTTTATAGTAGATTAAGTAGTGAATATAACTACTTTTTATTTTTCAAACTGAGTCCAGTACAGGGGGCATTTGGGTTGCTTGCACGGGGTACTCTTATTATGCACTAGAAGGCACACAGAGAAGACGTTTAATGCCACAACAAAAGACAGTTTGAAGTCGTAAAGTTGGCAGGACAGACACGGCGGACGTGTAGGTTCTGCGTAATTGCGCCACGTATAGTGTAAAATAAATCGATATGTCAGGATGGGAATGAAATATGAACAGTAAACATTTCGCAAAACTATTTAAATGTTTGGATCTGCAGTGGGATGATAAATCAGGCACATCCTGTGCAACTAGCGGAGGCCTTATATCATCTCTCGTACTATTGTGTTTCAGGGATACCCACAGCTGGCGAGTTGGGCTTGCACGGCTACTTATTTTTAGCAGGCAAATTGCTTTTACATTTTATGGGTGTGTATGATTTACGCCGTGAATGTTTTTATTGAATTAAGCGCATATATCAATGGATTTTGCTGTGGGGTGCCTCGAGTTTCAAAAGCGTAGAGTGCCACCTTTCAATAAAAGCAATTCTTAGAAATTTTTAAATATTTAACAAATTGAGAATTAAAAGTGATCGTGAATTAAGTCACCAAATATCACTACATATACTCGTTTTTATTAAATCCATAACACGCACACAAAATCTTTGTTGTATTGGTCAATAAACTCATAGTATCATATTTCGATTACTGATTAATCAAGTGTAGTAAAAATTTCATCACGCTCTGAATACTTTGATGAAGCATATTTTCAAATCTTTTAAGTACATTTCGTAACTATATACATATAAATATATATACCATATAAATTGAATAGTTTGCACATCAATCTTCTCATAGGGGAAATTAACACAAGTCGTAGCGGTAAGTATGAATTGCATATCGCCGAGCTCTCTGGGCGGTTAGTGTGACGCTGCGGTCGGTAGATCTCTATCTCCAGCCTGTCGGTGTTTTCACTCTAGTTTTTCTCGTTAGTCACGGCAGGTTTGATCGGGGGGGACATTTTTAGCCCCGGCTGGCCCCCCTGGCTGCCCCCCGCGACTTGCCCCCCCCGATTCTCAGACAGGCGGCGACAAGTCAGCGGCGCCGAGCCTTTCCTGCGGTCGCCTCTCGGGCCGCGGCGCCAGGCCTGAAGATCGAAGTTTCATAAATGGCAGTTAAACTATCTGAAAAATATGAGAATTTAAAAAATATATAATTACGGGTGTCCTAAAATATTATTTTGCGTATTTTGTATTTTTACGCTTGAACTTGTATGTGCAACGTAAAAAAAACTGTATATACTTTTTTCCATCGTATTTGTACAGTTGAATTGAGTTCATTTGGTATACATGTAAATTGTGTTAAAAAAGTTATTATTGCAACCATTATATACATATAATGAAAATAATAACTTTTTATTTAAATCTTCACAGTGTGTTTATTAGAATATTGTTTTGCATAACTAGTTTCGACCCTATACCGGGTCATCATCAGATGCATGACTAAACCATCTGATGATGACCCGGTATAGGGTCGAAACTAGTTATGCAAAACAATATTCTAATAAAATCACTGTGAAGATTTAAATAAAAAGTTATTATTTTCATTATATAAATGGATCTTTACCATTCGAATGCCTTGTCCCTCAACAACATTATATACATGATGTATTTTTATTTTCTTGTTTTTTTAAAGCTTTAAAGTTTTTTATTAAAGCACATAAACGTGCTGAAATGTATAAATGAAGGACTTTTAAATAGTGCTTTCTATTTTTTCCGAAAAATAATCTCATTTCATATTAATAATAAATTTATTGAATCAAAAATATGACAACATGGTGTTTAATATATATTCTATAAATTAGACTTAGAAAACCTATAAACCTTCAATACTATTACACCTTGATGTCAACATTACGTGCCATTGGAGCAGTTTGCAGTACACGATATAAATAAAATATTATATTACAGTATAAAATTTTCTCCGAGTTGTAAAATTTTAATAGACGCGTTAAACTTTTATTTTGCGCATACTTTCGGTTTTATCGACCAACTCCCAATGCAAATTGAACTGTTGGTTTTTCATTACAACATCACTGCGGGCGACAAATAGATATTTCAAATAAAATATTAAAGATCATGTTATTTTTAAATTAATTTCACTTTACTTATATTCATAACAATTCAACAACAAAATAAGACTGCTTTTAAATGAAAATATATATATATATACATATAGTTACACAATTACCACTCTGTTTAAAAACTTATTACGATTTTTTAAAAAGAGTTTTAGGTATATTTTTTATAACAATAATGCAATAGAAAATGTGTATACACCATCTTTTTATGTATATATTTATCATTATGCTAAAAAATTACTTTAATTATTTTTGAAATTGAAGTTAAAAAAACCGCATTAACTCTATAATTTATCCATCAAGTTTTGATGGTTTTAGCAGTGGCTTTTTATATTTGTTTGGCTTACTTAATACAATACAGTTATGTTCAAATATTCTGCAATAAAAACAAATCAATCAGAAAAAAAAATTTTTAGCAATAGGAAAATTTTTGAAACCGAATACAAATATTATTTTTGCATCATATTATGATTAACGGAAACCATTGTAGAAAAGCAATTGAACTGTTCACGGTAGCTTTATTAAAAGACGCTTGATATTTAGCATATGCTAAAATTTATTGCTTCTGAATTACACATAACAATAGTGTGGGAACACAGAGTAATATTATATTCGTGATTTACGATATTGATTATCTTAACATTCAATTTACAATACACGGAGCAAATAGCCTCGGCACTTCACAAGCATCGGCCAATATAGCTCTCAGACTTCTGCAGCGATGACAATACTCGGAATCGATTTCATATTATTTATTTGTGCGTTTGCATATGAATAGATAAATATCCCTGGCGCCATGGATCGCGCATTGTCGAGGCAGAGTCATTAGACGCTCAATTAGACGTGAAGCCAGTCGCGACATTTGACAAGCCGCAGCCGAGAGCAGAACCTGTATTTTGAATACGGCATAATTATTTTATTGACAGTGGCGCTTGCGAATGATCTAGAAATATAGATCATTTTGTATCTATCATGCACAGGGACCGCATATGTAATATAAATAATAAATTAAAACGTGCATTATTATATTCGATAGCATATGATTTTAGAATGGTGTTCGAGAATTATCTTATGTAATCGCTTCGCAAAAATATTTATTTTGAAGGATAATATTTTTCCTCATGATGTCTTGAGAGCTAAAATCTTATACTGTTTGGGATTTAAAACAAATTTCTTCACGTTGGCGACCATTTCACTAATTGCCGAGGCAGTGTACATGATTTTCTGAGGAGAAAATAGTGTATTGGGTCCCCGGGGTCCTTCTACACCGCAGTTTTATATTAGATGGAAAAGTCTGCGAATTGCTGCTGTTTAAAAGCATTATTATATAATCTTTATAATCCAAACAAATCCAAGATACTTCCAAAGCACATCCCTCCACAATCATTTCAAGTTCATTAACTCATTACCAATCCTCTACACACGCTCTGGGTACAGAATGACAGCAATGCAAATGCAACATAACAGGGAGAGCGGAGAGGTAAAACAAACAAGGAAACTGTCCTTGTTTTCCAGAATATTCTTAATATCCGATCCGTTTCGTGTTAGATAAAACGTTGCTATATCCAGTAAACATAATACTACACGACTTCTGGTACATCATAACTACATAATCAATCAAATGAGCAGAATCCATGTACGTAAAATGGCTTCTCTAATCTCTTTTCCCGAGGAACAGGACCCTTACGTGATTGCACCGTCACTCAGATTTGTAAAAATATATAGCGGTGCATTTTCATTGCAAGTGAAGGCCTCAATTGAATCCTTTTATTAGGATTAAAAAAATAAATAATAATTCCGATTACAATTGGAAGTAGAGTGTTGATTAAAATTACCAAGTATGATTCTGATTTTAATCGAGCCCATGTAAATCATTTGCAGTTAATAAGTCTGTAATTCAGTTTCAAAATAATTGCACTTGTAAGTCGCGCCCGGTTGAACGAGAAACCCCTTAACGCCGACTTAATGACGATTGTAAATTAGATCGTAGATTCACTTCGATTTAATTTCTATCCCTCATATATTTTAAAGATCAAGTAATGGTTTTTATGCATTTTGATTTTTGATAGTAAAACAATAAATGTCGGCATTTTATCGCACCTTTCTATGAGACTCTTTAACTGAATTGTTGATGATAAGTTTAGGTGTGTTTTATAGTTTAATGCTGATATAAGTATATATAATACAACTGTAGATATTATTTTGAAATATCCGAGAAAATTTACACTGATATTTGATATATTTCTAACAGATTATACAACATGTTTTTTTTTCATTTCGACTTAAGACGTATTTGTTATAAAAATAAAATTCCCATCACCATGAAGAATTCTTCTATACAGATCAGCCCAAGTCCCCGCAGTAGATAGGCACAGGGGTATTTACTTCTCTTGCGAAGGTATTCGCATCTTTAAGTCTATAATTTTACCACTGCCTTCGATCATCGCTTATCCTGAGATAGCCGACAGCTAGATGGTCTTCACAGGTCTCAACTAAATGCCAGATAATTTATATAGATAGCCTGCTGAGATGTGAGATGACCACTACGTGAGTAGATGCAGAAAGTATGTAAGCGGATGATAAGCACGCACACATGACTTGATAATGTATGTTTAGTATTTTACATCAATAATATTAATTCATCATTTATATTTGCAGACATCTAAGATTTTGATGTATTTAAAAGTTCATCGTGACAAAATATAGCTGTGGCTTGGAGGAGACATAATTTCCATAAGATTGGATGTCGTGAAAAACACAAACAAATATTTGTTTTTACTTATGCCTTAGAAATGTGATCCTATCTTGTAATTTTAATTTTTGACTATATAATTGAGGCAGAGCGCATCTACATTTGTAAAATATTTTATATTTTTCATTAATACCAATAGAAACATATGCGTATGCTTATAGCGGAATAGATCTAACGCAGACAATTTCGAACCCATTTTATTTGCTGACATTATCTAGAACAAGGGTCCCCAACCTTTTTGCACCCAAGAGCACATTCTAGAATGCCGGTCGGGTGGCGGGTATATTTATAGTTGGACATAGTCAATAATACATACAATGCACAAAGAATATTTAATTCCAAAAATATAATTACAAAATGTAAAAATAATTATTTACATTTTAATGTAAAATAAATAAAAGCATACAAATTCTGGTAATTGGGTCGAATTGGGGCAAAAGTGCAACGAATTATTATTTTTAATAACAACTTTAAAATATACATCTATAGCCAAAAAATTGCAAACAACAGGTAAGAGTTCGAAAAATATCAGTTAGTGTCCAGGCTAAGTTAATTAAGATCTTAATGCACCAACAATATTTAATTTAAATTTTAATGTCTTTATTGGCTAATTTTTAAAATTATCAATATGTTCATCTGTAAGTCAAGATCTGTACTTTGATTTAATTTGATTTGATTTAATTTGATTCATTGATAAAAGCAATGATTCGCAGAACCGAAAATCGATTCAATTTTGTATGTTGCTCTTTTCAAGAATGAAAATTTGTTTATGTCAACTAGATTCCAGAAATCCTCATCTGATTGATGCATTTGATTTAAGAATTATTATTTAGAAAATTATAACGATATAATTATTTACGTTAATATTTCGCTGTTTAATTATCGTCCTATCACAAAAATATCAAAAAGACATTCACATAGCTTTCTCTTCACTTTTTCAACCGCAAAAATATCAGAGATACTTTCAAATAGCTTTCTCCTTACTTTTACCAACGCAAAAATATCAGAGATACTTTCACATAGCTTTCTCCTCACTTTTATCAACGAAAAAATATCATGGATACTTTCACATAGCTTTCATTTCACTTTTTTTGAGGTAAAAATATCAGAGATACTTTCACATAGCTTTCTCCTCACTTTTATCAACGAAAAAATATCAGAGACATTTTCACATAGCTTTCTCTTCACTTTTTCAACCGCAAAAATATCAGAGATACTTTCAAATAGCTTTCTCCTTACTTTTACCAACGCAAAAATATCAGAGATACTTTCACATAGCTTACTCCTCACTTTTATCAACGAAAAAATATCATGGATACTTTCACATAGCTTTCATTTCACTTTTTTTGAGGTAAAAATATCAGAGATACTTTCACATAGCTTTCTCCTCACTTTTATCAACAAAAAAATATCAGAGATACTTTCACATAGCTTTCTCCTTACTTTTACCAACGCAAAAATATCAGAAATACTTTCACATAGCTTTCTCCTCACTTTTATCAACGAAAAAATATCAGGGACATTTTCACATAGCTTTCTCTTCACTTTTTCAACCGCAAAAATATCAGATAGACTTTCAAATAGCTTTCTCTTCACTTTTATCAACGAAAAAATATCAGGGACACTTTCACATAGCTTTCTCTTCACTTTTATCAACGAAAAAATATCAGGGACATTTTCACATAGCTTTCTCTTCACTTTTTCTGCGGCGAAAATATCAGATAGACTATCAAATAGCTTTCTCCTCACTTTTACCAACGCAAAAATATCAGAGACACTTTCACACAACTTTCTCCTCATTTGTACTACCGCAAAAATATCAGATTTATATATATTCAGCAACTTTTATATTACAGGGACGAAGACAAACCAAACTACACCCATTAGATGCTATTTCAACAGGCTTATATATGATTTTCTGGAAAGAATTATTATTTTGAAAATATTACTAAATATTTTTTTTAATTATTTTATTTAAATATTTTTTTATCGTGGTTGCACAGGGTTGGAGATCAATAATCTGGGGAGACTGTTGGCACAAAAAAAATACATATATAAAATCATTCAAAATTTTAAATTGAAATTAAACTGAAAACTTTATGTTTATGAAATAATAAATATATGTATATAGTATATCGAAATAAAGATCTTCAGTGTACTCTTCTGCTAATTATGGAATCAATATACTGCTCATGTCGATTAAGATATACAACACATTTTCCTAGTTTGTTGCCTCGCCTGGTTGTGGCAAGACGCAAACAGCCAACGGAGGCTCGCCCGGGGCAGGTCTGAAGCACATGGAGAGCAGGCCAGGCTCGTCACTGGCCACGACCTCCCAATATTTTTCAGCTGGACCTCCAGACATTCGAGCCACTCCTACCGCCTGCAGAAGACGCAAAAATTGCGAAAGTTTCATATTAATTGAATTTTCAGTTATTCAGTGTAAGTTTTTTTTAAAAATCATTCAAGTAGTTGGCAGGTGGAATATTGAAAATGGAGCAATAATCGTTTACTAAAGGGTTGCACTGATATTTTCTTGTTGAGTTTAAAGTGAACATAAAATGCGTTGGATGAAATATCAGCGATATAAAAATTATGTAATGTTAAGTATTTATTTCTAAATAACTGCATATACTTACTATAAAGTGATTTTTAAAAATGTTAGCATTTAAGATCATTTAGATTCGACTATACTTTTGGTTATTATAAAGAGAAGAACAGACTTTGCACGTTGGTTTTTAACTGAGAGTTCACCGGTTCGATTTCTTTGTGAATTTCAAGCCAGTTTCTTATTTTTTGGAGATAACTTGCATCGTTATTGCATGTGTCATCTTTGAGATTCAATTCAATTTACATAACTTAGAATCAAACACATATCAGAATCTACTTATGAAGTCTAGTATCCGACCTCATACGAGAAAAATTCTATCCCAAAGCTGGCATATTATTGCCTACTTGGTTCATTTTTTGTTATTTAAAATTCAATGTGCCTAATCCAGTATCAGAGACACGTTATTATTATAAGCAGTATTATTATCAGAAACTTTTAATCTAAATGTTCGTCCTTTGCTCTCGCCGCCGTGGGTGCGGAGATGGTAAAAATAAAGTAAAAAGTGTGTATTGTTATAATTCCCGACGCGCGGTAATCGGGCCATTATGGAGGCGGTGATTACCTGCCCGGCCGCCTCAGGTGAGCCGCTCGCACCGGACCCGTTTTATTAATCAAATATTTGGATTCTCATTTTTATCGGTGTTCGCGGATCCAAGGGAATATTCGCCACTCTTTGGTTGGCAGAGTCGGATGCGAGGCTTTTTTTTATTTTTGTAAATGCTTCAGTAACTTGTACAGAGTATAAAACCTACGTATTTCAAAAATTTTCATGTTTTACAATTTTGATGACAAATCCTTAGTTAATTTGTAAAATCAGCTTGCTTTCTTTTTCAACTCATGCAAAAAAGGATTTTTTACAAAATCTCGATAACGAAAGTATAAATATTCATGTACGCTGCCACCTGCGCTACGCTACAACCTGCGCGCAGCATAATGGGATAACACATACCGTATTGTAAGCATATCCGTAAGAACTATTGTATTTAAAAATATATTCTTGTTTTTTTTTAATAGAACTTTGGTCACCTTTTTTTTGTTACTATCGGCCCCGGGCAGCGCTATGGTACTACTTCCGGTTGCCAACACCTGGTCTTTATTTATTTATATATTAATATCATGCATTCGATTTATTCATTCATGCAGGGGGGTTTCCCAGGGTGCGCACTTTTCGCTATTCCCCAACCTCCTCCCTTCTATTCATCTCTGATATTTGTCCCTGTCTATCTATGGAGACAGCATCTCCGTGATGCGCTGAAAAGCATAATAAAATTGTGTCTTCAGCTCTTGAGCCTCTTCAGCGCTGTTCTTCTCTTGTCCGTGGGGTTCTCCTCAGGTCGGAGCTCTGGGACCTAGCTGACGTTGTCTTTCGAGCTCCACCTTTCGGGTCATGGTCTTCTCGGCAAAGGAGACGACTCACGACTTTGTTCCAAGCTTGCTGGTTCTTGAGCACCTCGGTCATCTTGTATGTGCATACGAGGGCGGTCCGATAAGTACTTAGCCTCACCGCCCGATGGTGCTAATATCGCAAGAGAGATTTACTATCGTGTAGTACATTTTCGTAGACGGCTACTGTAAAAATTTCAGCCGAATCGGACTCGTAGTTTTGTTTTGACCGCGTGTGAGAGCGGACGTGTACGCGTATTTTATAAAAATGGAAAAAGAGCAATATCGGTCTGTGATTCGATTCTTGTTTTTGGAAGGGAAATCGCGCAGCGAAATGCTGTGTACGGTGACTCTTCTCCTTCGATGACGACCGTCAAAAATTGGTTTAACGAGTTTCAACGTGATCGCACGTCGGTTTTTGATGAGCCACGCTCAGGGGCTCCGAAAATAGCTAAAAATCCACGACTTCGTATCGGCAGACTGCTCCGTGCGATTTTTTTTTGTTTCCAAACATGAAAAAGTCACTCGGCGGGCAGAAATTTAAGTCGAATGAGGAGGTCATCGCCGTCACGGAGGCCTACTTTGCAGACCTCTAGAAAACGTATTTTTCAGATGGGTTAAATAAGTTGGAGCATCGCTGGGTCAAGTGTTTTTGAAAGGAGACTATTTTAAGAAATAAATCGCCACTTTTCAAAAATTTTCGTTTTTCTTTTGTAGGCTAAGTGCTTATCGGTCCGCCCTCGTATATGTTTTTAAATATTTGTTGGGGGTTTGTCGAGTGCGGCCCTGCAGCCTCATCAGAGAGCCCGGCACGTCCAGCCGCGGGTTCGCGCCTCGCCACGTCGTTAGGCGCCGCGCGGGCCGCAAAGGGAGCAGCCGGCCCGGACCGCAAACTAGCGATTACTTCCTCGCGGTCAGCGAGGGCAGGCTCCGGCCCGTGTTTGTTTTCATTGCCTTTTATTGGGTGTTTAAATTGTTTACAAATTTTAAAAGCTTCAAATATATTAGGAACATTTATTATCCGATACGGGAATACTCTATCATGGCGTACACGAATATCGCGGGTATTCATTCTGTTTTTTTGTGAGCAGAAAATATCGTCAATTAATGGTGTGAATTTCATTCAGTTATTTATAAGAACTCATTTAGTGAATGAGTGAATACAGAAAATACTGCTTTAAGACAGTCTCTGCCGATATTATTTTATGTAATTCATTGGATTTAGTTCAGTTCAGTCATGTCAAAGATACGGCCCGCGATCGCAATGTGTCACAAAAAGAAGAATCATGTTTTTTAGAGCTAATACATGGTCCTCTGCATAATTGAGTTTGACACCTCTGATTTAGTTGGATTAAAAGCTTCAAACATTAAGGGCATTTATTTTACACCAGTGTAAAACTTTTCTGGATGAAATAATTACAAGTATACTGTTAGTGCTACAACCTTTAATCATTATTATAATGTACACTATACATCAAATGTTTCCAATTACCTCTCGGTAGTCTGACAATTGCGATTTAAGACTCTTGCTTCCTTCTCCTTCTTTTCAAGAACACTTATTTAACTTCTAAAATCTGTTCATCGTCATTCCTGTCTTGCTTCTTCTCCTTCAGATGCCTTTCCTCAGAAGAGGTTGGTGACTATCTCAGTGAAAATATATATGTCTTTTCATAGTTTTCTTAGAGTGAATAGTGTAGTGGATCTCCGGGTCCTTCTACACATCTAAAATTGCCTTAAATGTATAATTGCACTGTTATTATATATATTCACAGTTATCACGTCACAGTAAGTCTAAAAGCAATTTAACACTTATTAAATGAGAAACAATTAATATTTCATTTTAAAATGGTTGGGTAAGGTTGTGCTGGGTCGTGTTTGGTTAAATTGAAATACAGGTTCGCGGTGTTTATAATTGAAGTCATGTCGCCGTGCAGCTGAATGTTCCCGCACTGACAGACTACCGTTGTTTCCCGATCCGACAACAGCCAATTAATTAAAACAAATCGACCGGCGAGGACCGGCGGCCGCCCCGGCCTGGAATTAGTCTAATAAGGGGTTACTCGGCCCCGACACCCGCGCTTCCACACCCCTGCCCGGCAAGCTTTTGAAAGATTTGAAGTTGCGCATACTCTATCAATAGTATTCAAAAACTTTTAATTCTTCCACCAAGTTCATAATGAAACGTACCCAGAAGCCCACAAGTACGTAAAAGCAATCGCTGCGTGGTCAAATAGTTAAATCAGCTCCTTACTGACCACGGAATCAAAAAAACAATGTATTCCAAATTTCCAGGCTTCAAATACACATTGAAGTCCCTTGTAAAAAAATAGCAAATCCTTTGATCGATCTTTCATTCAGCTTGTTTTTATCAGTACTGTTTATAAGATTTTTTTTAAATATTTGATTCGTATTGAGAAGCACTGCCGTGAGAGCTAGGCTGTGCATTTTAAGCTCTGCTGAGAATTCAAAGCCTCCGACCGTTAGAGTTTTTCAGCAATAGGGTCAATGGAAGGGTGCAATTATGATCGATTGCAGCTTTTTATTTGTATTGTTGTTTATTGATGCAATGCTGTGGGAATAAGATCATATCGTTCGTACTTTGTAAGCTTGAGAAAATGTAGCGAAATCGGTTTTGATAAATTTATCAAGAGAGCCACGAATAACACTTTTTTATTTATAACTTTTAAAATATATACTTGTTGTTTTTTTTATAAAAATGATATGTGTATATTAATTACAAGAAAAATTTATTCTAAACAAACTTTTTTATTAAAAGAAACTGGCGTTCCGTCTGATATAAACGATCTAATAAATTCACGTCTCATTAGTAATCATTACAAAGCGACCAGCAAGGAAAACTTTTGTAAGTGCCCACAGATAAATCTGTCAATAAATTACTATCTGATGTATGTATTCGGCCGAACTCTGACAGGTCTATTAGCCTTAACAATGATCCAGTAGGTAGCAGAGACATTGCAGCTTGCAAGGCGGCCCAGCCGGACACTGCATTGAATTTTTCATTATTGATCGAATGTGATACATTCGGCGTGGCGAAGTCGAAACCGGATATTGAAGATCCCGTGGACGGATTGGAGGATGATCACATTAAAGTTAGGCGCGGGGTACACAGCAGATTCTTTCAAAGATATTGAGGAATAAATAACATATCATTTAAACTGAAAGCCGTATTAACTGAGACCTTAAAAATTATGGACTTAATCGTAAGATCAATGTGTACTTCCTTGTGTACATATATGATAGAAGATGATATTGATATATATATATATTTTTTTGAATAAAATACTTGAGTGATCTTCCACATTTTTGTTTTTATTAGTGACCGGTTTCGCCAACCTTTCACGTTGGCATTATCAAACAGAGGCGAAACCGGTCACTAATTAAAACAAAAATGTGGAAAATCACTCATGTATTTTATTCAAAAATATTACAATGGAATTCCACCAAGTACTCTCTGTCAAAAATATTGAATATATATATACTCGTATATATATTGAATCGGGAAATTATTCAATAATAACCAACACAATATAAAACTTCATAAATATGTTAATAACTAATATATATATATATATATATATATATATATATATATATATATATATATATATATATATAATATGAGACAATGACGACACATTCAGATCAATATTCTATGCTAATCCTTCAGTCCCACCCAGCACGCGAGGCCTGCGCGTTTAGTATAATAATAATTGTATGTTCACGCATCATTGGACAAATTGTCAGCCAACGAGCGCCATGCACCGGAGAGAAAAGCCTCCGATAACCATGGTATTCCCATCATTTTGAAATGTTTCACGGTAGCCCATAAAGTGAGCCGTGCTTTGTGCGTGTTGCTGCGTACGAGTATATTGCAGGGCAATACTTGTATACCAAACCGGCGTAGCCGTACAGTTCTGCGTTAGATTAAAGCTAATAGTGGCATTGGTTGAAGATATTCAACGAGCTGGATTCTTGCTGGGAATATATTTTATATCTACTATAAAGAATCAGCATACTAAAGTTTTATTATAAAGAGAGCGATTCAAGATACTTACTGCTTCTTAACTAAACGTAAATGTACTTGGTTCGTTTTGTACTTGATATTGATGTCACGTTAGTATTATCAAGATAACTATTTTTTTTCCAAAAGAGTATATATATAAATAAATAAATTTCATGCTTACCTAAAATGTGCACCAACATGTTTTGTGTAATTTTCCTGAATACAATAAGGATACGGAATAAGCCAGGTTGAGCCGCAGTTGTTGCAATCGTTTTAAACCACTCGCACATCAGCATATTGTTTTGCGCGCTGACCCCCTTTATGAAATAAATACGGTTATTAATGGATTCATCATACAGATTACTACAGTTCGAATGTCTCCCCTTTGCCGAGGCCATAAAATAAAATGGTAAATAAACCATGGTGCGTTAAGTTTGATAATAAATAATATTAACAATTACATCATATTTATATGCGACGGAACACATTTCGCACGTCTCTTGTCATGGCATTAGTTAACCAGCGACTTCTCTCATACGTTTTATAATAAATTGTCAGAGAGGAGATATGCCGCCGCCGACGCACACTGTCAATCGTCTATTTATTGGCCACCAGCACCGTCTGCTGCCACATCACGCCGACCCGGCTGACATTTAGCATCAGGCTGGACAGCATCATTGCCATTTCAGCACGAGAACTTTATGACATATCGGTTTACGCCTTAAAACACAATGGATGTATTTGATGTTATTAACATTTTTCACGCTCGATTGCTTTATTAAACGGACATAACTACGGCGTGACAACACAGCACACTAGTACTTCGGTTATTATTTCTAAAGCTCGGGGATCTCAATGCGACCATTTTAATTAAAAATAACAAGAAACTGAAAAAGGGAAACATAGAAATTGAATAACTCATTTAGACATATACATTATCTGAGCTATTTTTTCACGGTCTCCGACTCGTTAGTATATTTTGAATAAACATTTTAACTGGCATTTATTTTCTAGATATATTTCTAAAATATACATGCATACACCGACTTCAGTATTGTAGCGTAGAAAAATTCACAGGAAATTATAAAGCGAATAATGCCCAATACAGGAATTCCTCACTACTCACCATATAATCGTTTACTCGAATATCACGGCTATTCATTTTGTTTACTCTCGAAAATCTTTGTGAGCAGAAAACATCGTCCTTTAATTTTTAAATATCATTTAGTACTATATAAAGCTGTGGCATACATTGGTGAATAAGTGAATCCCAAAAAGACTGTTTTAAGACATTAAAGACAGTCTCTCGAGACAATTTTTTTATGTAATTCAATTATTGGTTCTTTTGGCATCTTAACTACTTAAAAAAATATGATTTACGAGATAGAACAATAAGTATAGTAACAATTGAGTTTGCCTGGTAAATTAATTGATTAAATATATATCGAAATCAAATGTCAAGACTAGAGGGTGGCAAATTTAGAGAATCGACTTCCTAAATATTTTAATTGAAATAATTTCAAAACCATAAAGCTGGCTGGCTTATCGTGAATAAATATTTGTGTAATTTATACCGATCTTATTTTTCTTTAAATTAAATAATTTGAATATTGGGCTTATAATAGGATGACAATGGTCAATTTTCATTTTAAAATACTCCTAAAGTTGGAAAAGAGGCGAATTACTGGTTTATCAAGAACTTCCGAAAAAATATACCAGATAGACTAATAACTCTATTTATCAATTCTATGGATCGATATCCTTATCACACTCGTACTACGGACTCGCGAATATAATAAATAATTATGGATGCAGTATAAAAAGATTAAAATATATCAAAGTTTCTTGCTTAATAGTCCAATTTGTATGAAATGAAGAAAATTGTTATTTTATGGTAACTTGACTTGTGATTTGTCATTGGCTGGACAAGCCATGGTGCTCGGGGAATGTATTGCGTATCGGACTCATCTATTTGCCCATCATAGAACCAAGATCCTCTGACAGCCGATAAATTAATGCAATATTTACTTCAACTGCACTCGAGTAGTCTCTGAATTGCGCAATAAGTCTCAAACGGTGCATTTCGCTTGCGTCATTCGGGTTGTTTATTACTTATAGTTTAATTTTATTACGCGTAAGCCGTAACTTATTAATAGTGTCATTTATAAACCGTTTACTACTAAAGCTGAATCAGTCGCTAAACCCAGCGGTCATATTTTTACGATATTATTATGTTATATTAAACATAGCCTTAGCAAAATAAAACACTTAATTATTCAGAATAAATATTGATAAGGTTTAAAATAATATTGAAACGTGCAATACCAACATAAATCATCTCCGATCAACTCATGCGCCAAATTACACCAGTTTGAGGTCAGCCTGTCAGGACAAGGATCGAACCGGGGAACTCTCAATCGAGATTTATCGATCTAACCACTGAGCCAAGAAGCCGATCATTTATCATTTCTGTTTTACATATTTTACATTGTCAATATTCCCTTAATTTTGAATAGGAATTTTTTGTTAAATTGTATTTCCTGAACTTGACAAAATAGTCGATGCGAGCCATCGTAGTTGAGATATTTATCACAAGTAAAATTAAATAATGGGTTTATAAAATATATGCAATACTAAATATTATGACAACCATATTGAAATGCATACAAAACAACTGCTTAATAATAAAAATCATTAACTGCACTTCAATCTCTTAAACGATTATAAATTGTATTAAACTCCTAAAAAAGTTTATAAGTCATATTTCTAAACGGCATAGTATTTAAATTTACTACATTAAAAAAAATTACTTCAATGTTTTTTTATTATAAAAGGTCCAATGTATTTGTTTTAATTTTTTTCATATTAAATGATGGAATATTGACAACGGTGATAGCTTTCCTTATCTCAAATGGGCGCCTTGCGTGCGATCGTTCTACTTGTAATAAGTTTACCTAAGTACTATGTATTAGTGATTTAATGTGTATTGATTATGTCGTCGATTTGTTACTTTAGAAAGTCCATTTCTCCACGGAAGATGGATGATCCAGAACTGGTCCCCGGCCAGGTAGTCTCGCAGCGGAAAACTGCGCCAACTCCGCTACTGTTATTTCAGTTAACTGGTTGATGTTCGACACAAATATTAATAATGTTCTCTTATTCTTCAGTTTAAGCTCTATAACACAAAAAAAGCTGTCATTAATGTTTCCGGAACATACCTGTATCTTCTTCAACCAGGTGTATTATTCCTCATGATTGCGACCAGCTACGAGGTTCTGGTGAATATTATAGACCATCAACTTTTCTGGTCTTCTGCAGCTCTCATATGAACTCCACCGGACAGATAAACTTCATTCAAATTAAAAAAAAAACATGATGTTCTCAATAAAATTGAGGTTAAGTGAGAAATATTAACAAACAGGGGGAATTGTGTGAGGTTGTTACTGATTGACCTACAATATAAATACTATTATGCAAAAAAAAATTCAAGGCATATGAAGAAAAATAGCATGCTAATAAGGCCAGCTAGTGATAATCAGGATTTAACGATACTAGGTCATAGTAACATATAATGTTTGACTGATCGCTCTTCCTCATTGGGATGCGGGACCTGACCAACTGAATAAGCTTTTAATCGAGATCGTTTAAAAATATCCCGAAAGCAGTAAAGACTGTATTTTATTATTCAACTCTACCATAAATTATGTTACGAAAAAAGGTGCGGTGCTTCGTTTGTAAGGCAGAAGTATTGCTAATTCAAATATTCACTGGATATTAAATGGGTTTAAAATCGAAATGATAAAATGGGAAACTATTGCAATAAAAATCTCCACTGTGAAAAGAAAATAATTCTCCCCGAATAGTAGTCGATGTCTTGTATATGGTCTCAGTTTAAATTATCCCATGCTTGTATATTCAAAACTTCTTATAACACAAAGACCTTCATAAATATTTAATACTTGCACCGTAAATTTTCATCTATTATATATTTGATTCATTTTGAAAAGTGTATATGTGAACACTTCTCTCTCACATGTTTGTAAGTCACATGTTACCTACTCCGTTGGTATGTCGTGAGTTCCTCCAAGTACAGATTAAGTTGGTTGCATAAAACGGATATCAGTCACCCATCTGGTTTTATTAAACTTATAATAAATACTGCAAATGCAAGTAATGATTCAGCAGATTAATGTGGCGGGTCTCGCTTCACTGACATTCTGTTAAGCGGCGTGAGTTATGCGTGTAATACGTCTGAGATTGAGTTTAATATAAATATTGCCTATGAGTGGGGCAAACCTTTCGATGCACGTGCAGGGCGTTTCTTCATGTAACTAGCGAGTTATCTATTTATTTATATACATTTAAAAAACCAAAAAAAAATAAAACAAACTTTGAATCGATATTTTCTGTTGATTTCAATGTTTATGCATAATAGCTTTTCATTTAAGTTACTGTATAATGTTTTTGAAATATTAAAGTAGCACCTATTTATCTGTTGAAATATATGCAAATCTAATCGGCAAGTATTTTGATGATGTCATAATAAATGTATTCGTTGTTGTGACATCATGATTAATCTTTAGATAATAGTCAATTTGTTTTTTTGTGTGAATTGCGGAATGACTAAGTGTCTATATTTGCATTGTAAATATTTTTAGATAAGATTTGCGGAAGTTGAAACGCTCAAAAAGGTAGACAACCCGTGATTCATTGCTTCCGTTTGCACTTTGAGGTCTTTTAGCTTCACCTGTACACTCACCGATTCCTCATAAAGAATTTAAATATCCGATGACTTGTAAATAAACATTTTTTTTTCATATTACCTGAACTCTCAGCTGCTTATCTTTGAGTACAAGTGTATTTAAATTTCCGTATTATTAAACTAAGGTTTAATTAATATTTTATTTAGACTCTCGTTTGGAATACTGAATAATGTCAAATCCCACACTTAACAAATTACAAAAAGCTTTGGTTTCTCTGCAATTATTTACATGCAGGGAATACTTTAAAAGTTAACTTTTTTTTTTTATTAAAATATTTTACAACATAATGTAGATAGCCAATACATAAATTTTAAACCGTTTTATATTAAACTAATAAAGACACAAGCATAGTTGGATCATTTTAAGTAAGGCAGGCGGTCCAACTGCCAAGCTCTCAGTAAAAAATAAAACATTTGATCAATTTCTGATGCTTTACAAAAATAGCAGTGACACGATTCATATGAGCAAAAATACTACTCCGGCGCCAGGCGGATTCCCTAAATGCCTTATCAGTATCAATATTTACTCATCGTTTAAATATTTCAAGTGTTTGATTAGTTTTTATGGACTTTGTAGTACAACGTAACAAAGTCCCTTTATTGGCAGTTCTTACTCCACTCTTTTGAGTTACTCATTGCGTATTTCTCAGTACAATAGGAGGTGTCATTTCTTAACTATTTATATCGAATGTTTTAATCGTTCGGGTTGAAAGTTATTGCTTTCTGAGCAGTGATACGATCGTTATTGGCGGATTATCGTTAGCTTGTAATAATCTCCATTGCCACATAAAGAACGCATACCGACATTGTGTGTCGGTTATGCGATAATGAACTCTTTGCAATCAGCAATGGACAGAAATCCAAGTATCGTACCGTTTAGATTATATGGATGTAAATATAATGAAAACATGCCTAAGTGTTTTGCAAGGGACGTAGATGACAGATATAATGGCTGAAAGTTATTTATATATATATTATGAATTTATGACTTATATATATAGTTTATCAAAATGACTACTAACTAACTAACTATACTTTACTATTATTCCACACATGTATCTGTAAATTATTTTTTTTCCCTTAATAATATACAGTGCGCAAAGGGATGATAAATATAAATAAACATAGTTTATTTAAAATTTATTTAGAAAATCGTTAAATATTTGAACATAAATTCATTGCTTTAAGAGAGTACTTTTAAATTAATTTATCAGCATTTCTTAGCTACTAAAAAGTATACAAGAATCAAAACAAAAAAATCGTTTTGATAGCATTAATAGGAGATTTACTGGAGAATTACTCAATGCAATGTATGTGTCCTGTTTGCCATTTGAACTGTCCATTGAAAGAGCTATCAGTGCGGCTCGATAAGGATATTTTTATTTGTCTCGCCAGCCATGACGCCAATATGAAGTTGTGCTCGAGTCGGGTAATTTGAATACCAGCCCGCCCAATGAGGCGACACGGGCGCCCCATCATCCGCAGTAACTCCGCCTTATCGCCAACGATGATCGCTTTACAAAAGGTTTTTGGCGCCAGGATACGTGGGAGAATATATTCATACAATGTGACCATCATGCAACTTTTATGAAGCTTCTCATTGTCAAATGATTGGCACAGTGGCCTATTTGCCGTGGGGTTTCGAGCTCAAATCTGGGAGAAGAAATGCGTTTTTCACGCATTTTACCAACTCGAGCTTTAATTGAGACTACCTTCATTCACGTTCAAGAGGTCTTCTAACCACGACAATAGCATTCACTAGGTAATTAATAATAAAATATACAATGAATAGTATTTATATCTCGAAAACTAAACATGTTTATATAATATAGTTGTATTAAACATACAAATTCATCGCACGCCACTGACGTGTGGTGTCACAGGGCGGTCGTGCGTGAGTTGGCAAATTATCAGTAGGTCAAGCTCTTGCTAATGTGCGCTACCAACTCTGTATTAGACTTTGGGGCTTTTAACGAGTCCGGTATTTTTATTAGATAATTGATACATAAGTACATTACTCACCCGTATGAGTTATCTTAATATGAGTTTATTAAACTTGACGCTGCAAGACGGAACAAATGGATACTGTTCATTCGTTTTTTCTTTATATGAAAGGAATGCTCGTTTTAAGAAAAGTGCACGGAATATCTCGTCGGTTGACAGACGAAGTGGCTTCACCACCAGTGGCGAGTGTTTGATCATACTTCGTCACAAATATATGAATACTTCATATAGTTTATCACAAATAAAGTGACAGCTGTCGACTTTTCTAAGCAATAGTCAACTTTAAGTTGTCGACATCAACGTAGTCAAAAGACTACAGAAAGCGATATGTCTTACCAGAGGCTTAAAACGACGACAGGTTTAGGCATGAAAATAATTACAACCCGCTATGTTCACATCTACTAATTATAATTAATTGGATGCAATTCACATTATAATCATTTTGATATTCGCTTAACTTGTTAAACATCACAAACAAGTAATAGAATATATGTACAAACGTTTGATTGAGCCAGAAACACTCATGACACGAAACGTGTGTATCGGAAATCTTTACAACAATATGATCCAGGTAGGCGGCTTGACGACATGTGCAAAGTTGCGATTCTCTTAACTTTATGGTTGCACAGTGACAGCCGATTACCATAGATAATCAGTTACATAGATCACATGGTATGGGCAGAGGCCATCCCACAGCCGCCGGTGTCTACGGTAGGTAGGCCGCCTCTCGGCTGTGGTCCACTCAGGCAAGAGGCTGATTTACTCGCGCCTCTTAATGGCGAATGGCAACGCCGAGGCGGGAGGCGCCTGTATAAATAATTAATTCTTATTTAATTACCTAGATGTTGTTGTGAGCGTGCTTTACGCGAGATTATTATATGTGGCTAGACATATTGCCTGCATGTGCATAATCTACGATTGGTTCAGAAGCGGCTTTGCAAATAAGGTACTGCGAGAATGCATTTAAATTGCAATTGTAATATCATAGTAATCCAAAATGTAGTATTACGCATAGAACCAACAAGTATCGTATTTTAATGTACTGTGAATTCTTAAACGCGGCTAGAGGAAAAAAAACACAAAGCATTATGAAAAATAAATCCCAGCCTTAACAAAGGCTTTAGAGCAAATAATGCTTGCTTGCTTTTTAGGTTTTCCATTCTGGGTACGCCACTGTTCGCTACTAAGTATTATTATCAGAGGATATTTTTCAGTGTCAGTATTTTGCAAAGATTATTACGTCAGATGACAAATAGTAAATAGTTCCCCTAGTATTATATTACGCCTTGAAGCTGGTTTAAAAGATGCGATACTGCGTCCCTAGGACCGGTCTTTTAAACCAGGCCTCTTCTGCACGTGCTAATTAAAATAATACTGACAATTACGTGATCGGAAATCGATTTAATAATTAATAATTCATACCATTTATTTATATCAATGCATTAGCAATATTCGGTTTTCATTTTATGGAAATACTGATTACATAGCGAATCCACGTCTGGTCATGTACTGGTTATTTATCATGGCGTTTTTATTATTAATTTCAATAAATCTAAAAATTTAATATATTCTTGGGGTGAAACCTTTACATCTGCGTTTTTTTAAATGTAACCTGATTTGATAAATTTTTGGATATTTTTGGTGGTCATGTCTATCTGTTCTCGTGCTGCAATGTTTGGAAATATTGTTTCCCATAAATAATAACATTAACATTATTTGTGTTTAATTTATTTTGGTACTTGTTATCCTTATTAACTTAGCGTTAATTTATACATTAACCAAGATCTTTGACTTTACTAGAGCTATCGGTTTATTGATTAAAGCTGTCATGATAATTAATGTGCTGTGTATAGGCTCAGCTGGTTGTTAACCAATAACTAGGTAATTATAGCTCTTCCTTATTTTATGCACTCCGGTAAACTTGTAATAAAATTATAAGTTACTCTAACATTCGATTCATATTATAATCCTTAATAACTTTGGCTCAATACTTAAATATTTAAAACAACTTAGTGCTAGTGAATCACCAGTAATATAATAAACCAGTAATCACTATATTATGTACGTACTACAAAATAATGCTTTACTTTAAATGTTTAAATGAATCCCCAGCTTGGGTAATTTTTAATTTTTTAATTCGTTACCACCTTAATGTTTGGCCTTAACTTTTTATTTACCAAAATATTATATAATTCTAATATTTTTATTTGTGTACGAGTAATAATGACACTTAAATGACAAAGTATTTAAAATAAAAAAATAATGGATAAATCATAAGTGATATTGCAAGTTGCAGGTAAGATGAAAGATTAAATAAATAAAAAATTTAAAAAATACAAGCAAGGATACACGACTAAACGCAACGCATTTAATTATATAGATGTAAAATAGGTACTTTTAAAGAGGAGAAAAAAATATTTTCTTTTAAAATATAATTATTTATTTAAAATTATTATATGTATTTAAATAGCTATGTGTTGGTTGATTTTTTCCCTTTTTTCCACCATCGAAGCACACATCTTCCATTAAGTCATCTGACATTCAAAATGACAAAAACAAGAACTCGTTAACCTTACATAACCACATAGATCACAAGCAAACAAAAAAAAATCATCATATTCTCAAAATCCATTTAATCGCGGTCATCCTATAATTCACAAAAATTAAACTCCCCGTGTATAAATCAAACAATCCCCATCATGGTCGCCACTAAATATTTGCGAGGTCGTGACGTCATCGTGTTGACATATCGCGTCAAATATCCTGCTTTATCAGGGTGACCACAATTTTGTTGTATTTTGGAAAAAAAATATTTCGTGTTTAATATTTAAACAAAAATGACAGGTGGAAAGATCTGTAACAACTTTAGAAAACACCCAGTTAATATTAAAAATTCTCGTTTTATTGGGGCCAGTGTTGTATGTGATTATTTTTCAGCAGTATTATAATTTATTGCACTTGTATGAGAAGCAGCGATAACGTTGGAGTAGGCAGGAGCTCAGGCCGAGTAGGCATTTCAGTTCTAGGTCGCTTCTTTTTATTAATAATGACAATTGAAATAAATCATTGATAAATATGTAATTCTTAACATATTTTATTGTTGTTCTGGAAGCTATGAGCGTCGCGTGTTTGTTAATGTACTAATGTTTGTGTTGTTTTAAATCTTGTTTTTAAAATTGTTAAAAGTTCTCTAATATTACTGGCAATGCACCATTATCTTTCAGCTGTAAGTAAATAGGTTATAGATTTTTTTATTGTTTTGATGATATATTGTGATTTGTATTAATCTTTCATATAAAACTTTGAAAAATAACATAACACAAAACATACTATATTCTATACAAAAAATTGTTATAAGACTGATATTGATAACGTAAAAAGAATTTAATATTATTAAGTTAATATTTTTTAAAGCAATTCCAAATTTACATCGATCTTAATCAATTGGCGCATGAAATAAATAACCTGCAAAACTAAATACAGTTTATAACAAAGTGTAAATAAAAAAAAAGCTTATTTTACAATGACTGGGTATTATTTACTGTTTTAGGTACAGAGAACACGTATATATATTTTTTATTAGTTCTTATATGTATTTTTAGCTTAAACGTGATAACATGACGTAAGCTGACTAAACTGCCAAATATAAAAGTTGAACTTTATAAATATCGTTTGTAGATTACTAAAATTTCCAGTAGGGCAACAACTCAGTGTTGTGCAACATGCTGGCGTGTTGGGCAAGTAAGGCGCTTGCAGTTCCTGGTTTCTTGTAATTCAGGAATCTGGATCTCCTTTGATCTGCTCCTAACGTCAAAATAGCCGCTATCTCCATCCACCCAGTCGTGGTAAACACGAAGCTCTCCCATGCCGTATTTATAGAACACGATCAGGTGCGTTTGTTTCCCGACGCGTGATATTAACTCTCCGGCTGCTTGATATGAGGTAGATGCTTCATGTGAATGGTATTTTTTGAAGTGCACGGTGTAACCTTTTATGATTACGTTTTGTGCTGATGTTAATCGAAAAGATAAAATATTCAAAACGTGATGATATATACATAATTTGATTGTGTGTTTGTGTTCAACAGAATGATAATAAAAATACCGTAAAAAAGAAGTAAGAGATTAAAACGTTCATTCAAACTATTGAGATTATTTATTTTATGAAATTAAGTAGTTTAAAACTTTGACTGCATTTTTTGATGACTTTAATTTTTACAGGAATATTATTTATTGGATGTTTGTATTTATGTCCGGGACAAAAAACCATACAACTGGGCAAAATCCCAAAAGAAAATTGAATTGCACGATTTAAAAAATAAAAATAGTTCAAAAGAAAAAAAAAGTTGTTCATTGTTGTAACATAAAAAGCACTTATACGGGTAAAGAAAATACCCACTTTAAATACCGATACCTCTTTACACGAAGTCATAAAGGTAGGTTCTTAATTTTGTTATATTAATATGTATATAATATGATATGGAGGGTGTAGGAACAAAATCCGATTAAATAAATACATTCGATTTAATTATAGTATGTACGCACAAAAACGAATGTCTCATAATTGTTTACTTGATAATTTTTTTAGATATTGATTTAAATCAAATAATTTTATAAAAACGAGTGTAAATCCGTAGACAATTCTAAGAAAATTATTAGACAAAAGCCTTATGAATTTTTTAGGAGATTATTATAAGTAATTATCACAACAGCTTATTTATGGCAAAAATTATTTTGTAAAAAAATAATATTTTTGAGCACAAGATGGTTTTCTTTGTAAAAATAAAACCCGGGTGTATATTCAATTATCCTGACTTATTTTTCAAAATTAATAAATATCCTTAAACTACCTTCAAAATACCGTCAAAAACTATTGAATATGTCTGATACCAATATTGAAAGCTTTCTTGCAATGAATATTCCGATTGGATTTTCAATTGCCTGAATTTGTAACGCGATGACTTGTTTTTCTAAAAACTTTCTCGCTTAAATGTCTGCACGGAAATTCGGGTCGAATGTTCGAGAACTTGCTCAACCAATATAATTATTTTAAACTTCCATACCAATATAAAAAAAAGTAAATGGCGTAAAAATCTATTTAATTTAACTTAAATGTTATTTTTGATTATCTTTGCATTTTTACGTGATTCTTTGACACTAAGCTTGAAGTACAATGTAACAAAGCATATTAAAAATTATATTGAATTTTTTTTAATATAATGCTTTGGGCATAAGGTTGTGTATTTTTTTTTAATTCGAGTAGTGAAGCTTTATAAAAATATTTTTATAATAATGTTTCAGACAGAAATAACTTCATATAAATTGACGAGAATCATTTTTGGGTTTTTATGTGTAAACTTTAGGTTTAAGCTCTTATTTAATTGTGACTATAAACTTACTCAATGTTTATTTTATGAATTCACTGTACCATTGTTTCTAACACTTAAAAAAACAGATCCTTCGTTTATTAGATTTATCCGGAGGGCCTTGACTAGTCAATAGTAACCAAAAGCTTCGCACTGAATTCTCTTTAATATTTTTATTAAACAAAAATGGAGGTTAAAATATCTAATAATTGTTTTGTGTATAAATATATTTATTCCAATTGGATGAAAATATTTCTGACAATCCAGATGTTCGATTTTAACTATTTTCCGGTAATATTTCATTAAACATCACATGTGGTTTTTGTCTCTTTTGCAGGAAATTCTATGAAATTGTGCAACTTTTGAGCTTATACAAACAACGAGTCATGTTAAAAAAAAATACGATATATTAATTTTTAGGTAAAACCTATGTGTCAGTAATCACAACATCTCTTGGTTTAAATTACTTTTGATTTTTTTTCAAAAACCTGAACGTAATTTTTACTTTATAAAAATGCACCAAAAGCTCGGCTTTTTAAAAAATTTACCTTATTTTTTAATTTTTATTCTACTTCTGAATAGTGTACTAATAGTTTTTTTACTTGCTCAGAAAACAAAACTTCCTTGTTTGTGATATATCTTTGACTTCCAAGCTACTATCTTAAGAACCCTAAACTACCTAATAAACTTTTATGTAAGCACTGGCGTAGTGATACACTAGTCACAGTGAACCTTTAATAGTAAGAAAATGAGCCATAAGTATTTCATTAGTGCATCTTAGGTCAGTTTCAGTGCAGAGAAAAACAAGGAAATGCAAGAGAACAGAGGAATGAAAAAGTTATATGAAGTCAGCTGAGATAATTTATAGTATATTGAAAAAAACAGCTGTTCAGATGTACATCAAAAAAGTTATGTTTAAAAATGAATGTAATGAAACATTTCATTTAATTAAATTATACTGTCAAGAAATACAGTGACACAAACTTTTCGCGTAATATTTTGTAGGATATTTATCGATTAATTCTTTAAAAAAAAACATTTTAAATAACAAATACAGTATGAAAGATAAAAACTTTTTTTCATCGCCTTAAGTCTTAAGCTTTAAGGCAGTCACATGGGTTCATTTTAGCAATGATTAGTTATTTAAATACATGTTGTAATTTTTAATATTAAAATTTTAAAACCGCTGCACTTTTATATTTTGGTTTAAATATCACCATTACCACACAGTAAATTTTTATTAATAAAATTTAACTGAACCGTTTAATGAATTTTCAGTTATCGTTTTTAGTTGTCACACCTTTATTTACTCCAGCCTTGCTGGTACTAACCTGACGCCATTTGCAATACGCCTACCTGATTGTCAGGGAGGAATACGTTTCCTCCACCACCTCTAAGGCTGGGGATATAATTGGTGATTGTTCGGGGGTGGCGGCCTCACAGAGAGGGTGTGGGACCCAATGGCTTTAAACTCTCGGCTGGGGGCGGGGGCTGGAGTTGACTTCGCGCATGTGCGCCTCCCTTCAGCGCCAGTACTTATGAACGCCTCACGTAGAATATCTTCAGTCTGCCGAGAGCGGGCGCCGGTGACGTCCAACTTGATAAAGCCTTATCACCCGCGACTTGAAAAATACGCACAAGGTACTTCTTTCGAATACTTGTCGGCTTACATACTTTTTTTCGAGAACTTTACCGTTATGTGACGTGTAACTTGTGAGCTTTGAATAATTTTCATAATTTCAGCTCCAATACAAGCACTGTAGAAATGTAGTTTTTCTTAAACACAGTTTTTCGAATATACATTTTCGTTTAGTCTTGTAACTATACGATAGAAAATATATTTAAAAATATAAATGTATATGCTTTCAATGAATTCATTAAAAAAATATTCTTCAAACACACCCTTTAGGTGACAAGCTCCTGAACTTAACTCGCCTCAAAGCACCAGTGTCTGAATCTCACGAATAACTCGACTTCAGTGAGATATATTTATGCCAACTATGTTCATTACTTTTACATTAATACTAAACATACCAAGCTAGACACAGCCCTGGTTGTTTCTGAATTTTTTCACAGCTTGTCTTGAAAATATTGTACAGACACTTTCAAGCCTTTGAACTTTGAAGTTTACGCCAATATTTATTTAATACAATTTTGATGTCGCTTTTCCGTTGTGTGACGTACGCGATTATATCCGCAGGGCCGAAGGAATGTGCGGTGGGAGTGTTTGAACTATTCTGATATGTAATGTTTCGTGGAATGTACTTTGCGTCTAGATCGTATCTTTTACGAAACAGTTCGGAATTCGATGGACTGCATGTCTATAGATTGTACTTCATTATCTTATCTGCGGCTGGTGGCGCCTACTAACTCGCCTGGAGTGCAACTGATCTACTCGGGTACTTGCGGCGCCAGCGTCATACACAGTGACTAGGTAAATTTTATGTAAACGCAACTATCAAATACCTTTTTAGAAATATCCGTTTCACTGACTAAAAAGCTGATTCATATATTTTATTTGCGTTAAGTGATTTTGAGAAGTATTGAGGTTCAAATATAAAACTTGTATATAAATAATAAGCAACTTTAAAGATTACAGTATTCGTTTAAAGCAGTTATGCGGTACGCGTAAAAACGCATTGAAATATATGTTAGGTCTTCGTATGCGAAGCTATGACAACTTGTACTGAAAAAGGTTCCTATTGGGTATACGTAATATATGTAATCGGAGGTCTTATCTTCTACGTAACAGCTATGAAAGAATTTTGATAATACTGGTCGGGGAATCTCGCTGGAGTATCTGGAGATTAGAAGCGCGAGGCGGTAGAGCCACGGCTTCGCGGACTCATTCACTCACAGGCGGGGCGTCGCGGCGGGCAGTCGGCCACTTCTTCAGGAAAACGCGACCTTCAGTTTGTTGACCGATTTCAAAGATACGATCAAATCTACTCAACATAACAGTTATTTAAAAATTAACTATGGAGCACTTCAATAAATTAAATTTGAGCTTTCGTGTGTAAGTTATTTAAAAAAAATAATATATATTATACTTTTTTTTTGCTGAAACATTGTTTAAATTTATTGTTCTCTTTTTTTTCAGGTGCGAGTCGTCGTTTTCCGTAACTGAAGCTCTGTTTCAAGTAATTTTTTGTGTGTGCTAGTAACTTTGGTGAAAATGTTACAATTTCCCTGTACGCAAAAATACAAACGAAGAAAATGGACGCATTATCCGTAACAATTTATCTGTGAATTATCGATAAATAATTTAAAGTGAAGTTTATTACGAAAATAGTTTAATCCTCCGTATGAATAGTTTTAAATCGTAATTTCATAATAGACAACGACCAAACTCGTTAGTAACATTGACGCGCTAAAGTACATTAATGATCTGCATATTCGTTAATTTATTAATATTTTTATTTTCGTGTTAATAAAAAACACTGCTTTTGTGAATTTGAGTGCCAATTTATTGCAGTGAAAAAGTGAATATTAAAAATAAGTTTTGAGACTCCAAAAACTTTAAAGTGTCAAATTAAGCTAGTAACTATAAAAAATAAAAATAAACAATATATATATGAAATTATTTTTTAATTTTTCATATTTCAACTGAATATTTTTTTGCAAGTTATCACGACTTCAAAAGCTACAGGAGTCATATTTGTTACGGTGTTTGTGATAAAATTCTGCCAGAGAGGGACTAATATTTCCAGCGGCTTTGTGAAGGGTCGCTCAGGAGTTGCCGAGTGAGTGTAGGGGGGTGACCAGCAGAGAAGGCAGGGCGGGAGCTGGCAGTGGCAGTGCGTGGCGGGGGCGGCTCGCGCAGGCGGCGGATGGGCCAGCGGGCGGGCCGCGCCGCCGCCGGCGTCACTTAGCGCCCCGGCCCCGGGCTGCAGGCACTCTCTCCACACTCTACTATGCGCATTGTACTCCTCCTCGCAACTCTCATCGCGGTAAGTCCACTCACACTATCTGCAAAAATATATATACTATTGTAACGGGTTAGCGGTAGAATCGATCGAAGCGATTCTACTCTAGAGTCTACTTCTAGTCCATAGTCCAGAAACATCTGTAATGATCAAGCGACCGTCGTTTAGGGGCGACAATACGTGGTCTTGGAGAACGAGCGACAAGACGACCGGCGCCAGTGCTTGATAGAGAGTCCTCGGGATTAGTGCTCGACAGACAGTTCTCGGGAGCCGTGAGCGCGAGACAGTCCTCGGGTGTCGTTGATATAAATATGTTGTTAATATAAATAGTTGTGAAGACTCTGTATAATATAAGTTAAATATAAATAGTGCAAATAAATCATGTTTTAATTATGGAGACCCGGCGTGTTACACTATATTCAATCATTGTATTCGGGTGTAATTCGGGCAGCACTGCGGTACTACTTCCAGTTGCCGACAACTGGTCTTTAATTTTTATAAATAAATATCATACATAGTCAATTCCTCAGTCCGTCTCAACTAGAAGGATACTAACATATTTCGTATGAAAGGAGCAATTTTTGCGCACTTTTCGCTACTTCCCAGTCTACCTTCTCTCTTTAATATTCATCCTTGACATTCGGCTCTATTTTTCTGTGAAGACAGCGTCTTCAAACAAAAACATGAAAAACTGTAATATTCAATTTCTGTATTCGGGTAACTCCTATTTTTACTGTCGGCCCTGGGCCCCTCTGTGGTACTACTTCCGGTTGCCGACAGCTGGTCCTTTATTTTTATAAATAAATATCATGCACTGTCAATTCACCAGTCAGCGCACTTTTCGCTGCTCCCCAGTCTGCCTTCTCTCCTTACTATTCATATCTGACATTTGTCCCTATCTATCTATGAAGACAGCGTCTTCGTGTTATGCTGAAAAACAAAAAAAGCTGAAAAAACATGAAAAACTGTAATGTTCAATTGTTGTATTCGGGTAACTCCTATATTTTAGTGTCGGCACTGGGCCCCTCTGTGGTACTACTTCCGGTTGCCGACAGTTGGTCTTTAATTTTTATAAATATCATATATTTTATCATGATATATCAGTTTCCCAGGAAGCGCACTTTTCGCAGTCTGCCTCCCCTTTTTTCTATTCATCTCTGACATTTGGCCCCACCTATCTATAATGACAGCGTCTTCGCGTAACGCTGAAAAACAAATAAAACATGAAAAACTGTAATATTCAATTGCTGTATTCGGGTAACTCCTATTTTTTACTGTCGACCCTGGGCCCCTTTGTGGTACTACTTCCGGTTGCCGACAACTGGTCTTAAATTTTTATAAATAAATATCATACACAGTCAATTCACCAGTCAGCGTACTTTTCGCTGCTTCTCAGTCTGCCGTCTCTCTTTTATATTCATCTCTGATATTAGGCCCTATCTATCTATGAAGACAGCGTCTCCGCGATACGCTGAAAAAACATGAAAAACTGTGTCATATTCAATTGTTATATTAGGGTAACTTCTTTTTAATACTGTCGGCCATGGGCAGCTCTGTGGTACTACTTCCGGTTGCCGGTCTCTAATTTTTATAAATATCTTATATAGTCAATTCCCCAGTCAGTTTCCCAGGGAGCGCACTTTTCGCAGTCTGCCTCCCCTTTTTTTCTATTCAAGTCTGATATTTGTCCATATCTATTGATGAAGACAGCGTCTCCGTGATACGCTGAAAAACATAAAAGCTGAAAAAACATGAAAAACCGTGTCATATTCAATTGTTGTATTCGGGTAACTCCATTTTTTTATTGTCGGCCCTGGGTAGCTCTGTGATACTACCTCCGGTTGCTGACAACTAGTCTTTAATTTTTATTAATACATATTATACACAGTCAATCCCCCAGTCTGCTTTACCTCCCTTTTATTCATCTCTGACATTCGTCCTTATCCCGCGTCTCCGTGATACGCTGAAAAACATGAATGCTGAAAAAACATGAAAAACGGCGTTCTTCTCGTGTCAGTGGGATTCTCCCCAAGTCGTGATATTGAAACGATCGAAAACGATTAAAACGGTCTGCAATATTTCATTGTGGATACTATAAAATTTAAAAATTGCATTTATGACAGAAAAAACAATTAATTACAAAATCCTTTATTTTCATCTAGTGATTTTAACATAGGTTCTTATGACTTCTCTAACAATACAGTATATTTCATCCCCTGACCCTGCGCCCATATTGAACTGTTTATTGTATGAGTTGGAGAATAGGTTAAATAAACAGGAAATATTTTCTTGATATTAGCAATATTATGTTATAAATATTAATAGGAGATCGACATTGATATTTACAACGGATCTAATTCAAAGTATGTCAACTTTTGCGTTTTGAGCTTCATAAGTAAACAATGAAATAATTCGGAATATTTCAAAAGTTCTTCAGTCGTCTCAAATAGGGATTTTTATTTCTTTTTATACACAGGTGTACTTCAAAGGGACATACTTTTTCATAAAAATTCAAAATTAACTAGAAGGATACTAACATATTTCGTGTGAAAAAGAGAGGAAGGAAGGAGTAATTTTTTCATGAGTGCGAATTTATTTTCATTCACTTATTATAATTTACAAGATAATATATTAAATTTTTAATAACAATATAAACAATACAAAATTAAGTAAATTGTTCGTTTTCTTGAATGAAAATAATTAAGTTTATATTAGATAGTAAAACATGATAATATGTGTAATGTATATATTTTTTAATCATTTTAAAACTAAATAAAATTCTACAATACATTCTTCATTTCTCTCAAGAAATTTATACTAGCCAAGGTATCATAAAAACAATGATTGCGTTTCTCAATTTATATAACTATTGGATTGTAATAAACCTAATAATTGTTAAATGTGCACGTAACAATAATGCTTTACGACTAATAACTACGCTTTATTGATGGACAACAAAAACACTCATGATTAATTAATACTACCTGTCTTTTTAATATCTAATTATTATTACCACAAATACAAATTTATATTTATAATAGCTATAGATTTATCAACACTAATAATTATTATTCTCAAATTATTGTTAGTTATTACTCATTTCTTTTACCTAAGGGAAGCTTATTTTTTTTAAGTAAATAGGATAATAACTAAAAATTAAGAAAATTGTTTTTACATAAAAGCAATAACAATTCGGACTCACTCACAAATTTATCATCTTTTTTATTTCTCTTAGAACTACTATGTAAAAAGTAAGAGATAATAAGTTAATTAAAAATATATAAGCACATTTTTTTAATCCTTTTTTCAAGAATTGAGAATCTTTAATCAGACTTAGTTTAAATAAACTATTAATTAATTAATTCAACGCTTTAAGGTGATATCTTTTAGTAATATCACATTTGCATGCATCTAGAATACAATGAAAGACATCAAGGATATTATCATTATATAACCACCACACGTCATGATGTTGCAGATTTGTGCATGACTTTAGATTATGTTGGGTTTTCCATACGTAAATATTTAATTTATTTTTGAGTTTTTATTAAATTATGTTAATGTATTTGAGTTTTCGGTAATTAATAAATGTAGACTGGAATAAATCTGCGGGGGCTTGCGATCGTGATTGATGGCTACAAAACGATAAATAATTTATTGAAAAATTATAAATAGCTTTAAAAATATGTATCAGGCACGCCTTCCTGGATTATTTTTTGACCAGAATAGCTCCACTGACGCAATGAAGTCGGCATAAACATTCGAGTAATCAAAACTTGTAAGTTGAAAAAATATTCACGATTTATAACTGTCTGTTTTCCTGAATGAATCTGGCCCGGCACGGGAATTTGTGTAAATTTGTGAATACCGTGTCTGAATTGAAGGCGTAAACATATAAAGGAAATTTATATAAAATCGATAAACTACACGAAAATACACTACGGGTTTTGCAAAGATGATGCTTTAAGGCTCATGGTATTACCTTAAATGGGGGCAGAAATTATATGTACATATGAAAAGATCGCATTCTTTTTCATTGCGTATGAGAAGTTGATGTAAAATATTAACTGAAAGTATAAAAAATGTCTTAGATTCTGACATATGTATGTGTGTAACCTGTAAAAAAATACAACAAATATAAATGGCATTGTATAAATTTTTCTACAATCTCCAGAGTTAGGCTTAGGTTAGTGTAATAAAAAGTAAAATAAACGAGTATTATGCAATGTTAACTATTTTGGATTAACTAAGGATGACTTAAATACCCAGTTAATTACCGTACATGCTTAAGATAAGATAATTCAATTATGTTGTGATTAAATACAAATTGCTTTGCAATCTTATCTCTCACTCCGCGAGGTTATAAATAACACGACCGGATATTATTTATTTTTACCTACATCATCGCCTAGGGGCTTGACATATTCACTAACTAGTAATATTTTGAGTTTTTTTCAACTACACTCACTTTAAAAATCCAAAATACACATACACATACACTCAAAAAAATTAAATTATGTTAAAAAATTTTTTTTTAATTTTACTTCATATTTGAATCATTTGTGTTTTGTTTTCAATTTCAAACGATAAACTATGTTTATAAATAAATATTTTTTTAATGTTTTCGTGGTCGGCGTGATGAGAGCCGCTGAGAAGCTCGGTGTTGGTGGAATGTCTGACAGTAACCAGTAGCGGAAGCTCCCTCGCCCGCGGCATGCGTCAGCGTTCCCGGGCCACTTCCATAAACAGCTAATTAGTATTTATACTGCTTCTAGTTCATTAGATTTTTATTGATACTTTAAATATTTTTGCCCTAAAACCAACCGGCATTGTGGTATGGTTTGTGAAAAGTTCACGGCATTCCTCACAGACCGAAGAACTTTCTTTGTGATGTCAGATTGCAATATTTAAACTTTTCGATGATCAATCTAAAGAGCAACATATGCGTAGTTAAAATTACTAAAAAAATATAGTAAGTAATAAAAATACTACAGAATGATGCTCTTATATGGAAACTGTTTTTAAAAAACAATTGTTACTGTCCAGTTTTTGTTGAAGTTTGAAAAGGATGTATTTTGTTTATGAGACAAATACAAACTACGCCATTGGCCTATATACGGTTTTATGGGTGAATCAAAGCAAAAATACATTTCTCTCCAGAGGCAATTTGTTTATATTTTGATCGTTACTCGAATATAAATAAGTAACAGAATCTGCCTTTACTCAGCCGTGGACAGTCTGGGGGTGTTCAGCAAACACGTGACGCGCTCTCTTTGCTGTTCTAGACTGACCTTACAGCAACATCGTATATATTAGGAACTTCAGGGTCTGAAAATAGTTACTCTTGTCTAAGAGATCATTCTTCGTGGCCTATTTTCATGCACTACTTGCTATCTTCTATCCTATCAAACGTTATAACATATAAAAAAATTTCATGCAAATATCTCAAAACGCTTTATCACATTTATTAATTTTTACTATAATTACAATCAATAATATTTATATTTTGAAATACACATTCACTCTATAAATTATACTTGTAATAGCATTACACTATTCTTTCTATGAAAGCCATGAACCGACATAGATTTGTGTTCAGTGAGATAGACATTGAGGAAAGGCACCTGAAGAATTAAACGTGTGTACTGCTATAGTAAAGTTTCTATTTTTACAATAAGCGTTCTTCAGTTGATGCACTTTTATTATTGTCAAACTTTCTTCATTAAGTGCCTCTCCTTAGAGGAGGTTGGCGATCATTTCTCTGAGCATATACTCACCTTGTGCCAGTGTTCATGGTTTTCTAAGGGGAAAAAAGTATAGTGGGTCTTTCGACACCGCAGTTTTAAATTAGAAGGAAAAGTCTGCATATTGCTGCAGCCCAATATAAAACTTTTCTTACAAAGCTCTGGCGTTTAGATCTGATACAATACAAGGTTCTTCTAGAGCACATCCCTGTACAGTTACCACTGCATTGCCGATCTTTTTTTCACACGCTCAGGGTACAGAATGGCAGCCATGCACAACCAACATAATGGGAAGAGCGCGGAGGTTCAAACTTCAGTAAAACATGTCTACTAGTTATGAAGTAGAGTGAGCGTCTTTCACTCTGCCATGCACACTGCGTGTTTAACTAATAAGGTGAGATTTTGAAACAGGATTGTTACGAAATGATGTATGAAGCTTATCCTTGGAGTGTGGCGTCGGTGCGTTTCCGCCTGCGTTTCGACACGACCATTAGCGGGCGTCAGGGCACTCCAGAGGCGCCAAGGCGCGACCGTCAACAGTCCGGCGGTGGAGCCTCCGGGGCTCAGGGACTGAACTCAGACAAAAACCATAAAAAAATTACAACTATATAAATGCAATCATTTTGCCTAAAAAAACCTATTGTGTTTAAAATAAAATCATTTTAAAATACAACAATTTCATTTAGTAAATATTTTTTTTAACTTAAGGTTTTATCAATTTTTATTCTCTTAGTAGTCCCTGAAAACTTTTTATATCTTTGTGTTTTGATTTATTGATTTTCTATATATATATATAGAATATGTTACAGGAATAATATTAGATATATCTAAATGAACGGCGTCAATCTTATCGCATCTATTTTGATCTTATCCGAGGATTTTTAAAATAATGAGTACGTACTTGATGAAATAAGTGCAATTTTGAAATTCCTTAGCATGTCACAAGTATCTACTTAAAGTTGATTATCTTATATTGTAAGAAATATTTTGTCATATCTTTACTGTATAAGAATTAAGTCAATCATAGGACACTTGTATGTTTTATTAGTGCTTATTTTTTTTACGTGAAAAGTAATTTTGCTGTCTCCAGTGTATAATATGCTACAAGATTAGTTCTGTCGTATCAATGCAAATCTATGTTAACTTGATTATTTAAGTATAATTTTATTAATCATATACAGAGTAATACTATAAATAATTAAAATAAAAAATCTTATTAACAGTTCTTAAAACCCATTTAATTTTTGGTACGTTAGTATATTTTTACACAAATAATTAAAATATTACCTGAAAAGTGTCAAATCATTTGAACTATAAAATATGGTTATTGGCTGTCTGACATTTCTAGACTTTTTAAATACATTTTATCATACTTGTAACAATTATTGCAATATTAAAAAAATACTTTTATTACAAACAATAACGGAAATTATTGCGTACTGTACATTTTTACGTTCACAATAATGAAGCATATTTTTTTGACCAGGTTGTATGTTGTTTTATTATGTTTGCATTTTAATCTTTGACATTAAGATATTATTATCGGCAAATACTTTAATAGTATTTTAAATTATATTGTTTAAGTCATTTGGAGAATTGGAGAGGCCCTCCTCGGGCGGGCCGAGTGCTCGGCAGCCCCTCGAGTCTCTCTCGCGTGAGAAGCTTGTAAACACCGATTTTCGTTTTCTTTTTGTTGGTAGCTTTTGTGTGAAATAAACTCTTAATTGTCTGACAAGTTGTTCTCGTCTGAGTTCGTTTTGTTGTACGAGAGTCGAAAGGAGTTACGTAAACTAAACAAATGCACTCTTCCAAGCTGAATTTCCCAGGCAGGCACTAAGTTTTCTACTGTGCTTGAATGAATTTAAATTATTTTTTAATAATTATAATGCTCAGAAGGCAGATGTGATATAAAGAGAATAGTCGCAGGATTATTTTGATTATTAGTTTTATATCCTATTTTTATGTTTTATTTAAAGGAAAGCTCTACAAAAACGATTTTTTTAGATAAAATTGCAATGTATGGAAATATTCGTATTTAACAAAATTGAAACAAATATCTGAGATTGACCTAATAACTTCTTTTTCAATAGTTCAGAATTACGCCAACAAGTTAATATTTTTTTAAATTGTCGTGTTTTTAAGACATTTATTGAATATAAAGTAACACTTGTAAAAGTCCCAAATTGTAATAATGATTGTTCAAAGCAACCATTGTTACAGAAATATGAGCAAAAATAGGAAAGAGAACAATCACTGAAAATTAATAGAAACTAGCCAAAGTAACAAAATAACATTCCACTTTACAATAATGTTCTTTAGAACCACCGCTGCTCTGCGCCAGATTACATGATCGATTAAATAGATAAATTATCAGTGCGATTAAATATATAGATTATCTGGGGCAGCTTCAAGCCCTCGTTCTGTTATTGTAAGTGCCATATTTTTACCACTACTCTCCAACACGCAATGAATTGAATATCTCAACGTATAAATTTTCTAGAAGTGTAATTTGAAAAGTTTCAGTAAAGCCACACTCGCTCGCATACAACTTGCTCGTATTGCTGTGAGCCTCCGGAAAATAAATTACCTCTCTAAGTAAGCTTTGACTTTATTCTACAGAGATTATAATGTGTCAGGTGCCTCCCGCGGTATCGAGAGTGGATATTAAATATTTCTCAAACAATATTGCATATCTTCAGGACTAATGCTGGAGAATAAGTCCCTTCCCTTCTATTGCATTTAATTACGAGTTTGCATACTCATTAGCTTACTTCGGACGTGTCTACTTATCCCGTGATATATAACCCTGGACTCTGCCAATACATTTATTTGTGCATGATATCTGAGAAAGAGACTCTCAACTGATATTACAATATTTAAATACAAATTTGGATAAATATTACTAAAAACATATCTTGTGTTGTATAAATCCGACTACCCTTGCAGAGACAAAGCTTGCAATCGATTTGTAATTAATCAATTGCGTTCCTCTATTTTGTAACATAACACGTAAAACATAAATGAGGACACTATTGGCTAGCGTGAGTAGAAAACTTATATGTGTATTTTAATTGAGCAATATTCTCATCTATAATAACGATATATAAACATATAAATCACAAATATTAGTATTTAAAAAAAACAGGTCCGTTTGAATTATAAATTCGGATAAATGATATAATTATGTATATTTTGGAGATACTGCCTTTTAACCCCAAAAAGTTTGTAATTTCAAAATTATTTTGTTATATAATCTCATGATGCTTTGACTAAAAAATTACGAGTACAATATATTCATTTTTTTGTATTTTGATGTTAATACAGTATTTAGTAGCAATAAGTAGATTTTTACCAGCTCGTTAATTTTTTATCCGTTATTTATAGTTTTCCTAGGAATATCCTCTCAAGCCGGGCGTTGGGAAGGCCTGCCTCCTGGAGAAGTGAATAGGCTCAGTACTGAACAGACGCACAATCCGTTATCAGAAGGAACTGGTTCACTCGGCTCTCTGCAGGAAGTGCGGCTGCCGGGTTCAGGAACGCCATTCGTCCCCATGGCATCTTATGAGCCAGGCGCCTGGTCGTGGCTTGCCTCTTAACACTGCTTTAGAATCTGCAGTAGAATTAAAGTCACACAATAAAACCTATGAAGAAAAAAAATAAAACAATAATAAAAAATAAAACTTTCGGATGACAACATGAAAATCAATATTTTCAGCATACTTCTAAAAAAATTCTAACTCACTTATAAAATAGTATGAAGCAACTGGCAATATCTTGAATAGGTCTATGACTGAATAATATATAACGAAACAATCAAATATGAACTATTTTGCAAATTAAAATATAATTTTCAGGCGTTCAGTCTGATATTCCTGAGTTGAGATTTGGCAAAAGGAATCAGTCACTCCTTCAAGGTCAATGTTTATATTTCTCAATGATAGTTAATAAAAACTCAAACCAATGTAAAACATTAAACACTAATATATTTTACTGCAAAAGAAGCTTTCATAATCATAAATGACCATCGTCTACAAAATGTGTATTTTTTAAAAAAATACCTTAAAAATACAATAAATCCTTTCGTGGTATTTTATGTACCGTTCTTTTCAAACCTATTTGAGGTCCTATTCTTAAATAATACAAATAAATAAAACCCGTGAACCTGTCTATTTAAAATAACATTATTTATTTACAAGTCTGAGCACACGGACGCCCCGGCCCGATCGCAAACATTCTTCTAATAATATTATAAGCGCTCTTGGGAACTGTCGGAATAAAGACGTTTGCCGCATACAGCGCGCTCAAAAACCAATGTCAATTATAAAAATAAATATGCATTTTTGTCTATTTGCCTCCTTAAATATTAAGATTTTTTTATAAAAAATAATATACATATATTATACATATTTATCAGGCACCCTGTGGCAGGGTAGCACTAGGTGGTATTGTGATAGCGTGAATGGAAAGCAGGGCTTCGCCGAATGGGACCCCACACGTGAGGCGAAGGGCCTCGGGTCGAGAGACCTTAAGTGTGGGCTGTTGAGGTCCAGCTAATGGAATCATTCACCCGGGCTGCTGAAGGTAATTTGTTGGCGAACCTTTACACAGATACTTTGAATCGGTTCACTCCTCACGTATTAGAGAGCAGCCGCACATTTATAATGTATCGACATATATCCGCTTGTGCTTACACATTTATAATTTAAAGCAATATGAAAATAGCGACGTAACATGATTATCTGATTTATATTTACAATTATCTGAAACGCAATACTAATAAAAAAAAATTACTCTGATTCACACTCTGTGGTAACTAGTTAAGCATATGCTTGATTAAGTATCTCTGGAAAGCTTTTATATCAAAAATATATATAATATTTTTTTTGTATCGAAACCGAGAAATACTTGATTAAATAATGAAGTTTGTGGGCTTTGTTCATTCAATTTAAATGACATAATCTTTAGTCATTAATGTTTCGTTATATCATATAAATATAAAATCACACAGATTTAACACTAATTAGTTCATTTTGATAAATTGTCGATATGCCACAAAAATAAAATAAAATTTCTAAATCTGATATATAATAATAAAAGTAATTTAACTTGTTTCTTACATTTTTTTTTTGCAGTTTTTGTAAATGATTTTACGCCACTTAGTAGACGTGATTTGCTGCTGAATTCTCGGCGCGCCACATTCAATAAAGTTATCAGCATTGGCACACCATAAGATATTTCACCATAATTATTTAATCGACATATAACTTGTCGGTCCCTTCAAAGTATTTCAGTTATTTTGTTCGCGGCGACCAAACATGAATAGTAAATTAACAGAAAATACCAATATGTCTATCTTACACGGAATTCCTGATACCATTCCCGTTTGAGTGTACAATTATACCACCAATGCTCAGCTCTAGGAGGCTGTTCTAGGAGGCTGTTTCTAAATTCTGACCAATCACCTGTTACTTTACTAATTTCCCGGCATACCTATTTTATGTTCTGCCTCAGCCTTAAGCGCCTTTTATGGCAACATTCAGAAAGCCTGCTCAGACTGTTTTACTTGTGTGTAAAGTAACAATAAATTACCAATTTAAATATCGACCTTTGTAAATAGTTACCATACATGAAAATATTAACTTTTTTGTTTCATTGAATATATAACGTAAAAAAAGTATCGTTTTAATTATCACCATTTTAAAAATTACGTGAAATAATATTACATTCAGCTTTACGGAGATTTTACTTCCTTGATTGCTTTTTGAGGCCTTCTTCTCTGCGAAAAACCCATAGCCTGCGTTTTTAATGGATTTTTTAGAAAACATGTGTGGGTTTTTTTTATTTGACAGAAGCTTTTCAGATAAAAACCAAAAAATTGGCAAGCTTACATACGAGTAGTAAAGAAAAGCTTATAGTAGGATAAGAAGTTTTTTGTGAAATAGATGAATATCCGACTTGGGTAAAATAGGTTTTGGCTTTACCTTAAATGCATCGCTGTTAATTTTGCAAACGTTTAAACGATTGTTCAGCAGAGGTGAGTATTTTGCAAGCATTGAGGCATCTGAAGAGTCACTGCTAAGCCTGTTTAATGTCTTTGAGTTCGGAGTCGGTGTTAGATTGCCGGCTTATCTGTCGGCTTGTACCGTTTGGCGCCTTCAGCCGGTGGAGCATATCGATTACTAGAATTTACGCAGTCGTACATGCATGTTTAATGGCGGAATTCACATTAAACTTAATCGATTAAATATTTAAATCCATAAAGAAACCGATCCTTCAAGTCTTGTGAAACGGGCCGTTCTCGACCCAGTGCTTTTAAACACTTGTAGCCTTCTTTTCAGAATTTAACGATGTTTTTAGTCATCAGCATCATAAAATAGTTTAATCTAAAAGTAATAGCGTTAACGTAGCATTAGAATATTATTTTGTCGAAAGTTTTCTTTATAGAAAGGCATTTACAAATAATACTTTAACAATTAGTAAACATCCTGTATAATGTTAATAACCTCATCCCTAACTAAATATTTATGTATTTCGTGACTCAGACATTACAGGAACTTAGCCTCTGGCGTAGTTCACAGACAATGAATGCTGACATATTATGCAATAATCGGAATAAGGAAAAAAGCACATTATCATAAGAGGAGGCTTTAATTACATTTATAAAAGTGATTTATTTGTTTTGTTACTATTTGAACAAAAATATTCAAAAACTGATAAAGAAATGATCAAAACACAATTTTTTAATACTTAGAAATACGCATTACTATAAAAACCAAAAACAAGAAAAATAATACTTTTTAATTTATTAATCTTTTTTTAAGTATTTTTAAAAATAATTATTTTGAAATATAGTTGTAATAGTTATCTCGCGTCTTTTGTAATGTGTGTATAATAGTAAAACTTTATTTTATTTCCACCTTGATATTATTCGAAACCATTATAAAGGTACTCGGTGATGATTAAATATGCCCTGAAGTTTTAAAAGCCTTTTTCCCAACAATTCTTCTCGCATGTAAATGCGATGTTATTTATTTATGTCCCTTGTATAACATTAGCTATTTTGTTTTATAAAGTCACCACAATAAATCCTATTGTGTGCTTGTTAGTCACATATAATTTGCCTGTATAAAACACAACGCCGTCACGATGAGGCGCGTTTACACTTCTGGTTTCCAGAATGCCACCAATAAATATTAATTATTAAAAATATAATCAATAATAATATAAACTATCTGTACTACATGAATTATTTGGGGACAAGTATAATTTGGTATAATTTAGATTAACTCGATTTGTAAGTAAAGAAAAAACTTCGTACGCAGATAAAATAATCATTGATTTGATGAAATGAATACAACGGTTTTTTTAAATTATCAATTTACGTTTTTTTTATTTTCTATTATGCTAGAAAATCTAACACCCACACATTAATAGATAAATTTTATATATGTACAAAATTTTAGTTTGCAGGAGAGTTGATAAAGATGTGAACGCAGCACAAACTTTTTCCGTATCCACTTACCATTTTTGAACCTTGTTTAGGGATGCTGCATAATAATATAGTGGTTTCGAGTGTCTTTTTGGGAACTTCTGTTACATCTTTACCATACTTGTAGAGCATTATTTAAGAGCAGTGTGAGAATGGAGAGACGAAATCGATTCTTGTCCTGTTAACAAATCTTTTTTATTTGACGCATTTAATATCTAAGTAAAAATGTATTTAAATTGTTGAATCTTCGTTTACACATTTATGCACGCTTTGAACATCTTGTGAGCTAATTGTGATTTTTGTGTATCTACAAAGCACTCATGAATTACACTATTATAATAAAAACGCTTGTTTAACATTAATCAGTCATATTTAGAAGCGTTATGCGGATTTGAAATTGAATTTAAGTATTTATTTAATACCTGAAAAGTGTAACGCGCACTCGATTAAATGTATGTGTTTTTTTAGTAGTATACAATTTTTTTATTAGTTTTAGAATTAAATAATTGAATGAAACAATGGTTTGTAAGTATTTAATTGATGCCTTATTTTCATACATCAAGATAATGTATGATTTTCTGCTACATCAGCTGATTTTCATGTACAAATTGCATATCTGATTTTCAAGCTGTATGTTCAAATTTATTTGTTTAAATATTCAGTGTATATCTGATTTTAAGTATGAATGTACTAACACGATCACTGCTTTAATTTGCAAGTGTTCGTGGAGTAATTGAGTGCAGTTTTTGCGTTGCAAATGACCGCCTTCCTCCGCGGCGTTTATCAGTTGCACAATTAATCCGGTTTGATGATCAAATGATAAAACCAACCGCCGGCGCCCCGCGGGGGATCGCGCCGCCGCCGTTGCTTCTAATAAAGACTTAATCCATATTTAAAGCAACGGAAAATTGTAACCGATAAATAATATTTAAATTGTATTACCACATATTTATTTTGTATAAAATACCTATGCTTCTTCTTCGGGTGCTTCTCCTGAGTGGAGGTTGGCGACCATCTCATTGAGCACATATAATATTTATGCTGAGCCAGTGTTTATAGGTTTTATAGGGAATATAGTGTAGTGGGTCTTTCTATACCACAATTTTATATAAGAAAAAAAAATCTGCGTATTGCTGCTGCCCAATGGCATTATTAAATAATCCTTTCCCTTTAAAGCTCTGGCTTTAGATCTGATACTCACTCTGCAACAGGCTTCAGAAACAATAACAGAAACCCCCTTACCTCAACAAGGTTCTTTCAGAGCACATACCTCCACAATCGTTCCAAGTTTACTACTCCATTACCGATCCTTTACACACGCTCAGGGTACAGAATGGCAGCCATACACAACCAACAGAATGGGGAGAACGGGAAGGCATCAGAATTTGTCCAGTGGTTTTTGTGGTTTACAAACTGAATGACAGTAAAACACAGCTTCGTGTTATGATACAATTTTATATGCGCTTAAAAATAAATAATATGTTTTACATTTTATATTTAACAAAATATTTTACAATGAAAAAAAAGTGTGTTTAAGTTGATACGTTAATTTTCGATAATGTTGTTTTGCTAATAATATATTGCAATCACACTGTTTTATTCTTGACATCTCTCTTTAACGAGACATTGTTGTTAAAAACATTTTTTTTTTCAATACAGTTAAAATTTTACCTCAAAATATCGGAATTATGCAATAAGAATGTTCACAGTAAAAATATTAAAGAGTGACGTTTAATCTAGATTTTTCAGAATGATTAATTTTTTTACACACTGAATCTTTGTAAACGGTTAAACGCGAGCAATCTATATGATACCTGCTTATTAATGTAGGACTTAAAGATGACTAACCCAGGTGTATTATTCTGATGGAAACTACTGGGTATATAAGTGTGTCGTATGAAGAAATAAATTTTGTGTTTTATAGTTATATAATAACGACATGACAATTCATTCAACAATAATGTGACATAACTACTTAAAATCTCTCCAGCCGTAAAATTTTTAGTGCTTTTACATTGATAAATGGTTCATTTAACAAAACGTTTGATCAGATTTTTATAACCTCAGCTAACAATGTGACACAACACTTAAGTGCTACCAACCAAATTCGATTTTATTTTAATATCATGTCATTTTATTTTTATCTGCGTTTGATCGTGACGTTCAATAAATAATTCGACATGTTTATTTGCGAGGACTCTGCCGATACCTAACAAGGCCAATTTAACACCAAGCTGTAAATCAATTAAAAAAATTTAACGACCGTTCACACAAGCAACTGTAGTTAGGCGGCCTTTCCTGGCAAGTGACTCAATCACGAATTAATTATCTGATTTATTGGTGTTTCTATTTCTGCGTTGATTAGTCTACTTGACGCCACGCAAATAAATTATATTTCAGAAAATGAGGATTTATTGATTGACATTTTTATTGAAGTGTTTGTCTTATCGTTTTTTTAATACAGTAAATATTTATAGTTGAACTAACATCTCTCGAGCATGATTATTTTCAAGTTATAGTTTTTTTTGTACAATAAAGATAATTAATATTCATTGTTTATTATTTTGAAGATAATATAAATCAAGTGGACAATTTGTCTCTGAGTGATTTTATAAAAAAGTGGACGCTATTGCTTTTAAGAAAATTCTTTCGAAGCATGTGCTTTTGAGTAATAAAATAAATTTTTATTATATTTATAAAAGTAAGAGTATGTTTGGAGAACTATCTTATCTAGTATAATGCAAAATTTGAGAAATTAAGGGTTTTATGTCTTACCTCTCGTTTACTTATTTTCCTCGCAGGTTCTGGTCAAGATAAGTGCATCCTGTACATTTTAAAACACAATAAAACCCAAATAATTTTTTTATAAAATCTGATATACACCGAAATCAATCCGATAAGAAAGCTCTTACCTGAATATTGGTTTAAAATTAAATTAAAAAGTATTACGATTTAAAATAATACAAAAAAGTGCATATACCAGTTTGAAGCAATATATGCCAACTTGCTTCTTACTTTAAGTTCCCAGGTATTTTACTATTATTTTTCAGTAATTATTAAAAGGCAAAATACTATCTAATAATATTGTAACAATTCTGCACCTTTCCTTACCACCTCGAATAACAAATTGCAAGAAATAAGTTGACCTTTACTGTCCGCATATATTTGAACTCATGACTTGCGAAGTGTTTATGCGGCAGTTCTCTGTTGGTGGTGCGTCTTTAGGAGCAATTATGCTCTTTGCAAAGCTCGCTGCCTGTGATACATGGCTCCTCCGAAACATTACTGCCGCATTGCTTCGCATTAATATCCCCACGTGCAAATGCAAACCGGGTCTCTACGTAACCCTTTCAAAGAACAAGACTATTCCTAAAATCATTATTTACATCGTTTTAAGGATGACACTTTCGGTCACCCGCTGAATTCAGGTATTTACACGAAAATAAAAAAATAAATAAAAAGATGCCAAATGAGTAATTTTTTATTTATTTATTGAATCATTGGGTTGAGTTAGATATGAAATAATATGGATGGTTATAATTGCCGAATTTTTTTTACATATTTTTTATTTCGTCATCGTTTTATTTGCACTAGTAGAAAACTTTACGTTAAGGTTTCTGGTTGATGTTGCTATGGAATGGTTTCTGCCCTATAAAGAGTTAAGCTACCCTTTGAATATTTGCTTTATTGATCGCCTTAGTGGTCAGCCTTGTTGCACCGCTGATTACAAAAACTTGTCGATCGATACCATATTGATAAATTTTAAATGAATTACAAGCACACATATTCGTTGCCAATATCTACATAACTGGTTGTTTCATTGACACAGCTGGTATTTATAATTTTAAAAAGTTAGCGTGATGAATAACTATTAAGGTTTTTGAAAAAAAAGTTATCACATATGTGAAGCTTTTACCCAATTATGTTATATGAAAGGCACAGGTGTTTTTTTTATTATAAAGAAGTGTCCCCTGAAAATCGAAATCAAAATCGCTTAGATAGACAGTGGCAACAAACAATATAATATATGTCTATTTTGTGGATTGAATGCCAATCAAGTGCGTTTTAATTACCTTTACATTTTTTCACACATTGAAAATGATTTCAAAGAAATTCTCAGAAAAATATCATCGTAGCTTGCGTAGGATTCGAACCTACATCCTCAAGCTTACATGACTAACTAACCCTTATGGCTCGTTAGCACAAGGGTTAGTTTCTTTGAAATTATTTTTCAATGTGTGAAAAAATGTGCCTAATCATATTAGTAAAAAATATCATCTTAAAAGTAAATTAGGCTATTTTGTATATAAAAAACGCCAAATCACACGCCCCTGTTAGTATTCTTAAGGGTCTTGCTACCTAACCTTGCTTGGTGTCCATCCCCCGTCTGCCACAAAAAAGGACCGTTTTACCTGGCGAAATCGTGTCATTTAATTAATTTAATTGACACTTTATTTTTCTACGTCGAAAGTTGGTTTTTTTATAGAGTATTGAAAAAACTATAAATTATAATTATCTATTTTTTATTATTTAATTAACGTCCATTTTTAGAGTAAAATAAAATCTTGAAGATGTTGAAAAATTGGATAAAATGACGACTTTTCAAAACCAAAGTTTGTTAAAGATTTTTTATTTTTTAATTTTCAAAATAATAAATCGCACACGGTTTATATTAAATCTTTTAATTCCAATAAAAAAAAAGACTTGTAAATGTTTAGCACTCTTAGAACAGGCACATGACGAAACTCCAAATTCCTACACTTCAATCGGAAAAACACATATTTATCATATTAAAAATAAATTACCAAGAAATAAAAATAAATTCGGAATTCGGAATAATAGATCTATCTAACTTTTTACATAAATTTTTTTTTTATTGGTACAGTCGATTTTTCGCAAAACGGACCAGAAAATGCCCCTTAATATATTTTTAGAAAATTACCTAATTTGTTAGAAGTATTTGATATGTTCTTGAAAATTAAATGAGCGAGTTTATTTTGATAGAATTTGATTAATTTAGTCAGAATATAATTTAGGCTGAGTTCAGCCCTTATCAGCGGCTGATTTCGAGGCATTGGGAGTTCCAATAAATTGAGTGGCCGATATCGCGTGCCGCGCCTTGTACTGAGCTGGCCAGGGCCTCCTCCAGCAAGCCGAGCCTCAACAGCTGACTTTATCGCAGTTCCACCCTGTTCACGCTCTAAAGTGCAATATTTTAAAAGGATTTATTCGTATTAAGTAATGCTTACATATTATTTATTGATTTCCGTGTGTAATAAATGATGTCAGCATCCATCTCACGGGTATATGACGCACGCATATAAACAATTTAAATAATTAATATTTCATAGTATCGACACTGCTAGATAAGTCTGTTTTTCAGTATATATACAGACTTGTGCTCAACGGCATGGCATGCCTTCTACATTTCGATACATAGCAACTTTATTCTTTAATCTGCGTATAATATATTAAATTATTTATCTGAATCAAATATGTTATTAATCTCATAGAAATTCGTAAGTCATATATTATATATGTCTACTTATGTCTTTAAGAGTCTATTGACCGTGCAATATAATTGCATTGAATGCAAAGTATATTTTTGAGTATCTTAAAAACACTAACTACGCATATATTTATACTATAAAATGTATCAAATTTATTTTATTCATTCAATCTTAACAATTACGTATGATAAGTAACTCTCGTATGATAGTTTAATTGACCAAAAAATAAAGCTTTCTATGACGTGGCGAACACGAAAAGTAGGTATCTTTATAAAATTCACATTTGCAATCAAAGAACTGATAAAATAAGCAAAAAGTGCACCTGAAAAGAGAGTTTGTATTTTTAAATTTAAATTATGCGCACAGTATTTTTAACAGTGGCTTTCTGCAGTGCATTACAAGTAACAAACCGTTCCAGAGAGAAGCTTACAAAGACGCATTATAATCAATTATTTAATGTGTAACTTTACTGACATGGCAAAACTTTCACTATTAACCTCATTTTATTTAGTTCTACACAAAACCCATCGACTTGCAGCTAATGTTATACATCCTTAATAATTAATTTGATGGTTGTTGAGCACAGGAAGATTTGCACAATTATATCTCCCATAATTGCCGTCTTTAACTACGCAATAAAAACCTTTTAAAGTCATCGTGTCTTTGCAATCTTAATCAAACGTGTTTGTCCGTTCAAAATGCCATAATTATTTTGTGATACTATGTAACTGAATTAATCAATACAAAGTATTTTTAATCAAGAAAATTTAGTTGAATTGTTACATGCTACAAAAAGCTAGGAGATTTACATTTTCACATTAATTTGATGTGTGAACATAAACATCAATTATTTACTTTTACTGTTATATAAATATCTTATACAATTTGCCGCAATATATTATCACATTATTTTTCATATTTTATTATACAACATTATCACATATATATATATTTCATAGTTGTCATTTTATTCTAGTATTACCTATTTTCATGGGTGATATTTGTTATATCATTTAATTTGCTGATAGCTCGAACAATTTTATAGTTTGTAGTATGTTTGTTTATTTCGATTCCAATAAAAAAGATTATAAAATATACCACCCAACAAATACATTAGCAATAAATTTGAATCCTTCAACAACTAAGTGCCCATATCTTTGGTTTTGTATTAATATTTTTGTTGATTAGAGTTTATGTCCATTATCAATATTAATTACAGTTCATTTACAACTCTAGCAGGCGCTATCGATTACGTATTTTATACGATTTAATATTTAATACTTTATAATTAAACTAATTTAAATTTGTATTTTTTACATTATACACAAAATTAATTAAAAGTCAACATGGCCGTGGAAAATAAAGATGATGTAGATATTTTAATAGTAATTAAAAACTTTGGAGAAAAATTCATATCAAGTCGTAGCAGTAAACTTTAAAAATTTAACATTTATGTTTTTGAAGGTTAATAACATGAAATCCTTTATATCACTAAATAACATAATCAACAACCTATTTTAACATTATGTAAATAAATATGCGATTTATATAACTACTCGTTCTTAAATTCGCTTTCTCAGGGCAATCTTGCAATGTACAGTAGTAATCGTTAATATGGCGGCACTAAAATGATGGCAATAAAAAATTGTTTTTAATATCAAAATACGCAGTTTTTAATAATCTGACTGCCACTTTTACAACAAATAGCAATACCACCAATTGCATTAATGCTTTCGTTAGGACGAACAACATTTTTAGACGTTTTTACGAAACTTAAAGTGCCTATCATGAGGTATTTTACTATTCTGATAAATGGTTATCAGCAGTTTTTCTTAAACACTTCAAAAGATCTTAAAATTTCATAGTACGTAATCTACGGCCAGCTTAGATGGTCAGGTTTTCATCAAAAAATTGAAACGATTATTAAAATTTATCGATTTTAATCTATTTATAATGCGTATAAGGTATATTAATAGTTAATTAAAATATTATTTAATGTAAATTCAATATCGAAATCGAAGAATCGGTTGTTAGACTGAGACCAGTGACCTTATTTAACGGCATATGTCGAGGTGCGATGTAAAACCGCGCGCATACAAAATTTAAGTGCGCTCAAGCCGAGCTTTTCGCCGTAAAGCTCGAGATATTTTTACTGCGCTGACAGCCCTAGAGCTTAAATTTCGCGGAGCATAAATCTGCAAGGGGCGCATGCGAGCCGTCGATTTAAAATGGCGTCCATTAAATCGGTTTCGGCAATTCGATCATTTGTCAAAAGTTATTGATCGATTCAAAGTGGTCGCGCGCGCACCACCGACTCAATAAATCTCGCGAGCTTTTATTTCTTTGCTCGCAAATTTTACGCTTTCGAGGGCGAATTCACTGCCGGCGTCGGTGCATTGGTTTATGGGTCTTCTATATTATTATGATTTTCTTACGAAAAATACCCGCAAGATATTTGAATTATATATGTGTATATATATATATATATATATATATACGTGTGTGTGTGTATTTATAAACGGTGTGTGCATTAATTTTTTCGGATTTTCTAAGAAATTGCGTTACTAGTATTGAATCGCATCAGGCTATACTCTAACATTTCATTGTGAAGCGTCATTATTGCGCTTTTGTTTTTAGTATATGTCGTATTGCTAAAGTGTATACAACTTTTTTTTTGAGCTCTCAACATGTCAACTTTTGTACCAACAAAACACAATTTGCGGGAAACTTTACTTTTCTGTTTCAATTGGAATATATATAGCTACTTATTTAAAAGCACACATCTTTACTTTTAATAAATTTCTGTAAAATGGTTTTTTTTTACTATATGTCTTTTAAAAACTATTTTCCCACTATAAAACCTATAGAACCATATATATTTATTTATATATATATATATTTACTATATATTTATTTATCGACAAAATCAAATGAGACCAGGTACTGCACCCACCGTATTCACCAGACCTGGCTCCTTCCGATTATCACTTGTTCCGGTAGACAACGCATGGCTTGGCTGGGCTACACTTGGCCAATTTCGAAGAAGTAGAAAATTGTTTAGATGAATGGTTGCGGTCCAAAGACGCGTCGTTTTATTGTCACTATATTCATGTATTGCCAGAGAGATGGTAAGAACTTGTAGCTAGTGAGGGACGATACTTTAAATATACCATTTTTTGTATTTCTCTTGAAATTTTCCATTTTTCAATGATCATAAAACATAAAAACTTTGTTGCGCACATAATATATATGTATATATACTTTTAAAAGTGTGTGTGTGTGTGTGTGCATACAAAGCTTTTACATAAACTGATTCCGCTGATTGTGACAGCAAATTAAACTTATAAAAAGCTTTTTTCAACCTGCACCATTAAACCCTTTCATATTGTACTATTTTAGTTTGAGTTTGGTTTTATGCTTTTTTTGCCTACTCTCGGTTATTTTAAGACGATAATTTGGCGAGAAGATTCTTGGTCTGGCTCGGTCAGTTACCCGGCCCGCTGTAAAAACTGAGCTTTATTGAACTATATCGGCCTCTTATGCTAATTCGGGTCCGTGCCTTCGAGGGCCCAGGAATTATGGGTTGCGCGCAAAACTGAATCAAGATTTATGCAACTTAGTCACCTAATACATTGATAATAGACTTTCGGTTTGCGGTACTGCTAAAAATGTGAAACCTTGATTTAAGAGAAAATCTAGATTATTTACGACAAAAAGAGACAGTGGCTCTGGTACATAGATTTAAACTACTAGCATACCTGATAATGTTATTTAGACTTTATTTTATTTTCCTTTTTCAGAATAAAGCTGTAGGAGTAAATTAACATAGATTATACAGGTTTTTTTTTACTATTTAATATATATATATATATATATATATATATATATATATATATATATATATATATATATATATATATATATATATATATTGATTGCGTTGGATTTTTATTAATGCATGTTACGTTGATATTTATATAAAGTGATTTTGTTATAGTACTATGCCAATAGTGAAATGTTATCTATTTCCATATAAGGTATCTTGGTCGCCAACGATTTGTATTTTATGCATAACGATATCGATAAACCAAAGTCCTCGCTTCAATAATAACTCAAGATTCTATGCAAATTATATTAATAAAAACAGGTAAATATGGCATTATCTCGGTATCAAATTACCTTTGAATATTTGTATGTGCATTTGTATTACTCGTCGCCGGCTTCTGGAAGTGCCGTTGCTCAATCGGCGGCTTCGTTTCCCAGTCATTATGAAATAGTTTGTTTGTCCACGGAATTTAAAATAGTAAACAAATTATTCCCATCGCACATTAACGACGCGACTGTCGACGGTCGAGGAGCTTTAAATTTTATTTATTACTAACTTGCAGTGCATCTCATAAATAAATACCTTGCGGTGTGCGGGAATGCGTTGCCCAATCCGGGATTACTCGCCGGGCATAATGAGCGCCGCGGCTACTTGTCACGTCATGTTTACATCTTCCAGCGTGAACTTACTTTTCATAAACTCCATGCGAGCTGCTGCATTGATATAAGATATTAAAAAACCTTCTTTGTATTGTGAAAACGATGTTTTTAAAAAAAAAAAAAAAAAACGATTTCCAGCGGTGTTTTTGATGCAATAACATGGCATTAAAAACCAAAGTGAGATTTCTGACCAATGTTCACATAATACTCACTTAATAACAGAAGTCATATGAATAAACACATTGCAATCACCATAAAGACACAAAAGTATGTCTTATTCAGACTTTTATTAAGATATTTAAATGTGTTTATTAATCGACCTTTTTCTTACAATAAAAAAAACTGTTATTTAGTGAGTATTTTCAGTTTAATAAGAATCAGCAAACTTCCTTTGTTGTTATTTAACGCTGTAACTTTGTATTAAATACATTTTGAATGATTTTAAAAAAGATTTTGGTGTCGTGGGGCACCAATTGGTATACAATAACTTTGCGGGTATGAAACGGTAATTTTATAATTTTAGTCAAAAACCCTTAGATAAAATTGTTTAATGTGGCTCGGCGGATGTTTTTCTCGAACCACACTAAAAAAATTTTTTTGAAGCAATCCAAATTTTTGCGCCCGTCTAATAAATGCATTATTTAATTCAATCAATAAATTTAAAAAAGTTGGTTAGTTTGTGTTCTTGCTTTTGTGTGGCGGAGCATGTGAATAAGCCTGCAACATTTTCTTGGGCTGAGAACCGGCGCGGGGGCAGCTTCTCAGCAATCACCCGGACAGATAAAGGAAGTGAGACACAGACTACTGTTTGATTACTTGTAGAATTTGCAAATAGACTCACAATAATGACTATTTATAGCCGGTCGGGGCTCGTAAGGCCCGTCCTACACGGGCGGGGGCGGGTTTATTGTTTGATTAAGCCGCCTTACAAGACGTGATTAATTACGCAAGAAGTTTCACGGGCGCCAAAACCGCTCCGTGTAAGTCGAGCTTAATAAATTTTCTTCGAAAGCTGCTTATCGAATTTATGCTCGCTGATAATAAAGTCATTTTGCTAATCTTAGAATGTTGTTGCAACATGTTGATTACTGTGCAAGCAGAAAGCAACATGAGTGCATTCAACGTACTATATAACATGAGCAGCAGATTTTTATTATATTATCCATATCTAATGTTTTTTTTTTCTTAACATAAAAATAAAGCAAATAATTTTAATAACATCTGGCGATAAGCCTGGGTCTTCAGTTTATAATACAAACAAAATTAAAAAAAGAAATCACAAAAAAAAATTACATTGATTCAATTATTGGTACAAAATAATAAATATATTTCAGATTCAGCTAAAAATAAATATCTTCGGCTTTAGTACTGTGAAATGAGAATCATTTAATTATTCTTTTAAATAAAAACGAAGAATAGATATAAGATTAAAAATCAATTGAAAACAATACATATACTTTTCTAACTAATATTACATAACACATAAATTTTCAATACGACCTTAATCTATAATTACTTACTATAATTATAATGATGCTAAACTAAACTTATGCAACTAAGTTATGCATCTGATGATGACCCAGTGTATCGGGTCGAAACTAGTAATGCAAATAATTTTAATAAACTCAAAGTGAAGACAAAATACAAAGATACTTTTATCATTATAATAATGGATCTTCACGAATCAAATGCCTTGTCCCTCAACAAGACTATATTTACTAAATTTGATTAATATCATTTACTATGGTTTCGCATATTATTTTGTATTTTTTGTAGATGTTAAATATCCATTTGAACTTATTACCGATGAGATTGGATTAGATTGCGTGGGATTAGATCCTCGGGCTCGGGGGGGGAGTGGGGGCGCCTCATCAGGGGAGTGATAACCGCGCGGGGAACATTTGTCTCAATTATAATCACTCACTCATGAATATGTAACCGACCGCGCACTGCAGCACGATTCATTGCTGCGTATTAATAGACCATTTGTCTTACCGCCTCTCCCCATGCACGTCCCTGTGGTCTCTACCGTCTCCCGAGCGGGGAAACTCGATGGTCTAAAAAAAACGCAAAATTTGTTAAGTAATCAATAAGTGTTTTTTTTAAACTTGTTAATTTGTATTGGTGACCGGTTTTGCCAACCTTTCACGTTGGCATTCTAAGTTTGATAATGGTGTTCATTTTTAATATTATTCCGCGATTTTGATTACTCAGAACTTTTATCACTAATATTATTTTTAGTTTACAGCTGTTTTTATAATAACAGAAATAAGTTCAATATCTCATCTGTTTTATTTATTAAAACTTATTTTGAGTAAATGTTTATTTTGTGATGTATGATCTTGCTAACAGTACAATCTAGATATGGTTTTTTTGTAATATTTTTTTTTACTTCTTCTTTGGATGCCTTTCCTCATATGAGGAAAGGCATTATGCTGAGGCAGTGTTCATGGTTTTCATAGGAATAATAGTGAAGTGGGTCCTTGGGTCATTTTACACCGCAGTTTTATATTTAAAGGAAAAGTCTAAGTATTGCTGCTGCCCGATAGCATTATTATATAATCCTTTCCTTACAAAGCTTTGGGGTTTAGATCCGATACTCATTCTGCAGCAATCTACAGAAACAATATCAAGACCTCCCCCACTTCGACAATGTTCTTTCAGAGTACATCCCTCTACAATCATTCCAAGCTCACTATTTCATTACCGATACATAACAAAGGCTCGAGACACAGAATGGGGAGAGCGGGGAGCTTTTCTCACTAACCAATCATAAATTGTTTCTAAATCCTGCATGTCTACAAATCATGTAAATTTGTAGTAGATATAATACCAATCTTTTTTAGGCCTTACTGGTATAATTCAAAATTAATTTATCAAGCAACGAATGGGAATACTAAAACGGCTATAAAATAGTCATTGAAATATTTCATTGTAGACTTAATTTGTTAACAATATTAATGTCTTACTCAAACATAAATGTAAAATCAGTACGCCTTGTTTATTGCACTGGATGTTATTGGCACGGACGGAGTAAAATTAATTTGAATAATCATTTCGTCCAGATTGCTCAGGTGTAAACATTCCGTATCGGAAAATCTCTGACCCGGCGAGTCAAATAATATTAATTGTTGTTGTGCCAGTCGCGGGGCGAATACCGAGAATTTTACAATAAAGTAACTGCATTTTCATTGCGTACAAGTATTCATATTTAAAAATACCGATACTACACTAATTGACTTGATATTGATGTTTTATGATTCACATAATTCAAAACTTTGTTATATTTAATATAATTATTCAGTTCGAAGTCGTTAAGTGACAAAACCAACAATGGGTTTTGAAATTACTACGAAGGCATTCACATGGCTACATAGCTTAGTAAATCGTACTCAATGTTTTATTTCAAACTTTATTCGTGAATAACAACCAAACACCTCAACTGTTAAGGCTTAAGCTACCGAAACTGTCGGTTTAAAATCTTGCTCTTATTTTCCCATCTGTATCTTCATTGTGCTCCAGTATGAAATCTCAACGACAGGCTGTGAACGTTAAACATTAGTGGGTCTCTCCAAGTCCGTTTCGCGTAGAATTACGTCCCCGATCCCTTTACAGTGGGGATTAAGCTCTGGTCTCCATTGTTGATCGAAATTCTTTGCATGCACATTTAATGACCGCGTGCTGACTTAGCCAACGCGCCAAATGCTCGTAAAGACTTGAGGTAGTATACTGAGAAGTGAATTCTCCCATACACGCAATGCGGTTTCTTTACAACAATCCGCTTAAAAGCTTAATTTTTATGAGCTTTTTATGAGCTTCACCTTCCAGCCAATCTTGTGATATTAATATATTAAGACTTTCTTCATTCAAACTCAATGTGAATATAAAGGGACGCGCCATGTTGGAGAGAAGGTATAAAGTTTACAATGGTGTTTTATATACTGTTGAATTTTATAATGTATGAACGTTCTGAGATTTTTTACTTTTACATTATTCACGCAATTATTTTTTGAGATCTAAAGTTTTAATAGCTTAACGAAAACAATGAATAATTTATAACAAGACATTAAATTTAACTTCAATAAATTAATAGTTCCATGAGTTTAGGTTCCAATCGTAGGCCAAAAATTCCTGTAATCGAATATACTTGACTATAAAGTGAATATAATATTATCTAATAACCAAAGCACTGTATATTGAGCAAATTCTTTGTTCGAGAGTTATAATTTTTTATTTCAAAACACTATATTTCTTATTTAATTTTCAAATTGTATTAAATGCTTATATTTTTAATTAATACATTATACATTACTGATTTTAACAGTAATCTGAAATTAAATGCAGGCACTCATTAATGAATAAATATATTCTAGATATCTGAATTCTTTAAATTGTGTTTCCTTTAATGTTGGCATACAAGTATATTTTAACTTTCAAACCTGAATTACAAATCGGATTACAGTAGTTAAAATAATATAGCGCGTTGCTTGTGGGTCGAGTTTGGATTCTGAGGCTTAAAACAAGTTAGTTAACAGATTTTTCATACAAATATAGTCACAAAAGATAGGCAGAAATAGATACAGATAAGGGAATGCAGCTGACCTGAGCTCACTTAATTAAAAGCAATTAAAATGACATTAAATTTAAACTGGTTCAACATTTATAACTTTATTATGGGAATATCGAGTTTATTAAATTCTCAATGATCTTGCATTTAATATTTCTTTCAATAAATTGATTCAATACGGAATTCGTGATGTAGATATTATTATTCAAAATGTTACTTGTATATGAATAAATATATTTATTACAAATATTATATTTGAAAGCGCATTTCTTAACTTTCAATACATTCAACTTAACTTAACTTTCAATAAATCATAGTAATTTGTCATTTTTTTTTACTATAAACCTTTTAAAACGAATTTCGATAAAATAAAATTTTAATAAAGAACTTAGTAAATTATAAAGGCATGCTTAAGGTACACGTAACACACCTCTGAAGTGACCTCAGCATAAAGCACGTGCATTCGGTGTGGTACGCTCGTTTCAATAGCACGACGCAGTTACGATTGAGCCAAATAAGTACAAAACAAAGTTATCGTTATACTATGTCCTGTTTTACGTCATATCATCATCATTGGGTGCCTCTCCTCAGATGAGGTTGGCGACCATCTCACTGAGCATATACTCATGCTGAGCTAGTTAAATGGTTTTCTAAGGGGAAAATAGTATTATGGGTCTACACCGCAGTTTTATATTGTAAGAAAAAGTCTGCGTATTGCTGATGCCTAATAACATTATAATATAACCCCTTCCTTACAAAGCTCTGGCGTTTAAATCTGATACTCCTTCTGCAGCAGATCTTTCCTACCTCGACAAGGTACTTCCAAAGTACATCCTTCCATTACAGATCCTTTACACACGCTCAGGGTACAGAATAGCACAAGCAACAAAATGGAGCAACGGTGAGGTTGTCGTATGCAATTTGTTTGTACGAGTATCTAGATAACTTTATTTATATTTTCCGAAGGTTCTGTAATTTTTTGAATTAATTCGTTATTATACTAAAGTCATTTTACTATTATTCAATAGCAGTTCGACTATGCAGACCTGCTCCGCATAGCCTCCGAAGTGGTTGGTGCGAGCAGCCATGACGCCGGGGAAGGTTGTCGTGTGCAATTTGTTTATACGAGTATCGAGACGATTTTTTTTTTCGAAGGTTCTGTAATTTTTTTTTTATTAATTCGTTTTATTATTATTCAATAGCAGTTCGACTATGCAGACCTGCTCCGCACAGCCTCCTCGGTGGTTGGTGTGAGGAGCCAGGACGCCAGCACGCGCGGCCCGCACGACGCCCTGGCACGCCGCGTGCTTTATATTTATTACACGCGTGCACTTAGGACTAAGTAGCCGATTTATAAAACTAGAGTAAAGCGTGTGCGCGGCATATTTACTGCTAGATTAACAGGTGAATGATGAACCACACAAAATAAAATAAACGGTGAACTACTGTAATTCATCAGCAACCTAATGACTCTACTACTTTTAGTAAACCATGTACATAGAGGCACCTGAAGAAGAAGAAATCCAAATATAGAAGACCAGAGTATTATAAATGAATTAAAAAAAGTCTTTCAGTAATGAAAACGTACAATGTTCGTACAAAGGTACAGCGTCACAACATGCAACCAATTCGCAATCACCAAATAGCCTCTCTTTCTTTTGCGTGCTTTTTTAAGACTTAAGTAAATAACGCAAAAGTGGATGCTATCGATAAGCTGCTATTCGCTTATCAGTTGTGTTGCAGCGTGTGTAGAGCGCTTGTACTTAGAAAAGATATCAGTACACAGTAGCGCAGTTTGCAACAATAATTATTATTTGCATTATAAATAACGTGTGCTTCGGCAATAATAGGCTGTACTGCATAGTAAAAGATTTTATCTTAAAAATGTAGCTAAGTTGTTAACACAAGCACAAAACTTGAATAAATTGTTTAGACTTGTACCATGTGCATTGTGAAAGCTTTAAATTGCAAACGGCTCTTTTTCCGGGTAGGAAGATCTCAATGCGATAAGTCAGTTAATGCCATGTTTACTGCAACAGTAGTTAAAATTATATATGCTCAGAATATATTCTATATATATATATATATAAATTACATTGCCTCAACTCCTATGACTGCAACATTGGGTATTTGTATTTATGGTTTTTGATAAAGAGAATCGCAACAAATCAAAGTGAATAAATTTCCAGCTCACAATATTGTATAATATTTGTTTCTTGCTTTGCGTATGGGCTTATAATTTTGTAAATAAATTTATTTAAATGAGATTCAAATCCCCAGTGTAAATAGCCTGGCCTGCAGCAGACTGTAAGTAGGCGCACTGTGCGGTAAGCTGTCTTCACTGAATCCGCTTCAGTATAAGCTGCGACATAAAAGTTGCATGTCGCGCCTACCGAGTGTCGGCACAGTGTGCTGGTATAGCGGTATTGGAGGTTAAAAAAAAATGGTTTATATTTAAAAAGCATTTTAAGTTATAATTGAAATATTTAAAAATTATATAAGTAGATTTTGCGATTGCGTTTGAAATGAATCGCTCAAATCGTGAAACGGGTTTTTTTGTTTTTAATGTACATTCATATACTTTGTAACAGTATTCGACCCAAGATTTAATTATAATAAATAAAATTTGAGATTTATTATGGTTTATTAAATTTTGAGTTTGAGTTCAGTTCAAATATTATATTGGAAATCACAACGCTTTATGTAACTGAAAGTTCAAACCCAAAAGTTGGCTCAAAGCATTTTATTATTTGCTTAAATTTACGTGGACATTTTCTATTAAAGTCACACATATTGACAATGTTATTTATCTTTATTATAAAAAAAAGAACTAGATATGCATTTGGTTTTCGCGGTAGTATTAGCATCCAGTTTTCCTATTGAAATCAAACCACAAGCAGCGATATTCAATTCTGGTTTTTCAAAGTAGCAGCTATTATCAACTGCTACAAACAATGTATACTTTTCAATAGTCTTTTTCAAGACATGCGGCAAATTCTTTGATCTGAATTTTCAAACCATTTGCACTCAGCGACTTGTTTTTTTTACGTAAACTTTACAATAAAATATTGGATTTTAAAAATAAATGAAATTATATTTTTTATAATCTAATATTTAAATTTTTAAAATTGCCTAGCTTATCTTTAAATTCATTGATACTATAAGTGAGTAGCACAGGTTTTATTTTCCCTTTGCCATGCATCGGGGTGGTCTCCGGAGTGAAGGACTGTGAGTCAATTTAATGACTTAAAAACAATAATATCTCGGGATGTAAATTTATTTTAATAACGTATTATCATAACTTTAAGAATAATGCGTCAATTTGATTTACAATCTGGTCTTCACGTTACGATACCCTTATTTTATGTTAGAAGATAAACCTCATGTTCGTAAAACTCCCACACTAAGCTTCCAATACAAATGCTGTTTGTATTTTACTCATTGTAAATCATTTATAGTATATGAATGAAAAAAAACTGCTAGTAACATTAAATGCACATACAAATAGACGTTAACTTTATTTTTTATTTAATATATTACAAACATTATATTATTTTACTTCAAAAGTTTAACACTTATAATTTTTATTTTTTGCTAGGTTTTATATGTTCTTTTTATATTATATGTTCCACAGTATCTTGCGTTGTAATGTTATGCTATTAAATATTAATCCAATTATACACACACACATACATGAAGTTGATTATATATATATATATATATATATATATAGTATATACTTTTGAAAAAAATAAATATATATTTCATCAAACATAAATATCTTGCTTGCGAAATAGCTATGGGAACATCTTATTTTATTTTGTATAGTATGTGACGATAGTTCTTTCTTAAACTACCTGCGGCTAAAGAACAATAAAGACTCGGCTATTCAGAGATAAATGGTAGCCGTCGAATGACACAATAGCCAATGATTTATAAGGAAGGTTTATGTAAATTGATGAAATTTCTAGAAATCGGAGATCTATAAAATCGCATAGATAATGTTATGTCAATAGATTTCTTAGGATAGCTCGAAATGTCAGCTATTTTTTTAACAGTAGCGTTCTCGCAAAAAATTAAACAAATGATTAAAATTACCTATTTAATGGTTTTATTTGTTTTGCACCAATTTGAAAAGGCTTTAATAAATTAAGCCCATTAAAACTTAAAACATAAAATATACATATCCTTCCACATCACGCTACTGGTAACGAAAAAGGAATAATCATAAATAACACAAACAATAAAAAAAACACCTGTACAAATAATCAAAACTCAGTCCAACTTTACCGATACGTTAATATTGTATACGGATAGGTAGAGAGAACGCAAGAAGAATAAACCAACTTGATCAGTGCAAATAATTGGTTAATAAAATCTTCATACCCTTCCACATCACGCTACTGGCAACGAAAAAGAAATAATCATAAATAACACAAACAATAAAAAAAAACACCTGTCCAAATAATCAAAACTCAATGCAACTCTATTGATACGCGATCTGGGGAATCCGTCGAGCCTCTGCAGTAAACAAAGCGGAGACAAATGATGCGGCGTGATTTACGAGCGCGTCAACTTAGCTGATTAATAATTTATCGTTTGTCTTTGCTCTCGTCTGCACTCCCGCTGCAGCAATGCTCTCCGTTTATTTTATAGGCCCACAGTTACTTTTTAGTGCTAATGATGTGTACTGTTATGTTTCCAGGTATTTAGCTTGATTGCTTCAGTAGACGGCGTCGGTGCGTTTGAATGGCGGATAACTTTATGTGCAATTATTTTGAAAATGTCAGAATGATTTTCGTTATATATATATATATATATAAATTACACGTTATGGTACTACGATATTGTGTCTATAAACGGGCGAAACAAACAGTAGAGGCAGATAATAAATAGTCTAATAGTGGCTGCCTTTTTGATTGCAACAACTTTTCTAAAAAATCTAGTATCAGAAAGAGTTTTTTTTAAATTGAAACCATTTTTAGCTTTAAATCTAAATATAATTTATAATTGCGGATGAAGTGCTAACGCTTAGACTACAAGACTTAAATATCCATACCAATAAAAAATTAAATTTCAAGATTCTAAATTTATCATAGTTCTTAGAGTTATGCTCACACAACGGTATATGGATATCCATCTTACAAAATGTGGCTTAAATGGTAGCTATGAAATTTAATTAAAGTTTAAGCTATTAGCATAGCTTAAGTGGCCGAATACCCATATCCATCGCAACACGTATGTTTCTCTAGTTATGAATAAATTTTCTGAGTAGTGATCCTGGCAATGTTAAGAAGGCATTAAGTAGTGACACCGGCTGGCGGTCAGGGAGCTGAGCCCTCCCAGGACACGCCACGAGGACACGTCCCGACACTCGCAGACTGATCTCGAAAGAAAGCTTAATTATATTGTGACAGTGACACTCCGCAACATGCTCGAGGACCAGTTCTTCTCGGTGGTTGGATTATTCAAGTACTGACGCGAAGATGGTCGTCAAACGTTGATTTACTATTTTTTACAAAATTATAATAACAAGTAGAAATTCACTCTCTTTATACAAATTTTTACAACAATTATGAAAATTAAACTGAAAAATATAAAAAATACTTTAATAAAGAATATATCTTACGATAACACAAAATCCAGCTTTAAAAACAATGCAACAAATTTAATTAAACAGAACTCTATGTCAGTCATAATTACACTCGATATTTACACTAATGATCACTTACGTGAATTATGATTGTTAAATATTATTTACATCCAGTTAATTTACCTTCGTGGGCCTGTGCGAGCGCACGCCGTGGGCAGCGACAAGCAGACAACCCGTGTTTCATATGAGCCCTATCAAAAGCTTTTGATTTGAAACTCTAATTTGTATGTAAAACTTGATATCACTAGTAGAACGAGAAAGTAGAACAGCTCGAATGTGATGCACAGGCCATAAAACATGCCCGTACCGTACATGCTATGAATAGAGATTACTTGTACTTTTCTTATAGCTAAGTCAAGTTTGAAACTTCAGTGTAAATTAAATCAACATTCACACAGCTTTGACTTGAAAATTATATGAAAAAATTAATGTTGGTGTAGAATAGCTCACTATTTTATTAATTATATTAATTGGTTAAAACAACAAGTAAAAATAATCTCAAAATTTGAAATCGCATGCAAGGCTTTTTTCAATGTTCACATTGGTGTAACAGTAACCAAAAAAATCTTAGTTTCATTGTATCCAGTTAGCACAAGGTTTTTTTTTTTATTATTTTCACATGTTTATGTGTGAGATGGTTTCGCACCCCTGAGTTGGACCTCGGGAAGCTGTCGCGGGACTGCGATGACGCGTCACGCATTAAACCTCGCAAAACTTGCCTTAAATGATAAAGTTTCGCGCCGCCCGGGACCGCACAGTGGGGCCACTCCACTCGAGTGTCACACTGGGACATATCTCTTGAGCCTGGACAGTGTTTTGCAGATATAAAAAATCACTTCAATTACAGGCGTGCTTAATGTTCGTATTATTGAAACGTTTTTTTTTTAAAAAGCACGTTGAAAAAAATTATTAAATATACTCATCTTACAAACACATTTCGGTTTGATATTCGATACGTTTGCGAGTATGAAGTTTTTTTTTTTAAATTCAACGTGATCCACAGCTAAAATCATGATTGCTCTTTAGTGTACGTTGTAACTAGTTTTTTTTTATTAAAAAAATCCAAAAAGTGTTCGTACAAACTATATTGAAAATTTGCCTAGTATTATTGTTTTTAGTTTTTTAAGGTTGTGTTTAAAGGTTGGTGCGTCTGGGGGGCTCCCCATAAGGCGCGTGTCTTTATGACGCCGGTTGTCTTCTCTCGCTGGCTCTTGTCACGGCTTCTGACACTGGAGGATTGCGAGAACCAGTCCAAACATGGAGTCAAACACCGACGTCGACTCCGGCCCACCTGCGCGCTGGTGCAACACGACCGTCCTGTCGCTGTCGCGTGGTGCACTGTGCTGTGCAATAGGTTGAGAGTTCAATTCCTGCTAAACCCTAATTTGAATATATATTTAATTTATATTCTATAAAAACTTCAATGTTTGTTTATCGTTTAAGCTCTCCGCACACGCTGCGACGCAACTGACAACCGAATGGCAACTGCCCAAAAGCGTTCACATCATGCAATTAATTGCATGGTGTTTCGCCGCGTTCATTGCCGGCTTTATTATTATTGATACAAAAATTTACAATAAATAAAGCTGATACTGTTAAACTCAAAGTTTTCCTATAACCCAAGTTGATTATTTTTGATCAATCAATCGTCTTTGGCTTTAGCAGCGGTATAAAAAAAAATATGTTGTTTTCTAAGGATTATTTTTGAGCTTTTGTTTTCATATTTTCGGACTAAACAGATTTAATTTAATAAATATTTGGTGTAATGACCGTTTTTTTTAATTGAATTTATACTTGATTAAAAAATTTCTTTGCCGTGAGGATTTCACGACATGCAAAAGGTTGTACAAATAAATAATCGCTAATCTCCCGTTTGTGTTACAAAAGACAATAAGTTAGACTATCAGATGTCATCTCCAAAATTATGAGGGTAACAATGTAAATACAAAGAATAGCTCTTTTGAACTGATGAATACACCCAAAGCATGGAGGTTATTTGTGGAGCTACGATTGAGGACTGTATTCGTTTAATCCCCCCTTTGTGTGTTGGACGCGTGAATATTGAATACGTAATTCTTTGTGGAATTATGCCTAATACTCGGAGAGCCAAACTGGGAAAAAAACAAATTTAAAATGTCAGTTAATATGTCATAGCGCTTAGCTTATCGATACACGCTCTCCTTCCTGCTAGGGCGATGCTCTGAAATCATGTCAATTAAGTTTCATTGATTTTTAGCACTGCTTAAACTGCTTCCATGATAAAAAGAAACAGTAGCCAATATCTTACTCGGTCAATCTTGTAAAGATAGAAAACATGTCGCTTGATACATATCATTACTTAGCGTATAATTTAATTTATCTAATTGCTCCTGACACTAAGGAAACATAAAAAAAACTATCATTCTAATTTTCTGAAAATCATATTAATAGAATAAATATTACATTGTGTATTTTTAATACACCGTGTGCGTGAAAAAAAGATATATCATCCCTCAATGCCCGAGACACGATGTCGCTTCTCTGGCCTGTAGTTTAACATAACATACTACATTTTAATAAAAAATTATAATGAGTATACAGTTATTAAGTATTACTACTTAGTATTTATTGTATAGAAATACACCCGCGCTGTCCCTGCAAGAAAGCGAGTTTTTATGGAAAAAACTAAGTATGAATGGCAGTCAAGAGTTATAGCGACATTATCATTTAATAACCTTTTGATAGAGCCACGGTGTGACATAAATCAAGTTTAAATGCCTTAATCCTACAAATATTTGTGTATTGTTTTGATATCCCGCACGTGCAAATAGAAAGGCGAGACCGCAACTGAGGCGAAAATCTTATTTATCACACATTTGGAATTATAAATATTTATCACCGTTTCCGAAGAATGGATAATGTTATGACAAATATACAAGCATGCTTTATGCATGGTGACCTGTCGACTTTTATCTGCCCATTCAGTTTTATCACATGCATTATAAGAAATATTAATGCCGTTTTAAAACTGGATTATTCCTTCTGTAGGTTGGTCAATTGGCTCACTGGGTGGAACCGTAATCTATTACTAGATCAAAACCGTCTGAGTAAACTCTAATCTCTTTACTAACGTATATTATTTAGAAGTAGCTACTCAAACTCAGGTGCTACACATCATTTACACTATTCTGAAAGAAAATAATACTGTTATAAGCTATAACGGAATTTGTCACAGATTTTTTCATGATTTCGGGTGTTTTTACAGTAGCCGTAGTATAAGAGAGAATAACTTATAATTTAACCAAAACCATGATATTACTAAATATAAAAACATTAAAAACTGAGAAAAAATTATATTTTATTGAATAAAAAAAATATTTATTGGTGTCCCGTTATTTAATTAATCGTTAATTTACTTCTAGAGAAAATGACCTAAATAGATTAATCATTAAAATTTTATCTCATGTTGCTTATTAGTATATCCAACAAATAAAGAAATACAGAAAAAAAAGTTTTGTCTAACTAAGAGGCATTTGATTAGAGTTTCCAATTATAGTTTATCATTATTGTAAGTCTCAGAGATAAATAATTACGATGATAAAGAGAAACCTCCATGTACTCGTACGTGTTACTTTCTCGGCATCCTTGGACTATCCAAATAAGAATAGTTTGAAGTATAGAATGTCTTTATATCCACAAAGTTGATTAAGAAATCTTCAGCGCCTTCTCACCTGGACAGGCTTGACGTACTCACGCAGGTAAACCTGGAACCATGCACGGAGATGCGTTTATTTTTAATTTTAATATTATTTTCATATGTGCGAAGTTGAAATACCTATGACAAAGGACTAAGAAGGAACAAAAGTTGTTTTTTTTTAGAGAAAAATAAATTTTAAAATGTTAAAATGCCCAAAAAAAAAATTTTTTTTATCAGGATTAATTTTTGTATTTAACTTTTGTTAGATACTTTACTTTGAGTACTTTTATTACTTGTTTAACATAATTATGTTTCAGCTTCCCATCTCTAAAGATTTCTGTATATTATAAGGTATATTACTGGAAGTGTGAAATAAACTGCCTTAACAAATAAAAATACAAAAAATTAAGATATTTTTTTTTCATTTGGTAAGTTTGGTAAGTAAGTTCTTATGGCTATAGTTGTAACATGGTGTGTGGCTATCCCCTGATCTTTCACGCAGGTTGTGGGGACTTACAATGTGTGGCTTAGCCTTAACCAATAAATAAAAAAAAAACTGCTTTAATCACATAGCACATAATTTTAGAACACTCTTCGTGCTTTGCAGTACGTCTACCTCCTTGGGAGTGAGTTATGCTACAGTAGAGGTCGGGCTGGGCGGCTGCAAGGGGTCTTCCCCTCCTAATGGACTTGTCAGCTATATTTGCAGACAGGTTGCATCGGAGAGCTCCCAGGGCCTCTCTAGCCTGGAGAACTTCCTGTGAATCTTCAAGCGAAGAAAATCAACACTCACCCACTTGGAACTGCGCAAAAACATACTTTATTTACTGCAGACAAATAACACCCATTATAGTAACTTCTCTTCTTGCCTCCGGGAATCGTACCCGAGTATGAAACATAGTGATAACTACATAGTACATATACTTAAAATTAACAAATATGATATGCAAAAAATGTCAATTTACTTTATTTTTCAAGAGCTTCTTCAGACCAAATTCAAAATAGTTAATTACAAGTCTATTTTATAAATTTTATTAAACTACATTTTTATTCTTATAATGGTTTAAAAATTATACCAGTTCTTTGACTAAGATCTACTTTTTTTATTAAAAAGAAAATAGTGATATGGTGCTTTTTGTTACTGCAAAAAAAGCTGCATAATTCAATCGCCTATTAAACAAAAAAATGATAATATTTTTTAGAGCAGTTATTTATCAATTCAATGTTAGCATATAATTTAATTGATGAATTAGAGAATACTGTATCATAGGTTACTGTCCTCTCCGACCATATGAGTCACTCACCCTAAATTAACAGTCCTATACTTTATCATCTTTACCGTCTGCTTTTCAAACGTTATGTTAAAAAAATATGATTGTATAGCAATAAAAGTTAGATCTTAAGATACTTTTTTTTTTTTCATTGAGTAATTTTACAGTAGTTCTTATGGCTAAGGTTGTAATATGATCCTACGCGCAGGTTGTGGGGCTTACAATGTGTGACTTAAGTGGTAGTGTACATGTATTTCTTTATTTTCATTATTGTGTTGTGTAGGGAAAATCAACGCTTTGATGATATATGACAAATATGATACTGCAACCTGCAGTATCATATTTGTTTTTCACTAACTCCTGTAAATAACAGCAACCTCAGATTGAAAATACAAAATATTTCTATTAATCAGTAATGTTACCTAGTCTATAATCGTAAAAACGTAAGTCAGTAGCGTAGTTAAATTATTTTTTTATCCGGTTTTATATTCAATATACATAAAGGAGAAGTTAATGAAATTTAAAAAAAAAAAAATAATTATATGTAAATAATCTTTAAATTAACAATATATGCATCATCTATACAATCACTTCAGAACTCCAGTGTAAATAATAAAAATAGAGAAATCCATATACGCTACCACTTTGCAAGCCCCACAACCTGCGACAACCGCATACCGCATTGTAAGCATATTCCTAACAACTATTGTAAATTAACAAAAAGAAAATAAAGAATTTTATAATTTAATTTATTATTTTAGTCTTCAGTTACTGAAGGCGCCGGAACGAAGCAGGCATCGCGGCATAAACCAAAAAAAAAAATACTTTCAATAATTCAATTGATAAACACAAATATGTTCGTACAACCGAATATCCAGCATAAAACATGTTTTTAATTATGTAATTCCCTATCTAAATTAAGGAATAATTAACAACATGAAGCGTATCGATTTCCGACCGCGGGTTGTACTGTCCGGGCCATTATCGTAAATAAGTTCGTGTGCAGTGCGACGGCGCGTCGTGAATGGACGGGAAACTAGTTTTTAATCATACAAATGAAATCCTATCTCCCCGCATCTCTCGCGGCCACCAGTCTTCGCATGAATCAAACTAATCGCCGGCACAAACCTTCATATTCAAATTTTATCAACAACTTATATACTGTTAACATTTTTATTATAAATACCAAGCGTTTAATGGTTTCGCGGTCGCTTGAAAAACACTTTTTTACGGGCATTGAAACGGCCGTTTCTACTTATTTAAACTCATGCAAAAAAGGTTTTTTTTTAAACTCAATAGCGAAAATAGAGAAATCCACGTACGCTACCACCTAAGCCACACCTTGTAAGCCCCACAATCTGCCCGCAGGATAGCCCTAAGAACTAAAAGAAAATTAAAGAATATTGAAAAAAAAAATTTTCAGCAAATTTTTGAACCCCCTTTGATGTCCAAAGGATTTTCCAACCAAATATTTTTAAAAATCAGCCACAAAAAGTATGTTAATAATCGCATACGCATCAAAAATAGATAACTAAGAAAAAAAGTTGTTAGGGCTATGCTTACAATACAGTATATGCCTTTCACAGGTTGTGGGCTTATAAGATGTGGCTTAAGTGGTAGCGTACGTGCATTCTTTATTTTCGTTATTGAATTTGTGTAGGGAAAAATATGTGTAAAAAAAACTTTTTCTGCATAAGTTAAGAATAAGTTGAATAAATAAATAAAAACTAAGCAACAAGGATATATTTAATTTATTTACCTTATAAAAGCTTTTAATGAAACAAATATACCATGACTCTTTTTGAGAAAGTTAATTAAACCAAGATCATAAAACAATTTACGTTTTTGTTTAATATATGTTCATAGTTCATAGTTGTTATATATAGTGTATAATAAAATATGGTTCGAGTGTGGTCAGATGAGCTTTGAAACACCGTGGAAACTGTAAGCAAATTATTATATAGCACAATTGATAGAAGGCACGCCACGTGGCCACTTTCACGAGCTCACGAACGATGATTAAATGGCATAATTAAAATGCAAACCCGTTTCCGGTTCCTAAATCCCAAAAACGGGAAAACTTTCAAAAGACCCACCCACAAGTCCCCGACCAGCAGCTCCCGACTCGTCTCATTACTGGGCATTTAGCCTTAGATTTGTGAGCATTTCTCTGAAAACTGACGCTGCTGGTCCAAGGCCCATCCATCAAGGCTGTGTTGCAATTTCAATAAAACTCCATGTTTATTTAAGCGTTTTTATAAGTTTGAACGCCGCATTCAGATATCCATAATACCTTTCCGATGTTCGTTTAAATTGTGCTTGGTTACTTACTTAAACAGCCTTGAAGTAAGTTTGTACAGTGTAGTATAGTATTTCTCCAAATGTATGTATGAAGCATATAATGTAATCAATGAATGAAGAAGCTGTTAGCATCGATCAAATGTATATGTATCGAATGCATAATTTATATCGGTATATCAATTTCATTATTGTGATTAGAACCAAGTCTAATGTTGCCTCCCACGGACAGGGAAGTCTTGACGAGAGGCTCGTAAATCTCCACACCTGATCAGTCGTCCCTGCAGGGCCCGCCGTCGATTACTCCCTAAGTAACCAATGCTTCAAGCTAACTTCACTACACGCACATTATTTATGAACACGCTGGAGAACGTTGAGCACATCAATAACATGATTAGCTTGATTAACGCATGCAGTTTCATGTGAGGTACATGACAACTCTTAATATATCTATAGTGAAAACTAACAATAAGTATCGTATCAGCTATGTATTAATGAAGTCCGAAAAGCAAGATATCTGATTTCTGTTCAGACGTCGACTATTATTTTTTTTATACACTCCTGGTAATTATTTATATAATTTTCGCCATTATTTCATCATCATTACCGGGTGCCTTTCCTCAGGGGAGGTTGGCGACTTCAAACTGAGTATATACTCATGCTGAGCCAGTGTAATGGTTTTCTAAGGGGAAAATAGTGTGGTGGGTCCCCGAGTCCTTCTACACCGCAGTTTTATATTGGAAAGACATATCTGCGTATTGCTGCTGCCCGATAGCATTATTATATAATCCTTTCCTTACAAAGCTCTCGAGTTTAGATCTGATACTCCTTCTGCAGCTGACTACAGAAACAATACTAAAAGTCCACCCACATTGACAAAGAATTTTCAGAGCTCATCCCTCCACAATCATTCCAAGTACACTTCTCCATCACTGATCCTTTACACACGCTCAGGGTATAGAATAACATCCATGCACATGCAACTTATTAACATGCAATTTATTGAACATTTATTATACAAATGAAGTTTCTCGGCTTCGGAATTCTGATCGAAGGTTTTAATTTCTTCATCATCCTAAAGTATACCTGTTTTTATCTTTAACTTTGATCCCCGTGATGTTTTGCACATGCTCGGCACTTCAGCAGGTATCAAGGCTGAATAAATGTGTCCGGTACCGGAGTGTTAATCAATCGAATTAGGATGTGGCATTGCTCAATGGTCCTTATTGAAATGGCTCGGTCGATAATCATGCAATGAATTGTAGATATCCCGTGCCGAGTGCGTGGTCGAGGAGGGCGTCGCCGAGCCGCAGCCCGCCCCGGGGTGTGCCTCAGCTTATTATTAATCATCGCTTTACTTGAAGGTACTTAAATAAATATCCTCAAGATAATGATAACCAATCAATTTTCTTGCTTAATTATTTGAGTAGTATCACACCTAACATTACATTTCAGCAAGTACGCTGCGTATAAATTATCCATATTGAATAAATTTTCCGCGTACACGAAACACCGCAGGGGTCGTGTATAATAAAAAAACGTTTTAAGTTTACATTTTTATTAAAATACATACAGTGTGTTGTTACAAACAATTATTTATATTTAATATGTAATATAAACAATTAAAACTTGTTCAGAATCTGTGAAATGAATTTCCACGACCACAGGATTGTACATAAATTCGTGGTGATACTTTCATTTAATGCGTAAGGATTTACCATCCAAAAATTTCCACCCTCGGCACATAAATTGGGATTAACATAATAAGCGTCCTGATCATGACAGATGTAATGGTCACGCTATTGTGGATGCATTTTAATATCAATTATATATGTTAATTCCCAGCACTCGAGCAACGAGAGGCGAGCGAGCCGCTCAAATGAAATGGCTGCGTTTGATATTAACAACAGGTCTATGCTAAATAGGCCACACTGCATGGATTTAATTAAATGCTATTTTTCTAAATTACAGATACCGGCAATAAACTTATGATTTATTTTATGATAGTTGTTTTTAATGAATTATTCAATCACTTCTTGATTTTATTAATGTAATCGCAATTATCTACTGTCATTTCTTGAGAATTCGTAACCTTTCGGAAAAGTGCCTATAAATGTTTGATAATATTTGTAAATCACTTAAAGTATCCAAATAAATATAATCTTGATTGAAGATTTATGAATCACCCTAAACATTAAGAGACAAGGGCCACAAATGAGAAATAAGCAGATAAGTGAGCGTAGAGAATTCTTAGATACACCGAATCTAACTTATTGCGTATCTACCTAATAAAAATAATATCATAGAAAATTTACACCAAAACGGTTTTTTTGTAAATTTTATTTCCCTTTGAACATTAAATTGGAAACCTTTTTCCATACTTTACTCGCATTCGTACCCAAAACCCCATATGACCACAAGGAATTTAATTATATATAATTAAATGCCTCAATTCTGCTAGAAGTTAACTCTTTGAGGCACGAAAAGTTATACAGTATTGCACAGAAATTTAAAGTGATTTTTTAACCAAGGTTTTTTAACCTTGGTTTATTTTAACGAGTAAAATATTTCAGTAGATATTTTGACAATGAAATTTTAAGCATAAATAGGGGGACTATATTTGTACCTTTATTCTAGTGTTAATAGTAATTTTTCGAGCTGGGATTAAAAATATCCTTAGCTACCAAAAAGCTGGGTCACTTTTAACTCCGCCATGCCCCGAAGAGTTAAGCAAAACGGCGACAAACTATCTGAAAAAAACGGGCTAAAAATAGAAGGCTGTTAGATTGTACAAGGCCGCTGGATACATAGGGAGGGGGGCAGGCATGCAGTGCACTGTTCTGCACTGCAAATCATAAGGTATCTGGCCATAAACCAAATTGCCAGCCTACCGGGAAGAATGCGACGGCGCAACTATCGAACCATTAATTGATAGCATTCCAGAGGCAGAGGTAGCGAAGAAAGGGGCGCGGACGCCGAGCCTTTAATAATATTTGCCACTAGTTTACTAACTAATTAATTTTATTGCCTATAGTGTAAACACACGTATTAAATAAATAATGTATCATTAATTATTTTGGATGGGTGGTAGCATTTAACTCTATAAGGCATGGCGGAATTACAAATGCCTCGCGGTTGCATGGTAAAAAAATATGAGCTTTAGCAAATACTAATAAATTACTTATTTGTAGTTTTGATTACTTATAATATGTGGGATTTTTAATTTTCAATGTGTCTGTGAGCCTTTGTTTTATTTTGGATGAATAATTTTATTTTACATTAGTAAAAAATGTGAATAAATGTATATATTTCCTTTGCCCGTTATCGTGTTCACATCGACAACTTCTATTTAACTTTTTAATGAAAGGCATGCAAGGCATATACAATGTGATTAACTTTTATTTAATAAATAAAATAATAATACGATAATGTTGCTATACATAACTTCAGTTTTCTAATGACCAATAAAGTTTCTCTAAAGTAATAGAAGTTTATACAGTCTTGCAGGGAAAGGAGTGTATAATAATACTAAAACGTTCTGTCGAATATAAAACTGCGGTGTAGAAAGACTCGAGGATCCACCACACTATTTAGCCTAAAAAAACCATGAACAGATGTAAATATAATATGTTCAGTGATATAGTCACCATGAAGCACCCGAAGAAGAACAAATAACGTCTAACACTAGTCATGGTTTTTGTTTTTTTTTAATTTTAAATATTCATAATTTAATTTCACTCTGGTGACACGAGTTGACCCTCCCCGTGGTTTCGCCATGGATGTCTAATGCCTAAATTCGCCTGTAGCTAACGGATGGACGAGATTTTTCTATGAATTCTTGGAATAAATTATTTATTGCATTCCTTCAATTACGATTTTTCGACAATCTAGTAAAATATGGCTAAAAAATATATCAATGATTAATATTAAATATAAAAATTGCCGCATTTTTTACTCATACAGATTTATTATGAATATAGTAAAATGTTTCGGTGATCGATTCACGCATGGATTAGATCCACATCTTCACGACTACTGCGACCTAGCACTCTAACCAATTGAGCTACGGTGCCACTGAATCCTGATTTCCTACTTTATTACGATATTTTATATTGATCCACTTTAATATGATACTTAATAGTTTTAAACACTGCATCTGCATAACTTAAAACTATTGTCAGTTGGAAGTTCTTAAAATTGGTTTCCGTCGTATTTTTTACACTAAAAATATGCGAGATTTTGGAATTGTCGTATAAATTTTAATTTACTTTATTTACTGGTGTCATAATATCTAACGGCGATGCCTGATGCTGGGAGATGCGGAGTCGCGGTTCCACGGCTGCAGCTGCAGCATAGTCGCCGAATTCTTTCACAGGAATGTCGTCGCAACCAACAAAATCTATAAAATGCGTTTATGTAAAAAAAAAACACTATCTTTATGAATCAAAAATGTTTAAATATCTTTCATTTGCTGTCTTCGACACCAAGTTTTTTTGAGCAAGTCAATTAACCGCTTACGTACATTTACGTGATATTTCATACAGGAAGTGAGCTTAAAGCCTTTCTGGATAGCCCAAACGCCATTAATCACGCCTGTGTGGGTCCGAACCTCGAAATAATGACATTATATTAAGTCTATCAGATACCCATAACTTTTCAAACAATCGGTTTGAGCTTTGTCGTTTGAACCGATACCGCTTGTAGCCTCCTGAAACCCCCAAACTGGGGGCCGCGTACCCACCTGACAGTTTAGGAACCAGCCTTTTATTTTTATTATTTAAGCTATCAATGGTCTGAATATACTTCATTGAAAAATCCATGCATTTTAGTATTTTCAAATCTATTTCATTTTAATTCAAAAGTAGCATATTGCAAGTACTCATATAACGTTTTTATTTTATTTGAAGTATTATATATTGTGAATAATCCTCTGTAAGTAAAATTTTACAGTGCATATGAGGCTTGTAGAAACTTCTACTCTTTAATATTATTAATTTGTAATCACATACTTATCAGATGTGAATACGTTACTATCAAAACCAAAGATAGTTTCCACAGATATTATAGTTTTTTTTTTATATTACAGATAAAGTTTCACATACGCCTTCGTATAGATAGATGTGTATTATTTATGACTCGAAAAGTAACATACTTAATTCCACAATAAAACCTTTCTTTTATAAGCATATCCCATTCAAAGCCGTTTTATTAAATATCAAATTTCATCTCCCTTATTTATTGGCGGTCGAATGAAAACATTTTATGGGGAACATAATAAATTATAAATTAATAATACAGGGAACTGGATGTTGAATTTCATACTTCACTTTAATGCTGCACTGGGCGGCTCGATTTGTATCGGGTACACCCGTGTGAATGTGAACACAATTAACTACACCGATGAAGCCATAAATACTCGGATTTCTTCATTCGGCTGGACGCACAAGCACCGGCCAATCAGATGTAATATTTTGTGTGAATGGACACACAAAGCTATTAAAGGCAGAGATCCCCAGTTAATATACAGGCTCTTAAAATACTGCTGACTTATTTGGTTTTTATAGAATAAACGCAGGACCCAAAAGCCATCAAGCAATATTGGTTGATTATTTCCTTTTTTCCTGCACGTTGGACGATACAACCGACAGCCAACAGGTGAATAGCCATTAGCTTTACATTTTGCGACAGCACTGTAAAAAAGAGGTATTGCTTCGTTATCGCTTGTCATGTGTGTAGATAGTTTGTTTGATTGACTTACAAGTGTTTTTTTTTATCCCTTAAGCCACACCTTGTAAGCCCCACAATCTGCGCACATACCGTATTGAAAGCATTCCCCTTACAACGATTGTAAATGAACTAAAACATAAAATAAGTATATTTTACATTTATTGAAATAAATCAATAATCAAAAGTGTGACTAACAAAAAATACGTGATTTTGTCAGATTTAAGCAATATACTTGTTTATAATTTTGAATCGGATTAAAAACATTGTTACTAGCCCTGCAGTAGTAGGCTTTCGCTGTAATATATTTTTAATGATTCACAATCCAATTTGCTTGCATCGATTTAAACAAGCACTTGCAACAATAAAACCTAAACACGGCAAGTATTTTTTATAATTTTACCTACGGCTAGATCTGATACTTCAACTACCACCTGATACTTTGCGTTACAAAGGTAGACTTATTTGATTGAATTGTTTAAGCCCAAAGAGTGCCAACCTCCCTCTAACATGCAACATGTTTGTCACTTGTGGCCGGCCTTGCAACTTGTGAGTTGCTCAATAGGATGAGTGTATTGAACATTCAAATTCTCCACGGCACAATATAATAAATGGTTATGTTTATTGCTCCACCGTCATCCTCGGTAATGTGGCTTTTGCCACTGATTGCCACAAAATTGTTATAACAAAACACCATATTTTCACTTAACAAATTTACTGTTTATTTTGAAATATTGGCGTTAGAATATGAGGCTAGATTATACGAAAATAAATATACGAGTATTTATATGCTAACAGTGGCTTGCACTGAATTTTGGAGTAGAGAAAGCAACAGTATTAACTACCTTAAAAAATAAATATAATATAATTCAGCGTTTATTTTTCTATAACAATATTCAATCAATACTAATAATACCGCAAAACTTTTCATAGCATACGAGTATTTCAATATAATTTTTTATCCAAAACCCCAGTGAATGGTGCTTCATTTTTTTTATACCTAATATCGAGGCAACACGCCCACTTGAATGAATTTATCTTGTAGAGGCAAACTACATTATATCTACGTTACATAATAATTCATAATTTAATTCGGCAGACTTCATTTAATTTTAAAAGCATTCATATATGAGTGGGCCAATAGTTTGGGCGTCCCGGCAATACCACCCAGGGGCTGATTTAATCCGAGCTACGATTAACACTCGTTATAAACATCATCATTGCTTTAATGAGTTAAATCCATAAGATACCCAACGTATTCCTATGGCTTTCTAGAGTTTCATTCGATTACCAAACATATTAAATGTTTACTTAACTGTTCAGATTTCATTTTATGCCCACGATAGATATTTTTTATCAATAAAATACTGTCCCCCGATGTCTACATTCTTCTGCATACCATGAAAATCAAAAATTATTCGATTAAGTGAAGGATTTGTAAATATGATGTTATTGTAGTATATAAGTTTGGTTTTTTACGCCTCGGGTGTTGAAGTGTTATCGTTGTGATTTACTTTTCGCTATCAACTTCAGGGGTCTAACTGGAAGTGGCTCATGCGTGAAGGTTGTTTCTAAGCTGGCAGTGTTTGTTCGCAGGTGTCGGTAGCCGTCCTCGTCCCCGGGTGTGGCGCCTTGGACAACAGCTCGTACAGTGTGCCACGCTCCGCGCGCAGCCTGCCCTCCCACTCCAACGGTCACTGGTGAGTCTCCCGGGGTGGATGGGGCTCCTCGAGAACCCCCATGCGACTCAAGTCGATCTTTGTAGATTATCAACGCCTCTCGTCATTATTTCACTCTTCTTTGCCTCTACACTGAAAACAACCCTTACCTCCAAGAGAATTCCTTCTTTAATCCGATATTTAGGTTTAATTGGACAAGTTTCCGAGTAACGACAGTCCGTGGTGCCGTTTCAGGGGCGAGGAGGAGGTCGTGGACGTGCGGCGGCCGCGCGGCTGGCTGACGGCGCGCGAGATGCAGGCCGTGGTGCGGCGCGAGGCGGGGGACGCGGGGGACGCCGTGGACTGCTGCCCCTCCGTGCTGGAGATGGTGGAGCCCGAGGGGGGCAAGAACCAGCAGGGCATCTACGTCGAGCTCTACAGGGACGGCGACAATAGACAGAGGTGGGTCCGCTCTTCCGACTCGAGCGGCAATCTAACTGTCCCCTCTCGATGGAAACTCTCGAATAGGAAGAAAGAAAAGAGACGTCACGATGCAAGCAAAATCATATGTAATGGGACGCCCGTCTGTCGTTTTTCAGGTTCTACGAAATATCCTGCCGCAGCGACATAGAGAACAAGCCGTGCCGCTTCGTGGACCGCAAGCTGTTCAACCAGTCGCGGTGCGTGCAGAAGTTTTCGTACACGTACGCGCTGGTGAGGGACGGCGGAGACGGCGGGGACGGCGGGGGCGGCGGGGGACACCACCAGCGGCACCGGCGCCGCCAGAGGCAGTTCCCCGCCCTGCCCGCGGGCGGCTGGATGCTGGACTACATCCGCGTGCGCAGCGGCTGCGCCTGCGAGCTGCGCGCCAAGCGCCGCCATCGCCGCCCCCCCGAGCGCCGCGCCCCCCGCGCCCCGCCAGCCCCGCCCGCGCCCCCCGCCCCGCCCGGCGCCGACTGAGCTGGCCCCCCCGCCTGGCCCCTTGCCTGGCCCCCCGCCTGGCCCCCCGCCTGGCCCCCCCGCCTGGCCCCCGCGCCTGGCCCCCGCGCACCGACCCTCTGTGTCCTCAGAATTCATCAAAAAAATTACTTAGTTTTGCTACTGTCCCCACGTTTTTCCATTGCATCCAGATCCGTGTAGTCAACGTCGACCTCTCTATCTGAATTGAATAACTGGGAAGTTTCAAACCGCAACAGACTGGAGTTCATTACTTCCCACAAACGAATGCGGTAACATTCCTATTGGTAGAGTGTTCCTCTTGCGATGCGTCTGTTGTCCCCCCGCAAGGAGGTATTGACAAATTTACCAAATATGGCCAAGAAGAATCAACACTTTGTACCGTCGAGGGTGCACCAGAGTCGGTAACAGAAACTTTCACAACGAGAAGCAAATTTCTGAGATACTTCTCTTTTACTTTTCCTTTCAGATTAATTGTTAACAATGTCTTCTAGGAGTTTTTTTTTTGAACTCAGTATTTTCATTCAATATATACGATCACTATACTGACACATTTACCGTTATTACTGACAAAGAAAACTATCCATACAAAAATAATTATATACTTTTAGAGTATCCGGGTGATATGAAGCTTCACAGTCCATCACTTGCAAAGTGAAATGGGTTTCTATTGTAATGAGGATCACCCTTGGGTAATTCTCCTTAGCGTTTGTCTTGTTACGAGCAAAATCATACTTAATGTTTTATTTTCTACATCGATTATATCTCAAAGCATAGAGAGCTCCGCGGGAGTGGGCAGGAACGGGGTGGAGGAGTGCGTGACGGGCGATGCGCGAGGTGTCCGGTAGTTTCCTAGTCAATGTCGTTTACCCTCGATCGTGCAAGTAGAATTTTCTTGTGTACAAAATACGATGTCACTCTAAAATGATTGATTGTTAACTATAGAATTTCTTCTAATGTACTTGTGGTGCTTCAAAACGACTCTCTTGTTATAATTTAGGTTTCTTCATATTAGATGTCAGTCTAACAGATATAAGCTAGAAATATTTTTTTGGTATTTGCTTATTGCTAAAAACTAGACATTACTTGAATGAAAACTATGAAAGATGCGATATCCGAATGCCGCTAAGTTATGTTTAGTAGCACATGATGCTATTACTGTAGACAAATCCATTATAGTAATTTTAACATTAAATTTAAGGTTTTGCTTATCAATGAGTCGAGTTTATTCATAAGGTTTACGCTTGAAACTTTTTAATGAATTTTGTATAAACTCATTTCTTAATAAGTAAATTGAATGCGGTTCAAAGTTTTCACAAAAAATAATATTCATATGACACACGACTTATGGCATTCCGCTAGAGCTTGCGGCTTCAACGGACTCAAAGTCATCTCGTCATGTTAAAACCATTTTTATTGATCTACAAAATGGAAGAATTTTAAAGGTTTTCTACAATTTATTTGAATCTGCTAATGTATTGTACAGCCATGACATTTTTAAATTTAATTTATTATCAAAATATATATTTTTATATTATTCATTTTTATAAACATTTTCAATATTTGAACTGTATAATTTATTATTTAAGGTGAAGTTATCGAATACGCTGCTACTTAGGAAATCTTATAAGTAATTTCTATTGAAATCCAGAAATGATGACATTTTTAAATCAGCCATAATTCTTATAGAAATTCAATAGAAATTCATTATCTGATCTAGGAAATATATTTGTTTTTATGACAAGAAAAATATACATTTCACATAATAAATTTACAAAACTAATACATATTTTACTTTTAGATATATATATTTTTTATACATAAATTAAGCCTTCAGTATAATTTTTATAGACGTATAATTTATTAGCACTCAATCTGCAATCTCATCTACTATAATAATAGCCATTGTGTGTTTATTTGTATGTTTGTATGTATGTTTCATTTTTCCGTTCTGTATAGAATATCTTAAAAGATACAACGCTGATTTTTTGCACATAAGTTAAGTAAATTTTTCCGCAGCTATGTGCCGAATTTCAAGACGATAGGATAATATTTTCATTCATAAACTTTAAAATATGCTTTAGCTAAACTTTAATTATATAATTCACTTCTTCGCCGCGAGATGTCGTTCACCATCAAATTCGTCATTTTGTGACGGGCTACATTACTAGTTATATTATACTTTATAATACAATTCGATATACAATAATAGTCATAAGTCACAAATTTGACTTCATTTCCTCAAGAAATGGTTTTTTCATAAAGTTCATTTTGAGTGTGAGTAAATTTTATTATAGCACCTTCTTTATACGAGTGCTTGTAACAACATTAATGTTTGTGCATTCTCAACAATCAATAAAGATTAAATCTTGATTTTGTAATTGAATACAATGATACAATGTTAACACTTAAATTCAAAATTTAATTACACATTACAAATTTTCAATTGAAATAATACTGTAATAAAATGAATGTGGGATTTGCTTTTGTCCGTATTAAATTTCTTTTGTCAAACAAAGTACCTAATTGTAAAAGAAATGCTTGTTGTAAATATGCATTGCATTCTGTGTCATAGGGGCAAGTGCGCTAATGTTGTATTTTAAGATTCAAGCATTTAAAAACTTATACACTCTGTCTCTTCCTGTACTTTATTTTATTTTTTTAATATAATATTTTTTTCAGTAACAGAGCTGAGGCATTTGTAATAATTTCCATAATTTTTTTTTTATTCACTTCTGATCTGTTTACTCCTATCGCACAGAATGCATTGTATGATGTTCAGTTCTTGAATGCAATTATTTTATATTATTATCAGTTCAAAGGTAACTTGATAAAAGTATAAATTTCCTATAATATATTATAAAAAAAACAAGAAACGAAAAAAACACTATGTCTGCTCTTGTTTTATCTTTTTTTTATGTGACTTTGATATCAATAAGGTCACCTCAAAAGATCAGTTTTGCTCCAGTGTGCCTCAACAAACCATTAATTTATCCACAGTATATTTTTGGCTTCCATAAAAAGGATTTCTTTTTATGTTGTTTTTTATTATTTAGAAATCCCATATGCCTATAAGCATTGAACATAGAAGACAAGTGTAGACTGGTTATGTAGACTAAATATTATCAAAACCGATGAAGATTTGTTATTCATGTAACACTCCCTAGGGTAGAATTCACTTTCGTTTCCTGTTTACCGAAGCTGGCTTCGAGGGAGTTAAATATACTAACCTTGCGTTATTTCAGTTTTGGTATTTTGTCTCAAATAAACGTTATTTGGCCAATTAAATTAATTTGAAGCCAGATAAAAATTGAATACCCGCCTCACTAACTTTATTGAAATTTTAAAAATATGTTAACATAAATTTCAAGTAGGTAAGATTTTTTTAGTATTTAAGGCCGAACCATTAACAATGTTTTTTTTTAAGTCTTAACTATGCGTAATAAAATCAATGTGCCATTTCCACTGTATTACAACAGATTTATAAAATGTTACAATAATTATTCACACACCCAATATGTGTATTATTTTTTATTAAGTTACATTATTGTATTTGTCACAATTTTATATAAAGTTAAGCCAGCGCGATGGAGCACTTCTTGAACTATAACTATAGAACTATAGTTAGTAATCAAATCAATGTGCATAGCTGGTAGTTATTAATTATTTAGGCTTATTAGTATTATTGATTATAATAACTACTTCATACAATTAAATTATACAGATGGGTCATAGAAATAATAGCATTTTGATTTTACTACAATATTACCAAGTACGTTCTCCATGAGAGCACTCATTTGGAAAAAAATACATAAATGATATTTTATCAAAATTTACATAAATTGTATTTCAAGTGACCAAAAATAACTCAAGTGCTTTAAAATATATAAAGTACAACTATTTTAATAAACATGCTTTTTAAATGAAATATTATTTTCTAACCTAACCCAAAGCTAATTTTTAATAATTTTTTTGTTGCTTTTGTTATTTGGGACAAATTTGTTTCGGAGTTTTGAAATGTCTCGGTTTAAACATTTTCAGAAAATCAAGAGGGTGTTGTTACATGTAAAGTGCACAACAAACCATAAAATGCTTGTATTATTATTTTTTTATTTTTCTATTGCAAACAAAGTGTTATTATTTCGTGATAGATTCCGTACAACCACTAACTTACCAAATGACATTACCATTATACATAAAGTTCATTGAATCTAATGTTTTATTGTAATATACCCATTTAGATATGATTATTACTGAATTATGATACATGCGGAAGAATGAGAATCTGAATAGGATAGATTAAATAAATAACTAACTTTAACTATTTATAAATATTTTTCATTCAACTCGCGCATTACAGCCAGAAACTTTAAAGTATGTGTAACTTTACGAAGGGAACTGTTCAAATGAATAGTGTTGGTGTATTAAAATAATCAGTATTGCCTGTTTTGACTGCTATGCTTGTAAAGGTTCACAAATAGTTCCAAAGAATACTTTTTAACTCTTATTTTGGCACTGCAGAGCATCGTAACAAAATCATAATAGAATCTTAAGATTACAAGCTTAACATTTCGTTTAACCTCTATGCATATTTTTAATTTTCAGCAACTTAAAATCAAATCTATTGTACATTTATCATATTTTCATTTAACTCTCTTGAATCTTTACAGATTTTCTACTACTACATAAATATTTATGAACACAAACAACTTCTATTTGATCCAATTGTTAATGTTGAAATATGTATATTTTCTAGAAAATAAGATGTACTTGTGGGTATTATTAACTCATTTTTATGTATATATATACTATTTCAATATAATACATTGTGTTGCACGCAAAAAATCTTTTAATCACCCGCTATTTCATGATCATTTTAAAAATGTATTTGAAAATTATTTACAGTATCGATGAGAGAGAATGAGTATTACAATATTTTCAAGTACTATAGCATATAAATCAAAACTTAATACAATCAGAATATTTTTCAATGTTTTTAATTCTCATTAATAAGATATGCCTTTAAATTTTGAGTAAATTTAGTATTTGGGTTACTACTTGGACTTGGTAATTGATTACAGAAGTCAAAAATGTTTTGCACCATTGATTGCGAGTAATTATTTTAAATCACAGTCAAACACTAGAGATACAATAAAATATTAAAAATTATCAGTAAATTTAGTTTCTCGGCGGTTTTTTAATATTATTTTATATAAATCAATGCACAGTTTGGACAATCGTGATAAATAAAACACTTAGAAAGCACATTATCTCCTTGAGTTATCACTGTTATTGTGCTCTTATAAAAAACTCAAACTATAATTACTTTATTGCCCTTCAAATATTTTTACTATTTATTTATGTTAGATAATGATAATACTAAAATATCACATAGGATTAAAATTAATACTAATTAAATTGACTCATTTCATATCAAAGATTGTACAAGTGCACCACTCAGTCGTTATTTCACAAGTTTGGGTAAATTTTAAATAATACAGTTTTTAGGACACAATCGATTATTTTAATACAGCAAATTTATTGTTAATTATTTTTTTAATAACAAATACACTGAATATCATTTTTTCAGATTTTTTAAGCAATGGCATTTTTTTTAATAAAAAATTATTTCATTTCATCATAGTATATTATACGGATTTATTTCAAAAGATGTTTTCTTAGCGAGAACAAAAAAAAATTTTTAAAACATCCATATAAAAAAACAACTTTATACTAGAAAGACTACAAATTAGAAAAAGAAAGAATATTCCAGAAAAAAAAATTTTCAAGGTGGGCCGTTATGAGAAAAGTTTAAGAACCACTTAGACATGTCTATATAAGTTAACTTTTCTGAGTTTGTAAAACAGATAATAACAATAGTGCACCATGAGTTGTTCAAAACATATTATTAGTAGTGACTCGGAAATATTTATTCCTGAGAAATCATTTGCCGATTACCTTTTAGAACGTCTAAAAAGAGGAAAACATGACATTGCTCAGGTATAATATTTGTGATATTAGTACTTAATTTTGCTATGATAAAAAAGCCATTTAGTCAATGTTTTTGTAATGAATTATAACTGAGCAGTGTTAAAATGATTGGTGTATATTTTAGTTTAAATACTTGTTTTAAAGAGGAGCAAACTGGTTGACTGATAATAATATCTGTCAAGTAGTTTATTTGTATGCCAACAGCTAAATTTGCAAGGAAATTAACATCTACGTTCTTCACACATTTTTCATTTATGAAGACATGAGTTTTTTTTTACAATTCAAGTATTGCACATTTGTCCTGAGACGGTGAAATATTCTTTAGTGTAAATGAAAACTATCGGAAGATGTTTGTTATGCTTATATTACCAGATTTCAGCTTTAACTGGAGAGAAAAACACATATGCAGATATATTACGGGCCAGTATTAGCCTAGCAGAAGAATTAAAAAAGATCGGTTGTAAGAAGGGAGATGTTGTGGGAATAATTAGTGAGAATAGATTTGAGTTTACTATTTGCGCTATTGCAATTATATTCATTGGCGCAACTCTAACAACATTCAACATATTGTATACCAAAGGTACTAAAATTATTTTTATGAAATAAAAAAAAAATACGCTATACTTTTATGATTTTTTGTTGTTGTTAATTATTCTTTCACGTCTCTTTTACGTGTTGAATTATCTCATAGTTTACTGTTATCTTAAAAAATGACTTTGAGAAGAAACTAAAGGACAATTAACATGACAGCAAATTAATTCATATGAGACACACTACAGAACTCTATAATATATCCAATATATATAATTTTTCTTTCTTGCAGATGAACTGTTACATGTAATGAATATTTCTAAACCAAAAACCATATTCTGCTCTCCGCTTGGATTTAAAACTATTAATTCAATATCAGACAAATACACATTTAACAATATCATAACTTTTGAAGAAGAGACAATTCAATCAAGACAATCAGTAAAATTATATAAAAATATGATCAAAAACTCTATTGATATTGAATCATTTAAGACAGCAAAAGTAGACTTGAAAGCTGACAGATTATTTATTTTATATTCGTCTGGGACGACTGGCTTACCAAAGGGGGTTGCTCTGTCGCAATACTGTATCGCAAAATGCAGCCTACAATTCAAGTAAAGATAATTATATTTATCTAATATTAACTCTTAGTCATGTAATCGTTTTGGTGTTTTAACATTTTGGTCCCGGTAATTTTTAATATTAAATTTAATAAATTTGAGATTCATGTTGAATTTCATAGTGATAGTAATATTCACAATTTTTAGAACCGCTATGATGATGGAGCCCAATCAATGTGTGCTGATTCCACTCCCGTGGTTTCATGCCTATGGCTTGATAGTTCACCTGATTCTACTTTATCTAAACATCAAATATGTATTTATGACAAAATTTGAAGAAACCGTATTTTTGAAAGCAATACAAGATAATGAGGTTTGATATTTTTAATTTATCTCGCATGTGGAAAATGTATTCAAAATTATATGAATGGAAATGAAAGATTTATGATATTAACCACATAACAAGTTTCATTTTGGCGAGAAAGTGCGTCCAAAATTTTTTTTTTTTTACGATGAAAACCTTGGGGGGCAGGTGTTGGATTTTTACATCTTATTTCTACAAATTCTCTGAATGGAACAAAATCACAATTTTCCGAATCAATATCATCTTCAAAAAATTCACTTTCATTGTCTGATTCACTTATCAATATTTCTTCATCACTGTCATACTCCGGTTGAAACATTTTAAAACATTTTAATCATCTTAAAAAATAATAATATATTATTCTATATAAATAAATAATAAAAGAAATATATTTTTATGAAGTAAACAAACATTATATAAATATAAAGAATATGCCCTGACACTACGACATTACACAGTGACTAACTGCAATCAACTAAATTTTGTAATTATAAATATTGTCGCTGCAAAAAAAGTCACAAACAAGTTGAAACAAGACTGCCTGAACACCGGTCGGATTAGTCAATAAAAACAAATACAACAATATATTTGGCTCGGGCAAATCACTACCGACAAGTCGGAACACCACACTCGAGCTAGACTGGTATCTGGTTAATGTTTATTTTAAATATCAGTAAATGCTTTGATTGTTGAATGATATTTTTTTTTACATTTTTTAGAAACATGAAAATTTTTACACCTTTTTGGTTTTAATTTATAATTTACTATTGCAGAAGTAACTATGGTAAGGCTAAAGTGCTACAACATTTTCTAAGATAATAGGTCAGTTGATTTATTGAAACGTATTTTAAACAGAATAAACTGTGTATGAATGATAACTGTGACTGTATTAATAAGATAAATATACACTAAGGTTATCAATATGTCTGATATTTATAGAAGCAATACCCTTAATAGACACAAATGCTTACAATAATTATTCATCTGTTTTGATCATGAGAATTCAACATAATCATCATCTTATATATAAATCCGTGCTCCCCCTATTCTGTTACGTGTGCAAGCCGCCATTCTGTACCCTGAGCATATGTAAAGGATGGGTAAGGGAGTAGTGGACCCGGAATGATTGTGGAAGGATGTGCTCTGGAGGTACCTAGTAAAGATACCTATTATTGTTCCTATTATTATTGGACGCACTGCACCATTCTTGAAAAATATTTCTCCTCACTTTACCAATATCCTGTCTATCAAATGTAATTTTAGGTGACATTCGCATATTTAGTTCCACCATTAATGGTGTTTCTTGCGAAGCATCCTCTCGTCAGCAACTATGACTTGTCCAGTTTGAAGACTATTATATGTGGTGCAGCTCCGCTTTCCAAGGAAGTGCAGACAACAGTCACCAGGAAGCTGCCGGGACTGAAAAGAGTGTCTCAAGCATATGGATTGACAGAAACCACACTTGGTGTCATGTACAATTACCAAACAAACCAAAAATTTGGGTCGTGTGGAAAAGTTGCTGACGGTGTTGTCGCAAAAGTAAGATTTCATGAATTATCTTTTCAATTTTGTACTTACACTTAGTAATTTAAGTTTGAATATAAACCTTTAAGAAACTTAGTAGAAAAATTTATTATTTTATTTTATAAATCTGATTATTCATATTGCTTATTTAGCATATTTTTTTGTATAATTATCATAGAACATTATTTATATATTTTTTGTTTTATTTAATATGTTGACATGCTTTCTCTTTTATAATTGTAAACTAATTGTAGATTGTTGACGTTGAAACGGGAAAGACTCTGGGACCCAATAAGTCTGGAGAGCTGTGCCTTAAGACAGACATCCTTATGATGGGATATGTAGGCGATGACGCGTCTACCCATCAAGCTGTGGATTCAGAAGGGTGGCTGCACACTGGAGATATCAGTTATTACGATGAAGACTATTACTTTTACATTGTCGATAGGCAAAAGGAGCTCATCAAGTATAAAGCATTTCAGGTATGTATTTGAAGAACAATGGTAAATTATTAAAGAGGGAACCTCAAAAAATTGTTTTGCAATGCATTCTTCAAATATCAAATTACTTATCACAATTTATTTGTAAATATAAAAGCAACCGCATCTGCCTCAAGAAATTTAAATACTTTGAATTGTTACAATTTTGATACAAATCAATTTCACTAGAATTCAAATCTCATAAAAAAATAATTTTATACAATATATTAATGCACTATTGGCATTATTTCAAAGCATGAACAAGAGACAGTTTATGTCTCATACAGATTTTTTGTGAACACAATTTGTTTTCAGGTAATAGACACATGACCCCACCGTGTTGCAAATTTTGTTTGAGGATTTTTCTCTTTTATTTCAAGTATGAATCGATTACCTCAAAACTAGGTTGACCAAAAACATTACAATCGGTTATTCACTCTCTGAAGGTGGCTTACGAGTAATCACAACCTCTGAATTCTGGAGAATGAGGAAAAGTTGAAGAGGCTTAATTGTATTGAATTGTATCCATAAAATGTATTTATAATTATCATATTGTTTCAGGTTTCTCCAGCCGAGATAGAAACCTTACTCCTCCAGCATCCTGCTATAAAAGAAGCAGGGGTGATTGGCATACCTGACGATGACGCTGGAGAGCTTCCGTTAGCTTTTGTGGTCATTCAACCCGGGGCCACCACTACAGAAAAGGAAATACAGGACTATGTTGCCAAAAGAATTTCGTCACCGAAACGCTTAAGAGGAGGAGTCCGTTTTATAGATGAGATCCCTAAAAACCCGAGTGGAAAACTTCTCAGAAGGGAATTGAAAAAATTATTAGAAAAACACTCATCGAAATTGTGATTCATTTATATTAAGTTATGAGAGTAGGCGTATTTGGTCAAAAAAAAAATAGTTCACATGAACTCTTTTATAGATTTATAAAAAAATATTGATATATTTACTATTTTTAAGATTTTTTTGTTGATTTGAAGTAGTTTTATGAATATATGTATTAAATAAGAATGTAAAAGTCTAACAGGTCCTAATTTGGTATATGGTGATTTTCAGTGACTGCAAATAATGGGTCAATAATATATAAGAATGTGCTCATTTTTATATAAAGTATATTTGTCTATATTAAAATTGTATATTATTTATAAAATTAAATAGGATTAAATAATTAAAAATATTTATCACTCTTCTTAAATACAGCCACAAAAATAATTTTTTAGGATTTGTAAATTTTCTATTAATCAGGTCTAATGTTGCCTTCGGTTGAGGGTTTGCTTAGTGTTTTACTGGAGTCTATCGGAATAAACATTATTGGAATATTGTTTACTGGTTCAGGTTTTCTGAAAGTAAGTATATTTTAAATCGGCGTATCTTAATTTTCCATAAAAAAAGTATTATCAGTAAAAATATTAACTAAAGTAAATTGTTTACCTCGGAGTGGATGAAAATACTATCTGCATTAGACCTGACACGGGAGCATCTATTAACAAGTACAGGACTAGAGAAATGCCAAGTGAAAATATTGAATCTCCAAATGCTAGAATTACCTAAAAGTTGAAAATCAAAAAAGAGTAAAAACAATAAAACAATACACATAAAGTAAAAAGAAATAATCATTATGTTTAAGGTAATGAATGTTAGTTTACCACGTTGGAGGGATTTACATAGGTTGGTTGCCTCCTGGCAGCCATGGCGGCATTCTGGAATCCTAAGTGGACCAAGTACGCTCCATATGAGAGCTTCCCGAGGACAACCCAAATGTTCCAACTCAGAAAATTGGAAAGTACAGCTTTGAAAAACAACAAAGTAACTAATTAAAAATATAAAGTTAAATTTCATTTATTTAAAAAATGACTTCAACGTGATAATTTTTTGAAGCACTCAGCTTTGCCCACATTCGCATCGATGATCAGATATCAACCGAGGATGTAAATGTAACTAATCATATCAAAAAACAAAATATATTAAAGTATCACTTATATTATTGAAATATTGTGAAAGGGGGTGTTTGTACTTACGCAAGTCCCCATATATGCAGCAAAATATAATGAGAATGACACTTGCAGCCCAGGCAGTTCTATGGAGCCCTGCATACAGTGCTGACTCTACTGCATTGTAGGGATGTGAGAAATCATAAAATAAGAACCCCAGACAAATTATCACCTGCAACATCATCACACCAAAGATACACCCCAAAACGGACCATTTCTGAAAAATCAATTAACTTTATTTCTCTTAAATATATCTCCAGTGAGCAAAACTCTTATAAAAATTCAAGTTCTCTTCACGTGAGCTATATCTTATTAAATATTATCTCCGATCTTGTATAGATATACTGAAACATCTAAAAATAACAATAAATAACATTTGCAACAATTTTCAATTAAAGTACTCGTTAAACATTCGAAAAATTGATATCCGCTGAAGTTGCTCCATACAAAATGCATTCATTCACAACAACTTGGACTTTTAAATAAAAAATAATTTATTTTCAATCAAGAGCTAACAAAAATTAATACTCTGCATTTTTTTAAATCTTCCAGTTTATGTCATTGTCAGTATGATTGGGTGATGAACTTTGTGATTTCATTATCACTGACTTTCATATCAAATCTGAAGACAAATTCATCCAGCATAAGAATTTGAGATGTTATTCCTATTACGGCCTTGCAACTTTTGGAACACACCCAACAACAATGCAACTGATGGATTAGTTTGGTTTTACCTTACTTATGAACTTCACATTAGTTGGATTTTTGTACATATAGTAACTAGCCAATAAGCCGAGCAGATATGGAGATGCTCTAGTATGGGACTTCACATACACATCTTGGTACACGGGACTTCCACGATAAGTTCCGGCATAACTGGAAATTATAAATATGCACATAGAATAGAATAAATTATAAATATATAAATTGTCAGGCTAAAGGACAATAATGTTGATAATTCAAAACCTCGATTGCCAAAGAGCATTCAATATTTTAGCGTGTATTTATTAATAGGTACTATTTGAAAATTTTAACTATCTCAAGAATTTTATGGTCTAACAAAGAGTCCCATTTGTTTGACCTTATGATAAATTGCCTTTGTAAGATTTATCCTCGTGATGCAGGTGTGATAATGGTGAAAACATTACTACTTACTTCCATAAATATAAATGGATTACTTACTCACTAAAGAACTGCAACGTACCAGGGTAGTTTTTCACGTAAGTGATGGTAGCCGGTATAATAATGGATATAATCAAGAGTAGCAGCAATATAATAACTCCAATATTTTTTCTTCTTTTGTTCCGAAGTAAAAAGTATACCCCGATAGTCAAAATGTAAAAATGAAAATCACACGGAATGTACCAGGATTGGCCCATACACTAAAATAAAGAATAATTAAATACAAACAATGAATTTGAAAGAACAAGTTTGATAAAATGTAACAGAAAATTCTGCGCAGTCACAATATAAACTTAAAAATATATATTTTACTATTAAAACAAAATTTGTTCATAAACTTTTTGCATTGGCAGAATAAAAGAAACGCCACCTCTAAAGAAGGTCAGCATAGAATAAAAGGCTACCTTATTTATTATTATCCCTAAATCCTACCTGAATTTTTCTAGCATCCTCGTGGGGAGATATCTGATCTGATATACACAAATTATTATTGTCTTTACTATAATAAATAATCTAATTTAACTTTACTTTGTAGAAACACCTTCATTCGAAAAGGATGTCATACAAGCACTATCCAAATCCTATTTTCTCAAGTCTTTTCTGAGTTAACAGATATAGTGCATGTTAGTGATAAAATCCAAATGAATCTATTAAATTATAAGGCTAGGAATGAATGTTTTGTTCATATCTACCATTCTGTCAACATTGATGTAATTCCCAAGCATAAGAAGGCTATTCCACCAGTTTTCTACACAGTAGTCTGCTTCTGTAAGAACGATGCTCCACAATGGTCCTGCATCTATTCTTGGAATAATCGTCATTGTTACCATTATCATGACTGCAAACGTTGGAATCAGTCTGCAAAGAATAAACACTTGTGAATATCTCCGAAAACCAAAAATTCCTCGTAACCACCATTTAAATTGCTCACCTCATATATCTCTGGAATATCAACAGCGGTACATTCATAGGTCTGTCTCGATACTTTTTAAGCATATTAGCCAGGGCCAAGAGAGCGCTCAATACGAAGAAGGTGTCTACTAACAGATCTAAATGCGTGAGGCACACTATCCACAGCTTTGTAAACATCTGAAATATATAATATTTTTTATATTATCCTTTGACAAAAGTTGAATTAGATAAATTGTTAATATTTAAATTACAGTGCTAAGCGTATTATCCCGAAATAATATTAATTACTATAATTTTAATAACCATTTTATGTTTAAATTTTATCCACTATAGATTAACTCGGTACAAGTTTATTTTAGTTTTAGATCTTATTTAAGTAACTTATTTATTTTCATTTTTTGAATATTTAGCATCAAGGCTCCCTAGCCTATTAGTATACAAAAGCTACTTTTTATTAAGGCTGATGCCATGATATAGCAGTATGTGAACCATGAAATGTGTTTTTTTTCCGTAAGAATAAAAAAAACACAAGCGGAGGTAGGATGGGTTTCTAAGAACATCAAATTGAAATAAGCTCCTTGCTAAAAAGAAAGATAATGCTTACATTTTCAACAGACCCCGCATTACTAACAGGCCCATAGACTTTTAGACCACTCTCATGGAAGCCAATGATATTAGTAGCAGAGAAATATCTCAACCCGTACAGGATGCCGAGGCCAAGTTCACCTTCTTTTACGGGCAATTTTTTTAGATTATTTATCATAGAATAGGCCTTCAAAATACGTGGTAACTCAGATTCACAACCTGAAAATATATTGGGTTAGATGTTAAAAATAGATTAGAGCGAGAGAGAGAGGTTTAGAACTCAGCAAGCATGAAAGTCTCTTGACAGAATGTAAGCCCATCGTGAAAGCCAGAGACTAGTTCATAGAGACGAGGAACTTGTAAATCACAGGGTTAATAAATTTTATGTGCTCCTTGAAGCCATTATAAAATTAAGACAACATGCTTCCAAATAATAGATAAACAATTGTCAATATTTACCATTTTTCTTATTCAGAATAGAGGCGTGATAAATTGTTGCAACACAAGTCAAAACAAAAATGATCGCCATAAATCCACTGAAAAAAATTAAGTAATTAAAGCCACCCATCAATATTATTTTTAATTAAATATTACACAAGATCACATTGTCACGTTTATGAACCCATCTTTTCGAGTTATTTTTCTAAAAATACTTTTTTCTCACATCACCAAAAAAAGATGCATGGTTTTTCATAAGAACCATCAACCATTTATTTGGTAAAACTAGGAAGCACATGAGAACCTTTTGATTTCAGTTTTCTTGTGACAACACCACAATACAACATTCTCCATTTTACAAAGAATATTTTAGGTAGGTCTTACAACAATAAACTCTTACATAAAACATTGAGTCGTGATGTCAAGGTGGAACTTGGTATTTTGTGTGCGCTGACAGTCGCGGGCGTGCACGGTGGCATTGTAAGTGGGGGCATGGCTGGAGGCAGGACTTGAGTAAAGAGAGTGGTTGATGAGCTGCTGGAGGTCAACAGGACTGCAGGCAGCGGGAGCACACAGGGCCCAGTGCAGCACCTGGCGGGGATAGTGGCTAGGGTCGCCATTACCCTGGAAATAAAATCCTACACTATTGTAATAATTGCCATCTATCGAGAATTACCCAAACAATTTCATATACAATTAAAAACACTTATTTAATATTAATTCATAATTAAATTCATATTGAATGAGGAATTTATTTGGATTTTCCAACAAATGAAAATAGAACAAAATGGTGATTCTTTGTATGAGGGTTTGAAGTGCTAACACATACCCGAATTTTGCTAAATATATTCCTGTATAATGCTCCTGGATCTGTGAAGTTTCCATCGGCAGACGAGTACGGTGTGTGTATGCTGATGTCCACGAGGCAGTACTGTCGGTCCACTCCATGAGGTTCATCCTCGTTCACGTAGGTCAAGCACTCGTCAAAGTTACCCAGCTGGTACACGGAGCCTTCCATCAGACCCGAAACCTGCTTGGCCGAGGCATCCCACACTAAAATATTACAAATGTGAAAATATTATTATTATTATACTATTCTAAAAATATTTATATTAATATTGTGTGATTATACTGTTATAAAAATTTGTTCAAATGATACTCATTAAAGTTACTAAATTTTTTGGAAAAAAAATTAAGGAAGTAGTCATCATTTTGCAAATAATAATTGAGATAATACTCGAGTGCCCAAATTACAATTTATTGTCTAGCTAAAAGTAAAGGAAATATCATTTTTATGATGTTTATTGTAGCGCATCACTGAGTGATGATGATCAAAATGTTTCTGGCATTTCAAATCATAATTATACTTATGTGTATATATACACATAAGTATAATTATGATTTGAAATGCCAAATACTATATATATATATATATATATATATATATATATATATATATATATATATATATATATATATATATATATATAAATATATATATTATATATATATATATATTATATTTATATATATGTATATATATATATATATTATACCTTTAACTATTAAAACTGATTTTTTGTTATAACGCCAATTTTCATACATTGTACATTACACATAATCACCCTTGAACCCAACAATACTGACTGAGGTAAAAAAATAGTTTATTTTTCTTTAACATTATGAAAACGATTTCTAAATGATAATTGCTGTGCAATGCTTAGTAACACTAATGTTGATGTTCTCAGTAGAAAAATACCCGAAGAACCTGCATACATCAGTTTTACAATACAAGGACATTTTAATGAAACAATAAAATCAAATACTTTTGTAGTTTAGTTTGTAGAGATAAAGTAACGTATGAAAAAATATTTTTAAATTATCTTTGAACAAAATGTTTTGTTGTGGTTACTGTTGGTACATTTTGCATAAACGGATACAACGAACTGATTGGTTTTTTCACATCCGGTCCATTGCGACAACTACAGATGGCAAAAAATTTTCTTGCAAACTTTCTGGATAAAGATACATGAAGCATCCATTTGAAACAATCCCCTTTTGATACTAATAAAGGACCTTTTTCCAAAAAAGGAGACATTACGATAAATAAAGATTTTTTGGTTATAAACCCTGTATACTATGCCTCATAAGATACTCGATATAATATGCACTGTAACTACAGTCGTGTGTGATTATATCTACTGTATATTTTTAAAAAAAGCATTTAGATCTAATGTAATTTTAATTTACTCGAGAAAATCGTTTCCGACAAAAACTTGTAATTTTACTAGTAGGACACATTTTGTACCTGATATTTCTTGTACAGGTAAAATTATCCGTTTTAACGGTTTATCATCGCGAGTGGAGTGCAAATGTAAAAAAAAGATTTTTTTTATATCCATGAGATATAACAGCATTATAAACAAAATTAAAAATCAACAATTAAATAAATTGTACAGTGTACAAGCAAACACAAACACGTGTAACTATTACTAGTCGCCCACCTGTCTGATTACTAATAAACTAATAAGTATATGAGAAGATATAACTATTTTCTCTAATTAAAACTTCTTGATTTCGAATATGTATTAGTATTATCTATGCATATTTTAAATAAAAACTTATGCTTTTTTTAGATGTTTAGATGATGAAAAAAAACAGGTCGCCTGCAGTGATCAAAAGTTTGTCCACCCCTGACATATATATATATATATATATATATATAATATTTATATATAATTGCGCGTTATTTTTCCTCAAACCATATAATTTCAAGAGTCGAGCAAAATAATTTTCCATGCAAATATTAACGTTATAACATCAGTATGTTTCTATCAACAATAAAATAATTAAAATACTAGTTTAAATCACTCACAAAAACCGTAGCACTTCTTCAGTGCGATTTTCTTAGTTAAAAGTCAGGGACAAGGCCGTGTCCTCTCGGGTAACAAGCAGACGTACCTTGTACCGGGACAATGCCTTGTAAGGATAATGAATCACACAATTCCTGATTGCATTTTCTTCACCAGTAATTAATGTCATACCGGCGAAGTAGTATATTAAATATTATGTTATTGCAGAATAAATCATTTATTTTTATGTATTCTTATGAATTTGCTGAACTCATCACAACAAAGTAAAGTTTACTAGATATATATTTTATGAAAATTATATTTTTTCTTTGAAATACAATAATTTAACTTTAAGACACCCGCATCACTATAATTTTAACTTTTTTTTTTCACAGAAATTTCAGAAAGCAAATGCAAGTAGTTGAACTGATTTTCTGAAACAGATATGTTGTCAGTGCATTTCACTGCTTTTTTTAAGACGAGACATCCACAGCAGCTACCGTAAAAAATATGTTTAATATTCTAGTACGATTATGAATTAATTTAACCAAACAATTTATAAACAAAGAATTCATAGCTTTGCTGACATTCTTCATATTTTCCGAACAATCGCCAATCACTACAATACTTCACTTCACAGTCAATTACACTGCCATAAACTCTTACACTGTTTATTCTTTGTTAACACGACTGTAAGGCTTCCAACTTTAATACAATAAAGCCCATAGTGCCAATTTGCAAGATATCGATGTCCACTGCAGGTAAATCATGTAACAACAACATCGAATAGAAGATTTCCTGGTTGAAGGAGAGCGCTCTGGTAAGACAATAGTTTAAATTAATCAGCAAGTTTTAATACAAAATCATTGTTAATTCAAAACCCTGAAACTGGTGGATCGTCAATCCACCCCGTGAGGTTCATCCTCGTTCACGTAGGTCAAGCACTTGTCAAAGTTACCCAGCTGGAACACGAAGCCTTTCATCAGGCCCACTCCCTTCCATCATGATGGGTCCATTTGAACAAGAGATTACGATAATTTAATATTTTTTTGCTTACAAAACTTGTCTGTATACTATGCCTCATAAGATCACGAGAAGAAGTATATTTAAAAAAATAAAACATTTAGATCTAATACAATTTTAATTTACCTGATATTTCTTGTACAGGTAAAATTATCCGTTGTAACGGTTTATCATCAAGGGTGGAGTGCAAATGCAAATGCAAAAATTAATTAATTAACAGTAGTTCTTAGAGGTATGCTTACAATGCGTGATGTGGCTATCCCCTGATCCTGCGTGCAGGTTGTGGGGGTTACAAGGTGTGGGTTAGGTGGTGGGGTGCATAGATTAATATATTTTCGCTATTGAATTTGAGTTGGGAAAAATATTTGAGGGAGTGCAAAATTGAAATGATCAACGAGGTTGCACACTACGTGTAACCTCAGAGATATTTGCCGCTTGAGTTATGCTGAGTCATTATTTCAAATCGATCGTGTTTATGATATATCCTTCGTCACGAGTCAAGGTTTCTATTATAATGCGATATCAATCAAGTTTATATTAAACTAGTAAAAATGTGATCGGTTTTCTGGTGAAAAGCAAGAGGAATCCCCTGAAGCGGCCAGAACCGGTCGAACGGACGCTGCCTCCAGTGGGAAAAAGAATTTCAATTATGAAGATAATGCTCATCGTTGTTTTTTATTTCGTTAGAAATTTTCATATACAAGAAATAACAGCATTAGAAATTAAAAGAAAAATCAACAATTAAATCAATTGTACAATGTACAAGCAAACACAAACACACATATACATCAGGGGTCGCAAAAGCGTCGACCGCGTATTTATTCCTAATAAACTAATAAGTATATGAGAAGAAATGATTATTTTCTCTTATCAAAACTACTTGGTATTGAATATGTATTAGTATTATGCATATTTTAAATTGAAACTTTATAAGCTTTTTATATGACCACTCAACACATACGATGTTGGTAGACCGCTACCTATAATTTAAAAAAAAAACAGATCGCCTGTAGTGATCAAAAGTTTATCCACTCCTGATATATATAATATTTATATATAATTACGCGTTATTTTTCCTTATTTATTTTGACAATCATCAAATTAAACCATCAAATATTTGGATTGTCAAAATAAATATTAGTCATCAAATCAAATTAAAGCATCTAATGGCCAAATAAATTCCAACAATTTTGGATAGTAAAATAAGCGACCGATAATCTGCCGTATCTTCTTTTCTCGTATTATAATGTATTCAATTTTGTATATTTAATGTAAACTGTAAAAAAAAAACCTTCACTGCGATTACTAATTAAAAGTAAATATACAGTTTTTTTGTTGCTTAAATTAAAATGTCACATACAGTCTATAAATTTCAAATGTTGTCTTTGATGACTGAAAAAAATAATGACGACCTTCCTAGGGCGACAACATCAGTTCTTGCCCTCAAAATCATTTATGATTTATTTCACACGAAAGGACGTATTAAATATATGTTTGCAGGGTAGTTTATTTGTGTAAGTGAAGTTTAATAATTTTATTATGGACGTTTAGCCGGTGTCGCGTAGACACGTCAAGCGGTCATGATAATTTCCGCGCAATAATCATGACCGTTAGACGTGTCAGGTAAATCTCAAAAACATCGCGATTAAAAAAAATTACATCAACGTGAGATAATTTTTGTCTGAAATACAGGATGGAACCTCCCATTGATTGGTAACATTAATATTCACAGTCAAACTATTAAATAAATAAAAACCATTGTGCTACATGCTTAAAAAAAATTGTATTTAAAAAACAACCTCACCTTGTAAATAAATAAATCATTTTAAATGCATCTTCGTTCACGATAAAAATATGTTGAATAATATTATGATTAATGATCTTTATAAGTCATTGTACTCTCACAAAACGCGAAAAAATGCTTTAAACTAATTTTAAACCGTAAACTTGATTTCAAAATACACTTTTCACAGGTTTGGAAAATGAAAATGCATTATAGTAAACACTTCACTGATGTATTTAAAGCGACTATTCAACGTCAAATATTTTAAGTACTTTTGGTATATATTTTGTGTGTTGTCATGTTGTCAAAAGCTCATTTTATACGGTGAGAAAATAAAATGTTTAATGACTTACTTTTTCACGCCAAATGTGTGAAATTATGCAAGTTCTTGTACACCGATATGGTAGCATAGTTCAACTGATAAATTTAAAGAGACAAAATCACTTAGGGCATTTTGTATATATCTAGTCAAAACCTCATTCTATATAGTACGTCTATTACGGATTGGTCAATCAGATGCGTATTATTATGCGTAATATGATTAGGCACATTAGTTCATATATAGAAGATGACTTAAAGAAACTCTCAGAAAAATATCACCGTGATTCCCACACAAATCACGATGATATTTTTCTGAGAGTTTCTTTAAGTCATCTTCTATACATGAACTAATGTGCCTAATCATCTATATAGTACGATAAATAAATTTTTCATGACTTACTTTCGTACGCCCACAGAGTAAAATTCTGCAAGTGTAAAGCGTCATACACGCTACAAATGCAGATGATATATTTAAAGCGTCAATTCAACGTCAAAGACTTTGAGCATTTATATAGTGAAATAATATATATTATATGACTTACTTTCGTACGCCCATAGTGTGAAATTCTGCAAGTTCTTGTACACTGATATGGTGTCGTCCACGCACTGTTTACTGATGGTAGTGTTTTTAAAGTCCGGCGGTTGCGAAAAGTCGAAGAAGTTGGAATAGGGGTTCCTCTGCAGCCTGCCGGCGTGGGGCAGCGCGGAGGCGGTCGCGAGGAGCGCGGCCAGGGCGGCAAGCGATCCGGGGCGCGCCATGTCGCGTGCGTGCTCGGGCGTCGACTCACCCCGCGGCGGCGGGCGCCCGACTGCTTATACGCGCGGCGCTCCGGACGCCGCCGGAGGGGGGTGGACGACCAGCCACGACCAGCTGAGGAATCGCCAATATCTCAAATATAAGAAATTCAATATTTTTGACAGAGAGTACTTGGTGGAATTCCATTTTAATATTGCCAACCTTTCACTCTGTTTGATAATGCCAACGTGAAAGGTTGGCGAAACCGGTCACTAATAAAAACGAGCATGTGGAAAATCACTCATGTATTTTACTCAAAAATATTTAAAATATACTATTGTACCGACAACACCGCGAGCCCTTGAGAAGCAAATCTCGACCACTTGCTCTTAGAATAAATCAAATACGGACATGCTATAATAGAACTGTCGATATCATCTTGGGATGATCCTGCTAGTCAAAAGATTTTCACAGATTCCTGAAAATTCTTTACGTGGATCATTATGTCATAGAAATCTATAAATATAAATCCCTTGGCCTTTCTTAGTTTAGCGTGTTATCAAATTATTTTTGGCTTTGTTTCATAAAATTGTACCTTCTTTGTGCCGGAAAATCTCTTCCAAAGTATCAGGTGAAGACTCGACAGTGCCAAGGCGGTTTTGGTGGGGTTTTAGCCCAAAAGGGTGCGGGTTGTTAGATGACATCCACAGTATAACACTGATAGCACAATGAAAGTTACAATATTAGATTGAATCGAAAATAACTTCCGGTGCAGGTAAAAACCAGATTTTGTTTGGATTCACCCATCCTGCGTCACCTGTACGAAGGGTTATTGCGTTCATTAGTTTGATAAGCGTCATGAGTAACTTGATAATAAGTCAACACGTCTCTTTTATAATAATCGATTGTTTGCCAATTATTTTAATCTAATTTAACTTCTGAGCAGTTGTTATTCATTTATACTTTGGACCTGATATTTAATAAGTTTTCAAATATTAATAAACATGCTTTTAAAAATTAACGTTGCACAAGACAAGCATGAAAATGTAACTGTAAAATTTTCACAGAAATCATTGTGACGATCATTTCATATTTATATTTGTCCAAAAGTTTACAAGCTTTAATTTTGTATAGAGATCTTACCTTTTGTCAATAACAGAAAAACAGTACTGCAGAAAAAATGTAATTTCTAATTGATGCTAAACAATAAATATAATATAAATTCGCACATTTTGCCTACACAATTTATGGCGTATATAATAAATAGATTTATACATGTGAATAAACTGTTAATTTGTTTCAGCGATATATATTATGTAAAAAATAGTGTGTAGATATATTTATTCTAAACTACACATTTCAAAATTAGGTATTGATTTTGTGTGTGAAATTACACTCATTAAATGAGTACCTAAAACAGAAAGCATTTTTATTTTATATGAATAAAATTTTGTATGTGATAATTTTTTTACTTGATGACGTAAATTATTTTTTCATTAGTTTTGTTATTGTTTTTAATTCATATTTGTAAGTAGTCTGTTTTGGTCACGCGTATCGTTTTATCAACATCCTAAAGTGTTTGTTTCAACATTTTCGTTAAAACATCGTACACTTTGCTCAAAAATTTGCAGCAAACTGCAATGTTGCGAAAATCGTGACAGTGCTCAGATTTGCATTTAAAAGTGCATGTGTGGGCAAAATCGAGTGACACACAAATGCGTGGTCGTCTCAAGCACCCTCCACCCGCTGACCTCCGCCATGCTTGCACACTGCACAATAACCGCTGGCCTACAAACCAGCAGAGAACTTCGACCTAAACCATAACCACACCAGACCCAACCTCACCCATAAAAATCATCATTAGTGAGAGAACGTTATCGCGATAATCAATTTCTAAACAGCTTTCACAAGAAGGTCCTTCACTTTGAGTGCAACAAAGGCCTCTTATGATTATTCATCCATATTAATCTTTTACATAATAGCGATATAATTTTAAGAGATTTGTGTTTGTTTTACACAAAAAAATAATATATAGCGGGTAACAAAAACGACGAAATCATATGCATGTTGATCCATAGAAATAAAACGTCAACAGGTAAATTCTCTCAGGTATGAGCTGTACGCAATTGACACATATGAAGATTCCGCATAGAAATGCGACTGACAATGGACGCTGTTGACTCGTGAATAGGTCTGAGAGAAGCTTGAATTGTTCTCTTCTTTTGCAGGTACATATTTGTTAGTCCACGCAAATGACAAATTAACACAGCTACGTAAAGTAATTTTTCATAATGACTCTTTTAGATTTATGGCGGTATTTAAGATGGCAGGTAAATTACCAGCTCACCTTATTGCAAGTTTAAACGTGAAGTCTTTCAGCACAGTATTTTAATTCGAACCTGAAGGTGGCAAGTTGATGCTACCATCACCAGAATTACTATAAGGAAAACGTTTAATTGCAACCAAACATGCTTTCTGGCTTCAAAATATTTTTTTTATTGAGATATATAATTATATAAAATATATGTATAACCTGTGCTATTTGTTGAGAATGTTTGAATTTTTTTGAGCCTAATTTTTATTTTTATTTGATGTTTTATATATTTTTTAAAACTACAGTACTTTTATAGTATAGTTGAGAAAGCTTCCTGTTTTTTTTAAATTATTTCAGTGAAACAAATAGTAATAGTTTTTTACTAATGAAAACATATTTCCGATTGAGCAAAAACTGCATAGAAATCTGTAAGAGAATAGATTGACCACATCCAAATCACCATTGACAAAAAAGTAGTGGAGAGAGTAAAAAATGTTAATACTTAACAGCTGGTTTAATTAGACTTGGGATCCTGACCAATAAGTCAAAGTGAGAATTGAAATAGCACGCAGGACATTCAACATGAAAAAAGTATTAAGTTCAAGAGACAAAATTGAAAACTCGCTAGAGATTCACCAAGTGTTATGTCGTCTCAGTTCTTATTTATGGAGTCGAGGTTATACCAGAGGTCGAATACCATGGGTTGACCGCTTCACAGATAAGAGAGTCATGCACACAGTGCGCAAAGAAAGAAAACTCCTGACGATGGTAAAGAGGCGTGAGGTCTCCTATTTTGGCCATATTTTTCGAAACAATAAATATAGCATCCTACAAAGGTGCATTGGAAGGGGGAAACATACGTGGATGTGGAATATACGCCAGTGGCTGGAAGAAGTACAGCATTGAGACTGGCCCAGGATAGAAAAATATTAGATTAAATGATCCAGACTTCACGATGGACCCCTTTTTCTTTCATTTTCCCTCAACAAACCAGAAACTGAAAACAGCAAAAATAATGAGTTTGTCTGTATAGTAAGATACGGAAAAAAATATTCTATTTAAAACATATTTTTGGTGCGATATATATCGCACTATTTATATCGCAATATTTGCTTGTATATACAAGCAAACCACACAACAATGTTCGTTTAGTGTATCGTCGTAATTCCAGCATCACAATTATATGATTATAAAGAATAATTTAAAAAAATAAAATTTGCTATTATTACAAAACATAAAGATGATTATCCGGTAGAAGATCTACAGGGCTTTTTATGAAGTCTAAATACCTTCAGCTTATCCTATTATAATGTGCCCGCTTTGCAGCCCAGCACGCACACACACACACACAAACAAATCCACACACACACATACATATATATATTTATATATATGTTTTAAAATCAATATTCATTTGAGATTATTTAGATTTATTTTGATTAATTTAGATCAATTAATCCTTTATCTAAAAGGCTGTATAGCATAGCACTTAATGCTTTCAGAAAAATAATCCACAGTCATGTTTTTGTGCATAAAAATGTGATAAATACAACTGTCATTATTGATATTTCCATGACTTTTCGGGGTTAACTAAAGTGCATTGCGACAATACCAGTGTGAGAAGTAATATACTTGCAAATATATGCATACAACATATTCTCTTATTTTGGAGATCGTTATTTCCAGTGAAGCCAGCGAAATAACATCTCGGTGTTTATAAAACATATTTGTCTTAAAAATATTACCCTCCAAGATCTTTGATGCAGAATATCTGAAATAATTGATATATATCTATACTACTCGAAAATAATTAAATATGCTATCTTGCTGTATACTAGAAAATGTATCGCAGAGAATTTTTCTCTGAGTATTTACAATTCATCTTTGTTATGGAAATAATTTTAAAAAAACTCATAGGTTTACACGGATTTGAGGCCGAGATCCCATGGTCAGAAAGCAAGTATTCAAGGGCGGTTTTTAAATCTAGTATTTACTTGTAATCAACAATCGTCTTAACTCGCAAATAACTTATTGGAAAATTTATCTTGTGTACAATAGTTTTATAGATTGTTGTTATTTTATATTTCTTGATGGGGAAAAACATACTTCCAGCATTTAATTGCCATGTTTATTTTATTAAAAATACTCCGTATAAGGTTACTGTTCTAATGAAAATATATACTAAAGATACAAAGATGTCTAAATTAATTGATTTGGATATTTACACACACAGGTGCTAAGTGAAAAATTTATTTGAACATAAAATTATTTTTACTCTGCAGTGTACATATATTATTAGCGAGATGTTAATATGTCTGTTGGCTTATTCCAAGGTTTCCCTATAATATATATAAATATACATATAAATATATATATATATATATATATTGTTTATATGAAATATAAATCTGACTGGACGTCATATATGCCCATAAAAAAGAAAATACTAATAATAAATCGCTATTAGATATATTGGTTGCCTCGTGGTATTTTGTTATGTTCTTATTGAAGTTTAATATAGTAGTACATATTAAAACAAATTAAGTTGGTGTATTGACGTATTTTTAAGATATAAACAAATAAAACTAAATACGTCTTTCGTCATTTTAAGTCATTATAATCTTGCAACGATTAAAATAGAACTCGATATTAATTAGAAATATCATTGCCTTCTGTCAAACGGTATTCCCAAGTTTCAGGGTTGTGAGTCTGTTGAGCAATTCCTTTTTTTATTTATTGCCTTTATGAGGCTTAGACATCCAAGTTCGGGTGATTACAACGAAAAATAAACACATTAAATTTACGGTAAAATTCCATTATATATTTTCAATTAAAAAATTAATATTTATAATGATTTTTCTAATTATTTGTAACTAGTTTCGCTAACTTTCTAAGTTGGCATTTTTATATGTCTGTTTGAAAATATTAACGTTAAAACTAAGACTAGTCACATAAAAAAATGCTGAAAAATATTTTTTTAAATAAAAAACGTCAAATCAAAAAACCAGAAAAGTAAGCGATAAGAGGCAATAGCAGCTGTGTCCAGCTTTATACGTCTCCAATAAATCACTACAGAAATAATTTTTTGTATTTTAGTTTACACTTTTCGTAAAGACGTAATGAGATTGAAAGTTTATTCATAATAACTTTTCAGTGATTTTTTTCTAGTCACCTGCTTGGTTACAGTTTTTTTTTCCACGTAAATTTATACAAGATAAATTTAAGATCAACACCGAATACATTAGAAATAGTATCAAACCAGTAAACATATTAGAAGAATTCATTTATTACAACAAGGATAATACTTTAAAAATAAATATGTACAAATGTGATTGTATATATATACTAATTTTTAATTAGTATCATTACTTTTAGAGATGGCGTACGTGAACCTACTGGGAAAACAACACTTTATTTAATTTTATTTTCCTTTAAATTTAAGCGAAATCATTAATTACCAATTTAGCAGAAACATACTTGAACGGCATAAATGACGCATATACAAGGTTTGCAATTCCGGAAATCGCCTCTAGTTTCATCCAGTTTTCATAATTAAAATTTTCCAATAAACGTGGAAAGAAAACCGTACATCCTACCAACAGCTTACACGCTTACCTCAAAAAAAAAATTCGATTAAGAGGGCTACTTTTTCAAAAATTCCGTTTTCATTCACCAACCCGGACACCAGAGGTCTCTAGCGTAGCTTTCAATTGGAAACTGAATGACAGTTCTAGTTGGACTAAGTTTTGTTATTTATGGTCAATTATCAAAGAAGAATTTTTTTTTTTTAATATTTAATAAATTTATATTGTTGATTTTTCTTTTCAAATATTCAAAAAGGAATAAATATTTATAAACATTTTAAAATAATTATTGTCATATTTAACTTATTGAAATTATGCTATAAAGCCACATTTCCATGGGATTTTTTTGTAAACTTTGCGTGAATTCAGTAAAATTGCAATAAATCGACCACTACTTTACCTTTTTACAAAAAAAATTCCAAACAAGAAATATAAATATTCACACTGAAGTCAAAATCCGTTGTTGGAGGTTCCATATTTGAGTTTTTTGATCATTTTCTCGTACCTTTTGCGAAAAATCGAATGCACCAACCAAAAAAATTTAAATGCAAAAAGTTAGATAAATCCCTTCTTCCAAACGGAAGCTTTTTTTTATTTCTAATAAATACTCAATACTCTAAAAAAATCAGTTTTCAACATACAAAAATAAAGTGACATAATACATATATAAATATATATATATATATAATATATATATGTATATATTCACGCATATATATATATACATATATATATATATACTTATATGTATGTATGTATATATATATATATATATATATTTATTTAGACATATGTATGTAAATTATAATAAAAAGGCCCAAATATATATAATGAAAACACACATCTCACCAAAAACATTTATTTATTATTAATTGAACAAATATATGACACTGGACAGAAATCTGAACATTATACAGGTTATTTCTTTTCTTCTTCATCCAGTGCCTCTCTTCATTGGAGGCTTAGTAATGTGCAATTGTCCTTGTACTTGAAAATACCATTCGTGGTGGACGTTTATAGTAATATTCTGTTTTTTATCTATTTTCCAAAATTTTAATTTTTTGTTGAGAATTGCTTCTTCAACACTTGTTCCCGATATTGATAGTGGATATTTTACTTCCACAATTTTATCACCACTAATTCCATCAGGTGTTGACGATCTATCAAAGGGACACAATTCTAAAAAAAGAAGGAATTTACTAACTGACAAGATGATTATTCACGACAGTTTTCTTATTTTTCCTCCAATCGATTGATTTACAAGACACTAGTAATATATAAAATAAATTTACTCGTTTCGCTTTTGGATTCTTAGTATGTATATGAAAGCGAGTATTTTCTTGGCATTTTGAATTTTGTCACAAACTGTCCGTCGCCACTGTACATGCAATTATGAATTTTTAGGTTAGACTTCGTTATGATCTCACGACCAATGACTGTTAGACCAGGCATCCTCAACCTCCAGCCCGAAACACGTATTCCAAAGTGAAATATGCAAGAAATGTATATAGAAATCGACTTACTGATTCTCACCTTGATAACGTATTGAGAGTAGTGTGTAGCAATTATAAACCCGATTTTTCTAAAATAAAAAAGTTTTATCTCAATATCACACTAAATTTGAAATAGGCGTTTGGATATATTTAGGTTTTAAAGATTAAGATTTAATACATGGGAAATAAGTGTAAAACCAAGTCCCCACTAACTAATTGCCTGAAAAAAGCCATTACTCAAAAATATTGCATGTGTGACTTGTAAGAAAAAAAATGTTGAGTATCACTGGGTCGGGTATTACGGTCGCAAATGCTCCTGTGTCGAAATTGTCATTTGTACAAAGTAGCTATGTTGCCAAATTGACATCTTAGAGAGAGACATGCTTTCAATGCAATGTTGCCAATACTAACAACGACAAACGAGCACAGTAGCCTAAGCTGTCATCTGCTCCGTTCTCTATGGATCAAGCATGGCTGACCACGTCACAAATATTCTAAGTAGATTTTTAAATAAAATACATTTTTGTATTTTACTCGCAAAATACGCACAAATTTAATACAATTAATGTTTAAAAAGTGACATGATGAGCTTAAATATCTTTTTTAATAGATGTCAAGCCTTGTACAGCGATAAATCAACCAATAACGATTTTTAAATACCGAGAAACGAATTGGCGTCATGCTCGCTTGGAGGCTATCTCCGTTCTGACCGAATAATAAAGAACCGTTTTACCTGGAGAAATCGTGTCATTTGATTTATTTAATTCTTAGTTTATTATTCTATTGATAGAGTTGATTTTCTTACAGAGTATTAAAAAAATATTAAATTATATTTATCTATTTTTTATTATTTAATTAACGTCCATTTTCAGGGTAAAATAAAATCTTGAAGATGTTGAAAAATTGGATAAAATGACGACTTTTTAAAACCAAAGTTTGATAAAGATTTTTTTTTTTTTAATTTTTAAATTAATAAGGCGCACATGGTTTATATTTAATCTTTTAATTCCAATTGAAAAAAAGACTTTTAAATGTGTAGGATTCTTGGAAAATATGCCGGACGAATCTCAAATTCCTACACTTCAATCGGAAAAACACATATTTATCATAATTAAAGTAAATTTATAAGAAATAAAAATATATTGTGTTCGGAAGAAGGGATGTATCAAACTTTTTGCATTTAAATATTTTTGATTGGTGCAGTCAATTTTTCGCAAAATCGACCAGAAAATGATCAAAAAAACTCGAATATTCAACATGGCCCTTAACAGTTTCTGCTTATCAAATCGGCCGATCAGAGGACAAATATTAACACAAACCTTTTTATCTATTCATATCTAAAAAAAATAAAAAAAGTTTTCAGATGATCGCGATATACCATACAGTCGGTAAATCGTAAATGAATTTATTCAATATTTTGGATAATGTTGGTAAAAATATTTATAATCTCTGCTTGAAGATGCTGGTGAAACCAGTCGCGTCCATAAATAAAATATGGGAACATCGTTAAATATAATATAAACAAAAATAACGGCCAGTCAATATATGTTCTGTGAATTTGTCACCAACCTCCTTTGAGGAGAGGCATTTGAAACAAAAAAATAAGCAATCCGTAAAATCCTGGCACAACTTGCTTTGAACCGACAAAAATTGGCAGCTCTGGTTTAGACCGTCGCCTTGATGTGACAATAATCGCAAGTGATTGCTTTGGTGAGGTTACACAGAGCGACTTTAACAAACGACCTACTGAAGTCCTGCATTTGGCTGCGCGTTAAATTAACATCATAAGATGTTTAGTTATCCACAGAATTACTACAATAAAACGCGAACCTGACACTTTCCATGACAGAAACTCTGGAAAAAGAGATGTTCAACATCCATAATACTCGGAAAAACACGTGTCTTAACTGGAATAATATTTCTCTGGAACATTTTCATTTACAGTGTATACGCATACATCCTTCAATTTCTTTTATTATTTATTTGCAAAATTTTGTCTCAGTGCTGTCAAAAGACTACTGACGCATCGACAAGGCTGAGAAATTAAAAAATATAATCAAAGCGTACGTAAGGTTAAAAATTTATTTACTCGTCGAATTGGTCAGTGGTTAGACCATTAACCCTTTATGTAGAGGTCCTCGGTTCGAACACCATTCTGTGAGGTGAATCTCAATCTGATGTTATTGTACTTTTATAAACACGTAATAAGTAAAATGTAGAATATATTTACTTGTCAAAAGTCTTTAATAACATAAAATAATCGAGTTAAAACATACATCAAGCTAATTATAAATATTTTGTTTAAATATCAATAATTATACTATTAAAATTGACATAAATAAAATTTACAGTGAAAATTTATCTGTTATTAATTTTTCTATGTATTTTTTATGATTAAACGTTTTCATTTTTTAAATGAATCCCACGGTATTTTTATTTTATTAACAATACTTATTAACATTTATTTTATGTTTATTTTTATTTCTCGTAATAAAAAACCTTAGTAATGGTCTGTAGAAAATCAATGTTTTCGTTGAAATTTGTCATGTATGTCTTTATTGTTATAATATTACTTATTTACTTTTTTAAACATTTTTATACTGATGAACAAAACTATAAATCTAGACTCAATAAAAAAATCGTTGCGTTAATTCGAATAAAATTAAATAAAGTGATCAAATAAAAATATACATTCAGAACACACCTGTAAGTTGTTTTTAATACCTTGATGTTCATCTGCAAAACTTGAAACTAACGTTTTCAATAAAAAAATAAAATATTTTAGCTTACAGTTCAGAGATGCTGCTTTATATATTAATTTACGTAAAGCCAAAATAAAAAAAATATTATAAATGCATTATAATAAATAGCTCGCAATCGCTTACTGGTAGGTTTGAATGCTGATGAGACCAATATTATAATTTTGTGAAAATTATGACGCGATTTCGCGATCCCGTTAGAATGACCTCAACATATTTTTTTTAAACGAATCATATATCCTCAGTACTTTTAAGAAAAGAAAACAAGATGCGGCTTAGCAACATACAACATAAAGATTTTAATTTTATTTTATAAAATCAGATATAAATTATATAAATTAAAAATATTTTAGAAAATTGGCATTGTTGAATCATCAAGTTATTTTAGAGGAAAATAACGATTAACTCTGCAGATTTGTCCTTACGTTTGCCTTACCTTAGATTTTATTATCTATGTAACTCGTAGAAACCAGATTAAAGAGCTTTAATTAATTTAGTATTTGCGTCTCTCAGAGACTACCAACATTATATAAAGCGTATATTTGTAAAATAATATTTTTTTCAAAGAATGACTATAGCACAGATTTTAAAAACACTGCATTGAATACAGACTAAAATGTCTGATGAGCCACGTCCTATAATTGTTTCTCCGAATCTTAGATAGAAGATCGTGAAAAAAATAGATACCAACATACATGAGATTGAGCAAAAACAATTTAAAAATCAGACAAGAATACGTTTTATTCAACCTTTACTCACAAGGAGTTTTTAATTAAGTCCTTGATGATTGTGAAATCGATATCAAAATCAACGATGGGCCACTGAATAGCATTCGCTACTTCGATGGACTCTCCTCCTAGCATACAGTGCTGATGACCTACAGACCCTAGTCAACAAAGTAAACGATGCTGGCCGTACGAACGGCCTCTCCGTGGACATAAAGTAAACAAAAATAATGGTTATCACTAGAAGATTGATTGAAAACATCCAAATCAACATTGACAAAAAATTAGTGAAGAGAGTGAAAAATATTAATTACTAAAGAAGCTGGTTAAATGAGAAATAGGATTCTGACCAAAAAAGTCAATGTGAGAGTTAAAACAGCACGCAGCACATTCAACAACTTGAGAAAATTATTATGTGAACATATTATAACATCGGAAACTCGCTGGAGATTCACCAAGTGTTATGTCGTCACAGATCTTCTTTTTGGAGTCGAGGTCTGGACACTTAAGACAGAATCCTTAAAATACCTGGTAAAAAGGCGTAAGGTATCTCATTTTGGCCATATTTTTCTAAACAATAAATATAGCATCCTGCAGCTGATTGTAATAGGAAAAATCGAATGAAAAAGGGGAAATCCAAGAAGGAAATTTACGTCGATGCTGAATTTACACCTGTGGCTGGAAGTCTAAAGTACAGCTGAATTAGTGAGACAGGCCTAGAATGGGAATATATTCGATTAAATGGTCATCAACCTCCTATGAGGAGAGGCACTAGAAGAAGAATGAATTCTGATAATTTGAATACGTATTCAATATAGACACACGCCCGCAGATTTCAGCCCTTATTAAGGATATTAAATATTAAAGTTTTCAGGACGGCAAGGTATAGGTAAATAATTAAATATATTTTATAGGTTTGTTTGTGTGGATCGTAGTGCTAACTTTAACCAAGATTTATTTATTTGATTATACAATTATTTAAGATTATTAATGAATTTGTTTTTAATTTTGGAGAAAAACAAATAATCAAAAAAATAGCGTAATTTATAAAACATGTTTTGAAAAAAAAAAGTCAAGATTGCTTGAAATATTTTAGTAATAAAATAATTATTTAAATGTTTATTTTAACTATTATTGTTTTAAGCTTTGTTTCTAACTTTTATATGCGTAGATATCATTTAGGTGATTTTATTATATGAAACACGTCAGCGGGAAATGATAATAGGGATGACGACAGTATCAAAGAATCAAAGAAATAATTATTTTAAGGGAAAATACATATTAAAAGGATTTAAAAAAGTGATTTAGTTTTATTTAAAAATCTAAGATTAATACGATTTTCAATAAATTAAAAGATTAAAATACTGCAATCGGCCATTTTGACTGAAACACCAATCACAGCGCATGACGTCATACTGACGTCAACAACTCTATGGTATTCAAATTGGTCTATGGTCTTCAATGCAAACACAATGGCACGCCCGTTACAAATATAGTTAATGACGTCAGAGCGTCTAAAAAATGCTGCGATGACGTCACGCCTCGCGATGTCGCGTTTTCGCGCACTTTTGAAAAAATATTATAAAAATGGCTTTAAACATCGTTAAACTCTAGTTTTTTACCGAAATAAAGTTTTTTTCGTAAATAGTAAATGGGTACCCCCATTATGGAAGAGGATTTGAAAATCTTTCGTCATGCCTATTCTGAAAAAATTACCCTATAAGCCTTTTTTAAAGTAATTACTAAATTGTTATGAGAGTTCAACTTATATTTGTGGTTGAGTTTTTTGATAGTAATTATTATGGCGAAGAAATCAAATTAATGTACACTTTATGTATTTATTATAATGAGTCTCCAGACGATGGATGATGTCGATCATTATATTCAAAATTATTATTACACGTGTCGTGTCATGATCATTTATAAAAGTACGAGATATATTGATTAAAAAAATAATTATCTACAAATCTACGTAATCTACAAATATAGAAATAATACTTTTATGGAAGTTTTTACCCACAAACAAGTATATCATAACTTAACCGGTTGCATTTTTATAATGTCGTTTGGTATAATAAAAATATTATAAATAAACTTTTTTTGAAAAAACAACTACGTGCCACAGTAGAGTAGAGTTTTCACTAAAGTAAATATTCTCTCTTAAATCATTATATATAATATTCATTGGGTGATTGAGAACCTCTTTAAATTGATGGAAATCTATTAAAAGCAATGGTTTATTACTTGCTGACATTGATGCTGCTATTGTCTTGCATGTGTATTTTCAGTCTACATCCAAAGGTCCAGCTGGACGCAATAGTATCAATTTCTTTAAAAACTTTTAATCGCTTTCTGAAATAATATCATAAAAATATGAAAATGGCTCTCAACTCCCCACACACAAAGCAAGTCAGCGCTAAGACAAAATGGGAAAAATGTTCAATTGCCTTATGGAACCCTTCTGAAAAAAAATTTCTCGGAAGAACTGGAATGAGCTGGTGTAAGTACATTTTTCCTCAGTAAATTTGATCAAAAATAATAAATAACTGAGCCTAATTTACTTAGTGGAAGTTTCAAAAACCACACATATGATGTTCAAGGTTATTTTGATATTGTGCAAATGTAATATGATGGAGGATGAAGATCCGTGTAGTTAAAAGCAATATATTTTTTATGTTTCAAACGTGTTCTTGTTTATTGCTGTGATTTATGATTATTGAAACGATTTTACGTTATATTGAAGTTGGATTTATTCTTTAAAATCTACAACATGCATAAAAAAAACACTTACAATTCAAATATTTTTTTCTGGATAAATACTTACATTATATAATAAAAGCACATTAAAACGTTTCAGGTAAAATACTGACATACTTCTTCGTGTTCCACACGAGCCTCATCGGGCTGTTTGCAGTTTGCATGGCTGGCCTGATGGCAACCGTCAACGAATCTGCGCCTAAATTGCAGCTTGAAAGGTCTTTAATAGGTATTTTCATTTATACATTTTTTATATGGAATATTAATATGTGGCTTGTAAAATTCACGCCTCCCATCGTGTCAATTGGCACGCGAACACGCACAGTCGACATATCACGTTCAATACACTACAAGCGATTTCAGAAATATAAATTAAAAGCTTTGCTGTCATAGAAATGATTGATTGAAGTCAGGCCTATTGTTTAATTATCAGCGCGTTGTCTAGTGTTTTGAGAATCGTATTACACTGCCAGAACTGAAAGGAAACCGCAAGCATAATCATTGGGATACTCTCAAGGGAGTTGGCTCCCAGATAATCCAATAAAAAATTGACATTGTGGGAAGCTTGCGTACGCTAATTTCAACTATATAGCAGTGGGCTTTGAAGTCACCGATGGCATTAAAGCAATGTGATAGCTAAAATGGTTAAACTAAATATTTATTTCAGGTACAAATCCAGGCCTCGGTTTCAGGCCTCTTTCAGACCAAGCTCAAGACGGCTCCTTAATCTGGTATAACTCAAGCAACCAAACCCAAGTGGAAAAGTGGGTTAATCTACTTGACGATTTTCTCGAACGTAAGTAATAAAAAATACATTTTTTAAATTTTTTCGTAAACAATGCATGTTTTAGAGATAACCAAGAGTTCAAGCAAAAATACTACTAATAACAAATAAGGAAAATTGTATTAAAAAATTCGTGAAGACATTGATACTGTCAATGTTTATTTTATTACTTTTATAGGCATAATATTCGTTAACTAAAAACAACGTTTTGTATGCAAATTTGTTTTTTAAATAAAATATTAAGAATGAAACAAAATAAAAGAGTATCAACAAATAATAAGGAAAAACCCAGGATTAATCAGGCTTCTAAATTATAAATATAAAATAACGATCTTATCAACAGAATGACACGCCTAAAGCACCTGCAACTGATTTGCAATTAATTAGCCGATTGAAAATTTTAATTTTAGGCGTTTTTAATGGCTTAAGTAAACAACGCAAACGTGGACGCTATTGGTTAGTTACGATTCGGTTGTCAGTTTTGTCGCAGTGTGTACAGCGGGCTAAGGCCTAGATTAGATACACGGCTTTTTACACTAGTAAAATGTTAGCTGCACCTGTAGTTTTGTTTTCTTACTTTTTGTTTATAATATGAAATTAACGCTACAAATCACATCTATAAAATTTTAATGAAATCATTGGGTCATTACGCTTAAAGTCACATTCACATAAGTTTTCTATGTGAAATAAAAATATGCTTATGTAAATATCATTCCAGTTTCAATATTTACATGACTAGCAAAATACGTAAATTTTTTATTTAAGTGTATTTAAATTTACATTTTTGTAGTATTATTTAATATATTCAGTGACATCATAGTCACCCGCTTTGGATCTGATATATGCAGATTTTTTAAATTTTTTATAGTGAATCATTCGACTGATCAAATTTTTATCAGCTTTATGAACGAATCAATCCTATTTTAAAAAAAACATCCTAAAACAATATATATGACCGGTTTCTCGTTAATTACCAAATCCTAAAATCAACTGACCTTCCAAGCACCTGATTTATTTTTATAGCGGACGAGCTTAAGCGCCCGTCATTTTTAATTTTATGACACTGGAATATTTGCCATTGGATCTATCAAAAAAAAATATCGACCACACCTAAATTTTCAATAACAAGCTCACAACGAACAGTGAACATTAAAAAGATTTATATATGTGATTTAACTGGGAATATTTTTTCAACTATGAAGTTAGATAAATGAAAAAATGTATTTTATCAAACAGGTCAGGGAAATAAAACCCACTGTTAAAAATTAAAAACTAGGTGCATTAGAAAATTTATTAAGAATATATTCATTTAAACAAAGTAAGTTTTAAAAAGTACATAATCCGATTACCGATTGATATTATTTCCAGCTTACCTTGTATCGTCGAAGAACCTGTCAGCAGCAGATCTGAACCGCACCCTTTGCAGCTTCGATCGTCCCCCCGGACATGGTGAAGTCTGCTCGGTAGACACCACCAGCTGGTCTCCCTGCGTCTCCAACGAATCCTATGGCTATGACAAGTCCTCGCCATGCTTCTTCCTGAAACTGAACAAGGTTTGAAACATCGACTTTGTAACAATAAACGCGGCCTAGAACTGAAATAAACTGGAATTTCTAACCATATAATTTTTTCTGTGAAATCACTGTAAAAAGACGAAATATTAAAATATTTAATTCAATCGGTTATTTACGGAAGAATTGGAAGCTTCGACACTGTATACGAACAAGATAATTAAAATACGTTGTATTTCAGATCTACAATTGGTATCCAGAATTTTATGATAAGCCTGATGAATTGCCAGCTGATATGCCCGCAGACCTTAAGACATACATCCAAAAGCTACCCCAAAAAAATGTAAGAAAGTAACTATGAAAGCAAGTTCAATTTGTATTTAATCTCTAGTCGTGTTTATAACTTCACTTTTTACTTTTATATTCGTGAATACAATTGTAACCAATGTATAATTGATTCTGAACCTCTTGTGGGTTTATTGTATAAATCAAGCGACGGTGATACTATAACATAATTACTTGACGCATGTCCGTGTATTTTATGGACGGATATGTGTCGAATGTCACCGACTTGATAGATCCACTCTCACTCTCAGCTGAGTCAAGTCATGCTGTGCATAATCTCATGAGTCAGCGCTCGGATACTAATGATTGTTTTGCTATTGAAAAAAAAACACGTTCCACCATAATCTGCTCGTCGCGTTTCCATATAAAAATAACCTTTTAAATCATTTGCGAACTTTATTTTATATATTTACAATAGCAATACATTGTCTCAGATTATTATTTTAATGCTAGATAGTCATTATTTTAATAAATAAAATAAATTATTAACATTTTTATAACGTTGTGATTATAAAACTTTGTTGTGAACTTTCTTTACTTTTTCATTGAAATAATCGAGGTTAATATTTATATATGTAAAATAAATCCTTGCAAAAAATCAAGATTCTTTTATTAATAAATAACCTTTAAGTAAAAATCTAAATTTCATCCAGCCACTGGCGTAAATTCCACGTCCACATAAACTTCCTCATTTCACTGTCGCTTTTTCCTTCGATTTATCTTTCTTCCGCTTCTTTACCAACGTCAGTTCTCTTTTTTACGCATTCTGAGCAAGACTCTTTTATTCCTGACGCGGTCAACCCTTTGTATTTTAAGGATTCTCCTATATAGCCACATTTCTGCCGTCTCACTTTTTTTGCACAGTAGCTGTCTTGAGTGTCCAGGCTTCAAATCCATAAAAGAGAACTGAGACGACATAGCACTTGGCGAATCTCTATCGAGATTTCAGGGTTATGTCCCTTGATTATAGTACTTTCCTCAAGTTATCAAACGTACTGCGTGCTGTCTCAATTCTCACTTTAATTTCCTGATCAAGATCCCTGTAACCGGAAAAGTGCATGGCGCTTAAGATATAGTTGTATAAGTATTTTTTTTATATTGATAACCGATTGCTTTGAAATGTGCAGCGGCGCCAGGTGTGGGTGAGCTGCGAGGGGGAGAAAGAGCTGGACCGGGAGATGCTGACGCAGACGGGGGTGCGCTACATCCCGGAGCGGGGGTTCCCGGAGTTCTACTTCCCCTACATAAACACTCGCGGCTATATCAGCCCTCTCGTAGCTATCCACTTCGACAAGCCACCGAGTAAGCTTACATATTTCGAAATCAAAAATATCATAATACTCCATTCAAAAATTATCAATTACTGTGCTTATTTTTTTATTCACAATTAATCACAGACTAATATTTTCAACCGACAGCATGCATTTTATTACGATTGTTTTTAGTATTTCTTAGTTTAAAAATCATTTTTATTTTAACTATTTTACTAATATTTGTAACAAGAGCCACCATCCGCCTTAACCAAGAAGCAAGCACCGCCCATTTTTCTATAAACTGATGCAAAAATAATCCAGAGGTGATATAAGAACTGATACTTAACTTCTGTTTATAGAAAATCGCCTCATCAACATCCACTGCAGGGCCTGGGCCAAAAATATTCATTTCTTAGAGGAGAAGTCAGTCCAGCAGGGGTCAGTACACTTCGAGATAATGCTGGACTAGGAAAACAAGAAAGGATCTATCTTCATTTGACTAATAATAAATCAACGGAATATCTGCAATAAAAACTGGAGTTAATGACAGAAAAATTTCAAATACTTTTAAAAATTGTACTCTGACAATTAATGTGATTACAGTGATTTTTTTAATCCTTGCTTTTAAGCAAGGATTACAAAATCCTTTCATTGGACATGCTATAAATTTTACAATAAACCAATGTTAAACAAGCTGGTTATTTATTCATTTATTTACGTTCACCTTCAAAAAAACAATTTTCCTTATATTTAATATCCCATTATATTTTCATAAGTACTTCATTCACCTATCTTCCTTATAAAATTTCTTCATCAAAACAAATGCCGATAAAAGAAAAATCCCTATTTTTAAATTTTCACAAAACCTATTGTCACGCAAAATATGTGTATAGTTAATATTTTATTCAATTCTAAACGCACCACATACAAAATAGTTAACTTTGATTTTTTTTTATTTTTATGCTGAGGATATATATATTCAGTAAAACGCCTTAATATTAGGATAAGCATCAGGTCCTCTTTTCCGTGCTCATAAAGCTTTCTTCGATTCCTTGGTCACAATGACATACAGTCCATACAAGCTTTCTTAATAAAAGTGGAATAAAAATAATTAAAACTAATTTCATTTATCTGATTAATTTTATTGGGATTCTACTGCTTTTTTGATTGTACGGACAAAGCCACAAAAAACCAGTTTTATAAAAGCATACCAAGATTGAGGAGTACAGAGTATCCCTGAAAATTCCTGAAAGTACCCGTCGAAGGTGTTTTATTACACTGAAAATATTTATGATTTGGCTTCACAAAATTTCCATTTCCAAGATTGCACAAATAATACGCAGCGCTTGCCGGGCGGGTCGGCAGGAATGTAATGGGAACGGGAATGGGAACAAGTGAATTTTAATTCATGCTTAGTGTAAAGGCAACTGCTACATCTCCAGCAGTTCGGCTGGGTGTATCAGGTAAAACAGAGAAAACCCGAATCAGACATGATTTTCATTAAATCCTCTTATCACATGGACCAGAATATTCAAACAACTGTTCCGCCTCGTTTGACCCGGGATTACCTGAAAGATGAGCAGCTGGGCGTTTTTAGCGGTCGGGTTGTATAGGTCAGTTGTGTAGCAGACACTTTTACCGAATTAGTAATTCTTAACGACTATATACGATTATATAAATCTACAAATAGAAAGAGATACCTCGTTTCAAGTTTAGTCTAAGCCAGTCAGATGAACTGGACGCATTAGTCTACCGAGTGTTCAAATGTTCCGCTTCCGCGAGATAACGGCGAGCAATAATCGTAGGCATACTGTTTTGTTACATCCAACAATTAAAGTGGATTCCACTGTATGTTTTTGAGTGAATCCAAATTTTTTGAATTTCAATTAAGTTTTATGTGTGGATAAGTGTTAATTCAGTGTCAGTTTTAAATTTTTTCTAACATAAAAAATACGTTTTGTGTTGTTAAGAAAAGTTATAAAGGAATGTGAAATATTTGTCAATTGTAAGATATGATTAGGCACATTAGTTCATATTTAGAAGATGATTTAAAGAAACTCTCAGAAAAATATCATCGTGATTTGTGTGGGATTTGAACCCACATCCCCTGGCTTACATGGCCGGTGTACGAACCTTTGTACTAACGAATCACTTCCACTTATCGAGAATTTTTAACAATCATACTCTACATATGAACCAATGTGCCCAGGCCAACCAATATTTAGTGATTTGCAAGCACTGGACCTTATGAACAAAGTAACAAGTGAAGGATGTGGGTTCAAATCCCACACAAATCACGATGATATTTTTCTGAGAGTTTCTTTAAATCATCTTCTATATATGAACTAATGTGCCTAATCATATTAGTAAATATAATAAGCCCGTAATGGGTAATAAATACGCATCTGATTGACTTATCCGTAATTGACATAATTGTAAGATAACTGTAACTAATAAGATATAATTAAATGAAAGTATTATTATTAATTTACCGTTTAAAAAAACCTTTACCAAAAAACGTGAAAAGTACAAACACATGCCTAAAATAATTTACTCGATCTTTATTACAGCATGATAACACTTATAATAATTCAAAATGAACGATTTATATTTTATAAATTAATAATCATATTCATTTCAGATAGAAATGAGGGTCGAATAATCCAATATTATCTACGCAAGTAAAATATGTAAAAAAAAAAAACAATGACAATAAATTTACTAAAAAAAGAAAAATATTCCAAATAAAAAAGTTAATATTAAGAAACATACGAAAAAAATCCAAGAAAAAGTAAGTCAAATAACGTAACTACATACACTTTTATATTCATAATAAGTCATGCAATGCATTTTAACCGGTGTGGACTGAGTTTTACTAACTTGAATTCAAATAGATAAATTCTGATTGTTTAAAATGTAAATTATTTATAAAAAAAATATAACAATAAGTTGGTGATGAGGATTATGAATCTTTAGCTTTACTTTCGGACAGAAATATTATAAATAAATGAATGGATGAATGTATTTATTATTACAGAAATACACAAATATAAAAAGCCTAAGCCTGTGAATCGTTATCGATTTCGCCAACAAAAACCGGCATCTACAGCTCCATTCACTGGAATTTTGATGCAATCACGGCGTAAATAAGAGTATCACCCGATAAATTATAAGTAAGTAATAAAGATTTTTTTTTATATATAATATATTTATAAAAATGTGATTCTATCCCTATTTAGTATTGATACTTTAAATAACAATTGAAAATTTTTTAAAAAAAGATATGCTCTAAGAATCCATCTACAGTGTCATGAGAGTTTCGACGTCGTGTTCAGTAGACGTCGACAAGTCTATTTCTGCTCAAAGCTGCCTACGCACGCTGCGACACAACCGAAAACTAAACGGGGACTAGCCAACGGCGTTTTATTATTCTGGCGTTTTTGGACGAAAAAACAAGGCAAAATACAAGCCACACCCTATCATATGCAAACCAAAAGTGGTAAAATTTTATTATATTGCAACAAATAAAAAAAAAACTCTCTAAATTTTTGTTGCAATACATGAATTAGAAGTTTTATTGCTTGTTGACACATCCCATTGTTATAATATCTATTATAATTGGTTTTCCCATTGATTACGCAGGCAGAGACGTAACATCAAAAAACCAGATATAACAAATCTGGACAGCATCTGCATATATAATATATTATATATATATAATATATTAATTAACGCAATATATTTTTCAACATTAAACAGCAGTGCTTAAAACTTGCATTTGTAATATACACAGCACATTGGGGAGACATGGAGAAATATAATGTATAAATATAAAAACGCAATAAACTCATTTTATAAAACAAGTAAAAAATATTGCAAAAAAATTAAACGTTATTGGAGCATAGAAACAATAAAAAATAAATTATTTTCACAAATAATCCTTACGTGCAAATTAGATGTTATTTACTGAATAGGTTTTTTTTTAGTTTTCTTTAGTCGATTAGTCGCTTTTCTAGGGATATTCAATGATGTATTTTTTCAGAAGCCATAATTTTATTCATATAATAAGATCGATAATAACAATCAAAAACATGCGGCAGAGTTCAAATCTGTGCATGCACAAATAAACGACTGGGTTTTTGTAATACATGAAACACTAAAGATTATCAATTTTTTTTCGATCGTTTAAGTTACACAAACATACCTCAATTGATAATTTGTCAATTTCCAGGGACGGCCTTCAGTCATGGGCGAGCGAGGGATGGTACCGCCCATCCTGGTGGCCTTAGCTGCGTCGCTACTCCTCCAAATTGGATCCGCACAAGTTATTCCTCTGTTTGACGATATCATCAATTTTCTGGGTGAAGGGCTCAACCCGCAAAATGAACCGCGAGTTAGGACCAACATCCACAGGAAGTACGACTTCATCGTCGTGGGGGCAGGAACCGCCGGGTGCACCCTGGCCAACCGCCTCACGGAAGTCGGCCAGTGGAAAGTTCTTCTCATAGAAGCTGGAGAGAGAGAAACGTTCAGCATGGACATTCCCATCTTTGCGAACTACCTGCAATTCACCAAAGCCAACTGGGGCTACACGACCGAGCCCTCCGCGAACGCGTGCCTCGGCTTCAAAGACAGTGTGTGCAAGTGGCCGAGAGGAAAGGTCATGGGCGGCTCGAGCGTTCTCAACTACATGATCTACACCAGAGGCAACCGTCGTGACTACGACAACTGGGAAAACCTCGGGAACAGCGGCTGGGGCTGGAAACACGTTCTGCCGTACTTTAAAAAGGTGGAAAACTACAATATAAACGAGTTCTACGATCCCAAGTACCACAGCAAGCGCGGAAACGTACACATCTCAAACGCTTCCCACCGATCGGCAACAGCCAAGGCATGGGTGAGGTCTGCACAGCAGGCCGGCCACAGGTACGGCGACCACAACGGCCCGACCCAGACCGGAGTATCCTTTCTTCAGCTGTCCTTAAACAACGGCGCCAGGCATAGCTCCAACAGAGCCTACCTCTTTCCGATCAATGGACGACGAAACCTCCATGTCATCAAAAACACCCAAGTGACGCGGCTGCTAATGGACGGGAACAGAGTCACGGGCGTAGAGTTTGTTAATAATAAACTTAACTATCAAGTATTCGCAAGAAAAGAAGTTATCGTATCCGCGGGCTCTATAAATACACCGCAACTGTTGATGCTCTCCGGGATCGGACCCAGAAGCGACTTGGAGGAGTTGGGCATCCCCGTAGTTCAGGACCTGAAGGTGGGCTACAACCTCATGGACCACATAGCTGCGGGCGGTATCACCTTCACTTTAAATGAGCAAAAGGAGCATGCAATAACACAAAAGATCATTCAGAACAATCCCCAACTGTTTATGAATTGGCTGGTGACCCACAGGGGTCCGTTATCTATTGCGGGGGGCTGCGAGGCGGCCGTTTTTATTGATATGAAAAATTCTTCGACTGTAGACGGATGGGCCAACATGGAGCTGCTCTTTATAGCCGGTTCACTAAACAGCGACCAAAATTTGAAAGATAACTTCGGATTTAAAAAAAATACATACAATCAAATGTACAACGCTCTGGGAGACAGGAATTCATTCATGGTATTTCCGATGCTGTTGAAACCGAAGTCGAGAGGAAGAATAAAGCTCACGAACACCGACCCGTTTACCCACCCGCGAATATACGCCAATTACTTCACCCACGAAGACGACATCGCCACGGTCGTTTCGGGAATAAAATCAGCCATCCACATCACGGACCAGCCGGCAATGAAGAAGCTGGGCGCGAAGCTCTACAACGTCCCGCTGAAGGAATGCGCGCAGCTCGGGTACGGCACGGACGAGTACTGGGGCTGCTACGCCCGACACGTTACCTTCACCATCTACCACCCCAGCGGCACCTGCAAGATGGGCCCGCCGACGGACCCTGACGCGGTGGTGGATCCGAGGCTCCGGGTTTACGGAGTCCAGAACTTGAGAGTAGTGGACGCGAGCGTCATGCCTGTGATCCCGGCGGGCCACACCAACGCCCCCACCTTCATGATAGCCGAAAAAGCTGCAGACTTAATCAAAGAAGACTGGAATATACCGATCGGATAGTATCGCTTAAAATAACCTATAAACAGCTAAAATATTTTTTTGGGAACCGAAATATATCATAAGTGACGATGTTTCCACCTACCAGAAAAGCGATATGAAATATCAAACCTTCATATACCTGGTATTAATAATATCCGCAAGTACTCAAACCTCAAAACAATTTAATGTACAATGTTTAATATTCTTAAAAATACTATTAAAGTGTGTGTTAATTTGTGTATGTAGAAGAGACAAATGAAACAAAAATGATTGATCTTCACCATTATAATTACTATGGGATGTTAACGATAATGATAGTTATGCACAGTGTATCAAAATCACAGTAGGGGTGATGTAGGCAATTGGAGTCAGTAGGGAATGGTGGTCACCCCAAACGAGAGAGGACGATGTTTTTGAACCCAATTACTATCTGTGCACAAGTACAGCACCCTCACGACGGCTCACTCATTTTTACATAGTAAGTTTAGTTACAGGAGTAAAACGAAGACACAAAACACCGGTCACCAGGGTCTTTTACAGACTTGTTTTTTTTTTTTTTAATTTTTATAGTTCTTAAATTAGGGTGCTAAAATTTTTAAAGGTGATCTCAATTGTTAGTTAGATAAGTAAAGTTTATAATAGGGTTAAATCAATAAATAAATAATCAATCTCAAAATTTTCTTTTATTTCAATTCACACAAAAGTGACCCCCATTACCTACATCTCGAAAGAGAGAGATTGGGCAACATTTATCAACCAATAAAATAAATTATGTAACTGAGAATTGTTTTTAATACATTAAGGGTGTTTTTGAAATAATAAATCACAGGGCTGTGAGGTAAGCGTTATGAAACGTAATAATAGACCTCTAATAATAATTCCTGAAACGCATTAACCCTGTGGTCACTCCCAATTGGTAATTAAATTACATTCACATTTATTTTTACACATCTTCTTTTTATCAAAATCAATTTAATTTAATAAAAAAATCAACTATTATCGGTTTAAAATGACAAATCAACTGTTATGGTTACAAAAATATTATATGGAGAATGTACAATTAATGTGTGTGTGTGTGTAGCTGTTGTGGAGATTGGTGTGGCAATTGCGGATCTCCGTCCGCCTTCGTCTTCTGTCGCGGAGACTGTTGTCGGCGAGGCATGTTGATGTTCCGGAGGGCTTGATCCTACTGCTCGCTCCTCTTCCCGGCCTTCCCCCGCGATGTTGCCATCGCGACGCTTCCCATAGACAACATGCCCCCCTGATGTTCACATCACATATTATAGTCCTTGCTCCACGCAGAAGGCCTCCGCGTGCGTTTGGGCCTACCAGATGATTCCGCACTAGCGTCATCTGCAGCTGGATGAGGCCCTCTCCCCAAGGTCTCTTGGGGCGAACATGTCCGGTCTTGGCCGCTCGGTGGCGGGTGATGCCGAAGGTCCAACACGTGACGCGGGACTCCGTTCACCGACACAGTGTTCGGTGAGATCACCTTGTCAACTTTTGCTGGCCTCCACTCTGAGGTGCATTTTGCCTGGGGTGGTTTTACGAAAACGGAGTCTCCCTCCTTGAAGGCCGATTCCACCACTTCCTTGCTATGTACGCGTTCAGCCAGTGGGTGTCGCCACTTGTAGGCGTGGACCGAAGATGCCGGAGGATCAGACTCTAGATCCGCCGCTGCCAGGTTGTACCAGAAGACGGCCATAAGGGGGGATATGCCTGCCCTCGCAGCGGTCCTCTTCACAGTGCGGTGATTTCGTTCCACAATGCCGTTCCCAGACGGCCGATAGGCCGCTCGGAATCGTCTGGATACTCCCCAAGATTTGCAGATCTCTTCCACCTGCCGTGAGTGGAACGCTGTGCCGTTATCCATTAGCAACTCGAGGGGTGGTCCTCGCTCCCTGAACAGTTCCTCAAGGCACCTGCTCACCTCGGCTCCGCTTTCCATCGTGATTCTCTTCCAGATCGCGAAACGCCCAGGACCGCAATCTACCAGGGTGAGGAAGGCTTCTCCGCTGTAGTGTGTCACGTCCATGGCTATTCTGACCCAAGGATCGTTCACACTCAGGTTTCCTCCCTCGTGAGTGACTGGTGCTGGATCGATGACCCTGCATCGCACACAAGAGCTGACGAGACGCTCTACTTCTTTCCTGCTCACCGACGGGTCCACCAGTCTGGCGAGACTCAGTGTTCGGTCCACTCCGAAGTGGTGAGCGTTATGCAGCTGGTCTGCCAATGCTGCGCAGGCGTGCCTCTCTTTGGATTCTGCTTGCAGCCAGGAGCTCTTCACCCTCGTGAGTGCGTCAGCCTTGTTTTCAGCCGAGCTCACTCGCACCACTGAGACCGACACGTTATAGGTGTCAATGATTTCCCTGAAGAGGGCCAATCTTCTTTTGACCAGCATCTCAGCGGCGCCAGACGTTCGCACTCTTGCATCTCTCGTCAGGGTCAAAGTCAGCCAGCTGGCAACAGTCACCGAGTCTGTCATGACTTCAATTTCCTTGAGGTTCCATTTCAGGGCCAGATTCACTCCTTTTAGTGCGGCGTCTAGCTCTGCGACGTTTATGTGGCCCACATCGTCTTTCTTGCGCAGCCATGTAGCATCTTCAATAACTTCGCCGTCAATCTCTAGGGCAATTCCGAGAGCAATCGAGCTCGCATCGCACCATATGCGGCCGCGACAGCCGGACTTCACTGTCCATACCCCACGCACCGGGTCGTTTGCTTGGATTGCCTCGATCATCTCTTCCAGACGGCGCCGCACCCACGCTCCCACGTCATCGTCCCAGGACTTGCCCTCGCTTCGCCTCTTTATGTAGCTGCATGCAACTCTCAGCCAGTTGCAGACCGGGAAATGACCGGTCAGACGGCCACAGATCGAGAATAACTCCCTGCGTGTCAGCTTGTCTTTTGGTGTGTCCGGAATCTGATTTCCCCTGCAGAAAAGGAGTCGACCGCCTTTGTCTCGTTCAATCTGCAACCCAAGCACACGGTTACCTTCCAGCTTTGTTGCGGGCTTGGGCAGAAGCCCAAACTTCTTCAAGTGACTCTCCACCTGGTCGACTGACACGATTGCCTCGTTCACCAGGATATCGTCCATGTAGTAGTCTGTGCCTGCCTTTATTGTGTCATCCTGGTCCAAAACATAGCCTAGAATCTTAGACATGATTTTAGGGGCACTGCTCAGTCCAAAGCCCAGCCTCGTCAGGCAATACCGCTTGCCCTCGAACTCGACTTGCTGATGCTGCCACATGGCCTCATCCACGTGTATTTGTAGGTAGGCCGATCTGAGGTCAACTATCTTGGCGGGCTCTTGGGCCCTCCTCCAACGCCGTATCGTCTCGTCGCACACTGCTATGTCCGCTCCCGGGTGACATTCCACAAATTTGTTTAGCTCTCTGTAGTCCAGCACCGGTCGCACTTTGTCTTTATTCTTCTGGACAACCACCATCAGTGGCAACACTCCACCTCGCGGGCCTGCCCATGGACGCAGCCAACCCTTCTTTACCCAATCCCTCACTTCGGCCTTGAAAGCCTCTTCGGCCTCCGCCCCTGCGCTGTTTTTATACCTGCCCACGTTACACTGAAGCTCTGGCTCGGACTCTCTCCACCTCCAGCTTACTGACCACTTGCCCCGCCTGAATGCTGCTTCGAAGTCCTTGTCAGCAATCCGGTGTTCGGTGTCAACTGCGACAGCGCCCGCTGCCGCCCGCGCGCACACGCGCGCTTTCTGCACGCACGCGCGCGCTCCTTGCGCGCCCGCTCGCGCTCCCTGCGTGCCCTCGCGCTCTTTCTGCGTGTCCGCACGCGCTCCCTGCGCATACACACGCGCCCCCTGCGCGTCGATCAGGATGCCACCCAACTTAACGAGGGCGTCCATGCCGACTATCACGTCGACTCCTGCAAGCACGCGGTCCATGACGATGGTGTCGACTTCCACCACCCTGTCCAGCAGCTCCATCCTCGCCCGAGCTGTCCCTCGGCACGCCACGCGGCTCCCGTTGACCGCCACGATATCGACTTTTCCTGGCGACAGCACAGGGCACAGGCCCGCGCGAATCACCGTCCGCGAGCAGCCAGTGTCGAGAAGCGCTCGAAAACTCCTCCCACCGATCTTCACCCGCACGACGGGCAGAGCCTTTAGTCCTGCTCGCGGGAGGCTGCCGGCACACAAGCCTCCCGCCGATCTTTTCCCGGCCAACACTGCATGGCCGTGTGGCCTTTCTTCCCGCACTTCCAGCACTCAATGTCCTTGTAATTCCGCGTGGGACGCGACCCCCCATGGTATCTCCCTCGATTTCCCTGACAGCTGTCACGATGTTTCCGCGTCGGAGGAGCGACTTCGGGTGGTGGAGCGACTGCAGGTGAAGCCGTGTCCTCACGCATCTTCGCGTCTCCTCGCATTGCTCGCGCACTCACAAGCACGCGGGTCTGCCTTATTAATTCTTCCTCATCAGGCACGTTGTCGCCCAACCACGACTGCGCGTCCTTTGATACGCCGCTGGGCAGGCCCTGAATGAATTTGTATAGAACCGGACGGCCTGTCATCCCGGTCGCGGAGGCGAAACGCTTCAACTCCGCCATGTTTGCTTCCACCGTTTCCTGCTCTTGAAACTGCCACGTGGAAAACGCGGCGATCGACGCTATCGGGCGAGGATTGAACGCGCTCCGGAGTGCCGCGACGAGTCTTTCTTCGTCCGTGGCCACCTCGTCCGAAAGTGCCAAGAAGGTCCGGAACGCATCGCCCTCCAGCAGGATCGGGATCCACAGCGTGACGTCTTTTTCCCCGCACACGTGCATCATCTTCTTGAGACGATTGAGCCATGTCTCCCAATCGCCGCTCCGATCGTATGGCTTAACGAAGTCTTGCAGCTTCCTCGGACGGCGCTTTTCTGTGTTCTCGGCATCTGCCGAAATAGCTTGTTGTGGAGATTGGTGTGGCAATTGCGGATCTCCGTCCGCCTTCGTCTTCTGTCGCGGAGACTGTTGTCGGCGAGGCATGTTGATGTTCCGGAGGGCTTGATCCTACTGCTCGCTCCTCTTCCCGGCCTTCCCCCGCGATGTTGCCATCGCGACGCTTCCCATAGACAACAGTAGCAATATGTATTCAAATATTAAATAATTTATGTATATTAAAAGTAATAGTTATAATGCAGTTAGGAACATAGAAATACTGGGTAAGATTGAAATTTCGCTATGGTGATCATTACAACATAGTTCATAGACTTTAAGCAGACTCCACAGAGCGACTTTATAATGATTTGAGTTAATCGAGAAGGCCTCGTCCCGTGTAAGTATCAAGTACTTGGGGCTCCTATCTAATATGGTTGAGTAGTGCAGTCAAGTGGCAGTAGTGTGAGCATTGGAATTATTTAAAAAGACCCTTCAGCCAAGCTCCCCATTTGTACGGAATATATAAAACAAGCATTAAGTAGTCATGGAATCAAACAAATACATAAAATAGGATGGAATGTTGTTTTAAACAGTTAATGTTAATTCTTTTAATAAAGGAAATTTAATTACTTGAATGAAGAAAATTAAATTAAAATATTTTCAAATATCGTATATTTTCTGTGTTATAAAAAATATAAAAATATTAAATATGTAGATATACATAATATAAAACAAGATTGAATGCATAATCATTATTAACCTTAATATATATTTTTTTTAATCATTGAAATGATTGATTATCGATTATTCTTATTAACCAATTTTTTAAAGCAGAAATATTCCTAAAAATAAAAAAAACTTGACTATCTTCATATAACAACCATAGAGCTTCTTCGATTCAAACTCCATCCTGACAAGTTCGTCAGAACACCTGTTGCGTCTGTTTCAGTTCGGATTAGAATTATTTCTGGTGGCATTGAATAGGTCATCGTGAATTTAGCAAGAAAAAAATATGTAATAAATAACTTTTACCTCAAATTATGTGTAACCGAGTGTTCGTACACCTTGCATTATATTAATGGCATCCGCAACTCTTCTTTTTCTCGCCGCTGCGATTCCCTTTTCCCTTCCATCCATTGTTCTTCTTTCTTTTCTCCCCGCTACGTCCTTTTCCCCGACATCCACAGTTTTTTTTTCCGTTTTTTCCTCCTGACTTTTTGCTAGAATTGGTTGAATTCCGTGATTCTTCGTTGGATGAGCTACTGGATTCGTCTTCGTTTGATTCGCTACTGCTTAAACTTGAAGAATTATGAGCATTACTTGACACTTGGCTACTAGAAGCACTGCTTGATGCCTGACTGTTAGATGCGTTCTTGCTGGATGAGCTGCTGGCACTGCTTGACGCCTGGTTTGAATTGGATGAACTGCTGGCACTGCTTGATGCCTGACTATTTGATGCGTCCTTGCTGGATGAGCTGCTCGCACTGCTTGATGCCTGACTATTTGATGCGTTCTTATTGGATGAGCTGCTGGCACTGCTTGATGCCTGGCTACCAGATGCGCTCTTGTTTGAATTAGATGAACTGCTGGCACTGCTTGATGCCTGACTATTTGATGCTTCCTTGTTAGATGAGCTCCTGGCATTGCTTGATGCTTGACTATTTGATGCATTCATGTTGTTTGAACTACTAGCACTACTTGACGCCTGGCTACTAGATGCATTCTTCTTTGAATTGGATGAACTGCTGGCACTGCTTGATGCCTGACTATTTGATGCGTTTTTGTTGGATGAGCTGCTGGCACTGCTTGATGCCTGACTATTTGATGCGTTTTTGTTGGATGAGCTGCTGGCACTGCTTGATGCCTGATTATTTGATGCATTCTTGTTTGATGAGCTGCTGGCACTGCTTGATGCCTGATTATTTGATGCGTCCTTGTTAGATGAGCTCCTGGCACTGCTTGATGCTTGACTATTTGATGCATTCATGTTGTTTGAACTACTAGCACTACTTGACGCCTGGCTACTAGATGCATTCTTCTTTGAATTGGATGAACTGCTGGCACTGCTTGATGCCTGACTATTTGATGCGTTTTTGTTGGATGAGCTGCTGGCACTGCTTGATGCCTGACTATTTGATGCGTTTTTGTTGGATGAGCTGCTGGCACTGCTTGATGCCTGATTATTTGATGCATTCTTGTTTGATGAGCTGCTGGCACTGCTTGATGCCTGATTATTTGATGCGTCCTTGTTAGATGAGCTCCTGGCACTGCTTGATGCTTGACTATTTGATGCATTCATGTTGTTTGAACTACTAGCACTACTTGACGCCTGGCTACTAGATGCATTCTTCTTTGAATTGGATGAACTGCTGGCACTGCTTGATGCCTGACTGTTTGATGCATTCTTGTTGGATGAGCTGCTGGCACTGCTTGATGCCTGATTATTTGATGCATTCTTGTTTGATGAGCTGCTGGCACTGCTTGATGCCTGATTATTTGATGCGTCCTTGTTAGATGAGCTCCTGGCACTGCTTGATGCTTGACTATTTGATGCATTCATGTTGTTTGAACTACTAGCACAACTTGACGCCTGGCTACTAGATGCATTCTTCTTTGAATTGGATGAACTGCTGGCACTGCTTGATGCCTGACTATTTGATGCGTCCTTGTTGGATGAGCTGCTGGCACTACTTGATGCCTGACTGTTTGATGCGTTCTTGTTGGATGAGCTGCTGGCACTGCTTGATGCCTGGCTACCAGATGCGCTCTTGTTTGAATTGGATGAACTGCTGGCACTGCGTGATGCCTGACTATTTGATGCGTTCTTGTTGGATGAGCTGCTGGCACTGCTTGATGCCTGACTATTTGATGCGTTTTTGTTGGATGAGCTGCTGGCACTGCTTGATGCCTGACTGTTTGATGCATTCATATTGTTTGAACTGCTAGCACTACTTGACGCTTGGCTACTAGAATTACTCTTGTTTGAATTGGAAGAACTGCTGGCACTGCTTGACGCCTGACTGTTTGATGCGTTCTTGTTGGATGTGCTGCTGGCACTGCTTGATGCCTGACTATTTGATGCGTTTTTGTTGGATGAGCTGCTGGCACTGCTTGATGCCTGACTGTTTGACGCATTCATATTGTTTGAACTGCTAGCACTACTTGACGCTTGGCTACTAGATGCGCTCTTGTTTGAATTAGATGAACCGCTGGCACTGCTTGATGCCTGACTGTTTGATGCATTCTTGTTGGATGAGCTGCTGGCACTGCTTGATGCCTGATTATTTGATGCATTCTTGTTTGATGAGCTGCTGGCACTGCTTGATGCCTGATTATTTGATGCGTCCTTGTTAGATGAGCTCCTGGCACTGCTCGATGCTTGACTATTTGATGCATTCATGTTGTTTGAACTACTAGCACAACTTGACGCCTGGCTACTAGATGCATTCTTCTTTGAATTGGATGAACTGCTGGCACTGCTTGATGCCTGACTATTTGATGCGTCCTTGTTGGATGAGCTGCTGGCACTACTTGATGCCTGACTGTTTGATGCGTTCTTGTTGGATGAGCTGCTGGCACTGCTTGATGCCTGGCTACCAGATGCGCTCTTGTTTGAATTGGATGAACTGCTGGCACTGCGTGATGCCTGACTATTTGATGCGTTCTTGTTGGATGAGCTGCTGGCACTGCTTGATGCCTGACTATTTGATGCGTTTTTGTTGGATGAGCTGCTGGCACTGCTTGATGCCTGACTGTTTGATGCATTCATATTGTTTGAACTGCTAGCACTACTTGACGCTTGGCTACTAGAATTACTCTTGTTTGAATTGGAAGAACTGCTGGCACTGCTTGACGCCTGACTGTTTGATGCGTTCTTGTTGGATGTGCTGCTGGCACTGCTTGATGCCTGACTATTTGATGCGTTTTTGTTGGATGAGCTGCTGGCACTGCTTGATGCCTGACTGTTTGACGCATTCATATTGTTTGAACTGCTAGCACTACTTGACGCTTGGCTACTAGATGCGCTCTTGTTTGAATTAGATGAACCGCTGGCACTGCTTGATGCCTGACTGTTTGATGCATTCTTGTTGGATGAGCTGCTGGCACTGCTTGATGCCTGATTATTTGATGCATTCTTGTTTGATGAGCTGCTGGCACTGCTTGATGCCTGATTATTTGATGCGTCCTTGTTAGATGAGCTCCTGGCACTGCTCGATGCTTGACTATTTGATGCATTCATGTTGTTTGAACTACTAGCACTAGTTGACGCCTGGCTACTAGATGCATTCTTCTTTGAATTGGATGAACTGCTGGCACTGCTTGATGCCTGACTATTTGATGCGTCCTTGCTGGATGAGCTGCTCGCACTGCTTGATGCCTGACTGTTTGATGCGTTCTTATTGGATGAGCTGCTAGCACTGCTTGAAGCCTGACTGTTTGATGCGTTCTTATTGGATGAGCTGCTGGCACTGCTTGATGCCTGACTGTTTGATGCGTTCTTGTTGGATGAGCTGCTGGCACTGCTTGAAGCCTGACTGTTTGATGCATTCCTGTTGGATGAGCTGCTGACACTGCTTAATGCCTGACTATTTGATGCGTCCTTGTTGGATGAGCTGCTGGTACTGCTTGATGCTTGGCTACCAGATGCGTTCTTGTTTGAATTGGATGAACTGCTGGCACTGCTTGATGCCTGACTATTTGATGCATTCTTGTTGGATGAGCTGCTGGCACTGCTTGATGCCTGACTATTTGATGCACTTCTATTATTTACTTCATTACTGTGATTGTTTTTCTCTTTACTACATTTCTTCTTTTCTTGTCTACCATTTCTTTCATGGCTGTGACTGTTTCTTGTACATTCGTCACTGTGTCTTTTACCACCGTATCTGCCACGACGTTTTCCGTTATTTCTTCTGATGTTTGATTCATTGCTTGAAGAATTTTTTGTTTCGTTTTCATTTGATTCATGTTTTTTTGATTGAGAAGTGCTTGCAGCATTACTCGAAGCGTAGCTACTTGAATTACTCGCGTTTGAATTAGAAGTACTACTGGAATTACTAGATGCACTATTAGACGCACTGTTTGAATTACTGCTCGATGAATCACTGTTCTCCTTATTATCAGCATTATTTGACTGACTACTAATAGACCAGCTGGAACTTCTGACACTATTGCTCAAATTACTATTAGAAGCACTATTTGAGCTAGAACTGAATCCACTGCTAGAACCTTCATTTCCACCATTTTCAGATTTTGCACTAGTAGCGCTACTAGAACTATTCGAACTACTAGAGTTGCTAGAACTGCTGCTAGCGCTACTACTGCTGCTGTTAGAAGCGTTTTTGGCGTTTTCACTAGATCCCATGCTTGAGTCATCTTTCTCATCGTTTTCAGTTTGGTGAGACTCATCGTTAGAGCTTCTTGAAGTACTAGCACTACTACTAGAACTGCTACTGCTACTTGAAACGCTGTTTGCGCTAGAGCTTGATTCACTGCTCGTGTCTTCATTTCCACCATTATCAGATTTATCAGATTTTGCACTTTTAGCGCTACTAGAACTACTAGAGTTGCTAGAACTGCTGCTAGCGCTATTACTGCTGCTGTTAGAAACGTTTTTGGCGCTTTCACTAGATCCCATGCTTGAGTCATCTTTCTCGTCGTTTTCAGTTTGGTGAGACTCATCGTTAGAGCTGCTTGAAGTACTAGCACTACTACTAGAACTGCTACTGCTACTTGAAACGCTGTTTGCGCTAGAGCTTGATTCACTGCTCGTGTCTTCATTTCCACCATTATCAGATTTATCAGATTTTGCACTTTTAGCGCTACTAGAACTACTAGAGTTGCTAGAACTGCTGCTAGCGCTATTACTGCTGCTGTTAGAAACGTTTTTGGCGCTTTCACTAGATCCCATGCTTGAGTCATCTTTCTCGTCGTTTTCAGTTTGGTGAGACTCATCGTTAGAGCTGCTTGAAGTACTAGCACTACTACTAGAACTGCTGCTGCTACTTGAAGCGCTGTTTGCGATAGAGCTTGATTCACTGCTCGAGTCTTCATTTCCACCATTATCAAATTTATCAGCTTTTGCACTATTAGCGCTACTAGAACTACTAGAGTTGCTAGAACTGCTGCTAGCGCTATTACTGCTGCTGTTAGAAACGTTTTTGGCGCTTTCACTAGATCCCATGCTTGAGTCATCTTTCTCGTCGTTTTCAGTTTGGTGAGACTCATCGTTAGAGCTGCTTGAAGTACTAGCACTACTACTAGAACTGCTGCTGCTACTTGAAGCGCTGTTTGCGATAGAGCTTGATTCACTGCTCGAGTCTTCATTTCCACCATTATCAAATTTATCAGCTTTTGCACTATTAGCGCTACTAGAACTACTAGAGTTGCTAGAACTGCTGCTAGCGCTATTACTGCTGCTGTTAGAAACGTTTTTGGCGCTTTCACTAGATCCCATGCTTGAGTCATCTTTCTCGTCGTTTTCAGTTTGGTGAGACTCATCGTTAGAGCTGCTTGAAGTACTAGCACTACTACTAGAACTGCTGCTGCTACTTGAAGCGCTGTTTGCGATAGAGCTTGATTCACTGCTCGAGTCTTCATTTCCACCATTATCAAATTTATCAGCTTTTGCACTATTAGCGCTACTAGAACTACTAGAGTTGCTAGAACTGCTGCTAGCGCTATTACTGCTGCTGTTAGAAACGTTTTTGGCGCTTTCACTAGATCCCATGCTTGAGTCATTTTTCTCGTCGTTTTCAGTTTGGTGAGACTCATCGTTAGAGCTGCTTGAAGTACTAGCACTACTACTAGAACTGCTGCTGCTACTTGAAGCGCTGTTTGCGCTAGAGCTTGATTCACTGTTCGAGTCTTCATTTCCACCATTTTCAGATTTGTCTGTCTTTGCACTAGTAGCGCTATTAGAACTACTCGAGCTAGAACTGCTAGAGCTATTAGAACTACTGCTAGTATTACTGCTGCTACTACTAGAAGCAATACTGGCGCTCATGTTAGTTCCTGTACTTGAGTCAACATTATCGTCGTTTTCGGTGTTGCTAGACTCACTGTTAGAGCTACTACTAGCGCTACTGCTAGAACTACTGCTTGAACTACTGCTTGAGCTACTGCTGGATTCGCTGTTGGAAGTTGAAGTTTCATTTTGGGTCTCAGTATCAGTTTCAGATGATGAAGGAAGTGCACAGCCATTGACATTCTAAGAAGAAAATAATAATTCAATTAATGAAAAAATAAAATCAATAAAAATCAAAAGAATAAAAAATCATCCATTTGTTTTCCGCACAATAGTTTAATTGACAAAGAGCACTGGGCCTTGATGTACATAGATTAAACAATAATGCCAAAAACTCGTTTTATTTGATTACTTCATTAGAGTGAAAAAGATTTTGAAATTTCTTAAAATTCAATAATCTTAGTCCTTATGTACACTACTTACATACTTTCATGCACAGTAGAACTGAAACCCTTAATAATTAGGGGGATAGAACTGGGTTTCGTAAATTAATTTTAATTTTAATCCTGATAATGAAGCTCGAAAAAAAGCTACATTTCTTACAAAAATATTCCTGAATGCTTGCAAATCTACAAATATTCAATGAGTTTAAAACACATTATCAACACAATAACCCTGCACGAGTGTTAATTGTGAATTTCTTGAAAATTCCATAATCTAATAACATGACAAAATGTAGATGTTTTAGCGATCATTTTTAATATTTCATGGAATTTTATATTAAATATAAAAAAAATTAACTTACTCTCATAATCGCACATGCCAGAAGGATAAGAAGTCCATATTTTAACAACATGATGTAAGATTTTAGTAGCCTCTTGTTGGTAGAAAATGTGCCAACCCGAGGACGATGAGTGATCACTCCTTTGATAGTCAGTGAGACATCTGCCTGCAGTATTTATTGGAGCTCCGAAAGAGTCATGTCTGCAAATGTTTACAATTATCTTGTTTTGATGAATAATTTAGTGACGCTGATGACAGTCTATATGAACATAAAGTTAACTTTGCTCAAAAATTTAAATGTCTAGAGCTGACTAGGAGGCAGAAATATTTTTTTAAAATATACAATATTTAAAAAAAACCTAATTAAAGGGATAAACCTGTTTCATTTTATATTTAGAAAAATAATACTTATCCAAGTAGTAAGACAGGTTATTCAATCCTATACCACTTCTTGTATAACATATAATCATATAAAGAAATAAATCAAATTATAGCAAAAACAAAATTATCAGTCAATCTTAAAAGTAAATAGAAATTAAGTAGAAATATATTTTTTTAAATTGATGCAGTGACTCATGACCACACCAAGGCCACAAGTTCTGGCGTTAGTTGAAATGTTGGAAGAGCTGAATTTTTTTTGATGTCAAAACTTCAATAAAATGTGGGTAGATAAAAATTATTTTGTATTATTATTGCAAAATTATTTAATATGCTGATGCAAGGCTAATTTTACACTGTATTTTATTAATGAGATTACACATCATAAAAATATATTACATGCACCAAACAGTATGAATCATTTTCAAGCAGTCCCATCCTGAACACAGGTGCATAATATTGCAGAAATCGTCATACATATTTTGATGAGGACAGTCGTCTTAACTTCATTCATATTAATCAATCATTTAAATACTTTTAAAAAATTGCTTGCAGTCACATCTGTGTAAATAACAACTGAAATGCGACCAATCGTCTAAAAAAATAGCATCATTTATCTTATTACTTTTCATAGTCAAATTCTCTACAAAATCAACAATATACTTTAGGTACACAGTTAGGTACATAAAATGAAGAGGAAAAAACACTTAAAAAATTTCACTGACCCGTGGATGATATTCAATTTATCACTTAGGCTATCGCACTCTGCAGTTATAGTACTATTTTAAGCAAAAAAGCTTGGATCGGCATAATTGTGGGTTCCAATAATTATATATGTTCATAAACATTATTTTTAATTAGCAAAATCATCCAAAACCTGACTCAATACTTAAGGTCCAGAATATAAGACCTGAGAATCTAGAAACTTTTCATTTATAATATATTTATTCAGTTATGGTCTTTGTCGTGCTTGACTGCCTGGAATCGAGTAATATAAATTATATCCAGCGTTTCTACTCACCGCTTTGCATCCATAGTTTTAAAGTTGCAACTGTCTAGTGTTATCGGAGGTCTGATTTCTCCATCCAGCTTTCTTACAACAGTCTGATAAATCTTCACCTTCCATCCGGTCTTGAGCCTGGGTCCTCTTGTGAGATTCTTTCTCTTTATGTGCTCCAGCATCTTAAATCCACTAACTACAAATACGATAGTCTAGCTCATCGAATACCTTGTATACAAACTAAACTTTAGATTTGACATAGGATTTTACATTTTTTACAGAAATTTTATTTTTTTCAAAATAGCACCTGTTTGTTAGGAAAATTACTCTATCAACTTTCGAAATTACAGCATTAACACTGGAAATCAGTGGGTTTTTTTTGTGTAACAATACTTGGGACTTCCAGGCCATGAGCTTATTTATTTTTGAAAATTGAAATAGCATAAATTTTTTTCAACACATGTAATGTCAGAATGCTGAAGGCATAGCTTATACATAGCTTAATATTTAATTCATTGATTTTGAAATCAATTTGCCTTACTGCTCCTTCTAGTAAACTGAAGACTATCCTTTAGACTTAGATTAATAAATCAAAAATCCTAGTTATTATAAAATCTAACGTTGTAGTCTCACATTACCCACTTTGGTGAAATTATAAATGTATCAGAGAGCACCTTGTTTTTTCAATTATATAAATAAAATTAAAAAACATCCACAGACATTTCTCTAGATGAATATAATTACTAAATAAATGATTCGGGATTAGTGTTTTTGTGCATTCCCACATTTTTTAGTGATGAAATATTTGAATTTATAAACAATAACAATTTATCACTGAATATATATTATTGGACAAACACATAAAACTGTTCACAGCTGTATCAATAGATAATAAATCTTCTTTAGTGCAATTTGTAGACAATAATCAATCTACCTACATCAATTACGAAATCAACTCGTTGCATTTTTTTACGCATGAAAAAATTTATAATTAGTAGAATATTCCATTAATAATGGGGATTTTCTATTTATTTTAAAATAAACTATCATAATTTTATCAGACTGCTAGACAGACTAAATGCATCAGACACCAGTGTGACTATGGACAGAAGGGGGCATATATTTGTGGGAGATTTTATATAATGGTTATGCAAAGGGATGCAAATTAACAATTAAAAAAATTGTCCTTTTACTCACCATAATTTTAAGAAATCAACTGAAAAATATTCAAAAAGAATTTACAAGAAGGTTGAATGCACTTGTCAATTCTTTATTATATTTAAATCGTGTTATCATAATGCAATAACACATCTCTTAACTAAACAATGCAGTATCAAACTCCAATCGTAGAATGCAAATTTCGATTATTAAATTGCATAGATCAAATGCACTGAGCGCCAAGAAAGGAATGATAATTTCATATCATAAGACAATAATAAATTATAAAAAATTTGTTTTTTTTATTAAAATCAATTATAAACAATAATATATAATACAATAACTTCATATCACAGTTAGCTTACCAGTCAGTTAAAATAACACTAGTACATATTATATGATGAAATCGCATCTACTAGGAAATGTCCCACCATGCGTACTGTGTTTTTATAAAATATAATAGAATTTATCTTTCTGAAATTAAATTAAATAAAAGAAAATATTTCATAAGTACATACATGTATATTCATATAGGAAAATAATTGCAAAAAATATGTATACTTACATTTTATTCTATCAAATCTCATTTAGGTAAAGAGGAGCCGGGGAGATGTTGAGCATTCAAAGTTTTTTAAAAAGCCTCTTCATTATATCTCTTCTTTGAATTTTTGAGAATTTCATTTCAATTCATCTGAAAATCAAAAAAATAATTAAAATATGTACATATAAGATTATTTTGTTGTAGCAATGAATACACCCCGTATTAAATTTGAGAGAGCAATTAAAATATAATTGACCTATAGCTAATATTTCTGTAACCTGTGCAAACACCAAACCTTACTTAAAACTCTCCCAGATCCCAATTTCGAAGACACACACGACAAGAAATACTCTCCACAGACGACTGGGAGAGTTCTGATGATTCTCCGCTATCAAGGGCATTTGGAAGGATAACCCGTAACGAGAAAAAGCGAATCCCTTTTCAACCAAATGCCACAATGGCAGTGTTAAGAGTCTCATCATTTGTTGACAACGAAAAAAGATAATCAAAAAAAAGAATTAAAAAAAATTATAACGTGTGGTTAAAATAAATTGTCAATGCAATTCAAAGAATTGACAGAAAATTATCAACTTCATGACTCACAACAGACAATATAGACAATTCAATAGATTTATTCTGAATATCTTCTATAAAACAGCGCTCAACAAACCATCAAGTTTCGGTCACACAGCACTGGAGCCGACATCAATTCAGACGCCAAACATCAGATGTTTTATCAGGCCCAGTTCTGACTGTAAACAGTGGCTGATCATTTAGAAGTAAAAATTTCAAAAATCATTTCAAACCCCTATCATAAAGAAAATTGTAACTGTACATGAGAATCAAACATATAAGCGAAGTGCACGCCGGTGATCATTTCATGCTGAAAAGTAAAGTTGTTTTATATAACCTCAATACGAGCATCCCCAAGATTGAATACGATCCTTTAAGTTTGTTACGGACTGTCTGTGTGGGGATGGAACAAATGTGTATTCAACAATAAACTTACCAAGTAGCGATCATACTTGACAGGCGATGGCTCTTGAATATTCTGCAGAACCAGAGATAAACTTTCCATCGGACAACGACGAGATTCTCCACCCGGACAGTCTGAGAAGTCAAACTTCGGAGCTTGCAGAACCAGGCTTGAATAAATCAAAAATTCTTCCAACAAAGAAACATCGCGAGACTTCAGACACCTCGACAGACCACTCTGGATTCAAAACTTTCAAATGTATAGGAACCGTATTGTTCAGATTGAGAACTCTCCTCCATGCTGCAACTATTTTCTTTACTAACTTCAAATACGACTCATAATGATTTCAAAAGTTAAGAATGCATTCACAAATATTATCAAAGCCAAATTTGACATATTGAAGTTTGAGTGATACATTCTCAAACATTGAAAATTCAATTGAAAACTGAGATCCTGGATTGGTCTGGACATGAAGTAACAACTTTCTCACTTGGAGAGAATAATATTCAATTATCTATAACTTTAAAATACAATTAATGAACTCTTAGATAACCATTATATAACATTAAAATAATCTATTTTAAGAAACAATTCAGGTACAATTTACCTTATTCATAATAGTTGACCTTTATTATTTTTAAATTGTCCTTGCAAATGAGTGTAATTTTTCAAAATAATCTATTAATCTTAATTTTTGAATTCAATTTTTCCCTAAGATCCACAAAACCATAAAAGATGAACAACCAACCTGCTTACCTTTATTCAAGAAAAAAAATTCCAGAACACCCATGTTTACATAAGTAGCTTGAATTACTAAAGCAAAGAAAAAATGAAAAAACAACTCTTGAAGGAAGAAAACGACAACTCGCATCAGGCAGCCAAGTAAAATATGCAGATGCAATGTGAAAGGCATTTGAATATCACATAAGAAGATATAATTAAAAAAAGTTCTAGTGTTGTAGATCTTTACCTGTGAAATTGCCATTTAATGTTTAAATTGATATACTATGGTCAATCAATCATCATTATACTCATGTAATTTTAACAGTTGCTGATTTGTGGCCTGAGCATTGTTAAACAGAAATCAATGAATCGTTTGTCCAAAGTCCAGTCCAACAGGCGAATTTTTTTTCAGCTGTATCTCTTGCAGCTTTCCGTCTGCTGTGTATATAGGAAAAGCAAATCACCAGTCTCGGTTGTATAGTCACAAGCCCTTCTATCGTCGTTTGTGATTCTTTACAGTAGATAACTGTTGTTACAGTGTCGCATGAAACTGTAGTAAATAACACCAGTTGCAGGACCACCAGACAGTTATCATGGGCATCTCTTGATTGATTGACCTGGATCCAGCCTTTGAGATTAACGAGTCAATTGAGTCCATTGCAAGCTTCAATATGTTTTTTTTGCCTGTTTATGCACCTCTTAGGGTTCTCATTTTTTATGCTTCTTACCGTCAGCTTAATATGACACTGAATGCTCTTAGATCAACCTAGTTTGAGAGGGATCTGCTTCTAGTGTAACGGGGCATCTGAGAGACTCATTCTTGACATTGAAATTTTCAGACTAGCTCAAGATATTACTCCCACGATGGAACTTATATTAAAAAATGACAAATCCAAACATAAACAAACGTAGACCGATTTTGAGTAGTAAAATATTTTGAAGTGGCCAGTATAAAAATCGGCAACTTCATAAGTAAAGATCTATTATTTGTATTCTTATCATTTGTATAATACAATGCGAAAAAATCATTTTAATTCCAAATCATTCAACATCAAAATTTCAATTAAAAATAATTCTGTAATGAAACACCAAACTTAAAAAGTTAAAAAAGAGAGATAAACAAGTTATGCAAAATATGGCAACATTGTATACAAAAATCACCAGAAACTTAATGATGTACTTAAAAAATATATATAATAAAGTATTCTCTAAAAAAATCAACTGATTTCAACAGTCAGGGTATGATTATTTAAAAACTGAAATATTACAATAAATAATATGATAAAAAACCATGAGTAGAGACAAATATTTATTATATGATACTAATATTCCAACTGTATACAAAAATACACAAGAAAAAGTAAAATAATATTTTGAACGGCGACAATAACACCACAAATATTCTCATAATTTGAGTACTGGTACTAAAACGATACCGAGCACTATTACGCACGGTAAAATGAAGAATGAGAAGAGTCCGTCATTTGGTAAAATATTCACATGAAGGCAAATCCCCTAACGAAACCTAGTAGACTAAAGACAATATTGTCACCTTAAAATGTTAAAAGTAAGACTTCCAATTAAATCTAGAATAAACACTCTTCCGTAAACTACAATAGCAGCTGTCCCCCTGAGATGTATGCAAACAGCGTCACTAGCACATCCTAAACATCAATACATTTAGAATATTCTAGCCTTATTATTTACTACCATGATTAGAAACAAAATCCTAAAGCTAATTCAACTTTGAAAAAATATTGTTGTTTAAAATTTATCTCCTATATTTACGAATAATCTGAATGAATATTTAAAAAAAAATGTTGACCTGTTACTTGCTCACTAAATTCAGTTCTAGCACTCAAAGTAGCGAACATCAATTGTCCTCCCATCGATGCGAGTCCTGTCAAACATTTCTGTACAAAACGTTAAGGAAATTATCCATCCAAACACGACATCACCAAATGGTAACGGCATCAACGCAATAATAACATTATGTACATAAATAAAACAATAAAATATTTATATAGCTCATCTATAAAATCTATATCAAAATCAGTTGTAAAATTACAATTTCACATAATTTTAAACCAATGCTTCTGAACGAACTCATTTAAAATTGGATATCAATGCTGAAAGAGGAATTGACTTAGCAGCTAGACAACTAAAACAAACCTTTTCAGATGAATCAAAATTTTCATCTATGATCTGAAAGATCTTTGTCAATAGACTGTAAACAGAAAACAATAAATGAAAACAAATAATAAAGGATACTGATAGCTCTAGCGGCTCCCCACTCACTCTGGAAGCGAATGACGGCTGTCTCGGAGTCCAGCTTCTCTGTAAACTTCACCTCTCCCGCCTCACCAAATTTCTCACGCAGGAGCTGCCAAGTCACCGAAGCTGGTAGCTACAACACCACACAGTCACTTTATAATATTTCTAGCAAAATCGCAATGACATTTACTATTTTCTCTAGCACTCAAGTCAAAACCGTGTTTCTGAATATCAATAAATATACTTGTCCCTCAATTTATTAATATTCTAGATGACAAGAAGATTCTACATTTCTAATCTCTAACTGAAAACTGAGTAAATTCCTCTGAACTACATTATGGCCTTCACAATGCTCTCTAAGCCATAAGTCAACAGAATCAACTTTACTTCTAGAAAATACTATTTTTAAAGCAGAATTAAACATTTTGGATGAAATTACTGAATGACTTGCCATGTTAATTGGTACACCGACAGCAATGGATAACAATAAATTACTCACGTGGCGAGCGACAACGATGTCCTTGGACTTGGGTTGGACTTCACCCTGAATCTCGTCACGGCTGTCACGCTCGTTGCGATCGTTGCGAACACTGCGATAATTGTTCATAGGGGACGCAGAACGGTTGTCGTTGCCAGAACGCGAGGGTGGAGGATAGTTCACGGTGTTTTGAGAGTTACCCCGTGAATAGTTGTTCATGTTGCCACTGTTGCCATTATTTCCCATGCCTGAACAAACACATAATTAATTGTAATTACATTATTAAATTCTAGTTTATTTAAAAATACATTTTATAAACTTACTGATAGCTATATTATAAAATTCCCTATATAGCTATCTACAAGTTCATTACAATTGTATATCTAAATAAAATAAATTTGACAAATTAAAATAAATAAAAACACTAAAAACCCAAAATGGAACAAAAAGATGACCTACCAGAAAAGGAATTGCTAGAGAGGTTACCAATCTGCGAAGATTGCATGGTGTTATTCTGTGAGATGTCTTGCAGGCCCATGGAGGCCATGGTAGCCATGCTCGTGCCCATATTGCCTATACCCGCCATGCCTGTCCCCATGGTCCCTCCCAGTGTACTGCCCATGCCAGCCATGCCACCCATGGCGCTGCCCATGCCTACTCCCATGCCCCCTCGCAGAGCTGCCATCTCCAGAGCTGTACACGTCAACCCGCCTGCTGTTGTAAGGTTGTTCATGTCACCAGAGGCCAGACCCTAGACACCCAAGGTTACTTTTCAGTTGAGCTATATGCAATAACTACACCCATACCTCGCTATACGATCGCTCTTTATACGGCCTTTCGCTATAACGGCCCTTTTCAATTAAGGCACGTTTTCGATATACGGTCAAAAATTTTTCGCTATAACGGCAAAAAAAACTTTTTTTCGGTGTTATTTTGTTTACGAGCGTTATTTAGTGTGTGCTCATAGAGCGGCCGGTTTAGACTTGTCTGTGAGTGTTTTATGTACATATTTATTACTGATTGTTACACATTAACTGGAAAAATTGGAAATAATTAGGGACATTTTTGGTACGTAAATACATATGTATGTATGTACAAATTAATTTTTTTTAATGTATATTTTTTTATTAAACTTATTTTAACTATTGATTATATGGATTAAGGACAATAACAAACGGAGAATGCCAATGAGTCAAATGACTATCCAGGAAAAGACTTGTATTTTCGAAAATTTGAAGAAAGGAGATACCGATGAATCTGCTAAAGATGTCACATTCCAAGCAAGCCGAGGATGGTTTGAAAAATATAAAAATAGATTTAATTTGCATAATTTGAAAATGAAAGGTGAAACAGTTAGCGATGATGAGGCCGCATCTAAGGAATATCCCAAAATTTTAAAGGGAATTATTGAAAGAGGTGGTTATAAACCTGCACAAGTGTTTAACGTAGACGAAACAGGACTTTATTGGATGCCAATGCCTGATTGCACGTACATTTCAAAAACCGAAAAATCTGTGCCTGGTTATAAGGTGTCTAAAGAACAATTAACTTTGCTATTTGGTGCAAATGCCGCGGGTGATTTTAAGCTAAAACCACTTTTAATATATTTGTCCGAAAATCCAAGGCCTCTTAAAGGACTAAATAAAAATCAATTACCCGTCGTATGGAAATCCAACGAAAAATCTTTTATGACTAAAGCTACTTTTGAGGATTGGTTCAAAAATCACTTTTGTACAGAAATGAAAAAATAACTTAACCAACAAGGCTTTGCTAATTTTGGATAATGCACCAGGGCATCCTACTAATTTATCCGAGCTATCTGAAGATGTCATGATTGAGTACCTTCCGAAAAATACAACAGCTCTGATCCAACCATTGGATCAGGGTGCACTAGCCACTCTTAAGGCATATTACCTACGCCGAATTTTCCGACAACTTATAAGGGAAACCGATGGTAAAGCTTCAATTAAAACATTTTGGAAAAACTATAACACCAAGGATGCTGTTGACAGCATCAGTGAATCATGGAAGGAATTAAAATTAACAACAATGAACCATGTTTGGAAAAAAATATGGCCAGAATGTGTAAAAAGTGTTACATATTTAACAAATTTGGAACCGATCCCATTGAATTTGTATTAGAATAATTGATTCCTTATACGGCTTTTCGCTTTGCAGCCAAGTTTCGTGGAACGTATCTAGGCCGTAAAGCGAGGTATGGGTGTATTTTTTAATTATTTTTCATTTGAATGAAAAAAGTGTAAATATTTTTTTATCAATAAACTGTGCCACAAAATGACATTTCATAAAGGCAGGCATTTTACATGTTGTTGATGTTGATTTTTGATGACAATGTCCAAACAAAACATATATAAGTCTAATGATATCAGTTTAGAAATAACTAATCAAATAAGAATGTACAATGACATTTAAAATTTATTAAATAGGCTGTACCTGCTGTAAAAGCTGCGACTGCAGTGTGCCAAGACCAGAAAGTCCGAGCGCCTGCAAGTTGATGCCGCCTCCGAGACCGGCTCCAAGAGCACTCGCATTAGCAAGGCGGCCGTTTAAGGTGAGTCCTGATGCAGGCACAGCGCCCAAAATTCCATCTCCAAAGCCAGTAGCAGTAGCGGGAGCACCCACAGTGCCGGTGAGTTGTGTCTGATGCGGGAGGTTGCGGGCTACATCATGCAGCGGCTCACCATTGGGCCCGAGTCCCAGTCCAATACTCTTGAGTCCTTCGGGAAGACGTTTCTCAACGGGCTTATCAGCAGTCACGCGATCCATGCGGACAGTAAGTTTTCGGTCGTAGAGAATTTGCTTGTCAAACATCGAGATAGCCTTTAAAAGTTGGACCAAAACATTTCAGTATCCATTACAAAAAAATAACAAAATTGTCTTTTTGATATAAATTAATGTATTTTTTTTTTTTTTGTAAAATGACACTTTTAGGATTTTTGGCATTTGTTATCATTTTCTTATCAAAATAGATAATAAATATTTGTGCTGAATAATTAATGAGTAAATACAAGATTCAAATAATTGTGAAATCGGTAGACAAAAGAATATTCAAAAACTAGCACACACCTGCACAGCTTCCACAGGATGATCATACTCTATTATAGCAAAACCTCTGCTATTACCTTCTTTATCCAAACTGAGATCAATATTCCTGACTTTTCCGGCCATTTTGAAGACTTCCTTTATTTTAGCTCTGTCTACTTTGTAGTCCAGCTAAAAGATGTAAGTGAATAAATAAAGTAATAAAAATGAATGCAATATAAATAATAAGGGATGATTGTACTAACTCACATTAGCAACAAATAAGCGATTGAAGAGTGGACCGTGCACAGCAATAGATTCCAAAAACTGCGCACTGAGTCCATAAGTGTTGAAACGCTCAGTATTGTTCATTCCTTGATTATTATTATTACTGTTGACATTTCGGAGATTGCTCCAGTGATGTCTGAAAAAATTATTTTTATTTTCATTAAAAACACAACTGTTCACCATAAAAATGGCCAATGTATTTTACATTGCGACTTTATTTATCTAAAATAGTTATATATAATATTGATGAATGTATTGGCAGTATGCATTAATTTTAAGGATTTTTTTCGTGAAATTGGAACTTTATTATAAAAAATTGGTACAATATTTTCTATTCAAAGTATTGTCCATCGCTAGCCACTACTTTTTCCCATCTTTCGGGCAAATTATCGATTCCATCCCAAAAGAACTGTTCGTCTTTTGAAGCCAAGAAAGAATCAAGCCAATTTTTGATACCCTGTTCAGAAATGAAGCGTATTCCAGAAAGGGCATTCTGCATCGATCGAAACAAGTGGTAGTCGGAAGGGGCAAGGTCTGGGCTATAAGGCGGGTGAGGCAGAACTTCCCATCCACTGTTTTCCAAATATGTTTTAACCAGTTTAGCAACATGTGGTCGAGCATTGTCATGATGGAAAATTACAGACTCGTACCAGGTCGCATATTCTGGCCGTTTTTCTGCCAATCCTCGCTTCAAACGCATCAATTGTTGTCTGTAGAATTCGCCCGTGATAGTTTGGCCTGGTTTCAGCACCTCATAATGGGTGACACCCTTCTGATCCCACCGACTTCACAGCATTACCTTGGCGCCATGAATATTTGGCTTGGCCATCAATGTTAATGCATGTCCGGGCTTACCCCATGATTTTTTTACGATTCGGGTTGTCGTAGTGAATCCATTTTTCATCACCAGTGACGAAATGATGCAAAAACAACTTCTTTTTGTGGCATTCAAGCAGCATTTTCGAAATGCAAAATCACTTTTCAACGTCTCTCGGCTTCAATTCATGTGCTCAAGCTCAAGCTCAATCAACTCCCAATGATTCTGCGAGTTCTGTTTGCTTTTGACACGAGTCTTTATCGAACAATGCCTCTAATTCTTCATCTTCAAATATTTTTGGTTGGCCTGGACGCTCTTTGTCATACACATTAAAATCACCACTTTTAAAGCGTCGAAACCAGTACTCACACGTTTGTTGCAATGGAGCATGTTCACCATAAACTTCACACAGCAATCGGTGACTTTCAGGTGCTTTTTTCTTCCAATTGAAACAGAAAAGTAAAGCTTCCCGCAAGTTGCGTTTTGTTGGTACAAAAGTTGACATATTGAGAGCTCAAAAAAAAATGTATACACTTCAGCGATATGACATATACTGAAAAATAAATCGTAATAATGACGCTTCACAATGAAGTTAAATAAAGTATAGCCTGATTCGATTCAATACTAGTAACACCATCTCTTAGAAAATCTTTAAAATTAATGCATACTACTAATAACTTTTGATGATTGTGGCTACAGTGAAAATCATGGCACCATTTACAATAAAAACTAATTCAAGATTCAGTGGTTAGCATAGCAACAAAAAGCATGTTTTCATGCATTTATATCCATAAATCACTTTCAGTTTAAAAAGAAGAAAAACTGTTCGATAGAAAAATTACTTAAATTTTCTATAATTTCCCTTTATTCTATAAAATCAATTTTAACCTCTATAAATAATCATCACAAAATTGTGCAATATACCTCTGTTCTTGATTTACACCATCTCGGTCATCTTTATCTGGTTTACTTCCTGTGAACTGTCCATGATCGAATTTTTCGCGTGAGTTGCCTGTCAATGAATTTTTTTAATTTTAATACATTTTTAAGATAAATAATTTGTAAGGGTTTGATTTTCCACACACGTCCTAAGTATAACAAGCTCTTGGGCTCAACTCATTTATCTCCACCAATTCCTAATTTTCAGTGAGCCTGACTTCGGTCATAGACTTCCGTAGCAGTCGAGCTCGTAATCTTAATTCTTGCACCAACTAAAGAGTTGTTTTTTTATCAAACAAACCAAACTAGACCTTGTTATAATAAATATCATGATAGAATACATAATATTTAATACTAGATGACCAAATAGATTATTGTTTCAAGAAACCAAGCCATAAGAAAAGAATCCAAATCTAAAATTTACTAATTATTTTTAAGTTAAGCTGCAATATGTTAGCGGGTTTTGGTGGGAGTTGTTAATGGCAATTATTTTTATTACTAGGCTATTATATTAATTTAGATTAATGTCAATCAGAATGCGTTTTTATTTACCCATGCAGGTATTAGTATGTTTATGTGATTAAGCACATTTTTTCATACATTGAAAACGATTAAAGAAAACTCTCAGAAAATATCATCGTAATATCATCCCTCACAAGTCACGATGATATTTTCTGAGAGTTTTCTTTAATCGTTTTCAATGTATGAAAAAATGTGCTTAATCACATTACTAGGCTATATCAAGTTATGATTAATGTTCCAATTTGGTAGCATGAGTACTGGAGAAGTATTTCTTGGAAATGGCTCCAGTACAGAAGCCAAAACATCGGAACATCGATCAAAACATAATGCAATTTAATAACCAAGAAAATAAATCGAAATTGAAATACCCCCCAATGAAAGCACAGAAACGTGTAGTGAAAAATTACAGCAATAATACCCAACATATTACAGTAAAAAAAAATACGTCAATTATTACTAAAGTATACACTTATTACTACTAGAAGTATCTTATATTTAAAAAGTAAATTGAAAGTACCGAAGTCTTCTTTGATAACAAGTTTCCTTCCCTGCAGAGGGAACCGGTGCATGACTTCAAGAGCCTTCTTCACTGATTCAGAATTAGAGAATTCCACAATACCACACCCACGAGGCTTATCATTCTCATCATTGAATAATTCTACATAGGCCACATCACCCACCTAAAAATTATTTACATCTTAAACTTAATTGTCAATTTTTACATTAATTCCATCAATAAAATACCTTCATAATTTTATACAGATTTTTTTGCAATAAGAGAGACTTAGTTTATTGTGTATGCTTATTTTTATAAAGATTAAAAAGTGGAAAATATGTACCAATAATTCATTTTAGATTTATTTAACTTACATGTTGTCTAAAGAGATCTTTAACATCAGTCCATTTGAATTCATATGGTACATTTGATACATAAATGCGATTTTCTTTCCTTTTATCACTTGACCGTTCCCTTGGATTCAGATCAGAAAATCGAGATGGCCTGTCACCTCTCCTGCTTCTATCTCGATCTCTCTGTTCACCACTGTGACTACTATCTGCGTCCATGATGAATGAATTGACACTGAAAACAAATCACAGATGAAAACTACCATAAAACTAATGATATAAATAATAAGCAACTTGAAAACGTCTAAGGAAATGAAAACCTTTTTACAATAATTTAACATATATTGGCTATGAAGTTTATTGTCAAATTGAAAAGAATTACTCAGCATGCAGATAATCGTTAGCTAACTTTTACAACAACAATAATCTTCATTTAATTTAAGCTCCCACCTATTTCAGAAATTACACCCATGGAAATAGACCAAAACATGCAGAATGACACAAAATATACTATCGGTAGTATGAAAGCACTAGAGCATATTTCATTTTATAAACGCAACAATTAAAGATAATAATAAATGTGGCTTTTGAGGATGAATATTATAATAAAGATAATAAATAAGAATCTACATAATTTGTACACAATAACATGGGACCACGCAAGAATAAAGGTATATCGTATAACTACTGTATGTCTTACTGAATGACATTATAATAGATGTTTCAAGAAATATTGTTACCGAATCCAATTTTTTTATTAAAAAAATTACAATCCAAGTGTCGAAAACCGGTAACAAACACACAGACGAAAATATAAAGAAATAATCATAAAATTGACAGAAATAAATAATATGCTTATAAAATCTTGTCTATGGCAATAAAAACACAAAGCGTCATTAATATTCAGCATATAAAAACAAAAAAAATAAGCAATGAGTCGTCTTCAAGATAATTTTAAAAATCTAAATATATATCTTTGTAATATTTATGGAGTAGTAAATCAATATTAAGTTAAACAAAATAATACCGCTATACTTAGATATTTTAATCTACTCATGCTTTATTTATGGTAACAGATCTCAAATCCTTTTATTTGATAAATCATAATTTTTCGAGCGCATGAACTCAACTAATATTAAAAGTATTATTTTAAGTTTTTAAATAGTAGATATTATCGATTTAATTTTTAAAGCAGTATTTGTTATTCTCATCCAATTAGCAAAATACTAACCAAAAAAATATTTTATACATTACTTGGGTTTCAAATCGCATTGTTTATACAAGGTTTGTTTCATTAGTACCGTTTTATCCAAATTACAGATTGCTTCTCATTATTGAATTTACTCTATTATTAATTAAATATTACATTTGCATCAAAGTTGTGTTTTTTATGCGATTAATTAAAACAAATAATATTTAAAAACACAAAACTATATTTTTTAACTTAACTAAATATTTGCGGCGTAATTTTATTGCTCACCATTATTGGAAACAATAAAAATATCATTACAATAATATATAATATAAATTTACATATTCCGGTGTTTATCAGCGACACGGTATATTTTTAAGAGAAAAAAGTGATCAGACGTTTCTCGTATTTTTTTTTTAGTTTCGATTAAAAAAATACTGCTATTCTAAATTTAAATAAAGTTGTTTTTTTTTTTTTTACTTTTCCGGACAATATAATAAGCATTTTAAAATTTAGGCTTCACTGCGTACTATGAAAAGTTTGCACGTATATGTATATGTACATGTACCATAAAATATTACTATCTCATGTTTCTTGTGATCTCAGAGACAATAACGAATTTTGTGCTCTTACAACACCGGATGTAGTATGGTCGAGATTGGCCACCTTGTTTGATGTTTTTCGTCGCAATAATGGCTGCCCTGTCAAATATCAGTCGCGTCAAGTTGGGTTCACAAACATTTTTCACCTCCTCGGAGCGATGCAGGGAATGGCCTGCCCTAGTTAATTAGAGATTTTACCGCATAGTCTGTCTACGGGAGCATGGAGCAGGCTAAAACTAATACACCAAGACTATTTGTGTCATCAGTTGTTGAAAATAAGGACGAATTAGAGGAGGTAGATAGAGATAATTGCAATATTTTTAACAAAGGACTCAGAAATGGGTAGCCATATCCGTCATAAGCGAAGGGTCGCCGCCAGAGGCGACACTGATATTTACCATTCGCGCTATTATTTAAAAATAAAATATCTTGTTTTTAACTGAAATAATCAAAACATGCTAATATTGTTAGTTTTGAGCTTTGGACTTGTATTGGTAGCTTTTGTACAATAATAAATCTTTTATTTTTATTTCAGAGGTATGAACGCGCCTATAGCTTTCTGCAGGGAATAATTTCTGGACTCGGCGAAAAAGAAGCTCACGATGCACTTAATAATGCGGTCAGCAAGGATAAGAGCCACGAAGACGTGTCTTTGGGACTGTTGATGGGCATTTTGACGGAACCTTCCAACTCTGCTAAATACTACAGAGACCTCACTCTCGTGTCTAGGGATGGTCTCGCATCTGTGCTCGCTCATCTATCAACTCTCATATTGGAAAGATACCTTCGGTTTCACGACACAGCTAGAAGTCAACTGATATGGCTGGTCAGGGAAATGATACGAAATGCTGTCACTAACATAGACAATATATGTTGGAACTTGATGAGATACGCCTCGGGGGGAGACATTACACCCAAGAACGTACATCTCACCGAGTCGTTACTGGACATTTATATCGAAAATAAATCGTGGTTGGACAAGTTCCCAGTGCTTATTTGTTCTGTGGTGTATACGTACTTGCGTCTAATAGAAGACCACAACACTCCCGCCCTACTCAATTTGAGACAGAAGGAAGTGAACTTTGTAATTGCGCTTATAAGAGAACGATTTTCAGACGTCATCACTTTAGGTAGAGATCTTGTGCGACTCTTGCAAAATGTGGCCCGGGTCACTGAATTCAACCAGCTGTGGCAAGACATTCTTCTCAATCCCAAAACTCTGTGTCCCTCCTTCACTAATGTTTTGCAGTTACTACAGACGCGGACGTCACGGCGCTTCTTACAGTCGCGCCTCACACCTGATATGGAAAGGAAGCTTGTCTTCCTTACTGCCTCTGTTAGGTTTGGCAACCACAAGCGCTATCAAGAGTGGTTTCAGCGTCAGTATCTGGCCACTCCCGAGTCCCAATCTTTACGTAGTGACATGATACGCTTCATTGTAGGAGTAATCCATCCCACTAATGAACTTCTTTGTTCTGACATCATTCCACGCTGGGCTGTCATCGGTTGGCTGCTCACTACTTGTACCAACAGTGTGGCTGCATCAAATGCCAAACTCGCTCTCTTCTATGATTGGCTATTCTACGAACCTGACAAGGATAACATTATGAATATCGAGCCCGCCATTCTTGTCATGCATCATTCTATGCGCTCGCACCCCGTAGTCACCGCTACCCTCTTGGACTTCCTGTGCCGAATTATTCCCAATTTTTATCCTCGATTAACTGACAAGGTTCGCTCAGGTATCTTCAACTCTTTGCGTCAAATTACGGAGAAGAGAGTACTGCCAACACTTTGTCCGCTGTTCGACTCTCCTAAACTAGATCGAGAACTACGGGCTGCAGTTCGGGAGACTTTTGGAGAGTTCTGCACAAGTGGCGAAGCGGCAGGTTCCACGCGATCCGATGAGACGGCTGGGCCAGGGCCTCCCGAAGAGCCTGCCTTTTCGGACGAGGAAGAGGAACCACCTTTGGTGATTCACACTGAAGAGGACACAGATGATGATGATTTGCCACTTTCAGAAGTGCGTGGACGTGAACGTGGCAGTGGTGAAGAGTTGGCAGCAGGGTTGCCAGCAGGAGTTCGAGGTGCAGCACAGCGTGTGCTAGCAGAAGAGCGGCGAGAGGAACAGGAACGTGCAGCTGGTGAGCTGTTGAATGCTGCAGCAGCAGCGGCATTAGATGTAGAGGCAGTAGCAGCTCTGGCAGAGTTTCTAGCTGCCGCTCTAGCCGAGGCGCCACCGCCACCACTACCCCCGTTGCCTGATCCGCCGGCACTCTGTTCTACGGCAGCAGGCCCTCTGGCTGCGATGTTTGCTTGTCTTGCCTCTGACTCTCGCGTCGAAGAAAAAAAGCGACGCCTTGTGCTTCGGCTTTTCCGTGAGATCCACCTGCAGAACTCTTTTCCAAATGTGGGTTTCCTGCTGCTCTTCTACCTCAAGGTCATCTATGTGTCAGAAATTAACCTGCTGACTGATCCTGATAAGAAAAAGGGTGTCCCTTTCCAGAGCGACCTTTACAAAGACTACTGCCAGAATATAGACTTAAAGCTGGATGCATGTCTCGCCAGAGACTTGAAAGCTTGTCAAGAGTGCGATGCCAATATGTTGTTGTGGCTTATTCCGGATGTGTTTCGGGAGTTTAAGGATGCGGCACAAAATCACATTGGTATCCTACACTCGGTGGTGTCCACGGTGGACGCGCGTCAGTTACAGGACCTGGTATGCCAGACGCTGCAAGGTAATCTGCTGATGTTCAGATCGGAGGATATAGTTGCAGTGTTAACGGCCAGTTTGTCTTGGGAGACTTTTGAGCAGTACTGCTTGTGGCAGCTTCTCACAGCGCACGACATCTCCATTGACGATGTGCTGCCCGTACTGCCTTCACTGCGCGCTGGTTCGCACGCGGAGGCATTGACATCCATCCTTCTGATGTTGAAACAAGAGCGACCCACAGCTGAGGTGGTGCGTCAGTTGCTGAGCCGAGAAGCGGCCCCTGGTGGAGATGCATTTGTCACGTCAGCGCTCATGTATTGGTGCCAAGACTACGAAGATAAGCTGGGTGACCTAGTGTCCACCCTGTTGAGCACACGCTACCCCGGCACTAGTCCTAACAAGCGGAAACGTTCCAAGCAGTCTGTCTCGGCTCTCACTTCTCCCACAGCCAATCAGGTAGGAGCCTTCTAATTTTTTAAGTCCTAGTTATATAATTAGTTTACCTCCCAATCCAAGTTATATATGGATGCTCAGAATAAAGTAGTAAGTGAAGGTGCTACATAACCTCAATAGATGTTATGTTGTCATTACAATAATATAGTCAAGGAAATACACAAGTACAACTTCTGATTCATAATATGATTGTCTTCAATGACGCTTGAATATAAACTTAAAATTATGAAAATATTCAATTATATTTATGCATCTCAGAGGTTTTTATATATACATACAGCCAAGCTAAAGGTATTCTCAGAATTTAAACTTGTTGACGAAGCTCTCGATAATGGAGCAATATTACATGAACACTTTATCTAACAGAGTTTTACTTTGGGATATTCTTGCTAAGATTTTTTTTATAGATGCTAAGTTTAATAAAGTCTATAACTGACCTCTAATCTCTATATTTTATTATTAGTAAATACAAATTTTCCATTTAGATATTTATAATTTAAATAACATTGTGAATTAATTTATAAGAAATTATTTAAACTCAAAACTTATACCAAGTACTCGAGCTCGATGCCAATAAATTTGTTAAAGAATGTAAATCAGGCACTAACTGCTTTAGTAATTGAAATTACTTCTTCAAAATATAGATATTTAGTTTTGATTTATGGGAATATAATGATAAGGTAATTTCTTTGCCGTGTACCCGGCATATAGTAAACATTTATGACTGGCACACCAACACCTCTGGCTTAGAAAGCAAATATAAATGTGAAATGATAAGTAAAGGTGTGCCAGACTACTTGATAATATTTTCCAGTTGCTGATATTACTTCTAGTGAGTATTCACTGAAAATATATGAATTTACTTTAATTAAATTTCAGAAATAATGAAAAAAAAATAGTATTTTATAGAAACAACATCGGCATAAAATTTATGAGGAAATTGTTTTTTTCCTATTCTATAAAAATTATAATATATTTTTTATAGAAAGTTTTCTTTTTAAACATTGTGTTTCTCTCCAATGATATATGTTATTTATGAACACTTTAGCAATTTACATGTAATAAATTATACATATATTCTTATCCTTGGACAATAGAATAATTAGTAGGCATACTGATAGTAATTATTGTTAAAAATTACAGGTGTTGGGACACCTGGAGCAAATGAGGCTATGCTGCTTCAGACAGAATGATATGTCTTTCTACAACTTGGAGTGCATGCAGAAGGCTCTTCAGCAGGCGCAAGCCCACAGTACTGAACCGGTTAAGGTACATATTTATACCATTATACTACTGCTGATCCCTTTTGGCATAGTCCAACATCTGTTATGCCATGAAAAATATGTATGCCACATGATATCGCTTATAGTTTACATTAAGAGATCCAACACAACAAATGTCACTTTCACTTTCTCACTCAAGCGAATAAACAGCTACTTGTATCACAAACCATGAATTGCGCAGCTCAGGTTTTGACAGAATAATAGCATAATGATGCCTGCCACTGCATTATTTCTAATGTTAATTATTTCGAAACATTTTGGGATTTTTTTTTGAGAGATTGGTTTTGTGGAATTGCATTTTCTTATCCTTGACTTTACTAGTGTAGCAGTATAAGTAAAAAATTAGTTATAAAAAAAATATCTATTTCAGATTTATTTTTTTATTTTTGATTTTTTTTTCTATTTGTGTTCAGTTTAATACAAAGTGTTCAAATAACTCGATAATTTGGATATGTATTGCATGAGAGGCATTCAGTTTCTAACTATGGAGCTAAATTGACGAAGTAGGATTATTAAAATTTTAGATGTTTGTAGACCAATTCAATGTATTGTTTTTTAATAGAATATATCAACTGTATCAAATAATTTATCTCAATATGTGTTGAAACTGTGAAAACACTTTTACTTTTTATCTGCACTTGAAGACTGTACCGACAGTAAGTTTTAATTTAAGTAAATTAGTTTCAATACTAGTTTTTTTGTAAAAAAAAAACCTTAGTGTTTTAGAAAGCATTACCAGGAGCAGTACTTGTGATGCAGCGGAAACATTTCTAGCTTCTAGCACAAGAAGCAGGATTGAATTAATAATTTGGTTGTATGATAGAGGGTACAGCATTGGTCAAATTTTATCTTTTCTATTCTAGTAGTGAAGTTTATCAAAATTAACAGAAGTGGTAAATAACTCTTGTCCATACGTATTTATGGATCCTGGACATTTTCTAATTTTCTGTTTGATGTACGCTGACTTGTCGTTTCAGAGAGAATTCAACTCACTATTCTCGCTAGCGTGGGAGGAAGAACTGCCCTTGTCACGGCGTGGTCGTAAAGGTGCCCCCGCGCCACCTCCACGCCGCCCCCCTCGCTCTAATCCCTCCTCGAATGAAGACAGTGAGGTAGGCACCCACAAAATATTTTAACTTTTCACTTTTTTTTAATCAGTAAGCACCATAAAAGATTGTACATTGTGTATACAAATGAAAATTCTAGGCATAAAGTAACATTCTTGAATTTGTGTTGGAAATTCATAAAAAATTGCTAACTTTCCAAAGTTTGCTCGGATTCATGAAATTGCAAATAATGGCAAACATTGTACGAAACTTGTATTATTGCATATGTATAGAGAGAAATGAGGAAAATTTTATTTATTTGTGATTTTTCATCCAAAATATCCATAATGTTTGATAAAATTTATGACCTGATATGTTATATAATTAAAGTTAAAGACTAATTTTGTAATAAAATTTTATACCTAAAACTATAAAGAAACTTGCTATAAAATGAGATATTTTTTTTGTTACAAATTATTAGTTGGTGACCTAATGCCATAGAATTAGCTTTACAGTTTGATGAGGAAAAATATAACTTATATTTTTTCAAATTTTAATTCAATCAATAAATATGAGTATATTATTTTCAGGAAGAAGAAATAGTGAAACCAAAACAAGCGAAACGACGGAAGAAAGCAATTTCTGAAAGCGACTAATACCTGCGGGAGTATTCATAGTTTTAACACCAAAGTGCACCTCTATGATTACTCAATAGACTATTTTTTAAGTCCCGAGAATGTTATTTGGCCGCGTGGTTTAATTATTATTATTTACATTTTGGTTTGCTGAATAACCAAAGAACTTAAAGTAAACATGACGAGGCATTTACACTTGTAAACTGTACCATCCATGTTATTTTATATTTTTTATATAAAGTAATTACCACTAACATCAAATTTACACTTTTGATAAATTTTACATTCATGATGTGCGGAGAAAATGCGAGTGGTGCTGGAGAGTGTGAATATGTATGTAATATTGTTTGGCAGACGGAGAAAGTCAAGTTAGCGAAGTTCAGGACAGTTTCGACAGCCTTGAGATGCGACAACCACCTGAACTTTCTTTAAGTGTAGAAGATTTTTTAATGAAATGATTTTTGTAAATGAAGTTTTTTCGCAGATATATCAAAACATTAAATAGATGTATAAATATTTAGTTAAGAGTTAAAGGCGTCGAACGAGAATCGGCTTGCAGTGCAGTTAAGAAGATAGAAAGTAGACACGGAGATAATGTTATTATTAAAAATTTGTATCAAAACGATTATTATATTTCCCTTACACCGTACAATTGTGATTTAGAGCTATCCGAAGAGGAAATTGGGTCCAATTAAAAGTTTTTTCGAGATCTCTCGAGAACGGTTTCTCTAAAAGCTATACAAAATAATTATCTCCTTAAACCGATTCATACAAAATCGCAGTTGCAATAATTAAATATCAATAACTATGTAGATTTACTTATTTTATTTCTCATCGCATTCTACTTCCAAGTTCTGCGGGTAATTGTTTAAAAAAGATTTACTGAGCAAGTCTGGTAATCGTTTTAACAAATTGTTCTAATATAGTTTTCATGGAAAAACTGAAGACTTAGGAAAAACGCTCACTAGCTGTCGGTTACTTTAGACGTAATGACAATGTTTCACCCGAGAACCGTGCAAGTGTGACATCTCCAATATCACTGAAAGACTGTTAACAAGTTGGTGAAGGAAGCCACAATTTATGTTTAACATGATATTTATGGTTAGTCAAGATGCTGAGGAGATTGTAAATGATCTGTTTTGTGATTTCCTGTACAATTATTAGGGTTGATGTTTATTTTTAATGAAATTAATTTATTGTTTATTGCAGTAAACTTATTGCAGGATCTTACTTATTAGTCATTATTCTTTTTGTTTATAAATGTGAAGCTTGAATCTGACCCATCTTTTTACGATTTATTGCTTTGAAATTATTTTTGTTTTGTTATAGCTGTAATTCACTCCTGATAATAAAGACTTCATGAAATTATTGTTAGACCCAGTGTACAAAATTAAAAATTCAAATAAAAATCAATAGAAATAAATTTTATTTCCTGCCATTTTATTTGTTTTGCCTTTTTTGATACTAAAAAATTAACTTGATTTTTTTTAAATTTTTGACAATGTGAAATCACAATTGTTATTTCACAAAAAGTAAGACAATTTCATTAGAAAACAATCAGAATCAACATTTCCATTAAATGTTTAGGAAATTTCCATGCATGGCTAAATGAAATTGTAAACATTCAAGTAGATGAAATAATACATACTTTATATTATGTAGACATTGAATTCAATTAAAAAAAATATACATTAAATGAAAATTTCAGAATGCAAAAATAAAAATTAACATTGAAATCTTGACCGTGAATCCTCTATGAATGTTGGGAATGAATACTCATTTTTAATGAAACTACTTTCAACTTCACAGACCGGTTATGAATTCGTTGTCAATGTTGAATTGTAAATTAGCTGAAATTAATAAAAATTGTCATTTGTAAATGTACTGATGTTCCGTTGCTTATAACAGGTTGAGTTAATTATATACAAACCATCTTACTAATAATTGCATCACAAGACTTGTTATTAAGTTATCTGCCTTGGGGTTTTAAACTTGTGTATGCACTAAACCACTGAACACTGGTGCATGTGTCATGCAGTGCAACTAGCAGCTAGTTCACAAGGGGTCTGAGGAATTTAACAAAATGCAAATCAAAAGCGAGACCCTGGCATTAACTTTGTGAAGCCATTATTAGTTAGACTCAAAAGTTAATATCAAATTATGTGGACAGTTCCTGGAGATTTATGTGACGTGAAGAGATAGCATCTTCTATGTGAAATATATGCTTTATGAAATAAAACGGCATAAAAAATCTATTGAGCGTATATAAGAAGTCCTTTTGTCTTTTTAATATAACGTAGTACTGTAATTACCAAACAAAACAGTGAGATATATGATAATACAAAATTCCTGAATTATATTTTCCCTGGAAGTTGCGTTTTGTTTATTATATCTATTATTCTGACGTAGAGCTGATGCTCTCGACTTGTATTTAGATGAAAAAATTGTGGTGCCGTGATTCCTGCAGGGCTTCAGCCACTGAACATTTCAATAACAAACTGTGAATACATAGAGAAGTCATCGGCGATGTAACATTACCGATGTTGTCTTTTTTATAATTTTTGTTATATAAAGTTTGTTTCTTTAGTATTTATGTTGTTTTATTGTTTTAAATGGTATCAGATTTATGTTGGAACTGTAAGTATTTTTGTAATAATAAATTTAAAATTCAACGCTTTGTGGACATATTTATGCCTGTATTATTTTTTATTTTTTGAGTCACCAATAATTATTGTTACAACGTCTCTTGTTGGAGTCAATATATTTTATACTGTAAATAATTCAGAATGAAACGTGAATGTACATTGCGAAAAGTAATAAATGATATTTACAACTAAAATAACTTTGTTTTACATTACAGAAATTCACACAAACAATAAGGTGCTATTCACCCATTGTCGGAAAGACTTCCCTACCCTTTATCAGCCATAATTGTCACTTATCAAACCTGCGGTCTCTCAAAAGTCTGCCTACCATCTTACATAAGTCCAGAGTGGATTAAAGTAATTGGACACTGCGGTAATCCAAAAATCCTTTCATAGTGTTTTGAAATGAGAAATCTTTAGTCTTTTTCTGTTAGTTTCTATTTTACATGGTCGCACATCATTTACAAACTATGAAATTAATTTATTTTTCATAGTATATAGCTAAAATAAGTCTTGATAGATAGAAAACAGACAGGCGGCATGTAACATGTTTACTCTGATAAACTGCAAATCAATTATATTCCCTGCTATATTGGGGATTGGTGGACTGATGGAGATATTCTAGTGATATGTCTTTCACAGTTGATCATTATTAATACACAGATTTATAATATTTTTTTAATAAAACAAAATTAATACATATATACAGTTTGAAGTTTATTATTAAATAAACATTACATTCAAGGAACACCCAGAAATAAAAAAATCATAGATAAAAATACATAAACTACAATGAAATGTAGTTAATGTAAATGTAATGATACATATGAAGATGACGGGATGCAAATCATTGATTGTGTCTGAGATCTATTGCAATTAGTCAGTCCAGTATAGGAATTACAAAAATTAATATAAAATTTTATAGTATTTACATTAAACACCACTAAATAAATATCAACTTCGAACTTGCAGCATTGTTTGAAATTTTTTTATTTGTGATGATTCACAGCTTATTTGTAGACATCAAATATCTTTTAACAGTAAACCTCCATTCCTGCTAAATGTTAATAATATTCTTTGAATATCTAGCACTCGGAAAACAAATTTATAAAACCCAGGCTGTCTTACAGCCAAGTACAAGTCAAGCAGCACTCATTCAATCATTATTTCACATTCCCATTGGATATTGTTTTTTTTTTTAAATTTTGGCTGTCAATGAACACAATGTATTTTTCTGATTACAACAATTATTATAAAAATTGAAAATCTCATTCAATAAAATTGATACATCCAAGAAAAATGTAGTCAGTTGTAAAATATTTGTCAAAATTGGTCAAAAGAGTATATATGTATATTTTATTACATTTTACCCTTTTTATATCTATACCTTGCTTGAGCTCTAGTATATCTGTTGCTGGTTCTCTCTTGTATTGGTATATCTTCTGGTGGTGGTGTCTCTGGAATTATTAATGTATTTAATATATATTAGGGATTGTGGTGGAATGCATAATGGTAATGATCAGTTATAAAATACTGATTCAAATAATTTTACATTGTTTACGAGGATGCCTCTAAATATCAGATAGCATAGCGACAGAACCCTAGCAATAAACATACAATACGGCAACAATATACTTTTCTTTGGAAATGAAACCTGACCGATGACCACAAAAGTTATTTCCACTTTCTGACGTCAATGAGAATTTTTTAAACTTAACCTCTATTGTACATCAAAAATGATAATAAAAAATTGTTAATTAAAATTTAATCAACACAGATTGAAGTTTGATGTCTCAATAAGGAATTTGAAGTATCCAAGTACCTGCATTTTCTTCTTCAACAGGTTCAGTTTTTTGCCTTCTATGATATTGTATAAGATTTCCAATTCCCCAACCGATCAATGCTACAACCATAGCGAAGCCAATGCGAGATGCAAGATTCTAAAATAAAATACACAAAACAATTTGGTATTTACTAATATATAAATAAATAATGAAAAATAACATATTTGTTTACACACATTTATTTTGTAAAAAGAATTGGTCATCATGCATGTCAAAAGTGCCCAAGAACAGATAACGACCTTATAGTGTAGCTTGTTATTCCTGATTCAGCTTTCCTTTAGCTACCCCTGATCCAGCCTTTTCAGCACTGAAGTTCGGGTGAAAAGTGAGTTATTAGTCTTCTGCAAATAGTATCTCTAATATTTTACCTATTATCCTTACCATAGAGCTAATAAATCCTGATACCGAATGATCATAAGCGACTACACCCACTCCGACTGACAGACCCATGAGCCATAAAATCCATTGCAGCTTTCTACTTTCTGTAAACAATATATTTTTGGTTTACAAACTATATTAACATGTGTACTTTTATCAGTGAAATTTCACTATTGATTGAAAAATTACCTTCACTCTCTGGAGCCTGTAACCTCGAATCAATATTTTTCTGCATAAGAATGACAATTGTCTTTCCCACTCCAAAGCCACCAGCTGCTACAGCCAAGACAAATGTAACTTGCAAAATTGGATTCTGTAAATTATCATATAAATTGATATTGAGTTTTCTTTTAAACTAGTAATTTCTAATCTCAATTAAATATTCATCGTTTACAAAATTGGGCAAGTCCCTTAGTGAACGCATCTCAGAAATCATTAGAGATAACAATTCACTATATGAGTGATTTAAACAATACAGAAGTAATAAGCTTTAAGCAGATTTACACCAAAGACAGTGATTGATTAAACATAAATATATTGTTTTTGTACAATAGTCCAATAGGTATATATGAATATAACGGCCGGCTATATTCTCCACCAAAGAGAAAAAAGGCAATTAAAATAATAACTATATGAAATATTAATTACAACGGGTACGTTGAGATCTTCTATAAAATAGTCAATTAATACAAGGATAACTCCTAATATGAGACCGATGCATGCCGACAGCCATGGTATTTTTTCATCATCTGTAAAAAAAATAATTATATTAAATCATTCAGTAAACATATTGTTTGAGGATGGCTATTTCAAGGTTCAAAATAAAAACAGTTTGAGACGACTAAGATTTTCTACAGTATATCGATTTTAAAATCTATTTTTTTTTATATTAATGCTATTGCTGGTATTGTTTAGATATAAAAAAAATAGTTACGTTTTTGAAGACTGACATTTAATCCCACAGTATCAGCATTCAAATATAATATTGAATGAAGCAGTTTTTGTAAGCATATACGAAGTCAACTTTTAAAGCTTAGTAATAAGGTATCCCAAGTTTAATCTAAATACTATTGTAATAATCAACATTATTCATACTCTCTTTTTTCTTGGTTCTGGCCAAAGAAACTCTTTTAATAGCATCAATAATGTTAGCATCTTGAGGTTGTAGCTGTAGAGCTCGTGCATAAGACAGAAGTGCTTCATCTGTCAGGCCAGCAGCCGCCTCCACTTCTGCTCGCCTAAAGAAACCCTGTGCAGAAATATTTTTGTACATTTAATAATACTATAATATTCAAAACTAAAATTGTTAACATTAAAATGGAAATAATAAATTTTTTAAGTCACTATCAAAACGATAAAAAATATAGGCTTTGTTATGCAGTTATATTCTGAAGAATAAAACTTTCATGATTTTCATAATTGAAAAAAAATCATATTCTAAATATAATGGATGTTGGATTTCATGTATATTAATAGCTAAATTTGATCAGGAAGAAGTACAATCTAATCAATGTTGTTAAGACCTTGGGCTTTTGTCATCTCAAGATGAACATCTTAACTTAACAACCAAAAAGACTCCAATGTCTTTAAACAGCACATGGATTAATTTTATACACATTTATTTTTCTAACATTTCATTGCTTCTTATGGATAAGCATAAGATTTAATGCTAAGAAAGGATTGCCTTTAAACTAAGCTTTAATGTGTTTGATGCAATCTTCAACACGGATATTTCTGATTCAAGTGAGCTTAAGATGAGCACAGTGAGAAGACATACTCTTATTTGATCTTACTGGCAGTCCTTAGGCTAGTTTGTCACTTCCATGGTTCACATTATTACCAAATAAACGGTACTGTATAGTTCCATCTACCATGCTACTGGGTTATCAGTTATTGATTGAGCAAAGAGATTAAAAAATCTTAAGATAAATAATCATGAGTGACAAAAAAAATGAACACATACAGTCCTCGAATCCTGGTTTTTCTGGCGTAACTGAATCGACACTTTAATCATGGCACCTTTAGATCTGTCATTCATTGTAATAAATATTTCAACAATCTAATTTAAATTAAATTTCACGTCAATTTTTGACTGTTTATAATGATAAAATACTGTACTTATTATCAATATTATACACGTCACTTTTGAAAACAGAGGTCAAGTCTAATATTTTTTATAAGAAATATTAACTCAAATTATTTTGCAAGTCACATCATTAATTTATACACGCCATGGATTTTGATTAAATAATTTTCATTAATATACAATACATACAAAAACGTACCTTTGCCCACAGCGGTTCTAATTCAATAGTCTCATTTGCATCTTGGAGTGACAGATAGTAATGTTTTAAACGTAAATAAGCAAGTGAACGATTACTGTATAGGGAGTAATTGTTCGGATCGTGCTTGATAGCCTGTGTGTAATATAAAGCTGCCTCTTTATAGTTTCCCGATTTAACGCATTCATTGCCTTTTTCTTTTAGTGTTATCGCATTTTCAGGAACCTAAAATATATAAATATTTAATAAATAAATTCACAGTTACAGGTTGTGATATTTTTTTTTCACAAAACAACGATACCTCGGTGGCTAACGGAGTCTCCATTTTTTGTTTGGATAAATTATAATTTATTCATTGTTTAGTTTCAACGTTTAATATTACCCGATAATATTTATAAATAAATTATACTTTTAACGAAAATTGATCACAACAAATGTCAGAAGTAAGAAAAACTAGACATCAGTCTACCATAGACAAGTGCACCGAAATGTCAAAAATTTTGAAATGTCAAATCTTATTAGCTTTCAATTGTTTATTCTGTCACTGAATAGTGCAAAAACAAAATTAATAGAAGCTGTCATTTATATATATATATATATATTAAACCAATGTAAAATTATCCCACTTTAAAAAAAATAAAATGAATAAAAGTGCAGTAACTTTTTGTTATGGTAATATAACGTGTCCTTGGTATTTTGTTGTAGGTTTAAATTTTTGTCCAATTTATATGAGAATGACTAATATATTGTTATTATATTATAATAGCATTGTAATGCATCTAATTTGTACTATTATATCTTACTAAAAATTAAATTTTTCCGATAATTTAATTTTTAAGGCTATTTTTTTTTTACTTTTATACATCTTTAAAAGTTAATATCTCATTAAACCGAAGAGATATGGATGGTCATGTCAATGGTCAAAAACTCTAAGTAGAAATTTTTTGACCTTCCAGATCATGTATATTGACTATATTAAAAAATAACTAATCTACTGGTTACATACATTGGCACAGTTATATACTTTTGTTAAAATATATATTTGCCAAAACTTAGTCCTTAATAATTAGTGGATCAAGTATTGTTTCGGAATAATTTAATTTAAATGAAAAATACTATATTTATAAGTTAGACATTGGGGCACATACTGTGAATTTTCAATGTAATTAATATGAATATAGTTCAACCTATTTGGAAACTAATGAAATCAAACACAAAATGATGCAAATACTTTATTTTATTTGTATAAAGTGGGTTTATATAACATCATAAATACAACATTTATTGGATTTAAAATTATTATTTTAAGTATAGAAACAAGTATTTTGCTACTACTTTAAAACCCTCGAGGAATGTTTTGATACAAAAACATATATTTACTAAAATAAATGATTTGGAAATACAATTAAAATACTATTGAATTATGCTTACAATTAGAAATAATATTTTATAAAATATCTAAGAATCTCTAAAGTTATTAAAGTGTTCCGCTGTTGGATATCTTCAATATTTACAATACATTAATGGTGTGATATTGATGAACGGCAAGTAAGAGGCTTTCTTTTTAATCATCAAACTGATATGTATCGATATCAAATTTATAATAATTGTGGAATTAAACTTTTACCAAAATTGCTGTACAATGTTGTGGTCAAAAATGATAACAAAGTTATAATAATCTCATTCTGTATCACAACGTGTGTACTTGTTAACCATAGTTTTCGAGACATGATATTATAACAATATTCTATATACTCAATCAACAATATTAAAGCTAACTATCTACATTTTAAGCCTACTTTCAGTTCTTAAAGTTTGATTAATACTAATTATTTGATGTTGACATTTATTTGTATGAGAGTTAAATTTAATGCAAACAATAAGTATTTACAAATAGAAACTGAAAACTATGAATAATAATTAAATAATGAATGTTTTGGATGATAAAGGTAGATAAATACCATTTGGGATGATACAACACTTTTTGAGTCAATTAGATAAAAGAGCTTCTTCTGTAGTAAAAGTTTTGTCAATTCATTTGTCAGTGAAATAATTTTTAATAAATAATAATATTATAAATTAGACAACAGTAAAGCACAACCTAATAGGTGTTGAAATGCAATGTGACGGATGATATATTTTTTTGTACTTTTCTCTATATTTTCCCTTTTTTTTACACATTTTCGTTCCTTTATAATTAGTGCTTTTCTCAAAAATATTTTGAGCAAATGTGGTGTAGGATGACTGATCCTTCTTCAAGATAGAGGCTCGCGGGTTGTGTTGGGTAGGAAGAGACTCATGAGACCTCCTCCTGCAAGGAGGACAGCAACGATGAAAGTGGGAGCGGGACAGTACGCATCCAGCAAGGAGGCGATCACAACATTGCCAATTATACCACCTAACCGAGCGGCGACCATTGAAACTGCTACCCCAGTGGCTCTAGAAGAATAATATCATTATGGATTTGAAACAGACACATTATATCATACTTTAAGATGTCATGTTACTTAATTTACCTAAGATTTGTGGGGAAGACTTCTGTGATGAGACAATCTAAAGCTGCATTACCGCAAGAGATGACGGAGCTGAACACTGCACTGACTATCAAGTTGTTTTGTTTATTATAAACAAAGAACATGCCAGCAGAACAAAGCCCTGCTGAGAGTGTTGAGAATACTGTAAAAAATAAATATCATTTAAGCTAGATTAAATATGCAATTATAGATTCATAAATACTTTGAAGCTGATAATATCTTCACTCTGTGCATTCATGCTTTTTAAATTTAAATACCTAAGAAGAATTTCCTGCCGAGTCTATCCATTCCAAGAACAGCAAAGATGTTGCTCGGAATAGCAGCTGCAACTGTGATTAGCGACTCCATGAATACTGAGCTGTGGATCTCATCAGAGCAAACTCCTTCTTGACTGTGGGAGCCATGGGATACTACGTAGTTGGTGACTTGACATATCGAGGCTTCCACTCCTGGATGAACACGGGAATACTCATCAAAGCGATTGAACATCTCAGGGAACCACATCATGAGTCCATAGTAACTGAAAACAAAAATAATAACTTTAAAGTGAAAACTAAAAGATTTAATAATAATACAATATTTTTCAGCTTTTTTGATTGATTTTATCGCAATAACATAAATTTTAAACATAAAACGTTTTTATAAAAGTAGCATACCCAATGTGGAAAGTAAAGTTAATGGTAATAGAAATGACGGTGAATCTCAAAATGGGCGTCACAAATAGCTGTTTACTATTGTCCATGATGTCAACCATCATATTCTTATATTTTCCTTTAATGGGTTCTTTATTAGGGTCCTCAACTCTCATTGTATCTTCGAAAATGAGCTGCTTTACTGGATAGGTTTCCCTGGGCTTGCCGGTGTTGGCAAAGTAGATTCCCTTAAAAACTTCGAGAGCTTCTTCTTGCCTTCCTCTGGAAAGTAAAAACTTGGGACTCTCTGGTAGCAGAAGAAGTAAGATGGCTACCAGAAATGATGGCAGAGCACAGATGAGAAGGAAAATTCTCCATGAGTTGTATTGGAAGTGTTCTGACTCATAACCGATTTCTGAAATTAATAGAAAAAAACATTATCATACTCTTACATCTATTCAAAGACTTGAGTAATTGTTTGAAGTATTAATGATATTCTGAGTGAATTTTTCAACACACCTGCTGGGATAACAACCCAAGCGAGACCCGCTACAAACAAATTGCCAAGTGTCCAAAATGCAGCCATGAAACTAAGCATGGAACCTCTTTTTGATTTGGGCTGGAATTCTGCAAAGTATGACCAAATCACAGGACCTGATCCACCGAGTCTAAAAAATAACATTCATTACTTGCATTTTAAAATTTAGGGTGATCGTGAAGTTTTCTCTTGAAGACAAAACTAGTGATACTGAAACTAATAGCGGTTTAATTTGTGAGACTTACGCAGCTCCATTGAGGAATCGGAAGAACATGAAGAGCTCATAGTTTTGTGAAAATGAGGAAGCCACAATGCAGATGGCGTTCATGATGGAGATAGTTATGAGGACCTTTTTTCTTCCCAAGGAGTCGGCTACAGAGCCCCAACAGTACGCCCCTACCATCATCCCGATGAAGATTATGGAATTCAGCCATCCCTGAAAATGTATAATATCTTAATTAAGTAAGTTGAATAACTTATCCAGATGTATGTCCACACTGATAGAAGGGAATGACCAAAATAGTCCAGTCTGAATTTTATTTGGTTTTGAGGAATTCAGTGTTAGGCAAAACTTTGACGCAGACAATAAACAATTGTATGTGAGTATTTTAGCAAATACATGATTTGATTGTAATATTCAATTGTGTGCTAGTAAATTATAAATAAAATTTTAAAGTAAATATTTCCATCTTTGCTGTCTTCAATAGTGTATTGTGCGACATTAAACTATTTTCAAAAAGACAATATAGATAGTCTAAAGGTGTTCATGCGTGTGACTTACTTTGGTGTGTGTGTTAAGATGGAGGTCGCATTGAGCCGATGGGAGGATGAAGGACATCGAGATGACGTCCATCTCCTCCGACGTGCTTACGAGCCCACATACTCCTAGCAGGAGGTAATGGAATTTGCCATAACCTAGTAAAATAATAATAAAAATAAAATCATTACCTTAGTGTTAATTTATATTTTTTTTAGACATTTTAAGGAAAGTGACTGTGTCTTATTAAATAGAAAAAAATAATACCTGCTAACTCTATTGCCTTCTCAAAATCAGCTTTCTCGCTGTTGCCTCCCTTTTCTGGATCTTTGATCGGCTCCTTTAGCGTTGAAACAACGTCTAAAATAAAAAAAAACATAAGTATTATATATGACATGTTTTAGATATTTCTAATACAGCTCTAGATGTTTTTGACGCACTATGGAAAAGCGTAGCTATGAATATGAAGCGGTTCTCACTTACATTGCTTCGAAAGCTCATTGAAATAAGTTATTGAATTTCTTATTTTATAATTGATGATTAATCAAATATTTTTTTATTTAAATTTAAAATTCACATACAAATAATCAAACAAGTAAAAGCTGAACAACTGAAAAAAAGACTAAAATATTTTTTTTATGAAACAGGTCTCAGTATGACAATAATATTTTCATACTGTAAACTGTATTTGTAATATTGTTTTTTTCATTATTATTTTATAGTGTCTATAGTTTAGACAAAAGTATTGTTACATTAATTTATTAAATTGTGAAATGAGTATCCATTTTACGTTTTACTTCTGAAAAAGTTTGTTAAAATGATTTATTTCCAATTTTGCTTCTCCCTCTGGTTAGTAATCTATCTATCTAAATATTCTGTGTAAGAGTAATGGATTGTGATATTTGTAAATAAGTAAAATTAAAATACTCACTTGAGAGCTCAACGTCTTTGGATCCGTTTGCTCTTCTATCGTCTTTCTTTACATCACAGTCTGGGAAAAAAAACCAAATGAATTATTTCAAAACACATAATTCATTTTAGGTCATAAAATCACAATACTTAGTGAATATACACCGTAACTGTTAAAAGGTCCAAACACAATTTGTTATTTTAATGATATCTATTCCGATAAACAATGAACACTATGCAAGATGTGCAATTACATTTATTTTATTTTCTGCTGCTCATTTTCCTTAGAGATAGTGTTATTTTTAGACTGCACAAGCACTTGTATTATTTATTGATGTTGAGGTACCTACTATTGTAAAATTTTGTAGCAAAGAGCAATTTTTTTTTTATATAGTGCATATCAGTTTGATAAAGTTTGCATGTCTTTCAGTCGCAGATGAATTTATAGGATGTGACGAATTTTGTATCAGGTAGTACGTGACTCGAGCGACGTACTCGGGGCGCGATGCTAGTCGGCATTGTAGCGCGACATGGCGACAAGGATGATAATTGAGACATCGCTTTTCATTCATAACATGAACAAATCAACGCGATATCTATAGGAAAACTTCGGGAAGGTTAATATATTCGACCTTTTTACTTAATCAATCTACAAAAAAGCGTGTAAACGCATACATACGTTTAGTGTATTTGACTTGCAATTTGAAACTTGCCTTTCTGATGTGAAACATGATTTGATAAATTAGGTTAATTAGGTGTGTATAATGTATGTAAATCACTTGTGATTATTTATCGCTTTATTTAATTTAATGAAAGCAACGAAAGCCCAAAGATCTTTGCCAAACTGTTTCAAATTTGATGCATAAACTCAATGAGCTTATCTTCATTTTTTTTTTGTTTTTATTCGGCTAGTCAAAAATTTAAAAAATATCGGTTTAATATTTAAAACAGAAAAAAATAATTTGTAATGAAGCCCTGATTGAAGAAGTGAAAACCTGCACATTTGTCATCTAATATTAAAAAATGATAATTTCACCCAGCGCTTTTTATGTTATGTATTCTTACAATACGGGGTGGGGCTATCCCCTGACCCCGCGCGCAGGTGATGGGGCTTACAACACGTGGCGTACATGGATTCCTCTTTTTTTTTGTTAAAATGTGTTTAAAAACCTTTTTGCTATTGATATTGCTATTGCTACTTACAGTTCTGATACTTCGAGCCGGGTTCAGCTTCTACCATTCTATGCGGGCGGCTGCGGAGAGACGGGGCGCTAGCGGACGCGGGAGGGAGAACAGGTCCTGGGGACTGTCAGCGAGATGAGCACGGGGAAAACTGGCTGCTGCGGGAGCTGCGACAGACACACCGACCACCATTATTACACCATCCACCAATGTGAGAATTTCAGTTTTCACGATTTTTCAATAAAATGGCTAGCTCGTGAGCCATGCGATGACTTGACGTTGAATTTGTGATGGCAGTTTCCTTCGTTCTCCATGGTGAATTTGATACACGTGCTAAGATTATCTCACTCACTCACTGGCATTATCAAATTGACTCAGTTTGATAATGCCAACATGAAAGGTAGGCGAAACCGGTTACTAATAAAATTAACACATAGAAAAATCACTAAACGGTTTTTTTTGTTATTTCATCGATATTTCGCTACACATTATTTTTATCAGTATTATAACTTTTTATTTAATCTACCTATTATTAGTTCGCTCTCCCCATTCTGTACCCTAGGCGTATGTAAAAGATCGGTAATGGAGTAGTGGACTTGAAATTATTGTAGACGAGTGTGCTCTGGAAGTACCTTGTCGAGGTAGTGGAGCTCCTGATATTGTTTCTGCAGCCTGCTGCAGAAGGAGTATCAGATCTAAACGCCAGAGCTTTGTAAGGAAAGGATCATGTCATAATGCTATTGGACGCAGACTTTTCCTTCGAATATAAAACTGCGGTGAAGAAGGACCCGAGGACAACATAATTACATTATTCTACATTATTCTCACTAAGAAAACCTTGAACACTGCCTTAGCATAAATATATGTTCAGGGAGATGGTCGCCAACCTCCTCTGAGGAGAGGCACTCGAAGAAGATTATTAGTTCGTATGTTATTAATCATTTAAATTTTACTTGATTTCATTTCATCTTGAAAAATGATTACTTCTAGCTTTGTATCCACAAATATCTCAAGCACAATGATTATCTTTGTAAAGTATATATTTGGAATTTGTAAATTAAATTTAATCATACCTCAAAAAAATATTAAATACTCAATCGTATCAAGTCACTATTCAGCTAATATTCTTTCAATAATTTGGTTCACCAATATCAAGTTAATTCGTATAAAACATGTCACAAATTTGAAACTTAAGTACTTGTAAAATTTCATCCAAAATAAACAAGCACTCGTTATAAAACGTATGTAAAAACAAATAAAAACTATAATATTTTTCATACTGAAAAAAGACGCAATCAGTATTGTTGCAAAAAAATAAAACACAATATTGAAGCTATAGACATCAAATTACTAATGCAACGCAAAAATGAATTTAATGTTAATGAATAAAAATTAATCAATCAATTCATTTGAGCATTTTAATTGTTTTCACTTCGTATCTGCACAAGAACACTGCTAATAAAAATTATCAAAATGCGAATTTGCTATGATCCCACCGGTCAGATTCTTCGCGCGAGAAATAATGATCAATAAAATAACATTATAGCCGAGAATGCCTTCATATAATTTTGATATGATTTTAATATTTCAATTAGTATGAAATATTGTAAATTTACACAATGTTGATACAAGAGATATATGCATCCATATCTGGCTATGGATATTAAATAATGGTTCCAGATTAAAAAAATACATAATACTCTCATTGTTATTTTATATCAACATTAGTGCTCATGCTCTGAAACTCTGTTTAGGTTTAACACCAATTTTCGATCAATTGTATACTTAAAACCAATTAAATAATAAACCCATACTTAACCCCAAACTATTAATAACACTAAACGAATAATATTAACAATTATTTTAATAATTTTTATATACAATTTTGTCGGGTTTGTAATCACTGTTGAATAATTTTTTTTTAGCATTTATCTATACTTAACGTTATGTTATAAAAATATAAAATAAAGTAATCTAATTTTGATTTATGGTAGCGCTAATATAATTTTCTCTTTGTGTTAATTAGCTATGGCGTTTTTGTGTGCCAGGTGAGGCGTGTCGCAGAGAAGTCAGGCGAGGTGATCCATTGATTAGGAGTAGCTGCCCGATCGGTACTGGGTAAGCTCTTTTTGTGTATTGTTTATAATATTTTTGTTTCCCAATTTGGAAACAATACGACCGTAGGACATATTGCTAAAGAGACCGCGACGAGCACTGCAGCCGGACACGGTCGGTGACTCTCCGGTTGACAATACTACTCACAATGTGTGCACAAATCTGAACATTCACGGTCGTCGTGCCTCATCAGAACCAATTTATAACCAATTTACTATCACACCTACTTTGGAAAATTATCTATAAATCAAATGCGTATTTTTATCGGGATTTGTGTACAAAAATAACATCAAAACATTCAATAGCCTAGTGGCTGGTTAGTTCCCTAGAATAGTAACTTTGCAGCTTTTTAACGTATGATGTAATAAGCTTAAACCTTAAACTAACGTCACTGAGTTCATATTGCTGCGAAGAGATTACTTCAAATTTATAGTACAAAACTGCAATAAAAAAAAAATGGTACACGTTATTAAAAACTGGTAAATATTGCATGTGCATTTCCGACTATCTAAAAAGTTCTTGGATTAATAAAAACCACTAAATTATATTTTGCATGTATACACTAAATAATTAATAAATAGTATTTGAGTTTACAATTTAAACAGATATGTGATACTTGTACTATAAAATGCAAAAACTGTTATCACAATTGTTATAATATGTTTGGCTTAAAATTCTATTATTTCTCTGGCTTACATGAATTGAGAGAAAATATACAAGAAACCACATTATATAATTACAGTTTATTCTGTAGTATAATATTTTTTTTATACATTTAACAATTTTTCTCCCGATTTGTAGTCAACTTGACAACAGCAATATACGGAGGTACGATTAGGTACGTCGTGAAAAAACTCAATAAATTTGAGGAATCTTAAACTAGGACAATTTGGAAAAAAAGTGCACGGGACCTTCAGAATATTATCAAAGATTAATAAAATTGTTGGTACCTACGTGACCAAGTAAACTTTTTTTATTGGTAAGATTTAAAGGTCATTAGTCGAAGTTATTTACTACGGCATTGTATTACGTAACACGTTTTTTATTATTTTTTAAAATATATTTGCAGAGTGTAAAGATTGACGACTGCATACTCGCTTGGAAGTCATCCTTGCCCAGATTCACGTTTCCCATCAACCGTGGAGGTCAGATTTTTTATTATTATTTGGTAGTTACACCTTCGATGATCTTCGATGTGGATTAAAAAAGGGTTTGTCTTTCATTTTTGGACTGTATTTGTTATTTATGGCTGTGATTATAAAAACGCCATTATCTAAATGCGTTGACATTGAAATGCAGAATATTATTTTCGTGTATTTACAAGATATTGTACATATTTAATAATGGGAATATAAAACAATAAGCGTTTTTTTATCACAGTACAAATGAAGTTGAATAAGTAATATTTTGGCGGTGAGCTGTAAATTTTTACAAATCTCACGTGTAAATTAAATGCGTATGTTATTACAGCTGGTGATTACTAATTATACAATTGGCATTTAGTAATTATGTATAAATCTGTTCTCTGGGAAAGATTCGATTCAGTATACATTTATACAAATATATTTTTAATGAATTAAAATATAGTTAACTAATTTTTAAATTCAGTCTGCAATACGTCATTTTGAAACTACCCGAAACTTTTATTTTCATTGTCTTATTCTATAGAGAGAAAATCGAATTGTGTAATATGATGAATTAAAACATAAATATTGACAGAAATACGATGTTTGCTTAGTTAAATTAAACGAATTTAACTCTATATAAATGTAATATTTTATATAATTTTTTTTAAATTAAATTTTAATCCAATCAACTTTTACATCACTGTACTGCGGTATGGATTTTATTCAATAGGGGCAGTTTTCTCGCTGGAAGCATCGATATTAAGACAGCGGTGTTATTTTTTACAATAAACATTTTCTAAGCACATACGATTAAGCACGCAAAACTAAAACAAATTATTTCAATACATTTTTTTATTTTGTACTGTACTTAGAAGGCAGCCCTAATATTCTGAGATTAGTAGGCTCCAATGTTTCTGTGAAGACTGGTAAAGACGCTGTGAACGCGTCACGAGTATTTTCTTGTCAATATTGAATGTCCACAAGATGAAATCGGCAGAGCTCGGAGCGAATTGAATCTCACGCGTGGATGTGAAATGGGCTTGCGCAATGTTGGTAAATTAGCGTATTTACAGGAAATACCCACTACAGAGACTTCAGTGCTCGTCGCGAGGACCCGGCCAATGATATCGTCAGGCGAGCGGCATATCTTTGGGCTCATCTGATTAAGCCAGTCCCGTGTGCACTGGAAACTAGACTATGTGTTAAAATTAATTTCGCCAAGAATGCGAAGGAACTGAAGACTTGTCCGTAGGTCAATGAACTGAGCTATATTTTAGATATAAAGAAACCTTGCACGCGTTTCTCTGTATGGAGAATACGCCATACACCTGACGACATTTCGCGGACATATCGATAAAAAAAATCACCTCGGGAATCTTGAGAGCAATTTATATTCTTCTTCTGATGCCTCTCCTCATAGGAGGTTGGTGACCATTTCATCGAACATATCCCTATCCTGGGCCAGTCTCACCAATTCGGCCGCACTTCCGATCCGCAAACGAAATTCCGCAACCACGTAAACTTCCTCCTTCCAATACCCCTTTTTCCTTGGACAATCAGCTGGAGGATGCTATATTTAGTGTTACGAAAAATGTGGCCAAAGTAGGAGACCTTCCGCTTCGTTATCAACGCCAAGAGTTTCCTTTCTTTGCGCATTATATGCAAGACTCTTTGATATCCTAGAGCCACATTTTGCCGTCTCAATTTTTTGCACAGTAGCTGTCTTGAGTGTTCAAGCTTCGACTCCATAAAGGAGAACTGAGACGATATAACATTTGGTGAATCTCCAGCGAGATTTCAGTGTTATATCTCTTGAGCATAGTACTTTTCTCTAGTTATTAAACGTACTGCGTCCTGTCTCAACCCTCATTTTAATTTCCTGGTCAGGATTGCATATATAATATCTATCAACTGTAAGCATTGGAATGCCACCTTTTTAACAAATATGTCTCCACGTTAGAGGTTATTCATCCATTTGTAGTTAGTGATATTTTATGTAATGAGTCTGAAACCACATAGGTACAATGAATACCTGCGGCTTCTTGAAAAAGCATTGTTTCAACAGTTGTTAATGACTCATCTGTCGCCAGTGATAGCAAAAACACATCTTTCAATGTTTTGTAGGCTGATTACGTCATATTCGTAGGAAACGAAGACTTTGTTGATTTAGCTGTTTGTTAATGACTAGTAGTGAGATTTATTTACAGAGTGATTTAAACTAATTTTTAAATAGCCATTTAATTTTTTGAAAAATATTTTTTTTCACAACTCAGCCTAGCAAAGGAGACTCACTAATAAAAATTAAAACATTATTAGGCTTTATGTAATCGACGCTCACCAAAAATACTATACAATAAACAATACTATGACTGCAAATTTATTTTTGTTGTATTCACGAGTTATTGATTAGATTTTTTCTTATAATATTGTATGATATATGCACTAACCAAATAAATAAATAAATGAAAGTATTTCTACACATTTCTTGTTGTTTCTGGATTTAACAGACTGTTTTTTTCTAACATAACACAAAAAAACTATATTTATAAATACAGTTGAGAGTCAACAAAACTGAGTAGCTTTTATATGTTTGCATGGCTAAAAATAACAGTACACAATTATTTTATATATAATATTTCACAAGTACTTAAATATTTATTTTTCATGCTACAAGAATCACTCTAACTTATATTACTCACCATTATGTCCAATTAATTATTAATTTGGACACGTGAGTATAACGGATTATAAATTCACATTGATAAAAATAACAATATGCAGATATTTTATTTACACCGCAAGTATATTGTTTGATTTGTCATGCTACAAGTATCACTAACTAACATTACTGATTATTCTGTATAAAAATCGTGATATTTATCTAATTTGGACATGTGAGTGTAGTAAATTATAAATTTACAATGATAAAAATAATAACATATAATTATTTTGATACGCAAGTAAAGTTTTTTAAAATATTTGGTTCACAATGCCACAAATATCACCCAAACTCTTTGCATTTATCGTTCAGAATAAACGTCAGGTTATTCATCTAATTTAGACATGTGTGTTTAACAAATTAATCCCAATTGGTACGAATAACATTATTTGCAGCAATCTTTAAAATTGCCACAAATTGAGTGTAAATATGACAAAAGGTTGTTCAAATAAAAAATGCTTAGTTTCAATTGTTGGATAATTTGGTTGGTTTTTCTATAATTTCATTTTTATGACTGTCACGCCTGACACGAGCAGAGTTATTACTTGTTGACGGTCTTTGTGCAGTTAATGGACGTAAATCATTTCAATTTTGTTTAATACATGTTAAAGCTGGTAATTTTAAATTAGACCTTAAATATCCACCATTTCCCTTTGAGTAGCACTACCGCTGAAAATACTTTAAAATGCCCATTGAATTCGTCAAATCAGGGCATTTAAGACTTGAAAAAAAATCTAAATTTTTATTTCATAGTTAAAAATTTAAAATAAACTATGCAAAAATCTCTTGAATCATATTTAAATTGTTTTGATATTCTCATATGATGCTTTTGAAATTATAGATTTTTTACCATTTTTTGTATTATAGGCTAAAATCTTATTTGCTTAGTTTTTATTTTTTATATATTTTTTTCATTTTTAAGAAGAATAGGAAAATCTTGTAATATAAAAAAATTGATAGTGTTTTTTTAGTTAAAAAAATTTGTCTCCAAAATTGGTGTTCTTGTTACCCCCCTTTTACTTTTCACAGATTTATACATAAAAAAATACGTAATATAAAATTACAAAAAAATATTTTTAAATTCTGTTTTAATGAAAGATTATTTTAATGTCAATATATTTAATTTTAGGAAAACAATATGAGATCTGTAACGCATTTGAACATTGCTGCTCATATATTTGAAGGTAGTTTCTATATTATTATGGCAAGAATTTATAAACAAACGGTTGGAATAATACAATTTGAAGGTTTCACTACCCCATTTATTTTTGCTTAAATATTTACTATCGCTAAACGTAACATTTGCTTTGAATAAACTGCCTTGAGTGCTTGGAATCCACTGCGAAGGTTGACGAGGAAATAAAAACTATCTCAATTACAATATAATAAGAAAGTCTCCTAAATCAAATATCACGTTTATAATTGAACAATGAATTATATACTTTCTTTTTCCGATTGTAACGGGACTTTTGAGAAACTATAGTTATGTTACTATGTGCTTTATGTCTGTATGCATTACCTATTTATTTATCATAAACGCGTATGTAAAAAAACAGATTTTTAAAAACATACTTCATCCCTTATAGTTTTTGAAAGTATTATGATGCAGAGTTTATTTTAAAGAGCATTAAACATCAGCCTTTGTGATAAAAAATATATAAAGCCGATGCCTCATTATATAAGCTTAGCGTTTCCCGTAAGGAAGGCATCTTCGACTGAGAACGCTTTTCCTATGAAACATTTTGTACTGGAAATCGGTGCTGGGCGGTGCAAGGCACAGTGTGTGCCAGTAATGATTAAAGTAACTATTTGCGAGGACTTCGCGAGGAGGATCTTATTTGGACAGGTGACATATCTGGACAATCCGACTTTTTTTTTAAATTTCATAATAATTTACAAGGTAATTATCGCCACTTGTGTCCGTGTACTCGATACAAAGTAAAAGCTGTGTGCTGTGTATTTTGATGTTTGATTTGACTTTTTGCTATGAATTTGCATGAGTCCATATTGATATAGTTTTGGGGATTTCTACACGCCGTTAGTTAATATAGACACATGTCATTAGACGGTATCAATGATCTAATGAACTTTGAAGCATAACGATGCATTACTCATTCTACAATAACAATCGCATAAAATATGTACGATTCTATCTGATTGACATGGTGTACGTACGTTTCTTGGAGATCAAAACGCATTTAGTATTTAATACATACAATACACATGAAATAAGTAATGAATAGCTTATAGCAAAATATAGAAGTTAGCCGAATTAACGACTAGTGGGCACGTGAAAAAAATTGCCATGGTTGTGCGCTGAACTCGAGCGAAATCCTTTATGGGGTACTCACGAGAGTTAACGGCCGCTTCCAGACAGATTTGTCGAGATACCAGACCTTGGCCGATATTTGAAACCAGTTATGCGACCTTGGGGATAAGCTGTCCATTAGAAGTTTGTTTACCCTCTCAGCCTTGCGGGAGATCTGATAAGTGATATCTCCGCGGCTCGTCCATTGTGAGTTTATTCGCAAAACTGCATTATTCAATTTTGTTTTACAGTCGCTTCGTTTCCGTTTTTCTCAAGAAACTGTACAGTTTCGTAATACGACTCGAGATGCTCCAAGTGGATAAAAAACATATGAAAAGTTTGAGAATATTTGACCTTTAATCTGATAAACGTATACGCACGAATCGAAGATCGCATATGTATGTGTGTATATTTTTTGATCTGGGTATTATATAATGTACCATACACTTGTGCGAGAAAATAAATATTCGTTAGAAGTAAGAATCTTCCTGCAAAAATGATAAACATCACTAGCGTTGAGTGCTTGTGAGTGAGTAATTGAATATATTTCCAAATTGGATGAAGATTTCATTGTACGGCCGAAACGCTGATGTGTGCATTGAGTAGTGTAACTTCGTTTCCTCTTATTATTCAATATCAAAGTCTGTATGTCAACATGAGTCAACGCCAATCAGTCGGCTGATTCAATAAACATACTGCATTATATCTGTAGAAATGGGTCGCATACAGCGTTTACTCATTTTACGTCATAAGACCCGAGTGCTGCTCAAGCTAGATATTCACACGTTCTGGCCTGATATTCTAAGACTCAAACTTAAAAACTTAAAAACTCGAAAATGGTAATAGTTAAGGGTGCAAAATAATGCAAAAACAAAATATCAAATATGCCTGGAAAAGTAAAACAGGTCGTTTTGTATTATAATGCATTTGGCGTTTGATATTTGACATAAAAATATACACCCTTATATAAAACATAGAAATAAATGTAAAATAATCATTTCAATTTTTCATAATCAGAAAACAAATGAGCGGCGATAGGGGGAAAAAAATGTATTTATTTATAAAATACATGTATTCACGTTAGATTGATGTTATATTTTATATGTTAATAATGAGGAATTATGAAATATAAGAATTATTTATGATCTGTCTTTTTATTAATTCTCATCGTTTTCTAAGTTTCATTATTTTTATCCGTTTTATGCCATAGAGCCTGCGGTTTTTATAGCTATAAAATGTCATAAAACAGTGGGAAGTTTAAGTAATTACTCATAATAATATACATATTAAAAAATCTTGTTGAAAATAATGTGATGCTGGTTGCACACAGCAATTTTATGCCACATGATCCCACCATCGCTCAGACTGGCTGTTTGCACGTTTCGTCATAATATTCGGCAAGTTATAAAATATAATAATTAAAAAAACCGAATATTAAAGTAAATATTTAAAGCCTGCTGCATATATTTGTAAAATAAATTGTTAAAAACGTTAACACATATCTCATAAAGTCTGTAATATCGCTCACACTTGACATTTGCACGTTTCCTCGTCATATTGGCTAATGTAAATAAATCAATATGTATTAAAGTAAAGTCTATTCACTTTAATTTAGATCGGAATAAAAGATAAATAAATTATATAAAAAATTAGGTAACGTAAACGAGAGCAGTTTAAAGTGATTAGTGCCTATTTGATCTGTGCTCAGCAAATATATAGAAATTGAGTGAATCTCCAGGATTTTTCATGAGCTCGAATTTCTAGAGTAGATTAAAATCGTCACTAATTTATATGTTTTAATTCGGTAATGGCTTTATTTCAGCCACAACAAAAGGTCATTCAGCCGAACCGAAAATCTCACGATACGATAATTCGATGGTCGGCATGAACATACATGAGGTCGGCGTCCATTTGTCGTCTGGGCGGAGTGTCTGTGCCAGCAACAATGTGCAGCACAATACCAGGCTGGGGCTATCGAATAACAAATAATAGGGAGCAATTTCAGTACTTTTGGCATGCTAAGCTCAAGTCGAGATGCATGAGATGCGATATTATCAAATAATTTTTAAAGGTTTTATTATTGATTTACTGCCTGAATTTAAAAGCCGATTTTGTGTCATCTACACTTGTAAAAAATCTTCCTTCCCAATTCTCAATTTTTTTTAGCAAAATTTAAGAATGACTGTGCCAGCAACAATGATCAGCACAATAACAGGCCGGAGGTATCGAATAATAAATAATATAGAGCAATTTCAGTACTTTTGGCATGCTAAGCTCAAGTCGAGATGCATGAGATGCGATATTATCAAATAATTTTTAAAGGTTTTATTATTGATTTACTGCCTGAATTTAAAAGCCGATTTTGTGTCATCTACACTTGTAAAAAATCTTCCTTCCCAATTCTCAATTTTTTTTAGCAAAATTTAAGAATGACTGTGCCAGCAACAATGATCAGCACAATAACAGGCCGGAGGTATCGAATAATAAATAATATAGAGCAATTTCAGTACTTTTGGCATGCTAAGCTCAAGTCGAGATGCATGAGATGCGATATTATCAAATAATTTTGAAAGGTTTTATTATTGATTTACTGCCTGAATTTAAACGCCGATTATGTGTCATCTACACTTGTAAAAAATCTTCCTTCCCAATTCCCAATTTTTTTTAGCAAAATTTAGGAGTGACTGTGCCAGCAACAATGTTCAGCACAATAACAGGCCGGAGCTATCGAATAACAAATAATATAGAGCAATTTCAGTACTTTTGGCATGCCAAGCTCAAGTCGAGATGCATGAGATGCGATATTATCAAATATATTTTAAAGTTTTTATTATTGATTTACTGCCTGATTTTAAACACCAATTTCGTGTCATCTACACTAGTAAAAATTTAATTTTTTTAGAAAAATTTAGAAATTGTTGTCAATATAGTTTTAAATCGTTGATCACATGATATTTATAGATAATTGGTTTTTAAGAAATGATTTTAACAATGTGAGTTTCGCAAAATATCTAACAAGCGCACTATTTATTAAAATTGTGAGCACGAACGACTTTGAACGTTTCTAGGATTTTTCTCGCCTAAATCAACAGCCAAAATAAACTATTTATTTCATCCTTATTGGATACTGTATAAAGTGTTACAACAGTATTTATAATGAAAAAATACTGAATGATGGTATGGCAACCCTAATGAGGCGGTCTTATCAGGAACCGTCAAAGCAAACACACAATCTGAAAATTCAATACCACCAATGTGTCCATTCAAAATACTCAAAATGAAGTATGATAATATTACATTGAACTCTACACAATGGTCACATACGGGAAAGGTCAACACCGCCACAAAACGGTAATATGTCTGATTGAATCTATTATTCTTTATTGTAGTAAATAAGGCATCATCCGGGATAAAATCTTAAAATTACAATCGGACAACGTCATATATAAAAATAAACGGACAAGGGAAGATACTTGTGGAAACAATTTCTTGATCAAACAATTACTCGCCAAAATTATAAAATTGGACTGTTGGCAAAAGGAAGCAGTAGATCGATGATATTTTAAAATTAATAACTGCGTTTAAAAAATATAGTAATTATTTTGTGTACAATTTGATTTCTGCGATGTGCTGAAAATAATTGTTTATCTTTAATCAGTAGCAAATTAAAAATCCAGTTATTTGGCACTCAACTAGTTTGTATGCCGGTGATATTAGAAAGTATTTTTTATTACTATTATGTATTTATGGAAACACGAAATCTTGAGTTACAATAATGTTATGAAATAAAATATTTTAAATACATAGTAAATTTCATGATACACAACTATGTTAGCGCTATCTATGACACGCGAGTGCCACAATAAGCAGGTTTACTTGTTAGGCAATTTTATTGAGCATAATTAATGGTGCAAAGATCTAAAATATATAAACAAGTATTTATATATGCATTTAGAGTTGTTGATAACATTCTTTGGTCAGTCAATAGTACAATATGTATTTGATAGCGGCGAACAAATCGAAAGGTCGTTATCAAAATATTTGGCATCGAATTGATTATTGAAGCCTCATTGAATTAATATTCGATCAGAGAACCGCCTCTGTTCGATAATATTGCAAAAAGTATGTGCGTAACACAGAAACAACACGCAGGTGGACGGATAAACGTTACTAGGTTAGTTGTTTATAAATAAATAAATATTACGTATTGCTATTTATTGAGATGTGTTACACATCCTGTTATAGATTTAACACACTATACATATGTATTTTATACATACGAGTTACATGTACGTATAGTAATAAGCCGTGAAGGTAATTTTAGCTCTACTACTAAGGCTACCTTTAAAGCTATTTGACATAGCTTTATTATGAAATATATAACTATTTTATTTTATGTTAATATTCTACAAGTGTTTAATTTCGTTTATTTTTATAAAGTTTCAAGCGTTTTTGCAAGCGAATGTTTGAATAGTTATCATTTGATTCAACGTAAAATTGAAAACGCTAGCATAATGTTTTTTAAGCTTCATAGTTGGGTTCTGCCATACAATTGTGTTTACTTCTCCCAGTGGACTATTTTGGGAAGCACTCCCGTTTTCTGTTGCTCCATCAAATTTATGCCAGTATAAATGTTAATTCATTGTACCTTAAAGACATGTTGGTTTTTTAAAGGTTTAGAACATTTAGATGGCATAGCAACAACATGTAGAGGTGATACTGAATATAGGCAATATCAAAGATTTGTTAAATTTTCTGCATGTGAATAACCTATGAGTTTTTTCTTTAAATTAATCTTAAGTTTGAAGGTCATGCTAAAATAAATACGAACAAGGAATTAATAATTTACTACAAATAAACAATCACAAATTAATAAAAACTGAATAAACGCTTTCATGAATATTAAATGTTCAGTTTGTGATTGATTGATCAATGCTATAGTAATCTCAAGACATGATACTATCCATATTTGCCATAATAGAATTACAAAACCTATTCGTGGAATATGAGATTACAGGACAAAAAGTAATGGCGTGCCGTGACTTCAACAGCAGAGCAAGCCCGTTTGCATAAGCTTTGCGTGAGTATTGTAGACATGCGCGAGAGAAACAATATAGTGAGAAGGTGATAATCTATTAGGAAATTTTTTTAATTAAATAAATTAATAAAGTGCAATTATACAACTATTTGAGGAAGCTTACAATTTTAGATTGTCACTGGCAAGTGGTCGATAGATTAAAACTCGAGGTCTCAAAATAGTAACTGGATGTATATCCTTTAGCTTTTTAATGATATTACTATAACTTGTAAATTAATTATATCAGCAATTTATATAGAGTTTTAAAAGTAAAACAACTTTGATGAAAATTTTAATGGTTTTTATATTTTGTAAAATAGTGTATATTATAGTATTCTTTTAAATATATTATACTACGCCAGTCATTAAAAAACAATATAATACGAAATTTTAAAAACTTAAGTATGAGTTTGGTAACGAATTTTTTTTACGTGTGTTAATAATTAGAGTCCTTGATTAGAATTATAAATCTATCTTTATCGAATAAGAAATTTTTACCTATTTTTAAATCAAATACCTGTTTAATTTGCATAATACACAAACGTGGATTTCAGTCATACGGTATTTATAATTTTGTTGAATAAAAAAATGCATCATTGGTACTCCTATATTCTCCATAATAAAAATTTATATCAGTAATTATTCAATTCAGTACGTTCACGTAATAAAAAAATACAACAGATCTAATCTTTTCTATTGTATGTTAATAAACCAAGAGAATAATATTTCTTCCTGCAGACGAATTAAGGGTAAGACCAAAGTTCAGAGGGGCGTTTATAAAAGCCTCCAGTACACTCAAGTTTGAAATTAGTTTCTAAGAGTATATAAGATTATTTATTTCTATGTTTAATTACTTTTTGCTGCTTCTTTGGTGTAGTTAAAATTAGCCGTTATTTTAGCCTTTTTTTCAATAATCTTTATCATACTCGATAATAATGAATTGTCTTTTTACCTGAGGCTTTACTAGGGGGATTAAGTATAAAACTGAGCACCAAAGTGAAAATCCCACATCAAGGCTAGAACTTTGGCTCTATTTAGTAAATCGATTAAAACGTTGCCTTGCAATGAAAATTTTATATTACAATTGCACAATATTGTAACTTGTATTTATAATTTTATATCATTTGACAGAAATTTTCTACTATTTTTTGTTAATCTATATATAAAACACTTGTCAGCTCAGTAAAAAACGGCAATCACGTAAGATTTTTTTTTAAATATCTGTTTTTCAACAGCCTTTTTGTATTCATCGATGAAGTAATTTTACCGGGTTTTTCGTTGTACTTTAATGTGCAATAAATCATAACACCAAATATGCAATCCAGGTATGCTCCATGATGATTCGGCGATTGGGTTATGGCTGAATGATAAAACAATCAATTAATTAGATTATTTTTTATATTGAAGTATAAAAATTTACGTTAACAGTTTCGTATATTGTTGTTTCGGATGTTTATTTTTTAAAAATCTAAGGCATGATATCAAATGTTATAATGTGAGCATATTTCTTATCGTAATAATCAATGTTAAAATCAGTGTCGATACTCATAAAAATATTTTTTAAAAATTAAAATATAACATGCAATTTTTCAGATTGACTATGATTTTAAGGTATTTTGTGTCCAAGCATTACTAATGAAAATGATTGACCATTTATTAAAAAAATATACCAGCGATAACTTCACCAATACTTGCTTAAATATTTTGTAACGACTTAAAATAAATTAAAATTTACAAAAACCTTTGTGTATCTTATAGTAGGGAAAAAATAAAGAAGATCTCACAAATAACTCAACAGGCGACCTTAATTTTGGAATTTAATGAAATGCTGTTTTTTTTTTACTTGTTCTCTGATACTCAAAGATTTGATAATTTCGGGAAAGAATGTTCGTAAATTTGGCAGCCGTTTTGATTTGATTTCTTGGGTGTTGAGCCGCGTCAAAATTCCTGATGACGGTCCCAATACGGAGACCGAAACTTCGGAGTACCGAAAACCTCAAACATCTCAACACCAAAGAAACCAAATCAACTCAATTGCAGGTAACTAATAAAATAAGAGGCTGACACGCAAGACATTTTTGGTTTTCTCTCGTATACATTCTGCTTGCGCTAATACTAGCTAACTAAAAACAAGTTAGAACCTGGTGGCTGTGTGCGCTGACAAGCCTGGCATCATTTTCTCTTTTGACATGTATTGTTCGCAATCGCTACCTGTCAAATGCCAGAGGTCTGAATGAAAACAATAACAAATAGCGCACACCAAGCTGTCCTTCAGGCTACAATCATACTATACTCATTAATACCGTAAACAAACACAGAATAACGGCAATACGACTTCAGTTTCACGGGTTTCAGTTTCAGTGCCGAATTTCAGATCGTATGCAGAAGGCAAATCGGCTGCGTTTATACACAGCGTCTCAATAATCACGGCCTTACAGGAAAATAAATGATTGACTTAACTACGAAATAAACAAAAAAATATTTACTGTATAAAAAAAAACTTTTACACCTTTAACCTCACGAGCCCCATTTAAATAAATTAAGACAAAATTTCCAGAAGTGATATCTCAATTTTTTTATTTTGTGTAATACATTACTTTTGAAACACTCTAGCCGCATTGTGTTAAAGTGATTAGTTTGCTGTTTATTATATATTTATTTATAATACATGCATAGCGCGATCATACAAATGTGTGTAGTTAAAATTTCATGAGTCGTGTTTGATTTTTTAAATTTTTAACTAGTTCTGGGAAGTGGATCAAAATGTTGATTTTATGACCTCATGTTTGTTGTTGTTTAAAAATTATTAATTTTTCAATGCTGTGGTCAACATTTAGAGGTCCTATCTCAAGTGTCCAAGGAGACTGAAAATTCTACGAGTGTATTGACGTACTTGAAAACGTCTGTCACACCCCGAAGTCTCTTACTCAAGAAAATCATAAGGGCACACTGTATATTGTACATTATTTTACAATTAATTAGACACGATGATTAAAATTATTTAGTAATATAAAATGACATCCTATGATAAATGCTAGAAATATCATCCTACTAAGAAAAACTGAGACGCACTCTGTTACATTGACTAAAAGAGTTTTCAACACTCAAAGTGTTGTGTGAAATTATTTTAAAACTGAATGTTGCTTAATGAGTTATATCATAATATTTTTTATTACACTCTATGAGATAGTATTTACAAGAACTCAGAATAATAATTTTTATTTTTATTGAATATTTTTTATGTGATGTTATTTTAAAGTTGCGAGTGAATTTTAACGAGAAATGAAGTGAATGAAAATTGTACAGCGACCCGACAAATTCTACTGTCTCGCTGTGTGTTATATTGTAAATAAATAAACAAGCCTTCACCTTCGTTATCCTTTATACATATATTTTTTTTAATTCCATGCCCATGATATAGAAAAAACAGACACGGTCACATTGTTGCCGACCTTCAGCCTTCCTGGCTCCAGGCGAGCACTCGGCTCGGGCAGAGACCATAGTGTCTCCGTACAAGAGACGATAATGCTAATCGCTACTGCACTTTTACTCTACACCACAACTCTCAAGCTGACCTTTAATTGTTTTTGATTTGCACACCATAGTGCAGTGGCCACAGATACAGACTATAAACCTTAACACCACTATTAGTCAGGTTAATCTATCAGATATAACATACTGCATTCTGATGCTGTCCAATTCGTTAGACTGCTTTTTGTTACAGTTCTGCTACTACTGAGTATTTTTTTTTAGTAATTAATAACGACGTCCATAATGGGGGTCAGATTGTTACAATACACAATTACGTCTTAAATGATACGTTCATTTCTCAATCAAGACAATGTGTTACAATCAATCTTTAAATTGACTTCCTTGACGTAGTAGTTCTCTGTCGTATTGAGTTTAATACTAATGTGAGGTAATGAAGTGATAACTAATGCCCCATTAATTCTTACAATGGCACGTAAATCAATCGATAAAGAATTATTTACTCTGTATTTTCCGTACATACAATATAATTCTTGACTAAACTTTTTACTAATTGAAAGTATATTTTTTTTATGTACGTGTGTGTGTAAAAATCTCATTGATTTAAATCATATTTACTCTTGTGTGTACTATAGTTATAAATACGTGTCCACATTTCAAATGAGACCCAAACCGAGTTCATAGGTTTTTTATCAACCAAACAAAATTATATATTTTAAAAAAAATTAGTCATATGTCAAATATTGGGCAGTTTCGAAAAGACCGGCATTGTGGCTTATTTTCAAATGAAATATTGTTTTAATATCGCGAGGTACAGATTTATCTCTGTTTAAGCAACTGTGCAGCACATGTGAGGTTCTCGTCGAGTCCAAAGCTCCAGGTCGCCTTGATTAGTCCACCTGTGCAATCGGAAGAAGGTACACACGGTCGGCCTCCGCGCGGCTGCTGAACCGAGGAAGTGGCCAGCGCTCCGACCCACTGTCCCCTGAAAGGTTACTTTGAAAGAGTCGCAATGGCTGTACTGAAAAAAAAAATTCAGTATACGAGTAGTTCAGCTATTCAGTGGGGCGTTTTAAGTTACATGACGTTGTATCTTGATTTTCAGTCAAGTGAAATTCACGAAATTAGCGATTGTACTTTTGCCATGGAGCTGATCACGTTTTTCATGCATAAATGGCACGGGGCTAGAAAAAATATATTTAAGGCCTCTTGAAGTTAAAATGACCCCTATACAGTTGTTTATATATTAATTATCAATTTAAATATATATAATAGTACTTAACAGTTTATTATATATATGTCACAATTAGAGCAACATCAGACAGGTCTAATTATAAATCTACCTTTATTTTTTAGATAAAATGTCTTGATATCTGCTGCAAATTAGAAACGATTATATTGTTCATGAATTAATTGCAACCTTATAGATATTTCCTGATTTAAATTTCATTTCGCATTACTTTAGCATCGATGCACGCCGGTGTAATTGAAAAAATGCATTCCCTGACTGGCCAAGTTGCTGCGCTTTTTCCTTACAGCTGCATTATTTGCATCAACCTTCTCTGGACTTGTAATCTATTTTGCATTCCGTTATTTTGAGCAATTGAGATAAATAATAATTTAGAATTTTAATAAAAAATAGCTACGTTCTTTAAATGGATAATAATGATTCAAGAATAAAACTTTAAGTACTTTAAATCTTACTAATCTAGGGAAGGGAAGAAACCAAACTGCATTTTTCTCCTAGAAATCGAGATATACACTTTTTAAATTTTATGATTCATCAGTTAATAGTACATTGGCTATATTTAATAGTACTGATAGCTTTGAGCTGGAGATTTTTTTAAATTAATTTTTAATATAATAAATCGCACAGGGTTTATATTTATTCTTTTAATTCCAATTAAAAAAAAGACAGAACAGGGACATGACGAATCTCCAAATTCCTACACTTCAATCTGAAAAACACCTATTTATCATATTAAAAGTAAAATTACAAGAAATAAAAATATTTTCTGTTCGGAAGAAGAGATGTATCTAACTTTTTGCATTTAAATTTTTTTGACTGGTGCAGTCGATTTTTCGCAAAACGGACCAGAAAATGATCAAAAAAACTCGAATATGGGACTTGGACCCTTAAGGTTTTTTGAACGGGGCATCTTTCATCCTAATATAGAAGGCGAGGTCTCGAGCTGTGACTGTGTCTGGTCTTTCGCGACTGAAATAATTCAATTAAAAAAAATGTTTTGTTCGCTATAAGCTACTTGACTATGGGGCTGTTTTGAATGTGTCCTGAATCCGCGTTTTGCTAGTACGAATATTGGGAAGTGGCCGTTTCCCAGCTGGGCCCAGGACAATGGGACGGGTGGTGGTCGCCCGCAACGCAGTCTCGTCCGCCGCGAGCACGCCATGCCACGTTACTAATAAGCGGAAGGCAATTATCAATCATTGCGCAGGGAACGTTGGCCCATCTTCCATGTTGTTATTACTTGTAATTGTTGAGCTGTGTCTGACAGTTGGTGAATCAGTCCAAATCGCAGTAATGCTGTAAATCAAATCACTTCCTGTCCTGCGGAGCTAGGGTCGGCCTTAGCTCCCGAATTGACTTGATCAGTAATTACGTCAGACAATAAGTATTAGATCAATTTTAAATGAGCTTTATTAATACAAGTAAATAACAACTCGGTAATCTATTCACATTATGCAATAATGTTTCGTTCGTAATAAATAATTAACCACATTGATTCTACACTGTGAGAATATTGCAGTGCAGCTCGACTTGCTTCGATATCATATCAAAAAGAAAAACTAACGAGTCAGTCTACATTTTGAACGATATCGTAATTTTCGAGTCGTATGTCATTTGGGTATTTATAAAATATACATTTACCATTTCAATCGTAAAACCATTAAACGTTTCTTGGGCTTTATACGTTTAAAACACACGGTTGTGTATTTTTTTTGTGATTATACTGCAACACAATAAATCCGAATACTCAAATAAAAAAAAATAGCATAAAATATACACAGTCACCAAATATAATATGATATTCATACCATACAAAAAAAAAACTAAATTGACATATATGTAGTAAACAATTAATTAGGAGCTGTTTGGCTGTAACAAAATACACCTAATAATCACATTTATTTGCTTAAATAACAATTCTTACAGAAGTGTATCCATATAAATTAAGTACATTATATGCGGTTTAAAAATTTAAGGCCAATATAAATTTATACATTGAATTAAAAATTATCCAAACGAATCTAATTTTTTAATCGATCACCTGTGACAGTAAAAAATCGGTCACCGTAGTATTTTGTCAAAGCTGTAGTTTTATTAAAATTAACTCATGGGGTAATACTTTTAAGATACTAAAATAAATTAGGTAAAAATAATAATTGGTTATTATATGTTAGTTGTTGTTTTTTTACGTGAACACATTCTGTATACATAAGTATTCGTACTTTCTTAAATACTTAAAAGTGAGTTATAACAATGTACAGTAATGCTAATATTAAAAAAAAATACAAATAATGTCCTATGTTAAATAAAATGTTTGCATACGTAAACTTTAATGTATAATAATTCAATCACATATAAGATCATTTAAATATCCAGACAATTTATTATTTAATTGTATGGAAATTTTGCAGATACAATCGTTTGTTAATCGATGTGAAATTATATACAAAATTTAATATATATTTTTTAAATTTATGCTAATATTTCTTGTCGCATCTTTAGGACTTATGATAATAATTTTATTAACATGTTTGATTTACTGTATGTTAAATGATAATAACAGGTAAATCCATTCACAATGAAGGTCACAGGTTTAAGTATTGTATGCAAGGTGAATGAAATAAAAATTATTATTTGTTTAACGTTAATTCTTTAAAAGCCACTTGAAAAAAATATTAGTTTAAACTCTTGATTTTCAATTTATCTCAGTTTAAAAACTGATTTATCTTGAATTTTTTGTGTTTATTTAAAATGCATGTTGTCTGTTGTATTGAAAAGGTAAATACAATGGTGCCTCGTCTCCAAATAAGCGTAACGTGTAATCAAACAAAGTAGGGATTTTTGTAACTGCTCTCAGACACAAATAAACGTATTTTGGTAAAATGTGGTATGCAGTGAGTGATATGGTGTTTATCGTGTAAGATAAATTGCATAAGTCGCTTTGATATTATCGTTTCAAGTTTAGTCGATTGCTTTAATTGTCTGATTTTTTACACTGCCCGTGTTGCTGAATGGTAGATGGGTTGCTGATGCATATTTAATACAAAAATCAGGCTGCTAGGGCATAGGCTGCCAAAATTCTAGGGCAATGAAAGCATAAAAAATCGCATGACCTTAATGAATATTTGTTTACCGTCAACTTTAGCTGAGAACAGATCTTCTATCGTTAAGTAAAGCGTTTCTCGCTGTATCTAAAATCGCATCCTATATTATTTATTCAGTATAGAACAAGAACATGACTCAATAAATAATACTAAGCATCAGATATTAATAAAATAAAAAAAAAACTAATTAATCAAATGTGTGGATTTTTATATTTTTTTCATTAAACTATGCATAAAATAAAATTTTGATTTCGATATGTAATTAAGTTTTATGTATCAAATTGTATATGAGAGTTTAAAATCCGTTAAATATAGTCGTGTCGTGCACGAATATGGATGTTTGTGTTTTAGCAGTCTATCCTTGCGTATCTAATAAATAGCTATTATATTTTTTCTCCGTATATTTAATATTTGCTGGTCACATAAATAAGGAATTCGATTAAAAACTATAACACACTGCGGCCGCTCGTTTAGGCCTTGCAACGGTGTTACCTTTTTAATTAACGATTTTTTTTTAAACAGGCTCTTTCGTAACATATTTGTGCCAAACCAGTTTGAAGGTAAATTTAAATAAACAATCAATATGAAAAAATAACAAAAAACGAGCGTGAAGAAAGTTGGCAATAAGAATAAAAGCAATGGAGGACATTTAACTTTTGAGCCAGGTCGGTGACGTTTATCAAAACAGGAATTCTGACTATGTAAAACATTTCATCAGGGGTAACGGTTTTATGTATAATATTAGATATAAGCATTAATTTTCTATGCTTTTTGGTAAATCTACTTAAAAATGCTACATTTGTTTTAATATCTTCGACATTTTATATGGTAAACGACATCGCATAATAATTTTTAGGGAGAGTACATCGAAAATATTTGTATTAAAATTTTTGAGACACGTATAAATTATATATATATATATATATATTTTGTGGCAGTTTTACATTGGAATTAAATTAACTTCAACAACGTAAGACGTACTCAATAATTAAATATGTATATTGGTCGTATTTTCAGTGATAACAAGCAAAAAACACCGCGAGCTGCCGCACTACTTTATATTTTTATACTAAATATATCACTCTATTTATTTATAAAAAATATATTTTATAATATAGTATTTATTATGTAATCAATATTGAATGAATATTGTTTAAAAATTAATTTTTGTTATACCGAACCACTATGAAAGATGTTGTTTGTGAGTTGTCGATAAAATAAGTTAAATATGGGTATGTCAGTTTTTTGGATTTTGTCATGTATGTTTTATAATATTTCGCTTTTCATGTATAATGTAATGTAAGACTAACTCTTTTTTAGTAATTAAATAAGATACGATATATTAAAAGCTTTTTATGGCCATTTCAAAATTGAATGATTTATCATATGTGTCGATTAATCTGGCTGAATTGTAAATCTCACAAACAGCAGTAAATAAAGAAATAAAATATAAAAAAAAACAAAAACGCTGCTTTGTATGTCTAGACGGCAGATAAATCGATTGTAAAAAAGTTTTTTTTAATTCGTCGGGTGTATTCGATAAAACGAAGTCGATTAGTCACTTCGTTTGCACAAGCGTGATAATGTTATCGTTAGTAACAATAACACGTATACCGTACAAACAAAACTGTATCCACGTAAAAATACTACAAGTAAAATAAAAATATTAAAAAATTCTCCATTCATTTGATAGCATGCACGGATGCATTTTGTTCAATAATATAATGCAACCCTTCAAAAGACAACAACAATGTTTTATATTATAGAATCAAACATGCATGTCTATAACAAATATATTATTTTATATAAAATAATTTAAAAGTATTTCTGTATTAAAAAATACACGGTGGCACAGAAAAACACATGTAATATATTGAAATCTAAATATTATAAATACAAGTAAAGTTATTTGTACTATTTTTTTTTAAAGTAAAGAAATCAATAAACCCACAGTGGTATATGTAACTATTTCAATAAACCAATATTAAACATATTTATTTTTTTAATATTTTTAATATTCTATTCACATTGTCAGATTTCATTTACCAAAATTTAGTTCAAAAATTAATTGGTTTGATGTTAGTTAAAATGAAAAAAAGACTCATTAGTAACGCAGATAATGTAGTCTCTCGTCATATAAAGTCGCGGTGTAATGAATTATTAATAATATATATAACTTCAGTTAAATCTTATTATTAATGTCCCTATAATCATGGCATCAATGCTTAATTACTGCTAATTAAAGGAAATTGCCCTTTCTTTAGTCACGTCTACTGCCATTAATTTTTTGTAGTTATCAGCTTACCCACTCGTTTGAGTTCCCTATATTTTTGTACGTTCTGTAAAACCTGCTAATTTTTAAGATTGTGTTTACAAATCACAGAAAGCATAAGCAGTTAATCGTAAAATCCCCAATTCGCGTAATTTACGCACAAAACTACGATAAAACGATTTTTAATTATACGCAGTTATTTACAAGAAAAAAGTCATTTTTCATATATATGGTTTCGTTATTTCATCTTGCTTCTTATATTTGTAAGATAATATGTTTTTTCATGATATAAATAAAACAATAAAAAATTGTATATGATTTTAAATACCTTCGTTAACAGTAGTGAAATAGTGAAAAAAAATAAAAGATAATATTGAGATATTAAAAGTGGTTTTACCACCGTTTAAATATTTTATGAAAATAGCCTACTTTTTTATTTATTCGTGTAAAAGTGAGGAGCACTTTTCGTGACTAAAATATTTGAAATATATTTAAAATGGTCGATTAATTGTAATCGGTTTCTGTACAAACATTTAGTATCACTTATGAATGTTTTGCAAACAAAACGCGTATTGTTTGTTTTGCAATCGAAACTCGATCTACCTTCAATTATTTGGTCGTGAATTAGAGTTTTCAAAAACTAATTTGTGACCGATTTCGCAATCGTCTTCCGTATTCATTCAGTTAATTCAATAATATTTATTTGAAATATATTACAATAATTAACAACAAATTAATAATAGTAATAATAAGATGTTTATGTTAAATAAAAATCGTTCGTAAAGGAGATATGGATACATCCTTAAATAGAGATTTTAACATTTATATTTTGTTAATTTTTCTAACAAAACTTTTTAAGGAATATTTTTTTTAATTGTGGTTAAATTAACTGACTCATTTAATACCACATAGCATTATATTTAGCCACAGTTAAAAATATTTAATTTAACTAAAAATATAATTGAACTGGTGGCGCATTCATTTTATCAGTTTATAAGACGTAAGTGTATTTTTTTTATAAATTATCAACAGAGAAAGAAAGAAAATTATTTAAAATAACCCTCAACGTAGATTTTCAGGTTTGGTTGGCCTTTTGGCTTTTTATCAAGGGGTTCTCGGTTTGATCACATTCCTGAAAGGTTGACCCTAAGGTAATGTTATTGAGCTCACGTGTGATTAAGTTTGGTTCGTGACAGTTTGTACTGATATTGCTAAGTTAATACAAATTGATGAAGCGTCTACCAAAAATATTTTATTTCAAATAAGTTTGATGAAACAAATATATAATTACTTTAAAAACTTTTTGTTTTTACGCTTTTTTATGAAAATACTTATTACGATTTAAGTAATAATACCATACGATATAATTTTTTGTTTTAAAAATTACCAAATATCTTTTATGTTAATGCGAGTATAGAAATATTGAAATGAAGTTTTTATTTCAACCAAGTCACGGCGTGCTGGCTATAAAGAATTCCTATCAAATAAAACGTCACACTTTAATTTAAATAAATATGTCGTTTTATTTATAAACACCACCTTTGATAATTTTTTGTATGCAGCAAATTTACTTTTTTCTATAAGGATATTTGCATAAGTTGATAAACAAATTATATTAGAAACTCAAAATTGTTTTCACTGAAATACAGAGAGATGTGAATGTTTTGACTTTTTTTGTACGATTAATTGAATTTATTTATAGCATATGCATTAAAACTTACCTAAGGTAGGAAAATAAACACTTGAGAAGGCTAGAATCACTTTAACTATTCCTGTTGAAATTTATTCAATAACTTATTTATTCTTTTTTTAATTTAAATTAGGTACAAAAATCAGTGATCGTTAATAAAATATAACATCAAAGATCCAGTCATTTTTCATTTAAAAAACAAGGCACGAATATTGCACGTATTTATATATTTTTAATATTTGTTTGATAAAAATTTACACAGGTATTTTATGTTATGGGTATTAGCAACACAGACTTTTGACACACGGATCGCGGGTTTATGGACTGATCGAGATAACTTTTTGCACGAGAGCAACAAGTAGCTTGCACCTGGTCGCACTATACCTTCTGCGATGAACGTCGATGGCAGAGTGGTTTTATTTAGCGGCTAAGTGTCGATTTTAGGACGTTCGCTCTTTGCCCCCACCCTATCGCCGCTGCCAATGAGCCGATCGACTCAAAAGTGACAGATTACCGAAGCCGCCTGCACGCGCTGCGACAAAACAGACATCCCGAACATTGACGTGATTGATTAGCCCATAGCGTTCTTTTATATTGTGCGTTGACGCTTTTTACTATGCGGTATTCGGTGTTGGTTGGACCGCAGAGTGTGTAGGCAGCTTACCATAATTGTTACTCGGACTTGCCTCGTATGTGTACGTCAGTGGGTGCAAATTGGACGATTCTCATTATACGTTTGCATGCATAAATGAACGTGGTTTTTGGGAGATTTCTATGCTTAGAAATCAGAAATGTCGACGCATTGCCGGAAGTTTCCCTGTTTTCTCATAGAAGTTAATTCCGATTTTTATTACATTAGCTAAAATATTTTATCACTTTTCGTTGAGCCAGATCGGTGTTAACGCGATACTTGAAATTTGAGTTAATGGTTTTTTTTTTTATAGATAATTGTCAATATCACTATATACCAACATAGTTTATATACAGAAAGTACTCGATGAAATTAAATTACAAAATTTTACAACAAAAAAAATGTAGTGATAATTTAATTTATTTTTTATTGCTTAGGGGCATCCCCGCAAAGAAATTAAAACACAACTAATAATTTTTTTTTTAAATTTTATGGCATTTTTATCTCTTATTATTAAATTATGACATTTTTACGATAAAAGTTCAATATTGATTTTCATATTTTTTTAATATTTAGAATTGATATGAAATTCGTTGTGTGATGGTCCGCTTTTAATTTATTTTTAATAAATGGGTGAAATTAAATACGGGGTTAGTGTGATAGCAAATCCACTGTCAGGCATACAATAATACACTCGGCCCTAATTAAATGTGCATGCTGTATATTTCGTTGATAAGGTCTGATAGTGTTGTTTGAAAGTATTGGACTATAATAAAATAAATATTTACTTGATAAATGTTGAATTTAAATTTTACAATAAAGCTAAATAAAGATCTTTGCTCTTCTATAATATTATTCTACTATTTTTAGTAACTATTTAACAAAAACACACTGATCCTGAATAAGTGTTCTTGTCGCAAAAAAATATTTTTTATCAAATATGTATTATTTTCTAAATATTATTATCATACATCTGACATAGGTTAAATAAAAAATATGATTAAATTTATTTAGGTTTTTTTTAATATATTGCGGTACATAAGCTTTGAGAATAAATCCTTCCGCATTCAATTGAACGAATAATGGGCTGTGTAAGGTAATGTGATGTATAATCAACAAATTTACAACATCCTTGAAATCGATCCTCGTTATGCAAAGGACGAGAAACTAACAAATTTCTGTTTCATTTTCAAAACATGTGTGTAAGCGAGGATTTGCAATAATATGCACAAATATTGCCAGGAACGGAACTTCCATTGTCAAGAAAACTACGAAACGGTGAAAAAAATATTTCGAAACAGCTACAAGTACAAATCTTGTTAACTGTTAAATCAATCTGGTGAAGGATGTCATTATTTGTGTGAATTTTGAGAAGAAAATGTTATTTCAAGTGCTATCTTTACACTAACATCAGTCATGAGGTTTTCCCATAATACACTTACAAAAGAAAAAATATATATTTCTGATACTCAGAGTGAAGCCTGTGTAAGTTGAGTTTATATCAAAATTTGCTATTTAAATCAGGAGTACTAGCGAAAAAAGTATTGAAAAAAATTAACGCTCCATATCTATTTTTATAGTATAAATTTTTTGTAGATGTAAATTAGTGCGCTATTTAAAACTTATTTTATTAATATCAAATAAATAATTATACCTAATAAATATTACAAGCGATAGAAGATTTTAAAAAGAAGTAATACCATTTTGGAAAATACAATGAGTTTTTGAGACATCCTGAAAACTCCAGCTTGTATTTTGGGTAGGTTAGTGGAGAAAAAACCAGGAAAAGGGTAGACATTGAAAGACATCCATAGTAAGCAGATTTTTATTTTATAATTTTAAAAAAGAATTTAAAATAAAAACACACAAACATAAAAAGCCTTGAAAACTTTTATTCAATATAAATATATTGATTGATGACTGAAACCAGTCATATATAAATGTATTCCTGGCGTTACGCTAGATTTCCATGAGTTGATGTGTAAATCTAGTGTTTGTCATATGCGATCGTATTTGTCATAGGCCGTTCAAAATTAATTATTAAAATTAATGAAGTGTGCCCTGCCAGAAGGTAACGATGTGAAGAGCAAACAGTCAGAAGTTCTAAAAACAATTCGTCCTGCTCATCAAGGACAAATTTGTGCGTCGCGTTTTGATCTTGACAGACTTTTTTCCCTTTGTGGTGCGCTTACATTGACAAGTCTAATATTATTTTTGAAGAATTAAGTGGCTTTTATCAAATGCGTTTCTAGCTTTGATTTCAAGAAGTAAAAAGAAAACCGAATTGTATATCTATTCTTTCAACAGACATTCGATACCTCAGGGGCAATGGCTTGTGGTTGTTGGTCAATATAGTATGAGCCCGCCGGTGAAATATGACTTTCTACTCGAATACCGAAACAGTAATTTCCACCGAAAGTTATACATATTATAATATCAAAATAAAATATCCTGAAGTTGAGTGAACCTAGAAGGGATGTCCTGATGAATGGGTCTGTCTTCCTTGGGTCTAGTTCTAAATAATGAATGTGACCGATTATACGTGTATCATTTTAGAATATTGAATCGGGTTACCTGTAATGATGAATTATGATCTTTGAGAGTTGTATATACCTGTCAGGTGTAAACTCAGTACTTGGTGAATTAATATTGAACAATTCGTTACTCTTGCTAGGCATTGTGAGTTGAAGAGTTTGTTTATTAGTTGCCAGGTGAAAATTTGGTCCTCAAACGATTACTGAATGCTAAATATAATATGTTTATTTTATAATTTATTAAGATTTTTTTTTTAAACGGTAATGGTATTTCTGAGTAACTCATTTTTATAGTAAAATTAATGTATTCTAGATTTTAGAAAGAATATTTGTGTAACATGATAACTGCTCATAATAAATGTAAAGATATACTGACAGAAGATGATTTTGGTAATTACACTAGAATTAAAATAAAATAGGTGTTATCAAATACTGATATTAGCAGATTTAATCGATAAATAAAAAAAAAATCTTCACATATGCAATACGTTCATAGATTTTCGAAAGACTTCTTCTAAACGGGTTTTTTATTTGCATTTTATTAAATTACAAGACTCTATTGACATGTGCTACTCCACAATTTTTGCTGGAAGGTGGTTCTGAATAATTTAAAACATCCTTAAATGAGTGTGTTGCATTCAGTCACATGGCTGGCTTACAAGCCGTGAATTATATAAATACAATGAGGAAGTAGCTGAACAAATCGTAGGTTCATTACCAGCCCGAGGTGACGAACACAATGACGCTTCTCAAGGTGACAGTTTCAATAATAAAGGGTTAGAAATTTGTAAAACACAACACACTATAAGGCTTGCTACTCACGCTACAATATATTTTTTCAGCTCATCCAATCAGGTTAAAAAAAAAAATTCAAAAATGCATTTTAAATTTATAGGCAGTTTTACTTATAAATGGTTATGTATTTGTATAATACTTCTCGCTACGATATTTTGATATCCCCATTCAGATAATATTTACGGTGTGATATTCCTAACACAGATTTAATAATGCAGATTAATCCATATGAATAAGTTGCATTGATTGATCTTCGCTTAGTAAGTAGCAGTATCGATTTATTTTGAAAAAACACAGATAAACGCAGTATATATTGCAATACTGATTCATTATTGAATCAATTATTTTTTGCGGAAAATAAAATATTATTTTGATCAAATTAATCCCCAATATTTTCTGATAATAACACGACGTTAGAAATGCTCTGCATTGGGAAACGTGCAATATTCGTTCATACAGAAAATCGCTTTCATTACTAGTCGGCATGATAGAATAGCTGAGTTTTATTAATAAATTACAAAGCGTATTAACTTCGAAAAAAGAAAATTTATTCTGACAATGGCACAGTTAATTATCATTCTTTTTTATTTCCAATTTGGGTTAAAAGTGCCTGTTGGTTTGAGATAGTAGCTATTTAAGAATCGCGTATAGATACAAGTGGAGCTGTGTATGTTTATTACACTCTCAATGACACCTGGGAATAATTAGTAAAAAGCCTAAACTGGAATTATTGCTTGAGTCTTTCATTGCATTAGAATATTTACGCAATATTGCACTAATACAGTAAAGTGTAGATATTGTAATAATGGCATTTTGTATCTGATTTCGTTTCAATAATTGAATGTTTCTAATTAGCAAATGTGTGAGAATTTATTATTCAAAGACATAATCGATTTACAGTAGAATTAAATGTACAATTTTAAAAATAAAACTAATATTTTCCGGTTTATATTTAATGAAAGTAGAAATAATGAGAATTTCATTGCCAAAATCAAAATTACACTAATGGCATTTTGTTACGAGAAATTATCTCTTTTATATTTTTCAGGGCTTAACTAATTTAATCACAAAAAATATCAACCGATAAAATATTTTATTTTCAAAATTGACCTAAATTATTTAATTTTTTCAGCATGACACATTATAAAATTGAATAAATTAAAGTACGATATGTATATAACAAAAACAAGTGATTATTTGATGTCGGAAGTTCGTTTCAATGTTAAAACCATTTAAAGTTTTTTCACTGAGAGTAAAGCCTTATAAAAATAAATTATTATTATAAATTCACGAACAAATAAACTCAGGTATGGTATGAATCCCCTCCTTCTTCCATATCTTGAAGAAAACTTTCTCATTCGCGATCGATGTTACAATCTACGCTAAAAATTTTATTGATACATTTTGATCACAATAAGCTTTATTGCTTAGATAGCCGGAAGACGTTGGTTCAAATAATGATAAAATATGCAAAAGTAATTATAAGTCCGGTTGCTTCAAACATATATGTTGAAATAAAAAATATTCATTCCATTTAACATAGTCATAGTAAACTAACGACCTTCTTAGTATTTCAATTGTGCCTAAATAAGTTATCAACATACGCAATCACTAATTTCACTTTTTAGAATTCAAGTCGCGTTACGGTTTCATAGAAAAAAACGCACGTCACTCGTCGCCTTTTTAAGATCGATTAAATTATGATAATCGTGTGATGATAAGCGCCGCCGTCTCCGCGAACAGCCGACTATCAGCTGCGAGGCCTTGCTGGGTCAGAGTGGAAGGAAGTACGGGGAGACCTCGACCTCGTGACCGGGCCTCGCCAGGAAACCGGTCCTCAGTTCGGCGAGTGGATGCTCTCGAGCTCCTCCGCGCTGCCTATCCGATATGAATATGCCCAACAGGGAGGATGTAAACATTCGAGATACTCTAAAGCAGTGCTTCTCAAAGTGGTCCCTGGGATCATTCAGGGGGTGCTTAGAAAATTAAAATCGATTTGGGGGTCCCTGAACAACGTCAGGGGGTCCGCGCAAGGTTTAATATAAAATAAATAAATTGTGACACATTTTTATTAATATGGAAGTTAAAATAGATAACAATGTATACATTATTAGCGATTTTTACGTCCTAAGTAAAATATAAATATAGACAGGTGCATAAAATACAAGTAATAACAGGCATCGCGGTGAGTCAGGTAGGTTAATACAGGAACGCAATAGAGTCGATACTTGCACCAACTAGTCTATAATATGAATTTATATAGTTTTTCACCCAGGGTCCGTGGGCAAGTTTTGACTATGAAAGGGGGTCCATGGGAAAGTTTTGACTATGAAAGGAGGTCCGTAGGCGAGTTTTGACTATGAAAGGGGGTCCGTGGGCAAGTTTTGACTATGAAAGGAGGTCCGTAGGCGAGTTTTGACTATGAAATGGGGTCCGTGGGCAAGTTTTGGCTATGGTCCGTGGGCCAAAAGAGTTTGAGAGCCACTGCTCTAAAGCATTCGACCGACTTGCAATTAGCCAATACCGTCCTACTTTGCGTTGATAACTAAGGCAAAACCAAAAAAAAACACCCAAAGTAAAGGGACACTTTTGGCTGCTTGCAAATTGGTGGCAAGTTGTGTCGCTGCGTGTGTAGACAACAGATATCCTCTGCTTTATGTTACCAATCTAACTCGTCGCGTAAACTAATAATAATGACCCTAAAAATCATTTCTTGAAAACGATTCCACCGAAAGCAGGCTTTTTCCACCAGGCAGATTTCCCCAAGGCCTTACAGCAGGTTTGCATGGTTTTGACTAAGTAAACAACCAAAAGGAGTTCAATTTCAAATCGGTGTCAAAATGAGTCGCTGCATGTGTAGAGGCCTTAAAGCAGGCTTGTATGGTGTTTGTCATGGTTTTGCCTATGTGAACAACGCAAAAGAGTTAAATTTCATATAGGTTGTAAGTTATGTCGCGACGTATGTAGACAACTGATAGTCTCTGCTTGATGTAGCCAATCTAAGAAGTTGGCGAAACTAGTCGCGTAAACAAATTATTATTTGCCTAAAATCACTTCCTGAACACGATTCCACCAAGTACTTTCTGTCAAAAATGTTGAATATGGTAATTTTAATTAATTAAATATTGAGAAACTTGAGCAACTATGACTCATGTGTTCGCATATTTTTGCGGCTGCTATATGTACAAACTGGTGAAAATTTAGAATAATTAATACCGGTAGCGACTCACTATGTTAGTATTATTATAAAATTAATGCACGTTGTCTGTAAACAGTATTTAACGAACAGCTGTTGCGTATTTATATCATTATTGTGTACAACACCAAAACGAAATGGTTTTGTTTTCATTAAAAAAAGTACAGTGAATTAACAAAGTAATATATTTTATTTCAGTAATTTCACTCTATTCTAATCATTATGAAATGATAATCTATTTGATCTCTATATTTAAGATTAGATCGTTGACAATATTGTGTACTAGGTCATAGATTGATAAAATCTCACGACATTGGATAACAGTTATGATGATAAGTAAATTAAATTCCGGTTTAAGATCAAGCAATATCCATAGTCCTAGGTCAATTTTACAAAGATATCATAAATAAAAAATTATAAAGGATCTATTATGAAGGCAGTTGATTTTCAGCGACAAACGAGACGTAAATAATAAAATATACTATAAATTTAATATTTCAATTTGCAATGATAACAGTGATGTATTGTAGACATTCACTATATTTTATTTAAGTATAATAATAATAATATATATAAAAAATATACGATATAATACGTTGACAGAATCTTGATTCAACAGCCTGCATTACCACCCAAGGGATGTTTCCTGACTTTAGCAACGCGGAACAACAAAAGACCTTGTATTGAATCTAATAATTAAAAAAAATATTTACAAGACTTATTATTCATTTATGAGTAGACTTATGAATAAAAATACTTCTTATTTAGCAAGCAAAAATTTCTCAATAATACATTTTGCTCCGGTACTATTTGTAATTTGTATTATATTGTAACGATGATACTATTGTACCTTTTTGTTAGGCAATATAAATTTTATTACAATCGATAGAAAATTTTCTCAAAAATCGAAACAATCTTGTCGTTTGAAAATAATAATTTAATGGTGTTTTTCGCAGTCAATGGTTGTGCGTTCTAGGTATATGTATTTTATTAAATAATAACATTGTTATTTTATACTAGGAACTTAAAAGAGTATTATTTTATATCAAAATAAACCAAAGTATTGCTAATAACCCTGTGATGTACAAGAATTGTTATTTTACCTTAGATGCGTGGCCGCGCAGCCTTTTTTTCCTTTTTACACAAGCTTATGCACAATGTCTTGGTCGTTATTTGTTATCATGTTTATTTATATAATTAGGTACGGTATGCAATCATCTTGAGGTTATTTTAGAGTTTGGTTTGCTCAGCCCTTAAGTTTATCATTTCACCTTGTGGACAGGTTTTTCATGCAGGCTGTATATTTTATTTGAATTGAATCGCCTTGACACGCCGCGCCTCGCTTCCTGGAAAGCCTCGTAGTTCTCGTACGTGTATTTATGTCCGCCATCATTATTAAATGTCACTAACCAACTTTAATAAAACCGAGTTACTAATTTAAATTTAAATTCCGTCTGCAATATTAGTCTGCTTTGAAGTGTTATTTTACTCTGTTTTGTATCCCAACTCTATTATATCAGTAGTGATAGTAAAACTATCTTTCACAAACAAAACAATCCCTAAATCAGCTAAAAGTTTCACTTTGATAAAAAATAAATACATACCCTTAAAATTTATGAATTTATCTTCATTCCCTCGAGTAAAACTTTTTGTGGTTCAGGAATAAGTCTCGAAAACAAAACTATTTAAATTAAATTTTATTTACCACATTAACGTCTTCACAAAAAATATTTTGAAATACTAGGATTGGTCACATAAAATTAAAATAATCCAACCCCCACACTGCGATTATGCGTCTACTGTTTGCTACTCACAATATAGAGTGAATGAACGAATATCAAAATATAATCTAACGAAGATCACCATTTTACACGTCCCTGACATCAAATTAAAAATCGCGTCTATCAACTAAACCTAATCTCCTAGGTCGCTCTCTGCAATCATTTATCTCATCAAAGATCGATCAAAGATAAACGTACATATGTTTTCATTTTTAAATCATAAATTGTATTGTTTCTTTACTTTATTCAAAAAATATACAATTTATATATACGTTCTTATAAAAATAACGTTTGTCATATGACAAACGTTAGAGGATATACTGAAGAAATGAAAAAATAACTAAAGCATTATAAAACGGTTTTGGTTATGTAAGTGAACCAAGAAAATGCTAGAATTAATGATCAGACTACAATGAGTTTTTTTATTGAAATTTTGGTTTTATACAACTATATACTATATATATCGCTCTGTAAGGAAAGAATTGCATAAAATTGTTTAGTGAGATAGTCACCAACTTCCTCTGAAGAGAGGCACCTGGAGAAGAATATATATATATATATATATATATTTATATCCACCCGATTCAATAAGGCTTGTTTGTTAGGTTTTTTTTTCCGATTAAAATCCTTGGCGTTTACAATATCATGCCCATGATTAAATTATACCAGATGCGGGTATTTATGAAATATCAATTATAAAATATTGAAGATATATGAATAAATTCCATCACAATCATAACGCCCTTGTTTATAATTGTGTGCTTTCTAAGCAAATGTACAATTTTTGCGAGATATGAATTTGAGAAAACGTTTAAAGCTTAGTGTTATTGTTTCTCAGAAAGATTTCGTAACATTACATTTGTGCTTTTCGTGTTCAACGTATTTATAAATGTAAATGCTTATTTTATTGATTTTAAAATATTCATCAATTATTGGTAATGAGTGTTGTTATTGATAATAAAACAGAAACACTAGAGAAACCAAAAAAAGTTATAAAATTTTATATTATTGCTATGTTACTTAATACACACACTTTCATTTTTGTAAATGAGCTGATATTGTGAAAACTGTAATTATTATTTATTGAATTGTGAAAAAAATATTTCTAGTGTTAAACATATCACATTTGTAAATCCAAATAATAAAATATAATGCTTATGTGGTTTTTAGAAATATCACCTGCTTCCTTGCTTACTTTTAGCTCTTACTAAAGTTAAAATATTTTCCTCCAATAATTACAATTTTACAGTTATACAATTTGCTTCCAGTTAATTTATTTTAAATATTTTTAAAATATAGCTTATATTAAATGTTACACAGAGATTTACAAACATTGCTATCTTTTTTTATAAATAGTTTCTTTATCGCAACAGAAGCTGTGGAGGTTGAATTAAATAACTTTGCTAAGTAAACGCTAAGATATACTATACTAATTGTATGATATGAAGTACTTAACTTTACACACGCTATAAAAATTAAATTAAACGAAGTATTTTTTTAATTTGGAGTAAAAAAATATACAACGAGAAATATTTGCTATTGCTTAAGTATTTTTAATCAGAATTTTATTTTTATGCTATATATGTTCGTAAAAAATAATATTTTTAAAGACTTGAATAATTGTGAAAAAAATAGGTGAATGTTGGATATAAACTAAAGTGATATATGATAGTTAGATAAAGTGATATATAATAAAATTAATTTTAAATAAATAATTTTGAAACACTTAGTAGTCGACAGAAGCTGTTAACAATAAGTAATGTGTATAATTTATGTTTACCAATTTTATCTAAACACTCGTACAATTATTTTTATTTGTACCTATTCCAAAAGTAAAGCTGTTTTTTTCAACAAAATTTGCTTAAGATCAAATCTAAGTATATACGCCTTTTCTAGGTTCTCCTTTAAATTTAGCTCATACTTTACTAAGTCAAGTAGTACAAATTAAAGGCATAAACGTGAATAATTTGTTTTATGGGAAATATGTGTGCAAGCAATTAATAAATTATTACATAAATAAATAGACTGCTGACGTCATTGATAGTTCATTAGCTATTATCGTCGCCATTAAGACGAGTTTATTTTCTTCACAGCCATGAACTGACATTAAAATGTTTTAAAACTATTTAGGTGCTTCACGTACTGCTCATTTTAAATATACTGTCAGTAATGATTACATAGAAAACAAAATATTATTTTGGTTTTGTTAGACAACGCATATTGAACAAAACAGTAGTGCGATATATATATATTATATTTATATATAATATTTATATATAATATATATATATATATATGTATATTCATTACAGACTCGTCTTAATTTCTTGTTAGTTGTATTAATAATACCTGTAATAGATTGAATGTGCTCGAAACGAAATCAATTTAATCACAAACAGGTTTCAGTCTGACTGAAAATTCAGGTTATCTCTTCGGACAGTTTTTTGTTTGTTTTATTTAGCCATAAATACAGTCACCATTGTCAAAACAAATCAAACGCTCAGTCGCCTTGTGTCTGTGGACTCCGATACTTGGTAGCCCACAAGGCAGAGCTAAAAAGGTTTCGATATTTTCTTCGTTGATGATTTAGAAACAACGAGGATGTGTAAGTTGATTAATCAGTCAAGGAATTGTATCAAAATTTCGGATGCTGCACCAGCTGTCCGAAAAATAATTTCGCAAGATTAAATCGTTTCGTTTGGTTTAGATTCGGAAAATAGAGATAAGGAACAACTTGCCCGACTTATTTCCGGTTTGCTAAAATATTTAAGGGATTTCCCCCTCGTCGACGGGGTTTTTTTTTCAATTTTGATCGTTATGGCTTTTATCTGCAATAGATAATCATCTCGAATAGACAGATCAAAACCCCCACGTTAATAGAGGTCAGTATGTCAAAGTAGAAATAGGGTAACCGTGATGATATTAGTATTAAATAATGAAATTATCAAAAATATTTTAGTTTCTACTGATTAATTTGCTTATTTTCTTATTCAATACATTTACACAGCTGATAACCGAAATGGAACTATCCAATAGTTTTTTTTTCATTTTCGCCCAATATAAGGGGTCGCTATTGTCTAGTTGCAAAGCGGTTGTGTCAAAATGTTTGCCAGCATAATACGATCACTTCGTTTATAAATATTTTATCGTTGAATGCAAGATTATTTAGTTCTTGAGCATTTTTCTGTATTATTTTATATCCAACGCGGCATGCCCATAGCTACTCTGATTTATATGCGCCGCAAACTGTACATGTGTGTAATGGCGTATCTTGTTGGTTTTGTTCTTTCAGAAAGTACTAGGCAAATTTATTATACAGTGCTTATTGGAGCTATCACCGTTTGGCTCCGCGCCTGGTGTCGGCTGGCCGACTGCGTGTTTAGGCGTCTCAGTTCAAACAATGACTAAACCGGAGGCTTCTGATACACTCGTGTGCAAACAAGATTCTGCCTCTCAGCCTGGTCTGTCAATCAACGTAATGCTACTGTTTGCTGATGGTTTACGAAGAAGCTGGCAACAGGTAGCCATGTTTGCTCTGAGACGTCCTTGTAAGCTTTTTCAATTAAATGTTGACCGTTTTCGAAATGGAAATCACCACCATGAGCGCGTCACGATCATTTCGCAATACGATAAATAATCAAAAATATCTTCATTTTAAATACAAGCCCTACGTTTTCACTGTGGATGATCTTCGGCTTGAGGCTTATCGAGAGATTTTCAGTTCTACTCCCTCCCTCCCTTTTGAACTGTTATCCTATAATTTTATTATTTCCTTGTGGAAGTGCCTTACGTAGAAGATGAGTTGTTTTTGTAAAATTCATTCATCAACTCTTCCCACGAAGTTTGACTTTATCTAAAGTAATTTTCTCTAGAGATTCACGTCATTTATTTTGCGAGTATTTTGTATGCAGATTATAATATCAGTGTTCTCGATCTGTGGATGGCATTCCTGTATATTTAAATTTATACGCGATTTTAATATATTTTATAAACATTTGTAATAACTCGATTTATAGCTAAGGCCACCGTGTGATGACTCATCGCTTTTGTAGATTTCACGATACGGTTTTTTATTTGTGAAATCATTCATTGACAGATTGTAAAAACAACTGACCATTTTTTTTGATAAAACAACTGTAAAAAAGGTGCACAGTAACTACACGTGGTGTGTTCAGTTTTATCAATATTATAAATATGCTTTCCTTAAACAGTCAATTGGATTCGCACCCACGTTTTTCCATTTTAGTCTTATTTATTTATGTGGTATATTTAATTAAAAAATGTAAAAAATAAATAATAACTTCACAATTAAATAAGGGTTGTAATGCTTCAAAGTTTAAATATCAATAAATACTATACTAATAATATAAACCTTTCATATTAAGCTGGGGTGGACAAAATTTTTAACACTACGGGCGACCTGTTTTTTAAGATTATATGAAAGTGATCATGAGAAAAGTAGTGATTTAAAATAAACATCGATAATACAAATATAATAATAATAATACAAATTCAATATCAAGTTATTTTAATAATAGAAAATAATGATTTCTATTCACAAACTAATTAGTTTATGCGGGACGGGCATTAGAGTTGTGTACGTATCGGACAGACAAACGACTAGGAATAGTTATGGGGTCGACCAGGAGACCGCGGTCGACGCTTTGGCGACCCCTGGTATAAAGGGTATTACTATAATATTTAGGCACGATAAAGGAGAAGCTACGTCTTTAATGGACACAACCTATACTACTTATAGCATACTATTACAGTATTCGTACTTGAGCATTGCTAGGGCCGACGGTCATGAGAGCACTTGCATCGATGGCTTGTTATTGAAGCGCTTATCGAGCGTCCGGCCTATCGGATGAACTCTGCAAGGAGTGAGGTCGCTGATCATCAAAGAGACTTCGTCAGGACGCGCATCGATTCGGGAAATCTGTATAACCGAAATTTCGACAAGGCGATAACTTAATTCGTACAAATCATTTTCCATAACGTTTTTTCACAGTGTTCGCCATGTCCTCGCCGGCAGTGCAAGCAGAAGACTCCCCGTGAAATTAATAAATAGTCAAGTGCAGCTTGCATCACAAATGTGGCACCGTATGTTTTTCAGCATTATTTTTATTATATTTGTATAATAACAGCACAGATGAGTTTTTGAGTTGTTGGCACTTCTCGAGTATATTTCGCAGTGTGTTTTCGAGCGTAGATCGGTTCGGGCGCGTTCACGAGGTTTGAAGATGTTTTGTTTAAAAAACTCACCCAGTAAGTGTAGTTTTTTTTGTTTGGCTGGCTGCGGCGACCTTCTTCGGTGTGATGAAAAAAGAAAAGCACTAATTGTAAGTGGACGAAGATGCGGTTTTTTGTAGTTTGGGAGCGAGCGGGAGGAGGGTTCCAAGCTGTAGAGCGGCACGAGGGCACCACTCTCGTGAGAGTGCGGCTCTCCGCCGGCGCCCCTCTTATATAGGGAAGCTGGATCCCCGACGGAAGCGTAGCCCGAGATTAACCGCAAACGGACCACACTAGAATGAACCGCTTCAGACGTGCACTTGTACAAAATTTTCCCCGTGCACTCGGAGACAGCTCACCGTTTGCCTTCCGAGATAAAAACCGGTCAACGTGAAGTGACCCAATCGTTATTAAAAGACGATGTCGACTGCACAAAACTTCCAGTAGTTAAATCGATAGCTATCCGAATCTCAGATATTTCCGGTTTGCGAGGATGTCAAAAATGCACCACAGAAGAGCAATGCTTCCGCTGTGTTTTATAACAAACAATATGTGATTTTTAAACATTAATTTTTAATTATCTACATAACCCATATATTCGTTTAAAAGTTGTTATTTTATTTGAAGAAACAATGCTTTTGATGATTGTAAATATAAATAGCGGGAAATTATTAGTAAAAAAAAATTTGAACTAAAAAAACTCTACAAGGCACTAGAAAATTATCAGGCTAATTTCACTTAATTTACAAAACATGTACAGAACTCATTGAATAAAAAAAAATACATTAAAGCTATACCATAAATAAACAAAATGTACAAAATACTACGACACAGAGTCACAACGATAACAGGAGATATTATTGTACAACATCGTATACACTCAGTAATATATTGCGTAATGTTTCCTGCTTTGAATCAACAAACGGAAAAGTAAAATATAAGGAAAGGCTGCTAGAGCAAATTTGATTTTTAAATGTAATTATTTCATTCGTCACTTTAAATATATTAAATTTATAGTAAATACAATAATAAAGCACAACTATTAGAATGACATGGACAATAAAAATACACTTATATACAACAACAAAAAAATTGTGAAGTAATTATAATTTGCCGTAAGATAAATAGGCTGCAGGTAATAAAGAGTCACGTTTACGCGATGTATCGCTAATTTATTACAAGGCTTTGTTTGCTTTCTCGAACTACCTGCGGATTGCTGCGAGAAGGAGATCTCGATTCGGACCCACGATAACGTGAAATATTCTCATTCTCCTTATCACAACACTCACGGAAAACGAGTTCGTGAATCACGCATGAAGCCCACGACGGGAAAACCTGGGAGCTCGTCGATTAGAACATCTGCGTTAATTAATATCGATACACCTGTAAGGCCAACCCTGAAATAATATCTATTTTTTTCAGTAAAACAGCTAAAAATCGCAAAAGCCTTAAACTATTGTATATCGCGTTGCATTTGTTGTAAAAGTACTTTAAAACTCTCTCAGAGTTGTTTTTTCAGTAAAACGATCTTTAGCATGCGTGTAATAATAATCTCTATATATTTTAATAATATTATTATTTTGAATTATTAATTGAATATATTTTGCAATTGATTAATAGAATTGCACGCTCATAAGAATGCACGCCAACAAAGTATTGTATTCATTTTTTTTTTGTTGTGAAAGGATAATCTTGAACTTTTAACACAATACGCCCATAATCAATATGAAACATGCATTTTTTTGATTTTAAAAAATATGCATTGTTTTATAAACTATTTTGTTGTTAACTTAAATTGTGTGAATATTTTTAAATCTGATCTTCATTTCAGAATAGTTGGTTTGTTGTTAAATAAATCTGTCAGCAGGTAGATCAAGAATTACAGGTTATCAGTTTTAAACAGGTTTTTTTTTTCTGAAGATGTTTATTTTCAAAACACCCAATAGAAGTTTTACCGGAACTTGTATGTAAACCGATGTCCGTACTGCAGTTGTGGCAGAGATCATGTAAATATTTACTGAAATACGGCATTGCATTAATAAATATCTCAAAATACAATGCAGTTGATAAACCAGTTGCTAGTGAATATACCAACAAGGTGAAGGAGGTACAGCGAGTCGGTAGACTTGACAGTTTTCCACGAATATTTGCATCCCATCTCAGTGGAAAACTTTGAGTTTTTCTATGTTTGTGTTTGCTTTGGTTATCGTGAAGTTTTCACAATCGGAGGCATCTTATATAATACTCGTCATATCAAAGACAGCATCTCTAGCAACGCTTACTAAACCATATTCAAAATAAAAAAAATTGCCTCGCGCAAATGAGATTTGTACGATATTTCAATCGTTTGACTTTTAAGTCATCATAATATAATTAAAACCTTAAACTGAATTCATCGCTCATACAATATATAAAAAATGTTTACGAGCAAGCCCCGTTACATAATTTATATATTTAATTAATAACAAACTACCACTCTAACACAAAACGTAAAGTACGCGTGCTTTAGCTATTTTTAGTTTTATTAATTAATCATCGATTGGCTATGGCAATTTTCACTCGAAATACTATGCAATAATTGTTACTAGTGAAAACAAAGATATTACTTATCAACATAATTATGTCGTTAATGTTTATATAATTACAAAACTCCGGTGATAGTATTAGTTGAGACATTCGTCTTGTTGTATTATAAATATTACTATGCTAAGTTATGCACCTTATCAACACTATGCACAAGCGTGATTGTTTATTAATATTGGACTAAGCTTTGGAGTACAACTCAGACTATCACTGACTTGGGACTACGTCATCATCAGCAGTGCCATCACAGCCCTGTTTAGCAAAATCACCTGTAAACATGTGCCTTAGTTATAACAGCCCCGAGGGTCGGGGGAGGGAGCGATGAGTTTTTAAATAGTACATATACGAGTTTCCATACAGGCTACTTAAGTCTTAAACTCCAGAAGGTATTATTTTAATATACTATCAATCAATATTTTTAAAACTTTTCTAGTGGCATTCATTGAATGCCACTTAGAAAACTTTTTCAGCTTTAACTGTAAAATGAGCTCAAAATTTTATTGGAATATTTATGTGATTTTTTATGAAGTTACTAAATACCTGTATAACCTCATGTTTACATTCCATCGCAAAACTTAAAAACCCGTTTCAGCGTAGTAAAAAATTCCAGTAAAATTACGTACCAAGCTATTTCCAGACAAAAAAGCCTCAGTCAAACGAAGCAGGTTTACTTTTACGATGTCTGACACGTAAACTATCATCTCTCTCACGCGTTACATCTGAAAATGTCAAGAGAATTTTCAGCCGACATTAAAGATTCAAGATCTCTTTTGATTTGTTGATTTTGGTTTGCTTGGGCCATGCGCTACTAACGATGTTTGCTGTTGTGCAAGTACATATTGTCTTAGACAACATTCGCACTTCAGCCTCACATCGACTACAGGATACATGTCATCAAACCAATATGTCATGAAACCAATTTTTTCAAGTACAAGTATCGATTATAATACACACTCGGAAAGAAAAATACTTGTTTCCAAATTGTAGTATTAAACGATTCATAACATGCAAATTGTATATATGAAATCTGATTCATATATTTGTTTACAATACATCCTCCATTTCGCAAATGAGCTACGTTTGCTTCCAGAAATGCAATACATTTTAAGTTAAAATTTTTGTATTTTTTTTAATCTTTATGAAGCTAATGAAGCATTTGTCAAATAAATTACTTATCAGTGGGAAGTAAACTGTGTAAAGTAAACATTGTTTTCTTTTGAACGTAAAGGTAACTTTAAGTTTTTATAGTTTAAAAAAAATGATTTTGTGATAGCCTATGGTTTTTGTTCTCGCTGAGAGTGATGTTGCAGGTTAGCATAAGTCTCGATGATAACTGTAAAATAAATTAAACAATATGTGCTCATAATAAATCTACACTTCTAGTGCAGCCTATGACATCAGATTGACTAAGTCATGAGTTTTTGGCTCACGCCCGAGGCACACGAAAGTTGTTTGCTCCACGCCCAATCACCTACAAACGACTAACCGCGTCCGTATAATCCGTAGTTGTAGAAAAAAGCGGCATTGCTATTAGCAAACACGTTATATCGCTAATATAAAAATATTGATATTCACACGAGGTGCTATTTCATGAAGATTCACGGTGAAAAACTTGGACCCCAGAAAAAAATCTCAACAGTGTCGATTTTCTAGTTGACGGTTATTCGATTGCAGTTGATAATATTCATCTGCAATTTTGTTTCTTTTCACGACAGTGTAACTTTAATGACAAAAATAATATCGTATGAAGAATTTTTATTGTGATAGTGGCGTCGCGTAACACGAAAACACCCTACTTGTAAATTAAATTAAGCTGTTGTTTTGAAATATGCAACGTGAAGCCCCAAGACCTCGCAGTGTTAGTTTGATAATGGACCAAGTGGGCATTTAATTAATTACACCCAACAGTGCCTGGGATTCGGATGCTTCTCAGAAGACGCGACAGAGAAACACGTAAACACTAGAACGACAACAAAGGTAAAGAAACAACAAACAAAAAAATGGCAAAAAAACCCAAATCTGATGTATTATTTGTTTTATTATTTAGCATCAGTTTCGTAATATCTATTATCAACGAAAAAATTAGTTTGTGTGAATTTGTATTCAAATTAAAATATTTGCACAATTTACGAATAATTTCAACACTTGCAAAAAAATATATATAAAAAGAGTCACCGCAAGGTTGCATTTTTTCCAAACGTGTTTATTGTCAGACCTACTACTCAATGAAATTAATAATAGCACGTCGTTGAGATAATATACTACAGTGTATTGGCGTAGATATTTCAAGTCTCAAATTTGATGAATACCTTAGTATAAAGCAGGTGTTGCTTTAAATAATTTTTTTTATGCCACGATGGTGAGTTGAGAAAGAACGGCAGAGAAACTAAAAGTAAAATGTTGTTACCTTTAATTTCTGATTAATTTTAAAGGATATATCAAAAATGTAACAAATCTGTGCCTGGTTCCGCTTATTTCATTTAATTATATAATCTTATTAGTAAATGAACACAAATAATAAGTTCCTGAAATATTTGTGATACAATATTATTATCAAGTGATTATCATTTTGCATTTTATTTACGAAAAATCAATGAAAGACAGTTTGTGATAATTAAGATACATATAAAATAATATTTTTATCATTGCCCATCGAAATCAGTTATCGTTCATTCACACATATACACACGTCTAAATGTACACATATGCATAAATATACATACACATGTTAAAACAAACATCAAAAAGATATATTCGAAAATAAAACAAAGAGAAAAGATAGAAAACACATAGTTAATAACTTTGTAAGTATACAAGCAATTTCGCACTCTGTAAACTTCAAGTGCTCGTCCAAAAAACCCATTTGATTTTGTTAGAATGGATTGTTGGCTCCTCGGTTCGATTTTCGTCCTAACACGCGAATCCCAAACCGATGTTGTTACATAAGTCAATAAAAATTGTTTTAAAAATCACACTGATGACTTTGAATAGATCTGTTGTATATTTTTTTAATCGTTTTTTTCTCTTTAGATATTTAAGAATTTATTGTTGATCCCTACGGGTTTATGTATAGATGTAAAAGGTTGAATCTATCAAATATGGAGTCATAGTGGACTACTCAAATTAACGAAGGCTTGAGAAAATCACTGACAATAAGGTTGTATACACATTCTGCAAGAGAAAAGCTGGGACGCTTCGAGTGTGTTGTTGGTTGGTTATTAGCTGTAGGCTGTGAATCATGTCGGGGGTTTCCCCAAATTTTACAGGTGTCCAAAAATAACAATGACGCACGTCTTACAATTGCTTTTTATTGACTAGTACAGATCACTGCAACAATACACACCACGTCAAATTTATAACCCTTAACTAAGAAAGATAAATGTATGACGCCAGAGCAGTAAGATTTTTTTTAATGAAATTATAGCTAAGCATTTTTCTAGTTTTTTTTTGTTAACTGTGAAGTACAAAGTAAACATCGTCATCCAATTCTACGTCGAATTGCTTAACGGGGCGAAAAACATAATACAAAAAAATCAACGTATAAATTGTGCTGATGTTTGATTTAATATTTACAGAAATATAGCTAACCAAAAAATAAAAAAAGAGTAAACAAAACAATTTTTTATATAAAATGAAATATATTATTCATTACTTTATTAAATATCTTTTCATAGCAGGGCTTGATAAATAAAAATATCGAATTTACAAGTGGACACGCAAAAAGAACTTCACGTAATATTATTTTAAAATCATCTTATGCTTATACAAAAAGTATATTATAAACAAAGAGAGATGCTCAAAATTGATACTAAATGAAACGTTGAATTATTTTGAGCAATCGTACGCAAAGTTCTAGAAAAAAGCAACTAAGCAATCGTTGCTTATGCGATGCACTTCTCCTATTTTTTCCTTCTCACCTGGTGAAAGATTAATGACTGTGTTGGTACTCACCTGTTCATATCTGTACTGGAAAGCCTGAGAAGTTATACTTGGCCGTGTGTGCAGTTACATCGAGTGGCTTGCTGTTGGTTTACTCTGAGCAATATTGAGCATTTTTAAATGTATATGAATATTACACACTTTGTGGCCATTTATGTTGTACACCGGCGTCTTCTACACCTGAAATTGAAAATAAATTAATATACAAATAAAAAAATATAAAATATATTTTTTTTAAAACCTCCCCATATTTTATATCATAAGTTACTAAAAAAAATAACTTACGATATAACCGAAATATCTAGTAAATACTAGATTAATATGATTTATGTTCGCATTCTTAATTGTATAGTGATCGATAAAGAACGACATTATTATTATGTGAAAATATTCATGGTAAACATGTATGTAAATATTATTTAAATGCATGTCACATTTAAAATTACTTTATAATATTTTAATTGCGTGTAATAACTATCACTTTATGAATTCAATGCTTCAGCGAGAATCTGAACATTTCAATATTTCACTAACCCCTGCATGTTTAATATAGCAACCTTTACTTTTTCCAAATTCTCTTATTATAAAATATTTAACTGTAGTAAATAAAATTTTACCACATGAAAGTCAGCATTATAAATATTTAATACGGATATGAAATGCTTTTTTTTTAATGTAAAACGCACTTATATATTTTTTGCATTTTCAATTTAAATTAAACTGAAATTAAATAATATGGTATTCATTATATGTATTAATATATATTTTAACATGTAGTAAGTTTTACAATTTTTGAGAAAAAAATCATAATGAAAAAAGTCTATTGCAAAAAAAATCGTGTTAAAAATATGTTTTTATAAAATCGTTTGTTTTTATATAAAAAAAAAGGATATTTTTAGATAACTTTGTACGAAGCATTATATCAAAATAACAGCTAAAAAATTTGCACACATCTATTTAAAAAAATCGCCAATTTATGAACAAAACTCGCAAATTTATTTTATCTTTTATTAATTTGATATATAACATCTTTACTGTGTTTCATTTTTCAGAATACATGTAAATATTTGATATTAATTACCTGAATAGAAAACTAGGCAGTAGCGGATAACATGTAGGCTCTATTGGCTGCAGTCTGGTCCCACAGGGAGGTAGTGATTGATATTATTATGACGGTTGTTGTATTTGCAATGTAAACACTCCAGCACTCGCTTGGTTCGGTAAACCCACGGCGACTAAGCCCAGAGCCCAGACATCAGCATGAAAGGGAATACTAACATGGCTATTTTGTTTTGTAATTTAAGCTGATAGGACGAATCAGAAATTTATAATAAAAATTAACCTAATAATTTAAAATTCACTTGTCATTATTTTTTAACCTTCAAACGACAAGATTGCGTTGCAAAGGAAATTTGACAAGGCAGCGTCATTTATAACACCTGCCTATTTTTAAATTTTTTTTTTACCCCAAACAGCTTTCATCCTGTGTATTTACTTACCATAAGATACCTAAGGGTGTTTTGTGTCCAAAACACTTTGATTTGTTGGAGATTTTTTTAATAAAATATATTTTTTTATAAGAGACACCCACGGTGACGCTTTTCAAAGAACAAATACATTATCATTAAACCTCAGAAGATAAATCACTTTCAACTACTACAATAGGATACAGCAAGCATGGACTGCTAGGCACACCAACTGGCACGTGCGTACAAAATAACAGAAAATGTGTCATAAATGGTACTGATTCGTCGTTTAAAGGTTAAAGCCACCCTTATCCACTTTTCACCCCCATTAGATTGAGTCAAAGGTTTTCTTGTTTACTTTTAATTAATTGTAGTTAAGTAGGTACTACTTGTCTTTCAAGTGATGTTAGTTTGCAAGTTTTTTTAAGTATAGTTTTGTGGGTACAGTTGCAGCTCCAGTCCTGGCCTCTCATGGCGTATCTCAGAGGCATCTCCCTCGGGGCAGTCTCTCAAAAGACCAACTTAAATTACTGTCACGATCCAATCATCCTATTGCCGGCCATGGTGGACTCATTCATGCGCTTTCTCACAACACAACAAACTACATTGTCATGTGGTCTTTTTGCGTACCTCCGTCCTACGTCTCTATCTAGAAGTAGTTCACATTGTCGACTTGAGCCTTCATCGGCAGCTGATAGGTCAATCGATATGCGGGGCTGCCGTCGCGCATTTTAACACAAGCCAGGTAAATTAACAGATATCAGATAAACCGTTTACGACTTTTTAAAAGCTTTATAAACAATGAATTATTTTGCATTAAAGACAAGATATAAAGCAATTAATCACTTTACATCTTCATCTTTCAATATATATTATAAACTTAATGATTATTTCTCGCCTTCTTTGGTGGTTGTCTGAAAAAAAAAACTGGCTGCATAAACTAAACCCGCTGTTTGTATTATTGTATTAATAAAAATATTCAAATAGATTTGCTGGCCTATATTTGTTTATGTACTTGTGTCGCTTGTAACAATAGTTGTTGACAGTAATATGTTACGCCTGTCAGACGTGCGGTTGGCAGGTAGTCGGATAAACTAAGTCAGAATGTAATATTTCATCGTAAGTCTTCTGAAAATAGCATCGAATTATTTTTGGTTATTTTGTGAAGCATAAAAAAATATAACTAGACCTACAAACCGATCAGAAATAATCAGATCTTATTCGCAGCAATAAACTTAATATTTTATATATTTATATGTATAAATATATATCTATATAATCCGTTTATTTATATGTGTATATTTGAATAAATGGATTATTAGAGCACCGAGTATTTTGATTTTGGCTGCGCACGCTCGACGATCCCGCGCAGGAGTCGTGCAGAATCTATTGTTGAATTAATTCAATTGTCATAAAGAGGTTTTACTGGCGAGGACCGCCGTCCTTATTTAAAGAGATCACTTAATAATGCAGTCACAAATGTGCAGCGGCAGGTCCTCAGCCGCTAATGCTATCGACCTTCCTTTGTGGCAGACTGAACGGGACAATCGTCAAAAGTGGACCGCGAGCGACTTCTGCCGACCGATACTTTGTCACTTTTTTTGTGCCATTTTATTTATTTAATTGTCATTTTATTTGTATATATTGAATGTTGATTTTTTTTTACAGAATATTAAAAAATCATATAATATATTAAAATATTTTTTATTAATCGATAAACGTCCTCTTTCAAGGTAAAATAAAATCTTGAAGATGTTGAAAAATAGGATAGAATGACGACTTTTCAGAACAAAAGTTTGCTTAATTTTTTTTATTTTTATTTTTAAACTCATCATATGCGATAGGTATATAAGTAATCTTATAATTCCAATTAAAAAAAAGAAAGGATTTTGGACCGTGAATTTTTGTGATCTCCATATTTATCATATTAAAAGTAAATTCACAAGAAATAAAACAATCTTTTGTGTAGAAGAAGAGATGTATCTATTTTTTTGCATTTAATTTTTTTTGATTGGATATTTTCAAAAAACACCGATTATGGAGAGAGGGCAAAGAAAAAGGCAACGACGAATAAATATATTATCTATTGTTATTAAAAAAATGATGTTATAATTAGTGAGACTGGCCCAGGATAGAAATATATTCGATGAAATGGTCGTGAGGAGAGGCACCAGAAGAAAAAGAAGATTGGGTGTTTTCCTGTGCTGTTTTTAATTACAACGTTTCGGTCAAGGTATTCCGCCCATCTTCAGATATTTGGTCTAAAACGAAAAAAAGGGTTTGTAAAAAAATATATTCTTTCCTTGTAGTATAGTACTGTTGAAATTGATTCGAATCCAAAGCATAAATATAATTAACAAATAGCTATTCTTTGAAGACGTTATTGTATTTAATAACTGTATCGTAGTATTTCGCCTGCATTTTGGATTCTTGTAGAAACATGTTGTACACACTTGTAGTACATTTTGTATATCAAAAGGCGTAAAATAATGCTAATTAAAAGAATAAATACATATAAAATAATATATCGAAGCATTGCCTATAAAAAAAACTCAATACATTTGAATATGTTAAATATATGGATATACTTAGTTGCATTTTATGTTATATTTTGTATGTGTATAAAAAACAAACAAATATTATAAAACACTAATTTCGTGTATATTGTAATAATAGAAAACAATAATATTGAACTGAAAACAGATTTCAGTATTTTACAAAGCAAATATACCAAATCGCATATAGGACGGTAGGTAATAATAAATACTCAATTAAATTTCTGATTAATATATAAAATATTGGTTTAAATCTTTTTTTTAATATAACAGTCTAAGCAAGAGAGAGAAAAAACTGATGAAAAAAGCAGTGAGTAAAAATATAAAGGTTGGGAATCTTATTTGACAATTTCATAAAATGCTTATAATAAATTACAATCCTAGTTTTATTTATAGTTTTATACAAATTTGCGTGAAAATGAACAAAAAGTATGAAAAATACACTTTTTAAAAAATAATAATTTTATCTGTTATTTTGGTAAGCCATCAACCGAAAATATATGAGAAAGTAATAATGGTGGGCTAATAGCCAATGCGTTCTGGTTGAAGCTTGGAACGCTACACTCCATAGACAATATGTGTGTGGTCGATCAGAGGCGCTTTACTTATGGTCGATTAGAGGTGCAATTGTATGGTCGATCAAAAGTACAATGTCACTTTTTCGTCTCAAAAGAATTAAATAAACAATTGAAAGTATTTTTTGAAAACTAACATATAAAACAAATCATTCAAAATACACAAATATTTATGTGTATGTTTACAAAGGTAAATATAATTTTACGTTTATTTTATTATTATAAAAGATATAAATTAAAATATTTAAAAAAATATTTATATAAAAGAGTGGATATTTATAAGCCAATAAAAAAAAATTGTCTATGAATCGAGTTTAATTAAATTATATTATGGATTAAGATTTAAAGCCTGTGGTTTCACTTAAATGAATAAAAATGAAATAATACGCAAAAATCATCCTATAAAATATCACACGTACGGATAAAAGATGCGTTTTTTTAGTTTTAAAATAGTTTTATTAATATTTAAACTCTGCCTATGGTGCATTGCGCAAAGACAGAGGAGCTGACGTCACGAACTGAAACATCACATACGTCAGGGGTTTTGGCAGTCTGTGGGTGCACTATTTTCTACATTGTTGACCTTTCCAAAATTTATAGTGTGATTATTTTTATTGTTTCGACTTCACCGAGGTTTAAGTAGCTATAAACATTAGTAATTAGGGTCAGACTATATAATGGATTCCGAAGATGAGACAAAGGATGATGTCGACTCTGGAAACGAATCGAGTGGAGACGATGTTGATTTCGCGATGGAAGTCGAATCTCACAGTACGAGAGAACGTCAAACAGATATAGAAGATTATCCTTACGAAGTTTTATCGACTGAAGAAATCGTCCAACACATGGTAGACTCAATAAAAGAAGTTAACACAGTCGTTGAGGTCAGTGAAATTTTATATTTGTCATTTTTGGTAATGCCCGTATTTCGGATACACTTTATACTAAAAACTGTTATTCTGGGTGTCAACGACGTCACAATAAATGTTTTATATATTTTTATAATGCATGTTTTGGGCCATGTGCAATCGACCTAAATTCATTCATAATTGTGTCATCCCAGACTAAACCATTGTTTGCCAAGTACCTTTACAATCCATTGTTGAGTATCACTCAATTTGGTAATAATACCAATCAATTCTATAAATATATGCTTCTTACGTTATAATATTGTAACGGGTATAGCTAATTTCATTTCATGATCTTTATAAATACTGAAATTTGTTTTTTTTTTTACTCTGAAAAGAGGATGCTTTGTTTTCAGTATATCTGCTATATCAGTTAATTTAAAATGTATAGTAAACGCTGTTGAAAATGCCCTCTAAAGTAAGTGAAAAGATCCATTCGTGATCCAATGAAAAGTATTTCAGACAAAATCAAAGCTTATTTTTCAAAACTTAACCTCACTTTCGTATTGTTTAATTACTGTGAGAAAGTCGTTTTAAACGTGGTAATTGTGTGAATAGTAACCTAATCGGAGATAGTTTTACAAATATATTTATCGAAACAAATACCTAAAACATTGGAAAGCAAAAACAAATAAATATCTGTTATTAAAGAATCTATTAATTCAACATAATGCATGAATCCTTGAAGTCATCCGAAATCTTAAATTTGTTATATGTATTATGATTTGAGTATGTATTTGTTATTACAGATCCCTGCCACTACTACCCGTATATTACTCAATCACTTTAAATGGGATAAAGAAAAGCTTATGGAAAGATACTATGACGGGGACCAAGAACAATTATTCTCTGAAGCTAGAGTTATAAATCCCCTTAGAAAATCTGTTTTTTGTCGTCCTAAGGTATGTTCTTTTATTCAATGTAAAACCACTACATTACCTCTGCATCTAATAATTATTGTTGTACATATCAACTTATAGTGAGCAAATATATATTTTTTATCTTAATATTCCTAAGTTTGTAGCCTATGCCAAATTTCAACATAAAACTTACAATATTGTGTTGTTTCCAAAGGGAATTTTTTTTATCTCTAGTCTATTTTAGTTTCACATGAGCATTGATAATATTGATATGTTATGATGATTAATTTCTAAATTTAATATACTTTGATTCATATTCCAGGTTCCGAGAAGAACTTCTGCATCAGGTACAGAAGAATGTGAAATTTGCTTCATGGTATTGCCCTCATCGGTAAGTTGTTTTAGTTGACCTCGTCCTTAAGTTTAGATTTAACATGCTAATACAAACATTCAACCTGTTTGATTGTTTAAATTTCAACAAATAATATGTAAACAGTAACAATACTAACACAAACGATTTAATCAAAATTCCAAAAATGCATGACTGCGCATTTTTACCGTGTTTCTTTACTTACTTCCTTTGAATATATTATTATTGTTTATTGAATTAAATTACTCCAAGGTTGAGCCTTCTATATCAGAACGAGCCGCATTTGTTCATACTCGATTATGATATATTATGTTGTAATTTTAAAACAGATTTAGGTAATATTGTATTTTACCACGGTGCACTTTTTTCTCTAGATGATGACTGGTTTGGAATGTGGTCATAGGTTTTGTACCCTGTGCTGGGGAGAATATCTAACCACAAAAATCATGGAAGAGGGTCTGGTGAGTGCAAGAATTCTGACAAAATACATTGACATCTTTTTGAATTGTCATGTCTTTACTGCTCCTTTTTTACTTTTAGGGACAAACGATTGCGTGTGCTGCTCATGCCTGTGATATTCTCGTTGATGATGCAAGTGTCATGCGATTAGTACGAGACCCTAAAGTCAAAATTAAATATCAACATCTCATAACCAATAGCTTTGTGGAAGTAAGTGAACATACTTCTTTATTTAATTTACAAAAACCCATTACAGATATTAACTAGAATAGAAATAGAATACCTAATCAAAAATAAGCTAGAAGTTAGAAGCTTTACATCATTATTGTTTGTTATATTGCATTTGTACCATATCCGTCAGTATGTTGAACAAGATTTACCAACAGCTGATAATTTATATAAAGACATGGTCTTGTTTTGAAATAACTCTCTAAAAACTCTTTGTGCCTGGTCATAAGTCAAGGATATGCTGTGTTACATGATAGTTTTACATGGTGGTGCATTTTGTGTTGCAGTGCAATAGGTTGCTGCGCTGGTGTCCGTCCCCCGATTGCAATAACGCAGTGAAGGTTCAGTATGTGGAACCGCAGCCTGTAAAGTGTCGCTGTAGTCATACTTTCTGCTTCTCCTGCGGCGAAAACTGGCATGACCCCGTCAAGTGCCATCTGCTCAAAAAATGGATCAAGGTATATAGATTATCGTGTCAGATCTAATCTCATGGCCAAATCATTTACTATGTAGATGTTTTGATTAGTTGCAGCATATCTATTGGTAAAATTAGTAATTGTAGAAATAAAGAACGAAAGCCTTTATATGTTTATTAACAAATTATCTCTTTTTCAGTTATTAAATTATTTTTTTTTCGATTAGTTTTAAATGCCGAGGTCTACAGTCTTTGCTATATTATTGCCTCAAATACAACTCTATCAAAATATCAGCTACTTAAGAGGCGGTTTTTATCCCACTTGTTATTTAAAAAAAAAATGACCATATAGTTTTATTTATTGTATTATAATGCTATGTAAATTTTGATTTAATGAGCACTATTGATAAATTGAATCTATCTCTTCAAAATCAAATAAAAGCATTATGAATAAAAAAAATTTTGCTTCCATTAAATCATCGTTACTTTCATCATGTCTTAGATCAAAATCTTACATATCAAATGTCTTGCCTTTATGGCCGATTGCATTTTCGTTAATAACATATGTTTCATATTATTTTTTTTATTTCTAGTGTGTTATTTATGGGACCATGTTTATTTTTAGAAATGTGATGATGATTCCGAAACCTCAAACTGGATAGCAGCAAATACAAAGGAGTGTCCAAAGTGTAACGTGACCATAGAGAAAGACGGAGGATGCAATCATATGGTGTGTAAAAATCAAAACTGCAAGACTGACTTCTGTTGGGTGTGCCTCGGCCCCTGGGAGCCACACGGCAGCTCGTGGTACAACTGCAACAGGTACGTGATATCCACGATTATTCTAAATGTTCTTAAAAAGGCTTGTTTCTGTTTGCAAATTTAAAATTATCACTTATCATACATGTACATTGAATACTGTAATTTGCAAAAGTAAATGATTTTATGAAAAAACATTTTATTTTATGTATGTTGATACATTGATGACAAATCTTTTTGCTTAACGCAAAAAGAAGTAAATATTTTTGCAACTAACCACGTTTTATCTATCTCTGACACAAATATTTACATCAGAAAGTGAAGTACAGACACATAATCACACTCATTATTAGCATGTGGTCTATCTGCTAACCGACTGATATTAAATTTCTCTCGGTGACTTATTGCAGATATGATGAAGATGAAGCGAAGGCAGCTCGAGATGCTCAGGAGAGGTCCCGCAGCGCCCTCCAGAGATACCTGTTCTACTGCAATCGGTATATGAATCATATGCAGAGTTTGCGTTTTGAATCCAAACTGTACGCTTCTGTTAAAGAAAAGATGGAAGAAATGCAGCAACAGAACATGAGCTGGATTGAGGTCATTACATATAATGTTATCTTATTTTTGACACCAACTTTATTTGTAACCGGCTGCAAATAATAAGATAATTTTCTGATAATATAGCATTATCTCACTTTGAATATTATGAATATCTCATGTTTGTGTTTATTTTGAACATTAAACTTGAAAATCTTCTAGTTTGATGTTCAAGAGTAATGAGCTCACAATCGTGAGTTCAAATCCCACTTGTAATGCATTTTTGAACTCTGAACTTTTCATTTTAATTGATTTAAATTTTCTTTGTATTATGAACTAATTTTTTTTTTTACATTAATACTCTTCTTCTCCATGTCTGTGCTTTTGGTAATTTTGTTATCTTGCATTTTAGGTTCAATTTTTGAAGAAAGCCGTGGACATTCTGTGTCAGTGTCGACAGACGCTCATGTACACATACGTGTTTGCTTACTATCTCCGCAAAAACAACCAATCTGTTATTTTTGAAGATAACCAACGAGATCTAGAAAGTGCTACGGAAACATTATCTGAATACCTAGAGAGAGATATAACGTCTGAAAATTTAGCAGATATTAAACAAAAAGTACAGGACAAATACAGGTAAGAAAACATCAACAATATCTTATATTTATTTATTCAACGACACTAATTTTTCTTTCAAAAGATATCATTTTAACGAGTTAAAACGCAGATTCCCCTTTTGGACAACTTATGTGTCGTATGCTAATATTATGTGTAATGTGGCTCGGTTGTTCCAGATACTGTGACAATCGACGAAAGGTCCTATTAGAGCACGTCTACGAAGGATATGAAAAGGAATGCTGGGATTACACGGAATAGATGGCCCGCTTAAGTTAAAATAATATCTCATGTGATGTATTATGTTTAATGTGTATATATTATGCATATAAAACCCATTATTGTTATTATATACATACTATAATAGCACCTGCAATAAATTTTATTGAAATATTTTAAGACACGTACACACTAAATTCAGTTTTAGCATTTTATTTTATCTGTTTATCCGTGGGAGTAGTGTGAGGTTGCATTAAAACTCCGGAATCGAATATAAGTGAGTGTCCTGTCGAATGTTCAACTAACACTAGAATTTCAGTACTTTTTTTAAGTATTGACTTGAAGGAATGATGATTTTGTGATTTCACTGAACGGGTGTTCCGGGTCACCTAGCCTTAAACGATTACTTTGAATGTTAACGTTGTGCATTAGCTTCTACTGGACATTGTCACTTCCATCATATCACTGCCAATTCATAACTCACTGTGAAGTATCATATTGAAAGACTCAGTGGATGAATCGACTCTATACGTAGTCTCGCATAGGGCTTTAGTTCTATACCGTATGGATGTAATTAGAGATATTATTTAGATGTGTTGCGCAATAGTGGAGTGTAAAGTAGAGTGTGAGATGCTGGAACATTTCAGTACCTTTACGACGAGTACGAGGTGCATCAGCACGCGGATGACATATTGTATCGATGCCAAATATCTTTAAGGTATAGATGAGCCGGATTATTTTATTGCATGGTTATTGTTTTATTATTTTCTCAGTTGAGCCTATAGATGTTTTGATGCTTTGACTTTACGATTACTTAAACAATTCTTTGGCTGTTCATATGTTGCGTGAATGTTGGCTGTTGGGTTTAACAAAGACTTTTAGAGCTACTCTATGTGGACTTGAGAGAGTGAATGACGAATGAAATTAAATAATATTGAAATAATATTTGAATAAATGCTGATTTTTATAAATAAAATGCTGTATTTAATACCCAATTCCTGTATTATTTTCTTTTACATTTTACATAGACATCCTATATAACATCTGGTTTATTATATATCATTAAAAGCAGGTTGTACCTTTGTACAAAAAAAATTACAATTTAATAGAATTTTTATTAAATAAGAAGTCGAATACAGGTGGCGAGTGTGAAGCACCATCCTCTCATTGAGCCTGTTTGTGATTCCGCCACGCGTTCTGGATGAGGTTTGCACAGTACTCCTCACGCTGCTGCACCATTGTGGAGGACACAGGCTCGTAGCCCTCTTCCTCGGGCCTAGTGGCAGTATTAGTCGTTTCGCTGGGGTCTTTGTTAGCTTTGCGCAAAAAAAGATCTTTTGTGAGTGCGTTCAAAATGTCCCCACAGAATATTTTATCTCCCTTACAGATGGGAATGTCCATGGATACGATCTTGTACTTATTGGGTTTTTGGATCTGTAGGGGTGCCTTCAGTGCATCCAAGAAGTCTGACAGCTGATCAAAGCGTATATACTGCGTGTCGTCAGGATCAAACTCCTTCCAGGTTTCACAATACATGTCGTATTCTTCCTCTGTCAGAGTGTCCTCGGTGGCGTTTGTGAAGTTCTCGAGAATGATGGCGATATACGTGTTGATTGCAATGAAGATAGTTATGGCTAGGTATGATAGTATGTAGAACGTGCCAATAGTGCCCGAGCCACAGTTGCCGGCATAGCCTGACTCCTCATCTGGCAGATTGCAACCCACCTCATTAGTAACAGAATACAACACTCCATCCCAACCCGCCAATGTTGAAATCTGTTAAACGAAGTAACACATGTAATGAAAATATCATCATATTTTACTATACAGTATATTAATATATATATAATAAAATATAGAGCTATAAATTATCAAGGTGTAGCTTTTTTAACCACTTATGAACGCAGTTCTCGGTGGAGTTACATTGGCTGCAGACACTGTCATTGTAGCAAACCTTTCCCAATAGCTTACAATTAATTGTATTTGATTCTTATCAACGAGGTTAGAAAGATAATTTATTGTGAGAAATTTATAATAAATCGCTTAGCATTAATATGCATGGAAATTGATTAGACTACATCGACAGATCAATCTTAGGTTCTCTCATGATTACCAAAATAATATAAACTTACTTGAAGGAGTATCGCTATGCTATGTCCAAACGTTTTAAAATTGTACACTTCGTCTAGTACACCCATGTTTTTGATGTACATGAAAATATACATACCGAAGATCGCATATATATACATGACATTGAAGAGTACTAAACAAATGTTGAAGAGTGCAGGTAGTGATGCGGAGATAGTAAATGAAAGAGTCCGTAGGCTCTGAGCTTCTTTTACCAATCTAGCTACTCGTAGTATTCTGAGTAGCGCCGGTGATACAAAGTATTTCTCAATAAGGTCAGAGAGAACCAAGCCTGAAAAATATCCGTGGGTATTATTGCATTAAACTTGTCGAATAATAATCTGTAAAATTTTGGCCAGCAATGCGCAAATCATTAATTGCCCATTTTATTATATGAACAGTATTAAAAATTAAGAATACAACTTACCCAATATAGATAAAATAACGATTACGAAATCCATAACATTCATTGCATCAGTAAAATAGTGGAAACGAAGAGCAAACACTTTCATCAATAATTCAATGGTATATATCACAATGCATGTTAAATTTATGTAATCGAGAATTGTACTGAACGCTTCACTCTGTCCAAAGTGATCTAAGCCCATGCTTAATATATTAAAGCAGATGACAAGAACGATGAAGATTTCAAACTTCTTGCTTGTTACGATGTCGTAAACAGCCGCTTGAGGACCCCACTGGAAATATAAAGCAGAACTCATAAAGTACCAAAATTTTTCAATATATTTACAATTATTATATATATGTATATGTATTATAATACAAATATTTTCAATACAATAGGATTGGTTTATATAAAAAAAAAAAACCACCACAATGAGACAACAGAGTCATAAAAAGCTATTCATAAAAATATATCTCTTACACCGGTAAATGTACATAAAACTGTTCATTTAATACCTGTAATGAGCGATCGGTTTTCAGTTAATATAAAATCGTTAAAAAATTTAAAACTTGCTCTAATCTGATTGATCAGGTTCATTCATGTAAAATTTCTGAACAATCAATATACATAATAGTATTACAAGGTTATATTTCAAAGTAGCTGGTATTTTAGAAAATAGCTCTTCCATTTGGTATTTCAATCTGACCTCTACTCGTCACAAATCAACAGGTATTAAAGAAAGTAAATTACCTGAGGGCGTGGAATAGCTTTTGGTTGTATCTTTGAGCCCATTTTTCTCTTCGTACTGTAGCACCTTCTTTGATCATCTGTCATGAACATCTCTAAACTACTACAAAACTTTCCTTTTTGCTGGTTGAAGAAGCCAATTATTGATCCAATAAATAAATTGAGAGTGAAAAACGATCCAAATATAATGAAGAACACAAAATACAAATACATGTAGATATTCGTCTCACGAATCGGTTGCACATTTACCTGAAATATTTAATAATTTTAATTAAACCAGTACAGCATTTGTGATTATAAAAACATACTTATATATCAATAATCATTTTGATAGCATACCTCTCTAGAGTCAATGGCATCGTTCATGATCTGTATCCAACCCTTGAATGTTGCCACTTGAAACAGGCACATGTACGCATTACCCACATGGTCAAAGTTCATAAGAGAATTCTCCCACGTATTGTTCTCAGCAATACACACATTTTTGTCTGGAATGATTTCATGGCTAAAGGTGGTTCCATTATTATCAACACACTGAAAAAAAAATTTCATTATAAAGATTTTCACTACAAATATTTTTTCTTGTGTAAATAATTTTAAAACCATGCATACCTTGTAGAATTTTCCAGCAAAAAGTTGCACCCCTATAATAGCGAAGACCAGCCAATAAATGAGGCACACTGAAAACACGTTGGCGACAGATGGAATCGCTTTTACCAATGTTGTCACTACAATCTAAAAATATATTCAGTATTAATTAAACAGCTTTATAGATTGGCTTGCATAAAATTACTCTTCATAATGTAAAGAAATAAATTATATGTATACCCAAGAAACATAAATTTAGATGAACAATATAACATTAATTAATTTTATTAAAAATGATTTGAGTACTTTTTAATTTAGTTTTTGGGTAGACATTAATTCATACCAAAAAAAAATTGTCACATTATTTTCATTACATTTTATAAAAACATGAAAATGTTCCTTTATAGCGCATGAAACTTTGGACTTAGACAGACTGTTCACATTATTAAGATTAACTTTTTTTGAATATTATTGGGACAGGAAGCAGTTGGTTTTTTTTTTAATTAAATAGCCCAAAGTAAAGCGTTCAATGAACAAAAGTTGTGAAATATAAAAGATTTACATGCAACACTAGTAGGAACGTAATCTAAAGCAATATATTATTGATAGAGCCGGCTACTTACTCTAGTACATTCCCACCGTGACAGAGCTCGAAGAGGTCTCAGAGCTTTCAAGCATCTTATAAAACAGATCACAGGCAATTCATTGGAACCCAACTCAGAGACGGTCACGGAAATCAGTGAAAACTAAAACCATGTTACACAGTTAAAAATAGTAAAACAAACCAAAATCTTCAAGCTTGATTATCATGGCATCCATTAATTTACTAAAAGTATGTAAAATAGTTATTTTGATCTAATTTCATTTCTTAAGTATTTTACAATGTAAAATATAAAAATTCTTTATACCATGACAATGGCAAAGTCGATCAAGCACCATGCATCGGTGAAGTATTTTTTGAAACCCAAAGCTGACCACTTAATTATCATCTCCACTATGAAAAATACCAGGAATATTATATCCATGACTGCTAAAATTCTACGAAGAGTTTGTCGTTCAGGCAAGTAAACATCTTCTAAAGCCTAAAATATAAATAAATAATATATATTAATTATTGAATTCCATTGAAGAAAGAAAAAATAAAATATTGAAATTTTAATTAGACTGCAAGCTAATAATGAAAAGTAGTGTAGAATAATATTATATGTCATATGAAATGATTGAAAAATATTTAAGTGTATTTTTCAGAAATTTTACTATTTCATTATAATATTTTTATGGGGCCATAAAACATTTAAAAACACAGCATTGCATTGGATGATTGTAGATTGCAATAAAACTAACAATCATCAACACAATAGTTATATTGTATGAAAAATGTTCACTATAGCGAATATTATATATTTATTAGTATAAATAGTATTTTCTAAGTCTTTCTGCAATTGATTTTTTTCCTACTTTTGTAAAGCATATTATGCTCTTTTAGCTTTAAATAATGCTTCAGTAACCAATAACCAAAAAATAATTCAATAACCAAAGTCAAACTGCTGAGGAGAATCATGAAGACCACCGCAAACTCAAAATATTTGTTCTCTACGATCCGGAGAGCCTTAAGTTGGAAGTTGGTTGGGGGATTCTCGGTTGCCTCCACTTCTGCTGCATCTATAATACAGATCCATATTATATAATACAGACTCTAGACTAGATCACAGAAGTTCAATATATTTATCACTCAAGTTGAAAATTAAAAACATACTTTGATTTCATTGTTCATGTATTGGCACGTTTTACCAAAAATTATGAGCTAATTCACTCTTGAAACTTATTATTATATAATTATACTTATAGTTATCCAGTTTTATCTTTTTAGATTAATTTACTAGAGAGCAAAAGAAAGAGACTAAGAGTTTTCTGGCCAAAGCCAGACCCATCATGAGATTTAGACGTGCAATCCTCAGGACGTGCTATCAACTTCTGATGATAAGTGGAATTTTTCAATTATTATTTATAAGTTTGTCTAGAGTAAAATAGTCTAAATCTTTATCTAAAGCGTGTTTATTCTGAGTAGGATTTAGGCTCTCACCTGGATTACTTGGCTTGTTTCCTTTGAACCAAGCACTGAAGCGAGATTTACCTTCAGTTTGAGTTTCTTGATTTGTGGGATGATCTGTGAGTTTCGATTGTTTAAAGTTAATCATGAGCAAGCCCACAAAAATGTTGAAAACCTGTTATGTACAAAAATGAATAGGTTATTATTTCATTTTCATCAACTGAATTGAATAACTACAGCATACACCAATATTTAAAAAAAAAGGTAAGATTTTTTAATATCCACAGCTTTTTTGATTTGACCGAAAACTCATTCTTACACTATTGTGTAAGAATGAGTTTTCTGAAAAATCCAAAAGGGATGTGTTTATTATAATACCAAAGGGCACTCACCACTAAGTTTCCTATGATCACTATTATCAAAAAGTATAAAGTGCAAGTATTATCTCCGATCAGCTTGCAGTCCCACATGGACTCTATCCACTCCCCACATAACATTCTGAACACAATCATGAAACTATGTATGAAGTCTGTAAAGTTCCATCTCGGTAAATCTCCATCAGGAAATCGGTCCACATTATCTAAATGGAAAAAAGGACATTGATTATTTTGTTTCATAAAGGATGACAGCATTGAAAGCCTTGATTTTACATTAAACCAAGGTCATTTACTTTTTTCCCACAAATTTATATAAAATGCATTTATCCATCATAAAATTTGGATACATTATCTAAATGGAAAAAAATATCATTAAGTTAGAAAGTCAACAACACTGAAAGCCTTGATTTAAGCTTTTAGGTCGCATTTACCAATGTTTTTTTAAGAAACATAAAAGTGATTTACATTATTATTAGGGATACCTTACTAATTATTAATTATTGAAAATTTGATTAAATATTTAACTCACCAATATAGCTTTTGCCAAAGATCTGCATTCCCATTACAGAAAATATAAAAACAATCAGCCACAAAACTATCATCATATTGTTGAGGGACCCCATAGTTTTTCCCATAGTAGATACTAACATATTTAGACTGGGCCATGACTTAGCCAACCTAAATACTCGAAGCTGTAATTACAAGAAATAATTTTATATGCAACCGACTTAAAAAAAAAAATGGATGATACATGTAAATGTTTAAAATGTTAATTATAATAATTGCTGCTTTAACAATGTGAAAAAATTATGTTTTTGAAGTCAGATATGAATTTGTGTTAAGCGGACATGTTTTTATAAAGATTTACATATTTGTCTTAATTCATGACCCTTAGAGTGCACTTCACGGACTTTGCTGAAAGTCAACAAGCCCTAACCTAAATTTCAAAGCTATGAACCAAGTGGTCGTTACTTGTGATACTATTTGAAATATCGATGTATTTTTGTCAGCCTGGATATTTGATTTTCAGGGGATTGTTAATTCTGCAATAAGGACTTTTTTTTAAAGATTTAGTGAATAGACGACAACATCCTTGTGATGCTACACAGGACTTTACAGAAGTAATATTGATTCCATGGTGCCCATGAGGAGAATCATCGTTTCCTTTATCTACAATCGATTGGGGGATGTTTTTGTAGTAAATTTAGGCTTGCGATCCAGCATGTATAAATATAACAAGTAATCTTTCACTTGTTGTTAATCCTTTCAAGCTTCTAGCTAGTGAAAATGAGTAAGATATAAAGATGTAACTAAATTTACAAATGATTGAGAACTTACAATTTTGTTCGTCATTTTAAAATGGTTTCGAAGCAGACCTACACTACACTAGCAGATAAAATCTAACCCTAACAGTTCTACAAAAGTCCGGATATTATTCAACAATATAATTCTGAATGTTTGTGTGAATTATTAAAACTTGAAAATTCAATAAATAACAAATAAAAGCTAGTACGTACCAATCTAAATGATCTCAGCACTGATAATCCTTGCACACCCTCTAATCCATACTCCAATATTGCGAATCCGACTATAGTGAAGTCAAAGACATTCCAATTGTCTTGAAAATAATACTTGGGACTCAAAGCTAGTATTTTTAGTACTGCTTCTGCCATGTAAATTACAGTGAAAATCTGTGAAATAACATTATTTAAATTACTAAAACATGTATTTGTAATAATCTCAACCATTCTTTTTTACACTATGTACGTATGTAGCTACATTCAATTAAAAACTGCATTGTTTATTTTAAATTATTATGCTGCTTAATAGTTCGGTCTTCCATAATGTTTGCCACAATCTTAGTGAAAATATAGGAGTTAAAAATACTTACATAGTTGGCAGTCCTTAAAAACCTATCCATATCCCTATCCATGTCGTGATGATCCAGAGCCATACATAATACATTCAAAATAATACACAGCGTAATGAAGAAGTCAAAATAAGGATTGAGCACGAGGAAGGAGATGCTCTTCTGGAGCTTGACCCAAGGCTTGCAACAGTCCCACACGCAGAACATATCAACAACCTTGTTCAAGCATGTCGGATCTTTAACATCATCTGTTGAAAGAAAGTAGAAAATAAAATCATACCTGTTATTGTATTAATAACTCAGATAATCAGATGCTCTGAACAACCAGATATTAAAATGGATAACAATGAGCTAGATATAATGAATATCAATAAAGAAGAAGAAAAATAGACTTCTTTGATAAAATGGTGAACTTTAGTTAGAAAATATCCTTATTTTATATTAAATTATCTAAAGGTTGCTTGTTTTCATTGGTTGTTCTTTTATAAGTAAATTCTGAAAGCTATAGAAGAAGGGAGAGTGAATATTATTTATTTCAATTCAATTGATACTTGAAAATATTTAATAATTATATTTTATAAAAATGTAAAAATCCATAAAGAGGCCATGAATGTCAACTATTAATAAATACTGTTCTGTATAATGATTAGATATTTGTTTACCATTTTTGTCAAGGACTTTGCTTTGCCTTCCTGCTCCTTGTTCTATATCGTTAAGAACCATCACGTCTGAAAAATAACAAATATATAACTCGTTGATGACAATATAGATCAGGCTTCCCCAACTTGTTTGCACCCAAGACCACATTCTAGAATGCCGGTCGGGCAGTGGGCACCATTTATTTTTCAAGGTATTTGGACATAGTCAATAATACATATAACGCACAAAACATATTTAATCCCAAAAATATAATTATAAAAATGATTGTTTATATTTTTATGTTAAATAAATAATAAGTTGTAAATAATAGCATAAAAATTCTGGTAATTGGGTCGAATCGGGGCAAATATGCAACGAATAATTATTTTTAATAGCAACTTTAAAATGTACATTTATAGCTAAAAATTGCAAACAACAGGTTAGAATACCAAAAATATCAGTTAGACTTTAGAGGGCATTATTACTGAGACGGAGACAAACCAAACTACACCCATAATATGCTATTTCAACAGGCTTATGTATGATTTTCTGGAAAGAATTATAATTTGAAAAATTATAACGATATAATTATTTTTACTTATATTTCGCTGTTTAATTACCCTCCTATCGCAAAAATATCAGGTAGACTTTTACCTCACTTTTACCACTACAAAAATATCAGATAGACTTTCACATAGCTTTCACCTCACTTTTACCAATGCAAAAATATCAGAGACACTTTCACATAGCTTTCAATCCACTTGTAGTATCGCAAAAATATCAGGAAGACTTTCACATAGCTTTCATCTTACTTTTACCACTGCCAAAATTTATTTTTCAAACTTTCACATAGCTTTTACCTCACCAGTCCTATCGCAAAAGTAGCAGAGACACTTTCACATAGCTTTCACCTTTCACTCTGAAGAATATTTTTATAATACCAACCTTTCATGTTATCTTGAGAATCTGCTTCTTCTTTAGACCCAGAAGTTATTCCCTACAGTAAATTACCAAAAAAATATTAGTAAATGTAAAATTTTTAAGCAAAATGCTTTTCAATAATTATATGAACAATTGTTAAATGTGGATACAATTTCAGAACAACATCTTGTGAATTTATTTTTTGTTTTCGATTTATTGGTCCCTCATTTATACCTGTAATTGTTTTTCATCGTTGTCTTTCATTTTGGTCTCACGTGCCGCTTCTTCTACTCTCTGAAATTGTGAAACTCCCTATTACTTGACAAATATTTAAAAATCTAGTCCTATACTAGATCTATATAAGCACAATCAATGTTAAGGGAAATCATTTTTAGGTTATATTAATTAATAAAACTCACCCTCACGGCTTCGTCTTCAGCGGCCTCTTCCTTTTCAGCTTTCTTCTGTATTTCATCATATGTTATGGCAATGACAGTCAAGATCAAAGTAAGAATGTAGAATGACCCGAAAAATATAATAACTATAAAAAACAGTATATGCCAGGGACCCGCTGATTGCAAGACCTACAAATAGAATAATAAGGATTATTGTTTTATTTTATTTTAACATAAATAAGCAACATAAGTTCAGCTAATGAAATTTTTTGTCAGTTATAAAAATATATAAGCAAATAATAGGCTACGACTCCATGCATATTTACCAATTGATACAAATCTTCCCAGAAATCTCGAGTCACAATACGAAAGACAGATAATAAAGCCATTCCGAAGGTATCAAAGCTAGTGTAACCGTAATTAGGATTATATCCATAACCCTGAAGGCAGTGATATCCCGGAGGACATGTCCTAGAACCAAAATTTTTATTATATATATATATATATACATATATATACATATATATATATATATATATATATATATATAAACATACGTATGTGTGTGTTTGTGTGTACATACCGAGCTCCAGATGAATTTCCGCATACAGGTATTGATCCTGATTCATCAACATACCAGTTTGCTGGAGAAAAAAAAATAGTTTGCTGTTTAATAAAAAAAACAGAACATTAAAAATAAGTTATATATCTCATATAAAAGTGTATCTTAGAAGTAATAGAAATAATTAATCTATTTCAAAGAGAGCAAACACTTTTGATTTACTATCAAGCAATTTTACTCTGAAACTGGAAATTATATTAAAAAACTTATTCTCATAAAGTAATATTCATTTTAAAAAATCATTGAGTTTTGTAATAACCTATCTAGATATGATGATAAAAACAAATAAAATAAAAATTAATAACATAGAGAGAAAACTTATGTAGCCATACAGTCATTTTGATTGAATAGGTCCCAGTTTTCAGTAGTCATGTTTCCCCATGATCCGTCTGTGGGGAACTCCATTACGCATTTCTGAGTAAGTACACCCATGTATATTTGTAATCCCACCACTGTACTAACAACCAATGAACAAATTGTAAATCTCAACACATCTCTGAGGTTTTTTGCTGATTGCACGATTGCATTAACAAAATTCTTCAAACCTAAAAAATAATATTATTTTATTAAAGCATTGAGCCTTTCTTTGATATAAACAAGGTTTGATTCATTGTAATCAATTTTCTATATATAAATGAATTTTATTGAAAGTTATTATTAAAATCTCACATATTTACATGAAATCTTATACTGAAATATGTTTTAACTGTTCTGGCACAAGTATAAAATATATCTGTAAGTAAACAATAAAATTTCTTTTAACTGTTGAATACTGCATACAAAAACACTATGTTTGAAAATTAAGTTATTTGATGAATTCAACTCATGTATGACAAAATAATTACCAGGAATAACAGCAATTGCTTTCAAAGCTCGCAATACCCTCAAAGCTCTGATAGCAGAAAAGTCTCCTATATATACAAGCAAGTCTAGGGCTCTGTAAAGGAATAAAAAAAACATAATTGTTAAAAATTAGCTAAAATTTATATACAGTAGTTTAGAATTGAAACTAAAAATAAAAATTTAGTTCATGGTCAATCTTAGTTATTAAAAAAACTCTTTCAAATATTGATTTAAGTATTGCTTATCGGTATGAAATGGTAGACTAGCTTATTTTCTGAACAACTCACCCTAACAATACAATGATGAAGTCGAGCCAGTTCCACGGGTCCCTCAGGTAGGTGAATGGCTTGAGTATAAAACCTCGTGCCATGATTTTAGTGATTGCCTCAAATGTATAAATCGCCATGAATAAAATTCTGAAAATTCAATAGTACTGTTTAAAAAGATAAATGTGGACTTAAAATACAATTGAATCAATTAAATGATGAATTGAAGTAAACTAATTAAACTAGTTTAATTATTACGTTATAGTTCTTAATTCTTATTTCCTATCCATTATGTTTTGTATTTTTAAGAAAAAAGATGGTATCATCAGAAAAGGAGACATTAACTTTTGATCACAAAGTAAGTTCTGTGAATTATTTGAGAGGTTTTGCTATTTTATTAATTAGTCAAGGTTTTTTGGACTTTCTCCTTCCTCCTTTTGCCTTTATCAACTCTTTGACCAAACAGATAGATAGTTGTTTAATTATCTACAATTATTATTTAAGTAATACTTACTCCAATAGTTCTATTCCAGGTGAAGATGGCATAATCATTAAGAAACAATTAATCAGAATAGTGATGAAGATGAACAGGGAGAAAAGTGGATGTATTACAGTGCTGATAGTAATACGTCGAAGTGGGTTAAATGGACCCAGAATCCACAGTGCATCAGTAGCCGAGAACCTGAAGATGCTCTTCCATCTATTGACAACTACAAATGTCTATAAAAGAGAGAACTTCAATAAATTTAAAGGTGGTCAGAATAATAAATTGAATATAATCATTTTGTATCATATATTAAATAAAGTCTTAAATTATTAAATATTAGTCATTAAAATTTTAAATCTTTAATAAAATTTTGTAAATCATACAAGTTAGGGATTAAGGGAAAATGAACATTTTAATATTAATGTGTGAGTCTGCCAGTATTACTGTGTCGCGAGTTCTTGTGTGCTATGTTCTTGTGTGCTATGATTACAGTTAGCAAGCAATACGTACCTTCTGATCACGGTAAAAAGAGTCTATGTCCTCAAGCGGTCTAGAAATCATTTCGGGGGTAAACTTCCCTTGCAAGTGGCGGGGCACCACCATGCCCTGCTCCAACCTGGGATCGGGCTGGGCCTATAATTTTACAGTTTAGATGCATTAATACCACAAAAGTATAAAAAACAGTAATTTGTGAAAGATAGATAAACATGTGCAGCCATGATGACAAAAGTATTATTGAAGCTTATGAGTTTTTATAAATTTATTTATTTTGTGTGTTATATATTATGACTGTTTACTTCAAAGTAGAAACTCATATTATGAAATTTCATGACTGGATGGAATTTTTGGAAACAACCATTTTCCAATTTTGCTCATCAGCCTTCAACTGCATTGCCAAACTATTGTGTATTTGACTTATATATGCTTTTTGACTGTTTGCAAAATAGTATTTTCTTTGCTGTAGATCTTCTAAATGTTATTAATGTCCCAACCAAGGCAATCTACCAATTTTAATAGATTCTTATAGTATCTTTGGCGGAAGTCAATACAGATCAAAGATGACATTGTGGATTTTCTTCCATGTCTATCTATCTTTGACTGAATTGTTAATATCTGTAATAATCTTTCTTTAAAAAATATTGAAGATCCCCAAGGTCTAAGAAACATGGGTGAAGGATAAGTTCCCATAACAAATGTTACAAGTATTAAGGCTAACAGAACTTCAGCAACGGAATATCATTTACATAGTTAATAAAAGCAGCCAAGAAATAGGATCCCCGGGAGAATAGCAGCTGTTATCTTATCCTTTATTGTGTTTTAATTGATCAATATAACAAACATTAGTGTTGATTGTCTTAATCATCGCAATTTTGCAAGGCTGCAAACTAAAGTGAACTGGATACGCATTTAGCTCGTTTATTATTCGCAATTCCCCACATTTAAGCTGTGTTAAAGATTAATATGATTGAAAAAATTTCTCTCGGGTAAAAAGTATTCATTTACAGCTCTGCCCAACATTTAATGCTTATTTGTTTAAGAGGGAATATATAATATTACAATCCCAATACATGGAGAAATTATAAAACTTTTTAATTCATTATCTTAATTAAAAGTCAAAATAGATATGTTTAAAGTGATATACTGACCTTTTCTTTCTTTTTTGCATTTTCTTCGGCTATTTGAACCTCTATAGCAGCCAACGACTTGCGGGTGAAGGGTTGGAACAAACATCGTTCTTCCTCAGACAAAGAGTTAACCTCGGACATTGTCTACTGGACTCCAGGCGAGCAGACAACCCGCGACAGAAAATCGAATATGCTTAGTCTCTCCTATAAAAACGGGAAAATAATATGAGCTCATGATAATTATATATTTATATAAAATGATTTCTTACTAATTAAACATAAAATATTATTGTATTATTAAATATAGATTGAAATATTTTCGCTTTGGATATATGCAACAGAAAGATAACATAATAGCAACAAGAATACACTTGACACTGTTTCTAATGGCAAATTATTTTCATTGCGTTGTTGTATTAAGTTATATTATCAATCTTCAAGCGAGTTCAGTATAGGAAATGGGATTTGTGTGTGTATGATTATGTATTATGTATGGATGATTTTTTTTTTCTGCCGATACTATAAACATATTTCATTAAAACTTCTTCAGAAATTGCATTATGACACATTTTTTTATTAAAAACAATACAATGTATAAGGCGTTAGCTGCTAGTAGGCGATTTGCAGACTTGTGCCATAGTAACGCCACAGTGTTTGTTTAAACGCTTTTGGCAGCGACTGATCGACGACGTTTTGAAAAGTCACATCAGATAGTAACAAATAAAATACTTGTGTTCATTAGAAAATAAAATTGTTGAGAAAAATAGATTTGTACTTTTTTAAAGATGAAAGAAAAAAAGTATGCATTCTAGATATAAACAGATACAGATTCTAGATACCAGACAAACAATAAAAAACATATTTAGTGTTTGTGAAGAATATGTTTTAATTAAAAACATTACTATGAACAATCAACTGAGGTCATTTAGTCTTTAAAAATACATGAATTTTCAATAAAACAACAATTCAATATTGTTTACTGAAATCTTTACAATGCACATTTTTACTTAGTCGTTTTATGTAATTACCTGTATATTACGATATTAATAACTACTATCAAGATATAAAATATATCTTTTACATACATATAGTAGTTGCATGTATCACGTACAAGGTCTAATATAAAAAAACAATATGTTAAGCATCTAAAATAACTAAAGATTTCCCGATTTTTGTTTACACTTTTAGTGTTAAATATTTGATATTTGCAAATTCTCTACCCGGAAACAATTTTTCATTATTAAAATATCGAATTTTTGTAATTAATAAGGATGTATTTACAGTTATTTTTTTGTCGTTTTCTTCTTTTTGATATTAGAAAACTAAAACTAATTTACCATTATTTTTACAACAATGAGATTTAAAATATATTTTTAAATTATACTAAAACTAGAATTGAAAAAATCATATTTCAACAAATAAAAAAGTAGAGGTTTTAAGTTTCATCGACATTTTTTTAATAAATTTTAATTAAATCTTAGAAATTTTGAGTTTAATTAAACTGTCTAAACTCTAAAGGATGCAGAATTTCTTTAATTTATATAAAAAAAATATTTGTTAATAAAGGAGCATTGTCATTGCTTTAAGTCTTTGTTTAGTAAAAATATTAAAAGTAGCTTTGATGATTATTATGAAATATTTTTAATACATCCGCATTTTTTACCTATTCAGGTTTATTTTGCATAAAATATTTAGACAATCGAGAAAAACCAACGAAACCCCAGCTCAATGTTTTTAAGCCGCAATAATATTTTACACATCTTTTAATTTTACAGTTTCGCCAATCTGTTTCGATGGAATTTTCAAAGAACACTTGTAAAAACGCTTTGATGAAAACCAAGTACTTTTCCTCAAAAATATTGAATACGATAAGATAATAAATGCATAAACGTGTTTGCTTGTCGAAAATAAAATCAAAAAATGTTTCATACCGTAAATCAGCTAAACGAGCATCAGCACTAATATAATTATTGTCCTCAACTGCTTTCAGGATATCACTTCATAACGGTACTCAAAAAAATATTACATAAAATGACTTATTACTTAACTAACTAAACTGTATATTCCTTGATAGGCAATAATGTGTTGGTGGCGCAATGTCCAAGACACGACTGTGGATGAGGGATTATAATTGAAGTATATATGGAAATAGAGCGATATCAAAACAACCTCACTGTTGCAGAGTCTAAGTGGGTCAGAACTCCTGGGCCGCATTACACTGACGCTAATCATCTTTTAAACCACTCTTCGCAGAAGGAGACAACCCCAATAAAATGCAAAATTGAGTTGATAAAAATAACATTTAAAAAATTGAAATAATATCAATATTTTCGGTAGAAAGTAATTGTTGGAATTTCATTAAAAAAAAAATATTTCTCTCATTGTCATAAAATTGAAAGGCACAAAAAATAGTTTGGTTTTTTGTAATGAAGATTTTTAAAATATATATATCCAAATATCTACTGTTTTCTTGTGTTAATTTTGCACGCGAATATTTATTGGTACTTCAAAATTGACGGTATAAATTTAATCCCCTCTACATTCATGTCATTTTTTCCGATATGCATAAATACTGTTTGTAGAGATGTGTTGTGGCGATTTGAAGACCGCTTCAATTATTTATGAAATAATAAAATCCAACCTCTTGAAGTTGTACTTGAGGCAGTATTTTTAATTTAAATAAATTGACTGAATTATTACTTCTTCGGCATTACATAGATAACATTGCTTTTAAAATCCATTTGTTTTGAAAGTGCGGTCAAAAGTCACACCGATAAAGTAAAACTTATCTACACTTTGCACTCGTATTCACGGTACCAGACAGATCATAATAATCTGAATGCAGGTGAATCGAGCATGCTTATATATATAATATTTTTCTTATTTATAGTATAAATATTACAGTTAATAGTCAATTGAGAAGCACATCCCAGACACCTGCTACATTTATGCGAGTAGGCTATTTTGTGGCACTCCTCTGTCGAAAAACAAAGCACCAAGAGATACCGATAAAATGTCGACAAATATTGAGTAAATATTATTAAATAATAAATAAATAAATTGTCTAAATGAAAAAAAAATGTGTGTTGAGTAATTCATTGACTTACAATTCATTCAAGTTTACACAAAAGCTGTTAAATATAAATTATTGTAATCAAAATAATTTTGTCTAAAAATGTGTTATATGAATTAAATACTTTTTTGTTAAAAGCAAAAAAAAATGTAAATGTTACTTAAAAAAAATTTAAAAAATTAAAATTAATCAAAATACATAACATTTTCTAAAAAACAATTTTTTTCAAGTGTTTTTCTGCTTTTTTCGTAATTATAATTTATTGTATTGTATTAGAAAAATACCAATGTCCAGTACTTTACTCATAATTACTCATAGCTGTTACAGTTTTATTCTACTTATCTGTTTACTATCTTCATCCTTAGGAAATATATTTTAAACTAAATATTTGAGTAAATATATTGTAAGTAAACTAATTTTTCATTGCTATAGACATGTTTTTTAACCATTTTGTTCTATTCCATATAAAAATAAATTTGGTGTTTGGTAATAACTATAAGCTAGAAAAGGTTGAAATCAGCACAACGTATACAAAATATTTATTACCATTAAATAAAAACCTGATCTGTCGCAAAATCTCAACATTAAAGTTTTTTTCAATATTTTTTCTTTTATTTGCATCTTTTAATAAATTTAAGCTAAAATTCTCTTTTGAATTTCTTTTAAATAAAAATTGTATGAACTAATGACGCCCTTGAAATTATTATCTCGCTTTTCAAAATGAAAGAAAAAATTGAAAATATTAATACAAGTCTATTGATTCTCAATGTATATACAAAGCATGACCTAAAATAATAATAATAATTACATGAACTTAAGATTCATTTGTCAATTCGGAAATAACAAGCAAGGAGTCAATTAAAATTCCGATAGAAAAGTCCAGTGGACAAAGCAAATGAGGACCTTAATAAAATTATTATTTGTTTGATTGTTGAGTTTATACAAAGGAGGCCGAGTCTTTCAGACATTTCATCTCTTATTTTGTCTTGAGTGACCTTTATGTATATTGATCATGATATAAAAAAACGGCAGATAAACCACTTGCTTATTAATTAAAAATACTAAATATCTCGACTTTTTATTAACAAAGCTTAAAATAAAATAGCGTAAAAAATAAAGATAAATGTAATCAGAAGTGATATTGCAACTCTCCTGAGTATATCTTGTTGTGACGGGCCAGTATAAACATTTTATATAAGTTTTTAATACACTAAACTTTATCTTATAAATACGGCTAATTTTTGTGACGTTCAAAATTATATTTATGCCATATTAATAATCCCAAGAAATACAACAGTTGTTTGTCAGTAAATTCTTGGTATAAATTAGACATCGACGCACACTACTTGTAAACAACAACATCAAAGTAGTTATTTGTTTACAAATCGGCATTGGTCATTTTCCTAATAATTGTTGAATAAAAGCATTCATCAACAACGTGTTTAAAAGCAAGCAAAAATATAATTAAGATGTTGTGGTTTCAAAACACTCCACAACAGTAGACGCAAACTTATATAGCCAAAACTTGTAGTAAAACATTAACAAACCGAAATTCCACGAGATGGAAAGTCCATAGTTTAAAACAAAATCAAATTCTATGATTATTTATATTATTTTATGTTAGTTTATAATAGTTTTTAATGCTATGCTTACAATACTGTATTAAATTATCTCCTGATTCTTGCGCAAGTTGGGGGGCTTACAAGGTGTGGCTTACGTGGTATCGTGCACGGGTTTCTCTACTTTCGTTATTGAGTGTGTGTTAATAGTATGTGTAAAAAAAAACTTTTTATCGAGGATGTCTTGTGAGCACAAAATAAATGAAAATTATAATGGCTGGCATTTGCAAGAGTCACAAGAATCTTACTTGAATACGGTTTATAACATATAAAAAGTTAAATTTGATTCGTTGGAACTTCACTGTTTTATACGTAAAACGGTTCCATTTTGTTGTATCAGTGTGAGATAAGAGTAAACCAAGTCGAGACGATTGAATGTAAAACCTCAAGCAACGTCGTAGGGCGGAAGCTGGTAATTTGAGTGCATTCATCATACAACATCAGCTTTAATCAACTCACATCTGTCCAGAGGAGACGTATTATAATCTAATATCGGTTGGGTATTCGCTCCCAAGCAATACCGAGATTTGTAAATCATATTTATATTTTCACTTGAAGATGCCTACCTAGCGTGTCAGTGAAACTGTTCGCGTCAATAAATAAAAAGTGGAAAATCACTGAATATTATTATGGGATTCCGCTCAACACTTTTCATCAAAAATATTGAATATATTAATTATTATAAAATATCGATTCTCATGATAGAAATAATTTGTTAATCTTTAGTATTAATTTAGATACAAAATCGATTTAAATATAAAACACTGGGAACTTTATAAAAGTACACCCTTAAATTTAACTGTATGGGATGTTTATACTATCATTTGATATAAACTACTTGGTTTAATTTTTGTTTTAATTGTCTGTCTTGAAATGGCGCCATCTGATATTTTAATCGTATAAAAAAATGTCTACGATATTAATAAAAACGTTTCTTACTCTCGAATAATTAAATTCTACTCCAATAAAGACTATTAGAAGAAGAGTATTATTCATTTACGTGAAGTGTTTTTTGCTGTATTTTTAATTATTTTTTAAGTGGATGCAGAAAAATCCTTGTCCATCAGCGCTGTCTGAAGACTTGCTACCAGAAAAGGTTACAACCTCATCAAGACTTTCAAAGCATCCGATCCTGATGAAGCGCCTGTGGCTGCGGCTCGGCACAGCTCTGACGACAAACAGCTCATCAAAGAAGTTGCCGAAACAAAAACAAAAAAAAAACAGATGCCATCTTTGAGATTTGCCCGCCAGCAAGTGATTCCACCCAAGAAGAAAGTTAACGTAACGATATCTCTTGGTTATAAATAAATCACCAACTGCAATTGTCCATCACGTGTATGACATGTAATACGATCGTATTATAATAACACATAGATTACAGTTATGATCATATGCTAAGGTCGCAAATTAACAAAGTAATTATTCCAGATACAATACCGGAGCCGCCATACGTAACGCCGCCGGCTCACTCGACAATTGACTCGGCTAATATTACAAATATAAACACAAAGCGACAGATTAACGTCCGAGTTCTGAAAAACTGATTAAATTCAATGGAGACCACAATGTTGCAATAATTCACTCGAATTTAATAAAATGCTACGCTTTTGAGAAACAATCTACAAACTAACATCTTTGACAATCATACGATAGATGTAATATACGTTAAGTATTTATCAGCTCAGTAATCAGCTAGATTTCTAAGCATATCATAATAAAAAAAATTAAAATTAAAAGATGATTTAAAAACTTTTCACATTGAAAAAATATATAATATTAATATGTATTGTGAAGTACTGTGCTTTGGAAACACGTGCTTTAAACAAAGACTATACATGTAAAATAAGCCACATGCGACCTGCGTCCGGTTTTTCTACGATCCATTATAAATAAAATAAATTGCTATATAAGTACGTTATGCAGAAATAATTTAATTATTAAAATGAACACAATTATTTTTTTAATTAAATCACTTCTTTTATATATATTTAAATGTGAAATTAATGGAATTTTCGCAGAAAATAAAAACGAGTCTTTTAAGAATAATTTTTGATACTCTTACAAGGAATGAGACTTCCAGCTTCCGCAATAAGCAAAGATGCTTGGAGGACTTTGCTGGAAGGTCCCAAGGAAGCTTGAGAGAAGAAAATATAAGCTGATTTGGTTTCTTGGGAGTTGCTGAGGAGTGTACACCTCTGCTTGAGGTGTTCACTCCTCCGACGTTTCGTAAAATCCCTGAAGATGATCAACGCTCAAGAAACCAAATTAATTCATAACGATGGCTGCGAATCTAATTGCTGGCTTTATTTGCTATATAAACAATGGGACGGGGTTTTCTAGGTTTTTTTTATACTTTCAAGCCTCTAACTCAAAAAAGGCTAATTACTTCCCATATTTCATGAAAGTACTGAGTAACCTTACAAATAAATAGGATTCAACATTTAACGTAATTTCGATGCTCGTACATAAAATACTAATTGCAATTATTATGTATCATAACGATTTATATAATTTAAGTATTCAAAACGACTAAACTGCACACATTACCAGACCACCACGCGTGCCCCTCCTCCATATACAATACAATATTTTTTTGTGTGGACGACAATCAGAGCACCTAAGACCCCAACTTGCAATTAGACACCAAAACTATATAAAAACACCCAAAATAAAGGGACTACAAAAGGATTGGAAATCTGCCATCCGTGTCTCACCTGGACGATCGAGTACTTTAGATTGTTGTTTATAAAAAATATATACAAGGTAGAGAACCTGGTATATTCTCTCTATGTCTAACGTTAGAAGGAGCCATGTCTGAAGCGCACTTCCCTTAATCCTCGCAATGAGAACGACATTCCTAGTCACATATAGACCTTTATAATGTTCAATTGAGTGGATACCTACTAAGTGACGCAACTAATTTTCGCTAAATATAAACCACGATTGGTACGTGTCTGCCCGGTGGTCGTGCGTTTATCATTCCCTGTGCGGAGTATACAGAGTGAACCGATGTGACACACTGCATATCTCCAATACTAACTAAAAACTGGAAACACCGTTGGATTGCAATTTTTAACTAAAAACTATTTTTTAAATTTTATTCGAGTGTTTATCTATAGTATATACTAAATTGCTTAAAAAAAAAAACTTTCGCCCCCAGAACAGTGATTTTTATAATTTTCGACTGTGGTTTAAAAAAATACGTTTCAGTTCGATTTTTTTTTAAATATGACAATGCTTTTTCAATAAGTTAGTACAGCAGGTGTTTTCCTGAAAATCTGTGTTTTCACAGGAATGCTCTGCTCCGGGGCGTGGCTGGCGACAGAATCGGCCTTCAGAGCGTCGGGAATTGCATACAGGAAATATCGAATTTATTTCTACAGCAACGAAAGTGTTTATTGTCATCGTTCATCTGGAATTTCCTGCCGCCAGTTCGTGTAAAAGGACTTGATGCCATGGCGTCACGCTCGGCTAATGATTCTGACTTATGTCACTTTTGGCGTGAGAAGATAAAGCGAGCGTTCATTTTAATTGTATCTTTCAGTCATAATCAACGCCGGGCGATGAGATGATCCTCAATTGAACCGTGTGCATTGGCAACAACCAGATTTCTTAACGGTTTTCATACAGAAACTAAATCGCCAAAACCACAAAAAAGTGCATTCGTAAAAAGATTTCAATAATTATATCCTAAACATTTGCGAAAAAAATTTTTTAGACACTTCATTTCTTTTTGAGTTCTAAATTTTAGGAATGCGTAAGCATATTGATAGCGTTGAATTGTAATAAAAAGTTTTTTTTTGTTTCACAAAAGTGACCATTCACGACACTTATGTTAATTTATTTATCCCAATAAAGCTCTAAACTGGACGACCGGGAGTGAGTCATTTCCTCTTTCCAGCGGCGGCACACAATTTCTCAAGTCTCGGTAGAATCTGACAAGGGAAACTGCGATTCACTCAACATTGAATCTCTGACAACCCCAAAATTGTGCTCTTTAACTGAAGGGCAAAAGTCATGGAGAGCGAAAGTGTCCCCGATTAAAAATTGTCGTCATTTCATAGCTATTTGGCTGTTTATATTTGTTGTAACGAGTGATTCAACCACGTGTATACTACTTATTATATGTTTACTCATGACATGGTTTTGATACTTCAAGAATTTTGATGATGGGAAGATGGTCCCAGCATGTCGGAGGACAGAAAACCTCCAGCAAAAAAATAACAATGGCTTCGAAAACCTTCGAGCATGCGCGATTCATTGAGATGCTTAAAAATAATTAAACGCGATGTTGCAATGATGAGGCATTTTATTCTTTGGCGTGTCGCCTTAAATCTGTAGCAAAGCAAGCGAGGCACGCGAGCCGCTAGTCGTGGGGCCGATTATCCTGAGCGGAGACAATGGACAATGGAGCTCCTCATCAGCGCTCGGCCCACTCGCCTCACTCGCCCCGCCAAGCAAATAAGCGACATTCCCTAAATTATTTATTGCATTCATTTATTTTAATAACAATTTAATACACTGTGGCGTAAATTAAAAAATATATATATAAACTGTGGCGATGAACTATTACGGTAGTAAATAACGATGGACAAGGAGTACTGTGTAGTTTAATATTTTTGAGTAAAATACTTGATATCTATGTTATGGATTAGTCAATCAGATGCGTATTTATTACCCATTACGGGCTTATTATATTTATTAATATGATTAGGCACATTAGTTCATATATAGAAGATGATTTTTAAAGAAACTCTCAGAAAAATATCATCGTGATTTGTGTGGGATTTTAATTAATGTGGGACTAAAATCGCTTCACTTGTTACTTTGTTCATAAAGTCCAGTGCTTGCAAATCACTAAATATTGGTTGGCCTGGGCACATTGGGTCATATGTAGAGTATGATTGTTAGAAATTCTCGATAAGTGGAAGTGATTCGTTAGTACAAAGGTTCGTACACCGGCCATGTAAGCCAGGGGATGTGGGCTCAATCCCACACAAATCACGATGATATTTTTCTGAGAGTTTCTTTAAAAATCATCTTCTATATATGAACTAATGTGCCTAATCATATTAGTAAAATAATTGAGTGATTTTCCACATGTTCGTTTTTATTTGTGACCGGTTTCGCCAACCTTTCACGTTGGCATTATCAAACAGAGGTCAAGCACTCAAGTATTTTACTCAAAAATATTAAAATGAAATTCCACCAAGTACTCTCTGTCAAAAATATTGAATTTCTTACTGTAGTTTAAAATAAAATTGACATAATTTACACTTCATATGTGAGTTTTTTTTATTATTTTAAACGTTTGTGACTCCATGGAGTGAAACAAAGCATGTTGGCGAAACTAATCGCGAAAAGTATCTCTTTGAATACAAAAGTATTTTTCAAACTTTTCAGTCAGTACATTTAAAGGCAACAATACTAATTTTAAGGTCGATTATTTCTCAGTGTATTATTGTATACATTTTAATAATAAATATGAGAGATTATTAACTCGGAATGAATAAAAAAAAACGCAGTTTCTAAAGCACTTGTAATTTTACAATTTGTACATCCGGATGAGTGTTGTTAGAATTCGTTTTGTTACGGCCAACCGGTTTAAATAAAAAAAAAATACGAGTCTAACGCTGAATTGTTGAACATCACAATTCATTATGATTAAGTAACACATTTTATAAGTTATTAAAACTAATCAAATAATACAACATGCAATGTATTTAAGACCGGCATGCTGTTTTAGTATCATCCGTGCAGAAAATACCTGTGGTTCGCCGAAAGCAGCCGAAACGCAACTAAAAGTAAGACAATTATTTTCATGAGTGTTATGAAAATATTGCCATGCAGATAGATTAAGCATTTCAGTTTTTCAGTTTTCACAAAACTGGCAAGAATAATGTAGATCAGAAATCTCACATTAATAATTTGCATTTTCAAAAAATAAACAAAAAGGCAGCCTTTATCATTGAATAAGTAAGCATTACACGAGTCAAAATATAATTATAAAATTGCTAAAAAATGTTTTTTTTTTTATATAAAATTGTATAAATAACGGAAAATACTTGCACAAATAATTTGGGATTTATTTTTTCAGGGTTGTTTTATATTTTAAAAAAAATCCCCGTTTCTGCGGGCGTTACAATTGAGAGGACAATTTTTTGTAAAAATATTTATATATTCTTTGGTGATTTATATAAATATTGAGAGATGGCAACACTAGCTCTTCGTGAATTTACATATACATAATGTCCCAAAACTCATGCAAGAAGTATTTTTTTATGAAAAGTAATTGAATTGTTTCTCACCTTGAATGGCACGTGGCACCGTTTTGTTAAAACCACGTGTCATCTACAAGCCATTGAAAACTTGATTATCATGTCAGGATAGCGAGCACCATTAACTGTTCTTGTCTGACCAGCCGCATTTTCGAAAATGAATTGTCTGATGATGCCTTCAGCCCAAAATCCGCACCAAACAGTGACTCATTGTGGATGCATTTGTAAATAATCACTTGTGGATTTTCTGAACTTCAAATACCACAATTTTGTCGATTAACTTCGCCATTTATGAAAATGAGCCTCATCGCTTAAATTAATTTTGTTGAAAAATCAGCACCATATGTGCCAGGAAATCTTTGGAGGCTATTTACCCAATATGCTATTTTATACATAACCTTATACTGTTTATATTATGAATCAATAAAAAAAAAATTTATTGTATTTTTCATTAAAATTACTTCTTGCATGAATTTTGGGACCCATATATATTTCTTAAGATCCATTTTAGGATCAACAAGTTTTTTTTTTAAATATTCAATTAATTGTTTTATTTCAAGAAATGAGCAGTTTTGTTGAATTAATGCTTAAATTAAATGAAAAAGAATTGTGAGGTTATGTTTCTCAGGCATAGTTCATAGTTGTAAGACTTCATAAAATTCACCAAACATGATTTCAAAGCTTTATTTATCATAAGTAAAAGCAATAAGAATGTTACTTTGTTCTTAATACTTTATTTTAATTATTTTTCATATTTGATCATTAGGTATGTCATATTTTTTATCATTACGGTTTTTTAATTCTTGTTGAAACTACCATATCAGTTATAAGTTTGGGTGTTATATTTGCTTTGCTTTATTTTCCAGTTCTTGTGGATTTACTTCTATGATATACGTGTGTTCTTAATTTTATTATTCATCAGCACTGTTTCTATGATTAGCTTGAAGAACCACTGTTCTACATGTTATTCGGTATCATTATCATTATTTAGAGTGTAAATCCTCACCGCTCTCTCATTCTGTTGCTTGTGCACGGCTGCCATTCTGTACAGGATTGGTAATGGAGTTACTGATGATGTTATGATGAAGAGTTACTGAGGACTTGGAATGTTTGCAGTGAGGTGGTCGCCGGCATCTTCTGAGGAGAGGCACCTGAAGAAGAAGGTGGGTTAACTTAATAAACAAATACATTGACTGTCAATACAACAGCAGTTAGCAGAGAAGAAGCGGTATGTTGGTGTTTCCATGTCCTATATGAAGTCTTAGATCAGTTTTTGTTACCAGATGGTTCCTAATTATGGTCTATCGTTATTTGCCATGTAGCTTATGAGGCAACTGCTGGTGTTGCTACTGCTGTTGTTGATGCTGTTGCTGCTTTCTTAGTTCTGTCATTGCTGCTGTTAGTGCTTTTGTTGGTGCTGTTGCTTCATTAGCTGATAGTGGTATTGTATGTTAAGTGGGTAAACGTGCCTAAAGATCTTTGATTATGTAACCACAAGCTCTCTTTGTTTTCGATTGTAATTTTTATAATGATATTGAAAGGAGAATTTTAGGATTAGGAGAAAAAAAATTTCTTGCCTTTTTTGACATTATTTGATTATATTTTCTAGTATATATGAAGATTAAAAAAATTCAAATAATAAATAATAATAAAATAATATAAGGGATTCAAAAAGCTAAAATTGGGTATTACCATCATTTGAAATATTTGTAGACATATGAGGCAAGTCACATGTTTACTGAGCAAGCTGTTTGTGATGTACTGCCACACATCCTCGGGACCAAGAGAACATACCACCGTGCAATATATGTACAACCATAACCATGGACCGAATGGGTTTGGGCAGTAAAGCAACAACCACATGTATGTAAAAGTAGATTCCTTATTTCCTATTTCTGGCACTTATCTGCCACTTATCTCCTCTCTAATATCCTGTTGTTTTTAAAACAAAATATTCAATTCTTCATGTAGTGATATATATTATCATTTTATTGGAATGTCAGGACCCTTCAACATATTTCTTTTCAAGTTGGCGCCGTGCTGGATCTTTCATAAGCTGGGATACACAGACGAGTATAAAATAAAGAAAAACCAATGTAAAGCAGTCAAGTTCTATATTTATCGTTACTTAGTTTATTTTGTACAAACTTCAACAATATGTATAATAATAATAGTAATTTAATTAAATACTCTATTATTCTGTTATATTTTTATAATAAAGGTGAACTTATAAGGCGTCTGTCTGTTACAATAAAGTATCAGTATTACCTTTTGAAAACATCTCCAAGTAAAAATTGTAATGGCAATAACCAATTAGATCTAAATAAACAGAATTATTTCTTTTTGAAACAATTATTGTCTAAAAACAATATATTTTGTGCAAAACATACTTAACATAATGTACGTTGAGACCGACATAAATCAAACGTAAACATTGTCGTGATGAATTAGTTAGGTTGAAAACTCAAAAGTTTACATGGGGAAGTAAGAAACTTTTGAATTTTCAAGCGTGATTTGCGATCGGTTGAAATCGTATCGTTCTATCGAGAAGGGGATTATTGCAAATCAGTGCTCAATTTATTCAAGCTGACAACGAGGTTCTATCTAATCTTACACTGTACGTAAACGATAACGCTGAGGATTCCATCGGGGAATAATACAAAGTAAGGAAATGTAAATAGCGCAGGTCGACATCGGATGACTTAACAATTAGGATCATATTTCAACCATCACAAAAGCGAGCAATAAACATGGTGTAATGATAAAGGTACCGTGAATGAAACACCGTGCTGCAGTAGTATCTATCGGAGTGTAATATAAAGTACTAGTGTGTCGCCGGCCGAGGGAATGTCGACCGTATCCGCCACATTTGAACGTCTACAGCGGTGTCCGGGCACCTGGCCTCACACCGCCTCTAGTAAATATAAAAAGTCCATCGCCAAAGGCTGCAAATACCGTCGACATTCTACGCACCTCCGGGAGGAGACGGCAGCCTAGCTGGGAGACCCCCACATTAAACATTACCTTAGACAGCGACGAGTTATAAACTGCTGGACTGTATCGGAATAAATGGACTTTTTCAAAGATTTAGCATATAATCGCTCAACAGACCCGCCAAGCGGCAACCGCAAATATATCCATGGAAGATTTATAAAAAAATTGTTACTATAAAGTTGAATATCAGAGATATAGTCAATACGTATGCAGCCGAGATTGTAAATGACAAACATTAGTAGGCGAGCAGCCCGCACATGAAGCCGTATTTAATGTGATTTACTCCATATAACCTACATTGCATGTTGGAAAACGTTAAAAGAGACTCGTATGTATATAACTCCCGCGCACGCTCGGTTACATACTGCCTACATGCTCCTGAAGCGACGTCGTGTTAGACTAAAGTCACCCACCGTCATAATAATTGTTAATTGCGTACACCTCCGAGCTTAGAGCTCATTCCGTAGATTTTATTTTTTTATAAAAATATATAGTCAACTGAACGATTCACAATTTTAGCAGCTCAGTTCCCAGAAGCCTATCGCTGGAAAATTCACAATTTAAAATTTGGATAGTCCATAATAAAGTGTTTGTAATATTTTTTATAAACACAGATCACAATTTCCTATCGCTGCACCCGTAACGAATTCTAGAACGGAACGCAAAATGTAAAAAAGCCGATTCGGTAATGCGTCGATATGAGCGAGCGTAATATATAATCTATGCAGGTATGTCTCTTTTATTAAAATATATGCGTTCATACCTTAATCATATTCAGGGGAAGGTGAACACGATTCAGTAGCCGGCCGAACTCGCTCCTCCACCTTCACTCGACCTAATTATTGCTCGGGAACTGCGCCCGGGGCCGGTCGCAGCCGCCCGGGCCGCAGCCGCAGGGTCGGCGGCCAGCTCGGAGCGGTGAGCGGTCCTCGCTCGCGGCGATACAAAAACTAGCGGAGACATTGCCATAGTTCAGAACTCACTGCAGTTTGTACAAAAACAACGACCGAATGACATCTTCACAGTGTTCAACCTCGAGTGAATTGCGCATTTTATGTAAAAATCGAAAACAAAAAGGGTCCGGCGGGACAAGGCGGACAAGGCGGACGAGGCGGACGAGGCGGACGAGGCGGACGAGGCGGACGAGGCGGCTCGGGCAAGCGGCACTAGAGGAAGAGCACTCGCTCCGTCAGGGCGGCGGCCGCGGCGGCGATGGCGGGCGCGGGGGCGAGGGCGGGCGGGGGCGGGGGGGTCAGACGTCGCGCGGGTCGGCGGGCGAGGGCGGCGAGCGCTGCTGCAGCACCACCCGGTGCCCCGCCCCCGCCGCCACCACCGCCGTGTCCCGCGCCGCCCGCCCATCCCCGCCCCCCTGCGCTTCCCCCGACTGGGCCTCGCTGTCGGCGCCCGCGTTGGAGCCGGAGCCCCTTCCCGCGCCTTCGCCCGAGCCCTCTCCCGAGCCCTCGCCCGAGCCCTCGCCCTCGGCTTCGCTGCCGTCCTCGCCCTCGCGCCGCTTGTGACGTCGCCACGCGTGTTGGATGAGGCGCGCGCAGTACTCCTCGCGCTGTCTCCACAGAGTGGACGACACGGGCTCGTAGCCCACTTCGTCGGGTCGCGTGTTGGCGTCCGCCATCTCGCCCGTGTCCTCGATGGGATTGCCCTTGCGCGCGAAGAAGTCCTTGGTGAGCGCGTCCAGAATATCCACACAGAACATCATGTCTCCCTTGCATATGGGGATGTCCATGGACACGATCTTGTACTTGTTGGGCTTGTGGATCTGCAGCGGCGCCTCCAGCACGTCCAGGAAGTCGGACAGCTGGTCGAAGCGGATGTACTGCGTGCCATCAGGATCGAACTGCTGCCAGATCTCGTAGTACATGTCGTAGTCGTCGTCCGTCAGCCCCTCCTGCACGTCTTCCGTGGCCTGCGAGTAGTTCTCGAGGATGACGGCGATGTACATGTTGATGACGATGAGGAAACTGATGACGAGATAGGACAGGATGTAGGTGATGCCGATGGTGGCGGAGCCGCAGTCGCCGGCGATGCCGCGCTCGTTGTCAGGCTGCGCACAGTTTTCCTCGTTGATGATGCCATCCAGCACTCCGTCCCACCCCGCAGACGTCGACATCTGATCGAATGAGTCGCAAATGTAACCACAATTATGAATAACATGACCGGTACGTAATGAGAACTCTTTCGGAGATCACTGAATCGAGTCAATGATAATTTTGACATAAACACCGAGCTCTCTCATTACGTACGAGTAATATTATGAACCTTTTTGAACATTTTCTTTGATCAATTACATACGTGGCTACCGATGGAGTCACTTTTGCTGCAGACACTAACATTGAAATGTATTTATGCAAAGCTTTCTCAATTACTACTGGACTCGCGTGTAAGTGTGACCGCAATACTTCAAAGGTGACGTCAATATTTTTTTCTACTAATTATTGATAAAAAAATTACTGAGATTAATGGGTTTGTGCATTTAAGAGTGTCCAATCGATGTCCACGCATATTGTATCAAAAAAAATATGTTAACTTACTTGAAAGAGTAATATCATGCTCTGTCCAAAAGTCTTGAAATTATACACGTCGTCTAATCCACTCTTGTCTTTGACGTGCATGAAAAATGACATCCCAAAGATCGCAAAGATAAACATGACAAGAAAAAGAAGTAAACAAATGTTGAAGAGTGCAGGCAGCGACATGGCCAGAGCGAACAGAAGAGTCCGGATACCCTTGGCTCCCTTCACGAGACGCAACACTCGCCCCACTTTTGCCACTCGCACCACTCTGAGTAACGTTGGTGATACAAAATATTTTTCTATAATATCACTGAGAACCAAACCTGAAACATAAATACTCTTTAGACATATTTAATTCATTGGATAAGATTTGAATAATATCCCATTACACTGTCATGTAAAAAAGCGACATATTAATGTTATTTAAATATATAATGACACAGCTATGTCCCCGATTATATGAATATTAAAAATACAATGTCGATTAGTTATGTACTAAAAGGTGTATGTTACACGTATATAAATAAATGTAGACTTAAAAAATAGAGCAATACTACACTTTTTTCATTCTTATTACCTTAGCATCTTTGATGTAAAGTTATGATTGTCTAGTATTAAAAAATAAATATGAATAGCTCTTTTCAATAAAAAATAAACTACAGTGGAAATCGTTTGAAGCAAAGTAATACAATTTTAGATCCCATTGATACTTTTAATATAAGGTTAAAACTTTAGATAAAAACATTTATGTTCTTAGTGGGGATATTTTATAAAGCAAAATAAATTCAGTATCTTCATACATGCAGGAGCACGAGAACCAGGATAAATTGGCACTAAAATAAAACTCATATAGTTTTTTTTGGCAACCAGGTATCCTTAAATTTACTTACAAATATATGATATGATATTATTACACATATACTAATTTAAATAGATAAGTCTGAAAAGTTACGAGTTATATTTTAATACTGAATTGCATTTATTCACTCTCCATTTATTGTCAATAGTTTCAGTGCTCAAATTTACAATTAAAACCAATTTATACATAAACGCATTTCTTTTAAAAATATCTTTTCAAAATATATTTTAAACAATGCTGATGATGATTGTTTGTGAAAACTATTTGTAGTAAAAAAACTGAGTAAGATTTGAGATCAAATCTTACTCAGTTTCTCAAATAAAAAAGAATAGCAATAAACGACTTCCTCTTTGTATATTTTTAGTACTTAGCATCAATTCAATGAGTCAAATACAACTACAAAATTAAAGATTACTACTTTTAAAATCTTTTTATAACTAATTGATTAAAATATAAACAATGGTTTACTATATATATGAAGGAAGCAGCGCAACTCCATGTCCTAATTTATATATAAACGGAAATACACCTTTGTAAAAAATTGATTGACCTACAAGTGTAGACTGCACATTATATAGATAAAGATACATTTACATAGAAAGCAGCACAACATTAACTTATTTTATTAATTGACAACATTGATGAACAGCATTACACACTTGAAAAGTAGCACATAGGAATACAATAAATACACAGTATACATAAACACCTAGGGTCAAATACACGACACGGTATACTCAACACAATCGTGGAAGGTGTTCACCTAATATTCCACATTATTAACCGATGGATTCAACTTATACAGGTCATAACTAGTATTTCTAAACGGAATCTATTTGTTAACAGAACAGATACTAAGAAAAAATTTTAGCATTAAATTTAATTAATTTGAAAAAAATACCATTGGTATTGACTAAATTTTGATTACTTATAGGATTTTTACTTTTCTCTGTCCTGTATACACGGAAGGGAATTGATAGTAGGGTCTATGGGCACACGACAATACTCAGCGGTTATGCTTTTGTAGCACATATACATTATAATGTTTATATGCTACAAAATAAAACAGATAAAATCCCTGACGCTTCCATAAACAATAGTTAAATGTTATTTAACCCTTGTCTGTTTCCAAGCAGCCTGTGAGACTTGAGACAACAACAAAACAAGTGCATGACGTAAATAATCAACATGTGCATCGACATCAATAGTTCTGTGCGGGTGTTTCTTATATTACATGCATTATAATTGGTCTTTTAAATATTGACTTTCATTGTTTTCAGTTTCACTGTGAAAATTTTCTCATGCATTAGTATGTTTAAAAATATATTTATCATTTATTAATGTGTGTTTTAGACTTTTTCAAATATCTTAAAAGGTTAACGTGTAAGTATAAAAAAAATATATAAGTGTACAGAATTTTTATACATCTGTTAGTTTTCTAAGATATTTGAAATAGAAATGTGTATTTGGAAAAAACAAATATATGTTATTTTTATCTCAGTCTCTTAAATTTTATGTAAGCAATGTAGTGAAAGCAAAAAAATTATCAGAGCCAGCTGAGGGTAAATACACCAAATGCCACGAGATTTTATTGTTAAAGCAATGCACAGATAATAATTACCCATATTGTTATTTTACATACTATTAGAATGATATATAATCATTTAAGATTACAACTCACCTAATATAGATAAAATAACAACTACGAAATCGAAGAGATTCCACGGTTCAATAAAATAATGGTATCGAAGAGCGAACACTTTCATCAAGCATTCGGAGCTAAATATCACAATAAATATCATGTTCAGGTAGTCGAGAACCATACTGAAAGTCTCTTTCTGTTGGTAGTGATCTAGAGTCATGGTTAACATGTTGAAGCCAATGAACAACATGATAATCATATCAAACTTCTTATCTGTTACTATTTCAAACACGATCGCTTGAGGACGCCACTGGAAAATTAAAGAAAAACATGTCAACATTTTATATGAGATCATTTTGCAAATCTAATAAATTTCACTTCCAAACGCAATCATTGTATTTGAATGGTTTTAGAAGCCAAGTAAAATAAAAATATAAAATCCACCATGACTCATAAAATACAATCATATCAATTGATAATACAAAATAATCAAAGAAAATAATTACCCTAGGGCGGGGAGTAGCCTTCAGGGGTTTCTTGGAGCCCATTTTTTTCATGGCATTGTAATACTTCTTTTGATCATCTGTCATGAACATCTCTAGACTCCCACCTGCTTTCTTTTTCTGCTCGTTGAAGTTGTCGATGATAACTCCGATAAACAAGTTAAGAGTGAAAAATGATCCAAATATAATGAAGAACACAAAATATAAATACATGTAGATGTTCGTCTCACGGAGTGGTTGTTTATTTATCTGAAAATTTTAGAAAGGAAATTTAACCACTACTATAGAGTATTTACAGAAATGTAAAATATTTCAATATTTATTAGAATATCTGACCTCTCTAGAATCAATGGCATCATTCATGATCTGTATCCAACCCTTGAATGTTGCCACTTGAAAGAGGCACAAGTACGCTTTACCCACATGGTCAAAGTTCATGGGAGAATTCTCCCACGTATAGTTCTCAGCGATACACGCATTCTTATCCGGAATGATTTCATGACTCAAGGTGGTTCCATTAGTATCCACACACTAAAAAATATAATTCATTTTAGAAGTATTAACATTAACTTTGATTTAAACATTATTGAGTAATATTATACAAAATTAAAACATACCTTGAAGTATTTTCCAGCAAAGAGTTGCACACCCATAATAGCGAAGATTAGCCAAAAAATGAGACACACCAAAAGTACATTGAAGATGGATGGAATAGCTTGCACCAAAGCGTTCACTACAACCTGGAAATTCATTCAGTATTATTAGAAAAGCATATTTCAAGTTTCGGTTTAGATTGTATGGTCTATAATTAAATTTAAATCTTCAACTTTCAATTCTTATTTAAATTAAATTTTCCTTTAATACAATATAACTCTCATAGAGCAAAAATACAAACCCCCAATGAGAAAAATTAGCTGGAAATGAGAATCGAGTACACAACAATTAAGTTAATGCTTTTCTGTTCCGCTATTTATCACAGCAGTAATCTAACCACCCCTGGCTCGTATAACTTAATTCAACTACCCAAGCTATCAATTGTGCCAAGAATGCACTTTAACTTTTGCGAAGAAAAATATTGAAATATTTATCAACAAAGCATATTTATTCCTGTTTATATATAATTGCATGAAAGCAGAATTTTATTTTGTAATCAATCATATTTACTTATTCATGAAATAATTGACAATTTTAAAATTATTACATATTACATTACAACTGGCATGCATACTAAAAATAATATTGCTAATGTACTTATTATATATTTATTAACCACTAAACAAGAAAAAGCTAAGTGCTATTAGACAACAATAATTTTTATTTTATTTAAAGATGTTTTGTTATTTCACAAATACAATCACAAACAAACATAATTTATAAAATATATGTAATGTTTATCTAAAATATTTAATCAAAATGTCCAAAAATTAATAATGGATATATCTGCACTATGTGAAATAATACAAACTTACCCTTTGATTGCTACAGGAATAATATATGATGCAGTACACACACATACAGTTCAGCTCTAAGGAAGTCATGCAAAGTAGCAATTGGATGGAAAAAAAAAATTGTCATAACAGAGACAAATAATATCAGGATATACAAAATGAAGCCTTAGGAAAAAAATAAATGTTAAAAAAACCATTTCAAAAATTAAAGGTAATAAATTTTTTAGAATCTACAGTAAATTGTAGTTGTGGATTATGACAATTATACCAATTATTGATCAATTGAAAAGCTTTTTTTATGTGCTCGAAAAATTAAAAATTGTATAATAATATGTTTGTGTGCTATACGTACATGAGTATTTTTGAGTGTAGGGGTGTGAACACAGGAGTGTGCACTAATGGCTGGCGGTTCATACAAACTACAAAGCATTGCTTGAATACAATTTACCATTCTCATAGAAATTTTATAATTAACCAGAAAGATTTAGAATTTCTTCACATATTTATGTTTTTTTCCGTACAAAAAGTTTGTAATCTATTAGACTTACTTTATTGTATATTCAACGATTGGAACTGTTTACCCATAATTTAAGCTCACTGCAAGCCACTGGTGTGTACACAAATGGTTAATTAGTGTTGTGCACATGAGTATTTGTATGTATGCTTGAAAGAGGATAAGTATTAAGTACATGTAGTGTAAGTAAGTGGATAATTAGATGTACAAGTGTGTAATTATGAGAATGATGCTGAGCATCATGTGTCAACTGCTCGTGCTCCAGACAATTTATGAACTAGAGAAACTCAACTCTACTGAGGTGCAAAAATAAGCGAATCAGGTAAATTCTCCTCCAATGTGTAAGTACAATTATTCAAAATTTTGCCAAATAATAAGGAAACACTACGATTTAATTGAAAACTTGTTTCTTCATCGATGATGAATATTTCCTTCTTTCTTAGTGAAAAATTATCATAAAAGAAGCTAGAGCTAACATCTATCAGAGAGATAGATCTACTATGCTCCTAATCTTACAGACAAGTCAAAAGAAGGAGTACATCAATGACGTCGAACACTATAATAATGGATTCCAAAAGGTAAATAAAATTATTCAACTGGGGCAGCGTCGGGTACGTACCCTCATGCCCTGCATACGACTCATGGCCCTGAGAGGCCGAAGCGCACGGAGAGTCCGCATGGTTTTGAAGGCCTGAATACCTCCCGCGCCGCACAGCGCAGCCACGAAGTTAATAAGCGACACCTGCCGGGTCACAACACAACATGTAGCATGTAGCACCGTCTCATACCTTTTACATTCATCATCGACACTATTCCTATATCCTTATGTCAAATTATAAGGTCTTGTAAACAATAACCTGAAATCGAATCCTAATAACAAAAAAGGGACGATAGCAGTAAATCATATTGGATGAATGGTAAAAAAAAGAAAATCATACAACAGAAATATAATCATAAGTGAAGATAAAGCAGGCTTGTAGAAGAATCCGCAAACGACACGCCTCTCCACTGGAAACCGACACTTGACACAAGCACAGGGAAGCCGGGAACGTCAGTGGAGACAGTCCATATGTCTCGATGACTCTCCGTGATGGATAGATAGAAACAATGATCGGTGCAACATGGAACATTGATGACTTGTGAGTATAACATTTTTAGTAAGAATTCAAGTATAAATAATAATAAAAAAAACTGTCGTACAGTTGAGATTTTCCCATTCTAAAAATGTTATTTAAGGTATGATAGGGAAAATGCGATAGATAAGGATACCTGTAAAAATGTTACGAGCGGACAGATTACACAGTCAATTATATATTAAAATACGCACACAAACACTCAAAGAATAGCTATAGATTATAGACAGACTGTTATCACATTATATAGGCTGATTTATTAGAATCTTGTCGGGACGGGAAATAGTAAATATCGAATGGGTTCAGTTAATATTTTTTCCAATAATTTTGTCCACAGGAAAGCCCCAAGCAAAGCGTCCAATAAAGCGCAATATAATGGAGACCAATTGAAATATACAAGGTCATCATAAGTCAGGTTAGTAGGAGCGTAGTCGGGAGCAGCGTAGCACAGGCGGGCTCGGTTACTCACTCGCATACCCTCCCACCGCGACACAGCACGCAGAGGTCGCAGCGCTCTCAGGGTTCTCATGGAACGGAACGCCGGTATGTCATCAGCGCCCGTCCACACGGCACCCAGGTTTATCAGAGATAACTACATCCACAGAGTTTGACGGTTAATCCAGAAATATAAAACTGATCTCCACCGCCGTACCATTTAAGCATGTTTACTGTATAATGTGCAAAATTATAACTGTCTTTTAATGAAATCTGTTAAAACTCTCATTCTGAGGGAAGTACATGAGATTTTTAAACCTAACTGACCTTCCTGTAAATCCTTTTAAATATTGTTATCATTGATGCAGGAATTCTCCCAACACTGCAAATTCTAATGTAACGCATTGATATAATTCCACTGTCAAAATCCATGATTGATTTCAAACAACATCAAGTAAATTATAGGAAGTTTGAGTGCTTTATACCATGACAATGATGAAGTCTAGCCAGCACCACGCATTGGTGAAGTACATTTTGAAGCCCAAAGCCAACCACTTGATCAACATCTCCAAAAAGAATATGACAGTAAATATTCTGTCCATATAGTATAAAATATCTTGAAGAATCGGTCGTTGGGGCAAATGGACATCTTCTAGTGCCTGAAATGCAAAGTAATCACATGTTTTACATTGGCATAATTAAAAATAACAATGATTAAAGGAAGATTGCTCTGTTACTGAAGAAATATAATCACAATAAGAATAATTGTATATTTATATCCTAGCAGATAATCATGACCGGCGAATGACTTAAAAACTTTGAATAAATTTGGAAGAAGTGTCAGTATCTCACCAAGGCCAAACTGCTAAGAAGAATCATAGTGATGACGGCGGTCTCAAAGTATTTATTTTCAATGAGCTGGAAGGTCTTGAGTCGGAGGTTGGCCCAGCCTTGCCAGAAAGGAGCATCGTCATCTCCGGCCAGGAAAGGGAAGCGTACATAGCACGGGTCTGGACAGCAATCTGCTGGCGAGTCCTCAATCACCTCCTCATCCGCCGCCACTATCACTTGCGGGGGAATTCCATCCAACCCGCCATCTTCTGCACCATCATCTTCTAAATCTAAACATATTATAATATTATAGCTCGAGATTATTACTAATTAATTCAGATATTTTGTTATTGCAGCATGTTATGGTTATCACTATTTAATTAAGCTTATTGAGTGAAGAGTTTCTGTGTCAAGGGTTAAATAGAATTCTACAGAAACACAAATTAAATTACCATCTTCAAGGCCAAGATCTTCTTTACTCGCATCTCTTTTCTCTTCGCCATCCATGGTTTCTGCTGAACCTTTGTGACTCTCATCTTTGAATGGACGATTTTTATGACTACCATAAGACTTTTGACTAATTGTATCATCATCCTGAAATGTAAATGATGAGTATGTTGTTATGATGGACAAACAGGATGAGTTTGGTGGAATTATTGAATTTTAATGAACCTGTAAAGGTAATCCTCGATGATTGATTAATTCATGTTCCAGTCTGTTGTCTTGATGGTTCCCGCTTATTGAATTGATGTTGTTCATAAGCATTTTACCCTTTTTCATTTTAGTATTCAGGTCACCTAAAAAAACAATTTTTAAGTGTAGTAAGTAATAAAAAAAATTTACCCTAAAATATAAAATTTTTAATCTGCCCCACATATTTACAAAATAAGAAACTACAAAAGAAAATATTTTTTAACATATTTTAAAAACTTTTGAAGACTTTGGGATATTTCACAATATAAAGTGTCAAAGGCACAAGAATGAATCAATATTCTTTATCTATTGATTTATTAGTCTTAGGTGGTCTTATTATTGCGACCTCCTATAAGATCTGGTTGCGAAGAAGTAGTGTGAGTTAAAACAACAGTTCCTGAATCCCACAATGAACCTAACTTTGATCAAAAATGTCTATGAAAACTAAGCTCTTAATCTCTTTCTCTCTGCAAAGTGTATTTTATACTGATTTTTGAGATTTACACAGATACATAAAAATTTATAGAGACTGTATAGAGCTCTTTTCATATTAATAGTATAAGTACCATGTATAGTAAATTCCATGCCATCTCCTATAGCGACTTCCAGCTGATCCTTGTGTTTCTTGTCCCGATAGATTACGCCATCGTCAAGGTCACCTCCCATCTCCAGATCATTGTCCACACCTCTCTCTGAGGACACACAGCGACCGCACAGCGCAGCCTTTAGACCTGAGCGCCGCGATTCAGCGCCAGAACCAAACGAAAGCACGCCACGTCGCCATTTTAGATTCGCTATCGAGCGAAGAACTTACACCAAAGGCAACACTCACGACAGAGGGGGAGCAAATCCGACGGCTTGCAATGCTTTTGTGCAGATGGTTTCAATGATAAACAATTGCTGAGTTTTGCACAATGCTTAGTGAGTGCAAAATTTTGACAAGTTTCAATACGTCCATGTATTGTATCTGTACAAGAAGTATTCAGAAAACTGCTTCTTATGTTAAATATTATGAAAATGACAAATTAAACTTATCATGTAGAGACAAAAGGCTTTCTGTATATTTTTAATCAATGTTGAGTATGCAGCTATGTAATATGTGCTGTGATAAATTTAGTTGGGAGTGACAAGAAAAGGTTAACTCTTTCATATTAAACAGCATTATGTAATGGAAAAAATGAAGTAATTAATAAGTTTTAATTTGAGTAGGTGATAAAAATAAAAGTCTTAGTAGTTTTCTTGACAGAGATTTTGGTATGAATTAGGATTAATGAGTAAGCAGATAATTTAATATTGATAAAATTTAATGTTCTTGGAATTGATGCTTTTTCCACAATGATAAACAAATAAAGCAAATTAAAATGAATATTTCTATTTTATTTTGATCTCAAGCTACCAAGCTATTGCATAATACAATAAATTTACTTCACTAATGTGCATAATCATTATCTGTATTGAAAAATTGTATGTTATATGAAAATAGTAGCAAATATAATTTGAATGTATTGCAAACCGTCCGATTAATACATGACCTCGATTATGATATTGAAAACTTACAACACCGACGTATAAACTAAACATGTATGTACATAACAGTACCACAAACAACAGTTAAAGACAACATCAACGTGCAACGGGTTTCCAAAAGGGTTTATACAAACGTACAATTACATTTCAACGGGAGAGGGGGCGTGTTTTCACTTTTTTTACACAAATATCCAAAATACCACATAAGAAAAATCAAGTTACTTGAATAGATATTGAATACTCAACCTATTTTAATTGTTTAATTTAAATAATTTTTTTAAAAAGGTGATGAAATTTTACTATTCAATCTGTTCAAATTCAAATAACTTGCATGAAAATAAAAGTTATTTACATTTATTTTTATTGTGGAATCTAGAAGAAGGGAAGTGTCAATCATTAATTGCACAGTAACACATACACATCACATAGTATCTTCTTATAGTAACATAACAAAATAATACATATTTTAAAAATATTCATATCTAATCAGAAGAAATTCACAATACAAATATTAGTAACAGGAGGCTATTTTTGAGTAGCAAAAAAATTAAAGACAAACGAAAAGAGACACTAAATAAACACATCTTTTAAAGAAAGCACACGTGGTAGTCTACAAATATATAGTATATATATTATGTTGTTGAGGGACAAGGCATTTGCATGGTGAAGATCCATTAATATAATGAAATAAGTAAACTTTTTATTTATATCTTCACATTGAAGATATAAATAAAAAGTTTACTTATTTCATTATATATATATTATATATTTCTACCACAAGTACCTTCACTAATATTGTTATGTAGCTTCTACTGAAAGCCACCAACCATTAACTTCTGTTTAAATACTTTGTTCATTTATAAGTATAAAATAAATAAAATATTGAGTCACATTTTCAAAATAAAGTACTTAGTATTAATCCATGCATTCAATAATAATTTAATGTATACCTGATTACTATTTACCAAAATTGTGAAATAGTTTAAGACTTAGACTGTTTTTTTTTGTTGAAAGTTATTTGTTACTTCATAAAATATAAATAAATTATTGTTACAGCGTTTAAATGCTATTTCACTAGATATTTTTTAAAGGAGTCAGTATTCCGCCCGTAACAGTGCACATTAAAAAATATTTAATTTTGATCATCAGGGGTTTGCTCCCATTGCAAAACATAAAATAGATATTCATTACAGATAGACAAATCAATTTTATTACAAAAAAATATGATAGTTGTATCAATAATAACACAACATGGCTTAACATATAGTTGTATGAATTTTTTCACAATTTTAAAATATACATAAAAATATTATTTTATGTTTAATATACGATAGGGAATGTATCTATAGGTAAATAAATATAAATGTTTGCAAATAATAATGTAATATGTTTTATGTTAATTACTATGTATATTTCTAATATTTAATGCTTATTGTGAAGGCTTTTAAAATGTAATTATTGCATCTGTATAGTCTTGTAAATGAAAATGCAAATTTCAGATAATTCAATTTGGTTAACTTTCTCCAGATGTATATATCTGAATAATATTGTAAGCGTGCTGCTGTGTCACTGTTTTTATATTTATTTTACTATAGCATGCCAAAAACAAAGGCCTAATACAAAACAAGAAGCATAATGTGTGAGTAAAGGAAAATTGAAAAGGAGACTGAATTTTTCCAAAATACTGAACCTCTATTATTTTAACCTTCACAGTTTCCGTTTCAATTGGTGCTACTACAGATATATTACATGCCTTATTATCAAAACACATTAACTACAGTTCATACCTAAAATTATTACTTGTATTTTTTGATTATTTAATTTTAGGTGTGAAGTGTTAGTTTTTAATTTTTGTTAGTAACGAGATAATCTTTTAAATTTTAAAAATGAAATCACATCAATATTATTTCTCCTAATCAAAATATCCTTTTGATGACTAATAACTATTTTTAAAAAAATTGTTTATTGTTTTACATAAATATTATTGAATCGTATTCACAAAAATATTTTAATTTGAGAAATAAACGGTCAGTAAGTAATTAAATAAAATATTAAATTCCAATTGAAATCACATAAGTTTATAGTTAAGGAATCATTTTCCTTCTCGCGAAAATAGCTTCATTAATAAGTAGAACTAATAAACGAAAGTCGTGAACGCTGTGGTGGTTAAAAAAAATGAAGCTATTTGCTATCTCTGTCCAAAATATGAACCTTGATTCCAACTGGGGCTTGGGCCCTCACCTGGTGCATGGTCTGCTATCTGATTGGTCAGTTTGTTTCGGATGAACTTGAAGAAGTTGGCAACAGTTCGTTTGACCCAGGCATTGAACCGAGATATTCTATTGAACGCCTCTGCTATTTTATTTGTTTCTTGATCTGCAGTGGGGGCGGAGAGACTCGACGAACCGAAGTTCGACAAGAGCAAGGCCAAGAAAAGATTCAAAACCTGTTTTGTACAACAATATTATTAGTAATTATTAATTTATATTATGTTTTGTATTAGATAAAAATGGGTGTACTGTACCATGTACAACATCATCATGTGTATTGTGCGTAATTCCTACTGACTGATAAAATTCACTGATATCAGGTAATACATTACAAAGTACGTTACTGCCCTACTCTGAAGATTATGAATCATCCATCTCTTTCATTCAATAACACCTAAAGATATGGTTTTATAGTGCTCGGAATACTCACCACTAAATTTCCTATGACTACCGTTGCCAAGAAAAATGGTATACAGGATACATCTCCCACCAGCATGCAGTCCCACATAGACTCTATCCACTCCCCACATAACACTCTGAACACTATCATGAAACTATGCATGAAGTCTGTAAAGTTCCATCTCGGTAAATCTCCATCAGGAAATCGGTCCACATTATCTAAATGGAAAAAAGGACATTGATTATTTTGTTTCATAAAGGGTGACAACATTGAAAGCCTTGATTTTACTTTAAGCCAAGGTCATTTACTTTTTTTTCACAAATTTATATAAAATGCTTTTATAAATCAAAATACATCATACTTAATTTTTTAAAGCTTTTAACTTTGTCAAAACATTAACATCAGAGAACAAAAATATTTTGAAAGCATAGAAATATAAAATAATCGATTTGTACAACAATGACTTAATTTACTCTCTCAAAAATATTTATAGTTTAAGAATCTTTATTATTTTTAAAGTACACATATTGTAACATCCTGAATTAGAGATTGTTTAATTATATTCGAGAATTTATTTTGGTAAATGTTTTAAAAGTGATAGACACTATGGAAATAAAAAGGTCTGAAAACTAATAAGAAGCCATTAGCTATCTACCATAATACTTAATGATCATGATGATAGAATGCATACACGTCTCAAAAATATTTCAATATTGTGTAACAATCTATTGTTACACAATACACAAGTATTTTGTTACAAGGCTCCACGAATCTTTTACATTATCTGAAGGGGAAATGCCAAATTACTTATTCAGGGTAATCAATAGTGTTCTTTATTAAATGCTTCTTTGTATTTACAAAATTATGTTCATTTATTTTCAAGATGCATATTATGATAAATAAATGTTATTTGAGTCTCTGCATTTAGTGCGAAAAATCTTTAAGCAATAATATAATAAAAGTGTCAAGACACCTTTTGAGTATAATTATATCATATAACACTGAACACAGATCAAATAACATATTTATTTGTATGAATACATAACTACAAGCCTTAAGTCTAAAGCACTCGGACAAAGTATATTATGGTACATTACCTGCCAGGAGTCAAGTACAATATGGATATTGGATAATAAGCTCAACTCACCGACATAGTTTTTGCCAAAGAGTTGCATCCCCATCACGGCAAATATGAATATAATAATGCACAAGACGAACGTCAAATTACCGAGGGCACCCATAGTTCTTCCCATGATAGATATAAGCAAATTTAGAGTAGGCCACGATTTTGCCAATTTGAATACTCGAAGCTGCAATTGCAAGAGAGATTTTTCTGTGCAGTGTTGCGAAAATAATGGAGGTTATGTGTCGGTGTCTTGAAATATGAACTTTAAAAAATAATAACAGTTTCTGTGTTCTGTTTTATATTACTATGTAGTATTAAGCGAGGCGTTATAAAGTTTTAAATATTGTAAGTATAGCGTAAGTGTTATTTAAATGGCAACTAGCAGCTTTGAAATCAGAAATAGCAATTTAATATATTATTAAAGACAATTATCAATTACACAATTTGTATTTTATTTATACGAGACCTTACTTAATTAGCATGGCTAGATGATATGTACATGTGCAATTATTAACAACAGCAGTCTCCATCCCTGCATGTCGCCAAGTAGCAGAAGTATTGCACTAAGTCGTAATTTATGTTGTTCTCAATAATCAAAGAGATGTCAATAGAATTATCTGCTCAACACGTGGCTTCACAATGATGTAGACCATTAGCTTGTATTATTTGTGATTATTATGGAATTGAAATTGTCTTTAGATAACTGCATGCCGGCCACTTGTGTGTATATAGTTTGGTGTGTAATATGTCAAGCTTTACTACAAGTATTGTTATTGTGTCAAATAATAATGCATATTATTGTATTTCTATAATAAAATTTCCTAGTATTGTATGAAATCGTTAAATATGATTTGTACTTTATGATTCAATCATCTCTACAAATATTATGGAAAATTATCTCAGAATAGCAAAAAATTCAATTAAAACTGGCATTAAAGAAGTGATTTGTAGTTAAAATCTGGGATAAGTACTGAAGGCCATTGGGTTCCTTCGCATTCAAGGTGTCTGTTCTGTATCACAAATGAATTCCATGTATGATGTAGAAATCAATTTTAAGAGATTATTCTTTGATGCCATATAAAGTGCATGTTATTTATGAACACATAATGTTTTCCAGGTACCCGAAGAATCATTCAGAGAAACTCAAGAGAAGCTACAGCTCTGGACAAGAACTCACTGCAGTACCTAACGGCAGATAGATTCACTTTAACTTAACATAGCAAATGTTTACGACGGCATGAACACATTCTAACCTGGGAAACAGTATAAGAAAGTAAATTACTGAAAAAAGGCCCAAAATTATCATGATTGTCAATAATAGAAAATTAGCAGAAAACTGTAGTCAATCTTCACGCCATGTCCTAAGGACAAACCTGTATAATTCATTCCAAATAACTGCATTCCCATCACAGCAAATATGAATATTATAATAAGGAAAACGAATGTAAGGTTGCCTAGGGCACCCACAGTTCTACCCATAATAGATATCAGCAAATTGAGAGTCGGCCAAGATTTTGCTAATTTGAATACACGCAGCTGTAAACACATTTTATTTAGTATCTTGAATGTACCTGTTTGTTATAATATAATTTCAACACATCAATTTTGAGATAATATTGCAATAACAAAAAATATTGATGGAAATGCATTGAAATGCCTGTAAATTTGATATAAGGGAGAAATATTGGGTTAAAATTTGTGACATAATAGATAAAATTTAAACTCATATATTATTTTTATTCCACTTTGTCAACTCCAGCGATGGGGGATAGTAAATAAAGTTGAAATTAATAAATCAAAATGCTGAATGGCATTAAATATGGTAATAATAATAATACATAGGTGTGTGTACTTATAAATAATTTATATGTGAAGTAAATGTAACTTAATATCTAAGTAAAATTAAGGGAGTTACAAGTTTCTTCTTCCAGCTTGAAGTAAAAAGTTGACTGTGTAATAAATATTATTTTATAAATATCAAATAAGATAAAAATAATACATACCAATCTGAACGATCTCAACACTGATAAACCTTGTACACCCTCTAATCCGAGTTCTAATAAGGACAGTGCGACTATGATAAAGTCAAAAATATTCCATCCTTCTTGAAAATAATACTTTGGGCTCATGGCTATCAATTTTAGAGTCGCTTCTATCGCAAAAGTTGCTGTGAAAAACTGTAAAGTAATGGTTTTATTAAAATATACTCAAACACATTAAAAAATTAAAGGATAAAACATTTTATTCAAGCCCATTTATAAAGAGCATTGCCAAAAATCCCAAAGGATATACATATAAATCACTATCCTAGGTGGGTAATCACTTATTGTAAATTAAATATGTAGTAGGTTTATATGTTATTTCGGCATTATTTATATTTCAACATTACAGGCAAGTGCTAGATGATTGCGCTAGATTTAAACTATTAAAAGAGGAGAAACAGTGTATACTTACATAGTTGCCACTTTTTAAAGCCTTTTCCATATCTTTGTTCATATCATGATGATCCAGAGCCATAAATAAGGTGTTGACAACAATACAGAGGGTGATGAAGAGCTCAGTGAAAGGGTCAAACACCAGAAGGGAGACATACTCCTGGAACTTGAGCCATAGCCAGCAACAGTCCCACACGCAGAACACATCGATGCCTTTCATAAAGGCCTCTACAGCTTTGTCCTTGAACGTCGGCCCGTCCTCATCATCCTCTGTCGGAGGGAAGTAGTATATGGAAACTGCCAATTCCATCATATTAGTATTGGTTTAAAATGTACTTTACTTTCACATATTAGAAATAAATGGCGAGGGGAAAGAGATTATTCTTTATTGGCGGAAGCCTGCACTAAAAAGCTGAAAAACTTCAAGTCAGTTTTGCGGAAGGATGGTTTGCGTCGAGTGTCAACTGCTTTGGAAGAAATAAACTAATTCGGTGACAAGTGTGGGGCACTCCTCACGACAAATTATATCAAAATATTAAATTCTATTGACCGATACGCTACAGTAACTCAACAGAGACTATTCTCATTGCTTGTTTTCTTCTAATACTAAATTTTGAATGTGCGAGAAGGCCAAAAAGCGAAATAAACTTTATTTCCACCAAAAGTTTTGTGATCTAAATTCAGCAAAAGTGCAATTCGGTTAACAGAAAACTTAACCATGACACTTCTAGTAGTGATACTTTTTAAATACTAAAGGCTTAATGCAAAAGATATGAAATTTTATCATTTTAATTAATAAAAAAAGTTTAGGAAAAGTTTAGCTTGGAAAAATTAAATCTCTAAATGCATCATAAAAAATGTCCACTGATCACTTAAAAATAATAAGTTCTGGATGATGAACTTTTTAGATGGGTTTAAAATAGTATTTGCCTGATTTTCAGCTTTTAAGGGACATTTCTTTGCTACTCAAAGACTGAATGACTACTTAATATAGATAATGTAAAATGAATTGATTAATAATATTATTGAAAACTTTATAAAAATAAAACACAAAAAAATCAGTCATAAAATAAGTTGATGAAATTATTCCAAATTATATACAGTAATTATATATATATATATATTTTATATCATCCAGAATCATCTTACGTGTATAAATTATCATATTATAATAATCAAATGTTTAGGTCTATGTCAATTTAATATAATATCAACAACAAGTTCTAAAAATCAGACATTATTTATATAACATCAAATATTGACAGTGCAGAACTATCAAAATATTCACTACATGCAAAAATAACAAACACACCAACTACCATACCAATGATGCATTTATAGAGTGAAATATTTTATTATGGTCTGTAATTTTTTCATGAAATTTCTTACAATCGATTAATGCTATCATTGGTAAGACGATACAACGATAACACATGCACACACAACAGCCATAGTAACTACATGACAAACTAATTATGAAAGCATGTGCAAGTGTAAGGAACACAATCGATGGAAACATTTTTCGGTGACGGTAATACAGTGAGACTCGATTGCAATGTGTTTATGCATGCTCGTCTGACTTGCCAATCCATAATCTTACTTCTACACAACTTCCATCAATACCTGTGTACGAATAGACCATACATTTCAGGCTGTCTACGGACTACCTGAGCATTTACGTGAACTGCCCTGGGAGTAATTATTTGAAAAGCAAAAAATCATAAAAAAAAATTTAATATGATTTCTTTAAATGTATTTTTATTTATCATAAATTTTTGTATATATATAAATAAATAAATATATATATATATATATATATATACACACTTTTTTTTCTTGACAAAGTTTCACTGTATACTGTTAGTAACGTCTCCAAATGTATTTTATTTTCTGCAGATTTATTTATTTTTTTGTATGAAATATGTTAGTAGTATAAATTGTTCAAATAAAGCTACAAATGAGTTACACATTTCTCCGCGAAACTACCATGAATTAATTTTATATGAAGAATTTAAAATATTGATGGAAAAATATGTGTGAATTCTTAGTTGTGTTGTAAAGAATAATAGCTTCAATGTTTACAAACTAAAAGAAGCGCGAAATTTTTAATATATTTGGAGATTTGGAGGTGTATATGTATAAAATAAAATATGATGTGTATAATGGAAAACTAACGATAGAATACAATCTATCCTTAGAATTTGTACGACAATCCACAGCCGATTTGTGTGTAAGTGATAACTCGTGATAAACTCAATTGCCATGCTTATGTAAAAGAAATGCTTTACAAATATGTGAAAACCAGAAACCAAAAGCAGGTTTTGCAATGCAAAATGTATGTGGAATATCACCGCTGGAGAACCACATCTCATTTCCCCTGATTTTAACCAATTTAAGAGAAATAAACACATTAGTAAAGTAAATTTTGTCTGAAACCAACACTATACAATGGATCTCATGGCTTAGCTTATAACATTTAGATATTTTTTTTATTATTTTATATATTTATATCATGTTTTATATACTGATGATCATGGATGATAATGATAATATATTTTAAGTAAAATATATCTCTACATATCGGTAACAGTTCCTTGCTCCTTAAAAAATAAAATAAATGCATTTATACAAATGAAAAACTTGAGTTTATAATAAAAATGCCAAAATAAAAACACACCGAGTCTCATATGCTTAAAATTAATGGTAATGTTAATTCATTGAGATATAATTTGGAAAGCTTCATAATTGGCAAAGAATAAAAATGAACATTCAATGTTGAAGCTTAACACTTTATAAATTAGTATTTTGGCAATAAAATATTCAGAGCACACATAACAAGCCAGGAACTTCATTAATTGAACAATGGCCGATATAATACTTCCGTAGCTTACGAGTATGTCAAAAACAATTAAATCTTTATTACTAAGTCACTTCAATTATTTGAGAATGTGCTCAGGACTTACACAAAACATGGATTAGGGTTATGTAGAGCCTTATAGTGCCATTGTACAAATAAGAGATGAAACAAATAGAAACAAAACAATATGGAAACAAATAACATTTAATGCATAAACATGAATTATATTTCACAGACACAAGACATAATGTTGGGTATCACATTTCATGGACATCAAGCGAACAATGGAGAATGCGGTGAAGTTAACAATGAATGTAAGACTACAGTCGGCATAATGATGATGGTCTGATATTTACCTCCTTGGTCACTAGCTCTACTCTGTCTCCCTGCTGCTTGCTCTATAATATCATTTAGAACCATAACATCTGAAAAATACAAGTAATGACTTAATATTACAATTACTAATAACATTTAAGCATTTGCACAATTTTAAAAGTATTTTTCTTATAAAAAAATGTTTTGATAAAATTTTATTATATCAGGTAAATTTTGTAACGCTATTTTTTTATAATCTTGAATGTTTTGAACACTCCTGTTTGTATTTGCGTTTATATATTATTTATTTATAATATAAAATTAGTGATGTATTAATACTAAAAAAATTGTGGTGTTATACTAACCTCTCATGTCTACCACAGTTTGCTGTTGAGCAGGTTCAATAAAAGGATTATCGTGTGAATGCTTCAACACCTTCCCTGCTTCGTCTGTGCACTCAGAACTCATTTCCTATATAAAATTGAAAAATGACATTAAAATGTAATAAATTACTCAATAGCTAGGCATGAACTAAAAATAGTTTAAATCATGCACTGTTACTCAATATAACTATAAGAATTTATATTTAGTAAATTCTTTCAGTTACTGTGTGTTTAATAAGGAGTATATTGCTCTATAGTTCTGCCTCTTGCAACATATTTTTTATTGATCATTCTTTTCTTTACCATCACAAGTAATCAGATAAATAACAACAGAACCACTAATGTTACAGGTTAAAAACCTTTCTCAATATATCTGTAACATCTCTACTGACAAGACTTAATTGGTTACAAACATATAGTAAAGTTATAAGAGTGTGATCGACACTCACATATTCTCTGAGAGGCGGCTTGTGGTTGGTGTCTTGGTAGGGGTGGCCGTTGGGATGACAAGAGAGGCTATGGTTGCGAGAAGAGCGTCCACGCAAGCGAGACTCCTTGGTTTGCGGAGCCGCTTTGCCACCTAAGCCACCCAGACCACCCAATAGATCACCGTGCGAGGTGTACGAAATGCGGGACTGATGCGACGTGTAGGACGAGTGTCGCGAGCCTGCACACACCCACAACCCCCATTACTCAACCCGCCCGCTCCACACTCGATTCCCTCAACAAAGCCAACAATCAGCCCGACTTATATCAACAAATGTGTAACTATGTATATTCAGCATGGTAGAAGAACATCACGCTATCACTGTTGATGACACGATAACCAACAAAGCCATAAAAGTAAAATATTAGTAGAATATTTATTATATTTAAATACTTTTTTTCATAACTGAGCATTCTAAAGGAAATGTGTATGTTAAATTTGATTACAACTTCTCAATTGATGCTTTGAGCTACTATATATTTACAAATGAAAGCTTTACAATTTCACTGTCAATGCAATGTCCCACATAAAAAAGTGCCTATTACATACAACACCTTTCGAAGAAACAACTTATTATTGTTGTAAATCAAACAAATCACAAAATATATTTTTTATTAATTTACTTATGAAGCCAGTGGATATTAATCTCTGAAAAAAATCTCTAGAAATAAAAAGTTTTTGTTGTTGTAGACATTGCACATTTACCAAAATAAAATCAATATTTTTCTTGTTGATATAAGCCGGGCTTTAGGGTGGGCAATCTCTTCTGGGCTGTGATGTCCTTTTTGTTTATTTTTATCTTTAGGTTGTGCGATTTCCTAACATTTCTATCGCTGTTGAAATTTTTTAGAATAATAAAAATGGTAATATTATTATTTTTGCAGACTTAACAATCCAGAAAAGCATCCATATAGTATCTTTAGGTTTTAGAAACTTAATGAGACATACTAAAGCATACAATGGTGTATGCTTCAGTATATGTAAATATACTACAGCATACATATAGCATTATATATATATTTATACTGTGTGTATATCCCGTCAGAATACTGTATTCTAACAGGACATTATACTTTAGGATTCTAATAATTACTTATACCCTTAATTTAAGAGTTGCAAATTAAATATCCTTAAATGACAACCTCATTGAGCTTAAAGCTCTTTTACAATTAAATAAGTACAGTAGATCAAATAAAATTTACACCAGTGTCAGACATATATAAAATTGAAAAATCAATCATTTCTAATTTGTACAATTGAACATGTACAACTGAATTAAAGTTGCTCATAGAATTGTAGCATTGTTAAAAATAATTATCAATGTAATATAAAAATTATATAAAATAAAATCATTGTCTGAAATAAGCAAAGAATAATATTAATAAATTATAATTTGGTAAGAAAAAACTTTAAATTCAGAGTTTGCTATTATTGTTGCACAAAAAGAGTCAAATTTGAGTATATTTGTACTGAGCTGTGAGAATTTAACTATTTTTTATTGGTTTTTACTGATTTTTTTTTTTAATTAGATGTTAAATTGTTAATTGCTTACCAATACATAATTTCATATTCAATTGTGAAATAATTATTTTAAAAATTCATACGTCCACTCAAATTACTTTTTTCACCAGCAGTTTCTGCATTCAATTGAGTCATCTTCAAAATATACATTTTATACGTATCAATCGTCTTAGAAATATGCAACATTATGAGTGGAAGTACAAAAGGTAAATTGAGCGAAGTGAAGTTTGATCTTCAATGACGTCATCGCAAATGTGCACAAAGGATGAATGCAGAATGAGTCATATCTTATGAAATGGAGTTTTGAAAATTGAATAGCTAGGTATGTTTATATTCAATGAAATATTTTATGCAAAGATAATCAAGCCCTCAGTCTGTCTGTGGAGATTGTAATATTTTAAAGGAAATCGATAGAAAAAAATTATCGAAAAAAATCTAAAATCAAAAACTGAAGGCAGGCTCGGTTGAAAATCATAAACTTTGCATTAAACAACAACAGATAAATCTACTGCGACACATCCACTAGATTTATCAGTTTTCAAAACTAACCTAAATTAGCATAATACACAGGTACAATGATGGCACCGTTCTCTTCCGACATGGGCGTGACAGCGTTGGAGTCATCAGCATAAGGCAGGTGCTCCTGCGCATCCAAGTATGTGGACAGCACTAGCGGCTTGCGGTCAGCGCCCGGCGGCACCAAGCGCCCCCGCCCGTTACGCAGCGTCAGCTGGTGTGAGCCGCGTGACCCACGTCGTAGGTTGAACGGTGAACCTGGCAGCGACAGCGACGCCTGCAACCACCGCCCGCCACACATCCCTTTATCACACTTGCACATTGACACACATTCTGCCAACACCAGCATCAGCAGAATTCGCCAAACACATTTGACATGGTCGACATTCTGCCGCTACTGAGGTCAGCTATGTATATACAACAATATCTACTCTCTCAGTGAATCTACACATGACTTAATCAATTTTTTAATTGTTAATTATTCACTGAATGGTCATATGAGAAATTGTTAAGTATCACAGTCTTCTAACTGACAAACCATATGTAGATACTGTAAAAGCCCTTTCACGGTAAGCGACTGCAAAGCTCCTGCCAATTGTAGCTCAAAATACCCACAAAATCTTTGAAAATTGATTATTTCTTCCTTCTACAAATGATAAGTTTTGAGCAAATAATATTTCATTCTGCTAGTTAAGTTTGGCATGATAGCCTTTTAAGAGTATGTTTCGAACCAGTGAAATTTACATCCATGAAAAAATATACACATAGTATGTAGGTACGATCAGTGACAGTCACTGTGACCGTTTATTGCGAAATAGTTGTCTATTTTATCAGAACTTTTAACTCTTCACAGAAGAACAAGACAAATAATGATGTAAATAATCAAATATTTATTATTAAAATAGCATTATTTGCTTTTAACTCGATCACTAATCCTCCATACATCTTCATAGATATTCCAGCATTGTGAATTTATTTTAATAATCTTGCAATTAAAAAAACTATGTATTTATATTGTTTAAGTATGTTGTAATTACGAATACATTGATATTATATAAAACTTAATTTTTAAACTTGAGTTTAAGACATGCAGAATGGTGCATGGATAGAATTATCGTAAAAAGTATCATTAATGAAACAGTATAGAGGGGAACAAGGAACAACACCAATGTATGAGGTGAGCACCACATACCTGCGACTTGTCCGGGCGGTACGCATAACAAATCTGGCTTTTAGTTCCGTATTTAGCTACTCTGTCAGGATGGGGGACCTTCAATTAAGAGACAAATACTTGATAAAAATTACACATAAAATATGGTAATTTAAGAATAACCAAGTAAAACATTATAACAACACCGAGTGTCAAGCAAGCGACTATGAATATGACAGAATAGTGCTAAGAAGTTACAAGTTACAACATCCAATTATGTCATAGAGGAAGGAACATTGATCGCATAAAGAGTTAGGAACCAACATTCTGCATGCTCCACACAAGGCGATGCACCATTCTACATGTCTCCAAGTCACCAAGTCACAACTGACGAGTGGTTGTTTGGTCACATTGTCAAGCGCGCCCTACACAACCTCAGTACCATAGTTCGACCAAACTATTAAGCCACTCCATTTTGAGTCTGCTGGATAGGTATTGTTACATCATGCTTCCGAGTGTACGGTCAGTCGCCTTCGAGTCCTCGACAAATCTCGTGCATTTTGGGTAGGTTACTTAGTTAAGTAATACGTGCATAAATATAGCATATGTATATTAACTTTCATATTTTTTACCATGAAATAATAAAGTAAACATTTTTCTTCAAATGAATCGGTCCTCGAATTCCTAAATATTTTTTTATAAAATTATTCACTATACTAATCTATAAATAATTATTGGCCAAAACCTACCTTTTATGATGATCAACTTAATCTTATATATTATACTTGATACAAAACTATGAAGAAACTGAATATGAGACTTCTCCAGAAGATCATAACTACATTTATGTTTGTCAATCAGTACCTGACTAAAGAGATAAAATTGTATTTTTACATTTTAAATGTAATAAATAAATGTACATTATACATGAATTTTCAACGTACGAAAGTTAATTTGTATTGTATAGAAGGCACATTGACTGCAAAAACAATCACCTTCTGGAGATTTAAAACATTTTGAGCAAACTTGTGAAAAAATTAAAAGAACGTTAAAGAAAATTAAGTAGTAAATATTGAGTAACTACATGCAAAAGTACTGATGTCAAATTACTATTGATAGAATAAATAAGAAATGATTTATTTAATGATAAGTTGATCTCTTTGTCATACAGTTCAAAGATAACAAATGCCTTTTAGAAGAAAACTGATAGAAATATGCTCATCACATTCCATGCTTATATGTACAGAAACAAAAAGTACGCATTGGATTTGTTGAAGTGTAAAAATATTTCATGTAAAAAGGCATTTTTAACTAAATATTTATGGATGAATATTGTGATACTTGTATCTCAGACTTGGAAAGAAATAACACTTGGTATAAGTAACTAATGTATTTACATTATTATTAAATCCACAAACATTGATATAGCTTATCCACTCAGCCTGAGAAACAATCAAAGCGTCAAGTGAAGACAATATCGGAACGACTGGAGTAATGGTAGTGAGTGTTAATACATGGTAAATTAGATTTTGATTTGATAGTAGGTATGTTGTTGTAGATGATTTATAGTGTAGAAAAAAAATTCTAGTTTGTTGAAAAATATACTAAGTAGCACTAGTATCTGCAAAATGATATTGTCTGAAAAAATTGTTATTAAAAATATGCGTAAATAAAAAAGAAATGGTGTTATTGTAATTATTGTAATAATATATAGAAATATAAAATTAAAATGATCACTGTCAGGAATGAAATATATATATGAATCAGTAATGATTTTAGTAAATTAATTTGTAAATTCTAATAATTTAAGTTGATGCAATTGGCTTTATGATAATCAGAAAAATATAACTTTATAAATACTATACAAAAGAAAATATAATAAAGTACTTAGTATGATTTAAATCCTATACTCACTCTCTTATGTGGTATATTACATATATCTTTTCTTCTATGTGTAAACAAATAATGTTAAGTTGTTAAGTGAATATTTATATGATTTCAGTGAGACAATAAAATATTAAACTCAATCCTAAAAATGTGCTGAAATGTATTTGATGTAAACTTGCCAGACGATGAAGTTGTGTTATCAAACCAAATTAAATATTCTTGTGCTGTTCATTATTTTAGAAGAAAACACTTTGAATCATTATAAGTTATATATATATATATATATATATATATATATATATATATATATATATATATATATATTTACTAAGAGTGATTTCCGAAATCGTAAGTAACCCTGTAAACTTAGTGCAAGAAAATGTAACTAATTTACCTTTTCATAATAGTTTCTATAGCTTGATTTGCATATGTACAAAAGATGGACTTGGAAAAATATTAATCAATAAAGAAATAACCGAAGAGAACAAAAGAATCTGTATGATTTATGTGTATTGAATAATGGATATATAAAAAGAATATTGAAATAAATAAGATCACATTATCGCTTAAGGCAAGAAGCAACGACGCAATATTGTGTTTTGAAAGTATATTACGAGGTGACTTACATACAGTTGGAAATAGTGTAGTCTGTTGTGAGATACATTTGTTTAAAAGATGGCTACACTAACACAGATGATTTTTTTTTTTAATTCGCTAATACTTTGAGTACTAAACATGCAAACATTTGGGTAGACGTGACCAAAAACCCAAGCCAAAACTATATATATTTCTCAAATTAAATATTGTTATCACTAGATAATGCTTGTTATAAATTAACAAGACATTCCAAATTAATTGAATTTAAAATTACTAATAGTGGTTTATAATAATTATCAAACTAAAATATTATTTTTCATTTTATTGATGAAAATTAACACATTTTAAAATAATGTTGAAATTTAGGACTAAATGGCCACTTTTATGTTGAAAATCATATTTTATTTATTGATTGCTTTTAGTTTATTATTTTTTTGCAAATTTGTTACAAAATAATTAATAGTTATTTTAAAGCATGGGAAATTTGGACACGGACATCAATATTATTTTGCACGTGCATCTTGTTTTGTGTTTTGAGATTATTTTTGTTCACGCAAGTTAAAATACAAAAAAAATACTAGTCTCTATCCAAATATACTTTTTTTAAAGAAACTGTTGATTAATATGTTGATCGATAGGTATTAAATATTTTTCTGGTGATGTCTCTACACTAAATAATAATATAACATTTTCTGTCGGAATACTTTTTAGTTTTATTAACTAAAATATTAATCAAAGCTGCATTCTATGAACAAGGCCAAACAATAATTTTTCGGGGATCTTACAGGGAATTAGATGATCAGTACCTACGGTCGATAAGACACACGAACATGATTCCTAACTGATAACTACTACACAAATAGATATTATAAAATTAAATACTTTAATAGATAATTATATCAAAAGACCATACAAAATGCAAAACTAGATTTAAAGAATATTCCTCCCAATTGCATTTAATTATATCGATAAAGACGTTTAGATAATCGAATATGCGAAATAATATGGTTATCCAGTTAATTTCCTTATTGCTGCTCACTATCCGGTACCTATTCATTTTGTGTATCTGTATCTCTCCTTACAGTAATCTAAGATATATATTTTATTTATTGCAGTGAATGACAACACTCATCAATTCAGGACCAGGTTAGATTTTCAAACTAACTAATGATCTATTTTAAAATTAGGTATGATTTCTTGAAAAACAAGATGTGTTCATCTGTGGAAGATTTTGAGTGGAAGTTCCCTGTGGACTACCCTGGCGTGGTGTGTGCGTTGTCGGAGTTGTGGGCGTGTGGTGTGCAGCGAGCGGTGGCATGCGGGTACTTACCGTGCTGACCTTGCGGGGTGGGGGCTGATGCGGGGGCTGGTGACAGACGCGGTGGTGATGTTCGCTCACCGACTCGAGCCCCTCGCTGCGGACGGACATCTTCTCTCGGTTGTTGTCATCATTGCCTTTCTCCTGGCCCACGAACAGCTCATAGCTCTGGCAAGAGTAGTCGGAAGGGCTCTTGGCCATAGGCTCCAAATCGACCCCTGCTGCTGCTGCTGCTGCAGCTGCAGCTGCTGCGGCCGCATTGTTGGCTCGCGCTTCCAGCTTGGCTGCTCGATTCGCCGCTGCTTCTTCCGCTTCCTGAAAAATTATCATTCTTCATTACCTAAAATATCTAGCATGGGTAAAACAGTATTTATTATAGAAAGATAGCATGGAAGCGATGTTTTAATGTTATATTTGCTTGCAAAAAAACTTACTCTCAAGGCTTCCTCCTCAGCAGCCTCCTCTTCTTCCGCTTTCTTTTGCAGTTCATCATAAGACATGGCGACAATAGCCAAAATCAAGTTGACGAGGTAGAACGACCCGAGAAATATAATTACTATGAAAAACAACATATGCCAGGGACCGGCTGATCTTAAAACCTGTAACAACAAAAACCATTGTATTTTAAGCAAAAAAAATAGTTTTAAATATGATTATATGAATTCTAAAAATGTCAAATCTTACCAATTGATATAAATTTTCCCAGTAATCTTGTGTCATAAGTCGAAAGGCAGAAAGAAAGGCCCACCCGAAGGTGTCAAAACTCGTGTAACCGTAATTAGGGTTAGATCCGTAACCCTGGAGGCAGTGATAACCCGGATTACACATTCTAGAAACAAAAGTTATTTTGTAAAACTTTACCCAAATATTGATCTGTAAAATTGTATCTGCATTGATTCGGACGTAGTACTTACCCAGCGCCAGATGAGTTACCACAAACAGGCATTTCTCCAGCATCATTCACATACCAGTTTGCTGGAAAAAAAAGTATAGCAGATATTTTTGATTAGGGCATTAAGTTTTTTGGCATTTCAAAAAGGTATTCAAATATCATGTATGTATTTGATAATAATTAAAAGTGGCCTTACTGTCATTCTTATTGAATCGCTCCCAGTTCTTAGCTGTTAAGTTCCCCCATGATCCGTCCATGGGAAACACTTTTATGCATTTCTGTGTAAGTACACCCATGTAAATTTGTAGTCCCATCAATGCAAAAACTGACAATGAAAACATTGTCAAGATAATCACATCTCGGAGATTTTTTACTGATTCTATGACAGCACCAACAATGGTCTTCAAACCTAAAAAAATGTAATTTAATATTGTAAATAATAGCATTATTAAATAAGGCCATGAATTGTTTATAAAATTGTATTTGCTTTTATTGATTTCAGGCATGGTTTTCACATGATGAATTTGATTTAATACAATAGTCATTGCTAAAAAAGAAAATTTAAGCACCAATAAATTAAATCTAGTACATTTATATTATTTTGATATTTAGGACCCACATTGAGCATACTAAATCTAAACATATTTCTAACGGTTCAAAACCATTATATTAAGGACATCAATAAAAACATGGCTATTTCTTCAAATTAGTCAAAGTCTATTGTATGGAAAACATTTTCGATTTTATCAGATTAGATTACTCTATTAGTTTTCTAAAGTATCTATTGCATGCATTACAAAATAATTACCCGGAACTATAGCAACTGTTTTCAATGCTCTTAACACCCTGAATGTTCTCAAGGCAGCTAAGTTTCCAAGATCTATTCCCATAGTTACGTAACTGTAAAAGAATACAAGTACATACAATTGTTAAAAATAAGCTAAAACCTCCTCTAAAAGCTACCGGAGACTAGAACATAGTTATCATTTTATATGTAAAAATACAATATAAATTCATTTACTAAGTAAATTCAGATAACATTGATTTTTTTGTATTTAGCAAAATTGCTCCATAAATTATCTATTAGTGAAATTAAGAAAATATTAAATTTTTGGTAATTTATATATCTTTTCTAATATCTAAATATAATATATTAACACAATGGTAACTATTTGGAAAATCTAGATTTTAAAAGTACTAGTTAGATGAACTAGTTAACTATATTATTAACCAATAATTATTTTGAATAATAATGATAAACCATACTCAAAGGATTTCTGTTGGTATATTAAAAAATAATTCTTTGTGATTTCTCAATTAAATGATATGTGGTAGATGTTAATGATTAACTTTGAGTAGAGCTTATCGCCTTGTTATGACACTACGAGCTAGGCTAGTAACTAGTCTACTACTCACGCTAATGCTATAACTACGAAGTCGAGCCAGTTCCATGCGTCCCTAAGGTAAGTGAATGGCTGGAGTATAAAGCCTCGGGCCATGACTTTAACAGCTGACTCAAATGTGTAGATCCCAGTAAATATAACTCTGGAAAATTCAACAATACCAGTTAAAATACCAAGGTTTTACTAAAAAAAGCAAACAATTTCATTAAACATAAACTATTTTTCGGTTGCGTTACCTATTATTTATATTAATTTATTTCAGAACCGAGTAGAAACTAACAATGTTGGGATTGTTGAATAACACACAAATGCCAATCTTTTTTTATGTTAAGGCTACTATTTATATACACAAATACGTTAATAGATTAATTTTTAACTCGCCATACAATAAAAATGACCTAAAAAGTTCTATACCTAACTTTCTGATTTAAAATAAAACCACAAATTCTCTATAATCAAATTTATCTAATAAGGGGATCACTAATTGATAGTAAATTATCTGTTGAATGAAATGGTACAAATTTGTGGAGCATTCCATGTGATAAAAATAATAATAATATTATAATTTTGTAACTATTCATCTATATTAAAACTTCCCATAACGTGTACAAAATACGATCACTTCGACTTTATCATCACAAGATGGTCTGGGCAATGAAACTAAGTATTATTATATATTAATTTTTAAATATACTTTTTTTAAATAAGTAGACAACAATAAATAAGGAAAATAAATTCACATACAAAATAACACAATGAAAATAAAAATGAAGAAACATCAAACCATAAAAGATGTTAAAATTAGTTTAAAACAAAAAAATAACTTGTAGAAGTGATTTCACACTCACTAAGCTTTGAAATAAACCATAACTTATGTTCTGTGAAGTAAAATTGTGTAGTATTGTATGATGGCTAATCAATGTTTTACAGCCCATAAAATACACATACATATTATATGTACAAGGAATTAATAATCATAGGATAAAATTTAAAAAAAAATGTCAATATTATGATAGATAAAAAAACAATACATTAAAAAACTTCGATATACATAATATCATTATCTACTATGGTACAAACATCAATAAGTAGAATAATATACTCACTCTGTGCTCTCTACTGTAGGCGATGATGGCATTATCATGAGTATACAATTAACTAAAATAGTGGTGATGATGAACAGGGAGAAGAGTGGATGTACTAAGATGCAGATAGCAACACGCCGGATTGGGTTAAATGGGTCCAGAATCCACATCGCATCAGTCGCCGAGAACCTGAAGATATCCTTCCCTCTACTAACTACTACGAATGTCTGAAAAAATAAATAAGAAAACAAAATTATTCAATTCTTTAAATAAGAAAACTATGCTTAGCAGACTCTTGGTTTAGTAAGACGGTAACTATTTTATAGTTCATGTGATAGTTTAGATAAATACTAATCAGTTTTAGTATTTATTTACAATACGTATTACATACCCTTTTATTGTGGTAAAAGGAGTCGATGTCTTCAAGAGGCGTGGAGGCGAGCTCGGGGGGAAATCCCCCCTGCAGGCGGACGGGCACCGGCACACCCTGCTCCAGCGTGGGGTCGGGCTGAGGGCCTTCATCTTCGTCCTCGTCTTCATATCGAACCTGCAACATTACAACCGAAACTTAGTAATACAGCACTCTCTGCACTTGCACATCTTCAAGCTCTGCAACCATCCTCCTCATCTCAGAAGCAATGTAAAGACTTTAATAAGAGCTTCAAAGACTTCCAGCTAGATTGCCAACCTATGTTTTAATTAAGTGAAATGTATATTAACGTAATTGTTACTCAAAAAAAATTTATTGAAAAGTTTTATGAAACAGCCGTGTAAAACTCTAAGTGTGTATTCATACTATCTTTGAAAGTGTTAGTTTTATTTTAATATATTTTGAAGAATTATGGTTTCGTCAACTGGAAATCTTTGAGAGTTGAATTAGTACAAAAATCACATTCAAAATGTATTTTTTAATTTAATTATAAGCGGTAGGTGCATACACGATTCTGGATAAATTTTCCTGGGAATGTGAAATGATGAAGTAATGTTGTCGAAGATGAAGTACATTTCGCGGTAATTCAAAATTTTGAAGGCTGGATCGCTATACGGGTAAAAAGTACCATTTTTCATAATATACCAAAATACATAACGAATGAAACATGTCTTAAACATTTTTTTAGTCGAATTGATAGTACAATAATTGTGTGAAATTCATGCGAGTGTAAAGTTCAATTAGTAATGTGCATTCATTTTTTTGTATGAAGCGTTTATTGATTAATATATATTCAATATTGCCTGTGATGCAATTAAATTATTGTGTTTTGGAGCAATTGTAAAAAATATATATTTGTTATCAAATTAAAAGTGTACACATAAAAAAATGTGAAAAGCATTTAGACTTAATCCCACACAGCATACCTGATATTCACACATAGCATTAAGGCCATAAACAATGCAATATAATATTTTAGCAAATAGTTGCTAATCTCCATGAGGAGATTTTTAACAAATACTCTTTAACCTTATTATAAAATTTTCTACATTTTCATTAAAAATTGATGACTATTCGACTTCTTTCTATTTAAATAGTTATTTAATAATGATAATATATTATTCACGTAATATAATACATAACAATAGCCCATGTGAAATAGAATCGTACATTTTCAAGGAAGACTAATAGTAAACCTCTACAACCCATTAGCATTTATGAAACATTTTTCATCTTTCTACCATTTAGTAAACTTTTTATGTGAAGGTCATCTATTGACCATTGATATTTTAAATATATAAATAAGTCCATATGTAGACGTAGACTAAATAGGTATAGGAAAACTTAATATCTTCTAATCCTGCATGGAGTACTTTTTTCTTCAATCGTAAAGTCCCTAGGACTTCGAACGCGATAAATCACTAAAAAATATACACTTTTATGTATATTTTCCAGCATAAAATCCTTTGTGAGATTTATATCACTTATATTTCGGAGATGTTCATGACGATATGAAAGTAAATGTCATATACGTACCTACAAGAAGAATTATTAAATCTATGTGATCGTGCAGTCATTAGCATACTGTAACTGTTCAAATGACGTACTAGAAGTCTACTCATTTGTACTACAGAGTCAGCTATGTGCAGTTAAGATGACAATGATATGAATTGAACTTAATGAGTTTTAATTTAAAAGTTTATTTTGTGCTTGAAAGAGTGTGGCTGCTTATTTATAAAATAAAATATAATGGTAATGTCTGATATTGTGAACCAGTGCACGTACAAAGTTTCAATTCAATTATAAAAATGTTTTAAAAATATATATTTCAGGACAAAAAAATATAATCTTAAATAGTAAATTTTGAAAAAAATAGTAGTAATTTTGCAATCCTCTGCTAATATAAATATATCAGTAAAAAATGAAGATATGAAAATTGAGAATTAAAATTTATAAAATTACAATAGCAGAGGCATGCAAAAGGGTTCACATAGCAAAAAAGTTAACCAAAAAAGAGTTGCTGTAAAATGCTCAAACAGCATTTGATAAAATTTCAGGTTAACAAAACTTCAGTGAGTATATAAAAAACTCAGCCATATTTTTTCATTAAGCATGTTTTTTCAAGAAAAAGGGATCCTCAAAAGTATCAGATTCCTGGAGAAACTTAAACTTAAACATGTCATCTTAAGTTATTCTTATTGCACATAAACAAACAACTGTTAGTTTTTTCTTATCCTATTTCATGTAATGGCCTTAAATATAATAATTATTACTAAATAATAAGCATTAATATTAGTTATCTTAAAACAGTCACAATTTTCAGTCCATCACTTGTCGAAGCACAGGTTGGTATTTTTAGTTATGTCATAGAGCGAGGTTCGGTCGGGGTGGGTGATGACTACATAATGATACATCCATCATTCCATTTTCAGCATAATTAACCCAATGATCTAAAAGAGGATTGAAATTTCACGGTAGTAACCGTAAGATTTTTCTATGACACATTCTATAGTTCGGCGTTGACTGAGAGAAAAAATACTACGTAGGTAATATCAATCATTTTTATTGGCAAGGCTGCAAACTAAAACGAACTGGGTAAGCGTTTAGCTGGTTTGCTTTTCGCCATTCCTTTAAGTTTAGCTGTGTTATAAGTACAATTGATCGAAATGTTTTCCATGCATGCTTTACAACATGATAGTTCATAATTTGGGAACTATGTTGACAATAGATATCCTTTTCAACTCCAGCTAAACTTTTTATGCTTAATTGGCTGAAAAGCGTGTAATACTTACTAAAATGCAATAGGGCAAAACCAATGAAGTCAATTCTTTTTAAGTTATCGCTAATTATTCTTTTATTTAATAAAAGTGTGCCCGCATGGTTTACCGAATCGGTTTCAAAAGTATTTCGAAACAATTCAACATGAAGTATGCAATTTTTGGTTTCACGAGTTTTTGGTAATTGGCGATAACTATTCTGACTTACTTTGACGATCTTATTACATATCTAATAAATAAACGAACTTGGAAGAGATATTATAGGATACTTGGGGCAAACGAGCATTTCTTACTTCTTTTTTCTTTTTCTTCCGCCCAAAACCGGTCTGCAAATTGTGAAAATATGAAAGAAGTTTACATAAAATATAGACAGAGAAGAAATAGGGAGAACTACACACACAAGAGAAGTTATCGCGGAGAAAATAAAATAAGCAACTATAACAAACAGAAACAATCAGGATCAAGAAAAATGAAGTAAGGAAGATTATGTCACACATGAATTATTATTTTTTACAGAATTCACTTACACACTGCAGGAACAAGTTATTCCTTCTACAATATTATTTGGGTAGTGCAGTGAATATACAGTTCTGTAAAAATACTCTCAAAATCATCTTTCCTTAAAGCCTTGTAACTTGTATGTATAATACAATATGTAAATTGTGTTTATAGCATATAATACATTTTTTTCATCAATAAGTATTGTTTAGATTGAATATTGCACAAAAAGTTTATACATAAGTTGTGTTGTGTTAAATATATATATTTATTGCATAGTAGTATGTTTATAATATGTGCTGTACTGACCTCGCCTTCAGCTCTTTTCTTTTCGAGCTCTTTCTGTTTGGCATCTTCTTCGGCTATTCGAATCTCTATGGCGGCCAATGACTCGCGGGTGAAGGGTTGGAACAAACATCGTTCTTCCTCAGATAATGAGGATACCTCGGACATTGTCTACTGGACTCCGGGCGAGCAGACAGCCTATATATATTTTAATTAAAATTCATTACTAAATATATATCAAAAATTATAATCATAAATAGGTTTTGAATGGGTTTTATGTTTTATATAGTCTGAATAACAAAGAATATTCTGTCACTTTTTTTTTTACTGTCTAAAGGCTTGACAATTGCTATGACATATAATATAACTTTTTTAATGAATTTTGATAACACTGTGGTAATGGTGAGCCCATTTTTTTATAAATGTATTTAAGCAGCCGTTTCTTTTTGAGCAGAGGTTTTGACTCAAGTGCCCCAAGTATTGAAGGTCAAGGTCTATCTTTGAGTGACTAGTGAAATCTTGTTTTTAAACACTTTGATACGTTAAGTATTCAGTATTTAAACTCTTTATGTTAAATAAAGTTAGGTTACCTGCTAACAGCGGAGGGGCGGTCCGGCGGGGGGGGCTGGGCGGCCGCGCGCGGAGCGCCCCAAGCTCACTCCCTCCGACCACTCAGCAGCGCGGCTGGGCGTGCCTGCACACAACCCAGCACTTTAACACACTAATCCAATACTAGACAATCATGATCTTTAGGATACAATACATTAATAGTATAAAGCCAATTTGTTGTGACTAACTTGTATTCAAGCAACTCATTTATTGTAGGATCTGAAACTTTTATGTTTATCATTTTTAGTTTTTTAAACTTTATATTATAACATCGAATTAGTAAAAACTCTATAATTTATATAAGGTTTATTAATGAAATTAATCTACATGATTCATATAAAATATAGAATCCACAGTATAAAGTACATTAAAGTGCCAAATTTATTATTTTATCTTCTAAATCTGATTAGTTTTCTAGTTCTACTCACCTGTCCTACTAAAATGTATCAGGATTGTTGCGATAATGAGTGTAGTCGTGGTTATAATAACGTGATCGTAGTAGGGAACAATCAGCGGAAGGGCGAGATCTCTCATGACCGACCTGAAATTAAAAATATACAACTAATGTAACAAACTTGTACAATTACAAATAAAACTTAGGTACTTAAGTATAAACAAGTAATTTCATATAAAAGCTTAACACTCTTCATGATAATACAAACTATAACTAATGGAACTGGTATTTATTTTGTAATACTCCATTTTATAACAATAAAATAAAACCAAATGGTTTTGGAGACTACGTTTATTTTGCTTATAGCGAGAGCTCTTTCGCCGAACACGGCATCTTCAAGACTGATTCTATATAGAAAACACGAGTTTATACATAACAAAATCAACAAATTTACATGAGTCATAGATATTACAAATTTATGTGGAAAAAATTGCTTCTATTGGGTGCTGTGAAACCCCATTAAAATGACATTAACAGCAATAATTTTAATACTAAGTACTTAAATAAACTATTTTATGATGATTCCTGGCTGTCCTGGCCGCCACCTGAAAGCAATTAGTTTGGAAGCAGAATCACATTGTATTTTTAAAAATATTAAGAAGGGGAGAATTATGGTTGTTAAGTTGTTCATTGATCAAAGGGAATTCTAGATTTTGGTGCTTAATTATTTCTAATTGCTCCAAAATATTAAGTCTATAGCCTTTATTGGAAACATGAAGGAGACTTGGCTTATTATCAACATTTAACTTATGTTTACTGTCATTAAGATGTATTGCAAATTGTGAATCTAATTTATTATTTTTAAAAGAAGCCAGATGCTCTTTGTATCTTGTTGCAAAACTACGACCTGTTTGACCAATGTACATAGCTTTGCAGTCATCACACGTTAATTTGTAGACTCCACTCTTTTGGAAGGCATCAACTTTGTCCTTACTGTTTTTTAAAAGTATTCCTAAGTTGCTTCTATTCTTAAAGGCCATTTTAAATTCTGGTAATTGTTTGCAAATATCAAGTGAGATTTGACCAAAATATTCAATGCATCTAAACGGCTTCTCTTCATCGCTACGGCTAACAGGGTATATCTGAATAGAGTTTTTTGCATGTGATTTTTTAATAAGGATTTTATCAATAATATTATTTGGGTAACCATTACTTGCTGCAATTGATTTTATTATTTTTAATTCTTCATTGAATGCTTCTAATTCTAGCGGTAATTTAACTAGCCGGTGTACCATGCTATAGTATGCTGCTAATTTATGTGACCAGGGGTGCATGGATTTATGATGTATTGTAGTATCAGCGAATGTCGGCTTACGATATACACTAAAATGGTGACGGTTATTTACATTTTTAATTGAAAGATCTAAAAAATTTATACTCTTATCAACTTCTTTCTCTAGTGTGAATTTAATCCGCGTATGTAAAGAATTTGCAAAATTTACAAATTTGTCCAATTGTCTCTCTGTTCCACTCCAACAAATCAAGATATCATCTACATACCTGTAGTAGTAAATGATATTTTTATCCCAGCTTGATTTTAGTAACTTCTCTTCAAACGCATCCATGAAGCATTCTGCTATCAATGGACTTAGGTTACTTCCAATAGGAAGGCCTTCAAGTTGCTGGTAAATTGTATCATTGAATTTAAAATAGTTAGTGTCTAAACATGCTTCTAATAACTGATACATCTCATCTATTACAATGGGTCCCAGCTTACTTTGTTCCATAATATTACGGACAATTTCCAATGATTCCTTAACAGGAATATTGGGAAAAAGGCTAGTGACATCTAATGAAATGAATTTATAGTTCGTTTGAAGAGGTATGTCCTTGATTTTATCCACCAAGTCTAATGAGTTTATGACACCATGCTTCGGTTTAAAGTTAGTTAAATCTTTAAACAGAATATTTAATTTACTCGATAGTAATGATGCTGGAGTATGGTTAAAAGAGACAACCGGTCTGATCGGGACATTTACTTTATGAATCTTGGGTAGACCATAAAGTAGAGGGGCTTTAGGGTTCATGACGATCAATGCTAATTTTTGGGGGATTTTAGGAAATATGGCATTGCAGCTATTAACGAGTTTACGGACTCTACTAGCCAATTTAAGAGTAGGATCTTTCTTGAGGGTAATAAAATCTGAGGGATTTAAAAACGCAAAAACTTTATCCACATAGTCCTGCCTGCTCAGAACGACTACTGAGTTGCCTTTATCTGCTTTGGTTATAATTAAATTATTAAGCGTGACTTTAGTTTTAATATTGTGAAGCTGGTCGAGTTCAATATTTTTGTAAAACACTGATTTACCTACTGATTCTAGTTCTTTCTTAATGATATTTGCAGTGACATGTTTAAGTAAATTGCCATTCTTAGCTTTAGTTAACGCTATTTCTGTGTCTACCGCTAACGATTCTAATTGACGAGATGACACTTTTTGCGGTATACTATATTTAAAGCCTTTGTCTAAAAGAGAAAGTTCTTTAACATCAAATACGATATTACTTAAGTTAATTGTCCTCTTATAAAATTCTAATGGGGCAGTTGATTTTTCAGGTACAAGGGGAGACGACTTTGGAACCAATTGAGTGGCTTTCAAATTAACAAGTTTTTTACATTGAGTTTTATATTTTAAATAAATGCTATTATTAATTTCATCGTTGATTTTAGTATATAAATTATCGAATTCAACAGGGTGAAGAGAAAAGGTTAATTCTGAGTGTAGTACCTTGATATATTGTAGAAGGGCGTCTCGCTTGCGGCACCATTCTTTGGCTTCCTCTTTCAGCCAAGTCACCTTAGCTCGTCGGATAGCAATGCTGGACGACGCTGACTTCGACTTGGTACGTAATTGAACGAACTTCGGAATCACTTTCCACTTTAAACACTGCTGAACAAACCAGAAGTTTTGAACTACTGTTCTCTGCTTCAGTTTCAGTTTTCTATATAAAAATACCTGGGTGGCTATATCAGCCACCTTGATATAATTAATGGAACTGGTATTTATTTTGTAATACTCCATTTTATAACAATAAAATAAAACCAAATGGTTTTGGAGACTACGTATATTTTGTTATGTATAAACTCGTGTTTTCTATATAGAATCAGTCTTGAAGATGCCGTGTTCGGCGAAAGAGCTCTCGCTATAAGCAAAATAAACGTAGTCTCCAAAACCATTTGGTTTTATTTTATTGTTATAAAATGGAGTATTACAAAATAAATACCAGTTCCATTAATTATATCAAGGTGGCTGATATAGCCACCCAGGTATTTTTATATAGAAAACTGAAACTGAAGCAGAGAACAGTAGTTCAAAACTTCTGGTTTGTTCAGCAGTGTTTAAAGTGGAAAGTGATTCCGAAGTTCGTTCAATTACGTACCAAGTCGAAGTCAGCGTCGTCCAGCATTGCTATCCGACGAGCTAAGGTGACTTGGCTGAAAGAGGAAGCCAAAGAATGGTGCCGCAAGCGAGACGCCCTTCTACAATATATCAAGGTACTACACTCAGAATTAACCTTTTCTCTTCACCCTGTTGAATTCGATAATTTATATACTAAAATCAACGATGAAATTAATAATAGCATTTATTTAAAATATAAAACTCAATGTAAAAAACTTGTTAATTTGAAAGCCACTCAATTGGTTCCAAAGTCGTCTCCCCTTGTACCTGAAAAATCAACTGCCCCATTAGAATTTTATAAGAGGACAATTAACTTAAGTAATATCGTATTTGATGTTAAAGAACTTTCTCTTTTAGACAAAGGCTTTAAATATAGTATACCGCAAAAAGTGTCATCTCGTCAATTAGAATCGTTAGCGGTAGACACAGAAATAGCGTTAACTAAAGCTAAGAATGGCAATTTACTTAAACATGTCACTGCAAATATCATTAAGAAAGAACTAGAATCAGTAGGTAAATCAGTGTTTTACAAAAATATTGAACTCGACCAGCTTCACAATATTAAAACTAAAGTCACGCTTAATAATTTAATTATAACCAAAGCAGATAAAGGCAACTCAGTAGTCGTTCTGAGCAGGCAGGACTATGTGGATAAAGTTTTTGCGTTTTTAAATCCCTCAGATTTTATTACCCTCAAGAAAGATCCTACTCTTAAATTGGCTAGTAGAGTCCGTAAACTCGTTAATAGCTGCAATGCCATATTTCCTAAAATCCCCCAAAAATTAGCATTGATCGTCATGAACCCTAAAGCCCCTCTACTTTATGGTCTACCCAAGATTCATAAAGTAAATGTCCCGATCAGACCGGTTGTCTCTTTTAACCATACTCCAGCATCATTACTATCGAGTAAATTAAATATTCTGTTTAAAGATTTAACTAACTTTAAACCGAAGCATGGTGTCATAAACTCATTAGACTTGGTGGATAAAATCAAGGACATACCTCTTCAAACGAACTATAAATTCATTTCATTAGATGTCACTAGCCTTTTTCCCAATATTCCTGTTAAGGAATCATTGGAAATTGTCCGTAATATTATGGAACAAAGTAAGCTGGGACCCATTGTAATAGATGAGATGTATCAGTTATTAGAAGCATGTTTAGACACTAACTATTTTAAATTCAATGATACAATTTACCAGCAACTTGAAGGCCTTCCTATTGGAAGTAACCTAAGTCCATTGATAGCAGAATGCTTCATGGATGCGTTTGAAGAGAAGTTACTAAAATCAAGCTGGGATAAAAATATCATTTACTACTACAGGTATGTAGATGATATCTTGATTTGTTGGAGTGGAACAGAGAGACAATTGGACAAATTTGTAAATTTTGCAAATTCTTTACATACGCGGATTAAATTCACACTAGAGAAAGAAGTTGATAAGAGTATAAATTTTTTAGATCTTTCAATTAAAAATGTAAATAACCGTCACCATTTTAGTGTATATCGTAAGCCGACATTCGCTGATACTACAATACATCATAAATCCATGCACCCCTGGTCACATAAATTAGCAGCATACTATAGCATGGTACACCGGCTAGTTAAATTACCGCTAGAATTAGAAGCATTCAATGAAGAATTAAAAATAATAAAATCAATTGCAGCAAGTAATGGTTACCCAAATAATATTATTGATAAAATCCTTATTAAAAAATCACATGCAAAAAACTCTATTCAGATATACCCTGTTAGCCGTAGCGATGAAGAGAAGCCGTTTAGATGCATTGAATATTTTGGTCAAATCTCACTTGATATTTGCAAACAATTACCAGAATTTAAAATGGCCTTTAAGAATAGAAGCAACTTAGGAATACTTTTAAAAAACAGTAAGGACAAAGTTGATGCCTTCCAAAAGAGTGGAGTCTACAAATTAACGTGTGATGACTGCAAAGCTATGTACATTGGTCAAACAGGTCGTAGTTTTGCAACAAGATACAAAGAGCATCTGGCTTCTTTTAAAAATAATAAATTAGATTCACAATTTGCAATACATCTTAATGACAGTAAACATAAGTTAAATGTTGATAATAAGCCAAGTCTCCTTCATGTTTCCAATAAAGGCTATAGACTTAATATTTTGGAGCAATTAGAAATAATTAAGCACCAAAATCTAGAATTCCCTTTGATCAATGAACAACTTAACAACCATAATTCTCCCCTTCTTAATATTTTTAAAAATACAATGTGATTCTGCTTCCAAACTAATTGCTTTCAGGTGGCGGCCAGGACAGCCAGGAATCATCATAAAATAGTTTATTTAAGTACTTAGTATTAAAATTATTGCTGTTAATGTCATTTTAATGGGGTTTCACAGCACCCAATAGAAGCAATTTTTTCCACATAAATTTGTAATATCTATGACTCATGTAAATTTGTTGATTTTGTTATGTATAAACTCGTGTTTTCTATATAGAATCAGTCTTGAAGATGCCGTGTTCAGCGAAAGAGCTCTCGCTATAAGCAAAATAAACGTAGTCTCCAAAACCATTTGGTTTTATTTTATTGTTACAAACTATAACCCTAGTTTGTTTATTTATTCGCACCCAAACAAGATGTATCACTTTATTAAATATGATAAGATCTTCGAAGCATATTATTCTACTCAGAATTTGAGAATTATGTTGCTTATTTTTACTTAATGAGGCAAAAGAAGTTTTAATTGACGGTGTTCATTAAAAGTAATTCATAATTATATTGTACTACACAAATGTTCATAAAATGGATTTTGGATTCATAAATTTAAGAAAATATTCAGTGGATGGCGCAAGAAATCTTCATTTTTATTAAATTTAGCTTTCAAAAACCTAAAATTGACATTTTATGACATATTTTTCACCACACAAACTCAATAACTAAAATAGAGAAATCCATGAACGCTACCACGTAAGCCCCACAACCTGCGACAGCCACATGCAGTACCGTATCTAGGATATTTTTTTCTTAAAATAATTCAATAGACAAATTCCAAATTATTCTACTATATAAATTACAACTATCATATTAAATTAAACATTTACTTAATAGTTACTATGAAATCAACAAGGGAAAAGTACCATTTGATAAGCCATATTTGACATATCTATTTGATTTGTGTTTGTCATTGACATAAAAAATTAAAATATTTTTTATACATATCCATACATACACACAAATATATTTTTTTTATATGTATATACAAGCGAGATATATATGCATAATATATAGTATAGAAAAGGTAATAGCGTCCCTCTCTTTGTAGCTTCAGCAACTCGTATGAAGAAAAATATCGGCCGCTTTGAGTGACACGGGCGGGAGCAGGGAGGGTCAACATTTTACGGATTCAGCCCCTTTCTGCCTCTTCTCTATCCGTCTTCTTCTTGCCAGTTGATCTCCCTCGCTAGCACACCTGCATTCGGAAACCTTCCAGAAGGGAGAATCCCTCGAGTCGCGTGACGTGATTGAAATAAAAGGCGGGCACACGATATTGTGACGTATTAGTGTTAGTGTGATTTTTCTTTACTTTATGGCTATTGTGTGCGATTTACGTGAAATATTTATACTATTTTTAATTATATAATAATAATGAAAAATATATATTTTTTTTTTGCTATCCATAATAACAAAAAATTGTGTATTTTATTTTATTTTTCCATCCGAAAACGTTATGTTTATGTAAAAGTCAGTCTTGATTTTTTTTATTTGTTCCCGACGTACATAGAACAAAAAATATTTTATTAAAATTGTTTAATTGCAGTTCATATTTACTGCTACAAGAAATAAAATCTACAATTTGCTTTGATTCGATTTGCCATATCCATGTGCGTAAAAAAATCTGATCTTTTTTTTTATAATGCTAAAAAAGGTATAAAAACTATCCATAATATGAGCCTGCGTTTTTAGGTTAAATCTTCAATGTATATACATTTTTTTAATATAGTGGGTAAAATATTTTTGACCTTTGACAACGAATTTAAAAAAATACTTACCTACATAACCTATCTTGGATGTCGTTATGAAGATCTTCGTCTTTGTAAAAAAAAAGATAATATTTAAATAAAATAAGTAATTTATATTTACAAAAAATATTTTTAGGATGTAATATTATATATTTCAAATAATAATAAAAACTAATAATAAATAGGCAGATGTATTTTTAAAGCTCGAACTAGTATAATACCAAATATTTCCCCTTTTTATAAACTTTCCTTCAGTATTCCCAGTGCATATTGAGCCCCCCAATATTCAGTTTTGGGGTAGGTTAAGCGTTTAAAAGGACCCCTTTCACCTTTCAAGAGTTCAGAACTTCCCCTAAGTGTTTTAGAGCGTCTTTGCTCAAAGCCGCGAATGCGAAGGAATCTTATGCAGGGAAATGTTGATGCAGGCAACCCACAACGGTGTAACTCAATATACGCATATATATATATATATAATTTTTTAAATATATTTTTTAAATATATATATCACATAGGCAGCTATGAGAATAATGTTTTGATTGGCTATAGACGGGATGCGAATACTGACATCACCTCAGCACGCTTTGTCTTATGCTAAGCGATTTACCTGACTGTTATATAAGTTGAAAATTAAGCACTCAACTTGCTTTATAAAATGAAATACAACATTTTTTGGCTTTTTTCTGGTATTAGAAAAAAACAAGTAGTTTTTCAATAGATGTTATAAAAACTTAAAACTATATTATTATGATAATATTATCAACCGAAATACACACGCAAGATAAATTTAACTTTAATGTGCAAATAAATTAATTTGAAACAAACACTATAGGTTCAGTCATCTGAAACAATCCAGTTTTAAGCAGTGCGAAAGCAAATTGAGATAGTAACACAGCCCTTACCTAATATGATAAAAGCTAATTTTCTCTTTTATATCTTTTCGGTTTTTTGAAGGAGATATTATGGTAATGTGGGTAGGTATAATTTGAAGATACTTGCTCCTATATTAACCGGGGAGGCGAGCCGCGGACATTATTATTCAAGGATAAATTTAGACCTACTACGCAAATTAATTCAATATTCTGACTCCAGTTCTTCGCAGCTAACGATCTGAAAGTTATACCAGCTTAATTAAATCTAAATATAAGCTCACAAACCAAATTGTAAACAAACAATCTACTTGTTAAATATTAAGTTTAAATAATCTTAATATGGTGTACTTCCAGTGGCTTGGTAATTAACAACGAGCGACATTCATAAACTATCAAATTATTTTTTTTTCATATCTAAACGATCTCTCAAATTATCTGACATAGATTTAAATACATTATTGCATTTAAGTTTTTACGAAGGAAGGTTTTTTTACTTAAGGTTTTTACGAAGGAACTCATTGAGAGAATATGTATCCGGTTTCCAGTTTCGTTTTTGTATATTTATTCTATCACTTACAAAACCAGTAAGTGGTAAAAATAGCTTTAATATATGACAAGATATTTATTTAAAGTTTAAATAAAACTCACATGAATTACTTGGCAATCAAATCTTTTCCGTTGCAGACTTACTTGTGGTAGGGTTATTTTTCCACAGCAAAATGCTTTACTCGTGATGCCCAGATAGTAAATAGAGCACCTTTCGCTAGAGTATTGCGGTCGACTAAGCTTTTTTCATAGACAATTTAGTCATAGGATTACGTTTAAGCTTGGGAGAAGCTCCAAGCATTACTTGAAAGAGGTTTACCAACTTTACGAAGTTCTAATTCATGTTTCCAACTTTTTCTATGCAAACAAAAACTACAATAAATTAATGTTCAACTGCGATTTCAATTTATTCAGGTTTTATCAAAAAGAGAGAAAAAAAGGTTTAAAAACTGAAAACTGCTGATGCATTATTTGTTTTATAGTGTTTGAGAAATAAAAATCTGTTATTACCCCTAAGAAAAGTAAAGTTCAAAGATATAAAACAATCAAAATATATTGGCTATAAATTTGAGGTCAATAAACTAAAGATCGCCTTAAAATAATATTGTATCTCCGAGCAAGTTCATTCAACCCAATCTCATCTTCTGTTTACATTGACAAAACTTAAACTCCAAGTCGGTACCTTTTTTTCATATCCCATAGTTCCGAGATACTTTGAGATATTCAAAAGCTTAGAAATTATGATAAACATGGTAACTGTTAGTTTTTTTTATTTTTCATTCACAAAGTTATAAAAGATGCTACTTTCATTTTTCAGCTATAGCTTCAGTTGTTGGGGCTATGTCGGTTGTTATAACACAGTTTCAATTCTTTCTCGAAACTTCTACAGCACATATCTTAGATAGTTCATAAAACTGTTGGCACTCCGAGGTGTGCAAGTTTTATATATGATTTGAAGAAAATATTCACATTAATAATAATAAAATCATGTAAATGAGCACCAATACGCATATATAAAACACATACACTAGTGCAGACAAAAAGGGACCATATAATTGGCAAGCAAACGTGCTGTTTGATATATTCTCAAAAAAAAGATTTTTGTGATATTTCATGTTAAAATCTAGCAATGGAGGCTCTTGCTGAGAGCTTTTCGTATTGTTTAAAGGACCAGCGAGTTTTTTTTAAGTCTCGTTAAAGAGCAACGGGCTGCACTGTGCCTGAACAGGAAGCTGGAGTTCAATTGGCATGCTGCCACATGAAAATTGTACAACCTAAAAAAGCTTTGTACTTGTGTAGAAATTTCCAGCAATACACTATAGAGGCTAACGAAAATGGCGTATAAATATATTAAATTAAAAAACCTTTTTAACACCAATCGCATTAAAATTATACGATTTAATCTGATAAATTTACATCATTAGCACACCTTTCAATGGTATTGAATTTAATGAATTTTCAATTTTAACTTGCAATTTCATGCACAAATTTTGACGTAGAATACTTAAAATGTGAGAATATCTCTTAATATTATTATTAAATTATCAAGTGATAAATCATAAAAAAGAATATTGAAAAACTGCTCTTTACTGGTTATGCAATTTATCGATACCTTTAAAACTGTGTAAAATTAGGTTTACGCTAGAACTGGTAGATTTAATTATATTTTTACAAAATGGGGAATGGCCTAACGGTTCTAAGGGATTTCAGAAGTGATAAGGAATTATGAACAGATCTTAAAATGATTCATGATTTTAAGCAGCTATTTATTATTACTGTCGTATTATTTTAATAATGTTAAGTTTTTAAAGGTTACACGCTTCAATTCCGAGAAGGCTGTAGCGGTTACAGATGGTACATTCTGTTATCTCCCGCGAGGCTGGCGCAATCTAAAATTCCAGAAAGTTCGATTTCTAAGAAAGCGCTACAGGGGCAGCGAGACTTCTCGGAAAAGCCTCGGGCGAGGGACTTGTAAACACCAAATAAATATCTCAGAATAACCGCCTGTTTTAATATTGAATACGCCTCGGTGAAATATATTCCGGATTTCATTCGCGAATTTGAACGTTTTGATACACAACGCAAACCACACCTTCATAATGTAACCGCAAACGTAAAACGGAGGAAAAAGAGGGAATAGAAGAAGGAAGCTAACGTGGATGCGGAACTTGCGCCAGTGGCTGGAAACCTAGAGTACTGGCAGAGGACAAACACATGCTCAGTGAAATGGTCACCAATCTCTTCTGAGATTTTGAGTACGTAATTGCGAAAATTAATAAAAAAATAAATATTACGAAATTTATGTATATGGCAGCAAATATCACACGGCGTATGACCTCTGACTTTAATATGCTCATATAATGCTGTACAAAGACGATCTACGTAACACATCAATTGAGGAACTGTGATCATATTTAGCGCTATAGTTGAGCTCATGGAAACTTCTTAAAAAACCATTCGTTGCTCGATAGCGTCCATCAATAAACCATATTTTTAGTACTCGCAAAATTTTCATAAAATTGCTTGGTATCATGAAAATTTCACAGATCAATATGTGAGGACGCTTTTTGTTGGCAGAGCCATTACCTGGCCACATCACTTATAAAGCAGGTAACTGGTAATAAATCGACTTGCAATAAGCCGATAGCGTCCTCTTACTTTTTTTTTATATAGGTTTGGTACCTTGCTTGTTATGTACAAGGTTTGTCATCACAATTTGGGGAAACTTTTCAAACTAGTTGATCGAATTGTGTTATATATGGGAGGGACTGAAGCTACACCCTTTGGTTTATCTTCTTTATGGTTCCGATGACACGCTTCAAGAAGCCATCCAGTGGCTTCATCAACTGTGGGTGTCTCGCCACTGACTTCAGGTCATCCAGACACAGGCCCTCCTATCGGCATTGGATCTCCAGTTGGTGTCTCTGAAGACCAAAGACGGGGCATGAGCCCACAAGGTGGATCACTGTTTGTGGAGTAATATCATCACAAGGGCATGTGGAACCTGCGGAGATAACTTCTCATCGCTCCATGACCTCTTACTTAAGGGCCTAGTCCGCATAATCGAGTTTTTTTGATCATTTTCTAGTCCGTTTTGCGAAATATCCACTGCACCAATCAAAAAAATTTAAATGCAAAAAGTTTGATACATTTCTTCTTTCGAATAAAATATATTTTTATTTCTTATAAATTTACTATTAATATAATAAATATGTGTTTTTCCGATTGAAGTGTAGGAATTTGGAGATTCATCTGGTCCATTTTACAAGAGTCCTAAACATTTAAAAGTTTTTTTTTCAATTGAAATTAAAAGATTAAATATAAACCATGTGCCCCTTATTATTTTAAAAATTAAAAAAAAAAAAATCTTTAACAAACTTTGGTTTTGAAAAATCGTCATTTTATCCAATTTTTCAACATCTTCAAGATTTTATTTTACCCTTAAAATGGACGTTAATTAAATAATAAAAAATAGATAAATATAATTTATAGTTTTTTCAATACTTTGCAAAAAAATCAACTTTCGATATAGCAAAATAAAGTGACAATTAAATTAATTAAATGACACGATTTCGCCAGGTAATGGACTGCCTCTGGTGTGCCAACCAGACACCAGAGACAGTCCAATCGTGTCATATTAATAGTAAATTTATAAGAAATAAAAATATATTTTATTCGGAAGAAGGAGTGTACCAAACTTTTTGCATTTAAATTTTTTCGATTGGTGCAGGGGATTTTTCGCAAAACGGACTAGAAAATGATCAAAAAAACACGATTATGCGGACTAGGCCCTTAAGTGGTGTTTAAAATAGTTTTCCGTATGTAATCAACGCTAAAAAAGTTGTAAAGTGAGTGAGTGTAAAGTGTGGACTCACTTGAAATGCATGAAGTTAGTGTAGGTATCAGAGAGCAGCGCTGTGGGGGTCCGCCGGGCAGCGGGCGGTCATGTCCGGGCGGGAGTGGCGAGGCGGGGCGCGAGCGGGGCGCGGGCGGGGCGCAGGCGGGGCGCGGGCGGGGCCGGGCGGGGCGCGGGCGGGGCGCCGGAGCTATCAGCCACGCCACCCTGCAACACAACACAACACAACACCCGTTACACATCACATCACTCATACACCAACATACACGACGCACGTCTACCGGCTAGCCCTGCAGCAAGCACACGCGGCACGGACAGCCCGATACACGATACACGATACACAAAACCGAGTAACACGCTAAAATAAAAACTTCATTAAACCCGTAAGTAAATTATTGTAACGTGCTAGCGATAGAATCGATCGAAGCGATTCTACTCCAGAGTCTACTTCTAGTCCATAGTCCAGAAACATCTGGAATGATCGAGCGACCGTCGTTTAGGGGCGACAATACGCGGTCTTGGAGAACGAGCGACAAGACCACCGGCGGCCAGTGCTTGACAGAGAGTCCTCGGGAGTAGTGCTCGGAAGAGAGTCCTCGGGAGTAGTGCTCGGAAGAAAGTCCTCGGGAGTAGTGCTTGACAGAGAGTCCTCGGGAGTAGTGCTCAGAAAAGAGTCCTCGGGAGTAGTGCTCGGAAGAGAGACCTCGGGAGTAGTGCTCGATAGACAGTTCTCGGGAGCCGTGAGCGCGAGACAGTCCTCGGGTGTCGTTGATATAAATATGTCGTTAATATAAAGAATTGTGAAGACTCTGTATGATATAGGTTAAATATAAATAGTGCAAATAAATCATCTTTTAATTATTGAGACCCGGCGCGTTACATTATACTTTGCACCGCACCGAGGAATACAACGCAAAAAGTACACTTTATATCGAAAGTCGATCATCATTATCGCAAGGCGCGTATCTAACATCCAAGATCAGGAACGACCGTTACATTTACAAAGAAAATTTTCGGATAAAACAAATTATATCTCACTTTTAAGATTTTATTGTATATTTTTCGTTATTGGTTTCCAGCAAAGTCTAATGACTTCTCTTTTCCCCGAAAGATACTTAAGTTCTGAGAAAGATTAAGACCTGAAAAAATAATACCGTTGGTGAAAATTGTAAGCCCCTGATATCTGAAGAAAACAATTTTACAGAATACTGAAAAATCCTCTTACTTTTGTTTTAAATGGATCTAGGTGTGTCAAAGTTTTTTAGACCGTGGAAATAGTATTTATAAAGGTTTATTAATAAATATAATACGTTTTGTATTCTTTGTGTTCATAGTGATATTTTCACACAATTTGGGAATGATTAAACATTCGTTTTGTGCAAAGTTGTTCATTAAAGCATATTTGAGCAGTGTCCTTAAGTAATTGTGCATTTTTCATGTTACAAGAGTTTCAAAAGCGTAATAGTCGCCATTATTGCATTAAAGCAGATTTTTCGTAGATTTAATTTTTCAGTTGGCTCGGCGCTAACAACGGGCATTATCAAAACACAATTGCGAGCGCTCGAATCTCTTTTTCGCACAAAGCTAACGGGCAAACAAACAAATGCCACATTTACAAGTTTCGATGATAATACATTCGAAAATGCGTAAAAATATTCAGCACATGTGCTGCGATAAATAATAAATATGAATGACAATCAAAGCGGAGACAAAGGGGCAAGACTCCGCCCGGGCAGGACAATGGCGCCCGCCCGGCTGAAACAAATTAACATGGCGTCCGAGGTATGCCGGCTGTGAAAGCCTCGACCGGCGGCGGCAATTTACAAAATGACTATGTATCTAGACGCTGGAGTGTCACGAGGGTGTTTCAAAACTCGCAGTGATATCCTGTCCAACACCCTTCAATAATTATTTAAAATTTAAAAAACTAAACTAAAAATTTAAAAAAATAAACTTTTAAATCAATAAAATTACATATTTATTCAACTAAATTATGTAACGGTTGGTATGCGTTTTTTTTACATGTGTTTATTTTTTGGATTGAACGTCAATCAAGTGCGTATTTATTACCCATTACGGGTTTATTATATTATTACTAATATGATAAGGCACATTAGTTCGCACATAGAAGATGATTAAAGAAATTCTCATAAAAATACCATCGTGCACATTGGTTCATATGTAGAGTATGATTGTTAAAAATTTTCGATTAATGGATGTGGTTCGTTAGTACAAGGGTCAGTACACCGGCCATGTAAGCCTGGGGATGTGGGTTCAAATCCCACACATATCACGATGATATTTCTTTAATCACCTTCTATGTGTGAACTAATGTGCCTAATCATATTAGTAATAACATAATTATAAAGATACACAAAATAAGAAGACGCTTCGCGTGTATAAGGATATCGGTTATTGGTTGGGTTGCAGCGTGTGTAGGCAGCTAAAAAATATCTTCATATACAATACAATACAAATAATATATTTTTAATTTTAGTGCTTTCTAAAAGTGAGGTATTTGTTTGCACATTTACTATACAACAGTTGCAGCCCCTAAAAGCGCGAAACCCCGGCACAGGCCACGCCCGTGACGTCACGCCCTTGTCCCTCCGCATCCGCCGGATGACATGTCGACGCAATCTTGGATATAATCGCATTTTTCCATGGAATGCGAAAAAGGGTCCCGATAAGTCCCGAGTGCGGCGGGGTTATTCAAATACATGAGGCGTATTTTTGCAAGCGTTATATTTATTACTAAAAATGCTATTTGAAAATAAACTAAACGAAATACTTTCCCTGCTACTGTATCGCATTGGGATACATTACTGTGTCCGGTTATTATTATTGATCACATTACTATTCGATATATTATATTCAGGATAGGGATATGTTCAATGAAATGGTCATCGACCTCCTATGATGAGAGACATCAGAAAAAGAAGATATTATATTTAGACAAGTAAAATATGCGTTTTAGGCAATGCGCAATGCGCAATGCTACGATTATAATTTTCAATGTTTATTTAAATTAATAAAATAATGACAAAAATAAAATAACGCTAAGAAATATTGTGTTAAAAAGTTTAAATAAAATTTTGAAGTTTCAGCAATTGAAATTTGATATTATAACAAATATTTGAATATCTATAGTTTAGCAATTTCGATTAATAAATATCAGATACCGATTCACGGTATAAGTGTTTTTTTTTTTTCAGTTTGTGATTCCCATTGACCTTGATACGAGGGATTAATAAATAATTATTTATTTGAACAAAGGTTCAAAATTATTTTACATTGTAAATGAAAATCTTTATTTCTATTGCCAGCAGGATCATCTATTCAGCATTATTATAATCGATTCACGTGTGAAACAATTTATTCCGACTCTTGCTTTAAAGCTACGGTTATTTTTAATTTTATAATTATTATTAAGAGGTTTGTATCCAGTAATTTGTATTGAAGTAATTTTAGTTTCAAGTTTTCTGAAAATCCGATGATGTGAGCTTTATCATGTCGGTTGAAGTTATAGTAAATAACAATGAAGTAAATTGAATTTCTGACATAATAATTTTCACATTGGCCTTAAAAACGAAAGCAAACAAGCCTCGCAATGAGGCCTCGTCCCGGGAACGTCCCATGAATGTCCAATGAGATCTCAGAAGAGCCGCCTTCCCAGAAATCGCGTCTTCGGGAAAAACCACCCAAACTTATATTACTCGAAGATATATTTTATTCTAGTCACTGTGACGCACGACCGCAAAACTTTTTGTACCACAAGAAGAATCTGCTGCGTCGAATGACGTGTAAGCGACGTTGTATTCAACAAATGATAAAATAAGTGTCACAGGCGATGAATCAATGTTGTTAAATCATGGGAAACGAGTCTGTATCTAATTTTCCTTTTTTATCAGAAATTTTTATCACAAGTCCGAAACAAATATATTTAAAATGTGTTAAATCATTATGCTCACAAATCTACTTTCCATAGGATAACTCACGCGTTTTTTTTTGATCAAAACAATTTGTAGCCGAATATTACTTGGAAATTATATAAAATATTTTGTATGTGATTAACTATAAAATAGTATTTCCCAATGAGTCGTGCCATGGCAAGACACTTTCCAAAGTCTACTGCAGTCGGGCGGCGCCGGAGTTCTAGGAACTTAACGAGTTCATATACTAGGAAAACGAATACCCACCCCCTACCCTTACTCAAAGAACAAACACACCCATATCACTGAGCAGTATATATATTTATCTGAAGTCGAACATTAAATATGCCTGAGCCTTCATTGACTTAATGTTTTAATATTAAGTTTTACAATTAAGAGATATCTAAACCTAAAAGAATATAGGGTTGAATTGAAGACCAAACGTACCAAATTAAAGAATGAGGTGTATGTTTATAACGACTTTTTAATATCAAAAAATGAATGAAGAAATTCTTTATTAATAAAAACTAATTATAAATCAATCAATTTCCTCGTAAGGTTCAAGTTGATTCTGCAGGTTCATCGCATGCCAGAATCGCTCGTATCTCTCGAACGGAGAGGGTCAGCAATTAGCAGACCAAGAGAACTTTTCAATGGTGCAATTATTATTCCAGCACGGGGGATGCTTTAGAACGAGTTAAGGGTTCATTTCTAATAAAAAGAAACCAATACGATTAATGAAAGACAGATCTGATGAATGAGTCGCCAGGGTCACAACACGGCACAAAAACAGAGAACAATCCCAAAATTATTTTTTTATATATTAAAACTAATCATAATTAATATTTGTTTTTTACAATAAAAATACAATTTAAAGCAAATACAAGGAATTCATTTATACACACAAATACACAATAGTGTTTAAATTTTATTTGATACCGTACGTAATTTCACAAGGCATCGTCCGATTAAAGACATTTTAAATTTTTGTTGTATTTTCTTACTACGCGTGTACTAAAATAGAATAAACTTAGAATAAACGAGAATAAATATATTAACGCCTATCAAATCTTCGCCATTTAAACGCTTCACGTGCAACCCTGCGTGTCTTCTTGTAATGAATGACAGTTTTTAATGAGCTCAGTGGTATTGACGAGGTAATAAATAACTAATGAAGTTGAAAAACCACCAGACTTTCGATGAAACGAATAAGGCTTCGGCCATCAAAGAGCTGAAGGGTCTCCGTTTTACGTGTACTTTGATTTGAATACAACCTCAATAACGCAAATAGAACTTGTAAATCAATTTATGTAATTCAATTATTACTGAAAATCGTCTACCGATATTGATCAGTTACTGAAATAGGCTTCAATCGATAAGCGAACAAGCGAGATATATTATAACTGAAAAAATGGTTTTAGGAATGTAACAATATGTATTTTTTAAATACTTATAATTTTTCTGTTATTTTACCATATTCAAGACACAAAGTACACTTAATTATATATTATTGGATTCTTTGTTTAATATGGCATCAAAAGAACGAAACACTTATTGGATAAATGTCTAGTCTAGAACATTAACGGTCTTTGAACTTAGACTGCGAGGCTTTTGGAATTTCACGAGACGCCACTTGGTACTACTACGTTAAATAAGTAAACAAATAACCAACATTTGTTATAAAATATTTGCGTCGCAGACTCAAATTTGTATAACTTAAATGTATATATTATTAAGTGGATATTAATCTCGATTGAATCATAAATTTTTATACTTGTTAGTTATTAAATTTTGAGGCCTTCTAAATACAGTATACGCAAAGCTCGTTTTATAATTTATGTGAATTAATATTTAGTTTGTAATGCAAATTTATGAGAGGTTTCTCTTTTGGCAATGGTTGCATTTTCGACCTTATGTTATTGTATAATTTGTCTTGAGCAGACTGTGCGTTTCAAAATTTGGCGTATTGTCGGTGGTCGTTGGCACGGCACGTTTGTTTGGGCACGTATTTACGAGGGGGGGTTGGCTGTGAGTGTGCGCCCCACAGGACGAAGACCGGCGCGGCCGGGTCCTGGCGGGACAGCAGCTATCGACCGCCGCCCTCCCCCACCCCAACCCCCACAGCACATGCTGCGCGACCCCCACCCACACCCACCCTGTATACTAAACGCAACGCCTCCCCCTAGAGTCCAAAAACTCCAAAAGCGAAACTCTACGATCTCATTCCATCGCTTATAAATCAATTGTCTACCGACGAAATTAAAAAATCGTTTTTTTTTAAAACAACTGTATATTGATTTCAGGCTTTAAAGAGGCCTGAAAAACCCTGAAGATAATTTTTTTTTTAATCATCAAAATACATTAATTTACTTCTTATTTCATGTTTTATTTTTGTTTCTACTGTTTACAGTACAAACAGATGAAAATGTGTTCACTATGAAAAAAACAAAAAGTGGCCAAAATACAAAATAGTATATAAAAACTCCACTAGAGCAAAATATAATTGATATCCCACACTGAATGTGTTTTAAAAATAAAAATTTGGAAAGAAATATTTTTGCGCATCTTTATTTGGGAGAAACCGTATTTTTAAAAACTTTTTATTAAAAATTAAGCATTGTGAAATTTATTTGTGTGCAAAGAGATATATACAAAAAGCTTTTAAGAAATATTCTTTCTTTCTTATTTATTTTTAAAATTGATAATTATATTTCTAAATATTAAGATTCACATAAATCTAATAAATACACTAGGCAAGACGCTCGTTAAGCAAAATTCACATATCCAAATTCCTTGATTTTAAAAAAACTCATTACAACAACCTTTTCTAAAAGCAAAAAAAACTACATCTCTCATAAATTATTTTTCAATACATTCATTTCAAATATATATTTTTTGACCAATTTTACACTAAATTTATTTTCTCTTTTCTCCCTAAAACTGCCAAAATTAGCAAGAGGGGTCTTGGCATTAATTCATAATTTTTATGTTTCAAACAAAGAATAAGGATAAGATAAAAAAAAAAAAACGTAATTAGTTGTTTTCTTTGATTCATCAATCTCGTATTGTTCTGAGATTATCCTTAACAAGGCGGAACAAGTCGCAGTAGTAAATTAACTCTTGCCGAACCATCGGGCGCTTAGATAGCCAGTCAATTAAAAAGAGATTAGTGATTTGTGACTTAAGATAGGCCGGAATAGCTACAGCTTAAGATGATAGCATCGCTGGTAGAATGTAAGAATATTTCCAAAGCAAAACGTTCATTGAACTCATCAATATATATCACTTAATGAAACGAATAGAACATTTAAGACTTCGGTAATTTGTAGCATACTTTGTTTACAGTGAGTGGAAATAATAAAGTATTATAAGTTGCATGATATTCTTATCAATTAAAATAATTTAAATGATTTATCAAAAGATCGTTATTCAGTCAAGCCGGTAACACCTAAATCGAATATGCACAAAAACAAACAATAAAAGATAAATCTCTTTGTGGACTGTGAGCCTCTGCGATACAGATTTGTAAAAGGCGGATATAGGGATATTGAGGCTGGCGCGGGTAACCGGATATGCCGGGACTCCAGTGACGGGGAGGGGTGGGGGTATGGGAGGGAAAGAGAGGGGGAGGGTCCGCTCGCACCGCCCTCGACCCCTGGAGAGGACCGACGCGACGGGGACTAAATAAAACCCCGTCAAAAGTGATACCATACGCCAAGCGGAATTAGGTAAAAGAGGGGCAAGAGCATTCTTTATGTGAAGCAGGCTTATTTTGTATACCTCTTTCCGCACTCTCATATAGATTCTGTCACTTTAAGTAAGGCAAGCCCGTTTGCACTTACAGCAAGCAGTATACACACACTCCACAAACCATAGCTGAAATAATAAAACTAAGTAAGCTACACTCATATTACTTTCATAGCCGCAAAAAAATATAGACAAGAAAGTGATTAAAATTATTCATACATATCTGTGACTACAGAAAACCAGGATCAGAAAAGGTTTTTATATTATAATCAATATTTTTCTGTGAAACTGTAAGCAATGAGTGATTTTTACGATAAAATAAATAAAGCTTAGTTTCGATAGATGATAACTATTAGATACGAAAACAAGTCAAAGGATCATATTGTACAATAGTAAGGCTCGTCCTCTTAGTCATTTAGAAAATAATATTTTTTACGAAAATCAAGCTCGAGTTCAACTAAAGCAGATAGTTTATCTGCATCTGTTATTTTAATCTGTTTTATTGGCATTCTATAGGTTGAAAATAGCAATCCGGTAGAGTTATAAAATAATGAAATCCCCTCCGCGCACGGGGTTGAGCAATATAACTGGATTTAATAAAAACCAAAAGCAAACAAAATATTTATACCAGGAAGCGCTTTAAATTATGAAAAAAGCTTGCCCTAAAATAATACGAAGAATAACCAAAAATATTTATCTCTCGCAAAGATTTGCCTCGTGTGTACGAAGTCTTGTGTTCTTAAAAGAAAGTTTTCCTAATTAAATTTAGATTTTCCCGAAAGAGAAATTCGAGCGTTTTGTTAGTCTATCCCTCTTGCTGAATAATAAAAAGATTATTTCTTTCCCTTAACGTGTTTCAGAAACATCAATATCTATGCAGAGACGTTCATAATGTCCACGTGCTTTTAAAATTATTTAACGTGGTTTGTTAAAATCAAATTAAAATAACACAAAAACATTTTGAGCAATAATTAAAAGGTGTATTTTTTAAAATGCGATATGTCATGTTATACAAAAAATGTTTCATGGCTTAATAATATTTTGCAGAAAGTGAATATTAATGTTTTAATAAAAAAAAATTTGCACTAGCAGTTAATGTCTTCTACAGCATTCACTGAAATGAGGTTTATTTTTATGGAAAAACGTAAAATAATTCCAGAAAAATTCTCACGCAATACTTGTATTATAGGGATTTCCTCTGTTTACAAAAAGGCAATTTCCGGAGGTGCAACAACTCCATCGCAATTTTTTTTCGTGTAGGGTTCAATTCGTGTTGTTTGCAGACTAGATATCTCTCGGTGGTGCGAAAACACACGACAAGCAAGTTTGTCCTGCCGCCGGTGTGACGGCACGCCACAGCGTGGTCGGAAGTGGTGGACGGCTACAGAGCAAATTGTGGTCGCGTTATATCGAGCGGCGGTAGTTTTGTTCGGTAACCTAAATAATAGTGGCGTGCGAGGGCGAGCGCCGCGCCGGGGGCCGCCAGTTAGTCCCGTATGGATTTATTTTCCATTCTACTACCACGCACCAGACACGGAGCCTCCGCTGTATTCAACGCGCCGACACAAACCCAGAAAAAGTACCATTACTGCTAAATTTGGGTTAATCCCATATTCAGTTCTTCTTTTCAATATTACTTACTACTGTTACTGTTACTGGCATACTTTTTCATATTCATTATCCCTAGTAAGAAGATATAAGTTACGTCACCTCTATATGTAATTATAGATAACCAAAAGTTTTCTTCTATTAGTAGTATGCATTAATTTCAAGGATTTTCTAAGAGATAGCGTTACTAGTATTGAATCGCATCAGGCTATACTTCATTTAACTTCATTGTGATGCGTCATTAATGCGCTTTATTTTTCAGTATATGTCATATCGCTGAAGTGTATACAACATTTTTTTTTTTAACTCTCAACATGTCAACTTTTGTATCAACAAAACGCAATTTGCGGGAAGCTTTACTTTTCTGTTTCAATTGGGAGAAAAAACCAGCTGAAAGTCACCAATTGCTGTGCGAAGTTTATGGTGAACATGCTCCATCACAACAAACGTGTGAGTACTGGTTGCGATACTTTAAAAGTGGTGATTTCGATGTGGATGACAAAGAACGTCCGGGCCAACCAAAAAAATTCGATGATCATGAATTAGAGGCATTGCTCGATAAATACTCGTTTCAAAAGCAAGCGAAACTCGCAGAATCATTGGGAGTTGATCGAGCAATAATTTTGAGACACTTAAAAGCATTGGGAAAGATTCAAAAGCAAGGAAATTGGGTGCCTCATGAATTGAAGCCGAGAGACGTCGAAAGGCGATTTTACATTTCGGAAATGCTGCTTGAATGCCACAAAAAGAAGTCATTTTTGCATCGTATCGTCATTGGTGATGAAAAATGGATTCACAAACCGTAAAAAAATCATGGGGTTAGCCCGAAAATGTATCAACATCGATGGCCAAGCCAAATTAATGCATACTACCAATATTTATCATAACTTTAAAATTTGTTCACTTTGTCTATCGTGACTCAATTTCAAATCAATTAAAAATTTATATTTATTGATAAAGTTTTAATCTACATACAAATTAAATAATGTATTCACACGTATCTAGTTCGAGTTTTATGGCTCAAAATTAAAATCACAGTTAGTTAGGACATGTATAAATGTGTTTATTTTATAACTAAGTGCCGAAACCGTTTGTGATGTTAAAGTAGATTAAACTTCTGCTCTCTATGAACATCTATCTTGAAAAGTTAACCACTCTACTCTCTACTTATATATACAATTATATAAATGCAGCTTTTAATTATAAGAGTTACGGGATTGGATGATATTTTTAGGGGAAAAACATTTATTTATAGTTTATAAATGTGTGTAAAATATATATGATTAAAATTAACTTTCTTAGGGTAAAAATAAAAATTGTTGAGAATTTCAATATTGTCGTATTCGCTTATACACGTGATAATAAATACAATTCTGTAAAAAGCGCATTAATTTAATGTAAAAACAAAAAACGCAATATTTTTTAAATATTTAATAAAGTCAGTAAAATTAATTAAAATAATATAAATAACGCGTCATAATATAAATAAAATATTTATATCAAAGGGAGTGAACATTATCAAAATGTCAACGTAAAAAATTGGCAAAACCGGTCACCAATAAAAATAATCACGTGGAAAAATTCCTCCGGTATTTTATGTATTCTTCGCCAAAAATATTGATTATAATATAACTTCAAAAATAATTTTAAAAGGCACTAGTAAAAGATCTGTGTTAATAAACGTACGTTTTATTCATGTACACATGAAGTCTAGCACAGTGTATTATTATAAATAATACATACGGAATATCTTTCTCGCTACACTCGCACGAGCTTTTATACAAATCTATTTGTGAATATATGATATAGCAAATTAGCCTATATAGGTCTATAAGTATCGGCTGCAGATCCACTTTAGAGCGGCGCCAGCGGGCCGCCACTGCGGAGGGCGAGTCCACCGCGCCCCCCACCCCGCGCCCCTTGCCCCCACCCCGCGCCCCCGCCCCGCGCGCCCCTGCAGCCGCGCCCCCCACCCCACGCCCCCGCCCCGCGCCCCTGCAGCCCGCGCTTCCCTGTACTTGTTTATTCATGCCGTCGCCGACCAGCTTGACCAGTTGACGATACGGAGCAACAAATAATGTACAATTTATAATTGTTTGGAATACCTAAAATACATGTAAAAAATATTTTTAAAAAAATTACATTATTTTCTTACTACCCAAAAAATGATTACAATTGAACAAACATACAGTCAAAACTTAATACAAAAATAAAAAAAACGAATCATTTGAATAAATCACTTTAATTCTAAGAACGCTTTATGAAATATTACGAGGGCGGTCCGATAAGAACTAAGCCTCACCGCCCGATGGTGCTAGTATCGCAAGAGAGATTCCCTATCGTGTAGTTAATTCTTGTAGACGGCTACTGTCAAAGTTTCAGCCGAATCGGAATCGTAGTTTTGTTTTGACCGCGTGTGAGAGCGGACGTGTACGCGTATTTTAGAAAAATGGAAAAAGAGCAATATCTTACCTAACCTAACCTAAAAAAATATTGCAAAATATCGTGTAGTACATTCTCATAGCACTGTCAAAATTTCAGCCGAATCGGACTCGTAGTTTTGATTTGACCGCGTGTGGAAGCGGACTAGTATGCGTATTTTCGAAAAATGGAAAAAGAGCAATATCGGTCGGTGATTCGATTCTTGTTTTTGGAAGGGAGAAAAAAAATTGCATTATTTTTTTACCACCCAAAAAATGATTGCAAAATATATATTATAATATTGCACATATTTTATGTTGTTATTTTTTTTATGTATGAAATGATTAATATAACTACAGTAATACTCCGCTTTACGCGAAGCGATACGTTCCGGAAAAAATCGCGTTAAGTGAAATTCGCGTATATCGGGGTTAACGATTAAACATACATACATAATCAAAACTTAATACAAAAAAGTACGAATCATTTGAATCAATCACTTTAATTCAAAGAAAACTTTATACAGTATTACATGTTATTTTTACTGAAAAATACGTCTACTGTCTTTTGGGAAGCGTTTCTTTTGCGTTCTTGTAAAATACGTTCATAACACTTATCGCTGTTTTTAATTGTTAAGAGAATTCAATGACTACATTATGTTCATACACATTCTTAAAATAAGAAAATCATTTTAACGCGAAATTTGAAATTCGCGTTATATTGAAACCGCGCATAACGGGATCAAGTAAAGCGAGGTATTACTGTACTACCTCATTTAATAAATACAAGGTAGTAAATTAATACAAAAAAGCAAAGCAATAAGAAAGGTAAGAAATGCCGCATCAACAAGTCACATAATACACCAGAAACAACAAGGAATGCTGTAAGCAGCGTGTAGAAATTATTTCGACTGGTGTGATTGGGATTACTAATTAACCAGCCATCGAGCTATGAAAAGAAAAATTATTTTATTGAACAATTAAATTGGTTTATTAAAAAAAAAACTCGAGTTGGATACGTCTAGAAACAATGGCAAAATTAAAGTTCTCAGATTCAATTTATATGGATTTTCTTAATAATAGTTAAATCTAAAACATTCTTGCTTTGTAAATGTTATAAAAGATAAGCTTAGTGCGCCGGTTTAAAGTTTCTGTTGAGGTGTCGCCTGTTTGGGTTTGGTCGATGATGCTCTGACGTTAACACTGTAAGCGTTTATTTAAATATAACCAGATCGATACCCACCAGCGGCAAGCTGGAAGGCTTTAAATAAAATAATCCCATTTTATCACTGAATATCAAAATAAACTCAACGGAGTAATACCACTCAATATAAATTAATTATAATAACGTATTGGTATTTTTCAAGAAAATGTCTCCATGAAGATAAACATCTAGTCTCGCGTGTTATGTACACGGGTTATTTATTAAAAAAATGATATGGCTTAAAAAATATATGTAGTAAAAATACGTTGTAGAGCTTCCGTGTCGTTGTGTGCAATGGCGCATTGTGGGGTTATCCAAATGCCATGCGGAGCTCAGACCAGTCGCCGATCAGAAAACCCTTTTTGTAGTTTTGTCACCACCGTCCAGGGAATGTCTCCGGAAGCCATACACGACAGCAAACTGACATTTTATACAAGCAAAAGGATTAGGATCTGAAACGGATACATTTCATGATTGGCTGATTCATTCTTAAAAAACTTTAAGCATACTTAAAAAAAAATTATTAATCTGACAGTTATATTGTTACGTTTTATCCCGAATACTTATGTCGGGTAGAAGACGATACAAACTGTTTTAAAACAAGCACGAGGGATCAATCACTTAAATGAACTATCAAAACAGTTCAGTATATGTATCCATCAAGTTTTATTACGCCAAGGGGTTTCCATTTTCCCCAGGTATGGCATAAAAACACCGAAAGATCTGACTGTATGTCATATGGGAAGATATATTTGCATCCACTCCGGTCGGCGAGCACGAATGGCGGACTGCGAGCGGCCATGGCGAGCGGCGACGACGAACACGGACATTTCTATCGATTGGAGGCGCGCACAAATGTAAGGAACTTTAACGCTCAAGCATGGAAACCAGGAAAGTAGGAAAATTTAACGAACCTCTTCAATTTTATCTGAAGTTCTCTAGTGAAAAGGTTTAGATTGTAGAATTCCTCTAAGTGACAATGCGGAGAATTTAAACCAGTGACTCGTTATGGAGCCACAAATTTTTTTTTCATTAAAATATATTTAACGATTGTTAAGCTATGTCTCCTATCTTGGGCACAATTTGTCTTAGGAAAAATTATGAAACTGAGGAAACTTACGTGGAGACGGAATTCGTGAGTACAGCCGAATTAGTAAGATACATATATAATCAATAAACAAGGCACTATAAGAAGAAGCAAAAAAACAAGTATTTGAAAAAAAAAAACTATAAATACTTATTCAGCATTAATTTATACTCGGTGAGATGGTCGCTAACCTCCTCTGACGAGAGGCTAAATTATAGTACTTTCAATTTATAAGTGGATAATATGTTATATAATATTTTAATTCAGTTTCTTTTAAATTTCAGGTGATTTCTTAAGTAGCACAACAATCTAAAGAAGTGTTACATAATGTTCCTTTACGGCATAATTTACGTAAGGAAGTGCGCAGGGAGGGTTTTCCCAGTGAATTTTCCGAAAAGGGTGAGTTATTAAATTAATTATAGGTTGTTAAAAGAAACGAAAATTACATCCACGAAAAATATACGCCAGATACGCGATTAATCTGAAAGTTTAAGAAAAAAACAAATTTAAAACATTTTGGGTTCGTTTAAAAAAACAGATCCGTCAAGCATTTAACTTGACATGAAAATATGAACAAGTCAGAGAGACACACGTAAATGAAGTAAATAAAAAAAAAACATTTATCAAACGACTCCATTATTCAAAATCTCGTTCAATTACGAATACAATACATTACTCTGAATTGTGTTTTAATTTGCACATGCTTTTATCGCAGTAGATAAACGACATTTTACTGCATTTAAAAAAAATCAATTGAACAACTCACATTGTTTTTATTGCAAATCCTTTTCAGATTTATTTCTAAATGAAGTTATGAAAGTTGTTAACTATTTCAAATATCTATCACTATTATTTTTCATAATAAACACTCAACGATTCATAGAATTTCATTATCAAACCGTTCACATGACTTTTTGTCGTTATTGAGTTTTTTTTATATTTGGTATTTATTGAATATTTATGAAATTATGAAATATACTTTTTAACAAAATTACTAAAAACAAAAACTTTTTATGAGCGTATAATTTGTCACTGTCAAATTGAAATATTTGCCATTTGAGCTATGAGGAGGTACTCTTAGTAATAAGTAATCAGTATATTTTTTATATAAAAATAAATCAGTATAAAATACGACAAATCAATTTAAAACAATCGCATAATGACAAAAGTAGCAACCTCAATTAATACACTGCAATTATATCGAATCGCCTGTTTCTAGGAAAATGCGCAGCGACCATAAAGAATATATTATGTACGTGTCGAGTTTTGCGTGCATTGCCGCCATGGCACGCGAGCGCCTTCACTAGGCCAGTCCTGCATAGCTAATGTCAGCAATGGACTCTTCCCAAGTGTGCTGACCCAGTAAAACTTACTTTAGGCCAACCTGTGCGGAATGTCTGAGGTACGGAGCCAATACCGAACGCGGTAACGTCCCTCCAGTCAAAATAAACTGCCCTGATTTGCGAGAAAATATTACTACACGTAATAAATACGCGTACTTGTGATATGCAGGTAAAAAAGTTAGAGAATTGAAACAGCACGCAAGACGTTTGATAACTTGAGAAAAGTGCTATGCCAAACGTATATAACACTGAAATCTCGCTTACTAGATTCCCCAAGTGTTATGTCATCTCAGGTCTTCTTTATGGAGTTGAGATTTGGAGACTCGAAACACAAACGAGAGTCTTGCACAGAATGCGCAAAGAAAGAGAACTCCTGTCGTTGGTATAGAAGCGAAAGGTCTTCCATTTTGTCCACATATTTTGTAACAGTAACAACTGATTGTACAAGGATAAATCGAAGGATAAAGGGGCATTGAAAGGAGGAAGTTTACGTGGATGCGGATTTAGTGACTGGTCCAGGATAGAAATATGTTCGATGAAACGGTCACCAAAAAAATTTAATTGCATGATTTACAATAGTTCTTAGGGTTATGCTTACAATACTGTATAAGGCTGCAGGTTTTGGGCTTACAACATAATTTATTTCAGTATCATTTTTTGTTACGAAATTAGTAATTTAATTTATATTGAAAAATTGATTCTTTATTTTCTTTTTGTAAATTTGCAATAGTAGTTAGGGCTATGCTTGCAATACGGAATGTGGCTATCGCAGGTTGTGGGGCTTAGGTGGTAGCGCACATATTATTGAGTATCTCTATTTTCGTTATATAAAAAAATATAAACCCTTTTTCATAGTTTGATTTGTAGTTTATTTTATCAACTTAAAACATTTGCAAGTATTACTAGTAGCTTTTACTCACAGTGGCTGCTGTCAAATGTTTATGGTAATTCTGACCCTAATATTGTACGCTATTGTCTTTCCGGCTGTATAAATGGTTGGAGAAACAATACGCAAAATGATGCCCGGAAAATGTTATTTACAGCGCCATATTGCCTGGCTGTTTAATTTAACATCTTTAAAATAGTTCGTCCATTTCGCAAACACAAACGCAGCTCGGGAAATGTTCTCCGAGGCGCCATGCTGTTTGCCTGCATGCGAGCGGAGCAACATTACGATATCGCTTTGAATTCAATTTGCCGTATTTCATGTGCTATTAAGAGCTTAATGGTTTGTTTGATTGTATTGATCTTTCATGCTGTCGGCATTAAGCTTTTCAGTACTAAAGGATTTTATTTCGGGGTGGTTCCAGTTAATTTTTAATGAACACAGTGTTACATTATTTTCATTGCGCCACAGGTGAGGTTTCAACGGGCAATCGGACTTTTAGCAATTCAATTATCTATTCAAATTATAGTATGCTTCACTTACATATTTAAATGTAATAAATAAATACACATCACACATGAGTGTGTTATTGTAGAGGCTGCCGGGATAACAAAGGCTGCTAAAAACTGTGGGTTTATAAATTTAGTTTTATTCAGCATAATTGAAAAAAATCATGTCAAGGAATGAAAAATTATTTGGAGCACGAAAATGAAGAAGAAATTAAACCAAAAAAAATACGCGAGCATTACAAGGCATTGTCCAAGATCTCCGGCAAAATTATAATTAATCTGCTCTATTCAAAAACATCACGAGGACTAGAAACAATCATAATTCTACTTCGAATGGCCACTTCCAGCGCCAAGCGAGCGTGAGCCGACCTATTAGCATAAAACGTCTTCTCGCCGTAATTAAAAGCACAATTTTTTATTTACCAAGACAATGGGGGTAGGTTACAATAAAACTGTACTGAAAGACAACCCCAAGCCGAGTTGTTTACCGTAGACGCACTTTAGCCACAGCCTACAACGCGCTGTTAAAATCTATTAATAGTTAAGTACATTTTATTATTGGGTATCGATACGAGGAGTGGCGAAGAATTTTGTAGGTAATTTATAAATACAACCTCAAATATATCATAATGTTAAGGACCTCATATATATCCTGTATAAAAAAACCACGCAATGATATTTAGTTTCATTTTATCAATACAGTTATTTTTAAACATATATTAAATTACCTGCAATACCTTTATGCGAAACTGTACAAACTTTATATTCGCGAATAATGTGTGTGTAAGTAATAGAGAATTAAGAACCATATAGGATTTTATTTAAAGGGTTTCGATTGGTATAGAGTTACAGACTTATTATATATACCTTTTATTAATAGGCCGTTTATTTGTGAAATATTAAAGTAATTTTGTTTCAGCGGATAACCTGAAATTATTGTATAAATAGGTCATATTTTTAAAATAACAAGCGCTTGTTTTCACTGAAAAGAGTGAAAAGCCTTTGAGTGAATGTTTATTAATAATATACAATAAAATACAAGCATCAGTCACTATACAACTACTTTTTCTTGGAAAGCTCGTGTTTTCAGTAAGTATTCAAATATGTATAGGAAATGGTCGGAAAGAAACATATTTTATGTTTTTCTTGAAAAACTATTGCTGTAAATAATTGGGCGTATTGTTGGCTGACTATTGACTGTAATATGATTATTATAAATATAATATATATTCAGACATTAAAGGATTTTAAATATCATTGAAATTTGTTACTTATAAAAAAACTCCAACGAAGAAAAGATGACATTATATTCAAGTATTACTAAGACAAAAATATCAAAATAAACAACAAAAAAAAAACACTGAATAAAAACATAATTTTATACCAAGGAAAAAATTAAATTTCAGGAGTGCAATTTTCTCATCTACTGCGGGAATTAGCCGGGACCTCGCAGTCTGCGGAGCGGAATAAAGAATGTCCTTTTTATTATGAAGAAATACAAAATGAGGCAGGGGTGGAGTTGATACAGTTCTCGAGATTCAGGAGGGCGGGGGAGGGAGGGGGAGAGAGGAGGAGCCATCCCCTCTCTCGGTGTCCCTCCCCTCCCGAACCGCATTGTTTCACGGGTGATCCCCCTCAGTGTAATTCAATAGAATTTATTATGGGACAGGAATGCTTTGAACAAAATCCGCGGATTTTCACTCTTATCCATACATATTTTGAAGAGATGAGCCCGAAGCGCCGAGGCATACTCTATAAGACTACATAATAAATAACATAGAAACGCTTTATTTAGTCACCGAGCAGATCAGTGATTCTCCGAAAGCAAAAATTATTTTATTTATTTTTTGTAAAATTTATTGAAGCACCGAATTTGATAAAGTTCCAAAATTCTTAAAAATAAACAATATATTATTTTAATATGAAATAAGTTACCAAATGTTGTTTTAAAAAGTAAACATACTATACTCATTTTAAAGTTATTTTATGACCTATATTATATATAATTATTTTATACATTGAAGATAATATATAATTGTTGATCTTGCTTATTTTTTTTTTCTACTGATATTTTGTTTTCTGATATTTTCGGTGTGTATTTTTGTGAATACCAATAACCTGATAGATGTGAAAAATTGCACAGGGACCAGTAACAGAAATAACAATAAAATCCGATGACTCTGGATGTGTTAACACGAAGTTTTACGTACATAAAAATTCATAGCAAACGATACTTCTGGATAACGACTGACCCTCGCATTCACCAACACTTCAAGACATATTAAAACTAAGAAGAGCCGTGCAGGTTTTCACGCCATGCCTCACTAGCACATTAGCGGAACACGAGTTGGCCATTATTACCACAAGATTTGCGGCGCAGCTGTCAGGCTTTAAACATTAAGACCGTGTTAAAAATATTAGAAATCTCTCTCTAATAACTTTGTAAATAAAACTGATAACACGAGAGAAAAAGCATAGTTGTACCGATTATACCGTGATATTTTAAAACGATGCACATTAACACACAAATAAAATAATAATTTACTGCATATACTGCTGCACTAAAAAATACTTATTGATATAAACGTTTTTGCTTATATTAACTAAAATGTTTGATATTTTTGAATAAAACACTCTGTTTGATAATGCCAACGTGAAAGGTTGGCGAAACCGGTACCGAAACCCAAGTATTTTATTCAAAAATATTAAAATGGAATTCCACCAAGTATTCTCTGTCAAAAATATTGAATTTCTTAAAAATTTTGGTTTAAAAATATTAGGATCATAAATTTCATGTTAAATTTTTTACACAACATTTTAATACTGCATATATCATAAATTACACTAATATCCACAATATGAAAAATTTAAATATATTAAATCATACCTAGCACAAAGTTATCCAAAATGCCAACCCAGTAAAGCAGACACACTTATAGAGTTGTTATCCTGATGTACGACATGTTGAAAGTAACACTATTAACAATAATAACGTTAATTGACTTTCACCACAATTGAAGACACCACAAACGATATGAAGCACCCTCACGACTACATGATTAACCTCGGCGATATTTATAGCAACACGAGCGGCGGGGCTGCGCCTGGGAGCCGGCAAGAGGCACTGCGCGGCTCCGGCGAGTCTGCCGAGCGACCCGCGCTGGGGGCGGCCCGCGCACCCCCGAGCCTGAACCCCCGACACCGAACCCGAGACCACACCACAACCACCATACACCACGCATTGATTCCCAAAACCCATTCATTCGTTATATAGCGTGTACCAAAATTAACGCAAGATTTTAATTTGTCGCCATTTTTGCAGTTAAGTTTTGGGAACACTTAAAAAAAAAAAACAATTTGACAGCTGACAGTTTAGGGTTAGTAGAAATAGAGCGTTACACGATAGAACAACGTGTCTGCATTGTTTAACAATATTTCAAAAATAATGAAAGCTTGGCAGCTGCAGCTGTGCATGGTCATTAGGCTTCAGTTCTTGTGTTAATTGAATTTTGTAAGCATGGAGACACAGATCTTTAGTTAGTATACGCTGTAGAGAGCTTCTTGAAATTTGCAGTTCTTGTCCACGACGTCGAATTGAGGTTCCTGGATTGTCGCCGACACTCTTACGCACTGCTTCGATATTGACATTTGAACGGCTTTATTTTGGACGACCAGTGTGTTGAGCGTCTCCAACGAATCCAGTCTCACAGTTGACGAAGTTAAAATACTATTCCGAACATATTTTGTATAAAATTTTCGAACTGCGGCTGCCAAGCTTTATATCTCATCTCTTATTAATATACACTATAACTATGCTACTGAATACGCAGCTCCCAAAAAATTATATCATTATATTAAACGTAAGATACTGCCTCTACCCGCGATCATAAAGTACAGTAATACCCCGCTTTACGCGAGGGATACGTTAAACAAACATGCATAGTCAAAACTTAATAATAAAAAAATATGAATCATTTGAACTAACCACTTTAATTCTAAGAACACCTCTACTGTCTTTTGGGTAGCATTTCTTTTACGTTATTGTAAAATACGTTCTTAACAATCAACGCTGTTTGAATTGTTAAGTGAAGTCAATGACTGAATTATGTTCATACACATTATTAAAATAAGAAATTCGCGTAATGCGAGGCATTTTAACGCGAAATTTGAAATTCGCGTTATAATCGCGTAAAGGGTATCACTGTATACGCATATGTATATTTGACTTTATTCTGTTACGTTTAAGATCTTTTGATGCCATCTGTATTTTTGTAAGCGGAAACCAAAAAAAATATTGAATTATCTTTTACAAATAATTTAGGGGGGGGGGGGGGGCTCCTGACATTGTTTTTGTAGCTTGCTGCAGAAGGAGTATCAGATCTAAACGCCAGAGCTTTGTAAGTAAATGATTATTTAATAATGCTATTAGGCGGCGGCAATACAATAAAACTGCGGTGCAGAAGGACCCGGAGACCCACTACACTATTTTCCTCTAAAAAACCATAAACACTAGTCTCAGGTCAATGCTCAGTAAAATGGTCGCCAACCTCCTCTGAAAAGAGATAATATAATATTTATAATATAATATTATATTATATATATATATATATATATATATATATATATATATATATATATATATATATATATATATATATATATATATATTTATATTCGCATAATTAAATTGCTTTTGCAACATCTTGAAATAACGCTTTACATTTCAAAGGACATATTTCAGTGTGCATGTATTGGGAGCGAGCGTAGATTTAATTTACAGCTATTAATGTCAGATTCAAACACCCCTCGAGCAGGGGTCGTGAGGCTGGCCCGCCTTGCCTGGGGGCGGAGCGCGTCATAAGTATGGCTGACGTATCGTCGTCAGAACTCAATTATATAGAATGGGACGCCTAATAGGTCATAGGAACTGTATCATAACTCTCCATTCACGAGCCTGCCTACACGCCGTGCACGTGGGACACGTCGGCGTGACAAACAATGGGAAATCGCATATTCATTTCTGTTAACGTCAAATTCAGAATTTGACGAGAAATTGTGGAAAGATTCATATAAAATATGTATAAAAAACAAGCAAAAATATCAAAATTAAATAATAATCATTGTATCATAAATATAACGATTTAAATATCTAAAATAAGTATCGCTAAAAATTTTGAAAAATCTTTTTATTTTAAGCTTTGAATCTTCAAGGGGATGGATATCTAAATTATTGTGACACAAAAAGATTTATAAGCGTCATTTTTTATATTAACAAAACTTATGTACTATTAGAACGGAGCCGATAAATTAATCAATACCACTGTAAAAAAACATGAAAATAAGTTATTCGGTCTAAAAACAAAATATATTAATTGAATAGTAGACTTTGCGAGGTTTATGACCCCTGAAGTATTTTGATTCATAGTACTAAAATTGTCCAAAATCGCAGCTTATTCACAACCGCTCTGCGCATATTTTTTTAACACAATGACCATTTTGTTTATTCAAAATCGCGACACAAGAACAATTGCAGATATATTAACACCGATTACAAAAAACGGTCTCACGCCACTTTATTCATTCACTGATATATAGATGATTTTTTATTGGTTTTTTTTTGTTTCCGCTGCGCTTGAAACAATCGCAGAGTAGACAGGGCGTCGCCCTCGGTTTGCAAAATCTATTCACAGGACTATTCAGAAAACAAACCCCCATCCGACCAGTAACGAGCGACGGGTCTAGCTAGGGGTGGACGGTCCGCCAGGGTGCAGGGAATCAGTTTTAGATTAGGACTTAGCATAAGGGACTATGGGTACATTAGCATAATGGATTTTTCGTAGCTTCTCCGTCGCCAAGTCCGCCTTCCTGATTGGACACTTTTTTGAAACCATTATAATAAATAGTCGCCGGTCATAAATTTTTATTTCAATAACTTTAAGTGCTTTATAAAAAAAAGCTGGGGGATTTTATTTTGTTGAATAAATAAGGAAAAAATCAGTATAAAGAAGTATATTTGGTGGTTTTTTTTGTTGATATGTACTCTGTGAGAAAATGTGTCTTGACGTTATTGTATTTGGACGTAGAAATAAGTTTTTGTACAGATAAAATATACCAAACGTATCCTATAAACATGTGTGGCATCATTTGGATATTTGGTGACTCATATTGACGGAAATAAAAAAAAAAAAAAAATTTACATGAACTAATTTTGTTTGTTATTACTTTTCAATCAAAATAAAGACAAAGGAGCTAACTCAATTAAGTCTTAATATTAATTACGTCTTATTATACGTTAATCTCAAAAAATCATAGATTTGATGTGGTAGACATAAATTTTTTTTTTTGAGTAATTTTCCACATGTTCGTTTTTATTTGTGACCGGTTTCGCCAACCTTTCACGTTGGCATTATCATTATCAGGCATTCAAGTATTTTACTCAAAAATATTGAAATGGAATTCCACCAAGTACTCTGTGTCAAAAATATTGAATTTTGTAGAAATTCATGTAATTTAAATATTGATAAACATCTACAGGATAGTTTAAATTTATTTTTTAAGCAATGAAAAAGCATTCAGTATATAAACGCATATTTTTCTTTAATGGTTTAAAATAAAACAACTAGATTTCAATCTCAAGTTTTATAAGAGATTTTTTTTAAATAATAAGTATTAAAGTATATGTATTAAATTAAATTAAAACGATGGGCTGCGGGTCCGCTGGTTGTAATATGAAGCCATTTGGCCGCAGTGTGCAATTGTGTGCACAAGTAAATAAATACACCCATGGGAGCTCATGCTGACAGTCGAACCTTAAGGCGTTTACTTGCAGCGTTGCAGTAATGCAAATCCCATCGGCCGAGCGACTCGGGCTCGGAGGGTATGCACTTTAAATCGCTTACAACTTCTGGCAGCCGATACGAGGCGTTCGTTAAACCCATTATTCTGTATAAGCACTACGAAATGCGAAAAGCGTTGCTTGAACTCTCAAAATAACATCACTTCACAGCAATAATAAAAATCTAACCATACTCAATATATATGCAGTTGCTAAGACTGAAAATACAAAAAAAAAAAGCACGTTTAAGTTTTACTGTGAAAAATAAAGTTCATTGTACGTATTTGAGTTGAGATATATTTCTACAGATTTTGTTTTATTATGAAATAATACACACTAATAGTTAAACACACTTTATCAATAATTTTTACTTGTGTTTCTTCAGTAAACAGTATATGCCCCTCTACCTCCGAGTAAACGTTTACTTCTAGGGTTATAGTTTATTTAAGCTGAATAAATAAAAAAATATAAAATACACTAAACACTAGCAGAAAAACACTTGTTTTACCAAATTGGAGTCAAGCAAGTCATGTCGATACAAACAGACGTTAGCTATCAAAGTATAATTTGATAAACAAATTAAGCAAGAAAAATTAAGGAAGTTTTCGGATGTAGGTGAACTCGTGAAGAGCAGCAGGGCTTAGGACGTGGCATGAAGCATGCATTTTTCTACTGTGCACTGAGTTTTTGCATTAGAAACTTTTCCACGTCAAATTGTATGCACACTTTCATGGTTTCATCACGCGACAGCACAGGCAAAGAATCACGAACTTTTGTTATTTATACTAACGAAATACATTCACTATTGATTTTTTTCATAAGAACAATTATAATTTAAAACGACAAGTTACTTGTATAATATATATTTTTTAATTTGCAATGCAGTGTTATATTTATCATCAACGAACTACTTCTTTGAAGCTATAACAGAATATTATTATAAATGCGTGTAATTCACTTTCAAATTTTACTAAAAAATATTTCAGTCGATCGGTTTTTTGCAATCAATGTTTTAAATAACACAAAATGTTTTTTTTTGTATCGTGCATAGAGAGTATTAATTTTAGAGTGTTATTTGTTTGGAGAGTCGTCAAATTTGTGTTTAGCAAATACAAGAAATTATTTTTGAAACGATTACAGACATAACAATTCACTATCGTGTTGATATACAACGCAGTTTCTATTTGGATACTTTCTAAGGTTTTATTTAAACAAAACGTCGATAATTATTTGACTATCGATGACAACTCATATACAAAATGTAATTAATGATTAAAGAAATTGGGGAAATTATCATGTCAACGAGAAACATAATTCCACGCTGAGGACTATGACTCGACTGAAACAACTAAGCAAGAATCTTAATCAAAGCAAGTCATAGTCTGAAACCATTTATATAAATATAGTTGATAATTATTTGCAGCAACAAAACATTAGCGTACAAAAACCATGATAATAAATGTTAGGATTTCACTCAGCAAAATAATAAAACAGGCAAAGTAACTGATGTTGCCAGTACATAACAATAGAATTATTTTTTCTATATAAGTGGAATAATTATTACATTCGTCGAAAAGAAAAATGTCCACTCACTCATAGGACTATTTCATTGGTATTAGTATTTCTGTATAGGTGTGCATGTGTGTAGGTACACTCCGTATGCTTTCAATAATTAGTTTGTCAACACGCAAAGTTCGCCCTAGGAACAGCTTTACTATGCAAATAACAATAATTATAGTTCCATATAATTTAAAGTATTTAGTTTTTGGAAAATAATTAATATGGCATAAGATTTTATAATTTATCAACGTTTTTTTGTATTATTATACTTTACTTGAATATATTCACAGTCAAAAATAAAAATAAATACGTAGGTGATAGAAAAACATATTTGCTATAGTAATTAAATTTGTAAAACATTTAATTTTACAAATTGTTTACCTATATTTCACTTCGTATAGGTTCTTCGTATTGAAATATTATTTTTGATTCATTACACAGATAATAGACATATTTTATATGAAAATATATTGTGGAATAACAAGTAAAAGTTGATATAAGTACTCTCACCAATGCTTGTGTAAATAAATTAGTAAAAAACGCAAATTTAATGAAGTTTTAAAATATCCAAAGAATTTCACATCAAAATACCATATAAGTATCACAGCTCGTCGTTATCAAGTAAAAATACCGTATAAAATAAATTGTCTAAATCGAAAGAAAAAAAAGTCTGATCCAATCGGAAATCACGAAAAGCAGCAAAAAAACTTAAAATACTATAGGCGTGCTTAAAGCTTCATCATTTTCAATTCACACATGGGAAGTTACACCCTCCTCGCTGCTTCCTGATGCTGGCCTTGGAATCACCCGCACACCCCCTTGATAAAATCGTTAACTTTAAAAATCAATATTGGTTCAAATAAAATATCTCATTGTACACACTGACTGCTTTGATGTCGAGCATGCTTTGTTTGGATACCCTACCTGGAAATATTTTAGAATATTAAGTTTATTTGCCACACTATCGCTATCCATAAAATTATAAATGTTGGTGTATGTATAATACATGGAGTTAAGATCTAAATATTATTCATATTGTATTTATGTATTTATATTTACAAAAACACCTGTCAATTCATTAGAAACAAAAATGTTCTTTTCTATAAAAATTTTATATTAAGTCATTATTTTCATTGCGTATAAGTAATGAACTTTAATCATTCATGTTAAAAGTCCAACTCGGTTAAAAACAATAAAAAAAAAGTCTAATTAATTAATTTAAAATCGTTTAAATAATAATTATTTTTTTTTTACAAAAATTACTAAACAAATTACCAACAAGTAAAACATAAATCAATTGAATATATCTGAATACATTATCGACTCTCTCCATTTTTTAATTATAGTAATACCATTTGAGAAGGAAAAAAACGCAGTAATAAATTTTCTATTCTTTGTAATGATATTTCTAACTCAACTTCGTTATATTATATGTAAATTCTACAAATAATCTTAATATTGGCATGCTACAAGAGTGCTGTTTTGGTGAATCCATTTTGGAAATACTATCACTCTCTACTTGTTTTGCTTTAAAAAAGAAATAATAAGTTCTTAAGAATTGATTGCTTGCATAAAATAGATTAGCCTGTCAGACATTGCGTGACAGTTTCCCATCAAATTGTCTGTAAGGTCAACGTCATCTTGATTGATGCCTATAAATACCTTGTCTTATTATATCACCATGAAAAATAAAGTATTCATTGAATATAAAAATAAAATAATCCAGTATCTTATCGTAAACTCAGAAATTAAAATCGCGTTTAATGTATTAAACGCGAAGTTTAGTTAAAAAAAGGTAATTACTAAAATGAAGTTATCTATAAATAAAGCTAATAAATAGGTATATAATTTACATAAACAAGGATTAACATACATGTATTGAAGATATTTGAATAATTCTGAAAAGCAATGAAATGATTTTAATTGATTGACTTTTGCTTTTTATTTTTGACTTAAAAAAGTCTCACTTATCAAAGATATTTATTATCTAAATAATTAAATATTCTCACCAAATTTCAGTCACGATGGACTAAGTTTTCAGTGTAAATAATAAATTAAAGGAAAAATTAGATTGGGATGCTATTATTTAATATGCTTTAATTAATTTCTTTAAACACGGTTACTGGCGGTTCTCTTAATCCAATTAAAATAACCTTTTTCAGGAATTTATTTTATAGGTTTTCTAATTTTTAGCCAAGGATATTTTTAAAAAAATACCACGTGTTCAATATCACCTCTTTTTTGCTTTCAATTTAATCCATATTGATTACTTTTCACGTTACTTTATATTCTTTTAATTGTTTTTTGTAAGCATTTATTAGATACGCCGATTTAAGCTTCCAAAGACGTTTTCCCATAATTTAGCAAAAAAAAGGCACTTCCATTTGGCCGAAGGACAATTGAAAGTCGCCTGAAGTTCTCCACCTTTGTGTGTTTTGCTTGTTTATTACCCGAGCATGTACTTTCTGTCTTCAATCCGAAACAGGAATTCATGAAATTGCCTCGTGTCATGGCAGCTCCAGGCAAAGGGCGCGCATTATCTCATGTTACAGTAAACAAAAATGGCGACCGGGGAACTGCGGACCAAACTTTACACCATAATCGTAATAATTGAACTATGAATAATTTCCATTACGATATCGCAACAGTTTCGGTCTAGCGGCATCGATCAAACAACCTGTAAAACCTGCAAAATACTAACAAATTTTACACATAACTATCTGACTATATTTTTAACACTAACCTATGCTTTACACGTATTATTAATATATGTAAAAAAAACCCTGCAGAAAAATTATAAATCAACATACGAGTTTTTTAATGCATCGCTCATTACATATATATAATAACAACATAACCCATAAATATTTTCTCTTCATTCAATTTTAGCTACAAAATTATTTACAAGTACTAAGAGTATTTCACAATATAAAAAATCAAAAATTATAAATCTTATCGGTTATTTTTTCTTTGTACAAGAATTCACGTAAAAGACACGAAGCGAGTCGTAAACCATAATATTTTAATTCTGCAAGTCGCACAAACACCTTGAAGTTTTTTTTCTTTCGGCTTAACCTTGTTCCTTTGAATAGCTGAATTTTATGTATAAATTTGCTCTAGATTTTTGCTGCAAAAAATTTACATCGTAATTTTTATTTCAATGTACAATGTATTGGCATTTGTGGTTGTAAACGTATTGAAATATTTATGTGAAATAAATAAATGAATCATACGCCAAAAAAAAATGATTTTTAGTATCACCGTCGTCTCCTGTAAGCTTGATTAAATATTAAGATGCCTGCATTGCCAAGTGACAATTTATTTATTTTGAATATAACCGTTTATATTTAAAGAAAAAGGTTGCGTTTTGCTGCTGTCCAATTGTATTATTATCTAAACCTTTTCTAATGTTTAGATCTGATATTTATTTTACAGCAAGCTGCAAAAACAGTAACAAAAGCCCTCCCCATATCTACAAGGTACTTATAGGACACATCCATAAACTGCACAGAATTGCTGCCATGCACAAATATCGGAATGGGGATTATTGTGTTGTTTTTATTTAAACAATAATAAATGTGTTTCTAACTTTGAGGCTCAGATTATTTTTCTATTGGTCGAAACTGTAATGCCTTTTTCGAAGTATATATTCCACTAAAGTGAACTCGCAACGTAAGTACGTATAAGTTTACAGGTAGTTTTAAAATAGTACGTGGTACACAGTGGAAGCACAGCAGGTTGGATTTTATTATGTTAGCACTGAAAGCGTTTCAGGTTTATATATAAAGTCGGAGTGCGTAACCTTCCGCGCCGAGTTTCACAAAACTGATGGAACTCACAAACTTCAAGGTCTCTAAGATTTGGGCTTCAAGATAAAGCAATAGTTAACACGTTACTGCTAGTCTGGAGAATTACATCTATGTGATATGAAAAATATCATGAAACCTTTAATTGATTACACACATTTCGCGGTATGCTTCTGGATTTACCTTGTAAAAGGTTCTACAGGTCACAGAAACATTGAATGAATTTAAAAATAACAATATCATGATTAAACTACATTTACATCGTTTAATTTTATTATTGACATAAATATGAAAACCTTTTATACAAATATAAACCTAACAATATTTTTTTTAAATTAAAAAAACTGCATGATTCAGAAAGACTTTATACCTGTTTCAAAATATCAAGTCATTATTGTTGGTTTGAACGAAGATCCTACAAGTTTGTATATTGTATCTGCTTTATAAGATTTTAACTCGTTTAATACGATACTAGGTAGCATAATTCACAAGGGTGTAAGTAAATTAGGAAACCAGTATTTAAAATCAGTAAAAAAAATCAAATATAAATAAATAGCAACAAATATTAAAAGAGATTATTAAAAATTTTGACAATATCGATCAAGTAAATTTTATGGTTTTGTTACGTCAAAAATGATACTATGAAATGTGTATTTCTAAATATCATTAGTCTGTTTTATTAGATGTAAAATCCGTTCTTGTACAAAATATGAGACACGTGTGTGATTATAATGTAATGTGTCAATAACATAAAAGTTTGTATTTTCATAATTACTATTTTAAATCATCAATATTACTTTGAACAAATGTTTCGATCAAAACAGGAACATTCACCCAAATCATCTACATCACATTTTGTAACAAAGGGATGCGAAGGTGTGAAATTTATAATAGAGGAGTACGTTAAGTTGGACGATTTACAGCAGGTACAAAGTTTTTCAACATTTTCCGGGCGACAATAAATCACACGACCTTCCCGGAGAGTTGGTCAACTCTAAATCCCCAACTGTTTGTATAATTGTTTGCACTCACAACACTCCGGATTGGGCTTAGTTCTCATCTTATATTTAAAAAATGTATTAATATATAATTAATGTTAGCTTTTAGATTGAAGTATCCACTAAAATAAATTAATTAATATCAGAATACGCTGTGTTCTATGTAAGCTTAAGATATCGCTTACCAAATGCGTTGAATTCCACATGTTGAGAAAAATAAATTAATTAATATCAGAATACGCTGTGCTCTATGTAAGCTTAAGATATCGCTTATCAAATGCGTTGAATTCCACATGTTGAGAAAACTTGCGAAAGTTAACTACAGGAAAATATCGTATCTGTCTACACAGGGTTGAAGTGTTGCTCCAGGATAAATATAAGCCTTGAAAGTGGGCTTGATCTTCAGAAACAAAATGTACAGTAAGTCATTTTTGCCAAGTACGGTGTAAAGTATCTGCATGTAGAAGAAACCGGTTGCAAGGGTATAGAAAGCTCACTAAAAGTTGAACATATAAATTTTAGGAGAAACGAGGCAAATAGCACGTGAAAAACAAAAATAATTATTTATAGTAAATTTTTCAGTTATATTTTTGGTTAAAAACACCTGTGGATAAGATTTTTGTTTGTTGTGAAAAGAGGAAAGCGAGTTTAATTGTAAATTTTAAAACTTCCTGTGTGGATCATTTCCGGTTAAAGAAAAAATGTAATGGATTTTTTTGAACAAACGTTCAGCTTCTTTTGTTTTTTTAATAAACTGACTGAAAAAATCTTTTTGAAAAATTAAAAATCTTCATCATTAAAAAGGCTAAGATTTAAGTATCTTGAGTTATCTTTCTGAGCGTAGACACGGCTTCGCTGCTTTTAATTTTCAGTTTAAAACTTTATGACGCGATGTGATATTTATATTATTTAAACATCAATTATATTAATTATATATTATTAAGTTTTTAATTAAGCTCTCAGTATAGAAATAAAGCACATTACGCCAGGAGTCGATAGTCCCAATAAGTAAACCAAGTCTTATGTTTGCAAGTATAAACTCTGATTAGGAAGATTGTTTACTATTTGGCTAGTTCAAATATGGTCATATCATTAGTGACATGGAAATTAAAAGTTTTAAACTATAAAAACTACCATATAAATTATATATATATATATTTTTTTTTATATGAATTATATCAACAAAGAACTGGTATACAAAATTATCCGATGGAATGTTGGCGAATAAATTATTACTTCGTGCATGTCCTGTGCGCAACCGTTGAGTAGTAACATGGAAATGAAGCATAAATCATCATTTTAGTCAATTAATATAACGAATACAGTTATTAATAAAAAATATTTGCAAAAGGTTATAAAAAAAAAAGTCTGCAAGTTAAAGCTCGCAGCCATTTATTACCCCGACTTGTCAGAAGTATTTTAATTGCGAACGACGAGAAACCTTGAAAAATAATCCATTGCTTAGGCTGCATAGACATCAATATTTCCGCTAGTGACTAAACATTGCCTACATTGGCATTATTCTAGCTTTACACAGATCAATAGCTATTGACGTCTGTATAATAATAAACAAGGACGCTCAATGTACACTTACAATCCGCCAGCATCCAAATACACTATCAAATAATGTTCAATATACCGTATAATTTACACGGATGACTTTTAGAGAGAATTACAAACGAGAATTATATAAAATCATCAATGCTACATGAAGTAAATTGCAGATAAAGTATTTCTAATAGTACTTTTACTTTAGGCACACTAAACTTTTTATTTTATGTTTTAGTTTTATTAATATGTATAAATCTTTAATCAATTTTCAAATCTTCTTGTTTGAATACCTCTCCTCAAAGAAAATTGGTGACCATTTCAGTGAATACATAATTATCCCGGACCAGTCTTACTGATTCGATTGTAGTGAATTCCGCATCCCTGTAAGTTAATGCCCCTTTTTTGTTCGATTTTTCTTTGGATAATCAGCTGTAGGATGCTATATTTATTGTTTACGCTTTTTTTACCATCGTCAGGAGTTCTCTGTCAACCCATGATATATTAAAAATTCTCCTATATAGCCACATTTCTGCCGCCTCGATTCTTGGCATAGTAGCATCCACGTAAGTTTCCTCCCTTTTTCTTTCAATTTTTCATTGAACAATCAGCTGTAAGATGCTTTATTTATTGTTTCTAAAAATATGGTCAAAATAGGAGATCCAATGCCCCTTTTCAGAGTAGTAACTCTAAACTTAATTTATCTGTTCTCTCAGACGAGGAAGGAGGGTGATCGCGGAGGTTAAGCAGGTAAGCACAGTGATATGCTACATCATCTGTTATATTTATCACGAAGACCCTTTAGTTTTTAGGATTATTATGTATCATTGTTAGTATCAAGTAAGGCTGCAAAAGCTCGAATCCAATAATTTGCTTTGTACGTTGAATTCCCCGCACTCCGGACTTGCGGCAGTGTTCAGCCAGACTGCTGGGCTCTGTCGCCCGCTAGGCCAAGTAAAACAATATCGCGTGTCGGGGGAAACAATTCGGTATTGATTCACGGAGGACGGGGCCCGAATTATCACGGCATCCCAGTGGTACCACTTTTGAAACTAACTTTGTCATTCTGATAGTGTTGGGGCTTAAAGATTAAAAATAATGTTTCAAACGGTAATTAAATGTTGAAACGAAACGGTATTTACGTTACATCACGGTAGGCTTTCCGGGACTATAAATCTGGTGCCGTGCGCACTCGCAACGTTTTGACACAGTTTGTTAACCAAGGTCAATAAATCACCCTTTATTATTGAAATATATAATAAGTTATTTTTAACAAATAAAAAATCCCGTCAAAATATCGCTATATTTCAAAACGATCAAATTTATTAAGTGTACTATGTGTTTTGAATCTTGCTGCATCCTTATCAACGGCAAGCCAGTCGTCCTGGAGAAGGTCGTATTATCCTTGAACAAACACCCTTTCATCAAAGGAACAAATCCTTTCAAAACAACGTCAGTTAGCTTAAGGTTTAGGTATAAACACTGCTCGATAATCCTACATATATATATAATAATCTGCGTGCACAAAACTCAAACCATAGCCAAATAAAACATATTTTAAGTTTTAAAGTAAACAGCGTAAATGTACCGGAACCTTTAAATTTGTGTTTCAATAAAAGTTTGCATTTATTCGCATATTTATTTTTCGTAAACCTAATATCAAAAAACAGGTATATAACAACCACATTATATCACGTTCGCTTAGTTTACACAATTATTTATATAAGCATAAAAACCGTGCACCAAATTGAACCTTGGACCCGGAAAACGCTGACCTTGAAAAGCGAGAGAATCTGACAATATCGTTTCTGATCTCGGTACCGGAAACTCTTTAAATTTATATCCACACAATGGGCGAGCATTGGCACTTTCGGCCCACAGGGACACGTGAATAAATATGCCGTTAATTTTTTTTTTGGAATTCGACCACGGCCAACTTTGCAAAAAAGTAATTTGTCATTTTTTATCAGAGAACGGAGATATTCACTTTTCGTGCGGTGGCTATTTTGGTTCGAATGTGTTTTGGCAGGACGACAAGTCTCCGTCCTCGTGCTCCGAGGAGCAGCCAGGCTGGCACCAGATAGGGGGCACGTGCACTCCGCCACGGAGCCGCCTTGGACTGGGCTGTAAAGCCTCGATTCATACCAAATAGATATAAAGCCATACATACGTATACGTAGAACAAAGTCTATGTGCCAATCTCTCATACAAGCTATTGAAAGTTGTTGATTTGATTTAATAAAGATCGTACTAGAGTGAATGCAAAAGAACTAGCATCCTGACCTAGAAATTGAAGTAAGAATTGAGACAGCACGAAAATAGAGATAGCATTAAAAAACACAGTGGAGATTCACCAAATGTTATGTTTGAAGCCTTTGGAAAGTGGTTGACCGTGTAAAAAATGAGAAAGACTTACACAAAATGCGCAAAGGATGAGAACTCCTGACGATGGTAAAGAAGCGTAAGGTCTCCTATTTTGGATATATATTTTCAAACAATAAATAAAGCATCCCACCGCTGTTTGTTCAACGAAAAATCTAAGGAAAAAGTGGCATTGGAAGGAGGAAAAATTCACGCCAGTGGCTGGAGGTCGGAAATACGGCCGAGTTAGTGAGACTGGCTCAAGATAGAAATATATTCGATGAAAAGATCACTACCCTCCTATGAATAGAGGCACCAGAAGAAGATAAAAAAATCAAATACTATCATAATGCGCAACGCAAAAAAAATTTTTACTTCATTCATAATTTGTTATACATTTTTCCGTTAAATGTTAAAAACGACGAATGTCTAATATTTTTTTTATTTTCACATGGGCATATAAATTTTTTCGTTGTATAATAATTACCTGAATTATAAAAACAACCAATTTGAAATTATTCAATTTATAAACGTGAGTGAAACCTAATTTTACTTATTTAATAATTTAACAAACAACATATCAACTCTTCTTTAAAAAAATACTAAAAATGAATAAATATGAAGTCTCTGTGAAGTATGCTTTATTTGAAGTTGAGCTTAACAAGCCTCTTAATTGTTCGTGTATTTGGCAATAGTATAACTTTTCTAGAATATAAATGTTAATGTATGGATTAAATAGGTCAAGATGTCAGCAGTAAGTTTATGTATTTCCGCCATATTTCAAGACCATTAAAACAAGTAGTGACGATAAATAGGCCTGGATTTTTTTATGTATGACCTCAAAATATTATTTGGTATTATTCAATTCAATAAATTGGCAATTTCTTTGAATATTTTAAATTGAAATTGTTATGTGTACTTCAATATAGCGTGAGTTACACACAATTTTTAAATGGCGTATAATAGCAAATCGTAAGCAAATCTAGAATCTTTAGGAAAATGACATTATGCCTTCTCGGGAATGCTATCGGAAGTACTGCGAAGATAATAATGGGCGAGATAAGGTGGAAGTAGACGGAGAAATTCTGACTGCATTGCATTAGTGGAAAACTAAAATAGTATTTGCATGTAATTTAGTCATTTCAACTGAGTGTTTGGAAATGATAAGAGTTAAATTATACCATATTAAAAAAAACATTTTTTTAAAAACCTCATGAATGCCATGTGTGAACAGCAGAACATCTGAACGAAGAAACTCAAGAAACCCAACACGTCAAGAAGTTTAATCTGTTTAACGTAAGATTAGATTGGTAATTATTTTTTTATTTTTCAATTGAATACTGATAAAAAACAGTCTGGTAAAAACTTTTTTTTGCTATAAAAATCGATTCCTATGTTGTAAATTATCGTTTTCAGGGTAATTTATCAAAAAAAAGCACTGGACACTAACTGTCTAGATCATAGGTTCCCAAACTATTTTGACCCGTCGACCTCTTGTCGAATTTTCCTGTTTTTCGTAGACCCCTGCCTTGCTAATATTGAATTTTTACAAATTCACGATCTGATAAACAGGATGCGCCATATTTTATGTCGGTGTGTAAACATTGAATAACTCTTTCTTTTTTTGTAAAAAGGTTGACAACTTCACTGAAACCCTTATCCATGTGGTATGAAGATAGAAAAGCTATCAAAAACCTTCTTGCGATGGTCCATAATGCAGGATTAACAGCAATATTATGTAAGTACATAGGTTCAATCTGTTTTCAATTATGACATTTACGGAATGCCTAATTTTTGGGGATGACCTGCTTAAATGGGATCCACTCTCGTAGACCCCCATTTACAGTTCGTGGACCCCCAATTTAATTTTTCGCTGTCATCGACCCCCTGCAGGGCAAAATCGAACCCTGGGGGTCGATATTGACCACTTTGGGAACCAGTGGTCTAGATGTTATCAATTATTTACAGGGTAATTTATATCACCAATCGAAAATCCTTTCACGCGTGAATAATACGGTGTCCCACATAGAAAAAATGTGTTTTTGCAGCGTGGAAATTACAGTCCGTGTGGTGGCAGTGCCCGTGAAAGCCTCCGGGCCGATACAATGCGCCTTCAGGCCGCAGTGAAAGCTGTCACCGGCCGCCGCACTGTCGTGCCCGGGGAGGCTTCCGCGTGTCAAGCGGCTGGGGGCGGGGGCGGGGGTGGGACAAGGGAACAATGCCCGAGCAGACAATCACCCTCTCTGGCAGCCTTCGAGATAACGACGTGCTCTGCACACCCCTGGGTACACGCTAATCTTCAATAAAATCGACATTTACTGCTACAAAGGAATCAAAGAGTATAATATCAGCATGCTATTTATTATGAGCTGTTTTAGTTTTTTGGGTGACATTCTGGGACCATCTTCACCCCGACACCCACAAAACCGTATCAACTTATAACAATACGTCCCAAAAATACGAAAATACCTACACTGATATGGTAATCATTTGACTGCTGGTATTGAGGTCTCGGTGTGAACTTATCTATTTCATATATACTTTAAATATTCAATGTATTATGGATTATTTCAGATAAGTACGTGGTGCTTTCTTGGAATGATTTCTATAAATGTTGGACAGTATCCAAGTAGGTATGATTGCGTGAAAGGGTGTGGGTGAATACTGCTGATCTCACAGCCGGCTTTCGATCTCTCATGCTGTCGAAAATTTTATCGTCCGTTCTATTCCGAATAGCTTCTGTCTCTGCTTTTGCCTCCTTCCGCTCCCTGTTGATGCAAACACTTCTTGCTCGCTGAATACAAAGTCATAGTCAAAGTTGAGCTTTTATCATGTCTAACGTCAAAATAGGACCTGAAAACAATATTCCCAGGCAGTGTTTCATAAATCATTACAAGCTCGGTGCATTCCTTATATAAGTCAATATAGTCGATAAAATCATGTTTTGATTATGATGACTATTTTTTATTTTCACTTTCATTACAGCAACAAATTGATGCTGAATATTATCAATTTTATTTAACGTGTCAAATTTTGCATAAAATAAATAATATAAGCATGATTTCAATTGTTACAGAATATAATTTTTTTAAACTTATCACTCAACGATACATACAATACTTCTGCAAATAAATTCCCGATAATATTTGTTTTGAAAGACGATAAGGTATACGTTTGAAAAGCCGTCTGATAAAATACGTTTCTTCGGTATTATAATGTGCTAACTCGCCTAACTCGATGTCGCAATATAAAAAGCAGTCGTTCTTAATAATTTCCATACATTACCCCGTGGCCTCAAACACAATATCGCACGATTTCTGTTCCGTATAATTGCAACTGCGTGTCGGCCACAGTGGAGCAGTTGAGTGCGGAGCCGTTACTGCAGTGCTGGATCCAGTTCCGCGGTAACTGTTGATCGTTTGGCACAGGACTTGACAACTTTGCTCTGAAAAATACTGAAAAAACCACCGGAGGCCTCCCCGAAGGCTCCTTTGCTTCCATATAAATCAGATCACACGACCGCAAAGTTTTATTTTCTTTGTTCGTTTTTTTTTATTCATACCTAGCTCATTCTTATTAAGCTCGCATAATGCAGAAATAATTTACGCAAAAGCTTGACAATTCATTAAACGAGTTACAACTAGCAGTTCAGCGCAATTGGAGTATCTCAACAAATGTATTTGCATAAAGTTTACATCCGGTGTTATAAACAAGTGCATAGATAAAAAACTTTTACAAAAAAAAAACTAAGTTTTCATAAAAAGTCAGACAAAGTCATAATTGCGTTGAAAAAATATCTGACTACCTGCCTACTGACTAAAAAGTGGCTCCTCGCTCTCAGATTTTCTAATTTTGGGTGTTTCTCGCTATTGGAGTAAATATAAAAAGGTGGAGGTACAGATGACATAGTTGCGGCTTTATTGTGTTCGATTGAGAACAAGATGTCATGTGAAACCTTGATGGTTTACGATAGTATTAATTTCGTCATTAAGAAGCCTCGTGTAACCTGATACAATTGATATTTTTTTCTGCCACCCTCCTCGCGTAATTAAATACGCATTAACCTATCGCGCAGTCTGCTTAAATTAATTAGGTTTTTGCCGGCACACTGCTTAGCGCCGGCTCCATAGTTTTGGCAGGGGTACTTGTAGCGCAGGAAGGGCTAATATCGCAGTCTGCGTTGGTATGGAGACTTACGTCCTTATCGATCTGCCCGCCGCTATTTAAAACTGCCCTACCTTCCTATTTAGCATTCCACGAACCGATGTGCTACAAAAAAAAAACACTTTTTTCCATTAAATTAAAATAAAATAATTATTACCGGCAACGCTTCGAAATACCACTAAATAGTGTTTTTTTTTTTCTTCAACCGGGGTTTACAAATTTAGGCGCAAAATGACAGTCGATCTAATAATAATCCCTGAATTCCTACAGCCTGGAGCGACAAGTCGATCATTTCACATCTTTAGCATTTGTGTACAAATACATTTTTTTTTCCAGGGTTGCAATAAATAAGATTGAAAAACAATGCTTAAATGATATAAACACTCGAATTATGTGTAAATTCAATAAATTAAATTAAAAATTAATAATTAGAATACAAAACGGTTAAATGATGTTATTGAGTGCCGTTTAGCCGTATTCAGATTCGTGACTCAGTTAGGCTTCTGCCAGCAGGCTCGTGGCAGTGTACAGGGGAAATATAATGAAAATAGATGACACACAAAATAACGACGCAGGAATATTCCCTCTGCTATCGACCCGCGGCCGCATGCAGGAGCAAATGTCATTTGCGAGCTTTTACTCACTCTGTTGACTTACAAATTTGACATTTACCGTAGTGGCGCGTTAGGGCGAGTCTTGCGTAAACACACCGAGCACAATAACACCACGCGTAGGGACTCATACAAACTTAATGTCACCATTTACTGACTATTTTCGTCATAGGTTATAAAAACGTCAATAATATTTTTATGTAAACGTAAAATGTACAAGTATATTCCTTTAAACTTAAGTTATCTCTCATAATATGATCGCTGTACTGCGCTGTTTGCTTATCGTGCAAGCAGTGACGTCAACCAGATCTATCACAGGTTAAAGATATTTAAGTATTAAGTATTTGTTAAAAATGAGCACCTCATAGGGTCTCTAGACAAAATATAAACATGGAAAGCAAAGCTACGAAAGGTTGGGAAGCTTTAAGTAGTTACTTAAAATAAGGCTACGTAAAATGATTTTATTTTTAATAATATATGTGATACTGATATAAAAATGTAGCCACCGTCAAATAATGAAGCATAATTAACTGTATGGTGGAATAATTAATGAAAACGATTCATATTAAAATGGTCGATAATGAACTACATATATTTTTTTTAACAATCAGCTTTTCTTTACTCAAGTATTCATTAAATAATTACAAATTTTAAATAAATTGTTTGTTGGTGACAATATTTTATTGGGGTTTTTTTCATGAAAAATGCAGGTTTTCCCTTGGACCCTTGGCGGACGCCTGCGGATGTGCCCCAGTCATTCCGTTACCCCTTGTGACATTTAGCACTGACGCAGGGAGGGCATGCGATATTTTTTTAACAAAAGGAGGCTTTCTCACAATACATTTACACAGTTACTGCAAAGGCACACAATTTATATGTCAAACACATAAAATATCTATTCTAATAAAAATATCTGCATTTTATAACCTAGAATTTTATATGCTGACAACGTTTATGTACGGGTGTTAAAAACTTAGTAATTTATCTTCAGTCGTGTTATATAGTATTTGTAATCATTTTTTTTTGAATTGTGAAGGAAAATGATATACTTTTTTAAAACTATACGAATATGCTAAAACCTACGCTACACGTGCTTAACTCTACGTGTTAATGCTGCGTTTATGTGTCTAATATACATAATCGTAAATAAAGTACGAGAATTTACAGAAAATTTCAAAGCATATAACACAATGAAACAAGAGCATAAAAATACATGGAAAAATATTTTAAAAAAACACCTCGTTTTTGATTTGGGTGTATTGATTCACAGATACTGGGAAGTTTTGGAAAAAATAAACACTTCAAAATAATCACATCGCTCGTGTGGATGGGTCCTGTAGGCAGAAGACTGGGACAAAGGTGTGTTTATGTTTGGGATTGCCGCTTTGTTGTTTGATGGACGAACGATATTATTGAAACAGTACAAAGCAATAAAAGAAAATAGCTGAGCGCATTGAGAGGGGCTCACAGCCAGCGTGGAAGAATACAGACTGATGCCGATAATACAAAGAAGATTACCACCAAGTATTATACCCAATATCAGATATCTACATCGTGAGTGGCTGCGGTATTACTTTCAATAATATATTACTTATAAAAAAACATGCGAATATAAAAAACCTAAAAAGAGATCAATAAAAAAATTGTGTTTTTTTTTTATTTGCTCTGAGCTTATTGTAGGTAGTTATAGTAATGTAGATATATGCTAGATTTCAATGATTCAATATTTTGGCATAGTTTTACTTTGTCATAAGTTGAGGCTCGCATTACGTTGCGGCCTTGGCGTAGTATGCTAGATGTGCCCGACGCTAGCTAAGTTGTAATGAAACATCAATAATGTATTTAAGTCGAGCGTACGCCGCCGAGCAGTCTGTCTCCCGTGCCCATACGCACGACACTAATCCCATCAACATATTTGATACTATGTTTTTATGACGATAAATATACAACATAAAGAAAATAGCTGAGCGATTAACCGAATTTGAATTTTATCAAATTAATGTAACGCTAATTTATACGACGTATACAAAAACCCCATAAAGTATTATAATTTCGAGAGTATCAAAATTAAATGTGATTAAAAAAAAAATAGCAAAGAAGAAGCACAATGTAAATTGAGTGCAAAAACAACACGCAGTCTAAAAACTAGCCAAGAACTGCATAATGCGTGAAACCAGATTTTTTTATTATGAAAAAGTGTTACTTAAATATTTGCAGTTTTATCACTTTTTTCTGTCGATATACGCAACGCAAAGCTGTATTAAATACACCAACAACTCGAAACAGCAAAAAAAAAATCGCTATCAATATGAAGTATCGTTTGTCTGCCGACCGAAATACTTTTTGTAAAATAAATCTGGTCTATTTCCTAAACGATAGGAATTCATTTATAAATCACGCACACTCACGCAGGGTATTCGTGTCAAGGACACCGGCAATGTGTATGTGAGGGGGGAGGGGGACACATCTCGAGTCATTATCAGGCGTCCCTTTCAGTCCTATGCCCTCCCCCACCGACGGCCATTTATCATTGAGGCGAACCGAGGATAGGGGCACAATTTCGGATTTAAATTGCACTAAAATAAGGAAATTAAAGTGCGAATTGAGACATGTTTAAAAACTTGAGAAAAATACTATGCTCAAGAGACATAACACTGAAGTTTCGCTGGAGATTCACCAAGTGTTATGTCGTCTCAGTTCTTCTTTATGAAGTTGAAGCTTGGACACTCAAGACAGCTACTTTGCGAAGAATTGAGGCGGCAGAATTGTGCCTGTATAGGGGAATCCTTAAAATACCATGGGTTGATCGCGTCACAAATGAGTGAGTCTTGCACAGAATGCGCAAATAAAGAGAACTCCTGACGATGCTAAAGATGTTTAAGAACTTTTTTTTTTTGGCCACATTTTTTGTAACAGTAAATAAAGCATCCTACAGCTGATTTTTCGATGAAAAATCGAAGGAAAAAGCGGCATTGGAATGAGGAAGAATTCACCCATTGGATTAGTGAGACTGGGCCAGGATAGAAACATGTTTAATAAAGTGGTCACCAGAAGAAGGATGTTGGATATATTGCAATCGTTATAAGACCTTGCATCTTAAAATGGTAAAAAAAAAACCTTTATTGATATTGTGGCCATCATTTGATCCATATCGGAAAAATATATGGTTTACTGCAAAGCACTAAATATGTGAAGTTACTGACTTATTGAACTTAGTTTGAATGTTGGAAATGTATCTACACGCATCGATAAAAAAGATGGTGCTAACAAACTCACCGAAATTATATATATATATATATAAGAAAGGAAAATAAATTTAGGTTAGGACTCTTCCAGCGGGAGTCTAATTAACAGGGTTATTTCAATAAACTGGCGAGGAGACGGTTCGTCTAACTAAACCTAAACGAAAGTAATTTAAACCAAAAGAAGTTTTAACGATGTGGGTGCCATGAAATAGCTAAATTTAGTGTCGGGTACTTCTCGCCTGCCTAATGCCAGAAGGACTTTTATTTTATCCCGCGCAGAATACAAATCGGCGGCCAAATTTGAGAGAGGATCCCCCCAGAATACTCAATTGCACGAACGGACGTGTCCTAATGTATGAACAAAATACAAATAACCGTGCAATAAAACTCGTTTGTTTTATGATTTAATGCCAGCTTTGTTCATAAAATGTAGTTAGCTTTACGTGTATATAATGATATATACTGAATGATTCAAGTCAAGCTGCAGACCTTTCAACGCTTCGTATTAGAAAACTTTTCTTAGATAAATATATTATCAGTATCATCAGGCTTTCCCATATTGTCCTAACTAATAATTCTTTTGCAAAAAAAATATTGATTCATTCTGCATTGGTGCATATTATTTTTTCCATTCATTTGTATATTAATTTATTTATAACATAACACTCTTATTTGACCACTGTTTTAAAAAAAAACTGTGTGTACTGTTTCTGATTATTCAAAAATTGCAATTCACATCTGAAATTTTGAATAAAACAACAAAAATATATTGAACAAAGACAATGCAATATTATTAAAAATATTTAAGCGTGAAGATACGAATGAAAATATTATGAAACCTATATTTTTATTAACTTTTGATTACCGCCGATGGATGTTGCTACTACGACTGCAATAAAACGATCGGCATTCTAACTTATACGATATATTGTAGGGTTTTATTAGTTTTGTATACCATTAAAACGTTAGATGAAATTATTTTAACAGAAATGCGAGTAATTATTGGGAAATGAAACTAGATCGGGAGGAAATCGCTAATTTGTGTGAGTGGGCTGTAATGCCGACTAAGTGCCGGAACTTCATTTACCTCCGACATCATTAAAATCACCGTTTTAATAATTTCTAATAGATAGGCGACGCGACGCTTCTTCTGATTACACAAATGTTATTATTTCATCGAGATATCAATTTATTTAAACGGTAAAATTACTACCGTAAAAAATATATATTTCGGGTACGCTTATATTATTAAAATGGTAAATTAAATAAATAGCGTTATGTTCAGGAGTATCTCGAATTATAAATATTTACAGAGCTTAAAAAAAATTTACTTAACATGCTAACATATTTTTATAATAATTAAGTGCCTCTCCTCAGAGGAGGTTTTCGACCATTTCACTGAGCATATACTCATGCTGAACCAGTGTTCGTGGTTTTTTAAGGGGAAAATAGTGTAGTGGGTTCCCTGGTCCTTCTATACTATTTACTATACTTATTCAAAATAAAATAGGTACAAGTAAATGTATTATACTGCGATTTAATAATAAATTTATTTATATTGAAAAATAAAGCATTCGAGAAAATTTGATTAAGGGGGCACAGTCCTGTTATTAAGAACAATGTAAATTGGAGTAAATTGTTTTATTATCGATTGGCCAAAAACAAGACGCAAACATATTATTAAAATGAATAGTTAATCCAGTGTCTGACGCGAGCGCGTGTTTATTGTGGGGCAGGCACAAATAGGGCGGGCGGGGAGAAGTGGGTCACTCCGAGGCGAGGGGGCCGCGGGGGGGGCCCGAAGGGGGGCCGGGGGGGGCGAGAGGGGACAAGAGGGAGGGGGGGGCAGAGAGGGGGCAAGGGGGCCCGCGGGGAAGGGGGGGAGGGGGCCCGCTGCGGAACACTTCTGCATCTCCGTTTCGGTTCCGTTCCTCGCCATAAATTACACGCTCATCCAGATGGAGCTGGGATTCTTTAAACTCTAGACACAGCAGCCGTATTAAGATTTGATGCATTGCACGCAGTATGCTTCAAAACAGATATAAAATATAAATCTACTCAATGCGTGTATTGTACAACGGATGATTAATCGTTGCAATATTTTTGAATAAAATACTTGAGTGATTTTCCACATGTTCGTTTTTATTTGTGACCGGTTTCGCCAACCTTTCACGTTGGAATTTTCAAACAGATAATGCCAACGTGAAAGGTTGGCGAAACCGGTCACAAATAAAAACGAACATGTGGAAAATCACTCAAGTATTTTATTCATAAATATTAAAATGGAATTCCACCAAGTACTCTCTGTCATAAATATTGAATTTCTTTTATCGTTGCAGTAAAAAATAATTATTAAGTTATATCTAAAAAGTTAAATATTATAATATATTTAGCAAAGCTTTAGGAGGCTCTAGTTATTATTTGAACTGAAAAAAAAAACAATTGTAACTAAAATCAACTGCAATTATCTATGTCACCATTCATACATATTTGATCTATTAATCATGGAAAATGCATATTAAAAGTGATCTAATACTCGATAGCATAGTTACTTCGTAATATATTTAACTGAAAAACTGCAAGACCTTTAATGTTATTATTTTTTATATCTATTTATGGATTGGTCAATCAGATGCGTATTTATTACCCATTACGGGTTTATTATATTATTACTAATATGATTAGGTTAACAGTGCTTGTAAATCACTAAATATTGATTGGCCTGGGCACATTGATTCATATGTAGAGTATGATTGTTAAAAATTCTCGATAAACGGAAGTGATTCGTTAGTACAAGGGTTCGTACACGATGATATTTTTCTGAGAGTTTCTTTAAATCATCTTCTATATATGAACTAATGTGCCTAATCATATTAGTTATTATTCTTCTCCGAGTGCCTCTCCTCAGAGAAGGCTGAGGAGAGGTTACCATTTTACTGTGTTTGCCCTGTACTCCCGACTTCCAGCCACTTGCGTAAATTCCGCATTAACGTTAGTTTCCTCCTTCTTATGCCTCTTTTTTATTGGAAAACCAGCTGCAGTAAGCTATATTTATTACGGCCGAAATCAGATATCTGCGTTTTTCAGGAGTTCTCTTTCGTATTTCGTATTTGCGTATTTTGTGTTTGTAAGACGGTCAACTTAAGGATGCTCCTATAAAGCCAGTATTTTTTTAAACGTTATACGTAAAGCGAATTTACGCTTACATCAACACCGTTTACTTAATATTCTGCAAAAAATCAGTATTATGTAATAACAATCATTCTTTTCCGCAGACATGAGGCAAGCAATTGCGTACAGACGACAGTTCTGGCAATGGCGGGCCTTGCGTATAAATTATTCCAATGTAACGCATAACAGTCAAAACGTGGCGTCAATAACTCCGTCGCTGTAAAGCCGTCCAAAGAAACACGCATAGGTTTTCTCGGCAACGCTTCAACAACTTTCATGTCGTTAACATCCACACGAAAAAATCTGCCATCAGAAAAGCGCATGTGCTATATGTAGCATATATGAAAATATAGGAACCATTTCAATATCTAAATGTATATCGATGTAAGCTGGAGTAAAGTTGAAGTGGATAGTGAGCAATTAGAAGGAGGTTTCTCGGCCTGAAGTTTTCGGCAGTAAATAACTCGACACCCAGGATGAATCTGTAATCCATTCTCGGTGGCTAAGTAGGTCGAGTATTCAACATGCGTCTTGCGTCCCGTTCTGCTGAATAATTGATCCGGCGTGTCTTTATAATACTTTGACTTGAATTAAGACTCAACCGAAGCCCCTATGGATAGCACTTGGAATGTCTTAGATATGAAATAATATTAAATGGATCTGCTTCCCTTGTGATTCTTAACAAAGCGATTCTTTTTAAGCATTATGCCGCTGAATAAAAGTTGAAAATGCGTACTAAACTTACAATGTTATTAAAACAATTTTATACAGTATTTGTGGTATTATTGATGTATAATCAATGCCTATGAGTAATCTATTGCAAATATAGCTTTCGATAAGCATTTATACAAACATTGGGGTGTGTTTTCAGGGGTAACTGTCGAGAGAAGCGCGTCAGGGCCTCGTCTAACCGCAGTGGCAATTGAGCGAATCGGAAACAAAGAACTCCGCCTCTAGCGCTAGAAAACGACCGCAATCGATCCGCATAATTTGTATAACATTTAATAATTATTATTATTTAAACAAAGTAAATTTTTTTTTACTTAACAAGTTTAAAGAGAATTCTCAATGATTGCTTACAAATAAACAACACAAGTTTTCTATCAAATGATCCACCTTTAGAGTCATATTGTAAACATCTTCTTGTTTGTACATATTTTCATAATATTATTCAAAATTATATTTACATTTTCGTACTTAGCCTGAGTCCACTCTATACCACATGATCTTTCAGTCGTTATTTAACTATATGAGTCTTTGTGTCCCTATGTTGCCTATTTCCCGGGGTGTTGGCCGACCTCTGAAAAACTTGCGCATATATTTACTTTTAACGGTTATCTATCGATGTTTTTGGTCATACCAGGAAGACATTTGCTAAGGAGAGATATATGTACATTTTTTTTAGATCGCTGGTGGTGCTGGCGATAGCTCGAATCGTTTACCCATATCGTGACTTATGTATCGATACTATCTGAATATATATTTCAAAAACCTTTGATTTAATGTGCCCTTATGCAAAATTTATCTACTTGTAAATTGACAATAACAATAAAGCAATAATATCAAAGATGCATTGCTTAGAATACAGACCTAAAAACTGAGATATTTTTTAATAATTTAGTCTTGCCTGAATGTATGAATAAGTCCTTGGAGACAATTAAAAAAATATACTCAGAAATTCGGAAAAAAAATATTATCAAGATCGGATTTACATTAACTGCTTAATATATTTTTAATCCAGAACAATTGAAAGAAATCGGCGATAATTTTGTGAGGGTTATCTGTGACCTTTGAAAAACGGTTGAATGACATTATTTATGAATTAAATATAACTTTTTTTTATTGTTTTGATTTACCGATAAATTTGTTTTAAAAGCGTGTAGGCGAATCTCTTCCCTCTTGTATAGCACCGCTGCGGAGAAGACGCCGCCTACGTAAACAAACCGAGCCCAAGATTTAACATTGCGTATTATTAAGGGAAATCGTGATCGAGTAATCTGGCGTAATAAAAATGAATTGTTGATATATTTACTAGAAAGGCCGACATACGAGATTTTCTGCGGGCACCGTTGCCGGAAATAGCAGAGAGAAATGTCGTTTAGTTATATTACAACTGCCACCGTTTCGCGGAATCCCAGATTTTAAGGGTTATAAAGTTAAATAATTGTGGAAGGATGAGTTTATCTTCCAGGAAAACATCAAGAAATGCTCTGTTTATGACTATTTATAAAAAAAGTTTTTGCTCAAAAATATCATCGGATTGGAGTGGATTGAGTCGATGAATTTTGTATGACTGCAGTATTTCGTTTGTTCATTAGTAGATTCGTTGAATATTCATTTTATGCTTTATAATTATTTTAAGTTTGTAGCGGCATTCAAGATCGATATATCGAGAAGCTTCCGCTGCGATCTCGCAGCAGCTCTACGGCACAGCTAGAAAAACCGTTACGTAAGTACGGCAAAGGATTGACGTATCGATTTGCGCCGACATATGCGCGCGGGCACGGGGGCTGAGTACGCTCGGTCTGGCGGTGGTCTGCCACGGCGAGTCCGACTTCTGCAAAAAGCGACCGGCAAGGAACAAAGGCCGGCGACTCGGGGGCACCCCGGGGCGGGGGCTCGGGGGCATCCAGGGGAGGGGACTCGGGGGCACCCCGGGGCGGGGGCTCGGGGTATCCCGGGGCGGGGGCTCGGGGACACTCTGGAGCGGGGGCTTGGGGGCATCCTGGGGCTGGGACTCTTGGGCACCCCGGGGCGTGGACTCGGGGGCACCCTGGGGCGGGGACTTGGGGGCATGCCGGGGCGGAGGCTCGAGGACACCCTGGGGCGGGGGCTTGGGGGCATCCTGGGGCTGGGACTCTTGGGCACCCCGGGGTGGGGACTCGGAGGCACCCTGGGGCGGGGACTTGGGGGCATGCCGGGGCGAAGGCTCGAGGACACCCTGGGGCGGGGGCTTGGGGGCATCCTGGGGCTGGGACTTTTGGGCACCCCGGGGCGTGGACTCGGGGACACCCTGGGGCGGGGACTTGGGGGCATGCCGGGGCGGAGGCTCGAGGACACCCTAGGGCGGGGGCTTGGGGGCATCCTGGGGCTGGGACTCTTGGGCACCCCGGGGCGTGGACTCGGGGGCACCCTGGGGCGGGGACTTGGGGGCATGCCGGGGCGGAGGCTCGGGGACACCCTGGGGCGAGGGCTTGGGGGCATTCTGGGACTGGGACTCTTGGGCACCCCGGGGTGGGGACTCGGGGGCACCTTGGGGCGGGGGCTTGGGAGCACCTCGGGGCGGGGGCACGCCGGGGCGGCGCCGGCTGGGGCGAGCACCCCGACGCGTGCGACAGGTCGGAAGCGACAACTCCAAAAACCGGATGTCCGTGAACGAAGCTAATTTTGTGACAAAGCTAACGCTTAAAGCACAATCTTAGAATGTCTCAATAGCATGTTTTTGTTCTTAACAATAAAACAATATAAATTTTATTATACAATCTCAATAACGAAAATAGAGGAATCCATGTAAGCTACCGCCTAAGCCACACCCCGTAAGCCCCACAACCTGCGACAGCCACACACCGTATTGTAAAATTAACCCTTTTTTTTCAATGTAAATTAAATTTCTAATTCCTGTATAAATATTTTTTGATGCGTAACAAAAAATTGTAATCTTCAAATCATTACTTCTTCTTCATCAAGTGCCTCTCCTCAGAGTAGGTTGGCCAACATTTCACTGAGCATATACTCATGCTGTCCCCGGGTAATTCTACACTTTATATTGGAAAGAAAAATCTGCGTATTGCTGCTGCCCAATAGCACTTTTATATAATCCTTTCCTTACAAAGCTTAGGCGTTTAGATCTGACACACTTAGGGTACAGAATGGCAGCCATGCACAATCAACATAAATCATTACAAATAGTATTAATTATTTTCTTACGATAATATTTATATGTGCAACCACGGCTTAGTTTTTAATGCGTACATTTTCAATATCCTCATATATAAATCGAAAATACATCATATGTATTTAAAATTAAACTTTTCTGATTCGATCGACTGGCCAACTCAATTAAAAAGTAATTCATATATCATAAAATATCATATTTACGTAACAAAACGACATGAAAGGAAAGCACATGAAAACATCAGCACAGGTATGCAACAAAACGGTTCTTGATAAAACATTATGCGACAGCTGTACCGAGAAACGAGACATTGCAGTCAAGCAGGGAGATTGCAATAGGATAAAATAAATATTTTGATATATTAAATAAATCGTTTTTACCGTCACGTGTGCACGTGGCGTTGTGTGATTTTTTAGTATGTGAATTGGTAGACATTCCTTCAGAATTTTAATTCTCTCACTGAGTACTTATGGTATAATTGTTTATAGAATGCATCGCTGCATTTTTAATTATCGTCTGTAGCAAGGCAACTGTTGCTTATTAGGGCCGCACATTAATCATAAAGGTTTGTCACATTTATGGTCGTCCTGTTTGCGTAGTGGCTCTCGTTATGTCTATGACCGTTCCTCTGGGCTCGGTTAATATTTAATTTCAATGTTTGAGAGAGCTGCCAAGGACCGCAGTCCCCGGAGAGGTCGTGCCCCGCAAGCTCTGGAAGCCCTCCACGAAAAAATACACAACCACCGTGGATCATTACGCGTCCCTCACAGTTTAGCGGATGATATTTATTATATAAATAATTGATTCGCGGTATAAAAGAATATGCTATTAAATATTTTACATCCCTCTCCGCTGTCGCCATTATGTTGCTCGCGCATGGCTGCCGTTCTGTACCGTGAGCGTATGTGAAGGATCGGTAATGTAGTAGCGAACTTGGAATGATTGGGGAGGGGTGAGGAATATTACATATTATATATATATATATATATATATATATGCGTGAAGTGTAGTAATATTTTGGGGCAACAGCAATACGCAGACTTTGCGGTGTAGAAGGACCCACTACACTGTTACATAGATAAATATTCAGGGAGATGGTCACCGACCTCCTCTGAGGAGAGGCAACCGAAAAAAAAGAAGACATTTAATTTTCAATTACTCAGCGTATTTTGAATGTGAAGAGATATAACAAAAGCGGTGTTGAATAAAACAAATCTCAAAATCAATTCAAATAAGCCAAAAGTAGGGGCCGAAGTATGAACAAATCAAATGGCGCAAGATTTCAACGCAGAATTCCTTCGGTGGGAAAACGGCGCCCAACATGGAAAGGTTGAAAAACATTCGCAGACACGCGACCCCGTGGGCCAGGGCGCGTGCGCTGCCGGGCTGCGGATATACGCCGGGCGCGCCCGAGCCGCCCCGAGTGGCGCCGAGTGGACCCGAGCGGCGCCGAGTGGGCCCGAGCGGCGCCGAGTGGGCCCGAGCGGCGCCGAGCCGGCCCGAGGGGCGCCGAGCCGGCCGGGGGTGGCCGAGCGGGCGCAAGGCCGTACGGTACGGACGTGGAAGGGATTCATTGATGCCCTCCGTCCTCCCGCGCAGCGCGTAGCGTCGCCCACCCGCCCGCTCTGAATGTACATCTGGGATTGCTCCGATATATACGCCTAAGCCTAATAAAAATAAATTATCAAAAAAATATATACATAAAACCAGCTAATAATAATATCAGCAATAATAAACAGCATTTTATTATCTTAAAACTGCTGCGACCGTTTACATACACGCAGGCGGTTCGAGGTATACCCGGCCTAACATAGAACAAAATTGCTATTATTTTTAACATCTGCCATCCTTCAGATGACACACGTCAAAATTTGAAGCAAAAAAAACATTTAGTATTGTTTTGGCAGCCATAAACGTGAAGCGTCTTGCAAAAATGCAAAAAATTGAGTATCGTTCGGTGATTAAGTTTCTTCGTTTGATAAGGTAAAACAATGCGGAAATCAAAGCTGAGTTGGATTCTGTGTACAGGGAGTCTGCTCCATCGTTAACAATAGTCAAGTTTTGGAAAGCTGAATTTGTTCGTGGTCTTACGGGGTCTTACGCCAGAAATGATAAAAAAATCCACGATATCATTATTACCGATCGCCGAATCAAAATCAGAGAGCTAGCAAAGGCTGTAAACTTTTCTTTGGACTGTATAATGTGTTTCAAATATGATATGTAAGAGTCAAATTGTTTTTTAGACGACGCGGATTCAACTTTACTACGATAATAATAAAAAAGAGTATTTTTAATATCCGGAATGCTTTCAACTGTAGCAAATGAAACCGCAGTGTTCTATTTTACGCTTTGCACAAAGATATTGATTTGTTCGTGTTTAAGTAGATACATGAAATAGCTTTAAAATAAATAAAAAAATATTCAACCGCTCGTAAGTACGTTACATAATTTAATCGTCAGCTGAATTATCCATTCCATGTTCCACATTTTTTTTCTTTTTCCGGTTGACCTCGCGCACATTTGGGAGGGAGGCTTCTGGCATTGGGCGAATTTAAAACACTCCAGCATAGTCCAAGTAGTACTAAACGACAACACCTTATTGTTATTTTATTTTAAACATCAAAGTGTTCGTCCTACTTTGCTGAAGACACGAATTTCAATACTACCTGCGATAACAGAGTAAATTTTAAATATACAGATTTGTTGGTATTACAAGGTTTAACAAGATTATAGTGATAGGATCTTAATTGAAAACATGACAAAAATTTGTAGCTTTATCTGTTTCGGGTTGGATTCAATGTTTAAGAATTAATTTAACAAAACATACTTTGATGCTAATCTTTATAAGTTATTGAGTCATTTTATATTTCTAAATAAATAAAAATATTACTTTAAATGTTTAATTTTACACTAAAGATTTTATAATATTTGTATGCCAAGTAACTATTTAAATAAATATAATTTCAGTTATAATAAATATTTAAACCTGATAACGGGTTACTTGAGATCAAATAAAACATGTCAACAATTGTATCCGATTTAAAATGAATGAAAAAAACTTTGATTTAAAAAATTCAACCAGATTTTTGATGATTTTCGTATGTGTTTGTCAAATACGCGGCGCGGGAGGACGGAAGGCATCAATGAAAAGGAAAACAAGTACACCTGAAAAAATATATACTCTTATAAACACGTATTTACATGCAGAACCGATTTACAAATATGGATATTGTTCTTTATCCTCTTCATCAAGTGCCTCTTCTCAGAGGAGGTTGGCGACCATTTCACTGAGCACTCATGCTGAGGTTCACTAAGGAGAATATAGTGTAGTGGGTCCCCGGGTCTTTCTACACCGCAGTTTTATATTGGAAAAAAAGTCTGCGTATTGCTGCTGCCCAATAGCATTATTATATGTCCTTTCCTTACAAAGCTCTGGCGTTCTCGTTGTTTTTTATAACGATTGATAAAACAGCGGTTGAAAGTCGGAAGTACGACCGAATTAGTGAGACTGGCCTTGGATAGGAATATATTCGATGAAGTGGTCACCAACCTCTTATGAGAAGAAGCAGAAGTTATAAACGCTGTATATGTCATAAACAGAAATGCACCTTTGCTCGTAATGACCGCGTGCCGATCGTTTTTACTTCGCATGGGCCGGCAGTGGCTGGACTCGCGTCCTTACTTCAGCCTACTTTCGATCCGGCCGTATTCGTTAGTGTTGTTCCGTTTGACCTGTTTTCCTGTCCGGCCCGATATTATCAAAAAGAAAATTATTATTCGTGTTCAAAACTCATGCTCTCCGTGACGTCATGAAATAGAACATTTCAGCGAATCCCATCGCTCATAAAGAATATATTATTGACAGGTTTATGCCAAATCTACAAATGTATATTACATTCGAGTTTTCGATGTACATAAACACACACACACACATATACAATTTCAATACATTTATTTAATAAGTATTAACATATGCCTCTGATTTGTTAATATTTATATGCAGAACAAATATAAACTAGTTTATCCTCAGAATGAACTAAATTATTTTCTCGAATTGAGGACGCGTGATCAGTGGGAGTATTTTCCGCATTGTATCCAAACGGGAGCCAGATCGCCATCAATCTTGTGAGCCTATCACACAGTGATATTAACTGGCCGTGATAATATTTCCAACCTAAAAGGAAAATCATAAAATCGAAAATAAAATTAGTATTCATATACTTCTTTATGAATACAATTCGTCCTGTCAAGGTCCCAAAAAAAACTAAATCGATTTACAAACTGTGATATAATATATTTGTGTAAATTTTGACAACCTGCAAATTATAACATAATTATGTATAATTTTATGTTATTTTATTACATATTTCATAACTCATAACTGTCTTACAAAACCATAAACTCTCAAATAACTTCTTTACCAAATAAAATTTCAACAAGAAAATTTTACAACGCCTGGTTATAGGCAATCGGATTTACATCTCTACACCTTATAAAGAAAATATATATTTTTTTAAATATAAGTAGATAGAGTTATTATTTTGGCAAAATATCTTTTGACTGTAATTATTTTTATTTTATCATCCTAATGAAATATAATAAAACGAGTACATCAATTTTTTTTGATCTGTTCCTGTTGAAAGTATGGTAATTATTTAAGAAAGATTCAACTTATTTATGCGGACTATATTGTTAATACTTTTATCCTATTGATACTGAAGAAATCATGGCTAATGTTAAAAAAAAAATTTCCGCATAATTTGGAAACTATTTCTTAAAATATTGACACGAACGAATTTTCAATTTTACCGAGAAAAACTAGAAAAACTTTTTCTATAAGAGATAACCGAGGGAAAAAAATCATTCGAAGAAATGTCGCGGCGTTCAAGGCACACACTCCCTAAAATAAGACAAAATGATCAATCAAAATCTCACACCATATCTTGGTAGAAGATATCAAATGAGAAGATCAATCGGTGGAAAGAGGAAAAGAGAGATATACACACACAAACAAAAACATGCAAAGTTTATATAAAGTATTTCAGACTCGAATTTTCTCTCCTCGATATTTCAACTTCTCGAAGGCTGTCCTTCGCCTAGTTTGCTAGACTTTAAGTATCAAGAGACATTCCAAAATATACTTATGCAATAATTTAATGATAAATTTATATTTTTATAAAAGTTATTCGATTTATACTATTGTCCAACTGCCAAAAAATAAACAATTCAATATTTAACTTTGATATTTTGAAGGCGTTGGCTATGGAAAGCGTTTATTTGTAAACATTAAGATATAATATTTCATAGCAGTATATTAAATACGTAAAGAAAATATTTAAAAAAATTATTTTAATTAAAGTATAATTAAAAACCACGGTAATTTTATTTGCGTAAAATAAAGGAATTGTTAATTAGTAAAAAACGGCGATAGCATCAATATTGTTCAATGTTCATTTGAATCCGAGGGTAAATACGAAAGTGAAGCAAAAACAACACCGCCATCGGTAACAATAGTAATGAGGAAACAATGAAACAAAAAGGCATTAACTAATTGGTGTGGTCTCCCCCGGCCACACCTCCGCCTCCACAATGTATGCAGCGAGCACGCACACACTCGCACACACACACACACACACGCACACATACACACACACACACACACACTCCCTGAATAATAACTCTATCCCAATGAGATTTCAAGCGACGAGAAATTAATTCTCATATGTACTCGTAAAGATTCATGTTTTAGCGTTTAAGCAAAGCAAACGGCTGAATTTTTAAAATATTATAAATAACAGGTACGCTAAGCTATTGTTGTCGTACTTATAACGCATGACCAAATAAGAAGGTTTAATTATTTTTATTCAAAATTCCATCCCGCCGATAAGGTTATGGTTTTAATATAAAACTTTTATTCAGCCGCTGCCTGCACAAGTGAATACTCAAAACCTGTATTTGATGTGGCATTTTAAAAATATTCTTGTACATATCTAACTCAATATCATTGATTGAATATAAATTAAATGAGTGAATGGTTTTGTACATGCATTGTGTCTATTTTATCGGTTCTAACTTTCAGTAGGCAATACACAAACTACGCTATTTTAATCAGTAACACATTTCATAATTTCCGCTATTAGTTCTTTGTCATTTTTATAATAACAATTAACTTATTAATATTAAAAAAAAATTTTTTTTAATAAATATATATATATTCTAACATTACCTTGAACAAAACAAGCATCTTTACTCAATATAATGATAAACAAGTATTTAAATACTGTCCCGACCTGCTAATCTATATTTTTATTTTTATTTTGGAAACATACGATAATCAATACTTAATTATACCAATTAAATGCCTCTGACGAATAGGTTATATACAATGATGTTTACTATTCAGTAGAAAGAATTAGAAATTACATTCAGTAGGATTGGTGTTGGAAATAGATTAGTGCATTTGCTTAATAGCTGTAAATATAAAAGGTTACAAAACATACGAACACATTTGATAAAAAGAATATACGACCGTTTATAATTTATATTAAAATGCAATTAAGTCACATGACAGATGTCTGATAGTAGTGTGCAGAATGATAATTCATATTAAAAAAAGTTTACTGGGGTTGGCTATTGGCGTGGTAATCTGAAATAACATTCAACAAAGGTGATCACTTTATAAAACGATAGTGTAAATAATAATAGGTGCTAGGCTTCAAACGATTTTAAAAATGTTTCTATCAGAAAATAGTAAAAATTGGTTTAAAAAAACTTTATTATCGATGTAATTATTTATTTTAATTTATTGATCGATACTCAGAGACGTGTGATGGAACCTAAAATTTTCCTAAGCTTTTGTAATTTTGTTCAGAAAATCCAAATAAATTTATTTATAAACAATACGTTGTTTAGCAATTTAAAATTGATCAATTGGAGTAAATGATTTATATTTGAATATCGCAATAATTTATCAATCAAACCACACTAAGCTAAAACAGCTTGATGACATTGTTGGTATGTTAATCTAAAATTCAATATTTCTGTATAAAATGCCTAAATGCATTTATACGCATGCCTTATTTGTGTATTCAACTCTACTGGTCCATTTGTTTTCAATGATTTTATTTCCATCATTTTTGTTTCCTTTATAGAATAGGTCATTTGATACAGATAGTAAACTGCCCTGTCATTTAATATCCTTTCGACTACATACGGTACGCAACAAAATTGAAAAATGGAGACACAGGCCGGCGCTGACTGGAAACCTTTTATAGTCAACCCTTTGACAAACGACGGAAATATTAAAATGCAGAAAGACTCATAGAAAAACCACAATATAGGGAAATATTTCCACAAATGACATTAACATTTTTTGTTGGATTATCGTAATAATCTGTGGACAACAAAACTTTAAAATACACAAAAAAAATTAAGAAACTACTCGCCCCATGATCGGTAGATACAAATACTAATTGTAAAATAAAATAATCAAAGTGTATTTCCATGTTTTAACAGCTTTATTTCAATAAATCTTGTTATTTATCACGAAGTTTATTCATTATTAACTAACCGCGTGTCCATACATCATCACTATTTACCGACTAATTATTAAACATAAACATTTCTGCAGCATTTATCACGTGTAGAATCTCAATTTTCTTGTTAAATTTTTTATACACTTTCATATAAACCCGGTGAGAAAATTCTTCAAGGCCGTAAAATATTTTCTAGATACGCATCTCGGTATGTGATAAATTTTAATATTTCATTATTTTCCCTCAAATATTCGTGTTTCCTTGTAAATATATTGGTAATTATAAAAATATATCAAAAATAACGCTTAAGTCGAAACCGACGCCGTTTTTTTAAATAGAAAGTCTATTCACTTACTTTTTATCGCGATATATATTATATCAATTTATTTTAAAATATATTTAAATGCATTAAAATGACATGCATTGCGTGGAATATTCTTTTATATTGTAATATTGTAAGATTAAATCTTAATAAATGCTAGTTTTTTTACATTTAAACAATAACAACCATAAAAAATAACAGAGTAAAATTAAATTATGTAAAACCACGAGGTTTACACGTGAAACAGTTTAATAGATACAATAATATGATTTTATTTTTAAATAAAAATATATTATTTTTAAAAAATGGACTTTAACAAAGAGACATGTCTTAACCTTAAAGTCATAAAACTTTTTATATATTATATAATTAAAACCGAATTATTTATTTACAAGTTATCTATTTCTTCCTTAAATATACTTATCCTTGAAAATGATTGCAAAGGAAATTGGCTTACATAAATAAACGTAACAAGACTTTTACTTCCCTCATATAGCCCTACAAATTACAGAGTATATACGCGCAAGTGTAATTATTGTGGACGTCCAGAGCTGTTCTCGCTTGATTGTTTGCTTAGGCCAGCCCTTTTTTTTAATGCAGCCATCCCCGTACCCTTTAAATGTCTCAACCTATTTCGTTAACAAGAATCGATCCAAACCCTGCAGATTTCAATTCGATGCTGTCTTTTAAAAATAAAACAATATATTTTTCACCCATGAAAATTTTTCATAAAAACCTGGTTCAATAATTTTAAGATTTACGTGTACTCATATATAAAAAATAAAAGTGAGCTTTAACTTCAAAAAACCACATATTTTTTATTACCCGCTCTCCCCATTGTGTTGCTTGTGCATGGCTGCCATTCTGTACCCTGAGCGTGTGTAAAGGATCGGTGATGGAGTAGTGGACTTGGAATGATTGTGGAGGGATGTACTCTTGAAGTACTTTGTCGGGTTTGAGAGAACTCCTTCTATTGTTTCTGTAGATTGCTGCATAAGGAGTTTCAGATCTAAACGCCAGAGCTTTGTACGGAAAGTGTTATATAATAATGCTATTGGGCAGCAGCAATACGCATATTTTTACAATGACCCAGGGACCCACTACACTATTTCCTCTTAGAAAACCATAAACACTGGTTCAGCATGAATATATGCTCAGTGAAATGATCGCCAGATTCCTCTGAGGAGAGGCACTTAATAAAGATGAATAAGTTTGTTGTCAAACAGTATGTGTCTACGCTATAGTATTTTTAAATATATTTTCATAAGAATGTATAATATTTTTCGCATGTATTAGAAATTGCATAGTTTCTTGGCGTTTTATTCGATGCCTGAAATGTAACTATCCGCGATTCGCTTTTTATCTCCTACCCCCGACATGTACGACACAAACATCATCATAACTAATCGCGCAGCTAAGCGTCGAGCAGCAGCCATTCTACTGCGGCGACTATAAAATTTTACCGTGTATCAATATCGCATTTACTCTCAAGTATAAGCAATACGAGAATAAAGCAACCACTCTGGTGAAACTCCAAATGAGCATCGCGTTCATGAAGCGGCGGGCGGGCTGGCCACCCTGCCGGTTCATAGGGCAGAATTTCCCCAGAGATGCTCCGAGCGGAGTCTTTCTTTATCGATTGCGACTCCCTGAAGCCATTTTGGTCCGTCCATTGCGTGACACTTTTATTTACATCATAAAACAAATATATATGAGAAGGACTTGAAAATAATTGAATAGACGATCTCTCTCATCTCGGCAGCTGCGTTTGATATGATAGGTTTGTCAATTTCGTATATAATTCATTATTTATCTGATCCAGAAAATTGAAAATAATAGTAATGGATTATAAATATTTGCTCACTTGTTAATGCTTGTTAACAAAGATACACTTGTATAGCCAATAAATAGTTTTAAAAGGGTGTGTATATGTTTTGCTTAAAATCAATAACAACGATTTAATATTGAACCATAAAAAAAAAAATTATTAATCAACGTGTATTTCAGGTTTTCAACGCGTATAAAGGGCAATTATTATATCTATAGTAAATTAAATTTGATAATTTCTTCATTTGGCAAAAAATGTTTCATTTTAGTGATCTCTACACGTTTTTTAAAATTATTTCATAATAAATAGCTTCATAGTCTAATATATAATTCCGAATGGAAATATAAACAAATTACGCAAATAGAATCATATAATCCTGTCCTGTTCAGAAAATAATATGTGGTAAATTTAGATTTTTAGATTAGTAATGAAACAACTTTAATCGGAGTAGATTTATGGATTCCATGGCATGTGGTCACGATAAGGGAAGTGGAAGTCGAAACAAGAGTACGCTGGAGGCGTGATTGGCGTTAAAGTTTGAGATATACGTCAGCTTGACAAACCCAGCCCCTTTCACTGAAACTCCAGTCATTTCTCTCAGCAAAACTAACCTTCAAATCTAAAATCATCCCGGTAATCGATTTTTTTTATAAAATATTAAAAACAAGAGAGTTTTATTCCGCACAGAATGATCGGCTCAGCGTGTTTTCTCGATTGAAAATGGAGTTGAAACGTGTAGGGGTATTTTATATCGGGCGTGGCCACTGTGGCATTCTGCGACTTAGAGCTCGCACTCCGAATGTGACCCTCTCCTTGTGTACATAGTAAAGTACACTCGGCTGTGAGCCGATACGAATGCGCTATCAAACGTCCTTTTCCAACGCTGGGGACATTCAAAAGAGTGGAAAGATTGCCAAACGGCTAAAAGCTAGAATCTGTCGAGAGATTTTAGATTTGGGGCGGGATATTCGCACTTAGAGTGTCTCTCTTTGAAATATCGTCCCCTCTATTATTAATTACTGATTATTATGCTATTGCAAGAAATATATATATAAATCGTAAACTTTATTAAATTGTAAAAAACTCTCATATTATTAAGTTAAAAATCTAGCATTAGAATTAATAAAAACCTACCTATTAACTGTCTAAGTTGTATGATAAATAGCTAATTAAGTTCAAATAGTTTTTTGGTTATATAAATGTAGTTTATAACTGACTTTATCTAGAATAACACCCACAACCCGAATAAATAAGAATAACGCAGTAGTCAACATCTAAAGTACGTAAATGCAAGATTAATGTCAGGTAGAAATAATATTTGGTCAAATAGAGCAAACATTATCGAATAAAAATTTACATTTGGTGCAAAGTTTGTGAATTTGAATTGATGATTAACTTTAAAAAATCCAAAACCATCATAACTAATATAAAATAAACGTAATTTTCAATTATTTAATTTTTTTGGGAAATATAAAATGATGTAACTCTGTACGCGAGAATTAGTATTTTGCTATAAAAAAATTACTACTATCATAAAAGGCCATATCTAGCGATAAAATATGTAATTGAATTTATTTTTATTTCAATACATATTTAATTCGGACGTAAAATTTATGTGGGTCTATTCGAGCATTAATATACAATCTACCGTTATAAAAGTGGCATTCGGAATAAACTATAAACGTCAATTCTTCACAAATCAAAAACACTTTCCTGCCTTCCCACGAGGGCGGGGGAGGGCGAGGCTGACAATCTGGGTGGGGATGAAAAAATGGAAACTCATTTAATCCCAAGGTAAACTTACTCTTTATACACTCAAATAAATGTTAAGCGCATATAATATTTCATAGAAATTTTAAATTGTAAGAAGTTGGTCTATGTCTAACAGGCCAACTTCTGTGGCGCAAGTGGCGAGCTGTTAGATGCTTGCAGTTATGAAATATACAATTAAATTACTATTCAAATACCGAGTCCAGCATCTAAATAACAACAACAAACAATCAACAAACCAGATTTAAATACACCGTAAACCGCCACATATGCTGTGTTATTGAATTTCTATCTTCTACGCTTCATCAAAAATATGAACAACAGAGCATCTACCATATATTAACATGGACATACTTTATTTTATTAAATCGACAATATAAATCAATCGGCTGTGATACTCAAGAATAAATTATTTTGAATAAAATATTATTCGCTGTTATGAAACGTAAGGGAGAAACTTCGAAAAGTTTGCTCCAATCAGAAACCCAAATAAAAAATATTTTTCAACAACGCTCACACATTATTTTCCGAAGATTCTTTAAAAGATATTTAAAGATAAAATTAAGAAGATAAATATATAGACCAGAAACGTTAACTTGAGAAATCAGAGGCTAAAATACAAAAAAATAATGAAATCGATTGTATACATAGTAACATGAACCTTTGCTTTAGTCGATACGCGCATGAGTTTACCACAGCTTTTTGTTTCCAATGTAAAATGAAACAACAACAAAAAAAGCTACAAGACAAATACAATCCATTTACAGTAATCTATTCATAGATCAACCGTTAAATTGACTAAACAATTATTCGATTAAAAAAACAATGGTTTATTCTTCGTAATACGAGAATATTATTCATGCAGCAAAAACGATAACAAATAATTGCATTCTGGTTGTCAATAGTCACAATTGTTATCTCATAATAGAAATGATTATTAAGCTGTTTTTTTTTTTTAACGTTCAGTTAAATAATAGTTTGAATTATTGTTTAATTTAGATTAAAACCGACGTTCATAAGTTTTATAATCAAAACTTGCATAGACTGACGGGGCCCACGCCGGCACCATGTTCCTCGTGTCCCCGGCCATCCGGGCTGAGGGACTTCCCCCGGAAATGGAATAAACGTCACGCGGTCTAATATTACAGGAGAAAACCAGTGTTGTCATACGTGACAGGTAACAGGTGAATTCTTTTCATTAAAATACAAAGAGAGCGTGTCGTGTAATGCGTACAAACGTACACCCTGTGCGGAAATTTGTTATATTTTAAATTCTGAAAAACGTGAGATATATGTTTTTATCCTTTCTGAAATATTAATTCCGTGTGACATAATGCAGATACAGTACAAATTATATAAAAAAAGGATGTTATCAATTAAGAAAATATTTATCATAAATTCAGTAGAAATAATATTTCCATATTAAAAGTTCCACTAACACCAACCAAACGTTATGTAATCAAAATACACAAAAAATTGATAATTTTTTCAACGGATCCCTTGAAATTCGCATTTCGATGACGTCACAAGTTTGCAGCGAATCGTGACAACGACGTGAGAATCCCCACAGTTCAATTTAGCACCTCAAACTTAACGTATTGCAAAATATAACGAACACGGGCTGCCAATGGCTCGGAGATTACGGGGAGAACCTATTTGAAGGTCACTGCGGATTCTTTCCTAGCTCTTGGGCACATTTTATTTGCAAGAATTACACATCAAAAATATATTTTTTTTGCTTTTCATGCATAATTAAAATTTTGTGCATATTCATTTACTGGTGTATTCATGCATGTTTTTTTCTTTTTTTTTGTAATATTTGTTTACACACGCTTATTATCAGTCCGTGTCGGTTGGCATCGCGGAATATTGTGGTATTGAATGAGTAAAAGGAAGCATTTCACGGCACAAAACGGAGTGAGGAAGCGAGGGGCTCTGCAGACAGCGCGGCCCCCGGCGGGCGAGCGGCCGGCTCGCGTGCTATCGATCTCCCGAGAAGGGAAACAACCGCCCGCCATTATATAATAAACCATCATTTCACGGAAAAACATCGACAATGTCCGCGCTTTACTGCGGATTTGAACGCTCCCATACTGTGCCATGGCGGCGGCGAGGCGCCGGCACTTGACTTTCAAAACCACCTACCAATTAGACAAACACCAAGTGGAAGTGCAAGATCCTATATTACATACAATACTTGTTAGGGCTATGCTTACTATACGGTATATAACTGTCAATAACAATATTAAGAAATTCGCTAAGTGAGTAGTAAATTCAATGCTCAAGAGATATAACACTGAAACCACGCTGGGGATTAACCAAGTGTTATGTCATCTTAGACAAGCTTGGACACTCAATACAGCTACTATGCAAATAATTAAGGCAGCAAAATTATGGCTGTACAGGGGAATCCTTAAAATACCATGGGTTGACCGCGTCACAAATGAGTGAGTCTTGACCACAGAATGCGCAAATAAAGAGTTAAAGATCTTCTTTTTTGGTCACATTTTTTACAGCTGAATTTTTTATGAAAAATCGAAGAAAAAAGCGGCATTGGAATGAGGAAGAAGATACAAACATGTTTGATGGAGTGATCACCTGAAGAAAGTTGTTGGGTGTATTGCAATTGCATGGATTGACCGCGTCACAAATGAGAGAGTCTTGCACAGAATGCGCAAAGAAAAAGAACTTCTATTTTGGGCATATTTTTCGTAACAGTGAGTGAGTAAGACAAGTAAGGACAGCTACTACCTGAAGAATTGAGGCGGCAGAACTGTAATAATTATTATTTATAGGAGAATCTTTAAAATATTATAGGTTAACCGCGTCACGGGTGAGAGAGAATGCGCAATGAAAGAGAACTCTTGACGTTGGTAATGAAGCGGAAGTTCTCCTTTTTTGGCCACACTTTTCGAAACGGTAGGAGTATAGCATCATGCAGCTGATTGTCCAAAGAAAAAGCGGCATTGGAAGGAAGAAGAATTTACGCCAGTGGCTGGAGGTCGGAAGTACGGCCAAATTAGTGAGACTGGCCCAGGAAAGAGATATGTTCGATGAAATGGTCACCAACCTCCTATGAGGAGAGGCACCATAAGAGGCAAATATTAACACTGTTTCATTTCGTTATTTTATTTATTAGTTTCCCCATTACAAAAATCAAATAACATAGAATAACGACACTTCGTTTTATTCAACTGAAAAGTTACTTATGCATTAATGTATATTTCTTGCTGCTAATTATTATTTAAAATTTATTTTCACCGTTGTGTTCATCAAGCAAATGAGCAAAAAAAAAATAACAAAATAATTTAATTATATATTACTGGTGTACTTTTTAATCAATCTTGAATCTATCTAGTCGTTATCCAGTCGTTATTTATTAACTTATTCTACAATTCGTGAAAAAATATTTCATTTACTTATTTTTTCCTACACAAAATCAATAACAAAAATAGAGAAATCCATGTGCGCGTCCACCTAAGCCACATGTTGTAAGCCCCACAACCTGCGCCAAGATCAGGGGATCGCCACACACCGTATTTTAAGCATAGCCCTAACAGCTTTTATTAATTTATATTTAAAAAAAAGTACTTTTTAATAAATCAGTTATATCGTTGGTATTTATTCGTGCAGTCGTAAATAAAAATTATTTAAAAAAAAAATGTATGATTAATAATGCTGTATTGTTGATAGTTAATAAATTGTAAGCCAGGCTTGAGTACAATGGAGATAATATGATTAATTATTAATTACTTTATTATTTTCACAACTTTGCGAAAAATCGCAACACTTCTACGCGAAGATTTAACCTTGCGGCCAGAGGTAATAAAACTTGTGAGGACGTAATATATTTAATTTATCAATATAGCGATATAACAATGACTCCAGCTTACATTGGTAGTTTATTATAAAATATTTAAGCTTAAAAAAAAATTGTTAAATTGATCATCGCGTTTCCTCGGTTCAGTTCAGATTAAAAGCGCCTTCAAAAAATGCGATTATAACATTATGAAATATACAAAGGTGGTTTTTAAAATATGTATTGGTGTTATTTGTTTTAATTTTCGTCGCCTGATATATTCCTGCGTCATAGTTGACAACAGCAGCTAGAGTGAGCGTCCACGGGGGCTCGGGAATATATAGACCTACGGACGGAGGCCCGACGACCGCGACCCTTTGTCGCGGCTTCACCGTCACTCAAAGCGAATTTTCGATAACACAATCCACATGAATACACTTCAACTGATGGGTCAGCAACACACTCCCCGCCTGCCCCACGGCCCGGCGCCATGGCCAGATTTACAAACATATACACACGGACACCGATCCTAAGGATGGCGCTGAAAATTACTGAAAGTTTCTGCTGAAAAAAAAAAAACGAAGTGTGGCTATCACCTGATTCTGCGCGCAACTGTTGGGCTTACAAGGTGTGGCTTAGGTGGAAGCGTACGTGGATTTTTCTATTTTAGAATATATGTGTAAAAAAATCCAGATTGATATTATAATATGTAAGTATTCAGGTTGATATTTTTGAGTAAAATACTTGAGTGATTTTCCACGTGTTCGTTTTTATTTGTGACCGGTTTCGCCAAACTTTCACGTTGGCATTATCTCTGTTTGATTATTCAAAAATAGTCAAATGGAATTCCACCAAGTACTCTCTATCAAAAATATTGAATTTCTATTCAGGTTGAGTTACATTGAACAGGCAAGGTTTACTAAACGAGACATTATTAAATAAGTTAACTTATAATAATATATAAAGTACGACGTAAAGAAGTGTTATCGACAGCTATTATAATTTTTACGAAATATTTTATGAAAATTATAATTATCATGATTATAAATTATCCTGTTCATTAGTTTTGTATGTTTAACTTTCTATCGGTCAGCACTTCCATTCGAGACTTTAATGCTCTTATCTGTAACTAGAAATTTTTTATTAACTTATGTAATAAATTACATATCGCATTCCAGATTAAAATAATAAGTTATTTATATATAGGGAGTAACGTCTTGTACAATGGTTACTTTGTAATTAGATACTTGTGTGAAAATAAAGATAACTTTTCTATCGAATTTCCCAATATTAAAAAGATCCCGAAGCTTTATTTATGACGATATTAATTTTTTTAATGACCAAATTACCGACCGCTACAAAAAAACCGTTAATAGAAGTAATTTTATTAAGTTTCTGTGTATAAATTAATATTCAATATATATCAAGTCATCGATACAGACTCAGACTCATGTTTGTTCCAAAAATAGTCTAATGAGGAATTATCGAATATAAAATATTGTTTATAATATTATCATTAATTGAATTCAAAAACAAATATGTGATCTATGATATTTCAAATTATATATATGTAAAGTTTCCCGAAGGATTAAAGGGGATTTTACAACTTCGAGAAGAGATTACTATTACAGAATCTTAAGAATTAATCATTTCGGTGTTTTACAATTTTCGTTGTTCACAACTAAAATGGGTGGAATATTTAGAAATCAACGACAGCGTTTCCAAACCCTAAAAGCCCGGAATATTTTATTTTGTAATATTTTTGAATAAAATACTTGAGTGATTTTCCACATTTTTGTTTTTATTAGTGACCAGTTTCGCCAACCTTTCACGTTAGCATTATCAAACATTACTCTGTTTGATAATGCCAACGTGAAAGGTTGGCGAAACCGGTCACTAATAAAAACAAAAATGTGGAAAATCACTCAAGTATTTTATTCAAAAATATTACAATGGAATTCCACCAAGTTCTCTGTCAAAAATATTGAACCTATTTTGTTAACAAATATTCAACGAACTATTTAAAAAAAATCTCAAATAAAACAACAGTCAGCAAATTATGTCAAATTAAAGAAATATATTTTATGACTATATTCCCGGCTAATTTTAAATACTTAAATAAAGATAAAATAAATAGAAATACTACCGTTAGAGTGAATTATATCAACCTAAAAAAATATATTATTTTCTTTATTTTATGCTAATTCACAATAGTTGTTTGGGCTATGCTTATAATACGGTGTGTGGCTGTCGCAGGTTGTGGGGCTTACAAGATGTGGCTTAAGCGGTAGCTTACATGGATTTCTCTGTAGTAAAAAATGTCTGAAAAACCTTTTTTTAGATAACAAGGATACATATTTAAGAGATAGAATATCAACCTACTATACACTAACTCAATAGGCTTGAACAGCACGAATCTTTTTATACAGGTACTTGCTCAATTTTTACAGAATTTTCAGTCACATTCTCAGTGTAAAATTAAAATTCTGAGATCAGTGCTGTCGCTCGCTCTGCATGAAGTAGATATATTTAATTTTCAGTCTCTGTGTTTGTCGGGTGAGCACACTGTTGGTGATTGAACGACGGCGCCGCACGAGCCCAGCGGCCTTGAGCCTCGCGCCCCTCCGTGCAACCACAACCCTTCGCCATTAATCTGATCCTTATTATTTTTAAGTGCTCGACATAAAATTACAAAAATACGCTGCTGGTTGAATACTACGCGTATGTATTTAACATAATTGCCAGCAAAAACCTGACATCGGTAAATAATATGTTCTCTAGCTTATTGATTGAATCTATAAATTATCGTGTTTTATTATCAGCAGCTACTGTACTACTACACCATTTATATACAACATATACATTTATTTTTATTTTAATGAACACCATTCAAATCGTATCTCGTTTTTTGGTAAATAGGTATTTTTTTAAAATTTATTTATTTAATATATTTAAAACATAGTAGAATATAACGTACTTAGTATTATGCGTAAAACCGAAATGATATTTTACATGGAATTTCTTTCACGTTTGTAATTATAAACGCTTTTATATAAACTATTTATTGAATTTCAAAATACACATTTAATGTAGATTTTGAGGCAATCGAAAATTAGAATTTTAACCCAAGAAACTTTTATAGCCATATTTTTAATCAAATTTATAATATTTATTAATTACTCGTTAGAAAAATATAATTAATAGTATAGGTGAAGTTTTAGGAAATGTGCCTATTAATAAATTAATTAATTTGTGCTACTTTATGTTCATATTTAGCTTCCTAAAAACGAGGTCAAAGAGTTATATTTCAAGCTTGAAATATTTTAAGTTTTACGGCGTTCAGTTTTAGATTATATTACAATTAGTGTAAATAAGGAATCGACCATTAATCTCCAATCAACGACAGAATGCAAATAGTGAATGCTTTGTTCACGTAATCCAGGGCATTAGCGGAGAGCTTTCGATATCATTCCATTAACCCCCATCGCTTGTCGAGTCACTCAAACACAATCCGAGTCATATTTGCAGATAACCGTTCCCTAAGCTTGGGGCAGATACACCATAACAGCCCTTAAAACAAATACGACCATTAATTATATTTTTAACTAAAGAAAAAAAAACATCGCTACATGATATTTTCATATTTATGATACTTTTCACTTGGAAGATGCAATGAATAGATCATTGTTATATATTTTAAACTAAATCAAAGAAAAATAACAAATTTTGTTTTTTGATACAGCATTGAGGCATTTTTTATGTTTACGTAACCGCACCGGCAGACTTACCTCATTTTGAAATATGTTATATACGTTTTATACATTCATAATAAGAGGTTATAAAATTCAATCTTGTATGTATAGATTTATTTACATGATATTTTTATTTAATCAGTTTCAAAAAAATATTTATCAATAATCAGTGTTTTCTAGATATTTTTAAATATTTATCTAAATATGTTTTATGCAGAAAATTAGTGTTAATAATAACTATAATTGAAAAATCAATCAAATCTGAAGTACTAAAGTTTTAATAGATATATGTTTAGTTTTTGTATAATTTAGTACACAAGCATATGAAAAAAATAATATCCGCAATCTTCATTCAAATTATCACAAAATTTCGTCAAAACCTAAAGACAGAAACCCGAGGCGAGGTCTGGATGCATTAGTTTACCATCGACTGCGATTAAAGTCAGGATTGTGTAAAATTGGTTTGCATGATATTTCTGTTTCTTTATTTAATATTAATGCGCTGAAAAGCTTTGTGTTTCCGAGGGCTTTGTGTTTGACATCGACCAATGGCTTCTCAGAAGCCTCGTTACTTCTATAACATTCGTACGTGCGTATTATTCAAATGGAAATCCTGGGTTTTTACTGAAATGAATGCTTCCTGCCTTGCCTTTTCTCAGCCTGCATTCTCCGTCAACCTTGTATCCATCAAAGCATTTATGCTGGTCATTCCGAAATCGGAACTTCTTCGCGAATACCTGCACGATATCGGGTAATATTATTCACGAAAGCCTGTACATGCCCGAGGCAGCCTTTCGCGTCATCGCTTATTTATAGAAAACCCAACAATAGTCTGCCGCGCGCCTACACCGCCAATAATAATTATTCCTAGGGCCATAATCAACACTCTGACTGTTTTCAAATATTTAGATATTTTCAAGAATATTACAAGAAATGACAAAGAAAGAAAATACCTCCGCGACACGAGCGAGGGGTAACAATAAATCGATGCGTCCTGTATACCAATTTTGTCAAAAGTGAACAATCGTCGTCGTCTTTACCAAACTGAAATCACATAGTTTTGTAAGATACAATTCAAAATACGTATAATTAAAAATCTTGCTATGAATATTGTAAGTTGAACGCAGTAATTAATAAATATTATTTTTCGTATTTAATTTACGTGTGAGCAAACCCAAAACGGAGTTTGGTAATAAAACTCGGTCCATAAGAAGTATTTTTTTTTTTACTTGCAAAATTAAAGTTTTGGCCTTTCCGGTGTGTTACTTAGTTATATAAAGAAAATCCTGTTTGAGAATTATTAATAAACAAATAATTTGTGGGTTGAAAACCTTCAGGAAAATTTTACTCCTTCGTAAAAAGTTATTATAAAACAGTAATTACGTGTATTAATAATGTTTTATAAAATTAAGGTAAACTTAATTAAATTATTTCAAGGTAGCTCCTGTGCTATTGAATTGTGATTTAACAGAACAAATTCTCCAAAGAAAAAATATATTCACAAAAAAAAAAAAAAACATTTTAGTTGTGCCCAAACAGATTGCTATGACTGAAATCTCGAATGCGATGTCCCACGAAGGGATAAATGATAGCTCAATATGCTTGTAATATACAAATAGTCGGTAAGGACGGAGCGGGTGGGTGCGCGGCTCGCGTTTTCTGCAGTCAAGCCGGAGCCTTATCCGCATTTCCTTTATGCTTATTTGTTAACTCCAAAGCCGATTTGTTACAATCGGTATAGCGTTTGCAAAACGGATGGGACTCTCGAAGCTTCTTCATACTCATATCTACAAATCCTGCGGGAGATACACTATCGGAATAATTTCAGAGTACAACTAACCGCTAAAAAAAGAAAATAACATCCGATACGACAAAAATTGTAAATAATAACACAAGGACAAAAGTAATCATTCAAAGCACGCGGATACGTGAAAATATCCACAAGCGACAAAAGCGAAGCACTAGCGAGAAGTTGAGAAAGTATTTACCTATGGAGGTAATGCGGAAGAACTGACAATTCGCATCGGTCTACCTTCGGGAGAATCGGACGGGTGGGTTTTCATTTTATCTGCGCAAAGTTTCCGAGTTTCGCATTCGGCAATGAAGAAGCGGAGGTTCGCATCGCATCGCAAACCGAGAGCGATCGACCCTTCGGCCTGGAAGCTCTCCTGGCTTACATAACCCGAGCTCGGGCTCCGCGCGCGGCGACCGCTCCTGCCGACCGTCGCGGGGTCCTCCCGAATCGTACCGAACCAAAGGAAAGGGGTTACCTCGACAGCCTCCCCTCGGTCGCTCACTCCTGCAAACTTTACTCCGAGCACTGAATATTAAAAACTGTTTAGCGTCAACCGGTATCGATTATTTTGCACTGACGACGGAATCGACTCCGGGTACCGGCGGCGGGACCCTCGACCGGAACTCCGGGAGTGCGGCGGCCTCGGGAATCGGGCGACCGGCCGGGACGATTCGCGCACTTTGTTTACGTTCTGGGGCGGCGGGGGCTCCGGGGGCCGGGCTCCGGGGGCCGGGCTCCAGGACCGAGCTCCGGGACCTGGCTCGGGGGCCGGACAAAGCGAAGCGGTTATGCAATGCGAGGCTCGGCGGGCGGCGCGGGCGGCCGAGGGGAGTACATGCAGCAAAGGGGCTTACCGAGTGATCGAACGCGGAGGCTCGGCGGGACGTCGCTCCTCACGCGGCCGCGGTTCGGACTGCTGCACTGGGGATCGAGTACCACTCCTACCGCTCCGGGATGGTGGCCGCCTCAGCGCTACAGGCTCACGGCATTTCCGGAGAAATGTCTACTAGTGTCGAGTAATAACGGGTGGAAAAGTGCGGAACGCGTTTCGAGTCATTTGACGCTCGGGTGTTGTCAGGTAGCGGGGCCGCGCGGGGACTCCGCCAGGGGCGCTGGCGGCACGCGGATCAATGAAAACTCGCTAATGCAGGGGTCGCCCACCGCCGGCTGCCCACCTACTACTGGAGAAAATTACTTTTCAAACTTCCTTAAGTATACAAATCAACACATTGCCTACTGCTTTTCAAAACGGTTGCATAGACATAATTATTCGATCCTCGCTTTTACTATCTCAAATCTAAATTATTACTGTACAACGACACATCCGAAACAAATTATTTGTCCAAACATTTCCTGTACTTTTCTCGTAACTTTCAGTTGAACACCAACTATTTTATTAATCTATCTTCGATCTCAATGCGTATCTGTGTAAATAAAAAAAAAAACAAAATACAAAGTGAAAGTTGCGTTTGAAAAAATCTGGAATACTCACAAAAATAATTTCAGGAATCCCTTCAGCAAGGTTCCGCGCCCCCGATCGAGTCAACCGAAAGGAAAACTCTTTCGGGCCTTTCCGCCGCGCGTCGGGCCCGCTCGGCCGCACTCGGGGCCGCTCGAGCCCTGTCGTATAATGCGATATCGATACGAACGTTGTTTAAGTTTTTATGCGAATTATTTATAGTAGCCCCCCGTACCGCGGACCGGCAGGAGGGGTCCGCGGACCTCCGCGCCCACCGGCTTGGACGCCACTGGACGGAGACATCGACGCGCAGGTTAACCTGGAAGGAACGAATCACATTATGCAACTTCATTCATCATTTCCAAAAACCATAACCTACATCATTTCAGGTGCCGGGCTATGCGGATGCTTGTCCCGATCGCCTCCCTTTTGAGAAGTTTCGAGCTGGTCATGCAGTTTCATGCTTCGCATGCATACACGAAACGACATCCAGATTGCAACACATTTTGGACCAAAAATAGAGCGTGAGTATATCACAAGTTATCGTGTGATAATATTAAAATATATATATATATATATATAATGTTTTATATTAAAATATTTAATCAATCATCATCAACACTTTTAAAACAAGCAATGAACATTAAAAAAATATTGTTTATTGTGTTAATACCGATATTAAATTATATAATTGGGATAAATTTATGTTTATACATACACACACATTTATGTTTCCGTTATATTTTTTTATGGGTTTATTGTTATCATAAATAAATTATTTGTTTTTAAAATTATGTTATTGACAAAATAAGGTTTATTACTTTTTAATATATACTTTTTTTAAAAAATATATATATAAGGTTTTATATTAAAATATTTAATCTATCATCAACTCTTTTAAAACAAGCAATGAACATTAAAAAAATATTGTTAATTGTATTAATACCGATATTAAATTATATTATTGGGATAAATTTATGTTTATACATACACAGACATTTATGTTTCCGATATATTATTTTATGGGTTTATTGTTATCATAAATAAATTATTTGTTTTTAAAATTATGTTGTTGACAAAATAAGGTTTTTTACGATTTAATATATACTTTTGGGTAAAAGATCCACAAATAAAGCGTCGAGAAAAAATTACAAGCAATGATTAAAAAACTGCCTCGAATAAATGATAAAACATCATTTCAGACAGTTGATATCGAAACACTTTAATATGAATAAACAGGGTGATTCCGAACATGTTACTGATCTTTCAAGCATGTCATTTTGCTTTACTTTTATAAAAATAGTTTACTAATTTTATTCCCAAAAATTATTGAATCGTTGGTTACCATAGTGATCGAATTTTTTTCGACGAACATCGCCGCAAACGCCGGGAAGTACTTTACCAGATCGTGACGTCATAGTATTGAGAAATCGGGAACCTATTTTTTTTACTAGACTGACCTCAAAGTTATTTGATTTCGAAAATGGCAGATATTAATATTATTTATATAAAAACATGTTATAGTTTAATAAGATCTGTAACAAGATGAGAATCACCTCTGTAGTAAAAGTTACTTAAAACCTGCTTAATTCTTTAGGTACAATTTTAGAATACTTCATTATTTGGATTTTATATCAGTTTACTATTAATGATTTTGATGATTTGATGAAAGTGTGTTCAAAAAAAAAATTTAAATTAAAAAAAATCATTATTATTTACGAAATATCACCAGAAAAAGAGAAAACAGAGAATTATTCTGGCCTACAAACATTATTTCTCAGTATCGTTTTTTTTAATGTCTTTAACGTAAAATAAAAATATTGTCAATATTTTAATGATATTCTGGGCTGTTGGGTGTTATGTCGCGTTTTGTTATCGAAATTAAGACGTTTCGGTCCCCGTACTGGGGCCATCTTCGTGGACTTTTTTCATCTCTGAAGTTGACACCAGTACTGAGACCGAAACGTTAGAACTTTAAATTATTATCAAACAAGAACCTTCAACCGCCATTTGACTCGACATAAAATGAAAACGATTTAATTTAAATAAAATTTAATTAGAACGTTTTGGTGCAAAAGCACAAATTATTTTTATTGTTTCTATCCAAAAATGAAACACAGTCCACCAATGTCAGGTGGAAGCGTGGACTGAAAAATGTCCAATTGTCTCCAAAAACCATTTAAAATTTCACATTTTAGGGTTGATATATCAGATGGAAATAAACAAAAAATTAAATGAAAACACAAATTATTTTACTTGAACCCGTGTAGTCGATTTTCAAATATTTATATATTACCAAAACTATATTTAAAGTGTGGAAGACAAAGAGAAATTAAAAACTGAAAAGCTATGGAAACCTCTGACGGAAGTCTGGCCGATTGTGAGCCATAAAAACTTGTGCTCTGGAACAAGTGGAGTCCACGGACTTGCAACCTAAAGTGATGTACCATTGTTTTAAACTCTTATAACCATCATTTTATTAAAAATTATTTTAATATATGTACACCCAACCGTGATAGAAACTATAATAACTGACCTCAAGAAAGAAAGCCACATTGGTCTTGTGTAAAAATGAAATGAGAACAAAATATTAAGGATAAGAAAAATTAAATTAGTGTACGATAACAGTTGACGACAAGAATATGAAATCACAATAATTAGGTTGTTTTTTTTTAATTATATTGATTGTGTGAAAACATCAGGTAAAATAAAAGTCAACTATCAGTAAAAAAATACTTTAATAGCCTCCAAACAACTAATATAACAATATTTAGGTAATCAATGAAGCAATGAGAACTTTTTTTTAAGTTCATTATTAGTGAATTGATTACCTAAATAATATATAAACAAATATATATATATTAAATATCACTTTCATTTAAAATACCAAATATATTTTTTCATACCCTTTCCCATACTAATATACCATAACCATACATTCAATACAAGCAATTTAAAATTGAATATAAATAACACCATACGTATTAAAAAGGATAAAAAACAAAATAAACATACATAAATATTGAAGCTGAAAACAAAAATAATATAGCCGTTACATGATTCATTATTAACAAAATTATTAACCTTATAAAATGCTGTATTATTAAATGGAGTATATGGTGCCTAAGTCTAATATGCATTCAGCTTCAATATTATAATAATAATACTGATATTAAATGTAGAATAGCTTCAAACTTTGCCAATTTAAAGTATTTTAAACCAATACATGGCAAGTAAGAGTGTAAACAGAAAATTCAAACACTTTTAATTGACGCTGCATGATTTAACTTCTGCTTGTTTTGAACAACTAAATTACATACAAATTCTGATATATTTTTTTAATATTAATATGATAAAATATAAATTCAACATACATTTTTTCCTCTATTTCTTGTAGTTGTGTGAAATATTTTGAATTTTTCCACCAAAATTTAAGAGTACTTTAATCAAAGTGAATATCACATATCATCAAGATTATCACGTTTAGTGTACAAGCCTTGAATAACTTTTAAGAGTGGAATTAATTTAGTGTTAAGGTTTTCAGAACTGTCGCTGTTGTCTAAAGTATAATCCCATTGGGTGTAGTCATCAAGGTCACATTCGGAGGGAGCGTCATCTATACCATGAGTGAAAACCCAACCCCGATTCCTTCTAACATCATCATTGGCTAAAACCTTCACAGTCTTTATTTTAGTTCCATAAGTCATATTAAACCATTCAATGTCCGTTTTCCTTCTGATATCGCTAATAATCCATATATTTGTTTTTTTTGCTGAAACAATCAAACGAAAAAAAATTAGTAAGTACCTTCTTTTTCTTTCTGTGAAGAATTACTTAACAATATTAATATTAAGCAGAGGTGTGTGTTTTATACATCTAGAAAAGCTGAGAATTATATATAAAAGTTGTCATTAATAAAGTTCAGTATATTTTTAAAATTCAACACATTTTCCAGTGGTAAATTTTAAAGGTAAGCTCGAGTTTTGTTATTCCTAATTTCACTGATATTTTTGAAAAAGGTCTGTATTGTAGTAATAACCGTCCTTTGGGAATTAAATATTGCAAGTGACTATTAGCCAAGATCTAATTGACATGTCAATCTCATTAACAGCATCACAGGAAATGGCTTTGCAAATGCAGTTGAAGTTGACACTCCAGCAAACTCATCATCATAAGCTCGATGAGGCTTATGACATCATTTCTTAAAGAGATTATCAAAGACCACACTTGAGGACTCCTATCAAATCTGGTTGAGTAGAGCAGAGTGGAAGTGCTATAAGCATTGCAATTATGTCAAAAAAACTCCTCCAAACACACACAGAAGAATGCGATTCTATAAAGGTCCACTGGTCTCGAGGCACCTATCTCTGAACCTGACAATGAGCTTGATTTACATAAGAGATTTCCATGAATCTTTTAATATCTTTTTCTTCCTCTCTCGCTTTAGATTCTTTACAATTGACACACGCCATTACTGAAATTGAACCATACTTAATGTCTACGAGTACTAGCATGAATCATAAAGTGAGATTTTTTTAATACTTCAAAACAAGTGAGACAAACTTATTTACAATTTTAATTTACATAGTAGAACAACATAAAAGCATTGTTGATTTTTAAAAATTAAGATAACAATCAACTGTACAGTCAGTTATACGTAAGACTGCTTATTTATTTATAAAATCAACATATTAAATACAAACATTTGGTAACATACCACTATCACAAGCAAGTCGGCAAAAGCAGCCATAGTCTTTTGCTCTCATATCTTCACTCCATTCAATCATCCTCAGTCTATATTTTTCTTTATAAGCTCCATCACTTAGCAATTGTTTTAAATCTAAGCCTTCAGCTTTGGCCCAATAGCTTTTTATTGGTTCAGATATTTTTAATATGATAGAATCATAACCAACTCTGCAATATAAAAGTATTTCTTTTAGTAAATATAAATTATGTTCAATACATATATTCATTTACTTATTTGAAATAAAACACTAACAGAATACACTGCTAAACTAAACCTGGTTAAATATTTTAAATAAAATACTTTGGTGATTTTTCTAAATGTTTATTTTTCGTTCACAAAACCATCGCTTGATAATTCCAACGTGAAAGGTTGGCGAAACCGGTCATCAGTAAAACTAAAAATGTGGGAAAATCACAAAAGTATTTTATTTAAAATATTAAAATGGAATTCCACCAAAAATATTGAATATAAATCTAGATGAGTATAAATTAGACTAGTAAATATAACATACGTAAAAACTATGGACATTCTAATTAAAATACATACACTTCCTGAAATCTATCGGTAATGTAGTCTTTTCCGCTCTTTCTTTTACCACCAAACAAAAATATTAATTGTGGATTCATGTCAAAACAATGCGTCACGTTCAGATTGCAATGATGTATCTTCAAAAGTCAGGTTAAGCGCTACTTGAAATAAAAAAAGAAGGTCTATATTGTGTTTAAAATATGAGTAATGTTGTATTGTTTACTTTGCCCTTTGACACTGTCATTGTTACAGTTATTCATACAAACTATGAACCGGTATGCGCACTGTCAGTGTCAGATGTTGATGACGCAGTGACAGCTTGACGCATTGTTGATGGGCTGACTTTCAACATTGTCTCTGGTTTAATTATAATATTATTTTATTTTTATGTTATTAGCTATTTTTATTGTTCAATAATCAATATAAAAATTTACTTGTACTAAAATTTTAATATTTTTTGTAATTTCAATGTGAAATCATTTATCAAAGTAATGAAATTGGTCAAAAAAGAGAGATATAAACCAAGAATTAATCGAGAATTATAATTAATTTTCGTCTATGACAAAAGTTTTTTTGTATTGTAATTGTGAGTATTTTAATTCTCTATTGTTGTCTATGCGATTTCCTCTATTTTGATAATAAATCTAAAGCGGGCCAAATATATTCATACCAAGAAGATAACGAGTTGCTGGAGTGTTATCGAATAAGAAATCCTGATTTTTGTTTTTATTTTAGTACCAATCCATAATAAAAATCAATATTTTTTTATCTACCCTACTCAGTCTTACATGTGTGTACTTGCAGCCCGTATTATCAAACACATCAATTTACCCACCGAGTTCATGATAATGATTAAACATTGACCAGATTTGATTAGTCATTTTCAAGCGTCATTTAGTATCGTATCAACAATGAGGGCGAACGTATTGCTTTGTTATATTATTTTATCAATCCTACAAATTTCTTCTGGATTTGACAGAAAGGTTGGTATCAATCACTTTCGTTATTATTCACTAATTATCATTCACGTATGTATATTTTTCCTTCAAATGCAATATTTTTCTAATTTTAGATAGAGTCTCATATCAATCCAGGATGTGAAACTTGTAATAATGAAAATATAACATTGATGTATGTTATATCCACAGGAGACAAAGATATTATTCATAACATTTGGGATTTCACTAGTGGGAAGCCTTCTATTATCTGTGCTCTCACTGGAGTCAATGATAAATTGGATTTTAACTGGGAAAACAATAAAGCAAAGTCTGTAAACTTTACAAATGCACCACTTTATAGCTTCGGTGTTGTTATTGATAAGGTAAATGTGTTCTATTAATATTTTGTTTGATTAAACTACGATTGAGATTGGGATTCATTAAACTGAGTCACCTATCTACAAAATATTTCATTGCACCATGGGTATATCAATATCGGCATTTGTGATATTTTGTAAATTTAAAAATTGGGCATGCAGTTCTGTTTAAAAAAATGCGAAATATATTTAATAATTTTGCTATCAGAATTATATTGCAAGAAATATTATTTAAATGGTAAATGATCCTAATTTTTATGTATCCAATTATCCTGGAACATTATTAGGATACATGGCTTTTGTTTTTTAAGATTACACATTGCGTAATTATTAAACATATATAAAGTTTGGTGCAATTGTTTTTTTTCATTGTTATTGTGCATTCATACTTATAATTTGGAGATAAATGACTCATTAATATAATATACAATTATATTATCAGTCTTTTCTGCTATTTCAAGATATGGGAGTTCAATGATCTCAATAATACGGCCACATTTGACCCCGATAATAAGAAGCAAACCAAGTCTTTTGACACTAAAGGAATGAAATGGATGAGGGATCTCAACATTCAAACAGAACAGGAGACCGCGATCAAAATGGTTGCTCACACTTTTGGAGTAGGAGCTGATAAACGCAAGGGACAAATAACACTTAAGGTAATCTGTACTGGGATGAATTATAATTAATAGAATGACTTAATAATTAAGTTTATTATATTCAACAACTTCAATGAATTTTTACAATTTGAAAATATAACTAGACTGCGTGTGTCGGTTGATATGGAGTCTTATAATGCCATTATTCATCTGAGCTATCATATTGATAAAACATATTCTAAATTTTCTCACTGTTTTTGTTTGTATCTGGTATAAAGATAACATTACACAAACATTGCTATTAAATTATAGGTCATGTAGTTTTGAATAAACTGTTTTTCACATTATTATTTGTACATAAATTAGGTCGTTTACCAAAGACTACTAATCATTTACAAATACTTAACAGAGTTATAAATTACACGGTGATGAAAAAACTTTGGGGAAAACATATATATTTTCTCTAAATTTATTCACGCTGTATAAAATATTACTATGCTTTTTATAGGCATTATTGAATTTATGCGGCACAATGATTTGTTGATCTCAATTATGCAGTATTTTTATTTACCACCAACATTAATTCTTCTTTATATCGGAAGTTGTAATACTTCATATTAAAGAATATAAAGATCAACCAATCTCAGAATGTACTACAAATATTTAGAAGTCCTCTCACACTTATACTTTTTAATGTGCATTACAGGAATATATTAAAAAATAACGTTGATAAATATTACCTAAAATAATAATGTAAGTGACAAGCTTCAATTCCATTCAGCATTTAGTTAATGCAAAATCATCAAACTTGAAGCTACTAGCCTTTGTTCACTCTAAAAAGTACCATAATTATAAAAAAAATAGTTATTAGATTCCATTGTGAATATGAAATAATTAATGAAAACAATACTTACACTTTACAATGTTGCTTCTATGTGAACAGGCGACAATTCTCACTGCCCAATTTTTTTGTATTGTCGGCCTGAGACATACTCTATAAGCAAATTTAGCTACCAAACACTAAATGATATATCTGACATTCAAAGTGACCTGTTTATTATACATCGAGTTACGTAGTGTTTTAGATGTCATCTTAACTGATAATTATGACATTTTTTAGTAACATATGCAATAATTTAAAAAATGTAACATTCTTTATTATACTTATTATTTTTCAGCTGGATATATATTCATACACGGATTATGCATTTGAATTACCACATTTGATTCATACAGCCAATTCAACTCTCATCGATGTTATTTTTAATGATATGACATCTACTAAAGAGTTCAATAACTCTAGATTCTCATTGGAGCTTGTTTTTATCAGTACGGAAAATGTCAACTTGAATGATTCTATCAAAATTAATGTTCGTAAAGGACTAGATGATGAGCACACACCGGGAACATTTGAGGTATAATGATATTTATATTGCATCTTATTTGCAGTTCCTTACTATAATTAATGTACTTGTACTATTAAAATTACTTGATAGAAATAATATTTAAGAATTTGACAGTCGAATTTTGGTAAGAAAAGGACGATGACTTTACACAATGACGAACTGTACATGACTTAAGTTCTTTAATATTCAGTTCAAAGAAAAAAAAAATTGTCTGATTGAGTTATTTGTGGAAATATTTTCCAACATAATGGAAATATCTTTAACCATATTATGTTTATACCTTTTTATACACATATTTTGTATAAGAGACATTTCAACAATACTTGGATCTATGTAAATTTAAAATTAATATTATGTATTGTTAAAGAACTGGTACGAGGCTTTATCTCAACAAGTTCGATAGGTTAAATTATTTCCATCACTTCTATGATTAAAAAATATATTTAATACTTACCCTCTAATGCACTGACTCTACAATGCAAATTTAATTCACAATTCAGTTAGAATATAATTTATTGAGTGATGTTTCATATTTACAGATAGTGGATATTGTGACACCAGAGGCTGCACACAAGGGCGATGGAGGATTTGTACAGTTCCGACCTATCTCCTACACTCACCCTGTCAAAGATGTCGCCTCCTCTATTGAGGTCCACACAGGCTGGCTCTCTCCGGCTCAGCTGGATAATGATACCCTGACGTATTCCTTATTTAACCAATTAAAGGACTTCCATATTTTGGTTGAGCGTGTCATAATATCGATGGGAACCAAGGGAGATGGCTTCTTCGAAAAGACCCACTACACTATATGGTACGTTACACTTTCTACAAAATTTACAAAAATTAATAATTAGTATTTGTGAACAAACTTTAATAAATGAAAAATTCACTTCGTATATTTTATACTTTTTATAAATAAAGAAAGAATAATAATAAGGGTTATATCTATGTAGAAATTATAAAAGTAATACAATGATACCTTGGAATTATTTAAATTTGTGGTCGTTATTTCTTATAGGTCTTTTACAATGGGCTACGGAAGTCCACCACTAGAAGGGTTCTCCCTGATGGTGATTCTAATTATCAGCATTGGACTGGGCATTCCATTTTTACTCATGATTTTTGGAGGAATCTACATTTGCATCAAACGGCGGAATCGAATGAATAATGAACCGGAAGTGCTCATAGAAGATACCATATCTTAAATCTATCGATCTCTCAATATACAAATGATTGCGTGATTATGCTATGATATTCAGATTGTTACTAGTTACATAGTGAAACGTTTTATTTTTGTATAACTTTTTGTAATACTACAATTCAAGATAAGTATACTCATACAATTTATTATTTTGCCTACACATTAATTACGCTTTGAGTCAGTAAAGTTGAGCATCTACAGTCAGAATACTTTAATCTGAGAAATTAAAAATAATGGATAGTTTTGTAATATCCGTCCATAGTATTACTTATAGAGTTCACTTTTCTAAAATTTAAAAATAATATACCATCACTTTGTGCTAGAGGGTGGTATATTAAAAATGAAGATGCGTGTTATAATTATTATCTAGTGCATTGCCTATATTATTATTATTATGAATGTAAAATGTATATTTTTTGTGATATAAATTTTATCTTAGTAAATAAGATGGCCAACAGGTTTTTAAGGATGAGGATGGGTCAATTGGAGGGAGACGTCTCGTTGATTTAATTATAAGATTCAGTACACAGGCCTTTGTCTTTTGTGAGGTTTGATTTACCGCAGTACAGGTTAAACTGATATGACTGGAACTGCGGTAGATTGACCCGAGTAGCATTTCTTCACAATGTTTAAAAATTATTAAAATCCTATAAATGTTAAAAACACCTGCACGTTTTTTCACATTGTACTTTGCTAAAACATTTTAGTCCAAAATTCTAACATTGTTAAATTTGCATAAAAGTTTGAGACTTTTTTAAATAAGATCTAAAATTTGCCCAAAACTATAAAAAATCTCATATTTAGTTATTGAAAACTTATTATAAATGCTTTAAGTTTTTTTTATTATTTTATATGCATTATTTTAATTATAAAAGGTTTTAAAATTAAAAAATGTTAGTTACACTTTTTATAAAAGAACTGTGTCGAGAAACAAAAAAAATATATCCATTGACAGTTTATTATTTTCCACATTAAAAAAATGTATGGCGCAATATTTGGAAATTACCATTGCTCTAAAGTAAAACCTCTCAATAAAAACCAGTATTTTAGTATTAGTAATGATTTTGATTGATTTTAATGACACGTTTGAAGATAAAAAGTTGAGTACAACACCATAAAAATTAAGACAATGAAAATATCGGAAATCACATATTTGAGCACATTCCCATAACACCAATATCAAGCTGTAACTTTTATTTCACAAAATTTTCTTAGCTATTGATATTATAAAATATATACTTCAAATCACTTGATTGCACTGAAAAATGTTTAACTGCACAGCAACTAAATGTACCGTTGGCACTTATTTTTACATACCTATTTATCAAAAAGACATTTTTCATTCATTACTTCAAATTAAATATTTTTATTGAGTTTAGTCCAAAAACACATATGCTTTTACTATTATTCATGAAGCTTTATAATATCTGTTTACTTAAAGTTGTGATATATGCGCTATTAGTCTTTTAGGGCATTGTATTAGAGAAGATAATATTGAATTATTTAGAAATGTAAAATAAATTCCGAAACATATACAATTAATAACATTAACCCAATTAAAAAAGACATGTATGGCTTTAATGGTAATAATAAATATTGCTGAAACAATTTTCTTTTATTAAAAATTACACAAATATATATTTAACCATCTAATATATATAATAGCCATTGTGTGTTTGTATGTGTGTATGTGTGTATGTTTCGATTTTTGGTTTTCTATAGAATATCTTAAAAGATACAACGCTGATTTTTTGCACATAAGTTAAGTAAATTTTTCCGCAGCTATGTGCCGAATTTCAAGACGATAGGATAATATTTTCATTCATAAACTATAAAATATGCTTTAGCGAATTTCAATATGTACGAATTATATAATTCTGTTTTTCGCCGCGAGATGTTGTTCACCGCGAGATTTTCAAATTTAGAACTTTTACAAAAAAAACAAATTTTGGATGCTTCTAAGGAATTTCCAGCTTATGTCAGTTTGACACAAATGCCATCTCTATTTTTTTATCGAAATTGCATTAGAAATTATTAATCACATCATTAATAACTCAAAATAACACCTTCTACGCACAGAAAACGTAATTAAAAAAGAATTGCACTATTGAACGTGATAAAGACTGCATCAAATAAATAACAGTGCAGTGAAAAGTGATGCGTTGTTTGTGACACGAAATGTGACATAAATGTCAAGCAATGAGTTGGAAGGAAAACGTGAGCAGCGTCTTCTTAAAATTCGAGTACGCGCATCGACCTCAAGACAAAAAGAAACTGATGCACAGCGAACGCTGCGTTTGTCTTCGGATTAATTAATGTGACCTGTCGATTCTGCAATGCTTTACATTATCAAGCAGAAAACCCATCAGATGGAAAGTTCAACGATTATTATCACAAAGGTAAAGTGAAACTACCAGCAAGGCCTATTTCCCCAGTATATTTAAAGGATATTTATAATGTAAATTTCAAGAGAAAAATAAGATCATACAATAACAGTATATCTTTTGCATCAATGGGAGCTAAATTAACAGTGGGCCACTCTGCTTCAAAGTTCAAGGCCAAGGTATATCACAGAACTTCGCACCTTCATCCAACTGATGGTACAAAATTAAAGCATTATTCATCTTATTATTGTAAGCATTGTTCATCGAATGCGCGTCATTCTGTGACGGGCTACATTTCTAGTTTTATTATAGTATTCAAATTATTTTTTGTGTGGGTTTTCATTGAGTACAAAAAAATATATTTTAGTCAAATATTTATTTTCAGTAAACCTCTCATAATAACAGTGAAGTCAAGTCAGCAAATACTGTAATCGTCAATTGGACAAACGATGTTAAAAAAGGTATTCACAAATATTTATAAAACATTTTTATGTGTTCAATAATCATGGATATTATTGAATCTTGTTAAAAAATTATGCATCTTATACATGTTATAATGCAAAGTTCTTAAAAAAAAACTAAGCATAATACTTTGTTGAATAATGTTTTTATTTTTACTTAAACTTCATTATAGATAATATGTTCTGATTGAAAATAAAACGAGTTTACCGATAGTAATAATAACAAGTCCCATATTATTTTATATGCAATTCAAATAAAAAGTGTAAAAAAGGCAATCCTTATATTGATTAAAAGATAATGTACATTATAAAAATTTAAAGACATCTGATAATCCACTAAGTTAGAGATCACGTAATAAAACTTTGGAGCATATTTTATTTACGTTTGCATAGAAACCTAAGCCATACTCTGCCAAATAGCTTTTTTATCAAACTTGAAGTTTCCCCAACACTTGGCATGTAAATCTTTCATGTTCAGGGCAGTATTATCGTTCTGCTTCTCCGGAACCAATTGATGACTTTGATTTGATAACAATTGACTATTTGTATTCGGGATAGTTTGATTATTTGGACTTGGGACGACTTGAATAGTTTGACTTGTAACTGCAGGGCCATTTTGATTGGGAATATTACTGGAAGTGAACAGTTGCCTTTTGAAGTTCCCTTTTTTTTCTTTTTTTCCCGGGTTTACGTGAGTATTTCTTAGCTGTAGATTGGTATTGGTGTTACTGTTAAAGAATGTTTGGCTCTGTTGAAATTCTGTTATAATACTTTGAAGACCCTGAGAAGTAATCTTGTTTTTATTTTTTCCATTTGACACCTCGAGGTCTCCCATTGACTTGTGCCGGAGACGTTTTGAGTTGCTTGAGTTTTGAATTCTCTCTGCAACCCAGCGCTTTAATCTTTTCACAAACGGAAGAACCATAAAAAATGCATTCGGACTGACTCCCATTTTAAGTTTGGGGGTCATATCTTTTCGATTTGAAGGTAAATCTGCAAGTGAAAACCATTCACAAGCCTTTATTTCGCATCGTGTCCTGAAACATAAAACATTTTTTTAAAGTTCAATAGCCATTCATTTTTAGCTAGTGAATTCCAACCTCAAATGTCACTAGGCTCGTCGATCTTATTTATTGGCTATACACATTTTAATAAAAGTTTTAATTATAATAATTCTTACTTGGGTTGAAACTTTGTAGTTTGAGGAACATATCCAACAATAAATAGTCCTTGCAGTTGTTCATGAATCATTGACTCTATATAATCTTGTTTATTTATTCGAGAACTTATATCAAAACCAGTTTCCTCCAAAACCTATAGTAAAAAATTACAAGATACCAAGTTATTGCATAAATCAAATAAACGTTGAAAAATTCAGAATCCAAAGCAAGGAAAGTTAACTAGATCAATCCCCATCATGACGGTTTTTGTAAAAATCATAAGTTTGTTTTCACTACCGAAAGATGTTTTGATAAGGGATTTGCACCTTGACTTTCTGTAGATTTGATTGTAGTGATTGAAAAACATAGTCCATAACATTTTCATGACTGTATGAACAGTTTGGAGCAGAATTTAATATAGATGTTTTGAATTTTGTCACATTTTCTGGTCGGTCTGATTAAACAGCTTAATAAAAATATTTGATTAATTACTTCTCGACAAGCACAATGCCACGGTTCCTCATCTTCATTGACTTTACCCTTAGGGAATCCCCAAGAAGCTTTGGCCCAGAATGATTGCACCAGGAGAACGTGCGACAAGTCCTCATTAAGAATAATGGCACCGTATGTTGGTACAATTTGCTTGTATCCTCTAAAGTTATCTAATATACTTTCAAAATTAGAGCTGTGTTTTTGGAGAAATGGGATGTGCTGAAAAATAAATATGTGATTAATGAACATTTGTAATATTAACAGTAACAAGAACTTACTGTTTCTGATAATTAGAAAAAATAAAATAAATGGTGAAAAAGACTTCACATATTTTTCCGCCAAAACAGTGCTTTTCAGCATTCACAAGATTGATTCGATTTATTCGAATCAATTCGAATTTTAATGGTTGTCATAAGGGCATACCGGTCATCAGTTTTTGAAGAATACCAGTAGCTTCTTTTACCATTTAGTTTTTTTTCACAATTATGTCATTCATAATATTTTCCAATTATTAAGGACAATTAAACCATAGTTTACAGCATAAAGACAATACCCGAAATATGTGGGCAGCAAACTCCTTCATTCCACAAGGATGTAATTTAGCAGGTGCTTCGGTGCAGTAGAAGTCTAAATAAAACCAATGCGCCTGCTCTATTTGAAAGCATATTCGTACAAGATTTGTTCTCCCCTCTTCTGGTACATTCATAATAAATCGACTGAAACGTAATAATAAATATATTTAGAATAAATGTGATGAATAGATGATTTTACTTAAATAATATTTGTTACTTTAGAATTATACCATAATTATATTATAACTGATATTTAAAATAGAATTAGCTCACCACTCCATTAGTTCAAAGAATCCAATAACTAGACGTAAATCTCAAATATTATAGTAAGTATATAAAAAAATATAATTACTACACGAACATAAACAAAAATTAGAGATAAAATGTAAAAAGTTCACCTGCTGAGATCGTCTAAAATATCAATTGGTATTGAATGCTGGGTCGATTTTGTAGAACTCATGTTTTCTTGTTTATTTTCCATAGTTAAAAATAAAAACGATTGTTACTATTGTATCAAGAAAAATTGATTTTAACATAACGTAGGTAGGTTATGTTAACGTACTGTCATAATAATTGGAAGTGCTGAAGATACAAGATGGCCACCATGTTCATAGATTGAACGGTCCACATAAAAGTATCATTTATATTAATGTTTTATTTATATTAAATTTTTATTGGAATCTTATTAAAAAATAAAAATAATCAATAAATCTCAAGTTACAAATCAAGAAAAGACAGCGCTACTTAAAATCAAATCGTTATTATGATACAAGTTCAATTTATAAAAAGTCATTTTTTCATATCTAATAAATATAAATTGTGCCTTTAAATATTTTTATTGATACATGAACGGATTTTTAATAATTATCTTTTTAGAATGTAATTATTACTTTTAGTTTTATTTTCTGATAAATCAGATCCTAAAGTAATCGGTTCAATAATATTAAAAATAAAACATAAAAAACACAAATATAGCTTTGACAATTTTTTTAAACAGTTTGTATGCTTTGTAAAATTAATATAGTTTCAAAATTTAAATAAACACGTCAAATTCTGAGAATGTAACAGTCTAGTTATAATTTTAATAATTAGATAGCTACCATATACAAATATTTTTTTATTTACATCAAGGGTAACATTCGAACATCTCCATTGCTTTTGTGTCTATTACTTTGAATATCTATGGTCAGTAGCCAAAAATGGCGGCGGCTCTTACAGCCGATCAGGAGACGGTAAGTGAGAATTTATTTGTTTATATTTATTCCGATTTACTTTTAACATGTGAAGAAGCATAACAATTGTTCTAAGATTATATTCATTTTTTTCATTATAGTTTTGTCTGTGTTTTGGTATTATTTTTGCTATAGTTCTATCATACAAGAAGTTGTTCCGCCTATCGTCTGGTAAATGATGACACACCGTTATCAACCGGATTAAAAAAAGGCGTTGGATTTTTTGTTTTACTGAGAGTTTAACAGTTTGCATATTTTTACTACAATATTGTACATCGTATTAGATTGAAACACCTGACCCGCCTCATGTAATATTTATCAACTGTGCAATGTTTACTAACAATGCAGTTTTCTTTGTGAGCCGACGAATATCAAATCAGTGTTTGTAAACTATCAATAACTTGTTTAGGTTCTAAAATTTACGCGAATGTCACACTATCAGTTCAAAGATCATAAAATTATCTGTTTTAAATAATTTATTCACAATTAATTGAATAAATAAATGAAACCTATCTTTGTACCAGAGCATTAAGTATACATTGATCTTGCCCTCAATAGGTATATGCCGACATGACTAGTTCCTCCGTGACAGCTTAATAATATAATTAATCTTATTCGAGTCCAGTCCCGTCTATTATATCAAATAAAAATTGTTTATTTATTATTGATTATTCCATGATTATTCCTACGTACGGTCGGTACTTTCAAAGCGATTTACTTGTCAACAAATTCAGTGATATGCCGATGTGCTTATCGTCGTTTTATTCTATTATTAGTATCTGCGGTGGAAACTTATGTTGCGCTTCTGTTTTATATTTTTCTACTTAAAAAATATAAATGAACGTTTATTTATTCAATCACTCGTAAACATCGGCCACTGACCTCTTCACAGGCATAATACAAAAAATAGCCGTTTTATTAAATATCATATATCTGCTGCGATACCGCAGTACGTTGTCTGAAATACGATATCCCGGGAGAGCCGCCATGAAATCACGCCCCGAGGGCTCATCTTGGAGTAAATTGAGCCGGAAGCTGTCTTTTGTCCTTTCCGCTTTGCATAACCGCCCTTCCTGTCTCCGACCGAGCGTGCTGATCTCGTTTCCCCCCGAGTTTCATTAGAAACGGCGACACTGCTAATCTTTAACCGCACATTGCTTAAATAAAATATTATTGTCACATTCTCGTTTTAATATGTCATACTTTAAAGAATAATTAAAATTCTCACTTTAAACAAAGAAACGAAATCGGTAGTCAAATTTTCAACGCACCAACGATTTTTAATCTTGTCGTGTTATTTTCTTTTTGTTTATTTTTGAATTGAGACATAACAGGACAAAGAGGCTCAGAAGACAAATGTTAACATGGATGTGAAATTTGCGACAGTGGCTGGAAGTCTGGAGTACAGCCGAACCAATAAGACTGCCCCTAGGATAGGAGGTCACCAACCTCCTCTGAGGAGAGACACCTCACGCTTTTCGTGTCCTTCGTGATTTCTTAAAGATATAAAACGTTTCATTGTTTTTTTATTCACCTAATCTAACGTTACATCTTTTTGATAAAGAAATGAATATGTATCGAGTAGTATAAAAAAAGTTTATTGGAATAAAATCGCTTTTATTGTTTCGGTTTATGCATCGTTATCAGTCATAGTATATAATTGAATATTCTGAAAGGTTCTTTTATTGAGTATGAGGATCGATATTCTTTAGAGTCTATTTTGCAAACTCCGATTAGCAAAGTATAAATCTCCTATAAATCAACGGAGTTCAGATTTACAAAACATACGTAAATCGGATTCGCAGATTTTCTCCCTGCGTTCTGCAGAGTGAAATTCCGTGCATGTTTTCTGTAAGTGTGGACAGCTGCGTTACGACGGCGGGCTGGATATTCATTCGCGGCTGGAGAGGCTGGCGCGCGTGCCGCCACCCGAGGCACCCCAGCCACCCAGCCACCCAACCACCCAACCACCCAGCTCGGTTGCAGCCCTCGGCGACTGACTCGGTAATTGGATCGCGGCACATCCCTGCCCGAAGGGCGTCCTCCGGAATTTCAATGACTCGCCTCCCTCGCCCCTCGCACACTGGGTCGCGCACCGCACAGGCCGACGTCTTCTTTATTCGCACTTCTCGGAATTTACTCTACTGTAGAGTATCTCGAGTTGATTTGGATTCTTGGGTGTTGAGCTGCTTCAAGGTTTCAGTACTCCGACGTTTCGGTCCCCTTGCTGGGGCCATCTTTGGGGATTTTCGATTCGAAACAGAAACTTGAAACACAATAACGTCTGCCAAAACCTGCGAACATATGAAATATCTTATTCAAATATGCACTATTTATAATTTCTATGCCCCTTTTCTTCTATAAACAATATTCATTTTTTGATAATAAACCATTTTCACCGGACTCTTGAATAAGTCAAAAATTCTTAGGTTAGCTCAGAAGTAAGAACTGTGGAACTTCTGCATCGATGCTATCGCTGCCTTATTTTGTGTGTGCAAAACGTTTTTTTTCTGAGCAAAGCCTCTTACCAAGTAAGCCCGTAGTGAAGCTGCCTTCTTCTTTTCACTTTGAATTCTTTTTTTCCGGGCGCGGCTCCATTTCTCGGGTGGTCGCAGCCACAAGACTCCGCCTCCCTCCGCCCGCCCCCGCTCGCACCCGCCCACGCCCTCGGCTCGACCCTGCTCGCCTACAGCACTCTAGAGTATTGTTCTGGTTGGGCAAACTTGAAGGACCTTAGCAAATCTAATTCAAACCAAACTTTTATGCAGTAATCTCCGATGACACGGATGTCATTTACATTTGAGACCTCCACACACGCTATAACACAACTGACAACCGAACGGTGACTAGCCAACAGCGTCCTCTTTTGCGTTGCTTACTTAGGCCAAATCATAAATAATATTCAAAATAAAGTAAATTGGTTGATTGCAAGTTGTCACGGCGGGTGTAGTCAGCTTTATACATAGCATGGTTACCGATATGCTCAGAATCCTTTTATTGTTATTTATTAATTGATCATACAAATGTTTTGCATGTTGCTTGACAAATGTTCGGACTGTATATTTACTCATATTAAATAATTTTTCGAGATTTGCTTATATTTAGCGATTAAATCGTAAAAAAAAACCTTAATCGGTGAAGCCTCATCTACATAATGTTTCCCTGGCGATAATTTGAACGCCAAAATCGAAACGTCGAAAATATAAAGTCACAAAAATTACAGCATAAGCCATAATTGAAACCATTAAACAACCGTAATCCTTCACTCAAAATTTTAATCTTTTTTATTAATTAGTGTTACGCAGAATATGTTAGATATTCTGGGTTAGGTGTGTGTTTCTTTTTCTTATCTGATTGTTTATTTTACACATAATTATTTATCGATTTAATAGACACGATGATTTGCGTCATCAAATTATTGGGCAATGTTGCCATGTGCGGAATCCTGATAATCTGTTGTTATCGTTCCAGTTGAAGTATATGGCGCGACACGTATAATACAACAAATTAGAATAGCCAAGATCATTTGTGTTTTAGAGCGTTTTCGTGTTATGAGGTTTCTTCACACTGCAGACCTTGAAAGGCGAAAGCGCTCACAAACAATAATGATCGTAAATTCCTATTTGGCTATTCTACAAATCACACCAGTCTGTCGTGGATAATATCTGCTATGGTCTGTACTTAATATTTTTATTTGTATTGTTACGGTGTATCACGGGGTATAATAAAAACCAATGCACCGCTTTTGATGTGTTAATATACATTCTCGATCTTGAAACACATCCGGAATCTCGCTATTGTTGTATTTATCCGACGTCGTGCATAAATTATCGCATCGGCTGACCGGAATACCAATTTCTTCGTCTAGGATCCGACTTGGCGATAGACTGAATGATGCCGAGGGTTTTCCTGGAAGTCATCTTCATAATTCATCGGAAGCTGGCCGCGCTGTCGCGAGCCCCCGAGGTGTCGGAGCAGACGGGGGCGTGCCACGAAAACGATTTCACACTAGGCCGAGCAGAACCCATCGCGTGTCGATTGCCATGAGATTCGTCCGCCAGTTGCGCAAAAACCACGCTTGTCTTTCTCGTCAGCTGGTCGTGTAACTTTCTTCAAAACTGAAATAAGATAATATTTTCCCACCAACTGTACCCAGATTTACAGTCAAGTAAGGGTTAGGGGTCTTCCTTTGCACACTTTGTGAATTGTTGTCCTTCAAACTTTCTCAATTAAATTTCAAATAATCTGCCGGCACTTGTGATTTGAACTGTTTATGTTTCACTCAGCAATGTATTGCAGCGTGATACTGTATGAGCTTCGTACACCTTCACCACTTTCGTAAATTTGGGGTACACACGCGACGAGGTGATTATGCAACAGGTGTCCACCTCGGGGAGAGCTCCCCGGCAGGGCGCTAGCTTTATCGATACCATAACTCGACACTCTACCATCATGCTACATCGAGAATCGAAACACCTCGCGCTATTTTCAACACCATCCATCATTCGACATTAATTTCTGATTTCCCTCTTTACCAACCGCCGAAAATACACTTAAGTGCGCAAACAATGAATGAACCTCAGTCGCCAACTTGTGTTATATATTTTTTTCATCACTTGACTTACAAACGCAACATTGTCATTAATCCGTAATGATCCTTATTTTTTAATTTTTTTTTCACTGTCGCGATTTTACCTAAGCAAATCGTGTTTTCTTTTATCGTATTGTCACTATTTTAACTTAATTTGAAATTTGGTACATTCGCTGTCAGTTTTACTTTAAAAACTATTTTATAAGTGTATTTTCATTTGCTTGTTTTTGTTATTCGCTGTTCCAATATTCCGAAGCCGGGCAATTTTCTTAAGCGAGCTTCGCTTCAATATCTCCGGTACTCGCCTACTGGCCGGGAAACCGTTAGCAATAAGAAAAAAAACCACGGCCGCTCTATTCACTTATCCGTAGGAAGGCTTCTTATTGATCTGCGGTCTGCAACTCGCGGCTTTCTGCTTACTCGCATACGCTTTTTGTTAGAGAACAAGAGCCCCAGGAATGATAAACGCCGCCGACGCTCCTCTTTCCACCACTCTATCACAGTTTGCGTCGCTATTCCTCTGTTATTGCAACAGTGATGGATGCAAACTGCACGTACTTCTAGATACTTTATCTAGCTAGCGATGTGAGAAAAACTCATTTTAAACAAGCAAAACGGTTGGAATATTGCCGATGTCCCATCGTCCACGAAAACTTGCCATTGTGTTTCCGCGTATGCTAGAAAAGACAGCATTAAAAAAAATAACCGCGATATTTTTGATGGAGTATTGTGTAACATGCAAGGTTTTTCTGTCCGTGCAGACTGCACGCTACTGACAAATTTATTCGCATGCGGATTGATTTATGACATTTTTAAAATATTAATTTTCCAGCTAGGTTTCAACACCGCTATTGCGCTTAGTGAAAATTCTGAATTCGTTTGTCAAGTGTCACTACTCGCAGACTCACGACTCCGACGTAGACTCGGTGTCCTTTCACCGTATCGACCGTTTCGACTGAAGGACTGGCGTATTGTTACAGCGAGTCGGTCGGGTCGCCCGGCACAATGCCTGGTGACGTAGCTGTCCTCACCTGTCCGCCGACACCTGCCGGGGATTTATCACTCGGCCAGACCCATACGCCCTCACTTCCTTATCAATCGACTATCATAATCACAACTTGTAAATATCAAGTGGATCACTAGATTGTCAATGAGTTTTTTTGCTGTTTTTTATGAGTATCTCGATACCTCAGAAAACCCAGTAGCGCGGTATCAATTCTTAGCGAATGAATGATTTGATTATTAATTTGAATTCTGATGATAATGTTTCACAACGCAAACCAAACACCTGTTATCATGTGATATATATTTGGGGAAATCTTTTAACCTTAGGAAAAGACTGTTCCGGTTGTACGTCGAAGATTGCTGGTATCCATAGCATCCACCCGTCCTCTCACAATTCCGACGGTCATGTTTGCAAATAATTGTTGTGTACCCATCTTGCAGATTAGTAGATATGTTGGACTATTTTTTATCAATGTGTGTTGCATGCCGTGATATATTATTATAGATATCTTAAAAGCCACGACGCTCATTATTCTAAGTTACCAATTATCACCAGCCTTCTCGATTCACAGTTGTTTCCGACCCTCCTGTCGGGCATGTGTTGAAAGCTGTTGCGTTTCTTATGCTAAATGTTGCTACTTCGTCCTTTCAAAATATTTTATTTTAGATATATTATTACTCACACTCTTAATCCATGCCGCAGTGGTTTGTTTTCGTTTCAAAAAGATCAAATGTGTACGCGTTATTTATACAGCGAGGCGTTGAAGTCGCACAAATTCGATCGTTTTGCTAACCGCACACATTACTAAATTTATGTTCATTCGCTTGTCAGTTGCTTCCGCCGTAAGTATCGATACGAGGACCACAAAATGTGTATAATTTTACAGCCATCGCAAGCCGTGCACAAGTAGCTCAATAAACATAAAACTTTTTTCACGAAAATTGTTGGTTAGCTTGACGGCTCAGTGGTTAGACCGTGGACTCCTAATCGAGAGGTCTCCGGCTCGATCCCCGCCCTGACAGGTTATTGGGCTCTCGCCTATTTCAGTTTGGTCTAAGACGATTTGTGTTGACATTGAATGTGTTAGTGAAATTGTTTTTGTGTAAAAAAACAACTTATTTTTTATTCAAACGTCTAGTTTAACTAACGTAAATCAGAGGAAAGCCTTTTTAATTCGTTTTGCTTTTAAACTAGTTAGCTGTTATCACCCCCGTCCAATCTGCCAGTGAGCTTACGGGGTAAGCTGGCGAGTAACGACCCCGGTGCGTTTTTTCATGTAACACATAAATAATGGTAAAGGGTGGCGGATGGCCGAGAACCCCGCCCTTCGGTTTTGAACTCTGAAGTGCCCGCTGGAAGGGTTTCCCTCACACGCGATGTCCGTATCAACAATCTCAGCAGTAATGACCGCGTGCTTTCGCACTGGAGCCGAAGCTTTTCCGAAATTAAATACAATGTCGCCGTGTGCTTCAGCGACTACCTTGACTAAGTGATACTTATCCAAAAATACACATATGTAAGAAATCAGTTACAAAAACTGCCTCGTAGTCCACTAGGCCATTTTTAAAAAAAATTATTTAAATATAAATTACCCTTAATTTTCTTGTTTATAAATAAAATGTTGGAGACGTTACAAGTTGAATAAAGCCGCAAGTGTCTCTGATATCTTCAAGCTTGCATGGTTCCTCCACTCGCTCCCTTCTACGTTCACTGAGCAGTGCGGCTTGTATATGTTTAGTTAAATTATCAATTATTATGGCCATTGTGAAAATGAGTATTTGTGTTTTGATTTAATGTATGTTTACGTTTTTGAACAATTATCAGCATACCACGAGAGGCGAGAAAAAAGGTGAATGGTGACGTGATTGGTTTGTGGGTTTAGCGAGCTACAATACATGGACCGGTAAATATAAGACTATAAGGATTGTATGGGGATATGGTAACAAAGATGATAATGTTGTTAGATAGAAATAATTCAACCTCTAATATTTATTTTTATTTTATTTTTCATATTTTAGTTTTAAACAGCTAAAACTTCAGACTCGAGGCGCTCCAACACTAGATTTATTCGTTTGTCAGATTTGTGACATTTGCTTGCCTGCGGTTGGTTATCCAACGTACTGGCTTACTTTTACTTTTACTTTTTAATTTGACGATCTCAATTAATAATGCTGGGAAAAAAGATATCCCATGATTAAGCAAACGACTTAAGAAAATGTTTCGGTTATTACATTTTCGTTGTATTTTAATCTTTATATAACAACACAGTTAGACAATGTGAAGCCTGTAATGTTGCTAATCGGAATATCAACCGAGAAATGTTTGTCCCACATGAAGGGTTTAACGATAAATGACGCGCATTTCAAATGAATGGTTTATTATCGGTAATATTTGTTGATGATTGCATATCACAGTAGATAGTCCGTTCATTCACTATATTTGATAAATAATTCATTAATGAATTACCTCCTTTACACTTACTTGGATTATCAATGGGTGCATGAACCCACTCGGGACATATTATCTCTATTATACCGTCTAATGCACCGTCGTTTGCAAAAGCTTTATTTGGTATGTTTTGTTTGTCACAGTTTTGTCATATTTTTTATAATCTTATAACTCTTCAAGTTTAACAGTAATATGACCACAAAAAGCAATAAATTCGTGGTATCATAATATGCATATTTTGTTGTAGACGTTGCATTATACCTTTACAATAACAGGTTTTTTATTTTTGAAAAAATAGTTTGCAGTAAAAAAAATATGAAGTTATACTTTTCATTATATATATTTTTTTGAACTGACCGGTTTTCACCGATTGTCACGGTTGAAGAAACTACCTGCCATGGCTGTTGGCGAAACCGGTTACTTCAAAAACAGTATGTAGGAGCATCATTTTGTATTTTGTGTTATCAAAAGTGTTACCTTTCAAAAGTAATTTTCATACTCTGTTGATTTTATGACTAACAATAAAATCTCTTTCAACATAGAACATGGTCTGATGATGCCTTTGAATAGCCCTTATTTATATCGTATTTATAAATAATAATAATAAAATATTTTATTAATTTTTGAACCTATTTGACATGTTTTAAAGATTCGTTGTAAATATATTATATTTTTACAACTTACATCGTTGATTTTTTAATCATAGAAATATGACAAACGACCTACTGATACCTCTATTATCTTCAAATTAAAAATAAACATTCAAAATCACAGCATATCATGTTTTCGCTTCCAATCTTTTTCAGATGTGTTTTAGTAGTTTGCTGGGAAGGTGCGCATTGTTTTTTTCCGTTCTTTTGTGCTAAATGCAGTGTGGCTACACTGCATTTAGGTTTCCCTTGTCCCTGCGCCCGACTCGACTAATGCACGTGCATGATGCAGTGTGCAGTGTCTAGTCGTGTCGGTAGTGACGGGTGACGTCACATAAGTAATGCATGCCTCGACTCGGGCTTTGCCGTCCGCCACCTCAGTATACCTCACCACACCCACTATTCTAATCAATCTTGATTAAACTTCATGGGATAAGCCTACCTAACCTTATCTGCATTGATGATTACCTCGCAGTCAAGTTTTAATACCAAGACAACCCCGCTTGGATTTGCAGCAACTAATACTTTTGTCGTTATTGCGTATGCAATGCATCTAGCGTACCTCACTTGTGATTAAATAAATTAATATCCTTATATAAATTGAAATCAAATCAAACTTTTTCTATTACATTATAAAATTAAAATTTTCTCACGATTAAAAAATATTTTTTTTTGTTAATTCTCGGTTCATTAGTAAAAATGCGTTGTAATTTGCTTAGTTTTGTTATAAATACTTTATGAAGTGAATGAAGCGTACTTTCAATTTTTTTTAAATGTTCATATTGCATATAGCTCATGTCCCAAGATACACAACGCATGTGTGCATCCTACTCATAGGTATTTGTGGTTTGATCGAAAGGGTGTTTATGTTAACTCACCACTCTTACCTTACCCCATCGGCTCTTTGCTACCTGAGTGACCTAAATAAACGATTTAAAACTCTACAGAAAATCGTATAAAAGCTAGGAATATTGGATAACAGAAGCCCCACAACCTGCGCGCAGGATCAGGGGATAGCCACACACCATATTACAACCTTAGCCATAAGAACTAATGTAAATTTCCCTTTTTTTAAAAAATAATATGCACAAAGGACTATTGATTCGTTGTTACAAATGTTTAAATTATCATTATATATGTACATGCAAGTGCATTTGAATATAATAGCGAATGTGAACTTGAAATGACTAGCCACGTTTGGATAACTGTTTACAAAATCAAGATGTTTTTATCACGAACAAAGTGTGGTTGTTTAGCTTGACCACAATATTCTTCGAATAATACGAATGCCCTTTAGTTTCCGGGACGGTGGAGCGCCCGATAAGAACTCCGTTTCTCCGGCGACGGGCATCATTATCGGGCGTAGGAAACCACCACTTCATCTCTGGAGAACAGTAACAAGAACGGGCCTGTTCGCGGCTCGGAGGAAGTAGTAATCACCGACAAGGGACATCCATCCACTTGATAACGTGATAAATGTAAACGTGCATCACACGTATTTACAAATGTATCCCAATTTAAAATGGAATCGCACATCTTCAAATTGAATTTTATTAAAATTACGTTGTCACAATTAGTGGGCGTTTGACAGAATTCGTTGTCGAGTTTTCTTGGAAACTGATAATACGCTATATACACCGCTCCTCAAAAAATCAATATCGAATATGTACTTCCTTATTCGCGAAATATGGGATTCTGTTTTGATGGTAAATAAAATCGAGGAAGTGAAACTTAAATTAATTTTTCTCTTTATTTTCTTTATAAACTGGCGGTCTTGGATGTAATTAAATAATATAAATATGACATAATTCAATAAATATTTTATCAAAATAAAATTATATTCAATATTTTTGACAGAGAGAACTTGGTGGAATTCCATTTTAATATTTTAAATAGTAAGTAAAATACTTGGAGTGATTTTTCTCTGTTTGATAATGCCAACGTGAAAGGTTGGCGTAACCGGTCACCAATAAAAATCTATATGTGGAAAAATCACACAAGTATTTTACTTATTATTTAAAATTATTAAAATATATATATTTTTCCTTATTCAGAAACGATATGTTCTAACACGTCATATACAAACCTTCGATACTTTCGCTAAAATCAATTGTTATATCCGTTTCACTGTATTTTTTTATTAATATATTGTAATTGCTAACTTGATTAAAGCTAATATTAGTAAATACTCTTTGATTATAGTGATTCTGTTGATTAATGTTAGTAAGTGCGGACCTCTAATATTTAACCGTAACGTGTCATGTTTTCTTTGGGAAGACTTCTTCCCTGTTATTAAACATCAGGTGAAGGCAATACTGTCGTTTAATAAACTACAAATAGCCTTACATGTCAATAACATGCCATAAAAGGCCTTTGACTATTAAATTCAAATGCTTAAAATATCTGTCGAAGAATAAGAATTTAAGTTATCAATAACTTTTTATTTTTTATCAAAAAAATTAATTAAAAGTGTTAAATTCACCATGATCCTGTATATGAAGCTTTTATGCATTAATGATTGCGTGAATCATCGTATGCATGTGTATCTAGTCTTGAACAATTACTACTTAGTCATGCTCACCAAAGCTCGGTGATACATAATTGATATTATGAAACTTGACGAGGGAAACACATTTGTCGGTATAGCCTGCACTGGTGTTTGTTCAGATGACCATAATATTATAAGTTACTATTATAGTTTGACGCTGCGGCCTGTGGCCACGCATGACTGTTCATTCACCCACTGACATTTCTCCAATTATAATATTCAGCGTTCGCTTTATGGGCCATGGGATTAGTCATTGTCATTATTCCACACATTAAAATGCCTCAGTAAAATGAACGTACACACAAAAGAATATCTGATGCTAAAGACCGTGTCGGATCTCAGGCGTTTCGATAAAAAAATATTGTTTATCTTTGCAAGCATTTTCACCCAGTCGTTAGATTAAACAAGATTGACTGAATACTGTCATGCTTTTCAGTATCTACAGCAGTGTGCGTTTTCACACACAATTTGGATAACTTTCATTTGTGGTTATTGAATTCGAAGAGCATCTCACAAGATAAAACATATGTGTTTTCTTGGGCTTCTCACGGCTGTCGATTTCTCCGGGTAAGTGTGACAAGCCGTCTGGGACACGTCGGGGCGGAGACACGTCTCGGCGTCCTGGGCTGGTCCAGCAATCCGCCGGATAGACGAACACGTGAGGAACGTAGGGTCTGTCTCCTTTCTTCTTTCCCCGTGCCCCTCCGGAGCAGGTAGCCCATCTACATGTAATATAATTTAATCCGTTAGTTGAAATTAATCATCAGCCCAAATGAATCCTATATAATGGAAAGTCTCCGGGTTCATTTGGCGTTGAGCCCCTACTAACGGGTGTCGCCCAGTCTCGCCATACCCTCTCAGATTAAGTAAAACAGAAGAAACGATTGTACTGAACCTGAAATTGTGCGAACGTTTGCCGCATCAATTTCATAGTTTACGGCAAAGAATGCCACAACGGACCAGAATAGATAGTAATATTGTATTTAATTAATAATCACACAACACAACAATTTAACACCTATTATTTTTAAACTAGAAATGTAGCCCGTCACAGAATGACGCGCATTCGATGAACAATGCTTACAATAATAAGATGAATAATGCTTTAATTTTGTACCATCAGTTGGATGAAGGTGCGAAGTTCTGTGATATACCTTGGCCTTGAACTTTGAAGCAGAGTGGCCCACTGTTAATTTAGCTCCCATTGATGCAAAAGATATACTGTTATTGTATGATCTTATTTTTCTCTTGAAATTTACATTATAAATATCCTTTAAATATACTGGGGAAATAGGCCTTGCTGGTAGTTTCACTTTACTTTTGTGACAGTAATCGTTGAACTTTCCATCTGATGGGTTTCTGCTTGATAATGTAAAGCATTGCAGAATCGACAGGTCACACTAATTAATCCGAAGACAAACGCAGCGTTCGCTGTGCATCAGTTTCTTTTTGTCTTGAGGTCGATGCGCGTACTCGAATTTTAAGAAGACGCTGCTCACGTTTTCCTTCCAACTCATTGCTTGACATTTATGTCACATTTCGTGTCACAAACAACGCATCACTTTTCACTGCACTGTTCTTTATTTGATGCAGTCTTTATCACGTTCAATAGTGCAATTCTTTTTTAATTACGTTTTCTGTGCGTAGAAGGTGTTATTTTGAGTTATTAATGATGTGATTAATAATTTCTAATGCAATTTCGATAAAAAAATAGAGATGGCATTTGTGTCAAACTGACATAAGCTGGAAATTCCTTAGAAGCATCCAAAATTTGTTTTTTTTGTAAAAGTTCTAAATTTGAAAATCTCGCGGTGAACAACATCTCGCGGCGAAAAACAGAATTATATAATTCGTACATATTGAAATTCGCTAAAGCATATTTTATAGTTTATGAATGAAAATATTATCCTATCGTCTTGAAATTCGGCACATAGCTGCGGAAAAATTTACTTAACTTATGTGCAAAAAATCAGCGTTGTATCTTTTAAGATATTCTATAGAAAACCAAAAATCGAAACATACACACATACACACATACAAACACACAATGGCTATTATATATATTAGAATTAGATAGAAAATTATATATTTAATAAAAAAAAAATATGACACTTATTTGAATGAGAAAGATAAGGTTTAATCTGAGCAAGCACTTGTACTCACCATTGCGTGCAATTCTTGTTCAAGAAACGTTTTTAGAGTTTGTTATTTAAAAAAATATTTCTAAACATATATAATAATTTGCACTGCTTAATAGATGTATTTAAACAGCAAAAAAATAACTAAATCTTGCAGTATGCAAGTAGCTAGCTAAAAAAATAAATTGACGTTATTATTATCACCGTTGGGAGTGCATGCAATCGTGTGGAACGACTAATATTAAATTGATTAAGTGCGGTCATAAATTAATAAAGTACTGAAGCTTTAATTACTACAGCTTCGGCTTAGTTTCGAGCGCAGACAGTGATTTCCGCAGGGCCAGCTCGCCGCGGATTCACGAGCGAGCTGCCGAATATAACATCCCGGCGTGTCGGCCGGCTCGGGATTTTTTCGAATGTAAGAGTGCCCGCTCGTGTTTACTGACTTGTTTCTCGGCGTCGGGCGGTTAAAAGCGTCCCGGAAGTTAATGTGGCACTTCCGACGCGGGAAGGGCACCCGGCGCCGCTCGGGAGAGGGCACACACCCCCACCGGCGGTGTGGCCTGCCATTTCAGCCCTTGGGCCTCACCGATACCCGCTGCACAATGCAATCAAACATTGCGCTCTCTATTTCGAGACTCCAAGTAGCAAACTATTTAAACGCATTTTGAAAATGTTTAATTTATTATCTACATTCTGATTATTTGATTGCCGTTTGCGTGAAATTTTCCACTAAGACTTAGCTGCAAACTGCTCCACAATACCTAATGTTTTGATAAATAATATAGTTTTTACATAATAAAGTATTCATCCTGCTAATATTTTTAATAATTCGTGCATAGTGTATTTTTTACTCTAATATTCATTAGACACGTCGTTTATGATTCGAATGCATACAAATAATAAGCGAGCATGCCAGGTCCATTATTGTATAAATATACACAACCACGAGTTTTTAATAACAATCAATTATTGTTTTATCATCAATTTATCTTCGTTAATTAATTTATATTAAATAATTTTAATGATTTCCTCCGTCGCATATAGTACATAGACTAATTGCTCGTTCATACTACGTTACTTTTGTAATCGATAATAACCTCGCCGGTAAAAATATATCGATACGTCCAAACGCGGAAGAATGCTTTGTGTTCCCAGTCTCGATATTAACCACTCGTATATGTATTGAAATTTTGCGCGCTTGCCAAATTATTACAATTAATTTCCCGTTTAGTATCTGATGCATCATTATTTTTTGAACATTCTCAATAATGGTGTATTGTTGCGAGAAAGTTTCACGGAATTAAATATAACTGAGCAGTGAGTGCACTGACCGCGACGAGTGGTGAGTAACATCAATTCAAATTTGTGCTAAAGAAAACAGACAGCGATTCAATACACGTCTATTTATAGCTTTGAAATTTGCTTAATCCTTCACCATTATCATGTGGGATAGAAAACTATTCTACATAAATAATGTATTCCTAAAATTGTTTTTAATTATCGCACTGTCCAACGATCTGATAAATGTTTTTTTTTCAAACCAAATACAACCCCATACTCATGATAGTATTTCAATATTCATGCCACAACGATTGTACTTCTTTAGAACTTGCGTTAAAATATAAATAAATGGGGTTCAGCATAACAAGTTGTCGTCGATGAAAAGATGGCGTCACGTATCGATGCATAAGGTTAATCTTGGTTTAAATTTTTTTTTTTCAAAATTATCCTGTTTTATGCTTATTTAGGTCATAAGATGTTCTTGCACCACATATCTGGCTGCTGTAAGCGCCGTTTCTCTGAAATCTTCGTATACTCGTAAATCCCGTTGAGTGTAATTATCATTTCTATGTGCCTACTTGTTGCTCCATATAGCAGTTAAGCTCCAAGTGTGCTCTCACGCCTCATTTCGTTACAGCGAAAAACTCCGTTTGCGACATACTCGTATGTGTGACATTGCTGAATATCCCCGAGAGCCGTTCCCTTCAATATCGTCCCGGTAAAACCGTACAGTGTGACAGCCTAATTGTTTATGCAACGCGTACTTATGCAGAATGATTTAAATTCCTAGAAAATATATGCAATCCGTTCATTGTATTATTGGTTAACTTCATTGATAAGACGTGTTTTTATTATTATGAACAGCATTCGTAATTGGGTCAGCGATTACATTAATCTTGTATATGTGCATATACATACATTAATATATATTATATACATATTAAATCGACATACGACTAATATATTAAAAATACAAACAAAACTCATTAAATAACCTAATATTACCTGGTTTTGGTAAATCTTTCGATAAACCAAATTAAAATATATATATATATCTGGCATCAGTACATTGTGATAAAAATGCATCCAAATGCATGTTTGTGAAGTTTTCAAAAAGTGATGTGCATCTTAATGATAAACACAGTAAAAAGCATGCCTTACAAACAACCTAATCGTTTGCATAATTTGAAACATTACAATTTAGTATAATACGAGCGATGCTCGCGAGCTTCTCGTAAATGTGTATGATTTGCGTGCGCCGGGGCACGCTGCAGCCGGGCGGGGGCGGGGCACCGCGTCACGAACTATGATCATCATCATCAGAGAAAGCTTCGGATTCGCTTCGTTTACCCTTTTGTCTCTTTGTAGTTTCTTCTTCTGATTAGAAATGTAGCCCGTCATAAAATGACGTATTCGATGAACGATGCAATAGTGTTTGAACATATGCTTGGCTGACAATTAGATGAATATTTGATTTCACTTTGTACACATATATTTTGAATAACCGGATATTAATCTCGAAAGCAAAGCCATTCTAGGAAATATCTCATTTCGTGTCACAAACAACGAATCACTTTCACTGCACTGTTCTTTATTAGATGCAGTCTTTATCACGTTCAATTGTGCTATTCTTTTTTAATTACGTTTGCTGTGCTAAGACGGTGTTATTTTTTTAGGAGGCATTTTATGTTATTAATGATGTGATTAATAATTTCTAACGCAACTAAAAAATAAAATTGGTACTTGTGTCAAGCTGACATAAACTGGAAATTTTTTAGAAGCATCATATTTTGTTATTTTGTAAAAATTCTAAATAAATTCTCGCTGTGAACAACAGAATCATATAATTCGTACGTAAAGCATATTTGATAGTTTTATTTAATTAGTTTATGAATAAAAATATTATTTTATCGTCTTGAAATTCGGCACATAACTGCAATACGTGCACAATATTTGCACATACGTGCAAAAAATCAGCGTTGTATCTTTTTAGATATTCTATAGAGAACCAAAAAATGAAACATACACACACACAATGGCTATTATTATAGTAGATGCCTCTCATCGTGACCATTTCTGGGCCAGTCTCACCAATGCGGCCGCGCTTCCGATCCGCACTCCAGCCGCGTAAACTTCCTCCTTCGAATGCCCCTTTTTCCTTGGACAATTAGCTGGAGCCAAAATAGTAAAACCAAAAGAGTTCCCTTTCATTTGGATCCTAAGGATTCTCAATTCTTCGGACAGTGGCTGTAAATAGTGTCCAAGCTTCGACTCCATAAAGGAGAACTGAGACGACATAACATTTGGTGAATCTCCATCGAGATTTTTGTGTTATATCTCTTGAGCATAGTATTTTCCTCAAATTATTAAACGTACTGCGTACTGTCTCAATACTCACTTTAATTTCCTGGTCAGGATCCCAGTTCTCATCCAAAATATCTAAATCTTTCGACTCTCTCCACTATTTTGTTGTCGATGTTGATATTGAAGTTGTCATACTATCTCAATACTCACTTTAATTTCCTGGTCAGGATCCCAGTTCTCATCCAAAATATCTAAATCTTTCGACTCTCTCCACTATTTTGTTGTCGATGTTGATATTGAAGTTGTCAATCAACTCTCTGCTGACAACCATTGTTTTCGTTTTTTTTTATGTTCATGGAGTTTAAGCTAAGTTAAAGATGTTCTGATTTCTCTAGGCTGTAAAAAAACTATGCAAGCGATAAACTCAAGAAATTGTCAGATCAGGAGCTTGTATTATATATTTAATTTATGTTTATAGTTACCATGATAAAAAATATAGATAGTAATGTTTGCCAGGAAATAAATTGTGATATTAATGTTTATCAGGAAGCAAATGATACTATTATTTTGACGGGAAACAGATGGTGATCCAGTTCGAGTGATAATGTTACTATATAAAGTAGTGCAGCGGCAGTAGCAGTTCATTATTACTTCCCAGTCCATGGAGTCGTTATTGTGTGACGAGATATTATGTAACAGTAAAGACAGTGAAGTCGAGCATAGAGCATCTGATTTTGACTTGGTTAGCTCTCGGGCTGTGAAGCAAAATGCAGATGATGATGCAAGCCAAGTCTTTACGTCGTCCGACATTGAAGACTTTGAAGCGACACATCCAACAACTAGAAGATTTAAAAATATACAATCAGACGACAGCGAAACTGATGATTCCCGAAGTGCGGAGTATTTTAACAATAATAAACGACGACGACAGAGTGAATGCTGTGATGGAACCGTTCATGGAGAAATTACACAAATTTTTTGTGGCAATTACGGAACAGATGGAAGCAGAAAAGACTCTCCTGAACAGAAAGAGATTACTCGAGTCTTGCTGCGAGCTGAAAGAATATTTAAAAGACACAACGGACATGAAATATACGATACTTTTCGACCTAATCGAGAAACACATGGAAAGCTGTTGCACGACAGCTTTAGAAGAAATAGCGCAGTTTAATTCGATAAAACAGTTGCAGATTTGTTACAACTGTTTAGTAAAAGCCCACTCGCAATTGTGTGCTTCCATGGAACAAGTACTGGAAATTTAGATGACAAATACGAATTTGGCGATGACGAAGAACATTACACTTTCGTCGACACGTTCAACAGAATTGGACAACAACACTGCGAAGAGGATATGTTCAATAACTATACAATCAACAGCTCTACAATCACACACAGGAGACAGATGGAAACACATTTGCAAACACGAATTTGGAGAAAGCGACCACTTCCACGTCGTCCACTTGTGTAAGTGGACGAATAGACAATGTCGGTGCAATGGACACTTCCAACGGTTTTCTACATTTCGACGATCTAATAACATCAAATCCTTCGAGGAAACCTCAGAGGAATACTGTTCTAACCTCGAACAGTATCTTTGTAAACACCCCCGAAGCATGTTATACTTCAAGAGCGCCGACGAAGAGCGGAGATATATACTTGGAAGTGAATGTTTTCGACAAGAAAATTGACGAAAAAACAAAAGGCACTCCAAATGGTTGGAAGAACGTCAAGTATCGAATGAAAGTTGTAATCAACTCTACCAATCAGAAGGGCCAAGCACTTCTGATTGCTCTGAAACAACAGATAGAAGAAGCGGAATTAGACACAATGTGAGGCCAAAACCAGACTAGTATTGTGTTTAACCTTAGTTCCACTGAAGTTGCAATTGCCATGCAGTAGCAGTGGCAGCATCACACTATATTCCACATTGCGTTGTTTGATAGATATAGTAGGTGGTGGGACTGGTGGTGTTGGTTTATCGGGATAATCAATTGTGCGCAATCCCAAATCGTGTTTATTATATTGTAATTGATATCCTGTCATAGCATATCTTTTATCCGAATGAGCTTCGTTCCCCATCATAAATATAGGATTTCTGTATAACGTACTACTATTTTGTGATTTGTTGCCACCGCCTGGTACATACATTGTATTTTTCACAGTCATTTCCATTGTTAACATAAAATCTAATCTGCAATTTAATAAAGTGTCATCTGTATTTCTAATATTAATTAATCCAATTAAAAATCGAGGTTGCTCAGTGGGGAGACCATGCGTCAGTCCATTAATTGTAGATGTTAAATTATCTATTTTATAATGCAGAACATTTCCATATCGTTGCATTGGTAACCAAGTCGTTCCTGGTTGATTACTCAATATTCCAGTACTACACAGGGAAGTGGTGTAGGCCATATTTATTCCGCAGAATTCTGTATCTTTTGTATTTTGTTCATAAACCCAGTTATTTCTAGCGTGTATAATTCCATGAGTAGGTTTATAAGAATCTTCAAAAGTTCTTCCATAAGCCGACGATCCATTCTTGATTTCAGCATATTGATATATATCTATTTCTTGCGGCCAATTTTCTTCTATTGTATTTTCAATCGGATAATTTATTGAAATTGGATTGTATAATTTTCTAGATGTTTGTTTTGCAGTTAAATTATCAAATTTACCATCACTTGAATTCGGTTTGTTTCGCCATTCACTTCCCCACATTTTATTTATAGTGTCACGTGTAAAGTCTTCAGTTGTGGACGTATAGTAATCTTTATCGAAATTAAATTTCGCAATAGGATATTGTGCTGAGGTATTGGCAATGCCAACATTGGTTTGATTAGTAAAAAAAGGAAGTCTTGTGCCTAAACTATCAACAGCACATTTTACTTCTAATACTTCAACTTTTGCATAGTTACTCATTAATTTTCTATATTCTCCTTCGTCCAAATAACAAGCGAGAGAGTCCCATGGTATCGCCTGTATTCCTGCATAGCAAATTTCATTATTTGGTCTACCTTTTATTCTCGTTGGTAATGCAGCATCCATTGTAAAATGGTATCGTTTTAAAAAAAATTGAATGTGAGTACACGGTGGTTGTTGTTGTGGTAGCATTATGGATGTTTTACCTAATCCTGTTGCTCCTCCTCCGGAAGAATTTTTTCCTCCTCCGGATCCTTGTGCTCCTTCGGTAACAGGACTTTCAATATTGCTGTTATCACTAATGTCCATACTGTTTTCATGTTCTTCAACACCATGATCTTGCATAATTATTTCTAATTGGTCTTCGACTGGATCTTGCTGAGAAAAGTGTGCTTGTTCTTTTTGTGTTAACTTTCCTTCTTCGTCTCTTTTAATAGCTTTATTTTTATTTATTCTATTTATTGCACCATAATTCTTTCTCTTTGGCATTTGTGGATATAGAGTTCTACCGAGTATGTATTTTTCTATAAGATGTTTACCACCAAGACCGACAGCACCGAGTCCGGAATGTCAATTTACACTATTCACAAAGTCTTTAGAGAATGATGAAATTGCAGATTGGTCGACCATGAAAGTGTCTTCGTTAGTTTTTGAATTTGAATAATCTTGGTCGTGTACTTAAGCTATTAAATCGTCAGAATCAACGGGACGTTGTTTAAAATCTTTGGTACCGGGTCCTAGATACTTGTGACCGGGAAAATGAAACAAGACTGAAACAATTGTGATAGTGCCTCTATTTATATTTATTGATAACAAAATATACATACATGTATTGGTTAGATAACATCATCGTGTATAACATATTTATCAACCAGCTGGGTCCACACCAGCGGGTTTATTTTTTTATTGTAATTTTTCAGAATCTCGGCACTTTTCCAATTAAATGTATTAATTATATCGTTAAATGCCTCGTCATTAGGAAATACTTTTCGATTTGACATAATGACGATAGGAGTTTTTTCTACAATTTGATCCGGTTGATATTTAACTTTGGCTGTACATGGATCTCCAGCTAATAACATTTTAACAGTATCGAACGCGCAAGGTTCGATATTCGGTTCATTCCATATATTGATTCGACGTGCCACCGCTTCCATTAAAGGAAACTGTTGATGACGATTGAAATTTCCTATTAAACCCACATTTAAATAAAAATCTGTAATTGCATCAAAAAAAGATTTTTTACCAGCTGAAGGTGCACTTATAATTTGAAATGCATTTTGTTTCGAACTTTGTTTTTCTAAACAATTGTATAATTGTTTTTTTTTTTTTTACGGTATCTTCTACATTTTCATTATACTCGTCAGCTAATTCCTCCATTTGAAAATACAATAATTCGCATTGACATATCCACATCATAGTAATATGAATTAAATTTTAACAAAGAAGGCGCTCTAAATATAATTCTAACACCAGGATTGTTATAAAAATTAACAAAATCACTGTATGAAAATGTGTTGAATTTGTTTGACCATATGTGCACTGCTCTGGTGAATGTTTTATCATAATGCACCATATCGCCAAACTGTTGACCGCTGTACCATTCTGCTTGTCTTGTAATATGTGCGACCGGAACGACTATTAGCGAATCGAAAATTTCCATTAATTTCGACGGTTGTACTCTTAAGTGTTGTTGTCCTCGGAGTGGTATGTATTGCATTGCGGGTCCTCCGTTATTTCTTCTATCTGTTGTTTCAGAGCAATCAGAAGTGCTTGGCCCTTCTGATTGGTAGAGTTGATTACAACTTTCATTCGATATTTGGCGTTCTTCCAACCATTTGGAGTGCCTTTTGTTTTTTCGTCAATTCAATTTTCTTGTCGAAAACATTCACTTCCAAGTATATATCTCCGCTCTTCGTCGGAGCTCTTGAAGTATAACATGCTTCGGGGGTGTTTACAAAGATACTGTTCGAGGTTAGAACAGTATTCCTCTGAGGTTTCCTCGAAGGATTTAATGTTATAAGATCGTCGAAATGTAGAAAACCGTTGGAAGTGTCCATTGCACCGACATTGTCTATTCGTCCACTTACACAAGTGAACGACGTGGAAGTGGTCGCTTTCTCCAAATTCGTGTTTGCAAAGGTGTTTCCACCTGTCTCCTGCGTGTGATTGTAGAGCTGTTGATTGTATAGTTATTGAACATATCCCCTTCGCAATGTTGTTGTCCAATTCTGTTGAACGTGTCGACGAAAGTGTAATGTTGTTCGTCATCGCCAGATTCGTATTTGTCATCCAAATTTCCAGTACTTGTTCAATGGAAGCACACAATTGCGAGTGGGCTTTTACTAAACAGTTGTACCAAATCTGCAACTGTTTTATCGAAATAAACTGCGCTATTTCTTCTAAAGCTGTCGTGCAACAGCTTTCCGTGTGTTTCTCGATTACGTCGAAAAGTATCGTATATTTCATATCCGTTGTGTCTTTTAAATATTCTTTCAGCTCGCAGCAAGACTCGAGTAATCTCTTTCTGTTCAGGAGAGTCTCTTCTGCTTCTATCTGTTCCGTAATTGCCACAAAAAATTTGTGTAATTTCTCCATGAACGGTTCCATCAGAGCATTCACTCTGTCGTCGTCATTTATTATTGTTTTAATACTCCGCACTTCGGGAATCATCAGTTTCGCTGTCGTCTGATTGTATGTTTTTAAATCTTCCAGTTGTTGGAAAATAAAAATAGTAATGTTTACCATGATATCATAAAAATTATCTTCGATATTATAATTTTTTATTTTTTCAAAGTATATAGTAAATGTAGATGGTACATCGTCCGCATCTCGGTCGCGATGGACACCTTTGAGCTGATCGTTCGCCGCACTGTGGGCCCGGCCGACATCGGAAGTGGATTATCTACTGTCCTGTTTGTTTTGGCTTTTATCTAGCAGCGCAAACGGCACACTGCGATAGTATATCTTGAGTACAGACAGCACCCTCCACCACTTACCTATTTAATTACAATAATACAATGCGTGTTAATTATGTCGCATATTGATACGCATTTTCATAGAAAATATTATTTAAAGAAAACCGTTAGTTTTGTTGTAAAGTCGACAAACTATCTTAAAAGTACAATATTATTTTTAAATTTGCAATATCATCTTTAAATTTCCAATATCATCTTTATCATGAATAATTTCTATTATTTTACAATGTTTTTTTTATGTGGTTATTTGATTTATCATAATGGAATTCTTCTTCAATCGATTTTATAAGGTGTATTTATCATAGTATTAGATGTTTAGATTTTCGTAAGTTGAGCTATTAAGGTAGATTCAGCCTTGTTCAAGGACCATTATTCAACGGAGTTAGAGTAGCGGTGGCAGTGGCCGTGTGGCTCCCCGCCTGGGGGTCAGGTACAGCGACCGTTTTACAAAGTTGCCTTTACTGCACTCTGAGTGAGTCTAGTGAGCGGGCAAATCCAAAACGAAGAAAAATTAAGGTGCAGTATTGACCCTCCAAATTAGGCGCATTCAACGTATTACCGTTTGGCTTTCTAGCGAACCGATTCTACTGCAACTAAATACATTGTTTCCTTCACAGCTAAAAAGTTGAGTCATGTATATACAACGAAAACCGACGGTACAATGAGCTGAAAGTAATAACAATAGGTTTATGTACACAGCATGACACCTTGTGAGGCAACGAGCAAAAACGCTCCATGGAGTCAACATCTGCAAATCTCGCAAATTTATCATTGTTTAGAAATAATAGCTGTCTTATATTTTGACTAATCTTCAAAGTCACACTCTCACGAAGCGACACGGACTGTCATAATAAAGTTTCTCCGAGTTTTTCTGACGCAGCTCTGCTACTGAGTGACGATATTGCAGCATTTTAAATCGTGACAGCTGTCAGGGCAGCACCGAGACTTGCAACAAGGAATCTATTGTACTGATAATGTTTTTCATTGCATTTATGGTGTTACAGTGAGTATATCATCTTACGTATTGAATATTACAGCGGCGAAACATTTTATTGTTTCATTAATTTTCGAAACGATTTTCGTAATGAATTGATTACAGTTGTTTCAAAATAACGAAGTCTATTTTGTGTGATCACATATTCGAAAACTTAATAACACCGCCCAATACTTCCCAGAGTTATTTTTCACATGAGAAATTATGTTTGCTTAGTCTTCTACAATAGTATTTTAATACACCCTTGTTTATTATTGGTTCAATATAACAAAAAACCGGTAATTATCAGATATATGTTCAAATGTATATTATTGTAGGTAGATGTGTACGTGATTCGTAGTTGAGTAGCAACATTATGTCCAAAACTATTTCATATAATTAAATATATTGAAATTGTAATAGGCGTCTTATAAAGTAATATATAATTTTTAAATCTGTGTGAAATCTATTTGAAATTCTTTAACGGCCGACATATTTCTGCTTTATAGATCAGAGCGGTCGATCCTTGGAATCGTTCGATTGAGTTTTTCCGTTGCCAATCTTGTGTCCATAAATAAAAGAATTATCTGTCTTAGAACGTGTGACATCCGCTCTCGCAAGTACCTGGGTCCAAGGCGGACAGCGCGTGAATGAATCGTGATGTCATCGATATATATATTTTTAATAATCCATTTTAGACGAGTCGTATTGCGTCCAACCTCGGGGCACACTCGCCGGGGACCATATTCGTCCAAGAGATCGCACCTTAATTTGTCATTGGCTTCTTTAAAGTGAGTCAGAATTCAGACTTTAACTTGGCGAAGATGAAACGATGATGCATTAGTTGCTGAATGTGATAAGAATATTCACATGTATGCATTTATGCATATACAATTGTTTTACCTCGCTTATCTTTTACGAAGCGTAAAGTTTTCACAAACCATTTTAAAGATTATTTTAAATATTATCAAAGTTTGCACAAACCTTTTTTTCTAGACTTTATTTTTGTCGACTAATTCATACCATTCAATAACGCTATATGAAAACTGTATTTTTCTGTAAAACCACAATAGGATTGATTTCGGTGAATTTGATCTTTTCTTAGGCAGACATTGAAATAAAAATTTTGCTTTCGATTAAATGAAAATTAATAAAAGATAATTATTAAGGTATTAGAAATTCTTGTTATTCTGAGAAAATAATATTATTATACACAGTATTTATTTGATTATTTATAATATAAAATCAGACTTTTTACAATTTTACTGTTATTTTCAATCAAGTCATGTTTTTTTAAAAATTATTTTTGGTAAACAAATTAAAACTATCAAAACATTTTTGTTCAATATTTACTTTCGCAAATACGGTAGAAACTAATACTGCTAAATTTTCTTTTCATTTTTCAAACTCAAAGATTCAGATTACTTGCACTCGTGTAGCATTTCTAACATTTCGTGAGTCCAGTAGTTATCTTCCTCCTATTCGTTGCCTCGGTCTGTCGGCAAACTGCTGTCATTAATTAAACTCGCTTCATGGGTTACTCGGCGCTTTGTATTCCATTCAATGAAATTCCTGGAATTATAACAGAGATCTGATTACAGCAGATTTCCCAAAGCCTCGTCAGTGCGCGGGCAGCCGCATCTTTATTTCTGCCGACGTGGCCGAAGGAGAGTTTACCAAAGAAACGTCCGTTTATGCTTTATTATAGCTATCGACGAGAGAGCCGTTCAAGTGGCAGCAAAATAATCTAGGTTGTGTTATCAAACTTTGAAAGCTTGTCAAATGGCAACCTCGTTAACTTTTCGCGGATCTCTCCTTCGATGAAAATAGCTTCGCGGCTTGTTGACGGATTCATAATCATTTTCGATCGAGCGCACTCAATTGGCACCTTGTTCCCTCTCTGTACAGTTATACCGAAGATCAAAAAGGTTGCATTTGAATTTTTACATGGTTAATTTTAAATAATTTCAAGAGGATCGATCACAGGTTTTGCAGACATTGCATTAGCTCAAATAATTCGCTCTATGTGTGACGACGCACACATCAGGTTTAGAAAATAAAAATAAATTTTAAATATCGTGCGGGGTTGTTTACTTTGTTTCTTGTATTTTATATTAAAACTAGCGGATACCCGGCGCGTGCTACTGCGCTAAGTAAAGAAATAAAATACTTTTTTTATTTGTTCGAAAAAAAAAAAAAAAAAAATGGGAATTTTGTTTATTTATTAACTTTTTTTATCTTAATGCTAGCGGATAAACAATATAGTGAGTTTTTTCGGTAGGTGTGTAAACATAAAGATATTTCGGCGTTCTGACCCATCTGAAATTGAGTGATTTCATTGTTTCGATTTGAAAGCTCGAACGCTGCCATGTCACTGCCTTTATTAACATATTTGCATATGTACTTAATGGATTTCACGGAGTTTTTTGAAATGTTTTTGACAGTATTGGACTGTATGGAACAATCCATCTGTTATCAATAATGTCAGTATCAACGTTTCTTTTTTCTTAATTTCATGGTGGTGGTGAATCCTCCATCTTCTGGATTTCGTCATCTATATTTCGGATTCCATCCTCACCAGTTTGAGTTGCATTCATCAAATCACCACCTCAGTACTATTGGGTTTCAAACGAAACCGGTTTGGGGCACATCGGTTTGATGGTTTTAAAGCTTAGCGCAGCCAAATAATCGCCGGTTTTTGAGTTTGTGTTTATATATATATATAGATAAAGAATCAACGCGTTTCGCACCGCGTCAGCGCAATCGACACGGCTTCGCAAAGTAAAAAATAAACCGGCACGCTGGGCAGGATTGTTGGCTTCCCCTGGCCGCGCACTCGCGGAGGATCGTTCCTTTTCCGCTGCGGGCATGCCTTGTCTCATTATTGTCGTGACATTTCCTTCCTGTGGACGCGATGCACCCGAGGCCGGGTATTTTTTAACGTCAATGGCAGGCATGTCTCGAGTGCACGTCCGCCGCGCATCCACCACCGCTCGGTCCACGTCTCACTCAGTTCGCACGGTTAAAATACAATCGAATGATATTTGATTATTTACACTTTCTTTTTTTTTTTTTAACGTTTTCACTTTTATTGAGCTATTTCTGCATCATTACTAAATAGTAACGAGAATCGATGTTTTAAAATAAATAATTGGTAATTTTATCGGTGTGCTTAGAATACGTGGGTAATCTCATGTAATGATTAGGTTGCTAAAATTAAAAATAATAACCAATGTAATAATCAAAATTTTTAATTACATCTACTCTTTCGTTTTTTTATTATTAGCAGGTCATTAAAAAAATATCCATATTTTTCGTTTTTCTGCAACTCTGAATCATAGTTACCTATTTAAACTCGTAAAAATCCAATATTTGGAAGATTTTTAAATACAGTTATGTCACAATATAATGAATTTTCTTTAGTAAGAATTTGTTGACTTTATACTACTTAAAATAAAATGCAACAGCTTTAAATTAAAAAAAAACTCAAGTCTATGAAACAACTAATGAAGAGCTTGATATTTTCCCCATCTATTATTTTTGATATTGAATCTTATTTATCAAAATTGTAACAACTCCAATTATAAAAAAATGGAGTTCAAATATATTTTTTTGATTTGACTTTTATACGCTCAAGTTTCTTAGAATCCACTGAAAAGTATTCCGCTTCATTTAAACAAAGTCCTTTTACATAGGTGAAACTACCAATCAAACTAACACTTTGTTACATCAATTGCACATAGTTAATTCACGAAACTTAAAGAGTTTGATAGTCAATTTTTATTTTCTTTGAAAATGGTTATTTATAATCTTTCCTTACTCTGTTAAATTGAAATTAAACACCAAAAGTAATAAATAAACATACACAATTTATTTTAACAATATTATATCAATATTTAATGAGTGTGTTGCATATTCCAGGCCACAAAGCGCTTCTTGGAGGTGGTGAATGGCGCAGCGGGAGGCGGGGGCGGGGTGGTGGGCTGGGGCACAGCGGTGCGCTTCCTGTTGGCCCGCAAGTTTGACGTGTCCCGCGCCACTGCCCTGTTCGAGCAGCACGAGCTCACGCGCCGCCGAGAGGGTCTCACTGGTTTCGACCCCTCCGTGCAACCACTACGAGATGAGCTGGCCACGGGAAAGTTTACCATACTGGTCAGTATCAAAGCTTTATTACTCTAGAACATTCAAACCAATTTTCAATATTTCTTAGTATCAACTTAAAGGATATAATTTTGGCAATTATACCACAAATCACCTTACTAATTAACCTTACGTGTCTTTATCAAAATACACGGTCAAATCTAATATTTGTATTGTATATAAAAATCCTTTTTTTGTAACAAACAAAGAACTGTAATTTTTATCTTAATGTTTCCAGCCAAGCAGAGATGCCACAGGAGCTGCCATAGCGGTATTCACCGCTCACCTACACGTCCCACAAGTGTCTTCCCATCAAACCACTCTTCAGGTAATATAATCTACCCACTCTTCGGTTACTATAATAATAAACCACAATTGAATTGGTCCCATCCCTCTTCATACGCACTGTTCTATAAAAGTATTCAATGCCGTCTGTTACTTTTGAGGTTACGGCTTATAACTTAAGGCTCTGTTAGTCAGAATGATCTTTGTCAATTTCACGCACATACCAGTTACACTTCTTTAAAACTTATCAAAATAACACATAGTTATTGTTACTTACTTAGAATATTAAGCAAATATATCATTTTCATAAAGCACTAACTTAATTTCCTAATCGATTGCCATTACATAATTTTATAAATATAGCATAATATGGCATATTGTATCTGTTACATATTTTTAATAAATGCTTCCATTGGTATTTATTTTGACAGACTACTGTATTCCTCACTATTTAGCTCTATGAATGACTTTGACGATGCCTTCATATGGGAAAAGAGCTTTCACTATTAGTGAGAATCATTAGCGCCTATAAACCATTTAGTTTTACTTATTCTGCATTGATTTGAATCTATAGTTTGCTATAACTATTATTTGTCAGTATGTAAGACTTATTTTTAAACTGTAGTCTAATATTTTTGGCAGAATTAGTTTATTACTATTATAAATGAATATATATTTGGGAATGCAAAATAAGCAATACTGTAATTGAATATTAAAAATAATATAAATAAGTATATATCATTTTGTCGTGTTAATTATCTATTTATTTATTATTTTCATTTCATCTATTTTTTTCACTTCGTTGTCATTATTATGAATATATAGTGAACTGACAATAAGACAGAATATACTGACAATAAGATCTCCATACTGTTTATTGTCTGGACTGGTAGTGAACTCACTCTAAGGCCGTCAACTCTAATGTCAGACAAGATTTTATCTGAACAGAGATATGAGATGGAAGAGGTGTCTATCTCCTCTCTCCTTATCGTCCACATTAACTTTAATTGGATTGTCATTATATGGAACCAAAGAAAGTCTGTTCTTAATATTAAATTAATTTATCTTAACTTCCTATTTACTACATTATCATTTACCCTCACCCTTTGAAAGATCCGATCCTCGTTTTGAAGACACATACTTGACTTGTTCCTCTCTTAATATTGAATAATAAGAGAACTCTGCAACTAGCATTGTTAAATATTTAGTACTATATTTATATAGTATTGGATGGCCAGTTTATTTAAAAAACAAAAAACAATTTTTTTTAGGGTTATTGAAATATCAGTGCATAACATTTTATTATGTAAGTCAGTTAGTTTACTCAGTACTGTTGACAATTTCAAAAAAATGTCATCGGACTAATATATGTTACCTTTTGTCATCAATAATTTATTTAATTATTATAATAAAGTATTTTACTTACAGGGAGTAGTTTACCAACTAGACGTAGCCCTACAGTCCATGGACACCCAGAGAGCTGGGCTCGTCTTCATCTATGACATGTCCGATTCCAAATACTCCAACTTTGATTATGATCTATCTCAAAAGATTCTCATGCTACTCAAGGTAAGAACATAATTGTTTCAGGTTATCCATGCATTCTATTTAACAACAGGAAATGATATTACATTTAATTTACATCTTCAACTTCAGATGCCGCATTGTAGTTACTGACTATTAAGCTTAATTATGTTTTATTATCTTAAAAACCTATTTTGCATGTAAAAAGTCAGTGTAATAATAATTAACATAGGTAAATATTTCGTTTGGAAAAAATCCTAACAATCTAATTTTATGTAGAATAATCGTTGAATTGCTGTTGTGTTATTTACAATTGGAAATCAGCTGGTTTTACTAGATCTTACAATATTAAAATACTATTAAGATATTAAAGAACTACCCGTACTCTAAAATTTTACTTTATTTAAAAGTAGTTAAATAAACAGATTTAATCATTCTCTACTCGGAAGTAAAAATTTGTGTAGAGATAAAATTCGATTCCTATTTTGTTGGAATTTAAATGTAACTCAACTTATTTTTAAATGTGTTTAATTGAAATGTAATTTTTAAAAATTATGTTTTGATTGTAATATATATGAAATAAATTTATTCCATTCAGTAATGTAGGCATGGTTATATGAATCATCCAATAGATATGTATAACTATAAAAATGCTACAAGGATTTTAGGGATTCGTGCTAGTTATTGTACTTAATATATTCATTAGACTATTTTCCAAGGCCGGATAGTCACACGCTGTTCTCAAATTCATAAGAATATTTATTACTCTAGATAACAGATTACTTAGTTATAACTTTTTGCTCTCATGATACTAGGATATTTTTTTCATGATACACTTTTATTTATTTTTACCACACATCAAAATTACCCTGTTGGTTGTTTGTGCTTGTCTTGCACAAATAACTCAATTCAATTGTAAAATTTACGATGTTTTTACTAAAAATAATAACCTTCTATTTCTGCAAGTATATCTATCTATAAAATATTTAATATTTTAAAGAAATTCTATGCTATGCTTATAAATTATGGATAACTTAAACGTTTCTTATTTATTATTAGTTTGGTTTTCTAAGAAATCTTAATTTAAATATCAACATTTATAACTAGTTAGATTACATTATGCTGTTACAACGCTTTGATTCTTTGATTATTGTTATTATATATTTTTAATGAACGTATTTCTCAGAAATATATTCATTACGTGTTTCTTAGAAAAGTAATTTGACCGAATTAGAAGAAAGCACTAATAAACTCTGTTGTAAAATAAATATAATGCTTCAGCTGACGTTCGATTTCAGAGAAATGTATATTTTCATTTTGTTTTATAGACAATTTTCGGCAGATTAAGATATTTTGCCTTAGTTATTTTATAAATTTTGAATTGATTACTTTTTTTTTTTCAAATATATTATTTACGTTTAAAATATTAAAAAAAAAAAACTTTTGATGAGAACTATACATTTTGAAAATTGAAATCAGATTGCAAGTAAAAATTATAAATTAGGATATCTTAGTTGAGTCCTAGAAATGACGTTTTGTTGCAATCTTAAAATTATTAATTATTATTAAAATTAAATTGACAAATTGTGGTCACAAATGAAATCATTAGTCTTTTGCTTCATTGACATTCTTGCGTCGTTCGTAAATATTTATTTTAGGAGTTAAGATATTTATTATAGATAACATTTAAATTCAAATGTATGTTGTGTGGTCTCTCCTCTTCACTAGCCACAAAGAACCTTAAAAGGAAATGTACCAAACATAATGACTTATTGATATTTACTCTATTTATATTAATATATATTTATTACTCTATAAAAAGCTTTTCTAAATAATATTTTTTTTCTACTTATTTTATTCCCCTCATGTTGAAAATGATATAAAAATGATGTAAAAATTAATCTTGAGACTGCTTACAAGATTTTTGTACTGCAATTTCTTTCTTACAGTTAAAATTTAATTTACATGACAATAATATAAATATTCATGTATTGAGAATACAGTATTTATTCGTTCCAATGAACAAGTTGTTATGGATATGTTTAAGTTTACTCAGATTAACATCACTGTTCATTAATTACCGAGAAGATTCCAAGTATTAAGTCTTATTGAGAAATTTAATATTTCTAAGTAAAATATAATAAGTTAATTGCAGTTTTCCGAAACTGTTAATATGTTTTTTTTTTTAAATTTCTATTGAAATTATTAATTACAAACATTTAATAAGTAAAAAAAAAATACTTATAAACTTTTATTTACAATTTAACTTTTACTTGTCAATCAATATAAGGTTTTATTTTATAATCGATCATTAAAATGAGAGAGTGTGTTTGACAGAATGGTAATTACTGTTTTTTTTATTTATAATTTTAAATGACATACTTTCAGTTAGCAATGGTGCTAATACGTATTTCCTTTCGAGTTAAAAAAAAATATTTTGATTTTATAAATCACACTATTTTGTAAGAGTAAAAGTTAGTGGAGCAAGCGGTCGTAGTAATCGCGGCTGTGTCTGGTTTATTACGTTTTCGACTTTTGTTCAATTTTCATAGAATTAATGTATAACCAGTAGCGTGTGTATCAGTACGCATTGGACTGCGAGGCAGTGAATAGCGAAGGAAAGCTTCAACCTATCGCTTCTGTTAATTTTCCGCTGTCGCGTCTGGCTCTGTGCACGGAGGCAATCCCCGGAAGCGCTCCGCCAACGCGAATGCATCGAGCATTTCCCATTTCCGATGGAGCGGCTTTCCCGGAAGGGCCCGGCGCAGGCGGCGTATCGATTGAAGCCTCCGTCGGCAGGAGCGGGGTTCACGGAAGCCGGATCGCTTCCGGCCCGCGCCCATAAACAAACTTTCGGCCGGCTCCAGCCTCGGCGGTCTTCGCGAGGCGGTGGCTTCTTCCGCGAACCGCTTGAGCTCTTTGTAGTCTCTTTTGCTCAATATTTATAAACGCATTTTCAAACGACTGCCTTAAACTCAGGGTTACTTGCAGTCTGAATCAAAAACAACACGGATCACACAATAATCGATTTGTAAATAAATATATTTATGTGATTAAGCATATTTTTTCACACATTGAAAACGATTAAAGAAAACTCTCAGAAAATATCATCGTGACTTGTGAGGGATTCGAACCCACATCCCCAAGCTTTCATGGCCGGTGCATTTATCCAATTGGATAAATGCACCGGCCATGAAAGCTTGGGGATGTGGGTTCGAATCCCTCACAAGTCACGATGATATTTTCTGAGAGTTTTCTTTAATCGTTTTCAATGTGTGAAAAAATATGCTTAATCACATAAACATACTAATACCTGCATGGGTAAATAAATACGCATCCTGATTAACATTAATCCAATTTAATATAAATAAATATATGTCCAAAATAATAATAAATATTTTTATATTATTAAGATGTATTATTTTTGGCAAATTGTTTCCTTAAACATGTAGCTCGTACACAAAGCATTGTATACAATCCAATATTACTAACATGCTCCGCACTCTCAATTGACGCAATTTGATCGGTCAGATATTTGTGCACACTTATTTATGACTGCTAAGCCGTGTAAATCGAACACATTGATTGTAAATAAATTACATGTATAGCTTATTAGTAAGATATATGTGAAATTTTCCGTGATGTATAACCTCATGATATTAAAAAAATACTTTTTACATATTTATAATAATTTTATGGTTTAAGTTCAAGTACGCGCAGTGTATGTTATTAATGGGTTCATATTTTTATCAATAAATATAAACGCATCCAGAAAATATCTTAAATAATAGCCTCCACGATTTCAGAGAATCTCTCGTCGTCGGCCATTGTTCTGCGACGCCACCCCCCTGCTAGGCCATCTCTAGCGTGATTAATTCCTCTTGGTTACACTTTTCTACTATCGTCCTGAATTATCAGCTGTCGCGAGCCTCGCCGCGCTGGCTTCTTTTCTCACCGCATAAACCGACAATCGAATAGTAACTAGTCAAAGCACCAAAAACACCCGCAATAAGGAGACTCTATTTGCTAATTGCAAGTCTGTTGCAAATTGTGTCACTGCGCGTGCAGCCGGCTCAAATAAAAATTAAAATAAATTATCTACAATTCGATAAGGATTTTCCGATCGCTGTATCCGGACTGCACCAAACTCCCGCAAGTAACGCACCGGTTCTCAGCTTTCTTCAGTCACGTGGCCGCGTCACGTGATCCTGCCGCCGATTTTAATGGGAAAACTTTTGATTGACACGGCCGTGCGTAGATCGTGTTCCGTGAAGTCGTTGTATTTGTACGTCATCGTTAATCGTGCCGAAACTTTACGTTGTATATATAAATAAATTTACAATATCGCTCCCGCGAACTTCCTGCGCAGCTTAGGCAGGTACGTTCGACAGCTAAAGTTTCTTCAAATGTAATAATTTTATTGACTCCCATGAATCGTAACTTGTTTAAATGCATTTTAAACTGTTATGCTTAAATATTTTCACTGTGTTTGTATCGAGTATATTTATCAATATATTAGACTGAAAGGTACTCTGCACTTTAGTTTTTTATACAAGTATATATAAAATTCTATAACTTTTGGTGTGTTGTATGTTGGAAAAAGGCTGATTGATAATCGATGGAATGTGAAGACGGCACTCCTCTTCTGTCGACACACAATCGAATCCAACCTACCCACCTGTTGGCGGTCAGTAGCTTACGACCGTTGGGGTCTAATGCATCAATAATTCACTACTAAAATCTTTAATTGCTGTTGAAACTCGTCATTTGCGAGAGCAGCCTTCCAATTCGATCGATTTCCCCCGAACCTCCTGAAGCATGTTGTTCAACACCGGCGACCGACGAAACCGCCAACATCGGCAATATCTACCGGCGCGGAGAAATCCACTTTCCTTGAAGTGCCTTATTTTCGCGGCACGTGCGTATCAACTCGAGTGGCGTTCTTCAATCTTGAATCAAAACAAACACTCGAGACGGAGAAGCGAATGCTATCGCGAGTCCGTCCGATTCCAGAGATAAACGATTGTCTACGCCCAGACTAATCGCGGTGTTCCCAGAACTGGCGCCCGGTTGACGGGCTGCCAGAAGTCCGCGTGCTTTGCCCACTTTTCCGCGACTCGTTACGTCACCCCTGAAACTTGCTCGGTATTTTTCCTTATAAACAACATACCCGAGCACGACAGACTGGTTTAATTTGTAATACTCAATATTTAAACAAAAAATGTGAATAGCTGAATGGCTGAGAGTTTTTTTTTAGCGCTTTTTATTAAACATATACCTTGTGCGTAGATGCTTTTTATATTCGTAAGTTTGTTAACTTGTTTACTAAAATTAAAAAAAAGCTAATTGAATAAGTAAATACATTAATATGTTTACCAAGAAAGGTTTTGTTCTTCTTATTTATGAAAAAGTTGCCTTGATTTGTTGAAGCACAGACCATTTTTTTATATTTAAGCGGAAAAGAAATATCTTAATCTTCCAATACTAATATGGCTCTATCCACATTCATACGCAATAAGATTGATAGTATTTTTTCCTTTTTTAAGCGATTTCACGATACTTTTACTAATATATTCAACTTACTAAGAAAGCAACACGCTCTCTATACATATTACAGCATTATATATTGTTAGCTTCGTAATTTATTTTCAAAATAAATTACTTTATAATTATAAACTTTACGCGCGACATATAAACTTAAATATCAACCAAGGGAAAATAATATAAATCTAATTATGTGACGGTGAGAGTTGTGATTTATTTTATAGTAACAAAAATGTAATATTTCAGTATTGTATTGACTTCAAGGACATCAATGTAGGGTTTTATCGAATTTCAACAGGTCATAATCAATTATATCAGGATGAAACACAAGTACTTTATTTATAAAAGTGTAAGGTATTGATTAAATTATACTTTTACGAAAACGATACATTCAATCGATGTCGCTTACGATGTACCAAGTCGCTGTAATTTTTGGGGATGGAGAAATTTTCTTACCTCCTGTAAATCGTTCCTCGATGTTTTCAAGCTGAGATACAAACTGAAAATAATACGTCAGTAAATATGCGACAAATGCAATTCAAGTGGATATCCTTGCCCGCTTCCAAATGTGAGTCAGATTTAAATATCTGAATATCCGACGCTGTCGGCGGAGATTTCCCCGCTCCCCGCCGACGTGGAATTGTAATCAGCGTCTCCACTACTGCGCGAGTCCATCGTCTTGTTTACGGCATTTCTACTGCGTATTTGTTTTCCGTCGACTTTATGGTCGATATGTAGGTAAAATATAAAACGCCGCTTCCTCGGCCGGCGGACGGACCGCTCCGGGGATCCTCTCGGGAGCGCCCGCGCTTTATTATTTTTTTTAAGTAGACAAATAATGCTCGCACGCTCCGCTCGTTTCAATTTCAATTTCTTTTATTACCATCATCCCTTATATTTCCCGAGAAAGACAGACGGATATATGACGCAGGAACGTTGAAATATAATCGGCACCGTGCCGATCGGGAGCTCTCGGGACCGGGTGAATTGTTCCCGATTTTCATATTTTTCGTATTTTATTTACTTTCCTGCTAAACGATTGTCAATAATTAAAATAAGAGAGCCATCGGTATTCCAAACGGCGTCCGGGCGAGGCTCTGCAGGACCCCCCTCCCTCCCACTTATTTTTCCCGTTAGGGATGAACGATCGCGACGGGGAGGGAACGGGGACATCTTGTTTTCCGATACCGGACCATGTTTTATTCAACACTCGCAGGGTACAAAACCGATATCCGCAGTCCATTCTCAGAAAAAAACCTTCAACTAAATTAATAAACCAAAAATATTTCCTAAAAATAATACAGAGACGATTTATATCATCGATATACGAATTCTTGTTAGGTATGCGTGAGTATTTGGGAGATTTATTTTTGAGACGCCAAAAAAATATCTGCTTTACGAGTGTTTCCGAGAAGTCAAGCCGAGCCAGCGCCCGGAGCGTTGCGGAGCGGCGTCCGCCGTCCTTTTGGGATCCTGAATAATAACTCTGCCCCGACTCTCCATTTATAATGTATAATCTCGCGTGAGATTGACGACGGAGGATCTTCAAATTGAAAATATTAGCGTGGAAAATGCGGCTCGCGTGAGGGACCTCGGCACGAGATTACTTATTCACGCCCGCCTCCATCTGGAGCCGGCGCTGAGTCTGCTTACTGTAAATTGCTAAAATGCCAACCGGACACCTGTCCGCACCACCCGCGAATGTCTAACGAAAGCGCAACCAAATATGTTCTGATTTTTTTTATTTATTATAATACGTCAATGATCGATCATCCAAAATATATCGCCTGCATTGGTGCGAACCCGAGAGCGTACAATCATCAGCCGTGACCCCGAATGCAATATCACTGTTTATCTCACACCTGCTTTAGTTCATCCAATTATGTTTAACGTGATAAATATCATTTTTACCATCCTGAATCAAAAACACCCATACATATTTTCAATTATATGATTTAAATGAAATTTTGTATGTATATGCCTCGCGGTATAATGGTTTAAACCGGAAGCTTTGTTTATAATTTTTTTATTACAACATGAATGAGTATCGAAGTAAAGCAAATATAATCAAAACATTTTTTGTTCCTTTGGTCTTTTATTAAGCTATCTTGCTTGTTCCCACCTGGTAAGCCAAATAAATAATAATTATGTACATTTTCAATGTGTAAATTCTAACATTTTTATATTTTGCGTAGGTGGAAAACAACAAAGTGAATACGTGTATTAAAGCTACAGCGCAGAAGACGGCAGCGCCGCCTCGGCTATGCTATCGATATTTTGCTTGTACCGAGTTTTCTAGGAATAGTCCACATTATATTATTTCCGCGAAGTGTTTTCTGCGAAATTCAATTCTCCTGGCCAACACCGCCGCTGAATGATCGATCCTACGTCAATACGGCTCCCGCTCTCTGCGCCCTCCAACAGCCGGCGGGTCCCCGGCTCCGGCTATCTGCTTTCTAGCGACGTGATCGGTGGCGAGCCGTGACTTTGGGGACAAGGCAATCCCATTTGCATTTATTGCAATCGATAAAACGCTCTTAGCCTCAAAGTGTGGTGGTTCACGAGCATATAACGTGTACGATATAACGTGTTAGATTTTTTCTTTAAAATATGTATTGTACACGAAATTATTATATCTACATTTTATGTATAAAAAAATAAATTTAAGTTGAATATAAAACAAACAAGGATTTTCCACGTTTATATAATTGTATTTTTAAGGTTTAGAATTTAACGAGCCTTCGTTTTGACCCGAGGGTTGATATTATATTTTTTATGAGTAAAAAAAAAATTCAATTTTAAAACTCTAAACCGAGTAATAACTGTTCATTCGCAAGAAGTTTTAGAAAGGTTTCTCAAAATAATATTTGAATTAATTTTATTATTGTTAATAATTAATCACACTCCATTCCGAGGTTCGTCCCCACTGAACTCCAGAGTCCTCGCGATGCCGCAGTCGCCGTCAGTCACCAATCTCCAAAGTAAACTCGTACTTTCGTCGACTCAATTAAACTCTCGGCTCCTCTGCAAACACGATTAAACAACAGCGAGTTGCGACCCCTGGCCGTGGCAGGGCTGCTCCATCCGCGGCCCGCTCCACAAATCTTTGCCACATCATTTATTAAACCGGAAAGCGGAGCAATATTTAATATCAAATGCTTGCCCCAACTATTGAGGTATTATAACCGCGTTCCTCATTGATTTAAAGATTTTTTCCGGTCTTCGGTTTTTGTGCAGATAACAATAGACCCGATGTCCCTCGCGACATTAGCGTTGAGTATGTATACTCGTTGTTTATTTGATAAAAATGAATTCTTTGTGAAAATGTTACATTACAAATTTTAGATTTTTTCTAAAAGCAAATGAATTTAACGATCCAGACAACAAAATACCGATTGATCTTTACTAATTCCAGATATGGTCACATTGTGTGATAGTTCAACACCACGGTCTTATCGTTAATCGTTCACTAAAGTCGTTTCAACTAAAGTAAGACGTCGTAATCTTGTCATCCGATTTTTATTTTGTGTTTTTATTGGTCTTAGTGGGTAAATAAGTAAACTCATAAAATAATCGCTTACGTAGGCGTGTTGACAAATAAAATGACAACATAAGAGGGGTATAGATTTATATGTGACTTTTACGCATGAATGTTGTCTCCTTGCCTACCTAAGAAGAGGATTGTCGTCCCGGTGATGTCGCGGCGCGCCGCTCGACGCAACGTTAAATATTGGTGACAATTATAAATTAAAACACACATTAAATAAAAACGCCTCGCCGTGTCAGTCCATTCATTAATTCGACCGATTATTGATTCGAGTCCCCCGATAGAAAGTTTGTCGCCCGAACAGACAGCCAGTATTAATTCCAGGTTTTATAAATAAAAAATACAATCATTCTAATCATATTTTGTTATAATTAATTTCTGTTTACTGGGAAATTATCCATTTCAAATATTTAAAATTCTTACTTAAATTTAATTATAAAGTAAATTTTATATTATTATGATTATTGTTTGTTTTTTTCAAGATTATGATTATGATTTCCAATTTACCATAATTATCCGAATTCCGTTTCAGTAAGTGGACGCCGCCCGGAATGGAATGAGCGCGTTTTTATCACAATTCTTGCACTTTCTGCGTACTGAAAAATAAATTTCAAAGCATCAAAATTTTAGGGAGGCGCACACTTCACGCGAGCGTACTAATATTGGACACAAGAAACCCTGTTATTGTATGAAAATATAAAATGTTATTTAGTATTCGGAATTTGCTATCGTTTGGGTACTTCGCTCGCGTCGCGCCCGATCGGTCGCCGGAATCGCTCCCCTGGCTCGGGAATCCTCAGCGTTCTCGGGACGCTTCGCGGAGGCGACTTCAGAACCGAAGGTCGAATACTCAATATTCACGAGGAGGGGGCCCGGGAGGCGGACGCCGGGTCCGGGCCGAAGACGTCGGCGGTCACGCGCGCTCCTCGGCCCCGCCGGACGCCCCGCGCAGGCGCACCCGCGGCACCGCGACCCGGGACCGGGGACCCGCGCGCGGAATTCGAATCCGCCTCGGCCCGGGGATCGCGCCCGGCTCCGCGGAGACGACACCCGCCCGAGGGGACGTCGCCGGAACGACCCGGGACCGGCGCTCCGGGGGGACGCTCGGACGCTCTCGCCCTCGAGCCTCGGGAGGAGGCTCCCGCGCGAGGGCCCCGTCGACCGCCACTCGGACCCGTCATTCCATTCCGCGCGTGAATCTTTCCCCCGCCTCGACTTCTCTCCGGGACACTCGAATACCGGAATTCGTAATTTATTCATTAGGGTCAAAACGAATCACTCCACCGGACCGAGACGCCGGCCTCACTTCGTCTCCGTGTCCGGTCATCGAGGCGCGCATCCGCGTCGGCTATCGCGCGCGACCGCGCTCCCGCTCGGGATCGCCGGCTATCGGCGCGAGAGAACTGCGATCGTTGTCAAATACAAAACGACCTCCGCTTTCCTCCCGCACGCGATCGGGAGTCACGGGGCAGAAGCGGGAAATTTTGAGGCGCCCCGATCGGTTAATAATTCTCGAATACTCTCATGCGCCCAGTCGGGGGTCGGAACTCCCCCGGAAGATCGAGCGTCGATGAAATCGCTCGAATACCGTCAAGGGTGCTGACAAAAAAAGCCAAACGAAGCTCACAAACAGTCCGACCCGGCACGCGCGGGGCACGAGCGGTGCGCGGCCGCTACCGTGCGCGTGCGGCGAGCGCGCCGGCCCGGCCCCGCCCCCTGCCCGCCCCTGCCGCCCCGCCCCGCGCCCTGCCCGCCCCTGCCTGCCCGCCCCGCCCCGCGCCGCCCGCGCCCCGCCGGTTACGCACTTCTGGGCTGTCAGTGTTTTTTGGGCTCGCCGCCAGAGCGAACATCTGATCGCTCTCGCGTCGCGCCTTGCGGACCCGCGACTCGCGATTCGCCGGCCGCTCGATCGGCCCGCCTCGCCGCAAGTCGTCGCCCGGCATCCATTCCGCGCGGACCGGCGCGTCGCCTCGTCCCGCCGATCCCCTGTTGCTTCTGTAAACATTGCGCAATACGTCCGCCGGCGGTCGCCGTCTCGGCGAGTCGAGTGCGAAAAAAACGGACCCGTTCTATTTCGACTGTGCGGCGACCCGCTCGGTCGTATTTCCGGCGATAGAGCGCCGCAGTGTTGTGACGTGCCGAGTGCTCCCCGATCGCCCCCTCCGACGGACGCGAGCGACGCCGCAGCTCGCCCCGCGAGGCGACCTTCCGGAGGATCACCGCGGCCGGCCCGGAGGGCTCCCGGCCGCCCCGGCTCGGGCGTCCGCGAGGCGCGATCGTGAGTAGATCAGACCACCCTCGTTCCCGACGAGCCGACCCTCGGAGGCGCCGGCGAGCCGGGACGCCGCTCTCCTTCGGTTCGGCTCCCGCGCGCGTCGCGGGGCGCTCCGAGGGTTCCCCCGTCCGATGACAGGTCGCCTTCGTTTTTACTCTCCGACATCGCTTCGGTCTTCGGTGACTCCGAGACTCGCCGTCGCTCTCCCGATGGATCGCGATGGATCGCGGCTCGGCTCGTCGTGCGGAATTATTTATTTACGTTTCCGCCGACGTCTCGCGAGTGTCCCGAGACTTCCTCGCGTTTTTAGCTCTCGTCCAGTGTCATCTCGTTCCGCGAGAACGGAGAGGCTGGACGCATTCGTGCGGGCGACAAATCCGATGTCAGATATGTTGAAGTCGGATCGTGGGCGTTTTGCGATCCCCGCCGATGTCAGGCGACGAGATCGTCCCGGAGCGGCCGCCGCTATCGACGAGGCCGCGAGAATCGGCCGGCTTCTTATCTTTCGCTTCGAGTGCGATGTCAGATCTGCGCCCGCTCTCGGGGCGCCGAGACCCGCGCCCGTCGAGATCGCCCGCCGGCGTCTTCCCGGCGTGTCGGACGACTCGGCGAAATCGAAACGCGGCACGGCGAGAAGGCCGCCCGACCCGGCGGCGGCGTCGACTCCGATGCGACCGGATCGATATCGAAGCGACGAGCGAGTTCCCGACGCTCGGCGCCCGCGTGCACCTCGGCGGCGCGCTCCGGACACTCGGCGTCGGGCGAATCGAACGATTCCGCGTCTCGGGCGCGAAGCTCGAAGGGGAGTTTGACCGATTTTCGAGTCCCCGTACCCGTGCGAGGCCGCCCGAGCCGCTCCGCCGGGGGAACTCGGAGAACTTCCAAAACTTCTCCCCTCGAGTCGAGTTTCCGCTCGCGGTCGCCGCCCGACGGCCCGTCCGGCCGCGAGGAGCCGACCGCGGGGCCGACCGTCGACCGGCGCCCTCGGACCCGCGACGCGGGTGCTGCCCTTCGCGTACTCCGCGGGTCGGGTTGCGATAGCGCGAATAACGGAAGCGGTATTTTGCGGTTCGTCTTCGGCTACTGGACGATATCGCTCCCTGACGACTATCGTATCGACAAATAATTCGTATAGATTGACTCGGTCCGCGAGGACGTTTTCTGCAGAGAAATCGAGACGAAATCCCGACTCGGAAGTCTATTCGCCTACCCGATTGGATAGTCGGATACCCGTAGGAATATCGAGACGAGTGGAAAATATATTACCGATCCGCAAAATCATCGCCGCGCCCGACTCGCGCCGGTGCGGAGACTTCGCCGAGGAGACTCACGCGGGGAAGCACGCGAGACCCGCGTTCGCCTCGCGAGTGCGCGACGAGCAGCGTGAGAAATTGGTTTTTTCAAATATCAAAATACTCCTATCGAAGCCCTCGCGAGGCCGGCAGTCGATGTACAGAATTTATCGAGCATAAAAAAAACAATATTCGCTCGCGTCTCCCCTCGAAGCGGAAGTCGTCCGGGAGCCTCCGGTGGCAAAAACGACACCGTCCGCAGCCCCGTCGGATCGACGGGTCCTATATAAATTGGAAATAAGGATAAAGGAGTCCCGCGAGGGCCGGGCCGGGCCACACACCTGCCGGGCCCCGCCGCCCCGCCCCGCCCCGCCCCGCGCCCCGCGGCCGGGAGATAGCGGCCGGGGTGCGTTGACTCCGCTATCGGCCTCCGCGGCGGTGCCCGATATCGCTCTGCGCCGCTTCCCGCGCGTGCGGCTGCTCCGTGTCTTGTGGCAATTCTGATGCTTGGATTTCCTGACGGCTGCGAAGCTGCGTCGGAGCGCTCGCTGGAGATTTTCATATTAAAAATTGACGACCTTTTATTATTAAATCTATTTCTGCAGAGCTCTAGGGCTCCGCATCACTCGGACGGGACGTGCCGGTCTCGGCCCCGAGAGATCGATATGCCCCCCGCTTCTGCACGCCTCCAGGAGACGCGCCCCCCGCGGCGACCCTGCTTTTTTGAATATACGAACTGGAGTATTCTCCCCTCCGTTTTGAATGCGAACCTCCAGTGCGATAGGGAGCTCCCGCGTACCTAATAAATTTTATTATGTAGTAAATGCCCAGGCCAACCCCGGACCGTTTTCTTCTACCGGCTTGTCGCTCTCGAGCGCTGCGCTTTTGCTTCGAATGGACTCGAGGCGCTGACGAACGGTCGAAGCTTGTCGATTCGAACTCGATGTGTTTTATTACTCGCCATAAATATCGACCGCGATGTGTAGTCGAGTATAAATAATGTCATCCGCGCGGACCGCGCCTCGCCGCAGGAGCCGCGCCGCCGGCAAGCGGGGACGCCGTGCCCTAGGTAGCGGATGACCCAATTGTGGATCCCAAATATACCCAGCCGATTGGATGTTCTTCTCGTAAATGGCGCGACGTCCGAACTCGACTGCCGCTTGTAGACTCTGTTTTGAAAAAACTATCTCGAAAGCTACTAGCGACGATCGCGACCACCGGAGCGAATGCGCCGGCATAGAAATATGAACTCGTTAAATTCCACTTATCCTCGTAAATAATGAAGATAATTGCCGACGTTTACCGACCAATTTTCCAAAGTGAGTTTTCAAAAGTAAGAAAGACAGTGTCAATAGAGTACGTTAACGTCCGGGTTTGAGTGCCCTCCGTCTCGCGTCAGGTGTGAGATTGTTCTCGCAGTGTTTACGATTTTCTCGCTTATTAAATATAACACCTTAACGATCCCCGAAACGCCGAGTCGCGTACGCGCACGGCGAATCCGAAAACGAATCACCGCTGACGGAAAGCACTACTAGGTAGGGCGCAAAAAAGTCGCGATCCGTCACTGTCCGGAAGATTTAGTTTTTACACGTACGGGAGGTCTTCCGGGGTGGAGAGTCGGGGGTCCCCTCTGCGCCCCCCGGCACTTCCGCTCTCCCTCGCAAGGTTCACAGCCGAAGCTACCGTATTGCCTGTATTGTCTCTGGTTTTCGTATCGCAGGCGTCTCTCGCTCCTTACAAATTAATCGGTCGCCGGGCGCCACGGCCCGTGCATATAAATTGATGAAATCGTTAAAATGAATTATGAAGGTCAGGTGGCGCCGTTTCTTTTCACTCGCCAGGCACCTCGACCTCCGCCGGCATCGCCGAGCGCGCGCGGATTCGATATATTATCGACTAAATTCAGACATTATTTTATTATTCCCGCAAGTTTCGAGGCAACATCCCAGAAAAATATAGATATCTCAATCCATCGGCGATTTCGGCTTTGCTTTGCACGACGCATAATTTATAAAAATCAACATACTCGTATACTAGGTGTACTATTGTTCATTGTCATAGTTTTTGCACATGCATAAATACGTTTTAAGTGTAACTTTTAGGATCATGCATATGTAAAATCCGGCAATGAGTTCCTTTATGAAAATTATTATATTTATGAAATTGTATTTTTAATATCACATTATCTTTTGACACAGGACCGTGCGTCCGCATTTATTTTGATAATTTTAATATAAAAGTTTACACGAAAAATATATTCTGCATATAAAATGAAAAGTTATTTTTTTGATAATAATTTTTTTGGAATCACATTTCGTAATACGCAATTTAAAATATTCAGTATAGTTATCAAAATTATCGTATATACAAAGCATGGTATATTATTAAAACACATTGAACTATTTTTATAACATCACGAGTAATTTTGAATGCTCATTGAACGGCGGAGACACCTATTTTTCGTTTTATTTGCATTTTCTCGAGATATTCTCTCCTAACACTATCTTGTAAGCGGCAAGAAATGCCCGTGACTCAGCATCCGAATTTAAAAACTTTCCACGCCGTCATCCTTGTACAATTAACAAAAAAAACTTTTACTAACTGTCGTGATAATATTTTTACTGCGATATTATTCGACTTCATAATGACACTACAACGTTCGGTACATTTGTTGGCGTAAACATACGTTCAGTAGAAACGTAATTGGCTATTCTGCCTGCGCCGGCTATGCGGTTTGCTCTGGACGCAGGCGGGGGATGACGCAGGAAGGGTTCTCGCCCCCGGGGATGGCGGTGCAGCCTGTGCAGCCTCGTGACCCACATCGGCGGCTGTCGCCAGGCGCTCCATATCCCCGCTACGGCTCGCAATGGATGTTCGATCTGCGACCGGAATTCATCCTCCGCTGGTGCATTGCGGGCGCGTGCATTGTTCACGGAGCGATGTGAATAGTTCTTCAATATTTTGCGGTATAAGTAACATGAACTCAAACATAAAAATCCAGCATGAACAAAATACGCCTTACTAAGGAGTGTGCAGTTTTTTTTAGACAATAATTATTCGCTATGACTCAAATTGATTTCATTGTAACACGTCTGTTATTAGTCCGATTCTCGGCTCGAAAACCTTCAGAACAAAGAGGCGGCCACTTTACGTCCGAGGACGGTTATTGCCGATTAAAAATTTCCCACAAGCGCGCAGGTACTTGCGTGGGTGCCCATTTTCCATTCGGCGTCCGGGGATATCGGCCTCATTCGAACACATTTTTGCAGCGATATGGTGCTCACGTGACCCGCTTGACAATTCCGCACCGTTCTTACGTATCGCCAGGTCGCTCGGGAGGCACTATCTGCTATTGCTTTATTCATGCAAGCGCGTAGTTGTATTACGAATATTTTACATTCTCCTGGAATCAGTAACCGTAAAGTCAGCAGGGAGCAAAGTAGAAAAGCTTACTTTCAGCACAAATTATGATCGAAGCTTCAAAAAGTTAAGCTCTTTCAAATCAAACGACCTCTGTTATTAATTGGCACCATTATTTCTTTATAAAGTTTACTTAGCAAGGCTAGTGTATATGATTCCCGGATTTTTATACAAAGACCTAGCATTTGTTTCGCAGTTTCTTTATACGCGGCCTGCTAGCGAAACGCAATCCTCAGAGATAATGAAATACCACTTCGCAGGCAATCGTTTGGCTTCACATAAGATCTATTATTATATTGTAATTGACTCCCATTATATCTCGGAACAAATATGTACATAAGGTAACATAATACCACGGCGCTATGAATGCCCCGGAGTCGATATACTATAATGGCGTTGATGACAATGAGTGGATGTGTGTGGTGGGTAAATATTTAGCTTTGAATAGAGTTTACGATTGAATCGGCGCGTCCTCGCAGCCAAGACGCTACCCGCGGCGCGCACCTTCCCGCGGACATCTGCTCACGAGGTGGAGGTGGAGGTGGAAGTATGCGCTTACAAAGGAAATGCTCTCGCTGCAAGCTGCAGCTCCGTACCTGCACATCTGCGCTGCGTCATAACCCTCGCATACCTGCGGCACTAACAATATTACATTTAAACGCATGGCGCTTCTGTTATGCCTTCTCCCTTTTAAAATTGTAGTTACGGTTGGTAATTTTTTGGAATACAATATTCGATTTTCTTACTACAATACCAATGATTTGATCATATATCTTTGACTAATACATTTTGTATAATATTTTTGCTAATATAAAATAAAACACCAATGATAAATTACTCAATTTTTGCAATATCCGCCAAAAGTACGCTCCAGTAAATATAAACTATCTTAAAAATAATCAACGTAAAACGCCGTTTTAATTAGTTAAAAACTTTCATACATATTAATACAACAAGTCAGGTTAATAAAACTGGTGTAAAAAATACAAATTCTATGCTGCTTGCCGAGCGCAAATTTACTATCGATAGGCACGAACTGAGTTTCTCTTGCAAATGCAGCAGGTACTCACCCCGCTGAGCTGCCACAGCCAGACTCTCTGTTCCAGAAATATGGGTAATAGTAAGAAAATCAAATTTATCACAATGTTTTGCAATCGTTCGTCCCATCCGAGTTCAGATGTTCCTCGTACTTTCAAAATAATACAAAAATAAAACTCCGATTATAACATTAGACCACACACTTTTATCGAATTTTCATATGATAAGAATCTTCATTGATCATTTATTATCTATGATTATATTTCTACAGGTCGAATAAAGTTTTATGGCCGATTAAAAGTTTTTTTTATGAATGGACTGCTGTCCGAGTACTACGCACTGCTCCAGTTCTCGAGCCCGTAAAGCATTTTAAAATGACTCATTACCATTCACGGGCGCATTAATGCCTCACACTAGTCAGTATGGTGGTGCGTTAGTTTGATTGCATTCAAATTACCTCGTTATCGGAACTGCTGTAGCTCTTTATAAAACACGGTCATCTTTAGGTTGAAAATTTTCACCGGCAACGTTGTTAAGTCGATATTTTATATGTGGTTCGTTTAATCTCAGCACAATTGCCTTTGATCGCTTGTCGTCGTTCAGGTGATCTAAACTCGGACTTCTTGCGCTCGTGTAGTTAAAAAACATTTCATTTAATTTTTATCACCAAGTACATGTGTCATGAAATTGCAATTTTGACAGCATAAATTCAATTTACTTGCCAGAAACTGAAATCTAAAGAAACAGCCTAGTATGGGTTGAGTGTATATTTAAAGCGAGCGATGCTTTACTTTTTATTTGGAATATATCTTCACATTCGCGAGTTTTACCCAAGCCGTAATGTATTCAGTTGGACTACAGTCGGAGATAATGGGATATAATTAACTCGATAAGGTAAATGAATGGTTTCCGATGCCGATAAAAACTTATTGCAGTTGATTGAAGTCGGCCGTAAATATTATTGGCCGCCCTGGCCCGGACTGGAGTAATCTCTCGCGACCTCATTCCGCGCGAACAGTAGCAGACTGCTCCCGATAACGACCTCCATGTTTTATTTATAATCTATTAATCAACCACTTTATTCAGTTGCTAAGCCCGACTAACAGCCTCGTGCTCCAGCAGTTAGCGAGTTGCTTCACGACGATAGGGTTTCGGATTGTAAATTTTCTTCCAGATATGAAAAATTATTTGGTAAAAATATATTTTTGATACTCGTCGATTTTAAAGGCAAAGGCAAAGGCATATGATGGCATCTTATTTAACCTCAACTCGCTTGTTATAACGATCTAATTGTTTGTTTCTTCTCATCTTCAGAAGTTTTCAAGAATTCGAAGCAAGTCCTTAAGCTAATCCTGAAAGGACAACCTGAGAACTCTTTGTCTTTCTCTTTTGGTTTTTCATTCTGGCTATCCAGTTCTAATGTATATTTGCAAAAAAGAAATCACGCTTTATTTTTAAAATATTTAGATCTAATACCTTATCTTTTGCTTTGGTTTTGTGATGAAAAATAAAAATCATTAAATTACTGGCCCACCCGTATATACGAAGATCTTACACTAAACTTCAAACCTATTTAAATGCGAAAAACTTTTCTCTAATACTGCTCTGATTTTACGATGCTATTGAAATTGCTTATATTCATATCCCACTCGCAAAAAAATATTACTGCGTATTTCTGAATCGCCACGAAATCTTAGTGGGTGTACAACGCGAACTATTTCTAATAATACATGAATCGATACCACAGTCTTCTGCGCTCATATCTGAGGGACCGAATGCGCGAGGGGCGGGACACCTGATTGGGCCTGGAGTGATAGAAGTCTTACCAAGTGAAGCAGAGTAAAGTGGATTCAGAAGAGGATGCAATAGAATGTTTCATCTTTTAGATCTGTCAATATGGCTGCGGTACACAAATTTGGAAACAATTGCTTCGGTGGTGGGGTGAATCGTCTTTGATGTATTTCGATCATATTTTTTCCAATCTTCTTTCATTTCAATCGCTATGTAGTATATTATATTAATTGTACCTAGAGAGTGTAGCCGGGAAACAAGTATTTAAAATTATGATTTTGTTTTGTAATTGTATGAAGCATTGATCGTTGCAAAAAAACTTCTAGACCTTTGAATATAGGCTATCTGCTATGAAAATGATATTGTTGTCTATTTTTTATAGTACATATGCCATTATATTTTTTTATATCATTTCAATAACTCCGCGCTGCCGATAAATCCCCGACTGGTGTCAGGTATGCGCTCAGGTATCACGAGTTTTCAAAAAACATTTAATTAAAAAGAACAACTGATGAATTCCCTCTGCCTTGTGTGTGCAAGGAGTGTAATTTTGCAGATGAATTGAAAGGGCAAATCCGGTGGCGCGCACATCCACGGCTGATACGAGCGTGCAATCAGTGGGCCGGGGCCTCGTTGTCTCGCTGATGCGGAGGATTAGTAATTTAGGATGCTCATCCACTCATCTTGTCATCATCTGCTCCACTGCAGTGACACGACCGGCCGGGCCGTGGGCGGGCACAGAAATATCTCACATTGTTTACACTAGACCCACTGACACTCGGAGCTGCTCGCATGACTGGGCTCATTTCCACCGGGTATCATTCGAGTGCTCGCATTACACGGTGTCTCTGAAGATTATATTCAGAGCCTTCTCCGTGCTGATTCTGAAACACGCGAACATTTACAAATTTATGTGAAGTAACTACGTTTTAAAAAAACTCAAACGAAACTGTGTTCAATACTCTTTCGCAACGAACCCCTTGAGAAATAATTACAGTGTATTATTCATGCGCTTTTTTGAAGAATAATTTTTTTAGCGTGTCTTTTTATATAATCTATATTGTAGCACGCATAACAAACCGACTTCATAATTTGTTATGTTATGTTAGAAAAACGTTGCGATCTACAACATCTCAAAACAAAGCCTGTCATTGTAACAGGACCGTTTATATAACAGCTCGTCCGTGAGTTTTTTGTTGTTGTTTGTTATATAGTATTAACATCTCATGTAAATGTACCTAGCGCCACGTTACGCGGGCTGGGTACGCACCCACTTGTACGTACAGGCAGCTCGCCACGAGCGGCTTGAATATTACATGGACCGACAAGCGGCGCTTTTTTCGTGCCGCCTTTCGGCGCCTCGCTCAACAATGTATCACATTCTGTCTAACCTCTAGTCTTCCGGGAAGCGTATCACGAGCCTCAAAGAACCATGAAAAATACAGGCGGGGGGTCGACTCGCACCCCCTCCCGAGGCAATCCCGACCCCGCAGCCCGCCTAGGCGCCCTCCCAGCCGCCCTCCCAGCCGCCCTCGGTGCCCGCAGCGGCTTTGTATGGAAAACCTCCCTCATTATATTCCTCGGAATTTTTAAGACGCACGGCTTTGATACTCCCACACCTTTTTACCATACAAAGGCGGTATATATTTTGTGCGCACAATGTTAACTGCACGGTGATATTTTTTCAGGCATCTTAAAAAACTACCATCTCAATCTGAGACCTTGCGAATAAGGTTCGGCTTATATAAAAATTTTCTGTAGATATTTCAAGCAACTTCGCGTAGACATTGTATCAGATAGAAATAGACTATAATAACACACCATTACATCACAAAAACGCTATTTTATGAAATGTACTATAAATAATTTTGTCCTGCTGAGGGACAAGGCATTTGATTCGTGAAGATCCATTATTATAATGATAAAAGTACCTTTGTATTGTCTTCACTTTGAGTTTATTAAAATTATTTGCAATACAAGTTTCGACCCGATACACTGGGTCATCATCAGATGCTTAATTAAACTATTTAATTAAGCATCTGATGATGACCCAGTGTATCGGGTCGAAACTAGTAATGCAAATAATTTTAATAAACTCAAAGTGAAGACAATACAAAGGTACTTTTATCATTATAATAAAGAATTTTGGTTTCATATTATAATAAGTATTTATCAATGCGAAATTTTTAAACTATATGTATTTTTAAACTGATTAATTTTATCCCTTCGCTACATTTTAGTATTTCAGTTTCGTTAAGACGACAGGTTTTCTCAAAACATAACCAAAAAAAAACCACAGAATTTCATTTATTTCATCACGAACCTTCACAAAGTGACAGCCTTCATTCCGAGCAACCGTATTTTTGTACACCGCGGGCACCTCGTCCACGTACTTATGCAATGTTTTGTTGCCTGACATGCTGTCACGTTTCCATATTGTTACCGTGCATTTAATGAACGACTACTTGAGATGCACGCTAGTGGTATTATCCATCGATTTGAGTTCCCCAATGTCATATAATTAGTTTAATGCCAGGCTAAACATAAGTTTTATTTGAATATCGTTATAGTAGAACAGCTTATTGATCTCCTCATAAATGGAAAAAAAACACTACTTAGCATTTATTGTATAACGATGAACCATCGTAAACATGACAAATATATACTATATTTAGTACCTTTTCATAGATTTTTATAACGTTGAAATAAATCTTTAATGCAATTTTTCTGAAATTGCCTTGCGTTGGTCGTACTAGCTACCTACAGCTACAATTTTTCATAACTTGTGGTATGGGTGAAATTTACTGCCGCAATAACAAAAAAGATTAAACAGCGAATAATAGCCCTATACCACGATCTAAGTATCACAAAACATTGGTCTCAATTGTTATTTTTTTGTGAATTGTCAAAGAAATAATAAAATAAAATCGATCGCCCCCAAAAATGTTAGAAGAATACGCGTGGGAGCTTCTCGATATCAAGAGAAACATATATACGGTTTTTTAAAATCTATGTATTGAAACGAATTACAGAATATATTTGGAATTTCACCCACTTAGCCTGTACCGCGAACTGTGTACTATACTCGCTGATTGAGATTAATGCGAAATTATATTCTGAGTATAATACACGTCCAGGGGCTCTGCTGACTTATTCGATCGTAAATTCTATCCAGAGCTTTATTAAATTTTCCGAGAAAAATCGAGTCTGTTTTCCCCGCCGAGCGACGGCCAGACGGCGCTCCTGAACTCTCCAGTATACGCGCGGTGCGGTGACACAAGCCACCCGAGCCACCCTGGCCCCCCTGGGCCCCCTGGCCCCCCTGGGCCCCCTGGCCCCCCTGAACCCTCCGGCCCCCCCTAGCCGCCGGCCTGCCGCGCGGCACCCCGCGATACGCGCCAGTCTATTTTATTTTTCTCAAAGCGAAACAACACTTGTTTGTTTTCAAAACGCAAAAAAATATTTACTGATTTTATCGAGAAATGTGTCTCCGAGTTTTATTTTCTTTTACATGCTTTTTATCACTGTGATTATCAAAGATTTAGCTTTAAATTTCAGTATTTTCATTTTGTCCCCGAGAGGTTGAATATCGTGTTGATTATCAAAGTAATTGTGCCCCACTTTCTTGGGAATTATTTATACCTATTTTTTGTGTCCACTCTAAATATGAAAATGAAATTAGCATTTGACATATAGAGTTCTACAGAATACGTGTTCATACATCTTAAAATATCTCCTGAAAACAAATTGATGTATAGTTTCAGTGAAGGCGACATTATTTAATCATGTACTTGATTCAAGTGTTTGTTTTCAACCATTATAAAATACAGCTGAATTTTTTTATGTGGTTGGATATATATTTTAAAAAATACGAACAATAAGAATCAATAAAGTCACATAAGCTTAGCAGCAGAGAAAAGGCTGTCAGCAATAAAGCGGAGATCTCCTCGCGTATCCGTCGGACGTCCTCCCGTCAGGCATCTCGCCACACCGTAAATCGTCATTAAGCCTTCCTGACAGTCGTCTCATCTACTATAATTCAGTGTGAACCTCGCGGCCCGTGCTGGCTGCGCACGCGTCGCTCGGAATCTCGTTCGCAAAGGTCACGCCGGTTAACCTCTGTTGTTGGAATTCAAAAATAGACCAATCAAAATTTATGAAAATAACCATCCTCCGAGATTGCGGGTCCGCGAGGACTCTGTCCGCACATCTGAGCTCGGGCTCTGCTGTGGAGAATTGCCTTTTATAAATTTAGACATTTTCCACCAAAATAAACACTCAGAGGACTCGAGATTTTAAGTAGTGCACAAATTGCCTTCATCTAAAGATATCTCCAAAGGAAAACAGACTTTATTTTTAAATATGGTTTTTTTTATTATTTTGCTTTGAAGTATATAATTAGAAAATGCTTTAAAATCAAATCGATAGATAAGTGGGAATTTTATTGTATATACTACAAAAGCGACATTTTTCACAATACCAATTTATTGATCTCGATAAATGTTTCACGACATCAATTCCCTTCGATGAAAGCGAATTTCTCGTCTATATATTTTTCAATCGGCTCAAAACGATTCATTTTGAAAATAATCGAGAGTTTTGTCTATTTTAGTTCATCCGCATCTTCGAAAAATAAAAATCGAAACCGAAACTATTTTTAATCCGGCTAATTATGACTTTTCATCGATAAAAGTATACAATCGGAATAATTTTGTTTTGACTGTGTATAAATGATATATTTTCCTCCTATTCGTCTGCATTCACGAGAAACGAGCCGGGCATTCCAGGTCAACGGCATTTCAAAGCTAATCCCGGGCCTGCGAGCCATGCGACTGATGGCACTCGATCCGAGAAAATATTCTACACAGAATTGTCTGCGATGTTATGAAAACTTTTAATAGCGTGTCAACAGAACGGGGAGAGGGGCTGGCTGCCTTCCAACTCCGGCTCATTATGTGATGGCGGAATAATTAACCCCCCGCCTGAAACTTACCGCAGATCTTCTCTCGTAAAGAATTTATGTATTTTTGATTGCAGTCTCAATTTATTAGATGCTGTTAGCTTCAAAATTCGCGTGGTCAACTGGTAGTGTTGCTTACATTTATAACGTGAATGTCTTCTAATACGAGTATTCTCGTAAAGTGCACTTCTTACAGAAAATGCACTATATACAGCCTTAAATAATTTTTAACAGAATGGAAAAATTGCACACCAATAATCATGATAGTTATATAGAATTTTTGTAACGAAGATCATTATTTTCTCCAAATATATCGATTATTACAGCTACGCTTATGAATTTTTTTTGAAGATTGTGATTGTAAATGGAACAATATATATATTACAAATTAATATTTAAAATCTACAGCGCAGGATAATCATTTATGTAAATAAAAAAATTCTTATTATTTATAATTACTTTTCTTTATAGTTTAAGGGTAACCCAAAAGCTTAGATTATAAATTCACTTCACATCATTGGTTATTATTATCTGCCATTTTACAACGCTACACCTCGACCGTTTAATGGAATTTAATCGAATAAATCACAATTTATTTGGTGAAAACTTTGGCAACGACGTTTCTTCCACTCTATAGATGCGGCATTTTAAGAACAAGTCTGCCAACATAGGGTCGGGTTTTCAATCTGAGCTCACAATATTTTTTTTATCGCTAGTTGACCCAACTTCAATAAACATCGGACAGTGGTCATCAGCCGTAGATAACAAACGCAGTCGACAGTGCTCGCTAGCTATTGCTTCCAAAGTTGTAGAGTTACAGGCCTGCTACCCCCGGGCATCCGTGGGCCTCGACCGGGGTCCGCTCGGCGCAGGTGCCCGGTCACGCGCGCCAGCCGCTCCCGGTCCCGCTCCCGGCGAGGAAAAGAATCGCCAACAATCCCAAAAATACAGTTGGCAGTCTCCCAGGAGAGTTATTTCCCATGCAGCCCCACTTCAGAGGCTGAGGTTTTTGAAGCTAGCTTTATTATCTTGAATGAATGCAACGGGAAGTTTTTCGGATATTTCCGTTTGTGTTTCAACTGCATTTGCAGTTTGAATATATGTACGTACATTTACATATCACAATTTCAGAACGTTGCTATTTATATGTGTTTCTGACTATTTTTAATCATATTATTATTAAAAATGATCAATTTATTTTTTGTTCTATGTTTTTCATATTCACTAAAAAAATAATTTTTATCAATTTTATAGTATTTCGTGAAAAGTTTTATGCTGCATACATTCTAAGTAACTTAAGTTAAATCAACGGTATAACGAGATTTTGAAGTCAAGCGAGGTCAATAAAATCTTCGATTTTATTATATAGTATAATATATCTATTTTTTAGACGGGAACAACGCATTTAATTTAAATCCATAAAAATATTGATTTTATGATTCTCACATACAATCAAATTATAAACCACGTAACTGTTTCAAAATGAATACAAAACGGAAGCTTGTTTTTTCGGAGTCAACTCTGAATCGGGTTCTCTCAGTGAAGTTAAATTATTCCCGAGCGGTAAACTACCGCGAGACTGTCGCAGCCGAGCCGAGCCGAGCCCGCCGCCAGAACTCGCCCTTCCGGGGGCGCCGGGCCGCACGGCCATCCAATAACATGCTAATAGGCTGCCGCCCGGCCCGGCCTCCATTATTCACGATTGACGCTGAACTCCAGCCGGGGCTCATTTTTCAATTTTGCTTCGCTCCCGCTAGAATCGCGCCCGAGCTGCAAGCTGAGTGTTGAGCACTTCTCACTATTCACTGTACACATTTGCACTCGTTCACAGTTTGTCGTCGGTGTTTTGTTCATTTTGACAGTGTCTTCGGCCGAACGGTAATGAGCTGAAAATGCAAGAGTTGCCCTCTGCAAGACTTTTTCAGTTCAATACAAAATAATAAAAAAAACACTACATCTAATAAAAAAATCGGCATGCGCTGAAATGCAATAATAGCATTTACAGTCCACAAGTTTATAAACACAAAAATTATACAATTTTAATTTCAATTTCACGTGTAAATTATATTTCGATAAGCTTTGTTTACTTAACTCGTGGATTATTTGCGATAATTTGTAATGACTGAAACTAAAATTTTTCATATTATTGTACATCATAAAAACATGCAATTCTAGTGAATTAGGTACGATAGATGCAGCATCACCTTCATCTCTTAAAATAGCTTCGGGTCGCAGGCTCCGCGGTTTCCGCTTCGCCGCACACGGAGAGATCTGGCTGCAGCGGAGGTTGCGGAGGCTGCGGAGGCTCGCGCCCCAGTTAGCGCGCGCCGACTCGCCGGCCTTCCCGTCGTTCCGCTCGATTAGCCGCAGCGGCTCTCTCGCGGCGCGCCCGACATCCCCGACATCCCCGGCAGCTGCTAACCTCACCCGACCCGCACCGTCACCATCACCTTTTCAAATAACCCGCATCGAGTGCCCCAATGAAATACCTGACCCGTATTTAAAATGCTACCTATAATGCATATTTCCTGTGACCAAGATTAAAAAAAAAAAAAAAACTATTCACGTGTTAATAAATTATAAATATTTGTTTACCCTCTCTCTTTTTACTCGATTTCTGTTTCTGAAAAAAGGACGCGGTTGAGTGCATTTTCTCCCAGTTTATTTTCTCCGAAAAAGAAAACCTCTCCCTTTGTTTTCAAGAAATGCGAAAAAAGTAAACGCAAACTATGTTTACGCGAAATGAATGCGGTGCTTCTCCACCCAGAGGTTTAAGTATTTATTTGTGCATCCCTAAAATATATTTTCGTGTTTAACAATTTTGTAGCATTTTTGTGTACTGCGATGTATTCGTGGAAACGATGAATATTTGACATTTTGACACCACAGTGATAACAGATATGAATGTCTTCTTTGTTGCCATATATCTCTCTCTCTCCCCGAGGTTCGCTCTCGGCACTGATATGTTGACGATCTTTGATCAGCGAATACAGGTCAGGTGCATTCGTTATTCCAGTTCATCGGTTGATATCGCCTTGACCCAATATACTATTTTTTGTGACAAAACACTAGATTATTTTAAATGTAAATCCGAGATCCGTTCAATGTTCCATCGTCGACTGTTGTGCGGAGTTGCAATGATTTCAATGTGGCGGACGGGCCTGCCGAGTTATTTTGTAATTAGTGAAGATAACATTAATTTACCACTGTTCCGATCGTTTTTTACAACACACGTTGTACGTCTATTATGTCAGTCTAAGTATTTACTTCACCGGGTGAACTGACGCAAAACTAAAGCGCTCGGCTTATCGTCGCGGATCAATCGCGTGCATTGTTTTGCGTGCAGACGGGCCGACGTATTCAAAACTGACGCAGATTACGCGCGCATAATTCTTTTATCCAAATCAGGAGCTAATATCCATCGCAGGGTGCGCTTCCACATTTGCGCAATCCTCGAGGCCAAATCGGTATCGCTCGGCTAATCGAATCGGCGGAATTTTAATTACGATTTGCGGGCTAACCCCATCCGGAGGAGTCCACGCTGCTCTCCGCGGGCCGCCGGAAAGCGCCGAGAAGCGCCGTGACGCCCCGGCCTCGTGACTCGAGAGCGACAGATCGCCGGCTTGCCAAATTACCGTCACGCATGCATCGTAATATATGACGCTATTTTTACAAACATCAATGTCATTTCAGTTTTTTTATGCTTAGTGTTCATCGCAGAACAAGTTGTTGGACAAAAAGCTATGTCTAGCCAAAATTTCAGCAATAAAAAAATAAGCATTTTCGTGTACTTATCTATCAGTTACAAACCCCAATTCGTTCAAAATAAGACTGTTGATAATCTCCACGTTCATCTAAACGCAAAAACATGTCTAGATGTATAGATGCAATGAATTGGAATGGGGGTAAGCGTTATTCGACATTGACCCCGCGGTGAATAGAATCTGTCCAGCGGGCGCGGGGGGCAAGGGGCGGGGGGCGGGCCGCTGCGCGCCGATATCCGGCCTCTCGGGCACGTCCCGGGCCGCGGCCGGACGTTCACTTCCCTGCCCGCTGCCCGGCTGACTCTCAATCGCTTCCTATATCGGTCTCTTCCGAGAACTGCGCCCGGCCACTTTGGGATGATGGATGTCGGATTGAAAGCATTTTTTTTTCCCGACAAATCAGATTCGATTCGGGCTCCATTGAGATCGCGCCCGCACTTCGCCGATGCAGCGCAGCCTTCGTGAATAAATCGTTTGAAAAATTATCATATTATTGAATATGCATGCATTCAAATTTTTCACGCATCATAGAGCGCACAGGGTGTTTCAAAACTCAACAGAAAGAGGGATCTACTTAACATTTTAACATTCCGAAATAATACCACCGAAATATTTTTATGATCGATCGCATATAAAAATGCCAACCAGTCGAATGCGTTTGCAAAACCGGTCGCTTAAAAATAAACGCACGGGAAATATATAACTGCGTATAATTTTTTTAATGAAATTCCTTCGCATAATTTCTTAAATAAATATATTTTTTTAAATTCCGTTCTGTCGTTTTTTTGGTACCATCGTGAATTTCAGAAGCACCTGTACAGTATTTGATATAAATATATTCCTCTGTACCGCTCCGGCAGACCCGGCCGCACGCGGCAGCAGGTAGATCCGTATCTCTTGATTGATTTCTTGCTTCGACAGTCGCGCCGCCCGAGGCACGAGCTGGCGGGCGCCGCGCTGTAGAAAATGCAAGTTGTTCGGCACACAAAGGTCATTGCCGGTACTGGTACAGGTACAGGTTCCGCGCGCTCCTCACTACCGGTCGCGTGTAAAGCGGGTCACGCCGGGCGCCGCGCTACCCCGCTGCCCGAGAAACAGCCAGGAAAATCCCAAACTACATGCTAAGCAATTCATTCGAGTTTTTTTTACAAGTCGATCCTCCATTATGTGTTTTACTTTGCCTTTTATTCTTTGTAAATATTGTGAAATGTTGAACATTCAGATATTTACATATGAAATGTAATTTAGAATTAAGAAGGACCGTGATGTTATGAAACCATAGTTTACGGAGGCCCGGTTTACCAAATGACTAATCTAAACCAACATCCCAAGGGTTCATGGCCTATTTAGTTTTGACCGCACTGCACTATCGCCTAAATTAAGCACCTAAGCTTCTGCAACTTTAAGGACTACCTAAATATTTGGTTCTTACGTAATTGTTGTCTTTTGAGTAAATTTTTTCGATTGAATAGAAAAAATATTTACATTACCATAAAATCGACATCTATTATGTGCGTGTTCTTTTTTTTTTAGCGGTAGTTGAATTTAATATAAAATACTATCCGCTTAATTTACGCGACTGCAAACAATGTGGCATACGGTGTAATTGAGCACGAGCTCGATTGAAATCGAGCACTCGCAGTGAGATAGTCCTGACAAAATATTTGTTCCAATACTCGTGAATAGGGGTCCGCGAATGTATTGCGCACACGCATTGCTCACCTCCATATTCTCTATAACCGTACTCACTCGCATCAGGCACGCACTCGACGAACGCTCGTTGCGTACATACCACGTGCACGTTCAACAGTCGTAAACACGTCCACGTTAAAGAAATTCTGTTGCGGGCGTGCTTCTCAAGTGTATACCGAGCATATGGGGAGAGAGGGTTATTATTATCAGTTGTTACCATTATTTGAGAAGGCTACGTTTTAATGATGGTAAAACCTGCTTTTGGTTTCATTAGTAATCGCAATACTCGTCAAAACGATGGACGGTTTATTTCTATGGCACCGGTACGTGCCGTTTGCGGTCGTCTTGTCTTTTGGCGCGCCTCGCAAACTGGTTGCAAATCTCGCTCTCGAGAGAGTGGTCGGCCATATGGCGGCGGGTCGGGCTCATTTTTATTCGGGGGCGAACATTAACTTAATGAAAAATCAGAAAACTAATCAAAACTTTGAAAATTAACGGCAGCGAGTCTTTACTCGGTAAATTTAACACGATCTGATGTGACGTTGATGGCTCATTTTTAATCCCGGAGGAACGTGCTTTTGCGGAGGCTCGAGATTAAAACTGATGCTTTGCCTGAGAATCACGTTGCGCGGGCTTAATATTCCGCTGCGGGGACTTCCGGCACAAAGCGCAATATTTGCGATGCCTATGTAGGTCAGCAACTCCGTGCGCCGTGCACTTCCGTGGAAAATGTGACAATAGAAAATATACATGAAAATGGTTTCTTTTACCTCCACTGCCTTCCGTTGTGTTAATTTTCAATGACTATATTCCTATTGCGGGAGCGAAATGCACGCTTTTTATGCCAACGAAAGGGACTTCATTCGCTGCATGCGTAATGAAAGCTACGGTAATGGCCGTTAAGTTTCCAATGTTATTGTTATTAGCAGCAATGTCGACACAGGGACGAGTGCATATTGCTTGTGTAAAATTTCGTGTATGTGTGCTATAAAATTGATAAGCAGTGCCTAAAAACCAACGTACAAAAAACGAAATGGATGATATTTTATTTCACATTCACATTGGTATTATTTTTTTGATAAATACTTTTTTTATTTTTTCACTTAGCAGTTATGTACCCATGCTTATATTTCCTCTATTTAGTGTATAAAAGTGTGATCTAGAGTCGAAGGTCCAGCGTCTTCCTTTCTGCATATAATTAGTGTTTGCATTCTTTTTTGATTATCTGTCAGCGCTAGAGTAATTAATGTTTACTATCACCGCCCCTCTTCAGGACCCTCCCTATCGAAGTCCATTTAATACGTTTTCCACTTGTCCAGCTTTACGCGTCGTCCTTGCGTCGTAAAATTGTCCTTTGCCCTTGTCGGGGGAGCAGTCCGCGGGCGCGGTTTGGCCGAGGGAGGAGGCCGCCGGCTCGCGCGTGCCGTCTGTCGGCCCGATGCCAAAAAACATTAGCGTCATTACTTGTGGAAGTTCTGCAAAAACATCGTTCGCTCCTCCAGCTGCTCTACGTGTAATTTATAAATCAAAAGCGGCCTAACGAGGGTTTTCCCGCAAGCGTGATAAATGTTTATCATTCATTTTATACACAAAAGTCTATGGACTGTTTCATCCTTTATGCCTCCATTGTGTTTTTATTTCAATGCCGTGCATTCCTGAACTTTATTGCCACATAACAGATATTTTTCAGGAGAGCGATTAATATTAATACGTATTTGTTAGATAGGCGTTTTTTTATTCATGCTTTTGATAAATTATTGGATATAATTTAATAGTTTCTCGCGTGTGCGATTATCGCTTGGAATATTTTAATCTACCGTGTAATTTCAACAAATATATTTGTGAATTCTGACATGAAGATACCGCATACATTTTTTAAACATTTTTTTTCCTCTCGGAAACATACATGCTGGCTAAATGATTGAGTTATCAATAATCATAGATTGAAATACTTAGATGATTTATTTTGACACCGCATGTGACAGAATAGATCAATTGATATTTAAAAAAACATAAGTAATAAGTATGCATGCATTCATACGTGTACTTGCAATACAAAAATAGTTTAAACTTTTACTTTTATTTATTAATCATCTATAATTATTTTCGATGTCCTACGATTTAAATCGTACTTTTATATTGGTATCTTTGGTATGTGTATCCTTAACCTGCTCATTTTATTACAATTTATAAAAAAAATGTTTTAAGTCCTACCCACATAATGTCTAAACTGATTACAAATACATTGTTTTCCGATTGCTTCTGTTAACAATAAATAATGACCGCGGCCTCAGCTGTAGATTCAATTTCGATTACACGTGTTAAGTTATAAGCTCGCCGCTAACTCAGCCATGATATATCCTCCGCATTCCAAAAATGTGTAATTCTGCGAGCACTTTGGAGATTTATATATATGGGTCGGGCCTTCCAGAGCCGCGGCTTTGTGGGGCGAGCCAGCGGGTCAGCGGGGCAGCCGCCGCCCCCGCCCCCGCCCCTGCCCCGCCCCTCCGCCCCTGCCCCGCCGCCCCCGCCCCTCCGCCCCCGCCCCCCGCCGCGCACATAGCGGTTTGTCGTGTATCGCGTATCGCGTATAAAGGCTTCATTCGGTCTCGCACTACAGATACAATCTCCGCATTGATTTTCATCCGACCACCGCCGGGACCACGCGCCGGTACTACCGTCCCACGTATTGTAAAGCTCCCAGCCTCGCGCGCCGGTCGGACTCTGCATTGCGGAGATTAATATGCAAACTTTATTCGCAGCTAATTTTAATTTCCACCCTCCCACAACTCCCCCGGCTCCGAAGTGTACGACGCTTGTTATAAGTTTGAAATTTTGAAAGTTCGGCGCGATTCGATTACACACGAGAAGCGACGAAAACAATCACATTTTAAATTGGAAATTACACCTTCATTGCATATTACATATAAATTATAAATCCGCATTTTAAACCTTAACAGGCTTATTGTTTATGGAATATTTAATTAATTGATTCACACACAAAATAACCGAATTTTTCTTATACTTGTCGTTTTATGTGCGAATCGATTACCTAAATATAATTTAGCTTGCCGAATATGACTATATAGTTATACTGGATACGTTAATGTAAACTGTCTCTACACTAGCATCCGGTGTACTCGAGTCCCTTGGGACATTGTCAAATACTTCATAGTGCTACCGAATAGATAAAAAAATAACATTGAGTTGAAGTAGTTTTTTTTTCCATAAATATATTGCTGAAAAGATAACCCCGTAAGAATGTTTATTAAGGATAAATGTATAAAATAATAATATAGATTTCATAAATTTGTTTTAGTATGTAGCACTTATTAAAGGTTTACTACATAAAATAATATTCTATCATCGGTATTTACTGAGCACTTAGAGTAAGGTTTCATCGCTTTTATTCCTTTCTAAGTCGGGAGACGCTCCCCTTGTTTTTCCCCGAATTTAGATCTGCAGCCTCAACTACTACAGATTGCGCAGGACAATTTCAGTTTCCCTCGCCTAGCACTGTTATTATGCTGGCTGACTACCTTTGAAGTTTTAGATAACCCCGGCCTGAGGCACCCTGTCGACCCATAAGGTCCCGAGATCACCGCAGCGGATCCGCACCTCGCAATCCTCGAGTCTCTAGTTGTAGACTGAAGCGCTGTTCAGAATCCCGCCGCCACATGGGGATAGAGAATATATAGCACCTTATTATTCAGATTGCGATGCCGAGCACAGTCTTAAGTGAAGTAAATAAATCCATTGTTTATAAGTTCGCTTTGCAGAGCTCCTCAAATTGAGCATAAAATAAACAGCCGAACGCCATTACAAACCGACTTGCCAGCGCTTAGGATTATCTTATGTGTGGTGAAATAGGTTACGCCACGAAATCGCCCTTTTTTATGTGCCTACTGTTTGGTATCCCAGTTGACGGCAGGCCTACGCTGTGGCAGTAGAGCGAGTTGTCTCATAATATGAATCAACTTTATCATACTCAAGTTTTTATTTATGTCGAATGGCAGTCGAGTGGGTAATCTATCGCGATCAGCTGTGTTCGAAACTCGGTCCGCATTATTCACTTGCATTACGGGGCTATTTATATCGACCGCAGAGTGCCATATAAGCAGCTACGTTTTACTATTCACTAGCACGTTAATCACACGAGATTGTATCGCGCAGCATGACGTGCTTCCATTTAATGCTTTTGTTTAGGTTTTTGCGGTTTTCCACTGCGAACTGACTAATGGTGGAAACATTTCCCCTCTTGAATTATCCATTATGTAAACATGAATATTTAATCCCAAAATACAGTCAATTATTAATAGTATTGGATCGTAATCTACCCGGCGTAATAATTTTAAACATAAATCTTCGATCGAATTATTCTGAGAATTCGCTCTTTCTATGGAAGTATCGCTTTACATTAATTATCTTATTTATATTAAAATCGGTCTTACTTTTTTTTATAAAATATATCGTACACAAAATTACGAATATTTCACATAAATTTGATGTTTAGGAGTTTTTAATGATCATTATAAATATATTACAAACGCTCTGGACAAACTGCCACCGATAACTCCATCCAGGGTTGCGAGGGGGTGAAGTAACTTTTTAGGTAAAAACGATTTCTGATTGACGATCTGAGAACAGTACGCGTAAAATATATTTGATAGTATGGCTTGGAAGTGGATATGACATTAGAGCGAAGGTCCCCGCTGCTCGCCCACCGCGGAGCGCTCGGTGGAAGGAACCGCTGACCCGCGGTGCGCCAAGGTCTCCCGCGGAGCCGCGAGGACCGCTCGTGGGCGGGTTCATTACCGCGGTGACTCAATGCTTTGCTTAATCGCTTTCTTTCTTCTTTTTTGTCGATTCCGCCCACCGACACTTGCAGGTTTTTTGCAATGTCGTAATGCCGGCCCGGCTCGCGCGAGAAGCGACAGCCTCCGAGGCTCGCCGAAGCTCAGCCCGAGCGAAGGCTTCACTCATAACTTGCAGCCCAAAAAGGAATATTTTTTCCAAACAAACGTGACTAACATCTTAGTCATCCGAACACTTACTATGCTTTGATTCAATGTCCGCGGCACGCCACAGCTTGAGTGCAGCAGTAGAATGCATTTTACTATCCGTTTCGCCGGAGCGTGTCCTAGATTCGCACTACATGCCATAGAGGTTTTGTTTATAAACAGTATGTATTTATGCACAGCGACATGTGCGATGATTGCGCGTATTTTGTAAAGCTTTGGGGAATTTGCGTCAATGGTTTGTTTAATGTGCGAGTGATGAGTGATGAGCGTTGCTGGCAGTGACGACTCCCGCTTTTACTATAAGTTACAACTTACATTTTATAATACTACTAATTTGTCAATACCAAAACCACAGTATACTTTATTGTGTGCAATTTCTTTAAATTTGTTATTGAGGTTTCTATTGGATAAAACACTTCCAAAGCTAGCACCCCAGGATTGCGGCGGCGGTGCTGTCCAGTCCGCTCCAAGTCGCCAGCTTGGAGCGGGGCATAATAGGCCGCGCGCTCCCACTAAAACAATCCATCACGCCGCAGCCGAATCCATCACGAGAGGACCTCCTTCCTGCACTCCGGAGGCGCGGCGCTCGTGATGGATCTGCTCGGTTTAGTGCACTAAGTATACGCTGCTATTTCAATTCACGCTGTCTTACGAAAATAAGTGAAAACGTACGCATACTCGCCGCCATGTATGAGCTACCGAAATGTATTATTTCAGCTGTTCAAAAAATAAATGTTAACGATTGAGTTTAAATAAATTCTTCAATGTGAAGAAAACCTCACCACACCTCACCGTTTTTTAAAATATTACTTTACCTTAAAAATATGAAGTTTATGTTTATTTAGTCTTTTATCGAGTGTTTCAAAGTAATGAGTAAACGTTGTTCGCAAAATCTACAAAAATAGAAAGGTTCGATACGCAAATATGCTACAAATAAATCATTATTCTCTCACTGGTACGAAAGTGATTTCGTTACACTGAAACACGTTACAATTGATACTATAATTGCTGCTGAAAATTTTAAGGTTTGTAACGGGATATATTCTTCGCTCGAGTGACAGCTTCGCCAGGGTCCGGGCTCCAGATAACACCTACAAGAAAAAAAATCAAATCCACTAAAAAATATTTTGTTTCTTTCCTCCAGGATCGTATTCGGTCGCTGTAAAAAATATTTATGTGATTTATGGAGGGCTGTAACGGGTAGGGCGGATGAAGTTTTGTTTATGTTAACACTACTTTTACAAAGTCGATCGCCATACTTCTGAAAAAGTAACATACATGTTTGATAATGCTCCGGCGCCTCCGTGACGGCGACCGAATAGCAAATCTAAATACCAGATTACTAACATCGGTGACAGCAAAAAGAATCGAAATTTAGGAATCTAGAATAGATTGCAGCGGTTCGGCCGCTTGTCAATTTGAGTTAATGCATTTTTATACATTCTTGGACCGGCATAATGAAAATAATGATTCACCGCATCATTTCAATTATTTTGCTAGTAACTGGTGGTGCCTAAATAAGAAATATATTTTTAGCTTTAGCTATCCAGGCCGAAAGGAATTTTTTTCTTACTTCTGAACAACTATTAATTGAATTGCTTGTCGTTTTTTTTCACCCTAAAGCCCGCGTAGTCGACTTAATTTCACGCGGCTCAATCACCGCCATCTCTAAAAGCCCCGCACTCGGGCTTAGATTGTCATCTTTCTCAAAATCAACTCATTTGTGATGCACGCACACCTGGTGACAACCCGAGGCTTATCGCTTCGACAGAATCGCCAGGCGCGAGTTACTCGGGATCGGTTCGCGGGCGCCGCCGGTCGCTAAAATTAGCTCCGTCCTCGGCCCGAAGTATTCTCACCTTGTGTCCGCGTGTCCGCGTGTCCGCGTGTCCGCGTGTCCGCGTGTCGCGTGTCCGCGCCTCGCCGGACACCTGCTCGGCCACTTGCGCGCGGTAAAGCCGCCGCACTCGACCGCCCCGAAAAGAAAAACCACTGTCATTACCACTTGTGTGCTAAGTTGTTACTTGTCGAGGCCGCCAAGCAGCGAGATTGATTAACCGATTCCGTCGTCAGGTGTGCTCGATGAATCTTTGTGAGCCAAAGGATCTCGAAGTGCATCTGTCCTCTGTGCGCGGCCCGAGAACGCAGATGCTATCTTTGTATTATACTGTCATTATTTTTAATGAAGCATTATTGTGATTGAGATTTCCTCGTGTTAATTCCAATGATAAAAATATTAAACGAGGGAAATTGCTCAAAGCGGCCTTGCATATAGTAATTTCGTTAATTTATTTAGTATTCATCTACGGATTTCTGGCGTAAATAGCGTTATTGTCTCTAGCGTGGCCTATATTCGCCGGGATTGGCGGCGATTGTAAAGTTATTCCATACGCTTTGGTTTTCAACGCTATTACGCAATTGTGAATAAATTTGTAGAGTTAATCGCACTATCTAATTTAACGATGCGCGTTAGCCTGTTTATTTTGTTGATTTAAATATTTGCGTAATGATTATCACACCTGAACAAGGGAAACACTCATCACTCCGGGATGAGCTAAATTGACAACTTTTTAGGATTAATCTGTATATCTGAAGTTTTCGTGCTGAGAAATTTGTAATGATAACGCATACAACGCGGGTCATCTAGTAATCGGTCGGTACTACCTGGGAATCTTGAGTGTTTTACGTTTGCTGTGTTTTAATTTGCTATCCAATCAGTCTCCTTCTATCATGACTTTTTGCATACTGATCCGTTGGGAAACATCGCCGTAATTCGCCGTCCATTGAATTACTCAGACGTACCTAGAGTCCTTAATCGTGATTATCACTAACTGACCCAATTAGTGTGCTCTTCTCTTTTTGCGACATTAATTTTCATTTTTATTCAATCCGGAGTGGGTCATTCAGTAATACCTGATTTTTAATAAATTAATTATACGCAAAAACCCCTGGCACAACGTAAGCGCATTTTCCCCCATTGCTCTGTCGTCTATTGTTATTTATTCATTGATGCACCAAAAATGTGGCGGATCACCTTTAGCTGTATTTATTCAGGGGAGGTCCAGGTGGCTGTGAGTACATTAATCCAGCTCAGCATATTGAAACGTATGAAGTGCTTCAAATCGGTTTATCGGAACCGGCGTGGCGAAGGAGAGCTGGAAAGGTCTGGCGAATGCTAACATTACCATTATACTGCAATCCCGTTAGCGTGCGAGTGTGGTCGGGCGCCGCGACTCATATCGACCGCCACGCTTTCAACGCACATAAAACAAAATGCCCACGACCTCGTCTCACCTCCGAGTCGATTCTTTCAGAGACTGTTGGCCGTATAATACCGTCGGGCATAATGAAACAAGGTCGCGCGCAGTCGCCGTCCTAATGGGAGAAATATTCATCAAACTGGTTGGAAGAAGTTCACTCCGGGCCGCTGCATTTACTCCGGCGCCGAGCGTCGTTACGACAGACGGTATCTTCCGGCGGCCGAGGGGATCTCGCCATTGTGAGCGAACACTCGCGCTGATGAAACATCGGAATAATAATTGCGCAACTCTTCGCGTTTCACAAACGGAATTTCGCTAAAAAAAACACATCTGCTCTTGTTTGCTTGCTCAGTTGCTCGACTCGACGACGGAAGGATCTCTCGTTCGACGTTTTTTTTACTCTCGGTTGTCTTTGCTTTTTGTGGCTCGCTTATCGCAGTCGAGTGTGTTTTCGGTAGAACCGTGAAAACCCTAGTTTTTTTTTATTCTAACTAGAAAATTGATGCTTTATATTTTTTCTTTTAAACAAAAAAGATACTACTTTCAGCATTTACCGAGCATTATAAATAATATATTTTCACTATTTTGTTTTTAAGGCACAAATATAATAGGTGTTTTAACTAGACAAGGGTGTAAATTCTTAGGGAAATATAACATTAGATTTTCCGATATTAAAAAAAAAAACAAAAACCAAGATCATACTTTCTTCGTTATTACAGCTTGTGTCATTTTTGAAAAGACTATTTAAATATCTAACTTCCAAATCCGTACGAAGTATTGATTATTATTGAATTCAAGAGACCGAACTGGCTAGTATTTATTACAACTATTAGTTTATTTTCAATCGGCAATTTTTACATCAGTGAAATCTGGATGAATAAAAATGTAATGTTAACGAACGTATTCGACGACACACTGTACGCGACTTGTGTGGGCGCCGGCGGAAGACGAGAAGTTTAAGAATAATACAAGACGACAGAATATACTGACGTACTAAATTGTGTAACGATTAGTTAAAATATATTAAAGATTCTTATTTCCTAATGATTAATTACATTTTCTTCATAAAAAGAAGAACTAAGAGAAAATTTACAAATAACAATATTCTCGCATGGAGTTAGTCGTGTCGTGAGTATTTTATCACACAGCAGACAGTAATGCTTAAAGAAATTCATTAGTTCAGGTTGTCAGATGCGCACCTTGCGAGGTGCTAAAAAATAACTCTCGGTTTCATCTGCGCCAGTTTGCTTTTCCTTCCTTCTGCCAATAGACGATATGCTCATCCTCACATACAAAAACAAGACAATGCCACTCGGGGACTAATACGGTATTCGCCTCAACTTATTATTTTTTGCGTAGACTTTTTTTCAATTGTTATTTTTTCTAAATACCATTTATTGCACATCGGTAAGTCGTTATCGCATTTCCTTGAATCATTTCCTTTGGCCTGTCACGCGGCAGGAGCGCGGGCAGATAGTCACGCGTGATTTCATCACCCCCCGTGACGAGGGACTCCGCTTACGGCATCGTGACGACTCGTCTCCTCATTGTTCCGGGCCGGGCGATTCCTGTTTCGCCATTGGCCAATCAGTCACCCGGCCGGCGTGGGTTGGCGCGGGTTTGGGCGCGGGTGCAGTGCTCGCAGAGGCGCGGGTTCGGCGCCATTCCCGAGTGCAGGACCGAGTGCGAATAAACAATATTGTCTTCAATACGTGTCGCGGACAAATGGTATGCCTGCCTACTATTATGTTAATTTATGCTAATCGCGCGTTCTAGGAATCTCGAGCGTCCAGTGTTTGGAATCCTTTCGCTATATTTAAAATATATTACAAGTCGACCGCGTAAAACCGCCGTACGTATCAACTTATTTTGTGTTGTGCAAATACCGCATTATAATTTATTTCAATACCGGTTTCTAAAAAACAGAAAAAAAATTACGCGTAGTTACTATTATGTTATTAAATGAGCATTAATATTATTTGTAAAGAACTACAAAGTTGTGTGAAAAAAACGTTTAACGCATTTATTTAAATATTGCCAACCAGAGTACATCTAGAACTGTATTACTATACTATGCGTATCGAGAGATCAGTACCCAATTGAGTTTATATTTTGCCGGCCTCCCGTCTAATGCCCATCGATCGCGTTATCTATCCTCTGTCAGTAGTTGAGCGTTAGCGATTTACTAACCGTGTCTGGGGACCTCCTGAATCTCAGCTCCGAGAGGGGAGGCCGGCGAGCCCGCCGCGGACCGCCCGGCGTCCGTTCAGTCGGAGCGGAACCCCCTGCCCGTGCATCGTCGTACCGATCTCGCAACTGGTGATGAATTTCAATAAAGGAAGCAACCTAAATGCGATTTTTTTTGCCGCTCTCGGAAGAACCAGCTCGCGACTTGTGATCGCTCGCCACGGCCGGCGGGAGTGCCGGCCGCCCGCAATCTCCGCCCATTGTGTAATGCTGATGATACAATATCTACACAAATCATGCTCATTGTTGTTTCAAGTAATGTCCTCTCTGACCGGAGAAAGCGATCTCCTCGACAGCGTTGCGGCTAGAGAGCGGCGTGCCGTGACTCTAGCTGCAGGGCGAGTTAGCGATAATTCTCAGTTAAAACCCGCATTCCAATCCATACGATGTAAAAAAAGATGGCTGACTTTCTTAATGTATCATATTTCTCAATATGTTTGTTTATCAGACCCGATTATAGATCTTATTCTTCCTGAAAATGTGTTTATATATTCATTTTTTATCTACTTTTTATACTACGATTTTCGTTGATTGTAATGTATATTTATTTCTTGTGTGGTCTGATTAAAGAGTGGCGGGAGTATGAGGCGCTATTTCAGCCCGCAGCATAGACTTGAAGCTTTCGTGATAAAGATAGACAGTCGTTTACTGGATACCCACAGTACAAACGGCAATAAACCTGCAAATGACAAGCACAACGTATTTGAGATACTAAAAAAGCCAGATGTTTCTAAATCTCTAAAATTTGTAAACGTGTATTGTTTTTTTTTAGTTAGATGTACAATCATTTGTTTATAACAATTTTATATATATATATATAAACTTAGAGGAACTAAGGTCGTCGAGAACCAAGAGAAGACGCAAATCAACAAAATGATAATTGTAACATTCTGCATACACTTCTTATCTGATCCGAAACGCCGGCGAATAATCGGGCAGGTATGGGTGTCTGTCAGTGAGGTATTTTGTAATACTCGACTTATTTCCGTGCTGACAAGTAAATTGGCCAGTTAGCAATTTGGCCAAATTATTGTTTTGATTTGTATTTTCATTGTAATTTTATTTATCTGGTCGAAATCTCCCGCCGCATTGTAGTCCGAGCGGATAGACAATGATGGAAATTTTAGACGATATCTGTATGAGAAATGGGAATATTATACATATTCCGGAAGAGTCTTTAAATATTCTCGTGCTCTGAGATTACGCAAACGGCCGAAACCTGAAATCGTTGAAACCATTCGCGTGCTGACGTCACGAGGGATCCCGCAGGGAATTGTTTTTACGACGCAAAATGTACTAACACACATCTTGAGGTTTCGATAGAAATAATAATTACGCTTTCACTCAATAAAAAAAAATATAACATTGGCAAGTTATTTTTAAAAACATGAGATTCTTTAAATTTATTTCCATTATTCTGTAAATTGAATGTTTGAAGTTGTCATAGCTACCGCAACTGGAATCCCAATCGACAAAAAATATTACACGTTCAATCGACCGATCATAACTGCCAACCCAACGACCCGCCTGGCAACCGATAACTCGAGAAATCTCAAGATTTCATTTCCACGGTCTCGCGCGTTTCCATGGCGACGCACCCCAATATATTGGCCGCCTTCAAAAACAGGTGACGCGCGAGGATCCCGCTTGGAGCTGGATCCCGGTGATGCCCGCCGCTGCAGCTCAACCAGGAGATCCCCTCTATAATCTACCCTATTACCCATAGAAACTTTTAAGGTTTAAGCGTATCGTATCTGTCTTTATAATAGTGTTTTCACAAACTCTATCGATGTAGTCTGATAGTATTATATTACAGTTTATGTAGTCACAAATATACTTACTTCATTAAGAGCGGTGATACTACGTGATATATAAAATTGTATCAAAATATTTGTATGTGTTATTAAACACCGTTGAATTCGAATATTCATAGCCGATATCCTCAAAAGTATTTATCGAAATGAGTGTTAAAAATTACTTATGAAAATAATAAAATAGGCCGTGATTTTAATTTGTATATTTTTTGCAGTGCAAGTTAATTATTTTTATTAAATTTAATTTCCCGGAAAGTTGGAGGGTGATTTGTTGAAATATAGGTCGAATCTGCAATCAGCTCGCCTAAATCTACCATAATCACCTAGTTTCATGTTCTGGCACGAAAAAAAAAAATCAAATTTGTCAACCAGTGTAATTAAAAGTAAATAACGAAAGTTGAATCTATCATAAATATTCGTAAAATGTGAATTTCGCGACGTGCGTTCTTTTACCACTCAAGCTAAAGTTTTTTTTTTTTTTAATTGGTTTTTGATAAAGTTTTATACAGCAAAAAAATTCTAGTGTACTATATTTCAATTTTCCACAGGTATATTGTAGTATAGAAGCCTGTTTCGCCCGGAGTTGCCGCCGGTCTGGCGCAGCACCTCTAATATATTGACTCATTAATATTGTAATTGGTAATTATGTGATCACTTCCTGAAGCGCGCGGATAATATATTGTGCTATACAAACATATTAAATTAGGAGTTTCTCCAAAGTTCGACTTCAAGCAGCCCCCTGGGTGTGTTGACCTCGATTAAACTAATTATTCAATATTTTATATAAATTTTCACGTTAATCCTTTTTAGGCCAATTTCAGTTGTCTGTTTAAAAAAAATCCCTAATCTTTCTAGGCATCTTTATTTTGTTCGAAAGGTGTAATATCACGAAATAAATTTATCACACAAATTACATTAAAATGTAATAATGTATGTTGACATTATTACGATATTTTATTAATTTATGAAGTTAGCGCAGATTACACTTTGGCGTGACGATGTGAGATAGGAAGGTATTGATATAAAATTATCCAATCTTTTCCCAACACATTAATCGGATTCGTACTACGTTGCTAATTTTCATTTGTTCTTCTTGCCTTTTTACTCATATGGGTTAATTTACGACCAATTTCTGAAAACTCAAATACAAAATGTTTCCTGAGATACGTGTATATATAATACAGTTGATTCACTGCGGCGCTCTTTCTCGCGCGGGCTGCTTCCGTTAGATATTTTTTTTCACCAACGTTGAGTCTAATGGTGCGATTTCAAACATAAATATCAAAACAGTAAATTGACTTCTAAGACTGATCAAAAATTGGTCAGTTAAATAGTCACGTTTACAGATAGAGCTTTAGTAAAAAATACACATATAAGACGCTGTTGACTGATTACAAATCGGTCGCAAGTTGTGTCGCTGCGTGTGTAGTCTGCTTTTATTTTTTGATTCTATCTGCCGCACAAGCGTTGTGAATTTTAACCATCAGCTATAAACCATCCTGCATTGTCTCGAGCTGGGGATATGTATGCCAGTGGTGATGTCCTCCCCCGCAGAGGCGCGATATCAATAATCAGAAGTAATAAAGTTCGATTGTCTAATATAGATCGCGGTCCGTGATATTAGACTCCTACGCTCCGAGGAGGTGTTGCTCGGGCCCCTTTGGCACGCCTCTCGAGCGTTGTTGGAAAAAAAAACTACTTATCTCATTATGTATCGACCCACACCACCGTTATTATTATACCAAACATTGGGGCTTTCAAGATCGTCGACAAAATTACGATTTCCATTGACACTATATCATCTTTATACTCTGGAACTACGACTCTGTCTCAAGCTTATTTTCTTTGGTCACAAGGTTTACACTTTCTTTGAATAGAAGATAAATAAGTGAACTCGTTCTGATTTTATTTTATTTTTATTTATGTGTAAATACCAACACATTACATATTTTAACAGTTTTGCTTTAAATTTTTAGTAAATATGAACGTTTACTCAAGACGAATTTAAAATCCTTATTTATTTCCAGACTTGAAAATTATAGCTTAATTTTAAAACATATATTATTGTCGGTTTTATTACACTAAAAAAACTGATTTTCAATAATTTACACAAATGGTCATCAAATGGACGCGTAATTAATATTTCATGTTAACAATTAGAAATTTTATCGAAACAAAATTCATACCCTCGCGGTTACTTGATTATTTTATGCTTACAACAAAGTTGATGTGTATGTATTAAAATACTAATCAATTCAGAGTGCTCAATTAGAGTATTTCAATAATTTATTGATATATTTATGAAAAATAACATACGCACTTGAAGATAGTAATTAAAAATATAAAAATATTATTTTGATTGCCAAACTATTTTTAGCCAAATGTCTCAGTAATTACTTCTTTAAATACAATCAAATTTAACAAAATAGACCGGTGCGGCCAAACTGCTGCCGGCGGAGTCTTGATTGAAGAGCTAATTACATTTTGTATGCATATTTATGCCGGAGAGTTCGCCGCCGCTGTTCTGTTGCTCGAAGGGCCTCCGCTTTAATCGGATTAATTAGTTTCGGACAATTGATTTGTCTTTTAATTCTCGAATAATAAAGATAAATAGACCACATTCAGTGTGATTGACGAGCTTCAATTACCTTATTAATTACACAATTTATTTACGTAAAATAAAATTACTCATTGGTACATTGCATAGGCTCTATACAAAAATAAGGAAGGCATAATGTATATAATTATGTTCCTCTTGAATGGGCTAAGCTTGTCGCCGCGTCATTTGAACAAGTCTATTTTAGTAGCGTCGTGTACGAAACGATCGACACGGAAACTACTCGGTTGAAATTCGATCAGACGAAAGGATCCGAAAGGATTAATGCTCGAGCGAGTGTCGCACCGAGAGTGCTCGCGGGGCTCTTTGCTCGAGTTCATATTGAATTAACCCAGTTTTGGGAGCGCCCCTCCCCGCCGCTTCCTGCTGTACTTCTGCTTCCGCTCTTTTTTTTTTTTTTGTTCTTCGTTTGTCTGTTCTTTCATTTCTTCTTTGCTCTCTTTTGACTAGTTTTTTTTTTTTTTTTAATTTGTGGACGTTCTATGGATATAATAGTTTTTTTTTATGATCAACAGAAAAGTTGCCCTAGTTGGTTTTTTATTTACACAAATCAAGTCACTCAATGAAATGCAAATGTAGTGCGTATTTTCTTTGAAATAAAAAAAATGGTTATTGCCTTATTATGTTTATGGTAAATTTAAATAGATTTAGGAAGTATGCGTATTTTGCGTGACACTACTCCTTATGTGCTACTGAATACTATTGCTTATATGCTACGTCATAACATAGCGAATCATATTATTCAATGGGCAGGATATTGCAAGTGTTTTTTTTTTATTTATAAATTAATGCGGTCACAACTAGTAATCAATAATATAATTACAATTTATTGAAAATCTCCATCTCGGTTCATGTTAGTACATGTGTTCGCAACACATTATATTTATCATACATTTATTATTGAGTCCTCCACACACACACACTGCAACACAACTGCGTTATTTACTTATACTAAACTATTAAATACACAAAATAATGACGCTCTTGGCTAATTGCAAATCGGTTACATGCTGTGGCTTTAGATTTTTTTTTTAGCGCTATCTCTTGTCAATTCAGTTTTATTCATATCTTCACTACGATTATGTTATGTAGTAATCTACAAAACTATTGTTATCACGCGCGTGCTCTGTGAAGTGCGCATTGCATGGGAACCCGCGATACGTTTATGTAAGACAGGTATTTCAACGACACGGTTGGTCAAGCGCCGCCTTTGAAAGCTCTCTCGAGTGCAGCCCCGCCAACAATCACGCCAGCAATCACGCCAGTAGACACGCACCAATTTGTCTTGTGTTGACATTTCACACAATGACCTTATAAGCAGCACCGTGTTTGCGTTTTCCGCATTTCAGAATTGCTTCACAAGACGTCATCTTTATAATAAATTCAGTTGCGCCATTTCCATTAAAATCATTAACTATAAATTTTCAATATTTTCTACCGCACAGTATGAAATGTATTAGTTTTTTTTATAAATATATATATTTCCTAAAATTTAATAAATTGAAGAACGCTTTTTTAAAAATCCAAATTGGTATTTCCGTCTTTTTATGAAATCAGAATAAAGCTTCTCCATTTACATGCAAATTCGTTTTCCTTTTTAATTAAGATTTATTTATCTTACCATCCCATCGGACAATGGATTTAATATCTGATGCTGGTTTTCCAGATATGCAGCATCCCCAAATATATTTTCACGTTTATGTAATTATTACATGTTATGGTTTATCCTGAAACCTATCTAATTCTAACTGATACCTATCTAATAGCGAACTGATAACACCATGGCTATCAAATTTATTGTAATTCTATATTATTACCAATTACAGTTGTATAAATATTTGGAAAAACTGTGATAATCGGGGGAAAATATTCTTGCATGACAAAATAATCACAATTTGTCAATATTAATATATACAATGGTAATAACCGCTTCATTGCATATGGAACATCTTCAGTGGCCGAGGGCTACTATGTTAGTGGCGACTTCATCTACTTACATCTTACAAACTGAGATTTGGTTGTTTGCACACACGTGCTTTGATATCTAAAACTAATGCTATAACACTGTTATACATATTATACTACTGAGATTTAGGTTTATTCGATATAATACATTTTTATTTGTTAAGGTTTACATATTGCCTAAAAGGTTTTCTTCCTTTTTAAGTAATATTTCTAATATGATTTCCAAGAGGCGACATTTACTTAATCCAATAATGCCGCAGAAATTAAAAAAAGCAAGTACCCGCCCAGCGGAGTGGCCGGCTCGCTCAATAATTGCATCTCGTCCCGCAGCGCTCAAGGAGATTGCAATTTTATTTCCAGAGACCTGCAGTCATCGCCGAACGGAGACTCAGAATGGTTTCCATCGGTCGACAGCCATGAGTGCTAGATTTTTAACTTTTCGAATTCAAGGTAGATCCGTGCAAAGTCGGTATGCTTGTTAGCTCGGTGCAGAATCGCATGATCCTTGTCATGGCAAGCGAATCACGATCGACGAAGCGAATCATGATAAAAAATGTAATATCTAGATTTTTGAGGCTCGAGATTATCTTTAAACCATGAGTCCGTTACTCTAATAGATTTTCACATTTTTCAATGCACTTGTAAATAGACTTTGGTTGCGGTTGCAATTGAAATAAATACGTACGACAACATTTACACAATTAGAATCTTTTTTGTTTTGAATGTTTTTTTTTTACAATAAACAATTCTTACGGATCAATTTAACTCATTTAACTCATTTTGATGAATGAAAAAAAATATTCGATAGAATTTCACTTCGATTGTAACTGGAGAACAGCCGAGGAAGCACCGCAACTCGAAATGTCGGTGGAAAAGCGCTGAGATAATCAATCAATAAAAAGTGGAGCTTTGGCAAAAGCTAACCGCACGGAAGCCTCTGTAGAGCGGCCGGCGGGACAATGCCGCGACATTCGATCCGGCGCACTTGCGGGGCTCCGGCCGCGCCTCCCGGGGCGTGGGCCACCAGCCACCACCCACCAGTCACCACCCACCAGCCACCACCCACTAGCCACCACACACCAGCCACCACCCACCAGCCACCACCCACCAGCCACCACCCACCAGCCACCGCCTTGTTTTCCCTGCCCACCTTCCCTGGTTGCTGCTATTTTTTATAAGATAATATAATTGAATTTAATACGCAGAATAAAATAAAATAATCCACTCGGACGGGAATGGAAGCAATTAAAATCCGGTACAGAATTAATTACTCAACATTATTTTTTTTTGCTTTACTTGTAAAAATGTAAAATCTATTTAATGGCTAAGTGACGATCACCACATATTTTTTTATCTTAATTCAAGATGACATCAAGAGTTTTATTGTTTATTCTTAATAAGGGCCAAAGGTAAACTGTAAAATATATCATCTATACTTGTCGAATAAAAAAAATATGACAAACTTGTAGTCGAACCGCAGAGTTATCTCACTTTGGCCGACTGCGCGCATCCCTCAGATTGTGTCATCGAGATGCAAAAGAGCCGAGCGAAAGTGATGCACCGGCCTAATGACTCGGGGCTGGCGGGATCGATAGTTGTGTCATCATTAGGAGGGCGGCGGGGGCAGGCGGGGGCAGGCGGGGGCAGGCGGGGGCATCGACCCCTGGCGAGGGGCGCGCTGCACCCCGTGTCTTCACAAACAACCAGACTCACTTCTGCGGCGCACGAAATACAACCCGCTTTTTACGCGCCCTCCGTCACTCGAACAGGTACGCGCCGCTCTGGAAAGTTAGACCGGCCGCTCCGCTGCACACGGCGTCTAAATGTGTATTTTATATTTTAATAATACAAATGTGATTATCTAGTTAATGTGCATCGAGTATAGAGCTCTCTTAAACCGTTGGAAGCTTTGTTTGGCGGCGGGCCAACAGCATAGTCGCGATGGGCATGATTGGTTTTTTTCTTCGATAACCGGGTTAATTCTTATTTTATATTCACTTAGTATGATGAACCCTACACTGAAGTGCTACCATCATCCATAAAATGTGCGATAAATGACACGTTCAGATTTTGATCTGAAATGACGCTTTAAAAGTATAACGTATTTACTCGAAATATAAATTTAATACACCGTTAAATATGAGCTACCATGTTAGTACAAACGTGAAACCTGTCAAAAACATCCAACACATTTCACCGCGGAAGAAATGTAACTACGCGTGAACCTGTGATATTTCACGCTTACGGTGTGTTAGCGTTGAATATGTCGTTCATTGTTTTTCTTACTTTAATTTATTCGAATCGCGTAGGCGACCGCTGCCAGTTCTGAGAGTATGAAAAGTCGCAGTTTCCCCCGTGCTCGCCGAAATTGAAATGCTTTATCGACATCGGTGGGACGCAGACTTCCAAAAATATTTGATTATTTTTCTTCGGTCTGATATTGTTGAAGTTGGCCCCAGAGGTACAAAGGCGGAATGAATTACAAGGGAAACATTTAAATCTTTCAAAACTTTCTACTTGAATAATTTAATATAAATGAAATTACTCGTAAGGAATCCGTAATTCACGGGAAGAATGTTAAAATTAAATTACCGAGGGAAACGCCTCACGGTTAAAACTTACAACTGAATACCAAATCGCGTTAATCTTTTGAATTTGTGTTTCATTTGGACTGACAGCGTGCATAATTATATATTAAATAAATACACGCTATTATAAATATTTCTATCGCTTCAATCGTGAACTAAGTTTTATTTTTAGAAATTAAGCCACCATCCCTTTTTATTCTTAGTTACCTTTATATACTATCCAGTGCACGATATTTCGGGCCCGGGAACGACTGGGTATTCGGTTTGTGATAATTCTGAACCACACGGTCTATCGATTTGGCTCGTTCTTAACCGAGCTCGTATCTCGGTACAGATAAAAGTTAAGTCTCGTATCGAACTATTGATACTTCAAGGAATCGTTGCCCTCAAAGTTTCGAGAGGTTTCACGTCGTACTCTTCTTATCAAAGTATCAAAAATGTACGCCATCACCTGCTGAACAAGTTTTCGTATTAAAACGCCAGCCCGTAACTTCAATCGCTTCACACAAAAAAAAAAAAAAAGCAAAGTTGAGGTGAAGTTTCTCTCTATACTTTGCATTTTATAAAATATTTAAAGTTATGAGGCAGCAAAGTTTTCTACGCAGTAGCTTATTGCAATTCTGGACTCAGTCTTATTAATACCTGTTTTGCTAACACGTCCAAGATCGAAGTAGCCTTTAGTGAGTCGATAATATTTTGTAATTTTACGACTACGTTGTTACTGCGGTCCTGATTGTAGATCTCAACGCTTTAGTATAAAATTAATAATATCCAAAGCGCCTTGCAGAATTTTAAGTAAGCTGAATGTTTGATGTGGATACGGGTAATGTTAAGAAATCGCACAGGTGCTAACTCCATATACACTGCAAGTATTTCGTTAGACTCTGTGAAAACATTTTGTCGTAATCTTCCAGTCGTACGCGGTACACCTGCGATGGGATGTCGTTGTCGGGCCTAATTTGCAAAAACCACGATACATTATACTTGTCAGTTACCTACAATTACCCAAAGGGAGGTGAATTATTTGTCACTGCAAATTCTCAAGGACCCGACTGACTGATCTCTCTCCAGGCGACTTTGTAAATGTCGTGTCAACCGGGGATAGTATCTTACCGTGGATAAAGATTAAAAATGTAATGTCAGAATTTACTCGGCTGTGGGAAGTTTTTATGATATTTTGACACGCAAAAAAACCATTAAATTATTATCTCTCGGTGGGCGTATCTTAAATATAATATATTATATTTTAACATTTTTTTCGTGACTTTGAAACAAATCTGTTCTGATCTTTGTGCTAATATTTCGTTGACTGGCTTATTATAATTAAAATTATGTGCCTTTCAGTGTTAAAAAAAAAAATTTAAAAAATATTGTCTACTGCCATTGAAACGCACAAGCTTGCAAGATTTGCAGCATAAATATAAATACCAGCTAGGTAATATTTATAATTTATAATATCGTGATACGTGTTTTTTTTTAATTCTACAAGACTTATAATAATTAAAAAATCATATTCAGTGCAAAGAAATTTCGTAATATTTTTTAAAAAGAATATTGTGTTAAACATGCGTAAACTTAGATGTTCAGTATTCATACTGTGCGCATCCATGGTTCGGTACGATATTTCGTTCGCGTATTAAATATTCAGTCGGGCTTATAAAACAATCATTCGGGGCGCCCTCGGTGAGGTTGAGAGTGCTCCTGCTTCCGCCGCCACTCCGCACTCGGCATTCCCATCACGCCGCCCCCGACTCGGCCAGCGCGCAGGCGTCCGCCCCACCCCCGCACCCGCCCCCACCCTCTCGCCCACCCTCGCGACCCTCCGCCCGAGCGGGATTCAAGACGCAGGTGACTCACGATAACTCCACCGTCACGAGGGCGCTCGATTCTCAATGAAACAGCTGGAAGCGTCTCTCGCCGCACCGCTAACCCCATGGAGAATTTTATTCATCCAAATTTTAATCCAATCCATAATTCATTTATGACGTGAAATATATTGCTAAAATTATATTGTTTTACGCAAGTGTGTAATATAATGTTTTAAAATAGTCCAATTTTCAATCGACAAAATTGCTACTTTTCATTTGATTGTTTGTCGGGGATACTCAAAGTGCATTCATTTTGAATTGCAACATTTAGATTATTTTACTCGGGCTTATTTCGCGCCGCAATTTATCGATTGATGACCCGGTCATCGCCATTCTTCCCCAGATGACAGAGATCTCCGAATGCTACCGCAAAACGTCACCCGTAATTTTAAAAACCAGCCTTACGTTTCGGTATCACAAAACCCTTTATTTTTTACACACACGATTTCCATGAATACTATTGTGCTCGTGGAAGCCGTCGCGTTCGTTTATTTTTGCGAACAAACATGTGAGACAATTTGAGACAAAATCAGACTTTTAGACAAACATGACCATTTATTGAACAGCGTCACTCGCTAAGAAAGGATATAGTAAATAATATTCAGACTCGTTTTGAGACAGACAATATTTTGGGAGATCTATGAAATGTAAAATACAGTGTGATACAATCGTCGGCACACATCGCTCGCTCGCAATCATTTTTCAATCTACTTTGTACTCAAATACACGTATTTTATACAATATCTTCAGATTTATAACAACTTGAACAATTCGTTACTTTGCTAGACACTTGTCACTTTATCACGCACCGGACAGAACCGAGCTCACATTGCGTTTATTTCAGTTCGATACAGTGCCTCTGAGCTCACTCGAGCCACCTGTATGCGGGGGTACTTTCACGGCGTGCGTAGCTTTTTTAGCGCTCAATCATACTGTCGCCACTGATTGATGAGGCCGGCGATGTTACCAGGTGTAAATGAGTTATGATTGTTCGGTCGCAAAAGCGTCTCTGCGGCTGGCGTGTTCCTCTCGTGTCAGATCGCCACGAGTGCCGCCACTCAGCGCCGCCTCGCGCTTTGTGCCGCGCCTCTCCTGTCACTCTGGCCGAGTGCCGACGCTCCCGACGCTCCCGGTTTCCACTGTATAGTACATGCGTTTCTGTACAGCTTCCACATTGTGATTGAGTGTGCTACAGTATCATTCAACACCTATGTAGTAGCGACGTGGGGTGTTTATCGGAGATTAATGGATTTTTATTAGATAATGTTTGATGGATTTTTGGAAATGTACTTTTGTTAGGTATGTTCGTGTGTTTTGGTAGCCGTCATGTTTTCGGTCACCGTGCTGGGACCGATTGACCGGAGTGTCGAGAACACAAAGCGGCTCAGCACTCAAGAATCAAAATCAACTGTGTTTCTGTTACTAAACTAAGTTAAATCGTACGTGTGTACAAATAACTCGCAGAAAATTATGTAATTTAGCCGAACGAAAGGCTGCCAATAGTAGCGCAATCCTGTACAAATAAAAATGCCCGCTGTCTGTTTTTAGAATCTCATTTGATGTAAAGTAGCAAATTAATAAGCATGGAATATCACTTCTTCCAACGCTCAATATGAATACATATTTTTTAAATATATTCATAAAACCAAACACAAATGAAGCCGTGATGTGAACTCTGCACATCTTTCAGCTTCGTGCAGGCTCGCGGGCTTGCCTTGCTACTGTGGTTGTGGAGTTCCGTTGCTTGTTACCCCCGCTGCGGCACGCCACGCATTTCATAAGTTTTCATGTATACTATCAAAATTTATTCTAAATCAAACATCCCCACTAGCAAACTCTATCCAATTAAAGTTGCAAATCAGATATGATAAGCATGAGAGTTCATGTTTACAGTGGATCAATAAAGTGGTTGTAACAAAATAGTTTATAGTTAACAAGCATACAAGTAGCTTAAATAAAAATACTTTCATCAAAAAAATAATTATAGCGTGCAGATGCGACTCTGTACGTTATTATTACGAGTACTCCTTTTCTTAAATAAACATGAAATATGTACCTACTAAACATGCTAATAGTGCTCGTGTATGTTTAATTATTTTCACGAATAACTTTTATGCACCACGTATTCCCTTCGCTAGATAGTTTCACAAATCTATTTTTTTTTGCATACAAAATGTTATATGTTAATGTTACAATGCAAATGCATTATTTATGAATCTATTTATCACTCCCCGCCGTAGTGTTCGTTGCATTTCGTGGTCTACTTGCATTTGCGAAAACGGCACACAATAGAATCGTACAGTCCCAATCAATGAGTTGCGAGTCGGTAAACGACAAACAATACCGCGGGTGCCAATAAATTGACATCCTACCATCTGGTAAAACATTTATAAATTGTTTGCACCTCCTTGTGCGGCATTATCGAATCGTTTATTTTCTCAGTTTCTTAAACTCCACAAAGAGCAAACACGCAAACAGGTGCGAGGTGCATATTAAGTGCGTTTCAAAATACACGATTTATCTGTTTTCATTTCAAATACTACACATCCTTATTCACAATCAGATAGAAGTGCTTCTTACACCTGTAAACATTATGACTAAAAATATTTATTGTATGTCATTAATATATTTCAATCCAAACACGGCTACTGCGTTTGATGGATTCGATTGTATAAAAAATATTATTATTACCGATGCGTATAGTAAAGTTTGCCCATCAATTACTCAAAGACCAAACAGGAGGAATAATAAACGATCGTGCTATGCTATTATTTATGATTATTTTCTGATAATCGCCGGCGTGCAGAATAATGAAACGCGACCATCTGTCCCGCTGTTTGTTCTCGCCGCTCGTACTGGTGCAAGACTAGCCGCGCTCAGTCAGCGCCGCGACCCGCGAGGCGCCCAGTGTCCCCGCGCCCAGTGTCCCCGCGCCCAGTGTCCCCGCGCCCAGTGTCCCCGCGCCCCGACATGCAGGCGCTCCAGCCCGCCCCCCTCTCCCCTCCCGCCATCGTGCAGTTCCTCTTCGTCGCCAGCTCCTTCCATCCCCAGCACGACGACCTGTACCTGTGTCAGCGCGACGTGAGTATCTCGCCTCCTCCGCGGCATCGGAACCTCCCTCTGATCCGCGAGGTCGCGGCGACCCAAGAAGCACCGGGGACGTTTCCTCCTTTAGTTTTCCGGGCACGTTCGCGGCAAGCGTCAGTAATTTTTCCGTACTGCCATCCGGAACCTAGAACCGAGATCGTATCGGCCCGTTTCCGAATGGCGAAGGACTATCTCCCCTCCGAGATCGCCCGCGGTCGTGATTTCGCGACGGCCTCTCGCCCGACTCGGAGGCTGTCTTCCCGGCGCCACGATTCAGCCGAGGGGGCCACCGTCGCGTTATTGCGAAGATACTGAAGTAGCGTAATGATGCAAGTACTCATCTCGATTCTTCGATAAAAAATGTAGTTTTGAACTCAAGGCAACGATACCTACGTGCGCAAACGTTTTCAATCCGTTAATTAATTAATCCGTTGAATATGTTAAAATATGTAAACATGTTTGGAGCAGAGTTCCCGTCCTAATCCTCTGACGTCCTTTTGGCTTTCTGTCGTTGGGGCCGAGTCCCTTCGTCGTGCCTTCCTGAAGACCTTCGGGCGCGAGGTCGCTCCGAGTCCCTCGGGTCTGACCGTCCGCTCGCTGCGGCCGAGCGGGTGCCGGCGTTTCTCGGTCACCGTTCGCCGGTTCGATCGTCTTCCCGGTGCTCGGCCTCCGGCTTCGCGACGGACCCGAATACTTCCGCTGTTCTTTTCGAGCGAAGGGCCCGGTCACTCGCTCGACGGCGGAATGATTCAGATGCGAATCGGCAAACCGGCGAATTTTCGCATCGCTCCGGGAAAGGTTTTGCACTTTCTCTGCTGTGACGAAATCTGGCGCGAAGCCGGGGGGGAGCGGGGGGCAGTGAGTCAACCCGGCGGCGAGCCCGGGAGCTGCCGGCGTTACGCGCGGCCTTGCCCGCTTATCGCCGCTTGTGGGTCATCATCTCTCGCTTGCCGCTCTCGAGGCGATTGAAACGTCGGAGCGCGAGAACTCGTCGGACTGCTTTTTTTTTTATTGCGAATGACGGCCGCGCGGCATGTATTGAATCTCATTATATGTTTGTAAAAAAAAAAAAAAACCAATGCGGGTGCGCGCTCGCGAAGCGATATTGTATTTTCAACCAACGTCGTATCTATCGAGGAAACTGTCGAATTTTGTCATTTAAAAAGTATTGTTTTCTTTTTTTGACGATTGACGAGGCTCAAGAGTATTTTTTTGTCTCGTCCCCAGGGCGGCTACCCTGCCAAGCTGAAGAAGGTGCTGATCGTGACAGCGCCGCTGTGGTTCAAGGCGCCCTTCAAGATCCTGCGGCTGTTCGTGCGCGAGAAGCTGCGCGAGCGCGTGTTCACGGTGAGCGTGCCGCAGCTGCCCCTGCACGTGCCCCGCGCCGCGCTGCCCCGGCGCCTCGGCGGCCCGCTGCACGTCGACCATGCCGCCTGGTGCGTGTCCCGACAGACGCTTATTTGACTCTCAACATTGAGTGTATTTTAAACTTTTTGATATTTAAAAAAAAACGTGAATGGTTGGCGAAACCGGTCACCAATAGAAAATATCACGTGGAAAAATATTGAAATGGAATCCATCAAGTACTCGCTGTCAAAAATATTGACTATTTAAACTTTTTTGTTATTAAAAAAAAAATAAGTTAAATCCCAGCATATTCAAATTCAGAATTTTGAAAAATATGTATTTAAAAATAATTATCTATATTTAACCCGATAGTGACTATTGTTGTAAAATTTTCTGAAGATCGATATCATATTTGCCTTAAAATTATCTCAGCTTATTTCATCTCCCCTCTTCATTGATTTTTTTATTATTCACTTTTTTCATCACGTCTATTTTGTAACTGTCCTATAACATTTTTTTCATTTTTCAGGTTACTGCATTGTTTCAAATCGCTAACAAACTGCAATGGAACTGCGAGTGGCGACTCCATACAAAATTATATCATCTCTAACCGCGCCAACGGGAACCTCACTCAGCAGGCGCCCGACGATACTATGACTTCGGATCGCATCAGCGATGTGGAGGAGAGACTCAACATCCCCACTCTGGTCAATGGTGACTCCAAGATGCACATCATCAACCACTCTGAGGCCAAGCGGGACAAGAAACAGAACAACAATGCCAACGTCGATGGCGACAAGCTCAAGGCGGGCAGTTCGGGTGACGAAGAAGACCTGAAGATATCACGTATGTTTTCCATCCCAGCTGTTATTTTTGAATTCCTTTATATTTTGCACTCCCTTTTCTGTTTATTTCTTTTAAGCTTTTAATGCAATCTGATTTATTTCTCTTAACTTACGGAAAAATGTCAACAAATTGCTAGATTTCTTTTCTGCGTAATTTAATTAATAGCAGATAATTCAATTTGCTTTCATTCATCACCCTGACATTAATCTTGTCGATAACACTTATCAGAAGATAATGAAAGTCATGATATAATCCATCATTTTGACATATTCTATCAAGATAGCAGTTTTAATATTGTATGGCAAAGCTATGAATAATTGGATTGGCCTCTGTCATATCACATTTTACGCAGTCATCCTGTATAATAATCAGAATCAGTCAGATTGTATTATAAGTGAACTGGGTAAGAAGTGTCTGCTCCATCATTCTACTGACCTGATATGAATACTGTGCATATTTTAACTAAATTTCTCTGGAGTACTATCAAAGGTCGTGTGTGAAAAAACCTATATCAAACTTGTTGCGCCAGAAAGTGCGCTGCATATCTAAAATCAATTCAGAAGAGATTCGATAAGAAGTTCTCAAAATAACTTATTATATAAATATTTTTCTGAAGAGTAAAAATTTGTCGTAACATGCGTAAATTATACTCTCATTTGAAATTCAAATGGATTTCAAGATGTGGCAAAACATTAATGTGCTATTGCAAATATTGCTTTTCTGTTTTTAACAGATTATCAAGATTGCAGTCAATCACAGGTAATACCAAATATCTGTGGAATGGTACTTATAAGACCGTTTGCTCCTTAGTTCCTGACTGATGTGATTTGTGTGTGATGTTCCAGCTAACGGGCACACGTGGCATTCAGACGCGTCGTCAGGCAGCGGTTCGGCTAGCTCGGGCTTCTCGGACGACGACAGTCTGGCGGCCGGGGCAGGGGGGGCGGGGGCCGGGACGGGGGGTGCGGGGACCCCAGCAGCGCTGCTGGAGAGAGTGCGCCTGCTTGGACGCCGCGGTCTGCTCGACGAGTACAATGAGATCAAATCTCGGCCCCCAGATGGCACCTTCACCCACACCAAGTCAGTTGCTAACACCTCTGCGCATACCCAGTCATGTTGCTATAAAACTTTTATAAAGACTTTCAAAAATGTATGTAATGTATGATAAATATGTAGATTTATAACATTCAAAAATTGACTGCTTTATTTTTGCTATTTACATTCTTCGAGAATTGATGCAATAATGAGTACAATTTTTATTAGTAGCTCTGCAGTGTGCATTCGAGTATATTAAAATAATTATTTAAAAACCTGATGTTTTAATTTTGTGATTATTTATTAATTGGTATTTTTTTTAATTTCAGGCTAAAGAATAACCTTCCCAAGAATCGGTACAATGATGTGTTGTGCTACGACCACTCCCGGGTGCTGCTCTCACAGCTGGATGAGAATGACCCCTGCAGTGATTACATTAATGCCAACTACGTTGACGGCTACAAACAGAAAAATGCCTTCATATCCACACAAGGTACTATATATGACAGGAACAGAAATAAAATGAGATAACTGAATAAATACCACAAGCTATGTTGAAGACATTCAATGTATGGAAAGATAGCTTTGGTTATTTTTGTTTCATGTTTGTAAAGACAAGACCCTTCTGGTTTTCATGTAAATTACAATATTTACCTGCTTTCAAGAATTGCATGACATCACCGCTAGCCATTGATTAGTTCAAAATTTGTTTTACAGAGAAATTGATATCTATTTATACCATTATTTTTTTATAACAAACCTAAAAAGCGCAACTTATAAAATTCTATTTAAAAACATGACAAATTGTCTTTTTTGTTTATCAATAAGATTCAAACAATATCGGTACCCTTTTCTTTTCCAGGACCCCTGCCAAATACGTTTGGTGATTTCTGGCGAATGGTTTGGGAACAACATTCTCTTGTCATCGTCATGACTACTAGCACGATTGAGCAGGGCCGCCCCAAATGTGGGCAGTACTGGCAGCCCGGGGCCGCCCAGCAGTGTCGGCACGGGCCCTTCAATATACTCACCGAGACTGTTGATGCCAACCCTGACTTTGTTGTCTCCGAGCTCGTCATCACTAATCTAGATGTAAGAAAATTTTATGGTGCTATTAAAACGAGTCTTCCAATTTGAAATTATTTTTTCAAAGAAGTTGAAGGTAGTTGAGTTTCAAATCTCTCTTCTAATTTATTTTTTTAATTTTTTACTATCAATTATGACATTTACTAAAAATTTCAAGATGCAGATTCAGTAAAAATATAAAATAATATTTAATGAGATTTATACTCCAAATAATTCTCACAACTTGACCGGTTTTCCCAACCTTTCACGTTGGCATTAGCAAACGAAGCCTTCGTTTGATATTAATAGTATGAAAATTAAACTTGTGGAAAAATCACAAAAGTATTTTATTTAAAATAATAAAGTGGAATTCCATCAAGTACTCTCTGTTAATAATATTGAGGAAATTATTAATAATTGCATTATGTATTTATAAAATGAAAGGTAGTACATATGCTTTGTAAAGTTGATAATAAAACATCTTTATGTATCTAGACGGATGAGTCTCGTTCAGTGTCACATTGGCAATTTGTGCGCTGGCCAGACTATGGTGTGCCAGGCTCAGCGGGCGCAGTACTGCGTTTCCTGGGTGGCGTTCGAGCTCGCCAGGCTCGTGGCCTGCGCTCTCTCGGCGATGGCTGGGCCGGTCACGCCCGTGGCCCACCCATCATCGTGCATTGCTCTGCTGGCATTGGTCGCACAGGTAACCCTCCCTTACGTATTTCTGGCTCTTTAGTTTGTGTGCTAACCTCACTCAATTATAATGAAAACAATATTCAATTTAATATAATGACTAATAGAATTTTTTAATGCATGTCTAAAGTAATCCTCATAACATGATATATATAATTTTAAACCAAGGATTTAATACAACCTTATTTTGCACTCTGTAAGTGCAGATTTATGTATTTTGTAAATATATTTCAGTGACTTATATTGTAGCTACCATTTATAATACGGGTTCAAAATAATGAAGGCCGAATAATACTATCAAAAGCTCGCTAGCTAAAATAAAGTTTTTAAAATTAGAAATATGGTGTTTTTAAATAAAAAATATAGTTAAATAATGCTGTTTTTAATTAGCATTCAAAATTTTACTTAGAAATTTTTAAAACTCTTTATACATTATATTCTCTGAACGTTATTGTGGCAACTCAATGTGGTATCTCAAAAATAAGGAAGTACAAATGAATTTTGTTTATAGGTACATTCTGCACGGTGGATATTTGCATATCACGTTTGGAAGACACGGGGCTAGTCGACGTGCGCGGGACGGTGGAGAAGATTCGCTCACAGCGAGCATACTCCATCCAGATGCCGGACCAGTTCATCTTCTGCCACCTGGCTCTGATTGAGTATTCACTCGTGCACGGTTACCTGCCCTCGGCCGACCTCACCGGCTTCAACGACGACAATGATGACGAATCTGACTAAACAGTCTTTCTAGCCCGCGCTCTATCGAGTCTGCTTAGTGAAATATCCATAACAGTCACTTCCCAATCTAGATTTTTTAAAACTCTTCAAATTGAATTATCTTTCGATAGCTTTTTTCATTGTGGATTTCAGCCATTGTTTTTTTTTCAGTTAATAAATGAAATTCAGACTGATATCAGACTTGGATGTTTTCTATATTCGGACACTGTAATTATAATGCAAAAATTAAGGGTAATTTTTATACTGAATGTGAAAAACCTATGCTAAAAATTGTCTGGATCAGCTTGCAGTATTTGTCGGACCTGTGTGGGGTGGGGCGCGGTGAAGTGAAGTGCATATTTCGGTGGGAAACTTTGTAGAACGATACTAGGCTGGTGATTTATAAGTTGGGATAGTTTTGTATATTTGGACTGGTGTGACTCAGTGTACACTTTGGATGAGAACATTTTTATATGAGAGCCTACGGCTGAGCACCTAAAGATTAGTTTGCGATTTGAATATTAAGAGTAATATTGTGGGTAAAAGCAGCACTGTGTTTGTGTGTGTTTTCTTATGATAAAGTTACTTGCGAGGAAGGATGCCGGGCCGCGGCTCTAATAGTCTGATTATTGTCCTTTTACAAGCGAGAGCTCCCCCGACATCGGACACTCTTCGCCGGGCTCATGTCCAAATCGATTTGATATATTTTTGGAAGTGATGTATTTAATTGTAATTTTTATAGAATTGCCTGACATAATATTATATGTTTATAATATTACTCGCTTTATGAAAATAATATAGCCAGTACCTATAATATTGATTAATATTGTGTTTCTAGGCAATCCTAGGAAACAAACACTACTAGGAAAAAATTTATAATAAATAATAGGTTCTAATCGAATAATAATCCCTAGATATAATTTTCTCCCTCAAAACTAGATATTATTTAATTTATTTACTAAATTACATTGCTGTACAATTTGGCAATCGTTTTCCTCATTTTGGTTGGAACCGACGTAGTGATTATTACACTTTGTATTTGGCCTGCCAAGACTGATTTTCCCCTTTCACTTATCAAATAATAATGTAAGGAACCAATTTCCCGGATTGGTATTTAGGTGAAATTCTTAAAAATTACAATAATTAATTAAACCTTAATTAAGTAAAATCAATATTTGCTAAAAGAGGAAGTCGGAAGAGATTTTTCCAAATGTAGAAATTAAATACTTATTGTTAACATATACATGTATAATGAAAATGTGAGCAACTCCATTCATTTCATTCTCTTCTAAGTCAGGTGAACACTATCAAACAGTCTGTCTCATTGTTTCACTGAATTGACTGCATTCATTTATAAATATAATCGTCTGTTCTTTGTTAGACAGATCATTGTACTGTCGAATGCATATTAGCTTTTTGTTTATTCCAATATCCTGTAGTCTATCTTACTGTTACTATTTTCACCGTGTTGAATTCAATCCAACTTAGATAGATATCCTACTCTTGGATGACGCAATATTTATCCAACTGTCTACCTGTAAAGATTGATCATTTAATGTCATAGGCCAGTAAATACGTATAGCCATAATCTCTAATTTGAAATCATAATGTGCTTACTCTAAAATGTTGATGTATCGAGTTGTTAGGAAAATATAAATCACTAGTGCATTGATATTTTTATATTTTCTTAATTATCCTTGTTATCTTTTCAATCACACCAATTTAAGAAATAGTTGTTAAGATACTTATTTTACTATACAAATGTATTAATCACGTAAGGTATTTAAATGAAAAACTCTACTGCTTTCCTGTACTGCCTCAGAATCAATCAGAATAGCAGCCTCTCGCTTTGAGTTAGAGGCACCTTGCCTAAAGTGTACCTTACATTTGTAACATAAATGTGTATCTCACCATTCCAACTGTAGGTTAAATTTATGTATCCATGAGGTTTCTCCAAGTTTCTCAGACAGTGCATGAGTGAGATACCGATGTCCACTTCTAGGTAATAAAATTGCAGATATGATACAAGAACAGTTATCAAAATATAATACTAATCACGGCTGTATTATTGAAGTTTTAGAATTTTAATTTTTTAGTGAAGGCACTATTCAATTGACTATTTTTATTTCATTAATTTCTTTAAAATTCAAATTATATCAATATACCTTTTCAACGTGTATAATCTAACAATTTGTAATTTTTATACTTGGATAATTTACTGTCAATAAGTGTTAATCAATGTTAGAATTAATAATAAATTGAAAAGGATAAAAAAGTTTTATTATTTTTCTATGAACATTGTAATATCAATCATGTCATGTAGAAAAATTTGTTTTCGGTTGGTTTCAACTGACTTGTTGACAGTCTACTCCATTTAAATGAAAAAAAAAAACAGAATCTGCGTAAACGGATCCGTATATGGTCTAGTCAGTGTTATAATTTTTAAAACTCAATAAAAAACACTTATTGGATGTGGAAGAAATCTTTGCTGTAAAATCAAAAAACAATTTATTCATAAGTTGAGTAAGTACATAGTTATATATTATCTCCATCACAAATGTAACACTACTGTTATTTTCATCTAGCAATCAAAGTAATTTAAATTTTAAGGAGCATATAAAAATAAAATTGAAATATTTACAGACCCTCCCAAGATACGGGTACAGGTTAGTTGTGATTGGAAATTTTGCTTGCGGTGTATGAAACTCACTAGTGTCGAGCCACAAGAATATATTTATACTACCCTTTGTTGGACGACCCACGAGGTCAGTATAAGTATATCGCTTGACTTTTTAAAATTAATTAATAGTGAACCCACTTAATTTTTTCACCTTATAGGGACTATTTAACGTTTTTATCATCATGTGAAACTATTGATAAACTTCCATTATGTGTACCTTTAACTGTTATTGTGAAGCCATATCAGCGTTGATGTTTATTCATTGGTGATGTTTGTCCGCAAGGGCATTCGATTATTTAAAGTTTTCGAAATGATTTATTCTCATTACACTTGAATATTTATAAGTAACACTGTAACAAATTATGTAATTTAAAGACTTCCTTTGACTCTGACCCATAAGTCAAATATCACTTACTATATTATACACGGTCAATCAAGAACTATCATCCATTTTGTTGATTGTTACAAATTTTAACGATAATTATCTTCATTTTGATTTTGCACATAAAATTTAACAAATTATAAAATATATTATCGGTTTTCAGTAATTATTTTTATACGTTGATAAATTAATATTTATTTTCATGGTTTTATCAGTCTTAGCGATTATTGTTCTTCTAGGTTAGTTTGATGACATATTAACTCTGTTTTCTTTGTAAATAGATTTAATTGTATGCCAAGTTTTTCGTATGTGTGAAATAAAGCGTAATATATTCCATGTGATTTTTTCTATCCTTTTTTATTTTTGTTTTTACCATAAAGCGTTTTTCAATATTATTTTATATAAAAAAAAGTTTTATTTGAGGTAAGTATTTCAGTTGCCAGTCCATAGGACATTTGTATGTCAAAACAGAAAATTGGTGAGATTTTCTGAGACAGATTTCAAAGTTGCATTAAAAATAATAAAGAAAAATTACTATCACTAAACCATTATCCATGTAATATTATCGTCCTCTTTTTCTTCTGTAACACAACTGCAATTGGCTTTTGCCAACTTACAAAAATGTTATTTTCATTATAAAAAATTCAAGATTGAACCGTGACCTCGGCGGAAGAGCAAGCCTATTTGTACAACGAGAACAAAGAAGAGAAACATTCATAAACTGTCCATGAATCTACAAGAGTAAATAGATTTCAAAACATGCAAGAACATGATTTACTTTGATCATCCGTGTTTGATAACCAACACAAAAATTTGTAATAATAAAATCAGCTGGGTAGGTTTCGGTTTAATACATTCCTATGAGGTATACGTTGGACAAACAGAATTAAAAATAACCACCTGTTATACTATAATCAGGTACAACAGATAAAGTAAAATATTAGACATTTGGTATATGCCTAGCTAAATTTGCATCAGTTATTTTTTTTTATCAGAGATAATAGTAATTGGTATTTACAAACTTCCTCTTGTTAAAAGGGGAAACGTGTTTAGATAAGAAGATAAAATAATTATATTTGTTATTTATTTATTATCAGTGCATCTACTTTATTTTATTTTTTTCTTCGAGTATCTTTGCTCAAAGGTTGGTGACCATTTCTCTGAGCACATATTACTAATTTGACCGTATTCCTGACTTGCATCCACGTACGTTTACTCCTTCTAATGCCCTTTTCCTTTGAAAATAAGCTGTAGGATGCTATATTTATTGTTTCAGGAGTTCTCTTTCTTTGCGCACTCTGTGCCAGACTCTCATTTGTGGCATGGTAAATCCATGGTATTTTAATCTTCTAAAGAGCCAGGCGGTGTAGCTGCCAATTACTTTACATATTAAAATATAATGACAATACTAATTTTATTGTTACCCTATATATTATTTGTGTCTTTTAAAGTATACATTGTCAAAAATTAACTTTTAATTAATTTTTTAACAATTATGGTCAGCAATAAAATATCTACTAAATTGTATGTCTTGATGCAATTGGCCGGAGTAGACTATATATATATTTTTGCCACCGTCAGGAGTTCTCTTTCTTTGTGACGTGGTCAACTCATGGTATTTTTCTATAAAGTCACATCTCAAACTCCTCAATTTTTTGCGTTGTTGCTGCCTATTACTTTACATACTAGTATATAATGAAAATGCAAAAGCAATTCACATTTTTATTCTTACCTCCCCTCCTCCTCGCTCTCCCTTCCCCATTCTGTACCGAAGGGATGTGCTCTGGAAGTACCTTGTCGAGGGGGGAGGGGGGGTTCCTGCTATTGTTTCTGTAGCTTGCTGCAGAAGGAGTATCAGATCTAAACGATTAATAATAATGCTATTGGGCAGCAGCAATACGCAGGCTCTTCCTTCTAATATAAACCTGCAGTGTAGAAAGACCCGGGGGCCCACTACACTATTTTCCACTTAGAAAACCATAAACACTGGGTAAGCATGAGTATATGCTTAGTGAAATAGTCGCCAACCTACTCTGGAGAGAGGCATTTGATGAAGAAGATTGAATATTAACGTATATATTGACTAAAATTAACAATCATGATGACCAAAGCCACATCTTGCCTGCATGCAGGACCAGGGGATAGCCACACACAGTATTGTAAACATAACACCTTTAAATTTAATTAAAATATTTTATTGTTACCAATATATTTTGCGAAGCTTGTAACGTATTTATTGATTAAAATGAACGATTACAATTAGCAAAAAATAAATATAAAATGTGTAATAAGTTGCAATACTCGGGTTGTTTGTTCGGGGCGCTGGTTCCGCGAGGCGTCGGGCGGTGGCGCTAGCTAGGAATGTCAGAAATCTAACATGGCTGATGCGGAAACCGACGAAAACATCGCGGCTCGGAGCGACAAGAGCTTCAGGAGCGTCATCATGTCCGCCAACGGACCCAGGAGTGTGACCATTTACAAAACTGACACAGGCTTCGGGTTTAATGTGCGCGGTCAAGTCTCGGAGGGCGGTCAGCTGAGGTCAATAAACGGTGAACTCTATGCGCCTCTTCAGCATGTCAGTGCAGTGCTGGACCAGGGAGCCGCGGAGCTGGCTGGCATCAGAAAAGGCGACCGTATTCTTGAAGTGTGAGTAATTATGTGCAGTTTCTTGCGTTCCTCGGGATTTGGACGCTCTCCGCTCGCGTGCGCCTCCTCGGCTCCCGAGCTGCGAGGATTGTGTCAAATGTCACCGACTCTGATGTTTCCGTGTTTTTATTATGATTTAGCGTATTTGCACCGATCAGAATCTCAGCTTTTATTCATAATTTGGTAATTATTGATATCGTATAATTGACTTGATTATTGTTAGTACGGTTTTGCGGTTTTGACGTAAAACATATTGTCAGGGTATGATTGGTTTTTATTGTTATTCCCGATACCAGAACGCACTGGAGAAAAACTAACGGAAAATACAACTTTTTTTTTATTGAGAATAATTAATACTGACTTACGCAATTACCATCATCAATGTATAATGCCTACCTGTAAATTAAATTACCTATTTTGATTTGCAAATGTCTTTCCTAACTAGTTATGCAATTGCTACAGTGGAAACACATCCAAACTCTTTTTGCTAAATTAATGAATATGATTTTTTCCTTGCATATGATAATTCACCACATATTTTCCTAATCATTGCTCTCGTATCATTTATTACCCGAGCAAATATAGCATTAAAAAACGCTTTCACCACTCACAAGCTTATGACTTAGACCATTTGACGTTCATGGGATAAGCTCAATGAATTGCCTGCAAGCACTTCACTACCCCGATCATCACAAGCTATCGGTTAAATCTCAATCAATAAAAGTATCTCCTTTCATATCTTAAAATCAGTTAAATAAAATTACTGCTGTATTCCCATGGCCTATGAACCATTCAATCTAATGGTTCATCGTTCTTTATAAATATTATCTAATGATAAGATAATATTAATAATATTTATATATTTTCCTACAATCTTATAATATCTACTTCAATCCAAATTACTGATTTAGTGACTCGATAGTCAAGATGTGAAAAAATGAATTATGAAATTATTTTTACCTTGCTAGTATTTTTCTTATAAATATAATCTAAGTCTCGCTTGTCATAAGATCATCAGAAGATACGATACATTGGTAATAATCATATATCTTAGATAACAAATTGACGTCTTTAGAATATTTTTTCCAATGTTAGCAATTAACTTTTTTATTCAAAACTGGTTGTCTTCTGTACTTTATTGAAGTTTTGTAATTTATTATTATCATGTTATTTGTACACAGTTGCATGCCTCGAATGGGTCCATTACTAACCCGGGCATGTATTGCATTATGCCTTGCATCATTGCACTTTCAGAACGGTGTTCTGAGTTAGGATGCAAAAGTACTAAATTTATGCAGACTGTATCTGTGACTTCAGGAAGGGAAGAAGTATCCAAACAATATTGCAATATAATGAATGCTAAACAGTAAATTAAAAAGAGATGTATGCTTATTTGAGATTTTGTAAACTCACAGTAGACAGACTATATTGCAAGTGAAGGATTTAATGTAGGGTCAAAGTATTTTAAATGATTGTAGGAGGAAAAAATCTAAGCCAAAATTGTCCAATGGACTTTACACCACTTGTTTAATATTCTCAAAAATATCTTACTTAAAGAAGCAAAAATCAAAATGTTATTGAAAATAAAATGTTTTTCTCCAATTTGTTGATTATAAAAACTTGAAATTTAAAGTGTAATTTATAAATTTAATTCTATATTTTATATATTTTTTAATTTAATAAACAATGCAGAGGTGGAGTAGGTGGGCCTGTGAAATGGGTTTCAAATGTTATCTTTAGATTCAATTTATAAATTCATTTTTCACCAAAATAAGTTGTTTACTTATCCCGCAGAAGGTCTGCGAAAGTCGCGTGACTCGCCCGAGCAGGTCGCCACCCTTATCATTGATTCATTTCCTACCCGCCTATCGAATTTCCAGATACTCGCAGAAATCCCAAACGATTTCCCATTATCTTGTCGCCTTCACGTTTTACCAACGAGTTGACCAGAGCTCACCTTTACGACACGTTTCCATGCACGTGAAGAGGGTTTCAATTTTTTGCGCATCTGCAAAGTTTTTTTGTTGTTGTTTGTTTTGAGTTTATCAATTTTAAAATACTCAGCGTATTGGATTAGAGGGGTCTCGGAATGACGGAATTTTTGGGTTTACAATATTACTTCTTTTATTGTTGTACTGTCTTGTTGATCAAAAAAGTCTATAATTGTAAATTACAAATAAATATGTTGCCCCTCCTCATAGAAGGTTGGTGACCATTTCCTCGAACATGTCTATCTTGGGCCAGTCTCACCAATCCGGCTGCACTTCCGAATTGGTCCCAGATCTAAACAGTCGTCACAAAGGAAACGATAAATGTATTATAGATATTTTATGTTTCCTTTATTATATTTAGAAAAATTAAATTGCAATAAACTTGACGCTTTTATTACGAATCCGATTCACGACTCCATCCTGAGTTTCCTACCTGCTCACTTATTATTATTACACGTGGGAGTTTACCCACGCGGTTTATAACATAATTAGTTTAAAAACAAAATATGCGCTCTTACACTTTGTACATGAACAAGATAAATGCCATGTGAACTTGTTTGGTGAATTTCATTCGAACGGGGGCACCTTGGGGGCATTTGTGACGTCAAGGGTCACTCCAGGCTGAGTCAGCTCGGTCTTCAGCCAGCGTTGCCCCGCTGGGCATGTGTTCAGTCGTTTACATCCAAAACGAAAAAAATAAATAAAAAAAGAAAAAGCTTTTATGCCAGACTTGCGAAATGACTCCGGTGTGTGTTATCTACGGCGGGAACAAAAATAGATCCTTTTTGCGTTTGCGTTAGCGGGACTCGCGAGAGAGCGGCGGCTGCGTCCTCCGCAGCCATGGCTGGTTACTTTTTATTGGGTTTATTTTTTGATAATCCTCGTCGGCCGTTTCGGCGCGTTTCCAAATTGGTTATTACCAATGATAAAGGACGCCGTTTGCCCTAACGAGTGCCGTAATTCATTAGTGCTGAGGTGAAAAGTAAATTGCGTTTCGCAAGGGCAGCGGTTTTCCCGGGGATTGTTCGCAAAATATTTTCGTGAAATATATTTTCATTTCCCGGAACTCGAACGCGATCCCTCAAAATTTCTCCTGTCGGCGTGATTATCCTGAGAGAATAATATAATTATGTAGTACGAAGTTGCCATATCGAAACTTTTTATTATATATACATCGCAATATTGAATCACGAATTTCAGGTCCGGACACGTACAGTGTAATTTGTATAATGAAATTATTTACGAATGATTTTTATAGAGAAATAACTTTTGTGATGTTTTAGTTGAATTAAAAATAATCTACATAAAATATTTAAAAAATTCTCCGAATAGCTCATAACAAAAAATATAGCGTTAACAAAAAAAAGATTGACATGTAAAGTGTCAAGAAATGTAATGCTCCTTTCAGTACTTGCATATTAAAAAAAATAGTTTGTATGAGCTGTGATTTGTCACTGTTTTCTTTCAAAACAAGCGTCAGTTAGATAATCAATTTTTATTTATTATTTACTTGATATAGTAGGATTGTATGAAATTTAATTCCCCAGAATACTTTTGCATCCCTTTGACTTACAAAGGAGGTTCACGCGCACCGCCTGTGGAGGCACACATGCATGTTTTTAATTACTTGTTAAATATATATTTTTTGAATGTTTTCATAATTGCCTCTAAGCGAAAAAATATTTTATTTTTTTAAATAAATCCTTGCTGACTTGACGTCCGCAATTTCCGTAGGTTCGCACTTTTGGAGGAGGTTCACGTGACCCTTGCTAGTTCCGATCCCGACCCTGTTAGTGCGGCTCAGGGGGAGATTTATGGCGCTCATTGCAGAAGTAATGGTCACCCCAGGGGTGGACCTCCCGACCCCGCCGCGGGCCTCTCGGCGGGGAGACATTAGCCATTTTAATTTAAGACTTTCAAGACCGACTCCAGGAAGCGAAAATCTGCGAACTGAAAGACAATACAATGCCTGTTGTTATTTCCGCTGGGCGTGTATTCGACCTGTGCCGGTGCCCGGGTCAGAATGTCGGACAAATATTAGAATGCTCACTGTTTTTTGGAGTCCCGTTTTTTGTTCCGAAATTTTGAAGGCCTTGTGATCAAAAAGTAGAGTAGTTTTTTTTTAACTCGAGCAATGCCACCGATTGTGATTACTGTTAAACGATGAGTTCTATAAAACATTTTAACAATGCGTTATTTTATTTATTGGCATTTAGATTGAGAAGGGGAGATAGTCCAAGTCATTCGAGTCAAAGCCATGCCCATCCTTGCCAACGTCGTCTTTACAGTTTTGCCCCGCGAGGTGCACACTGACATCGCATTCCTCGCGGGGAGAGTTGTTATTTAAAGCAACCACCAACATTTGGATTTCACAAACGGAAGTTCTCTCTATAAACTTCCACGAAGAATGAGAATTGTTTCATAAATGTATACTCGTATTGTGTATGTGAATTATTTATCTAAATCCATAGCGGAAGCAGGTTTTGGCGTGAGTGTATACATAGTTACAAATTTAATACATACATATTTGCTTTGAGAATCCTAGTATGATAAGTATGTTATGTGTGTTGATAGTATGTTAAGATGAATATATATTATCTTTGTTGTAAATTTTATACGTTTCTTGTATACAAGTAGTCCTCTTGCGACGCTGGGCAGGTTTGCGCGACTTTCTCCCCCGGACAGGTTTGGCAGGGACGCCCGGCAGCCTCCAGCCCTTGAGGCGCCGCCACCTGCCCGCGCCTGCTCTCCTCCACTCGGTCAAATCATACTCTTATCAATCAGGCGCTTATTTTTATGTTACAAAATATTTTTAAAACCTATCTTATGCACGAACACGTGCATACAAAATATTGCTCTCCAGCTGGTGTCATGAGCAAGAGCAAGAAACCTGGCGACCTTCTTCCGTGTGTGTGTCTCATGAGCGTTTAATTACTGTCCATATCGTAAGTGATACCGATACGATTGTGCTTTCGGTATATCTTTTTATGGTTATTCACGGGCGGGAGACATTTGAGCTTCGATTATACGAGCAAAGAGTATTTGAGCCAAACTAATCTGTAATAAAACAAGGTAATTATTAACATGTGCGGACAGTGTGATGTCGTCATATTTCAATCTGAATATTTTAAGCTCATTTTGAACATCACGAGTCTCAGATACTTTTGTATTTAGACATCAATAAAAAAATGGAAATAAATATTAAGTGAATATGTTTGAGATGTACAAATACTAACAATGATCACAAATAATTGTTACATGCAATGTGCCTGAGTTCAGGGTAGTTTTATATTGGTGTGTGATGTAATCCAGTTAGTATTTTTGTCTAGTTAATTGTATGCGAGACTATAAAGATATGTGTAGCCGATGCGTGTTTACCTTTTCGCATATATTATTTAATTGAAACTACCTCGGCTACTCAGTGGGTCCTTTTGTCACGACCTCAGTTTCTCTTCGGCCGTGCATGTCCTTTTTTGAAACGCACAGTAAGTTTATGTCTTCTTCAATAGAAGTGTAAACAAGCATCATGTGAAGCTTTTCTTGCGTAACCGAGGAGCAATAAATCTCTGTTTCTTGTTAGTATTCAATAGCCGAGATGCAGAAGTTGGTAAGAGAAAATAAATATCAATGCATCAGAGAACACGTAGACTGGCTGTGAAAATACCAGCAATACACATTACTTAGACACTTTGTTTTCTTCACTTTCTTAATATATACCACTTTCCTGGTATATATCAGGCGGATAATTATGCTTAAAATTAAATATTATGTATAGCAAAAAAAAAAAACTTTTCGTTCAACGGTTCTGTCATGTGTCTTACAAAAATTATACATTGCTTTATCCACAAAAATTGCTATAACAAAAAAATACTATTTTTTTTAAATATATAGTAATAGCTTAAGGATAATATTCACTCCGAGGTCAATGGGAATCTCTTATCTCTTTTTCTTTTGGCTTTATAAATTTTTGTCGAACAGCATTGTCCTCATCGATGCATATTATTTTATATAGCGCCGTAAAATACATAAAATAATTAGTCGAACACAATCTTTAAAATTTATTCGAATAGCGCACAGGTGAGCTAAGTTTTTGATGATGGGATACAGGTCTCTCGAAAAGGCGCGCTGGGTCGACAATATTTTTTTCAGATACTTTAAATTGGTCTGAAAATACTCCCCTTCAAGAGACAAGGAGTTACTCGTAGACCCCCGAGGCCCGGTGGACCGAACCGGCAGCAGATTTCGAAAGGTCACCATACCCAGTGTGGTGATAAATTAGCTAATAGACTATGAGTGAGCCCGTACTGAAACGAGATTAATCTTTAAAGAATGTGGGCGATCCTCTGCAATCGTGCCGGGTTAATTATAATTTTCCGTCGGCCGCAGAGCTCCCAAAGTGATATTAAACTTCATCTACACATTGTCCAGACAACCTAACCATTATACCAGCCTCAGGTCTGATAAAGGCCCATCTACTCATTGAACAATCTATTGAGACGCAGACCACTGTGGCTATTCTACTAATATCAAACAACCTGTCAACGGTTTATGTAGCAAAGTAAAATGCAGACGGTACGCGTTGATAAGGTGGCTGCACCGCGAGAAGGCAGAAGCTGCGCCGGCCCGACTTGCTCGGCTGACTTTCTCCGGATAAAAACTGCACCCATTCACTCACGTCTCGTGCAGAATCTCAGACAAAGAACCGAACCAGAAACCCACGCAAGTCTGCCGGCTCTGGTGTGTGTTGATTTACCGGCCGATTTCTGCCGCGGGTATAATTATTTCATTAATTTTACACGTCATCAAGTTTTTTTTAAAAAGATTTTAGACTGGCTCTGAAAGCAATTCGTTCGCTTTTTAACACTTCTCCTCTCCTGTCTGCGCAATACTTGAAAAAAAACTCGCAATAATATTTTCCCCGGTCAGCTCTCGTTTCGTCCCTACTTGGAGTACCCCGTTATATTGTAAAATCATATCTCCTGTGAATTGATTTGCTACTTCGTTTTATTTGCAAAAAAGCGCTTGTCTCCATGCAAGACGCGGTGTGCTCATTTGCGGTAACCACTAGAAAGTATAACATGCTAGCTTAATGATCTTAGCTGTTCATTTTTTTTTATTGAAACGACAGAAAAACACAACGAGTGTCTAATTTATTTTGGTTATTTTAATCTATATTATATATTTTTTTCATATCAATTACATCGTTTTTGGCGTTTAGGCTGATGAGACTACGCAGGAAGTGTTACCCTATTTCAAATGCTTATCAATGTGTTACAAGTGGGACATTTTTTCTTATTGTGTTCAAAAACAATTATATTCCAGCATAAATTCAGATTTAAGCAATAAAAAAAATTACAGCTTTTTAAACACTATTTCAAATTATTTATCATTGTAAATATTTAATTGTTTTTTTTACTCTCGTATAAATGAAAGTGGGATCTTATCGGAGCTACTCCGTGCCAGCTACTGAATAATCTTGGGTTTTTTAGTGCTTGTATGTAGTCTAATGCAATACATATCAAAATATTAGCTCTGATGTCATCAGCCGCCTTTAGAGAGACGTTCACACCACGAACATACAATATATACTGACACTCACGCAAAGGACGATTACAATAATGCATATCATTTGATAAAACAATTATTAAAAAAAACGACCATAGATCTCAAAAGGGTTTAAAATAATATGCCCATGTGATATAATAACATTAAAACTTGTGTCTTATTTTGTATGTAGGGCCGACAGTGACTTTTATTTTTTTTTTTGTGGACGTCGCCTCTTTCTATCCCAACTCGCAGCTTGTATTTATAAATTTGCTTTATGTTAATCATTGCAAGGATATGGACGTGATTAAAGAACGTAATACGCAATCGGTCAATTTGATAATGTAATCCGGGTCCAAGAATAACGAGATACGCAGGTGGCATTGAATGCGAGCAGATTACGTGAAAGTCAACCGAGGTAATCAGTTCACCTGCGGCGCGGTCCAGTCGTCGCCGGACCCCCGGCTCCGTCCACCACGAAACCGTCCCAGTGCCAACGGCCGCAGCAGCCTCCCGGCGAGAGGTCCTGGCCATCCCCCGCGAGTCTCGGTGAGCCGCGAATCTGTGCACGGACAGAAGGGTGAACCGTCAGGTTGCTTTTCACCATGCGAGAGTGCCAAAACAACGTATTGATATACTTTAATGCGTAATCGAATTGTCTAATAAAAACGGGTATTATATTGTTAAATTTATTCAATGCGTGATGCAAATTTTCATGTTTTTTAAATTTATGATGTGTTAAGTATCCCATGACATGACAATAATAGAACTACCGTGGATATTTAAAAAAAATTGTTTTATTTACAAAATGAACTTTAGATATTAGCCGGAGTATCGCTATTGGGTTAGCCTAGGTCAAGTAATTCAACAATACGGCAATACATGCAAACCAAACCATCTTCGATCAAACCGTAGCGGTCAGAGAATCAAACATTGCATCCTTCGGGGCTTCACGTCGAGTCGATCTGGCAAACTCTCAATTGCCCAAATAATCACACCAATCAATCAACTGAAATGTTACGCCAATCCGCACATGACGAATAACCGAACTTTGAAATTATTAATTAGTTATATAATTCGAGTATGGATTGATAACCCAGAACATTGCCATTTCAGAGCACTTTCCATGGCGGAAAACGACCGAACAATACGCGAACGGTTTGCCTTCTCTGTCAATGGGTTCGTGGTTCACGTGGCCAGGCGTGTGAACACACGTGTGTGTCATATTTAGTCACCGGGGAGGTAGCAATAGTGGAAAGTTAAGTTCTTGTGAACTGTGAGCTGCAAGAATGCTGAGCCAGTTGCATGCAGTGTGCTGCCCGGAACAGTTCGTACCGAAAGTACAATTCCGCCAACCGGCTAAAGATGCGTCGCAAAGGTAATAAGGGAACTTTGTGCTATCATACTTTCAGTTTTTTTAGATACTCAGTGCTACCTTATGTCTGAAATGCCCATTTAGTTTATTTTATATATTGTACTGTAAATTTATCATATTTTTTTTCTCAAAAGATCCATCTGATTTTACGATTTTAGATTCCACCTGATATACGCATCTATTTACTCACTTTATTTTAATGTGATTTTAGTATGATCAACACGGGAGTTATAAACGACTAGTCAGAATCGTAAGATGTGGGATGTTCGAGTATTGCAGAAAAAAAATATCTTAGTGCTATCGAAACTCAAAATCGATATTATTTTACGAGAAGTCTTTGTCAATTGATTGCTACAATTGTGCGATTTGACGACGTTAGATTTTTCAGATTGTCTTGGGCTTAAAATAAAAGTGTGTACGACCATTTTCAAGCAATTCTAAGGCGTTACACAAACGTTACGCTCGTTGACGCGTAAGCTCGATGGTTAGGGCCGTCAACTCTTGACCGCTTGTTCGCCGGTTCGTTGTCCGCTACTTCGTCTGTTTCACATTGCTCGGAGACGATTCACACTGCCATTGAATGTGCAAATAAAATATTTGCAAAATTATTTAAATGAAATGTAAATATATTACAAAATTATTTAAATTGGATACTTCTGAAGGTTCAACGTTCAGACATTATCAAAACATCTCTCGATTCCAGTAAATCTTCTACGATCATTATATATATATATATATAAATATAATATTTTCCCCAAGAGTTTGCTCATTTTCTAAAACATTATTAATAATCTTCGCAGTAAACAAATCACAAACGGATAATAATGTGGGTCACGCAGTGTTTTGTATCACTGTTATTGCGTCTCCGTTTATTGAGACACGCGGCCAACTGCAATTAACTGGAAACTCATCCATCCATCAAAGAGATTGACATCTCCGTGGATGTGTCTGTCTGGGAGAGACGTGCTCAGATATATCTGCTCCTCGTTTGTTTGCACATGAAAAATAATCAATTTTTTTTTACTGCGCACAGGTGGGTTCGAACTCACACCTCCTGGCTAACTAATAATTCAATAGTTCCGCATAAAACGGCTCGTTGCAATAGCTGTATATTTTACGTACAGTATAGATTCGGATGTATTGAATATTAAATTATTAAAGAAATTCTTTCTAATGTTAATTGTATAATAATTTCAAAGGCTGTTTTTATTTCGGTGGTGTGTCGAAGGGTGCTGAGATCTAATGGCGTACGTAGTTTAGGTCGAGTCGTCGCAGGAAGTAGGCTGCAGCAGGGGAGGCGAGTGGCGAGGCAGGTCGCGTCTGGGTATTGAACCCTTGAACTCGGCGCGGCAGCCTCTCAGCCTCGCCGATGGACAATCTGCAATTCAAATAATGCTGCATCAGTCACAGCAGTTGGGCTGTGGCCTGTGCCCCCCGCGCTTCCCGAAGTACCGCAAGGTTCGCTTTTATGCTGAAAATAGCGCACGCATTCAATTCCTGAAAATAGACTAACCTTTTAAAACCGAGATACCTACTGCATGTTTTTATATTCCGCTCGTTTATTACTTGGCATTAAAAGCGAATATGGCGCTTTGCGGAATGGCCTTCCAGGGTTGACTGCGACGAACACGACCAAGCAATATAAAATGTCATCGTATTTTAAACCTTAAAGAGTAGAGCCTTTTGAAGTTTTTTTTTTTTATAAAAATACAGTTTTCTACGATTAGATAGACTTTACTAGATAGTTAAGTTATAGTTATATTTAATTAATTTTTTTTTTTATAGTGTCATCAATCGGTTTTTTTTTCATTCCATCGTCGATATGAAAATACTTACCAGAATCCACAAATTAAATGTTTTATCTTTTAAGCATAATAAAAATAATGTCTTCATCGAAAAATAATAATTATAAATAGATCTAGTTAGTTGCATAGCGCCCTACATTCTACATTTTTTTGTTCTAGTAATATCTGTATTGAATTTATAAAAAAAATACTAATAATATCATTGTTTTGTACATTTTTATAGCTATACTTCTATTCTAACACTTAATAAATAAAAAAAATATCGCCAAAAACAACATGTCTGAATACTACAAAGATATAATGAAAAAAATGTAATGCTTTAACCAATTTTTAGTTTTTTTTTCTATTAGCTGAACCATCATCGACAATTGCCATTAAACTCATTTTATATTGAGTATTCCGTTTATACGTCATTTATAAAATACTGTAATTTAAAAATTTAACGGTGTATGATTGAATTGTATATTCTGATTCTGATTCTTGAGCTAAAGATAATTTTCCTTGAGAACACACGCGAATCATGAAAATTTTCCGAACCCGAATATGTTTGTTGTTTGTTCCAACCAGTTTGGATTGGACTGTCTGCATGGGGCTTAAGTGTTTAAAATAAACGAAAGCCTTGAGTAGGTTATTTATATTAAAAATTAAAATGATTGCTCCGACTCAACAATGTGCTACAGCAGCAAGCCTCCGTGCAGGCGAGTCGCATTACCCAGTCCTGGGCACCTGATTATCTCATTTATTTATTCTCCAGATGTCTGCTCAGCCCGGAACACGAATTCGAGGAGAATTGAAAAGCAGGCATAAACCTTTATTCGATTTTAACAATACCCGGAGGTTTCAATGCTACGACATTGTAAAACTTGTTTTCCCGATTGAAGAAACCTCTGTTAATATTTAATCATCCGGAGTCCTGTTTTTTTTGTTGTTGATCAACTATTGTCTCAAACTTTAACAATGTCGGATAAATATTTTCACGTTCATTAATGATTCCTCCTCGCTGTCGAGATCTTGCGTACTTTAAAAAAATCGCATACTGTGCAACCCACGAAGGGATATCTAATTTTTAAGTTTAATTTTTTTGATTATAGAGGTCTATCAAAAAATATTTTGTTCATGTTCTTTGCATTTGATGTATGCTATTTTCGCGGTACATAGTCTATTATAATAAATATGTTTTATTATTATTGAGACGACTTTATTATTTGACGGCACATATTAGTTATTTTAGTAGTTTCTAATCATTTTTATGTACATTTACAGTTGCACGCTCGCACGATGTAAATGTTTGATATATGTCGCATCAGGCAGCGAAGGTTTACTGAACCGTGCACTTGTGGTCGATTTGTGTTATTTATTCTGTAAGAATATTTTCAGTCCTTCCTCGCAACTATTCGAACCGTCCAAACATTGCAGAGAAGATTCCCATATCTAATGCGCCCCATTGTTCTGGTTCTCTCTTCACCTTTGCCGTTTTTACTCACCGGACGCCTTAAGTATACAACATTTTAACTTTGTAGATAAATGTTGTGATCAAATTTGTGTAGTGTTTTTAAAACAAATGCAAAGAACATCGCGAAGGTTTTGCAGCAAGTGGTCCCTTGCGAAATACGTTCATTCATAACTTATGTAAGGCTCTGTATATTGAACGGATAACTATTGAAATATAGAGAATAACCCTTATTTATGTAGCTATAACAATGGCATGGTTAGATTACGTGTGATATATTTATTTCGTTTCTGTATTCTCGGCTATCGTCTTGTCAATTTGGGAACATTATCCGGAATTGGTTTACTTATATTATCTTCAGGCGTAGCGGCTGGTTCCGTTATAGATTCGTTGTAAGTTTTCATGCCACAAAATCATATTACCGAATACCACGAAAATTCTGGCACAGCGAGTGATCAAATTTATGAAAAAAATACTATATTTTTACAGTTAACTGGCATTTCACACATTCAATGAGATTAAAATAATTCATGATTTATTTTGTAGTATTTTAAAAGAAAGCAACTAAGATGTAGACTATGGAGATTTTTTTATTGGCGAGAATTTTTACATTGGCAAAATTATGATCATTTCTTTTCCTGATTTATTTCATTGATAAACGGAGATAATGTCTTAGAGCTAAATTTTATTAGTTATTAACTAAATATGTTTCTTTTCATTTATTAACTTTAAAATATCAGTTCTTTCGTCCTTTATATTAATACATATTTTTTATGTTTCTTTGTGTGTTGCTTGATGATCTAATGCGAGTAAGTATGCCATAATTTTTATCTCTATAGTGCACTCCACTTGCCCGTGAGTGCACATTTTGCATTCACAGTGCAAACATTTAATTTCACAAATATTGAATCAATTATTAATTTTAAAAAAAGACTAGTACGCTAAAGAGGCATTTGAAAAGAATTTAGGGTAATTTTTTTCTCTAGACTGATTTGTATATATTTTTATTAAATATTTATACGCTTTAAGACTAATAATATCGGCGTTGACATTTAAAGATAGTACCACTTGTGGCTAAGTAATTGATTAAAATATTTAAAAAAATACTTATTTTTATAAAATGGCATCCAAGACTTGTGGTCATTTTGTCTTAAAGCAATTATTTGCGTTTTTTTTTTTTTTGTTTTAATGTGCGTTTTTATCGAAGTCTGTAATCGAACTAGTATTTATAAACCGATTCGTGGATCAGCGGTCAGCACCGTCGTTTGCCGGACATGGGGTTCGAATCCGCATGCAGAAATAACTTTTTTTGTTATAAATTATTTAGTTCAAATAAAAAGCCTTTCTGCTGCCGATTTTCTTTGGTTTCGTCCTTGAAGTAGTCTCCTTGTTTTTTTGATTATCTGAAAGACGAAAACCTACAATGAATATATTACTAATATTTGTTTCTTTTATTGGGTAAGCTTCGATGCTTGCTTCCTTGACAGTTGACACCCACTCAGCAGAGTCAGTCGCGAGAGTGGCTTGCTGGAGCGCATTACTGCTAAATCTGCATGATTAAGCATACATTGTCGGAGCGCAGTGACACGACCGATGCAGTTCGTTAACCCAAAGATCATAAACCGATTCCTACTCGTTGCATGCAGGCATTTATCGATGCGACATTCTTATTAAAACCTAGTTTTAATAAGATTTTTTTAAAATATATTAACTCATCAGAGGGGATTGGGTACTCCCAACTTCCAGCCACTGTCCCTGGACAATCACCTTGATCATTGACGCTTTCTTTTACCATCGTCATGAGTTCGCTTTCTCTCTCGTTTGTGACGTGATCAACCCATGGTATTTTGCAAATGCGAGGCTGAATTGTTATCGTTGTTTGGTGCGATTGATAGCAATGAGGCATGTGCAGCTTCGATTGGATGATATGATGACTTAGCACTTGTGCGCACTCGGGTCCAGTCGGGTGGGCTGGGCCGCTCTGGTCTCGTGTTCTCTCGCGTCCTCTCGCGTGTTCCGCCACAGTTTGTTTCGCTCCGGATTATGCAAATTCGCGTCCAAGCAAATTATTCCTCCGCGCGGAAACAGTTTTATTCGTAATTGTTACCCGAAAATGGCAATTTCTACTTAAGTAGGCAGTGTTGTTGTAAATAATTTTTATCGTCTCTTGTTTCGGCTTATTTGTAGCATGTTGAATTAGACTTCTTTTATACATATTTAATTTTACATCAAAAATATGAATTTTGTATGTACGCAAACAAATGTATGTTGAAATTCAGTCAATAAATTAGCATTGAGTGGGGATGTTATATCAAAACTCAAAGCTTAGTGTTAAAAATTAACAGATTATTTTTTTGTAATAGTTTAAATTAAATTTAGTTTAGTTTAAACTATTTTTGCCTTAGTTGACTATGCCGTTACAAAGTTATTATTTATATTGTCAAAATTACTCTTCTCTAATTTTTTTTAAGTTTTAAATAAACGTACATCTCATGTAAGCTAAAATCCATTCATATTTTAATGAAATTTTAATATCTATAATATATATGTTAATTATTATTTTAAAATAAATATGACTTTGATGATTTTAGCGTGTTCTAGTGTTTCACGTTGCTCTCTGTCTGTGAAAATTGGTACGAGTATCTTTTATCAATATGATGCTCGAAATATTATAAGGATTATACATTTTCAAATATGAGTTAACCAGTGCTGTTATTAATTAAAAAGACTGCGATAATTGAATGATTTGATAAAACAATAATATATTGCATATTTTGTAAGTTATTTTAATACTTTTTAATATTTAATACCGTAAATACGCTTAAGTCTAGATAAAACGTTAACGATGGGTGAGTCCTTATATAGGTTTTTCTAAATTACTAATTAATTATAAAATATAAATAGATTTACTAGTGGTATTTTTTTTCATAATCATTTGTTCCAAAGACTCATTATGTTTAAACATAACGACTTATTATGATATTTATTAATGTTATAAATCAATCTTAGATTTTTCAAAATTACTTTGATTTAAAAACTTAGATTCGTGTTTACAGTCTTGATTGCTTTTGACACGTGTGCCCACCGACTTTTAATATTATGCTTCATGCATTCATCATTCAGAGTTTCTGATCTCCCCAATCGCACAGCCATGTTATTTTTTCAATAAATTACACAATCATCTCATTTATAAACGTGCATCACAAAATACGCAACCGGTGCTATTTCCTCTATCTTCATCGGTCGCGTTTGTCTCTTTCCATCGACGATGCACATAACATGATATTAATAGGTAATTAATATTAACATTATATTATTATAAAACATTCAATTATAATTCTGTTTTTTTTCCCTCTTATCAATGTATTATTATAAGTGCACGTTAATTATTCAGTGTCAGTATTTGAATACTGCGCAATATTCTCGCCCGCGATATTCTCTTGGAGGTTTTATTGACCTCAGAAGATTATAAAATACTTGCATAATATACTCTAAGAATACTTTTTACAATTCATACATTATTTCCAGGTTGTATGATAAGAAAAATAACGGATGCCCAACAAGCGGGACAATCAAACCGCTTGCTTATCAGCCTCTTTCGCTACAGCCTCCTACTCTCAAAGAGTTGTGTGACCTATAGAACTATACATTTAAAAAATCTCAACTAAAATTTGGGCTGGAAAAACTACACAAATTTAAAATAGATGTAAAAAATTGTTTTTTTTTCTTCATGTGCTTCTCCTCAGACCATCTCTCTGAATATATCTCTATCCTGGTTCTTATTAAGTCGGCTGCAATTACGACTTCTAAAAGTTGACTAGGTTGTGGGATTCCTGGCTACCGCCAGCCCAACCAGCCATGATGGCGGTAAATACTTCCCATCATAAATTTTAAATGAGAACCGCGTTATTGATCGAGAAATTGAGACTTCCCTCTTTCAGTGCGGTCTCGCATCTGTCCGCACTCATCGAGCCATTTGCGCGACACCCATGTAATAATAATAAATTTAAAAAAAAACAATACGCAATCAAACATTTTAAAAATGTGAAGCATTATATATTAAGGTATTGGTACAATTTTGTGCGTAGTAAGCTCTTGAGTACTTCTGCTCGGTAATCATTGTATATATGCTACACGTGAGGTTCGAGCCTCACTTAGATATTACACTTCGGTTCAATTTTTCTCTCTGTACACGTGGGAATTCATTATTTATTTTTTTAATTACAGACTAACTGTTTTAACGAGCTACGTTTATGATATGAACTAATGTGATTTTTACTTTAAGCAGTAATTCATATTAAAGCTGTACTTTCGTTTACACTGAAAAAAATGTAAAGACATGCACGGCCGAGAGAATAGTCTTATTTTAGCGACGAGACATTAGCGTTTTCAATGATTCATTAGAGTTTTCCGGGCGTTGTGCCGAGATTTGGTTTTTCATTGTTGAGATTGCTTGCTCAGCCCCCCTGGCTTGAGGCGGGGAGGTCGGGAGAGGTCAGGTGTACTTACCTGCCCCCGCCCCCGCCCCCGCCCCAGCCACTTACCCCTCCCGGCCGTTCAAATCTGAGCTGTTTACTTAGCTCTTTATTTTTAAGCTTTTTTTTGTTTTTTAATTAAACATTTCCGAGCGTCTCTCTAGTACTATATTATTTCTTGTTATTCCGTAAAATGTAGCACTTCGCCTCAAAATGAATACAAATTCCACAGGGTATTTTCATTTTGTTCATGCAATTTAGATAATATTTATAATTAGAGATTTATAATTTTCAATATAATATGAATATCAATAGCTCAAGAGGTACAAAAATCCTTCGTGAATAAACCTTTTGGGTACAGGTTTTCTACGACTTCATTGTACGGATATATAACAAGGTTAATGCCGGAAACGTAACAAGTCGGCCACAATCGCGATTGCCCCTTATTGCGGTAGTACTACCGATATATATAAAATCAAATAATCCACTGTCAATACCGCTTTTATATAAATTGAGAATAGTCAAGTATATATTTTATATAAAGAGGTATGAAGTTGTATCGGCAATCGAATTTAATTAGAAAGGTGATTCTTGTGTGATTGCAATCTAGTTTATTCACTAACCCAGTGTTTTATACAAAAAAGGCTCGCAATAGTCACTTGTCCTTGAGAGGGCACTCGATACAGATACAATGAGCCAACTCCACGTCCCCAGGCTGCTGAAGAGACCTACTTCTGGATCTTTTTTTTTTTTTAATTAAAAAAAAATATACTCAATTTATTTGGAACAGTATTATTTATATGATGTTTCGTAAGATTTGGCAGACGTTGTCATGAGTTTATTCGGATTCTTGGGTGTTGTGCTGTTTGAAACTATTTTCAGGGATTTTATAAATTTTCAAAAATCCATGAAAGCTTAAAGTCCTAACACCGAGATCAAAACGTTGGAGGAATGATAACCTCAAGCAGCGCAACACCAAACAAACTCAATTGGTGATTTTTCATAAAATAAGATGAATTTTCCCGGATATATTTTTTACAAATATTTAAATTTACATCTTAGAGTTGCAATAAGTAAGGTTCTAATAAGGTATGTTAATTAATATACTCGTATTGTTAGAAATGTCACGCTGAACACTTTAGCTTTGTAATGGCATTCTGACAAACTAGCGCATTGAGAATATTAGGATTAAAATATATTAGTAAGATATTGTTAAGTCAGACACTTTGTTCACTTAGGTTTGTGTGCGCCTGTTCGGTAAAAGCTGCTGCCAACTCTTGACAGTATATTCACACCATCATCCTACTGCTGCTAATTAATTTTTACTTCAATTTTTACTTCAATAACGGACATGAAAGTCCGCGTTGAATTCGTTGAGAACAAGCTCCTGAGCTCCTACTGCTGTCAGAAGACAGGGTTTGTCATTTATGACATTGAGGCCAAGATTGTGCCGGACCACCAGAGGCTTGAAAGGCAGGTCAAATGTTTTTACGTTATAGACTCGATAATTTGAATATCACAAGGGATTTATTAATGTATTCTTCAGATCCAAAAATTACTCTTTGAATATCTCATATAAAATCTGACAAGAATATTGCAAAACATTGATAAAGTAAGAATCATTAGCTAAACAGCTTTAAGTAAACAATGGCCTTAATGATAATAATGTGGGAAAACACCCACTGTATATTTTATGATTTTAAAGCTCTTATTAAATACATAAAATATAAGTTGATCAACATCTGTTTTAGTAAACAATGACATAGGAAGGCTCTAAATTTTTAATAATGAGGTGTTTACAATACTGACATTTTGTTTATGAGAATTTTGATTTATAAATAACTATTTCAAACAGGAAACTACAAAAAATCATATAAAATTTTAGGTCTGTCTCGCTCTGTTCTGAACTATTTTAATACTCTTAGAAAGTGAATGACTTCCAGCACTATATAAAAATAACCAATTTTGTTTTATGTTGATGATGTATTTTCTTTTCAGAAATGGGGTAAACGTAGAGGGATCCACCCACAAACAAGTGGTGGACCTGATCAAATCCGGCGGAGACTGCTTAACCCTCACCGTCATCTCTGTTACCCAACAGGTAAAAAAATTGAGATATCCTTGAACATTCTTAATTCATTAAAAACATTAATAAAAGGTATATTTACCAGCGTGGAATTGTAGTTTTATTACTGTTGCTGTGATTTTCTTTTCTTCGTTCTGAATATGTGCATTGAAAAATATTGAAGATATACACAATTCTTGTTCTATGAAACTGTAACAGCTAGAACCTATATTATTGAGTCTCTATGAATCCGGTCTATTATAAATGTGTACCTACCATACCAACCTTAAAATAATAATAAATAGATTGTAGATTTTACGTTGCAAGTTTAACTTTTTTTTTTAAACATCCTACAATTGACTGTCTATTGCTGGGTTTCAGGAGGCTGAGCGACTGGAGCCTTGTGACGATGGACCCGGGTACAGCTATGTGGACTACAGTGAGAAGCGCTCACTTCCCATCTCCGTGCCCGACTACCAGAGTGTGGACCGCGCTGGCCAGAAGTATGTGGCCTTCAACATCTATATGGCCGGCCGCCATCTCTGCTCCCGTCGCTACAGGGAGTTCGCCAACCTGCACGCTCAGCTTCGAAAGGAGTTCGTAGGTAAGATAACTTGTAATGATTATATACAATTAATGTAGCTTTTATTAAAATAGCATATATTGTAAATGATAATGAATGTCATTTTGTATTATTTTAAAATTCTTTTATGACTCTGTCAAATATGCATGCGATTAAAGAAGATAGGAATATTTCTCTGTCATTTGTGTGCAAATTTATGAAAGTGAATAAGATAACCGTTCAAATTGATTAGCTCATCTTTCGTCATTTATATTTTTTAGTATCTACTATGTTTTATCTGATTCATGTTATCTTAACAATTTTGATTTCAAATGAAGAGTGCTTTCTAATGAAAGTACATAACTTAAAAGTGATATTGTTAATACCATTTTTTTTCTCAAATTAAATAAAAATGAAATTCGGAAAAATCTCAGGAAGTGTCCGGCTCCAAAAAGTACATTACAGAGAATGCAGAGATAAGAATAATAACTTTATTCTGATATTTTGGGTAGTCATTATTTTTAAAATTATCAGTGTTTATCTCTTTGAATAAATACATTTACTCGTGTTTTCCAAAGCTGAAACTACATGTTGGTTGTTGAATCTACTACTGATAATATATTTATCGGTAGCAGTTATGTGTTGTTCCAAAATTATTGTTACAATTTATGGCATCGAGTTTAAAATTGTATGTATTACATCTTAGTTAAACTTATCACCTCCCTTTTGTAGGATTCAACTTTCCAAAACTGCCTGGAAAATGGCCATTTGCCTTAAGTGAACAACAGTTGGACGCTCGGCGGAGAGGCTTAGAACAGTATTTAGAAAAGGTATTAAAATAAAATACTATCAATTTCACTTTTCTTTATTAGTGAGTACTTCAACATTGAAATCTTATTCTTGGATACTATTCCATTTTTCAGGTGTGTGCAGTACGAGTCATAGCAGAGTCAGACCCCATCCAGGAGTTTTTAACGGATTCTGATGACTCAATAAATGCTTCCCCAGTCGACCTGAAGATCCTTCTGCCCGACAGAGAAGTGGTCACAGTCTCTGTGAAGAAGTCCACAAATGCGGATGATGTGTATCGAGCTGTTGTGGAGAAGATAGGCCTCTCTAAAGCAGTTATGAAATACTTCTACCTTTTTGAAATCATAGAATATAATTTTGGTAAGTAAACATTTTTTACTTCTCAACTATGATAACATTGATATAATAATATTATTATTTATTTAAATAGTGAGTTGTTTTCTTTGTATCTATTCTGGGAAAGTGATTTTTTGTATACCATATTTCAAGATAGAATTCTACTTTACATTTGATAATTTTCTTTGAGGCTTGTGCCATACCATTCACAAAGAATATTGCCATAACTCGTGTACAACATCAACAGAGTTATTTGAGATGGGTGCCACAGATCTAAAGTGTACATTTAAATATAGACTGACTTCTGAATTATTTTGATATCCTGAGGTCATACGATAAAAAAAATCTTTGATAATTAACTTTGTTTCCAACTCTTCTATAGTTTCGTTACCAGAAAAGTTCAAATATTTTGTATTCGAAAGAGTTAGAGAAAAAAGATAATATAACTGTCTTATGTATTTAACTTTTTGATGATGTGATTTTTCAGAACGTAAATTACAGCCGGACGAGTGTCCGCATGCTCTCTATATACAGAATTATTCCACTGCATCCAGCAGCTGCCTCACCGTCCGCAAGTGGCTCTTCAACTTATCAATCGAAGCTGAAATACTCAAGAATGACACTCAAGCTGCTACCTTTATATTTTGGCAGGCAAGTATATAATTAATGATAAACATGATCTATTATCAATCAAATATACCTCAGTCAGTATAATCTGACCACAAGGAGACCTAAGACTAAGACAATTTATATTTCTTATGAATGTTAAAAAAATGTCTATTTTAAATTATTTCAATGTTAAAATGTATTGGACCGTCAAAAAAACTTTTTCATTATTATTTTTTTTCTTTTTATTCAGCAAATGTTATCTGTATGATTTAAATATTTTGTCATAACCAACAAATATATCTAATATCAATCAAATCTGTCGTAAGGGTTGTTTATAACTTTTGGGAAATTAAAATTAGATGATTCGCTAATCTCAAGCTTTGTCTATTTTAAGGCGGTAGACGAGGTGAACCGAGGCACATGTGTAGCTGGAGAGCGACTGTACCAATTGAAGGCTCTTCAAGACCTGTCTCGCTGCGCCGAATATCTCAGCCTTGTGCAGAGCTTGCCCGGCTACGGCCGCGCCCATCTTCCACCCTGCCATACTGACTCTCGCAAAGAGGGCAAGGTCATGCCTATCGTTGGTAAGACAAACTTACAACACTTCAGAAAACTAGTTTAAAAATACTATTTATTCAATAACCTAATGGTTTTAAATTTTTATCTTTTTAAAATCAATTGATAAGTTTTTCCAATTGTTAACCAAAAATCTTCTTTATTTATTTACATATGAAGATAAATACTATTTTAACTGCTTTTCTCTCAAATCAAAAATCTGAACTTTAATATCTGAACAAAATTATCAAAGTATTTAATAACTGAAAAGTTGCATCTATGTGGTGTCTGGAGTTGTTGATAGGGTATTTGTGTTGCAGGATTTTCATCGCTATCCCTGCAAGCGTGTCGAGCAGACGGTTCGCTGGAGTCACAAGTGTTAGAGTTTCCTCGCACCTCGCTGCGACGGTGGGAGACGGACGGTGGCGGTGGAGGCGGAAGCGGCGGGTCCCTACGCTTGCACTGTGCCCGCCCTGACCGACCTCCACGCTGCCTCAATATCTTCACCCCATATGTAAGTCACCAATTCATCAATTCAGTACATGAACCATATAGAAAATCCTACCATGAATGCTCTCTACATTTAACACACTTAAGAGTTGGTGTTACACAACTCATTTATTCCTTAATAAATAGAAGTCAACAGAAAGTTGCCATAAACTGATTAATTTTTTTCAGTTCCAGTACCTCAGTGATTGCCTGGACAGAATAGCTGAAGAGGCCAAGTGGGCAGACACTGGAGAATAGCGAGCCGACTGTCCTCTGGGGCGATCTCCCCCTCGCGCGTGATCCATGACCCTCCATCCTCCACTGAGCCAATGTAGATCGACCAGTCAATCAATACTGTCAACCGTACTATAATGACTATTCTTTGATCAAGCCAACGTGCAAAATAAAATATTTAAACAAACATAATGAATATGGTCACCGATGTTCCTGTGAGAAATGATAAATTATTATTTTTTTATTTAGATCTTTCATTTGGAATGTATATTACTTCATAGATTTTTATTTCTCATTGACCAATTCAAGAAATGACCAATATCAATTTTTACTTTAACGTGTTTACTTGTACAAAAAATTATTTACAAATTTCATTTTTTACTGCTGACATTTTGGTATGCAGTGTTGTCACTGATAACGTAGATGTCTAACTATTGCACAAAGTAAGTGAAATGTATAAAAGAGATAATCAACTACAATATTTTATATTTTCTATTCGATAAGTGCTGCAGTCCATTGCAGCTTCTGTTTAAACTGTTATTGCATTAATATTTTATCCGTTTAAATATTTCAATAATTAATGACAACGGACATAATTTCACCTACAAGTGATATCTGTATTGCCTTCTAGAGCTAAATGATTGCGTCATAAACCTGTAAAGAAACTTATTCAACGAGTACTTACCTTGTACGCTACACTGAACTATTATCAATCTCTTACTTAACATATTATTGTATTTATGAATACACAATGGGTTAAATTTTAAGTATTTTAAAATAATAAATTTAAAAAGGGTATGATTAGTGACTCTGCATGCATTGCTGTACATTATCCGCTGTTATCCAATACACTAAATGTTTACTCACACGGTGCTGGTGTTTGGACATTCCAAATATTTGCTCTCAAATAGCTTTTTTATTTTTCTTAATTTATAATTAATTAATTGTACCTTCGTCCTACATACAATCGTGCTGACATTGCAGGTGTAATCTCATTAGAATTTTCAAATATTATAATCGTTATAAATGATGTATACATATTGATAAAATGTACAATTTTGAATGGATGATATTGTAAAATATGGGCATTGTGCAAAGGGTAGTTTCTGTACTTTGTTGAATTTTATGAGAATATCTTTTATGTTAATCTGTTTACCCAGAATGCATGATATTATACTTAGAAATATTTCACTTGGACGAATATCTGAACAAGTACTAACGTATAGGAGCAAAAATCATTTTCACAATTGAATGTTTCTTTAGGCATCTATGAGGGGCCATAGAAGTGCCATAGGTTAGGAGTCCTATAGGATTTAGGTGCCAGCATATCTACAACCTTATTGTAAATTATAAATTACCTACTCCATTTTATACTCTTCAAATTATCGGTTTTCCTGAGTGTAAAAGTGATCTTTAAATATTTGATAAAAAATTATAGCTTGAGAAATTAGAGTTATGTACATTATCTTTGCACGGTGTGTTTATATTCAAATGAGCATTTATGCGTTACTTAATTGTTATTTTACTTTTTTAAGTCACGCATACAACACTGCTGTGAAATGTGTGCTTCAGTGAACATGAAAATAAGACTACCCACGTTTTGTGGAATACTTATCTGTACGAGTTTGCATACAGAATGGGCGATGACTTGGTTATTTCATTTTGACCCACGTTCTACAGAGAAAATCCACTCGTGATAAATGATGATTACTTAATGTGAAAATATTTCCAATTTTTTTTGTGTACTATCGAGTAACTATTGAGTCAATTAGGATTTTTTAAGTGTATTTATTTTGTAACAGATAAAATTGATTATTAAGAATATTTAAATATTAAATTGATCATTTCTTGTCTCACTTAAAAATGTGCTTACTCGATGTAATATTCGTATTACTTTTAAATTACTATGTTATCAAAGTTGAAGCCATTCAAATAGAGTAAGCTTAAAAATGTTTTAATAAAGATTATCATGAGACGGAAAGAATGTTAATTTAGTTAAATTAATGAAAGTTATTTGATGTCAGAACGGAGGGCTTGCTGTGTTTTACCAGCGGCCGAGACGTTCACTTCTGAGCCAGCCATGTCTTGTGGGGTGTATTGATGTGATAAAATATTTTACTGTTAGATATAAATGTATTTAATGATTGATTTGTGTTAAGATTGTCATTTTTTTAAGTGACCAATCCGGGGGACTTCTGCTGGGCACAGTAAAAAATGCCGCAAATAAAAACTAGCACACAATGTACTTGCATGTAGTAAGGCGGGTGATTCTCGGTGTGAACAATCTCAAATCTTCTCGTAATGTTTTATGAAGGCGTAAGACTATGGAGACCTTTTGCAAGTTTTGTAGATTCTTGAACTCGTCGTTATTTATATGTTTTTCAAAACAATCCCTTTTCAATTTTTATTAATTCATTATCTAAAATGTTTTCTTATTTCTCATCAATAATTGAATAAAGCAAAAACTCGCAAAAGGTCAGTAAAAAAGTATTATTCAATTAAGTTCACGAAAAAATATTTTTAGATAGAATATACCTTCATTATAATAATACTTACCATCTAAGGATGTGTAATGTTATAATTCCATGGAAACATACTATCATTTTGATTTGTTTATCAGTTTCAGATTAGTTAATATATTGTATGAAGCTATTGCAGCGAGCCTCGGATGTGGAACACATTCACTGTGGAATGTTCTCAGGCAGTTTGGTCACACGTCGACTAAAGAGAAGCTTCAATAGCAACATCATATCATTGGAAACGACCTCACACAGTCACATCTGTAATATTACTAGACTCCATAATTATAAAATAAATAGAAAACGATAAATACGCATCATCAACTGCACTGTTTTTATATATATTTTTTAATTTCAAATTAAAATCTTGTGAGATTTTTTTATATTGTGTAACTTGTAGATGTATTTATTGTATATAATTGGTTAGTATATTGCACTTATTTATTTGTTAAGTATGTTCGCAGGTTTTGGTGGCCGTTGTTATTATGAATATTTAGTTTTCGGGTGTTATGCTGCGCCTTTCCTTGTTATTGAGCATTGGCTCCAACGTTTCAGTCCTGTTAACGGAGCCATCTTTTGAGAATGATGACCTCAATGAAGGATCATCGAGCAAGGAAAAACGCAGCATAGAACCCGAGTGTTTATTTTTACTGGAAATCTACGGTTAAAATATAAATGCGATAGTACTTCTATTGATTAATACAACAGATATGTGAGAGGAACAATATACATGAGAATGTAGTTTATTGATTTATTATGATTATCTGTTGATTATTTCAGGGTTTAAAAGTAGAAAATATTCATGATTTAATTTTAATATTCTTACTCGAAAGTATGAATATTATTCAAATAGAAACTGATAATTTTATCTTTTCTGCGAGATGAGTGTTTTTAATTTTTTATCCTAAATTATACTTTTGATCATTGATTGGTTTATTGATAGTCATATCTTAGCATTTTTATAATTTTTTGAGCGGCTGCTCGGCGTACTGTGAAGCAAGTGAGATAATTAGAGAATTACTATTTTGCATTATTTTCAACCTGAAAGAAGCTGCTTCAATCATTTGATATTATAAATTTTAAATATTTTTTGTAATATTGTTATTAATTTCTATGTTTCAACTTAACTTATTATAATTTTAACTTAAATACGTTAATTTAGTCATTTATAAATAGTTTTGAATTGCATTATTATCTATTGGTATTGCTTTTTAATGACTTATCACGTAGGGATGAATAGGATCTGAAATGAATTTGATCCCGTTTTAAAGCACAAAAATAGGGATAGTAACTAAACGTTCCGAAGTCAAGGGGCTTCTGAGTCCTTTTCTCGTGGACTGAGCATTTCCATTTTATCCTTGGGCGATTAGTCTTAAAATGATTTATTTTACATATAATGATTGCATTCTACTGGAGTGGCTTCGGTGGTCGCTCCTGGTGTTGGCATTCCACTCATCCCTGTTAAGTTGACATCCCGTATGACATAAATTAGTCTTTGTGTTCCTGACATAGTTTTAGCCTTACAGAATGCAATATTAGAAGTTAGTTTGTAAGATGTATAAATTATCAAATTTAGGAATTAATTCTGCTTAGTTGCATTTTATTTTTTAAAAAGTTAATTGAACAGTAACGTATCAATTAATTTGTTATAATTATAAGGATATTACTAGGAAGTTAATAAATAATATATGAAATTGAAAATATGTTTACAGTAATCATTATAAAGTATAAAAATATTTACTATTAATGAATTAAATAAATTTATGTTAAACAGTCTTTTATTATCTTTGAGATTTTTGATGGTTTTTTGGTTGTCGCAGCAAACCCCACAGTTTTCACATTCACCACATCACCAATCACCAACCGAAGAGAAAATCTCCAACATATTTTAAATATACATTTATTTAAATGTACAGTTACAGAAACATTTAATTTTATCACAGGATACATCAGAAATATGACAAACATTTACATATTACATTTTGAAAAATACATGTTTAAAATACTTTCTTAATAAAAACAAACAATGTAAGTGAATCGACGGATTTTTTAAATCTATGAAGAAAAAAAAGGACTTTATAAGAGAACATGAATTAGAGGGAAACCGGCGTTAGAATTTTATAGACAAAAATATATAGACTTTTTTGATACAGAAGTTATACAATTTTAATATCACATTTAGAAATTTCATAATGGGTAGGTACATATTTATAACAAGAGATAGGTTACATTCTTTTCACTAGCAAATATCTGGCATGTTCATGATATTCCGTCATGGAAAATACTACAGCATGTTTACAGTATGTATTTATAATTGTTGTTGCAAGTACACAACTAACATTTGTTCCTTACATATAATTTTACTGTGTAATTCTAATAAAATTTTAAATAGATCGAAGGTAGTGCATCGATTGATGAGGTTTAATTTTCCAAAGCAATATGCACTTATTATAATAATTATTTAATGAGAAGGCCTAAAATGAATACTGAGTCATGTAATAAGCACATAGAGATAACTTAATAAAAAACATGTCATGATAAAAAAATAATTGGCAAAGTCTAAACTGACCAGCCGGGCTTAAAATATATAAAAATATCAAAATAGTCATGTAATAAAAAGGTGAAGAAGTTGATTACAAATAAGAAATCCTTAGCGCTTGCTTTTGTAAATCGGTTCATGGTTGAGATTGTTCTTTTTTGAAAATTTCTTTATGAAATCATCTGTCTCATGTCTGCTCTTCTCTCTGTCGTTCATTCTCTTAAAATACCAAACGGCATCATCATGAGCGTTGAGACCCTGATCACGGAAGCGCTGGCGTGCCAAGGACATTCGGTAATACCAGTCATTCTCTGAATCGGTGTTTTTATAATTTTGACGAGTATAAAATTCTTTTTCAGGGAACTTTTTTGAAAAATCATCAGTGTCTTGTCTACTTTTTTCCCTGTCATTCATCCTCTTGAAGTACCAAACACTGTTGTCCTGCTGAGCCGTGAAGCGCCGCTCCCGCAGACGCTGCCTGGCCCGGGCCATACTGTCCTGCCAATCTTCTCCAGAGTCAGTAGGTCTCGAGGCGAATTCTGTCAGATTGACTCCTTCATATTTCAAGTATTTTTTTTGGTCCTTTTGACGCTTGTCCTTTTTGATATCTTTGCTGAAAGTATTACCTTTAGAAATTTGCAAATTCTTGGAATAAGTTCCAGATGTTTTAGACGGATTATACTTTGAAATCAGACTACGTTTCCCTTTCTGCTTAGACTCAGACAAATCAGCATAATATTCGCAATATGTTTTTGGTCCGATGTAATCGGTCTTCAAGCTTAGTTGATTTAGAGAACACTTTGTTTTCTTGTTTAGCTTATTTCTTGCATGAGCTAGTTTTTTAAGTTTCTTGTTTGATCTAGATTTATCTGCTCTTTCAAGGCTGTCAACATTTGCAGAAGCGGTCTCATACTGGATGGGAATACTGTGATTTTTTTGTTCAGAGTTATGGTCTCCATCGGAGCCTTCGTAAGTTTCTCGGCGAAATCTAAAGGTAATCTCTTCAGCATTTGGATCGTGAAGACCGAATGCTCGGCGAGATTCTGGAGGACTTTCCCTGACGATTTCTTCTAATTTATCTGTAAACATTTTCGTCTCCCTGTCTTCCTTGATGCGAAGATTAATTTCATTGATGAGTTGTTGAGAAGTGCGTGGCATCTTAGACTTTCGCTGGGCAGATTCCAGCACCTTTATTTGAGATTTCAGCATGTCATTTTCGTCCTTGAGTTTCTGCATATCTGAAATTACCTGACTAACAGAATTGAGGGATTCGAGAGAGCAGTCATCATTGATACCCCACATGTGTCCCACTGCAATGCCGGCAGCAGTAATAACAGTTCCTAGGAGCACCACATTGAGCAGTCCACTAATCTTGTTGTTTCTCTTGTGGACGTATGAGCGTATTTTGGCATCTTCAACAAAATAGTCATCCGGAAGTTCTTCGTGCCCCTCAGTGGCTGTAGACACAGAGTTAGTATCGTAGCTCGGCTTGAAGGGGTAGTTGGATTTTTCCTTTCTGATGGGAACTTGCTTCAGATAGTCAGCTATTTTAAGACTATGAATGCTCACGGTGGGAGTTTGGCTGGTGGAAGAAACAGCATCATCTTCCTCGTCGGTGATTACAGCAATCCCATCCGTGTCTGCATCCTCATCTTCCATTACTTCAGCATTACTGCAAATAAATTTTATTGAATTGCAAACATTTTCATTCATTCTACTTTTTTTAATGAGAAGAGATAAACGTAAAGTGAATATCGATCAATGGCCTTCAAAGTTAAACACACAGAATAAGCATCTAGGCAGATAATCTATGATATAAAGATTTAGATTATTATGTTTACACAATAATGTTTAAGGTATTATACACGATTTCATCACTCAATTGAATGATCTCATTTGGCAACCAAAATATGAAATCAGCACTAAAAAGCTAACAAGAATATATTTAGATGCAAAATATCTTAGTAAGGATGCATAATACACTATAAAGCAATTTCAAAAATATACTACACAAAAATAAAGCGTTTACCCAGGACTGCCATTTCTTTCATCGCTAGAATTAACAGTAGAATTCTGCGTTTCGCCATCCGGAGTATTGGCTTTTTGGTCGATAAAGGTCCAACTTTCACTAGAATCAGAATCACTATTGTCGTTTGTGAATCCTTCCATCGTAAAAAAAACAATATTGAACGCTTATTTCACATCAACATGCAACAAAGACGCGCACGCCAAAAACATAAATAACAAAGCTAATCATATATAATTTACAATGCGGCCTATTGGCCGATGTTAAATCTTATTTTGGAGAAATTCGCGACCACTATTTATATATCCAAACTAGTAATTTTCATCAAAGCAAATTGAGTTTACAATGAGCGTCTCACACAAATGGCATGCTTTTGTTTTGATACCCAATTGCCAAAACGCCAATTACGTCACATCTGTTTGGGGTCTGTTGCTTGGCTAGCCTGCTTTGTATATCGACCAGAGAGTACAGAGCACTATTCACGCAAAAGCCGATAATATGTTATTCTCTATGGTAAGCGCATTACATTTTACAGACTATTCTGTTTTTTTATACAGATAATTTAATTTTAAAAATACCTCCGTCTGTTTCCGTGATATTAAAAAAATGCATTCTCACATTTTTAATTGCATGGTAACTGTGCAAATCGAGTTTTTTTAAAAATATTATTATGCTGCCATGATGTATTTCATGCAAAAAATACAAAAAAATGTCATTCAAGAATTGCATGTCAGTATTTTATTAAAAATATATGTGGATTTCCTTTGAGCAATATTCCTAAAGTCAAATAATCATTTTGTTTCACTGTAGTATTTCTCAATTCTGTATGATCTATATGGAGACACAAATAAATATTCTATTAGGCTGCTTGTGAAATGCCAGACCAGAAAATATTTAGTAAAAGAATACAATAAGCATTTTAGATTCTTATACTGATAAATATTGGTTCTAATTTTTAGATGTTTGTGTAATATACATTTAGTTTTTTGACAGTGGACTGTTATTTTTTAGGTTTGCTGAAAAAGATTACACAAATGAAAATGCTTTTATAGTAATGTCTGGACATCTATAATTAAACTTATCTATTACTTATACATCTTTATGATATAAAGTTGCTTCATTAAAACACTACAATTTTATTATGATGAGATCAATAAAATTAATATAGATATTCTTTATTATTGACAAAAATCGATTTACTATGCTTTTAATAATAAGTGTAGAGAAAAGAAATGTTATACATTTTGAGAATAAGATTTTTTTGCAAATTTAATTAAAATATTTTTTCAAGATTTTGTTGATACCTCAAATTTAATTCTCAAGATATAAATCAAACATCAGTTGTGACACCGGAGTAAAATAATAATATAACTATGTTTCTTTTTTGATCATTAGCTCAGTAAATTTTAGTAGTGTTTATAAAAAAAAATATCAATTTCCCATAATAATAATCGTTAATATTCCATAAATTATTATGTCTAGACGTTTTTAATACTTAAATGTATTTCATAGCTACTTAATTTATAGAATAAAAAATACTATGTACAATTTTATTTAATAGACAAATTGAAATATATATAAATCAATAAATATGGGCAAAAATAGATAGGAAAAATTAACACTGTACAGGTTGGTAGTAAATAACTTTCATTATTGCTTAAAATCACAAAATAATAAAATTACATAGTTTGTGAAGTTTATAAAGGATGTAAAATAATACATGTAAACATTGTTTTGGTACATATGGATAAAGTTGATAAAATATGTCTAACTACAAATTTAAAAATAAGGATAACAAAAACCAAAACAGCAGAAAAGTTTTAGGTTTTTACTCTTATATTAGTAACTTACTCTTTTACTCTTCCTACGTTACATTAAACCTGAGAAGAAACCTAATATTATATATTTTATATGAAAACATAAAATACATACAATATAGTCTAAGACTGGGATTCACATCTAAAGATAAAATCAAGGGTGGTTCGTAGCAAGTTACATTATGATTAACAGTGTTGTTATTGCTTGGCAAAACTTCTTTATGGCCTACCTTAGCAAAGGCAAATTTTTTCTAGTCTGGTAAATGTAGTAAAATTATGAATGGAAATATATAGAAACTTAATATCATGTATATAAATATTTAAAAATCTTTTAAACCTATAATTGAAACTTTTAAATACCGTTTTACTACATATGTTACAAACAATAATTTATAATTTATTTTTGATATGAAGTGTAAACACTTATGGTAATATTTCAATTACTTTAAGATCAATTTTGCAGCTTGAGAACACCTTTTTCATATATATATTCTTGTTACACATAAAGACTTATATCTGAAATACCTTATTAGTAATAAAATAAACTATTATGGCAGAGATGGTTTGATGATTTCTAGAATAAAATACCATTATTCTACCTTTCAATAAATAAAACAACACATTCTCGTTTGACACCACATAACTATGAATAGAAAGTAAGAACTGATGTTTGATTTCCTCTAACGAGGAGGAAAGGGGGCATGTCCTTAGTTAGTATTTCCAGCCACGCCATGTATAGTGCTGCTGGAACAGACTCCTTACGGGGCATCGGCAGAGACATCACTACCAGAGTTGATTCCATGGAGTTTTCTAGTAACAATTCTCTTAGACGTAACTGTCGATTTGTCTTCTCTTGAAGAGTTTGTAGTTCTATATCAGTTATTCTACATTCTGAAAATTATATAATTTGAGAAAAGTGTTTGATGGGTTTGAGCTCTCAGATTGCAGACTCCAACAACAATATTGAAATGCCAATAGAAAAATTATTTTCTTACCAGGTCTAGCATCATCAGATTCTCTGAATCCAGCGATTAAACTATCAAAGAGTTGTGTAGTGCTCGCCTTCGGTTTGTCCGTAATATCTTGAACCATTGTAAGACTTGAGTAGTCAATGCGGAATTTCGATAAGAGATTTGCCATGCTACAGGAAAGATAATTTACATGAAGTACTTATTTAATCGACGAACCTTAAGTCTCTTTCGTTATTATATCAATTACAATACTTACTTTCTTTCTTCAAGCTCCATTTCGTTTCTACGATTGGTGAGAGCAAATATTCTCAGCTTACAACCTGCCCAGTTGCTTCTTGTGGATATTATGTAGGGCAAAAGAATGGTGAGACCGCCGTCGTCGTAAAGCCACCAGACATCGATAGTTCCTTTATTGGGTTTCTTTTGGAAAACGGTCATTTTAGTTAGAACTTCCTTAGACAGCTGAATTCCATTACGAGTTTGATAAATAATTTGCTTTTGAAGAGCCCTTTTTTTCGGCTTTAATTCATTCATCACAAAGTGCTTGTGTAGAGGAATTGCTAAAATATATAAAAATGAGTATGCATAATTTATCTTCAAAGTTATACGAAACTTTTATTATCCAATAAATAAATTAGAAAGAATTCCAAGAGAAAAATATTACCGCCACTTGTCATGGAGTTTGTATTGTTAATGGTAACATCATTGGACGCCATGTGTCTGATGTCCAAGTTAGAGTCAGCGTGCATCATGTGACCTGTCCCATGATGAAGAACGCGATGCTGGATTGTCAAGTCTCCACTGGAAGTGCCGCTGGTCAGGGCTCCAGCAGACGCGTGCATCTCATCATCTCCTGTCACTTTCGAGAAGTCTAATCCTCCAGATAAACGTAAAATAGCAACTGCCAAACGATTGTCAAAAGCATTACTGTAAACAAAATCAAATGATTTTTAAAATAATTTTGTAAAAGTTACATGAAAAATTTAAATCGATTTTGATTATAACTGAACTTACTGCATGACATTAAAGTAGCTATTGAGATCTTCCCAATGACATGACCTCCAATCGTGTTTGAATCCCATCATGAGGACGTTGGGAGCAAGTTTACCGACACCAGCAGCTTGCACTAGAGCTCTTGCTCCAGACTCAAAGCTAAATCCGTCTACAGTTGATAAGAACGCTTTGATTTTCCTGTCTCGAAGCCATTCATAACCGGATTTACTGATGGAAGCTTTCTTGCGATGAGTAAGTTTAATCTGTGCAATGAAGTAATATTATACAAATTTGTCAATGGCGCAGTGATATTTTGAATAGCCTGCTACAATTTATGCTCTTACCCCAGATATATCTCCACATAGAAGCAGTGAATTATTTTTGGTGATGAGGTTAGCTAGATCCAGAAGGGGTGGTCTGGTTTGAGGTTTACCAGCCAACACTAATATTTGTGGACGATAGTTCTTTACATGCTCATTAGTGCCAGTCATTCTGTATGCAGACGTGAGGGCCGTTTTATAGGTTTGAGCTTGAGTTGACGATCCCCAATTCACGTCTATCAAACGATATTTAATTAGTCAATTATTTAAAAAATAAAAACTTATTGAAATTAAAGATGTTTTCACTTACCAGGTTTTCTGTATACCACTATTAGATACAGAGCGAATATGATGATAAATGTTATCAAGGAGGTAACCCAGTCTATCATAAACATTATGGAAACACACAAAATGAATCCAACTAAGCTGAGCCACACATTGTAATACTGAAACAAACATTTTAGTGAGTCAAATATAAATATTAGTATTAATATATACTTGAAAAATCATATAATAGTGCTTACTCTGAAAGTAGGCCTCCAACCCAAGGGTTTAATTAATGCTGCGTGGAAAGTACAAAAGTTGATGAGAGCGTACGACGCCAGATAGAAGTTAGAAATGAGAGGGGCAATCAGATTCAACTCAGCTGTAAATAACAAAGATTATTTATATTTTCAAAATCAACATTATAAAAAAGTTATGTTTTTCTAACGGTACGAATTTTTTTAAAACTAATTAATGTCTTTATATCTTACCAATCAACAAAAACAGTGCAGCCACAAAGAAAGTAAGCACGTATCCTCTGAAAGGTTCACCTGCCTTTCCGTAGCCCTTGGAGAAGAAGATAAGCCCAGGGTAAATGCGGTCAATACCCAGAGCCTGAATAAGTCTAGGGACTGACAGAAGATTGGTGAGTGCTGTACTGAGAGTTGCAGCAAAGCATCCCGCATAAATCAAAGGTCCCCAACCTGACATCAATTGCATCATCTGAAAATAAGCTCATCAATTAATAAACCGAGGTTCATTGTATATCAAAAATAATAATTGACTACAACGATCAATCAGAATATTGTATACAGTGTTCCTACTGAAGGTGGGATTTAATAAATTTAACATACAGTATAACTGTTGTGCAGGCCATAAGTACAATTAGGTGCGCAGTCAGATATTGTTCCATTGATGATGTCAGTGATATTTCCAGATGCATCTCTTATGGCAGCTCCTCCAGCGAAGAGAACAAAAACACCATAGCTGATCATGGACAGTAACAAGGCCAGCATCGTTCCTTTAGGGATAGAAGAGGCTGGATCCTGGAAATATAATTAAACATTTTGATTGACTGATCATTTTTTTTCCTGCATCCCTAAACACAGGGTAAAAAATAGTGATTGGCCCTCAAATGATGAACATAATTAGTTTCAACTTGCTAATTCGATTCAAAAGAAGCTCCGTGGTCACCTTGAGATCTCCCGATATGTTTGCTCCAGCTTGGATTCCAGTAACAGACGGGAAGAAGATGGCAAACACCGAGAAAAAGTTTTGTTCCTTCTTTTCACTGTACCGGTAGTCTGAATACCAGTTCTTAGCAAATACTTCAGCTGTAACAAAATGTATGCAATTAATGCAATATATAATATCTGATGATTAAGGAAGTATATTTTAACAATAAATATGTTAATTAAATTACTTAACATTTTAACTTTTTGCTAAATCAATAATTTATTTTAGTTTATATAAAGGAATTAATGGCAGTAAATTGATATTAATAAATTGAAAGTGTAATGGTTTCAGTTTCTTACTATCGAATCCAACAAATCCTCTAGACTTTTGCATGTCTTCTACTGGACCAATTCCAGTTCCAACGATGAAGTCCAGAATAGCTCCCATAATGATAGCTATAAGGAAGTTCTGAAACCATAAGATTAATATTGTTATGTAATATTGAAAAAAAAGGTAATATTTTGCCAAAAAGCCAAAAATGAAGAATGCCAAAAAGTATAAAAAATGTCACAAATGAAAAATTTTATTCTTAAGGTAAGGTATATCTATAAAAGCTTTAATATCAAATTAAAAATAATTTGTAATTTAAATTTTATATTCAAGGGTTCATAGGAGTTACCTGTGCTTTGCTCTCCCATTCCATGCCCACGGCACAGATGAGAACCATGACAACAAGGGCGATACAACCGATGATTCTAACATCGTTGTTGCCTCCGTCCACGATCTTAAGTCCTGACTCCTTGAGGAGGTCGTTGAGGGAGTTGCAGAAGCCTATAGTGTTCATGCTGGCAGCTACTGCATTGGCAAAAGCAAACACTATCCCAACAGATGCACCGAATTCAGGTCCGAGAGAACGAGATATAATGAAATAAATTCCACCTAAAAAAAAGCAAAGTAACTGAGTGCATGTTTTAATTTATAATATAAGACCTTTTTATAATTTATAAAAATTACAATTTCTTTTATCAAACATGCTTTTTCATTTTGAATATTCATTAATATTTGATTATTAATGTATAAAAAATAACATGTTTATATATTTTTATTTACCGCCTTTGACTTCTCCGTTTGTACTTATAGCAGATAGAGATAGTGTAGTTATGATGCAAACAGCAGCTGATATTCCGATAATTAAGAGAGTTTCTCCAATTCCGGACTGTGCCACTACCCAAGACAACCGCAGGAACAGCATCACTCCCCAAATGTTCAGAAGACATGGTATCAACACTCCCTAAAAAAAAAAAATTGTAGGACATTGCTATTTTCCACCTCTTCAGGAGTATTGAGGATAACTACTGCGTACTCCCGATAGATCCATACTCCTGTTAAACAATACTAATGGATATTACTTTATTATAATTAGAGGTTTGAATTCTTAATTGATGCACTCTGATATATTGGCAACAATAACTTAGAATTTCGTTTCATTAATAAATGTTATCAAAGCTCTAGCATTAGACTGAAGGCTTCTCCCAAAGACCATTTTATTCTGGCATCAAACCATTTCAGCATTTTTTTCAAAAAGCAATCCTCATATTAAAAATTATCGACACTTTTATTTACTTATATAATAAAAATATAATTTTATAGTTTAAAATTATATTTTGATTGAATAAATGTAAATAAAATAAGTATCTACTGATTTGATATTGAAACGATGAGGTTTTACTTTTAGGACTTTACACTACTTTGCATGTAGGTTAGGCACCAATAAACATGATCAACTTAGTTCTGATTTAAAGAGCGACTCTGAATAAGATGTTGAAAGATCATTTTAGGTTTGTGGGAAAAATATTAGGTAGATTTACACACACAAGAGTATTTTAGTTGAGTTGATGTATTTTGGCGATTCATGTACTAGTATAAAATGCACAGAATGATCAGTTCCGACCCTTTTAATTGGTTTATCTTATTCTTATGTTATTCTACACTCATTTATTACTTTACCTGAATCCACCCAAGTTTAATTCCAACGTGTTCGGGCCTATCAGGGCCTTTAGCCTCCATCTCCAGCCCCTCATCCTGAAAAAAAATAGAAAAGTTATTATTATTTCAATTTTTTAATAGTTTTTCATTTTAATCTAATTTAAGGGTAGTTTATCCCTTCAGTATTTTTATGACATAGTCATTTAACGATATTCGACCCTAACGACTGCAAACAATATTATAAGGGGAAAATGCAGATAATTACTTTGAGTTTGTTGATTCAGCGTTTGATGGTGAAGTTCCCCAACTATAATAGTGTAGATTGAAAGCGTAAAATATTTTTCCCACAGCTACTAGCATTTTTGTTTTGCATTAAAATTATCACTTTATGGTCTAGCAATGTTATTGTCTTAATAACGTCTACCTTACGTGTAATAAAAAAAAACAGAGATACTGATCACACATACCGATTTTCATAGATAAACTTTCAAGAATTCTGATTATTTTACTAATATTTAATATTTGAGTTGTACATTACAAACACTGCTATCAGTCCACTTGAAATTCCCCAAAAAAACGACAAATTCTCGATTTAGTGTATTAAATAGAATTTTGTAAAACATGTTTTGTCAACGACTAGGAATTATTTAAAACAAGGGTCGCAAAATACTCAAGACATATTCATAATTTAATTTACAGTAAATAAATAAATACCGCAACAAATATTTTTTTGTGGAAATATATATATCATAATTATAATTATAAAAAGTAACTTTGTATTTTTGTCTTTAATTTTGAGTTTATTGAAATTATTTGCATAGCTAGTTTCGACCCAATGACCGGGTCATCATCAGATGCATGACTAAAGTAATAATGTATCTTCACCATTCAAATGCCTTGTCCCTCAACAAGTTTGATGGTCTGTTGTAATTTTCTCTTCATCGTTTTACAGATTCGATTTTCAGTACCAGTGGAAGCGTTGGTTCATATGAAGCCATTACCGCGATGGAGCTGGAGGACGAGGAGTACATTTATGACTTCACAGAGCATATTTGTCTTTTGAGTGTCGATCGCATGATTAGCGTGGCTGAGTGTTGACTGAGTGTTGACTGAGTGGCGGCGAGCCTCGTGACTCGAGACCGCAGAAAACCGCTTCAGACTGCCCGTCGCCGCCGATCGGTGGACGCTCGATAATATCGGTTCATTATGTCGAAATCGCCTTACAGAATTTCGTGAAAAATCGATGACGCGCACACTCACGCCTGAAATAATAAACCCACCAGTATTGTTTATATACATCAGAGGAGGCCAATCAGTCGATCGCGAAGCCAATTATACTACATCCCCGCTCTCTCCTTTCTGTTGCTTGTGCATGGCTGCCGTTCTGTACTCTGAGCGTGTGTAAAGGATCGGCAATGGAGTAGTGGACTAGATGGTCGCCAACCTCCTGAGGAGAGGTACCTGAAGAATGATACTTTAAATAAACTTGTCTCTTATAAATCTTGGAATTATTGTGGAGGGATGTAGTCTGGAAGTACGTGGGGGGGGCTCCTGCTATTGTTTCTGTAGCTTGCTGCTATCAGATCTAAACGTCAGAGCTTTGTAAGGAAAGGATTATATAATAATGCTATTGGGCAGCAGCAATACGCAGACTTTTTCTTCCAATATAAAACTGCGGTGCAGAAGGACCCGGGGACCCACTACAATAATTTCCCCTTAGAAAACCATGAACACTGGCTCAGTGAAATGGTCGCCAATCTCCTCTGAGAGGCACTTGATGAAGATGAAAATACTACATGATAAATATGGCACTAATTTAGAACTGAACGTATATCATGAACACATATCTATCTAAGCAATTTTTTACGATGAAAAGTCGATCGCGACACATTTTTTAAGTTAAAAAGTAGATCTTGTGTACACAAAGTTGGCCACTCCTGCTATACATAATAGCGCCATATTGAAACAATTTTCACATCAGTATATTTTACTCCCAATGTGCAAAATAAATAGATAGATTTTTATATTCATTAAGTTTTTTAGTATAATATTTGAAAAAACTTCAGATTAATTAATGAACTATTGATTATTATATACTTAGAAACATTTTGAAAAACCGCGAGATGTATAAAAAAATATTTGAACGGGAAATGAAATTTGCTGCATGAAAAATTAACCATAGAATTTTCAGCTGAAAAATTTATATATGATTTTTTAGATTACATATATTGTTTTTTGGCCGGGAATCTGTTGGATTGATTATGACCAGTAAATCTTAAATCCATTAGATCGAAGTGATGACTATTTCTGTCTGGCTGGAGATGATTCGCACAGACTGGGTGCTTCTCTGTTTTCCATTGACACAATGCGGTGCGGAGTGTGATATTTAATGATCTGATAACACTTTCAAACATCCTCCAAGGATATTTTAACAAAAGGCTCGTTGTTAGGAAATACCATGGAGATGATAATTTTCCGTTGACTGCGGAAATTTTGAAAACAGTACCATTAAATAACACGTGTAAATACAACTCATATTATCTTATATTTTGCCTTTCTGTATACAGTAAGTAACGCGAAAATATTCACGATCGATTGTTTTTTAACACATGAGATCTATAAGTATTAATAACTCATTTTCCATATCATATATCTGGGATTTGTAAAATGATCAATGAAATTTGATTGCTTAATAATAATAAAAAAATCAATTCCGTAAAAATATTATTTGTACTTCTTACGGATCTTAATAGAAAGAAAATCACAAGTCTGTATTAAGTATTTAGTAAACAAATATCAATTAATTATTATTCAACCCCGTTTAATTAATACCTATTGAATAGGCGTAGTCATTCTCACACTAGAAAACACTTTTTAATTCTATTTGATAAATAAGAATTGAAGGCTACTAATCAAAATTATGATATCAAATAAATCTAATAATCAAAAATAGTTAGTGGACTGGAGTTTGATTGTAAAATGGCGACGCTGATCTCCACGATTTGTGCAAGGGATGTGAGGGGGTTGAATTAATTCGACTTAGTAGATTGAAATGTCTCGGTGACCAAGAGCCAACCCATAGTGTATTATGCTGTCTTATATAGAGATGTACTGTTTTACAGCCTTTACACCAGCACAGCTAATCATAAAAACAAATAGCGAGTAGTATCGTCATTATAGCGTCAATAAACCAAACCTCACAAAAGCTTGCTTTAGTAAACGAATTAAAATTCGTTGGCCAACATTTATTGGATGGGTGACTTTTCGCATATGTATTTATGTTTGTAACGAGTTTATAATAATGATATTGGGCAGCAGCAATCCCAGATTTTTCTTTCGAATATAAAACTGCGCTGTAGAAGAACCCGGGGACTATTTTCCATAAGATAACTATGAACATTTGCTCAGCATAAATATATTCTCAGTGAGATGGTCGCCAACACAAGGACCAGCGAACTTGGGACGGAGTCGTCTTCTTTGCTGAGAATACCATGACCCGAAGGGAGGAGCTCGAGAGGCAATGCCAGCTAGGAGAATCCCACGGACACGACAAGAACGGCGCTGAAGAGGATCGAGAGCTGAAGAGGATCGAGAGCTGAAGAGCACGAGACACCATTTTCATATTTTTTCAGCTTTCATGTTTTCAGCGCATCACCCAACGGAGGCGCTGTCTCCATAGATAGTCAGGGATGAATGTCAGAGACGAATAGAAGAGAGGGGAGGCAGACTAGGGAAACAGCGAAAAGTGCGCTCCCTAGGAAACCCCCCCATCACGAATAAATGAATTGTGTGTGATTGTTTAATATTTATTTATTTATAAAAATTAAAGACCAGCTCTCGGCACCCGGAAGTTAAGTAAATAATAATAAAAACCCCCCCCTCTAAGGAGAGGCACTCGAAGAAAAATACAATTTATTGACATCAATAAAAGATTGCACCCGATTTCCTGATAAATATTTGACAGATTATTGGTATTTTTTTTTTCATCTAAATTGTTTTTCTCTGAGCAAAATCACGTCCTGACCGGGTATGGACGTCAAAGCTAATTACGGTGTTCTAACAAACACGTGACATCCGCACGGGTCCATCCGTGTTGGCAGAGACCCGCCAGTCCGCCGGGACGTACGTTTTGTGTCAGTCACCCAGGAAATGAGATGTTTCCACTCGTGTTTGTTCTGTGAGTAAACTCGATCAGCTCGCCCGAGAGCCTTCCTTTCTCGGAAAGTGGAAAATACCGCACACCCCTGGTGGATTCACTTTCAGCACCAGCTTTGTGAACATTGAATTGAATTTCATGAAAATTTTAAATAAATGAAAAATGTTGTTTTCCACAAATAAGCAGCTGATGATGCTTACAACTATAAATTATAATTATATTATTGAAATCTGCAAAATAAAGTGACAATTATTTATTCATTAAAATTTGAGGATGCTAAGCAAAGAAGAGATAAAATATGGATAAACTAACACCGGTTCACTGGATAAATAAAACGAATTCAATACAAGTAATTTGTAAAAATATTGCCTAATAAGATGACTAAACAAGAATTCATTTTAAAACGATTAAAGAAAACTCTCAGAAAATATCATCGTGACTTGTGTGGGATTCGAACCCACATCCCCAAGCTTTCATGGCATGCTTAATCACATAAACATACTAATACCTGCATGGGTAAATAAAAACGCATTCTGATTGACATTAATCTAACTTAATATAATTCATTTTAACGTAAATCGGAAAGCTGCAACGTTAAAATCAAAATTCACGATTACGTAGACATTTTTGTTATTTTTATAGTATTTCATTTCCGAGTTGAAAATGGCAATTTCATTCATTGAATATTTTATTAAAAATAAAAAAAAATGATTTGAAATTAATTAAGCGAGAGTTCCCGGTGGAACGGAAATAGCCGCACAAATTGAGAGAGCCCCTTCCAGTGGATTCCCTTTGTTGGTTTATTTGCACTCACTCTGCAGGCTGCATCAACTACGCTTTTGCATTCGATTTTCAGCACGGAATATTAAAGGGGGCTGGGTCAAGGGGTGGGTCCATTTTCGAGTTTTTAAGTCCTTTTTTTATTGGAATTAAAAGATAACACGTAAACCTATGGAATAGGATAAGTTTAAAAATAAAAATAATAAAAAATTTTAACAAACTTTGGTTTTGAAAAGTCGTTATTTTATCCAATTTTTCAACATCTTCAACACTATATTTGACCTTTAAAAATGATGTTAATTAAATTATAAAAAATATATAATAATATTTTATTAAATTCTGTAAAAAAAATCAACTTTCAGAAAAAAATAAAGTGACAATAAAATAAATGAAATGACACGATTTCGCAAAAAAACGTGGCTTGCAGGTAAAAATACACGTTTTTTGTCAGTACGGAGCTGACTCGGAAATCGAAAGCGAAGCTTAAAAGATATAACAAAATCAGGAATATTACAACGCAAGCCAGGCTTATGACCTTGAATGACAGTATCAGCATTGTTATGCTGAGATTGTTAGCTTTTTGATACTGATCAACCAGGTTCATTGCCGCTGCTGGTGTATCGGAGACATGATTCGATAGCGAATAGAAAAAGTAAATAAACGTAGTATTTACTAAAATTTCACAAACAATTCCTAGCTTTATCGGTAAATCTTGAAAAAATAGTGGTTTATCTACTGCTTTAAATCGCTCGGATAAATCTTTCGGTACAGTATAAGAGAAACAATGAAATGTATCTTTATTGATTATCTAATAATCTTTATTACAATCTAGTATTTCTTTTACGATTAAATTTCTTATTTCTTATTTCTTATCCATTTCATCGGCGTAATCTAAAACTTTATTAGGAATTGTCAAATAATTTATTTAAGGTTATCAGCTTCAATTTAATTTATGAATATTATATTTATGTAAAATTCCCCAATATTATACAAAATGAAATATTTGAGATATTTTGATAATGTTGTTTTTCACTAAAAAATCAGTTTAAGTTGTTTTAATTACATAATATTATTGTAAATAGAATTATTGTATTAATCATTTTGCAAGTAAAAGTGTCAATATTTATTCACGACTCAAAGTATATTGTTTACATATATATGAAAGTATCAACACAATATTAAATATAAATCACAAGTGTATTATTTTGATTGCACGCAAAAAAAATTTATATAAAGATTAAGTACCCTCAAAGAGTATTAAAAATACAAACGCAATTAATTTGCACATTAATAGAGTTTATCATAAAGAAATACCACTCGTAACTATAAAAAGATTAATTGAAAGTAAGAAAAATATTTTATAAAATTGTGTAACTCAAAAAATAGGTTAAAACATCTCTAGTACGGTATTTGCGTTAATTTAAGAGTAATGATGACTTAAACCTGGATTCATTCTTGGAAATAAAGAAAACAAATTTGTCAGACCTCAAAAAGTATGTTGTACGATATATTCTTTCAACAAGAGTTTAAAGTATAGATAAGTTGTTTGAGAGCTCAGATTGAGCAACCCTGTTTTATATAAAATAATCCTAGAATAAATAGTAATGGTAATTCCGGCCTGGACTAATCCTTGGAAATAAATAAAACAAATATTCCGGACCGCTGACGTTGTTTGAAAGCTTTTAAGAGAAACTTTGCACGTGCTGAATAGTATTTTAGAATTGCGATTGTAGCTTTGACCATTTTTACTATTATTAGAAGACAGTCACTTGTGCGTGGGTTCTACATTATTACATTGTTTGTTACGTGCATAACAAACCACAAATATTCAACGATTTCAGCCTTACAAAAGTTTACTCTTCGAAGCAAAATACTGCTAAAATTATAAATTATGTTTTTCAGAACATTTTGTGTTAAAAATATAGATGCAATGACTTTATTACTGAAAGCACGTGTCGGGGTTATTCTGAAATGACCAATGTCACATTGTTCAGGTAACTGGAAGAATTAGAGCTTTGTTTTCGAGCACGAAGCTATTGAATTGAAAAAAGCGTCAGGCGTGAAAAGAGTCATTCCAATCGAGCGACCAAATGCTACGATTTTAATATTGTATGATTATGTACTGAATATATAAATTTAAGCATTGAATTAAAAATTTCACTGAAATAAAGCAAGAATATTTAATTGTAGGTTTTATATATGTTTACATTACAAAATACAACATCAGGCTTGATATGATCTATAATTAAATATTTAAGTCACAATTTTAATCCATACATGTTTATTTTACTCGGTATGTTTTTAGATAATCAATTTATACATGAAATTGCGATTATATAAAAAAAAAAAAGACTGAATACTGAGTTTGTACTATAATAGATATAGAAATACTTGCTAGTCACAAAAAAAAAAGCTGCAATAGTCGTGGAGAGAGGGTTCGAATCTCACCAGTGCCTAAAAAAAATATTTTTACCGTCGTTTCACGCTTGAATCGATGATCTATATATACATTTACACACGAATTAGTTAATTTTTGAACAAACAATGTTTAAATATAATATACAATGTAGACGTGATTTTACTATAGCGGAGCTTAATAGGATTTTCGCCGCTTTCGCCGCCGAATACATTATAATCATCGGTTGATATACTATTTGTTCAGAATATGACTATTGAACGTTCTTCTTTAGCATAAATAAATAAAAACGATTGTAACAGAAATAGAGTAGACCGTTTATTCCCGGGTCATTTGAAGACCGGCTTGGTTTGAAAACGAAACTATTTCGGAGTATTATTCAACTAAATCTTTCATCCTTTGATGTTTCTACAGACAAATTTAAATAACACGAGATTTGTTTTATTGGGGAAATATGCGTAGGCAAATCTACTTCGAAATAGTCGCTTTCTTTGTTTACTGATCGAAAAGAATAATTTGTTTATCTAAAATTTATTGGAAAAACACATTCGTATTTCACTGGATTTGCCTCCATTCGTGCAGATATAGAGAACAAATATTTACTTTATAATGTTAACGTGTTTATTATAGTCTTATATTAAAAAAAAAACACTGTTAACACTCTCATATTGAATAAAATAATGAACTCTAAAACAAATAAAACCCACGCAGCTTAAAAGAAATATCTAGACTCCATGATTTGAGGTTTTGGCTTTCTTGTTTTGTAAAAAAAAATGCAATTTAAAAATATTTTATTTTTATATTGTAGAAGAATTTCATTTTTAATATAAGATATTAATTTTATTTCGTTTAAAAAAAAGACTGCTCAAAAATTATGAAATCTCACAAAATGCGGGGACTGTATTTGATCTGTGAAAAAAAGTATTTTTTTCAGGCGATTCTTTGAGTTGATGAGCTCCTGTAAATAGAAATTGAGACCCAAAGGAGACTTAAGTTTGTATGGCGATCGATAAATTGTACTGCGAGTATACGATTTCACATATTCTTGAGGTCTCGTGTTTACTTGTGTCAGTTGTTAATAAAATCCGAAAGGTTTTCTCGGTAAGCGTAATCAGTCAATACTTACGTAATGACTCTCGGCTTACTAATTTGAGTACAAAATATTGATATCGAGCGGAGACGCTAATTGTCCAGCTTCGTAGATAATACAGGTAATCACTGTCCACATCAGGAAAATAAGAAAGGTTCTATAACGGCTCCATGACGCACGCTGGCTCTCATGCATATCTGTTGTAAACACATTTGACTTAATTCAATGCAACAGGTAATAATGTAGAACCAACAACAAGTAATAATGACCTTTTTTGTATTTCAATTGAAAAGGTGTTTATATGTTTATTTGTCAATGTTTCGACAATGCCTTTATTTTGTTCCTTACTTGCGAGAGACCTCCACACTCGAATAATCTCAACGACGAAGATCTTGTATAACAATTTGTTTCATAAAAGTATTATAGTATGTAAGTAACGCCGCAAACGTAAAAGATTTTCGCAATCCGTAATGATGGCCGTAATGCAATTGGAAAATATTTTTTTAATATTTGTAAATACAACATTATCATTACACGATGAAACCAGGTATTTTCAATAATTAAATGTAGATTTTCATTTCAGTTATTTAAAATGCCTTAGGAAAGTAGATTACTGGCAAGTTATGTTATAAAAGGCAAAAGATCTGCTGTTGTGACTTTTATATACTGGATAGATTGTTATAAGAAATCTCACAGCAGAAAAATCCTTATATTTTAATTTCAATTGTTACTACCACGAAGACAAAAAAAATATTTTTTTTAGATACTAATGATCTTTGTGTACTATTTACATTCGTTCTACGTAGTTTTTTGTTAACGCGATAAAAAAAAAAACAAATATATAGTGCTCCGTATATACATAATAAACAGGATATACCCCAAAGTATTTATTTGATGATTTATTTAACGAAAAGCGTCCTACATTTTTAAGTGAATTGTTTATTTTGAAATTTACCCCTTCAAAATATATGAAGGGGTTTACGTAGATAGTGTTTTGAAATCGATCAGAGAGTAATCCGAAATATTCCCCCTTGATTTATAATGTTCAATAAAGAGGCATAATTAACAAGTAGAGGTCAAATCTATCTTGTTTGGGTTTAGTATGAATTACATAACGAAAACATTGATATCTTATACAATAATCTTATTTTGATTAAATGTTCCCGTTTAAACTAAAAGTAAGAAACGTGTTTGAGGGAAATTTGCACATTAATTTTGTATTATATTTCCTTTTCTTAGTGTCGAACATATTATATAATAAACATTTAGAATTTAAGATTTTTTAATAGTAATTTTCTATTTTATCTAAAATTATTTAAGCCATTGATAAATAAAAACACTTGTACCTAAAAATATAAAAAAACCAACCTGACCTGAATCAGGATATTTAAATTTAAAGTCAATCATATATTAGACCCTACATCCTGAGCGTTTGTAAAAAATCGGTAATGGAGTAATGGGCTTGGAATGATTGTAGAGGGATGTGCTCTGGAAGAACCTTCTCAAGGTATGTAGCTCCTGCTATAACTTATGCAGCCTGCTACATAAGGAGTATTAGATCTAAATGCCAGAAATTTGTAAGAATAGGTTTAATAATGGTAATGGGCAGCAGCAATACGCAGACTTTTCTTTTGCAGAACCACGAACACTTGCTCTGCATAAGTATACGCCCATTGAGATGGTCACCTCCTCTGAGGAGAGGCACCCGAAGAAGAAGACGATTATATTAGAGCATAGGTTCCCAAACTATTTTGTCCCGTCGACCCCTTGTCGAATTTTCCTGTTTTTCGTAGACCCCTGCCTTGCTAATATTGAACTTTTACAAATTCACCATCTGATAAACAGGGTGCGCCATATTTTATGTCGGTATGTAAACATTGAATAACTATTTTTTTAGGAGAAGGTTGACAACTGCACCGAAACCCTTTTCCATGTGGTATGAAGATGGAAAATCTATCAAAAACCTTCTTGCGATAGTCCATAATGCAGAATTAACAGCATTATTATGTAAGTACATAGGTTCAATCCGGGTTCAATTGTGACATTTACGGAATGCCTAAATTTTAGTGATGACCTGCTTAAATGGGATCCACTCTCGTAGACCCCCATTTACAGTTCGTGGACCCCCAGTTCTATTTTTCGCTGTCATCGACCCCTTGCAGAGCAAAATCGACCCCTGGGGGTCGATATTGACCACATTGGGAACCAATGTATTAGAGGAAGACATTGTTGTATTTATTAATAATTAAATACTGAATAAAAATTAAAATCTATAAAACTCAAGATCTTTTAAAATCAAAAAGCTTCAACGCCCGGAGTCTCTTGTGTGGTATTTTGAATTGTTTTCGTGGTGTATGCAAGGTAGTTATAGTGCAGCACTGACCTGCTCCCTGATCTCCCCATGCAGCTCGCCCAGGCTGGGGCGCTTCATGGCTCGCTTGGAGTTCCTGTAGTTGTCCAGACGGGGCAGAGCCTCGCGCGTCATCTGCGCCAGCGAGCGCTTCCGGCGCGCGCCCTCCTCCAGGGCCCCCGAGCCGCTGTCCCTCAGGGGGATGGTGATGATGCTGGCCCCATTGGGAAGCCCCCCTTCCACCTTCGTGACGCTGAACCGACCGTCCATCCTGGAACGCTGGTGCTCTGGAGTCGGAGGCTAGTTTTGGATCATCTTGAACGCCTGAAATGTAAAGAAACCTCTTTAATATTTTTAACTACTTTAATGCATTTTTTTACGTAATTTATTTTTAATATCAAACAGAGTGTTGGATAATGCCAACGTGAAAGGTTGGCGAAACCGGTCACAAATAAAAACGAACATGTGGAAAATCACTCAAGTATTTTACTCAAACATATTAAAATGGAATTCCACCAAGTACTCTCTGTCAAAAATATTGAATTTCTTAATTTATTTTTAAATTCTGAAGTGAAAGTTATTTGCCGTTAAATGTGTTAAAAATCGATCACGATTTTGGGACATTTAAACATTTTAAAAATAAGCTAATATTTTTTTGTGTGATTCAGTTTTTTCAATCCTCGAGATATTAATAATAATACAAAATATATAATTCTATCTTTAAATACTTTCAAAGCATTAAAAGAGTACGCAAAGTCTTATTTTAGCCATTGAGAGCCATATATCTTAAGTAGTTAAGCTCTCCTGAATCAATATAGGGAATATTATTCTGATATACACTTCCAATTTACTTAATTGATGGATTATATTGAAAGAAAAAATTATAAAATATATTTTTTCAGAAGTGCAGTGACTTGCTAGCTTTTCTGTTCATTTTTCTCGATGCTCGACATAACGAGGAGTGCATCTAGCCATTCTCGGTAAATTATCATTTTTGAAACGACCCTTTAAGATGTTTCTCCCTACGCCTGGTGGAAGGAAAAGAGGTTGTATACTCGGTTGAGAATAATGGAATATTCCCGCAAAGGAGTTCAAAGAAATATTAATACCCAACAGAACTATTCAAAAATACGGTTCCTAGGTATATAATATTTATATAAATGTATATAAATCTGTAAGCAGGTTTAACATAAACCTAAATCAGTTGCGGTAAATATTCATTATTATGAATTTCTTTTTCACTAATTCAAGGACAAAAACCTCGTTTATCAATTGTCAAGTCCAAGAGTACTTCAGATTGCAGATAGCATGACATTGGAGTTATAATATTTATAAAATGTGTAAACTTTACAACAGTTTAATATTAACGTCAGAAGATAATGGGACTAAAAGTATCCATCCATCATTGTCAATTTCTTCAACGATTATTTTAGAAAATCAATCTATTTATAATCCACTAAAATGAATTAGTTTGATTTCTTATCTTGCTAACACTTATAAATAAAAAAGTTCAGGGTCAGACACACATGTACGCATAGTTATGCTTATTATTATAAAAAAAAAGTTTCTACCTATCTACATTTTCTAAAATAAATGGCAAATACTTAACTACACGGAATTATAAATGACTAGATGAGATAATATAAAAATTATGTTTTGAGTTCCATTGTTTTATTTCTCACATTTGACAATTCGTTGCTTTATTATCCACTAAGTTGATTTCTTGAAATTCTTTGTAATTCTCGTAATCCATTCTCCTTGGACTACTAATAAATAATCCGTTTATCGATAGCGACATCCTACTTACTTTCATATCATATACAAAAACTTATCAATGAAAGATCATATGTCTGACGACAATTATTTTGATAACGGGATCAAATCTAAAAATTTTCACTCACAGCAAAAAAAAATAGAAGGATTAATCTATCAATTAAGCATAATTTATATTTATTTGGAAACACCTGTTGCCCTGAATTGCTTATAAATAAAACCACTATTATAAAGAAAAGCTTTTACGCTTCTGCATTACTTAGTCACACTTGTGCGCTTGAGAATATATAATTATTGATACAGATATACAGGGACCGAATATATATTATTAGAATATATATTTTATAAGAGACTTCATCAAAAGGCTCTTCTCAGAGGAGGTTTGCGACCATCTCACTGAACAGTTATGCAGAACATGTTTTCATGGTTTTCTTAGGGAGAGTAGTGCAGTGGGTCCACGATTCCTAACTTGTGTTATTTTTATAATCTTTATAGATTATTAAATAGTGCAATGTAAGGTTGATAAACTAAAAGAGCAACTTGTCAACTGGGGACCAGCCATGCGATTAGTCGTGCGATTCGTCTCGGCCGCAGCCTTGCGGGTCTTCCTTCCCGGTTTACGTTCTACTAATTATCTCAAAGTGTTGCATTTATTAGAGGAAGCAACAAGCAACAATCTTAAACAGGAGATAAAAAGATTTTAATATAAACAGTGTAAAAGCAAAATACCGTTTGATGAACAATTAAAGTAAAACGCCAATGCTGTGGGGCAGGGGTCGTTTTTAGAGTACGAAATAAAAAATAAATATTTAATCTTGATATTTTTGTAAAAGTATAAGTATTCATATAAGCGAATATTTTAAGAATAAAATATTTTTTTAACAATCAAATAAGAAAATGCTATTTAATTGAATAGTATACGAATACAAATGAAATTCAAAGCCAAGCTCGAAGTGATAAGTATATATTAAAACTAACACATATGTTCAAAACAATTCATAATAGTGAACGTAAACGCAGACATTGTGGCTTACTTAGCAACCTATATTGCGATTTATATGTTATTTATATAGATTAAAATATTCTTTTTAATCTATATAAACAACTTTAGTGACTTGCTTATTGAATTAATGTAGATTGCTTCTTTTGGCAGGCTATGGCACAAAAGTCTCGTACGAGCAAGGAAGTAGATAGTTTTCATATTGGTGGATACCAAACCTACCCACACCGAAACTTTCAGTGAATATTTCAGGTTTTTAAAAATTAATATTTATTTACTGAAATTATATTTATAGTTAAAAAAATGAGATTCTCATATATTTATACTAGTCCAATTTTATTGCTTAAGTTGAATTATTGTTTATTTCAATTGAAGTATAAAAATCATTTATGAGTGAAGCTTTCATTTGATAATGTGAAAAATATAAAAGTTTGCTTCTAAAACATATTTTTTAATAAAAGAAATAACTAACAACGTTAATTAAACTTATAATTGGAATACATTCGTCTAGGGAAATATTTTTAATGATTTCTAAAGTTTCAGTTCATTTTTCTGAATAAGCAACTAGTAGTGTGCTATGATAGGCAGACATATCGCGTTATTGTATCATGGGGTAGTTTTCAGCATGAAAATTTTATTCATGACACTGGAAGTAATAAATTTAATTATTTTATGACACAAAACATGTATATATTTTTTTGCTTATAAAATTAAGTAGTAAAATTAATGGAGTTAGTATCCCAAGTTACAAGACAAAAGCAAAAATATATTATTTTAAATGCACCTCGCGCTACTTGTATTTATACATTAAAATGAAAATTTACACCGTTCTTGTAATAATTCAACTATTAAATAAAATATGATTGTCTAGTTATTAATATTTAAACCTGACAATTAATATCTCATATCAAAAATCAAATTATTTCGTTTACATGAAATATACTTCCTAGTATCTCATATTAAAAAAAAACTGCATTGGCGTTCTGCAAGTTCGTTTGTTGTTATCATATTCGCTATTGGCTGCCGGTGACTTTATTTTATGAGTAAAATAATCATACAAATTTTAATGTAGTAAGTATTTCGCTAAATATGTTAAGAGTACTTGGTATGGAAATTGAGCAAACAAAGTCAGCCGGACCGTTTGCACGCCAATTCTCCGAGGCATCCTTATGGATAAAATAAATATGTTTTTGCCGTTATGTGGAGATTGATGTATTTCCTTTATGAGTTGGAACAACAACTCTTGTACCTAGACAATTTAATGACTTGACCATCTCCTACTTGGGATATATATCAATGGTACACCACAGCATCTTATTGATTTTCATCTGAAACGTATCGACTCCGGTACTAGAGTACCAACGTTAAAGCCCGACGGCAACTAGTTGGTCAATATTAAATGCTCCAAGTATATATTCCAATACAAAAAATTCATAATTCCTACTTTAGACTCGTAGAAATAATCAAATCGATGAGTTTTATGGTAGATAACTGCGAAAGCCTCGAGGTTACATGTATGCGATAGTGAAATATCGAAATGCAGCAAATCACAAATAAGAATACAGTGTTTAAAGTTTACATCGAAAATCACACTAGAATTTGTAATTTTTCCCAAGTAGAAACATAAAAAGTTGTACTTAATAAAAAAATCTTTAAATATTAAACGTCAACATATATTTTAGTTGTAGAGGCATTTTAAAACGTTGATATCATTTTTTCATCCGTATTTTAACTTGTACAGTATAAGAAGTACTACTTTTCTAGATTGTACGAGTATACTAGAAGACCCTGAAAATGTATTACTGTTGCTATGCAGAATAAACCTCTTTGAAGCAAGTAAGTACTATATGTATAGTTAGGTAATTTGCTGTGTACTCGACAATTTCACAGTCAAAAAGCCCATAATAGGGTATACTTATCTATATTTTCATATATTTTTTCATTCAGGACTAAAATTATTTAATCTATTATAGTTAATCTATTAAAGCGAAAAAATAAATTGTGCCTATTCTGCTAAACTTCCTGTATATATATATATATATATATATATATATATATATATATATATATATATATATATATATATATATATATATTCTATAATAAATTCATAACACAAAAATTATTTTTAAAATAAATACTTACATCGTGACTTTTACAACAAAAAGAAATACATGACGAATTATTGAATAATTTGTATGAATCGTAACAGTTTTATCGTTGTTTGAAAAGTTATTGTCACATTTTTACAATTTAATCGATTATTTCAAGCATAACATTCTCGACCATCAAAACAAGTTATTGTGTATTTATAAGCACTGTACTAATAATAAATGTTTTCCATTAAGAAAATTTTCTTTAAATAATATTGTATTATATTATCCTGAAATCAGATTATAAATAAACCGTAGTTTTCAGAATTCAAAAAATATTTTTTCACTTTACAATTTCGAAAACGTAAAATCATCAACAAGCAATGGTGTCATTAAATCACGGTTTAATTATTAAGATTCTGCACAGGGCGATAAGTGTGCACAGTAAATGAAATGATTAAACATGCTTTTGATGTAATTGATAATAGAAAAAGTCGGACATCCTGCCAAATAAATAGATACAATCGACCAAATATCCGAATAACAATTTTTTTGTATTTTTAAACTTATTTGTAAAAAAGTGACTGAAAAATTATGAATAATCGAGAATATTTTTTTCTTCTACTCGAGAATCTAATATCTCTCAATTACACTTCAACATAACTTCAGTTCCAGATTTTACAAGCGTTTCAAGATTACAGTATAATGAATGCAATGTTGATATTTTTAATGACATTTTTATTTTGTAGGTTAGAGTCATTAAAAGAACACGTGTTGCTCTTAAAGTGCCCACAATTAATGAAAACCCATCAAATCGTTAGCACATTAGTTCATGTAATTAAGTATGTCCAGTAACGTATGTCCGACTTCGACCGGAATATCCGACGCCCAATTCCCATGTAATAGCAAACCTGAAGTACTGAAGAGATTACACACAGCAACGGCGATTAGCAACTAAAACGTAACTGTTTTTTTAAAGTAGATTTTATAAATTAATTATTTTAGTAACTATTACCATGAAAAAGAAAATTGCGCTATATAATAAGTACTTTGTCTGGATACGGAGTTAAATTTGAAAGCAGCCTGAAGCCTGAAAGAAAGAGCGATGGGGGTACAAAAATGATTTGATTCTGGCAAAACAACAGTAGAGAAATGTGTAATTATACATTATGTATTTGTATATGTATATATATATATAATTTATATCAGTCGCATAAATAAAACGTGAATATGAATACAAGTGGCAATTAAATTGGCGCCTCCAATATTGACAAGTCAAGGTTCATTTACCAAGCAGTAAAGTAGAATGCCTGCTAATTGAGTAAAATTACACGATACATCCCCGATAAGTGAAGTGACCACACGCTCTGTTATTTATAAGACTTTCCCTTTTAACCTGGTACTTTTAAAGACTTGCTTTGACTATGCCTATGACTTTGACTAAGACTATGCATGCTATGTCTAACATAGACGCTTTAAACTTAATTTCACATAGTGTCATCAAACTTATACTAAATTTAAAACGATTTATATATATGGGTTTTAAATGTATTTATTAGAAAGTTATCTTTATTTTGGTGTAAAAATTATTAACTCGTTAAAATATGGTCGCCCCACCGACAGCGAATATTCCCCACAAGTACCGCACGAAATAATTAGTAAATTGAATTTGTTTGAGTGACTCAAAAGCTTTGAGTGAATTCTCGGGAGAATGAATTTCCCACCAGCTAATGAGTACTCTTATGATAAAGGATAATGACTCATGGAGGACTCCCACCTTAATCCGATAACAGGGAAGGTCATGCAAGGGGTTATACTAAGGGTTCTTTGTACCTCCGCGTTTTAAACGTGACTGAAAAAAAATGGATCCTATATTATGTGTGTATATTTATTTTAAAAATACCGTATTCTCGTTTTGTTATAAATTATATTTTTAAATAAATGTAATATAATTTAGAGATAAACATAAATCAGTGGTTTGATATTATTTAAGCATTTGCAATATTGTATACAAGGTATCAAAAAAAAGTTGTATCAAAGAGTAACAGAATTAATATATATATATATATGCAGATACGAATCTAGAATCTCTTAAACAGCAAGTAAGCGTGCAAGCCACTGAACCACGAAGATGTTTTATTTTTTAAGAATAATGAACAACGAAAAAACTCTTCATCATGATAAACTAATTTTTCAGTGGAATATTGATTTTAATAATATTTTTTGGTATATTTTTTATTTATGTTTTTTTATACAAATATATATTTTTTGATTTATAAATCTTGTTTGCTGTTGCGACAAATCAAAAGATAATTATCGTAGTTCACAAATAAATGCGCACGTCACTCGTAAATTTGATGATGCACTTAGATGGCTTAGACCACTTAGACGAAAATGTTGGTTCCAGCCAGACACCGGATGCGACCGGAAAGAGTGGCGATGGTTTTCAGCCAATGCCAGTTTTCAATCCGAATTTATTTGATGTGCTGGGAAACCTTGAGTCAGTCTGCTGTCGCTTAATATTGACTGATTATTTCAGACTACAACTGGCGGTCTTCGTTCATGGTCAAGGATTTTAATCCGGTCACAATGGCGATTCTGGCTTTAGACAAACAGTAAAACCACTGCCAGGTGTTTAACAAAATGCTGCAATTTTATGATATGACTCAATAAAAATAAATCTGTCTCGCTACAAAGAGGCAAGGCCTTTACACATATTCCAGAAAAATTTGACTCGAATTGATAATATTATAAAAAGTATTTAGTATATCAATAAAAAATAACAAAATTAAGTTCATGGATTTAAGTGTGTTAATTAATTATAAAAATATTTTTATAAATAATAAATCAAAATTAATAAATATTTTCGGAAGTAAACTAATAAAGTCTTACGAAAATATTTATTTAATGTGGTTTTTAACGAGATCAAGTCTACAAGAGATTATGAATGTCTGTCAAAATTAATTTAGTAATAAAACATCTACTTCCGGAAATAATAATTTTGGCACCCGTTTGCTGAAAATAAATTATAAGTTGGTGAAATATGTTACAGCAAAGGGAAACCATAAAGAACGATAAAACACATGGTGATTATAAATCGTAACATTTTGTTACAATGATAAAACTCATTTAAATTGCTTAGTATATAATTAAATTTAATAAGCAGTTTTTTTACATTTTCATCGTTTAAATTATTGTTTACTTAGTGTAAACCGTTAAATTGACATGAACTAAAACCTGAATATCTAGTAAGTTGAATTTTCATTGTTGCAAAGATATAATGTGTTTTTTTTTAAAACGTAATTGTTATCAATTTGTAAATCCTGTGTTTGTCACAGTAAATAAATATAGACTATAAAATATTACATATCGATAAGCTTCCAATCGTAATGCGATAATTCATTTTAAAAGTATTAAATAACAAATGTCCACGATGTGTAAGAAATTCTTGGTAATTCACAATTAAAAGTATATATTCAATCGAGTGTTTTATTTTACTATTTTTATGGAAACAGCAACTTCATTTACGTGATTCTCAAGACCTCGCATGATATTGTATTAATGTTATGTTTTTTTTTAATATGAGCATGCTCTGATAACAATTGAAGATTTCAACAGAATTTTTATTTTTTTATATAAACTTTTCTATTAAATGTATTATTATAACGTCGGTTTATTGATATGATGGATGTATTTATCAAATTGATAAGATTGATTTAAAACAACAATAAAAACAATGATAGATAATTAGCAGATAATCCGATAACGTGATTTGTACATGTGTGTAGTTATAGAGTGAGATTTTTTTTTTTTTAAAGTTTGCGTAAATAAAAAGAAAAAAGATAAATATCTATAATAAAATAAAAATAATATCTATCAATTTTTCAATCTATAAATGGGCATGAATATTAATGATACTTATCTTGCTAAATAGAGTACTAAACTTTTAGTTTTATGTTATATAATTTATTTATTCAACTAAATTGAACAAGAGGCCCACAAATGCGATAAACACTAAGGGCTGAAAATTCAGAAGGGAGAAAAATAGGATATTTAATAATTACCATTTGTTTATGCACCCCGTAATCGGTTAATTGAATGCTGTGATGAAAAATTAAATAAAAGCCTTAAGTTGAGGTTAAGCTATAAAGCGATTTTGGAGAATGTAGAAAAATTTATAAAATTTATGTATTTTTTTCCTTTTTGGACTGAAATTGAAATCATATTATAAGACGAGATTGATCTAATAAGACTCAACGGAAAGTTTAGTCTTCAGAATGGTGTTTCACTTTTTTACCTTCGTCAATAAACAACATACTAAGAAATTATTTATTACATAAAGAATCCGATTATTGCTTCCCTGCGTGGTATAATATAATTTTAAAAATTTTAATTAAATAATTTATGATGTGTAGATGTGTATCAATGAAATGATAATTTTAGTTGAAATGTTAAGCGTATAATTAGGCATAGGGTCATTTATATAGTGTAAATAAATACACATTAGCGTCTCGCTGTCTTTCAGTAGAATTTTAGACAGTTGGAAAAGGTTTCGGAAAATTTGACTGAATATCCAAATCATTCTCTACATAACTCACTGGAGCCACAAAACGAATTCATTATAGTGAATTTCCGATTTAATTCCTTATAAAATGTTATAATCAAAAAAGTACAATCATTTAAGATAATCTTTAATTGTGATATTGAATCTATTAAGTAGATATAAAATATTTCCTGTATGGTTTAATTAATATCTTTAACTTAATGTTATGTAATTTTAAACACATTTAGAAAAGTATAAGTAAAAAAAAAAAAAACTCAGGTAATCTTAATATAAACATTTCATCCTTTATTAACTAGCAACATATTTGTGAACTTGACCAAGGTTACTAATTTTGGAATCCCAAAATTTTGTGTAGCATCTGTATAAACTATGCTAATATATATAAAAAAGCCAAGGAACTGAGCATGTGATTTTTTATAAGCTATAGTATTAAAAAGACATTTACACACTATTGTTTATGAATAACAATACAAATATGAAGTAATCGCCGAATAAGTGGTTGCTGAGCAGAATTATCGAGAAGAAAGCAAGTCGGCGTTTATAAAAGTTATTAAAAATTATGACTCATTGTATATAAATATACATCCCTTTATCACTATGTATATATATCCATTGATCACGTTAAACCTTATATATAATAGTTGCTTATGAACTAAAAAAATATATTTCTTTTAAAAAATTCCCATTGTTGGTTACAATTAAAACTTTTTCAGAAAATTCTATTGCAAGCTCTTAATGTAAGAAGTTACGAAGTTTAATGAAGCGAAGTCATTGATCGATTATTTTTTCTTAAGATAAATGGCGATTGATTTTTTATGGACGCACTTGGCTTTGCGTTGTTCTTCGTACACGCTTATCGTTATCAATCAGGGCTTTATATTCATTTTAAATTCTCTCTGTGGTGTAACTACATTACCATTATGCAATGCGTAATTTAAAAACACTAGTTATTTAAAAAGCAAGAAATTACCCGTCCGTTGAATATTCAACTTTCAGTACATATGGCTTTTATGAACTTGCGATCACAGATTTATAGCACAATGATTTTTTAGGAAATTAATTGATACTAGGCATCCCATATAAATGGGATGAGAAAGCATATTTTTTCTATAGTCTATCGAGAAAAGTAGTGTATGTGTAAGCGACACATTGATCAATTGTAGTTATTGTCACATCGTAGCTAACCGAGTTGAAAATATTAGCATTTGTATAAAGCATACTACTGAGCCAATGATTAATACTGAAAAATACTGTAAAAACATAACTCACTTTGCAGAAGAAAAATAAACAACACTAGAAACAAATCCACCAGACTTTTTAATCTCGTAAAGTTCACTCAAGATTAAAGAATGATTTTTTCTGATTTTCGCGGCGAAATCACTGAAAAATTTAAATAAATAATGGAGTCTACGTTGCGGCGCGGCGGACGAGCAACAAGTGAGTGGCGTCTGTTGGCCGGCGCCTTTATAGAGACGCCTGAAACCAAGGCGCCTGCGCCCTTCAGGCTTCACCACCGCCAGAGCCGGCCTGGTCCCCGGGTCCCCGGGTCCCCGGGACGCCTTGACACGAAAGAAACCCCCTTTTCACTTAAATATAATCCCACCTTCTCAATTACTACTTGAGAGTAAACAAAACTAATATTTTTGAATAAAATACTTGAGTGATTTTCCACATTTTTATTTTTATTAGTGACCGGTTTCGCCGACCTTTCACGTTGGCATTATCAAACAAATGTGGAAAATCACTCAAGTATTTTATTCAAAAATATTAAAATGGAATTCCACCAAGTACTCTCTGTCAAAAATATTGAACTTAGTAAACAAAACTCTAAAATCAACGGTCGGAAAAATTTGTTGATTCTATAGTAAAAACAGAATTATTCAACATAGTTTGTAAGATCATGGTATTTTTTTGACGCAATAATAATACACAAAGGCATTTTGTCTTTTAGCAAGCATATACGAGGGCGGTCCGATAAGTACTTAGCCTACAAAAGAAAAACGAAAATTTTGTAAAATTGGCGATTTATTTAGCTCGATACACTTGACCCAGCGATGCTCCAACTTCTTTAACCCATCTGAAAAATACAAAACAAAAAACAAAACTACGAGTCCGATTCGGCTGAAATTTTGACAGTAGCCGTCTACGAGAATGTACTACACGATAGTAAATCTCTCTTGCGATACTAGCACCATCGGGCGGTGAGGCTAAGTACTTATCGGACCGCCCTCGTATTACATCCAAAAACCGAGGATGACATCTATGGAAACTATTATTATTAGACACGTGGGTGTAAGATAAGACAGGTAAGGTGTAGAAACGGTTCATGCTAAAAGCATAAATAGGGCCATGGATTTTATTTCGTACTTATTTCCGCTTGTACAGTTTTCGCTTTTGGTTCCATTTATCCCATTGATATCTGGTAATATCTACCATTATTTATTTTCACGAGTTAATGATAATGATATTAGTAACAGATAATAAATTTAAATGCACCCCCAGTGATGGTAACGAATGGTCGCAGTGTCCCAATTCGGATCTGGTCGCTACCACTCTACGATTCCATAGAATCAGTCAACAAATGAGTCTAGATTTTCGATCTCTTTATACTACAACAATAGTAAACAATATCTAAAGAATTCCTATTAAATAATATCTTCAGTGAAATCTAGATTAACTGAAGTATTTACTTGTAATTGTATAAGGCAATACGTCATCGGGTATACCAGAGTCTAAGGATTTAATGGCTTTTTATTATGCGTGTGCCAGCTTGACTATTAAACTCATCGCAAATATTGTTTGAGGGTAGACAAGGAAAAGTTAAAGTTCATCGTCAAGCTTTTTTTACACAGTTGATTCATTCACTGAAATAATATGAAAATAAATTAGCTTCAGCTGAAAACTGAATGCCATGCAAAAATGATAAATTTAATATTATTTACATTGAAAATTAAAATAAGCCAAATCCAGAAATAAGACTAGCTGCTTTTTTATGAGTAATATTGAAAGTTTTAAAACATTATATAAACAAACAAGGTAAATTATTTTGTAAATATCCTATATACTGAAAACAAAGCACTCTAGAAGTACTAAGAAGGTACTAATATAGAATTATTATTCTTTAGGAAAAATATTTATTAAACAATTCAGAGGCTTCGGCTGATAATATCGAATTTCATTCGTGAAAGGAGATTCTTGAAATAAAATAATACTGCGTTGTTTTTTTAAATCCAGACCCATCGACCACAAGCAAAACGCGAGTTGCCTGTGCATTTGATTTGTGTATTGAGCTAAGAGTTATTCTTCTTCTTCAAGTGAGTCTCTTCAGAGGAGGTAAGTGACCATCTTACTGCATATATCTCTATCTTAGGGTAGTATTTATAATTCGGCTGTACTCCCGATTTCCAGCCATTGGCGCAAGTTCGGGATCCACGTTAGTTTTCTTCATCCAATGCCTCAATCAGCCGTAGTTGATTATATTTGATATTTAGAAAAATAGAGTTAATAGTTATATATTATATTTGATATTACTCAATTGATATGGTTTATGAGGTGCTATAAAAACTCTCTACTCATTCAAATCACAGAGAGCATTTGCGGGTAAGACTTAATGATCACTGATATGCGAAAGATGTGGCTTTATAGAAGAATTTTTAAAAAACCACAAATGAGAGAGTCTTGCACAGAATGCACAAATAAATAATGGTAATAATGCGTAAGGTCTTCTATTTTGGCCACAGTTATTGAAACAATAAATATATCATCCTACAGCTGATTGTCCAAGGAAAAATCAAAGAAAAAATAGGCATTGGAAAAGTTGGAAGTACAGCCGAATTAGTGAGGCAAACTCAGAATATAAATATATTCGATGAATCTACTATGAGGAAAGGCACCAGAAGAAGAAAAAAAGATAAACTACGTGTCTGTATTTGTCTTTGCGATCCAACTTGAACGTTGAGTACAGAATTTATATTTTACTATGTCCATGTGACAGATAGTCTTCGCGAAAGATTGTGGCAAATTTTTCTTATTACTCGAGAGGTCCAGTTGGCGTTGACCCTCCCTTCGTTTTACTGTTGCTCTCACACAGCTTGGGGTCGTCTGCGCCCGCCATAACCCGCGCTTATGGCCGCTTAACCCATTAACGCCCGCCAAACCAAATAAAAGGGCGGCGAAGTCCGGCACGAGTCACCCCTCCCCAGAGCTGGCGCGCGTACTCGCCGCAGTATTGATTCTGATTCAATATTAATTTATTACAATTCAAGTGTGAAATTTTTATATTTTTATAAAATATTTACTAAAAGAAAACTACGTTATATATATATATACCGAAATTAAAAATAAAATTAGTAAATATACAGGTTTGCTAGGGGTGGTGCTACTATAGAGGTATGTATACTATAGGGAAATTCTTCGACTGCTTGGACGCACAGTAGCACAGTAATGCTTTTTAAATAACATGTGATTGAACTTTGCTGTCTTAATATAATTTTGGTGTTTTGATAATATATTGCGATTTGAATTTTCTCGAAATTACAAAATATTTGCAGAAAATAATTATCGCATTAAATTTAGAAATCAAAGTAATTTTTTTGCAAGGTTGCAGAATATTTTAAATTCATACTTGTAATATTTTTAAGTTTTTGCGTCTCGCTGGTGAGGTTTAAGACTCAGATTATTGAGATAAAAATGAAGTAATCAGTAAAATTTGATAAATTAATTTTTCTTGATCTGTCAGTGCTATCTGATTGATACGAATCGAAAGTAAAGATTTTCTTTAGATCATGGTTTTACTGGTGATGACAACCGTTGTCTTGATACTTAATGATATATGACTCGTAGAGGCAGTTAGTACTATTTATGTGTGAACCAGACGTTTAAATTATTTCTTACAACCTGAAGGTCAGGTGCAGCAATTACTTTATTAAGCTGCAGTTTATATATCCTTTCAACGAGTCCAGCAATCAGGAGCGAGATGAAACACTGCAAATATTATTTTATTTCTTAAAAAAATGAGACCTGAAATAATGTAATTTCTCTAGATTTTTAGAGCTAAATGCTGTGGAATGTACTTATTACATATTAATAGACGTTTAGTAAATCGTATAGCATATAGTACATACAGTTATGCTGCATAATTTTGAAAGTGGCTGAACTTCAATTTTTTTTTACTTTAAACGATTCTCGAATGAAACCCTCAAATAATAAAAATATATTAATATAATTAAGGTAGAAAATTTATTAAATTGGACCGTCGTATCACGTGTGATGTATGACGCAGCAGCCCAGCGCGTATTGATTTTGATTTCTCACGAATCGGAGGAGAATCTCATTCCACGTAACTCGACCTGAAGTCTCCCCCTCGGATGACAACAAATTATAACGAATCGCAAATACAGTGCTATCTGTCTTTATCGAATTTGACGCCAAGAATCACTCTTGACCTATTTGAATATAAGATATGGGTGAAACACTCTCTCGATGTAACCGCGCACTTGATACAAGTGCAGGTGCCTCGGACGTATCATTCAAGTATCAATTTATATGCATTGAATAATTTTAATCGAGAAATATGCTGAAAAAAAGCCTGAAAAACCAAGTCGATATAGTTTTTGAAATAAAGTGTTTTTTTCATGCATATCAAACAGTATTTCAGCGGAAAAAGTAAATAAAAACAAAGTCAACCTAATCGTGAAACTTCTGAAGCGATGGAGTCTAGGATATTGCAACTCTCAGGGTGTGTTATATAGTATATACAGGGTGTCCAAAGAGAGTATCGAGTATTTGTTAGTTCAGTAATACAAAAACTACTAGTAATCAAGTATTTTTTTTAATTGTTGATTATAAGAATACAAAATGGAAAATTATCTTAAAAAGATGATGTTATCCAAATGGTGACCGTTACGCTGCTGGCACTCTTCTAATCTGGAACGAAGATTGCTGATAACACGCTGACACATAGCCCTCGATATTTCTGCCATTTCTGACCTGATGTTTTATTTCAATTCCGTTAGGTTCGTCGGATTATTCTCATAAACCCTACGTTTAAGGTATCCCCATACGAAATAGTCAAGAGGGCTAAGGTCGGGGCTTCTGGGAGGCCAGTTGATGTTACCTCTACGTGAAATGACCTAATAATAATTCGTTAACAGCTTCAATTGATTGACTGGATGTATGGCAAGTGGGCCCGTCTTGTTGGAACCACGTTCTTGAGTTGAAACCTTGAAACTCCTGCAACTCTGGGCCCAAAAATTTTCGCAGCATATCACAATAACGGTCACTATTCACATTCACCCGATACTCTTTTTGGACACCCTGTATATATATATATAATTTTACACAATTTTGATTCAGCACTTGATACTCTCTTAAGAAAATAGCCAGATATTCAATCCTTCACTGTACAGCAATTGAAACCATTTCATATTACAGAACATGAATATACACCAATCGCAATTAAAAAACCTTGATTTATCAAGTAAATTTCGTAATAAATATTTTTGTAACCTACCCTGCTTGCTACTAATAAGATCTCCTGGCATTTCTAGATGCTCGCATAAAAACAATTTAACAGTATATAATTATGATGACTTTCAAAATGTCATACTGCATGGTTTTCGATAAAAAATATGTAGTAGATGAGAAGTATCGCATAAAATACCGAAAACCACTTTGAACAAAAACAGGTGTGAAAATCAATACAAATGTACAATTTTTTTAAAATATTTTACTTTTATATATATTTAAAATATTCATGTAATGTAATAAATTTAAAACATCTTTTCATGATAAGTAATTTAATTTAAAGACCAATTTGTTATTCAAGGTAGCAGAAGATAATTATATTGAGATTTAAGATTTTAAAAATCTTATATTTTTTCATTGAAACCTTTTCTATAAATTTTGATGAGTACTATTTGAATCCAGATTTAGCTATTATGATCTAGTATATCAGAGACAAATATTTATTACGTTTTCGATAAGATATTTTTATTTAAAAAAGTGTTTTGCTTAAATAGATTTAAAAGTTTTTTATTTTAACCCTCTATCTCTACCCCCAACTTTAGTAACTATTATTAGTTGTATTTGAATAAAATAAAACTATTTTCCAACAGTCTGTAGGATATAAAAAAAAATAAAAATTTGACACTGCTTTGTCTTTTAAAGACGTATTTGAAAAATGTTAGCCAAATAGCTGATTTATGTTATAAATTCCTTGTGTTATAAGTTTTCAGTCAATTCACAAGTATTGAAGTAACAAGTGGGAAGTTTTTGTTGTTGTCCTATTTAAAGGTAAAAATAGAAGCTCGTCATAAAAAAATCTAAAAATACCACGTAAGCTAGAAGCAATGACCTTTAGTTGTTTTGTCTTCAATTCACCTGAAGACTTCGTGACAAACATCTATAATATATGTCTTTATTGTCCGTATCGATATGATCTAGAAATAAAGAGAAAAAACAGGATCGCGTCCAAACAGAGAGAAACGGTTCCTTCTGTCTGTCCGTGATATCGCTAGACTCGACTGTAGATTATAAAACACTCCATCACAATACAAAATGTAATGTCTTGAAGACATTCTTATCGTCGCATTGAAATCATAATATAAAAATAATCGAAATGGATTATGCTATCGTTTTGGGAGATAAATTGTAAAATAATACGCAAAGACTATTTTGAAAAAGTACTCGTGAATTAAATTATATGAAATAACAATAATAATGACAAGTAATTCATTTGTATATAAAATAAAAAAATAAAAAAAGAAAAGATTATCATCCGGGGTTAACCGGTTATTATATTAAAACCCCAAGTTCGTAAAAAAAATTGGGCATGAGGCGCTTTACTGCTTGTATGAACTGCATGCCACTGATAAATGATACTTTTGTAGAGCAGTATTATTTTTTTTTTTTATGATAACCGTAAAAAATAATCACGAGAGAATTAGGGAAAGAATAATTGTCACCGTTTTCAGTTATAAAACAAAACACGGTGCATAAATTAGTATAAATTGCTATCAGCTCTTTAAAGTGCACGATTATTGTATTTTTGCTATCAACAATAACATTTCCCGACCTGATCGTGCCGTACATATTTTCATTATAGTGATGCATGCCAGCTTTCCATTGATGCTTATTACGACTCTACAATCAATCAAGAAATAACGACCTACCTGAAAACACCTTGAAAGAAAAACAGGAATCCATTATTTATAAAAAAATATATACAGTAACTTCAAATAAATTACGATCTTAATTTGTTTACCTGTCATCAAGTATTGATAGATGATAATGGAGGTATTTTATAGACTTATAGTAACAATGTAAGTCTTGATCACTGTGCTATCTGTTCATACTGCTATGGTATATTTAATTTATGCCATAATTTTCGTATGTTACTTGTTCGTTCAACCATCGCGTGATGATAATTGGAAGGTGATATTATGTAAAATACACCACTATTTTATATCCAGTGTACAATTTTTTAGGATTCAGCTATGATATTATGTGAATAGGGTTTTCAAGACCATATGACCAAAATGTCGCAAGTATGCGCAAAGGGGAGTCTTTGCAAAGATCTTCGACTGGTTTGATAGTTTTGCTCTCTAAGAGATCTTGTGTATATGAAATAAATATATTTGAAGCATACTGTGTTAAAATATATATTCCTATAATATTGATAATTTTCGACGTATGATATGAATAATTAAAAATTGTGATCTAATGTGAATGAGCCGGTCTAAAATTTAACGAAGTCTTTTAAGACCTAATATTTATATTATAGATATATTTTTTCTAGAAACGGACTGACGGAAATCGAATTCATTCGTGTTATATTAATTATTGCAAGGTTTTATCATATTAAAATGAAAAATGCTATTTATTATACATTGAAAAATAAGCATTTAAAATTATTTTACTATGTGAAAAAACTTTATTGACTACAATGAGCCTTATAATATATATTCAACATTTTTAAAAAATAAAATTAAACGTTTAGAATTCCTTAAGAAATACTAATTAAATTTAATAAGTAACCGTTTAAAAATTCCTATAAAAAAGCAAACAACAATATAATGAAAATCAAAATATCACACTTGATAGGAAAAAATTACTTATGTAACATGTAAATAGTTTTGCATGAAATTGTATTATTGCTTTTGTGCTCTTCTTAGATCAAAAAGAGTACTTAGCAACAATATTATTTATTATCTAAGCGACAATGGAATTTTAAATAAGATAAGTTTATAGGATCGATATCAAACAAGTAAAATCAATAATGAGATTGTAGCCCTTATCCATTTTTGATTTTCGTAGAAACTATAATCACTCAGTTACTTTTCCTGTTTATTTAATTGAGATACCAACCAAGTGTGTTGGCGAAACTGAAACAGCTGAAAAAAAAAAATTGATTTTATTTTTTATTTAATATTATAATCATAATCAACTGTTAGTTTTCTATACTCTGCTCAAATCAGAAAAATTACCAGTCAAAATCTAAGCGTTTACTTGTTGTCAAGTGAAAGTAACGACTCGAAGTAAAACTCACCACATCTTTGAAGAACACGCGGAGTGCGTTTTTATTATATTTTATTTACCGACCTTTATTATTGGCATTAATAAACAGAATGATGATTTGTGTTAAAATCGTTAAAGAAGTGATTTAAGTTGAAATAAAAATATCAAAATAAAATTAAACCTAGTGCTCTCTGCCAAATGATTGAATATGTGTGGTGTTTTGAATTTAATGCAAATGAACTCTCGTAGGTCAGAATTGAATAGCTCGGCAATGTTGCATAATTAAAATATATTAAATTATTGTAAAGATCATAAAAGCGTGACTCCAAGTTCGAGTAGTCTTGTTTTTTCCGTTGCCCTTGAATTTGGGTTTGATCCAATAAATATAACACGGAGGCCAATGGAATCAGTGAAAACTGCATTGTTTTGCCTTAAACAGACAGCATTGCAGGTTTAAAAAAAATAATTATGGGTTAGCGAACTATAATATTAAAAAAAATTCTAGAGTTCATAAAAAAATGGAAATCAGATTATTAACACTAAAAAAAGTTTTTTTTTCTAGTAAAGGGTCATTTTAATATCACTATATATTCTTTCTAACGCGATATTTATGTAACCAAAGCAAATCTGATTATTGTCTGTATTTACTCGAAGCCTTTTTCCTTTCTGCCTTTAAATCTGCTTCTACAGATTTATGTGTCATATAATATTAATAATATATCAGTTGCACATAATTCAGATTAAATTATTTAAAGTGAATCCTTGACATTACAAAAAGCTGTGTTTTTTTGGAGCAGAGAAAATCTATGAAGATAACAATAAAAATCAATGAAGAAATATGGCATTAGAAGAACAGGAATTTTCAGTTCAGTAACCAGGTTTCAGTTGCGTTAATATTTTTTTCATATCTATATCTGTATTATTTTATTGAAACCACGGACGTTACGGTTCAATATTTATATAATTTGGATGAGAAAACGCGTGCCCAACCAGACGTTAACGACAAAGAGAATAATCGCTTTTTATTTAGATTATTCACTTGATTCATTCATGGTAGAATATTTTTTTTTATAATTTGTGTCACAGCTCAAATCTACAAAAAACACCACAGAAAATGTATGCATAGTAAATATGAATGATAATTTTAAATTCTCTCATGATTTATACAGCAGGTAACATTGCAATACAATCTCATAGGGTTGTAGAATTTTCTATAGAAGTGATGGTTTTGATGCGAAGTAAAAGGAAATGGTTTGTCATTCATTTTCTTCAAGTGCCTCTTTCCTTATAGCAGGTTGGTGAACATCTCATCGAACATATCTCTATCAAAAATTCCTCATCCACGTTAACTTTCTACTTCCAATGCCTCTTTCATGGCATTCTTATGTACAAAAAAATTGAGTAGATTTATTGTTATAATTTTGAAAAGTTGCGTAAGATTTTGTGTCACCGTTGCAACATTGAGACTGATTGTTCTTCATCTCAGGATTAATGGCTCATGACGATAAGTCATTGACCTTAGAAAATGCTTATACTATTTTTTTATATTTAAACAAAATACGATATAAAATCGAATTAATTATATTATTTTTTTAGTTGCCCTACATGTATCTTTTATCCAAATATAAATTCAAATAGCAATTAATAAAATTTGAATACTTTATTTTATTAGATATGAAGTGAAGATTTCCATTGAAACAATTCAAAACTCAAAAGACCTTTAAATGTTATCAATGTAGTATTGAATATATTTTTTTTTATAGAATTAATAGCTAAATTATTGAAAAGTACTGTGGTAAATATAAACGATATAAATTTAAAGATGATACTCGGTAAAATTACATTTTAAAAGTATCAATGTCTTTATTACTTAAACTCGATTTTTTAAAAATACTGCGTTTATCAAATTTTTTTTACTTGGGGTCAAAGACATCTCTATTAGAAAGTAATTTAGTCATTAGATAAAATATATATCCTTATATTACAAAAACTCCAGTTACTAGAAATACTATCAATAATTATTATGTGTATTCATACAGATAGCACATTATCTTACAATTAAAAATGAATTAAGTTAATGAATCGACCTACACCTGATAAAATGCAAACTGCAGTTTCATAGAAACAAGTGATATTGATTAATATGATGCGTGCCAAGGGTTAAGCAATTTAATTTCCTGGATATGCTTTCTCTATAATTGCAAATGGTATATATGTACATGTGGGCTGGAAGTTATTCAGAGAACTCACCAGTAAAGCCCAGTTTCTGAATGACCGATCAACAGAAGATAAGGTTAATAAGCTGGAAAATACGTGACGTAATTAACAATCTTATAAGCGTATTTTTTTAAAAATCACAAATAAAGATATGAAATTTTTCGTGTCTCTTGTAAAGCCTTTGGCAGCTTGTAAGCATTTTTTTCTATGACAAATAAGTAAATGAAGATTATCGATTCGTGTTTTCTTATTAGTCCGTTTGTTTTGGTTCTTTCACGACATTTGATAAATTAATTACTGAAAGCCAATTCGGGGGAGGAAATGGTATTTTCAATAAAATGTAATTTTTTTAATGAATAACAAATCAATAAGAATGTGTTTCTGCGAGATAAAACCGGAGATAAGTAGATATTTTGACGTCATTTGAATAGATTGATGTGTAGATATAACACTTAATATAAATAAAATTTATTATACAATGTCATTGCATATTGTTCGTGAAATTTAATTGAATTACCGAAACGTGCAATTTTTCTAATAAAATCCTGATTACTTACTTATAATGCACTTTATCTTTTAACTATTTTATGTTCATTCAAATAGTCACCTACTTGTTTATTTATTAAATAAATAAAAATTGTACTTTTTCAAGCTTTGATAATAATACAGTTGTAGGGGTTAGTACCTACATCGGAACACGTGTCTTACGGCCTGTTGGAATGTGACATTCGATCCCTAATCCATTAAATATTTTATTAGGCTGCCATTAAAGTAGAACATAATCTCTTAGTAATTAGCGGTCAGTCAAAGGCGATCGTATTCAGGCGAGATGTCCTCGCAATATGACACCCCCGATACGTGGGAATCTTCCTGTTTACGCCAGCCACAAAGGCAGCAGGACCCTATATAAGCGGCTTCCCCGCGCCTCTCCAGAGAGACCTCGCGGCATCGAACCAGTAACCACGTACATTTCTAACCAGTGTAGTTATATTAAATAAACTACGAATACGCAAATATTTCGCCAGCCTTCTGATTTCCAACCTTACAAACAATTTTCTTCACAAAGCAAAGAAAAACGACAAAACGCCTATCACTTGGACTCATACTGCATTACAGGCGTTCGAGCAATGTAAAGACAGCTTGCTAAAAGCTATTTCATTGGCACACCCTGACGCAAATGCAACACTGTCGTTATGGACAGACGCTTCCGAGACATGTGTTGGAGGAGTCCTCCAACAGCATTCTGGCGGAAAATGGAAGCCACTTGGGTTCTTTTCAAAAAAATTAACAGGCGCTCAGTGCAAATACAGCACGTACGACCGAGAACTGCTCGGCATATTCATGTCTATAAGACATTTTCGTAAAATGGTCGAGGGTAGAGATTTAACTATTTTTACCGACCACAAGCCACTCACGTTTATGCTTAACAAAAAAGATTCATCAACAGACACCCCAAGAAGATCAAGACAAATGGATTACATTTCGCAATTTTGTAATAAAATCGAATATGTTAAAGGAAACGAAAACACAGTAGCGGACGCATTATCGCGAATCGATCAAATCACTTTACCTGCACTATTTGACCTCAAAGAATTAGCTTTGCAACAAACAACGGATAACGAATTAAAAACTCTACAAAAAAATAAAAATCTAAAATTTATAAAACTTACAACTGCTAACACAGGAATAGTACACGTTTACGAAACTACAGGCGAGATGGCTAAATTATATTTACCAGAAACTTTTCGTAGGTGTGCATTTCAACACATACACAATTTGAGTCATCCGGGTACACGCCAAACGAAATACCTCGTAAAAAAACAATTCTTTTGGAAAAATATAAACAAAGATCTAACTGAATGGGTTAGGAACTGTATAACATGTCAAAAGTGTAAAGTAACAAAACACACAACGTCACCGCTCGGATTGTTTTCAAACACCGAGCGATTTGAGCATATTCATATCGACATCGTCGGTCCGTTGCCTGAGTCACAAGGAAACAAGTACCTCGTAACGATAATCGATAGAAAAACATCATGGCCGGAGGTTGTCCCAGTCAAAGACATAACGGCGGAAACGACGGCCAACGCACTAATAAGTGGTTGGATCTCCAGATTCGGTAGTCCTAAATTCATAACAACAGATAGAGGAACACAATTCGAATCGTTATTGTTTAACCAAATTCTAAAAAAATTCGGAATTACACGCAATCGCACAACAGCTTACAACCCTAAAGCTAACGGAAAAATTGAACGTTTCCACAGATCACTCAAAGCAGCCATTATGACACGCTGCAAAAATGTATCATTTTGGGCACAGGAGTTACCATTAGTCTTACTCGGACTCAGATCCGCAATCAAAGAAGACACTGGTTACAGTCCTGCACAGATGACATACGCTACGTCTCTGAAAATGCCCGGAGAAATGTTCAACCCCGTAATCGCGGATTGCAATAACACGGATTTCACAAGACAATTAATGTCTTATTTTGAAAATTTAAAACCGGTAACTAGAATTAGATTAGACAAACGAAAAATCTTCATCCATAAGGAACTCAAAAACTGTTCTCATATTTTTTTAAGACGTGAGGTCAAGTCTCCTCTAGTCGCTCCTTATGATGGTCCGTTTAAAATTATAGAAAGAAACGAAAAAGTTTTTAAAATCCAACAAAATAATAAAGTAGTATCAGTTTCAATAGATCGTGTTAAACCAGCATTTTTCACGGAAAACAACAACGATTCGAATTTACAACTACCGAGTAAAGGTCAAATTGAAGAAAGTAAATATTCAAAAAACATAAACGATGACGAAATAAATCAGTCAGCTGATTTAAATTTTAAAAAGATCACACGTTCTGGAAGAATCTCTAAATTACCTAGTCGATTCAACTATTGAATATTCGAGCATTTTGACTTCACCCCTGTGCGAAAGCTAACCAAATTACGCGCTATTTGGATAGACCACGGACAAGGAGGAAAACTTTATGCAAAAGATATTTTCTAAACAGAAAATGTGATCAGACATTAATTTTAAAAAATATCAATATAAAATTTCGAATTTGATATTATTTTTTTCCATTGGGAGCAAATTTATTTTTGTCACAAAAGTTCAGTATTCAGTATGTTAAGTCTCAACGAACGAACTCAATATAGGTCACTATAACATTAAATAAACAAATGAGTTCAGAGACCCTTCGATTTACGAGTGCATCTCGTAAACAAAACGGCTCAATGTCAACACACAGCTGACATACTGATACCGACATACAGCTGATCGCCCAAATTGTTCTTGGGGATAAATAACATATTTTTATGTACTAATAACATTTGTTTTACATATATGTTTTATTTTTCTTTGTGTACTTAATTAGATATATTTTACACATTTTTCGTAGTCTGCGAACTACATTTTTTTTAATAAAAAAATTGATATATGTTTACAATTCTTTTTCGTGGTCTGCGTACCACAAAAATTTCAGCAATGTTCATGTACCTTGTATTTTGTAAACGTGGTTACTCTCTTCGATATACGAGTCATTTTTCTCATCATCTGAGGTGGATGATTTTGGCTTTTTACAGTTTCGTTGATAATTACTTACCAACTTGAAAGGGGCCCATGTAGGGGTTAGTACCTACATCGGAACACGTGTCTTACGGCCTGTTGGAATGTGACATTCGATCCCTAATCCATTAAATATTTTATTAGGCTGCCATTAAAGTAGAACATAATCCCATAGTAATTAGCGGTCAGTCAAAGGCGATCGTATTCAGGCGAGATGTCCTCGCTATGAGACACCCCCGATACGTGGGAATCTTCCTGTTTACGCCAGCCACAAAGGCAGCGGGACCCTATATAAGCGGCTTCCCCGCGCCTCTCCAGAGAGACCTCGCGGCATCGAACCAGTAACCACGTACATTTCTAACCAGTGTAGTTATATTAAATAAACTACGAATACGCAAATATTTCGCCAGCCTTCTGATTTCCAACCTTACATCAATCCTGCAACCACAACATCTTCATCTTCAACAACACACACTCAACCTGCGGCGAATTGGTGACATATTAATCATCGGCGAAACAGTCTATGAGAAATTCTGCTGTACATTATGACTTGACAATAATCTTTCGAAGTAATATATAACCGACTGATTATAATGTTTGCAACAAGGTCACATGTAAAGTAAATTTATATAATAATAGAGTAAATGTCAAGTATCTATTACTCATAGGCAAATATACAGTGTGAAAATTGTAGTTATTTGTACAAAGTTTCATAATCAACTTACAGCCTGCATCTAAACTCTATTGTACACATAGTGTCTCAAAAGTCATGGTATGGTTATAAACCTGAAAATCCATAAATGTAATATATATAAATATATATGTATATACATGTTCTAAAAAAATCCTGAAGATTATTTAAGTACAAGCAATATTATCTCCATAACGTGAAATAAATCAAAGTGATACTGTGTCATAGCACATTAATCTATTTAAAATCCTTAAATTACAAACCCTCGGAAGATCACAAGTAGATAAAAACTATGGGTATTTTTTCTATTATCTTAATTAATGGTATTTTTAAATAATAGTATGTGTTTTATTGTTACCTGCATGATAGATTCGAAGGTGTGAGGCTCTGCACTAGTAGACTAGAAGTTCGACAAAGAGCCACCAATTTCCTCTGAGAAGACAAAAAACAAGGATTCTTATAACAGTTGTAATTTATGTGGATTTTCTTGAGTGTTAAGGCGTGTCAAGTTTTGATCATTGATCTGACGTTTTTAAAAACACACACATCTATATACCAGAGTTGGTGCTTTCAAATATTATCAGCTTACACTTCTAAGGCCTATAATTTCTTTCATTACTCTATTTTTATGAATGCTTTTATAATGTAAATATATATTTATATATATATATATATATATAATTTTGTTTCAATCTAACTCTGGGTGTGAAGGGTAATAGAACAACCAGGTGTGTGTGCGTGTTTGTGTAAAATAAAAAAAATCATTTCCAACACATCATGTTTATTCTATTTAAAATTCACCAACAGTAAAATTAAATGATACATTAAAAAAATACCTAAATTAAAAATAAGGGATATTAGATATTGCGTTTTGATTTTTGGTGCAAAATAATAAATTCACACTTAGGTACAAATCATAATAATATGAATACTTATACAATAACATGTTTGGTGAATAGATTATATTGTATTTATCAATATAATAAATTGAGGTTTAAAAATATATACATAATTATGAATACTTGTATTTTTTATTCATAGGTAACGTGAGATTCTTAAAGTAATGTATAAATCTTAATACATACAAGTGTCAGTATTTCTAAAAATATAAAAATATTTTCATATTACAATTGATATATTTTTTAAATATTCCAAATAAATAAATATAAAATATAACTAAGCAGGCATGAAAAAAAATTATTCGCAGTATTTAGTAATTTTTATAAAAAATATTGTAAATAAAATCAATATTAATTTGATATGGTGAGTCTCGTGAATGGAATGTAATTATAATTTATTAAGTTATTTATAGTAGGATATTTTTTTATTGTTGTAACTAAAAGAATTTTTTTTTTTTGTATTTTAAATTTAAAGTTTCAAAAACCTAGCTACTACAGTCTTAGGATTCAAAAGATCACTCGAAAATTTGATTAAAAATAATATTACGTAGCCTCTTTAATATTATTAGGAAGGTACCACGTCGCTCAATTGTAAACTTTACAAATTGTCCTGAAATATTTATAGCATGCTTTATAAAAATTGAGGTAACCAAAGTAATGGAGATACTTATTTACATATTCATATAAGATATAAAAATAATTACTTATATTAATGAGTGGGTAGTATAAAATTTCTAAATACTATAAAATAAATAAAATTGTTTTTAAGAATATGGAAGAAAGGACCTTAAATGAGTAATCATTTATCGGCAATATTAAAAATTAAAAAAAACCATAATTTACATTAACGTAAAGCAATATATTAAAAATGCAAAAATAAAAAAGGTGCCATTTAACAGGTTACTCGAGGAATAATTATTTTTTTTAATATTGAATCATTGGCAAATTGTAAAATCATATATTTTTAAAAACTACAAAAAATTATGTGTTATTTTTTTTTTATATGAATGATCGAATGGTAAAAATTGATTCAGTAAATCAGTCCGATCTATGATGCTTTATCAAATTTTTAATCAACAAGTAATCTCAATTTTAGGAACAGATAAGACAGGAAGATGGAGTCAAAAAGTAAACTGAAATCTATAATTTTTTCATAAAATACAAAATATATTCACAATTATAAATGTTTAGTATTTACTTTTATTAACGTATTGAGTGATCTTATAAGAAATAGCTAAATTAAAATGGACAATGTCATGGTTTTTGGATGTGTGAAAACGACAATATCATTTCTGAGTAAATATTTAGTGAATGGTCATACAGATCTGGCAAGAAATACATTTAAGTCATGTAATATATCTAATTGTAAAAGCTACAGGATAAAATACCTTCAATGAGTATTGTGGAGATTTTCTCTCTAAAATGATTCTACATTGATGATTTTCCCTTTATATAACAGAATTTGAATAAAAATACAAATTATATAGTATTTTAAAAAAACATATCAAAGGTGTTCATGCAAAGTTATTGTGCGTATGGAGCGAAATTAAAAAATTATCACAATATGTTATATTAAAATCATAAAACTAAGATAAAATATATAATAATTATATTGTTCAAGCTGTTTACATAAAAAAATACCGCCCAAATTAACTTAAATTAACAATAACAATATAGTATGAAATTGGGTTTGGGGTAGCCATTGTTTATATGTTTTTACAGTTTATTGTAGCTATACTTGACTATACTTAAATATGTTTAAAAAACACCAAAGCGCTTCAGTCGAGTCAGACTACTTTGGATGAATACAAACTTAACATAGACCCTTGTGATCTTTAAATTTGGTCTTTCTTACAAAATAACTTACACTATTGTCATGTCTGAAGATTATAAACCTAAATCGAGTCCAAAACACCACCAGTCAGCTTAGTAGCGTATTCACTGAGAACCTGGAAATACAAAGAATATGTTTTATTAAGTAGTTATGCCATAAATACTAAACTATTTGCTACTAATTATATTGAGAATTGAATTATATATTTACATATTACATATTTAATCGACTCATAATGGGATATAAATAATATTGCCTTAAAACGTAAGTATTAAATATTGATTCATGACGTAAACCAAATAAATAAAATTTTAATTACCTTATATACAAAAATATATTGATCCTTGGTCTGAACAGCATTTGCCCTGTCTCTTCTTATTCTATAAACAGTCTTTGGTATGTCTACAGTCCGCGACATTTCAAAATCTCTTATGCCGATATCGCAAGCGATGACAGCTCCTGTCCGGCCCGTGCCCGGGCTGCAGTGGACCACCAGAGGACCCCCACGTCTCCTGTCGCTCTCGTTGTTCCCGAGTGTTCCATTAGTAACTCCACCATTCTTAACTTTCTGTTCTCCTCGCTGGATATTGTAGATATTCACTTCTCCATCTTCTGAAGTTTCTTCTGGTTCCATAGAGATGTGTGTCTGATGGGTCATCATGGACCCATTTTGGGTGAGCAGAGAGTCTTGGCCATCTTCGTCATAGTCCTTGGCATTTTGTGAAGCTTTGAGATAGCTGCGTGCTTCGATGAGGAAAGCAATGACCGAGTGACACTCCTCGGGAACTCCTCTAGCCGGCCAGAAGTACCACATGTGGGTTATGTCTCTCCATATCCTTAACGAGAGGCACTTGACTTGGAGAGAGGATATAACATATTTGTCACGGACCTCTCGTTTCTTGACAGTCACTTGATAGTTTCCAAATATTCTTTTACTGTCTGATATTTCTGACGGAGGGAGATACTCAAAGCATTTTTCCTGTAAAATAAAACGACTAATTTAAGAGATCAAATCTAAGCTTTAATATGAATTTATTTTAGTGACAGATCTCTATATCTGACAAATATTATCGGTTTGTTTAATCTTGATTTATTATTTGACTAACACTTATTATGTATGTCAAAGATTTTAATTTAATTAATCATTTAACATTAACATTAGCATTGCTTTCATTAATTGTTACAATTTGACATGCTTATTTTTCTAAGCTTCCCAATTTTTCCTTTGTGATGAATACATATTAGGAAAACTACTCATTTGTACTTTGCCACTTACTTTTCAATTACATTACAGTACGGTATCTCATATAGAATTAACATAAAGCATGCTATTAGTATATTTACTTCACAATTACTTGATTTGCATTACATCAATCAATTTAATCAATACATCTTACAAAAGAGTTAATAAAAAAAAAACATGAACATATCATACCGCTCCATTTTCCATAAATTCAGTCAACATCAATATAACCCGTGAATTCTGCTCCCAAATCATCCTCCAGAAATCATTCACAGTTGATGATAGCGGCGCTTGACAGGCTATGTAATAATTTTTCATATTCTTTGGTCCCTAGAATTAAATTTTCCAATTAAATCACTGAATGGAGAAGTGTTGTGGGATTTAATAATTCCTGTATTATTTTTGCTATTGGGCTTACCCTGACATAGTTGGCATTGATGTACTCCGAGGTGTCATCTCCAGCCACTGGGGTCAGGTAAACACGTGTCTCCGGTAGAGGGATGACATTGGAGTAGCGATTCTTGGTTTCACAGCCGGGAGGAACCTCGTCAGCTCTGACTGTCACTGTTGGTATCTCGTTGAACTCGCTCATTATGGACTCTTGATCGAGAGCAAAGTTAGCCAGGGCAGCAAATTGCATTGGGTGCGATGTGGCTCCCTGAAAGTAAATTTCATGTATGTTTAATATAGCAAATAAATTATACAAATTAACGTTAATATCTTCTATTGTTATATCTGAAATATAAAACTATACCTTTGTTATTAGAAAAGTGGGAATATATAAAAGTTACAAAAATAGCACAATAAGGTTGGTTTTCAGTCAACGTGGTGGTCGTTACGAGCAGTATAGTATGTCAATGGTTACACCCCACACGAGATTTCATCTTTAAGCTAATATATATATCTCATTGGTTTTTATAAATATTAAACTGCTATTATCTGGGTGGTTGATCGATAGAAGAAATCCCAAAATCCAACATCATACGGTGTACCATATAATAAAGACATACGGATTTGTAATATTAAAAAGATAAATAAATTTAAAATGAATCAATATTGAATTTTATGTGATGGATGAGAGAAAGCAGTTCATAGTGGCTTTATGACTGGTAATGATAAATCAGAGTATACTGACCGACTCGTCATAAGCTGGGTTTCCGTAGGACCGTTTGGAGACTCGGCGAGGTTTGCGGCGCGTGGACCCGCTGATGGACACATTGTCCAGGCTGTAGGAGTCCAGGGACACGGGGGTGCACCGCTGGCCATATCCACCACTCCTCCTTCTGCCTCGAGCTACAATCTGAAAAATATTCATTTTGAAAAGTTAATTGAAATATTTTCAAATTAAATATGATATTATGGTACAAGTACAGATATTACATTAAATTGAAACTATTTTATATATATTTTTTAAAAATAGGGAAATCTCTTATATTATATATTCAGTCGTATGTAAATAAAAATTATAATGAACAAAAAAAACAATTTTTTCAATTTGTATTTAGATAGTCGATTCATACTTGAAATAACGAAATCGTCATCATTTTTTTTTTATAGACACCCATGTTTTGATAAAATATTTATTGAATAATCATAGCAAAAATATCTATAAAATTCATACACCTATATTTTAATAATTCTTTTAGTATGAAATGTAGTAAATATAATATTGAGAAAATATACACATTTTATTACAATAGGCGCAAATATTAATATATATTTTAATTTCATAAAAGATAATCTCTTTGCTTAAAATTTTAATAATTTTTTATAAGTTAAAATAGCCTTAATCAATTTGATATTTCAAACAAAAATACTTTTGCGATTTTTCCACGTTTTTTATTTACTGGTGGCCGGAACAAAAATAAAAAGTCTTCGTTTGAAAATGTATCGATTGGCAAAACCGGTCACCAATAAAAACGCATTTTTATTTAAAACATAAAGTGGATTTCCACCGAGAACTCTAAAATATTGAATATATTTACAATTTGGTTACCATGCATGCAATTGTGACCCAAAAACTATTAAATTTAATACCTTGCCGAATAAACCAGACGGAGCTCTCCTCGGGCTCGGGTTGCATGAGGAAGAATTCCATTCCACATTGACATTGCGTTGGATTACAATGTCATACTACCAGTAAAACACAGTCTGAGGCTGGCATGCTCGCGGGGCTTGCTCGCATTTCCTGCTCGTTATCTTAATAGCCTCAAAGCTCGGGCCTGTACACGCTGCGACGCAACCGACCGATAAATCAAACTGTGCTTGAAGTTTTTTTTAAAGTTTTGTCGAAGAAATAACACAAAAGTGTACAATTTATCGGTCGATTGTGCAGGAGCGCGTGTAGATCGCTTAAAGCTGCCTGCGCACGCTGCGACACAACTTGCGTCGGGCCGGTAAATTGAACCGTGCGGGGCACGGTCGCTAAACTTTTTTTTGGTTTATTTTTAGAGTTTTGTCGAAGAAATAACACAGAAGTGTATAATTTATCGGTCGATTGTGTGGGGGCACGTGTAGATCGCTTAAAGCTGCCTGCACACGCTGCGACACAACTAACATCGGGCCGGTAAATTGAACCGTGTGCAGCACTGTCGCTCAACTTTTATATTTTATTTTTAGCTATGTAAAAAAGCAGTAATATTTCTTTTGTCCTTCGATTGTGTTGGGGCGCATGTAGATCGTTTAAAACTGCCTACACATGTTGCGATGCAACCGACAACATGCCGATATGCAGAGCCGTTATAACTTTATCATCATTGCTTAAGCACTTACAAAATAATACTCAATGTAATGTAAAGTACGCATTTTTTTATTTATGCTTTTATTATAAATGTGCCTAAAAAAATTATACCATGCGGTGAATGTAAGGCTTATTTCATCAGACTGGAAAGCAATGCATGAGCATCACTACTGTATGTTCAAACTGCACACATACGATAAACCGAAATGAATAAATAACGCATATAAGATAACAAAAATAAAGATTAAATTGTTTATAATCAAAAAAAGAAAATACAGAAGAAAGAAATATGAACGTCGAGCCGAGAGGCGAGGGCATATGCCTTATTACTGATAATGTAAATATCCATGGAATTAGTTAGCATACCGACACCATGGTATCGTAACACCATGGTATCATGACACCTTCTCATGTGTTTGCGGGCTGGTTCGAAATCACACTTGGCTTTTTCATTTACATTAAATTATTTCAATAAAGATACTAGCGCATTTCATTTACATGGCTTCGGTATTACGCAAGCTCGCGAAAATAAACACTGTACCTAGAAACGCAAAAAAAACTTGCTGGTTTATTGACTAAAAAAACAGATTGTGCAAATGTGGCTCCAGTTAAAACGAAGACCATTTTTAATTATATTTAATCTAGCTTCGCCTGCATTTAGGTTTATATCAGTTTTAAATTATCTTTCAGTTGTTAAGGTAAAGCGGTAGACCAAAGGATGAATTTATAAGGTCGCAGTAGCCAATATTGGTACAAAAGGTTTATACACGTCGGAATTGCGAGTCTACTAAATATTTAATAATCGGAGAGTAAATTTTATAATTGACTAAGCATTATCTTTTTCCGTTTTTTTTTTTTTGGCAAGTTTGTTTAGTTTAAAAAATACAGGTAGATTGAACGACCCCCTGTCTCCAGATTGTAAAAACAATGAATGTGTCTCATGAAAAAATCCACCGGATCAAGTGTATGGTAGATATTCCAATTTCAGCGCACACACAAGAACAGCGCGGACCTCGGGCTCCTCGGACCTCACACCTCAGTGCTCCTCAGACCTCAGACCTCACACATCACGCCTCACACCTCACACCTCACACCTCACACCTCACCGCCACCAGAATTCCCCGCACAGCCCGGTCTTCAGGACTCAGCGATCCAGATAAGTGCCACAATTAACGTATTTGGTAATTATTCAAACTGAAATTGAACAGTCAATCTCACACTTAGGCTGTGTTTCAGATGTGAAATGTCTTCATAAGCGCGAGTTCCCCTTTCAGGAAAAACGTTACAAAACGTTTGGATGAAACACAATGCAATTCATTTGTACAACTGACCAAGTTATAATATTTAGTTATAAAATAATATTATGCTTGGTAAGATGTATGAATAGTTGTATTTATCATCGAAACATCCCCTGAAGAAAATTATCAATCAAGATTCAGAAGCACACAAACTGACTATTAAAAAAATATATTTAATCATTATAATATTTTTTCAGGTTATTTTGGGTACATTGTTTTCAAGATTACAGGCATACATATTTGATTTTAAAGAAATATTATGCTTATAATTTTGAAGAAACTGTGCCTACCGGACAACACTTTATTGCAAAGTATTTTTTTTTATACCATGGCTTATGACGGATTTAGTTGATTTTAAGATTGATGCGGTTTATATTTTACTTTTTTTTTGCAGATTCATTGTGCAATGAAGTCTGAAACGAGTCATCGAGTGATTTATTACAATTGGCCAGCACCCACAATACTAGTATTTCATGGCGGTGTAGTTACCCTAATGAGGACATTATTTTTGTTATTTTGTGCGTATATTCTCACATCATTAGACTCTCAATACATAAAAGCTTTTAGAGAATTAAAAATAAATAATAATTAGAGTATGCAAATTCATGTAATTTTTTTCAGGCGATAAATATTTTTACTTTAAAATACTAAAATTAATATATATACATATTTAATAAAGCCTTCATATTGCGGTTCTGAAGGACACCATATAATAATTATGATATAATATTTTTTTAAAGACATAGTCATCAACAATAAATCTCTTTATTTTTCAAAATATTTTGTGTAGAAAATAAATAATATATGTGAAAAAAAAAAAAATTGAAACTATAAATAATATCATTTAAGTTATAAGAAAATGATAGGATGAATGATACAAATCGAGAGCATCAAAATACTCTTGTGATTAATAAAATAACAAAATTGGTTGTGTATTAAATCAAGATATGCAAAATGTTAAAATTTACTTACCAGCAACCCGACTAACAGGAGAAGAGCCACGACTCCAATGGCGCTGATGGTGATGGCTGCAATCGCTCCGGAACTGTCCACAGAGTCATCATACTTGTCCGAGTCATCCGTGAGGGGAGGAACTGTCTGCTCCTGGGAACTTTCAACTGCTCCTCGACTAGGTTCAATCACTTCAATATTATGCTGGTGAGTATTAGACATTGTAGTCATATCCAAATTATTCTTCACAGTCGATGTTCTTAAAGTCGGCATCTCAGCCATGGATGTACTGAATTCTGGAACATCGTTATCTGAGTTTTCAGATTCTGGCTGGATCGTCTTGTGAACAGTGGGATTCTCACTGTTATCTGCAGGAGGATCTGACGAGTCAATCCAGTCGTCAATACTCTCTCCCTGATCTGGAATATTAGTAATTCGTTCATCTTCATCTAGAGTACTCGTTTTGGCTTCTCTGGAATCTGAATTATCATCAGGTGTAATATTTGTAGTTATTTCAGATAACGGAATGTATTTCACAGTCGGTTTTTCTGGTGCTTCAATCAGTGGTGATGTGTGCTGAACGGTCGTCGGAGTAGAATAATCAGAATTACTAAATGTAGAACTGTAGTACATAGTGGACGCAGCCTCTATGTCTTGTGAGGTGTTTTTGATATCCGTTGTGGTGACATCTGCTGCCATACTGGTGGTCTCTGTCATGAGCTTCGAGCTCAGATGAGTCGAAAAATCTGGAGAAGAAGATGTTATACCAAAACTAAAATCGCTCAGATCATCTGATAAGTCTGTGGTTATTTTGGAATCCGTGTTAAGATTAGTAATGGCTTCCGCTAAAATTGTTGTAGAAATATCTGGCGATTTTGTAGTTATTAAATCATCAAAAATTGTGCTTGTAGAATAAGAAGGGCTTTGAGTCATCGGCCTGAACGGTTCTTGTGTTGTTGTGTCAGTCATTTTGTCAATGTTGTAAGTTGTTGTTCTTAAGTTGGAAATCTCAGAAGTTGTCAATGTTTCAGCGGTGGAGATCACAGATGAATCATTTTCAACGTTACCGGTAGATATTTTAGGGATGGTTGATGATGTTGTATCCTTATCCAGTAGGCTGAATGGATTGAAATAGGTTGTTGTTAACAGTTCAGTGGTGGTTTCCGTGACGGTAGACTCTTCAAGTTTTGCAGATAAGGTCGGCCTCTTTCTAGAATACGGTTTACTTATAAAAGTAGTCAGATCAATATCACTAGCTGTAGGAGTGAAATTTATTCTTCCTAGAGTTGATTCATCACTTGTTTTTAAAATTTCAGTAGTTATTTCTAGTTTACTTCGAACTGTCGGAGCATTTCCTTCGCTGTCTTCACCGGTGGTCCCTTGATAATATTCATCTTCTTCAGATGTATATTCTTCAGAGGTATAATCAGCAGTATCGGCTTCATAAGCTGGAGTGGTTATTGTGCTCGGAAACTTGGTTATTGACTCGAAAGAAGGATTTTTGTCTAGATTGTCTAAAAATTTGTCAATGACGGTTTTGTTTGCTGTGTGATTTGAATTTTGACGAAGGGTCACAAAGTCATTGTTGCTTGGGCTCGTTACTTGAACTGTATTGAGTTTATTTTCTTCGACAGCCTGCTGGGTGAAGTTATTTGATTTAAATGAAATCTTTGATGTTGTCATAGTGGGTCTTGTTTGCAACGGTGGATTCTCTGAAGGAATTGCGTTGGACTCTGAAAATAAAAATGAACACTATTATTTTTAAATACATACTTTAAAAATAATTAAGTAAACATATTAACTTAAAAGAAGTGTCACCTGTTGATTTATCAAGCTTCTGAAGTTCATCTTCTGTTTTTATGATAGTTTCAGTGTTCCCGCTGTCTGTCAGCGTGAGGGCGGGCGCAGTGGAGCTGGTGTTCTGGTCCAAGGCCATTCGTGTATCTTTGAGAGTGATCAAAGCCCAGGCTGTTGCAGTCGGTGGAATAATAAAAGGGGTACTCTTATCATCATTACTAGTACTATTTAAAACTTCTTCACTAGATTTAAAGGATCCTCTCTTTCTGAGAGTGGGAATAGAGTTGTCCAGTTGAGACATTGTGTGACCCACTAATTTAGATGGACTGCTGTTATCTTGGTATACTGGATCAATTTTAGATGACACTGTTGTAAGTGTTGTTTTCCTGACAAATGGAATCATTTTGACAATTTCAGGAGCCTTTGTGGTAGTCGGTAATGTTGTGGTACGATTTTTCAAGGAAATCCATGTCCTCGGTCTTGGAGTTGTATGCGCTCGCATCCGGATGGTAGTTAAAAATTCTTTTCTCGTTAGATTGCTTCTCAAATGATCTACACGCCTATAAATATTCGGATCGTTCTTAGTAATCTTATTATCCAGGAGTGAGATTCTTTCAATTTTATTTGATGACAGTGGAGTTGGAGTGGAAGATATTTCATTATCATTATTCTCTGTGTATATTCTGTGTGTGGAAGACTTGTAATCGTAATTCTCAGTGGACACCATTGAAGATTCATAATATATATTCGTTCCGTTGGATTTAACGAAGTCTTTATGGGTACTGCGAGGATCTTGAGAATCTTTATGACTGAGTTCTTTGGTGTTTTTGTATACAAGTTTTGAGTTATTATTTAGTGGTTGTGATAATATATCATCAAAATTTATTTTAGCTGAAAGATCGCTATTGACCAATTCTGTGGTAAAACTTTCACCATCTGCATATTCAGAATCAGCCAAATTTTGTTTGATGCTTTCGGAAACTTCTTTAAACTTCTTATCAAACAGAGCAGACTTTGGAGTGGTTAGTGGTGACGATCCAGCAATGTAGTTATTCTGAGATTGCGATATAGGTCTAGATCCTACACTGACAAAATAATCAGAGACATTCTCTGGGATAATAAAGTGTTCTATTTCTGGTGAAATTGATTGAGAATACACATTATTGACATCGTGGAATTCATCAGAGGTATATTTATCGATGTTAAAATTTAAATCCAAAGCTTTGCTGCTGTCAGATCTATTTGTTCCTCTATATTCCAATATGGGTTTTTTACTAGATGCTTTTTCTTCAGTAATAATTTTGGTGGCTTCAGTGGTAGTGAGTGTTTTGCGATCTGGAGTAAACTTTCTTTTCTGGTATATAGGCAAGTTTGCAACTGTAGCAGTTTCTACTTTGGATCTTAAAGTTTCTGTTTCCTTATATTTTCCCGGAGTTATAGTAACACTTGAGTGTTCAGAAGCTTCAACGGTTTGATTGAAACTCTTTTTCAGTATGTGTTTTTTTGGTGTAAATGGTGGCCGAGTAGCAAAATACCTTACAGTACCTCTAAAAGTGATTTTACTTCCAGGACTGGTGGTGGAATCGGTGGAGGTTGGTACATTGTTTTTAGTAGTTGATTTATTGACTACGCTAGGAATAGGGGTAATGTACGCAGTTACATTGAGATTATTCTTCCTACTTAGGCGCCATGTGTTATTTCTTGCGTAGTTTTTAAAAGTGTTATCGTTAATTCTGATATTTGGTTTAGTGGTGAGAGTACTTGACTCTTCTGTGGAGACATCGTCTTCAGTCAACTTCTCACTAGAAGTTGGGCTCGGGTAACCGGTGCTGATCTCAATGAACAGGCAGAATGCCAGGAGAACGGCAAAGCCTAAAAATAAATTAAGTAAACATTATTTGCTGTTTTTTTTATTATTTATGCCGGGAATATGAAATGAAAAAGTACTAATTATTTTACCTGATTTTATTCTTACAGGAGACTCCATGTTTATATCATCTCATAATATCAGGGAGACAGCATTCAGAGTAGCATGAGAATCTGTAAATAGAGAAATTATCATATTTAATACTATATTTTAATTTATCAACAATTCATTAAAAAAATAATATTTTTGTAGTAAGAATTAGCAATCAATCTTTTGACCACCCGATAAGATGAATATGAATTGAGAGTCGATATTTGATGGCATTTTTAATTTCAATATTTTTCAGGTTGTAAGATTCATCATGATACAAGATAAATTAAAATCGAAAATCGGACGTCTCGCATGCAATGATACAGATTTTAGTCGCAACTAACAACGGAGAAGAGACACGACCTGGAGGCAGTGACTAAATCCACCACTATGGGCACTTTTTTACATGAATAAGATGCGTGGATTAAGTGTAAGTGTTTGCTTATAATTTGCTAAATTTTCATACAAATAAATTCATACTGCTATTACAATAAAAACACTTCACTTGATATAGGAAATAAATTTGATGTAATATTTTTAATTTATTGTTATTATATTGAAAGTGATGTAAGGCAATCGAACCATACAAAAGTATTGTAATGCTTTTATAAAAATAAATTGTTTATTTATGCTATCATATTATAAAAAAGTTTAGATTTACGAATGTCTTAGTCATTTTAAAATTTGTCAATAGATGGCGTTCGTATTTAAAAAAAGCCTCACAACAAACAATAAATGGCATGAAGAATTTGTAATGATTTTATTTAGGCTATAATAAATATAATTACGCATCGCCTTGTTAGAATTGTTTTACCTTGTAAACTTCATGAATAAAACACATCGGGTATTGTTTTTGCAATACTAAAATTTCCGTTCTGATGTTCCTGGATAAGGTTTCTGAACAATAATTATAGAAGTTTAATGAATATGGAGTGGTTGTTTTTGTAATTTTGCCTGGTATTTGGAAAACTTTGATTATTTAGTTTTTTTTTGTTTATTTTATTTCGTAATGGGTGTACATTTGTAAATCAAATTTAATTAAACTTAACAGTATATTGCAAGCACTGCCGGTTTATATTGCTGTACTCAGCAGTATTGCACAGTAAAGTTCATTCAAGCAGAACATTAGATAATATAATTTTCACACTAAAATATTATTTATTATTTACAAGGCACATATTGAATATTTTATTAAAATTTAAAAGACAAAATCATAATATCTGCTAAGTATAAAAAGTAATTCAGTATTGTTTTCAGGTTCTGATAATAGTGACATCGACTTGTGTGGTGTCATGCAAAAATGAGGTACTAAGTACACCCAGATCATGAAATATTTCCAACTTAATGATTTACAATTTTATTTAATATTTTAAATAAAATACTCAAGTGATTTTTCCACGTGTTAATTTTTATTGGTGACCGGTTTCGCCAACCTTTCACGTTGACATTATTAAACTGAGTTATGCATAATGGTTGGCATACGCGGCCATAAGCACGCAGTATTTTTATCATTCAACGGCATCTAAATTTAATTGCATTAAATATATAAAATTTAATATAATTTTATTTTCAGATATTCTCGGTCCGCGCATCGGTCGGAGGGAATCCTCGCTCACGATCTAATTACTCACGATCACGCACGGCAAATTACAGATCCTAAACGGAACTCCACAACCACAGTTCGCAGTCGTTAGACCTGCCCTAAGAAGTCTTGACTGTTTGTTATAAGCGAGTCGTGACTCACGACCCGATCAGCACTGCTGAACCCAACACACCTCCCTGAATTAACTATTCACAAGACCAAAGCATAGATCGCCGATTAACTACGACATAAAATAACCTTTTTACACATAAAAGGCCGCAGCTAATTAAATATTTTAACACTAAACAAAAATCGTCATAATCAAACCTTACGGTCGGCGTGCAACTTTTAGAGCGATATGCTGTTTTTAGCTCTCTAAGAAACACTATTGTATGAAAATTAAAAAAAATCACAAAATCAATATGTTATTACTATGGAATTAATTTTTTTATATTCAACCTGCACCATAGAATTTCTTCAAGGTTCACTAGAACGGACTTCTTCGAGATTTATATACATTATATTGATATTTTGCTACTCCTTAGTGGGGGTGTTTATCTGGGCAAAGATTTTAAGCAAGAAAATCAATAAGTTTTCACGATCATTTTAAATGTGTTTTATTTATAATCCTGTCTTTGCTGTGAGAATATTTCAGAAGCGGCAGATCTCAGAGCGGACATGAAACCGTTTTATTATTTAATATCTACTGTCTGACACGCGAATGGGACTGAGTATAGGCATTCCGATATTTACAACACTGTGATGGATGGGTGGATCGTGATTGAGATACCCGCAATAAAAACAATCAAATTGTAATCTACATTCAATATCAAATTATCTGTGAAAGTGTTCAATTGCTGGCCGAACTGCTTTCAAAAGAAGGTTATCTTTTTTACGATCCGCCGCCATTGCAAATGCAAGATTGGAGAACAAACAAAGCAAAGCAAGAACATACATTGTTACTGCCTATATGTGAAGTATTTTTTTTTTGTGTTTATTCTGTGTTATTTATTTCCATATTGAGATAATCTGAATAATCAAGGTATGAACCACTCCACATGAAAGCAGTTTAGCGAGATCAGAGCCACAGTGTCCGGTTTGTTACGGCTGGCGTCAGGGAATCATAGAAAACCTGTAACAGGGAGGTTTTATTTTCAAAGGGTTTATCTTTCTTCTGTAAATGAAGAAAAAATATTAATAAAGAGTTGAAAACAAATATTTATTGTATTCGGTACGTCATGGTCGGCGAGCATGCGTGCTAATCGCTAGACTGCGAGGCGGTAAAAATGTGAATATGCCTGTGGCGTGCCGTAATTATAAATATCTAATAAAAGTGTAAAATTAATGATGCAAGGTTTGCTATTATTTTTTTTAATTCACAATCTTAATATGTCATAGATTTGGAAAGTGTCAAGCAGAATTTAGATAAATAATTGCACTATGTAAATGAGTTAGCACTAAAAATATAAAAATCGAAACAGTATACATTTATAGATTCATCCATCATATTTCATATAATAATCAGAATATACAAAAAAACAATGTTCTTTGATCATAAAAATCCAATAAAAAAAATGTATCTTCACTAATGAGACAAAAAGCTCAATGTTTTTTTTTAATACAAAAGCTCGATGGAAATGATCACTTTTGAAGATTTTTAACGGATAATTTCTCCGACAGTATTAAAAAATAAGATTCACGATTCGACATGTAATACAAATCTTCATGCGAGAACAGAATCAAGAATCTCTTTCAATTACTACAAAAGTAAGCCACGTAAACGCAAATTAAATAACCAAGAACAATACTTCAATTATGTATTTTTACCAAGATTAGTAGCGATACTGCATTATATTTTTTTCTATGCATAATATGCGCATCTGAGTTCTAAGACAATATGAAACAGGTTCCAAGTTGGGCGCCGCGGTTTTGATCCATCCACAGCATGGCTGGCAAACACGCGGTCAGCGAGCCACTTTATGGCCCTAAAAATTAAATTTTAAATAATATTCAATATTTTTGACAGAGAGTACTTGGTGGAATTCCATTTTAATATTTTTGAATAAAATACTTGAGTGATTTTAAACATTTTCGTTTTTATTAGTGACCGGTTTCAAACAGAGATAATGCCAACGTGAAAGGTTGGCGAAACCGGTCACCAATAAAAACGAAAATATGGAAAATCACTCAAGTATTTTATTCAAAAATATTTGAATAATATATAAATCTGCTAATAATACAAAATACTGATTTAAAACGTTGATTCGATTTACCGACTTGTCTCCGGAATCAGATTACTAATAGATTATTCACTTCTAGTTGATAAATTATTCGAATAATTAGATCATCAATTATAACCGCAGCTAAATAATAGTTTGTAATAAATAAATTCAATTTTCGTTCATTGTAATTTTAGTAATGGAGTCATCAAAAAAAGTTGGGATAGTCGAATATTCGATCCGGATAATTAAATAATTAACCCGATTTTTATGTCTTTTATTCATAGCTTAACGTATATTTAGATTTTTATATCTAAGAGTTATAACTAGAAGATTATTATAAAATAAGCTGGCTGTTGATTTAATGGATAGATTTTCCACTGACCACGAGCTCCTAAGTCTCTAATATAAACCGTTTTCTTAATTATATCATGTGATTTAATTGAGATTTGTCCTATCGAAGGATGAGTCTGAAGCACCTGGATTTAAATGCAGCTCAGGTATGCTAAGCAGCAATTAATTTTACGACAGATGAATCATCACCTTTCCACAGTAATAATCCAAAATGCTAGTGCTTTGCAGGCAGTTGCTAAAATGTAAAGCAATTAGGCCGCCCTGGATTCACAGCACCGTGGCTGGCATTTGCTATAATAATTAATGTTGTTTAATTAATACTTGTAATGCATAATTTTTGCACACATTGCGGGCAACGGTCGACGAGAGTTATTAGTTTATGAAATTGCCTACCTGAATTGTATGAATTTGTAAGGTAGCTGTTTTATTATACAAGCCTAAGGCTATATGTATTCTAGACCAAAACTAAACATGTGGTATTGTATGCATGACAAATTACATTACTTACATTTCAATATTTTACTAAAATTAACGAGTATGTAAATTGGGTGATTGTGTGTATTTAATTACTTTATACCACTTTCCAATACATTCATAATACTCTAAAATATTTTTTTTCTGAAATTATAATAAAGCACATATCAAGTCATGATTTTTTATTACATAGCTAAGGGATGCTGGGGGTAACTCGAAGGCACTAGAAGGTTGTATAAATCGCACCCTTAGATCAGGGATGCACAAACTGCTTGTCATCAACGATTCGATGGAGACTTGCCGTAGAAAATGAGGCTTCGAATTATTTTTTTTTAATCAAGGGCCCCTCCTAATGCTTCCCTTATTTGATAGCCTAAAAACATTTTATATATAGAAAACCACAAGTAATAAATTTATAATTGCACAGTAGTTACTGCTTTGGGTATTTTTTTATAATGGTCTCGTTTATGTTTGATTTTTTAAATATATTTAATACAAGTACGATGTAATTTACTGACTGATCTTATTTGATGTAATCGTTGTTATTGCACAGTCCGATTAAGAAGCGTTGCACGTAGCAGATTCAGAGTCAGTCGGTGTCAATGTGACACAGATGCATTTTTTATAGAGCCGAAGCGTATTTAAGGTGTCAATTCGCTATGCAAGGCAACCTTATAAAAAACTAGAAGTGCAATTTTAATTACCTATTACGAAACTGTACGATGGCTTAACCTTAGGCTATATTTTGCCAAGCATCTGTGTCATGGTCCACAACTGGACAGACCGAAGTTCGTAGCGAAATGTTTACTTAACTGTAGCAATTTTCAATTATTAATACTGATTTTTTCCTTATCAGCAGATTATTTCAACCTTCCAACTTCTTTCAGCAGATTCTTGATTAAAAAAATATATATAAAACGATGAAAATAAAGCTCAAAGTATTTGTGATGTCAAATTAATATCTTTGAATAGACTTTTGTTCTTTGATTAATCATTAATGTATATTGAGTAGATTAGAAATTATTTATTTATATTATGCGTGATATTTTAGCTGTAAATACGTGCTCAAAATATACAAAAGCATAACATCACTGCATTTAAAAACTGTGAAAATAAAAAATGAACATTTGCATTCACCCAGAATTGATAAATAATCTGAGAGTCGATTAATAATCTGTCATGGTTAAAAACAGTTTGTAGAAAATATTAAAAGTAGAATTATTTTACATGTATTTATAAAAAAAAAAACAGTTACCTGAACTAGATAAATAAGACTTCTGCATTTGATAAAGCAAACTTTGTTAATACTATAAAAGTCAGACGTTTGAAGAGTTGACTTATAAAGCAATCAATATAAAAATTATAAAGACTCGCTGTGAACTAGAAATTTTTGAAATCATATTTTTCAAAACAAACCCCAATAAGCTGAATTATTTGGGTTAAAGTTTATTATTTTTCTTTGAATTTCTGAGAAATATAATAAAATCTACTCTTTAAGCTTTTCATATCGGTTTCTGAAAGAACAACCAACTAAACACATTAATAACGATCGAATGATAATACGACTTGATTTCTAACATTATTCTTTAATTTATCTAATTCCGCATCCACGTTAGCTTTCTCCATTCAATATCTCTATTTCCTTGGATTATTACCTGGTTAATCAGTTGCAGTATTATAAAACCACATTTCAAATACCTTGTTTTTTTCTATAAAGAAGAACTGAGACAACATAAAATTTAGTGAATCTCCATCGAGTAACTAACGATATATTTCTGACATTTAAAACTTTTTATATGTTATTAAATGTGTTATCTCAATTCACACTTTAAGAAATTAAAGAATCATTCATCTTGACTATAACAAAAGCGCTTACACCTTTCTAAAGCATCTATCTGAATAGGAAATTGGATATATTTTCACGGTCCGACAAGTAACACAATGGTTACACGATAGGCTTTTATTAATTGACTATTCGCGAGAATTCAAATTAATACGTATTTAATGTTTCTGCCGGAATCGCTCAATTGATATTTATGATTGGAAATTAATTGCGTACTTATAAGGAATAACGAATCGTAAAGATTACTCGATAACGAAACAGCGGAACGGTTATTTGCATAAGCTTGCCGTTACTAATAATCATGCACTTAAATATTAAACCACGGCATAATTATTTCAGAAGTTTGATTTATATCGGTATTATATAGCTAATTATAAACATAGTTCGGTTAGATGTTAAGACATATAATGAGCGTACTCACAATCTACACGATACATAAATAAGCACAAGCGTTTATTTATTACTCCTTTACTAATGTGATTGCTTCACAATTCGGTGGTTAATATGCATGTTTATTAGTAATAAGGTCCCGGGAGCTAGTCCAGGTAAAAAAAAAAATGTTAAAAGTCACTTCTTATATATATTTAAACTATGTCTTTCAGTGGGTGAAAAGCTTGGGTATGAATAAGGGTCGAGAAATATATATTTTTAATTCTGTTAAAATTATAAATTGCCCCCAGAGTTAAAAAAAAGAGAAAACCGTAACCTGTGATTTACCTGTACGTAACAAAGAATTCATTCCTAGCTTCTCTCTTCTCTTACAAATTAGTTTGGTTTTGGACTTTTTGTTCTCAGTCTGCCTGAGTTTTAAAAATAAATAATATTCAAGTGGCAGTTTTTAAAAAAAATACGGAATAATGAATATTATGAAAAATGAGCAATTCCAATTCACACAAACAATGTTGTCTAAGAAAGTTTTAAAAATTACGAAAGCTCACATAATTTAAAAAGCAATTTTGTATCATCACGTGAAACAATGCTCTCTAGTTTCGACTTATGAAAAAAATGACTTCTCTACAGAGTTCAAGCACCGGAAACCTGAATGCGCAGTGCAATTGTCACATTGTCAATCCCGTTATAAATTACCTCGAGTGGCTGCGACTGGTTGTTACACTCATGTAATTCTATTAACTCAACCTTGTCCAAAGCCCCAAAGATCCTCATTCATCGACATGACGACCAAATAAACTAACATTGTTTACTTCAAACGCCGGAACTTCGTTTTATCAGAGCTCACCGAATCTAAACTCCTCTTGACCTGCTCCGATTGACTTTAAATGTTTGAAGGCATTCAAGTCCAGATATACTAAACGACAGACCTGTAAACGTTATCTTTCAGTAATATATAGAGACATTTGCTAATCAAGGTTTTACTTAACCATAATTTATTTACCAGAGTGTGCAAAGAAATAAAATTAATGACGACAGTAAAAAAAGTGTAAAGTATCCTATTTTGGTCATATTTTTCGAATTACCAAATATAGCCTACTGCTGCAGATTGTCCAGAGAAAAAATCAAAAAAATTAGGCATTGGAAAAAGAAAGCTAGAGTACAGTTGAAATAGTAAAACTGGCACAGGATATGTTCAATGAGATGGTCTCCAACTTCCTTTGAGGACAGGCACTTGAAGATTGACTTACTTTGGATTGTATTTACAGATATTCAGCCATGAAAAAGGTAAATCGCAAACCATGCGTTACGTGGTAGGCCTAGTTAAGTGAAAAACTGCACATCATTATAATATTAGGAGGTTGTATGCGAAAAACACAAATAAATTAAGAAATTCAAAGATGTAAGATTAAATTGCAATTGTGTTTAGCTTGCTACGTCTCCAGTATAACAATTACAGAAAATCTGTACAAAAGAAAGTTGATTCTCGAAAAGTTATCATATTTTTCAAAATGGGTACATCAAAAATAAACTGTCTTGCTGTAGAGTAATGATTATTTGATAACGATTAAGTACATTTTTTCAAATACTGAAAATTGATTAAAGAAACTCTTAGAAATATTTGAAAAAATGTACTTAATCATTATCAATCAATCAAACCTGTATAGGCAAAATCGTACTTCCTGTGAGACGGTCTTCACAAAAATCAATAATATAATGATTATTTATTTAGGGGAGGGAAAATCAATTATTTTACTATGCTTGACATTGCAATAATCTCATATGAATCTTCGGTACTGAGAATATTCGATATACGCAAGTAATATGACACAGATCTAACAGTGAAATGTAGGAAATCAGCACGAATTGTTTGAATATGCAAAATGGCGAAACGCGTAGTGTCATTGACTTCTGAGACTTGGGAGGGATGGCGGCGGACATGAAGCCAGCATAAGTCCGGCTAATCTGCGATCAGTCTCGGAAATTCCGAGGTAAATATATACTATACTTCACATTTCTTGCCGGGTGAATTACAACAATACTCCTCCATAGAAGAGATCGCATTTTGAAATGTTATCCCCTATTAGATTTATAACGTAACGTGTTTTTGACATTCTTGATGAATCTTGCAAAATTTTACAACCGATATATTTTTAAAAGAGTAATATGTCGCTCATTATTATTTCAAGGATTAGAAAAAAAAACAATGTTACCAAATTCATAACAAATATAAAAAAAATAGGTGATGATATTATGTAAGTGAAGTATTTGTAAAAAATATTGAATTTATTTGAATATATGTCGTTTTAAAGCAATTAAAGCCTCGGTTACAACTAACGGAAAGCCTACTCATTAAATTCGCACAGTTCGTGGAGATGTTAGGTGGCGTACCGCGCTGGGTTTAATTGTTCACATGCAAAGCCTTTTAATTACAGTTCTATCCTCCGTTATGTTACTGCTGACACGGTCGCTGCACTTATCTGTTATGCAACAAAAGGTTTTACTTTTACCCTTTGTCCGGGTAAATAATCAATTTAATGAATTGAAGCTGATGACAAATGGCTTGTTGGTTCGGTGATCAGGAGCATCAACTCGAGAGCTTGCCGGCTCGATTCTCGCTAGAGTAAACTAACTTCAATGTAATATAGTAATTATTTCAGGATTATCTTTAAAATTAGTATTATCAACGTAAGGTAGTAAAGCGTTTGAAGGCTGTAGTGTATAAGAAAAGTGGAAACGAATGAAATAGGCCTAGGAACCAGCGGTGTGGCGTATAGCTAAATACTTATCGGCTTGATCTGAAGAATCTAATATGAGGTAGTAAAGCGCTTGAAGACGCTATAATGTATTCATTATTCACATAGCGAATAATCGACCCGAGAAGAGCGAGGTAATAAGCGTGACAAGTGTAACGAAAGATAATCTCTGGCAACAGAAGTGACGCGCTGTACTGGATCCACACACTTACTTACGTTACCATTATTATAACAGTTTTTTAAGTATCAGACAGCAATTTAGATCGTTATATATCACCACTGTATTACTTAAGATCTCTATTAACCCCATATAACAGCCTAACCTTTTAACCGTTCAACGGACTATTTTATTTAAACCTGAATGTTGGTGCAGCCTGGTCAGTAAAATATAGTATACTATGTATATATTAAAATCCCTGATGATTTAACATAAAACTTGTACCGTTACATCTAAAAGGGTTTCCCTTTTATTTAAATTTGTAGACAATTTATAATATTGATATGATTTAAAGTACTTATTGCTCTACTCTACCCGCATACGAGGGTTGATAAGCGAGTGTGCTACATACTGAACCGCTTCGTGCTTAGATTAAGTCAGATATTTTTTGCTTATACAGACTGTGCCGGTCATTAAGTATACTTTGTGTGTATAATCATCATACCTAAACCTATCACACTTTATCACCGATACAAGATTGCGATAGCTTTCCCTTTCTGTGCCTGGTACTTCGCAAGAAGGCAGAATCGAGTCGTATGGAACTGAACCGGAAGGGAGTGGAGAGACTAGAGATCTGGTTTAGTCGGGAAATCCACGAAGTCATATTTTATACTACCGCAAATTATACTACAAAAGTACAGGTGCGTGCGGTGAAATAAAACGAGTTACGCGTAGAACAAATAAGTACAATTCATAACCGTATTAAATCGTGTTTTCTTGGTGTCAATTTGTTTACGTAAGACACGCCATTGCCGACTAGTTTCGTTGGCTGCGTTTTTTATTGTTTATTTTAGCACGTACAAATTTGCTATAGCCCACCCAGTCTGTGCCACATGACACTTATAATATCATAAGACTACATTATACAAAAAAAAAAAATTGAAATTCGCGAAATAGACAAAATATTAAACACTTTGAATTATTTATCGCGAACTTGTGTTATTTTGCAAAAATATGATTTTATACTCAGCAAAACTATTACTAATCTTTGTAATTATACTATTTTTTATACAAACATTTTGTATCGACAAAAGCTACAAGTAAAGTAAAAGCTTTCTGAAGCCACTTTAAAAATAAAATTATAAGAAACAATTTCTCTGAATTATAAAGCGATCATTACTTGAAGTCCCAATTTCATAGTTGAAATTGAAATAAAAACACAATAACCGGCAAATTTATTGATGTTTGATAACGGACTCACGCAATTTATAACTTTAATTACATAGCATGTCATTCATTAACTGAGGAATAAACACTACTCATACATCATAAACCTGTTGACACCATTACTGTATAATTTTCATTAAAAAAAAAAAACCAACAATTCGGACAATCAAAATCAGTTCCGTCCCAAAAAGCCGAGAATTCTCTAATCAGAAAGTATAATCTGATAATGAGCCTTTAATAAGTTAGACTGCTTAACATATTCATTTTAAAAAGGCAAGTAAGGCGCCAGTGCTCCAGATGTGATATTGCAATTCACACTTAGTTTAGGAAATGATAATTTCTTTTGAAAATCTGATTTAGATTAGGGTCAGGCTGAGTCCTCGATTAAGTTTGTGTTAGTTTCAGAAGTAACTGTGAACTGGCCAGTGCCGAGATGCGTAGGCGAGGCTTTAGGTTATGGTTGGATCATTATCCGATTTAAGTGGAAACATTATAGTTCGAAGAATAATATTAATCTTGCAAACTGTTCAAAATAATAATTTTTTTAATTTTTTTTTGCTGAGATTAGTAGAATAGACAAAAAATTGAATCGGCGACAATAAATCAAATATAATATTCATGGGTGGATTCACAGTATCCATACTTTGATAAGGACTTCTTCACACCGTATGATAGTCTGAAAAAAATCCTGAAATGCGCAAGCACTCACAAACAATAATATTCGTTATCTATTAACCATTTGGGCATTGGCAACGCCGCGGGAGTGGTTCCTGCATTTGGCAAGATGGCTGGGCACGTAAAATCTAATTTACAAAATGATTACCAAAACCATTCCGTTGCAAATAAAACCTCATAGAGTATAAATTACTTAATGGTACTTAATTCGCCGATCGCCGCAACATACTCAAATCTAATTCAAAGTCGTAAACCAGCCGCCATTGTGAAATGCGGCAATAAATGCAAAATGTTCCTTATAGACACCACAGTTGTCAGTATTGCGTAGGGCAATATACTTATTCTGTAAATAATAAGTAAACAATGGATAGTTTGCGCTTAGTAAAATAAAATACACGAGGAATCTAAAATTGCTCAGTAATAAATTTTGTAAAATTTTATTTGACACACAATTGTTCATGCAACGATTACCCTTTCATAGACATTTTTGAACTGATGCGTTTTTAGTATATGGACTTTGATGTATAATAATATAATATGTCACTCTAACTTTATGCAATTGGATAATTTCAGTTAGTATTTTTTTATATATGTAAGTGCATCGCATCAATGTAAATTTAAAAATGAAAAATCAAGCATTTATACAGATGGGTGCGACCCAAACACACGTGTATGAATATCATATTGTAAAGAGTAATTTCGATGCATTAATAGTGGAGAGCTAGCGAACATAATCTCGATAATTATATTAAAATATCAGTATTGCCAGATACGTTCCTACATTGTGTGGAATGGAGAAGAAAATGAAATACCATTATGGCATGCTCCGTGGATCTGGAGGCAATGGGGCGAGTCGCCATTTCATGTTCCTCTCTCAAGCGATGTGCTGCTACTGGCGAGAAACCATGGGTTTTCAAGGAAGATTTGTGTCATACATCCACGCAGCCTTCTCCTTGTTCAAGTGTCTCTTCTCAGAGGAGTTTGATGACCATCTCATTAAACATATGCTTGTCTGTTCATGATTTTCTGAGTGTAAATAGTGTAGTAAGTACACCAGTCCTTCAACAACGCAGTTTTATATTCAAAGGTCTGCGCACTGCTGCCGCCCAAAAGCATGATTATACAATCCATTCCTTACTCTGTAACCTTACTGTGTACTCGTATTTCGATCTGATATTCCTTTGGCAGCAGGCTGCAGAAACAATAGCAGGAGCTCCCCTTAGATCTATGAATCTACATCTAATATAGATACATATTAAATTATTCCAATTTTTACCATACAGGCTTATCGTGTATACTGTATGTTTTTAGGGGGTGGGTTTGAATTCCATTTGTGTTGAAAAATATATCGAGACTTTTCTTGTCATTCAATACTTATTGAACTAAAATGCGGTTTATAAAATATTCAATGACAATCATTAGGCGTTAAAGTAATATACCAATAGGCGTTAATACAAAAGACTTATAGCCTTAATGTGAAAGGTACACAATGATTTAAATATCAGGACAATAATAATATCAGGCAAAAGCAGTTTGTATACCTAATCAAATTATATCAATCAAGAAATAATTAAAAATTGAATAGATATTTATTTATCACTCATGCAAGGTTATTAAGATTTACAGATACACGGTTACTATTTAAAACATCGTTGTAGGTTAAATTGGATAGTTTCCAACCGATTTCATAAAATGCATCGTGAAATTCAGAATATGTTTCTTCAGGAAAGCATAATTAGTAGGCAGGTAGTACATACCGAGTAAGACATTAAAATAGTCCAACAATAGATTACCAAACCTTCCGTTGGGCAACTCAGACAATGCAATATTTCGAATAGCTCGTCTTCAATAGAGGATAAAATACAAGGTTTTTGTTTAGGTACAAGTGGATTTCTAATTTTTTTTTCTTGCTTCTGACGTAAAAGTAACTTTCATAGGTTTGTTCTGCAACAACAGGCAACGATTTACTGGACTTGCACGATCCTTACTAATAATGCACGAGCGATCGCAACAAACTGCCGTATATGTACTAATATACGTTTCAAGTTAACCTATATATATTATCTGTGTCTGAATAAAAATACACCATCTATAATTTATATAATTATTATTATCTAAAAAAAACTATGAAATATCAAAATCTACTTCTATTTTTTTAGTTAAATATTTTTTTTATAATAACAGATTATCATGAAAAAAATACATAAATGCTTTAAAATTCTATCAAAGCGACAAATGGTTAAAAAAACAAAATTCTATGACTTTTGAGGCACCGTGTATAATACTGTAAAATGCGGAGTTGATTGGCGATCATGAAAAAATTAGAAGCGCTCGAGATGTGCATAGACGATTGAACAAATAACAGTTATATCACAGCTGAAAACAGCTTTTTTCAACTGCTACCGACCACATACTCTATCTATGTAAGATGTCACGGGTGAACTGGAACCTGAATTGGCGAAATCTTGCACTCGAGCTATAATTAAAAAAATAGAGATTGGAAAATATCTTAACACTTCCTAATGTAACACACGTGTTAATGTATGCAAAAAATTTGAAATTTATTACTATGTAGAGATTTGGTGAAATTCACGGAATTTCTTCTAATTAGCATTATTATTGGATGACGGGGCTTAAATCTTTAGATCTGGAAGTTACATTCTCAAATACATAATAGTAAATGTATAAATTTAATAATACTGTTTTAATTTATTTCCATTTGCCTTATCTGATTTTTTAAGGTGCAGCAATGGTTAGAAGTACTGAATCTGGAATGTGGACCCAGGATTTGTAAAGGTTTGATCAAAGTAGATTTATTTAATTTATAATATTATTTTAGACTGAATCTATTTAATGTATTGTTGCATTTATTAGTTACGTAGTCAGGATAAAAATATAAATATATGGTACAACAAGTAGTTTCTGTTTTTCAGGTTTTTCGGCGACTTTAAATTCCCTGTAAGTGCGATTACAACACGCATTGTGCGCATGGTTTAACAAAAGGAATTCTTATAGAAGAAAAAACCATGTATTATTTCATAGTTGCTCATATATTACTGAATGTTTACATAATACAACTGGGTGGAACCATCGTTAATGCTAAAATGTTTCATACAGTCGTTTTGTGCACGCTCGAGTAGTCAGTAGTAATTTCGCAATAATTAAAAAAAACCATATTCCACATCAAATATTACGCATTCTCTCTCGTGTGAAAGTGAACATAAATTCGCGTTCTGATTCCTTAAATGTGCCGGAAATTGTTAAAGTATAAATAAGAAGTCCAGTTAGAGAAAAAAAAAATATTGCTTTCAAAATTTGGACTTAAACCTTATAATGCTGAACCTTACTGAACCGTTCAATAAAAAATAATGATAGCTATAAAATTTTGTCAAGCAAATATCAGACAAATTTAACAGCTTAGTTTAGTTTTTCAGAGCAAGTATCACATTTTTTTTATTGTCTCACCAAGTACTTTATATGATAATATTGAATAATTTACGATAGCATATGTATTTTTGGGAAAAACAGTACAAGTGACATGACTCGAAGTTCTAAAAATAATCTTATATGAAATGAGGTGTATCATCGGATGATGATTCATCTCTGATGATGCGAACTTCTATATCGCTTAAGGCTGTGGTTTTTAAATTGCAATAATTTGATCATTTAATCATACATAAAACGGTTAAAAATTTAATAGCACAGCGATTAAAAATAATATAATATATAGCTTATTTTTCGAGCTGTGTAATTATTGTTTAGTTCTTTCTAAAAATGTACTTTACGCTCATGTTCAAAATAATGTGAGCATAATTGTTAACAGGTATGAATCTTATAAAATAAAATAAATTCGGGTTTTTTATTGATATTTTTTAAGATGCCGTAGAAAATTTAATAACAAGTTTTAAATCCTATTAAGTTTTGATCACAAATAATTTTTTTATGACGAAAAGCTTGCATTTCAAGTTTTTTAAAATCATATGTATACAAAGATGGAAAAACTTTTAAAATCACTATATAGAGTGATATTGTAAGCAATAATTAATAGTTTGAAATATTTTTAATTGTCTAGAGGAAATAATAATAAAAAAAACTGAAAGTGTAATAGATCATCTTATCTTCTGCTATTAAGATTTATTAATAACGAAGATAAGTTTATCTTTGAATACGATTCTACCATTGCAAAGCTCTCGCAATAAATTCCGCTTTTTGTAATAGAAAAGAAATCAAATTATTTGATGCAATTAAATATTTTACAATTGCATACTAATAGCCGGTATAAAAACGTTGATTGGTATTCGATTATGCCCTGCTATGAAATAACATAAACAAATTAGAAAAAAAACATCAATAATTGGAGAGAAGGGGGCAACCTCTTGCATAGATTCACTTTGTATGCAGTTTCTTTTGGCATTTTTACGAGTAATATATTTACTAAATTGTATTATTCAAGCATTCAGATTGAGAAAGTTAATTTATACATAAAAAAAACTAATAATTTAATTTACGTAGTTTATCGTTTATTTTTTCAGTACTTTCAAAGCGTCTTTTAAATAAATATGAACTCTTTGTATGGTCTATATTTTGGACACCTGTCACTATAGACTTGAATAATATTGTTTTGTATATCAATTGGCAAATTCCATTTTTTTTAATGGCATCTATAATTTAATTATCACCTGAGAATAATGATAACACTTGCGTCCAATTTCTAAAAGTATTTTTTATAAAAATAAGTTATAATACGCTTTAAAGTTACCTACGATTTAGGAACAACTAAAATATAAATAAGAAAAATGTTTCTATTAGATATTTATGTTATAAGTCAGATTTAATTGTGAAAGTATTCATAAAAAAAAACATTAAAAACAATTAATAGATACTATAGTTTTATCACCACAAAAAACAAATTTTTAAGATATAATAAAGACTTTATTATTTTAAATGTGAACAAGTGTTATTAAAAATGCATATTTTTAAAACAGTACGCATTCAGTAGTTTGTTTAACTAATAAATACACCAGCCTGATAAAAAAAATCACAACAAGAGCACTAATATGAGTAATTGTATGTTATTTAATTATCATGTTATTTCTAAATTGCATTCCAACGAAGACAATAATTTAATTTCACAGTTAATTTTATAAATACAGTCAGTAGCGGCTTAAGCCGTTTCCTCTTGACCGTAGAAGAAAAAAAAAACATTAAAATATACGGTGTGTAAAAATAAGCAGTGAATTTCTCCGTTGGAGTTTCCTATTATGTATCTTATACAGCGCGTTACAAACACACTGCACGAGAGGCAAGAGATTTCAATTACCTGAAAGCGATTGATTGTTCAAGTCGAAATTTAATTGTAGACCCGATAATTGTATCTTCACTGATTGAAAGCGGAATGAAGCTTTTATTTTCGTTAAACTTTCTTAGAGCGTGGCTGAGCGAGGCGCCCGCATGCATTATCGTGCTGATGGTCTCCTGTTAATTAATCTAAATGCTGCGATTTCTAACTTCAAAGCTAAGAAATTTAAAAGGGAAATTTTAACAAAATATATTTGATTTGCTGAACACGAAGACAATTGATTTTAACGTGATTTTCACGTGAAAACCAAGATGCTAGCGAATTGATGAAACCGACATATTTTTGACTCGGATTGCATTGGCACGTACACGTGTGGGGATATGATTAAAAAAAATACGTACTGAAGGTTAACAAATAGACAGTTTAATATAATAATACATTTTTTGGTATCTTTGCCTAATATATTTGCTAAGGCAAAGTCATAGGCTTTAGTGTATCTCGAGTCCCCGGCTGGCGAGGTTCAATAACTTCTATAAACAATGTTTCAGATTTGAAGACTAGAGCACGTTTGATACCATGAAAATATTAATGTATCAATGAAGAGATATTGATTCAATCACAAACAACCACCTGAAGACTTTAAAACTTCTGGGGTTACAAAGCAAGTAGGAGCAGAAAAAAACACGAGGGAGCTTGAAAAGAGAAAGTTTTTGTATCATTGCAGCATTTTTCTTCCCTTGAACTTTTATACCAATCACAATTTTAAAATGCAATAAAGCTTATTTCTGAATTATTGCCTCACTCGAGACCGATCCCGGAATTCTATGGTCGGTAAACAACGATGCCAGTTATTGGACCACGAGGCGGCTTAAGATAATAATTCTGTGCAATTATAAGTTCTGTCAGCTATGCTATGGCGGCATGGATCTTTGATATTTGATGTATAAATCAATTAGGTATGTACAAACAAGTGTGTCGGTATACGAGTACGTAGAAATAGTCATGTCAGGTGCATACAGCCTTACAATCTGGGTGGTTGGAAATGTGTAGTAGACAAGGAAATTATATTTCACAAAGTGGAGTGCCGCTGAATCAACACTCATCATATATACTACTAGAATTAATATACATAATAATAAAATAAAAATATATAAATTATTTTCAACAGAAAGTACTCAGCGATATTGATAATAATATTATTGCGAAATGAAAAGTATTTTGTAATGCCCCATTTATGCTGACCGAGAATGTCGGCGAAACCGATTGCTTCAAAATAAAAAAAATTGAAGTATCAGTGTATATCATTTATTTTTTATAGACAGCAGCACTTGTAGATTTGAAATTTTCTTTAATTAAAATATTTAATTAAGTTTGCCCTTTCAGTTCCAAAATTTTATCGGGTATATTGCGAAAAAAACAATAAAAAATTGAAATCAAAATGTATAATTTATATTTGTTATTAAAAACGCTTTGGAGGTTTTTTAAGATTTCCAATAAACAGAGTTTCAATACAAACTTTCTTTTCCTATGATGTGTATGCATTGAGTCATTTGAGAACTTCTTTATGAGACTCTTCCTAATTTCAATAGCCAGAATCTAATTAATCTGTAGCTGCCATCTTTTCAGTAGGCTATTCACCAAATGAAACAAATGGCCTCATATCCAAAGAAAAACCATACAAAACCAATGATTATCGAGACTAAAGAACAACTGATCTTTCAGCAATAAAAACTGTAGGATATTAACACGACTTTTCAAATTCACATTTTAGACTTTATATAATATAAACTATTTTTTTTAAATTATGTACAATTGAATACTTATAATGACGTCTCCGAAATCATTCCAGATAAAAAATAAAATACGTGTAACCTCACCAAATTTTGTTTTTTGAAAGCACCTTAAATTAAACGTTGTCATTTCCAAAAACGAACTGGAGAAATAAAATCTATGCTATCGTAAATATAGAGCCCTCATAAATCCCACCAAGAGAAATAACATAGGAGAACTCATAAAGTTCCCACACAAAGCATCCGGGACTCCAGTACGCCCAACGCCAAGTTACTTTACACAGTTTTCAATGTCTGAACATTTCTGCAAGCCCCACAGCCTTAGCACAGCTTCCGGGTCAGCGCAGTGCAAGTGTTTGGATTTTAATCTCGTTTGCACGACACTGTTAATGCGCAGAATTCACATACATACAACGTCTGAGTGCATATTCAAGTATGTAAATACAGCATGCATGATAATTTCAATAATCTTGGATATTAGAGTAGAATCGAGGTTTCCTACTTTCTCACATTGGATTTGATTTGTCACGTGTTCCGAGGCGGAAGACTTTCTCGATCGGCAGCTGCCCCATTACAATACTAATTGTATCATTACATTTTATATTACACCGTATGAGCAGGTTGTAATGAACATACGAAGAATACGCTGCAGAGAAATTTCATGGTAGATTTTTTACTGAAGGAAATATAACAGTATAAAGTGATGTAGAAATAAGTAATGGAAGTGCGGATAAAAAGTAGAAGCAGGCTCTAAGAAACCGTGACGTGTTAAAAAGTGATTTGAATAGAAATGTATACCACAACCAAAAAAAAAACTAATAACTTAACGAGTTCAGTATAAATTGTAATAATGCACGTACTGGAGATTTGCTAGAAATAATCATTGCTATAACAGGAACACCCTGAAAACTCAATTAATAAATCTAAAAAAGGCACACTACACACATGTTTATTTTCATCAATCAAAACATATTTTAAATCCAAATGTTTTACATTTTTTGTAATATATTTTTTAAATATTTTATACGATTTTTCAATTCTTACTTATTTTAGATACTAAAGCAAGAAAAAAGAAAAAATTTAAAAATCATGGAAAAGTCATAATACTGAATAAATTTTATTATATATATATTATAAAAAAGTTACTAAGATAAGGAGGAACTTACAAATACAAAACTTATTTAGCTTTTCCTGAAAAATCGAATCCATTTTAAGACAAAGCTGAGCACCCTGGAAAAGGGCTCTAAAAATACAAGTATTACCTTTAAACTAAGTGAACGACCTTAGCGATATTTTATCTGAAATTTACCACTCTAAAAGTAGATTTCACTGAAAACCGATAATTATCTGGCTTCAATTATAAAAAAAAATCTCAAAGCTAAAATAAGGGCGTTTGCTGATAAAAATCAGCCAAATGGACGAAAATTCCAAGTATAGCCAAGATAATCACGCTAACAATAAAAAATACCACCTGAAATTAGCACCGTTATAGCGTTTTACATAAGTACATAATTTAAGCTCTAAGAATGCGAAAAAAATGAGTATTCCTGCACGCAACGCCACAAGAAAAGGCTGAAAAGTGTGTCAATTTATTAAAAATAGCAGTTAATTTAAATTTGTAGGCGCAGAGGGTCATTTACCTAAATGTAGATCTTGATTACTTGCGTAAGCATATAAGAAAGTCAACACTTTAAATAATTTTTATGGGTAAAGTATTTTAGAATAAAACAAAATTAATATCCCATTTAAAAAAAGGCAATATTTTAAATATGAAAAGGAAAAGGTGTGTTCGTAGGTTTCTTGGGTGTTGGGGCCGTCGATTCGTTTTAATCTTTTGCACAACGTTTCAGCTCCGGTTTAAAGATTAATTACGATTGCTCTAGTACCGGATAAAATAAAATTAACGCACATTATCAGCTAATAAATCAATGTTTAAATATATAGGAATCGCTGTTTTTAACATATTGTTCCGAGTTGAAGCTATGGGGTGGTGTTTCTTTAAAATATTGGAAAGAACCTAACCTTGCTTTAAATTCGTAAAAGTTTATAAATATGTGCGCTATAAAATTAAGGTACATTGATAGCATCAAATTAATACAAGTCTTCATTTTAATAAGATAAATTACAAACAGTAATCACATATTATATTTTACCTTCAATGGCATCAAACAAAAAGGTGTGTAATCTCTTATCCAATTGTTGATTAAATGTGGTGATTTTCCACATTTTTACTTTGTTTTCCACGAATGGCATTGCCACCTCTGATTTTGGCATTTTCAACTCTTCTTGAAAATATCAACATGGGAAAAAGGGTTCAGTCTTGTAAACCAAAATAAAAATGTCTAAAGTCACTAAAATATTTATTTTTTATTATGGATATAGAAAATATAAAATATGGTCAAATATGGAGTATTACGAATTGAATCAGACTGAGTGTATTTTTGGCACGTTGGTGGAATGGGATCGATGCTGCTGTCCTGCAGAGAGTGCGGGTGGACGGAGAGTTCAGAATAGAAGATCATTGGGAGGTCAGAGCTGTTGACCCGCGGCGGTCGCTCCTCCGCCACTGCAAGACACCTCGTCAATGGTGCCAATCAACACAGACATTATTCAAATTTACGTTTACGTTATTGATTTAGGTTTAAGGTATACTGCATCTGTTTGAAAAATAAATTTAGATGGAAATGAAAGACCGAAATCTCTGGGTATGTTTTGGCAGTTGCTATTATCAGTAAATTCTGTTTAGGCTGTATATTACTCAACGATTTCTCTGAGGATGGTCCCTAAACTATTCGCAAAAAATCTCCAGAGGAAAATTACAGTGGACACGTGGAATGAAAGATACACAAGCTCTCCGCAATGTTTTTTAATTCTGTTACGGACGCCGCTGTATACAGGAATACCTGCGGGATTAGCTTTGAATCAACCCAGCTCCTAACGGGTCATGGAGTGATGAGAAGTTATAGTTATAGTATAGTTTAGAGAGTGACGAGCGACGATACATGCCCTTGTGATGATACTACACCACAAACAGTGATCCACCTTGTGGGTTCATGCCCCATCTTTGGCCTTCAGAGACATCAATTGGAGAGCCAATGCCTACAGGAGGACCTGTGCCTGGATGACCTGAAGTCAGTGGCGAGACACCCACAGTTGATGAAGTCTTGAAGCGTGTCATCAGAACCATAAAGAGGATAAACCAGGGGGTGTAGCTTCAGTCACTCTCATATATAGCACAATTTCGATTGACTAGTTTGGAAAGTTTCCCCAAATTATGATGACAAACCTTGTACATAACAAGCAAGGTATCAAACCTCAAACAAATCTCTTATTATAAAATAAACGATAATTTTTATTGCGCTTGAAAAATACTAGCTTAGCAACAAGAAATAACTTAATAATTGCGTCGACACGCAGCTGCACATAATGCATAATAAAAGTGCATTAAAGCTTACTCGCTCCGTGCAACGCTAATAAACAGTATGTAGAGTATCAAGGCGTTCCCAAGCCTCGAACCTGTGACCCAGTGCTGGCCCGACGTGGCATTAGCCGTTCCCAGGCCGACACTCTCGTTAGAACACAATGCGATTTCTGTTTCGTTGCGGATTTTGTTTTCACTGTGCTCCCACGACCGGCGGCGTCGGTATGTCACCCAAGAACAGCTGTTAATCTACCTCAACTAATTAAAACACAATTAACTTATCAGTCTTTTGTTAAAATCACCGAACAAAACACACACGAAGAATACTAAAATGACACCTCTGCATGAACAAAAGGCGTTACAATTGATTTGGCTTCTTGGGAATTGAGCTGCATTAAATTTTTAACACTCGGAGACGTTCTTATCTACATGTAAGAACATTAGATTATTTGGTTTTTTTTTGGTGCTTGATGCTTTCTGTACTTAAAAGTTTCGGTCGCCTTACGGAGACATATTTAGGGATCAAAATCTCTGAAGACGATCTCAGCACATAGGAGTATAGAAACGTCGCAGTACTGAAAACTTGAAGCACTTCAACACCTAAGAAACCAAATCAACTCAAAACAACGCCTGCCAAAACCTACGAACACGCCTGTAAAGGCTTTTACTTGATCAGATGTTCAGGGTCCTCATAACTTCACGATACGTGAACCACACGCGAATGTCTTTTCAATGAATTGAATTAACAAATTTGGCACTACTCTATTCTCTTGAGAAAAAAAAACAGTCGAAAAACTAAATATAAATTTAAACGGTTACTATTGAAACATTAGCAATTTAAAAAAAATTACATATAATTTATTAATGTAAGCATTCAAATCATTTAAATACCCACAAATGTTAGTAGCAAGGTCGCTGCTTGTTTTATTAGTTTGACAAATATTCAGTTGTGTTTTTGCGGGTTTATTTAAAAATTTGCAATAAAGGAAAAAAAACATAAAGGTGCAGTTACACCACTGTTGAAGAAAAACAAGAACCTGAAAAACGATGACCTTAAAATGATAATTAATCATACTGTCCTACTATATGACAATCGATTAAAAAAAAGACTAAAAATATTTAAATAAAATAAAAATTGCCACGAGGTCAGTTTGTAATTAAATTAATCAAACGTAATTTTTAGATATAAGCATAGTTTTGAAATCATCTCAACATTACCAAAAGACCACAACTATTAATAGGGAGAAGAAAAGGACTATGTATGGAATGATGACCAGCTTTCAGGTTGCAGTGCTGACGTCGTATTCTACGTAATTTTGGACATGAAAAACCAGCATCTCTTCACAAAAAGGCCGAAAACAGGAAGAGTTATTTATTCGCAGTCTGCAGAAAAAAAAACTACGAAGGTAATTTAGATACTTCGCTTGATAAAATGAAAATTTTACAAAACAGAAAGATAAAAAAAAATATTTTAGCAACAGATGTATGGTTAAGTAAGAAGAATACATGAAGAAAAATTTTCAGGCAGTAGGGATTAAATAAAAATAATATTCAGTGAAGTATGAATTTGGGCACGAACAAGAAAAAATACAAAGGTAGGGTAAAAAATAATTGCTAAACAATATGCAAATATAAAGGGTAAAAAAGGTGAAAGAAAGTATAATTTTAATTGTGGTATATAATATATAGCAAGTATTTAAACAAATTCCTGAATTATGTAGATATTTATAATAATAACTTTTAAACAACATTCTCCTTGCTATTAAACTATTCTTCTTACTGACGTTTGATTTATTATTAAGTTAGAATTACTTTAGAAAATTATATGATTTGCTCTGATAACTCTTTATTAGGCGCTCTGTTCCTTTCAAAAATAAAGATCTGCATATACTCGCCATTAATTCCAATAAATATTGGAATTAATCTCACACCACTCGGACCCCCACGCCGTAAAAAAAATTCCACAAAATCTGGCAAATATTCTAATTAAATATCGTTTCATTTATTTAATATTTATTAAACTTTCAATTTTAGTTAAACGCTAGATTTTACATATAGACACCCTTTGCATATCATAACAATGAATTAATTAAAACCCATCTAATGGAGACTTTTAAACAATCACTTTGAATTATATTTTTTATATGCAAGTGCTTATTTGTTTCTATTCTTCTGAATCTCAATTGTACAGAAACGCATTGAACAAAGTAGATGTTTCGGTATTTCAGTAATAACCTTACGTTTGATTGTTCTTTTTTAATGTCCACAGCGTTAAGCAGTATCTTATTTCTCGTGTATGGCGAACAATAGTACAAGGACGCGCGATTTCCCGGTATTTATGCCAAGAACGAGGAAAGTTGCCAATTCTGACTTCATCATCACGCCAATCCCGGAGAAGATGGAAACGGCGAGTGAATTAGACGAATATAATTCGGCCAATCGAGCACTAACCGGACGTGAGAAATGTCTCAAATTGTACGATCCCTTGAATTACTTGTTTCTCCATTACACTATAATGTTGTATGTATTACAGGTAGTTAATATGAAAAATTACCTGAAATGGCGTGTGGTGAGGAAATTACTTTACTACTCAAAAATACAAATAATTTTTTTAACGAAGCATGTATTTTAGTTTTGTACAAAATCATCTGATATACTATATTCACTTCCATATATATTTTTTTATACAATCGGATTGTGTGGGACGTCATTTAAGGTTTTTAAATTCTTATGGGCGTTTCAGCATAATTGCCAACGGGCCGACAAGTTGTTGAATATTTGATATTATTCGTTTTATTTACCGAATATACTATTATTTTATTGAATTTTGGATGAAAACGTATTTAAAAAAAAAGCCTATAAATGTATTTTAATTGACTAATTATCTCAAATAATTGGACCAAATCATCAGTTGATAATTTTCATGATTCTATCACTAGTTTTTATTATATTTACGACTCATTATTTTTAAGTAGTATCTACATTGTTTTTTTTTTTTTTATGTAATGTAAGAAAACTCTACAAGTTTAATTACGATTAAATTGAGTAAATAAGGATAATGTATCAGTAATTAATATTAAAAACACAAAGAACACGTGTTACGAAAGAGGCGTTTAATTCCTGTGACTTATTTATATATGCTTGGTATTTATTTACAGATAAATAAGTAATGACGCATTTCAGAGTAGAAAAAAAAACTGAACAATTATTAACACGAGTCATTCCCAGAATCAAAGTACATGTTATGTAAATAAATTAACATATATTTTATTGCATGCAAAAACCTCGAACCACAAATCAAGATATTATTTATACCATATTGCAGTTTTAATATCATAAAGTATAATCAAACGTATCTTCCCCTGTAATTTTTTTTAATTACGTGGTTAAAATTAGTAAGGTTGACGTAGCGTTTTATTTGATTCCAGTGAGGTGCCTCGACTTCATCGACAGGGCAAGCTATTTGGCATTTGCAAGAAGCGAGAAAATCAACAAGGTTAGTTAAAAGTCGCACTAAAATCCAGTTTGTTTTTCGCGCACTATTTTTATGATCTGGCTGAAACTTAACAGCACGCCACATTTCTTGAAATAATTAAACACAAAAATGACCTTTCACTCAAGATTATTGGTTTTACAGCAAAATTACAACTCATCTCAAACGCTTTACTGCCAATAATGCGAAGCTTTCTAACCGCGAACCCCTCCATTTAAAAAGTGAAGAGGCTAACTATTAAGTGGCAAGCTCTTAAAGCTCGCAGGCATAAAATTATTTCATCGTACATATAAAAAGGAGGGTACACTAATTGGGAGCAACATCAACCAATATTAATAGTCAAATAGCTGGGAGATAAGTGATTTTTGTTTGTGGGCGCTTTCACTTTAAAAGGAATTGTTTAGATATATACATATATAATTGTTTAGATATATATACATATATATATATATATATATATATATATATATATATATATATATATATATTTGTGTGTGTATATATATATAAATATATTATGGGTCGTATTACTCAAGAGTAATTATTATAAATCATATTCCTTATCCCATGCGAACAGACGAACAAAGTTCTCGAACGCAAGATATCAACGCTGTTTAGAAATAAACACGGAAATTAATTAAAAAAAATTAAAGTAATCTTCTCATTTATAATGATTTAGTTGGTCTTGCAGAGGTTTCTCCGGTGACACAATATATTTCAATAAATTATCACGTAATTCCCATGCAATCGTGCGACATCGGGTTTGCGTAACGCTCGACAATAGCTTCTCTACGAGCAGCAACTGCGAGAACATTGGCAGTGCATTTAATAGTTTTCCAAAGACTTTTACTGTCCCGGTATTGTTTATAATATATATACATAGTCATGTTGTTTTTTTTTCTAATCAATATTTCAACTTACTTTGTGCAAAAAAACTCATCATAAAAAAAGGCAATATATATACTCGTACATCTTATTAAAGCTTACTATGCAATATACTTATTAAGTTGAAGCTATATGATAATTATTAAAATATATAATATGCAGGCCTCAATTGTCACCAGAGATAGTCGCAATTGGGTCGTGAGATGCTATCATCTCCTTGAAGATAAAAAAATCTTGTCTTGTTATTATATAGTAGACAGGTGATAAAAAATATCACGGATAATTGATTTCTAATTTTATAACGCAATCAAAACAAACTGTATTTAAACATCTTGTATGACTTTGACATATATAACATACACAGATACGTAAAGACTTTGTAGCCATTTTGGGTCTTTAAAATATACTGGTAGTTCTCATATAGCACGGTAGAAGACTGGAATACAAAAGTAGTCAGTCAAGTTCAAATCATTACGTATGCTGAAGGCAGAGATTCTTCAGAAACCTCGATCCCATCTCCAATAGCAATGATGCAGCTGTGACGTGACAAGACACTCATGCTGACTCGACTGCTTGACGTGACAAAAAATATGGTAAAACAATGTGTCTTAGATATACGAAAAATAATTAAAAACTTTCTGCACACAAAATAGACTTGTGTGAATTAAAAATGAATATTTTATAACAAATATTAATAGAATATAAATCGATAAGAATAGTGACGCAAATAACGCGTACGAGTGCTTAAAAATTTCCTTTTTGCTTTTTTGTCAATTTAAATTATTGTTTCGTATCACTTTTGTTGAATCAATTTTTTCTTACATTTATAATTTATTAACTTCTTTGATATATTGAATACTTGCTATAACAAAAAAAAATGTGACGCTATTTATAGACGACAAAATTTTATTTCTTATTTTTTAAAAATCATACATCCCAACTAATATTTAACAAATTATACACTTATGGTATAGCATTGTTTATAGAAGATGTGTTCATGTTATGTTAAAATATATATTTAAATATTTTCATCTTTGGAGTTGCGAGTATATATAAAGTTATAATAGTGTAGTACTTTTGTAAAGTTATATACAAAAAAAATTATTATAAAAAAAAATTGTTATGCAATGCATATGAGAAGAATGCTGAAACCATGTTTTTACACTCATAAATTGTGAAATATATAAAATTGACAATGCCACGTATTCAATCAAATTACAATATAATTTCTCGATTATATTATATCAAAACTCAATAAAACATGTTCAAACAAATAAATTTAAATAAACTGAATACTTCACGTAAAAATTGGCATAGTCAGTAAGGTCTTTACTTCACCGAGTAGGCGCAACAAATAATAGAGTATTATCGACGTGCTGAATTATACATTATACCTGTAATCTAGTCGGTTAACAGAACGACTGCCACAGGTAACCGTGAACTCCAACAGCTGGTGTGACGTCATACAGGGTGATTATAAAGTATACCAGTTTTTAATAATTTGTTTATCTGTTATCCAATCGGCTGCCGCATTGTTCTCCTTACGGTATCTCCTATTGTGTGCGGCCGACGGTTCACACAGGTTTTTGCACATCGAGATCAGGCAGCTCGAAAGATGCACCGGTTAGATTTTTATGTAATATTAATAATAGTCATTAAAACTTTTAGTACACGCTAGATGATATGATGCGTCTTATTAAAAAATGTGGAATAAATAATTGTGAAATATGGTTGTAAACATTTAAATTAACACAATTAGATATCATGCCATGTTGGGGCTGCTGCAAATTTAAAGTGACATATTTTAAAAATAAATAATTTATAGGAATCAAAACAATAATTTAATTACACTTATTATACTTTTGATCACAGCTAATTTTTAGTTGTAAAAACTATATAATTTGGGCTAACTTTCTTTTCTGCTAAGCGGCAGGCGTAATTTTTTCATTATTGTTCTTGCATTTCGATCCCGGCACTGATAAATGGAAGGTTTTTAATAACAACAAAAAAAGGTAAAATAACGTAATGTCATAGAAATTATCACTATTATTATAAAACATGGGGACGCAACGTTTTTTTTTTTTTTAAATAATGGTGGAGAGTCCTTAGAAACCCAGACAGGGTACAGACAAACTGACTTCTAAGTGATTGTTTGCATTAAAGACTTGTACTTAATAATAAAACTTGTGGTTTCCCATCCTTCCTGAAGTTTGAAGGTCCCATGTACCACCTCGCATACAAATTGCCTAATTGCCATGCGAGATCCGTACGTCAGAATACATCTTCAACATACTATGCTATAAAAATTATTGTTCTTCGAATATGTTTATTATCTTACTACTGAATATATTTTCCATGTTGAATCTGCATTCAGTACAGACGAGTTTTATTATCATAACTATAAAAAAATACCACGAATGTTAATATGACTATTGAATAAAATACAATGGTTTATTGTGTATACGATATGCACATATTAGTTGCACGAATATTCTTAACCCTTTAAACCTTAGCCGCGGAAGCATTAATTATTCAGCATTGTAAGCAATGTTGAAAGACAAGCATTTTCAATAACCCTGCAAGTATATTTGAAGCCTTTCAATACACTCAATAAATTATTTAATGAATGAATTTAACATGGCGCTGCAAAACGTGATTTTTAAATGGTATTGATTTCGACATAAAAAATGTCGTGTCACACCGATGTGACGCTTGCGGTTTACAAATTAAATGCACAACATGTCGCAAGCAACGCTAGCGACGCATACTGATTTTTAAGCAAAGTGATTGATAAGTTTTAGGACCATAATAATATTTTTAACGCATCAAATGCAAGAAAACAAAGAAATAAAGAATAAACTTTATATCGCACCTTATAATAAATATATGGTGACACCATGGGCCTCATAGAAATATGGCACTTCAGCTCCTGCAACAATAACAATTAGAATACTCAATGGATGGCTTGCAGGTCAAGCACTGACCTGAATATCCTTATAAGATAAGAAGTGAGTTGAAGACCCATTTATTATACATGGGAGACGAGCGAACGAAAAGTGGGACAATGCTCTCTCTAACTGCAGATCACGGTCCTAAATGTACACTCAAACAATCACTATGTTTAGAAACAGTTTTATTTTCACAGAGTTTGAAGGTTTTTTTTACTTGTAAGACAGCACCTTTTGAAGATTGCTATCATCTGCGCCATAAAAGAATATATTTAAGAAACGTAATATTTTGCAGGATGCAAAGTAATGTTACACGAAGGAAATAGTTAGTGTGGATATTTTGCAATTTTTGATGCCATCAACCTAAAAGATTTTTGAGCGGATTTGAATTTGGCTATGACCTACATACACAGACATGCGACTGTATAAAATTATTAATAAATAAAAAAAAATCACTAATGGGTTTACTTATATAATCTTTTAAAATAATTATAATATTACACTATATTTGTAGAATTGCTGCGATGCTTGAAAAAACTATATCAATAAAATTAAAAAAAAAAAATTATGCTCAATGATGAAGGGTATGTTTAATATTATTAGTAAGTTTTGTACTTCTATGATAAACTACTATTTTGAACGCTTTTTTTCTGTTTAAATGCCCAATAATATTCAATACTTTCAATACTCAATCAAATATTGTTGTGATCATAAAGCATGAAAAGCCGGATATTTATTTTATATCCGATTTAAAATATCTATTTGCCTCTTTATTTCCGTTAGTTTTATTTAGTTAAGTCAGTCGTGAGTAATCAAACCTGTAAACTTGATAATCGACATCCCTAATAACTGACCCACCAATCTAAAATTAGTTAATTTTTAACTGTAACCATAAAAAAACGCGTTGACCTCATATTTACTTAATTTCAAATATGTAACACTTACATAATGTTTATCTCATTAAAACGCCGTAATAACTTAGTAACAAATAAAATGCTCTTATGTTATTAAAGAACATATTAAATCTGATAAAAATAACGAGTAGATTAATATTACAAAATAGGAAACGATTTGTAATTAAGTAAAATATAATTAGTTATCTATATCTTTTGATTAACATCACTTTAATGTTTTATTTTAGATACGAAATGATTTGGCCAGAACTCTCCAAATGCAACGCAGCCAAACTGAAATCTGAGGGGAAAGTACTTTAAAGATTTTCATCACGTTATGGAGAAGTGTACTGAAGCTATTATAGTGAACAGTGATAATGATTTTGTGGCGGTGTTGTTATTTTCAGTGAAAGCGATTTTGCAACGTTTTATTCATCATAAAATCGAAAACTAATAACTTTTTAAAGCACTTATACTATTGAATGTATTTAAATAAATATTCATGCAAGAAAACATTCAAAAAGTCGTGAACTCACACGTCGGATTGAAATTGCTTACGGGATGTTGGTAAAACTATTTGCGTCAAAGAATAAAAATTGTTAGAAATATTCAACTATACATGCAATCCTTTAATTCAAATAAAATAATTTTTAATTCACAGCACCACATTATGGATTAGGAAAGGAGCCAAACAGCAGTCGGAGAGGCCAAAGAGTTTGCAACACTTTCCATGGACACGTTCAAGGATACGCCATCGCCTTCAAGAGTATGGCGTAGGCGAGGCTTATAGGCCTCACTATCAGGGTTGTTGTCTTGATAATGACATTTATCAATTTTTTTTCCAGTGCTTTGACACGCTCCTTAAAGGAAAACTCTTTGAAATACGTTGACCATGGATAGATTCTTCCTGACGGCCTCGAATGGAATGGAATTTCACCAAGTATTTTCTGTCAAAAATATTGAATTAATACTCGTAATATAAGATCTTCTCATTGCAGTATTGCATTATGTGTTGACATTGTTAAAGGTTAGGAGATTATTATTGCCACCGACTTGTTTTGGACTACTTAATTTGGGCCCGCACCCACAGCCTACGTTCTTCAATTATTACTAGAATATCACGATATCATGAGTCATGCTTCATTTACATTTAGTTTTGGTTTGTAAAAAATAGACCATTTCATTTAATTCAGCCAAAATGTATATGAACGTACTAAATAAGCCATCATCAATCATACATTTACATTGTCTCAAAAACATTAAATATTTCACGTTTTCTTCATATCGATAGAATATTAGAAAACAGGTTGAATAAACATGGATTTCAGGTTTTATTATAATATTATAACGGTGTAATCTTTGGAAACAGGTGCAAGTATTACAGTCACGATTTTACTGTCAATATTTTTAAATTAGATTTTTTCAGGACACGTGGTTTTAAAAATTGTGTTAGTAAGATTTGTGCGCTGTGCATGCTGACTGCATGATAAATTCTGAGCAAGTCACTGAAACGAAGTGAATCATTAGGCGATTTGGTCAGTCTGTGGGCCGGAAAGGGGAGCGTCAGACGGTCATCCAATTATTGATGACTGAGCTCGTCGGACCAAAACCAGAATAAAGAAATTACGACGTTGTTGACTATTCGCAAACATTTGAGTTTGATTTAGTTTATGGAATTTAATGCTTGTCAGAATACATAAATTGCAATTTATAAAGAGTGTACATAGAAAATACGGATTTTTATTAAATGGCAGGTGTTTTAGATACCTATACAGACACATGGACTTAAAAATTAAACAGAGTTATTATAGATTATCAACGTACCTTTTTTGTTATATGATGTTCTTGGAGACGTTGTAAAAAGCAGTTGTTGAATCTGAAAAAAAATAAACAAATACTTAGACTTTGATAAGTTTGTAGACACATCACATATTTAGTATGAAAAATATAAAAAAAATGATAAGAATATCATAAGAAATAAACTAATTAAATATTAGTATTTATATTCACATATTAAATATTAAGAGGTAATATTGTTTTATTTAGATGAAAATAAAGAAGTATCGTAAATGTGACATCCGTGCGAATCTTCAAACTCGATTTGAAAATAAATTGATGGGCCGAATCCGATTTGATACGACTATTACTTTAGGAAAACAAGAACCTGGAATGGAATTGCACAGTCGGTGAACAAAAATAGACACCTTTTTCTAGATTCGGACTTGATAGTTTTGCACAATTGATTCGGGCGTCGCATTTTAAAATTACTACAAGAACGTGACTCACAGACGCTGATGCATTTTTTTCAAATGAACCGCTTGGTATATTAACAAAAAAAACTATCTTGATCGTGACGAATCAAGAGGTTTGAACATAAACAGTTGTAGCACAAAATATATCTAAACATATAATATTATATTTAAAACAGGTGCCATTTAAAGTTGATTATCATTAATTAGCATCTCAATTCTTAGTTATGGGATCGAGTCATGTTGATGCTTCTAGAAAGGTGTAAGTGTGTATATTTTAGTCAAATTAGATTCATATTTAATCTCAAAGTGAGAATTGAGATAGCACGTAGCATATTTAATAACCCGAGTAAAACATTATCTGCCGTAGATTGTTATGTTTCTCAGGTCTTTTTTATGGAGTTATGGTCTGGGCCCTTAAGGCAATACACATACAAAAAATCGAGCCATTTAAAACGTGGCTTTATAATACCATAGATTGTCATGAAAGTCTTGCACAGAATGCGAAAATAAATTTTGGTCGTATTTCAGAAATACCTAGTAACCTCTTGGAGCTGATTGTCAAGGCAAAAGAAGCATAGCAAGAAAAAAATATAGTGGATGCAGAATTCGCGACAATGACTGGAAATCAGGAGTACGTTTGCCCAAAATAGAGATATGTTTAGTGAAATGGTTACCAACGTCCCAGAGGACGTTTTTCAGGTGCCTCTCAGAAGAGGCACCTGAAAAATAAGTCAAATATACAAGACGAAGATGTGTTTGTTTACATGAGTGTTTGTATAAATGTTATTTTTTGACCTTGATTAAAACCTTGATTATTTTTCAATATAAACTATGACTCACGAGTATGGAATCGTGTTTAACTTTTACAAGTTCACAATCGACTGTCTTGCTTGCATGGGCGTATCAGTATTCTATTCTGATCGAGTTCCATGCGTTCGTGTCCGCCATAGAAATCTATTAATCGTACAGAAGGAAGTGACAGGCGAGGTGATTAATAAATAATATGCGTCATTTGATTGTCCTAATAGAATAAGCACCCGTGCAGTAATGTCATGCAATCGATACAAATAAACAATTTAACTAGCAACCAGACACTCGACTAGAAATAGTAAGAAACATATTAACACGAATGGCATTGGGTGTAATGAGCAATTCTAGATTGCGTCTGTGTTTCAAATAATTAAGTTGCACATTTTGGGTGTAAAACGCGTCGATTAAATTTAAGTTAAGCCACTTAAAAGGGTTAAATTTATTTAACAAATATATGCGGCTGAAACCCATGAAATCTCTCAAAGTAACAAGTATCCTTAAAACCTGCAAACATAAGCAGATTTACTTTTGTATCTTTGTAATATTTTTAAATACAGTAACTTTCACTAAGGTTTAATTTAAAAAAAATATATTAATCATATACGCACTTATGCTTTGAGACTTACTTAATTTTTAAAATTTTCATAAATATGCAAACACATATACAGCAACAGGTGTTAAGCTGCGCTATCAAAATACTGTATGTTATGCTCATGTGAGGGTAGGTAGCAAAAAAAACCATAAAGTATTCTTGAGAGCAAAAAATGATTTTTTTTAAATCCAGATGGGATATCCAACTATCCAACTAAATACGAGCACAAGCGCACAAAAAGCAGTTTAAATTCAAGATGCATGAATTTAAACAAAAAAATAGTAGAACTGCACCACTGAGAGTTAAAAAATAACAAGCAAAAATAAATTAAAAAATTTAGGGTTTGGCATTAAAAAAAATTTACCATGTAATTAATTATTTGTATTAGTAATAAAAATATTTTTTTATAACGAGTGTGATTGTTCAATCACATAATGTTTAATAATTATATAATTTATTCGTATATCTAGTAAATATATAGTATACATGTAAATGTATTTTACATGTGGTGTCATTAAACCACGCTTTGCCATATACACACGTATAAGCACTTAATAACACATATTACAATTAATATACACAGAAGAATGCAGTAAGCATTATAATTCAAGCAAGTACACACACACTCAAGGAAAATCATAAAAAACACACAATTATTTTGCTTCTGGTGTCTCTCCTTATAGGAGGTTGGTGAATAAATTCCTACCCTGGGCCAATCTCACAAATTTAGCTGTACTTCCGACTTACAGCCATTGGCGTATATTCCGCATCCACGTAAGTATCCTCCTTCCAATGGCCATTTTTCCTTGGAAAATTAGCTGTAGGATGCTTTATTTTTTGTTTCGAAAAATATGGCCAAAATAAAGTGACGCTTTTGGTTGCAAGTTGTGTCGCGACACAGCCGAATTTTATTCGGGGTATTTTTTTATGGTTTTGACTATGTAATCAATACAAAATAGAACGTTACTGGCTAGTTATAATTCGATTGTCAGTCCTGTCACAGCATGTGTAGCCGGTTTTAAGATGCGATAGTAATTAGAAACAAGGATGACAGAGTCACGGTGATGTGTGGACAAGAGTACCGTTGACTCGAGTGCTTTATGGCGTGCTTCGGTCACGACATCACCGCAGGAATACAGAAGGTGTTAAACCGAATTCTGCCATAAGCGATGGGAAACCATCTGTGGTGCAGATCTCAGCATGACTCAGCCGGGCGCAATCTTTCGCTGCGGTATTTTACAATACAACAACGGTGATTTAAAACTGCAATGCTAAATCATTGCATTAACAGTGCAAATTTTACGCCCTATAGCTACCCACTTGCCTATTGGGTAATAAGCTTTAATTATGTATAAAATTATATCACATGCATTTATCTTCTTGTAAGCAAAATAGGCTGCATGAAACACAGCTATTAGAGTGAGCAAAAAATCTATGGAAAAACAAGCAAGGTAATATATACCACTTATACGAGCGCTTTAATCAAGGAAGTTTGCTATTATACGTTTTTTTATATAAATATGTTCAAATGATTATTTTATCTTGTAAAAATAATTTGATAATTTGGCATCTTTGATCAAGTTGATTGCGAAGTATGTTCGTGGTTTCTATATAAGGTATTAAAAATATTTTTTTTTAGTTGTAGAATCGTTTTTGGTAAATAAATGGTCTCCGGTTTCGATATATTCAATGCGATTGGGTATTTTATGGGCTGGGTTAAATTTAAATTGAATAAGATTGTACAATCACCACTGAGGTTTGTAAGAGTGTGAGGCCGCAAGAAAAAAGCAGGCAAGCAAGAATTTCGACGCAGCAACGCGTAAATGTAGCTGTGTCTAGTATTGGTACGTATTCAGCATTTGTGTAATTGAGAGACTCTTTAATTATTACAGAATTAAAAAAAATAATAATAAATATTTAAAATATGTACATGGTCAGCTAAATGCCTATTAAACTAATGCGTGAATGCCGAATAGTTAAGATCGTTTATGGCTTCAGTGGGTTCTATCCATGATGGCTGGCCAGCCACGTTCTTGATGAAGAAGACATGGGGAGTGCGACTGAAAAGTCAATCGACAACTTCCTGTGTAATTACACGTGAAGTCAGACCCGAAAAGGTTGTGCAGCGGTCTGATGCAATCACGCCTGAGATTGGATCACGGATCAGACCAGTTAGATCACTTAGTGGTCCAATTTGAGAGACGCCGGCTCCTCTGCCTGTGTTGACACTCATTGCAATCGCCGTGTTTTATTCTCAGCTGTGTGGCTATCATCAAATTAAATTTTATGATTTAAAATTATTCAAATTATAAAAATTACGGCATTACAGATGTTAAGGTTAACTTTTGATCGTTACGTTAAAATTTATATGAAACAGTATTCATTGAAAATACTTGCAATTTGTGAAAATATACAGAGAAAAAAACGGTGTGCACTGTTCCGGATTAAGCCGCTTTTTTCTTCAAAAGAGCAGTATTATTAACGAATGCCCCGTGGTATAAAATTCGGTTTTTATTGGGTGGATTTTGTGTAGAAGGATAATAAATAAAATAGATTAGAACAAGCTGCCGAGCTAAAAGATCATAGAGATTTTATATATATTTAATTTCTATAGTACAGGTATACAAACATAGTTTTATAAAACAATTATAACAGTGCTACACAAGGCTTTATCTCTACAAATATCTTGAACGAAATATTAAACTATTTTCAATCAATAACTAAATTCTTAGCCATGTTAACTTCTTTTCAAAACTATAATAAACTGAAGGATACAACTGAATTGAAGTGAAGAATATCAACTTGAGCTATGTGTATTCCAACATATTATAGTTATACTTTACTATATATTTCAGCAGATAAAGTCCTGAAAAATGATTTATATTGCAGGAGAATAAATCACAATATTGCCCCTTCTAAAAATGGTCAATTATTAGAGTATTCTTCCCTTGCTTTCAACAAATATTTCTGTGCGCACAATTTCAGAAAGCGCACGAAGTTTTTGGTTAGGGAAATTATTTTGAAACACTTAGTGTTGTGTCAGAGAGACTTGTTAAAAACGGACTCTCGTAATGAAGCAACACGAACGTAGAAACGCTTAGCAAATCGGACACATCTAGTTATAGTAGAGTGCGGGTCGTTTGCCGTCTCCGGCTGCTTAGCATTACTGCAATGGCGTGATGGGCAGAGGTCGGCCATAATAAATAGCGACGAAAGGTTATGAAATATTATTACTTCGATAGTTCATTGGAGTTCCACAGGTTGAATTGTAAGATGGTTGATTTAAATAGGTTCAAAACAAAAAATAATGAACTAAAAAATTCAGCTACAATGAACCTTTGGATAACCTTTAAACGTTACACTATATTTTTATCATAGCTTAAGGCAAATTTCATATATATTTGTCAAATAAAATGTATTCATTTTTACTCAAAAAATTGGATTCCCCGTTATTGGTATTTCATTGGTATCGCATTTCAGCACAGTATGTTTTGTGGCTTGATATGTATTAAAATTTTATTTGTATCACACATGACTAACAAGAACGTAATTGCATCAGGAAGTCGATTGATGAAAAAAAATAGCTGTGGAATAATTTACATAGCTCTAGAGGTATTTTATAAATACAGTTGTCTTTTCAATGACTACGAAAATATTTTAATTCTATCTTTATATAAATATACATACACCTGGCGAAGCATCAACATCGACGGCACAAGACAATGCTCTGCGTTTGGTGGGACCAGTAAGGAATCGTGTACTATGAGTTGCTTGAACCGGACGAACCAATCAATGGGCATCGATACCGACAACAACTGATCAATTTGAACCATGCATTACTCGAAGAGAGGACAGAATGGTACAGAAGCAACGAACGAATGATATTGCAGCACGACAACGCTCCGTGCCATCGCCCTTTCATCATCCAGGATACCATCAAATCTCTGAAATGGGACATGCATTCACCAGACCTGGCCCCTTCCGATTATCACTTGCTCCGGTCGATGGCGCATGGCTCGTCTGGGCTACACTTGGCCAATTTCGAAGAAGTGGAAAATTTGCTGGATGGATGGTTTCGGTCCAAAGAGGCGTTGTTTTATCGTCACGGTATTCATGTATGGCCAGAGACATGGTAAAAATGTGACGATACTTTGAATATACCATTTTTTGTATTTCTCTTGAAATTTTCCATTTTTCGATGATCGAAACACACACACATACACATGTATATATATATATATATATATATATATATATATATATATATATATTTGTAGATATATTGGTCTTTTTTTTTTTTTTTTTTTTTTTTTTTTTTTTTTTTTTTTTTTTTTTTTTTTTTTTACTGTCGGCCCCGGGCAGCGCTGTGGTACTACTTCCGGGTGCCGACAGCTGGTCTTTTAATATATAATATAATCATTCATTCGTGAGGGGGAGTTTCCCAGGGAGCGCACTTTTCGCTGCTCCCCAGTCTGCCTCCCCTCCCTTCTATTCGTCTCTGGCATTCTTTGGTGCGCTGAAAAACATGAAAGCTGAAAAGCATGAAAAAGATGTCCCGTGCTCTTCAGCTCTCGATCCTCTTCAGCGCCGTTTTTGTCCTGTCCGTGGGCTTCTCCTCAGGTCGGAGCTCTGGAGGCTATTTGGCGTTGCCTCTCGAGCTCCTCCCTTCGGGTCATGGTCTTCTCGGCAAAGGAGACGACTCCGTCCCAAGCTCGCTGGTCCTTGAGCATGGACGGCACTAGCTCGTCCGCCGTCCAGACGATGCCAAGGCTGTTCCGGAGTCGCCATCGCTCCACTTCGGTCGCTCCGCAGTTGAAGAGGGCGTGCTCTGCGTCGTCGCTGTAGTCGTCGCACAGTGGGCAGCTCACGTCGACAGGTCGGCCAATCTTCTCGAGGTAGCTACCGAAGCAGCCGTGCCCCGAGAGGAGTTGGGTCAGCCTGTAGGTGACCTGGCCGTGTCGTCGCGAGATCCACGGGCGGATGTCCGGGATGAGCCTTCGCGTCCAGCGCCCTTTGGTGGATGCCGCCCATCGCTGTTGCCAAGTCTCGGTGACGTCTGCCCTCGCGCTGGTCCTTATAACAACGAGGTCTTCCTTCTGTTGTCTCGCCTCGTAGATCTTTTGGCGTTCTCGGGCCATCAGATCTACCGGCGGCATGCCAGCTATCACCAGAGCTGCGTCTCCCGAGATCGTGCGGTAGCCGCATATTATCCTGAGCGCTGCTCTGCGCTGGACGCTGGCCAACATATTCCTGTAGTGGGAGATCTCCATCGTGTTTGCCCACGTCTCCGAGATATATTGGTCTGGTCAGTGTGCAGGGTCGCATACATTATTCTGGCCGTCACGCAGGGAACATTTGCATGCGCGCAGCCACGAGCCCGGTTGGGTTAGGTTGGGTTAGGTTGCTCAAGCAGACGTGACAGCTTTGTTCAGCAGCAGAATGTCACGACCTTTTGTCAGACTTTCACTTCGCGCCGGAGCACTTGAAAGAGCAGCATTGTGGCACTGCTCCGGCAACTACTAGAACACTCGTCTCTATTCGAGAACGTTCTGGGTTTCTACCGATTCTTTTGTGGGTCCGAATTCGCATGATGATTATAGCCGAAGCCACCTCTGCAGCAACCCACATAAAAAAACACACACCATTTCTAAACCACTATGATTAAAAAAAAAACGTCAAATCGGTGCTATGTTTATTGAACGCAATCGATAAGTGTTATTTTAAATTAATACTAATATGATAGATTAAAAAAATTTTTTTTGATAATAATGTTATCTTCATCAGAAGAGGTTGGCGACCATTTCACTGAGCATATACTCATTCTGAGCCAGTGTTCATGGCTTTCTAATGGGAAAATAGAATAAATAAAAATATAATGGTCTAGGAGTCTTTAATCTTATTATCGGCGTAACACGCATGCAATAATATTTATTTGAACGTAAAATTTAGCGTTTTGCAGTTAATATACTTTCTCCGGCTTTATGGTTTAGGAGGCCCTGGTATTATGTTGAGAGTGGCTTTGACTGTAAAGCCTATAATGCAAATGCAGAATACAAAGATAGCAGCTGTAATTAAAAGGCATCGGTATTTTTTAATTTCATGATTTAATGAGACATTAGATAATGATCTTTAGTCATCATGAAAAAGTTATCTCAGCTTATGGTTAATTAAAATTAATTTTTATATTTAAATTACATTGCATTGATTTCTAAAAATCTACCTGTATTTATTTTACGTGCGTTGAGGTCTATTGACTGGTATATATATTATATAAAGATGAGATTAATACACTTTTTACCATTGAAGGTTCTGGGTGGTCGGAGAATTTCCAGTGTAATAATTTATATATATTCCAGAGGTATAAGCACTATTTCATAATTTTCTGCTAATAATATAATTTGTATATGTGAACTTTATAAAACATCAAATGCCATCAGATGTGGTTAGCCTCGGAATGTGCAGTATCTGACCGTAAGACACACAGAACCTGAGTAAGTATTACAATAAACCGCCTGCGATTCCAAATCATGACGAATATCTGATCTAAATATTGAAGAAAGGTCAGCGTATAGGTCATGTTCTGAAATTATCATTCGCAGAATTGCGCCTACGTATCAGTGGTGTGAAGTAGATTTATAACATACTGCATGTATGTTTGCTCCACGATCGAGAGACATCCAATTTCAGATGATCCTAATTAACCGCATTATTCTGTGGGGGGTTGGAGTTCGAGCGGTTCGGAATGAACGGTTTTGGTTGTGTCCGACTTGTTTTGTTATATGCCAAAAATTACGGCTTTTTGAACCCAGAAGAAATTTATAGATTTTACAGAATACAAAAAATTGATTTATTAAGACGTGTAAAATTAATTAGTAGTGGGAGTTATGATTAATTTATTCTATATAATTTTTACAAGTTGAGTGCGGTAGATATAAAAGGTCGACAGCTTGATGTGGCGTATAGAAATAATTCAAAGTATTTCAATTGCGGTAACTACAATGAGGCTTATCAAAATTATCGGTTTTCCGTATGTGACAATCATCGCAAGAAAATCAAATACTGATAATATATATTCTTGCGAACAGTAATATAAGTTTTCATGATTTTACTTGTATAAAAACTGTATTGAAAAAAACATGGTTTAGGAGTTATTTCAAAAAGTATTTTTTTATAATTTAATAAAAAATATATAGTTAATTTAATTTTACAATTTTTTTTTTACTGTAATCTAAATTGTATATATTTGGTGATTCTATGAATTGTATCACAATTGGAATCTTACAAAATTGTATACACAAAAAATAGACGCATTTTGCTCTTTCTATTAATGTTATCCAAGCACGTACCCATTGTTCAGTTTATCTTTACGCACTTTTCCGGAACAATTTAAGAAAATAGAAAACGCCTGGCATGACTGTTTCCACTTTTAATAAATTATTTAACAATTTCATAAGACGAGGAAATGTTATAACAGAAACAGAATAAAAGAGAATACACTATTATTTGCAACAAATGTATATACCTAAAATGTAGATCGGTGATTGGCAATCTTCGTCCCATCAACAAAAGATACTTTTATATTTGAAACAATTGGATGGATGCTTGTAACTAGGATGAGTTTAATCTAAAAGGAGTTGACGGGATGTTCGGCTATAGCCTGATTGGAGGTCCTCTACATATGCTTTGAATTGGCAAGGGAAGCATAGAAACCTTATCGGAGGAGTCGGACCTCACTCTTTTCGATCAAGTTATTCGAGGATCCTGAGATTTCTAATATTATCTTGTCTCACTAGCCATGCACGTTCCCTGATTGATTGCTTTGATCGTTTTTATAACGTGCGTCATACAATCGTTCAACGGTTTCATCAATTGTAGATGTTGCGCTATTGCCTTCAGTTTGTCTAAGCCAGTGCTTCTCAAAGTGGTCCCTACGGACCCCAGGGGGTCCTTAGAAAATTAAAATCGATTTGGGGGTCCCTGAACAATGTCAGGGGGTCCGCGCAAGGTTTAATATAAAATTAAAAAAAATTGACACATTTTTATTAATATGGAAGTTAAAATAAATAACAATGAATATATTATTAGTGATTTTTACGTCATAAGTAAAATATAAATAAAGACAGGAGCATAAAATACAAGTAATAACAGGCATCGCGGTGAGTCAGGTAGGTTAATACAGGAACGCAATAGAATCGATACTTGCACCAACTAGTCTATAATATGAATTTATGTAGTTTTTCACCCAGGGTCCGTAAGCAAGTTTTGGCTATGAAAGGGGGTCCATAGGCAAGTTTTGACTATGAAAGGGTGTCCGTGGGCAAGTTTTGACTATGAAAGGGGGTCCATAGGCAAGCTTTGACTATGAAAGGGGGTCCGTGAGCAAGTTTTGACTATGAAAGGGGGTCCGTAGACAAGTTTTTACTATGAAAGGGGGTCCGTAGGCAAGTTTTGACTATGAAAAGAGGTCCATAGGCAAGCTTTGACTATGAAAGGGGGTCCGTGAGCAAGTTTTGACTATGAAAGGGGGTTCGTAGGCAAGTTTTTACCATGAAAGGGGATCCGTAGGCAAGTTTTTACTATGAAAGGGGGTCCGTGAGCAAGTTTGACTATGAAAGGGGGTCCATAGGCAAGCTTTGACTATGAAAGGGGGTCCGTAGACAAGTTTTTACCATGAAAGGGGGTCCACAGGCAAGTTTTGACTATGAAAAGAGGTCCATAGGCAAGTCCAAAAGGGGTCCATGGGCCAAAAAAATTTGAGAGCCACTAATCTAAGCATAGACCTTCCCGTCGGCATAGGCTCTCCAGCTGGTGTCGGTGGAAGCTGTAAATGGGGCATGAAACGAGGAGATGGCTCACTGTTTGTGACGTGGAGTCATGACGAGTCTATGAAATCCAGTTTGCGATAGGCGTACCTTTTGCCTCCATGTTGGTGCGGCGCCTGTCTCTTTCGTATGGGCGAGCAGGAATTCCCTGGGCCGCGGCGCACCTGCTCGCGCCGGCGTCACCTGCGCCCACAAATGTCGCCTGAAGCGAATTCTTGAGCGCATTACTTCCTCCTCTAGAGAAATTGGTAAACACAGCGGCGGGCCCGAACAGCAAATAATAAGTTGCGGCTGTTACAACAACACTTTTTAATTATGATTTATTTTAACTGAAATACTGCCCGTACAACGCATATTTATTTTGACCATACTGTGAGGACTGCGTTTCAATGTTCAACGAGAAATTAAATATTGCATCATCAGTCCAATTATCGTAAATATTTTATTCAAATATAAAAAAGCCATTTGTGCTTTGACATACGTGAAATACATATTAAGTAAATATGACCAAGTATACATTTTGACTCTCCCAAACATGTTAAATGAGGTCATTCGTTTTTAATTTGTTTTAAATGTTAAAGGCATATTATTAACTAACTCTGATTCTGAAAGCCGTGCCCAACTGATGGTCAGCTGATATTTTAGCTTAAAATATATTTTAAGCATTGAGACATACGGCTGGCAAAACCAAAACCACCAAGTCAATCGGCGATGACGTCACAGCCTTGCACAGATGACGTCCAGCTGATAGTAGAAGTGCCTTTGGAACAAATAAACTCACGCTTTTCGTTGGTGTAGCCGTGGCCGAGAGTGGCTGAGGTTTACTATTGACGCAAGGTCGACCGGTCAGCTCCCGTATAGAAATGGAAAGACATCAGCTTATACTGTGCTTTATAATGTATATATTTTATATTCTTATAAAATCAAGTACTCTTTGAAACCGTATCTCTAAACAATTAAAAAAAAAAAGTAACTGTAGGAATTGAACAACTTCTGGTGAATACCCAGTGTAATTATACTTCTTTGTTAAATGCGTAAATTTGCGTACTTGTTAGTGCTCCAAAATCCTATAAATATATATATTTTTAAAAATAGTAATTATGTTATTTTTTATAATAAACTTACTGTATAGATATCATTTTTATGTGGAAAAAAAAAAATATATGTTGAATATAATACAGTAATTACACAGTGCGTACTTTCCAAATATCTTTACAAAAAGTATTTAAACACCAATAGAATGTGACATGTTCGTAATGCTAGGTTTTACTTTAAAAATCTATATGATTAAAAGCTTTTAGCAGCAAATAAAGTCATTTAGAGGCCGTAACCTGATATTGTTTTAGTACGTGGAAATATCCAATGATTATATATACTCATATTAGATATGTGCATTTACGTGATGCAATTACTTTGATACTAAACTGGTGGTGGGAAACGCCCACCAGTGTTTACAAGTAACTTAATGTGCTCCCACATTGTGATCAACAATGTCAGCAAAATTACTAGATAAATTATAGATATTATTTTGGTACAAAATAAGTCATTACAAACAACAATGAAATATTCTAATGAAAGGTAAAGTTCTTATAAGGTTGCGAGTGGGCTGTGGAATTCTGCGATGAACGCACCTCGGAAAGTACAAATGTTAATAAATTTATTAAAAACAAAATAAACAACCACACAAATCATTATAACGTTCTGTATTAAATAGCAGTGGCATGCAGTTCACACTTCGCAGAAAGACATTACATGCCTAAAACATGCCATTGTGAATATTTTCCGATTTTCGATGTGACGTAACATATTCAGTAAAAATCAACTCAAAAGTTTTTAGCGTTTACAAACGCTGTACTATTTTTTCTAGGCTATGGAAGTGAATTATTAGTGCAAGAAGTGAATGCACTCGCAGCAGGAAAATAAGTTGACGTAACCAGCACATAACTAGAATTTTTTTTTTTTTTAAATGAATACTACCTATCTTTAGTGAAAAAAAACGCAACGCCAGTAAAAAAAGTGGTTTTGTCATATAAAATATATCGATTCCTAGAATTCGTTTCACATTTTTTTTAGCATTCATAGCCAATTTGTGATTTATATCAATATAAGATTCCGAGACATGTTCAATTCGGAAAATATATATTTTCTCATTCTCGGTTTCATCGGCGTAAAAGTGCGATATTCAGGGTCCCCTACTCTAACGTTGAGATAATCTTATTTTCTACTCATGGAGAAATAATTACAAAAATAATTTTATTGTGATCTATGTCAACATATAACAAAATACAAATAAGTAATCCTTGAAGAAATACAACAATAAACCCGAAAATCCACTTGTAGGTTTGTTTGTGTCCAGGGAGACATTCGAATAATCTACGTCGAAAAGCAAGTATTTCTCTCATTAAAACACACGCAACGACACAACTTGCAACCAAAATAAAAATACACTATCAGCCTATCTTCTTTTTTTGTTGCCCCTCCTCATAGGAGGTTGGGGACCATTTCCTTGAACTTGTCTCTATCTTGGGCCAGTCTCACCAATCCGGCTGCACTTCCGATCTCCAGCCACTCCAGAATTTCCTTATTTCAATGCCCCTTTTTCCTTGGACAATCAGCTGGAGGATGCCATACTTATTGTTGGGGAAAATAGGAGACCTATAGCGTCCCTATATTTTGGTTGCTTTTTATGACTTAAGTAAACTATGCACAGTAGGACGCTTTGGCTAGCTGCAAGATGTGTCGCGACGCGTGTAGAGGACTTTACTCTCATTACCTGGCATTTTACAACATACAGGAATACGTTGAACTGAAATCAGGTACAGCTCTATTGCATAATTTTAAAAGTATATTTATATAATTGGTGAGATTATATGTCTATTTTACGCCGATGCCGTAATGGCCGAGGAGTTTTTTTTTGCATCCAGCATCGTTCGGGACTTCCGGTTAGCCAATGCGTCGCGCAAGGCCACGCGGAGTGCGCCTGGACCGGCAAGTGTTCGACTCTCGTGCGAGGCGAAAGTGCTTTGGCGGACAGGGTCACACATTACACACGATGATTGTTCACGGTTCCATCCACGAATTGCCTTGGTGGAGTTTTATGTGTAACACATGTCAATGACACCGCCATATGTAATAATAATTTAAAATTTAATTTGACCAACCATGCTGTGTATCTTATTGTTAACAAGCTCATATACGTGGTAAAAATGCTGTAATCTGTAAATGTATAGAGATGTGTACAAGCACACAGCATAACTGTGGAGTTACCAATGATAATATATAGGCATCGAATGAATTAATTGTAATTGTAAAAAAAATACATCGTGACAACGTTTGGATGGTTACATAAAAGGACTGTGAATATTTCAAAAAAAAAGCAAGGTTTTAAGCCGAGTGGAGTTCGGCTAACTATTGACATTCAATGCGACATTTAAAGTTTCAAAGGCCTTGGATTGCAAAGTGCAAAAGGCAGAAGTTAACATACAATTATATAATATAAATAGAAATAATAATTTCAACGTACAAAGTGCTGGTGCATGGGTTATTTATTGTCAAGCGGTGTAAGGAATTTAATGGATAAAATAATCAGAGTTATATTAATGTATTGTTATTCGAAACATTAACGATTAAAAACGTTTTATTACTCTTCAGTATTTCTTCTAAGAATGAGTAGTCCTTGTAGCCTCGATTGTCAGGTATCATCAACCATTTTTAAAACCTACCAAAGTGAAGTGAAACCTACCGAATGAAATCTAGAAACTTGCGTGTTATAATAGCTTTCTAAAGAATATATTGTGTTTGATTTGTGCGAATTATTATTGTGCAATTTTTTGTATGCAGTAAATAATTAGTTCGCATTGATAATATTGTTTAACAATTTTATCAAATAGCAAAGTTATTGACACATATAGTACAGTTATTGAAGAATGATAAAGATTATAAAATATAACAAAACCATTCACCTGCATCAAGGCTAAACGCATTATCAGTCAACCTGTAGGTCAATCGTTATCACCTTTATAAAAAAATTTAAATTGAAAATAAAATCCGTTCATTTTTATGTTTTGTCTGGAAGGTTATCCTGTTTGCGGTTTATAGATTTCACGATTGTGCCATGCTTTCGTTCTCAATTCTTTGAGGCTGTGTTAAGGCTTTGTGCTTTGTAAAATGTTTCGAGAATTAAACATTCAATTTTTTGCTTTATCTGTGAAATCGCTACTAAAAAATATTGATGACAAAACTTTCTACAAAACACACGAACTTGGTCTACAAAGCTACAACATTTCTCGTATTAAATACAACTGCAAAGTATGTAAAATATTTATTTAATAACATCTATGCAATTATAGAGAAATCCATTCAAAATAGCTCATTAAAGCAGTTATTTTGCGAATATTTTGAAAGGGGTCGTTAATAATCTGCATTAGAAAATTTAAAATGTATGTTGAGTTAAGATGGTACTCACCTAGAATATATCGCAAAAAGAAAGGATTTAGCTGTATTTCTAATTTCTAATTGGCTTGAGCGATATCATCTGCGGTATGATTAAGTCCAGGATACTAAATAAACTGACCTCCTTAAATAGAAACGCTGCAATCTGTATGCATTTACATATTTTAATGTGTCCCTACTACAGTCGAGATTGTGCAGAGAAGAGAGAACTTGTCTTAAAACGACTGATTATCATTTACAGGCAAAGCACTTAACTAGAAGTGTTATATACGTGATGATATATGTGGAGTAATGGCTGAGTATAAACCACCTAACTAGATTTCTCGTGTCCATTATCTGTTATTAGATCGTTTCTACTACAAATATCTAATAATAAATAAAGCACAAGGTTTCCTTTGGGTATCCTGAAATTAATATATTTATCTCTACTACAGAAAATTCAGAGGTTAGTAATACATTTCTACATTACTTTGCTTAACAATTTTTCTGTTAATTTCATATTTTTATGTGAAAGAAAATTTCAAGTCTACATGCTGTTTATTTAAATATAAACTTATTTAGTCGTTAATTTATAAATCTGGTAGATCTAGTGGCTGGCTAACTTTTGAATAAAATCAATACAAAAGCAGGTGAAGATATGGCGTAATAAATATTAATATTACGAAGTGACCGGTTGTACACCATGTAAATTAAGTTTCGCTATAAATATTTAAATTAATTTTATTGAGTGAGACACAGTGGCTGCTTGGTATTCCCGTAAACAGAGATGGAATCTGAAACGGATGCTATTGAAATGTGTGCGAATCTCAATTTGAGATCCTAACAAAACCGACACGGCATAGTATTCAAATGCAGACACGCTCCTTACAAATATTATGGATTCATTTAAATATGAATTCATTAAAAACACGTTTATTTCCATTGAATACGAACTGAAATAAGTATAAAACGTCGGCTTTATTTACTACGAACAATACAATGAAAACAATGTTTTCTTAAAAGATGCTATCGTAAAATGTTGGATTGGATAAAAATAATATTTTCCTGCATCCAATAACCTTGCAAAGACATCAGGTAAAAGGGCAAGTACGCATCTTAAAATACATGGCATAAATTATCGACGACCTCTTTTGTACAGTATTGTTTTAATAATTCAAAATAAATTGTTCATATATATATAAAATCAAGCACCTCTTTAAATACGTGTTACATAAATGAAACGAAGGGAATGAGGGTAGATTGTTTTTAAAAAGACAGCACCCGATTTTAGAAACATGACACACTAATGCTGCTTTTCTATAGTATGATAAAAATTAAAACTACAAATGAAATATAAGAATCTAAGTCATTTTGAGCATTTGATGTTGCTAATTTGTAAATAAACAATTTATAAATCTAAACAAACTAATGATGTTTCTGGTATTATTTCATAAATTATAAGTAGATTTTCCATTAGCCTTGTATATTACCATAATAAAATGTAATGAATTCGGCATTTCTCTAAATTTAATGTGCGTATCATTTGCAGTAGACGCATTGTTCAATTTATTTTCCTGTTTTTGTTGTCATGCATTCGTTATTTGTCGCATTTAAAAAAATAAAAAAAAACAAACGTTTCAGGTTTTCAGGAAGTTCCGCGCCATCAATGCTGCTGAAGCATTTTGTGCCTTGAAAACTTTATTTATGAATTCATAGCTTCGTTCAGCATGAATTTATTGTTTTTTTTTATTTTTCGGTTTGTTTAGAGTTTTGAGATTGGGTTTTCTCAGCAACCTAGTACTTCCTTGTAGTCGGTAAGTCAATAGTAAGCACTCCTAGAAGCCTCTTACATTCAGTGCCGCGGGCGGTATGATCGGCTTCGAAGTCTTAAGCCAAGGTTAAATTGCACACGGACTTCGAAAACATGTCTAACGTTTTCAATTCACTTATTAAAGTATGCAGCATTCATATACTCAGTAATTACCCGGTGCATATTTTAAAATAAAACAAAAAAATTGGTTTTCCATGAATTATTTCGTTTTAATATAAACAGCAAACATATAAACAAAGGTATTATTCTCAAAGCGCTTGCACTTTACTCCTTTGAAATAAAAATAATTATTTGAGAAAATAAAATATATCAGGGATAAAAAATAACAATACGTGCTTGCAACAATAACCTTGTATACTAGTGTTTTTTTTTAGCAACTATTAATAGAGCCTTACGTAAAATGGATTTTTATGAAATAATTGCTTTGTAAATTAATTCAAAAGTAATGAACAACCGGCAATATTTGAAGTTTTAATGAAATTATATAAAGCAAAATATATAACTACAACGATTGACCAGCTAGTAATTTCCAATAAATGTTTTTGGTCGATAATTTTCAGTTTTTTTTTAATTTCTGAAATAAAGTACTATTTTTACGATAGAATCGAAACAAAGAGTATTTTGAACATAATAGCTACCATAATTTAATGTATATTTTAATAGGAATTTACCTGTTTAAAAATGCAAATATTTACACGCAATTGAATTGTAAAGTAAAATTTTTATTATTGAGATTTAAATTTGATTCACAACCATAGTTAATGCATATTTATTTGATCTCAATTCTCATCAGATATAAACAATAATATATGCTAAAACCAGCACCTATATCAGTATTGCGTTATTAGATGCTAACGTATTTAACGCGGTTAACATATTTTATGTAAATCAAATAATGAAACCTGCGTTTAAATTAACAATTAGCACTGTTTATAAGATGAAAAATTAAGATAACAATAGCACGAAATTTTTGGCATATGTACACAAATGTAATTAAATATTTATTAAAATAATGCGGCATTGTTTCGAATTGTTGTAGACGACATTTACGACAATAAGTTGGTTAAAAAGGAAAGAAGGAGGCCTCCCTGCTTTTTCCTTACTGTTGTTTGTGCATGGCTGCCATTCTGTACCCTGAGCGTGTGTAAAGGATCGGTAATGGAATAGTAGACTTGGAATGATTGTGGAGGGATGTGCTCTGGGAGTACCTTGTTGAGGTGGAGGGGCTCCTGATATTGTTTTAATAGCTTGCTGCAGAAGGAGTATCAGATCTTAAAATCAGAGTTTTGTATGGAAAAGATTATATAATAATGCTATTGGGCAGCAGCAGCAATACGCAGACTTTTTCTTCCAATATAAAACTGCGGTGTAGAAGGACCCGGACTACACTATTTTCCCATTAGAAAACCATGAACACTGGCTCAGCATGAGTATGTGGTCAGTGAAATGGTCGCCAACCTCCTCTGAAGAAAAGCACTTAATGAAAAGGCGGGAGAAAAAAATTAAATATAGGATTTTGTCATTTTATATTTTTAATTTCATTAAGTTAAACAAGTATTTTCACCAGAAATGGAGCGAAATGTATTTAATAAAATAATTGTGCATTAGAAGGTATCGCAAATACCTTATAAAAAAAAATATTTGAAAAGTAACGTTTCAATGTAACAATGTACCATATAAAACGCGTCGTCGTTCTTTGTCCATTAAACTTAATGTCTCCGTATTATGTTCAATAATGCGGAAAGCCCAGCATTTACAGCATCATAAACATGCGCAGGCCATTGGCGACATGCCGTGGCGACAGAACTTTACGGTAAACGCCATGTTATCCGACTGCAACACCGGAAAGAGATGTTTTAACTGCGCACGGCTCTCTGGATGGAGCCTACAACGAGGCAGTATGTGGGTCAAACAAGCTTTACTGGCACACGTAACTATCTCTCGGTACACCTACCTCAATCCGAAAAAATGTGTCAACACTGCATTGTCTAGGTATTTACAAATATTAATGACAATACAATCCGCCCATTGAAGGGCTGTATGAAAAGACAAGAGTATAATGTCACAACACAAATTGCCATCACCCAATCTTCTTCCAATGCCTCCTCATAGGAGGTTGGTGACCATTTCATCGAATATATTCCTATCCTAGTCTTACTACTTCCGATATCCAGCCACTGGAGTAAATTCCGCATCCACATAAGTTTACTATTTTTCCTTCGATTTTTCCATGGAAAATTAATATAGGATGCTTTATTTATTGTTTTGAAAAATATAGCAAAAACAGTAGACCCTACGCTTTCTTAGCGCGTTCTGTGCAAGACTCTATCAACCCACGGTATTTTCATGATTTTTTTGTAAAGCCACATTTTTAACACCTTTAGTACCTCCTTATTTTCAGTGTTTTTTTTATGGTTTCCCCAACGTAGACATTTATGACTCGGCTGCAAGTTGTGTCGCGATGTGTGTAGATAGATTAATGATACAATATAATATGCGATAAATTTATGAACATTAAAAACAGAACTTCTAGGCGCAGTGAGCTACACATAATTATTTCTCGATCCACCTTTTGCAGCCATAAAAATCACTCAATGGTACATTTAATCGTTCACCTAACAACTCGTGGCTTATTGAAGGGCTGTGGCATAATTATTTCCGTTTTTATTCCATACAGACATATAATAGATACTTTATAAATCCAAAGAATACCAAAGCTTTACGTGCAAAACCTAATAATGGGAAACCGACAAAACATGCTAAGTGACAAATTCCAGAACCAACAAAAAACGCAATATCTTCCTCTACATTTAAAAGTTAAGGTTTGATGCTAACCTTCGAGATATCTTGATCGATTTTTGTGGCTAAATTTAGCAAAATTCCCTGGGTTGTGTTTAGTCGCAGGTTAAACCCAAGTAAGGTACAAATTAATATACTCTATGTGGGTCACTCAGACCATGTGGGCGCTCCGAGCCGGTGTGACGACACCTGCGAGGCGACAGGTCGCATTGTCTTCAATGACAATCATGACAATAGTTTGTGCTATTCGAAATAATTCAATGCAATCATTTTATAAGAATGAATTTGTAAAAAAAAGACTCGTACAATGAACACGAAGAATCACTGAAGATATCATATTTTCTATTGTTTTTTTTATTTCTTGTTTCTTATACACATTTCTCAGTTTGTAGAAAAAATTATATCATACTTTTATTTTTATAAAATAATAAATAACGTATGAAATTTTCAGAATGCACCCTCTAGGCAAGTGACAAGTACACCGTCATCTATCTATATTGTTTCGTGTGAATATTTAACATGATTTTTAAACAAACATCACAATTTTTCCGACTGTAAATGGATTTGATCAAAAATTCAAGAGGCTTCGTCTTTTTTTCCGCGAGCGCTAAGCATCTAAATCCAGATAATCTCAAACCATGGGGTAGATAGGTATTTGAATATTATATTGAAAGAATCAAAGTAAATAAAATATTAGGGAGGATTTTTTTTAAGGTTTTCATTTACTTTGAACCTGAAAACAATTGATATTTTTTCACAACACTTATTGCTCCAAACTCGGGACATCATGAGACTCCGAGGCAAGAATGTAATCCAATGTCAAAGTTCTGTATAAATAATATATCATTATATAATATAGGCAAATCATATTTAATTTTATATAAAATATGGGATATATTGTAATGATTAAGTAGATCAGGTTCACTTTATTACAAAATGAAAATCACTATCACAAGTTTCTACACAAAATTTAGAAAATTTTATTTACCTAACTTTGATACATTAGCAATGGATTATTTGGTTTTTTTTTTTTTATTTACTCAACATTAGGAAAAATACTTTTTAACCAAACCACAAATATTCTTGTGACCAATTTATAATCACACAAAAACTACTTGGTTGTTATAAAAAAACTTCAATAAAAAAAATTATCGAAAATCGCCGTATACTTTTGAATGATGCTGATTTGTACGTTTTCCCATAAAGATCTAAATTGACACGGCGACTGATCTCAGATGAAGTTTACCGACCTATTCCGAATGTACTCATCACTTATTATCGAATTATTATTGTAGTTTTATGGAATAACAACACAGTATAATGATTGTTCACAACAATCGTAGGTTATAGATACTTCCCAGGCAGATAGAAGCGACAGTGCCGTCGAACTGAGCTGACATTTTCTAATTAGTATTTATTACCGAATTATTCTTACATTAGAGTTATTTTAGAATAGAGTAATAATCATTATTCTGCTTATTTATAGGAAAAAAATTGCTCGGTTCTTTGTGGGTCTTTATGAGTAAAGATGAAAAAGCATTGAAGATGAGAAGTCCCGAAGATTTCATAGAAACTTCGAATATACATTTAATGTATTATTAACTCACTATGTTCTTTTTATATATATAATCATAATAGAACCGTCGACATCTCTGAACGTGTTCTATAATAAAGATGAAATAGAAGTAAATTCGAGTCTCACCAAGGCATTCTAGGAAATTTAGAATACATGTATTACAATAATACTTATTACAAAATAAACATTCAAGAGATTGCTGAAAAACTGTCGGCAGATTTCTAAGAATCGTTTCAATCTTTGTGCGTTGTTTACGAACAAATATAGACCGAAAATAATCCGAACTCTGCCGAAGTTATCCGAATTCATTATATTAACATATTTATAAATTATATTACAAATAGTCTAATGTAATAAAATATATATATATACATTTAAAATTGTTTGTTTTTTCAGTTACACCGCCAGTTAAAATACGCCTTAAAAATTAAATTTTGTAATTGATGGTATATATATATATATATACTTGTTATCATTACTTTCTTTACGATATCGGGATCGTTAGACATTTGAAAGCGATTGTGTGACCCCTGGGTCGCTATCGAGGCATCTTGAAAATAATCCACAAATGCATACTCACACAAGGTTCACGGAGGTTCAACACTGTCAAAAGACACAACGACTAAGAATAATTAACTTATTTGTGGATATTATTAAAATAGAGCCAAAACCCGTTGAGTCGCTAGAAATATGTCATAAATGAGTAAAGATTATCAGATATTGACAGTGACAAAATATTAATTTATTTCTCCGCCAGACTGCAAAAAATTTGATATTTGTTTTGAAATTTTATATCTTTGATCCAGCTTATTTAATGTTCAAAAATGAACAAATTTCATTCGACATTACTTTTTACACAATAATTAACCGCAGCTTTTACAAAAGTTCTGTTTCAATTTGCTTTGCTCCAATCTTGCATTAAGAAATTTTATTTTCGTAAACAGTGATGCTGGAAATACAAATTGATGTTTACATTTGGGAATATAGATTTTTTAAAAATGAATAATATATTGGAAAATAATTATTTTCACGGCTACAACCTTATAACCCAATAATCGAATTGGCCCTGACCCTATGCCAAGCTTTGAAATCAATGTAATCTATTAATAAGTATCCAATAACATTTATTTTAAAGGAAGTCCACGAAACAGCCAAAGGTATTTAATGTGATGATTATACTTAAGTCAATTATTTTTCAGATAAAAACAGTTTACCATTTACCGAAAATGGTATTTCAGGTTTAATCCGGAAGAAACAATTTTTTTTAAATAAATACCTACATGTCACGCATGTGTTTAAACTAAATTAAGCATGATCTATGGTGAAGAAAATTAGAAAAAATGTATACATAAATCTTCCTGTAGTAATATGATAATGAGAAATTGATGTAATTACAAAAATATATTTCAAATATATTTTTTTAATCGGTTTAGGCCATAATCCAGTGCCTATTCTAGAAAACAGCTTAGCTTCACAACCGGTCGCAGCTCACTTGTCCTTTTCCGGATGCAGTCGCCGTTCTTGGGGCAACACTCCCCAGCCTCCGGTCCTGCGGCGGCTAAACGGCATTTCCTGTCATGCCAGTGTCAAGAAAAAAGTTAATTCTTGATGCTTTACGCAATTAAAAAGAAAAGCCTTCATAAATATTTTAAAACAGGTGTTTGCTACGCGAGCGTTGACATACTATTCAAAATTCCAGATGTTTTTATAATTGAAAAAAATCAATCGAAATGAAGTGTTAGAGTATGTATGCAAAAATTACTTCTCTAATAATAAAAGTAAATTTAAAAAATGAGTTACATAATTTACATATAATTTTTCAATTCCCTTCATTAATCTGTAATGGATTTCAGGAAACTGTCTAAGAGACCATGCGAATGTGTAAACTGCCTTAAAATTGAATCGTCGCAACTCACCAATGACTATCTAAAGCCTTGTACACACACCCGATGAAATCAACCTTATTTGTATCATAAGTAAGAAATCTGGTTCACAGTACTTCAAAGCAAAATCATGGTCAGTAAATATTCGTGTAAAATATATTAACAGATTATCTATAGGATCTTTACTATAGTATAAACGTATCCGATAAAAGGTGAAAATAATTCCATGTTATTAGATCGATTTGATGGCTATGCTTTTAGAAAAAAAAACAGGTATTACCGACCATGAACTCGCAAAGTAAAAGCTGTTAAATGGGCGTGTAATGATACGCATAATGTCATATATGAGTCGATGAGTGCCGACCTCCGCCGTCTGTCATTGATTCAATAACGCCGTGAATGTGGAGTATGGTGGCCATCGCATATTACTCACAGCGAAAAATAATAAACGATACTCTTCCAGACATTTTTGACTGTCGTTTTAATCAGGTAATAAAAAAATTCGATCCCCGAAAATGATCCCAGTTCTAGGACCAAAACGTCAGAGACAAAAAACATTACGCCGCATAGCGCTCAAGAAATCCTAAGACCATATTATATACTTCTGTAATATTTTTTTGTTAAGTTCTTTCTAGAGGATCGGCTGATGCTGAGTTTTTATGGTGGTGATAATCAGATGGTGTGTTAGTCGGAGTACATTTTGAAAATTGGTACAAAAAATGATGATCCATTGTTCGCTTACTATTTCTGGTTGATTCCGTCGTACAAATTAATAGAGCTTATTTACATTATCCTAAAACAAACTCCTTTGGATCTGGAGTTATCCGCACGTTTACGACAGACCCCAAAACAGGAAAATGTGAAAGTTTGCTACTCTATGAACAAGTCCCGATTGTTTATATTTGCTTCAAACTATTTTTAGTTTACAAAGGCACCGAGTCTTCATTGTACCGAATAGTAGCGGCCGTGGTATTGATGAGTGCGGTAGAAGCTCGACTACCAACCTTCCTCGGTCTGTGACCCGCACCGCTAGCCGAGACACACACATCGGCCACTCACTCACAATTATTGAACTCCGATGTTTACATTTGCTACAGATCAGTTAATTTCAAGCTATTTTTGGTTGACAAAAGCACCGAGTCCTCAGTGTTCCGAATAATATTGATGAGTGCGGCAGAAGCCCGACTACCTTCATCGGTCTGTGACCCGCAGTCGTCGCCGACGTCCCATGGCCTATCACAGCCAGCACTATCCAAAACACACACATCGGCCACTCACTCTCAATTATTGAATTATTTGCTACAGATCAGCTAATTTCAAACTATTTTTGGTTAACAAAAGCACCGATTCCTCAGTGTTCCGAATAATATTGATGAGTGCGGCAAAAGCCCGACTACCTTCCTCGGTTTGTGACCCGCAGTCGTCGCCGACGTCCCATGGCCTATCACAGCCAGCACTAGCCAAGACACACACATCAGCCACTCACTCTCAATTATTGAATTATTTGCTACAGATCAGTTAATTTCAAGCTATTTTTGGTTAACAAAAGCACCGAGTCCTCAGTGTTTCGAATAATATTGATGAGTGCGGCAAAAGCCCGACTACCTTCCTCGGTCTGTGACCCGCAGTCGGCGTCCCATGGCCCAGCTAGCCGAGACACACATATCGGCCACTCACTCACAATTATCGAACTCCGATGTTTACACCGCCAAGGTAAAGGTCAGGCAACGTACCCGCTCCACGATACTACCGGTTATCATTTTTATTCTATTGACTTTGTGATACGCTCATTATAAATAGAACATAAAAATAAATCAGTAAATATTTTATTATTATTGTATTTTTTGTTAGAAATATATGCATAGTTTTAAAATGAGTCACTCCACACACGTAGCAACAAATCGTGCCACCAACTTGCAGCTAACCAATACCGTCGTTTATTTAGGCAAAACCACTAAAAATACCCAAAAATAAAGGGACTATTGGCTTGCTGCAAGATGGTAGCACGAGTTATTTATTTTACATTTTTTGAGTTTAAAGGAGCAAGGATGTGATGTGAATAAAAAAGTTTCTACTTTGATTATTTTTTATCGCGTTATTTTGATGCAGTGGTCACATCTGTATGGCGCTTGCCAAGCTATATGTTTTCTGTTCTTTATAAACTTCACAAAGTAGTCGATGTCTTTGTGTGTGGTATCGGGACAAAAAAACTGACCAATACAGCGTATGTACACGGTTGTCGAATTTTTCTGTTTTTTTCTACAAATTCTAAAGCAATGGCCGACTGCGATTTACATAGAGATCTTTAAATTTTACGTATTGTGATTGTATTGTATATACAAATCTATCAAATAAAATATACAATTTACGGTATCCACGTTAAATTTCACAGGCCCATACGATTATTTTTAGTTTTCAGATTAAAGAATTTCAACACTATTCAAAAACGAAATCATCGGAAGCATCATGATTCATAATACAAATTTATATAAAAAGAAAGTGTTAAAGTATTCATTCGGGCGTAGTAAAATATTTAGTATTACTAAAAACTTGAATAACTTATCATTTTCTTTGAAGTGTCATGTATAAGTATACAAATAACCCACAGATTATTCAAATGAATGTGGAAACTCCTTGACCGGGATGTGTGGGGAGATCTTCCGACTCGCGCTGCCCACAATCACCAACCTGCTGTACATTCTGATAGATTTGTTGTTTGAATATATTTAATGCGTACTTAACTTTTACTATTGAGTATTATAAATAAAATAGAACAATATATCAACGCCAATATAACGTTTTTTACTACGTCAAATTGCCTGCTTCCAATAAAATACACGAAATTAATTTGCGTTTTGAAATTGAGGTATTTTTTAGTCGCATGCAGTTTCTTTGGATTGAACACAAGATATACCTAATACCATGTGAAAGTTCATAGTAAATTTACACAATTTTATTTATAGTGTTTCTTGTACAGTTTTTTGTACAATTTAAATATATTTTTTTAATCTTTCATAGATAACTTCGCTTTGTGATTTTTTAACTCCCAAAAGAAGCTTTGTGCATACTGAGGTTACAATCATACGAAGGTTTTTATTTATAAACAAAAAAATAACAATGACTTAAAATATAAAAAAAAAACATTTTTTATATACATATTTTGCAAGTTGGTGTCATTGAACTGTTTTTATAATTTTTAGTTTAGCAGACTGGGTAATAAATTTAACACTAGTATCTGATGTAATAAGATAATATTCATGTAGAATATAAGATTGTTGCTATTGGAAACACCTGGTTGCAGGGAGTTTAGTTCTGCATCAGAGAGATCACAACTCCACACCAAGGAGTAAGGAAGTATACGCTGGCTTGAATATCTAATACAGTACTGTAGTTCAACACGCTTGGGTAGATCTCTTGAACTTAAAACACCTGATTTAATGCATTAGAATTAAATCTTCCATTACACTATACATATTTAATGTGTATTACTTACACGAAGAGAACAGGTTTGGATCGGACGTAATCTTCAGCACGTACCCATCAGTCAGTTGCACAAAAGTAGACATAACTGTACTGGTTCTGATACTTGCTTGCTACTCCAATCGTGGTCTATTTCTTACATGCCCAAATGTAATCCCAGGCAGGGATTAATGTCAGCATTGAAATATGTCGTTAAAAACGTTTGTGGTATTTTTAACATGGTATATTAACGAATTTATCAGATGTAAAATACCCTATTCAATATTTATATAATGCTTGATAAAAAAGGTTACAGCGATGAGCTATATGAATATAGAAATCGATACAAATCATAGTAAGCCGGCAATCATTTGGGTTTACATGTAGTATGAGTTTTAATGAAAAATAACACGAGACAGAAAAAAAATATCATTCAAAATCATGTTTTTTATACAATTTAAAAAAAAAACTTATTAATTTTGTAAAGTGCTCACATTTGATAGATCAGTTGTGCTCAGATATGATTCTCTTTTGATGCTAATTTGTAAGTAAAATGATTATCAAATATGATACTAATTATTTGTCGTTTATTTCATATATTTTAATTCAGTTAGTAGTGTGTGATTAAATGTGTAACTTCAAAATTAAATTTTGTAGTGAAATATAATATTTTAAACTTACTAAAAATATAAACACAGAAACTTTTTGCTACCTAAAATACAAGCAAAAACGCCGATCAGATATTCTTACCACGGGCCTTAGGACCAATTGATTGCAAAAACCCCCCAAAGACTAATGAACCACAACGCGAGTAGGCAGCATTAAAACAACGAATTAAACTGAGTTAAGCCAATAATTACTGTGGCAGGTTGTGTTGGTGAGACTGCAGTTGATATTATAATGCACAATGCGCCTGAAATCCAGCTTGGCCAACTGCTTTGCAGCATAGTTAATAGACTCAATATCCTTGTATTGTGTGAATCTAACTTCTTGTTTTAGAAAGGCGCAGTCCGCCTCATTAGCCCCACCGACTTAGATTTGCACGAAATTCATTCATCACGTATTTGACTATAAACTGCTTATTGAAAATAATTTATCTATTGTTTTACGCTGCGGAGATTTTTTTATTATTTTTTATTCAAAGCAGTAAATGGTTTAAAAAAATATGGCGAGCCAATTTACGAGGTAATAAGATGTTTTTAAACTAATAGTTTACTGTGAATTTAGGACTCGTTATGTTAAGATTCTGCACATCGTAGTTTAAACTTTGTTGAATCACGCAACCACAGAGAATTTTAAACATTCTGTATAAAAACTAAGAGAAGTTTCCTTGGAGGGTTTCCAAAAAAATATTCAAATGATTAGTTGTCACGGTAGAAAAAATTTCATAATAGGGTGTGTAGAATTTGTTTTATGCCATTTTAATTATAAATTTGGGAATATTGAAGGTCGCTTCAAAGCCTGTATTATTATTCAGAGTACATGCAAAGAGATTATACTAATGAACATCCAAGAAAACGGTAACGAGGCAGACGCCAGACTTTTACCTGTAGACTTGGTCTTGCATGTGTGTGTACACAGTGCAGGTGTGAGCACACAGCGCAGTACGGCACAGTGTCTTCTCTCCATACTGAGATCACCTGCGCAGGACAGAGCGTGACGGCGGCTCTTCGCGTAACACTCTGATTCACATAACGCCCGGCCAGAACGATCGTGAGCACAAAAACACAACGGGCCTCCTCTACCGCACGAGAGCCGAGGCCACGCTCTCTAGCGCCGGCGTGAGCTGCCTGAAGATGGGCGGTGCCGAGTCACCGAAACGCCGGTGCGACGAGGAAGCCGCAGCAGAATACGCACTAGGTAGCATTTAGATTCAATAACAACCATACCCGGATTAATACTTATATACCAACACAAATCACACAAGCTCTGCTTCTGATATTTTTTTCCTCGAAGATGCATATAAACGACCCTTTGGATCAGGCAAGTAGTAACACGGAGTATTAGAAAGTAAATTGATTCATCTAAAGTGCGTAACTTTATGACTGCTTACAACTGGTATAGCAGCGTGTCGTGGACTGAATATAATATTATTGGATCTACAATGACAGACATAGTTAAAGGCACTTAGCAATGAAAGCCACCGTATATAGTACGAGTACTACTGAAGAGCTCGTAACCTGAAATACCAACTAGATTACGAACAGCTGAAGTTTTTCGTTAAAATTTATTGGCAGGACTGTAGCAGATTAAATTCAGAGATTTTTAAGTCCAAAAAAATGTAATCAGTGCTTTTTGTGCACATGGACTTGTCTTTTTTATTAGTGAGATACTGAAGTTACTGACAAATCAAGAATCGGTATATAATACGTATGCTTGTAACTTCAACACGTAATCAGTAAGTCTATTAATTCAGTAATGAATTATTAAAAAAAAAAAAAGATTATCTGAAGAATGAAGTCGAGTGCTTGTTTAATTTAGTAAGTAGTATAGGTAATAAGGTATAAGTAACAAGAAATTGTTTGGTAGTAAATAAAAAAGATACAGGAAGAAGCTATCTGAATATCATCAGCAGAATCGAGAAGGACGATCTTGGCTTTTATAGTAAGTAACCGGATAATTACATTTTAATTCAATTTAAGCATTGGATGAATTACGCATTATAAATGTTAAGTGATCGCTAATGACTTTAATGATCTGCTAATCTGTTAAATATAAAACATCTAGTGTGTTCTAAGTTAATCTGCTGAGAAAATGATAATATCAATATCGGATACAGTCTTCTTCGGATTGGTTGTAGAATTAGAAGATTCTGGAACTTATAAAATTATAAGCTGAAGTTATAAAAATAAACGACTGGACTTTAAATTATCTGGCACCACCTTTTTCAGAGATAAAATGTCTGTCAAATATTTTATCCTCTGTATGTTGAATGAAAATATTACTCCAAGTATATCTTCAAATGTTTTTTTTGCAGTTTCAAATGCAGCGAGTTCTTTTGAGATGCAGTTGATGAATTATGCTTTGAAAACTTCATGTTTAAAAAAAAGCAGTATAACAAACAAGAAAATTAAAAGTATTAACTTTAAGCATGCAGGTTGTAAATATATATTGTGCAGCACCTCAACGTAGGTCAGCCTTAAAGACCTAACATGTATAAATCGTTGTATGCATTTATGATTTTTTATAGTTGATAAAAACACGCTAAGCAGCAATTTCGAAATGTTTGCTATTCGTTTTAATGCAGTAATGGTGTGTTTTCCATGTGGATGAGGTCCATTAGTACTAGATAAGCTATCGGATCAAACATCCGTGTGGGAGTCGCGACAGAATACTACAGATACTCCCTGAGTGCTCCCATTGCTGAGGTTGTGTTGTTATTATTTTGGGAAAAACCAAAGATCTTTAGTCTAAACATTAAAATATTTTCAACTTTAAGGTATTATTAGAAAACATTGTATCCAAACAAATAAATCACATGAAATATACCCCATGTGTATTGTTAAATAAAATAACTTTAAGTATTTATCTCCAAAATTTCATGTGTAGATTCTTGACGGATTATACATGCATATTTATTATATATTTAATAATTATAATATAAAAACACAATGACAGCAATTTTAATGAAGACACTATTGTAAGGAGATGAATTGCAGATATTTTTGCTATATGTTATTTGTTACTAGAATATCTACTCGCAAATCGATATATACACATAACAAAAAAGCATAATTATTAAACTAATTGACAAAAAGTTAACAGATATAATTTTTTTTTATTAGAAGAAATTTATATTTTCTGATTACGTATTATTTTTTCATTTAAAAAAATAACATTTTTTTGTCAATATTATAAAACTAATGCGTTCGTTAGCAATTCACAATTTTAAAAGTTACGACATTGCTCACAGTGAAAATGATTATTTTAATCAGCCAAAAAAGTAATCTTAAAGATCATACTATACGTTAAAGATTGGGAAGTTTTATTTTTGTTATTTTCAATTCAATCTATCAAATAATTTATAAAGGGTTTAGTTAAATGAAAAATGTATTGTCAATCAAAAAATATCACACTGTCTTATGTAAGCGTTTGCACGTCCATTTCAATAATTCATACAAATATATTATTCTCGTTACCAAAAGGGATTCAATGAGTTAAAATTCTACATGATTGTTGCTATTCGACATCATAAGTAGTAACCATTTGATTATAAGGTTTATTAGACTTATCCTGATAGTGTATGAATTCATAATATTGTGATTACCTATTCAAAGCGCCATGTGAAAAAAAAAACACAATTTTATGAGGTGTAAACATGTAAATTAGATTTACAGATTACGGAATGTTCTCAGACACTTTTACTGGAATTTTATTGTTTAAAAGACTGCAAGATTCTGATTTAGTAAACAACTTTTGAGAATTGACAGATTTATTTTAATGATTACTTTTTATTGTGCCAGCTTTAAAAGCAAGAAAGATTTTACTCTCAAATCGATTCATGACGACACCAATCTTATTTCCCTTAAATCTGCTTTAGTGAACAACGTCATATACAAACCATAAAAGGTTTTTTTTAAACATTGTTGTCGACGGAGTATTCAATTCAAGAAAAAGTCTGCAGGTGAAGAGAATGCAGCCTCAGGTATAAACCCCACTTATCTCAGTGCCACTAGCCGGGAATAAAAAAATACCGACTGCAAAAGCGAGTGAAGGTATTCACTCTATTCAATTTTTTAATACAATGTTCAAAGAATACTAAAAATAGGCCTATCTTCAAACTATAACTCAAAGAGAGATTTCAGCTTATTTGAACATATGTTTTAGATTTATTTTTATGGTATAAATTTACGAAATTTGTACTTCGCTCGAAGGCAACAACACTACAAGTAAACAGCTGAAAAACAAATAATATGTTACATTGCAGGTGAATTTAGAGTTTCTTCATTCGATGCAATCGTTTTAACAGCGTTTAAGATCGGAAATAAAATATATTACTTCAAAGAAAGTTAATTTTTTTCGAAATTATTGAACGTTATTTAAAAATATAATTTCGCTCATCATTACAATTACCATTCCTCAAGATGAATTGTATAATCCAAACGAAATATAGAAAAATCTCGTCAGCACTAGTTCTTTTAATATCAATATGAGTAAAATTTATTAATATTTTCAGACATTGATAATAAAGGAAAAAACCGTTCCTAATTTTGCTCGAATCTATTTCCAAGAATACCTTTACTAAAATCTACTATTTTATAAATTTACCCAATAAAATAATAAGAGTTGATGTTGGTGGTTAAAATGACTCATATCTTCTTATATTAAACGAATTCCGTTACATTTTTGTTGATGGTGCTACAGCCATGGTATTGTTATGGGGCCGACCGACTGCCATGGAAGGAAGAGAAATTTCACGGATGTCGAGATCCTCCGACGGCTATTACGCGTACAGAAGAAAGTGCCCGGACGACAGCTTTTGATGCCCAATCAATCGAGCTAACACGAATCCATATTGGTAAAACCAAAAATATAAAGAAATAATACTAAATTTAAGTATAAATGAGGATGGTATCATCAATAGTAAAATATTCAATAGAGGATATTCAGTTCACCATTGAGGAGCAAAACAAATTTTAAATGCTTATATTATTTTCCAGTTTGGTTATGAAGCATAATAAAGCCAGCTGGGTTGAATCAGAACGAATTAAATATAACCACATAAACGTTTTATTTGTATATCGTCCGCATTTTAATTTTTATAAAATTCATGAATTTTACTATGGTTTGTATTATAAATACGCATTTCAATGCCAAAATGTTCGATTGACAATAATTAGCGTTTAGCGTGTATGAGTATTGCGTTTGATTTGTCGTCTGTGACAACTCTCCGCTTTTATTTTTGCGGTTGGTATCTATTACGGATTTTTCATGGGGATAGATTTCCAAATACGTGGATGCGGAGTAACACAAATCACTAGAAAGCTATAATAATAAAAATTGTGAGATTCTTTATTATCTTTTGTGTTGATTTACAATAGTTAAGGCTGTGCTTACAATACGGCGCGTGATTATCACTCGGTCCTGGCGCAGGTCGCGGGGCTTACAACAGGTAGTGGACATGGATGTCTCTATTTTCGTTTGTGTAGGAAAAAATATGTGTAACTAGAAATAACATTCTTTTAAGCGGTGGAATCTACTGACTACTGACACAAAAATACACGTGCATCGATGACGTCAAAGAAAATGTACGAATGCACTGTCACACGGGGTAAGTTCATTTTGTATCTCGCTAGTATACTATTAGTTCGCCTGTGAAGGTAGTATTATTAGTGTTAATATTTTCACTATGACGGTTGAATTGTTTATTATTCACGAACAAAAATGTCGTCAATGGACACGCGCTTACTACGTGAGTCGATGCGCATTCCAGTCCTGGCCGGGCAGCTAACCCATCCCGCCCGAGACCGGTGTCGGGTCAAACAATACCAGTATACTATCACACTTCATCAAATTAAATTATACGGCACGTATTCAATCACATGTGCTATTCAATTTTAAATTGTATACATTAAATTATTGCCAAACTACACTCCGGAGGGCACAGTTCATTTGACATGACTACTAATATGTTCGGTAAGACACCACGTGTAGTGAAGTTTACACAACAAAGCATATTTAATCAATACTCGAATACATCAGACTGCTCGTATAATTAAAATATAAGCAAAGGGGGGAGTGACATATGCGCGAAGTCAGCATTATTGTTACTATAACAAAAATATCAACGTTGCAATAATAATGGAAACTTACCTCTTTTTGCTAGTTCTTCGATAAAAAAATATACACTGCCAATCACAACACTTTTACAAAATCGTATTCATAAACACAGATGCAAAGAAGCGGAGAACAGTCCGCCGAAAGCTGTCAAACGCGTCGGGACGACCACAACATAAACAACAACAAATAAGTTCAACTTGTATAAATGCGCTTCGAGGTCTGCGATCACGCCCGCACTGTGCAGCAGCCACGGCGATGGAGCGCGCCGACTGTGCTCCGGCGGATGGAGACGAGCTGATGATGGAGCTGATGATGGAGGCGAGGACGGAGTGCGACGGTGGAGACGTCTGCAAGTGCTCGCGGCTGACTCGCGACTGGCGGGAGCGCGGCTCGCCCTCGCCAGCAGCCTCGCCGCGCCGCCCGCCAGCCGACCGCGACCAATTTGACAGGACAGAATGCTTTCTTTGAGCTCAACGGGACTTTTACTATTATTATTAATAAATTTAAGCGCCCGCTTTGTGATTCAAATGTACAATCATTTTATTTTACCGCTCGCTTTGTAATCCAGATGCATTTGAATTATTTTACTTTTATGCATTCTTATATAAAATATAGAATTTATGTTCGAGTAATTTTTTTTTATTTTTTAAGATTTGTGTTCACAAAATTATTTTTTTTAAATTTTCTCCGCCCTAACGTTTAAGCTTTCATTAAATAATTATGATATTTTGGTACTTGTTTTTTATCCGACCACCAAAAAACTTGTACCTAACCTAACCTAATATAACATACTGGCACATACAAATACGCCAAATACAAAAAAAATCTTTTTAATAATACTTTACCTGTTTAAAATAGTATTTTAAGGCATGCGGTGATTTATTGCTTCTATACTTGTATCATTCGTATCCTTTGCCCTAGTAAGCGATTTTTGTATAAAGTAAAGTCGTTGAAGTCACAACACTCGACTAATTTTAAATCATCGCTTAAAATATGCGGTCAAAGGAATCTGGATATAGATATGCAGAAAATGTGGTAGATTAATTAGTCTCTTTTTATACTTTACGCTAATGGACAGGTAAGCAAAGATTTCTCGGAAAATGAATACCTTGAGTTTTCTACAGGAAACCAAGGTAGACGTTTTTTTAGAGTAATTGCTTTACCTACCCAAGGCTTGTCGGAGTATCGCAAGTACATCTTCAAACACCTTCCGTTTCTTTTACAGAGATCACTCAAGACCGTGACGTACTTACAAAATAATTACAATTAAAACCTATTAGGTAGAAATCTTTCTTCTTTTGTAATCTGATTGTAAAATAATCTACTCTTTGAAAAGTATTATTGTTTTCTTAATCTTGAATCTAAATTTTATAATCAGCTACCAACTTCCATCCATTTTTAACAATGCACAAAACACTAATCTGCTAGGCATATTTTTAACAATAATTAATCTTCCTCGGTATGTAAATAATTTATGTAAGTGTGAGCATAGACTCATAAAGATACATGTACAAAGTACTTGCAAATATAGTTTTTTTTTTTAAATAAACTTGTAATCATTATTTATGCTTATTTAACACGTGTCTTTGAATTCAATATTGTTTATAGATTATAAATTTTAATGAAACTGACCGCAAATCGGATGCGATCGCGATCCGTTGGTTGACTTCAACGTTCATTGTATAGATTCTGGTCACGCAAAAATGCTAGCTTGAAAATGTTATTTATCAACTTTTACATAACGAAAGGAGTGTCTGGCATTGCCTAACATCTGGGCACAAACTGAACCTTTCAAACAGCAAATATAAAATATACGCAACCGATAATAACTGTTAAAGGTAAGATAATTGAATAATGATAAAAATATTTTTAATTATAAACCAAACTCTCTGATACTAAAAATAAAATTCAGATAATGTTTGGTTGCTACGCTTAATTATTGCTGCACACGGAAATTATTAAGCTATTAGCCGCGGTTTAAATATCACGTTAATAAAAATCAATAAACAATATAACTGTAATTCATCAATACGCAGAGTATATTTGTTGATTTTCAACATGGAGCGTAGAAAATCCGAAACGTATTAGGAAATATTTGAATGCTCTATTGTAACAAATTTCACTCACGCTCGGTGGTCAGTACCATGGAAGAATGTAGGTAAAATGCACTTCTCCACATAACACCACATTATGTACCTCACTAGGCATGGCGTTACGTGGACAGATACCTAAATCATTACATAAAAATTGGCGTAACACGTAGATTGGTGATGAAATTGCAGCTCCATATTGTGCGCCGTCTTCTGCGTATCGTGCCAGGAAGAGTTGGATATTTCGCTTCTGACAGTAATTGGCTGTGTCGAAGGTAACTTATTCCATCACCGTCTGGTGCCGGACTGCGTCGAATGCGATGGTGAATCCACTGACAAGCTTATATTTCCTCTTGTATATTAATTTTGAAGAGGTTTGAAAATATTTTTAATATGTTTAACAAACAAAGAAAAAGTGAGAACAAAGAAAAAGATCCAATTCGAAGGGTTCTAATAAGCATTTCAGCTTTATATCGCAAGCATTGACTATATCACAAATGAAAGAGTCTAGCACGTGGCGTGCAAAGAAAGAGAACTCCTGACGATGCCAAACAATCGTAAGATTTGGCCATATTTAGGAATACCAAAAAAAAAATCAAAGGAAAAATAAATTTAACGTAGATGCGGAATTTGAGACAGTAGCTGGAAGTCTGGATTACAGCCGAATTAATAGGAAAGGCCCCAGGTAAGCTTCCTGATTATACAAAGAGTTCTGTGGTGCGAAAATTACCTACGCCTGCCCCGTCTGGGCATACACCCCCCCAGAGAGAAACAAACCACTCCAGATTATCTAAAACTAAATCCTCCGATGGGCATTTAACGCCCCTTGGTTCATCCAAAATGCCAAACGCCATCGAGACACCAATTTACAAACAATCTATGAAGTCATCATCGACCTTGCAGACTCCTTTTGTAATTCCATAGCCCCAGTACCAAACCCCTCCATCAATTCACTCCTCGAGAAGACTGAAGAATACCAAAATAGTAAATAGAAGGCATTGAAGGAGGCACACTCTTCTGTTGTGCCGAAAAAGCCCAAGAAGAAGAAGAAGAGTTCTGTTTAGCCTTTGACTCGGTAGCAGTCGATGGTTGGCCGACACTCTTAGCCCTACATTTTTGTAGTTCTGTCGCTTTCTCGGTCACGCTACTGCGTCTCAAGCTATTGTACTGTGAGATTTACGTTCGCAGAGTCAAGCCTATACTTAGAACCAGTGTGCACCTGGCTATCTTTTTGTTCCCAAGGGATGATAATAAAATCTGTGGTCAATGCTAGGCCGGATATAACTCATCGTCTGATCTTTAAAACTTGTATTCCGACGAGAGGGTAGATATTTTTAATTGCAGGTTGACAATACATTTTTTAGGTTTTTAGAATTCCTGCGTTTTCGTGGATTCAAGTGCACCACTCTGAGATCCAGGTTAGTGTGAATTAATTTATTAAATACTTATTTATCCTTATAGCTTATTCCGAATTGGGTATCACTCTTTTTCGATTCTAATATTTTATATTTCTTCCTTATCAGAACAAGTTCTGAATAATATGGAGATATTTCATCGTTGTACACTTTGCAGGCCATTTCACATTCCGGGCATGTTTTCCTACCGCGAGACGCTTCGGATTCAATAACTGCTATTTTGACATCCGAAAACGTGTCCGATCGGTCTCTATTTATTATTTTTACAGACTATTATACTCGCTTCTTTGGTTTTCAGGTATTTCCTTATTATGTTTAGCACGCATAGTCCATTTCTTGTTTTATTTGGATTTCACATATTTACATTTTTTATGTTGTTATTGTGATTAATATTCGTTTATTACAAGATTGATTGATATCAGTGGAAATCTAGCACGAGACTAACGACCAAACATTTTTTTTCACGTAAAAATGCAACTCTCTTGCTTCCAGTTTTTTTATGATTTTCCTTGTATTCAACAAGTTAAATTTCGGAGACGAAACATCTAGGCACAGTCACAATGGTTTTTTATCGCTTACATATCTGTCTCTTTTACTTGCTGTTATGCACTTTCCATGTTAAGATTATCTTTACTTAGATATCTTTCATAGAGAATAGGGGAAATAGCGTGACATACTATTTATATATGTATAATAAAAACTAAATAAAACCTGACATTGTTCCATATCCACCATTGATCCGATTCCACGTCTCGGTGGATTCTCTTTGACTAAAATGAAGGTACCCGCGACGCCAGTAAATTATAATTTCATTATAAATGCACCAATTGGATGCAATAAATCTACAGCAACCGGAGTGTGTCCATCTTTAATGCAATTAAAAACTTTTTATACCAAGTTAAGAGGTTACTTGGCCGCTTTTTCTTGCTGAGATTTTTTTTGTTGACAACTCCTCGTTTCATATTCAAAAGAGAAAGAATTCCTAATGAATATTATGTTTATAATCACTATTCACGTGAATTTATTATTTTCGGAAAGATGGAGATATTTAATGACTCTCTCTCTCGTAGTGTTATTTTTTTTGATGATTGAGTCGCCAGTGGTGTGCCGTACTTTTAGTGACAATGCAGGTCCATTTGTATTTACGCGCAACTCAAAATAACAACAGTTCATTAACAAAATAGCAGGTAATATAAACGTTTTCATATTTTATAGGGTGCGACATTTTGCATAATATAAAGAACCTCCAATCTTTTCAATGTAAAACAAACTAATAATTTCGACCGGGACTTTAAGTCATCTTAAAAATTAAATACAAACAACGTGGTTATTGTCACCTGACGATGACCAAGTACATTCGTTGATTATGGTTAACTTCTTATTTGTGAATTCTTTAACCCTTAACGAGATATCGAGACAGCACGGAGAACATATTTTAGGGATATCCGAGGAATAAAATCCCTTGATGAAGCAGATGACTGTTCTTGGGAAAAGTTGCTACAGTCCATTAAAGTACCTACGCCTGTTGCAATCTATGTTACTTGCCTATTTTGTAAGCGCTTCGATAGAAAAACAACATCTAAATTTGTCACAGATTCAGCTGTAAGTGTTTATTGCGAATGGAATCATCTGAACGAGCAAATAGATCGAAATTTGTTAAAATTTGCGTAATACGATATGCCGCCTTTGCTGGAACCATCTATGCACGAAGCCGGAGGGACCAAAGTACAAAGCCGCTGAGATTGGCCTAGATACACAAACATAACATCTACATCTATAATAACTACCCATCAAATATTTTTTTATATGAATAAAAAACAATGTGGCGTAATACATCGTACTATATTCAATTTAAATAAAACTCTAATACTCTTTCACTATCATTGTAAAACAGACATCAGAATTATTATATCACTAAGTAAAGTATGTAACTCTTCAATTGAAACTCTTGCGTCAAGTTACAGTGATTCAATAAGACATTTAAGGAAGGTCCGAGCTATAATATCTGCCTGGTGCTTTAATAAATAATGTTACACGGCACAGTGAATTTTAATATGAGGACTTTGATATCAAATCACGCGTCAAGAGTGGAGTATAATTTGTAATAAAAACAATCTAGTACATTCCCTCAAGCATCATTTAGAGGTGGCGTAGATTCCGAGCCGATCAGAATTCAGAGACGAAAGTCAATAGTCAATAGGTACTTTTAATATTTACTCAATATTTTAGGTTTGATTGGCTTCTCATTCGTGTTTCCAGATACGGTTGATTACTCGAACAGCTCTTTTTGTGTTGTTTTGGTTGACTTTAGGAGGCGCCGCTGGACAGCCGCGGTTGCGACAGTCCGCCGATGGCTTCATCGTATTTTCAAAATATTTTTTTTTATGTACAAATAATAATCAAAGCGATTTGCAAATCTCCGCGGCTCTAATGTGCATCTGAGTGATGAGACTACCGTCTGCTGAGAGCCGCTGCAATCATAATTAACTCGTTACAATTTGCTTTTACTCTGTCGCGTCGGTGCGTTCAGAATCGAGTACACGGCTTCAAATTAAAAAAAAAATTAGCTTGTTTCCAAATAATTAAAATGGAGCTGTTTACTGTTGCTTTTTGCCCTTCAAAGTCTATTGACTGCGTTTCGGGCTCTTCCGCATATAGCATCAAAATTCAATGCAACGACTGAATGATTCATTGATTGGCTGGGATTCTAATGCCACACTAAATTTCTAATTAAAATTCATTAATAAAATAAACGTGTTTGACGATCGATTTGCTATGATCTGATCGATAAGATTCATGCGCGTGAAAAATCTGATCCATCAGATACAATTCAGTATTACTATACATATTGATCGTTTTTTTTTAGTACGACAGTTCTAATATTTATATAGCTTGCTTGCATTGCTTGAAGTAAAAAAATAAATAATTCAATGCTCAAATGTAATACTTATTATTAGCGAGTTTATCTGACCTACAAGATCAGATCAGAGTTGGATTTTATTAGTAGTAGTAGGTACCTAAGTATTTGCCACTAGTGAAAGGTTTTTACTTGACAAGTATACAGAGGTTGTCTTTTGTAAATATGATCTTTTCGTTACACTGCGCAAATATCATTAAATAATACGAGCTTTCTCTTTGATTTCAAATTGCTAGTTTCTGAATAACATACGTGAATAATGTGCTGATATCACTCTCTTCGTAGTCAGCACCCGCGTCAATAGAGACGATCTCGATGGTTCAGAATCTAATTGATAATGTAAGTAAAACCGCATTGCACATGGCGTCTGACACGGCAGATGTGTGCCATATAGAATTACAAAAGTGGGCGTCAGTAGGTAAAGTTGATAAACCAAGAGATGAGTAGTGAGATCCGCATAGTCCAAAATCGCAGGCCATGTTCCACATGATGGGGCATTACAATGATCTGCGAAACATTCACAATATCTCATGAAAACCTTTAATTTAAAATACACTTATCTATTATATTATTTAACTACCTCCCATAAACCACCTGTATTAAAGATACTGGACCTTTCAAAAAATTTCTAATGTATTTTTTTCCAATCTGCACTAGATTCTGTAGATAATTGAGTGAGTGTAGTCTTGGTAGATTTAACTGGATACAAAACCAATTACAGAATTTAAAATAAACAATTGTTTATATAAATAATAAAGCATTTACCAATATGATTACAATGATACAATTTTCAAAAAAATTACACGTGTGACTTCTTTTATAATAAAAGTCCAAAATGATCAAAATTCTGAATGAATCATGATAAAAGTAATTTACAAGAAAATTTTATTATTAAGGTATTCAAAAGTTATCAAACCTTCATGGGGCATATTTGAAGGTATGCTTAAAGGATATTTAGGAGGTGAATTAATAACACTGAGTTATAATAATATTTTATTTATTTAAAAGTAATCAGTGCTTTTTTTCCAAACATAAAATCTGTGCGACTTACAATAATTTTAAAGCAATTGTGTGCTAATAGGCTGAAAAGATATTAACATAAAACATTGAAGAATATCACTTCAGAAAAAAAGCACTTAATACAGTTACAATCACTAACTGGAAGATTTCTCTAAATGTATAATACTTTGCACGCGGTTTTGTACTTTGTACATGTTCAAACTCAATAAAATAAATATACGATTGCAGGAATGTTAAAACAATTAATCCACACTGAATTTCTGTGAAATACTTAATCATACTGAATTAGCTAATGTTTTATTAATAATTACAACCTATAATGAATTTCAATTCACATTTTAATACTATAATAAAGAAACAAATTATCTAAAGTGTAACAAGAAATTATAATGAAAATTAATACTATTATATATTCAAGTAGCTATGTAACTGCTTTTTTTTCAAATAATATTTTATTTCAGACAGTATCGAGAAGGTGAAATAAATAAAAACAGCACGTATTAATTAAATAAATTAGTTGAAAGTTATCTCAAAATGTACTTAGTAATATCAATGATATGTATGAAGATTTTAAATAATGAAAACCATTAAAAATAAGTGCTATAATAAATATATTACACTACGGTAAAGTCAAATCAAAATTATATCAACAGCTGCTCTAAAGATTGCCAGTCTAGTGACCAGAACTGCAATGCAAATCTTGGTTCCGATAAGTCCGCTCCAATATGTTTTTAGCCGCACGGCTGCTTGGTTTTGATAGTTTATATAAGCATTGTCTGCGCAAGTCATTAAAAAGAAAAACACAGCAAATATGCAGTTATTATATAAACATAAATTTGTCATTCTTCTGCAGTAACAATTTAATTGTTTGAGTGAAGTCATTGCATAGATTTTGCAATGACTTTCGATGAGATAACCTTTTCTCTGACCCAACCACAGTATTTAAACAAAATAAAACTAAACCGAACACAATATATTCCTTACATTTTTATTAAATAATAGATGCGTGGAAATTAAAATTTTAATTGAATTAAATCCAATTCGTATTATCACATTTAAAAATAAAAGGAAAATAGCGTAAGCAATACTTATTGCAAGGTTAGTGAGATTCGGAAACTGAATGAAGTGCCATACATTGTAAATCACCACTGAAGAAATTATCCGTTCACTTAAAAAATCATCCTTTATGAGTATTTTTAAAACAGTAAACGAATTTAATCATTCGAATTTTACTGAAGTATCATGACAATAATAAATTTTCACTCGGCCGAAATAAAAGTTATTAAGATCATTCATTAGCTTACAGAAATAAGATTACAAATATTATAAATTAATCTATTCACTGCAAATTTAAAAAAATAAAAATGCAGCCCGCATTACTAATACATGAGTGTAACAATAATGGAATAATTTAACGTATATATCTAAGGTTTGATTTTTAAGGCAATTGAGACTAACTCCTTAGGCTTTTTGCACACTCAGCTTCTACCATATATTTGTTAGCTTGCCATTTATAAAAGTTTCAGATTTATGGATCTGTAGAAAATTTTCAAAGGAAATTCATAACATTTACCATTACCAGAAACAGTAAATAAACAAAATAAGAAAAATCATCCTCGAAAATCTTCTCATATTCTGGAGACAATAAATATCTGAGGAATTTTAAGCTACGATAAAAATGAATTTACTAAATAGTATGATTGAAACATGAGGATGTAAAAAGCCTTTACAATCCAGTTGTAAGCATTTAGGAGTAGAAAGTAAGGACGGAAGTATGATTTCCCCTGACGAGCAGGAAGGGCGGCATGTCCTTGGTGAGGACCTCCAGCCACGCCATGTACAGCGGGGGCGACACGAGGGAGCGGCGCGGCATGGGCAGCGTCATCACCACCAGACTGGACTCCATGGATTTCTCCATCAACAGCTCGCGCAGCCGCAGGTATCGATATGTTTTATCCCGCACGGCTAATAAGTCAGCGTCTGATAGTGGGGCTGTTGGATAAAATTATCAAATAGATAAGATATATTTTATTTATTTGTAAGCATATCAAGCTTTTATCATAATTTAAATAATTTTAGACAAAGAGCAACAAATTAAAGCAGAAAACAAGCATAAAAATTAACGACTAGAAGTACAATCACATAATGTAGAATATTTACCACTATCTGGATCATCAGCATTTTCAAGAACTGTAAAATCAGCTATAAGTCGGTCGAAGTAGTTGATGGAGCTGTCTTGAGGCTTCTTCGTGATGTCAGGAATGAGGGTCAGGTCAGAGTAGTCGATGCGGAACTTGGCAAGTAGAGATGCCATACTGCGAATAGAATGCGTTTTATGGATAAAAGTCGCTGATAATAATTTATAGAGAGAATAATTGAGTTTCACTTACTTTCTTTGTTCAAATTCTAGTTCTGCTTGCTTGTTGGCTAAAGTGAACACCCTCAGCTTACAAGAAGTCCAATTCTTTCTGGTCGATATGATGTAAGGAAGAAGCAATGTAAGACCTGAAAAACATTATATGCATTTTTTAATAAAAAAAAATATTATTATTGGGGAAGGGTAAGTGACAGTTTCTTAGTGTAAAACTGTAAAAGCAGCAGGACGTGGGGTCTAATTTTATCATGGTATGCATTATGCCCCCATTAAATTTTTTCAATGCTCTTAGGAGAGTTAGAAATAGATTTTGTTATTTATACTTATTTAATATAAAAGATGAATTCTCATAATACTGAAATAACAAATATTTCTTATTTTGTTATATCATTTAATTCATCTTTAAATTCTGGGGATGTATAAGTGTGGCGGTGTTCACCTTGGCCTTATGATAATTTAACCTATCGGTATCACATCAATAGTTATCAACCTCTTCTTTGTTGGAGACAAGAATTTTTAAGTTGAAAAAGTTTGTATTGCTTAAAGAGTGGTTTTTTAAAAAGTTTTAAGAAGTGTTACCAATTTGCAATTGGTTAATGCCCCCTGCTCACCTCCATCATCATACAGCCACCACACATCGATAGTGGCATTGGCTCCGTGCTTTCGTTGGAAGTAAGTCAGATTGTGAAGAGTAGATTTGGGGAGTTCTTGACCGTCAGCTGAGCGGTACTGTGACCAACGGCGTTCTCTATCAGGCTCTCCGTGCTTTCCACCCACTGCTTCCATTACTGTGTGCATTACGTCAGCCATTTTGGAATGGTTTTTACTGAAAGTTGATTTGCCAAAATAATATTAAAATTAATTACAAAATAAATACTCAAAGTTTAGGTCCAAGAAGTTATGTTTCCATTTAGCTAAAATGATAAAACATACCCAGAGTCGTTAGTGTGCGTGCTATTGACTGATTTGCTGTTGTTGCTATTGGAATGCTCTTCAGCATTAGGATCTGCAGACACAGCAGCGGAGCGTGGCATAGAGGGAGACGTAGGAGTTGACATATCAGACACACTGCTTGCTGAAACACCAATCAAAAATAAAAATAAATTACTTGATTATGTTTAATAAATTCTATTTAAACCACTGGAATAAAGTTTCATATAAAGTCATATTTGGCATCCATTGAGTTACTGAAAGTTGTGAAAATAGATATAGCCATAGTGGTTATTATTTCCTCAGTGTTATCGTCATTACTTGATTTACTTTTTTACATTTCTAAAAGCTTTGTTTCTGTTTGTGTGATCTCATTAGAGCTTAGAACTGATTTGATATCAAAGTTTTGGATTATCACTATATTTATTTTTGTAAATTTCAGGCACATTTTAGCATCTACCACAATTTCAAGCTAAAATTTTTTCAATGTAAAATAGTATAAGTCAATCAATAATTTCTACTAATTGAACTATTCACACATTCAAAACTATGGATATGATATAACTATATTATAACTTCTGGGATAACATTGTTTACCTTGAGACATTTGTGTATAGTTCTGTCCAGGCACAAGACTCTCACTCGACTCTCGGTGAGCAGCCATTGATTCTTTGAGAGAAAGTAAATCCTTAGAAACGTTAAGGTCAATCGCCTTGTCTCCGTCTTCAAGGACATGGCTGTAGTTTAGTCCATCTTGAAGTCGGAGGATCACCAGGGCCATGTGTACATCAAGAGCTTTGCTAAAATAAACAAAAATGAATTAAAAACAGTCAGCTAAAGAAATATTCAGTTTTAATATTTATTCTGTATACAAAAATAACTTACTGCAATACATCAACATATTCCGTTAGTTCATCTTTTGAGCATTTGTTCCAGTCTGACTTAAAGCCCATCAATAGAATGTTTGGTTTCAGCTTTCCAATACCACAAGCCTAAAGCAATGGGCAACATTAAATATTATAACATATGATAATATTGTCACATAGGAAATAACACTTATTGAAAGATTCTGAAAGTAAATTTCTAACCTGCACAAGAGCGTTGGCTCCAGATTGGAAAGACACATCATCGACAATAGAGTAAAAAGCCTTCACCTTGTGCTTAGTAAACCACTGGTAGGCCTTTCCTGTGAGAGCACCACGCATTTTGTTATTTATTTGACCCTGAAATAAAACAAGATAAATCATATCTTTTAATCAAGGTATAAAAGATCAGTTATAATGACAAAGAAAATAAATTATCTTAAAAATTGTTTCGTCAATAACAACACAGCAAAAATGGTGAATTTATTTGCAGATTTTAGCGTCCTTTAGTAAAATGATGTTCTTGGAAAAACGTATTTTTAATAAGGCTTCTTTGGAAGACCAACAGAACCTTGATACAGTTTGCGCCCAATAACAAAAACATAAATTTAATTGTAAGTTTGTTTATCTTTAGACTATGATGGTAAACAATTACATCAGCATTAAAGGATGAATAGTTGTGACTAACGAATATAATAACAGCCTCTTGAAACTAATGACGCCTTGTCCTTTGTCTATGAAAACGGATGTTCTAGTAAGTAATATTTTAATTCAACCTGTAAATATTGAACTCTATCAAAAGCAGATAAGAGCTGGCATCTTTCAGAGAAAGGTCATTTGAAAAATATAAGGTCCATTAATATTATATATATATATAAATAAATTGGCAAGAAAACATCTATTTTATAGGTCTCAGTGAAATGTATCAACTGATGTTATATCCACTGTATTGGAGACCTAAACTTGAGCATGATTGTAGTCTAAACATATCTTACATTAACAATGTGCCCACACAACATGAGGGACAAGTTCTTGGTAAGTAGGTATGTAAAATGTACAAGGGGTGGCCTTGCTCCAGGCATTCCAGTCAGGACCAGAACCTGTGGTCTGTAGTTCTTCACGTGATCTGTCACCATATTCAGTTGCTGGACCGATAGAAGAGCTTGCTTGTATTGCTGTGCTTGTGTTGTGGATCCCCAGTTGACATCTATAATTTAAGATTACATTACTACAGTACAACTTTGTATAATTAAAAGTATAATAATACAAGTTGGATAAAATGCTTAGTTTTTAATATCATATTAATTTATTACCTGGTTTTCTGTATGATACTATAAGGTAGAGTGCAAGTACAACAGAAAGAGTCAAAAGAGCGGTCCACCAAGATATAAGGAACATCACAGCTACACAGAGAATGGAACCAAACAGAGACAGCCACATATTGTAAAACTGAAATAAATAAACAAGAGTTAACAAAAGGTAAACACTCAGTATGATTTCTGAAATACGAACTGATGACATGTTTCTGGCTAAATAGCGAGTATGATAACAGTTGTGTGAGTGAAAACGAAAAATCTGGAGATCTTTTAAAATTGATGTAAATTCTTTTGGGCAAGAGAGTGAATGTAACCACATGGTCAAATCTAGAAGGTTGAGATACAATATTTGTGACAATAACAGGACTATAGGAATAACAATATTTGTGAAAATACCCTGAATGTAGGACGCCATCCGACAGGCTTGGCTAAACTTGCATGGAAAGTACTGAAGTTGATGAGAGTATAAGCAGCCAGGAAGAAATTGGAAATCAACGGAGCGATAGTATTCAATTCACCTAAAATAAAAAACAACATCATTAATTTACAATGTATTGTTAATTTCTAAATAAACATGTCTCGTTATGCATTACAATATGTTAATCAGAGTGTAACATACAGGTATTGGCTTATTCATAAACTACTTTATTTATTCTTTATCATCTGTAATTTTAATCTCGAAGTAATTTTAAACATGTCAAATTTGTTCACATAAAAATTTTCTAGCATTGACTGGTTAATCAAATATATTGAAAAGAGAAATTTATTGTTTTTTAACTTACCAATAAGAATGAAGCAAATGGCAATAAAGAAAGTGAGCACATAACCTCTTACAGGTTCATTATTTTTGCCATATCCTTTGGCAAACCAAACGATTCCCGGATATAACTTGTCTTTGCACAGTGCCTACAAAGAAAAATTCATAGATTGAATAACAAACTTATTTTTATCATATATCTCATCCAATAAATAAATAAAAATAAAATTACTTGAAAAACTTTAGGTGCTGATACTAGTGAAGCTAGAGCTGATGATAGCGTAGCTGCGAAACAACCTGCGTAGATAAGGGGGCCAAACCCTGAGACCAGCTCAATAACCTGGAACAATAAAAAAAATTGTTAATTATAAAAAATTCCCCCTCAGTCCTACTGGTTAATGGGCATTGATTCATTTAAACATTCAAAAGCAAGATTAAATACACTCTGTTGTTTTTGTATTAATTGGATTTGCTTTACGTTGAAACTATTTTCGAATATGTTTTTGTTGTGACAATATCGTATTGTGGTAACATGTCCTAACAGAATAAAAGTGATTAATGATGATTTAAACATACACTAGACAAAAAGAGTTGACATTTTACCTTGTCCAGTGATGCTATCTTTGCTTCTACATGCATAATATTTATGAAAATATTGCAAATAGGATCGTTACTAATAACTTAGGACAAAATATATTTAAATGTAGCGTTAAAAATGACTAAAACACAATTTTTTAATCAATCTTTACAAACTTATATAGTAATGAAATTATTTACTTGATCGGCTTTAAATAATTATATTATTAATAAAGTTTTATTCTGGCAACGCAATTAATGATTATTATTGTAAAATAAAATATATTTTTTATTTGGAGTTTCCATACTATTTATGTCACGGTAATGGATGTGACCAAATATTTATGAGCATTAAGATGCTTAAACTATACAAACATCAAATACAATAACTACCTTGGAAATTGTACGACAAAAATATTATCTGATATTCAACGACTATATTTAGTCTTGGAAATAATTATGTTAACCAAATATATTTATAAATAGACTTAACAGCTAACAATAGGCAGAAGGAAAGCAAACAAGATAAAGAAAAGACACAATTAAATACAAATAATTTATGCATGTTTGCTTTCTAGGAAATTACGTAATTTGATGGTTTTATTTGCAACAGATAGGTAAGGCCAAATATTGAATTCTCTTGAGTATACTTTCTTTAGCTGAAACAGCAATTTAATTATGTGACATACAAATAATGCATATTCATACATTTTCATTCTTTATATCCAAATGACTCACTGAATAGTGATGGTAAGAAATAAATGTTTTTATGCAATCAATTTATTTTAAACTATTTTCATATAGTTTACGACTGTGTATCTTTGTGATGTGTGAATAATTTTTGCTTTACAACTAGAAGCATTAATAATCTTGAAGTTAATGGTTAATGGTTAAGCCGTCATAATATTTTTTTATCACTGTGTATGGTTAGAGGTGATCTTTCATTCTGATATTATTATTATTTATAATGAAACAAAGAAAAGATGGTGATTTCATGATAACTTACTTGGAAACTATGATGCAAACCATATAGGCATTCTCTATCGGTACAATTGAGGAAGGTTTCACTGGCCAAGTCTGTGACATTTCCTGTTGCTTCTCTGGCCATGGTCCAGCCGGCCATGAGGGCCATAAAAAGATAAGACAGAGTGGTCAGAAAGATGGCCAAAATAGTTCCTTTCGGGATGGATGACTGGGGATCCTAAAATTTAAAAGATACAAAAAATAAATCAATTAAGAGACTTTATCTGAAAGTGCAACAGACCATCGACTGTTCAAGAAACCAACTTATTAAAATTGAAATTAACACAAATTCGGAATTTATTGTTAAATATGATTTTATGACTCGGTTAATTGACCAAATTGTCGCATTTAAGATTCAGAAAATCCAAGAGTGATTGTTGAGAAACAAATGCATTCACAATGTGTCGCTGTTTGGTGCAGATTTTGGGCTGAAGTCATCATCGGATCAATTCTTCTTTGAAAATATGGCTGGTCAGGCAATAACAGGCTAATAGGAAAACAATTCAATTACTTTCCATCAAAATTACTTCTTGCGTGAATTTTGGGACACCTATATAATATTAAAACCGAAGACACTTGTTCGCTTGTCTTATAACCGAAACTTCATATCTATTTTCAACAGTAGAATGTGAGGTGCATCTTATTACCTTCAAATCTCCAGATATATTAGCGCCAGCTAATATTCCAGTAGCTGCCGGGAAGAAAATGGCAAACACGGAGAAAAAGTTATGTTGGACTCCTTCTGCTTCTCTATAGTCGGGAACAAAATTGATTTCAAGTATGGTCACTGAAAGCAAAATCATATGTTTTAATAACTTGAAAAACGGTTCAAACATCTGAAATGTGACTATTGATGGATTATAATTATTGCTTGGAATGCATTATTTAGATGTACAAAGGTATAACATTAGTTAAAATTATTATTGTTGAAATAAAAATCTACAAAAACAATGAAGGCAACATTTAATTATTTTATTTGGTTTCCTCAAAATTTGACAAGAATAAGATGCATATATTATAATTACCATTGGTAAAGTGTGAATTGGTTTAGGTTAGGTTAGGTATTAAGTATAATGACTATTTGGTAGGGCAACAGTAAAATTCATTCTAATGTTAATGTTTCTGAATGCAAAAAAATATTTGTGCTCATATTAGATTTAAACAAACACTTGAGCCTTACTGTTATATCCTAAGAAACCTTTAGCTTTCTCCAATTCACTCTTGGGACCCACAAAGGTGCCGATGATGAAATCTCCGATGGCCACCAGCAAGATGACAAGCAAGGCTTGCTGAGCCTTGGCTTCCCACTCCATGCCCACTACCACAATCACAGTCAGGATTATGATTGTTATTGCTCCGATGATCCTCATATCCTAGAAACAGCCATACGCACAGGTTAAAACAGAAACTCCACATTTTCAGACTATCTGAACTTGGGTGTATCCCATTCGTAGATTATAACCTGAGTGCCTCCATCTACGATGCTGACGTCAAATGACTTTAGTAAATCAGTGATGGATTCACAGAAACCCACAACGTACATGGCACAGGCCACCGCATTTGCCATAGAAAAAATTAAGCCAATGGAGCCTCCAAATTCGGGACCCAAGGATCTTGATATCATATAGTATGTCCCGCCTGAAAATAAAGTTTAACTTAATTAATTATTTGATTGAAAATTATATAAATGAATGTAGTGTTTCTTTTATAATTCGTCATTAATTTATTTTAAAAGTGACACAATCAATGAGTGATATAGGAAATCACTCAATTGACATACTATATTTATTTATTATTTTGCAAGTGCTTGATAACATTTAGAGATGATTTATTTTAATATAATTTAGTAATACAATTGACACGTGTCATAAAAAAATAACTTTATATTCATGAAAATATATTTTATTTATGATTTTTTTCCTTTAATAGCTACTCTGGATACATTATACTATCAAAGATTTCATGTTTTGTCATAATAAATAGATAATTATCTCTAGCCAGACAATGCACAAGCGAGGTGCATTCAGGCTATTTATAGCATGGATGCATTCTTGAGTTTAATTGATTAACTATTATGAATTCGATTGAGAGAGCATTGTTACACCTACCTCCTTTAATGACTCCATTGGTGCTAATGGCTGACATGGACAAGGCAGTGATCGTGGTGACTACTGTAGTTGTCATTATCAATAGCATCGCCTGACCTGAAAATTAATATAATATAAGTCATTTTAAAATCATTCCTCTTAAGTTAAGATCTAATATGTATAAGTCCTTGGTATTCGGACGAGATTCTGAGGATAATTTAGAAATACACTTGCGGGGAGGTAAATGGCTTGATTTGATTAGTGAAATCAAAGGAAGGTAAGTGATCCGTTAAAAGAGGGTTGTGTAGTCTCACTGTGGTATTTACCTATTCCAGCCTGTCCCACGACCCAGGAGAGTCGCAGGAAGAGCATGACGCCCCAGATGTTGAGAAGGCATCGTACCAGCACACCCTGGATCCACCCGAACTTCAGGCTCCCCTCGTTGGCCAGGCCCTTGTCCTGCAGGCCGGCGTTCGTGCCGGGCTAAAGCAAACAATACGGCAATTAGTTACACAGAAAAAATACTGATTTTTAATTTAGGCAATATATAAATATATATAAGTTCAATAATGCCTAATTACATAATCTAAATTTTGAGAAAAGCAAGGTACTTTATGAATTTCATTTCCTCATTTGTACAAAAGGTTCAATTTTAGTATTTGAGGTTATATTCGAGGTTGTTTTGATTTTTTATTTGATGTTACCGGTTTCGCCAAAATGCTTGCTTGGCATTCTCAGTCTGAGAGCGCCAACCAAGAATGTTGGCGAAACCAAACCGGTAGCGTCAAATAAAAAATAATCGAGCATTTAATTAATAAAAATTATGTTACATTATATTTTTCCTTCTTATCAAGATAGTGATAGAATTTGCTCTTCCTTGTCGATTCGGCTTTTTTTTCTCAATTCACGCAGGTAGATAAAAAAAAACCAACCTAAGCTAATCTACTAACAACCGAAACATTAAAAAAATATTTCCAAATATTTGAAATTAAGATTATCACTGGGTCTTCGTAATATGTGATGGAGGTATTTTTCGGGTTGATTTTCTCAATCGTCTTCAATACTAATTGGATTTCGCAAGCTCCCTCAATTGACCCGGCCCTCTGACTCACCGCCTCCCAGTTTCTGGACCTCGTGATTCACTTGGCTGGGGTCAGAGGCTGGCGCATGCAGCATGACATTACTCCGCGCTGGTCGTATCGCTGCAACACGAGACCACTGAGTCACGCTAGACGACCGAGTGGGAGTGGATCGGCAGACTCAAGAAGAACCCATTGCGAAGCGATTGCCATTCTCACTTATTAAAAGAGTGCCATGCATCAGCTGCGAATTAAAAAAATTCTCGTGCCCCAGTGGTTGGCACGCTTGCTAGCAGCGCTACGAGATTCCAAAAATATAGCGTGAATCTCGCTCGAGGGCCGCATGATGGGAAAGAAAAAAATAAGGCCGACCGTTTGGAGCTATCACTGTATGTAAAATATTAATTTTTGGCGTAAATAAAATTTATTATTATTATTTTCCAATATAGGTATCAAATATATTATTACATGTTTCTTATAGCCTTCTATTGTATACTATTACAGCTACTCCAAGTGCTTATTATAACTTGAATTATCAAAATAAACAAATAGTAACACCTGTTACTAAGTATAAGTTATAAAATATTTAAAAAAACTTTAATAACACTAACAGGTAACCATTAATTCGCTGATAACCATTCCGTATAAGAGTACCGGGAATAATATTCTACGTACTGCGAGTATTTTTTAATCAAGTTATGTGGAATTGCGCCACTCATGTGGCCATCATGCTAATTAGTTTTCTTGTAATTACAGCCATTGTCTGTGGCTTGAGCCGGCAATTTATTAGGCGGCATAAAAATGAGATTACAGATAATGTTCTTCATTATTCCGAACGCAGGCTACGAGTTCTGAGGAATTGCAGTTTTAATAGACAGAGTATTGACAGTAAAACATTTACGGTTGTTTCGTTCGTTTTATTTCTGAGTCGATCTGCCAGGATTGTACCCAGACAGACTCTTTTAATTCTACAAACGTTGGATGCCATGAAAGACAGATGGACTAGTATCCGACAGTGTCCGACATGTTACGCCAAGAGTCACAGAAAATATTAATCGGGGAGGATTTTTATCAAATCATATTTGGTTTTCTAACTAATTATTTTCTCCCCATTAAATTCGCAGAATATCGATTCTGAATACGAAAACAGGTGCAAATGTCAAGGCAAAGCCGCCACAGCCTTCCCATAGAATTAAGGTAATGACATGGAACAGAGTAAGGGGCTGAGAACTGCGCGGAAATCTCCTCACCCCTGACATTTACCCTTCATCCAAGTACCTGTTGCCGGGGAGATTTTTCAGCATGCTGAAACTGAGCGAAGCCGTGTTTTCGATTACTTTACAATGTATTAAACATGACGCAAAATTCATAATTCAATGATTTTAATAAATACAAATAAAATTGTTTTAACATATTACAACTTTCTCTTGGATGTAACCAGTAAAACGCAATCGCTTTAAGCACAAAGTTAATATAATTTGTACAATTACGAGTACAGTAGTTCGACAATGTCTTTATAAAATAAATGGGATTTCGCTGTCTAAGATAATGGGGGATCCTTTTGAGCGGTGGGACCCGCGAAGGCAAAAACCCATCAATGTTTTGGGTCTTTAATTATCGATTATTACTGATTTAAAAAAAGCTTTTTTATTTCATTACTGCGTGTAAAACCTATGAACCAATACAAAACGAAATACTAATAAGTCGGAACGTCGCTCGATCAGTTGTTCCCATCGCTTTTGTTGGACGCTAATGATATCTAAAGTATTTTATATAACACCCTTTGGTTTTGATTAAAATATTTTATTCTAATAATATGGTAAACGAGGTATTATAAGTATGAGTAACTTATTGCTGCATTTCGTACCGTATCGGCAACCGTTTCCAATTCGACATACTTTAGTTTGACCCAAAATTATTGTAGTAAACTAAAACGTACACCGTACATGTGATTTTTCGCCGGACTTAAAAAGCATTTTAAAATCGTTTGGAGTGGGTCATGATTTTTAAACAATCACGTGATTCAAATATAAAGAAATCAGTACGCGACTGCAACGCGCATTGCAGAGCAATGTCCTGAATGATCGATCGAGTCTACGCAATAAAAAATAACATCGTTTGTTGATTTAGTATACAAGCATAAGAGTTGCAAATCTCGGCCTCAATATGATGTATGGCATATGGATGCGATGCAAAATTTCAAATGAATTATTCAATGATATACCATTTAATGATTGACAATTACCAGGCATTCTCAAGGAGTTTAAATATGCCATGGTTATGTTATGGCTCAATAAATTGTATATTAAGAATTTGTTACGCATCCTTGGTGTCAGGTGACTGAGTAGAGTCACCAATAACCGAATTCTGCAACATGCTAGGTCAGTCACAATCACAGACAGTTACGTTGTACAGAGGATATTTAAAAAAAAATACTTATCAATAGAGTCAAGCATGTGGGAAAACCGAATATTACTGAGGGATTATGGAGATATTACCATCTTGGATGTATATATTTATTTTTTCAAGTACGACCTGCCCAACATTTCCCACTACGTAAGTAAAAAAAACAAGCATACTTCATTCAAGTTGACACAGTATACTGTTCGATAAATATTTATTTGATTTAATTTTTTACAATAACCTATTGTAAATGTAATCACGTAGGTGGAGACCGAGATGATAATAAAAAAATGTGACCGGATTCATGCCAAGGCAATGTTATTACTGTGGATCTTAAGCGTTCAGTGAATCAAATAATTTAATCAGAAACACCAACTACTGGAAAATGTACCGGATAATTAAACGGTCCGTAGGTCACACGAACTTAACAGTAAACTATGAACACTTGAATAGACACACATTATATAAAAACAAAAAATCAAGACGTTTTTATTAATTAGGAAAAACCTTTGATTACTCCGAGAAACAAATTTGAATATAATTATGTTTGGTTAAAATTTTCAGCTGTAGTTTTCATGGTTTTCTTCATATTTTAGTGCAATGATTCTAGACTAGATTGAATGAAGCACTCTCATAGGCTGTTTAAATGTATTTAATTATTTAATTAATTTAAAAATTATCAGACTAACGCATGGTTATTGAAAAATCCGATAACTTTCCCTGTTTATAACGTTTTCGATTCGATTATTGATTATTAAGAGATGGAAATAATTTGATGTTAGATATACAAGATAGACTAACGTATGGTTTTACAGAACATAATAAAAATAAATTATAAATGTAATCTACCCGTTCGAATGACATCATGTCATTGAGATACGGTGTGCAATAGCAACCAATAATAGTTATTGTCTTGTCTAAGAGGGTTAATGGCACATTTTATAGCCCGACTTCAATCATTGACAGTTTGGCACTTTTATTGGCATTTATATGGATGCATATAATAAACCTTTTTACATAATAAAAATCAAGACTTTATAATTCTTATTTGACGTCTCTGAAATTGATGATATTTTAATGAGCGTCAGAGTGCTGTACGGAAACCTTTTTTAGACATCCAAGCTCTAATAATTCAAACGAAGAGTCTATGAACCCCACTACTCTGCAATAGTATCAGGCTACATGCAAAGCGATTGCGCCTGTGTTCGACATGTCTCGACTCTGAGACATGTCTTCTATGTAAATACAGAAAACTCGCACTAGACTTAGATAGAATTAAAATGAACCTAACGCCGCGCATGTATACCGATTCTTGACCACTCCAGAAAGAGTGCCAATCACTCTGCTGTGAGTTATTATTTGTTTAATCAACATTTTCATTAAAATAGCCAAGATTGAGAATTATCAAGATTAAAATAATCAAGAAGGGTACTCGGGTTTGGGAGCAAGAGCCACATATTTGGTAGCGTCGTTGTTAGTACCAAGCACGCAAAAATACATAGGGCCGCAAATTTGGAGCTGGGGACATTTCCACTGTGCATCTTGTAGATTATTTTAATGAATCGCTAGTCAGAAGGTCCTTGAGCGAGTGACTGGCGCCCGGTGTACGTTTTGCGCAGATCTACGTGACGGCTGACCGAGGCATGATCGGGGGCGAGGCGACCGATCCACAAACCTATTATTGTTTTTGTTTATGTCCAAATAAGTCAGCTGCTACGAAACACTCGTATATTTGCGCAGTATGATTTGAAATCTGCTTTGTACTCGAGCCGTCCACTTAACCTGAAAATTCCACGCATAAGGGTTGTCTTCAGGATCAGGGGATAGCCATATAACATGTTGTAAGCATAGCCCTAAGAAATATTGTAAATGAACATTAAAAAAAAGAAAATTAAGATAACTATAATTAAAGCAGTCTGTCGTAAATAAACCGCTACGATGCTTAGAGTCATGTACAAGGTTTATAAGTAAGTACATTTTAAAGATATGCGTTTTAGATAAAATTCAACATAAGCACCCATAAAAAGTGCATATCTGATAAATGTCTGCCTCACGCAGTGAAGTACACACAAGACTCAATAACTATCACTGATAGCGAAAAATTACTTATACGTAACATGTATGATGATTAGTTTTCTAGAAATCAATATGAATATGTAGGAAAGCTTTGAACTTTGCCATGATGGAGTAAAGCATAATTTTAAATACTACGTTATCAGGTAACCATATATCTATGAATTATTTTAATTCTATTTGTACGTTCTATAAAAAGTCGACTCGTGACTCAATGAGAAGACTTCTCGAACGTTACGCTGCTTATGCTAAGGCAATGACTGTACATTTAATTTCCATATAATTAAATAATCGCACGTGATCCCTTATCAGATTATAATGCAATTATTGACTGAGAATCCACTTTACAATCAGCTGACTGGCAAATAGCCACAGCAGGGAGGTTGTGTATTTATCACGTTTAATACGTTACGAGCACAGTACGACTACATTATTTATGTTATAAATTCTTGTAGCTACTTACTAGCACGAAGTAGCGATAAAAAGTTTAGGTGTTGCTATAATTTATACATCTTCTAGTTATAAAACCCTGTTCGATGTTTATACAAAGCAAAGAAGCAAGCATACATTTCATTAGCAAATAAACTTACACAAATTTTAAAAAGCAATATAAATTAATATTTCGACTATCGATAACGTCGTATCCCTGCAAGAGGAATCATTAAGCGAGCATTCATCTCAGCAAGCAAATATTTTATCATCATGCCAGTATTGAAAGTGATTCATAGAAACCGCACAGTTTTCCTAGTAACGAGACACTCTTCGTGTTGTCTTAAAGCATACCACTGGCGTATTTTCTCATCATTTAGGACCTGAAGACAATTCATATATGTTTTATAAAGCCGAACTCGGAATCAGATCGGCAAGCAAGCGTGCCAGCAACTGCACCGCGAGGCGCCCTATTTAACGTCGCGCGTCCGACGGATACGATCATAATGGACCATCGCTGGATAATGGAAATGCAATAAGACATGCGGCATTCTAATACATCGTATATCTTCATTACTTAAGTGTTATGGCTCATGTCCCCCGAGAGCTCGCGTCGATTGGCCACAGCCCGCAGCGAAGAGTGTTTCCAATCAGCCGTTCATCTGAGCTATTGTGCACCTGCAGAGCGATGCGTTTACAATAATTCTCCTCGGACGTTTCGAGAAGAGATGCAGTGGATGCATTTTTTCAGAACCCCAGAGGCGCACCGCTGGCGGCATTATGCTTCGGACTTATAATAGAACTGTTATTTATAGAGAAGATGGAACCGATTCTATCGCCGGTATGCTGTGGCTGTGTTCAGGCCGTTCGACTCAAATCGCGTGTAAGAAATTGTTTGTCTGTATATATATATATATATATATATAGAATAACGTTTGTCGCAATAAAATACGTATAAAATAAATGCGTTTATGCACAGTGAATACATTTATATTAATATAAAACATTAACTGTGCAAATACATTCTGAAAATAATTTTATCTCAAGGAGTGGATTATGGTAAATTTTTTCATAAGAAGTTATAATCTTAAGTCAATATTTTATATACGTTACAACATTATCAATTATTAATCGCAGGGAAACGATTGAACCATGAAATTGATTATAAAAGTTAATCTAAGTTTTATTATGTGATACTTAAAGTATGCCACGGTAAAAAAAAGTACAGTATCATTAATTAAATTTCAGTTGTGAGGGGTATGAAAATCAACAAAAGCGAGGAACGCCCTCGAATCGCTTGAAACCTGGACAATCAGATTTCACGGTCGCTTTTCAGAACAGCTCGGGTACGAATTCCCCGAAAGGTTATTACACAAGCAATTATGCGAAGCCTCGTGTTTAAATTTTAATGAAAAAATCGACGCGGTTGCAACTCTACTTCTGAGATGAAAATTATTTAATTTTTGATGATCTGTTTTTGTGTCTATTCGTACAGTCGCGGCTGTAGTGAACCCATTTTTTCAGAGCTTACTAAAATACGATTATTAAGATACGATCAAAATATACTAAATTAATAAATGTGAACATATATTAGCGAAATCGCAAATAGTGGTTATTCAAAAATGAATAAAAAGAATTTAAAAAAATTAAAAAAACCTCTTAGAGAATAGAGAAATTAATTGATACTTTAATATGAACATTTTGTTTTTTTTGCAACAAATACATATAACTCCTTTTCCGAAAGCCAAAATAAATATTGAAATAATTGAAATTGCTTCCTTAAGTAAAAGCTTGATATAGAATTTAAAAAAATAAGTGAATGTTGTATACCTGTAAAATCCTGAAATCGTGTTTAGTGTCTTGACTTTTCTGTACACATTAAAAGTACATTATCTGCAAATTATAAACAATTACGGTTTTGTCACAGGTGGGTTGAGAAAAACGAAATATTATTTATATAAACGTTAAGTGGAAAAGAAAAATTTGCCAACCTCGTGTAATTGCAACCTCGAGGTTAATTGTTGGCCGCGTGGTAAAAAAATATGAATACATCACACGCAAATTATTAATAATTAAGTTTTTGTTACAGGTTACTTTAAAAAAAAAATGTTTATATAAGTTTTAAGAAGAAAGAGCTTTATTTAATGCCGACTTGGATATATATTTGCTGGCCGTGTAAAACGAGTAAGACTATTATGCCCAGAGCATCAAAGCTTAACCTACCTTTTTATGATTACCAAACGAGCGGAAGAAACCTATGTTCAGCAGGAAATCAAAACAATGGGTTTATTAATCATACTACGAAAGAAGAAAGTAAACTAATGGGTTGAAGCATTCCGAGGCAATCATTGAATATTCAAAAGATCTAAATTTACTATTATTCATTCCTGACTTGTCTCTTCGATCACTTTAGCGACAACACATAATAATAATAAAAATCTACTCGGATTTCAACGAAGGATCTACACAAGATATGATAGGATAGGTTCCTTGATAATGACATCAATTTATGAATTCATTATATAAATTTTTCAATAATCATTGTACATTTTTGGTTTTGGGAACAAATAATTTACTACACATTGCAATTTACTCGGAATTTGTGTACATGGCATGATTCATTGATTATTTGTATTGATGTTAAGTAAAAAATTCTTAGAATTTGATTTGAGTATTAGTAAAGTTTTTATATTGTAGAAGCAAATATTACATAATATTTTTTTTGGTCTTTGAAATATGACATATTTTTTTCTAACAATCCTTTCTGCAAGTCATCAGAAGTTTGAGAAAACATTTCTGAAAGAAATGAATAAAAAATAATAATATAAAATAGTAAAGGAAGCGTCGGGAACCTTGCGCGATCTCGACCTCAAGGTCAGGTCGCTGGTGCAGCACACATAACGAGTACATTATGCACGGAGCGCCGAGGATCGAGTTTCCGTTACAAGTGGGTGCCCCTCGAGCTCGCCGCACAGACGAGCCCGGAACTAGCGCCGGACACCGGACACTCATCTGCACTGCACCGCGAGCCAAACACACCCAAACCTCGGATTGCGAGTAACTCGATATACGAGCAATATCGTTAAACCCTGGAATTATCACCGAGAGATCCCTGGAGAAAACTGTGGCCAGCATGCGTTGAGCGCCTTACTTGTGAACAGTAGCCGCTGAAAGTGTGCTCTTCGAAAAGACTGGGGATGAGTAAATACGAATGAACACCTCCACATGCTGATAATCGATGTACTAATGAATCTCGGGTTGAGAGTAACTCGATATACGAGCAATATCGTTAAACCCTGGAATTATCACCGAGAGATCCCTGGAGAAAACTGTGGCCAGCTTGCATTGAGCACTCATGAACAGTAACCGCTGAAAGTGTGTCCTTGGAAAAGACCAAGTGACTGGAGATGAATCAATACGAATGAACACCTCCAGAAGCTGATCATCGATGAACTAATGAATATGTACCACGAAAAACAGCAACAAGCTATCTTTTTCATCAAACCGCTGAAAGTGTGCTCTTCGAAAAGACTGGAGATGAATAAATACGAATGAACACCTCCAGAGGCTGATCATCGATGAACTAATGAATATGCGCCGTGAACAACAGCAAAAAGTTATCTTTTTCATCAAACCGCTGAAAGTGTGCTCTTCGAAAAGACTGGAGATGAAAAATACGAATAAACACCATCATCGATGAACTAATGAATATGCACCACGAACAACAGCAACAAGTTATCTTTTTCATCAAACCGCTGAAAGTGTGCTCTTCGAAAAGACTGGAGATGAAAAATACGAATGAACACCTCCAGAAGCTGATCATCGATGAACTAATGAATATGCACCGCGAACAACAGCAACAAGTTATCTTTTTCACTGAGCATATTGAGCACATATACTCATGCTGAGCCAGTGTAATGGTTTTCTAAGGGGAAAATAGTAAGTTTGCGTATTGCTACTGCCCAATGGCATTCTTATAAATCCTTTCCTTATAAATCTCAGGCGTTTAGATCTGATACTCCTTCTGCAGCAAGTTATAAGAGAAAAAAATACGAGGGGTGTGTAAAAGCAGCAGTGTGAGCGATGTTGCTCAAGTCTCACTGGATAGGTTTCTCGTTAAAGACAATAATTTATAAATTTTCTGTACATTTTTGGGTTGGGAAACAAATTATTAATAGACTAAAAATTATTTTCCACACATTATATTTTACTCGGAAATATTGAATCACGAGTATGTGACACGATTCATTGAGTATTTGTATTGACGAAAAGTAAAAGTTTCTTAGAATTTGATTTGAGAATTAGTTTTCTATATTAGTAAAGATTTTTTTATAATGAAATCGTAACAATTTATTTTCTTACTCTAGCGACCTCCGCACTAGGCATTTACATGTTGAACTAAATTGTATAAATAAAGTTAAAACAGAGGCGTTAAATATAAAGAGCTATTTGTGTACGTTGATTTACATGGAAACCCTTGGAAAACGACCGCTTATCATCATGTTATCAGCAACAAACAATGACCTCAGCTCCGCAAAATATTGGAAACGAGCTTACCCACGAGATGATTGCAGGTGGTTATGCAACCGTGCAACAGGTAAGCCTAAACATACCCAGAGAAAACTTCATTCCCATACCACAATAATTTATTATAAGCAAATCTGTGAACAAAGCTGGTTGCTCTATAAAACAAAACACAAAATAATATTCTAAAGTATTTCGGTTCATATTATCTAAAAAATAGTATTTAAAAAGCAGGTAAATGTAGATTAATCGGAAATAAAAGTCATATTATCAAATACCATATTTACGAAACGTCGATACGATTAAATTAACATTTATATAAATAACTGTTTTACAATTTTTTATATAAATTGAGAATTGAGCTAAAAAAAAATATTCTACTAGCGTTTTCAGCTTCAAGCTTCAAAACCATTAATGTCCATAAAATTAAAATTGCCAAAATAATAAATATACAGTGTTGCTGTAAAGCATTCAATATACAAAAAGTGCTATTAAGTTATTAAAAAAAGGCTAGTGATGAATTTTTATGGCGTATATTATGTGGATTTTTTTGGACGGCTCTTAATTATAGTTACTGTGTATAGAATTACAATCACCACAAACCTTACAGAAGGATAATTGCAACATGCACACCACATAGTCCAGGCTTACATTAATTATTGCACTTAATTATGCACAACGTCGATTCATTAGCATGAAAAGATTTTTTCAGTAGCATCAATGTATAGATTTTCAATATAATAGCTATTATTTAAAAAGAGCCAAAAATATACATATTCGCTTATAAACTTCTGTTAATGTTTCGTTTTTTTTAATTATCACGATTGAATAATTAAATGAATCCTTGTTTTATGGTCAGTAAATCTCTTTGATTCAAGGTATACGTTAATTTAATGCAATACTATCTAGGTTACAAATAATTACTATATTTATAGGTTTATTTATTATACATATCTTTTCACTGAGTGTACATTACTTTATTTTTGATATTGTGTGTAAAGGTAAACAAACAGCTCGCTCGTAGCAAATGTTTGTATTATTTTCTTTGTGTGTAAAAAGGATAAAGGCTGATTTATACTCTTACCTCAAAAACTTCATTTATATTATTATTAGACAAACAAATGTCATATCAGTATATTGTGAATAAGCTTTGTGCGTAGCACGTTTCAGTCAATACGCATAAACTTTTCCAATGAGACCTATAGGAAAGATTATTTATACTTTTAAAGTAAATAAAAAAGGGAGATGTCTAGCGACATTAATTGCAATTTTAATTTTTTAACCAAATTGATTGATCACGAAAACAAAACTTATATAGTTTTTTTGTTCTGAAATAAATAATGTAGCAAGTATAACAGAGTATATTTTATCTTATTAAAATATAAAGATAAGCATTACTTCTACATATTTTTTGATATAAACGGTTTTACTAGTAATAAAAGTAATAAATGTAATAATTACAATTTAAAGAGTATCAACGAGTTTCTGGTCTTTTGCAAAGACGTAAGACACTCATCTCTTCTCCTGTAAAGCTTACGTAAGAATATATTGTAAATAATTTTTTTTAACGCCGATTTACAAGCATATGAGTAGATTACTTGCCTCCTCCATTTTCATCATCTTTTACTTACTAGTTACTTATATTCAAATTAAAATATTGTTTTTTTTTAACTGCTTCTATCACAAGTGTTTTATTACCTTTTTAATGGTTTGTTAAGATTATATTTTTATATAAACATTGATTTGATGGTAGACGATACTTGCAAAGTGTATTTTGATGAATATTTGTCATGCTGGCTGAAGAGTGCGGTGTTCCTTCTTGGCGGCTCACTCGCTCACTCCCAACCTTGCAGGAAGTGGCTCAAGGTATTGGTGCCAGGACCACAATGGAGGAGGAGCGCGTCTCCGCGTCTCCGCGTCTCCTCGTCTCCTCGTCTCCTCGTCTCCTGTACCCCATTGTCATGGCAAATGGCTCCTGGCGACTCGCAGCCAGCTTCAGATTTATTGCCGAGCGGAACTGTACTGCGCCAATTGAATTTGGAATAACTGTTTCAAATTTCGAACGCGCAAAAAACATGGCCGCCCGTGAACGAAAAATTCAAATTTCAAATGCGGATATCATTGATTGGTGTATGTGTTTTGATACAAATTGCACTGAGTTATGTTTGCAGTCTGATCAGTAACGGTGACAAGAAGGATTGTTGCATAGACTAATATAAATTGTGGCTATATATATGTAGTATATCATATAATAAAACTTGTATTAAACGTTTGAATTATATTATAATAAAATCACCAGCAGCCATCAAAGTCTTTATTGTCGCCAACCGGCATTGTAGGCAGGTGATAATATTCGTATCAGTAATAGAATCACAAGCGTTGCAAAAACGTATCAAATAGAGATTATTTACGTTACATATATAGTACGTTGTAATTTAATTTAAAGTCCTATATCATATTCGATATTAAATTATATTTTCGTAGGATAACGTATTTTTAAAATTTCTATCGTTTGTTAGAAGTACTTAAACCATAATTGTTTTACGTAAGTTACGTTTACAATCAACGATTTTTACAACATGTGCTAACTATTAAAAAAAAAACTTTTATGCATCGATTATTTTATAAACAAATATAATAAATATCGTTGTTTGCGAAAAAATATGTAATATAAGTTACTAAGTATGCTTGACTAAAACACATAAGAAATCAGTTAATATCGAAAAAAATATTTTTATTTTTATGGATTTATATATTTTTTTCGGTTTTTTTAAAAACTTACTAAGTAAATATATATTTTATTATTATTTTAAATTATGTTTAAGTGCTGAAAGGTGCTGAAACCATCGTCATCTTTATTCCCGAAAGATAACTCCAGTACGGACGCTGAAATGCTACCAAACGAATGAGACTAGAAACTGTACCCCTACAAAATAATATTTTGTGTATTAAAATCCCTTATATTTTAATTTATACAAGTCCAACCTCATTTAGTAAGATGCAAAGATAAAATAAAAACTCAGTGAAAGTTTTACATTACGTTCAATATTGTTAAATTAAAATATTACATACCAGGCATATTATGAACCTTTTATGAGTTTAAATGCAAACCTATTTATTATATGATTATTGTGAATTTATTGTATTAGAATTCTATTAACAATAATTTGGCCAAACCATTAAAGTAGAAATTTGGCCCATGTGATTACTCACGCCACTTCCAGCGAAGCCGCAGTTTTTTTTCTTCGTCCCGAGATGTTTCCCAGAATAGTTGCGCAAAAAAGTCATCAAGAGCGACTTACGCAAGCCGGGCTTCGTCAGAATTATTAAGTCGTTAGAAAAAAATTAAAAAACACATGCCAAAACCAAAATGAAAAAAAAGACAATTTTTAACAGAATACATTTGATTATAATTATCGCTATTTATTGCAACGTCGATATTGCTTCATACCCCGATTTTCAGTCTTAAAAGATACCTGCAGATTAAATATAAAGTATATATACATATATAGCAATACGGTCGTGGTAAAATTTTAAGTAATTATTCATGTGATCTCGATTTGATTGATCGATAAAAAGCATTTTTCTAAAAAAAATCTTGCAACTTAAAGAAAACCAATTCTTGTCCACAAATCAGCCTTGAAATCAATTTTTCAGTATACTCAAGACGCAATCAAAATAAGCGTTTAAAATAAATCCAATCTTATATAACATACTATTATTTTACCTATATGATTACTCAAAACACGTTGGTTTATTTACGAACACAAATATACTACAATATTCAGTTGTTAAAAAAATGTTATCTTACTCTAACCAGCGAGTAGAACCTGTGGTTTGTGATATTTGTCACAAGCGAGGATAAAAAACATAAACAATATGTTTTATAAACTGACACCAATCTGATACCAAGGCTCTGTGCCAATTCCGTTTCTAAGAAAACTATTTAAAAAACATAAAATAGACGAAGGCTGACATTCAAAAGTGGACGGTAAAATGGACTTTTTAAAATATGGGAGCCTATTTCTTTGTTATATTATAGCTTCAAGCAAACAAGGCTTTTATCAAATCCTGGTCAATCTGTAAATTAATCCAACCCTCAGACAGAAGACCGCCAATCACTATAATTTTTTTTTGATAATTTTTTTACATATATATAATATATATATATTATATATGCTAAATATTGCAAGTTATTAGTTGCCATTAAGATCTATGTTTTTGGTAGACATAACCCATCCTCAAGTCATTCGGGTTTTTATGTCTTTTTCTCGACTGCATAGCTAACTATACATAAAATTTTGATCTTTACTAATTGAATCGTTTTAAATTCATATTTTTTTAGGTCGATCGATTTTTTAATCGATCCAGGTTTGTATTTGAACTTCCTGTTTTTTTCTATCCGACTTTACGAACGCAATCAAATACGAGATTGTTTATTGCAGGTGTTTGAAAGCACCGTCCGTTCATTTATATTATTATAATGGCACAGAAGACTGGTTTGTGGGCTATATAATTTGCACTGATACCGTTACGAGATCTAGACTACGGCTTCACAATAAAAAATGCCACACGAAATGCCTGCGGATACAGACGATGATAACCAAACTAGTTTTTATGAAGTTATTCAATTTATTTCTTATGCCATTAGAGAATAGAGATCTCATCCGGCACAGTGATAAAACTCAGAGTTTATCTACGGAAGATAAGCAATAAATTCTAACTAGATTTTATAGGATAGCGCAGTCATCGCCATGGTGAGACGGAGGATCTAAATTACGAAACGTATTTTGAAAATCGTTAAGGTTGAGATAAACATATTTGTAGTCGCCTTCAACTATGTATAGTATGAATAAAGCTTGTTTATAAAAGCTCCAGGATACGAGAAATTCAAACGTAAGGTTTTTAAATAAATTATCTTATCCCTTTTCTTTCTCGTAAAGCCCTAGGTTAGGTTAGGTTTAAAAGATACTTAGCAAGTTACTACGTTTGTGTATTCATCACATCTCTTGAAACGGAGTTGGTTTTAATATGTTGGTTTTAAAGTCCAGGTTGGCAACTTCAAGCAGAGTTGAAGATGCCAACCCAGCATGTTGGCGAAACTAGGAACAGCAGTAAATATTTATTTATAGGGTTATATTTTGGTTGATAACGTCTTGCGATTGTGTCAATGCCGTGGCAGAGGCGATCAGCTGCTGTGCTAGTGTGCTGGCCACCGCGCAGCGTCCGTCCATTGATAAGCCTTTGTGGTCTTATCAGCGAGCCGGAAACGGTCCTCGGGCACTGATCAAACACTCGACATGGTGTTCGTAACCTTTCAGCACACATTCCACAATCGACACGAGGATATAAAAATGAGGTATTATAAGCTGTCTACACACAAGACAACACAATCGCATGCTGTCTGATGAGTGCAACTAAGTCATCCGGAAAAAAAAGGCATAAGTGGACACCATTACAGTTGTTGATGCATGTAGACATCTTTAAGCGAGCTACACACTTAATGGCGTAATTTACTAATAGGTTTCGCTTTTCATGGGTTTTTAGCAGTTTTTCTGATAAAAATAACACAAAAGATGCTATTGGGTTATCTCTGTTCGATTGTGTTGCTGTGTGTTTATCTTGCTTTAATATTTCTTTGATCATTTGCCTTGGTTATTTACTTTTTAAACTCAGAGACACGCCATCTGTTTTAATCCGGCTTTGAACATAACCTAACCTAACGTAAGCTAGCAACTGTACTATCAAACCAACCCGTATGGAGATACTAAGTATACTTGGTAAAATATGAAATGAATGACCTTTAGTATAAACTGTTTATCAGAACGACAGAGTTTCGAAAATAACTTTTAAAAAGACACACTTTTAATTGAAATATACTCAGCACGTGTTTTAAAGCATTTCATATTTTCCATAAATTTTCTGTGACGAATTTTCGTTTCATTGTGTAAATAAATAAACGTACTCGCATTATTGCATTATTGAACTTTCACAATTCAATATATAATATGATAAATTAAACATAATTATGATTAAAAAAACGTATATCGAATAATATTCCTTAATTTCAATAACATCAATTTTCCGGTTGACTAAGCAACCTTACATTTTTTTTTACAGTAAATCAAACAGCTAAACTGGATTATATTGATACAAGTGTTTAATGACATCCATTAGATGTTACTAGAGCACGTAAGCGCTCGACATCACATTATCGTTATTTATGAATGCGAAGGTTTAAACAAAAATTTGCATACAATATTGGAATAGCGGCTTGCATTGTTTTTCCTTAGTAATACATAAATTATTTTGTTATTTATTCAACGACAATCATCTACGAAGAATTAATAATATGAACAGCAGCACTTCAAAATCTATATTTTTGCATAATTGCATACTGCTACGAGCAACCATAAAATTAGAAGACGATTTTTATTATTTGATTGTAATTGTAAAATAAAGTGCTGAGAATGCTCATAATATTAGTTCAAAGTTTAATAGTACACATAAAAAAAAACATTTATCCATAAAAACATAAAAACAATTTATGTGTCATGTTTTTTTAATAATTCATTGAATATTTTGTTAATTCATTTAATACTTGATAAACAAAAAAAAATACAAAAAAACCACGGATGAATGGAGTCAAGATACGTTCTTCAATATCCATATTTATCGACATATTATATTCTATTGATGTTTTATTTGTGTGAAGGTGAGATGAGAAAAACCATCGTAGACTAATTCTACTAAAAATCTATTTCTTGGCCCAAGACGATATATATGAGTATATCTTCTACTTGTTCACTCTATTAAATATAGAGATGCCTAAGGGTGTGTTTATAGTACCTTTGAACTTGGTTAGTGATATTTTATTACAGATTCAACGTGACATTGTTCAATGAGTTAAACTCTCTAGTCGACACGTGACTGTGCAAATTTTTAAGCTTACGAAACGGTGGGGAATGATGAATTGACACTGTCCATGACTTCACGTGGCTTTTCGCAATGGCACGCACCGACGAGTCTGACCATAGTAACGCACGGCGAATTTTTTATTTGGACTATTGCGATCGGTGAATCGATAATGTTTTGAAATTTCTCATTGTATTTTATAGGTCGTATCAATGGTTCATTAAACTCACCGGCAACCTGAAAATCGCACAAATACAACGTAAACTAACCTCACGTAGCTGTTTGTTTGTTTCATTGAAAAACCAGGCGCATGTGGTGCAACTAAAATATAGTTCTGTTTTTCAATTAACGTAATTGCAAAAGTTATACTAATACTTCCGAAATCTGCAAGAAATAATATAATACAAGCATAATGGTTGAATTACGTCCATACCACTTATTAAAATAAAATTATATTGCGAAAATAACAATGAATTCAGAAGATATATAAAAAAAACACTTTCCCATTTATACGTTTATCTAAGAATTAAATAATATCAATATACTTTTAAACTATATCCTAAAATTGTAAAAACACAGATTATTTATTTATCAAATGTGTTTTTTTTTTTTTTGCGAAGTTTGAAGCATAAAATCTAACATCAAATGAATCTGTCCATTTTTATAGATACCATAAGAGAAAATTGCTTAGTGAACAGCTTACGAATTTTTTTTATCTTAATATGTAAGAAACCTAATTTTCAGCATGAATGCATTCAGGCTTGATCAGACACACGAAAATATAAAAAAACCTCTCTCCTTCAGACATCCTTCAGTAGGCTTACGTTTTTTTTATTAATAGAAAACATAACCTAACATTTTTTCGCTATATTTTAAGGTAAATATTTCTAAATACTTCGCTTCATTAAATACAATCATTAACCGTATTTTGCTAAAGCAGATTGATATAAACTGTATTCAAAATCATGGCCCCACTTTAAATCTATTATTTTTATAGATAGATAGTAAAACAATTTGATTTGCAGGCATAATTAGTAGAAAAAAGTGATAATTAATAAAAATCAAGAAATATGCAATTATTTACACAAAACACGTACTTTTTAGAAACGGTTATCATAATAATGTTAAAAAAATAATTATTTAACATAAAAATATATTATTACTAATATGATTAGGCACATACATAGAAGATGATTTAAAGAAACTCTCAGAAAAATATCATCGTGATTTGTGTGGGATTTGAGCCCACATCCCCTGGCTTACATGGCCGGTGTACTAACCCTTGTACTAACGAATCACTTCCGTTTATCGAGAATTTTTAACAATCATACTCTACATATGAACCAATGTGCCCAGGCCAACCAATATTTAGTGATTTCCAAGAACTGGACTTTTTGAACAAAGTAACAAGTGAAGCGATTTTAGTCCCATCTGGATATTATTTTTAAAATCTATTAATTTAGCCAAGACGCGCACCATCGTATACGTATGTATTATTTTTTTGGACTGGACGTCAATCATATATCATAAAAGATATGACACAAAACATATAATTGTTCTATAACAAAATATATACTTGTATTAAAATATTGCGACAGGAAATATATCAAGCATCCCAAAAATGTATTAGAAAGGACTATTGGCGGAATACAGGAGTGAAGTTAATGAAGCAGTGTCCAGAGGACTTTGGGAAGCGTAGACGAGGAGGCGTCGCGATGCCGAGTGCGGAGACGGTGGATGGGCAGGAATTGGAATAATCAGCATGAGGAAACGGGTGCGTGGGGACCATGATGCAACGCGATGGCGAGGGACTTGGAGGTCAAGGTCGGCCACGACCACACCACTGCTGCAGCGCAGAAAACCATAGGAATCATCCTGAACTAGGAAGCACTCCAAGTACATAAAAAAATATTGCATTTCAGTTAACGTGGCGATAAGACTATTTTTGGCAAAAAGCACAAGTGCACAATCTCATATCAATCAATTATACGATGGTGATAAATGCATGATTAATTTGCAAATTTTTTTGACCTTCGTGATTTAAATGAATAAAAATAAAACTTTCATGTACACTTTAAGAAATTTTATAGTCGTGTTCTAAAAAATGTATTTTGACAAGTCTGGAAATAATAATTTTCTTTTTTCAGTATTTCATGCTGCTTCAGGTGTTTCACAGTAACGAGTTCTGTTTTGTTATGCGGATATCATAGATTGAAAAGCGAGAAAAAAAAAAAGGACTTTATCAAGGAATTGCGTTGCGTTGGAGCTGCCAATTTGGGGTGAAATTAAATAATTTAATATACGGCGTGTTTTAAAATACTAGCGAGTCGTGACGTCATCAAACAATGTGTTTAATGCAAATGACTAGGTAATACAAATTTATATTTTTGCTTTATTTTATTTCTTGAGTGATATTAAATATATTATTGAATGCTGGTGTATAATACACTAAAATCACTTTAAGTAAAAAAAAAATTTATTATTGTTTTATCTTATATGGCCCACGCGTGTAAAAAAATAAAATATTATAAAGCACCTGCTATTGACATTTTCAATAGTTGTTTTTTTCAACACAACCTTATAATGTTCTGTTAGAAATTGAGGCAGGGATTTTTTCAGTTGAAAGTGAAGTGCGTAGAGGAAGGCAAGCAGGCAGAGGACGAAAGCTCACCGGGGCAGAATCCCCGCCGCGGCCGGTCGCCCGGTTTGATAATCATTACTCCACGTCGTCGAATCTCTCCCCGGGCGCATAGTCCGGCGCGAGGAGAGCCGCGATGACCTCGGGTACTTCTCGTCTTATAATTGCCTCTGGTAACCTGTCGCGCTAAATATAGTCCAGTGATTGGATAATGGCCCCCCGGCTGCTCTGGGTCGTCTCCTCAATTGGGCGCACAAAAGCCGACGGCGCGGCGGGCCGGCTGCGACCGCGCCGGCGATTGATCTCTTCGGATCAAGAGATCTACATAAATCTTAAAGCGACCCTCAAATACCTTCAGGTTTGTGTTGTAGTACTCCACTTTCCCCTTTTTCCAATCGATAGGCGATAAAGCGACTTTCACTCTATTCAAATCTATAAGTCGCTCTTCGGACAAGGAAATCGTCGCTACTTCCTTTCTACCCACATCTACAAATTTGAGAGTGATTTATTACATTTTTAATTGTATTATAAGTTCATAGGATATATAAAACGTTATCATTGGGTGATCAAACCAAAAAAATGTTATTTTCTAGCGTTTCGGTCATGGTATTAAAGCTATTTTTAAGGGATGACACAAAATCGAATCAGTATCGATATTTTGGTATCACTTCATTTAATTTTAATATATCTATATTTATATTTATAAAATTAAATAAGTTGATCTTTTTCGATTTCAAAAATTCATTGAATGAAGATCGTCTAGTATCAGCTTTAAGTGTAAATTGTTAAAGAAAAAAATATTTCTAGTAAAAAGTCAGCACCCAAAATTCTGTTGACTAAAATGTGTTTTAACTCGTAAAATTAAAGAAATATATTTAAAGTACCAGATTTTTGTACACATATTAACACATCCGATAGAACTCCCATAGAAACATAAACATAAAAAATTTCGAGGAAGTGAAAAAACGATTGAAAAAGATATAATTTTATCAGTGTATCCTTTATTAGATAAGCTATTATCGTTCCCGAAATCGCATCGCATATCGCACCGTATAAAACGGGGTGGGGTGTCGTCGCGGAGTCAGTGAAGCGCACTGGAGTATTTTAAGTTCTGCGTTGCGATAAATCATAAATCACACTTGTGACGTCACTGCCAAGGACACGCGTGACGCTAATGGACGCACATGGTCAAGTCCGCCGATGGAGTTTTCAACTTACCTACTTGTGCCCGTATCATATTTATAAAGTCATTTGAGTATTTTATTCTATCAGACGGATTGCTTAGCGGTTTTATGTGAATGATGCAAATTTGTTCAAATTCAAAAACGGTTCAGTTTGAAAATGCCGTTTTCACTTCGCTTAGTAACAGACCGGTACGTGCTGATGATATTAATGTATGACCACATTCAATGTTGTACCACAGGTACAAGTATTTATTAATTTTATTGAACGAATATAACATTATTTTTATATATTTTTAAAATTCATTTCATATTAAAAAAAAATGATTTCATGGTTTCGAAGCCAAATTATTTTATTTCATACTATAGCAACCACCTTTGATATTGAAGATTGAGGCGTCCAGTTAAGCACTGAAGGGTTCTACCAAGAAGTCTGGATGAAAAATAATCATGGGAAGAGCGCCGAAGAGTGGGAAAAGTTCATTACCCATATTGGCTTTAAATCCAAGTCTTCAGCACGGAGAGAAGCGGTTGGATTAAAAATAACAGTTAGTGCAGCCGGAGCGCAAGAAAATAACCTGCCGGTCAGACACCTTTATTATTAAGCGGCAAATTGAATCCGTTTTCTAAAATTTAATTCATTTTATTCAACAGTATATTTTTTTAAAATAATTACGCTTCATATCGGGTGCAATTAAAAAAAATATTTTACACAGGTAACAATTAATGTGCAGTTTGTTGTACGGTTAATGATTAAAAATATTACATATCACATCAGATAAAAAAAAATGTGCTGTTTATTTACTTTTGGTTGAGAATTGAGCTTTACAATCTCGGCGAGAAAGTCAGGTACGTAAAGTTGAATTTATTATTCAATGACTTATAATAAATAAATATTTTTTTACAATCGATTTGACATGCAAATAAAAGGGGACTATATTTGATAATAGTATTAAAGTCCTGTAGCTAAATAATTTGATTATGTTGATAGTATTAATCGAATTATGTCTTGAATTAATTTTCGATCAAGAGTCCGATCAAAGAATTGATTCCATTAATTAAAAACGAATCACATTGAATTATGTAAATTATTGTAAATATATCAAAATCAATACGAATAAAAAGATTATCGTCTAAGATTATTTATTTTTTTGTGAGGTTAAGAGTTATAAAAATCTAATAATTTTTTATACATTTAACAAATGCATATTACAAGTTTAAGATAATGTTTTCAGCATAATTGAGAAAATGAAAAAAATAACCAACATATGTTGTACATTCACAAGTACGTGTTTTTTTCTAGTAATTAGTGTGACGACTATGAAAAATAATGGTTTTTGATAATGGGTTAGAATTATAAATTTTGATGGCGTTTACAGTCGAATAGATCTAATAAAATACTAAGTAAAATATTCAAAAAAATATATAAATAAAAGTTTAACGCCGTGCAGTATATAAGTTATCATTTAATCCAAAGCTGTGACGTCATCTAGGAGAGGTAAAAAATTACAGCTTCTCAGAAGGCCACCAATTCTTTTATATGCGGGTTTTTAGTATAATAATGCTCAGATAAAATGCAATTTAAAAATTAAATTTTTAATATAGCATTTGAACCCGAAAAAAACTAGATAACTTAACTACGCCAGGTTTTTTCAATCGGTACCATAAAAAAATACTGAAAATAGATTTTTTTTTATTTTTAAAATGAGTTTAATTGTTTAAAGTAATTGTATAGTCCCTGTATCATAAGCAATTAACACTTTCAATTCCATCTTTTCATAAGGATCTTTTATTTGTGTATAATACACGCGGGAGCAAATTATTATAAAGCACTAATACAAAAAATCCCCTTTCAGAGAGTGCTTTTAAGCGAAAAATTAAAGAGGTCCTTGTTGCCTTTGAATATAATGGATTGACTGAATGAGTTCCGAAATACTGGTTATATTAAACGGCGATTACTAAGCAGTCAATCACATATAATGTACAAAACGTTGTATCACCAGCAATTTATTTGTGATATAATTGAAAAAATTTAAAATACGCCAGTAAATAAAATACTAAAACTGTAAGTACTCAAAGCAAACAATGCTTTTGATACGATATTTATAAAAGTATCAAATAAAAATTACACACGTTAAATGAAAAAAATGTCTTATAATATGTTATAGTCCATGCACTAATAAAATATATTTAAAAAATGTTATTCTTCTTCTTCTAGTGCCTCTCCTCATAGGAGCTTGGTGAACCTTTAACACATATCGATCCTGCACTAATTCCGCATCCACGTAAGTTACCTTTTTTTTTTCTACCGATTTTTCCTTGGACAATTAGCTGCAGGATGCTTTATTTGTTGTTTCGAAAATACGGCCAAATTCTATCTAATTTGTGACGCCTTCAACCCACGGTGTTTTAAGGACTCCCCTATAGAGCTACACGTTGTATTCGCTTTATTTATTATAGGGATAAGTTTGAGTACGGTTTTTTTTCTATCTTTTGAGTAGACAGGACTTTTTGGTAAAATGGCAACACCGGTTCGTGGCGGCGAGCTTTGCGGCGCCGAGCTTCCCTCCAGCTGGCCACGCGGGCTGTCAGTCGGCGGCGACGTTGCCGAGGCGCGCACGTGTCTCGCGTGTCTGACGTGTCTGACGTGTCTGACGTGTCTGACGTGTCTGACGTGTCGCGGGGCCTTGGGGGAAAGGGGAGAGAAGCCCAGGCGGACCTTCCATATGAAAATCAATCGATATCGGCAAATACGTATTCCGTCGCGTCATCACATCGTTACGTCCTATTACTCGAGATATGTAATGAACTATTGGTAATATCATTATACAGCAATACCCCGGGATACGCTCCGGAAAAAATCGCGTTAAGTGAAATTAGCGTATATCGGGGTTTACGATTAAACACACGTACATAGCTTAATACAAAAAAATACGAATCACTTAAAGCAATCACTTTAATTCTAAGAACACTTTATGCAGTATTACATGTTATTTTTACTGAAATGTAAAACTTGTAAAATACGTTCATAACACCCAACGCTGTTTTTATTTGTTGAGACGTCATTATGTTTATAAACATTTTTAAAATAAGAAATTCGCGTAATGCGAGGCATTTTAACGCGAAATTTGAAATTCGCGGTATAGTGAAATCGCGCATAACGGGGTCGCGTAAAGCGGGGTATTACTGTACGCAGGTATGAATTATTTGAAATAACAGTTACACACTCATTTTTCAACGAAACTTAAATTTTATTTTTTCAATGTGTAACTTGGGTGTTGCCATTACAAAAATCTCACGACGAGCAGATACCCCCACTCTTTATCCACCAAGGTTATCCCCACTTCGCGTGGTGCTCCGTTCAAATCATCCATACCTCCATGCCTAACGTCTTTTATCATACTAGATATGGGGTCCTGTTTTTGAATTCAATATGCAAGGTTTAATAATAACATATTTCTTTCTTTATAATCTATAAAATAATGCTTTGTTAAAAATGCCTCTCTCCTGTACAAGACTACGTCACTAGACAAATATTATCATTTTTTATTAAACTAAGCCAATAATGAAAAGTAAAACATAATGAAGGAAAATGAAGTTAAGTCGGCGCTAACCTTTTCATTTTAGAAAAGAGAAAAATTGCTAAATAATTATTTTTTAATATTATAAAATAAATTGATAGTTAATGTTAAAAAAATATTGGTAACGGTTTGAGGTTTGTGGTTACAAGGTTCATAATTGTTGCAATCTCAAGACAAGGACTGGCGGTACGTTATTCTGCTGCTCTTCAAAGATTGTTTTAATGTTCATTTCACGCACGGCTTCACCGAAGCCATCGGAATATAATAATAGCAATATTATATATAATAAATCATTAAGACATTAGCTACAGCCGATAAATTTCTAATTATATTGGAGATTGTGATTTATTGATCATTGTGGCGAGTGTACTGCAGACGAGAAGCTAAAAATATATGCTAATTAACTTATGTATTATTTCATAACATTTTTCAATATTTATTTATTTATTTAATGTGTTAAGATTGTTTGTAAATTTACAAAAAACTTTTGGGTTTTGAACTCTTTTGCTAAATATCGAGGTATCGTTGAAAAAAGAAATACCAGGATCAGAAGAACATTGTACTTTCTATATAAGCGCGTAAAAAAAATAATTTTAACCTGTAACCCAACAAAAATTAAATTTCAATACTTAGCATATAAAATTAATTTATACTTTTCTTAGCTTCATTGTATCAAACTTGAATTAGTGCAATAGTTTTATCTGTATTTTATTCTTGTAATTATATATTGCAATATATACAGTTACGACTTTGTGGCAAACTGTCTTATTCATGAACCCGGATCATTAAAATAGAGCCACCTCGCGAATGTTAAGCCTCCCACAAAGCACGCGATGTTGCCACACAACCTGCGACAACCTGTTACGTAGGCAAGAGCTTGCTCTATTTACTTGTGCTTTATAACGCCATGTTTATCTTCCACAAGTATTTCAGCATTTTACTTTGCAGATTGCTAATTAAACGTTGATATATTACTTCTCCTTGAAAACGTATAGTAAGACTTTAAAAGCAACCATTCACCATTTTATAATATTATTTTCAGCTAGCTTTAAAAATAAAAAATATATATGTATAATATAACCCTCCTTCAGGGGAATAACTTATAAAGGTAACCTAAAAATTTACCAAGAGTTTTACAAAGCGGTTAGTGTTTTAAAACATTTAATATAAAAAAAATTGAAATATAACATATCCGTTAATAGAACGTATGGACAAATTGATATTGTTTTTTTTTATTTCTCTAGCTAATAGTGTGTACATGATCTACGATTTATTTAGATATTTCATAAATAAAACAACATTTTTTTATTGTTTTCTTATATTTTCATGAATTTTTCAAAAGAAAACGTTTTTGTCTATCGAGATTATTTATCGTCAATCATAAATGTTTTGTAAAAATAAAACGTGATATCGAAACACAAAAAGTTTATTTTTCTCATATTATTCATCGAGTTTTCTATAGTTATTATTTTTGTTATTATGAACACCATTTATCAAATCTCACCTAACCTACCTCACATTTTTCGCATTAAACAACCTAACCTAACCTATATTTCTCACGTTCAGCTTCAGCAAGATTTATAGTGTCGCAACACAGAGAACGACCATTTGACATCTGACTTGTTCATTCTTGGAGACTTAGTCATTTCTAATTAAGTTTAAAGGCTTAATTATACCTGAAATTGGCTGCCAAGTTCACTTTTGCGGCCATCTTGGTTCGATCATTTAACCTCTGCTCTCATTTGTTATATGAGACCTGCGGTTAATTACGCAATTTTTATACCTCGTGTGCCCTTAATCACATGTAATTATTATTTTTGATAGATTTGCCCTAAAAATGAGAAGAACCATTTCTCCTTTTCGTACTACTGCTTTACAAATTGAACATTATTGAAAAATAATATTATTTTAATTTTGTATCAGCTTGCTAAAAAAAATGTACTCCAGATTCTGATTAATCAAATGGTACTGTATAATTTTCATGTCACAGCTTCAATTCGAATTGAAATTTAATTGAAAAGCTTGAACTCATGCGATTCCTTCGTGAAACCAGTTTTTACCTGTTTCACGATGAAAGCTACGGTCTCGGAAGCTTTGCATGTCGTAGTTAATTCTACCTGCTGAGGTGACCATAACAGGAGTAATTATACACCTGATTATATATTGTACATTACATCCAGGCCTGGATCAATCATTTACCAAAATGAACACGCAAGAAAGACATTAACAGAAGGGAGCCTCGAAAGGGGTACTTAAATATATTCTAGTTATTCTTAAAAATGATATTTCACAAATGTGACACAGTCTGGTTAAGGAGTATATGGAAACTTCAAACTCTAAGCGTCTGAAACAGTAAGAAAACCGCAGGTGAAAATGCGGTTTTCGTAACTATTAGACCAACTATGAGTCGAATTTGTTAAATCTTTAGTATTCACCTTGCAATAAACAGAGAAACCACAAAAAACCGACACAAGAGAAAAAAATTATTAAATATATTTATTTCTATGAAGCCTCACAAGAAAAATATTGTTCATTATTAGTGCATAGCTATTTTAAAATAACATAATAAGCAAAATAGAGGACCATTATTGCGAACTACTTTTCAGGACATTTCTTTGCTTGAAAAAAATGCTAGAACTGAATCCTTAAAATCAACACTTTTTTTTAATGTTTTAAAGATTTTTTTTATTTTGCCTGTTGGTTTTGAAGATATCACATACTCACATTTCCTCTAATAAGAACTGAATGTTCTTAACTATTGTAATAAACAGTTTTAGTGCTATAAATAAAGAAAATACTACAATATTTGTACTTAAAATAGTCACACGTACTATATCTAAAAATCACTAGTTTTAAGAAGCTGCAAGTAAACAGAAGAACTAGGGTAACGAAATCAATTATTGGAACATTTGGGAAAATCAGTGAGGGTAGTTTTTTCGTATTTAGGTCAAAGTACACGACATGGTAACGGGCGATAAATTAGGTAATAGAAAAGCCCTGAAGAACGCACGGGACCTTCGCATGTAAGCCTTGGCCAGGCCATGTAAACAAGACGAGATTAGGAGCACCAGGTACTCTGAGAAATATGTATACTTAACCTTACAGGTGACACAACAGATAAAAAGCTAATAAATAAATAAATTAATCAAATAATTATTAAAACTGGATTGAACCAATGAATACAAAAATTAACTAAATCGCACGCTACTGACAACGAATAATAATATCGTTAAATATTAGTAATCTCTGGCGTAAGCTCTTAATAACGCATATCTTATCTTATTAGTATTGGGATCCGGTATTGCTCGTGGCTTATCTTTATCAAGGAAGTAAGGTTTTTAAATAATATGTAGTAAATTATTTGCGATAATGCTTTTAAATGATAGCTTTTAATGATATAAAACGCATTGAAATACATTTTTTACGACACTGAAGGGACGATCGCATCTCAGATCAAAGCTTTTATTTCATGATATAAACTTTAAATGTTTCCTGTCACGGGACTTTTGAGAAGATAAAGTTCAACAGGAAAATGTAGCATTACTACGTCTAACATGCTTATTACTAAGTGGATAACGATAATATTTTTAACAGTTACGCAGCACGCAACGCTACAAAACACATTTTAAAAAAACATATCTTGAAAAACTTTTTTTTCAATATTCTCATAATAAAAATAATATAAACATTTAAGGTTTAGTGAGTTGTTATGTCCAAATATTTTATTTTTAAATTTAATATAGTCAAACCATAATCAAACTATTTTACAGAAAAAAAATGCATGGTTTAAAAAGTATGATTTCTGCAGATAATAAATTATCTGTATCTGTGTATATCCAATAGTAATATTTATTATCCCCTGTAATGCGTCCGATAGTAAAACTGTTAGTCGTTCTTTAGAGCTGTGCTAGTTTCCATGTGGATTTATGAGTTTGCTTTCGGATAATCCGCCGATAGTGTACACAAACTTTCTTGTGAAATGGCTGCAGTTGCATTTAAATGTCGTTTCCAGCAAACACGGTCGGAGTCCTCGTGCACGAGCTGGTAAACAAATTAAATTGATTCATTGTTTTATTATTAATACGCTATTATATTTTATTTTTAGCTGCTTTTATAAATTACAAATTAAAAAGAGTTCATATAATACTTTGCATCAAATTTATTCATTAACTAAGTTGGATTATTAACCCTTTCCACTCCGTTGGCGACAATGTGTCGACAAGGTAAATTCCTTTGTAACTCCGTTGGCGACTATAGGTCGCCATAGTGCATCTTTTATTGTTTACCATGTAAGAAGTCTGGGTGCGTATTAGAGCAGGATAAATCCTTTTTGTAAGTAATTGCTGTTTTTTTAATTAATTGTCTAAGTAATTGCTGCCATTCGGACGTATTCACATTGTTAAGGGTCCCATAATCATAATTTTTTTGATCATTTTCTAATCCGTTTTGCGAAAAATCGATTGCACCAATCAAAACAATTTAAATGCAAAAAGTTTGATACATCCCTTATTCAGAACACAATATATTTTTATTTCTTGTAAATTTACTATTAATATGATAAATATGTGTTTTTCCGATTGAAGTGTAGGAATTTGGAGATTCGTCTGGTACATTTTCCAAGAATCCTAAACATTGAAAAGTCTTTTTTTCAATTGGAATTAAAAGATTAAATATAAACCATGTGCGTGTTATTAATTTAAAAATTAAAAAAAATAAAATCTTTAACAAACTTTGGTTTTGAAATGTAGCCATTTTATTCAATTTTTCAACATCTTCAAGATTTTATTTTACTCTGAAAATGGACGTTAATTAAATAATAAAAAATAGATAAATATAATTTATAGTTTTTTCAATACTCTGTAAAAAAATCAATTTTCGATATAGAAAAATAAAGTGACAATTAAATTAATTAAATGACACGATTTCGCCAGGTAATGGAATGACTGTTGTGTTCGGGTGGACACCAGATGCAATTAAATAGCTGGGAGCAACTGCCTTAAAGATATAAATATTTTTTTTCATTTATACTGCTTAAAGGTGATTTTGATTGATTTTCATAATAATTTTGATACACTTCAGTAATATTTATCTTTTGATATAATCAGTATAAAACAAAACGGATTTTTTTTATAGTTTTGCGTAAGTAAACGACGCAAAGTAGAACGTTACAGGCCGATTGCAAGTTGTGTCTCGGCGGGTGTAGAGGCGTCTTTGTTCGCCTGGGCGCGAGGTTGCCCGGCCGGGCCGCCCCAAGGCCACCCCGCAGGCCCCTACAGCCCCCCCCCGGGGCCCCGCAGGGCTCCTCAGGACCCCGCAGGGCTCCTCAAGGCCCCGCAGGACCCGCAGCCCAGCCGCGACTGGCCCTCCCAGTGGCTGGCGACCGGTTTTATGCACGGAAAACAAACGACGCGACATGATCCTAACACAAGCAAAAAGGAGCCGAGGTGAATAACTGCTTACTCTATGCATCGGGGGAAGTGACTACTGTTCGGCGTTTGATGGAAGTCGATTGTTCGCAGAACCGTTGAAGTCCAATGGCTCTCGTTTTGATACACAATTTTTGTCGGATCAATATTTGCTGCATTCCACATATTTATTAGTCTTAGGGAGACGAACTTCTAATATCAAAAACGTGAGATGTGAGAAATATCGTGTTTGATTTTTATATTGGTTACCGAAGTGATTCTATTACAGTGGCTCTCAAACTCTTTTGGCCTTTCGCCTCTCAAACTTTCATAGTCAAAACTTGCCCATGGACCCTGCGTGAAAAACTATTAATTCATATTATAGACTAATTGGTGCAAGTATCGACTTTATTGTGTTCCTGTATTAACCTACCTGACTCACCGCGATGCCTGTTATTACCTGTATTTTATGCACCTGTGTATATTTATATATTTTACTTAGGACGTAAAAATCGCTAATAATATATTCATTATTATTTATTTTCCATATTAATAAAAATGTGTCACATTTTTTTTATTTTACATTAAACCTTGCGCGGACCCCCTGACGTTGTTCAGGGACCCCCCCCAAATCGATTTTAATTTTCTAAGGACCCCCTGAATGATCCCAGGGACCCTCTGGGGTCCGTAGGGACCACTTTGAGAAGCACTGTTCTAATACATGCGATAAAAAAAAAAAATTTACAATGCAAAGTGTTACAAAGTCAGAGAAATAAGAAAGCCACGTATAAATATACAATTGAAATAACAAAGCTCGTGTAGGAGACAATGTAAAATATTTAGCGCTTCGTGTTTTCTTTTTGCAGTTTTGTGATTTATGGCAATATTACAAATGGACGGCTCGTCGAAGCACTTACATCAGAGTGAAAATAAACTAAGTGAGAAGACAGCTTAACGATTCAGCAGGTAGACGCTGTAAAAATAGGTTGGAAGTTATGTTAGTTAACAGGCTTACAGCATTAGTTTGCATGTGGAAGGGAACGGAACCTCATGGCGCCGGAAATGGACATGAGCTGCTATTAAGAGGAAATCATCGAACAAAAATAATCTATTTATCGATTTGAACGATTAAAAAATCAACAAGTAATTTAAAAAAATCCATCGGTTTTACCCAATTATTGATGATATACCTACATTTTTGTCTGATAATGAAACTGAATTTTGTTAAATTATGAACAAATAAATAGGTTTTGAATTAAGTTTATTGTTTTTGGATGAATAATTTATTCGATTTACGTTGGTATAGCATCAATTTCAAAAAGTTTTCAGACATTTTAAACTATGTATTAAGTATCGATTTTGTATGTAAATTATATTCGTTTACTAATCAACTCAATTTTATCGTTATCGTTATTGTTATTTATTATCCTAGTCGAATTTGAACTAAATATGCCATACTAATATGAAGCCTTTAAAAACATATGAAGCCTTTAAATAAACAAATAAAAATCAAGTATGTAGAAATTTTCTATAGAAAACTCGATAGCTCTTTGGCAAATGTTTTGTTGTGATTTAAATAACGTAAGTATTGTTAAACGAGGCAGTCTTCTAAAAATTGTTTTTTTGTAACTTTTTTGTTGTTGATTACTCGATTTAAGTCGATCATCGGAATCAATCGATCGTGCCCATCACTTATGCAAAGCAGTAAAGTCTCCGGTGGCCGAAGAGTCCTTTATCGACTACGCTTGCACATAGACTGAAGTATGTGCAACTGGAGAGAATTATGTGCGCATTAAAATTCCAAAATGCCAACCTAATCGAAAAAATATTGACTTACAGTAATATTAAGCAGGTCGATACTGATCATCTCTTTGTTATCAAATCAAATGTACAAACTAAGAAAAATATATCTAATTCACTCTATTCACTTCTTAAAGGTTCAAGACAGAGAGCTAAATTTCTCTTCTAAACAAGATACAATGTTATTTTGCAATTTCAAACGGACGTCTCAGTTTTATATTGTTAAAATATTCTGTGAAGTGTGCAAAATATATCATAATATATTTATGTGGAAAACCTATTTTATTTTTCAATACGCTATTAAGTTAAATATCAATGCAGGTATAAATTAATAGTGAACATTTTGCTAAGATAATTTTACTGTTTCTCTCTTGTATGTTTTATAGTTACTTGCATTTTTATGGTTTATAATGGGAGAGAATTAATTTTTATTCGTTTTTAAAACATAAAATATTCACATGGATAGCTGATACCACTGTTGGGGGTATTGTTTTTTTGTTAGATAGACAAAGGCATTTTTAGTAATTGATAAATATTTGTATCTTTGCCTATGAAGGGGAATAAAGTTGTAAATTGTGCATGGATTTTTTTCTTGTTTTTTGTCAGTGATGTTCTATTTATGGGGATGAAATAATAATACAATCAAAAAACCTTGGAGCTGAGCGTGGCGTTGTGGAGCTCGTCCAGGGTCGGTCTGTAGGCTGCGTGGATGGACATGATGTTGCGGTAGTTGTCCAGCCGAGGCAAAGCCTCTCTTGTGAAATGCCTGTAAAGAAAATATAATAAATACCAATAATTTAAACCAGCCCTAACGTCATACTTTCGGATGTTTAATATCAATAAAGTGCAGTAATACCTCGCGTTTTACGCGAACCCGCTATGCGCGGTTTCACTATAACGCGAATTTTAAAATTTCGCGTTGAAATGTCTCGCATTACGCGTATATCTTATTTTAAGAATGTGTATGAACATAATGTAGTCATTGACTTCTCTTAACAATTAAAAACAGCGTTGGGTGTTATGAACGTATTTTACAAGAACGTAAAAGAAACGCTACCCAAAAGACGATAGATGTATTTTTTAGTATAAATAACATGTAATACTGCATAAAGTGTTCTTAGAATTAAAGTGATTGATTCAAATCATTCATATTTTTTTGTATTAAGTTTTGACTATGTATGTATGTTTAATTTAAACCCCGATATACGCGAATTTCACATAACGCGATTTTTTTAACGCAACCCTCGCGTAAAGCGGGGTATTACTGTAGTAAACTTCCTGAAAAAAACTTATGTGATATTTTATCGATTTTCTGGTTTGACACGTAATGACGTCAGCTGATAATGAATATTTAATTAGTAAAGTAGAATCCAAGTATAAAGCAAGCCCTCATGTGATAAGAATCTTTATTTAGGGAAATGATAGGTTGTTCACACAAATTTTAATTCGTCACATCGATTTTAAATTGCGTAGAATCGGTATATTTTCAAGTGCTTCCAGAAGTGGTCACTAGTCAATGTAAAAGTGAAATGTAAGTATATTAATTGTAGGTAATTTTATATTTAGCCTTGATACATTCATCAGTGTAGGAGTGAATAAACTATACAAAGCATTTTTTTAATTTCCTTAATTACCTGGCTCTAAATTTACTCTTCAATATCAGAATTTCTATCTTATACAATGACAGAAAAAAATAGTGATACAAAATATCTGATTCAGCAGTTTTAAGCATCTGTTTGTGTAAATTTACACGATGCCTTTATGAAGCATAAGGTATAACCTTCCGAAGTTACAACCTTCATTTACAGGTATTTGACATTTTTGAAACACAATAATTATTGCATAAAAGCTTTAGTAATGTGTGGACTTCCGCAAAGCGCTCTTTCCTGCCCATTGAATCAAGTTTATTTTTAACACCATTCAGTCTGGCCTGGGTCATCGTCATCACATTGTTTTTGTTGTACCGATGCAGGTAACTCCGAGGTGAAAAATACACAGCACATTTGCAATGACGAATTACATGGGACGTGAACCACGCGCCTCTATGATTTCAAATTTCTCATCAGCTTGCAAAATAGGTAATCATTAGCATAATTACAGAGAAACATGCAAGACAATCGTCATTTCAATTCTACACAATATTAATTATGAAAGTAAATAAAATTTGTCTTCAAAACATGTCATGTCAATTTGATAAACAATAATAATCACAGGAACCTGCATCTATAATAATGTGTTTCTACACCTGAATTTTGCAACCTTTAGCCGATTTGCAAAGTAAAAAAAACTTAATTTGATATATGATTCATTGAACAATAATAACTCTAACGGTTTTTCGAGAATCCCACGCGTTGGATTTGGACCCATTACTAATAAAAAGTTTTTTCTGCTACAAGAAATGTCACAAAAAACTATTTTAAAATATCACGTTGCTCGCTACATTTTACTGCGCTGTACAACGTGCTAACGAATAGTAGTGGCGATATTCATCGATAAGAATTCAACAGTATTTCTTTGAACGATGACGCACGCGGAACGAACGGGAAGATACTTTTTGCTCCTGAGAGAGGCGGCAAATGCAAAGAGGCGATCTCAGTATTCCTTACAGCTTCCCTATGAGTCATAGGCCAAAACGTTAAAGGAACATATACTACGAAATGCTTTAGAATGTGGACATGTAGGTGGGGGCCGCTCTAGTCTCTGGTGACTCAGAAGTCGGAAAAGGAAAGCCGAGACTGACTCAAATTATTTTCATAACGGTTAATTCTATTTCTAGATACACTTCGGTATACGTTGACATATACATATTCCTCATAAATCAACAGCTGTACCAAGATTCGTGTGACGTCACAGTAATTAATCACACATGACTATTCTACTGAATAAAACTGAACCTATTTCATATTATTTTATCGATATCATAATTGGTGTCAATTCATACTTCATAGTAAAAAATACATACTTTGGAAAAAATCTTAAAATGATCTGCAAAGATTCAAATGCACCTTAGAAGATGCAACAGGTTCGAGGATCTTATCGATAATTTAAATACTTTTTCAAAGGTTTTCAGGAAAAAATCACGCTTTAAAGCCCCAGCGGCTTAGTTAGTAAACATTGCAAAAAAAACAGCGAAATTATTTCAATATCAACGAAGTATTAAACATACTCAAATATTTAACAGATTAAACGATTAAGCGAATAAATGACTGAAATCCTATAAAATATGCACGTCCCAGATTCTACGACTTTCAATAATTGATGATTCAATTCAGGCATTTTATTATTCCTTTTTTTATCTATAATAACATGTTTTCAAAAGCATTTTTTTAAAAAACCTTACAAAAAACGGATTTCTCAGTGGTTAGATCGTCGACATGCTAACGAAAGTTTTTCAGTTAAATTACCACCCAGGTGGGTGAATTTCAAAACAGGTCTAATTAAGTATACGCCTGTTTCAGTATAGTCAAAAAAGAAAATTTGCATGCAAATCAATAATCTAAATCGACCCATAGTCAATAGTCACGTCACTATTTACATCAATCGATGATTAACCTGTTTTCATCACCTCCATGGAGACAGTGCATGACGAAAGAAAAAAGAATTGCATGAATCCATGAGATGATCTATAAATGCTTTTAAGGGTGCACCTTTGAAGGCTGTTATAATTATATATATATATATATATATATATATATATATATATATATATATATATATATATATATATATATATATATATATATATATATATAAAATGCTTACATACAAATCACCTGTTTAACTGAAAAATTGACTGTGTAGAAAAAAGCGTTAATCACACTAATGAGAACAATCAGGTTCGAGAGCGGCGGCGGTGATTCAGCCGCCATTGTCTCCAGGTCTGGTGATGTCAACGGATCTGGCTGGGCTTAGAAATCACGATTGGGCGGTATATCATATCCGGGAAGTGTGCAGAAGGAAACAGCGATCGCAACAATACGCCCAGCACCGCGAACGATCGGCATTTAATGGATTGCCAATCACGCTCGGAACCGATGGAGTCGCGAATCGTCGGCGGTCACTGAACCAATTAATTAACACTACCACTACAAGAAATAATAATATATCATTATATCATACTATCGTCATCCGTCACAAACTACAATATACACTTTTATTATGCTGGCATACATCAACCCTAATACTTCCACGTCATAACACTCCACACACAAGGTAGCATTGAAGCTTTTTCATATCATAAAATCGTAATTTATATATATATTGTAATTGTGTTATTATTTATTAAATAAGCATGCAAATACAACGCAGACAAAAATAGTAAGTAATATTCCGGATTTAAATACTCACTATATGAATTATAATGGCACTGGTTTATTTGAGGATATTAAAAAAAAAAATATTCGATGACAGTAGTTTTAAGAAATGCATATTAGCATATGTATTTGTAATAATTCTATTTAATATTACATCACAGTGCAATGTGCTGTGTATGCAAGTGTGTTTTAAATGTAATCGGACGATACGAAATAATGTTAAATAATAAAACTGAACACTTGTCGCTTTAAATTTGCTTACAATGGTTTATTTCACAACGGTGAAAACTTCGCCCGGATAACTCAAATAGGTCAGGCCGAGAATAATTAATACTGCTGATACAATCGGCGCCGGTAAACACGGCGTGAGTGACCAAAACCTTCAGCATTGAGGCAAATCGGAAAACATACGCACAGTTGCACCGCGCTGAGATAGCAAACAGATAGTCAGACATCGATTTCTATCAATCAAAACGCACCGACCCTATTCCTATCTGATCGATTGTTCTGGCACTCTCACTGTGATTTTTTTTATATTGCTTTGATGAATTAACAATGATACAATCGATTAAAACAACTATTGATCTAATCCTCAACTTAAAGGAGAGAATACATAAATCACAATCATACTCGAGCACAAGTGCACCAAGCCAAATATAAGCTCACCGAAGCACTCGTACGGTTATTATTTTTGTATTTAAAAATTATGATTGACCTCACGCTAAAGTTATATATAAATATGTAAATACAAATGTTTTCTTTGAAAAAAAAACCCTACTAGTACTCATTTCAAAGAAACAAAACTGAGTATAATTGTATTCGCTGGATATGTCCGTTTGATAAACTATGACCTGTCTGCTGGGCCATCAGACATGCAGTTATGCAAGTATAGATACTTATATACAGATAAGAAATTCATTGTCTATCAATCACAAGGCAGACAAATCTGGCTAACTATATTTGTCTCTAAAATACAAAATTTATCAAATATTTTTAAATTTTCATTTGTGTCAAGGCCTGTGAAAGTGTTTAACTATGAACAAATAGACTTCAGAAATGAATCCATTTTTTTAGTAAGATTATTTCTTAAATGAGCAAAAATTAGTTCACTGTAGCAAGTGTAAAACGTATGATATTGATAAAAAAAATAACAAATCTGTTTTTTATGAGTACCTGGCTCTAATTTACTTATTTCAATAAAGTTTTCAATTTCAATCCCTGAAACTGAAAGTATACAGTGAGTGTAATTATTTTAAAAGGACGTTTACATTTCAGTTACATTTGAATGCAATCCAGGGAGGGGCATTGAAAAAAACTGAAGGGTGCAATCACAGTAGCAAATTAGAAATTGTTTTCGCAATGTTTTGTAATGTATGCAATCCGGAGGCGGAGTTTCACAACTCGAGCTGGGATGCGATGAATACTTGATTCGTGACGCAAGTCTCCACGTGCTCGAGCGACGCTCCTGGCGAATTATTTCCATTCAGAGCGGACTATCGCTGGTGAAATCTATGATACTTCATTGCGGACGAGTCCATGACACTGCTTTTGTGCAAATTTGCAATTAAAATGTCATTCTGATTGACGTTAAGTCAGTGGCGGGCAAACGGCATAATGCGCTGTCGGCCGTCCGGGTTGACAGGTTATTAGCATAATTAAAAAAAAAAGGAATTAGCAGCTCTGAGTCACTTGTGCTATAAATACACTCCAGAATTGTGAGAATACCACTTCAATGGATCGTAAACAAAGCGTAAAATCAACTAAGCCAATAAAACTTGTGCTATGTTTAAAACTGTAGACATACATAATACAATCACATTTCATTGTAAAGCTGAAATAAAGACAGGCGTATTGGTTTTGAAAATTGGATGAATTAGATTATATTATTTTTAGTTTAAAAAAACATATCAAGAAACCTAAAGAAAATTTTTATGTAATTTATAAATTATAATAAATAAATATTAATATCCCCTACGGTTCAAATACAAAAGTACATCTTTAAATATTCCACCAAAAAAATATATCATTACTTATTCTATGATCATGGTTATATCACATCTTCTTGCAAGTCTCAAGTCTTATTTTTTAAGTGATATTATACAATACTGTACTATGACTTTGAGTAAAGAAAGTATGAGATTGATGAGACAAAATTTTTTTAACTGTGGTATTGTATGCCGGAATAGCACGGCTGAAGAGGCTCTCAATAGAGGCTAACGTTTTCAATATTTTTGAGAGAATGTATGTTATTAGTATAAAACAAAACCGATTAAAACATTTATTTTTAAATTAAAAATATTATTACAACCTTTTTTTTTTTTTTTTTAATAATTCGTCCTTTATATAGGGTCAAACCTCACCTGAAACTTTTGTTGTATCTGGTGTCGAAAGCCTCATTGTGGGCGGTCAGGGGGTCGTCGCTGTCATCCCCGGAATGTTCATCACTGGTGTGACCTTCGGCCGCCTCCATCTGTGAGAAAAATTATCACCATCAGTCCATCATTCGACACAATCCACCGGATCGAAATTTGTAACATAACCACATACCTATCCTATTATTAAGCATATTCAAATCAACCAGTTATTTTTGCATCAAAATATGCACTGGACGAAATAATTATTTCCGGTGCAATAACCAACTCCAAGCCTGAAAAAAATGCGGGGTCTTGCTGTTTATTTGAATTTTTTATATGGCATAATTTAATTAAAATTAATTTTGTTAAAATTATAAATTGTTTTCAGATTTTGTAAAGAATAAAAAAAACCCTTCACACACGACTTTCCCTGAATAAAACAAGGTTAATAAATGCCAGAGACGTGTCGTACCGGATACGGATGAAATTCAATATAGATTATTTTTTATACTAGCATGCATGCCATGGACTCTATAGGCATATTGTTTTCCACTCGTGCAATGACATTGAAAAAATGTTTTTGGAGATTGGAAGTAAGTAGCAATTGCAGCGCCGAATCAGTTTTAAATATTATATATATTTTTTATTTGTTTGAACCTTATATTATAGTTTTGTATTTAAAAATAGGCGTGTGTAGGCAGCTATATGTTGCTAAAAAAAACTCTAAACTCTAAACGCTAAATTATGAACCCACATACACTGGCTTATGCATTGTGGCTTAATTCATTTAAATGTAAATATATCTCTGCGGATCGACAAGTTTATCAATCATAATACAAAGTATTTAGAAAAATTACACACTATTTAAAATAATATTTTCAATAAAATTGCAGCCAGGCTATGTGCAAATGGATTAAATTATAAAGGAGGTAAAGTCTCTTAAATGCAAAATAAAAACAAGTGTTTATTTTCGTGTTATATATATATATAAAAAAACGTAAAGCAATAATTTACTGATAAACATATATTTATTTTAATATGTGTAAAAGTTTGATAAATATTTTTACAATCGTCGGATCAATTAGACATCCTAACATTCCGTTTTTTTCTTCTTCCATTAAAATACAATTAATCTCTTCTTATTTCTGCGACGCCCGTTTAATACATACAATAAAGTTGTAAAATTCGCTAGAAATTTTCTACGTGCTCGCAATAATAATCAGCCAACACTAATTAGTCATTCAGAAAGGTGCTAATCGTCAGCCGTACCTGACTTCCAAGAACGGCAAAAAAAAAAGTGGGGAGAGTTGACGATTTGAATACTGTCGTAACTCGCATGACACACTGTCGAGGAAAGAAAAGAAATTGATCTCACAGCTAAATGATCTTTTCAAAATACTGTCGTCAAGTTGACATTGAAATATAAGAAAGGAAACACTGTAACTCTACTTTTTAAACAACATATGTGAATAGCCAAGCTGCATTACGAACATTTTTAGTTGTGAGTGCTTTTACGAGGGCAGTCCGATAAGTACTTAGCCTCACCGCCCGATGGTGCTAGTATCGCAAGAGAGATTTACTATCGTGTAGTACATTCTCGTAGACGACTACTGTCAAAATTTCAACCGAATTGGACTCGTAGTTTTGTTTTGACCGCGTGTGAAAGCGGACGTGTTAGAAAAATGGAAAAAGAGCAATATCGGTCGGTGATTCGATTCTTGTTTTTGGAAGGGAAATCGCGCAGCAAAATCAAAGAGCGCTTGGATGCTGTGTACGGTGACTCTTCTCCTTCGATGGCGACCGTCAAAAATTAGTTTAACGAGTTTCAACGTGGTCGCACGTCGGTTTTTGATGACCAACGCCCAGGTGCCCCGAAAATGGCTACCACGAAGGATGGCTATCACTTGTTGGGAAGAAATTTAAGTCGAATGAGGAGGTCATCGCCGCCACGGAGGCCTACTTTGCAGACCTCCAGACTATTTTGAGAAATAAATCCCCACTTTTCCAACATTTTCGTTTTTCTTTTGTAGGCTCAGTACTTATCGGACCGCCCTCGTATGTATCAATGGGTGGGAATGCTAATGATGCAACTTGTAGAATAATACTGCAAGCACAGCCTGCCGGACGTGCCTGCGGGTAGTTGGGTGGGTTATTTCAAGGGCGAGGAACCTGTTCCGAGAACAGGGCGCAAAAAGCGGACTAGTGACAACGATCAAAACCTCATAGTCAAAAAAAACAGCCTGACGGTAAGAAGCAACGTAATCATCCCCCAGCGGAGCACCACCCACTTCAACCCCCGCAGCCAATTTGATTCGCCACATAAGTGACCTTGACACCGAAAAAACTTTCAGCCTGATTAAAAAATTTCATTATTTCGAGTAATTTATTACAATTATGATGTAGTACAGTAGCAATTATTGTAATAAATGATAATTTGACATCGCCAATATTAATAATAAAAATCTACTAAACTTCATGATAACAGTTGTTTATAGTACACTGACACAAACATTTGCTTTTAAGAGCTATTAATAAATCAATTCTAGTCTCGGTAATAAAATTAAAATATATGAAGATTTTATAAAATGTGTTTCTCGCGATCCTTTGAGATTATTCAGCAATAATACACTTAACTAAACATAATAAGTTTTGATTAACACTTTGAGGTTGAGTATTGTCACTCCATCAAGGTTTACTTTATTCTATGTATGTGTAATAGTTTTGATAAATTTTATATAAATATTTTCACAGATCATAACTGATGAATTGATAACAGGTATTGAATAACTTTAATAACAATAATACTAACTCAATACATATTTTAATACCTAATATGTAAAACTAAAACAAAAAGTTAAATACCTTAATTATTGTGCTATGATGTATTAATTTTTAACATTTGATATATCTCAGAACTAACTGGGTTCGTATTGATGATTAAATTAAATTTATAAAGAAAAATAACTGAGCAACAACAACGTTACTTTCGCTAAACTAACCAAGTTTACTCTGACTATTTAACCTTACTATGAAATAGTAAGAAGCAAGTTAGGTTTAGCAGTAAGAAACTTTCAGTGGCAGTGCCTGGTTTGGTGCGTCTCCAGCATTTGCCTTGTTTGTATCGAATAAAGAAATAGTAAACATGCATAAAAATATTTTTTCACGAAATCTTTACATTTAAGAGACGATTCATAATTTTTGCATAATCCAAAATAATTTTAAAAATATTGCTTTATCCGTATTTTAATCAAGCACCACAACGGAAGGCCTACAAGCTATTTTGTCACTGATCTACGAATCTGTTTTAAATTTAAACATTATATTTCATTTAAAAAAAATACATTTTAGATATGTATTTCTTTCAATTGATTTTCTTCTTCAGGTGCTTTTCCCCAGAGGAAGTTGGCGACCATCTCACTGAATATTTATGCTGAACAAGTGTTTTCTTAGGGAGCATAGTGCAGTCCTCGGGTCATACACCGCAGTTTTATATTCAAAGGAAAAATCTGCTCAATATCATTATTATATAATCCTTTTAGATCTGAAACAATAGCAGGAGCCCCCACACCTCGACAAGTTACTTCCAGAGGACATCCCTCCACAATCATTCCAAGTCCACTTCACCATTACCGATCCTTTTTGAATTGACATTCAGTTAGTATTTTTTGTATGCACACTTGTAAAAAAAAATATTAAGCAAATATTCAATATCACTGCGTAGTAGTTTATGGCAACATAAAAAAAAAATGTTTTGTAATTATATATTTGTTTATTTTATCAGGTGGTGCGAAACCATCAAGCTGTGGCCATCGGCGTGCCTTGATAAAAACGCGTTGGTATCGTAGAAATTGCGATACACTGCGGTGAATAAAAGACTCCATTAATAATATCATAACAAGTACGCTCGTTGTAGGTCCAATTCCTGCAATAAGCATACATTATCTTCGAAGTAACGAAAATGTAATATAACGTTACGCAAACTGTAAAATTTAAAACATACGCCGTTAATAACAATTGATTTTTTTTTATGAATATTCTCGTAATAAACTGTGAACGGTTTCTTCCAAGCGACGAGAATCATCAGACGGAAACAAAAAATACCGGTTTTTTTTTTGTACGATATTCTATAGACGAAACCGGTTACTTTTAGTATATTAATTAAAAAATAAACTGGAGTAAAATTACATTGTTGATATTTAAAAAAAAATTGTATTTGTAGGTACATTGTGATGCTTCTATTCTAATAATCTAGATATTGGTTTATTTTCATACTTGTTTGTAAAACAGGCATTTTTGTAAAATGTTAAGTTCGCCAATAACTCAGAAATACAATAGTATTCTGAATGCTCCATCCTACCATATTAATAATAATACCCCAAAAATATATACCACAACTAAGATGGCAAAAATTAAATTCATGACTAGTAATAGAAAGTTTTATAATTTGTTTTATGCGGGAGTACACCGAAACAATAAAAATATTTTATTTGTGATTTCAATATGACGCGAGTATTGCAACATTTTAATTTAACGATATGAAGACAAGCAAATGTATTTTTTTTACGATTATACCCAAAATTGAGTCCCGATAAAAAAATTATAACTTTTGGGTGATTTAATTGGATTAGTCGGATTCCTGTAAGAATTGATTTCGATACTTCAACAATACAAAAATATATTTACAGCACTAAGCGGTCAAAACTGGACGTCATGCAGCAATACAACAAATAAGTACTGGAATGTATTTTGTAACAAAAATACTACCCACCTTGAATCTGGTAGTGGAAGGATTGTCCTTGAACCGCGAGGGCTTGTCGGTGTTCCTGAAGCTGCTCTTGGTGATCTTGGCTCGGTTGGCCGCGGGCACGATCTTCACCCCCTCGGGCGCCTCGGGGAACTTGTCGCTCTCGTCGGGGCGGCCAGCCGGAGGGTCAGCCCTGAACACCAGCCCCGCCTCGGCGTCGTCCCCGTCCCTGTCCCCGGAAGGAAACTCACTGGGGTGCTTGGCACTCCCGTTTGCGTTGGCCATGGACTTGGCCGAGCTGATCTTCCTGAATCTGCCTATTCGCACGTCGCTCTCGGGACCCCCGGGGTTCTTCCCGACGCCCCCGTCGGGCAGCAGCTGGTCCCTCGCCTTCGGCTCGCTCCTCACGAGGTCCATCTCGATCGATCTCTTCGCGTCCGGCGCGCCGTTCCGCGGCGAATCCTTGGAGAACATGTGTCAGCGTCAGCGGATACCGTTTCCGAAGCGAGTCATCCCCGCGCGACGAACACCGAAAGCCGACTGTCAGCGAGATAACCTCAAAATGAATTCAAACGGCAAGCGCCGGGCGACAGTGTTGCAAGTTAAAAAAAAAAAAAAAACAACGCGTTCGGAGAAGGGTGAATATTTATTTTGAATTGCGGCTGTTGAGTGTTGTTGTTGTTGTGGAGCCGGTGCGGCGCGGCTGCCTCGGGCGCGAGTGATGCACGACCTGGCGCGCCGCCTGCGGGGCAGAGACTGGGCCCGACCTCCACGCTCAGCACTCAGCACTCAGCACTCAGCACTCAGCACTCAGCACCGAGCACTGAGCACCGAGTGCCCTGCAGCGGGCTGCAGTGCATTGCGAGTGCGCCAGTCGTCTTTACGGTGAGTGTGCCCTACTCAAATATTCACACACGCTCCGTTGTTGACGCTAAAATTGTGTTTTCAATATTTCATTAGAAGCCGTAACGTTTAAATAATTTTAAGATTTTTTTTTTAATTTACTGTCAGGGCTATGCATATATACGGTACGTGGCTTTCCCCTGATCGTGGCGCAGGTTGTATTTCTCTTTTTTCGTTATTGAATTTGTTTAGGGATAATATGTCCAAAAACAATAATACATTAAATTTGAGTAAACTTACTGAATTCTCTTTTAGATATACTTTAAAACAAATTTAATTTTATTAATGCTAATTTATTAATATTGTTTTCGTATTAGCATGCCGTGTCACCTTATTTATTATTGCTACCATTATGCATATACTAGTATACACCATTCAAGCATATAAACGGACATTATAAATATTTATTCTATATAAAAAATCATGAAAGGTTTCACAATACTCCCATAAAATTTAAATCTTGTTTCTGTGCAATACACCCATATGTGAAATACAAAACTCAGCCGGTGTTAGTCGAGTGTATTGAATTCAACCCCTTGTCGGTGAGCACCACTACCCTACAGTAGGCCGTAGTAAATAAGTTGCCACGTGGCGCTTGCACGGGGAGGGTTTCCGGATCGATCTGTCTCGCCCTCGGAATAAGGGGGTAGGTTGTGTCTCCCTCTGCGAACATCCCTATCTCTGTTTGACGATGAAAGCCGGATTTTCTCCGAAGCGTAGGCGCCTACAAAAATACTCCAAGCTGATTCTATTACGCCAATCAGTATAGCCTATAACCTTCCAAATAGAGTAACAGGGTAGTTTTTTTTATATTTTATAAACAGTGTATCCGAACTTTTAATCTCGTATCGAGATTATAGAAATGCATCGTAAATAAATTTTTATTTTTAAAAGCATCACTGCAAAATTCTGCACTCAAAGTAGTTTAAAAAATAGCAGCAAATAATATATTGACCTCGTTTTTGTAATTTCTAAAACTTATCTCACCGGTAATTAGTCACGAATGTCACGTTTCCACTGTTCTTGGTTTAGACTTATTGGCGTTAAAATTATTAGTACCTGGCGTAATAAAACGGCAGGTTTGTGTGGCACAGGTAATAAGCAGATATAATTACAAAAAGAAAATTACGGTTTCAGCCTCCTGGACGACGACTTGCCAATTTAAATATCTTACGTCCATTTTTCAGGAGCCGGGCCTGAAGAAAAATAAATACTGATGCATCCGAACAATCTTTCAGTACAGATTTGTTTTTTTTTTTTTACAATACAATATTCATCTTTAATTTTTTATAGGATTTTTACACATTTCTTGGATCACAAGAATTTTAATAATTATGTATGAAATTGATGCATTATTTTTGCCTTCCCCCAGCTTCTTATTCTATGCACGACTCAATAACGCAAAGTCTCGGAGACGAGATATCTTTCATGACTATAGAGAACTGAAATGGTAGACAAGTACTCGGTTATCCGTGGCATTTGAATGCGCAACACGGTTCATAATGAGCACCGTGATGGTTTTGCATTTCTATGTATACCCTTTGTGTGTATGGGATTGTTCGGGCATTTTGTAGTTTTATTGTTGAATTTAAAGCTTATCTGCCAAAATACCATACCCAAGACGATAAATTAAAAATTACATAATTAGATAGGTTTTTGATATATAACGCCTCTCTTCATTTGAAATATTCACAAGATACGTTATATTAATATATATATTTGTTGCTTAGAAACAATCTATATACTCATTAAATCCAAAACGACATGCGTTTAACCCATATCAAACGAGCGGATTAAATAACAGATTTTTTATAAGGAATATCCATAATATATTTAGACCATAAACCACAAACATACAAGTAACCACAATTAGTAATTTTATACATTTTAACCACAACATTTTTAAAATATATATTGAAATGGGTTAAACCCTCCCAGGTGGATGAAAACACGATGCTTCATTACAAATTAGATTTTTTACGGGTATGCGAATATTATTATTAGATTAAGCTAGAATGTCATTTCTAGAATGAACATCCATTAGTTTTGCTTCTGTTTCTCCGACGCTTGCGGAGTTCAAGTCGGCGACCACATGTTGCGGTTCTGTCGACGCAACGTGATGAGCTTCCTGGGTCCATCGTCATTCCTCGGAGACCCGTTATACCTTATTCATGCTCCAAGTACACTCCGCTACTCGCAAGTTTGCCAAATGAGCTCAAGAGACTATCTTATACTAGCTCAAACATAGCGTTAGTGAATTTTACCTTTTTAAACTAAAGTTTTTAGTAGTGATATACTCGGTGGATTTGTAGTATGTTCTACACATTAGCTGTCAGCTTGCAGTCAACATTTACACCATACCACAGCAAATGCAGTATACTTTTCATAGCCCTAAGAGCCCTAAGCCTTCTTCGACGATAAAAAAAACCCATGTTATATGGAATACATGTATCTCTATAAATTTTAAGCAGATGCTCTTACACCACGTACAGTTAAAATACTTATAACACCTCTATAATATCACGATTGTGTTTGAGTCGTATTTATATATATATATGTGTGGTATATTTAAACGAGATATATTTATCACATAAAAAATCCAAAAAGTGAGATTTGATTACACAAAGGTATAAATATCAGAAGTAAATAATCAATTACTATTAATCCATATACGGGCTCTTCAAGTAACTAAGCAATATTTAACTGCTGATTTAACTTTAAATAACCGTCATTCGACTTTGGAAAAAAGCGCTTTGTACACCTTCGATATTTTGTTGGAATATAATGTATTGTTTGCGCATACTTTACCTATTTTGAACCCAGGTAAATTTATATTCTTGCAGTGTCACCTGGACATGAAAGGCACACGGCTTTGAAGGTGCTACAAGTGCAAGCAGCAGGGTTGTCCAAGCTATCTTCCCTCGAGGTTAGTAAACAATTTATGGACGACATCGTAATCCAATGGCGTGAATTTTATTACATCAAATGTGCCTTTAATAAATTATACGATTTATTTGATTTATTCAGAAATTTGATATGTAATTTATCGTGTTACGCAGTAAAACGTTTCATATGATTGAATTTTACACTTTTTAAATTTAATTTTAAGTCGTCAATTTTCTTTATTATTTTTAGATTTTTCTAGTTAAAATATGCAATGACAACTATAATAAATTTGGATAGATTATCACGGATTATTTCGGGATGGTATGTCGCATAAATTTTACATCCACATATTAAAACTATCATAAAAAAATACCCAAGTATATATCGTGATCAGTGGATAGGTTATGATCAAAAAATGTGACAACCCTGTTTTACCTGAGCCCGAAATAAAAGGTACATTATAAAATGTATAACTTGCTTTTTTAATATTTGATAATGTATGTACAATGTGTAAAATCTCAATAGGTAATGTCATGCGTCGCTGCAACTTGTATGATCCCCATAAAACGTTTATCTTGAATAAATTGCTCAACAAATAGATTTACCAATTTTAAAAAATTTTCACGTGTAGTAGCGCTGGTATATAAAATAACACGTTATTTTAAAAAAAAATTAACTAGGGAGTACACAATACGTATTAATTTTCTGCAGGTAGTCATGGTCGTTAATATATTCATTTCAATGAATTTACCATGGAGGAATTAGATTTTTTTTCTTTCAAATAAATAACATAAAGACAAAGTGAATATTAAAATTAAATATGTCTTTGTTTTGTTTTTTTAAATACCTATTATTTAATTTATTTAACAGCATACAAAATTCTTTTTAAGAAATCAAATTGGATTGATACATATCTAAGAAGTTTATTAAACAAGAGAAATCTCTGTTAAGAATATAAGTGCACAAAATACCTTCGTCCAATTTGAGCAACGAGTTTTCAGAAATTTAGAGGATTTTTTTACAAACATATCTCAATATTAGTATAATACTATTATTGACTATACCATCATAGATCATACGGATAGTTGGCAAGCGTATATTTTACTTAATTGTATAAAAAACCCACCTAAGAATTTGACGAAAAATATAATGTTTGAATGGCGATGATTCATAGAGAATACACATATTTATTTTATAATCATTCTTAAATTATTAATTATCAACTGACTTATACTACAATAATCGCTCATTTTTAACAAATAAAAAAATCTTTTTATCCGATATAATATTGGAAAAAATCGTTTATTATAAAAATTAATCATATTAGTGCCATCTGTTGACAAAATATATTACTTAAATAATATTTAACTATTTTCGCCGATGATTATGATGTCACCAATTCGCCGCAGGTAGAGTGATTGTTGTTGAAGATTCAGATGATGTGGTTGCAGGATTGATGTAAGGTTGGAAATCAGAAGGCTGGCGAAATATTTGCGTATTCGTAGTTTATTTAATATAACTACACTTGTTAGAAAAGTACGTGGTTACTAGTACGATGCCGCGAGGTCTCTAAGGAGAGGCGCGGGGAAGCCGTTTATATAGGGTCCCGCTGCCTTTGTGGCTGGCGTAAACAGGAAGATTCCCACGTATCGGGGGTGTCTCATAGCGAGGACATCTCGCCTGAATACGATCGCCTTTGACTGACCGCTAATTACTAAGGGATTATGTTCTACTTTAATGGCAGCCTAATAAAATATTTAATGGATTAAGGATCGAATGTCACATTCCAACAGGCCGTAAGACACGTGTTCCGATGTAGGTATTAACCCCTACACTATGATATATTTTTGGTTTGCGTACCTGCTAAATTGACTTTGTTTTCATAATTTAAAATATGTTCCAATAAAATAAAATACAAATTAAATATAATATCATTTATTAAAAAATATATACATGTAGAAAATATTTTGATGAGCTGAAGATCATGAAAGATTTTTATTATCCCAATATCATTTTAAAAATTATTGTTACTATATTGAGAAATATTAGCGGAACTGAAACAAATAAAAGTATTGAATTAATGATAATACACTCATAAAATATTGCATTTGAAAAATTAACAGCTCCAACAGATTTACTCCACTCATTGTGCAACCTCTCTAATGAAACTACAAAAAGTTCACGACTTGTCCGTTAAAATATAATTTATCATATAATTGAATACGTTTAACAGGCTTAAATATTTATATATCCGAATTCATAATTATTACATTAAAAATCAACCATTCAAATATAAATTTTATTAATGAGTTTATTTAGGTAACTACTTGGGGATTATATACTATACTTTACAATAGAAAATAAAAATATTAAATTGACATTACCTAAAATTATGTTTTTATCATGTCAACCTAAATATACTGGAGACAATAAATTATATCTTTTTTTAGGTTAATTGAGCATCATACTAAAGTGTGTTATTCCAGTTATATATAAAAATGGTCTATTGAGATTAATAAATAAATGGTATCGAAAACATTAAATCAAATAATTTAACACTAACTCCGGTGTGTTATTTTAAAGAATGCGTATCGAAATAATACTGAACGTTCTCACAATGAAATCGATGTAGTAGTTTTATTTTATAATCATATTAAGCGGTATAAGCATGTTTATAAAAATTCTACTTACTTCTAGTAACTGTTCTGATTGACTGGATTATGTTTAAAATCTGTCCTTTGAATGACGGTGGCTCTGCATATCCCTGAGTATGGGCAGAACTGCCCCAGCCAACTGAAAATAGACCAATAACATAAAGTATACAATAAATAAAGAGTTTTACACCAACAACATGTATTAAATATATATAGGTTATGTGAACGTAGTTCGAGGTCAATATAAAAATTATATTTGCATGTCGAGATTGTTTTAATTAGTAATAGTTTTGGGTATGTGGAAGAAACATGTCAAAAACACGTCATTGGGTGGACTTTAGTGTTTTGGTATAATAAATTAAACTGTGTTTTATATTAGTACTCATATACCTCTTGAAAGAAATCTTTCTTCATTTAGTACACAGATTGCGTTCAGGCATAAAATAGACACCTCAAATAAACTCCACAAAGTAAACATTTTGACAGCCGCTCTGTCACCGCATCGGCCAAGCTATGATCTGAAGTTAGCAGTAGACGTCTGCTCAAGCTTATTACACACGCAGCGATGCAACTCGCGACTGACTTGCAATCGGCCAATAGCGTCTCTTTATTTTGGTTGCTTTTTATGGTGTTGCTATGAAACAACGCAAAAGCGGACGCTATTGCGAGTTGCGTCGCGCCGTGTGTAGAGGGCTTTAGTGTAGTTGGTAATGCAGATTTCTATAATATTAACGCTTGATTCGTCTGTCTTGATAATAATATTTGTTGTCAATATAACTATTAATTCATAATAAAAAAATTAATTAATTGAAATATGCATGTAGATAATTTGAACAAAATAAATATAAACATATATGTAAGATTAGCATAAAAAATAAATTAAAAATAATAAAACGAGTTATATGATATAGTTGTAATATAATTACATAGATGTCTATAGAAGCAAAGAATTAATGAAAGCCATGCCTAAATTGTTAATTAAAATAATTTCTAACGTGTTACCAAAATTTATGGATAATTTTATTTTTTTTTACCAAGAATTTTAATAATTCAATTTACAGTTGTTTTTAGGGGTTTGCTTACAATACGATAAATGGCTACCCCCTGTTCCTGTCGCATGTTGTGGGGCTTACAAGATGTGGCTTAGGTGTAAAGGTTAACTGATTTTCGGTACGGTTTGATATGTGGCATATCATGTAAACCCCACCACCTGCACGCAGGATTATGGGACAGCCTTATACAGTATTGTAAGCATAGCAACTCTTGCAATTTAAAAGAAAATAAGGAATCTTAGGTTTTTATGTTGTTGCTAGAATAGTGGGTAGACATGAACAGCAATTTCGCGTGACGTTGATCCAAATCTAACCCGCACAATGGCAAGTGCCAGAAGGAAGTGGTGCGACGAGGAAGAGCTCGCAGCTGCTGCAGGGGCTCATGTCTGCTCATGAATTATTGCCTTTGTACGTACTTCTTCCTATTCACGTCTCGCGGTGTTGGCTTCTCGTGTTAATAATTACTCTATTAGTAAATGTAATAACTTGCGAAGATTAATGGTTATTGCATGCACTTCTGCAACTAAGTATGAAAACACCTGAGCACGACTGCATTTCAATAGTGAATCCAGATACTATTTATAGTTTAAGTAAAAAATGACATGCAACTAATATTGGGATAGAAAAAAACGAGGTTTAAGTCGGTTAATTATTCTGTATTTTGCAATTGAGTTGATGAATTGCTAGTTTTATCCCATACCAATTCGTGTACCTGAATTTTTATAAACTGAATCACACCTTTATTTGCTTAAACATTCTATATTTTACTGCATAATACGTGTTGTATAAATATGTTTTTATTTATACTGGTTAAGTATAAAAACTAAATTATGCTTTTATTTTTGGATCATAAATTGTAGTAGCATTGTAAAATTTTATATAATTTCTCTGAATTTTTTAGAGAGCAAACAATGCTTTTTTTTACAATGATTGTAATAATTTAAAGTTGAAAGCTTTATGAGTTACAACCTTCATAAAGGATTAATTTATGTAAAAATAATTGCACACCTAAATAATATACAAATGAAAATTGTGTTAGTTTGTATAATACCACACTTAATAATAAATTATTTCACATAAAGATGAAGAACTTTGCTTACAATATCAGGCGCAAAACTAAAGATTGGCGGCATTAAATTAGCTCAGGGTCTTGCAATATTTATAGGACCTTTCCCAGAAATCCTTTTACGCAGTTGAAAATAATATCCCGTTTATTAAACATAGTTAGATATTATACAAATGCAGCTATGAAATTTACTGAAGGAACGAGGCACATTGATGAGCCCAAATCTGAAACAAATCTACATTATAGACTTTGCAATAAGGTACTATCGCCTGCTCTAGAAATTAAATTAAGTTTCTGCTAAATTAGAGAAGGTTTTTCGCCTTCAATATATATTTTTTTCAATTCGATTCGTGTGGTATTTATGACTGAACCTATTGTATTATTCATATAATATTCGAATCGTCTAAATCGAATTAAATTATAGAGATTATTCGATGGCGCCCATCACTATTGAATAGTTTTTTTTATCAGTTTATAGGCTTGTAGATTCCCAGAGCATACCGGAATTGCATTGTTGGCGCACGATGTAGCGCGGCCCTACTCATGCAGATGTAACGTGACCTCTCCGCAATCCGCGATCTCTTCTCCTTTCGCTTTCACCAGCCACCGTCTCGGCGGAAACACTCTCCAGGGACCCGTGACTATGACCATCCTTGAGCAGCATCAGAAATATTGGCGAGTTTCAATTCACAGTTTCAACAGTGGGGTGCGGTGTATGCATGCTTAAGAGCAATACATACTAAAAATTTATTACGAATACCAGTGACGTGCACTGGGTTTTATTATAGCTATCATCAAAAAACGTCAATAATATAAGGGAAGTTATTTTTGGTAGAGCAGCTGAACAGTCAATAAGAGATTAAATCTGGGAGCATCTTCTAGATATATATATATATATAAATTCAATAGTCATGGTATTGAAATATAAGCAACGGTGTTCATCCAGCAGACCAAAAAAACAGGTACACTATTAAGATAAATATCAAACAAGTAGAAGGCGTTGTCAATAATATAAACATAAACCATGAAAAATAAATTTTAAAATGGCTAGGAGACTACGATTTTTGCCCTATATATATATACATATATTTATTGACATCCTACTTTTGTCTCAATTAAATAGATATTTTAAATAATTTAATGGCATTAGGTTGAGTCTCCGAGAGAGTGACGCGGAGTCGACACTTCCTATGCGAGAAAGCACTGTCGTAACATATTCAGAGCTAGCCGAGAAGATTGCAGCTATTGTTCCGTGATTACACTTGTTATTTGTTGCATAGAATTTTTTTTTTTATAGTTAATATCTAAACATGCATCTGAGCCTCTTCAGTCAAAGGCCGTAGTAAATTTACACGCAAACCTGGTCGTAAATAAGGTAAATAAATTGTTCTAGTTTAATCAAATTTCAGAGCTGTGACATATAAAATAGATTATAGTTACAATCAAGCCAAGTAATCAACATAATTTTTTAAATGTTTTAATGTCTAATTAGGTAAATAATTAAAAGCTGTTTTCTTGTTTGATAATTTGAATACACCTGAAATGCCTGAAAATCAGCATTCGTAAGACACGTGGAAATCTTAAAAACCAGTGAAAGATATGCGATTTATTTGTTTAAAACATAAAAAAGTTTTTTAAGGGTATTTCCGAAGAAGGACTTTATTGTTTTTTTAATCGGTTTTTTTTTGAAATGTTTTTTTTTAAAATAATTTTCACAATGAACGGTTTTTTTAAAGAAGATTAGCAACAATTGTTCTATAAGGGCTATTCTTTAAGGTTTTTTTGTGGCCGCTGCACTTGGGAAAGGGGTTATTTATCCAAGGCAAACGTTTTCGATTATGAATAAAAGACTCAAATTATTGTTTTCATTGTAATATATAATATAGTGTATAATTTGATTTGTTTCACACCCACGGCGAGTGTTTAATTTCGAAAATTTTAAAAGCAATCGTTCACATTTTAATATATACCACGTTTTTATTTGTTAATTTTATCTGTGATAAGTAAATATAAAATAATATTAATCTGTAATTATTATTATAAATTATAGCTGTCGTACTAATAATAAATAGTTTTAACGTGTATATCCATAAAATACATCTATAGTTACAGCATAAAGAAGACGCTATAGGATCAGCAAGACATGATGCTACCTGTCTCGCTATACTTGTACGAATGCCAGCTAATTCCTTATGTAATAAGTCATTAAGGTAGTTCTTACTTTATGGTATTGTCATTCAGAGCGTACCGTTTATGGCTATCGTAAATTGTGTAATAAGAAAAGCGAATAAATCTTGTGGGCATACTGTAGATCCTAGAAATTGGGTTCGTGCATGATGATGATAAACTTTGTCGTCATGTCGTCGTAAATCCCGAAGAAGTATTATCGTAACGTGCGAGAAATAAAAATCATCGTGCACAATTTAAATCGTTAAACACAAAAATTATATCATAGGTATATATACACTTGTATTATTAAATAAAAAGTTTGAGCCAAGTCTTTTTTTGGCTTTGATTAAAAGTTGAAATCATTTGCATTTATCTCTAATATATCATGATACTAGAGATGAAAATAAATATTTCAGTAAGAGTAATATTTTATAACAATTTAAGTTTGCAGTATTATTTATGGGGTGAAAAGTTTAGTAATAGACATATAAGTTATTACTAAATAGCAATACATTTACCAATAAACACGCCATTAAGCGTTATAAGCCTACGTAACTTTATTAATAGTAATTAAATTTATACACCTAGAAATTATGACTCTCTCTCAGTGGATTTAATACAGATATGCGGTTTTTATCCGTTACAGAATATCTTCATTCAATAAATCGCACTAGAAAAACAAAAAAAATATTTTAATTGTTATAAAACACAACCACTATGCTACGTATACTATTTTAAGAAAGAAAAAAAATTAATAACATAGATATGTATTTTCAAATAATTTATTAAAAATATTAACTGAATTTATTTTTATACACGAAAATCCCAAACCTGGTATTATTATTTTTCCTATACAAACAGTCATTAAGCGATATTTTTACTATCTGCATTTAACCTATTTTGCTGGTTGATTTTAAATGCTATCTTACGCATCCGTATTTCTGCATAGTGGTTAAAACATGATGCGTTTAATTGGATCCAGGCCAAATCGGATGAAATCAAGGAAATAATTGAATATACGCTTCTGTAAAATAATTATACAGGTTTTAAACACAGTCATGACTTTAAAAAACAGCTATGTTTTATGTTTAATAATTTTGAGTTAGCACAAACTTTTAACGATAAAATTTATACCTTCACTGAGGTCCATGTTTAATTTTTATTTATATAAACATTCAATTTGACTTCGTGATGTTTCAAGTCATTTAAAAATAAAATAATCGCAAAGAATACACGCACTTGTGTAACCTCTCTTATATTCTCATTACGAAGATGATAGTAATCCGTAAGGCCGCGAGAATGGGGCTTGGTCTAGACTTGATATATTAATGACAATATTTCTTCTGCAAGTGAGTTATGAGTAGAGTTTACATGTATGCGTGATTGCTATTTTAAAGATTCTCCTTACAACCTTAACCTGAAGGATTCTTGCTTGGAACATATCGTCCAAATTACTACTGACTTAGTTCTTACGTGCTTATGAATGGATGGATACGGTGTGGATGAAGAAGAAAGCATTTTTATTGTTTGATGATTGAGCTTTGAACTCAGGTGTTTGGATTGAGGTTTCAGTCTTCGTGCATGCTATGAACTTGCTTACTTGCTGATTTCGAAAAACTGGGAACCAATTTGGATAAAGCAAATGCAAGAGGTGTACCTAGCAAGATACAGTCGTTGTCGCATCTACTCTCAAAGAGATACAGTGATAGATTCCCCAATGAAATTAATTGAGCCTAAGGTCTTCTGCTAGTAGTATATAAATGTACAGTTTATTCGTCAAGTTGTGTCAGATGCAGTCGCACCTGTGAGCATACTGGACTAAAATACAGACCGCTCGTCTCCACGGTTTGGTCGATAGAAGCGGTCGAAAGTAAGCATCGACTTCCTGTTTAGAAAGAGAAATGGCAGAAGATCGTACCATACCTGGTATTAATTATCTCTGTAACGAGATGTAATTTCACTGGCTCACGATGGCGCATGGTAATGGCACAATAAAACAGCGACTGCCAAGTTTTGATGGACGGTCTCCACGGGAATTCGTAAGCTTTATTACTTAAACACATATTTTAAAATATTCAAAATCGATTTAAAACCCTTTTCATAATTTTGTAATAGCACGATAAAGTATGGGAAATGTTTGTGGACTCGGATACAATAGAAGTTTTGAAGAGATAAGATCTAAAATAACACAATAAAATCTTCGATCTTTATGATTATATTTACTTGGATATTTGGAGGCAACATAACTGAAATAACAAATAATAGATAATTTTCCTTAATTAAGAATTTAATTCACAAAATAGTGACTTTTTCAATTACCTATTAAACTAATCTAATTAAGACATATTAGAATTGTGGTGTAGGGAGTTTTCTATTGAACGGGGAGTGAGAGTTAATATTAAGGGTGGAAAATATTTTACCCATAAACTACGACTTCTGATTTGAATATTTTATTATGAATTTTAAGTTTTCTGTTTTAAATGGAAATAAAGTATACTTTTTTAACGCTAGATTTGAGCATTATTAAAAATATAAAGGTGTCACTAGTTATTGAGCATTAAGATGTAATAATGTAAATATAAATAAAACCTAATACAATTCAGAAAATTCTTCAGTTGATTAGGATATTACAAGGAAACATAATTTTTAATAATTATTATTTGTTATTTATTCATAACTTCTTCAAATATATTCACTGTCATAATCAAGCATTAAAACGCGAACAGTCTTGCGTGCTGGAGATAGGAAGAGGAAATCTGATAAAGTATGATTGCTATTGAATAAAATACCGAAGTATTCGTGTGATATAAAAGAAATAATTAGCTTTAAGATCGGTATTTATTAATTTACCTTTCTATGCAAGGCTCATCTCGAGTTAGATCGATTGAATATCCAATTTAAACGTTCTACACAAGAAACATCTGCCTATGCTGAAATATGTAGGGGCAATTCTATGAAGGAAACGCAAGTGGAAGAAACTCGTTCTAGTCCTCTCAGAGTACTGAAGTTACTTTGCCTCAGCAATAAATGACTGGACAAACATGTATAAAGACAAACAATATAAATCAAACCAAACGTTATGATTTTATACATAGATAGTAAGAGCTTTTTTATCAAACAAAGTTATCATCAAAACAACGGCCTTAAGTGCTCCTAATATACAGATGAAAAAAAGATTTAATATAAAGTAATATGATATTGAAATGAAATAAAAATTAAGTACTTCAAATTAACTGCTGTATATTATATTAACGATATTATGTTTTCAATAGTCTGCTATAAATTTATATAAAATATTCCTCCGCTTTTGAAGTATCCACCTTGTTATTTCTTGTTTAGCTATGAAGCGATAAATATTCGAGACAAATTTATTGATATGCTTGCAATGTTGTTGCAGAGTGCTCAGCCCAGCTCCTCACCAACCATGGGATCTTAGGTTCACATTTATGCAAAGCAATTTAAATTTCATAAAATATATTTGCTTCGTGATGATGCAGACAATATGTCGAACATAGAACAAGATCGCCTGTTTATCTTTTGACGACTGGGGTGGTAAGCATGCTTGCTTGTCGATCGTGTAGTACTGTGCTTGGATGTAGTTTTTAAGATTCTTCTGAGACCAATTGACGCTAGTTTAGTTTTAAAAATATATGAATTGGGATTAATAGCCTGCGGGCCGGAGGTGGGGAAGCGCTGGGCGTGACGTCACGGTGCTGTACTGGCGCTGATGCTGAATGCTGCTCATCTTCTCCTTGCGTAAGCTGGTAATGGCCACACCGAGGCTTGCGACAGAGCAGCCTCTCCGGCCGCAGTGACCACTCTTCGCAACTGCCACATTTGTAACTTATTTCTACTACCTGTGCACATTCCCATACTTACTTTGTACACAGTAGCGTACGCCTTAAAAAAAATAGACGACTTCGTATTCATTTTTGAGTACTACGTCACGTGATTTAAAATAATTTGAAGGTGTGTTTATATGATGAAAGATATATTTTCAAATTGATGTTAAAAGCTAAGAGTGTCAATGGTGTGTAATTGGGTAAACATAAAACTATAACAGAACTCATCGATTTTTTTAGCTGTATATATGGAATGTAAGCACCATACCACATATACATATTAAAAGTCTGAATAAGTTATAGAACAACGGTTGTCGAGATAATAAAACCATCATTAGACTAAAACAGACAGGTATTTTTTAAATTTACTATAAATACCTATGAATATATATTGTTTTATAAGTTTGAGCCAGTAATCAAAGTAGTTGTCCCCTATTTGTTTTGCTCTATAAATAAACACACACACATATATATATATATATATGTGCACGCCACTGAAATGATTTAATAAACGAGTTATTTAATTTTAATGATCATTTAGTAGACGATATTGCTCAATGTATTATTAGGCGATGATTATTTATGGCGGTTAGGTTTTATATAAATTACTCTTTTTTATCTGCATTATCTAAAGTCGTTTCAACTTTTCGTTTTAATAGATCATAAGAACTAATCCAAGGCAATTTAAAATATCTGTAAGCACCTACTTAATATATCTTAATTCTATAAATGTATAGAGAAAGTAAGTTTGCTTTAAAAAAAAACTAATTTATGATTTTAAAATATATGTTTACAATATAACAATCCTCATTTTCTTAGAAAATGAAAAATGAGTAAAAAAAACTACCCTTCTGGGAGAAAAAATTGAAGATCCATTTGATTCTGATATTGATTTACTTTTTAGCTTAAATATATTATTACCTATTATTTCAAAAGTCTAAGTACCCAGAAAAATATATATTTCAGACAATCTTTAAATTTCGGCCACAAAAAGTTGTGAAAAACTACTTCATACGATTTCCAAATGTCTACGTTCATAACAGATCATTCAGGAAAAGAATTATGTTCAACATTCTAATATTTATTGCCAGCAGACTGACAAAACGCCAAGGAGTAGTCGTTTGAATTGACGTTATCTAATAAAGCCATTCAATCTGCATTGGTGAGAAAGAAACAAGATAAAGTAGTATGTATTACAAAATAAAAAAAATAATGATTATAAGTTTGTTCAAGTAATTAATCAAATTTAAGTTTCAATTTGTCAATACCCGAGTATGTACCCAATTAATGTTACAAAACTGCAATTAGGTGTTTTATTTAATAAATCTTCAGATCGTCTCTGTGCAAGTAATGATCGGACGCAATCCTCGGCTCGACTAAATGTTGGGTAGACGGATCAATGTTTCATCATTCGGTTTTACAAGTCACTCCATATCGATAGCCGATACTATCGATACGTTAAATATTTTTAATGACCTGATGTTCACATATCGAATGAATCAGCAAAATGATGTATCGATAATACACAATGTAAAAATAACAAAGTAGGTAGTTACCTCATATAAAGTAACGATGGGTACGATGACAAGGAAGTACATATTTAAGATACTAGTTTTTTAAATGATTTTATATTCCCTACTACTATACTATGAAAAAACTATTATAAAATTTATATTTATTCATCCAATAACATTACTTTCCTTTTAATATGAAAATATCATTATATGGCATATATTGTAACGTGGACTGTTTACCGCCGATGTTTAGGTTAAAATATTAAAAAAATCAATTTTTTTTCATAAAAATACTGAAACTGAAAAGACCCATTCGTTAAGATAAGCCACAAACCTCATGGAATTTTTTCTATCTACTAACAATCACATTATACATTAATGAATCTTCTAATTTACCTACAAATCAATTATTTTAAATAAATTTAAAAAATCATTTTAAAAATATATATTCATTAAGCTTTTAATACAATTCAATTCTAAAACGCGTTCTCTGTTTTGTTTATTAATAAATACTTTAAATAATAAAAAAATAAAAATAAGAAGAAGTTAAAATATTTAATACTTGTCTTCATAAATTATAAGTTTTTGCTAGCAACCATGTGTAGACATTTATATTCGCACAGCTAGTCACTTTTCTTTTTACTACCTCAATGTAGTGTCATTTACTTTCAGCATTTTATAAATCATTATCTTCTTTAACAGGTACTTACCTGAAATTCTAAAAAGCCTGAGGCCAAGAGATCTTGAAAATCGTTACAAAAAATGCTATTACCCAAGAGACCTTAGAGGTTCCGCTGTGAACTTATAAATATTCGTTTTTGACGGAAGTGGTGTTAAACAGCTTTTCTTTTCAGTATTGAATTGACTGCTGTCGGCAAGAGAATTAACATTTGAGTTATAACTTATATTAATATACAATAAATACAATGTACATAATACAAAATAAAATAGATTTAGAACTTAGCTGGCAGAGAAAGAGCTAGAAACAGGCATAGCGTGAGACTTAAATACCGGTGCGGTGAGACGAACGAGGCCTAGGGACATGCAATTTTCAAAGCATATTTCAAAAATACAAATATTTGTCTGATTGTTTAGATGTCGGTGTTTTGGCGGCCATTTTTTTAAAAGAAATACGGCTTTCTTGGGTGCTGTGTAATAAAATTAAAACACGGCTAAATCTACAAAACTATAAAATAGAAAATTGTGAGAAAAACGGAGTCATTCTAATAAGTACGATTTTTTATTGGTTCGCGTAAATAAAATAATAATAAATTAAAATTATAATAAAAAAAATTAGTACATATTATAGAAAATAATTTAAGAAATTCAATAATTTTGACAGAGAGTACTTGCTTGAATTCCATTTTAATCTTTTTGAGTAAAATACTTCAGTGATTTTCCACGTGTTCGCTTTTATTTGTGACCGGTTTCGCCAACCTTTCACGTTGGCATTATCAAACAGAGTGAAATTTTATATAATATTCTAATTGCCCATTAGTATTTTACTCGAAAATAATTTAAGTCCTAGTCCAGACCTGATCACGATCCACTCGGTGCTGGCGCTAGAGAGGCTGGTGGCCTGACCAGGTCAGTGGTCAGGTTTGCTCCTCTCCCGCAGAGCCCGAAGCATCCATTCATTTAAAAAAATCCGACCTGACGCAGCCGTTCAAGGTTGACAGCTGTCTTTCAAAATACAATAATACCGTCGAGCATAATTATGATTCATCCAGTCAGTGCTCCTTTTGTAGCTGAAAGTTTTCATTATCACCACGTCGAGAGATTTTTTTTATTATATTTCATATTGTGATTACGTGAATGATATTGTGATATGAAGAAATACAGATTTGCTTTCTAACAACAGAGTTAGTACGGTTAAATTTAAGGTTGTCTGCATTCATAAATTAAATTCAATAATTCACATAAAACAAAAATGCTTATATTGGTGATTGGTCGAATACGCTTGCCATGGACGAACTACCAATTTACATCACCAGGATTAAAAGCCAGATATATTAACACTTAATCATAAAAATTAACTGTCGTGTAATGAAGCAAGATGCAACATCTTTCTTCAAATCAAAATATTTTAAAACAGTGATGAGTGAGATCGTAATAATAAAATATTAGTTTTTATAAATATAAGATTTTTCTAGCTTTAAAAAAATTGCAGAAGACATTTGGGGTGTAATTGGGGATAAAAATTTATTTTGGCGTTTTTAAAATATATATATTTTTTTTTAATAGGTTCGTCAAATTTGATTCACCCGAGAATTCGGAAGAGTCGATAATATATCAATGTTCGGCAGTCGGCTTGAGTTACTGGCCAAATTAGCCTACATAATCCAGTGGCGTGACATGAAAATAAAAACCTAAAATTATTTGCATACCTGTATCAACCAATATTTATTAATTACAATTATTTTCATATGATCGTTTTTACGAATCATTTAAATTCAATCACAGTGGAACGAACACAAGATTAAATATTTTTTAATTGCTTTATATATTAAAAATTATGTTGAAACTTTCAAAATGGGGAATCAAAATTTTACGCCATTACTTGAAAGTAGAAAAAGAATTTAAAATATGTAATAATTTTATTTTAATGTTAAAATTCTGTATACATTGATATTTATCTGCATAAAAAAATTATAAGTAGGTTTGGAATATATATTGATATGTATAGAGTAAAAATAAGCAAAATTGTTTTAGAGATTCGATATTAGGTGTCGTATTTTTTTGTAGCTCTTTTTTCAGTTATGATTTTTATATTTAACAAGTACGTGTATTGACATAATTAAATAGACTAATATCCAGATTGGATTTAAAATGCTTCACTCAGTACTTTGTGTTAAAAGTCTAGTATTGCAAGTCACACAATATTTAATTAGGCATAATAAGAACATTGTTTCATTTATAGGATATGATTATTAAAAATTCTTGTCTAGTACTAGTGATTGGTTAGCATAGTTGGTAATGCACCTGCCATGTAAGCGAGGGGATGTGGGTTCGAATCCCGCACAAATCACGTTGATATATTTTTCTAAGAGTTTCTTTAATCAATTTTCAATATTTAAAAAAATGTTCTTAATCATTATCAATGATTTTTATAATTTAAATATTGCTTTCCATTCGTGATAATAGTTATCATTCGTCAATATTTTGTCATAATTATTACATTATTACAAGACACTTGTAATCGTAATGTGTATGACAGAGTGAGCTCGTTGCTATTAATGTGGCTCTTTGCTGGATATTACTAAAACCATCTGGCAGGTGGTAGTCAGTGAAAATACTCACTGATTGTCGCTCGGGGGTAGACAGTATATCCAAACAATCAACCAACCCTCTAATAGTTAACATCTAGAAAAAGCTAAAAGAAATACAAGCAAGTGATGTTAACATCGAGATAGGCTGGGTGAGAGCTCACGTTGGTCTTGTTGGCAACGAGAAAGCTGACGAAAAGGCTAAAGAAGCCACTAAAAAGAAAATGAATTATGTATTTTCCGACTTTCCTCTGAGTTTCGCAAAAAATCTCCAGAGGAAAATTACAATGGATACAAGGAATGAAAGGTACACAAGCTCTCCGTAAGGGAACGTTACAAAGATGTTCTTTATTTCTGTTACGGACGCCGCTGTATACAGGAATACCTGCGGGATTAGCTTTGAATCAACCCAGCTCCTAACGGGTCATGGAGTGATGAGAAGTTATCTCCGCAGGTTCCACATGCCCTTGTGATGATATTACTCCACAAACAGTGATCCACCTTGTGGGTTCATGCCCCATCTTTGGTCTTCAGAGACACCAACCAAGCTCTTAAAACTTAAAAAAAGTTCTAATAATATGATTTCATAACTACATGTAGGTAAAAAAATACAAAGAACGTGTTGTTTTTTTTTTAAATTATTAATATACAGTATGGAGTATTACAAAATAAATACATTTGGCAAAATAAAAAGATCCCACGACACACTGGCCTTGTTGAAGACGTGGCAGATGTCCTTGAGCGACGCGCCGCCCCTGGGCACTCTCTCCGCCGGTGACAAGTAAAAGTGGCCAGTGCCGTGCCGCCACAGTAATTGATTGGGAAATCATGGGCCAAATGCACACTACAAAAAATCATATTATTTTATTATACGATACTCAATTTCAAGTGGCTGTAACTAGAGGCGAGAATAGAAATTTGATGATGCCGGTATTGTGTCGACGAGGACGTTTCAGGAGTTTTCGTAAGACCGTTCTTCAGGAAGATGAGCGGCATGCGGTGCATTGGTGTCAGTATCACTGCCTGCTTTATAAAAAAATTCTAATATTTTCGATGATGTATCTTTAAACACGTTTATATACTATGCTCTTAAAAATTATTATAGCGGCTAAACTGTTCCTTTGATGAGTATTTTAAAATGTGATTTGGTACATAAAAACGACATTCATATTTTTTTTGTTAAATATAATGAAAAAACTATTTTAAATAATTACGAAATATATAATTTCAATTATTAAAAATCTTGATTAAATAACAGGCTACTTTTTCATTAAGCCGAATTCTCTGCTCGTAACATTTTTGAATTGAATTGGCAACATCCAAGGCTTCCTTACTACAAAAGCAAACTAATTGCTCTGAAAAATGAAAGCCTCAGTACGATTAGAAAGATCTACAGTTTAACCAAACGATGCTAAATGAGGCGTAACGGCGTAAGGCAGACGGATGCAGAAGGATGGAAATCTCGTCCCAAATTACAATCACGACTTGGTGAGACGGATGGCCAGCGACGGTCACAGGGTTCTTCAAATATACAGTTATATATTTAAAAAAAAATCACAATGACTGCAGTAATTCACTGCATATCTGAAATCAAGTAAAACATAAAAAAAAAACTACAATATATGATGTGATGATGTTCACGTCTTAGATAATGTTAAAAAAAAAATTTAAGCACTAAATGGCCTACACCTTAATTTTAGAGAGCTCCTAAGCTTTACTTGTTCTTTATGAATACAATGGGCAGTATCATATTTGTTTGTGATCATTAAATTTATAATTATCAGTAATACCTTTCTAGTTTTTATTATATGTTCACACTTAAACACAGCGAAAATAAAAATTGAATTGGTGAGATGAATTGATTTTTGGTGTTTCAGATATATTTATTTTTTTAGATTTTATTTGCATAAAATAAAATTTAATGCAGTTTATAAAGCTCACTAAAGTATGGTACTAGTATTATAAACAAACGTCTTTACAAATAGTTACGTAAACCATTATTTTTAAGCTTGCTATTTGGTCTTGTTTTCTCTTCCAGAATTACTTAGAAATAACGCCTTCAGCCAGAAGAGAATAATGCAGCGTCCATTGCGAGCGACTATTAAAATATAATTTTGATGAAAGACAGCTGACCCAGTTGCCTGGTCCTGCCCATTTAGACAGTAAAAATACACGGTTTCTCACACTTGCATTTCCTGGTCGCGGTGTTCGTGTGAAATGTATATCACACAGCGGGTATAAATTATGAGACCACTGTGGTAAATTACACTGTGACCGAGGAAACCTAACATGTTGTGATAAATTTACAATACTACGAAATTTGATAGTTTCTGTAATAAAAACTCGCACCACTCTAAGATACAACGATTAAAAAGATTTTATTATTATATAGAAACTATAGCATATATATATTATGAAACTCACAAAGCAACTTTGTGTGATGAAACGAAACATTTTACAAAATTTATTTCGTCTATCCGTATCTGTTTAAAAAAATTGCATTTCAATAGAGTTGCACGAGTTGAATTGATAATGTTATAAGAATGGTGCATTAGATTTGTGTTTGTGCATTTTTTTTTATTTGATGCCAGACCCGTTCTCGAATTTCTCTCTGCGGTGAAGATATTTGATATCTTCTTGTGCTGAACTACAATAAGATTTTATACTATCGATTGATACTGACGCTGTGGGCAAAAAATACCGGTTCAATTTGTAACTATTTAATAGACATGAATAATATATTTATTAAAAATATTTAATAGAAGAGAAAAACTAATAATTAATTTTAACACATAATTTATGTATGCATGCATATACGTCTATTTTTGCTTTTACGATGTAAACAAAAGTATTTAGCTTGAAAATTACGTGATTTTTATTACCTTCTTATGATGTTTTGCTGATTTTCTGTGGTCTTTCAGTTTCTCTCTTAAGTGATTTGTTTATTTCTTAAGTCTACGGGTTGCTCAATGGCAAGCTGCTGAAGATTTACAGTGTAGCATTGAGTTCAGCATCCTGCCCAAGGTAGAAGTGTTCCTCTATGGCAGACGATTGCTGTAGAATCGTTATGCAGCTATGAAATAATATTTAAATACTCTTCAAAACGTTTTAGGGGAAAGTATAATTGATTCATTTTATATTATCATTGTTTGACGTATTTTGGGTCGGGGGAAATCAAAAGTCTTTGCGTTGGTTTTTTTAACGGTGGCAAAAATGTATTTTCTTTTTTTTGTATATAAATATAAAATTATAAAAAACTTACACTAGGTTGATAAAATGCTTTATACAAATGTAGCAAGGCGCGACCATCTTGAATTGTCGTGTGGTGATCAACAGGGAGGGGCGGGGGACGGGGAGGGCGAAGGCAGCGCGGCCCGGAAGGAAGCGAACGGCGCAGGCGCGGGCGTCATGGCGTGAGGCAGGCTCGCCGCGGCCATCGCGCTCGGCTGATTTCTTACATTTTTGCGTTGGATGTTGTCGAGCCGTTCGCGTGCTCGGGTGCGCTCTAGTGCCGGGGGGCTCAGAAGGGGGCTCCGTAGGATCCGGAAGGACGGGCCGCGGGGTAGCCGCCGCCGCCGCCGCCGCCGCCGCTGGAGTGACCGGAAGACTGTTCGTATTGCGCGACTTGCAGGGCTTGACGGACTCCTTCGAGGTTGATTCCGACGACGCGAGAGCTATACGATGAGGGCGCTCCGTAGGACGATGAGGGGACTCCGTAGGATGATGAGGGGGCGCCGCCTCCGTGTCCGCCACCGCCGCCGCCGCCGCCGTGTCCGCCGCCGCCTCCGGATTGAGACTCCTCGCGCAGCAGGATCTGCTTGATCTGCTCGAGCAGCTGAGGGTCCACCTGCTGGCCCTCGGAGGTCTGGTAGCCGGAGCTCACGGCCTGGTAGCCGCCGCCTCCGATGAGGCCGCCGCCGCCTCCACCGGAGTGTCCGCCACCGCCGGAGTATCCGCCGCCGCCTCCGCCGGAGTGTCCACCGCCTCCGCCGCCACTGTAGCCTCCACCACCCCCGCCGCTGCTGTAGCCGCCACCACCGCCTCCGCCACCACCCCCACTGGGCCTGTTGTAGTTGTAGCCGGAGGGCGGCTCAGCCACGGCGCAAGCCGCGAGCGCTACAAAAGCGCACTGTAACAAAATAACAAAACACATCCTAAAGTATTTGACAAGCTTAAATTCAATATACAAATGGATATTCGGCTGTATGAATATAAAAATCGTGGCAGTGGTCGAAGGCTGTATTGCTAAATAGTCAAAACGTACGACGCGGGTGTGCCGCAGGGGTCAACAACTGGCCCACTGGAAAACGCGCCGTGAATACTAACGTTTCAGCGCATGAAATCGAAAGGGAGAAGCCACGACTTGAAATGTGCTAGAACTGAAACGACCAACAAAACAATGCAATGTCAGAGTATTTTATTTATAATAACTAGAATTCATTGAGCCTAATTGATACTAACTATAGACAGGTTTACTTGTTTAATTTGTAATACTTAATATTTTAACAAATGTGAGTAGTAATAATCTATATTTGTGAGGGCTCTTGTCTCAGTCGGAAGAAGCACTTGCAAAGCGTAAGCGCTTACAAATAACAATCATTGTTATCTTCTCGTTATTTGGCCACATTTTTTTCCACATAGAGATCCATCATTGATATCTGCATGTGATGTATTCAAAATTTTAAAATCTTCTACTGTTATAAATAAATAATTTATAGGGGGAGCTACTTGGTGGAAAAAAAAAATTTAAATTGTGTTAATATTTAAAGGTACCGTATCAGACAGAAACGTGAATGTGTATGTTTTCCAACTGCAAACCTTTTGAAATATTGTTAAAAATACATATAAACTATTACGTGCATACCAAATGAAACTAATAACGTCAGGTGAGTTTTGAAAAATATACGATTATATATGATATCTAGTCATTTAGATTTTAAATTTATACCAAGCAAAACAGGAAAAAAAATAGAAAAAGTAAAAAGATATTAAAAAAAAAATATTCAAAACAGATATAGAATATTTTTTTCTGCTTATGAAATTAATCAATACGTCCTAGTATTATTATAAATACAATATTTTTTTACACCGCAAATACTAGTTTAATAAACTACTCGGCAAAGAAAAAGTGAAACTTCTTCGTTATAAAAACGGCAACTGACATGCATGCATATATTATCAAACCGTTCCAATACATTTGTTAATAAAATAATACGATTTCCGTTACAATCGCCTCGAGTGTGAGCAAACACAAAAAAACTACTGCTTTATACTTTCTATTTAACACAAAAACGTAATTAATTCGGTAGCACTTTATATTAACGCAAGGAAGAGAGCACTCGCTGGATACTATCCAAGTTGTCGGCGACACTTGCAACACCACGGAGAAATTTATGCTTAATCCCGACTTCAATAGCTTTAAAATAACAGACAAGTTTTATCAGCCCTTTGATTTTGAATGAATAAACACTTTTTTTTCAAACACTGAAAACGCTAAAATTGTTATACAACGAAATTCGCGATTCACGTTTCGGTTGCGGGAGGCACGAATTTTGATACTCGGACGGTAATTTTTAATCGTGATCGTGTCGGCGGTGGCGAGGGGGGGGTCACTTACCACTGAGAGGGTATTCATGCTGATAAGGTGGATGCTTCACCGAAAGGTCGGGGTGAGAGTGTCGGTTGGCGGTGCGTCGCTTCCTTTTATATCGGGGCTCGGCGGTCATCTCCGGGCCCGGGAGGGGGGCACTCACGCGCGCGAGCCAGCCGCCGCCCGGGCGGGCGCGACCTCCGGGCCCCGCACGTTTGGGGCCCTGGAATATCATTTTATTTCACTTAAATAACTGAATTCACCAACTTTAACACGTTGACTGCCGTGTCAGCCACCGGTGGACGACACGGAGGTATTTCAATTGGGCCGCGTCGGCCACCGGTGGCCGACAGGGCATACCTGTAAATACCAATAAATCGCCTCAAAAATATCCCAAAACAATGTATTTCGACCCATTATATTAAACTAAACCTAAAAACCAGTCAACGTATTAATATTGTCTCAGTCCTTCTTTGTGAAGTGAGGCTTTAAGCCCTCTACACCCGTAGCAACAAATCGCGCCACCGACGTCTATTAACGTAATTTATTTAGGGTGTTTTTTTTATATTTTCATCTAGAATATAGGACGTTATTGGTTACCTACAAATTGGTGATAGAGGGGTTTATAGGCTGATCCGTAAAATACCATGGGTTGACCGCGTCACAAATGAGAGAGTCTTGCACGGAGTGCGCAAAGAAATCGTAAAGCCATATTTTTTGCTTATAGCTAATTTTCCAAAGAAAAGCTTGAATACCCAAGACAGCTACTATGCAAAGAATTGAGGCTGCAGAAATGTGGCTGTTTAGGAGAATCCGGGTTGACCGCGTCACAAATGAAAGTCTCGAAAGGGGACTCCTGACGTTGGTAATGAAGTGGAAGGTCTCGTATTTTGGCCGCATTTTTCGTTATAATAAGTTAATTTTTCAAGGAATATAAAAAAAAAAAAACAAAAGAGGCATTGGAAGAAGGAAACTTACGTGGATGCAGAATTTACGCATGTGGCTAGAAGTACAGCTGAATTAGTGAGTCTGACTCAGGATAGAAATATATTCGATCAAATGGTCACTAACTTCCTATTATATTCTGAATTAGAAGAAAAAGGTATAACTGAATTATTAATTAGTGTTTTTTCTTCTTCTAGTGCCTCTTCTCAGATGAGGTCGGTGACCATTTCATTGAATACATATTTATTCTGGACTACCTTCACTAATTCGACTGTACTTTCAGCTTCCAGCCACTAGCGTAAATTCCGCATCCAGGTAAGTTTACTCTTTACCATGCCCATTTTCCATTGATTTTTTTCTTGAATAAGCTGTTTAAAAAATATGACCTTAAACTGTTTTAACCATCGGTCTGTGCAAGTTTCTCTTATTTGTGACGCGGTCAACCCATGGTATTTTAAGGATTCTCCTATAAAGCCATATTTCAAACGCTTCAATTATTCGCTATGTTCAATATAAATTACTTATTAGATTTAATTTATATGCAGTGTCAACATATTTCTCATGATTTTATTGGGCTGTTATGTTATTTGTTTGTCTTAAATTTTTATAGATACCGGGGAAGATTGTTCGATTATAAAATAAGTATTTATAAAGTAGATACATTTTTTTGATTAATGAATTTTTATAAATTAAAATAAGCAAACTTTGAAAGAGAAGAATGTTAATTTTCCATCTAATCTGCAGCTTCCCTGGGCGGGCCTGGCCTCGCCTCTCGCCTCTCACACGGCCTGTCATACTCCACGAGAGAATCGTCTCCGCTATCATCATCAATCAGCTGGTGGATAAAGGCTACCGTTTTTTTGTTCAAAAAATTATTGCCTCACTTGCGTACTAAAAATTCTGTGCAGTTCGTAATATTATTTACGATACTTTTATTTCTATTACGATCACAACGTAATGCACTGCTATTCATGATTCTATGCGGAATAGAAATCAATTATTAGATGACATTCAACATTTTACATTTTGTTTATAGACTGCTGGAAAAAAAATAACGTACCCATATTTTTACTGCGCTAGTTATTCAAAACATTTTTAAAGTATAATTGATTAAGCTTTCCTCGTAAAAGTGCTTTTAGTTACTGTATTATTACTACTTCTTTATATTAAAAGTACTATCAAGATAAAACAAACGCTTTTAATTGGCATTATACTTTTAACGTAGTTTTTCAGTATTTTAGCCGTGTTTCTATTAAAAGACATCTAATCGTTGAATTCTTTGAATATCAGTTTAAACGTGTATACTATGTTGCTATTATCAAACTAAAAAGCTTTAAAAAATATGACATAGTTTATTGCAGGAATTAAAGAAAATACTTGTGATTTTATTAGATTAATACTCATCGATGATTATAATTATTCATATAATTACAAGGATGGTTATTTTTCTAGAATAGATCAAGTACTGAAATAGTCACAAGCTTAACGTCGAATTTGGAAAAAAGATAACTAAGCCTACAATTTCATTACACAATAACTAAGTTTTCATAATTTATTATAATTATCAGAAGTGAGCTTAGACATGTGATCTTTCCCAAATGAATATAACTCAAAATATCACGTTTAGTAAAAATATAACCCTTGATAAGATTTGAGATCTCCTAAATGAAGTGTTTTTACAAAATTCATGTATTTTCAGTTGGATCATGAAGATACCTTGAAGACAAAAGAGAGATTGAATAATAGTACGGTATAGTCTGTGATCAAATTTTTGTCTTCTTGAACTAAAAAGGGAGAATAAAGGACGAAATGTAATTGAATGGCTTCGATGCATAAATTTCTGGACTGAATACACTTACATTAATAAAACTTAAACAGTTTACGAAAGAGAGCCCTAAAATATTTTTGAAGTGACAAACTTAATATTTTTTTTAAAAATTCTAGCACAGCAAATAACATGTTAATTTTCTGTGGTATAACATGAAAACTAGAGTTATTAAAGCTTTTTTTTGGGAACAAAGATTGCATTAATGTTTTGATGTAAAAAAACATATTTGAAAGTATGTAAAACAGTAAAATGTTTTTTTTAATAAATATATAAAAACTTTTTGTTTAACAATACTCGGCCATTAATGCTAACATTTTATTTAAGATCTTATATTTTTATGTCTTATCTTTCCAACAATTGAAATGTATAACATCACGTTTTTCTCGAATTATTGTTTTTTTTACAAACAGATCCTATATCAATAGCCAATCTGTCAGACACATCTCTAAATAAAATCTTGTTTTTTTTCTAAGAATGCCTTAGCTAGAGGAAAATTTATTACCTTCAAAATAATCGTGCACAATTTGCATAAGAATGCTGAATTTCCCTGATTTTATTATCACCGTTTGGAAATATCTTCCTTTTCAACAACTCTCTCTCTATCCTTTTTAGATTGGCCAACAACAATAAACGTAACGGCTTTGCAAAGATGGACCAATGACATTTCAAATGATACGTATTAGTATCAAATTATATTTACGAAAATATCAAAAGTCATAATTATTGGTTTTCTGCTGTGATCATTTTCGTTTAATATAAAGTTGCTGAAAGGAAAATATAAAAATATTTACTTTAGTTTGATATAATATCGACGTTGTAAAAATAAAACGAACTCACAATTTGATTTATTGGACTGTTAAGAATATTGCAGTATTTAAAAAAAATTAAATACACTAGTTTACGAGTTTATAATTCGAAAAACTCGTCTTCCTAACCGGAACTGAATCCAAAACCTCTTATTAGTACATATTGAAATAAGTGGGACCATTCATTCATATTGCTTTATAAAAAATATCGTAAGTATTGATTGAATTTATTTAAATAAAAATTTATAATAGTAATTTTTTTTTTAAATATTACAAAAAAGCCTTAAAGCTTATAAAAGTGTATTATTGAGATTTGTAAAGCTTTCAATATTTTAATTCTATTTATTATAATTTTTAATGTTTTTTTAAAAAACGTTGAAACCATAAATTATCCATTTAAAAACGATGACAGTGAAAGCATATTAAAAATATTAGTTTTGTACTCTTAGATATAATCACATGCAAAACTTGTTACTTCCAGCAATTCCAATAAATACATGCAAATAATATAGCTGGAGTGTTCCTTGAGCAAGAAACGTTTTCACACGTACGGGTGTTTTGTACGTTTCTATCGTAATTCTTCACATAACAGAGCTTACGATATCACATTGCATTGCACAAGCTATGGAAACAAATTCTCTAAACACTCATTAAATAAACGATTGTAACTATAAACCTACTTAATGAGTAATAAGTGATTTGCTTTGAAAAACACGTGTATAAAAAAACAATATATTTTATGAATAATTATTCTACTCGAAAAAAAATAACGCCCAGTTGAAATAACATCTTATGACTCGATGAGTTACGCCTACTTAAAATTTATGATGTTTCGATCAATCGATTAAATGTTTTTATATTTAAATTAAGCTATCCACACATCGTTTCAATATATATTAAAAAGATATCCAATTGGATTAAAATGTTCCGGTTTTAAAAAAGTTTTTATACTACGATAGAAACATTTAATCTCAAAAAAATGAGAGCGAGAAGTCTTAAGCCCAGTGGTATGCGGTCTAGAAAAGCAATGAAGCATTGCTTGCCCTAAAATATATTAAACATTCATATTAAGACATGCAGATATTTGGTGAAAAGTAATCGCTAAAATTATACTTCTAACAGTATAATTGTGTGATGTAAGTCGTTTTAACTTAACGCGAGATGTTGCAGTATATAAAAAGTCATTAGACTACTAACAACCGCAGGTTTTCAATATAAACTTTAATTTTTTTTCATCAAGTCATGCCGATACGATTGATGAGTTCCGCTCACTAACAAGCATGGCGTCAGTATTTCCTCTTCTTACTAAATTATCTTGTTAAAGTCTGATATTCGTACACTCTGTTTCATGGATTGCCAAAAAAGATAATTATTCAATCAATGAAGTAAATCAAACCCAAAAATAACTGCTTTGTGATTAGGAAGGATCAATTTTTTTTTCAGGAATAAAGGCACAAACGATATACTGACAAAAGCGACAAGATTAACCGAATCTGATTTCACCATTAAACAATCTCGTTCTAGGGATAATCACAGCATACAAAACAGATATTTATTATTTATTTTTTTGAATATAATAAAAATAACAATTATCTTACAATAAATATAAATTTTCTAATTTTGTGAACAAATTGAATAAAAATTTACATAACTGTTCAATATTTTTAAATTAATATTAAATAAATTACGAATCACAAGACTTGATGTCTCCGCAAAATGAAAATTATATTTCTAATTAAGACAAATGTGCGTCATAAAATTTTATTCGATACTTATGCGAGAAACGTAATCTTTTTGTCACTTTCAATTTTCAATATAATCAATAAGATTGATTTCTTAATTTATTTATGTTACACGTCTGTTTTGATAATATTACTCAATCTAAAATTGCCATAATGATGTGTTGACAACTTTATAGGAAGTAGATAAAATTACAATTATGTAATTAATCGGGAGGTGCAATATTTACATCATGTGAATTAACAATATTCATTATATTTTAATTTCATCACAAAATGGCTAAAGTGAAAAAGAAACTAATTGATTTATACGACTTGAAATTGCTGATTTTAAAACAATAATTTAGTATCTTCATCTCATTCATTGAATGATTAATGGTAAGCTGTTTTTACCAATTTTTATTGTCAAACAAATAATAATGAAATTTATCAAAATTTGGATAAAAATTATAAGATTTTTCTATACATGTTAACAAAAACAAAAATATGCAAATAAATAGCTTATTTAACCGTACTTTTAACACGTTTACTGGTTATTTAGTCAAGCCAAGCAGTTTATGGACTAATTGGTAATTTAATGTAAAAAAAAACGTTCACAGTGTTAAATTTTAATAGTCAAAAAAAATGTGTTATTGCTTATATAAATTCTATTCTTTTGAAACAGATTTTTTTATTGATTTTAAAATTTTTTTAAATTTTAAAATCAATAAAAACATCTATCAATGGATGCGAATAGTCAAATGAATTCTTCATTCATTGGATGATGTCTTTGAAAGGCGAAAATTCTCAAATTAGAATAAAGTCGTGATCTCCTACCCGTTTAGATATTCATACACTCATCTTCAAGGTTAAAAACCTCATTATAAAAATACGAACCTAAAAATGGAAACGAAAAAAATATGATTTATTCTGATAATCGTACAATCATGTTTATTGTGTACTTGTGTGATTCGCATTTGATATTTTTGCATGCACGGATAATCTTTACTTTCACGCGTCGGATCCTCTGCTGCATGTGGTTCAGAGGAGACGACCTTGACACATTAGTTGCTCCACTGCTCTCCATCTGCAGCCTCCAACTGCAGACTCCACTGCAGTGAGGCGCTCTCCGGGGTCAGAACAGCATCCAAATCTCTTCAAAACGCTGTCAGTTTGACAGGTAGGCTCACTTAGCTTATCATAAGAAACCTTACAAATCCAATAAAACATTTTTTTTTTAACAAACATTATTATATACAATAATTTTTCTTGCCTAATAATATTAAGGACAATGAATTAAATTAATCAAATCAGCCAAAAATTCGAGATAATATGTAGTATGAATTATGCTATGCTTATTAATATTCCTACTTCATTAAATCAAATAAATCAATTCAATTTCGCTGTGTCAAAAGGTTTTTATGTAGAAGTGTTCATTTAAATTATGATTTTAATTTCTTATAATTATTGTAAAGTCAATAAAAAACACCGACATCATAAGTTTTTCAGTTAGTTAAAGCATAAATAATTCATCTGTATTATTTGATTCTTCGTTAATTCTGGTGTAGTTAATTTTTATTTTACACGCATTAACTCACTTCTGAAACATGAGTGATTAACTGCCAGTAAATAAAAAAATGTATTTAAAATTTATTTAAATATTGCATTAGGCTAAAGTGAAATTACCGCAAATGTCAGGCGCATGCTTCAGACGTTAATTTATTTTTTGTTTCTGTTAATTTTCCCAGGCAGCTACTTTCTGGCAGATATGTCATTTATTATGATCTACAAGAACACCATTTATTCTAATTATCTTGTGGATGTTGGTAATTTATTATCATTAGCTTCACAGCTGTTATGAGCACTGCAAAAATAATTTTATTTACGCGTGTGTTTAGATAATATACAGCCTGTTGAAAAGCGACGACTGGATTATGTGGATGATTTTTCTTATGCAATATCAAGCGAGGGAAATGTGAGATAAAATCAAATCAAAATAATTAAAATGCTAAGACTTAATAATTATTTCAAGCCAAGTTTCCATTGTTTTCATGTTTGCAGAAAAATAAGGGAATCTAATGAATTGATTTATAAGAAGCATATTTAAAATAAACGCATTATACCCGTATTTTTGATTCAATTTGTGGAGCTAAGAAAGTATTTATTAATAAATTAACTATTTTGCACTAGGGAGGACACACCAGAAATACTGTTTGTACAACAATGGCAATACAAACATATATATTTCGCAAAAGTAATTTGCATGACGTTGCTATCAGCTTGTTGATTGGGAGTATTGTCACACTCTCTCCTCCCAGCAACTACTGGAGCATTTGAAACAAACATTAATATTAAATTTATAAATGAAAGGACGCCAATAATAGTTTACCTTTTGTCTATAAGCAGATGGCGGAGATAACGGTAAAGACGCAGAAGATAAAATGAAATGTAGGTTACACTCAAATGTATAATTATTAGATTTACTATCACACCCGTGTAAAAATTAATTCTATATACTGGGTGACTTCCACATACTTTCGAACGATTTTATTATACTTTGCATTTCAAAACGTATAATATTTACTCTAAAGCCAGATACACACTAATTAGTAATAATCTTATTACATTTTTCTGTTTTGTGTTTCATTATAGTTCTGCCTATTTATTAGTTTTATCACAGCGCGGATACCAGACTTATCTATACAATATAGTTTTTTTAAGAATGTTGATTTTAAAAGTTCTGTCAAACATTTATTGCCAATTAAATTTAAATAACCCACAAACAAGTCTTGTGCGACATTTAACGTATCCTTAACCAGTATATTTTTCATCGCTACCCCTCTGCAGAGAGTTCCAATCATTGTTATCTGTTTAGTTAATCACATCCATAGTTAAAATGTTGACAAGTAACACAGATTCATCTGTAACTCTTTAGCTTTAATTCACAACTCGTGATATAATCATTATCTTCACGTATTCTAGCGTGATTCATCTTAAACCAGAGCAAATGCACTTGCGATGTGTTTTTTTATTGTAATAATATCACAACATTGCGAAACCATTTGACTGATGAGACTCATTTTAAAGTGAAGGGAAAGCAACAAAGGCTGAACTAAAAAAAACGTATAAGAATCGAAAATTTTCAGAATGATAAAGTACAAGAATCACAAAAAATAATAGAAAAAATACAATAGCTTATTAATGAAGATATTGTATTATTAAATGCCTACATATGTTGAATAATTTAAATAAAAATTGTATCTTGTTTTTACTATTTTTTAACATCCTTCACATTTTTTTTTATAAATATTGAAGGTGCTAGTTTATTTTTAAAAACAAACATACAATTCATTAAAAGTGAAAACTGCTAGTCACACTCATTGAAGCGATTGCAATGAACCATACATTTTCAATAATTAACAATAAATGTATGCAAGTTAACGAGCAATTAATCAAATTAAATTCGCATTAACTATTAAGTAAATAATTAAATAAACTGCCGTATCAAATCAAAAAACTATTAGAAAGTGTACTTTAATTCGTTCCATATATTTAACACCCCTATTTAACTTAGCCGACTGAAATTACATCGCTTCGTTGCAATTTCCTTTTACCTCTTACCTGCTGAATCTCCCATGGCTTGCACTCGGCACAATGGGAATTGTTGAATTCGTCTCCATTGTCTTAACACCCGCGCACTTCCGGGCTTGAATTAAAAATTACTTATTATATGATTCTAAAAGTCTCAGATTAAGAGGATCGAGACTTTTTAGTTTCACACTCGCGTAATTTCAATCAAAAGCGATATGCGATGATTATTCTAACCCACCTTATTCTCTATAAATTTTTATACTCTCAAAAATTTAAGTTATTTAACGCAAATTATTTAAAGGAGAAGATTTATCTTAGCAATATAACTACAAAGAAATTAAACACAAACTAAAAATTTTATGATTAATATTAATTCACTGTAAAAAAAATATTTTTGTTTAATTGTTACACCATCAAATATTGCGATACTAGGAACTTGAATATGAACTTTAATATAAAAAAAATTAAGATGTGACCTTTTATCATCTGCCTGTCGATTTCATAAAGTATTTTTCATCAGTCAAAATCAAACAAAATATAAATTTCACCGTGACAAGTACTCCGTTTTTTTCAGCTTATATGTATCAAAGCAAGTCGGCTATTGTTGGAACCAGTTTTTGATAGACAAAGGTGTATCGAGAGTGCTTGTGATATTTTGTATAGTCGTTTCAAATTTAACTGATTAAATAATAGCCGAATATCATTTATTTAATAAAATTGTCATGTTTTTTTATCAAAGTTTTTTAGAACATGAAATCAAGAAATAAAACAAATTTTCTGAAACACGACAAATAGGATTAGTTTTATGCTTTTATATATAATATTGAATATGTATATTTTTGAAATGCTTAAAATATTCATTTGAAGAATTGTTTTGGCATAGTAATTACTTTTTATCACTTTTGGGCATAAAGTTGACATTTTTAAAGTTGACATTTTTAAAGTTGACGCGAGGACCTTTCCTTTTTGATGTTGTTAATAATAAATGCGAAAAAATATTTTCATGTATTTCTTTTAATTACTTTTTTATATTGTTTGTCATAATAATGTTATACCAAGTAGATATATAATATGTATTTACACCGCGTCACTACACATTTCTCCTGACTAACCCAAATTTTCTGCCGTGGAAACGATAAAATCAAAACTAAATTAAGTACAACGTACATTCCCACGCTCAAATTCTCCACAGATGACAGCTTTTGTCTCAGATAAGTCTATTTAAGGTTATTGAAAGCCTGTGAGTCTTGATTCGGCAGATAGTTATTTCTTAATGATTAAAAATGAAACACACCACTTGTGGGAACTTTTTTAAACATACTACTTATTGTTTACTTCCTCAGACAACAATCTCACTTCACTTGATTGTGCAAATATTTGTACAGCATTTAAAATAAGCGAATACAAACCAATTGTGTCTAGTACGTGTACAAATAAGTATTCAAAAAAATATATACAGATATAAATTGTGAAGAAACATTTAAAAACAATCCAAAGCTATTTAGTCACTCCTCGTTTTTTGATTTATATATATATACATTTAATACAACAAACCATCCCCCCAAAATACCGCTTAAAATGATAGTGTATATAAACTGATGTGAAGTAAAACTGTAAGTAGAAGAAATAAAAAAAGAATAATTTTATATGTTTATTATTTATAGTTGAATATGATTTATAAAACATTGCTCACATGTAGTGTTGAGTCCAATGATTTATCGTACACAGCAGTGCTTTAAGATGTTATAATATGTGCGACTTGGGTTCCTCTTTCTCTCTATGAACAGGCGTTGCTTTCTTGGCGACGTCTGACCCCAGAGAAAGGAAATAGGATCGAGTGCCTGTACTGACCCGAGATGCATTCTTATGCAACTCCGAGAAGATTCTCGCCTCTACGTAATGACCCAACTACACGGACACTCAAATCCACGCTTTGAGCTAATAATTACTAGCACTCAAACGCCTTATAAAATAATGGAAATACACACACGACGCTAAACGCAATTTTTGTACGTAACCTCACATTCTCTCTCGTTTATACACGGTGATTTAATTTTTTTGTATTACAACATCACAACTCTTTGAGTGAATCTTCTGCAGTCGCATCTCGCATTTTTTGCATTGAAAATAGTCTGACTGTCATAAAAAAACCAAAAGGGTGAGTGCAAAGAGAATTTTTGCATTTAAAATATAACAAACCAGAAAAAGGTTTTTTTATAATTTGATATTTCAATATTGATTTATAAGTTTTATACCTGTTAAGCAACGCGTTTTTCTTAACACGTGAATTCAGTTTATATAATGGCTAAGATTAATTTTTGTTGGCAGCTAACCGAGTCATCTTTATATTTCACATCAGCAGAGATTTTCTTTATAAAGTCTTACTTCCCGTCATGTTCTAATTAATGTTTTTTGTAAACAATTATCTATTGTACATAAAGTAACACGATTCGTTAAATTGATTTTATCTTAAATAAAGCATCTGGGAAAAAATACAATGAACGTCGCGATGTAAAGAAAATTAACATCGTAACTTTATTTAAATTTATATTATAAATAATGAGACATTCTCAAAGATAATTTGTTAATAGAGATTTTCTTTCTACTATTTAAATATGCGAGGTAAATATAATCCATGACTTATTTATTAATTAATTTGTAATTTATCGCATCGTTTAATGTATAATCAAAAATATCTTTCAAATTAATATTAAAAAGTATATAATTGCTAAAAATACTGCAATAAAAAAATAATTATTTATTCGCAATTTTTTGGCTCTCACATTTAGTAGTACACAATAAAAAAAAAACATTTTTATAACACGGGATATTAAATTTAATCGTCAAACTTTTTATACCAAAAATTTATTTGTTTGTTTTTTTTTATTAAACTGCATTCTTTTTAAAATTAATACGAACTATTCAAGCATTTTGTGTAGTTATTTCAATATTATCGTAATATAATAAATATATTTAGTTTTCGCTGAATCACATTTGTTTATTATAAACAATACGCCAACAAAAGAAACATTTCTTAAGTTTTAATTATAACACAATGATTCTTAATTATTTTAACTTTCATCAGTATAAATATAATGTATAATTATTTATTAATAGTTAAAAAGTAATTATCGTTTGTGCGTTTGGAAACCATCCCACTTATCTAACATACAAGCTTGGCATTCATTACTGCATGCCGATGAATTATAATATATTTTATGTAACTTATTTGGTATTAACACATCTAATACCTTCTCACTTTGAGATACAGTGTCGTCTGAGGTCTATAAGCTCTCATCGTGGCTGTTGGCCACAAACCGGACTGGCAAAGTAGCCAGCAGGTCATGTCTTGCGCCTGATTAATGGCAACCCGCCTCGTGGCGTGAACTTTCGATTTTACCTGGTAAATTGCGGTAACGAACGTAAGAAGATCTCATCCAGTGACACGAGCTTGTTAGGCTAACCACACTTCACTGAACGTACGCACAGGTAACCATCGCAGAACTATTAACTTTGTCATGGTTGACAAACGACTCAGTATCGTTAGTTCTCGTAAACCAATAGCGTACATTAAAAGCATATCTCTGTTTTCTGCAAAGCTTTGCATTAAATGATAGATCATCATTTATAAGTTGAGTCAAATAATTTTTAATATTGGCAGATCTTTAATTTTATAAATAATCTATTTCAGAAGCAAAACTGTAAAACATACCACAATGATAACTGTGGTAATCTTTAATAAGTTTTTTTCCAATGGGGGTGAGTTTGGATGATTGAAAGGTTTCACATTGTTATCATAGCCAATTTTAACAAAATATATATTTTAGAGAGAATTGTTAGTAAATAGTTATAAATAACATTTTTGTAAAAACTTCTAAAGCTATAGGAGGAATTTCTTATTTAAGAACATATACACTCAAAGTCTATTATCATTTAAAGTCATTATAGTCCAATTCAAATACCTTAGAATTAAATTTTTGTTATTGATATGTGTATGTTTTTTGAGTGGTGCACATAAAAAAATTGAGGATTCCATAAACCATTATATTAACCATTAAAGGCAGAATAGTAAGCGGTTCGAACCATATATGATTATAGGCACAAAAACTGTATTCTTAAATTTACAATTGCGTAAAAGATGCTTGATGGGTAAAAATTAAATACTTCAATACAAAACATTTTCAGGAACGTATTTTTATCTTATTATAGTCATTTCACTAATATTTATCACACTTCTGAATACTGCAGTGTTTTAAATTATTCTGTCGTGATGATGGCAGTCATATTGTATATTCAAGCTAGCACTTTATGGACTGAGTATCAACATCATTGTATGCATGTTTACAAAGAGATGCATTCTGCATAACCGAGACAATTATGTCACATTGTATTGCCGGAAGATTCGAACTGCGGCACAATGCACCATACAAATAAAAATAAGTATACATAGAAATATTCAACCGCAATTTTAAAGTTTGTGTTTGAAGTGTCAGTATGATTAATTGATGTCATTTATTGAATGCTGTATTATAAGAATTATTGAGTGATATTAAGTATTATGATTTTTTGTATCTTTTTTTGATAAATAAGTATAACCATATACTATAGTGTTTATACAGCTATTTTTCATCGTATGCTATCAGCTATAAATAAAGACTTCTATATTGAATATTACATCATTTTTTGTGTACTACTATTAATAAACTTATATAATAAATGATTTTTTTAAATGATGCGTAATAATAACATACGGTATTTTTATTATATGTTGTTAAAAGTTTGAAAATTATAATAATTATATAAATGCAACGATTTCTATTATTAGGTGTTTTTATATTTACAACAAGCTCTGGTTTAGAAAATATCTCAGTAAATATTTTTGTAGTCTTGTGATTTAATTTAATATAAAAAATATATATATATTCAAAACCCTTAATTGATACCTGTTTTGGCAATTTTTTTTTAATATATGCCAAAATATAAAAATTGAATATAATTGCGCCTACGTTTTTAAAATAAAGATCTCCATTATAAATGTTAAAGATATTTAATATTATACTATTTTCTTGATTAAATGCCACTTTGAATATTGAGTACTACCAATGGAAAGGTGCAATTCTCGTTGGATATTCGCCCACACCTGACTTCGGGCAAGTACTCAAACGAGAAAAATACAAGATGATAAGTACTCAAATACCTCTTGTGAGTAATGCTGTAAATTATTAACACGTGTACAAACTGAAAAAAAATGTCATAAATCAATATCACACGCTCGCTTCATTGAGCGCACCTCGCAGAGAAAATACTGTTATGTAAACACATAAACAATAATAATTTCTTCATTGCGGCACTTTTAAATTAATGTCTTCATAAAATTACGATTAAAATACGCTAAGAAAATTTTCCCATGTAACGCTTACAATACGTAACTTCAATTCTCAAATTATTATATTCCATTTAGAGTCTAGAGCAGGGGTTTCCAAACTAGGGCCCGCGGACCAATACCGGCCCGCAATACTACAGTATATTGGTATGACGAGCTTGCTAGTTCTGGGCCCTTGGGCTAAAAAGTTTGGAAACCCCTGGGCTTGAGCATCGTCCGTCGAGAATGCTAAAGAATTTATTTTCACTTAAAAACGTTATATTAAAAAACTATTGATTTTTCGTGATGAGATGCATCTTGAAAACAAAGATTAGAAAAAGAAACAAAGATAGTTTTTTTTTTAAATATTCTACTATTGCATATTAAAAACAAAAAAAATATGATAATAGATTTCTTTGATAATACATAAATTTTGCAAAGGTTTTTATTATTTCTTAGAAAGTAAATTTATAAAAACCTTACTATTATAATATTTTTTATAATATTTTTTTGTTCTATATAAGAAAGCTACACATACTTATTTAAGCTTTTTCGATTATAGTCGTTTGAAAGTAATATCGTTTAAATGCGAAAATGAGTATGTTGGCAAATATGTACTGAATGATTATTTTTTATTGATAATTCAACGTTTCAGCTACGGTACAGAAACCATTAAAAAAAAAAAATATATATATATATATATAATATAAAGACTTGCACCAGCTTAATATAAATTAGTTCACTTTCATCAGCCTTTAAAATTTGCAACCTTATTTGATTCAAATGAAGATTATTTAAAACAAAATAATAATTATATGAAATAGCGGTATATAAATTTGTCAATATTGTATTTAACAAAAGCAATACATGGAGTGATATCCAGCATAGTGTCCAAATATCTAATGATATTTTAATATACACTTTAACGATCTCATTGTTTCTAAGGAAATCCTTATCTCTCATAAGGAAAGCTTTAATAAGAGCTAATCTGTTCCCACTCACACTCACATAGAATATATAAACGGTAATTATGTAAATGTATATTTGCAAACATTCACTTGTATTTATTAATATTAATCAAGGTTGACATAAGGGTAAATCACATGAGATCTAAAGTCACTATAATATATTTTTTTGCACGATATAAAAATAGTTTTCCATATTACAAAAAAATAAGTAAAATATCCATGAGTTTTAAGCTAAATCCAATTCTTTATTTTGCAGAAACAGTGAACATATAAAGTTGTATTATCAATGATTTTTGTCGGTTTTTTATTTTTCTATAACTGTTAGTCACGGCACGCCACCGGTACATAAATGTATGTAGGTTAAGATCGAGAAGAATCTATATTAAATAAAATTGTATGCTGTCACTTTGCCGCATAATTTATGTTATGAACGCATATATTTAAGAGATAAACCAAAAAACCAGACGATAGCGTCTGGTAAAAAAATTCAATTTACAATCACATAAAACGTCTTCCCCGTCGAAAGCGCCAGCACCGTATGATTATAGACCGCAAAAAAAAGTAATTCTCGATTATGTAAGCTCGATTTCTGAATTCATAAACGATACATCACGTCATATCGATTGCCATTAATCAGAAACGCGGGTCAATCTTTAAAATCCCACCATTTCCTGCCAAAAGCACTGTATTTCCTTGCTTCAGCCAAATCGGCGGAATAAGTGGAGTGCAATTTTTCGCTTGCCCAATCCGTTAATCATAAAAGGATGTGATTTGGATTCGGACCGACAAAAAGTGTCGGATTTGTTTTGAGTGATTGAAATGTCAGAGGTTTCCTGAAAAAAAACGGTTACGTATCGCGTATTGAGCTATCTCCGACGTATAAGGTTATTATCGGCTTACTCTGTCTGGTCCATTCCATCACGTCTCCAGTTCGATAGAATTATATTAACCTTGCAAGGTCCGTACAAAAATTAACATAAACTGAAATTAAATATTCTTATTTATAATATTTGCAACTGAATACAATTCAACACAAATAATTTTATTGCATTTTAAGATACAAAAAAAATGCAGGATATCTTTTAACTTTCTACGACACTATTTTTTTTTTTTTTTGAGAAAAACTATTAGATTTCGCGCATGTTTAAAATAATAAACAACTGCAAATGTAACAGGAAACGTGGGTATGTATAATTTATAATTAATGTATATATTACCGGAAATAAATAAAACTTTTTATCGGGAGTATTATGTCACGCCCTCCTTCGCAAATATACCGCCTCCTGTAAATTAACTTACGGGTAAAGTGAGGTTGTCGATCTAGATCCACTTATTTGTATCATTTTGAAGGTGACATTCATCTTATGTGTTTACGCTGTTTTTAAATTTAAAAAAATTATATCATGATGATGATGTTTCATCCTAAAACGTAAATTAATTTGTTTTGGGGAAAAAAAAGATCTGAGCAATCGCAAAGTAAACTCAAGTAGTACATATAAACAATGAAAACTCTTCGACAGTCTGGTTGAATTTTTTACACTCCGTATTCAAACAAAAAAGTATGAATAACCAATTGGCTAGAACACTATGAAAAATTTTACGATTAGGTGGAAACACTAAATAGTCATAGTATTGACATACATGCGAGTGTTACTTTAGCGCTAGTCTACTAGTGTTTTTCTTAGTATATAAATAAAAGCTCATCATCTCACATTGCAAAGATTTAATCAAACCTAGTTGGGATCCCACAGTTTTAATTTATTCATTTAACATTCAATTAAACAATATTGCCATGAAAGTTTCATATTTATTATAAGGCATATATATACTTAACACTGTATAAAACAAGATACCAATTCAAATGGATGCGTACAGTAACATGGTCTGTGAATACTTACTTTTAAAATATTTAGGCCCATGAACACTCGCATAAATCACAGCGTAAGGAATATTTTATAAACAGGTTTCACTCGAGAATTGAAAAAAAATATTTAAAGTTATACATCCAATATGCAAGCAGATGTATCGATAATGCAGCGTTGTTAAATGAAAATATTTATTGAGCAGAGAGAGCACCCGAGAAGATTGGTTGCTTAATATATGGAATATGATAATGTATGAATATACATTTGTAATATTGTTGTTAAAAGAGTATAAAATATTTTATAATTATGACGTGAATTATACAGCAACCTCTTCATTAACCTGTGTGTAACATTAAACCTTGTATTTAAAATATACATAGATTATTTAGTATAATATATTTTTTAATAAATACCTCTTATAAATAATGATGCATGTCAATGCTTAGTGACTCTAAAGTTACAAAATGTATTTTTATAATATAGCTATTGGGTTTTAGTCATAAGCGAATCTGTATGTAGTTGAGTATTATAGCAAAACAATTTAACAGTAATATATATATATATATATAATTAGTAGCCGCCTAATTCGGCCCAGCATATTATTAAAGACATTTCGTCCCGAAGCGAGAAATCATCATACAAGAGAGCGGCCGGTCAAGCAATAAAAGTACTGTAATTATTAACTACTTTCTTTGACCTTTTACATGGGTGGCTGGCGTAGTCGCCACGCGGATTCCCCGCACCTGGTGCTGCTTCAGAATAGTGTCACTCCAGAAAATACCAAGATAATCACCGTGATAAAAAAATGATAGGACAAAACACCCTTGAACTGGGGTTGATTTGCAACCGAGACCAAAAAGCAAACACAGTCTCTTCAAACCCATTTCATAAGTCAAGCACTGGAGATATTGATAATTATGAGCTATTGCGTAAAGGCCACAAGAAAGTTTTTTTTTTTTTTTCATTTTCATAAATCGTAATAAAATATAATTGTATTTCATCGAGTAACGAGGGATAAATAAAAGTCGCTTAAAAAACACAATAAAAATCTTACAAGTACATATATAATACTTGAATGTTACAGTGAATATGAAGAAACCATCTACAGGTGGATCCCAAACAACAAACTCAGATGATTTGCACCTGCAAAAAATGAATTCGATATAATAAATAATGTGCAAACATAAATATTCTACATCGGATAATTGGTTATAAAGTTTAAAGGTAACATTTACTTATTATAAAACATACTGCTTTATTTTCTTTAACTCTTACCCACGCTTTTTTTTCTGGTTTTGTAAGAATCTTAAAAAAAAATCCTGTAAATTAATCAATTTTTGAAATATTTTCTAAATTAATTTGTCACTTACGTGTTTGACTTTACAATGAAATCATGTGTTTTGAAAATTCTTGGATATATTTTTAGATAACCACCAAGATATCTATGCTGGTATGAAAAATGACCAATAAATATAATATTGAAGTCTTTAGTGACGCATTTCATATATTTATTATATTTTAACTAATAAAACAATATTTCACTGTGACTTTCTCCAATAAATCGATTAAAATTGCCGATTGGATGTCACAAAAAAATAGTGTATCTTGATAAGATAATTGGCCAACCAAAATATAACTACTGTCAATTATTATTTGAAAGTAATTAATTATAGAAATATTTATTGCTTCATCTATTTTATATCTTTGATAACTAACATAAGTTTAGTTAGATATTACGTACCTCTATAAAAAAATGAGATATTTTGATCAAAATTAAGAAAGAGAAATAGATCATAAATACATTTATTGCCTAAGAAATAAATTTATAAAGGCATAAGTATGACATCTCAAAATGAGCGGAATACAATAAATTTACTTTTTTATTTATTTATCGACGGTATAAATAAAATTAAGTTTTAGACAGGTACGTATCATGTTCCTTCAATTTATCTCTTGGTATATTTAGTTGCGTCTTACGTGTATTCGGAAATTGTTTTTTCTTATTTGTAAAACACAAGAATTGAAAACCCATAAACATTCTGTACTGAAATCAGTTTAGAGTTAAGTTTTTTGCATTTTATTCTAATAATATACTATAAGATAAATTTTTACAATACTACACGTTTTTTTACAGTATTATCGATATAAACAAACACAATTGTATTTCAAATACATACAATTTTGTAATTTATTTCTAAAACAAAAAAAAAGGAAATCTTACTCTGAATCTAAAATAACTATTTTTTTAAAACTAATCCAGATCACGACTGAGCACCTAACAAGAGACGAAGTTCAGGTTTCTTTAGAATTAAATTAAATGCATTGAACTTGCAAGTCCAAGCGCATTCTCTGAGAATAAACGACACGACAAGAAAGTCTGATCCTAAACTTAAGCCTAACTACTCGGCTAACTTTTTTGGCATTCTTCGCCAAAGGACCCAGAAAAAATATAAAACACCTTGATTTCAATTACTGAAAAAATGTTTAATGTGGGATCTATATATAAATATGCCATGAAGTTTACACTTGGATATTCAAAACCATACCAGGATTCAGTGATATTCATGAGTTAGGTTAGGTTAGGATCTCCTCATGCGAAAATTATTTTTAGAAACGCAATGCTTTGTCGGTTGTTCGACTCGCACGCCACTTTAAAATGCTATCATGCCAAACTGTATTAAAGTTTTTGTTGCCTTTTATTATTTATATAAAATTGAATGCCTCACATAATTTATAGATTATCTGAAAGCCTTTTATACTTGCACAAGGTTTTTGGGATTGTTCGCAATTTTTTTTTTGCTTTAGAGTTGTGCTTTCTATTTTGTTGAGTATTTGAATTCTTGTCAGATTTTTCATAAACTCAAACTTGGTTAGATAATATATAAAAAAATACTGAATAAGAGTAAGGACGATGACTTGTAGAGTAAAATTATTTTTTAATAATATATTATTCGATTAAATCACTCAGCATTGGTCCGTAATTTGATTTGAAATATTCTAGTATTGAAAATAACCTATTTTTTGTAATTTTTATAACTATAAGATACTCATAGCATGAGACAGGTAACAATATATATCTATCATTTATATTTTGACAGACATATCATTTTTAAATATAGGAGCTGTCTCTTCTTACCCAGCTGTCTATCTTAAGAGCTGTCACTGATCTAATAAACCTTTTTATAACTATCTTTATTATTTATTTTAATTATAAAAAGGTGTTCATCTATGAACTTATGCTATAATATTTTCAAATAGTTTCCAAATCCGCTTTTTTTACGATTTTACGTGCATCGTTATTTCTTCTGATGTTTATTATTAAAATTACACTTGTAAATATAATGATTGGCAGATAACGAATCATGATTATACATTACGTACTTTTTGTGTACATAAGGTATTGAGTAAGACCATCACATCGGATGGCCTCTGCGTTGCACAAAATAATTAAAATATAAATTAAATTCCGGTAATTATATACTTACTGCAAAGAAGACATTTGTTGGCTTTAGAAGGTCAGCAGATGTCAAGATCAATCTTTTGAAATTTATTTAATATTGAAGACATCTTTATTATTTTATTCACGTATTAACATTTTAACCTGTTGTGTGAAATAGCACTGATGAAATTTCCAAGCCCAACTATATATTATACATGTAAATTTAATATTATATTGCAGGTTTTTGGAGTAATTTTTTGAACTCCACAACAAATTTAGATTTAATCCAGCATATTAGACAGTAATATTTTATATTTGTTAATTTATTTCGCAATACTCGAAAGTTGGATTAATAGTTGCGATTTGTGATTTGGTTTTATTTTTATTTATTTGTTTAAACTGACAAACTATAATCTTTATAAATTTCAAATTCTAAACAATATTTTATTATTTAATTTCTTTCAGTAATACCTAATTATTTAGTATAAAATAGTGTGTGTTATTATTTAAATACAAGAAAATCATCAACACTTTAATATAAACTAATCCGATATTTACGGAATAAAATTTCTTAATTTCACATGCAATGTTTCTTCAGTTTCTAATTTAGCTGGTGCTAATGAGTCGTGCATTTTTACATAACAATACAAATTTGTATCATTATAAATATTAACATTGTCATTAGCTTTTAATCATGTGAATTAATATTTACAGCATCATTATTTTAAATCATGAGAAAGCCCCAACTATATGATTGGCGTTACTTAAGCCGAGTGATGAATAGTCGGCAATTATACAAATTCTTAAGGTACAAGTTTTAGCATTTTTTGTTGAAAACGTACATTATGACATCAGAATAGAGATAACGGAATAAATTTGCCGATTTGGAATTTTAGTTTGCATTGAATACTTTGGTTTTTAGTATGAATGATAAAGCGTAAGAGCAACCGTGAATATAAAACATTATAATGCAAAGATGTTGGGTTCCTTTTGTATTGTTTTCATTATATTTTTATTTAAATAAAATATAGAGTAATAACTTCTTGATATGCAATTATATTTTTGACATATTGATACATGTAAGTTTAGGTTCGCAAAGTTGTACCCAGTATTACTTATGTACAGGCTGAATACTGCTGAAATCTATTTAAAAAAAATTATATGTTCGTAGGTTTTGGGAATTGTTGTTATGAGTTGATTTGGTCTCCCGCTTGAGGTTTACGGCACAAAGTTTTGCTCCCCTTGTTGGGACCAACAAAAATCTCTGAAGGTATGCCAAAACGGGGACCAAAGTATTAAAAACTCCAAGCAGTAAGCTTCATGAAATCAAATCAACTCGTAAATTAGTTCGTACATATTACTCCGATGTTTCAGTCCTCCGATGTTTTGGGACATCTGCCAAAACCCTTGAGCACACCTATCAACTCATAATAAAATGTACTGATAAATCACGTAATATTAAATATGCTTTTAACTTGTTTAGTAAGCAATTACAAGAACAAATAGGCCATAAGATATTTTGATACGTCTGTTATCTGGAAAGTTGGGTAAACAGGCTATTGTATTGCAGTGGACGTGCTTCCTCGTGTTGCGCCATCGCCGAGAGACGACGCGATCTGTGAACGGGAATTTAAATCCGAACAATGGGAATGATGCGATTTCAGTAGACCAGCCATTAGGAGCTAATAGCAGTTTATAACCGAGCTACTCTAAGCAGCGTTTACACTTGACAGCGCATAATATATTAACAATGTTATTCATACTCATTTTTTGTTTTTCGTAAAATATTATTAATCAAAGTAGTGCATAAAGCTTAATATAAAATAAAAATTTATTCTGCGGTGCATCTTAGAATTCATATGACATTAATAAACCATAATATCAAAAAAAAAAAATCGCATATTTTTCTGTTTTTCGCAGAATATTATAGAGCATAATAGCACATTAAGCGCCGACTTTCTAAGAGACATCTTTTTGGACAGTCTCTCAGTGCCGAGGATCGTGATCGAGTTGTAAATTGTAGCCGGCAACCAGTTATTTCCAGGCTTCTATGTTCTCCGGCACTCGCAAGGCCGTGCCAATGGCGACTTCTGCGATCTCTCTGAACCTGAACCCATCTCTTCTCCGTGTCTTTGTTGCCAGACCGACGAATTTTTTCTGGTTTACCAATCGAAAGAAATCGTCTTAAAAAACAAGTTATTAAATACCATTTTATCAAACCATCCATTATCAACTGCAGCTCTTGAAATTAGCAGAAAAATAGAAATCTGCAATACACGCCGAAAGCGCTGCGCTGCTAAAATTAAATTTTGATTGTATATAATATTTCATCAATTTGCAAATAACTTATTTTAATCAAGCATATCGCTTGATTTTATCAAACCAATTTATTATGACCGAGAAGATTAGTAAATATTCATTTGTGGGGCATTTCTTGCAAAAGTAACCATAGCTTAGATCGTTTTTAAAAAATATTTTAATAAAAAAGTAAATGTCTTCATAAATCATTATTATATCACAAAATGGTATTAAAGTAATAATAAATAACAATTTACTGTGATCGTGGCGAATTTTACGCTAATTCGCACCAAAAAAGTTTTTCGCAATATCACGCTCGTTCCTTTCTAGGTGTAAAACGCGTTTAAGAATTAATACAAAAAATCGCTTGGTTATTAACGAAATTCTGAAATAATATACGATAGTAATTGGGCATTGTTCCAGAGGCTGACGTGAAAGTGTAACCCAAAGGTTTAAACATAAGCTTTCTTTTTCTCATCCGAGAATTGTCTCTTTAGAATTAAGAGTTTCTACTCGATATTCCAAACAGGAGGTTGTTGTTATTCAGACTTAATTGTACCAATTATTTTTTAAGGTCACCGTGTTGTATATATAAGTAATAACTCTTTCTTTCAGTAAAAGTATTATCAAGACGTTTAATCGGATTAAGAATAATTTATTAAGAGATGACTTAAAAATTCATTTGGTTGTATACACTTGTATAATATGTATTTAAATAGCAATACACAGTAATTTTACAAGAAATTACTAGTTTTTCTTACTCTTTGTAAAATTAAGATAGAAGAATAATTTGATGAATTATATATATTTTAGTTTTGTATCGCGGTATATTTATCAACTTACTATTCCGAAGGTTCTACTTTCGTGTTGCTTGATTTGAAAAGGGGGGAGTAATTTTCGTTTTTGTGAAGATGCACATTTCTTTACGCTATTGCATGGCTCTGCCAGGAACTCTGACATTTGGAAAGCACGTTCCTGATTGCTGTGCTAAAAATTCGTGAGCATAATTTGGCTGGTAAAAGTGGCGAGGACTGCACTTGCTGCCTGCAATCTGCCACGCAATGTGGCTTCGATATCTTCATATCTCACGGATGATGGCAATTTCAACCACTGAGTGCATTGAGACTGATAATTTATGGCCAGTTTAAAGCAAAATTACATTATTTCATTAGCTTTAACTTTAACTGTTAAAAATTAAGCAATTCTTTTCGTTTCACTGTCTCAAATGTAGCAGCCTATTTAAATTGTTCTGCTTTTCAAATGCGTTTTTTATAATGATAATGCATAATATTTCATGTCTATAAAACGAATCACTTCATTCAACACTGCACTATTTACTTTTTTAAATATGATTCATATATGCATGAGACTACTATAATACTTTTCAATTGTAATTTTATGTTAATTAAATCCATGTCCACGTGCAATATGCTAAAAATTTAAGGACGATATTCGTTTCATTGAATTTGTATTCAGCTTTATATATCTTGAATTGCTCAAAGATTTTTCGAAGATGCACGTAAACATTGATAAAACCGCTTATAAATTATTTTAAACTGATCAATATATTTTTTGTTCCTTTTCAACGCTAAAAATATTATTTGGACATTCAGTCCTTTGCACTTAGTTTTCGTATATCTAAAATAGTATTAATTAAAATAAATATTTGCTTATTATCTTAAAACAGTTCTCAATTACTACCACAGAGTTATCTATGATAAATTAGTATTAATTTTATTGCGAATAATCTAGTAATTAGGACATCAGTCTGATTTGAATGTAATTATTATTCTACAAGCACAGTAAATAATATAAAAAAATGTCTATCTTATAATATTCTCCAGACTGTTAAGCGCCAGAGCCTCCACGTCGTGGGATCGAAGAGATGTGGAGTCTAGCTGAAGAGGAAGACAATACCTGCAATTACTTAAGATCCATTGTTTGCCAACACCTGGAAGACGACCTGACAAAGATATAACTTGGTAAATTTGCATTTTAAAAAGTGCAATCAGACTAAAGTTAACTCATATTCATAAAACCTGAAAAGTGACAAAACAATTTTGTAATGTTAACTCAAGTTAAGGTCATTTCCCGAACATGACTTTTTTTACCATACATGTTTACATTACAGGTATTGGTATTGATCTATTAAATACTAAAATTGTCGCCTTAAAATACTTGTTTTATCAAAAAACATTTAATCAAACAACGTAAAGTATTACTCTAACATATAAATTGAGAATCACAAGCAACGAATCCACGATATAGATCTTGTAATTAGATTTACAAATAGAGAAGACAGTAATTTTCTGTCATCAATTATGTACACACTACATTTATACATATTTATTTTCTGTGATTTAACATTTTACCATTATCTATTTAAAAATTGAACCCAGTTGCACATACTTCGACACAACTGACAACCATGTATCTTCTTTTGCGTTGTTTACTTTGGCTAAATCATAATAAATATGCAAAATAAAGTGACGCTATTGGCTAATTGAAAATTGCTGCATATGTAGCTGCTTCTATTGACAAATATATATTTTTTTAAATAAAAGGTAAATCCTGAATTGCTTAGTCACCTCTGACATAGACAAGATCGCACGAAACTTAAATATGTACACAAATGCGTGAAACACTGGATGCATTATGTTTTATAGTACGGAAGCAGATTCGTTGTCTGTAGTGGCGATTATGAACTACTTTCGTATTCCCATGAAGAGTCGTTGCTCAAGAATAATTGTGTTGAATAACAACTCTTTAGTTTTAACGATTACTCCAAATAAAGATCTACATCTCTGCCGCAGGCTGGATGTGGCCCTGTTGAATGGCTCGGAAAACAAATGTGCGTTTCTTATTTATCCCGATCTCTCTTATCTCAATCTGACACAATAAAGAATAAAAAAAGGCTTTCTTCAAAACGAAGAAAATATTTTTTTTCTCTTTAATATATTTTTAACAATGGCAAATATACATCCATTGCTAATTTGCACATTTCAAGTATACATTAGATAGACAAAATATTCATTGTAAATAAAAAGTCTAAAATATTCATTTAATACAGATGTATTAATTTAAAAAAAAAAATTTAAAGTAACGTCAGTTTCTATTTTTACTTAATGAACTTTTCGGCTTCAAGAGGTTAAAGGTTGTAATAGAAAATAAATATCTTTTGCACTGCAAATAGTGGCGGTTATGTCATACAAGCCCAGAAGCCCGGCATTATTAAATGATTCTGTAAGCTGTCTATTTAATGTGTATAATAAATTACAATTTTCAAATTTTTAAACTTGTAAATTTAAGGAAAAAATGTTTTAGCATTCGAAGGTAGTGTTGTAACTGCCATACAAGCCCACGAACACGGCTTGCTTTATCTAAATTTTTACCCACCTGCCCGCCAGGTGCAATAAATCATCTACAATATGAACGCTACATTATTTGAAGCTTGAGAATATTCAATCGCCAAATTTTTTACAAAAAATTTAAACCTTGAAACGATGTTATATCAATTGATAGTTAATTTATTACAAATAGTAAAAACGCTAGCCCTGCAATCAAAACCACAACACTTCACTGCTTTTAGGCAAAGTTTTCAATGAAAAATTAAGTCTCAAATGACCTCAAATTTATCTAAGCGGCATTAATCATCACGCGTGTTTTAACAGTCTAAATATACCATATCTCCATTATCATCAATTGTAATAAATATGATTATAAAGATTTATAAACCGATAAAAGATAAAACGTACAGAGTATCTCAATTCAGTGTCGAAACCCATATCTGTAATTTACAGGTCAGATCTTACACGATTTCAAACTTCATTAATTACTATTTTGCTTCACGCCAGTTGCTGTTATCTTCTTTAAAAAAAATAAAAATCGACTGTAAATTATTGTAACCGGTTAGTGGGATATTTTTAATACTGAAACCTGAATGTAAAACTGAATACGGAGTGGTTGAATTATGAAATATGAATAGAATGGATTCTTGACCTATACTAGTTTTTTTGACAGTTGAAAGGTTAGGCTATTAAGACAGGTGATGCAAAGTTTAATATGCGAAAATGAAATAAATATTGTGCCATAATTAATGCTTTATGACTTAAGCGTAATAAGCACGACCAAACGCAGCATATTAAGAATTTTTTATTTTAAGAATAAATACCAGTGTAGTGTTAATAAACAAAATATTTTTTTATATGATCTTTTCTTAGCATTAGCCACTTTATATGTATAACGATTTATGTCAGTATAACCGTCAAACTCCATCTTTTTTTTATATTTAATAGACATTCGTCATTTCGGTTCTCCGATTGGACACATGGCAAGACGCGTTTTTTCATCCTTCCCATGTCGTATCTTCTAGAACCGCAGGGGCCGCTTTCTCTGTGAATAAATTTTAAAATCAAAATTTAAATAAAACAAACAGTTTCGACCTCGAGTTCGGACATCTTGTCGGATAAATTGGCGACATTTCAGCAATTTGTAAAATTACTCGCTTCCGTTTGGTAAGTGGTGCAAGTCTTAAGGATTGTTCGTTATTAATAAAAATAAAAATTACTCAATGATCTCGATTGCGATAGCTGCTGAAGAAAATCTTTAGTTTTTGGGCAATAATTAAAATATTCAAGATAAATTACCGATTTTTAAAATATATAGAAAATATACCCAAATTTTTTTCCAGATCATTGAAATGGAATCTTTTAGTAATGGACTTTTAGTTCTCTGTGATTTAACAATTCCACCTATTTATTTCATAGAGGGGGTCACTCAACAATAAATAAAAAAAACACCATGTCTTAAAACGAAATAAGTCTATTAATATAGCAAGGATACAAATGGAGTGAACACCCTCAAGTTTTAGATCAAAACATTTTTGTTATAATATTCAATATAATCTTAGTATTATTTATTGTAATCTGTTTATTGTAAATAGCATTTTAAAATAAACGTTTCGTGATAAAACCACGCCATTAGCGACCGTTCACGTTATAAAGACTTGCATTTTATACATATTATCCTCTACATTTTTATTAGCACACTATGCAGATAATAAATTGAGCAAACATGAATTTCTGCATAAAATATATTACCTTAATGCTTCGTGATTAAATATTAATTATGATTACTGTTTATATGGGCGGTTAATTTATTTTTCTTGTTTTCACATATAAATGCAGAATCACGAACTATTGGGTAATGTGGTATAAAAAATATTAACGATGAAAAATTCACGATATCTATTTATTTTTAGAAATTTCTGCACAACCTCGTAAAATGAAATCATTGATTAATCTAAGCTTAACTTTCACACTGGGTATTTAGTTAATTAAGCTACGTCGACAGTGGCTTCCTTTACTCAGAAATTTTTCAAACACCACATACAGAAACATTGAATTGAATTTATTGAAATGTTATATTTTTTTACAGCGTTTAGAGCTCTGGGCAAAACCATTCAATAAATCTTTTATCCAATATTCCACCAAATAAAAAAGGGTCGTTATGTAATGGCTACACAACATTCTCACGAATATTTTATTTTTGGTATCAAGCCCATGGCCTCTTCGATTTTTTTAAAAATTTATATTGACCAATCCGTCAGCATTTGATGGATGTTAGACAAATCGATTTCATTAGGAGTCCGTAAGAGTTGCAAATTGAGTAATTGCTGTATAAACGCATTGCGGTACTTTGGAATTTATCGATAATAACAATGTTCAACACGCAGGCCTGTGAAACCAAATTTTAATATCACAAGTGATTATTTAGCATTCAAGACATCCAAAATTTCAAATCATGCTGGATTATTGTATTAAAAATATGTTTTGTAGTATTTAATTATTACGAGTTCATCAGCACACTTCAAATAGTGTTTTAAACTATCGCTTAAGCCAAAAAAAAAATAAAACAATCAATTTTTTGTTGCTCTATGCAAGTAATTCTTGTTTAAGAACATATTGTTTGATTTTAAAGTACAAAAAAAAAACTTTTTTATTTGCATATATTTGGAAGATTACCAGTATATAAAACCATTGATATTTAATACTTTTTAGGCTTAAAATAAACTATTAGATAAAGTACATTTTTTTGAAGCTTAGTTTTTTAGATTTCCTAGAAATGATTTAGTCATACAAAGCTTTATTTTCAAGTATTTTTTTTTTTGTTCTGAATCACTGTATTGAAATGCGTGGACGTGTGGTAAAGTGGAATATCCTGTCCGTGCTGTTGGATGCAAAGCCTGCACCCTTCAAGAAACAACTATCCTTCGGAATGCGGTTCTACAGTGGAATCCTCAAAGGCTGTAGACGGGATTCACCAACGCTGAAATATTAACAGGAATGGAAATAAATTATAGAGGGCTACTGGTAATTTTAAACGTATTTAGGAAAATATGAAATCAAACATATTTTTATGTTTGTAAGTTTTGTTTAGGGTTCATTGTTCCAAGGTATCATCTGCTTGGTAAATCTCGGAGTGGTATGCTCAAATACATGTGAGCAGCAAGAAAGCACACACAATCGAAATCTCTAAGGTAATCCCAGCACGGGGATCAAAACTTTAGAGGATAGAACACTGAGAAACCAAATAATTTTCAGACTTCTTTCAGTTAATAATTTAATAAAAGGTCAAAGACCGAAGAGCGATAGCAAATAATCGATAAATTATAAGGAAATAATACAAAAGTATCATTTTTTAAATAAGCATTGGTATAAACCACAGCAGCTTATATTTTTATTTAAAAAATACAAATTCTAGGTATATTGCTATTCTGAAAGACTTTATGTAAAACATGATTATACAAAACGAACTGAGAGGCAAATATTTACCAATTGGCATCGTTATAATGGTAATTACAGTGATAACATGTAACATGTTTATAAGACAATAGGCCAGTTGACATCCCCAATAACTTCTAGCTAATCTTCAACTGATATTTATAAATAGTAAGTGCCTGAGCTTACCTGGTTTAAAAAAGGTACTCTTTAGTGCCACGAGTTAAAACTAAACGAGAAGATTTCTAAAATCGAAATGATGAATATCACCTGAAAATGTATGAAAAGAACTTTTACAAATGTGCAAAAGCAGAATATTTGCAAGAGAAATCGATGAGATTGGTTTGAAAAAAAAAACGATTCAACCAATGGTTATAAACATGTAGTAGCAATATGTACTGTCACCTTAACAGTTAAGGTGCTTGTTAACAATAGCCCTCTGATTGTTGGGGGTTGAACACAGCTGCTGAAAGGTTTATTGAAAATCAGACGCAGCAGAGGCTCGTTAATCACTAAGCCTGAAACAAGTCTGACATCATTAATCAGAAACTTGTAGAATTGGAATATAAACATTCCACGTCCTTGACACGTCTTTCATTTTGCATGCGCTGGGTTCAAAGTTAGAGTCGTGCGGTTAAATTAGAAAGCTGCCAAGATATGATCTTACATTGATTATTATTCAATAATTGCAAGCGAAAAAATCACTTAATAAATTCCATCTCTAAATCGAATGTAAAGTTTGCAGGACTAGTTTTATTTTTGCCTTTTTTCCTTGTTTACCTGCTGTTGAAAAGTCATTTTCAATATAGGTGAAGAATTTTCTTAAATTAATTTAATTTAAATATTAAAATTGTTTATATGAATTGTAACGCAAGTAAAATTTATTGATATCGTATTGCGTTTGACGTAATATTTTTTTAAAAGTAGAGTAATAAATAATATATAAATGATAGAGAGTTGAGATAAACTTGTACATATCATAATTACATTTTATTTAACGGACACATTGTAAATCAGATTCATGTTTTTGTCTAACACGTCTGTCTTATTACTGTAACAAAAATATAATTTGTTCCAAAAGTATATATTGTAAAAAATATTAAATACATCATAAGCTTGATTAATGATTGAATATAGTATAAATATGAAGCATGCAATACAGTCTGGTTATTTTAAAATAATGTATCCGGAACTTATTTGCCTAAACATATAAAATACAGCATTTGATCATTTTTTAGGTCAACCAAAAGTATGACAAAAAGAGAATAAAAACATTTTTTTAAAAAATTCGGTGCTAAATGTTTTTAAAGCTATGCGATACAGGCTGTATTTTTACTTTCAAACATCTTAAAAATATGGCAGTAATTTCTTCATAAATCATACTAATTTCTCCAAAAACGTACATATCAATATTATTTTAAAATAAAACATGAAAAATATTCAACATAGCCATATATTTTTACTATATACACTTGACTAGAATGATTAATTGGTTGTTCACTCAACTGATTGATCGTACATATCATGAGAGGAAACATTCTGTTTTAATTGTAAAATAATGTATACATAAAAAAAACATTTATGGCTTTCATCCTGTGGACAGTTCCATTAATGTTGTTTTATATTATTTCCTTTTAATAACAACTAAATTCCATTAAAAAATAATTAAATTAGTACCTGAATATTAAAGTGGTGTTTTTTTAAAAAATAGCTCACATTTAATGATAAATATAATAAACTTTTTTAATGTGTACGAAAGTTTTAGTAGCCGTTGTTATATGATGATTCTGGGATTTCTTCAGAGATATTTAAAGTTGAATAGTAAAAGAATAATTTTAATAATAATAATTCGTAATGTAAAAAACTGAAATATCGATTTCAATAAATAGCATTCAATTTATTTGGTCGCAACAACGGAAATTTATCTAGAAAGCTAAAGATTAATATTAAACATTATTTTTTTACTAAATATTTCAAATGCAATTTATATTAGCCAAAAAATATTAATTGACATTTTGCAGAAAGTTGGCTGCATATATATAATATATTTAACCATTAATCAAGCCTATAACGTTTATAACATTTTTTGCAAATCATATTTTATATGAACACCAAATGCTTGCTATAATCATTAGATTTTTTTTTAATCTGCAAACAAACACGTCGATTCGTAAAAGTCTCATGAAATTTTGGGCTTCAATTGAAATTCATGAAATGCGTCATGCTCGTTAGGTAGTCATGCAGTGCAGCTGAAAAGTGGATCGCCTGCAGAGTGAGGAGTCTGAAGGTCAAGAGTAAAGCCCCAGGGTGGCTGGTGCAGAGACTCTACCACATCTGGGCCAAGAGCATCAGGAATATGGCTCAGCCTGCTCAACAACGAAGAATTACACATTTCATTTTCGATACATCTTTATCATGAAAAGTGTATTTTAATTATTTTAGATCGGAAGCATAATATTGAAAAAAATACTTCACTTGCTTTGAATAATTATTGAAAAAAAAAAATTGATATCAAACGTGAGAAATGAAATGTATACGGGTTTATTATATTATAACTAATATGATTAGGCACATTAGTTCACACATAGAAGATGATTAAAGAAATTCTATCACGATGATATTTTTCTGAGAATTTCTTTAGTCATCTTCTATGTGTGAACTAATGTGCCTAATCATATTAGTAATAAAATATATATGTTTGCAGTTTTAGCAAAAATGGTGGTTATTGCTCGTAAAAATAACATTAAAATGAACAAAACTGACAAAACATAAAAATTGACATACCCAACTTTATTTTTACTATTCATACTGAATATTCGTTCAAACTACACACTAGGCATAAGATAAACCAATAAAGATAACACAGAGGCATAGAAAAATATTTAAAGGTTGAAGAAGTGCTATTGACAATCATATTGGCAGTTAAGCTATTAAAAAAAAGCAACTGAATTTATATTGAACAATTATTGTTCCCTATCCTTATATTCCAAACAATAAATCAATAAAAATTTATAAATGATTAGTAGACGGATATTGTCTGAGGACTTTTTATGAAATATTTTACCTGCTTTGAAAATAATCGTTCAATATATTAGAATGTAATCAAATGCCAATAAAATATAGAGCTTTCTCTAGAGAATCTCAATGAAAGCTTGGGTATTGCTGATCCATTGTGTTTACCTTTCACTTTATATATTTTTTAAGCTTGAACTTGTCGTTCGGGTAGAGTTTTGTCGAAACGGAAAGGTCGTCTGAAAGCCAGTGATTGCACCAGCCTTGTAAGGCAGAGAATTCCTCTTCACGCCCAACAGTCGTATCGCATTGTAAACCGATTTTAAATACAACTCTCAAAATATCAGACGAACATTTTGAACACGACGAAATAAACATTGACTCATCTCAAAGAATCAACTTTAGGCGATTGAATAATGAAAAATAGTCATTCATGGATTTTATAAGTATTAATGTTACATAACTAATGATTTGTTGTACTTTCTACACTTGTTAAGTTAATGGAATACTTTTAACTTGTATATAACCTGTTTGCAAAAATATAGTGATGGGCACGTAAAATATTTGATTAACTAAAAAAATGAAAACAAGTCTCAATAGATTAAATACTTAATTTTTATTTGTTTTAATTTACTATAATACGTTAAAAAGTTTATAGGATAGTTAAAACATGGATATACACACATTTGTGATATATTTTGATAAAAACCATTTTTTTTTAAATTTTGTTAAAAAATACACATCATCTATTGATGAAAATATTTTACCTGTTAAAAATATTGAATTATTTTCTGGCGTTAAACAAGGCAAATATCGGAGACGCAAAAAAATAATCAAACTCTCTGAATACTCTTTTACATAGTCTTCGTTGTGATTAACTAAGTAGAAATGGCTCCCGCTTAAATCATAAAAAAAATATTTTACTTTTATGTATACGATTTAAAATTTAAATTCGTTGATGTATTTACATAATAATGTAAAACACATATCATTGAAATCTTATTAAGGGCTACTGCAGTTTAGTAAGCAATATTTTATATTTTGATAAAAAATATTTATTGCTCGGTACCCTTGATGAGACGCCACTGTGTGTTGCCGGTGCATGTAAGAAGATTATTTAATATTGCAACACTCGGTCATTCAAACCCGTACAGTAGGTCCAATAGAGGACAGGTGAGTGCTCGCACATCCGCGCGGTCAGAGGCTCGGACAAGTGATCCGTCTGGCGATCTATGAGATATTCGCGACGTAACATCGTATAAATTTGCTAAACATGTTTTGCCAATTGCACTTCACAAAATGAACATAAATACCAGCAAAAATAATAAAATACTAGGAAATGGCAAAAGTTTTTATGTACGTAGTTTTCTAAAACCATCAACGGTCAAATACGTAAGGACGTAATGTAAACAATTTCTTGATTTTGAATTTCTGAATTATGATTAAAGCGATCAGAATGTTGACTGAAAAATGACAAAAAATGTATGCCATTTATTTCTTTACAAAATGATGTTTTTTTTTTTTATAGATGATCATAAATTTTACTGTTACATTCCATAGCAATCTTTTTATTTCATTAATTTGACGCGACTAGCACAAGAACTATTACTTTTCAAAAATGATAAAAAACGTTTTTGCTTTTCACTTGTGCTATTAAACGTATAATCAAAACATAACAGTTAAATATATAATACATCTGACATTTATCACATTTCCAGCTGCAATTATTTTTTATTTGTGTCGACATTCAGATGATTAATAAAAAAATACCTATATTCAAATTTAGTTAATTTGTCTATCCACTCAGATTTATTGTTTGCATGTACTTTTTATAACACACGAGAGATTGGGATGGCCCCATTTGATAAAATCATTTTTAAATAATCGAGCACTTCAGATTTCATAATCTTTATTACTCTAATAAGCCTTTATTATCATCCGAAGTAAAATGCCATATTTGAACGTAAAACACCCAAAACTGCCGTTCACTTGTATTATATAGATTCACCTTTAGAGAGGATTCGCAGATGCTGCACTCACTGTTGCACAATCCTTCGTGTTCGAGTCTCGTCTTCGTACTTTTTACAGCCGAAAATTGGGCGCATAAAGTTTTTAGTGTGATTTCAGTCTTCCCACTTAACGAATTGATTAATTTATTGTAAGATTAAGTTTTTGCAATTGTGTGGACCATTAAACTGCTGGCTTATATAACGTAATTATATCACACCTATTAACATGAAAGGTCAGTGCATTTGTATGAATATTTTATATACATAAAGTAACCTTCGTATTATTTGTATCAGAATACTTTAACAAACTAAAAGAATTGCTACTAAAAATTTAATATAATAAATTTGTTCGTCTATTTGGATAAATTCTTTTCATTTAAAAATATTTCATTAATAATAGATATCAAATATTAATTATAGGCAGAAATTTAAAGTAATTCTAGGTACACAATACATTTTAAATTCAGCCATCATGTGTAGCATCTATTTTAAATAAAAATATATTATTCTACGTGAGTATATAATTTTATATAAATTACTAGTTTTGATACATTATTCACCATCTTCAGGCACTGAAGATTTTAAATTATAGTGTTCATTAAATTATATACATTGTGGAGTTCCTAAAGTAAAAAATTATTTTATTTTTTCAATGTGATATTTTCAAATAGATTTAAAATTTAATTCAGGATCGTTTTTATTTTGTGTGTAATAATAAATCAAACAAATAATAAAAATTACTAATATGATTAGGCACATTAGTTCACACATAGAAGATGATTAAAGAAATTCTCAGAAAAATATCATCGTGATTTGTGTGGGATTTGAACCCACATTCCCAGGCTTACATGGCCGGTGTACTGACCCTTGTACTAACAAATCGCATCTATTAATCGAGAATTTTTAACAATCATACTCTACATATGAACCAATGTGCCCAGGCCAACCAATATGTGTGAACTAATGTACCTAATCATATTAGTAATAATATAATAAAACCGTAATGGGTAATAAATACGCATCTGATTGACGTTCAATCCAAAAAATAAACATTAATATCAAAAAAATTAAAAACACGTGATAATTCAAGGTACTCGTGTAATTTGTCAGATTTACAACAGGTCAGTGATGTCGGTCGATGCTGATTGGCTGGCACGTAAACAATTTACGTTAGCACCCGTTTAATTATCGACTGCAGAGAAGACGCCTTATTATGGAGACGATTGGGATCAAGGTCCCCCGCGCGGCCACCAATTACTTCGCGGCAGAGCCTTCTCGTTTCGAAAGTGGAGTCTTCTTCGATATGTCAAGCGAACTGATTGAACCGAAGGTGCCCTGGATCTCCCCAGTTCTCGTGGGCATCTTTAATAAGCCCAGTTTGCTACAGCCTGCGTGAAAAACTTGTTTATCGAATGATTTACTCGATACTCTAATGAGGCTAGAGCAGTGGTGCCAAACCTTTTTTGGCTCGACCCAATTAGAAATCAAATTTTAGGGATCGCCCTAAAATTTGATTTGTGGATCGCCACATATTTTCTTTTGATTTTAATATTTTGACGAGGAGTAAATGGAGTATTTTAAAGAGCAAATATTTTTTAGACTCTAGTTGATAAAATGAGCTCGCGAGCCACGGGTTGGGTACCACTGAGCTAGAGCATCCCACTCGCCGTAATTAGTTTCTATGTCCATTCTGTAGATGGTTTTCATTGGTTGTTATAATAACGTGTTTTTTATTATTCAAATAAAATAAACGCACTTTTTATAACTGCTTATTTAGATATTTTAAAAAGGTAGCACGCTTTTATATCTTTTTTATATATTTTTTTTTTATTAATAAAAATCTTCACAGATTTTTTAAAATAAACTTTTATTCCCTGACTTGAGCTTCTGTATTTCACAAAACGAAATATGTCATAATTTTTTTCATGTACATAATACTTTTGAAGATCTACAAAGTGATGTAATTTTGAAACTCTGTTTTTGTAAAGGGACAGAGTAACGTTTTTTTTTTAGAAATTTGTGGTTGGAGGTTCGGTTTCTTCAATTCAATTGATAGCCAAAAACTCATAAAAATTCTAATAACAGATGAATGCTTTTGGTTTCGTTTTTTACATATCTCGGGGGAAAAATAGATATGTAGTGGATGTTTTTGTATAATGCGTTCTGGTTGAAAGTATGCTTTACGAAATACAGTGTAGTTATTTTCTTTTTGTTGTGTCCACGTAAAATATACTTTGGTTATAAATATTTGTAAATTCGATCCTATTATTATTTATAAAACAGTATTCCTGCACGCCACTGCCTATTTTTTAATTGAATGCGATCGTTATTCTCTGATGATGGCAATATGACCCTCAACTTTAAGGTACATCTAGAAGCTATTTATAATTACATATAACTATGACATCAGGTTAACCATAGTTTTTTTAGTAAAACACTGTACTTGCAGATAATTGACATCACGTGAATTGTACGATTTTAATTTATTTTTATCATTACTTCATCACTTGTAATGTGTTGAGTTAAGTTTTAAGGAGTAAAGGTTTTGCTTATGGGAAGTCCGGTTAATTTTTAAGTTATATATTTGTTGACTCACTACAGCCCTAGCTTATAAGATATATTAGCTATTTGAAATTGGTTATTTGTTATGGCTATAATTTATTGCTCATGCAATTCTTATTTTGCCTCACGTCCAATTGTCCTAAAGCTTCAAATCCAGTGTGAGTTGGTATGAGAAGCAGGTCCTCGTGCGTGGAAGGGCCTGCTAAATATTCCGCTGAGCGTTTGTTGCACTTATCGCGTTTTATGTGACATCCTTTCGATGCGAAATGCACATTGCACACGCTTACTTGTGCAACGGCCGACCTGTAACAATAAATGGACGCTCTCCCAGGCTTCTCGCAACCTAACCTAACCCAACCCTTCCATTACAAACATGCACTGCTCTAGAAATAAAAAAATAACCTTATGTGATATAAATATAATTTAAATTTATATATAGATTATTCGAATGTAACCACTTCTAAATTCTGCATCCACCTATCTTTTTCAAGATATTTTAAAGTGCTTTTTATGTTACCATAAAAATTTTCGTGCCAATATTATATAACCTTTTAAATAAACGACTCAGTAGCCGACTATTTATGTATACAATAAGTAAACTCTACTAAACAACATTCTCAAGTTTTTTGAAAAGGTGACTGTCTCGCCAAGAGAGACAGTCAGTGTTGATAGGTATGTAACGCAATTAAAATAAATTAAGCTTGGTTTATATCAATGTTGCAGAAAGGTAAAATTAAATTTTGAATTTATACGTAACCTTTTAACACCAATTGGTTCGCGGGGTCAGCCATGACTTGCAATATTGTTAATGGGTCGGATTATGACTTCACTGAGTAAAAAAAAACTCGAGTTACCTACTCCCGAAACTACCTAACCTAAAAATAACCTCATTCGGTTTCAATGTCATGTTATGTAATATGTATTTTAATATATTTCTTATTTACTTTGACATATTAAAGAAAATAAAAAAGTCACAAGAAGGGATATTTGAGCAAATCCACAAAGAAAATTAGAGAGTAATGTGAGTAGGATTATTAATGTATGTACAAAAACTAACTGCACACTTAGACTGCCAGTTGATTCTAATTCTCTCTAGTTTTAATATAAATTAATAAATGTATAGAAAACCGTGTTTTTATTTACCTACAAGAAGCTGCAAATCTGAAAACAAACAATTCTTCCCCCTTCTATAATATACACCTTTTAGAATACACACATTTTTTTTCAATTGCATACCCAATCCACGAAAGAACTTTCATAACAATCATTATTTAATTTTTTTTATACAGTATAGTATTTTGCTAAATCTGACTAATTATGCAACATATCATAAACATCGCGAGCTCTTAGTTAACCTCGTAATATTACGAATGCAGTATAATGTACAGGCGAGCACTAGAATTTATACTTTAAGTTATGGCCAGTAACGCTGAATTTTATTTATAATGATAAACCCGATATTATAAATACACGTAGACATCAAACAAACATCACACATCTGATCTATTGATAATAAAAGTTGCAATATCTTTTTATGGAATTTCTATGCTGGGTGAATAATAAAAAGATCGTCGAGTAGTCACGGGGAATTGGGGTAAGCGTTGTTGTGGGGCTACCGGTTAAAATAATACAATTAATAAATTATATCTAACATATTGTTAAAATGCTACTTGCTATTCAAAAAAATTAATAAAATTTTTATGCTGCAGTAAGTGAGAAATTACAACTTAAAAAAGAGTTCAATAGTTGTTTCATGCATATATACAATATTGTATCAATTAGCTTTTACAAAATGTATCGCCCAAGGTCATTTTAAATGAATTTTAAAATATATTGTATTATTATTTTAAGTTATTATCATACTAATACTATTTTTAGTACCACTCTAGGTCTGTATTTCCTGGTTTTTATTTATGAATCTAAATCGGATTCTTAAGTATAATTAACTTTTAAATAAATAAAAATAGGCGCATATAGGAATTGTTGCGGCTCATTTATAAACAATTTGAATGTATAGAAAGACCCAGGGACCTATTACACTATTTACCATACGAAAACCATGAATATACAAATAAGATAATCAAACTTACAATTAAGTACATATATGCTTAAAATACTTTTGGTTTGATATGAGGCTTAAAAATAAATCCAATTGATAAAAATAATTTGCATTGTTGGTAGACACATTACCCCGGTGAGCCTTATTGACCATAAATACACTAATGCCCGTACGCTGCCCACGTTTAGAGTTTTATTGGTCATCATATTACGAAAATATACAATAGAAAAATATAACGCAGATGCGCCATTGTGGCGTCCGTCTCACTTTTCTATGGTAAAAATGAAAGGCAAGTTTGAATACCCGCGGCTTTCTTATTACGTCACTTCCTATCATCGATAATCGATCTTGGATTCAGGTCATCGGTTGTTTGTTACATATACCAGGTAGATGCGTGTTCTATTGATTCACTCATTGTCATCAGCTGTTTGTTACTTAAATATTATATATATATAATATATGATGCAATGTTTATGAAACGCTTGGATATCATTTAAAACTCTGGGGCTCTTTGGTTCAACATAGCCCAAGCAAGGGAAAACGGTGATGAATATGAGTGTTAATTTTATCTGACTATACATATATTGCTCAAGAGATATAACCCTGAAATCTCGCTGGAGATTCAACAATGTTATGTTGTATTTATGAAGTTGAAGCTTGGACACTCTAGACAACTACTATGCAAAGAATTTAGGCATTTGAAATGTAGCTGTATATAGAATCCTTAAAATATCACGGGTTGACCGCTTCACAAATGAGAGAGTCTTGCACAGAATGCGCAAAGAAAGAGGTTGGTAAAAAAGCGGAAGGTCTCCTATTTAGGCCACATTTTTCGTAATAATAAAAATAACATCCTACAGCTGATCCTAGTGCGGCCGAATTGGTGAGACTGGCCCAGGATAAAGATATTTCGTTGAAATGATCACCAACCTCCTATGAGGGGAGGCATCAGAAGAAGAATAAATATAATAATTAACTGTTTTTAAAATAATTTATAATCGCTTGAAACCTACGCATTTTATAAATAAATATGTACTCGATTATTCCCATCACTAAACTATGCCTGGGTATTGTGACTTGCTTGTCTATGTGGTGATTATCGACGAGTGCCGACAAATTGGCCACATAGACGGTGGTCGCACTGCGGTTCTACCACAAGCAAAAAGCACACACAAAATATTATTTTTATCATTGGAATCTCGAAGAACAGATTGAATTATGATTTTAAAATGATTGATTATGTACGAAGGCGGTTTTACTTGAGCAGGAGCAGCTTTATCTCAGGAGATCGACTCGGACTGAGTCCGGAGCTCGCCGCAAGCGGGTTATATTTAACAATACTGAGTACACAAGTACTGACTGCACAGTGAAAGTAATCAAGGCGAGTGATGTCAGAGATGCTCTGCTGAAGAGGCCGGCTTCGTCTGGCCAGAGATGTATGGATGGGCATAATCGAATCGTGGATATACTCTCGTGGACTGAATCTCAAATATACAACGTTTTCAAAATTAATAACATAGCTCGAAAAAAAAATACAACCAAGCATCACGCAAGGCCCCTGAAACCGTTTATTTTTAATATCATTTTTGCTCGCATACTTAAATTAAAAAAAACAATATTTATTATTTGTAAATCAATGTATAATTACAGCAACAAGTATTTCTGTTAACCTCAAAAAATATGCATTGACCTTTTCAATAATCAAATATTGATCGTTCATATAATTTTAATAATTATTAGTTTATTTAAAAGGTAATTGTGACTATATATATATATATATATATATATACAAAAGTCGTTTCATTGAATTTGCAATCGCAGAGTTTTTTAACATTAAAAAAAATATTTAATTACATAAGCACAGAGTTCACATGCAAAATCAAGATAGCAGATATTTTATTTACATTTCTCCGACTAAGGCTTCCTATTGCTTAATAATTCTGAGAGTTGAGAAGTGTAAATCGGAACTGATTCATCCAGCTTAAAACCGACGTGCGTTTCCTCAACAATAAAACCAGTAGCAGTACTTCGAGATTAGAATCTTGACAAGCTTTAGCCGTGAAAAAAAAAACCAGGCCGTCCATCTATCAATCAGGCTCTTTCCAATATTCACGGTTCGTTAAATTTGCATCCTTCGGTAGACAGATTTAACCCGCGGTATCCACAGGTGGGTCTTCAGGACCCATTAAATACCACCGGTCAGTGTCAACAGCCAAACACCTGCACGAATGACGATGGCAACATTTACTATCATCACACACCGGGCAATACAAATGCCATTCACATCTCGGACATCGAGCAAATCAGATTTTGACATCGCGAAATATGATAAGAGCTAGTTTATATTGTTTTTTTACTATTATATCCTATCAACATTTACTTATTAAAACTAACGGGTGTGGAATTGATTTATAGCTATTTGTATTATCACTCTGGGATTCAAGTTCGTTGGTGGAAGCCTATGAGGATTTTATACAATTTAAACATATTACAAAATAAAGTGCTGTAATGTACTATGTTTGTCAGAATATAAAGCTTATGTAAGAACTATTCCCGGTTAATATATATTATTTTAAAACAATTGTAAAACTCATGTACAGACAAAAAAGAGAAAAAAAAAAAATTATAAAATATTGCTAGTACGAGAAATTCAGGTATCTCTCATATAACTCTGATAATTTTATTAAACCTAGTGACTTACTAATGTATTATAAATTATTATTGTATCATAAGTGTTTTTTCCCGTAAATGAAATATTTGATAACTTTTTCTTAGTCACTAAGTCGTAAATATTTTGTAAATTCTAAATTAAGGTATTTTTCATTAGAAACAATTCAATATCACGCAGATTTGTACAAAGTAATAAAGCAAAACAAAATAATATTTAGCAAACGCAAACATTCAGTAATTACAGGTTAATTATGATGTTTGGGTATTTTTTCTCACGTGATTCCGTAAGTTTGTTTAACGGCGTGTCCAAAGCGGCGCCATTTCCAATTCAGTATCTCGTATCAGTAATAATCAGTTAATTAATATGTAAATAAGTCTTATAGTGATTAAAGCTTTGATGAAGGCTTAAATATACTTACTTAGCAATTTGTGCAATGTAAACATAAAATAATAACTGCAATACTAATATCGCACCTATCTTAAAGAAATATTAGATTTAATGGATTTTATAAAGGGTTTTATTTATACAGCATTTTTGAGAAATACACCAAATTTAGTCGTATTAGAAATAGTTTATTAAATCAAGCAATTTTATAATCAAAGCAAAGTAGAATTGATTGTAAATAAATATTTTATTTGTGTCGAGAATTTTATATAGATTTATTCGCCCTAGTCGCAAGCAACTACAACGCATAAAGCAATAAAATGGTGTTAGATACTTATATGATACTGAAAAGTATAGTCTTATTACTGATCAATGGGGTATAAACATTTTTGGCAAAGTAATTATAAATATTTCCTATGATTTGTCTAAAAAAAATTTGCGTATTTAGTTGGATTAATGAAGTAGAAAATAGCGAGACTGTGGTTTCACAGCGTAGTTTTTTTCCAACCAGTGAGTAGACGTCAAGGCTTGCTCTGGATTGTAGCACCATTAAAACAAAGCCTGAAAGTACCATCGACGGATCTCTTTAATATGCAAACTAGATTTTTTTTCTCGGCAAGTCGGCTCCACCGGCAGACGGCAGTGAGTGTGATCAGAATATTCAGCAGAAGGCAGAAGGCAGAAGTTCCCACGACTCGAGAGAAGGTGACGGGCAAGAGACAAGTCTCACGGAGCCCGTCCGGGCCGTAATTATGGCCAAAGGTGAGCCGCCCGAATTCAATAGATGACGCTTATCGCTCGGCAAGCAGTGTTGCTTGCTTGAATCAATTATTCCTCGCAAATCTATCTCATACTGGGCAAAAACACTGCGCTGGAAGTACACGGTGATTCGGAACAACTCAACGGTCAAAGTGATATTTTTAACAGCTGTTTTTGAGCAAAGTAAAGTCGTACATTTCATTAATATAAAATTGTTACCGTAGGTAATTTTTTTTTTGTTTTTGTTATTTGTGGAAATTCAAAAAAATATGAGAGGCAACAGTTTTATTACTGACCAAAAGGCCGGCGGCTATTTTCAGTGAGACGCCAATGCTTCTTCTCCACATGCATTAAATTAAATTATTTTTGTAAAATTTAACTAATACAAGTCAATTTAAAAAAAAACATTGCTTAAACTGTGTGTCTTTTTCGTAGAATTAAACTAATAATTTTTTCTTGTTGAGGGACAAGGCATTTGATTCGTGAAGATCCATTATTATAATGATAAAAGTACCTTTGTATTTTGTCTTCACTTTGAGTTTATTAAAATTATTTGCATTACTAGTTTCGACCCAATATCATCATCAGATGCTTAACTAAACTGAGTTTAGTTAAGCAGTTTAGACTCAGTTTAGACTCAGTTTAGCTAAGCATCTGATGATGACCCAGTGTATTGGGTCGAAACTAGTAATGCAAATAATTTTAATAAACTCAAAGTGAAGACAAAATACAAAGGTACTTTTATCAATATAATTATGATTATTTTTTCACAAATAAAATATTGAAGTAGTAAGATTTTCACCAACATGCTTGAAGATGCCAACCTAGCATATTGGCGAAACTGGTAGCAAAAAAAAATAGCAGTGAGACTCAATCTGAATGTATAATTTTACATTTGCAGTGAATTTCGCACGACTCCAGCCACAACTGAGACATTGTATTAAAAACTGAACCCAGATATCTCATTACTCGAATTAAAATTCTGCAACAACCAGTCCGGCCGCGTCTAACGACCGGCATTTGTAAACCGAGAAAAATGTCGCAACCCAGTGGAGAATTTTTATTCGCTGGGTAATTTTAGTTCACAATGCTTTCCTACCCGGTCGCCCACATGGGTAAACGCCCACGTGTGTTTATTAACCTTTAACCGAGTTGAAAGATCCGGAATAATTATAGGTCTGCGTCGATTTCCAAATTCACTCGTTGAACAACGAACGTATCTCCCTCTCGCTGAGCCTGTCCGAATACGCAACTCATTCTAAGTTCAATACTCCATTACCGATCCTTTGCATACGCTCAGGGCACACAATGGCAGCCATCCACAAGCAACAGAGTAGAGAGAACGGAGATGTCCATATCAATATAAACCGTAATATGGACATGACATTGAGGATTGAGACAGCACGCGGTACGTTTAATAATTTGAAGAAAGTACTATGCTCAAGAGATATTACACTGAAACTTCGCTGGAGATTCACCAAATGTTATGTCGTCTCAGTTTTCCTTTATGGAGTCGAAGTTTGGACACTCACACAGCTACTATGCGAAGAATTGAGGCGGCATAAATGTGGCTGTATAAGAGAATCCTTAAGACACCGTGGGTTGACCGCATCACAAATGAAAGAGACTTGCACAGAAAGGGAACTTCTGACGTTGGTAAAGAAGCCGAATTTCTCCGATATTGGCCACATTTTTTGAAAAAATAAATATAGCATCTGCCAGCTGATTGTCTAAGGATAAATCGAAGGAAAAAATGCGCTTTGGAAGGAGGTGGTTACGTTGGTGCGAAATATACGCCAGTGGCTGGAGATCGGAAGGAGACTGGCCCAATTTAGGGATATGATCGATGAAATGGTCACCAACCCTCTACGAGGAGATCAGACGAAGAAGAAGGACATTACATATGAATAACGGAGAGTCAGGTAAAATTAAAAATGCTTGGAGACTCACAGCTTCACGATTTTCTTCTTGAATTATGTATCGACGAGATGTTACACGAAGACAGGTCCGGCTTCGGCGTTTCGCAGTGCAAAATACAACAGCCTAGATTTTCTAATAATATTTGATCGGACATTGTAATTGTTTTAGCAGCAAAATAGCACTTTGATAATATTGATTGTGGGGAGTAAGGAGCGTTGGGCAATTGTAGATATGCAAATACATAATAACAGCATGAGAAATCAACCGAACGTTATTTATATTAGGTACTACTTCTGACAGAGCTTCGGATTGATCACAAAATTGTATACTAGACACACACAGTAAAATGTTCTTTAGAATAAATGTCTTTGCATCTCATTTCCACATCTCCGATATAAATACTATATAACAATTAAATATAAAGCCCATGTTTTCGTGACGCAAAAATCTTCAAAGTAAATATAAACGAATATGAAGAATTTATTTTGAACCCATGAAAAATAAAATCACTTACATAATCTTCAAAAGCTGATTTTCACATTATATTCACGCACATTCACATTTTTATTATCACGCACACTCTCTATCCAAATGAACAAATCTAACTGAAGAAATCCTGAAGTATTTTGTTGGAGCTCTTGATGTATAAACTTGCCATTTGTAACAATAACGTGTTTTACGATTTTTTTCCTGCATTACATATTTATTCGTGAGTCATCAGACGTTTTGCTCAAATTACTGAAGTGATAATATTTTTGTGACATTACTAGTTACCTAGTTCAGAAAATGATTTGTTGTGAGTTTTGCATTCGGTTGAAACATAGATCGGTGTGTTTTTGATTACAGATATTTTATAGTGACTATGAAAACTTTTAAATACAGGCATTTACAAGTTTCATTTTATGAAGCACGTAATGGGGATTGTGAACTTGTGAATATATAAAATAACGGTGAACTAGTTTGAAGACGAAGATATACGTTTTTTTTTTTTTTCGCACGTAGGTATACCTTGCAGTTTATTCGACAGGTGTATTGTTATTGGTCGTGTTGTCTTTTCCACCAATGTGAATATTCTATCAGTATACAACACCACATAAATGGTAGGTACTCCGAGATAGATAGCTAGAATACAACCAAAACAAGCTGCCGACTTGTGATAAGACATTTTTCGAGTGCAAAGTATTATTGGTAGATTATTATCTGACAATATTGTTGGTAAAAGTTCGAGTGTGGAGTTAAAATGGTAAGACATAGCGATTGTATTTTAATTTACTGAGATAACTTTATATTTGAAAGGTAGTACCAGAGTCAAATTAAAAATCTTGGTACATAAGTTTTTTCGATTTTTGACTCCCTTGTATATCTAATGTTCATGGAATGGGTATAAAGAACTTTTAGTGATTTTATATAATTTTCGTTTTTAAAATACTGCAATCTAATATCAGATTTAATTAATTTTTTTAATTATAATCCGCGGCATGAGGCGGGCCTGGCTGGCAGCGGAGGCTCGTGGAAAGTAATTCCCCACACGAAGCACATTCGCTAATTGCCCATCCCAAAATATAGCACGGATATTTGTGTGTTGCAAGCGCACGCGGGGAATCACTAAATATGATTATGAAAAGTGTTTGTCCACGAAAGCATATACGTGAGAAGGTTTCGCCATAGGCTAATAAACGTTGATGTTGTTAATTCTCTCGGTAATCACTCTCCGCACGAGATACACATTTTTTTAGCCTCCGGTGTAGCCGAATGTCTGCACTCGAACTTTTAATATCTGCCGACGTGCAAACGTACCAATTAAACTATTTATCTTTTACCCAAATCTCGCAGCTGAAATAATCGCTGTGTTCGAAAGATAAGGCGTTTACTTTGTGAAAAATTGTCATTACGATATTTTACAACGTATTTTGATAACTTCGCGTATGGTCACGACTTTTACATTATGGTGTCCAATACTAATTTATTAAATGTTTTACTTTATCAATGTCTTCACAAAAATTAATAGATTCTTTTTTTTGGAGTAGATTCTGAATTCTTTGATTGACTATGTAGAAAAATGCTGTTGCAGATATAGTTCAATTTCTTTTAAAGCAATGTTATTTATTTTCATCCAAATTACAAACCACTTTGCCATGCTATATAAAAATCACCCACACTACAGTTCAATAGGGCAATTTTATCTTAAATTATATTGTTTTTTGATATTGTCCAAAAAACACTTAATTTATTCCTACTAGTCAAGACATTAAATATTTAGAAATTATATGTTTATTAATGTCAATTTGATACAAATTCAAAGAAGATATTTAATTTATTGATCTTAGATTATCAAGTAAGTTAGTAGTTTCGTTTTAGTACTTGCAATCAGATAAATAAATCAGAAGACTGGTACTAGTGTGTTCATTAAAATTGTGTTACAGGAACCTTCAATCACGTCCTGAACGCTGCAAACCCATGGACTCCACTCGCTTTGAGGCTCTGGTCTTTGATCTTCACGTTGAGCTTCAGTCAGGTATTTCCTCTGGCTTCCATATATAATCCCAGAAAGTGCCAGGCAAAATTTTATTATTTGTAACTTAATCAGATTGTGTAAAAATAAAGTGACACCTCTGATAAACTTCTTCGACTGGAAGTCCAAGTGTGGTGGTAAACTTGTGTTACTGGTTTGTATCTTCAATACCTGTATTTCTTTTGAAACTATGTACCTTCGACAAGTCAGTATGTCTTGCTGTGTGATTATAACATACATAAATAACATTTTGCCTAACTGTAGAAAGGGGGAAATAGTTATAGACTTCTCAATAAATTAATTTGTATACTTTCAAAGAATTCACAATTTATGAATATTAAAATAAACTAAAAATAAAAAACTATAATTTCTGTTTTCTTAGATTAGGAACATAATCTTTTCAAACTAGAATATCAAATAGTAAGATGATCATATTAATAAAGCAATATTATTATAATGAATGCAAATTTATGTTTCTCGTCTAATAGTTGTGAAAATAATAATAATAAAAAATAATGAACATTTTAAATAAATATTAATAAAACTTAGTATTAGAAATTACAGCGTTAATTTTTTATCGAACCACGTGTCGTTTCATTGCTTCAAAATAATAATTTAAAATACAAATCAACGATGAAAAATTTAATAAGAAGTATAACAATATTATTTTAGAAATAATGTTTTATGATTCTCTTATTACTGAAAAATCAAATATACTAAACGCCATCTCTGTATATGTAACAAAATTCCTTAGTATTCAATTGATGAAGGCATGAAGGAAAATTATTTGATATCGCTTGATTATTGTAATATTTACATTTTCTCTTCTATACTATCTATGTAATTAGCATATTTCAGTAGAAACAATTAGTTATGTTGTCGGTTATTAAGAATCCTGGGTCTGAATCGTATAAATGGTGACTCATTTTAACATAATTAAAAAGTATATATTCAAGAATTTATAGCCTACATTGTAATCATGCATATTGTTGATGGCGAGTAGAAAGACTTGCATCATGGATATCAAAATTATTTGTGATAAAGAGTACATTTAAACCGGATCGTGCAACAATGCAAATTGTAAGTAAAGTTCTTCTCACACCTAAATATGATCCACTAGATATAATTAGTACCCTTTGAAGATACTCATTGGTGTTGGACTCATAATGATTGTGACTACTGGACATGTTACCCTTCACAAACCTTAGGAAAAAACACAACGATATCTGAATGAAGCATTCTATGTTTTCCAGTGTTTTGTTAAAAAAGTATCCTCGATCTGATGCTAACTTCTGAGTAAGAATTCTTTTCCAGAAGAAACCTGTTTGACTTTGTAATAAACTTTGTTACTATATGAAAAGTTATTGTCACTAGACATTTTGAATTCTTAGATACAAAAGAGAGTTTATTCATTTAAGTGTAAAGAACAAATTATTACAATATCTATTGGGTCTTGCCAACAAAAATGCATGTGAACCTTTGTTTATTTGGTTTAACTAAGATCATAAATTGTATTATATATAGTTTTTTAACATTATTAAAAAAAATCAAATAAAATCCAGATGAACACAGCCATAATCATATACTTAAAGTAAAAACAAACACTTAACAAAAGAAAAACATTTTATTTGATCGTGGTAAAATATTTTGCAAAATATAAATATGTACCCTTTTGTATAATAAAAAAATATGAGTAACATTTTACAACATGATATATACATACATACACTCACAATCTATTTTTAAGGCACTATTCTTGGCTTGTCATTGACAGTATCAGGTTGAAGTTTGGGCAGAATGCTCGGATGATTTAACAAATACAAGATCATATGTTTGGTGCTACCAAAAGTGTTAGCTTTGGTCCCGATGCACATATTATATTGAGCTAATTCTAGGTTTTTATCACAGTCAACTCGATGAAACACGTGTACCAAGCCGGCGTCCACAGCTCTGAATATCGTAATGTTTGAGCGAACAAATTTGTCATACAAGTGCACATCCTCCATGCCCCAGCCTTTAATATCTATATTAAATCCACCCACAAAGGTAAAATCACATTTGTAGACACTGGCGATACCGAAACCGAACTGACGGAAGTATCCATTGTCATCGGAATGCAGAGCACGATTCCTAAATATTTTATTGTCATTATCACTTGACGCTTGTATATGTACATCATCCCTTACCACTAAATTATTATTTCTTAGCGTATTCACATTTTTATTATTAACTCTAATGATATTATAGTCGTCACCTTTCACAATCAAAGGATCATACTCACTAAAAACTATAGGAAAATACACTTGATAATTTCTTATGGTATTCAATCGTATTCTCTGGAGAGATTCAGCATTGAAAAGGATGTCTACATCTATGAAAAACAAAAGATCACCATCTTTATACACTCTTACTCCGTTTTCAAGAGCATGGGCTCGTGAAAATTGAGTATCATAAATTTTAATTGGCACAATCTTTGTGCTGGGATATTTTTTTATAAATACATTGATTAAATCTATTGATTTATTAAAGTCACTCGGGTTACTTATATCCTTATATAAAGCAATCACGAGGGAAGTTCGTTTGTCTTCAATAAGGCAGGTTTCTTCGTAGTTTTTCATGAATCTGACAAATATGTCATAACGTCCCGCTAAGGGCAAAATAAAGTTTATCACTTTTACACTACTACTTGATTCTTCATCCTGTTGGTACTTGAAGACCGCAGGAAGCTTTTCACTTATTTTTAATAAGCTGGTCTCAAAGGCTTCTCGGATGGGAACATTTAGTTTCTTGAAGTTTAAAAATGGTGAGACTTGTGTGCTGAGCCCGAACTCTCCACTTGGGTACATGTATACATTATCTGTATCATAATTTACTCGCTTGTCATTGTCATCATTCGTTGTCCTTGTTATTGGTAATTCTCCTAGGGGGACTTCTCTTATTTCAATACCTGTTATAAACAAAAAATATAATTACTAAAAGATTACTAACAATTTATATCCTGTATTCAAAATTTTATGGTGATAATTGAACCTGTGAAGCTTTGTTGCAGATACGCATGACGCCTTACTGGAACCGTCATCTTGCGGCCTCTATATTTCTTATAGACTAGCAGAATATCAAGAATATAATCAGCGCCATGTATTGGATCTATTCTTTGGTAACCGTAGAGAGCTTCTCTGAATTCAATGACTCGTCCTCTTTGCTTTGAGAAAGCATTTATATTTTCCATCAACTGTAAAACAAACAAAAATAAGCATTTTAGTAAATACAATACCAGAACAAATCAATCCAGACAAAAACAACATTTGTTGCAAATGACCTATAAATTCTCAGCCAAGAAACAATATATGTAAATGAGCTAACAAGCCAATAATTTCATCGGTAACAATCAAAAATATCTCAACTCATACAAAAATATTTTGTTCTGATACATGTTATTACAATAAAAATCTTTTGAAGCCAAAATACTATGGACGCTAACTAATTTTATTGGTGTGAAATTCTGTGGTCAAAAAGGAGACCCAAAGTTACAAAAATATTTACAAACCTCTCGAATGATATCGTCCAAACCTTCTTGCATCGAAATCTCCATTTTTCGTCTGGGATTTGCATTATCAGGAGACGACACAGTTTTGGAAATGAAATTCCACAATAGTACGTTTTTCAATTGATTTGGATGATATCGGTTTAAATTTGGTGTCACTCCTGAAAATAAATAGAAATTTATCACTCAGCAGGTAATTTTAAAAAGTATATGTTCATAAAAACTTAATATGTCCATAAAAAATGCTCATAAAACTTAATATGTCCTTGTTACTTTACTAAGCTACGCATCTGCTAAGTTATATTAAAATGTATTTTTTGATAAACAGTTAAAATTTTAATTCATTATAATATAGTATTTTAAAAAACTATTTGAAGTTATGTTTCACTGATTGGCGAAACTGGTCGTATCAACCTCACTAAATCAGTTAAATAATAAAATCTGATAAGCTTTTTTGTACTTTTTTCTTAATTAGGAGATCTTGCTTGATGTTTGTATTCAGATGTAAATAATTTTAAGAGCGTCTACTTGAAAACCAAACATATTTTGTATTTGTTTGATTATAAGATATTGGTGGTTTTAAAATAATACATAAAAGTGTGTCATGAAAAATGTCACATGTTTTGATAGTTGCAGTTATTTATTTGTAAAGGTATATCTGCACAGATAATCTTTGTGCTAGTAAAGAAAATTACTGCTGATTATTAGAATGGTGCAGATTAGATCAGAAGCAGGGTCGTTGAAAATGGTTAGTATTTTACGGGGAATTATCACTTGTCTCATAATTGTGTCTGATTTATACGTGTACTAATATTGTATTCTCTTTAAAGGTGGTTCTTCATACTCATCGAAACTAATTTATTTTAAATATCACAGAAAAATTTAACATGCACGCTTTTATCTTTATAAGAATAATATAAATCTCTTAATAAAGCGATGTTTGGATAAATTTTTTACACAAACTTATTTTATCAGAAAGTTTTTTGTTTGATTAAATATCTCTAAGCATTATCAGATATCTTTTAAAATGAAATCTTACAATTTATGACCTTTTGTTGAATTTGCATAGAAATTTTAAAATAATTTATGCATACAATATATCATGCTAGTAAATACAATTATACATATTTGAAATTGAGAAGCAAAAAAACTTTTAGATTTCTACAAAATTAACTGTTTTCTAGGCATTTTATTCTATAGTTGAAAAATGACATTTCTTTAAAACTCAATAAGGAAATAAAGTGATTTTTATTTACATTACTTTAAATTGAACCACCGTAAAAAAGATTAATTTATATTACTTACCTAAAATATTTGTGTCCCCCAAATAGCCTGGGTGTCCCTGAGAGCAAGGGAACAATGGAACTTTCTCTGCAATGTTGAAGGACTGCAAGTGACTAGGGTCTATCTTCAGCTCCCGGGCAGCTATCGAGATGTCTCGATGAAGCGAGATAGATTTTTCCTTCAAGTCTTGAATTTTCAGGTTCTGAAACACACCACAAAAAGGGGCTAAAATTCTTTATATCTATTAACATAATTACAGATTAAATAGACTCAAAACATTAAATCTTTCAGTTAGTTTTATTTTTATTTGACTTATGAAACTACGAGTATCTCCCAAACTGCTTGAGTCAATTTTACAGTTAAATTTTGGCACGCATTAAAAAAGTTTAGTTTTGTGGTTATATGGTTTCTCAAATTGAGGTGCACATCAAACCTAAGATTAATATGAAATAAATATAAGTATGTCTATTTTTTGATTAGAAGTCAATCAGATGCGTATTTATTACCCATTACGGGTTTATTATATTATTACTAATATGATTAGGAACATTAGTTCATACATAGAAGATGATTTAAAGAAACTCTCAGAAAAATATCATCGTATTTTGTGTGGGATGATCAAATCACGATGATATTTTTCTGAGAGTTTATTTTAATCATCTTCTATGTATGAACTAATGTGCCTAATCATATTAGTAATAAAATAAATATAAGTTAAGTTTCCAAATATTTTATGCTGTTTAAAAAAATTGTAACATTGCATTAGAATAAAATTAACTAAGCAGTTTAATTTTATTAACTTATGGAAACAACACTTCCAGACAATGGAAATTTCATCCTATTTTTTTAACATGCACAGAATAAAAAGATAATAATGAATTCCTGCAAATAAAGTATGTTTTTGACTGTCTAATATATATACTAAGGGTTAGAATTATTCTTCTACAAATACATAATTGTATAAAATATGACTAGTTAGTCATCCAATCAAGTAAATTAAATCTTAAACCTTGAAGATTACTTGGTTATACATAAAAAACGTTTACAAATTGACCTTTGGCATTTTAATTGATTGAGTATTATGATATGCAGAAAGCACGTTATTTAAAGTAGAAAATAAATTATTTAAAACAAATGTGATCTAGATTCTAACAAGGACAACTTAAGTCTTAGAAAAGTGAAAGGCATGATTTGGATTTTTTATACAGTGAAAAATAAAATTTGGCTAATGGACGTACAGAATCGACTGTTTATAGTTAAATACATCTTTAGGTGGGCTTTTAGGGCTTTGAAGTGGGCGAACTTTTTCACCTTGTACGATGGTTAGAGAGACAGTTGGTTGTGGAGAAGTGATAAATATTTACCATGATGGATATCTGCTGCTGAAAGCAGGCTTCATACAAGAAGGGTATAAATATTCAATTTACCTTAAGGTATGAGTGAATTCTGTACATGTGTTTCGGATCCTTGACGGGGTGGAGTGTGATGGCCTGGTGGACTTCTCGTTTCTTCAAGTTTCCGGTGAAAGCGAGACTACCGCTGGAGTTATGGTAAAGAATTGACTGCATCTGGAATATGAAAATAGTATTCAGTATGCAGGAAAATTTACATAAATATTACAAATATAATTTGAGTATCAAAAATTAAATCAAGATGATATAACAAAAAATGTGACACGACATTTTCAGCGTCATCAATTAAAGGTTCTTTATTGAATTTCCACATTGATATATGTTTTATCTATGTACATATACATATATATATATATATATATATATATATATATATATATATATATATATATATATATATATATATATATATATATATATATATATATATATATATATATATATATATATATATATATATATATATATATATATATATATATATATATATATATATATATATATATATATATATATATATATATATATATATATATATATATATATATATATATATATATATATATATATATATATATATATATATATATATATATATATATATATATATATATATATATATATATATATATATATATATATATATATATATATATATATATATATATATATATATATATATATATATATATATATATATATATATATATATATATATATATATATATATATATATATATATATATATATATATATATATATATATATATATATATATATATATATATATATATATATATATATATATATATATATATATATATATATATATATATATATATATATATATATATGCCACTGATCACAAAAATCACAAATTATTTTTTATTTAAAAATTAAGAAATGAACCTCCACTTAGTATTTTCTGCCAAAATTATTGAATATATAAATATCTTTTGATTTTTTTTGACGCCTAATCGACGTATAAAATACAATTTTTATATTTTGCAAAACTAATAAGTTCTGAGCTAGTAACTACAAACAGAATCAAATATTTACTAAATAAAGTATTTTAGTACAGGAAGCTAATAAAGCTGGCTTAATTAGGCGGAAACTGGAATACAGAATGAAGCGTTATGAGTAATAATTCATCGCAATTTCATGTAGCGGCGCTTTTCAAACGGAAGTCTAAAATTGCCCTGAAGGCAATAAACAGGCCATTTTCGTGGTGTACTCCGTCGCCATACAAATAGTTTGAATAATAACCAACTTTGTTTAAGATTTAAGATTAAGATTACAGAATATAACGAAATTGTGTTTGTGATATTGAAAAGTGACCTAAAGACAATAACAAAGAAAATCTCACTGTAGGTTTCTGTTGAAAGTACGCTTTGTATTATAATCAATAGTTTATCCACTGTTGATATTTTAAATGGGTAAAAAATGGTGAATTTGTCTTTTAATAAGTATATGAAATAATATATTTCATATACTTATTAAAAGACAATAAATATAACCTTTGGGTGAACAGTCACCTTACAACTATGTTATAAATATTTTACGAAATGTCTTTCGTTTGAATCTGTTATCAGATAGTCTATTGTCTTGTAACTACGAACTTAAGATCAAATACTTAGGCATTAATTATTTTTAATATATTATCAAGATATATTCAATATTGAGACCGAAGATCCAAAAATAATGTTTGTCAAAAAAAATTGCAAATGAGTCCATTCTGTGGGATTCACAATATCATACTGGCTCAACACAAGCACATCGAATATTTACATTAATAAGATATTATAATTATTGATATCATGCATATATGCAGGAGCGTATATTTGAATAACTTGATTTAAATTATTACAAATCAATAAAATATTTATATGTAATACTTTCAGGGAGTCTCTTATAACAATTGTCTTTCGATGGTGAAAGTCAATTATTGAGTTAAAAAATGACATTGAATAGACTGGCGTAATCTGAAAAGTAATTATTCGACAAAATACTAATTATTGAAGTAATACAGTAAATAAAAAAAATATTCCATAGAATACTAATGATGGTGTCCCTTTGATATCGAAAAATTTAGTGAGATAATATTGAATGATTATTTAATATTTAACACATCACTGACCCCGATAAAGTTGAAAATTTTAAATACACTTTAATTTTTTATTCAAAAACACTAATAAAAAATCAATAGCACACACTTTATTTTAATAAAAATATCTCCAGTAGCACCCCTAAGAATTATGCAAGAATGTTGATAAATTCAAGTAATTCCTTGACGTCGTTTATCGAAAATGTAAATCGATAATATTATATTTACTTACCGATGTGATTATGTGCAATTCCGGAATATCCATATTAGATAATGTCAAGTGAGAATACAATCTTGTAACAGAACGTGTTCATAAGTCATTACACAACGATTGCAATAATTATTTGCTAAGATAGCAAAAATTTCTTTAAAAAATCTTACAGATACAAAAAATTAAATTGATGTTACCTTCGTTAGGAATCTTGCTCATTTCATGGGGGAAAATTACACGACTATACGAAAAAACCAGAATAAACCTTATTTAACAAAATTAATATTGCACACTAATTGCACGTTATTATTAAAAAAAAAAAAAAAAGAAAATTATATTCTCTGTTGCCTTTTTATTATTTTAAGTTGTCAGAAAATGCGTCAATTTGTATTATAAATGATAAATTTATTGCGCAAATATTATTGAATATTATAATATTGCCAATTGAGCTACTGTTACATTGGAAATAAGCGAAAAATTTACTTGTCACATGCAAGGTTAGAACCAATATGACTATGAATTATTGCTTAATAAATATTATTGTTTAAATATATACTCAAAAATCTGTATGTGTGTAGAATGCTGGCTTATTAAAAATATCGGCTAGAAGTTTGTGTGGATTTCATTAATTACAATTTAAATTATATTTTCAGGGATCTGGCATTTCCGATTGATGGTAATGTATGGTTATGTATTTTAAATGCGTAGTTTTTTATAGACTAAATACACTTAATAATAAATAAACGTTAATCAATAGATTTAGGTAAGTTAATTCAAATGGCTATTTTTCATATCAGGCAATATAATTATATTTAATGTGTTTCCATTATTCATTGCGTTAGTCCTTGGGTTATATTCTTCATCTACTGGCAGAGTTCATCATTGAGGGGATTAACCTCGAAATTCAATAAATTTTAAGATTTTAATAAAAAAATGTTTAAATGATGTCCATCAAATACCAAAACGAATTAACTTATCCGAGTTTTAGTTAAAATACGATTTACATTTAAAAAAACTAGTCCGTGTTTTAAATAACTTAATAGATTAAATACTGCATGTCTATTGATATTTGTAGTGTTATCTATAGTGTTAATCAATAATATGAAATATTAAAACATATTTGCAAATATAATTATTGAGATTGAACATCTCATTAAATAAATCAATGATTCAAACTCGTTTGTCATTTTCTAGCATGTACAGTAATTTAGAAAGTTAAAAAAAATATTATTTACCTTAACCAAAATAATTTTGCAAGAGAGTCAATTGCTGGCCAATCAACATAACAATAATAGCACGTCACTTTGAAACTAACATTAATATTTCTTGAAATATTATTTTGAATCATTATTATAAACAGCGAAAAGCGTCGAACACAGAGTCCTTAAGAGGCAGGACTATCACGCTACGCCTAAGCAATGTGAGTTTCGTTAATGAAAGTTGTGTTGGAGTAAAGAATCACGCAAATGCTCACGTATTCAAATTCGGGAACTAAAATCTAGATCCCAGATAGCATCGCATGTCAGCGGGGAACTCCCGGCCTAGAAATTCGTTCCGACATGCAACGCATAGAATGGCATAGACGAGAAATCTGTAGCCAACACGATACCTGACTTACGATAAAAATTCTTACTATAGAAATTAAACAGTCCATTATTATGGGAGTATTTTGTAGTATGCCTTATATTCTCCACACAATATAAATATTTCAATTCTTACACGCTTAAAAGTAAATATAAAATGTTTTAATGAACGCAGAGTTAGTGAAATTTAGTTGTTAAACTGGACTTCTTATGATGCTTTATGATTCTAAAGACAGTAAATATGTCTTGTGAACCTGTTTATTCGCTCCATGACAAGTAACCAATCAAAAATCCGCTGAGAAACATCAAACAAAATTATTTCAGATATGAATATATAGCCATAAGATCGTGTCCCTATTTTCTTAGAGAAAACCCGGAAGGTTTTAAACTAATTTGACTGAAAAAAGTTTACAACATATGTTTTTCATTGAAATCAGCTCACATTCTATCGCACGAATAAAAAAATTGGAAAATTCCATAAACCATCGACTTAAGCTAATTGCCATAATATTTTATATTCAATGAAAAACAGCCCCGGTTATTGGCACTTTAGCCCTGAGTTCAAATATATGTATGTAGCTTTTTTACTAACCTGTCCTTAATTTATGGGCAGCTTTAATTTGAAAATCGGAAAATCCGGTTTAAAAAAGGTTATTTGTAATTAAATTGGTCTTTTTTAAAATAATGATTGTCATTCAAACATGAAATATGAGAATTGTAATATATTTTATTTAAATAAACGTTTATATATTTAAATTTGATAATTTAAAAATCTTTTCAAGTATTGTACACATTTCATGGCATTGAATCTGGCGAAAATTGTTTTATTCAGCGTATAATTCAGATTTAAACTAAAAGTATATTTTACTAATAAAGTAGTATATTCACCTTATTTTGCTTTCTTACGTACAAAGAAATCTGCAGAAGATTCGTTTTAGATATTGTTTGATTAGATTTAAGGCCTTGAATTAAAAGTGGGTAACCTTAAAAGTTGTCTTGAATTCAGTCTCGGAACTCCACTCCACCACAAAGTGATCAAAAAATACTTTTAAAGCATATTTCAAAATTGCTGTTAGTTTTCGTTTGTGTCTTTATTTTAAATTTCTAAGCCTCCTATCTGATGGATATTGAACGGTCTCAAGGCTTGGTCGAGCACAGGAGTCGCCGCGCCTCGCCTATGAGCACTGTCTCCACTCGCTTCTATTTATAGTAGCGCACAAGAAATGGCTCTCATCCGCCGTGAGCGGATTAATCCTGACTTTGACACTCAAAACGCCAAATAAATCGCTCCGCGGGGAGCCGCCGCCGGATTGCCTGCAATCGTCGATGGACCACGCCGTGGAGTATGCGAGCGCTGAGATGGCGTAACACCGATATTACTAGGTTTCAATAATTATAAAAATATTGTTATGTGACATCCTACAGATGATTTTCCAAGGAAAAATCGAAAGAAAACGTGGCATTGGAAGGAGGAAGTTTGCGTGGATGCGGAATGCACCAGTGGCTGGAGCGGCCGATGAAATAGTCACCAACTTCCTAGGCATCAGTAGAAGTTGTCATTGTTCATACAATAAAAACAAAGGGTTTTTCCACACAGTCGAGGATATATAGATACCTTATTGTAAAATAATATTAAGAAAGGTTCTTTTGCGCGAATTTGGCGCGCAATTTATGCAAATCGGCTTTGTTTAAAATTTTAAAAATCTGGTGGTATTTATTAGTATTAGATATTATATATTTGTTCCGATGTTAAATACGAAAATTCCGATGAACTGCCTTTATCACATATATAAATATTCGTAGTGATTACGAATACTTATCTAAGTAATATTGCTAGGTATTGCCGATACTCTTGACTCTAAACTGACGATAATACATATCTGTAATTACGAGTACGTAAATAATCGAGACTCGATATTTTTGACTCGGTAACTGTCGATATCACATATTTCTGATTCCGAATGCTAATATAAGTTAGCCTCGATATTATCGATATCATTGGCTCTGAACTACCGATATCGCATATCTGTGATTGCGAATACTAATAATATGTCTGTGCGACGCTCTTGTCTTTGCTCGAGCAATTGGCTCCAATCATGACGGCTGGGAAGTAGCGTGTGCGTGATTCTATCCTCAGGATGTTGTTGTAAATGGTGATGCATCAAGTGATGTCTGACCGCAATCAGCTTACTGGATCTATTGATTGCTTGATTGCCGTCTAGGAAGGAACCACCTTGACATAGTTGGTCTGAGTCTGCAACCCTGCACCTATATTGCCAGGACGGATTTATTTTAGAACAGAATGAGACATAAGCAATAATTGTACATAAGCTCTTTGTGGTCCAGTGACTAGCAAGTCTGCTTGCCGACTTCTTGTAGTCCTGGGTTCAAATTCAAAGCTCAATTTTTGATATCACCTATAAATCTTTATCCGCGTGGAAAAAGTTTTAGGTAAAAAGCAGTAGGTCATTTTGTTATTAAGGAGGTAAGATATTCCAAGAGCAAGTCGTAGTATTGACCTCTGACTCCGGCACGGGTGGCCGCGAGTCTCTGACTTACACGAGGAGCAAGAAACAATCGGCCAATTAAATCAATGGGACCGCATCCGCCGCCTTCTGATGGAGACCACGGGGACCTCTGGATCAAGCAATCTACCTCGCACAATTGAATTAGTACACTACTATAAAGCCACTTACACAATGATAATAATAATTATTGTTTCTAAAGTAGTATTAATAAAAAAAAGCGCTGTTATTATTTAACGTATACAATATGCGATATCTGTGCAAGTGTTATAAGCAATAAACCAGTATTTGATAATATCGCACTATTTGAATCTATCCACTATAACTAGTCTACGTCGTATGGAAAATGTGGACATTGTACCAATATATCGTATACATTATATTTAATCAAACAAACAGACCCTCACTGACTTATCACACTATGATTTATGCTAAAAGAGATAAATTTTAATAGTGAATTACGTAATCACCTACAAATTTTTTCAAAGCAATACGGAAGCTGAAATTGATATTAAAAAAAACGATCGATAATACACAGTGTTTAATTTTTTTTTTCAAAATATCAATTATGTAAGAACAAATGCAAGAGTCTATAAATAGCAAAAAAAAGTTATGTTCAATATATCGGTTGGTTTGTAGTTGTAAGGCTAATCGTGTTCCTGGGGATAATTAATAGATAGCCAACAAATGCCGATTTGTATTTGATTAATATTATTTAAATCGTCTTCACACGCCAGTGACAAGTTAAAAGGCGGTAAATTTAAACGGCGCGTTATTCATAGTGTTAACTGATTTTGCCGATTCATTACAATATATAATGGGAATTTCACAGTCGAGTAATATTTTAAAGTCGGTCTGTTTGTTACAAATTAGGATAGAAACCGGTTAGATTTTTTTAATGTGTAACTACAAAAAATAGCATTAAAGATATTGATTTTATAAAGTGTCGTTGACCTTTGGAAGAAACCCGCAAATAAATCGCTTCCTTTATTGCTGATAAATCTTTTTTTTACAAATCTGGAGTAAAAAGTTAATCAAATACATATACTTTTTTAATACTTCACTATTGTAGTTTTGATATCTTGATATTTAGTTCAAGCAGTATTACTAAAAGTACATAAAGTATCATTTTTAAAAAGTATGTTTTAGAATATTTAATTTAATAGTGTATATTTTTTCTTTTTACACATATGTGATTTTTGGGAGCTATTTTCACAGTGCACTTTAAATCCTTACAACCCACCGTAATATAATATATACAAGCAATTAATGCAATATATTTTGAATTGCAAGATGATAAGTCATTAAAAAAATAATGAAAACTACAACGAGATACATTAAATCAGAATCGTCCTAGTCACTACAACCCGAGGTGAATTGTATTGGCGAGTTTGTATTGATTTGCGCTGCTACCTTCGAATTGATCTAACCATTCAACCATCTCATCTTCACTCCACCCCTACAAACCCACCCTCCTCAAAGTCGCTTTACAACATCCTCTTTGCCTGCTTTCGATCGTCTACGTGACACAGAAGCCAAAACGGCAAACATTTTTTATTTACTTTACTATACGCCGAGATACAAATCACAGATATCAGCATTATAACTTCTTCTTTAAACATCACTGCCTTAAGAAGTATGATCTAATATTTATCTCACACCAACACACAACAAGTTTAGTTTTATAGAACAGAACAAGTTTAGTACAGAACCAATTTGATCAGAAGTGATGTTATCAAAATTTGGAATGAAATTTTCAATGAATCTGAACAAGACACTTAACTTCCCTGTTTGTATTTGTGTTAATAAAAATTACCTATAATCGAGGTTAAAATATATCAATATGTTGCCGTCGATGTATTAGAGTTACAGATATGATTTGTTAACTAAAATATACAATAAATATATAAATAATATATACGTTTAGTTATATAAGTTTCCATACTTATTATCCGGATTTCCTGCGTAGATATTTGTTAACAGTACAAAATAATGTGTTCATGTATCATAGGGACTATTGAGTATTGGAATGTTGAACATAAGATAGGTGCTTAACGAATACGAAGCGCAAAGAGATGTAATAGTAATGAACCGTGATTCTATGTTTGTTTGATTTTAAATTTGCTTTAAAAATTTAGTATGCGAGTTGATCATATAGTAAAGCATTAGCTGAGATAACATTAGTGTATTTAATACACGTAATGTAAAAACAATGGCCTTACCGAGTAATTCTTGTTTCCTCAAATGACTATAATTTTCTTGAGCTAACATTATTTTTAGAAAAATATAAAACTAATCTAGATTTATTATAAAGCCTGAATCATTAATAATTATTTTTACAAACCAAATGAATACAGTTGAAAAACCGATTAAAAAGCATTCATATTAATTATATTTGAATACCAAAAACATAATCAAAATCAGCATCCTTAGTCATTGTATTAGTACTATCGTGCACTTGTGGTCAGTTTTTATGTTTCGGTAACATCTGGATAATTAAGATACTATCAAGAAAAAGTTGAGTGCTAATATATTTTATTCCGTCTAAAAAAAAGCCTTTGAAATGTGTTATAAAGGAAACAAAGTATAATCCTCATTTATGGACGATCAGAATAAATAAACGAGAAGTATTAGATACTTATATTCTTCTTTCCATGTAGAAGAGGACTGGTCGGACTAGAAATATTTTCAAAAAGATAATCAAATCGTAACGACACCCAGTAATTAAAAAAGGGCGGAGGAAACTGTGTATATACATCGTTTTAAGGATTTAATATATTTTTCAATTAATTTACATTTACGTTCGTGTGAATTGCTCGTGTATATCTACCTCGTGTTGCATTTAATTAAAAATCTTTTACAATAATAATTGCATGGTTTTTTTTAGGGAAGGCTTGCATGTTTTTGCATGGCATACCAATTCCAGCCTCGCAAGCGATGACTTGGTAGAAGGCTCCAGAAAAACAGCACCAAAGGCAGCAAATGGAAGTTTTTTGCTCGCCACAGTGTGACGAATTCAGTCTCTTCGTGTTGGAGATTACTAGTGAGTTTTTAGAGGGTATTTTCAAAGGCATTCCGATTATCTTTGTGGTGCAATAATCGATGGCTAAATAGAGACTCCGCGGTAAAAAAAATTGCACAAAATACCAGAATGAGCAAAAAGTATATCTCGCTTCTATAAAATAAAAATCGATTTCCAATTTAAAAAAATACTTATCACGAAGCAAGCACATATATTTTAACAAAAATATTCAAAATTGGCGAAGTTTTGGTTAAAATTCAAAGCTCTTTTTAGTCATAAATAGTTACTTTTTAAATCAGATTTTTTGTTTATTTTTTATTGCGAGTAATAAACTTTTCCATTTATTTTTTTATGTGCTAATAAGGTTAGATATATTTTTGAGTAAAAGCATATAACACAACATATTGAAGGTATTTAGGAATAAAAAATGTGATTCATGCCATAAAGCCTACTTTTAATTTTAGCACCATATACGCAATAAAACCACAATACTGTGAAGAGCCTACGACATCAATAAACCATATCTAACATATATCTGGTTTAGTAAACGACTCTGAATAGTACAGCGACCCAACTAGCCAATCACGTGAGGTTATAATATTGTATGCCTTCCTTTGTATGGCCTGAAATAAGGGTGATTTAAAGCATTTTTATCAGAATGAAAGTATAAACCAAGTGCCCCATTTTGACGGTGGAGGCTTTTTATAGATGTACGATTTTTTTAAATATATAATCGATTCACACTTAAAACAGTGTAAAAAACCTAGCATTTTTTTCACGATACAGGTGGGAATAAAACCCACACTAAACGGCTATAAGACTCCACCACTCTTCCTAATTAATCAACAGAACCGATATAACAACTTTTTCTATCTATAAATATCATACTCTCATAACAATAAACCTAAAAAATATAGATTTAATAATATCCATAGTTTTTTATTAATAAATTTAAAACCGTCAATTTTTTTTGCGGCTCACGTACAATTTTATATGAACGTGAAATTCGAGCCCACACACAAAAAAAAAGCAGATTTAATTATATTCATTGGATATGTATTATTTATGTGAATAATAGCTAAAGAAAGACATTAGATCTCATGAATAATATTAAACTTAACATGTCTAATAAAACTGGTTTTTTCCCACGCATTTTGATTTTTTTGCTATAAGCTAAGTAGGTCATATAAATATCAATGTTCCTTATTTATCTTTTAAAGAACCAACCAATATGAAAAAAAGCAAACTCACAATGTATACATCTTATTAACAGATGTATTTATTACTCAAATCAAGGTTGTTGATGTTAACAGTAAAAACCTTGTTTTAAATTCTGATGTTTTGCTAAATTAATCGCAAAAAAATAAATAGATTTAAAAAATGTTTGACAAGTGATTATCAAAAAAAAAAAAAATTTTATGAAGAACTCAGGATATTTTTCTGAATTGGTCAATGATATCATGAATTTGGATATACAATAAACCATATTTATGAAGAGAACAGCCTGAGACTAAAATATATTTTAATACTTCAGGGAATGAGGTCTTTTGACTCATTGAGACTGTTTTATTTAAACTTGTAAACGTATGTACAAAAAGCTTTCATTGTGTTTATACTAATAAGTATAAACACGAAGCAAACACGTCTGTGAATGCTCGCAGTGGAAAATTGCAACGAAGTATTTTTTTTTATGAAAACAAAGTTACACGTGCAGTAGTTTAGTATTATTATTTAAAGCCTATTTAAGCCTTTAAATTCTCCAGACACATTGGCTAAGCATTAAAATATATTTCCTAAAATATTAGCAAGTTTTTATAAACTTCATTCCCAGGAGATGATTCGAATGCCGGAGTCGAAACGATGGCACCTTAAGATGAAGAAAAATCAATTAATTAACCAATATTTATATAAATACCAAAGTAATATAAACCGTTGATAATGGCTGTCGAAATCTTTGAGAGTAATTTTTAATAGCAAAAATGGAGCGGAAATGGCATGGATTTAATTAAAAATGTAAAATCATTTTATGTAATAATTTTTAAATAAATTTTTGAATAGAGTTAGTACGTTTTGGCAAACAATGTTCATGGACCGATCTGCTAATCCGCAGAGACGACTGTTTGAGATTTAAAATTGCCATGTGATGCAACTGAGAGGACTCAGGAAACTAGATCTCGGTGGTGCGCTGAATACTTAATTAACACCAACGTTGATATACCGCGATGTGATGACATGTAATGTACCCAAATAAAATAGATATATTTTATATATATATAGTCAACATGCAGTATAAATGTAAAAAATGAAAATGCATTTTCTAATGTGTCATTTTACTTGCAAAAGTTGACTGTGTTGATACTTTTAATTAAAATTCAGCGGTATTGGCTTTTGCTCTATTCAATTTTTATAGCAGTTTAGTTCGTGGGCTGCAAATTTAATTGGGAAGGGGTAAGGAAGCGGCCATTTTAAAATCGGCAACACGTGCTGCAGCACACAGCGGGCATCTATTTCAGTCGACCAATCGCGTGTAAGAAATCCTTCGCCGATTAGCAATATTGAACAAACAATAATTTTCAGCAGGAACTAATAAAAAGCTATAAAACGATTTAGGTTTTTAGAACATTTGAATACTTTTAATCTATATTATTTATTTTTAAATGTGTTCGTAGGTTTTGGCGGCAGTTTTGATAATACATACATACTCGGTTCTTGAGTGTTGGGACGTGATTTTGCTTGTTTGATATCCAATAGTTTCAATCTCTATAACAGTGGTGTGCTCTAAAATGGTAGATAACAGCATATATTTTTAAAACTTAATGAAATATTTTAATGTTTAACCTAAACCATGGCTTTGACGTCTTATTTTACTGACAGATACAGACATTTTTATAAAAATATTTAGTATAATAATTAAAAATAAGCAAGTAAACTGAAAAGCGAAATTTGGTCAAATCGCTCTGCATATTTCCTAGTTATCATTTTTCAATGCAATTATCATATGCACCCCCCGTACAAATATTTAAAATATGACGTTTTTGTATTTTTCAATATGGCTGCGTTCTCTAGATTATTTTATTTGAAGAACAAAGACTTATTATATAAAAAAGCATCGATTTACAATTTTTTTAGTTAAGTATAAATATCATTACTATAGGACACAACATGAGTCTGAACGCATTAAATGTTTTGTTTTGCACAGAAATATTAGAATATACAATTTTTAATGATTAATGTTTTTTTTAACACGGTGAGAGAAAAAACTTGATTTAATACATTTGCAAGAAGGTCATAAAATACACTGCACTTTACTCAGATAATTGCATATTAAATAAATATATGAAGGATATTTTTTATCAATTTTAATGATAAAACGATTCCAATGTATACTTGATAAACATCATAAGATGAATTAAATTTGTATAAAATATTTTATAACAATATTTTGACATTTTCAATTAAACAATTTAGATTTTATAACGATTCAAAATTAGATTTGTTTTTCTTAGTCCAGAATCGATTTCAGAACCCATAGTCAGCAAACACGAGATCTCTAACTGCTCACTCATATTTGAAATTATTAAGCGTATTTTGCTATTTTTAGTAGTAAGCAGGTAATAAATAAAAATCACACTAACATATCCAAGTATGGATGTCTCACCTAAGTTGCTGAGACACCCAAATCCGTCGCGCAAATGTGTGGAGAAAACATCATCAACCATCGCATACGGAGACCATATCAAATATGGTTTCAATGGCAGCTACACACGAACACCCTACACCTTCATGTTGTTTTTGATTTTATTAAAAACTATCCAAAAAGAAGACGCTATTGGTCAGTTACCATTCGTTTGCCTTTCGCGTCACAGCGTGTGTAGCCAGCTTACACACTTTTTAGAATCAAACTCGATGGCAAAAATAACACTAGTCTATTTGAACACTTGTGAATTGATCATGACTCCTTATTCGCAAAGTTGCCTATTTATGGATACATCCGAGGTCAGAATACAACAAAAGGAGCTGAGATGAACACGTATGTCCGCAGTTCAATACGGCTTTGGTTTTCAACACAATAGTCTCGGTTCTTCCAACCTTCGCCTGTTCCTAATTGATAAGGCGCTTCTATTCAATTAGGAAGATCTGATGGAACAAAGCGATATGCGAGTGCAAGTAAGACGTATTGAAAATATTTTTTGATTAAAAAAAAAAATGTACGTTATACAATGTATACATGTTCATCAATATTATTGAAGTAGACGGAAATATTTTCATGTTACATAAAATCTGTTTTAGAGATTGTCAGTAATATTTGATTATTATAATATGAAACGCACTAACAAAATCCCCGAAGATGGTCCTAATGTCGGGGTGCCGAAAACTTGAAGCGGCTTGACATCCGATGATCTAAATCATTGGTTGCCAAAGTGGTCGATGACAGCAAAAAATTAAATTTAATTGGGGGTCCACGAACTGTAAATGGGGGTCTATGAGAGTGGATCCCATTAAGCAGTTCATCGCCAAAATTTAGGCATTCCGTAAATGTCATAATTGAACACAGATTGAACCTATGTACTTACATAATAATGCTGTTAATCCTGCATTATGGACTATCGCAAGAAGGTTTTTGATAGCTCTTCCATCTTCATACCACATGGAAAAGGGTTTCAGTGCAGTTGTCAACCTTCTTACAAAAAAAGAAATAGATATTCAATGTTTAGATACCGACATAAAATATGGCGCACCCTGTATATCAGGAGTCAAAAATATGTTTGAAGATGATGAATTTGTAAAAATTTAAGATTAGCAAGGCAGGGTCTACGAAAAATAGGAAAACTCGACAAGGGGTCGACGGGACAAAATAGTTTGGGAGCCCATGATCTAAATCAACTCGTAACAATGGCATGTAATTTTATTTTTGAACCACTTGTCTGATTCGCTCCGGTTTTGGGTCGAGTGACTGGCGACGTGTTGCAAATTGCAGCAGTGGGCCGAGGCTTGCTTGGAGCTCCTGATTTATAACATCTAAATTTAGTTTTATTAAGACTTTGAAACACCCCAACATCAATATTCATAAAATGGTGGCATTCAGTGGCATTTGATTCACTGACACTTGCAGCGACTCCAATTGGAAATGTTGCGATTTTATATATTAAATGTTCATGTACGAAGTGATTGTGTGATTGTCAACAGGATAAATTTTATTGAAAATTTCCACGTAAACGATTTTCATACTTCAATTAAAAATTGTAAGTGGTAAGCATTATCAATAGCAATAAATTCTCAGCGGTTTTTTGTCTTGTGCAACATTTAATTATTTAAAATATTTAAAGAAGTAAGTAAGGATTCTATAAAAAACATTATTATTTATTGTAAATGTATTGGATAGCATATTTATTAATAAAACATGTTAACAATTAACCAATATTAAAGTATATACAAAGTGCACTTCTATACCCTTCCACTGTTCTGAAAAATAATTATAATATTTACACTATCATAAACATAAAATATCTATTATATTAAGTTTATTATTTTTTTACGTTTGAGAAATATAAAAAAATAAAAATTCGGCTCAATAAATTATCAGTAATAATTTATAAGTAACTATGTTGAACGCGGGAGTTCTAAGAACTCTATAAGTATTTTATAAATAGTTAGTAATTTATGTTATTTGGATTAGAAGTGACCATGAAGTCTGTACGAAGAAAAATACTTATTTCTTTTCAAAATAAGTATTTGAGATTAATGAGACCTTAGAGTCAAATTATTCAGTCATATTTTATTTTTAATGTTAATTGTTTGTAACTATGCAGATACTTGATTATTTCGTAATAATTTGAAAATTAAAAATGTTAAATGGTTACAAAACAATATAAAATACAGGAATAATATTCGCGGAATTCTGGAATATACTTATTCGCACGTTCTTAATAGTATCGTTTGGTTTAGAAGAATATTATACTTGATAGAGTATTTATAAATGTTATTTATTATTTTTAATATAATACTGAAAATTATAAGGATTTTAACATATGATTATTACTCTTGCAAGTATAATGTTTAGAATGACACTAGACATTTGATGAGATGAGTCTTCGCCATACAAAATTATAACTTATACTAGAATTCAGATTTTTAAATAATAACTAATCGGAAATATTTATAAAAAGTAACGAGTTTTGTCTTGAAGCCACGGTTCATTGAAAGTGAGCCACCTTACTTATAAAATCAAATTATATTTTTTTTATAAAAAAAATTTAAAACACTTTTTCTGAAACAATGTGTATTTAGTGTACACGCGCAAAAAATCATACGATAATTAAGCTGTCGATGCAGTCTGTTAAAAATATTCATTTTATTTTCGTCTGCTATAAAAAAACCGTCTATTCGTATTAATTCAGGTGATTCACACCACGGAAGACAATGTTGTAAACGCTACTAGCATTTTCACTATTTCACTAACTTTTAAGCTGTTTAATTTTATATTTAAAAAAAGAGACGCTGTATAAATGAGATGATTTAGATTCTTGGGTGTTGAGGTGCTTGAAGATCTCGGTACTCCGATGTTATAGATATAAAAATACATAGGGTATCCAAAAAGAGTATCAGGTTATTGCAATCGGGACCGTTATTGCGATATGCTGTGAAATTTTTTGGGCCCAGAGTTGCAGAAGTTTCAAGGTTTCAACTCAAGAACGTGGTTCCAACAAGACGGGGCCACTTGCCATACATCCAATCAATCAATTGAAGATGTTAACGAATTATTCCCTAATATGGTCATTTCACGTAGAGGTAACACCAACTGGCCTCCCAGAAACCTCGACTATTTCGACTCTTGACTATTTCGTATGGACCTTACAAGTAGGGTTTATGAGAATAATCCGACAAACCTAGCGAAATTGAAACAAAACAGCAGGTCAAAAATGGCAGCAATATCGAGGGCTATGTGTCAGCGTGTTATTCCAGATTAGAAGAGTGCCAGCAGCCTAACGGTCACCATTAACATCATCTTTTCGAAATTATTTTTCATTTTGTATTCTTATAATCAACAATAAAAAAATACTTGATAACAAGTAGTTTTTGTTTTACTGAACTAACAAATACCCGATACTCTGTTTGGACCGATCCGCTTTCGATGCGGTTCACCCAGACGTTCATTAAAAATTCAATCAGTGCATTTTCCTTTGGCATAGCAAACGTCTGGTTTTTTGTCATTTCCGAGTCTAAATAAATTCCGCGGCGAGTCTGCCGCCGATGCGACCAGTTCACCTTGGCGGCGGCGGTCGTGGCTGATCGGCCGCGGCCGCAGCTTGCCCGCCGGGGTCCTCCAGATCCATCGGCGATAAAATAAAGCTAATAGTTGTGTTTAGAGACATTTACCAATAAGATAATACCTTAGTGACGCCACAATCATAAACTCTGAAGCGGATTCTGAACTACGCTTCTCCATTTGATTATATCGCAAGCGGAAAAGGCAGGCAGATTGACGAGCTGTTCAATACAATGTGTATGTGCATAGAATCATTTTTTGAGGTCCTCCAGATCCATCAGCGATAAAATAAAGCTAATAGTTGTATTTAGAGACGTTCACCAATAAGATAATAACTAAGTGATGTCACAATCATAAACTCTGAAACGGATCAGATTATATCGCAAGCGGAAAAGGCAGGCAGATTGACGACCTGTTCAATACAATGTGTATGTGCATATAATCATTTTTTTAAGTCCTCCAGATCCATCGGCGATAAAATAAAGCTAATCGTTGTATTCAGAGACGTTTACCAATAAGATAATAGCTAAGTGACGTCACAATCATAAACTCTTAAACGGATTAGATTATATCGCAAGCGGAAAGGCAGGCAGTTTGACGAGCTGTTCAATACATTTCTCTATTTCTTACAATGAAGAATATGCATATAATCATTTTTAAGGTCCTCCAGATCCTTCGGCGATAAAATAAAGCTATTCATTGTATTCAGAGACGTTTTACCAATAAGATAGTAGCTTGGTGACGTCACTATCATAAACTCTGAAGCGGAGTTTGAACTACGCTTCTCCATTAGATTATATCGCAAGCGGAAAAGGCAGGCAGATTTACGAGCTGTTCAATACATTTCTCTATTTCTTCCAATGAAGAATGTCCATAGTATCATTTTTTAAGGTCCTCTAGATCCATCGGCGATAAAATAAAGCTAATCATTGTATTCAGAGACGTTTTACCAATAAGATAATAGCTTAGTGACGTCACAATCATAAACTCTGAAGCGGATTCTGAACTACGGTTATCCATTATATCGCAAGCGGAAATGGCCGGCAGATTGACTAGCTATTTAATACATTTCTCTATTTCTTACAATGAAGAATGTACACATAATCATTTTTTGAGGTCCTCCAGATCCATAGGAGATAAAATAAAGCTAATCGTTGTATTGATTATTATTTAAATATGAATTTCAACTGAAAGCAAAGTAGTTCTACAGTTAAAATGAGATGTCTTAATTTATAAACATCTACTGTCAAACCCTCCGTAATTATAAAAGTTGAATAAATTCAGCTATCAAAAGCAGCCATTTGCGAATTATATAAATAATGATATAACTATTAAATTAATTAAAGTATTTTATCATCATCAATATAGCAATCGATTAAATTGCAAATTTTATAGAAGCTCAAAAAACTTATAAAAGGTTTTATTACAAAATTCTTTTAATGATTTTGTGATTCGTGGAAAACACAAAAGTAATAAAAATAAGATTTGTTTTTATTTTTAAAAACTATTATTACTTTCGAAGCAAAGTATTGGTTATAATTATCAGGCTTCAGCTTTGAAACTCAAAACGGAAAAAAAACACCCTCAGAATCGCAACTAAAATTGTTATGTGTAGATTATGAAAAATTATAAAGCTTGTCGACATTTCGTATGAATTACAGTAATACCCCGCTTTACGCGACCCCATTATGCGCGGTTTCACTATAACGCGAATTTAAAATTTCGCGTTAAAATGCCTCGCATTACGCGAATTTCTTATTTAAAGAATGTGTATGAACATAATGTAGTCATTGACTTTTTTTCACAATTAAAAACAGCGTTGGGTGCTATGAACGTATTTTACAAGAACGTAAAAGAAACGCTACCCAAAAGACAATAGATGTATTTTTCAGTAAAAATAACATGTAATACTGCATAAAGTGTTTTTTAGAATTAATGTGATTTATTAAAATGATTCGTATTTTTTTGTATTAAGTTTTGACTATGTATATATATTATTGATTTTTGTGAAGATCGTCTCACAGGAAGTACTATTTTGCCTATACAAGTTTTATTGATTGATAATGATTAAGTACATTTTTTCAAATATTAAAAATTGATTAAATAAATATCATCGTGATTTGTGTGGGATTTGAACCCACACCCCCAATCTTACATGGACCGTTCAATATTTGATAAAAAATGTACTTAATCATTATCTATGTATGTATGTTTAATCGTAAACCCCGATATACGTGAATTTCACTTACCGCGATTTTTTCCGGAACGTATCCCTCGCATAAAGCGGGGTATTACTGTATAATTATATTGAAGCATTTTATAGTTTAGGACGTGTATGACGTTCATTATTAACTGGTGCTAGGCACTTGGGACACTCGGTGACGATATAAATAACCTCCCCGTCCACGGCTCCATCATGCCGAGGCAGTACTAAAATAACGTCCGATGTGGGTAAACGTGTTTTTCTCCCTCGGCAAGAACTTGACCCGCGCAACCGATGCCGAAGTCTCCGGCCTGGCTGGCCAGGAATGCCAAGACTGGTCCACGCGATCACGTTTAAAGTGTTTCACAATAAACTTGAAACACAAAAGGGGTTGAGTTAAAAAAAATATTGACACTATAGTTCATTTCATTAATTTTCATTTAAACAAAAAAAAAATAGTCACTTTCTTCACATTTCACAATAATTTCCCCCAGACAAATAAAGGTTTCAAATTTGTCCCGAAAGAACCGCTCTATTTAGAATAAAACATTTAATTTTATTTTATAAGTAGTTTATGAAATGCGTTTTCGATTGTGAATTTGTATACAATATTTATTCGCATTCAAAATAATTAACCGGAGCAATTACAAATCAGTCTTTATAACTAGTGGTGTGCACTGAGTTTAAAATGTGAGAAAGCAGTTTTAGTTCATTAAGTTTATAAAATTAAAGCAAAATCAACTTAAATTTGTATTACCCATGATAAATGAATTAGTGAATCATAAAACATAATTCAGTAATTCAAAATGGGCTTAAAGATATTATAATACCAGCCATACTTTACTGAAAGCCATTGACCTAAACTTGTATATTTAAACACAATAAAAAATTGGTCATTAATACTCTTAGCAGGTGACTGGACCAGCCTCCGCAGGATATGACGTCATTAAAAATAGATGCTGCAGATCATACATACCATACAAAGATATATATTAATTTTCTTAATTGTGATAAAATTACTATTATTAATAATTACGGACCAATTCATTCGTTTATTGCACTATCCCTTACAGTCAATGCTTGGAACTGAATCAATATAAAATTATTACTTTTTCAATACCAAAAAAACAATTAGACGGCAAAAAGTTATTAAATATTGTTTTATAAAAATAATTATTCATGGTATTTCAATAGTAAAAATTTTATTACTAATATGATTATGCACATTAGTTCACACATAGAAGATGATTAAAGAAATTCTCAGAAAAATATCATCGTGATTTGTGTGGGATTTGAACCCACATCCTTAGGCTTACGTGGCCGGTGTACTGACCCTTGTACTAACGAATCACATCCATTAATTGATAATTTTAGCAATCATACTCTACATATGAACCAATGTGCCCAGGCCAACCAATATTTAGTGATTTGCAAGCACTGGATTTTTTTTAACAAAGTAACAAGTGAAGCGATTTTAATCCCATCTGGGTATTATTTTTAAAAACTATTAATTTAATTTAATTTAATAAAAATTTTCTTTTTAAATTATTGAATAAAATGGACGATTTTTCCCTATTAGTTCTGCTTTGATGATGTTGGCAAAAAAAACTACAAATCATAAATACTAGCATGTGTGCTGAAGAAATAAACAATATTTGACAGGTTTCCGACCGGCCGAATCGTTATCGTTCTCCTGCAGAAGCCGAGAAGCCCTTTGAAGTCGTCCTGTGATGCCCATCGACCACACAATACGGCAACATGTCTGCCGACCAGCCGGCAGGGGTTGCCAACGCAAGTTTTTAGACCAAAATATTTTTCCACGATTTATATTAAAACCTTGAGAAATCAACTACTTTGATTTATACTCAGCAATGTGACTTAAACTACATTAATGTTTTTTTTCATTACTGGCCTATTTATCATCATATAAGCTAGTAATCAATTTTAAATAACGTTGACATAAACCTAGTAAGAGTGTTTTTTTTTTATATCTTATGCATATTACAAATAATCTGATAAATTAATTTTCTTCGTGCATTGAAATGTGCAATTAATATATTTTTTTGAATACAACTGAATTTTGATTAAGTAACAAAATCATAAGTTTAATTTTATTATTTGAAAAAAGTATAAATTACCATGCTTTATATTATAAATATTTTTTACGTATGTATAGCCCTGCGCAAGCGAACGTTTTAACTTACTCTGTGAATATAATTGGTAACTGATATCTCGGCTCTTAAAAAGACAACATTTGGTGAGGGTGAAAGGGTTGATACATTTCAGAACCGCCTATTCATCACCAGCCACATGAGTAGCGTAATATAAGTATGAAGCTATCGTTTCAGCACTACAAATAAATTTAATTTAATCCAAGTTAGACTAATGCTACTAATGAACTTTATACTTTAAAATACATTCGTTTTAGACCAAATTTATTTTAACAGGCATTAAATACTACGCACTGTTAATTTTTAAATAAATGGTTACAAAATGTCTAAACAAAAACTAATGGAAATATTAAAATGAAAGAAGTTTTGTATTGATAAATACTATAGGTCTAAAACCAGAAAATATTTTTAGCTTGAAAATAATTAAAGTCTTTAGAGATATACAAATCAACAATCTTTAATAATATTTTTTTTTAATATTCTAACAATTATTTACTTAAATGAGTTTCATTGTGAAGCCTCAACTAGGCAATGTCTGAACATATTTATATAAGTTGTGATGTGATGAGCGGTGCTGAAAAGGCGGTGAGATGAATGATCCTGAAAGGTGATGAGATGAGCGGTGTTAATAAGTTGGTGAGATCGGCGGTACTAAAAGTAAAATGATTGGTGCTGAAAGGTGGTGAAATGGGTAGTGCTGAAAGGATGGTAAGATGAGCAGTACTGAAAAGATTGTGATATGGATGGTGCTGAAAAGGAGACTCGACAGTGCGTAAAGCTAGGACCGGCTGTGATTCGGTGGAGCAGAGCCGTCTCGCTTAGACATGCAACGTCTAGCATCTCGGATAAAGGACATTCAGTTCTTTCATCCCGGCGTTGAATGGAGCGATTATAATACATTTGAAGGATGAATCACCGACTAATGTTCAGACAAGTTGGTAGCTTTTTAAAAGGAGATTTTTTTAATAGCTGATATCCTGTTGGGTGTTTTTAACGCACAAAAAATATTTTACTACCGCTTGCACACTGCCGCAAACAAAACTGACCGAGGATGTTATAGATTTCAAACAGAGATAAGTACGCCAAAGCTCACCGTATTCTAATTGTAGTTTACGATAACATATTATTACTTCATTGAAATCAGTTCCTTTGAAAAAATAATAGTTCAGTACATTTTTTTGCACGTGATTAAATTAGAACTTAAAAGGGTATGTCAGACAAGAACTTAAACGCCTTCAGATGTGCATCGTCACAAAACTTATGAGAAAGCTCCATCATCTATCAAAGCTATTTGCTTTAGTAATAATTATTTCGCGCAGTCTAATTACGAGTGATATTTGCGGGCAAAAGCTTTTGACCTATCGTACCTCAGAAAGAGAAATAAAACTGGTAATAAAATTTATGAGTAACACTGTAGAACCACAATGCCTGAAAAAGGAAAATAGAGAAACATAATCATACACTTTGATCTTTTGGTGGACTTAACAAAACGTAGACTCACAGTGACCTTTAGAAACGATCGAATCCCGAAGGCTTTTGTAAATGTGTTACATGGGGCATCAAGTCTGCTTTATCATGTTGATTAAAACCGCGACCAAGCTCCTGAGTCACGTCTTCGGATATAACTGAATACGAAAAGAATATTTAAACAGCCTTTCAAAGTTTGATGAATGATTAGACGTATTATTAGATTCGGATCCCAACGTAATATTAACAAACCTAATTTAAAAAATGACGCGACGAATTGATAATTTTATAATTCTAGGCGTTCAACGATTCGTTTAAAGTTTCTTTTGTGTTTTTGCACTTTAATGTATTTGTTATTTATTAATAAAAACAACAAAAGTGCCAGTATTATATTTCACGATTTCAACAACCCCAAAACCATGCAAGTGGTTAAAAAAAACATGTATCCATATCCGGTGACATTTCATGGAATGGTGTGACACATGGAGCTTGTCGACTCATTTTGACGTATTAAGGATTTGTTATTATAGAGAGGATGTTCTCACGAGCGTTTCCATGAAAAAAAATCCAAGATAAACCATAAAACCACTATCGTGAACAGTGTTTTAGTGAATATGCTATTTTTACGATAGCACACCATACAGCATATACAACATTATGAAATTTGCCATATTAGATATCTTAAAAAACACGTACATTATGTATCTAAGGATTAACTGGTAGTTTCATAAATAGAACTTTGCTTTTGGGATTTGAGTTTGTCTTGTAATATTTATTAATCTATGTTTGTGAAAGTATTTTTTAATAATTTGTAAGTGATTTTTAAGTTTACAATTTGTATGTTAAAGTATAGCGAATGCACTATAGAAAAAAATCCAAGAAAACGCAGCAAGAAAATTAACACTAATGATTTAATAATAAAAAAACAGGAGTTTTAAAATTTGTATTAAAAGCATATTTTTTTTCCATCTCAATGTGTATTCGTGTTTAAAGCACTTAGCGATTATACTAACAACTTAGAAGTTAATTATAGACAAGCAGAAATAGGTCGCCAGAAAGTCTGAAATAAAGTTAACCCACATAAACGTGTCAGCAGTCGATAGCCGAGGTTAAAGTGTCTTGATCGATTTTCCACCTGAAGTCACCAGGCCACTTCTCGGATATGCATTTTAAAAAGTGGCTCAGTTAATTTACTATACCAATAAACATCACAACTTATGGATTATTTAAACATAATATCGACCAAAAAAAAAATACTGCGTATAATAATTAAAAAAAATATTTTCAATCAAGGGGCTTGAATTTCAAATGACATTTTATTATTTGAGTGAAACAAACATATGCCAGAAATAGTAATCTATGTACTCCTGTTTAGAGTATCTTATATTTATTTTAGAATTCAATGTACTTCAGAAAAACCTGTTTTATGAAGAAATACGACACATAAAATTCACAATTTTTTAATATGTGTGTTCTTAAAAAACGTTATTTTGATTAATATACCAAAGTAGTAATTCCAACCTTTACTGCAATTTCAAGAAATGTGTCAGCTCACCTGAAACAGAAGATAAGAGCATTATTGGTAAAGCGTCCAACAACTACCATTTTCATTTTATTAAAAAAAACCTGTTTTAATTATTAAATGTTTAAGACATATATTTTCTTGCATATTTACTATCGTGCATAATAATATTCAACTCGCAGGCAAACTAGTTAAAAGAGCCGATTCCCCAGTTAGTCTAATTAAACTCAATTCTTATTATATATGACACATTAATAGTTGCATGCTAAAAATGTGTTGATAGATGACACCAAGTCTTCGATAACAGTATTTTTTCAGCTTGGTATATTTTTTGTGCGCGTTAGAAAAAAACTTTCAGAGAACGGTGCCTCAGTTAAAATGTGGAATTTTCAACCCCCTGAAATCTAATTTCACACAACCCTGATCATTAGCACGCACGTGCAGGCCCAGATCAGTTCCCAGGGAGGAGCTGGCGAGAGGCTCAGAGGGCTGGTCGAGTCATTTATTTTCCTGTGCATCGGCAATTATCATACTGCTGGTGGGAATGGTGCATCTCCAGACTGCACTAATAAGAGCCATGTGTGCGTCTGGCATCCAGACTTGCATCAATGCGCATTGCATTCAATACGTGGAGAGTGTTAATTGAGATGACTCTGTGAAGTTCAATTAATCACTAGAAATAGAATCCAGTATACCATATTCACATCAGACAAAATCTTTGTAATCACCTAGCCAATTGGCTATTCATATTTGTCATTTAAGCGTGAACCTAATTCTTAAATCCTACAGCATAAGCATGAAAAAGTATTGATAATGATTAAGTACATTTTTTCAAATATTGAAAATTGATTAAAGAAACTCTTAGAAAAATATCATCGTGATTTGTAAGCTTGGGAATGTGGGTTCAAATCCCACACAAATTACGATGACATTTTTCTAAGAGTTTCTTTAATCAATTTTCAATATTTAAAAAAATGTACTTAATCATTATCAATCAATAAAACCTGTATAGGCAAAATCGTACTTCCTGTGAGACGGTCTTCACAAAAATCAATAATATATGAAAAAGTATATTTTTAAAATATACTCATCAATATTCACATCAGACAAAATCTATCAAAACCTAGCCAATTGGCTATTCATATTTGTCATTTAAGCGTGAACCTTATTCTTAAATCCTACGGCATAAACATGAACAAGTTTATTTTTTAAAAATGTCGTGACCGGTTGTGCTAACGGTCTTCCTTGACAGACGGACAGAATAAATTTATCGGTGCCAACTAAGTTTACAAAGCTTAAATAGTTTAAGTTCCATTAAAAATATTTATTATATAAATATGTCAAACACGTGAATATCACAGTTTATCTCTAAAAATAAATTTACTAAAAAAAGACATAGGCATGGGTCCTAAAATCACAATCAACAATAGCCATTTGTTTTTGTGTCAAAAAAGTAGCAAATGTCGCTTTAAATGTGTCAAGTGTAAAGCAAGCCTAAGGCCGTCAGCTGGCCCGTATTCATAAACGCGTTTCATTAGACTGCTTTACGTTGTTGTAGCTCAGACCTATAAAGCATTGAATTTTCAAAGTAATTTTATAATGATAGCAATCAGCAGCAAACCAAGAAAACATCAATTATAACTTTGCCTCATTTACGTGTAATTTAAATAAGTTCAAAAGTTCAGATATAATTAAGATAAATTTTATTACATAACAATGAAATATATATTATATTCTGTGCAACAATATTTTTTGCCGAAATTATGTTTTAAGTTGTGACCGTAAAACCATTTATGCTTGGTTTCATTATATTTTCACGTAATTTATTAGAGTAACTGAAACTGACAAATATATGATTTCAAAATATATTGTAAATTTTTATTGTAGAAATAATACAATACATCAATTGACAAATGTGAGTACGATATTCAGTTTTAAATTACTGTTTCATAGTGCCAAATCCACTTAAGTCGTGTGTTATATTGAATACAGATTTTATACAATGGTATATTGGTATTTATATGCATCGATGTATTGTTAACCACATGTATTAAATTTTCAAAGAAAGCACATGTGCTTGTCTCCGGATCCAAGTAAAAATAAACAAGTTAGAGAATGTGGCTGGGAAATAATTATTGTTTTACAAAAGAATCTTAGTATCTAGAACAGCCGACCGCCTGTCTGTCTGCCAGAACTAAATTAAATACATTCAACAGAATCATTATTAGTAGCATTGTATTTAGAATTCACAAGGTAATTGCTCCCGAGCAGATGCTCTTAGAAAATAGCAAGAACTTTTACGGGAAATTTTATGATTTTTTAATCGATATTTTTATAATTACTACATTTTTTTTACATTACTACAGCTTCTCCAACCCACAGTAAAAAAAACTAATATCAATTTATAGTAAATAAACGTCAATATCGCCACATAAAATATACTCTTTCATAATAAAAAAAAAATACAATTGGTTAAAATATAAATAAGAAAAACTTCATCATTTTGCATTTACCAGTTCTCAGGCAGATCATTTGGTAAAGTGCATCTAATGCAAAAGCTCTTCAAAGCTTCATTATTGCATCAATATTATAAACAATTATACTGTGCATCAAAGTGTATACATTAGAAGTCGATAAATTTGTTTCCACGAATCGTATATGCGGGTGCAGTTAGTTTCCTTGTTTTTATAAGTGTAAAAATGGTAAGTCAGATATTTATTGATCATTGCTAAAAGGTTCTATTTTTGTACAGGTAAATTATTGTATTTTCTAAGGTTTCAGTTAATTTGTACTTTATTGTAGCAGCTGACATAATTTTCTCGAACACTGTCTTCACACTTGCGGTAGATAGGAGACAAAAGAATATTGTGCAATAGGTTAAAAAAATTAAGTGATCCTGAATATTTGAGACGGAGCTCAACTCAAAATAAATATTGTGTGAGATCAATTAAAAATGCGTTGTATTAAATTTAAAGCAACAAAAAAAAATTAAAATAGGTATCGATTGAAGAAAAGGTAGAAAGCCATTTTGAGAAAAACATAGAAAGAATTAAATTGTTCCGTCAAAATATCGTGATATTATATTACTTTTATTAGACATAGTTAAGTTTTATTAAAAATATAATACATTAATAATATATGTATATATACTTTTGAACTTTTCTTTTTAGTGTTCATTGTTTCCACTATTTTGCAGTGACTTTTATAAATGTTTTTAAAAGCTGTTATAGGTACCTTATAAATTTAACACAACATACAATATATAACATTTAATTCCAACTTTTATTGAGTTTTCTTAAAATAAAACATAAATTTATTTGTTTGAAAATTGGTTTTCATTTACATGATACGTTAAAAAAGTTTAAATATTGACTTCAATAATTATAAATAAAAAAAAAAGAATGACGTAATACGATGATAATAAATGTAGCTATTGTATTCCTTGTATAAGTGGGAACGATTATTCATTCAAAAAAATCATAAAACACACAGACCTTTCAGTTTAATGATAAAAGATAAAGCCTTCACAGAAGATGCTATGCTTTCCATGAAATCACTCACACTGGGGTATAAAAAAACAATCAACTTAAATATGCAGAATTAAATCGCTTAGCAAGTATTGCCCTTCCTAAATTACATACCGCCGCAGGAACGCCCAAACTACGCAAACGACATTTTTTCAATTTAAAAAACTTTACAATTCATTTTAATTATTTTTTTAAGAGATAATAACACATGTGACAAACAAAAACATGTTGGATAACCCCTTGATATATTGTTATGAAATTCCACAAAGTACTTTCTGTTAAATATAATATTGAATACCCCATCAATGTTAAATTTAATAAATGATAATTTTTTGTCATTTAATATTGTTGTTAAAACTTCACCTATATTGAATTGGTTTTTCTAAATAATAAATATTCGATTCTTTAATACTGGAAGGTTTGTTATAATAACTTTTTAAATTTAGCGTGCAATGTGTAAAATTAGTATCAATATATATATATATATATATATATACTTCAGCCCAAATAATATCACTACAAACTAGTTTCTTCGAACTTTAATTGACGTGGATCTAGAAAGATCAGTTTGCCTGGTATTATTTTTTATCAAATGACAACGGTCCATAAAAGCCATTAAACAAGCCAAGCATCTGTTGTTAGTGATTCATATGAATAGATCATATAAAATATACCTGTTATGGGATATACGATGGCTTGGCCTTCAGACGATGGTATAAAAGAGTATAAGAATAATCTGCGCCCGCGTTGTACCCTGCGTAAGCTCTTGACAGGCGAGGTAAAGAGGGGAGCGCCGTGGCCGCAGGGAATACAGGTAAAAATAAAAAATGGCCGGGATCCTGCACGCAGGGAGACGAGAGGGTTAGTGAAACAAAAAAAACAGGAATCCACCCATTCTACCCGTCAGATGCCGGGCTCGTAAATAAAGGAATTAGACGCGGGAATTCAGGGTTATTGCTGACAACCTATTCCACACTGAAATCAACACAGCCATGCAGCGTTCGGTCTTGTTGGTACATATAATATTTACGGTTTACACTTATACAGGAGTTTTGTTACAATCTTTTAAACCATGATGTACACACGCTTAATTTCAAATCTGAGCACGCAATGAATATAAAATATATATTTTTTTAAATTTAATTAATTCATATATTCATAGCAGCGCCACTAAAATGTTGCCTATACACAAAACAAAAAAAAAGCTGCAAGAGAAACTGCAAAAAATAACAATCTTTATTTTAACGCCTCCAATATCAACTTCATCGAGAAAACCAAAGCCCAAGATATATTTTATGTGTTGTTGATCAGAGTTATTGGGGCGCGATAACTTGAATGTTTGATTCTGACTGCAACGTCAATATTAATGATCTGCCACAGAGTGTGCCAAATAACATTGATTTGAATTTTGATTGCCAATAAGGGGACTTTAACCCACGATTTACAGAAATGTGACACAGATAAATGATACAGAGATATTAAAACGTATAGAAAACACACTCGTTTTAAAATATATCAAATTGAATAAATAGTGATATTTATATAAAAATATTTACTGGGTAAAAAAACTGTACATGAATCCTAAGTAACTTATTTCCTAGTATTCATCAATTCATTACAAATATGTTTAGTGGATTTGTTTTCGAATTACGGATGGCTATTAATTTTTTCCACGTGCGTCATTACTGCTGCTAATGACTGCAAACACTGTGAAAATAATCATTATAAACACTAACAAATCGGAAATTAACGACCTGAACCTGTTCCTAAGATGCAGCCATTCTGCAGTTAGCATTCAGTGAAATCGCACGGCGATGCATATTTCCGTAGCAGCGGTCGTTGAACTCTGTTCCGGAAAGATTTAGTGCTCGATTTACGGGCTTTGTCGATAAACCGGCATTTAACGCGTATTCCGTTTGTTTTAACTATTCAATAAACCTCTGATAACAAACGCACAGGCATGTGCTGTGTTCTCATATAATTTTAAAGTATTAAAAGCACGTGAAACACATATACATATATAGAAAGCATCCTCAAACAGACTAGATTAATCTAAATACCCCACCCTAGATAAGTAAGGGGTAGTAACTGAAGGGAGGGTGACTGTAGTTAGCTATCGTAAATATTAAATAGATTTTGTCAGTAAAACATTTATTTTTCATATACGAATAAACAAAGTTTTTAATTATCCATTCATGAAAAGTACACAAGCGGGAGTTTAGCTTTATATATAATACTGACGAAACGAAAAGGCAATTATTTTATTTAAATATACACATATAATATATGTAATAGTTAAACTGAAAGATTTACCTATTTTTTCTGTTCTAAATGCGACAAACTGTATGCATAGATATGCAATATGCAGACGAGTTATACTTAATACTTTAATACCAAATACCAAGTTTATAACCAACTTCGATTTATTCATTGGTAATTCTCTTCTGGTAAATAACACAGTTAAATACAATATTTTGAATAAAAATACTTGAGTGATTTTCCACATTTTTGTTTTTATTAGTGACCGGTTTCGCTAATAAAAATTTCACTAATAAAAACAAAAATGTGGAAAATCACTCAAGTATTTTTATTCAAAATATTAAAATGGAATTCCACCAAGTACTCTCTGTCAAAAATATTGAATTTCTTTACAGTTAAATACAGCTGCATCTGAAAGAGGTGAAGCCTATTGCATAGCTTTGCTATTTATACCAGGAAATAAGCTTTGTAAATGAAGTATGTTAAGATAGGTGCATTGAATATTCTGGGTCACCAGCGCCGTAACAAATAACTCCTCTCTAGTTCATAATTCCCAATAAAGAAAATTGTATACATACGCATAAAAAACATATTTTATATGATTGCTTACTTTTATAAGCAATATTCGTAAAATCGATCTCGCTAGAGTAAACTTCCAATTCAGAATGAGATAAAATGTAAATAACGTTTTCAAAAATTTAAACATTTTTTCTTATAGTTTTAAAGTAATGGTGCTCATTAATATAATAATGGAGTTGTTTAGTCTCCCCTGGAATAATGCAAAAAATCTAATAAAGAACCTCACCTAACAAAACTTACTTTGAAGCTTAAAATTCATGCTGTCTTAAACCACGAATAATTTAAACGCAGTTTAAGAAATATAAGAGGCACATTGATTATTTTCACTACAGATTGTTTACACAAGGTTTCTCAAACAAATTTTACGATCTACGCGGAACCTCATGTTAATTTTAGCCCAGACTTCTGAAGATTCGATGGTAGCAACAGTTTATTTAATAAGAAAGTTTTGTTATACGTCCATCTAGAAATTGTTTGCCTTGAAGATTTTGTATATGGTGTCTATTCAACGAATTTACGATTCATGCAAAACGTGAGCAAATAACTTTTTTTCAAGGAATATCTTCTAGGTATTTGAGTAGTTTGTTTGAATATTTTAAAAAATGTTTAAGGTAAATACAAAAGTTTCCTGTTTATATAGAAATGACTTTAAAAGATATTTCGTGAAAACGATTTTCATATAAATTTAAAAATGGGATATTGCTGCTGTTAAATAGCATTATTCAACAATTCTTTCCTCATAAGCTCAAAGCTCCTTCTGTAGCAAGCTGCAGAAACAATAGAAGTAGCCCTCACATCTCTATAATAATTTATATTATTATTGATATATTTAATCATATGTAGGTCACGAAGGTTTATTTCAGTTACTAGTATCTAACATAACTTGATTTAAATGAATATTCAACGCGAGACGCAACATCTAAACATACATAGAGTTTTCATTTGCGCGAAGGCGCACCGCATAATCAGTCGGTAAACACGTTTACAGGTGCGGAAAGAATTTATTTTAGATAAAAAAAAAAACAATGGCAGTCAATAGGTATCTAGAGAAGACAAAAGGCTGGCGGCTTTGCCGAATCATTCGACATTGTTCTTGAAACTCGACTCAAAATCAAAGCCACATCTAGACCCCTGATTGTCAGTGGGGTTATTCAGGGCTGCAAAATTTGCTTTATATTATTATGTAGTATATTTTAATGAAAATTAGCTCAAAAATAAACTTGTTTGATTTTGATAAATTCAAATCCGTTGTTTCTCATCTTATTTTAAATATATATATATATAGAACCCTTGTCAAAAATATTGTATCTATCCCGTTTGTGTATTATGTTTGGAGTCAAATCCCAATTGTAGCTAGGATTGTATAATTTTATATTACGATGAACATTATACACTACCTGAAATATCCCTCATTATTAATGGTATTAAAATAATAAATATTGCGAGTAAATTTACTCTGCATATAACTAAAAACATATATTTTAACTCTTAAGAGTAAAATTGATCATAGACATTAATATCTGTGCATGCTTGTTTGCAAATATAATAATTCACTATTAATTTGATTATTTTACAAGTATATATGGGGTGGTTATAATAGTAGCGAATTTTTTATATATTTAGTGTGTCTTTGACACCTGAATATTGCAATTCTATTATCGAAAGCAGTTATTTAAAAAAAAAATGCTTTATCTGGAGTATGAATAATTTACCTGTTTTTTTTTAGTTTTATCTAACTCATGCTTCAAAAAGTATCTGCGCTTTTCCAAATAATATTATGAGCATGACCCCATTAACTGCATGCTACAGAATTAAAAATAGAATATAATTTAATGGTGCCACCCCTTCGTGGAGGTTTGTTCTATTGTCAACTTCTGATTTATGCCTGTGGAGTATCAAACTCGTTTTTATACTCCGCCTACTGGCGGCTGATTCGCCGCTTATATGTCGGGTTTCGTATATTCAAACTCAACTGAAAACGAAAGTCACATCATTAGTTATTTATTTACAAATAACCAGTATTTGATGTAATACCCCATTTAAAGTCGATTAAAAACACTAAATGGTATTCTACGCCAAAACTGCGATTTATGACTCATAAATATCACTCATCAAAAAATATTGCAGATTAAAAAAAATATTTCCTAGAACGATCCAATGATATATGTATAAAAATACTCTCTTAGTTTATGTTGTATTTTAAAAGGATAAATAAAGATCTAACTATGTTAGATTATTTATTTATATAATTAAAATGTAAACTTTGATTTTAATCTGATCTCATTTTAGCATTTTTTCAAGACTGCTTTTTGCAAGGTTTCTGTTCAACTGATGAACGTATTAATTTTATTATTCCTTTCATATACAGTAAAATTTATATTTGCAAATAAGCAACAAGCATGTGCCTATTTGAAACATATGAGATGTTATTTAAATTATTTGATCTTTGCTAATATTGAAATAACGACTCGTACTTATAACGGACAGGTTACAGGACAAATAAATTTGTGCCCAATTAATAGTTACAAGTTCTAATGAATATTTTTTTGACTGGTTTCAAAAATTACTTTGTCAATTAATAAAACAAAACAACGTTAAATAGAGAACCAAAATTATCTATAAATCAAACTATTACTAATATGATTAGGCACATTAGTTCATATATAGAAGATGATTTAAAGAAACTCTCAGAAAAATATCATCGTGATTTGTGTGGGATTTGAACCCACATCTCCTGGTTTACATGACCGGTGTACGAACCCTTGTACTAACGAATCACTTCCGTTTATCGAGAATATTTAACAATCATACTCTACATATGAATCAATGTGCCCAGGCCAATCAATATTTAGTGATTTGCAAGCACTGGACTTTTTTGAACAAAGTAACAAGTGAAACGATTTTAGTCGTTAGTACAAGGGTTCGTACACCGGTCATGTAAACCAGGAGATGTGGGTTCAAATCCCACACAAATCACGAATATATTTTTCTGAGAGTTTCTTTAAATCATCTTCTATGTATGAACAAATGTGTCTAATCACATTAGTAATAATATAATAAACCCGTAATGGGTAATAAATACGCATCTGATTGACATATAAATCAAACGTTAAAAAGCGTTTAACCAAACATGCATTACAAAATTACATTACAACAAACCGGATATCTCCTGCATGCGGTTTTTTTTATAATTATAATGCTGTAATAAAGACTTTTTGTAGGTTGCTGTTGTTTTGGCATGGTGCAAAAAACCGCAACCTGCTCCGTTACAGATGCGGCCGATGACCGCAGCAGCAGCAGTAGGACCGCAAACGGAAAGCTATCTAATCGACCTTCGGGGTGTCATATACAGGATGATTCTAAACATGTTACAGACATGTCTACAGGTTCTGGCAGCCATTGTTCTGAATTAAATTGGTGCTCAGGTGTTGCGCTGCTTGAGGTCTCGTCTAGCTCGAAGACAAATTTCCGCTGGAGACTGATTGTATTTATCAGTTGAAATGCCAAGGTTGTCCATTATCATGCACATCGCCAAAATAATGCCGAAGCGCTGATTCAGATATGCTCAAGCATTTTATTGAAACGGGACACACTTTCAACACGTGGTCGCAACAGCCATAAGTATGCACGCTCGTCTTGTCAAGGAGACTAAGACCTAAATAGAGGTGTCAAATCTCTGAAGATGATATAAGCATGTTTCAGAAAATTCAAAAGAATCAACGCCCAAGAAACCGAATCAACTAACGTTACAAACCGTTTAAAAATTTTATTCAATGAAAAAATTAGCTCCGCTACTTTCCAGAATCCAATAAATTTGTGGTCATCCTAGTAAAATCAGCATAGCATCTGTGCTGCACGCAATCGTGCCTCGTTATTTCAACACTATGACGTCACGATCTGGTAAGGAACTTTCCGACGACTATAGTGGTGATTGTTAAACTTTACACAAGGAGCTTTCTTTATGTGTGCTATGGTTACCAAGAATTGAGAATTTTCTGACTATTTTTATGATGAAAAACAAATACTAAACATTTTTTTTAAAATTATACTATACGTAGAATACGAGATTGATAGTTTTACAATACGTCTGAAGTCATCCTGTATAATAAATCATAATCTCTATTTTCGATGCGGTTATTTTACCGCAACGCTCATTATACCGCATTGGATACTGCTCTACAATATTTGGATAATATTGACTGCGTTTTTGGTGGTTTTCAATTTTTTGTTCGCTCGGCATATCAAAGATAAGTTTTGTGCAGTGAATTTTAAATCAAATTTGATCTCTTAGTATTAACAATACCCCTTAGCAAAAAAATCATATAAAAACTCACTTGTCAGAAAATGGATCGTACCACCAGATAATTTTTGTTCACGTGTCAATTGTGTTAGCACAGTGAACATTAAGTATATATTATTATATCAAACGTTACAATAATCGTATAAAACAGCATTCTTCAAAGTATATTTTTTGTTGAAACTGGAAACGCAAAAATTTAAAATATAGATTTAGGGAAACCGGTGTAATTTTTATTTGTATAGATTTCACGCTACCATTATATATTAGTTAGCTTTTGTTATATATAAAATATCTAGGAGATTTCTAAGGATAAAACCCCGACCTGGTAATGGAGGAACCCCCGCATGAAGATTGACATGAAATAAGGTCGCTGAAACTTGTATCATTTGAAATCCGGTTTCAATTTATTTTAATCACTATATAAATACTATATAAATGTGTATGTCAGTGACTTAAATTAAGTTTTTTAGTTTGAGTCAATTATCGGTTGGCAAAACCCACAGATTCGTCCATCTTTGTTAACACTAGGTTGCCCAAAGAAGTCATTTTGACTGCTTTTGAATTTCAATTAGAAAAAAAATTATGTATTTATAAACATAATTTCTTAAAATTTTATGACTTTTTCTAAAACATATAAATGCGTTTATTGATAATTGAATTTACCTCCACACCCTTCATTTCCGGTATATATATATGTGTTATACCTATATTGCCCAAAAGCAGTCATTTTGACTGCTTGGGAAATTTTAAATAATCAAATGACTCTTATTATTGAATTGAGTCAATTTATTATACGAACAGTTCGGTTCTGTATTGAGCTAACAGTTTTCATTTTTTTTTCGATTATCGTCACATGATAACATACAAGTACATGATAAATTGACATCATGAAGCTGAAAACTGAAAACTGAAAACACCATTCAGGAGACCGAAATAGCTCCCGATGGTACTGTGTGGTCAAAATTTAACTTTCTGGAAGGTTACCATCTACTTGTATTTTCAAGGGTGTGAAAGGGTCATCAGGCTACGCAAAAAGGAACATTATGACAGATAATCTTATCAGTGCATTCTCATTGATAATAGATAACTATATTATCAAACATATAAAAAAGTGCACAGAAGAAGAAGGCCGCCGAATTTTGAGGAATGATTGGACAACAGCATTACAGGAAATACTTGCATTTATTGGGATTTTATATGCTCGTGGAGCCTCCGAGGAAAAAAATTTAAAACTGAGTTATTTATGGTCAGCAAAGCGAGGTCCCGAATTTTTTAGAAAAACTGGCCAGAGAAAAGTTCAATCAAATCTTACGATTTATTTGTTCTGACAAAAGAACCGAAACAAGTTAACCGAAACAAGCCTTAAAACTAATAAATTTGCCTCGATTTCGGAAATATGGGACAAGTTCATTGAAAATAGTCAAGCTTGCTATCAACCAGGGCAAAATATAACAGTTGACGAGCAATTATTTCCGTCAAAACCCAGGTGCAGGTTTACACAGTATATGCCTAATAAACCCAACAAATTTGGCATCAAATTCTGACTTGCATCAGATTTTAGTAGATTAATGGCTTTCCTTATTTGGGGAGAGATGAACAACGACCATCGTCAATGCTTCTCGGTGAACACGTTGTTCTAAAACTTGTCGAGCCATATACAAGCAATGGAAGAAATATCACGACGGATAACTTTTTCACTAGCTTGTCACTCGTTACAAAATTATTGGCAAAAAAACACCTCTAGTTGGAACTATTAGAGGAATCAAAAGAGAACTACCCAAAGTAGCCAAACAAACGAAGGATAACTGCCTCGTTTTTCCACTCTGCTATATAAATTAGAGAATTGAGTTCTTACAATATATAAAAGCAAAACAAATAAAAGAGTAGCTGTTCTAAGTTTTAAGCATAAATACGTCAAAATTGATCATAGTAATAAAAAAATGTTACCGGAATCTATTCAATATTATAACAGCACAAAATTTGGAGTTGATGTGGCGGATCAAATGGCCAGAAAATATACAGTAAAAGCTAGTTCTCGTAGATAACTAGCTTTTGCTGTATTTTTTCTAGTTCTCGTAGATAACGTAGTTCCCTCCAAATATTATTTAATATTTTAGATTTAGCTGCTATAAATGCTTGGATCCTTTACAAAGAAACGACAGGAATACAAATACAACGAAAAGAGTTCTTGTTTCAATAAACAGAACAGCTTTTCACCGAATACAGAGCTGCAAGACAGAAAAATTTATCAGATCATGAAGACCCATAAAGATCAATTGCAACATCATCAAATGCAACCCATTCTAACAAACGCAAAATTAGTCAAGTACGACTTTGCCACAACAACAAAACAAATAATATATGTGAAAAATGTCAAAAGTATGTTTGCGGAAGATGTACACATAAAAAGATTTCCACTTTAATTTCCTAAAATGTACAAATAATAATGCATAAATTATTTTTTACCAAGTGAAGTAAATTTTTTTTATTTTTAATATTTACTTATATAACTGTAAATAATATAAAAAATATAAAAAAATAATTTTAAACAAATTCTTTACACATTAGTTACTCTTTCACAAAGCAGTCATTTTGACTGCTTTTGGGCAATATAGGTATACATCAAATCTTGGGCAATCTAGTGTTAAATACTATACTTAGAGACGTACTTCTCGCAGTTTCTCTATGACGAATTTCAAAACATTATTTGCCAAATGCACCCGGGAGTAAAAAAAAACTGGTTTTTGAAATCTTTGAGTTTGCTACTTGTTCTCGTTATTGGCTCTGACAAAACATAACCATATTAAATTGATATCAGTTGCAACATGACACTCGTACTTATTGTGCTAAAACACTTCAACAGATGAAAGGCGATGCCAAGTTTACACTGAACAGATCTGTCACATGTACACTCTTCTTCAAGTGTCTCTCCTCAAAGTAGGTTGGTGACCATCTCACTGAACATACATTTATCCTGATATTTAGCCATTCTACTTCATGTACACTCATTTTAATAAATGTATGTATAAACCAGTATTTTTCAGCCACGGAAGAAGAATATCATCCTTACATAATTATAAAGCAAATGATATAGTTTCAATATAAAAGACACCTTCACCGACAATGCTTCGGTTAAGTCCGTAGATTTGCAGTCTTTGTAGCAGATAAGACATGTGCAGTCGCTTGAAAAGCTCCTCGACTGAGAACTACTTTACTTCTCTTTTCCCTTCTCAATTTCCATCCATACGGATAAAGATACCACATGTAACATCCTCTTAACACAGCTTTGCATTGTACATTGACAATATAATATATACAATTTTTTATCATAAAAAATAAACCAAAATCATACTAAAAATTGTTATAATATTTTTTCAGTCAAATTGATCCTGAATGTACAAAAATATTACCGTAAAATATATTTTAATACAATTCGCAAATGGTAATTTTCGAATACATAAATATTTAAGTGATTTGGTTTATCTTTCATTTACCAAAAGTCGTTTGTATAGATTATAATATCTACTCGAATCCTTTTGCAATGGTTTTATTATTATAACATAATTAACCGTGTATGTTTTAAACATATGCGACATGTTACATAGTCAATATTTTCTGGTAGTTAAATGGTAGTATATATGAATTAATAAACTGCGACAAATTTATTTGATCGCCAAGAAAAGAGTCTTTAATATTTCATAGTGTTAATATTTCATTTATTCTAACGTTTTGAAGCCAACACATAAGATAAACACTTACTTCCTCGCCAAATCTACAAATTAACACTATTAGAGAGAGTTAGCTGAATGAGATGATAATAAATGTCAGGTGTAAATATAATATTTTTGCAAGATCATAAGATATCGGCGGACGTATTATTCGGTAGTAATTGATTAAATATGATAAATGTATAAATCAGAAAGGACAATTATAATATATTGGAAACAATTTTGAAGTTCACCCGCAAGAACATGAGTTCGGATAACTAAATAATCCGATTTGAAATATCTTGCAAAAGACAAGTTGAATAATAATCTAGGCTCGGTAGTAAGTGTAAAGATGAAAAAAATATATAATTTGATAGTTTTAAGAAATGTGTAATATTATATTATTTGATTATGCCCACCACTAGTTTGTGTCCTCGCTACGTGCAGTTCTGTAGGCCGACGCAGTATGTGGCTGAGTCACACAGTTTTTAGGCAACAACGTCCAATTTAGCCGAAATGTTGAAATTGATCAAGTGGAACCGACATGCTTATCTGGTCGAATACAAGAGGAAAAATGCCCGAAAACCAGCGTGCAATGTACTTGGAGTTTTTAAAAAAAATGTGACAGTGCATTTTTTAACTGCAAGCAAGGCCGACGAATTGTAGCCTGCCAGGGTTGAGGTTTAGGAATCAAAACTGAAAATAATATAATTTATACAGTAGACTGAAAGTACCTTATTCGACAAATCCAATCTATACAGAAAAAACCTGCACACAGCGCATATATCAAATGCGTCAGTAATAATCAAACTATGTACAATTTATAAAAGGCATTATAAAAGGAATAGCTATTATTACGTGTACGGTAAAAAAGGACAGAATTAACAATAAAAAAGACCCAAACGTTATAACAAATATGCTATGGACATATTACTAAACAGGTAAAAGATAGTAGTTTTTTTTATAAATCACGACCTAAATTATTGTGATTGCTAAGATAAAAATGCAAGATGTTTGTATATTTGAGGATTGTGTTATCAATTGTGTATGGAATTATTACAGATAAAAATAACTACTAAAATATTAATTTTGTGTAAAATAAAACCCTGTTTCTAAATGACTTGATATTTGTTGGTTCATATTATGAAATATGTTTATACTTTAAATATTAATTCAATTTTTAAAAATTTCCTGGTATTAAAAATTACGTTGAGAGCAAAGTCAATTTAGTAAACGTGTATTATCTTCAAGTTGTTTTGGTAATCAATCAATCTGTCAAAAAAATATCTGACTAACTGAAAATCTTTTTGCACCTGAATACGAAGAAAGTATAAAATTTTATTACGAGGCGTTTCATTGATATCGCCGTACAAACAGATACGACTATTTGAATGAGCCCCATATATAAAGTAAAGGTAGGTTCACAAGAACGTGTCGATTTATACTTGTAGTTCAGTGTGCGGCGTGACTGATAAGAGAGACTAACCAATCTTCACGCAATAAACGCAAAGCCGTAACACGAAGAACTAAAACTTAGAAAGAAAATGTTTTAAAATAAAAACTACATTTTTAGTTCTTGTATTTGTGTGATTTGTAAAAAAAATTGCTATTGTTAAAACATACAAAGAAACACAATTATTTCACTATTCTAAAACTTGCAATTTTTATCCCAAATAGAAAGTCTGATAGTTATAACATGGTTGGGGTTAAGCAATAAAATAATTTCATATCATCATCAGCATGTGACAGAACCTTCTAAAAATGATGCTTTATACGTCACTATTGTTTAAAGATATCAAGACGATATAATAAAAAAAACACTTAGCTTCTCAAATACTCGATACTCCTAAATAAGGGTATTTTCATCAACATCCTTGCTTATCTTCTTCATGATAATAGTTTACATATTTTAATATATAAAAGTAAAAGTATTCCAATGATATTTTTGGCATTTTATCTTTTAATGGGACACCTCTCAAATATAAATATAAATTCGTAAACGAAAAATATTGTGATAAACCATATAATTGTCACAGGAATGCATGTGCTAAATATCACCTATTAAAATGTTACTGTAACATTAAAATTTATATTTATAAATGGCAGTTTTAGGACAAACTACATTTTTATTTATTGTACGAAACGTGTGTTTTTGCTGTAGTGTGCATATGTATACGAGGTCGGGAAGAGCGGCATTTTCATGTGATTGTTACTTTACCAAAAATTATAGAACTCTTTATCTTATCTCGGCCTTTGGCAATGTAGTTTTATTTGGGAACGTAGATTACGTCACGTGGAATTTACCGATGCAATTTACACAGTGTATATTAAGTAAGTAAATTCCTACGCACTTGCAGCGACAGAAGAGAAACCTACTGCCTGCCTACTCATAACGATTTTGGAGGATTCGTATGCAAACAAACTTTGTTGACTTGCGAAGTGAGATCACGCCGAATGGAACATTTTTGCTAAGATTCTGAAAGTGAAACGTAAAGATCGTCGTTTTTATAATTTATGAAATGGCCGCCAAGTGTTTTCATAGGAAAGACCGTATAAAAAGCAGGCTACACGCGCAGAGACACAACTTGCAATCAACAAATGGCGTCTTTTTATTTTGGGTGTTTTTTTATGGTTTTACATAAGCAAGGCAAAAGAATATGCCACTATCTTGTTGCAAATCGGTTGCAAGTTGTGTCGTGACGTGTGTAGAGTGCTTGACAAATATAGATAACATTAACATTAGAAAACTTACAAATTCTCATTTTTTTAAATTTCACTTTTTCATTTCAGCAAAATACTGTTAATAATTTAATAACTTCAGAAACAATAATTTTACATGCAAATTTAACTTGCTGTAATAATCATGGAAAAACAAAGACATCTTAACCTTCTTATTTACAAGTCTAAATGCTATTTTAGACTAGTGAATAACGTTAAAATATATTTATGAGTCAGCATACGCAAGTAAATTTAAAACGACTCGTTAAAATCGGTTTACGGGTATTTTAAAAACTCCCATAACCGCATATTTCATAATATAAAAGTATTCGAAACATTGAATACAGTGTGATGAAATACTCGTAATATAGCACCATGTCTTTAAGTGTCTAAGTCTAATCTAAATAAAATATTTTTACCAAGTCTATGAGAGCTGTTTGACGTCCACTGATTAAAGTATTGTGATAATCACATTTACTAAATGTCGATAGAAGCATTGTTATATTATTCTTAACAAAAGGTCGCCGTACTTAATTCTTTGATCCAATAATAATAGCCCGGCTAAGTAGCTGAAAGAATGACTAAACTATACAGATATAATAGTATTATTATAAGCTTACCATACAATGTTATTTTGCAGGTTAATTGATTTTACAGTATTAAGTTATCGATCCACAATGAAACGATAAAAAGAACCCAATATTTTTTTGACCTATCCAATTCTTTATTTAACCTGTGTCGTGAAGTATATTTTTGATTATTTTTTTCGCCGTTTTGTTTGTGAATCGATTACCTAAAGATTGTTAATAATGCACAGAAAATATAAAGAAACATCTTCAGTACACGATGGAGTCGAATTCACACTTTCTGGCAGTCGCTTTCTGTTACATAAATTATTTCGTCGCATGAAAATAATATTTTTATTAGCACATTTGTGTGACGGTATTTTGTATAAAACGAATGTATAGACTGCCCGTAAAAATTTTTTTTTTTATACATTAAAAATGGTATGAATACATTTATTTGAAAGAATGATTATAAGATGTAGTTCTTTACACGCCTCTTCAATATTTTCATATCATATTTATATTTGTTGGTTTATTCCGTTTATCCATACATCTATTTTCAATAATAATTTTAGTCACTTTCTTTACGAATTTATAAAAAAAAAATCTTATGCTATTCATAAATATTCCTGTCGTGTAAGGCAAATCCACATCGTCAAAAATAGCTATATTATAGTTCACATTTATTTTACAGTTGTTGGAAATATTTTTGCAGCAGCAAAAAAAATCTTAAAATACAGACGTAATCTTGCACAAATTACTATAATTTGTAGCAATTTGTGATCATCTCTTACCGACAATAATGTAATAAGACAATATAAAAAAACCAGGTCAATGCTAATTTACGAAAATCTATTGGTATGTTTGCGCGTCTCCTTATCTTAATCTCATAAGAATGCAAAGAGTTTTACTCTTTTTTCTGCGTACAATTTATTACAAAAAAACGTTCACGCAGAACATTTATTTGGGCGTTCAGTATATTAAATGTAATGGCCAACGGTACTTTCAATATTGTATACGAAAATCTTGGCACATAAACCACGAGCATAACTCGCTGTACACTCAAACGCGATAATTAATTATATAAAAAAGCTTGTGAGAGACGAAATTTTAAAGACACTTTTTTATACACAGTTTTAAAAAAATATAGACGTTTATACCTTTGCATTGGCAACTAAAGCCAATTCTGCTGTACGGACTTGAATATCTATTAACATTGATTTGCTTTATATAGGAATGTTGTTTATAAGTGAATATAAAATGAAGCATATTATGTAATATTGGTTTAATTTAGCGGTGGGTATGTGAAGCATTTATACTTGTTGCTTTATGCGTAGTTATTTAATAATAATACCAACAAAAAATATATATATTATTCATGCATAATTTTGAGGCACTGTATTGTAACTGCACAACCCACATCACAATTTTATATTTTATTGTTTATTCCGCTGGTATATTTTGGAATTAATGTATTTATAAACTAATTTTAAAATATATTTTTTTTTACTATAAATATCATTCGGATACTTACATACGATGAATTTTGAACTATTGTAGCATTAATCATATGGAAAAAATTCTAAACTACGGTCGATAAATTCTGACTATTGATAACTTATCTGCAGGACGCTATAGATAGTATACATTTAATATATGCCAGGGACTTGAATCGCTCTTCCAAGGATGAATGCAAATTTGATAATGTGCACGATCAACTAATCATAAACCTGACGGACTATTCCTGCGACTGACCCCAGCGAGATTAAAGAGGATAAGCGCGAAGAGGTCGAATTGGAACGGATTCATTGAGGTCATCTTTAACCGTTTCGATACAATTCAATGCTCTTGTTGGCTATTAACAGCATCCGTCTCGTGCTGTTTCGTCCCACGCATAGACACACATTTAAGGGATCGTTATTCGTACCCACACGAGCAATCAGGACATCATATTGAGAACCCAAGTCGCCAGAGACCAGCGCGCGTTGGCGTGAGCCTCTCGTGATAATACAAGTTAATAGCTGTGGCGAAAGATTTTTACACGAGAGATGAGTTACATCATGACTGTCCTTCAACTTATGCAGATCTGTAAACACACTAAATATACAACGGCGGCTACAAAGATTGACTGCCGAGACAACAAATTCCAAAGTTCCTTCTATTATTTTCTACATATATGTACATAGTATTGTCTGTGTTTCCTGAAACGAGTGTTTTATAGGTTCTTGGAGATGTGCCTACACTGGTGGCAGTTAATTCGTATAGCACTTAGTTGGATTCTTTCAGCTGTGTTGCTTTACACACAGACTGCATGATGCACAGCTGATGTGCTGCTTTATGTTGATTGGCCTATTTGCAGAAGTCACAAGTCCAAAAATGTTAATATTTTGTTTTTATGAAACAAATCAAGGTGATTTTTTAAAACTTATTTTAGTATTAACGCAATGTTTGGATGTATAATAAATCTAACACTAAAAACTATCGTTATATTTTCCCGAGTTAACAACAGAGAACATTTTCAATAGAAAGTATGTGATGCAGACACAAAAAAAAAGCAAGTTTATGTGTTTTTAAGAATCTCTTCTGTCAAAGTCTATCTGATAACCATATAATTAAATTTTAACAATGCAATATAGGCTCGTTAGACAGTTTTGCTGTTATTGATTAGCATACGGAGTTTGATTTTTTTTTTTCAAAGAATGTGAATATTGGCCACGGTTTAAGAGCTGCAGGGCTTCTATACTTAAGCAGAGAATTATTAGCCTACAAATCCAGATATGTTGCAAAAAATCATTACGGATTGGTTTTTCAAACAATTATTTATATTTTATAATGTTATACGAAATGTGACATAACGTATATTTTATGACTTATCTTTTCCTTTTATGATCAAAACAAAAGTACATTTCATTAGTTTCAAGAAAACTTTTTTACTTTAAACAGTCTAGATTTGATGAAGTGTAAATCAATACCTCGAATAAAACTAAAATCATGAATAATAGAAAAAAGTCTATCGCGGAGATTAAGCTAGACTTTGTTGTCATTAAACTTAAGATAACATTTACCTGCTTTAGTATAAAACGGTAAATAATAAATCATCTGACCACGAGTTGCGAAGTTATTAAATAGGTTTTTGTAACTAGCCTATTGTCGTTCTCAATTTTCCTCACCAATTAAATCAATAAACCTTCTTATATTACATTAACTGTCAATAGGAGCCGGCACTCATATTTAAATCTATATCTAATCAAGACATTCACAAATATTGTACGCGTCATAAAACAAGATCCTTACATCTAAATTGGGTGGTTTTAAATTAGTTGAAATAAATTAATTACTAATTAAAAATAACAACTTTTAAATTTATAAAGATAAAAAAGCCAAAATATTTTATAAAATCGCAAATTTCTTATCTCTCATATAGTATGAACCGTTTTGTGTATTTCACATTAGTATAATACGATGAGTCAAAGACATGTCGTTGGACCAGTGTCCAATCGATGCGACGCAACTCAATTAAAAACTACGCATTGATATGAAATAAAACAGTAAAATAAATTATTTTTAAACATATTTCAAACAAAGTTCGGCAACCGTCATAAACATACAAAACAATTTAGAACTAAATACGATAAGGTTAATCTCCAAATGGAAGTACATTCGCTCTCTGTGGAATAATACACAGACAAACCCAAACATCACAGCTGTGATAACAATACAAAATAAAGATATGCACGCTGGCTAGACTGATGGTTGATAAAGTGCTAAAATACTAGACAAGGTTAAGGTTAACCGCCAATTCGGCACCCTCCGTCCTTTTACGTCAAATAGATTAATTCGAGTATCGATTAAGTCAAATCACACAAGGTGGTTGGATTTAAGCGTAATGGCAGTAGCGGATGCTTTGGGACATTTTAAATTACAGCCGGGTACAGCTAATAGTATAATTTTATTTACTATTATTACTAACGGAGGTAATGTGGTATGCAGATCTACAAAGAAATTGATATAGTGGAGGTCGCTAAAGCAAATATCTTCACCTCTTCTGCCCTTTCTATCGTTTTCTCGCAGAATCCACAAGTCTCCCATGTCTCAGCCACGAATAGAGTGGGTGTAACTAGCTCCCTGTCTGTTTAGGTCTGACAGCTTTGCAGATAAAGCTTCATCTCTAAATCTCGGTGGCACTGCAGCGAAAGAGTGAAAGCTCTACAATGTAGAGTCTACATCATCTCTCTACATCAGGGGTTCCCAAAGTGGTCCTTACGGACCCCAAGGGGTCCCTGGGATCATTCAGGGGGTCTTTAGAAGATTAAAATCGGTTTGGGGTCCCTGAACAACGTCAGGGGGTCCGCGCATGGTTTAATATAAAATAAAAAAATTGTGACACATTTTTATCAATATGGAAGTTAAAATAAATAACAATGAGTACATGATTAGCGATTTTTACGTCCTAAAAAAAATAAACATAGGTGCATAAAATACAAGAAATAAAAGGGATCGCGGTGAGTCAGGCAGGTTTATAGAGTCGATACTTGCACCAACTAGTCTATAATATGAATTTATGTAGTTTTTCACCCAGGGTCCGTAGGCAAATTTTGAATATGAAAAGGGGTCAGTGGGCCAAAAGAGTTTGGGAGCCCCTGCTCTACATGATGTAGAGTCTACATCATCAGTGCCAAAGGGTGAATGTATCTCAACTGATCAACATAGGGTTGTATAGGAATGCATGTTCAAGCACATTGAATTATATTTTAATACAGATATTTAGCCCAATACTTTATATTATATAAACAGTATAATTAATAAATATTTAGAAATCAATCAAATAAATATTTTATGCGGATTGTAATCAAGAGTTTTATAAATGCTTCAAACCCTAGCAACGAGCATTTACAAGACATACGTCCAAGACGATCGCTTTAAAGTTTTAAAATATACTAATTAGGTCATATTTTGTTAAATATTTAATATTTTTATTGACTTGAAAATGCTAGGTTCTAGCCACGCGTGTCTAGCTGACCTATGCCCAAGACCGCCGCTGCTTGGCTGTGAGAAGGAGAGGCGATGTCCTCTATTACGGCGTATAAGATAATGGATCATATCCTTCACGGGCGGGTAAAATTGAAGCTCCTTATACAAGGAGCGTCCTGCCGATCCAATTTAGATACAATTTTCTGTTTACGCGTGGACCAGTCGCCTTTTTATGTCAGGGATTGTGAGATTTTCGTCTCCGAATTGGATCCAATCGGAGCTCAGGGATACCGCCGGCACTTGCGACCAGCCGGGCTGGAGCAGGAGGAGTACTTTTGCATCACTTTAACTAAATAAAAATTCATTCGCAATAAAACTCAGTCCGATTTGTAAAAACATAATAAAATTATTTCAAGAAATTCAATATTTTTGACAGAGAGTACTTGGTGGAATTCCATTTTAATATTTTTGAATAAAATACTTGAGTGATTTTCCACATTTTTATTTTTACCCCATTAATACCCCGATAATTACCCCATTAATATAAAAACATTTGTTCACAAAAATTTGCAATTATATAGAATCCTCCACTTGTCAGGTACATTAAAATCACATTAACCCTTACCACCTGACAATCATTCTCTCTCTTTCCAACAACCTCTCCCTCTAACAATTGTTTACCTAATTGCTTATTATTATATAAAATCTCACTCTGTTTGATAATGCCAACGTGAAGGTTGGCGAAACCGGTCACTAATAAAAATAAAAATGTGGAAAATCACTCAAGTATTTTATTCAAAAATATTAAAATTATTTCACGTTAAGTTCCCATTTAACGGTATATTAAAAATTTGTTAGAAACATATCGGACACCGGTCTTATGTGTATGTATGTAGTTATATATGACACGTACACATAGGTATATTTGATCATTTGTGTAAAGAACCTTAATTCATACTATAGCTAAATCTATGTAAATGAGAATCTGCAAATTAAATTATTAATTAAAAAGTTTATAGAATAGTACCCTTAATGAGACTCTTGTAACCTCTTGAAGAGTCTCGACTTCGCAAATAATTTTTGGAACCCCTGTTAATGATTCATTCCTGAGAGCCATCCTCTCTCTAATAAACAGTTCAAAAGCCTAATTATATTCTGCCAAGCGCGTGTCAAATGATATAATTGGGCTTGAGCTTACTTTACTTTTAGATACAGCGTGTATCAATTTTTTAAAGTCAATTTTCGTCACAAAATAAATAAACGGGTGTATAAAATCTTTCAATAATATGTAGTGCCATAGTAAATTTAATCTATAAGTACATAAAAGCACAAAGATTAATTTTATGACTATGTTAACATAGTGTCAAAGGTTATCTCCTCAAGAAGTAACATTTCGCATTAATTGCTCACTGCCGAGTGACGATGGCCTGGGGCAAACAGAATCTGGGGTAAAAATAAGAAATACTATAAAAATACTTATATCACCTTAATCTTTTATTAGCTAGGCTAGAAATAATAGCATAGTATAGCAGTTTATAGAGCTAAAGGGATCTTATACCTCCCCATATCCCCCTCCAAATATCTGCATGTTTCTGGATGAAAGTTAAAAACATTTTTAAAAACAATGCAAAATTTTATTTTCTGAATTCTATTAAATCAATCGATACTTTTAAAAGATAGTTAATTTACAATCACTATCGCATGTAAGAAAATTGTTAAATAAATAGTCTCAAAAAAATTATACAAAAGTTTATATCAATAAATTTATATGAAGACAATGTAATTGAAGTTATTGACTATCCCCGCTCGGAGATAGTATCAGTATTATTCATGCTACCGTAAAATTGATCTTTTATTAAGTCAGATATTTCTTATTTGTTTTGATGTTGCTTTGTCAATATTGCGAAATAACAGTTTTTATGTTTTAAATAGTTATAAAAAAGTTTGAAGCCTTATACAACGACCACTGCCACCTTATACATAAGATGTCTAAGTACTCAATTTTGTAAGGCGTTTTATGATGATTTAAGCCTGTCTTACTGGCCATTTATCTTTTCTTGTCATTTACAGAAATAACTTTAATATTAAATACCCGGGAAGGCGGCATACATAAAAATATTGAATTTTCAAAAAAACCTTGAAAAGATTGCTTGCACTTTTATCTGAAGACTTGCAAAAGCAGACATCCTAAAGCTTCCTAAAATATATAAACCACATATTAATTATACATCCTCTTAATATAAAAATATGACTAATTTTCACAGCTTATTAAATAAAGCAGCGTATTGTTTTTCCTGAGCAATTAGTCAGATTGGTCTTTAGTGTTTTAAAATAGCAAGACAATTACAATCCTCTTTTATAGTATCCCGCTCAATCGTTAAATTATGCAAGTGCAAAAAATTGACAGCTGAGGAAGAGTAACACTCGAGCACACATGAGTAGAGTGAGACTTGTAAACTTGGAGAGTGTCCCAGTTTCGTATTTAAAATGACAGACATGCATTCAATCATATACATAAACTAATCGAAGACTTTCGACTCTGTACAATCATCGGATCATTTCGCAAACCAGTGGCGTATATAAACTAATAACTCACAAAAATTTTATTATATTTGGCTAAGAATAATCGTACCAGAGACTCCACGCCATCACGAAGCATTTGCGATTTGTAATATAATAGTTTTCTGGGGTGCTTTTAAAATCGTCTCATAACTTAAGATAATGCTTGTACATAATTTATAAATACCTCCCCTAAACTTTGCTCGATTATGGTATTGGATTTTCATATCATATCTGCCTTCACATTTTTTTTCTTTAGACCCCAAACAAATAATCTATATAATATCTATTTCCTGGCAGATGTCTAACAAATAATAGCGGTATATATGAAAAAAACTTTAGAATTTTAAAATGTAGACAAATCTATAGCACTGGTTCCTAGAAGCGACAGGCCTAAATAAACTTTACGTATTGAGTTGCTATATAAATAAATCATATGATATATCGACAGAACTAATATTACATATGCAATCGATACTTTGTAGATCATATTTCTTATTTTGGTTGATTTTCAGGAAAAAATCCAATTCATATGGTAGTTTGAATAGTTGTAAAATAAGCAGCTTCAAAAGCAAGAAAACTGTTTCTATTATATTACTTTTTTACCAGTGTCAAGAGAGCTTGTCATGGGAATCGAAATTTATTTGTGAATCTCTCATAGCACATAAAAAAAATGATGACTCACAAATAGGATAAATATTTCAAATTTATAATTGAATGGTTTATAAAAAAATAAACACAACTTTAATAGTCAATAAATAACCTAGTTTACATTGGATACTTTTGCATACACACATTAGCAATAAATTTATTATTTAGAGTATTGCTCACAAGGCCGGCCATTCATTTTGCATTGATTCGTAAGATTTATTGTTGCCCACAAGTTTTGCGTTTGGACGAAACGCAAAATCAATAGCAACTGTAAATTGAAAAATAAATCCGTAGTCCACGAAACTTAAAATAATGTCGCAGCCATGTTGACCTTTCAGCAAAAACTTTACGACGCATTACGAAGATACTTTATAAACATTACTTTGTATTGTGTCATAACAATAGAAATGACTACTCTGAAAAATAGTAAATACAGTCATAGAGTGTTCATTTCAACCTATTGACTTATGTTTGATTGCCTATTATGATATAATTTATAAGAAGTCGTTCTTTAGCTGAAATTATAAAATGAATAAAGGTGTAAATTTATTGTAATTACCTCATAACTCCACGTGCAGGGAACTCCAGCAAACTTCTGCACGCAGCGTCCCAGCTCCACGTCCTCGTGCGTGGTGTACAGGTTTTTCAGACACTCCTTGATGTGGGGCGCTATCCTCTTCAGGGTCTCCCGACTCAGGATGACTCCGGGTCCTCCCATGCAGAAGTTCTCATCGTACTCCAAGGACAGTGAGCCGAATTCCTCATTATTACCCCGTCCCGCCTGCCCGATGAATTGCGCCCTTCTACTGTCGACAGATCGAAGAAGAGCTTCCAGTTTATCCGATCGAATGAAAACATCATCGTCCGCTCTCAGAAACCATTCGAACCTATCCACGAAGTTGTCGTGCATGTACAAGAGCATCATAAACGATTTCTTCTGGGGCGGGTAGCTGTCGTCCACTCCTTTCAGAGCTACCAGGGGGAGGTTTCGACTGCGCGAAGTCTCCGAGCTGAAGAAGGCCAGCCTTCCGGGAAGCTCCCTGCCCCACGTCCTGTACACGGCCGTGGCCCTCGTCTTCAGATACTTCTCGGCGGTCATCACTCCGACGAAGAGTAGATTCTTATTGGAATTGTGCACAGTCTCTTCCGCGTTCGTCAGGCCTACTATTTTGAAGGGATCCTCCTCGGGCGGTTCGCGGATGCTGTAGTAGGCGTTGATCCGCCTGGTTCCCTTGGAGCACTTGGTGGCCCCGTCGCTGCTGTAGGTCACGCTCCTGAGGTAGCCCAGCACGAAGCCCAGCAGCAGCCCGACCACTATGTGGTAGCTCTTTTTCCGTCTCGCCATCTTGAAGCTGGCGGTCGTTCCCGCGGCGTAGTTGGCGCTATCGTGGAAGGACAAGATGTGTATTTGGCTCGTGCAGTGCTCGCGGTTGACCGTTTTGCGCTTGTTCGAGCAGAATACCATAATGTCGGCGGTCAGGTTCTCGAAGGACGGTCTTTGGAAGACCGGGACGACTCGTTCGGTACTGCGGCGCGGTCGCTCCGGCTCTCGCGAGAGTTCAAAGGCCCCTGGCGAACCGCGAAGTGCATCTTCAGGGAATCGCTCACTTCGCCCGGACTCCAAAAGCGACTCCTACATGATAACGCACGATCGCGGGGAAGCCGAAACTGCGAACTCACGCGTCACAACTATTGCAAAAAATATATAGTTTTACCATCGTCAAGCTGGTGCCCTTTAAAACCGACAAGTATTCATAACAAAAAAAAATTTCATTGACTATTTTTTTAATAACTTAAAATATAGCGAATTTGCAAACTTCAACCTTCAAAAAAAAAACACCAACGTGCAACATTACATTTCATGTTACGTGGGTAAGGATTTGTAAAGTAAGCAACGGTCGTATTTTACATTCAAAACTTTGAGACACTTAAAAATAATGAACCGGAAAACGCGAACTCAGAATGTCAAAAATCACAAACACGGATAATGTCCACGTCTATTGTTGAAAATTGGCACACTCAAGACTCGAGGAGATTGACTCTTTTAGCACCACGTGGTGTATTTGTTTGTCACTGCTGAACCTCAATATAACTGTTGTTATTCATAAACATAACATCGAAGAGTATTCGTGTAGTCGCTCGAGCAGGAGCGCGCCAGCCTGCGACACGACCTCCCCCCACGAAGGTCCGCCGACAACTGAAAAAATCCAACTTCTAAATTCATCTCGAGCGTTTCGCTCTTTTACCTGCGCCGGTGGAGTCTCAGGCCGCTCGACAGCGCGCCGTCTCTTTCTCGCCGGGCCACGCGCGACGAGATGAAGAGAGACAGGAGATGCCGGGCGACTCGGACAATACCACCGTTACGTCAATCCACGTAACGCCGCATTATCACAAAATTGTAAAGACCGAATTAAAAATGTACCGAGACCTTCTCGAAGTGTCATTTTAATTCTGTGGGCGTAGTCATGGTATTTACGCCAGGTCACTAACGGGCCTCGAGGCGTTAATAGAATCGGCCAATAACACCTGGTACTCGGGTTTCAAGAAGTAAATGAAAACTTTCCAGTGGCGTGCGCTCGGAATTCCCATTCAGGAACAAACTGCGTGCCTTGACTCTTATTTCTAAACGATTCAATTAAAATTATATCAACGCACAAAATCTCCTTGGTCAAAATATTTTTTGAAGTGAGCTCTTTTGCCTTTAAAGGGCTTCATCAGATTTCAAAGTCAAAAGTACTCACGCAAAAATGTTTTAGTTAATTCCAGCCCGTATAGCTATGTAGGTTGGTCATAAATGTTTAGTACTACAAATCTAATTTAGTCATAAATTATGAAATAATATATTCACAAATTATATATTTATTGATTTGATATATTAAATGAAAAAATAGGCATTGCCTTAAAAAAAAAAATAATTGTATAACCGTTTATTTTATTAAATAAAGCACGTGGAAGGAAGGATACTCGTTTATGTATAGTATTAATTTAACGATATGTTTTTAGATCTAATGATTTTCACATAAAATAAATCGATGCTAAGCATTAATATTTTAGAAGCAGGGCCTTTGAGCTCGTCTAGTGGATCTTCGAAATTGGGTCCGTGCATGTCGACAATAACCAATACTTCGTTCATATTACTGAAACACTTTCTAGATTGAAATTTCTACATTGTAAGTATTTGAGAAAATTAACTCTAACAGGCACGAAAAATCGGCAGACATCATCATAATCGCAGCTTTTATTAAAGCTCTATAAAAATACAAATAATCTACGAAGCTCACTTATACTGCATGCCTTCACCTCACGCCACGCGTGCCTACATTGCAAGTCCCAATAAGTAAAACCAATGGCGTGCTGTCTATACGAACAGCATTGCTTACCCTAAAATATATTTCAACAAACAAAATTTAGTGTTTTTAGACAAACTTTCACTAAAAAACGTAAAACTCACTTTTTTTTTCTTCATAATTTTATTAGATAATATATAATGTACATGATTTTCTGGGCTCAATTATTTTTGGATTGCCTTCATTTTGGACTCACCGCACGCCACTGCTGCATACAAGCTGCAACGATAAAGTTACATGTGCATTAACACTGATCTGATAAATAACCTTCAAAATGTTAAAGGGTAATTTATTAAGTGTCACCAATTCATACCGATAAAAGGAAATGCATTATTCATACTAATTTATTGGTGGGCGAGGTTGAGCATGTCTATTCTGAGGTTAATCGGGTGCTTGCCCACCAATTCAATCTTCTCTCAAGATGAAGACTGATTTTCTGCGATCAAATTATGTATTCAATGAGAAGGTTATGATATACTTTTAAGTGTCTGTATTTTTAAAATCTTTTTAAAAAAAATTATGTTTTACATACATCAAAATATATTCCAAACTTTTTATTTTTAAGAAAGCGGAAACAGGCTCAGAATGATTTAACATCAACCCTGTATATAACTGAATTAATCCACGACTTAACCACTTCCTTTCTATTGTCTCTCTCCTCAGTTCCTAACCCAACTATCACAATAATTCTCGACCTCGAGAAGTGCCTCTGCCAGAGTCCCCCAAAAGCCATAACCAACCCACCCCCTCTCTAACCTAACCCCACCCACCCCACCACAACTGAAACAAGTGACATGCGTCATCAAGACAGTATGAAGGCATTAAAAAAAATATTATCTTAAAATACCAACAAGCCTTGTGGTTTTGTAGTGATTTTTCTTTAAATAAGAGTAAAATAGTCACTATCGACAAAATCTGTGTCGATAGTTTAAATAGTTTGATCAAAGTTTTTATATATAAAAAATGTTACCAGTCAAAATATTAACCCTTATAAAAGTAAAAATGTAAAGAATTTTGAAATACCAAAAATCTCGTCAGTTTATTAGCAAAAATAGGCAGACTTCTATCAAAATTTAGTTACCACAAACCTTACGAGCCTCATATCTAATGATTTATTATCGTTTAATTCAAGTCTCAGATCTCAATTATCAGGTCTAAACACTATTAGATAAATAAAAATAAATATGTATTTATCACCATATATGAACAAAAACATTGCAAGACCTTGCGTTAGAGTTTTTTCAGAAAGATTTTACTGTATAGACAAAATTAAGTTGGCAGCATGAAGGCTTTGCGTTGAATAATCATTTCAGAGGTTCGGACGGGGCTTATATTATTTTCGTATTACAATTTCAGCCGCGCAACACTGGACGATCAATAAAAGTTTTCATAAAGCACTGAAAACATTTGCCATTAGTAGGCTTCTATCTACACATCTGCTAGTTTAAAGGTAGATTAAGATATATACGATTTATACAGGTCAGGCGTGCGTCGTGTCCAAATTAAAAGTTGTTACTTTTCAATAACAGGCAGTGATAGTGATCCTCCCTGCTCTCCTCATTCTGTTACTTGTGCAAGGTTGCCATTCTGTACCCCTGGGCGTGTGTAAAGGATCGGTAATGGAGCAGTGGACTTGGAATGATTGTGTGGGGATGTGCTTTGGATGTACCTTTACGAGCTTGGTGCAGAAGGAATATCCGATCTGGACACCAGAGCTTTGTACGGAAAGGATTGTATAATAATGCTATTGGGCAACAGAAATTTAAAACTGCGGTATAGAAGGACCCGAGGACCCACCACACAATTTCCCCCATAGAAAACCATGAACACCGGCTCAGCAGCTCAGTGCAATGCTCGCCAACCTCCTCTAAGGAGAGGCACTTGATGAAGAAGATAGTGTTGGATGATTCACTGTGGCGATGTCAGTTCATCGCAATCTCAGCTTATCTTCGCTTCTTCCACTTTGTGGGATGTCGAAGAGCGTTCTAGATCAGCGATGGCGAACCAGTGAAACGCAAAAACACTTATTGTGACGTGCACTATTTAGGGACGCTTTTCGCTCCAGATCCAGATAAAAAAATATGGCTTCGTTTACAACCATATTGTGACAAGATGTGATATAAGATTTGACTTAGTAATAAATTTCTCGCCTAAATATCAAACTTCAAATGACTAGCTATCGACAATTTTAATGGCGAGCCGTTAAGACTTATTCTAATAAAATTATAAAAATTCAATATTTTTGACAGCAAGTACATACTTGATATTTTAATCTTTTTTTACATTTTTATTTTGTTTTGTGCGTATTTGAAAATGCCAACACAGAATGTTTGCGAAATAGTCACACAAAACAAAATTAAATTGTGAAATTTCTTTCCTTGAAACAAAAGAAATATCTAAGTACAAAATGCAGATCAATTATGCCAGAATTGAAAATATCTCTAAATCATGAATATTTATGGATCGGCATTCTAATTAAGCTAGGATTTATTTCTTCATTTTGATACAGCGAGATCAAAAGGTTTGCAATCACTGATCCATCCAGCACTACTAAATGTGGATTGATTAGGTCGGTATACGTATACAGACAGCGTTTTTTATTATTACCTTAAAATATAACCAATAATTCACATATTTTATTTTTAACATAATACAATCATTATGTTCAATACTGTACGTGTATTAAAAATTACATTATTTTGAATGCAATGCATAAATGAGTGTATCCAGCTGACGCCACAGAGATATCGAGAGACATATTTATTGTTATCAATTGTGTAGTTGATTCTGAATTGATTTGGTCTTACAAAAAAATATCAGCGCAAAGGCTAACAGTTGACCTCAATTTTATATTAATTATTCAGTCCTTCAAAATATTTCTTCGGGTGTAAAAGTAACGCCTTTTGAGACTGATACTATGAGTTTAAAAACATTGTGTATGCACAGTTGCCAAGCGGAAGGCAAATACACATAGAATAGACCGAACAATAGTAAACTGCAGAATGTGGGGTGCTATTGAGTGTTCCCGGCGGCGAACAGGTTTTATTTTTTTACCTGGGCCATCAAAAGGGAACGTGAACCCTTGACAACGGGTTTTGACAATCGCCTTGCTTTTTGTCAAGATTCCTGTAAAACACCTTGCAGGCTGTACAAACCTAATTGACACATACAAACAAAATAATAACAGCGGTGCTATATTCCATCTTACTGGCACAATCGATTATCTGTGAGCTATTGTCACTTTTTTTTTTTTTTTTTAAGAAATCGTGTCATTTCATTTATTTAATTGTCCCTTTATTTTTCTACATTGAAAGTTAATTTTTTTTACAGAATATTAAATAAAATCATAAATTATATTAAACTATTTTTTAATATATGATAAAAGTCCTCTTTTAAGGTCTTGAAGATGTTGAAAGATTGGATAACAGCATATGCAATAAGTTTATATGTCACATTTTAATTCCGATTAAAAAAGGACTAAACCTTACTCGGAAAAACACATAGTTCACATATAAAAGTATATCAATTAGAAATATAATAATGTCATGGGTAGAAGAAGGAATGTGTCTAACTTTTTGCATTTAATTTTTTTTGATTGGTGCAGTTGATTTTTCGCAAAATATTTAAAAAAAACATGGATTATGGAGAGAGGGCGCTAAACCTGTCAAAGCCTTTATAATTTTGTTTTGTGGCTTTTTATGAATCAAAATAAATCCATCGACCCCTGAGGTCTGCCCACCCCTGCATTGGAGTGTGCATGTGTGAATGAATATCAAACTTTGCAGGATTCACTATGTATTTTGAAAAATTAGTCCGGTTCCCAAATGAGAAAATTGTTACATTTGTCTTACCTTTGTAGTATAGTCCTTTTTATCAAAAAGGTGCTAAAATTAACAAGCATTTATTTTTATCATAATCTATAAATAAATATATATTATTATCGAAGATAGATTGTATCGACATAACACGTGTAGTGATTTTTTATATGAATAATGATAAGTAGAGATAGTAGAATATTTTTTTATAAAATGTACAAAATGTCAGTACTTATCTGTAGCTCAAATAAAATATTGTAGCATAAGGATTTACAAATTTAAATTTAGTTTTATCAATTCATCAAAACGAATTTTGTATGTGTTTTGTTTGTATAATTTTAGTCTATAGTATTTTATCTTTTGCTCTTTCTCTGATGCTTAAGCATTAATATAAATATCATTGAGAAAAATGAAGTCTTGTCTGTCCCTCAACGCCTGATTAAAAAATTATTTATATATGCATCACAGCATCAATATACATCCACATAATATATAATATCGCAGAGCACGAAAAATAAAGAAAAAGACATAAATAAGTATCTAGACTCAAAAATATAATATTTTAAATAAAATATTCTTATGATTTTTCACCGTGTTATATTGTATTTGTGACCGGTTTCGCGTAGTGAGAGCTTGTATATTAAAAGTAAGCAAGTGGCAGGGGAGAGATAAGAGAGATGCAATGATTGTAAGTTGGTAATTTAAGTTTGTATCTTAAATCTATGCTCTCCTTCCCCCTCATGTTAAAAACAAAAAAAAAAAATAAAATTCCAAGATCTATGATTTTTTTTTGTTAATTTACAATAGTTAGGGCTATGCTTACTGTCGCAGGTTGTGGAGCTTACAAGGTGTGGCTTAGGTGGTAGCATACGTGGATTTATTTGATTTCGTTATGCAGAGCAAATATGTATAAAAAATCCACTATTGAGTTAAATAAATAAGTAAGGACTAAATAACTATGCTTACAATATGATGCGTGGCTATTCCCTAGTCGCCTAGTCCTGCGCGCAGGTTGCGGGGTTTGCAAGGTGTGGCTTAGGCGGAAGCGTACATGGATTTCTCCATTTTCATTATTGAGTTTGTGTAGGGGAAATATGTGTAAAACAGCCCTATGTAGCTAAATATAGCCAGTTAGCTACTATTTAATACAATTCCCTGCAACTTGAAACAGATCAATGTGAGCCGCAACGTAGCATTTGACTACTAGCGTACTCTCAGGACAGTTTTATGAATGAACGCCGGTAAAACACTACCAGTGCCATCTAGCGCCAGTTATTTACAGCGTTTTTGAGTCAAATAATACTTTATTTATGTTTTTTTCGTTATTTGATTGAAAATTACATATAAATTATCATTTTAATTATATAAAACATTTAAAATGACTTATTTACTAATATTTTTTCAAATTTTGTGCGTAAAATCAGAGATACTAAAATAAAAGTCTCCGTTGATACTTTTAGCAGTGGTACTTTTTTGGGCAGCCGGATGTAGTTGTTCTGCCATATCGTGTAGGTTTATGCTTGTGAGTTTTCGGGTGTCTTTTACCGGTGCCAACCATTTAGTTATTATTTTATTATACCCATAAGTTATGCGTATGACACAAGAAATGGACGATGACGAGAAGGGGTAAGTCATTATAGTTTCGATTTCTTACGAATGCTCGTTTGCTGAAATGATGTGTCTTTAATAGGTCATGCTGCAGGCTTGGCAGAGTAACCACGTTTCATAAACCCATATATGACAATATTTCGCTGTCTCTACTGTAGGTTTTGCGCTATTTGCGCGGGGCGTGTGTTTCGTAGTCAGATTTTCGTGAGTACGGTCGATATAAAGGCGTCCGAAAAGCGAGGGTCGAACCGGTACAATCTGCCTTCGTCACGTTCGATGCCGGCGAGCGGGCACCGACCCCAAGCCTCTCGTGTCGCCTCAGCGTTGTCGACGGTCATGGCCGAAGCGAATTTTTCAACATTTACCAAGTATCAACCTTACAAATAGCGTATGAGATTATTACCCGCCCCGTAATAATCGAACTTGAAATAGTACATCTACGTTTATTAAGCGAATAATGTCTATGCGGATTTCGATTATTCATATAACTCTATGCTTATTTCGTAGCATAAGGTAGCGGTGATAGCTAATTTATGCAAATGTGTTTTAAAAGTGAAGTATGCACCGTTTACAGATCTAAATCCAGTATACATGACCGACAAACCGTTTTATTTGGTTTCGTAAAATAAGATATATTGATAACACCCCAATCTTGACATTTTTATCAATTCATTCCAAGTACGTATTATCAATTATTACTATACTTACTCATTTTCAGTGTGAGTCGATGCTATAATTGCATATTTTTCTGTGATTTTGATACTCGCAAATGTATCTACATTCAATATGACATTTGTTTATTTATCCATGTAATATGAAAGTATTCCATTATATGTTAAATAAATTAAAATATTTTATGAGAATGATTTGCTATTACAACTTTCAATAATTTGGGGTTAAATAAATAATAAAATAAGCATATTATTCCAAAATAATATTTGATGCGAGTAATGCCAAAAATAGAATTCACTCAACATCATTTAGCTGCATCCGCTTATTGATTATATCAATCAGACATTGAGCTATAACATAATGCACAGTTGAACTGATCTAGAAATAATGTCAAATTATAATCCTTTCACTTTCTAAGCATCATGCCTACTTCATCATTGCTTGAACTTGGAAAGTAACAAGAGAAATCTCACACTAGATTTCAAATATTAACATGTACATGCATTTTTTTGTGTATCATGTTCCAGTTTATACATTATATACTGAATATCTAGTTCATGCAACACAAAATTATTTTCTTGCATTCATTTCCAAATCTGTGTGCATTCCCTTTGGAACAGATATACTTCTGAAAATAGTTTCTCTCAAACATTCTAGCTAACTCGTTGAACACACTGATAATATGCCGTTATCACTTATATCTTGATCACTAAGCAAATACAACTCAGTTATAATATGATGATCGCTGTGAATGAAGTGAGCCCTATATTAAACATAGCGTTGTTGACTGATTTTTAATGTTTGCATTTTTATTATTACGGTTTTCTACCAATACTTTTGTCACTCCCAGAGATAAGAAATAGTTGTGAGAAGGCAATATTTTTTTTGTAAACCAATATTTTGCATCTAACTTTTCATAAGTTCAGTCATGATTATTTTAGTTTGTCTTTACTTGATAAGTATATTTAAAAATATTATTTAATTCCCATTTCTGCATCAATTTCTCTTTTGGCTTTCTCTTCTTGATGATGAAAAATTCGTGAAAAGTCCCTGGGAATTTGACTTGTCTGATGTGATGTTCTTCATTTATATTTCATTACAGTTATATTGCATCATACATTTTGCAAACGTGATAATATAATTTTCAATAAGTATAAATATATAAATGCTATAACATTAACTTAACTCCTAAGATCTACTGCTCAAATTCATTATTTGTGACACTTAAAGAATAATACATATACAAATGCACTTTTAGTGTTGTCATCTCTTTTTTCTCACAATTGCGAAACTATAAATAACATAGGGTTTGTTTTATTCATGATCATCGTAGGTCTAAACCGCATAGCTAGAAATAGTGTCAGTGATGTACTGATCAGATGCAGCACGCTGGATTGGCTGTGAGATGTATTTGGTGGCTTTTGTTTGTTTTCTGTTTCAAGCCTATTTTGCCGATGTGGTTTTGGCTGCTACTATTACAAGTAAAATCAATAACACGGTTTCACATAATTTATGCTAGAATAATTGAAAGAAGCCCCGCCCGACAGAGACCTCAATGAAGAACATATTCATAAGCCTCAATAATACTAAAACTAGTATATTTTCGATTTATCTTGTGTATTGGCTCTCTGACAGAAAACTGTTTGTCGGTGGCCTATCATGGGAAACTACTCAGGAGAATCTTCAACGCTACTTCTCCCACTATGGAGATGTCATTGACTGCGTTGTTATGAAGAACAGCGAGTCTGGACGTTCCCGTGGATTTGGCTTTGTCACTTATGCCGAACCCTCGCTCGTCAACGTCGTTCTCAACAATGGCCCGCACACCCTGGATGGAAGGTAACTCACTATACTAAGTGCTTATAAACATTTATTTAACTACACATTGGCAGGAATGCCTGGCTGGGATCAACCCAAAGTTATAAATTTGATTGGTATTTAATCTCAACTGTTAAGTGTTGAGCCATCAAGCCATGAGTTTTTTTATAGTTATTTTTTTGTAGAATTTCTTTTTTTGCAAATGATGAAATTTTATTTTTCTGTAACCTGCAAATATTACATTCTTTTCATTTGTTACAAAAAGGATATGACTAGATTTAAATTAAATAACAAGTATAAACTCAATTTTAAAATGCCTCATTGAGGAGAAAGTGACTCACCCCGTAACAATCTTTGTGGTGGCTGTGTTATTAGTTATTGGAGGAAATTGTGTTATTCTTCATTCGAAGCATTCAATTCAAAAGTAAAAGCCCATACGCTTCAACACAAAACACCTTTTATTATGTCAACTCTTGCTGTTGGGACAGGTGTAGCATAATCTCACAATAATAAATGTGTCTGTTTTTGTAAGCATGCACTATGCAAGGGTTTACAATATTTTTTGAGTAGTTGCAGATAATAAATTGTCCACAATCCAGGCAGTGTCCAAATTAGGTTGTCGTTTGGGGGCGTTCAGGTTTGTGGGACAGAAAATATCATTTTCAAGAAAGAGGAACTTGTTTTTAATATGACTTCCTTTCAAAGAGAGTGAAACATTGTCTAACTGTGCTAACTTCGTTTTAAATCAAATGTAAATTTGTAGAATTTAAATCTCTATGAGGGCTCCTATCATTGGATTTGCTTTAGTTGAAAACTGTGACCAAAGACGAGGTGTTATCAAACAGCAGCAGAGTTGACATTTTAGTTCCAAACCTAAATACGATCTTGAGAGGTTCCAACCCATTGAAACATTTTAAAGTGACGTTGAATGAGTATTTTTTATTATCTATTTACATGGCACGGGGCCAGCACTTTGCTTGGGAAATAATAATAACTGAATAAAAATACACAACTTCCTAAAAATTGGCAAAAATACCTCCATGACTTATTTCTGTACAATCCCACGGAAGGTAGAGCCGCACGAGTCTGGGTCGTACCATGCTGTGCCACCTCTGGCCTGCCTCATGCCAACCTAGTTAGCTTCCTCATTTATAGTCCTAGATGTCATGATATTGCTCTATACTAATTTAAATGGATTTCATATTAAATGTGTATTATGTTTGAAAAATAATTCCATTTATATTTTGAGCATTTGACATTCAAGATTTTGAATAATGTCAGTAATCTGCTTAATTGAAAGATTATTGATTATAAATTGCTTGAGTCAAATTTAAAGTAAAATTTATTAGTGCATCTTTTGTGAAGTTTCCTTTAGGTTTGTGATATTCTCTATATTAATATGTACAAAGTTTATTTGTGATGTTTACTTATTTAATTAGTCAACAATATAAATATTAAGTTTATAATCGACACGTCACTTTCTCTTCAGTAAAAGGCAATAATTTTAACAGTGTCTTAATGACTCATTATTTTTATTTCTAAACCTAGTGTGCTTACAAATTATCATTTAATCTAATTCATCCTTGCTGATAACTATTGTTATGTCCAAATATAAAACGTTTCCATTAGATTTAAACCACAAATATGCACCGCAGTGAAATCTTAGTTTCCATACTGAGAATGTAATGTGCATTGTTCTTGTATGTTTGCAAAGAGCATACGCACTTGACAGTACTTGTATGTAGACTATACTGGCCCTTTGCCTGAATCTGAGTTCTGCATGATCAATTTTCCAGTTCAAACCTACTTTCAAATATTATACTACTGTGTAATTTTTGTTTAGGATTGATTTTGCTGTGTTTTATCATTGCAATGATTCACATACACATGACATAGATTAAATTCAATCATAACAAATTATTGCAAAACTGTACTTCTTAAGCTTCATTCGTATTTTTGAAGCTTTAGTTTTCTAGTCAAGTTTTATTTATATCTAAATAGCACACTAAATTCATTGTATTTTAAAATTATTGTAAAACATTGTGTGTATATTTTATAAATTATTTGCTGTTTGAGTGATATTGATGGCAACATCATCATGTGTATTGTAAGTTTTTACAGTGTAGTTTTTGCATGTTGAATTCAGTATTTATCTTATTTCACTGAATCAGGTCAAGTTTTTATGCTATCTCAGTTGTATTATGTTAGAGATATATTTTTATTGCATTTCAGGCAGTGGCGAAACATACACACCGTGTAAAATGAATTATTTTAATATAAAATGTTAATTTTTTCACGTCACAGAGACTGATCTGCCTGTTTCTCACTCGAAAAGTATGCTTTGAAGTTCTTGTAATGGCCTTTGTCTCCAGTACCAAGCTTCATTCCAAAGAATGTGTGATAGTTTTTCCATCTCAAGGTTTTTCTCTCCATGTATTGCTGATGGTGAAATATGCCTAATTGAAAAGATGCCATTTCTGAGTTTCATGATCAAGTATCACTAGTGTGATGTTTTATTATGATACAAGGCTAGAAACATAAGTTTTTGGATAAAAATCTAAACATAATTTTTTAAATTTACAACTTATTGGAGTACCTACGAGAATATGAATTCTTTTGCCCAGGATTTTTGGTATTTTGAAATAAAATACATATATTTTCTGAAATCTGGTTGTTTCTGAGAAAGTGCTTTCTTTCAAATTGACATCTGTAAAGCCATTTTATGTTCATTCAGTACATTATCAGTCACTGTAAGTATGATTAGGTACAATTATTTTATACTTTGTTTTTTTTTTGTAATTTCTTATTATTATTTATTAACTTTTATATTGAGATAAAATATGAATAAACATGATCTGATTGAGTTAAATGAGTAACACTTGGGAACATCACATCCACAAGCATGTGTGCAGAACCCTGTTGAAATAATCTAAATCTCAGAAGCAATACAGACAAGTGATTATGAAACTGTATTTCTCAGGACCATTGATCCGAAGCCGTGCAATCCGCGCACTCTCCAGAAGCCCAAGCGCGGTGGCGGTTACCCTAAGGTTTTCCTAGGGGGATTGCCTTCAAACGTCACAGAGACTGATCTGCGTGTTTTCTTCTGCCGCTATGGAAAAGTCATGGAAGTTGTCATTATGTATGACCAGGAGAAGAAGAAGTCTCGCGGTTAGTGGTGAACCTTTATGTTTTCTATGTTGATAGCTCCAGCACATAAAACCTAAACTGTATTTTTTTAATTACCAGAAAACGATTAATATTTTTCTGAAATTTAATAATCTTGAATAATGTACTGAAATACTAAAATATTATATTTAAACCTATCTAATTTTGAGATATTATATGTTGGGGGTGTCAGTATTACCTTTGATTAAATATAATACTAGCAATCTTGATGTGCATTTGAAATAACATTTATGCTTATATTTTTGTTTAAATTCACTATCAATATCTGATTTCTCAAATACAACATATATTTCTGAGTTTCTTGATAATTTTTTTTTGTAAAGATATTGCGAATTGATTACTCCAAATAAACTGTACCTCGGTGCTTATACAGAAGATTATAATTATTTAGGTTTTTCTTTTTATTCTATCAATATGCAGTACAATTTGTCATTGGCTACCGGTATTAGAGTATTGCTGTGTCTGGTTTCGATTTATCTTTTGAATTGAATATTAATGTACATACTGCTAACCAGTGGCAATTTATTATCAGTATATACAGTTATTTCATTTAAAATCAGCAAGTTTGGTTTTGACCAAATATTTTGCTTACTTTTCTAAGAATCGTAATATTTTTCACAACTCTGGAATTCTGTGACGCATACAAGTAAATTCTATATGTATGCAATTTTTTATTATATGAGTAGTAGAGATTCATTTATATTAATATTCAGTTTGGATTGAATTTAATATTTTCCTAACAAATTATCATTTCAAGCTTTAAGATGCCCGCATATGATTGATTGTGTCTCAGATATGTTGGTAACAATAACTTAGTGTGAAGTTGCAGTTTTTGGTTATTGATAGGATTGGTAATGTTGCTCATGTAATTTTTATATAAATTTAATATTTTTGACAGAGAGTACTTGGTGGAATTCCATTTTAATATTTATTTTAATACCAACCTTTCAACTTTGGCATTATCACTCAGATTCTCTGTTTGATAATGCCAACGTGAAAGGTTGGCGAAACCGGTCCCAAATAAAAACGAACATGTGGAAAATCATTCAAGTATTTAATTAAAAAAAGGAAAATAATAATTTTTATGGCACATGAAAGCATTTCTATTTTTTTTTTGCAGGTTTTGGGTTCCTCTCATTTGAGGAAGAAATATCTGTGGAGCGTGTTACTCAGGAGCACTATATTAACCTGAAAGGCAAGCAGGTAAAACCATTCAACATTTAAGCATTATGTAATCAAGTAATTAATTGATTTGGTGTCCGGGCTAAATTGTTGTAATACTCAGGCACAAATAAATAATAAAAATAATAAAAAGTTGTTCATTCATGTCAAATTCAAAATTGACCTTCAAACTAGGAAAATAAAGAGAAGTAATATTTTAAATAGACACTTGTCCTGTTTTAAAATTGTAAAAGAAGAAGTCTTATCTTGGTCACTATTGAACTTAACAAAATGTTTCCAGGTGGAAATAAAGCGTGCTGAACCGCGTGATGGCTCAGGCGGCGGCGGCAAGATGGGCGGCGGAGGCGGGGCGGACGGAGGCCAGTGGGGCCCGCCTGCTGGTGCTCCCATGTCAATGATGCAGGGACACAACGGTCAGATGGGTGGTCCCCCTCTCAACATGCCAATTGCCGGCCCCAACATCATGCACAGGTTTCTGTCCAAAACTCGACATTTATATTATTACTAGAGAAATACTGATGGAACTGGTTAGTGGTTGAAATTACGAACTAAAACTTGACTGATCGCCTCGCACTATTCAAATATAACTTAAGGAAATATATTGAAAAAAAATGTGTTGAGAGTTAGCACATGCTTCCATGTGACTTGTAGTAGTGATAAACATGCTGCATAGGAAGTGGCTAATTACGCTAATGGTATTGATCAATTACTGATTTATATGGTTATCATATGCAGTGCCGTGTGCCGAGTGCCGTGAACACAAAAATGGAGCTAATTGACAAGAGTCAATTTATTATTATTCAGTCATTTTGCATGAAATGTGATATCTAAGTTTACAAATATACTTGTGTGGTATTTCAGCTACCAAGGCTGGGGCACTAGCCCGGGACAGGGCTCGTATGCTGGTTATGGCACGCCCAGCGGGCCTGGCTCCTACCAGGGCTGGGGAGCTCCACCTGGTCCACAGGGGCCTCCACCGCAGTGGGGCAATAACTACCAGCAGCATCCGCCGCAGACCCAGGGATACGGCAGCTACGGTACGGGTCTAACGTATTAACTGACCTGAACACTTCACACAGAAACAATCAATTCATTTTTTTTTTTTTAAAGGGCTTTGCTACACTAATGTTATACAAAATACTTTTTATAGAATTTATATAAAGTCTAAATACTCATTGTTTATTTTATCAGTTTATAAGCAGAATGAATTCAACTGTCATATGAACGGCTAACATGTGGTGGGCAGTATTATCTCAATCAAAGAAATACTTTAATAATAATATTCCTGGATCTGTTCCTAACACATTTTATTATGTTTCTGACACTTTCATTCGGAAATTGAAACCATCTTCAGAGAATGAATAGTGTAATTTGGTTTTGTATTTATATGGCTTTAAACACATCGATTACCCTGAGAATCAGTTGGGTGGTCATTTGTGCCCAGGAAACTGTCCCTTGGTGTTGTGATGAAATCACCAGTCTAAAGATAAAGATGATTCCAATAACATCAGTAAGAAGTTACTACTGAAATGCAGCTTTACACCCAAGATTCTTATTCAATCAACAATCGTAGTCAGAACATGAAAACAAAAGTTATACTGCAGATTCTTATGTGCTGTTAGTTCCATTTCAATGAAGACTTACTAGAAATGTTTACAAAGAATATTTTATAACTTATTTAGATCTTTACGATGACCAGACCGTGTAGCAGAGCCCTAAGGTTTGTTCTTTTTGTTCCCCTGTTTCCCCACAATAATCAAGAAGTTTATCCACATATTTTCCAGTTTAGTTGATATGTGTATATGTTTTCTATAATCAACTACTGACTACTGTCTGCATACATTTATTTTAGTTAGTATGGTTAATTAAATTTCTAAAAAGACCTATGCTTATAATTTGATATTTTTATTTATTAGTTTGATTTGTAATAATTTATTAAAATGACATATATAAAATATTTGGAGTCATATCTGATTTGTGACTAAAATAACTTATAAAATGTATGGAAATATAAATTTCTTGGCTTTCTGGATGGAAACGAAGCAGTAGCAATCACACCTTACAAATTTGACTAAAACTTCGATGCATTGTGACTATATTCACAGAATTTTATTTTCTGAATTTTGTCAAACATGCTATTTGTATTGGTTTTCAAATGTTACATTGAACTAGATATTGCTCAACAAAGCTGATAATTGTAAATGTAATTTTTTAAATATTGTTTTTCTATTTAAGCTTATAATGGAGTTGGATGAAACCAGAAATGTTTCGTGTAGCTTGGTCACTGTTGATTGCATAAATCCACTATTAATCATTATCTAAATCCTCTTCTAGAAGCTTTGTTATTTTTTTGGGTAGTATTTAATTTTTTTGTTCGGTATTTTATTAATCTGTTGGTATTTTTGATTTGCTGCCTTATTCCCTATATGTTTATTTGACTGGTGGGTTCTGAAAGCAGCCTGTATGAGTAAAAACAGATGAGGTCAACTCGAGTACAAATTACGGGAGGCATCCGGCCTTGCTGACTTTAATGAGCACCGTATTGTGGGCAGGTCCTGCGGCCGCGTCGGGGGGGGCCACTTGGAACAACTGGAACATGGCGCAAAACTCCACTTCCACGGGATCTGGTTTGTATCCCGACTGGGCCGTTAATCCACCCCAAGCCTTGTAACTTCTAACTTCTCTAATCAAAACTCTCGCCGCAGAGATGTGTATGTAAAACTGACCATTCTTCAAATCATTCAATAACCTGCACTTGGGTTTTTAATATATCAGCCAGTGCTAACTTAAGCGACGGTGTTTAGTAACGATGGAGTGTTTTACATTTAACATAAATTCATGGACTCTTAATATTGCCAAGTTGACATGTGATCTGTAGGAATTATTGCGAGGTCGCAAGGGTGCTGTCTAGCGTGCTTGTGACTCATGTGGACTATTGTCGGTGTTCTCTGATAAATAAGATTCTGTCGTCTGTGTGTGTATCTTCATTCTTTTCGGTGTTATATTTTACTCCTGCATAGGTACATTTGTTGACTACTTCACTGCGGCATTATACAGACTGCTGCTTTATCATCTTAGGTTATTTTTCGCTTTTATCATTTTCAATTACACAAATATACCCACATTACTCATTCTCTGTATATAAACTGAGTTTTACCTTACGCTAATTAACTTTTATTACCAATGTATCAATTGTAGACATTTCACAACTCTTACTTTCCCCTCTAGGAGTGTTGATATATTTAAAGTAAGAAAGTATGAAGTTATCCATACGGGCTCTTGTCATGTTTGTTATGTTTGCTACATTTGAAGGATAGTCAAAATCACTTGAAAATGAATTATAAAAGCTCAAAAACTTTGCTTCGAAATAACTGTAATCTTTCATAATTTTGAATAATATTTCACCAGTCTATTGTGCTATTTTAAAACCTTGAGATGAAAGTCATGACAATCCTTTGAATAATATTTAGAATAGTCGTTCTAATGACACAAAACAAAACCCTTGAAAAATTCAGGATTTCAAAAATACATAAGTTTGAGAAAATCTACTGATGAGGTGTGTTGTGGGTTGCAGGTGAGATGTACGGACGCGGCGGAAGTGGCGGCGGAGCTTCAGGTGCGCCGGGCTCCCTGGGCGGTGGGGGCGGCGTAGGCGGGGGTGTGGGTGGTGGCGGCAAGCCCGCACAGGATTACGGGGCCTACCAGCAGTACCCGCCGGCGCAGTACCAGCAGCAGGACCAGGTATGACCTGCCCCCCCTTTACCTCCTGCTTGTGGTACGTTCCTCACCTCTTCTTAAATGCTATCAATTTTTCCCCTCAAATTCTTCAGCTACCAGACAAAAATAAAATTTACCAATGCCTCAATATTTACAACTTATCGCATGAAGTCTGAAATATAATTTATGAAAAAAATAATTTTCATAATAAAATAAATACATTTCATATCAACTATCGAATGATTAAATAAATGCAATAAGAATATATTTTTTTTATGAATTAAAGAATATCTGATCCTGCATTTCTTATTGATATTTTGACTTTCATTTATATTTGCAACAAACTTAAAATATAAATTACTCTAAATTGTATGTATTAGGTGAAATCTATACATATAAAAATGTTGAAACATTTCACTTGTCCATTATTTAATTTAATCCACAAATAATTGAATATGTAAGTTGATTATACTAACATTATTTAGTATTTGGTAACATTGAAACTCCATTTGACCATAGTAAATTGTATTTATTTCATAAAAGATGTATATACCAATAGTATAATTCATAATAAATCTTGAATGATGTTTCTGGATCAGAGAATCGTCTTGTGTAAGGTGCTGTTTGGTTGAAAAAGTCTTGGGTGTGCCTGACATGCTTTGTGGATTGCAGAGCTCATCGTACGGTGGAGTGCCGCCGCGGTCATACGGTTCGGCGGGAGAAGGCGGGTATTCGGCAGGAGTGGCGCATCCGACACACCAGGCCAGCTCCCAGCCAGGTCAGCTGCCGCCACAGAAACACTTCGACTTTAACAAGGAGTGGCCCGCGTCATGACCGCCACACCACAAGTGAACCTCCCCCCCCTCCGCGCAGTCCCCGCCCCTCCCCTCCTGTCCGCCGTTGCCCGGGAGAACGCTGGCCTATAATATTTAGCTCGTTATTTTGAATTATTATATATATCGTGTCGCCGTTTTTGGTCTATTTTATAAAGTTATTTTTTTTTTTTTCCATCTTACGCTTTTGGGCGTCGATGTTTTTTTTATCAAGCCCGTTTCTTAACCTTACCTAGGATGTTTTGTGATGTTGTAGCCTAAGTTGATGTATTTTTTGAATGGAAGCTGTGGAGCGGGTAGTGAAGCCCGGTACGGAGCTGTTCGCGCACGAGGACGGCGACTCCCCTTAGTTTGTAAATGTTGCTTTCATTGCTCGCGGTGACTCGCTCGTGGCACTGTGGACCACCGGCTAACGAATCAAGGTTCATGAGATGGAAACTATGTAACTCGACGATAACGGTTGATATATACTTTTATATCGTGTTTTTTCATTGGTGATTTATTTTAGCGATTGTTTCTCGACCCGGCGGTCCGCGCGGAGCGGAGGAATGAGTGGGTGAAGCCCACGGTCTCGGAAGTGACAGACGACATAACCTGCCTAGTTTTGACATTAAAGACCTACATTTAAGATATAAATATTAGATCCTCGGTTATATATCCCTAGACTAGAACTGATTAGGATTAAACTTATGCTTTAATTGTAAATTCACCACATATGTTTATTATTGCAGATGATTGCGTTGGGTTGTTTTTTCTTTTATTTATACGAATCTGACAGACGAACATAAGTTAACTAATTTTAAGCCTCACACGCTCAAGTCGCATAAGCATAATGATAAAGTAAAATATGTTTAAATAGCATAAAAGTAACTTAACCTAATCTACAATCAAGTGAGACGAAATATATAAATTGGCAATGGTACATTGCCAGCCGTATTTAACTACTATTTTAACAAAACTTACACCAAGTATAGGAAATTGTATAAAGAATAAGGAGCCTAGGGAATATGAGTCGGGCCAGAGGCCCGGGCGCGCCAATCAAACTCATCTAGTATAATAATATACTTAATGAAGATAATAATCGCTTATATAGCTCTTCCTTATTACATAATGCCAATTAAGTGTTTGTCTCAAATAATTTGTACAGTGCTCTGTCGGGCGGTTGAGCTTTCTAATTACGACTAGTGCGGTGCATAGTGGGGTAGGCGAAGTGGTCAGTTAGGCTAAGGGCTACCGAGTAAGGACGTTGGTGGGCGACTGCTGCCTTGTGACTTTGATTGGCGACCGGCCCGCGGCGCTCTCCCGCTGCATATTTGTTATAAAATAGTTTATTTTATTTACTTTGTTGTGATGTTAATATCTATATTCACCTATGTATATGTAATTTATGGATTTAAAACAAAATGAGGTACCTAATTAACTTTTAATTCTTACAACTGTAATTGCTACGTCATTAGGAGTGAAAGATTAGGTTAATATTGGGGAAGCGTTGAACATCTAGCGTAAAACTTGTGTGTGACTTGTGAAGACTTTCTTCTTCATTTTTGTCTGGGAGTATTGATATTCAGTCATTATATATACTTAAATATATGACTATTTATTTTTATTACATATTCTTGTTCAAATTTTATCTCTGATGTAATATTAGGATGATCTCTTAGCGCGAGCTGGGTGCGGAGTAAGCTTGTCCGTTATCATTTTTGTTAATAAATTTTTGTTAATATTATTTTAGTGAGAGAGACTTTATATTCGAGGGTAGAATCATTTAGAATATTGCATGCACGCTTGGGATATCGTAATGCCTTATCAGTTGACTCTCCACGTGGCGACCCGCTGACCTGCGGCGCCGCGCTTCTGTGTTCTGTGTTCTGCGTTCTGTATTCTGTATTATATTACTCCATGGAACGCGGCTCGGGCGGCCGTCAGCGCTCGCTCCGCGACTAATCGTATAACTTAATGGAATTAAAGCTAGTTGTTGAATTATAAAACAAGTAATAAAATTTATCTTTACGGATATAGATGAGAGTGCAAAATGGTTTTATTGTATAGAAATTTATCGGATGATTTAAATGAAATAGGTAGAAAAATATGTAAGATTGTTACTTGATACGTTGTCTGTCCGAGAGCCGGTGGGGCGCGTGGCCCGCGTGGGCGCAGGGTCGAGAAGCACTTTTATTTTATATTGCTTTATTTATATAATATTTTTCCTTTAGTATACAAATTGACATTTAATATTATTAACTATATTACAAAGTGAATGTGTTGTAGGTTTATGAGAATATTATACAATAATACACAGTTCATTAGTGTCCCGCAGATGTACTGAAGAGCCCAAACGTACACATCGGTTATAGCTGGTGCATCCTAATCATTCAATTAATCATGGAACTAGAATGTTTGTGTAGTGACCTTTGAAGCAATTATTGAAAAATCATATTATGTAACACTATATGCTATATATATATAAAATTATATAAATTTAATTAATCATTTAACTATCGTAATTAACTAATTATCTGTTGAGTCGCCGTCAGCTCTAGGCGGCTGTATATGTGACGTCGGCTAGGCTCGAGAGGCCGTAGTCCGCACTAAATTACACTTTTATTGTAACGTTACAAATATTTTTAAATTGCAAAGCAGGTATTACTCATTAACATTTTAATGATTATTAGTAAAATTTATACATTAATGAAATTCTCCTATTGTATAATGCACAGACACATATTTAAAGTAAAGTATAAACTTAGAGCGAGTTGTTATTTATTTGTCTTAATTAAAGTTTTTTAATTATTCTTAACAGTATAGTTAAATAACGGAAAGTACATTACACCCGCGATTTTTAGGAAATTTTCGACTGATGTACAGACACATGATATATTTACCGAATAAGTTTTACCTATTAAAAATAATTACGGTTAACTTGATAACATTTAAAATAATTACTTTATATTAGTTGGTACACTCTGAACACATCGGCTGCGAGACGGCACGCAGGAGGAAGTCGGCTTTGCTTGTCGTGTCTCCGGCAAGGAGTGTGTCTGCCCGTGTGCAACAAACATCATATATTATATTACCTTAATGTCAAATCAAAAATTCAAATAGACTTGTATAAGTTAACTTTATGTTTATTATAAATTATGATAGAAGAGAACGTCCTACCTAAAATAATTAGTTGATTACGGTTTAAATTATTAATTTAATAAAATTGTTGTGTGAAATTGAAGTATTGATAATTATAATTGTACACATGTTACATTTACATGAGATACTTTACTAAGTAGCAACTGCATTGGATAGGTGTTCTTGGGTATGTTAGTGTAGCCTTTATATATGTATCGTAATTAGATACTGGTTCAGTAGACTTTATATTAAGCTTTCTTTAATTAATGGATTAATTACTGGTTTAAATATTAATATTACCACTTGCAAATATTTGAGATATCTTATGGATTATATATCTAATTTGTAAGAACATTATAAAACGTAGATAAACAAGGAAAATTTAAAATAGAAAATTGCATTTTCAATTTTGAAACCTTCCATCCATTCGACTCCTCATTTGTGTACATAAATTTATTTCATTTTTATTAAACGGCTTTTTTTGATCATTTTAATTGAGTAATTATAATTATTTTGGGTTTTTCTCGGATGAGGCTAGCCCTGGCGGCTGACTCGCTGATTTTATCATAATATGGTAGCATAAAGTTTTTCTTATCCTGAGTGCTCACGCTTGCTCTTCAAATACTACTTTTTTATTTGCATAAATTGAATTTACGTCACAAATGTTTTCCTCATTCCCTCCCCTCTCCCATTCATAAGGCTTATCATAATAACGGGTTGTTGAGAGTGGAGAGACTAGCAGGTACGGCCACTCACTGGAAACTCAACATTTCGTGTGAGCTCCAGGCAGATATAATCTTGTACTCACGCTTCTCTTTGGCTGACCGCTTGCACGGTGACCATTCAATACTGAATTTAAAGATTATAACCTGTATTGCTTAGCATCTGATGTTAAGTCTCTCGTGATGATCACTTTTTTCACGTTGAGTCAATTTAGCCAGCTATCAGTGTATAGAAGGTACCGCCTCGGTGAAGCGGAGGCGAGAGGGGCTCCCGTTGAGTCGCCTCCGGTAAGTGGGCAAAACCTCCATTTCTCATTCAACCCGGATTCGATCATTACACATCATATTACAAAACAAAAATAAAAGGAAAAAATGGGTTTAGTTATAAGTGATTTTGTCTATTATTGAAAATAATTGAGTTTAAAGCACATTAACATTTTTGTCTTAATATTAAAAGAATCATTCTTTTTTCATTCATTTAATAATATATTGTAATAGTTTTAAGTATTAATTAGTTTATTTTGATGATTTAATTGATATTGCTTATTCACATACCATAATATTATACCCAAGCTCCATATTCTTGGCATTTTATCAATTGCACAATATAGAAACTAATTTTGAATTAACCCTAGAACAAAATATGACAATAAAGTTAATTATGAAGTATTCCTGTTAAACTTTGTTTTCTACCTTCGAATCTATATTTTCTAAGGGATAGCTTAGAGGTGTGGGTTACTAATCATTCTTACTTCGGGGCTGTCCTATCTTCAGTAGAGCAGTAACAGTCTGCAAACCCTCGAGCTTCACGTAACACGAAGAGGGGAATTCTTCCTGAGAACTTCAAACTGGACTTGAAATTCCTTTACATAACATTTTGATTCAGGCTTCTAGGTCTATCTAATATACACTAGATAAAAGTACTTTTACGATTTCTTGCTTTACTAAAAAAAATGTTAACATAGGGAACTTTTGGGATATCTTGTGCCGTTCCTTGGGTGTGGGTTTACTCATTTGTCGGAATAAAATGATAGTCACTACTGAGTGATATAATGGGCCTGTTTCTTCCATGACAAAGACATAACGCCTGAGATTCTTAACAAGATCTCCCAAGAGGATCTCGCTTCGGCCAATCATTACGGACAGCACGGCGACCTCGGCTCTATAGGCTACTAAGGTAAGACAACTTTGTCTAATTCTAAATTAAATTTTATAAGACCGCATTTCAGTGTCTAGTCTCTTAAGTTTTTTTTTTGTCATTGCGGTATGCCAAATGCGATGGCAACCTTGCAAAACTCGCGGAATTATATTTTCTCACAGTTAATAAAATTTTCATTTCAAATTGATTGTGGGTTGACCCCTGGATTTTTCGGCTATGTCTGAAATAAATATATTCACGTTTTAAATGACTCGAATCTGATTATGTTAAATAATATCATATTGCATGATTTTAATCTATACAATGCTATTATGTATTCTTGTGAAATTTTTGCATTACTTAAGTCCTGCTTCTTTATTATTTTTCTGATTCTTAACATCTTAGTTTTGCTAATTCCAATTCCTAATTTATTCTTCTAAGTGTTTTTTTTTTCTTTGCATTTATTTTGATTTTTAATTTGTGAAAGATCCAGTTTCTCTATCTATTAACAATGATAATCAATATGATATTTTATATATTTTAGGCGTACATGATTAATCATCTTGCTTATCAAACATCACTACGGTGTGTTATTTAGTGTAGCAGAAATAGCTGCGTAAATATATATATTTATATATATAGAAAGTATCACATTAAAAATAATATCTATATATTATTTATCATGTCTATACATATATTTTAGGTAATTAAATGGTAATGTAGATTTATTTATATATTCATAATCTTGTATTTTGTTGATGCAATTTAAGATTTGTCTTTACACTTTTTATTATTTTTGAAATTATTGGAAATTTAGTCAAAAAAATTATATGAATACAAAAATTATGCTCTCCCAATGGATATGAGGAAGTATATTGAGAGCACTGTAGTTTTGGCGTATGATCACGTGAGATATACATGGTTACTTGTTAAAATACAAAAATAGTGTTTTAAAAAAAAAGTTCTTGAACTATATGTTAGCTTTTGAAGAAGTGAGTTGAATATTTCATACTTAATTTGTTAAAGCAAGTTGAAAGAATTCAGCTTAAAATTTATATGAATTACTACTGTAGATATTGTTGAATTAATTTTTTTGTAATTTTACAGCCAATCAGGTTACATTTTATTAACTAGTAGATTATTGGATCTTTCACTCTAGCTGAATGCCATAAGTTGAGTTAATGCATGCGTTGTGATATGAAGTGCTGGAGGCAGTGGAGCCTAGAGGGTGATTGTGTACTGTGCTTGCAGAGGTGACGACTACAGAGGACTCGGAGTACAGCGGAGGCTCCGGGGACGGGGCGTACCAGCGCTCTGCCAAGCGGCACCACGGCACCACCAACGGCCAGGCCGCCTCCTACCACCCCTACCGACGCTAGACCTTCTCCCGCCGCATCCTAAAGCAACATTACTTATTTAAATCTACCCAGGCAGTGATAAATAATCTGTGAATTAACGTACCATAAGCGAGTGTATTTAAAGGGTTAATTTCATGTTATACTGATAGTTTTGTACATTTAATATTGGGTAAATGTTTTGGTTGTCTATTTAGAAATCTTATAAATTTAAATGTACGTAATATTCTTAGTTGTATTTTGTTGTCTCGATATAATGATTCATACGCGATATGTATAACGAATCTTCTCCATTAGCATAATGACAGTCTGAGGGCAAAACCTCAGATTTTGAGCCTATAAATTGCGAAGTAAGAGCTCAGCGAGCTGCAGCCTTATGTAGGTAGTTTGAATTTTTAGATATAAACTGTATTCGCAGAACTGTCAGGGATGGAGAAATCTTTGATAATTTGTAAACACATTTTAGATGAATAATTATTGTAATGACAAAATTGAATTATAACGTAAGTCACCCAAGTTCGGAAGTATTAGATACGATTAGCTTTAGTGTAATGAGCTCGTGCAGTTGAGGTCGGGAGGCATCGAGGGCTCGTCACCGATTAAGTTGCGCTCGGCAGTGGTTGGGGAGTGGTTTCTAGGATTCTCGCAGTACGTCGGCTGCCTCGTGGTTTATGTTGTTTTTTCGTATTTAAAGTCTTCCTATTTAGAAGTATGACATTTTAGATTCTACTTTGTTTTTGATTTGTTGTATTACTGTAGCGGGAAGGAGGGCGTAGGTAACGATGTTTAAAGCAATGGTCAAATATTTATGTAAATCAATCTTAAAATTAACACTTTCTCACAAGACTTTGAAACATTTATTAATTGGTAATTTATTGATAAGTATTAGTGTAGTGTCCTTGTGGCTTGATGATATTTCAATTACTAATGCTAATTATTTGCTGTTACTTTTTTTTTTCACAAATGTTTAGGTATACAATAGTTGCAATGGTAATTTGTAAGCGTTTAAATTATAAGTAAAATTTCAAATTTATTATTATACATTCTCGACTTAATATTGTCAAGTAAGAATAATTTGATAAATACATATTATATTGCGTTGGTGCTAAACTTGCCTATCCTCGGAGGGACGAGGACTCGCAGACTGGCTCGAGCGGGGACAGGGCGAGTCGCAGATATTAAATTATGTAGTTTAGAAATTTTCAAATGATAAATCACTATAAATATATATTTTTCTGAATTCATTTATAACATTAAATTAGTTTAGAAATTATTACTTTTTAATGAGCTCTGATATTTGTAAGTTACAATATACCAAAACTTAGTTGATTCAAATGTATTTGAATACCTTGTAAGTTTAATCTAATATATAGATTTCAGTGCGACGCAATAGTGGGTATTTGACGATGATTTATAAATTTGCCGTGGAGAGGTGCGCTGGGAAGCCACTTACAGGAACTGTAGATAAAATAATCTGGAAAACTAGGATTTAAGTTGCCTTTATTCGAATTTCATAAATTTATACAATGCTTTTTTTACATTACGACATTTGTATTTTTCATACGATAGGTCTTCAACTAATAAGATATACGGTTAGTTAAGTTGATATGTTCAAATTTTCAGTGATTTATGCTCGACGGTGTTTGTTTTCTATTTGACCTTTTGGACTGCCAAAATATATATTTCCATAATCGAGCGCCAATAACCGAGTAGTTTACGTTCCACATTCCACAACTCTTAGGCTTAGTTTTTTTTAAAGGATATTTCAAATTTAGATAATGACAAATTACTTAATAGTACTATGATTTTTTTTCGAAGCGACACATTCTCGAGCAATTAGTTATTAATTGTACGAATCGATAATAAAATTATACATGTTGTCAAAAGCTTAAAAGTATTTTTGAATTTGAAATTTTATTCAAATAAATGTTTGAAATAACACATACTAATATAATTACTTTAGGAAAAGTATGAAACAACTTAATAATGTTTTGAATAAATAATATGTACTACTGTACTGTATTGTATTACTCGGTATGCTTAAAAACAAGAAGTGGACAAAGTTTAAAGTTGTATCAAACATTTAAAGATGTTATATATTGTGAAACTATTTCTATGATTATTTGTCAACAATTAAAAATCAATAAATCCCTAGGAGTTTGTTCATAATTGTTAAGTTGTATTATTTCTTGTCGCCTCAATAAGCTGTGACACTCGAGTGGGTTTCTCGACAAACACCGGACTCCTGATGTAATGTTAACAGATTTATATTGATAACTACACTTAGCAAATCGTAAATGTATAGAGATTACTCTCAAATCAAATTATATCTGATATATTGTTGCAGTTTTAGTTTATATAAATATCTTATAATAACATTAATTTCTATATTTTTGTATGGCATGTTGATTTAAAATTAAACGAACTATGACGGTGTTTATTATCGACAACCGCAAAATTGGTTTAGTTTATCTGAGTGTTATAATATAAAATACACATTGAATATAATGAAAACAAGATCCAAATGCATATCAGTATTTACTAATAATTATTTGCGCTACTATTAAACATTCATTACTACTGCAAATATTTCAGAACAGACAAGATTTTTATAAATTGACTGGACTAAAAGGTAGGCCTCAAATGGATACATATTGGTTAAGAATATATTTAAAAGATATATCTGAAGATCACAGCAACCTTACATAGAAGTGCGCAGTACAAACTGAAATTGACAATGTGAATAAGTTATCTAACTATAAAACTTTAATTGAACAATATCTTAAAATTGTATCATTCCGAGAGATTGGAAATGTTTCAATTGTAAATAAAAAAATCTTATGAGTCCGATAGCACAATATCATCATCAAAGCTAGATTTTAATTGACATTAAGTTGGTTTTTTCATATGTACATCTTACTATAATAATTGATTAGTTAATTGTTTATTTCAAATTTTAACACTACATCCATAGCTACATTTAAAAGCTGATTTAATATTTACATTTGACGGGCATTTTGAAGTACAATGAACAATTGTGCATTTGTCTTTTCAAAGATTTGAAGCTGCGCCCCATTAAACGTAAACGTTCATGCGATAATATAAAGTAGATTAGACTTAGTTTTTTTTATAAAGATTTCAAGTATACAAGGGAACAAGTTTACGGTGTGACTGTGTTTGTGTTATGCTTAACACGTGTTCACTTATGGAAATAAGTAAAATATATGAATACAAAATGACAAGTATTATTACTAAATAATAAAAAAAATTCTTAAAATATCTTGGAGAAACTTGAAGATAAATATCATTTTGTCAATTGATAAAAATAAACTAAGATTTCCTATCACTAATATCATTTTACATAGTATTTCCAATATAATAGAAAATTTTCTTCCTTCTCAGCTTACATATCATAAGAAACAAACACACAACTTAGTCTAATCAAACTCTTAAATAATTTATATAGTAAGTCCATTGTATTGGGGTTTGTAGAGAATATAACATGTTTTCATTATATATAGAAGTACACATTTACAGAATAAATGTTGCATATTTTCATGTATAAAACTTAATTATGCTGGTCCAATACAACATATAAAATTTATATTCTCTAATTCACAATTTGTTCATAAGACTAAAATACATTAATATTCATCTACGGTTAAAAAAACTTTCAGCACCTTTCTAGTTCTCCGACATCAAATATTTAGTAGATTGTGTTACACACCTTTACAAATAAATACAACCATTTTTTTTATTATAAAAAGGGTTGCTTCTATTATTATTACATCTATTCAATACAGAAGCAAATTTCGACTAACTCTAAATAAAAATGAGAATAAGTATACTTATATATATAAATATTTATTCTGCAAAGCCCAATCATTATAAATAAAATACTTATTTAATCCTCCACATGTACCATGGAACATTGTGTTTTTTTAAAATTAAGATTGTCACTGGGACATGAGATCTCTATCGCCCTTCAGAGGCATATCAGAATAGCCCGATGAACAATTATGACAGATTTTAGTGCATTTTAATTGAATTAGGGTAAATTCCAATTTATTACGGTTGGTTTATTAAGTTTGACAATTCTGAGGGGCGGAGGAGCTCTGAAATATTTCAGTATCTTCTCAACTGTTAAAATGGACTGTTATAAAATGAATACCTCTATAACTAATAAAAAATATCCATTTTTATAAATAAATTTACTAGATACTATTTGACAAGTAAAATGTATGTTTAAAATTCATAAGAACCTAAGACCTTTTTTATTATTATTTCACATAGTAGATGTGTATGCATCGACTATGAATTTAAAAAAATGGTTTTTATATTATTATATTTAACATTTTTTCAGATATGCTGATTTTCTATAGATACATGTTTATAACTGCATCATAATTATATTTACAAAGCAATAGCATTACTCGTACTACAATTACACATATTTTTCGTTTTAATGAAATGATTATTAATGTAATAAAAGTAAACTGTTATATTAATGGCATTCATAAATATTGAAAGATTAAATTTATATATTTTGCTTACAAAAAAATCTACCGTAGCATCTGTCTAAAATTCCTGAGGCCTACAATGTTACTGTTTACTCTCCCAATGCATTTTTTTTATACGTCCACGGCTCTAGACGCACTGGCCAAGTCTCAAGTGATGCTGCAGTTTATACAGTTGCATTTGCCGTTCGACTTTCCCGACGAGCTCTGCTCGTACATTTTCTTGAGAGTCTCGGCCATGTTCTTCTTCCCGATTGCTGTCAAGCTATCTCCCAATTCTTTTATCGGGTTAACGTTAGCCGGAAGACTGTGCTGCCAAATAAGCAGCATGCGATAGCCGTGCTCTTTGTAACTGGATGGACCTGGAAGTCAGTATTTGAAAATTAAAAATATTACACAGAAATATTATTGATACCACCGCTGAAAATGGGGGTTTAATTTTTCTCAATATTATCAATTTGCATTGAATAAAGGATTTTTCAATAATTATATTATAATTTTGAAGTCATATAAAAAAAATGTATCACCTACCTACATGTTGAATTTAAAATTTTTGAATGGGGCTATTTCATAATATTTCGTAACGTTTAAGTCTTGCATACTTTGTTCAGTATGAGATGTCTTGAAATTTTATACATGAATAAATAAATGTTTACCCACATAAATATATTGTACATTGTTATTTGCCGTCACTGGCTTTCGTCTAACTGTCACTGTTGGGTAAATAAAATCTGTCATACAACTAAATACACTGAGATCTCTATCGCCCTTCAAAGGCAACAGAATACACAGATGACTGATGCATGCTTCTAAAAGTTACGACAGATTTGAGTACATCTGAATTGAATCTGGATTTGCATGCATACATGTTATTTACACGATGATGCAGATACACAGTTTTTAATTATACATAGACCATCCGTTATATTTATTAGTAAGATGGGGATAATGAGTAATTTTTTTAAATAAAAAGTTATGAATATCGAGGAAGTGAACCTGTGTATTGATGCTCAATAGCTTTAATTTGCTCATCAGTGAAAGACCAGTGGCAAGCGAGCTTCTTCCATTCTCCCGTCACGAGCTGCCTGTACGCCAGTTTCCAGAGGACGTCTTTCAACAGGGCTTGTTCATCTGAAAATTAAAAATGAACATATAAGCCGAATCTAATACATGCACCGACCATTTCGTATTTAGCGTTTTGGTTTTTATGTTTTAGCCTAAGGTTTAACTAATTATTAATATCTCTTTTTGTGAAGTTGAGAATATTATTTCACAAGTATTGTGTATATATTTATTTTACAGTTCTTCTGATATGAAAGCAATACAGTTAAAAATAAACCTGTTATGATCGTGATAATTGGAGGCATGTATGAAAATATAACTCACAAAATACAAGCAAACTTAAAGTATTTGATTAAGATTATGAATATTGTAAAAATTCAAACATTTATCTATAAATAATATTATACTGATGATATTTATAAACTCTCACTTAATTTGTTGATTTTATAAACGAATTCATTGAGTCAATTCTCAAAGCAAGCATGAAGACATTCCGAAGTCTGCAGATTATGATGTAATGCACGGGACGTTTTTCCAAATAACTGTCTTATAAGAAATAAAAAAATTACTTGTTTGAGCGACATCCTCTTGAGAGCTTTTCCATTTTCTTCTACTTATATTCAGGATTGGCTTTATAGTGGAGGTTGTTCCTCTGGCCGTGTCAAATTCTTCCCCCTGAAATTTTCAAGAACAGCAGAAAATTGAATTATAATATTACTATGAGAGATAGATAGCATTGGGGCTGAGTTTTTAGTTGGTAGTATCATAATTTAAAAAAAATATATATTAGTATATAGAATTTATTATTAATTGACAATAAGCAGGACATATTTATACCCGGACAGACCGAATAAGGAGTCTTAACTGAATAGTTATCGAAGAAACTGCTCGTAGATTGGAAAATTTATTTTCTATCAAGTTGAAATATAATTACTTTACAGTATTTTCATATATAATTTTTTTTAATGAAATTTAAAGGAAATGCTAATAATAATGATTTATCAATAATGACATGAACAAACGGTCATAAGACGATAGTAAAAATTGTATGTGCATTACTAATACATATTAATTTGTTTGCATTTGCAAATAAATTAATATTTAGTAGTATTGGGATTTGGAGTATAAAACAATATATCAACCTAAAGAATGACAAAAATATCTGAAAACACTTGCCGATATTTTGGGTTACGTTAGGTTAGGTTCTAAAACAATATATCAACCTAAAGAATGACAAAAATATCTGAAAACACTGGCTGATATTTTGGGTTACGTTAGGTTAGGTTCCAAAACAATATATCATCCTAAAAAATGACAAAAATATCTGAAAACACTTGCTAATATTTTGGGTTACGTTAGGTTAGGTTCCAAAACAATATATCAACCTAAAGAATGACAAAAATATTTGAAAATACTTGCTGATATTTTGGGTTATGTTAGGTTAGGTTCCAAAACAATATATCATCCTAAAGAATGACAAAAATATCTGAAAACACTTGCCGATATTTTGGGTTACGTTAGGTTAGGTTCCAAGACAATATATCAACCTAAAGAATGACAAGAATGTCTGAAAACACTTGCCGATATTTTGGGTTACGTTAGGTTAGGTTCTAAAACAATATATCAACCTAAAGAATAACAAAAATATCTGAAAACACTTGCTGATATTTTGAGGGTGTCAACACTGAAGGGCACGCGTTTTCACGACCACAGGCAACGCTTGCCAGCCTGCGACCACAGACAAGCGGCTGGCCCCCCTCGGGCGTCACTTCCGCCCACTTCTGCCCGTGACTGCGGCTACCCGGCGAGCCTTCTGCGGGCCTGGCAGTCGCCGCGCCGCCGCCGCCCCCGTGACGGAGTCCCGCCCGCGGCCCGCCCACGCCGCGCAGCCTTACTCCGGGGGCGGGGATTCTCACTGCATCACCCCTTCTACCCCACCCTCGCAACACACCCCCAACTATACTTCCATCAATCGTATACGCGCTTATTTCAATACCAACTGTTGGCGACGGCCGCTAAGTATATTTCCAATTTAGAAATCTTTATTGAAGGCTGATTAATTTCATCCGATTTAATTTACGAATTCGCCAAGGGTTTGTAAATACTGAGGAGTGACAGCCCTATTTTTGTCGCTCCAGGGGCGTCACAAGCTAAGTGGACTGTAATTCTCGACTCGCACCGACTGACGGCGATCGGTATGATTATTCTTATACAGGTATACGGATATCGCGGTCTCGGAGAGTGACTTTATTCCGCACACATGACAATTTTATAAAGATACTCGTTTATTGTAAATTTCAAACATCGGTTGGGGTGCTCGCGGGCGTCGTGTCCCCTTGAAGACGTCTCGAATACTACTCACGAGGGCCCACAAATAAAGCACGTTGCAAGCCCACATGCGGACTCAGTTGGATGTAACAATTATGTCACAAAACACAATCATTTTAAACGGGTTGCCAACACCAACTAAAATGTGAAGACAAGATTCGCAAAAAAAATGACAAAAGCTTACACCTTTTTTTGTCAGTACGGAGCTGACACGGAAATCGAAATCGAAGCATTTTATTTATTTAATTGTCACTTTATAACCGTTCTTTTTCAAGTTTTTCAAGAGCACCTAAATCACTGGTTCCCTAAGTGGTCAATATCGACCCCCAGGGGTCGATTTCGCCCTTCAAGGGGTCGATGACAGCGAAAAATTAAATTGGGGGTCCACGAACTGTAAATGAGGGTCTACGAGAGTGGATCCCGTTTAAGCAGGTCATCACCAAAATTTAGGCATTCCGTAAATGTCATAATTGAGCTTTTCCATCTTCATACCACATGGAAAAGGGTTTCAGTGCGGCTGTCAATCTTCTTACAAAAAAATAAATAGTTATTCAATGTTTATACATACCGACATAAAATATGGCGCATTTTGTATTATATATCAGATGTCAAAAATATGTTTGAAGATGATGAATTTGTAAAAATTCAATATTAGCTAGCCAGAGGGTCTACGAAAAACAGGAAAACTCGACAAGGGGTCGACGAGACAAATGTAGTTCGGGAACCTCTGACCTAAATGCTTAGGGTTCTAGATCCGTCGGTCATAATTGTCTTCAAATGCCTAAATTTCAATCAGGAAAACACATATTTATCATATTAAAAATAAATTTATGAGTAATAAAAAAAATCTTATCTGTAGAAGAAGGAATGTATATATCTTTTGGCATTTAAATTTTTTTTATTGATGTAGTAGTTTTTTCGCAAAATATTTTCTAAAATTAACAAAAAAACTCGAAAGGGATCAGACCAAAGGGACATTTTTACTAATTCACTTACATTCAATAATAAATAAATTTCTGAATATACTCGTAGTACGAATTTCGGGTATAAGTTGTTAGTATCGTAACAAGTGTTCAGAAACTTAGGGACCGTTATAGTTCAGCGGGGGTTGTTTCAGGAACCGCCCCAATACCTGCGTCCGCCTCCAGCCGGGGCGGAGTGGGAGAGAGTGCAGCGAGCACAAGGAATCCCATGGAAAGTCGGAAAACTCTCAGCGGAAATCATCCCCGAAAGCGGCCGGCAAGGCTTCGCTTGCACTGAAAGGGTCCGCAACAGCCTCACGCAAGTGCGACAAAGCTAAACTTTGCGACGGTGCTGTTAATGAAGGCTTTGCGACTTGAATTTCGCTCAGCTTTTTGCCGTGCCCGATGAAAGTTACGGACATAACGAGAAGAGTTTCAGAAACAATTATTTTTTTTACAGCGAAGTACCGTCTGCTCTGTTTTTCAGGATTTAATGTATCGTTATAATTTTATATCCACGCGATATTTTTAAGTGTCCTTGTGAACTTTTTTTGTTGATGATAAAATGTTAAGTTCCTTCACGTATAAAAATTTGCATAAGTTGTTTCAATTATTTAACAAAATGTCTCAAAATAAAGACCGCTGAGGCTGTTTTTGTACTTTACAGAATTAGATTGCCACACAAATTCGTATTAAAATTTATTAAGACACAAATAATATTTTTATTATTTACACTATAAACATTAGTTATATTTATATCATATTCTGAGAATGCTTAAATGATACTCTACTCTGAATGAGAAGTTACACTTAATTTTTTTTGTGTTATGCCGTATTTATTATATCTAGGTACTGAGGCCACCTTTGTTGAGGTCTCAAGAACCGAGTACCTATATATAATTCAATTTTTTAGTATATATAGATAAATGTAGACTTACTACTGTGATTTGGTTATGAATAGAAAAGCAAGGGACATTGGTATAAAGTAACTCTTGCAATATACTGGACTGAAAAACGACTGAAATAGAATACTTCCATGCGCTCTCGTCTATGTCTGCAACTCCTATTGTATTATTTTCATCCTCCTCCAGTTCCTGTTGCAATAAGTCTCGCACACAAGACTTCGAACCTGATTCAACAACCTTACAATACAGTTTGTGTTCGATCAACGTAGCTTCAATATATTTTTAAAATGAACGCTTACTGAATCAACAACTCAGAATATTTTAGTTTATCTATGAATTGGTCAACAGTGATTAAACCAAATATTTAATATATACTCACAGTAACAATGCTTAATTTCAAAGTATACGTGTTTCTAATATCTGAAGTATCTATGAGACGTTTGGTTTGCAGAAATATGAAACATTCACACGTATATGATGTATTAATATATTGTCTATTTGTAACTCAACAAAGAGGTAGGTAGGGAACACGTATTTTGAGCTATTTACTCAAGCCTTCGTTCCTGGAAGTTTGGGACAAGGCAACTCTATGTACGGACGTGAAGGACTCTTACAATGGCGAATACTGAATTTTTCGAGATGTATCTTTCTCAAAACCTTACCTATTACTCACAAAGAGAGTACAAAAAAAACGACGGAGTAATACTGTTTTCATACGAGGTAAAAGCTCAGTACACGCCAGCAAACTTTAACGAGCCTTTTGTTCTCAAAGGTCAAAAATGACCCGCGGCTCCACGAACTGTACGCTACAAAGAAAGTACTTATTTTCGTACAACGTTTGCTTTTTTATATACACATCCGGGAAAAATTAATTTTAGAGATTACTACTGGGAATCGTGGGCAACAATCGAAAGACGAAAGAAATCTGCGCTTAATCAGAAAACTTACAGCATTAAGGGTATTTCGTGGTTCGAGGAAATCGCGATAGAATATTAAATTTTAAGGGAGGGATAATGGATAAAAGATTCAAACGGGACGCCAAAAAACGCGATCCCCGGAGATCTCAGAAATTCGCTTAACGAGTTATTTATCGACCGCCTGGATCGTAAATACTAGCGACGCGAGGCGTTTCAAGGCGTTTCAATACTAGAATACGATATGCAGTAACGACCACCATTAAATGACTGGAAGTTCTTGAGCACGTGAGAATTATTTCCAGCCACTGAATTCGTAATTATAAAATGTGACATGAACAAATATATAGTTGATTTATTTTCATTTTCAGGGGTCCCATTAAACCCAAGAAACTGAATAGACTGCAAAATCTAATAAAAAAAAATTATAAATTTGATATATATTGGATATCATACGTGTATTTTGTATTGTGTAACGTAATAGTTTATTTATTGAGTTATTATCACACAATTAAACGCGTGTTCTCTCAAAAAAGTATGTACTTAAAAATAAAAATGTTTTATAAATAAAAAGAATGCTGTAATAGAAAAGTATCAGTAGACGCGCTGCAAGGCTCGGTACTCACCCCCGCGGGACGGACTCACCCCCGGAGCTGGCGGGCGGCGCCCGGCGCCTCCGAGCCCCCGCCCACTCCCTTCTCTCGGTCCCGCTACCTCCTCGTTTCCATACAACAAGCTGCCGCCCTGATACCGCGGATCGCGAGGGGGTCGTGGCTGGAATGCCGGCGGCCTGCCTACTTCTGACGGCCGCCTCCTCGCCGCGGCACAGCCTCGTGCTCCCCGGGTAGCCCGGATCGCGAGGGGGTCGTGGTCGAGCCGGCGAAGGGGCGGCCGCTCCGCTGACAGGAGCGAGATACCTCCTCGCCGCCGAGCCGCAACGTGGCAGCCTGGTAGCGCGGATCGCGCGGGGGTCGTGGCTGCGAGGCGAGCCGCCGGGGGTGGAGCTGCCCCTACATTATTTATCGGAGGGCGGTGCCCGTCATGGCCCGCCATCGCCCCCCATCACCCCCCATAGCCCCCCATCGCCCCCCATCTCCCGCCGCGGAGCTCTGTGATGGCTTTAGCTTTATTAATTTTTAACAAAATATTTTTTTGTATCAAATGAACCGCGTTAAAATTACACAGCTTATTATTATAAATGTACAAATACAAAATCCGAAAACAGTTTTCTCCGTATAAACACTCATTGAAGCACATATATAAATTATTTTTTTAATTAATACATTATATTTAAATTTAGTAATCGTAAATTGGATCATTTTTGGAGAACAATAATAATCGTTCATATTAGAGATTGGTATTTATTTTGTCTTAATTCTTTCTTTAATGAAGCCGATTAATAAGGGTTAAAGCTTGATTAATGTATATGATGATAGTTTAAAGCGATATTTTTAATTGATTGATTGTTTAAGGTAAATCACACGAATGGAAAAAAAAATATCCGAAAAACAGTTATTACAAAAAATATTTTTATTTATTGTTATCACTAGGTAGAAAAATCAATATGAATATAAGAAAAGTTCTTTAAAACCATTTTATACAGTATCTCAAAATATCAGGTAGATAAACGTGTACCGGTAAAAAAATGCAATAATAATAATTATTTAGTAATTGTCGACATTTAAATGCAATTTTTTAAATACATCCAAAATATTAAACGATTCGTTCACAACCCATTTCTGCGCCGAGCTATCAGGAAAACATCCCCTGAATAATGAAATGCAAGGCTGACTCGGGCAGGGCGAGGGCGGCTCTCTCTCCCTCTCTCCCTCTCACCCTCTCTCCCTCTCACCCTCTCACCTTCTCACCCTCTCGTCCTCTCACCCTCTCGCCTATCTGCGCTCCTGGTAGAGAGTATTTTTTTCGTATTGTCCCTCGTTCCCCTTTAAAACTTTCCGCCCAGCATCCCTTTGCGCCTCTCGCGACGGAATATAGGGGAGAGGGTAGGAAATTGAACTCATCGCTATTGAATTAAATCAAAATACTTGTTCTATATATATATATATATATTTTTTTTTTTTTGCCATTTATGGTCACGATTTGATTCTTTTATAAACTGTGATCAAATATTTTTTTTTCTCAACTCATTTTGAACAAAAAAAATCAAATAAAAATCCAAAACTGCAAAGCAAACCGAAGAGGGGTGAATATATTCGTATTTATTTCATTACTTATGTCGCTCGCTCGTCCAAAGCTACGCGTAGTTCTCTCCGAAGGCTTCGGGTGTAATCCTTTACAAACATTACTAACAATGAAACTTTCTCGCTGAAAGGGAAAAATTTAATAACGCTCGAGCAGTCTTGGAGATCGAAAAACGTAATTTTGAAATTATAAAGAGCGGTTATTTTTACACGGCGGCAAATTCACAATGAGAAATCATAAAGACGAAATTACAAACAGGATATCGAGGAAGCTAGAAATATTAGACTGGAATAGAAATCGAAATGAGATATCTATGTAATTAAGAAACCTAAAAATATTTTATAAATGAGGTTATGGAAATTTTGTAGTGTAGAAAAAAAATTATAAACAATTTTTGTAGTTAATCTACGTTGCATGATTGGTGGATAATGATAGTTTTATATATCATTCATTTCAAGTAAAAGTTGTGGATGGCATAAGCTGTTGTCAGCTCTTGCGTTATGCTAACCTCATTGCAATAAAAACTATTACAGCCAATTGTCCAAATGAGAAAAAGAGGCGTTGGAGGAAGGAAACATACGTGTATGCAAAATTTAAGCCAGAGGTTGGAATATTTGTTAAATAAAATGGTCACCAACCTCCTCTGAAGAGAGGCACACGAAGAAGAAGGCACGTATATTTCTCTGACTATATATTTTCTAACTAATACGCTTCCACATAAGCCACATCTTGTAAGCCCCACAATCTGACACATACCGCATTGTTAAGTAGTCCTAAGTCGAATTATATATTGTTACATATTATTAAATAAAACATTTTGAATGATTTTTCTTGTCGATTGATTTGAAGTCCGTTTTATACGACAGTAATTTAAATTTAATAATTGGGTAAGTGTGCATTATTTTTTATATTAATTTAAAAAGCACTGTATAAAAAAGTTGTGAGTAAATTTCTGTTTTGTTAAATACATAATTTTTGTTTCTAAATAATACGTATAAAAATTTTAAGCTTTTATTTTATTTACAATGCATTGCATTTTTACTATCCGAAATAAGTGATTTTTGCACATAGAGTCATATACAAACAAATAAACAACATAAAATGAGATATGCTTATTGAAGTCATTGTGTTATTTTTAAAACACATTTGAACATTTTTTTGATTTTGTATAAATTAACTATAAAAATAAAAAACCTTTATGGGGTAACTTCCTTCATTTTTTGGTTGTATCATGAGGTTCGAAGCACTGTGTATAAATATCCGTGAATCGTGATTCAAACCAATAAAAGTGAAATTCTTATATAAGTATTTGAAATATAAAATAGTACTAACGAACTCCGGATTATTATTGCTCAGATGACTTTGTATGTTTTGGGGGAAAAATATAAATTCAACGAATAAAACTCCCTCGGAATTGTTTTGATAAAGTCTTGTGGCTATTTGCTATTTCGATATTTTTCCAACTATTTTTATACCAAATAAAAACGGAATAAATATACCATCAGAAGAAACTGATTTTCTATAAAAACACAATATGGCTGCTGATGTTAAGTTTGTGTTATGATTCCTATATTCATTAATAATACATTACGTATTTCATATTTTTATTATAAAAATACAAAGTGAAACTTTTATATATATTTTTTTGTGGCGACTAGTTCTACTGCTCTCTTGATTAAAAACTTAGGTTTATACGAATATACGAATATAAATAATATTTTTAATAAATTAAAATATTACTAGTTTAGTGGTATGCAAAGAGTACGTAATTTGACCTATCATATTTATTAATGGAGTAATTAAAAAGCCCAATTGATATTTACAATTAAAGTAATGTAAATATTATCTTGAGTGTATTTAGGTCTACTTTTACAGAAAATTTAAATGGAAATATAGATAGATCAAATGATAAAAAAATACTGAATTTATTCCCAAATAAAATCAAGGTTTATTTATGAATGAGTACATCTAATAAAATTAAAAATATCTTCATAAAGTATCCCTTTCTTTAGCGTAGAAAAAATGTTATTTAGAATGTCAGATTAAAAAGTAGGAAGTGAGCGTGTAAAAATCAATACTCCAAAGTTAGAACAACTTGAGGAAGCAATAAAGCATAAAATTTATGATATATATTCAAAGTTAGTAAAAACTTTGCCAAAGCAATAAAATATCAGTCAAAAATTGCGTAAGGGATTAAATATTTCCCTGGGTGGAAAAAAAATGTTGGAACGAAACTCACTTAAAATATTTAACTGTAAAATACTTTTCAATTAAAAGTATATTTGATCAGTCAAAATCATAATTTCAGCTAGAGTATTGGAGCGAAGACCCCTAACTCATAAAATTGGAAGAAATATACTAACTACACTAATATCTGATTAGTACATAGTATAGTATTTTAATTCAGTTTAACTTTTTACATATTAATCCAATCTCTTTTCGCTAATCACAAAATGATATTCAAAGTAGACATGATGCAAACTTTCTATACTACATTACGAGTTTATTCTAAATATATATGGCTTATTTATAAATTTGATTTTTTCACTAGTTTCACTAGACCTTCAGCCACTGGCGAAAATTCCGCATCCACGTATGCTTCCTCCTTCCAATTGCCTCTTTTCCTTGGACAATCAACTGTAGGATGCTATATTTACTGTTACGAAAGTGTGGCCAAAATAGGATACCTTTGCTTCTTTACCTACGGTAGGGTTTCTCTTTCTTTGCGCATTCTGTGCAAGACTCTCCTATTTTGTGACGCGGTCAACCCAAGGTGTTTTAAGTAGTCTCCTATATAGCCACATTTTTCGCGAAATTGGAGCTTTATCATATAAAATTGGTACAATTTATTCTATTCAAAGTATTGTCCATCGCTAGCCACTACTTTTTCACATCTTTCGGGCAAATTATGGATTCCATCCCAAAAGAACTGTCCGTCTTTTGAAGCCAAGAAAGAATCAAGCCAATTTTTGATACCCTGTTCAGAAGTGAAGCGTATTTCAGAAAGGGCATTCTGCATCGATTGAAACAAGTGGTAGTCGGAAGGGGCAAGGTCTGGGCTATAAAGCGGGTCAGGCAGAACATACCATCTACTGTTTTCCAAATAGGTTTTAACCGATTTAGCAACACGTGGCCGAGCATTGTCACGATGAAAAATTACAGACTCGTGCCAGGTCGCATATTCTGGCCGTTTTTCTGCCAATGCTCGCTTCAAACGCATCAATTATTGTCTGTAGAACTCGCCCGTGATAGTTTGGCCTGGTTTCAGCCGCTCATAGTGGATGACACCCTTTTGATCCTACCAACTACACAACATTACCATGGGGCCATTAATATTTGGCCTGGCCGTCGATATTGATGCATGTCCGGGCTTACCCCATGATTTTTTATGCTTCAGGTTGTCGTAGCGAATCCATTTTTCCTCACCAGTGATGATACGATGCAAAAATGACTTCTTTTTGTGGCGTTCAAGCAGCATTTCCGAAATGCAAAATCGCCTCTCGTCGTCTCTCAGCTTCAATTCATGTGGCACCCAATTTCCTTGCTTTTGAATCATTCCCAATGCTTTTAAGTATCTTGAAATTGTTGCTCGATCAACTCCCAATGATTCTGTGAGTTCTGCTTGCGTTTGACAGGAGTCTTTATCGAGCAATGCCTCTAATTCTTCATCTTCGATTTTTTTTAGTTGGCCTGGACGTTCTTTGTCATCCACATCGAAATCACCATTGTTAAAGCGTCGAAACCAGTTTTCACACGTTTTTTGCAATGGAGCATGTTCACCAAAAACACCACACAGCAATCGGTGACTTTCAGCTGGTTTTTTCTTCCAATTGAAACAGAAAAGTAAAGCTTCCCGCAAATTGCGTTTTGTTGGTACAAAAGTAGACATGTTGAGAGCTCAAAAAAAAAAGTTGTACACACTTCAGCGATATGACATATACTGAAAACAAAAGCGCAATAATGACGCTTCACAATGAAATGTTAAAGTATATCCTGATACGATTCAATACTAGTAACGTTGTCTCATAGAAAATCTGAAAAAATTAATGCACACACCGTATATATATTTTTTGACACTCTCCACTAGTTTGATATAAATGTTGATTTTGAAGCTGTCAATGACAACGATTTTTAGTGTTTTTTTTTTGTGTTCACGGAGAGGCCGCACTTACGTAATCTCCTAGCCTTGATGATATTTTAACGATTCGGCACTCACCTCAGGGGGGTAGTCGAGTCGGGCGGTCTTGATTATCATGTCCACGATGGCCGTGAAGGAGCCCCGCGCGGCCGCCAGCAGGGGTGAGCAGGCCGCCTCGCTGAGCGCCTCGCTGGCGGCTCCGCTGACCGCTCCGCTGCTACCCCTGGCGGCGCCCCCCCCCGCCCCGCGCCCCCCTCCACCGCCCCCGCCCCCGCCCCCTCCCGCCCCCCCCGCCCCGCCCGCCCCCGCCGCCAGGAGTGCGCGACACGCAGCCGCGTCACCGCGGGCCGCCGCCACGTGCATCGCCGACTCTAACCGCTAAAAATTAAATTCAAAATAAAACAAATACATTTTTATCGATTGATATTGTAATGTACCTACCTAATCACCCCAATATTTAGTACTTCCTATTATAATCATTTAGTTCATGGGTTCCCAACGGGGACGGTACCGCCCCCCAGTGGGCGCTGGAGCTTTCCAAGGGGGGACATGGGGGGCGTTATAAAATACCTCTATGGTATTTTTATATGGAATTAACATTGGTATAGTTATAACTGTTATGTCAAAGGAGGCGTTGGAATTTTTTTTTCTTGTCAAGATTGGGAACCTATGATTTAGTTGAAAGTCCTTGTTTGTTCAAACCAACATTGTACTGAGAAATGGACTTTATTCCGCCTCTCGATATTAATTAACTTTTACTAGTATGTTTGTGCATTTATTTAATCATGTGTAATTACAGTTCTAACGGACTAAATGTCCATTATTATATCTTTTTTTATTAAGTAAATACAAACATCTCAAGCTTCAATAACATGTTTGTGCATTTATCTGCCAATGTATACTTGTACTCTTGCTAGACTACGTCCATTATAATTTGTATATAAGAATGTATCATTCATGGGATAAATTTTTATCTTTGTTATTTAGTTTGTAGATATTTATTACACACAAACACATGCGAATAAAGCGTTTTTCCCATTCATTTTCCCTGTCTAACACAATATCACAACCACAGTAAACCATGTACGCTATCACCTAAGTCACACATTGATAGCCCCGAAACCTGCGCGCAGGACGGGAATAGCCAAACACTCCACCAAAACATTAGTTATAAGATCTATTGTTATAAACTTGATGAAAAATAAAAGAACTGTGAAATTTAATTTTTTTTTCATGGGTTCAATCATAACTAGACTGATCTTCGACGATACACTGTCGGTGTAATAAATTTCATAATATAAAAAGTATTGAAAGTGTTTCCTTTACGTTCACTCGAAGTCCGGTGTGCACCTAACCGGCTCATAACAATATGATTAAGTACATTTTTCAAATATTGAAAAATGATTAAATAAACTCTCAGAAAAATATCATCGTGACTCGTGTGGGATTCGAGAACTCACATCCCCAAGCTTACATGACCGGTGCATTCCCAATTATACCAACGAGTCACTGGTACTTAGCAAGAATTTTTAACAATCATATCCTATAAGTGAACCAACGTACTTATTATGCCAATTAAATATTGTGTGACTTGCAATACTAGACTTTCAAACCAAAGTACTGAGTGAAGCATTTAAATCCGATCTGGATATTATTATTATTAATGTCTATTTAATTTAGCCAATACACGCACTTGTTAAATATATTATTGATTTTTGTGAAGACTCACACTCACAGTAAGTACGAGTTTACCTAAACAGGATATGATTAAGGAATCATATCAATCAATAAAACCTGTATAGGCAAAATCGTACTTACTGTGAGACGGTCTTCACAAAAATCAATAACATACATTTTTATCACCAAAATAAATCTGTTAATAATACGTTGTAAATTTTATTTTTTACAGAACTCTGAAGGGGGGAAACAAAACTCATATAAGCTATCAAGGCTAAGTGACTGTGCTTTCGCTTATCCATATAGGTAAAACGGTAAATATAGGTTCAGTTTATAAAGCCGGTATGTACAAAAACCACCCGAAACATCTCCACGAATGTGTAAAGATGGATGCGAAAGACTCATCACTCGCAGGGACAGGATCTCATCGCGAATAAAAGTTTGAAAAGTTATCAAAAGAGTAAGACATACAAAGTGAAGGTCAAATTGAGGTCGCGGTAAAAGCTTTAGATCGGCATCCTGGCGATTGAAAGCTCCCGAAAAGCCAACTGAAGATTGGATGGATTCTGTAAAGTTCAGGCATTGGTAAACACTGAAATAGTCACTAGACATATATTATTTGACTGAAACTTAGCATCCTGACCTAGAAAAAGGTAGAGGTTGTAGTGTAGGGAAAAATACTATTTTATCAGTCGTAAAGAACACGCCTCCATTCGTTTTGAGGCATTTTATAGTATTGACGCAACAGAAATTAAATTGATTATATATTTTTTCAACTAGTTTTTATCGTATACAACAAAGAATTCAGTGATAAACACACTTAAGCCTGTACACTGCTATCTAAAAAAATATAATTTCAAGCAGAGTATGGATCTGAGGCATTTCAATTAAGATGAATCCAAAAATACTCATAATTGTCTTCAAGAAGTAATCTTATCAAAAAGCAATCAAACAGGTGACTTACCATGTTCAGGCAGTCCAGGTCAGCCCCCTTGGCGATGTACAATTCGATGATATCAATATTGTTCGTGTGGCAAGCGATGTGGAGAGCCGTGTTGCCGTTCTGCAGAAAAACAGCTATATAAATTAATTAATCCACCAAATTTACGTGTAATTTTAAATAATACCCATAACAAGTATGCTTGGTCGAATGTATACGAGGTCACTAAATATTTTAAATATTGAGTTGGTTTGGTTTGTTAGGTTTTGATTCCTCTCACTTTGCGGTCTACGTATTGGGACGAAACCAACTCCTATTAATGACCACCTTCGCTATTTAAGGGCTTCATGAACAAACAAATCAAACAAAAACTTTGCTTTAAAATAAGTGATTAAAATATGGAATTTTTTACTCTTTTCAATCAAAGCTTTATGCTTTGTCTGAACATGCTATATAAGTTGTAGAGTCTTCTGTTGGTTTAGTTTGATAAAGTTCTGAAAAATGGAAACCTTCGCTGTAAAAAGGTATTTAGGAATCTCTCAGATATTAAACCAGAGGTTAGGCATATTTGTAATTAATTAGTCCATTTAAATGTTGAGTTTCGGGGATAAAATTGCGTGACGCTCCAGAATCAATAGCGCCGAATCGGAATAGTACTTGAATATTGTGCCTCCATGGGCCGAAATGCGACAGAACTAAACGAATGACTGGACGAATTTCCAGGTAAGCAAATGGTGCCAGGCTTTGTATCGTCTCTGAGGAGTATTTTCTCTTTTGGTTTATTATAAATCAATAGTTCTGAATAAAGAATTATCAACAGTATCGTCTACCTTTTTGCAAGGGAATTCAATAACATATTTGAGTCAAGGCAAAGGCAAGGCAAGGCTTTTTGGTTTAAAGCACATATTTAAATTTAAAAATATTTATTTAATTATGTTCACGTTTTGAAGATTGTAAATTAATTTGTCATGCTATTTAAAAAAACAATATATATAATTTAAACATGGGGTACCAGAGCTTGTTTGTTCAAGGAAGCACCAGCGTGGAGGAGGCAGTCGATGATGCCTCGGCAGCCAAGGCTGGTGGCGATGTGTAAGGCAGTCAGTCCTTTCTGGAAATAATATGGAACACATACGTTGAGTATATTACTAAAAACTGAAATACGTACGTTTTTCGTACGTTATCGATTCATAAATAAAGTTTTTTTTACGTATTCTGTGGTAAACAAAATCACACCCCCACGGCAAATAAAATCACTGTCCTATTTTTTTAAATAACAACATATCTAAGATGAAAAATAATCGGGTGTAGTTATTTCAAATTTGTCTAGGGAATTTACATCACTGTAACAAAAAATGAAAAAAAACTTTGGCATGCTTGCAATATGTGTGTTTTGTTCTAAAAAGTTTCAAAGATCGCATGTTTTATCCCCCTTTCTTTACTTTACAGTCCGTCAGCTCAAACTTGCCTTTGTCGTGTTGCCAGGTTATAAATTTCAAAGGAAAAGGTGAAAATATTTGAGATATAAAAATAGAGCTACGTTACAAGTTGTCAATATTCAATATTAAGAAAGGAATCCGAGAATTGTTCGCCGAATTGTAGAGCGCACAATCCTTTTGCTACAAATTCGCTATTTGCGATTTATTTGTTTTGTCTTTTAGCGTAGAATTGATATTTCATTTCGAAGATTTTCCAAGAGAAAATTACATCAAAAGCAATACGCACTTTTTCAGAGTGAAATCTGAATAAAAATATTTCACCCCATGACCTACTGATATAAACACGAAGCTCAATACTTGTATGCACATAGGGGCTCGCACTCTGCGTGGGTGTATAAATATAAGGGAAAAGGTTAAGTTACTTTATGTTTTGTGCGTTAAAATAGAATTAGTGACCAGGCAAAAAGTGGTCTCAGCAGCGTGTTACTCAAAATATATATAAAATACCACGTGATTACCAAGGGAAAAAAATTGGGAATATCAGGCTAGTACGACACACGAAATGTCAAAAATCTTCCTTATAACTGTGTCATTATTACCAACAAAATTATCTGTGACTCTCAAATTTTTTTAATGATTTAAAAACACTTAAAACGTACAAAAAGGCACTCTAGTATGGCCAGTACCACATAAAAGCAATTAAAGCATACGGGATTCTTGGAACATTTGTTGTTTGAGAATAGTCAGTTGCCAGTCAATCACCAGCAAATGAGGTCATTTGACACGTTAGAAGCTAGTATTGCTATTTTGCGTGACTTCCAAACCAAGTAGTAAGCCTCGAAGATTTAGAGGTAATAAATACATATAAATTATTTATAGAAGAAAAAACAATCAAGCTAAACGACAGTATGTTTTAAAGAGGTACCTTAAAACACCCAAAGAAAGCGAATAAATATACATTTAAGAACTAAACTATTTAGATTTAACGTGTCTGGGTATCAAACTATATAAATTTGTTTTGATGATGCTATTGTACACAAAGCAAACAAGGTGTTTTCTATTAGTTTTAATAGAGAAATAGTTATCTTCGAATATCATTTGATTTCGCATATAATTGGCATAATCACCATACAACGACATAATTACAGCGGTTACCTTTTATACATCTGGTTATTATGACTCAAGGAGAAGGCAACGGAGAAAACGAGCACCAGAAGACCACGGAATACAAAGTACCTAAATAGGAAAACCCGAGCCAGGAGAGCCAATTTCCGCATAATTCCGTTTCCAAGTGAGTGTGTCGAGATAACCTTGGCTCGAGACACTCTTGTATGGAAAATAACGAAATAAAATAATGTTATTTTACTTGAACACATTAAATGATGTATACTCAAAAGTATTTATATCAAATATTTATAAATGCTTTTTAAATGAGACGAATGGAAATTCAGCATATTTCGCTTTTATGTGAATTTCAAGGAAACTATTTATTTCTGGAAATATTACAAGAATCTTTAATATAAGTTAAGTGATTTTTTTACTCACAGCACTGGTAGTAATACTCAATTATTCATCATAATACCTTATACACTAATAACGACAAAGTGTCGGCTGAAAAATAAAAAAAACCAGATATCCTAAGAAGAAAGAACCGGGAAGACACTTAATTTTTATTTCTGATTAAATAAACAATCGTATGTAATTATTGTCCTGTATTAGTGTATATCTAAATAAGCCCCACAACCTGCGTGCAGCATCAAGATTATCATATATCGTATTGTAAGCATAGCTAAAACAATTTATATAACTATATTAACAAAAGGATAATAAAAAAACATGAAATTATTTATTTAAATATAATAAAATATTTGAACCTACAAAAAACTAGTTGTAATTTGTATATACGAGGGCGGTCTGATAAGTACTTAGCCTCACCGCCCGATGGTGCTAGTATCGCAGGAGAGATTTACTATCATGTAGTACATTCTCGTAGACGGCTACTGTCAAAATTTCAGCTGAATCGGACTCGTAGTTTTGTTTTGACCGCGTGTGGAAGTGAACGTGTACGCGTATTTAAGAAAGATGGAAAAAGAGCAATATCGGTCGGTGATTCGATTCTTGTTTTTGGAGCGCTTGGATGCTGTGTACGGTGACTCTTCTCCTTCGATCGCGACCGTCAAAAATTGGTTTAACGAGTTTCAACGTAGTTGCTCGTCGGTTTTTGATGAGTCACGCCCAGGTGCCCCGAAAATGGCTATCACGGAGGATAATAAGACGAAAATCCACGATCTCGTATTGATAGACCGCCGATTGAAGGTGCGCGAGATAGCTGAAACAGTAGGCATCTCAATAGACCGCGTGGGTCATATCCTGCATAACATTTTGTACTTATCGGACCGCCCTCGTATGTACAATATTTTTGACAAAAAATATTTTGTATTTGCGTCAGTGGCTGGAGGTCGAAAGTACGGCCGAATTAGTGAGACTGGCCCAGGATAGATGTGTGTTCGATGAAATACTCACCAAACTCGTATGAGGAGATACACAAGAAGAAGAAGAAGAATAGATTAGGTGCTTACCGAGTTCTCGTGGTCTGGGTTGCTGCCGGCTGCTACGAGTGCGCGCACCAGGTCGGCGTGCTGGGCCTGGGCCGCGGCGTGAAGAGGCGCGTCTCCCTCCGAGTCGCGCGCGTCCAGCAGCGCGCCCCGCTCCAGGGCCAGCTCCGCCACGTCCACGTGCCCCTGCGAGCACGCCGAGTGCAGCGGCGAGCGCAGCAGCTGCAGCCAAGGTCAACGTCAACCTCCGAACTCCCGATCCCACCTCAATGCCAATCCCGCACTCCACTCCATTTCAATCCAGCTATACTCAACCTGCGGTCTGAAACACTGCCACCCCCACACTGAAACCCGAGCCCTTCATGACACTCCACTTCAACCCAGCCATACTCAACCTGCGGCCCGAAGCACTATTCATACAAACAGAAAAAATTAACCAATCGGTTTTGTTGAGTAAATGTAAATGAAAAACACATATATGTTGCCTGAAAGGAAGAAAAGGTTGAGTATCGCTGAGTATTAACTTGTCTACGGTTTGCCATCGTTTGGTGCACTTAACATGTACCGAGGTACATGTACTCAGTGCAAGAGGTTGGAGTATTTCAGGTCGCAAGTTGAGTACGGCTGTGTTGAAATGGAATGTCAGAAAGAGCTCGGGTTTCAGTGCGGGACATGAGAGTGTCCTAGGATGCGGTCTGAGTATGGCTGGGTTGAAATCGAGTGCCAGAAAGGGCTCAGGTTTCAGTGCGGGGGTGGGAGTGTTTCGGGGCGCAGGTGAAGCATGGCTGGGTTGGAATGGAGCATCAGAAAGAACTCGGGTCTCAGTGCGGGAGGTGGGAGTGTTTCGGGCCGCAGGTTAAGTATCTCTGGGTTGAAAGAGCTCGGGTCTCAGTGCGGGGGTGGGAGTGTTTCGGGGCGCAGGTTAAGCATGACTGGGATGGAATGGAGTGTCAGAAAGAGCTCTGGTCTCAGTGCAGGGGTGGGAGTGTTTCGGGCCGCAGGTTAAGTATCTCTGGGTTGAAAGAGCTCGGGTCTCAGTGCGGGGGTGGGAGTGTTGAGTACGGCTGGCGTGACGCTTACATTGTCGACAGAGTTGATGTCGGCCCCGGCGCGGATGAGGCGCTCGACGATGAGCGCGTGCCCGGCGAGGGCGGCGTGGTGCAGGGCCGTGCGGCCGTCCACGTCCCGCGCCTCCACGCCGGGCATGAAGCGCGCGTCGTCCGCGTCGTCGGGCGCGTCGTGCGGCGTAAGGCTGGCGCGCCGGACGTTGTGCAGCGTCAGGCTCTGCACGTCCAGCACGTCGGCGGACATCTTGCGCGAGCTCGGGGAGCGCCGGCCGCGCGCCGTGCTGGACACGCTGGTGCGCTTGGACGGGCACGAGCCGTCCAGCACGCCCAGCACGTGCTCCACCACCTCCAGCCTGGCGCAGCGGTTGCGCGTCGCGCACATCAGCAGGTTGTGTTGTTGCTAGAGAAATAATCACCATTCATTGCGAGTACACATTCAATACCTAATTGAGAAGGACCCGGGGACACTCTACACCAGGGGTCCCCAACCTTTTTGCACCCAAGAGCACATTCTAGAATGCCGGTCGGGCGGCGGGCACCATTTATTTATTTAAGGTATATTTATAGTTGGACATAGTCAATAATACATATAATGCACAAAATATTTTTATACAGAGACGAAGACATAATATGCTATTTCAACAGGCTTATATATAATTTGCTGGAAAAAATTATTATTTTGATAATTATAACAATAAAATTGTTTTCGCTTATATTTCTCTGTTTAATTACTAAATATATATATTTTTTATAACATTTTATTGTTAACTTAAATTATATTTTTGGTCGTACAGCGGCGGACACACGTAAAACGGTTGGCGGGCGCCATGGTGCCCGCGGGCATAGGGTTGGGGACCACTGCTCTACACTATTATCCTAATTCAACATAAATTTATGCTTAGTGAAATGATCGCCAACCTCATCTGAGGAAGAAGATTAAATACCCCAAACCTGGAACTCAATACAGTTACAATGCAAAGAATTGATTTACAAATGAGAGTCTTGCCTAGAATGCACAAAAAAAAAAACTCTTGACGAAGGTAAAAAAGCGTAGGGTTCCATATTTTAAGAAATTCAATATTTTTGATAGAGAGTACTTGGTGGAATTCCATTTTAATATTTTTGAATAAAATACTTGAGTGATTTTATTCAAAAAGATTTTCCATATTTTAGCAAAATTTTTTTAAACAATAAATACATCATTCTATAGCATAGGGGAACTAGAAGGAGTAAACTTACGTGGATGCGGTATTTACATCAATAGTTAGAAGTCAGTGGTACAGCTGAATTAGTGAGACTAGTCTAATCTCCTATGAGGAGAGGCACCAGAAGAAGAAGATTCAATATCTCCATCGGAAATTCTCAAGTTTTTCGAAAAAAAAAATTACCGATAAGAATACTGTGTATTGAACACAGTGTGTTCTCCTGTTCGCTGTAAAAGTAACCTCGTATTTTTTTTGCTGTGCTCTCATAATTTCTTTCAAAAATATTCATATAAATTGCTAACATAAAAAAAAAACATTTAAAATCCAACGTAAATATGTTGAATTTTATTAATTCCATCTGAGATACCATTTTTATTGTAAAATAATATATCTTTCATTATTTAAAAAAAATACTCTCCTTCTGTGACTAATTAAGAAATAAAACTTTTCACGAAAAAAATTACGGAGGGTCGTTTATATTTTTAATATAAATTAAAGCAACGAGTTTTTCTCTTCAAATTTAAATTTATTAAGTTTGAATATTTTTATAAAAACTTAAAATGATATTATATGTACATTTACACGGACAATAAAACCATATAGCGTTATCTATCCAAAATATTTTTTATATATATGCTGAAATAGTAAACCTGTATAAATGCAAAATGGTAATAATTGTGTTCTAATTGACTACTGTGTGATATATATTAAATTTATTAAATCTCATATTCTTAAGTAGTCCTGCATTATAAATGTAAATCGGTAGATTTAGTGACTGAAATAAAATGGCCGTGCATAATGTGATCACCTCGAATGGGGACAGATGCCCGTTATTCGAGAACACAAGCACCCTGTTAAATTTCTTTACGATTATTATGAATATCAAAAGTTATCGTTTGATATTTCCCCAGCACAGAGTAAAGCCCGATCTCTCCCTTAAAGCGATTTAAATTGTGCTTCAAAAAGCTCTCCGCTAATACGAAAATTATTAGGATAAAATTAATTTCACATGATATAAGTATGGACGTAGTTTCAAGTAGAAAGATGATATATTTAAAGCTAATGGACCGAAGCTAGCACATATCATACTCACAAACAAGTGCCTTATCTTAGAGACGGATTTGCGTGGATCGAGGCTCTTAGTGGCTCACTTTAACATCGAGGGTCCTTTTAACTTTTTGTCGGACTTTCGTTGATTCTGAGTTCCACCGTTTCAGGTTTTTTCTCTGAAGTTATTGTGGTTTTCAAACCTACGCTAAGTAGTCACTACATTATCACAGATACTTCAATCTCTAGTGATAAGGAAAGTAGAAATAGTTATTTTCGTGAGTTTTGAAAGTATCGTTTGACATAGATTAAGGGAGTTTACTATTAAAAAGTTAACATAGCCTGAGTAAGTCCCAAAAAAAAAACAATGAAAAAAGGGTTTGTGATAAATAATTATTATCTAACTCTTTATTTAATGAAAAGGAAAAGGTTTTAAAATGTAGCTTTTTATATGATATTTCTTATTTGGACTTGTTTTATTTTTTGTGTCTTTTTGATATTTATTGATTTGATTGATATTTTCACAGTAATACATGTGAAAAATAGGGTTTAAAATTATATTAAAAAAATTGTATATGTATATGACGTTTACTGAACAGAATCTGAAGGAATAAAATCTTTCACAATCAACTGTCAAGAATAAAATTTTACCATTTAAAACCGAAACTGCAATTTGTCACAACTAATTTATTAGTCTTGATGTCTTGAAGTATATTTAAAGGAACGTTTTAAGTATTGTAAAATTTTATGAAATTGGTTTTTTTATTGTTGTTGTACAGTTATTATTACTTATATATAATGACCTAGAAAATAGCCTTAAGAAATAATGTCTATCTCTCTCGTTCCTTTTCTAATACAAAATGTAGAAGCCGTTCTACTGACAACAAACGCCGACGTGGAATTGTTATATCATATATACTATATTTATAATGGGTTTCACGTATCCAATAGTAAATGTATTATATACAGCCACAAGATGCGACAGCAATCGGTGGAAACTCTGACAAAAGCACGTGATAAAGTTAAACAATAAAAAAAATGCAGAAATGACTGATGACCATAAAAAAATAACAAGCTCTCAATTTAAAAACAAGAGTTAATTGACTGATTAAAGCCTTAAATTCAATCAAAATAAATTTGTGTAGAGTTCCATTTGAGATTACGATTGAATGAAACCCCCTGAAAAATGAATAATAAATGCGTTAATTTTTTTTTATATCGTCATGATAAAGTAAAGAAAGCGACTACTTTAACAAAGAAGGCATTCAAATTATATTATTACAAAAATCATGATGCAACAAATAACATTGATATATCTATATACACTGTAAAGCATAAAAAAAATATCAAAAAATATATATTTAAATTTTTTTGTAATAAATTAGTTGCAACGAACAAATTTATAATAATTAAAAAATATTCTGATAATAAAAACAGGCTGAGGCATTTCTGCATTTTCAATTTAATAGTAGTGTCAAACTCACCCATACAACGTATTAAATGACACCACGTTAATAATAATAACAGTAAAAATAATAAAATCTCTAAATTTTCTACATGTGGGCCTTTTAGGTGGATTATTATTTTAAATTAACCCAACCTTGCCAAAACCACTCACACAATGCAATATATTTATGTCACGAAAATAATGATTTTTTCTTCCGAAAAATGGGTTTTGGTGAAGTTCTTTCAAAAGTGATTTTATTTTTGTTTTTAATTTACGTTATATTTATTCTCAAGTGGCTCGGCCTCGACTTGAAAGCCACTGCCTTTCGGCCTCAAAGTTTCATCTGGATTTCATTATTTCTGCAAAATCCTCGTTCATTAGCGCCACTCGAGTGACGTCATTAGCTCTGTGCCATGCGCACCATTTTCACAACTTCGAGGCATTTCAGAATCACGATTAAGGGTTGTTATTTAATATTTACGTAGTATTATGTAAACTTATTTATTATTAATTGCATTATTGTTTATGACACGCGTAGTTTTAGTTATGAACTTGTTCAAGAGAAATTCAAGAAATATTAGTAATGATTTGCGGAGTTTGATTCAAACCTATATTTTTTAAACAATGTGAAGCAAGACATGCAATATAAATATTAATTGTTTTATTATTATAATAACACCTGTTTGAAGTTCATCTGCCATAACGGAGATAAAACTGAAAACATATCGATCATCGATCAAACGACCGAGACAACAAGTCAACAAGAAAAAAAAAACAAAACTCGCATTACCACAGTGAATGAATATTAAATTATTGATATTACTGTATATTAAAGTCTGGAAATCTTGATTAATAAAACTAAATTTAAATTTTAACAAAAAAACAAATATAGAAATATATAAAATGCGCGAGTTTGTGAATAGAAAAATAAACAATTAAACCACTAAGAGATGAAAAAACATAAAAAAATATTTTACATAAAATATTGAGTAAAAATTTAAATTAAAAATATTTTGATTAGTCGCGATCTTACATATTTAAAAAGAGCAAAAAATAATTAAGCCCAAGCATCGTTAAAAAAGTTGTTTAAATTCAGATTATATTTCTTGTAGAAATGAGAACTTCAGTTTAAGGCAAAAATATGCAGAAAAATAAGTTTTATAAATTTCACATATCTTGGGTAATTGTTTTTGGAGTCATAAGAGAAATGCTAAAATAGAAAAACTTTGACTATTAATTTGTCAGAAACAAACTGAGGTCGAATGTGAATTATTTTGATTTCATGCAATCAGAGATTCCATTCAGTGTTTATCTTAAGGAACATTATCTTGATAACGAAGAGACTACTTCTACTGGAATGAATAATTTCTAAGGCTATACGAAAATAGACGGCAAGTTGGGAGGCATGAATGGAAAATGAACTGTCATTTTGTCGCTGGGCTCCGTGCCGGCGTGAAAGCCTCACGTCCCTAATGAAGGCAATTGAAAATCACTCGAGATGTGGTCTTTCAGGTACTCAAACAAATGCTGAAATAGCACTGATGGGTTTACCATATTACTGTTTTATTTATTTCTACTTAAATATTATCAAATAAATTATGAAAGAATAGTATTTACATGATTTTTATATAGTAAGTATATTGATTCTATAATAAAATAATACATTTTTTTATGAATATTAAATGTACGTTAGTGCACAGATTTTAGAAAAAAATATTTACTAAGTGGATATTTGATATTGATTCTCATTTGTCAATATATATATATATAATGTCTTTTGGCTAATGAGAATATATAAAATAACAATAAAACCAATAGAAAGTAAATATAATGTGCTTTAACTTTAACAATAGAATATATGCATTATAATCTTTTGTATTAGTAATAAAGTATACGTTTTAGTATCACTGATATAATTTGACTGAGTTTGACTGAGAGGAAGCTCGATTTCAGTCAAAATATTGAGTGCCTTATAGTAAAAAGTAAACCATGAAATCTTTTAAACTTCGGTTAGTACGAATTCAGATACATTTAAATGAAACGCAGTGATTGTTTATTTGTAACAAAACTTAGTAATCAGGAGGCAAATAAACGCCAGCGGAATTTAGTGTGAATGTTGAAAAAAATGGAATGGTTTTGTCGCATTTGCATACAGGCTGTGTCGCTGCGGGGCTAATGTCTAATTTCCCCAGAAGCGAGCACATCTGTTCAAGTAATTACAGCCTCGAGTCTCCAGCCAGACCCGACCCAGGCCAGTACACACGTTCGGATAATATTGTTACTGAAATCATAATGGCTTTACTATTGCAGGTGCCTCGTTATAGCCGGGGATTGGTTTAAAATGAAAATTTGGTCGTTGGGGGTGTGTGTTGCGTGGTTTGAGACTCACGGTTTATTTAATATTAGGGCTCATTTAATTATTGGTGTTATGGTATTATGTTGTGATTCAAAACACGGGAGTGTTTACTTCTTCATAGTGAAGAAATTCAATATTTTTGACAGAGAGTACTTGGTGGAATTCCATTTTAATATTTTTGAATAAAATACTTGAGTGATTTTCCACATTTTTATTATTATTAGTGACCGGTTTCGCCAACCTTTCACGTTGATAATGCCAACGTGAAAGTCACTGTCACTAATAAAAATAAAAATGTGGAAAATCACTCAAGTATTTTATTCAAAAATATCTTCATAATGATGTAATCAAGTTATCGCTAAAATGTTTCTACTGTATTACGTATTTTATTGAATCTAATTTTTGATTCAAATTTATTATGAGACTAATTATTTCAAATGGTGTATTTTTGTGGTGAGAATAAATTGAAATGATATATATATATATAATTAACGGAAAGGATAATATTTTCATAATATTCAATTAGCGTGTGATTCACACTGGCAGAAATATTTTAAATAATGTTATGGTTTGAAATATTTGATATTTATACTAAAAATAAAAATTATATTTGAGTACAATACCTTCCAAATCAGTTTCAACTGAACTGATTTTTTTAAATTACTACTCACTCAAGAATCACTGAAAGGTATTGTATTACATTTTGTATTGTTTCACAAAGTCTTTCTATATTAATAAAAACATTGATAGAAATCTAATAATAAATAAATGGAACTTTCGTTCCGGGAAAACTCGGGATGTTGATGGGTATTTTTACACATTTTTAAATATATTAAACGATCTTAGCTTGTTCAAATATTTACTATAAAATATACCCAGAAATGTTGTAACAGTATTGAACAATAAATCAGATATGATATCCATTACCGAAATACTGTAGTTTTTATTGTTCGTTATTAAATTTTATGTGACCAGAAATAACAACGTTTGTTACATTTGCTAGAGAGCAATAAACAAAGAAATTTTCATTACTGATATTAAAACTGTAAAGTATGATGGAATTCGACGTACGAGCATAGTTCGAAGCTAAAGCACTTTAACACCGGACAAAAGATATTACTAGATATATATGCAAGAAAAATTGTAAATTTTATTTTTAAACAAAGCTTAGATCAAAATTAGTAAATTATTTATTAGAACCTATTGGAATTTAATTAATAAATATTAATGCTTGACCCAGAGAGCTCATCGTGAAATCCAGAATCCGGTCCAAAAATTATTGAAAACTTATAAAAACACAATATTTCATTATAAAATCAAATACTTTTAAATAATATTTTTGACAGAGATCAAGCCTTAAAAAAAGCACTGAATATTTTAATAAATTTACATCAGAAACAAATGTTACGTTTACCATATTTATTAATAATTGATAGTTATTAAAATAATCAAATAAACATGCCCATTTGAAAGAAATTTTAAACCATTATAGAAGCATTATTTAAATTTCAGCACAATGCGCTGAAATTTACGGAATTTCAGGAAATAACGTCTCGTTTAATTACGTTACCCTGTATTATAACTCTTTACTGCGTTGGGGCTCTAGCAGATAATGCCTTTTATTATCTTTGTGAATGCATCTTATAAGACGCGAGGAATTTTATCACAAGTAATGCGATAGCTGAGTGGCAGGAACGACTTTGCTAGACCGAGCGGGGTTTATACAGCGTGGTTTCACATTACTAATTGTACTCCTTGGGAAGCACTCAGTTTTCATTCAAAAGAATTATTCACAGAATCAATATACGTTAATGCTTAAAAAATAATATGTGCTAGAACTACGGACGAGAAATTGTAAGTCAGATAACAATATCAAGATACAACTAAACATGAGTTTTTTTTTGCAAGTTTTTCTGTTGGTTAATTTTTTTCTCAAATTTTGTAAATTAAATGATTTTTTGTATAAATAATAAATAAGTAAGTCATTCTTTTTCACCTCCGTAGGTAAAAGTGCGCACATATGAAATTTTTAATATTCTCTTCCGGCGAACCTCTAATGCATATTTCATGAATAGAATCCATGCATGATGCAATTTTAAGAATGTTTCGCTAATATTTCAGAACAGTACATTTTATCATTTTGATAAAACCTTAATAAATAATAATAGAAAATTAAACTAATCTTTTTAAAATTAATAAATTTAACATATAGAATAGTAAAACATAAATATAAGTCTTATGTTTGCAGATTGCTTCAATGTTTTTATCAAAACATGTTTTAGTATTAAAAAAAACTCTTTGCTTTGAAATGGAGGCATACTTTTGTTGTCTTAGTAATTAATTGCGGATTAAATATAGCTAGAGTATATGGGATATGCAAGCCTCACAACCTGCATGCAGAACTAGGCGACAGACACACACTGTATTGTAAGCAAAGCCCTAACAACGAGTGTAAATTAAGATATGAGAAAATAAAGAATCATGAATTATTTTAGCAGATATAATGATTTTGACTTACTTTGTTGACACTGCTAACGACTGCTCCGGCTGCTAGAAGCTGCTTCACCGCGTCCAGGTGGCCATGCCATGCGGCCATGAGAAGAGGCCGCATTCCGTACTGAAGGTGAAAAAACAGCATTTACTCCACCGCACTCTAACCCATTTATTCTCATTCCTCTATATATTGCCACACAGAGAACTTCTTCGTGGCAATATGAAACAAATTGAAAGTATAACTTACTTCAATAAAAATAAAAATATTTATTTTGATAATTTATTGTATCAAGGATGTCGCAAATTCAATAGTAAACGTAAATTTTTTAAAATCATTTATATTTTACCTTATCTTGCTCTTATATCATATATAAGTTTTGGAAGCTGTCAAGCTGTTATCGCTTAAGATTTTTACTCCATCGAGGTTTTGGTATCATTTTCATATCAGTCCCTGAAGATGATCCCACCACGGGAGCCGAAACACCACATAATCAAAAACCTCATACTTATCAACACACAAGAAACCAAATCAAGTAATATCGTTATTTATTACACCTAAAAATATATTTGCACTTTTTTTCCATTCCTATTTCATTATCATAAAACTGTAAATCATTCATCAATTTTGAAACCAACACGCATACATAACAATTATTTTATAAACTTAATTTTAATACTACAAATAATGCCATATAAATGATTGTAAATCATATAAAAGAATACTGAATTTTCAATAAACAGTACCTCTGCAGTCTTAACCTAATGCTGGTATTATGAGCATCGCTTCATTTCCTTTTATTTCTAAAAAAAACTATTTTCACACCCAGTTTTATATATTTTTAAGAATACTACTTCAATGCAAAACAAAAATCAAAAATTACCAAATAATAAATTTCAACAAACGTACATAATAAAACATATTTTAGATAGAAACATGTAAAAATAATCAATACTCCAAAGAACCATGATATGATCTCTCATTTGATATTGCCTGCCTTGTTGCTAGGCTGAATACGAAAATCTATATTATAGAATTAAAACAAGCCATTATTTACTTGGAGTAAATACACAAGTGTTTTATTAAAATGTACCCCGAGGGATTAAGCAAAAGGCCGGGGTGAGAAAATTTAACGTCATCGCAAAGGAGCTGCAAAAGGTTGGATCAATGGAGGATCATCGCTGGACAAAAGAAATTTAGTCTCGTAACCCTCCGGATGGAAAAGATGAAAGGAAACCCATCGCTTCAATGACGGGAAGGAATTTTTTCAGCAAAAAAGGAGTCACGTGATGACATTCCGACGAGGATCATGACAAGTAGCGAAAGTACCGGAAGTCTTTATTCTTTAAAAAAATTAATAATTTAAAATAGATAAAGTTGAAACGAATTGTAAAATTTATATATGCCACAGTTGATTTGAATTAGCTTAGCGGTTTTGAAATTAACTGCTTAAAAAACACTTTTGTTAAATTCATATTTATAAATTTCACTTAAAAAGTAATATTGACGCTGGAATGAAAAAAAGACCCAACCTTATAAACATTATAAATTGGAAAAACAATTGAAAAAAAACTTTTTAATTACTTTTAACACAATTTAAAATATAAGAAAGTTTATATAATTTCACTTTTAATTGAGAATTGTACCTTTGAAAATATCAGAAATTTCTTTCTACCTGTGAACATGGTAATATTTCTTTAGTATTCCATAAAGACGCAATAACGTTTATGTTTTTCCATCAAAAGATTCTTTAACTCAAATTTGAAGCCTTAAATTAAAAACAAACCACATCAAATATATTTCATTATATCCAAATCCGCAATCTCAAAGCGAGACGAAATGCAAGCTTATTTTTCGGGACTGGATTAATTTACTTGAAACGTTTCTTCCAGGAATTACTGTAAAAATTGCCCACACAATAAGGCTGGAGAAATTACAAAGAAATAGCTCTAAGGTAATAAAACTTTAAATATATAAACGGTAAAACTACGAATAAAAAGTTCTAAAAGAATTTTTATATTATAATGTTAAATATTTCTTAACGTTAGCTATATTAATATATGCAAACTTTATGATGACGTCACTCATATGATGCTGAGCGTTTTTTAAAATTGTGTGGGTCTTTTTATTCTTTTCATATTTACAACCACATATTTTTTATGCTGTCCAATTTCATATTAATTTAGAGTCATAACCAGCTGAAGAGTTTATAAGGATAACTTTCGTGTGTAGGTGCCACCATATATATTCCTCCGGCCTTTAATAGAGGTGGTATTGCTAAAATTTCTGAGCCAGCACACGGAGGCGAAAGAAATTACGCGAAAAGGTCTAACATTAAATTATTTGCAAATAATATTTACAGCATTCGGAAAATTCATCATGACATCATACTTCGGAAGCAACTATTTCTTTGGTTTATGAATTCTTTTATTATTACATAATATTATTTTTGAAGATTTTAGGTTTTGTGGGCGTACATAATCTTAGTTACTATATAAGTGCAGGTTTTCACAAACAATGCTACCAAAAAATATCGCAAAAAAACAATATGGTTAAGACGTACGATGAAAACCTTTTATTCCACTACCCCTGGTGTTTTTCTTCAATCAGCTTACAGACCTGTAGCCTACCCCGCCCTCCCAGGAAGCTCGAGGGGTGCGCCATACCCGACTCGGGGAATCGCTGAGATTCTATAAGAATACTTACAGAACAAATAATAATGGACTCCGGGCATGGGGACTCGAGAAGAACGGATTTTTTAATATCAAATTTTTCTGCTTCTATTTTGAGACACCATTTTTTAAAAAATTTGATGTTATTATATTATCCAACTGTCTATAAGTAATTTATGTAAAACGTACAATAAAAAAAAAAACATAAACTGACATCTACAGGTAGATTTTTTTTTCATTCATACTAAAACTCCGAACACTTAAAGAGGGGTGAAAATCTGTTTACTCACTGAAAATAACCAACCGAAAATGAAATGATTGGAGAATGGAAAATGGTTACCACAGCATGGAAAATGAATTCGTAAAAAGTTAAGGAGCATTTTTTAATGAATTATGCGATTTAATGAATGAAATAAGAACCTGTTCCGTAACAAAATGCTCAAATTATTTTCTTGCAATACGCAAATATAATATATTTGCCAAAAAGATTTCCTAGAAGATCATTTTATTACTCCAAAAGTTAAAGGGGTAATACGTTTCATTGTTTACTTGAGATATTTATTCAAACAACGGTATATCAAAACAAATTGGATGAGTCGTATTTTTATGTTGTATTAAAGAGAAACCGTGGATTTAATTAATATTTATAAATAAATTTTGATCAACATAAGAAAACAAATAAGCGTTGTTTTAATCAACAATCAGTCAAATATAAACAAGGCACAAAAATGTACGTGGGAAACGTAAGTAATACAAACTAGTATTATTTTTTAGTCCAGGCGTATTAGTAACTAATAATATGCCCTTACATTTCATGTGGAAAAATAAGGTCTTATTATATGTCAACAACTGAATTTAAGTCTTGTTTTTGTATCCATGTTATAATTTTACTCGATACTCGTATTCCATGCAAATAAATGATTTTACGTCTAAAAAAGATATTTAAAAAATAACAATAATTGGTTTATTCACATGAGAAATTTCTAATTTGTAGCATAAATAATACTTTTTCTCACCGTTTATTAACTTTAGGAAACTTTAAGTTTTATACTTGTCACTTGAAAAATATAAAGAGAGATATATCAATACGAAAAGATGTAAGTTTCCTCGCATAGTGTCTCATATGTGCTCGAGGCAAATATAATCCAGTCGGGCCTCTCATCTCGAGGTGTTTGTGTATGCGAGTTGTTTCACAAGAAGGATAACTCAAAGTAGTTTATTTTTCTACATCTGTCGCTTATTCTTCAGACGCTGAAGCCTACTTCTTCAGAACGGGACTAGCCGAGCCGAGCCCTCCCTGGGTGAATAGAACCCATTTGTATACGCTGTGTTTTTTTTCTCTGTCGATCATATATAATAAGTAGCAATGTGATGAGATCATTGTGATATTTGAGATAATAATAAGAAAAATATAAGTTCAGGATGTCGAAATCAAATTGTATGCCAAAAAGGTTTGTTATTAATTATCACGAAGAATCGAGAGTCTGATTGAAAAGGTCTTTAAGAGGCGAAAGCGCACACAATGTAAACAAAATTGTAATATCTCGCCGTTATGCTGTTCAAGGATAAAAAGCGGATATATATTCAATATTCAATAACATTTCGGTTTATATAATTTTCAATACATTTCCGATAAACAGGAAACCAGACATTGCTTGATATATAATTGAATAACAAGGAAATAAGATAACCGCTTTTAAATTGTTTTTATTTCCTGTATTGGAATATTGAAAGTTACGCACACATCGCGATATTTCTTCGAACTCCTTTCGTATAAATCTTTTTACGCTTTTATCCGTTTATAGAGCGATTTAGTCCCTAAATAATATTGTTTTTCGGTATGTTGATCTCTCCAGCGTGGCCTTGTGTCTGTAAAGCGTTTTTTGTATTTCCTGTTTGAAAATAAAATACCGATAATTTTTTTTACTTCTAAAAATACGGTTCTTCGAGATCCTGTCGAAATGAATCTAATCTTTGTTTTTGTAACATTTAGGTTCACTTATAGCTATTTTAATCACTTCAATCTTATTTTTAAACCTTCATATTAATATTGATTTTATAAACCTTGAATGTGTTGTTTTTAAATAAGAAATGCTTTTTTCATCTATGTATTTGGTATATCTTTACTGGGACGAAAGTACTTCAGTTGAAACTAATCGTAATTATCTACTATGAAAACTACAAATTATAAAATGTATTTTATTTTTGATAAACTAAGGCTTAATTTATTTTTATTATCTGAATTTATAGACTGACGTCGATTTAAGAAGATACCTCAATCTTAAATATTGTTTTTAGAAGCGCTGCATATTTTATAATAAAAAGTGGGAACACATTTCAACAGTGGGAACAAATTTCTCAGTAAAATACATACAAAACGTAGTTGAGTATTGTGGTTTGAATAACTGAGGTATTTTGAAGGCTTTGTTTGATTGATGTGATATTGACGATATTTAGAAAAAATTGTGAAAGCATTTAATGTTTTCTGACCTTATCTCTTGCTTCTATGTCGCAGCCTGCGTTCATGAGTAGCTGGATGAGGTCTGTGTTGCCTCTGCTTGCTGCCCAGTGAATGGGAGCTCTGCCATACTGTAAAAAAAACCTTATTCAAATTAATAAGTTGAAACTCGATAAATATCGAAAATAACAATTAAACAAGGTTGTGGCAACAATTGAGGGCTGAGATCATCTTCATTAATTATTTTATATTTATGATTTTTTGAAACTTCCAGGTTTCATACTATATGTAATTTCTATAATTAAGTAATGATTTTAAAAAAAAGTAATCAAATAGCATGTTTCATTGTATCTTACGTTATTCCTGGAGTTCACATCACAGGGTTCTTTCAGGATGGCCTTGACTTCTTCAGCATCATTCTTGATGACGGCTTCGTGGAGGAGAAGGTCATTCTTGAGGATCTCGGCGTGAAGGCCGTGGTCGTGGGGGCTCGGGGTGCTGCGGTATGGAGACACGTCCATCGTCTACCACAAAATAAACACATAATTGAAACACCACATTATAGAAAATTTTGAACAAGTTGACAACAGCATGAAATTATAATCGAAACGATATTTTTTTACTGGACGAGTTTTACGAGGTTGTTAAAAGTTTTAGTTGCGGGGGTGAGCCGTATGCATATTTGAATGCGATTTCGTAACAATGGGAAACAACACAATGGGGTGAATATCCAAAGACCCGTAACAGGAGCAGTAAGCGTTACATGCTGATAACAATACACCGTGTGCGACTTGCACCCTGCTATAAATAGACACGTGCCCTCGGTGTTACTACCCACCCCCTGCGATCTTCATTAGCGCGGCTGCATGGCTCGTCCCGGGCACTAAATCAGGAGGATTCCCCCAAGGGTTTACAGACTCCTGCTGCCACATTAACCGACTTGGAGGATAAAAACTGGGACACGAGCGAGTATCGTAAACTTCAAAATGGCAGGTTTTCGTGTTTTATGCGAGTTCGGAATTTTTGACGTGTTGAGTATGTTAAAAATCTACGCTTTATTTTTTCAGCAAAAAAATATTATTTTATAGTATTTCAGTAATCATAAATCCAATGATTATGATAGATATATTACTACATTGTAATATTCAATTTTATATATGCATGATATCACTATATGTAAAACAAACCCTGAAAGTGTCACGCGTCAAAATATATTCAATTACTAGAATTTAGTTTTAAGATTGTTGAAAATAAAGAAAAAAACCTAATACCACAACTCTTATGCAAAACATCTGGGAAAAAAGGACTATCTATTCAAAATAATCCATTGAAAATACAAAAACGTGATGGGCCTCGATAAACTGTGGTTGTCTAAATGATCAGTCACAAAGTTAAGCATCATATATCGATCATTTAATTTTTTAACGGGAAACATAATTTAGAAAATAATAGTTAATTAATATATAAATAATAGGTAATCGGACATTAAGTATAATTTTAGCGACTAGGAAAAAATATCATTAAATTTTTTTTACATGTATTTTAAAGAATTTTTTTTTTTACCAATTGTAAATAATAGGCAAGCGTTTCTCAATAAAATAATATTTCAAGGGCGTCCGCATCGCGAACGAAGTGGACCTGAAGCACGACCCTTACTTCACAAGCTGGTCACGGACGTGGAGTGTCTCCCGAGCAACAACGGCCGAGTCGCGAGTCAACAAGACATATTGCCAATTGTCCCGGCTAAAATTAGTTGCCCATTGATTTTCCACCCTCCGTGGAGGCTTGTCGTCGGGGACGAGCAATGTCTACTACGACCCGTCCGACTGTGAATGCAAATTAAAATTAAATGCCTGCAATGTAAGCTCCTCTCCTCTGAGAGATATCTGTTGGTTTTTTCTGCTTTCTGTGGAGGCTTGTACTGTACCAGTGTAAAGACGGCAATGTAAATTAAATTTTATAAAATAATGCATGCATTTTAGAAGCATCAATCGAATCGGTCATGATTCGTCTTACGTAACAAGTTTCATAACTTATTAGTACCCCTTAACTATTCACTATTAAGACCACAGTATGTGGCCCTTTCCTCCACTTGATGTTGGCTGGTTCTGTACAAACTATGTATCTAGACTGAAAAGCCATAAACATTCCTAGCATGGGGTATACTGCGATAAATTACACTGTGTTTCAGGACCTAGTGTGCTTGGCAAGAACTGAAACATTTTACATTAGTAATTAAAATGGATTAACAAAGAAACATGTATAATATTTGCAAACGGCCTTTTTAAAATCATAAATTGATATTTGAAATTGTTCGTTTCAGAAATTCAAGCTATACCCAATAAAAAAGTTTAATATTCAATTATTGAGAATTTAATTAATCGCTGTAACGGAGATTGGAATATCTATTTCTCAATGGACTGAAAAGGGTATGATTAATGATTAAATGTTAATATTTATTTAAGTAATGTAATATACAGCAGACGCGTAATCTAAATCTGTGGATAATATGTTTGAATCATGAAATGAAAACCTTTTCGATTTTAATATACAATGAAATATAATATAACTAGATTATAAACCAATCGTATAGCGATATACCCTTAATTTATACATTAATAATTTAATGTTCGTAATTAAAATGGTAAAATATTTTTTTGAGTAAAAAATAATTTATATATTATATTATTTTTAGATATACAATAATACCTCGATATAACGGATCCCTGTTTAACGGACTTCGGAAATAACGGAAAAAAAATCCGGTCAAATATAAAAAAAAGCGTTTAAAATGCAAAAGTGTAAAAAATTTTTTTTTTTTTGCGTAATTTTCCAGGGTTGATTATAAAAAAAGCAGCAAACATTAAAAATGTAAACAAAACTTGATTCCTTCGTCACTTCACGACGAGTGTCCGAAGACAATCAAATAGAATTTTGTTTTTGTATTTTTTATTTATATCTAAATACATACAGTGTATTTTCAAAAAAAAGATTTTTGATTTATTTTATACCTATTTCCATATAACGGACTTTCGGCTTTAATATATCGAGGTTTTACTGTATTTGCAATTTATATATTGGCAGTCTTTGTAAGATGAGACTTGGCAACAGCGATGGGCGGCATGGACGCGAAGGCTCATCCCGGATAGCGACTCCGGAATAGTCTTGGCATCGTCTGGGCGGCGGACGACCTAGTGCCGTCCATGCTCAAGGACCAGCGACCTTGGGGTGGAGTCGTCTCCTTTGCCGAGAAGAGAAGCCCATGGACACGACAAGAACGACGCTGAAGAACACGAGACACCATTTTCATGTTTTTTGAGACGCTGTCTCCATAGATAGTTAGGGACGAATGTCAGAGACGAATAGAAGAAAGAAGAGGCAGACTGGGGAACAGCGAAAAGTGCGCTCCCTGAGAAAGCCCCCTTATGAATGAATGAATTGTGTATGATTGTTTAGTATTTTCTTTTTTTATAAAAATTAAAGACCAGCTGTTGGCACCCGGAAATATTACTACTAGGCCGATAGTAATAAAAAATATATATCGTCTTTGTAGGATAAATATTTTTTCCGTGCAAATATGACATAAACGATATTGGTATTTATCAAAGTGAATTCCATAAATGCGCAGATTGCGATAACATCAATGTGGGCATTTCTGTCATTGCGAATGCGCCTCACGCCCGGCGCGGGAAGGGCGCCTGGCGCGGGTATGGCGCCTGGCGCGGGAAGGGCGCCCGGCGCGGGTATGGCGCCCATGCAGCCGGGCGGGGTCACAGGGGGCGGAGGTGTGCGGCGTTGATTGCTCTCGTTCTACTATGGCAACATTGCGACGAGGCCACGGCCCGGCGGCGCGGACACCCTCGGGGCAATCGATTCTGATTAGGAAGTCATTAAATGCACGCTGAGAGAACACATTGCTGGTGCGAGGACACGAGTAAAATCGGGATAGATTCAAATGTAACTCACAGTTTGACACTACGCTTTTTATAAATGCAAATTTATAAGAGACATTTTTTGATATATAAGACAACGCAGTCTTCGGCTTTTAAAAAAATGTATCTGAAAAACATTCCTATTTTGGATATTCCAATATATATATTTCAATTAAAAAAAAATATATATATATTAATTTATACATATACACACACGTACACATACACATACATTTTGTAAAATGTATTGTGGTTATTTTAATTTGTATTTTACCAATAAAGCATATTATTATATTTTGATAAACTGATAAGACCAATTATTTCAGTGAGATGGTGGCAGTGTAAATAAACGTGAGCTTTCAAATTCAAAGCTCACCTATCATGAAAGTGGAATGCTGGCTGTGTAGTTATATGTGAGCTTCGAAATTAAAAACTGACCAATCATAATAGTGAAATGGTGGCAGTGAAGTAAAATGTGAGCTTTTAAATTCAAAGCTCACCAATTATGATAATGAGATGATGGCAGGGTAGTCAAATGTGAGCTTCAAAATTATTATTTTTTTAATTTTACTAATATTTGTATAAAAGTACCAAAATGTATTCAAATTGTTTTGTATGTAATATTTTAAAATATGTCTATAATTTACAATACCAGCACATAATCGTAAACTTTTTCTCAAATAAGTAAAAAAAATTCCTTTATTAAATAAACAATACTTTTTGTGATTTAATCATAAGGATTCAAGTATCAATTGTAAATAAAGCATAACATATTGGTTCTACATTGATATTGTGAAAGAGATATAAAATAATATACCCAAGCAAACTCCAGCACGATTCTTCTGCAAGTAAAATATGGTAAGGTAAACTTCCGCTTTGATACATACAAGATCGAAGATTGAAAACTTCTGACGAATCAACAACAACAAATCGAATCCTTCCACCTGCCCTCCTCACGCTAGCTACCTGCCTCACCTGTGGACTGAAGAATTCATTTCAGGAATAAATCAAGCATGCCCCGAGCTTCATTCCTCCATTATGGAATAGAGACCGGAAAATGTTTTGTTTTTAAGCTCGCGTATTCCGGAAGCACATTGGTTTATTTGTAGAAAATTCATACCAAAAAAGTAGCAGAGAATATTCAAAAATCTGTTGAGGATTAAAAAAGCATTACAAATTTGATTAAATTATGCTACTTATGATTTAAAACATTAATAACATACAAGAAATCGACATTCGATTGATCCGATACTACCATACCTAAAAAAGCATATTTAAACTTATGGGTATATGTAATATAATTTTTTTTGAATAATGTGATTTGTTCAGTAAATTAAACATGAATAATTTTTTTTAAAAATTAATATGAATTTTTTAAATTGTCAAAAATTAAAGAATGGTATTAAAAATGCCAACGTTTGACATTTAAAAATAATATTTACTATGTCTGGAGTTATCATAAATGAGCAAAATATTGAGTATTTCATATTATAGGTGGAAACAAAAATAAATAAAATAAACTATGCTTAAAACATGTTTACGAAAGAAGGGTTGAATCTTAAAAATAAAAAAAAAACAATTTACCCTGACAAAGGTCCACTATGATACGATGTATGTAAAATAATATCACCCAGGGGCTCGTCGCAAATTTCATCCCCTTTCAGTGGGGGCTGCATAAATCAAGGCCTCCTGTCTGTCTTTGACTTGTGTAGGGGAAAACAGAATTTAGAGCCAAGGGATGGAAACTGGAGGCACAATGGCTGGGAACAATTGGCAGGTCACGGAATTCGGGAGTACCACTTAAGGGTGGATACTGAGGGTGGGTTTTTCTTACAGGAAAGTGGAACGATTATAAGGACGGTGATTTATGGATAAAGACGACACGTGCGTAAGAAAAGATGTTCAAATTATTTAAATTTAGGAATAAATATATCCTCAACCTTGAAATTTACATTTCTTTTTAAATTTTACCTATTTCTTGATTTTTTAACAATTATTTTCTCATAATTAAAATGCAAAATTATTGATAATTTTATAAAAATATTGGAATAAACATAAATATAATTTGATGTTGGTTCGTTAATTTGTGTTCATAAAAAAAATAATTAATAAGCAAAAAACATAAAACTGTGAATAAATTATTATATAAATTAAATTTACCATGTACTATGAATGTAATAAGTTATTGGTTTTATTTTTTACCAAAAACAATAAAAACATTTTAGAAATAAATTTCTATTTTATAAAAGAATTCACATGTAGCGTAGCTTTATAAAATTTTAGATATTGTATAAAGCTTTGTGATTCAGAAAAATTGTATTTTTTTATGTCCTGAAAGGAATTTTATGATTGATTACAAAAAATGCGACTGAAATACAGAAAAATGAATTATTTACATCTCAAAAAGCAACTTTGACAATACGTTTGCAATGATATTAAAATGAAGTCTGATTGTACCGGAAATCATGGCTTCCGTAATGCGAATAATTGAAATATAAAAAAATAAATAATATTAAAAGATTATCGAAAGGTCGGTTGATGACAGGCAATTATGATTGATTCGCTAAACTTACTTTTTACTCTCAAAATTTATTCAGAACTCTCTTTAAAAGCTCCCCTTTGTGGTACTTCTGTTTTTTTGAATTACGGGACATGACAGCGCAAAATCATTTTCATTAGGCGTCTTCAGTTATGAAAAGATCTTAAGGTGCGGCCTTCTTGAACGCCTTTTGTTAAGCACCCTTCAGGTGATTATAAACCAATATAATTAAAACAAATGGCGCTATAAAAATAATCAAATCATAAAGATTATAAAGACTTTGGAAAATAACACCGAATTTTGACGCTTTTGGAAAATTGTGGTAGCAAGTATATGTTTTATATGTTTTTTAAAGATTATACTGAAGTGTTTTATTTAAAATTGTATTTATTCTACAGGTAAATTGATTTTTACTTTCAAATTGAGTTTTGGAAATATCGAAAAAAATTATATCGGTTGGCTTAGTCGTTAGTTAGTTAATCGAAAATTGAATATTCGATTCCCTTTCTGGTAGGTGAATCTTGAATTGATGCATACACCTAACGTTTGTTTCCGTTTTTTTTTCATTTGTTATTCATTAGATTACTGGATTATCATTTGATTTAGAATATCAAACTTTTAGTGTCGAGTACGTCCATAATTAAAAATTAAAAATATAATAATACTTAAATAGATTTATCCACAACCTAAAACTGTATTTATATATATAATACAAAGTATTTATTTCCGTAGTTTTGAATAGTATCAATTGTTTTTGTTTCATAAAACGATTACTCCTTTTACTAATTTCATTCCCGTTACAAACTTATTTGCATTGGAATATATAGCTGAATTGATGAATACATTATCATAGTTTAGAATTACCATGCAACGAATCCAATAGATTCTTCAAACACTCCGTGTATATTTTGTAGCCTGGCAAACAACGCACCCAAATCCTTTGTCAAGTGTCAAGAACTCAACCTCGAAGATGTGGAAGGATACAATCGGAAACACAGGAGTTGTCTCACTACGCCTTTCCGTGATTAAAGCAAAGTCAATGATTTTTGAAGATCAAGTATCTCTGCTTGCTTGTTTTCGAGCACGAACAGCCTTTTCCCGTTTTCAGATAGTACCACGATTTTTAAAGAATATTCTGTGATAATAATTAATATTGAATAGTATACTAAGCAATGCAATAACAGAGGGCCATTTGCAGACATAAAGTTGTAATATAATAAGAAAGAAAGAAGATATTGTTTCTGAAATGGCCAAACCACGGCACACCGGGCGCTGTATGTATTTTACAGTAAAGGGTTACACACGGAATTACTATTTTTACGGGCTGGCCGGATGTTCGGACTTGAATGGACCATAAATATTAACGTTGATAAAAGGTTCTGTTTCCGCTTGTTCGGCTTACAAAACAGGCGACATTTTTCGCTCTCGTGATTTTTTCAGCCAATCCGAACTGTACACAGTAGGCACTTAAGCATATTGTACTGACAATTTGTCTAACTGTGTGTTTAGTGCTAAGTGCTATAGTTATTATTATTTTTTTACTATTTTTATATTAAAGGTTCATATTACTGTTGCAGTGCTTAAAAAATGAACGAAACGACATCAAAATATAAGCTTAAATCATCATACAGATTTTAATATGAATAAAACTGAATGTTGGTGAATATATTTTTTATAAGCTTTAAAAAGATATTGTGTTAAAGTGTTTTTCTCATGAAGCTTTATGAATTATAGTTTTAACATTAAATTATTAAGTTTAATATTACACACGAAAGTAGAATAATTTTGAAATTAGATGCACACAAACCACAATAAGGAATAAATAACTCCTAAAGAGATACTAAAAAGTAATACGAATTGAGACATTTGTTTTAAAAGTTTAAAGGTTTTTTTTACGTTTTCTCAATGCAGCTAAAAAGCTATGGTTACTTTATTTTATAAAGAAAATGCAAGTTTCAAACACTTTTTAGTAAACAAATAAAAATAAAACTATCAAATGATATAAATACAAATAGGTTACCAGGTTAATGTGCTAATCGCGTGATTTCCCAGAAAATAAGAAAACATGTAAGCAATATAAATGCGATATCTTTTCTTCTTTCCAATGCTTTTCTATTGCTTTGCTTCCATTGTCTCGCATTTATATTCTTTTCCGCCACTTTAGTCGATTCTACACAAAATCCTCTAAAAAAACAATAAAAGCTACTTTGCATCTTTAACATGTAGTCACTGTCAATGACTTGCCAATATTTCTAGTATTTTTTTTCATTTTAAGAAGAGCGGTCTAATGAAAAGTCGTTACACGTAAAATCTTTACTTTTAGTACATTAAATGTTTGGTTTGATTGAAAAAATATTTTTTGCAAAGAATTATAGCTTTTAATTGATCATTACTATAACTTAATGTGTTGAGTACGCATTGAAAAATTTATCGTTACTCGCTCAAATCACTTTGGTCTAAAAAACAGAGTTGTGCTATAATTACAATATAATATTTTCAGAGTTTAACACTATGTCTCTATATTGATCCAAAAAGTGACTGCCTGAATAAAATGCGAATATAATTTACTAAGTACAGTTCAGCTGAAAACTTGGCTGAAAAGGTGTGCATCTCTGTAGCCTGCTTCAGACAATAGCAGGCTGGGTCCGCCGGGGCGTGATAAAGACGTATACGAAGGTTGTATATCGTGGAATAGTAAAGCGCGAGGTAACCGTAGCCTGTGGATTCTTAATGCGGACAGAGCTGGGGAAAATTTATTGGATGGATTTGTGAATTGGAAATGAAACTGCATTTGTAATGTAATAAAATTTAACGATAGACACGAGATATTGGATATATATATTATTAAATATTTGTTCAGGAAAAATATAAATATATCTTAGCTTTAATTTTTTCTAAAAACAGCATTTATTTATGTGCAGACGAAAATGATTTTATTAAACTTGTATTGGGTTTGAAAAAAAAATGTATTGAAGATGACGTGTATAAAATTTCAAGATGTATTTTAAAATAAAACTACCTTGATGCAAATATATATATTTTATTTACTATCGATAATATTTAAGAAGATAAAAGATATTCCATGCCTATTTAAATGACAAAATAGTTTTAAAAAACGGTTAATTCACTACTTTCTTATTTGTCAAAAAATTTAATTAGATTTAATATATATGTTTATTTTTTGATTTAACGTCAATCAGATGCGTGTTTATTACCTATTACGGGTTTATTATATTATTACTAAGTGATTCGTTAGTACAAGCGTTAGTACACCGGCCATGTAAGCCAGGGGATGTGGGTTCAAATCCCACACAAATCACGATGATATTTTTCTGAGAGTTTCTTTAAATCATCTTCTATGTATGAACTAATGTGCCTAATCATATTAGTAATAAATTGAATATGTCATAAAACATATTTCATGCATAGAATGATTAAATTATATATAAATATATTTATGTATAGTATATAAATATTTTAATTAAGTATTTAATATTTAATATAGCTCAAATTTATTGCTTTTTCTATACTACAAATCGTTTTATGGCTTCACCAATGAATGATAATTGCTATTATAACGAATAAGTATTATATTATGCGTACTGAAAATATTTTAAAGTCACTAAATTCAGTTGAAAAATAAAATAAGTGATTATAATTGGCTTTTAATTCGCTAAAAGTTGTTCTTTAAAGATAAAATCTTATTATAAGATTTCTTGTCAGCTGTCTCATTAAGTTTTCTAGTAATGCACAAACTTTATGAAAGTTAAACAAGTTATTCAAATTACCTGAAAATCTTCCTTCTGCTTGCATTTTCTTGAAATTTTAGCAAGACGCTACCAATTTAAATTAAGATAAAAATCTTTTATAAGTATAGTTGTGAGAGCTGCAGACTTTTTTACTCACGAGAATAAGTGATCGATTTTTGTTTATATTGAAATGTGCAAAATTATATTGACAATTATTTCCAATAAAAAACTAATATTTATTTATATGATAACTTAATTTTTTTATTTTTATTTTTCTGCTGAATCATTGAAAATATTATGATTATTTTATTTATTCGATATAAATAACGAAAAAGTTTTTTCAGGTTATTATTTATTAAGTGCAAATTTAAGTGGTTATTAAGGGCAAATTTCAAGGCAATTCACGTAAATATTCATATTGTAGAGCACTACGGCACCAGGCGTCTAAAAATAATCAGGCTCTCTTCTCGTGCACTTGTTACTTGTACAAGAAGTAGGCTTTGGAGTGAAATTGATGAGTGTCTCTTGAGAATTCCTGTTTTACAACCACTTCATCTAACGAGTGGAATAAGACTCTCTTATGAATCCTTAAAGAGCACCACAAGACCTTACTAGGATTCCTTGCTTAGAGTAGCTTTTCAGACCTTCGGGTCAGCCCTGTTATCCCTTTTTAATTATAAAAGGACCAAAATGACGCCATATTTCTAACCACATTGATGGACTTAATCTGATTTGCCTAAGTTCAGGCGGAGGTACTTTTATTTTAGTACGTTGTAAATTTATTTGATTATGTATTGTACCAAAGTGCTTCAGACAGAAAGTACATACTTAAAACGACGAGTAAAATGTTCAACCCATAATTACAACTAGCTACGGTGAACTGGTGATTTAAATAAATCAATATGTATCATGTTTGAACTACTGTAAAATATTTGTTAATTAAAAAACCTCAAATCAAAGCAATCAATTTAAATGCCAAATCTAGAAAGTCCAGTCAGAAAAGAGCATTAATATTTTTGTTTATCTACTCAATTTAATTTTGTAGATATTTAAATTTTTAAAAAAGTAAATAAAAACAGTTTTATTAAAATATTTCAAGTACAGTAATACCCCGCTTTACGCGACCCCGTTATGCGCGGTTTCACTATAAAGCGAATGTCAAATTTCGCGTTAAAATGCCTCGCATTCCGCGAATTTCTTATTTAAGAATGTGTATGAACATAATGTAGTCATTGAATTTTCTTAAGGCAGTTGCTTCCAGCCTTTTAATTGCCTCTGGTGTCCAACTGGACACCAGAGGCAGTCCATTATATGGCGAAATCGTGTCATTTAACTAATTTAATTGTCAATTTATTTTTTTATGTTGAAAGTTGATTTTTTTACAGAGTATTTAAAAAACTATAAATAATATATTTTTTATTATTTAATTAACGTCTATTTTTAGGGTAAAATAAAATCTTGAAGATGTTGAAAAATTGAATAAAATGATGACTTTTCAAAACCAAAGTTTGTTAAAGATTTTTTTTTTAAAATTATTATAATAATATATCGCACAGGGTTTATTTTTGATCTTTTAATATCAATTAAAAAAAAGACTTTTAAATGTATAGGACTCTTGGAAAAGGGACATGACGAATCTCCAAATTCCTACACTTCAATCGGAAAACACATATTTATCATATTAATAGTAAATTAATAAGAAATAGAAATATATTTTATTCGGAAGAAGGGATGTATCAAACTTTTTGTATTTAAATTTTTTTGATTGGTGCAGTGAATTTTTCGCAAAACGGACTAGAAAATGAACAATTAAACTCGATTATGGGACCTAGTCCCTTAACGATCAAAAACAGCGTTGGGTGTTATGGTCGTATTTTACAAGAAACGCTACTCAAAAGATAATAGATTAATAGAGTATTTTTCAGTAAAAATAGCACGTAATACTGCACAAAGTGTTCTTAGAATTGAAGTGATTGATTCAAATGATTCGTATTTTTTTGTATTATGTATGTATGTTTAATCGTAAACCCCGATATACGCGAATTCCAGTTAACGCGATACTTTCCGGAACATATCCCTCGCGTAAAGCGAGGTATTACTGTAACAGTTAATTTTGTCGACTGGTTAAAGCACCTTTAATAATATACAAAAAAAATAAGAAATGAGATATTTCATGAGTTTAAATTTCGATATCATACATTTTTCAATTAATGGTTGTATAAGCTGTATGTTTTATATTGAAAACACATGTCGATTTTTTTATTAAGCGTCAATCAGATGCGTATTTATTACCCATTACGGGTTTATTATATAATTTCTAATATGATTAGGCACATAAATTCATACATAGAAGATGATTTAATGAAACTCTCTCTAATGTGCCTAATAATATTAGTAATAATATAATAAACCCGTAATGGTAATAAATACGCATCTGATTGACGTTTAATAAAAAAATCAACATATATATATGATGGTGCGCGTCTTGGCTAAATTAATAGATTTTAAAAATAATGTCCAGATGGGACTAAAATCGCTTCACTTGTTACATTGTTCAAAAAGTCCAGTGCTTGCAAATCACTAAATATTGCTTGGCCTTGGCACTCTGGTTCATATGTAGAGTATGATTGTTAAAAATTTAGTACACCGGCCATGTAAGCCAGGGGATGTGGGTTCAAATCCCACACAAATCACGATGATATTTTTTAATGTAATTATATTGAAAACACAATTACAAAGTCAATTTACGAAGTCGAGAGCGATGTGTCGGCGGACCACCTGTAAGTGTGGGCTCGCCCCGGCGGCACATTTCACGAAGAACTTTTATGTTTTTTTCCGGCCAAGTTTCCGAGGGTGCGTTCATATTTCACGAGGGAAGATTGCACGCTGGCCGGCGGGATGTATGAACGTTCATTATTAATAATCCGACGGCGAGGCCTGCTCAATCAAACTGCCGGCCGAAAAATACACCGAATGGGCGAACTGCGGCGAGAAGTTGCTCTACTTGGAATCTACTTCATCCGAAGTGACACTGTGCTCGTAAATTAGTTGGAGCATATATTAACAGCTTGTTAATCAATTCATGTAAATAGTTCAAGTTTTAATTGTTAATTAGTGCTTATCCCACACTTTAAGCACGCTTACATTATTAATGAACTAAACGATTATATATTAAGCATAACATATATTAAAATTATTACTAATATGATTAGGCACATTAGTTCACACATAGAAGATGACTAAAGAAATTCTCACAAATCACGATGATATTTTTCTGAGAATTTCTTTAATCATCTTCTACGTGTGAACTAATGCGCCTAATCATATTAGTAATAATATAGTAAACCCGTTATGAGTAATAAATACGCATCTGATTGACGTTCAATCCAAAAAATAGACATACATATTTAAAAATGGCAGTGATCTAACCAAAAGATGCAAACATTATCCAAAAGATAATTAATATATTTTATAAAATTTATTTTACCCAATTATACGAAAACTCCAAGAAACAAGTAAGAAAGGTGATTCATAAGATCTTGCCCTAGTTTCTAATTAAAAATAAAGATAACGAAATTAAATGAAGCATCTTGAACATTCCTCTAAGGCGTAATTAAAATGAAGTTTTAATTGGATCCAGTAACGTTTGAAATAATCATTATGTAAGGGTAGACAACCAATTGTAGTAAATTGAATGTTAGTAGAAAAAGGGGTCTTGCAGGTATATTCGGAGATTACATACGTGCTAGATTAGGTTGATCAGTTGTTGAACTCTGAGAAAACAAAAAGGACACTCGCAGTATTATCAATTCACTAAGTTCACTGTATTTTTCAACTTGGCGAAAAAAAAAAGAGGTTAATCTTTTCTTAAAAACGTATAAACCTACAAAATTTAAAAAGTTTTCAGGGAAATGCGGGCGCGCGGGAGTGGTGATATGTCGGGGCGGAAGCTAGAGAACAACAGCCTTGAATATTTTAGATGCTCTCAGGTGTTAGGACCTTTATTTCCAACGGAAATGTTTGTGAATTTCAGAAAGCGAGCCAGAAGTTAATTTGTCAGAGAGCTCATTTGTACAATGGCTGAATTATACGTGTGTAGCCAGCGTGTAAACAAGGGATTACAGCTTCATACAAAATACACTACATAAACAAGGCAATGCCTCTACTATAAAACAACAACAATAACAATTACAATAAAAATAGAATATTCAGTACTTTACAGTTAAAGTTTGTACCACTAAACCCAAGTAAACGTTACCCGAGTATATATTTTCATTTAGTTTCTAGAACAGCAAGGTAATTTAATTAATGGATTGAGCTAGTTTTAAAAACATGTGTTTAATTGTTGAGCATTATATTTACCTAATAGAAGGTTTCAGGTAAAGTGAAACAATAAAATAATTTGAACATCATTATAGTTATCTTTATGAGGTACGTACATACACCAATCCAAACGTCCAATCTTTTGCCTTTGCATATCTGCTCTTAAAAAAGGAAATAATTGCAAGGATTCGAAACGCTGGGTTTTTTTCAGTGTTTTGTAGGCTGTATTCCACGGTTATCTGTTCACAAAAGCCTCGTATGAGCAAGTTGAATAATTAATAACATGTCGCTGTTGCTGCTGGAGAATAGTTAAAAGCTGCCTACACACGCAAATATAACTAACAACCAAATAGTGATACCAATACAAGCACTAGCGCTCTTTTTTGCGTTGTTTTATTAGGAACAACAATACATAAAATATGAGGACGTTATCAGATTGTAATTGTTCAGTTGATGAATGTGATTTTGTTTTTATATTAACATCGAAAAAAATAAAACACAGATATATGATAGAAATAGAAAATGGCTTAATTATACTGAAATCTGCTGTGTACTGCCGCAAGAAAAATATTAGTTTTTTTTAAGTAATAATCATATTTTAGTAGGAATTGAGTCCTTTTGTTATTACTATTTTTTTGATCGATATCTTGTCCTTTCATGAATTTGCTAACTCGAGGAGATTCAACGTAAGCTTTTTTTCATAAATCTTAAAATATTGTTTATTTTATAAGCACAAATTAATCACTGTAAGAAATTTTATCGTATGTAGACTTAATTAAAAATATTTATTAACTAATAAATAATTATTAGTTCTTATACAAAACACAATAAATAGCACTGAAAATGAGCACTATTTATAAAGAAAGAAAAATAAAACGAAGTGGTATTGAATCAATTTATTCCGACTACTTTATATCCATATTTATAAATTTCATTTTTCCTGTTTAAAAAATTGAATAGGCTCTATAAATAAAATTTGTGTAAAAATGTCGTAAATACGGAGTAGCTCCCTTGACAAAATAACATTAAAGCAACAGGTAGGTACGAAGTCCTGGTTTCTGTTTGCCATTTGTATTTGTTTCCCGGCGATAATTTCCACTTCAATAAATCCACCGTTTGTAAGTTTTATAATTCCCGAAGACTCGAGTAACGTTTTCCACTGAGACGGCTGACAAAATTATAGTTACTGCAAATCGTTATTTTATATAGTGAATTTCCTTTGTTGCGGAGAGTGGTTCAACGTTGTATTGAAATGTGATGGTTAAATTAGTGCCGAGTCGGTTTCCGCGTGGAATATTAATTTTAAACTGAGGTAGTCTGGACGGTTGCCATGGCAACTATCAAAGTATTGATCAGTGATGGTGTGCAGGCTGCATCGCCCAGGTGCGCTGTCCAGGTATATACACATCATGCGTGAAAATGCACACATTGTGGAATATTCGAGAGTGCTCCAGTAACTCAATACATTTTTAAAAGCAAAATACATTTTAATATTTTTGAGTAAAATATTTAAGTGACTTTCCACATGTTCGTTTTTATTTGTGACCGGTTTCACAAATAAAAACGAACACTTGGAAAATCACTCAAGCATTTTACTCAAAAATATTAAAATGGAATTCCATCAAGTACTCTCTGTCAAAAATGTTGAATTTCAAAATACATTTAAAAAAAAATCAACTTCCAATGGCATTGTTACGATATATTTTTGTTCAAAAACTGTCTTAACTTATTACATACTATTCAAATTAAATATTGAATTAAAGAAAAAAAATATGTTTGAAAGACGCCGACAATTTAGTGCAGGACTATCAAAAATACAAAAAAAACTAGACGCATAAGACGCAGTGGTTAGTAATATTAATGTTTGAAGGGAAGTTCAGTTATTAATTTTTATTAAAAAAGTTACGTTTTCCTAAAACCACTAGATTGTCTTAATAATCCTGTTTTGAACAGGAAGTTTTTAAAAGACACCTTGTTTAGAATATCTGAGTGTGAATGCCTCCAATTCACATATAAAGACTGTGTAACCAGAAATGAATTATCAAATGAAAATATTTTTTTGGTTCACAGATAAAAAAAACATACAATAAACGATCTTTATAACTTGTTCATCTCTTGCTTATATATGCAAAGCAAAATTAAACAGCAAAAATTACAATTATAGCATGTGTTTCCGTATGAAAACCGCAATCAATTTGTCACCACAAAGCAATTTTCGCAATATGGTAATTCCGCCAGCGACACTAATTTATATGATCATACCGTTCCGGGAAATTCCATGCAACCTCCAATGAAATTTAAGGCTGTAGCAGCCAGTGCAGGCAAAGATATTTATTGATTCTAAATGCAATCTTCATATGCATGCACTGATGCGTATTATGCATATTCATATATAAATTTTTGATAAAATATACCGACAGCTTTAAAATTATCAACAAAAGTAAATTTAAAAGAAATGTGTAAAAATACACCGAGTACATACAAATGGTAACGAAAAAGGTTATTATTAATAATCTCAAACCATTGAATCGAGTATTTATTAAAATATATATAAAATTCGTTTATGAGTCAATTAGTGAGCACAGAATATAAATTATCAGATTGACACTTTGGAACTTCACAATTTTAATTGACGTGATAACTTTCTGAATTATTAATAGGGTATTTAAAGTTTTCGTTAGTGAGTTCTGGTTTTAGTAAATAGTTTTCGAGGGTATCGCAAAGTTTTTAAATTAACTATAAATAATTATGAATATTAACTGCGTAAACTAAATTTGAATTAGAGTTTGTTTCAAAGAATTTCTCTGAAAGTACATAATTAATAGACCGGGGAATTCAGTTTTCAGAAAAGTAATTACGATTTCAGGCAATAGTTTAAAATGAAAACATTAAGTGCTATGGAGAAATGTGTGAATAAAATAGATACAAAATTTATAGCATTGTGAGTGTTTAGAGTGTTTTGACAATCATAAAACTGAAAGAGTCAAATTTTTTATTTGAAAAGTGAGAAGATTTAGACAGTCAGTCCATTTGAGAATAAAACCTGTGAATTTACCATGAGAATCAAAAAGAAAAAGATATTTTTAAATCCAAATAAAAACAGGATTATTTTCCTTCTCCTGTCGTTATTTAATTTTCAGGAATCTACATTATGCAAAATGATTTTTTTATTTCCCAGAAGAGTGTTCTGAAGGAGAAATATAAAAATTATTATAAAGAATATTTAACATTTGAAATTATAAAATTTATTTTCTTTTCGCAGCTATAACAAGAAATAACTCTTTTAAATTTTTCAGAAATGTGCGAATTAATATTATTTACTTTTTTTGAGTGTGAAAACGAGTTTCTAATTTATGAAAAACATGAAAGACTTTGTTAAATTAATTTTTAATTATTTATACGATTTTTAAATCCACTAAGTTTAATCAAATGTTGAAATAACAAATTGAACTTTTAAATATATGGTTTTATTAAATTACATTAACAAAACTTGGACATATTTGTTTTTAGTAAAATGTGTTTATTGTGATGAATTCGTTTTAGAAATATATGATTAATAATAAAACGAAAAACTATTTTAGATTTTGTCGGTTTAGTTTCTAATTTTATTATCTTTTATTGCTTATATATTTATGGAATTACAACTTTTATAATTGTTTATAAGATAAGAGCAGAAATTACAAACTAATATGCTAAACTTTATGCAACACATTTCTAAGTCCTAATGCTGTTCTTTAAATATATTATAATGTTTTCATGTTAAGTCATCTTTAAATTTAATATAAGTAATATTGACGATAAATGAATGATTTAACATTTCAAATTTCAAACTTCAGTTGATTCAAAAAATAATGTAGTACAGTATTGATAGCAATAGGATTCACAAGTATATTTTTATGAATAAATTTTGGATAGACACTTTAGGTGTTGGTCATAAATAAATTGAATTCAAAAATTAATCAATGCAGCGTAGAATTTATTTTAAGTATTCGTTTCTTTGAAGGAAACGTAGCCAAGGTGATTATAACAAAGTGCCTTTCTCTTGTTCTTACGAATTCTCGAGATGGTATTTTTTTGAAAGCTTTTTCTTTGAATGCTATTTGCGAAAAGATGACGATAAGAGTTATTAATATACAAAATTATTTATTTTTTGTAATGAGGTTTTTAATCTTCAGTGAAGAGAAAATTGAGTGGAATATTCACCATTGCTTAAATCCGCACCGAGGGAACTAAATGGTTTATTTATGTGATGGTGAAAACGAAAAATGATCTTTTAGAGGGAGAAATGGCTGTATTTTAAGGAGGTTTTTACATAAACGTTGAGTTGTTATAAGGGGCTAGATACTTCTTAACTGAGTTTTAAGTATTGCAAGGTTAAAATTTTTGAATAAAATACTTGAATCAAACAGAGTCAACTCTGTTTGATAATGCCAACGTGAAAGGCTGGCGAAACCGGTCACAAATAAAAACGAACATGTGGAAAATCACTCAAGTATTTTATTCAAAAATATTAAAATGGAATTCCACCAAGTACTTTCTGTCAAAAATATTGAATTTTCTATTGCAAGGTTCACTTGATTCACGACCTTACCATATACTTAAATATTGAACATCTTAACTACATGATTTATGCTTATAACTAATATTTTGTGTGTTTATCTAAAATCATGTTTAATTATCGTGTAGTCGAGCAGTTTAAATAGTTAAATTCTATATTATACGTGATTTAACTATTCTAAAATTATGCTTCAACGTTAAAAAAACAAGTATTCAAGCGATGTGATTATTATCAAATTTGAAGATTGATGACTAGAGGTTGTAAACATTTTTATTTAAAGGTGCTTTTTTCTTTCGAGAGCTTAATCTATGAGAAATTTATTTATAAATATTTGTTATATATATATAGAGTAAAAAGAATTAAATCAGTCTAACATGGATCCCATGTGGTTCCTTTTTATGAATGTAATAACAAATCATACCAATGTAATAATGTTAAATCACAGAAAAATATTATAATAAAAATAATAGTATTTTCAAAACTTTTTTTATAAATGACATGGGGAGATTTTAAATAAATCGATTTAATATGTGTCTGAATAATTTTAAAAGTTTTATAGTGGGCATAATTAAATGATCTTGTATATTTTCAGTTGGTCTCAGGCGTGGCTAGATCCAAATGACTCGATAGATCGCCCCCGAATCGCTTTTACAGATTCCAGATTGGGAGCATTTAGTTCTAACGATCTTACTCTCAAAATATCGAGAGAAATCAAGATAAACGTTAAGTACAGGGCCTGACTGCTGTTCTGATTGTATGATGGAGGAAATGAGGGCTAACGAGGGAATCGGAAAAGATAGAATATGAATAACTATGAAAAAAAAATGGCTTGCATTATGACTGCATGAAACGGGGATCTACTGCTTTTTAAAAAATTATTATTGTCTATATTAAAGAAAAAGCAAGCTCCGTATTTCAAGTCGTTTATCTAAGCCTCCGATTTTGATTTCCTAACTTAATGTTTTTTACCGTACTGTAGCTAAATAAATAAAAGTTTATATTTTTAGATTTTTTTAAATACGAGGTTTTGGCTGTTAGAAATAAAATTAACTTTTAGATATTACAATGTGAGAATAGAAGCGATAAAATTCGCAGAACTTGCTAAGAAGGAAAGTTTAATTACGGATCAGCGGAAATCCAGTGTCCAATATATATATTCTTGAAATACAAATCGATCTGAAGGGTGTCTGAAGATAAGATAGAAGGTTTAAATCCAAGATTATATCTCCTTAAGATGTAGAAAATTGCCTACTTAGACACCAGAGGTATTATATCAGTTATTTTTTGTACAGTTCAGGGTATGAAAGGTATATGAATAAAAATAATTTTCTTGTAATACCTTTGAGATATGAAAAAAATTAAGGCTTTTACGAGTGGGATGTAATACCAGTGGATATATTTTTACAACCTCTCGTTAAGTATTCTGATACAATATTTTTCTAAGATTTGAATAAACATTTTCTTATAAAATATTTATGTACTTGTACTTAATGTAATTTTAATAAATGTTATTCTTGTCAGAACAGAAAGATATTATTTCGACTTAAAATTGTTTTAGTTTATTAGTTTTTTTAAATTTTATTTTTTTTATGTTAATGAAAATGATTATGATATCCGTGAATACGTTTGATCTATTCATATTTTCAAAGTAAATATTTATTATCAAAAGCACGGTAATAGTTTATTAGGTATAAATGAAGTATACAATTTTGGAATTCAATTAAAAATAAATATTATTTTGCAAATAATAATTGAATATGGAGTAAACTTCGACGGTTTAAAATAAGCAAAACACAGCTGCAAACCATCCAGAGCCATGAAAATAAACACTATAAACAAAAGCAGGAATACCATAAATACACCAATGAAAAAAAAACATAAAAGAGGTAATGCAACCTCACCGGCTAGCGGAAAAACTAGAGAGGAGAAATTCTCATTAATGGAATAATGAGAATTTTAATAGTTTTTATAAACAGCTGAAACGCTAGTTTGCTATTTAAAAAAATAAAAAAAACAGAAAAAATTTATACTTTAGTACAAAAACAAAAATGGAAAAAATATTGTTTATAAAATATTATTTATCGTACTATATATCATACATTATAAATAAGCATTTAGAAGAGACTATTTTTAACAAAAAAAATCTTATAACTCGGTAATTTAATTTAAATTCGATATGCGGCTTCTTCCACTCATTGTAAATAGACCTGTATTACCTTAAAGTATCAAACAATAGAAACATTTTTCAAGGAATTGTAATTTATCCCAACCAAATGAAATATTTATTTAGCAAGTCTTAAGCAAAGTTCTACAGAAACTAATGGAACAATAGACCAATTAATATTTTATTAATTTAATAATGGGATACAAATGAAATATTTATATAGAAAGAGTTTTGTATTGAGTTAGCGCTTCCTGACGTGAATTATTTATCCAAATAATTCTCGGCAAATGATTTATTTATTAAGATACCAAATGCTGTTTGATACTCCGAAATGGGATTATTCATTTTCATACGAAGCTTTTTTTGTACGAAATTCTTTTATGGGAAAATATTTTATCAAGCTAGTGGTTGTCAATCAAATAAGGAAATAATCCAATCAAGAAAAGTCCGTCACTCAAGCTGCATTGTACGAATATTATCAGCATATTATAAAAAAACCGAGTTTTTATTAAAAAAAACACTTATAAATATATAATAAAGCAAATATGGGCAAAATGTATGTTGTAATTAAACATAAAATTTAAAAAGTAGGGAAATTTGTCTGACGTTAAAAATTATAAATCAGCCGTCAAAGGATAATCAAACACATTTTTTAAAATTTAAAACGAATATAAACGTAGCAATTTTCTGATATATTTAATGTTTATTAAAAAAAATGGGTATTGGCTGTATATGATTGATCGCTTATTCAAATAATTTCCGTATAAATATAGCAAACGAGCCGCAGCGGGGATGTTATTTTGAAGGTAATCAATCTCCCTTTTGTGGATAATTGATTCATTAGGGTAGTTTTAAGGTAATTGCCGTAAAAGTTTCCGACCCTTCCGGAAATTGGCGGAAGTCGTCTGTATTGGTTATCTCTATGCACTAAATACAGCTGTTAAGATAAGAGCAGCCATAAAAATCAGAAAAAAATTTCTACCTAGAAAATTGAACCGAGAAATTATATTAATGGTAACGGGTTAAAGCTGAAGGCCATGGAAATATAAATCATTCACTAATATAATCAATAGCCAATAACGAATATCAAGAGGATGAAATAAATCTTCATTAACATCCAATCACGATTATTGTGTATACAATATGTACTTTAAGCGCCTGTGATAGCTTTTCGTGTATACGGATAGTTTCATATGTATATTTAACACAAACAAAGTGTATTTAAAACCATAGTTGAATTAGGTTCATACATCGAAAATATTTTACTATAACCCACAACAATAATATTCATGCACGATTCAGATACTCATTAAAAAAAAAAAATTAAGATGGAAATTATTCGTGATTTATTTTAATAATTTTCAAGTGATAAACATTTATTTTAACGCTTGAGTCACATATTAATCATTCATGTATTTTTGAAATACTCCGAATAATAACGAAAAGAGAATTTAAAAATCGTATATACCAAGGCAATTCGTATCATCACTGTAAAGTAGAATTTCAAAAGTCCAAAATATTACATTTACTATATCTTACATTATCGATTAAATTGAGTTCGTGCTCAAAACGAACGTGGTCAAAAAGTTTAGTTTTTTAGAAATACAATGTGATATCCTTAATTTCATTTATGTATCAAAATTATATAATTTGAAATAACGTGGAAATATGTTATATTTATATAGTTATTTACAAAATTAATATACAACCACATATATTTCTGAAAACTGGCCCTACTTTGGTTTTGTTAGCCAATTTCAGACTGACCTATTTTTCCAAATAAAAAATCCTGCCGCACAAAACCTTTATCAAGTCAGTTCAAACGTACGCCTTTGAAACGTGGATACCTGTAATTAAGATGGACATTTTCGACACCTTGACATTTTCTCTACCGCATCCAAGGCCACAAAAATGTTATCAAAAAAATAAAACAATACTAATAAAAGGTTTAGTGATTTTATCACTACAATAATATTAAAATGTTAAAGACCCAATTTACAACCGATTGTGATTTTTAAATGGTGTGATCGCATTTCCCACAAAATTTGTAATATACATTAAAAATATGTAATAGTCCATATTAGTTATTTCTCAGTCTATCGGTGCATTTTAATGGTAAATGTCAAAATATATACAAAAATATAATTAAAAATAGACAAGAGAATTTTTTTTAAAAAAGAACTCTTAGGAGAGATTTGCTAAATTTTATTTAATAAAGAAATAAAAGTGTTTCTAAACCATTTTTAGCAGTTCTCCGTGACTGGGCCAAAAGTAATTGAGTTTTATATAATCTGTCCTTCAAGTTGCATAGTGAATTTATGATAATAGCAACACAGCTTGACAATCAGAAAAGTCAGTGTCTAATCAATTATACAACACGGAAAGGTAGACTTGATGACGGTAAATTCTATCCCACCAACCTTTTTACGTCAATCAACAATCACGTATTAGCAAAAAGCGCCAAAATTTTCGGAACAGAGCTTTGTGCACAGGGTTTACTTTGATTTTGGCTTTAAGCAAGTATCTACCCTTATTTGTCAGGGGGTAGTTTACTGACCACCCTTCAACCACAGCTGGCTACGGCCGGAGAAGCCTGCACCTCACGGAGTGGCTCTGAGTTATAGAGACTTACGCGAGATTTACGCTTGGAAAACCTCAAAACATTTCGGCATCTAAAAGAGAATTTTGAAACATTGCGGCGTGAGATAAGCAGATTTTCTAGATTGAAAATGAGCGCTTGCGCCGGTTAAAAGCACAAAAGTAATTTAAAATGGATTCTGATGAAGTTATTTTTTTAATGCAAGAATAAAAAATCACGATGAAAACAGGCATAAGATGTAACTGCATGCTAGATAGATAAAAATTACTTGATATATAAAAGCAATAACAAAATAGAATTTCACAAACAGAAAATCATTATAACTTATTGCTTGTTTATTTAATATAGAAATGAGCTTGTTATAAACTATGTAAACATGTCGATAAAAATACCAAAAAAAGTATTTAGTACACCTATTAAAAAAATATTAATGTTAATTCCAACGTTGTATAACAATTAAATAATGGTAAAAAATATATATTACTATATTATTAAAAAAAAAACCCTTTTTTCATTTTTACTGTGTCTCATTATTAATATGAAGCACTTACTTTTACTTTAAAATCAATGTTAACTTTATTAACTTAAATTTCGTTACTAAAAATTCAGTGGAATATTTTTGCACCTATTATTATTTTAAGTAGATAAGTAAAAATATTTATTTTCCGAATCTTAATTTGATAACACTGATTGAGTTTGTATAATTCGATGAATTGATTTATTTATGTACAGCCTTTTGATTACTGTACAAGCTAAACGTAAATACTACAAATAAGATTATTATTAATATCAATATTATTTGATCAGAAAACTATCTTGATATTATATATCTTAGATCTTACTCACAGAAAATTGAATAATTTTGAAATGTATTCATTGCAATCCATTTCTATTTCAAAACGGTATTTAACTCAAGAGAGACTTCATAAATTATAAGAAAACTTGTTTTAGCAGATCAAATGAATAATAGTGCTTTGTTTGCGGGATGGACTCAATTAACGTCGAGAGATGTCTGACTTCTGGAGAGGAAACTTTAAAGGAAAATCAACCTACCTGGAACTACTATCAGAGTATTAAATATCTAGAAAATACTCGAAGGCAAGTCCCATTATCAAGCCACTTGTACAGGCAAGCACATTGAGAAAATACTTCTATTATTCGAGGGGTTATTTACTTTTTAGGGTAATCGAATATTCAAGAATACTTCCTAAGCATTTTTTAAAAGACTTATTAAAAACTATTGTCAAATAGAACATAGATTATTAAATAAAAAAAGAAATTGTTCCATGATTATTGGTATCTTTTATAAAATTATTTTTATGATCTAATATTTTTTTTTGTTGTTTTATAAGTATTTAAGTTCAACAATTGATACGTAGATTTATTTTTTCAAATATTTGATTTTATTTCTTCAAAATGAAATTAACTTGATTACGAAACAAACAATTTTTCTTATGATTAAGTTGCATTAAAAAAATTATACCTTATCTTTAGTTTTCAGTTCATAAGCAGACTTTTAATATACTGCGCACATTAACAGAAAGTTTTCCACTTATTTTTTGTTTGGCCTAGATAGTTTTATTAGATATTGACTGGTTTGTTATCCTGTAGTTAAAGCAATTAATGCTGTCGTTCCTTTATTGTAATTCCTAAGATGTTCATGTGAACCACGAACTAATGCGACTACGTTTACGTTTGTTTCGACTTGATCTAATTTGATAATAGCTAGCTTTATACGCGCTTTATATCTTTATCTACTTTAATTGATACTACAAAATAAAGTTACTAAGATATTTCTAAAAATAAGGAATTAAAAGATATTCATGATATTTAAAAAAAAAATATTTGAGAATTATAAAAGTTTCTATTATCCTATTTATCCAAGAAAATATGAACGGTCAGTATATATTTCCAATTCTTTGTAATGAAAAGTGTTGAAATTATAAAGAGCGACATAAAATACTTAAATTTTAGGAATTTTTTTTTTACACATAGTTTTGTATTTTTAAATTATCCTGCTATAATTAATTTGTATAAAATCGACGCTGGAAAGGATAAGTGCCCTAACCGCTTGTAGAGTTCTAGAAAGTCTTGTATTTATTGAAAATATTTATTACTTCGAATGAGCTTAAGAAAGGTGTTAAGAAGAAAAATTTTATTTTTATTTTGATTTAATTACCATCTTGAAAAGAACAAACAGTTCCGTATAATCTTTTCATTTATAATATTTTATTATTTTTACGAAAAAAATAAAATTTATATTACAGGAAAAATCTATTTGAAAATACTTTGAAATCAACAAAAATCAAAAATAAAATTGAATTTATGTATGCGGATAAGATTTGTATACAAATACTAAAAATAAGTAACGAACATGTGTATATTACAGTCCCGAAAGCAACTGAATATATGAGGTAACTTTATAAACAATTTTAAAATAACAAGTAAACTTGTTATACGTGCGTAATTCCATACACTTAGTCTTTGATATTGTTAAAAAATGTATTACAATATCTTTATTCTGATTTATATGAGCTAGTGGATATTTTAAGGTGCGGAAGGAAATGATCTTTCATAACCTAAAATAAAAGCTTAATCTTCTAAAAATTGATAATACCGAAATATATATAACTTTTCCCTTAAGGTTTATAAAATTTGTTTCATACTTACTTATATAAATATCTTCTTTGTTTTCAGGAGAAAAGTTCATGTACACCATGTAAGTCTAACATCAATAGAGCCTGTTTAAGCCTACCGACGCGTATATCAAAACAAAAACATAAACAAATCACAGCTGTTAAAAAAAAAAAAAAAACGATAGGAAACAAGGAAAAAAAACAAAAGATATCTACGGGTTTTCAAAATGTAAATTCGTATACTCGCGTTTGGATATTGGGTTTTGTAAACCGGTTGTTTCACAGAACCAATCAGTCGTTAGGCTTTCGTGACGTCATTCGGCGCGAGGTCTTCCTGCGACCGTAGTCGGGACGCTACTGAGCCTCGGTCCACCCGGTAGTGCCTTATATAAGTGCCTGCGAGAGTAGAGAGGATCGAGATCACCCTGTACCGGGAATTGCGACCTATCTCAAGCACAGAGTATGGCAAAGCGGTTTTATACTTTTCAAATGAATAAATGGGTATTCCGCGATAACAATAAATCAATAAGCTACTTCTATTGTTAACGTTTAAAATACGATCGTTTTTTCAGAAACATATAGCTTTGATTGAAAAGTCGCTGAAACTTATAATAGTAACTAAATTTTATTTCGTTACTAAAATTATAATGAAAATATTAAAACAAGTTGTTTAATTGCGTTCATAAATATATTATCAACATATTTTTGTAAAGCTCTGAGAGGGGACACGTGCAGCTTTCAAACAGCGCAGAACAATAAAGATAAAAGCTCGTGTTTTATCTTCGCAAGATTTTAATGTCTTTTCCACAGCGAGGAAAAATAATTTTCAATTTATTTTAATTATAGTATTATCCAGATAGAATTACCTGTATGGAAAAATACGAGTTTATCAGGCGATTTGTGCTGAGCGGAGCTTTTAGCGGCGCTTTAAACAAGATTCAGGAATTTTCTTTCACGGGATAAAAACGAGCGTTTGCTGAGAGAAATTTACGATTCAGATTGTTTATGAAATTGTGATTTATCTCTATTTATATAAGATATTGGTTTTTGGCACTGTTTTGTTTTTGAATTTCAGTTATGACGTTACATCCATATATATATATATATATATACACATATATATATATATATATATATATATATATATATATATATATATATATATATATATATATACATATATATATATACATATATATATGTGTGTGTGTGTGTATATATTTATTATGTATATGAATTTTGCGGATGCTTTGCTGATGGTTACAAGCCGAAGATCCCAAACTCTAAGGCTGTACTTAGATATGATAAACAGAATTTTGAAATATTTTGTTTGAAACCCTATATACGCTATTCAACTATACTTGAAGTTTGAAACACGGTGCGATAGTAAATAATGTATGAACATAAGCCGACTTTACAACAAGCTAAGTAGCTAGATGATCAAACAAGTAGATCGATCTATATAACGTGTCTTTTAAAATCATGATTTATTGGAAAGTGCATACATTAATTTACTTTTTAAATTGTTCGTATCTATATATATATATAAAGGAGCTACCTTTATGTCAGTAATATCTTATATTTATTATTTATGATTTAATTTAAAGTTAAAGCTAACAAGTTACTAATGATGAACACGAAGTATTTATAATAAAATTGCTCCATGAAATTACAGCGAATTTCTTTATAATTCTCGTTGTTTGTGTATTGACTACATATTTTACAATTTTTAAATAATATTATATATCATTTAAAAATAATCACTACAGTGAACTTAAAAAATAATTTTAAAAAATTTTCGTCGTATTTTGTGGATAAAATAAATTGAAAATTATTTTTACTACAGTGAGCCATTTTCTGGTTGGCCAAACAACAAGGCAACGAGCTCGACACGCCAATATAGCAAATTTACACGTCCAGCTGGTAGGCTCGATACCAGGAACGCTTTACGCGAGTGCATATTGCGAAGGCTGGTCTATTTTCAGCTTTTCAGTCTCGGGTCTCCAGGCGGACCTGCCCGGGCTCGCGTGCGGCGCCTCGAGCCTGCTCACTTCGTTATAGTTTGAGTAATGACCGCCACAAGTTTATTATCCCCCGAGACTGACTTTATTTCGTTTGATTTAAGCCAGAGCTTTTAATTAAGAAGCGAGGATATAAATAGAGCCAAAGCTTAAGCAAAAAATCGTGCTAGTCGAATTCATCACACGAGAATACCAAATACTTGGCTGTGAATGAAAATAAAATATTTTTAACGCTTTTCATTGCAAATCCTTTGAATAATATTTTATCACAATACCGATTAAATATTTTGTTTTAATTTAAAAGCAGAAATAATAATAATTCAAATTTAAGCTCAAAAAAACAAAGTTTTCTTTATATAAAAATGAAATACGCATAATCATCATTTTTATTATAAAACTACTTGTCTGATTAAAGAGCAGGGGTATAAATACAGTTTTGATTTAAGGTAACACAAATTTTTTTTTACGAATTTTTGTTATAGAGATACAACACAACAAAAACTTTATTAATATTAAAAAAAAATTCACTTTGTTTTTATTTTGAGTCAAAATTTTATAAAGCTTCTAATCATTAATCGTATATTTGAGTTTTATACATTAATTTTTGCAAATCAAATGCAAAAAAAATAACTTAAATAGATACGAAAGTTTATACGAGTATAAACGTTGGTATTTGCATTGAAAGTAAAGATAAAAAAAGTATTATTTTAATTTTTAATTTGATATGATAATTCTCATAGTTTTTTTTCATTAAGAATTTTGCTTGCTTCTCTAAACTGAATTTATTTGAAACTATATATAGACCAGAGTTTTTATTACAGAAGATAAAAATAAATTTTTAGACTCAAAGCCAGAGGCAAAACTTTTTTCCAATATATTTTTATGACGTTATTGCATTGCTATTTATATTTATTTTTAGTTGGGTAAAAATATCCATTTGCATTATTGTTTATTACTCATTTGATCATAAATACCCATTTAGCCTTAATTTTTCCCAATTCCGTCAATTTCCAACAACGAAAATAAACGATACAAAGCTCACAAGCCGTTAAGCATCATAAGCGTCGATATAAATCGAGACATACGTTCCACCTGCCCGTGAAAGCCTTATCGACCGCCTATTCAATCACGTTACATTGGATACAGATTTTGTGCGCGATCGGCAGATCGGCACTTACTGCGCCGCCCGGATATCCGGCTGGCGCGATACTGCCTCCGTGGAAGCCTCCTGTAGCTTTCAGGAATTCAAAATCGGAGACACTAGCGAACGCAAGCTGTTTGAATATTTATGAATAAATTCATAAATAATGCATTGCATTTATTGAACAAAAATCCGATCACATCACAATTGAAACTGATTAAAATACATAAAATGAGTTGAGTATAATTTTGAACTTATAAAACGCGTACTTGCAAAAAGTAAAAAAAGAAGAAAGTCTTTACTCTTTTAAAAACTAACTAAACTAAAAACCCCTAGTAATGTTGATAAATTTGTTATTCAGGGTTATACTAGTTTTTACGCCTTCATGATTTTTATATGTCAATCATGTGTGCATTGAACACTATATATTGCTCAATTTTATGACATAACATTGATATAACAGAATTTTTCTATAAGCTTATGCTGTATTACTTCACTAAATCAAGTATTTTAGAAACAGCTTAAAACGATTGTCATTTTTACACAATAGATATAAAACAATTGCATAAATGGGTCGTTTGTATAAATAAACTTTATAGTGCTTGATTCAATGATAAGAAAAATATGTTAAGTAGTTTTCACAACTGACGTATTTTTGCAGCAAGAAATCCAGTCAAGCTGTAACTCACAGGCACGTAAACAGCCGTGCTGAAAAGAAATAAAAACTTGGGCTAACAAATCTCGTTTCTCTTTTCCGCCCTTCGAATCGATTTTCCTTTTACCTGATATCGTAACAGGAGTATCCATTGTCGCCGAGACGAGTTAGGGGACGTAAAGTGATCCGCTCGAGCGAGACAGACGACGGCGTACACTCGCCAGCAGGAAGGTTGAAGACGAATATTTTAGAGTGGCCATTTTAAAATAATAGTTTATCAACAAAAAAATTGTTATAAATCAACAGTTACTATTAAATTTCTTTAAAAGTGAGATGCAGCATTTTTTATATTCAAAATTTCCTGCTTACTTTGGCTTGCGTATACATGACTCAAACACAACCAATATCTTAAATCATTTACTCGCTTTTGATGGTATTATTAAACTTGTCATTTGTAGTATACTGCAGTTGTTTGTTTAGGGATAAATTTAACGAATAAGAGACATTAGAAGCTAACGTGGATGTGAAATATGCGCCAGGGGTTGGCTGGAGTACAGCAGACGAAGTTCAACGAGATGATAACAAACATGCTCTGAAGAGAGGAAAAGAAGTATTACTAAATATTTATTAAGTTTCCTGTAGTTTTATTTAAAAAAATCTTTTGTGTTTCAAACTTTGCTTAAATTTATATTTTAATGGTCACTAGAAAAGTTGTATATCTACAAAAATATTTATGAAAAAATAGTAACAAGCACAAAACGAATAGAGATTATTAAAGTAAGTGTTTTGACGCAGTTAATTTTTTGTCTACGTGCAAATATTTAAGGTAAAAATAAACTGTGGCATATTGGTCGCCAGTCGGCAACAAAGAGGCGGCCTGAAAACATGTTTTTATGTTATTTATCCGAGACTTCGTCCCTGAAAGTTAGAAATAAGGCAACCCTATCTACGAACTTGAAGGATCCGTACAATTATATTTCTCGTATTACACTGTGTGTAGTTGCTTGTTATGTTCACTATCTATTCAGCAATATACATTGTATCATTCAGATAATAGAACTGTGCTTCCGTTCACAAATTGTTATAAGTAATAAAAAAAAAAAACCTTAATACTCTTTATAAAATTAATATTGATCTAATGTATATATGATTATTTGAACTTTTAATTGAAACTTAAAATAAATGTTTATTTTTTATCTCTTAATAATTATAAAAAATACTATAAATGTTTACATACCCCTGATTGCTGATATCTTGTTTCGACTCTGGTCACAGCCTCCGGTGAAAGAATTCCAACATGTGCTTGTTATGCTCGAGTTTCAGCTTAATTACCTGCGAGACTGATGGCACTTGGCGAAGTTATTAATTTAAAGGTGACGGAGAAGTGCTGGCTTCGCTGTCAATTATGTTGTGTGTTAATTTGGCTCACTGAGTTTGTAACTTTACGATGTTTTAAAAATTAAACTGGGAGTTTCAGTTGACATTTGAAAAATGTGTTCTCGATGTTGATTTGAAATTATAGCCAAGCATGTTTTATATTGGTGATGTAAGTCAAAACTGCTTTGTGATATAATTTTTCTGATGTTAGAGATGTGTTGATATAAGGTTTTCTGTTTTTCAACGTAGTTTAGCTTGGATTGTGTTTTTGAGACTTTTTGTCATTGTCAATCAATGATAATTACTCATTGAGCACCATTTAGTTTTTTGGTTTCTTAACGTGACAATGATAGTGTGATATTTTATATCTAGATTTTACAAATGAAGATTCTATGTAATAATGATATTTAATTTCCTTGGATACTTGAGGAAGTTAATTTGATGGATATTGTCTTCATTTTAATTATTAAACTGTATACTAGATTTCGGGCTGATATTATGTGGTTTTTATCAGTTTGTTTGTTTTGTTTACAGTAATTACCAATTAAATTTCTTGTTTTATGTGATCCTCAAGGCTAACATGACATTAGGATTTTTGTTATTATATACATGAGCTTAATTTAAGATTCCACTATTTTATTCCATTATTTAGGTCCTATTTCATTGTATATGTAATGAATTGTGATAATAATGATGAATAAATATTTATATTTTAATAAACAAAGTAAATAAAGAATAAATTGTGACCCTTACATTTCATGATTTAAATTTCATTTTTTTATGTATTCATAGGTTTTGTACCGTTTAGTGTTTTTGTGACTTTCTCCTTTTATCATTATAGTGTATATCACATTTTTGGGTAACATATTTTCATAGCATTCATATTTCAACAATATTTATTGTCAGTAAATAATACTTTATTGATATAAGAATATTCTTCATAAAAATATAAGAATTCGCGGCTAGAACCAGAGACTATTTTTATAATTTTTTTTGCAAAATTAATGATATGATTATTCTACAAGCATTTTTAAAAGTATTATTTAATATAATATTAAGTACTTATTCATTCATATATTTCAGAATGTAATTTTGCATATTGGATCCAGTATCATCATTAACTCTATAATTCTGATGGTGAACTCTATTTAATGCTTTCTCATCGTCTGTTTCGTAGCCGGTATCACTATAATCATAGTCTTTGGGATTATTTTCTGAAGCATCAAGATCATTCACATCAGGAATAGTCTTACTCAAAGACTTTAAATAAGACCAAAGGCTCATGGTTTCTTCATCAGAGTTATTAGGAATCTCCACTTTTAAATTATCAACATCATTCTGTGAATTCAAAGTATCTAGATCATTGTTAAGTACAACAATACTTGTTGTCTCGAGAAAAGGAACAGAAGTGACCGGTTCTTTTACGACTGAATAAACGACGTCTGCATTCGCTTTAGAATTTTCAGAAACATATTTTTCATTATATGTCCGAGGTCCATTTTTCATATTGTCTGGAATATTCCTGGTGCCATGTAAAATAAGAGATAAAGGTCCAACAAACCCTTTATTCTGCTCCGGACCGATCTGAAAATATAATACGCAAAATTATTTTTAATAAAAGCAATAAGCAATATAAAGAGGTCGGCAGGTTTATTTGAAAAAAATATTCTAAACTGTCAACAGCACTCTCCTTACGATAAATGTTCAGGTATATTTTGGGATTATTTTTATTTACTGTTACGTAAAAAAAATATAAAAATTATATGAAAGCCCTGAAGCTCATAAATTTAAAGCTTTATTATTATTACAATGGGATTTTCGGCCATGCTCTGAATTTTTATATGATTAGTTTTGCGCAATTTTCATATGATTAGTTAATGCGCAAATAGTAAAATACATGTGGACTTTTGATGTGTATGATAAATCGATTTGAACGTACATTTGATAAATTAGGTCTCAAACTGAAATACCATTAAGAGTCGGGACGAGAAAATTTTAACATAATATAAAATTAACAGAAAATAATTTGAGTAATTTGGTCGTTAATAGTACTTAACAAAAATATTTTCAGATACCCATCGTTTATTTTATCTTTGTTATTTTAATTGATTTATATTTATTTTATTCTTACAGATCTTTATGGTTTGATATAAGGAAAAAGTTATAACCTTCCATGAGGTTGCATTTTTAAAATGTATAAGTTATTAAATAAATAAAAAAAGAGTTTTTTGTAAGAATTTTGTGAAACAAATTAACTCTGCATAGTTGCTTGTTATTTTGAAAGAATGTTTCATTTAAACATTACAGTAAAAATTTAAAGTAGCAACATATAATAAAAACATTTCAAAGAAAAGTGAATCGGGTTTTTTTTTCTAAAGTTATTTCTTTTGAAATAAATATAAACAGGAAAAAATATTTAAGTTAAGTTAATGTTATGTACTATACTTATAATAAAAATAAACCATCCATAAGAGACAAGTGAAATCCCAAACGAGTAAATAATTAAATACTGTATCTTTTCCCCCAAGACTGCATTACATATTTGTTATTATTTTTACAAATATACAAGAGTAAGACTAACCATAATTCTTGTTTTAATTGTATCTGAGAAAAGTCTCAAAAAAAATGCAAATCCTCAATATATAAGCCATACACTGGAAATTTTGTTAATCGAATTGGTTTTGTAATTTCACCAGGCCCTTTTGTTTTGTAATTACTCTCAACTCACCCTATCATTGATCTCCAGCCTCCAAGTGCCTTGAGGAGCCTCCCCCCAAGTGGCCACAGACATGAAGCGCCAGTTGCTGAAGCCACGGGAGGACCGATCCAGCATCCTGGGGCTGAGAAGCGGCACGCGAGTTCCTGGAAAGTGGAACAATACAAGTGTACTCACATTTACAACCTAGACACGAACAACCTCGCGCCTTAAACAACCCTGCTTTAGATGAATTTAGATGAACAGTTGATTGTTATAAAAGGTAAGAGGCAAGTTTCTAGAGCAATATCTATACTAATTTTTTCATACAATTTCCACAAATAAAAAACAAAAATATTTTAAAATAAAATTCGTTTTAGATCCTAAATTTTTTTGTGACTGAAACAATTTATGCAAAAAACCAATTTATTCTCAGAATATAAGAAATAAATAAATTGATCGAAATATTGCAAAATTTTTATTTTTTTTACATTATCGTATTTGAAAATAATTTGATGTATTGCTTGTTAAAAAAAATACACTTATAGGTAGAGATCAAAAGATAATTTAAAAGTCCGAGAAACGTGACAAACAATTTTAAATTTTTGTTTAAATTAGCTAAGAAAACAAAAAAAACAATTGACATGGCAACAAACACAATATTTAGGGAGAATAAATTAGCATTCTGTTTGCTTTATAATTAACAAGGTGATTACTTCATTGTGTAAAATAAACAAAATCATTAAGAAAATACTGTGTCAAAAGGTATGGATTTGGGCCGCTTAGTAAAAGGCTGTGGAAATTCATTATTTTTTTCATGAGTTCTGATTTCCAAGAAATTATCAAGATACTTGCAATATGGTCAACAATAGAAAGTATTAAAAAAAATTTATTTTATTATATTTATAGTGAAAGGCTAAAACGAGCAATAAAAAGGTCTAAATAATTTCTAGATTTTTTATTTATAAACTGTTGAATATATGCAATATATTTTGGATGTTTTTTTTAAATATTAAAAAACTATGTAAAACGTTGAATTTTGTATTAAAATTAAAATTTAAAAAAAAATAATAGTCATATTATTTTCGATTATTATTTGATTTTCTGATATAACTGTTTTATTTATTTAAACATTTATGCATGTAAAATTACGAAATATTTTATTGATTTTAGTCAAATTACCTTAAATTTACGTTAAAAATAGTTTTGTTATTAAAACATCGCTTTCATAATATAAAATAATAAATTTCGAAATATACCAATTTATTTTCATTATACGTGTATGCAAAATTATTTATAATAACGATTATTTTCATTTTACGTAAAAATATTATTTTCATTAAATTAATAATACAGTTACTCTACATTATGTTAAAGTGTTCTGGAAAAACATCTTGGGGGTTGATTTAAATTATTTTATAATCTCTGAATTGCAAATTAAGCTTAGAATTACAAAAAAATTCTCAAGATGATGAAACATCCGGGAATCAAGAGAATTACACAAAAGCGTAATAAGAAGAACGGAAGTAAAGAGGCAGTATTTATTTGCGAAATTAAAAAAAATACTATCCACGCAGAAAATAAAGCTCCGAAAATAAAAAAGCGAGACAATATTCTTGAATCATTGATTCTCATTTTTTTCAACTTAACATTTTAGAAACAATTTTTATTGTATTTATTTATGACGATGATTCTAGTGCCGTGACCAAAATGTGGATAGCAAAATACATTGTCACGTATTAACAATAAAAAAAATCCATATTACAAACGAAAGTTCTTTTATTGTTTCCATGTTACATTAAATTTTGTTAAAATATTGTCATACTTCAAGCCATATATCTGGGAATAAAATATAGTATGTGGATACAAGCAAAGGCTTCCGAGAATATTTATATTTCCATGTTCAGAGTTTTCATCGCTTATTCAACTCTTCTTCGTAACTTTCAAACAATATGCAAAGTCCTTACCTTTAGGAGAGGTCAAGTATAGTTCGAGAACGCCTCGGAGATTATACATGATGTTTGCTTTGACTTCCACATGTTCCAGGTAGTTGACTTCGTTTTCTGTTCCTGAACACCCTGTAGCGAAAAATTCCGCCGTGTACATGATGTTGTACGAGATTGTTTGGTTAACGCTGAAAGCAAAAATAAAAAAATATATAATATAATGAAAAATATAATATAATGTCTTTTCGGGAAAAGCTTAAGGCTCACAAGAAATGATTATATTAAATGATTTCGTCAAAGAAATAAAGTATAATGTTTTTTTAAAAGTAAGGCAGCTTTAACCTTGTTTTCATAAAATTAAACTGAAAACAGAAGGAAAACAAACCAGTAGAAAGAAAAATAATGATAAAATATATAATTTATTATTCAGACTGTAAAGAAGAGAATTTTTTAAAGAATTATAAAAACAATTGTAAAAACATACGCTTGTTAAAATATAATCTTTGTTTTATTTTCAAAAGAAATTGATTGTAATTTTAACTTCTCTAATAGATGTTTGTCTTATAAAATGTAAATGTTTCAAGTGTGCCTAACCTAACCAGAACGTTTTATATAGTAATTCGTTCTTAAAATGTAAAAGGTTTTCGAGTCGGTTTATTCGAATTCCCAATCTCCCTTAGCCCCTTAATCCCCTATACTTATTTTATCATCCCCTGGCACACCCCTTAAAAAACATAAACATATCAAGTCAAATTTGTCCTGGAATTGGAAATTACGCAAAAAAATATCAATGTCATCTACAAGTACAATATATATGAACAGTTTTTTAATTTTATTAGTTTTAGTACAATTAATAATGCAAAAAAGATTTAGTAAAGGTAAGTGTTATTTATAATAAGAAACTAATCTTGAATATTTTTTATATTAAGCTTAGTTTTTTATTATAAATATTACTAAATTAATAACCGGCTTTTTGACTTTTTTACAACTAATTATTATTATAAATGTGCTCTTTTAATCTTAAAAATATGTTTTTCATAATATTTAATAACGATCTGAAAACAACGTGCAGAATTATATGAAAAAAAAAATCCCAGAATGTACTTAAAAATATTTTCAATAAATTTATAGTATTTATTTGCTCTGACATAGAGCAGGGCAATAGTAAAAATAAGACATATTTAACCTAAAAAATAATAAATACTAATTTACAATGAAAAAATTAATAACCTTTCAAGAAAAAAAAAAAATTATATTATATTTTTAAACGATTCATATAATTAAAACATATTTCTTATAAAACGTGCTCGCAACTGTAGTTGCATTGCAATATGTTAAAAAATTGTAAAATAGTAGCTTGACATTTAAATATCGATGTGAAAAATAATAAATTCCAAAATGTTTAAGTTGACATATCATTTTATCGCTAATGTTAAGTATTGATGTAATAATAAAGCGTGCTGAAATAACGAAAACGTGCAGTTTGGTTTGTCTTTTGGTATCCGTTTCAATATAACGAGAGCCTTACAACAGGTGTGCTCTACGTGGCGGCATTTCTAATTTTTCACAAACACAAATGAGTATTTTCATAAAGCCAGGGGGAAAGTTTCATCTTTCATTTTCATCATTAACATTTTCATTTTGTTTTTACGTGTACGAAAAAATAACTATGACGTTGACGGCGGCTGGCGATTCTATTTCACTGCGCGCACGGTTCGTTAGAATTTATTTTCCACGTGTGCTTTTATCTGAAAGCTCAAAATTGTAATATAAAATTTGCATACCTCTGTTAGTATGCAACGGTGCGTTATAGAAGCATCCGTTTTTTATTATAATTACGATGTGAGTTTCGTTGCCGTTGGAAATAATTGCATATGATGAAACTGTAAAACGCGGACATGAACAGTAAAACTCAGTGAAAATTGTGCATATTGCACCATGTTACATTGACAGTTGAATTTTTTTATTAAAATTCGTTTATAACTAGCATTGAATCACATGAATTTTATTTTTGTTTTTACTATGAATAAATATAATTGAATGATTGATGCGTACTTTTAGGTGATTTAAAAAATATATCAATTATGAGTAAAAAAAAATTTCAACATATTTATTATTAAAGAATCAGGTTTCTTTCAATACTTGGATAGTATGACATCAGATTTAATAAAACAATGTATGTGATTATTTAAAAATTAGTTGATGATATTAAAACAGCTCTCAATAGCCATTGGTTTACTAATTACTATTTGATAAAGCTTGTTGCTTTAATGAGTCTTTGAACGTTTTTTTTATTATTATTTAAGTCGCTATTCAGGAAATAATTTATTGGTAAATTACTTTGAGTTATTTTGATACAATTGTAATAAAGATTTTTTTCAGGTTGAGTGCACCCACCTTTCTGTGGTTGATTCACAAACGTATTTTTCAGGTACATTCGTCCAATTAGAGGCTGCCGTGACCAAAGCGTGGGCGTTCATTAGTCCGAACCCAAATCTGACGTCAAATCGTAAGCCAGCTCTGAAAATATATTTAAATTCAAGTTTATTTATTTTAGAGTGGGTAGGACATCAGCATTTTAATATTCCTAATGGGAGGACAATGTTTGAATCGAAATAATTTATTTTCACTCACCCGTTTGTAATCCACCCGAGATTATCAGCTAGGGGTGAGTATTCGGAGGTCCACACAATCAGGTGCTGGACATCCCTCCATGTTAAATTCTGACTGAAAAATAAAATACAAAGAAGCTATTACGTGTGATATGTTTCAAGAACGACGAGTCTGTATTTTTGATAACGGAAGATTTTACTAATAGGTTTTGTTTCTGAGTACTCTCGTATTCCAAACCCTTCTTTATACTGAGCCTTTGAAAGGTGAAAGTACTCAAAAACAAAAAAAATCGTTGTCTCTCTTGGCTTATTGACTCTACATGTTTGTTGTTTAGATGTTGGGTATTATAAAATAAATCAGTTGTTGTGGATAAGTATATCACTAGTTTCTGACGAATTGTTATCTATTTTGGAAATATAAAAAAAATAAAAAAATAAAAAATAAATATGTGTTACAAATAGAAAAAAAGTATATTCACTATGTGATTATTGTAAAGCATAAAAGTCTCACGACAAAATTGTTGAAAAATTAAATATTTTTTTTATTTTAAAAAACGCTCATAAAATTAACTCTGAACAACACCAATAAAAAAATACATATTTAGAAATAAATAAACTGCAGTCAGAATACACTATGGAGTCGTGAAGTGCAGAACTCAGGAATAATTTACAAGACTTCTTCGGAACAAGGGGTGCGTGTGGCTTACTAATATAATTATGTTTAGTTAATATCCTACAAGCAGCCCCACGGAATAAACATTAATGACGCAGGCTTCAACAATTAATTCAGTCATTAAAAGTTTCTTAGCTCTTCGCAGCAAGCAACCCTTGTGAGCTTTATAAGCTCTGCTACAAAAATAGCTCCACATGGAACTTTTAAAACAACGTTATTCTATAAATGAGGAGCTTTTAAAAGTCCTCGCCAATTTAGTGGGGTTTAAATACAAATCGAATATAGGTACTAGAACTTTAAGTATTAGTGTCTCACAAATTCTCATTGAATATGCATACAAATAACAAATAATAACAACAACGAAAAAAAATCTGACAAAAATAATAACAGTTTTATGAGCACTTTATAGCACCATGAGTTATATAAAACGGTAATAATTAAGTATTACATATAAATATTTATTTATTTCACACTTTTAAACAAAAAACTTATTTATGAAAGGTAGTGCATGCATCAAGGAAACATTTAAACCTAATACAACCGCTCGCAATGCCTAACTTAACTGAAACTTCCCCAATAACTGAAACTTCGAAGCTTCAGTGGGTAGTGAGTACTCGGCCTCGTGCACTGCTTTAAATGCTTCGCGACACAAGAGAGTCGAGCTCCACGCTAATGTACAAGTCCTGCAATAGAACCTCCCCGGAGTTGCACTTCCGGTGCCTTGTGGTCTCTCGCAGAACATCAAACAGACAGGAAGTTGACGACAATAGCGAGGTACTCATTTTTACAAATAGTTTTCAAAATAATATTCCTGAGAGGAGTCACTTCAGGGGATTTATGAAATTGTAATTTTTTTTTAATAAATTATGTATGGTATTTTTAATAAAGCTATTTTCCGAAAGAAAAAAAAGACGAGTACAACTGGATCATAAAATATATATAAAAGTAAAAAAATTTAAAACTTTTTTTGCAAAGCAGAAAAGTTCTTTGGATGACCGGTAATCCTTACTGGAGCTCTTATTATTTTATAATTTTTTTTTAATTGAACTATTTCATCCCTCCAATTTGTTAAAAAAAATAATAAATCACAATTGGAAACATATATATTGTTTGTTTTCAGGCTAGAATGACTTGTTATGACTTTCAGCGGTGGTCGGACTCATGGGCGAGTAGCTTCCCTCGCAGGCGCTCAAGGGGAGTCACGGGCCGCCGTAAAGTTTGGAGAGTTTCAGTTCATAATGGCCCATGTAAATTGTTATAGAGCTGCTCGTTATATGGAAACACGATGCAGGTGTTTACCTTTTGCCTCTACCCTTACATAATAACTTACGCTTTTGTATACTTAGTGGGGCGTGGGGAGCTTCGATCAAGGAGGCGCTGTTTATTATATAGATAAGCCCTCTTAAAAACTATAATACGATATTCTGCGAGACGACTTTGTTCTTCCCTTGTTTCGAAGCGGTGATAAAATATGCATAAAATGTAATGGTAAGTTCATAACATCATTAAAATACTACGAATTAAAATACTACGAAGTTTTACAGTTGTGAATATTAAATCTATTGCATTTATAGATGCTATTTTGTACGATTCTATATGTACGTAATATAACGCACGATGTGAAATACAAAAAAACTTTGTATTAAAAAAAAACTAGTTTATTTGTAATACTCCACACAAAAGCAACAAATACGAATACCCAAATAGCAATGAGATACAGATTGGGCTTCTTCTTCAAAGCTTTTTCTACTCAGGCTTGGTACTCAAATTGATACCACAAGTAAAATATAAATCAATATCAGGAAATTCAATATTTTTGACAGAGACTACTTGGTGAAATTTCATTTTAATATTTTTGAGTAAAATACTTGACGATTTTTACCCATTACGGGTTTATTACATTGATGATATTTTTCTGAGAGTTTCTTTAAAATCATCTTCTATATATGAACTGATGTGCCTAATCATATTAGTAATAATAAAATACTTGAGTGATTTTCCACATGTTCGTTTTTATTTATGACCGGTTTCGCCAACCTTTCACGTTGGCATTATCAAACAGAGATGTTGTTTGTTTGATAATGCCAACGTGAAAGGTCAAACCGGTCACAAATAAAAACGAACATGTGGAAAATCACTCAAGTATTTTACTCAAAAATATTAAGTAAATATCACACATAGATTCGACTCATTTAAACATAGATTTATCGGTTGTGAATCAGATATTTTTTTGGGTGAATGTGAAATAAAATGAAAGAGATACTCACTTGGCCTCCAGAGCAAGGGCGATGATTCCCGCGGCCAGAGGGGCGGAGGCTGAGGTGCCCGTGTGCCGCACTGTGCATGCATTATTCAAGTCAGTTGTGGCCTGAAAGTAGACGAATACCTCAGGCCATATTCTCTGACATCTACACCTGAAGGCTGAAAACTTTGCAGTACTGTATGTGTGAGATGAACTCGTCTTGTTGAAATTGTTAACAAACTACACGTTTCGAAAGTTTAATTTGTAACACTACGTAACATACCTCGAAATATATACATTGGCATGATTATTTAGTTTGAGTCGAAGATATTAGCAAGATTCTCGAAAAAGTTGTATACATCTAAATAAATAGTGGTACACAAGTTAAAAAATAAATTTACACATATTGGGTTTTAAGCTTTTTTAATATAAATAAATAAATTCAGCATGTAATAATCAAGTTTAAAACTTGAAAGCACTCTATTGTGTATAATAATATATTTGAATTTGTAGAGAATGATGCTGTGTATGCCACTAAAAAAGTTGTTTTGTACTAGTTTTTCAAGTATATCAAAAGATAATACATACATTCTTTGATGTTGTAAATAATCTTTTCCTCTCTAAGAGTTTCTACTTTCAAAAACCATATCATAAGTTTAAAAATTTTTGAAAAAAATTTCATTGGCAGTAACTAAATTAGGAAGTATTGTCCTTCTTCGAATATAATTGTATCTTATCTATATAACAGGTTATTTAATTATACTTTAGTGAACACAAAAACCACTAAAAGAACATCATTTTACTTATTACTCTAGCGGCAATTCAAAATGATACATTGTAGGCGAGTCTTAATAAGGTCTTCTTATCCATGAGATGTCCGTATAGTGGATTAGCAAAAAAAAACTGTAATTTCTTATATTTAGGTTCAAAAGTATCTGTTTTCGAAATGCAGTTTAGATGTTTAAATTTACCTGCACATTAAGAAACAGTCCTAACGTCATCTACGGATGAATAGAAAAACAACAATGCTTCATTTTATTTTATTATTAGCAAATTAATAGTTTCTAAGGTAGAATAAAAGCCTCACAGACACAATGCATCAGGAATGGCATGCAACCGAGAGCAGAGTCTTTGTTCAATATATAATTCAGTCTCTTGTTTGTGAAGTGTAGTCCGGAGCAGTGCACTCCAGCCTCCGAGGACTTGTCGAAACTATTCCTAATTGTTCGAGACATGAAAGCCTCGGAAGAAAATGCTTCCCGGTAGAATAAGCTAAAACCAAACTTTTTGCTAACTTCTTTATTTAGTCTCTGTGCCATATTCTGAGAACATCGATTCCGGTTTATTTTATACTCGATGATAAACGTTAGAAAAAATGTAAAGCTATTTTTTTAATCAGTAGTCAATTTGATCTCGACACTGGAGCCAAATTTCTAGATATATTATTAGTACTGATGTATAAATAAAAAAAATTGTTTGCAGGGTTCGCTATAATTTATAAGTTAATAAAGAATCTGACGTTATTCTTACTTGAAAAAATAAATATTTTTTAGATAATAAAATTTTATGTACAATATCACAAATCAAAAAAAAAAATTTTTACATATATTATAATTTAAGGGAACAGGTTAAGATAAAGGTATTTTCATAATCCTGAAGAGAGGATAGGCGTGTAATTCAACCCCTACTTTTCCCAGTCTTTGACCCCCAAAGGTAACGTCGGGTGGACAATTTAACCTTTCCTGGATAATTCAGATTAGACTACGAGTATATTTGGATGAGATAATTACAAGGGGAAAGCTGACGAGGATTGCGTCTAATTATTTATCAGCCGTTTAATTTAACCATTAAATTGGATTTTAATTTAAAAGCGGGTTTAGATAAATGGTATTATTTTACTCGTAAGTGTGAAATAAACATTATGATACACGTTTGAAAGTTTTAAATGTATAGATATTTGACTGATATAATGATAAAAAAATAATGATTACCAGTTTCTTTTTAAAAATAAATATCTGCTTGTTTTCATTTAAACTGTAAATTTCGCCATCAGATAATGTATTTATAGTTATATATTATATGATGTGGTATTTTTATGATTTATTATGAGTTGACGATTCCTAAACATAACAAATTTATCCCAATAATTAATACAACATGGTAGTTACATCAACGGACTGTTTTTTTTTATTATCGCTTCCTACGTATCGGATTGAGGACTCCCCCATCTGTGAGTATCGTATATCAACAACTATTTTTTCACAGTATGTTGCGGGTAAATTTAAGGTCAAAAAATAATAAGGTTCGTCCTGAAAAATGATTCTCAAGTAACAAGGGGGATAAATCTTCACGCGACCCCAGTAAGGTAGTCCTAATAAATTGTAAATCCTTACACGTGTAATATTTATTACACTTATGTCAGAGGGATGAAAAATGGCCTGAAACGGAGTATAAAAATATTTGTTACATGTTCAGTTGAAAAAGGTAATAATATTACACGAACAAAGATAAACTAAACATGCAGACATTGGTGCTAAGGGATGACATTAGATAGTGCCTTAATAGTGTTCTGAGTTATTTTTATGTTATGCTGATATTAAATTGGACATAGAATACGAAGCGTTATATGTTATTGATCTAAGTTTTCGGTTCTTGATCTAAAGGGATTTTTTTAGAAGTTAAACAATTTTATATTTAGCTGATAGGTGCTTATGTTGGCAGTAAGCGATAGTTTTAGAATTCTTCAAAGGAAATGTGAATAAACAAGTTTTACTGTTAACGTAAACCTAATAACATATGAGTAGCCTTCCACAAAATAGATCTTAAAATATCTTATATTAGAATTTAAAAAACCTATTACCGGATGTTGCCCCATATTTTTGGGTCGACTTTTTTTAAACATTATTTCTTTTAAATAGATCTTTGAAAAAGGTAAAAATTTACTGTAGCTTAATATAAAACTAGTTATTTTATAACATGAGGGGTAACGCTTACAATTACACGTTAAAAAATAATTTCACAACTATCTGATCTTCATCAGACCTTCTCATAGGAGAAGTAAAAACAGTCCGGTTAGTATAATTTAATAATATTTAAATCGTACTCAACTATCATTTGATCTTAAGAGAAACCCGTAAATATATTATAATAATATAATATTTTAATTAAACTCACAATCATCTGATCTTCGTAGGCCCCCGAGGAGTAGGTGACGGTCAAGGTGGCCGCGCAAGGCTCCCCGTACCAGGGGAAGGCCCCTCGCTGGGAGGCACTGCCCACGGACACGGTGTATATACTGCCGATGTACCTGGAACGTGGCGAAACTGGGTCAGCTGGGGATTATAGGAACAACAGGCAGCTTCTTGCGAATATCACGATTTTTCATACCGAATATCCACAGGCTTTCTTGCAAAAGAATAACAGTATATATTTGCAACTGTATATATTCTATACAATGCCATGCAAATGAATTTATGCTTTGCACTGTACAGAATTAATTAAAAATAGCGATTAAACAACAATCATTGCTTCCTTCTTAAAGTTTGTTATTTGCTCATTTCAGAACGAAACTTCGATTTGTTAATACCAACACAGAATGTTGGCAAAACTAGTGATAAAATATATTTTTGTTTGTGTTATGTATTAAACATTAAGACACATATACATACAAGTTTTTTTTTTAAAGCTTTATGAAGAGTATGCAATGGTTTTATGATTGCTTAATTCAAACGAATTCCAATACACTGACAGTAAAAAATTCTAGGTTGATAAAAAGTATTTAAAGATAAACATTTTTTCTGAGGAAAAAATAATGTAAGATCACGGAGGCATGAAGTTAATTAAGTTTGAACATGTTTACTGAAGATTTTGCGAGTAAATTTACAAAAAATACTTTTAATATCTTAAGGTAGCCGTAAAATTTCTCATGAGTTAGCAAGTTTTCACCTGACAAGGATATTTAAAATTTTATCACATAAAGTCAGCTTATGCAAAGCAATTTTTATGAATCCCAATATACGAAGGGGGACCCGTGCTAACCGATGTGGATTGATAAACTTAGATCATAAACTCGAAGTAAATTGATTTTGGTTGTCTTAACTATTAGGTTTTTTATTATAAATTATATAATTTGTTTTATTCATTTACAGAGGAAATGGTCTTTGCTTTGATTGTAAATATGTCGTGCATTTTTAGGTGGACTTTATATGATCTATAAATTCTATCTTTCTCCCGAAAGAATACATCAAGTTATCGATGCAAGTAAAAATCATGCATAATTCTTAACGTAAATAGTAAAATAAAGATCTGTTTTTTATCAGTATTTTTTTCTCATTAACATTTTAAGCATAAAAAAATATTTTTATGAAAAATGCAACTAGGACAATATTTGCTTTGAATTTTATATATTTTTATATATAAGTAGTAAACAGTAAAAAAAATATGTTTAATAATTTTTTTAATAATAAAACTGTTGTTCTAAAGCCTACTGCGGTTCTGCGTTCAATCAGGTTGCATAGTTGCAGCCTTCCGCTTTACTAGGAGTGACCTCCGCCCCCGGGGCCGGAATTGTTTGTTGGAAAACAGTGGAAAACCTGCTCCAGGTATATACATACTAAAGACTCTATAGTAGAGTTTCTATCATCACTACTACCTGGTCTTGATTGCTTGTTATTTTCAAAACTAAAATACAACAAGAAACGCAGACCTTAAAACGCAAAAATATAAAATTTTGAAATAAAATACTATATTGAGTTTAATTTTTTTTTTTTTAGTAATCTTTACGATATATGAGAAACTATCTTTAGTAGGCATGCGATATACCACTAGCGAAAAATTCTAATTATGGACTGTCTCGAGGTTTAAATTAATGACATGCCCTTTTAAATACTGCCTCTTCTGTTACAAATTATCTGTGATTTCTTTGTATAGATACAAAGTAAATAATTAAAACACAACAAGCCAATAATAGCTTTAATTACTTGTCATCACTTCAAACGACCCATTTTAGCTTGAAACCTAATTTTTCGAACAAGTATTACTTAAACACTTTTCTGCTATTTAAGCTCTAGTGTCTCTCATATGTGAAGCAAACATAACCAATTATTGAATAATTACATAAAATATAATATTATTTTTGCTATTGTTTCAGATAAAGTAACTAGAACGTAATCAAGCAAGGAAAAACTTTCCCTCGGGTATTTCCGGCTACCTGCCAGGTGTCAGGGGTCTGCGATCACTCCAATCACTGGCAACTGAACAAAGTGACTGAGGCACAGGAAGTACTGCGGCCAGTCCTGACTCCTCACAAATTAGTTTTATTAATGTTATTTGGCTCCAGGAAATTCTATTAGTCGATAATTAACATTGAGTTAATTACGGATATTGATATCAGAGTTAAAAAAAAACTCTTTATTTTTTATTAATTTACTTTTTAATTAATTGATTTGATAACTGAATTGAGTGGCGTGCCGTGAGTTTTTACATTAGATAATAACAATTTCTAACCAGTTTTAATGAAAATTAAAAAAAAATCGTATAACCGAAATCCTACATTAAAATTGTGAGAAGTTCAAAAATATATATTTTTATTATTTATTAGTCACATGAAGCATTGCAGGAAATCCATCAATCGGCTTCTTAGTTACTAAGCAAAGACAATATACAATATTATTTCATCAGTTCTGAATAATCATTATATTAAGAGCCAACAGTCTTATTATTGAACTTGTTAAGCAACAACCTCAAATATCACGCCAGATATTTTATTTTCAAAACAACTTTTAAAGATGCTTTAAAAGAGATGTTATGGGTTTTTAGATTAAAATTTTGTTCGTGACAACATCGACCATGAAGTGTACACTATACCATAAACATAACCCGTGAAAGCACGGCGCTCGGCTTTTACGATCGGCATAATATAGATTGGCTCAGTCAGATTTCGCTGTATCTCATGTTAGCTTTGCATGGAAGTCATTATGCAGAATGCTTCTTTAATAACACAGCACGGTACGTGATTACCAGCACTCTTGTATTGATTTATGGATTCTGAAAAATCCATGTTAGAATAAAAAATGTTATTTGTAGGTTAAAAATATGTAAATATTCAAAAATATAGAAAAAAAAATTTAATTTGCAAAAATAGTTTTCACGATATTCATCAATAATTGAAGCTTATTTCACGTGTATAAAACATCAAAAGTCATAAATCTTAGTAAAGAAAAAAAAAATCTGTTGTAAATCACACTGGACTGTAAAAATATTAGGCAGCAAGAAGATTTGAAGTAGTTTCAGACAACAGCGATTGTATATGGGTTGCAATATTTTCTATTAGTTTTTTTTAATATATCATGGCGAATGGTTGATTGTAATATTAATAACCCTTGGCCAATTTCAATGATGTTTTTATTTTAATATATTAAAATAACTTCAATATTTTTTTTACGTAGATAGATTTGTTATTGAGAAAGGAAAAACCTGAAAAGAGGTCTTACGGCTCGACATCCCTGCGCCCCCTCAAGTGAACCTTTTTTGACGAAGGTAAAAAAGCTCCACGATTCGTGGTCTAAAAATAAGGTTCTAAGGTAAATAATACAGATTCTGTGGCCTTACCCGTCACAGTTGCAGTTATCACCCCTACTTCCTCCATTTCCGCTTGCCCATACAAATATTGCTCCTTTGCCGTTGCGACCCTAAAAATTAGTAATTTCTGGTTTAATATACTAGCATATATAAATTCAAAACTTATTCAGCTCATCATTTCATGGAAATTATTAAATTGATAACTAACGAGTTTATTTTTATCTAAAAAAATACAAATTAATCACTTTATGCATAAAATATTTTAAAAGTTTCAATATAGATATTTGATACCATTTTGACTTGAAATATCAAGATAGAAACACAAATTAAAATATAAATTATGCTTCGCTAATAGGTATTTACTATTTTTAAACAAAATGATAATAGTGTTGAATATTTTTTGCTTACTTTTGTTATTCCTCGCCATAGTGCTTCCATTGCAAGTCTTCCAGGTCCTTCAACTGTTTGGCCGTCATCATTTGGTCCCCAAGAAGCACTATAGATGTCTACTTTATCATAAGCGAAACCTGAAAAATAAAACAAACTTTTTTAATATTAAATTTGTAGACTTTGGTATTATCCTTTATGAAAAGGTCCTATAAATTAAATCGTTTTTAATAAAGCTCGTAAATTTTCATAAACGTTGCTCAAATCATAGTAATAACATTCTGATCAACTATTTTAAATTTTAAAATATCAAGAGTACGATAAAAAAAAATCCAGATTTTATTAACGAGAAAAAAGCCCAAAAATATTTTAATGAAATGTAATAGCTTATATATTTAATATATATAAGCTGTAACATTTCATTAAAATATTTTTAACACGCGTTTATTTGAGGATAAATCTTTTAATATGTATTGATTTTTTCAAAGACCTATAAAAATAATTGGGAAATGTTTGTATGCGTAGAGTTTGCTATAAATTTAAATCACTTTTCTAATTAAAAAAAAATTCTAGCAATATCAGTTATGAGTACACTAAAAACCGGTATTTATGGCTCTTGAAAGATATTATTTTTATTACTTAAAATTTGTGTTTGTTTTTTTTCCGTAACTTTGGTATAGTTTAAATATTTGATATTGATACGTTTATGTATATTTCAGGAAGTAATTATTATTATTTTTTAATTATATCACTAATATCTTATTAAAACATAAGTTAATAACGTTATGGTTATATTAATGACCTTTATAAGTTTATGAGTTTAAGGTAATTAGTTCTCTGCTCTGCTCGGACCTCGACCAAGTTACAAATCATCTGTAATAAATGGGGCGTCCAGCGAGCTCTGAATATTCCATATTCGGCAATATTGATTCGATTCCGCTTTCCGGTCGGCTGCTCTCTCGAATGACTACCTAACCTAACCAGTACTTGCAGCTGTGATATAGGCAAGCGGAAATTGGAAGCTGCCATCTGCTGATTGCATTTAATAGGTTGGGATTGCATCAGAGAGCCTATCTGAACTGAAACTATTTAGGATCAGATATTGATAAAGAGAAGCTTATAAGTCATGGTACTTATAGCTATAAATCAAAGTGTACATTGTAAGATTAAGAGTATTTTTGAAGCCATTATGTTTTTATCTTGCTAGTGTGACTCAAAGAATATAATCTGGAATAAGTGACTGTGTAATCCGCGGCACAAATAAAAGGCTTTCTGAGGTTAGCAGCAGAATGGAATCGCCCGCACCTGCGAATATTGGAATGCTCTGGAATCGCAGGAGCGAATTGATATTTTTACTTCCTTCAACAGGTACGTTCCTCTTTCGCTGCCATTAAGTCTTTTTATATGGAAAGCTTTTTTATATTGCTGCGGGATCGATCGGAACGCTTCAAGTTTTTCATTTTGTAGGAGGGAGCTCGCAGGGTTGGATCAATTACTCGCACGTTTGCTCCGTTCAACTTTATATTTTGTGAGTAAAATAAACGATTTGGGCTGAACATGCCAAGATACAAAATGTATAATAAATAAAATATAATCATATATTCATGAAGCATATTTTCGAAGAAGTCTTTTTTTTATCAAAACATACGAAAAGCACATAAAAATAAATAGTAATATATATATATAATGAAAACGCAAGCAATAAATTTTGTTAAAGATAAGTATCTTTGTTTTTTTTTTACAGTTTTTATTAATTTAGCAATCAAATCTTCTATAGATTTAAATATATGTAAATTAATAAAACTTTCTACGAATGAAGCTATCGAGTAGCAAGGTTGTCTTAAATTTGAAAAAGACAGATTATTTCATTGGCACGTGTGGGAAAGAGAGGCGTTAATCTATATTAGTATAGCATATCTGTATAAAGAAGGTATTTTTCATTATCATAGTTTTTTTTCGCACTCACCCAGTGCAGATCCTTCAACGATGTCGTTCACTTTGCCATCCAGAAGCTTGATTCCGCCAATTTTGGCATTGTATGCGATGCCAACTCCACATTTTCCATTGTTAGCTGTCATTGCAACCTGAAAACAATTTTTCATCAATTTAAAAAAAAAACGCGATTTTTAAAGACACTACTGTAATTACTTTCCTTGCTCAAGCTTTTTGAGACAAGAAACATTAGATAATAAAAAAAATAATTTTGTTCTTAAATTTAATATGAATAAAATATAAACTACGGGAATGGCAATTTGTTTGGTGTAGATCATTTACGACTGGAATGTGTTTTTCTAGTGAAATTTTTGTGCATACATATGGGGAACTACTTATGTATATTTGATCTGGTGGTAATAGTTGTTTAGCAAGATGGTAGTAAAAATATCATACCATGCATATTAAGTTATAAAAAAGAAAGGTGCTTACCTCAATTATGCATCAATAAGTTAAAACATGCATGCGTCAATAATCGTGAAATAATTTTAGTCATAATACGTTTATTTCTTGCGAAAAGATGTGACTCATGAACGCACAAATAAAAGTCGTACGTAGTGGAAATTTAATTTAAAAGATGATGTTAGGAATAATGTTTTACCGTGGCTTAAATAAAAATATATTTACAGAAAAGAGAACAGTATCAAAATTATTTCATGAATATATTTATATAAATACAAACTTATCGGCCGTGGTATTCAAAACGCTCGGTGTGCAACATAATCGACATAAATCAAAGCATGCAATATTTTTAAAAGTATTAAGACATTGTAAATTGAGGTTTTCAAATATATTTTTCAGACTTAATAGAAGTTTAGTATCTATTTATAATATGATCGATAAATAAACATACTTCTCCAGCACATCTTGTCCCATGTGCATTCCTATGCTCTTTGTCGTACCTCGGGGCAGGGTCAGCGTCCTTTTCATTGCAGTCCCAGCTGATACTAGGCTCCTAAATTAATATGATACTATTTAGTAAATACACCAATAATATTCAAAACAATATTACAGTAAAATGATAAATATTAATCATTTATAATGATTCATTACTATCTCATACGACATCTGTGCTTGTATTACAAAAGTATTTTTAAATCCCACGAACTGAGTTGTTGCTTAGTATGAATATCTATTTTTAAAACCCTACTCGTAACTTTAAAGGAGGTTATGAAAGTTGTATAATTAAGTTTACTCTATTATTTTATGATATCGTTGAACACTTTAAATAACATCATTAAAAAATCAAATACTCAATGTAAATGTTAAAATATACTGACTTAATGGCTTATAACTATTAATGTAGAAATAATTGGCTTATAGTATTTTTTACATATTATTCGCAAAAATTTTTACGGGTTTTTTAATTAATTTTATTTACTTAAAGGTTGACTGCCGCAATCGCCATGACTTTCTGAAATATGCGTTTTTATATAGTCTAGAAAAAGAACGTGGTATTTTTAGCTTCTAAAAATGTAAGAAACTAACACGAATCGTCGAATAAGTCGTCAGTGATAAAATTAATAGAACGGATGAATTTCGATGCTTTCCATCAGCAAAGAGTCTTTATATGATATTTAATTTAAATTTTGGTTTATGTAACATAAAAAATATCATTCTTGTTCAAATAAATAAGAATATTATTTTATTTAAAAAAAATATTTAAAAGTATCTTACATAGTTAGCTTTTAGGTCATCATGACGATATTCAATTCCATCGTCTAGAATTGACACTTTGATATCTTTCCCGGTTATTCCCATTTTATAGACAGGTAAGACATTTAAATCCAGTTTTGGCAAGTCGTCTCGGGTTCTTGTGTCTTGCTGAAGATGAAAAAGTACTTATATGTTAGTATTCATATAAAAAGACGAAAAAAATATACAAATATAATAATAAATATATCTGTTTCGTTAGGTGCTTTTTTATCATTAACAAAGCATCATTCAATTTAGAGGCTCACGATAAGCAAATTGATTTGTGATAAATACAGATAAAATAAGTAACTCCTTTATCAAAATATCCAGTCAATAGCATTGCAAATCCAACAAAAATGTTAACTAAAAATATATGTGGAATAATTGATTCCTTAACTAAAATTGTTCTTATATACATTGGATTTCGTTGCTAACATTGACATCTCTTATTAATTTTAATATTTACCTAATATTTTTTTATCATTGAGAGATTAAGATTAAAGTGTAAAATTATTTATGTGTATTATTTGACTTTTGAAAGTTATAGTTAAAATTATACATGTGATAATTTATTTATGTTGCGTTTAATATTTTATTGTTTCTTTTCCAATTTTTAGATCAATTACATTTGGATTTCGAAAAGTAGTTTTATATAACCTAAAGCCAAATTCATAATGAATTATATACAGTGAACATTTATTGATCTGCATAATTATTTTATGGGGTATCAATGAAGACATACCAAGTACCACTCTTGACTCCAGAGTTCATCATTGAAAAACATATCATGTTTTGGAATTTTCATATCCTCTCGTTTTTCCCGGGAAGTAGGAATTTTCTTCGCTAGAAAGTCAGTAATATTTTCAGTTTCATATTTTTGTGTGTCGATACTGTTCACGAGACTTCCCAAGCTATATGCAGTTTTGTCATCTTCGTACACGAAGTCCCTTTTCTGCCGCTTCTTTGCGAAAAGTTGTTCTGCCCATTGAACCTGCAAAAACAAAATTTAAAAACATATTTTATCTAGTAGTATTCATAAACTATTTTGAGATTTTTATATGTTCTCCAGAGAGGTTATATAATAAATGGCAACGATGTTTTATTAGAATTTTCTACAGTGTATTTTCAGTTCTACTTTGAAATTTCTTCTTAAAAGCGTTTTAAATAAATATTTGAAATAATAAAAAAAACCCTTGCAAATTTTCTGATAACCATGCTATACATATTAGTAATATTTATTTAAAAATAGTTTATCAGGTTTATAAAAAGTTCTTTTTTAATTTCATTTGATTCAATACATAAAAAAAATTAAGTGTAACAATAATATACCTTGGGATTATCAAAAAGGCGTCTAGTTAAAACTGTATATGGAGTTCTCCTTTTCATCGCATGATCATTCTTCATAAACACGTACGTGTCCGGAAAGCCTGCTACCTGAAAAAATAAATAAAATTCCATGAAAATAGTCTTTTATATTATCAAACCATATATGTGAACTATTAAATCAATGTTTATGTTGAAAATTTAGAATAAGCTATAACAATTTCGATAAATGTCTTGAGGTTTTGGTTTTTTCAACACTTAAATTAAATACACAGTGGGACGCGGATGCGTGATTATTGTCAATAAAATCCTGAGACTTCCTATAATTAACCTGACTTCATATAAACCAACAAAGAGAAAATATACTATCAAGAATAAATCAAATCACTTCCGAAAATAAAGTATTTTTATATAAATATTATATCACAAATGTTTCCAAAAAACTTATAAATACAAATTATAATCATAACCAAAATTTATTTACAAAAAGGAATATTATGATACTTTATGTAGAAATATGTTAAATGATTCAAATCAAATATTATCCGCTAGGTCTATTTGTACCTTACATAAATTGCAAGAATTATTATTTTTATAATCGCAATGAAAAATAACCATATTTACATAGAAACCAAACGTTTGACTTTAGTTTTGAATAATATATTGACATTTAAATTCCCTTTCAGTTCACTACTAATACATAAGGTAATGAGATTTTCATAGACTGATAATTTATATTTTACCTTCAAAGCCAAAATAATCTAAATGGATATGACATGACTTGCTTTAAACCTATTTACTAAGCGAAACACATAACATTTAAATTTATCACTTGCTTTACTAAAATATTTTATCATATTTTTAAAACCTTCAAGTCAGTACAAATTTATCATGTTTAACTATAATAAAAAAAAGTTCAGCAAAAGTAATAAAATACCCGCAGACTTAATACAATAAATACTCCTGAAACTTCAGCGATATTAAAAATCTACCACTATCGCATACAAAAAAAAATCAATGGTCATTCACACAAGGGGACGGAGAATTTCTAATTAATTGAAATACCTGACAAACGACGCAGAGCCAGTGTGTGCTTTGCATAAAACTACAGTTCCGTTTTACGAGAGCTTTTTCATTAGAAGCTTATTCCGTGGGGTTATGTTACAATCCGCGGGGCTTTAGCGTCGCGGCGCCTGCGACTTGGGCGGAATGGCGCTGAGCTACAGCCACGCCAGCTCGGAAATCTCTAAACATTTAAATATCAAATATATTATTAAAATCCAGAAGACAAAGAGTACTTGGTGGAATTACATTTTAATATTATTGATTAAAATACTTGAGTGATTTTCCATATGTTCGTTTTCATTTGTGTTGGCCAATCTTTCGCGTTGGCATTATCAAACAGAGTGAGATTTTATATAATAATAATAAATTAGGTAAACAATTGTTAGAGGGAGAGGTTGTTGGAAAGAGAGAGAGAGTGATTGTCAGGTGTTAAGGGCTAATGTGATTTTAATGTACCTGACAAGTGGAGGATTCTATATAATGTTTACAAAAATTTGCTTTGCTTTGAGGTGTAGCAGCAGTTATCCTGTGTTGGGGTATGTTTATCTGTAAATAACAGTTTTTTTGCGCTGTAAATGGGTTTTTTAAGATGCGATTGGCTATAGGGAATAATAGTGGAGACTTATTGAAAATAAGTATGATAATGCCAACGTGAAAAATCACAATTTTTTTTTGTTGAAAAATCTGCATTTTTTATCATTGTGACGTGTGTTAAGGGATGAATGTTTAACTGCATGTAATTATAACATGCGTATAATATGCACCCTTTGCAATGCGTAATGAATACATTTTGAAGTCAAACAGCGGTTGACAGCGGTGCAGCAACGCTACACGGTAATAATATTCTCCCTCTGTTGCTAGGCGAGTCCCCCGACGACGCCCATCCTCCTCGCGCGTCGAGACGCCGCCCTGACTTCGGCGCCGCCCACCGCTCGCTGGGATCGACGCCCGATACCAGGAGCACACGATGGACGAGGAGGTATAGAAAATTCTCATGAAAGTCGCCGTGACGCGGCGCCGGCTTTCAGTGGTGTGCGTGACGGCCTATTTCAGTCCCTCCGTGAAACGCGGACTGTGTGAGTGAAAAGAACCGCCCGGTGTCAGTGGCGGGATGTTCCGCAATCGGAAATTCATAACTTTTAATATATTTATTCAGGCTGTTTGTATTCAATGAAATCTATGAAAAAAAAAAAAAAAAAAAAAAAAAAATTAACAAGCGTACACTGAAAGTAATAAAAAAATTTCCCACTCAGTTGAATACAACTTGCAACAATCAATAGTTCGTACATACAAAAAACATTTTTTTTTCTAGTTCTAATATTTATTCGTCAAATATTATTACGTATTTTTTAAAAATCTATTTTGAGTATTGTTGACAGGGCAAGTACTGTTATGTGTATATTCTATTCCCAGCTGCACAGATGGTGGCTACACATGTTAACGAAAAAATATGGAGGTCATTACCCCATAGGGCGGATAGTATAGAATGTTTATAAATACACTGCAACGCGTAAAAAATATACATTATTATGTGTATGGTTTAAGGTTAAATAATAAATCGTTTTGAATTGTAATTATTCGCTACTCGTTCACTTGTCGCCCTCAACTTTTAGGAACATAAAAAATATGTTAAATTAAAAAAAACACAAGGCAAATAAAGTAAAAATATAACAAAACTTATTTAGTATGTTCTTTGTATTTGATATTTATTAGTAAAATAATAATATATAGAATAAAGTAAACATGTTTCGAAACATGAATGATGAATATACGAATTTGTTTTGCTTTACATCAGAGATGAGAATTGGCGAACGTCACTGTGACGTCATTGCTAAATGTGCGTGGGATGTTACGTTTATATATATAAAAAAATCAACAGCTTTATATTTTTATTCATATAATTTTCAATACCGTATATTTTTCCTAAATATATTTTTATATTTAACAGGCTGAAATTTGCTTTTTTAATGGAGCTCGTGTTAATGATTTTCAGCGTCGAATATATTTTGAGAAGGGTATTTATTTCGTAAAGATTCCGGAAATCAAATAAATATATATATTTAGAAATATTAGGATAATATTTACACATTCAAACGTATTTTTTAATTGTGCTATTACTTGTTGCTAATCCTAATATATACTAGACATTAAAAGCTTGAAAATGATCATGTATCATAAAATTTAATGAACCTTATAAAGAATCTGAATAATTTTACATGTCATTGCATGCTTTAGAATTTATTTTGACTGTCTATGAAAAAAAGTTTACACCCGTTTAATGTATGATTAAAAAAATTCAATTATATATTTCAATCTGATTTACGATGTTTTTACGATCACCCCATAGCAAAATCGGAAGCATACACTCTCTGCAAATGACAATACCACCATGAGGTAGACAAGGCATATCTTTTTTATCAGGTTTCCCCCTTTCGCGCTCCCTTTCTCTCACACACACACACACACATGCCGGCGTCTCATACACATTGGGCCACGTGCGATATCACGTGTTTGAACTTAGCGCCAGGGCCGACAGGAGCAGGGACATAAAAGGCGCATGAGATATATGCTAAATATAACCGTTGAGACATCTGGAGATTTTGATATATTTAATAAAACAAATTTGAATTTCACAAGTTCACCGCCGGTTGTATCAAAATATAAACTCGCTTCGTTACGTGAAGCACGTAGAAAAAGAGATAATATTTTAATGGGCTTAAAAACACGTATGGCTCTAGAATATTTTGAGAAAATACAATTACTGAAATGTACAAAATTTGAATATATATTATTCTCAATATCGTCGCGTGACCCTTTCTATGCAGAACTAACACACGCGCAACGTCTATTCAAACCCGCGGGGGTACTGCAACCCTCTCAAAATAGCCACGGCGTGTGTGAGAGCGGGACGGCGCCGTACGTCGCGTGCCCCCTCTCGCTCGCACCGCGCTCGCCCGGCGTCAAACACCGCACGGGCTCTCTGGTCTCCTGATACTTTGGAATAGGTCACGTGTCTTCTCTGATTCAATGGAACTCGAGTGTTCAACAGCTTGTGGAATTGAGGGCGAAGAAGCAATGATTAGAAGCTCCGAGAAATTTCTAACACAGAGCGCTTTAATTGCATGGTAAAAAAATGTGAACGATTACGTTTCAGAAAATATTTAAATAAAATGTATGCGTTTAAAACAAATAATAATTCTGCCAAGAGCTTTCACGCGTTGCTGTAACGCACACAGGCCATCTCTACGCCCCTTCCTGTGTGTGTAGACGCGCACACACGAACGCAGTGTAAAAGCTCGGGGCAGCGGTTACGTTTACCCTTCTCGCTATCTGCGCTCCTGGGACCAGCACGTGCTTATTTGAACACTGAGCTTTCATTTGATGGACGGAGCTTACCCTTCCCGTCGACTTCACATCTGACAGGTCACGAGAATACACACGAAATGACATGAAATCAAACCTCAAAAGTTATTATAAAAAAAAAAAAAAATTGTAAACTGCTATGATATATAAATAAAAATTATTTTATTTAAATATTACAATTTTTTTATTCCGCATTACAGTCGGCATTGCAGCATCTCCCTCGCACGATCCTGCGTGAAAGCTCTCCGCCGTTTGATCTGGCTTTCCCTTCGGTGATATTCAGGGAGGCCTCCCCGCGCCCAGACTTGCATTTCCCATTTATACGAATGCCCACGGAGGCTCATGCGCTCCCGGTATATTTGTACGAATCGCGAGACCGAGATGACGTTTGTGCTGTGCTTGAAACGTCGGAGTGGAATGCCGAATACCTCCTGCCCTGTTGTGCAAGCCTGCCACCGAAATAGAAGGGAAATAAGTAATATCAAACGTTTTTAATTTCCGACTTTTCTTTGATGTGCTTTCGAATGATAAATACCATTCTTTAGTGCGCAAACCACAAGTAAATTATAAAACAGCTTTTGATGTTTACTTGAAGTTAATTAATATGCGTTGATACGCACAGGTTAATAAGATATTCTACGTAAATAATAATCCAAGTAACCCAAGAAGCAGGCAAGCTTTCATTTTCCTGAAAGGGTAACCGAAGAACGTAAGTATTATGAAGATTGATTTCGTACATTTGGCTTCTATCTACTAGATCCTATTGCATCTATAGCGTGTTTCATTAACCTAAAATAAATTTATTGCATATGAAATATATATATTTTTTTATAAAATTATATCATGTTGGGAGATTCTGTGCAAGTGACAAATTATTAATAGGGAAGGGGTAGCGGTTGTTAAGGAGCGATGCGACGATTTTCAGGTGGTGATTTCAGAGGGTGAGGGTGAGGGTGAGGGTGGGGGTAGGTGGCTGGGGGTAGTTAGTTGGTTGCCTCGCGTGTCGGGGAGCGAGTCACCCCCGAGAGGCTCTGCTGGCCTGGTATTTTCGCTTACGTCACGCGTCGGGCAGCGCAGCGAGCGAGCGCGGGGCGGAGGCAGCGCGGCTGAAGCGGCCCGGGGAGATGCCCGCGAAGCCTCATGCCGCCCTGATACGAATGAACCACATTCGAAAGGCCGAACCTTGAGGCTGGCCAACTGGTTTAATAATACAAACACACGTTTGTGTATCTGCAGAGCGTGCGGGCTACACAACGGCTGCGCTACATAATACATAGTTGATTTAGGGTTTCAGGAGGCGGGTGTTTTTTTTTTTCCCCAAAAAATATAAGCCTGATTATTTTTTTTTAATAAAAATAATACCTTCGCTTTGAATTCCAGCGTATTTTGTGTTTTTGATTTCAATTTAGATATGAAATTCGTTTTAAATTCACTGGTTAAATTGATTCTAAAAATGGTTTCCGTGCTTTGATGGTATAATGGAAAAGTAGGTTAATTAATGTAATATAACCGAATCAACTGAGAAATAAAATTATTATTTAATTTGGCTGCTATTTTGTGTCCTAATATGCTCTGGAAGTACCTTTTCAAGGTGTGGGGGCTCCTGCTATTGTTTCCGTAGCTTGCTGCAGAAAAGATTATATAATAATGCTATTGGGCAGCAGCAATATAAAACTGCAGTGTTGAAAAACCCGAAGACCCACTACACTATTTACCCCTACGAAAACCACGAACACTGGCTCAGCATAAGTATAAGGTCAGTGAGATGGTCGCCAACCTCCTCTGAGGAGAGACACTTGATGAAAATGATCATTATTTTAATTATAACTAGACCTTAAAACTTGATTGCGTGCAGTTAAAGATAACTGCTAGGGAATGCATAACCCGGTAATGTAATGTTTATTTTTTGTATAACAATACTCAATAAAAACGAATCTGATGATTATAAGCCTTAAAATTGATTAAAACATTGAATGCAATAAGTCATTTAAAAAAAACTATGGTTTTTGAAAATATGTACTATATTTTTTCATGTTGAGTGCAAAATTTCTTTATAAAAATGCTTTTACTCTTTACCGTATTAAATTATAGATGAGAGCCATTAATAGAAAAAAATTGATATTAATAATTAAATTCGATAATTACACGTGGATTAGAATATAATGATATATGGTGTATAATAAGGTTCTATGTTTATTATTTATATATTGAAACATGTTACATAAACACTACCTAGCGCTGAAACGATCTCTGTAAGGCATCATTGTGATATTGTATTTCAGCTTCTTGCTCATGTTTTTCAGATTATGTCTAATTACCGGATAGTTTATGACAGCCACGCCCTCTAACTGACCTTCTGCGTTTCTCAGTTGACTATGCAATTAGTCAGTAAACATGCAAAGCAAGATAAATGATGGGGATCACATCTAATCTATGGGATTGGCGCTTCCCGCGAGCCTGATTCAAATGAGACTTTACACATCGGCAGGGTGAGGGGTTGATTTTATTAGATTAATTTATTTTTACACGTACGACTCCCGCAAGTCAGCTTAAAGGAATTTTAATCAACTGCTACTATGCTAATCGTAAAGCAATTAAAATTACTTATATTTAAATTCTCTTGGTTTACACGAATACGAGAGATTAATTTAAATTACATATTTTATTTGGGTATTGGCAATGACAGTATATATATTACCTCTCATATAAACTTTGTAGAGAATGTATACTGCTTTATTTAATATAAATAAAAAGCAATATGGTTGAATGTGATTTCTCAAATATTAATGATGCATCAAAGAGAATTTTCACTGAACTGAGTACATATTTTTACCATTTTTTTAAAAGAAGCTGCAAATGTGATACAAATTTGAATAAATGTATGTATGCTATAAAGATGGAATATTTTTTTATCTGAAAACTATTTCAAAAACGAGGCTTTTCAATAATTTTAGTATAACACTAGTTTTATATCGAATACATTTTTTTTGACAAAAAGAGTGTAATTCAACAAGTAACAAATAACACAAACTATGTAAGAATTAGTGTCAGTTTTCTTCTTTATTGACAATGGGAAATATCAGGTGACAACGAAAATTGGATCACGCAAAAATGTGACGTTAAATAAACACGTTGGAACACGTTTCCGCTAGGCTTACCGTGTAAAAATATTTGCACAGATATGTTGTAAATCACGTAGTGTGTTCAGTAACGTAAATATTATAAATGTGATGGAATTGCATGCAAATCAACAATCAACAAATCCTAACGTTAAATATACACAGTTTTACCGCTTTCATATAGTTTTGAATATAATGTTTATACGTTAAGTAATAATTGTTCGATTTTCTCAGGAAGCACTTATTTTTATTGCAAAATGGCAGATAGACTGACCTAATTGAAAATCGTGTCTTGAATATCATAGAATACTGAAATGATTAAAGTATATACTAATAAGATACGGGATTAAAGATCTATATATTTTTTCTTACTAATACATTTGGTTTTTGAGTTTTATGTTATTTTTGCGTATACTCTTTTATATTTTAAGATATTTTTCAAAAAACTAAAATCAGATTATAATAAGTATCCAAAGCACAAAATATTATATAACAATAACTCATATTGGACAATATCAAATTGCATGCATTTCTTACGAATGTAATTAGTATTAGAAATACTTTTTTTTGTTATAGTTTGTACTAAAAACTTATCAAGTAACCCTGAAACTATGAAATCATTTATTAATAGAAATTGCCTAACTTTTGGGTTAAAATAATGAAAATGATGTGAAATTAGACCTCAAACTTTGGTCCATTCGGTAAAACATTATGTAATCTTAAGTTAGAGAATGAACAATATACAATTTTCTTGTGCGAGGCGACGTGACAAGTCAATTGTTTTTGTCTTTGAAAATAAACACCGCTAAGCCTTCAGAATTACTTTTCCATTTTCTCTGTTTGACTGAAAATTAAATACTCAAAGGGGGATCAGTTTTGTTTGTTATTTTAATTGAACGTATATTTTAAATAAATTGTACATTTGCTGTTTGAGCATTGAAGCTTATTCGAGGTATTAAAATAATACAAATATTGAATAATATATTTATATTTAAATTCTGGCATTATATATATTTAATATTGAAATCGTATATATTTCAGATCTTACCAAATTTATTTGAATATTAAATTTTTAAGGCTGTCTATTAATAACAATAATTTTAATGTGAAAGTGCTTTCACTGCTACGGAGATTATCGTTGTTATAGCAGTGAGTCATCTGTTATGGATTAAAAGTATTTCAATTTTATGATGAATTAAAAAAAAAAACAATCTTGGATTATTTAGAGCCCACAGTGCTTTTGAGATATTTTAGGATATTTAAGGCTTTTAGACTGCCATTTTCATCAACGGTGAAAACCCCGTTTAACATTGCATAAATTATGGACTTATCAAACATGGCAGATGAGTGGGACTATAAGAAACTCTGTCTTAATAAAAGAAAGACTAACTAGTCGTGGGAATTATGACCTTATGGTTTGGCGAATTTAAAAAAAAACCATATCATTACTCTTAAGAAGTATTTTTTTGTAAATACATAACTACTTTAGGGAAAAGTATTAATTATTGACATTTCTTATTCACTGTCAAAAACCGTAGCTTTGTGATGCAGATTTAAATTTAATTGAATTTATATTAAACAAAACAAATTAACTGGATATATTTTAGATAAATAAAACGACTAATATATATCATTATAAAAAAATAAATCAAATTGATAGCGGGGACATATTAGCGTCTATTTAAAACAAATAGTTTGATTTGTCGCAAAGTGAAAACTGTTTTCTATTAATTTATTTTATTCATGATTAAAATTTTGATTAAAAACAAGACATGCTGTCGATGATAATTCATGATGAAGTTTTATCTTACTTCTTCGCCGTAGATATATCCCAGCTCTAACGCCACAAGTTCTGCCAGTTCCTTTCCACCATGGATCCTGACCATCCATTCATTTGAGAAGTGATCTGCATTCTCGGAACCACTGTGATGCACGAAAGGATCACAAATACCTCGATGCACAAACAAAACACAGAAGACAATCACAAAACACAGTACTCCAACTAATTTATTCATTATAACCGAACACTTGTCAATTATTGGTTATATCCGCGAAGTAGCATGACTGCAGAGCAAACTATTTTTATAATAAAACTTTTGCTAAAAACTTTTCAAGATTGATTATATAACTACGATATTATATATAAGAAGCACTCAAACTTTTAATAGGTTTTCCCACAAAAATAACGCTAGTTTAGTAAAGTTTTCCCGCACTAAAAGCTTCCTTGATACAATTTGAGGCTTTCAGGCGATTTCCGGTCGCTGGGAGCTCTCTGAGCTGAGGCCGAAGCAACAAGTGCGGACAGTTGCACCCTCGACAGTTTACAAATCACTATAAGGCTTTCAATTAAAATGGCCTGCTATTTAAACGTTGCGTCACTGTGTAGAGTGTGTGTGTCATTGTATCGATGTGTTTTTTATCGTCGACAGGCTCGACGAGGCGAGAAAACGATTGATAGAAAGAGATAGGAGCTGTACAGATGTTTCGAGTATGGCACTTTAGGCATATCTTTTCATGCACTGATTGATTCTAATAAATACAACTATTTAATGCAAACGTAAATAATATTACACAAAAAAAATATATATATATATAAAAAAAGACCATTGTTTTGATTATAAGTGGTAAATTTTGAAAAATATATTTTGAAATACGCAAACACAATTTTTTTATTTCAGTTGTAATGTAAAGTTTACTAATATGATTAGGCACATTAGTTCATACATAGAAGATGATTTAAAGAAACTCTCAGAAAAATTTCATCGTGATTTGTGTGGGATATTTTTCTGAGAGTTTCTTTAAATCATCTTCTATGTATGAACTAATGTGCCTAATCATATTAGTAATAATATAATAAACCCGTAATGGGTAATAAATACGCATCTGATTGACGTCCAATCCAAAAAATAAGACATACGTAATGTAAAAATATAATTTGTCTTAAAAAGTAAAAAAATATATGAATACGCATCAAAAGTTATAATATCGGAATTTTTTTTCAGATAAACACATTTTTGTCTATAGGATGAATATATATGAATCAAATTTGGTTTATTATTATTATAGAAATTTGGTTTATTATTATTATTAAATTTTACTGCAGTAGAATAAGGTCCATTATATAGAAATCCGTCTATTATATAGAAAAATAATATTTACGTGAAAAATCCGATCTATAATTAATAATAAATATATGATATTGGCGTGAGTATCACTACTTCATAAAAAAATTTATTTAAACAATAATAAAATTTAATATAATTATTTCGTTGTATTGAATATTATTAACGATTTAAAAACAACTTTGTGAATGAATTTCTTGAACCAGTAAATATATAGAATGCGAAATATTTATTTATCTCGTATAGAGAGGTTTCCACAATTCCACATATACCCCAAGGAAATGCAATATATTCTCGTCTCTAATGCAATCGATTGCATTAAAAATGTTTTTAAAGTTCTATCAGCGTTTTATTTTAGCGTAATTACATTAAAAAAACCATTGATTAATTAAAGGGATAAAAATATTTAAAAACTTTCAATAAATAAAGTATTCAAAGCACTGAAAATATGTATGCGAATTATGAATACGTAATTTTTTTATAAATACCTTCGGTAGAGTATAAATGTTATACTTTTGAATCATTGTCAACTTAAAATAATTAAGGTATTTGAAAATTTATTAATAGGAAAAAAAAACCTTTTTACACCTTTTTATATCTTCAAAAAGTAGTTGTTTAAATAATGTGAACCATGAATTTACAGCGTGCTACTTCATTGTTATTTCAGTATTGATTCAAAAAAATATTTCTCTAATATTTCTAAATTATAATATAAGAAAACATTGCCAAAATTTAGTTTTCTTAAATATAAATATGATTTATATTTTTTAGTTTGCGTAAAAAAATAAATGCCAGAAACATAGAGCCCTTTGTTTCTCAGTCAAATGTAAAACACAACTACAAAAAATATTTTTTTATGTAGTAGTTTTTATATAAGGTATTGAAGTTACTGATAAATATGAAATGTAAAATAAATATAAACGTAAAAAATTTTACAAAAAAAGTGAAGGTCTGAATATTTTAAATGAAAAAAAATTGTATTTTTCAAGCCAGTTCAAAGGTTTTTATTTTTTTTATTTATTTAGAATTTTCAGGATTATCAAAGAGCGTATTCGTATGCCACATGCGATGGTGATTCGCAAAAATAAATTTAAAATCCATTACGGCAATATTGGATCTCCTAGCGATGTGTTCAAACAGCTTAGACGAACCGAAATACATCATTTTATTTATTACATTGATATTCGAATGATTAAGTCACGCGTACGCTAATATTATTTCAGTTTCGACAAGAGGGATTTTTTAAACTCCGTACTTTTTTTTGTTTGTGTTTTTTTTATTTAACAATGTGAATACGTCCAAATGGCAGCAATTATTTAGCAAAACTGACAAAAAGGGTTTTTACCTGTTTTAATACGCACCTAGATTTCTTATAGGGTAAACAATAAAAGGTGCACTATGGCGACCTATAGTCGTCAACGAAGTTACAAAGGAATTTGCTATGTCGACACATTGTCGCCAACGGAGTATAAAGGGTTAAAGTGTTTTCTAGTGGAATTCACAAATATCATAATTATTTTATATATGGCTTTAATTAGAAGTGTTTCGATTGGTGCTATAGTATAAGTGGATGTTTATCTTCGCATCTTGGCTTCTCCTTGGAATGTGGGCGCGACATGTCCGGATAGACTGGAGTTTATCTCGAGCGTGGAGTGCGTTCGTTATCTCCGGTAATAATAATACGGGCCCATATTGTGTTATCTCTTCATTTAATCCGGAGAGCTTCTAGAGCCCGGCATATTATATGCAAACAGACGTTATTGCGGATTGCGCATCTGTTTGCTTAGCGGGAGTTTACGGTTTGTGACGTTTGGAATAAAATAAACATTACTCGGGCTGGCTGCTTAATTGAATGCTAGGTTTTTGATTGCTGGCATTGTATTAATTGTGTTTATCTTAGTATGAATGGTTATGAGATTCAAGATAATACGTTTAAGTTTTCAACCAATTTAATTATACACTGATTAATAGATTTAAGAACAAGTTGGTTACTTAACCTATTAACGTTTTACTAAGGACATATGTGGACTGAAATCAGTTGTCTCCATCGAGTATTATAATAATTTATTTATCCCACATTGGCAAAGCAATTAATTCAAAACAGTTTTTTTTAAAACAATAAACGCAATTTGAGCATTTTTTCTAATACTGATGATTTAGAAATTCAACAAAATTGCTTTGGATACAACATAATTTATATAATTAACTAAACTTTATTGATGTTATAACTTTTTTGTATAATTCTTATATTATTTTGTATTTTTATCACTGTACAAATGCATATTTTTTTCAAAAAATAATACTTCTACGCTTTTCTTTTCAATAAATATTAAACTTTGTATATTTCTGTGATAAAAAGTCGCATATTGTATGGGTAATTATAATTCAAGTACACAATTTAATCTTAATACGATTACTATTATTCAAAAAAATATTTCAAGCATTTTTTAATTTTTGGTTCAATAAAAGCTAATAATAGTAATACCCTAAAAATAAAAGTACAGTAGAAAATAAAAAAAAATAAGCCACACTACTGACATCTATGAAAATTAGATCGAAGCAACCCTTCGAGCTTGGCGTGATTTTCAAAATGTAAATATTTTCACCCCTTATTTAGAAAGTTTGGTTTGAGTCTCGGCTGAATTTCAGTAACATTAAAATAGTATAACTTTACACCAATAGATGACGAAAAAAATATTTGTTAATTTATGGATGGAAATCTACAAGACCTTTAAACGTTATAAAATAAGTATTAATATATATAAAAAAAAATATAGTTTTTTTATTTATTTTTAATGTATACGTTCAATAGGTGGTAGCGTGTGTGGATTTCTCTGTTTTCGTTATTGAGTTTGTGCAGGTAAAAATATGTGTAAAAACCCTATTTTTTATTAGTTGATAAATAATTTAAATAAATAATAAAGGGGTTGATAACAATATTTTTTTTTAACAGTAGTCTTATTTGCGTTATTTTGAGGCAAAACCATGTAAAAAAAGCAGCCAAAATAAAGGTTCGCTATTGGGTGATCGCAAGTCGCGCAGAGGGCTGAAGACGCCGTCACCCACGCCAGTTTTCCCCAAAAGCGACCGGCGGGGTATCAGGGCAGCAGGAGCCGGTGGCGAGTAATCAGCCGCGGCCCCGCCCCTCGCCAGCCCTGGGGTCAGGCGCACCCCGCCACCCCGCCACCCCTCCACCCAGCCACCCCGTCACCCCATCACCTCGTCACAGGCAGCCGCGCCGGGGGATGCCGCTGCAACTTTCTGCGCCCCTGGTACCGCGCATAATCTCGGGGCGCGTGCGGGATGGATGGGTTTTAGTTTGGCTGATTGAAATTTGACACGACAATCCACCATCGATACACCATGGACAATGAGTAAAAAACAACGTTTTTAATAAATTATTATTTAAAATAAAACAAGTCTTATTAGTAGGCTATATTAATTCAATACATTTTAATTTAATTTAAATAATTTTTACTTGTTTACTTGATCATATATAATACGTAATAATAATTGATTTTTTATGCGAGTTTCTAAGTAGGATTTATTATACGGAAAACATCAAGTCCTTTGCATGCTAAATTAATGTATTGAATTTTTCGGTGTTGCCATAAAATCGTATTTTTTTAATCTTTATTTCATATAGTTTCACGAAAGTCGGCAGAAATGATTAATTATTATTCGGAAGGGGAGAGAAAGAAAGCAAACACTGGGCTAATGCGATCTGAACGCACCGGCTAAGTCGAATGGTTGCGTTACGCAAAATCAAATTTGATTATTACGATTACCTTAATGGCGGCCATAGGTTGTAAAAAGCTCGCGCAAAAATAGAAAGTTGGCCTGAGTGTACTCTTAAACTCGATTTAGGGGTATATTCCCGGGGTAGGGAGCGCAATACAATATCTGTCTCTGAATTCATATTCGGCAGCTGCTTGCCAATAAACTCGTGAATGGAAAGGGTGGGCTCACTGTAGAGGCAATTCACAAAACAATAAGTGAAAAAATAAGAAAAAAAACAATAAGTGGTGAAGCAACTTAGGCGCAATGGCCGTAAATATGACTGGTTTTTTTTTCGTTTTGTTTTATATTTATCGGAGAAATGTAGGTCAGAGATTTTTACATGTATATGAAAAAATATATATATAAGAATACTTGTATAATTTTCACTATGGTTTTCTCATAAATGAGGGAATAAAACAGTAATACGAAGAAGATTCGGCCGTTTCGGTTACGTTTTCCCATTTTCTGGTAGACTAGCATTATGGCACTGCTTTTCGAAGCAAAAAATAATAATACTGTTGTTGTGTCGTCCGGATACGAAGTATGCTGTTGGATGGCCGGGTTGGGTGAGCTGGTGGGAGCAGACTCTGGAGACGAGAGGAGGCAATAAACACGAAGTTTCAAGTCATCCCAGATTGACTTTTATGGCCCCGTAAGGTTGACCGTTATACACCCATTCATATAAGGTACGATGACAGTAGCGATTTTGTTTCGTTAGATGCGGTTTTGGTTGCAATACGTATTATATATATACGAGGGCGGTCCGATAAGTACTTAGCCTACAAAAGAAAAACGAAAATTTTGGAAAAGTGGCGATGTATTTCTCAAAATAGTCTCCTTTTAGCTCGATACACTTGACCCAGCGATGCTCCAACTTCTTTAACCCATTGTGTGCGTTGTCATGGTGGAAGAGCACTTTTTTATTTGTTAAATGGGGCCGTTTTTTCTGCAATTCGGCGTCAAATCGACCCAATAATTCGGCATAGTAGAGCTCTGTGACCGTTTTGCCCTTCTCCAGGAAGTCAAACACCGAAGTGGTCTCACGGTTGCGCTTGTTGTCCGGAGTGAACAAACGCGGCACCCATCGCGCCGACAGCTTTCTCATGCCCAAAATTTCATGCAGGATATGACTCACACGGTCTTTTGAGATGCCTACTGTTTCAGCTATCTCGCGCACTTTCAATCGGCGGTCTGCCAATACGAGATCGTGGATTTTTGTCACGTTATCTTCCGTGGTGGCCATTTTCGAGGCACCTGGGCGTGGCTCATCAAAAACCGACGTGCGACCACATTGAAACTCGTTAAACCAATTTTTGACGGTCGCCATTGAAGGAGAAGAGTCACCGTACACAGCATCCAAGCGCTCTTTGATTTCGCTGCGCGATTTCTCTTCCAAAAACAAGAATCAAATCACCGACCGATATTGCTCTTTTTCCATTTTTCTAACACGTCCGCTTCCACACGCGGTCAAAACAAAACTACGCGTCCGATTCGGCTGAAATTTTGACAGTAGCCGTCTACGAGAATATACTACACTATAATAAATCTCTCGCGATACTAGCACCATCGGGCGGTACTTATCGGACCGCCCTCGTATATATATATTGCACAACATTAATGATATATACATTTTTGATACAATTTTCACCGTGAGGTTATCTCTGATTCTGCAAATATTTTTCCTACCATCAATAAGTAAACTATATTAGTCGTAGTTTTAACGAATACTTTATTTAATTTTTAATCTAAGAATCAAGAATAACTATAAGATATTGAAGGGTTGAAGATGGTTAAACGGTAGGATAATATATACTCATAATCCATGACGCGTCGTGATCCGAGCCCCCGCTAGGCTTGCCATCAGTCGGCGATAATCCTGCCTGGGGGTGGATGTGCTGCCACCGGAAACCCTGTGGACACATCCGTACAAGACTGATGTAAGGGATGTCTTGCCGGGTAGTTAGTGTAATATAGGAGAGAATTAGACAGGTGTACATATCGTGAATGTATGTATGCAGAATCTATTAAATAAACGAGCTACGTCTATATGAAATGTCAAGTAGCTTTTGGTACATATGGATATCGATTTCAAATTAAGCTTATAAATAAACACAACTCTATATTATTTGTATGATACAATACAAAAAAATATTGTTGGTTTTTTTAATTTTGCTCAAAGGATACCTTGATTTCATGATTTTCAATTTAAAATTATTACTTTTTGTTTTATCTATCATTTATAGGGTCTGTTTTATGTACTAAATAATAATTGTAGCTATATACCTCAGATAAATAATCAACACATGCATAAAACATACAAATTAAATTTAAAAATTTCACTTCTTACTTCTTATCTAACTTAACGTCAATAAGATAATGTTTCAAACCACAAAAATTTGAAGTCATATCTTCATTTCTAAATTTCTAAGATAAGTTGTAAACATTAGTGATTTCGAAATGATTTTTGAAATGGTTTACAAGTTTACAAGTACGACGCCAATTTATATCTTGGATATGAATTTGAATAAAATATTCAAAGGAAAAATTTCTGGTTTCAATTTATATTTCTTAAGCATCAAAATGAAAATCAATAAAAAACTAAAAGTTTATAGAATTTATTCTGAAGCGTATCGGCAGCACACTATATAAGTAACAAACTTACTTTTATAAGCATATAATAAGAAAAATATTATAAAGCTGTCACAAGTATATTTTTTGAAAACAATTATAAATAGGTAATCATTAAAGTTTCTTGTTTCACTGAAAGTTTTTTTTCCTTTGGCAAGCAAACTAATTTCAGTGCAAAACTTCTGAAAGACTGTATTCTAACATGAAATATTTACAACCCCCTCTCACCTTTCAGCCGAGGCCCGAAAAGTATTTTTTAGCTGATTTCATGATAACCCCTTACAAAGAAATCTTTCAAAAGCTGAATCTCGAGTTAAATGTTAAGAGAAGCGAGAGACTTCTCCAAAATCTCCCGTTTATTTTTATTTTTGAAACAAAAGTAAGGGGATTCCGCGTTCATTATAAGTTACGAGATTGAATCTAAAATGTTTGCAATAAAGATTTGCAGAATATTAAATACGACAGGATTAACTGAATATTTTACAATTAAAAAAAGATATACTAATAATTTCATAGCGAAAAGAGATAATATGCTCGCAAGCTCTAGAAGCCTTAAGGATTTTATTTACTGATTCACAGATGTATTCGGTTTTCTTGGATCTGTGCCTCTATAAAAAGGGTATAAAAGAGAGCTATTCTGTTCAATATGGTATGTGTGTTACAATTTGTGACCTAACAAAAATAGTCGCAAATAGCAGTAATGAAACTAAACAGCTATAATAAACGCGTACTAAAACAATGTGCAAGCTTCTGTTTAGCACATTATAAAATATATATATATATTTTAAATAAACAGTATTTATCATTTATAATTTTTATATAACAACACATCCGATATATTTTATCATAAAAAGTCTTTAATAAATATAAACCAACAAAAGCATTTATATGACAATTTTTTCGAAATCGTACTTATAAATTTATATGCTAAAGCGTTGGTTTATTTTGCTAATAATTTTCAAATGCTAATATTTTATATTAAGTTATTAAAATCAGTTAAATAACGTTTGAAACCTTTGTGGAAAAGTAGTTTTCGATGTACTTTATAACGAGACGATAAATATTAGATAAAATATAAAAGTAAACTAAATTATAAAAAAATCTCGTTAGATGTACTTATTTGCATTTACTGAATACTTATTCTTATGGAAAAATACTTTAGTGATGTATGCTTAACGTAAAAAAATAGTCGCACTATTTTTTTTTTACTTTACATTTCATTATTTATTTCAATGATAAAATAGAAGGTGCCTCGAATAACTTTTATATTAAGCCGTTTTTGCTCTCTCAAATTTTATATTATTAATGAAGGGTTCATGTTATAGGATTTTTATGAACATAATCAATTCCAAACTATTGAAATACGGTAATTCACGGTCGAACAATAAATAAATAAATTGAAAATATTTCGATATGAACTTTATTTAAATAATACATTAATTAATCAAAAGTAGTTAATATAAAACCATAGAAGAGCTATCTCGAATAATGTTTTAATAATTTGTATATTTTATTTTATATGAAATGTAACTAATTCTATGGTATATTATAAATAAAACCATTTTATTAAAAGTATATTTGACATTGATTCAAAAACACTCACCTCAAGCGAAAATCATTTCTTCTATCACAAGGTTTCAAGAAAAAAAATATATGAGAATTGAAAAAAAAAAAAAATCTAGCCTGCTTAAAAAGCCAAAGCGTATAATCTATGGACTTTCTGTATTATTTAAAATTAAATAATTTTATTCTGACCCTCGGGGAGTCCCTATCCCCAGCCGCCCTTGTCGGATTCCATTATATAATGCGATTAATTGACCTGATTGTAACATATTATGAACGGAACCCATACAATACCCCGGTCGGCAGTGCAAGTTGCGCCGTCGCTCTCCTCGCCCTTCCAGCCAGATGCACGGCTGAGTTTATAGTCGGGACGGCCAGATGTACCGGATTGCTTGCGACATGTAGGCCTCCGTGCGTATCGTAAAAGTGACAAGCCTTGCTTTATTAATACGGACCGAGATTAGACTTGTTCTCTATTATTCTAGAATTTTATTACCGGCCGCCGGAGGATCTGCATAATTAAAAACACAAGATTATATTTCTGCTCATAAATAAAGAGGAATTAAAAATATTTACATTTATCAATGCATGTCTATTTTTTGGATTTGCCGTCAATCAGATGCGTATTTATTACCCATTACGGGTTTATTATATTATTACTAATATGATTAGGCACATTAGTTCATACATAGAAGTTGATTTAAAGAAACTCTCAGAAAAATATCATCGTGATTTGTCACATCCCCTGGATTACATGGCCGGTGTACCTTAATCATATTAGTAATAATATAATAAGCCCGTAATGGGTTATAAATACGCATCTGATTGACGTCCAATCCAAAAAATAGACATACGTATATGATGGTGCGCGTCTTGGCTAAATTAATAGATTTTAAAAATAATATCCAGATGGGACTAAAATCGCTTCACTTGTTACTTTGCTCAAAAAGTCCAGTGCTTGCAAATCACTAAATATTGGTTGGCCTGGGTACATTGGTTCATATGTAGAGTATGATTGTTAAAAATTCTCGATAAACGGAAGTGATTCGTTTGTACAAGGGTTAATACACCGGCCATGTAAACCAGGGGGGGATGTGGGTTTAAATCCCACACAAATCACGATGATATTCTTCTGAGAGTTTATTTTAATCATCTTCTATGTATGGACTAATGAGCTTAATCATATTAGTAATAATTAATCAATGTGTTGATTATTATTAATCATAGATCAAGCATTTTTTTTCTAGTGAGTAAAATTTAAAAGATTGTATCCAGGCTTAAGATTAGTAAAAAAATATATATATTGTTGAGGGACAAGGCAATTGATTCGTGAAGATCCATTACTATAATGATAAAAGTACCTTTGTATTTTGTCTTCACTTTGAGTTTATTAAAACTATTTGCATTACTAGTTTCGACCCAATACACTGGGTCATCATCAGATGCTTAAGTTTAGTTAAACATCTGATGATGACCCAGTGTATTGGGTCAAAACTAGTAATGCAAATAATTTTAATAAACTCAAAATAAAGACAAAATAAAAAAGGTACTTTTATCATTATAAAAAAAATATCGGTACAGTATCATTTTTGGTGTACATTATTAATTTGGCTTAAATTATAATAATTTGCTTTATTTCTTACGACTTTGAACTGCTGCAAGTATTGTGAAATTTTAAAACATTGGTGTAATTATAAATTATAATATAAAATAAGCCCCATGAAACACGTTAGCGTAGACATATCAGAAAAAAATATAAACGTTTTTACTTATTATAATCTGTATATAACATGTTATTCTTGGAGATTATTAATTCTATAAATTTTGTAACACGGTTGTCATGTTGTTTTATGATTATCGCTCAAAGCCTTGTGCGAAAATTTAATTTTTATTTGTTGACTTGTTTATTCCATCTTAAAAAAAATAATAAAATGTTTCAAATGCTTACAAAAATTAATAAAGCCGATATTCACGGTAGAATCAAATTATTTTATTATTGTGGTCATATTTTACAAATTCGATTTTGAATAACACAAAAATATTATCAACGTAATATTCCAAAGGGATGCGCTGATTGCCAAAATTAAATTGTGCCGAAATATTCCTTTAAAGGGTGAGTTTTAGAGTTATATAGTGACAAACATTTCAGCTTAGTGTGATTGCACCCCCGGGTCTGGGGATGGTTGGATCCACCCCTCATCTAGCGGAATTATCTCGCCGCAGAATTATGAAGTTAAAAGTTTTCATCCACACCAAGTGCACAACCACCCCCCGCGATGCACAGGGGTTGAAATGACATTCATTTAAGGCAAAATTTTGTACTTTATGGAAAAAGATTACTCTAATGACGTCATGACGGCTACGTCGAGGGGGAATAATAATATTTTTTTCAAAACGAAATTTTTTCAATAGAATATAACATGTTTTAAAATCTCTATTCTCGACTACAAACAAAATTTGTAGAATCCACCAGGATTTAGTTATAAACGTAATAATCTACTTTTTTTAGTCTTACGAAACCTTTGACAAGCGAAATTATTCATTCTCAAAAAATAATAATAAATAGTTGTTTCCAATTTGTTTGGCTACGGATATTTGTTTCTACCCATCTAAATATTGTTTTTTTTCCGATAGTTTAGTTTATGGAAAAAATGTAACCTTTATATCGAGCATCAATTTTTAGAGTAACTATTGTATTTTATTGGACGAAAAGAAGCTTAGTCATTGGTAAATAATATATTAGTTTATTATGAATATTGTAATTTTGCTAGAATTTCTCAAAATTATGGAATAACAGGGTGGCATTCGTACATGCAGCTGAGATTTATGTCTTTGCCAGGCCAGGGGTGAACTGGGGGGAGGCTAATATCTCAAAAGCAATTAGTGAGGATTTTAACTATTCTTGCACTCTGCTCGGGCGCCTTTGTTGATGCTTCCAGCATTATACTTTTACGGCTGCAGAATTGTTCGCAGGCTATCTTAGATATTAAAACTAGAATTTATAGATCCAGACGTTATAAGAGGTCACTAAAAAATAGACCAAGAGCTTTTTCTTGGATGACAGCGTTGAGGCATCACTATTTTTAAAATTTCCGCACAAGCCTGAGGAATCCAAACTAGAGAAAAGGTGTGCTATAAAATAAATGCCTGCCACAAATGTCGTATTTATAAAAGAAATAGCTTTATTTTTATGTTAAATACCGATGTGGTGTTGAATCTAGATATATAAGAGCACAGTATGTAGCATGTTTAAAGCATTGTTAAATTTAATTTTGATACATCGACCTTTCTCAAATTAAGAGTTAGCATTTTAACGAAGCAAGTAGCAACAGTAACCAGAAGCATTTCTTATTAAATTAAAACATGATTGTACCGGTCATTACATTTTTGTAGGGGATAATTCAGGTCGACTTTCCCTTGGTTTTATCACCTCCGCAGCCTCTCGCAGAGTTATTGCGAGGCTTCTTTGTTTTCCGATGCCTCGACGCGATTAATTTTCCACTTTTAACAATTTTCTTCTCCTTCTTTTCCTTCGCCCATTTTTCACGGTGACTTGTGTGGGCAAGCGATAAGCGCGTCTTTCCGATAAAAATTGCTGTAATTTCACAACATTATCCCCGCGCAGACATTGTTAATTTTTTCCCCCTTTGTGGAAAATTTGCAAGTTTTCTCGAATCTCGTATCAGATTTGAGTCGCTTGTTTCAAATTTTCGCTCGGCCATTGTGCTCGATGTTGAAAATAAAAATTTCAGGCTCGGTTTTAAATTTAAGAGTTATGAAATGCGTATAATATAATAATTTTCAACCAACTAAGTCCCATTTTTTGTAATAATATTCACATTGTAATTAACAAACAATGCTGGATATTATTTTCTTATGAATAAATTTAACATAAAAAATAACAATATTAGAATTTAATGCTTAAATACAAAAAAACTTAATATCAGGGTTAAAAAACAAAGTGGAATAAACCTTGCAATTAAAGCCGCATTCAATAAGTGTATAAAAAATATCTTTGTGTTATATTTGAAACAATGTTACTAGATTATAACTTTTTAAGTAAACATTATATCATTTTATTTAATTAAGACTTTAGCAAGCGATATAAACCGTTAATTGAGTTTTTAGGCTATATTTAGGTGTAATGGATAGTTCAGTAGTTGTACTCATGTTTATCGCACTGTTTTATAATATTTAATTAAATCTGATAAATAAATGAAACAAGTTATTTTAATTTAAATACGAGATGAAATTCCACCAAGTACTACTTATCAAAAATATTGAATATGTTATTTTAATGTCTTTTCTAAGAAGATCACAAAATATCAAGTTTTTTTTTTAATATACCATGCATGCCCCTTGCATGGTTCTGCATGGTTCTTGTTATATTAATGTGAGACTTATTTGTCACAACAGGGATCGATCCAAGGATCTTCTGATTAATACTCAGCGATCTTATTACTGATATATAATGCCAATCAGTTGCAGATTTAAAGCGATGATAGTGCTATCTGAAAACTTTATTCAATTTAAACTTTGTTAGTTTTTTTTCTATATTTATGTTTTAGAAGATATCCAATTTATGAAGAGTCTATAAAATTTAAATATTTATTGTTTCATTGCATTAAAAAAGCGAAATCGATAGAAACTTTTAAATAAAACTGTTATTATTAAATTAAAAAAGCACAACGTAGAAATAATAAATTTATCCAAGTTCGATCATATAAAAACAATTACTTATTAATAAAGACAGAGTGTGTGTCATCAAAATTTTCCAATTTATTTCACTTTCCATAAAATTTTATTCGATAAAAAAATACCGTTAAATTCTTATGACTCGCGAAAAAAGACTTTATCATAATATAAAACGATATGTGAATTTTAAGCATCTACCGATATGAATTTTTAAATAAGCTTTGAAGTCATAAATTTCCCCGTAATTTCACTCCTTTTTTATTAATGGAATCTCCCTCGAGTTTTATGAGTCGCGAGTACCGAACTCGCTGTTTTTAATAAAGCTCGCCCTTTCGCCCATAAAGAAATAGCGACACATGCATCGCTTATGACGTCATAAACGACATGTTGTGGGAGGAGTAAACGAGAACTGTTAGTACAACGCATGTCGTTATGCAGAATTACTCCAACAAACTAACTTTACCACCGGTTAAAACACGTCCATGGTTAACTCCTCAATTGTCCCTCATTTCATATTCATACAGGTACATCAAATTGAATATACAATATAAGTTAGCAGATGCGTATATAAAGCATTTAAATATAAATAAAATGTAAATTAGACTTTCTAATAAGTTATCTATTTCAGAAATTCAATATTTTTGACAGAGAGTACTTGGTGGAATTCCATTTTAATATTTTTGATTTTAGTGTGTTTATCTTTTAGTGATAAATACACTACAGGACAAACCCCAAAACAGGATAACTGCTGCTACACCCAAAGCCACTACTTTTGAATTATTCAAAAATTTGCAATTATATAGAATCCTCCACTTGTCAGGTACATTAAAATCACATTAGCCCTTATCACCTGACAATCATTCTCTCTCTTTCCAACAACCTCTCCGTCTAACAATTGTTTACCTAATTGCTTATTATTATATAAAATCTCACTCTGTTTGATAATGCCGTGAAACCGTTCTGTTTGATTGGTGAAACCGGTTACTAATAAAAACGAAGATGTGGAAAATCACTCAAGTATTTTATTTAAAAATAATATCTATTTCAACTAAGACGTGATGTATTGTTTTTTTTTTTTTTTGAAGTTAGTAAAAGTATACTTTAATAAGAATTTAAACTTCTCAGCAAGTATACGATAATGATGCCGTCCGTTACAGTAGAGCAGACAGTAAAAAAAAACATTTTTTTTTTTTTTGTACAAACAAATATAACTTTAAAGTAGAGATAAATTTACATTTAGAGTAAAGCGGCCGGGCACGTGACACGTCGTCTGACGTCATCACCGCGGCTCATTAGGAATCCCTGCAGATGACATTTTATCATTTGTAACAAATCTGACGACCAGGGCACCGGCACAATGGCGGCGACCGTCTCCGGAAGGTTTCTTTCCGCGGCGAATTTTATGCGAAACAAAGACAGGACCGGAGAGAGTTAATATTCATTCTTCATTTCGGCGGTGTTATTTATGATCTCAATTTGATACCGCGGCCGGCGGTAGTTTCGTACTTTTTTTTTTTGGTCGATTTCCTGAAAATAATGAAGCGCTCCATAGAAAAATTTTGGGTGTATTTTTTGATTTACGCTATAATTTAAAAATAACCCACTGCTTGTTTTATTGCTCGAGGGGAAATGCTGGCGATTGTGTTTCTCGTCCTGTTTTGTCTCGACTCGGGGGCTTTGTGCGTTTGGCGTTAATGGCGTCTAATTAGAAAGAGATTGATACTGCGGCGCTTGCGAAACTTGAATGTGTGCCGAAGAATTCGTTATGTAGATGTTACAACTTGACAGTGTGATTTTCTTGTGATTTCGGGATAAGTAAATTGAAATTTCAAAGTAAACATTTGCTGCTTTCGCGATTCGTTAATTTATACTTTGCACAAGCCTGTTTCTTCAATAGCAACAAGCATGAGAAAATAACAAAAGAGATAGTTAGGAATAAAACTGAAAAACTATGTTTGTAAACATTGTAACTGTGAGTTCTAATGCTCCTAAATCAAGAAGTTTTAAGTTAAAATGATTATTATATTTTTGACACCTAGTTTCCGCCAAAATTTTTGACAATTTTTCGGTATCAAAAAGACGAATGTGTCATTGAAATATCAAAAACACATTTCTAGAGAATTTAGCTGACAACTCATTGAAGAATTGTTTGAAATATTTTTTAATATGTGGCGTCCAAGTTAAATATTCGTATTTAATATTTTTTCAAAAAATTTGTCTACTTGTATTCAAGTAAAATTTAAATTAGAATTATATGAAGCTTATTGGATTAGAATTATCAGAAATGGCGTTTTCAGAAAAACATGTGAACCGCTCTTTATATTACTATGGCCGTCCACACCTTTTTGCTCAGAAGCGATTTAAAAGACTGATATGGGGTCTATCAATGCGTCATCTATCCCGAGAATTCGGGTCTCTAGAAATCGAGAAATCAACGACCGAGTAGTTTGTAAAGGTGAGAGATAAAATATTTTATATGACTTATTTCTTATTACGCCTATTCAAGATATAATGCTCTATTTGAGAAGAAAAATGAATCATCTTTATTGAGATTTCACATTTTGTGATGTTTGCTTAAGAAACCACGTTCATTTGTTTTATATTCTCTGTCATTTTGAGGATGTGGTCTTCTGAAGTCTAGTTATATGTCTAATTTTTATATAATTCTCATCAATTCTGAAATAATGGGATCATTTTTGGCAAAAATTTATGATTATCTAATTGAAAATAATTTTTTTTTAAAAATATCTTTTTAGTCAAAACCCATTCCATCCCAATTATTCAGTTGTATGTATTTCATAATAAAACTGTTATCTAACTATTCTCTTGTATGAAATGTTTTATTCTACTTCTTATTCCCAATAATTTATTGACTATACATTTGTTGATTGTATTTACCTAAATATGACTGGGGTGGAGTTGGGTTTACACATAAGTAATTATTTTATTATATTAGAAATCTTTTTTGTCTTAATTGAAAACAATTAAAAAAAGAGGGCGATATTTAAATAAGTAAATTTGATTTAAAAATTCAAGGTTAAAAGTACATATACTAGCTTTAGTTAAAGGGGTGGTAGACTAAAACGATTTTTCAAAAACTAAATATGAATATCTAAATAAAAACATAACTTGATTTACAAAAAATCATTACTTATGTGTCACGTTGTTCACGCAAAGATTAATTAGCAGGCTGACCGACACTTGTAGCTTCATTCTAGAACTAAAAATATTTTTTTTAATATACAATATAAGATATTTACAAAAACTCATACTTTTAATTGGTAACGGCTGTGTCGAAATGAGAATTTCTGTATAATAAATGGATTAATAAATCAATTAAGCCGAGAGAACTTTGTTTGAGAATCTGAAATTATAAAGTTTGAAGATCAATTTGGTAAAGCAACGCTTACAACTGTACCAAAAAACTAGTATTATTGTACTAGAGATTTCAGAAAATTATTTTAGGTAATTAAACACGATAAGTAAGTAATGAATAATTTACGTAATAAATCATTTGTGATTATTTTTTAACGCGTTTCTTTCTCAGGTTTGCCAAATGTTTCAACGTGTTACTATTTATTTCAGTCTTGTTACTTGTTAAAGAGTTGCATTATTTGCCAGAAATTCAGGTTTATCCTTTGGTCAAAGAATTTTCATACTCTTAGAAATGAGTGAATTCAGATTTTATTGCAACAATAAATACATTAAACAAATCTTGTAGTCATGTTTTTATTTATTTAATAATTTTATTATTATAGTCTTAGTGAGTCCTCGTTGTTTAAAAACTTAGAGGTATAATATGTTACATTTTTCTAACAAAGTTCAAAAAGTAATTCTCCACTTGGTTTTAAAACTGATGTTTCATAATCTGTTAATATCTGTATCAAAAAACCACTTTGTAGTATAGTAATTAGAATCTTGGTAAATAACCACGAAATATCGGTAAATGTCAATCTGTGTCCAAAAAATGGTTTTCAAAATTTATTATAAATTTTGAAATTTTATATTTGCAGCAATTGCTTTGTATTTTCATCAGCTACTCTCGTCTAAATCAAAGAACTGCTTGTCTTTCATCTTTGAAGATATCTTTTTTAGTTTATCTGAGTTAAGGCCAGTTGTGGAGTAAAATGAAATTTTAAAATTATATTTGCTCTCAAAAAAACAATGCATTTATAAAATACAAATGATTTTATTTGTACAACCGCAATTCAAATGTAATATAATATTCCCGTTCAGTGAAAAAGAGTGAAATTAATTACTCGGTCAATTAAGCATTTAAAATACTAATTGCAGATGTGTAAAAGTTTTCAAATAAATTATTTCGTTTTAATACAAGTTTTTTTTTAAAATTTATAATCGTTTATGATATATTTTATTAATCAAATATTCATATATTAAGTATTGTAAAATATACATAAGTTAAATTAGATACGTAAAAAATAACTTATTTTGTAGAAAATATATATTAATTTCATTAAGTAATAAACAAAGATTTTTGTAAAAAGTTACTTGTCAAAAACAAAAAAAAAATACAATCTAAATAGTCCACTGGGGATTTTTTTAAACTTTTTTCATAAAAATTGTTCGTAATTTTTTTATTATTATAGAAATAACCATTTTTACTAATACACAAGACTCATTATCCACTAATTGGGAGCAAAAAGTTGTATTTAGCCTCAACGTTGTCTTTAGCACGTTATCTGAAAAATCCCTGTAATAGTAACTAAAGCACTAATATTTTTTAATTAGAAAGTTAAAGGTAGATTCTGTAGATCCCGTAACCATAAGGTCTAACTTTGTTCCGGATTGTAAAGCTTTGGTTACCCCTGCCGGCTGTAATTATTTGCAGACGAGCTCGTACTGGGAACATTTAACTCGTAGCACATAGTAGGGGTAAATACCTGTGGTACGCGAGTTCACGACTACGCTACACGTGGAACTATATAATGGGAAAAGTATAGAAAATTCTACTTAGGTTTATTAACTGATAAAATAAATGTTTTAATTTTATATGACTACTTACTGAAACTCAATGATTTAGATGCCAAATTAGGAATAACTGTTATACTATTACTCGACAGGTTAAATATATTCGAAGTCACATCTTTAAAAAAATATATTTTCACAATGCTTACATTTTAAGTTTTGACTCGAATAAAATCCTGAAATTAATAAATGCTCCATATATTTACACATATGTTGGTTTTTTCTTATAAGTATGAAATACTAAATACAGTTATTAAAAAATTCTCGTGACAGTAAAAATATGTACACACGTTTCAAAAAAAAAAATTAGAATTTATATAATAGGTCACTATTAAATCAAAGAAAAAAATTCTGTCTGAATTTAATAAAACACTCAAAAATCACCATTAAAGATTAATTTCTTTTTTGAGAGAACCACTTCTCTCACCAGACTGTACTGAGATGAAAATGAACTCCAAATTTCAATTGCTCTCAAGCCACATAATTAGGGCGTGTAATCTGAGTACGCCATTTATTAAATATAGTTATACAAATTTATACTAAATTCTTTATCGATATTGATAAGCTGAAAACAAGTTAAAAATAGAGTCAATACTTATTTTTACCTATTTTGACTATACAAAAATATTATAAATATAAGATCAATACAGAATCAATATCATCTCAAAAATGAATTCTGGTAAAAATTGTAACTAGTTTTTTAAATTTAATATAAGAAAAAAATGTTTGATTCGGGTATTATTATTTTTTAAATAAACTTATTGAATGGTTCAAATGTTCCTAGCTTGTTTAATACATATATTCTTCTTCGGGTGCCTCTCCTCAGAGGAGGTTGGCGACCATCTCACTCAGCATACATTTATGCTGAGCCAGTGTTCATGGTTTTCTCAGCGAAAATAGTGAAGTGGGTCTTCGGGTTCATCTAGCAGTTTAATATTAGATGGAAAAGTCTGCGTATATAAAGTAAAAATTTACTTCACATAACAACTTTAAATTACTGTATCATACAACGTGCATCGTTCATCATTGCGTTGTAGTTTTTCAGCGCAACAAGGCAACTTACTAGCATCAACATCGATGACACAGTCAAATTGTTTCGGAAAGAAGACAATGCTTAGTGTTTGGTTGGACCAGAAAGGAATTGTGTACTATAAGGTGCTGAAACCGGATGAAACTGTCAATGGGTATCGCCACCGACAACAATCGATCAATTTGAACCATGCATTGCTCGAAAAACGGCCATAATGGGATACGAGACACGAACTAATGCATCGCACTTCCATCTTCCAGGACACCACCACAACGCTGAAATGGGATCTCAAACCACACCCGCCGTATTGGCCATACCTAGTTCTTTCCGATTATCACATGTTCCGGTCGATGGCGCAGGCTTGGCTGGGCTACACATGGCCAATTTTGAAGAAGTTGAAAATAAATTGGGTGAATAGTTTCGGTCCAAAGACGTGTTCATGTATTGCCAGAGAGATGGCAAAAATCTAGCGAAGCTAGCGAAGGACGATACTTTGGATAGTTGCGCACTTAATACACTCAAGCCTCGGTAAAAAAAGTTGAAAAAAACCAACATTCGGGAGCGCTCAGAAAAATGCACTCGAAATACCGAAAGGGTTCAAGTTGCAGCTAATGTTCAGAGCACCTAGGGGGGAGAGGGTCCGCCGGATAAGTGAATGAGTGCACGGTGGACTCATAGACGGGTACCAGGGGGACATAAAAAACAATGAGATCTAATTTCAAGATTCCTACTTTTTGTATTAAAAGCTTAGTTGCGCACCGAATACACCCAAACTCGCTTAAAAAAGTTTAAAGAAACCAACATCAAAGATTCGGGAGCGCTCAGAAAAATGCACTCGAAATAGCGAAAGGGTTCAAGTTGCAACTAGGGGGGAGAAGAATAAGTGAATGAGTGCATGGTGGAGTGGCAGACGGGTACCGGGGGACATAAAAAAACATTGAGATCTAATTTGAAAATTCCTACTTTTTTGTATTAAAACCTTGTTGCGCACCTAATACACCCAAAACTCGGTTAAAAAAGGTGAAAGAAACCAACATCATACATTCGGAAGAGCTTAGAAAAATGCACTCGAAATAGCGAAAGGGTTCAAGCTGCAACTAGGGGGGAGAGGGATAAGTGAATGAGTGCACGGCGGACTCGCAGACGGGTACCGGGGGACATAAAAAACAATGAGATCTAATACACCTAATACACCCAAAACTCGGTTAAAAAAGGTGAAAGAAACCAACATCATACATTCGGAAGAGCTTAGAAAAATGCACTCGAAATAGCGAAAGGGTTCAAGCTGCAACTAGGGGGGAGAGGGATAAGTGAATGAGTGCACGGTGGACTCGCAGACGGGTACCGGGGGACATAAAAAACAATGAGATCTAATACACCTAATACACCCAAAACTCGGTTAAAAAAGGTGAAAGAAACCAACATCATACATTCGGAAGAGCTTAGAAAAATGCACTCGAAATAGCGAAAGGGTTCAAGCTGCAACTAGGGGGGAGAGGGATAAGTGAATGAGTGCACGGTGGACTCGCAGACGGGTACCGGGGGACATAAAAAACAATGAGATCTAATACACCTAATACACCCAAAACTCGGTTAAAAAAGGTGAAAGAAACCAACATCATACATTCGGAAGAGCTTAGAAAAATGCACTCGAAATAGCGAAAGGGTTCAAGCTGCAACTAGGGGGGAGAGGGATAAGTGAATGAGTGCACGGTGGACTCGCAGACGGGTACCGGGGGACATAAAAAACAATGAGATCTAATACACCTAATACACCCAAAACTCGGTTAAAAAAGGTGAAAGAAACCAACATCATACATTCGGAAGAGCTTAGAAAAATGCACTCGAAATAGCGAAAGGGTTCAAGCTGCAACTAGGGGGGAGAGGGATAAGTGAATGAGTGCACGGTGGACTCGCAGACGGGTACCGGGGGACATAAAAAACAATGAGATCTAATACACCTAATACACCCAAAACTCGGTTAAAAAAGGTGAAAGAAACCAACGTCATACATTCGGAAGAGCTTAGAAAAATGCACTCGAAATAGCGAAAGGGTTCAAGTTGCAACTAGGGGGGAGAGGGATAAGTGAATGAGTGCACGGCGGACTCGCAGACGGGTACCGGGGGACATAAAAAACAATGAGATCTAATACACCTAATACACCCAAAACTCGGTTAAAAAAGGTGAAAGAAACCAACATCATACATTCGGAAGAGCTTAGAAAAATGCACTCGAAATAGCGAAAGGGTTCAAGCTGCAACTAGGGGGGAGAGGGATAAGTGAATGAGTGCACGGTGGACTCGCAGACGGGTACCGGGGGACATAAAAAACAATGAGATCTAATACACCTAATACACCCAAAACTCGGTTAAAAAAGGTGAAAGAAACCAACGTCATACATTCGGAAGAGCTTAGAAAAATGCACTCGAAATAGCGAAAGGGTTCAAGTTGCAACTAGGGGGGAGAGGGATAAGTGAATGAGTGCACGGCGGACTCGCAGACGGGTACCGGGGGACATAAAAAACAATGAGATCTAATACACCTAATACACCCAAAACTCGGTTAAAAAAGGTGAAAGAAACCAACATCATACATTCGGAAGAGCTTAGAAAAATGCACTCGAAATAGCGAAAGGGTTCAAGCTGCAACTAGGGGGGAGAGGGATAAGTGAATGAGTGCACGGTGGACTCGCAGACGGGTACCGGGGGACATAAAAAACAATGAGATCTAATACACCTAATACACCCAAAACTCGGTTAAAAAAGGTGAAAGAAACCAACGTCATACATTCGGAAGAGCTTAGAAAAATGCACTCGAAATAGCGAAAGGGTTCAAGTTGCAACTAGGGGGGAGAGGGATAAGTGAATGAGTGCACGGCGGACTCGCAGACGGGTACCGGGGGACATAAAAAACAATGAGATCTAATTTCAAGATTCCTACTCGCCCGTCTCCATAAAAATAAATGTCCGAGGAGGGTTTTTTTATGTCCTCCTACGGAGATTTCCGGCTCGCTCCCGCGGCCCCGGCAGTGACCCCGGCCGGCTCCGGAGCGCCGTGCTTTACGACCGGCCGGTATTTCAGGGAGACCCTCGCTAATACACGCTCTTCTGATACTTGAATGTTTTTATCCGCTTTTTGTCACTGGTTTTGGAAGGGACGATTTGAGGCTCGGAGGCCGGTTCCGCGGTTAGGGGAGCTCAGTACATAATCCGAACTATGATTTATTAGGCGACTGTGTTACAGAATAAATACATTTTTTTTTTCATTGCGTAATAATATTTTTACTATCTGTTATTGGTCCCCCGAGGCTCGAGGTCTATCTGTCTTGAGATATTGGCAATAAATCGTGAAATATTACGTTTGCTATGAGTAAAACTTGATATAATTTAGTACGTAATTTTGTAATAAAAGAAACACACTCGTCTTCTGTTTTATAGCAAATAAAATTATTATAAAAGAAAAAACAGCAGCCAGTGAAGAAGGAAAATAAAAAGAAGCTACTAAATTTAAAGGTTACGGTCAAAATACAGCACGGAAAATAATAATGGTTTCCTAATTTATATTTATACAGACTTCGTTTTTAAATTCACACTATAACATACAGTTTTTTTCTTATATTTGTTACGATTCTACTGTACCTGTGCTGGTTTTGTAACTATTTGTCTCTTACCATACGATTTATAATGATAGCTAAAAACTCTATTTTCATTAAGAAATTGTTATATTAAATGGGTAACATATTTGATAACATAAATAAACTAGATCGTCATTATGAATCTAATTAAGAAATCGAAATTGCGAGAAAAAATCGTGATGATCTTAAAAAATAAAAGCATGACAGAGTCAATCCTTTATCTTTTCTTATTGATTTAAAGTCTGCAGCTCTAACCATGCTACATTTTTTTATTGCATGTAGCTGCGTAATCGTAGTTTTTTTTTGCCTGAATTAATCAGTCGTACTATTGTAAGCCAAAATTGATAATCAGATTAATAGAACGACCACGTTTTCATAAAACTCGATATTTATTATTTGGCTATATTTATTACATCAGTAAATTCAAAACGTCATTAAGTGTAGTCGTGCGCGCCGGTCACGCCGCGTCCATTCTTCATGCCGCCATTTTGTGTGGTTTGATTAAAAATTGGATCACGCAGCGTGATTGGACGATGATAGCGGATGAATCCCTAATTTGAATTATTAGTACGGCGGTCATTTGGATCAATTAATTTATAAATTTTTTGATCTACAGAGATATGCTCCGACTGAAAAAATATTTTTTATCTTTACACCGCGAGTGGAAGACATCAAGGCTTATTCAATCTGAAAATGCAAACTGCTTTATAAAAGTAATAATACACGTGGGAAAGCTGTCAAAAGTATTCACGTGCGATCGCAACTTTGCCAGCTTTATACGCCTCCAGAAAGCAGTGCCAAGACGAGATTATATTTTATATTGATTATTGCGAAAAAATAATTTATAGATATTGATCATTAGAAAATGTAGGTCTAAAAGTCGAATTAGGCATTTGGTATTTGGCAGTAGTATTTGGCATTTGTTTCAGGTCACCAATCAAAGAGCTGTCAATACGGATATCCGTAGAAGTATTGTTGAAAGATTCCCCAGACGAAAGTAAGATTAAATTTGGGCAAAGTAATTTGTAGAAATACTCTTAGCCTTTAATACTGTAAGCTTTGTGTCTAATTAATATATTTACACAAAATTGTTATTTTAATACCAAATAAATTTAAAAAACGTTTCACGATAACCGGTTACAATTAAGTTAAAAGAAAATTAGCCAACCCGCAAATGGTTGGGTTAACACTTTTATGTCATTATATAATAGTTTGTTTGTATATTTTAAGGGTTATGAAATACGATTATTTCATCACGTAATAAAAGTTTCAACAGTTTTTTTTTGTATTATACGATTAAATTATTTATTAAAATCACGGCTAGTCCGTACGTGAGATATTCAACGCTAACAGTTCTCTTGCTGATAACACTCATGGAATGTTTTAACTGCAAAATGGCCGCTGCAGATAAAAAGCTGGTGATTTGGAATCGAATGCTCTGTAAATAAGCTCTGTTGGCGGAGCAGTGATCACTTGTTGTTTTTGCCATCAGCGATAGTGCTATTTTACAATGCCAAACCTTTCATTAATTATGTTTTAGACACACAGCGTAATTAAAAAACAAACACCCGCTTTTATCTAACAAATTACTAAATTTGATTAATCAGTATTTTATCATAAAAATTTAATTACTCAAAGTCTCATTATGTAGGCAAAGGATACTTATTGAATAGTTCAAAACTTTAATCAATAAATAATTTTATTATGTATATTTTTTGTAAACATAACTGATTCGTTTTCAACTATTGAAGTAACTCTTAGTATTTTTTTTTAAATATTAGTTCTAACTAGTATTGCCTCTCTCCCTAGCGCTCTGTCGTTCGTTCACTGTAAATAGTTAATACAACCTCATTCAACCGGTAACCTCGTACCTCGGTAACCTAGAATTTTGACAGAACCATGACAAGTTTTATCATCAAGGAGCTTAACACCCAAGAAACCACCAAGCAATAAATTAAAAGCTTACCAAAACTTATGAACATAATTTTAAGGTGTATTTGTTATTAAATATATAAAAATATTCTTAGCATAAAATTAAGTATATACACAGGAGTACTTGTTTTTAAAAGTCGGCTGCTTCTGATTCAGAGTTTAGTTTTAAATAAAAAAACTTTTAATCATTTCGCGAGATCTTATTTTCAGAAGCAGCCCCCGCCCCCGTGAAATTTAATATTCTCCCTCATAATATTTTCTTTTCTCTGCAGAATTATCGCCGGCCAACCCTTTGGGCTCCGTTCATGCTCGAGTGGCGTGCTGCGATGTCTCCACAACAGTTGGCAACCGATTTTAATATAAACCTAAAATTATATTAAATTCGTTTTGCCTTAAAGATGTTGTCATGTAAAAGACGGCTTATTTTAAGGTTTTGATATTAAATTATTATATAATGGCTAAACAGATTACTTCACAAAGAATTTGCGTTCATTTATATTCTAGAGGATATTTCTAAAGTTCAATATTTCTAATATTCTCCGTGAGCGCGGTTATCAACTTTTTAAAGTTATTGAATTTTTTATAGGGTATATACTTTATGTTTAAATAAAATTGTGTGTTTGAAACATATTTCTGTGAAATATGAAACCGACAAGTAGCCGATGATTTGTGTTATTTTTCCGACTTGTAAAGAGACCTTGCAAATGACGACATCTTTGGATACTTATCAGTTAAATGCCAGCTGTGTTGTTTTTATGTGTCACCGAGACAACAAAAATAATTAACATTTATAAAAACATTTTTAAATATTTCAAACACGTTTATACTGTCAACATTTTTCATTTTTGATCAAATCCCGGCGAGGGGAGATAGTATTTATTACTATTGTTTTTCTATTGACAACAATGCCTCGGTTTATTTACAATTCACGTTTATATTCCTTAATTTCGTACCTTAATCTCCTGTACCCAAGTAATTTTAAATAGAAGTCTAAGAAACGTGTTTTGTTTTCTAAAATGAGAGTAAAACGTTTAATATATAATATAAAAAACAAATATATTACCATCAGGCTAAAAATTATTAATTGAAAATAATAGATAGAATACACACATATTGAATAAAATATTTATAAACAAGCCAGTCGTTAGTCATGTTGATCATTTTTCTAAATTGCTAAATACTTAATCAATTTATAACAGAACAATGTTTATAAAAATTATCCGAATCAATCAATATATTTTGATTTAAGTTTAAAAAAAAAAAAATTTCCCACGGATATTAATGTACATTTTTATAAGAGCTCAAAGCATATTGTTCTTGTTTAGGAGTATACAAAGCTGTTTTAATCAAACGGACGAGTACTTTTTATAAGGATTTTTAAAAGGAATTTGCCTTATCACTATCAGGAAAGCAGAACTCTACCCATTTGACAAGACCGCCGGATAATTAAGCGCACCTCTCTCTCCACCTTTCATCTCAACAATGACCTTTCACCGCACAATAGCCACAATAACAAACAAAAAGTCATCTCTCCTCTCCGTGCTTATGTTTGCCTGTTCTTTCAATTTACTTGGACCGTCCCCACTCACAGCAAGGCGCAAGGACGAAGTACTATCAATAAAAAAATATTTATTGCAAAACTTTATCTACGCCTTATACCATAAAGTCAATTATAACACTGCTATCGTATAAAGAATGTATTAAAATATACGCTGTTTTTTATAATAATCGTAATAAACCAAAAAAAAAAACAGCAATAAAAAATGATAGATTGCGAAATCTTGATAAAGTGCTGAAAATTCACGATAAGAATTTCAGCGCCGACCGAGGAAAAATTTGAATTCGTGAAATTTCAGTAAAATTTAAAAATACATTTGATACAAAAATCCATAAAGCTTCCACATCAATCACGGAGCTTTTATGTTCGATTTTATTATTCTGGTGAACTTTTTATTGTGCATTGAAAATTAATACCGCCTTCAAGATAAAAACTTTGCAGCCCCAATGTGAATTGAAAAGAACGAATAAAAAATTAAGTAGTCTAAGATTTTGTAGAGTTAATGTATCGTTGGGTGTAACAGTTTACTTTTGAGTACTCATTCGATGCTGAAAAACTGCTTAAAAACCTTAACACGAAAAGTCACCTGTGTTATTATAAAGTAATTTTAGAATTAGTCAGGGTAATATTAATAAAAACATTTATCTATAATTCTGTATTTAATAAAATAATGCTTATTTTTATATTATTGATAGTGGATTCAATATTTTATAATACAATATTTAAAAATCGATCAATTGATAATTTGAAAACAATCATAACCAGTTACATGTATTTTGTGGTATAAACTATAATATATTAAAATTTTAGTCCTCGAGTATGAATCTGTTTTTATATTAAGTAAAATCTTACATTTTGTTTTAGCTTAAAGGCTTAAAGTATTTTTAAGTATGCATGGTTAAACCAGTATATAAATTTAAATAATTTGAGTTCAGAAATATTAAATATCTTTTCGTGTATTATATAACGTGGGAAGTCAATCAGAAAGCCCGTTGAAGCGTGTGGCGGATTATGGAACAGTGAAAAGTGACGGTCATAATATCAGTAATTTGACAATATTTTCGAGGGAACGCTTCTATTTAACACTGTCTTCAGCTTTTATCGAAATTAGGCCGATTCTCATAATAGTAACCTGAATAGCAATCGATTGGCAAACAGTTTATATTCGATAGCACATTAACCATGCCTTTGAGATACAAGGTGAGAAATTGTACAGAAGCAAGTTCAAAAGCCAGTACATAACCGTGCAGCTTAAATTTTATCGCCTTCTCTGCAAACACGAAATACAAATTAGTACTAATAATTTAACAAGAGAAGGATTTTTTCTACCTTTTCAACAAAAACAGTGTAATATGAAAACGGAATTGAAAAATGTTTAAAAAAAATTTAATCACACTTTCTGGATAAAAGAGGAAAAGAACGAAAATATTTAATATTAGACGAACACATCCTACATTAATTAATCAAATTCACATACATAATATATTACTTGAATCATTTTGTTACCGTTGCTTATTTTATACACACGAGGTTAGAAAGAGAAATTATAGAGAAATAACTTCAGAAACCAATATATAGCACCTTAAATTTTATCGCCCTTTCTACAAACGCGAACCATAAATTTGAACCATTAACAAATTAACGGTACATATAATACGAGTACACCCTCATACATTTAAACTGATAAAATTTCTACGTCGGTGCGGGGCGTTTTCGCCACGGTAAGGTTTGCTTCACAAATAAACATTTGCATATTTTTAAAATATCTTCTCGTTGAAGTTCCGTGTAACCAATATTTACCGAGTCCAGAAAGCAACGGTGAAATCCAATAAATTCAGCCGAGCGAGTCGTGCGCGTTGTATGTAGATGAGGAGTTACAGTAAATTAAAAAAATAATACACAATGAGCTATACAGCTGTTTTCAGCTGGGCCCGGGCTCAGGACGGATGTCCTCGGCACAGACACGTGGACAGTTTTTAATTATGTCGCCATGTAAATGAAAAAAAAAAACAACAAAAAAAAGCTGGACCCTTGCTCGAATAGACGAGTGAATTATTTTATTATCTAAAAGCATATAGAAATAGTAACTTAATTATTAAAAAATATTTGCTCGTATTATTTTTATACAAAGACCTGAATTTTTTTTCTGTTTACTAATTTCGAATGAAAAAATAATTAACATACACTTTTTTCTACTTTGAAAGAAGATTTGATATTATACGCATTTATTTCCCATAAAAGCTTATTGCGTTTCTAATATTTAAACAATTACAGTAATACCCCGTTTTACGCGAGGGATACGTTCAGGAAAAAATCGCGTTAAGTGAAATTCGCTTATACCGGGGTTCACGATTAAACATACATACATAGTCAAAACTTAATACAAAAAAATACGAATCATTTGAATCAATCACTTTAATTCTAAGAACTCTTTATGCAGTATTACATGGTATTTTTACTGAAAAATACAACTATTGTCTTTTTGGGTATCGTTTCTTGTAAAATACGTTCATAACACCCAACGCTGTTTTTAATTGTTAAGAGAAGTCAATGACTACTTCATGTTCATACACATTCTTAAATAAGAAATTCGCGCAATACGAGGCATTTTAACGCGAAATTTGAAATTCGCGTTATAATGAAACCGCGCATAACGGGGTGGCGTAAAGCGGGGTATTACTGTAATTCACATATAAAACGACACCGGTGGAATTCTAACCCATATCTTCACGTTATTGCAGTCAAGCGTTATGACCAGTGGCATCGTGGTTCAATTGGTTAGAGCATCAATTGTGCTCGAATCAATGAATCAATAGTGAATCGATTACCTAAATATAGCAACTTCACATTTGTTATTTTTCTTGGATAACGCTATTAGATAATTAGTGATAGCAAGTTCAAGCTAGAACAGGAATTGAAAACAGTAAGTCAGTCATTTTTCGGTCAACACTGTGAATCTCAGTGCGTTGGGAACAAAGTTACGGGATCGATTCTAATTAATCATAATTTTCTTAAAAGTTGTGTTTAATTTAAATATAAGTAAGTAAGATTTTGAATCGTTCAGCATGTATATTGGCTCGAATACTGTGCGTACAAATGATTTTTTTGTATTTAAATATAAACATTTATCTATTATTACATACAAGTATATAAGGTGCCATAAAAAATTTTGAAATATTTTAGTTTTGCTATTCAAAGTTTGCAGTGATATAATTACGATATTCTATAACTCAGTATCCCAATTTTGTTTGAAGTGTATTTTTTTAGAACCAATGGATGTCGTTGAACATTCTGAAGCAATGTTAAGTCGAAAAACGTGGCAAATCAATGAATCTGATGAAAATAAACAATTTCGACGAAGGAACAACAGAGCTCCAGATCTGAAAAATGTTGTAGTCCCTGTTATATAAATGAGGCTTTTTTGAAAGTTTTTTCAACGTTGAATTCTTAAAATCAATTTATTTTGGGCTTAAATCACACAGAGTGTTGAATGTTTATTTCGGATTACACGCACTCAATAAAAGCACTCTTGTATTCTTAACGAAAATATACACTGAGTTATGCACATATTTATAAAGGTTCGTATTCGTTTCTCAGTCTACGTATATTATTAACCACCATTAGAGATACATAAATCATAATAATACAAAATTACAAGTTAACCGCTACAGCCATACCGGAAACCCACCAATTGCGTATCAAAATCCAGCGCCCCCCATTTCCGCTTTCATACACAAAGCTGAACCAACAAGCCAGGGTTCGTTTTTGTTTGAGATCTAGAGCGGATATCAGAGAGAAGCCCGTGGATATTACTACCAGAATAGCATGAGCTGTCAGTCGGTCTATACGAGCCAACTGCTGGCACCGAATACTTTGAGGTGGTGATGATGATCCACTGATCAATATCTCATATCTTTTTATCTAAATCTAATACTAAAAACCGTGGTCTCCAGGTAGGTTTTGAAATATTTGCTCGTATTTAGGAGGTGAAATGCCATTCGAAGCAATCAACGGTGCTGACGATCTACGGATCAATATTCTATATCTTCTTATTTATATCTAAAATTACATATCGTGCTCTCTAGGTAGGTTGTGAAATATTCGCTCCTATTAAGGAGGTGAAGTGCCGTTCAAAATGAACGACCCACCTTTTGTACCAAATTGACTCGCGTACCTTTTAAAGATCAAAAGTTACGTTGTTAGTGTTGCTTTTGATATTCACTGAAATAGTTTTCGATACTTCATTATAATAGAATCACAATTCCGGGTATTTATTTGATGTTTTTCAGGCATATATAGTTCAGAAAACGATTTGTATAAAATATATCTTGTTATTTAAGATTTTAAAACAATACAACACAATACAAGTATCGCTGAATATATTATTTTGATAAAAAATATGCACGTGCGTTTTTTTTTTTTTTTTTGACATTTATGGATTGTTTTAGAGAAATATTGAATTTTTTTTGTATCAGTATTTTTATTGTACAGTATTTAGATACGATTTTCTAAAGATGCTTTCAAAATAATGTTCTCACGTTGCGGCTCTACTGGGCTAAGAAAACAAATACGAAAAATACAAGATAAGAGTTTTTACAGAATTCCATATCATATTTTAACAATAAAAATCTGGGACTAGCTTATTTCGGGAAAATCCTCAAAATTCAGACCCAGTCAAATCCACCGAATTCAGAGCTCGCCAGGAGGCGCTGGCCAGGGCCGAATCAGGTCCGGTAACATAATACGCCAAATAAACAAATGCGGGTCCACCAGGGAAGGATCGGGGCAAACACGGTTACAGGCCCACCAAGAGCCGGACTCGGGTATTTATTTATTCATCCCTTTGTTTGTCCGACTTCCTGGGCCTGTCGCGGGGGCAAGTGATAAAGTCTACCCCGGGATCGAATGGAAATACGGGTCTGTTGGTTTTTCTTGAGGTTTGTTTCGTTGTTTATTGAATTAATATTTTTCTGTCTCCCCGCGTTAGTTTTTTTTTTGTGGTGTCCCCAACGCGTCTGAAACGCCCACGAATTTCTCGTCTAGCGAGTAATACCTTGTTGCTATAGTAACATTGATTTTCAAAAATTATAGAACTAATTTTTTATTAAAGTGTGTTTACGAAACACGTTTAAATATAATAAATGAAAAAAAACATGCTTTTAGTTTATCGTACAAAGCCAGTAAAATAAGGTTTACAAGAATTCTGATATAAAAATAAATTTGACGATACGTAAGACTGTAGATCTGTAGACTTTTAAACCGTTTTCTCATATTTATTTTTTAAATCATAACTGAATTTAAAATAAAACATACTAAATTCATAAAAAATCTTATCTAATGATTATATTGCATCCACTCATTTTTCTAACCTGATAATTATAAAAAAAATATATACAATTAAATATAATTGAGAAATCTGTAAATTTTGATTCATTGCAAAAGCAAAATATTTTTTTAAATAATAATATAACAATTATTAAAAGATATATAAAATAAAGAGATTATTATAATTATTATATTGATTTATTTTTAAAAATACGAAAATAATTTAATAATTATAATATTATAATAATTTAATTTAAGCCGTTAGATAGCATTGTTAAAATCACCCTAAGTAAGCGTTCACACCTAATTTTATATATTATTAAAATATAAACCAATCATATTTATTTTAAATAAGAAGTCACTATCGTGCATAGTGGCAGTTTTTCATTTTCGGGTAATACCATTAACATTTTAAGTAAATGTCGTTAGATATCATTTATGATATTTTTTCAGTAAAACCTTGACAAATTTGTGGTAACAAAATATTTTATTTTATAGATAAAACATGTATAACAAAGACAAACATTAAGTCTTTAATACTGGAGTCGTAGATCCTCAAGCGACGGCTTATGTAATATCGCCTCTATTGTATATACGCACAAGAGACACCCACAGCCTCCGCATCAAAGGACATGCTGGGAATACTTTTTATTCACAAGCAGCTTTATTACTTAGGATCAATGGCGTGCACTTGTAAGCAAATTCTCCCCATTTGATCCTGCTCCGAGGATATCGGGATCAGCCTTTCTTGCGACTGCCACAAGCGCGGATGTGTTGGAAATATTGCAGATCTGGTATAAATTTATCTCTCTTTTCATTGCGGATTGATGTGGATGAAAAAAGCTTTGAGTATTTGTAACCTAGATTACTCATATATATATATATATATATATATATATATATATATATATATATATATATATATATATATATACCTACTGTATCAAACGAAAGTTAATCAGGATTTTTCCATGGATACAATTGAATATTTTAAGAATTAAGCAGATACAGTATTAATTTATTTTTCTGTATATTGGCAATTAATGTCGTAGAAATGTTGGTTTTTTAAAGCTTACATACATATGATAGCAAATAAGAATTTGTTGATAAAAATAATGAAGTTTTTAACATGTAAGGGAATATTTTGAGAGCAGATACACAATAGTATAAATTTAAAAGTCTTTTCTCTGCGAATTGTTGTGGATCAAAATAGTTTTGAGTGTTTGAAACATGGATTACTCATACATATCTACCTACTGTTTCATTAAACAATGAAAACTCATTAGCATAGAGATGTTCTAGACATCAATGCGAATGGATTAAGATTTCGCAAGTATTATTATATATAAATATAATTTTCATTTCACTGCGGATTGATGTGAATGAAAATAACTTTGTGTGTTTGATATCTAGAAAATTTATTCATAGCTACATAATATATTATTTAAAGAATGTAAGCTCATTCTTTCATAACTATGACATTGAAGAAAATTTAAAATAAATATTATCTACTTATAAAAAATCTGAATTTCATTGATAACAAAAAGGAAGGGTTCAACAATAACCAATTTTAAATAAATAAAGATATTTTATAGACAGGCGCATATGATTTAATTTTGTTTTCATTGCCTGTATCACAAAACTTCTAAATATTAGTTATGATCATTATTACTTAAAAAGATATAAATATATATATACTTATATATATATTTATCGTTGTCTTAATGGAGCAACCAAAAGAAAAACCTTAAAAGTTTAATTGGTGGTTGGTATATTATTTAATGTATTATATTTTATTGCTATTTATTGTATGTATTGGTTTGAGATCAAAAGTAAAAGAGGTTGTAAAAAAATAACGTTCTTCTATTGCTGAATAAAAAGGAACAAATAATTGGATTTGATATTTTATTGATGGTCCATTGGACTGCCGCGGATGAACCAAAAACACAACGAGAATATAAAAAATAAAAAACACGAGAATATCTAAAATACGATATGCAATTCAAATAGCTGCTCTATATATTCTTACAGAACTAACGGAACAATCGTAAAATAGAGGATTTTCGCGAAACCTATTTGTTCACACCGCGCATATAAAACCTTTAGTATTGCCAGAAAACTTAAGAGATAAAGACCGAGAGGAAATGGGGAAATATAGCTTTATAAGGCAGCTCTCTAGGAAGTATAAATTTGAATAATTCTCTTCGATTCCCAAAAAAAATGTTGGATGCCTAGGCTGGCTGTCTGATTACAGAAGCATACACGAGAGGTATTGTTTTTCTCTCTCTCCGCTATACTGCTCTGGTACTTTTCTCTTACAATGAATATAAAAAAGCGGAGATCGGCTCGGGTGTGCTTTGCCCTAAGATATTATGACCCCGGTTAGGCACAGAATAGAGTTAAAGTTAAGGGAATAAAGAATAGTTGCTTTTTATTATGTCCCGCTGTAAAATGGTTGTTTTTTTCCGTCACAGTTTTGTTTTTGAGATTATTTGTGGTCCTTGAGAATGTGATGTCACCTTCATCTCTATCAAATTGGAAAACTTTGAATTGAAGCAGTGTTATAAAATACATGTAAATTTAATAAATATGACGATATTTAGATTGACTTGTTAGCTTAGAATAAAGGTCCCCTTCTTGGCAAGTGAATCTACATTACTTATAATATTTCTGACATTGCACGGGTTAATGTATATTATTTAAAATATATATATATATATATCCAAATACTTTGAAAATTAAAAAATGCATAGCCTTAAATAAAAAAAATCTACATATTACTATAAACAGTGGGCAGGTGTATAGGCTTGTTGTGCAAAATACTAAACTTCACGTAACTAATAGAAATAGGTAATCGTTATTTTATTTGATACAGTTTCCTAATGCTTTAAATGTATTTTAACTTATTTCCGAATCAGTGCTTTGTACAATGTAAGCAGTTATTATCTATTGAAAATTTAACGAAATCTATTAAAAACGATAAGTGTTAGGGATGATAACTAAATGTTTGATTAGATTATAACTTATTGATCTACCTTATAAACATTATATATTTTTTCAGCACATATCACATTAAATATTTTAAAATGAGACACATTGTTTAAATTGCTGCTTTGTGCTTTAAAAAATAGATATGGTAATGAATATGATTGTTTTTCTAATCAATACTCTAATTATTTCTTTGATAATATTTGCTTCAGTGACACGATTAAGAACAATCAAACTATTATTAAGTGTATTTCATAAACATTGTCAAAACGGAGATAGGAGAAAGAGCATTTACTATTTCACTTATAAATCTCAGAAGTCTCGTTAACTATTAAATAAATACCGCCACAGTATATAAATTTAATTTTTTTAATGTGACAATGTTTCACAAAAAAACATTTTTTACTAGTTATTTAAATATAATTTTGTTTATTTATGTATGATTATTTGGTGTGACTAGTAAAAAAATCTTGCGAATTTCTCGAATGTATGCTAAACTATCCTAAGACGCATCGTCAGGTAGGTACATGCTTCGCGTCTAATCCTTCTACCCTTCGCAGCGTCTTCTGGTACACTGGTCATCCACTTAGGTTGGTCCTCCGAAGAAATTCCATTAGGCCAAAAATATTTGTCGGTCCAAGGGGCGCAGAATGCCCTAGGCAGCCAAGCAAGTATTCCATTAATGAGGAAATTCACCCCGGGCGCGCCTAATCGCTTCATATTTAGAAATTCTGCGAGGGCCCGGGCTGAGGTGCGAAGCAGTTCATCGCTACCCCATGACACCCTCCGATGCCTTGATACATTTAATTAAGATAAGTGAGATGAAAATTTAATTTCATATTAAATTGATAAATTCACGTTTCGATTAAATGCCAGCGGATAATTCGATTGTGATTTTGTACAGATTTTAATGCCGAGCAATATCGACATCGTGCATAATACTGTATGTTTAATCGTACATTTTTTTTTCAAATCATGCTTGCTTGATGTTATATGATAATATGTAAACAACATTAAAATTTATTATATGTTGCAAAACCAATCGTAAAACGCGTCAACCAGAAAAATACATTTAACAAGTAAATCTCAGTATGTCCTTTATAAGTGCAAATAAGGTACTCGGATTTATTGTTGTAAAAGAGTATGTGGTATTAATAAGCTAAGTTCTTAGTGACTGATACTTGGTTGTCAAACTAGCTAGAAAGTGAAGTGAATTGAAAGATATCATAGTATGTTTCTTTAAAGAGCTGCGGTTGACATACACATTTACATTTGTCTTCAAAAAAGTTGTGATACAATTTTCATAATGTATTTTGGAAAATTTGGGTTGTTTTTAACTTATATATGAAACACCGATTTCATATGCATTTTTATTTTTTTTTCGTACTAATATAATTTAAAATATAAATAGTTGATGTGAAAACATATCTATATTAACCCTTTGCGCTCGAGACCGTTTCCGCGCGGACTAATCAGCAACTCGAAGCGTTTCGTAGCACTTTTGATGAATTTTTCACCTCTAACTTAAAATGATCACACACACAAATTAACCCATAAAAGTTTTTTATTTTAATATTTAATGTATATTTACATCTTTACGAAGATAATTTCGTAAACATAAGTCTTTGTAATTTTGCTTTGTATGATATTTCATGTAACAATTGCCGAGATGCATGCCCGGCTTTTCGGGACAAGTATCACAATAGTATGTCGTTTGATGTCTTTTGCCGGGTTTATTTTTTTGATAGCAGACTTTGCAATCCTTCCTAACTCCTGTTAGAACGTTATGCAGCTTTTCACTTAAAGGGATATTTTCGGAATCGCAGGTTGAAGTGAAGCTCTAGCACGTGTCTGACGAAAATCTCCAGTCAATTGCCGAACTAAGGTTTTCATATACCGCAAGTGATTAAGCGGCTGTTCTCCTCAGCTGTTTAGTGAGATACACATTATCATAATATTATTATATATTATAAACCAAACAAAATAATGGTTCGATAAGTGAATGAAGAGGTTATTGATATTGTGAGGGAGAAAAAAGTCTATCCTTCAGTGCAATATAAGTTTAAGCAAATAAGGACCTTCAAATGAATTATTACGATAAGAAGTACAAGCAAAAAATATATGGGTTGATTAGGTACACATCCAGTCATTTTGCCATGGCTGTCAAGTTCGAAATGAGACCAAAAATGCAGTTCGCTTTATGGTGCCGCACTAATCTTAGATAAGCAATTTTAGCGTAGTTTGAAAGGGAGATAACATGATCTTTGTAAAATTATATAGGCAGTGCTTAGTAACGAACTTTAAAGAACAAGATCACATAAACATAAACAAGAAATCACCAGATAAGAAACCATAAATAGTTATCACCGCACATCGAATTTCCGCACCAAGCAAAGTGGTGCGGAATCCGCACCACTCGAGTTGCGGCATTACATCGTGTGGTGCGGAATCCGCACCTCTCGAGTGCAAAGGGTTAACCGCAGATAAGTAATATAGGCAGATAATGTATTAAAATGTGGTTTTTATAGCAACAGAAGAATCATTAGGTGGGAAAAACCGCATAGAGGCAACACAATACATAATCTACGAATGAATTCATGAAAAAGCATATTTTTTTTACTCATTCGAGCCCGCAACAAATGTCAAAAGGTTAAAATCTCAATTATTCATACATCAGCCTTGGATATAATATTAAGAATAGATAGATAGATAGTGCTGGAGCAAACTTTTCATTTGATGTATTAACTTTTATGGAAGGTTTGTATTTCTCAAGCCAGGAGAGATCTCTGAAGCTGATTCCACGACGAATACGATGCTTTTTCAGCGACAACAAAGCGACTGCAAAATCTGAGGCATTATGAGAACCTTAAGATAAATTGCAAGGTTTTGCTCGGGGGCTATAAATATACACGGCCTTTGTACAGGCCGCACCATATGACCGCAAGATATTGTTGTAAACTTGAAAGTTAAATAGAAAAGTAATAATGCGAGAGTGGCTTGCGGGCCAGAACACAAATTACCCGGCCATACATTTAACTTTAGTGCGAGGCACCTTCTGGGAACAGGGTCACCTACTAAATACGTCTATGCAGCATGTATAGATATAATTCGAGTAATGATAGTGAGTGTTTCTGACATTTAACTGACTAACCGAGGTGAGGTCAAAAGGCTTACAAAGTAGCTTGTTTTACATGGGGTCCCATGCTCGAATCTAAACTTTACAATTTACTTGAATTCACTTGATATCAAGTATTAAATTAATTCATCAATTCATTTCAAATCAGAGCATGCATTTTTATTTGATGATTGTAAATGTATTATAATAACTATAATATTTTCATAAATAAAATAAAATATTTTAAAAGTTATCAATGACACGCAAACCTGGTTGGAGACGCAATTTCTTCGAACCGCATTTTGACATACTCATTTAATACTTGCGCCCCTAGCTTTGTAACTAGTGGGGCGGTTAATTGAATTTTATTTCCGTTTATTTAAGCTTGAGTGTTTTTCAATGATGAAGTTCAAATAGAATAAATAGATTTCTTTGAGATAATCTTGTTTCATTGTTAGGAACACTATTGCGATGTATATATAAATATCGTGTATTTCCTCTTTTTTAAATATATATAAATATTTTATATACTAAGGTTTTGTGAACTTTACTTGCACCCAAAAACTGTTTTTTCTTGTTGATGATCCCGTTGATTGAGGGCCTAGTCCGCATAATCGAGATTTTTTGATCATTTTCTAGTCCGTTTTGCGAAAAATCCACTGCACCAATCGAAAAAATTTAAATGCAAAAAGTTTGATATATCCCTTCTTCCGAATAAAATATATTTTTATTTCTTATAAATTTACTATTAATATGATAAATATGTGTTTTTCCGATTGAAGTGTAGGAATTTGGAGATTCATCTGGTCCAGTTTACAAGAGTCCTAAACATTTAAAAGTTTTTTTTTCAATTGAAATTGAAAGATTAAGTATACACCATGTGCGCCTTATTATTTTAAAAATTAAAAAAAAAAAAATCTTCAACAATCTTTGGTTTTGAAAAGTCGTCATTTTATCCAATTTTTCAACATCTTCAAGATTTTATTTTACCCTGAAAATTGACGTTAATTAAATATTAAAAAATAGATAAATATAATTTATACTTTTTTCAATACTCTATACAAAAATCAACTTTCGATATAATAAAGTGACAATTAAATTAATTAAATGACACGATTTCGCCAGGTAATGGACTGCCTCTGGTGTGCCAACCAGACACCAGAGGCAGTCCAATCGTGTCGGACTCTTGTAAAATGGACCAGATGAATTTCCAAATTCCTACACTTCAATCGGAAAAATACCTATTTATCATATTAATAGTAAATTTATAAGAAATAAAAATATATTTTATTCGGAAGAAGGGATATATAAAACTTTTTGCATTTAAATTTTTTTGATTGGTGCAGTGGATTTTTCGCAAAACGGACTAGAAAATGATCAAAAAATCTCGATTATGTGGACTAGGCCCTTAAGAATTAATAGATGCATCGAAAATGTACTTCATGTCATACTATCGAATTATTTGATTGATTGAATTCAATTTTTTACGAAGCCTTCTAGTACACTCAGCTTTACAAAGGGTCTCCGTAAAACCTCGACAGTCATCCATCACAAGGCGGCGGTCGCTCTTTCCAAGCGACACGCCGTAAATAACGTATTCATGTAGACCGAAATACATGCAATGATATAACAATGGAGGTCTTTGATGTGTACCGTTCATGCATCGCGCGGTACCAGGCCGCGTCTTGTTCTATCAAAAATCTTACAAAGGCACAAGCGGAATAAAGATCAAGTGTATACCGAATATTATTATATGCGCGATGTGCCGAGGCGAAGGGGAGCTCTCTGTCTGGAGAATTCCGAAGGAAAATTGGCATCTAGCTATGCTTTGAGCATTGTTGTACTTGTCTTTATTGTGAAAATACTGCAATGGTTTTAGGGTTATTGGTGAGTTACAATGTACAAAAAAAATGCGTTTGTCTTAATAAATTATGATACTAAAAACATTTTAGAAGCAGAAAATATGTAAACTCATTTTTCATATTAAATCTAATCGAACAAATCAATTTAAATGAGAATATTTTGTATTTGTATGAATATTTAATCAAATTATAATGAAATTACATATACTGAGATATAAGGTATTTTATACTGCGATGTTTGAGTTCCCATACAAGAATTCAGAAATATTATTTCAAATCCAATTTTCTGGGCACGAAAGTGTTTAACAGGGCGGTTTTAGCCGTCGTTTTTGTTGATATTTTTAGAGAGTTTAAGAATTTCTGTTGGGTCCCAGGGATGACGAGAGTATTATTTCTTGGCTGTGGTAAGCATATTTCGTTTTGAAAAGAAAATGTTCTGTTTATATAAATTACCCACGCGGCAGCGAAACCTGTACACCCGCTCGTATTCAGGCAACTTCTTGGCGATATGTAGTGAAGTTTGTCCTTCATATGATGTGGAACAACCTTGGTGATATTCCAACTGATAGATAATCCAAGTTTTCAATGAAGTCTGACCTTGACCGACCGCAGACAGGTGCCAATTGTAGAAATTGTGCCAAAAACGATCTTCATCTGAAACTTCCGTAAGGTTCTGAGAACTCTGTGTAACTTTGTCTTTTCAACCCAAAGGTGGAGATTGTTTGAACGCTAACTTGAAAATGTTTAAATGATAACAATTCAAAAAATAATTTTCATGAGCTAAAACATACGGAGTCTTTCGGATAGATGTTTTTCAAAAAATATTATTCTATGTGAAGGAAGACGAGAGAATATATGCCATTAGGGTGAATTACTGTCGCATTTGTTGTGGATCTGTAATACAGCGTTGTAAGTGCGCCACAAGGCGAGAGGGTCTTGTACAAAGTGAAATGGGAACGTCTAGGCAAGTGGTTCATTACACCGCAATAAACTTTCGTGAATTAAAGGCAGTAAAATTATTTACATGCGTCTGCGGCTCTGCTCCGTCGGTGGGCCAACCCTTGTACGGCCTCGCAGGTAGCTAAGGGTAGCTCCTGAAAATTTAAAACGTACATATTGGATTTGCCGTGGGTTGAATGTTAGTTCTATAGCTACTGGGAAATGTAAACGGGAAAATTAAATATGTTTTGTGTGATTAATTGCTCGGCTCGCGAGCGAATGGAGATGTGTTAGGGTGATAATGAAATTAATGTTTTTAAAGAATAATTAGTTAGTGCTTTGTGCGATTCTCGCAGGAACAAATTCATGATTTGAAGAACCTCCAAAAAGGAAAATTATTTTATATATAAATATCACCGTGCCATTTTTTTAATATATCAACCCATAAACGACAATAGAATTGGATACAAAATATTATTTCATAACTATAGTGTAATAAAGATTGTTTACATGTTTTTATGAAAGTGAATATAACAAAATTTAACAAAAGTAGTAAGTCTTTGGTTGTTTTAAAATTTATTTATAAAATTCTGATGAAATTTTTCTTTTCCAGCATTAAAAAGGTCAGAAGATGAACGTTAAATTTTATAAAAACTACCATAGAAAAAAAACTTTACACGAATATAACTGACTATATTTGAATAATTTTGCGTATGTTTTTGACTACCACAATATTTGTTAACCAAATACAATATTGAAAATAAACTATCCTTATGGGGCGGAAATTTTATTTATTTATAAACATATCAGTCTGATTTGTAATTTGCAAAAGTCAATATAAAAAAACCTGATTTTTCTGCATCCTTTATTTATTAAAAAATAAAATCAATACCGGTTTAATATACTTAAAGAAATAATTTTTATTATTGGTTAATTTAAATTGAAATGAGTACAAATACTTCTTCATATTAATGTACACATATAGTATATAAATATTTATAAGTAATTAGATTAAACAATTCTATTGAAAACAATAATATTAGTTAGGTTAAAAATAAAATTTACAAAAAAAACGGTAGAAAAATCTTGATTGAATATTTGATGAAAAATTTTAGAGTAATAAAAAATAATGAACGAAACGAAATTAAGCCCACGGAACAAGTCTCTTTCCGAAATATAGAATAATAGAGGTTTGATGAAATTTCGGTATACAGATGCTTAACCAATATCAAATAAAATTTTATACCAGTAATTACATTTCTTTGACCAAGCAAATTTATTCCGATGAAAAAAACGTACCAAATTTATTCATACTTTAAAAATCGATAATACAAAATAAAACGTAATACGATACAGTTTAAAAAGATGTCAACACAGAAAAATTATTATCCGCAGTAAATCAAGTAAGTCTTCACGATCTAAGGAAAATAAATTCCCCGCAGACAAATTTATGCTGAATAAACAATCCACCCAATGTCCTCCTTCCGCCAAAGCCTCGCGGAGGTTTTTTTAAAGAGCCGAAGCGTTTTACCAGCTCGGTACCGCGGACTCGTGCGCCAGGTATCCCGACCATTCACTTGCGCTTTTTTTCAGACAATCTCAACGGGCCATTCGTCGGTCGTTCGTTGCTCAGTATGCGATGTGCGTGGTATAAAACGACGTGAAGACTGATGAATAAAACATGGCTTTTTTACAGCTCGCGGCGGTGGAATCCAGCCGAGAAGCGTCGGCGTTATGGCGACCGTAATGCTCCCGCCTTCTCCGACTCCCCTGGTATATCATAACTGATTATACATAGCTTAGTTTATACGCCGTTTGTGTGATTGATGTGCGACAGACAGACGCGTGATTCTAAGGACCGCACTCGCTTTGGAAATTATGATACAGTCGCGACGACGCGAGTGAGTTATGGCAGGCTCCTAAGCCCGTCCCGGTTTATGCCCCTCTGATAAAAGTATCGATTTTAATATCTTTTCATACCACATTAATGACTAGCATGTGTTTGTTTTGGCTTCAGAGTTCACAAAGTTAGACGTAAACGTGACATCTAATTTGTGGTGTGTATTGTGTGTACTGAGTGTCTTGAGTTTTGGGCGCTATGGTAAAAACACATTTAAATGAATATTGTCTTACGAGTATATCAAAAAAATACCTCCACAATTTACCCTGTAAATAAAAAGATATTTACAAAAAATTGTCTATACTTTTCATAAAAAGATAATCATGGAAATACATTTCATCTGCGTGAGTTTTCGATTCCCGAACAAAAAAAATATATAAGGAAATCTCCTGTAATCAATCTTTTCTTAGTACACCAGATGTATTGCTCTTTTTTTATTTGATAATTGTAGAATCCTAGAATAAAAGCATGTAAACATGATCTGAAAACATTTTTTTAATGAAGCTTTGAGCTATTTATTTAAGTGTGATGGTTATATAAAAATATAAAAAAGGAAAAACAGCTGTGCCTCGGAACACGAGTTGAATGGACTGATTTTTTTAAGTAAAAAGAAATATCATTGAGATTTTTTAAATTAGCTTAAAAATGTACAACTAAAGTAAAATGAAAAGACAAACATGATTAAAATAAAAATATAAGAGAATTCAGTTAGCAGAAAGCAGGTTATATCTTAAAATTAAGGAAGCGCTGTTTGCTGAATTTTTTATGATTCAGGTCAACGAACTTCGGTTTGAGGCAATAGTCTTTTGAGTTTATTGACATTAGACAGTTTATTATTAAAAACGGAAACATTTGTAGGTACATATTCTATGAAATCAACAAAAAAACGATGTGATATTTAACAATATATTCAATGAAGTAAATCAAGCATGCCACTAAAGAGCAACCTTGAGTTATCAATAAAAACGAATTTGCAGATAAGAAACTCAAGACCTAAATATAAGAAAAAATACTATTTAAAAAAAATGTTATACGATATGTAAAATTTGTAATTAATAAAATAGTCACTGTAAAATAACACTGTGGAACAAAAAAATAATAGATCTGTTCGCTGTCGACAAGCACACGCGTCATTTTTCAAACACCAAAAATAAATACAGCAAAAAAAAAAAATATTGTAGCCTCGAATAAAAAAAACCAGATTATCGTCCTTATACGTGAGATTTGCAGTAAATATTTGTGATACAAAACCAACCGTCATTACAGGAGTCCGAGCTGACGTATGTTTGTGCGCTTAGAAAAATTAGATCAGACTGTAAGTCCGCACAAATCTTGTTTTCATTTCCTCTGTGTCCACAAAAAGGAAAGCCGCCCTCGGTCTCCTCAGCCTCTTCATCCCTCTTGGCTCTTTATCCGACCCCGGCGAGGAGGCCGACCTGCCCGACACGTGTGCCGGTCGATCAATCGCAAACGTAACAAATAGACTAAGCATATTATGTGGTATCAGACACACTACACGAGAATACAAACAGGTTTATTTAATTTAATTTAATACCTTCATATTAGATTAAATTCTCACCATTTTACGGTCTAGTGATACCGTATTTGCATGTGAATAAAATAATACTTATTTTGAATTCTCTGAAATGTATTTACAATAAAAAAATATATGTATTCAACAACAAAATAAAACCGTTACTATTTTTCGATCGCCTCTTTTATCGCATTTTTCAGAGCATATGATTTTCTTTTATTATTTTAAATAATTCATATAGTCTATTATTGTAATAATAACATTCGTGAACTATTGTACTATTTAAATATTTTATATTTTTTTATTTCAAACTGAATTAGTTTACATAGAACATTTTCTAAAAAAAAAAATTACGTGTGCGTGGAAAAATCAGAGAGCCGACTTATTTTATGCTCGAAAAGAAGTAAAGATAATTTTTTTTCCGTTTGAAATAATGTGTTTTTCGCTGCGAATTCGCATACAAAGAAGAGAGAAAATGACGAATTATTAAAGTTGTCAACAAAAGTGTAATGAAAAAGGAATAAAAGAAAACACTAAATACATATAAGGAGAGACAGAAAAAAACTTAGTGACATGCCGATAAAAAAGAAGTTTAAAGAGGTAAATGTTTTCTTCGTATATCTGCCCTCTCTTTTTCAATCGCACTGTTCCCTTTCTTCTTCTATAGTTTGTTCGCGCAAAGATAATACTCGCAACAAAATATTACAAGTTTATAGAACAAACAAAAAAAAAACAATTTATGTTTACGGTAACGTGTCAAGTGCGACATTTTGTATTTCACTTATAAAACATTTAATTTATTTCAAAGTTAAGGAAGAAATAAAGACCACTTAAATTACATCAGTGAGGTCATAAATACGTGACCGTTGAAGCAAACCTTTTTTAATAGCTTAAAAATACATAAATCTAAAGGTAAATGTATACATAATATTACACAATCATTGTATACCCAAGAAATAAATAGATGAATGCAAAAAAATATTACTTATAAAGTTTAACGTATAAAATTTAATAATTTATTTAAATACTTATATAAGAAACAAGAGATACTTTCTGTAAGTTAAAATAACACAAAAAAATGAAATCTTTATATTTCACAATTTAGAGTCATTATTTTATATCACAATATAATAAACGGTTATGAATAGAAAATTTTCTTATCATTTAAAATATTATAAAAGCTTCAAAAGTAATAAATTTTAAGTAGTAAAATTTTACTATTAATATGAGGTAAGTTTTATGTAGTGGTGCTTATCTATTCCCTCCGGCCTCGTGTTTAGAAGGCTCTTTGTAAAAACAATGCTGTATATTTAAAAAGTTAAATAGTTTATTTTAAAATAAGTTATTTAACACTGAAAAAGGTATTTATAATTTATATAATCGCTTGCATAGATACAAAATTTTATATGAAGCGTAAGATAAATATATTGTTTAAGTCTGCATTAAACGAATTCATCGAATGAGATTAATTATGATCGTTTGTACTGTGGTTAAAATTAATTTTCATGTTTGATCATTCCAAATAAATACTTTCGGTCTTATTTATTTATCCCAGTTAATTATTTTCAATCTTTCTACTTAATTAGTTTGTAATCAATACCCAAACACTATTAGTAAGTTTAAAATAGTAGAAAATAACAGTGCAATATTTAAATACAATACATGTTTTAGATACGAAACGTAAGATTACTCTTTTCTATTGATAATTGTGCAAAAAAAAAACCATTTGAATTTATGTATTTTTTGAACAGACTACAATTTTGAAGGACGAACCTGCCGGAGCAAAATGCTCTCCCCGCTCGGCGCACAAAAACTCTATCCTAAGCTGTAAGTCTCCCATAACCGACTCAATTATCATAAAGGGTTGATGGTAAAACTACCCGCTTCTTGTATGTGACATTCCAAATGATTTTACCAAACACTCTTCTCAGACAAGCCTCCGGACGGCGTCCTTGTCTAGAGCATTGCGAGCGGCAGCCGCTCACGCGAGACAGAGGCGGCGTAGGTCGCTTTTCACCCCTTCAGACTGAGATGTTAGTGCAGAGTAGGCTTGAATTTAGTGGCCTATTGGAAATTGTATGTAAATTAGGCTTTAGTACATTCGGGGGTGCAACGCTATCGGAATTTAGTATTGCTTACACAGGATTTTGCGGAATAACAAAGTAACGTTTAAAATGAGGGCCTGATGTCGTTTGCGGTATAGCCGAAATTTTACTGTTGTTTATGAGTAGTAATTTGCGATGGTTCGACAGTTACCCTGTTATGTTACAGGCTCGATGACACTTCCGGTGAATTTTATATTTGTTACTACAGCATTGAATCAATATGCTGTATAACACCAGCTTAGATAGGTCGTAAAAATTATGCGATAATAAATTATGATTTATTATTATTAAAGTAATATATTTTTTTCACCCTAAACTTAAACATTTAAAACAGTTTAACTTAAAACAATTGATTTAATATGGTTTTAAGACTTGGTCAAAATTTATTATTGAAATCTTTTTATTATAAATTGAGCGCAAATAATAATATTTAAAATATCAGTTTTTTTGTCACCCAATTCAGCCATGGGTAATTTTTAGAAAGGTGAAAGAATTATCCTACGAAAAATAAAACCAACAAAAGTGTTTTCACAAAATGTCTTTGTTCTACACATACACTAGTTCTTTTAAATGTGATTTATATAAAAATAAAATAATTTGTACTATTTTCGACGCAGAGAAAACAATTTCTAAATATATCTTCAGTCTAAAAACTTGGTCAATTCAAAAATGCGATATAATTTTTTTATTTGTAAAGTTTTTTACGATTTTATGAATAAAAGAAAATTTATAAATATCATAGATTCAAGCATAAAAACTTGCATTTGATGCTAAACCGACATGATGTATCACATTTTATTGATCGTAAAATATCAGTCATTTTTATCGCCGGTTGAGTGTTCGTATATTTGATAATAAAATCATAAACGCCGGGACTCAAAAAGCGCAAAATAAACGTTACTTAGGGACAGTGAGATGCGCTCGGAGATTTCGTTCAGAGCACATTTGTATAATGCGGGCATGAAAATTCCGCCAGTCGAGAGGCAGAGCGGCCAGGCCCGTTGGATTTCACTTAGAAAAGAATCCGCGGATCAAAACGTACGTTTGTTCACGTAGACAAATTATTTCCGCAAGACAGTATCAACAATCCAATTTTGCACAACAAACACTCGCGGAGTTTGCACAGGGAAGGAGCTCCGCGATCGCGCCGAGAGGACCATCGCTTACGGCCGGGGCGGAGGATAAAAGAAGCGGCCAAAGAAGCGAGCAAACAAACACCTGGTCCACGACCGGATGCCGTAAAGAGCTGCAAAAAATAAGACAAAAACGTGGGTTTATCACAAATTGGATAACTACGACGGGCGAGCGGGTCCTCACCCCTTCCCGCCGCGCACTCCTATGATTGATGAGAATGAAAAAAATCTCTTTCGCAGAGAACGGCTTTCATGTTTGTTTCGGTGTATCTCGTGACTCTGCGGAGTGCCCGCCGCTTTATTTGGCAGGCGAAGAAATTCATTCTATTCCCCCTTTCAATTTGGGGAACCCGAGAACAAAGATGCGCCGGGAATGATCTTAAATCAAATACGCCAGCCGAGAGATGCCGCCTTCTTGTTTGAATTATCAAATATTAACGGACAGGAATGTATGATTTTACTCCCGAATGCAGCACGAGGCTACACGCAATATTATACCGATTTCATTGTACAATTTAGAGCCAACTAGAGTATCAATTATACATTTATACGTCTGAAAATAATTTACTGTTATAATGATAAAAGTATCTTTGTATTTTGTCTTCACTTTAAATTTATTAAAATTATTTGCATTACTAGTTTCGACCCAATACACCGGGTCATCATAAGATGCATGACTAAGGTCATTATCACGATCTTCACGAATCAAATGCCTTGTCCCTCAACAATATTAATTTTCTATTGTTTTCAAATTGTCCATTGAATTTAAGTAAAAAAATATTTGAAGATATGATAATACAAAAGTTGGTTAGTGAGTTTACAAAAAACAAGGAAGAGATAGGAGTGAGTGATTTTGGTACAATTTAGTTTTACTGTCGAGTTCAACGAGATTGTTTTACGCGGGGGCTTGAAATTTAAAGGATTTTTCAATTGGTAGGGTATTGACGCCGTTACTCCCGGTAGACCCAGTACAATAAACTTGTTGAAGGGATGCTTCCTGAAATCCTTTTTCAGGGTCTACTCCGGCCTACGAACCGGAGAGGAAGGACCCGAGAAGGTTTTACGTATGCGTATTTTTGGGTTTCAGTCTCACTGCAATCAGAGAAAGGTAGAAAATATATTTGAAATCCTTAAATAAGTTGGTTTTTCCAAGAAAACTTTTCAATTTATCAAAAGTTTATATTCAACATTTTTTAGAAACCATTTGTATAAAAACAGTTTTCAGCTAAAAGTTCTCAACATCAGCAAACCAAAATTTTTCTGAACTACTGCAAATTTTGTTAAAAAATAATTAAACACGTAAGTACGATTAATTGTTATTTTTAAATAATTCACATATTTCAACAATTCCATCAAAAATTAATATCTACAACAAAAACTTACCTGCTCAGGTAATATTTTGATGACGTTGTAAAATGACCTAGTTATGAGATTCATAAAAAAATAATTACTTTTTTAAATGCAGAGTTGTTGGTTACGCTCGTCATTGGATTATCGCGTTCTTCTGCAGGTTCGTTATGTCTATGAAACTTTTCTTAATCAAAAATGATATAATAAAATAATAATACATGGGATATAAATACTATATAACCTGGAGTTTCCCAAAAGTTTAACCATGTACTTCCAACATTTCCCAAGAGATAAGAATAAATTCTACCAAAGATCGACTAGATAGGAAACTTCTAGATTGTTCCGGAGCATTTGTTGGATTGACAAAATGGCCGTACATCTGCGGAGTCATTGAAGACGCTTACCTTTCTCGGAATTTTTCGGTCATTTCATTTTTACATTTCAATCTTATTTATCATGGATGACCTATAAATAATACCGTTTATTAAAAAAACGTTCGTTATAAGCAAAAATATCTGTTTTCAATTTCATTTTTAAATTGAATTTTATTACAAATTCATTCCTTTTGTGTTACTTTTGCATGTTTAATAAACAGCATTATTATGCTTTTTAAATTGAAAAACCAGCTATTGCAAATATAGGAAATTATAATTTTTATTATTAGATTGATTAAAATCAATTTTGTTCATGACAAACAATTTTTTTATTGAGTTAGACATTTATTCGCCCGTAACATAAAAAATATAAATTCAAGTCTGTCTGTTGGTAAATTGATACTCGATAAAATATACGGATAGTAATGACGAATAAATATGAATTATATTTTTATACTTTTTGAAATGTTATTATAAATATACTTTATCATTTTAATAATTCACCACTCACTTAATTTCCTTAAAAAAATAATGCGATACATTACATAAACGTTTCAAAATGTCAGAGTTCAAATTGGACTTGTTTTTTTTTTTTTCATATGATTAATAAAAAAAAAAGAAGATAAACAGAAGGTCAGTTTGGGTTTGTAATGCCCACCACTTATGCTGATGAGAAGCGCCTGGGCAGCCGGATCGCCAACCCCTTTTGGCCTCGCCCTACCCCCTCGCACCTCGTCGCCGTCCGAACTCATTTAATAAAAGATAGGGGGTTGTATTGCCAACCCGCTTCATCCCTACACGAGACGCTATCACCTGGAGACAGGTACATTCAATATTGATGCAATGATATACGATTTAAAACTCTACGCTCATGATGTTATATTTGGCGGTTATTGTAAATTATGTTGCATCCTTGGGTACTACTTTTTTTTGTAATACGAGAGCGGTCCGATAAGTACTACAAGAGATACTATCGTGTAGTACATTCTTGTAGACAGCTACTGTCAAAATTTCATCGGACTCGTAGTTTTGTGCGAATTGCTCCCCCATCCACCGTATTCTCCAGATTTGGCCCCGTGCGATTTTTTTATTTGTTTCCAAACTTGAAAAAGTCACTCGCCGGGCAAAAATTTAAGTCGAATGAGGAGGCCATCACCACCACGGAGGCCTACTTTGCACACCTCTAATAAACGTATTTTACAGATGAGTTATAGAAGTTGGAGGATCGCTGGGTCAAGTGTATCGAGCTAAAAGAAGACTATTTTGAGAAATAAATCGCCACTTTTCTAAAATATTCGTTTTTATTTTGTAGGCTAAGTACTTATCGGACCGCCCTCGTACTCTTCTTAGTTCAATGTTTAAATCATGGTCCCTGATTTATTTTAAACAAATACAGACAATAACAGTAAGGGCATTAAAACATTTATATCTAAGGACTGATATAATGACACAGAAATCATAGTATATACATATTTAAATATGACAACTTCAAAAAATATATAAAAGTACCGACATTCTGTATAGATTTCTGTTTGGTAAATATGTTCATATATAAATATTAAAACTAATTAATGTGCAATATGTCTCTTTCAGGTTTTTTTTGAAATATACATAATATTAATTTGATGCTACTTTAACCTTAATGTTGGGCTTTAGGTGAATCGTGTCAGGTTTTCATCACAAGTTACATAAACATTTAATTATTAATAGCTGTATAAATAGAGTATTTTCAACGTTTTATGAAAATATACATTAAATTCATATTAAACATGGAATCCTTAAAATGTATAATATGAAGTACATTGCGTGTTAAATTCTACTGTTTTTCTTAGTTTTCGAGGATAAATTTATATAATAACATTTAGTAAAGTTTGAAATATCCTTCTTTTGATAATAATTTTAAAGACCAAATTTATCAGAAATTAAAGTTTATGCATAGTTTTTTAGTATATAAAGGTCTATAGTTAGTTATGAAGTAATCTCAAATGATTGCAAAAATACAACGTTACTTGGATATCTGCTAATATGATTACCTTTAAAAAAAATTGATCATTTTATGATCCAAAAGTGTTAGTAAAGAAAAGAAGATCTAAAATATCTATATAGATATGATTTAAATATTAAATATACAAAATGTTTTTATTGATTTTAAAATTATAAGTCAATTTTCTATCGATATTAAATAATTAACATTCAAATGAATAGTAGATTCATTTCAATAATAAAAAAACTTGTGATGCAATGGATAAAAAAAATACGCAGTCGCTTTATATTTATCCGTGGAAATTCTATTTAACCGAATGATATAACCGTAAGGGGTTCTAAATTATTCCAAAAATCCCAAATATCACCGAAGTGTCATGACGTCAGAATGTTATCACCCGAGAATTCGGGTCGGCCGGTCAGCGATAGGCTGAGATTGGGGCAGCCCTGAATATTTAATGGAACGATCATGTTAAGTGCGCGCGCCCCGCCTAGGGCTCCCGGAAACAGGGCTGCCAAAAATAAAATCGGTGATCATGTGAAAATTCGCTTTTTCATAAAGTTTGATAATTAAAAAAAAAAAAAAAAAAAACTTCAAAACTACTCATTGATACAAAAAAATATTTAAATTAATAGTGTTCAATATTTTTTTGTCTTTTATAAACATACGCGTATATTTCAATAAATATTTTGTGTTTTGCTAATTTAACGCTTAAAGCTCTGATAGATTAAATCAAGAGCTCGATAGTAACAAAAAAAATGTCTATTCTCATACTAACTTTCATTATTTTTTTAAGGCTTGATTTTTAAAAACTAGTGTCGACAGTGGTTTTTATGATAAAAAACTGGGATAAAAAATTTAGAAACTTGGGCGATGTGAAATCCGTCTAATTCCGAGCTTAATCCCGATGTGTTCCATTATGAAATAGGAGACGCACTAAAGGGCAGACCGAATTGGCAAATCCACGTCAGATAATGGCCCGACCTAGAGGCCGCCCAGTGCGGAGTCCGATAACCTAATGATGTTCGGTCAGGGAGAAAATAAGGGCGACCGCTGGGGGAGCGGGGATATTTTAAAACAACCCCATTTACATGCGCGCCTAATGGAAGGCTTTATTATTCTTTTTTATTTAAATGCAAGCTGCAATTTATTTTAGGCACAAACACTCATACTTTGCCCAACTGAAATACTTGAGAAACCTGAAAAAATAGTACAATATAATAAAATAATTTTTTTATTAAAATTTTATTGAATTATTAAAATTTTAAAGCCATGCGTTATATATACGGTATAACTGTTGTAACGATGAAAACATAAATAAAAAAATAATACGTTGTACGATCGTATGAATATTCATTAATATTCTTAGATTTATATATGTAAGGCTTAACGGCTTTAAATACAACTGAAAGTTTATCTCTGTTATTACAGTGCCTTTGGGGTTTTGTACTAATCCATATATTTTATAACGCAATAAATAATGAAACTAAACACCAGGATTAATCTCCCATCCCGGACATGAGATTCCGATTCCTTCAGGACCCTGAATTAAATGTCTAATTTTAATAGCAACCTGGAAGAAAACACAATCTTTTCGAGGAAAAGATTAATATATTTAAATCGAAATTCAGGCATGCTTTAAGTTGTTTTATAGAAATTCTTGTTTTTTTTACATTTATATAAAATACGCAGTTAATAATTTTTTTTTTAAAGTTCAAAGTTTTGGTTGTTTTGAGTATTGTTAAAATATCTATTGAATAATTAGTCTACAAAAACTTATTTATTTTTTCTATATGAAATGATGCGAGCACCCAATAATATAAAATAATAAAATTACTAAAACTCTTTTTACAATCATTATAAACAAATCGTGTCTATTTATATTATAACATTTAATTATTATTTGGTGTTATCATTGTTATTAAAAATAAAAATGAATTTTTCAGTATTATGCTCAGTCTTCATTTTTCTGATACTACTGTATCTTATGAGACACTGCATAGGTCTTTTTAGAGTGTACAGCCGAAGCAGAAGTAAAAATACATTTTTTGACAAAAACACCTGAAAACTTCAAGTATTCATGCAGCTTTTCATATATCATAATTCTGGCGCTATTAATATATAAAAAAATAACGCATCAAATCTCATACTTCGGTCCACATCCGGTCACAGCCCACGGCACCACCTTGTGGTTATCTCCGCCCCGCGGGCTTATCTGACGTCACGTGACGTCACTAGGGGAGGCCTCCATCCCTTAGTATGTCGGTCCACGTCTCGGGGCGACTAAACGATTATTGCCTTACAAGGGGTGCGACCCTGCAATCTATACAGCGTGATATTGCCGGTCTTTGATGAAACTTAAAATATGATTTGTCATAATAGAGCTGATCGAAAATACAATCGTAATATTCTCTCAGCTGAAAGGTAAATGTCTTTTTAGTGTTATTTTATCTATTTTGAACTTATACTATTTCATATATCAAAACTGAACAAATAAAATATTTTGAATTTTTTAATATTTATAAATTATTTAGTTGTATTCGGTAACTAAAAAAGAAATCAACATATGGCTTACGTTGTTTAAAATAAACCATAAATCAGACAATCTCAATTTATTAAAATACTATCTTATCAAATTACAAAAACCGTTTATAAACACACAATTAAAAAAAGTATGCTTTTTCGTGATTCAGTAGTTTCAATACAAATGAGGCCATAAATTTAAAAAAAATATATTCAAGGTGTTTTAAGGCAAGTAATTCATTGTTAGATAGTTTTTATATTTTTAAATGTGGCATCATTTTTCAATGCCCATTAATAAACATGGAGTGATTTTTAATTAAAATTGCTTTAAAATTCAATTGATTCATTGATTGAATGATACTAAATATTCATGATACCAGGTGTAAATCTGCAAATCTCCTACCTGCTTGAAGTTAAAGCTCGCGTGCACTGCTCCGTGCAGGCACCTGGTGCCCTGTTAAGCACGTCTTACACGTACTCCGCCATCCCGGAACGGTATTAATATTCCAATCATATTACCTGCCATCGATTACCTCAATGCTGACTAATGAGGATGTCACACGATCATTATTTTAACATTTTTTGAATGTCTTTTTTGATTCAAACAACGCGTCGACAAGCAAACATGAAAACTACCGGCTTCAAGATGTCAGTAGGAAATAAAATTAATTTACTCAAAGCAAGTATTTGAATGAACACAGTTGTAATTATGTGCAGGAATAATAAAAAAAAGCACTCAAATTAAACAAAGGCAAAATATTATAGAATTCCCGGCGCTCGCCGGTTTGAAAAGTGATTCAGTTCAAAGGCTTCATATTTTTTAACGGGGGCGAAATTAAAATCCCGGGTCATGGCGACAAAGGCAAAAAATGTTGTTCTTGATTGACTGTTGTTTTTTTTCCTGTGGGAATTTTCAGATTCGTCCGGCGGAGACGTGCCGTCTCTTTGATTGTAAATGTGGACGTGTTCTTCATAATTCATGTCGCTATGTTTATTTGATCAGAACATTTTTTCAGGCGAAGCAATGGCTTATTGAAAATTGAACAGGTCTGGAGGCTTTTGATTCTCCAGAAAGAAGAATCTGACTTTTTATTGCGTCGCGACGCTTTGTGTGAATCTTTGACAGCGGAGAAATTCTACGAGATCTCTTTGTGCTCTTCTGAATAAGATCGCAAAGAATAATTATTTTTTAAGCTATAATTATGAATGTCAAAGTCTCTACGTGAGTATGATGAGAATTCTCCAATACAAATTGAATGTATTAAAATTGCGTATTCTAAAAACAGATATTTTTTTTAAGTATTCATTTATATTTTGTATTTTTTAATTATTTTTGTAATGGTTATAGTATCTCTGAGGAAAGGCACTTGGATTATTCAAATCGATGAAAAAATTAAAATAATTATTTGTAAAAAAATTTATCTATCTCAAAAAAAAAATCACTTCGAAAAACATAAAAAATGAGCAGCGGTAATTATTTCTATTGGTTCTCGTAAACTGGCTTCCAAAGTAGTTATAAATTGTTTGGAGTCAAAAAGTTCCCTGAACTTCAAATCAAAATAGTCATTATTGAAGTTTATAAACATTTAAAAAGGTATTACATTCTGCCCTCTCGAGAATATATTCCGGCAAACTTTTGGGAACTCCATAATTTAATTGTTACGGTTACTTTTCGTAAAAATGGAGAGTCAAAATTTTGTTTTTTTTTTTTACTCGACTTGAGCGAACGACATCTGGAACCTTAAATAATTTCATGAAACTCACTTAAGGCTGAATGGATTAATTTTTCATGAAGAATATTTTAAGTTTTTTAAATTGGTTTCATTAATACACTTTTTATGAGTTATTTGAAATAATAAATTATTATAGAAATATTATGCACTTTTATACCAACTTCGATAGCTTATTTTATGTTGTTAATATAATTATAATATTCACATTTGTTCTTGTATTAATAATCAGAAAATGAATTAATATTTTTTTATTAAACACAGAAAACAATTATTGGATAATATATTCATTACTTAACTAGGCCATTAGTATACTTTTTATATTTTCCATAATTTATTTTATCAAATAATTATTTGTAAAGGTAACTGATTTTTTAAAAATAAACTAATATTTTCTTGTATTCATTTAAATAATATGTTGATCTTTACACTTTTTAGTTGCAAGTTCAAAGTTTTGATTATAATATTTTCGATAAATGACGTCTTCAACAAGCATTCGTAAAAAAACAAGTATTTGGCTTTCAGATTCATGAGGCAGCAATAAATTGATAATTATTTATTGATTTTTTTATAAAATAAACGTCTAGTATTCATTTAAATGCAGAAATAACCATTTTAAATAGGATATAATTGTATAGAATATTGTTTTTTGAACATAAAGATTAAAAGATTATTCTTCGCATGGGTCACATTATAAAAATAAATCCAGATCTACTTTGTGACAGACTAATAAATTACTATAATTTATTCAAAAGTAATTACACAAGAAACGTCTCCACTAAGCATACCCATTAGCGTGAGAAAAACAAAAAAAAAATCTTATCGCAACAAACAAGACATCCTCGTAAAAAAACGAACGAGAATCGCAAAACGATTTATTCGCCGACTGAAAAAAAAAACCTCCGGGAAAATAAAAGCGTTGATTTCGGCAAGTGATTTCGCGTCGGCGGCACACGAGCGCCTCCTTATCTGCAGGGAGAATTCGGGCTTCGGGGTGGATTCCCGAGGACCTTCCAGCCCGACTCGTCGCTCCGAGGAGGCTTTGATCTCCAGGCTTTCAGCGAGACACGCTGGGCGGCGAGGTCCTGAAACGCGACCGACACCAGCCCTCGCGAAAGACATTCGCAGCTAATTCTATATTTTCCACGATACCGTTCGCAATTAAAAAAAAAACTATTCATAGTTTTGAATGTCAGAAGTCAATAGTTCCAGTATATTATTTTTATATGAAAAACCGCATTTAATATAATATTGATTTTTGTGAAGACCGTCTCACAGGAAGTACGATTTTGCCTATACAGGTTTGATTGAATGATTCGTTGGTATAATTGGTAATGCACCGGCCATGTAAGCTTGGGGATGTGGGTTGAAATCCTTTTTTTTGAATCAATTTTCAATATTTGAAAAAATGTACTTAATCATTATCCGCATTTAATACACATACGTTTAACTGTCCATTTTTCATTTATGAATCCAATTCAATTTAACAGATATACAATAAATTTCATACAGCTTTATATAAATATACTAACATTTAAACGACAAACTATTTTTATTTATAATATTCATTTTTATAATCTAACGAGCTAGATAAAATCCTTGAAATTATGCAAAAGCGCTCACAAACAAGAATGATTTTGCTATTAATTTTCGTTACTAAAAAAATTACCTGATTCATACACTTAATGCAAATATGAAAGCAGCCTTAATAATTTTTCATATTTAATAAATTTTAATAAAATAAATCAAATATGTAGAAGCTATGCTACAAAGTAAATAAAAGTTTTACGTCCATTTAATACAGCCTGATTCCCAAACAGAACTCGAGGGACAACCCCGCTGCACGTACATGCAGTAAGCCTGCTCGACGCGCCGCGCCAGCCCCTAATACGATCACGTTTCCAACTTCATAATTACACCACGAAATTTGCTTTACGCATATTTAGCGCATTTATCTCGAAAGGCTAATAACTAGAATAGCTTCGGCATGGCTTCCCATACAATTTTCTATCAGATCGGCCGCAGCATCTGACGTACCCGACACAGAGCTCCGCCCGTGGAGGCTCCTCCGTGCAGGCTACGTGAATGAGCTCAACTCACTTTAAGCCCATTGTATGACGATATTATGTAAGGAAATATTGATATATTCAAATTATACCACAATAGCTTTATATGCAAGTATTTTGCACTAAAATATCTATCATCATGCGCGTCATCAAGCTGCACAACCCGCAATGTATTTTTTTTGTTGCTGAGTAAATTGATTGAAAACTCTCAGAAAATGATAATTCAATTATTTCTACTATAAAAAAGCAAAAGAATCAAAATAAAACAACTTGAAAAAATGAACTCAGTGGGTTGCAATGAAGATTTTATTCGTTTTAAAAATACTCTGAGTGAATTATGCTTGCAAGTTGTGGTAAGTGACTTAATGTAATTTGCAGCATCCAAGAAATTGCTTTTGAATTTGAATGTTTCAACGAATCCGGTGAAATTTTTAAATTCGTGGGAAAAATAGTTATAATGATATTTTCAGTACCGGTGTTAAAACTTCAGAACCAGGAAAATAAGTAGTAACGCTGCCAAAAATATTTATCTTCTCTTTTATAAGGCTGTTGATTTATTATTGTGTTTAATATGAGTAAGATATTCAAATATGAAAATTCACTGATTTGTACATTTTTTGTAGATATTTCCAATATTCTTTAATACAAATATAATTGAATATATAAAAAATATTGAATATATAAATACTTAAATTCTGGATAGTGTTTTGTTTAACTCTATTTAACTCAATTATTATATGTTGTTTGTACAAAAGTATGATTCAAATAAAACGAATTATTTTAATTTGTTACTAATGAATAATTTTTTTGGTTTTAACGTGTATTGCAAATAAAAATTTTTTTTTGGGAAATTATTATAACAAAGTATTCAAAAGCCCAGTTTTTCAACGGAAAAAATACCTACTCAATTTTCAGAAAAATATTCATTGAAATATCATATGTATATCGTTTTTAAGAAAACCTTTAGGTTTTCTTAAAAGCGTTAAACCATAAATAAGTTTTGAAACAAAAATAAAAACTTTTTAAACTATTTATTCTATTTTTTTGCTAAGATTTACTTATAAATATTTTTTCCTGAACAGTAATCTTTAAAAACAAGGTTAACTTTTCCTAGTGAAATTCACAAAATTTGATGAATGTTAACATTTTCAAATGTTTGCTTTTATAGAACTTGACAAGGGATCAGCCAACAATATTGAAGAAATGTTTTTTCTTAAAGCTCTGAAATACGTGCGAGACTTTTCTATAAAAAATAAAACCCATTTAAGTTCGAGATAAAAAGTTATATCTATAGAAAAAGTCCTGGACGACTTTATCGTATATTCATTAGCCGTTATAAAACTATGTAGACTCTAATACTTGGAACTTTAAATGAAAAAAAAGGCTTCTTGTGAATTGTAGAAATCATATGAAAGTTGGAATTTTATCTTAGTCACGTGGTCAGCTACCTCACTAACTGAAATATAAAATAGAACTTTTGAAAATGTTTTGTACGAGATCACTTACAAAGATAAACCAACCCCTCAAGAAATCCCTTATATTATTATTTGATATGTAAGAATGACAATATTTAAAATTTCCCATTTTTAATATGATTTTAAAGTACAAAACTATCATTTTTAGGAAAAACGAACTATATCATGTTTATACCAGACTGAATATTTTTTTATTATAAATATTTTTATTATTTAAAAAGATCGTTTGTTTTCACATAAGCGAGAATCGATTTTATGTACTTAAAAGTACTTTTTTAATATCTTATCGAGCAATTTATCGTACATAAATGTTCATTCACTAATTTTGTAGTAAAAAAGTCAAATCAATTCACAAAAAAAAAAAATTATTTAGTTACTTTAAGATTATTGGTCGATGAATCCATGTTGCTGTTTTTGGGAATGTATCATTAAACAGATAAGATTCTTTTTCAGTCATTTTATATACACTTCATAAATATTTTTTGTATCAATTTTTATATTCCATAATAAATCATTAACAGTAAAAAAAATTCTTGCATATATTTAATCTCTGATATTCCTCAAATGATAAATTTTTTTATTTTTTTATTTTGCATTTGACTATTTACCACGCGAATTATATAGAAAAGTTTAGCAAAAATAAGGCTTGCGTCTGCATTGAATGCCGGCCTTCCATGTCTCGCCGAGGCTTTTACGGCTTTCATAGCACTTTGGCAACTTTCCGGCCGATTTCCCTTACATTTCATCGGCTCTGGTGAGCAGTGCGAGAAGGGGGCATGCCTCGCTGTACCCGCGATACTCAACTTACAGGAGAACTTTCAATATGCGTACATGCGTTATATGTATAAATATAAATGCTCTTATAAAAAATTTAAAAAATAAAAATACTTTTAATATTTTTTGAATTTTGGTCCTACCATTTAAACTAGCTGAATATAATTGCGATGAACAGTTCTTATTGAAAAAATATATATCGTTTGTCTAGATACATTATTCAAATAACTATGTTTGATAGTTCCATATACCAATAGATTATATAATTAATTGATAACGTTACTATAAAAAAAAAAATTAATTGGCTTTGTGCAAAAAATGCTATGTAGAGAATCTTAGACAAGAGGCGGATCATACAGCAAATTTCCATGTTGTAGCTAGAGCTTGTTTTTAAATCTAGACATACATTTCAATGACACCGTCTCATAAATAATAAAACTTTAATTCTACTCTGGAAATAAGAAAATAGAGTGAAAAAGGGTTTGATTCCTTGCCGCTGCTTATCTACCTTACATTACTTTTTATATACGAGTAAACTTAAAATTCCACGGGCGCATTTATAAGTGCAATATACGTTGCGGGAGAGCTTTATTTTGGGGGTGCAGAGTCGACAGCCTTTACACACTTTAGGGTTTACAAAATATATCTTAAAGTTTACCAAAAACCCTTGGAAAAGAGGGTTTTTTGAGATTCGAGAATATGTAATAAATCATATGCTATGACTTCTATTTAATTTGAATAAATGAAAAATCTACTACAAAAAATGTACTTTCCAGCATATTTTGCAATATTTCAATACATAAACTTTTCTTAGCCACATTTTTTTGTATTTTATATATATTCACGGTTTATATTTGGGTGTAAATTATTTTTTGATATTTGATTGAAAAAAATAGGTTTTTTTTATTTTTCGTACTTATTTCTATTTTTTATATAATTTAAAATTATGATGAATATCTAGAATACTTATTGTAAAACAGTTTCGTTAGCTTCTACCAATTTAAGAAAACTAATTTTGAACATAAATTATACCAATAATTCTGGTAAAGTTTTCTATTGTGACGATGTATTATTTGAATTAGCAGCTTTAGTTTAAACAGGAAACTTCGGAATCGTAATGTACCAAAGAAACAGTAATATATGTATTATTCAAGTTACTAACTTAGCTAATCTGTTACTGGTACTGTTGCTTGTAACACCTCGGAACCAAGATGAGATATTGTTATTTATAACGAGCTATACTTTTGATAAAAACACACTAGTTTAATTAACTTTTATGTTTAAAACAAAATGACTAAACTTTTTTGTATTATAAGCTTAAACGTTACATAAATAAAATAAAAGATTTTTACATTAATACAACATAGAAAGCTCTATGCTACATTGTATTGTATACTTATGTTCGTATAGAAATAAGTATAGAGTAAGCCAGTAATATATTAGCTGTTGGAACCTCAACAAGAAGTGTTTAAACGCAGTTTACTGTGCGTCAAAGGGCTGAGGGGCCAATCCACCTAAAGAGCCTTTCTTTGATCGGTAGGGGTTGTTTTCAACTACTACTATAAAACAGTAATATGGATTGTTTTATTGTTTATTTAAATGTGAAATAGAGAATTTGGTCATCAAATAAAAGTAATAATTTGAATACACAATATATCCAACTGGTCTTGTTAAAAATGTCTAAGAAGTATTTAGAAAAGACCATAGTAATTATTTATTTTGTATATGTTAAACTAACACGAAAACAAGCGGATAATATACTTATAGGACTTAAGTTTTATAAATAAAACTATAGGTACATTAGTTGTAAAAGTGTTTTTATTAGTAAAAATGATGCTAATCATCAAAACTGCCGTAGGCCAACGTTCACTATACATAGCAATAACTAAAAATGTAGTATAAGGCCTGTTTCTTTTTCATCGCTTTGCATATACATATATATGTCTGCATTCCTATAAATAACGTTGAGTAGGCCATAATTAGAATATTTAAATAGATCCAAATATATTTACATTTGAGACTTAAAAAAAATATATTATCATTATTGGGTTTCAAATAATACCTTATATTATTTCGGTTGAAAAAACAAAACGGGAAGCAAAATAACTCTAGAAAGTTAAAAGTATTGCCTTTAGTGTTGGTTCTGACAATTCGAAAGAGTACCACGAGAAGTATTGTTTGTTCTTCTCCGATCGCTTCGCGAGTGTTTTCACTTTGCTCACACGTTTTGAATGTACGGAATTTTCCAGATTGTACATCTGTCCACATTCCGTTTATTCTCTGCTATTGCCATAAATTTTATGTTGGCTGAGTCACAGGAACAGTAAATACAAAACTGTGTCCACAAGTTCAAGTATGTATTGTTTCTTACCTGAAAATTGAGTACATGAATTGTAAAATTCGTCAACTTTATTTGCTCAATAAATGAAAATAGCCGTCAAAATAGATTTTCTAGTAATTTTCAAACTTACTATCTCTTATGTATTTAAGCCGACAGTAAGATTCTGCCCTTAATTTTCTGCCGTTAAAATTTTAAATGTTTAATTTCAACGGTATGAAAAACGTTTTGATAATAATTGAATGATTTTACTATAATTCTTTTGTATTTATTAGTACGAAGACGTATTGATACGAATACAGACGCAAAAGATTGTGATTAGTTCCAACAACCAAAGTACCTACTTTTTAACAAAATAATACCTTTAAAGTGATATATTAATAATGATAAACAAATATATTCTTCATTAGGAAAGTCTGAACATAGATTATTTTTACTAATAGTGTGAATATAAATAAAAAGCAACTCTAATGAATGTTATTCAAATCTAAAGTCTATATTTACTAAGCTGCTTTCAGAGTACCGCAAAAGCACCTTTGGCTTATACATCATAGTATGGCGTATGTACACACTCCTAAGTTTGACTCCCTTAAAGGTTAAAGTTACAATTCTGGAAAATTTTATATACATTGACTAGAGTGAATAGAACAAATAAATCGATATTTTAATATAGCTTTTCACTATGATTTGCATAATAAATAATTTATAAAAAAAACAAAAGTTTAACAAAATTTTGGTATATGCTATATAAATAATATTGAAATATATATTTTATTTTGACGCATATTATAGGTTTACAGAGATAGCACATTTTATGTAAAACTCTGACCGGTCCTCTAATAAATTCTTGTACCAGCAAAATTGGCCTGTCTATAAATAATATAACAAAAAAACAATATGGAATAAATATTTATAGACGAAAACATTCGTTTATATTTTGGTTCAAAACGTCACGTCTTTCCGAGCGGAAAAAATATAAAACGAATCCGGAGCAAAAAGGATAAATATATAGATCTAGAACTTGGTCAAGGCTCAATAGTCAATAGAAAAATTAAAACGGCAAAAATGTTGACTAATTGAAATAAATTTAAAAGATTCTTAACATTTCACCATTACAAACTTATTAAATCTTTCTTAAAAGATGAATTTATTGTAGCCTATTTTATCAAAAGCTGAAAAGAAACATATTGCTTTATATTTATAAATTCGTAGCAAATTAGTTTTCTGACACCTTTATATGAAAAAATGTCATTCACAACAGTTTGATTGAGATAAAAATATTAAATCCCACAGACTGAAATTACTATATCAATTTAAAAAAAAAGTGTTTATTAAAAAAGTGATTGAATATAAAAAAAAACATATTTTCGATGCACAAACGGGTTGATAATAATAAGTACCCACGAGGCAGCCGTCCAGGGCAAACGCACCAAAGGTTCCTTCTCATATCGCAAATTGTATTCATTTGAATTCCAAAGACCCCCCCCTTGGACAGATTGTACGCGCCCGGAATGCGAATCTCGCCGATCTCGTTCACTTAAACCGATATCTGCAGCGCCGATCAAGATCAACACCCAAAACTACTTTGCATTACTATCATTGCGCAATTTAGACACTATTAAAAATAATACTTTGTTACTCATCCGGGAAAACAAAAAGCTTATGTCTTTAAAAAAATTATTCACACTATCACAAGTCTGATTAACTGATATCAGCAGGAGCGATCAAGACTAATAAATCAAGCTACTTTGCATTTTTTTATTTTTTTTCATATGTTTAGTACCTTGCTTGTTATGTACAAGGTTTGTCACCACAATCTGGGGAAACTTTCCAAACTAGTCAATCGAAATTGTGCTATATATGGGAGTGACTGAAGCTACACCCCCTGGTTTATCTTCTTTATGGTTCCGATGACACGCTTCAAGAAGCCATTCAAGACTTCATCAACTGTGGGTGTCTCGCCATTGACTTCAGGCCCTCCTGTCGGCATTGGCTCTCCAGTTGGTGTCTCTGAAGGCCAACGATGGGGCATGAACCCACAAGGTGGATCACTGTTTGTGGAGTAATATCATCACAAGGGCATGTGTCGTCGCTTTTCAAGTGGAACCTGCGGAGATAACTTCTCATCACTCCATGACCCGCAGGAGCTGGGTTGATTCAAAGCTAATCCCGCAGGTATTCCTGTATACAGCGGCGTCCGTAACAGAATCAAAGAACATCTTTGTTACGTTCCCTTGCGGAGAGCTTGTGTACCTTTCATTCCATGTGTCCATTGTAATTTTCCTCTGTAGATTTTTTGTGAAACTCAGAGGAAAGTCGCAAAATACACAATTCATTTATCGTATTGGGCTTGCATTACTATCATTGCACAATTTAGACACAGGAAAACAAATTTATGGGCAACCAGATTTGATTTTCGTGATCCTCAAACTATTCTGTTACTTTTCACGAAATATGTATAAATGTATATGGCAAATAAAAGATACATTTATAAAGTATATATCAAACTTGATTCACCCCTGTTCTGAAGTCCTTCAGCGAGTAAAATATCAAAGAGTCGCCGTATTGAGAACCACCCCCGCCCCTATTGCCGCTGCCGTCTCTCACCCTCACGTGCTATTTGTATCGGCGCCGTCGCCTGCTAGCGGAAGTCCTCCAACTGCTCCTGTAATGATGGCGGCTTTTCATTCAAAAAATGAGAACTGAAAAGATATAATTGGATGCCAGTTCTAAAATAGTGGTATTGAGAAAAATTGAATGCCAGTTTTGCCAATAAGTTATCACGAATACGGCGATAGTAAAGAAAGTGAACGAAAGAATATATTGATTCAAGTGCCTTCTTAACGCACACAAACTCGTGTTTTTAATCATAATTTATTTCGTTAAACTCAAATAAAAATCAAATAATTTAGATTGATGATTACCAACGACATGAAGAAATTTTGATCTATCAGTATAAACTCAGTACAGGTACCGAATCTAAATACAAGTTCGGTATTAAAATTTTTATGTTTGATGTTTTTATTTCTTAGCGTATAAACATATAAAAATATCTATATCCATCATTAAATACATTAAAAAAAATTATATCTCAATATGATAATTAATATATACATGGCCTTATATTTTCATGAAATACAAAATACAAAGTATAGATTGTAAAGTTAATAAATTATTCAAGCTACTTTTATGCTTAGAAAAATCTTTTTAATAAATTAAATTTAATATTTATCAAATTTATATGAAAAAGTATTTATTAGTTCAAATTATCGTTTTTTCAAATATACAATTAAGTAGAATCTGACAGAACCAAATTATAAATCGCGGCATTCCTAGAATACACGAAACCCTTAAAATATTTTAATTTATGATATTCTTTTCATTAACATATTTTACAAAGACTTCCGTGTGCCGGCACAAAATGATTCAAACGATATCACGAGAGGAATTTAAATTCTTCGATATTCATAGATTCCTTTTCACTATAGAGTCGCCGTATATAAGTAAGTATCCGGAAGGGATGGTGTTCGTGTTAAATCCTTGGCTTTTAAATTCGAAGGTCAGAGGGTCATGCAAAAAACACGCGTGCTCCTTGTGGCAATAAATTAACCCCTGTGATATCACGGGCTGCCTGAAGGGAAGAAATCTCTCTTATATCGCTTTTTATTTTCAACTTCTTTTAAGGGTTAGTCCTAAACGAGAATCGATGAGGTATTGGAACCTTTACTAAACTGTTCTAGTCTAGATACGTATTTTAATCATTTACTAACTTAGTTGCGACTGATTTTATTTTTACGAATTGTCGCTTTTATCGCAGATCTAGATTCAATGTTGTCTGGAGGTTAAGTTATAATGCTTTCATGTAGACACCATGTTAGTTTTTATGCGCTTTAAAACTATTGATTTTATGTTGTGATTTCGTATAAGTTTGGTGTCATTAGATCAAATGATACATTTTACTGCGCATGGCGAATCAATAAGGATCGTTAATGGAGTAATGGACTTGAAGTGATTGTGTGGGGATGTGTTCTGAAAGTACCTTCTCAAAGTAGGCGGTTTCTGCTATTGTTTTTGCAACCTCCTGCAGAAAGAGTATCAGATCTATATGCTTGAGGTTTGTAATGAATAAATAAGTAAGTGATGCTATTGGGAAGTAGCAATACGCGGATATCTCTTTCGGGTATTATACTGTTGTGTAGGACCCGTAACTACACAATCCTCTCTAAGAAATCTATGTCACTGGCTAAGCATAAAGACCACATATATATATGTAGATAATTTTTCTGTTTTTATGTAAAAATATGTTTAAAAGTCAATGACGTTTTCTAAAAGTCTATTAAAATATCTCATTAAATCAATTATTATAAAAATATATTTAAAAAAACACGCAGTATCCCGCCTGGAGAAGCAATTTTCTCGAAGCACAGTGCCCTTTGATTTTCCGGCTGAACGGTAAAATGAAAAACAGATGGCAAGACTGGTTTGCGTCTTGGATTAAAATTTGGAAAAGCAGTCGCGAGAGGCGCTTTTTTCTCGAGTCTACTTTTCGAAATAATTACTGAAAAAATAGGTCGTAAAGTTATTAATATGTTTTGCTTTAGATGAAAATATCCCGATATTTGGCTTCTTGTTTAGTAAAAAAGTGCTGTTTTTCTTGAATGTTCGAGAAGGAATGTGAATTTAGTTTTTTTGAGTTTGTTTTATTTCATAAAGAAAATAAATAAATTTCAGTTTAACAGCATCGATAACCACGATTTTTAAACAAAAAATATAAAATAAAATTTTTAACTTATTCACGAAAAGAAAATGTATATTAAATTAAATGGTTTCTGTTGATTAACTACATGTTTCTGGGTTAAATATTTTATACATTGTGTATAATAGAGACATTATACCATCTAAAAATGAAATATTTTGTTATTTCCTTAAGACGTCTATATTATCTGAGCTCAAAGCTTCAGAACTCAAATCAACCGGCGAGCTTAGGACTTAAATGAACACATTTAGTGAAACAAGATATTACTTTGTCGATGTTATCTTTTAATTTATTTTCAACGACATTTTTAGCCTTAGTATATAATATTATTTATTAATGGTATATAGAGTATTAAAAGATATATATTATAAATTTTAAGTAGAATAAGTCATGTATAAAAGGACCTAGAAACACACTACACTATTAACTCTTAGAAAACCCTAAAACAACACATGTTCAGGCAGACGTACACTAACCTCTTCTGTGAGAAGTTACCTGAAGAAGTTAAATTTATAATATCTCTTTTGACTCAAGTCAAATAAAGCTAACAAAATTGTTTTATTTGTAATAAAACCTTCATTTTATTTAAAAAATACTTTTTGCGTGGAATGAACCCTGCAAGAAAGAAGCCAGAATAAATCAATGCGGATCCTGGACAAATCTGTAAAACAGATCAAACACCCCTTTTCCCGATTCAATAACAGAATGATGGGGCAAAATACATTATTATCCTCCTCGCTGGCTGTTTGTGTAGCTAAACCCGGTCTCCTTTTTGTCTGATGGAAACACTAAATCACAAAAATCGTTATTCTCGCCCTCAGTATAGAAGCGATAAACACCCGCCGGTATTAAAATGGGTTTCCTGAAAAAAATAGGAATAATTATGCATTAAGAACTGCATCTATTGTTACTAGAAATTATTATAATTTACTAGGTGAAATTGACATAATTCCGTATTGCGTAATAATAAAAAAATAAAATAATGAAGATGGTAATGGCCGTCATGTTTTATAGACTTTTTAAGAATATTTATCGACTCAATAGAGTATAAAAAATAATGCGATTCCTTTTTTTCCCATGCAACAAGTGTTACGTTATATTTTATAATGATATTTTGTATAATAAAATTGCTAACAATGTTCGTGAAGGCATAAATATAAAATATTACTTTGTAAATTTATTAATTTATACATATTTGAGAAGAACTAGCTAATAATATTTATTTATTATTTTTTTTAATGAATTTTACGTAGGCAGTTGAATAAATATCACAGCCTATAAACTGTTGATTTTGCAGACCATTTTCCAGGATCCAAGCATAATTATATATTTGTTTTATTTTTTGACATCAAAGGTCACACAACTCCAAGGAAAACCTTAAATTAGAAGGCAGACGGCTGAGCATTTAAAATCATTCAGCGTCGACTGTGAAACTGCCTGAAGTTACTATTCTTGTACTTTGAAGAATTCAAAATAATCATATATTAGATAAATACGTCGAAAAAGGTCTTCCTCAATAGTTTAACCATTTCCTTGTATATGTACATTTTAAAGTTGGAAAATCATTTTGCTTCACACAGGCTTAAATCCACATCCTAGCAGTCGAAAAGCAAGAAGGTCAACTACAGATTACCTAGCAGATGATCTTATTTATTTTAATGAACATAATTTTTGTAAATATTAATTTTGGTTATAGAGTCCTATTATAAAGCGAGATTTTCTCATTATATGTTTTTGTCTACACATTACAAATAGTATAGAATTATGTTAGAATAAATGTACAGTAATTAAAATAATTTATATTTTGTAAAATGGATTCGGTGTACTTTCAATGAATAATACATTATTGAACGTACAACAATGATGTTTTGAAATCACTCCCCTTTACATGCGATACAATAATATAAAGATTTATAGAAATAAACGTTTAAGTTTTTCCAAAGCATTTCTATTGACAAAATATTGATTGGAAATTCCAAGGTCATCCAGACTTCCAAACTTATATGTCAAGAACTTCCCCGCGTGTCATATTTCGTCAGGGTTGGGGTTTCAGAATCAAAGTGATTTTTCACTATCATATTTGAGGAGTGAGGTCCATAATTTATTGTGAGTCACTATCTATCGACAAAATACTCCACAGGCATCCATAACCGAGGCAGACTCTTAAGAAATGGTCATATTTCAAAACCATATATGTCAAGCTAGCAATTGGGGAATGATTCGATAAACTGATTGTATTTCGGAATTTACATTAAACTTTACTACAGAGAAATACACATACAATTTAACAAACTTACTTTGTTACGATAGTAATTATGTTAATATATCATTATAATTTATTTAAAAATATATATGGGTTTTTTTTCGCTCATATAACATTACATGAATGCAAAATTCAATTCTATCCATGGTACTCATTTTATAAAAAAATTAATTTATAATAATTCAAGCTCTAGATTTGAATGAGATACAATACAATAAACATATCTAAATTAGTAAAACGCCTTAAGTTATGAAGGAAGGTTTGATAGCGGTTTAAAATCATCAAACTATACTTCAGCTATTCTACCAAAATAGATATAAAATAATATAAAAATTTAGGCTTTTTTTTATGAATGTATACAAAGTAGAAAAGGTAAAAAAAAAAGTTGAAAAAAAAAAAAAAAAAAAAACAAAAAGAACAGAAAATCAGCTCAGAAAGCACCGAACGAAACATTTTAATATAAAAATCTATTACTCTAATGATTGCCCTCTCGTCAACCCGTTCACGCCCGACCGTCGCATCGACGAGGCCGGAGGAAGACTTCCAAAGGGCGAATATAATAAATGTCGCCGGCGTAATTTATCGTGGAATACGCGAAAAACCCACGCAGAATGGACGAGCTATTAATCACAGGCGCCCACCTCTCCCGTGAAAGCCTCGGCCCAGCCCCGGCCAGCGTAAACAAAACAATCTTCAAATTATCCGGTCGTTTTGGGTTTTTCCTGTCGTTGTGAGATTGTGACGTTCCTAATAGTTCCATTTATCTAAGACGTTCATATTATTTTTATATACCACTGTGCGTCTATATATAAACCAGGAGAGTTCTTCTTTATCAAGTTGAAGCCTGGACTGGACACTATGCGTTTTTAATGTGGTTCTGTATAGAATACATAAAATAAGGTTGACCGCGTCACAAATCAGAGAGTCTTGATATAGATTACCTAAAATTCAAAGGGAATTTATCTGGAAGTCGGGAGGAGTACACGTTAAAAAGACACGTTAAGAAGATGCAAACAAAGTTCTTTTATACCAATTGGTTTTGTAAAAGATTAAGCTTGCATTAAGACTGAAATTATATTTAAAAAGAATTACTAAGGTTACAAAGTGAGTTGTTCATGTTCTGTAATCATTTGTGAAATTTCGTGGGTCTTATCAAGCTATTCCTACCGAACTTCTTAATCTGTTTAAAATTGCCCCCCGCCAATAAAGAACAAGAAAAACCGTGGCCTAACTTACCGGTAAACTTTGACGCGTACATTATAGAGTAGAGGTCGCTAATTAACTTTCTACCTGCGTTCTTCGAAGAGGCCCTAAAGTCAAGGGGTGAGTGAACTGGCACGCTCGTGGTCAACCGACAGCCTGACGGTATGCAACCATTTCGTCATGGTTGGGGGTATTCAATTAAGGGCTGTGATTTCCATAATACGACAAACCTTAATATACAAATAAAACTATAATAAAAAATAATTCGAATTATTACATTTTAACTTATAAATAGGCTTGAACAACTCAAACACTATATATATGACTTTTTGCTAAATTTTATAATGTATATATAAATTTTATAAAATGATCATAACTCTGTCTAAAAGTACAAGCATCTTGTGATTAAATGTCAAAAACTCTAGATTCAAGATAACAAAGTACTTGGATGAAATCCGTGTAAAGTGAAAATAATACTGATAAATTGTACATCTATGAAATGTAATTGAAATTTATTACTATAGGTTATTTGTTCAAGGTTTTTTAAAACTCTAAATACCGCATTGACTGTAGAAACATAAAGATAACCTACCCTTCATTATAATATCAAATGTTATGTATGCTACAGTCTCTTCGTAGCTGCGTGTGTACATATGATAATAATACATATGATGTTTATTAAATTCTCAATAAAGCATGGTTTTTCCGTTATTTTTTGTGTACTGCCAAAAATATAGCACTTGAATTAATAGATAGTTTGTTAAATAATTTTGTTTTTATCATTGATAAAGAAGTATTTTTTTGCAGCTTTATATTTTTTAAAGCAGTGAAGTTTTTAAATGTTTGCAATTATTTTACTTATGTGTAATCTATTAAAAAATATACCAAAATCAATGAAAAATAACGCTAAATCAGTTTATTAATTGTTTTCAGCTAAAGATGACCTTTTTTTCTAGATCAACTGAAAATTAAAACGCCCGACAAAGAACCGTTCATCTTGATCCCATTATTAATTCACGCTATTCACAGACGCCTTGGCCGATATTGACTCCGAGGAATCTACAACTCGAGTATTCTCGAGTTATAAGCATTTAGTCTCTTCTGACAAGTTCACTGGCGCTTCTAGATTACTTTTATAAGGGAAAGTTCCAGGGAAGGTTTCATTAAACCTAGCCTAGATTATTTTGACCCTTGCTCTTTTTTGTATTTAAAAATCTCGTTTGTATTTTTTTTTTATTCAATAAACACTTCCAGGGTTACAATTTTTTTTTATAAGTACGCAATTCTTGCAAGTTGCCTTGTTAAATAAAGTATACGTTTTATTTGTATGACTGTATCATCTAATAAAACTTAAAGCTACATGGATCCAAAAACACTACAAACTTTTTAATATAAACCAGTAAATCATATTGCAGTTACATCTGAAATGATGAAATCAAAATACAAGGTAATTTTATGTTTTTTTTCATCTTAATAAACTTACCGACTTAAGAATAGCAATATTTGCTTTTTTGCATACATTTACAATATAAAGAAAAAATGCAAATTATTATAAAGCTTTATCAAACACAGTGCGTATCTTTTTAATATATTGGACGCCCAGTGAAATGGCTTAAGAAAAAAAAAAAATCTTCAAAAATAAAATAACAATCGTAAAAATTAACTTGTTGCTACTTTTTATGATATTCATTGTAACCGAATTACCCTTTTGTCAAACAGCAATCAGTTATAATTATTCTAATATTGCTATTATTAGAGTGTACTATCGAAGCAGCCCTCTCGGCTTAATTTCGTTGCAATGGGTGCACTCGGGGCCGAAAGTTAAACAATCGAGAAAACACGGTTAAGTCAGCGTAGAATAAACGAATACCCATTGTTAAGCCGCGCACACTTTCAGAGAGTTTTGCTATTCACACAGGGCGAGTCTACTTGGGCGTTTAGGGGTGCAAAACAAAGGAGGTGTAAAAAAGTTGCAGGTAAATAAGCAGGTTAGAGTTCTTTGTTTGAGTTGGGCTTGACTTTGGTTTTTTGTGCTTTTGTATGCATGGCCGGGTCGAGATTTTGTGATTTTTTTTACGAGGTTAATACTCAACTGGACACAATTTATTTTATCAGCAGTAGCTACAACTATACAAAAACTGTTAAATCATCAACAATAGCCATTCTTAACAAAAAACACTCAGCATTAAGACATCACGCTATGACGTAATATTACTTTAATACAAACATAATGACAATATTTATATTATTGATTTTTGTGCAGACCGTCTCACAGGAAGTACGATTTTGCCTATACAGGTTTTATTGATTGATATGATTAAGTACATTATTCATCTTCTTACAGACGGTCTTCACAAAAATCAATAATATATTTAACAAGTGCGTGTATTGGCTAAATTAAATAGACTTTAATAATAATAGTATCCAGATCGAATTTAAATGCTTCACTCAGTACTTTGTGTTAAGTCTAGTATTGCAAGTCACACAATATTTAATTGGCATAATACGTGCGTTGTTTCACTTATAGGATATGATTTTATTCTCGTTAAGTACCAGTGACTCGTCGGTATAATTGGGATTGCACCAGCCATGTATCCCACACAAGTAACGATGATATTTTTATGAGAGTTTCTTTAATCATTTTTCAATATTTGAAAAAATGTACTTGTTCATTATCAGACAATATTTATTTTTATGATTTCAAAATTTCTATGAAATTATGTTTTTTGTAAAAGCGTTTGAAGAGTTTCACTATTAGCAGTTAGTTTACTTAAAACTGACCTACTAAAATATAAGAATATATGCATATTTAAATGAAAAATACATTTAAATATACATTAGTCTTAATTGAGTGCTTAAGTTACGGGTATCACAGGTTTGTTAGATCTGAGTGTCCCGCCATCACCTGTCACACCTGCAGCGGCGACTGTCGGCGCGGACTAGGAAAGGGCGTTTCCTCGTTAATGACAGGATCGGACTGGCAAAGGGCGATGTGGCCGGCGCCAAGGGCCTGTGTGACACGGGACGGCCCGTGCCACACAGGGCCTCTCCTCACTCCACTTCGTGGTGATTGCATATTTGTGTTAATACATCTGTCATGAATGTGATGTTATTTGCAATTACAGAATGTACGACTATTAAAAAATAATTCGTTCAAATATCGTTGCTATCATACTAATTTATATATTGATTTAAAATCCTGATTCAATTTTTTTTACCTGTGTAACTTTTGCGTTTGCAAAAAGTGATTATTAAACTATATACTATACTATTGGTTAGATTATTTATAGCTTCATGAAAAGCTTTCTACTTTGTTAAAGTATAATTTTAAACAGTAAATAGTTGTTTATTATTGGTATTTAAAAAAAAAATATGTATAATGCTGGGAAAGCCATTTTAAATAGCCAGTAACATTAAAATCAAAGTGGGTTTTGAGTTCTGAATGATTACATTATAAGCCACGGAGATAGTTTTCGATCAACTTTTTTGATGAATGTGAATTTTTTCCAATTTTAGTTACATAAGGAGTAGACTAAACTACCATACATACGGAGGAAGCTCTTAATCTAGCAGTGGAACGCTCTGCTATAAAAAAAATATTGTAAATATTTTTAATATGAAATTTCGTACACGGAGACAAAAACGGAAGCAAACAAGTATTTAAGTTATAAAGTGGTATTGATTTTCGTGGGCATTATAATAAAACTCTTTTTTCAGGAGAGAGATTTACAAGGTTGCGTAACAAATAAGAGACTGTAGTACGGATCGAGAAGTAGTTTTTTTGTTTCGTGTCCACCCCCGGCAGCCGCCGCGCGCCGCCCGTGGTGAAGTTGTTTGCAATGTCCCCAGGCTATCTACCTTTGCGGCACAGTCAAAACCTGTGGCGGTTCGTAATGTCTAATATATATTTTAATTTTAATGAAAAAATATATATATCAGAAGGTTGAGAAGTTTTTAAAAAAAATATCTTAAAGTATTTTAAAGAAAATAAAAGCATTGATTGATTTGATCATGACACGGATTTATGATATTTCAATATACTGTTAATCATGATTGAATCATACATAAAATATTTAATTATTTTTAGTCATGTAAATAGATATAAACTGTTGCAAAGAGCCTTAAAACTTTAAATTTAGTGATTGTTTGTTTGCGATTAAAATGTAACTCGATGAAAAAACTAACATTTGGAAAATAAAATTTAGTCAAAAAAATAAATTTTCTTAAAAATATTTAAATATTGTTTAAATTATTTATTATTTTTAAGGAGTTCATTTTAATTTTTCAATAAATCTAAATTATATAAAATTTATTATTTTTAAATAAAATACATTTTTATTATTTCTTGACAATAGAGTATGATGATAACGTATTAAAATTTTCAAAAATATATATAAATTTTATTAAAGGTCGATGATTGATACCTTGATATATAATCAATCATTTTAAAATAAAAAGTAAATAATTTGAATGCAATTAAATATGATGAATGTGATATTTGTTAATTTGGAAGATATTTTTATGTGTCTTAAAATTTAAATTCATATCTTCCAAATCTTCATATCTTCATATCTTTCAAAAGAGCAAGTTCTAAGCAATATTGCTGAGAGTAAGTTTGAGATAAAAACATTATAAAAGGATTTGAAGGATTTATTTTTGTACTATGTTATTTCACGAGTCGCCCTTTAAAGGTGGGATAAAAGTTCACGCGATCAGAATACAAACAAAAGGATTAACAAGGAGCAGTATCTCCCTGTCTCGCTCTTTCAGTCCCAGGGGCGTATTGCCTTTCCTTTAAGAAAAAATAAACATAAATGTAATGAAACAGAAAATTCTTCATCAATTATTATACTGCCGGAGCTCATAGTATATTCCCTACATATAAAACTAATTGAAATTAATGTTATATATTAAAATATACATTAAATGTAAGGGGTATAAAATAAAAAGAATATTGTAGAAATTTTCTGAATTTCTTCTGAGACAAGAGCCAAATTGAATGTATGATAACCCTTTTTTTAAAAAGTTTAATGACATACGTTTTTTTACTAAAAGCAGATTACGAAAATAATTATTGTTATATATTATATAAATAGAAATAATAGGTCACGATAATCTAACCAAGATATTTCATAACTTAAAAAAAGCATAAGTGCAATATTACAATATTTTTACATATTTTATCGTATGATTTACGTGAAAGTTGTACGAACTTTAAAGCATACATGCTTGGATAGGATTAAGGTTTATGTGATTAAGCATATTTTTTCACACATTGAAAACGATTAAAGAAAACTCTCAGAAAATATCATCGTGACTTGTGAGGGATTCGAACCCACATCCCCAAGCTTTCATGGCCGGTGCATTTATCCAACTATGCTAACGAGCCACTGCAATTTAGTGAGAATTTTTAATAATCATAATCTACATATGAACCAATATGCCCAGGCTAATCAATATTTAATGATTTGCAAACACTGGACTTAATTAAAGTAACAAGTGAAGCATTTTTATATCCAAATATGGTTATTATTATTTTTAAAATCTATTGATGTTTAGCCGAGACGCGCACCATTCTATTTATATTAAATTGGATTAATGTTAATCAGATGCGTATTTATTTACCCATGCAGGTATTAGTATGTTTATGTGATTAAGCATATTTTTTCACACATTGAAAACGATTAAAGAAAACTCTCAGAAAATATCATCGTGACTTGTGAGGGATTCGAACCCACATCCCCAAGCTTTCATGGCCGGTGCATTTATCCAACTATGCTAACGAGCCACTGCAATTTAGTGAGAATTTTTAATAATCATAATCTACATATGAACCAATATGCCCAGGCTAATCAATATTTAATGATTTGCAAACACTGGACTTAATTAAAGTAACAAGTGAAGCATTTTTATATCCAAATATGGTTATTATTATTTTTAAAATCTATTGATGTTTAGCCGAGACGCGCACCATTCTATTTATATTAAATTGGATTAATGTTAATCAGATGCGTATTTATTTACCCATGCAGGTATTAGTATGTTTATGTGATTAAGCATATTTTTTCACACATTGAAAACGATTAAAGAAAACTCTCAGAAAATATCATCGTGACTTGTGAGGGATTATTAAATTATTAAATTATTAAAAATTCTCACTAAATTGCAGTGGCTCGTTAGCATAGTTGGATAAATGCACCGGCCATGAAAGCTTGGGGATGTGGGTTCGAATCCCTCACAAGTCACGATGATATTTTCTGAGAGTTTTCTTTAATCGTTTTCAATGTGTGAAAAAATATGCTTAATCACATAAACATACTAATACCTGCATGGGTAAATAAATACGCATCTGATTAACATTAATCCAATTTAATATAAATAGGATTAAGGTTTCAATAAAACAGCCCACTGTTAAAATTTTCTGTATAAAATACATTGAAACTGATGTCTCTTAATTTGATACCTGAGTGGGTTAAAGTAGCACAAAAAGACATTAAAACAAGATGAAATGCATACGACTATATTTCAACAAAAGCACTGTGAAGTATAAAAGACTCGAGATTCAGTCATGATTTTCATTGTATGACAATATTCAACGCATTTCAGAATAGGATTTTAATAAAAGACTTAGAATAACCTTTCCTCTGTCACTGGTAATTTTACTGCCAGTGACAATAAAAATTTAAATTCCACAAAATAATACCCAGGTTAACTGTTTCGTCAATTAAAAAAGTCAATTAATAATTTTTATTCATGTAATTACTGTTGAAATTTAAATAGCCTTAGTTTGTTTACTGGCTAGACCGTTACGAGTCGTAACAACTCTCTGAGATGAAAACTAAATACGAACTGATACTGGCCCTTTCGTTTAACCTTGAAAAAAAAAGCCTCAACCATCCAGTTAAAACAACGATAAAATTTAAAGCTCCGTTTGACTATTTAACTGAACGTAATTGAACTCTAATTCCGGACTGCCATATGAATTAAATCATATTACTTTTTGTAGTTTTCGGTACTATATTTATAAACAAAGGGTTACTGCGTAAAAGTTTTGAGTTGATGAAAGTTTCACCAGAATTGACCAAAAAAACAAAGAATGCCGCGAGAAGAAATCTTCTCTTTGGAAAGAAACTAACAAACTCGCAAAGCATCATTCGCCAATATTCTCTGAGTCTATTTCTATAGACGGAGTATTAGAGGCCGAGCCGTGCGGGCCTCTGTAACGGAGTGAACTCGAACACAATGGAGTTCATTTATAATATTATTGTAGATAGAAGTGGATGTTATTCCCACTGGTGAGTTTTAATGGACGCGGAACTAACAGTTGAGAGACGAATTTAAGTAGTTTTCTAAGTAGTTAGGGTATACTTTATATCAATAGTGAAAAAGTACATTTTTGGAAATATCAGCTGTTTTTACACGACGATTAATAATTTTACGATATATAGATGATTTTTTTTTTATTTGAATTAAATTAAGTTTATTTAACTTCTAGTTTTAGTTTTTAAATGAAATGATTGTGGAGGGATGTGCTCTGGAAGTACTTTGTCGAGGTGAGGGGGCTCCTGCTGTTGTTTCTGTAGCTTCCTGCAGAAGAAGTATCATATCTAATCACCAGAGCTTTGTGAAGAATGAATTATATAATAATGCTATCGGGCAGCAGCAATACGCAGATTTTTCCTTTCAATATAGAATGTGGTGTAGAAGGACTCGGGGACACACTACACCATTTTCCTTTTAGAAAACCATGAACACTAATACTGCCTAAATTTACGCTTAACGAGATGTTCACCAATCTCCTCCGAGGAAGAAAAGATTAAATAGTTCTTAAGCTATTTAAAAACATGTCTCATTATTATAAAAAAATATTTATCACTGCAATACACACACTTTTATTTTATATAAAGTAGTTGTATTTATTTTGCAAGAGCATTTATTTTATTTTTGAATTTAGTCACAAGTCATATTATTATTCAAAGATAATTAAATAGATTTAAGTTACTCGTAAAGATTGTGGTGTATAGTTAAATAAATAACTTTGAGTATACAAAACAATACTAAAATTATCAAAAAACATCGGCCCATGAAGATCGTATTAAATAATGTATAAATAGTAATTTATTCGAGTATAAGGACAAAACAAGGACGTTACAAAAGTGTGCTTGGAATATTTGAACTAAAAAATACAATCATTCTTTTTTTACACAAAAGTTTATCGCCTCACTGGTTTATAATTGGATCAAATATATTTTTATTGTTCCACTCGACAGCAAAAATGAAATTACATCATATCAAATACTCAGCTTCTCCACGCCACTGCTCTGAATGATAAACAATATCCATTTAGTGAAATAGAATCGATTTATAGATACATGAATTAAATATTAGGCAAAAATGGTGTATCGGATTAGTTTCAGGAGAATTGACGTTTGAAAAAAAAGGCTATACATGCATGTAGAAATGAAATTGTAGCAGATATTTAAATGTGTGTTTTTATTTAACACACATTTTATTGCACAAATTAACACATAAAAGGCAATACATTTTTATATTGATCTCAAATTAAAAATGATTTTTAACAACCTTTATTATTTTAATATCAACGGTGAAACTTATGAAAATATTATATTTTTATTGATACAGTTTTTTTAAAGAACGACAGTGGCGATAACCCTCCATCAAGTAATCTTAATAACTTTTTAAATAAAATCTGTTTTTGTCATATTGTTAATGAGTATTTCCACAAGTGCATCGGGCAATGTAGCATGAAAAGATCGCAATAGATAAAAAACTCAGCATCAGTCATGTCAAGAAGTTGGTGATTTATCTAGAACTCTTGCTGCAGGGGCACTCCGAGATGAATGGTTCTGAGATCTGAGTCCTCTAGAAAATTCATGAAAATGTATATCTCCTTGAAAAAAAAACGATAAAAGTTAAGAACCTCATATAGTCTTCTATATCAAAATATGTTTTTTTGAAAAATTGTTAAAATACTCAAGAAACGATTCAACGTTCTGTTGAGTCAGAAATATCTCGCCTTGAAAAGTGAAGTGTTTCTCTCTTAAATGTCTTAAACAAAATATTAAACGATTATATTATTTACATGATGGATTAGGGCGCCATTTTTTTAGTTAATAAAAACAGAAAACTAAATAGGTCATTCCAAAGGTATCACATTCGATCCATCATTTTATTTCATAAGTAAAACAAAAAAAATATTCATATGAATTTTTTTTTAAAAGTATTTTCAAAATGCGGTAAATTAGTAGTCATTTTAGTAATTCAAAATTGGCGTCTATCCCGCGTTCAGCCGTTCCCTGATGTGCCAATAATTTCCGACGATTGTAGAGATCATATGTGTGCTAATGAACTGCCTTGCTTTAGCGATCAAGGTGGAGAGAAAAAATAGAAGTCCAGGTAATCGCAAGGATGGAGCCAAGACATTTGGAAATGTCAGATGTGAGACAGAAAAAAGGAAAAACTGTCTGTGATTACATGATCGGGTATTGATTGTGGTCACATACATTATATACGTTTAAGACTATTTTGATCATTTCTATTTAATAAATAGAAATCTATAAAAAATGATATTGTGAAAATTTTCTCAATTAAAAAATTTAATGTGTCTGGCATTGTTAAAAACCTTGTTTAATTTATTTTAAAACGTACCTTGACTAATCTGAATAAATTGTTTGAAAGTTAATGATATTATGCCAACCACAATTACAAGGTGTTTCAGAACTGTTAATGGGTAGTTTTGTTTAAAAACAAATAACAGTACAAACAAGTTAGAGTATAGAAATTAAACTAAATTACACACTATTACTTCAACATTAGTGGTGGGGGCTTTAATTAAATAACACGCTATTTGGCTTACGCTACACAGTTTGGGAACAATATAACGTGCGTACCTTATTGCTGGGCCTTCCATAAGCATGAAACCTCTACGTGGCGCTATGGTAAGCATGACAGTTTACTGACCACGAAGTCGCAGGTTCAAAACAAGATTTTGTAAAAATAATTGAAAAACTACATATAAACATTCAAATAAATTATTTAAATAATTTTCATAGAAAGCTCTAGGACTCACTTAGCGATTATTCATTTCATCTATATGCAAGAATTATTCGACGACTATTTTGTAAATTTTAAAGTTTTTATGTTAACAGCTTATTAATCTACTTCCGTTTTTTGCCCATCAAGTAGGATTATATTTTCTTGTTCATCTGTCATGGACTAGCTTTTTATCCAAGCAGTATTTATAAAGAGCACGTACGAAATAGCTTTTATCCCTGTTCCCAGAAGGTCTGGTTACGCCAAGTATCAAACAAACTTTGGATTCAATTCAACAAACTATAGAAATATATAGACCAATAAACTAGGCATTTTTTCATTCAGTTATAATCGCAGACAAAAAGTTTCCCGGAGTTATATTTGGGCCGAACGCCGTGGTTAGTCCAAAGTGAGTTTATATATATATATATATATAGTATGTGTAAGTAAATATGCGGTTCAAAATTGACTTTTATATTATGTTTGTTTTTTATATATTTAATGGCTCAAGCATGTTTGGATTGTGAAAAAAAAAAAGAAGAAATTTTGTGAGAGACGGCGTTTTACATTAGATGGTAAGTATGAAATATTGTATATAACAAAACATTGTGATTATTAAAAAAAATAATTATATAATTTTTCAGTATGCACGAACTAAAGTGATAACTTTAATTTATAATTATGAGTAAAATATTTCGTACTCGCAATAATATTTTGTACATATTTTTCTTTCTAATAATACGGTTGTAAGTGACACATCCGATTTTCTTACCTTTTTGTATTGCTCTTAAAGTATGCGCCCAAAAAATAATCCATTTTTGATTGATAGTCAAAGCAATGTCTAATAAATCATTATCATCTTATTATTATATTATTATCATCTTAAAACCAGGATTAAAATCTATTAATCGCGTACAACAGTAAAATCTATTTAAAATTATTCTATGAAACACGATTATAAACCCTTATTCAGAAAATAACATTAATAAATATCTTTAAACACTTTTACGATCAAATACCCGAAAGATTCCGGAGGACCCGCACTTAAAAACTTAAATAGCTTTAGTCTTGAGTACATTAAAATGACATTTGATAATAGGCACTCGACACCGCGCCCCGCAGGGCCCCATCTGATAAGAATTTCTCACCCCATTAAAAACATTATAAACCCCTAAAAGAGATAACCACCCTCCACATATTCGCGATCGTATCCGGCGCCACACGAAGAGGTGGATCTGATGCCGGGATTTTTTATTCGCGAGATTTTAATCTTGATGTTATGATGTAAAAAGTAGTATTTATGATTACTTAATTTTGTAATTCGCCTTAAGATTTACGATTTAAACGTTATAAACAGAACTTCCATTAGAGAAAAAAATTTGAAATGCCATGCCATTTGTATGTCAGATATTATTTTGGTTAGAGGTCAAAGATATTAAATTGAACAATGTCAAAAAACAACACCACTTACCTAACTTTTTAATTTAAAAAAAAAAAACAATAAAGAAGTCTTGATTTAATTTTTGAAGAAAACTTTTCGAGTAATAAGAAATAATGAACAAATTGATATTTCGCCCACGGAACTAACCTTTTTCTGAGATATAAAATAATGAAATATATATTTATTTAAATACATATATATTTTTATCCGTACTTCAAGCCACTTATGTATATATATGCGTATAATATAAACACACACACACACACACATGTATGTATATATATATATAAATATATATATGTGTGTGTGTGTGTGTGTTTTTAAGAATTGATTATTTCAGATCATTCGTTGAATGTCCGCAAATCAATATAAAAGCGTTAATGGACGTAGTGAATACAGTAATGAAAAGCGATTTAGCACTTTTATCTTGGAGGAATGTCCACTTTTGCGTTTCCTGAAAAACTTCCACCCTGTCCCACAGCGCAGCCTCGGAGACGGGCGGGGATGATTTTTACTGAGCTCGGCTGGCACTTTTTTCCGACCAGATTTCCGGTTAGCCCACAAGTCAGGCCGAGATATTTGCGGTATGCAGTTACCGTAATTTTATAGGCGCCGACTATAATAAGTTTTTGAATTAGTGTTTCTATACATTTTCCTGAATAAAATATTTCGTTTAATTATTATGATTCTTCGTTCTTACACATTGGTTACAAGTGCTGTGGTTTTGTGAAGGTTAAGTGATACTTTTATTTTGTATTATATAATTGATTAAATTCGTTTTTTATCGTTCATTCACAGAAATCGCTGTAATTTGATTAGCGTTAAAATTTGCTTTGTAAAATAGTTTTTTTTTTCAATTTTGAATTCAATGTTAAATTACACTCAGTTTCTAGACGATTTAATATAGCATTCGTAGTCATATAATGTGAGATTCACAGTAAAATCGATATATGAGTTTTGTATTCTTAATGTAGATATGAGAATGGAAAAGACTTGGCTTTTCAATATTTAAGAAATTCATATTAACAAATAACTGTTTAGCAAACACCAAATATTCGTCATCATAGAAGAATTAAAGTGGTGAAAATAAATTAGCACTGAAAAATCGATGTCAGTTGACCGGTCATCATTACAAAAAATACACAGGTTTTTCCTTTTTAAGATATTTATGGCTTACAAAGTTAAAATAATAAAATAAAACTTTTCATAAGCTTTCGAATATTGCAAAATTACTTGCAAGTGGTTTTATTCTGCGCTGGTCAAAATATATATTCACAGGTTTCTAGGCAAAGATGTTTTTTTCAAAAGACAAAATTAAAAACGGTCACAAAGAAAGGTTTTTTATATTTTCATCGACTACTTTTCATATACAAACTAAAATAAAACGATAAACAGCGATAAAGCTTCTTTGATCTCATCGTCTTTTTCATAGAAGTTTGTAAATTGAACAGTATTTCTTAAAAAAGATTTGGTAGCTTTAATAAAACTGAGGGAATAAAAAAGAAATCAATTTAATTCAATAGAAGTTTTTGGTAATTGAATTATAAATTCAAGTAAATTTATTAAAAAAAGTTTTTAAATATTCAAATAAAAACTGTAACTTTTGAAGGTCATTTTTCTATCTTAGAAAAGAATTACGAGCACATTGATTTTTTCTTCGTTAATATAAGATAAAAACAAATTTACTATTAAACAATAATTATTACTATTAAAAGTTTTGTACGTTTTTTTAAGTTGCTATATATCGTATACTGCTTGCTAATGTGATGATAAAGGATTCAAATATGAAATAGAGAGAAAAGCCTTTATTAAATAATTTAAAAACACTGGCGATTTTAAATCGATACTTTCAGGCTATCATGAATTGAATATGAATCATTTAATGCATTTTCGAAACCGGTGTATCTAAATATTATATTTTTATGAAATTAACATCATTTTCATTGAGAGCCTCTCCTTAAAGGAGGTTGGCGACTATTTCTCTAATGCATAAATTTTTTGCTGAATTAATGTTAAGGATTTTTTAAAAGGAAAATGGTTTATTTGTTGGTCCTCGGGTTCTTCTACACCGCAGCTTATATTGCAAAGAAAACTGCTGCCAAAAAGCGTTCTTATATAATCCTTTCCTTACAAAGCTCAGGTGTTTAGATCTGATACTTCTTCTGCAGCAAGCTACAGAAACAATAGCACATCCCTCTTCATGCATTTAAAGTCCACTACTCCATTACCGATTTTATAATATTTAATATAATAAAAGTATCAAGATGAATATATTTTACTTGTAAAATATATATTCGAACAATAGTCTGTTTATCTGGAACCCATAAAAAGCTATAAGAGAAGCAAACAGTCAGCAGTCGAGTGCGAAGAAGAAACACTTGGCGTGTTTATTTTGATAATCTAACCGTCGAATCCGGTTTTATCTGCCGTTGGAGATTTAGCGCGTAGATAAGCACGCCTCAATCCAAGTGTCGAATGGAATTGCTGGGGGATAAACCACGAGGGAGACATATTGTCACACGTCGCCGTGATCACCTCCGAGACGCGAGCTCCTCGGCGGCGGACGTACCCCTCGTAACATGGCCCATCGCAACCCCCCAATGCCTTACTGAAACAATTATCTTACCATATTGGAATTTCACGAAATTCGATATTCACATTTTATTAATTACCCCATGCCCCATTTTGTAATAAAAAAAATTAAAACGAAACATGTATACAAAGTGAATATTTATTTACCCAAGTTTTAGTGATCAAATAAATTGAAAATCAAAAAACGAGAAATGTACTATTTTAACTACTGTTTTTAATTATGAATTGAATTGTTATTTTTTATAGCAAAATTCTTTAAAAACCATGCATATTATTATAATTAAGCTTGTAATATCAGCACTTATACAGTAAAATATGCATATGTTGCTTTATAACGATAATTTAACGCCCAAACAATTTCAGTTAGTCAAAAATTGATAAAAATAATTATCATTGGAGTTTAACTTCAAAACTCGCTATAAGATTAGGTTAGGTTTAATATGTTGGTTTTTATTTAATGTAGCTGAAAAAGCATACACATATTGACAAGATGACTCGGACAGCGAGAAATGTCCTGAAAGTAGATACAGAAATTTGTGCACAGAAAACTCTACTGAAAACATCGCAATGCATAGAAGAAACATCTTATCTTTTTTTTCTGTGAATGATCAGAACCTTACCAAGGTTACTAAAAGTATAAAATACCTATAATTTAAATGTGAAAAAGCATGTTACTCTACGTACAAGTTACGTTCACAATAAATAATTTAATTTTATACTGAATATACTTGGTATTTCAACTTAGATCCTTGTAATCCAGCAAATTTATCTACCCACCAAACAATGATCTATCAATTTTTCAATTTTTTTTGATAATAAAAATATCTATTGAGTTCATAATTTTTTTTGGGCCAAAAGTACTTGGTGAAATAAAATGTTATTATATTTTTATCGTAATCAAACCGTACTTATATTATTGTATTTGCTGATACCTAATAAGTATTAAAACAACTCAGTAAAACTTTTTGAGTCAATGAAAAAAGCCTGATTTTAATAAAAATGAGTATTATAGGTAATAGTTATATTAAGTTTGTTTTGTTTTATAATAAAAAATACTTTAAAGACGAAAAGAAATTGCCTTGTATAAAATAAAAGATGACATTCTATTGTTGATTTTGAGTAAATTGGTTTTTGCAACATGTTTGCTTATATTTTCAAAGCGAACATCCTTTGAAAAAAGTAACTGACTCGTCCTGAAGCACTTAACATACGTGAGCTAACTAAGCACACGAAGGAAAAGAAGTAATTTGTCGCTAGCTTCAACAAAACTACGCAGTTAGTATGTGGAAGTTAGTTGCTTTGTATGTAGGCTGTACTCCAGAGAGGCTAGAAAGGCAGTCCATTCTGTGGATTGAGATAGACTTACAAACTCCTGAGACAATCTTCTCTATAACTCTCCAAGTCGAGTCCCCCGAGGGCCGTAGCGCCGCAGACCTGCTCTGTATTTGGAATTCGCAATGGTGTTAATTGGTGTTTACCTGAGCCCACGAGTAATTTAGTTGTTGCCTGCGAAGATGAGCGGGTAACGAAGTAACGAAACGGTAATGTACTTATATAAATTAATTATACTGTGCTTTTCTCCGATATTCGGAGGGAATTTTCTATGTATCATTTTGCGCTACAACACAAAAATAATTTTACTCATCATCATACAAATCTACGGTAAAATTCCCAGTCACAATAAAAATCAGAATGAGTCTGCTCTCAGTGTCTCAGTTTTTTGACAAATTATTTTTTTTTAGTGTTACTATTTCTGGAAAGCAAGTCAACTTTGACAAGTAGAGACTGGAACTCGACCACCAGTGCTTCCCAGTCACGTATTTTTCCGGACCGCCAGAAGGACCGCCGGCCGTAACGAGATCTGCCGGCGCGCTCTGTTTGACGTGGCGGCTGCCCGAGGGCTTATTGACACGAGTCCTTTGTTGGAGCTGTGCAGTCCAACTACTTCCTGCAGTTTGGGAACCTGTGGTTCGCAAATTAACTGCACTGTACTTTTTGAGGAAAAAAACATAAAAAAATAATGTACGACATCAGGCGATGCATTTTTTTAAAATTTTAAGCATCTTAAAGAATATTTTTCAAATGTCTATCATTGCATAATTATTCTACCTACAAGCTCAAATAATGGTTCTAAGATATATTTTCTTTTAATCACGCAAATATATTGCCATATTTAAATTATACATTGAACATTAAGATTTGTATTATTTCGTACCGACCGTTTTATCTTTTGATACTTCAATAATAATTAACTTTACTTAGGCGAGTTTCCATTTTTATCCATTGTCTTCTAAACCATTAAATATTTTTGTATGTAAATATTTTTTGTATGTATGAAAACAATAGAATTATTGAAAACTATTTACACATTTTTTATGGTATTTACTAACTGAAACATTTAAAAAATTCCTTGAATTAAATAAATAAGTTTAAAAGGTTCAGAGCTACTAGACTGAATACCTAACGATATCACAGCATAGGAAGACGAAGCTAGCCTCCTGTACATCCCATTCTACAAAAACCACCCCCGAGTGGTGTAATACCCCATTTTTATATGCCATGTGTTTTTATTATAAAAAAGGAAAACAATATCTTAAGTATACAACAAAAAAAAATCTTTTCTAAAAAAAGTTGTGTAAGCAGAATTTTTCTTACAATAAATTTACCACTCCAACCCAAATGGTAGACATTAGCCAGATAACGTATATTTTATCTAGATTTTTAAAGTATTATGCTTTATAATAATTATCAGTAATTAAATACGAATGAACATAGCAGTTTTATAATATAAAAATATAATAAAATAATTTGACATAAAATAAAATAATAACAAGGACAAAAAAGCACTGACTTTGAAAAAAAATAGGAAGTCTTCCTAGCCGTTTGCTTTATATTTTTTGGGTGCAATTGAAGTTTTAAATGTTTAAATACTCCTTAAACCGAGATTTTTCACTGTCAATCATAGCTTAGTTCTCTTATCATAATTCTGCTCCAATACGTTTATTGCGTAAAACATATCAAACTAATTTCATAAATTATATATTTAATATATTACGAGTATATGAGCATATTTGAGTGAAGCTCCATTTACAATTCCTTTAACAGTAGCATAAGCTAGCATCTGATTCGAGTCCACACAGCCTCCGTACTTGGTCAGAATTGAAAGCAACTCCAGTGCAAGCCTAGGGGTGGTAATTGCAAAAGCAACACTTATGAGGGGTGAGTTAGCGACCTGCCCTCAGTCAAAGACAGTCACCGCCCTCTAGTAAAGTAAAACCACTGAGTTAAGTAACGTCTTCCCCCAAGGTCAGAGGGGAGTAAATATATTTTTTGATTCAATTTCTGGTGTTGAAACTCTGAAATTAAATTAAATATTTTAAATTATATGAAATTGTTTACACATTTATATAAAAAAACTAACAACTAATATCTTTTGTCAAAATATGCAGGCTCTGAAAAAGCTTAGTAGTTAAAATAAATTTAAAAATTTCATTGAGGTTTAATTATTAAAACACAGAGAACTATTAAATTAATTATTTTTTTGTAAATATTTTTTTAAATATTATCCCTTTAAACTATGATACTAGTAGAATAGATTCAATTAAAAATAATCATAGCAAAGAATCGGAATATAAACACTATACTTGAGTAAAATATCCAAACACGGATTCTTGTACTGACATTATGTCTCTGGTGATTTGATTTTAAATGGATTACTACTAGAAATAAGTTGGTTATGCATAATATTTTTTTAATTACTTCCCTCTAAATTTACTCGAAAGAGTTTTTTAACATATTTTTCCAAAATATTCTTATAATAAAAAGCTATCACGGTGTATAATTATTATGAAATTTTTGCCGGATAGTAATAAAAACAAAACATCGTTTATATTTAATTTATAATCTTGAGAGTAAGACAAGAGGCAAATAAGCGCCCTATGTGATAGAAAGGAGAGTATGGACGTGTACATATAAGAAAAAAAGGAAAACAATTGACCCGTTGAGCCAATTTCCTCTCTTCTCCCCGGGTTTGATTTCCGCCCCCGCCCGCCCTTTTCCGGGATCACGTTTTTACACTCAGATCAGCCTGAACAGGGATTCTAATTTCTGGTCCGCGGTATTTCGCATTAATTTTTGTTTTAAAAAACTCCAAGGGGCAATTTGTATTTTTAATACGCAATCATTCTCAAGAATCCTGCTTATTGTAGACTCACCCCCAGTTGGGGCTTCCTGGGGGAATGACACTCATTAAGTCCCGTTTTATTGGTGTAACAGGTGAACTACGTAAAAGATGAAAGAATAAACTAAGCATTCATGCTAGGCCAGAGATTTATAAGAAAACTGAAAAAAGTTTGTGTTCTGAATGACGAATATAACATCGAAATTTCAAGTCGATTCTTAATATATAACTTTGAGCTTCATTTATAATAGCAAATATGGATAAACTTATAGCTGAAATATTTTGGCTACAATTTCGGTCCGATTATAATATCTCAATGATCGTACGCTCTTCGTAAAAATCGTAAAAAAATCAGTCTATTTTTTGTTTATCTGTATCTATTAGTTACAGTCTATTTTATCATATTTTTACTAGAACTTATTGAAATGCAAGTGATTAAGCCAAACTATTTTTAAAAATGCACTATTTTGATGCAAGGAGGATCTCTTGGTATTAAATGTATAGCTATAATAAAAAAGGGCGTCTACGGCTTGATAATTGCCACGTACAAAAAGTACAAAATATAAGATAAAAAAACCTTTTAATAAAATATGTATAAATAAAATTTTATATGTGAACGTTTTTGTTGCCGTAAACATTCTAAAACAATTTTGTAAAAGTGTGTTTAATCGTGTACTACACTGTACAATAAAATATTTATTTTGATTTCTAGTGTTAATAAAAATTATTAAAAAAATTAAAATATATCGATACTGCTAAAACCCGAAGTATAAAAAGCACAGGAAACTAAATTATGCTTCTCTGAAATGTAGCAGATCTCAAGGCATCACCTTTTGAGCCAGTCATGGTATTTTGGGTCCGAAAACCCGAGTTCGGGTTTCTAAGTTTATGCAAAGTTTTATGAGGGTGTGCAAGTAAGGGTGCTAACTGTGCCTTGCGCGTGTACCCTGAACAGCAGGGATGTTATTAGGAATTTTATTGATAAGGGATGAACACGTAGAATGCTACTTAAGTATGATTCAATATTTTTAAATGAATTTTAAAGACTATTTGAAGTATTAGAGTAAACGGTATTCTGACGAGCATCAAAATATCGAGATCAAAAATAAATTGTAGAGTTACTTTATAACACCTTAACTTTATAAATAATGGAAATAAAATTATTAAAAATAGAGTTGTATAAGAATAACAAGTGTTTTTTTCAATGTTATTTAAAATAGTGAAATTGAAATTAAAAAAAACATAGTAGTCTAGTAACAAATCATGTGTCATCTAAGTAAGTGGGTATTAATGTAAAATGATATTTTTTAAGTGCTAAAATTAGTCTCAAGAATGAAATATGTAAGCTTTCTATACAAGTTCTAGGTCGGGGTTGGTTTGCGACTACCCCCGCTGACCCTCCCTTAATAACAGGATAATTGTGTCGAGTTTCATACTTCTCCGTACGAGATGAAACAGCCCATGCAAATAAGGAGTCAGTTCTCCACGATGTTTTAGTGTTGTGTAAACTAACCTTATGTGTGTACAGCGGCACGTTTATGTTTTATTATGTAATCTCATAAATATACCGACGTATATAGAATGTACAATGTTCGTTGTTTGTTGTTAAATATAAATTATCTATTATAAAGTAAACACTTTATAATCTTTGTTCTGTTTGAAATAACAACAAAATAAGACGCCATTCTCATGGGAAACATTATGAACTCAATTTATAATATAAGATCAAAATATGCGTTTTACCTCTGAGAGAAGAACCGATTAGCGTTTTTTATACAAAAAACTGAATGTAATTACATTTATGACCCAATCAAAATTTATAAAAAGCTTAAATACTATTTTTATCATAAACACACCAAGCATTTTTGTATATTGATTGATTGTATAATCTGTCGTGCTTTAATACTAAACATATAAATATAATATATAACACACATAGAGAAGTGTTATTTTGTGTAAACATGGTATATTAAAAAAAATACGTGACAATAAATTATTTACAGTTTGCCTTTTTTCCTGAAATCTAAATCTATGCGTCACAGAATGCATTCAAGATCAATCCAACTGATTTAAAGCCCCCAATAATTTCAAATAAAAGAAATGCTCTGTCTTAGAAAATAAACATTTATTTTCGTTTACGTCGAAAAAAAACATATAAAAAGAAAAAAGTAGTTTTTTTACATAATAAAGCAAAAAATAATTTTTTAAATTTTTTATTTAAATAAAAATCTTAGTAATGATTATGTTAATAAGTATCAATAATTTGTGTTATAAAAGAATAAAAATTTTAATTTCTTAAAGATCTTTAAGCTGAAATGGACGTTTAAATAAGTATTTGTAAGGTGGTTATTGTTTTTCTGTATCCTACAATCGATATTTTCAAATACTTTCACTTTAAATTCAAGATAATTATTATTGATGCATTAAAACGTATAGTAACACATTATTTTTTTAAAAATACAACTTGTATACATTGACGAATTTGAAAATTATTTCTGCTTATTTATAGAACCTCGTTCTTTTTACAAGCTTAAAATAATCTTAGATTTGGTTATAAAGTGTTAATATTTTTTACAACATATCAATAGGAATATACAACTCTACGACTAGTAATTTACGTTTTGGGTACGAATCAATATGATGTTAAAAAAAATTCATACAAATATATTATTTGATTTAAAATATAGCTACTAAAATCGTTACCAATAATTGAAAAAAATTCAAAAAGCTATAAAGTTCACATTTCACCTACGTTTTTTTTTAAACATTTCTAAATATTCCTTGAACATTTTTTTAATTACCCGGCCTTTTGAAGTGTTCCGCCTCTGCCTCTTCCCCTTCCCGGCCATACGCAACCCCGAGCAGACGCACCGTAGGTACCTTTCAATTTTGAAATGCTCAAACGGGTAGAAAAAACGAAACATCTAAAACGAGCCCTCAGCATTATGTGCCGAAATGGAAGCGATTAAGGCATAGCCTGTGAAAAAAACATTTTCTTAAAATACGAACGTAATCACCCCGAAATTGACTAACGTAACATTTTAATGCGAGGATATTTTTTAAAACCATTTGAAAGTGGGCATGTGCATATTATGTAGTAAAAAACAAGATTCATTCCATATCAGACTCGTTAAATTCAGTAAGTTTTGCCATTAAATTGCAAGTACCCTGTATATGTAATATTTTTGACAGCAGGTACTATGTGGAATTCCATTATAATATAAGTATTTAAAATATACATATAATATACTGAAAATCAAAAAAAAATATTAACTGATGTGACTCGTTGTGCTATTTGATATAAAAAGTGACATCACAAAACAGAGCTAAAGAAGAATAATTAACAATAAATAATAAATAGCGCAATCAAACAGGCTAGCTATAAAATATTCATACGTTGGTAATGTTAATAAATTGTAATAAACCCTATTGTTTTTTTTTAATTTTGATACATTATGATTCAATAAAATTTATCTTAGAGAGTCTATAAGAATAATCCAAGTAATTTATTTTATTTTTATTTTTGTTTAAAATAAACCTCAGCCACGTTTTTAAAAAAATATTTTTATTACACTTAGCCTTCAAGTAAAAAGCCGGTTCATACAGTTGAGTGATTAAGGAGTTTCGGAAACGTTAGGTTTTAGTGATTTATATTTAGAAACGTTATTCACAAAGGTCAAAGCATATATTTATTTATAATATTTAAATTGTCAAGTTTATTCATTAACATAGCGTTTATAATTTATTTGGAACATTAATTTTTATCTTTTACAGTAGGACCGTAAAGATTCATCTAATAAAATATATGACCCTTTTTATTACATTATTACTGCCTTCACGCATCTTCACTGGATTGTGATTAATACATTAATTTATTAATTCTTCTTCAGAAGTTTATTATATGGATAAAAAATCACATTAGAGAATTTTCATAGCCTGTAATTTGATTTATTTAATTGAGGTCGTATTTTTTTCAGTAGTAAACCAATACAATTATTTTAGTTTATTTAAAATTTAATTATTATTAAACTCATCAAAATATTTAACTTATTTAGTAAACTTTATTCAAATTAAAATCATTTCTTTAAAAGTTAACGATATCAATAAACTTGCATTAATTACTTATTTACTTTAAATTGAACTGGAATAATCATTTACAGGCAATTAAAAAGTATTTATTTTAATATTTTCATCGTTTATGTGAATAATTTTTTTTTAATATTATGACGCACATAAAAAAACAAACTTGAGACTCAGCTAGTACTTAAATTGATTGTGAGCTTAATTAAGAGTTAACTTACTTGCATTACATGATATTTATTAGTGTTCAAACGAATTAAAATGGACCATTAGTGCCTATGAAATTTTATTGAATGCTTTTTTACGAAGAAGCTATTTTTTACCTAATTCAATTGTTTATAATAATGTTTAGTAAAATTACAAACTATAAGACTAATTATTGCATAACATATCAATATGCGTAATGGTATCTATATAGAAATGCGTCAATAACTTATTAACCAAATGCGAAAGCGAGGTCATGTTTATAAAGCAGCGGATTTATTCAGTAAAAAAATATTTATGTAATACCGTGCTAACTATGATTTATAATTTTGAATATATATCATAATGAAGTCTTATTTGCACAGAAACTCACACATCGCCATTCCACACGATAATAACACCAATAAATACATATTACATGACAATATACACTCACTTGTATGAAATGAATAAGTTATACATGCAAAATACTTGCGGTGCGGGGCTCGCGAGCGAGAAGGCGCTATACGGAAAGGCACGGGAGCGAGAGAGACAACAACTACATTGCCTTGAATGGTGTGACACGAGGGGTGTGACATTTGTGAGTCGCTCACGGCCCGAGGTGAAATTGCACTAAAATATGACTTGTATAATCAATACTACTGAGTCATAATTAACTAATGAAGTAAAATATAAATTCTTATACGGCCTAAAAATGCATAAATAAAAAATTTAATTTTGCATCCTTTTTATCAAATTTTTATCTACAGTTCTCACTTTTGCTGTAAATGGCTTATTTTTAAAGTATACCTCTAGTAATATACATATTAAAAAAAAAACCGTATCAAAAGTATAGATTTGTATAATTTACATTCACACAGTAATTCAAAAACTCAAATTGCTAAAAGTATAAATGAGATATGATTAACTTTTAAAAATACAATTCAATAGATCGTCTGTTTTTTTTAATTAGGAAAACGATAATTTAATTTTTTTTTATGTTTTATAAATAATAATTCAGTGTTAGTCATATTATATATACATCATATAAAGATAAAACCAAAAATATAGAAAAAAACTATTTTATCTCAAATGACACTTCGTTTATTAATGAAATATGTCTTAAATAAATAATTGAATATTACAACATGTACGGATTCATTGATACTTAAAACATATCATTGATATTAAATTTCGGGAAGGGTATTAATAATCAATTGCAATGCATTTTGAATAAAAAAAAATTAAAAAAACTAACAATGCCACCAAGTTGTTAGGGTAGTATTTTGTCATGCATTAAAAAATAATTTGTTAAATTGTATTTTTTCCGGTATAAAATAAAATATTGCGATATGCATAGCTCAGGTTATATTTTAAAAAAATACTCATACTGTCATGAAAATCACTACGCTATTGTATTCGGTTTTTTCGGCGGAACAAGAAAATAGTTTTTTTCTTTTACCGCCTTCAGAGTCACTTGGTGACGTGTGTCACCGCGGGGTCAAAATCACGCTCACGATAATTCACGATTCACGCCGGGCATCACTAGCCGCGAGGTGCGCGCGCAGTGCTCAGCCCCTAAGTAATTTGGCACCAAATGCCGAATTAACACCATTATAATTTACGAATATATTAGTTGAGCCGGAGCTCTCAGTGGGACGCCAGTTTTATCATCCCACTGTGCGGGGAATTGGCGCCATTACAGTAATTGAAAATAAAAATCGGCCCGCGCGTCTCGCGTCCTGCGCGGGTCATCTCTAATCGCGGACGCTTTATATTTTACTTGCTGATTTACTGCCGCTAATTTGAAAAATAAATTCAAATATGTATTTATAGTATATAGGTCATTCGCATATAAGGCAGATTGCATTGAGCATATTTATAAATGCTTGAAAAAAAAATTATTTACATAAACAAAAAACTAAAGAAATTAACTGCAATGACACTTAATATTTTTTGGATTTTTGAAAAAAAATTATACATGATTATTTTAATATATTCAATAAATTCAATTTCTGCACGCACATTATAAAACGTAAAGTTTTTTTTTTCAGAAGCCAATTACAGAATAAAACGCACGTATTTCATTAGTGCATAGTTAAGTAGAACTCGTATTTTTTTTACAAAATAAATAGCTTATACAAATAGTTTGTTAGCATGTTAAAAGAAACTAATTTTTTATGATAAAATGTTAGTTTTCTTAAACAATTGTACGTGTATTTGCTTTACACACTATTAAACGTTACTACTAAAAAACACGAATAAACATGGTTTTTAATAACATGAAAAAAATATATGAAGTAAAGGTTAATCATATAGTATTATTCATCGGTTTGTTCTCGTTTTTTTTTACCAATGCTAATTTTATTTGATTTAATTATAAATCGGAGTAAATAAATGTTACGTGACTAATTATTGAAAATAGATTTAGAGATCTCCACAGCCCCCTGTTTTTGCTATTGATTCTTCATCAATAATAATTACGCCGCTCTCCATATGGAAATTAGCTTTATCTGTGGGAAGGAGTGAAAACTTATTCAGATTGGGTTTATAATTAACTTAATGCTTTCGCAATGTATTCATATAACATGATTATCTCACTAAAAATATAATTTAAGAAGTAATACGTGAACGATCATGGTTTCGATAATTAAGACATGGTGTCTAATAATATTTTTTTTATGAGTTCACTTGCACAATGAAAGTGATTTATTTGTCAAACTTGAAGTTCCATGCTGTAAAAACTTAAAATGTTTTTAGATGATCCCAGACCACTTTGAAAACTAGAGATTGGCGCATGGCTACGAAAAGAGCCTGATATTTGCAAGCTCCAAGGTGAAATTATTAATTTATTAGTAACCAGCTGCTTGTTAAAATCTTTTGCTATATATCGTTGCAAAATTAAATAAAGATATGTTCATTTTCAAAAAAATATATTCCTCATTTTTTTATTTATAATAAAATTGTATTAGTTTTTAGAAGTGGATATGTTATTTTGTTTTGTTTTATATAAAAAATTGAAACGGTCACATTATATAAAGTGCCTTTAAAAAACAGAAAATTCTACCATAAATCATATGATACAAAAATGTGCCGTATTTTGGTAGGTAGAATTTAAAAAAATAGTATTTAGCGCTGTCTACTAAATTACTAAGCTGAAACATTAGTCTGATGAATTTTTGAGTAAAATACTAATTTAAACCAGTTTGTACTGTATTCGGATGACAACAATATTTACATTCCGCCACCTGGTCTACAGTACATATCACCATGGATATATAGAAAGTTCCAGTGCATCGTACGTCACTCGACATTTCAAAAACCACGACTCGATTTGTATTGTTACACAAGATATTTCACAACATTTATCTGACTCATTACATTATGAAGTAAATCAATTATTAGTAACGAAAAAGAATCAATTATTAGTAAAAAAAATATCTTCATACCTTTAAGAAGCTGGTGAGACAGTCGTGACCAGATGCATAGCTGTAAATAATAAAAAATTCATTGCATATATATTTGAAGAATTTACCAGAAATGTGCAATCAATTTGTAATTGATTGCATACCTGCAAGAATATACGGTCGATGCTGAGTCTGGAATTCGAGGAAGCACGCGTTAATATCACAAATAAAATAGCACACTTTTTACACGATATCGATCACACTTACACTCAGCGAAAACGAATGAAAAATAAATATTTCAGAAATCGCGCACTTAACATCAATAGTAGTAAATCAATTCATAGGCATATATATTTCACAACCGTAAATTTAAAATTTGATCTTCATATCTCTAAGAAGCTGACGAGAAAGTTGTGACCAGATGCATAGCTGCAAATAAATAAAAAACTCATTGCGTATATATTTGAAGAATTTACCAAAAACTGATTACGAATTGATTGCATGCCTGCAAGAAGATGCTTTGGGCCTGGAATCCGAGGAAGCACGCGTTAATATCGATCACACTTACACTCGGCGAAAACGAATGAAAAATAAGTATTTCAGAAAACGCGCACTAAACCACAATTAAAGTAAGTCAATTCATAGGCATACATATTTCACAACCATAAATTTAAAATTTGATCTATGAGAAAATTGTGACCAGATGCAAAGCTGCAAATAAAAATAAAACTCATTGCACATACACTCGTAAAATTTACCAGAACATACCTGCAAGAAGATGCTGAGTCTGGAATCCGAGGAAGCACGCGTAAATATCACAAACAAATCACAAATAAAAAAAGCACACTTTTAACACGATATCGATCACACTTACACACGGCGAAAAAACGAATGAAAAAGAAATATTTCAGAATTCATGCACTTAACAACAATATTAGTAAATCAATTTGTAGGCATATATATTTTTCAACCATACATTTAAAATTTGATCTGCATACCTTTAAGAAGCTGACGAGAAAGTTGTGGCATAGCTGTAAATAAAAAAAAAAACTCATTGCATATATACTCGTACTTGTAGAATTTACCAGAAACGTTACAAATTGATGGCATACCTGCAAGAAGATGCCGAGTCCGGAATCCGAGGAAGCACGCGTAAATATCACAAACAAATCACAAATAAAAAAAGCACACTTTTAACACGATATCGATCACACTTACACACGGCGAAAAAACGAATGAAAAAGAAATATTTCAGAATTCGCGCACTTAACAACAATAATAAGCACACAACACTGAAATACTGAAACGCGAATTGATGAAGCCGAAATCCCGGACGGCGAGCGCGGGGGGGGCGGAGGGGGGGGGGGGAGAGGGGCGGCTGGTGTGGAGGGGGGGGGGTGGCCGGGGGGGTAGTGGTGGGGGGTGGCTGGGGGGGGGGGGTAATGCCCGGGAATTCTCGCGCAGCCCTCAGTCGTTCGCCGCCCGCCGCCGGTGGACATCCAGTGCCCCCCGCGACCGCTCGCCGAGCCGCCGCCCGCCGTAGTCCGCCAGCAAGTGTGATAGCACAGTGACGTAACGTGCCACGAGTGATGCCGCAGCTGACAACAAACGGTGATAGCACGGCCGACGGCGCGTGTTGAGCATTCGAGTGCGCCGCTGGCAAGCCGGGTGTTGTTCCTTGCGGACGGAGTACATTGCGGATTGTTGTGAAAGTTTTCGGCGTATTCGATGTGTTTGTGGGACAGTTTGTTGTGTGCACTGTGCCGGTGAACCTGTGTGTTGTATGTAGATGGATTCTAAACAATGATGGTAAATTACAAAATCACTTATACACTTTTTTTTTTTATAATGAATTTGTACGTGACGCCTTTTTATACGCGAATGCCTATAACATTAGTGAGGTTTTGTGTTTTAGATTATATTTAATAATCGCATATTTGTTGGTGTCGCGTACGTTTGAATATATTGTTACAATTATTCTAGAACATGTTTGTTTTGGAGAATAATGTGTAACATTTCTCTCACACTGATTCGTGAGCTGTCACCGACGGCTTTCTTGACCCAAGTAATAATTCAGCTAAATGTTGTATATACGATGGTGCAAAGTGTTTAGTTTAGTGGTTTTCAGGAACAAGTGTTCATAAGAATGATTTTAGTTATTTGGTAAAAAAGGTTATAAAATATTGGTTTGATCGACAAATCTAAATTATAAAATATTTTAGTGCTATATAAATTTCAGATGTCAAGTGTTTGTGAGTAGATTCACTAAATACATAATATAATTGAGAATACCACCCGCTTATTCCTTATTTTTATTATATTTTTCAGTGTATTTTTAAAGGCAAACCGTTTTTATAAGAAAGTTATCTCGTTACAATTTCGTCCAATGAATATAGAAAAATTAAAATATACTTACCAACCATTTAAAAGGATAGAATTTATAATATTTGAAGAGTATATTAGAATTTTTGAAAATCAGCCTTTGTTATAAATAAACTGTCTATTAATATAAAATTATTTATATTTTATACGAACCGACGCCTAATACGATTCGCCTCATTTTGTATTACAGAGGAAATTTAGTAAGTATATATTGATTTTTATTGATTGAAATGCAATTCAATATCTTTATGAAGTGCTTATCATTCAAGTGTATTTTTTTTTATAGTTATATTTGTTAAACACTGTAGAGAGCTTAGATAAAATTCTGTGTTATATTTCCAAATATATGGGGTTCATCTTTTTATCGATCAAATTATAAATAATACGAATCTTAAACGTAATACTTATGGTAAGTTTTTCCAATAAAACTTACTGTCTGATGAAGTTTTATACGACCTGCTCCATCCAAATAAGTCGTCACGAATAAATTACACCGATAATGGCTCTAAATTACCTTGATTGAACCGATACCATAAAAACTTTTATCATTTCTCATTCATTTTTCATCAATCGTAGATTGGCAGTAAGTATATACGAAGTTAACGGAAACTGGAAGTACCGCATATATAAAAGTAAAAAGATACGTTTATGTACGTTGTTATTTGTTATATATTTATTTTCCAGTATTTTATAAATAATTAATTGATTCGGGTGATAGAATATTTACTCAGTTAATTCGCTTAACTTGAGCCACTCTTCTACCTACCGACCATTTTTTTGTTACCGTTTTTATTCTTTTGTTTATTTATTCCTTTCAGGCTTCTATCTAATAAGAGTTTAAAGTGTAATTAAAATGTAGCTAAGAGTAAAAAGAAAATATACTTAAATAAAAGAGGCTGGAAATAGAAAATTACTGTTTCGATTTTTGGCGAGCTTTACCATTTGAATGATTTTTCAAGATTAATATGAAATGACAAAAATCTATAGTCACACTTATATAAAAATACCACCGAAATCAGTGTGATTGGTTGAAAGCTTAAAAAATATTATATTTATTTTAGTTTATTAATAAATATCAATTTATTATTCAACAAAAATTATTTGAAAATAATAATAATATATAAAGAAGCTAATTTTTTTCTTATAAAATCAACTAGTCTGTATAGTTTATCACTGAGAGTTTCAAATAGGTAATTTGTTACTATAAAGCGAATGAGATCTTACTGACGAATTCATAAATCTAGTTATTATTTTAAATATCTTTTTTTTCAAATTATTTTCATATACATATATATATTTTAACAGGTTAGTTAAATTCCCAATCACACCTTTGGTTATTTTTTTGTTAATTAATACTAAAAAAAACAATTCATGTATACTTTTCTCCAATATTGCGCAACATAGTACCGAGGACACAACGTGCAAAGGGTTAAAAGATTAACGCAATATACAATGTATGAATAATAATCCAAATACTTCCAATATGTTATTTGTAGTGAAAATATAAAAGTTGAAAGGAAAATGATGTATTCGCATGATAGATAAATATAGCTTCTCTAAAAAAAAACCCATTACAATATAATCAAAGATAAAGTTTCATTGAACTTTTTTCATTTTTTTGAACTTAAGGAGTCATTATTTTTTTTTCATACGTCTACTTATTTTGTGTTGAAAATATATTTATGACTTTTATGACAGTATAAAAAACCATTACACCTGCCCAAGGAAAATATACTTTTTATAAAATTTTTGGTATTACGAAAAGCTACTTTTGAATTATCATTTTACCTTCAATATCTAGTTAATAACTTTGTTATTGCTTGTTTTTGTTCTAATTTAACATACTAGTTCTTAGAAAATATAAATCAATTTTGAAGCTACAGCAATAGTTTAATATTAAGTGTATGTAATTGATAACAGTGTACTACTAGTCAAAGAGACTTTTACTTGTACTTCTTCTTTTATAAAATATCATCTGCGTGATAATATTTTTATATTCTTTATTTTATTATTATAAAACAATCTAAAAATTTATTCTTAAATAATTTTTATGAGAATCAATGCATAAACAAGATATTTATTTGATATTGGCTTTTGTCAAAGTTATCTATAATACAGGCCAAAATGAGTTATTATTTAAAATTTAAACAATCTAAGAATTAATTTATTATTTCTACTTCTTTGGTAGTTGCATTATATAAAGCACAAAATATGCCGTAACATATTTGTAAAGGAATAAAAAAAACATATTTTTAAAGTCTTATATTTCAATTAACTGATTAAGTGAAAAATCTTTTATGATCTACGTGAAACCATATAAATTATTCATTTAAATTTATAACTCCAAAATACAAACACGACTTTTTATATGATGCTTGATATTGTGTTTTTTATGTATACTGTCAAGCCCAGCTTCTCCTCGTCAAAACTATAACTAAAACAGGGAGGTACCCAATTCAAAAACTCCCGTTAATACGACGGAGATTAAAGACGTCTGAGTGTATTGAGTGTAACGAGGGGGGCAGAAAATATAAACGCAATTAGACAATAATGGACGCATAATGTGGGGAATTTCCATACAAATGTCGTCGGTCGAGTTCTGGGTAAGAACCATTTGTAAAGGACGCTAAGCCCTGACGACTGTTTTTGCCTACAGGCTTATTTTTTTGCGTCGCGAGCGTTTACATAATATTAAAAAGGCAGTTGATAAGTAGAAATTAATTTCAAAATGTAAATGTGCTGCGGAATTGTGGGAAATTAAAATTTTACAGCGCTATTGTATGAATAGCTAAAACATTGCCAAAAAAATAAAATATAGCCTCATTGTGAGTTGCGAATCAATATAACGTAACTTTAAAAGAATCTTCTGATGACTTACTCCTTACTGGAAATTATCTTAAAAATAATTACTTGGATTCATTATTAATTTCAGCTCATCATAATTTTTTAATTGTGCTAGTATATACAAGTAATTTTTTTACTCAAAAAATACGTAATTGTCGGAGCATAGTACGCAATCTTAAAAAAAGTCAAAACCATAAATTACCTTGCGTTAGTTTTTCTTAAATAAAATATATATTTTTTAAAGCTGTATGTCCCAAAGGCAAATAAATAATTGCAAATAAAATAAATTACAACAAACGCACTCAGATCTGCGGAGAAACACCGTATTGAAAAAAGATGGAACAGCGTGATTGTTGGGCGAAAGAAAATCGAGGACGCTCCCAAAAAAGGCAATTCAGATGTAATCCGTGAAAATGGAAAACTGGTGAGTGGAAGACTTAGCGAAATAATGAAACGGTGTCTTGACTTTGTGGAACTGATTTGGGAAATCATAACTTCCTCTCACGCAGGAAAGTTGGGTGGTTTTTCATTATTAGTTATAATCCAAAATAAGTACAAAGGATAAATGTTTATACGTACGCATAATTTTATCAGATTTCGGAGTTGGTAATTTGATACCAACCTTAATTATATTTGATTTCGTAATTTTATAGTTTAAGTTTAAGTTTATAGCGAAATGTATACCTATTAATAAATAAGTATAAATATTTCACTTAGTAATATAGTAAATTAAAGATACGAAAATCTACGAATAAAGATTATAATAATTTTTATAAATAGAAATGCTTTGTTTAATAATAAATGCCCATATAATTTATAATATAATTTTTATCGATTCGCATATCAAGTGACGAAAAAATCATTTAAAAATTACCCATAAGAGTGAGATTTATTATAAATGTTTTATGTATGAATTGATTAACTCAAATATTATATAATAGAAGCAAGAATAATATTTAAAAAAAACATTTGATTTAAAGTATCGTAAAATAGTCATTAGTTAATATCACGCAGTTGTTTAAAAATAGAGACGAATTCGCACAATATCATACAAATAAAATTAACCATGAGGGATTTTCCATTGAATGTAAAATATTTAATTCTATTGTAATAATAAAATAAATCCCTCAAAGAAGTTTATAGGCTGTAACTCAATGAGGTTTTAAATTTTAAAAAAATATTTAAAATAAAACGGTCAAATTGTGAAATATATTTTTAAATATTCAAATTGATTTTTGACTTCATATTCAGTCGGACGGTCCGCCATGGCTGAGTAAAAGTAATAATTTCACGGGACTTCCTTTGGTTGTTATTTCAGTTTCAGCATGAAATGGTTATTTCAGTGCCGCCTAAGGCTCGGAAAGGCTGCGATGTCGACGGCGCAGGAAAACGTCGAATTTGCGTTTTCCTGCAACGTGTTTTTATTGTGTTTTCGGTGGGGGTAGGATATCTGTTTTTGTATTTTGCGGAAAAATGAATCGTGAAATTAATGAATTGACAATTCGATGACAGAGCCTTGGTAATATTTTTAGATTTCATTTATGTATTATCGCGAAAAAGTGCGTTTTTTCATGTTCGTGTATTTGGTATTTTTTATTTTACAATTCGCCGTTAAATACTTCGTTTTTAACAGTAGCTTAGTTATCATATTTTTGTCAAGTACTAAACTAATTGCCAAGCTACAAATTAATAACGGAATATTATTAATTACAGAGAATAGTTGTGGATGGTTGCGTAATTAGTACCTTGGGTGGAATCAACTTATCTGCTTATACATATATTCTTCAATAAGTAAACATAAATACGCTGATGATATAATAGTATTTTTTAAAAATACTAATTAACTTGTTTGATATAGACCCTTTCCTTGTAATAAATTAAAAAATATATTTTACAAACTTCTAAACGGGCCTTACAAAGACACGCAAACAGCACAATATCTATACTGAAATGAGCGACCCCCTGCTGAGTTTCTGTTTAATAAACAAAAATACTTTTAAAGCAGCTATCTTGGATCTGCAATGTAATAAATTCTTTGTTTAATAAGGATTTAAATGTCCTTCCTTTATTTGTTTCCCCAATATTGAAACAGCTATTTGTCATGTCGGGTTCCTTAATCAGTTCGATGCCCTCTTTTTATATGTTCTTGGTCAATCCGGAAAAGAAGCTACTCTAATACGGGGTTCAATAAACTCCTAAAGTGGTCACCATTGTTCCTTATCTAAGTGTTATTAGTAATAACATTGAGATAATAACAGTTACTTTTATCAAAAATTCAGCAAATGATGTCAAAACTTCTTTGTTTATACAAAACCAGAAAATACTTTTACCGAGAAAACTTTTTGCTACATTAAAGTAAACCAAACTATTTCTTAATTTTTTTTACACTTGCTCCAAGTATTTGAGTGATATCATATATAAACAAAAATAATATACTTCAGAGACATATTTTTTAAAAGTTCCTGAACGACAAAAAATAAAAATTAATTTAGTTTCCAGGTAAAGGACTTTACCTGGAAATAAATGTTTTATTTAATACTTGTACACTCACTCACCTTAAATATATTTTGCTAGCTTAAACTCAGAAGTATAAAAAACCAGCCATTTCGAAGTATTATTTCTCATATTTTATTATTATAAAAATTACAAAATAGTTCTTTTATATTTTATAATATCATTAAAAAAAGTGTATCAAATATAAAACTTACAATAAAATAATAAGAAACACGTGAATTTTATGTGAAATGCATTGCTTGCTTCGTTTGAATTTGTGATTTATTACCTAGGTAAACATTAACATTACCAGCAATGAGACTGTAAATATTTAGCCCCAGTGCTGGGGGATGGCATCCCTCGCGAGTTATTTGTGAATTAGTATCTGACTTCATACAGCCCTTGTAACCGTAGCTAATATGTTTGACTCCTGTCAACATATTTGTCAACAGGCGTCTTATGGAAATCCGGATTTACAATACAGCAGCACTGGATACTAGTTGATATTAATTCTGAATTTCTCCATAAAAAATCCGTGATACATTTTATTGAAATTCGTATTTATGAATATATATACCATTTTTTTTTTTAACAGATCGTCTACTTAAATTCTTCCACCGAACAAAAAATTATAAGGATGCTTATATTTATGTTATAATTAAGTTAAAAAAAACTAATTTTGCGTCTGGTAAATTTATAATTTTAAATGAAAACCTGTTTAAGTTTACATTCCAAATAAAAAAACAACCATTTAAATAATATATATAACATTTTCACTGTGCTTATAAATAATACACATTTTTCTATACATGTACAATCATACATTGATCAGCAGTTTTTTTTGTTTAGGAGTAGGAAATGTAAACATAATTTATGTCAAATATTAAGAACTCTACTTTATAATTTTAAATAGTACATTTTTTTGGTATACTTAGAAAAAATAATGTTTGGTTTTTGTAAGAGTAAATAAAAGGATGCCTAAAAATAAAACACGTACGAGATAATTGTCGTTATAATACATTAGGGTGTCCCTTAAAATTCAAGTTCAATATTTTTTTACGCGTACCTTCTTAAAAGTTTAGTAATAACCCTATATTGTCTAGAAAAAAATATTAGTTCGATTTATAAACGGTAACCCGTGCCGACTTGCGATTTTAACTTGTCCATACAAGTTGCGTAAGTACTGCGCTGTGACTTGTAACTGCATGTTTTATTTGTCATTTCATACGTGATTTTTGAGATTAGTAGTGCTCCATTGTTTAGTGCGTTAACATGTCGGTGGAATTACGGAGTGATAAACAAAATAATTTCCTTATCGGTTTGCCTAGATATCAAATAAATGGTGCAAAATTACCATCTAATCGACAAATTCCCTCGGTCCTATTTTACAATATTCGTGAGGTTAAACTGATTGTTAGTGAAAGTGCAAATCTTGTGATTAGGGAGTGCATCATATATTGGGAAAAAGCAAGAATTCCAACAAGGGCATATCCTAACTGCGTGAAGAAACTTGTTGATTTATATCATGTTTGGAGAGAGTTGCAAAAAAAATTGTAAGAAAACTCAGGTTACGTTCAAGAGCCGTGAGAACAATTTCAAAATTGATCTTGATAATTTGTTTGATATTGCACATGCTGATGCTTTTGAGAGAATGAAAATAGAGTAAGATAAATTATTTTTAATGAAACAGAGAGAGCCAGATCGACCAGGATGCTTAGGTGGTGTTGATAAAAAATTGTCGGAAAAAGAAGATAGATCTAAACAACGACGATTGGAAGAAGAGGAAAGGGTTGTAAGACAAAGATAACCACTAGCTGCTGAAACTAGAAAATCAAGGGCAGAAGCAATAAAATCTGACTTCTTTGGAAGTAATGTACCCGACGTAGTCACAGTCCATTGGGATGGAAAACTATTACCCGGGTTAGATGTACGAAGTTCTAAAGAAGAACGCTTGCCAGTTATTGCTTCGTTTGACGATAAGGAACAGCTTCTTGCAGTGCCAAAACTAGAACATTCTTCTGAAAAACATCAAGCTAAGGCTGTCTCAACAGCTCTCTTTGACTAGAACCTTCACGATAAAGTACAAATAATGTGCTGCGACACAACAGCTTTCAATACTGGCCGTTTCAATGGAGCTTGTGCTATTTTGGAGAAACTTTAGGAAGAGAATTGCTGCTCGTCTGTCGTCATCATGTTTATGAATTGGTCCTAAAAGCTGTCTTTGAAAGCAAAATTAAGTAAATTACTAGTAGCCCAGATACTCCAATGTTTAAAAAGTTCAGAGAAAATTGGAAAAACATCGACGCTAGTAACATTGAACCATCTCTTAATTTCGTAAAACAACGTGTTGCCGAGACAGACATTCAAGCTTTGTTAATATTTTATAAGGCAGAATTAGACAAAGGTTATGTAAGAGATGACTACCGCAAATTGGTTGAACTGTGCGTAATATTTTTGGGAGGAGACAGAGGAAAAATTAAAACTAAGCCCCCCCAAAGCCATGCATCAGGCACGCTGGATGGCGAGAGCGATCTATTCTTTAAAAATGTGTTTACTTCAGTCACAATGCAGAATAACTACGAAGGACAAAAAGACTACAAGATGTTTGCTTATGTTTGTAAAACACTGGATGATTTCGTATCGGAAAAGAGCAAACAATTTTTATCACGACTGCAGATCGACGACAGTTTTCTAAAGGAAGATGTATCTTCTTGGAATAATAATAGTGCTTTTGTGGAAGCTAAAAGAAAAATAAGTTATTTGGTGGTTGTGAATGATACTGCTGAAAGGGCTGTTAAAATGATGCAAGATTTTAACGGACTTATCGCGGCTGAAGAAGAACAAAAACAGTTCTTGCTGCGCTGTGTCCAGGAACATAGAAAATTGTATCCGGACTGTAAAAAAACAACTCTATAAAAAAGTTACCCTGGCTGATTGTTATTACTTTATGTTTTTGATTAAAGATTAATGTTCATTTAATTGAATTTTTACTATTATTCACTTAATTTATTGCATTTATAATGATTTTATACCAGACCGAAATATCAAGACAAAACACGTTTTTTTCTAAACTTTGAAGCTCGGTCGGCACTAGTTGCAATTTTTCTAGAAAGATGAAATTTTATATTTGAGTATCTTATAGCATTAGTAAAAAATGTAGAGGGTACGCATTTCGAAATTTGAAAAAAAAAATTTTTTGGTCATATAAGGGACACCCTAATAATACATACATTATAAATGTCAGCTTTTTATTTAATTTTTTATTTTTATAGAACAAAACAAATATTTAAAAAACAAAATTATTTTGAAAAACAGTAAAATTAATAAATAAAACAATAGCTTTGAAAATTTACTTCAGAATGAAAAGCCTAAGCTTTGATATTTCTTCCCCGCAAATAAACACTGCTAGCCATAAATTGCAAATCCTTTTTGTGAATATCGGATTTCCGAACATTTAATGAAGAAATGTAATAAGATCGGTTTCGTTCCGAAAGAAAAGGTTTTTTCCACAAGTCTATAGTTAACATACAAAAATAGATTCCGTTACAGGGATGGCTTTTCCAAAGTGGATTTTACTTTTGCCAAATCCGAAGTGGAGTTTTAGGTGTTTGCTCAGAGTTTCCTGGAATTGAATTATATTATTATCTCATAAGTTAGAACAATCAAAGTTTCTCTCGGAATACTACTTCTCCTCTGTGCTCGAGACGTACGAGTATTTACAAAGAATTTCTAAAAGTTTTTTTTTTAATGTGTAAAAAATTGTTATAGCGCCACTGTTAAAAAACTTCTTATCTGTTAAGTTTGTCAGTAAAAAATTTTTTAACTTGAAATACATCCTTTGTAAATAATATTTTTAAGAACAAAATTGTTATTTATTTTAGTGAAGATATAAAACTGGGAATTTAAAATAATTTTAATTGATTCAATACAATGTTGATTTTTGGCTTAAAATTTTTTTAAACATTTTATTTAAAAAAAATTACATTAATTAAAATATATTCATTATTATTGCTTGTATATTTAAATTTATTGATAACATATATGTTTGGCTTTGAATCATTTCAAAATTGTCATGCAATGTATTACCAAAAATACAACGTTAATTATAAAATACATACAAATGAATTTCAACTCAGTATTTTAAATATTTTATTTATTGTAAACCCAACATATCAAAAATGTCGAGGCAATTTTAGAGACTGTTTTCAGTGAAAATATATATTTTGAATGAATTTTGTATTCATCTGCCATGTTACATTATTTCCATGGTTAATTATCAATGAATTCGTATTGAGCACAAAGCATTCTGGCTGTGCCTCCAGCTGGCGACAGCACGCATCCTGCCTTCAAATTGACCTGGACCAATCGATACAAATTACGAAACGTAATTATGGGACGCGTTACGTGAAATTATGACCGCAATAGTTGACTAATTCGAGTTTAGATGATATATCTGATTAGCTTTCGAAGTGGTGTGTTCGTAAGTTTTGGCAGCCAGTATTATGAATTGATTTTAATTATTGCAAAGTTTTCGGTACTCCGACGTTCCGACGATTGTGTAATCCCTAAATTCATGAAGATGGTCTTTTTGTTTCTCTCGAATTACTTTAGTATACATTTGTATTTGACTGTAAATGCTTTATTACAAACATATAAGTAAACTTTGTAAATGCTTTAAATACGCCGTTGTGAAGTTAAAATAATCTTTTAAACATTTAATACTAAGACTACGTTTGTTGTCTATTCCAACTGCATCCGGCCAATGCTATTTACAAAAGGATATAAAGAGCAAACAGACCACCACAGCCGTGGTAAGGCAGCAGAGCTCAATTTTTCACGACACACATCACGTCCGAGCACAACTTTTATGATAAAGGAGTTTATCTTCACGTAGGGTGACCACGCTGCCTTGCGGGAAAGGAACGCCTGCTAATCAAATCGGAAGACCACGCGAGCGGAATTAGAAACAACTATCCAAGCATGCGAGAAATAACGAATTTCTTGGGTTTATCTTCATGATTTTTTTACAAAGCTGGTCTGCTTTTGTTTATACTTAACTTAACAACGAATAAGTTAGTTAGGAAGCCATTGACTATTACTGACCGGAATATATATACTATAACTTTCCTAAAAGTAGTTTTATAAAAATATATTAAAAATTCAAATCTTTATATAAGTCCGATGGTACGTCTATTGAAAATCGTTTCGTAAGTAAATGAAATGTTTGTTTTTAGCCCTCGACCCTGGTAAAAGCTTACAAAGCTATGAAGGCCTGTTTGTATAAAAGGTTCTTATACAAAGGTTAAGCCACTTTTCTGAACTGGCGAAAAAATACAAAAAAGACAAAACAACTGCAATAAGTTGAACAAAATGTAGTAAACGGGGCCCCTACAAGCTCAAACAAAATCAAATCGCATCCGGGGGCGCTCTTTTTGAGTTTCAAATTTGGCAGTCGCCGCTTATATACCAGCCAAGCAGGCTAAAGACTACAAAAAGGGGAAATGAGATAATGGCGGGTGCACTGCTTCCGGTTTATATGTTAAATTTTATATTTATGAAGAAATATTATTAAAAAAGTTTAATGGCATGTTCACTATACTAACCGAAGCAATACTTATCGGCAATCGAAGCCTTTTTTTACGAAATCTTATAATTAAGAACGTTCCGCGTGGTGTTGATTACATTTGTGATAAATTTATTTTATTAAATGTTTTTAAAAAAAAAATGATATATATTTAAATAAAATTACTTTTTTAAAATTAAATCAAAGGTTTTTTAAATAAAAACTCCACGAATTTTGATTGGTGCTTGGAGCATATAAATATATTCAGCTCGGTCGGATATTGGTTTGCGGTTATCAAAATTTGGATAAAACGACACAAAAAATCATTAAATAAAGAGAATTATACATTTAACAAACCAAGTATTTCAAGTAGAAATATGATACCGGGCTAATTTATAACGGGTATAAAAAATACTCACCGAAATCAAAAAGTCCATTTTTGATAGGCTATATTACACTACGCAATCAAAACTCAAATATTAATGACAGACCTATTAAAAACCCGTGAATATATTTTGATTCTAAATACCTTTAAGAAAGATCAAACAGTGCTTTGTGTAATGAAGCAATGTCTACAGAAAATCTAAGCTATGATATTCTTATTAAAGCGACTATGAAATAAATCTACCTATTAAGAAGTCTGTCATAAATTTTCTAAACTAAAAATATAAATCAATTTCGTTCTTGCGGCCTTCTCGGGGTTCTAAAAAACCTTATTATATTCTCATAAAACTTCGCATTGTAACTATACTTTTTTATTGTAGCGCATACAAAACGGAAATATTTCCTGACTCCTTCCTTCGAAGCCTATAACTTCTTGCTTACAAAGCAGGCGAGGCTGTGTTTATGGTATTCGTATTTATGAATAATGTATATTCGTGGTCAGGTTTTACGAGAAATTATTAATATGAGCTCACAAGAATTTGGAGAACCAAGTGTGATAGAATTTCCAAATAAAACTTGAATTACTAGCCTGCATACCCAACACTTGCCTTCAAGTAATTCGTTTGTTCTTTTTAAAGCAATTTAGTTTCAATGTGGAATATTTGTGATAAGTTCTAATTTTATGTTAGGGTAAAAAAATATGCAGGCAGATTGATAAAGTTTATATATATAAAACAAACGATATTCTCGATAACTGCATGGATTGAAAATAAAAAAATTACACCAGCTTAAATGTGCATATGACATCACAGTTTTGTGAAAAAGATAATTGAATGTTCTTGTTTAGTATAAAAGTGAATTTTCAGATTATTTATTATTTATTAAATACTCATGAATAACAAAAAGAACTGTTATTGTCTTGAACCCAAGTAAGGTGACTTTTGTGAGCTGTTTATGTCTCAATAATATTAAATAGCATAAACTATATAAAAACTATTAAAAGTTAGTCTTTGAATACATTTAATGTCATGTGGGAATTTATTTGTATTGAATGTAGTTTATGTATTGAGTAACAATAAAATATTTTTGAAAAAGTGCATAGATATATACTTACATGATTTAAATGTCAATCGATTACCCAATTATTGAACTCGGTTTATATTTACGGAAAAGAAGGTAAAGTTACAAAGCACAATCACACTGAAAGCAATGAACTAAATTGAAAAAGATAAGTACTTCGGTACAATTGCCTGTCCGTCGTTAAATTTTCAAAAGAAAAATGTAATATTTCGGGTAAATATTTTTATGAATAGAACGCGAAGAATATAAAATGAGTTATTGTCAATATAAAATATTCAAACGTCTGGAGTTGACAACAACGCAAGGAAATCGCTTTTTAATAAACGAAGCCAATCTGAAAAATTTTGACAATACAAAAGTCGTTACTCCCGTCCACCTTGAACCGCCCCGGGCACAAAAGGCCGTCGGTTTTTCTAAAATATTACAAAACATCCGAAGTTCAAATTAAACGTTTCCACCCTCAGTCGCGAAGGGTGCTGCGCTGCCCTCCCGGACTGTTCGGCGCGATCAACCCGTATCGAAATATTCGGCTTGACAATTTGGCTCAGACTTTTTAGGCTCAAGGTTTTTAATTAATAAATAAAAAAAATATATTTATGGTTCAAGTAAAATTTAAGTATTCATATTATTTTTTTAAATTATACACTGCAGAATATTTTTAATACAAATAAAAAATCCATTATAAAGGACTGTTGCAAGGTTGTAACGCTGTATTGCTGTTTTTTTGTTCAAATTTATAAAAGCAGTGTAGTCATATCAAAATGCTCAATTTTAACAAAAAGCGATGCCTGCATGTCATTCTTGCTCGAATATAATAAAATTCCGATTTTGTGCCAAAAAAAAAAAAAATATATATATATAACTCCCATATTGCTGCCCTCGGTGGCTAAGCTCGCCGAATCGCTGTATTTCATTTTTGTAGCGCTCGGTTTTTATTAATATTTCACAGCAAAAATTTTCAGCGACTCGTTTTTCAATAAGTGCTCCGCGGACGTCGGCGCGGAAATTCATGAAACAGGAAGATGGCCTGAATAAAATTAACAACTTTTTACTAAAATTCGCGCTACAGAGAGCCGCGTGTCTCGTCCTCGGGTGAGTTCCCACTAAAGCCCGGAAGGATTAGTGCTAGCAAAGTGTTCAGAATTAGGCTTATATTGTACTGCTTGATAAAAAAAAATACTCACTATTTAAAATATAATAATAACAAAGACGGGATTTGTTTTAATATCTGAATTAAACAAAAAACACCCAAGCAAGTAGGAATGTTTGATTGGCAGTATGTGTATATTATAGTATTTTTGATTTGTCTCTTGAAAACTTAAGATAAGAAGCGTTCATTTTTTTTCTAAATAATTATTTGTTAAATTTAGTGATATCCAAAGTGTCAACTTTAAGCAATGGTTTGATTATGAAGTACTGATTCATTTAATATAAAGTTTCTGCGTAATAACACAATACCGTGGAAGCTTCAGCTGACAAGCTTATATTGTACTATTTCCGAAGATATGCAATGCTATAGGGTAGACAAATTTATCGAAATTTGTTGCTGACCAAGTATTTATTTTTTGACATTTAAAAACTCAATCAAGCTCCATTTTAAAAAATTCTACGATTTTTTAACATTATTCAATGCTATGCAAAAATAAATCGAGAACAAAATCATTCACTGCTTAAAAGCCAATCATCGAAGTTCATTTTTATAACACATACAATGGTCAATAAAAAAGGTGTTAGAGTATAAAATTTACGTTCAGTTCGTGACAGAAAAAAACAGAAATGCGTTTACTGCCATAAATGAAATATTCCTCCATACAAACGTTTTTAACAAGTTTTTGTATTGAAGAATTATTTTTGCAATCACATGAAAGATAATTGGTTTGAACGACAAATTATATTGTTTTTGATTTTATAATTTTTTTTTATTAGTGCAGATAATAATGATAGTGATTTTATTACATTAATTTCCACGGTTTAAAGTTTAAATATTTTTTTATTGCAACCAATAGTACACGTAAACCTGCTTAAGTAACGTTTGCCTAATGTTGAATGAATATTTAATGTGAAGATGTAGGGCGGAGTATAATTTAGTGCCTGGAGTAGTTGTCAAAACTGGGCGTACATTTGTATTCTTAACGGAATTTTAAAAGCTTTCTCATTTTCGTTAATTTGAGTTTGAGTCGGCAATTCGTTTTGTTCTCTCTCCGAGGCGCAGACACTCCGATCGGCTGGAAGTTTGTTAGATTATTTTCACGTACTTCCCGGCCTCTCCATTGTAAGGGCTGATTTTAATAAAACATAAAATGGCTATTTGCCTTGCATATTCAAGACTCCACGCTGGATATTTGAGAATAAATCATGGGATCATTTAAATACCCTGAATCCTCTAATAGCTCCCTAAATCGCCGACCTTCCAAGTACCCAACCATCTTCCATTATTCAGAATTGAATTGTTTTGTTTTATTTATATGTTCTCCAATGACTTTGTGTACATTTTCATCTAGGAAAAATTGCAAATTAAAATTATCAAATTTTCATTATAAATAATTACTTTTTGAGATAACTCTTATAATAACAATTTATTATCATAATTTTTTTAAGAAGTATTTCAAGCTTTTATACTCAAATTTTATATGATTTTACAAGCTATCAAATTAAAATTGTATTGTAAGCAATTTTTTTTTCGTATTGTAAGCATTTGAAGCACTGTGAACTGATTTTAATATAAAATATTTGATAAGATAGTGTGAGTTGAATGCATGCAATATCCATTGAGTGGAGAGTATTAGTAGCAGGAAACCGCAGTATACCACCGCTGCTGTCATATACAACTCACCCATGATGTTTTTAATTAAAAATAAAAACGATGAATGTAAACTGTGAGCCTCATCCTGAAACCCTGAAGTATAGAGTGCCAGTAGCAGGTCGTACAATCGCAGCGCGTACAGCACAGACAGCTGCAGCACTCCACCGTTGTTGTCTAATGGCACTCCTCCATTATGTTTTTAAGGCGCGTCTCGCAGCAAACGCCACAATAAGCCCGCGCACAGACGGAACAGTTGCCGTAACCACCCCTCCCCGCCCCTAACCACCCCTTTCCCACCCCTAACCACCCCTTCCCCACCCCTAACCACCCCTTTCCCACCCCTAACCACCCCGCCCCCGATGCATTCCTTGCATCTGATGCGCTTTCCGCGGTGCATCTTATCATTCTTCAGTGGATTCAAAACTGCACAAAACTAACTATTTTTAATTTAAAAAAAATTTTTTTTTTCATTTAATCAAAAAAAGCTTTGATATAGAACGACGTTGGTTTTATTTAAAATATAATAATAATTGTACAGTGTCATTTATTGCGCATAAGTTTTTCGACACAAGCCATAAATTGGAAACTCATGTTTCAACTTGGTAGTTTAAGCATCACCAGAAATGTATTTGTTTGGGAATCTGAACAATACGTTTCTGGTCATTATCCGGTCAGTAACAAGTATTATAAGTTATCGGCTGCTGGCAACCTAGCATACAATAACTTTTAGCCACTCACACTTTCAAAATCACAGTTTAATTCGATAGTTGAGAACAACTTAAGTCTTGCTTGGGGTATAATTTTTTATTCTTGTCAATAAGCGGTTTTCATCTTTTAAAAAAGAAATATTCAAAAGAACTTTTTTAAATTATGCTTCCTTAAAATAAACTTCATGTAATAATCTCTAATACAAAATTATACAAAGAAGTTTTGATTCACAAATATATTATTATTGAACTTGAACAATAAATAAAATACCTAACCAAAGAGAGTTTTTGAAATTCTCGAACCTTTGATACTGAAAACTTTTATCATCAAAATACTTTTGTTAATTTCTTGCCTTCAACATATAAACCTCGAAATATATTTTTATTGTTAACTTTGAAAATTATTATTTGATAAATTAAATTTTCTGTTATATTATGACTGAATAGTTACTGGTGAGTTGTCTTGAAGGTCTCAGAAGTATCTTTAGTTTTGAAAGCGCCTGAAACTTGAGAATACCTTTCAGGAAGATTTTCCTTTACACTCATAGAAGCATTTCTCAACTATTTTAGACTCCATTCTTACGAATTTATGACGTAAATTAAGGTGAACTTGTACATTATACACTTTTACCATCGGAATTAAATTTCATAACCATTTAAATATATTGAAAGAAAATTGGACATGAAAAACGTATTAGCTTCTCATAAATATTTCATGAAAACCTGCCTAAATATTCTGTTTCAGACAAAAATATTTCTGCAATGATTGGAATATAAATAGTTTTTAATAATAAACAAATAAAAAAATCGGTATGATGAAATGAAACTCCTTGCAATCACAAAATGGTTTGAATAATCAAAAAGACCAATCAACTTCTGATTCGTTTGATCAACTGGTTGTTTATAGGTTTTTTGTGCGTATTTAAATTTTGACAACCTCAGTAGTGAAAGCTCCGCGATGTAGTGCATTACGCAAGCTTTTAGAGAATTTAATGTACAAACAGCACCGAGCCTCACTTCGGAGTTACACTTACTGCCAAAGTAGTTAGGAAAAAATCAGCCTCTCAACCGAGCACAATGCAACCGAAGTGGAACTCTATTAAACTTTACCTCACATTTACATATTTGGATGTATCTCTGAATAAATTTTACATTAAATATCTAACTAACTCCTCCAGGCTCTCTAAACGCTATTGATATCTTTTATTTTACAAAATCAAATCATTGAAGTTTACAAGTCATGCTAAGCTTTATTCAAATGTAGTTACCACGTCTTAAAGTTTGATTATTCAATATTTGGTTTTGGGTTAAGTTGTATCTAATAAAGCCTTGATAATGTACAAATAATTTTAACACGTAAGTGACGCTTAACAAAAGGCAATTCTATGAAGTATATATATTTAAAAAAATTGAAGTTATTATTATTGTATGCATTGCATTTACAAAATGGTATTTTCGCATTTTAATATTAATGCTGAGTATTAATCGATTGTCTTAAATTCCTTGCTATTATTTGTATAAGGTGTATTTATATAAATTTAAATATTTTAATAAATCTATGTAAACATGATTTTTTAGTTGCATTCTTGCTATTGATGTGTCTGTTTTAATAATCTTAAGACATAATTTATTTTATATCAACAAATTTTAGTTCCTATTTTTATTTATGTATTACTTTTTTCTATCATTCAAAATATTAAATTAAACAAAATATCACTTTATAGCTTTACTTTGACTTTGATATGTATGTATGAGAATTCCTTACTTGATATATCGCAAAACCTAATATCCTCTATAGGTATGCAACTTTCCTAAGTACCCTTGAGCAGGTTCTCATACTCGCTTAACATTGTACAGGAATTTGCTATCATCTATCACAGGGCATGCCTTACACGTTATAAATTTCTTATATATTATATTTTATAGCATATTTTCTTTTCATAGTATGATATATTGGCATTCACCGTATTATACCATTCACATTAAGTTAATCTTACATGAACTTAAGTTTTCCATAACCAATAGACAATAAAACATGCTTTAAAATATTTTTCGTTACTATTAATTTCATAAATGACCTGTTTTGGGTTATTTGCGTTTTTTTAAAGGGTTATACTACATTTAATTGGTAAACACAGGTAAATTCTGCTAGTAAAATATTGGCAGTCTATAAAGCAGTTTTTCTATTGAAATTAATGAAGTAAATGTGAGGTTGTTTTTATTTTGTTTTTATTCTTTAAGTTTTTAATCATTACACGTAAATTTTATGGGATGATTTGAAATTTGTTACAAAGATGAAGCATTATAAACAAGATTTATCAACGGCTCATTTGAAAAATTGCTAGGCAGAACTATGAATTCAGAAATTACAACAATATGATATGCTCACAAGCAACTTCAAAGCGAACTGGTGTGTATTTGGAAGAACATGCCAAGTTGTGTGGGAGGCTGTACAGTGTTCCACATTAGGGGATGGGCGTGAGCCTCCTCATACAATATTAACTGCTTTAGTTTATGAGAGATTCTAAATGCTCAATCATCGTGGTGAGCGCCTTGCCCGGACTTCACCTCCATTGTTTGTAGATCAAGGAGAGTACCGAGTTTGTAATAAACATACTATAAATTTATGGCATAGTTTTTTGGGGTATCTTTTTGCTCCTCTACCAATATAACATTAATTTTGCCCCTCAAGGATAGTAATTAAGCCTTATATTTTACAAATATTTATAAAAAATAAAACTGATAGATATCCGTTAATGCGTGTTTATATCAACATAAGGAATTTAAAAAATATATATTTAATACGTTTTTTTAAAACTATTTAATAGTCTCCATCGATAACATCGTAACAATAGTAAAATAATTATTTATTTGTTATGTTTAATATACTTCAGGTAGAATAAAATATTCTAAAGCACTCATTTACAATAAGTATTTCATAGAAAAATGTTGACTAAAAAACAATAGTATTATGCTTATTCTTTTAGTACTTTATCATAAATTGTAAATTTAAATATTCTCTAATATGTATTAACATAAAAACATGGATTTTATTTTTAAGGTTGGTTTTAAAAAAATAGTAAATGTGTTAGTAACATTTCCTATATGCTTTGTTCAAATAAAATTTTAATCTTTCCAACTAGAAGTAAAAATATTCTTTTGAATTGAAAAGCCAGCACTCGAGAAAGAGGTTGGATTACTCAGTGCCGGTGAGAGAACTTCTCGGAGGGTGACAATTGTGTAACATGTATGCAGAAAGCCTCCAGAAACATGTAATTTGGCACGTTTTACCCCGCCTTAAGGGTACAATTGACACCTTCTTATTGGCGGCATTTTCTCCGCTTTTGTGTCGGGAAAAGATGATGCACATTGTTTTTAACGACTGTACGCTGAAATTTCCTTTATTTTATTTCAAAATTATAAAACATTATAGTAACTTGATATGAATATTTAAAGAAGAGCTCGTATTTATGCAAAACTGTGCAATTTTTAGGAATATTTTAGAAAAAAAATCGAGATGCTACTTTCTACTTTTTCGCTCCGGGAAACAAATAATACGCATAAAATTTCAACATAAATATTAAATAGAAATGTTTTTATTTAAATATAGTAAGTCAAAATATGTATTTTACGGTTTCTGACAGCAAGCTGATACTTTAAAGATAAACGAATAAAACTGTACAAAAATCATACATATGCATTGTGAATTTTAACAAAATAATTAAATAAGAAATAAGGATAGAATTGAGTTAATGCAATAATATTCTTTAAGAATTCAATATCTATCATTGATAGCTCCTATTGAAACACATTGCAGCTCAAGTGATATCTTTAAGGTATTCTCCAAGCGGCTCTTGTCTCTCCTTATGAAACCAGATTCAATTCCTTGAAGATACGAACACTAAAACCATTAAGTAAAATTCTCTGCACATATTTAAGACAGAGATGCTCAACCTGCACGATCACATAAATGTACCTTAACTTTTCTAAACTTAGTCGTAATAAAACTAGTTAAAAATTAAGGTTATTTTCATTAGAAGACAGAAACATAAGTTTTTTTACTTTTGATATTTTTAAATACATCTAGACCTCGCAGCTCCTATTTATCCGACATACTTTTAAGATTCTTATGTGTAATTGGTAAAATTGGTAATACCGAGCTTAGTTCAATAATTTCCAATGGATAAATAAGTTTTAAACTCTACCAGCAGTATAATTATAATGTCCGACATAAGTACGATTCCATTGAATCAAATAAGCAAAATATTTTATAAGAGCAATTATTTTAACATACAAGACAATGTTGTATTTGTGTTTTACGATTATTAATATTTTAAAATACGTCAAATTCGTTAAACCAGGGTTTTTTTAACAAATTACTTTCCGACGATTCTCATGAATTGTTTTTGTTGATTTTATTTTGAAGCCATTTCTGTAATTAAAAAAGTAGCTGAACGAAGCTTATAAAATATATAATATTCATCGTGTATTGGTTATTAAGTATTCGCGGAAATGTTTTCATAAGTTTCACTCTGAAAGTTTAAAACTCCTGGTGTGGGATGTAACATCTTGTGGAAGTATACCTTAAGTACAGAGACTGTGGAAACCGAGTTGGTTCATCGTCTCTTTAGAAATTGTTCTTTGTGTCAAAGCAAGTTTAATCGTGTGTGTTCTTAGAATCTCATATAAGTTGTACTCAGATTATAATTAAAAATATCCCTACATTGTATGAAAACGTCTTTAGCAAAAGTTGGATGAGAATTGAGAACATTATTGGGTTTAATAGCGCTATTTCTTGGCTTATTTTATAATATAAGCTTTTAACTACTATTATCACATACGTACGTTTTCTTTTATATTTCATATTTACAAAAATGGTAAAATTTTATTTACTTCGTTTCCACTTTGGACAGTAATATTAAGATGATAGATTTAATGTAAATTTTATATTAAATATAAATAGTCGTTAAAAAAATAAAACCAAGAATATTCTTTTTTAGGCTATACTCTTTTAGGTCCATATTACTTGTTGTACAAAAAATTTGAAAAGGGTTGTTTGCAACAAGAAACACATTATAATTTTCGGTATAGAACAAATATTAAAAATAATTTAATATCTATATGAAACTTCTAATTTAAGCGCTGAAATAGAAATTAATTACGGTTTTTGTCAATGTGAAAGTGTCAATTTAATAAATGCAAAACATCTTTGATGGTAAAAATGTAATATTCACAGTTCTTCACTTGGTTTAATTTTGTATGAATATATTCAATCCGATTTTAGCAAATTTTAGTTTTGGTGTAATTATAATTTTTTTTTTGAAAGCATACCAGAGCAAGTTCATTTGTATGCTGAATAACCCAGCTGAAACGTACACCCCTGAGTTATGCCTATCGCAGCCTCCGTGAGTGCTGAGTAGGTATCAGTGGCGGTTTATTCTCTCGCCAGCATCTTCCATCAGTTGCCCGGAAGGCACCCTCGGATCCTGGTGCATCTGCATACATTAGCATGCTCCGTCTCCCGCTGCGGCTGCAATCTCCATTCCTGAATGCACCTTATGATAATGGTGCGGCCGTCTCGTTGCCGTTCCTTCAATCCGCTTAGGCGTTTGTTTTTGCATGATTTATTATCTGAGAGTAACAAAGACTTCTTGTGTTACCTAGAACACGATTGTGTGGACTGTAACTGCATTTTCTCAATCTTAAGACATAAGTTCATCTACGAACCTTTTACCCAAATTTTTTTGTAAAATTGTTTCAGTAATGTTTGTACGTTTCTGTTTTGACTATCAAGATACACGAAAACGCTTCAATAATATTTGCTTTGGGAAAAAGTACAAGAGTATTGATCGCTCTGTTGAAAGTTTATCTTTTTGTTCGTTGAGGGTAAACTTTGTTGATTATTATCGGTTGACAACTTTCGTATTGTGATGCCTAAATATTTTGTTCAAAGTATTTTGTTATAAGTTTCGTAGTAGATATTATATATTTTTGTAAAATGTAATGAAATTTATCGTGGAAATAACTTAAATATTTTTACTAAGCCTGAAATGTAGTTTTTCTATACACAAAAAAATATTTTAATTTATAAACGTTATTAAAAATATATACAATTTGAAATGAAACAACCAATTTTAAGAACACACTGTTCATTTAATGTTGAAGGTTTTTTTCTGAGGGCTATAACCCCTTTTTTAGACTTTCTTTGCTCGCTTATTAAAAGTGATTTATAGATACTTCACCCCTACAATTTAATATACGACTAAATAATAGTAAGGTATTCCAATCACAACACTACAAGGCTCATGAATAATTTGGATACTAACGTTTCGTTTTATTCACCACTATTTCGCATTTTTGTCGCAATAAAAGTAAAAAAATCGACATTAAAAACTAAAACTTAATTTTTTTACTGTAAAAAAAATTATATGAAAATATATTATATTGAACCTTAGTATCTTTTTGCTATTTTCATTCATTATTAGGCTTATGAATAGTAATCAAAGTTTGAAGATCAGAGTCTTGGAAGTATGTAAACAAATATAGCACCAGAAAAGCGTACGTCACTTTCTGCGATATTCTATTCAAATACATAAATTTATAGAAATATATATGTATAAATATATAATAACAATATTTATTAAGATTACAAATTAAGAATTATTCTTCGCCGGTGGTACATTTCTACAATTTCTGCAATACATTCAACAATAAAAACTTATTTCTATAAAAATATACACGAGTTGCATTGTAAGCAAGCAGCTATCGTCACTCGTAGTAATTATCCACAGTCCTTGAAAAATTTAAAAAATAATAGCTATGAAACACCACACCCGATCTCAACCCTCAAAATTAGCAACATGTTATTGAAAACAAAGTTATCCTAATTAATATGTCTATAAAAAATGGACAAACACGTTTCTAACCGAATAGATGCGAGACATTACACTTATAGGCAAAGTGAAAAGTCTTTTTTAATATTGAACTTGAAAGAAAAAAATATGAAGGTAATTTTTAATAAATTTATATACGCATATAAAAAAATGTTCAAACGATACATTTTTCTGAAAAAGATATATGGAATTCACGGATGAAAATATTCGGAAGAAAATCAAATTTGTTAATCTCGTGGGAATTTGATATCGTATACAATATCTTTGTAAGGTAAAGTCAGTAAAGGCAGAAGGGATATTGGCTTTATATATCAACAGTTGAGATGTCAACTGTCAGATGAAAGCCTGCACAGATGTGTGTATTGATTCTGAGGTCACTGCTTATTTCATGGCCTGTTATTTATCCACACGGATATTTTCATCATAAAAAGAATCCTCAACTTGAAAAAAACAACGAAAAAATTCTTACATGTTATTTTTCAGTATCAGATTACTTGAAATTTCAATAATAATTTTAAGTCATTGTGTTCTTTAATGGTAGCAAATGAATTTGTGACGCTTGTAAATAAATATAGTGAAATTTCGTTAATAGTCGTACAGTATTTGACAAATCTGAAACAGGCGTGAGCTCAAAACATCAGGTTAGGATTTATCCGTATCAACCGGAACCTCTTGATATAGAGTTCACGGTCTAACCACTCAGTCAATAAGCCAAATATATATTAGAGCGATATATATTTATTTTATTTCTTAACGACTCAACATAAAGGCAGCAGAACATTTTTGGCGTAGTATATGTCAAATGTGAATTTACTAAGTGGATATCAAGGTCAAGTACTAAGTAAAATAGATTAACCCAAATATAACCTCAAAGTAGTTTTATTTGAGTTATTCGTAGCTTAACAGGGTACGAAGGTGCGCTCGCGCCCTACAGCTGCCTGTAACTGCAAACTAAGCCAATCAGAATAAACTCATAAATTCTATTTAACGTGTGTGTGAAGATGCTATCGTAGCGCCTGAACACACACTTTAATGTGTTTGCCCCAGCCTGGCTGTGTTGACTTGGTCCGCTAAATTAAGGCGGTCGGGGCTGAATTTTTCAGAAGGTACAATTGCGAATAATTTTACATTACGTGAAGGTCTTTTTTTCGAGCTAACAAATTATATTATAATTATCCATGCGGGTGCAAAAAAAAAAAAAACCCGCAGAGAGGTAAAAAAAGTTATGCTTCGCTGTTAAGCGAAGGCAGTTCTGATTAAACTATAACGTTTTATAAAGCCTACGTACAATGAAAATTTAACAAGACGTGTGTTCAAACCTGAAAATGAATTACTTATAATAATCAAAGGGAAGTAAAATAAACGCATGTTACACATCCTCCCTTAAATAATTTATTTTAATACATCTACTTATTATTGATTTTATAGAAATCACTGTAAAATTCAATTCCTTTGAGGTAATATTGACTAAACATTGAGTTAACTTGTCATAGCAATGGATTGACTTGTAATCTAAAAGCCGTACTTGAGAAACATAGCGATGAATTATAAATGATTATAAACGTACTAATGCCAATCATTCAATTCTATTATTCATTGGGATTAAAATTCAAGTATTTGATGTGGAAATCATACTCTCTAACCTTACCTCGGTCTAAAATCTGAAAACTTAACAAAGGCCACGAGACCCTGTAGTTCTATGAGACTTACTAAGCCATTAAATAAATATTTTCGATTTCCTGTGGTATATGACTTGTTGATCTATCAGTAAAGTTATTAAATATTCTTTTTGTTTTTAATAGATATTTATTATCATTACTTTAAAGGAATAAGGAATTTAACCCAATTATTTTTTTAATTTAAATCAATATAATTTGATTGTTTCGATTACATAATGATTCTTTGATATTTTCAACATAATTTTTGACTGATGTACTTTTTATTGATTATTATGTATTTAAATATATTTTTTAATAATCTTTAAAAAAAGTAAGCGTCTCATTTAACAATAAGTCGATCTTATTTTTAAAATAATGCATTAAAAAATTATTAACTGCTAAATCGTATAATTGTTTATAATGAATTTGAAATAAAAATGATTTCGCTTTAAGCGCAGCTGTTATCTGATTTATGATAATTTCAAAAACGTAGAAATAACCGATATTATTCATTTCAATAAAAATAAAGTTTTTCTATCACGTCAGTTGGGGGCATCAAAACCCCTTTCTGTTGAAAGTGACAGTATTGGGACGGCAACCCTAGGGGTATTTGTTTGAAGCCACTTTGACAGAAGAATGATTGCGCGCACGGTAGGCTGTGCTTTTTATCTACCCTTAATGTGTCTTCGTTAAATAAATGTGACACGTGTTCCCGCGCTGTGATGACTCTAATTTTACCGAGAGCGCTTTTTTGCTGCGAGTACTGTTTTTTTTATTTTGCACAAACCCTCTTTTGGTTTATAATATTTTTTTTAATTTTTGCTTTAATTATTATTGTTATGTTTAAATAATATTTTAGTTGCAGTATTAAAAATGAAATGAGCTCAGATTAATGAATTCGTACACAAAGTATTTTTTTTTAAATTTCATTATTTATTTTAGTTGATGATGTGATTATGAAACAATTTACACTAAGGTGTTTTGTATAGACTGTTTTTTTTTTTTTTTTTTTTTGTATAAAATATTTTTGTTGTATTACCCGTAATACCTTTGATTTATTTCAGGATAAAATTTATATATTTTTTAAAATGAGCGTGCACATAAACGGTTTTTGATAATAAAAAAATGACGCTGAATGCTTTGGGGGGTAGTTTGTGAATTTGAGGGCTGTGTCTGCACTTTTCTGTAGTTTTCTATGTAGCTCGCTAGGACGGACACCCTGGTGAACATTTTGGCACAGCGCCTGGTCCGTGTAAGCCGCCCGTTGTTTTCCATAAAGCGTACAATTGTGATCCCAAAACTGTCCTACAAATGATTCAGATTATGCACTTGGCTACGCGGACAGAACTTTAAGAAATTTATTTTCTTATTTTCCAGCGCGAGCGTTTAAAATTTTTCGCTTCTGCAGAACTTTAATAATTATAAGCACCAGTAAATTCTTCGAAACATTGAAACCACCAAGAACAATATACCTAACTTCATTTCAATTTTTATATATTTTATATATTAATTTACCCTTAATCAAAAGATCAAAACATGCGGAAAAAATTGGTGGCTAGTTTCCTCAAAAATATTTTTTTTATCCAAGTGTGTTTTGATCTAATTCTCCGCGGTTGTTCAATCATGAAGGCGAAGCAAAATATTTTTTTTTTAATAAAATTTACTTACTAAATATTTGGTATTTTTTTAAAGTCGAGTTATATTTTTGTTAGAATATCATGGTACATAACCGGGTAATCTGCTTTATCAAATTTCCTTCACTTCTGAAGTCCTGAAGTCGCCTGAAAAATATATCAGCTCCGTCGCACGACTTGCCAAGGAAGGGTTTTATATTTCGCCGTGAATAAAACATGCGCAGAAGGTCTGGCCTCTTTTACAATTTTACAATTATTAAAATTCACCAGAGGAGGTCTGACTTTTCAGAACCTTAGACCTACATAATTAAACCTGTTCCGCGTTTTTAGCAATATGCTGTAGTGATATTATTTAATCCTCATATAACTAGATACGCAAAATTTAATTTAATAATCTCAAATTTCTTAGGATATGTTTAATTTTATGTAATAACTGCACTGGAATTTAGGGTTTTTTTAACGGTGTTTGAACCTCTTGCGTGAATTGATTAACCTTCCTAAATTAGCTTATCCCCGGATGCCTTGGTTCGTTTTCACACCAACTTTGTACCTTTTTTATCCATCACCTCTTTGAACTCTTAATTTTGGATGCTTATTTTTATTTTCAAAAGAATGTATTTTTATGCTCATAATTTCTTTGAAAGCTTTATGAAATCAATTAAACAGTCATTTACATACGGTAATATAACAAATAATAATGAATCGATTGACATTTACCAATAATCTTGTTTTTTTAAAGCTAACCAGGATTAGTTTAAAAAACTTTGTAACGTGTAAGTGTTGACTTAAACGTATTGAATAAAAAAACATATTTCTCCGTCTAAAATTAAGCCTGTTAACTTATGGAACGCCAGTTAGCATGTTAGGAATGAGTTTTTATGATTGCCTGCTGTAGTGTTCAAAATATTAATGTATTGCCAGGCAATACTAGCTTATTTCTGCTATTATGCTTGAAACACATTTCATCATAGCTAATTAATCCGCACTCGGATTTATTCACTGCTTCAATTTTCTACTGAGATTACCTCAATATTCACGGCCTTAAATAGATATCGATTATTCCACGTATTGGAAAATTAAGCAATTACTTACCCTCTCAAGATGATTAACTTCTTATGCCTCCACTATGAATTTTACTCTGTTAATGGAAGTGAAAGACTTATATGAGAAAGTCTAAGACTCGAGGCCCTTAGCGATTACCTTGCCTCTATAGAGCACACTACTTTATCACTATATATATTGTACGGAACTATTATGTATAGGCAAGGCTTTTATCGTATTAGTTTCAGAAAAGGTCGAGCCTCGCGCTATACATTAACGATTATTAATTACTCACTACCAGAGGCGAGATACGGCGGAGAAGCTACGAACATTCTTCCTCATATTCATACCGTGAGTTGAGCTCAGATATAAGCTTCTTCTAGGTTTACAGGGATTTTGAATGTGATTTAAGGCTTTAAAAGGGTCTGAACTGAGAGTATAGTAGAGACTTTTGCGTTAATATGTATTTATAATACGGACATCTATTAATGGATTCGTTCTATAAATATTTCAGTAGATTTATCCCAGAGAAAGTTGTTGAGAAGATCAAACATAAAATTTTACTTCCAACAAATTTTACCTTACGAAAAGAAACACTTTAAAAGATTTCCATCAATTCGAGCTTTAAAAATAATAAAATAATAAAAGTCAAATTTGTTCTCAATTTTAATGTATACACAATAAACCAATAGTTTTAAAATGAAAATAAATCTACACAATATGATTAAACCTTTGAAAATTAATGTTTCTAAATATTTTTTAGTGTATAAAATGTATTACATTTAGATTGAGAGAGTTTAAACGAATCACTTAAACAATTTAAATTATGATTTGGCTTTTTAATTATTTAATACTTAAAATCCAAAGGTTGCAGGTAGAAAAAGTATTGATAGATAAAAAAAATAATTACTAAATTTATACATTTTTAAGATTCATATTATTTACATAATACTATCAATACAATTGGTTTATATATACAATTATTATAATTTTTGTGAATCAAAGATTCTTTCAGAGATATGAAGTTTGTAACAAATTGGTTTTAAAATAAGCAGCATAACAATGTAAAAAGATCTGAAAATCTTTCTTTTAATGTTGTATTTTATTTCATTTGGGTTTGATTAATTTTTTTCTCTAATTCTTGAATTGCAATGAAATACAATTTTGTACTAACCACATGTCTCTTTTGTTTGCAGGAAATGGGTCAACACCACACTGAACAGTTTAAATCACCATGTGTGCAATATTAACAGTCACAAATTTCAATAAATAAAATTAACAATAAATGCTCACCAAAATAACTTGCCCGAAATTCTAAAATTTATAAAATGAACAACAAAAAATAATATTACAATAAAAAAAAAAATTTGACTATTAAAAAAATAAAATTTGTTTTTTTTTTTTTTTTTTTAATGTTCGGATAGGCGATCAAAGTTGCCAGGAGGTGTAGGAGGTATCCGAGTGAGCGGTGTTTGATGTACGCGAAGTGAGTGACGTAGCGCGTAGCCATGGCAACCCGGAAGAGAAGATGGTCGTGTCCTGTGACGTCATCCCCGCACCCCTTCCTCACGCGGTGGAGGCTGCTCTTCGGGCTGGCGCTCCAGTACTACTACGTGCTGGCGTCAACTTCCGTGCCCACGGGGGGAGGAGGTGAGTCGAAATGTTTTTTTGCATTTTTCTCTGAAATATTTTTTGTCTCTTTGCTTTGCGCAATTCCAAGGCCAAATTGCGCCGCCTTCAAAGAAATTATTGTGGAGATATTTGAATTTTTTTTGAGAGAAATATGTAACTTGAAATTATTAACGCTGAGAATTTTCTTTATTAGAGTTTTGTAGCGTCTTGGCTTGTTCAACTTTGTAACGCGTATATGTAACACAAAAAGATTTGTTTTGAAAAAAAAAAGTAATTTATCTTGAATTTTCTCCCTTTCTGTGCGCTTTTGTAATTGATTACCTTCTCGAGTTTAAAATTTTAATGCTAAATATAAAGTAATTTTAGATGTGATCATCTTAATCCCAAAACAATACGCCTGTTTTAATTATGTATCTAATAATGAGTTATCGAAAATTGTATTGTATTTGGTAAAACATAGATCACACCGGGAACTACGATGAAAATTATTCGATAAATAATATATTATTTTCACGAATTTTGAAAAAGGCCATGATGTTGAAAAATCAATATATTCAATCTTGTCGAGGGACAAGGCATTTGAATGGTGAAGATCCATTATTATAATGATAAAAGTACCTTTGAATTTTGTTTTCACTTTGAGTATATTAAATTTTTTGCATTACTAGTTTCGACCAAATAGACTAGGTCATCATCAGATGCATAGCGAAACTGAACATGTTAGTTATGCATCTGATGATGACCTAGTCTATTTGGTTGAAACTAGTAATGCAAAAAATCAATAAACTCAATGTGAAGACAAAATACAAAGGTACTTTTATCATTATAATATATTCAAAATAAATTTTCGTCCTCAAATCGCAAAATTCAAATACCAATATTTTCTTATTTAATTTTGGTAGATATGCATTCATAACTGCGGGGTCTTTCAACTCTCATATTAAAACAATGCCAACAGTAACTCAACCGAAATGCTTCCCTTACAATAGCCGCACGCTGCGTTCTCTGGATACTGCAGAAAAATAATACCACAGTAAATCTGCAAGCATGTGAGGCTGATGCTGTGCAGTGCGCAGGGAGATCAAAGCTTATGGTTCCGGGTCGAAATGAACCCACTTCCGGGGAGAGCGTGACGGATGGCATCTAAAGTAGTACGGACGGGGCGCTCTCTCTTAAACAAGGTCGCTTCTGTCAGGGAGAAATGACTGATTGCAGTGTTTACTTTAATATGACCTATTTGGGCCGCGTGAAGCAAAGCTATGCGTAACTTACTAGAATGTGACTGACGAGTTTTTGAGTAGATATAAGCATATTTCTATATTGCGGATTGAACGTCAATCAAGTTCGTTTTAATTACCTTTACAGGCTCATATTACTTATCACATTTTTTCACACATTGAAAATGATTTCAAAGAAACTCTCAGCACAAGGGTTAGTGCACCAGCCATGTAAACTTGGGGATGTAGATTTGAATCCTACACAAGTCACGATGATATTTTTCTGAGAGTTTCTTTGAAATCATTTTCAATGTGTGAAAAAATGTGCCTAATCATATAACGCATCATTTGGTGTTTTTTATTGTTTAAAATATATATTTATTGATTATTGAAAATAAGGCGCCTCAAAGGTATGTAATGAAAAATTTCAGCGCTTCGTAACTGTTAAAAAAAAAAAAAAATTCAATGCTCGTAAAATTTATGAGGGAAGTACGTAAGCGTAAAACAAAATCAACATATAATATATTTTTATAAACAAAACATATCATAGTCAAATTTATTAGTAAGTAATTAATATTTTTAATAATGTCTTAAAGCACGTCTTCCTTATACGAGTACAAAGAACTGAATGGAGCAGTATCCTCCCTTGGCTAGTGTTCTATGAAATCTTGCACCACCCCTGGGCGGACAGGGTGGCCCGCGAGGCTTTCGTGGCTCTGGGCGCTGCACAGATTCTTCTTACGGAAAAGGCGTAGTTTATTATGTATTAACTTTGCACAGAATGTACGGCCCGTGTTGTTTATTTACGTGTGAAAACGCCGGCGGAATTTCAAGTACTCCTGTAAAAATATTTAGCAGAAATGCGCTGAAAATTGTACAGATTTACAAGTACCGGTGTTTTTCAAGACTTTCATGATTAGTAATTGAATTTCATTATATATTTTATTTGCTTTACTAAATATATATTTTTTATATATATCGAACTTTTAAATTAATTTAAAGCATAAAAAATCTATTTAACTTAAGCATATAATGTTTAATTGGTGAGATATTAGTTCAAAATCAAACGGATGGCTAAGTATTGAGTCAAAGAATGTATCCTGCACAATAGATTTATATACACGAATGATTTATCGCTTGGAAATAAAATTTACAAAGAAACCCAGAAACAAAAAAAAAATAAAACAAATTAACATTATTTTTGCTATTTTAATATCGTATAAGTAACATGATAGTTTGCTGTTTTCTATACTAATTTCTCACAAAGGAACAAAGATAAAATGTCGCCTCGATGCGCGTCGGTCCGTAAGGTCACGGCATTTAATTGCTCGTTTGTTTCATTTTTTGTCGTAAAAGAGATGTATGTGTTTGCAAAAAAGGCAATACTGTGCAAACGACGATGTTTCGTTTTTATTTATGATTTAGTCCCACAATTATCAGAAACACAGAAAACACGTATAAAGATGGTTGGAAGGATAAGCACGAATGGCCACCGATTCTTCCGGCTTCCGCTCAGAAATATTATGTTTTTATATTTACATGAATATTTATAGAGGATTTTTTTCAATATTATATAAATAAACGAAACAATGCTTTAATATACAATCTCTGTAATTTGTGAAATGTTACGCGATTTATCACGATAGATATTATTTGAGCTAAGAATGTTTTTAAGTATTACTGTATAGGGATTTATGCATAGAGTATTTTTAAATTTATATAAAGATAAAAGTTCATGTCATAACCACAGAAATAGGGTTAAATAAGACATGGGTCTAATACCTTGCAAAAACAGGAGGCCAATGCCCTACGTAATACATTAGGTAAATGATACCCACGAGGGTAAGGTGTGTAGTTTAAAAATATAATAAAATAACATACATCAATTTTATTTTGTAAAAATTCAAGCTCTAATAGTATGTTAGATGACTAAGCAAATTATATCCTAACAAAATATCAAGTAATTTGAAATAAACGTAGCGAAATTTGGGTTATTCTTGAAAAACTGCTGAAGGGACGTTTTTATAAAAAGGAATAAGTTGAAAAAAAACTTTGGTCATGTGAATGATTTTTGTTATATGCTAAGTTAACTTATGTATTTAAAAATCAGTATTTAGTATCAATATGATTGCGACATTAATATTGAATGATTTAAAACGTTATTAAAAAATCATAATAAATATTTTTTGAGTTGACTTAGAGTTTTTAGAAAACTACATAAATCACAACCGAATCTGTTGATACTTAAGATAATAAAAGCTTACAAACGCAAATAAATTTTTCTTTCCCGTAATGTTTCTTAAGGCTTAAGTTTTTCTTGTGGAAAATATTATATTGAAAATAAGCACTTTTAGTCATTTTAAAATATTGTATTAAATAAAGATAGTTTTGTTGTAAACATATACAGGGCAGAGCATCTGACAATTGATAAATTAACCATATAATGGCTTTTAAAATGAATAACTCATGGTATTTGGTGAATAATTAATATTTTATTTAACGTTAAAAATTTACATTTCAGTATTTATATTTTTGATTTTTTGACATATAGCACAAATAAATTTCAAATGTGATTGATAGGTAAATGATTTAATATATACCGTTTATAACATTATCATTTGATTACACATTTATGCGAAAACGTGTTCGGAATCCATAATGCGCAATGCTCAACATGAGTGCTGAATTTCGTTGGATACAAAACCATGAGTATATCCCATTTCGTATTGCAGTGAATAATAATTCATAATATCTCTAGTATGTCTATTTGTTACATTTTTGCATATTCTAACGCTTTAAGATATTGAAAATAAACTTTATAAATTCACTTCCTATGGATCTACGAGTAAGATAGGTTGGCCGGAAATCTGCCACAACTACCGCAGACAGAAGAATGGACTTTCACACAAAGGAGGCTTTACCAGCGACCCGCGCAATACATTCGTACGACCAGTTGCCGTACTCCATGTACAGTAGGCACAAAAAATATGTTTTAAATAATATATTTTTTATTTATATTACGAAAGCAATATGGATTATTTTTTGACAAATTCAGTTATTCAATTTTTACATATTTTTTTGAGAACACTTTTATTCGAGAAATTTTTATATATTATGTATGTAGTATTGAAATATATGTAAATTGAAAATAAAAATTCCAGATAACATTTTATAACTTCCGACAGATTCAGTAAAGCTCAAGTTGTTTAAAGCGTCCCTTGTTCTATTTTAAGAAACGTACTTGAGTCCCGTATTTTTCTCCATTTGCATACAGTTTTTTGACTTGTTTATTTTTATTGAGGGACGTACGCGTCTCGCAACAAAAACAAAGACAATTCCAGAGGACTCTCCGCCCTGCAAAGAGAAGAGTTTTTAAAAAACGTTTGAAAAGGTTTTCAGGGAAACGCTTGAAAGAGGAATGTCGCTTAATTTGTTTGCGAGAGAAATGGAAATGTAGGCTTCGGGTTGACCGGTGAAATTTATTTCGATGAATAAAGTTTTTTGTGCAAATATAAAGTTGGATATATTGAAATCATTCATTTACTTTATTGTACTTCAGGAATATTTCTAATTTAATTCGGGTGCTCTTGTTAACCCAACTCAAAATTGAAATAAAAAACCGGGGAAGTTTTCAGCAGGTTTCTCGCGTTTCGCGTTGTTTGTGTGAAGGTTCCGAGTATTACATTTTGTATAAGTGGTGCGAGCGAACATTACCGGCCCAAAATATATTATGGAAGCTTATGGATGTATTTTGAAATTCTCCTTTCTTCTTGATGGGTAACTGATGACTGTTCCGAGGTACTTAGTTCAGAATTTGGGCCGGTCATTACGGTAATAATGTAAAGGGAAGTGTTTTTAAATTTATTGGAAATGAACAGAAATATTGCTCTTGTATTATGAAAGTGGAAATAAGAAACGAAGGTAAAAGAAATTTGGGAAATTCTTCAAAATATTTCACTGAAAAACGTGTGTACTCCTCCCGAAGTACGTTTTACTGTTGTTCTTAAAGTACGTTGTTTTTTTGTCGAACGATGAATATCGTTGATTTTTTTATTAAATAATGATCAAAAATTCTCAAGAACTTTTTATTTTCTGTCCTTGGTATTCAATATCCTTGATTTTGCAATATATACGACAGTGTTCAAAGGATTTCATCAACCTGCTTGATTTTGATAAAAAAATTCTCGTTGGAATTCCCTGATAACATTTTTTAGTAGAGAAATGATTTTAGTGCTGTTCAAACTTTTTATTTTAAAACACGACTAGTTTTGACAACATGCTAGTTTCAAGCAAATATGCCAACTTTGAATGTAAAATTGAAAAGTTCAAAAAACGCTCAAAATTCAATATAATTAAATAACTATTTCAATCTTGCTTCCTTAAGCTTTGAAAATCTATTTATTTTATTCAAAATTTACTTACTCTTACAATATTATATCAAAAGTAATTTTTTTAGTTGTAAATATGAAATTTATAATTTTTAAATTATATAATTGTTAACAAATTTAAAACTTTTCTACATAAAGTAATATATCCAAAGATACTTTTTACATTTAAAAAAAAAAGGTTTATTTTAGCGCTATTTATACATAATACTACCAGTTGCATGGTTCTATCAAAATTGATATACCAGTGAATTTTTTAAATTAAAATATTGAATCTCTCCTCTTTTAGATAAGTGAGGTCTTAATCAAAGTTGTAGTAATTTTATGTCTTTAGTTAAATTGAATATTGAATCTAAGCATGCATAAAATTTAATATATTTTTCTGAAAAATTCTGCCAAATAATCCAAAGTTCATGAGATATGTGTATACAATCAATTCAAACAAGGAGATCTTCCAACTCCACAGGCGATAATTACTTACTAAATATCTCTTCTACACTAAAACTAGTCCCTCAAGAATGAGCAAACAATAAACATCGATGTACAATCTGATAAGTTACGCCCAATACAAACTTTGAGTTCTCGCCGAGGTATTGTTAGCAATCTTTGTTGGTGCTTTCAGCAACTCTGTAATATGCTTGTTGTTCAGGAATATGTCTGAAAAAGAGATCTGAAAGTTTGAGTTAACTCCTCACAAGTGTATTTTATTATTGTCTATATTTTGAACTTTGAGCTTAAGTACTGTGCTGTAATAATTGTTTAAGACGTTCATAAAAGTTAATATCACGTATCAAGAGCGCTACTGATAAAAACCAGTAACTAAAATTTATGATATTACTTATTTTAAGGGTCGAATGTATATGGATCTCTTCGTTAACATAGCGTATTTTTTCCGACTAGTTTCGTAGTTTGTTAATCAACCAAACCTGTTTAATTTGCGTGTTGTATGTTTCAATGCCGAATAGAGTTTTTCATAGAAAATAGATATTTATTCATTGTCCCTGATATAAAGATTACTATTACTTAATACTATTTCCCATAATTGTTAATTTTTTTTATACTTTGACTCTTCGAAGTTTCCCCAAAATGTCGTTTCTGTATTATAATAACTTGAAACATTACATTTTTTGATAATTTTCTGGATACATGAAATATTTAGAAAATTTTACATCAATTCAACTTCACAAAAATATTCAAGCGTGCAAACTTACGTAATTGAATAGCAAAATACAAAATCACATGACAAATATTTTAAACATAACGACACTATACTTATTTACATTTCCATGAAATAAAAAAAGCAAGAGACATTTTCATAGCTTACGAAATAGGAAACGATAATTTATGAAACATTTGATATCGGAAAAATGATATTGTTTATTAGATAATACATCAATGTGTAATTATGATATTTTCTTGCTTAATATGCTTTATCTTTGAAGCAAAACGCTTTCTAGCGTGCAAGTCGCGGAGGTACAGGGAGCATGTGCCCGAGATGATGGATGATGGGTCAGACTTGTTAATAGTTATTTTGAAAAGATGTTCAGGCTCTGGCGAGTGACGCATTATTTAATGGGAAATTTATTCGGATTTTTCGCTTTTCTCCCCAGAGAATATAAAAATCCCTTTTTACGTTAATGGCTTTCTATGCGAAAACGTACCTCTCAAAGAAACCCGATGCAGATGTGATTTTATTTTTATGGACTACTCTTATAATAAAAAATTAATTTGACTATAAAAATAAATGCTAAGGAAATATTTGCCTTATGCAGCGAAGTTTTAAAATTCTGTGTCTAATTATATTTGAATTTTTTATTTAATATTTTTAGATTGGCCTATTATAATATTGATCCAGTCATGTAAAATAAATAAAATATATTAGCAGTTATAAAAAAAAATTGACATATTTAGATTTTTGTAAAATTTCATTATGTATTATTATATTATGATATATCAGTCCTACAGATTTCAAAAATATTTCCATTATGGTCACAACAGATGATAATGCAGTATTGTATATAAGGTCTGCCCTCACATCTAGTAATTCTACCGTATAAATGACGTTGCACTCTTCACTGAGTTTCTAGAACTTCTCCCTTAATCAAGGCATATTCTCCCGATTCTGTTTGGTCATGCACTCAACTCCCTCGGTGCCTAAGTAAACCAAGAACAAAACATTCTATAAAATATTTACTACTGTACTAACTTGCTAGGCACTGCTGAAATCGATAACCGAGATTATCTTTCGGTAGTTAATGTACCCTTATTCTAGATAAAATATAAAAGGGCGCGCGATATATTTATGCAAGGTAATACATAATTTCAGAGGTATTTTTTCTGCAAATCTTGCAAGAGTGATTCGTGCCGCCCTCTCGTATTTGTCGAGTAAGCCGTCTCTCCATGTCACTTTACGATATGCCAGTCAAACATGAAAATATGAGATCCTCCGCGAATAAATTCCTAGAATTTGATTATATGGGTAATGTTGAGAAAGGATATGAAACCGCGGGTCTAAATTCGTCTATATATTTTAACTTTATTTCATGTGAACGTTATATTCGCCGAGACTTGCGTAACCCTTGTTTTATGAAGATAAATATGACGTACCTTTTATCAAACAGTGCTTGCTCCATATTGAAAGCTTCGGAATTAAATCTCTTGCCTTTATTATATTAATCCTTATACAGGTTCTCATTTTATATCTGCTGAAAATAAACGATACATTTTCATTTTGAGGAGGCTTATAAATTCACATACGCATTAATACATAATAGGTTATAAATAATCTTCCTTAGAAGTACAAGTAGCTGCATGTGACGAGTGTGAGCGCACCACTCCGAACTTCGTGCTTCTGGCGTCAACTTTCAGCGTATCGTATTTACTTGCGTATCGTGACACAAACCCCATGGCGTGTGTGAAACAGGGAGACAAGATAATTTAACTTGAGAATATTGAATATTACAATTCCTGCGAAGCGAACGGCTATGACGGCGAGACTCTGGAAGTTATTCCATTAGAAAATACTTTCCGTCCTAATATAAAACATATGTGAAAAATTAAAAGATGCTTCCCATGCTTGAATTTTTTATAATTTGTATGCAAAGGTCAGTCAAATAAAATGTTATTAATGACAGTGTCAATTAATTTAGTTCCAAGTTAGTTTCATTTTTAACTCAAATATATTGAAGCATTATTTTATTTATTAAATCTTACATGGTTTTATTTTAAGAACTCATTGATGAATATTAGTTGTAGTTTCATGGCAAGGGGTCACAAAGCAATTTTATTAAAATGAAGAAATTAAATATATTAAAAATAAAATATTTCGTGCCTCCACGCGCTTTCCCAAGCGACGATCGCAAATCGCGAGCAGGGAAGTCAAGCATTAGTGTACTCATGTATTTAATATCAACATGCTCTGCATATGAATTTATTCTGAATAACCCTACCATGTATTGATTACCTTACAAGTGCCATGCATGATTTAGAGCAGTATGACGAAGCGTTTTTTTAACAACGTTCCTGAAAATTCTTTACAAGGTTTCTTCCATGAGAACGATCACAATCAATCCGTTATAGTTAAAAATATATATTTTATGTAGCCTAGGATTTTTTTATTGGACCTAGGCTTAATCTTAGATTCATATTTTTAACTGATATATATGCGGCGGTGAATACAGATAAAAATAATGTATGATCCATAAACAGTTAGAGAAAATATAATCCAAGGACAGTCGTACCAGCAGTATTATTTTAATTCACTTTTGTATGAAACCTCATTTTCTAGTTATTTGTTTCTACTCTCTAATATCTTTAATGTATGTATATTTTTAAAAATATTAATACATAATAAGTGTGTTTTCTTCAGCTGCTTTTTATCAGATTATTCGTGCTTGCAGAGTTAATTGGTTTCTAATGAATTAATTATTAAAATAACAATTAGGTCAAAAGCCTTGATCAAAGGTATTTCGTCTTATAAAGTCTTTGTCTAACTTTTCTTTGTCAAGTCAGATAATGTTTTCATATAGTGAAAAAATTGATTAAGTTATTGAACCTCAACGGTTGAGTTATTAATTATAAATATTATTGACCTGAAATAATCCTGAATCGAAAATTTCAACAACCTGATAATGATTAATTACATTTTTTCAAATATTGAAAAATGATTAAAGAAACTCTCAGAAAAATATCATCGTGATTTGTGTGGGATTCGAACCCACATCCGCAAGCTTACATGACCGGTGCATTACCAATTATGCCAACGAATCACCATTACTTGGCAATAAATCATTAATCATTATCAATCAATAAAACCTGTATAGGCAAAATCGTACTTCCTGTGAGACGGTTTTCACAAAAAATCAATAATATATTCAGCAACCTGAATTAAATAAATACCAATATATGATTCTAAGCAAATAAATTAAATGGCAATAAGTAACTTTCAACCAATCTAAATTGCTTGCAGTATTAGACAGCCAGGCCGCAGGAAGTGGGTCCCCAGGCTTTGGTAAAGCCCTCCCCAGCTCGCCATGATACGCACAATTAATCATCCCAGGCTCTGAATCGATATTCTTACATTCCTGAAGTCTGAAGCACTCAATGACCCCCTAATCTTATTATACGACCTCGGAATCAACTTGCATTTACTTAGGCCGACCCTGCGATAGTGAGCCCGCGAGTAAAGCTGCATCCTCACTGTTACATTTTCAAATTGTTAATCACTTATAATTAAATAAATTTTAATTCAAATAAAAAAAAAACAGTAAAGGAAGGCCACTAAACACTAGTTGTTATATCCATTCTACATATTAATATCAAATAACCCGCATTGTAGATTTAAAAAAATCTACAGAAAAATAGTTACAGAACTTATGATTGATGGATATGTCTCAATGTACGTAATTTTCTAGTGTTTAGTAGCCATGAATTAAAATAGCTTTGGATAGAAAAAAAAAAAACATAAAGAAATCCCTTTGCAATTTGTCAGAACATATTTACTACTCATATTGAAACATTGAGATAATTTCATAATGCCATTTAAATAAGCAATTTTTTTAGTATTATCCATAAAAACATAAATATTATATAAACCGATACTATTTAGATTCTCAATCACTCACAGACTGAATAAGGCCAGGAAAACAATTTTTTTTTTCGTAATTTTGTTGAGTGGCCCAAAAATCAATACGAATGAAAATTGGAATGAATGAAATATTAAATGATTGCTATTATTGATTGGCTTAATATAATAAGCTAGTCTCTTGTCTGTCGGAGTGTGCCTCCGTCGTGGACGTGGCCCGAGCCAGTGGTGAGTTAGCGAGGCGCCCTTTGGCTCGGAACTCGATAAGCGAAACTGACTAAGTAGTAGAGATGCTATTAAGCCAAGATTTTCCCGTAATTCAATTTCCAGTGCGGCCCTTGTCAGAGACGGGTTTATGGCTGGAGACGAGAGTGCCCCGAGCGGGCCCACTGAAGGCACGCAGATCGAGAGGTTTTATACGAGCCATATCATGGATTTCGTTTATATATTAAACTATTGAATAGTCGCAGAAAATGTGTAAGTGTTTTTAATAGCAATGCAATTTGATTATTTTTATGATATTCAAAAGTCAATGAAATACCGTACGTACTAAGTAAATTATATTCAAGAAGTTTAGAATAACTATATGCGACATAAAATGACAAAAAATATGGCTGTAGTAATCATTATGACTGTCTCGAAGATTTCTTGAATATATTTAATATTATCGAAGAACAGGCGTACAAAAATATTCCAAGCGTGTTTACGCAATCGATAGACGAAGCTGTTTTAAATAGCAATACAATTTGATTATTTTTATGCTATTCAAAAGTCAATGAAGTACCGTACGTACTAAGTAAATTATATTCAAGAAGTTTAGAATAACTATATGCGACTTAAAATGACAAAAAATATGGCTGTAGTAATCATTATGACTGTTTCGAAGATTCCTTGAATATATTTTATGTTATCGAAGAACAGGCGTACAAAAATATTCCAAGCGTGTTTACGCAATCGATAGGCGAAGCTGTTTTAAATAGCAATACAATTTGATTATTGTTATGCTATTCTAAAGTCAATGAAGTACCGTACGTACTAAGTAAATTATATTCAAGAAGTTTAGAATAACTATATGCGACTTAAAATGACAAAAAATATGGCTGTAGTAATCATTATGACTGTTTCGAAGATTCCTTGAATATATTTTATATTATCGAAGAACAGGCGTACAAAAATATTCCAAGCGTGTTTACGCAATCGATAGACGAAGCTGTTTTAAATAGCATTACAATTTGATTATTTTTATGCTATTCAAAAGTCAATGAAGTACCGTACGTACTAAGTAAATTATATTCAAGAAGTTTAGAATAACTATATGCGACTTAAAATGACAAAAAATATGGCTGTAGTAATCATTATGACAGTTTCGAAGATTCCTTGAATATATTTTATATTATCGAAGAACAGGCGTACAAAAATATTCCAAACGTGTTTACGCAATCGATAAACGAAGCTCCGAGGACTGTATTTGTAAAATACCTCACATTAAATTTTATCTTCGTATAAATCAAACAAGCAATTTTAAATATTAACTAAGAAGTTTGAAAGGAAATCTTAATTCCGAGAAGCTTTCCACGGTCATGATTTGTGAAAGCCCATGGCCTGAGAAGCAGGCGCCTCAAAAGTTTGTGATTATTTGAAAGATTAATTTGTCATGGTTTCAGCCTCTCCAAAGTTGCCGGTTCGATTTTAATGACATTTGTTTATTACGGGCCTTCAAAGAAGCCCTAGCTTTTACTAGCCGAAAAAGAAGTCGCTTATTTCTTTTCGATTTTGTTCAATAATTTTAAATTGGCTCTTAAACAACGATTTTTAGCTGTATTTTAACTCTTAAACTTAAAAAGAAAATAATTTCAAACTAAAACGCTTGTTTTATTCTTGTTCATGTTTTTATGTTTATTATGATACAATTTGTATTGACAGGTTTAGGTCAAGCGAGTAGACACTTATCGAATAGTTATAATTGTATAAATAGTGTCTTGATCATTTAATTACTTTACTTTATATGTCCGTGATAGAAATACTTATAGGCGACCCTATGAAGATGCCTAGTGAATTGAGGATGTTCGAACATTATAATATAATACAAAGTGCTGCTAATATATTTATATTTAGAGGAGTTTATTTGCAAAACGTATGTGTTGATGATAAAAAAAAAAATTTTAGGACCTTCAGATCAATACCGACGCGTTACAAAGTTATAATAATTGTATTGGGTCAATTTTATAAAAGACGTATCACAGTGCAAGGTTTTTTAAATTTGTATTAAATTGCGTATTAAATACGCATATTAGTATATCTTTGTTAGCTTTGTATTAAAATAAAAAAATCCAAATAAAATTTGTAATTGTACGAGTAGAAATGTTTGAAAAAATGTAGTTGGTACCGCCAGGAGCAGTTTGTTGGCAGTAAAAACTGTATTTGTATGGCAGCGGTTAAAAGTATATTACGGTTGTTAATGGTTCTTTTCACCTTTCAGTTGTACTTTATTGACCTACTTTTCCAATACACGAACAATGTTTTAAAGATTTTTTTTTAAGTATTCTTTTTGTTTACTTTTAATGATGTATGTGTATTGATTTTGGGGGGAAAAGCGCTGAAGGAAACCATATTTTTTAAAAATTATACAGATGGTCTACAAACCTATACTTGCAATGTATTCATAAAATTGTATACATGATTTCACACATGACAAAACAATTTTTTTTACTTTTAATTTTTTTAGAATATAAATAGGTTCTGTATTAAATATAATCATAACAGCAATGAATCATGAAAGCTACAATAACTGTGACCGCAGATCACAATTTTCAAATTACAAACTGTAAATTTACATTCACGACGTAACATTCATTATACTCAGTCGTTAATTAGGCAATAATTACTCATAATTCGTCGCTAATTCATCGTGAACCGCTGTCCGCGAGAGTTTCATCGCGCAGTCAGCGCGACACGCGACATGGGTCAAGCGACAAGCGACATGCGACATGCGACAAGCGACATGCGACATGCGACATGCGACATCGCAGCTGGCGGCGCTTGTCCGACTCGCCGCATGTCCTCGGCCAAAACACCACCGCGATAAATGAGATTTTAACACTCCAAGCTCTTGCAGTGTTGATAATTTCTGCTGTGACTATTTAAAATATATATAAATTAACCCAAATTTTGACTACAATGATGTAATTCAATTTTATATAACTGCAATACACTTACATATATTAATTTTTTAAATAATTTGTAAATAGATAAACAAAAATTTACTTGCTGTATCAGACAATTTAGGGTTTAACTATGAGCGATTGTAAATTCCGAAAATTCAGTAGAAAACTAAAAAAACACTTTTAAGAAATTTATTTTTACAAAATGAAAACAAATGAATGCAAATATTATTTATATTTCTTTTCAGCAAAAATTACAACGCTTAAATTTGGCTTTAAGGTCAAAAACTGCTGACGAAATACAAAAATTAATGTATTTATGCAAAAACTATATACTATACTGAATACACCCTCTCGTTTATATCGTTTATATAGTTACTGCTTTTGTATAAAAAAAAAACCTTATTGTAATCTGAAATTCACACACGAATTTAGAAAATTCTGCCATGGTAGATACACTGGCAGAATATATTTCAGTGGATTTGGCAAGGCGATACAAATCAGTGAAATAAAGTTGCTTTTTGCGCACATCCAAAAGCGTACTGCGATTGACGCCTCCCCTCCATCGAATTTGAATACATCGGGGGGTTTTTTTTCCCGAAGTCATATGATTTATAAGGGCGTCATTTGTTATCGGTGCCGTGTTTTACAATGCAAAGAATAATACGGGATTTTCAGGACGCACGAGCGCTGACTACGAAGCCTGCGATAAAGGCTCTGCAACGAACCGCTGAAGGCTCGCTTACGTTACAAAAAAGTCATTACGGAACATAATGAGAACGAATTTGTTTCTATGTAAAAATAACGGATGCTTTGTGATGAAATACTCATTATGCCCGTGAATACGAAGTTAAGTATCAATTTTTAAGTATCAGTTTTTGTGTGACTTATAAATATTTTGTAGTATTTGTTTTTCGTTGATATGTAACTACAATTTTATAAAAAGTTTGATCTGGTTTTATAATTTAAAATAAACTTCTATTTGAAGTTCAAAATTGAACTGACTCAATTTTATTCAAACATATTTTTATATTACTTTGTAAATATAAAATGAAATTAGTTTTGGTGTTTATTCTTGTCTTGTATTCCTTTAATTTGAAAAGCTATTTACTGATAAATAAGGTTTGATAAATGTTGAGGCTATCCAATAAGTAATAAGGCTTTAATCTATATTTTTAAATTGTGAAAAAACTCTTGAAAAACCAATTGAATACTATATTTTTTAAATATTGACTTACCAATATAAATTTTAAGCCTAAAAATATTATTTGCTACGGGCGTAGACAGGGTTATCAACTTTCAATAGAAAAAAAGACAAATAATATAATATGCCTGTTAGGAAAAACAATATTTTTATATTAATATTTAAAAATGACAGCACCTTATACCGTAAAAGTAAAATTAGAATTATTTCTGCGTTTTATGAGATTCTGAAGTTGAAAAAAACCTGACGTAGTTCTCATGTAGTCTCATGATAAGAATGTAGGCATAAATGGTATTCTCATCTATTCCAATGTCACAAAATGGTTTATTTTAAGTCCACCATCATTATTAATTTTATTCCTAATTAATTTTCATTCCCCTTTATACAAATTTAGACTCTTAAAACATATTGATATAATTAAATGGATATATATAAATCTTGATTTAATGAAGAAGCAAGGCACAAGATAACGAAAATTGCAGGCTTTTTATATGTAATAAATTGAAATATTTTTTATTTTATTTACAATAACATATTAATAATGTTTTACAACTTCTACGAAGTCATTTTCATATTTACCGTACAACATAATGAAATTCCAAACATAACGCAATTAAATGCAATTCAAACATGCAATGTAGGCTGTAATAAAATACCAAACGAGGCTTTGCCAGAGACTCGAAGATACTTCAAAGCCTTCGCTTGCTCTAGAAACCTTTTTAATTAATTTGCGAATAACCAAATTAATCCTTTAAATGAGAAATTAATGTAACAGAAGGAAAATTTGTAAACAATAACCCAGGCTGGGTAGCAAAAAGTCCCCGGAACCCTATTTCAGAACCACTGATAATTAAAAATACCTTGTCATAATTTTTGATATTATGTTTTTGTGAAGAGAAAAGGATTGCTAAGGAAAGTAACAATATGTATCGAGAATTTTGCTACAATAGAAATGTTTATCCGAGTAAGCAGTGACTGTGAGATAAAACCATTGAAGAGTGATAAACATAATTTTTTTTAAGGTCTATTTGTTGCAAATATCTTTTGACTCCGTACATTCAATATAATTTCAAAATTATCTTTTGTATTCTCTTCAATTGTGTCTTATAACAATCGTTATTTTATCTCGTTTATTATTCTCTTGTGCCGTCATTCTCAATTCTGTTTTTATAACTCTCCCAAATTGTTAGTTGGGTTTTTATCATTCTCAAATTTATTTGATCCATTCTTATATTGTCGATTATACCTCATTATTATTTTTTTCATTCTCAGTGAGTTGATATGTTTTATAATTTTTTGTCAGTTATTAAAATTTCAAATTATCCATAATGTCTTAACATTGTTGTTTTGTCATCATTGTCAGTTTGTGGTCAAGCCATACATAACCAAATCTAACTTCACCATTTGGCAGCAAATTTTGAATAAACCAAAAAACTTTCTTTATTTTTTATCAAGTAATAAATTATTCAGCTTTTTCTGATCCAAAATCGCAGTAGACTAACGAATAAAAAGACTGTTTTAAATATAACTAAGTTAACTAATTATAAAGTTCCCAAAAACCTATCAAACACACCCTTTAAATTAAATATAACTAATTGATTGACTGAAAGGGTTGCGAGTGGTTAAATTTATTTTGGGTTTCTGTACAAGAATATGCCCTCCAATCAACCCCATACACCCTTATCGATCAATAACAGAGGTTTTACGTAGCTTTTTTTGCTTTTGTTGAACAGTAGACAAAAGAAATACTATAACTAAGAAATATTATTTAATATTAAATATTAATGTAACAACAATAATGCATTTAATTTCTGTTTGTACATTTTTATAATATTTTTATTAAACATTGTTTTAAAATGGTTGTTAACATTGTCAATCACATTCAGCTTGTCATTCATGCCAAAAAAATCAACTTAACTACATATCGATTTAACTTTATTAAACAAACAATGAACAGATTATTATATTTCAATGTAGGTTGTTGATGATATAACAAACATTTTAAAATAACAGAAGATAAACTTCAGTTTGCGTTACATATCGGATAACAACTATCTTATATGATTACTTAAATAATGGTATTTGAAAACAAAGTATATGCATTTTAAATACAATGTAACGAGAGATTAGATAATAAAACTAAATAAGCGTACTATTTGGAAGTGGTGAAAGTATGAAACCTTTTTAAAAGTTCATAAAAATTTTAATACGTCTAAAAAATGCAGTTAATTTGAAAATAACTGCTTTGAGATTTTTTTATGTTTTATATAACAACGCAAAATATGTTAAAATTTTAAATGCATATTTTTTAAATACGTAAATGTTTTATATGAGAAAATGTTACCATTTTTCTTACAGCTATATTTTAAATAATTTATGAGAGTGATTTTGGAATATCAAAAGTGAATTTATGTAATGTAATTATTTATTACTACTAAGCCTTTTTAACATTATAATAATGTGATACCAATTTTGTCCGTATTGCGTCTTATTTTCAAAATAAATTTTTATTAGTAATGGATCTAAAATATTCAAATTTACTAATCTCATATAAATTTGCTTTTTAACAGAATTTTTAACTGCTATTCTATCTATTTTATCAACATTCAGAACCAATGACGCGTTTTTTATTTGAAGTAGATTCACTCCTTAGGACCTGAGAGCTGTTCAACTCTTGTTTAAGGGTGAAAAAATAATCATTGCGAATCAAAATAAAAAACCATGTTTCAGATTCGAGATAACTTTTCAATAAAACATACGTGTTTCTCAACAAAAGAATTCAATTTGATTGCGCAATACGATATTCATTATTCATAAAGTGTCAAACAAACAGGGTTGGGGGATGAAAAAAATTCACAAACAGTTTCCATTCGAACATTGAAGAACAATAGGCCATAAATCTCCCTGGTCGGTTGTCCCTCATTCTGTGGACTGGTCGTTTTACATTACAAGTGTCGCTTTATATTTGAATCGTATTGTTCTCATTCTTTCTTACTAAAGCATATTGCTGCTAATATTTTAACTGGATTCAAAAATAAAATTTTCTGTCGCCTCTTCATTTTCAAATCAACATACTGTACATGAACACAGATATAATAAACTGAAATCTGAAAAATATATTTAGTTCGTAATTAACCTTTTCTGGGGTTTTAAACAAGGATTGATATAACCTATAAACAAGCAATGAGCTCATATGGACTGTACGCAATATATTTTTGACCTCAGACTCACTATGGAAAGTATATAAAATTTTAAGACTATTATTGATTTTTGTGAAGACCGTCTCACAGTAAGTACGATTTTGCCTATACAGGTTTTATTAATTGATATGATGAAGTACATTCTTACAGACGGTCTTCACACAATCAATAATATATTAAACAAGAGCGTGTATTGGCTAGATTAAATAAACAGTAAAAAAAATAATATCCAGATCAGATTTAAATGTTTCACCCATGCATACAAAAACCAAATTTCAGATTTAGTTTTTTGTATGCATGGCTGGGTCGAGATTTTGTGATTTTTTTTACGAGGTTAGTACTCAACTGGACACAATTTATTTTATCAGCAGTAGCTACAACTATACAAAAACAGTTAAATCATCAATAATAGCCATTCTTAACATAAAACACTCGGCATTAAAACATGATTTGAAACAAGTGCGTGTATTGGCTAAATTAAAAAAGACATTATAAATAATAATATACAGATCGGATTTAAATGCTTCACTCAGTACTTTGGGTTAAAAGTCTAGTATGGCAAGTCACACAATATTTAATTGGCATAATAAGTACGTTTGTTCACTTATGGGATATAATGGTATAATTGGGAATGCACCAGCTATGTAAGCTTAATCAATTTTTAGACTGTTTTTGATAGATAAAATGGTGCTAAACGCTTGTATGTTTACTGTAAAAAAAGGCTAATAAATATTTAAATTGAAATTAAGTATGAAAAATAATTTTATATGTAAGTATTTGGGGTAGTGTATTTTTTTCAAATACGTTATTAAGCATCAAAATATCTTGAAGAGTAGTAGGCTTCACTTTCTCAATTCACACGCTTGCCAATCTATCACAGCGGCAACTCCATCAACGTCACAGGGTGGCAAGGAAATAATTAACAAAAATAAAACAATTATAACAATTGCAGACGCGGGGCGGGCGGGCCAGCTCAATCATACAAACTTAGTAATTTACTTTAGCCCCGACGTCGCGTGATTTCCTCTGCCCCCTTGATTGCTCCCGGGGCACATTGGGACTTCACCCCCTGTCAGGTGTTAACAAGGTCATTTATCACGGGGGTGCGCTGTCAGGAGAGCCTACCGGCGATACAACCGCACGCTCGCTTCTGTCTGAGTGCGAGTAATTTTGCAGAAATATGCGCATTAATAAAGGCGGCTTTGGGTTTCACTAAGTAAGCTAGAACATTCTTTAAGTGATTCTCTTGTCATATGTTTATTTGACTTCAATTAAAACGAGGACGTTCTTACTATATAGATATGACATTAAAACGCATTGTACTAATGAGCGATTGTACTTTTTTTGTCGAGAAGATAAATCGATTGCGAATATGTTCCAATCCAAATGACAGCTTCATGATTATTTATACATTAGGAGTTTTTTATGAGTTATTTATATATGAGAGACTACATCGCTTTGATAATCTGAGAGTTATTTAATTACAATTTTTTTTATACATATTGAATAAGATTAAAGCATATCATTTTTGATGACTATGATAGTATATTAAGTTGGATTAATGTCAATCAGAATACGTTTTTATTTACCCATGCAGGTATTAGTATGTTTATGTGATTAAGCATATTTTTTCACACATTGAAAACGATTAAAGAAAACTCTCAGAAAATATCATCGTGACTTGTGTGGGATTCGAACCCACATCCCCAAGCTTTCATGGCTGGTGCATTTATCCAACTATGCTAACTCGCATTCTGATTGACATTAATCCAACTTAATATAAATAGAATGGTGCGCGTCTCGGCTAAACATCAATAGATTTTAAAAATAATAATAACCAGATTTGGATATAAAAATGCTTCACTCGTTACTTTAATTAAAAAGTCCAGTGTTTGCAAATCATTAAATATTGATTAGCCCGAGCATATTAGTTCATATGTAGAATATGATTATTAAAAATTCTCACTAAATTGCAGTGGCTCGTTAGCATAGTTGGATAAATGCACCGGCCATGAAAGCTTGGGGATGTGGGTTCGAATCCCTCACAAGTCACGATGATATTTTCTGAGAGTTTTCTTTAATCGTTTTCAATGTGTGAAAAAATATGCTTAATCACATAGACTATGATAGTGACTGCAATGATCAAATGGTCTCCGGTAAAGTAAGCCAAAGGAATTAAACTAGATAGATGCAATGCCACATGGCAAATAAAAGTTGAATATTTATGAGAAAACAATAAACTAACGTATACGTGAAAATAAATTAAATGCAGAGCACAAATGCAATTATTATTATTTTTTTATAAATTGAACACTTATTATTTTTTTCATCTTTATTCCGCGAGTATGTTAGGCTGACATCTTCAAGCAGAGGTATATTCTTCTAATCTAGTATGCTGGCTTAACTAGTCTAGGCATCATTACAAATTTATTTTCTAGTACTTTCTATCAAAAATACAAGTACAAACCTACTTACAACAAAATAGTTGTCGGTATTTTTAATTGTAAAATAATATATCTTTATAAATAATAGCAATGATTTTATTCAAGGTTCGCTTTCTTTAGGAGACCGAGCCTTGAACTTTACGACGTGAATTCGAAAATTCTATTATGAGTTATCAAAACATTACTCGTTTCTCAATAACCAAAGTCTGCTGCAATAACATACGTTATTTTCCTGAATTATTTTATATAGTAATTTCTCCCATTGAATTTTAGTACTACTGATATCGAATTGTCAACATTGAAAGATGTTCCTAGATGAATAAACTTTATGATAATATTAAACCACGAAGAGAATTAAGAAAGGGTTTCATAAAATTATTTATTTAATTAAATTTGAATAACTTCATTGTACAATTTTCATCTTCAGGTGCCTTTACTCAGAGAAGATTGGTGCCTTTTTCACTAAACTTTATGAATCTTTATAAGTACGGCTTTACTACTGAAATCTTGTTAATATTGCGAATTCCGCATCCACGTTTATTTTTTCTTCAAATGCCTGGGAAAAATATCTCCCATATTTAAAAAAAATAATTGTTGAATTTAAACACTTTATATTATAAATGTCTTTTTTCAGCAAAACATATTTTGTTTCTAAAAACCATGTATATTTTCATTTTAATAAATATATTTTTTAGTATCTATCGAACAGCTTCTGGGCGCATAAATTGTATCGAACCGTAAAAATCTCCAATAGCAAGTAATTAGGAAACCTATCCGCATGACTCAAAATGGCTTCCAATATAAGATGGCGTCTTTCCCGAAAAATTGGTAAAGTTTCAAGGACTTAGGGAGTTTCGCACGAAATCTCTGCAACGGCAGAAATGTCGTGTGTGCTAGTCAATCATTTTATTAGGAAGCAAATGAAGATTGATTGATATATTCCTCCTTTTCTATTGTACTAAATACTCGCTGTCAAAGCAATGCTTCTCTACGATTTATTTTTAAAATATATTTCTCCCTGAATAAATGAAAATACGCTACATAGAATTCAAAAATATACTTTTATTAAAAAATAAAATCATTTCCTTGTGAAGGTAAATACTTTAGGAAAGACTATATAAAACATGAAATAATAAAAAAAAACCACTTTACGGGTTCCAGAATATGTACGTCTCTCTTGATGATCTTTTATTTATAGTTTACGCTGTCTCGTCAGAGACTACATGAGTCAGACATTCAATTTATACCCTTCCCTGAATTTTTTTTAATAATAATAATTAACGTTTGCTTATCTCTTAATAAATATAGAGATATAGAATAATATAAAGCAAATCATGTTATGAGTGTTTTGAGAGAAGTTTCATGTCAGTCAACTAATTTCAAGACCTTCAAAAATAAAGACGATTTATCAACAATTAATTTTAAGTCTCTCGATAAAAAGTATAATACTTAAAATGTCATATTGCAAGATTCAACTTATTGAATTCTCGTCCAATATGAGTGTATATTTTTTTAATTTTCATGTACTAAGTATAAATAAAATAAGCCCCCTCAGAATAAGCAAAATAGCCCGAAGCGATGCTTATGAGTAAAATAAAAGCAACATAAAATAATAAAATATTAGCATTTAATTTTAAATCTGCCATGGCAATAAAAATCGAAATTTCCTCCTTTTAGTTTTATTAGTACATGAAATTTAAAACTTCACTATGAGGTTTAATAATGTACCAATACTTAAATAATTTTAAATCCACATTTTTAATTTATACAAGTTTATCGTTTTTGCAGTATTTTTTTAGTTATCGAATTAAAAATATTGATTATAATTTATAACCACTATTTTTCTATGGGTTATTAAAAATATTAAATCTGTTTGAGGTGACAAGATTTTTTATGTCAAATGAAATATACATTTAATATAAGGGCAGAAGGTAGTAGTTGTATCCACAGAGTGTAAAAAAAATGAATAATACTGAAAGATATGATATGCCGTAAGAAGTTACCAAGTAAACTTCTTCTCGTCTTTGTCTTCCGAGAAGTTGTTTCCGTCTCTCAGTCTGTGTTAATCATAAATGTAATTGGAGCTATGGAGAAGGGAACTAGCATTGAGTTATATTGCCAAAGTTTGATGTTTTTTTAGAAACTATTGTAACCTACTATTAATGTTCCAAGTATACGCGAGTCGGGATCTCGTTCGCAAAAAGATATTTTATCACTCTCCAGAAAACAATCCAGTCATCTGAGCATGTATACTTGTATTAGTATATAAAGTAATAATATTATATTTTTTGATGTAACTTTGTAACTTTTTTGATGTAACTGTTTTTGTGTTTATAAAAAGCTGACGTCTTGATAATCCGCGCCAACGAAATATTATTTTGAAATATTTATTGAATTACACATGAAGCGATGAGAAAAATCTTTAAAATAAATATTTGCTACACTGATAGGACTCGAACTAATAATTCCACGGTTAACACTGTCCGGTTCTCTTTTGCTAAATGACCATGATAGTAAATTTGTATAAATTAATAACCTTAAAAGTGCAAATTTTTGCTTTTTAGTTTTACCTCTCACTTGGCAACAAATTCTCTGTATAAAATAGTTTTTAATCGTCAGATGATTTGATAGGTATTTATCTTCTAACAAAGCAATTTTTTTCCTACAACATTAAAGTTATTATATAACTATGTGGTAATATATCACCTCAAAAATAGCATGCTACTATCAAATTTTAAAACGAGAATGTATTTAAAATGTCAACCTTCATTCTGAATCATGACAATAATTTATTTTGAAAATATTGATTATTTGGAAATAAATTATTCAAGTCATGACTTGCGAGCAATCAAAAATTGGATCGTTTGTTTCCTTTTCATGAAAATTATATAGTTTAATAATTTTTCTGCTGTTTTAAATCGTATGAGAAACTTAAGCTAACTGGGTCGATAAAATTAGACAGGAAGCTTTAGGTTCACGTTCTAACCAGGCAAATCGTTTGGTTTGGGATTGTTTGCATTCAAGTCCACTCGCTGCCTTTATCTCCTACTCCAGCAGAGACAAACAAACCGAGACAGTTTTAATTAAATGTCGTACATGCTTTGTTAGCTGTGAAGTAGCGAAATTCAATATAAAACACATAAGCAAACTCCAGCTTAAACATAGTTCATTTTTAAACGTTTCTCGAGGCACTTGAAACATTATTCGTAAGCATGAATCTTGTCTTGTTTGATTTTTTTAAAAGTTTTTTTAAGTATCTTAATCTTAAAAAAATTCTGTAAAGCGGTACTATTAGATACTGAATTAAATGGTCTTTTATATTGCTTACGACAGAGATAATGATAAGGAATCGCGTTAAATAACAAACTGACAGTACATTGATTGATAGTGCTATGTTTGATGCATACTTTAGATACTAAATAAGCTTAACGACTTTCATATAAGTTTGTGTTCATATATTGTGGTTATAACGTATTGTACAATAAACCGTGTTCTGTCCTTAATAATCACTGATCGAGACGATATGTGACATAAATATGGCAAATCTCTCTCTCAAATATTTTGCTTTCTGAAAAAAATACACAACGTGTCCAATGTAAATGTTTGCAAATAAGTATCATTGCATAAAAACTTCTGTAATATTTAATGCGCACCTTAAAATTAAGTAGTTCATTTTTTGCCGAGAAAATCTTTAACACTTACTTTTCAAAAAGATTACGGGAGAAGCTAAAGAGGCTTTTACCTTGAGAGGTTTTAGTATTTACATTCTTCTGCATAAATATTGTTTTTGGTTTTCACAGCAATAGTAAATCTGAGGTTATTTTTTTTATTTAACACAATGCACAAGATTCTTTCAATTAATATGAATTTGTCACTTAGCATTAGTTCGGCTTGTTTTTACGACCACCAAAAACTATATTTTACGCAAACAAACCATTCGCCAGGCTCAAATCGGAATAATCATTGCAGTTAGCTTAACGAACCATTGATTTTGGGGCGATTAAATTTGGTTATTTGGCCTTTTCGGTTTTTATTATGTGGGGGGAGGTAGGGAGGAGTCGAAAGTTTTGTTTGCAGAGCGACTCTGCTTTCTCGTCCCGGCCAATACGTCATGTTAGTAATAATATTATTTTTATGAACACCATTGTATAATATTTATGAACACATCGCGTGCAGTAACCCTAGTGTGACATTTGTTTTTTTACTATAATGTCCTCATAATTTATTTTTAGTTGTTGTCGCTCGGATAGTCGGAATTTTTTATCTCCAAATTATATATATATATATATATATATATATATATATATATATATATATATATATATATATATATATATATATATATATATATATATATATATAATACATAAAAATTAAGTCTGAATTTACCTTCATATGTGAGAATGTACTGCAACTGCAGCAAGAAGATTTATAAAAATTTGACTGTTTTAAAGTATAAGAATTATCATTTTTATTACTATTAAATAATAATTGTTAGCTGTTCCATCGTTATAATAAATATTGAATTAATGATCTCAATCTTTGAAAAAATATTTATACAATATTTTGTTTTGAGATCATAAATTACTTGCAGCCAGTTGCAAACACCAGAGTTTTCGAATTGTAACCAACTCTTTTAATTAAACTTTTTTATAAAAAAATCAATGCTGATAAATCTAAAATTGCGTTATAAATAAATATTTTTATCAATTTCATAAAGGCACGTATTTTTCACACCATAGCGAGAATATTCGCGTTTGAATAGGAAGTATAACATAACACAGTATAGCCATTAAGCTATCGATACGATGGTGTGGCCACAGTGTTTCGTATGTTCGCACTTTTCTGGAAGCTTCGAAGGCTTCTATTCCGTTCCAACGAAAAAATAGTAAATCATTAGCCGTCCACGGGCACCTCAATAAGCATTGTTATTCCACACAGCGAGAACGCAGAAATTATTTATTGGCCAATTATTAAGGAGGGAAATAAAAACATTAATAACGAAAAAAACCCACGCTTTTTGTTTTCGGCAATTTTGACGGCAGTTCCGTTATCTGAGGGTTATGGACCTAAAATAATATCGCAAGCCACAAATACCACCGGAGTGCTCAACCGGGCAATATGAACTCTTGTAATTTACTACGATTTTAGTAACGGGGACGCGCGAGGAAATTTATAGCTTTATTAAAGTATAAATTAATTACATTTTTATCTCGCGCCTGAATGCGGCACTGGAGGACCGTCGCGTCATGCGAAGCCTTTCTGTGTTTTTTTCAGGTACGGAGCTGTGCATAGTGAGGCTTTGACCGGTGTTGCCAATAGAACTGTCAAATTTTTCGCTATTGTTCTACACAAGGCCAAAAATACTGCATGTACATTTTTTAGTTGGGTTTTTTCTGTAGTCAAAAACGGTCAGAAGAACATTGTTTTTTCTTTCTAAAAAGTGATCAAAACTAGAAAAACAAACATAGCTTAGTCTTCAACATAATATAATTATCTATTATATAAAATATATGATTTTTTTGAGTTCTAAATGAAATGTTTATTATAGCTTTACATAATGGGACAAACTTGTAAGGAAACTGTATATATAAGTATTCAATTTTACAAAATGATGTATGCAATAAAGTATGTGTGTATAAATAATTTCACTTTAAATAACGTGTGTAATAGTATAAATGGTCAGACCGTTAAAATTATTTCCGGCTTATAACAAATCCCTGGGTATTTGACGGCATCAAAGGCGAAAAACTTTCAGAAATACGTTAATCAATCGAAAAGCGCGATCAGGGGTAGGCCAGGGGTCTACTGGAAGGGGTCTACATCGCTCCGGAACAAATTTACCCATTAGTTATAATTACTTCTGAAGGGTGGACTTGATAGGGTAGAAGAGCCTTTAAATTAAATGACTTAATATAAATTCCATTTATAAAATAAAACGCGAGTTTAAGTATTAATCAGCAGGCTGTTTATTCAACGATTATTGATTCCGGTTTTATTATTTTCTTCCTCCTAGTATTATCACTTTTGTTTGTATACTGACCTTTGATTTGCATGGAACGCTGAGGCAATCTCCGCTTTGTGTTTAACTTCTTTGTATTATCTATGATGGTCCTGAAACTCTGAATCTTTAAAAGCATTTCAATGCTACTTAAAATATTTACACCAAATAGCAAACAAAGCAATGTAAATGATAATATTTTATTCGTTATTAACAAGACTTTGTAAATAACGAATATAATATTTACAAAATACAATATTGCAATTGCTTAGTTCTGTCGTACATTATTTAATAATTTATTAATAATAATATTTCATAAACATTGATTTTTTTAAAATTATAACAAGCTTATTTAGCATTGAATCAATTTTATTAATAAATAACTTCGTTGAAAAATATAAATTTTCATAAAACCATTGCTAATATTCTTATACATTTGCCATTAACATGGCAACGTTATTTTGTAAACATAAAATATTTTTTTTAATAAAACGGGTCATGGGTTTCAAGATCTAATGGTTTTATTGTTGACTTACCTGAATTTACATTTGGGAAAGTGTTAATGGTTTTATTTTAACTGATAATTTAACAATCGGAAATAAAGCGAATATTCAACGACAAATTGTAAACCCAGATATTTAATTTGATATTTTATGATAAGGGTCACAAACAAAAAGGTCAGATTGGTTTATATTCTCTTTCAATATATTATTTTCTCGATCGTTTTTAATTTCATCCAAATTGCAACGACCTCTCTACATGATAAAAGTTATCAAATTTATATTAAAAAACCATATTTTCTAAGTTAAAATATTTTATTGTAACTTTTTTTCGTTGGCTTATAACGTTTTAATTTTTGTGTCTTACTTGTTTTTATTCAATCATTTACTTTTAATCAAATTGTATTTTTTTTTCGAATTTATATTAACTGCACTCACCTGTGCACTTAAAAAAATCAATATTCTTAGAATGAGTAAACTTATTGATTGTTTTTTTTATTCACAATCAGTTTGTCAGCTGGCACATCTTGTTTATTAGTTTCAAAACTAAAAAAACCTGATTGGTTTGCTCTCTTCCTTTTTCATGGGGATTGTAAAATATTTCAGTTGTACACAACCCTTCACTGTGGCGGTGCTTGTCACCTTTTTATTTATTTCACTGCAGTGTTCCTTTACAGGACTCCCGAAAGAGCACTGTGTAATTGTGGAACGCTGTATATTCAGGTAAATCTGACTACTGCACTTTGTTTAGTGGAATTTTACAAATGCAGAATGCGCTTGTTTACCGCTTACGGTTGTTTTGTGAGCTCACGAGCAAATATCAAAATATCTCTTATTGTTTGAATGCAGTCAGTTTATTGTGAACTCCTTTGTATTATTTACCTGTAGATTTGCATTGTTATACTTCATTCTTATTTGATACGAAAATAGCAGTAATGTAATATTTGAAAAGAAAATCTTGTTTTATTTTGACCCAGATATATTCTATAAGGTTTAATTTAACATTCACGTATTTTTGTATAAGAAGTTAAAGTATTAGTTATTTGACTTTGCTGTGGAATTTTATTCAAGTGAATTTTGTTATAAAATAATATTTGGCTTAATATCACAAAATAATAAATAATAAAAAAATATTCGTTAAAAATATTTAAATGTATTCAACACAATTATTAAAATAAACTAGGTGGAAGAAATATTGCATTCAAATATAAGAAATTCGTTATCTCATAAGATTATGTATATGGTTATTATGACTTCTAATATCTTAAAATTAAAATAAACTTTAATTTAAATCAAATAACTCTATCCTACCTAAAGGTTTTGAGAAATCAGTGTGGTGTCGATTAAAATGATAACAGTTTTTATAAAAAAAAAATATTTTTTTAAAACCGTTCATATTATATTTCCATATATTTTTTTTATTAATCAATCGTATTATTCAAAATATCACAATTTGAAATTGCTTAACAATTTTAATTACATTTCGAGAATGAAATTCCATAAATCATAAATACCTTACGAGCTTACTTAGCGACTTATACCTCCAGAAGGTGAATCTAATAGTCTTGGATAGTCAAAGTCCCAAGCACTCTGTGAGGCTTTCAAATGTTTATTTTATCGTATAATCTAGTTATGAGTATTTAGAGCTGTGAATCTGATATTTCAGAATCAATGAAGACCAATATAAATGCTGGAATATTTAGTTGATGCGATAAAAGGAGTGGAAAAATAATAAGGAAGCGTTAAATATTACCTTTTAATTAAATCATGAAAGTGTTGAATTAAGAAAAAAAATTATGCATCACCTCAATCATTTCAAACGTATAATATTAATAAAATAATCAATATTATTAACTTATATTATTCCATTCACACAAAATAGTTAAAACCTATAAACGTGGTTAGAATCTACAGGAGATTTTTTATTTATTGAAATTTGTATCTAAATACAATGTATTTAAATTTAAAATAATTCAAGCATTTTATATTCATCATTGCATTTTTTTTTTTTTTAATTTCTGCATTAATGATTTTTGTTAATTTACACTAGTTGCTAACAATACAGTATGTGGCTATTCCCTGATTCCCGCGCAGGTTATGCGGCTTACAACATGTGGCTTAGGTAGTAGCGTACATGGATTTCTCTATTTTCATAACTTGTGTAGGTAAACATATGTAAAAAAAAACCCTTTTTTTGCGTGAATTAATTATTATATATATTTTTTTTTATTAACCATTGCAGTTTCTACTCTACTAGCAATTATTTATCGCTATACAGTTTGTCCGGGGGTTTAGTATTTAGCTTTAACAAGCAAGCCCACCACCCCGGGAAAGAGGCTGAAAATCGGTTTTGGGTTAGGTTAGTGCCACAGTCTGAGGAGCGACTGCCCGACCTATCAACTTGGGTCCGAGGTACAATGTGCGACATGCAGAAAACATTTGAGGAGGAGACGACTGTATTCTCTTGCGAGATATAATTGATTACAAAACCAACCGCTAGAGACGCTTTTACACATTTAATGATTTGAGATTTCAACAACAGATGGCAGTGACAAATATTATTTAAAATTATTTCATTGGCATTGTAAATGGCTGGAAGTCGGAAATACAGCCGAATCAGTACGATTGGTTCAGGATAGGAATATATTCGATAAAATGGTTACCGACCTCCTGTAAGGAAAGGCATTAGAAGAAAAATAAGTTGTTGGAAACAGTAGGCATCTCAAAAGACTGCGTGGGTCATATCCTGCATGATATTTTGGGCATAAGAAAGCTGTCGGCGCGATGGGTGCCACGTTTGCTGACTCTGTTGATGAAACATGGATCCATTGGTACACACTAGAGACCAAGGAACAATCGAAACAGTGGACTTCACCCGGCGAATGTGCTCCAAAGAAGGCAAATACTGTGGTGATGAAAAAGGTGATGGCTACCGTTTTCTGGGATTCACAAGGTGTGATCTACATTGACTATCTGGAGAAGGGCAAAACGGTCACAGGGCTCTACTATGCTGAATTATTGGGCCGATTCGACGCCGATTTGCAGAAAAAAGTGCTCTTCCACCATGACATCGCACCGGCTCACACCTCCGCCATCGTAGTGCATTTCGCCAAATTGGTCGAATTCATCCACCGTATTCTCCAGATTTGGCCCCGTGCGATTTTTTTGGTTTCCAAACTTGAAGAAGTCACTCGCCGGGTAGAAATTTAAGTCGAACGAGAAGGCCATCGCCGCCACTTTGCAGACCTCGAGAAAACGTATTTTTCAGATGGTTTAAAGAAGTTGGAGCATCGCTGGGTCAAGTGTATTCTGCTAAAAGGAGACTATTTTGAGAAATAAACCGCCACTTTTCCAAAATTTTGTTTTTTTTTTTGTAGGGTAAGTACTTATCGGACCGCCCTCGTATTTAACGACCTCTCAAATAAATAAATTTAAAAAATACTGCCTGTCAAATGTCTATTTATTTCAGTAGATTTTTTAGTACTCTATGCTTTGAGAGATTTTCCCAGAATTTACTAATTGATATTAAAAGCAACTTCAAAGAATTTTCCCTTCGATCGGCAAAACTTAGGATTGAACATCGAGTTATTTCTTCGATGATTTATTTGATAATTTGTTTCGTCTCAATGGACTTTTCAAAATATCTAATTTTAATAACTCAATTGTTGATTTATGCTTGATTGTGTGCGCTTAATTATATCCTATTGTTTTGGAATAAGTCAAATATAAATGATAATATTGTGTGTTGATTTTATTTGAAAAATAGCCTCGTAACCATAACCGATTCGATTTTTTAAAATAATTTGAAGACTAAGTAAAAGTTATCCTTGTATTTTAAAGAATTCAATTTTATGTAAAGAGTTATATATAAAAAAAAACCCATTTATGTTTTAAGTTGTTACAGTGAATAAAATATTGTATTTTTACAAGTGCAGCCATGGTATAATTACCTTTGCTTTATACATATATAGTTATAATTAACGCGAAGCGATGAGTGCGTAAATTCATGTTTGAAATAACGAGCGGTTCATATTATTTGATGACGTTTTAAATTCTAGAGTGGTTGATGACAGCGTTTTTTGCATGTTAAAAATACCAGCTCGGTGCGATTATTTTAAATTGATCCAATATATTTGAAATACAAGCACTGTAGAAGACTTTAAAAATATAACAAATAAAATATACTCAAGTATACAAACACTTGACTTGCTCTATTGTATTTTTGACAGCCATTGTTATGAATTAATATTGTTTCTTTGCTGTTGTTTTCGGTACGTCTTTACTTGCTGATCACCTATACTTAAGTGCAAAGAGATGCACCTAAACTATCTTGCGTATATCAATATTATAAACTGCCTCACACAAATATTGGAACTTTTAAAGATTATTTTTAAGATGATCCCAGTATCGAAACCGAAGCCTCATAGGTTCAATATATAACGCAGCAAAACACTGAAGTGTGATGGAGTACTTTCGTCTTTGACATTATATTTAGCACATAAACTTAGGTGTATTTAGCTCAGCATGGAGTTTTGTTATATGAGAATTTTTCCCATAAAGAAGAAATAGGGGAATAAAAAAATTTAATGTCAAAAAAGTACAGCCACGCAAACACGGTTTTTGATTTATGTGACGACTCGCTTCCGCTGCGTCACTCCGGGCCAGACCATTGTTACTTGAGCTCGTTACCATTGTGGTATCCTCGGTTAATGTTGAATTTTGCCCACATTAGTGATACGAAGCCTTTTAGTTAGTAGTATACAAAAACCAGTTTATATTTATAATAGTTCTTTTAACTTCAGTATGCTCGGCACTTGTGTTTGGTATAATTTGTTTACCTATTCAAAATGATAACCACTGAGATATCTTCGCTTAATATTGAATTTTGCCCGCATTCGTGATACGAAGCTTTTTAGTTAGTAGTATGGTAAAACCAGTTTATATTTATAATAATTCTTTTAACTTCAGTTCACTCGGCACTTGTGTTTAATGTAATTTGTTTACCTATTCAAACAGATAACCACTGTGATATCTTCGCTTAATATTGAATTTTGCCCGCATTCGTGATACGAAGCCTTTTAGTTAGTAGTATACAAAAACCAGTTTATATTTATAATAGTTCTTTTAACTTCAGTATACTCGGCACTTGTGTTTGGTATAATTTGTTTACCTATTCAAAATGATAACCACTGTGATATTTTCGCTTAATATTGAATTTTTCCCACATTAATGATACGAAGCCTTTTAGTTAGTAGTATACAAAACAAGTTTATATTTATAATAGTTCTTTTAACTTCAGTATACTCGGCACTTGTGTTTAGTATAATTTGTTTACCTATTCAAAATGATAACCACTGTGATATTTTCGCTTAATATTGAGTTTTGCCCAAATTAGTGATTCGAAGCCTTTTTGATAGTGTATAAATAAACAAGTTTATATTTATAATAGTTCTTTTTGTTTTAATAAACAAATTTAAAACTTACTCGGCACTCGAAACACGGCAAAGTTTCATTTTAGTCATTTCCAATATCATGAAAGAAATGAATATCTTGAAAGTTGTTCTTTACCTCGTATTTTTATTATGAGTAGTTTTCTTCTTTGACATTGATTACTAATACATTAGTTGAAAAAATGAAAAATAAAATACTTTTTATATTGACATATTATGTCTTTTCAGAGATTTTAATTCAATTGATATAAGTTTCTAATGTTCGAATTATTATGAAAAACAGAGAGTAAAATGTATAAATAGAACATAATTCTTGTCATTATTTTTATTTATATAATAAAAAGTAAGAGAAATAGGTTTTAATTTGTCATTATTAGATTTTCATACTATTAATCAATTTTCAATGTGATTCAGAGATGAGTACTAGAGGTAATATTAATCCTTGCATGGAAAATACTGGATTCTGTCTGCAGTGAGTTTTTAAAAATATCAAGACTATTTAATTTATTTGAGAAATTTAGCAACTGCTGTGGAAAAATTTTAATTACTTTTTGAAAGTAATTACATATTTTGCTTGCAAAAACATTACTCGAGGGATTTGTAAAAAACTACGATTCTGCTCGTGATAAAATTTATATACATTTTTGTAATACCTCTAAGAATAATTGATACATTCTCAAAGACTAAACAAATTAAATTCGAGTTATAATTAAGAATATTTTATTTTAAATTGTACTACTTATAGGATAAATAATAAAATAAAATAGAGTAAATAATTAGAGCGATTCAATAAGAATATCTTTTGAGTAAAGTAATATTTTTGTGTAAAAACTTTTACTCTTTGATGCAACTTGTACTTACAGGCAGATGCTTTAATGCATCTCCTTGAAAATGTCTACCTTGTGTGTTGGCGAAACTATTCGCATTAACTCAAAATAACTAACTAGCTCTAACAAAAAATCAAGCCCAATGCACAGAAATCCCAAATAAAGATTTATTTGCAGCAAAAATTCGTCTTTTCTACATCCGGTTGTCTTGTTCTAAATAACTTATTAATTGATTTATAAACAATCTATCTGAATTCAAAATTATGTTTTTGGAGCTTTGAATGAATAAAAAAGTTGGCATAAATGCAGAGGGAGCGTGCTCGGGCCGCGGGGCAGAACTCCGAGCATAAAAAATGTCGAGGAGATAGCAAAAGTTGCCTTCGCCCAAGGCGGGCCTACTAAAATGGTTTAGTCAAATCGAGTTGTTGAGAGATTCGTTTGCTTTGATGACCGGCTCTACCAATCAGCGGACGAGAAACTCGGTTGGTTCGCCATGCTGCGCCCTGACGATTGCAAAAAGGAATCTTTATGGAGTTGAATTATTTTGTGTATTTATATTTCGGCGAGGTTTAACTTGCCATCTTCAGGGGGTCGAAAAAACCTTTTTTTTTTTTTTGGCGTATTTTCTTTGATGTTACTTCACAATAAATCTCTGTGATCTCTCCTCCACTTTCATACCGTACTCCCTTAATATCTTTAAATATTTGTGATTAAGGCAATACAATTTGGTGTAATTTTTTTGGCGTGATATTAAAATATTTTTTAATTTATACACACAAATTTGGTTCTTTTGCAGAAATATTTAAAAAAATAAATAAATCATAACATTCCCGGAGACAAAAATACAATCGAAATTTTTTTGATGAAAAATTGTTTTTTTTTTAAAAACCACGTAGTGAGTTTTTTGTTGTTATTGAATTAATTCAGAGGTTTACTTGTTTAAATTTAAATTGGTAATTACTTTCTTTATTTTTCCGTTACATAAATTTATATGGAATAATAAAAAAAACATTTTGATATAAAAATTACCGTGTCACAAGTTTTAAATTTTCAAGGATCTACAATTTGACTTATTTGATGTATAATACAATGAATTTGTTAATATTTTTTAGTCATATTTTTATGGTAAAACAAGGTTTTGTTGTAAGAATCTGAAATGAACTCCGAGAAATTTCACAGTAATAAAACAAAACATTTTCACAAGAACAATGCTGTACAATGGAGACAAATTTATTATATTACATCTCATTTATATATTTTTTGCCAAGTTTTTTTATAAACGCAGTACTAAATCATTATATAAAACAGTTAACGTCCGATATCGCAGTTAATAAATCACGAAACTTCCTTATTAATTCTTATTTACACTCCAAACACAAAATAGGCATGTTATCCTGAAAACTTTCTCAAAAGCCAATTAATCTTGCGTTTCAGAGTTCTGTAATAAATACCGATAGCCCTGCCCCATCCACCACCGAGAGGAACCTACAAATAATTTGATATTACCCTGTAGTATTTTTACCCTAATCTAATCACGGATGAGAAAGCGCATTAATAAAATTAAGTACTTAAACGTTCGAGACTTCAAAGAAGTGGCGTTATTGTCGCCGAAATAGTCCCTCTTTGTGGCTTTTGCAAACTTTTGACCAAAATGTATTCACGTCTGCGTGAAATGGAGCAACTTTATAAATAGTACAGTTTGTTAAAATCGCAGAGTCATTTTGATACACTGTACGGAGTTGAAATAATATGTGCTAAGCTTTCAGAGTAATGCCAAGGGTGGATTATTGGTCGGGAGTTTCTATTTCTCTTAGTCTGGCAGCGTTTAAGTAGAGCGCCAGGAAGTTGGAATTAAAGAGATACGCTGTAAGACAAGGGATAAACCCAACAGCGATGTGCTATCCTGCTTCTGTTGGAGATTTGAGTAGTTCTTATATACTATTTAAATTTAAAAAAAAAATTGCAAGTTTTGAACAAAAAACATTTTGAACAAGTTTCAGTGAAAATTCATGTTGACTATTTTTAAAGAAATTTTTGGTTTGGTTTTTACTACCTAAAAAGATATTAAAAGGTTTATTGATTTTTTTCACGTGTTTTTAATTATTTTACTGTGATAAAAATAGTAATCTTTAAATACTTTAGTTTTGTTTATTATTTAACTTCAAAGCAGGTTTAATTTTTTCTTGTTCAGTAATAAATTTGGTTCTCAAAAAAAAATCCATACCTGATATTTAAGCAGAACTTTCACTAAATAAGGCAAAGATATAAGTTATATTCTAGTACTAAAAAAATGGTCCAATCTTATACGTTGGCTTGCGATAGGCTCGCGCGTTCTTCTCACATGTAAATTTGAAAACAAAACAAAGATGGCCGCTCCAAGGTAGAGGAAATAGATTAAATCGTGACAAGGAGATCCGCAGTGAAGAAGCGCCCCCATCTTTTTCCATTTAAGAAAATTCATTGCTGAAATGAATCTGAGAAGAGGGGCATAACTCTCAACTTAAATAATGGAAATTTCCTGCAGTCAGGGTTGGAAATAACTACGCAAGTTGGACTATAGTTTCATGTTAATGCTATCATAAAAAGTAAGTTTGATATGGACGATTGTGAAACGCTTTTACAGAACGCAAAACATTTCACCATGGTAAAATAACATGTTGTAAAATATAAAGGTTAATGTGTTTCTACTTGACGTTCTTAAAAAAAATGGTCGAAATATAAGTTTATAAAAAAGACTCAATCAAAGCCATTTTTCTAGTAAAAATAAATTTGTGATATTTTATAAAGCATGATCAAATTGTTTTTTTATATTTATGAACAACGAATTCATTAATACAAAAGAATTTAAAACAAATAATCGGTACCTATTTGGAATAAGGATTGTAAGCCATTTTATTCAATTTTATCAAAACTAAACTCATTTATATTTATCAGAAATATTGAAGCGAAGAACTATTATTTTAACTACAAAGAATAGTTTTTTGAAAGTTTACTTAGCAAACAAATAAATTTATATTGATCATAATGAGATATTTTAAATCATCAAAGGTAATAAATAGACCTTGTGTAATATAATGAGTTTTCGTGCTAAGTGTATATTTTATATTAAAGTAAGTACCACATTTTAATAAAAGCCTAAGAGTCTTATTGTAGTCTTTAAATAGAATATTTGCTCTTGAAGTAAACCTTACAATAAAACCGCCACTCTACCGATATTATTTACACGAACAAAATCTTAATTAAGTATAACTTTGCCAAGATATTATCACGTGGTTAAGTAGCGGTACATAAAATGAAGCATAGTAATTTAATTAAATTATTTACCACATTTGAAATTATATATAAAATATTGAAATAATTTTTATTAGTCAATGTATGATATATATTGTCAATGACTACGTATTATTATTTGTACAGTTGAATGCAATCATTCAATCCTTGTTACATGTTCTTATTACCCTAATAACCATGCGTAATAGAAGCAACTAAATTTTATTTAAAACTCCTTCGGTAATTTTCAGCACCCTTAACGTTTACCATCCCTCTGATGAGTGTCGCGATCGGTATCTGGTTTGCCTCCATATAATGAGACCTGAGATTTATGTCTCTTTCTACCGAGGGATAATTGGACTAAGCAACTAGGTACACATCGTTTTAAAGGAAACAACAAATTTAAAATTCGGTGTAAAAGCCCTTGATATTTGTAAACAAATCAATTACAATTCCACCTCCTGACACAAGATGTTTAAACTGTTGTCAATTTGTATGTTTTATTAGATACATTTTTTTATTTATTGTACTTCCCTTTACTACGAAACATTATGTGACGTTAAATTCTTTTGATATTTTGTTCATCCACGAACGTTTATATCAATTATGATAAAATCACGTTTGACACAAAATCCTTCAAAAATATTTATTTAATCTAATTAAAATGAACAATTTTGTAGTCTAAGTACAAAATAATGATAAAATAAAGCTCTGAATAAGAAAACCATATGAAATAACTGAAAAATAAGAATAAACCCTTTTGTAGGTAAAACAAAAAATTACAATTGGTCCGTGGAATTAACTGTCTTTTGAGTTATTTTTGTTATCAGTCAGAGCATTGCATTCAATATGAAACTAGTATGATTCGTTTCTCTTAGTCGTCAAAGTTTAATTATTTTAATAATGAACACTGCCTTAGCAAAAAATTACATATATGTATTTATATACGTAGGCTACCTTATATGAACTATTTCCCCTACTAATTGCACTTTATGGTTCTATGCGATTGACGAGGGGGTGAGCCGACAAAAACAAACGTTTCGGACCAAACTAATTAATACACTAGTTTAATTTTAATGTAATTACGCATGTGTGCCTAGCCGCGTGAGTAACTTTTTTGTGCCGTGAATTTCACTGATCGCCGGGGGCTCCAGCAAGTAATTCGGATCCAAAGTACCCATAGGAACTGTTGTTAATCATTCGCAGGTCAAAGTGAATTTAGTCGTCCATTCATTATATTCAAATTTCACGTGAGAATATTATCACTGTACACATCTCCCTGAAAAAAACACACGAATCAGTTCATACATTTTTAGCAGAATGTGAAAACTTTAAGTAGTACATTATTTAGTATTGGTTTTTCTCCGAGTGGAAAGTAGCTTCGCAAATTGACTGATGGATCGCTCAATTCCCTGCTTTTAGTCTTGACCACTAAAAAGTCGACTAATATGTTAAACAAAGAATCCAAATTTTGGGGGCAAACATTACTCAAGTCCAAGAATTCCGTTTTCTTTTATTTGAACTTTTATAGAAATTACATAAGTAATCACACTCTAAATGTACTTCTTAATATAAATATACATCACCAATTTTGTGCTAATGGGTAAGTTAAAAGTTTTTTTTTATCTTGGCATAGAAAAGCCAAACACATTGAGAAATAGTAAGCATTTGTTTATGCTATGACAAGAAGCATTATTTATTTTTTTAGCTGCTATTACAAACAAAATATTTTTTTAAAAACAGGAAGTATTTGATTTAAAAAACACTGTATATTTTTTAAACAAAGCAGATAGTTTCAGCCGTTTATCCCGCCCTGTGCGTTTAACTATGATAGTAACGAATAACTTAAACAAAGCCTTCCTTTAATCCTTGTCAGGTTTAATCCTGTTGTAAATACGTGCGTTTGAACGAGAGATTTTTTCACAGTGGCTCTGACTCAACGTCATTATTTCCTAGACATTTGAGAATATATCCAGAGAGCCTGGATTATCATAGTATAAATCTCTCACACTTGAGGAGGGATTTTTATCCCCACCCCCTATTAAGTTTTTGTTTTCTGTAATCAGGATCGCAGAAGAAGAAGAGTAATCTCCGATAAGATGAAACTGTTAGTCGGCCCTGGAACTCTGCGAATTTTCTCGCCTACAATAATTTTCCCCTGTGATTTTAAGTGACTGAGTGTTTTCTTACGGTGTGAACTCTTCGAACCCCACCCTCTTTATAATTTTTTACCAGATATATTTGATTCATAAATCCATTCAAAGCGTTCTGTGTTATTTTCGCGCTTTTTGTGGGGGCTCTTTTTAGACATTTATAGAAATGGGAATAGGCAACCGAGATAAATTTTCAATCATAAAATTAGATTTACTTAAACGTAAAAAATTACGCCGTCCCAGAGAATATATTTTTTGAAGCACAAGAAAAAGTTGTTTGAAGAAGAAAAAAATCTTTTTTGTTAGCTCTAAAGTTATTGTATTTTTTTTATTCAGCTTTCATTTTGGAGAAATTATTGTATCAATAATTTCAACTCGCATGATGCGACTCCATTGTTTCCATTCAGAGTAACGTCGCCGACCATTGTATGCCCGCAATAACACAAAAAGCACGAAACGAAATATCCGTCCGAATGGACAAAAAACAAACGCAAATTACCCAAACAATGGCGCGAGCTTTCCACGCAAGTGAGCGTTTTGGCTCCTGGCCGTTTCCTGCCGGTCTTGCGCCAAAAAAGTCACAGATACCGGAAGTAACGACATCCAGCGACAAAGGGACGAATGATTATCAGGACGCGGGGAGTCACTCCCGGATTAATACCCCGCGATCCCGATTCGGGGCACTTTGCATTCGCGGGTAGTAACGAGCCATTAGTGGGGAGAGCCGCCATTGGCCCGGTATGTGCTATCGCCAACCCCCTTCCTCAGATTGCTACCGAGAGCGCCGGTAATCGAAGAATAAAATATTTACACAGCCCGACATTTCGTTTTGGCTGTATTAGAAAATACAAGGGAAATATAATAACATCGGTGTTAATGCGTTTTTAAGGGTGTTTTTGGCATTTATTAGGGTGGAGTCGACTCATTAAAACTGTTGCCAGTGCTCAGAATGGCAGTAAAAATACTAATAAATGTTCCTGATTTTAATTATGCTAGAAAAACAAATCACTAAGCTCTTAATGGCCCCATTAGCACCGAGGATCTAAATTTAAACAAACTTGCTTGATACGCTATCGTTATTTTGACATTATCCAAACAGCACTAAATGAACCACACAACATGACAACATTAGTTGCGTGTAATCTGACACACACGAAATCACTCTGAAGCATATTCCTCGTCACGTCTAAAAACAGTTACTTTCAATACAAATACATTAACAAATATTTTTTTAGCTGCCATTAGCGTTTACGCGCTTGTGGAATACTCTAATAATATGCTTAGATATTATTTTCACCTTCAGCCCGTATCCTCACGGTCGAGGGTGTGACCTCATAAATTATATTTTTCGTTTCTTTATTGAGTAGATAGTAGACTTTATGCCGTACGCGTGTGATTTGCCAGTAAACTAACTAACTAAATTCAAGGAGAAGATATAATAATCTATCCGAATCTTTCAATCCAATTGGTTGAAGATCTCACAAGAACTCTCGTTTCTCGTCTTACAAATATTTTGCAACAAATATATAGATTTGATTATTTATTTATAAGTATTCAATTTACTTAAACATTTTAAAGTAAATACATCATATTTTTGAGTAATTAATTACCAACTGATTTTAAAGTTATAAATATTTGGCAAAATGTTTATTTTACTTCAGTTTCAGTTCAGCCACTGTTTTTCGTAACACAGATTTTTTTCGCAGTAACTGTTTGATTATTTTTTATTTAGTAAACTTTTAAATTTATTCAATCTGCTAATGAATGCAATTAAATTGAAAAAATAATTCTGCTAGGCTATTTGTGGCGTTATAACAACTTTGGTGTAAAATCGATATGATTACAGAATACAGTGAGCTTGGGTGTCACAGGCGATACCATATTTCACGTTACGATAATGATGTATTACCCTACTGACTATGACAATAGGCCGGATGCCTCTATCAAGATGCTGACAATTCAATGAGATGATTTGTGTGAACTGTGAACGTTTCAACTATTCGGTTCGATAAATACCTGCCTACTCAACCGTCCCAAATTTACTTGGCGGGTCATTGATTTTTATACATTAACTACGACATTCAAATATTTTTTAACATATTCAGTTTTAAATAAATAAAATTTATAACTTTTTCAAATATCGATAATTTTAAACTTAACAATAAATAAATCCGTAAAAAAAAAAAGCGATATTTTCTTTTTATCGTTTTCGTATCCAAATAAAAATCTTTAAATGTAAACAACAGCAAAAATTAATATTTCTCATAATTATCCTATTACCAGGAATAGACCTCACAACAATGCTAAGTCACTGAGGTATGATGTCTTATGATATTTAATTTAACCACAAAGTATCAATTGGAAAGTAAAGATCTAAGGACGTCATTTTTAATCTCAACATTATCTTCGAAATGAATAATAAAAGTTTTAAAAACTTGGAAATATCGAATTCCAGTATAATTTACAAAACAAATATTACTGAAACAATACAGAGAAGAATTCATGTATCGATCTTTTGACCTAAATTAATAATGACGCTTAAAAAGTATTATAAGGGTATTACATCATTTTATGCAAAATTTTATTTAAAAAACTTTTTATTTATTGTAGACACTGCGTAGAATATAACATGCTACGTAGGCGAAACTAGTCACGTAAAAATTAAAATGTTGAAACACCGTTGCATAAGTCTTTTCAGTCAAAAGTTAAAAAATCAAATAGATTAACTTAATTAAATCATATTCGTATGTCTATTTTTTGGATTGGACCTCAATCAGATGCGTATTTATTACCCATTACGGGTTTATTATATTATTACTAATATATTTAAAAAATAATATCCAGATGGGACTAAAATCGCTTCACTTGTTACTTTGTTCAAAAAGTCCAGTGCTTGCAAATCACAAAATATTGGTTGGCCTGGGCACATTGGATCAAATGTAGAGTATGATTGTAAAAAAATCTCGATAAACGGAAGTGATTCGTTAGTACACCGGCCATGTAAGCCAGGGGATGTGGGTTCAAATCCCACACAAATCACGATGATATTTTTCTGAGAGTTACTTTAATCATCTTCTATGTATGAACTAATGTGCATATTAGTAATAAATCATATTCAGTGATGGAATACGCCGCAAATCGCAGAAACTGCGTTGCCAGCCGCATCGCCCGCCCCTAATACACTTCATAAACTAAGAAAATCCCGACTCTTTGAACACACACTTCCCATAAAGTCGGCCTCAAATTTCCTAAATATTCCGTTGAACTCTCATATCCCGCGTATAATCCGGTGTCCGTCCCTCGGAAAACCACTATGTTGTTTATTCGCGCCGTATGTTACCGGCGCCCGCGCTGAGGCTCGAAGATCGCTGGCGCTGAAATTGGACTCGATGATAAACTGTCCACCAAGAATCCACCTGCTGACCACTTCCTGTTTTTGTTGTTCATTTTGATTGAACGAGTGGCGAAGCAGACGCTCTGAAATGTTAATTAAAGTGATATCTGCTATAAATTGTAATACTATATATTAAAACAGCCAAGTGGACAGAAGATGGCGATATGTTTTATTTGCTAACAATTTTGCTTTTCGTGGATTTTTTCAGGTCACTCTTTAAGCTTATTGTATAGTCATTTAACTATTTATATTTTACTAATATGATTAGACACATTAATTCATACATAGAAGATGATTTAATGAAACTCTCAGAAAAATATCATCGTGATTTGTGTGGGATTTGAACCCACATCCCCTGACTTACATGGTCGGTTTACTAACCCAAATATTGGTTGGCCTAGGCACATTGGTTCATATGTAGAGTATGATTGTCAAAAATTCTCGATAAACGGAAGTGATTCGTTTGTGCAAGGGTTAGTACACCGGCCATGTAAGCCAGGGAATGTGAGTTCAAATCCCACACATATCACGATTATATTTTTCTGAGAGTTTCTTTAAATCATCTTCTATGTATGAACTAATGTGCCTAATCATATTAGTAATAATATAATAAACCCGTAATGGGTAATAAATACACATCTGATTGACGTCCAATCCAAAAAATAGACATATTTATATTTCTTGTTTAACTTAGATTTATTATTATTTTCCCATCTACAAGAAATGATTTTTGAATTCAGTTAAAAATATTTTGTTCAACATACACTCATATAAATAAAAATATTTTTTCTCATGATATCTTTCATATGCACATATTTGGTAACACGCGATATAATTTACCTCTTGAATAATATTTCATTTTACGTTCCCTTTGACTGGATATTCAGATTAAAGATTATTGTACATTTTTTTATAATACTCATATTTTATACAAAAATAAATGTACGCATATTTCAACGCAGAGAAAAGCCTACCGGAAAACAAATGAAAATATTTTAAAATATAGCTGAATAAAGAAGTCACTGTTTATCGTTTGCTGGTTATAATAAATTTAAATGTAGCATAGTACCGTAAGAATAAAATTATAATACCGCTCAATGTAAAAGCATGTTGTGATAAATAGGGTAGTTACCAAGGAAATAAAGTGTTTGTAACTTTAGAGTGAAATTCCAAAATACCTTGGCGGAATATGTGATAGCTTTCCTACCGCAGAATAATAAAAAAATCTTGTACGCAGAATGGCGTGTACCTGTGTACCTGGGCTGGCCTAGAATTCATCGAATTGCCGAACCAATATAGAACGGCCTAAAAGGCTTCAATGGTATAACACTGAAAAAGGGTCCTATAAATTCTGTAGGAAATAGTTCTAGCTGGCGGGTTAAAAAAGCAAAGGTGCTGTGTTTCAGACGTAGAAACACCGCTGCTGTTTTTACATGATCGCAATAGCTTCTTAATATAAGCCACTGCTTGGGGCCAGAAGCTGCAGCACTAAATATTATCCGACTTTCATAGATTATCTTTAATTGGTATAATTTAAAAAAATATATATATATTGCTGTGATTAATTTTGTCGATAATGTAGAAAATCCTTTTCTAAATATGTCAAAATTACAGACTGAAAATTTATCAAGCTCACCACCATAATTTGTAATAATCATTAAAAATAAGTATTATATACATAGCAGTTTTTTGTACAAAAATGGTTTTGAAGAAATTATTGTCTATATTTATGTAATAATCATTATTTTCTTTTTCGTTACAGGTAAGTCAACTTTATTCTGAAAATGCCCGCATCAGCTGGGGGTAAGATAATATGAGTCATTTATAAAATTTACCGTCGACGTTCAAACACCATAAAAAAGCGATTTTCATGACAGACTCGGTATCCTCAAATTGCGGTCCATCACCGGAACCGCAACTACCATTGGCGAGATAGTTCTTCTCAAACAAAACCTGGTAAGCTCCGAACTGGACCAAACATGGGCCGGGCTGGACAATGGCTGTGGCCAGTTTGGATGAACTGGCCGCAGCCAGGACCGGAGTGATGCATTTTTTCAAACCTCGCCCATTTAAGGGTTTTTTTTATATTTTTTCAAATAATACCGAAAAAAAAATTGGCGTAAAAAAATATGAAATTCGTCTGTTTGTTTTTCACTTTGCGCTGTTTATTTAACCAAATCAATAAAATAAAATATTTTACGAATTTTTACTTGTCAAAATAACAAAATAGTAATTTCAAAATAGTAAGTATTTCCAAAAGTAGTCAGATTTTATTACAAGTGAATTCTGTTATGGTTCTTTTAAAGCTTTTTTTGTGTGCATTAAGTCTATACTAGACCTAATATGTTCCTTGGTGTAAAAATTAAAAATACTAGACACATGATATATTAGCAAGTACCCTTTTATATATTCTTTTAAAGCAATATAAAAATGTATACTCATATTTAAGTGAAGTAGATTATTACGTAAATAGGGAGGTAAAGTGGCATTTTTTAATATGTTACAAACTTGACAATATGTTCCTATCATTCACATACAAATGGCATTATTACTGCTCAATATACCAATTAATTTGGTAATAAATCCGCCCCACGTCCTTCGGTGTATACCACCGCTCCCCCGCTTTGTATTTTTATACATACTTTAAAGGGGTGGAATTCGAGTTGGTCCGCTCCGGGGGTACTTTTTTCAGGCGAATGGAGGGTGTAGTCAATTGTACGGACAATAGAAAAGGATTCTGAATTCAGAGGATTGTGTAACGAAGTACACCATATTGAAAAGTTTTTTATGAAATGTATCATACCCGGAGCATGGGTGGTATTGGAAATTACTTTGATTTGGTTTTTTATATTTTTTCGGTGCAGATTAAATTAAGCAAAAAAGTTTTATTTAATATTTTATATGACTTCCAAACATTAAGTGAAATAAGTTGTAATTTGAAGAGTACAGTTAATTTTATTCATATAAATAGTTACTTTGATCAAAACTATGTATTAAATTTAAATATAATTGTATTTAAAGATTTCGGCGGCGTATCTTATATAAAATATTCGGTTCCGACGTTTCAACTCCGGAACTGGAAACATCTTGAGTGATATAAAATGTATGTAAAAAAATAGTCGTTTATAGGCTTTCGTTGTAGCACTTAGAGGCTTATTTCGTTGGTAACAACGGGTATAAAATACCTAAAATGACCACTATTCTACATGAATTTCATAGCACAGAAAATCGATCTACTTATAGGACTGAAACGTGAAACATCAGAAAACAAGATCGAGAACGAATATTTATAATAAATATAAAATATGACTCATATCTATTCGCAAACTGAAGCGTCCACCTTATTAGACAAACGTTTTTCTCAAAAGTCTTGTTATAATGGTTCTGCTCTCATAAAGATATCTAATTAGAATTTGTTGATTTTTTACATTTTCATATGAAAAATAAAATACAGTATTGAAATAATTGAGTAAAATGATTGAAATATCTTTCCTCCAAATAAACTGTATCAACAGTATGTCTCAGAGTATCATCTTTTGTATGCCTTGTTTATGTAAATCTTTGAAAAAAAACTACATTTTTGGATAAGAACTACGTTTGGGTATGGGTATCTAAGATCGTTTTTTGTATTCAAAATGTAATATAAATTATTTATAATACTTTGCCACGTAAGAAATTCATACTGTGCCTACATGATCCCATTGGTTCATGTTTCGTACTTAAGCCTTTGTTCTAGAAACATAAACATTTCTAAACAAGAACCGTTGAGGAAGTTTTGGGTTTTGTAATGCCACCACTGCGGCTAACAAAAGTCTCTTGTTTGTTCAGAGGTAAAAATATTCAGGATCGACTAGAACCTACATTAACCGATATTTATTCCCACTATAAAAATAAAAAAATTAACCGTGACATAACCTAACTTTTCCAAACTCAAAAAAATATTTTTTTTAAAGTCATGTTCATGGCAGCTTTTGAATTAATAATTTAAGTAATTTAAACAAGGCCTGCGTGTTTTTCATATTTATTTTACAGATGGCTTCATTACTTCAATCTGGATAAAAAACTAAAATTTGTTTAAAATTACAAAAAAATTGTAGTCAGTTTACATTTTGTGACTCTTAGACATTTTGCACACTTTTAAGTATTTTTATTAAGTCATAATAATATAGAACAGATGAGCTGCTTTAAGTTTTTAGTGCTTCACAATATATTTTATTAAAATTTAAAACTAGTGACTCATAGTCAAATGTGTAGCATAACGTATAATATATTTTATGAGTATAGTCGTGAATCTCCACGTGAAGCCTAAAGTATCTTTAAAGTATATATATGAATGATATAAAAAGGGAAAACTCTAAAAATGTCATATTTAAATTATGGCTCCTAAAAGATGGAGGTTTATTGTCTTGATTTTACTTTGCCATGTGATATCTAAATATTCGTTTCATAAAAATATTACTGTATAAATTTCGTAAAAAAATTAAGCCTTTTTTTACTCTAAATACCCCTTTTTATTATTCAAAAATTGAGTATTATTTTAATTAATGGGAAAAATAAGATAATGGCAATACTCTGAATGAAAATGTTAACATTGAGAATTCACAATATTTTTAGTAGTTTTATAATTAGACCTATATGTTCGTGACCTTTTTGGTTCAAAATGTGAAATATGTTTATTAAGACATAAGTAGCTGAAAATAAAAATTTACCAAAAAAATGATTATCCATTTAATGAAAAATATCCATCATTGAATGCAATTCCGTTCTACCAACAAGATCACTTTTTATCTCATCAGTGTTTTCTTTTTGGTACAACTTAGTTATTCTTGGAAGAATGCCTGGATAAAAATATTTATGTGATATATAATTTTTACGAATGATTTTTTCTTACACAACCACCATTATTTATTACATTTATAACATATCTCGATGGCATTTATTACTTTGCTGAAGAAATAAACAATGAAAGAAAAATGACAGGAAATTTTTTAATTGACAACTGACCCCACTTGGGAACCTGAAGAGCTATATAATATTTAATATTGGGTAATACTATGAGTTGTAACGTTTTTTTTTGTTAGAACAATAAAATTGATATTCATCAATATAATTGTTTACCGAAAATGAGGTTTTGAGACAATAATAATGGTCATGTACGAATTTGATGAACTATTTTCGTCTCGTCATACTAATACTATCAGAACTACATGTATTTGAACTCCACAAAGATTACATAAAAAGGTGACCTTTTCGAAAAAGCTCTATTTGTTTTCGCCGAAACAAACGTAAGAATCATCCCCGTTCATTTGTAAAGGTCCTTGTTTTCCATCACTAAATCCTATCCGATACAGGAAGTACCAACACTCTCAAGGTAAATATACCCCTTGGAGGTTCGCCTTTCATATAAATGAATGTCATGAGGTTAACGCGGTCAAGCACTTTCATTTGGTTAATAGCGTATTCACTTTATCTTTACATTGATTCAATATTTAAAAAAATAAACCAAATACACGTGACAAGAAGATATGGCTGGCGGATTCGTAAAAATAAATTTTGCATTGTTATTTATGTTGTGTTAATTTAAAATTTGCGATCACGGCGTCAAATGAAAAAAAATCTTATAATTCCGTTAAAAAATATTTATATTTCATAAAGCGACCAAATAACGTAGCGTTTCGTATTTCATAGGTATTCCGCAATTGAATCCCCCATAATGTAGTTGCTGACGAACGCCGTTTGGAATTCCAATAAAGTCCCTGGTCGGATCGTAAATGTAACACCAACCGAATGTCAAACTTATTTTCCACAGCATGCAATTCCGCTGCAGAATGTTGACAGCTCGCGTTTGAAAACGCTGACATATATTTAGAGACTTATTAGATGTGTGTTGCCGCGCAGGACTCCACAGTATTCCCATGTCTTAAAAATACTGAAAGCAATGGAGATTTTTTTTTTTTTAATCACATTTTACGTATATTTTTTCGTAAATATATTACTGATTTATTATTACACACACGTAGTGTTTTTTTTATATAAAACCTTTCTGTATAGCATTCGCCAATTTTTTTTTTTAGCAATACTCTGCAACCGATGATAATTATTACTATACATCCGCATACGCTATAATTATTGACAGAATACTGTGACGTTCCCGACCTTTTAAACCTTAAATCTAAGAGGAAAGGTCCGACTGAATCTTTGTCAACCTTTAAGTTAAGCTAAAAGGATGACTCGGACCCAAACGTACTTGAACAACTAAACCCCTAAACGTAAAATAATAATACTACTGACTCCCTTGAAGGTGTCACGTCTAAACTGACCTAACCCAATGTTAACGATTACTATGACTACCCTTAAAATATAAATCTTAATTTTAAGTTTTTCGGACTTGTTTGTTTTGAAATTTATTTTACAATCCCGTGAGGTTAAAGTAGATGGGAAGGTTCGGTAACAGACCGCCACTCCCCTACCTACGATGATCGCCTCCGTGACGGTCAATGGATTTGACTGTCTCCTACCCCTATGGGAATCTCTCCGAACAGAACAACTTAAGGTTGGATTGTCAAGAGAGCCCCTGCGATCCCTTCTGCACCAAACTAAATCGAAGAAGCTATCTTTCGCGTACAAACTCCGACTGAAAGGTGAACCCTTTTGTCCAAATATTTAACTGAAGACGAGCAGGATTTTATCTTGAATAAAAACCAAACAAATCCGATCGAAGAATTAGAAGTGCGATCCGTTGATACGAGAATGTAAAGAATTTTAGTCGCTTTTGACAACTTCCTCTAACCGTCAAACAGGATCCAGTATATTCTCGTTCCGAAGAAATTTAGGTTACAGTTGCGGGCTGCTAATGCAGTGTCCCGATTGTTGCCTCGTTCCGAAGAAAATTGAGCGAATTGCCTTTAAAGCAGTTATCGCTTTCTGGATCCGTTGGACGACCAGAGGTCGCTGATGAAATTATAATATTACAGGAACAAGGGGGATTAGCCCTACAGCAATCGGCTCCTGTCTTGCGTTAAATATCTTGACGCTGCATTTGAATCTTCCCGTATTTAGAATCGCTCCTCAAACTCTCCGTTTTCTATTTCTACGGTGTCAATCGCTACGTTTCTAAATCCTACTGTTAGTAACTATAATTTGGTATGGTGACACTGAAACGTTCAAGATTTCCGAAACCGGGTTAAAGCTGCGTCAAGTTTATTGCACCCACAGGATTCTTGTCAAACCTAGACCACTACCCCAATGCCGCACGACCGGCCTTCTTCCACTCGTAATCGGAGTGACGTCCCCCTGAATAGGGATCGAGATAGTGGAACAAACCCTGTCTCAATAGTAAACGCTGCTGACCAATAGGATAATAACACGGTCATCGGAAGCCAGGTACGCCGCAAAATCAATGAGAGCCTAAAGCAGGGCTTATTTGGAGCAAAATACAAACTCCCTAGTAATACCGGGTACTAAACTACACTATCTACGAGAGGGCGGACAAGCTACACACTCTAATACCTTATAACTAAGTTATTTACTAAATACACTCCCGCTGGAACTGCTGGCTCTGCAATAAAAGGTCCAAACAACTCGATACTATTCCCTACTAAATCACTATGACTCTTATTTAAGCTATCGGATATACCACCACTCGACCAAGTAAATCCTATAATTTATCTATCTAGAATTTAAAATATCCACCAAAATATATAATATATCTCCAATGACTCTCTAAACACGTTCTAAATAATTAAAACCCAACCATAAATAATATAAGTTCGACTTATATTCCCTGTAAAACCAACAAATATTCTCCTCACCCGAATATCCCAATAAACCGTTTCATTAATACCGCTTATCGACGCGTCCGTCAATATATTTCGTCCTATAGAAGAATATGATACACAAAATATTCACGCTTTAAAACAACCACTCGTAATTTCAAAATCGATAATCGATTTGTACTCATAACCAAACTAACTGACAGCTTTCTGACAGGTATTTGTAAACATATAAAATCCAACATGGCCGCTCGACCACAGCTGATCCCTCGACATATCTGACAGCGCCCCGCAACCTAAACGCGCTGACGTTGGCGTAAAGCCCATTCCCAAATGCTACTCTTTTTAACTCGCAACACCGAATTTTCCGAACAGCGCGCGCTTACGACTCAAAGATGGCCACCTTCCGAATCACCGTAAAGACAATCAAATAATTATATTAATTTTAACCAATTTCAATTAAATTCCGTTTAACCAAACACTATTTAAGAACGCCCTGTAAAACAAACATTTAGCACCAACCACTACCTTAAAACCACTAAAATCGGAAAATAATTCATCCGAAATATCGGGGATCGAACCCGAATAAATCTCAAACAAATATTTCCGACTTCTGTCTTAAATACATTAAAAAAAAACCGTAAATTAATCCGTTTTAATATTCCCTAAATTCACGACATATCATATACGATGTTTAACCAAGAATTAAAATTACCGAAACGCAAACGTACAGAAAAATATTAATTCATTCCAGAATCTAATTAGCTTCGCTAATAATATTACTAAATATATTTTAAAACTCTCGCGGTTACAATAAAACAATAGAATAATTATCTCTGCATTATTAGGGATCGAACCTTTTGATAATACAATATGATAATACATGACAATTTACACCTAACCTCATTCATACTAATTTAGCAAAATGCTATGCATTTACACAGCAATGGCCGCCGGAAGATGGGACTAATCAATCCCGTTAACGTAATTTAATTAAAGAAATATGACAAAGCTTTATCCCTCCGGCGAATTCTCGTACGCCAAATGGTCCTCCTCGGCACAACACCTCACAGATTCCACCATTTAGTTAAAATTCAAATCAAAAGTAACTTTTACAACTCAAATCACTAGCAATCGATAATCTCCATCCTAATCCTTCCGCGTCCCTCCCTCTCTAATCTCCCCGCCCGGCTTGCTCCTCCTTAACGCCCAAAAAAAAAACCTCTGTGTGGCCCCGTGGCCTACTTCCTCTTAACCCCAACATCCGGTCATCGATTCTAATTTTTGAAATCTCCGTTACTCCGCGTCGATGTTGCCATATCACTCGGATCTCCTAAAATTGTCAATCTGTGACGTCAGAAAGAATCGATATCCGCGGGACCGCGCGGGACGCGTGACGTCACCCAGGCTAGGCAACCTGCTGGTTTGTAAAAATCGATATCTACGGGGATGCGCGGGACGAGGGGCAACGCGTGACGTCACCGACGCTCGCGTCTCTCCGTTCGGACCGCACTCGATCCTACAGAATCCAAGGTCAAATCGACGAAATAATAATTTACGTATTATACTTTCTATACAAAAAAAAATTTTTTTCTGGGTGAAACTAATGCAATTCGTTACAATACGTAACAAGGAATTCCATTATGATATTTGTTATTTACATAAAATAAATATATATTTTGATTTGTTTGAAAACGCCATAGTATAAAGTTGACGAAATATAATTGTAGTAGGTATTCACACACGAAACCGTTTGATTTTGAACCCAGAAGTCGGATCCCACCAGTGTCGTAAAAAAAATATTACCTACACATTGTTATAGTTAAAACTAATTATCTTTTCGGATGTCTGTTTATGGACCATTTATGTCATAGCCAATTGGTTTACCAAGCTTTTAATTAAAAAAAATATCTTCATTATCTTTTTTTCAACGCTATTGTTTTCGCCGAAAAGCCACAATCTCTGTTTACTTCGGTTCGCAATATTTCATTAAATTTGAGTTGAATATCAGCCACATAGCCACACGAGCGCAGTAATGCATCTAAAAAGCAATACCGCGCGTCAATAAATAACCCCGCGGGGTGTGAAGCCTCCCCGAAAAAGCAAGGATTTCTTGCAAACATAAACGCTGAAACGGCAACTGCCCGCAGGAAGTAAATATCTGGCGACCGCGGCCGAGTCTCCGCGTTTATACATAGTTTTTCAAACATGGGAGAGCTAAGCCGGGATGATGGCTCTTTGTGTGTGCCGAGGAACAGGGATTTGCTACTGTGATATATTTTTGGAAATATATCCTTCGATAAAAGCTTGATGGATTATCCTCTGTAATAGTATGCGAGGATCATCCATACTTGAGACTGGTGTGTTTTCATGAGTTAGTGGATGTTTATTATGAAAGTACTCTCACTGAATTGTATTTGTATTGAAAGTCAAAAAACACATAAAGTGATTTTCAGTTTTTAAAATGGACAAAATAAACTATGCGTTTTGCTTGTGTATGGCTGCAATTCTGTACCCTGAGCGTGTGTAAAGAATCGGTAATGGAGTAGCGGACTTGGAATGATTGTGGATATATGGTATTGTGGGGGGGGCTCTTGCTATTGTTTCTGTAGTTTGCTGCAAAAGGAGTATCAGATCAAAGCCCCAGACAATTGTGAGGATATAATTATTTAATTATGCTTTTGGGCAGCAGCAATACGCAGACTTTTTCTTCGAATATAAAATAGTGTTGATAGACTCGGGTAAACACTAATTCAGCATAAATTTATTCTTAGTAAGATGGTCGCCAACCTCCTTTGAGGAGAGGCACCCGATGGAGATACTATTTTTTAAATAAATAAATAACTTGTTATTATTTTTGCATTCAACAGTATATTCAGTTTTAGCATTCAACAGTTAAACTAGTGGTCGTTTCTTTATATATATATTTTTTCAGAGCATATATGAAAATATTTGATATCTTAAACTCATTTCTAAATTTCATGAACAATTACACAAGTACTTATAGTATTTTTTAAAAATATTTATAAAAAAATAAATTATGTATTAGGTGAAAATTTGCATACACTAATGATGTATATTTAAGCAGGTTGCAGCAAACTTGCAGTAAGAGCACTTATTGCCCAGTTGGCTAAAAGCTCCGACGCTTACGCCGCTGGACTTCCGCTTCGGTGTCGTAACTCACCCCTAATATTCTCACTGTTGTAATAGTCGAAGTGTTCCTACACCAGATAAGGTGAGCAAAATTATCAGGGGTTTTTGTTGGTCAATGCACCGCCGAACAATACCGCCGTTATTGTCCTAGACGGCGGTGCATTTGCATAATAGGAATTGGGGAAAATAGGTAATTGTACGTGAATTAAAAATTAAATTTATAACTATAGTAAATACGCGTGGATTTTTAAAAATTGGAGATTGAACGTTTTATTTATGAAATTGAGATAACTTTTTAATTCTTCACAATGAGTTTTATATAATTCAATGCATTACTAGTTTCGGGCCATGAACTTGGTCATCTTCAGATGCAAAATAAACCTTGTCCCTCAACAAAAATGAACGTTTTATAAATAAATACAAAATGCACACTAATTCATACAATTACTGTATTTCAAAGGTTTTGAAAAAGTACATTGTAATATTACTGAAAACACTTGTAACTTCAGTTTTTCTTTTAACTATGAGACAATCAACAGTTCATTTAAAAATTTAAAATATCAATATTTCCTCGTTCTCAAGTACTGTATTTTTTATGTAAAATAAATACTCTTCCAAATTTATTTATAAACATATCTATGAGTATAGATATTTAAATATAATTTTAATAAATATTCATAACATTCAATAATAATTTGAAGTGGCGGCTTGAAATAAAATTCCGCTAAATTATTCACTTATTACTCATGAAATTTAACAGTAAATAATACCGCATTCTAAAACAACTTCTAATAAGTATATTACATTATAAATCAAATCAACGGGCGTGTATTATTAACACGCTACTTTTAGCGCACCTATAATTTTTATTTCGACGAATCGGACCGAGTTTCTCCATAATTCCATACAAAATACTCGCAATAATTCTTTTGGTGTTGAAACACAATATCGAGAAGGCGTATTCAACTCTCGCATATACAAATTATACGAATGGTTTTTCTCATTCGAACTATTTCTGATATCTCACGATACATCTAGGAGTCCTCGGTATGCCGATATTTCACTATGTGAAGATTTTATGAAAAAAATATGAATGTGACACAAAAATATTTTTGAAATCGATGAATATATTGATTTATAGTTTTTTTGCGATTTGAATTGTTCTAACAAAAGTAATTATTGCTTAATGGCAAGTTTTGAAGCTTGTTTTATAAAAATCAATTGTCGTGAGTCTTTCAGCGCTTATGATATATTTAATTATTGGAAACCAGAAATTCAAAATAGATATGTATTATATGTAATAAAAATCTGAAAGGTCAATACATTTGTTTGTACAAATTGTTTAAGCTCAAAAGTTTATTGAATAATATCAATTGATCAGCAATATACGACGAACACAAAAAGAAACCCTGGAGTCCTCGAAACCTCAATTCCAAGCATTGCACTCTGGAGTAGGGTGAGGGTCCCGCAGACCGCGAGATATAATCTAACTCCCAGATAAAAATAATAAATGTTTTATAGCCCGAGTAGTGCGGGGTGGGCATTGATACACGGGTAACGTTCGGCTAAGGAATAAAAAAACGGGCATCCCCAAGGAAAACTGCGTTATCAACTCGGGCCGGTTCGAGTTTAAAATCGATCGCAAGGGTTGGGGGAGATATTGGACTTGCCCTATCCGGGTTTCGCCTAATATGAGCTGCGGACCCGGGATTATAGATGAAATCAAGCTGAACGGTTTTTTGGTATATATTGTAGATAAGATGCTTTACGATTCTTGGATGTAATATTTTTTTGGTTCATATGTGGCCGGAGACACTCCGGTGTTACAATTAGAAGTGAAATATCTTATTTTTATGCAATTACTCTGATTTGGTTTTTTTTTTTAATATAATGGCTCATAGATAGCAGATTTTATTGAAAGTTTCAGTTTAAAACTCAATAAAGTGAATAAAATTTGGTTGATCGGGTGCTAAAAAAGTACAGTGATCTGTAAGTAAAACGTAGTTTATTTTAAGACTCCCTGTATATAAAAATAAAAATCGAGTTATTCAAGGCGTTTTTTTCACTTTGTATTAATCTTTAATTACATATGTACGTATAGGTATTTTACTTTTATATTTAAATAAGAGAGTACAAGAAAAAATATAAAGCTACAAAAAATCGACGGGGATTTAATTGGCCTCTTACGTGATTAGGTTCAAGGTTTGAAATAAAAATGTATTCAGCAATTGATTTTCAATAAACCTGGAATATATTTTTTGCGAGGTACAAAAAATGTATTGTCATTGAGAGTCTGATTACTTTTTCCTGATATTAATTCAAAGTTAGCAGTAATTGGAATTTATTTGAAATGAAAATGATGAGGTTTTTTCAATTCGCATTTAATAATTTAATTACTCCATACCCATGGTAGAGGAGAGTTTTGCATATTTTTACAAAGCTCTAAAATTTTATATATAAATCAATGTTTTCACAAAGCAAGGAAGTTAAGTTTAGTCGTGTTATTTATTTGTTAGTATACATCTTGTTTTGCATTTTTGTTGACCATATAAAATTTCCGTTTTACTTTGAAATTTATAATTGTATCATATTTACTAATAGAATCAAATCATATTATACTTATTTATTATTATGGGAAAATAATTACTTTTGTGTCTTATCTTAGTTAAATTGCACTTATTAATTTACTGATAAGGATCATTTAATATTTACTATTATGTCTATTTCTAATTCACATATATTCAGATCATCTCAGGAATAAATATAATTTACAAACGAACAACCACTCATATCACTACTTGAACATCGTTTCATATATATTGAATATATTGCCATGGTTTGTAAATAACAATTAAGAAAATTTAGTTAAATATTATTTGACTTCAATTACGAATATTTTACTTTGAGACCGCTCACTTTTACGGATTGACTATTATTATCTTTTACATAGAAAATTCCTTTTATTGCAATCTTCTAGTGGTTTGACTTTTCTTATTTGCTATCTTAACTAATTTCCACCAAATGTTCTTATTGAGTTAGGTTTGTACTTGAAATCCCGTTAGGTCTAATAATCCGCTTACATCACAATGCATACAATTCACTCAGCTTGAGAGACTCACGCACACGTGAAGACAACCGATAACCCGTGGCGATTTAATTAAACAAGACAATTGATTTGCCAACAGGTGAAGGCTTTGACAGGTTAGTTAGCACAACCCCCCACTGGAGGGTGCTTTTGTATATATTTACTCCAGCAAAACAACCAAGTAAATATATCATTCAAAACGTTTGATTGAATATTTTCAATATGTCAATAAAATAATATATCAGGATTTCCGTAAAAGATTCTTGTGAGTAAGCAACTTTAGTCTTCAAATATACTGTATGCATTTTTTTAAAATATGTATAAAAATTACAATAAACATTAACTGACAGATACCTTAAACAGAATAAATAATAGTTTTTTGTAATTAAGTAAATCATTAATAAAAATTTAAGCATTGAATTAAAGTAGAAAACCTATGAATCCTTATGATAAATAATATTATCACTTGTAAATATAATTTCACTTCGTGTTTAATGTATTTAATTTTGCTTCATAAATAATAAAAGCTATTAAAAAAGAGTCATGTAGCAAATTTTGAACAATTTTTTTGGAGGTTTTAACGCATCAAAACTCAAATATTTTTAAATTTAAATGAAAATGGTTTAGTTATCATCGTTCACGTTCACATATTATCGTTGCTTAGTACTTAAGAAATCAAGTTTATAAGTTTGAAACTTACTCTTATTCTCCATTTGGTAAAAATATTTCAATACTTTCAGTTGTATTAAAATATTACAAGATGAATTCTAACTATATATACATTGGTATATTTAGAGTGTAACGTTCAAATTAGGATGTATTGATATTCTATGCTCAATATTGTTGTCAGTGGTAGATTATGTACAGCATGTCTCCAAATCCTCAGCACTGACCGTTGCAATGTCAGCTGACCCGAATACTAATAAGGGAGTTATATGTCCACCGACTCCCCTTTGATATTCAATATCAAACATCTGATGCATCTCTAAATGTGAAATCTAAAAATACTTTATTAAAAAAAACGTCATAAATTTCTACAAATAAAGTAGAAACGATCTTAGGAAAAAATTTTACACTCAGCAATAAAATATAGTGGTTCTGTTAAAAAAAATTTTTATCTGGTGAAAACATTTAAGTTCTTTTCAGCAGAAAATGTTAGCTGCTATATTGACAAACAAATTTGTTTGCAAGCTGTTATTCTGTAAGCAAGAAGCGTCGTTATTAGAACTTTAATGATTACATCTGTTTTTGACTGGATGCGGTAAAAGTATTGGCGACTTGTATGAACACTATTGATTGTAATTCACACTTCCAAATATTAAATTAGCATTCTGATTCAGTAGTTAAAATTGCCAGCTCACATATGTGGTGTTTTCATATTGACAAGTAATTTTAAAATTTATAAAATTGAGCCTTTGCTAGATAAATTTTTTTAGGTTTCAAAATTTTTTTCTGCGTATTAATGTAGGTGCAAAATGGATATTTAAAAATTTAAAGCCGATGTTAAGAAAATTTACATCTAATATGGCAAACGAAAAAGATTTACCAGAACGAAGAAAGTAATTCTTTTTAATAATTAAAAAAAAAACGAGATTTTCGATGTGCTGTTTTATTCAATAACAGAAAATCTTCATGTATAAAGTTGTTTTGGTCTTTATTTTTATTTGATTCGTGTGAGGTTGATTATGAAATTTTTCTCAGTTAAGATCAATAATGATTTGAAATCACTAACAAAGAAATCAAACAATAATAATAATACACGGTTTGTAAAACATAGTGTGTAAATTATAATAAAGTACTATTATGGTGTATATTTGTTTGATTTAAAGTATTCATTTACTTTTGATGTACATAATTACACCTTTCATATAGCACAAAATCTACTAAGTTAACATTAATTTATAAATGAAAGTACAATGTGTTATCTAGTCTTGATTGCATTAATAATAGTTAATCTTGCTTCTTGTTAAAATATTATTACTGAAAATACAATTTAGGTTTATGGTGAGTGTAAAATTTAATTTTATGAGTAATATTTGGTCGTACATCATAAATGTCGTAGTATATAACATTAATTTATCATTTAAATAGGATTGTAATATGTTCTCAGTAAGTGTCTTTCCTTTGCTTATTTTATGAGTGAGCACTACCCGACTTTGGCGTCTATTTTCATTTGAGATAAAATCATAATATTTTGCAGTTTAAAATAACGGATCTACGGAGAATTCAATTTAATGAAAGAAAAACATCAAAATTAAATATAACCCATTAATTAAATATAGAATTTCAAGATTTTTTTGTGTGACTAAAATGAAATTGATCTAAAGGCTTATTATGCACTGTTATGCAAGAAAATATTTTTAACTAGAATGCAATAGGTTTGAACCAAAATTGGCACCAGTAGTGTGTGATATATATTTTTTTAAAACGATTACACAGCTGCTATTTTGTTGAACGCTCTATGGAAACCAAAACCCATATGCGCAATACTACACACTCATAGTATTAATTTACTATGCATTCATAAAAACAGTACTCTATTGCCAATGGATAATCAATAATTGATGTTTCCGCGACTGAATCGGGTCAGAAATCAACATGACAAATCCGCACCGCACTCCACTCGGACTGGTCCATTATCATTACAAAATGTTCTATCGACAATGGCAACTCAGCGCAGAGCCTCATGTGTCACGCTTCCACCCCTTCCAACTAGAAGGCTCTACCGATATGTAGAAATTTACATGGGGTGCGCTGGTTTCTGTTCTCCGTGCACAAATATAATCAATCACAAAACTTACTTTATTTGTTTGGATATACACGCATTCGTAACACATTATACATAGTTTTTTACACCCAAAGCTTTACTACTGTGTTGAAGATTATCACAAATTACTAATTAGGTGAAACAAAATTATTCATAGTAAAATCTCTTCCAAAAACACACATTCATTATCCTAGATTAGACAAGAACGTTCAACTCATATGACATTTAAAATACTGCTGACAATCATTGCTTATCTAACACTACATAATTTGCTCCATCTTGTTGAGGGACAAGGCATTTTATTGGTGAAGATCCATTTTTTATTAATGATATGGGTAACTTTGTATTCTTTCTTCACTTTGAGTTTATTATAGTTTTAGCATGACTAGTTTCGACCAACAGACTTGGTCATTATCAGATGCAGAACAAAACTGATCTTATGATGACCAAGTCTGTTAATCGAAACTAGTCATGTTAAAACTATAATAAACTCAAAGTGAAAAATGTATAAAAAGTTACTCTTATCAATAATAAAAAAATGGATCTTCACCAATCAAATGCCTTGTGCCTCAACAAGATAACATATTGAATATTATTGTTTGAGTTTTTGGATCCCTGAGTCTCTACTTGTGCTAGCTTAATTCGGCTGAACGTTTAGCCTCCTGACTTAGTAAGCTGCACCGTTCTAGCGATTCCTAACGAACTTAATGCTGTACCAAAGCTTCGCGATTCAGGAAATTCTGCGTACAAAGCCACAACCAACACTGCAGGAAATCAGTTAGAAATTCTGATTATCCTGCAGGCGGTTTATGGTGTCACTGTGAATGCGACAGATTTACAACCAACATATTCACAGAACCAATTTTTTGGGTATTGATATTTTTATTGCAAGAAAAAATCACTTACCAAAAAACTCCTTTACGTGTGAATGTTGTTATCTTTTATTACTGTTTTATAAAAATCAATAAATCATAATACTGCGAAATAAACGGCTAATGAGGTAAAAGATTATTTTAGAAATTATTTCATGTTTATGTTTTCTCTGTTAGATATTTATTTGCGATGTTGCTAATGATCATTGCAAAAAACAGTAGTTGATTCAGTCTTGTTTATTATATACAGTTATCGTAAAAAAGTCAAATTTCAGAAAGACGAAGTAAATATAAATTATATATATATATACAAACTAGCGACCAGTTACAAAGTAAAGAATAAACAAATATCAAATTAAATTGTCACTCCAATATTATTTTGTTAAAAAAATATATACAGAATGAACTACCTTGTTTTGGCAAAACATTTTTTTTTATTTCAATTAAGTCCTGCCAATACGTTTGTGATTTATTGAATTTGTTTTGTTATATTTTCGTAAATTGGATTTTTTTCAAAGGATTATTTTAATTAGTAATTTGTAAAAAAAAGTTAGCTTGAAGTTTACACATCATGCTATATCATTATAAAGCAACGAATTATCTTTTACTGTTATACATTTTGCAAAAACTTGAGTGAAATAAATATTCTATTTAATAATTTAATAATTTTCAGACTTCACTGGATATTTTTCATTGAATTTATTTGTATGTTATGTTGTGTATTTCATAAGCAGTCTCCAGATGATGTGCGATATAAATAAGCATAAAAATGGCGTTTGAGAAACCTTATTTACTTATTTTTGTAAATATTTACAGAGTAACCTTTGGAGGGAGATCTTTCATTCGGCCTGAATATTTATATTTTCCGTTTGAATCTACAGCCAGGGTTTCCAAGTGTTCAACCAGGAAAGCGAAATTCCACATTCAATGAATTAAACGTCATTATACTACTTTTAGTAACTACCAGTATTATTTTAATTTATAAAATCACGTACATGTACTAAATGAAATTAAATAGCATACATCATGTGAACGCGATTTCAACATTAATTAGTCTTGCTTTTGAAAATTGTCGTTTTCGCTGTTTCTATTACTGATTATTATTTATAAAATAAAACTCGGTTATTAGGTTTCATGCTGCGTTTTAACTCTTTTAGCATTCTAACTATGAAGAAATTTGAAACGTAGTTCAACTTAATTGGCGAAAATTTCAACTTCATTAAAGTGCCTGCACTCGTTGCAACACTACTGACAACCGAAAGGTGATTACCAATAGCATACTCTATCACGTTGTCGTTTTTATAAAAAAACTATAAAACGGGTTTCCGGTCCGTTGCTGATTGTCATGTGTTGATATAACTTTACTTTTGTCGTATCTACAATATCATAAATGTGACATAAATAAAGCAAGGTAATATTCGGATTTTTATATATTTTTTACTTCAGACATATCTAAATTAAATAAAGGGAATGTATTTACATTATATGTATTTTTATTGCGTAAATGTGTGAGAAGGTTGAGCACTTGCGATACATTTGCAAGCCCTATCGGTAAGCAATAAGGTCAACGCGGGGCCAGCCGGGCGACCCGTGAATTTATAATATGCATGAAAATTTCACAAGATCATAAAATTTCAGGTCTCGTTATCTCTCGGTCCGTGCTCTTGCCTTTCTGTAATTTTATTATACTTTCTCTTCCAAGCATCAACATTTAATTACTTTATTATCCAAAATTTCACAGCTCCGGACTAGAGGAGCGATGAATATTTAAAGAATTATAATTCGGTGGCGGTATCGTAAAATCGCGTTATTGTTGTCCTCCTTGAGTGGGTGTGAAAAGTTAATGCGCGAGAGGGACGCACGCATCCGTGAGGTTTGCTTTTGTTTCCGCCCGCGAATAAATGAAAAAAAGGAGGAATTAATTTTTTTATTGGTGACATGATGAATTGAAAGCGAAGCACAAAATAGCCGTAAAGACACAAAAGTCTTCCTTGATAAAAGAAGGGACCAATTTAATTTAAAATTGTATTTTTTTTTTGTGTAAATGCTTATTTAGTAAAAAAAATATATAGATTAACAACGCAAAAGAAAATATATTTATACGTTACATTGCTTTTTAATATCATAAGAAATATAATATTTTATTATAATTTTTTGATTCATGTTCAATTTCATAGCCGTGCTTGTCAATGCGAAATTTTTTATGTATACAAATTTATTTTTTATAATAATTTAAGTTATTTGATGAATCTAGGGGATATATATGTATTTTTTATTTACAATATGAAATACAAATCAACAGAGCCGCACAATCTACAGCATATCAGTTTCAAGTCACAATAAGCAAATTCAAGGGAGTTCCAAACAGCAGGTATTTGCATCAGTTAGAGGGTAACAGCTTGCCAGCCTTGTGGTGGTGCAGTGCACACCTGGAGTCAGATTGCATCTGCCAACTTGCTTCAACTGCACTTTCCAGCACCATCTTTCCGAGAATGGCACGCTGTCCCAACCAGACTGGTCCTAATGCTCCTGTAGAGGAACTTCGTCCTCACTGCGAATTCGCAATGCACCGTAACCGTACGAGTATTGTTTAATATTGACTATTGGCAGCTATTATCTTAGCTGAAACACACTGTTGGCCAAGGTACCTAAAATATGAGAAATAATATTATTTTAGTGACAGTGGTATATAAAAATATTTTATGTCATAATTTTAATTGGAGAAAAACTACGAGTAAAATTCATTGCGGAAGAAATTATAAATAATTTTAATCAAAAAGGCTGAATTAATTTATAAGGACCAAAGCGTAATATATAAATAAAACAGCTGCAAAAGTATACGTTTTATAATAAACTTGGTAATTCATTTTGTGAATTTTTTATCACTGTTATAGGATGAAACGTATTTGATTTTAAAACATAAAAAAATACTTTGGTTTCATTTTATATACAATACTAGCAATGTAGCCCGTCATAAAATGACGTATTTGATGAATATTGAAATTTGCTAAAGCATATTTTAAAGTTTATGAATGAAAATATTATCCTATCGTCTTGAAATTCGGCACATAGCTGCGGAAAAATTTACTTAACTTATGTGCAAAAAATCAGCGTTGTATCTTTTAAGATATTCTATACAGAACGGAAAAATGAAACATACATACAAACATACAAACACACAATGGCTATTATTATAGTAGATAGTATATATTTTTTATGAAATATTTTAAATCTGGTTTTTTAGTGTCTAACGTTTCTTTGATATAAATATATTTTAACAACCTCGCTCTGGAACTAAAGTGATAATATAACAAGCGACCGGTTCTCTTCCTGCACCTGCAGCGAACAGCCTTCAGCGATGTCATTAAATACCGCAAACCATATCTCTCTTCGAGTCTCCGCTCTTGGTACTCTTTTACGGGTCAAGTATCTCAAAAGACGCTCCCATCCGGTGTTACCCTCGCAGGAAGGAAGAGAATGATGGATGGGGTAGCTATCTCCAGGCTTCTGGCAACACATAAATCCAGGCGCCATTTTCGAATGGAGTCGTCATTTTAGATTCCGCTCATTCGCCATCTTGAGATGACTAGTCAATACCCTTAACGATCGGGAATATACAATGAAATGAGAGACTGTTGTATTCTCGTAATCGTGATTTTTTCAGTCGTATGAAGTAAATTGCTTTGCAATGATTTTATTGAAGACGTTATTTAAATGTTATACTTGTCGTTTGTTTTTTGTATATGATTAAACAGTCGATTCGTTGATATAACATTAAAAGATTTTATAAAAGAAAATATTTAAAAAGACCAATTTTCTTGAGCAGTTTAAAAAATACCTTTAAGTTTTAACAACATTGAAAATGCACAGTGAAATCTTAAATTGAAAAATGAGATTATTTTAAATCATATATTTAAAAAAATATATATATATGTATGTGCTCAAAGCGTCCGTAATTAATTTTATAAAAAAAACGTATGTACAGCGTTGTTTCTTAGATATTTCTACGAAACGGGATTTTTATATCAAAGTAAGAGGAGCTTTAACTAAATACCCGATTAACGCTGGGCTCTGAAAAAACGAGAGGCTTCAATAATAATGTCAAACAACGCTCCTTTATTAAAAACTAATCTCATTAATATTGGGAGTCTTAGCTTTTCCTTGAAAGCGGTGGGTAAGTAAGGCAATGGATTAATACACAAATTAAGAGAGATTAAATTTGTCGCCAAAGCCGAAGATAGTAGAAATCAGATGGCTTCTAGTTTTAGCAGAAATAGAGACAGATTTTCTAGACAAAAGTATCTCTCTTATATTATTTCGGCTTCATATCAAAATATATTCAGAGAAGTTCGTTTAATCTGAGATGATATCGACTGATATTATGGAATAAGTCTGAAATACATTAAACACAGAAGAATGTGTTTACAACGATCTTTTTTTTTATCTTTTCAGTTTCGTGTTACACAATTTTCAGTTGGCGTACTTGTGATACATTAAAAATTAAATATAACAGCTTTTTAAAATTTAACACAACAATCCTTTAAATACATTCACAAAAATTACAAAAGCGTGTTTCGCTATTTTTTTTATAAATCTGACTGATAATGTGACATTGGTAGTGTCTGAAATCACAATGAGAAAATATTTATCTAGCTTGATATATGATGAAATACTAACTTTCTGGTTCAAAATCAATTGAATTATTATGACGCGGCAGTAAAATTATGATCTATTTGAACTTCTTCAAAAATATATTATAAAATATATATTTTTGTATGTTTTGAGAAGCCTTTGTTGAGTTGATTTTGTTTCTTGGCTGTTGGGATGTTTCATGTTTTCGATACTTTAAAATTTTGATCCCCGTGTTGATACCATCTTCAGGGATTTTTTTCGTGTATTTTTTTCTGCTGCTTACCTTTGCGTAAAACGTCGGAGTATCGAGGACTCGAAAGAGCTTAATACCAAAAGAAGCAAATCAACTCAGGACACACATATTTATATATATATATATATATATATATATATATATATATATATAAATGACTTGCTTACGATCTCAAAAAGTATAAGGAAAGCTATGCATCCATTTTGAACTGAGATCACATAATGCCAGCCAATCCAACTTCGCGGTCCGCCCGGCGACGGAAAAAAAACATTTTCTATTTTCATCAATAGATCCAAAAGAATCCGATGGGAATCTCGGGGCGTGTATTTTTATTCGAAAACTGCGCGATTATCGGTAAGTTTCAAAACAAAAGTTGTTTCGAGTCGGGCAAAAGTTTCACTGGGGGGAGTTCTTCTGTATTTTACCCCGAACCGCCGCCGCGACACATAACTGTCGGATACTCCACTGAACTAAATATTTTTATGGCCTCGCCGTTTGACCGAAATTTCCATTCGAACCTGTCGGAGATACGAGGCAGCGGGCGAGTATTACATTCAATTTTATTTGAAAAATTTATTTTCTCTGCAGTTATTTTCGCGAGTAAACAACTACGTTTATTTTTTTTCGTACAAGCTTACATGGTAACACGGCTATTTGCATATTTTATATTTTTGACAGAAATCACTTGGTGGGATTCCGCTTTAATATATTTTAGTCTACGCCTAAAATATTCCTAAGCTCTGCTTGAGGATTCGCCAAGCTAGCATGTTGGCGTCATAAAATAAGGAGATGGAACTACACTAACATATTTTTCACTAAAAAACAACAAATGCTTGTAATCATATTATATTTATTTATTCTTGAGTTTTATGTTGAAATTTCCAACGTCTCGGTTTCAGTATTGTAGCAATCTTCAGATATTTTAATCATTTCACCAGTTTGCACTGGTAAATAAACTGCTTGTAAAATAACTTATTTAAAAATACATATTGTTTATTGTGATTTATTAACATTTATCAAATAAAATATATACAACATAGACATATGATCATTCATAGATGCCTGAAGTCAGATTACATCAAACAATATCACTTCGTTCTCACTCACAGTCTAGTGCGGTAGATTAATCGACCGCCTTCTTGAACACTAAACACGTGGCACTTCTGTCTCCATAATCCCCCAGACAGTTACTCCTCAGATCTTCGCTGGTCACGTGTTGATGGGTCACATGAGACTTGCTCAAGGTCAGAAAATCACCAAGGAGTGTCGCAGCTCCACTTGAACTTGCTAAATAAGAATTAATAATGAATGAGTGTCAAGGCTAGGGGCACAACATTCAAGGTGGAAGACTGTCCCCGAACTGCTAGGACTTGGTGAATAAGGAATTAAATGTTGCGGAAAGCATGCAAGGTAGGGTGTCCCTTAAAATTCAAGTTCAATATTTTTTTACGCATACCTTCTTAAAAGTTTAGTAATAACCCTATATTGTCTAGAAAAAAATATTAGTTCGATTTATAAACGGTAACCCGTGTCGACTTGCGATTTTAACTTGTCCATACAAGTTGCGTAAGTACTGCGCTGTGACTTGTAACTGCATGTTTTATTTGTCATTTCATACGTGATTTTTGAGATTAGTAGTGCTCCATTGTTTAGTGCGTTAACATGTCGGTGGAATTACGGAGTGATAAACAAAATAATTTCCATATCGGTTTGCCTAGATATCAAATAAATGGTGCAAAATTACCATCTACTCGACAAATTCCCTCGGTCCTATTTTACAATATTCGTGAGGTTAAACTGATTGTTAGTGAAAGTGCAAATCTTGTGATTAGGGAGTGCATCATATATTGGGAAAAAGCAAGAATTCCAACAAGGGCATATCCTAACTGTGTGAAGAAACTTGTTGATTTATATCATGTTTGGAGAGAGTTGCAAAAAAAATTGTAAGAAAACTCAGGTTACGTTCAAGAGCCGTGAGAACAATTTCAAAATTGATCTTGATAATTTGTTTGATATTGCACATGCTGATGCTTTTGAGAGAATGAAAATAGAGTAAGATAAATTATTTTTAATGAAACAGAGAGAGCCAGATCGACCAGGATGCTTAGGTGGTGTTGATAAAAAATTGTCGGAAAAAGAAGATAGATCTAAACAACGACGATTGGAAGAAGAGGAAATGGTTGTAAGACAAAGATAACCACTAGCTGCTGAAACTAGAAAATCAAGGGCAGAAGCAATAAAATCTGACTTCTTTGGAAGTAATGTACCCGACGTAGTCACAGTCCATTGGGATGGAAAACTATTACCCGGGTTAGATGTACGAAGTTCTAAAGAAGAACGCTTGCCAGTTATTGCTTCGTTTGACGATAAGGAACAGCTTCTTGCAGTGCCAAAACTAGAACATTCTTCTGAAAAACATCAAGCTAAGGCTGTCTCAACAGCTCTCTTTGACTAGAACCTTCACGATAAAGTACAAATAATGTGCTGCGACACAACAGCTTTCAATATTGGCCGTTTCAATGGAGCTTGTGCTATTTTGGAGAAACTTTAGGAAGAGAATTGCTGCTCGTCTGTCGTCATCATGTTTATGAATTGGTCCTAAAAGCTGTCTTTGAAAGCAAAATTAAGTAAATTACTAGTAGCCCAGATACTCCAATGTTTAAAAAGTTCAGAGAAAATTGGAAAAACATCGACGCTAGTAACATTGAACCATCTCTTAATTTCGTAAAACAACGTGTTGCCGAGACAGACATTCAAGCTTTTTTAATATTTTATATGGCAGAATTAGACAAAGGTTATGTAAGAGATGACTACCGCAAATTGGTCGAACTGTGCGTAATATTTTTGGGAGGAGACTCAGAGGAAAAATTAAAACTAAGCCCCCCCAAAGCCATGCATCAGGCACGCTGGATGGCGAGAGCGATCTATTCTTTAAAAATGTGTTTACTTCAGTCACAATGCAGAATAACTGCGAAGGACAAAAAGACTCTACAAGATGTTTGCTTATGTTTGTAAAACACTGGATGATTTCGTATCGGAAAAGAGCAAACAATTTTTATCACGACTGCAGATCGACGACAGTTTTCTAAAGGAAGATGTATCTTCTTGGAATAATAATAGTGCTTTTGTGGAAGCTAAAATAAAAATAAGTTATTTGAGGGTTGTGAATGATACTGCTGAAAGGGCTGTTAAAATGATGCAAGATTTTAACGGACTTATCGCGGCTGAAGAAGAACAAAAACAGTTCTTGCTGCGCTGTGTCCAGGAACATAGAAAATTGTATCCGGACTGTAAAAAAACAACTCTATAAAAAAGTTACCCTGACTGATTGTTATTACTTTATGTTTTTGATTAAAGATTAATGTTCATTTAATTGAATTTTTACTATTATTCACTTAATTTATTGCATTTATAATGATTTTATACCAGACCGAAATATCAAGACAAAACACGTTTATTACTAAACTTTGAAGCTCGGTCGGCACTAGTTGCAATTTTTCTAGAAAGATGAAATTTTATATTTGAGCATTAGTAAAAAATATAGAGGGTATGCATTTCGAAATTTGAAAAAAAAAATTTTTTGGTCATATAAGGGACACCCTAATGCAAGGTGATGTTTTTTTAAATATTTTATTACAGTTTTCGGGAACATTGAAAAATATTGCATTTCTGAAAATATAAAACGTTAGCCCTGGTGGTAACCTTTTGTCGGGCGTGGAAGAGTGCACAAGTGAAACGTGGCATTATTTCCGTGTTGTGCGGAAGCGCTTCCGTGTAACTCCCATAACACGTGGGCTTACTGAAACTGGAAAATATTTTTAAAAACATTTTTTTTCGACCTTTGATATTTTACATGAGCTACGCAAGCGTTGGAGCACAGCACTGATGTTTTAATTGATTCTGTAAAACAAAAAAAATATATAACTAAGTCTTGAGCTTGACTTTGGGTCTTGTTGACTCGATAATTAAAACATTAAGGGCCTAAGTCCCATACTCTAGTTTTTTTGATCATTTTCTGGTCCGTTTTGCGAAAAATCGACAGCACCAATCAAAAAAGTTTAAATGCAAAAAGTTAGATACATCCCTTCTACCGAAAAAAATATTTTTTAATTTCTTGTAAATTTACTTTTATAATGATAAACAATAACTTTTTATTTATATCTTCACTGTGAGTTTATTAGAATTAGTTTGCATAACTAGTTTCGACCTTATACACCAGTTTAGTAATGCATCTGATGATGACCTGGTGTATAAGGTCGAAACAAGTAATGCAAAATAATTCTAATAAACTCACAGTGAAGATATAAATAAAAAGTTATTGTTTATCATTATAATACTGGATCTTCACCATTCAAATGCCTTGTCCCTCAACAACAATTTACTTTTGATATGATAAATATGTGTTTTTCCGATTAAACTGTAGGCATTTGGAGATTCGTCATATCCCTGTTCTAAGAGTCCTAAACATTTAAAAGTCTTTTTTTCAGTTGGACTTAAAATATTAATTATAAAACCTGTGCAATTAATTATTTAAAAAATTTAAAAAAATAAATCTTTAAACTTTGATTTTGAAAAGTCGTCATTTTATCCTATTTTTTAACATCTTCAAGATTTTATTTTACCCAGAAAATGAACGTTAATTAAATTTTAAAAAACAGATAAATAAAATTTATAGTTTTTTAAATACTCTATAAAAAAATCAACTTTCGACATATAAAAAGAAAGTTACAATTTAATAAATTAAATGACACGATTTCGCCAGGTAAATCGGTCCTATTTTGTGGCAGACGGGGGATGGACACCAAGCAAGGTTAGGTAGCAAGACCCTTATGTTTTATTTTAAGACACCAAAACAATGTAATGTGCTTACACTTATATTAAATCTAAATTTTATTTCATTAGAGAAGTAGTCGTGCCACGAGTAGGTTTAGCTTTGCAGTGCATCTGCCCCCGCATTATTGTAACAAACAAAATGAAACAGCCTGCAGACTGTTCGCAATTAAGGCCCAACTATTCCGGTTGTATGCAAAAACATATTAAACCATTCCGCCCCGTGTTACTACAAGGCATTAACTGTTAATATTCTTACTGATAACATCGTATTATGGAAGCCATCGGTTACATATTGGGGTGGAGATGTACGGAGTCCTCGGCCAGCAAACCCGCTCGAGTGCGCCTCTGTTCCTCGTCTGGTGTTGTAAAAGTTCTAAAGATTTTAAGTACAGACAGGGTACTATTAAATACTGAGCTTTAACACAATATTACTACAGTAACGAGATTATTGCTAGCTTAAGTTTTAACATTTCCGTGTGTAACACACCTTAAACATACAAAGTATGTTTTTGAGATAGAATACTGTAACATATTGCACCTGCATACAAATAATTGAGCTATTTCACTACATATTTAGTTGAATTATTTTTAAGGATTTATTCACAAATTATTATATAACTTAGTTACCATAGGATTAAATAAAGAAATCACACCATGCAAGCGAATAAAGTTAACCTTTAATATAACTTTTAAGTTAAAATCTTCTCTGTTGTATATTATTAAATAGGTTATTTTAACTTTGTTTAAATCTGTTAGTGGTTCTGTGTTTACAAAATATATTGTATGTTTAAAATTCATACGTTACAATATTTTTGTAGTTTGAATCCAATTCGTTAAGAATAAAATTGTATGTCTATACTTTTAAAAAGCCATTTCTCTGAAGACCTTTAGTCTAAAGTTTCCTACATTGTATTTTCACACGAAGCCATGAAACAATAACTCAATTCTCCGGTGCACCCTCTTCCAGCTGCCCATACAAGGCACCGTACTTGGAATAGTGCTAAAGCAATTTAAAAGTCTTCTCACCAAAGTACTGTTACCTGCGATTGCTTTTCAATTATCCTTTTACACGTGAAATATGAACAACGTTACGTTTTTATTACCAGGCGTTTATAATTAATATAACATATACGGTTTTATTTTTAACGGGGTCATAAAACTCTAAAGAGGTATGTGGTTATAAAAGGGTACTAACAGATAATATTTTGACTGAGTTGATTTGGTTTTTTGGACGAAGAGCTGCTTGAAATTTTCTCTGGTCTGACTTTTTGGTACCGATTCCAGAACATTCTTCAGATATTTCACTTTACTACAAGGTTTTGAAGATAGTCACAACGAGGCGACCGAAATATCGCAGCACAAACAACCCAATAACTATAAAGATCAATCCCAATATAAAAAAACAAAATCGATAGCTGGTGCTATGATACAAAGAATAGCCACACTTTTATACAGCTATATTGTTTTTACTTAATATTTATTTTCGGGTCAAATTATTTATTGTAGTACGATTGTTTACGAGGATTATTACAAAAACCCATAATAGCACAATGGACTCGGTACAAGTTAGATAATTAACCTATTATAACGAACTAAAATTCGACATTATCACCTGGTGAAAATGGGACAAAACCACCGGCAAAAACCTTTCGAAACTGCATTTGTAGATGCACTTCAATAGGCAGTTAGCGCCGAGCACAACTGTAATTTATCTATAACACTAATGCCTCGAATAGATTGCCGAAAATGCAATTCAGAGCTACCAGCGCAACGTGTAATGGGCGGGCTCCTACTTCAAAGCCTTTAAAATGCTTTATTCTCATCTATAAAAGGTTTTTGACTGCGAGTTATATAAAATATTTTTCTGATTTGACTAATTTTAAGTTTATCTAAATTTTTGAATGAAACTTACATGGTGTAGTGCCTGAGCATATTGAAATATCACATTTGTTAAATTCAACAAATATTTTCAACCAACACATCTAAGGCTGTGTACGTTGATATATATATATATATATATATATATATATATATATTTATATAATCATTCCTGATGATTTTGATTTGGTCTCATATCCACACAGTTTGACACTCTGCCCTTGATAGACTAAGGTCGTCTCTAATCTAACTCGCATTAAGTATTAAGCCCAAAATGTTCTATTATCACGCCCTTTGAACACAGAGTCGCTCGGATAGCGTTGGGTGACTTTATTTTGACCTCTGAAAATCTTCTGGAATTACTTTTAAAATATATATATATTTATGAAGACAAGAATTGAAAGGGTTATTTTGAACTATCATAACGTATATTTTCGTTAGACGTAATAAGAGTTGTAAATCATAATTTAAAAAAAACACACAGCTTATTCATTGAAAATATCGAGCATAGCATCAAAGATTATACTTTCTTATTAAATTAAAAGAGCATAAAAAAATCAAGCTTTTATGTTTTATTATGATTTCGAAATGGTGTTGATTACAATCTTATGATAATATAATTATTCTTTATTAAATAAAAATTACATTTTATTGAAATCTTTTGAAATACATACAAAATATAAAAAATAACTATTATTTAATTACAAAAATGCTCGCATTTGTTATTTCTAAAAAAAAAACATAACCTTTCCATGTATTCAGTGCTATAATGCAAAAAACCTTCATTGTATTTCTGTTACAACATGCAGCTATTTAAATGTTGATTTTATAATCTTAAATTAGATAAAAATACGATAACATATAACATAATTCATATATCACAAATATGAATAGCCAAATGACATGAAAGCCCCTGAAAGGCAAAGCGCTCACAAAAATATTATTCATTAACCTTTCGGGTGTTAACAATTGTTTTACAAATTACAACAGTATGTCGGGGCTTAATTTATGGAGTAAGAATTAAATTCTCGCTGGGAGCTTTGGGCTGAATTATTTTGACCACAATCCGAACCGTTCCCGACTTAACCTTCATAACCTTAAGCGAGTTATACTTGGAGATAACCTCAAGAACGGGAGTGCTGCAGTGCATCGTGTTTTGCTGCAATTCTCCAGTGCAGCATATTCTCGCTGCCTTTTTGCTCGGCGGAGTTTCACGTATGAAATGCACGCGGAGTTTCGGGGATGTTTACTGGCCGGTCGTTAGGGGCGGTTTGTTGTTTTGTGATTTGATTACCCTTCGTTAAGCGCATTATGCTGATATGAATATTGTGCATATTTGTCTTTTGGGGTGACAAGTATATTAGTGGATGAATACGTTTGCGTATGATGGTAATTGAGGTTTGTATATTCCCGTGTTCGGGCGAAATGATCCGTATTATAGAGGATAGGCTTAATGTCCTCAAAATTTCAGTTTTGATTTAAAAATATATTGTGTGCATAATTAAAAATATTTATAATCATAAAAAGCTTTGATTATTGTGAATTTTTTAAAGTAATTTTTGTTTAGTCGGAGTACGTGCAGTAATTCATTAAAAAAAGTCAAAGATATTTTGTTTAAATTATTAAAAAAATCTTGAATAAAAAAATAATATATAAATAATAATATTAATTTTCAATCATTCAAAAAAAATATGATCCCATTGTAAGGTTTGAAAAATCTACGTAATGATAACTGCTTGCCGTTATGTCTGAGAAACACAAGGTCAAACAAGTTATAAAAGTAAATACATATCATTAACATAATTAATATGTATAAAACTTGTGAACTGTAGAAACTTGAATTATAATTTGAAAAGTTGAATTCGCTTACACATCAAATTATTCTCACTCTACTAAAGCTTATTCAAAAGATGTTTATGTAGGCTAAATTATTTCATGTTAACAATATTTGCTTTAAAACACTGTGATAGCATTTGCTTACTTAGAAATTCTGATTCATTGAGAAGTTTACCCAACATATACCACACACATGGAAAAAAATTATGTAGGTGTTTACGGAGGCTTTAATAAATGTAATGCAAAACATTACACACGTAAAGTTATTTGATATCATATTCTAATGATTATTACTTATGTGTCAAAAATTCAGATGATGAATTATTTTTCCGTGTTTGTAATATAAAAATAGAGTCATAGACAAATTTCACAGTCTAGAGCAGTGGCTCTCAAACTTTTTTGGTCCACGGACCCCCTTTTATAGTCAAAACTTGCCTACGGACCCTGGGTGAAAAACTACATAAATACATATTATTTGGTGCAAGTATCGACTCTATTGCGTTCCTGTATTAACCTACCTGACTCACCGCGATGCCTGTTATTATTAGTATTTTATGCACCTGTCTATTTTTATATTTTATTTGGGACGTAAAAATTGCTAAAAATGTATTCATTGTTATTTATTTTAACTTCCATATTAATAAAAATATGTCAAATTTCTTTTTTTTTACCTTTTTATATTGAACCTTGCGCGGACCCCCTGACGTTGTTTGGGGACCCCCAAATCGATTTTAATTTTCTAAGGACCCCCTGAATAATCCCAGAAACCCCCTGGGGTCCGTAGGGACCACTCAGAGGAGCACTAGTCTAGAGAAAGCTATTAAATTAGTATGATCAATGAACGTACGCTTGTATGGAACAAAAGTATTTAGTAAATAAAATAGACTAATGTGGCCGGTAAATCAGATAGCGATGTTTGGCAAACGTGTTTCGTCTGCCGCCCTAAGTGGATCACGGCTCGTCGCTTCTGGTTTCCTCCCTCTTTTTCGGGTCCGCTGGCTCCAGAACTGGGCCTGAGAGAATACTCGGAGTATGGCAGATGCTCGTGATGGATGATCAACGATGAAATTAACAACGTTATCTTGACACACAGCGTACTATATTAATAACACCTGTTTTATTTGTACTCTGCGATTCAAACTTATCATCAAAAGGTTAAGATCACCGTATTGAACAGCATCGTAGTATTATTATATTAAAACTATAAATAACTGTTTCCTTGTGTGTCATTTGAAATTTAAAAAAAAACAGTCCTTTGCTGTTAGTAGTAAATATTATTAACCAAGTCAGATACAGTGACAATTGATTTAGAGCAGCTCAAAGCGCATAAGTTGCATATTCACGCTGCCATGCAACAAACAGCAGAATGAAGATGAGCTATTTGCTTTTACTTATTTTATGTGTTTTTTATAATTTTTTCGAAAAAAAAACAACGCAAAAGAGTGCATATTTAATGAATTAGCAAAACATTAGTTACACGTGTGAGCTTAGCATGTTAACAATCGATAATTTCAATATTGTTCAATTTTTCATTGATGCATAATTTGGTTGTTATATTAAACCATTTGTAACCTGTTATATTAGGTAAAGTTTAACACCATAGAATACTCAGTGATTTATACTCTTGATTTTCATAGAGATGTAATTACTTTTGAACGAAATTAAAAAGTTGTTTTTTTCAGCATGTCTTTATATTCTGGTCAATGTTAAATAGGCCCATAACATAAAATAACGAATTAAAAAATATTACTTTGTTGAAGAAAATAGTTTTTAAAAATTTTACCCAACCTTTTATCTAAATTTATATTTTTAACAAAATTGTTATAAAAATCATAAAGTTTTATCTTAATAAATAGAATGAATGAAAGTAGTTCATAATTTAATTTTGATGAGGCAGCGTTATTTTTTCATGAAAATTAGGAATAAATAGGTTCGAGAAAACCACGGCCGGCACACCTGCCTTCAGTTTTCAGACCGGAGATTTCAGTAACTCGATTGCGTTCTTGTTTCCTAACGAAATCGTTACCCAAAGTGGAAAATTGATCACGCTCTCGCAATTTGTATCTGAGCCACAGCACTGGCCAATCGCTGGCGAAGAGACAAGTCTGAGGGAGATCCGTTTCTTTGTGAAGGGAGGCTTGACACCAGTGAATACAATAGTCTCTGAAATTAGAATGGCCAAATCTCTCCCGGCAACAAAAAAACACTTAAAAAAACTAAATGATTCTTGAAGCTTCTTTCTTTGACTGGAGAGACAAAGTGTCTTCTTTGCTAATTGAATTTCTCCCATTAATGCAGAGCTACGCCAGAGACATTTAAAAACGCTAGGAATCAGAAAAACTTTGAGTTTTCATAAAAACAAGCATTTATAAACTGTTGATATAGTCGTTTTAATTAAACAATAAAATAAAATTTTCCATTTTTCTTTAAATAACTTGAAGTTTTTTATAAAAATAATGTGGATTTAAGTTTTGCATGTAGTTGAACTAAACCCACAAACAATGCAATCACAAATATTTTTCTTTATAGCGATCTAATAAAAATTATGCTTTTGTTACACAATAAAAAAAAAACGTAGAAAAAAATCACATTTTTTAATTTCTTAAGTATGTTTCTGGAAAAACATCACACAAATGACATTGATTCGTGCATGCAAATTTCACTCTATTTTGTATAATTTGAACATGATGCGTTTGCAGATTTATTACGAGATTTATTTACGCGATTTCGTATGAATACTAAATTCTTGTATTTTTTATATAAATACTTCAGTGAGTAAGCATTTTTCCGATGTGTCATAACTCTCAACCTTGCACATTACACAGAAAGCATGTAATACTCTCAGATAATGCAACATAAATATATCGCCCTCTCCCTCTCGGCACTTAAAAATACACGAAAGAATTTAAAATATCTCCTGCATTTATCTACACGGGCGGGAGTCGAGGCAGTAATGTTTTATGCATGTACGGTCATAAATCTGTCTCGACATCCCTGTTCCGCACTGTTCCTGCCCTCGTCGCACTCGCTGTAACTCTCATCGCCTTGTCTTTTTTGTCGAATCACCTCTCGCACACTTACCCTATTTAAAGTGAGCCTTCTACATTTCTTCATTATTAACTGAAAGTATAAAAAAAAAACGTATTTTTTATCTCACACTACTTTTTATGCAATTCAAAGTGTTAATAATTGCACTGAAATTTTACAAAAAAATAAATCGCATCGCCATGATAAATAAAATATTTTATCCATTATAAAGTTTTCTAGGTGAAAATTGATGAACAAAAATTGATGAACCGTTCGTATTGAAATACGCTCACACAAATGTACAAAATATCTAGTTCTTTACAAAACTTACTTCAAATCCTGAAAACCCAGTGTATTCCGGAAGATTAGTGTTGCAATTTCGTTTGTGCCGTCCAAATTTAAAGTAAATTCCAACCCAATCTCCTAAACGAAGTATAAATTTGTGTTTTTAGACGCTAGCCCATTTTGTCGGCGCCTCGTGAATAAGAGAAAAGAATTAAATTGTATTGCATTTCAAGTGAATGTATTATTTTTCCGCTGCCTTTTAGCGCATTTGTTGATAGTAGCTTAAGGCACTGGGATGTTGAGTGCACGGGATTTAAATATCATAAGTGTTGTATGCTTCTTGATAAGGTTTTTATATTTATTATGCATACTTTTCTTTTAAACTGCATTCAATATGCTATAAAATACTTACGCTATCAAAAAAAAGTTAAGTAGTTGAGAACAACGCTTATCTTAAGATCTTATCTTATCTAGTTACTAAATAAAATAGCACTTGCAGCAATTATTTTAGATAAATAGAGTATCATATACATATATATGTCAGTAAATATTACTATTATCGACTTCATTTTTTTAGAATATACAAAAAAAATAATATTGATACAAAAATAAAAGGGTATTTAATTCAAAGAGCTGGAGGAATATAAAATTAAATACTTAAATTAATTAAATCCGAGCCACTAATTTGATGTTTTTAATTATCTTCAAAATTTTGTTGTTTCATGTTTAATATTCGATAATTAATTAATTAATGAAAATGCAGACTAAAATCAAATATAATTAAAGCAAAGATCAAGGCTGTTCATGATACTTTGGAATCATTTATATATTTTTTTTAATTTTGTGTTTAAATATTTTTAATTTTCATATTTTCAGACGGTTTGTAAAAAATATATGTTGTAAAATTAAATAAAAAATCTCACGCAATGTGCATTTTCGTTTTAGAATAATAAATAAATGTAAGTCCATTGTCCTTATTGTCTGTCAGTGATTGCATTTCATATATTATGATTTCGAATAGTCAATCGTAATTGATTGAAGATTTGAAAATTGTCTTTTAGTAAAAAATCTTTTATTGTCACTGATATCAACTTGCTTCTGTTTTTTTTATTTTCTCTTAATAAGTTGTTAAAATATAAAAATAACATAATATTCTCAGTCCGAAAAATTTCACTTCCCTACTCTATGTTTAGTTCACCGCTTTTAATTTCTCATTTTCAGGAGATCACAGGGTCGTTTAAAGTCTATATAAGCCTGACATTATATCATACCAATGCTGATAACCACCTTTTTTAAAACGTAAATTAGCTGTCACGTATTTTTAATTAGTCTGATATGAAATAAATTATATCAATTTGCAGGCAGAAAAAAATATCACAATCGCCAATTTACGTTGAGAGGAAAAAATCACGTTACATATTTTGTTTACGATTTTTGCATAAAAAACTTTCTTTCTCGTCAGCTAAAGTTAAAATCAGATCTTTTTCAAGTCATTTAGTTCTTCAGGAATCTTGTCGCCTTGCCAAAATATCGAAAAAGATAAAAATAAGAAGGCTTTCCTACATTTTCGCCGTTATACATCACCGCGAGTCCAAGGCTCTGCAGAGCATTCCCTAATATTTTTATAAGCCCCCATAAATTTTCTTAAATTATAAGAAATAAATGTTTGATTCATATTTTGTTACCATATAAAAATAATCAAACCCACCAACGCTCATAAATAACGTAAAAATATAGATTATTACACTTTATACGAGAGTGATCTCTCGGAACATTTTGCAGCGATATCGCATGAATTCTGCTGATCGTATTTTCTTCTGACAGCTTAAAGAGAATTTTAAATATTGGATATGACATCGGATAAGTATGTGTCTTCGTGGTATGAGTACAAAGTGAAGCATGATATATGCTTCTTTCTCATAACGCCTACAATTTTTTTAATATATTATATATTCACAAAGAAATGATATTTAAAATTACTACGAGAGAAATCCATTCAATACTCAGACCCGTGCAGAGTTACTCCTTATCTTTTACGTTTAAAAATACGTTGAAATTCCGTAGTTCCGTTTCTATAGAATATATATTCGTTCCTAGAAAGTATTCCTGGCGACGACAAACGTAACCTAGCACCTTGTCAGGGATACATAAATTCTAACGGTGAGAATATAATTGATAAAAATATAAAAATGTATTTTTTTTTGCTTTTATAAAATCCGTACCCAAAACCGACGTTTTCGAAACTTTTATGTAGTTATTTGACTTTTTGAGTACAGCTGAATACGCAAGACTGGACAAAGATATGTGCTGAAAATTCTTACTCAATACAGTTCTTCTTGACACGTATCAGTTAATTTATATCTGTAAGTATTTAAATACTTACTATGCCACAAAAATTTACAGCTTACATCATCTTGCAGGCTGTTTTTTTCAGGAAGCTTGCGCGAGCAGGTCGTATTGACGGCGATCGCGATCCGCACTATGTAAACTCGCAAAGTTTGGCGAGTTTTCTGCATCACAAGCAGGGTTGTGCTATCATTGTGGGTAATTTATAGGGCGTATTCGGGGACAGGGGTCAGTCGGTGCGGGGGGCGGGGGTGAAACTTTTACTTTTTATGCGGGAAAACAAAAAAGTGATGGCCCCGGTGACCTTGTGCGGGGGTGGAATATCAAAAATGGAAAATGTAATAATTCATCCACGGGGTGTCCATATACCGCTCGTGAATAATTCATTTAAACATTTAATTTAATTTTCAAAATATAAATCAGGAAGTCGTGATTACAAAAAAACAACTTTTTTTTTATTTTAAAAAATGTTTATTTTTTTAAAATTTTTCTTATGTGTAAATAATAAATTATTTTAAGCATATTTTCTGTTCAAAATAATAAAAAGTATCGAAGTTAAGGCGAAGAAGTTTTGTTTGATTTAATAAAAAAAAATTATTCAGAAATGTTACAGGAAAAAATCTATATATATAAATACTTTGAATATAAAAAAAAAACAAATAGTACGAATCACAAGTCACAAATCGTGTAACTTCGCCAGAGATCTTCTTTATTATTATCAATGACATTATACCCGCCATAACCTTTACCCTTTTTGTGGAGACTGTTCGTTATTTAGGAGTCAATGTAACAAACAATTTTACGGAGATATTTGCATTTTCCACGGCTCATCTAGGCTTCTTTATGCCCCCGAGTCGTATTGTGGGAACACAAGTGTTCAGTAGTTTACAAAATTAAGCAAAAAATAAAGAACCTTCTTCCATCGTCGTTGAATTATTTTATTTCCCAATCGTATTTTTTGGTAATTTGGTTTTTTCTGAACGATATAGCGAACATGCCATTGAAATGATTAATTATGAAGTTCGTGTGAATTTTGTTCCATTATCAAGGATAGACAAAAAAATACAATCAAATAATGTTTTTTTTTTATTATTAATGCTACTTTATATATATTTATGAATATAAATAAATTATTTGTGTTTCTTTCGTGTTACGGATAAACGTGACAATTTTATTTAAGTGATTAAAAATGTTTCAATAAATTAAATATGCATTTTGAAAACAAAAAAGACTAATGGATAAAATTTAAGCATATACAAATTTATATCCAATATTTTCATAATAGTATTTTTATTTATAAGATAAAAATTTAATAATGATCCACTTATTGTTAAATGACGGAACTAGCTTCGCCAACATAGTAGATTAACATATTTAAGCATAGTCTAAGTGGTTGTAATAATAAACAATATTTAGAATATTACTTAAAATATTTATTTAAAAAAACAGACTATGATAGGATTTCATAATGTACTTTCCTGTCAAAAATATTGAATATAAATTTTTATATGCTCAAATTTATTCCGTTATTATACGTTTCTCAGACGAGAACACAGGGTTTTTTTAATGCATTACCTTTTAAGTTATTTACGGGAAAAATTTATTTGGTTGATCGAGGACAACTTCCGTACATTTGAGGTTACCAAAAACGGTTTAAGTCGCAGATGGCAAAAAATAAAACCCATCGCAAATTTGCTCAAACGGAAGCGCTTTCCTGGCGATCGGCGCTCCACACGCAATGAGATCATTTCCCTTCTACTCCAAACTGATTATAGGCCCAGGTATATGTTTAACTTCGGCAGGTAATATTATAAGCCCGACAAATAATTCAGAGCAGAAATTTGACGATCGAATCGAACAGGAAAATAATGTGCTTGCCGTTCTGGAGACATGGAACTTCAAGTTCGGCAATAATCCCATAACGATTCTTCATTCTGAAATGAATTATTCATGCTAATATTATAGTGTTTCAGACTAAAATATTTTTTTATGCAGTAAGCGATTTTTGTAAACTTTTACATCTATTCAATTAACATACATTTTATTGTATCCGAAAATATTTCATAATTTCAAAACCGGTTTCATGTACCGGTAAGCATTTTTTAGATCACACTGCGGTTTATCAGTTTATAAATATAATCTGCGTATATTCAACTCCTCAACAATAGTAACATAATAACATATAATAAAATCATTTATTTTTTGTTGCTAGTTTTATTTATTTATTTGATAATAAGTACCATCAGGAATTTCATTAAAATATTTTAGTAAAAAGCATTTACTGTAATTTTAACATGTTCTTAATTTCTTTGAGTATGCTTCAAGAAAGCTACAAATTGTCTACAACCCTGTGAGCCAATGTTACTTATAACATTCTGCATAGGTATTAATTCAAAGGGAACCATTTTAGTTTATGTCAAAGAGTAATATTACAATGTAATGCTATTGTAAATGCTGATATTATCTTCTTGTGATGTTGATTTTGAAGCCAAGTCGTAAAATGATATTTTACTGAGGGTGTGTTGTGCCAGTGACTTGCCAGCCTCTCCAGTACAAGTGTTATTATATCGGGTTGCGTTTATTGAATCTCAATTATCCCGGTTTTTACTTTGATTGGCTGAACAGCATCAGCCCGGTTAGCGCACCTTACAAAGTTGCGCCATGGAGTCCTTATCATTCGATTCGATTTTTATAGACGATGAAGCTGGAGGAGAATAAAACAGTTCGTAAAAGTTAAGAAGAAAAGGAAACGCTCACAAACTTAAGACACGGGTAAAATTTATGATTTTGGCAATAATTTTGCTTGGAGGGACATATTTATTTTTGATCGGATATAAAAATCTATAGCATGAAGAGAAGACTGAGGCAAAATTCACCGCTGAAAAATTCCCTTTCAGAGAGGTCAACTTATTTAAAAGAGAAACCTTTTCGTATTTTATTTATAGCTTTTAGTAAGTCATGTGCAATCAAAGGAGCTTCACGACTTCAAACCAATCGTTTTCAAATCTTTTTTACTACCTGGATACAAAAAAATATTAAATATTACAATATCAAAACATAGGCTGATATCAAATGCTTTTTTCTAAAAAAAGTTTCTTTATCACGTTTGATAGTAAAAATGTCACGCGATTTATTTATAAATCTCTTCTTAATCTTCTATTTTATATTTAAAAAAATTATCGTGTTTAACATGTATTTAGTTTAAATAAATAATGGTTAATTAAAACTTAGTAATAAGGACGCTTACTTGAAATTTACATAGTGTATAATAACTACAAAGTTCTTAACAATTTCGGAAAATTCTTGCAGTGTCATTAAAATTGTAGAATGCCTAATTGAGAGTGAGTAGACTACGTGGCATGATGAGTAGATCTTTGATGAAGTCATTTTTGGTGTAGAAAAGAGAAATAACCTTAGAATATCTTTAAACCCGTGGCTTAGACGAGACCATCCGACAAGTGACTTGCCAAAAACTGGCGAAGAACTAGGATGCCTTTTCTTAAACAAATATTCTGGTTATTTTTTTACTTTGCAAGCTACAAGAATTCATAAACAAAAAAACATTTCACTCATACTTGAATAGAATTATGTTTGTAAGATTCTTCTGGATTAGCATGTAAATAGATTTCGGAATCATAAAGATAAAGAGCTTCATGTTATTAAAAGCATTTATTGGGATTATTTGTTTTACCCAATTAGGTTTTATATCTACAAAATATTACATCCATCAAATTCTTTACAGCTCATTTTCAATCTTAAATTAAAGTCAAATTCCATCTGAAACTAAATTAATCACAAACTAAAACAGCGCAGACATTTAGCAAAGTTCATTATTAAGCATTGTAAATTGAGAAAACCTCGTTTATTTAAACATGGAATCAAAATTTTATGACAGCAACCCTTCAGGTAGCAACCCAAATAAATTTCTTATTCAGGAGACACATATCGATTATTCTGCCCCTACTTCATCCCCGTTTTTCGTCATTTTCCTCCGGCGTCGGAATAAGTATGCTACCAGTGACGCAGAAAATTGAAGCATGTAAATTTCTCTCCTCAAAGTTTGTAATACCGGTCTTAGCCATACTCTTTCGGTTCTGCTCTCCTGGTGCTACTAAGCTCACCACTAATGGGAAAGCTGCGAGGGCCTCAACAGATTAGAACAATGGTACTCCCGTATAAAAAGACTGCTGAAATTCAGGCCGGGAACTTTGAATATCGAGTAAGCACAATATCTGTCCGCTGCGAAGCCTCAAAGAAACACACAACAGGGTAGGTCCTCAACAAACAAGCGAAGTGCCTAAAGCCTTCTATATCGAGTTCTTGAAACAAAAAAATCCCGGCTCAGTTTCTGGTTTAATGCATTTCTTTTTTGTAATGTGATAAAAACGGGAAATTTTGTGACACAATCAAGCTTAAATAGTGCTTTTTTAAATTTATTAAAAATATCACAACAAAAATTTTATTTTTACAATATACTAGAATATATAAAGAACAGTTAATTTGATAGAGTGCTTTATTCGGTTTTTATTATGATGTATATAATATGATGTTTAAATATTTTCATCTTTTCAAAACAGTTTATTCAATAATTTACTTAAGCATAACAATATATTTTTTTTGTACAAACATATGTTACCTTTTAAAATATTCTTCACAAACTTCCCCTTGGATGAAGATGAGATAATAAATGTAACCGGTGTATTATGGAGGACTCTTCTTTTTATGTTACCTGCTTTTCTTATGATATGGGCAAAGTATTATTTTATTTTAATCTAATAGACGAGTGTTTTTTTATTCTATTTTCCATAAGCAATGCCTATAACATCAAACTTTTTATATTGTATCACTACACGGAGTAAAATAATATTATTTTTATCAATTAATTTTAATAAAGCTATTTATAATACTTTCAAGTAATTAAGAAGAAAAATAAACGTACGCATTAAAAACCTGATAAATACTACTACTATTACAACTATTTTTGGGTATTATAAATTATTATAATATTATGTTTTAGGATTCTGAAAGTGTTTCTGCAGAGTTGTGAGGAAACGTACATGCGAATTACAAAAAAAACAACATAATAATCACCATTACACAGAAAAAAAACACGCAACCAAAAAAAAAATGTATCAAAAAATAATCCCCGCATTAGCAGAGTTCCCCTTTACAATCAGCCGTTCAAAAGCCGCGTTGTGAAATAATTCGCAAACAAAAATTATATGCCGCCATTTCCTACCCCACCGATTACATGCAAGGGCGTTCAACTTCAAATAAGACACTTTGGTGCCTAAATTCATGATTTTTTACCAGACCTTCATAAAATTTGGTTATTTAAGTAAAACTATTCTTATTTTTAACCATTAAGAATAGAAACGTTCAAATATTTAAAAAATATATATATTTGATTTATAATTTTTTTATTAACTGTTGTTTGAAAATTAATATATAGCTATTTAAAACATAATATTTTAAGCCGTACTATTCCAAGGCAAAATATCCATTAGGATCTGGTAATCATTTCATAACTTAAACTTCTCAAAAAGTTAGTAATTGAGAATCGTTAATTGATCATACCCTGCCAACCAACGCTTCCAACGCAAAAACCCCATGAGTTTTATAAATAATATTAATCAGGACAAAAACTCCGGTACTGCATTATCGTGTCGTTACTTGTTCTCAATTATGTGTTGGAGAATTGTTAATTGACCATAACTTACCAGCCATACTCCTCCAAAGCAAAACCCCATTAAGATCCACCTCTGTTCTGTAGTGTCCTCGCTTGAACTTAAAAAAAAAATTTCATAAGTGTTACCATCCATAACTTGCCAGGCGTACTCCTCCGAGGCGAACCCATTAAGGTCCGGCATTGCTCTATCGTGTCATAACTTGAACTTACAATAGTTAGTGAACATGCTTTGCCAGTTCACAACTTAGATATTTCAGAATTGCCAGTGCATGTTGAGCTACCCCATGCATTTATTTGCTCGCACGCAAAATTGAAGCGTCGACAGAAACGCCGAATCGGAATCTCCATTGTATGCGGCGGTTGTGTGTGAAATTACGTGCGGCTGATTGAGTGCGATTATTTAAAACCGGCAAGGTTTTTAGGCCCCTTTTATTTGGAATTTACGCTAATCGTGTATTGTTGCAACCGGCTGTGATGACTGGGTAATTTTATTATGAGCATTTATTTGGAAATGATTCGACAAGTCGGTTTAGATGTCGAATTCCGAAAATATGCGGGTATTGAATAGTTGGTATAGTTGAGCGAAATCAAAGCTAGATTAATAATCCCTAAGCCTGGTTTAGTTTTGGACGAAACAAAGTTATACAATGAAGTGAAGTAATGGTAATTAATTTATATATAACGTAAGCAATAAATTACAATCAAATCTTTATTTATCACGAAATTGTATATTTATTTATTTTTTTATCATGTTTGGTTCATGGCTTATTGTTATGTTTATTTTAATTTAAAAACTAGTTCACTGTACCCTCGCTAAACATTTTTGCGGCAATTCTAAACCGTACTTACGACAGTGCAATTGTTCACGCATCAAATTGTAAACGGGCAATAAAAGACACCCCTCAAAGTAAGTGAGTTCACTCGTCGGGGGATGGGGTGTATTATATTAGCATTCATTTCACAGAAAGCGTGTCCAGTCCTAGAAATAGGGTGGTCATAAACTCTTTACACAACGTCAAAATTATATTTTTATCAGGATAAATATTTTTATTTTTATTTTTTGACGCAACTAGTTTGGCTAGGTTGACCATCTTCAATTAGAGTGAAGTTTTTTAATTTTATTTTAAATGAGTTTATACATAAGTGTTAGAGACAGAAATGATAATGGTTCAAAGTTATTTAAATTTAATGACAATCGAGCATGTTGGCATTATTAGACGCATCAAATAAAGAGGACACATCACTAAATATTTCTTCTGATAAATATAAAATTATGGAGTTTTAGCTTGTATTTTCTGGAAAAAATTTCTCAATTTCACCGTTACACATTTAAAAACTATTAATATAAAAATGTAGTTTTAAATATTTTGAGTATTGTTTTTCATGTAAATCGTCGGAAATCTGTCTAACTAAACTATCAGGTTATAAAAACAATCTGGTATAAATAATATGCTTTTAAATCAAAGAACGTGCAAATAGATTTTATATTTTGAACAAAAGGTTCTTTTTAAGAGTTAAATATATTTAAAAGCATTTATTTACTTTTAATTTTGCCAGCATGTTTTTCTCAGAAGAAAATATTCAAATAAAATAAAAAAAATTATACATCAAAAAGAAGCGTGCAAGTATTTAAATTTATACTAATAACTCAATGTGAAATATTATATAATAGTTATACAAGAAATATTAAAAATAACATGTATTCACTGTTTTAGAATTAAACAAAGTATTATATTTTGGCTGTGGATCTGTAAGCCTTGAACTTAGCATTTCGTAAGTTTCGCCTGTGGTAGCCCTAGACAAAAGGACCGCGGCTCGACGGTTCATACATTGTCAATAATGCATAAACGGATCCCGGGCTGGAATTTGAATGTCAATATGTAGCAGATGTAGAATACATTACTCCAGCACTTCAGTTATTGACACCAACTGTTTGTTGAACAAACTAAAGGCTAAATACCAAGCTGTTGCAGTCCTGCAACTCTGGGGTGGCTTCATCAAGTTTGCACAAGTAACAATACACTACCGAATTTCAAACGTCTTCAATAATCCCTAATATTAGGAATCACAAACATTACATTGTCACTAATCGTTTATATATAATAAATCACCTTTGATTTGGTGATATTAATAAAAGAAAAAAAACTGTAGTTCAATGATATAAAAAAATGGAATTTTTTTTTACATTCAATTTCATGTTATAGAGTGCGCTAGCTCGAAATTTTCATTCAAATAAATTGATTTATGTTGAAAATGAAAATAAAACATTATGCTTCAGCGCTATTAAATCAGTCGGCAGCATTGAACGGTGAAGTTCCCTCGGCTCTCAGAATACACCAATTGAATAAACCTCGCACTCAAAATCAAATAAACCCGAACATTTCATATTCCTACCTTTGACGGTTCGGTAACAAGATTTTTACCCGAAAGTAAGAAAGTCTCCATCCCTTCGGCGGCGAGAAACAAGGAACTCCCAGAGAGTGACAAATATATTTCCAGAGCGAATACACAGCACACCTACGGAGAAATCTCTCTGAGACAAGGTACTAAGTCTCTAGTCGTATAGAATTCGCCATGAATGTTTTATTAGGCCCCGAGTTGGTGTGTTTTAAATCGGATTTTCTCCGGACTTTTGGTCGGGGCTAGTGAGATGCTCCGGTCAAGTAAGGATACTATTGGAATACGGCATTCCAACACCTTGAGCAGGCGCTATATTATACATGGACCTAATCTAATACACAGATCCAATATTACTTGTTTACTTTCTGTTATATTAAATAAGCATAACGTTGTAAAAACACATGGTTGTGGGTATACATTTAAATTGACAATGATGATAAAACTTATTCTAATTATTTTATAAGTACGTTTTTACCAAGGCTCAAAAGGATTATGTCTATATAAAGAGTTTCAAAGTTTCACTACCCTTTTGCTTCTGCGATCACACTAAATTCCTACTATCCGAATCGCAGGAAAGGGGCGTCGGGTGAGGTTAAGTCGCTAACTTTTTGAAGAATAAGTCATCCCGGCTATCCATATCCCTCTTCGTCTGCGCGTCTAATATATTCTGGCATTTGGGCTGGAATAACAACGTTTTCTTTCAGCGCGAGAGGCGGTGTTATTATAATGAAAAATAGTCCCCCGCTTAAGATACGGAATTTTATTTTCGAGGAGTGTTTGAAAAAAAAAGAAATCCACTGGCTTTGAAAATCCTCGAGGAGCGAGTAATCACGCAAAATGTCTCGAAGGCCAACTCTTAAAAATAAAAAAACGAGATATATTTTTCTACAAATGAAATATGTTTATAAATCTTCATAAACTTAAGCACAATTGCTTCTGGTAATACGGGAATTGCGTAAGTAATAACACTAATTATGTAATAACATACATTGTAGTATAAAGATATTTGACAAACAACACATTACGTATGATAACTTCAAAATTCCTTCTATTGCAACCAAAAATATTGTTTATATTGAGTATATCGACGTTTTCTTAAAGTTTGCAACAACGATCTCCAGTTAGTTACTTTTAACCGTGTTTATGTTATCCACCCACATGATTATATTGTACTTTTACTTTATTGAAAAATAAAATAAAAACAACAATTATATTTATTTTTGGTTTGTTATCAACATTTTCAATGATATCAAAAACAACTTTCTGAAAACACGATAGCAAATTTACTTTTTTATCAATACTCTAATAAAGCAAACAAAAAACGTAACGTTATAAGTACCGCAACTTAGAAAACAAAATTTGCCAACTTCAAAGAACATTAGCAACATACTTACAACATGTTGACGTCATTAGTGAGAAATAAAACACAAAAGACATTTTGTTGTATTATTAGGAAGTTTGTACAATTTACAAGTTTATCGTGTACTTAAAAAAACATTAGGCTAGGGACGTCCTGATTTATTTAACGATGCTTGTATATACAATCGAAAATAACGACTCTCTAAAAATAAGGAGACAAGAAATAGATCTGTAATAGGACAAAGTAGCCCTAACAATAACACTAGATAATATAATTGAACAATGCTAGTTCAATGAAAAATACTCAATTTAGGAGCACTTTGATTTATTTTAAATACTTGGAAATGGGGACAATTTAATTCTGTGTGAAAATATCGATATACTTTTTTGATTAATTGAAAAAATTTGTTAAATCGGTTTCTTGGGTGTTTTGGTCCCTGTTCTAGGAAAATATTCAGAAATTTAATTTGAACACCAATGAAAAAAAATACATGTTGGAAAAAAAGATTTTTGATTATTTAAAATATATACGTTTTATTGACAAGTGTAAGTATACTGTTGGTAAAATGTATAGGGCTTCCAGATGGAAGACGCCAGTGTATGTATGCGGGTTACAAGTCTAAGTAACTACACGAGCTATTTTTCAGCAGCTCTCTCGTATATCTTGTTCATGCAGCCACTACATGTCGGGAGGAACAAAGTTGGTTGATTTATGGCAGCTTGCCTCTAATTAGCTTCTGGAATCCCAGCCAGGAATTTCATTCCTGGCCGACCTATACTCCATTGATGCTAATTCGGTCCAACAGACAGCAAAAATTTGTTTCGACCTTGTTCTTACATTTCAGCTATATTAAATTTTAAAGATTTTCTTGAATTTTTAATTTATGTGATTTGTGTGATTGTATTTCCATATATGAGACAATCCTTTTATTTCAGTTTAGTATTATTACAACTTATATAAGAAAAACTACCCTTTTAAAATATTTTAGGGTTATTTTTAATATTGAACAAAAATATATTATTACTTATATCTGAGCAGCCTTCTGGATATTTATATACTTCAAATTAATATTTGGTTACTCCATTTGGAAGTAAATTCTTCAATACTTTTATATTTTCTGTTATTTTAAAATGTTTTTAAAGCGTGAAAAGTTCTTATTATTGTAGAAGTAAATTTCAGTAGTTTAACAGTGAATTTTGCTGTTCTTGGTTATTTTGCTTTACTATAGAAATATTAAAGTACATTGTGTAATTTTATGCTTTTTTAAATTGAATAAATTAATTTGATTTATTAAAATTAAGGTTCACTACATTGTACCTAATCTAATATTTATTAAATTTGTTTCAGGTAAGCAATACATGCAGTATGTGTGCAGAAACAATACTATGCAAGTCTTGATATAAATTTAAGGGTGTTAAGCTGCTTAGAGTTTTCGGTATTCCGACTATTCAATTTGGTTTGGACCAAAACGTCGAATTACTAGAAACTGAAAACAGTTCAACACCTGAAAATTAACATCAACTGGTAACAGCGGCGACGTACCAACATACATTATATGTAAGTCTGTTTTATATCTACCCTTAAAAGTTCAGCCAAATGGCCCAGTCGCGTGGAAGTGTCCACGCAGGCAACTTCGACACTTTACAAAGCATCACTCCTCACTTGTCAACTTTTCCGGCATTTTGCGTAGTTTTCGCCGCAATTTCGGAGAGCCGGCCAATCAGCGCGGGGTGGTTTCCAATCGACGCCGTGCCCGACCGTGAAATTGAATTCTCGAATTTTGGATGCGGAGCCTTTGTTCCAGCCGTTCGTAATTACGAAAATATATTACGCAGTTCTCATTCTGGTGAGAGACGTCGCTCCTGAAACCGTAATATTACATTGTTAATTTTCACTAAATTGTCTTCTCGCGATTAGGGCTGTATGCCGAGTAGTGGTTCCCATTAGATTTTTTAATATATTTTTATAGAAATAATACAAAATCTTCGAAAAAAAATATTTTTGTTAAAAAAATATAAAAGTGTCTACAATTTTAAAGCTACGAATCAAGTGCGTACTTTTTTCCGAACAAAAATATGTATGCATGAAATATAGTTTCCGTTAAATCAGTCATGAGTTAACAAGTTCAAAATCAAAAAAACATAAAATATGTACAAATTTAATTAAAACCAAATAATTGACGAAGCATCTGAGAGTAAAGTTTTTTATTCGGTAAACAATTTCAACACGTATTTAATTTTTGATAAAAAGAACTAACCAAACAGATTTATAAACATAGATACAGATTACCGCAGGTAATTTTTTTAGTGCAAAATAAACGATCTTTCCTGGAAAAAATAATATTATTCCAAACGAAAAAAACGACCGCTACCTTGTTACAAAATCGGCTTAATCCTGATCCCAGCGAGGAGTGAAACATTTTTTTGACGGCTCTATTAAAAGTTTTAGAAATTACGTTTCAGCAAAGGGTTGGTATATTTTCCCATTGCACTGAGTTTTAACAATTCCAATCACCTATTGTGCACAAACTATCTACCAAGTATTGAGAGGAGAGTGCCCAAGTTTTAATGACCAGCAACCGATTCTCAATACAATATTCAGACGACCCGGTGTACATATTTTCCTCCATTTTTATCTGAAGATTCTAGTTATAAGCCATGAATATTTGTGTTATTCCGAAATACGAGATTCAACGTAGATTTATGAAATATTTTCATTTATAGAGTGAGAGTTTTGAATAACGTAACATATGTATTCAAATATTAAAATTAACTTTAATCCTATACGAAAAACATTATTTTTACGTATGCAAATAGTAGCTAAATTAATCAATACTTTTATGACTTGCAAGCATATTAAGGAGCAATATTTAGACATTCCTCTAAACATATATTATTTCCTAAATAATTTGAGCATTAAGTTTGTTTATTAGCTATATTTGTGTTAAGTCAGAATATTTTATTTATGTATTGGTAAAATTTTTGAAAAACTTCATAAATAGTTTGATTAAATAGACATTCCAGTGGAATGATATTTTCGTCGAAATATAATACACAAATATTTTATAATTACATCAGTTTAAATTGAACCAAAACTAAGTTGCAAAATCAGATACAATAACGCAAGTCGAAGGCTCGCAATAAATCGTTTTGTTTATCTGTTATTGCTCTGTTGTTATTTAAATAAGTTTTGAAACGTCGAATGTTCCGGAAGGGGGTCGGTAACCGATACTGTCAAAGTGATGCCTCTGCCAAGGAAACTTTTGATTGAGCACACCCCTATCCCATGGAACTTCCCCCCCTGTTCAATTTATTACGAAGATAAAAAATCACAACGCTTTTTTGAAACTTACCCCATCGGCCACGCCCGAACCCCTAGGCTGTGTTTTTTATATCTACCTTTCACATAAATATAAATTAGATTTTATTACCCGTCTTTGTTTCATTACATTTGATTGACAATATTAACTCAGAATTTTCATTGGTATTTTTTGTTATACTATCACTTTCTTATTTGATATATCTATACAAAAACTAAATTATATTAAATAATAATCAACTTGAAACATTCAAAGTTAAAGTAAATTTAATTTATTTTTTATCTATTCTTTAACTAGTATATTTGTTCAATGCTTTGACGAAACATTTTCTATTTTGTTGGCCACAAAAAACGATATCATCTCAATCTTTGTTTTAAAACATAACTTATCGAATAAACAATGAAATTATATCAATACTCGTTGCATTAAGTATTATTAGGAAAAAAAAATTATAAATACATATAATTAAAGAGTAATTTGAATGCAAAAATTCAGCATTAACCTTCACAAAGTAAGCTCAAAACTTCGAATCTCCTTTATAGAATTCGTATTTTTTAGTAATTCTCTTCATAATTAATTTCCATTAACAAGGCAGTTGTTCAACTTAACTCGCTATGGAAACTTACTTTCACTTAATTAATATTTCTAGGAGTTTGGAAACGATTTTCCTTGCCCAATGTAAAAAATGCCGTTGCCTTCAGCCCTTGTAGGAAGCCTCACCTTATTTTATATAAATTCCCCTTATCCCTGTAAGGTCGGTTCGCGTCTAGCTAACGCGATTAACTCTTTCGTTTCTTCAGCCTCGCTTTATCTCTTATATTATATGGGGTGCTCTTCTAACCCGACTTACTTCAGTAAAACGACAAAAACGTAAATTATATCGCAAAAAACCTGCTACCTTAGTGGGATATTTATTTCACCTTTTTTGTCCAACCCAAGGATCAAATTAGGAAAAACCAACACGTTATTCTCTTTAAATAAGAAATCTTAACTTCTTAAACATGTTTTATCCTTATAAAAGTAAATATTCAAAATTTTATAGCCATATTCCTTAAAAGCCACGCATGTCTTGTGATGAAAAATGTGATTTTTTACTAATTTGGTTGAATTTTTAAATAAATTGGGTGAAATATAAAAATAATTTGTCCTGATGTTTTGAAATACCAAAATAGTATCTAGTTTCATATAAGTGAAAGCAGAAATTATTTGATTTATGTGAAACAAAGATCATAAATTTTACTCTTGATTTCTGCGATAAACGATAATTCTATAATAATTAAATTAACTAGAATATTCAGCACAATCATTCATTAAACTAGTTTCCAAGCTTAATGTATCTTTACTACAAATGATAAAAATATGCAAATAAGCTGAAGAGTGATAGATATTCGTATTTAATAATCCTTCGTAACAAAAGAACATTAGCGAAATTGGATAACACGAGGTTACAGGAATTTTAATACACTTTGAATATATAGAAACCCTTTACGCTACCCTCGTGCGGTCGTGATAATATCTAGCGAAATATTAACAACCATTAACGCGCATAAATGTAACTCGGAAATACTAGGGGTGGAGGAGCTAATGGGGGTGCGGTCATTTTATACAAAGTCCGAGATTTTGAAGTGCGTATAACATGCCAGTGTGACTTTTACTGCACCTCTTGTTGGGGTGGGTTTGTCATATTTTGAAATGACTAGCCTTGTTGCAAAACGACTATGAATAGTATTTATTAGAATTTTACTTAACAATTCAATCATTAAGAAATTCAATAATTTTGACAGAGAGTACTTGGTGCAATTCCATTTTAATATTTTTGAATAAAATACTTGAGTGATTTTCCACATGTTCGTTTTTATTTGTTCGTTTCCCTATTGCTAAATCACATCTTTAAAAAAACATTTACTGCGCAAAAACCTATTATTTACAGATAAACACACTACAGAACAAACTCTTACACAGGATAACTGCTGCTACACCCCAAAGCCACTACTTTAGATAATTACCCCATTAATATAAAAACATTTGTTCACAAAAATTTGCAATTATATAGAATCCTCCACTTGTCAGGTACATAAAAATCACATTAGCCCTTACCACCTGACAATCACTCTCTCTCTTTCCAACAACCTCTCCCTCTAACAATTGTTTACCTAATTGCTTATTATTATATAAAAACTCACTCTGTTTGATAATGCCAACGTGAAAGGTTGGCGAAACCGGTCACAAATAAAAACAAACATGTGGAAAATCACTCAAGTATTTTACTTAAAAGTATTAATTTGTAAAAAAAAACTAGATTTTCGTGAACTTTTTATGAAAAACGAACCAACCCACTGAATACACTCCATTATTAGACATAATTCTACCTTCTATAATAGGCACCGCAACCGCCCATGTTTGAATATATCGGCAGTGTGACATTATCATATAGCAGTGAAGTTAATGGAAACAATTTGATTTTCAACTGCAGTTGATCTGAACGAATAGGTCAGACAGGAATCTCTCAGTGTTTGAAATATCAATTCATCTCCAGTAACACGCTTCATCTGCATGCTCCCTTCCTGCTCCTTTGTTCTCCAATCCTGACGAAACACTTACCCGATTACTTCCACCAAGGAGATTTAAAAAGAAAAGCTTTCAAATTGAAATCGAGATCTGACTTTTAAATATAAGTAACTTGTTGAATCCCCGTTGAAATATCTATACTATTTATTTTTATTACCCTTGAATTATTGTATAACGACGCCTTTCGAATAAATGGCTAATTTTTCAAAAGCGGACAGATTAATCAATTGACACTACCATGAAATGGGACAATTTAGAAATAATCTTTATAAAAAAATATAAAGAGACAAAAGAATATATTTTATTCTTTCTCGAATGATTATTTAGAGTTGTTGAATAAACTTATTAAATCCTTCAATAGCACCTTCGCTTCTCATGTGCTTATTCAGTCTGAAGAATCCATTGTAAGGGCCTCAAACAATTATTTTATTTTTAAACATCTCCTTACTCTTGGTTATCATTCATTGTAACCGTATGTATAAATACAGCATGTGGATTTATTAATATTTAATATTAATCATTGGAAGAATAGTTTCGAAAGTAAACGATAATTACATTCATTAAAATTTATGTCTTATTTATAAAATCACTTTACTTATCTTTATAATTATACCTCAAAAAACTTAAAGATATTGTTATTTTAATAAAGTAATTTACATTTTGATTTATACTCTCCCAACGGACCACTAAATACCATTTGAAAAGTTGCTAGTGTTTTCAAACCAACTCCTTCCACCGTACTTTATCTTCGGTAAACAATCTAGCAAAGTGGTAAGCAATACAAATTATCCATTTGATATTCAGTATGAGACCTGAAAGAAACTTAAACCGAATCCCAAATTTTCGATTACTTGAGCCACGGAATTTCATATCAGATTGTATTCAAGTAATTAGTACAGTGATTGTACCTAATGGGAATATCACACTGAAATTATTTGGTAAATTCACTAATATACTTGAACAGTTAATAATTAATATTATCAGTTTGTTTCAATAAAGTTAATGCTCCAAAAAAGTTCCACTCGTGTTCCGACAAAATCCCTGAAAATTGTCTCAGCACTAGGACTGAAACGTCCGAGTCGTATATATGCAGCTCAGCACCCAAGTCATTAGTACTGCGATTGTTTTTAATAAAATATTAAGACTATCAAAACTACGTAATAAATCAAATGTTGTCTGAAGTGTCACCCTTAGAGCAGGGGATGAGCACACTCCCCTGGCGCTCCCTTGCTCAACTTATTCAATCTAAGTTAGAAAGGAATACTTTGCGATTCGGGGCGTAACTACGGCAACACCTGTCGGCGGTGCACGCGTATGGATCTGGAATTCCACATTAATATATAATTGCACCCTCCGCGCTCATAACAAACACTCCCGCTGTGATACAAATACGAGGTGGCATGCTTTTGATGTAATTATTATTTCAGGTATTTGAATAACCTTCACAATGTGATCGGAATACAATATGAATTTAGGAAATCGATTTACGCATGAAACAATGGTAAGTTCATTAACTTATAATATATTGTATACACAGTAAACTTACTTGGGTTGGATGTGGATTGATGTAATATATTAATTTTCGTTTTGTGAAAAGACTTTGAAATCATAGCCAAATAGAATTTATTAAGTAAAAGGGACATCGGTAGCACCCTGGCGATATTTTTTTCAAAGCAACGTCTTATTTCTTGCTATTAAGCATTCCTACTACAATTGATAGGTAGTTGCATATTTATGAACTACCTATCAATTGAATTGTATCTTACCTGCTAGTTATCCACGAGGCGTTCTCCCAAAAAAATCCTCTTATTTCTCACGTACCGACAAAAAATTATATAAATAGTAAGATAATACGACATTTACGTTTTTGAATCGAAAATATAATTAGAGGCGGTCTATTTATAAGTGTGAAACATTCTAGCGTGATTTATAAAAACTAATTATCTGACCTGATAGGTTCCAGGTATACGATAACTCTTACAAAGGTTCTACGTGCATTCTGCCACGAAAGCATTCAGTTTTTTTTTACATGAGTATAGATTACTATAATTTAGTAACATTTGATTAGGAATTGTTTAATCATAAAGTGTATTGATTTGAAAAAAAAACCTCGAATAAAAGCTTTTCATTAATGCCATAATATCCGTAAAAAAGGAATTCTGAAATATATATATTTTTTTAATAAACTTAGTAGAATACTCTTTTATTTCGAGAGATCATTTAATGAGATCATTGAGTACTTGGTGTCGCTAGTCGTTAAAATAAATCGTGCCGGAAATCCTAGGTTCCAATCTTGGGCAGGTACGCCGGGCAGCCCGCTACAGATATATAGTTCAGTCACTATCCCGTCCCTTCTAATTGCCGTTCAGGGAGAGGGGACACCGAGTGTCAGATAGACGACTCTCCCATTAATTTCGCCCAATTTCTACCCTAATGGGGCCCACGACCCCCTCTGCTAAATAACCAATAACTATCATTTGAAACAAAAGGATGCCGCGGGATAATTAGCGGGGTTGAAGAGGCTTGTTCGAGTATTATCTCACCTTTATCCAGGCTTAAAATCATTTCTAGTGAGTTGATACGTAAAATTAGATTTTTATAATACATGAGTTTAGTAATACGTTGGCCCTAGTGTATATGCGGGTAGTAAGATAAAACTTTAAAAAAATCTTAACAAATAAAAAAGTATATGTATATTGTATCATCGGATGTAGAAGGATCCGGAGATCCACTACACTGTTTTTCCCTTAAAAAAACATGAATCATTCAGCACAAATGTATGCTTAGTGAGATGGTCGCCAACCTCCTCTGACGAGAGGCACCCGATGAAGAAGATTCAAGCCTCATTTAAAAAGTATATATTTCTGTACAAAATAAAAATCTTCACGACAACAAGGGTTTCATCCGAGTCCGTCTCAGCCACAATTCAAACTGAAAAGTGTACACCCGGCCAAAAATGTCTCTCCGAAATTCCGTACATTACTACGGGACCCGGGTCCTTTGTTCAGGTGAGACAAGAGGTCCCTGCACAGCGGCCGGGCGCCGGAAACAAAGGCCGGAGGAAGCGGCTGCGGTCGCCATGGAGACGTACGGTGCGTCCAACAGCTCTCGTCTGTGGTGATTTAGTGCGCAGGATGAATTACTGCGGCCCGAACGGACGGCTATTAACGCGCTGAAAAGATAATAATGAATGGATTAAGTTTCGTGTGTTTTGTATAACTTCAAATGTAAAGTGAAGCCGGAACGCGTCGCCGGTTGCTGTGACCCAAAAACGCCTTCCACACACCGACATGTCTATTCATAATCATATATCATTATTTTACACATACCATCGCTGTTTTACTAAAAATCCATTCTAGTGATTATTCTAGATTATATAGGTTGTCCCAAAATTAGCGCAAGATTTGAATTTGTCGCCATTTTGGCAGCAAAGCTTTAGGAACACTTTAAAAAATGACAATTTGACAGCTGACAGTTTAGGGTTAGTAAGAATGAAGCGTTACACGATAGAACAACGTGTCTTCATTATTGAATAATATTTCAAAAATAATGAAAGCTTGGCAGCCGTAGTAACTGTAAAGAGATTAATTGAAAAATTCAGAGAGACTAGATTCGTTGGAGACGCCAAACACACTGGTTGTCCAAAAATAAGCCATTCAAATGTCAATATCGAAGCAGTGCGGTGACAATCCAGGAACTTCAATTCGGCGTCTTGGACAAGAATTGCAAATTTCAAGAAGCTCTCTACAGCATATAGTAATTAAAGATCTATGTCTCCATGCTTACATAGTTCAATTAACACAAGAACTGAAGCCTAATGACCATGCACAGCGAAGAGAGACGAAGTTAAAACACTATTCTGACCATATTTTGTATGAAATTTTCGAACTGCAGCTGCCAAGCTTTTATTATTTTTGAAATATTGTTCAATAATGAAGACACGTTGTTCTATCGTGTAACGCTTTATTTTTACTAACCCTAAGCTGCCAGCTGTCAAATTGTTTTTTATAAGTGTTCCCAAAACTTTACTGCAAAAATGGCGACAAATTCAAATCTTGCGTTAATTTTGGGACCCCCTATATAACCCTTTGATTATATAAACGGAAGTTCTATAACAGTTTCAGTTACGATTATAGTAGAATATTCACATCAAATCCATGTAAAAAATCCATGTTGTATGGCCAGATAGTAGATTTAATGTCAATCTAATTACTATTTTTTGTGTGGGTGCATTCATATTCCTATTAAATTAAAAATGGCCCTGTATTATTTCCACCACAATAATATATTTAGTGATTCAAAAAAAAAATGTTTATATATAATAACACAAAAAATAGTTTTCATAAATTACTTAAAAATAATGATTTGAATATTTTCTGAAATATTAACCAAATTTATATTTTCATCCATACCTTACGTTTCCTTTGAAAGATTATATTTTGGGATTAAAGTGATATTGGAGTTGATCGCTATGATTTAAATAGGGTAGGTACAAGGCATATTAAGGAAAGCCAGTGAAGATAAATACTGAGGGTCAAATAGTAAGGGGTGAGATAAAATGACCAACCCCAGAACCCTTTGCATTTAATCATCGTACATTGTTTGCAATTTGAGACTGTATTGTAGGAACATTGGTTCACCAATTCCGAGTGCGATTCAATGGTCGCTTTTATTTAAAATTATATTTAATTTATTTGAAAAAAAATGATATCCAAAATGAAGTACAATGTTTTTTTAAAATCTTTTTTGTTTCCGTATGTGTCGAATTAATATTATTTATAAATAAATAAATCATATTAAAAAGGATATTTTTTAAGGGTTATAAAAATGTCATTCATGAATTAAAGAATTTTAAGAAGAAGCTTTAATTTATTTAAGTATAAAATGAAAGAATTTATAACACATGATGTAGTTATTCGTTTTCTGAAATAACTGAATACTTTCGTGATTATTAAGTGTATACAATATTTGTATGCAGAGGAAACTAAACGGTCAAAGTTTTATTTTTATTAAATAATATCTCTATTATTATGACTTATAATCACCTTGACATCATAAAAAAAGATTATTTTACACCTACATAAATTTGCATATCTAAGTTTGGAATATCCGTCCGGAATTTCAGCGTTACTATAATTTGCAGGTGTATTTTTAATACGAAATCCTCGCGGTCCAGTCGGCCGAATGCTTTTGGTAGGCCCAACATTAGTAGCAAACCAAAATGCTTCCTGGTTGCAAATGAACCTTGCAGAGTACAAGGATGGAGGGCAAGTGGCTTGACCTGTTGCCAAGGCTAGTGTGTTTAATATTAAACGAAGGGTGGGTTATGAAAGCCAGGATTTGTAGTTTATGGTGTAAGATTTACAGGTATACTGATGTATTTTGTTAATTACCTGTATTCCACAAAGTAGCTATTTTATTTATATGACGATGCTAAGCATGCCTTTGTGAAATATTAGCACATTAGAATCTATACGCATGTGGGTCTTATGCTTAGTAAAAAATAAATATAAAATTACTCACAACGAAACACAATATTTTAAACCACACCATTTTGATTTATTTCAAATTTTGCATCTGTTATATATTAACAAAAAACACTGAAAATAGTTGGGTTTGATATTTAGTGTAGATAGTTTTAAATCTTTGTGTAGTAATTAACAAAATTTACACACTACGTTTATTTAGTTTTCATTATATATTTGACGGCCTACTATAAAATACACCATTTTTTCAGATTTTTTTTTCCACGTAAAAAAAAATATCAAAAATATTACTCATTAGTGTTTTGCTATTTGAGCTGTCTGAAGTTGTCTGTCTTCCGATGTTTTAATCCCCGTGCTGGGACCGTCTTCGAGAATTTGGATAATCCAATTTAATAAATCCCTGATATGGTCCCAGCACGGGGACCGAAACGTCGGAAAACAGACAACCCCAAGAAGCGACTACTACGACCTTTTAACATACTTGTACGTAAAAAAAATATTTTTAGAACTATTTTGCTGATTCGAATCGGAAATTCTATGGATGTCAATTAACTATAATTGGCAATCACACAACGAACATGTCTCATTTTTTTATCTCTTAGTTGAACAATTTATTGGTATATATAAAATATTTTTTTGTTCATGTAATACTGAAGTATGTTTAAACGACTTAATGTATGTCGACGTAAGATTTCTGATACTCATTCTCTTTGGCACGAGCTCGTTAAGCTGAGAATGCTTGCCGCTACTCCCACAGGAGAGGATGACAAAGTTTGGCCAAGATTATTCCGTACCTTTAAATCTAAAGTATTTGATAAACTTCTAAAAGAAAAAATAAATTGCCTTTTATTTTAAGTAACTGATTAAATCTGAGTGCTACAAAAATCACAAAAAAATTATGTTTGTTTTATATTTTAATCGATTACCAAAAAAACATGTATACCGCAAAAATAAAAGTAAATTGATTCAAAAATTACTTAGTTATTTAAAATCATTTTCTCGTGTTTAATTTTTATAGATTCCCACATAAGTTTTACAAAAGATCAATACGTCCGTTTTTTACAGGCGTCTCTCTACAACCCTTTTCTTCTCTGTACCCTCGCTAGCCTCCCGACCCCCCTGTGGGTAATGCGGGGTTATTTTCACTCAGGGTATAAGAACCTCGCATGTCCGGCTAGCTCGATCATTACTTTTCTTAATTTTACCTCCGTTGTTCATAGCACCCCGCGCCTTTCTTATGAATAGACCGCCGAGTCCACGAGCGACACACGGAAAAAAATCTACCCCGTGAGATTTTACGGATAATAATATATAAAGCTCTTTTAAAGAATCTTTTTTTTTAGAAATAATGATGGCCATCATCATTATTTTCCAGTAAAAAATATTTTTAATAAAATCCTTCTTTTGTATTTTCCATTTTCGGTAGACTGAGATTATGTCTCCATGTTGGTCGACACAATTATTTTTTTACAAAACAGATTGACTGCAAATCGGTTATTTTGGAAAATAATGTTTTATGAAAAACAACAAAATACAAATCAATACTACGAACTCTCAAATAATATTCAAAAGCTGGTTTTATATTTTAAAAAAAGTACCCACAGAAAATTTTTATATAAATTATTATATTATTCTTAAGTTTGCGTATACATTATTTACATTTATTTAAATTTGAAAACTAAACATAACTTCTATCAGTAATTATAATGCACACTTGATATAGTAGTTTGCGAAAATTTGGAGTAATAAATAATTACATCGAAATATAAAATCAATAAACGGTATGTGCATTTAAACGATTTCATAAATTCTTGACGCGTAATACTAGATTTATGAAATCAATATAAGAATAACTTCATAACAAGGAAATAAAACTCTTAACGTTTTTTTTTTTTTTTAGTTATAAAATATACGGACACTTAAAGCTCCCGTGTGATATCGCGTTGAAAAATCACGCTAAATTTACATGTCACCAAAGCGCATCGTCCATTTGCTGTAATTTCCTGAAAACGCTGAAACAAATGTGCTGAAAAACGGAGGAGGGGGTAACGGCCAGGTCATCTGCTCCGGGAACTGTAAATAAAAAATAAGGGATGAAAAAATGGCCCTCATAAATCGCCGCCATCTAAAAAGGTATTTATCAAAAGAAGCTTACACACCTGGGAACGTTCAGATGCGCCTGCGTTTGAGTGAAATATTAATAATTAATTTCTTTTTTTTTTTTACATGCAGTAGAATAACAACTTTTAGTTTTGATTACATAAACTCATAAGTTTTATTATTGATAGTTTATAAAGGTCTCTAATACTGTTCTAGTTATCGAAATTTAATCCTGTAAAACATTTTATACTTAAAAATTATATTGTTTTTACTAGATTGCATTTTTTATATTCAAAGTACAATAATTAAGAACTTTAAATCAATTTAGAAGACAGTGTTTATCTACACACCAATATTCATTGAAATACTATTTTTTACTGAAGACTTTGCTATATAAATTCATAAATAATTTAAATTGTGCTTTATTCTTCTTTGTGAGTATGCTCTGTGTGGCATTTTTAATTTAAAATATCATGAATATTATTACAATTATTTCTCCTGTTCATAATATGGTTTAGACAACGCGCCTAAATTCAGGGCATATGGAGCTTTCTGTGTGTATTATTTTACTACATTAATATGTTATTTAGCACAATTATGTTATTTAAAATTGATCCCACAGATTTAGAGCTAACACTTATTATTCTGGTCGTTGTGCTATTTGAATTGGAAATTTCCGTAAATTACCGTTTTGTGACTCGCAACTGAAATACGTTCAAATAAAATCGTAAATCTATCATAATAATATCTATACCTTTCACAATGAAATATACCACTGCTTTTTTTAAAGAATTTTTAAGTTTTTGGCAATATTTGAATAAAAAGCTCCCTTTTCCATCCTTCATGTTTTTGATGAAATATGTTACGTGAGCCTATTCAAAAACAAGAATTTTTTTTATTTGATTCATTAAGGAGCAATAATTTTTTTTCTACGAAATTCTTTAATAATTAAATAAAATTAATTTACACATATTTCCCAGAAAAAAAACAATTTGAAATATAATAATTTATTATTTTTAAACCTGCATGTTGAGAATGGTTTGTTATATAAATTGAAATTTCACAAAATATTCAACATTTATTTATACACTTTATATGCTTTTAAAGTATTGGTTAGATATTTTCTAAAATTTTCGTACATTTTGAAAATAACAAGACAAATATAAAAGCATCTGAGTGCCGTCTTTATATTTTACGACGTAAAGGATAATAAAAAAAAGTCTGACTATGGATGAAAAAAAACGTCGTAAACCCCATTCGACAGTAATCTGTAATGAGACATATAATATAACGTGATACAAAATGTAAATAAAAACACGAAGACAGAGTAAATATTCTATCAGGGCAGCGAAGCAACAAGGAGGTAAGATGTTCTGAATAATCCCTTTTATTACACTTACCCAGTGGTCCTACACAGTCGGGGACTTAACGACATCAATGTTACTTTCTTGATTTCCGTGCTCCCTGGTGGTATTACAAAGCCTTGCAAAGCTCCAGATTTCACCAAATAACCCTAAACCTTAGCGATGACCGAATCACCCTGTAGTTTAATCATAATTTGAAATAAACGAATGGCTCTAGAAGCCTCGATACATCTGGCAGAGTAACGAATAGCAGAGCTGAAGCCTCATGTAGCCGCTGGTAATATACACATAGAAGTGTTATTGAATAAGTTTCTCCATTATTACGAAAAGGGGAATGATCATACTCTTGTGAGCTACGTGTATTATATCCTATTAGCTCCCTGAAACAATATGTGTACGGTAGAGAAAACAGTTCTTTTAGATCTTAAAAATACTAAGAACTAAATTGATGTAGCAAACAGTTAGGATTATTTGTGATTATATTGAATCAAATATTGGATGATCGGATGGATATTTGTTTGAATGAAACACAATTAGGTTAGTATAAAATACTGAATACACGGTAACAGCTATTTTATTATAGTTTATAATTATTTTAATAGTTTTTGTTGTAGAAAGTGCTGAATCAGAATTGAGATTAAATTGAAAAAAAATACTTATAAAAGAGTGAATTTGTTAATTATAATTTCTACGTGCTCAAAAAAGAGTACGGTTATGTTTCAAGTTGATTGGTTAAATAAGAAATGTGTTAATTTAATTAAGTACCCAACAAAAAATTTTTTCCATTACTGCGATCGGTTATATTATAACAAATATGACACTTAGGTCTCATAAATCATATTTTTTATAAAGTCTGACATTTTTTTCATAGAGTGTTATGAAAATAGTTGATAAATGTCTCGTATATGAAATAACCGCATGAATTATTAGTCTACGGCATACGTGCATATATTGCGTACGTAAAAATATAATTTAATTTAACCGAGTAACATATTTTACGAATTTAAACTTAGTAGACGAACTCGTATCGAAATTAAATTTTAATCTATAATAATTTCGTTTGACTTTTATTAAAATTGTACCAGAATTATTTTACAAAAAATATTGAATTTACAAAGATGAGTCAATGTATTTTTGAGCTTGAAAAAAATGCGATAGAGCTCTGGTTTTATCGTTTTATCACGAGTCTAATATATAAACATAACTTTGAAAACTGACGAAAAAATATGTTTTCAGTCTTGTTACTAATGTACTAAAAGATAAAAGCTGTAATAATAAATAGAATATTTATTATAAAAAGTGTTTATTATTTTATTTTTTATTTATTTTTATCGTATCACTAACGAATGATTTTTGGTAGTTGTATAGCTTAAACTTATAGAATGATGCAATAAAAAAAAGTTGAAACTCAATGGGTTTTTCTTTTTGGTTGTATCAAAAAAACATATAACATACATTTATCAAAAAAATTTATATTATCTCTTTATCAGGGCATTCATTACAAATAAATAAAAGTACACTACAGTGTAGGTAGAAGTGCCTTATTATGTTCATGAACTTAATTACAAATTGTGTTTATACCTTATAATTCTAAGCAAATAAATATTATAAATTATTCTACACAACGCAGTACTAATTTAATTAAATGTAATTGTTAAGTGTGCGAAACGAAATAGTCTTTCTCTGATTACACCAACTTCTCACACATGTCCCTTGTTATCTTTTCCGTGCATAAAAATTCAGGACATACAACAAAAAGGGAACACGTTCAGTGCAGAGAGGCACAAAGTCCTTGTGTTTTGCATTATTTGCACTAACGATGTCCTTTCACAGCCACTCACCACGGTTATATTTATTTAAATGGGATTTAAGTAATTAATAATACATTCAAAATAATATTTCTTTAGACTACAAGAAAAACAAATTGAAAAGCTTTAATACTGCATCAAAAAATATAACCTTGCATAACAAAGAACACAAAAATATTCACTCTATATATGCTCTCAAAATGATACTTATACAATTTTTTTTATAAATTAAATAATAAATTGATATAGCCAACGCCCCTAAGAATTCTCATGTTAATATATAACAAAGATTCATTCAATTATAAAATCCACTGTACAGTTTTGCCCAAAATAATGTTCATTTTTAAATCACTTATTCTCTTCATATACACACACTGATGACAAGATATAACTATGGTGAACTTTAATGGGGTTTTGCTAAGTGAAGGAAGGTCAGGTTTGCCAATGGCTTTCTAAACATTTACGTGCTGATCATAATTTAAATTGTCGTACCACGCTAATAGATTAAGGTCTAAAGTTTTACTATAGTTTCAAACGACCCATACAAAGCCTTGCGATTATATGTACATTCATATTTAAATTTAAATCTAAGTTTATGTTTGTATTTCAGCAGTTTTTTATTCAAATGAGTAAACATTTCCCGTTTAATATCGATATTTGATATCCATTAATACAATATTACCCGTGGAAAATGAACAACGTTATAGATACATACCATTTAGATAGCTTTCCCTTTGTTTCTTTCATACAACAGTGGCCAGTATATGGTAGAGCTGCAAACCTTTTCGTACTGATACTAACATTAGGAGTAATTAATTGCCATCATTTATTTAAAATTTTCCCCGGCTTCGTGGTCGAACATCGAAGTACATATAGGGAATTCATAATTTTATCTACATACTCTACGGCGTTATATTGAATATATTGTTTCTAATCGAATATTGAAGAATACTCTGATAATTTATAATAAGTCTATACAAAATTTTCTAAAATTTTTCATTACTTTATCAACCAAAACAAAAAAATGAAGGTTTACTGCATATAATAATATAAAAATACAGAAAAATTTAGCGTTTCGTGTTGAATTCAAAAACTTTGATTACCTTTCAGCAAAACAAAATTGCATAAAAAAACCTTTTGTGATACATTATTATCTAAAACAACCTTTTGTGCATTTATATTTCAGGCCCTACAGTAAATAATAAGGGTTGAAATAATGACAATCACCATAAGTCATTCGCCATTAACATTTCATAGACTGCCGTTTCCGCCAAAACAGAGAGCCTTCCTCTATGACGTATAAAAAATCCAATTAATTTTACGAGCCGTGAAGAATTCGCGTTGCGTGTTGAAATATTATCAAATCGCAACAAAGGTGGACAGTTTTTTTGAATAAAAATAAACAGTCAATTCAGCTCAGTTGTTTATTTCAGAAGGTTTATGACTTTGTACATTGAAAATGTTGTTGTTTGATTTTATTTGAATTTACTTTAAATGGATTTAATGCGTGCTTTCAGGTAATGGAAGTAATTGTGAGATGATCGATTAATATTTATATTTATTTAATGTATGATTTTAAAGCTAGCAAGTTTTATGAATATTTCATTGGTCAATAATAGTTATATATTTTTTTTATGTTGTAAATATGCTTCAACATCACATTGTTTTATTAAATACAAACAAAGCATACTTTTAATGAAAATCGGTTTAAAAAATAGTTATTTTCAGTAACCTTATTTTTTTTTATCCACGACTGGCAGACATTTATTTTAAGATAATCTACGAGCGTGGAGTATTTTACTACTTGAGAGTATGAAGTTGTAAAAGAAGAACTTTACAGACAAGCAGAATGAAACGTTTACAGACTTTTGCTACTTTGTACTATTTAATACGTCCCCAGCATTTGTCTTGTCCAAATTTACATGTCTTATGAGTATTTTTACGATTTGATTTCCTTTTATTTAATGTGAGATATATCTATTTACAAAAACAAATATATATATATATATATATATATCTATTAAATAACTCACACTGTCTAATTGATACAAGGTAAAAAACTCATAAATTCTTTCGCTTAATTACGATTGAAAACTGTAAGTGTATTTAATATAAAGTGTACAAGCAATATTTTTGCATACAGATATGGTTTATGTGAGAACGATGCAGTTATCTTACCCGAAAAAAAGTAAGCAATGTATATGAACAATATCACATCGCGATTGACTTAGGTTTTTTCTACTCATATAAAGCATAACACACTATTTGCGTTGGCTGTTACATCAATATCTACAGTAAGAGAACAGCATAACTTTCAACGCAAAAGCGTCTTACTTCACACTGTAGTATTGTTTTTTTTTTATTTACAACACCCAGAAAAGATAGAATCCTTTTATCCAATTGGTAAACACTTTTCCCTTTGAAAACTCCCACCATAAACATCCTAAATCACGCGTAGCCACTTCTACTACGAGGACGAATACAAAAAACAAATAGAAAACAGAAGATGTTGACAAGACGAAGAGCTGTGTAGACTATTTATTTAATCACAACAGTAAAAAAGTAGTTACGCATATCCGCATAATATTTCTTTATAAAATACAAAGAAACACTTATTTTTATCTCACACTTTCAGCAATCCGTAGTTCTGACTATTTTTTATGTTCACGCCTTAACATTCAAATAAGTTTATATTAATTTAAAATATCGTGTTTTTTTACATTAACTGTGCTGCATTTATCTTGTTGGTATTTTCAAACGAGTAGGAGAAAAACTTAATTTTTTATTTTATTTAATTAACATCAAAGTGGAATTCCACTCAGTACTTTCTAACAAAAGTATCGAGTGTATTAAAATAATAGTAAAAAAACAGTTCGCTACTATTGTACAATTGTAATAAATAGAATGACAAATAATCCATGACATTCTTAAATGTATTTATCAAAATGGAATAAATTAGCCTTTCCTAGAATCGAAGCCCATCCGGTTAACTACCCATGTTACTGTCAGTGTAATCCCCGAAATCGGTAGAATTTCATACAGTTAAAACATACACACAAATCGTCTCAAGGACGTCTAGTGGACATTATTTGAATGCTCGGTCAAATATAAATCCTTCCATACGGCATAATCTAGTGTGGCTTATCAAGATGCCTAATATTTCTAAAGAGATTTTTTTACGAGGAGGGCAGGAGTTACTCTGTCGATTACGTCACTGGGTTGAGATCCAAACAAAGCAGAAGATACCCTTCTCACATGGAGCATCCATTCGCGATATTAGAGGTGACTCGGGCACGTCCTCGGCGTGAGGTCCGATGGCTGATTTATAAGGCTTTTTAGATTTAGTACCTTTGTTGTTTTGCCAGCCTGATACTCACGAGAGTTTTCAGGGAAGTCTCTTTGTTGATATCGTATTTTAAATTTATAGTGATCAATAACCTGTTAGCCTCTAAGATGCTCATCTAATTTATGTTCAAAATAATTAACGAGTGTTTTTCAATATTATGTTATAAATATAACAGTTTAATATTAGAAAAAAGTAATGCTAATTGACAGAAAAATTAATACTCGTATTCACACTATGTTAAATAGTTTTTCATTAATTCAAAAGTATTTAAGGATAAATTTAGACAGCTATCATAAAACATTGGAGTTTTATAGCTGAACAGTTTCTTTATAATAGAATAGGATCTCAAGGTCAACTTTAACTTATAAATCTAAAATATTTTGAGACGTAGTATTGTGTACTTGTTTTTAAGTGTGTACTTACACCATAATTTCAAGACTTAAATTCCAAAGACCCTGTCATCCAATTTTTTTCTTCTTGTAATAAAAGAATAATCTTTTGAAAAATACACTACGCTTGCCTTCCCACGCTATTACTATTCTTGAAGGTCAGCAGAAGGCGTAGGGGACAAAAGCCTCCTTTAAGACATTCCACCTAAATAGATCACATATTTTTTCTCGATTGAACTTTTCCAGAAAACATATTGTAAAACAAACACTTTCGTTCAGTTGAGTAAACCGTTCGTTGGAATATACTTACGCGTTTTTAGCCATTTGCTTTCATTTTCAGATACTCTCTAGTGCGCGTTTAAGCAATGCCCAGCTCTGCCTAGCTCGCTGTTTGCCTACAACTCCCCGAGTACTCAAAAATCGGTCCAGTTGGAATCCTTTGAAAAAAAATACACTCTGGCTTCGTATATTTACTCAACACTCTGCTTGGCTCACGTTTGAAGGGAAATAATCAAGGGATACTTTCAAGCCAGCGCGGAAGTGTGGATCAAAGCTACCCCATGTAATAAACCTTGAAAACGGCCAGTGCGATAATACGTCATATTATCAACAACAAAAAAACAGTTGAATTTTATTACGCAAAAATATTTTAAAACATTCCAGTCAACGTACTGCAGTCGTAGCTTTTTCATTTTTTTCAGGTAAAAACAAGACACATCGGTTCCAAGTTTGCGTGTAACGATTTGTTCTCTCTTGTTTACTTATAATACTCCACGACATAATCCGCATTAGTGCATTGTTTCAAACAAAAATACAAAGTATAATAACATTTTTATGCCACTTGGACTAAGATAAATACACATTACTGCCTTTACAAAATATAAAACCGAAAATGAATAAAGTTTTATATAAAACAGGATAAGAATAAAAGGTGCCTCGGAGGTAATATTTATACTTGTACTCGCTGGGGCCTTAACAAGCCATATCCAAATACTAGAGAACCTCCTTTTTATACAAAAGTAGTTTGACGATTTCATTTTACACAAATTCTCATTTTTGTTGAAGAAAAAAGGTCGGATTTACACCTTAATCCAAGTGCTCTGCGAGTATATATACCAGGAAAGTGAAAGCATTTTTAAAAGAACCAATATGAAAGCTCAAAGTCATGCTTTTATAATATTTTCAAGCTTATAAAATACTGAAATACTCGAACAACACAAATGCTCAGAGAAATTGATGACTTTGACGTTTAGTATATTATATTTCTATGAAAAATTGATATCGATTAATTTTACGTTTGCTCCATTTTCACTAAATAATGTTTTCTGAATGATATGCTAAAATATTATATAAAATAGAAGTCTACTTTATGAATCTTACTTTATGAAGAGTTTAACAAATAGAGAACTTGATAAAACTACAGGTTTTAATTGTTTGTTTAGTTTTTAATCTTAAATTTAATTTTTACCGAATATGTGTGATGTCAAAGATAGATAAATTGACAAATACGAAATGTTTGTTTAAGAAACATATGCCGAAAAATAAACAGTGAATTAATTAATGATATATCATATTGCAGAATTTAGTAAAAATATTCTGGTTATTTACCTTATACCCACCATTTCCTCAAAACTGATGTTATAAATGCTTTGGTTAAAAAAGTATCATTCACATTACTAAAATATGATGTCAAGTTAGGTCATTAGGACATTATTTCAAAATGTATTAAATACAATCGATATAAGTTATATTCACACAAATATTGAGAATTACTAGTGTGAATATTTTATAATTTTTCGATCGATTCAAGTTTATAAAAATGCCCAAAGGTTTCTAACCAAAACATAAACATGCTCATAAAAATACTAAAATAATTTTCATTTTTCTGTTTCTTCCAATGATTTATATGATTTTTGTGTGACAATATTTCATTTATGATGATAAATAAAATTAAACTCTTATTGTAAATTTTCTTTTTAAAAATAATTATTTCTAAATATTTGAAAGTTGATTATTTAGTCTCAATAACATGAGGTGGTAGGAATTTTTTTATATGAGTACTGATATGTAAAAAAAATATGCAAAAAAACTCTAAGAAAACATTTTTTTAGGTTTACATTCAAGCTCTCCGCGATAGAAACTATGCAAAAGCAAATGTACTCAACAAACAGAAAAGCACAAAAATATTTTCCCTGCAGCTTAAAAACAAACACCTCCGTCCATTCTATTCCGTACATATCCTGAGCAAACAAAAACAAACTGAAAGAAATTAACATATAACAGGCTTTTTTAAGCCCCGCTGAATTTCTTGACCGGGTTGACAATTTCGTGCACCTGCTTCTAGAACTACCCGGGGTTAATTATAAAGTCAAAAGTTGAATAGTTCCCAAGCCGATGTGCTTGCGAACTTTTGCATTCTGGCTTCGGAAGACCATCGCCTGGACGATTATGCAGGCGTCTTGCCCGAACCGTTTCAATTAAGCATTTTTTTCATTTTTTCTCCGCTTTGTGCTGCCGAGCTAAAAATCTTTTCGGTTTCCGATTGTAACCGACTCGAATACTAATTCTAGTCTCGGGAGCTCCTACACCGTATACATATTATAAATAGTATGAAAATTCAGTTTAAAGTTTCACGTGGTTTAAGTGTTGGCACGCTTACGTAAACAACATTGAATTCTAGATTATAGTAATAATAAAGCAACCGGTCATTTAAATTATTAAAATCAAATAATAACCCTATTTTGTATTACACGATTATCGTGTAATCAACCTCCTAAAATTTGGATAAATAACTCTGGGATACAGTCGCAATAACCGCTAATTGCTTAAACCTTAAGATTTTGATACTTTTCAGATCTACTCGTAAAAACATGCTCAAATATTCAATCTAGTAAAATTTACTGACGAAAGTTGTATATTTAAATTCAGTGTGTCAAGCTGATAAATTTATGACTGCATTTCAATAATAATAAAGGAGTTCTCAATCGAAAGACATTGCATTTTTGTTTTATTTCCCTTGGAAAAAAATTGTCTAGATTTTAATGCTTGTTCTATGGGTTTGTGTCTTTATTTTTGTATGTTTTGTTACATAAATTCTAACAAAAAACCAAATAATTTAAGAGATTGCATAAATCATAAAATTTTCATCACAATTTAAATTTTTTCATTTCATTATTTTCATACGTTTCAATCCATCTATCTATACTTTTAAAAACTCTTTCAAATAGTTTCATTCACAGCTGACATTACGTATGCTCCAAGTTTAGTTCAATTTAGTGTCATCCTGGATTGTGGGTTTACATTATCTTCCATGGAATTACACAATTTCCTACGCAATATTCGCTTACATGCTGTTCTTAGACCGGGTACCGGATTAATGAGGATTTATTACTGCAGCATTTAAGAGATAAAGTATCTCCAGTCCTAATTTGGGTCCAGTAACCTTGTTGTCTGCTTGCTACCTTGCCATAAAAAAAAACAATGAACTCGACTCATTTTTCAAAATCAACGACTTACACGAAAGATACCAAGGTAAATGATAATTAACTTGTGAAAAAAATATTACGTGGAATTTCGAAGCAAATAGACAAATACCATATTGCTGAAAATTTAATTTAACTTTTGAGGCTTCTTACATTATAAGCCAAATTTATTTACGCGAGAATGTAAATTCGTTTTGTGTATGTAACCTGTAAACTATTAACGAAACCTTATTATCCTGAAGATGTCAACCTTGCACATTAACCTAAATAGTGGCGACATAAAAAGTAAGAACAATACTAACACATTTTAACCTTAAAACAATAAAAAAATATTTATTCGTGCAATTCTTTTAGTTAATAAATTCATTTTTGATTTTTTTTAAATATAATTTATTGTATTCTTAATATAAAAAGAATGTATTGGGTTTTTGACGTAAAGCTTTAAAAAATATGTGTTTGGTTGTCTGTTCGTTACAGGTGAGTATAATTAAATGTATTCAAAGAAAGGCATTGATTTCAATTGTATATTTTACTATCAGTGTTTTCAGTGCAAAACAAGGAAAATTCAAATATAAAGTGTTTTTATTTTTTTTATCAAATATATGTTTATATTTTAAATAAGAATAAGGATTAAAGATCTTACAAATGTATTTGTAACAAATGACTAATTTCTTAATACAAATCAAAAGGTTATTGTAATCATAAGTGAGCCATTATAGTATATGGAAAGACATTTAAATTGATAGGATGATCCTGTCTCCGAATCTCTAGTTAACCCTTTACGGGTAATATCACCATGTTGCGTATGTATTATGCTTTACGTATCAAGGGAGCGTATGTACACGCCTGGGGTGTGCCGCGAGGGTGACTTGCTGCTAATTCATTTTCACAAGAGGGTTGCTTTGGTCAGCGGAGGGAGGAAGTGAGACGGAAACTTGGTATCGGGTGACAAATAAATTTTCTAATGACAGGATATCGTGCGACAATATTAAATGTGTTATTCAGAGAAAAAAAAAACTTTTATATCAATATAAACATAAGATTTTTTCATTGCTCGTTTTGACGATGGCGTTGTGCGTATGTAAGTACAACGTGTTGTTATGTACGTTTTACAAAAAATAAATAACATCAATTTAATCCTTTAACAAATGTATTTGAATTGACTTTCTTTATAAAAAAATTTAACTTAAAAATAATTAAAACAGTAAAACCTAATTTGGAATTCATAACTTGAATATTTTCATATTCATTAGTATTAAACATTTCCAACTTGAAGATAAGCTGAAGTTAAAAAAAAAATATTACTTTTTTTTTATAAAATATTTGCATATTTTTCTTCATTGAAATTGCTTCTTTTTAAAAATTAGATTTTTTTTACGATATGTTCTTAGGTACTTTTGGTGAGTCTATAACTACCTATTAGTAATTATAGAATTAATAAATTATCAAGAGTATATAATATATTTATATTGATTCGAGACAGTAAGTCTTTCTCTTAGGAATATTATAATTTGAGATTCTCACCAATACTTGTTTATTGTGCATACAATATTAAGATAATCTATTTTCAATTCCTTGAAACGTAGCCGTAGAGGTGTGGGCCCTAATAAAAAAAGTTTTTTTTTTGTTTTATTATGAATGTGGACTGAAATCATTGCATTGTTGACTCGTATATTATTTACAACAGAAACTCAAAAGTACTTTGGAAAATTATCCACACATTCGACAAACACAAAAGGGTAAAATTATGAAAAACCCTTACCAAACGAATAAGCTGTGATTGAATAGAATCATTAGATCCACATAACACAGATCTCCCTCAAAAGTGACAAAAACCAAATTGATTCAGAGTCTCTAATTAAAGCGTCCCAAAAAATGACCCTTTAAAGTAGGGACTCGGCGTAAAACATTTTCGGGGCTTTGGGGCTCCGAGGGGGGACCCGACTCCAGTACCCGCCGGCCGGACATAATTCGGCAGTTAATGGAGGAGAAGAGACCGGACCGGAGCGCGATCGATCCAGATCCACTGACTTTTTCGAACACTGCGCGGTCGCTAAGCAGCGGCCGGTGCACTGTGGTCTCAAAATCGATTATTAAAAACAAAATAATTTTAATTATAATTATAAAAAGTAACTTTGTACTTTTGTCTTCGCTTTTGAGTTTAATGAAATTATTTGCATAACTAGTTTCGACCCAATGACCGGGTCATCATCAGATGCATGACTAAACATGACCCGGTCATTGGATCGAAACTAGTTATGCAAATAATTTCAATAAACTCAAAAGTGAAGACAAAAATACAAAGTTACTTTTTATAATTATAATGGATCTTCACCATTCAAATGCCTTGTCCCTCAACAAGACAAAATAATTTATTAAATTAAATTAAAAAAAAATTTTTAATAGATTTGGTACCTTGCATGTTATGTACAAGGTTTGCCATCACAATTAGGGGAAATTTTCCATTCTAGTCAAGCGAAATTGTGCTATACATGGGAGTGACTGAAGCTACACCCCCTGGTTCTGATGACATGCTTCAATAAGCCATCCGGTGACTTCATCATCTGTGGGTGTCTCGCCACTGACTTCAGGTCATCCAGGCACAGGCCTTCCTGTCGGCATTGGCTGTCCAGTTGGTGTCTCTGAAGGTTTAAGATGGGGCATGAACTTACAAGGTGGATCACTGTTTGTGGAGTAATAATATATAACATTAAAATCGGTCTTTGGTTCAAACCATTATTTTTGATAGCATACTAAAATATTTAGACTCTCAAATCGTAAAAATTGAGATTGAGCAAATAATTATTTTGTAAATATTCCGTTAATCAGACCACCAAACAGCGTAAACCCACAACTGTTTAATCTCGCCATGAGGCATATGAATGATAAAGCATATTACGTCAGCTGAGTGCTTGCGCCGGCAGATCTCTTACAAACTTGTTGATGGTGTAGTACCATGTACAACTTTTGATTAATATACGTTTCCGGGTATTAATAAAACGAATATGTAATGACTGTGAAATGAAGTAAGCTGTAAAACTAACACTTGTAAAAATTACCCAAAACCGTTATTAGTATATTGTTGTGGCGTAATTTGATTGAAATAAATACAATAAGAAACATTGCTTCAAAAAACAATATGACATATAAGTGTGAATTATTATATAAAAATTAATACAGCATTGATAATGATTCAGTACATTTTTTCCAATATTGAGAATTGATTAAAATATAATTATTAATAAAAAATAAATTATCAATCAATAAAACCTGCATAGGCAAAATCGTACTTCCTGTGAGACGGTCTTCACAAAAATCAATAATATATTAACACACTTTAGGCGGGTAACCAAATTGACTAAACTGATGTGCGTAGCGGGCAAAATTCGCGTAAAATCGCGCGTGCGAAATCTAGTCTATATACATTAACCCTTTGCAATCTTTAATTTTTTTTCCGTTTAGCACTCCGACTTAATAAGTCTATCAATCATTTATTATGCATACAATTTAAATTTATTTTAAAACAGGGGTGGCCGACCCAAATGATCTCGCGGAGCAGGTACTAAAGTACCCGCCCCGCTTTTAGACGGCAGTCAGCGAAGCGGGTACTAGTACCCGCCCCGTCTTTAGTGTGTTAATACAGCATGTTTCACAACCCGGCGATTCGGGTAAAGCCAAATTAATCTATTGCAAATACGTATGGTTGATAGTGATAAAGAAAAAATATATAATAAAAAATGTCCACGTGTTTGGTGATGGCAGGCCACTGTGCGGCTACGACCTCCGGCTAGGATCGTCGTTGTGCCCGGCCGGACTCAATCGGCGGACGAATGAATCAATATCGGTGCGTTCGGCGTGTGGAGCGATGCCGTTTTTTGTTTGATGCTCCAATGGAGTCAGAGTGATTCGTGTAGTTCGTTAGAGAGACAAATTTGTTTTTAACTGGAATTTTCTTCGTGAAGTCACTAAGCCATTTGATGAGCCTCTCTGGAACAGAAATACCGGAGAACGCAAACGCTGGCTAATTGGGATACAGCGGAAGCGACCGGTTTAATTGTTTTTGAATAAAAACTATTTTTGTGCATACTACTTATGAAACATACAAAAATATAAAAACAAGAATTGGCAAATTTATAAACATGTGAAGTTTTTAACGTAAAAAAACAATCAATATCATATTTTGGGTAAATAATTTAATCAGAGCATGTCAGTTTGAGATACTCCATTATGACAGATAAAACGTGCAAAATTTCGACTGGTCTAGTCTATTAGATATATATTTTATTAAAGCAACTAAAATTAATTGTACATTTTACGAGTTTCAGGTTTTAATTTAAAGCAGTTTGTTTAGTTTGATAAAAATATGAGTAATGTTTCCAACCGAAATTTTCGCTATAAGAGCAGAAAGCTTTGCCAAAATTAGAAAATTTTGTTGAATTCCAGTAAAATACTTGAGTATTTATTAATTTAACAAAGTAATTACGTTTGTATCAGATTTCAATAACACCTTAAATTTCCAGTGGAGCTCGCCGAGCCCAAATTTTGCTTTTGAATATTCTGTGAAAACGCAAAATTTGCCATTTCTATTCCCGACATAATATTAAAACCTGTATTTACCTTTCATAATCCAGATTTAGACACCATTGCTAACCAAATACTAACTTATTTTGATTAAGTTTCATGGGTATTATTTCGCGAACAATTTTCTAATCATATTGAATAACTCCTTTAAATATTACCATGAAATATGAGAACTCCCAACGATGAAATAAACATTTCTAATAGGATTATTACTTAAACTTTGAAAAAAAAAAATCTTTAATTTATCTCTGCCTTTAAATCATAATATTCTTAGTTTATTTAGAGCTTTGAGTTTTGATACCATTCATAATCAATACGATAATATATAGAATATATGTATTAAAGGCTATAAATATTGAATTTTGAACATTTGTACTTCAAAAAATATGTCGTACATTGAACAAGCAATTTTCTTTATAGCAAAAAATATTAATAAATTAACTTTTACTGTTATTGCTTTTTAAGGGAGTAAATCATATATTATTATAAAATAAAAATATGTACTAAAATTGATGAAAAAAATAACACGAATACAGAGCGATCTAATAAAATATTTACGTTATTTTTATAAGAGTTTTATACACTGTTTTTACATATCCCAGACATTGATTGAATATATCGTCTTTTATTAATCGCAATATCATTATAAAAAAAGATACAGTGGTTGAAACAACAATGTAAAATTACAATTATGATGACTGGGTTTCTTCAGTATGATTTATTTGTATCCGAGTAATACTAATAATATATATTCGACATGTTTTCTGAGAATATAACAAAATAACATAGTCGATATTTTCAGTTTTAAAGCTTACCAAAATTGTTTAATAAAAATATATACTAACTTAGTCATCAAGTAAGCCTTCTAGCAGTTTTTTTATGAGTTTCACAATATCGTCGACAAGTAGTCAATAATTTAATAATTTTTTTTATTCAAATATTTATAAATTCGTTATGATATAAAAAAATCTTAAGTATCACAGTTTTGTATTTACTTGCTTAGGAAATGATTTTTTATAATTGGATTGAATGAAAGAGAATAATTGAAAAACACATTATGAAACACAGAAATGATTTTTTTTCATAAGTTTTAACTTAATAAGCTGTCATGATAAAATAAATATCAGTAATATTTATTCCATGAATTTATATAGTAAAACCTTGGGTATGTGAATTAAAATATAAGGTGTTTATAAACATTGTACATTTAGTTTTCACTCATAATATGTTATCTAATGAATACGCTCAATCTACAGTAATTGTAAGATTATATTCAGTACTCACTGTTGCTTCTTTTCGAGTTTCATAAACAGGGAGCTGATTTGAATTGTTACTACTTTGAAATGGATTTCAATTTATTAATGTTTGAACCAGGTAGGCCAACCTGTAATATTCAGAAACATAATAAGCTGAAACACAATTTAAGCCAAGTGCTTGAGCCTCCAGTGCACCGCAAACTATCCCGTTATTCAGGCCGAGCCCGGACCTCACCTTCGCCGGGGCAGGTGGTGATAGAAAGCCTAGTGACTGGAGGTGATTGATTGATGAGGAACAGTGACAAAAATGAATGGCTCTGCCACGGCTGGAAATGTATTGCTAGGGAGATAATGCTGACTTGTTCAGAAGGGACAAGGAGGCCGAGTGCAAACGTAATTTTGGTTCACGTTTAGAGCTTAAACCGTATTAGCATCAATTTATTCTGAATTCATCAAGTGCCTCTCCCTATCTTTGGCCAGCCATATATATATATATATATATATATATATATATATATATATATATATATATATATATATATATATATATATATATATATATATATATATATATATATATATATATATATATCTTGTTTAACAAGGTTTCTAGCTGAGACACAATTTCAAGTCTATACTTATACTGATCCAAGTCTGAGCTCGCTCATAATTTCAACATATGTTTGTTAAAAAAATACGTTTGAGCCTGGGATTTGGCTGCGAATGTGGAATAAATTTAAAATAAAATATGATGAAATATTTGCAAAATATCGTAACGTTCTCAAGGTAAATCACATCACGTAGTTCTGTCGGTCGGTCATGTTTGTACTATATCAAACTGTAAAAAAATCTAACAGCGAAGCATATAATTCTTCAAATAGAGAAAGGTCATGCAGTTTCCAAAAATATATATTTCACACCTTCAATAATAGTACACAGTTTGAATGAGTAGTTTTTTGTGTGACTCGATTAGCTAAATATTTTATAAATCGATTAGTCGGTAATTTTACTGCTACTTTATCTCATGCCAAGTTGGTAAAAAGAAAGATCTCAATTTTTAAAAAAAATATTTTAAAATCCAGCAGAGGCAAGGAGGCTTAATACGCCTGCTAAACTTGATTGGCCGAGCTCTCTGTAGACATCTCAGAAGATTCTCTCTGCCGCTAGCTGCAGAGAGAAAATCAAGCCACGATAAGAACCAACTTTCCAAGTCAGGGAATGAAAATTCTCGAACGGGTTCTCTTTATTCATTTTACGTATTATCCAAGCGTGGAAACTGCCTTACACGCTGAAAGCTCTCAAGAGCTTAATCTAAATCTTCGTGAGTTAAAAAGCATACTTTAAAAGACTTTTCAATCAGAGAAGCCAAACTAGTTTGTTATGGCTGAAAATAGTTTTTTTTATTATAAAAACATACATGAAAGCAGTACACATAAAAGTTACTTCAATACTAAAAAACCAGAATGTTTAAATTAGTATCATCGAATACAGCATTAGCGAACTTAAAAAAAAGTTTAATATTTTTATCGATTATTATATATTGTTATTGCTTAAAACTCGTGTCAAAATAATTCAAACAATTATGATACATTCACCGAGAAAAAAAAATTCTTATGTATTAACTTTATTACTATTTAATGTTTTTAATTCAATTAACATTTCAAATTCAAGGTCTCATGTTAATAAAATGAACTTATGTGTATTTTCTTGAATTGTGTTATCTTTACTCGTTGAGAAGCCAATTTACTATAAATTCATTGTATCAGCAATGTTTTATAATTTACGCGTTACATTTAATTTATAAACCCAAAATTGAGTCCAGTTTAGCTTATTAACACAATATTTATTTGATGATTAAAATGTCACCTGGACAAAAGGTATTAATTAATTTTACACATTGCAATGCAGCACGGACTGCAATATTACTGCAAGTATTTTAATGCTGCAATCTCATCTGAAACTCCTTTCAGCCGGACTCGGCCAGCTATTGGAATGTGTGCAATGTGCGCACAGAGGCAGTTTGCTGGGTGAAGCCTGAATTGCACAATACTTAATGATATCATTGAGTATCTGGGAATGATGTTCTAATGTACAATTAATTATTTGCACATCATTAGTTAGAATATACTAGCATTATTGATTATATTATGTCATCATAGGACATTAATAATTTCTGATAGTAAACACAGAAAGTAATTCATTACAACATGTTTTAAATGAACTTAAAATCTTAATACCAACATCTGGTATAAGTTTCTTAGAAATAATAAGCAACTATAATATACGTAATTTCATGAAAAAGTCTTATATTACCCTGAATTTTGTTCATTAATTTCTCAATTTCTCTGTAGACTCTCGTGATTGGCGTTTTATTTACGATCTCGAGAACTTTTACCTCATTAACGTAGAAAATCATAAGTGTGCTTGGCTTGTTATATTAAGACGAAATATAAACTGCATCGAGCATTATCAGATGAAATGTTTAAAAATAGTAAATTATGTGCTTTTGTTGTTAAAAAGCGAACACAAAACACACTGCAAAAATTCTGAACGATTATTAAGCAGGTTTTAGTTTATTTTTTCAAAAAATATTTCTTACATAAATTTATAAGTGAATAAAAAACCCGATTACGTCAAGTGTAAAAAAAATCTGGGTAAAGGTTTGTTTTTGTAAGTAAAGAAATGAAACAATAGACTGAAACAACAAATTGATTGGATGTTAAATTACCAATGAAAAGTTCATTGAATATTTTATTACTTAATCAAAAATGGTTTTATTTGAATAAAGGTAAATATATAAAAACAATCGACAATTTAATAAATTAAGATATTTTGAATGAGGGTAAATATGACATTTCTTATCTAGGTTAAAAAATACTAAATATTACATTCAAAATGATTTAACCAATGAACGAAATTTGGGACAAAGGTAAATGCTAACCTTTGATCATTCTAAATTTCATTTCATTTGTTGGATCTTCTTTCTAAATTCACAGTTTATACGGAGTTATTAGATTCCAGCCAGAGAAGATTAAAGACAAATACAAGGCGGTCGGACAAAGCCACGGGGAACATCTTTTTGTTGAATTTATTAATTATTACATTGCTTACTTTTCATTCACCCCTGGTTAATACTTTGTTGAAACATTTTTTGTGAATGATATTATTTATTGAAGTACCACATTGCTTATAAGTAAAACAGGTTGACTTTGGCCCCAAAATAATGCTTTTGGGAAATAATTTATTGCTATATGTACAAGTTAAGCAATTTGAAATCATACTGTACTCAATTTTGTGTAGTATTCATCATATTAACATAAAAAAACAACTAAAAAGACCTATTTATAATAATATGTCTTTATTAAGTTTAATTAGAAAATTAAAATAATTTGTTTACTGCATGTTTCCCATGTTGGATATTTTATAATATTTTTCAAATAAAAATTAAAGTTCATCGTTTTCTCGATTATCTCTTTCTTCTTGGGAAAATGTATCAATACTTTAAAATGAAGGCGTAATATTTTTTTGTGAAATACGCTATGTACTGTGTAAAAATTACGTTAGTACATCTGTTGCTTATAAATCGATACACGTACAAACAAGCCCTTCACATCGCATCAGACACATCCCCAATTACAACAAGAACCCAGCATGTATCTGTCCGGGGTTTTTGGCTTGCGGAAATCGTCGTTTTATCTCCCTCGCGTTCACACAGTGGTCCAACACGTAAGACTCCGGCTATCTCCTCGTGTCTGTGTGCACTCAGCCCAGAGCTGCCCCTATCGGCTCGACTTTCCTCTCGACGTCCGCGCTGGGAGGGTTTCCCCGAGTACGCCTTCGCCAGGCGAGAGATAAAGCGGGAGTGATGCCGAACTATCGGTCTGTGAAGTGGATGGAGAGCATTAGACTTACTGCGTTGCAAAGCGATTGAAAACATGGAAAAAAATTGAAATATTTATCATAGTATAAAACAGGGCACTTATAAAAACAATGACAGAATAAATAAGACAGGCAGATAATTATCAACGAAAATGACAAATTTTTGTTTGTATTGCAAAAGTTGAGTACGGTTTTATTTATTACTAGAAAAAAAAAAAATACTTTTCTATGACACAAAAATATATTACCGTGACCTTGAACTTCCGCATAATTAAAATAAAAATTTTGTTTTCGTGATATCGTAAAAGTATCGAAATAAAAGAAACTTCGCTTTATTTTAGCATACAAAACAAGGCATAAAATTAGTATTCATAACTGGAAAGTAATTTCTAATTTATGGCCATTTGGTCTCTCTCACTTGAAAATAATTTTAAAATAGTTGTCCCTAATAAATGATAATGTTATTCCGCGGTACGCAGGCCGGCGGCTGCCCGCCCCTGCCGCCGGGCACGACTTCTCCGAGTGATTTATATCTCGCTTTGACAGGTTTTGTTTATACCCATCCTTCCTCCGGCGGAGAGAGCGTTGAGACAATCTACAAACTTGTATCGCTGCCAAAAAATTGGCTTATTTGCAAAATTCTAAGTGAGTTTGTTGCGAGGAGTTTTCTGTTTGGAGTTTTTATGGTCCCTACGTGCGCAGTCACGAAGTTGGCGCTCTTGTGAGAAATATGAAAAAGTTCGGTCGAAGATTGATGATTTGTAAACGCCCGGGTATGAACTTGAAATATTCCCTTTCGGATTTGCAGTCGTGTTTTGTTCGATGATAATGCGGGGGAGCCTTTGTGGATTGATCGGAAATCGTGACACTGTACAGGAGAAGAAAACCACCCGCTCCTGTAGCGCACGGGGAACTTTTCAATCTGACACTTTATTAAATATTTGATTTGTGGGACATTTGCAGATTCAATTTTGTAATAATGAACGTATTTTCTTTACGCTAAACGTATAACTGTACTTCCATCAATAACCACACACAAATGCATTTAATATATATATGTTGATATTAGTAAAAAAAAAATTCTTTAGAAACAGGCAGGACTTATAAATCGTGGTCAGTTTTATTTGGTGGCTAAATAGTTCATATAAAACACATATATCATGTGGTAGTAGCTTTACTTTATTCCATACCAAGCATTGATAACAATGAGTCTATTGCTCGCATGCGAATAATATAAAAAAATATATTATGTAATTTATAATATTTACGAGAAGGCGTTCCCATTTAAATGATCTATTTATAGCGACATATGACGCTATTTAAAGCATGATAAATGTGTTAGCTCAAAGAGGTAAATATAAAAACTTTTTTTTTTTCTCTTGATGTAATACTTTATGGCTCAAAAGCGCGGGTGATAGTCTTTTAGAGGGTTTTTTTGTGTATTTACATTTTAGTAACAGCATTTATTTTTTTAACTTAATATTATTTTACCTACCATATTTTGTAACTTTAATTTATTTGTTTGTCTTGAAATTGCGTCCTTAAGTCAGCTTTTGTTTTTTTAATAAAAAATACAACAAATTGTTATTAATTGATTACTCACCTCTCCAATACACGACTAAAACAAATTATACTGTTTTAAAATTATTTATTCATATATAATATCGGATGTCTCTCGTTTTTTCTCAAACTTCTTTTACAATTTTTTTTGTACGGTAGCGATTTTCCATTTCATAACTATAATCGTGAGCCTACACAATTTATCTTAATATAATCGCTAATTTAAATATATTTTTTTAAATTAAAGAGCCTCAATTGTGAATGCCTGGATTTTAATAATAGAATAGGTATGTATTAATATAAAATATTTCAGTCTCATATTGCAACGGTCTGAATTGACTGGCTCGCTACGTGACCTGCCGTTGGCAGTCTTTCGTAATACAGTGACTTTCAAAACAAGTTTCATTGAATAATTACTATTTTTTATTGAAAACCGAAATTTGATAAAATATTAATAGAGATCCACGTTTGACTTTATTCATATATGAACAAAACAAACCCAAAATAGTTTATTTTGCTGTAGGTAGATATAACACACAGATTCTAATTACATTCTCAATTTTCCTGGTGGTTTATGTGTATTATAAAGATTTGAATTGTAGCTTAACTAGAGAGTAACAATGGTTGAATTTGATGTGTTGTTCCACAAAAAATGATCTATGATATTTCTTGTCGTTTCGTGAGTGAATTGATTACCCTTAAACGAATTAGTTGCGGTTTTCAAAATACCAACTTATAATATAAAACTTCGTTCTTCCAGCCGATGCCTATGGGCAATGTATTATATGGAACATCACGTGCCTATATCGGCCTTCAAACATTTGCCAATAAATTTCGTGGTGTCGCCTCATGTGTTTAGTATTCAGGGGAATGCTTCTTTGTGTATTTTGCCGCCGGTCAGAGGCTGCGTATAGGGGTAGATATTGCAGCGCAAAATACAAAAGAGTTATTATGCTGGTATTGGAGATAAGCAGTTATTGGTTATGAAAACTGCTTCATATTCCACTATATATATATTGGTTCCATTTTATTACTAGACGGGTGCCCGTCAAACATGACGGGACTTTTGCGAATAAATGGCTTTTATTGGTGCCTTGAATGCTATTCATATGAAATATAAATACAAATAAGATATATTTAAATGTTATTGATATAATATATCCTAACCTGAATGATGTTTATAGAAGAAATCTCAGTACCAACAATTTACTCAAAATGTTGGAATTGAGATTGCAAACGAATGTTCAAATTGTTTAAATTACTTGAAGCGTTAGTTATTCAAATAAGAATCGATAATAAAAAAACACAAATATTTAAAAAAAAAAAAAAATTCTCAAAAATTCTTTTGAGAAAAAGAGTATATCTTAAATTGCATTTTTTTCTACACATTTGGATAATTTTAAGAAAAAAATTCCTAAAATATGGAGGAAAAAAAAAATAATACAAAAAAAAAAATATTTGGAACAGGCAAGAGCTCAAAACATAAAGATTATCTTGTCAGAACGGAGATCGAACCAAAAACCTGGGACGAAGAGCCTAATAACTGAACCTACAAGGCAATTTTTCTAAACTATATAATGGTATATAAATAAATCGTAAAATTTCATATTTTATAAGGATCAGTAAAGCATTTTGTAATATCTTTTCCACGTACCATTTTATCTAAAACGTTGATCTCTTCTTTGATCTTTCATATTTGGACATCTGAAAATGTTCTTTAATATGTATGCATACTTGAGTGGAAGTCTGTTCAACGCATTTACTTCAATACATACGAAGTAATTGGCAAGAGCTTTCTTCAGATAAGTATGAGAATTTCTTGATGCTTTTCTTTAATATTTAAAATTGAGACCTTTTATTTACCGTTCATGATTTGAAATGTATGATGTGATATTAATATGACAATATACGGTCGAATAATGTGTTTATTATAACTATTTGGTATACATTCATCAAAGCGACCTTATAAGTTTAACGTCTGCATCCACTTTAAATTGATCGATAATATTCATTTTATAAAGCAGAATAATTTTAAATCTTTTTACGTTTATTTACCAAATAATAAAAAAAATTAATATATGCAAAACCAAAACACATGTGCAATAGATTTTGATAACATATTTAATAAATCCAAATTTATTACGCATACAAGTTATTTGTGGTCATTAAGCGTTTTTTGAGCTATCGATTCACATCTAAAACGGCAAAAATATTCAATAGGTTTATTTAATAATGATGTGTGATTTGATTACGTGTTGGCTACAATTTAAATCAACAGAACTGATTGTTTATTTGTTGCATGAGGGGCATTACCCTACGTTCAAGTACACTCATTTGAATATTTAGAGACCCCCAAACGATATTTCACAATCTCCGTTTGAAAAATTATACCATTATGCAACCATAGAAATACCAGAGTATTACCCTCGGGTATTTTTATAAGGGAAGACCCGAGCGGGCTATATATCACGCGGGGCTCTGGAACACGCATTCAGTCAAACAGTCGATATTTCTTCATATCACTTTCATTTTCCAGTCCATTTGTGTATGGCGAGGCCGCCAATACTGGGCCAAGAGCCGTAAGAAATGTGATGGATTATCTTATATTCACCCTGCAAGGGCAGTGCTTGTGCCCGTACAGAGTAATCAAATATCACTTTGATAAGGAAAATAAATTATCAAACGAGGCGATCGTTTGATCGTGGGAATACTAGAAACAGAAAAATGATTTATTCCTAAATCGTGTGATTGCATGAATTAAAAAAAAACTGGAAAAATGCTGCTTTGTATAATTCCAAAATGGTTGGCCGATCAGTAGACTTTATTTTGGCGACATTATTTCTAAATATGTCTACAGTTGTTCTCACAAAAAATAGCTTTGTAATAAATAAATATTATCATTTTTTAAACTGAATTAAGAAAAATTTAAGGAAAGTTATACTTATAATATCATATAAAAAAATAAATAATATTAAAATGTTATTTCTCATAAGAGAAGGCTTTATAAAGGGGTTTGTAGTGAAGCTATGCTTGTTCTAAAGCTCTTGTAATCTGAAACTCACTCATTAAAGATTGAAGGCATTTTGGTAAAACATTCAGTGGTAAATACCTACATATTTTAAGATGCCTATCTTACACTCATTTTTTATGAAAAAAAACAAGTCAATATATCTGACTAAAATTTATTGATACAAATGTAATTTAAAAAAATTATATCATATGTTTTGTAAATAAAAACCAGATTTACCATGAGATTTGTGAAATCTATCTTTTTATTTCATCACTAAGGTTGAAAATAAATGAAACACTCTTAATTTTAATTCACTTTTAATGACAGTAAAAAAAAAATATTTTATGCATGCAAAATGATTACTTAGAAAATGAAATTGAAAAAGACTATGAATTTGCGAAAAAATCAATAAAACAGCAAGGGACTTTTAAACTCCGTAGGCGACTGTATCTACGTTTTTGTTGACAAGAAAATGTAATTTCCCTAGATAGTTACCGAGTAGAAAAATAGAACTTCTTATAAAAAAATAAATGAGATTCTATCGCTACACTATTATATATTATTTAATTAAAATAAAAAGAAATCTTGTGTATATTTACTATATATAGATAGTCAATTTGTTAAAATTGTAAAGGCAGTCGGTTGCATATAAGGTCATGTATTGAAAATTAAATAACACTATTGAAAATTTTTTTGTTAAAATAATTTGCTATCAAAAATATAAATCGAAGCCAGATACATATAAATAAATGAAAATCATTTTCTTTACCCGCACCCAGAAGGTATTTAATTTGTTTTAAGCCTGTATGGGAATTTATTCACGGCAATTATAACGACAAATGCATTGTTTGCACAGTAATGTTTGAGTCATGTTCAGTATAAACAAATTATTCTATGATAAAGGCTTTTAATTCTATAAAATGAGTTCGTATTATAATTTATTACAATGAATATGCGAGTGCATTATCTAGAAGTTTCAAATATTAATAATCCATCAACGAAAATAATTTTGATTTATTTGCTTTACAATTCATAGAAAATCATCAGATAACATTATATGTTTCTTTGTATTAGAATTATCTCATGTAATTTCTAGTGCTAGAATTCCTGCATCATAAATGATAACTATTTGTCTGCCAACGTAATAAATGCAAATTGATTAATTTACATTGCCAAGCTCACTCTACAATCTTGCCTAGTATCTCGCCTCATTTATTTATAGAAAATACGTAAAGGAGAAGCAGCTCATAGCGCGTAACATAATATTGGTAGACATGACGTACCCTTCCAGATATATGACTTAGAGTCACACAAGGGATGGAAAAATAAACTCGGGGTTTTTTCGAGTACCGTTCCCTTGTACCTGACAGGCATCAAAAAATGCGAAGCCTCTTGACGTAAATACTGAGGGAAACGTATTATCTTGTTTCTAAAGAATAATATAATACAAGCCGTAAGATCTTTATGTTGTAATAATATTTGATATATGATACGTTACGCCATTACAGGTATTATATTGTTAACATGTTCACTTTGTTGATTTGAGTGTCTTCAGAAATATTTATGGGACAGAAATAAAGATAAGTGGATCTTTTAAGTAAAAAAAACGCACTTTTAAGACACCTCACTTATTAAAGTTACGCCATCTTCCAGGCACTGACTATGGGTATTTTGCTTGCATAGTAACTTTTTGATAAATATGATTTTTAATTGGAGATGAACTTAGAATAATGAACTTACTATACACTTTAAAACTTATTACAATGAATACGTAAGTGAAAATTTTCATTGCAGCCATAACCATTCAAGCAAAACTGCCATGTAATATCTTGGTAGCTCACTCACTGCCAATTAATTTTGTCTGTCGCATCGACGTGAATTAAATATTTTATCAAATCAATACTTAAATCAAAATATTGGAATTCAAACACGCATTAGAAACAGTAATAAATTTCAGTAACAATAATCTTGAACCTGTAATAAAGTATTTTTCAATTAATATGCATTACTTAATTTAAGTCAGTAAGCATCTATATTTTGATGAGCTTCGATGAGCTATCAATTTATAAAACACGCATTTGTTGTTCTGGTATATCCGTGACTATGTGAATGTGGCTCTTCCCCGAATAAATCGACCGCTGAAATATCAATCGATCGAGACGTGCCAGAGGGTTGAATTAGACGTTTCCTGTTTTCTCTCGCCTCATTGTTCCGATGCCTTTGCCAGGAAACGCATTCCTTCCTGAACCTTCCAGACAAGCCTCGGGCCAGAATTACACAGACTACTTGATTTATTATGGCGAATGAAAGAAATGTAAAGCGACTGAAAGAATAAATAAAAAGAAACAGCGATGAAATATACCTAGGTATGTGAATATAGTTGTGTATGAATATAAATAATATGTTTTATAACCTTTATGAATAACACAAAAGGAATTTTCGCGTCATTCTTTTTTTGTTATATCGTATTATAAGATAAAATAAAATTTAGGAAATTATCAATATTGAAAATGACAATTAAAACTGCAAATTAATTTGGAAAACAACATGAACTGTCGTCAGGTCAGTAGAATGGATAAAAATTCTATGGGATTGTTAAATATTTTTTATCAAATATATGTATATGAAAAAAACATGACTTGCTTATCTGTCTTCATTATAAAAAGTCATAGTTTCATATATTTTATACTGAGACCAAATATACGCGTAATTATGCAAATAATCAAACGGTACTTTGATATAAACGTATTCAAATTAATTAAAAATTACAATATTAATGTTATTAACGCACATTAATCATAAGGTAGAAACAGTATGGTGATCGACAATTTCATTCTAGAGAAGCCACAAATCTTCATCAATTGATATATAGCAAAATAATGTAATTAAATTCAAAATTACAGGTGGTGACATTCCCTCTCCTGTCTTGGATCGTACAATTACCTTAACTGTTCATTAAACGCCACTAACAACTATTATTTAGTGCCTGACAAGAAATAGTTAGTTAACGCGTTGTCATTTACTACAATATAATAAATATTCTTCAAGAATAAGCACACTCTTTACAAACAAACTTAAAGATAACTTCTAGAGTATGCATTGATTTTTGGTGTTTAGCTATATTTTTAGTTGAAATTCTGATGATTTATTCCCAGTACTAAGATCAACCCCTAAAGTCAGCACCAATATCAGTTATAATGATAAAAGTAACATTGTATTCAGTCTTCACTTTGAGTTTATTATATTTTTTGCATGACTAGTTTCGACCAAATAGACTAGGTCATCATCCGATGCATAACTTAACTAAATGTGAAGATAGAATACAAAGTTACTTTTATCATTATCAAATACCTTTTCCCTCAACAAAAACAATATCAGTTCGTTAAAGCCGAAAACATCGACTAATCAATTTTGCAGATCTTAATGCTTTTATCTGTATTTTTTCAAATTTTTAAAACAATATGGTTTATCGTAAAATCTGCTATTATTTATATTCTATTGATACAATTACATAAATAATTAATCATCCTAAAATTTTTTTTAAGTACTTCTGTTCAAACAATACGTATCTGCATACTTTTACATATATACTTAATAAAGTTTTCAGTACGCTTCTGAAACAGGATGTAGTACTAGAAACCGACCGGAACCAGGAAGGTTTTACGCAAGAATGAAGATTGTGTTTTCGTCATTATCTGCTCTAACATATTATTTCAGACCATTGGTTGTAGGCTGCCATAACTTAAGTTCAGCCCGCACGCCCGGAATATGAATCCAAAATCGAGAACGCTCCGAGGCTAAGTCGTTAATTATTCACATTTCGAAGGCGGAAATGAAAATAATTATTTCATTTAGGTGTAATTAACTCGGAAGTTTGCAGTGAAAAGATTGCGAATGAAAACTTCAAAATCAGCAAACTCTACCCTTAACGAGTCTTCAGACATTTTATTCCCGAGTCGGGCGTTTTGCAAAGTTGTTCAATTTCAACAAATTCTTTGGAAATTGTCGGGACGCATTGAGCTAATTTCCCTAAACCTCCGTGCCAGGCCTCAATCAGATCAGCAAACAAATTGATTTCTATTCAAGTCGATGAAGACAAGCGATACCAACCAGCAATAAATCTTTCGATTCATTATAATTATAAAGTAAAAAATGTAGTACAATCATGTATTTTTAAGCGCTTGAACACCTATAGTTAAGGAAAAAATCATCATTTTTTAATACAACGATACTGTATTTGCGATAACGATAAATAAACGAATACTGTGTTTGCAAAATTATTTACATAATTAAAAATGTATATATATATATATATATATATATATATATATATATATATATATATATATATATATTATGTTACACAATGTATTAATTTTGCGATTCAAGAAATTGTTTTCGACATTTTAACTATTTCTTTAAATTACAAAAATAATACGCTGATGGTGCAATTAACAAAGACAGTTAATATCTTTTAAACCACATTTAATGCTTAGAGATTTCTTTGTAATATCTAAGCAAAAGTTTATAAGAAATTTACTATTTTTGACAGAGAGTACTTAGTGGAATTCCATTTTAATATTTTTGTGTAAAATACTTGTGTTTTTACAAGTTCGTTTTTATTTGTGACCGGTTTCGCCAACCTTTCACCATTATCAAACAGAGTGAGATTTAGCAAATAATCAATTAGGTAAACAATTGTTTACCTAATTGAGTAGAGGTTGTTGGAAAGAAAGAGAGTGATTGTCAGGTGGTGAGGGCTTATGTGATTTTAATGTACCTGACAAGTGGAGGATTCTATATAATTGCAAATTTTTGTGAACAAATGTTTTTATATTAATGGGGTAATTATCTAAAGTAGTGGCTTTGGGGTGTAGCAGCAGTTATCCTGTGTAAGAGTTTGTTCTGTAGTGTGTTTATTTGTAAATAATAGGTTTTTGCGTTTTTTAAAGATGTGATTTAGTAATAGGGAATAATAGTGGAGACTTATTGAAAATAATCTGGTCATTAAGCGGGTGTGTTATCTTTTATGCGATTGATTTCTAAAATCTCTTGGCAATCGAGTTTTGTGCCTTCATTGTTAAAGTCTTCTGGTTAAAGTCGAGCTTATTATCAGAGAAACCGGTCACAAATAAAAACGACCATGTGGAAAATCAGTCAAGTATTTTACTCAAAAATATCAAAAGTTTATACTCAAAGCACGTTTGAACTGGAAGCTCACAATAAGCCGTGCAACCATACAATACACCACCGAGCACGACAACAATTCAGAAACCGCCCTCGAGCAAGTAACAACCCCGCATGGAGTGACAGCCTGCATTAGGCTGCAGTCAGCACCATCTATTGTCACGTGACAGGCCGTGACGCGAGGGCTGGCGTGACTTCGGCCATCCCTCGCACCCCCCACTGTGACATGACTGGATATTTTATACCCCGTCATAATTTGGATATGCAATGGAAATAGCCTCACGTTTGACAGCCCATTGATATAATATTTAGGGTGATTTATTAACATACCCACATTAACGTAATTTCTCCAAAACTCACCCTCTCATATTGACCCTCTAATAAATGACCGTAAATGTGTTAATACAATACCATTATAATAAAATACTGCATGGCGACCTTATTATACATTCATACTAAAAAAAATATTTTAGAATTAATAAAAAAAATATAGTTTTTATCACAGCAGTAAAATAAATATATATTAAAATGTTTATAAAAATGCCTTATTACACTTATTTTCTGAGCAATGTGTATTTTTATGCAATAAAAAATTATTTTAAAAAAATATATACTTTTTGATATATCTGTTTTTATCAACAAAAAAACTGCCAAAAATTCTAATAAAACTACTGATTTGTCGAAAAATATTTCACAGCAATATAACTTTTTTTTGTAATTTTAAACCACACATGAATTACAATGATTCTAATGTTGTTATTTTGTTTTATTTCAGGTAAGTGATCAGACAAGAGCTATTTTTTTATATATGAAATCGTAAGTACATTATGAAATTTACATTTTTCATTTTAAAATGTTTAAACAACATTTAAAAATATATGAAGAATAAAATATATTTTTATTTTACGTAGACCTCTCACAGTTACTTTGTTAAATAAAATATCAAAGAAAAGAGACAGTAATGTTGGAATTATAAAATGTGACCGCTTGAATATAATTAAATTGTATTTTTTATGGTCTTTACAACATAACCATTTATTTTCGTTTTAAAAGGGCTCAAATGAAAAGGAGCAGTCACGTACACGAATCGGCGCATTAAAGTAGAACTCGTCCTTTAACATGTCTTGGAATATTAAAACAGATGCGATTAACGAAAAAATATTACAGCTTTGCGTGCTTATATTAACATCATCAAAAGAATACAAAATTAAAATACAACATCTGAATTTATACCCCTAACATCATACAATCACAACATTTCATATTTTATTTTAAGCCTTTGTATTTAATAGTGCAAATAGGATGTGAACCCACATCTCCTTGTCGCAGATAGATATTGTACCAAATTCAATGACAGTGGTTCTGTAATTCTATATAAATCGATTCATTAAAAAATATTGCTCTGATGAACTTAATTTAGACAGGCAAGTACTCTTGTATAGTATTCTTAATAAGCTTTAAAGCACAAATATTTCATTTAAATTCTCACAACATTAAATAAATATGCAAGAATAATTAAACCACAGCAAGTTGGAAATAATAACGAAGGAATCACTAATTCATATACTATTCGTGGGTAAATTATGGCTTAAAAATTCCCTCATAGGAAGTGCTTATTTTTGAGAGGGTATTTGTAATGTACTTGGATAAAAATAAATTATCTCGTAAAAAACCTTGCGTGCTAAAAATACTTCATATTTTTTCCGTAATAAATTTCAATTATGCGAGTCTAAAGCGAGAAAGATATTTTCAGCTAAAAATGTAGGATGTCTTCTTTTAAAAAATGTTGAACCAGCGGTGCGAATAAGAAATTTAAGGATGCAGCCTAGTGCTTAAATTTTCTAAATATTATGTAAAGTGGAATAGAACTGCTCTCTTCTCTTAAACATGTTGATTTATTTGTATTATTTTTTTTTTAAGTAAATATAAGCACATTATTCATATGAAGAAAATTGTTATACAAAAAAAAACATTGCTTGAAAAAAAATTGTAAGTTTTATAGTTAAACAAAAAAAAAATTAAAATAAAGCTTTAGTAAAATAGTAATTGTTAAACAAAAATTCCGATTATAAAAATGCTAATGAACATCTCTAAAAAGTGCGAAAACATATATTTTTTTAATTTATACCAATAAAACATATTCGGAGCTAAAGAACCATTTATGCTTAAAAAATAAATTTTTCATTGAAAATTAGATTGAATATGTCATGAGATATGGGAAAATGTGTAAAATTTAGCAAATTATTAAAAAGTATGAAATCTGGTAACATTTGAAAACTAGATGCACTAATTAATACTCGTAGGATCTTTTGAACTTTCAACCGCGGTTGAAATTTATTTGTTTATACATTTAATGAAATTAAAACGGTCTTTGAAATTCAGCCACAAGTGAAGGCATTGAAATTGTCAAAAATTGGGTAAACACTCTGCCTTTAGAAATATTAACCAACGCAAACGTCCTTTCAATATGGATTAGGGGTGGCGGAAGAGCCGAGATCCTGAATTTTTAAACAAAGAAACCCTCCGAGAACAATTCCCACTCCTCGCTCGGACGTTCAAGAGGAAATGAATTCCTTCCGTTGAGATAATATCGTCAGCCCATGCCGCATAGCAACTTTTGTGGGGAAATCAAAACAACCTTCTATACAGTTCTCCACCACAGATCATTCCATATATTCCAGGTCTGAATTTTTATTCATTTTTTTAAAACATTACTCATATTTATTTCACTATCCGGATATAGCCAAGTAAAGTGTTTGAATAGACCTCAACTGAATCCACTATATTTATTTGTGTCTTCAACGGATTATTCAGGATAAGTGACGAGATAATTTTACTGAAATTAATTTGTCACATACTCGTAGTTTATATTTGAAAAAAACCTGTAGTGCACATTTTTAATTTATAATGAATGACTTTATATCCTCAAAGGTTTGTAGGTTTTTTAAATTTATTTTGTTTGTTTGTTTATAGTCATATAAATATCGCAAATAGTTTTTTTTGTTTCTGAAGATTTTATTATATATTATTATAACTGCAGCATACATTTTTCTTAAATTAAAATATATAATTAATGGATATATTTATTTAATAACTTTCAAATTTGAATAAAAGCAATTTTTGATTGTATTTAAAAAAAATGGTTTGATATTATTTACATTTTAACAAGCTGTGGAAGCTATAAAACACATATGTTGTAATGTAATGTAAATTGAATTTTTACTCTTACAGACATAGTGTTCTAACAAAATGCTTTATTTTGCAAGTCTTGTTTAATATAGACACCTCGATTACATTTTAGCATAAAACGATTGAATTTCTTGATGAGTTTTACTGCTACAGTAGTAGAAATAACTTGAATACCAGGCTGAGATATCCAATAGATATAAGCTCAAGCTTCGTCTATACATAAAATTAATTTATATATATAATATCTTTATTTATACAATTCTGTAGACAGTCAAACAGCTATCGATTAAATCGTATAACGAAATAGAATTTATATGTAACATAGCATAAAAAATCTAAATGAAATTATCCTAGCAATTCGTAACGCAAGCTTTGCACCCCTGTCCCAAAGAAGACATTTAAATGAAAGTTTACATAGATTTACGCTCTCTCTCTCTCTTTCTCTGATAATAAGGCCTACCCCGGAAACGCAACCCTCTCCACGAAAGCCTCAGAGGAAGGACGGGCGAGGGCTCTAGCATTCACGGCCAAATTAGGGGATGAAAGCGAAGAAGGGCCTTTGCGTTTTTACTAATCGCCTTATTAGGGTATGTGGGACCCCGTATTACTTCCTGGAGCCTTTTTGTTACTTTGTAGGTGAAGGTTTTAAGGACCTTGGATATAGAAATTTACGTTGAATGGTTTTTGGATATGCTAGATTTTTTTTGCTCTACTTTTTTCATGAATGTGTCACTTTAGTTTCTAGAAATAGAACATAAACTGTTCTTTTTCGATGCGAAACATGCGAGGCTCGGAGCGCTTTCTCTTGTTACGTAATATGATTTTAAGGAAACTCTTTTAAAGCATTTTTTGCTTCTATATCTTTTGTAAAGTAAAATTTGCTTTTGGTTGTATCCAAAAAGCAAGCGTAAAAGTAAATCTTCATTGTTATTAAAAAAAAATGTAAGAACTGAAAAATTCTGTTTGATCTTCAGGAAAACCACCTAGATGAGAACATATTTTATATATTATTCCTGAGGTGAAACTACGGATATTAATATCTGAAACTCAGTCTGCGAAAACTTTCCTTTAATTCAAAGTACTCCAAACTTGTTTCGAAAATACTTGTTCATACGGTGACGTGAAGCAATTTCGAGAAGGTGATATGCGTGGTGCTCGTAGAGGAGATGTATGGAGGTAAACTACTTCGCCCGGGTACCTACAACGATCTGGGTCAGTGAAACGAGCTCGTATAATAAGGTGATATGCTTAATAGTTATTGCAAAACTATGCAACGTAATTCCATACAGCAACATAGAAAAATGCAAAAGGCTTGTTAAGTATTGTATTTATATCAGTTTTATCTCTTACATATTCAAATCAAATAAACATATTCCATATATTAAGAAAGTAAAAAATAGGATCTGAGAAATGACTGAACATAGTTCTTATTGATATTATTTTTTCCCTACAAGAATATACTTTTTGGCTTCTTTTTTTTGATGGTTAAAACCTGAATTAAAGTAGGGAAACTGGGTAAGATGTTGCTTAACATATTGGCATGCATTTATTGATTATTTCTGAGTCAGACCAAAATTAATATACAAAATATTTTCCAAAACCTCTACAATGAGGAATCATTCTAGTCTTGTTTTTAGACATAAAATATACGTATGTCTATTTTTTGGATCGGACGTCAATCAGATGCGTATTTATTTCCCATTACGGGTTTATTATATTACTAATATGATTAGGCACATTAGTTCATACATAGAAGATGATTAAAGAAACTCTTAGAAAAATATCATAATATTACATTTATTTCAAAACATAAATTAATTCAATACATAAATATATAATATTGGTTGGCCTGGGCACATTGGTTTATATGTAGATATGATTGTTAAAAATTCTCGAAAACGGAAGTGATTCGTTAGTACAAGGGTTAGTACACCGGCCATGTAAGCCAGGGGATGTGGGTTCAAATCCCACACAAATCACGATGATATTTTTCTGAGAGTTTCTTTAAATCATCTTCTATATATGAACTAATGTGCCTAATCATATTAGTAAATATAATAAACCCGTAATGGGAACAATTTAAAATTTTATGTTGCTACTGCAAGTAACCTACATACATAATAATACATTCAGAAAACTCGAACTTTCAGGTTGGGAATCAGTAACGCCTACCGGTGGTTCGCGGCTGTGCCCATTTTTACCCTGGACGCAAACCACAAAACGACGACCCCCGCGCACCCTCACTCGTCTGGGGGTCGTGACGTCAATAGTTGTGGGCGGGCGGGGGTGGAAACTGGTACAGACGCGACCACCACCAGGCGTCGGGCGGAATTGAAAAGAATTTAAACTGCAAACTTGAACGTCACCCCTATAATTGCTAGTGTCTCTCTCAGATCCGGAGGGTTGCCCCATGCTCTACAGTTTTTTTTTTGTAGTTGTTTTTTTGAAATCCCATTTTACACCACTTTAAAGTTGTGCGAGGTTTGTTGTTATTTGAAAATCAAAGTATTTTGTAATATCAACAGATTGTTTTATTTTAGTTTCTGTGCAAATATTTAACACGCTTATTGTTATTATATTAAATATACCCGGCGCGTGCTTCTACGCTAAATACAGAAATAAAATACTTTTTTTATTTAATCGAAAAAAAAAGAAGGAAATTTTGTTTATTTAATAACTTTTTTATCTTAATGCAAGCGGATATATTGAGTTTTTTTCGGTAGGTGTGAAAACATAAAGATTTTTCGGCGTTTCAACTTTGGGGCAAGCAACATAATAGGAATGTTGCGAAAAACAGGAATTTTTTAAGTTTAAACCAGCAAAACTTAGCGATTGGCCTTGAGCCTTGTTGATAATTATGGCAAAAGCCGGACGCATTGTACCATAAACTGTAATCGCTTGAAATCGAAGGACAAATCGTTTGAAATCATTGTTTTAAAGCTTAGCGCAGCCATATAACCGCCGATTTTTGAGTTTGTGTTTTATATATATAGATAACCCCTAAATTTGAAAATCAATTAATAAATATAAATTATTATTTCTAACTATGCTAATTATTTGACAAAAAAATATAATAGGGCTCTTATTTATTTCTGTCTATATATAATTGACATCTCCTTCAATTAGCAATTGCCAACTCTTAATTAACCAGCCTGGCTTATTTTTTAATAATCAATAACACGGGTAATGGCCGATTCTAAGTGCGTTCATAAAAGTCAGCTTCATCAATAAACACGATAATTAAACAGCCCGAGTAGGCTAAACAAATTTGAGTACACGGGCATTAATAAAATTCCCAAAAACCGAAACCTTTCATCATTATGTCTACGGGCAGGGCGGCTCCTTCATAAAAACGGACCGGGCGTCTATTAACATCATTAATTACTGAAAATTACCCAACACTTGTTGCCTGCAAAAGGCCGGATGCGGAGCCTCCAGGCCGGCGACTGAAAACTCAGCTGGAGATAGTTGCGGGCGGCTGAAGGGGCCGGTGTGGTCGATTCTGGTTTCAGACCATTGTGTTTTGTTATAAAATACGTCACTGTGCTTTTAAATATTGTTAGAGAACAAGCTATCATTATTTAAAAATGATTTTTTTTTCAATGTTTCAGATAGTTTTATAAATTATTTCTTATTTTGCATAATTAATACATATTGAGTATTTTGAAACGCTCATCGTAGAATACAATAAATAATCTCAGTGGAATTACTTTTAGCTTGAACGATGAGTATGATTAACACTGAGATGATTTTGGGTAATAACAATTTAACTATATTACTTATTGATAAATGCCATAAGATTTTTTAGATATCTTTCAAACAACGTGGAAAATAAATACGTCTATAATATGAAATGCAAATAAAACATTTTTTGATTGAAAAATAATATTTAAACATTTGGGCTTTAACGTTAAATATGAATAACCCAATGGATACAAGATCTGAAAACAAAAAAAAAACTTTAATAAACAATCAATAAATTTGCTTATTTTTTTCAAATAGATTGTAATATTTTTTAGAAGTATATTTGAAAAAAAAATATTTTAACTAATTTTCATATGTACAAAATAGGTGAACGATTTATGTAGCGGATACAATCGTTTGATCAATTAAAAGTTAATTGTAGTATTAGATAATTCTACCCAAATCAGCATAATTGATTGACCAGCAGAACTAATTTATTAAATATTCAAACTAATTCAATAAAACGCCAACATTACTTCCCTCTTACACTAATCTACGCATCTAATCGCTTACATCGACCATCACACCAAAAGCGCCAGCACCAGCGCTGGGGGCAAAGATCCTTGATTGAAGGCTGCCGTTAGGCGCCGGAAGTGGGCATTGGAGGCTTTATTGGCTAAGAGGGAAGCACTCACGAACTGCGAGGGTGCAAATTAGCACTGTGATATGCTACCCTCTTTATGTGTTGACTTCTTGCGCTTTTTTCAGGGGCGATCTTGGCTAGGCGATGTGTTTGTAATTATCGGCCTATTTGCTCCTCTTTTATTTGTAATAAAGGTTGAGTGAAGTGAAATAAGACAGACGGGGTCGTTAGACTTTGAAGGGACGCCAGGGGGACGTGTAATTTACATTTTTGCTTACCTACTGCATTTCAAAGATACTTTGTTAGAGTTATCTGTCCGGAATTTAATCAGTTACATTCCTGAACTTAAAACGGGGGCTTGAAAAATGCTGCCCATTAAGTTTTCCATAAATACCCTTTGTATATAAAAAAAACTTTCGGGCTTTCTTTTTTATGCAAGAATTGCATTAGCTCATAAAACAATAAAATTATTACTTATTTGGGCAAAATTAAAAAAAATCTTATTTTTTATCGATTGCACACACAATTTGTAAGCATGTATTTTTTATTAATATTTGCTTTGATAGAGCAAATCAAGATTTTGATAAAAAAATCTTTTGCATTTTATTTCCCTTGAAACTTAGACAATTCCTATCACCAAACCATTTCAAATATTGTGTCTTATAAAACTATGAAACCACTATTCGCCATGTAGGTGTATTGTCACAGGCTTGTAAAACCATAAAATTACATTTACAATCCATAAAAACTACGCTACACCAATTTGGTAGGTCTTTAAACAGCTTTAACTTCCAAAGAACAACTTCTTTATATTTTAGTGCAGTGTTTTACAACAGTGCCTCGGTCGGCATGTACAGGGTGAGCCGTAAAAAGTTTCCACTTATATTTCCCTTATTTATAGCAGAAGAATCACGAAAGTTCGACACCCAGCTAGGGTGGCTATCGCAAACTATTGGCAAGCTAAAAAAGAACCACCTATAAAACTTCAGTTATAATTCACACTTTATGGAAGGTATCAAAAGTTTCATTAAATTTATCTCTTTCTTTGGTATACGCTTTTCACTTATTTCGAAGAGCTTAATTTAAGACCCTCCCCTTAGCCATAACCGCCAAGTATTGGCGAATTGGCGCAGCTAGAAGCTGTCATCGGCTGTATTTAATGGCTTTATAGCTTATTCATACAAATAATAAAGGAACAATGTCAAGATCTTTGAAATTAAAAATGTTGGAAAGCATGAAACCACTATTTAACCAAAAACATAAATAAATTTTGAAGCTTCGCTTATATCGCTAAGCACATATCATATTTATTTCTATTAAAACTCTTTTATGAAAAATATATTGATTTAATGACATTATTACCTCTCGGATACTGACAGTAAGTCTGTATCAACGAAAATCGTTGTTTTCTACCCTAGGACCTCTCATGCTGTATCAGCCTTACTAATACCACTCTTCTATCGAGCAGGAGGATGTCCTATATTAACTAGACAATTCAAGGTTGCCATCTGATTTTTTTATTGTTTTAACAACCATTATTTATTTTTTTACATAAAATGTTTATTTTTACTGTCACTTACTTTTAAGTAAATAAAAACGATGAAAATTCTTTCTATCTCTTATTGCAAATAATTGCTCTGCACCAAACGACTTTTTTAAATTTTGAATTCAATTAATCAAAGTTAAATATCGTGCAACGCTTTGGATGTTCTTAAAGACGAAGACGAAATATATGCAGCCTGTATTCCGTATAATACTGAGAGACGGTTGAAATTCGTTCCAACGCAAAATCTCGCTTGACGCATGTCAGAAGTTGAAACGGTTCAAAATTAGCGCGCGCTTTGTATCAGAGATGCAAAATACACAGCCTCAAACTCAATTCGAAGGTATGCCGGTTGAATTCACCCATTTTCCTTTATTTCGCCTTTCTTCATCCGTTTTAACAAAGATTTATGCTCTGAGAAATAAGGCGGCACGTTTGTTCACAGTTGATTTATGGTGGTAAGTTTTGACGGATTTCTCATACATTTATTATTGTTTTGTTTCATCCCTTGTTTGCATGATGTTGCTCTATTATTCCGCGCACGCTCCTCGGAGATAGGGGAATTTTTTTTCAGGCCTAATAAGTCGCTGTGAAAAAACTCCGTCTGCGGGAATACGCTGAAAGATAATTTATCCTAAATTTAGCGGAGTGAATTAAATTGTTGTATGTGGCTTTGTATTCGTATCGCAGGAAAGAAGATATTTTATTTCTGAATATTTATAACATGTCATTATTCTACCATTGAGGAGAATTGGAAGAAAAGAAACTCCACTTGTATAATTCCACTGAAATATTTTCGTTCAAAGGAAACATTTACGTCATATGAGATAAGTACTTTTATCGAATTAATTTATTAAGTCAAGTAACCCGCATAATTGAAAATTCGTAATTTAACAAAGTGATTCATAATGGAAATTATTCTGTTCTTTTATGTTTTGTGTTCTTGGAAAAAATAAAATAATCTTAATAATTTAATAAAAAATATCATAGATAACGAAATACACTTTAAAAATCTTAACAGCAATTTTTTTAAATTATAAAAGGTTTTCCTAATTTATGCAATATCTTATAACATTATCTTCTAATTAAAAAGATATTTTAAATAATAAATATTCAGAATTAATTAGAATGAAATTCCTAAAAAAATTATCATCCAATCAACTTAATGTACAAAATAAAATTTTTGAAGAATTAATTGGTTATAGTTGTAACATTTTAAAGAGGTTTTTCTTATTTAATCAATCCTTTTTTTGGTTTTTTTACCCAAAACAAAAAATAAAAACAAATACCCAAGCAAGCGGTCAATATCTAAATACCACAAAAAACATCTTTTTTGTTAAAAAAAACATATTATCAATGAGGTTTTAGTATAAACAAAGAGATATTTTCTATACAAATTTATTGAGTGTGTTTACTAAACCGCAAGAAGGCATCAAATCATACGAACTAAAACCAATAATTTTTGAAAACTTAATAATATAAACATAAAATAAATACACGCACTGATGTATAAAAATAATGGTGAATATGTATATTTGCTCGTATAGAGTGCAGCCACTAATAACTAATAATCAAAAGATGTTTCGAGTTGAGTCAATTAGTAAAGAAGGATTGCCTAGTAACATATCATACTTACAGCAGTTGACCGCATTCGTTAAGCCTTCAGTAGATAAACATCCCCTAAGACCCGCACCCCGTGACCTGCAGGGGATGAGACGAGGGTGCATCGGGAGAGAAGGGTTCATATGCCCAGTGATAGTTTGATTAACAACGTATATAAAAAAAGAACAGATGGAGGGCTTGAAATGCTTGAAACAGCTTTCTCTCGACTCATTTTGCATTTTTGTAATCTAGAACACATGTGCATAGAGAACTGTGCACAGTACATAAATAATTATTTATAATTTTCGGTTAACAAACGGTTCTATGTATAAAATAATTTGTGTTTATTTGCAACGGTTAATTTTTTTAAATAAACACACATAAGCCCGACAAAACGAATCAGCATTCTATTGATGATAATTCTAAAGTCGCAATCAATATAAAACATGAGTTTTAAATCTTCACAGGACACCTTGAAATGTGCCTGCCAATATAACATCAAAAATAAATTTCAATCACAATTTTATTATTTGAGATTTATTTACTTGCACGTGTTCATGTTTTGACATAAAAATCGTACAATATTAATAATTCGTAATGCAACAAATCTCTAAATAAATCTAAGGAAACCTTTTCGCTATAGGAAATAACAAGCCTCACAAATTCGTTTTAGTAGGAAAGCGTGGCCGAGATTCCACGTGTGGTGTGAGCCGCATTTGTCTTCAGACCGCAAGCAGGCACGATAAAGACATTGGGCCGTGCCACGTGAGGCGCACGTGTCTCCTGACGGCCTACGTGGCCGGGGGTTGAGGGTTACTGCCGTCTTTTAGGGAGGTGTGAAAAAATGCGCGGACCTGCCTTAAATTTTGTAATGGTAGGCATGTAAGACCGCGCCGTCTTATTAAATTTACACGTGTATATTATTTAAAAAAAAAAAAAACATTTTTTTAAAATTAATTTTATACATCATTTAAACCATAGATTCCCAAACTATTTCGTCCCGTCGATCCCTTGTCGAGTTTTCCTGTTTTTCGTAGACCCCTGTCTTGCTAATATTGATTTTTTTAAACTTCAAACATATTTTTGACATCTGATATACAGGGTGCGCCATATTTTATGTCGGTATGTCAATATTCAATAACATTGACATTTATTAACCGATTGATTTGAGTAAACATGTTTTGAAACGTTAATTTAACAAAATTTTAACCATGCAACACACTAAAACAACGCGCTGAAATAGTGACCCTTATATTGAAAATAGTCGTTCAGTTGTGTTAACTCAACGTGCATATCGTCGAAAATATCGTAGCCAACATGGCCAATGGGATCCACTCTTGTAGACCACAATTTAATTTTTTGCTATTACCGACCCCTTGCAGGGCAGAATCGACCCCTGGGGGTCGATATTGATCACTTTGGGAATCCATGATTTAAACTAATAAATGGACATTAGCATTATAACAATACTTCTTAGGTTTTAAATTATCATGTATGTATATCATGGATTTATTCATTTTTTTACAACAAAACATACACACTTAGGTTTAAACCCTAAAAGAATTCGCAATTCTCTAAAGGTTTGTAAAAAAGTACATATTAAAGCTTTCAATTTTATTTATTTATATTTTCATAAGTCCTATAATAAGTGTATAGTTCTATAATTTTCTAACCATTGACTTAAATAATACGATATGCACATCTAAATTGTTGAATATGTCTTATTTTGAACTCACAAATCAATACTGTAGCGGGTAACAAAAATAAATAATTGTCTCTTAATGTTCATATTTTGGCAAAGGGGAAGAATTTTTAATTTGAAAACAAATGGTTTCAGATACCTTATGAAACACAATATCAAATTGATACTTAAAGAAGTTTTGACCAAACAAATAATTATTTTTTTACTTTTAGTTTCTTCAAGAAATGAAAAAAAAGCACACAAAAAAATTGACATCACTATTGTTCTCATTTAATCCAATTCTACTTACTGTTTTAATTTTTTTTTTAATTATTCATTAATGTAAAATTTAAAAAAAACATTCAGTATAACTACTTAAGATTTCCGCTGTAGGATGAGATTTAACCAAATACTTAATGACTACGCGAGTCTGGAAAAATTTACCAAGAGAGCAGCGCACAGAACGAAAGAATTCCTACGAGTGCACTTCATTGGTGGAGCGAAAATAGGAGCATGGAGGCAGAAAAAACCGTAGGGAAGACGGCGAAAATTGCCTTCCTTCTACTCTTGGGCTCCCGATCTCTGTTGTCGTCTTCGCCGGGCTTTTTTATTGAATCCAAAGTTCAATTGGTCCCAGATGAATAAAAAGGGTCCTTTTAAATTAAATGGCTTAATTCTGAGAGCTCTTTTTTCCTGGAGGGTATTAAAAAATATGAAATAAAAATTGAGTTAAGTATACCAATAAGCCACGAGTTGAAAATAAAATTATATTATTGCCAAGTCGCTTTTGGGTTCTTTTGAAAATAGTTTGTTCTTAAAAAACTTATAAAAAATTTTAGATTTTGAATTCGGGTGTTTTGTATAAACAGTAAAAAGTGGTATGTGAAAACAAGAGATGAATAATATTAATTAAAATACAAACTTTTGTAAAGTGTCCAAAATTACACTTAATTAGTAGGTAAAATTACTTTTTTGTTTGGCTTGCAAATTATAAAATCAACTAACCCAGAATTGCCGGAAAACTTTTGCAGCCCCGTATTTTATTAATAATTAAATAACAAACCTCCGTTAAAACTTTATTTTTATGGACCATTATCGTAGCGACCTGTTTCAGCAAAAATTTAATAAATATATTCCATAAATTATTCAAAACTTCCATTAAATTAAGCCCGGTAGGCGAATCGCCTCGGCCTTTTGATAACCGAAGTAATAAATAATTTGATGACTGGTCAAATTAAGAGTTCCTCTTCATGCACTTCGGGATTTTTAAAAATCTCTCGAAGTTTATGAAAGTTCCTTACAAACGTTGTGAGCTCAGAACTCTAAATAAATAATCTAGGGATTTGCATAAATTTGCGCTGCGTCTACTTAATACTTTAATCCTTATTTAATGCAATCGTAAGACTTAATTACTAACTCAAACAAATAAAATCGTCAGCATTTTAATACCGAACATAAATTAAGCTCGCACACTCAGCGTTTTCAGGATAAGAATTCTCTTGTACATTTTTCAAATTAATAAAGGAATAGCCTCAAGAAATTAACGGAACGGAGAAGGTAAACGAATCAAAGAGCGACATATTTACTCTGAATTATAATTTCAGGAACTCGATCGCTACTACTGAAAAAGCTCTCATTTAAGATAGGCACTATTCGTTTTTGTCTTATTTTTCTGAACTCATCAACATAATATATTATATCACAACAACTACATGGCATTATTCTAAGCAAAAAATACTTAATTGTTTTCATAAAATTTAGTTTTATTTCGTTCATAAAATTACATGCAATATAATTTTTCTTTTAACTATAGTATATTGGATCGTTTATTTGATTAACTGAGTGTAAGTAATAGATACGATTTTTAATTTAAAAAAAACATTAACTATCTTTTTCTAAACCATATCAACAACCTTCAATTAGCATCTACAAGTACAAACGTAGTTTAACTTTATGTAAAGAGGACTTCAAGGCAGTTATCATTTTTATAAAAAAAAACTGATAATGAGAATATATAAACAAGTGTGATTTTAATTAAAAACAATATACAATAATGTAATGACATCGTGTGGTTTTTGTATAAAATTGCCTATGAATCCATGTTTCAGATTTTATGTGATTTTTCCGTGTATGATTAACGTTGTCCATCCAAGTGATGGATCTATTGTCAATATTTCGAACAAGCTGCAGTTTCCCTTCTTCAGGATATGATTGATGGGGTTGAAAACACAACCATGGATTCTCACCATCGTCATTATTACTTTAATTAAATTAATCGATTCTCATAAACAATAGTGCAAATGAAACAGCACCACCAAAAAATAGTAAGACAATGTAAGAATATAAACTTTATGTGAGATCAGATATTCAATAGTAAAACAGGTGCATGTAAATTTGCTCTTACACTTTTTTTTTTAATCTACGCCGCATAAACTAGTTGTTTTATAAAATAACATACTTTGTTTTTTAAAATATATTTAAAATTAATTCTTCATTATAAAAACTTAAATTTTACCAAACTCTAGTTTGATTTTATAAGCAAAAAAAAGTGATTAATAAAAAAGCTTTTTAAATCATCTAATTTAGTAATCGTACAATACTTTTTTTTTATTTTAAGTTTTCCTACCTAAATTGATTACTGAAATCTACAATAGGCGTTATAATTGCCTTAGTAGATACAGTTAGGGTCTATAGATGCGTTCAAGTTAGTATGAGATATATATATATATTACAAAGTTGGGAAGTTCGCCCCAGTTTCTAGCTGCCTACTCGGTATTATGATAATATAGTTTGTATCAGAAAAAATCTGGGGATCTCGTTAATAAGATAAACAAGCCCCTGCTTAGCTTCTTACCCCCGGCTTCCTATCCGCACCCTTGTCTCACGCGCTCTCGCCCATACAGGTCACGGGGTTGGGGTAGTTTACTTAAAGAGGCTCTGCTGGTGTAAGAAAATGCGTCCTACGTTATATTAACTTAGTTTGTAATATCTTACATTCAAGCTTTAACCACATACTTCATGTTCATACCATCAAATAAAACATTTTTTTAAATATATTTAATATAACACACACTGAATCATTCTCTTTCAAATATTGTTATTATCTAAAAAATATTTTCATACATTAAAATACATTTTGTATGTAATAACAATCATAAATCTTTAGCGGCCAATGATATTAGAAATACTGCATTTTTGGGTGTTTTGCCCCGCTTCTTCGTGCAATGTCTAACTTGGGCTCTGTGATCTGGCGGTTAGAACAAACTCCCTGAAGATGGCCACAATACTGGGACTAAAACTTTGGATAAATAAAAAAACGCCGCTAGAGAAACCCAAAAAAGCAGCGTTACTGCATGTCATCTCAATTAATATTTCAATCATTCCAAACACACATGTCTTTTTCATGCGACCTCAAAGCACTTTGCTGACGCAATGAGACTGTTAAGATATTTTATGCGAATCTATTTCAAGATTCATATAACGTTTAAGATTTTATTTATTATTTTAAAGATAAATTAATCCAAAGGGTAAGTACTTACCATGACAGTCTTGCCCGGTCACTCTGACTCGGACCTGCCCAAGCTGTGACCGGCGGTCCCGTTTTTATATACCAACCCATATCCGGATCGCCCAAACGTCAGACAGACAAGATGCTGGTCACTTTATTTGCCGAAGATCTCATATCAAAGATAAAAAAGGAGTAGTTTTATATCAATAAAAAAGAAAAAGGTTTTTTGGGAACTGCGTTTTTTAAACAAAACAAATAAATCTTCAATATTTTCGTAGCTATTATATACTTTGTAAACAGCAAGCATAATTAAAAATAGTTTATATTGATTTTGTTTTTTTAATACATTTAGTTTCATATATATTTTTTCAGGAGTTTTCATAAAATTCATTTGAACTCCAGTGCAGCACGAAAGGGCCCGTAATCCCATCATTATTTTCAAATGAAAAGGCCAAAAAATCTCCATGAAGTTAAATGCATTTTCTCTGAAGCACATTTTCTCACCATTGGCGCGGTTGATACTAAGCGCAACGGGGAAAACGGAAATGGATCGCCAGGAAAAGTAAAAAAAAAAAAACTCGCGGAGGTACGTACGTGTTCTCTTCTAGCACGAAGCTGGAAAAAGATTGTGGAGTTAGTTGATTTTTTTAACTAAATCTTAATAATTTTTTTATTTTGAAATTAAAAATCCAAACCTAGTAAAAAATAATTTCACAGTCATTGTAGATGCTATTATTAATATTATAAAAAAAAAACAAAAAAGACTTCATAATTGCTATTCATATGGAAGATTTCTTTGTTGCTATTATACTCTACATATATAAATAGACAAAGCAACTGCGTAGAAAATATGCTTTTCTTATAAACCTGGTATAAGAAGAGTCTCAATCATAATTTTTTTATCCTTTGGACTTGGCATGCTCTTAGGCATGTGTTTGTCATTATATAATTTGTAAGATGATGACTGTGTATTTTGATGATCATTATTAATAAACATATATCGCAAAAATAGTTGACTCACAAATCCAGCAAATATATTTCGTTTTATAAAAAAATCCGTTGTTTGAAAAGTTTCACAAATACCAAGTAAAAGTGTTGCATATTGGTTTTTTTATAATATACAACAGAATTACTATTTTATATGTTTTAAATATTATTAATTTAAAAAAAAAACTTAAGAATCACTAAGCGTTTCGTGCTTCCTCCTTGTATTGTAAACCCTCCCCGACTGGTGGATAGGATGATATATGGGACTCTCACTCGTAGCCTCCACTGAAAACCACTTGTCAATGTTATGAAAAATAACCAGAGAATTATCGCCTCTAGAAAAACACGCGAGAGGAAAATGAGAAACTAAATACATTCTGTTATTTTATGGCATGCAAGTGAGAGAGGTAGATATAAGTACTTGCCTAGGCGTAATGATGTATCTCTGATTTTTTATGTAAATATCTAAAAATGCTAACATAATCTTACAAGGCACTTCTCTTATTTTATGGAATCTTTTATTGTTATTTTTTTGCAGTGTAATCGTTGTATATGTTTTTCTGTTACAGAATTACAATATCGCTGAATAATCTGGAATATTAAGTATTAACCTTGGATATGTATTTTTAACATATTTATATGTAGACAGTCGGGAGATTCTCTTGCCTAAATTAAAACACCAAATAACAATTTGTAAAACACACATACACACACAAACATACGCACATTTTTATATACATATATATAAATATATCAAGATCAAGATAAATATTTTATCACTTGCTTTGGGTTTATCAAATGTATAAAACATTATGATGTCATCTTTTTAAAGATGCCAAGTCATTATACTTCATCTTTCCATAAAAGTAAGCATTATAAACGGTTAATAAAAAGAGTTTCATTTGTTCAAATACAACAGTTATGACAATTTCATATTAAAAATGCCGTAAAATAACAATTATACCACCAGTGTAATAAACAACGAATATTTGTTATTATTTAAATGTGCTCTGCAGGGGAAAGTACAATAAAACAGGGTTTTTATTATTCTTTTTATGGCCTAGCGTTATTTTTACTTTCCTTTAGGCACCAAGATAGATCCCTAAAAGCATTACAATTCTAAAAATCCTTTCGTATTTTCGATTTCACATAAAGATCAATGAATGTTTCGTTGTTATTTCAACAATGCTACAGGATCGTTACTAAATACACTCAATCACATTATGAAACAAAACAAAAAATAATTTCTTAATGTTCAATAACATCTACTTATTATAAATTTAAATATAAAATGCTTCGTATCAATAAAATACATCAAACTGAAAAAAATTACTAGGGAACTTTTAAAATGATTTAAACCTCGACAACTGAATTAAACGAAAAACCGTTTCAGCCGCTAAACTCATAAGCTTAAAAAGAGCTTTTTTAAATAAATTTACAAAACAATCAATCCGAATAAACACAGACATCTAAATCCTGGTCGACTTCGGACTAATTTATTTATTTCCGAGAAGGGGGGAAGGGAGGTTTAACCGCCCAGTTATACCACCTCACCACCCCCTGCAATACATCAGTCACATTTTCTGGATCCACCCACAAAGCTGATTCTACGAACAACCCTTACCAGAGAAAAAAGAATCCCTTACTCGAGATTTTTTGCTCCCGTTTGTTTTTGGTCCACGCCGATCTTGTTTGGTTTGGTATAATGTTTTGTTTTATTATTTAAATAGAATTTTAGACCATTATATTGATTAAAAGTTATTGTAAAAGTAAAACTTTGTTATCATAATTTGTATATATATGGGATGTAAAAAAAAATAAAAAATTAGTCATTTTTTAATTGCGTTCGCTCGGTTATACTGGCGCTTATATTTCATGCCATTTTTTAAATTCCTAGTGTATATAAGTTCAGGGTTGCGGAGACATGCAATGATCGTGACAGTTATTGTGATGTGAAAGCAAAAGTCATCCATGAAGGACTTGGATTGGATTGGAAAAATTGGATAATCATTTTCTATATAATAATCTGAATTTTGAGCGACCTCTCTCCATATGAGGTGGTCTATAAAAATTTGACCAAAATCAAACACAATTGTTTTTAACGGATTTCATTACGAAGTTTCAAGTATCTAAAATTGTTTTTCATTCATCTAACATTGATCTTGAATCGCATCAAGTACTATCGAGTGATAGTACGTAATGTGACATCATATCAAAGTTAATTTTTTTAACTTATAATTAAAATTTAACCTTTATATTTTTGTCATTTTTTGAACTGAATAAATTATGATCATTTTAGTTGATTTTTAATTTACACGGTTTTACGTATAAAAATCTTTGATTTCGATTTACTCGATTTCCCAACTTACAAATCTCCAGTGTAAATTGGGGATAGATGTATGTAAAATTTTACTTTTTTTCCTTATAAATAAATATAACATTAATATATAAATTTATTGAATTCAAAATAGTAACTGATACCATAATAATGTTTTGATGTTTTACATTTAGCGAAAATTAATTGATCCTATGACTTAAGTTAATTTTTATTTTTTTGATATACATTTGTGTTTTAAAAGAGTATATTGTAAATTAAACACCCCCTCATCGCTAATATGAAATAACTTATCACTGATGCAAAACTGTAAATGGCCATCCAAAGTAGCGACTTAAAAAGATTATAGCACCCTGGGGCGCAGTTAACTACACTTAAAGCACCTCTATCCTCGGTATCGCTATTAGGCGTGCAAAATCGGCAAGGAGATTTTTCTTACATTTTTTCCGTGCTCTTTTCCCTACCCTCGTCCGCTTCTTTTCCATTCTTTGCTTATCGGACCGTATTTGTAGGCAGGAGATTTGTTTACTTGCGTCGTTACCTTTTTCGCTTTTCTGTGCTCTTGATTGAGTATCAGGTCGCGCAGGAAGGAAACAGAAATATGTAAGAGGTGGAGATCCAACCGCCTATTTCCTTCGGCGACCTAATGCGTGATGCCTCGTTGAAAAATCGTTATTCTGTCTTACGTAAGATGAACGCTGTTTACCAGGACCTCTTGTGAGAGCAAGGATCGCAGAAAAGATTTAAGAAGCTCTTAATATTCGATGTAACACATCGAACAAAAAGACCTTCAGACAGAATGGCCCCTCGATTGTCCGCTTTGGGAAATATTGGTTTATGTACACGATGAAAAGTTAATGAAATCCTAAGTAGATTTTGGGCGAGAGAAGATTTGATTGATAATGATTAAGAACATTTTTTTAAATATTGAAAATTGATTAAAGAAACTCTTAGAAAAATATATCAACGTGATTTGTGCGGGATTCGAACCCACATCCCCTCGCTTACATGGCAGGTGCATTACCAACTATGCTAACCAATCACTAGTACTAGACAAGAATTTTTAATAATCATATCCTATAAATGAAACAATGTTCTTATTGAATGTTCTTATTGAAGATTTGATATTTCTGGTTCTCATAAATTTGAGATGTTTTCAAGATAAAGCTTAATGAAAAATAAAAGCTTCTTAATAATTTTACGCTGGGGAAATTTCCATGGCATCAGAGCTTAGCTAAGAACTGGAGGCTTCTTGTCACTGTGCCAGCTTGTTAGTATATTGCACCCGATATAAATTATTATCCTAACAAGATTATTTTATATTTTGTACATTTAATTTTATTTAATATCAATAATTTCAATTTTACTATTGATTTCAATTATAAGAAAACAAAATACTTTCATAACCATACACTTAAAAATTTACAATTAAATTTTTTTTGCCCATATTAGAGTGCTTGGTTGTATTCCAGCGACGTAAAGCGAGAGAAAGGATTGCACCATGGTTTATTCGAATTTATCATATTAATTGTGGTGTTACTTAGAAATAAATAATGTATTAAAAATTTAAGTATTTTTTTTTTAGTTCTTCTCTTAATAGTGTAAAAAGAAATCCACATATAATGTTCCCAACATGCAGATACAAAGCACTTAGGCCCTGCCCGTCCACGCACACTTCCGTTCCCTGTTAGGCTTCCCACTCAACTGAGAATACATAGAGTTTTAGCAGTACAGCTTCCGGTCCCGTTCCGTAGATGGTGCTACCATGTTTGATGAAGTACTCTTATACCGCGATGGTAAGGAGGTTTAAATACTTTATCACATGAAAAACTATATTTTCAGTAGAAAGAAATTGAGAACTATAAAATAATCACTAAGATAATATCAATATTTACAGTGTTGTACATTTGTAATACCATTGAAAGAGTTTAAATTTTCGGTACTTTTAAGTTTTAAATAAATATCCTAATATGGTTTGGGATTTATTGAAATCTTAATATTAAAACCAAAAGTTGGGATTTTCTCACGACTATCTCTATTTTGTTTAGTATAACATTTATTTGATATAAACGAGAAATACACCAAAAACTGTATGATAATGTAACGTAATAATTCATCTATGTGAGTACTTAAGCTTAATCTAAGTTTATTAATTTATAATGCTAAAGAGACTGCCTTGACGGTAAGCTGTTGACTCGATGGGACTTCCACACTAATATGACTTCTGAAGGCAACCACTCTTTTGTCTATGGTGTCTCTAGTTCGGGGCAGATTTATCACTCAGACTGTCTCCACCGCTCTTCGAGTCTCTTGTGAACAAGATCTGATGTATGGAAACAAGTTAATAAATCGAGTACTTGCTTGCTTTCTTAGTTAATTTAATCATGAAGATATTTTCTCGCGTTACTTAAAATTTGTAAGAGCATTCAGTAGCTGATTTTCTGTATGGGTCTTTTCGTGTACAAGGTTTAATTTATTTACTACTCCTTGAAATTTGCATGGCAATTAAATAATATTTAATTGCATCTATATGTACAATATATCTATCAATATAAGAGCCACTATAACAAGAGTTACAAATATATATTATCACAAAAACTGGTATCAAGCATGAATGTTTATTATTATTAGATGTTTACTATATATAATTATATATATATAAATTTGTATTCAAGGTCGTACGGCTTTCATCAAATAATTCTGTTTATTTATTTCAAATTTAATTTACTAAGCTAGACATGTGCAAAATATCACATATACCAAATAAATAGCGTATATGTGCTTCCATATGTAATATGTCATCAAGAAATCTGAAACGTTGTAAAATGACATTATTTGAACGGTTTAGTATTGGATTAAACAGACAACTTAGAAAGCGAGACGTGTATTAAGCCATAATCTGATACAACATAGGAACAATGTGACGTGATTTCCGCGTGTGATACTTTCCATTCAAACAAAATTAATTAGAATGTTACACAGCCTGGCGTAGCACACAAAGTACACATTGAAACTAGCAACTAGCAATATATAATCTGCGAAAGCCTTAAATTTTTAACTTGTTATATAAGAATATAATGTACCTCCAAATGTTACAATTATTCTAGAAAAATAATTTGTATCTAAATGTTCAATATAATATGAAGCGTCTTTGACCAAACCAAAGAAAGCAAATACTTGCCAGCCGGGACGAGGATAAAACCAAATACCTGTCGATCTTAAATCAACGGTCAAACAATGAGTAATCAGCTATCAAAATATTTATTTGATGTTGATACTTCATCATATTAATAACAAAATTATTTCAATACCATGAATAACACAATAAAGCATTTTATTTGAATGTTTTATTAAAATATTAACTACTTATTTGATCTTAAACGACAAATCATAATCAGTTGTACAACTATAAATTTTAAAAATTGTTATGATTTAACATAAGCATTACCCAAGAAAACAGCATAAATGTACAATTAAAAATTGAAAATAAACGTCACTTATTACAACAATATACTCTTTTAAAGTGAATTAAATTAATCTGTGCCTTATTTTCATTTAATATGCCACATATTTCAAACGTAATTTTAAACTTTTTGAAGACAAAAATATTGTTTGATATTATTCTGTAAGGCGCATTGTTTTTTTATCATGCTAGGTGTGCTTTTGACACTTCTCAGACAAATGGCGTTAATTCATAATGATTTATTTATCTCCTAGAAATAAAAATAAATCTCATGTATTGTATTCGCACCGTTATCACACCGAGACATTTTTATTATACAAGGGTTATTAAATTTTCTAATGAGAATAAACTGCTCTAATTATTTCATTGTACAGTGGGCACAATAAAGTGTCTTAAGGCACGCCACTTGGGGAAAAAAAATGTAAAACAAACGATAAGGAGACGAGGTTGCGAAATACCCCAGCTTAAATAAAGGCCACAAAAAGAATGAGATATCACGGGGTTGGGGTACAAGCGACCACCCTTACCGAGACTTAACCCCTTTTGAGCTGATTTATTCTTTGAAAACACGAAATGTTATTGTTTAAATTTTTTTGCGGTCAACTATCTTAATTTAGGTGCTTAATTTAAGTTTCCTAGATACTGTTTTTTAAACTGTTGATTTAGGAATAAATTATGATAAAATTACAACTTAGTGAATAGGAAATTTATTTGTAGGAAGCTATTTGTATTAGCGTTTTAAACACTGGTTAGATTATAAGTGATCAATTTTATTTTATCCTGAAATTTTTTTAAACAAAAAAATCTTGCGTAATCTTAGTTAGAAAATAACATGAAAGAAGATTTTTGAATTTTATATAAAAAGCAGATTTTTCCAGTGCGTATTTACTTTGTTTACACTTTCGGCGATGCGAAAGAAGTCAAGTGTAAAAGTGGAGAAAAAGATGAAAACTCCGGCTGGGAATTGTTGGGACGGACAGAAAGTGTTGAGAAGAAAGTTCCTCCGAAAGTGTCCATCCATTAGAATAATAGAGTCCTAAATCACGCTTGCTTCTCTTCAGCCCTTCCAAGCTCGCTCATGCATAATGTTCGTCCCGACCATTACATATTCTTTAAAGTAAACTTACAGTGAACAATATTTGTGACAATTTTTTAAAACATCTCGAAGCTTCTGACGTTAATAACATTTAAATAATTTCACTAAACTAATTTATTTACTTCTGTATTTTTTTATACTCTGAAAATATTTATTATTATTTAACAAGCGTTTTTTTACACCCAAGAGCAAGTTTGATTAATAATTCTTAGTTACTCTAATATACAGTATATTTAAGTTTTAAATAATAATCATCACTTTATCCGTATAATAACCACTATCGTGTTTCCAAAATTACTTTAAAGATTTAAACCTCTTTATTGACCAAAATAATTTAAAAAATATATAAATTTACTCTGACATATTTTTTAAAATTCAATAGTATACAAATGTCCACAAGTTAAGAGTCGACATTGAAAAATATGTATTTTTATTTTATAATGAGTATATTTACTTTTTCGTAAACAATATTTGGTCACCTTGTCTCTTTGTCAGTTTTTCATAAAAATACTCGTATGACATTTCTTTGGAGAGGAGAAAACCAAAATTGTGAAACGTAATTATCAAACGATATATAATTTTGGTTAGTTATCAAAGTGATAAGTTTGTTCAAATTTTAATTCAACAAACATGTTAACTGTACAGCTTCTTCGATATCTCTGTAAGATAATAGACGCGATCTCCATTGTATCGTGCAAAACTACCCTTTTATCTCCACCTTTGTTCGGTGCTTTGCCAGTTATTTGCCAAAGGGTGAAACTTTCAATGGAGCTGTCACCGCGAAGATCCCTCGGAAGGGGAAATTGATTTAATCTTTACAGATTTTTGAATGTTTTTGTGGTTGTACAGTACTTCGTACATGAAAATTTATGTTTTTTAAACTAAATTAAGAACTCTGCTTAAATAATATTTTTTAATACCACACATTTGAGAGTCCCATGCACAATCTATATGAATTAAATAGATTCAATAGAAAATTCAATAAATATTTTATATGATTTGAAAATAGCAATTAAGATAAGAAGTAAAAAAAGTTATTAGTCTAATATTGTATAAAGAAGTACTGCTTAACGGTTAAATAATATTAATGTTAATGTAATTTTTGTTTATCATTAAGTACAGCACACAATTTTGATAAATATGTGATGTATTTAATCATAAGTATAGATATTTTTTTACTTTAAAAATTGACATACTTTTATTAGACACCCATAAAATTTAGCAATTTATTAATCATCCATAAAGTATTACAATGTTTGACAAAATTATAGCAATCTTCAAATACGAAAATGTGTTGAAAAATAAAAGGAATTTGCGTGGATATTTTTAAAAATTGGTTCGCATTTTCATCAAAAAAATTGACGTAACTTTATGAAATTTAAATTTTTTTGGAAAGTAAAGTCGAGCCGAAATTCGAGGATTTATTAACGGTTTTAGCTCGGATCAAATTTTGTAAATTAATCACGTTTTAACAATGATTACAGATAGAAATTATGCGAGAGGAATTATAAAGAGGACTTTTTTATAGTAATGTAGCCGGGTGGAATTTCGTTGAATGATATATGTATAGCCAAATATTTTTATCTTCGGATCCAATAAAAATATTACAACTACTCGCACCCCTCTTTTTTCGAAAATGCACACGTGAGAGACGCACTAACACCTCCACGGCTATCACAAGTATGGCTCTTTTCCAATTGAACTACAGTGTGACCAAACAAGTATATAAATTACTTTATACAAAGGCAAAACCAATTCATCTATTGATTAACTCGTTTCAGCTTTTTGAAATGAAATTCCACAAATTTTACATGATATTATTTCTGGGAAAGCGAAATTTTATATATGTAAAAATATGATGTTATTTAATATTTATATTCTATGTTTTCCAAACTTTTCAGTGCCTCTTTGATATAAAATTATGCGTAGAAGCGTTTGTCTTCAGCGTGATACGAGATAAAGCCTAAAATAATTCCTTTATGCTCAACTCATCTTCAAATATTATATTAAGTTGGTACACGTATTTATATTAAGGCTTTACCTTGTTCTGGAGACCTTTGAATTGTAATTAAATCCGTGGCGTGTTATTTTCATGCTTTAAATCCTTACTCAATACTAATTAAAACGTTTTGCGTGTTATGGAGGCATTTTAAAAGCCAGTCTACTAATGCCAAGACATGTCTAGATTGCCTTGTGATTCAGGGACTAGCCTAGCTATTTGCTGTCGGTGAGCTTGTTTATTTGGATCCGAATGAAACACTTAAATAAATAAAAAATTGAAAAAACCCTCCTTTGATATAATTGTTTTAGTTTTATACACGTAATGAAAATGAAGAATACTTTCACGAGTCACAGAGATAGTGTCCATTGATTTCGAATACGATCGATTAAATATCTGCTTACCTGATTTTTTATTTGATAATGTTATGCTAAAATCAATCATGTTGATTGAAACACTGGTGGTTTTTTTATATAAAGTAAATATATTTTTAGTAGAAAGTAATTTTAAAAAATATATAATTAATTTTAATAAAATTGTTGCACTAATCCAACGGATGATCTAAGATTGGGCAATCTAAAGTTTTGCTGAATAATCCAATTCTAGAATTATATTGCCAGCTGCAAAAAACCCAATTAAATTTATTCGGTCATCTAATGAATCCAATTAATTCATTCAGCAAAGGTGACAAAGCAATGAAAGCTTTTTTCATATTGCTTCAAGGGGATGAATTTTAATATATCTCCATTCCTCTCTACTCGCTCTTTTTACTTACAGCTTTCGGATTGAATACCGATAATTAGGATACTTCGAAAGATGTATATATAAATATAGAACTGCAAAAGTACTTTGGCGGTTATTTAATGAAATTTAAAGAGGCTTCATCTACCTGATCTTTTCGCGAAAACTCCTGGGTGTATGCATATTCATGAAAAATAATTTTAAATATTGAATGAGAATCTCTCTTTCCAATTATTGGAATGTCTTTACTGAGCTTTTCATGCCCGTCGACAATTTAAACGAAAAATATTTTATAGAAATTGTGCATTATTATTAAAATTTGTATTTTTAATGATATACCTATTCATCTATTGAATTTTTCTAACAAAATACATTGCAAAAATGCATGAGATCTGAATTAACGCAACGTTTGTCATCATCATTGTTTTAACGAAATATCATAGTATTTATAGACTATGAGATGGATAGATGTTTTGTATTTCATGTGTTTTTAGTTTTATTTTTGTTAATATAGTGGAAACTTTACTCTATTAACTGAGAAATTATATGAATTCTCGAAATATCTTTCTCAAAATCAGTGATTTTAAAAACATGCGTCTCTCCCAAGTGGGTCATTCAACTTCATCATTTTATCTTCACATACCCGTCGATCCAAAACATCACAAAGCGGCAGAGATATGAGTATGTAAAACATATCTTTATGCGAATCCCCACGAAGCGGCTCACATTATTCCAAAAAATGTCGATAAAGAGAGAACTCTGTAAATGGGACGATTATTTTACCAATTCTCTCTGTAAACTTTCACCGCCTCAGAAAACTACTCAACAAAATAAATAATAAATCATGGATTCAAAATGTCTCATGTTAGTTTATTTTTCCGTTTATTTGCTTATAAATGTTATGCATATGAGTCCAGCTCAGAAGTTTCTGGAAAGACTCTTATCTTCAGACAAATATTGAATCTGCAGTTGCCGGGCAACCCTGATAAATTCTTTTATTTTAAGTTTTATATAATACTGTTCTTTATTATCTTAGTGCTCCAAGGCATGATGATGTAGCCTCCTTCTGAGAGATATTATAACTTCAATGTTGATATTAGATGCTCCTTTATATTTAATTTTTATTACTTCCCGACGTATAATAAGTATAAAAATAATACGAAGTTGAATATGAAAAGAAAAATAGGAAAATAAATTTTAAACATAAAAGTATATTTTTAACATAAGTTTTCTGGGTGAATGAAATCTAACGAAAAATATTATTACAGAAATATTTTTAACAATAATGAAAATCTAAGGATAATCATAATTTTCCCAACCATTTTAATAAATTCAAGGCTTTTGTACTATTGTTAAAAAAATATTGGCGTATTATTGAAATATAAACTCAAAATAGGATTCTTAAAATATTAAGAATCTTTTGTTAAAACATTATTACTGATTTATAAATAAAACGAGAACTTCATGTATTATTTGTAAAAGTGACCCTCAAATAAAACGATATGTGTAAAACAAATTTATATTTTGCTTTCTGCTTTGTATAAGAGCGTCTATATAAATCTAAATTTACCGAAATTGAATGCTCACCAAAACTCGTACAAATCTACGAAATATATTTCTATTACAATCGGGCATTCGGCCAATGAGAAGTATTTGGCAGTGCTCGTGTTTGCACTTCATATTAATATTGAAATACGTCATAATTTATGTTGGAACTGTTCTGGTACTGTCCGCTTTAAATGCAAACATATTGCCCGTACACCAACAATATATTATTAATAATTACTATTATCATTTACTCACTTTGATCATACTTTTTAATACTAAACAGATTAAAAAGTGAAATAAAATTACTCTTATTTATTTCCAAAATACTAGCGTTTACTCGTGTATTACAGTCTTTTTCATAAAGCACTGCAATTTTATCTTAAAACGGTTCAAGGTAGAAGATAGCTCATAGACAGAATCTAGAGTACTCTCGGTATTGTAAAAAAGATATATCGACCTAGAACCTACAGCACTTCCTTTTACGTTTCGTGACAAAACGTGTAAACGGGGCGGGACATAACTTTGGTTTGATAAGATTCGGGATGAAAAGCTGAGGGTTTGATATTTTATCAATCTTTTCATTAAAAGACAAACATATAGACTGAGACGTAGATGAACACAATTTGAATTTTTGTGCTTTAAATAGTTTAAATTTCCCCATATCGAACGAAAACATCATCTTTGTACACTTTTATATTTTTACAAAATATTTCATTGCATATTGATAAATAACAGTAAAAAATTCCACTGCAAGCAAGATGCTTGCAAAAATGTCAAAAATATCTCTTTTTTTTTTTTTTTGTTCTGCTGAAAAATGATTTATTTGTTACAAGGCTGTAGCTCCGTTCCCGAAGGTGCGCGGCAGGTAGTTGGGCCGGATAGCCACTCGGACCAGATTCATAATCCCGTTCTTTGATTTATTTCGTTCGGAATTTTACCGCCGGGCCATTAATCAAGCCACGCGCACTGCGGGCCCTTTTGCTTTGCACTGCATAAATCCATTTTTAGGGCGTATTCATTCTGGGAACATGATCAGAGCGATAAAAGTGTAACGTGCTCGACACACCACAGCCAGCAACACGCTCCGGGAAAACTTGGAAAACCAAAAATAATAATAAATCTATGCGTTGCCTTGATAAATTATTACTCAAATCCGTTTACATCAGTCCACGAGCTGCTGTTGGTCTCAGTCGATATTTTACAATATTTTAAGTGTCAAATATAACATATGTTATCTGACTGATGGATACCCAAATTATGTTACAAGTATCAAAGGTTTTTTTAAAAACATCTTTATATTTACAAAAACTGACAGCTTAGCTTTGTCCTAATTATCTTTGTTTAGTGATCATTTTACGATATCAACCAATGTAGCAGGTATTAGTGAGCATTAATTCATAATACTGTGTGCCCTACTCATTGTAGGATTTGTATGTAAAATATTAATTAACATTATGATGCACATAATTAAATATTGATTAATTTAAAAGAATACATATACGTAGAATGTACAGCATATTGTCAATAAAAATTTCACAACTTTGAAAAGAAATACCTTAGTTTAAATTATTTTACGAGTTTTTTTTTTATTCAATACTTACTTTTGTGATTTTATTATTACAGTTCTTTTCCTATGAAAATTTATTAAATCATTTTAATTTGACATTTAAAAATAATTCGCATTGCCTTATACACTTAGGAATTTATTGAAAATGCCTTAATATAATTTGAATAAAAAACGTAGAAATTCATGATTTGCTCAAACAATATACTCGTGGAATAAAAAATGATACGACGTTTTTTTATAACAATTTATTTTTGCGAACGTTTTCAAGCTCTCAAAAAAATAGTTTCATTTGACAATGAATATGTTGCAGTACAAAATTCAATCTGCGTAATGTGGCAGCACAATATAATATGTTTTATACCATGTCTGGGGTAAATGTAAATGTTGCTTGTCTCGACTCTCTAGCACTCAAGAAGCATGCCTTTAATTATTATAAAATTAGTTTCGTATTCAGAATTCAACAATTACTTTTTGTTACTAAAAAGAAGTATTCCCAAATGGTATTAATGAGTCAAAGAATTAAAAATTAATGAATTTGAAATTTGAAATTTAATTACATACTCATCAATTATTAAACTGCAAAAATGGAAGTCTATTGAAATATTAAATAAAGTACCCAATGCAATTTTTTATTAATATATTGCCTATAATTCAACAGTTTTGATTTGAAAGTCTTGATATATATATAATATATATAGTTACACTATACTATACAATCAATATATAAGGTTTTATCATACTATTATTGTAAAAAAAATATTTTTTATATCATTTTTTGCACATAGTACAAAATGACAATATGATAATGTTTAACATTAAAAACTAAACTGAATCGAAGATGCTTATTACATTAAATAATGTTTAATTGTTTGTCAAACAAACAAAGTTAGATTTATTTCTTTTATTTATGTTATACGTAACTTTTAAACTAATTTTTATGTTAGGTATCATATCTAAAAACGCAGAAGTAAAACGGCTGATAATTTAATAAATTGTGATGTATTTAAAAAAAAAGATCCAAGTCATACAAAATTATATAAAAGCCAGCCATTTTGATACATCTTCTCCTTAGAGAAATATAATTGACATTTTAAATTGGGCATTGCGTCGTTCTGTCCAATAAATATAAGCCCCATCAGAAACGAACAATATATATTTTCATTTTTTACTCTCTTTATTATATATCGATAACTTTTATTATATATCATCAAAGATACATTATTAATATCAAACTTAATTTTTTAAAAGCATGTTTTCATAAAAACATCACAAATATAGTTGTCCCAAAACTAACGCAAGAATAACCTTAAATAACCCTATTGTATTGACTATATGATAATTTTGGGACACCCCGTTAATATTGGGACACCTGTATATTGTTTTACTTTTTAGTGTTTTCAATACGTAAAAAACAGCATTTTATTAAATTTAATTGATTTTATTCGTGTCGAGTGAATTCTTTATAAGTATGAATTCACTTGATTAAAAAGGGTATTAGATCGTATTAGCAGATTCATACCTGCAATAAAGCGTCCCGGTTTAGTAAAGAGAGCTATTTCGCAGCAGCAAACCATAAAAAGGCTGTTAAAATCGAAGCGAAGCCTCCAAAGGTGACCTCACCCCAAATAAATGTAATTTTCAAAGTGTCACGCGGCGTGAAATTTATAACACTATCATCGGGAGCGCGGAAGAGAATGTTGGGAGCATATTGTGACCGAGGCTCTTCCCTGCCCGGGTCGCCGCACAGCCTCCGGCTATTTATGCCAGCCTTATATTACGAAATGATATTTGTGTTGTTTCTATTCAAATAATAGCACACTGTGAAGTTACGTTTATGACTAATACAATTTTTCATAATTCATATAATTTGAGTTGCTTTTGATGCATTCATAAAGGTTGTGCTTATTATTATTATTAACATATTGCGAAATAATTTTTTTTTTGTTGTTTTTGATTAAATAAATTAAAATCACACTATGAAGTAACATTTTCGACAGACATAATATTCCTATTTTTTGTAATGAATTTCTTTTAATTTATCTATAATGGTAGTGCATACTTTTTACTGCCTGCCTTATATTGCGAAATAATATTACTATTGTTTTTTTTTGTTAAAGTAATAGCATGCTGTTTACATATATTTACGACAATTACTTATCCACAAAGATACTTCATATTTTTCACTAACTTATTTATATGCTGAAATGTTTTAAGGTTTTAACGCTTTCTTGAATTTTAAAAGGTACCTATTTAATCCATTTTACAATGCAAAATCATATTTGTATTATCTTTGGGTTATATGATCGCATGTTGTTACCTTATATTTTCGAGCAATTTAATATTTAATTAATTTGAGGTACTTTCTTTCTTCGTTTTAATGTATAAATTTTAGATTGTGAATTCATTTTACATAATATTTAAAAATAATGAGATTATTTAAAGTCATACATGTTTATAAAAATTTATTTCAACTCCATCATAGAAACCTCGCAGGTTATACTAATTACTATTGCTGCAGATTATTCTGATTGACAATATAACTTTTGGTTTATTCATACTTAAAGTATTTCTTTATCATTATACTATTGATTTATCTTAGTCGTTATTGATTAGCTAGACTAGCATGTCTATATTATGTACTAGAATATCAGTTGACTTAAAAATACCTAGATAACAATGGGTCCACACCAAGAAGGTAAATTTTCTCAAAGTCTTTTTATTTGCACGAACATAACGTCTAGGTTTCATTAAATATGCTTAACCGAGTAGTATTTACATTATCTGTCTTTTTGTATTGATTGATCGATCACTTCAGAAATATTTTACAAGCAACAATTGAGGAACATAAGCAAATAGCAGTAACCCTAGCCTATCGATATTCAGCAGCAAGAATCATTAAAAGTTCCATCATCCCCTAAACCGGTTCAAGCCCCAGCCTGGTTAAGCAGAGAATCCACTTACGGTAATTAATGGGTTCAGCCAACACTCCTGGTTATCTCGCGTCAATCAAAGTCGATTTTACGTTGCTCATTCTGTGGTGTTGTGTTTCTACATGAAAAGTGTAATCTTGGATCTACGAAAGCTTTCAGTTTGGATTTTTTCAACGTGGTCAGTAAAGAGCGAAAAGTGCCTGTTTGGCTTTGATGCTATCGCGTAAATGGAGTTTGAATTTAAAATTGAATCGCTAATGAACCAATATTTTACTTTGACCTGTGGAAAATATATCTGCGTGATAATATTATTCCCTGTTGGAATTAAACAGCAAAGTCGATTATTTAAAAGACAAACAACCCCGACGTGCCAATTAAAATTTTCCCAGAAAACGCAGAGGTTAGATCGTGTGTTTAATAAATGCTGCTAATTATTTACAAGTATCGATGAAATGTTATTGCAACAAAGTAAGCACGATATTGAGAGGATATTATAAAACCGATTGTGAATACACGAAGAAATGTAAAAATTTAAATAATCATGATAGAAGTATTTTTAAACAATAAAATTGTAGTATAAATAGATATGCAATCATCTCACTGATTTTGCATATTTTATATTGTATTATTAAAACTATTTGAGCTGTTATAACTAGCGGAAATTTTATTAAATTTCAAATATAATATTTTGTTTTGATTTATTCTAAATTGAAAGTCAACAGGTGAAATATACATTTCAGCAATTTGTGAATATCTCGTGCCAATTCTAACATAAACAAACCCAATAAACCCCAAATAGCCCAGTCATTTTCAAAATAATTCGTTTCGGGAACAAATCAACCGAGCAGGGGGATGCGGTCTTAAAGACCCACTCTCTCAAATAGGGTTCGATCCCTTGAGCCGATTCATCAAGTAATACGTTCAGGTAGGGCGACCGCTCCTGGTGAATTAATTACCAAAGATAACAAACACTATTGCTATCTCCAAGACCATCGCAACTCTCCTCTGCAGGCCGTTGCTCTGTAGACCTCACGCTCTCCTAGTAGTTTGGTCAGATATCAGCTGGAAATTTTCCCTGAAATGGACTGATCATCTGGATCCACGATGTGTATTATCCTAATTGAAGGTATATTGTATGCAATAAAACTTTACTTTGTAAGTAAATTTACACGCGAAGATTTACAACAATAACTATACTACAATTTTACAAATAAAATAACTCTGTCATCTTGTACAAGTTGGACAATATTTGTATTATTTTTTACAAATAATTGAAAAAAAATGAAGGGTTCTTCTCGCCATTGCTAACTATAATAAATAATTATTAATTGCAAATAATTTATGTTTATAATTTGTGAGCGTGTATTTCAAGCTCTTAAAATATAAAAAATTCTCAAACTTAAAACAACAATTTGCATTCATCAGAATTCTCCAAGACCCTTTTCCGCCGGGGAAAAAGGCTGTTTTTCAATGGCTTTCTTCGAGGGCTTGTCGTTTTTTTTTTCGGCAGGGGGCTCTCCAACTACAAGGCTTTTGCGCTTTTTAAAGAATGACACGTGTACACAGCCTTTCGTTAATTATAAGCGTAATTTAAATTAAATTACCCGGGGGTGACGTGCCGCAGGGGCGCAAAGCAAAACCCAGTGCCCGCGGGTCTGCTGAAACAATTAAAGTTTCTAAATTCGTGCGACATGATTTCGTTGTTACTCGCTCGTGGACTTATTTAATTTTTCGATTTGATTTTCCTCGGAGATCCGCGATTAGGGGTAGATTTTCTGGCTGAGGCGCATGATAGGGAATACTGTAAGCCAGCACGTTTCATGCTTCTCTGGTTGAGTTTATTATGTCGGGTGTATATTTAAATTTTGTGAGTAGGCTGTGTACATAGCTGAGTCAGGGAAAAGGCAGGGCGCTCAAAGAGAGTACAGAGGTAATTTCTCTTATTATTTCGTATTAATATTCTTTATTGAAGCACGCCGAGAACACTACTTGACAACGAGATTAAAGTGAATGTTAACATCATTTTATATTAAATTTTGATGAATAACATAAACGTTTTACGTACGTTATTATTTTTTGTAATTAGATTGGAGAGATTCATAATTTTAAATCTGCGGTTAATTACACGTGGTTTACACAATTTACAAGTGGTGCATACTTAAAACTTAAAAAAAAAAAAAATATTTGAAAGCTTCCTATATATTTATAAGCGACAACTTATTTATTTGTAGAGTGAATTATTTATTTATCACAACTTCCAGGAAAACAAATGTATTGTTAACTTATTTAAACCTTAATAATAATGTATAATGAGTAAAGTACCTTTGTATTTTGTCTTCACTTTGAGTTTAATAAAATTATTTGCATTTCTAGTTTCGACCCAATACACTGGGTCGAAACAAGTAATGAAAAAATTTAAATAATCTCAAAGTGAAGACAAAATACAAAGGTACTTTTTTCATTATAATAATGGATCTTTACGAATCAAATGCCCTGTCCTTCAATAAGATTAATAATAATGGACAATATTGTACAAATGTAAAATTTGACTATGAACATAAAATACATATAATAAACTACAGTACTAACTCCATGGACTTTTATGTGCATTATATTCATACTAACGTAATTGACCTAAATATATGCCTCAGCTCCGTGGTGAACTTTTTACTTGCAGGAGCTCTCGGGGGGAAGAGGAAAATAAAATGAATTCTGCATATGTAGGGGAGCGACTCGTCGCAGTTTGGACTGACGCATTTTTAATTTCCGCTGAAATGCCGTCGTTCATGGATTCAAGCCCCACACACGGAACGAATATAAAATGTCGCACGCCGAGACGTGACGAACATATTCAGTATGCTTATTTTTACCCCAAATTTGCCACGTGAAATTATTTCAAAATGTCAAAAGCAACAGTTGAGATCCAAACAAAACTAAGCTTTCAGTAAAGCCCATGAAATCATCTTTTATGTTGAGCATATCCATTTATTTGTTAAAAATACACACAAAAATTGATTGATAAAAAAAAGCTAGAGTTTTGAATTTACGATTGAGTTGCATATATATTTTTTAGCTAATTGGTGTAGTCAAATAGTTTATTTTTGAGGGAAAGTGTGCTAACGTTGTTATTTTTGTTTAAAACTTAAAATGTCGATTTTTTTATTAAACGTCAATCAGATGCGTATTTATTACCCATTACGGGTTTATTTTATTATTACTAATATGATTAGGCACATTAGTTCATATATAGAAGATGATTTAAAGAAACTCTCAGAAAAATATCAGCGTGATTTGTGTGGGATTTGAACCCACATCCCCTTTTCTGAGATTTTCTTTAAATCATCTTCTATATATGAACTAATGTGCCTAATCATATAAGTAATAAAATTTAAAAGGAAAAAAAAGTGATTTCCAAGAAGGCATCACCACATCAAAAACACTCAGGGTTGCGTCATAAAGACACCTGGAGTTAACTTAACTAAAAAGTTACAACATTTCCGCACCGCATTTAAATCCGACTTTTCCTTATCACTATCAGTTAGAGCTGAATTCCTCCCGTTAACGTTCAAAGTTGTTTGTATTTTTTATCTGCATTCTACCTCCTTAGCGAGCTGCTCGCCTGGTAGCTTAGAAAATAATGGCAGCCATTTGTAAAAGACAACAGCATGTAGCCGGGAGAAGAGACTGAAAGAACACTCCCCCGGGTGATTCTGCGTCCCGCGACGATCGCGAGTTTGTCACTTAAACGATACGTCAAGGAAAACGAAGGCGACGAGTACGGCCGAAGCTGAACATCGCGAGATTGCGAAGCCCAGAAGTGGGCCCTGTTAAATTATTTCTGAAGTTTGAGTGGAAGCGCTAAGTACACAAAAATAATGACCATGGTATGTTAATGAACAATAAATCACAATCGTTTTTGTGCTCGATTTTCCGTGTTTTATTTGAGTGTATAAAATAAACATTGGTTTTTTCGCAAAGTGTTATTAAAATCTGTTAAACTTTTCGATATTTTATGCCTTAAAGCCCTCTTAGCCCAAAAACATTTTTAGATAATCATTTGATTCTAGAATAAAATCGAATTTGTTGTTTCAAGCCTACTATAATTGTAATACAAATAACATGCATTTTTAATGTAGGTCTGATCCCCATATTTGTACTTAGTACTAATAATAAAACAAAGGATAAAAAATGTTCTAGTAGAGTAAAGCATTCCAAGAAGCACAGATGATGTCGATGTGTACACATAGCTGATAAATTAGCTTAATTTTGTTTTTTCTGCAATTTAATAGAAAAATTTGAAACAATTCAAATATGTGAAAATTAAATAGAGTTCAAATCAGTGAATTTGCAATTTATGTACATATTTATTTACTAAGGTTTTGGTGAGTTTAGTTTGAAAATACACAAAATACAGTTAATTTTACTGTCATTTATATTTTAGAATATCATTTGTCAAATCACTTCAACATATCAGGTGTATTGATTACGACCAAATAACGTATTCATTAGTAACACAAACACACTTTAGTGTATATTTTTAGACTATTAACTGCTTAAAACACCAGTATTACTCTCTAAGACGCTGTCTGGTGTATACGGAGACAACCAATCGTTCAAATTAGTATAAGGTATCGAGTGAGCTGAACTGTGAAAGATCAATCTATTTTTAAGACCCCGTTGCTTGGCGCGGCTACGACGAAGGGATTAACATGATCTGTATTTGTGAAAATATCCAGCAGATTATTATTGAAAAAATGAACATGTAAAATTAATATTCCTTGAATTAAATACGTAAACTTAAGTATTTAAATAGGGCAGTTTACAAGTATTTCTAAGATGTATTATTTAGATCACCAATCGATGCAAAATATATGTTTTTAATTCAGACTCAATTTTTCAGTAAAAAGCAAAAATGAAAAATGGATACTTTATATGAACCATCAAACGAGCAGAACTCATAAGCTTACTATGGATTGTTAACATGTTTTGTATGAGAAGTAAATATAAGGTTTTTTTTTTCATTCTATTTGTAAAGTTAGATACCAAAATGAAGGAATAACCCCTTCAAGACACTGTGCTGGAGAGACGGCCACCCATTTAAATGAGAATAAAGGATCGGGTCGGTCAGCTTCCCTGAGCTCGGGGCGATTAGCGTGGCCAAAACAGCGAACAAGCTTGCAGATTATCCGAAGGGGCGATCGTCATTCAGGACCCTGAGATATTTGAGGTTTCTTCGGTGTTTTGTGTATATCTCTATTTATTGACTCGAATCTAAGTTCAAACTTTAATTAAGTTATGCTTTTGGTTGTTCTTCGTGACAATTCTACTGATTATCTCTTTATGGCAATTTTAAGTTCTTAAGATCAAACTTTTATGATCATCATTTTGGACCGTGGGATGTTTGATTTTTTATCAGTGTTTTTTTCATTTTGATATTGACTAAGATACAATTCAAAAAATATTTTATTATTTTAGTTTTACTGTGATATATTCGGGGTTTTTTCCATGTTTTGTATATACCTCTTATCATTTTAATCACAGACATTTTTTTTAAATATTATATCTAAAAAACATTTTTTTGCATAAAAAATTGTACCTTTAATAAATTACATCTAAATCTCATAAGATAAAACTATGAGTAAAGCCAATTTGAATAAGCATTAAAAAGAAAACATCCGGAGGTATCTCCCACTGAGAGCCTTCCAGATCCTTCCAGACCTTCTCGTGCAGCGGGCGCGAACATCCCCACCTAATTATTGTAATGGAGAGGGTACGCCAGGAAAGGTTTCCCCTACATTACTTTATATTTAAGTCCCGGATAGGAAAACTCAACTTAAACGCGAAATCTTTTAAATTTTTAAGAAAAGCCTTTTTGTTCAGCGCGGGGTCCTGTACACGCCAAGGTAATGGATTTATGAGGACTAAGTGAATTTTTATTTTGTTTAAAGTTTTCAGCTTATTTTCTACGCACCAGTACGTCGCGCTTCTCGAGAGACAATTATTTAACGCCCGTCGTATAACTTCCTTTCTTATTTATGACTTGTGATTTTCAGGTTTATATCCTTTACTGCGCTAAATAAAATATGCTAGTATAATGAAGAAAACACACATTAAAAAAAATATATATATAACTTTAGACACATGAAAAACGATTTATGCTTTATTTAGAAAAACCTATGGGAAGCTATGCTCTAAAAGCACTGCTTAATGTATACTATGGAAGCTATTATATGTGAAGTTCTTAAATAAAATATAATACCTCGTTGCATAAGAACATTCAAGTTTTAAAGTTATTCTTCAGCGGTTACAAAATTAATTGCTTTATTATAAGAGGAGTCCCGCATACCGAGCCGAGGGTCAGACCACGCGCACAAATCGTAACCGCAATTCACAGCAATCTCCTAATCCCTGTTTAAACCCTGGCATAACATTACTGTCCTACCGCGCGGTCAAATAAAACGTCTCAATCCGGCACATTCCAACTCACGCCCCATGGAGCTTCACCCCGCGGCACTGCTTAGAATGTACCCCCGGGGTAGTAGGTTATGAATACGACGATTGTCTAATATCAGTCGCCCGGGCTGCTCAACACATGACCGGCGAGCAATCTCAATTTTTTTTTTGTAAAATATAATGCAAATATGTTTTTAATGTGCTCAATCCATTTATACATGCAAGAACTCACAAAAATAAAAATATTTTTTTTTCGGTAATTGTAATCAAATATGAATTTTATTTGATATTACTTGAGCACATATATTTAATGTCTGCTCTGGGGTGTGACACAATATTAACTGCTCAAAACAGCTCATGGTAAAGTTGGGTGTGCGACCCCTGACCCTGGCCTCAACTATGGCGCTTGTATGGGGGCCCACTGGATTAGTTTCAAAAGTGAAAGTTTCAATCTTATCATTAAAGTTAAGCCGCCGCAGTCTTTGTACTTGGTTTCTATGTAATATCTAGTAACACTAAAGACGCAACTTAATTGCATTACTAAGTAGAGCATTCAACAGTCATTTTCATGGATTAAGGAATTCACAAACGAGGGTTCTTCAGGAATTATAATATTTTCAACTCCATACTCAGGCCTTATTTTCTTTTATATTTTACATTTTATTTTTTAAGTCAACATTTTTGAAAAAAAAACTTTTTATTTGTGACCGGTTTCGCCAACCTTTCAAACATGTTACTAAAGTATTTTATTACTTTAATTTATTTTATTATTTTAAAAATGTTGAATTTCTTCTTAGTCAACATTAAAACTAGAATGAAAAAATGACCAAACCAAAATGTAATATAGAAACCTTTGATATGTATTTTAAGATGTAAAATTACCAGAATGTGAAACAATTAAAATAATCAATAGCTTTTAATCAATTTCCTTTACTAAAATAAACTTTTAATATACGTTTCAATTTTAAATGAATTTTATTCCAAATTTTTGGTTAATCTTATTTAATTCACAGAGTAACTATTTTTTCAAAATATTAATTAAATATGAAGACCGAAAGCTAATAAAAAGTTGTTTGAAAAAATATTACCTTAATAATAATTTATTATATTAATATATACATACAAGTTATGTAATTAATATAAGTACATAATTTTTTATATTACACTATAAAAAATTGTGTGGATTTCCAAGTCATGAATAATTAATACATTGAAAATGTTTCTGCCAAGTTAATGCAAATAATTAATGAATTTTAACATGCACTTCTGATCACGTTGCTAAGAGCTTTTTACATTTTTATGCGGCATTATAGTAAGAGCTTTAAAAAATAGGAGCAAGAAAGTTCGTTGAAAATTAAAATAATAAATCGTGACATAATATGCTGCATTAAAATAAAATATACATTTTTAATCACAGTGTATAACTATCGTTTTAAACTCTTAATAAAGGTCGAATATTTTAATTTTTCACAGTATGTCTATAATATAATTTTTGAAACATAAAAAACTAGTGACTTCCATTAAAGTTTGACTTCAATACAAAACACATTTTTTTGATTCGGATTTCTTATGTAAGAAAAAGAAAGCTCGCCAAGTTTTTTTATATTTTAATCAAAACGTAATAACTTTTTTCATAAACGATACATCAAGTACAATTAAATAAGTTTGAAACATGTTTTGCTTATTTCTGATAGCAGTGTATCACACAAAAGCTATAGTTAATAATACTTTGATAAATGAGAGATATCTTTATAATAGCCTTGTCAAGTTTAATTTAATTTAATTTAGTTTGAGCTGTGTACAAAAATATTTTTCATTTTTCCGCACAAATAGAGCAACTTTAATATTTTCTTCTATTGGACAAATAAATGAGAATATATAAATTATGTTTTGATCTTGACAGAAAACAACTAGTTTTTTAAACACGATGCTTTAAAAATAATTAAAAAAATTATATAGTACTGAAACTTTCAATTTATATAAAATTAAAGAAATTTGTTTGATCTTCTTCAGTAATACACAACTTATTAATGAAACAGTATACAGATTCACAGCTATTTATTAAATTAAGAAATAAAATTAAAACTATGTGAACGTAAAAGTATATAAAATTATACAGTGGTTGAAAATACTATGTGTAAATTTTAATTTGTGGTTTGAAATAATTCAAATATAGTAAAAGTAAGCACAAGTAAACTCCACCATTAACAATACCGGTTGTTTTATGATTTGAGAAAATAAAATCTATTCAAGTAAATAATCTCAACTTTGATTATTTATTGATAAAACTGAATTTCATTGAATAGTTTTCGGCTTTAGGCATATAATACTCTTATCATGTAACACATTAAAAATTGTGCATCTGAACTCTTTCAGGTAGAATTTTATAAAAAAAAATATATTCTGAAGAACGGTTTTTCATCCCCGAGACGCGTCACTAATGGTTTCAGAAATGGTGGAACATTCAAGCCTTGGGGGCTCTTGGTGTAACTGCTCCAGAAATGGTTATCTGTGTAATCATACGTTTTTATTTTTCATGTAAATGTAATTGACTTTAAAGAGGTAATCCACGTTTATGCTTTTCAAGTTTGCAGATAAAAATGTTAAGTTACTTCCAGGAACGTAATATTCCTATGTAGGTCAAGGAAACACCTGCCATTCATTTATTTTTATCTAAATATTTTTTACGCTTATACTTTAAAAGAAATTTTCTTCCTCACTTGATGCAATTTGGCAATGCATACAAATTTACATTATTTTTCTGATGAAAATATAATTTTTAAATTTGTCCAATTGAAAATTTATAGAAACAAAGAAATTAAAGCAATAAGTTGTTATCGCGATTCGGAATAAATGATTTACTGTGCTTTTTAAATTAGTTTTTTTATTAAAAACGATATTTTCACTAACACATATTCTCATGGCATTATTTCATGGAAAATATTAACATCGTGTGTGTTTGTGTCTGTTATGTGACTATGTGGAATCTGAACATTATTTTTAAGATGTTGCTTTACACCTAAAAATCGTACTAAGATATTTTTTTTATTGTTATTGGTCATCATATTGAAATAATATATTTTACGAGTGTACTTAATAAAATATACACACACTCATAAAACCTTTTCTATCCCAAAATACACATAATCTTTTACAGTGTAATTTTTTTATCCCGCAAGAGACAGCCTATCCTCTGTCCCCATAAACACAGCCTCCAGTCCTTCATCAGCCCGTGACGGCATATCTCATCCCGTGATCATTTCTGGGTGGAGGGTGGAATTGGGTCAAAAAAATAAGTCAGCGGCGAATCTGGGAAAATTGTGGGGGAAAGTGAAACCTGTGGAAATGGCCTTTCAGTCGGTAATCAAATTCTCATATCGCCGTGAACAAAGAAAAGTTTTGCCGTTATGCGATCTCCCCGCCTTCCCCCGTAATGTATGGCTTCGTATTAATCTTTTGCAATCACAATCAAATATCTTATTGAACACAAATGCGTGGTATGTTTCTGGATGTAAATTTATAAATAAACAGGTATATTAAAAAAAAACATTATTTTTATGCTACAAGGCCTTCGTTGAATGTAATAATTTTTAGATTATTTTTGTTAAATTAATGCTACATTGTCATCTGCTCATTTTAACATAAGCTTTTGAGAAAAAAAAATATTTTCAATAGTGTGTGATGTCTTAAATGGCGTTTGACATTGAGAGCAGTAGTTTTTCTGATTATACAAAAATGTGCTCAGATTTGATAAAATATAATAAATAGCAAGCACTGTAAGATATCTGTATACCATTAGGTCGCAAAAAAGCATCAGAACTGAGCATCTATATAGAAAGGCGACTGCCCGGCCTCCGGGGGCCCTGCCATGGCGTCATGGTCCCCATCTTGCGGGGGTATGAGTGGCTGCGGGAGATTGAAGGGCGGCGGCTGACGAGGGGCGACGCGCCACGGACCGGAAAATAATTCCCGAATTGGGAAAATCACAGGTCGTGCGGTCACTACACTTGGTGCTTCCGGTTAGTTTGCTATGTTAAGACATTCAACAAAAAAAAAATATATATATATATATATACAGGGTGTCCAAAAAGAGTATCGGGTGAATGTGAACAGTGACCGTTATTGCGACATGCTGCGAAAAGTTTTGGGCCTAAAGTTGCAGGAGTTTCAAGGTTTCCAATGGGCCACTTGCCATACATTCAATCAATCAATTGAAACTGTTAACGAATTATTCCCTAATAAGATCATTTCACGTAGAGGTAACATCAACTGGCCTCCCAGAAGCCCCTACCTTAGCCCTCTTGACTATTTTGTATGAGGATACCTTAAAAGTAGAGTTTATGAGAAGAATCCGACGAACCTAACGGAATTAAAACAAAACATCAGGTCAAAAATGGCAGAAATATCGAGGGCTATGTTTCAGCATGCTATCAGCAATCTTTGTTCCAGGTTAGAAGAGTGCCAGCAGCGCGTAACGGTCACCATTTGGAAAACACCATCTTTTTAAAATATTTTTTTATTTTGTATTCATATAATCAACAATAAAAATATTTTTTTTTACAAGTAGTTTTTGTTTTACTGAACTAACAAATGCCCGATACTCTTTTTGGACACACCGAGCCGTCGATGTTGATGCTTCGCCAGGTGTAAGCCACGTTTTTTTGCGTTAAGGATTTTCAAGTGTATGTACTTCTCGTCTCCAGTAACAATTCGATGCAGGAAACTTTTTTTTCTTGTGGTTCTTCAATTTTGCATCTGTCTCTCAGTCAACTCATGCAGCATCCATTTTTTTCCCTTTGATTTTTTCCTATGTCATGTAAGCGTTTGGAAATACCTTGGCGAGTTATGATTAATGCAAGATGATGTTATGTTTGCGTATCATCTTCATCCAATAACACTTGCAGATCGTTATCCTCAACTGTTTTTAGTTTTCCGGTGCGCTCTTTGACCTCAGTGTCGATATCACCACTTCAAATAGATCAATATATTAAAAATAATAAAATAATCTGTTGACCTTCATATCATATGACCCGTTATTGCAATTAAGTTCGGTGTTATCATTGTCATTATTTATTCTCATATAATATAAATCCATCACGGAAAATGCATAAAATATTTATAGTTTTCTATGATCTAAGATACAGCTACGCAGGAAAACACATCATAAAACATACACCCCAAACAAAGGGTTCATGAAAAAATACTCCAGTAATCTCTTCCCATAAGTTTACCTATTTACCTTCGGTAAAATAATTCCTGTTAGCAACATCAACGTCCGAACACGAAAAAAGCCCCCAAAATACAACAAAGCTTTGCCGAAATATAATCCGGCTCCCATAAAATAAAGGAGGTATACAAAAACACGCAAGTCCCCGCTCCATATAGTGATCTCGTAAAAAAGGGAGAGCAGGAAACTGTTTAGGACATATAAGAGGGTACGAGCAAAATCACCGCGGACAAACCCATTTCAATTTGTCAGGGTGTCGCGAGCTTTGGTAAGCCTTAGTTAGACGCTTTGGATGTTTATACTCTCTTGATACTCTTTTGGGAGTTTTATCCCTAAATTATGGCGGATTCTATTAATTGTGGTCCTGTTTCATTTGCATTCTTGCTGTCCTTTTTTATCGCGTGCGTGTATTTTTAAATGTTTTTTATGTCTATTTCTTGATTGAATTTAAAAAAAAAACACATTTGCATAAACACATTCATACGTTTCCGGAAGTTTTATATACTATATATACTTATATAATTTTTTAATCAAATTTTCGTATTTAAGTATGCCACAAATAAAAGATATTTTCTCATAATAATATTCCAAGCCAAAAACACGTTAAGTATATCTACAATACATATTGGTTTTCATAGAGATTCTAATAGGTGATATAAATTCTCATATAAAACGTGCTTCAATTCTGCTATTGTAATAGCTATTATCTATACACGTTTACGTAGATATAGATATATGGACCTCTTTATTAGGGACGTAAATAATTGCCGACAACAATACAAACGTAAGCTAAAGACTTACGTTAAGCATCCACGCTGAGAAATTTTTTTTTTTTAAAAATGATTGTTACTCATATTAAATTACACTAAAAAATCAGTATATTACACGAGTAAAATAATTATTTATTGGTATTATTTTGAATGCTACGTGTTTTGAACTATTCAATATTTCTCAGGTCAAGCGATAGTCTTATGCAGTTTTGAGTTTTAAAATATGAAAAGTATAGCAATGCGAAAGATATATAATACATTCAAGTGATGTAACGACTAAATTACTTAACTTCACACCAAATAACTTCATTTTCTCTATAGTTTTCAATATATCATCGAGTAGAGCCACGTGTTCTAGAATGGACGCATGTTCCCACTATCCCGAGAGATATCCCTGGGGATCGAGAACCTGGAATTTGTTACCGCAACCGTAAAATTTTGCAACCGAAACCACTCAGAATCAAGCCATAAACTCGAGTTGGCCGGAACTATTGAATGTAAATACGGATCTGTGTTGATATTTTTTTATTGAAATGTGTACATTGCTTCCGTTTAATATTGGTTTCGTGCATTTGCGGGCTTTCAATCTAAAATTCAAATTTTTTGTTGTTTTACAAAGCATTTACATGGCTTATGTAATCCTGCTTATTTGACCAATAATTATTATTGATGAACTCCGCTGTTTTACTCATGTTTACTTTTATACATTATTTAGATTGCATGATATAATATATATATGTTACTGAGGAATTTATTATTAATATTCAGTACCTCATAAAATACCTAATAGCTTTACAATACGTCTGACATATTTGCTCATTTAAAAAAATTGTTATTATTATTATTTATAAATCTTAAAAGTACTTTTATTATTAGCAAATAAGCAAACCGTAAAATATTTTAGAAATTGAAATTGAATTAGAAGTTTGACATGACAGGCTTTTTGTATAAAACTTCACTGTTAATGTTAAATATTGAAAATTAATTATTTTAAAAAGATGAAAGAACAACAGCAAGAATATGTCATTTAGTTTTATATAAAAAAGTTCATTTAAATGAAATAACAGAATATTTTGTATCTTTTATTTTTGATTGTAGAAAGACTCTTAAATTTGCTGAACGCCTGACCCTCTCCAGAATACAAAAAAACTCTTTCATCATGTCCTCCCTTTTAAAATAAATAATCAAGTTTTGCAGGAAAAATAACTGTATATATTATTGGCGTACTATGATTTTATAAATCAACAAAATGACTACTCTCTATAAAAACATTTGAGTGAAAAAAACCAATTAAAAAAAGGAGTAAATAAAATAAATGTGATCGGTATAGAATATAAAGGATTTTATTGCTAACATGTGATATTAAATTGTTTATTTTGTAAAAAATCTATATGCAAACAAGGTATGAAATCTGAAAATATTCAATTTATATATAATACGTATAATTAATTTGTAAATTTTCACAGCCGATAAATTTAGATTTAGTTTATTTTTGGTGTTGAGAAACATCGGAGATTTCAAATGTAAACGCACCACAATACTCAAGAACAAAACAAGTCTTAGCAATCAATTGCTTAAGTGGTCACAGTAATAAATTGCCCAGATGAGAATTTTTGCTGTCGTGATAAATTATAAAACGCTACCTCCAGCTTTTGTCGTTACTCCGTCAGCTGCGTGAGAGCCTCCTAACAACCCCCTAGGCGAGGTGTAGTAAAACCAAAGACAAGCAAGTAGGGGATGGACCAACACTCCAGGGGATGCTTAGGTGAGAGGGTGGGGTGGTCATGGCGCCCTACTTTGTAGGCTAACCTTACTTAATCTAGCCTCAGTGATGCTTTTGGCATCATAATGTTTTGTACAAAATTTAGTAATAATTTATAAAAAAAATGAGTTACAAAGTTTTAACCCAAAAAATATTTTACGTAGAATATGAAGTACAGAGGTAGTTTTAAAGCATTTATTGGATATTTTATAAAAATAAATACTTTCAAACATTTTCAAGTTGGACATGAAGCGACCATTTTTTAGCCTATTTCCTTTCTGTCAGTTAAATATTCAACAGTTACAATATCAACGAGAGAAATGTTCCGGCATGCTTCACTAAAATTAAACAGATGAGGAAAACAACCTTAAAAATAGACTGTATAATATATTGATATACAATAATCTTGTGTGAGAGAAAAATACGAAAATGTTATATATATTATGTGATGTTTGAATCACTGAAATATTTTTTTTTATTCGATCTGCCTTGCGATATTTTCATTCACATTTAAAAAGGACAGCTGGAATTATTTCAACCGCTTTGCTGAAATCGGATTTGCCAAAAAAACGACAAACGCATCTAGCCGGGGAATATCGGTTCCGCCCGTCCGACCGGGAGATAAAGCCCGGAGTCACCCGGCGTGCTGGCCCGGAGGAGTATTTCACAGTGCGGTCCTGTCCGGGCCAAAGTGTCGACATAAAGCACCGCGCCGGCCCTGCTGAGGCGCAAGTAACCAACGCGGAACGTTGCACCCATCTATCTTGTACTGGACGCGAGGTGCGCCTTATTTTATTGCTATAAGGGTGTATTATTATTTTATAGATATTTTATTTTAAGAAAACAATAAAATAGCCAAACATTGTATAGATCAGTGGCTCTCAAACTCGTTTGGTCCGCGGACCCCTTGTCATAGTCAAAACTTGCCCATTGACCCCCTTTCATAGTCAAAACTTGCCTACGGACCCTGAGTGAAAAACTACATAAATTCATATTATAGACTAGTTGGTGCAAGTATCGACTCTATGAACCTACCTGACTCACCGCGATGCCTGTTATTACCTGTATTTTATGCACCTGTCTATATTTATATTTTACTTAGGACGTGAAAATCGCTAATAATGTATTAATTTTAACATCCATATTAATAAAAATGTGTCACAATTTTATTATTTTATATTTAACCTTGCGCGGACCCCCTGACGTTGTTCAGGGACCCCCATATCGATTTTAATTTTCTAAGGACCCCCTGGGGTCCATTGGGACCACTTTGAGAAGCATTGGTATAGATTTAGGTCCATATATTGGGGATATCTTTAGAGACTTATTTACACTATACACTTTGAGACTATCTACGCAATTTCAATGAGTTTTTATTACAATAAAAACATAATGTTTATACAGGGACCACTTTGAGAAGCACTGGTATAGATTATGATAATTTTGTTTGTCTGATGAAGTCATTTTTTTTTTCGTGGGATATCTTTAGTGGCTTATTTACACTATACACTTTCAATGAGTTTTTATTACAATAAAAAACATAGTGTTAATACAGTGGTACAGTGGAAATACTATCAAATAATATTAATATGATGTATTTATCGAGAAACGAACGTTTATTGATATTTTGATTTATACGTCGCAAATGAAGGGGAACTGATGTGGTGAATTGGGCCAAAAGCATTCATGATATACTGCAGCAGGCTCTGGGGCGTGAAGTTGACATGACAGCCCAGGCGTTAGAAAAAAAAACCCAGCGCGCACATGGACCGCGAAGGGATGTGTCAGCATTTCACTTTGATACCCCTGAAAAGTGCGGACTGGAGTTAATTAAGCTATTTATTTGACTTTTTTAGAAATATTTAATACGTTGTTATAGATTATTTAATATTACTTACAGTGGCAATTACTCGCAGATTATCCCTGTGCCAAAATAGTAAAATTAATGTGTTTGTTTGTGAATGCTTTCAGCCAAGTCTTGAGTCAAACAAAATTTGCACAAAACCTTTTAGTTGTGACTCAAACTAAAACAATATTGTTTTTGCTTTTTTTTTTTTTAATACTTTACTTGAAAAATAAGAGTATAGTGTTTCTTTCAGCCATAACATAACGGATTGGTTTTATTCTGGGCATTTTTTTCAGATTCGATATTTCTTTCAAGGTAATTTACGAAAAAATGGTGCAGATAATATACTTAAACAAAAATTATACATTTGTTTAATAACAAATCTTTTTAGTGCTTTTTATATCGAAAATTTAATTCATAATCCTTAATTATTAAGAAATATCTATAGTATTTTTTTTTCTTGAATATGTAGAAAAACTAATATAATATATTACGAATTTCTTCTCGTCCGTGTATAATAACAACAATGCATATGAAAACATGAAATTGATACAAAACACAACAATAGCTAACAGAATATACAAATATGGTGAACCAAGTATCAGTAATTTAATTATGTACTGTTACAAACCTTGGACGTAACTAGTATATTCCTAAACAAGATATTCAATCTAACGTACTATTGTATTTCATTATCATGCTGTTTTCATATAATAAAATTATATTGAAATGATTTAAACTATTCAATTATATATATATATATATAAATACATTTTAACAATATATATGGCGTTCGTTCATATTTGAAAATTTGAAGTTGATAGTAAAGTATTCATATATAAAGTGACTTTCAAAAATACAAACTTACTCAAGCTTCGCGGTCTAAGAAAGAACGAGTACGTATAAACTCACCCCTTTACTGTACAAAACACCCCTTACTAGATAAGAAGCAGACCGGCTAGCGCTGGGATAAGGGTGGAAAGCTCTGAGGTTGGTCAGATTATACTTTATCTAAGTCCAGAGGGAAATAAATTTTAATAAAATTCGTAGTGAATTTTATATATTTACACTGTTTAGCTCTAGTGCGGTATTAATATTATTATAAAACTCTTTGAAAATATATTACTACAAAGTAAACTCTGAAATTCTTTATCTTTATTGTGTATATATTTATATCAAATAGTGTTTTTATATACATTTTAAAAAATATATTAATTGATGTTGTACGATCAAGCATAGGTTTTATATGTAGTATAACATATTTCATATTTGTTTAATTATTTAATAAATTGTTACGAATATTGAAGAAAAAACTATATATTGCACATTATATTTTATTTTATCTTTTTGTATGATCTATCAAGTCAGTATTTGTAAAAATTATAATTATATCAATGCTTTGTACGATTATTATTTATTTATAAAAACTCATTACTTTCAGTGTGTCAATATATTGAGAAATTCAATATTTTTGACAGAGAGTACTTGGTGGAATTCCATTTTAATATTTTTGAATAAAATACTTGAGTGATTTTCCACATTTTTATTTTTATTAGTGACCAGTTTCACCAACCTTCACGTTGGCATTATCAAACAGAGTTTTGTTCATCAAACTCTGTTTGATAATGCCAACGTGAAAGGTTGGCGAAACCGGTCACTAATAAAAATAAAAATGTAGAAAATCACTCAAGTACTTTATTCAAAAATATTTTCAATATATTGAGATGAAACATCTAGTTCTTACGATGTAACAAAACAACTAAATATAAATTGCCATAATGATCAGCCCTTGGCCTCTGAAGCCATTCCTAGGTCTGGGCTCGGTTCCGGTTCCTCTGAAGGCATTCCTGCTTATTACGTCCTCCGTCGTCGTTTCCGCTTTGTTACGCCCTCCATTTTGTTTTGCAATGTTTTGAATCTGAGAGTCTTAGGTTTCTTTGATTTTGTTTGCGTGCTGGAATTAGATAGTGAAACCAACAATGGCAACTTTGAGAACTTGAAGCCGAGGTTGTTTTATAAATAATAGTGTCTGACGATGGAAGGCTAATGTGGTTATTCATGAAAAGTATTTTACTATTTATGCTTTATTGGTTATACATTTTCATTAATCTTAATTTATTGCACAGTAAACCATGTCATTTAAAAGGTTTTTTCACATTTTTTCCCCAACCAATCTTCACAACGAAAATAATGAAATCCATATACGCTTTCACCAAAGTCAAATATTGCAAGCACAACAACCTGCGCACAGAATCAGGGGTTAGCCACCTTCTTATATTTTTAAATTATTGTTTATTAAATATATGAAATAATAAAGGAAGAATGTGCAAATTTAAATTTAAAAAAAAAATTTTTTGCACATGAACTATATAATATTATTGATAAGGGTAACTTTGTATTCTTTTATAATGATAAAAAGAAACTTTGTATTTTTTGTCTTCACATGCATCATGCATCTGCTGATGACGCGGTGTATAGGGTCGAAACTAGTTATGCAAATAATTCTAATAAATTCAAAGTGAAGACAAAAAATACAAAGTTACTTTTTATCATTATAATAATGGATCTTCACCAATCAAATGCCTTGTCCCTCAACAAGATTTGTATTATTTCTTTACTTTGAGTTTATTATATTTTAATGCACCTGCCATGTAAGCGAGGGGATGTGGGTTCGAATCCCGCACAAATCACGTTGATATATTTTTCTAAGAGTTTCTTTAATCAATTTTCAATATTTAAAAAAATGTTCTTAATCATTATCAATCAATTAAACCTGTATAGGTAAAATCGTACTTCCTGTGAGATGGTCTTCACAAAAACCAATAATTAAATTTAACAAGTACGTGTATTGACATAATTAAATAGACTAATATCCAGATTGGATTTAAAATGCTTCACTCAGTACTTTGTGTTAAAAGTCTAGTATTGCAAGTCACACAATATTTAATTAAGGCATAATAAGAACATTGTTTCATTTATAGGATATGATTATTAAAAATTCTTGTCTAGTACTAGTGATTGGTTAGCATAGTTGGTAATGCACCTGCCATGTAAGCGAGGGGATGTGGGTTCGAATCCCGCACAAATCACGTTGATATATTTTTCTAAGAGTTTCTTTAATCAATTTTCAATATTTAAAAAAATGTTCTTAATCATTATCAATCAATTAAACCTGTATAGGTAAAATCGTACTTCCTGTGAGATGGTCTTCACAAAAACCAATAATTAAATTTAACAAGTACGTGTATTGACATAATTAAATAGACTAATATCCAGATTGGATTTAAAATGCTTCACTCAGTACTTTGTGTTAAAAGTCTAGTATTGCAAGTCACACAATATTTAATTAAGGCATAATAAGAACATTGTTTCATTTATAGGATATGATTATTAAAAATTCTTGTCTAGTACTAGTGATTGGTTAGCATAGTTGGTAATGCACCTGCCATGTAAGCGAGGGGATGTGGGTTCGAATCCCGCACAAATCACGTTGATATATTTTTCTAAGAGTTTCTTTAATCAATTTTCAATATTTAAAAAAATGTTCTTAATCATTATCAATCAATTAAACCTGTATAGGTAAAATCGTACTTCCTGTGAGATGGTCTTCACAAAAACCAATAATTAAACATATTTGTATGTCAAGAAAGAATACAAAGTTACCCTTATCATTAATAAAAAAATGGATCTTCACCAATCAAATGACTTGTCCCTCAACACGAGTTATATAAATTTTGTTAAAGCTTGCATAGTTTTATTTCGACAGTTTTATTTGCATCTTACAAATAAATTCAAGTTCACACAAACACGATATATCAATAACCTGCGATATCGTTTTCAATTCCATACAATTGAGCTCGGTCTGCGGACAAAGGACATCCAGTCCATCGTAAGTTGTCGCTCGGCTCCCCAGCAGCACAAAGCCTCGGTTTGTCTTCAATCTGGAGGCTCGTCTCGCGGCCATGTCTCGCAGCCCTCCGTCTCCATTATCCGCGGTGACCTTCTGAGTTTTCGCCCATTGTGAATCGCACTATTGAGCTAGCCTCTTTTCAGTACCCATATACAAGGATTCTTTGCGCCATTCTGAGGGATATATATTTTTGAAAGAAAATATTCAACAATAATAATTTGAAAATCATTCGAAAAAACCGATTCATTTTCATTATTGTTGTGATACAATACAATGCTTTTAAGTTTAACAGGTTGTTTCATAACATAATTATTAAATAATATATCAAAATACGTATTCGTATTTATCATTAATTTTAAATATTTTTAACCTCATACTTTGAAATCTCAAATCGTGGTAAATATAAAAAACAAATTAATATTTACTTAATAATGAATAGTTATTTTTAAAATCGTAATAATTTTCAGTTTAAATTTAAACATTCCAGGGTTTTGGACGTTTTCAATACCAGCCAAGAAAACATCTCAATCTGCAAGGACGGTGCATCAATCTTCATGATTTCAGGAGTATCACCTTTACAGGTCGCTGAAAACAATCTCGACCGGCCTAGAAGAGAAAGACTCGGTCGTTGCGCTATTCTCGGCACGTTTTCTCTCGTTTTTCATCCGCCATATTGGAAGGGGGTTCCCCGAGTTATTTTTGGTCCGACAGTGGCGTCCCGCAGATGTCTCTTTGTGCACTCCTCTGCGAAGGTACAATAAGGCGCCTCTCGACGTTTGTTGCTCATGAAAAAATCCGATTGTGACAAAATATCACTTTATCTACGAAAACGAAATCGCTTTTTTATATTTTATTATTTTTTCAATTAATTTTTAAATATAAAACTTTGTTTAAAAAAATAAATAGTTGAGGAAATATAAGAAAACATTGCTGACTGTTTATATCAATTAGAATTTTTATTAAAAAAATCTTCAAAATTGTTTGCTGTAAGCAAATCAAACTATTATAACCGAAAACTATGGTAAATATGGTATGTATATTATTGATTTTTGTGAAGACCGTCTCACAGGAAGTACGATTTTGCCTATACAGGTTTGATTGATTGATAATGATTAAGTACATTTTTTCAAATACATATTGAAAATTGATTAAAGAAACTCTTAGAAAAATATCATCGTGATTAGTGTGGGATCACACAAATCACGATGATGTTTTTCTAAGAGTTTCTTTAATCAATTTTCAATATTTGAAAAAATGTACTTAATCATTATCAAATATGGTGTGCATTATTCTTAGTAAATTTTCTCTTTTATTTATACTTTTATTTTTTTCGATATAATGCACGTTTATGAAATTTTTGATAGACGTACGGCTAATTGGTTTATTTCCTATCTGTTTCCAGGGACTATAAGCCTCACGGGGTTGTCGGCAGAGCTGCAGGCTCGACAGCGGTTCCAGTCACTTCCTGAACGACCCTTCTTCGATGACGTTTCCCCAAGGAATGTGACTGCCATAGTGGGACAGTCGGCCGTCCTTCACTGCAGGGTCAAGCACATGGGGAACAGAACGGTGAGTCTGTCACTGAAAACATTATGAAAAAACCACCCTTGTCATCAGTTTATAGATGTCTTCGAGAAGGTGAAGAAAATTGTATAATTTTTTATTCCTACATTTTAAAAAATATTTTTTAAATTGTGGAGAGCATAGCACATAAGATGTTTTCGTTTCCGTCTACATTCTATAAAACATAACAATCTGACTACATATAAAACACACCTTAAATATATATGTATATTTATATACATATATATTTATATGTATAAAGTATACTATATCTTTTGGTTGACAGTAATTAATTGAAAACAGTATGAAAGTCTATCTGCTATTTCTGAGACGGTAAAAGTGAAGTGAAAGCGATGCGAAAGTCTATCTGCTATTTTTGAGACGGTAAAAGTGAAGTGAAAGCAATGTAAAAGTCTATATGCTATTTCTGAGACGGTAAAAGTGAGGTGAAAGCGATTTGAATGTTTATCTGCTATTTCTGAGACGGTAAATGTGAGGTGAAAGCGATGCGAAAGTCTATCTGCTATTTTTGAGATGGTAAAAGTGAAGTGAAAGCGATGTAAAAGTCTATATGCTATTTCTGAGACGGTAAAAGTGAGGTGAACGCGATGCGAAAGTCTATCTGCTATTTCTGAGACGGTAATAGTGAGGTGAAAGCAATTTGAATGTCTATCTGCTATTTCTGAGACGGTAAAAGTGAAGTGAAAGCGATGTAAAAGTCTATATGCTATTTCTGAGACGGTAAAAGTGAAGTGAAAGCGATGTTAAAGTCTATCTGCTATTTCTGAGACGGTAAAAGTGAGGTGAACGTGATGCGAAAGTCTATCTGCTATTTCTGAGACGGTAAAAGTGAGGTGAAAGCGATGCGAAAGTCTATATGCTATTTCTGAGACGGTAAAAGTGAAGTGAAAGCGATTTAAAAGTCTATATGCTATTTCTGAGACGGTAAAAGTGAGGTGAACGCGATGCGAAAGTCTATCTGCTATTTCTGAGACGGCAAAAGTGAGGTGAAAGCGATGCGAAAGTCTATCTGCTATTTCTGAGACGGTAAAAGTGAGAAGAAAGCGATGTAAAAGTCTATATGCTATTTCTGAGACGGTAAAAGTGAGGTGAAAGCGATGCGAAAATCTATTTGCTATTTCTGAGACGGTACAAGTGAGGTCTAATGACTATCTATTTTTTTTTAATGTGGTGTTTTTGAATTATCAATCTGTAAAAAACAGTAAACCGTTTGAAAAAGAATACCTCTATATATAATAGAAAGCAGTAGCATGCAGTGAGTCAAAAATGAAGACAAGTAATTTTGCTCACTGCATATAAATAAACCTGATAAACCACGTAAACGAAAAATAATATGAGAAGTAATATGAAATGTTTCACTACGAGTGTATTATATATAATTTCTGTGTAAACTTTTCTCAGAGATTAGTAATCAAATAAATAAATTTGTCTTTGGTATATTTTACGGCTAGCAATAGCTTATATGAATTGCACACTTACTAGTGGTTATTCAGAAAATTTTAAACATTCAAATTGATCAATCGATTCCAAAATTTATTAATTTTTTTTTTTAGTTAAATATAGCAAACAGACAACATTCTTTCCATATTTAATTCACTTATATTCAGTCTATCAAGGCACTGCTATGTCAGGCTATCAAGTATCACCACTAATGGAGAACCGATCTCCGGGGCCGCGCATGGGTCGCGCGAGCAGTGGGCTGCTCCAGCTGAGCCATTTTCACATCGTTATCACAGAGCTTAGCTAAAGTTCTGCGACAAAAGACATTAAAACTGTTGAGGGTCCATTAGCCAATGAAATGGCTTTCCGTATATTTGTTCCAATGTTTTTTTTTCTGATTGGTCTATAAATAAGTTTTCTTGCCCTGCCGCGGAGTTATTTCATTAAGTTTTCGAGTTGCTTGAGTTTTGTTTTTTTTTTGTTGTTTAAACATCTTCCTCTGAATAAATGCTTTTTTATTTACAAATAAGATACATTGAATTTTAAGTATGTCACGATTCATTTAATCTAGCTAGGAATATTCACCGTTTTTATATTTTTTTAAAATTATAAATTATAACTGACTAATGAAGTAGTAGTTGATTGTATCAAATATTTTAAAATAATTTTTATTCTTCGCAGTATTTCATCACTTCATCATGGCCTAAATTAACATTTGCCTGTAAAAACTTATTACAAAAATATTTACCAATGTCTTCATAAAGAAGCCACAAAGGAGAGACAGAGAAAAACACAGACATTTTTGAATACATACACTATAAAGGTAAAAGATTACTTTAATCTTTGAAATATTCACTTATTTTTTTATAAAACAAATCAACACTTAAAAGTAATCAAATAAATTTTGAAAATAAACACAATAAAACTGGCTTTAAATATGCGCTATCTTGTATATTTTTGTTCTAGAAGCCAAACGAAAATAATAAAAAAAACTGACTCAACGATACATTTGATAAAAATCTTATTTTCTATCTCGGATAACATTAAAAAAATTAATATCCAAAGCTCAAGACTTGAGGGTAACTAAAAAATAACTTCATCTGTAGCATTAGCGCATGTTGGCTTCTTGCATGGCGTGTAAACGAGCCTTAGAGCCGGCACCCTAAGGGGGTTTCGGCCTGGGTACCGCAAATTCTGAAGGAATTTATTGGGAGGTTCTACTCTTTACATGTGCTTTGTGTTAGTGGACTCATTTGCTTGATATATTTTCATCGAGTTTTCAAAACCCGGATTAATTAAAGGCCTTCTGAAGTTAACGGGCGAAACTCCCAAGCACGTTTGATTAAATATTTGTTGCGCAATCTGGTGGCTTGGAAATTTGTTGCGTACATTGTTGCGATAGTGAACGTACTCACCGACACTTTATTGGCCTAATGTTACGTATACTTACAAATAAAATTAAAAAATATACAATTTTATAAAAATATGATTGTGAAATTCCCTACCTACGGCCTACGCACGTTGAAATACAACCGATTCCATTAGAGTCCTCTTTTAGGAGTTTTATTTATTTTTAAATCACCTGTCGATTGTGTTGGAACTTCTGTAGGCAATTCAATAATTTATTGTGTTCAATATCTGATATAATCAGGGAATATACTATCGCACTTAGGCGTAATGATCCTTTAAACTCCTGTGATCAGTTACTAAGCAACATTTTACAAAATCCACCTGTATGTTTTGTTTACACATTAAACATTTATAAATTGATTATATGACTTCAGTAGATATTTCATTTAAAAATAAAAAGTCATTATTCAGCGCGCTTTGTAAAATAGATTTAAAAAAAATTCAAGATATATTCCCAGCGTTTGATATGTAAATCGATTATTACCTGATGCATATTGTAAACATGAAAAACCCATATGAGTATTAACTTTTAAGTCTTATGTCTGGCGCTGAAAGTTGATTGAAAGCTGAAAGTATACAAAAACGCGGAGCTTTATAATTGGCAAGTACGAGCAGTATGTATCTGAGTTACAAAAGCTTACTGTTCAACAAGATTTAATACTTTAAGAATGTTTTTAAAGACTTTTTAGAAATTATAAATAAATATTATTAATTAGAATAATATTATTTCGAGTCCGATTGTCCATATTTTTCTAGCTACACAGGGCTGAGCGAAAAGGTCCAGGCCTCCCTCTGAATGATGGCCAAAATTTACATGGCCTCCCCTTCGTGGGCATCATTGGACGTTAAAGAATGGGAGAGATTACCGTGGGACTCCAGTCGGATTAGCGTCTTACTGGGTCCTTATGGAGACAAATATAAATGCGGGATTATTCCTGTACCGAAAAGAAATCGTTCGCCCAAGCCCAAGAATGTAGAAAACTGCGGTCTGTGAACAGGGAGAGGCACTCGGATCGATTGCTGTGTTTATGGAGAGCGGTGTATTAAATAACTCCGTGCGTTTTATCCTAACCGAAAAGGTTATATAATACAACTTTATATGCTTTTGTATTTTGATATAAAATAGTTTTTAGTTACGATTTATGTAAACTTGGTTACTTTAAAATGATAATTCTTGTTAATGAAAAGTTATTGAACCAAAATGATGACACCTTTCAACTATTTGACATCTTTATTTTTTATTAGGACGTTACAGAAAACTTAACACCTGTAATTGTTTTTTTTTGTTCTAACTAGACTATATTGTTTAAGAACTTATTTGACATATTGAAATATATTTCTAATGCAGGTTGAATGTTTACATCCGGTTCAAAACTTACATTAATACAGCATGAAAACCTTTCACAATATCTCTCAAAGTAATAAAACCGAAGAGGTGTTTTAAGTGGTACCCAATCACGCCGAACTCTGTTAATTTTAGTACACTTTAAAGGCCAGTCGATTGAAGCGCAGATAGCCCATTCCCTATAACTGCCCATAGCAACGTTGGTGGCCTTTATCCATTTTGGTATACGGCCATCTTAACAGCATAAAAGCACTATGGATCCCAGGGTTGCCAAAAGGAATCCCGTAAATGGAGGACAATTTGTCACGAAAATGAAGGAAATTATAGCCTAACGGCTCTTTTTAATCTATTGAAATTTAGTGAAATCTAGTGAGACAAATTTTCTTTCAGTTGATTATATGTATGAGTATAATATTATTTGTAAATTTGGACATATTGCAAAGATAGATTTTATATAATATTTTACTCTCTACATTACTCTGAACTAGAGCTTTGCTTTGCGTTAAATTTTGGTATTAAAATGAATTTATCTAATAATACACGCATTCGTAACATATTTATGGAATAATTAATAAAGCATATTCTGCTTTTTGATGCCATATGGCTACCCTTATCTTGGAGTATAAAGGAACTATGGGAGGATAATCGCTGGAGAATACGCCAGTATACATAGGTCATTATCACAGGGTTGCAGGCTAAACAGGGGATAGGCGAGAATTCATTAGTGTGCTCTTGATACAGTTTGTTTAACTGTCGGTGTTAAATTTTGGTACCCTTATAAAATAAAATAAGGGTTGCCTTACATTGCAGTTTCGGGCGTTCCCGCTTTATAAACTACTATGTATCACAATATCACTTAACCACACAATAACCTATCTTGATGTAATAAACACAATAAATACGTGTTTTTAATTACTTCGGCATATTTTAATTTAAAAAGGTGGTAGGTTTGTTTAAATGTGGTTTGTTTAAAATTATGTACAAAAAGTTTTTTAAAGTGTAATTTTTTTTAATAATTGCTGAAACTAAAAAAAATATTTTTTAGACACGTAGATATTGAAAGAATGAGTTTATTTCTGACTCACATTAAATTTATGTTGCATAAGTTTATATGTTTGATTAATGTATGTACATTACACAGTTTAATTTTATACCACAGTATAAAATGCTTATGGCTGACATATCTTTGCAATAAAAGAAAGAAAAATAGAAACATAAAAGAAGAATGAATACGTGTCTAACTTATAATATAGTCCCCAAACATGTCACTGCATATAGATAGTTAGTTACTTTTATGAACCATAAATAATCTCATAATATTTTACAACTGGCAACCTCTAACAATACAAGCCATATCGGGAGAAAGTGCGTCGCTTTAAACATGTACGAGGTGATATGTTATAATATTATATCCATCCCTTACGTTCGCTAAGACGGGGTAGTTCGCAATTTATAGCTACGGGAAAGGGAGCACCGAGAGCGAAGAAGGATGCGTGGGGTTATCCATTCAAATTAAAGCCCCCAAAGTAGATTATCCTGAGATCCACCCGTAAAGTTCGGTCAAGGTAGAGACAGGGCGATAGTTCTGACTGAAGCTTCGAGCCTCGGCGGTTATGAAACGCTTGAAGTTGCGTCTATAAAACAGAGGCCACCTTATTTCTTACAACGATTTAATATCCCTCTTGAACTCGGAGTTATGAATACTTGCTTAGTTGAAATATCTCGGTGTTAATTTTGGCTAAAGATGTTTATTTCCTACGCACACTTTCCGACTGTTATACTTCAGGCGAATCGTAAACCTGTACTGGACTATCAAAATTGAAATAATAAATTTACACTACGTAAATTTTAAATATTTTATAACCAAACGATAAAACATTTGATTTTTTTAAAGATTTTATTAAAATGAATATATTTTTGTTCTGAAATTATATCGCAATTAATTTTCATCTATTTATACTATGTACTGCATAGATAAAATTGCCTTTTCCTCTATGTAAAGTGAAATTATGTTAAGCCTTTTCAAACCTCTAGAAATTATTCAAAAGCCAATTTAAATCCAGCACTGTAACGACCTCTTTGTGATTCGACTACTTTGTGAAAGTTTTAAATATTCCCATAATTATTTTTAAAAGTTCTTCAATAAGCATCAAAACAGTGACCGTCTTACGTTTAAAATAAATTCTGTTCAACTCTTGTTTATTTTAACTCTTTGGCTTAGATTGTAACCAAAGTATTAAATAACTTCTGGTTATAAAATACAAATAAAAAAATATGTTGGCAGTGTAAATTTTTAAAATTATTTAAAACGCTTGTTTAACCCTTTGCACTCGAGAGGTGCGGATTCCGCACCACACGATGTAATGCCGCAACTCGAGAGGTGCGGATTCCGCACCAATTTGCTTGGTGCGGAAATTCGATGTGCGGTGATAACTATTTATGGTTTTTTATCTGGTGATTTCTTGTTTATGTTTATGTGATCTTGTTCTTTAAAGTTCGTTACTAAGCACTGCCCATATAATTTTACAAAGATCATGTTATCCCCCTTTCAAACTACGCTAGAATTTCTTATCCAAGATTAGTGCGGCACCATAAAGCGAACTGCATTTTTGGTCTCAGTTCGACCTTGACAGCCATGGCAAAATGACTAGATGTGTACCTAATCAACCCATATATTTTTTGCTTGTACTTCTTATCGTAATCATTCATTTGAGGGTCCTTATTTGCTTAAACTTATATTGCACTGAAGAATAGACTTTTTTCTCCCTCACAATATCAATAACCTTTCCATTCACTTATCGTACCATTATTTTGTTTGCTTTATAATATATAATAATATTATGATAATGTGTATCTCACTAAACAGCTGAGGAGAACAGCCGCTTAATCACTTGCGGTATATGAAAACCTTAGTTCGGCAATTGACTGGAGATTTTCGTCAGACACGTGCTAGAGCTTCACTTCAACCTGCGATTCCGAAAATCCGCCTAAGTGGAAGGCTGCATAACATTCTAACAGGAGTTAGGAAGGATTACAAAGTCTGTTCTCAAAAAAATAAACCCGGCAAAAGACATCAAACGACATACTTTTGTGATACTTGTCCCGAAAAGCCGGGCATGCATCTCGGCAATTGTTACATGAAATATCATACAAAGCAAAATTACAAAGACTTATGTTTACGAACCTATCTTCGTAAAGATGTAAATATACATTAAATATTAAAATTAAAAAAATTATGTGTCAATTTGTGTGTGTGAACATTTTAAGTTAGATGTAAAAAATTCACCGAAAGTGATACGAAACGCTTCGAGTTGCTGATTAGTCCGCGCGGAAACGGTCTCGAGCGCAAAGGGTTAATAACTTAAATTTTATCACTCTTTTACTAAACAAAATATTTTTTTTATATAAAAAGCCACAGAGTCTTATAAAAAAGGTGTTTTTCTTTTGCCAAATTTCTGAGCTATTAAATTTGTATTTACTCTATGTATCAGTATTCGATATTCTCATAATAAAAAAAACGTTTTATAAAACCAAAAATCAATGTATTTATGAAAGTACTACAAACCAAATACAGTTAAATCTATAATATTCCAATTATTTTTAGTTTCTTTCCTATGGCATATTTTCTAGCCTTTTCTTCAAGAACATTTCAAATATTTTCTGGAAAAAAATTGCATGCCTAGTTTATTTTATTTTTTTATTGCGTTTTGTTACTGTTAATTCTCATTTCAGCCGTTTACACTCTTCTCCTTGCCCCTCGATTTTTTTCTCCTGTAACTTTGCCATTTCAGACTGGGTATTATTTTTTTCTGCGTATAATGAAACATTCTTTCTTGTTTGCATTCCGAAATGTTACTGTGGGTCGTTGCTTTCGTAATTTTGTGTCAAATTTTATATTGTTAACGGCAATTTATTCAATTTTATTTATTGTTGCTTCACGGTAGAGCGACGAAACGGCTGATACTTTTTGTGAATATAAAAAAGGCAAAATGAAATATTATAATATCTTTGAATAAATTAACATTACTTAAGAACGATTTGCTTAATAGGTAGATTCTAGATTATAACAGAATTTTTATTAGTAGATTTATAATAATTCGTTGTGAAATGTATTTAAAAAAATATATTTAAAAAATATTGGGTTTAATTTGTTCTTGGGTGTTGGGCTGCGTTGTTTCTTGAATCTTTCGATGTTTCGATCCTGGTCTAGAACTTCGAGACTGAGACTTCATAGGATACAAAACACAACGCATCTTATCACCGAAATGCAAAAAATCAAATATTATCGGTTGTCAAAATTCACAAACTCGTTTTATATATAAAAAAATATTTGTTTAGTCGTATTATTCATATTTAACACAACAGTCATCTGTCTCATTATTAAAGATGAATGTTTTATGATTGTGTAGTTTTTGCACTAAATTTTCTAACTAATATGATAAGCTCAACATACTTGCTATACATATGGAACGTTTCGCTAGTGGACGAGAAAACGTTTTAAAGAATCAAAATTTACATATAAATGAAGATCAAATATAAGAAGCTTATATGAACAGTCTATTTGGCAATGCTGAATGAACCATTATCAAATAATTGACTTTTATTCTTGTTGACCACAGTAATATTATGAAATATTCTATCCGCGTATAAATTATTTATTTATTCAAAAATATGACAATGTATGCTGATTTTGTGAATTCAAGCAGGTGATCCAGTGAAAACCACCTGATTTTAATCAAGCTATTTTAGTTTCCTGATTGAAAAAACTGTCGTTATCGGAATATTAAAATGAAATTATCAATATTGAATTTCCTAAACGTCCAAAAAACGAATGCATTGTAATCTGTCTATATATTAAGTTAATTTTTGGTTATTCCTCGTTATTTCAGACGACGTGCTATTGTCATTTACGCAGCACCGTTTTTGTTATTTTTATTTTGGTTGTTATTTATAAAATAAATATATACTGGGGTTGTTAAATTATACACACGGCTTATAACCAATTATAAATAAAGCATGTTCTATCTAAGTCTACGCTAAAGTACATAAATATATCCTTCCCCTAGTGCCTCTCTTCAGAGGAGGCTGGTGACCATTTCACTGAACATACGTTTATCCTGAGCCTGTCGTATAAATTCGGCTGTACTTCTGACTTGGATGCATCCACTTTATTTTCTCCCTAGGATTTTTCCCAGACAATCAGCTGCAGTAAACTGTATTTATTATTTAGAAAAATATGACAAAAATATATGATTTCTCAGTTTGATCACGAGTTTTCTTTCTTTCTGAATTCCGTGCAAGATTTTAAATATATACAAATTAAAAGATCACATAGTTGCGCACAAAATATTGCTTTGTCAGTAAAATATACGTATGCCAAATTTTTTCCCAAAAATGATATCCTAACGATTCTATTATTATTTAACGAACGCAAACAGAACATGTATATTTTTTATCTTTTGATAAATATATTCATGTCTGTCACATTATTTTCTATAGCTCACATTTCCTTGAAGAGATTTTCCTTCAAGGATCAAGCGTACGAAACGAGTTTACGACATTTTAAGAAAGTCTCTTGTCTGGTTTATAATAGATAGTCGGATGCGGCGCAGGGCGTGATTTATGTTGTATTGTTATGAATATGAGACGCTGAAGTCTTGTCGCATTGGAACAAAGAAGCTCCTACGTTTCATGGAAAAAGCCAGCCATTATCTGGTAATGGTATTGTTTGAGCTTAACTGCAAGGCCACAGAGTATACGGAGATATAACTATATAAATTTACTTGTACTGTAATAATAAATCATCAGTCAATTGCTCTTTGAATAAAACCTCCGAAATCCCAATTTTTAATCATTGATATACATACAATTACAAGATCAAATTAATCTTCATGAACATGTTGAGTTATTTTTATTAAAATTTAAAGTAAGATAGTGAATTTGGAAAGAAACGACATAACGCTGAGCTGTATGATTTATACAAATATGAACACGTAAATATTCTTACCTATGATGATTATAATTCTTTAGACATAACATGCAAAGTACATAAATTGCATTGTAATAAATAAATTCGAGTAAATACAATAGTTCACATCACACGCTGAGTATGTGTAATGCATAGGAATATAATCGTATATTTACGACTTCTATTACTTTCAAAATCAACTACGGAGACTTCGATGCAAAACATACTGAAAAAGCGAAACACGGAGTAACAAATGAAACAATATTACCTTCGCGACGTAATCTGTAGGTGTTCAGAGATTATCAGCATTATTCGAGGTACCCCGCTCTGGCTGGTGGAGGCTCCAGGGATTATAGGGGTAGCTCTTATCATCTAGGCTGACAATATCTGAAGCCTTTTGTTGCCTATCGGCCATTTTCGATCGCAGTATTGTAGCCAAATAATAAGTGTGGGGTTGTACGGTATCAAAAAATGTACGGCTTAGGATCGTATTGTCACGGCCAAAATTTAAACCCCATTAAACTCTATTGTATTTTTAGAAATTGTATTCCTCGAGTTTCTGTGCGATTTTAAGGCTTGTGAGATTTGGATTTATTGTATCTTTATTTATTGTGGTTGAAAATAAAATATATTTCTGCATTTTCAATTTAAACTTGTAAACTTGAAACATTACAATAATTTAATTATTTTATTTCAATATTTTTGTGTAAAAAAAACAAGAAATCACTTATGATGACTTTTTTTTAAGCAATCGGTTTCAGCCAACAACATTAGCCATGACTATTGGAAAAACCGTTTACTTTCTGAAAAGGAAGTTAAAGTATTAGTTAGCCTTTTTTTTAAATGTAACATTCATATAATCTATTATAAAAACCAATAGCTACTGTTTTATTGACATGTAATGTATATAAAATCTGGTTTGCGTATTTACTCACAATTTTTCCTTTTGAAAAATATAATGTTTTTTTAAATAAACATTAAATATAGATTTTTTTCTTTATATATAGCAAAAAATATGATATATATATAATAAAAAATAAAAAATAAATTGTTTTTATTAAAATATGTTTGTGGTTATATTTCTTCAAAATATCTTGTAATATACGCCATACGTGGCTTTCATGCTAGTTTTCCTGAGAAATCTCTCAGTAAACATGCATATTCATACGAGCAACAAATTCTTAGCTGCCACAGTCGCAGAATAGCCTGGAAGCGTTGTTTGTCGAATCGTACACAAGAAACTTAGAATAAACAGTAAAATCAGACTTGCAGGAGAATCAGAATTACATTTCAAAACCGAGAATGCCCTGCGCCTGAACTTACGAATTTCTTGAAACGAAGAAAGCATCTTAGACACCTCGCCGTATTCACGAAGATAAACCCAACGAAGCAGAAGATGTAGGAAGATGTGTATCTGTTGAAATATTAGATATTAATTTATCACTCTGCCTGTTGTATTAATTTATAGGTGCTTGATATTAAGCGGGGCTCTCCTTTATATTACCCGATATCCTTGAATTCACATTTGATCATCGTTGAGTCTTGGCTCTCTATATTGAATGCCGTATTTTCATTGAAATACATGGAGAGATTTTGCATTTACCTTTGACATTTAATTAAAACTTATACAGCCGTTGAAGATAATTTCATAAATTGTTACAAATAATTATAAAATTAATTCAGTATCCAATCTTAACAATATACATTTTGTGTTCTGAATTCAATCAAAGCAAAATTTTTATTCAATTATACAAAAATTATAACAGCTTTCCTATTATTTATATGTAGAAACCTCTTTGATAGCTTATTTTATTAACAAATAAAAAAATATATTAGACTATTCATACTTTAATATGCCCTTTTCTTGCAGTTGATTGTTAGTAATACGTCATTTTTTGCTCTATGGTCAGTTCTTTAAAATGCTGATCATATGCGTTTTTGTCTTTGAAACTTAAACGATTATTAACTTCTTAAAGCAGTTAACGTCAGTACTGGCAATATGTTTTAAAAAAACTTGAGAACTCGCTGCAGTTAGACTGACAAAAACAAAGTTCACATCGAGTTCTGGGATAAATTGGTCCATTGAGACATCCAAAAAGCTGAAAACCACTTTCTATCTACAGCACTTAAATAAAGCATTCGTCTTTTACTTTATACACTCTAATCACTTTCAATTATCTTCAACTGAAAACATATTCTAAAGGCTTGATATTATATAAAAAATACTTTGACGCTTACTAAGAACGAATGATTTTTTTATAAGATACAAAAGCCAAGTTTGTGTATTTCTTTTATATTTACTTAGTTAAAAAACAATTTTAAAAAAATTGAGATTGAATATAATATCGTTGTTTGATGTCGTAATTACTCGAAAGCTGTAATTTCTTAGAAAAGGAATTTGTGTGAATATTTTTTATTGAAACCACATACTAATATTTAAACAATATAATTAATCACGAGTTTTTTCAATACTGCATGATTTAACGAAGTAAAAAAGATATTTGGTTTTTGCTATTCAGGTGTAACAAGTTTTTGTAAAAAAAGTTCTGCCATATTATTTTTTATCGTATCTTTGTGAACGATAACATTTATTAATTAAAGTGGATAGAATAGATTTCCCTCATATACATGTAAGACGACACGGGTTAGTGTCACAACACACGTAGTCTCGTTAGTCTGTTTGTAGCTCACGAGTTCCCTAAGCCAGAGTAGCTATATTTTATACTCGCAGCTACATCTAGTCTCCCAAAAACACTACACAGCATTCGCGCCTCGGATACAAGGAGCAAGGCTTCTAGGCGCTACTGCGTCTCAGTATTTTGTAATCTCTCGCTTTGGATGTGTTTACATTCACCTGTCAAAACTCGACAAAAGTGTTGATTGGACTGCCTGGCTGGGCGGGGGTTGGGAGGCGACAAAGGCGCCGATAATGAAACGCGGGAGGGGCGGTTGTCTTGGCTGGCAGGGTAGTTTTGTAATTTTCGCCATTTGATTTTGCACAAGACAATTTCGGCACGACTCCACGCTATGCGCCCTCTGATATTTGAATAATGTAAATATGTTACGCTGTTACTAAACATCCTCTGAGCATTGTTGCCTAATCAAAATCCGCTAAATAATGTGATATAATTTGGGTTAACAAAATAATGTTAGAGACCTACTAACGTTGAAAACTTGAGCTTGTTTCTCTGGGGCGATGAAACGAAGCAGCCCGTGTAAAATTACCTTACAATGTATGTAATTTTACAATGTATGTAAATGGCTTTATATGGCCAAATTATATTTTTTAAACTTACAATTTAATTTTCCTTCAATTTGATATTGAGCGTATAAGTGAATTATTTTTTCCAACGTTTATTTCAAAATTGTGGTGTCCGTTTTAATTTAATGAAACCTGAATGAAAACTATTTTACTTACAAAAATATTTACGAAGAAATGCAATACTTAGTTATTAATATATAAATTTGAACAGTTTGGTTCATACAAATATTTTAGATAAATTATTCAAAATCCTTTTATATCTATTACTTAAATATAAAATAATCGCATTAATGTGTTACATTTTTTTATATTTTATGGTGAACAGTTCTGTAGAGGTAGAAGTAGAATATTTAAGTTTTGAAAAAAGCAAAAGAAACAGAGGTACAAATACACTATTCCAGTTTATCTAGATAGTGAAAATACCTCACTCAGCGTAAGTTGTCAAGGTGCCATTGCAGGTTATTCATCAAGCCATAATCTTCATAAAGACACCTCTGTGACAAAGAATAGTCCTTTTGCAGCCACTGAACTTACAGCTGTGCACAACCCCTTCCAGCATCTGTGCCTCTGTATACTCGTCTGATACAAACCAGTACCTCTTAAAAAAAAACATTTCTTTATTTTTTTATTTATTCAATTTAAATCACGTAGCAGCAAAAAAGCAAACCTTTTTTTAAGAACATTATTTTTACATTATTTCTTTTTCAAACTCAATTAAATCAAATAAATAAACCTTTAAAAAAAATAAAAAAGACAGATGTGTATTTACACAATGAAATTTATTTCATTAGTTTTTACATTTTTGTTTGTGAAATGTTTGAATCTTTTTTAAAATAAGGCTTTTGAACATTCGTTGTTTCAACGTTTATTTAACGTTCAAAGTATGTATTTTTGTTATAATAATTATTAAATATTACAATTATTGAATAATATAAAGTCATCTGATTAAAAGTATCGAACGTAATTATATTTTTTTTATATAGAAATTGGCAATTTATTTTCTTTTTCAAATGAAAAGGTACGAGTATTTGCGTAGTTTTTAAGATTTCTTAATGATAACGAAAAACCTTTGTTGTTTACTCAATTTTTTATTAAATAATTAAATAATCAATTCGAACTTAATAATGACAGATTGTTATTATATAATTTTTCTTGCTTCAAGAAGTTTAAAAAAAATTATTGTTCTGAAAAAAATAAACAAAGGTTTATTCTTACTCTCAAAGCAGCGCGGATTTTCTTAAAGTGGATTGAATTTTTAAAATTTATCCCTCAACTGCAGACAATAAAGATTGCCGGGAAAAAATTACAGAGAGTGATTATGAAATATCCGCGTTGGCTGGCAGCTTTTTAATGTTCCGCTAAGGACCTATTAAACTGCAAATAAAGCGTTCCCCGGGGTGTGTACGAACAAAAATTTCCGCTCAATGTTAACAGTATGAAAAAAAGTTTAACCTGTTTTTCCCGTGGCGGGGTCGTTAGCAACAGACGCGCCCGGCTTGTTCCCGAAATCTTCCCGTTTTATATTTGGCCGGTATTTTTTTAACAATTAAATTAGTGATTTTTTAATGTACTTCTCTTCCCCAGCGGGGATTGGGCGTTGAAGGGTTGTATGCTTTTGTTTATTACGTTAAATGTTTGCGTAATATTTTATGTAGAAGCCATTCTTGTTAATTTTACTTTGAAAAAATATTTTTGTTGTTGTTTATATTCTTTTACTAATTATTTTAAAAAAATAATCATTTTTGACGGTTAAAATCCATTTTAATATTTTAAATAATAAGTAAAATTCTTGAGTGTTTGTTTCACATATAGATTTTTATTGGTGACCGGTTTCGCCAACCTTTCACTCTGTTTGATAATGCCAACGTGTAAGGTTGGCGAAACCGGTCACCAATAAAAATCTATATGTGAAACAATCACTCACGTATTTTTAAATTAATTAATCATCAAATTTGCTTTCATAAATTAATAATAAACAGGTATTCAATGTATTATTTGAGTTTGTAAAATATATTTTATCAATAAGTCAATCTTTAATACAAATATTTATCACAAACCTGGCACAGCCAAATAGCGCAATTTTTTCAGCCGAAAAGTATTCCGAGAATTCTTTTTGCGATACATTGTTAAGAATTATTGACCATATTTGTTACTTGAAATAAAATTAATAAACGATTTAACTGGTATTGTAAAATTCCAATAATCATATTTATTCTATTACCACTTTTATGGGTTGGGATTAAATATCATTTTTTATCATTTTTCCGATTGGTTTATTGGGAAATGTTGACATTTCTTTCTCATACAAATCTATTCTATGAACCAGAGTACTAGGAAAGAAAAATATGTTTATAAATACCGAGTTCATATCTAGGCAGTACATTATTATTATATATTTAAAAAAAATTGAGATATATAAGATTATATTAAAAATATTAAAATGAAATTCCACCAAGTACTCTAGGTCAAAAATATTGTTTATGTAAAAGTTACGTTAACATTTAAAAATAAAAAGTTTTACTAGCTTTTTGATTTCAAAGCTTTTTTGTTGTTTAAATAACATATAAATAAACTACAGAAAGAAGAATTAGCAAATTATTATTTTTTCTACACCAGTGATCCGTATAAAATGAAAATATCATTTTTCTTGCGTTAATTTCTAAAGTAGACTGCTTGTTAATGAAGTTAGTACCTTTTCTTTTTTATGTTGCAAGTTGGGCTCTTCATAAAAGTTAATTTTGTGATAACATAAATTTAAAGCTTAAAGGTATAAAAGATTAAACTTTCCCCATAAAGCAGTTAGCGATTCAGTTATGCAACTTTATGTTTTGTCATATGTCAAATTTCTTTTTACGACTTCACTGCCTCGACGTGGTTTCATCTTGTTTAATTAATACGGGAAAAAAATACGATTTTAAGAAAAAAGTTTGTCTATTTTATTAAAAAAAGTATTTTTATAAATTGTGGAAAAAAATATACTCACGGTTTCAAATAATCGGAGTAATTCAAAAACCCTTATATATTAAGAAACAACATGATTTTTACAGAATTATTTATTATGTTAATTTGAGGTTTATTGTGAGAAGTCCTTGTTGAAGGAGTTGTTTTCATTTTATTTAGTACGAGCAAGTTATAAAAAACATGTTTTATCCTATTTGAACATGTTATATTAGAAATATTTTACAGTTCATAATTTCCATATTTTGAAATCAGCCAGAGCAATTATTTGTAGCTTTTTTTAGTCTGCATTTTTTACAATATATGAAGTTTATTTGATTTTATAGAGATTATCTCAATTTCAGTCTCTAAAATTAACTTAAATCTGAGAGAATCATCATGGCTAAAAGTGAGAAAATCTAAAAAAATATTTACGACATAAACAAAGCAACGAACTTTTAAAATAAGCACCCGCATTTCAAAGATAAATAAAGAGCTACCGGGCAGTTTTGCATTGAGGCAGGCACGGAAAATTTACAACTTCAAAATTAAATTAGAACTTACAGTAAAAGTTACTGGAAGACATCGCATAAATCTCTTGCGAAACGCGGTCAATCTGCAACACAGCTCAAATTGCACCGCCAAAGGCTCACCTGATGGTGGAATTATTCTCGTTACGAGTGTAAAATCTCACGCCGGCTGCTCTGGCCTTTGTAGTTTGCTTCTTCTCCTCCCTAGGACTCCTTTAATCGTCTTATTATGCAGAAGTGCTCCGGCAACTTCTTACAACAACCTGAAGTTTGGACAATTTAATTGTTTGCTGTAACTGCTCTTGTTGTTTTGATATTTAGTTGGATGTCTTTATTTTGGGCCCGCTCGCTTCTTTTGAGTTTTTGATCGAGGAATACGGAATATATAATGCCGCCTTATTTATTTGTTCTGTAGAAAAACTTTTTGTAGCTTTGCCGAAAAGTTTTCTGATATTTGAATTTATTTATACTAAAAAAGTTTTTTTAATCTATATTTCAAAAAGCGGAAAAATTTAAGCCCGGATAATCTGAGAACGTGGAGCCAATAATCATATTACTCTTTGAAATTAGGTCGTAAGGAAAAAAAAAGCTTTAATGGTACTTGTGACTGTGTTTGGTATGTTTTTTCCCATTTTACGCTTTTAATCTTAATAGACCAAGTAATGGTGCTAACTATATAATAATTTTGATTTGGCACTTTTGCCTCACAATAAAGTCTAATTCAATTGGTAATGATCTACCTACATAAAAATTTATATTTGTGTGGTCTAAATATTTTCTTTGGTTTATGTTCTTACATCATATCATGTCATTTTAATTGTATAAAAATAGCTTATTACACATTTGTGTATTTTATGTATCGTGATTGAGAAGAATGTCTGACTCAAAACTCAAAAATTAGATGCTTCCTTATCTCGTAGGATTAAATCATTATTTTATACATTACTTGGTTTACTCATAATAGTGTAAGAATTTCTCTCTGAAATGGTATCCAGGTCGTATTTACTTCAACATTGAAAAAGTCATTTGCATTACTTGTACAAAATATTACAAGCGTATTGATAGTCTGAGGAGATCCACTTAACCGTAAGCTACTTAACTGGAACTCAAATAGAAACAAGTTTTTGTTAACTCTCGTTTCTTTTCGGTTTTCGCCCGCTAACTTCGGGGATCCGATTTACCTCAGTCCGGGGAAGTTTCGTCTAAATAAACTTAAGAAGTTTTGTGGACATGGGGGTCTCCTAATCATCTTCAGAAATCTCTGAGTTCTGTTGCTGATAATAGCACTTTAATTCTTTAAATTTACGATAAATAGACTTGATCTCGTGCCCAGGCCAACCAATATCTAATATATATAATAGTGTGTTAGTATGTTTGTATGTTTCGATTTTTGGTTTTCTATAGAATATCTTAAAAGATACAACGCTGATTTTTTGCACATAAGTTAAGTAAATTTTTCCGCAGCTATGTGCCGAATTTCAAGACGATAGGATAATATTTTCATTCATAAACTATAAAATATGCTTTAGCGAGTTTCAATATGTACGAATTATAGGATTCAGTTCTTCGCCGCAAGAATTTCAAATTTAGAACTTTTACAAAAAAATACATTTCCAGTTTGTCAGTTTGACACAAGTGCCATCTCTATTTTTTTAATCGAAATTGCATTAGAAATGATGAACCACATCATTAAGGCAGTTGCTCCCAGCCATTTAATTGCCTCTTACCACAGTCAGTGCATTACCTGGCGAAATCGTGTCATTTAATTAATTTAATTGTCACTTTATTTTTCTATATCGAAATGATTAAGATAATTTTTTTTTTCCGATTGAATTGTAGGAATTTGGAGATTCATCTGGCCCATTTTACAAGAGTCCTAAAAATTTAAAAGTTTTTATTTAAATTGAAATTAAAAGATTAAATATAAACCATGTGCGCCATATTATTTTAAAAAATGACACGATTGGGCTGTCTCTGGTGTCTGGTTGGCACACCAGAGGGCAGTCCATTACCTGGCAAAATCGTGTCATTTAATTAATTTAATTGTCACTTTATTTTGCTATATCGAAAGTTGATTTTTTTACACAGTATTGAAAAAACTATAAATTATATTTATCTAATTTTTATTATTTAATTAACGTCCATTTTTAGGGTAAAATAAAATCTTAAATATGTTAAAAAATTGGTTAAAATGACGACTTTTCAAAACCAAAGTTTGTTAAAGATTTTTTTTTTTAATTTTAAAATTTATAAGACGCACATGGTTTATATTTAATATTTTAATTCCAATTGAAAAAAAGACTTTTAAATGTTTAGGATTCTTGGAAAATGTACCAGACGAATCTCCAAATTCCTACACATATTTATCATAAAACACAAAACACATATTTATCATATTAATAGTATATTTATAAGAAATAAAAATATGTTGTGTTCAGAAGAAGGGATGTACCAAACTTTTTACATTTAAATCTTATTGATTGGTGCAGTCGATTTTTCGCAAAACGGACTAGAAAATGATAAAAAAAAACTCGATTATGGGACCTAGACCCTTAATAACTCAAAATAACACCGTCTACGCACAGAAAACCTAATTCAACAAGAATTTCACAATTGAACATGATAAAGACTGCATCAAATAAAGAACAGTGCAGTGAAAAGTGATGCGTTGTTTGTGACACGAAATGTGACATAAATGTCAAGCAATGAGTTGGAAGGAAAACGTGAGCAGCGTCTTCTTAAAATTCGAGTACGCGCATCGACCTCAAGACAAAAAGAAACTGATGCACAGCGAACGCTGCATTTGTCTTCGGATTAATTAGTGTGACCTGTCGATTCTGCAATGCTTTACATTATCAAGCAGAAAACCCATCAGATGGAAAGTTCAACAGTTCAAGTGCACAAAGATAAAGTGAAACTACCAGCAAGGCCTATTTCCCCAGTATATTTAAAGGATATTTATAATGGAAATTTCAAGAGAAAAATAAGATCATACGATAACAGTATATCTTCTGCATCAATGGGAGCTAAATTAACAGTGGGCCACTCTGCTTCAAAGTTCAAGGCCAAGAATATCACAGAACTTCATCCAACTGATGGTACAAAATGAAAGCAATTATTCATCTTATTATGTTCAAACACCATTGCATCGTTCATCGAATGCGCGTCATTCTATGACGGGATACATTTCTAGTTTTGTAATAATAACCCGTAAATACATATTAGTGATAATATAATAAACCCGTAATGGGTAATAAATACGCATCTGATTGACGTTAATAAAAAAATAGACAATATAGATATCAGGTATTTCATTAAAACCCTGTTGTAACAAGCTTCCGCCCATATGAATATTGGCGCCTGCGGCTCTCATTTCCTGTCAATTTGAAACATAACTAGTTCTCCAAACTCTATTTTGGATCTCAAACCGGAAAGGGGATCCTAAAAATAAGTTGAAAATACTTTCAGATATTCTTGGCAATATAAAATACAATGCCAAAAATAGAATGCATAAAATCTTGAATAAATATGCGTTTTCTATAGCGGAGGTCAAATTGTATAGAGCTGTTTGTTCTACTCAAAATATTTCGATGGTCCCTATAAGTATACTGAAATTTAATGAATCCAATGTTTTGTTAATCATACAAATATAATTCCTTACATATTAACAAATTTAATAATAATATTTTATCATTTCTTCATTTGTTAACAAAAAATATTGCTTGCGTTTTATTTTAAATATTACCAAAGCAGTATGCAAATAAATTAACCGTCATATTTCAGATAAAATAAAATAAAAATACCAACATATTTAATAAAGGTGAAAAAAGTCTAAAAATCCCTCGCAACTATTCGATGGATTCAAACTTTGAATCCAAAACTGGTAGACCCGAGAGAATAATTTATTTATTATAAAGGGCATAATTTGTTACAGACAAAGCAAAGTTATAGGCACTCAATCAGGTACAGCTCTGTCGTTTGCAATCATAAAGAAAATAATGCTATTATTTATGTTCGTGCTGCTGCGAATGGTTCAGGAACCGAGACAAGGAAGTGCGCCCCGTGATGACGGGTGATTATCTTGTTTTATGCGGCGCTTTGTGTGAGCTTTATAATAGAATGGAATTCTCGCAATATTAAATAAGAATGAAACCTCATTAGATCAAATCAATTTTAAACGTTTTATGTATTTTAGAATTAAATTTTACTTGTCAATTATATATATAATGCTTCCTGTTCTGTATGGCAGAATAATCTGAAATGTATCAAGAACCTATGAGAAGGCTCAGCGTGCCAATCGAAAATAATGAAGTGTCTCCTTAGGCACGTAATTTATTCTTGCGAGAAGTGCACGTCTTGTAAAGCTCTGTTCATGATTCACTTCCATTTCATTTTAACTGGAGACGATATGACATAGCAGCTCTAAAGCCGTCACACTGTATTATTTCGCAGCCGCTGTTGTTTCAAATATGACAGTATAGAGTGCCTGATTCCCGGGAGGCTCGGGGATGTAAGCTTCGAATATGTAACACGAAAGGAAACCGAACCGGATGAGTGAAGATATATCACGCGATACTTCCTCCAGACTTATGCAATCTGAAAATAATATAACGTTCCATTTAAGTAAAATATAGCTATGCCAGTTTATTTCTAAAATAGATTATTAGCACTTTTTGAAAATCAGTACAGTGGTATTTAACTCACCACTTTTGATGTATCAAAGACCTGTGACCAAAAAGTGTTTAAACAGTTCTTTTAATTAAGCTTATGTGCATTCTGACGATATTGGTTTGATTAAAATAATAAGTATTACTAACTTAGGATTAACATTTTATTCATTTAAATTTTAAAAATCAAATTAAAAATGTCGAAACTATTTAAAACTAACTTTTCATAGATTTTTCCTATTTCTGAAATAACTCATGTTAATAATAATGTCTGTTCTCCCGACATGTTATTCAATCTTAATTCGACAGCCAGTATCGATTTTTCCTACCCAAAGTTACAGAGTTAGCTGTCTCAAATGAAAAGACAATATTTTCTGTTACTTTAACAAACAAAACGCAATATCATAACATTGCTGAAATTGATAAATAACATGTTTCCGATGGAGGCTTTGACGTGAAATACAATACCCAGCTGTTCCGCGCTAAAACGCTCCGTTTCCTACGAGCGTGTAAACAAAAACGTAACATTAATAAGGAGGAAATAATTATGTCTTTACGCCTAACTAATTTAACGTAATACAAGAAACCCTTATTTACCTGTAAGAATGCGTTTCGCGGCTATAAAGCTTCTGCTCATTTTATTTTAAAAAAAAACCCCTTCCTTGGTTCGGATATCTAATGTACTTATTAGTTATTTACATTTAATTATATTTATATAAAAATATTTGGAGTTATAAAAAATGTTTGCTTTATGAGATTTCGAGAAATATATAATCTTTTGTTAACTTTTTTAGATCTTACAATTTTTATATAATTGCTAGATGCAAAGAAAATGAAAACAATTCAATCGTCATTCTTTTGAAATCTTGACTAACAACAAGTCCATTATTAATAGATAAGCCATCGTCATTTTAATCACAGTCGCAATTGTCACAAAATGTTTCCAATTACTGAAGTACTTGCCTGTTTTCTTGTCAGCTTCTTATTTTAGAGAAAAATAAGCCCTCGATACTCGCTAATAGAATGAGAATAAAAATGCTTATATTTTCTTTATCCAAAAATAAAGAGCTTTGCTAATCTGATGGTGATATTACTTTTCCGTCTTTTTTTTTAAAATCATGTCTATTTTTAATAATTAATCCAAAAACAAACCAATCCTCTTTTTTCTTTATATCTTAGCATGTTTTAGGAATTAGACCTTTTGGGTATAAATTCATAAATATTATAATACTTCTTTTTTATTCTTATTTCACTATTATACACGACAACCCAAAACCCTGAAATAATCTATTTTCATCACAGTAATACGATTAGCTAATAAAATGTTCATTGATAAACTACCAAACATAAAAGAGAATATAATACAATAAAACAATTAGGCACTTCAGTACTAACACTACATCGCCTCTATCGCACAGCTCAACATCATAACGTGAAAAACAAATATCACCGTGGGGTTGTTTCCGAGTAATTGAATTTCCCTCGAAAGCCTCCGTCCCGAAGGCTGCATGTTATTAAAGTTCGGGCAACCACAGTGGCTCGGGTCCTAAAGACCCCATAAGCCTTCGTAAGTCCGGGTCCTCTCCATATTGCCCGAGTACCTCTAACCCCACCTTTAAAACCTGGACATGGCGAGTACGAACCTTCAAGGATATTCACGCCTGAGTTCTTCTCAAGAGGACCTTAATTATTTCAGTTTAGTTTCCTTCTAGACTAGGCAGTTTTTTTATAAGAACATGCCATGTATACTCTTATGAATATTCGAAATAAATTATTATTTTAATTTGGACTTGCAAAAATAAATACAGGTTTATTCTGTTAATAAACCATATATGTTTTTTCGTCTTTGACGGATGATTCCAAATGAAATGACAAAATATCCTTTTTTTAAGGAAATTGAATAGCACATGTAATGTGGGAACAAATCATTTTATTAAACTGAAAATCATTGTTTGGCCACCTTAATTTTAAATTCAATAAGCGATAATTTAGTTATATCAGGAGTATAAGTGTCATTTATAATTATAACTTAATACTATTTACTAATATATAAAAAAGGGCTTCACAGCTTAGTGATAACTGGAAAACAAAATACCATTCCCCAACATTATTGCATTATACATTGATTTATTTATCCTGCATGTTACTTATTAGTTCATGTTTTCACGGTGAAATTGTTGTTAATTACTTTAAAGACAATGTTTACTTACTCCATAATTAAAATTGACCAAAAGATTATATAAACGTGTTTTATCACCGCAACGAAAATACAATATTGTAATTATAAAATAATATAGATCAAAGGTGTGATGGTAATATTTAGGTTAAAATTTGAGCCTACAGTGTGACTGTATTGGGGTAATTTAAAATTTAATTTAACGCAAAAGTTAATGTAATGCTGCTAAATACTCATTTAAATTAATGATTACATGAAATATGGTTCATTCTAATTATTCTGTAAAACAATAATAATTTGTTACCAATATAATAGTATATTCGGAGTCGTTAATCACAAAACAGTTTTCAGTGTGAAATATTATTATTCATGATTACTTGTAATGGAATCCAATCATTAAAATTCAAAAATCAATTACTAACTGTTATTTATTTAAAGTGAAAGTATTGATAAATTAAATAAATTCGTTTTTAAAATAAACTTGTTTTAATAGAAAAACTTTTATACCACATAATTTTGTTATTTACTACAAAGAATCCATTGATTTATAAATTCAATAAAAAAATTTATGGACAATTTTACATGTATTAATTTTTACGTACACCTGCAAGTAAGCGTAGTTGAGTGCGAATAAAATTGATATTTCATCATCAAATATAAAAATAAAGAAAAATTGTTTCATTATAAATAAACATTTTTTTCTATTTATTTTTGTTAGTCTCAGTACTGGAACCAGCGTCAATGATTTTGATTTTGAACCAAAATAATCGCAACACCCGAGATATCTCGAGATCATCTCATTACAATAGCTGCCAAATCCTAAAATCACATTTAACTTCTGACTCTTTTGTATTGATTAATTACAACAGATAAATTCGAAACCATAAATGTTTCTACGTCGCTTTCCATTTATAAATATTAAAACACAAAATCGTTTATGCAAATGCACTTAATGAATTTTAGTACAAAAACCGATGACACGTATATTTTCACAAACCCACCCCACAGTACATGCTATAACTACTGCATATAAATTTCAACGAAATCACCAAATGACCACTTATGAAGCGCCTGGCAAATTATGGTAATCACCAAAAATGCTTTATTCATGCGGTGTAAAAAAATTTCACTGCGACCTCTCTCACAAAGCAGACCGATTGTTTGCCAGGACGACCGCCCGCTTGTCGCCGCCGCACACCGATCATTATTTCGATTCAGCCTGATTCAATTCGTTGCTAACCGTTGGATTAACGATGTTAAAAATGAAACAAATAGGCAATCAACGCACCGGAACATGTAAATACTGTTAAACCAATGCGCCGGACTGCCGGGCCCGGAGGCTTTCGGCGACCGAGTCTGCAGTTTTCCGGAAAATTGCGTGGATGCTTTTGTTGTTTGTGGAAAATAATTATTTCATTGGGCTATTTTGGTTGTTAGTGCGTTTTTTTAAATAAAAAAATAATGTCTGTTTTTAAAAGTTACAGTGTATTGTTAATTTGTTTTTGATTTGTTAAAAAATACAGTTGAGCTAGGAGAGAACAAAAAATGCACGGTTCAAAAATTATCATACAAATAGTGGCTTTTTTATAATTATAATATATTTCTAGACTTGAAGTGGTATATATGCTATTAATTAAGTCTAGATAAGTTTATAACGTGAACATTTCAAAGGACCAGATTGTGAACTTGTTAAATAATTTAGTTGACTAGCCCTTGCTACCCCATCGACGCTTAGCCCCATAGAGCTGCAGTGGAGAACAATCTCAGGGCTTAAAAGCCTCTAAATTGGTGCCCTAGGCCAGAGTTCTTCGGAAGCTGTCGAACGACTTAGCATGCAATAAGCTTTAGCCTCGACAAGTTTTGAGTGTTTTCACCTCTTTTATCATTCCATCTTCTCTAATTAGCGAAAATCAATCTCCGTGAGGACCCAAATCTAATCATACCTCCACATATATTTAAACAAAAGGATTTAAAAAAAATATATTTACCATAAGTCTTCAAATCGTTTATTTAGAAAAATAGTGAGTTCATTTATTTTAGACTTCACTCTACAATCTACCGTGCAAAAGCATCGATTATGAATTCGGCACCTGTTAAAAAATGATATGTTTAATATGTATTTTATTCAAAAAATAATATTAAATAAAATAAAGGTTAACTTTTTAAGGCGTCAGCCACTAGTCTGTAGTCAGACCTATTGTTAAATTTGGACATTGCCGCAGAGGGACGAGTGGAGTTCAGAGGTTGAAACCTTTTGCTCGAATTTGAAGGATCCTTTTACACAATTGTAATGCTCACACTTACATTCACCTACCTGCCTCATCTGATGGGAGGCCACAAGTGCAGGATCCGAAACTCTCTTGAGAAACGAGGCTACTAGGCTCTCCGATAAACCCAAGTTCTTAAGATGGTGCTTCGTGGACAGTCAGCCCACAAGTGTCAACACCAACTGCACGAGAACGAACATGGATCCATTTTTTATAAATATATTCATTTGATTGAATCTTAAATAAGTTAGGATTTTTGAATTTTAAGGATAAAAAAATTTAATTTTAAATAAAACATTTGAGCTATGGCAATGATCGCAGTATATCAACAAGTATATAATAATGAGGAACTGAGTTTAATGAAATCAATTTTAAACCACCTTAACATTAATAGAAAATATTTTATTTTTCATTGATCTCTTTTAAATTGAAAATCTAAATAAGAAAAAATATACATTAATTACTATTCTGCATTTAACTTGTTGTCTATCTTTATAATGATACATTTTATGGCGTTTGTAAAATAACTGTTTTATACATTGTAATATTTTATCGAATTGAGAATTAGTTCAAGATTACACAAACTAATACTGAATTTCCTATTGATAACGTATTTACTTTCTAATACTCTCAACCTTTGATATTTGCCCAAATGTAATATTATTTAAAGTAAACTTTAATAACAGCCATGGAAATGGAAGGTGCTCTCTGAGATAACTGTAAATGGGAGGAAGTGGAGTTAATAGTGTCCCAGATCAATAGTAAAAGGTCATGTTATATCCGTTAAAGCTTACTTTATGTGTACTTTATATGATATTGGAATTTCGAATTGTCTATAAAAAGGATAACTAGGAATCTACTACATTTTTTATGTTTCACAGGGGAAAAAAATATTTCATATATGAATTTTCGATTTTATATGAACTCATTTCAAAGAATTAGAATTAAATAACATAAAAATACCATCAATAGTTTTATAATATATTCAATGATTTAAAATTTTATGAAAATAGTTTAAAGTGGCTTTTTAAGGATAAGAATATTTTACTAACGGGTTTCATTTATTTACTATGAAGATAAGAAAATCTGCACTAAAAATAAAACAACTGTTCATTCGAGTACAATAGATTCTCCAAAACGACCACGATTGATCGCGTCAATTGTACCAAAGGAGTCAAGTTGTAAGGCGATCCGAGACAGACGAGAGGATCGTGCCGCCGAGACGAAGTCGGAAATGACGTTCTTTAACAGCGGAAATTGAATGCTAACGGGTTCGAACGTCCGCTCGGCCAGCAGCCTCCAACTAGCGACCCCCGAAGCCTACCGGATCTACCCACTTGGACGTTTTTATTCCCCATCGATCTGTATCGAATTACTCATAAAATGGAGCAATTTCCTGTTTTCAGGCTAGGGTTCATTTTATTATCGCTTCTTACGTTCACCCTTATAATTCACTAGGGACTATGTTTAATACTCCCTACTGGTCTTGATTTAATTGTTCTGAAAGGTTTTTACATTGTTGCGATTGTGACGTTAACTATTTACAGATATATTGCCTATTTGATAAGATTATACATAACAGCTAACTGTAATATTTTAACATTTGAAACTACATTTATTTATTAATTGGTTACAGTTTAATAGCCGTGCTGAACTCTGCAATTATTTATTAATTGTAATAATTTGGTTAAAACTTATATTTGAAATTTTTAAATTATAACGAAATCATATATAAAATTTTATTGAAATATTGAGAGTAAGATAAGCGAACAAACGAGTTCAGTTATATGATACACACTAATAAAGTTTTTATTATTTTTATTTATAAACAGTAAAACATTATGAAGTTTCCCATTCAATTTTTTTCTTCTTTAATAGAAGTCTAAAATTAACCGATCAATTCTTTAAAGATCCGTCTTACTCTATAATTAATTAAATATCTTATAATAAATATAATATAACACTTCCTAAGCAGTTGCATCCACATAATACAATATTTAACAATATACACGATATTATGATGTAAGAATTTTATGATATTAATAATCTTTTTTGTTACAGGTAAGAAGTTCAAACGATTTTCATGCTGATAAATGACATCGATGAAAGGTAAAAAAGTATTTAATATTCACAAGCCTACAACTACATTTTGACGTATGTAGTTTTTTCATAAAAGTAAACAACATCCACAATAACAAAAAAGTAATTTAATTTTTTTGTATATGTATAACTATTACCTTAAGTGTTATTTTAATATTGTATTGTAAGCCTCGTTTTTATCATTATTCTGGTTTATTGTAACAATATGTTTCATACAGGTCCGTTTTCAATTCTTGTTGATTCCAAATAATGCAAGTTTAATACTATAAACTACCTCGTAACCCGCAGAGATTATTGAACCTTACATACTTACAAATTGAATGCATCAAAAAACTAAAATAAAAAGAGTTAAACCAGATGTTTTTCAGGTGATACCTTTATATATTTATTTTCAAACCAAAGCGATATTTTAATGACAACCACTCTACGGCGCCCCCCTTTTCAACTAAAATTTATCTTTGAAAAATTATCGAAGCGTCCAATTAGCGTGGAAATTTATTATCTCATCCAACATTAATTTCTCCATCGATCCAATGGATTCTTTTGTCTTGCCACTGACTAATGCACTCATTGTCTATCGGCTCAAAAGATTGAATGGTCGGGAGCTATTAGAGAAGAATTTCGCTCCGTTTTATGAATATTCTCCCTGCATTACGGATTTTCGTACTCAGAAGTGTTACCGAATGTAATGAACTGTGTCCAATGAGACCAATATTGAATATCTTCATTTTTATTAAGACTTGATAGTGACTTTTATTGAGTTTACGAAAGGCTTTATTAATTCAAGCAATTTTCTGGCGATAATTTGTTTTCAGATATTGAGATATATTTGAAGGTTCTTAAATGTTTTTTGTTAATTTAAATATAAATTTACAAGATTTTTCCTAGACGATTGGCTTTATAGCATTTTCGTTTTATTTATTTTTCTGTAAGTTTGATATTTAATAATAATAAATTGAATAAATTCTAAACAAAAATTTCATTTTTATCGTACAAATTATATACTATTTGTTTTTTCAAACTTTTAACATGTCTTAAATTTTATATTTTAAATTATGATAGATTTTTCAAATCTTTTTTGTCCAATATATATGTATATATTTACATGTTCTTTTATATATATTTTTTGCTGCTATATATACAATACACTAATGAGAAGAAAATAAATAAAGGTAATCAAAAAAAATATTATTTACTAAAGGACTATTTTTGTACACTTTATTTTATACGTTTTATTTCAATATCACAAATATGTTTTCCTGTCATTTGAATTTATTTACACCGACTAATACAAATTTACACTAAGTAGATAAAAGCATTAATATTTCTCAACGTTCCTTATTTTGGAACAATAAAATATAATATTACCCCATTGCGTCTAAGATTAACAATGAATGTCATTACGTATAAGCAAGTTTCAACCCTAATCCTCGAGTGACTGCCTTTTCATGTAGCCTTGGGGGATGGTAGGGGATGAGCAGCGCATCGCTGACTCCCAATACATGTCATAAGAAAATTTTAGTTCAGGATTTGCATGAGCACAAAGGCTAATTTTGATACACTGGGAGAAAAATTTATTCCTTCCAAGAAGACAATTCGTCCTAATAAGCTATTGTCTGTTTTATGGCTATTATTTTTGCATAGTTGAAGACTTATGCAAGCATAAAAAATCGTTTTATTAACAATTTGGAAATCGTTTTAATAAATATATATATATGGTATATTATAACACGTTTATATTGTTTCTATTGTTTGTTCGCTTTAGTTGGTTTCATATAACATACAAGTTATCAGACAGTAATTACATAAACAAAGTTGCACATCGGTAAAAACAAACTTGCAATAAAAGTTGATTCCGAGAGCATGCCGTAATTTCTCCTCTAAAAAATGCAATCAGTGTACACCCGAGCCAATTTAATTCTCCAGCGGAACAAATGTATAATCTAGATCCGGCGCGGCTCTGAAGCACTTTAGAACTCTGCCATGCCCACCTGTGATATGCAAATGTATTAGGGAAACATAAGGTAGGCGGAACAACGCAGGCTTTTACTACGGCCGGGACACGGAATACTATCGACAACTACCTCTGCGCTTCTGGCGTCAGAACAACAAGACTGCCTAAACATTCATGTCACAAGTGCTGCAAGCTTCGGTGTATTTCCTAGCGTGACGACAACATAGAAAAATATATTTTAAAACAATTTTTGCTATGTATCTTTTATATGAACTCAAACTGGTTGAATTGAGTTTGTGTGTGGAAATGTAGAATACCTATGTTAGTACCTTAATAGCGCAGGACACGGCTTTTCATCGACAAGTTCCTCGTATTAGCATAATAATAAAAACCTAAACATTCATGTCGCAAGCGCAGCGGGCTTTTTTGAGTTTCTACTTTTCATCCATATCAAAGGCTCTGCATTGAACATTTTCGATATTTGTCTTTTTTATGAGCTTGTATTTTTACTTTCGCAACTAAACCTCTTTTGATTGCGTTTATTCGAAACGGATATTTTGTCAATAAAGATTTGATTTATTCAGGCTTTCGCTGCCGGCGTGGATGTTGATTTGTCCGAGGAAAAAGTGGGTCAAATAAGATATTTCACTCTCTTTATTGTTATTTGAATCAGGAAAAACAATAAAACTTCAGTTAACTTTTTTCTGTGCTCTCAATAAACACACTGAATCGTCAATGGGCCTTGTAGATATGAGTTTTAATGCGGTTTGCTTTTTTTTCTATTAACATAAAAATAAACAGCACATGAAAATACAATTAGGTCGTTTTTAATAAAATAAAATTTGTGTCATAAATAGCTCATTTATTTTATACGTTTATAATGCATATATTTTGGCGTGACGAAAATATAAGCAGAACTTGTAGTAGTAGCTCATGTGGGGCCGAGTATCGGGTGACATGAAATGCGAACGGGTGTCAAATAAAATACAGCGGCTATTACTCCGCCGTGACTATTGCACGACAAGGCGACGCCATGAAATATGTTCACTTTTCGTGTGACCCGCCAGAGTTAAACTGGCAGAGGAACTTTCAGGAATACCTACCCAAGCCGGAGCGCCGACCCGAGAGTTTTAAGCGTGTGCAGTGTAATGCCCCGAGGAAGTGATGCGCATTCATTTGCCATGCAAAACATCCTATAAATTTTATATTCTCTTCGTAGTGGCTGGCTCGCCAGCTAGCGGCCGACTAGGACGCAGAGGTGGTGGCGAATGAAAAAGATGATGGGTAAATTGCAATATTAGGCTTGTTGGTGAAAGATATTCGAAACACTGTACTCAGTGTTCATTTTGTGGGTTTTACGTAAATTATATAAATATCAAGTATTACTACTAACAATTTTTTGGGAATACTATTTATAATACGCAATCATCTTTATAGGGTGCCTCTTCTTAGAAAAGGTTGGCAACCATCTCACATTTATGTTGAATTCAAGTTCATGGTTTTCTATGGGGATAATAGAGTAGTGGGTCCCCAGGTCCTTCTTCACCGCAGTAGCATTATTTAATTTTAGGCTATAAGATCTGAAACTCCTTATGTAGCAGGGTACAGAAAAAAAAAACCAAGACTCCTCCCTCTCCACCTCGACAAGGTACTTCTAGAGCACATCCTTCCACAATCATTCAATGTCCACTTCTCCATTACCGATCTTTTGCACATGCTCAGGGTACATTCACAAGCAACAGAATGGGGAAAGTGGAGAAGACTCAGAATACACCGTAGTAAAAGTATTTTCATTGGTTTAGTCGGCTGTTGAATAAATACTCGGATTTAATGCGAAATTTTTGTTATTAAATCTACAAAAATTTTTAGCCCGATTTTTGGGTCAACTTCAAGGATTTACAAATTCCGCCTCCTAAGAGTCGCTTATTTATTTCCATTGTTATTCGCAATATTCAAGTGATTTTTATTTATATATAATGAGTTTGAGCTTTGAAAAAAAAATGTGAGCTTTCTGTAATCATTCTCTCTAGTTGTACTTTGAATGGTGTGAATTGCAAAGAAGTATTTTCTTTACAACGCACTTTTAAACAACAAAATGTTTTGACGTGAGTTACCTCATAAACTTGTATTCGCGTTGTCTGCAGAGAAATTCCCAAGAAATGACTTACTCTGACAGCTTTTTTCCTGCTAAAGTGAAGTGGCGTACGTTTTATATGGAACCTAAAAAGAGGCCCTGTTAAATTTAAATGGCACGCACTTGTTCGGGGTGCGAAAGTTTATGTTCTTTATTTCATTCGTCTCAGAGTCCCATGACTCGTGTTTTCTCGAGAACAAATTGCCAGCTAGAACTCCGAGTGAATGAATTATAATTGTTTAAGTTTGCAAAATGAGAGTTATGAATACTTCCACACTCCGTATGCGATACTTAAGAATTAATTATAAAATATTAGATAAATTATCCGAAATGATTTAATTTATTTCTCTAAAACCAGATTCAAACATTGCAGTTAAACTTGGTTTAATTTAAATAAATTGTTGAAAATTGACTATTTTTCCATAAATTTTTTTATACTTTAATTCATCAAATATCGTTTTTAATTTTTAAAATGGTTATTGCTATTGCTTTTGTTCAGTGCAATATTTTGTATTGATTCTAGTTTTTTTAGCCTTATTCAGGTTTCATTTGCAAAATATCAATTCAAATTCACTAGGTATTACGATTCAAATAGATTTGATTTAAAACAGACAGTGAAGTGAGGAATCCACCTTTTCCAGGAAAATATATTTTGGTTTTCCATTAAAAAAAAAAAAATTATTTTGAAAACAAATCAGGTATTATAAAATTTACAGCTCAAAATATATAATATATCAAATGTAAGTAATTCACAAATAATATATTTATTTCTCTGTTTAAATAATATCAAACATAGATGGAAACAAAAAGAAATTATTGCAAGTTTATTTTTTCAATATCAAGAGGTAACAATTATAACGGATACATTTTTATATAGTAAGAGCTTATCTCCAATCAGAACTTAATCTGAAGAAAGGTTTCAATACTAGTTTAAAACTTCTGATATTAATTGTCAACTCGATTTACTCAGGAACCATAAACCATAAGCAAAGCTTTGCTTGAGGCTAGCTTTTATTTACTTCTGAAATCATTCGCGTGACTTCTGAATATAACAGTACCCATCCCGAAAGCTTTAAAAGTACGTTATAACCCACGTGCATTCCAGATTTACATCGGCGGATATAACGTCCCACAAATTTACTCAGTACACGCTACAGAGCTTTTTTTAACATAAACTGTGCAACTTTTTAAATTGGCATGTTTTTTTGCTTAATAGGGTATTTTGAACATTCATTAGCCTGTTATAGTTAGCGAAATTCCGGGAAGACGGCTGGCGCCTTTGGGAATAAATGACCAAGTTAAATAAAGCTTATTCAATTTCATACATTTATTCAGAAAAGATACTGCAGAATTTCAGTCTAAATAAAACTCTAGACCTAAAAACTTTTTCATAAATGGATCAAATTTATTAATTATAGTTCTCAAGAGTATGACCATGATTGAAAAAATATATTCAAATAAATCTCTATACTAAGCACAAACCATCCGACAGTATTCCCAAACAATTTTTTCAAAATTTATATGATCAATTTTGTTTTTTTTCTGATATGGGTGCACATCAATCATTTTGTTAATTAAAAATTGAGTAAGGTTAGATTTATAAATTATGCACATAAAAAGACCTGTAAAATGAAGGTAGTGAACATCATTTTCGACTTCTTTTTCATTTTTAATTTCTCGCTTTATTTATTTTGTACAAAATTTTCTCTGCGTTCAAGTATCGCATTTTTTGAAAAATGTCTCACAAAGCTTTCGGCGATTTTTATTTTCAACAGTCGGCTCTCTGGCGTTTGTATAAGAGTGACCTATTTTTGCCATAAGTTAAAAAAAAATAACGAAAAACAATTTCGGGAATCGTTATATTTTGCGCTCACAATCTCTTAAAAGAAAACAATGAAAACCATAGCAGCTTCTCAAACAGACGAAAATAGTTACGACACGGACGCCAAATTTCCATTAAGTAATTGCAAAAAGATTTAAACCAAACCTTTATTTACTTTCAGCATTCATGATGAAAATTCAGATATTTTGAGTGGACTGAATTTTGTATGGTTTTTTTTGGATTGTAAGCCAAACAAATAAATTTATACAGTGTTGTGACTTTTGGTTAAAGTAATTTTTGATATTAATAGTTAATAAGATTATTAATTAAATTGGAAATATATTTACAGCAGTGGGGTGCGGTGAGTCCAAAATCAAGGCAAGCAGTCTTGCTCGCTGAATACAAATGTGCCTCAAAAACCACGTTATTTATTTGTATGATGTATATAAAAAAAATCGTTGAATTGTGTAAATTTAATAAAATACATATATATTCAATTATTTTTAAATTTTTTTCATTTTTAAATAATGTTATTGTTTTGTACTGATTTTTTTATTTGTATTATTACTTAACGACCTGGACCCGAAGCCAGATATGGCTTTTTAGCATGGCATGGGAAAAATTTTAGATCCAATCTCCGCGTAGTCGCCAAGCCTACAGGAGAAACAGAAGTCACGTCCGAGCCTCTAACGTAATATTGCTTAAGTTGTTTTATCATTTACTTTCGAGCGTACATGTATTAAAGATTTCGCGTGAATCTCGTTTTGCTCGCCGCTTCGAATAAGTTTTTTTTACGTATACCCGCGGTTAATACATCGAATGAATTGACACGTAGCGAACATTTAACTTTGCTGGGAGCGATTTCGCGAGGCGCCGGAATTCAGTCCCATTTTCCGAAACATTCCTCCCCGCCGAAGAATATTCCGTCGCGCGGCCGAGAGATATTGAATTTTTATTTTGGAAATGTTCTTCGAATATTTCACGCTGAAGGAGAATGTGTTTTAATCAATCACCGAGCTTCAAAGTCACATAGGCTTTGTATTTGCACGCACCTTTGGTACATAGTCTCATTCTATCCAAGTCCAACTAAACAATTTAAGAATAATATTACTAATAAATAATCATTTACTATTCATTTTATCAAGTAACCGTAAAATGAAGCACTTTGCTACCGAGATTTAAAAAGATTTTAAAGTTCACAATTTCAGTAAGCAATTTGTTCTACTTAGATCATCTTCATTTCCATTATTTATTCATTTTTAAATTTGAAAATATAAAAAAATTGTGTTTGCATAATCTAATAGGTATTATACATAATTTTACTACTTACTTACTAAATACTTACCAATAAATAAATTTTAAAATATTGATTTATAGTAACTGCCTTAAATTTAAATATAAAATTTCAAAAAAGTAAAAATGAAGAACGAAATTTCAACTGCGGAAATGCAGACAAAAGTTTTCTCGCCCTGCGACGATTGCTAAAACGAAATAAATAATATGAGGAAAAAAATCGAAACAGCTCCAGCTGTTAGGAGAGAGGCTCCGCGGAAGTTCGTAACTGAATTCCAGATTCATAGCTGACGTAAGGTAACAGAGTAGACGAAGAAACTTTGCGGGATTCGAACCCGGGCCCTCGGCAAAAGTCAATAACAGTTTTTCCTCTCACCAAGCGGCACTTTCAGAACTAAATTTTTCTTTTACAAATTCTTTCCCGTGTGAACGGCGGCAATATAAAATGTTCTCTTCATAATCATGAAAACTTAATAGACTTTATAGTTTTTCTGAGCGTTTTGAAATTTGATTAATTATTTGTTTGAAAAATACTAATTTTAAATTCATGCTTTTTATCAATATAAATTAAAATATATATTTTATTGCCAGTACATTTTTAAATACCAATCAATTTAATGTAGAATAAACGATTCTAAAATATCTAAAAAAATGAATAAAAAATGGATTATAGGTTATAAAATAAAATATTAAAAATATCGTGAAATATTTACTTCATTTTTCGGTTGAAAAAATTTTAGGTACTGAAAATAACGATTATTCATTATCACGAATCCTCAAAGCCTACACAACCATAAAAACCACTAGAGCCTTCTCTAATCAGAACGGAGGTTCTGTTACATTTTTGTGGATAAATCAACAAATTTTACTAATACTTTTATCTACTTAAAAAAATACATTCGATCGTAGATTTTTTTATAACATAATTAAAAATATTATATATGTATAATTATACGTTGTAAAATTCTCAAGAATATCCATTCAGCTAACATATAATTTTAAAAAGTGCATTTAAATAAAATAATAGGTCTAAATGATAAAAGCACAAATTCAACAATTTTGCCTGATAAATTTTGGTTACATGCTTCACGTACAACTATCGTACAATTTCTTTCCGACAGAAAACTTGGCCCGAGTACTAAATCAAGTAATTCACTGACATGCCTTTGAATTCCATCCCATTAGCACAACTACACGTCAGAAGTTGTACTGAACTCAAATTATAAATTGAAATGAGTTATTTCCCTTCGCGCAGGATGTGAGTTTTTACGCCGGCGTCCCGCGCTGGGGTTTTGGTGAAAACTTTGGGATTTGTCAGACCTCACCTACTCGGGGTGTACTGGTAGACACATTAAATACGTGAACTTGGATTTGGCACTGTGACTACACGTGTATAAATTTATTTTAACTAAATAAAAGTTCAAATTATTTGCTATTTTATTCTGTGAAATAAGTTTATTTCTCCGTATCAATGAACTGCAGATTCGATATTTAGGTATCGACATCTAGAGTGTTTTTTTTTTGTGACAATTGTAGTGCTTTTTTTTATAATAACATATTTATATGAAAAAAAAAATATTTGATTATTAATTGTATAATTTAAATTACAACAACAAAATACACCTTAATATTTCGCTTGCGGTGATTATCAGGGCTTCTCAACATAAAACACACTATCTTAGTGATTAGCCATAAAGCGGTGCGCCGGAATCGCTAAATAGTTGGTAATAAACTTTTACGGTAATATCTTTCAACTGCAAAATGAACCGTTATGCCCTATTATAGTGCAGGCGAACCGTTTAGATTAAATTTTTAGAACCGCTGGTGGCATTAAGAGGCGTTTTCACACTATTTTAAGAATTTTAAAATCGGCGTGGAATTTCAAGAGCTGAATTGGCCAACTTAATTAAAAATGCTTGGATAATGAACTGTATATATGCATGCATAACATATTATGTATTCATAGTTATTTTTTACCATAGTATTTTGTATAAATCTCAACACTTAAAAAAATTGATAAAAACAAAGTAAATTTACCAATCTTAAGCAGATGTGAGACTTGAGACAGTGATTTGAAATCATTCTCGGTGAAGTCTTAGTGGCTTGAAATTTTTTTTAACAATTAATATATTAATGAGACCTATAATGGCTTACGTCCAATAAATGATATGAGACCACTAATAAATCTTTTTCAATGCTTTTTGAAACAATTCTTTGAAATAAAATTATACTCACTGATATACACTAAAACACATTTATAATGGCTTAAAATGACAATAATTGTCTATATATACATATAAGGTCTTTACACATCAAAAGATGCGCTAGCACTCCTAGATATTTCTACTATATTATCTCTTAATACTTGAACATAAAAAATAATAAGCAATATTAAAAACACATTATCAAGCTATTAGAGCGAGCATTTCAGTGAATAACTACTTGGAGGTGTATCGAATAAAAAACGAGTTGGGGTCGCAACCCTCGCTGGGACTTCCGCCTGAAAGTTCTGAATATCGAACAACCTCACCCTTACACAAGCGAGAGGGTAACGAGTTAACCAGCGTGACTGGAAATGTTAATTACATATCGCAAACGTAAATCATGCCTGAAAAAAGCCTCCACACCCTTACTGTGGGCCGCCATCCCTTATCCGAGTGATTCTCAAATATTTCACTTCATATCTCAAGTATGTACCTAATTAACCTGGTTTGATTTAATTTATTACTTGTAAACTCGTGGTATAAGGTATGAGGTGAAAAAATAATAAAATATTATATTAAAACTAAAAAAGGTATCCATTAAAATTATTCATATTGAACGTACACATTATTTAAAGGATATATATTTTTTTTTTTCAATTGTGAATTGATTTTAGATTATTGGTTACAAATCTGTGAGATAAACCAATATAAGTCATTGTAAATATTTTTCACAGACAGCTTTATATTCTGTTATCAACACTATATGAAAAGCTTTTCACAAATTTAATTTTATATAGTCAATTGCCCCAAATAATATACAACCTTATATTAAAACTTAAGATGATTTTAAAAGATCCTTTTTGTGGTAACAATAGTATTTATTATTTTGTACTTATTTTTATGATAAATTTAAATCAAAATTTTTCTTACTAAGGCATGTAAAGTTTTGTAAAATGTTTATATACGACACAACATGATTTTATTAAAATATACTTTTTGAATTTGAATTTTAATATGTGTTTATTTATGTACTAAATAAAGTGATTTTGCTACTAACGCTTCTGATAACTTTGCCATGAAATTTATTTAGTATATTAATTTTTTACACTCGAATATCACATGAAAAATAGTATTCGATTACTGAGTGATATATATAATGATTATTAAATTGTGTCGAATTGGCCAAGGCTCTTGAGCGCTGCGAGTTACGTAAGCGTCTGTGGCGTGTGATTTTTCAGATTTGACTTTTATTCCCCGACACGCCTGAGTGACACATTGTACTGTGAATATTCCAGCTCGCTTTTTGCACCTACTAAGAATTAATAATACGTTTGTGTAATTTTTCTCCGAAGTACAAATTAGAATTTTTTTATGTACCATAAATAAGATTGATTCGACGATTTATTTATTTGGAGAAAATAAACTGAAATATTTTCAATGTTGACGTTCTTGTTTTCTTGCTCTTAATTTATTTATTTAGTCAATAAAACACTTCTGATCTATTTCTTCATTTATTATAAATATCTCATATTGAAAAATGTTTTTTTTTTAGAATTTGATTACTAAGATTATTCAATTGAACGATTTAAAAAAACTCACTCTAAAATTAATGAAACTGGAAAAATGAAAGCATTCGATTAAAGTTGGTTTCAATAATTGCGGCAATTCAAAACGGCACTAAAAAGGTCCAAGTGTATATATGAAGCCATTGCAATCGTATTATGGACCTCGCTGCATGGAAACAGTCGCGATTAGCATTATCTGGAGAAATAAGTAGGAATTAAATTCATCCCATGAATAAAGAAAGTCTGAAAAAACCCTTTCCATTCAGCGCCATGGGGTATCCGATATCGGAAATCAATTTCAGCAAATAGAGAAGGAAAAATCGAAATTTTGTATCCTCGGTAATATGTATGTAAATGTTCTGTTATCTCGGTGATTCGAGCGGATTTTTTGGGGTAGAATCGACGAGACGGAAGCGTCTAGGTCAGGAAATTCGGAAAATAAACCCACGAAAATTTCAGTGTGCAATTCCGTTTAAGTACCTATCTGAAAAAATAACCGTTTCCTTATATTGGGGAAATAATTTACTGACAGCTTGATTGCAACGCTGAACCAACATTACCATTTAGTTAAATCAATATGAAAAGTCCTTCAGCTAAGATGTATGTCTAGCTAGTAAAAGTTTGCCCACTGTGTTAAACATTATTTTATTTTCTCAATGTGAGAGTGTCAAAAATATTCGTTTTAAAAAACAATAATCTATTGCTTTTTAATATATCAATGACAGTAAAAAACATCTACAATAGTAAGTACGACACTGTCAAATTTTTTAAAGGTGTTTATCAACAGTTACTTGGACTACTTTTTCGTATAAAGTCTAGACGGTATCCGAAAAAAATATGTGTTATTATTCTTAAAATACTCAATTCTAAGCTTTCAAACATTTTTATTTTGTATTTTTTGATAATACCTAGATAACATATAATGTATTATATATCCAATATTATAACTTCCAACCACCAACTCAACAACTTTAGCAAGTCTAGCCATTTTGTTTTAATGAAAATAATTAATTCAACATTAAAATAAATCTACCACCACGATTGAAAACATATGCAAACAAATTACCGAAAACAAAGGGTTTTGAAAAAAATATGCTACCCCTCAATTTACCGAGTAAAGAATTTATTAATGTTTTCGATAAAACGTTTTTGTAACAATGTAATTAAGCAAATTGTTTTGAACCTTTGAACAGCAATGGATTCTGATGGTTTGAAGTGCATCAATTATATAGTATATGATATCACTTCAAATTACAATACTCTATTTTATACGCGATCGCTACTGTATTTTTTTCTCAGTAAAACATTTTCAATAAAATTAGTAAGATAAATAAACTTTTTAAAAAAAGATTTTTATTTTAATAGATAGGCGCATAAATATTTCTATTTAATTAAAATTTGGTTTGTAGAAAAATTGTTACATCAGACAAAAACGATGACTTCTGCCTTTTAACGCAATATAATTAAACTTTGGGTTGATATTGATTAATTGATTTTTTTTTAATATTGAGATCAATTCTAAATAAAATAAAATATTGATTATATTAAACAAAGTAATGATTTATAGGAAAACGTACCTACTCTCGTATATAATTAATTTGTGCAAGGTAGTGTATATTTCGTGCTTACACAACGGTGCATTCTCAATTTCTCTTGATTGAATTTGATACTTTAATAGAGTACAACCAGGCGGCAAGTGGATACGAAGGGGTGGGTATTTTGAAGTATAGGAAGTATAAGTTCAAAATCTTGGTGACGAAACCGAGCCCCCTCCGAGTATAACCGAGCTGTCAGGTCTCAGGTTTTACAAACGACAAATAATCTGGTTATGAGTGCCCCTGCTGCTTCAGTGTCCCTAATACCTCGCATGTTATTAAAACGGGAATTCAATCAAACGCATACGGATTCCCGGAAATTTAATTTAGTACCGCTGAAATAGAATACTGATGCGCGTAATTATAATTAAATGTGATGATATGTTTTGCTATAAAATTACGAGTGATATGAATGAATTTGATTAATTCTGCGTAGTTTCAGTATTCAAAACGTATTTCGTGAAACTGAAGCAGTTCATATAAGTACTACTTTGTAAATTTTTTTTTAATAATACTACTGATTTAATGTATTCCAATTATTTTTATAAAAAATTAATTATCTTGTTAGATAAAAATGTTAATATATTAAATATTTAATATTCATTTGTAAGTAGCACGCTGGTCTGTGCTTTAATCGTTTTCCCTAATTTAGATGTAAAAAAAATAAACATTTTACAAAATTACGTTTTCACTTTTACCAACTTAAGCGTATTGATTAAAACGCAAGAACTCGCACGCGCCAAATTACGAACTGGTTTTTACTTTTATTTATTGATAACCAAAGATTTTGGTTATGAACAAATAAAAAATATTAATTGATAATACTGAGTATAAACATTAACTTTCGGTTAAAAGGCTGCAAGATTATCTTTAAATAGATCTCTGAAGATGGCTCCAGTACCAGGACTGAAACTTCAACTTAAAAAAAAACAGCAAAACACCCAAGAACCCAGCAATTTTAAAATTACTTTCATTTCAATATATTTTAACAATATGCAGTGTTGGCGGTGATTGCGTCCGATTTGGGCGCGGACGCTCCGTCAACCGTCATGGCCGTCTGTAATTAAAGACACTCATTTATAGAAATAACCGATCCAAGAAGATAAGTAATTGAAGACAATTTAAAAGATACTATCTGCTGCTATTATAGTAACTCATTGCAATAAGTTACCTTACGCAACCAGTTTAAAACGGAATTCGTGTACAGGATCGAAAAGACAGCTGAACTTGCCATGGCCATGCCATCAATCCCTTGCCATCCACGGGGTTACGAGTCCTGGCGAATCACTAAGGTTTTTTCAATACTATTTTAAATAGAAAAAACAACCCTAATCTTAACGTCTGAACGTTTTCTTGGAATGATAAATTCACTAAAATAAACAAAATGATTTCAAAATTTATGACAGTTTTAAATCATGAAATAATCATACCTTTTACTTCTAGAACTAACGTCGAAATAGTGGAATTGGAAGGGGTGGATAAAAAACTCGCTTCAAAATCAAAACACTTATGTTTTTAATATTATTTATTTAAGTGGCGCGGGTCATGCACATCTCACTTGTAGATTTCTTTAGTCTATTTAAAATAATAATTTCCTGATTATATAAGAACAAAAATAAAATGAACACATCTTTATATTTTATAACACAATTGAAACAGAATAAATCACGCATAACTGGAGCACATTGCAAACAATTTACTTTAAATAATAATTTCAGAGAATTTATTTTCCATGTTCAGAGTCCATAATTAAAGTCGACTTACTGCCAACTCTCTTAACAGCCCTTTCAGAGCGCCGGTTCGGGTTCATCGCGCCCCACGGCTGGATGATCTGTTCGGCTCCTCTCGCTGGCGCCAACCTCCTTCTTCTTGCACTCCGGGCGATGCGTCATGGGGCACTTGTCACCTTTAGGGCCCTGTGAGATCCTTTAGACCTCTGGCCTTTTCTTCTGCGCTTTTTTATAGATCTCCTCCCGACGACGCACTTGACCGACTCATACACCCATCGATTTATGGGTCTAATGGATGTTATCTTTCCATTGGCTCCGGGGGTTACTTGGTACAGTGGTACGAAAGCGGTTCTGAAACTTCGGCGTCTCTTAGCGTGTCTTCTAATTTCCTGCGTTCTTTGCGAGGGCACCATCTCAGAGGCTGGCTCTTCAGGAGAGACGCTGGACGCTGCTTCTGTGACCGACGCGTCCTGGTCCAGCTGGCACTGCGTAGCTGTGGAGGTTGTGCCGACACATCTGAAATCGCTAATGCTGCTTTTCTGACAATGCGGGAGTATTTCTGCGGACGAGTCTGTTAGGTTTTTTGTGAAATGTGGGTCACCATTTTTCTTTTTGATAAAATAACTAAACATAATCAAAGAGTGCAATCGATTTTCTATCCTTGAAGCAAAAATTTTGAATACAAAATATTAAAATGATTAAAACGTCATAAAAAATTTAAACAATATTTGTTGTTACTTTTGTTTTATATTCGAGAGATTCGAATATTTTATTCATAGATTATTTACCAAGATTTTAATTTTCAATCAGCGTGTTTTTGGAAATCTCATATTTTCCACAATCGATTGCACTCTTTGATTATGTTTAGATATTTTATCAAAAAGAAAAATGGTGACCCATATTTCACAAAAAACCTAGCAGACTCGTCCGCAGAAATCCTCACAGAAGCAGCGTCCAGCGTCTCTCCTGAAGAGCCAGCCTCTGAGATGGTGCCCTCGCAAAGAACGCAGGAAATTAGAAGACACGCAAAGAAACGCCGAAGTTTCAGAACCGCCTTCGTACCACTGTACCAAGTAACCCCCGGAGCCAATGGAAAGATAACATCCATTAGACCCATAAATCAATGGGTGTATGAGTCGGTCAAGTGCATCGTCGGGAAGAGATCTATAAAAAAGCGCAGAAGAAAAGGCCAGAGGTCTAAAGGATCTCACAGGGCCCTAAAGGTGACAAGTGCCCCATGACGCATCGCCCGGAGTGCAAGAAGAAGGAGGTTGGCGCCAGCGAGAGGACGATGGACATCATCCCGCCGTGAGGCGCGATGAAGCCGAACCGGCGCTCTGAAAGGACTAAATATCTAAAGGGATAAAATATCTAAACATAATCAATGAGTGCAATCGATTTGCATTTAAATTGTATCGATTTTCTATCCTTGTAGCAGAAATTTTGAATACAAAATATTAAAATGATTAAAACGTCATAAAATATTTAAACAATATTTGTTGTTACTTTTGTTTTATATTCGAGAGATTCGAATATTTTATTCATAGATTATTTACCAAGATTTTAATTTTCAATCAGACGAGTTGTTTGGAAAATATGAGATTCCCAAAAACACGCTGATTGGATTCAATTTGGTTATTACCAACTCACTATCGAGTTATTAATTATTAATTACTAGCGGATACCCGGCGCGTTCTACTGCGCTAAATAAAGAAATATAATACTTTTTTTATTTGTTCGAAAAAAAAAAAAGGAAATTTTGTTTATTTATTAACTTTTTATCTTAATGCTAGCGGATATATTGAGTTTTTTCGGTAGGTGTGTAAACATAAAATTTTTTTTTTGACGTTCCAACTCTAAACGCAACATAATAGGAATTTTGCGAAAAACAGGAATTTTCTATGTTCAAACCAGCAATACTTAGCGATTGGCCATGAGCCTTGTTGATAGTTAACAGCACAATTTAGGTGGATCTAAGTTGCGAATGAGCATCTATGGTGAACCAACTATTAAAGTTAAGATGTGTGGTGACATTCCAGATGGTTCCAAAGAGTTAAAAATCTCTATTGGATAGTTGACTCTATTTTGGAACTTCATTATGCAGCAATGTTTTCGCAAAATTATTGTAGATGTGCTCCTCGTTCTTCGACATTTTTTTTCAGTAAAATAAACACATTTGCCGTCTTTTATGCAAGGCGAATTCATATGCAACACTCCGCATGGGCCGTGATGTTCTTACAAACAACGTCAAAAAGTATCAGATCTTCACGTTGATACGGGTGTTCAGCAGATATAAGATCGATGTCGATTTGAGTTGGAATAATTTTTTCAATAGACGAAACTTGTAATACGAATATTTTCGTATAATAATTTTTTTCCCATATATAAACAGACAAACTCATTATGATAAAACTCGTTGTGAATGACAGATAGTGATTTTGTTTTGAAAGTCCGTACGATCTGTCCGCGCGATCTTCACAATGTTCTTTTTTCAATTTTTTGCGAGGAACGATGTCCACTTTACAGATGTTGAAAATTTTTGTATGGAAAATATCAAAAATCGACCTAATTCTGTTCCGTAAGTTCGGCAGCCTGTAACGGCAAGTTCATTCTAATATTTACAAACATCAATATCAGTATTTCTCGATTGGTAGCCATGCAGGCAGCCAGCTTCAAGGCATTTTCGCGTATATGCAATACGCGAAAATGGCAGTTCCTTTTATGAATTGGAAACTTTTGTATGGGATTTTTCTTAATTGAATAAACCAAATTTGATAATCAATTTTTATAATTTTAGTGGTCTTGATTACTTTCGGTATTTTTGGCTTTCAAATAAACACGGTGTGGGGCTCGTCGGTCGTACGGTTTCAAAGCCTATAGCGGACTAACAAACATTTTTAGTGTTTTATATATATAGATAGATAGATAGATAACACCATAAATGTCTTTTGTGAAGACTGTAATATTATAATCCCTTAAAAATAAATCTATCTTATTTTAACACTCAACATTTCAAATCATTTGATGGTTTAAATTCAATATTTTTCCCTCCTTAACTAGTGAACAATAACCAATATAATTTTATAATTAAAACTGTCAATCATTTGCATGTTGCGGTGATCGGTTTGCTCAGTGACAGCTGCAATAAAGCGTTGATTGAAAAGTGTTTGACCTTAGACATACTCTTGGAATAATTTTTGATACCGCTGAAAATTATATACCTAATACATTTTAAGTAAGCAAAATATTTAATATACAGTTCAAAAATTTATTGAACGCGCCAGACGGAAAATCGCAAGGCGAGTTATGTTTTTCCATACAAAAATATACCCATGAATTTCCGGATACATTAACTGATTTAAATTACTATTTTTTTTATAAAAGCTATTTATTTACTAATATCTTTTGTGTTCCTAGAAACAACATGTTATTTCATAAAAATGATTTATTTCTTCGGTTTAATACTTTAACTGTTTCTCAACTGTACAAAAAATAAAAAAATTACTATTAAAAACATTTTAAAAGGTGTCTTACGCTCCTAATATTGAGAAAAGCAAGGAAAAACCTTTACTTTAACATTTTAAAAGTTCCCCCGAAAATGACTTTATTTACCCACGGCCTATAAAAATCTTACCTTCATTATTATCCACTCATAAAAACGACAAGTCACGGTCTCCTGTTCGATCGAGCAGAAAATCTGTGCAAATACAGAAGATAATCAGCAATCTCGGACCGAAAATTTAACACCAAGTACGCATCGGGGCGGGGCTCGATCCGCACGACCATATAATAAATTGGATAACGAGTAAAAGTGTGGAAAGATGGTGATTGTATTAACCTTCGCGCCTCCATCGGGGTATTTCAGAATCTGCGGAAGTCAATGCTATATATCTTTATCTGCAAAAAGGATGTATATAAGATGCATTGTGATCCTTTTTTTCTTATATATATCCTGTTTTTAGTAGCACACTAAAAAAATATATTATACTGTATTTAACATTTATTCACTAGCCTTAGAAACCGAGTTATTTGTATATATACGAATATTTTTAAAATTAATTATGAAATCGTCCACAGCCAAAGTGGATGCCACGTTTCATATCACAAATGTTTTTTTTTAACCAGAAGATGCTGGTGTATATATTTTTTATATCATAAAATAATTATAATGATAAAAAGTAACTTTGTATTTTTGTCTTCACTTTGAGTTTATTAGAATTATTTGCATAACTAGTTTCGACCCTATATATCGGGTCATCATTAGATGCATGACTAAAACTTAGTCATGCATCTGATGATGACCCGGTGTATACGGTCGTTATGCCAATATCATTATTATAATCTTCACCAATCAAATGCCTTGTCCCTCAACGAGATAAAAATAATTACTTTTGCGTTATTTCTAAGAGTGCACGAGACCCCGAGGGTGTGCGCGCGGTTTTTTGTTACAATACGTGGAGGGTTGCGCACCCCTGAGCGCGGAGCTAGGGGAGATAAGAATGCGCGAGGAGGTGGTGATGCTGGGTAGGTCGGTGGGAGATTTGATAAGAGCAAGCCTCGGCGAGGACGCACGCGTTGCCACCCACTTCAGCGTATTGAGGCAGACGCCCCGGGCGGTGCACGGACCAGACCGTGTTGCGGCGGAGGGAGGATGTGTCACGCCTGAATATGCCTGAAAAAGATTTTCAGAGCATTTTGTACCCTTGAAACATGCGTGAACTATTTATGTACCATGAAAATACTTTTTCAATATCATTAAATGTGAGTTTTATATAAAAATTAAACGAACGATTATTTTTTTTACAAAAAGCACTCTTATGTACTACAATGCTTCTTTCATTACACATGTTTAATATGCCATTTGTATAACCGGTAGAATTATTAGTGTGTATGTCTGAAATAAATAATGCTACACTTATAATAGATTGCAGCAGTAAACAAGTGCTCGCGTTGTCTATGCACAATCAACGATGACGTCACATGCTCAGTACAATAGAGAGTAACACTTCTCTGTCATCGCTGCGGAAGGCACAATAATAGTTGACAGTTGTCATGACTCTTGAAAAATAAAGCATTCACAGGTAACTGAAGGGCGAAAAAATTCACTCCATGTAACAAAACCTCTATAGTTTTTTTTTTTTTAAATATCTAACTTGAGTCAAAACTCAAATATTAAAGATTTGAAATTTTTCAAGGGTACTTTATACCATTGATATTATTTTTACGTAATATTTTCAATATATATTATTTTTTAAAAGGTGCTTAATTACACGAAAACTGTCGTATACTTCTACTCAAAATATAAAATTTACGACGGTAATATATATTCAAGGCAATCACGTATCCGCACATAATTTTTCCACGTTAAATATTTATTATCATTATGTTTGTTCGTAACAACATAACTCCTTCATAATCTCGTGTTGCCACCCTCACTGCGGATTACCCTTAAGGAAATTGACTTCACCGTCTCCCCTGAAGAGTGCGGGGAAGCCTCCAACCACCCCCAGGCACATTAATATACTGGAGAAAAAAAGAGCACATACTTCAGGACACCCTTCAGATATGTCAAGTCTTGTTCTGATCTACATCGTTATTTTTTATTACGGAGGAAATTTAAAATCACCTTAATTTTGTAAATAAATATATTTGAAAATAATATTACACCGAGTTATGTAAACACGAAGAATATTTTATGGCAAATCAAAAATATCAAGACGATAGAGATTTTTTTTTTATTTTTCTTACAGCTATGGTCTCAGGATATGGAATCAGATCTTCCAACCCTTCCTCCTTCATAATGCATCCTAAGTATTAGCAACTATTTCTTAAATCATACTTTATTAATTGTTATTTTTTTTTAATATTCTCTTTCGAGTAATAAAACACCAAATATATCTTACCCTATACACAAATTGTGTCATTTTTTTTTCAAAATAGTGGTTTTTTATTTATCCTCTAATTCATGATTTTCAGTTCTGTTTGGGTTAAAAATTGTCTTTTGAATCAAAATGCAATACGATTGTAATTTTCACTATCTTTTAAGTATTTGTATACTGCCAAGAACTCTGCTTTAGAAGTTACAAGTCTATTGAGACTCGCACAGGTACAGATTATCAATAAATAAAAATAATAAAAAAACTAATTTGAAATCGCCGAGCGTAATCCATGACATAACCATTAACTTTGTAAGCGGAGAAAAACTATAAATTATCTCATTCAAAAGTCACTGCGTCCAATTCCGCCCGGAGATGATTATTCGTTCGCAAGTCAGCGAACGTTAAAGACTCATTTTAAAAGTTTGCCGTAAGAAATCTCCGACTAAAATATCATGTCATTAAAGCCCCGCGCGTCCTACGAGCACAACGCATAACTCTGAATAATAACATTCATAAAGTACCGTGCGATATCTGCGAGATAACTCCGTCAGCCCTACCGGCCCGGTAGCCCTCCTCTGGGACCATTTTACTTATTTTTTACCTTATTTCCAGAGAAAATATAATAAATATATGGAGAAAAAATACAAAAATAAATTATGAATTTAATATTACGCATACTTTTTTATTACGCCTACATTTTCATTTCGGAGTGAATTATTTTATAGTTAGAATGTTTGCGCTCGTCTTGTGACGTTGATTTATTTTTTCAGTTTAAATTGTAGAGTAAATCATGCAACCCGAGGTAAATCTTTAAATTGAATATTTTATTAAAAAATAAAAGTTAATAATTGATTAAGTATTATAAAAAATAGGATTGGTAGATGATGAATGTTTAATATAAACAGAAAGTTTCACAAAGCGCTCTGACTGCGCAGGCACTGTGTTTGAGACTGAAAACTAAATCTACTGACTCATCGGGGAAGTTCTTTCATTAAACGAGATCTTTTTATTATGAAGAAGAAATATTTTTATGTCTTCAATCCGACTGGAGTAATTGCTTGGATCAATTATTGAAACTGAAAGCCGTAACGAAAGATTTCATATCGTGATTAAAAAATGCTGATTTAAATATTATAAAAGAATCTTATAGACTATGTCAAAACGTTGATAAAAACAACTTCATCGCTTAAAATACAAATAATAAATTAAAATAAATTTTATTAAGAGTTCTTCAGTGAGCTTATAATGACTTGTAAGCTCACTGACTTTAGTGTGTTTATAATGAAACTAAACCAAATTTCATTTGCTAGAGTGATATTGCATCTATTTACCATGTCATCTGGTTAAGTTTTATGTTTTTTTTTGCATAATGTAGTATACATGTACTAAGTTGGCCTGGTTTTTTGGATGTTGATGTGCATAAAGTTTTCAGTCCTCCGACTATATTTGAATTTAAAAATTCCCTGAAAATGGTCCGAACACGAGCACTAAAACGTCGGAGGGCTGAAAACTTTAAGCAGCTCAACACCCAAAAAACCAAATCAACTCATTACAAAAGCTTCAAAAAAAAACAAATATAAATATTAATTCATTATTGATAATTATCTTCACTTTGGCATCAAATTTCAGAAAACATTTCACGAAGACAATAGTGTATTACAACAGCAGATACGATAAAATAAAACATTGCTGAGTACAATTTAAATCCCCGACTTACTTCCTCCCTTGATTAAAGTTACGTTACAAAACTTTTCTACTTAAATCAGAATCGCTATCAGTTCCGCAGAGAAGGCGGCATTAAAAAACATTATTATTTCGTCACACTGCAACTAATCGTTTTATTGCAAAGGATAAGCCTCAGCCGAGCGGGCTTTTGATAAAATCAAAGATGAAGATTCGGCCGGGCGGAAGTAATTTCGGTAGGAAGTTTTACCAAAAACTCGAGATAATAACAAAATAAAGAAGCCACTTCGGTGGCAAAACAAAATTAACAAACGCGTTAATTTCCACGCAGGCCCAGAGAGGGTCTATAAAATTATTCTGCAGCCCCTCTTCAGGCTTCCTTTGGTGGTTACTTACCCTGAAACCGGATTGCCAAATTATATCAACATTGCGTTCTTACTATACCGAAGAAAGGGTGGATGTTTCACTCTATAATTCTGTGTGGTCTTCATTGCTGAGTAATTTACATAACTCTGCACAAGATATATAACGCACTAAGAAATTTTCACATTAAAAATCAAAGCATATACATTTTATGATTTTTGCTGAAACATGAAATATTGTTAGTTTGAACAATACGTTGATAAGAATTCCTTTAACAATTCATTGAATAAATATGTAACCGCGAGAATAATTTAGTCAATTATTAGAAGATTTAAAAGCCCATTTCTAGATATACATTTCTCTCAAGTAATTCAAATGTATAATGTTTTTTATGATTGATTGAGGCATTTTCAGACATTGTTCTAATTACTTTTACGATCCCATTGAACTTCAAAAGACTACTCATTTTCTTAATAAAATTCTTTTATAGTCTTTTTGAATCTTTAAATTTTGTTATCATATGTCTGAAGTTATGTTTTCAACATCAGAACAGACAGATCATACTGTATAGATATAAAGTAATATTATGAAGAAAATATTTATTTTTCTCGTCAAATTATATTATCCAATTTTCATAAAACTACTGAAAAAAAGATTAAAAAACTGAAGAATAATATTAAAAATATGTTGTATTTTTACTGTGAATAAATCCAATGGAAAATATTTCGTTTCAAAATTACCTGTATATGTACTTTAAATCATACAGGTGAGAGAGTATATTCATTATAAGTTTTCTTCGTCTGATTGGTTCTAAAGTCTCACTTCTCAAGTGATACATCTAAACATTCTTATTCTGATTGCCAATTACCACGGAGATAATTGGCTCTAGCTTTGACTGACTCGGGAAATATTGACACCTGATACTCGGGAAGGTTCAATGGGAGTGTTGGAGTAAATAAGAAATATCTTGAAATGGTGATTTATAGACATGCTAGTAAAATTTAAAGTTACTTGTTTTTATCAAATAACAATTATTCTTTGAAGTTGCTGTAAAATGACATTGGATTACCAACAGGTAACACTGTGTCTACTTGTTTTTTTCGATTCTTAGTTTTGACTTTCTTCAACACAGGCCTAAGACATATTTGATATTTGTGTTAAACTAATAATTTTTACCAGGAAATTTTAACAATAAAACTTGATGTATAATATTTATACAAATAAGATGGCATAAAAGGTACTCAATTTTATATTTAATCTAAAAAGATTAAACAAGATTTTTTACAAACATTAGTTGACAAACTAGTACTTTGTGCGTAAACAAGTAATATGTTCTAAAAAAATCTAATTACTAATCTTTAAGATTCACGGTCAGTTATTTTTAGAACAATTTTAATGACGAGCTTCATTAAGCAACTTCAAAATCAGATGAAGACGAAGAAAAAACTTTACGTATTGATGATTGAAAATATACCGAAATCTCAGGATTAATCTCACTTCATAAAATGATAATATTCAAATTAAATGTACCATTGGAAAAAGAGTGATTGCTGTTCGTATTTGAATGGTAATTTGTTCCGGAGGCATTCTGACCCCGTTATCTATATCTTCAGAATCACCCCGATGATGTATGGGACCCGAGACCGGTTTGTTTTTCTGTGCCAGCGACACCTTTCAACCCCCAGGGGTGCTGCAGTGAACCGGTCCTGCCGTCAGGGGTAAACTTGAGTCGTAAAATTATACAGGGTCTTTCCATTATACGACTGGTGACGTCACACTGTCCGCGCCTGTAATTAAAGTAGTTTCAGAAACAGGCAGGATGCACCAGCGAGCCTTACATAAATTATGAATCGGTAACTTTATAAATTACTCGCAATATATGTATATTTATAATGTGTATTCCGTTGCTCTTTAAGAGTTATAAAAGAGTACCATCTTGTCTATATAAAAATATAAATTTAAAATTAAAAAAAGCCTCCCAAACATATTGTCCCGTCGACCCCTTATCGAGTTCTCCTATTTTTCGCAGACCCCCTGGCCTTGCTTATATTGAATTTTTACATTTGACCGGATTTTTTGTCTGTTATATCCGAAATCCGATAAACAAGGGTCCGTTATATCGAGGTTTTACTGTATTACTTTATAAATAAATACACACAAAATGCAAATATAGTAACATTCACTAAAAAAATCAATATTTTTAATGTGAGGGATGGGTCTGATGCTTTGATAGCACATTTTCAATATTTGGCTTCAAATAAGTCAGATTTAACTTTGATTCTCCCGCCCAGTTATTTCCAATCTATTTTTTTTTGTAAGAAGAATGGTAGTCGCACTGAAACCCCTTTCCACGGGGAATGAAGATGGTAAAGCTATCAAAAAACTTCTTGCAATAGTCCATAATGCAGGATAAATAGCAGGTATGTCTTTCTGAAGCCAATATTGCTGATATCCCTTTCTAAACTGCACCTTCAGTTTTTCATTAGTGCTTATTAAAATCAGTTCTTCTTGTAGTATGACTTCCGATTCTTCAATGTCACCGTATGGATTGATAATCTACTGTGGTATTTTGGCGATGACCTGCTTAAATGGGATCCACTCTCGTAGACCCCCATTTACAGTTCATGGACCTCCAATTTAATTTTTCGCTGTCATCGACCCCTTGCAGGGCGGAATAGACCCCTGGGGGTCGATATTGACCACTTTGGGAACCTATGTTGACAGTTAATTTCTTACGAAAAAAAATTAAAAAACATGTGGTTATTTTATTAAATGACATTTTATTTTTAACATAATACCCAGTTTTTATTTGAGTATATCAAGTGCGAAACATTATTTAAAATGATAAATTCAAATGCTTTGTTTAACCAGCTGATGCAGTGTAGCTTGTTTTATCACTACAATAAACTTTTGGGGTTCAAACCTATTTTTCGCGCACACTACGAAATTAGCCCAAAAGTTCAATTGCCCCCCTGAATAATTCTGGCGACCATAAATTCTGGCCTGCTCGCTGCCGACAAGGATCACAAAAAAACTTTAATGCTATGCGATTTCCTAGAGTGCTCTACGCATTTATAAACGCGGACCAGGAACAAATCAACGAGGGATCGATGGATTCCTGGAAGCGAAAAATGGGTTGCTGAAGTACCCCAATGTAATACTTGAGCGCTTTGTGAATTAGTTATTTCAACTGATCGTTTAAAATATCTTAAACCTAGATTTTGTTTAAGTTTTCAATTAAGTCAATATTTAAATCGACTGAGATTGTTTAAGTTAATTCATAAAGGTATTGAAAGTTATACCACATTGAAATTTAAATATTTATGCATAAAGTACAATTTAAATTGCTGCTACTAATCTATTTTTCATTTTCAATGTGTATTGTTTAAAAAGGCATTTTTAAAATAATATTTTTCAGTTAAAGTTTTATCACTGTGCTAAAAAGCTTTTTATTGGTAAATAACTTTATAGCTTTTTAAAATAATTTTGAAGGCAAATTCTGAGGCTTGTTTATTCAAATCAGGGTTTTATTTTTTTATGTTAAGAAAACAAGTAAAAAATAAATGGTAGGTAACAAGAAAATAAAAATCGACATATTCAAGGGTTCCTATGTTGGCCATTTGAAAAGAGTTTTACCTTCACTTCTCATTAGTACTTTTTATATTTACCTTAAAAATATTCAAGCAATTTTAAAACTAAGCATTTTTATAAATATTCACAAATAACTTTTTCCATTTAACAAATTTTGGCATAATATTCTTTTAATAGAGAAAGATATTTTACGCAACACGCCTCGTAAAGATATTTCGTAGAAAAAATGGTTGAAATTACTTGATATATTTTAAACCCCACATTATTTCAACACACCGTGTTGCATGACAGAGGTCAGTAACTTGGAGTGAAAAAATGTCCCGTGCCAGTTGCTAATAAGACTGCCCATAATTTATACATAACTTGCCAGGCCTGACCTTGGTTTTCAGGCTGCTTGTCCTCGGCCAGGGGAGGCTTTTGAAAGCTCCCCGTCAACCAGCACGAGCCTGAACTATGATATGTTCCCATACATTCTCAACATAAACCAAAACAATAATATGAGAAAAAAAATTATCAAATTAATACAAAAATTATCATCACAGACAATTGTAAAAGTTATTATGAATTGTTACACAACAAGTTTTCGCAAAGATTATTTTGTTTCATAATAATGTTAGTGATAAAATCGGTTCACATGTATTTCCTCCCTACGTTATTATCCGATATATATATTTTTTATATATTGATGCAGGGTTAAATATTGATGGTAATTTTTTTTGTTTCTGGGAATATTATTTATAAATAACGTTTTTATAGATATATTACACACATCTACTTATATTATATAAGCATCAAAAATTTCCAGTATTATTTGAACGAAAAAGTAATTTTTATTCACTGAAAATAACACTTATATTTTTTTAATTCTTTCGTTTCAATTTAATTCAACGCCCGGTTTTAATTACCTTTTATACTTTCCCTTCTTGGTAAACACCCACTTGAAAATTTTCAGTAGTAATTAAGGCGTAATAGAACTTTTTAAAAAATTAAAGTTATTAAATAATTCTTTATAAGTTTAGTCTACAAAAGGTTTTTCAGATCCATAAATGTCAAATCTTGATGTTTTTTTTTAATAAGTGATCAATAATGTCTTGATAGATATAATTTGGTTTTGAGATGTTGTGCTGCTCAAAATTTTCAGTGCTTTTATGTTTCGAGCCCCGTGCTGTGACCATTTTCAGGGATTTGTGATAGTTAGCCTTTATAGGGAGTAATGTCTCAATGAGGGTATATATTTCTACTGTATAATGAAAAAATATACCTGGCTATCCTCAAATGCCTTCGATGGTGATATATATTTACGTTTAGAAAAAATATCAAAAAACTAAAATTAATATATAATATTATCAAAAATATGTTTTTTACTGTTTCAAAAAAAAAATTGGCAGCTTTAACTTTCATTATGAATATTAATGAATATAAAAAAAAAAATCGCTGTTCGCTTCAATTCACACAACAAATCTCGCCGAGTAGAAGAGCTCAATGGGGTTACATTTTATTCCGGATTTTATTTATGAGAACCCCCTTTCCAAGGTCACAAGCTATTGCCCAGCGCGTTACACCCGAACTGGATTCCCGAGGGATGAAGTAAACGTCAGGAAGGAATAGGATCTTTTTTATAACCTAAATTAATTACATTATACTGTAACTAACTGTTATTGATGACAAATTGTATTTACTTTTAGGTGTGCTTGCTAAAAATAATTTTGAAAGAAAAGAGTATTTTTATGAAATAAATCAACATTAGAAATATGGTGTGAAAGAGTCAAACTAACTTTTTTATTTGCATCAGAAGTAGTTATCTGTGTTTAGATTAAAATATAATGAAACTGTATTTTTGTAATATTTGAAAAATATGCTTTTTTATATATACACATATGAAAATAAAACAATATTATAAGTTATTAATAAATTTGTCCAAAATATTAAGTGATATTAAATATTATGATTGGTTATTTAAGGTACGGTATTTTTTATTTTAATTATTGTAGGCATTTAAAACAATCAAAAAAATATCTATATACTAATTCCTACGTTAGTTAAAAAAGGAAGAAAATCTAAAACGTCTATATTTTAAAGCAATACTTAAAATCCCTACCATTTTAACACCATTGAAATATCACATTTTTCATTTTTTGTAAGTTAGTGTAAATTTTATTCATAATAAAGGGTTCAAGGATGGCTTGTTCAAGTATTCATATCCGGTCAGATTAACATAATTTCAGTAATATTTTGTAATATACGGGAGTGACTTGACAGAAATGTCAAACAAAAAAAAAACATCGCCTGCCACCCGAGGTATGAGTGTCGTGAATTATGCGAATGTAAATTTATTCGATTTGTTGAGAATTTTAAATTATATCGCAAGGTCGGGCCATGTAACTTGGGTAGAGTATCGTGAATTTAAAGTTGCCTTGTCACTCTGAACCAATCGAAAAGGTCAAAAATTTGTATAGTTAGTAGACGAACGGCCGCTTTCGTCAGACGGCTTTCATAAAAATATTCACTAGAAACTACAAATCTGAGCATTCGATTCAAATTAGTTTTCTATCCGATTACGTCGCGTTCTGTGGTATAGCAAATCATATTATTTTTAATACTTTATATGTTAAGCAGAGCGTGAAATAAGGCCTCGTGGAAAATAAAACAATTATTTCTGATTCAAATAAGTTGAAGGCATAACTGAAAAGGTTAGACCAATTAACAAGCTGCTTGTTTCTTGGCTATAAACTATTTTGGTAAAACTATGCAAAAGAGTGTGGCATTATTTCAGCGGTAAAGAAAGATTGAGAGAATTTAAAACAAATAGTAAGAGTAACTATTTATTGGGATCAATTACTTATTTCTTACACACAGTTTAATATTTTTACAACAATCACAATAGAGATTAAAAAAATATGAGTGTGAACACAATACTCTAGATACTTTTTATTGGCATTTTTTTGTAATGATTTTACTCAGAAAAGGTTAAAAAATCTGCTTTTAAAAATAATTAGTGATAAAACGAAGGTTGAATAAATTTTATAACGTTTGATAGTAGACAAAAAACGACGATAATAAATATTTTTTCATTGTATGCAGATAAAACTCAATCGTTGATGTATGTATGTATTGCTCTGCCAATATCTATTATTTAGGTTTTTTTTTTAATAAAGGTCAGATAAAACACCGAAATCACGTAAGGCTTTAATAGAATATAAACGATAAGCGCATTAAACAGAACGGTTTTTAGCAATAATCCAAAATCAATTATTAAACCTGCGCAAAAAATCGATTGGAACTATTCCACATGTAACAAGTAGAAACGTTTCGATGTATTGTTGTCCATCTTCCTGGTGGAGAAAAAATTTTACGTCTCTGGGAGCACCAAGGCTTCGAGCACAAACGTGTTTTTTTTATTCAATCGCCGACCATCGAAGCCGCTCTCTATTTTTAACGTGAAAATTTTAATGAAAAGCCCGGTAAAAATTATTCAGATTGGAAATAAGTTTGAAGAGACCAAAAATAAAAGTGATGCCCGCGGATGAAAAAGCGGGTCCGGTCTAATGGATGCGGACGCTTTGGTATTCAAATTCTCCGGTGAAAATATTCAGTGGCGTTTTTGAAGAATTTTGCCCTGGCATGCACGGCCGATGTAATTGTTTGTCTAATATTTGCGTCCGTTTTTGCAGCTTTTGTTGAGAATGTAAATATCGGCTCGTGTGATTCAGTCTGGGGACTCGTCTAGACCCAATAAAGAGACGACGCCGCGTGAAGTTGACTGAAAGACTACACACAGCCTCTGTTGCAGAAGGTTGCGAGACATTCTGCTGAAGGTCAGGACGTATCTAAAAACCATGTGTTTTTTATTAGATATTTCTAATGGAAGGCACATTGTAAATGTTAAATTGTTTGTATAGTAACGATACTTAAATATCCAAAAAAATGTACAGTTACAGAAATACAGTTTATTAATATATTCATGAAAACTAATCAACACAATTTATTCTTCTAACACAATATTCAAATACAATATAAAAATATATATATTACCGAGAATTCTATAGATTGTAATTATATTAAAATCTGTTAAATAAATATACAATTCTGTACGACAAATGCACTTATAAATACTGTTTTAAAATGTAATTTAATTCAATTGTAATCATTTCCTTGAAGAGAAAAGTCGTTATAGTTTCATTCAAATATGAAATGTTTTTTTTTTCGGATGAATCATTTTATTTTAAATCACAATGGAGCCGCTGACATTTTTACTCAAAATTTGATGTTAGTTCTAAAGTTTGTACATCTGTTCAAATCTTCCTTCATAAAAAAGTATTTTTAAAAATTTCTAGCGTTTACTTTGTATCTATCGAAATCAGGTCTCTTTCTTCGCACAGGTTATTTATCATTTGTTTATACTTGCGTGTATACAGGAAGTAGCAATCCGTCTCAATCGAAAACTTGTATGCCACCACCGAAGACAGACCCACCCTCGTATCCGGGTGAACAAAAACAACCCCAAAAACACACCCTGTATAATGTATGAGATAGCGGCGGATGGAGATGTTTTTAATGGTATCGTAGTTTTCAATTTATTTTATTCGAAACGTTCTTGTCAATAGGAAAGAAAGAATAGCAATCTGGAAAGAGGAATGGTCATTTAAGAAAAAAAACTCTTGGAAATAAATTTATAGACCTATTCAGTGCTCAACCTTTCTTCTTTTTATATGTGAATAAACTTAAATATTTCGAATAACTTTTTAAATTATACAATTTATTTGAAAAAAATCGATATTGATATGATTTGCTGGCTAGATATCGTTTTTTTTTTATTAAAGTTAATTTTTTTACTATGATATAACCTGAATGGAATTTGAAAAAAATATATAAGCTGGGATAATTTTAACAAGGTGTTTACAATAAAATTACTTTATAAGAGAAAAAGTTCGACAGGCAAAGAAGCTGTTTAAAGCAATCAGCTTCGCTGCATTCAGACAAATCACAAAAAAAAAGTTTTTTATTGCTTCAATCCTCTTGGATACAGGTAAAAATGGTCATAAGAGTGAATAATATTGAGCCTTTAAGTATTTCATATTAAAAAAAAAAAACCTTACGTGTTATGGATATATAGATATATAAAATGCATAGGGACTGCATTAACTATTTAAAAGAAATTTAAAAATATTTATTTGAACTGAGTAGAAGCTTGCTGTAAAAGGACAATAGATTACGCCAGTACATCCTTATTTTCAAAGTCCACCTAAGAGGAGCTCCTGGAATCTCTCGTTACATATTTTCCTTTCTAGTATTCGGGCATTTGGAAAAACATCATTTTGCATACGAATTAAACGATCTTCGCCCCAGTCCGTCCTCCGAGACGCTGGAGATTTTCATTTGAGATTATATTTTTTCCATCTCCCATTTCTGCTTGGGACTTAATGTAAATATCCTGGTGGCGTTTCCTGCTCAAGAATTCAATTGTGCTGGCTGCATGGGAAACAAAATTTATGAAATATTCATTACGGACATATTTTGAAATATTTGATATTCCTATTATTATATATACGTATTACATAAGGCTTTGTGAATGAGTCAACATAAAAATTTACCCTCAGTAGTATTTTTAAACAATTTTTTTCTATTTTCACTTAACAAGTATAGAATGGTTTTAATAATTCCCAAATATGCATAATTTTTGCTCTCCTTTTCAGGCTCTGTCCTTTTCCATAATCAGTAAATAGTTAAAATTATTATTAACGTTTATTATATTTTGATTATTTAAATAAATATACGTAATTTATATATTTAATTTATTATGTCATTACCTTCTTTTAATTTATGAATTTCTTTTTCTTGTACATATATTTAAATCTAAGAAGTGATATATAAAATGTGTGAATTATTTTTTTTTTATAGTCAGTTAATTTGATATCAAATTTCTTACTGACTTTAATATAAATACAATTTTCATAATCGCTATTAATTTATAAATAACTTTTAATGTATATCTTACAGCTTTTGCTTTATTTGTTACTTTAAAAAAATAATTCTGAAAGATAATTTCTTAGCGTTTATTCTAATACCCAAAAACATAAAAGATGTTTAAAATAATAATTTCGATAGAACAGTAAATTGAGATATTTGAGTTAACGCAAGCAGATACTTAAATGAAAGTTCCGGAGAACAAAACTTATTGTTTTCTTTCCAATAAGAGAAAAGAATGACACAATAATCTATACCAAGAGCATTTCCTCCTGAAACACGTCTCCCTGATAAGAAACAACATTCCGAAAAATTTGTTCAGAAAAGTTTATGAATAATTATGTGCTTTTATTTTAAAGGAGTTTTAGCAGAACATTGTAAATTTTGTTTCGTTGCGAAGGTGAAGCACATAAAAATCTACTTATACTTAAATTTTACGAAAATGTTTATTTTAGAATATAACTTTATGGTAATAACAGTATTTACTCTTTGAAATATGATTTTATATCCGAACAGCTGCTCGCTTTATCTACAAGATGATAAAAAGGCTTTCATATTATGTTACGTTAGAAATGCCAACGTTTTAACAGCCTTAATTTTAAAAAGCTGGTTGAAAATTTAAGTAACCCAGTTTTAATAGTATTTTAAAATAGTTTATCTATATATTTTAATGAATCATCCGATAAATATCGTGTAATTATATCAACCTAAGAAGAAAATATTTTATGGATAAAAATGAAAAAAAAAAAACAATTAAAACGTATTAGCGCATATAATTTATTTATTACCTACCATTAAAATATAAATTAACGTTTTATTTAAAACCAATTAAAGCACCGAAAGTAACGCACAATTAAACTGGTAGAAACTGGATGCTTTGAAAAATAAGGGAAAATATGCTTTTGTTTTTTTTATCTAATATTTATAAACAATAATTTTTCAATAATTCATTATAAAAACAGTGTTAACCATACAAATTAAAAAAAAAAAAAAATATTGACTTTAGCTGCAGGATTTTGATGCGTATTTAATGAAAATGAAAACATGTAATATAAACTGTAAAATATTTCTGATTATATTTTATAACACGAACTAAGTAATTATCTTAATAACTTTAAAATTATAGAACGTTTTTTTTATTTTCTTAAGTACTGATTACTCCCAGGTAGGTATAGAGCACCTACAAAAACAGGGAATTTCTTCGAAATGCACCGAAGCACTCGACTGTATTAAGAGCTAGACTCTGCATTAATTATTGCTGAATTTCACGAACTAAAACTGGCCAATAAAGCTTACAAACTCCTAACGGAAGGCAGCTACTCGTTACTTAACGGCGAATTAACGAATACACAACCTTACTCCATGCAGCTCTCGCCAAACAGAAAACTGAGACTTTCGTTTGAAACAGCTGCTTATGTATATTTTTATTACTTTTACCTTATTTAAGAAAAAAAATATTTATTTATATATTTGTGAATCTTTAATATCAAGAAAAGCTTGTTATATTTCGTTAAAATCATTTAAAGCAAAAACCAAAAATATGATATTGATCACAAAACTTTTTATTAGGTAATACAGATACAAAAAAATAATCAGTCCGAATCATTTTTAGTAACGACAGATAAAAGTTATCTGAAGAGGCGTATACTTTTTACTATTTGACACTTAAAATCAACCTATTTTCAGTAAAGGTAGTTTGTTTCGGTAAAGCAATAACCAGAAAACAGTAACAACATATTATTTATAAGACAAAGTCAGGCTAATTTAAGAAATTTAAACACGAAACCGGTTATAAAGTAGTAATAGAAAAATGGTAAAATAAAATCTTTTTAGTAACAACTTAGAAAAGTTGCCTTTTAAGCTAAAGTTAACTTCTTTGTTTCGATAAAACAGTAGCAAGAAACAATCGACACAACTATTTGTCTCACAAAGCCAAGATAGTACAGTCATTAACAATTCAAGTCTTATTCAAGCGATCCCCGCGAGGAGCAAGCAGGAACTCGGAGTGGTTCCGCACGATAAGGCAACTGCACTGGAAACACAATGAGGTATGAAGGTGAGGAGCGGTCCATGGGGACACCCCCTGAAAATCCTGAAGTTTCTTTGTGTTGAATGTGACTAATGGTTTGCATTCCTTAGTCAAATTAGAGCTGTGTAATATTTTATATTAATTCTACCTTTTGAAATGGTCTCTTCATGCCTAATTGGCGTAAAATCTGAAGTTATCGTTTCACTAGATTAAATCTGTTATGCCACGTATTAGCATGTTTTATGTTTCTACGATCGTGATGCTGAATCCTTTAAATTTGAGCCCTTGAATAAAATGTGTACGTACATCCATCATTCCCAGTACAAATATTTAAAGATAAGAAAACTTACTTAATAAAAATGAGATTCAACAAAAAAAGTATGATGATATACATCGAAAATTCGTTAAAAACTGGCGACTGACCCTAATCACAAAATTTCATATGAATTATTAATTTCAGTATATCTTAGTTACATTCAATACATCCTGAATTGTTCTACCCCTCAGTGATTTCCTTACTGAGTATGCCAAGTGTAATAGATTTCGGAGTGTTCTACTACCCCCGCATAAATCTCCCCCAGCCCCCTTATTGTCTGTGCGGGTCATATACAACAGGCTGGCGAGACGCAGTTAACCCCTGGACTGTGGGACCTCCATCGGCTGCAAATTGCTTCTGGCCCACTGCATCGAGGTGGTTTCTTCTAGGATGCACTTTTTATCGATGCGCAAGAATTTATCAAGGTGTGCCCTACTTATGGGGGAGAAAAGTAAGGGAGGTGTCTGCTAGATTACTACATATTATTCTTCCATTACGGATCTTCCATTTCCTTCTTTCTCATAGACTTCTGTGCGTACTTCAGGAAAGCCTTTATTTTACAGATACTATCCATTTATTATATAACTTTAACAGCTTTAAAATTATTAGCTTTTAATTAAAAAAATTGCGACATTCAGGATAAATATTTTATTAAGCTGTGAAATATTAAACAACCAGCTTGGTTATAGACTCCTACTTTAAGAGCTTGTTAAAGCGGAAAGTCTTTTTAAGAGGGCAAAGAAATAGTGCCAAAAGCAGCGGAGCAGTCAGAGGCAGCAGGACGTCTTTGATTTGATTTATAAAAAAGGCTTGAACATGGTGCTTTATTTGAAAAGGATTTTTCTATGTGAATACTGAAATGGTATATTTATCGGGTGTCCAAAGCGAATCCAGTGGCTAGAAAAATTTATATTTAGGAGTTTTTCCAAAAAAATATTTAGATATTGCATTTGAAGTTCACAATGTTTTTATTTTCCACAGAAATAACAAGTAAATCTTTTTTTGTTCATAAATATAAATTACTTGTCATTGCTAATTTTTTTTTTTTTGTTACAGGTAAGGATGCTTCATATCTTACAAATTTTTACGCAAAGCTTTCAACGTTATGGTAAATATGCAATTTTTTAAATAATATGTTAATAAAATATATCTTTATATCGGTCTGAAGGTTATTCTGCAAATATTTTTCTCCACTGATAATTTTTTTCCATTGGGAAAATTTAAAAAAATACAGATGCCGTTGGGATGGTCCTTCTGTGTACTTGTCGACGTAACACTTTCAAATTTATTCATAAATCATAAACAAGAAAAAACACAGAAAATGGCTTAAAAATTCCAGCATCGGGGAATCTTTTTTAATAGTTATACCCAAAAAAACTCACCACTTTCCTTCAGGTCCCCGAAGCACTTCGTGAGAAGACGCTTCCAGGCGTTATATTTGTCGCGGGGGTATTTTTCCTCCCCGGAGGGCATTTCCTTCCCCGCTCTGACGGGACAACCCTCCGTCCCCTGTCCTCCGTAGGAACGTTTGTCCCGGACAAATAGCGCCGTCCCTGATGATGTCCTGAATCTGTCCCCAGATTGGCAGATCCCCTCCCCCACCCGAGGACAGCACGTAATATCTTTTGTCAGAGAATGAAAAGAAAAATGAAATGATAGATTGAATGTAAGAACGCGCGCTAGTTTAGCTGTATTTTTGTTCCCGGCTGCTTCTAATGAATTTTTGGGACTGTTGACTTTATTTAAACATTGCATGAGTTGCTTTCTAACTTATTGAAAATACTCTCGATTTAAGTTCTTTATTTTTGCTTGTCCTTAATTAACCAACGCAACTAAAAGAACAAACAAAGTAACTGTTTAAGAATACTGACGACATCTAGCTTAGGCGTTAAAAATAAAGATAATATATTATATAATTTTTTAATGCAAAACTTCACCTTGCAACCTTGCTATTTCTCATTTCTCGCGGCATGTCACGACAAGGGTGGGTGGCGGGTGGAGAACCTAATTAGTCGATTGTCTGAGAGAGTCGAGCTACGAGTTCGGTACGTATTAGGAAACGACTTCCGGTGGCAGCCGCGGCCAGCTAACGGTCCACGTCGGGAAACCGAGCCGAGATAAGGAGGCGCGCCCCCTGTAAACGGATGGTCATTTCTCATTATTGAAATTTCTATGTTCATATTAAAACACACCGAAATAACCACCATTGTCATTTAACTTATCATTATTGTTGCGAGCAGATATACATATTTTTATAAGTATAAATATTTAAAATAATTTTTTGATAATTTTTCGTTTATTCCTGTATACTGATTTTTAATACTCTGAGCAAAAAAAACTTGGATAAAAACTATTAGTACCATTTGTGTTTTTTTTACATGTAAATAATTTCTAATTTTGTTTGGAAAAGGTGTTCTTTTAAATGAAACATACAAATTTCGATGGTATTTCATAAATTTTCTAGAACATTAAGAGATTGTTAGGGTATAAAAAAACATATGCAATTTGCTCGAGGAATCTATCATGTCATTAAAATAAAAAAATTTAAATCTAATAAATTCATTTAGTTTTTTATATAAATTAGATTTTAATTAACAAAAAAGTCGTGCTTTTTTAAAAATTAAGCTCGTCATATTTACAATGACTGAGAACAGCAAGTTATTTTGTATAATTTTAAATATAAGTAAGTTTCCAAAATCTCAAAGAGAATTTTCTATCACGTTTTGAAAACGTCTCGTTCATATTTCTAAAATTGAAAAAAATAATTTCAAATGATTGTGCAATCAGCTTGTAAAAGTTATTACGGAAGTGGTTATGTAATTGACTCCGAACCTTCTTCCAAAAGAAGCAACTGAAATACTTTTTCTAATTAAGAAAATAATTGTATCGAGAATTTGTTCACTACTGAGAATTTTAATCGGAAAGTTTTCTATTACATAAGAATTGCAATTAAGGCAGAGTTTCTTGAACATTTATATTCCAGAGTTTATTCGTGTTTTTATTTGTTATTAATTTAATATAGTGAGAATAATATAGTTTAATAAACGTAAATGAAATAAGTTATTTGCATTCAAAAAGCAACCCTTCTGGAGAGCTCATTGTTTATTTCTATTACGAGACAGTCTTTAGAAAGTGACTACGTCTTGCACAGAAAAAATATAAAAAACAAATTGGCAATTAAATATGTCCGCTCTGGGCGTCTTTCCTGTGACCTTTGTATTGCAAAAGCAAAAAAAATCATTATATAAGAAACCCCTTAAGGCAGATTATATTCACCTTTTTCGATTTCAATTAAGTATAAACCCGAGAGATCTTTATATACTTGCATCTACGAAGAAGAATTTAGAAAAAAATACTGCTTATTTGGTGTTGAATATGAGTTCAAATCCATAAAAGCACTGCATTTAATTAAAAAAATTTCATAAAATAATAAAAAGAATACTGATGTTTTTCGTATATGGTTATAGGCATCAGAAAGAATTTTTTATTTCCGTCATATTTTTCCCACCGTGACACATTAAAAAATCTCTAATTTGGAATTTTTTTCTAAAAATAAATGAAGTAAACGAATGAAATCTAATAATCATAAGTTTTTAGGATGACAATTTATATATGTTTTCTTATTTGACAAATTATAGTCTTATATTTTTTACACTTACAAATAAAAGATTTTTTCTCTTTAAGAAAACTGTTTCTTTAAAAATAAGTTGATCAGTAATTCATTTTTTTCGCATTACTTTTATTCTTGATTTCTTATGTCATTAAGATCTTTTGTTCATTAATGTTCTTAGCATTTTTATGGTTCTTAAAATAGACATTTTGAATGAAAAAATCGTTATTAAACTGTACATGATGATGATGGTTAGTGTCATAAAAATTGTGTTCATATTTTCATTCAGAAAACCGAGTCTCACTTAAGTCACACCCGGGAACCTGGAGCGTTTTTAGCAGAACATAATACTAGTTTTCAGTTTGTGCTTTCTCATTTCTCTTTGTAATCCCTCTGCTCATCTGCCGCTTAGGATGTGCATTTCAGGACTTCCAAAACGATGGTACGTAGAAATGAAAAAACTTTTGAATTAATTTAAGTTATAGCTTATGCCTCGTCTAACCAAACCTTGCATTCATGTCAAAATATTGTATTAAAACAACTCCAAAAATCCGTGATTTAATTTCAGTTGCAAACTTTCATTAGATAGAACAGTATAATTTCTAATTTTTTCATAAAGCATCGCCAAACAAAACCAAGCAGGTAAAGTTTTGAAAATGGCAGAAAAATAATAAAATCTGTAGTTTTTTTTGTTTTCAGTTCAATTTTATTTTATTTATCAAGTCAAATAAACTAATATTTGAATGGTTGGATGCCTCAGGATGAGAGGGCGCCGGCTGGGTCGTGTGGAGAGATGAAACTCAACTGCAATGAAATAAAACGCCAGGGAGAATTATGACACAGTTGGCTGGCTTTATTGAACCCCTTTAGGGGAGTTTTTTGCATATAAATATTGATGAATTAAATAACAGGCGATTGGAAAAACCTTCGCTTGATGAAAGTTTGTACTTTTCAATAAATAATATTCGCTATACAGGTGTTATAACGTTTTTTTGTCAAAGTTGTATTTTCATTTTATTGTGCAACTAATATTCTCAAAATCAGAATAAAATATTTTATTAACTCAATATATTATAAAAATATTCAACTATGAAACTCATTTTCATATAAAAAATATTAATAAGTTATTGTAATTAAAGTGACGGGTTGCAATACTCTAAAATCTCTTCGTCTCAAAACACCGGTCTCTGAAGCTAATTGTGATCTTTATCTTCATTGGGAAAAAAAATTATTTGGCAGTTTTTTTCTATTTAAAAAAAGTTTATTTTTAATTTGGCCTAAACTTTATTTGATAAACTTGTTTCAAGATAGTTTATTCCATATTTTTTTCAATTAAAATTTAAAGAAAGGAAACCTTTAATGATGCAAAAATAATATGAAACTTATAAAAACTTATGAAAAATCCATTTTTTAGAGCTAATTTTGTAATATTATCAATTAATTTAAAAACAAAATATTTTAAATCGTATCAAAAATTTGGACGATAATTATTCTTGAAAAATCTATGATTGTTTTCCAAGAAGTACGAATGGCTAGAAATATAATATGCATGAGTAAATATTTGATAAGATTTGCATATACGAGTTTTATATTAAAAAAACAATCAGTCAAAAAGCAAGACAGCCGCAAATCAAACATAACCTGAAAAAAATCTAGGAACCCTTATTTTTCTCTTTGTTTCAATAAAAATATACTTACAAAAGCATTGAGTTAGTTTACTCAATTCTTGTTTATTTCCTTTGTCCGAGATTATTTTTTCAGTGTACATACTCAGTAATTCAATGAAAATAGCGTATGATTTGTTCTAGTTAAATGATTCAGATAACAATTTGTACTACTTTACCGAAAAAAGTAAATATTACATTTATTGTAAGGAATGTAGGTTTTTACAAGTGCAAATTCGATAACGGTGAGTGAAAACATTTTTTTCTTTATATTTAAAAACCATAAATGTACATTATTTAAGTCCACTAAATTTTTTAATAAAAAACATTTCATTTACGATAAAATTAATGATCACAAAAAACGAGGTTCACACGATGTTTTAAATTTTGTTGGTGTTAAAAAATGTGTTTTGATTCTGCGGTTTTTTTGTGTGTATACAGCTTTTTGTGTTCGCCCGGTAGAACTCATAACACATTTGTCATTATATAAAATATGCTCCTAGTTTTGAGAGAATTCACTAACACGAATTACTATCAAGAACGTAACTTTGCAAAGCTTTAGCTATTCAAATTGTATTCTGAATACGGAGCCGCGTCTCCGGTGGTTGGTTTCGTGAACTTTGTGAACAGTCTGTTGTACAGCGAAACCTAACTTACATAATCATTTTTACAGTACACTTTCAAAGAAACATTATTTTAAACGTCTTTTGATAATAGCAGTTATTCTTATTCTGGAAACAATTTGCCTAATTACGTTCCAGGGGATTTGTGAGAGTGCAATGTTTTAAAGGTATCAAGACATTAAATAAAAAACTAAAAACATAGTTTTCTTTAAATTTGCATTTTTTTTCAGCAAGCTAGCTCAAAAAACATAAAACTGCGACTATTTTTTTAATCTGTTTGATAAGAACATTAAATTAGACAAAATATGTACATTTATCAAAACTTAAAGAAGAAACTCTAACATTTTTATAATTCAATTAAATCTGAAATAAAATACTTTCCACTGCATGCTTAATACAAATTAAGGGTAGAGCTATTTTTCATTTATAAAAATTATTATTATAAATAGTGTCGAAAAAGTTTTCCTTACAGTATTTTTTATTCTTAGCAACGTGCGTCTTATCTAATACACTTGATTTTTTACTAAAGGAATAACAGATTTTTAAATTTATTTTTTAATAAAAGTTTTTTTTACTAGAAGATTCATATTTATATCTCTGAAACCGAAGACATTGACCTTTCCTTTTAGATTGTATAGAGTTCTCAACTAATAGCACGGATCACTCGACGCCCTTACCACATATTGCCTAACGCCTAAAACTTAATCTCCTTTCAGCACACTTAGTACCGCAGTCACAGATTAAAGACCAGATTGTTGAGTATGTGCTGATAAAGGTTTCAATATTCTCAAATACCTAATCATCCCCTCACAATTTTAATGGTTCATTGCTTCAAAGCATGTTGATCACTTTATTAAATTGATTGAATTCAATAGTACTACAAGTAACAATGTTTATTTCAATTTCAACGTGGAATTTTTGATTTATGCGCTAACTCTCTATTATTTTTGTTTAAAATTGATTCATGCAATCTAACAGCAATCCATCAATAAAATGTATTATGTGATATTAGCATATTATCTTGAGTGTGTTTGTTGATTACCATTTACATAATACATCAAAATATTATTAAGCCTAGCCGAAAACGATAAAGCTTAAAATATAGATAAAACTAGATTTGAATACTCATTGCTTATCATATATATATCAGCCAAAAGCTCGAATTTTCTTCTCATTTACATCAAGCGAATGCTTTTCTTCTATCCGTTATATCTAGAGCTTAATCACAGATCATAAATAAGTTCTGTCGGGGACACTAGCGGCGCGCCGGCGGGTCTGTACTAGGGACCCCACATCACACCCGAAACAAACTTACTTACATTTAGGCACTTAGAGTTACTCGTACTAATTTTTAAAAAGAAAATTATCTAAGATAACAAAACAACTGCTAATTGCTTCATCGATCAATTCATAATTTAAAAAAATATATATTATCCGGTATAACTTTCTTTACTTGAGTATTTGCCTGTAATTGTACATACAGACGTTCGTACTATTCAATGAGAAGTTATTAGTGAAATTATTTAATTATATTTCATATTTATAACTAGATAGTATTAATAGCTTTTTAAGCTCGTTAAATGTTTAGTCAAACTTTTTTTAAAAATATTTTATTTAATCATCCCATATTTGCTTTGAAAAATCTTGGTCGCCCAGCCTACTCAAATTATTCGCAGTCCCGTGACGTCACTCGCGCCCTGTCTGACGGCCGGATAGTTAAGCGGGAGTTACGAGCGAGTTAAAGTTAACCCACTTGTAACGAGCAAGCGTTAGTGTGTGCGGATAAGTTATTGAAGTTTTAAGTTACAATTTGTTTATACAATTCGCACTGGAAATTGCGAATTCTGTGTTGTAATCCGTGTAATCACTGCCGTTTTTGTAAGGCGGTAATAGGTCAAAAGGCACTTAAGAGATTTTCCCATGAGGAAGTTTTTCTTGAACTACTTTGGGGTAAAAAAAAAAAATTAGATGTAGTATATACAAGGATATTAAGATTTAACTTTTATTTTTTTAAATACAAATGACTTTTATGTAATCAAAACGCCGTTAATAAGTTAACCAGTTTAAATCATTAAATTTAAAAAAATAAAATACTTGTATAGCAATGAGTTGTTTTTCAATTCATTAAATTATATTATAATATGAACAGTCTTCTGTTAAATAACTAATATCTTAAAAAGTGTTTTTGATTTTTTATTATATAATAAAAACCGAAGACGTAACGTCGATTCAGGGCTCTTTATTGTGCGCTAGTGACATTTATATCATTGAGATTGTTTAAGCTTCGACTTATCCCTCTCGCAATGTTGAGAAAAATATTTATTATCTTTTAAGCACAAAGTCTTTGTGATAAAAAAGCATACCCATATTCATAAACTTCTGTTCGCTGCTAAAAAAAAATATTAACCATGGATAAATACACATCTTAGATACGCTAAGACCATTGATGTGCCATATCTAAATTTTACACAAGACATTCAATTTTATGCTTTACTAATTATAATCATTTGCTGGTTTTAAATCAGTGCTATTCGCTCAGTATTCTTATGTTAAATCTGGCATACAAAATATGGCAGAATTTTTTAGAAATTTTAATATCACATACTATTGAATTGTGCTTGTTTAAATTATCTATTAAGCTTACCTTTCTAGGAAAAACTGGTATAACAAACATCCGTTTTTAAGGTTTACTTTGTAAATAAAGCCTGTTACCCATTCTGTGTGAAGTGAGGCCAGGAATACATCAATTGTCTGTTCAATGTACTCAACACGCGACTCTCGTCCTCTGGGTCGAAGCCATGTTTATTGTACAAACTTGCTGAAATTAGCTACTCTTGTTTCTGTAATAATTTATAAGTCGTTTATTTTGTTTTCTCGTGTGGTTTGCGCAGGAAGAATATTTTAATTGGTTTTTTGCATGTTGGATGCAATTTGTTTGTAAGTTGGTTTTTTTTTTGTTTGTTTCTGTTGCTTTTCTCTGTACTATAATTATTTTTTGCTGTGGATATCCATTATAGTATGAAAACAAACAAATGCAAAGAAGCACATGCAACCTAACGATTTTGATCAAATGTAACTTTAAACATATTTTTTTTATTTCATTGGAAAAGGTATATAATTAAAGTTAAATAAAAATATCATTTTTAAATGTTTTTCATCTGATTATTCCAGTATTTTTGATGCAAAGTTTTTGAAATAAAATTTATTTAAATAGTATATTTATATTACAATGAAACCGTACCCTTAAGTGGGCTAATCGACATCCTTGTCTAGGAATAAAAATCGGGACGTAATTCTGCGGGACAAAGTCTTTTGTTATATAAACCAGCAGGTCGGAGCAAATTTGAAAGACTTTTAAGAACAGGCTCTCTCGAGGATACTCAAAAGTCACCCCAAACAAGGCTGGGGTGACAATTACTTTCATTTGCTAATTGTGTCCTACAAGAGACCCAGGGGCCTCAGGCATTGATGTAGAGCAAAAAAAAAACAGGAGGGAAAAGCGGGAAGTGCCGAAATTCCGAATGAATTAGTAAAGAAGGAAATGTGGGTCACGTGGTTGCGTGATTTTTTGTGGGCGTTTTTAGGATTTTTCGGTTTTTTATGCGTGAATCTTTATGCATCTTGTATATAATATTAATTCAAATGGCCTTAATAAATTTCACTCGATTGTATTTCATAATAAATGTGATAATTTTTATAATAATTTTTACCCAAAGCTCTTCACTTTGTTCACTGTGCACGTAATATTTTTCAGAGTTGAATGATGACAGCAACAAATTATTGAATTTTATAATTGCTTTATAAATACTGTGGCTATGTTCTACTAAATATTTTAAATAGACATGTGATATTAGTAAAAGCAAAGCCTGTTAATATTTATTTATTATTCATTAAAAAATTATTTTTTTTAAAAAAAAAGTTAAATAGTAGGGTACTTTAAATATTATAAAAATAATATCAAGATTTAAAAAATAAGTGATAAACTTAACTCTATAGATACCAAATATTTTAATCCATTTATTATTTTCTTTCAAATTAATTTCATGAATGATATACTTTTCACAATTATTTTTTTCAATGTACACAATAGCATTTGTTTCATTCATCTTAAATGTGATTGTTAAATATATATGCTCGGATTATTTTACAACACTTCCGTTTGCCTCACCGCGCAAGATAATACAGGGGTATAATTAGTATAATATATTCACGTAATTTGCAGTGTAGGTAATATCACATCACTTAGCAACAGAGCCCAGAGCTCCAAACGTCCGCACAAGGTCTGGTCGCATAGCAACCCGGGGGTGACACCCCGCGAGGCCCTAGGACTCCCTCCTAAATAGACAATGTGACTAAATTAAATATCATAGGGGAAAAGAGAATTTCAGCGCAAATGTGGCATGTGAAAAATGAGAAAACTTCCTGGCATTTTTTAATATATTTTGATACATTTTATTTTACGTAATATTTTTCTGATAAGTGAACAGCAAGATGCAAGGCGTTTAGGGTTTCTTTTTTAATTTTAAATTTACAGACTTCATATGAGCCTCAATTTCAAGTGAACACTCGGAAAGTAAACTGTAGAGCAGAGGTTCTCAAGGGGTCGATTTCGCCCTGCAAGGGGTCGATAACAGCCAAAAATAAAATTGGGGGTCCATGAACTGTAAATGGGGGTCTACGAGAGTGGATCCCATTTAAGCAGGTCATCACCAAAATTTAGACATTTCGTAAATGTCATAATGCACCGATCACAGATTGTACATATGTACTTTGTGGACAAATCGAAGCCCTGAAGCGTAGAAGTTCGTACCAAATGCTTGAGAAACGAGACTTTCGGCATTGTAAAACTATACCGACGTACTTTTTTGGAGCTTATGATATAAAAAGACGAACCATTACGATCGTGTTGCCTTTTTTTAAAATCATTTACAGGGGCTAATAAACTCGGATGGGCAGCGAGCTAATTGGTTGTACGGAGCGCCGATGGGCGTAATAAAACAAATTGATTTGACAAATATTCCAAGAAAATAAGGACACCTGTATGGCTTAGGAACGTGGGAACATTGGCGACCGAGGACAGACAGACCCTTCCAAGGGAGAATTCATTTTTATGTATTTTAACATGTATTTCAACTTTTTCATTTTTAAACTCACTGTACAGTAAATCCTATAAATGTGAATTGTTCTATATAAGATGTCAAAAACATGTTTGAAGTTGATGAATTTGTAAAAATTCAATATTAGCATGGCAGGGGGTCGACGAAAAACAGGAAAACTCGACAAGCAAAAATATTTTGGGAAATTATGCTGTAGAACAACCCTTGTACATACTTCGTCACAATTTTTTTTTGCTCATAACAATTTATCAAAAACAATGTAGTAAGTACTTCACATTTTTATCGTTAAAAAAATATTTTTGTTACCGTTATCACTGTCACGATATAATTAACAGGTATTTTCTCGATAGAACGTAAGTCTGATGAAAAGGCTATACGCACGTTATAGCTCCGCAAAACGTACCGGTTCATAAATTTATTAAAATTTCATTGAAATCCTTACACGCATCCACATCGCTACTTTACGAGCACCTTACATGCCGAGACCTCATATAATTGCGGAGTCACACCATAAAATATAAATTTTGATTGTTGGGCTTAATCTAGGTGAGTCTCTGGAGCACTTCTGCGCTCCCGGTACTCCAGCCTCAGGGGTGGGAGATCATTATCGCCGGGGGAATGTTCGGCGTCTTCAGCCTTTCGCATACTTGAAATAACTGTGCGTAGACCTACTCAGCAGCGATGATGTCGTGATACAAACACTCTGATAGTTCGTACAAAAATTTACTATATTTTTTTATATAAATTTTTTTTTCACGGCGTCTACGATTAACTTTTTTTTAAATGTCCCAAAAAAATATTATTTTATGTTGTTGAGGGACAAGGCATTTGAATGGTGAAGATCCATTAATATAATGAAAATAATAACTTTTTATTTAAATCTTCACAGTGAGTTTATTAGAATATTTAGTTTAGTCGTGCATCTGATGATGACCCGGTATAGGGTCGAAACTAGTTATGCAAAACAATATTCTAATAAACTCACTGTGAAGATTTAAATAAAAAGTTATTATTTTCATTATAATATTATTTTAATTATAACTTTTTTTTTCCATTATAGAGTTTTTTAAATTTACCTTACTCCTATATGATAGTTTTAAGATTTGTATGTAGCAATTTTAGTATTTTTGTGATAAAAAAATAGTGACAAACAGATAAAAAACGTGTTTTTTAAAACCGATAAGTCTTTCAATTGTTGCTATATGTCATTGTCATTGTCATTATCATTGTTTTTGGGGTGTAAGGGTAAAGGAAATATGTAATTTATATCAGACATTTATATCAATAAAAATATATTTCTATATGATCCATTTTCATCCTTTTAACATACCGAAAAATAAAAATAAAAAATTTAAGTATTAAAAAAGGTTACTTTGATTTTAACTTATTGCTTAAAGTTCATTAATAAATAATAAAATCTTTAGAATATTAATATTTATACGTCTTATTATATAATCTATAATATTTCGGCGTTGTATAAATATTTCTTTATTACAAAAACAATCGGAGAACAGGAATTTTATCTAGAATGAAAACGAATAAACGGTAATCCAATAACACCAAAAGCATTAAGCCTTCGAATCCCGCATCAAATATCTTAAATATCCTTAAATCAAAGCGATCGAATAACACGTCTTTATTGAAAAATAATAAGGAACCGAACGAAGTAGGAAGCAAAATAATCAAAACGTGTGAGCAGGAAATTATTTCCTGTTTCCATCCGATACTCATGAATATATAAACATAACTAAACTTATTTATATTTCTTTATGATTATTTATTTAGTTTGACTAATATCTTAATTGGCAGTACATTTTTTTTTATAATTACTCCGCTTGTGCGATATATTTTAACGTTGATGTAATACTCAACGCAATTAATGCTCTTCTACTTCATGTAGGAACAACTTTTCATTACCGATGAGCCTCGATACTCTCGATCCATTGTTTTAACACAGCCAATTGTATTTTGAACTCCAAGATTGTAATTTCATTTCATTTCAATTAACATACAATGCCTTTATTTTGTACTTTTTTGTAGCACATATTGTAAATTTGATAAAAAGATACAAGAACCAATTGCGCTTACGTCATTTTAATTTGTCATGTTGTAAAAATTGCTGAAATTCTATAAGACTCTCATTTGCATACCCGCCCATTACTTTCTTTGAAACTTTGATTTTTTTTTTAACAAGATTCAAAAGACTTATTGCTGTACCCGCTTTGTTGGCAACAAAGTCTCTTTGCCGTAAGACATCAAAGCGGCGTTGTCAATATAATTAATATTGACGATAGCGTTCAGTTTATTCAAGAGCATTAAGGTAAATAGGCCGATGCAGAGATCTTATCAATTGCATACACGAGTGAATAAGACACAGTCTAGCTTCGCTCGGCTTTGTGCGTATGTGCAAAAACAAACCGGTGAGGCATCGTGAAAGTTATTTATACTACCGCACGAGATAAAGGGGCTGTGTTATTAGTACTGGAGCATTTAATCTCACCCAAACTGCCTATCACCAAATATTTTAATTAAATTTCGTTCCATTAACGGACGGGATGGACGGGCCGCGCCAGTGCCGCCTCGTGAGCGCTTTGTACTGGGGATTATTTTTTGCCCGTTTTTGTTTATGTTTGGGGTCGGACTGATTAAAATGAAATTTGTTCCCTACTACATGCTGTCGGTATGCGATAAAATTGTACTAAGTAGATAAACATGTATTAATTTATTATGATAGAATAATTGTTATGTAAAATCGAAATATAACTTTGTAATGAGTGATGTTAAATATTTATAAAAAAAATATAATGATTAATGAACAAGTATAACCATTAATAAAACTAAAATTTTCTTTAAATAATAAGGTATTCAAATATGAAAAACGTATATAAATTTGTTAAACGTATTATATAATCATTTAAGACATTCAATATTTTTGAATAAAATACTTGAGTGATTTTCCACATTTTCGTTTTTATTAGTGACCGGTTTCGCCAACCTTTTACCGTTTCACTCTGTTTGATAATGCCAACGTGAAAGGTTGGCGAAACCGATCACTAATAAAAACGAAAATGTGGAAAATCACTCAAGTATTTTATTCAAAAATATATAATCATTTGATATAAAAAAATTCTTGGCTACTATACTAATTTGATTTTTTTTTTAATAATCTTTAGATATAAATAATATTTTGAATATTTATCATAATATTATATACATTTATATTTTTAGTGTTATCAAAAATAAATCAGTTATACAAATATATAAAAAAAGTATTCAATATTTTATATTTCATCATTGGTTAAAATAATATCACCATATGTAAATATAGAGTCATAAAAGTAAAAAAAACTGCTTGTAAGTAAACTTATATCACGACATATATATTTATATATATATATATATATATATATATATATATATATATATATATATATATATATATTTACACACACATATGTGTGTGAATGTTTTATTATAAATTTCCATAAGAAGCATTTATTTAAAATTAGCAGCTTGTCACTTAAATATTAATTAAAAATTACAATCTAAGAATATCATTTCCCTATACTTCTGAAAAGTTCTTCCGTGAATAAAAAGTGTTTCAATTTTAATTAAGTTCACCCCCTCCGCGTCACCACGAGCCGGCTTTGAGGGGATGATCCTACAGATATTGCAAAGTGTTATTAATAAATCGTTCGTGGCCATTGGAGTACTGAAAGAGGGAGGCTGGGGTCCACCCCGGGTAAGTGAGACCTTAAAACTTTGTTAATGAAGGCTGTGCAGTTTGAGCCGAGTCGCAATTAAATATCAGGATATCTCAATCAATATTATGTTACTCTAAAAAATACATATTAATTTAAAGAGTATGAATTGTTCACTTGACAATAAACATCATGAATATTATAATTTTCTAATCATGGATGTTCAATCAAAATTAGTAATCATTCATCAAACATTATCGTTTTATACAAAATAAAAAAAACCACTTCTTTTTATTAAACTATCAAATATTGATTGGCTGTAGTAATGAATTAGAAATTGTTTTGTTATGATTAATCATTTTTTTTACTTTTTGAATATTTATAAAGTAATAATGTAATTTTCTTAAAAATACTTCTACTGTCGGTTTATATAAATAAAATATTAGGAAGTCAAGAACATTAACCATAGAGCTGATAATAAATTAACGTCAATCTAAACTTTTCCGAATTACTTATAAATTCATAAGAGTAACACTTTAAAATTATAATTTTATTCACCGTTTATGGCAATTTAATATTCATTTAAAGGCACAAAAAATATAAAACTTTACTTATAAGTTCGATGGACTCGAAAAAAGTCAAGAAATTTCTTCATCAAGCCGAAACTTTCGCAGTAAATCATTTTCGAAGAATCTTCCCCGCGACTACCCTTAGCCTCCTCCCTTAGCTCTGACGTCACACCGTGCACAATACCTGCGATACTGTCCACATACTTTAATTAATTTCTGGGACGCATTAGCAAAACAGCAGACACCCCCAGCGATCGCCAAATTTTACCGATAAAATTTAAAAAAACATTTTTGACAAGGTTTAGTACTGATTAACGCATGCAGTTTGTATAATTGTACGCTGATAATAATACCACGAGATAATCTCATTCTATGCATTTGATTGTAAAAGTTGTTTTATTTTTGCTTTAAACTATTCTCAAGTCAAATGTGAATATTATCGAAAAAAAGGTTATGAATACCTGATGTGACAAAAAACATTTTTTTCCTAGATATATTTTGAATTTAAACTCACATCTCTTTGACTAAGCATATACCTTAATCATTCATCTATTATAATTTTGACTGAAAATTCTAATGGCTAAATGGAAATTTGTGATTTTTCCTTCTTTACTGATACCAATCTATGTTCTTAAATATTTTAATATATTTGTGATGAAATTGCAGAAATTTAAATTAGGATAAAATTTATATGCAATATTTGTCGGTGGCTGTAATTTTATAGGCAAATTTGTTGTTTTAAAATATACTTTTAATATGATTCTACAAAAACAGACAGTAAAATTAATTTATAAAAAAAAAAAAGTTTATTTTATAAACGTCCAAAAAATACCTCGCAATAAAGTGAAACGCTCGTAAAGTCGCCAACAAGAAGGAACAATTAAAAATTGTAATTACCAACTAACGCCTGGAGAGCTCCGCTACTCGGGGTCCTTAAAAATTAAGTATAACTAACTGAGAAATTATGACACACACATCCGTCAAGGACGCCCTCGGAACTAGCGCCAAGTTTCAACAGAATGCTTAATTTTCTCCCGGTCTGGTGTACAAATACTCGGTAACAACCCCAAACTTAAGCCTGAATACATCCCTAAGCATATAAGAACAGTTTTTGAATAACTTTACTTTACGATAGTATTATAAGCATATTACAATCTTGATTATTGCTGTATGCTTTGCATTTCATATGATGTTGCTTAATTACGACAATGAGCGTACATTTCAGACTTACCATTTATGCATTTATAAAATAAACTATTACTCTATCATATATCGAATAACGTTTTATAATCAATTATTACCGACATGATATCGATTTGGCAGACATACATGCTTAGAGGACAGTAACCCAATATGCGCAATCAATATAACATATACAATTTGTCTTTGCCTTTACTTTTTCATTTTCGTTCTGTCATACTGGGCCTCATATTATTGACATAAAACCGAATTCTTACTGCCGGCTGTCTGTTACTTGTCCATCTAACTGCAAATCACCCAATTTCTTTCCGACCCGATGGCCCACGAAGTTCTTTGACTATGCTTCCCATAGCTCTAAATGTAGGCTATATACGTCGGTAGATCTTTCTTTGTGTAACTTGTGAAGGCCATTGATCTCTATTCAGTATTTGGACCGTTTCAGGAGACTTTATTTTACGCACCATTTGTAGGGCAATTACTGTAACTCGATACTAACTTTTTTTATGGAATAGTCTAAACTTTTTATAATCATGGAAAACAAGGATTTTTTTCATTATATTAATATCAAAGACCAATAAAAAGTAACTGTGCCGATCTTAAATATAACTTAATTACTAAAGTGAGATCTCGATTTAAAATCAAAAGGTTTAGCAAATATTATCAAACATATTATAGATGTAAACAGATTAATTGTACAGGTGCTTTGGGTTTTTTTAATCTTTTATTTTTCTTTTAATAAATATATAATTTTTTATGTAAAATATTTTTTTCATTTAAAGTCACAAAATCCGAGGCAACTTAAAGCTTCTTAAATGAAAAAAATATCTTAATGTTTTTGACATCTGAAGAATTTTTATGATTGTTACCTTTGAAAATATTTGAATGCGTATTTTTAGAATGACATTTAGATATCTTCTTTGGGTTGTTGTTTTATAAGAATATAAGCTCAAATCTCAGCATTGTGTTATTTTACAATTTCTTAATCTTTAAAAAAATTTGTGTATCCAGGAAATTAATGTAATTCCTTAAATTTTAAGCTTTCATTTTCTTGAAACCAATATAAAAATAAAACGAACAAGGTATTTTTTTGACGTTCTTGTATTAATTTTTTTTCGCTTTTAGATTAAAAGAAAAAAAAATTTATGATTTTTCTTTATTGATACTCATATTCAAAGTATCAATAAAGTATATCTTAACAATATTAACGTACGTTCATATAAGTCTAATCGTCAAATATCCATCTAAAAACTTAGGTTTCTAGTATACCACTTGCATTTTACGATTAACATTTTTGACCAGTTATAACAGTCCTGCATTTCAATTTAAAAAATACAGTCCCGCTAAATCTGTAAATGTTTGGATTAGAATCTAAAATGATAATGAGGTTACGAACATTTGTTTGTTAGATCTTTTGACTTTTAAGGTCGAAAGTGGTTACACATAAGTGTTTGTAATCTCTAGGCTCGTTTCATGCGTAAATCGATTACGTTACTCTATGTATAAATTATAAAGTTGGTATGTTTAGATAATTCGATAAAATTTTTTTTAAAAAAACATGAAGTAAAATCACGTAGCTATGGAAATATTATTTTATGATTATGTCCTTCCACAAAAGTAAATTTTTAATAAGATGTAAAGCGGGTAAGATAAATAAACGTGTCCCGCCCCACTTTAGTTGACGCCAGGATCGGCTCAGGGCAACCTTTTAGTACCAGGAATACTAAACCGACCCCGGCTCAGCCGACAATTATTGCGTCTAAGGGAGGAACGCTCCGGCCAATACCCTGGGAGGCTTTACGAGGATGACGTCATCTCGTGATTAAAATCCAGGATCTTTCTGAACGTAATGGGTCGTAAAGATAATAGTTCTACCGTCCCGAATAATACAAGTGAACTCATGTGTTTTACTCGAGACCTTAATATTTATTCATTATTTGAAGTATATTTGATAGAAAACACATAAAACAGTTAAATAAACTCATAACTTTTACAGAATACATCAATAGCAAAAATATGCCTACTTATTTTTGGTGGACAAACATTAACTATAATGTGAACCATAATCATTTTGTATTGTATCAAATATTTTTTTTGTTATGTAAGACAGTTAAATATTTTCTATTTTAAATATTAAACAAATGATTTTGAATAATAACATCATTAATTTGTCTAGGTTCAAGAATCTAGATGAACGTACGTTTTTTAACAACTTTTAAACAAAATTTTCGTTTTGTTATTTATGTAGCTTTGTTTTATGGTTTTTGGCAACGAAAACATAAATATATTTTTAATCCAACACGTTGATATCTGAACACTGTTTCAGGTTGTTAAATGCGTGATGAATGATTTTCAGAAGATCTATGTCAAATTGTGCCTGACGGATGGTGATTCAACAAAATACGTGTAAAATATAGGCAACGTTTCCCTATATTTGTGTCAAAAAGGTGCATACTTATAATATGCAGAGTTATGATAATAGTTATAATATTATATGTAGTAACACAGTTATAATATGCATAGCTATAAAAATGCACATAAAGGCAGCTTACAAAATACTCATGTATAGTTAATATAATGATTACTACAAATTGAGTATTTATTATTGTTACAGGTATGTACATCTCAGATACTGGCAGAAAAAAAAATCTTCTCTCCATTAATGTAAGACTGCTGAAAAAAGGTAACATTCAAAATAATAATACATTGTATTCGGTCGTCTTAACAACCACTAATTTTAAGCTGCCTTGTTTGAAAAAGTTTTATACGTCAGTATTGTAAAATGTGCATTATTCAAATATGAAAAGTTCACTGGCAAGGAAATTACCGACAGTATTGTATATGAAAACAAGATCTGCTTTAGACTAATAACAAAAAAACATACAATAGCTTATATGTAACTAGTATAAAACAACCTTTGAATGGCAAAAGTACTCATGAACAAAAATGCTCAATATTTGCTTTTTATATTTGTTACGAAAATATTTAATTATAAATGATTGCAAAAGTTGAACATTTTATACAATCAGCTTTGCGTATCAGAAATAATAATTTACCAACAGATGGTATAATAATCAAAAGCACAAGCGGAACTTTTAAAAACTGAAAGAACACAAAGCTTCACCCGTAAACATTTATTTCAGTATTCAATACACTAAAGTAAAAATATCTAAGATAGTATACGTCGCAAGATTTCAAAATTTACTGTTGGTATTTTTAATAATTCAATGCCGTCTCGCATTTAAAAGAAAAGTCTTCCGATTTTAGTTTTTTCGACTGAGGCTTTGTTTCTTCGAAACGGAATGTATTTGACAGTTCAGGCGAAAAATTCACGAAATAATTTAAGAAACACTTTTTTGCCATACTTTCAAAAACTGAAAATATTTCATGAACCGGTTTTTCAGCTCAACGACTCATATAATATAAATTTACTAAGAAACGTGATTTCAATTTCCGTCAGATGGCTTTTGAGCCATAAGCTATTTTTTTTTAAATATACGAGTACATGATTGCCTCTCTGCGTCATTCGGAATGTGTTTATTTTAAATTAAATTTTATATGACCCAGCATGCAAAGTTAGAGGCGCTCCAGTGCATATTTTACGACCGAACTATAAAGTTGAAGGCTTTATTCCGCGGTCGCTGCCGAATTCCCAGGCTCCAATATAACCACAGCGAGATTGCTCAGTATCTGTAATTCGTTTGTTCTTTATTTTAAGTTTATTTTTGGTGTCATAAAACTGTTTATAGCCAGATCTCTTCACCACTGTCTATTGCACGGGACTTGTTTTTTTTTTGTCTTAAGTTTTGAGTAGACGGTCATTGTTATTAGATATACTGCATTTTTGTGAATTATGACGCTAAGGTTCGGGTCTCGCTACTGAAGCTATCTTTAAGAGCAAAAGGCCTGCGAATACCCTTAGTGAGAAGATTACTTAAATTAAGATAAGAAATTAGGTTATTAAAAAAGAAATATTTTACATGAACAAGAAAAATAAATTGTAAAAGCAACGTTTTTTGGCTGATATGAACCGCCACTAGTCCGGTATTTGATAACCAAAATAAACGTTTTTATTTGTATGAAATCAATTTATTTCATCGGTAGGCAATCACATTGGCGAATTAATGCCGTTTTCGGAGCTCGTCTTCGAGTCGGCGGACTTGGCTTGATTTATTGGCGTTTTATTCTTTCTTGACGCAAGATTCATCTCTGCGTGTTTCTGGTGAACTCGATTTTTCACAGTTCAGCTCGTAAGTTATTCGGTTTGTCGAGTCAATGAGACATCAATAGTCGCCAGAGGAGACAGTAATAAATTTGTATTATCGCCTCTACTTAGTAATAACGAGGAAAGATAACTCCATACCTTTATTATGGGTGAATTATTGATGCGTCCATATTCAACAGTGAGCATTATATGGATACGGGTAGAACGATAATAAAATTATACTGAATAATATTTTATAAATGTTACCACGAAATAATATTTACTTTAAGACAGCTTATTCTTTAGTTAATTTAACTTTTTCTATGTAAAGTAAATAAAAAAAAAACAAACGTTAAAAACCCACTCACAAAACTATATGAGCGACGTTGTTTATAATGTGTTGGAAATTTGTGTGTGCTCAACTCAGAAAACACGTGACGCTCTCGAATTTTATCCCACGACTAAGAACACGTGGAACATTTAAGTTAAATAGAAATTTCCAACACCGCAACCTTTTGCAGCCAAACGGTCTATTTGCCCTGAAAACTTTTCCTTGAGCTTTTTTCTCGATTTCATGTGCTCCCTTTGTCAGGTGAATTAGTAGTAATTTAATTCAAGTCTATTTTTTGTTACCCGTTGTACAGAACGCCATTCTCTGTAGACGCCTTTATGTGCTCTGTCGTGTGGTTCGGAGAAAGCCCGGAAATTTTAACAGAATTGTTAATAAATATATCAGTTTATGTAGTTCTAAACAAACTATCAAGATATCAATAAAAAGATATGTTTATCATTAGATTACTCATGAAGAAAGTAGTTTTAAATTATGATCAATTCTCAATAAATCCTAAGGGTATTTATGTCTTATAAAAATATGGTCTTCAATATTTGAAACAATAGTAGATAAAACTCAAATATAAGAAATCATTTTTTTTCAAGAAATTAGATAAGTGTTCTTTCTTGGACCTACATAGCCATTAATATTTTATTTTTGTTTCGTCGAATATAAAAAAACATAACGATTTTCAAAGCTGAGAAATGAATCCATGTTTACCATCCTGGCTACGAGGCGTGTATATCTGTGATGTCAAAATGAAATTTGCACCTGTATACAACGTGAAATGGACAGTTAGTCAACTGTACAATAATATCAAAGCAAATCACATTCCAATTATTTTTTCATGTGATTCTGCAAAATTTGCTGAGTTATTGTACTTATCGAACTGGTGTAATACGTTTGTCGTTCAGGTGTGCAAATTTTCATTTTAAACGGGCTTAAATTCAGAGGCAAGATAATCTCCCGTTAGTTTCAACGAATTCTCATTTCGTATTTACATTTGGAGAAACACGACACGCGAGTGTATATACCTGTAGAGCATTAGGCACAACAGCACAATGAGGTAATCCAATATTCATCTATTTCCCGTTTAATATCTCCGCAGTCCCATCTCCGCCTCTTTGAGTCGAGAACGAACGTTTGAATCTATTTATTTGATAAAATATTAATAAGCAAAGCGTCACGATGATGGTTCTATCGGTTGATCTTTGGTTTTGCCTTTGATTAATTACTGAAGAGACCTCCCGTTTTAATTAATATTGTTAAAAATTCTCCCTATTCGCAGTGGCGGCGCGGTTGTCTGACAGTCGGCTTGCGTTTCGTCACAGTCTCCTGAAGACGTGATTTGCAATTAATCATAGCTCTTCGGAGGGTAGAAAGCATATAAATAACTTTTCAGCCGACAATAGTCGAGTCATTCATCAACCGTGTTTATGCGGTATTTTTTTTTTGGAGTAGTCGCGCGATTTGAGAAATCTGGTACATCGTTCAAGAATTCTTTATAACTTAAATTGTAAAGTTAACAGTAATATTAAATTTGACATTTGGTTTTTGTGCAATTGAAATAAAAGATACCAAAAATGTTCAAAAATAAATATGGAGGAAGTATCTTTTAATTCAGATGTTTAAACTTCGATAATGAATTACAGGAAATCTATAAATTTTAAATAAAAAAATGCCTTGTTTATAGACTGAAGATTGCGTAGCTGAAACTCTATGCTTGTTGAGAGAAACTTGCGAATTCCAAGTATACTGAATCTACGAGAGATACGCTTTTTGGCTTCATAAAGTTCTGGTTGTTGAAAACTAAATACTTTTACTCAAATGAGACTAAAGGTTAGATCCTTACCGGAGACGAAATTTTATTTATGGCACAAAAAATATTTATAAATTTATTCCGATATACTGTAATTCTATAGCTGAGATTGAGAAAACAATAAAATCAATCATTCTTTGAAAGCCTCAGGTAAATCCCGTGTCAAATTCACGCAAACCACAAAATCTCAATGCAAAAAAAATATATACACAGGTTCGGGAAGTCAAATATATGAAATAAAAATAATATTTCAGTAATACTTTATTTGAGAGAAGTAAATCGTGACGATCAAACAAGATACGCTGCGCCATACCGATGTATAGAGAATATTACACGAAATTCCACTGAATCTACAACTCTGTTCTTGTACCGGGAATTGGATACTTTCTTTTCTTATTTTTCTTTCGTACATTTTCACAGTTTCAGCGCTGCTTAAAATTTGCGACTACTCAGTATACACACGATATATTTTTTCGTTACGGAGTCAATAATAAAATTATAACGATGAATCAACTTTCATTAAAAACTGGTGGTAAATTATAATACTATGTGAAAAACGCAAGATTATGACATATGATACAAGTGATCTAAATACTGATTTCGTAAATATGTAAGAACAATAAACTGCAAGCTAAATAAATACTGAAGTAATCATGCAATTAAAAATAATAAAAAAGAGACATTAAAAAGTTATAGGTCACACGTATTAAAGAGAGTTAAAATTTTGATTTATTACCTTAATGCTAAATGCTATAGAATATATTGTATTACATTTATCAATATTTACACATATTAAATCATCAACTGCCTTACTGAAATATTAAGAAGTGCAAATACTTTTTCTAAATATTTCCAATGATTTGCTTTACTCTTCGCAAGCCACAGTGTCCTTTGTTGTATTCTTTAGCAAAAGGGTTATATTGTTTACCCTTAGAGTTAGCATAAAAATGTTTAATCATTCTCTTGAGACAGAATGGAATGTGGCCTCTAAAGATATTCTTTAATATTTTCAGACGTCGGTACTCAAAGAAAGTGGTTACAAATTATACTTACAAATATTCTGTTTACTTATTTTCAACATGAAAACTTTAAAGAGATATTATATAAGATTTTAGCTTGCGATCAAAGATTTTCTCACATTTATAGATTATGTTTTCATTATTTAGCAAAATACGCTACGTTTAATGGACGCAATCACAGAGAATCTCGAGTAATTGGAGTAATGAAATAACCACTCAGTATTTTCTTTGTGGATTGCCTTTTCATTATTACACGAGTGTTTATTTTCAATTCGGTAGTTTACGGGCATTACTTTTCATTCACTCGTAATGGATTTCTACAAAATTTAAGCCGTTGACAATAATAAAAATAACTCACTCTATATCTATTGCCAGCCAGTCGCGACCACCCGAGTTTCTCTCGAGGCCTAATCTGCGCTTTAACAACACGAGAAGCAGTACAAATGGGATTGATTTAGTTTATGGCTCCATTTGTAGAAGATAATGACCTCGGAGGCTATTTAAGAATAATATTAGGAAAATCGTAAAATATTTAACTAAATAATCAAATTGAAATATCTAAGATAAGTTTAGAGTGTTTTTCCTTTAAAAATTCATTAATGAAACTTAAGCTTTTATTTATTATAATATTATTTAATACTTGAACCATAACAAATCACTAACACATAAACAAAACCAAATCATTAAAAGGTCTAATGAATTTCATCAACAAAACACAAATACCTTTTTTGCTTTATACGACATCGTAATTTTTTTTAATATAAATACCTCTTCCTCAATTTAAATTGTGTTTGAAATTTAACATTTGGATATTTTAAATAACAGTCGTCGATTTACTAGAATCTCGATGTAACTTTATTGAAAAAATTCTACGTATACACAGAATGTCAACTTGGTGTATATCAATTTTAATAAAAACTGTCAGTAAGATAGCAAACTACGTAGCGTTTTGACTCGAATATGATCACATTTTCGTATAAACCAATCACACAACTAATTTATCTGCACAGCTGATCAATTTTAGAGCTTGTTATATATCATGCTATAAAATGTATCAAATTTATATCAAATCGGTTATCACAGGTAACCGTAACGGAGTAAAAATATTTTAAGCACAATGTTTGAATGAATAAACGTTCAATATCTTATATCTAAAGTAATTCCTGACATCATGGAGAAAAAATTCTGCGCGAAACACAGTAAGAAAGCCACGTCTCCGTGTATATGAATATTTTTCATCAAACGTAGCTTTTGGCTGATGTAGGCGGTGGGTGTTTTCGATTACTTTTGGTAGCAGCTTACCGCGGCTATGACAGGTGATGAATTAGCCTTGAACTGCGTATGTCAGGAGAAACGCCGGGCTTCAAATCGGTCCTCGCAACTTCCGCGGATTTATATTTCCATTTCAAATTAAATGGTACAGAGTAATATGTCAGCTTTGGGAGGCATCTGGACTGGAAATAGCGCATTCCTTATAATTCTTTGACGTGTTGTGTAGGCTGAAAAGGGCACGTAAAGGTTATCTGGTGATAAAATGTTTTCGCGGAATTTGAAGACTATTCTTATAAATTATTTTTATTACCTTTATTTGTGATTCATTCAGATAGAACAAGGCTTAATTTAGGCACGAGTAATAATATTTAACTTTTAATAAAAATAATAAGAAATATTTTATTCTACGGAGAGATGAATAGTTCTTTATTACCAATTGAAATAAAGAATATAGGATTGCCTAGTAAAAAATTCAAATTTAATAAGTATAAAAAAAAAATTTATAAAAAAAGTTTTTCTTTATAAAAAATATCAAAGAAAAATAATGTTTGTACAAAAAAGCAAGTTATATTCAAACATAACATCAATAAATTATAAAAATATTGTTTGTATTCAATTTTTTTAAAAGACAGTAGATTGTTAATATACTTGTAATATTAACTATTAATTATTATTTTGTATATTTTAAGATTTTTATTTTGTTCTGTAGCTCAATTATGACTGAAATTTTTACTCAAAGATAACCAAGTACACCTTTGAAAATATTTGAAATTTGTAAAAAAAAAATATTTTTACAAATTGTGTACATTGATAATAAAATATATATTTATATCACCAGGTGCGCGAAAAAGATGATCTACGCTACTGTAAAATACAATGCTTATTGTGAAACAATCGCTGAAACGGCTGTTTGAGGGCAAGCAGGGTGGTTGGGTGGTTGGGTGGTTGGGTGGTTGGGTGGTTGGGTGGTTGGGTGGTGGGGGTGGTTTCCACGTGTTCCTTTTTAAGGCGGCGGGAGGCTCGGCGTATTTCCGGTCGCAGGGGGCGGGGGCGCGGAATACCAATTGCGGTATTACCGCCTTCCATTGGTGAACAAATAATGAACAATCGATTTTCCCTTTTTTATTGAATATCCACGGAAAATTTAGTGATTGATTCGTTTAGGTCGGAATGTAAATGTATTTCGCGGCCCGTTGATATAGACGGATACTCAATAATTCCGCCTCCTGTTTCAAATTTTTGTACCTTGTGTATTTTTTTACGGAACTCGAATATTAATGATTTATGTGATATTAATACAATTCTTTACATTTAGAAGTGATTCAAATGCAAAATATAAATATAAAAAAACAGTAAAATTAAAGATAATTGTGATATAAATATCAGACAACGCTATAAATCAACGTTTTTGTAAATATATTGGTTGATAGAATAAAACATCTTATTTAATTATTCACCGGCGTAATATCTTTCATTATAATCAAAAGTATGTATTGTTTTTTTTATTTTAATAAATGCACCACCGATTGCCACAAAATACTGATTTATACGAATAAAATTACATTTCTAATTTTAAAAGAAGGTTGAAAACATAAATTACCAGTTTGGTTATTATTTATTTATTATAAACGTTTACGTCATTTGCTGCTAATAAGAAAAATTATAATCTAAAATTAAAAATCTTTAAGTACTAATAATAAACGTAGTAAATATTGCAATAAATTAATACGTAGACAGTGTATATATTTTCATCCGAATCTTATTGTTACAATATCAATTTGCAAATGAAATATGCAGTCGCTGTTAAATGTTTCCAGCATTCTATATAAATACAGTCGTGGAAAGGCCATCACGCAGTATAAGATAGTTGATAATAGATTCAATTTTACCAAAAACGCATAAAATAATATCATATATTAAATGATAAACGAAACTAACTCACATTTATCATATCTCAAAAATATTTCGGTATATGAACACTTCTTGCTAGGGAATAATCAAACATGAACACAAAAATGAGCTTTATTGCAAATCTCATAAAAAGTTCAAAAAGGTTATATCTCTTTACTTATGGTTCGCATTGTACTATATATAACTCTCTCTACACTAAGTAGTCTCATGTACTCCAGATAGGGCAGGCTGAGGCAACAACGTTTCCGAAGAAAAACTCATAAAAACGTACTTACTTTTTTATTCCGTTAACGTATGAAGAAATATTATAAATCTTAAAAACTTTGTGCCCTAAAAATACGAGAATGTGTGTAAAAAAATAATCTATAAGAAGATAACAAAAAAATCATGTTTCCGGTTAATTTTTCATTGACCGATTATACTGTTACGTTTTTGGTGTATCAACGATCCAATGAATGCATTCGCTATTTCAGAATTATTCACCTTTCAGTATTTCAGCTATTGTGTATTATTACATTATCTAGAAGATTATTTAAATTTAAATAAATCTCGCCTGTCAAGGTATTGTTTATATTTAACACTGTACGTTAATAACATTTATCTGAATTAGTTTCTGAAAGTTTCTTCGTTTCAACTTGCACGAGACAACCTGTGCCAGGGCTCGGAGGTCTCTTTTCAGTGAGGTGTCGCACTTGACGTCAGGGCTGTCATGAAAAAATATGGCCGCTCTAAAAACTGTATTACCGCAATGTACGGCGTGTAAAAATAAAAGTATAACTAAAAATAAGGGACTTTCCCGTGTAACTGCACGCCGAGCCTGGCGGGATTTCACAGCTGACGTGTTTCGCGTGTATACGACCTGCTTGGGTTTTTGTGTAAACATTTATTATTACTTGTTTTTTTTTTTTTTCATTACACATTGACCATATTTTAACTCTATTTTTAACGGAGTGACAGAAGTAATTTTTTATTTTAATTTGTTTTTGTCATAAATACGAGTAAAAACATTAACAAACAAAATAAATCGACCCAGATAAGTCAGAATATTTTTTTGTCATATTTTATTGCATATTTTTATTTTTTTAGTATTCATGTTCATACTTATTTAAAAAAATGTATCATTTGTACACATTACTGAATGTATACCTGTTTGGACAAACAACAATCATACAGGTAGTATCTATGATATATTTAGTGTTTCTTTTTTATACATCTCTTATTTTAAATTGATTTATTAAGTATGAAATGTAGGGATGGTATCCATTTTATCTAATTACAAACCTAAATTAGAAATTAATTTTATTTTTGAACGATAACATAACCCAAATATTTTTTTTGTCGAAATTGGTTCCTCTTAAAATTAAAAGAGTTCAGCTCCGTAATTAGATTTTTTAAATATATTTTATAAGGTTTATATATCTTGAGTGGAAATTTCTACCCCAGGGAAATAATAAAGTTAATTGCGGTCTAGACATGTCGTCCAAATGGAAGGTTATTGGTTTAAAAGAATGAAAAAGGATTTATACTTATAATTGACTTTTGGCTTAATGGCTACCTCGTAAACTTTGAAACCAAAGTAAGAATGAAAAAATTCATTTTTGGACTACGAATTCTGTTTTACTTAATGTTTAATTAGTATGGCAGTTAACACAATATCGAAACACTTCGGAAGGATTCTTGGGAAATTGGCGATTTATATTAAAATTTATGTAATTAAATATACTTTTTGATTTTACTATATTCAACATATTTTTTCTGAATTTTTATCAGTGTTTTTTTCATTTAAAATGCGTTAATTTCACCTTCTTGTGTATGGGCGTAATCAATATTTGCAAGAATTATCATTTCTCAGCCGTGTGAAGTTCATTCGTGAAGTTAAGAAGTCACTTTGGGGCAGAGCGGATATTTCTGACAATGAGGAATAAGCAAAAGCAAAAGTTTTATGAAAATTATTGCCATCAATTCCCAAACCGAAAATTGTATAAGTTTCGTGGGAATGAAAGAAGTGAAAGAAAACGTCTAGAATGACCGATGCCTCCAGAAAGAAAAAGTAATTTTGACACCAAAGGTCCACGATCCGTCGTGAATATTTAAATTAATGATGTGAAAAATTATGCGGTAGTTTTTTAATTAAATCTTTGAGAGTTAATAAAAACTACTTTAAAACGTTTAAAAAGGTGTGCGGTACCTTGTTTATTTTGCTTTATTAAGTTTGCTTTATTTTAACTTGAGTCAACATTTTATTCATAAAATTTGGGGAGATTTAATTTTTACAAAAAACGCATAGCCTAACAGTGAAGCAATATTACCAATACACAAAACTTGAATTAAGATAGAAAGAGATTAAATTAATAAATATCATGCTATAATTAAATTTATGCTCAGGCTCCAAAAAACACACACTGATTAGAGACTTCCTCACAAACAAATTCACTCTTGGTGAATTTATCGAATTTAAAGATTTTCATAAAATATTTTCAATAACAATAAATATTATTATTATGTACACTACTATTCGTGTAATAAAGTATTTTTTGGAAATTGTTGTGAAAAACTCGGTATCGTCCAAAATTTCTCCATTTCATCGAAAACGCTTTCTTTATTTTGCCTAAGAATTTAAATCATCTTTTTCTCAGTAAGACTATTACAAATGTACTAGGCGAAAAAGTTTTGTTCCCACTTTACTACTCTAGATAGCCCCGTAAAACTTGGCACTCGAGCAAGCACTCAGTAAAAATGGCGCAAAAGAATATTCAAATAAACATAAACAATTCAACCAAACATTTAAAACACTTTGCCTGAATAATATAATAATAAAGAAAACATCTAGAATAATGTAAACGTAAGATGAAAAAATCATGATCAGGATTCTTAAAATATAAGCGGCATTTGACATAAATTATTTAATGGACAGAAACAAATTTCGATAAAAAAACTAATTGACGTTGTTTCTTTTTCTATATAATGCTAACTGTCACTGTAAATGTAAGTAACCAATTGCATTACGGGCAACATTGCGATCACTCAGAAATCCAATATTTTACTAAGGTCTCCGATATATAACATGATTTAATAGTTTTGAGTGTTGAGCTACCTCAAAATATCCTTGAAAATTCTTGAAAGGGGCACTGAAACGTTGGGAGATCTTCAAGCGGCTCAACTTCTAAAAATCCAGAAAATCATATATTCTGTATAAACGTAACATACGGTTTTTTATAATTATTTAAAAAAATCGGCAACCAAAAACTTTTATTTAAAAAGTAAAATTTTACCAAGTATAAGACGCATATAAGTTTATTACTAATAATATTTATTTTAGAAATTTGGCAAGCGTCTTGTTACTTTGGCCGACTTGTGTGCCACACTAGAGTGTGAATGGGCTCCATATAAACAGAACTTCTCGCAAGTTTTGCTCCTGTCTCTAAAGTTTTTTTCAGAAGGATTCATCATCCTTATTGCTCAAGAAAATTTTCTTTAAAAAACTATCTTGTGGTATATTATTATGAGTTCTGGACTTGTACTTGCTTAACCGGAAACACAAAGGTATAATATATTTTTGTAGATAGTTTTTCAAGAAATATATAACAACTTTACAAAACTACTGAGTACATAAAAAAAACTGAAATTCCAATTAACAATTGGAATATTCGCATTAATTTTTATGCCCCTTATTTTCGTTTTCGTCAAGATTCACAATACTGGGAATCAGATACTAGTTAACTAAAACATTCAAATGTTGTGAATTCATATTAACCACATTTATATAACATAGATTTGATATATTATAATATAAAGAAGAATAAATGCAATTACTTTTCACAAAACATTGATTCAGTCGTATATAATGGTCATTGGATACTTCAGGCAGAAATATATACGCGGCGAATATCTTCTTTTGCGACTCTGGTATATTTTATCAAGGTTATGATTGAATAAAATGGAAGGTCATGTAATATTTAAGAGAATTTATTGCTTGAAATGTCAATAGAAAAGTTATTGATAGCTATAGGGGTCAGCGAATCAACCAGAACCATATTAATCAGACTTTAAATAGAAGGATTCTAAATCGGCTTATTTTACTATACTTCTTATATTTATTTACATCATTCTCTTTTGTTCGTTTTTCAGTAAAACACCTTTTCAGCAAAAATAGCACGTAATAGTCATGAATCCAATTAAAATTCAACTGAGAAATTATATCATGATATTACATTATCGAAATCTCGCTTTTGTACACTTTCTCGTAATACATTAAAAAATCAGGTATACCACTTATTCTTTTACCAATTTCTCGTCTAGACATTATAAGTTAATAAGACATGACTTGTAAGTCATAAAACGCGAGTGTATTATTTAAAAGAAAAAACAATACATGTTATTAGAAAAACATACGATTTTCTTGAAGATAAGGAATGGTAGATTATTCTTTTAAATAATACAAATAACAGATTATAGATTATTAACGATACACAAAATAATATTGAAATATCAAAAAAAGTGATAACAACAAAATTACATGAATATGGAAATTTAATAAGTAAAATATTTTTTTAAATAAAGTATTGTAGATATTAATCTAGGTACCTAATAATAAGATTTATATATTTGGTTGCATTAAAAGCATATTACACATTATTTGATTTTTAAAAGTTTATTGGAAGTACACAAAATATATATTTTTAAAAATTAAATGTTGCAAAACATTTAATGTTTTATTATTAACGAAAAAATATTGTCATTGTTTTATATTTAAAGCTGTATAGTCTCGTTTGTAATAATCTTAATTAAAACAAATAAAAATTCTTAAGAACCTAAACCGGAAATAATTTTTTTGTTGATACTAGCCACATTTTTTTTAACGCTAAAAATTAATTTAATATTCAGAAAAGATAACTGAAAGTATAATTTACACATTCTATTTCACAAGACACCTATGTGTCTTGTGAATCCATATGTATTAAAATGCTTTGTCCTAATGTTTTTTACTATATATTCCATTTTATTTTTTTACAGTGCAATACATTTTCCAGTTTTCTGTAATTTAAACAAATTTTAAAAGCGATCTATTTAAAGCAGCAATTAAATCTCTTTGGCATAATAAACTCAATTGTGTTGAGAGTCCAAGTAAAATGGAATGAAATATGAGATTCGATGAGGTGGAAAATATCCTCTGTTTTTAGATTAACTCAGTTTGCTCGCAACGTCGGGCTCACATTACGCGGTTGCACGTTCAAAGGGACTCGAGTAAGTGAATATTACCACAATTCCTACCAAAATCACTATAAAAGAATACTGCACACATTTTAAAATTGTTTATTTTTAATGCATCGCCTTTTATATTTCAAAAATACTCAGAATCAAAATTCGCAGCCTTTAAATCCGTCGTTAAAAGACTTGTATTCTTAAGTATTAAACCGCGTCTAGTTTAAGTAATTGATCTGAAATTTTGGCCCAATGCTGAGGTAAATATTTAAGAAATTGTTTTCTGAATATACGTTGGAACTAATTTTTAATGTAAAAGTGAATTATTCCGAGTTGTGTGTACTGAGTATAACGCAAGTTTTCCTGCACCTTGAGACATCGTCTGTGTAATTTTTGATGATCTTATGACATCTTTTGAACATTTAATTGTATGTTAAAACTTATGTTTTTTTATAAAAACTTACAACAATATTCAATAAATTATAAATGAATATTTATTTTCATTGTATAATTCTCTACCATGCACTATAATTTCTCCGCGTCAATTTTTCCAAAGTGTATCAAATATCCTATTATTCTGCAAAGTAATCATTATCTGGCCGCTATCAAATATCAGATTTGATTGAAAATACATAAAAAAAAACCCAAGTAAATCTAATTGAAAAGTATATTTGCTGATAATATGAATGAATTATTTATAAAATTAATTCAGATATTTTATGAATGATATAAAATTTAAAGTAATAATTTGTTTGAAACATCAGTTGCTTGCTTAAATAAAATTAAATATTTTTTTATTAGATGATACTAGGCATAATTTTGCAATCTTTTTTTGGATAACTTATTGAAAGGCAACTGTAGTTTTTAAAATTAAATTATAAAGAAAAAAAAATTAAAACTCAGTATTTCTCTTTCCCTTTCGTTATGTAACACTTTTAATAATCGATGCAATAACTATATTTCATGTTTATATATGTTATTATCTCGTAAAACTAGTTACTAGCAAACTGCTTTTAGAGACAGCGTAAAACTTGTAATAGTTCAACGGAATTTCACTTGACGGGGGTGTTATCAAAGCACTCAAGGTGTGTTTTATTATTTATGTGCTATTTCTGGAAACAAGTTGAATTTTTATATTTTTATTTTAAGAAGTTTTTATTAAAACCTTCAATCCTTTTTATGAGTAAGTGTTATTTGTCGTTTAAAATATTAATAATGACTAATTAAAAAAAATACTTCGTATCTAACTAACTCTACCATATGTCTCCGGGCGAAATAATTTCAGAAACTTATCTTTCTAAAAATAATATGCGGTAATAGCATATGTGTGATACCGTTTTATTTAAATGGTTAATGTATGTCTATTTATTACCTATCCTACACAAATCACGATGATATTTTTCTAAGAGTTTCTTTAATCATCTTCAATGTGTGAAATAATGTGCCAAATCTTATTAAATAGTCAACACACTACTTAAGAGACAATGAGAAGAAGTTGCATATAATGTAATCACTGCGGTAAGCAAATTAATGTATTGCTCCTATCACATGTCACTACAATACAATTATTTTTATTTACCGCATCATTTTAACCAAAGTACCGATGCTTATGAAATTACAATTGAAAATAGTAACAGTATTGTTAATAACTCATTTTTATATTTTATAAATACCAACTGTGCTTTAGAGAGTGCAAAAATTAATGGCAAAGGACATGCACCTAACAATTAACTGTGTAGAATCACATGTCACTGCAATGCAGTTATTTTTACACGGCACCATACATTTCAACTCCTCTTTTTTCAAGCCCAAGACTGTCCAAGTGACTGACTTAAATAGAATTACACGTAATATTTAAAATCCATTTAAATTCAACGATTAACAAACGTGAAAACTTTGCTTTTCAGATAGCGATAATTATGCCAAACGAATGAATGAATGCCCATGAATGTAGCAGTTTACAAACTGTGTCAGATCACATGTCACCGCAATGCAGTTATTTTTGAACGACACCGTCCATATTCACCGCATCGTTTTCAAACCCGAGGTTGCCCCAAGAACCGATACTTCCTGCACAACATTTGACCAGAGCTAATCTTAAGCCAGGCCATTGTCCCCAGGGTTGATATCACGCCACTTGATTTTTATCTCCACAGTTAACCGGTTGGGCCAGCCGCAATTTCAGATCCCATATGTATCGGCCTGAAAAACATCGTAAAGGAAGGGGTAAACCGAAAGTCTTGGTCATTTTTGGTCCATTATTCTCAAGTAATATCCCGTGGAATATACTTGCAATGTTTTATATACTCTGCGTTTGTTTATATTTTGAAACACAAAAAATTCAGTTTCTTAAATTAAAATTATGCTTATCGATGTTTATAAACTGTAAAGCAACAGTTTTATACTATATAGTTTGATACTTATATTTTGGTCGATAATAACTAAAAAGGTAAATTAACTTTAATTTTTATGTGCAAATATGTATTACTTATTATATATATTTTAATAAAATATAAATATAAATTAAGCTAAAATCTAAAAGTTCTAGAATACAATCACCACTTGCTGCAGTTTGTCCTAATCTAAACTGAACTAAAAAAAGACTACGATTTATTCTTCTGACGCACCAATCTTCAAAATATTTTTTTATAAATATTCAAGTATTTTATACCTCGTCTAAAAATCAAATCAATTAAAAAATTTATTTTAGAATTTTTCTTAAAAACGGAAAACTATAATTTTAAAATCACATCATCTTTAGTTAAAAATTATATATATTTATTTAAATTCAGCATATTCGGATTAGGTGTTATTTAAAATCCATACTTGCCTTAAAAAATCATCTTAGATATATTTACCACTACTTTTTTTTATTGACACCTTGAAAATCCATAATGAAGGAGACAACGCGAACAGTCCTTTAAAATCTTCAAGCAGAAGTGGTTTTGTATAAAGTATAATTCAACACGAACACGACAAGCTCGTGCTTATTTATTATATCCTACCAAAGCAAAAGCAGTTAGATTCTTCTTCGGAAGAAGCCGCGATCCTCTTTTTCACGAGGAACAAATGATAATGACGCAGCGTCTTGGCGTGTGTCCTTCCTGGTACACATTTCGCCTGCCGACTTCCACCTCCGATGTTCTGCTGCCCCATAATTTAAAATAGTTTCACCGGCATTGTCGCACGGCGGCGCGAGTGGCGCTCGGGATATTTATGGGCCGCGAAGTCGTAAAGGAGACTCGGAAAAGGGGTGGCCCGGGACGGGGACCGGGGGTGCGGCGAGAGGGTGGAAATGGATAGAGCAAACTCTGAATAGAGGGGGGCAGAGGATTCTGGAGCAGTGAATGAAGAAGTTGAGGCAGGAGTCGTAAGAACATAATACACATTATAAATATATATTTTCTAGTTTATATCTAATTATAAACGGGATATATTCAATTTCGTTAAAGAAATGTCTTCATCCCCCGCTCGCGCCACCCCTGGAGCGACGCAGGCTAACAGAGCGATTCTTCGCCCCCGCCAGACATTCTGCCAAGAAGGTTTTTTTTTTTTGGGACACTTTTATGTTTTTGCGTGTCATAAATTAAATCTCGCTTTTTTAATTGCTAGGAATTATTACTGCCAACTGGGTCACGCGGTCATATCTAACCCGCAGAAGTGCAAAATATACGTAATTCTGACTTACTACTTTACTTGATATGCTTCACTTTGAAAATGTGATGAATGCGTTATAATTTTTCGATCCAATCAGCAAGAGTATTCATATTAATTGTTTATGTATGAGGATTCATAAATTAAATCAGTCGGTCATGATTTTTTTTCATATGAAAGTGATTTTTTTTTACGTCGGTCAATTAATAGCTTACCGACGAAAACGAGGAGTTTTATATTAAACATTTTGATTAAATGCAATATAAATTTATAAGTTTACGATAATATTTAAATGCTTTCAATTTTAGTTTTTTTTTAATGTTTAATCTTCTCACTTCATCGAAAAATCGAAATTCTACGACAGAATTTATTAAAAGTCTCCACCTATGTGACGCGTTCCATATTGAGATCCCTCCAAAGGGAAGTAGGGTGGTAGGTATTGCTGAATTTCTCGAAGGTTCTCACACAAGAAATTAATTTGGAAGTGTTCCTCTCTCTGTCCGGGCCGTCGACCACTAAATTGTAAACCAAACGGCATAATTAACCCGTTGTTCATAATTGTTCCTCGGTGAACGGGATCATATATTGTAAGGGTAGTTTCTTTGAAGTCTCTCTGCACCCTTTCCTGGGACTCATAAGGTATTAATATTGAGAGGAGAAAAATTTCTCAGATATGCTAATTAAGGTTTGATTACCATTTCTATTTATATTTAGATATACTTAATTTGATTTGTAAAATGCAAAAGAATAAACCTATTTATAATTGTTTAACACCTATGAATTAAGTTGTATATTTTTGATAAGTTAATTTCAAATTACACTAAAAAAGAAATCATTTAAAACATGATTTCATTTAGGTCCTAGAGAATAAAATTGCTTTCAATCTTAAATACAGGGTCTGAACAATGTTTCTAAAAATTATTTCAATAGCAATATACATATATTTTATGATTAGGCGATTATTAATCAAACTGATTTTATTTTCAACACGTTATATTGTGTGACTTGGGACTTTATTTAATTGAAATCTCAACATCAAGACAAAATTTCCAGGAAAATTGTCGAAACCGTTTTTCAGAACTAAGCAAAATTGAATTTTTTAATTTAAAATATACACCTTACTTTACTTCCATTTAAAACCATTACAAAGAAAAAAGGCGTATAACATAAACTACCATTTAAAAGATGGCAAAAAAAATTCTTTGAAATTTTACCTGAACAAATTTAAGAATTGAAAAATAATTTAAAGTTATCGCAGTATAATACGACATTAAAATAGCCCGGTATAAAATTTAAAATTGTAACTTTTTCAAAACAGAATCAATATTACTTTTTCTTTTAGTGAGCTTTAAGCGAGTTTTCATTTGTCTTGTTACAATTTCATTATCATTTCTATCGAACTCGCTTTTTATCCTTCAACAAAAAGTTATAAAAAAAATATTTTTATTTTAAAAATGCTTTATTTTTTAATACATATTTCATTGCTATTTTTTATATTAAATTGATATCTTCAATTTTTTTTTATGATATATATTTTAAACAGACTTATACTTTAATTTGAATAGTGTTTAAGTTAACAATAAAATGTTATTTTTTTATTTATTTTGCATGAGCTTGTTTGTTCTGATCTGTTCTTAAAAGTTATAAATAGAAAATAAAAGGTAATTAACAAGTTTACTCAGTGCGGTCCTGACCATGGCAGTCGTCCACAGGCAAGGCGCACCATTGTTACCAGACACACAGGGCCGGGACAGGAATAATCACAGGGACGTACTCGGGCACCGCAATGCCCTTCTTACTCTGCGGTATACATAAGTTTTGGGACAGGACTCACAATTGATTATATATAGATTAAAAACTTTTTCCATTTCCCAATTTATTACATATTTCTAAAACATTGCATAAAAGAAAACATCAATTTTTTTATCGTTGTTAATGAACTATAAAATAAAAAGAAGTCATATTTTAATTTGAGATGTTGTAAAGGGTTATGATATTTTCAAATGTTTTCGTAAGCTGCAGTTGTTTCATATAATATTTGTTATGTATATTCTATTAGAGCTACAGCTGCGTAGAAAACAAAATAAGCGGAACAACCTACAGTAACTCCACGAAGGGTTAGTTTATGGGGAATGTTGATTTTCCTTCAGAAAGATGTTTTTCTGAATTCATTAATTACGAATAAACACACATGCTCTGTCGTTAAAAAAACATAAAGTTGTGTATTATTTGTGTTTGTCAACAGCGCTTACCCAGACGCGCAGGGGTGCAAACAAAAATAAACCCAAAAAATTGATTATTCACAAATTTTTAAGTTTTTATTCTATGTTTTATTCCATCATTCTTTCTGTTACGTGTTTCTTACTGGTCATATAAATAAAAAACAACATTTTTTTTTGATAACTTATAAAAGAAAACTGTCACTTCAACTTCTAATACATAAGTGTCATTTTGAATTTCCAGTGATTTTATGCACCTCGTTTTCCTAAATAATTTTATTTTTATTTAGATTTTTTCTAGTGAGTATGTATACATCAAATAATTGTTTCTAATAACACAACTGCCATCGCATCCAATAGGATTGATTTCGGAATAGAGATCTGTTAAAAAGACAGATTGACAAATTCTTCACATTCATCAGCAAAAGAATGCAAGACCTTAGCAATATATATATATATATATATGTCTAGACTTGCGTGAAAGTCTGTATCGTCTTTATTCTAGACATTTCAAATTCATAGACAAATACTTATCGTTAAATACGACATTTTTATAAATACATAAAAAACGACAGGATGTCTTATGACTTATAAAAATTAAACGTCTACATAATTAAAACATATTCATTGACTATAACATTTTACCCAATTTCTTAAATAATAAGTAAAGCATAAAAACGATATTATATTTCCTTGCTTATAAATTTCAAATTTAAACTGTGTTTTAATATATCGTCAGCTTTCATATAAAATATCATGAACAAATTTCAGTTTATATCTAATGCACTCTGCACAGCGATGATCAATTTTTACTAAATTTACAAAACCAGTAGTTCGTTGTAACTAATAAAAATATATTATTTGTGCTTTCGAGTATTTCGGTATATTGTGACTGTCAATTAATTTTATCAATTTATGAAAATGCTTTGATTAAAACAATACAACAAAATTTTTTTTTCTTCTTCCAAATGTAAAATAAAATTTAACTACTCTACTTCACGTAACACACTTTCATGGTACCGTGATGGCATACAATCTTTTATTGGAATAATATTTGTCTCACAATACATTTTCAGCTTGTAAATTTTTTTATTGCTTGTTTTGATTGTTTATTTTTTTTTACAAGTCCCATAAGCGACCGCCACTTTACGTTACGGCAGCCCTGAAAAAGCTAGGTGGCCCTGAAACCCGAGTTGCGGCTGTAAGTCTTCGATAGTATCGCCTACGCCAGTTCCCCTGCTGCATGATAAAAGAAATGACCATATCGTAAGGCCGGCGTATCCGCGGAGAAGGACATAAAGCCGGAGGTTCTTCTTGTGTGCGGACTAGCTGGGCAATAGAAAAGCAGTTTCAGGAGGGTAGTTATATCTGAAAACGACCCCAAATCGTTTTCCGCTACAATTTATCTGATTTTTTTCCCACGGGGTTGATTTACTACAGGGAAATTTCTCTATCAGGTTTTCACTGCAGTTTTTTCTTATCGTAAATTATCATTTTATATACAAAAATCTACAACGTACCTTAATATTATAATAAACTTTTTATCGTGCTACTATTACAAAAAATTACATCAACTTTGTTCTTCTTATTTTTATTTGTTATAATAGTTTTTTTATTGGGATTTCACATGAATACCTTATAACTTTAGATAAAAAGTTAATTGAAAAATAGCAGAGAATTTTAAATAAAAGATTTTTTCAAATTATCAAATTCATTTTATCTACAGTTCAAAAGCAAGAAAAATTTATTAATACAATTCAAATTCTGGCTGACCTTTTAATTTCAAAGATACAATAGTATTGTAAATAGTCTTTTATTACTAAATAAAGTTATTAGGGGAAAATGTTTACTGGTGATAGAACAAAGGTATTACTGCAATTACTTTAGAAGTCAGTACACTCCTCCCTTATTAACTTGTATTATATTTGATTAAATAAATTACGGTATTATTGTCTAGGCTATTAAAGTAATTGAAAATAATTTTCTGATGAAAGCCACAATATAAAAAAACATTAATCAAATTGTATTTTCTTCAAAGAGCGGGTTTTATAAAAATTAGATTTTGTTTAAATTTATATAAATGCTTTTGATAACAATGAATTTGACATGCAAAATATAAATTCAATTTAATAAATTTTCTGCATTCTTGTTAATTGAAAATAAATACTGATAAACAAGCAATAAAAATGCGTCTTTTAGTAGAAATCTGAAAATTTAAATTAATATACATTAAATGTAATGTAATTGAACATTTGATATTTCATAATAAATACCCAAATGATTAATGATTAATAATATTGATAATTAATTGATTTTGATAATTTCAATGGGTCTCCAATTTTACGAATAAAAAGTAGCATAAAAAATCAGTATCGTTGAGTTTAAAATAAATAGTATGGCAAAAAACTATCAAAGACTTACACGAAAAACAAACGTTTTTCTAGAAAATATTTCCGAAAATTCTCCGGTAATCGATCTTCAATAAACGTTTCAGTTTAGAGGGCTGAGAAAAGTTCTGAAATTCACAAAAGGAATTCGAGAAATGGTTCTCCCTATACCAAAGCCATTTCTAATCTGCTACAATGATGTTCAAATCCTGGACATGCGCTAATCACGAAGACTTAGTAGTTTATCCTCTCATTTTCGAAATTATAGTGTGAAAGGTAGAAGTTCACATTTCGTTTTAATTGTGACTTTAAGTTAATAAGTACAAAAAATATTTCCTATCTAATTCAATATTTTAAGCATAGATTTTTTTTAAATATAGTTTTTTACAATTTATCAATACAATGTATTTATTCGAGTAAATAAACGTTCAAATATACTTGAGTCGGTAAGCAGCACATGTAAAGTATTAAAAAGAATTTAATTTGATAACTTCACTAGATTTTTTTAATAACTGAGTTGAAATATATTTTATCCACTATTACAATTTATATTTAGTCAGAATATAACAAACGAATGATGCAAAGGAGTAGAGCAAAATTAAAAGAGATTTTATTTTCAAATAACTAATTATTTAGTTTTAATGTGTAAAAACTTAAGTTACCACTACAAACTCAGAATCTGAAAATGAACAAATCAATTTATTTTGATAAATCAACGAGGCTTAAAAAGTTAAATTTTATGAAAAATCATTACGAAATTCAATATTTTTGACAGAGAGTACTTGGTGGAATTACATTTTAATATTTTTGAATAAAATACTTGAGTAATTTTCTATATTTTCGTTTTTATTGGTGACCGGTTTCGCCAACCTTTCACGTATTTTATTCAAAAATATTAAAAATCATTACGTAACGTAGACAATGCAGGGCGTCGGTGTCCTTCAAGAACGCTTAAATTCCCAAAAAAAATTCAACATAACGAGATTATAAGCTCGGCTCTAGCATACGTCGTCGCAGAATCGCCGTGAAATTTCAGTTTTTTTTTTTTGCATATTTCAGGCGAACAATTTTTCAAAAAATAATTTTCCCGACTCGGGGCCACGCGCACATTATCTGGCCACATGGCACCAGGACGGCCTCCTAATATATTCCCAGATTTTTGGTTCCATGTCCCCTGTTTTGTTTAGCCCCCGACGGCAGATATCTTTGAAGCCCCCCCTACATTACGGTCTTGATAAATTGGTCACCCATTTTCCACCCAGATTTATGTGGCATTACAACCGCAAAACGTGTGGCGGACCAAAAAAAATACCACTGATTAATTTATCTTACTTATTTTATAAATAATACCCCTCTATTTATCAGCCTTAAGGCTGTTCAATTTTATTACAACATTTGATAAAACAGGATAATACATGTCCATATTTTATTATCGATATAAATGAATGAGTTTTTTTTTTTTTCGACAATATTTGCGGCCATTCTCAGCAGATTTTGTGAAAAACGATGTGCTTTTTTGGCGTTGACATTAAATTAATTTTTTTCACCTTATTTTTATGCTTACAATTAATCAATATTTTTACAGATCTAGGCCGTATATTAAAAATTACATATCTTTAAATATTTATCTCAACTTTTTATTTTTTTTACGTATCATTGATTTGTCTTTTACGTTTAAAAAGAAAATAAAGTCAAACTTATGATATTATTTCACTTTTGTAACATAATTGACTCCCACACAAAATCAATTACTAGAAAGATTAATATTCGAATTGGCCAAATGCCACGACATTTAAGTGCTTGCGGACCTGAATTACTTTTTAGTTAATTGGGAAAAAATATATGTATTATATAATTTATATGATTCAATCTAAAAGAAGGTTATTGTATATTATTGAGTTTCCAATAAATTAACTTCACACTAACAGTAAAATCTTTTAAACATTTAGTAAATCCATTTTCAAGTTTAAAAATTTACATCTTTATTATATATCAAATGATGTTAGTTTAAACATTTTCCAACTTTTGTTTTAAATTAAATAAATTGACATTAACTTATTTTATGATATATTTTATCGAAATTAATCTTGCAACTTTGAAACAACATAGTTATAACAAAGTCTATTATGGTAAAGACATAATTTCTGCGCGTGCATTAGCTATAGAGCGTACTAATAATGTTCCTAAACTAAACTATTAGAGTTAACCAATAATAAGTCCTTTCATAATTGTAATTGAAATAATGAAAAAGAAAATTGTATATCTCATTTACAACAGCAGGTAAAAACCAATTTTTTTTTTTGGATTTTATAATAATTTACATGAAAAAATTAAAATTTAAAGAACTAAATATACCATCTTTTTTCAGGACCTTTAAACAAAATTGAACATAATGAATTCAGAGACTAGATATTATCTTACTTTATATGCCATAAAAATCAAATAAAAAGAAGAATTGTAATTTTTAAAAGGTAATGATTACTCTTTACCCAAGAAACACTGTTTGTTGTGAATTTTAAGTGAAAGTTTCAAAATGATATAATATTTTTCCTGTTTAATTTTTATTGAGAACAAACATTGAGCTACGTTTATATATCAAAGTAAGTTATCAAACTTTTCAATTTTACCATATAGAAAGATATACAATAATTTCAGAACTCGTTTCATTACCTTTATTTATCGGAAAACTATCTGCGGTATGCCACCTGATACTGCTGAAAGCTCAGATACTTGTAACACTTCGTGCTTGAATACCGTGAATTGCATATACGCTAATGGGATATAAAATAGCATGAATATATATTTTATATATTTATATATATATATATATATTCTTTATGTATTTAAATTATTATTTAAAAAAGGTAAAAAGTCCGTTAATTTTCATTTTTTAAGAACTTTATAGGCACTTGGGACAGCGTATGAAAGGAGTACCTTTTTTCTTGGTGTTAAGCTCTATTGAAGTTATAATAAATATTAAACCAAACTGACAAAAGCCCCCCATGGACTTAAGAATATTAATTCATATACTTTCAATGAAATTCAGAAAGCCAGTAAGCCTTACTGATTATCTTCGGGAATAACAATTTAAAGATTTTACAGTGGATAAAAATTATATATAAGAATAATCTCATCTTTGAAAATATAAATTATTTTTTTATATAAAGGTGAGAGTGAAATTTTATAGATTTTTTAAAAAAATTACGTTTATTTAGCAATTAAAACCAGTAAATTTACAGACATCGTGCAATTAAAATTAATAATAACTCATATTTTCTACTAATAATTTTTGATCAATACAAATAATTAATATGATAGTTTTATTACATATAAAAATATATATTTGACAGAATAGAAATGAATATTTTACTTTTGATTGAATGACAATTGCAATTCGCCAACACACAATAAGGATTGTAAGTATTTTAAAGTAATATTCATTTAGAATTAATACATAAACTTCTTCTTTAATCATACTTCCAACGAGAAATTTCAAAGTTGTTTTTTTTTTTTTAAATATCTTATTATTCCAGGAAATACCCCGATGATAAAACGGGACTGCCTTATTTCAAAAGTTCTCAAAGACTATTTGGCAACAGACGAATTAATCGTACTCGTGCCAAACCGAATCTTTCATATTTAGGGAAATAATTTTTTCTCGTAAACTTAATTTCGCAAATAAAAAAATCATCCCGGCCCGAATGAAAAGGCTGAAGTTTCCAAATTTTCACGAAAAACAACTTTTAAAGCAACCTACGTTAACAACATAAAAACTTGTGTTAGATTAAAACTTTTGGATTCCTAATACTTCTTAGCCCTGTTTCTTACTTATTGTTTTCAAAATAATCTTCAATTTTAAGTCAGAGCTAACCTAATACTGTATTCAAAGTAAGTTTCTTTTTATTCGAAATGCGTCGGGTTTTTTGTGTCATAAAATTATTGGTTTATTCCCGAATATATAAAAGAAGTATTGGGCTATTTTCATGAATGTGCAAACCATAAATTTACAGTTAGATATTGTTAGCGGTCTCTTGCCCGATTTCATAAAAAAGATATATCCCTTTCGAGTAGCTATTTTTTTAGTGGAATACGTATACTTTTTATTAATGCCTGCGCAGGGATAAAAGCTACTGCGTACTTTTCTAAAAATTTATGAATATTTCGTTGTTTATTTATGTAGGTATAACGAAAAAATATTTATAAATAAACAAGAAATTCAAACGTATATCTATACAAAATATAAGCTATGCTATAATTTTAATGGGTTATAACACTAAACTTATGAAATAATACATCAAAAAAATTAATCATTATAAGATTGTATCGGTCTGTGGAAAATTTAATTTTACTGTGCTCAGTTTAAGCCGTAGATATATTTTTGTTTTGTTTCTGAATATTATGTAATAAGGTGTTATTTAAATTCAAAATAATATGAGTTATGAAGCATTTTGTCGTATAAATAACGCTTTCTCTTGCGTAATACCTTGATGGGGTTTTTCAACGCCTCCGTAGAAAAACCTAATGCTTTGTTTTTATTATAGCAAAGGCGGATTACGGTCCCATTTTCTCCTATTCTCCCCTAAGCAAGATCAAAACAAAATTGTGTTCTCGGTTCTAATCCCGAATCCAAAATTTCCCCGCCCCCCGCGACTCGGCCCCGCCCACTCCTGAAACTTCCATACCCAAATGGGACTATTATAAATTTCGTCACGAACGCCCGAAGACGCTTTATGGGGAATTAAATTCTAATTACAATCCGGGCGAAACTTATACGTGCCAAACCTAACGCCACTACTGGGCTTAATAGCCGGGACGCGAGCTGGTGTGGGTGAGGGCGCGCGTGTGTGTGTGTATGTGTGTATATGTGTGTGTGTGTGTGTGTGCTCGGCCTGTCTTCTGCGGCAGTCTCCTAGACCTGAGATAACATCTGTCACCTCGATCCAAATCCTAAGTAATTCTTGGTAATGCAGATTTTATGTGGATGAAATGGTTTTATTATTTATTGAATACCAGGGTATCGCTTGTTTTATTGTTATATCTGATATACTGGTAAAATGACCACGTAAGCAAGGATTACTTTTTTTGTATGTTATAAGTCTCATCGTTGATGAAGATGATCTGTGAATCTTGAAATTAATAAAATAAATAAGCTCGGACGTTAATTTCTATTTCTTAGCGAATCGTCACATTTTAGGCAAAGTGGTTCCAAACATGTGGCGCTCGGGAAAAATTTCAGTCTACCCTATTAATTCGAGCAATAGCGTTGTTTTATGTTCAGTTCGCTTGTTTTATTATTTTACAAGAAAATAATTTTATTATTGTTTCACTGTCAAAATTTTAGGTTATGCTTTTAGATTTTATGTTTTAATTTAATTTAAATGAAAACTATGCAAAAAAGACTTTGCTTAAATATTAACCTAACAACAACGTTTCGTGGATCTTATTTTTTTTTTAAACATTCTGTTTATTTGATATTATTGTTGTGGGATTAGCAAGGTGACCGTTTACAATTATCTTGTAGATCAAAAGTAAGATGCATCTTTATTTATATGAATATATTTTATCATTTTTTTATTGACAGTATACTGACTCATAATCCTGTAAAATGTCAACATCAGTTTGTTAAGCTTACGGAACAACCTTTTAATAAAAAAATATAACTATAAACGCCTCTTATTCACAAAAGGCATGGTCGACTTAAAATTTCAATATAAATTTTGTTGTTTTATTTAAAAAGATATGTTGGATTACAGTTACTCTCAATTTTTTTCGCTAAGAATAGAGCATTTGCAATATTACCTGTAATCGGTCGAGGCTTATATAAGTCCAATAAATAATAATTACAGTTTTGAAAAATACCTGGAAAAATAATTGTTTTTGGGGATGATTTTGGAACGTATACCCGACATCTCCTGTAAATTGGTGGTTGGAAAGAGCTTAATGCTGTAGAGGAGAATGATGGTTCAGGTGGAACTGCTCGTTGCACCTAATCTCGGCTCGGTCATGTATGTGGTAGTCGATGGATCAGAAGTAATTTCAATAAACCCCAGAATAGACTATGGATATAACTCAACATCGACAATAAGAAACAAAGGGGGATAAGAAACTTAAACTGCATTTTCATTAATCTCAGTTAATATTTGATGATAAATACAACTAATTTAATGTGAATTGTAATCATGCAAAAATTAGTCAAATAACAAACGATATGGGCATTTATAAAAGCTGTTTAATATCTAATCTTTAAAGTTAAATTAATTGGATGTGCTTATATTAATTATTCATTTAGAAATAAAATCCGAAAATATTTTTTAAGCACTCTTCGCAGCTTATTGAAATACATTATAAGGATATGTAATCATTTAATTTTTATATATTAAGTGTTATTTTTTCAGATGTATAATTACTGTTACTCTAATAGCCTTATTTTTTGAAATTCTACATTTACCTTCTGTCATTAAACTAATTACGTGCTTTGCTAAAATGTTTCAGCAATTTGAAATCAGAGTTTATAAGACTCTTGATGAGGATTGCTAGTTTCCTTCGTAAACGATTGCAAACTTTTTGATGTCCAATTAAACAGGAGAATCAACCACCCTTTACCCCACAATTAATTAATATAGTTGATAAGTTTTCTATCATCATTGAGCATCAGTCAGATAGCCATCCCTTAATTAACATTTAAAACAAATTGCTTAGTTAGTTGGCAGGGTTATTTCAACCGACACAAATCTAAAGATTCCATTTGAAAACTGAGACTAAAAAGTTTGGTGGATGTTAAACATTTGTGTTAAATTGGATGTAAATGATAGTATAATCAAATAATATACTCCCTTAACTATTTTGTGAAAAAACAAAAAGGCCTGCAAAATTTACAGATTTAACAAAATAAGTAAAAGTATCTTTTTAATGTAAATACATCAGAATTGTATGTCGATTTTTTTTCTTATTAACATAACAATAACAATCTGTATTTATTTTCAAACATTTTCACTACTTGATAATGAACTGTTTTTTTAATTAATCAATATTTTAAAAAAATGCCATATTATGAAATTTTTAAATGAAAATTTATGTTTAAGCCCATTACGTATCATAAAAAAATACATCAATAATACTTGTTATTCTTTTTTTTTGTAAAAATGTCCGTAGCTTTTATCTCATATTAAGATCCAGAATAGTTTTCAACAAATATATATTTCATGTTTATCAAAGTGAAGGATCTATACAAATATAGTAGTTCTCTCCCAACTATATTTCATATTACCTCAAAACATGTGATAAATATCTTTTAGTCTTACCACACCAGCCATACTTTATTAAAAAATTACAAATTTGAGTTTTTTTTCAATTCAAAACTAAGCTGTATTTTAAATAAGATTATTAATAGAAATCATCCTTTCATTGGTTTAAAAATTATATCAATCTTATAACACTATCACAGAGAATCATTTTTTTAGAACCCATTAATGTATTTTTCTCAAATAACTTATTTGGTTGATAGTAATTTGATCTATAGAATTTTAATAAAAAGTTTGAAACCTTGAGCTGTAATTAAGTATTTGCATTTTTAGCATCTCTGCGTTATTTTATTTCTTTTTGGATTTTTTTTTTCTTTCATAGATTTAAATTCGTAATGCGGTTTATTCGAGTCTCGTCAGATTTTTAAATACAACTATCAGCATACTAATTCATTTGAAATATGTTTTTTATCGATTTGCGATTCGGCCAGGAGCTCGACAGGTGGTGAGGCCGGTAACCATATGCCGAGCACAGACGGCATATTGATTTTGCGGCTACACCCCTCCAGGCTGTTCTGTTTCCTTGGTATATTATATATATATATATATATATATAGGTTGTCCCGAGATATTACCTCAACGTCTTGCTGTTTTAACTGGGCCGTTAATATAATCCGATGGCATAATGACGGCGTGATAATTGATTAATACGCGAGTACAAAATGAACGCTTCTACTAAGCAGGAGCTATAACTAAGAATACGACTTATGCTTGCCCTCACCGCAATATTTTATTTTGTTTATCCAATTGAAAATATTTAAAGCTACGTCAATAGACTTGATAAGTTATAAAAAAATATTAAATATTACGCATTTATAAAATGGCTTTAAATAAATTGATAAGTCTTGATTAAGTCTATAACAAACATACAGAAGACATACACATAGAATATCATAAGTAAGTAAAAATAAATAATATTTGACCCTAATACGTATTGTTTTATATATTTTGTATTAATTATATAGATCGGATTTAAATGTAAATTATAACTTTAGCATCAAATTGATTTCGGGTCAACGCTACGTTGGAATCGCTTTGTTCATGCTTTTAGAGTCTTATTCCAAAGTTTCACCCTCTAGTCTGTTCGGCCGGGACACTCTGATTCAATGTAACGAATAATTTATATAACAGGGGAGATTTATATCGCCCAATCAATTTGTCATATAAATAACGTCAATGGGCTTTATCTTTTTCAAGCCCTCCTTCCTTCTTAATGGCAAAAGTACAGTGTCATATTTAAAGCCTTTTTTAAAATAGGGAATTTTTTTAGCACAACGGTCTTTCTGTAAGATGAAATTGTCAAGATGACAGACGTTTTCCAATTTTTCAAGAATGTATTTTTTTAATTATGTCTTCATAATCTTCTTTAATAGTATCACCCAGAACTGATCATAGTTTTTTTTAGCAGAGTATTTAAACTGGCGTCTATCGATTTCATTTCAAAAGATTATAGCAGTCTTAGCAATGCATTTTTATTCTTTGCCACTTTTGATTTGATTGCGTAAATGTATTGGCCTTCTTATCAGTTGATACACTCTACATTGTTTTGAATTCTACGTATATATTACTAGTGGTCGGCAATATATAATAAACAATATGGTAACAACCTGCAACAATAGATTTAATGTCTAAGCAATGTTAGCTTTAGCTATAAAGATTTGCCGATAAATTTACTCAAATCATTACCAAGGTGTAAGCTTACAATCGATATATTAAGCAAATAGTAGTATTTATTTTAAACGTACTAAAATAAGTTAAGGCTTTTATTTTGGCTTAAGTTTAAAAAAATATCTTTCAACTGAAGAAAACTGAAAAAGATTGCAGGTAGAATGGCCAAATCTGGATTTTCGTAATTGTATAAAAAATCATAAAATAATTTTACTTGTAAATATAAAATAATTTTATTTGTATAAACCTAATCAGTACATTTTTCGCAAAATAGAAGTTTCTTTAATTAGTGCCTACACGAATAAATATGTAAGGCATAAATATGTATATTATTCGAGCCAGATAATCTGTAACCTTTTCATGATTCGGTAATTAATCCATACTAACCCATCCCGGGGTAACTTAACCAACTTATTTACGAACCCCTTCATCACCCCCGTAATAAAGATGTATCAATCACTCCTATTCCATGCGTTGCTTGACGTCGGACTTTAGTGTAGCAGTTCAACAATGGAGACGACGTGAAGGGATTAATTTCTTAGAAAATACCCCCTTCTCTGTGTCAAGGGAATGACAATATGTGGGGAATAAATTAATAGAACGATGTCGTTTATATTGCAGGTTTCTATTTGTGAAACATGTAAATATAAACTTAATTAAATTTTGCTTTTAAATTGCTTTATAGACAAATTCAGGTGTAATTTTAATTATATATATATTTTTTATATTATATAGAAAAATACATTCAAAGTATCGAATAAAATTATGTATAACAATTTGCATAATAGTTGTTGTTCTTTATATAAAAAAAACACATAACATTCTTAGTAAGGCTTAAGCAGTCATTTTTAGATATATTTTAGTACTGTTTTTTTTTGGATCAAAATAATTTAAATTATCAAATAAAACCTCCAAAAAAGCGAACACACATGCTTTTAAACAATATTTTTTTAAATCTGGAACTTTGACACTTGTCAAATAATTATTGTTATCCGTGTAATCAAAATAATTATTCTGTGCATTCGAGCGCGTCAAAAGTAAATTACATAATTTTAAACAATTTTCCCTTAATTAGATTTACATATATACATAAAACCACGTCGCATAATACAGATTTGTTCATTTGATTCATTGGTGGAACATGCGCAGATGAAACACACGCTGTTACATCACACAGAGTCTGCAGCGAAATACGAAGAACATGTCCCAGCAAATTAATCGATTAATTGTTACTCGTAAACCTACTTTTTGCCTTTTGCACCACATTCGTCATAGAGCACTAGCTTCGATGCTGAATAAGTTTTGTTTTTACTGCCGTTCTTAAACACAACTTAGCAAGTTGTTTTTTTGACCCACTGCCCAAATTCTTCTTAGAAAACCACACGATTCAGAATACATTTTTTTTTGAAGAGCATTACAGAGAATTTTATGTAGATTGTTTTTTAGCTTGTTCTTCATAATGCAATATTGTTTTATGGTTTTGGTTGTAATAAAAGTATGAATATCAAAGATATTGGTTCATTTTCTCAGTGATTAGATCATTGGTTCTATTCCAGACTTGACAGATGAGTCTCAAACATTGATTTTTTAGGAGTCATGGCCGATTTTATAATATTTATAATGAGTTTAGAAAAATCACTTACAAAAAAAAAATAAGTAATAAAAATCAATTTATTCTAGATATGTAATAAAATAAAAATTATTAAAACAACCATTGGTTAAAACCTTTTTTTTAACCTTATTTGAAATGTTATTCATTTTTAATCATTCTTTGAAATACTTAGGTTTTATGAAATGTGATAAAACTGTATATTAAAATAAGAATTTTATATACACTTAAGTCAAAGTCACCTTCACCTATACAAATATTTACTGTTTGTAGATAATTTCATAACATCCCTACATGTATAGAACTAAGTACATTGTATCGTAATAATAGAAGTATGTTCTGGAATAATAATTTTGTGTTCTTGTTTGCAAACCCGGAAAAGTGATACGTCTAATTTTAATACAAAAGCACACATGTTATATTATAAATAAATATCATTTTGTTAACATAATAGTAATGTATAGAAAAATTCTTGTCTGAATTATTATATTTTTTTTATAATGATTAAGTACATTTTTTCAAATATTAAAATGATCAAAGTAACTCTTAGAAAAATATCATCGTGATTTGTGTGGAATTTGAACCCACATCCCCAAGCTTATATGGCCGATGCATTGTAAGCTTATTGCTTGGGGATGTGGGTTCAAATCCCAAGAGTTTCTTTAATCAATTTTCAATATAAAACCTGTATAGGCAAAATCGTACTTCCTGTCAGACGGTCTTCATAATAATCAAATATATATTTTTTTTTAAATGAAAATGAATAAATTAGAGTGTTTGGCCTCAAATGGTGGCTTTCATTGCATGACCGAATGCATTTCTGTTATCTACGTATCGTGACGCGCCCTATTAGCCCAGTCCCAAGTGTTATTAGTCGCATGCGTTAATTTTGCATATAAAACAACCACGATTCCCAGAAACCATAAGAAACCCCCTACGTTTAATAGCATTATTCGTTGTGACGTGCTGCCCTTCGTCACAGAACAGTTAAAGTGGGCCAAGCCGCGCGGCGGCCGCATAGCATCCGACAACTTATTTCCCAAACAACCATCGCTTCTCTCCTGTCAGGTTATGACGCCCCGTGCCGCAAATCCCATTCTCCAGGAAGAGGAGGAGATTTCAGGAGCTCGTGTAAACACAGCGGGGCACTCTGCAGGATTGCGAGCCGCCCGTGATTGCTGCAGCCGCACACGAGAGCTCGGCTGTCTGGCTGGTCATCTTGTGTGAAATGCGGGGATTCCCCAACTCAATTTTCACATTTATATAAATATGACCCTCGGTCATGTGTGTGATTTATGATTAAACATTTCCTAAATAGTGGATATTAAAATGAATAGTACGAGTGTTTTGCAAAACACTATAAATCAATTCACAGCGGATACACGAATCCCGATAGCGAATATTTAAAGTCACATAACAAAGGATTATTAAGGGACCAAAATATATAAAACATTAACTTTATATATTTTTTGTGAAGACCGTCTCACAGGAAGTACGATTTTGCCTATACTTACAATATTTAATTGGTACATAATAAGTACGTTGTTTCACTTATAGGATATTATTACTAATATGATTAGGCGCATTAGTTCATACATAGAAGATGATTTAAAGAAACTCTCAGAAAAAAATATATATGTAACGAATATGATTGTTAAAAATGTTATTGTTATAGGATATGATTGTTAAAATATATTGCTTGGTAATGCACCGGCCATGTAAGCTTGGGAATGTGGGTTCAAATCCCACACAAATCACGATGATATTTTTCTAAGAGTTTCTTTGATCAATTTTCAATATTTGAAAAAATGTTCTTAATCATTATCAATAACCTTTATAAGTTGTTGTACCTTCATTTGATTACATATGTAATTTTTTTTTTTTTCACAATATAAAATTTCATCAAGTTTTTGTTTTATTCATCATATTCTCTGTGTACTATGCAGTTATTAAGCATATAACAGGAATACTAATTAAGGCATTTTGCACAGAGTAAATGTCTAAGTAAACGCTTTTAAACAGTTCATTCTACACGATCATTAGTGTAGACTTCTACGGTCGGTACAGTAACCCGGTTATGAGAAGCGCTCGATACGAACAGTAAAGACACGTCAGCTCGAATCTAACTATAGCGCTGGCTTGATTAACAGTCCTCGCAAAAGGCCGAGTGCATTCTCATTATACATTCTAGTCTCAGCTAAACAACGCTGGAGGAGTGTACAGAATCTCAGCTGCTATTGTTTCGGAGATACATTTTGATAGTCTCAAGTAGTTTACCGTTAACTTCAATTAACTCTCACACTGTAGAGCGCCTAGTCTTTGTTATATTCTGATACTTAAATTATAAATTAAATAAAAAAGTTATTGTGAGTTTATAAATGAAAATTTGAATTATGCTTTAGTCTTTCCCAGATTTATTATCTTCATATATGGTGGATATCAGCATTTATAAAATAACGTTTACTTAAAGTTATTTAAATGACCAAAGTACTCAAAGTTGTGAGGGATTAAGAGCTTGCCATGTTTTTTTTAGTTTTTATGGCTTCAAGTTGAAATTTGAAATTAAAATTGTAAGCTCGTTTTATTGTTCTTTGCATAACATTAAGTTTTAATTTTAATTAAAAATAAAACTTGTGTTATTTTTTAGTGCGTACTATTTCAAGTCTGGTTATTACTACTTAAAAAATATTACAAGGCGTTCATATAAAAAACATGGAGATGTAGCACAGTTGTTATAAACCGAGTATAAAAAAAAATATCAGAATCTCCCCCAATTCAAGATAATGACTACGATTCGTTTTCAAAAAAGTATAAAAGACAGGATTAAAACAACTTTAATTCCGCAAAGCACACAAATGAAACCTCATTTCATTTGACTGCAAAAATACCCACTTCGCTCAGACAAAAACCTCCCCGGCCGCACTCGAGCCCGAAAACTCCACCGGGCGGATAGGAGTTGATGTAGATAAATTAATGCATGTTAACAAAAGACACTAAAAGCAACATCAAGCAGAGTCCAAAAGGGTTCACTGTTGTCCTGGCACCGCGGACTGGGAAGACGTGACGTACCGGAAATTAAGGTCGGGCATACCTCCACCGTGGGCAGAGAGACGAATCTGGCAACTTTGTTTGCTCTGTATCGTGGACGGGCGTAATGGGATCCAGCTGGCTGATGATAAGCCGAGCTCTGGCGAGCATGTCCACCCATGCACTTGCCGCCATTGCCATGCGATTCACTTCAAAATGTTTTAATTAAAATTTTTGCACGACTACTTTGCGCAGCTTGGTGTAATTGCGCCACGGCCCATGATTAAATTTAATTATACTGGATATGATAAAGTGTGCTGCCTACTTTGCGGGATTCCTTGCAAAAGTTTTGTTGTGCGCGTGAAGCATATTATAATTGTTACGTCTTATGAATTTTTGTTATAAATATTGATATTCACGATTTGTATTTAAATAACCCACCCACTACACTATTATCCTCTTAAAAAACTATGAATACTGGTTCAGCGTGAGTGAAATGGTCCCCAAGCTCCTCTGAAGAGAGGCACTTGAAGAAGAAGATAAATAATATGTACAGTATTATTATAATAGTCACTTCTATCAATAGACAAAAAAATTAATATTATCCTAGAATAACAATGTTAGGTATACATAAACAATCATAATATAATATTTCTTCATGCACACTTTTAAGCGTTGGAAAGGTTAAATAATTTGGCGTTGATCCCTTTATACTATGATATATTAATTAATTTCTGTTTTGAATTGCAGGTATCCTGGATGCGCAAGCGTGACCTGCACATCCTGACTTCCCACATCTTCACGTACACCGGAGACGGACGCTTCGGCGTGGTGCATCCGGAGTCCTCAGACGACTGGAACCTCAGGATAGAGTACGTGCAGTCCAGGGATGCGGGCATCTACGAGTGCCAAGTCAATACGGAACCGAAGATCAACATGGCCATCATGCTGAACGTCGAAGGTCTGTAACCCACTTATGTCACAGTCTTATATTCAAACGTACACCAGTACTGGTAGAATACTAAATCTCTTATACATAAATATAAATAGTGGAATAATTTTGAGCACTAATGCAAAACTTTAATGGCTAACACTTTGAGCCTTTAAAAAAAACTTTTAAGTATGTAGTACCTACCAATACTTTTGTAATTTAAAAAAAACCTATTATTTTGTGTTGTTTTAAAGTAGACACTAGATTGTATGGTTTTACTATGGTGTTGTAGATTTTTACTAGTTTTTTCTAATTAAAATCGTCTTTCAAATATATTTTCATACGAATACTCAAACATTTTCAGTTAACAATAGGCATTTTATAATATTCAATGAAGTGTACATTGTTTAATTCTTTTTTTTTTTTTTTTTTTAATTTTACACATTTTTACTAATCTAAGTAAAAAAATAAAATCTTTCTGGCAAACTCGTTCATAATTAAAAAAGATTTTTGATCATAATGTGAATATATCAATTATTTGAATCTTTCTAATTTAATGTTTCTCTGTTTTTTATGTAATGTAATGAAAATGTAAATTTTTCAAGTATTAAACTATAATTATTTTATACTTTTAAATTGCTTAAAAATACAGCTGCGATCAATGTGTTTAAATAAACATGTTATACAAATACTTAAATCGAATCCGAAATAAAAGTTAAAGCCTTTAACTCGTCTAATCCAAACAAATTAAAAGAACGTGGAACCAATTGGAGGCTGTATGCCTGCTGAGTGTGTAGCGTATGGAAGAAAAGCCCCCTGGAAAGCAGGGATCTATGTTTGATGCACACTGCGCGATAATTTCCTTCCAGGGTTTAAGTCTCACGAACGAGGACTGTATTCTCGCTTTAAAATCCACTTTAAACAGTGCAAAGCTTAGATTTAAATATTCATGATTGTCAATGATATTGTCGACACACCCTGCCTTATCGAAACATTTGCATAATGCTATCGTTAAGAGGTTAAAATATAAATATTTTTCTAGGAGTGGCATTGACTTCATTATTTTTAATGAGCTCAATGTAGGTATTTTATTTAAATGAAATTTTACTTGATAAGGTGATCCGAAAAATATTATTCGGATTATAAAAAAAAATAATGTTCTAGTTTTTTTTTTTCAGTATTATATAAATACATATTTTTGAAAACAACACATTTTTATTTTGATTGAAATTATGCGGAAATAGACAACAAATGTACAACAAATTCAATTCAATATAAAAAAATTGTTTTTGCGAATTAAGTATTTATGTATAAGAAAAATTACATCTATGTGCAAATAAAACTATATGCTTACTCTAGATAAAACTTTCATACAATTAAACTATTTTTTTCGACAGCAAAGATCTCTATTTCATATTTCTAAACTATTTTACACGCATCACTGTAAGACATACATAACATGACACATAATTTATCGAATGAAGATATCCAATTCATATATGAAGTAATTGAATATTATTGCGTAGTTACTTTTGTGTATTGTCCAAATCTAATTGAAACATATAAATACAAAATCACTCTTCTCTCAGATTATACCCATCGATATGAAAATATTTATTTACGACACAATATGATACAACATTTTTTATAAGCGATAAAAATAGGACCGGAACTCACTCTGTGTGGCGATCAAACCGCGTGGACCCATCACGAACTGGCTATATATCAGAACTATACACCCGAAGCCCAGAAAAATGCAATAACCAAAAACTATGACTCCCTTAAACGTCCATAGCTTTTCATCCCTCCCGCCCGGCACGCAGGGGTTATTTATTTATATGACGTCCCGAAATAAAGTTCCCTCAGGGCTAATATAGAAACAGTTTGGGACAAAATATCATCATTAAGCGGCGGCTCCAAGTTTTGGGACCTCTTGTCTCAGAGACAAATGTCTATCGCGTGATATTGGAAGCGGGTTGTTCCCTGAATAAAATCTGTGTTTTGGGTTGTTGCCCTGTCATGTCGGATGTCAATCGTGTGTTTTACAATAAATTCTGACGGCAGAGATATCTAAATTAAATGCACGGTTATATCTCTGTTCTGGGAAGATATCGCGTGTCGTGAAACACGCAAGGCTATTTTACAGATTAGTGCCGAAGATAAAATATTTTGAAGCATTTACAAGTAAACACCTTTAACCAAAGGTTAAGTTTAAAATAAAACATTTTTTTTTAGTTTCATAAGTTTTAATTTTTCCTAAGTCTGTGTAAAAATAAATATTGTCTATTCGTTCAAAAACACTCCCCTGTAATTTTCTATGATTTCCCAGTATTGAATAAGTTAAATTCTGGAAACGTACCAAGCAGGAGTCAGTATCAATTTTCTTTCTATCTCAACAGCTCGTTCACTTGCCTCTCTTTTTGCGGCAATTTTTTTTTAAGTGTCGTGGTTTTCAGATTTTATTTCACGTTCGTAAAATAAACACATAACGATTAATGACGTGAGTTAATTCAACGAATCCTGGTTTCAAATAAATTGTCTCCATATAAACAATAATGCCAATTATTCATTTATTAAATACAAAAATTTGGATTGTTATTTTTATTTTTTGAAAAATTATTTCGTACACATCAAATATTGATTATAAGAAATTATGTATATTACATCTATTCATTGATTTATGATTCATTATTTTATGAATGTTTTACAAAGTGATTTCAATGAAAGCATATTTTCTCCAAAAAAATTTTTTAGATTTTAACTTGTAAATAGAGTACAATGGGAACTAGTATTGTCTGTATATTTGAATTTAATGATAATATCGAGAGCTATACAGGCATCCAGCTGCCGCGGTATCGCTCTGCCTTATCGGAAAACATCTGTTACATTCAGTTCTGAGATTAATCGCCGGGGAAAGTTTAAACCCAAGATCTGTCGGCCCGGCCCGAGCCACCAGACATCTCAAATAAAACATCAAATACCACTTCATACCGACGCTTATGAAAGATAGCCGCAAAACGAAGAGAGAGCGACTCAGTCATATTCTCCAGTGGTATTCCGCCGGTTATTCGCCAGACTATGAGCGGCGGCAGAAGGGCCCAAATGGGTTTGAAAGTTCCGACACAGGCATTTTTAAAAAGCAATAAAGGAGCGAAATCAAATCGCAATCCTGCGGAGGTCTGAATGAAATTACTTTTTTTAATGATTTCCATCGCCGTGGCCATTTAAAAAATCGCTTTTCATCTAAGTTTGGGAAAAATTAAAATGCCGTACCAGTCGCTCGCCGGGTAAATTAAAACACTTCGTGCAAATTCGGGACTCGGGCGGCACAGCCCGCTGCGCTTGATCCCCGAGAATTGGCCTGGATCAATCAACCTTCCCGAGTGAATGTTCTAATGGATTTGCTTTATATGTTCGATTGATCAAATCATGCAATAGGTCAAAAGTATTCCCGATTGCTCGTTCGTGTTGAAATTCAATTAATGATGATATTTTAAATTTGTTTTAAAATGAAATCTTACTCGGAACGTGTACTCGTGCTTTATTTATGAAGCAAATCTATATGTTTTTAAATCTGTGAATCCTTTCAAAGAGGCTTAGTTGTGGTTTAAAACCAAATCACTTTTCTAGCGCGCTTCGGCAGCGTCTTCATTCATACCATATCAAGACTTTTAATCTTGTTATGTAAATATGTTCTCGAAGTACACCGAATAACAAAAATACGCCGACAGGAAGGCCTGTACCTGGATGACCTGAAGTCAGTGGCGAGACACTCACAGTTGATGAAGTCACTGGATGGCTTCTTGAAGGGTGTCATCGGAACCATAAAGAAGATAAACCAGGGGGTGTAGCTTCAGTCACTCCCATATATAGCGCATTTCGATCGACTAGTTTGGAAAGTTTCCCCAAATTGTGATGACAAACCTTGTACATAACAAGCAAGGTACCAAACCTATATAAAAAAAAACAAAAACAAAAATTATGAAAGTATGAAATATAATATTCTGATAGTGAGGATATATTATCAGACTTTTATTGTTTTTTTTTTTTAATCATATTTTCAATTCTTAATTTTTAAACCTGGACGGTAAAGATAATTGAAACGCACTCGATTGTCGTTCAATCCACAAAATAGACACATATATATATATATATATATAAATTAATAGATTTTAAAAATAATATCTAGATGGGATTAAAATCGCTTCATTTTTTACTTAGGTTTAAAAGTCCAGTGCTTGCAAATCACTAAACATTGATTGGCCTGGGCACATTGGTTCTTGTGTAGATTATGATTGTTAAAAATTCTCGATTAACAGAGGTGACTCGTGAGTACAAGGGTCAGTACACCGGCCATGCAAGCTTGGAGATGTAGGTTCAAATCCTTCACAAGTCACTTGCAAAATATGCGTAATCATATTAGTAAATAACATATGCCTGTAAAGGTAATTAAAACGCCCTTGATTGACGTTCAATATTTATTTTTAAAAAAACCGGTAATATAATACAAAAGGGTTTTATTTTAATACAAAACTATCACAAAATAATATTCAAAGCACACACTGAAATACCCTTCCATTCTTTCACATTTATTCCAGACCGATTCGCAGTGCAGCGGTGGAATATATTTCCACGAGTCGCTCCATCAGCCGTGTTGAAAGAGCGGCGCACGAGCGATACAGGAGCCGGCGCCGGGGCGCGCTCGCCTGTGAACGGCCCGCGTCCGCGCCACATTATTTGTTCGGCCCCATCGCGCGAACAGAGTCGTCCGGGTCAGGGGATGTGCGGCGATACGAGCCCGGCAAATGCGGACTTTTAAACCACCCAGCGAGCGATTTTTTGTTTGTTCGTTATTTTCCGTTTTATCAACAGTTAAATAGGAAATCAGACTGCCTGATATTTTACGCACTTTAATATTTTCTCTTATGCGAAGATATTAAAAAAATCAGAAGCTTAAAACGTAATATTCATAGCATAGCGGTAAGGCAACAACCCCAGAAAAATCGGTATGTTTGTAAGTTTTTACAGCTGTTCGAATGGGTTTTATTCAAGTTTTAACTAGAACTATCTTCATGGACTTTGTATGGCTTAATACGGATTTTCATAATTAATCACTGAAGCTATATATATAAATATATACAAAAATTATTTTAATAGTTACTACAAGATGTAATTTTCACAAGCCTTTGTGAATTGGAGCGACTATTTTATATTCAACTTTTTAAAACGTTTTATCTTGTTACGCTTTAAACCCTCTTTTCATGTTGTTTTTGGCTCGATTTTAATTTCACTGCCTATTTTTCGGCAAACTCACCTTTGGCTTGTTTTATCCTTGTTTCTGTAGGCGGCTTTGTATGTTTCAACTTGTATTAATGTCGGCATCATTCGTTATATTTCTTAATGAATAGTTTATTGTCGTTTCCGTTTTGACCGAGTGCCCATCACTGCCGTAAGTATTAATTTAACATTTTGGTAATCCGCTTATGGATCGAGCCGCTAATAAATCAAGATAAACAAGCTTTTAAATTGCCTATTGAAAGTGGAACATTTGAAACATCTGCCCCAATCAATCTACTCCAAAAGTTGCTTGAAAAAGGACGTTCCTTATTTGCTCATTCGGTTGTTCCGGCGCGTTTCCAACGTCGCTAGAGCCTCTTTAAGGAGGGTGACCATTCGTTTATAAAAATTATAGCACAATTAAAACAATGCCGGAATATTAATCGTTAATCAAAACAACCAGAAATATTCATTGAATATAAAATTCCCATAAAAGCGAGGCATACTTGTGTATACGTATATTTATAATATAATCTTGCAAAACCTATTTCTATTCATTTCTTTCACTTACTTACAAAATCATTTATTACATATATCCAAAAATAAATTGAGTATTATTTATTGCTTCTAAGAAGAGAATTTTTATAATATTTATTTGTTTTTTTTAAATTAAAAGCAAATGAGATTTTAAACGGTAAATAAGTAAATATTTGTTAGAATAATCTTTTCTAAAATATTATAATTTTAATTTTTTGATTATTATAAAAAGCACTTATAAAATAAACATGAAAAACGTTCTGTCTTATGAAATGACATCAAAATATTTGGCTTCAGTATTTGATTTGGTAACCCTATCCACGCCCCTAACCCATTTCCGGCCCGCCATTAATCATATCCGTTGGAATAAAGAAAATCGTATAATGCCACTTGGAAACGGATTCTTGCGGTCCCGCTTTGCTTCTCAGAGTATTTCAAAGATTTCAGTCATTGTTTTTCGTTTACACAGTCAAATTTTCGTGGTAAAGTTTTATGTATTTTGGTAAAACAAAAAAATGTTTATGGTCTTGTAAATTTCCTTTTGTAACTTTGTGTGTAAATTACAAGTCAGCATGCGTGTAATATTATTACTAATACTGTTAGAAATACGACCTACGCAAATTTACCCTACATTAATTTCCTACGACTGAATTTGATTTAAAAAATTTTAATTAAATGTCATAATGATAAATTTATTTATTTTTTAATTAAAGTAAAGTGAAATTTGTGTTGTTGTTTATATTATAGGCAGAAACCTAACAACCACTTACAACACGATTATTTTTATTTGTGCACTCTCAATGAAAGTATTGAATAAAGTATAACTGAGTTCGAATTTTTTTTTAAAAAGAATCTGATATATTAATTTTTTCTATTATTTCAAAAATAAGTTTTTCATTATGTTCAGTATAAAAGATTTATATTTTTCTTTTATTACTGATATGAACTATATCAGATTTATATCCAAAACAATTCTTAAAATCTTATGTTGAAAAAAATCAACATTCCTAGAAAAATATTTTTAGATAAGTATTACTATGATGGAAAAACAAGAAAAACGATTCTTCTGAAAATGTTAACAGATACTTTACGTCCCAAAAAACACGAGATCTTTTGAAATATTATGATTACATATAAATTTTTCTTATATGTAAATATATACAAATAAAAAAAAAGAATATTAGAATTACGGGATAAAAAAAGAAACATCTTATCATCTGCACTCCCATTTGTTTGAATAATCAATATAATTTTTTATAGCTATTTCATTTCGATAATAAGTAAATTAATTATTGTTTCTACTAGAACTAAAAATTCCTGAGATCCATCGTTATTAAAGTATCCACACGTTTTCATATCGTTCACTTGTATATATATTTTTTTGAAAGTTTAGATTCAATATTATACAATCCATTATTTAAACGTACATTTTCATTTCAATCAAAATGCAACGCATCTTTAAAGTATTAGATATGCGTTGGTATTTCGCTACTCCCTCATTCTACATCTGTTTTGATTATTCTCTTCTGCTTTCCAGATGAATCCTTCCTCCTGTCGACCTTGGCTCCGTCTCACCATTCCACAGGTCAGCAATTCCCATCACAATCTCATTCAAAATTATAAATATTCAGAAGAAAAACTATAAAGTATTTTGCATTTCGTTGCCTCACTATCGACTGTCGGTTCATTCAATGACACCCGGAATCTCGATCAGCCATTTTTCATTTTCGCCAAAAGAACTCGCTTGAATAGAAACTTGATACTTATAAATATAACAAGGTTTATTTATAAGAGTGGTTTTGGTGGGATTGTTAAATGGAGTTTATTTCTGGGTTCGTTGTGGATGATAGTTTTCAGTGTTATTTGTAATTTTCCGTTTGCCTAAACTAGTTTCCGTTGTGCGTTGTCTGTACTGATTGGAATTGTCCTGTTTGGAATGTCTTTTTGCCTTTATGAATTTACGTGTATTCCTTAATGTTTTCAGCATAAGAGCGTTCTCGATTGTGTCTAATTTTTTTAATATATTTATTTAAAACTATTTTTATAAACCGTATTTAAATATCTATCGATATGCACAGTATAATTATAGCTTGCACAAGTGACGTCGTTAAATATTTTCTTTCAACCCCTGGAATTGTGTGGTTTAGATTAAATGGGTCATATTCCATTATACATTACGAGTTTAAGCTCCATTTAAAAAAAATGAGCACTTTATAAAATTACGGACAAGCCGTTCTTTCAGAATATAATTTCACAAAATTATATAATCCCATATTTTTATTTATTGTACATATGAATTAAATTTCCCTTTGTTTTAAATCATGAGTTTAATTTATATCGTAGCTAAGTTAATTTGCATAATTATATCGTATTTTTCGGGTGTCTTTTATTCAAATCAGTAGATTATTTAGCATTTTATACGTTACCAATTTATGAATTTTTTATAAAATATGATTACGCTTCTTTTAGTATTGCTTTATATTAGAATTCATTGTTTTACACCTGCATGCTTCATTATAAATAATTTTCCACCGAACTAAAAAAATAATAAAAAACTAATTTAGAATTTAAATAGGTGAAAAGCTAAAATATTTATATGAAAAAATAATAATAAATATAAACAAATACATTGTAATAATTCAATCTTTGCAATAATAAACATATTCTGTTATATCCAAAAGATTAATAATTATGTATTTCTTAAGAACAAGTAAACATTTGTTTTGTTTTTAAATAATAATTAAAAATTTTAATGTAACAGATAAAAATGAGAAAAATAAAATATTAACAGAATTTATCAACTTTGATGCAGGTATTGTGTCAAATGCGACAAAACACTTGCTAATAAGTGAAAGACTTAAAAAAGCTTTTAAAAAAATTCAAATGAAAATATATACAAATGAATTGCTAACAGTAGTAGTTAATTTACTCTAATGCAACCACTGTGCCTAATGCGACGAAGCATTGACGAATGAGTGTCGGTATTGATGTTTGTACAACACTCCCCTGATTGTTTCAGTTCGCACTCAGACCACGTATTAGTCCAGCTAGTGATGTGCCAATAGCCCCGACATATTGTCAAATTAATATTCAACCTACAAGTAAGCAATGGAAGATTCAATCAATTTGCGAATTACCTATGTAAATTTATACAGATCGACTGAGCCAAATATTTATATCAATAACTTTTTAAAAAAATTATTTTATATAAAAAAATTCACAACCGGTTTGATGAGAAAATAATTTTACTTACATGTGTGCATATTTGAAGCTATGCTAATAGCAGTTCAGAGATAATACGATCACTGTAATATTCATTTTAAAAAGATTTGAGTGAAATTTCGCAGTATGATTCACGTAATTATATATAAAACAAAAACATATAAAGATCTTTCCAACACAGCATGGTATTTATATGTTGTTTATTCGTGTATTTCACGCATGATGAGTTTAAAATTATTGTTTTGATTACAAGGTCTAACAGTTTGTTTGCCTCTTTGTTAATAATTATTATATTTTAAAAAATAAACAGGTTTTTTTCCAACACTACTGTGGACACATTTTACGTCCGGCACTGCATCGCCAGGCTTGTCCACGACCATTGCAGAGAGTAAATCAGATTATTTTGGACCCTTTTCAAGATTTTTCCTCGAAGCCTTCGGAAAATATTGCGGGTTTTTCCTGAGACGCGACAAAAATAAACCAACCTTCTCTTATATCCTCGTATTGCCTAAACAGAACGAGTGCGTATTAACGACACAAACCAACGAAAATATGACAACCCTTCAGTTTTATCATGGTATATTGGACTATGTACACTAAACAATACACGATAGGCTTCTCTTTTGTCCTGTTAAATAAAAATATTATTGCTCGTACAGGATCAGCATTGCTAAGTTTTATATTTTGAGAATATTTTTTATAATCTCAGATAATTTTCATAGGATAAATTGTTGGACACACTGGAAAAATTTATAAATGTGTTTTTTTTTGAAGTACGTTGAAATTATATTTTATATATTAACCTTAAGGCATTCAATAGCCATATTTATTTATAAGATATTATGTTAAATTATAAGCATATGCTTTTATTTTATCTTTAACCCTATTATAAAGGTTCTAACCCGCAAAAACAAAGCGCTTCCTTCTGTTCGCGAAGACTGCGCCCTATTAAATATAGTTCATTACTCCTTGGCCAGGGTATAGCGATATTTGATTTTCAAGTTTAAAATAAAATCAAAATGGACGTCAGGAATTTAATCAAGCGGGTGCTGGCTGTTGTGTTAGGTCTCCCTTTTGTTTTCTCATCCTACGTTTGCCGGAGTAATTTGGACGCGACAAACGTTGTCCATGTTATTTTTTAATACACATAAGCCACATAGCCCCCCTGCGATATTTCTGTATAAAATATATATTATGCGCAGACGTATACTTAAAATCGTAATCCTAGAAAGAAATAACAAGTAACTACGCGATACCATTCTTATTAGTTAGACATAAGTACTTTTTTTATTAATTACTATAAGACTGCTGATAGACTCTTTAAAGCCAATATTTCTTATTTTTTGTCTCAACACTTTTTGTAAAAATCATTTTATAAAAAATCGTTACAATAAAATACCTAACAATTAAAAATAACCCATTTGTGCACTTTTGTGGTAATACGGCATTGCTTCCGAAAAAATAAATAAAAATAAAATTGATATTGTTTAAAGTACGTTAAGAATATGTTTGTATGTTGCACATACGATTTTTTTTTTAATATTGAATTTTTCAATTGTTTCAGCTGCTCAAGCCAACATTTGGGGGTCACAAGACGTGTACGTCAAGAAAGGCAGCACCATATCCCTGACGTGCTCGGTCAACGTCCATTCCACCCCACCATCGAGCGCCTCCGTCTTATGGTTCGTATCAATTACTCCCATCGATCAAACCAATATTGAATTCCATTAAATACAAGGTTATCAAAAAACAATTTTTTTTTAATAACCTTGTATACACAATCCCAAAAACTAACTTACATAAGTTGTCCATTTTGAATATGTCTGTATTCAATACTCTGCTATAAGATATTTCGATTTTATTATTGAAGCATGAACTGAAATATCAGAATATCTTTTGTAACCTTAAAGAGATACATCTCTCAGATATCATTTTGAGTTAAAATATCCTTTTTTTTGATCGATGTTTACACTTGGTCAGAAAAATGGGGAGACGGGATCGCCGGGGAAGGCTCTAGGTAACATGTTATCTGAATACTTCAGTGCGTGGCAGACGTGACAGTCGCCTGACATTCATCTTGAATATCATCCAATATTTCAACCGAAAATTCAATATAAACCCTCAGTCTTCTATTGAATTATCTAAGCGTCTCTCTTGGAACCTGTGTTCTTGTGGCAAATATAAAAGTCTGTCTCCGTGCCTCGTATTATTTTTTAAATATTTTAATAAAAATGAGTATATTTATAATTCAGATATAATCGTTTTTAACTCTTCAGAGAGATCAAGATATATAAAAGTCGTTTACATATAAAACTACAATAAGAGCTATTTAATATAAATATAGATATAACATTCAAATAACATTTAAGGTAACTTTAAAATATAACAGTGCACGTACATTGTGCTAAAAATGGCCAAAAACCCATTTACTGTAGTCTTTAATAGATATATTATTGATTTTTGTGAAGACCGTCTCACAGGAAGTACGATTTTGCCTATACAGGTTTGATTGATTGATAATGATTAAGTACATTTTTTCAAATATTGAAAATTGATTAAAAAAACTCTTAGAAAAATATCATCGTGATTTGTGTGGGATTTGAACCTACACCCCCAAGTTTACCATAACCAATTATACCTAGCAAAAATTTTTAAAAATTATATCCTATATGAAGCATCGTACTTATTATGCCAATTAAATCATAAATAACGATGATATTTTTCTAAGAGTTTCTTTAATCGATTTTCAATATTAGAAAAAATGTACATAATCATTATAATCGATATATTTGCTGTTTCGCAAATATCTTATATATTTGTTTCCAAGCATTCTAATTCTCAATTGGCATATCATAATCGAATTAATGCTTTGTTTATTTTATGAATATTGTGTTATTTTTCTCGTTTTTTTTGTTTATTAGTTTATGTTTCCTTATCCTCTACCCATACCCATCACCAGAGCTAGCACCCCCGCCCCACTAACGCAGCCCCATTGCAGGTACCACGGCGGGTCTGTGGTGGACTTCGACTCACCCCGCGGAGGCATCAGCCTGGAGACGGAGAAGACGGAGAGCGGGACTACCAGCAAGCTGCTGGTGACGAAGGCTGCCCTCACCGACTCCGGGAACTACACGTGCGTGCCCTCCAACGCCAACCCCGCCAGCGTGAGCGTGCACGTGCTAAACGGTAAGACATCTACCCTTTTAACTTTTCAAGTAAGATTCATCTATCAGTGGCTCTCAAACTCTTATGGCCCACGGACCCCCTTTCATAGTCAATACTTGCCCACGGACCCCCTTTCATAGTCAATACTTGCCCATGGACGCCCTTTCGTAGTCAAAACTTGCCTACGGGCCCTGGGTGAAAAACTACATAAATTCATATTATAGTCAATTTGGTGCAAGTATCGACTCTATTGCGTTCCTGTATTAACCTATCTGACTCACCGCGGTGCCTGTTATTACTTGTATTTTATGCACCTGTCTATATTTATATTTTACTTATGACGTAAAAATTGCTAATAATGTATTCATTGTTATTTATTTTAACTTCCATATTCATAAAAATGTGTCACAATTTGTTTATTTTATATTAAACTGGCGCGGACCCCCTGACGTTGTTCAGGGACCCCCAAATCAATTTTAATTTTCTAAGGACCCCCTGAATGATCCCAGGGGCCCCCTGGGATCCTTTTTGAGAAGCACTGATCTATAATATATTCTCGTATCTCACTATTTTAAATCAATCTACCAGAATCCCGGCCGTAATACTATTTTAAATTATCTGTGGAATAATTGAATTAGCAACCTTCTACAATATCTGGTGAGCTAGAATTTTAAGCTACACCAAAAATAACAAAAAATAAGATAAAATACTCATGTAATTATCATATATAGATATTATAAATTAAACGGTTTGTAAAGTCTCAGTCAGCACTGGCGCAAAAAGAAATCTATTGTGTTAAAAGCAGTGTTAAATAAATTTACTATTAATAAAATAACTTATTTATATTAAGAAGACATCGACAAATTTTATGACAGAGAAATTCATGTTATTTTCTATAGATTTTTAAAGGGTTGAGATGGGACGTCATGGGAAAAGTCAATTGAGTCTGTATTTTTTTATTCAAATAATTTCGCACTATTTAAGTATATAGAAATAATAATTATAAAAATGTCCATTCTTTTAAAATAACTAAGTATCTTTATCGGAAAATACGGTCGATCGTGTGATTTGTATTTAAGAATCATTTTCTAATCATATTAATTTATATCTTTATTGGCAATTATCGGAATCAATATTTTAATATTTAAATTTATTTTGCGGGACTGGAAATTGTTCATAACCAATTCCGGAAAGCACGTTCATTAACAAATTAACTTTGATTGATTGAATAAGAGCTGATTAAAGTTTACAGCATAAATTTTCCATTCTTCAACTCTAAAATCTTGTTATTTAATAAAAACTTGAAAATTATTCCTGGAACGAAATATATTTTTGTGAATTAGGAAATCTAATTATCGTTTCTTTATTTTTATCTCAGGACTCTGCTTATATTTACGAATAAAATAAGTCAGGAAAATATTATTTGAAACGTAACTCCAATCATTATTAAAAGATTTGTTAGTCAGTTATTATTTCAGATGGCCGACATTAAAAAAATCGATTAGATTTTGAAATAATTTTTCTAGTGGTCCGAAACTCGGGCTTAAATACGGTTGAATCGATATTGTTTTTCCAATCTCTTTGCCATAAATTATTTAATAGAAATAAAGTATTATAATCTCAGATTAAATTTCCTTATTTAATAATAAATTTAAAATATAAGATAAAACATAAAAATTTGCTAATTTCGGAAGAAATGGTTTTAACTTTTTAACCTTTAACATTATTGCATCCAGAATTTTATATATTATGTATTAGCACACTTTTTAAAAATCGTTTAATGATGAGACTTCATTGATTGTTAATATTTTTACGGTATCATGGATTAAAATATCATTACCTCATCCAATGCTGAATATTTCCATGTAAATTAATTATTGAATTCTTTGACGTCATGTGGAATTCTCGCTTACTTTAAATTTTCTGCATTATCTACGTATTTATCTAACCATTAATTTGGTTAATTTAAAATCCAATTATAGCAGAGAAGCCGTTATTATAGTGGTTATACTATTGAGCTTTAGCACAAAGGCAAATTCTGCGTTATAAGAGGTTTATTTATTTTGTTATGAGAATTTCAAGCCAAAATGGAAATTGGATTTTTAATTATAACTGTCCTTAATGGTAAACTAAAATCTTTTATATTTTTCGAAGTTGTTGTAAGAATATTCTTTTGTTATCATTGAGATGCTTTTATCGTGCTGCAATTTATCAAATAAATAAAAGTTTAAATAATTTTATAGAACACTATAAGACCAATTATAAAAGAAATGATTATTCTGTTTCCTTCTTAAGAGCAATCATTTACAAAAAAAAAACAATAATTTTTACGTTTTGTAATAAAAATAAAAAATTTCGTTGTAGTTTGTATCGCTTAAGTAAATACGAAAAAAATCAACAGGGAAGCAGATTATTTACATAAAAAAATAATTCTCACTCCATCGTTCTATTTTTTCTGCGTATAGTAAAAATTTTAGTTACCATAATTGCACTTAAATTCACGTTCAAATACCCAATAAAAGTCATTTTGTATTTAAATTTGATAACAGTAATAATTGATTTAGTTAGTTGGTAATAAAAATAATTGATTTTTTAGACCACTTTGATAACGTTGAATGCATAACGTATACAAACATAATTTTAATTTATATATATATATATTAAATCAAATTACATTAGTTTAATTTCAATGATTAATTTTTCGCTTGTGTAGGTTTCAGTGTATGTTTTGAATATTTTTTTTTGTACCGCATATAGCCGAAACCATAAGAGACGATGCGGACCCTCAGTGCTACAATAAGCACATGATATATGTTCGCAGATGATAAGGTAAAGGATGAGTGGGTTAGGGTACGGATGGCGTACTCGAGAATGATCCTGGGAAGGATAACTTGTAATTTCCGTGGGACTACTGTACGTGTATATTATGGTATAGAGAGCATGTCAGTATTGAGAAATTTTGAGTTGTATTTATGGAATCCAGAGAGCATTTTGGATTAAAAAAAATTCTTTCAATGATGAAAATGTACTTAAAATTATTATTTATGATTGATTGCCCAATGATACAGTTGATAATTTTGAGTGATAGCTTTATTTTGGGGGACGATTGGTTTTGGCTCAGCGGTAAGAACCGCCGACTCTTGAAACAAATTAATACGATGTAATAGTATATATCAAATTTATGACTAATGTCAAGAGTATTTTTTATAAGTTAATCATAACTCATTTATTAAAGACACAAAAATAAAAATATATAAAATATATTTTATGTATCCCTACAAAAGTATGTTTTCTTCACAAAAGTTTTGGGGAGACTTCCAAGTCAATTTTTTAAATAAGAAATAATATTTATTGTACTTAACATTCATATTATTCAATCATTTAACAGTGAAATATCTGCAAAATTCGATAAGATAATTATCATTGATTGTAATATTGATAATTCTTTTTTTCTGTAGATACGAATGCTCCAAACCATTTGTTCAGCAAATCGTTGCTTGCAAAGAGAGCACTCACATCCTCCACAGCAAATGCACAACTGCGAGGATAACAAACACAACAGCCTTTATATAATAATACAGTATATTTCCATAGCGGCGACGTACAGAGTTTCAGGCCGGTGGTAAACCTCTGATTAATTGAAATTTTGACCATAAATTAGGACGCCCATTTTTCATGATAAGCTCCCAAATTAAATATGAAATCCTCCCCTGCCGGACGCGATGTTGAAAAACGGTTTTGTTTATATACAAGCTTTGCGTTTTCGGTAGAAACCTTCAAATTTAAACTAATAAAAGTTTCGTTTATATTTCTGCTTGTTTCATTTTTGTTTGTCTTGATTAAATTATGTCTCAGTCTCCTAGGGAGATGAACATCCTGGGTATAATTTTCAGTGAGACTTGTTTTTCTTATTTATAAATTATACCTAAGGAGACATAATTTTCTCATAATCTTAACATTCATTTTGTTGGCGTTTTTCTTTAAAACTGTATAAATGTAAAGGTTATTATTTTTAACGCCAAACTCTTGACAGTACCGATAATTGATGAATACGAAATCATTTATAAAACTAAAGATATTTTGTATAAGCAATACATTTTGAGGCTATGAATACAAAAATGAATTATTACCATTTCCACCTGTGAAATTCAATCACCTGATATATTGCAATTAATTAAGTACCTCTTATTAATTATGCAGATGCAATATTGAGAGACACATTTCTAGACGGTATTGATGAATATTGATTAGATAATACTCAGTATTTAGCACATCTACACTAACAAGCTTAACTAACGTATTATTTAAATATATAAATATTAAAAAATACTCTAAAATTAGTAACCAAAGCAACTAGAGGGTTAATTAGTTTTATAAAAATTAATTGTTGCATTAAAAAACTTTGTTTATATTTTACAAATTTAAAAGTATATATTTTTTGCTGCTGGTGTTAAAGCAACAATAGCAATGCTTTGAATAACTTAACTGTAAAATTAAGGGTGATCCATTTCACAAAGTTTTTGCAACCGATATAATATTTTTTTTTAGTAACCTTCACATTTAACAGGTTTTTGATTTTTTTTTAAATGAGTTAATCGAATTTAATAATTTTTAAAATAGAAAACAAACGTATGTAGCCATTGATAAAAAGTTTCAGTTAATCAGTTTCGTTGTTTTTATTAATGATTAAATGCTATTTAGATAATTTTTAAACGCTGATTTAGAAACAAACTAACGATGTTTAATAATAAGCTCCATCTAATAGTTGACTATATGCAGCGATCGGAACAGCAAAACCTCTCTCGGAACAACAGCTACGAAATAACGAGCGGTCAGCTGATAAAATTTATCACGCTAAAACAATGATGAATTTTAATTAATAGAATTCCGGATTCCCGAATATCAACTGCAACCACATCATCAAATAGGAAACATATAATAGCCGCTGACGCATATTTAAACTACGGCGTTAGTGTAATTAGTTACAGAATTACTGATGCTTTTGAGTGGCCTGAAAGTAGAGCATATGCTTCAAAATACAATAAAAAGGAATTAATACGAATTTATTACTGTTAGAACAGCAGCTGATTATCTGGAAAAAATCCAAGAAAAAAGAGGCATTCGAAGAAATAGGTCAGCATGGGTGTGGAATATACGACAGTGACTAAATGTCGGGAACACTCCAAAATTAATAAGACTGACCCAGGATAAAGATATGTTCATAAGACGGTCACTAATCTTCTCCACAGAACACATTCAATATTGAACATATACAAAATAAAAACAACTTTCTTTATTTAAATAATGCACTGCTTTTTTGACACTGTAGAATGTGCTGATTTAAGATCGTAAATTTCTCGAGTGGAGTGTGTAGACTCTTTATTAAGTTCATCTGACCAAGAGAACACTGCTCTTTGAAAATACTGAGTATTCCATGTGTTAAACTTTGTATTAATTCAATTTAATTTTGCTTAAACAGAAATTTGATTTGAGGTTATGATTCTGAAAATCCCGTGACGATGGAGTAACAATAACATCAAATTTACTGTAATATTAACCCTCACAAAGCTGCATCGTTACACCGTGCGACGTGCCGCCCGATACGGAACAGCTGACAAACACTAAGCGTTTAATCCCAACATTGAATAGTTAACGATTTTGGATCTACCTGGATCAGAGTTTAAATTTGACAAATTATTTACTGGGGCAGGGGTTTTGATTTTCTCTTAACAGTGAATAATAACAGCAATGAAAAAATTAATAATTTGTAAATATTTTAAATAGGATCATTAGAATATAAAACACATACATTATGATATTATTTCCTGGGTGTTAAACTGGTTAAAATATTCTGTGCTTCAATGTTACGTTAGCACCTTGCTGGAACCTATTAACCAAAGTAAAATGAATTAACTACTATGTCAAAGATTTTTAATGGTAAGCTGAAGATGTTATAATTTTGAAGTATTTGAACATTACAAGGTTCTTATTTTTTCTTGTCTAAGTTCAGATTTTTAATTTCTCTTTGTGTTTATAAACATTTATGCTCGTATTTAATATGTACAATCATTTGACAATTATTCAAACGTCAAACGACGACAAAAATCTGTAAAAAACCGTGGCTTGGCGATGTAATCCCTTTCAACCACTTTGGAATTGAAAAATGTAAGCCCAATATACCTAGATAAATATTTAAAGTCTAGCAAGCTTTCTTGGCTTTATTGATGTGCAAATAATAAATTTGTCTAGATACTGCGTACATAATTTATACCATACTTATATACATATCTAATACAAATAATCAAAAAATAATAATTTAAAAGAGTGTCATAATTTTTTTTTGTAAAATTTAAATTTCAAAAAGTTTGCAAGTATTTTTTTTGAAATTTGAATAATTTTACTTGCAAAGCGTCGATTGAGAGTGATCATTATAATCTGGCAGGTTTAGTATCACTTTATGGGCAATATATTTATGAGCGGGCACAAATAAACAGGATTTTTGGCCTGAGCCCGTAAGTAATCCGCCTGACGTTGTTCGCCGGCTAACAAATTGACCCTATTAATATTTAGAGTTTTACTCTTCCGTCCACTTTGGCGCTATTTGTAAACGTCCCGCGGCCGCGCCCCTGACCGCTTGAGTGCCAATCGTGAAAGCCCTTTTTATGTTCGCCTGAAACGCAGTTCTGCTAATTTTTTGGCCGGCTCTTTTATATTCATTTATCTCACGGTAGAAAAAAACGATGTGGGGGCTTTGAAGGTTTACTCATTCGATATTAACTTTACTTCAACAGTCAAAAAGCTTCCTTGTGGTCTAGTGTTAAAATCAGACTAACCTAAGTTTCACCAAATTTGAATTAGAAGCCAGCGAAAACAAATTGTGAACTTCTAACAAATGTATGATTTCCAATGGTTAATCTGTGATTATTTTTCATCAGGTGAGCATCCAGCGGCTATGCAGACAAGCAACCGAGCCGTGTCCACCACCATCCTCCCTCCAGTAGCCGTGGCGCTACTGACCTACGCAGCCTCCTCTCTGTTCTGGGGCAGATGATCACATTAACAGAGGAACTTTTATACTTAATCTAAATCCCATCGTAACTAGTAATGTGACGCGACGTGACGTGACATTCAGTGCAGTGGTAATGCAGGCCTGGGAGTGCTTGCAAAAGGAAAAATTGAAACTCGAAGGATGTTTGGTTAGAAATTACTGTATCCTATTCAATAAAAAATTAAACATTTTTTATTTCAATAAATATTACAAACTAAACTTCTCAAAATAAACCAGCTTACCTTGTCAAATTTGAAATATACTAAAAAATATTCAAAAAGTTTCGTTATTGTTCTTGAAAGAATTTTCTGTTTCAATTTATCAGGTGATTCAATTTTAAACAGTCAAATCAAATGAAAAGACAAATCGATATTACTTATAAAACAACAGATTCAACTAATAAATATCTACAGTGGTTTAGTCACATTTAAAGCAGAATATATTAATTGATTTAGTGATTAAAAAACCGAGTGAGATTACGTCTACAAGCAAATTTAAATATTTACAAATATCGTTCATTTGTCTCTGCCGCTGAAATAATGTTTTCAGTTTTATTAAATCTTGAAGTCACCCCAAATATTTATTTCAGGAAATTTTCATTGTATTTTTATAATTTGGATTTCATAGTCAAGTTATAATTTATTCATATATTGCTTCTTCTAAATCTAGCGATTGTGAAGTTTACTTTCTTGGTAGTCCAACTATTATTTATTTAATTTTAATATTTAGCATTGAATGGCGTGAAATCAATTTGATGAAACATCGAAAATAAAACTAGGTTTTTCAAGCAAAGTTAATTGTGGAAACATTTAAAATTAATTAAAAAATAAATCACTTACTTAAATATTTGCAAGAGCTAAAAATCAATAAAAAGTATGTCACGGAAATTTTAGCTTCATGATATATTTTAATAATTTTCATGAGTGTGGAATTAGTTTTTTTTTTTTTTAAACCCAATACCTTAAATCAAACGAATCTTGAACTTTTACAAGTACATTAATCGTATTGTCGTTAAAACTGTTTGAAAGGATTAACCATGAGATCATGAATAATATTTGTACATATATTTTATATTTGTATGGGGATCTTCTGCTGTCATAGAGTACTAGTCAATGAAAAAAATGTAACTTACGTAATAAGGGTATAATCATCATTTGTACTACTAAACTAAGGATTTTATAACGTAAGTGTAAATAATAAATATTAGCGGTAGAAACTTTTACTAAGGTTAGTAGAAAATTGTATTTGATAAGATGACAGAAAACGAATTGAATTTTGTTTCGAAATTTGTAAATATGTAACGAAACTAAAATAAGTACTAGGCGTATATTTAATTCTCCTCACTAAGTGTACAGAGCGGTTATATGTTTTATTTATTTTGTAAATATTAATATTTTAAAAAAAAGGAAAAAATCCAGCTTTTTTAGTGATGTAATTTTTAAGTATATATATTATCTATGATTTTAATAATATTTTTTAATGTTTTTATTTGACATTCGTAATAAAAGCTCGAATTTTTACCATTGGAGAAACTGTAAACTTAATTGAAATATTGTGTAAATATAATGATGTCATTTGAACGATAGATATGTAAAGCGCCTTTTCCTGATCGTATTATTTATCTTACTAAAATTAAAAAAAACACATCACATCTTTTGATTCACAGTATTAGCTGCTACGTTTTGAGCGCACCACTACGAACACGTGTGAAGATCACTGTTTATTAATGAACTGTGAATGTTCTAATGGCTATAAATGATACAAAGATCAAGTAGCATCTTATTATCAACATCTAACATTGCGTTGAATACACACTGGAAGTTTTTTTTCAAATTTTAATACAAGCATTTATATATTTGTGTTAAAAACTCTAAGAACTGAAAACTGTTTGTTCTCTTGTGTATTGTTAAAAATACTTAAATATTAAAACTGTAATATTGATGAGAATAAATTATTTATCAGTATTTATTTAGCTATTTTTTGTGTCTTTTACCGAAAAGTGTTTATTTGAATTTGATTGAAGCATTCATGTTTTCTACTTTAAATAAAGATTGAAAAAAATTCGCCGAAACGAATTTTCTCTCCAACTCGCTGTGTTCAGCTAAAGGCAGGTTACATAATCTACCAGAGAGTAGTCGTACAAGAAGTGATAAATATATACATATATTACGAAAGTTGCGTTGTGAGGTATATTAATATATTCGAGAAGTTATTATTAAATAAAAAAGTGATTTTATCATTTTCACCATGTGAACTGTATTTTACGTGTGATCGAAATGCTCATTGAAACAAAATGCAAATCAGTATACTTATTAAATAATAAAAATGTTATTCGTTTGACATATTTTATATTAAAAATATATCTATTGATCAACTGGTTCAAGAGAGTAGCACGAATTAAAGAAAAAAAAAAACAAGTAACAACTCTCTACTAATCACAAATTAAGAAGTAACAACATTTTTAATTAAAAGGTGTGTACATAAAGTGTTTCATTTCGTGTTCCGTTGAGAGATAGATATTTATAGGTGCATTTGAAGATTCGAATAATTAAACAAAAATGTAATGTCTAGATTTATTATTAAACGAAACCACCTTCCCGTTATCTAAGCTGTACTAGAGGTTTATCATTTGAAATACGTAGGTTTGGTCCAGTCCTTATTTTATAAGTAAATAGAGACTATTTTCCTTTTGTTATGAAACATTCCTAGCCCAACTCCAAGAGGAGGTACGGTTTGTACTTTGTAAATATTTCGAAAATATGAATAAAGAAACATTAAAATAAACTGCCTTTTTGCTACCTGAAAATACTCATTAAAACCTTCGCTACCTATTGGATCCACCGAAGAAATCACCATCTGTCCACCATGACTCACCTACACTACTGTAAGTAATGGAATTGACAATGCAATCTCTTGTGTAACATCGATTAATTTTAATTTAAAAAAAAAAAACCTACGGGCGCATTAAAACGTTCTAGTATTTTTACACACAATCGTTGGTTAAATTGAAAAGAATTCAGCAACAAGAACCCTAAACCTATCTTTATTATTAAGTCTATTCCATTCTACCTCCCTGGGTTACCAACGCTTAGCATACATGAACGGTCAGGTCTCCCCAAGTTCTCAGGTGCGGTTTGCATGCAATATACAAATATATTATTGTTACAATTATACACGTGCTAAGTAAGTACAGAAATACAAAAAGTTATATCATCATAAGTACACATCAAGATTTATATATATATAAAATATATTTTTTTAAGGAGAGTAAATAGTTTGGAGCCTCTTCTCGCAGGTTATGCTACGCTAGGATCGTTAAGTTTATCTGAAAGTATTTCACCTCACCAACGTCGGGCATTTATGTAAATAAGACTGTAGGTGCACCTTTATTTCTTGCTCCAGTATCGGGCATGGCGCAAACTTTTTACTCTACCGCGGAAAAAAAACAATACACACTCTGGATTAGCGGGGATTATGAGGGGAAATGAAATATTCAGGACTCATTTTTTATTTGTTCGGGGTGTTTATGGATTTTTTGTGCGGAATTGAGAAGTCGAAGAATTGTTTGTGAGATGAAATATTAGAGTTAGGGAAAGTTTTTTTTTTATATTTTATATTGCAAACAATAGAAATGCTTTCTCTTAGCTTAGCGGTGTCAAAATAAATTTGAATATATGAGCTATAAAGCATCGTGTTGTATAAAATGTGAAATAAAATATAAAATTCCGTTTTTCGGGCCGCTTTTTTTAAACAGGAAATTAATTCAGTCTTAAAAAATATATTTCCGTTGTTTTCTTTAAATAAATACCTAAATGAGCTTTTTGAGATATTTGATTTAATACAATATTTTTCATACATAAAAACTAGTTCTAATTATCGATAAAACATTGCTATTTTTTTTTTTTTTTGAAAAGTCACAATTATTAAAAATGCTGCTTAGTGTAGTGTTGATAAAATAGCAAACAATTTATTTTAATTAAATATCTTTTTTATATTTTAGTTACACTACTACATATCGCATCTATTATGTAATCTTAACATCATTTATGATTGTCAAGAATTTTTTTTTCATTTTTCTTAATTAACGAAACCATTTCCCATTTTCACTCTAATATAAATTGCAAAAACTGATCGAGTACATTCGTGTTCGTTCCCCGGAAGAGGTATTGAGAGTGTGCGCCAACACGCGACCTGCCAACTGTTATTTAGTCGAACCGACCTGCCATGTGATGTATCAAAAAGGTAGAAATGAAAATTGGTATATCATGGAATGCATGCAGTTAAAATATTCTGTACAGTTGTAAAAATTATGCTATTGAGTGCAACACTATAAGTTGATTTCAAATTTAATCAAATCATCGTGTTTACATCGTGTGATAATTTTAATGTATTTTTAAAATCCATTTTGCATGTGTATACTTATTTTTATTTAGTGTAATAAGTGCGGCTTGGAAACCTTAAATGTATTATAAATGAAGAATTTGAATTATTTCAATTCACGTGGTGGAAGTAAAAAAACAGACGTATTTTTTTATTAATAATAAACGTTTTCATATATTATTAAATATACAACTCAATGCTGGTATTGCCCATAAAATACCCATCGAAAATTACTTATTTAAATGACTAAATATATTCAAGTCACCGTTGAAAGTTAACTGAATAAAATATATTGGATTTCTTATTTAATTACTAAAACAATATAACAACAACAATAAATATGTTATTAATTGTTAAATAGTTGTGAAAACGAATAATTCAAAAAAATAAAATAGTTTTATTAGTTATTGTTTCACAACGTTCGGAGACATTATAAAATTTTGTATACGTTTTTTTTTAGCCAGTGAGTTATTGTATAAATTTGGACAGTGAAAATTAGTTCGGGTTAGGTTAAATTACCGTGAAATGGTACATAAGATATGCGGATTAAAATTACGCAAAAGCAGTAATATATGGTTTTTAATAAATTTTGTATGTATAAAATAATTTGTATATAGTAATAATAAAATTTATAAATTGAGAAAACGAAATTCGGTTTTTCAGGCACATTAAAGTTGCTGAAAGTTACACAACTCCCGCCGTTTGCAAAAGTTCGGTTCATGTTGCATTTCTCGAGTGACTGCATTTTTTCATGCACCGCGTATCGATTTCAGTCGTATATCGCGCACAACCCGCCGCCGACACGAAAATAAAACTTAAACGTCCGTCCGACAAGCGAAAACGCCATAAATTAAACTTAACCGGAAACTTTATATATCAAACGGAAAAATTTACGAGCTATTTTGAACCGGTATTTTTAAACAAAAGACGATAAATTCGGTGGTTTCGCTGCATTCTGCATCAAAATCCCCCATTCATTGCTTAACCAGCGACACCAATGTATTCAATATTATACAGACAAACGTACATCTAAACACATACACCATTGTTAAACAAGATTTTTAGATTCTCCATTGGAAAGCAGGCTCTAAAAACTACCATATTCCAGAAGGCACCTTTATGTTACAAGAGCGAAGTACAAAAAATTCAATGGGTTTATTTTAAATACTTTTCTTTTTTGTAAAAGTAAAGTAACAAAATAATCTTATATATTTTTTTGATTCCCCGCTGGCAGGCATTCTCTAAAAAGCTACCACATGCCAGAAAGAGCCTTCATCTCGGATATGCTAAGATGATGCCAACGTAAACAAACCCCGATGACGCGAGCCGTGTGCTAGGTACAAAAAACACAACGGACTGATTATGAATACTTATATGAAATTTATGGTAATGGTGGCTCGGTGCAGAATTTTAACTGCGTAAAAAATGGTGGGCCTACTTGCGTAAACGTGTGGCGGCGCCTTCCCTCCCGAGTGTTATTTAATACGAGGCTTTAATCTTTGTATCGTGAGCGACCGCCCCGCCCCGGGAACATCGTTTAGGTGGACCCGAAAGGACTCGCTCTTGAACAAATGTTCAGCGCCGCTGATAAAGACGTCAGTTAAATGCCGAGGGGGTGGTGGCGAGACTGAAATCAGAGTTTAAAAATTATTGCCTGTGGGAATATTTTTATTTTCATTAAGTACACTGGGAGGTCATAAACAATTTCAGTTATTAATTTTATGTTTGAAAATATTTTACAGTTTTTATTGTTGTGCATATAACATATAAAAGATTGGTAACAAATGGGAAAAAATAATTGAAAAATTTACAGTGGCATTTTTTGAAAACAATAATATAATTGGTGTAACCCTGTTTTGACATATTCTTTTACATAAAATATAAGCAGGTTTATGTTTTTAAGGTGTTTTTATATATATATTTCTTATATAACTATAAGTATATTTACAAAAAAGTCACACTGTGTCCTAAAATAGAGTAATGTGATCTATATGTTTAAAATTATTATTTATGTGTCAGAAGTATAGTGAGGTAGGTGCATTCTAAAACTATTTAATGTTTTAAAAAAATAAATAAAATTATATATACAATTCTTTATAGGACAAAATATTTCACTCATCCTTAGTAATTCACTTTATTACATAAAATAAAGCATTTTTTTCATTAAGTTCAACGTTTTCAGCTGTGTACTCTAATTTAAAACATATTCTAAAAAATACATTTTCTTATTTGTTTATTATGTTTGTTTATGTATATAGATTTAAGAAAACGTCTACACGTGTACATTTTAAAGGAACTTAACAGCATATGCCCAAAAGTGCTATATTGCCTTTACACATGTGTCCATATGCAATGGCGTCCATGCGGCGAATCATTCGTGGCCAAATGCCTCCGTCCACAGACCACAGACGAACATTGATAGTTCATGTGTGTAACTGAGTTGATGTGCCGAAGGTTTCTGCAAGAGGCACTGCGTTTATGCGCAGGTTCCGTAATTGGAAGTAGACACTGTAATCATTGATCTCCAGCACCCACCCTAATTACTCAATAGATACCCGCGAGAACGGAGGCCTTCTCCACACAGCAAACATTCTTCAATGAGCAAATACACAAAACGCTGATACAGTAAATAGACAATTTATATTCAAATAAAATATAGTTAAGTGCAAAACCAGTATCTTAAAAAGACACGTACTAAAAAATATATAATAAGTTTTTTTTTTGAGCTATGTCCTTGGTGTAAAAAATACCGTCACAAATTATATTATTCTACTTATGTGCCTTTGTTTGTTTAGTTCTTCTATTATGATTAAAAATACTAAAAAATATTTGAGTATGGTATATGTTTTCAGGAGAAAAAAATATTTTATCCCTTATGATTCATAAAAAGTTACATTTCATCTAAATATCAATCAGAAAATTCACATTTATACAATTATGATTAATTTATTTCTTCGTTTCGTTCTTACTATTTATATCAGTCAATTTGAAACATTCAAAGTAAAGTACACGACAAAAGTAAAAATCAGAATTATTTTATATTATATCCATGTGCCACCAATCAGAGTGTACAAAAACGCCGATCAGAAATAAGATCGTGATTTGTAAGATTGCATTAGTTGTTTTCCCCGCTGGTATCCGAAGCACAAAAGGCTGGTGGCGGTGAGCCTGAGATGATCCGCTCGACTGATCCCTTTGCATAGCCTCGGTGTGCTCTCCTAAAACAGATACAAAACAAATCAAAACGAGGTGAATAATACATTCTCCTCTCTCAATGCATTATTTTTCGCATTCCTAGTACTTGTGTGAATAGCAAAAACCACCAAATGCACTTAGTAAATAATAAATATTTTAAAAGTAATTTTTGCCCCTAATATGTTTACTCATTCGCCTGTCAAAATAATTTAAAAAAAAATCAAATTGCAATATTGAAAATTCCAAGAAAAATATGTGAATTGATCGACGCCAAAATTTGGCTTGTCATTGGGTATTATTTTATGGATGCCACTAAATAAGTCTTTTCCACTTAAAAATAATATATTTCAAACCATCCATTCATGAACTGCCTAGAAAATTTGAAATAATATATATTTATGGGCGTTTTGAGTATAGGCATAGTATTAAAAATAAAAAAGTACTCGTATCTATAAGATATTGGTGAATTTTGACAATTGTGCTGTTTTTGTATGTGTAGTTTATACAGGGTTAAGCAGGGAAGTATGTATGATTTTAATGGAGCGCCACGCAAAGTGGGAATAACCTTGTTGAATAAAGAGTAGCGGTATCTACTTGTTTATTTTTTATTTTTGTAATGGCAACATCCAAGTTACGCATAGAAAAAATAAAAATTAAGTTTCGTTGAAAAATGAGTGTGTAACTGTTATTTCAAATCATCTATACCTCCCTGCCTAACCTTGTATGTATGAAAAAAAATTAAATTCATTAATGGTAAGGTCTTTTGTTTGTCGTTTAATGCTGTAAAATGCTTGCATTGTAAAAGCAAGTGAAAATACTTTGCATTCATAATTGCATCCAAGCACAAGTCAACAAAGCTGAGCGACAAATTCCCATTGTTCCTTAGCGGCAAACACCCCATATTAATAGCTTCCTCAAAGCATATTTCAGCCTTTATAAGCTCATGCGCTCCTGGTAATGAATATATCACAATCAGGATAACAGGAGTACAGGAAAACAACTTGCAAATTGCCGCGGCTCCCACACTCGCGCCGGGGCGAGCGGATCCGGCTTGGCGGCCGCAAGCGAACTTCAACGCGAGCTGACAGCCGGAATTACCATGAAACGGCGCAAGAATTATGGCCTCCTGATACTTTGGCTGAAGTCCTACAGCGGATTTCTGCTCTTGAAGATCGAGACTGATTTTAGGCCCCCGTTATGTAAACTCACTCGTAATAAGCGCCTAATGCTCGTAATGAACATTCTGACTACCAGCACTATAGTTACTTTCTATGAGTATCAAACATCCTGCAGTTTTATATAAAAGTAAAAAATTAATCCGTTGAAAGCTTGTTTTAGAGAGGCAGAGTTAAAAATAAATATATTTTCGGTTACAAATAAGAATTACTGCGGATTTCTGCTCTTGAAGATCGAGACGGATTTTAGGCCCCCGTTATGTAAACTCACTAGTAATAAGCGCCTAAATTAAATAATAATTCTACTATGAACATTCTGACTACAAGTACTACAGCTACTTTTTAAAAGTATCAAACATCCTGCAGTTTTATATAAAAGTGAAAAATTAATCCGTGAAAAGCTTGCTTTAGAGAGACAGAGTTAAAAATAAATATATTTTTGGTTTCAAATAAGAATTACTGCGGATTTCTGCTCTTGAAGATCGAGTCTGATTTTAGGCCCCCGTTATGTAAACTCACTCGTAATAAGTGCCTAAATTAAATGATAATTCTACTATGAACATTCAGACTACAAGCACTACAGCTACTTTTTAAAAGTATCAAGCATTCTGCAGTTATATATAAAAGTAAAAAATTAATCCGTTGAAAGCTTGTTTTAGAGAGGCAGAGTTAAAAATAAATATATTTTCGGTTACAAATAAGAATTACTGCGGATTTCTGCTCTTGAAGATCGAGACGGATTTTAGGCCCCCGTTATGTAAACTCACTAGTAATAAGTGCATAAATTAAATAATAATTCTACTATGAACATTCTGACTACAAGCACTACAGCTTCATTTTAAAAGTATCAAACATCCTGCAGTTTTATATAAAAGTAAAAAATTTATCCGTGGAAAACTTGTTTTAGAGAGGCAGAGTTAAAAATAAATATATTTTCGGTTACAAATAAGAATTACTGCGGATTTCTGCTCTTGAAGATCGAGACGGATTTTAGGCCCCCGTTATGTAAACTCACTCGTAATAAGCGCTTAATTAAATAATAATTCTACTATGAACATTCTGACTACAAGCACTATAGTTACTTTCTATAAGTATCAAACATTCTGCAGTTTTATATAAAAGTGACAAATCAATCCGTGGAAAACTTGTTTTAGAAAGGCAGAGTTAAAAATAAATATATTTTTGTTTTCAAATAAGAATTATTGCGGGTTTCTGCTCTTGAAGATCGAGTCTGATTTTAGGCCCCCGTTATGTAAACTCACTCGTAATAAGCGCCTAAATTAAATAATAATTCTACTATGAACATTCTGACTACAAGCACTATAGTTACTTTCTATAAGTATCAAACATTCTGCAGTTTTATATAAAAGTGAAAATTTAATCCGTGTAAAGCTTGTTTTAGAGAGGCAGTTCAAATAAGAATTACAGATGTAATAAATAAAAGTATCCTTACTATCGAGTTTCTAATACGGAAAATAAAAAATGTACCTTTTTATTTACCAAGAGCCTGTTGTTTAACTTTTTTTTTAAAGTACGTCTTTTCTGAGTTGACTTTAACCCAATAAACTTTAAAAAAATCCGATTCACGTGGAGGATCTACAAGCTTTTATTATAATTCAGTTATTTATTTTCCCCGTTAGCTACGTACTGGGAGGTTCTGCCGCGGCTTGTTTCCGTAATTCAGAAAAAGATCAAGTGTATTCCAGCAGAGGACAGTAAAAGTAAAAATGGAACTTTTTCCCGATAGTTCCTGCTCACATATAAAACAGATCACGCGAGCCGCAAAGTCCCGGTCCAAAAATACAAAAAACTTAACAAAGCCGAGCGGCGCAAAAAATATCGAGCGTTTGTCCCAAGACGGGGTCGGGGATCCCCGCTGCCTACAGGATAAAGGTTGGCTGCGAGTACTTGATTTATAACCAATTTTCTTTAAAACGAAACAGCCACCCCCTACCCCCGTCCGGCCTCCCCATCTGGCGTCTCGCTCATGTGACGTCACAAAAGTTCAACATATCTCTGAGCCACGAAGGACAACCGTTCCTTAGAAGAATCGGATTAATTAAGGCATTCGTTTCGACCGAGTCAGCCGTTTAATATTTTGTTCTTGGTATCGGGCGTCTCGATGGCTGAATATTTACTGAAGAAGCTCGACATCTGTGGAATAAACTGTTTTTTTTTATAGCCAATTACTTTGCAAATCTTTTTTTATTAAAGAATTTTTATAAATAAAGTTTATCTTGATAAATTCAGAACTCAAAAGTATTGAAACGATTATTAGCACAGTAGTGAATATATACAAAACGAAAAGCAGGAAAATATTTTCGCTAAATATTCTATAAAATTTCCAAAAGTGAAGATACAAAATTTATATCTATTATCTTCGCTTTCTAGGAGTCAAACTCAGATTGATTTTTCGAAATCATTTATCAGAATTCTCTGGTAATTTTATCTGGATTTTGAAAAGAGAAAACCGAAAGCGAAAAGGTTTCAATCAATCATTTAATCAATGGAGTACAATATCGGCTAAATAAATGTAACCGAGGTGATCCCGATTGGGCGAATAGTGGTTTAGGTACGGCGAGCCCCTGGCCCTAAAGCCTCTTGTCCTAATCGAAAGGCCACTTAATTAAGGATCTGGAAAACAGAACCTTTTACTTTTTTTTTTTTATTTAACCTTGTTAAACGCCAAGTAGTCCGGTTAGCACGTGGCAACCGCCATATATGCGCGTGTACAGGTGACTCGAGAACATACTTTGTTATTCTTAAACAAAGTACGCTAATGTTTTTTTGTTTTTTTTTTTTTAAATTTGTAGTATGTGTAAGGTTTCCAAGAAGTCAGAGTATGTTGGGAGGTGCATAACTCACCGTCTATGACATGAAGGATGACAGTATCGGGAGCCACCCCCTGGCCCGAGCAGGTGTAGCGGCCGGCGTCTCCCTCGCCCACTGAAGCCACTGTGAGTCGACTAGAGCCTGAACGCTCGCCTCGCTCCGTCTCCACGGAAATGCCTCCTCGCTCCGCCTGCGATGTTGATCAGTGGAATTAGATATTGGAATACTAGGGGAGGACTACGTGCTCCTGATACATGAAATTATCTGTATTAATTAATCAACTCCTTCACAAGTACGTGAAAAAATAATTATCGCACCATCCATACTGAATTTATTCAATATTTCTGTCAGAAAGTACATGATGGAATTTAGTACAAAAACAATATTGTCGTTGAGGGACAAGGCATTTGAATGGTGAAGATCCATTAATATAATGAAAATAATAACTTTTTATTTAGGTTTAGTCATGCATCTGATGATGACCCGGTATAGGGTCGAAACTAGTTATGCAAAATAATATTCTAATAGACTCACTGTGAAGATTTAAATAAAAAGTTATTATTTTCATTATATAACAATATTGTCAACGAAAAATTTTTGGTGAAACTGGTCCCGTATAAAATTAAACACGTAGAAAAATCACAAAAGTATTTTATTTAAAATATGATAAATTATTTCTCAAAACAAAATGTAAAAAAAATATATAATCTTGTTGAGGGACAAGTCATTTGATTCGTGAAGATCCATTTGATAAAAGTACCTTTGTATTTTGTCTTTACTTTGAGTTTATTAAAATTATTTTCATTACTAGTTTCGACCCAATACACTGGGTCACCATGAGATGCAATACTAAACAGTTAACTGATCAGTTTAGTTATGCATCTGATGATGATGATTATTGGGTCAAAACTAGTAATGCAAATAATTTTAATAAACTTAAAATGAAGACAAAATACACAGGTACTTTTATCATTATAAAAAAATATATAATTAGTATGATACTATCTATATACGTTTTTTTTAGATTTAGTCAGTTTTTAAAGTAATGTGTTTGGAAGATGTTAATAATATTAACAAGACGAAAACATGCAATAAAAAATATTTTAACCTTTTTTTAATATTTATTAATTTTTAATAGACGTACGAGCTTTTTATATGTCTAAAACGTTTTATTTTTTTAAGCAAAGACATGTCATAAAAACACATGACACGTAATTAATTTACGCTCTACTAAAAGTAAATTAATAAAACTGCTCCTGACATTGCACCAATATTGAATAAAGTAATTAATCCACGGCGACAAATGAGAAAATAGATACGAAATTCTCCTTCGTTTTCGCCTTCCATGCGAAGGCCGAATGTGTCATAAAAACACACGACGCGTCATTAATATAATCAACCCGTCAAATATAAAATGACGCGGAATTACGGTCTATTACAGATAACAGGATGGCCGTGCCAAATAAGGCATAAATCAAAATGGGTAATTAATCTCACTCGTTGGGGTCACGGTATCTCGCAGATCTCGGCGCACTTCATGAAAGAAACGTCTATCAGAGGTTGTCGCTATCGACCGGACCATCCGGGGGTCCACGGCAGGGGATGTATTTTTTAGGGGATCCCTCGCACTGTCCATGGAAGCTAAGGAAGCCGAGCTTATATTTATGTAGCTTTGAAATGATAAGATCTCGATAAAGTGCGGAGCCAAATACACCTAAAAAACTACGCCCGCAAATACAAATAAAACGGTCAGTTTAAAAATATTTATAATGATAAAAGTACCTTTGTATTTTGTCTTCACTTTGAGTTTATTATATTTTTTGCATGACTAGTTTCGACCAAATAGACTAGGTCATCATCAGATGCAAAACTAAACTTTGCAACTAGTAACTCGAAACTAGTCATGCAAAAAATAATAATAAAGGATCTTCACCAATCAAATGCCTTGTCCCTCAACAAGATTAAAAATATTTATTCAGTTTATTGTCACATTCTTTATGTACTATGTATTATGTGGTACATTGCAGTATTTATCGTATTTGAAAAATAATTTATTTAAATATTTGACTGCACATATACATATATAAGAGTGTTTATTTATATTGCTACTCGATAACGTGTGTGGCTGTGCAGTCGTGGTACTTGTAACTCAATGACCCCATGTCATTTACCCTTCCAGAACCTTTTTTAATGCATGCAAACGTTATACGGTCCAACATACAGATTTATCAAAAAATTGGCTCTGTTCGGTCAGGCTGAGGGCTTTACAGTGTTAGCAAGCTCGTAAAATATGAGAGAACCGTATAAAGTTGTATAGGCCACATTTATTATACCTATCGACGCGTAATATCCCCTGAAAGAGAGCATGGCTCCAAATTTATTACACTGATTTCACACTGTCGCTGAATATTTAAAAATGAACATTGATATAAGTAAAACTGCCATAGTCGGTGTAATGAACTACCTTATAAATTAATAATACGAGGGTGTGAATGAAATATTAGTACTTATTAAAATTGACTGCGAAGTTCTTATATATTATCGATATTCTGTTATAGAACATTTGCAAGTGTAATTTTAATAAAGAATATTGTGTTTTTATTTTAGTTGGCAGCGTTTTCAGTTTTAGCAAAAGGTTTATGAATTGAAGGTGTATAGACTGTGGCGAGTAACTCACCTTACCTTTTGACTTCTAGATAGAAATCTTGGCTAAGAACCAAAATTTTGGAATGCCACAGATAAAAATCAGCGCATTAGAAGGGATGCTTTTAAAAACGACTACCGAATTCACCAGCAAATATAATGAATTGCATGCTTTGGTTGCAAGCATTTTGATTTGATAGCCATACATTTTGTTCCAATGCCACCTTGCCAGCTTATGAATTTTAAAATTAATATTCTTAAGATTAAGAATGTATGTCATGCTTACCTAATTATTTATTTTAACTAGGAGAAACGGATTGTTCACTGTTTTAAATATATCTTTGTTATATTTATTTTAAACGAAAATTTGTTGTAAATTGTTAAAACCAAGTGGATTACTAGTAATAGTTGAAGTATCGATAAACTCAATAAGCTCAAAATATTTGTTTTATACCATTTGTATATCTTAAAGTTATGTATATATTTACAGAGCATTAGAGTTTTCATTGACCATAAATTAAATATTATGATTAAATTAAGTAACTCGGGAAAACATCTTTCTAATTAAAAACATACAATTTTTGATTGTTAACAAATTATTTGATTTAAAATAATATCAATAATATTGTGTATATTTAAAAACTTGACGCTATTATTATAAAAATACAAAGTCAAAAATCTAAATTTTAACAAAAACAAAAAAATGAAGAGTAACTATTGAAAACAAATAACTGAATCGGCTATTTTTTCTTAAGAACTATAGTCTGATTATCAAAGTAAGTAAATAATAAAATTATGTTTGCCGGATACTCGCAAAACACCGTTGAACTTTTTAAAAATTTAGCTATTATTTTTCTGGAAGTATATTTAGTGAACAGTTTTTAAAACGTTGTTCAAAATTAAACACGTCTATTTATATCTAAAAAAAAGAAGTAGAAAAATAATATTTACTGATAATTTTCTTATAGAATTAAGAAACGTGAGATTGCCCTGAACGATTCTGCGGGTCGATAGTCGCTTCGTATTTTGTTCGAGACGTTTAGCGGCACGGCGGTGCAATGAACAAGGGGAACGACGGGTGGGATGGCTTTTATTGTTACGAGGTATCGGGCGCGGTGAGTCTCTAGTCCGAGAGGCACATCGCAATGCTGATTGGCTGCAGTCGACTGAGGACGCACCTTTAGCTACTTGTTAGAAACACTCTCGTTGTGACGTATATAAACTAGTGAGAACTTTGTTTTCATACAAACAACTGCAATTGATATTTTGGTTATCAGGGGCATCGTCATACTTGTTATCTACTCGTATATAAAAAAACACAAACTCAAAAACCGGCGGTTATTTGGCCGCTATAGGCTTTAGAACCATCCAACCGATGTACCCCAAACCGGTTTCATTTGAAAGCCAATAACACTGAGGTCATTTTAAACTACTTAAATTAAACAATTAATAATAAAATTCGGTTTATTTAATTAAATAGATTTTCGACATTTCCTATACAAAAATTTCAACATTTTGCGGTAGCAAATTCTTTCCAAAAGAGGAACAGTAACATTTTACAGGTTGCCAACAAAAAAACACTGATCTTAATGTTTGTTAAAATTAGTATGACGTTGCGGTTGCAAAAAAAAAAACAACTCAGAACTGTCAGATCTTTTCATCACAGTTACGTACAATCCTGCTTGGTCGAAAATCAAAGATTTGCTATCGCCTGGTCAGTCATCGCATCACAGACACGATCTGACAGCTAGAGTTTTCAAACAAAAACTCATCAATGTTTACACACCTACCGAAAAAACCCACTGTATTGTTTATTCGCTAGCATTAAGATAAAAAAGTTAATAAATAAACGAATTTCCTTTTTTTTTTCTAACATAAAAAAAAAGTATTTTATTTCTTTATTTAGCGTAGTAGCACGCGCTGGGTATCCGCTGGTAAGACATAATTTTGGATTTTAACCGTCGTAAATTTCAAGGTCAAAAACAACACGGAATAAAATCTTGTAACTGTTTTAAATTTGCAGGAATTGTATAGTTAAGCATGAATAAAAGAAGGTGAGTGGTTTTGACCTGAAAACTGACAGCCAGGCCGTCTTTCAGCCACTGCACGTTGGGCACGGCGCGGGTGGTGAAGCGGGAGTGACCGGGCTGGCGGTCTCGGAAAGCCAGGCGACACTCCAGTGTGACGGTACTGCCCGGTCGCACCACCTGCTCTCGCGGCCCGGCCACTGCGGCACGCACGCCAGCTGTGGACTCGTTCCAGTCTTGTGGGGGTGAATCTTTCAGGGGAGTTTCTAAAAACACGAAATTAACAACAATAATCACTGACTAAATGTAGATTAATCAATCTATCGAACAAAAAAGCCTAAGCTGTATTTAAACATTTCTTCTGATGTCTCACCAACCTCGGTGATCATTTCATCGAAAATATCTCTATCCTAGGCCAGTCTCACAAATTTGGCCGTACTTTCGACCTCCAACCACAGGCGCCAATTCTACATCCACGTATACTTCCTCCTTCCAATGCCGCTGTTTCCTTCGATTTTTCCTTGGACAATCAGCTGTAGTAACCAATATTTACTGTTACGAAAAATGTGGCCAAAATAGGAGACTTCGGCTTCTTTACCAACGTCAGGGGTTCTCTTTTGTAACGCGGTCAGTCCATGGTATATTGAGGATTCTCCTATAAAGCAGTTCTAATAAAGTTCTTAGCATAGAAGCTGTCTTATGTGTCCAAGCTTCAAACTCCATAATTTCCGACGCAATCAAAAGCATTAAACTTTATACACTTATATTTGTACTAATTTAATGTATCTATTTATTTTTTGATTAGGATTGGTGTATTCCAAAAATATAATTATAAAATAAAGAAAAATTTGTTTATATTTTTATGTTAAATAAATAATAAGTAGTAAATAATACCAAAAAAATTATGGTGATTGGATCGATTTAGGGCAAATATGCAACGAATAATTTTTTTTAATAACAACTTTAAAATGTACATCTATAGCTAAACATTGCAAACAACAGGTTAGAATGCGAAAAATATCAATTAGGCCCGGACTAAGTTCATTAAGATTTTAATGCACCAACAATATTAAATTTTAATTTTAATGTTTTTATTGACTGATTTTTAAAAAAATTAACCAAGCAGAATTGCTTAAAGTCGACCCAATCACCAAAATTAGTTTTAAAAAAAAGAGAAGTATCAAAGTCAATGTGATCGTTGGCATTGCATTTCTTTGATCATTGCTTCGTAATTAGGGGAGTGTGATGATATTCCTGGTCGTAAGGAATCATTAAGATGTTCATCTGTAAGCCGAAATCTGCACTTTGATTTTATGATATTCATTGATAAAAACAATGATTCACACAAGTATGTAGAAACGAAAAACGATTTAATTTTGTATGCTTCTCTTTTCAAGAATGGAAATTTGTTTATGTACTATATTCCCGAAGTCCTCATTGGATTGGATTCATTGATTGGGACATTGGACTCAAGAAAAATTACATTGAAAATTATAACGATATAATTGTTATCGATAAGCATTATATTATTGATTATCGTCCAATTGCAAAACTATCAAATAGACATTCACATAGCTCTCACCTCACTTTTATCAACGCTAATTATAAAATCATCTATCTAAACACAATAATAAATCACTTGTATACTATTATTAGAATAATTAAAATATATTAATACATATAATGAACACAGTAGTTCATTTGGTTTTAGGCTATATTTATAGCTCCATATTCAAGACAGTTATTCGATCTGAGGTATGACAAACACTATAATAGATCAAACACTAATTCGTATCAATCTAAACCTACTACGATATTTATATTTCACTTATATTAACAGAATATTTAGAATTTCAGATCAATACATAAAGTGAACATTTCAGTTCAAAAGGTTTTGGAACTTGCCATTAATATTTCGATTTTTTTTTTTAAATTAATGAAAGCGTCCAGACGAATATCATAAATAATACAATGGATTAATCATAATTTAAAATTTAATTATAAACCAATTATTTCAATGAAATTTAAATTTTTTTAATTATGATTCATTATCAATTATTAAAAAAACAGACATGTTTATTGACAGATCTAAATGTATCACATTAAAGTATAGAATGTTCAATAGTCCTAAGAATAAAAAGTTATATTTCAAAAGGCGTTTATTAATTCTTACTAAATAAATTTAATCAGGATTGCCATGCAGTTGATTATTCAGAAGAATTAAATTAACAGATTTTTGAAAGATATATATTTATAAATATACTTATATAAAGCCGAATTTAACAAAATATTTCATGAATTTTACTGACACGAAAGATTCGATTAAATATGTTATTGTCTTGTAACTGATTAAGTATTGACATAAAAATATATTTTTTTAAGTACGTTATACACTACGGCGTGTCTTAAATAAATTGTATTTCTGCTTGTAAAAACTGATAGCTTTTACCTGCCTACAAAGTAAGCTCATATATTGATTAGAGAAAGCAAACTATTGGATAGGTTTGCCCCTTCTGTTATTCCGCCCGAAGCTACTCGGTAAAGCAACCACCTTAAAGGTATTAAGTATCAGACCGAGAAAAACATTCCCACTTTCATGGCTACCTTGAAACTTTGACATCTGGACAAGAAACTATGTTCGTACCGAGAAAACGGTTAATCAAAGCAGCGAAGTAGTTTTCGCTAGAATTTTTACAGTCAATAAAAGTAAACAGAAAAGAATGTGAACTGTTCCTAAGTGGGTTCTTGTTAAATACTGTTTACATTCTGCAACAAACAAATCACACTGAAGCAACAATATAAGCGGCGGGAATACTCAAATAATTATCATTGCTGTTATTTTTTTAAAATTACTTTATAGATTGAACAAGTAATAGGAATACTCCACGTATTATTATGTAGGTAAAATTTTATATTAAAGATCTTTTGCTGTTTTCACAAATGAGGTAAGGTCGATATCTTCACCTAAAGTCGATATCTTTCAATGATATATAGTCGATATCTTCACCTGCTTGATTTATCTTACTAGAATAAAGGCTATTTTTATCATTGAGACCCATCAATTTGCGTATAAACTGAGACCATAAATATTGGTTTTTATTAAATATTGTTTTTTGTATTATTTCGCAAAGAAAAAAGTAAAAAAGCTCACCTCCGACGTTAAGAATGAAGAAGCTGCTCATCTTGGGGTCCGTGTTGACCTGGCACTCGTACTTTCCGGAGTCGCTGGCCTTGGCAGATCTGATCTTGAGGGACCAGGTGTCAGTCTCGGGGGCGACTACCACCGACACGCGCGGATCAGCTGTGAAGGTATGCTTCCCACTTGTCAGGATGTGGAGATCTCGTGTTTTGATCCAGGATACCTGTAGCAACATTTAAAAACCATTTAAAATTACAAAACCTTACTTCGTATCATAAATATAACAAATAACTTTATGACGGATATATTATATTTATATAATTACAACGACTATTTTCAGAGTGAAAACTTAAAAATTTTAAGTTCAGGTCACACAATATCATACATTTTTTTTCCATAGATTTATGAGCTGGAAGTCAATGATTGTTTTATCTTAAAAAGCAACAAATGTAAAATTTAACTCATTATAGATTTATATATATAAACAAAAATTGACTCCTAAAGTTATAGGAGGATAACGAGAATTGAACCCTTATTGAATATTTAATGTACTTTTCTTACTAGAAGGTTTCTTTCGAAAAAAAAATTCGAATATCAATAATTTTGTTTATCAATAAAACATATATCTTACAAAAAAGTTTCACAAGAAATATAAAACATATTTTAAAGAAATATATTTATAATATTTACTTTTTAAAATTAAAAAAAATACATCTTAGTTAGTGTAACACTTACATGGAATGAAATTATTTTTCGTATGAGATAAACATACTTTTTACATAGTTTTTAATAAATTTAATGGAATATCATAAAAAAAGTTACTTATAGTAAATATGGACATGTTTTTGAATATATATGTAGAATGCACAACCGTTTTTTGTATTTTGAAAGTGTCTATTTAACATTAGTTTGGATGTTGATGTTCGATAAAAAATACTCGGTGGAATTTCATTGTATTTCACTAACACTAGAATGTTAGCGACATTAGTCGTATCAAAGAATAAAAAGTGAAATTACACTGTAATTATTATTTTAATATTGATATTTAAAGTGTTCTGTACCAAGGACTTGTACTTAGTTTTTACTCAACGTGTATTGGAATGTTAGCGAAATTACAATAATATCGCTTCCGAATTGGCACAATTCAATACACGCGCCTCATTTTATCGCCAGTGGACGCGATCGATTCCCCATTTTATTGCAAAAACTGAATTATTATTTTATAAGCGTTCAACAAATCTGGGCTAAGGTTATACAAATAAAGACTTGAATCTGTTGTATCAACATCGGTGCGGATTTTTTAGTGCCCTACATTAAGCGATAACTATGGGAGTGCCGTAAAATGAGATTTTACGATCAATATAATATTTCATCACACAATGGAAGAATAGAATCAGGATAACAGCCTGGGGACGACGGAGCAGATAAGGGATCATCTTTACACCATGTTTATACTGCATGGACGTGGCAATTTCTGCTACCCTCGTACGATTTCATGTTCGGCTCTTTAATATTCACATTTCACAGGGTAAAACTGTCCTTACAGCGTAATTATGTGATAAAAATACTTTTTCAGGAGACCAGAATACTAATTTAATGTACATGTTTACGTATTCCAATACAAAGTCACTGTTTATAGTTTTTTTAATATTTTAAATGATGTGCTGAAAAATCACTAATTAGAGTGCTGACAGATTACATTAGTGACTATTTTTTGTTCACACCTACAGAACTTTTAAAAAATTTGTTAAATTCAGTATTTTTTATAATGCACACTAAATATTTTTCCCTTGTATCAATAAAATATTTTAAAATTACGTGGAAAAAATAATATTTAAAGAATTTAAATTATGATTGATGTAACAATACATAACAAAATAAAATAACTTAAAAACTTTATTTCAATGAAAGTATGATAAAAGTATAAAATTATGGATTATATTGAATTTTCACAACTATTTAATCAAGATGCATAATTTTTGATTATTGTAATAAAAATAACGTTGTTATGAATTTTAAATATGCGTGTTATTAACATACGTTTATTGGTTAAATTTATGATTTTAAACTCAAATAACTTAAATATTAGCATATGTCCAGCTTAAAACAGACAGTACAACTAAACTACCCTTATACAGATATTTTTCGTACGCGGCGGCGAGCATTTCTGGCGGATGTATTTTTCTTCCATTTTCCAGTGTTGGTGTCACGGAGCGGCACTCATTAGCACTTATAAATCTTGCGACACTCGGGCGCTCATTTCATCCCTTTCTGTGCCTTTCGCCCTTTAATGGCGCCTTTCTTATGGCGCCGGGGCCTTCCCAAGTTTTCAGGACTTCATATAAATAAAAAAAATGACGCGAGGTTACTGCCAGCGCGGCGGAGCTTCTTCATAAGTACTGCCTGATTTTTTTGGACGCCTTGCAAAATTATGACTACCAATAACGTTTTAATATTTATTTGAATAAATGGGGTACATTTACAATTATTACTTGTATAATTACTCTTACACATGAATAAAATTTTATTTTAGTTAAATTTATGTTGTGAATATGGTGATTTTTAATTAATGCCACATGCTTGTGAAGTCTATTCTAGTCTAAGTTTAAAAAAAATTATCTTTAAGGCAGCAAACACAAGAACTTTAGTAACTTCAACAATGAATTTCACAAGAGAAATACAAACAAGAGAACACGAAAACAAAAAATAACGCCAAGTCGAATTCGATTTCAGCCAACTCAAATAAACAAATCAAGCCTCGGCAAAGTTTTCATCGGTGCACAAAAAGCTCGTTTGATCCGCGTACAAGTAATGTGACGAATAACCAAAACCGAATGCTTAATTTTCTCTGCAGGATTCGCAGAAAATCACAACGACGCACCCCCTGCTGCTCCGAGCTCCAACCCCCGCGACGAGGCCAAAGAAAGGCGCAACCTCGAAATAGAAGGTTTCTGGGGGGGGGAGGGTTCCAATCGGGGTGGTGGCTTGTCGAACAGAATATAGTGCCGCCGGTGAAACTTTTTATTGGCAATATTTTTTAACGCCTGTTTGTAATTCTGGTCACACGAAACAAAAGGAGAGGCGAAGGGGCCGGGGCATAATAGACGCAGCTATACTCGGCCGGGATTAAAGCGAGCGGCGTATGGAATGTAAGTGGAAGGTGTGTGGACCCCGACTTGGACCTTGAAGTGTGGATTTTAAGTAATTGGAGTGTTTGTTTGCCATTGGGAATTTAAAGATGCTCATTAGGGTGTGACCTCGATTCTCCAAAGGCACCTAACCTACTAAGCTGCTTATATAAGTGAGAAGTCTTACTTAAGATAGATATATATATATATATTTGATATTTAAAATTAAAAAGTAATACTGAAATATTATATAAATTAACTTTATTAAATATTTAACATTTTTCATTAAAAAATTTCAATTACTTTTGTAAAATATATTTGGTTAAAAAGTAACTAAATTTAGTAACATAAATGAATTGAAACGATTTTATGATATCCTGGCATTGCTAAAATCAACGTTTTGGTAATATTTACATAAAATATATTATTACATTGGCATGAATTTCAAGCAAGGCCAATATTATAAAATGATGTTTAATTCCGTTGTTTAAACATCAGGTAATCAAAAGACAATTTCAAGCACTGCTTTTGAACAAATAACGAAAAAAAAATAGTTTTTTCGTAAATATTATGAATGGAAGTCGCTTTTTAGTTCAATTAAATGTGAAAACTTTAATATTGCTTGAAAGAATAAATATCAAAATCAAATAACGAAAATTTAATAATTTAAAACGGAATTTATAAATAAATACAACAAATGTACAAAATAAGCATAATAAATTTGTTTAATATATTTATATTAAATAAAATAAATCAAGATAAATAATAACATAGAAAGAATTGGATACACTATTAAATTAGTGTGAATAAACAAATTGGTGTATTGAAAACATAATATGTAGAACAATAAAAAATAAAAGTAAATTACCAATAAAACAAAATTATTAATAATTTATTATTAGTCATTGTTTAAAGTATGGGTGTTAACTGTATTTATTTACATCTTTAAATAATATTTATATAGCTCTTTAAATTACTATTTTCATTTTAATAAATGAGTAACAAAGACTTATCCTGAACCTTTAGAAAAATTTGAAAACAACCAAGTATTTATATGTCTATTTATTTATGTTTATTTCTAGAAGCTGCTTAAATTGAATTATTCCATCGTTCATTTTCAACAAAATTTACAGAGAAAATATCCAAAAGATACGCATATGCTCCATTCTGTTCAGTTCATTTTTTCAGTTACTTTCAGTAATTGCGTACATGTTGAAATATGTAGGTATGTTTTTACATTTTGGTTAGCATGTTTTTGGCTTGTATACACAACATCACTTTGGATTTTTCAGAACTGGGGTTTTTTTTAATATTTCAATATGGATTTGATGCTACCCGCACCACATTATTATAAGATCCTTTAACGTGGATGCGATTGATAGATCATTTTTTTACAACAACAATCATTGTTAAATTTTGTAAGTATAACATGTTGGTCTAGTGTTTTTAATTTCTTTTCTCAAATATTCTAGAATTATATTTGAAAAATATATTATCTACGTCTTTCAACAACCTTTTTTTGAATAGAGTTTTCGATAATTTTGTTGAAATAAATATGAATACGAATTTCGCAACCTTACTCAAAAATAAATTACTAATTCTTAAAATGAAAACCTAATTATTCTTATTTAAATAAATAAACTTACTTTTATACGTTTAATTTAATTAAACAATTTCAAAAAGTTATTTTAGAAAGACCAGTTTTAAAATATTTGAAAAAGCGAAATGTAATATTTGTAGCAAATAAGTTTAATAATTACTGAGCAATTCATTGACAAGATTATTTCAATTATTTATAAAAAATTATTCAGCTTTAAATAAGTTTTTTTTTGATTTGTTAGTTATGTGTCAAATAAATACTATACAATAAACATAGTTCTACAAATATATCAAATATTTATTACTGTATATAAACTGTATGAAATATATTTTTTTACTCCATTTTCGCACGATATAGAATGAAAGAAAGAGAGACAATAGCCTTGTCATAAACAAACATCACCATAAAAGTACCCCTAATATATCACATCCTATAGAATCTCCCATATCCTATGGCCGCAGAATACTCCACTTCCGGTACCTCACAATCATGAGGCTTCAACCCCTTCCCACCCCACTTGCGCCAATATGAGCTGCTCGTACGTGATACAAACTCTTAGAATATTTTTTTACCGCGTATTGAAAATCTCCCTCCTTGGACGGGTCTAACGCGCGAAATAAGGCTTTTTTTAACATCAATTCAAATATATTTTTTTACGTAAATCCTAAATGTATGCGATATTAAATATACATTCACTAAATAAGCTCCTTCTAGATTTATTGATGCAATCATGAAACATTTAAAAATATGAAAGAATACATAGTTATAAAAAAAACATTATTTGCTATTTTATTTTCTCAGTATATTGATTTATTCAATAAGAATATAATTACGCGCTAAAATGACGTCATCACCACGGATGTGTCTCATGAAATGATCCACCCGAAGTTATTTTCTGATTTTATATATACATATATATATATCTATAAAAGTTATCGAGAAGAAGTTCTCCTCCATATCACGCAGCTATAATATCGCCTGTAACTGCCCGGCTAAATGAAAAGCTTATTCTTTATTGCAGTGGCGGTTTCGATTATCCAGGGTGTGAGAAAACACCTTGGCCTGTTCTATATTTCTTGCACAGATGGCAGTCTACAGGAAGTCTCCCCTCCCACCTGCATCGGAGGCTCTATCTACTGCTGGAGATATAGCCCTTCCGGAGAAAACTACCCTACGATGGGGGGTCAGAAGACTGAGAAGGTGCACTGCCTCAAGTTAAGGGGTTGAGTAATGTTATTGTAAGTTTATACCACAAGTTGGGCAAGGGATGTATAGAATGCATCATAATAAAAATTTATACAAAATAGATAGCATGATGAAGTCTATCCCTTGGATACTATGAGTTATCTAAAGATCGCATCTTTTTTTAAAAACTCTCAAAAAATCATGTTTTTTAGTGCTTAATTTTGTTATTATTATTGTTGACGTTTAACTTTTTTGGTTTTTATATAAATTTTTATAAAATATATAAGCACATCAAGCATATACTATTATTTTAATGCAATGACGTCGCCTGGACGACTACCACCCGCGCAACTCATTCGCAGCACATGTTGCCAGCAGTGAAATATAGTAGGCGCTCTTAAATGTATTACAATTTTTGTGAATTATTTAATTAAAACACGACATTTATTTTGGGAGGTGTTTTATAAACAATTTTCAAGTTATTTTATTAGTTAGAAAGTGAATAATTTAATATTTGCATACGTGATTATAACGTATAAACATTACAAGCAAAATTTCATGAATCACAAAAAACTGAGCAACCTATAAGATGCATCTCCATTATCAAAAAGTTAAAATAAAAATATATAGGTTTTTTCAGGTAAAATTTTCATAATAAAATTGTACGCTTAGCTCATGACTCATTGAATCATCTACGTCTATTAAGAAATTAATGTGACAAGAATACCTACTCGTAATGGAATACTTTCGGCAGGCTCGGCCGTGCGTAGACTTATAGTAAGAAGAACTGAAAATATATACTAAGCCTCTCCGACCGTCGTCAATTCTGACAATTCAAAAGCTATTGTTTCCTCCGTACTTTGTCGGATTTATAAAGAAGCAAACGTAAGCCCATCACATAATAATGCTCCTAAATAGAGTGGAATCTTTGCTACAAAAAACCTCTAACACGATTCTGTCAAAATGTTTATTTCCAATGCGCAAGGTGTCATAAATTAATGATTCAAAAGAACGGATTGATTGGAATACGCAGGTAAATTTAAAATTACTACTAAGATACTACTATAGACTACGAGACTAATTCGTTAATTTTTTTAGACACAGGTGATATTCGAACTTACGTGTATTGACTATCGTTGCTACAATCTATGGTAAACCACTTGGCAGTAGAATGAGCTTGCAATCACATTATTTTTTTATTAATAACTACCACCAACAATAAATTGTCAATTTCTAATTAAAATATAATGTTATAATAACTTTGCGTATGTCTTTTTTTTAATTTAACGTCAATCAGATGCGTATTTATTACCCATTACGGGTTTATTATATTATTACTAATATGATTAGGCACATTAGTTCATATATAGAAGATGATTTAAAGAAACTTTCAGAAAAATATCAACGTGATTTGTGTGGGATTTGAACCCACATCCCTAAATGGTTGGCCTGGGCACATTCTCGATAAACGGAAGTGATTCGTTTGTACACCGGCCATGTAAGTCAGGGGATGTGGGTTCAAATCCCACACAAATCACGATGATATTTTTCTGAGAGTTTCTTTAAATCACCTTCTATGTATGAACTAATGTGCCTAATCATATTGCTTCTCAAAATAGCAAACAGTATGCGAGTCAATAAATTTTTATTCATTTGATCGAATTAATGTTAACACATTACTCAAAAAAATCATTAAAAATATATGAAAATATGTCGTGTCTCTGAAAATAAAAATTTTAAAAGCCTAAAATTAAACAGTGTCCTTCGGTTTACAGCCTTTTTGATCGGTCCACTCCAGGCGCCGGTTCACCGCGGGGAAGTTAGAGCCGGCGAGAAGACATCCCCGCCCCGCACAGATGCCTGCTGGCTTTAAACTTTTAACCTCCCCCGAAAAAAGGCACTAGCGGAGTATTAAAAGGGATTTTGTTCTTACACTTTCGGAAAAATGTGGCCCAGTTTGTCGGTGGCCTGGTGCGCGAAGCCTCAGGTTTTTTTTTAAATCAGAAAAAGGTTACCGCCCTAAATCCACCAATATTTTTTTTTGATAATTCCTGATTTATTGAAGTCTTCTGTAACAATAAAGGATATAATCTTTGCATATTTATTTTTAACGAGGTTTATCCAATAAATCATTAATTTGAGGTTTACTTCTATACATCTACCCTACTACTGTAGTGTATTTTGAAAATACCTTTATGCATTATTAAGCGGATTGGTTTGATTAATGTGAAATATTAAAAAGAAACATGATAATCAAATTTACAGATGCTTATTTCTAAAGTTAAAAATATTCATTCGCAAAATATTTATACGTTTTATTTATTCAGTACAAATAAAAAATCATATATTTTTTTATTACTTCAATAAAAGAAAAACATTATTAGTTCAAATAAAAACGAAATGATAATTCTATATACACGCATTCTGCGCAATTTTCAAAGCAGATTTCACATTCATGAAATACATACTTGGCCTTGTAATATTTCTTGCTCGGGGAGTTATCAAAATATTCCTTATAAAAGTACCTCCGAGAATTCCTTAGAAAACCCATTAGCAATGTCAGTTTGTTTTAGCTTCACACTCCTGCTGCCCTAAAACCGACTTTTCTATTACTTAGAACACACCTTTTGAACTTCACCATAACCTCAACTTTGTCGCAGAAAAGGTATTTTTATGAAACACATGTGTTTCTGTGGAGTGGCGGAGAGATTTTCTTACATCTTTTTTTTTAGTACTCTATAAAATAAAATTTGATTTGTTTGAAAACTTTGTCATAGAAATCTTTCAATCAACCTTGTCTTTTGCTCTTTTTTACCCATCTGATATGATTAAATAAGAAAAATTGAAATACACTTGAATTTTAATAATTTTATTTTTGAATATTCTACGCATCAGCCTATATTTATTATTCCAGATATATTTTGAAGCATAAAACATCAAAACTGGCTGACTTTTAAACATAAGATGGCACGCTTCTAACTTAGAACCATGACGAAGAAATTATATGTATTTTAATATAATAATGCACATTCAGAAACAAACAAAGCCGATTAGAGCTCCAATTGCTACATTATACTTTGTACTGCTTATTTACTTCATTTTTTGCAGACTCTACATTGTAGTTCTGTAAAAAACATTTGTTTACAGATTGGGTATACTACTGATTTCAATTAGATAAAAGAGCATATAACAAAATAAATAAGATTAAATAATAACCATTAAAATGTACATATCAGAAGAGATCATTCAAAGTTCTAGATCGATAAGCAATAAAAATCAACGCATCAGGAGTTTGTATGCGTATAAATCGTATGATCCCGAGATGGCCGCGTGACGGCTTGGAGATGAAAAAAACATTTTTCAAAAATCCAAACAACCTTCCTCGAGGCCCCCGGTGGGCTACCTGGGAGGGGTAAAGTTTCAATCTCCTTCAGGGCCAAACTTTCAGAGATTTATGATACAAACTTCACCTCTACTCTTGAGAATGTGGAAGTGGTCTGGTTTTTTCAGTGAAACTGGTCTGTGACCCTTACATCATAGTCATGGAGTGGAAATGACCAGCGGTCGTTCGTAAGCTAATTTATTGTTGCTTTTAATGCAATCGAATAATTTAGAGGCAAGTAAATACAAAACGAAAACTTTCAAGGCAATAAATTCTAAACTACTAAATAATCAATACCTTTTATTTAAGTAATGCTAATGAAATACAGAAGAACTATACAGTTTTATTAAAAATGCATTAGTAGCCCACGCTCTTAAAATTTAGAAAACATATCTTAAAATAATTTATCACATTATTTTCCAAGATATTATATTCGTACCTTATGTTTTCGTAATAATTTTAAATCAATGATTATATTTTGACTGTCAAACTTCGATGAGTTTTATGACAAGCGAGACAGTCAAATAATAATCAGATATGTATATCTTAATTTAAGTATACTACATACATTGAAAACTGTTACTTTGTGTTTTTAAAAAATATTGAAATATTTGTAATTTTCATATGAGATAGTAAATGGGGCAAAACAAAAAGAAAAAATTATATTTATCATCAAAATATGTGCAAACATATGATATCGGTAAGAGAAAAAGCAAGTCAACTTCAATATTACTTTAAATAAAATCAGTGTGGCAAATAGGACCCTACTTTTCTATTGGCCGGCTGGATGTCACGTCTGGGGCAATATTAACATAATTCAGACCCTACGACAAAAGAAATAAAAACACGCCAACTAAGCGAACATCCCCTTTATAAAATTGCATTTGGATTGCATATAAATCTATAAATATCAGGTTGGCTATGCATTAGTTTATCTTGGGAGTGACATATCGCTTGCTTACGAATTCAAACCGCGCTCTCTGACATAAATCATACACCGCACCCCAATGCATCGCGCTTTATTGGTTCTGCTGAATTATTGAAATTACGGGCTTTCTATAAAATATACGACCAATTTTTGTATTTTATTTATTTCATTTATACTTTGGAAATAAATACAGCTATTTTTACACAATTATCGCAAGATTTCCGAACAATAATATAATTATTTTAGATATATATAATATATGCATTTTTACGTCACACTGTTTTAAAATTCAGCAATGCAATTTATCCCAGCAAAACAAATTATTCCTGCATTTTATCCCATATATCAAAATATTTCAATATTATAACATCTTCCGTCTCAAAGTTTCGTCAGAAAGTAAAATTCAAGTATATTGTTTTGAAGATTTTCGACTAATGTATTATGCTACCATTTAGCATCAATATAACTAACCTAACCTAACCACAACTGTAAAATAATAATAAAAAACTTAGCTCACTATATGTTGAAGCATTTAACCAAATCGTCCAAATATGTCAAGTGCGTATTGAAATTTTATATTTTGTTAATATTACATCATGCAAATAGTTTTATTTTCTTTCAGTTACTTTATCAAACATATATTTGCTTCTTTCTTGAATACTACGATCTCGGTTTGGTTTTCCGAATATTTATGTGTATTTTTCCCGGTGTAAAACAAAGCGAATTCAATCCTCTCGGCAATCCTATAGTAACAACGGCGATACATCTCCGCGGCGGAGCAGGAAGGCAAAAGGAAATATTTGCTTCTTACGAAAGTTTTTGCTCGGACGGCCTGAGCCGGCACCGCGCCCGGCTAACTGTCCTCGTGGATATTCCCATAGCATTAAAACCTTCACGGGTTTTATGCACTCCTGCGACAGTAGGGAAAATAAAACCAAAGACACCCCTTGGCAATTTTAGACCCCGGGCCTTCCCGGGAGGCCTCGGGGTTCAAATAATTCGACATTCCCCAGTCGCCGACCGGCAGTGATCCCTTTATGACCCGGAGAACCTTTTTTAAACTAGGCTTACGATGTTTTTTGTTTTCTTTTTTGTTGTAATTTTATCTTCGGCTTATCGAGGCGGCTGTTTTTCGTCTGCCCGTTGAAAGAAAATCGCATATCGCAAAAATATCTCTCCTTGCCTGGGAAAACAGAATTCTACTGATTCAATTGAACCGAAAGGTATAAAAACTAATTTATGAAATGGCTGCTACAAAAAACGCAAGAATATTCAAACAATGAAAAAGATCACACTTGAAAAACTTTCTGAATTAACAAGTAAACATATTTTGTATAACAACTATTAGCTTTTTTATTTTAATTTTTACTTAAGCTTCCCCAAACTTTAGATATTCATATAATAAAAATCTAAAACTATTTTATCTAAAAATAAAGTTCAATATTAAAACACTGTCTCGTGCAAGCTTTTTTGTGATACGTCTTTATCAAATCAAATATCATTTAAGCAAGGCACAGCTGTAAACCTCTTATCACTTCTAGTCCGATTATTTAATAGTTTTCTTACATAACGATTTAAATGCCGCAAAAATCTATAACGCCTTACAGAAAAATGTAATTTGCTGACCCTTGCGCAAATATTATGGATTCGGGTATCCACTGCAAGTGAATATCAAACACTCTTCAGTCTGCCTCGGATTCTGCAGTTCTTCGTTCACATCATCTTCAGAGAAGACAAAGTACTATACGATTATTAACGGCATCCACATCCAAATTAACCAAACCCCACGGCGTTCATATGTAAATGACTGAAATAAAATGATCATTTAAAAAATTGTGACCTTTCATCTAAAGGTTTTATATGTAAATAATTTACAAAATCAATTTTTTCGTTTTTTTATTTTTGGGTCTTGATGACATGGCATTTAAAATTTGTCAGTTACAAAGTGTCATTGCCAAATATTCAGATTAACTGATTTGTCAAAAGCAAACTCTTTTTTTGTTTACAATAAAATCAATTACAAATATACTGTTATGAATCAATCCATAGATTTTATTATATAATAAACTAAAGGTTATGATAATTGAGACCGATGAAACGTTAATCAAACAAATTAAAATTAGCCTAATAAATAAATTTTAAAAATAAACCAATAATGTGTGTTGTATTTTGATTAGTGATTGATCCGGATGACGCATGGAATTATCAGATTAACTGACGGGCCGGATAGTATATTTATTGCTTGATCCTACACGACTAGCATTATTAATAATGGATATACATTTAAAATTTTGTTGCCATGACCATGTCCATGCTTAGAGTTATAAGTATTTTTGATGATGAATTAAAATATTTTATATTTTAACTAAAATAGAAATAGTTTCATTTCTCCAAGATTACGATCATAAAATATTTTCACGTGATACGCTAGACGACGGAGATAAGACTTGAAAGGAAAAAGAGTTAATAAACAAAAAATATTGTTAACTAAGCGTTTAATGTTTGTTGCTTAAATTCAAAGTATTAAAATCGCAGTGATTAGAATTCAATTATAATATTTAATTATTATGGGATTTTCTCAAATCAAAGTCGATTTGGAAAACTGCATCCACTCTAATCCCCCGTTGTCACCTGTATAGAGTTACTGCAGTATGCACACCGGGCATAAGTTGCATCCGTCCGTAACTACAACCCTTAACTAAAAAGACACCCTCAGGTGCCCTGTGGAGTTACGACTCGGAGTTGGACAAACGGTGACAATGGAGTAAGTTCCGAGGCTTGCCACTAACTACCGTAGTACTCTGAGGTCTCCTCTGGGGTCTACACTACAGAACCACACGCTACTCTTTATCTCCAAATAAATTAAATTGGCAAATTGTTCTCCGATCCAATCTAGTTTGAAAAATTTAAAACACTAAAAATAGTAACACATGATATATTAGTGTAATGGCATGTCCGTCCATATTTTCACAATGATTTATAGCAATGTTGTTTAAACATAGTAACAATAGAATTTATTGATTTTTAAAGATCTATATATCAAAAAATTACATTCTTTCATATTAATAATATTTGACTTTTAATGTTGCTTCTAAGGTATGTTAAATAATTGTTCTGAACAAAAAAAATTATCACAGATTCTTTTGTAGTCAACAGACATTTTAAAATAAATACTTTTACTAATATGACACTTGAAATGAATTAAAAATATTTTTTAGGTAAGTTAAAAAAGATCGGTGTGGCATTTTCAATGCGATGTTATAATGCGTTTTTGATTTTTTAATAATCAAAAAGTAAATCAATTATGCTTTTTTTCAAAACCGTGTGATTCTCTTAGTAGCGCATATCGTATTCAACAGTACACACCATTAAGTCCGTTAGCTCGAAAGGTCAAAAACTACAGTCCTTCTGAAGCCAAAAGAGGGCATAACAATTATCTCTTACGTTCTGAGCATTAGGAGTGATTGCTGCGAGAAGTAGACCCAGTTGTCGCTCCGGGCCGGGCCGGTACACCTCGGAATATATTACTGGCGAATCACGGCAGGCAGTTTTACTGCGGGGACCCTGGCCCCGTAAATCCACCCGACAGGGGGCTAATGAGAGGACTGCGCCCCCTCACCCCCTACAACCCCTTCACTGTATTATTTTCAAATACATACAAAAACTGCACAAACCGAGTGATTGTGTTCTATGAAAAAATAACTGGGTTTACGTATACGAGGGCGCTCCGATATGTACTTAGCCTACAAAAAAAAAACGAAAATTTTAAAAAAGTGGCGATTTAAGTACTTCTCAAAATAGTTTCTTTTTAGTAAGATACACTTGACCCAACGATGCTCCAACTTCTTAAACCCATCTGAAAAATACGTTTTCTCGAGGTCTGCAAAGTAGGCCTCCGTGGCGGCGATGACCTCCTCATTCGACTTAAATTTCTGCCCGGCGAGTGACTTTTTCAAGATTGGAAACAAAAAAAAATCGCACGGGGCCAAATCTGAAGAATCAATGGATGAGGGAGTAGTTCATAGTGCAATTCGATCAATTTGACCGTGGCGACGGCGGAGGTGTGAGCCGGTGCATTGTCATGGTGGAAGAGCACTTTTTTTTTCGCCAAATGGGCCGTTTTTTCTGCAATTCGGCTTCGAATCGGAGCCCAATAATTCGGCATAGTAGAGCCCTGTGACCGTTTTGCCCTTCTCCAGGTAGTCATGTAGTAATGTAGATCACACCTTGTGAATCCCAGAAAGCGGTGGCCATCACCTTTGACAGTAGCCGTCTACAAAAATGTACTACACAATAGTACATCTCTCTTGCGATATTAGCACCATCGGACGGTGAGGCTAAGTATTTATCGGACCTCCCTCGTATCAATGAATATTTTTATAAATAAATATGTATCTGATATTAGTGGTGTGATAATATGTATCCAAAATCGATCATCTAAAGTGGACTGCGTAAAAATTGGGTATAAAAAGTTACGCAAACGCCTACTCGTCTAATGCAGGCCAGCGCTGGGCTAATAAGGTGTCCCCGCGGGGCGTAAGGGGGGTAATAGGAAATGTTACGTGCTAAGAATGTTCGCGGTAAGTTACTCGCCCTCATTAGGGAAGAAACTTGGATATTGTTTAAGTTTAACCTTTGGAGCCTTATTGATGGTGCTCATTATTTTCGGATACTCCAGCCCCGGCCGCTGCCTATCGAGCCGGATTCGAGTATGATGATTGGACTATTATTACGGGTGCTGTATCAAATCGATTGAATTATTTTAAGGCTCACTTTAGGGTTACTTGTTTGTAAATGAGCATTACTCTAACCACTTTTTTGACTAAACTTTATATAAAAAAAGATTTACTTTGTTTAAATATATCACGTACAAAATTTAAATGTTTTTAGTAATTTCTCAATGTGTACTTAAATATTATTCAATTTACATCTATATTACAATCTACAATACCCGAATTGTGCCCACTGTTAAATAATATTGTTTTTAATAAAATATCAAAAGTGTTAATCGTGTTCTTTTTTTTATCATTTTTTAAATAAAATGGTAATTTTCAATTTTAATATGTCTAGACTCCAAAATAAAAGTTCATTAATTTTTTCGACTACGTGACATAATTAATACTAGCCGTTTTAGTATTAAGATATATACATAAAATTAATATGAACAAAAATAATATTACACGTGGGTAGTTGTAATATTCAATGACTTTTAACATGTTTAATGTGAACAGGTTTAATAATTAAAATATTTCACTGAAAATATATAAATTGTATGGCTAAATTAAATATTTATTTATAGCAGTTTTTGGGTGTACATCCTTATTTATTAATTGCGGCGTAAAATTCAAACACTGGATGAACCAAGCAGTCAGTATTTTTTTATAGAGAACAATGACCAATTACAAGAAAAACTAATAAAAGTGAATTGCTAGAATTTAACGGTGCAAAACCTTATCCCAGCGCTGTTTGCGGGAGAATTATTCCGCACTCCATTTTCCCCTTTTTTCCCATTTTCTCCGCGGAGATCTTTTATTCAACACTATTCTTTTGATTCTTGCAACCCGAAAATATAAGAAAGCCAGGAGCTATTGGAAGTTCTCGATTATTCGACTCGGAGTTTAACATCTCGGATATCAGATATGGCGGAGGAATGTGGATTTTCCGAAATATATAAGTGGCGGGCAAATAAAGGATAATCATAATATGACTCGGTTCTACGTTCGCTGTGAGAGGGCGTCGAAAACTAAAATGCACTGCCTTAAAAGGTATAAATGGAACTTATCTACGAGTATTTACAGAAGGATATACCTTTTATTATTTTTTGTTATAAATAAATAATTTTCTTAGGTCACCGTATTATTTAAAAAAATATATACTCTTCATAAGTGAACGTACAGAAGCTGTACTCTAAGCATGAAGCGCTTCAACAACGAAAAAAAAAATTCATCACTATAAAACATTAAAACTGAATGAACTCTTGTATGATAAAATATGCCAGCGTTGATTTGGTTTCTTTGGTGTTAAACTACTTAATATCTTCACTCCGCCAAAGTTTTGGTCCCCTTACTGGGACCATCTTTATAAATCCCCGAAAATAGTCCCAGCACGGAACCGACACATCGGAGGAATGAAAACAAAAAACCAAATCAACAAATACACTTCACCAATTACAAATCAGTAAATAATGTAATTAAGATCTTCTGACCTTAGATAGGTGTTTAATTAAGAGCATTATTTACATTACGAATATATAATTACGCTAACGACAGATGTCAACCGAGAGCTCCAGCGAAACCGATCGCTTCATAAATAAATAATAAAGAAAAAGCGCTCTATCATATATTACTTTAAATATTGCAATGAAATTCTACCAAAGACATTTTGTCAAAACCACTAAGCAAATGGATGTAAAATTCTCAAAAAACAGACATACTTAAGATATTATTTAAGTAGCTTGAAATATGTCAGCTTAGGATTCGCCTGCCAGGGAGGAGATTTGTGTTCCCCGGGTTGGGAGTACATGCTCTCCCATCCATCACTGGGCCAATAAGCCCACCAAATGCAGCGGATATTTTTGCAGCCCAAAATATATATATTTAGGTCGTATTCAAATCCATACAAAAAAAATATTATTATTCGCAATAAAAAAAATTTATCAGCAGAACGAAATATTATTTTGAATAAGAATAAATACTCAACCCAATATTTGTAAAGAAATTTCACCCTTCTTTTCCTTTAACGTGGTAAATTATTTATTTCATATAAATGTTTCTAATATACACACGTGGAGTATATATTATTGAAAATAGCTTTCTAGTTATAATACTAGTAAATTAAACAGTGAAAAATCACAACTTAATTTAAAAAAAAAAAAAACAAACTCAAAGATGAGTGGATGAGATGGAAATGCAGGCCAAGAAAGTAAAGTACTTTGTGTTTTGCTTTTTAAGTAGGACTTTGGACATTTCAATACATAAGCGTCCATTTTGGGTTTATTTATTTTTCCCTCTGGTTTAGGGCGCGTGTATTTTGCTTTGACAGAGTATCCCACCCCCACCCCCCGCCACTGCCCGGGGCGAACTCCTATTGGGGCCCTCTAAACTTATTCGTAATATATGCCACTTATTGACGTAAAGGAGTACATTAGGTTTATTGTCATTTGTTTTCAGTAGAGGATTAATGAAAAGAATGTTTACTGTAGTTTTCACAGAAACACAACTGAAAGAAAAATTATATTACGGAGTTGGATTCACTAGTTACGTATACTTTAATTATGACATTTAACTAAGCTTTATTCTTGAAATTCTAAATTTAAGAATCATAGAGAAAAAAACCTTTTTTTAACAGAATTTTTGTGCCAGTATATTAAGCTATTGAATATTATAGGGAAAGCAATTATTCTGGTTTTTTGTGTAAAAATGTGCATTAGAAACATTAAATGAAAATCGAATGAATACATTAAAAGTATATGTAGTGCTAAATATCAATGCAGACTTTTATGCCTAAAAATGGTTAAAACTAATCAAAATATAAAATAACTTGAACACTTATGATTTATTTATTTTAATACTGTATTTTACGGTTCATATTGAGACTTCAATCTTTGTCAAGCGCTTTGACGTGATCATCTTTATTTCTAACCTAAGTTATTATAAATTCACGTAAAACTTAAAAACCCATATTAAAAAAATTTTGGAAAATTTCAGCATTGTGCTCAAATCATTATTTTATGTAGAAACAGCTTGAACAGTTATAAAGTATAGGTTAGTAAATCAAATACACGCATGACTATTACAAACAAGCTACATTGTTATGGGTCTAGCTATTTCTTTTAATTTTTGTTATTAAGTTAAATTATTATCAGCTGCTGACGACGACGCAAATCATAAGAAATAGATAAATATAGCTTATTATATTTGTAAATACTTTTAAAAGACTTCTTCAAAGTATTATGCTAAATGTTTTATAATTTTTAGTAAATGAGTGTAATACCTGGTTTTTTTTTTACTGACGCAAACAATTTTCTTGATGATTCCAATCTCACATGTCGTCAAACTAGGAAAAATAAAAACCAGGAAAAAAACTTAAATTATTCTTTAAAAAAAATATTTTAATTGAATTCCACCAAGTACTTTTGTCAAATGTATTACTTTTATTATTTTAATGCATTCGAGAGCAATTTTGAAATTGGAATAATTTAAATTTACTTTTTATAGGGTATTCAAAAATGAGATCGCAAGGCTAATGGGTAAAGTTTAATACAAAGAACTCAAAAACTACGAACATTTGTTAAGTAGAATTCTCGTTAAATTCGATTACTAAACGTTCAAGCACGAAGTCTCGTCCCCCAGCATCAAAATAATCTCAAAACCATAAATAACGATTTACTTTAAATTACCCGATATCTAGAACTCAATCCAATACAGGGAGCGGTTACTTGGTAAAATAACGCAACCGCCTCCACACAAATCAAGAGATCATGCATCAAGCAGGGAAATCCTTTGCAGCGGTGATAAATCCCGGGCCGGGGTCGGAAGCACGGGCCTTTGTTGCGTGCAGCGCCCCGCGGTTGAGCGCTGCTGTTTGTCTTCTCTGCCTTTGCAAATATCCCTCAAGGAAATTCTTGTATTTTTTGTGAACTCGGTGTAGCGAGGAACTCAGTGGAAAAATCTCTCTTTACCCACCCTTACGTTAATGGGATGTTTGATTCACGACCTACTAACAAATCAAGACTATTGAATAAAAATAAGTCAAAATGATTAAAATAATATCACCTGCTGTAAAATATATGTAGAGCATATATGACGTTGTATAAAATAATTAAATTCAGCTGATCGCTGCTGTTTGTCTTCTCTGCCTTTGCAAATATCCCTCAAGGAAATTCTTGTATTTTTTGTGAACTCAGTGGAAAAATCTCTCTTTACCCACCCTTACGTTAATACGTTAATGGGATGTTTGATTCACGACCTACTAACAAATCAAGACTATTCAATAAAAATAAGTCAAAATTATCAAAATATTATCACCTGCCACGCAACGCTTGCCAATCGATATCAATCGTACAAATATGTAAAAACTTTACTGAAAAGAGCACTTGAAAAGTGCACGTACTCTTTGAATATTTCAAATACTAAAAATATTTAACTATATTAAATGTTTAATGTGGGTTGAGGATATATGACGTTGTATAAAATAATTAAATTCACGAAAAGCTCGCACTCGATTATTTTTTGTTCATTTAAAAAATTACACCATATCACAATTCATAATCAGATACCCAATTTTTCGTTATTATTCTTTCATTTTAAATAAATTATTAAATTAATAACCGTCCTTAATTCCAGACGCCCTGTGGTCGGGCGTGTGATCGCATATTTAAATTTTAATTCACCCTCTGCCTACCCTTGTTCGGTACCCAAAAACCTCCCTTGTACCCTGTACTTACCGTGTGTACTATGACCCACTTTCTTTCAACAAAGACGCCTGTCTTTTACTACGAGTGTTCGGATTCTTACAAGAGTTCTAAATATTGACGGAAACTCATTGACCCACTCTTAGATATATAAATTTTTATTAAAGAATAAAATTTTCTTGGTTATTCAATTTAAATTATAATAAATGACAACATGACTAAAAAAAACTCAATAACTTTTAAATATTAAAAAAAATGTTAAATGAACTAAACAAACACATAAACTAAAGCTTAAACTATTTTTTTTTATTTTCATAAGTAAAGTACTACTATTAAAATTCTAACGTAATTATTTATCTTTTATTTTTGCTTTTTGATAAATTTCAGCTCGAACTAATATTTTTATTAGTGTGTATTTTATAAGAACGACACAAATTTTGTTCATTTAAAATATTATCTACTTTAAAGCAATGTATTATTGTTATTTGTGAACGAGTTTATACAGCCTTAAATAAATACTAAGTAAAGGTTGTATGTACAAGGAATACATTATAAATAGTGGAAAGATCTTAAATTTGATAGCGCTATTAGGATAAGCAGGATATAATAGGTGAAATAAATTTGGGATTAAGGGAGAATGACTTGATTACGGGTTTGATAACACTAAATCTTAGCTGATAAGTTAAGCCCAGATATGAGATAAAGTACATGATAATTTAAATAAAGTGCTTTTAGTGTAAAAATATACAAAATCTTTAAAAGAACTTAAATAGTTAGATGTATCATCATTGTTAAAATACTTCTCTTTATAAATAAATTTTGTATTTTTTTTATGTACTCGTATTTTTTGCATATTTGCCAGAACGAATCGTTTACTAAGCAAGAAAATCTGATAGTATGAAGATTATTTCATAACACTATTTCAAAAGAATTTTAAATAAACAATGAGACAAACAGAAATCTTCAATAAACATGTGCTCCATCCTCAAAATAAATATAATTTTTTTTTCGCTACCGTTAATTTCTATAAAACTTAATATACCAATAATTTCCCAATTATCAGAATAAATAACTTTTTTTTCACTATAACCACGCATAGTGAGAAATGCCTTTCTAGCTTGAGCGGTACAGCCTGCGGCGTATCATATAAGGGCCCTTACATCACGCACCCCTTCCCGATGTCGGGTGTGAGGATCCACCCCAAGGGCATTGTTTGCAGCCCCTTCCTCCCGCTGGTATAAATACCACTGCTTTTTGCAGCCCCTGACTTCTGTCTGCATTATTGGGGAATTTACATCTTTTTCGAGGAGATTGTTATTACACCACCTGATGCTGTATTTTGCAGATTTTTTGTTGGGATACCGCTTATCAAGAAAAAACTTTTATTTGATTTTATTGAATAACGTGAATATTACAAAGAAAATTTTTCTATAACAAACATTTAATAATATATATTGCAATACTTAAAGGAATTGAACTCCACAACATTTTGAATTTACTTTTGCTTGTATTTTTTACAACTGACAGTTTTATGGAGTATGATATATAGTATTTTTTCGTGTATTAAAAAACACTTGCGCTACCGTTTTGGTTTCAAAATAATAATACAGAATAAATTTTAAATAATAAAAATATTTTTGCTTTATGTTCCTAGTTTGGTAGTACATAATTAATTTATTTTTCAGTCTAACTTAATAGAAATATCAGTGGGTTGTATTTTTTTCAAGAAAGTTGGCACCACTCCGTATATGAAATAAGTAAAAGTTGCAAGTTATGTATTGAATGGTACGTAAATATTCCAAAAGTGAACCCCGTATAGGCTGCTTGAACAAAGTTCGTCGACAATTTCTTCAAGAATTTCAGGAAACATTCTTGCCCTTGCCATCGCATGATACATATCCATCATGAACTGAATGATTTATGGAATAACTAGTAACTTGAGAAGGTTACGTACAATAATTGCCCATGTTAATATTAAAGTAATAAATTAAGTTTATATTAATATTCTACTAAACAATATACAACCCGATATCAAACTTTTACATTTGTTAATATGTTGGTCCTAGCATTTCTCGCGCAGTTTTTTTTTTCGGTTTGTTAGATATTCAATCATTTATTTACTCATGAAAGACTGGGTTTATTTGTAATACTGAATATTCAAGAAGTCTTTTTGCATTTTTATTCTGAAAAAGTTTTTATAGACGAAAAGGCTTAGAAACAATATAATTGTAACCTTTTAGCCATTTGGGTTTTTTCGTCGAATAATTTGGATAAACATTATAATTTTTAAATTTGATTTACTTCTTTATTAATTAATACGACTTGTATGGTTTATTTTTTTTCCATTTACAAGTTATAAAAAGCATAGTTGCCAAAAAAACTTATGGCTAAAGTCAAGACAATCAAAAGGTTCAGGAACAAATGCATCAATAAAAATAAAGTCTAGGGACTTGCAACTCGCAAACCTTGTTTTAAGAATCCCTTTTTACAAATGTTATCTAAACACTACACACGAAGAAATTAGCGTACACAATATAAAGTAAAGATAATGTATTTTCCTTCTACAAAGTTATCAAATACATTATTAACAATACTTTGACATTTTACCTTCAAGCAAATGTAGATATATACCGTTTCCGAGACTATAGGAGAGCATCCATATTAATAAAAATACATCAAACCGATAAATTATTCTCGCCTAATGGATTCCACCCCGAATACCTTTGAGCACCTTCTTCTCTGTTTCCCGGAATACTACTGAATTTATCCAAACCCCCCGGAGAGAAATAATATTTAAGTGTTGATTCCACCACGTAAATTATCTTCCAACAAACAGACTTGCGTAGGCAATACATCACGCGAAAGGAAGTTCCAACCGCCATTAATTTGTAGCCCAACTTTGTTACCTCGATATAACCTTTGATTTATAAATTAGTGACTCTTCAGTCCCAAAATGCAAATATTACCATTTCCTTTGGCCCGGGCCTCCCATTCAAATAATTAATATTCTTTTGCCATCACCGCAAATGATCAACCAAATGAATTTCGAATTATTCATCGTTATTACAGCCAGCGGCCGCTTTTATCCCCACGGCCTTGTAAATACTTGAATAATGCTGGTCGTTCACTCGTGTACAGATATAAAGGCTTCCTGGCAAGTACAGCCTTCAGCCTGGCTGTGTATCAGAAGACCTGAGCGCGCAGGAGGTCCTCGACTGGACGCCGGTGCGGTGTTCATAAATTGTACCCGCGGTCGACCCCTAATTAAATAATAATTGTTAAGCTTAAAAACAAACCATGACCGTCTCACTAAATTACTGAGCGCGCTGCAGGGTCCGGCGGATTTGTACTAAGTGCATGAAAAAGGACCAGCGTTGGTACTAAGCCGCTCGGAATCAAAAATAAAACATTCAGAGAAGCTTTACTGGGACTGTATTTAGTATTCTGCAAACTCAGCGCTAAGCTAGCGTGGAGTAATACATACTTATTTATTTAAACACCATAAAAACCCTTATTTATTTAATTTTAATCAATGTCTCAAAAATACTATTCGCATAATGATTTTAAACCTGAATTACAGTGTTACAGTATAAATAATATTTATATAAGTCTTATAAGTAAACTAAGTCATATGTTAAGCTGTTATATGTACAAAATATTGAATAATAATTTTATTGGAGACTTTTAGCTTCTGTTTACAATAAGATGTATATATCTATGTATCACTCTAATAAAAGTCATAATTGGGTTTTAATTTTGATAAATAGTTTAGTTAATCTACGTATATCAAACTTTAAGATATCCCAGAATACCTGTGCCTCGTGTTCGATTATGACAACCACTGCCTCACAAGACTGTCAAATGTATATTTTGTAAATCACGAGTAAATTTGGATGTTGGTTGATTTGCCACGTTCTTCTTTAGTGCAGAAAGCTACGTAGCAACATAAAAAAAGAGATCTTGATTGCTTTGCAAGCCAGCAACAACTGTCAAACAAGATAAATGTTACAAACTTTTGAGGGAAAAATTTCAAACATGTTTCTGAACTTTATATTAAATTCCATATTTACAAGTCGCCCTACCCATAAATATTCATGGCATGCTTGTCATGCACGCGGATTGTTTTAGAGGGGAATAATTTAAAACTTGTCCTAATGATGTGTCGTATAGAGAAAAAATCTTTCCACGCGTAAAGTAAAATATCGGCACATAGCGCGATACAAAGTCTCTGAAGAATAAAATGGGGGAGATATGCATGGCACGCGGGACATTTTAATTCTGAACCATGCATTCATAAAAACATCTAAAAAATTATAATATCATTTGATACTTTAAAAGCTCAAATTATCAGTACTCATTCATTGGTAGTTGTACTGCCTTTATTAACAACCCAATACTCCAGATCTAATTTCAAACATTACTTTCAACTTCTTTGAGCTGCAAATTGTTTAATTGGTGATTATTTTGATTATTGATATCATATATCAAATTAATAAAAAAAACAAAACAATAAAAAAAATCCAATATGGAATTTGAAAATGCATAATACTGATCAAATACGCAAGTTTCGCCACCTTGACTACTCTCAAACACTAGTAAAATATCATCGTAAAGTAATATACAATTCCTCAGATATATGAGCTATAGCTTTTTTACCACCATTACAAGACATTAAAAAAAATGTTTGCATTAAATATTTTCCAAATTTTATTATCACTCCACATCCCAAGCGCACAGCGAGAAATTGTAAGCGTTCGGATTTAAATTTTATTCTTCATTAAAATAATACACCTGCCATAACTCCTATAAATCAACCATCCAGAAATGATACTCGGATACGTACGAATGGTTTTGTGTACCTCCCTCTTCAAATAACAAACTGAAAGTATCAGCGTAACATGGAAATGAAAGGGTATGTGTATTACAGCAATTAGGCCTCGCGCGGCCTTACAGACTTTAAATACGAGACTCATTTAGTCTGACATACGGGGCATGGGCGTTATTAACAAATTGCTTTGAACTACCGGTGCTAATTACAATATGAAAACAAACGAGGTAATTATAGAGAAGTTTATGAGTGAAGACAGTTCGTAAACGCCGTGCGTGCGGGTATGCTGCCCTTTGGACCAAAAAAACCGTACAATGGTCATTCAAGCGAATCTCGATACACAAATCAATAACGTAATATGTAATACTAATATATGTTTAAATTAAAAACGAAAATTGCGAAATGCTACATCAATGAAATTGAGATTTTTGTTCATCCGATCTATTTATTGACATTTATTTTTATTTTGAAAACTTACTAGACATTAAAAAGTTACGTCGAAAATACAAAGGAAAGCAATAAACTCAGAAAATATTAATCCGATCTTATTATTTACATGTAGCGCCCTTGCAAATGGCATGATCCAAAGCAGGCCGAAAAATGAAAGTCATAATAAATAGACTGTGTATTCTCGGAGAGAGTTTTGTATGGAAATATTTTTTTTAAGAATATAAAATTTCTCGTCTACTTCGGTAATCTCGTAAAGCAAAGGGAAACCACATTGCGGCTTATTTATTGTTACGCTCCCCGAGTAAAACAGGACTTTTACATACATGAATCGATTATTTCTGGCGTTCTTTTTCGCGAGTTTTCCACCAAAAATATATATCCCCAGCTTTTTCACGGATATTTTCCATTATATTGCTCAATCAAATAACTTTATCGATTGTGTAATACGAATATTATTATTAAGATTTGCGGTAATCGCCAACTTTAACCGGTAATGTTATGTCTTCTGCATCACGTTACCTTGCCGTCGCCATACGTCTTATGCATAATCGTTTACCAAACTTCATCTTATTTTAAGTTCCATGAAATATTAAGAAATGTAAAATAAATGCAAATTGATAAAAAGGATTCAAATATAGGTAAGACCAGTAAACAATTTGAATAAAATACAACTAGTAATTTCTACTTGTGGGCTGCAAATAAAAAAAACTTATATTTCGACTGTTATATTATATCACGTGTGATCAAAAAAATCTTTGTTTTTTTTTATTTTTTTTAATAATAAATATAAACAGTATTATATAAGGCATCGCAGAGTGCCTGAAGGAGAGTTCTGCATTGGCTCCCTAGTGCATACGGTCGCAAGCTCAATCTTCATCTCGATCCATATGAGATGCAACCATATGTATGGAAATTCGTAATAATACTGAGGCACCTGGATGCGTACAGAGTAAACACCTTCTGCTCCCATGTGCTTCTAGGACTAGAATATTGCATACGAAAATATATATTAATTAATTTTATGCATAGATTTATATAAATAACCATTTTCTCATTAACGTTTATTTTAAAAGACATATAACACAACAAAATATTGAAAAACCGATGCCTTTGCTTAGTTTTATATATTTTGGGATTATTAATACAACTTATTGCTTTTGTATTGACAAGTGTAGTGTTATTATTATACGATATAGAATATATATATATATTCTGTTCCAAAGCGGCTATTTTTCCTGAAAGTTTGATGCCTAAACATCGAACTGCATAGCTTTTCCATAGTAAACGACTATTTGGCTTAATTTTTGATTAATTTTTCATTTAGCTACAATACATACTGATAAAAAAATAGACTAGTATTTGTATGAAAGGCGAATCTACCGAAATGAGAACACGTATACAGCACAGATGAAAAAAAAAACTGTAACCGATGCCAGACTCGTCAAGAAAATCAGATACGAGTGCCTCAAGACGACCGAAACCCAGGGAATTACAACCCACAGAAGTACGTTTGAATAGTCTTTTAACACAATTATAATGCTTATACTATTACCAACCGGATTTTTTCCAAAACTAATAATAATATACGCTACATTGCTTATATTTCGGATACTGTAGTAAAATATTTTACGACATCAATATGAAAGTCAAATACCAAGATTTTGAGACAACTGTAGTCCAAGAGATCGTAGACCATAACATGGCGCAATTGTTATACTAACACAACCACCATTCTTCTACTCTACGCAACTTATACCCATAGCTGCTAAATTGCTAATATCTCGATTGTTAATGCAAATTATTATACGATGTATGAGACAATGAACCTCTGATTGACTGAACAGTGTATATGCATGTCAATGAATAAATTTGCCGTTTTCAAACTAAAACCGCCCAAAAACCCACCAGACGGCACCAATGCCTATCAAGCAGAGCGATGACTCTGTCTAGTCTCCGAGAATATTAATTTTTTGCTTTTGTTTTCATATCTCGCAGAATTCTCCGTCAGCGCCATGCGAACTTATTTTTTTGTTTGATGGAGCGACTTGGTTTATTTGGATAATCTGTCTTTGTAATAACTTGTTTTTCCAGATGAAAGCACATTTTGCTTGTTCAAATGTAAATATTAAAGTGATTAATAAATATAGCAAACGTTAAAATATTTTAAGAAACTAAAAAAAATATATACAAATGTAAAGATTTTGAGAAAAGCCCATATTTTCGAATGTAGATTTTTTAATATTTCCTGTATGGTTTTTAAATACAATTTATTTTATATTCTTCATTTTGCTATTAAGCATATTTTATAAGCCATTTTTTAAAATCTATGTAAGGCCAGCTACGCACGTAGTGACACAACTTGAAACCGTTTTGCAATCAGCCAATAACATCTGCTTTTAGGTTTTTCTTTAGTAAAAAACGCATAAGAGGACGCTATGGGTAATTGCAAGTCGGTTGCTAGTTGTATTGCGACGTGTGTAAAGGGCTTTAATACACATTAAATTATTCAGTCACATCGTTTGTAAAAAAAAATACAAACCATTTTTTTGTCTTAAAAGTAGGTCGTGTTTAATTTCCAAAGCATGAAAAACACTAGCTTGGTAGTGGAGTAATTGAAATGCATAAATTTAAGCTGATTATTTTTTTATGACTTTGTAACTGGCAAACATTTTAATGCTCTCCCTTGAAACGCCTACAATGACTATATCAACGCGCTTAATCCGGATTAGGAATAAGGGGATTTGGTTCGCTGGATTAGGCAAAGTCCACAAAGCGTTCATCCACAAAAAATATTTGTGCTCCAGCCTGTAGGCCTCGAGAGGCGCTCTCGGACTTACACCGTGAGTCATAGTAAACCTGCTATACCCACTATGTTAACTGACTATTAATTAAAATTAACTATTATTCAATTAATAATACACAAACAACATATGTGAATAGCCAAGTGGCTAGTAGATTACAAACGCTTTTATTTCTCAGTACATTCGGATTTTAATATTTATTTCAGACATTACTTTTACAGAATCTGAAGGAACTCTTGACAAGCAAAGCACTCACAAATAAACATGTTTTTGACATCCTAGCCGTTTTGGCTATGCATATATACTATCAAGACGTGGAGTATAACAAGTTTAACCAATTTACAGTGGAAAACTATACAAAATTAGTGCTCTTATGTAGTTTATTTAAAGATCGTATTTTGTAGTAAGATGGATTGGTTTCTGAGGTATTGAGCTGTTTGAAGCTGTTTTGTCCTCCAAATTTTTAGTATCCATGCTGAGACCAAAACGTTAAAGGACAGAAATACATTTTTAAAAAGCTCAACATCCAAGAAACTAATTCATTGAATAACTACTGTCAAAACCTACGAACATACCTATTTTATTTGTAGCCATAATTTGACATTTTAGAAATTATATATTTACACTTGATACAAGTATTTCTGTTCATTATCAAAAATACAAGGAACACAACCAATAAATAACCAGAACAGACATTAAATTTTGGGACTGTTACATCCTTCACCGTCTACCGGTAATTTTAATTAACGTTGTTAATATCAAAATCCACCAGGCCAATTAAAATCGCTGTAGGAATTCAAAAATTTGTAACAACACAAATTACTGTAATAAAATTATTATTAATTAAATAAACTTTGATTACACAAGTAACGGATAGATCGTCTAGGCGTGAATTCATCCAAAAAGTATTTTAGTTACACAACAAATACCAAAACGGGTGGACCAACATATAATATATAAAATATGGATAAGGTATAATAATGTGATGTTAACAGAGTTAGGTCTTCGCTTTTGTTTGGTAGATTAAAGATACTTTTTGATATTAAAAATTCGTCAAACGTCAAAATTAAAATCAACTGGAGGAAAAATTATGAATTTTATAATTAAAATTTGATATTAACTGAAGATAAAAAGGGTAGAGCAAGTGTGTAAAATATACATGTCTAATTTTTAGAATTTAATCTAGAATATTTTATGGTTTGATTAGAAACGACGTCATGCTTGGGTATTTTACATTATTTATTAAAAAAAATATTTTTGACATTAGATTACATACATTATTTATGGCGAAAAAAATTCACTTGTTAATTTATTGTACTGTAATTTTGTTAGTTTATAGATAAAAAATTAAGACGATATATAAATTATTTCTAGTTAAAGAAACTTGTGTTGATGAGATAAACTAATAGAATAGTTAATTTATACTTTAATATTTACAAAAAAACTTTTAATTTAATCTTAAATGTGCAATTTCTTTAACATGCCATAAAATGCTCAATTTCATATTAAACGCGAATTCAAATTAAATAATTCCTTCTAGATATTTTTCCACTTCAGAAAATGAATAATATTTTCACATTAGGCTTCACGTCGAGTTATAGACGCAAACAAGTTGTAATAAAATATGGCCAAACGTGCGTCTGTCACATTTGAATGACAAGTCAAGCGGCTGCTCAGCGGCGAAATCTCCGAGCCACCATCAAGGAAAACTCTCAAGATATAAGAGAATACAGGCCTAAGTATATTTTTTCTCTCCGTGTAATAATAAATAATTCACAATGTTTTTTGGATGCCGCAATATCAAAAACATCTTATAAAAAAAAAAACACTGTAGATTAAATACTCACAGTGTAAGTCGTTCTATAAATTTTTCAATTCTTATGGAAGCAAAAAAAAAGTGAATTGCTTTGTTTTAGCAGTATTTTATGCGAGTACATCCTCTATCACGGTTACTTTGGATTTTTTTCCCATCAACAGAACTACGAACAGGTCAGTTTCCATCCATCTCGCCAGCCCCCATTCTTTCGGTTTTGACCTTTGCCCTTCACCTTTTCAAAGTTTTCTTCCAACGTTTTTACTTTCTATATATCCTACCTTTAACATTTTTCTTCATAGTGATGTAGAATATAAATAACACACGTTAACACATGTATAATTCATAAAGCATTAAATGTACGTAAAATATAAAAAAAACACTAAATTTATAGAATTTCTAACAAAGAATAGATGTTCATTGGTTATAATCTTACATAGTTTATTGTTTAATTGCAAACACACGCTAACGCCATCGGTTAGAATTGACAATTTTTTTCTAATCGTGATATTTAAGCACAGCAATAGAAAGGCAGTAAAAATATTATTAATATTACTTTTTAAAACTAATGTACATTTTCTGAAATGAGTCAAATTATCTATCGTCCTGAAGACTTCTGTTTTAATATTTATCAATGGTCAGAAAATACTAAGTAGGCAAAAACGAAATGTTCAAACAAAATCCACAGTAAAACCAATAGAAAAGACTCTATTGAAAAGTTATTTTTATTTTTGATTTAAAATTATTTTGAATGGGTTTTTTTTATACAAATAAGATACTTTGCTGCAGTTACTGAATATAAGCCAAATAATAAATTCGCTTCGTTCTTTTGTGCGGGTTGTTTGTGCTCGGCTCTCAGTCACCTCGTCGGGATGCTCTCGGTTATTGCCAAGTGGGAACTCCGTAGTATCGTTCAGGAGATAGCATACGTAAATATTGGTAAGTTCTCGGTTTAAATCTCATTTGAATCGATTTCTGTCGCGCTCCGCTATTGGTCACAGCCTCTCGGCTTACCCGAGGCGACGCTCTATGCTTATAAAGAAGGAAGGAAACTTGCTGTAGAATAATCTAGAATATAATGGAAACCCGCTTCTTTGATAAATTGCCACTACTCTGTAGATATTACAGGTATTTTGTAGCGTGCTTGCAATATTATAAAAATAAAATTAGTTCAAAAAATATTCTAAAAAATTAAATTCATTTAAAGTGTATTTCTCAATATTCTCGACTTAGAAAGTAATTGTAGTGATTTTATTGTAATTTATATACAGGGTTTGTCGGGGAGGTATGGAGTAGGCAGGAAGGTATGGATGATTTGAAATAACAGTTACACGCTTATTTTTCAACGAAACTTAAATTTCAGTTCATTTTTGTAATGGCAACATCCAAGTAACACATTAAAAAAAAAAAATTTAAGTGAGTGTAAATGTTATTCTAAATCACCCACACCTCCCTGCCTACTCCATACCTCCCTACCAAACCCTGTACTAAGCGTTTATTATATTTTACTTTAACTAACCTAAATATAAAGATTTTACTATTTCTACCTTGTCAAAATTAAAATATTGATTTGTTGTTAAACAAATTTTATTTTCCGACACCAATGGAAGAATATATTGCTTAGATCAAATTTTTCGACGTATAATCCATATTGGCAAAATATTGTGCCAAAACTAAATCTATTATATATTTCATCAGATAAATCTCTGTTTTGTGTTCTTAAAACTATTTCATTTCAAGGTTTGCATCAAAAACCGCAACCCCGTATTCAGCTCCACTAGACCGCGAGTGGTTGAAAGTTCCCAAATTAAAGAGGCGGTGACAAATACTTATGAGGGGTGGATATATAATGTTACTACTAAACCTAATATGAAAAATAAGACTATAAAATAGTTTATAAGCAGTATTAGCCTGAGTCTCATTTCTAGTGTATTATTTATGTTTGATATGGATAGCTTTATAAATATCAAATAATTTAAAAAAAAATCATATTTTAAATTAAAATTAGCATAATTTTAATAGGGACCTTAATTAAAATACTCAAAACGGTAAAATATTAATAAATTTATATCCATCAAAAATTAGGAATTATTTTCTTAATAAATTTGTAAAACACACTTACAAAATCAATTACGAAATAGATGGGTTGAAACCTGAGACTCAAATAAAATTTGTTTTAACATTTTTTTTGTATTAAAGATTGCGTCGAAGATTTATACGTTTTCTTGGAACATTTCAACAGTATTTCATTATTTCGAAGCGCTTAATTAAGTTCAATAAATCTCGGGTTCAGGTTTTAGCGAATCTTGAGGCGGAGTGTATCTCCGGGTAAACCGCACGCCCCGGTCGGGGGCGACGCCATGAACGAAAACAAGATTGGGCAATCTGTGCTCCTGGTAGCGGCGCTCGGTTGGTGCAGACTCCATAATTTGATTTCGTCTTTTTCCAGTCCTTCGTCTCTTTCCCCCTCAACCCTTCCCCCGTGCCGTGACAGTGATGGCGTTACACCTGCCGCGACCGCCGCAACACTCCGCTCCCATGGTGCCCCCCCGTGATACACACAGGCTGGCAGAGTGTACGCGAGTTACAGGAATATTTTTTTTATCCCTGGGGGAAATTCGGGTGACGGCTTAAGGTATTACAAAATAGTCTTTCGGATTCGAGATGAGCATTATACGTATTTGGAAATTCAATCGATGGAAAAGTCATGTAAATATTCAAATGCGATCGGGGAGTGAGTTTTATCGAGAAGTTATATTTACTTTGTGGGAGATACCAAAAAAATATTTCAAAAAATACATATATTGAATCGTAAATATCAAATCGTATATTTTATATTCAATAGTCTTTTTTTTTACCGTGTCACGTTGTATTTGATTTTAATTCACAAGGAAGTTTGACAGATGTTATTGAATATCAAAAATAAAATGACATGATGTATTAATTCATTTCAATACTTCAATGCTAGCAGCACCTTCAAAATTTTAACGGAAAGTTCAGCTTGTTTTTGTGTAAGCGATTGATTATTTTGAGAGTATTATTAGGTTTGAATAAAAGTTTGGAGTGTATTTGATAAATGAAACCTCGGAATACAATTTACGCTACAACAAATTTTGCTTTTGAAACTCGCTTTGAAACAACAAAAATATTACATTGCCTACCTACACGCAAATAACAATTATTCTGTCTTAGAAATTAATACCTCAAAAATTATTTGATGAAATTTAATAAAACATAAAAACACCTTCTGAAATAATTTTAAATGATCTAATATAGGTTATATTGAATTTATTTTAAGTAAATTATATATATATATATATCTAAAAGCTGCCATTCTCCCCCTAAATGAAAAAATCTATTAATACACGCTACAATTGTATCGTAAATTCACGGGAATTTGAGTGAAGACTTGGTAAACGAGCTTTGAAAACTCAAAGCTATTATATTGTTTCATGGATACGCGTAAAATCAAACACAGGAATCACAAAATTTAAAGAATTAACCAATTACGTAAAATACGTGGAGTATAATATTTAAATTCATATATTCTAAAAATTGGGTGTAATATTTATTTGACTTTCATAATAAAAAGCAAAAATAAAATAAAAAACTGTCTCTTTTGATTTATATCTAACGTAGAAATATTAATAAAAAAAAGACTTGATAACTAAATTAAATACTACAAGACCGGCATTACACGAGAATTCCTCATGCTTCATACATTGTAATATCACAATATTTATTCTTCTGTGGAATCGAAAATAAACATAATTGAATACGTCACCCTTACTTTTATGTCTTTATATAATTTTCGTGCGTATGATATCTTTGAATATATCAATAATACAACAAATTAAAAATTTCCACAAAAATAATGCTACATTAGGAAAATATAACTGTACCCTATCACTCTGGTATATTTGATTTTATGGCGGTTTTCGTGATAAAAATGTTTGTTTACATGGAGCTAACGTTCATAAAAGTAACTTTTCAGCTAATACTATAACATTCAACTACATTCCATGCACATAACATACATTTTCTATATTATTTAATGAAAACACGCCGGTAATATATCGACTAGTCTATGTGTATATTTATTGCATAAATTTATTAATGTTTTATATTAAAAAAATTAAATCTACAAAACATAGATATTTATTTAAATACCCGATAATGTTTTAGGACTTGATCGAAAAAGCTCAATCGAAGCATTGAATTGTCGCGTTTCCAGTAGGGGTCTAGGCCGGGGGCGGGCCTCTACGCAGCACCCTCGCCTCATGGGCCCCCTCGCCTCCGCCCCCTGGAGGAATGGGGCCCCATAAGCGGATTGCGGCCAAATTGCAATTTGAAAATATTTTCACATGGCGTTCCCCGGGCAGACCAGTGGAAAATTTTAAATCGCTTTGAAGCTGTTTTTTAGGCGGGGATGTTTATTGTGGCGCGATCCGCGCGGTATCAAGAAATCAACGTGGATGTGTTTTAAAACGATTTTTTATCAAATATTTCTGATCATAGAAAAAACTCAATAAAAATATTAATTTTCTTTTTGACATCTACCTTATGCTGCTAAATCAATGATAATGAAACACGTCCTATACTTACACCGACTTGAATTCATTTTCAAGACTTAATTAACAAAGTATGTCTATTTTTTGGATTGAATGTCAATCAAGTGCGTATTTATTACCCATTACGGGTTTATTATATTATTACTAATATGATTAGGCACATTAGTTTACACATAGAAGATGATTCTGTTTAAAAAGTCCAGTGCTTGCAAATCTGGTTGGCTTGAGCACATTGGTTCATATGTAGAGTATGATTGTTAAAAATTCTCGATTATTGGATGTGGTTCGTTAGTACAATGGTCAGTACACCAGCCATGTAAGCCTGGGAATGTGGGTTCAAAGCCCACACAAATCACGATGTTATTTTCTGAGAATTTCTTTAATCATCTTTTATGTGTGCCTAATCATATTAGTAATAATTTACAAAGTCACTGAAGTTTTTAAAAATATTTTAATATTAGACATTTAAAGTCTAAAAACATGCAAATATTTAAAAAAAAAAAAAAAAATACGGCTAACTACTTTCCACATTGAAATAATGAGTTAAGCATTTAAGCACAATTAAGCATTAAAAAAGAGAACTTTATAAATGGCGATATACAACATACCATAAGTACCATATTTAATTATCAAATACCGCGCCAGAATCTATACATTTATTATACCTCTAACTCTTCGAATTGAAGACATTTAGCGTTCACTATAAATAATTACACAATAAAAAAAAGTGAACAATGACCACCGAAACCTGCACATTTATCATACCACAAACTTTTCAAATTAAGGGTATTCAAAGTTCACAAGAAAAAAAATATCACTGAAGAGGTGAATCTTTTGAATTGCAATATACACAAATTCCCTAGGACCTTAAAAAATTATTATATCACAAATTCTTTAAATCAAGAGCATTCAACGTCCACGATAAATATTAAAGCATTAGAGAGGTGAACCTCCCAAATGGCGGTCTCCGCACAATGGCTGTGCCGCTAACTAGGCACGATTGTTTGGAGCCCTCGCCAGTCAAAAGTGCGCTTTGTGGTCCTGAAATGCACGGAAAGGTGCATAATAAATGAAGGAGATTGCATCTCCTGCGAGGGATGCGCTCCGCTAGATTATAATGTCGGATCGAGGAGAAAACTTGTTTTAGAGGTTTTTTATTAGCTACTTGTTCTGAATACTAAATATTCTGTGAAAATGTATTTATGACTTCTTATTGAAATACTAATTTCATTTTTTTTTTTTTAATTTATAAACATGAGATTTCGAATGAAGCTCCAGTTTCTCAGATTCAAATATCAAATTATCTCTATTATGATTTTTTTTTAAAATATTTTTAAAAAATCACACACTGGAGATTATTTTTTAATTTTTATCTCAATCAGAATTTCAAATAAACAAGGATTGTTTGTTGTAAAGTCTCTTAAAGTTATTTCACATTGAAATCAAATCTATTGCATGAAAATGACCATGTGTTTTTAAATAAAAGGTTTCTTAGCTTTTAAATATATAACATCATAATAAATACCTATATATGCGTATGCGTATACACATGAATTGAAAAAAATCGATTGACTTAGCGATAAAGACCAATAACACTTGTATGACTTTAAAATTACGAAAAAACGATAGCTGTTGATCGAAAGACTTGTAAAATTAATATTATCCTATATTTAAACAACAAACATAAAATCTAAATGGCTATGAGAGTAAATTCATTTTTGTTTGTAAACGCTTTCGCTCTTCAAGGGCTTCTTCAGTGTCAAAAGCCTTTGAAATATCTCAAGTCTGAGGAAACCCTTCAAAAGGCAAAAGCACTCGCAATCAAACACGATCGTAATCTATTAGGTATTTGGCTTTTAATATTTGTGGTTGAACTGGTATTGTAATGAATGTAAAAATATACGATAGAATCGAAGGTATGATTGGTGTCTTTACGTGGACATAAATAAAATGCGATGATAAAGAGCAGAACTGAAATCCCCTACATAAACGTCCAGGGTTCGTGTTTCTGTTGCCACTCGCTGGCGGCAGTCATCTGCAAACACTCCAGGACTTAAGGACTGGAAAAAAACGATTTGGAATTACGCACAAATCAACGCCGAGAAACCAAATCATTCTATTTGAGAAACTTTTGATACAAGCGCGCTAGTATTTTGGGGGTGAGAGTTCAGTCAAGCTTTAATCCATCTCTGGAAATTCCTACTTTTTAAACCGTATTTTTTTATTATAACATCAATACTAATTATCAATGGAATCCGTCATATTGTAAAAATATCGGTCTATTATGCTTAGCAAAAAAAAAACGATAAAAAGCGATTGCTTAAAATTTTTAAAAAAGCTTAATTTTAATTCTTACTGATATAGTCATTACTATATCACAAAAGTTTATTAAGAAATAGATATGAATAGACGCCAATTCAATAAAAATTAATTCATCTTTAATAACCAAATTAATTATTTGAGAACTTAGTACACGACTTTGAGCACTGAAAAGATTTTTAAGTATTGTATAATCTCTATTCATATATGTACATAAAATATACTGTAAACACAATAAGTCAATTTAGTTCTATGTCAATATTTTGAAGTTTCAATGTTGACTGGATTAGTATATTAATTGATTTATTTTATTATTTGTTTTCCTGTCTTCTTCCGAAGTAATTTAACACATATATAAACGATCAATAGTAAAAAACGTTTCGATCACACTCTCAAAGTTAAATTAATAAGTACCGTGACATAAACAATAAACATTTAATAACATTAAGTAAAAATCGATTCCATTCATTGTTTTACAGCTACACAAATATCTTATTCAATGTTGTACTTAAAGTTACTTTGTAACTTAAAACGCCGCTATAATTGTTTTATCAATAACAAACCGAGTCATCAATCTCACTAACGGCTACAATAAACGTCACAGATTTCTAAACACAACGCAGACTTAAAAACAATAGTTCTTAGCACATACGGCTGTACGAGTATTTTTCACTGGCGTGATAGATAGCGGCGGCAAGTTGTGACAAGGTGCAGGCACCCAAGCCAGCCACTTCATCAACGGGAAAACCACTAGTAAAATCACAGCCACATATGGTTTATGTTAAAAATCTGATATAATCTGTACCGAGGATTTTCTCAGAAAATTTGTGAACATCGTTATATAAAACTCGCCTCTGTATTGACTCTGCGACACTATAAGCAAGCATACTTCCTTCACTGATTTCACTTTTCACTACACTGCTATGTACCACAGATTAATTTTTTTTTTACACAAAAATATGTGTATATGTTTCATTTTTTATAACTTCACGCGTAACCACGTGCCTTTTAACAAGTAATGCTCAATCTCTTGCTCTTTGAACAAGTTTTCATAGAGATTAGCCAAAGCTTTTAGGTCCAAGCTCAATGGCTTGTTTGTAGCAAGGACTTGTTAAATGGAGTTTCAAGTTTCTTACCGCGTAATATTTTTGTTAATGTGTCAATTGAATAAACAAAACACTGCTTAACGTAATAATTTTGTACAAAATAATACTTAAAGGTATCAAAAGCTTGTATTAGCAAAAACATTGAGAAATGGATGTTTCATGCATTGAAGTATTCAAAAACAAAAATGTATTATTAAATAGAAAAACGAAAGGTTCAGATATCATTATTACAGATTTTTTCTGAATTTATTTATTAATTGTTTTTAATATTACTTATTATGAGTAAATAATTCAATTTTTCTCTATTCATGTTCATATGTATGACTAAAAAAGTTTCTTAATGTATTACTTCTCATTAATTCTATCTCACTACATCAACGCTATGTTTATTTACAATAAAACTCACGTTATATTTTTTACGTGATTTATTTTTAAAATTCTTCAATATATTGAGTAATTTTTGTAAGACCATTCGTTGAACTTTCTCCACATTTCTTCGTTATCTCACTATTAGGAACAACCACATTCAGCGGGCGAGGTCGAGGGCTCAGATAGCATCCTGAACTTTGTATATTCATCACTCAACTGGGTATCGATCAAATGCCGACAACTCCTCGCGGTCATGAAGTTCCCGAATATCATACGGCAAGTGAAAGCCTCGCCCAATTACAGCCAAGAGTCAACAACTATCCGCCCAGAAGCTGAAGCACTAAAAAGACTTTGATGTAAAGTTGAAGACGTAGAGATGAAGGATCAAAAGACTGAAATTGCGAGCTGAAATGCAAAATCGCAAGTAGTTAAAAACTTGGATAACTGCACGAGTAGTTTTAGAAGTTGATTTTCCATTTGTTTTTTTTTTTTTCAAAACTTAGCAAATCCAATCATTTAAAATAATAATTTGTTTTCTTTATTGTTCATATTGATTTGGTCGTTTAAAACATTTATATCGTGAAAACTTACTTTAGAGATAAATATCAGTAACACTGTTGTGTAATCATGTATTAATGATATATATATCGACTATTATAATCTTTCTATTTTTCACTTAGAAAACCATGGACACTGACTCAGCATGAGTATATGCTCATTGAAACGGTCGCCAACCTCCTCTGAGGAGAGGCACTTGAAGAAGAAGATAATCTTTTACGACACTGGTAGAATTTCATGCATAATCTAGTACCTACTAATCTACATGGACTAGAAATAAAATGGTAGTACAAACACAAAAAAATACACATAAAAAAGATAGCATAGACGGCATCCAAAAACTAATATTTTTTAATTTTCACAGGTTTGAGTTCAATGCATTTTTATGATAAATGTAGAATATCTTTTCAAATGGGGTAGAAGTTTGTCGTCTGTAAAAAGTAGAATTTTATGTGACGTCGTAAGATTTAAGTTTGAAAACTTTCTCATATTTGTACTGCTTTTGTAGAACATCAACAAGCGGCGTTGCTGAATTTACTTTCAAATAAAAATGGCAGACTGCACCGCAGCTAAATCATTTCATTCAAATCTTGTTAACTTGTCTACGGTCTTGAAGCTAGATAAACATGTCATATTATATTGTGATACGCCAAAAATTAAAAAATATATAAGTTCAATCTTAAGACTTATAGAAGTAATTTATTTAACCAAAAACCATTACTAATAATTGTGATAGTCAAAACTAATATTTCAACTATCCGTTATTGTTAAAAAAAATGTATTAATTGAATTGAAACCAACAAATGATTTCTTTCTTTTCTTGTGCGATAATTTATGTATATAACCTGGTAGTAAGTATTTAGCTATAATGCATATTAAATGAGCGTGAAATCCTAGACTCGAAACGGAATAAAAACAAATCTTCAAAAAAAATTACACCACAGCTTTATAAACAATAAATGTTTCATACGTTGCTTGCTTTATCTTCTTCTCATCATACAAAATACTGCAGTATAAGTCGTTTTTTTATTATCTGGGATTATTGTTTCATACTTGAACACGTAAGAACTAAAAATCGTTTCGTAGAATTTTTCCCTCCATGCCTTGTACTTGATACGATTTAATAGACTAGTACAAAAGAAATACAGATAAAAAATATTTAATTCGGGATAAGAACTCAAATTGCTTGAAGGGAGATTGCTGAGACTTTGTGCTGGCTGCTGTTGTTGTCACCAGTATTGGCGAGTACCTGGTATCTGGAAAAGCTTCGCTAGTGGCAGGTGCCTCGGGCTAGAGAGACGTTTAACGGGGGATTTAATTATCTACCATTCAATTACTGAAATTGTACCCTCCAGTTGTAAAGCAATTAGTTTCTCGTAAGTATAAATAAACTTAAGGGTGCTTTTTCCAATTATTTCCGTCTCGGATATTTATTATTATTTTATTGCGAAACTACTTCTAATTTACGGTTATACTATAAGCCAATACTAGATATATATGTTTGTGTGTGTGTGTATGTAATTTTATATACATTTTTTATATTATATATATAATTTAAAATTGTTGTATTGTTGAGACTACGGCGGAGACTCGGAGACTCAGTGGCGTACTGGCTGGTCGGATTTATGTATTCTGTCCAGTGACGCCCGCGGTAATGCGGTCCCGGTACAAGCGTGCATCAAACAAGCGAAATAAAATAAATCTTGCCCGGGCTTTGGGATGACCATTAGTGAAACGGCCAGTGGCGGCGGAAGATATATATTTTTGAAAATTTACTAATCCAAAATATTTTATATAACTTAGGATTATCTGTTTTATTTCATTCAATTTTTTTAAAAATTCATAAAATTATAAACAACTAAACCGAAATTTGAATAATTATGCGTAATCGGTTTGGTTTGCAAACATTTCAATTTAAACTGTTATTGTTATCTTGGGAATAGTCACTGCTATTTTAAGAGAAGAATAATATTTTACGCTTAACTAGAAGAACGTCCTAGTTCAACAAAACTATAACTACTATTGACCAAGCATCTTTGATAAAATTCATCATTGAATTGAATGCATTATTTGCTACCTATGTATTAAATAGTTTTATAAACACATAAATACGTACCAATAAATGTTAAAATTGTTTAACTCAGAAAAAAAAATCATCAATATTACCGAAAACAGAAAATGAATTCTTCCCTTGACTCCCCGCCGTTCTTTAAACTTTCGTGTCCATTCCGGAAGAGAACGCCGGACCGAAAACAGAAATCCGTTTATTTCCGTTGGGCCTTCTCCCTCGCACGTCTCAGTCGAGAATCTAACGGGTGCGAGCAGGACGGGGCATTTGACTGGCGTCTTTACTGAGCAACTTGCAGGCTCAATTGGGACGACTTGCAACACAAGTGATCGGATACGGAGCAAGTCGCCTGCAACAGTAGCCGCACTCTGGCGTGGTCATTAAAAGAGAGTTCTTTCTCTGTAGACTAATAGGCCATCAAACAGTGTACTTAAAGTTTAATACAAAATAAACAACACAATTTTAACTAAACAGACATTTTATATATAATTCTTATTTTTTTTATATGTGTGATGCTACTTTAAAAACCTGAGTATTTATGTAAAGGTCAGGTACAATAATTAGTATTCAATTTTGCAATACACTAAGGTACCTCATATAGGTGGGGCCAACATAATGTTTACTATCGCCCCTTAATATTCTAGTAAGTATATAATTTGAAGATTCGTCTGGTACACTTTCCAAGAATCCTAAACATTTAAAAGTCTTTTTTTCAAATGGAATTAAAAGAATAAATATAAACCATGTGCGTCTTATTAATTTAAAAATTTAAAAAAAATAATAATTATCAAACTTTGGTTTTGAAAAGTCGCCATTTTATACAATTTTTTAACATCTTCAAGATTTTATTTGACCCTGAAAATGGATGTTAATTAAATAATAAAAAAATAGATAAATATAATTTATAGTTTTTTCAATACTCTGTAAAAAAATCAATTTTCGATATAGAAAAACAAAGTGACAATTAAATTAATTAAATGACACGATTTCGCCAGGTAATGGACTGAATGTGGTGTCCGGTTGGACACCAGAGGCAATTAAATGGCTGGGAGCAACTGCCTTAAGGTTGGAATTGTAAATTTTGACTGGTGAACTTATATTGAAAATATATTTAGTACAGTTTTCTTTTCCAAAATATTGAATACATATGCCGATTTTTTAAACTTTGAATTCAGTTTCAGCCAACTGCTTTGATTTGAAATTTAAAAACCTCAAATTGATTTCGTTGAAGGTACTTTCAATTTAATATCGCATCAAACATATCTACAAGCAATTTAAGTAAAAAAAATCAAAACCCAAAACCGTCAGAGATATTTCAATTTCATAAAAGTACAAAAAGCGTGGTATGATTGTTTTAAAAAATCTCAAATCAAAGTGAGGATCAATGAAAAATTCAATTTGGCGAAAGCCCGTAAAGTTTTCATGAAAAAATTTCGGGCAAAACATCAACTTTGTCAGTGTACACAGTATCCGGAAAATCGTTGAATTCCACGCATTTATTAGCCCTCGCGCAAAATTTGGTTAAATTTTAAAACATTGCTTAGACAGCGGTTTTCCGACGATATTTTCCTGCGCTAGAAAATGACTCAGAATGTACGGGAAATTCTTGCAGCATCAAATTTTCGAGAAACTCAAAGCCTTGAATGCTTGAATTAAAAGTACGATTTATTGCATAAATTATTTTATACGATTAATCTTTTACTGTTCAAATATCCGTTAATGTGTGTTTCATATTTTTCCAGTGTCAAATATTTTTATCGTTAAGTATTTTATTCCGACAATTGGTCATATTTTAATGTTAAAAAAAATAAGAAAGTCTCGTACACTATTATAATAATTTATATAAGTTGAAAAGTGTATTAAAATATTTACTTTCAGGTATGCAAATTTATTCATAATGTCGATTTTTTTATTCTGATCTACATGTTTTAAAAGTGAACTAAATTTAAAGAATAATATGTATTTTTTAGCTAATTCCATAAACTCTAAGTGTATTCTCATGTGATTTGACATGTTAAAAGTAAATTTTATCTATACATTTTTTTAACTACAAAACTTAATACCATTTTGGTACCATTGAAAACTTACTTGCATTATATGTGGTTGAATAACATATAATGACTATATTCATCTAAGTAAATGCATATTATATATATTTTTTTATGAATTTGTTCTGAATAGAATGTAATTTCCACGCTGAAATATTTATATACCTGATTCCAATGTAGTCTATACTGATTTAACTTCACTTAAAGCAAATGGTACAATCATTTCGTACGTAACATAAATGACTTTAAATTTTAACAACCCTCAAATACGTAAGCCAGGAAACAAAACAAAACCAAAGCACCCACCGAGCTTAGATGTATGCGGGTTTAACAAAAAGCTTTTGTTTATAAGCCAGCTATATACACCCACGTACCCACGCTGGTACTTTGTAATGTCTGGAGAAGGCTTTCACTGTTCTTGCTTGGGGTGGTCCCTTGCTAATAATTGTGAGATGGATTTCACCCGAGTATCCATCCGATCGAAAAAGGTCCAATTATGGTTATGCGAAAGTCAACTTGGATTCAAGGTCAAACTTGAATTTATGGAAAGGTCATTAAGTTCCTTGGTTTCAAGGACAAACGAAAAAGCGTTATGAATAACCTACGATTTTCAAATAATGCCATGAAACTCGGGTTTCCTGCTATCTTTAAAATATGACTTGTAATGTTTTAAACTAGGAAATCTTATATACTTTTATTTGTCAATAAAACATGACAATTAATAATTAAATGAAATCAAATATACTATTGATTTTAATTATATAATAAATATGTAAGAATTGCAAACTGATGATAATTTCAACATAAATTTTTTTTTTATTTTGATCCATAAAAAATATTAAAATGTTATTTAGAGTTTTTAAATAATTTCTTGGCTAAATAAACGTATCTGAAGCGTAAGTGATTCTTGAATTTAAGTCCAAAATGCAAAATTATTAATCGTAGCTTTATATTAAAAATTATTAAAAACAATTGGGAATAGCCATGGATGGATCATCAGATCAAATGGGCTAGCTTCAGGGATATCCCTGAAAATGTTCCAAGCATGAAGAATGAAACGTTGGAGTAATATATATACCCTAAGTAGCGCAATACCCAAGTAACCGGATCAACTCATAACATCAGCTGCCAAAACCTACGAATATAGAGACACTTACCAGTTTGTCTCCCAAATGACGCACAGTACAGGGCAGATACACGGTCTGGCCCAGCATGACGAAGACTTCTGTATTTATTGATTCATCAAATACAGGCAGCTGCTTTGATGAGACTTCCTTTTGTGATTTGGCCGCTTCTCTCGCTGGATGACTCCATGAATATCCTATAAATAAAGAGAAACTGAATCAATATAACGAACAGCAGTAGGACGCGCGACAGCCGAGGCAACACACAAACAGTTTACTTTCATATTACTATATAAGCAGGCGGATATAGAACAAACAGCTAGGATGTATAAAATATTTATGCTTTATTAAGTTTATAAAAAAATATTTTTACTAAAAATGCCAAATATTTGTAAATATGATCATCTTATATAAAACATTTTTATCTTGTACATATCAAACTAAACGTTCGTAAAATTAATACAATAATGTTACTAATGCCAAATTGGAACTACTACAAAATTAAATTAACAACGCATTTTCAATCATGAGGTGATTTTTATTATTGAAAGATGAAACTTTAATGTCAATCAAATATTGAATGATAACTATTTTTTTAAATAACGAAGTGTATTTTTTCTGACAAAATCGTGAAAAATAGAACAATATGTACCCCGAAACTCAAAAATAAATAGCCCATTAGCTTTCATTGTTGGTTTTCCTTGCGAAGACTTCTAAGGTTGATGAAGTTTACCGGAAACCTACTTCTACGTTCATAAATCGCATCATTTCCGGCGCTCAATCTAGCGGTTTGAGAGCCGTTCCTGTAAAATCTCCTTGAAGACTAGTTGCTGAAAACCAACAGCTACTGTGTTTTTACAAAGGTATCACCGAAAAAATAGAGTCGATACAGTTTATTTTCTCATAATTTTAAAATCAATAATTAAATTAAATTAAATTACATCTACAAATATTTATATATATATATACAATGAAATTACCTTATTCCTAAAAAAATTGCAATAAGTCAAAATAGCAATTTTTAAAATTAAAACTTATCACATGATTTATTTGATTTAAAGCATGCATTTATCGCGCTCAGCCATCTGGGAATATTTCGCCTTGAACCAAATATTTTAAAGCCAGAATCCAATTTATTGCGCTCATCACAAGCCCGGTGGCGCTCGTAAATTAGGAAAACAAATCACTAGAAGACGCATCCTCCATAAAGCCGCGAAACGCGTTTGAAGATTTCACTTTGCTGCAATAAAACAGGATGCAAGTAAAAAGTGCGTCCCACTCAGATGACTGAAACTGGAGATATTTTATTTGCCTCATTGAAAGTCTGGCGCCAGGCAAAATGTGCAGGAAACGTATGCATACATAATAATAAAACATATAGAGTAAATGTCTCACTTGTTAAAAAAAAAAAAACATTTATCACATATGTTTCAAATTTTATAAAAGAAAAAACCTTAAGGGTCTAGGTCCCATAATCGAGTTTTTTTTATCATTTTCTAGTCCGTTTTGCGAAAAATCGACTGCACCAATCAAAATAATTTAAATGCAAAAAGTTTGATACATCTCTTCTTCCGAACACAATATATTTTTATTTCTTATAAATTTACTATTAATATGATAAATATGTGTTTTTCCGATTGAAGTGTAGGAATTTGGAAATTCATCTGGTCATTTTCCAAGAATCCTAAACATTTAAAAGTCTTTTTTTCAATTGGAATTAAAAGAGTAAATATAAACCATGTGCGTCTTATTAATTTAAAAATTAAAAAAAAAAAATCTTTAACAAACTTTGGTTTTGAAAAGTCGTCATTTTAACCAATTTTTCAACATCTTCATGATTTTATTTTACCCTGAAAATGGACGTTAATTAAATAATAAAAAATAGATAAATATAATTTATAGTTTTTTTAATACTCTGTAAAAAAATCAACTTTCGATATAGAAAAATAAAGTGACAATTAAGTTAATTAAATGACACGATTTCGCCAGGTAATGGACTGTCCGGTTGGACACCAGAGGCATTTAAAAGGTGTCTATGTCTTTCCAATACAACCAACGAACATTTTTTTAAAGATTTTACAGCCCCTAGTGAAGTACGAGTTTTTATTAACAATGAGTCATCAAAAGGCTTCAATTCAAGGCGAATGATTGTACTGTAATTATCACCTCTGTTCAATTAACCAAATTGCTGTTTATAAATATAACACGATCACGCATAGTACTTTTTTCAAAAACGCGTTAAAGAAGCAATAAAAAGTAACAAACTAATTACCGTGCTACAAGCGTGGTGTACAAAAAGTGTAATAAAGTAACAATGTATTACGAATTCATAGTCATAACTTTGCAATAATATCGCATAATGTGCGCGAGTCCGCCCCTTCGCTCGCGCTGATTGCTCCGCGTACAGGTCGCGAGGAATAAACAAAAAGGCTCTCGCGGAACACTCAGCACTGTTTTTGCTGAAGTTCTTTCAGAAATCTCACCACAAGAAGTGCTGAAACGAACAGATAAACGCTGTTTCTTCAATACGGGCAGGGTTTATCTCTCGCGTGGTTGTAGCGTTTATGATATTTTTGTAAAAAAATATGTGTTTATTTATTTCGCGTTAAATGGTAAAGAGAACTGTTTGTACAGATTAATCTGACTGTCAAACGAATAATATGTAAAATTGCTCAAAATTGATATTTGTTAATGTGTAAAATAAAATTCGTATTTTATTTTATAATTAAGAGATGACGTCGCCTATTAGAATAATAAATTTTTTTTAATTTTATGGTTCAATATATAATTTTTAGTTCATACTGATAAAAAATAAAAATTTTACCAATCAATTTCTACATTTTATCATTACTAACATATTAATGTCCCACTGCTCGACTTAATCTTCATTTATTTATATAATAAACTCAAAAACCTTTTTTTAAAGCAATGTTTATTGACAGTTTTATGTGTAGTTTTGCCACATTTAACTCTTCTATTACTCTTATAATTCAGTTTTTGCTGAAGAACATTCCATAAAATGCAAGGTTAATAATTTTTTTTTAGGTAAATATTCAAATTGTTTTTAATATTTCCTTGCATGGTCTCTTTAATTCAATAAAAATAAACAATCCTGATTTATATATGATAACCTACTTTTGAGTCTCTTTTGGGGTATATATAAAGTTGAACAACCGTGTAAAGTTAAATAACAAAACATGTACGAAGTGTACAGGGCTTAACATTTCTATTTTCATTTTTTTTTCGAGCGGTCCCGCCTGAAAAATACGGGGACTCTTGAGCGTTCAAGCCTTCACTGCGAAGAGCCTACGTGAAATACAGGAAGCAAAAAGATTAACTCCTCCCCGGCAAGTGTTTTGTTTTCAGTCTTGAAAAAAGTCACTTCCGGTTAATGCTCCTTTATTTATGGTGCTGTTCTTCATATTTTTCTGTCGGGCCAATGAGCGAGTTTTCAGATTTCAAAGCTCTAGTAATGTCATTTTTCAAGTAAGAGCGCCTTTTTATTCCATGAATTATTGTTTTCGAGGAATAATTGATTTATAAGACGTTTGAGTAATATTTAAGCACGACCTAAGGCAATACTAAACAACATAACGATTTGTCATATTTAAAGGCATACAGAAAACATCCATTCGTCTTTGTCACAATATTACTTGCCAAGTATTAATGATAATTTTGTGCCACAAATAAAGTGCACTTAAATCGATTGTATCATATTCGAGTATGTTAAATTACTATCACCATCCATATACACATAGAAAATGATCTATGATCCTTTGTGGGTATCCGAAAGATCCAGGCTTAACATTCAAATTAAACACTATTTTGATACGCTAAACGAGTTTGATATATTATTGCTCAGCGATTTTTTTATATGTTTATATTGAATATTTAGAAAATTTAGTTTGACTGTTAATATATATATATAAATAAATGAAAAACATCTTTAAATAAAAAATTATGAATACTAGCTATTAAAAGTCGTTTTTTAACTAGTTTGAAGAAGTCCTCGAAAACCAAATCTGCTAGCTGTTTTGCTGTTTATATATATAATTGTGAAATCTATTTAAAGACAAACTTAATGTATGATCATTATATGTCTTTGCAACTTCATTGTGTCTTTTTGGAGCAAGATGCAATTTAATATGAAATAATGGTTCATTAAATTCAACCCGTAGAGCAGGAGCAGTATTCCAGCATTCCTCGCCCCTCGCTATACAGTCCGCAGGAGGCACATACAGGGTGACTCGAGTCGCGGGGATTATTCAGTGTTTGACAGCTCCCCGCGCGCCATTGTTGACTTTGATAAATCATTATTAAACAATCGACGCCATTGCTTATTTGCTCACAATTTTGAAATCTAATTATCTCACGTATTTGATTCTCCGCGTGCTCGGTGATTCATTCAACGTGAAACAGATTGGGGTTTGTGACGAGACCCCTCCGTGGGAAGGATGAGGGAGAAAATTTAGCCTCGTTTTCAGACAAATTGTTATGTTATCTCATAATTGAGAATCCTGTTTCTCCGTTGTCATACGAGAGAGATATTATTAAACAATTATACATGCGTGATTCTGCTTTCAACCAAAATCATTAATTACATCATATTTAAGCATCGTAGAATACAATGATTGTATTTACTTTTATTATCTTCACTAACAATAACATTAACAAGTATTCTAATAAGGTTATAATTAAAAAGTTACAAAAATATAGTGAAAATTATTGTATATTTGCAATCAATTTGCATGCGATTCAAGGATTTGCATTTTATTTGAATTTTTTTATAGAAATTAAATCTGTATTCTATTTATATAACATTATAAAATAAATAACATTTTCCCATATATCTGGTAATATAAATTGTATTTTATTGTATATTAGAACTCAACATAATATTTGCCGATTGGATACCCTTTTTGCTCTTAGATAAGTACGTTTATAATTTGATTTACAACGGTTTTTCTACTTCAGCCTTTTTCTCAAACCTTTTGAACATTTTTATTAAATCCGACATTATAAAGGAAGCCAGCAGTAGAAAGATGATCCCTTTGTGTTGTTAGCAGATAAAACCAAAGCGTAAATAAGAGTTTAAATTTAATAACCTCGTAAAATTCACTTTTTAATCCTGCCTTAAGAACAGGAGACGTATCAACACAAAAAGCTGCAATCTATCTGAAAGAGGGAGAGCTGTCGTAAAATTTGAGTCTCCTTATCACAAAACGCAGCCATAACCAATCAATACTTTAAAAATCTAATGCTGGGAATAGTCATACGATCGATCTATTCAAACTGTGGTAAGACAGTGGTTATCGCACTCTTTTTGTGATCATTGGATTTTGGGCTTTATTTAAGGTATATATAGATAATAGGTAAGAAGAAATAGGTTTATCGTACGAAAAAACACTCTATGGTGCATGAAATATCATTCCTCTAAATTAATATAGAGAACAAAAACCTGAAATCTGAACACTGGTATCGATTGATTTAAATCACTTGTAACTCAAAGTAATCAAAACCAGTCTTCTTGTTGTATTTTTTACGTCTTTGAAAACAATATTTAGATTCTTTTTTTTTTAAATAAATTCAGATCGTTTATTTTGATTTCGAAAAAAAAACCGTTCAAAAATAAAATGATGTGAAAATGTAAAAAATGATAAAATAAATTGAAAAATCACAAAGCTACTAGTTTGGATACTCAAATATTAAACTAATCAAACTTTAATTTAAAAAGTCTACCTGCTGAAAAAATATCAGTATTCATGATTTCCATATAGTTATTTGGTTAAAGAAAAAATATTTGAATATTCGATGGTTTTATTTTCTGTGGCGTTTTGAATTCAATCGAGTTTGCCCATCACTTACTTAAACTAAGATACTCAGTTTTTTATTATGTACTTAATGAAAATCATCAACCGGTTTGATTGCAGATAATTTTGTATGCACTGGATTTCATGAAATAAATATCGAGGAAATACATCATTTACGCGTCATGAATTAAAACACCGTAATCAACTGGATTTTAAAAGTAAAATGTTGCAAACTATTTTATGAATAAGATATTGAAATAAATAAAATTGTTTAATAAACAATGGTGAACCTTTGATTGAATTTTGCAAATTCCTTAGTATTAAGAGTTTTTCTTAATATGCTATATCTCACATAGCTTTTGAAGTATACGCATGAAGCACGAAAAAATCATTGAAAAATACTTAAGAAAAGTCAATTGGCATAATCCTTGCTTTTAGTTTCATATATCACTTAAACAGAATTCGTTTATTTGTTTGCAAAATTTGACTTACAAATGTGCTTGACTCACGGAATGTAGCGTTTATGTTTTGCTGTGACACATTGCTAAAGTTTATTAAAATTAGGTAATAAATTAAACCTCTTACAATTATTTCTCAGGCAACACTTTGAACCCCTTTACGACTTGTTAACCTTTGGAGCAATATATGTTTGCATTTCTAGTAATTACATATATGTACCGTTTACCGAATATCGTTTTGCTATTGAACAACTGAAAGTTCTTCAAAAAAATAGACCTTTTTCAGAGTTCAAGGACACAGTGAGAGAAACACACCCCCGAGCCTACGCCCATCACTCCCTGGAAGCGCTTGACAGCTGTCAATTCCTTCCTAAATATGTCTCCCGATGTCTCTGCTGTTACGATTTTGATTTGTGTTCTCCCGGGCGAAGGCTTTCGGAACGTGGAATATGAATTTTGTATTTGAGGCTTCAATCGGCGTGCAGATATAATAAAGCTCTCTATCAGAAAATATCAAAAATGGTAAATTGATTCATCTACTATATGATCAATTTGATATTCGAGCATTTGGATATTTTATTATAAAATTAGGTTTTTTTTAACGGATCAAGAATATGCGATGCATTTTTGTTAGTTTTGTCAATTCAAAACGATCCATCAAACAAAAAAAAAGTTTGAATAGAATCTTCATACTCGGTTTATTATACAGTATGCTAACAATGTAAGCAAAATACCAGCTGTCAATGGTTATCTACTGCTTGACCTTAGGGGTGGTTTCACGGGGCGCTTCGCGGTCGGAGGTTCTCGCCACAAGGTCCCGTTCAACCGCTTCGCTGCTCAAGGACTTATGGTTAGAATTAGTTAACAACGTCGAAAACTTACTTATTAGATAAATTAAGAGTGTATACAGTTTAGTCAAAACTATTCAACAGTCAACTCATTAACCATTCACGGTTTTTATCAACATAACATAACCCCTTTTTAAATTTAAACTCTTTCAAGATTAAAATTATGTATTTCTACATTAACGGGTATAAGTATTAAATGTCACGTTAGTCACGTAAAAAAAACCACGAACGCTATAAATGTTCCTAGAGGAATATAAAAAATATATTTTGTAACTCCAAAATATATGAATATATACTCCATTTGTGGAAGATTCAGCATGTTTCCACTTTTTTTAGAAATTATTTGATCGCAAAGAGAATCAATATATATCGATATAAATATTTTATGTCGAAATACCGGTATATATTTATTTCGGTGTGTATTTAAAAGTGCTCTGAGATTTCCCCGACTATACATATTCAAATTTCCTCTCGAGATACTTCTGTAGCGGCGTTTCCGGTCCTACAGGATGTTCCGAAAGACGCGGGCAAACATAAATTATACATAGACAGACTCCGTGCCGCGCCCAGCTGATGTATGGCCCAGATGAATTTATACAGGGCGCCTTATAATGAAATATTACAGAGACCATTTAAACGGTCGTAGCAAGAACGCGAGGAATGCCGAAATTAATAGGCCGCTTTTGTATGCCGGTGCACCTGTACGTCTTGCAGAGACGTTTTATAGCTTATTTTGCGAAGACCCGCACTAGAATTTAATAACGATTTAAATTGAATAATGTTTGGGGTGGACAATCGAAAGTACCTGTGCGTTGCGAAAGGAACTTCAAAACGTCTTCGGGACACATTCTCACCGGGATAAACCAAAAAACTAACACCTGCCGCTTAAATAATTAGAAATTTGCTGAAAAGCAGTTATCTTGCGGTATAAGTGTTTATTAAAGAAATCAACATTGGTTCAATAAAATAATTAACATATTTCACAGTTATTACTATGTTATATAAAAATTACAACGTGTCGTGACATTTTTTTGTAATATTATTTTCTAAAAACCACTCCAAAATTTTCTAAATAAACTATTTTACACAAAAATCACTTTTGATAATTTCAGTATATCAATATATATAAGCACTGAAAAATAAATTTAAAGTGTGAGTCTTTGTATATGTCTTTGGTAATACTCCAAAAACAAAGCTGTAAGTGCATTTTCTATACTGTGACGTCAGAATAATAACAGTTTCGCGGTCTACTTCCCAAACTTCCAAGACGTTTAATGAAATAACACATAAATAGCTTAGCATCCCCTAACTTTAATCCCTCTGGATTTATCTAGTCGGGTTCGATTCCCAGGGTGAAAACTCCGACGAGGGGGGAAGGTGAAGGTGCTTAAAAGCACCATCTGCCCGTGAATGTGATAAATTTAATTGTGAATTTTACGTTAACGTGTTTGCAGTTAATTAAATATTTCTGCACAATTCCATTTCATGATAAATTAATTTGATTTACTAAATCCCTGTTTCCCAATCGGAAATTTTATTTTATTGTTAGAAATGGTTTGAGTGCTTATTTGTTGGAAATAGTAATATATATTAGAACCTACCGAAGAATAGTTGATTTTTTTTCAAACAATCAAATTTGCACCTTTACAAATATGTCGTTGAATAAGAAAATATATTTTAACGATATTAAAAATACTTTTGGCAACAGTAATAAAAAATAAAGATGTAAGTAGTAATTTTATTTGTCTTGTTATTTTTGGTAATTGAGTCCGTGTTTGACGATGACTAATTATATTTATTTTCTATCTATACATTAAAAGAAAATTCTCCATATTTGACTTTAACAAAAACTGACGCTTGACGACAAAATAAAAAACCCGATTTTTTTTTTTAATAAAATGGCAATCTAAAAGTTTTAAAGAGCTTCTCAAGTAAATGTTACAGAAATAATAAGCGATTGCTACATTTTGACATGAAACAAACAAAAAACCAATATCTATGAATAGAACCTTTATTTTAATATATTTTTATTCATTTTCCCATTTAAAATACATTTAAAATATTTTTTAAATAAAAACATTATTATTGTAACAAGCCAAATTTTTTCTTAGCTTTTGAAAACTAAAAATGTTTTAAATCCTCAAAAATTATTATACCTTTACGCAGTAATATCTTAAGAGCTATTGGACTTTTTATCTCGGTTCAGTTTTAACTGTCTAATTCTAAAACGGTGCTATTTTTAAAAACACTTTTTGAGTTTAACGCGTAATTATAAAATAATTTTAAAAAATACCTTCTCTCAAAAAATTTAAGTGACTTTATATTTATACATTTTTTTTAGAAAAAGACAACTTTAACAAAATAATAAACCAATATATTTGATTTCACAATTCATGTATTCCTAATTAATTGTTTTAAATTAATTTCATTGTAACTAAACGATCAGCCAATTATTTCGATTAAGGCCGGAAATTATTAAATTAATATTTTATGATTCCGCGTTATTCATTACTGTATTGAATATTTATCTTTGCAGGACAGACGCATCCGCTGTACAACTATTAAAATAATAAATACTGTTGCTAATTAAGCCATACACGGCACATACTATATTTATGATTATGAATGTAATTATCACAAAAATTTTATTCGTTAAACGATGAAATACGACAATATTAATTTTTAAAATTAATCCAGCGACAAATTTTCAGTTAACGCTTTTTTTAAAAGTGGACAATTTTGGTAAATTAATTAATAGCGTTGTACTTTGCAACTTTCGTAGTAATTTTCTATAAACTTCAGCTTGCAGAGTCCTGTTTAGGTTGTATTGGCTTTTGGTGCCTATCATTCATTTAGATTTTATAAAGAAATGAAGAGCAGTTGTTTCAGTATCATATACAGTACAACGAAAATATTCCAAAAAAGATCTGATGTAGAAAAAATGCACAAACAAGGTTTTATGGTGATTCTTCGTCAATATAAATCACGAAGCCTTGTTACTAATAATTCTATTGAAATTCTCGACGATCACTGATTTTATCGTCATAGCCAATAATTATTTTTCAGTTTATCAGAAAAGCTTTCATAAGAAGAACATTTCGGAGCTTGTTAGAAAAAGTAAAATGATTTCAGTAAAAGTTTTCTTTCCATCGCATTTAGTGCTAGTTTTTGTTCATACTTGAAGTATTAAAAAAAAAAAAAGACAACTAGGACAAAGTAAAATAAAATTTTAAATAATTTGAAGTGAATGAAAATATTAAAAGACATATAATATAGGATGCTTTTAAAATGGTTCGTCGTATTTGGACTATAACCATTTATAAAAAATCATCAAAATTAACCTCGCCTGACTACTTTGGTAATTGATGAGTTTATCATAATTGATGTAAATTTTTAATTTAACCGTACCAAATTCAAATAACAATAGGCCTATTGCTAATTGCTCAAATGTACTTTCTTTTTATTTCATTTGGTATATTAGGAAGCACGCGAAGCATTATCTGAAACATTTTCTTGCTTCTATTCTCCTCCAGTTTTTCCCACAGCACAACATGAATGATATGATTCAATGCTGTATTTTTACATGTCAGCTATAACCTTGAACATGAGTAATGTTCTCATGTACAATTCCAAGATTCTCAAAAAACTGCAAGGGATTCTGTGTAAATAACGATGGCGTGCTGGATTCTCAGAATTCCTCTCATCTCCTCGGCGGCCGTGTGAAAAATGTGTTGTTGGTCAGCGAGAAAAACAAAAACAGGAACGTATAATATGCGAACATCTAATATAAGTGCTGATAACTCAAATCTTGTCGATGATATCACAGATATTAACATCAAACAAACAACTAGAATATTTCAACATATTCTGGGAACAACAATGTTGTTTCCCGCATCCCCTGGATGTATTACAAATAACCTTTGACATATCACGAATCAATAAATGTACTTTTAACTAAATTTGACTTGAACGGTGTTTTTATATTCCTTCCATACTTAAGATGACTTCTTCTTTTTAAATTTTGTATTTTAAAATATCTTTTATATATTTATTTTAGCACATAATATAAACGTTTTAAAATCATAGCGTCTGGTCACTCTATAAATCAACATACGATATGTTCAGTATATTTTCTGTGATAAATACCACTGAAAAAATGGGATCGTCCTGCTACGCTGTAGGCTTAAATAAATATACTGTCAAAGAAGCTTAGCAACCTCTCTGGAGGCTTAGATATATTCTGTGAATAATAAATAAAGCGGATAAAATGATAAAAATATATCACCGACTGGCGCAGCTCATCGTGTGATACTCCATGAGTATGGATGAACACTTTCCCTTCAGTTTATACAGAAGACCAGTTTAATGAAAATACGGATTGATAAAAGTAGCCTGATAATAAAGTCAAGCATATAAATATGAAGCTTTGACTTCATTTTTTTATATATAATACCGTAAAAAAATATTTTAATTTATACGCAAAATTATAATCATCGATTCACATGACAATTTAAATGACTGAAAAAATCCACGGTGGACTTTTTTCCAGACCTGGAAGTGTGAATTGAAACTCTACTAGTATTTCGCAAATAAACAGGATATTTTTATTGTCTCATTAATAAACAATTATAAAATAGACAATAAATCTCAATAGGTAAGCTATAACAGACAGAACAAACTAAGTTGTATTTAATATTTTATTGGCGATTTTAGCACTGCTATTAAAATTTTAAAAATACGTTCTATCAAAATATCACAGTTATAAAAATATAGCTGTTTCCTGACTAAAGCAAACAATGGATTTCTTCTATCGACTGAAAAAATGTTTTACAGCAATATTAATAATTTTACTTTGCTATATAAAATATTTATTAATTCTTTGTGTAATGTCAAAGACCATATCTATTTATATATCTAATTAAAAATTTAGGATTGTCTAGGGAAGATGAAAAGCTGATTATTAAATGGAAAAAAACAATTTTAACTTTTACCATTGTTGGTTGTTATATTATTTATTTTATCAGATCATAAATTAAAACTCTCTGAGTATCAATTTAATTTTAACCTATAGACAATATTACATTTATCATTATATGCTCGAATTTTTACCCCAAAGACTTACTTGATGTTAATAAATAAATATTAAAACGGGTTTTTATATACACGATAGCTCAAAAATATTCAATTATTTGCCGTATACAAAGAAGAATGAAAGAAATCATTTAATTAATAAATAGTTTTTATTAGGAATTCGGTTGTTATTGAAATATAAATGTTCGTTTTACTATCGGAATTCTCTTTTCAGTCCCATCGTATTTATCGTGTCGCCTATAGAAAACAAACACGTTTTAAGAGAAAACATCTCCAACAGATCCCAGTGAGGATACTTTCTCAAGTCCAGATGAAGAATAAATAGGAATATTTCTAGTCTTATCTTCGAGAGGGGTTAAGACAGAGGTCGAAAGGTCACCGTAGCTACCTGCTTTATATAGACGATTATAAATTTTCAACTAAGCTACCTTTTCAATGAATATTAATCAAATTCCTCTAAAGGTGATTAATGGCTTGAGTACTAGGAAATTCTTGAGTTAAATAAATGTGAGAACAATACCAACGCCATATTTTATCTTAAATCTTTATCCTTATAAAATACTAAAATAAAGCAATTCGTCAAAACTCTTTCAAGCTCTCTTATCCTTTACCGTGACCTTAATACTATTTATCAAACAGGCTAAATGTGAAATTACACAATGATTCATAAACGCAGGTCGTTACAATTTATTGAAACAATTGTTTTGAGAAAGAAAAAAAAAGTTTTTAACACCCATAAGTATCTTCAAAATATGTATTTTAAACACGTTTATCTAGAAGACCAAAATGTCCGTGAGGAATGGCATTTATTTTATTTTAAATTGTTATTTTTAAAGAATTCTTTTAAGTAAACACAGCAAAATAATTTATGTATTGAAAAAAACCTTGATAATCACCATATTCATCTTTTCTAAGAATAAGAAAATTATTTTTAGCCTTAAATGTAGATTTAAAGTTTTGCGCGAGGTATTTTCTTTAAATACGCGCAACTAAGCTTAAATGTGTAAATTGTGGTTACTTCAAAAGATCTTGACATCGTCAAAGTCATGATGATTTAATTTTAGGTTAGTACTTCTACAACTTGACGTGCATACGCAGGGCATCAATATCACGAAAAATTCATCTAAAGTTAAATAAAATCAAATAAATAATTTGTTTCATATTAACATTAAGACATTTAAAATCATTTTAATAATAGTGCAATAACACATAAAAATCATATTTTTTTTAAATATGAAACTTATAAATTAACATATTAAATTCCGTTAATTTTATATTATTAAAAAATATTCTGAGATCATACTTATACGAATATACTAAAGTTTAAAACTATTATAATTGTATCTTTTTGTATATTATTATGATACAATGATTATTTATACTAATTATACATATATTTTAGTAATTAATATGTTGTATTACAAACGATTTTGTTTTTCAGAAACAACGATACTATCTCATAGATTTTGCATAGTGAAAATAATTTTTAACGTTAAGTCTCATTATGTGTAGAAGCAAAGAAAATCTTATGATATAATACCTTTGCTTAAGAATATTTGAGTGCCAAAATAAATTGTATATTAAGAAATAAGACCCAAAGCAGCAGATAATATAATAAATCATGTTTTATTTATAACTACACGGTTTGCCTCTTTGTATACAGGAATATCAATTTCAATATGTAAACTAGAGATTTTCAATATAGAGCTACATTACTTCTTCAATTTTAAAACTATTTACGTTGCAAGATCTTCATATGATCATACGAAAAATGATACCCCAGAAAAAATGAACGATACATTACATCAAATAAGCTACTTTAAAATATTAACACACCAAGTGGGAGTAAAATATACTAATCTCAATATCCAAGTTTGAAGGAATACTAGCTTAACGAACAAAGTTTTGACATCTTTTAAGGATATATTTTTCGATGAATTACTTGAACATTCGACGAATAAGCCGTGCTCCCTGTTCTTCGATTTCAGGATGCGATCAAAGATCATTCTATTTCGGAAATGTCTCCTGTGCATGTACGCAGTGACTGCCAAACGTTAGACCGCGAGTTATGCAAATTCTCAAGTTAAACAGATTTCCCATTCTCGAGACAAACTTCGCGAGGAATTTGGAACAGACTAGAATTATGCAGCATGCAGGTGTGATTACTTGTAAACTTGTAATCATTTGATTTTACGGAATATATACACGTTTGATTTACAGTTTTACTGACTTTTATTTTTTTAAATTGTTTGCGATTCTTAAAAATCTTATAAAAAAATATTGGTACAAACGCAGCTATTTTAAGTATTGATATAACAAGCAATGTTTTAATATAATGTTTGATTCATTCCTAGAAAAAATATTTTTGAAAAGGAAATTAAAATACCTGTCACCAATTAATTTCCTAGAGATATCTGATAACAAAATCATATATTATACAAAAATTGTTAATTTCAAAATATTATATCTTCAGATCACGAAATTAAAACAAATATAAAAGCATTAACTATCGTATAATTATTAATTGGTATACTTTATGTGTAAGAGAATATTTGTAATAATATAAATAGTCACATGAAATACAATAACAACTCTGTCTAGATTAAACTTTATCCGATAATTTTGATACAAATCTCACCTAAAAAGGGTTGAGCCTGCAAACTCGATATAATCATCGATTCCCCAAATCTACTCTACATAGTCAATGTAATCTATTAAATATTAGCAATAAAATAATTTATACATATTTTTACATATAGATTATATATCTTCGTTACTTTAATTGGCTCAAAAAAAATCAAGCAGGATGCACCTGTTTACATGTTTTGATATTATACGAAAATATCTTCAGTCTGGAACGCATTCCTAATCGCTTCATCCATTGTTAGTCAAGTTTTGATGTTCCGTCAACATTTTTATGTTTCTTTTCCTATGACCAGTGCGGGCGTGGGAGAGACATGCTTAACTCTTTAATTTATCTCTTATAACAGAGCTTTCATATTGTGTCCATCCTGATTATGAATCATTGAGCTTTGAATGATTCATCACATTGTAAAAGCTGTTTTGTAGCGCTTTATTTGAGATTATGTTTTATTTTCTGTGCTTATAATGGAAGTCGTGGACAAACATATGAACCGCTGAAAAAAAAATTAACTAGATGACTTCATAGGAAGATTAAATGGGGCGACGTCGCGGGAGGTCTCAGCTTAGTCAACATTGGGAAATAAAAAGTATTCTAGAAACATTTTACAAAATAAAACTTTAGAAACACTCAAACATAATACTGTTACATATTACCAATGAGGCTAGTTGATTTATTTTTTTAAATAAATTTATTTAATTTACAATGATAATACATATTATTCTGTGGCTTAAGAACTACACAAGCAATAAATAATGTATAAAATTTGAATACAGATATTTAAATCTTTTTCATTATTATTAAATTTACAACTGTGGTATATTTTGAATTTTGATAGTATATAACATAAAAAAAAGTATTTGATTTCTTTTATTGACCGAAGGTTGAACCTGAAGCCGCAAACTGAAGTTCATTAATAATATGAATTTGATTTTATATTTAGTTTTTAGTTTGACAAATTATATCGAAGAGTTAAGAAAGTAGAATCTCCCACTAAAAAAAATTTACATGTTTTATAAATTGGAATCGTTTACGTATTTTGATTATAGTTTAAAATTACAATAATGAATAAACTTTTTCAGTCAATTCACCAACAATAATGAATTCACTTTTGTATACATATTTCTGGCTTTTTTCTTTTAATGCTTAATAAGTATATACTGTATATGTAACATTTGAAGTGCAAAGTCCTCGTTTAAGCTTGAAGCTCCCAAGTTGGCCTCGTCAGCGGCCGTTTCCGAATGCCGTAAACACCGGCGCGAGTGCAAACACGCCAGTCCAGCTGCTTGCAAACGTGCCAATCCATGCCGACTACACTGCACACCAGCCAGTATTATATTTTCAAAAATTATCTGGAGAGCACTCAATATTAAAATAAACGTTTTACTTTAAAAAATTCTCTTTTTCGTATCGACCTTCGCTATATTAAAAATAGAAGTCGGGAGTACAACCGAATCAGTCTCAAGCTTTTTCTACACCCGTTGTAACACAATTTGCAATCGAATTGTAGTAAGTCAATAACGTTCTATTTTGCGTTATTTACTTAGGAAAAATCATAAAAAACACCCAAAGCAAAAGGATGCAGTTGGCTGATTGCGAATCGGTGTAGAGGGCTTACTGCCTCAGGATAAATATATGTTCAATGAAATAGTCACCAACTGAAAGAGCCACTTGAAGAAGACGATGTAAAAAAATATGTATAGGTGAAATAACCATTATTGAAAATATATCAAGTTACTCTATAAACATTTTTTGTAATTTTTTTAAAATATATTTTTGGAATAATTTGACTTCAATGATTTTCTAATAAAGCTTCCGTGTTTTTTTATTATGAAATTCAATAAGTTGATGTATGTTAAGAAAGGGGTATTTTTTTTTAAATCCCAAAATAATGAACGTCAACCAATGATATTGATGATACATAGTATATTTACTTGGATTTATTTTAATGTCGCACTTATACTTGTTTTCAATTCTAAAATATATTTTTAAAATCTACTTACTCTATTTACAACGCATTAAAATAGCGAACTGGCCTTGAAAGTAGTTTTATGTGCTCTAATTATCATTTCACGATCTGTGCATATTTAATACAAAAATAACGGCAAAGATATAAACACTCAGAGATAAGACACGGAAGAGAGTATACGCCGTTACGTTAAAACTAATGGCTGCCTCACAGCCAGAGCAAAATACACAAAGGCGATAAAGTGATTGAAATTTCAATCGAAAACACTTCGCGTCACACGGAGAAAACGCTCGCCCTAGATTCGACAACTTCCTCGAAGCTGACTTATTTATTTCAATTATTTATTTTTACCATTCTCTCTAGGCGAGAACTGTGCAAAAATAAATGACAATGTCTCGCGGGGGAGATGCGACGTTGGATTCTTCGATTTTTTTATCAGCCATTCGTACTATAGCTGGGCCTGGTAAAATTAAACGAAACAGTATTTCATCGAATTGGTATTCATCGATTCAATACAGTTACTTCATACGTCATTAATTTTTTGATGGGTATTAATACTATGAAAATTACAACCGATATTTATAAGTTACTTCGGTTTACTTTACTTTACTGTTTTAAATAGATGTAATTTAAAAATATATATATTTTAATTTATATATGTGTGTGACACCAGTAACGTCATTGAATTATTAAATATTTTCTCGGACATAGGGCATTACTCAAAATAATAACATTTTTTTTAATTTCAAAAATAACTTTATGTCTCCAACTCTGAACGATGAAATATTTTATCTTTCGATGAATTTTTTATTTCGATTAACGTTGTGATCTTCTTATAGCCATCGTCTATTCGGAGCACATTGCTTGTATTTTTCGCTCAATTATGCTATCAATGTCACTATGAATTTATAAAATAATGCCAAAGAATCCTTGGGTGTTGTGAATTCTTTTATTATAGTTATTTGTACTGCCATTACATATTTCATTATTTATTATCAATATAAGAATTTTCCACATCATACTTTTTGAAATTTACGTTGTTTGTTTTTTTCCAGAAAGGACTTAAACGAAATAAACACTTCTTCAACAAACATGAAAATAGCATAATGCGAAGGGCTTAGTACTAATGAATATAAAATAACTTTATACATCCTATTTTTACCAATCCACACATACTTAATTATACTGATTGTCTTAAAAATGCGTTTTAAAAATGAAAGTTTAGACAGCATACTTATAGTTTTTTGTGGCATTTTTTGTGTCAAATTTCCAAAATCTTCCAGATAATTTCAACGCGCAATTTACAAGCCCAAAATAGACGCATCTTTGGCTAGCACATGGATTTAATTTAAACTGTCAAAACAGGGCTAGTTCCGTACTAATGATTAATTAGGTTTACTTAAATATTTTGGGTTAGTGCATAAACTAGCGGAAGCTTTGTAAGATAGAAATTACTTATTAATACGTCCATGAAATTAATTTATATTCAAGAAGTTTGGAAGCTAAATATAAATTGTCAAACAGGGTAGCAAATTAAATGTTTTTATGTCATGGTCAATAAATTCGCATTCTGTCTAAAATATTGCATAAATTATATCTTTATATAACATATTATATATATATTTAATTTTACTATGAAAGTCAAAATATTTCCCATTTTTAATATTATAAAATAGGTGTATATGTATGTGTAAAAATGTATCCCAATACATCTGCATTATGTTAAGTTAAGTAAATAATTTAAAATGAAATGTTATGTAATCAAAAAAATCATTACTTTAATCAAATAATTTACAAAAGATTATCATATTAATTTCTGTATATATTACAATATTCTTTTGATGATTCAGTTTGACGACGTGGTACATAAAATTTCAGGTTTATTAAAACTTTTTCTTTTTCGTTTTGAAAGGGATGCATCAACAAATTTTGATAATTAAAAAGAAAAAACCCTAAAGCTTTGCTTCCAACATAAACTGCATTTTACGAATATGTGCACATTCACAAGCTAATAAAAATGATCTCGTTAAGCATATAAGCAATAAATGTTTATTTGGGTTTGTGAACACAAAAGCTTACTCAGAACCTATAAAAATACTTTATGTTCTTTTATAAGTTAGACGCTATGTACATACTATAATTCTAAGCGCACACAGAAGCTTTACTAAGAGAGGCCAGCGTCTCAGATGCAGCGATCGGCTGGCATGAAAAACGAGCCAGACGTTTGTTTCCCTGTAACGGTCGGGGGACTACATTTGAAGCATGTGCCGTTAATCGGTAATATTTCAGCTTTGACTCGGGGGCGCCTGGCGATGCATCAAGCTGGTCAAGAGCACCGATGCACCCCCATCCCCCCATAAACCCAGCACTGCCTTATTCAAATATGAATCTGCGACTCCGCCGGAGAACTTTCTGCAGGAGTCGGTGTGTGAAATTACCCTCTAGATTGATGCTGTTTTAGTTCGTGTGATTTGTGAAGAAGAATCGTGATCGTGAAACTCCGTAATCTAATTTTGTAAGAGCGGGACCCTCGTTGGAATTAACGGACTAGATATAATATTTGACTGAAAACTTTTTCTCGCCTTCTTACTCTAGCAGAATTAAGACACTTCACAAATATTTAATATATGTCATAAATCAATGTATTTTATGATAGAATCGTAAATAAAAGTGTTTGTATTTATCGAAAACATATTTTAACAATAGTAATGAATCGCTGAATAGCTAGGAACTTCGGAACGTTTCTAGGACTTCCAAAATGTCTAAAAGCACTCAACTACAAAAAATATCGTAACTTCCTAGCCATTTCACTCATATGTATTGTGATGGTTATATATTTGCTAGTGACTTTTTTCACTGGTATATTTTTAATAAAAAAAACCCAATATAATAAATACAAAGAAATTAATTTAAACAATTTTGCTAGGCCCCTATTATAAAAAAAGATAAAATGCGACAATATCAATTTCTTTCTTGTTTTTCAGTAGATATTTTAACATATTACACCATAACTGGTTTTATCTAAATATTAGATGTTTTTTGCTTATAACTAAACATCAAAGTTGTGTATATCTAGAAAAAACCGGCAGCAATAATGTTACATATAAACATCACAAAGGCATTATGTTCAGCAGTTAGATTTCATCGTGGAATTACAAAATGGTGTTCTATATGACTCAAAAACGTCTTCATTCACCACGGATTTTTCAATAAAATCCGAATGCTTGCATACTTCAGGAGGATTACGACTCTCGGGAGGGTAACGGGAAATTCCTCTTCGGTTCACAACTATTTTTGGCATGATTCAAATTCCAAGTGGCTCCCATAATGAAATTTGGTCACGAAAGGCCTCGATCCTTTACCGTAGCCTCAAATAAGCAGATAGCATTTCGGTTCCTTCTTGCATGCTGAAAAATCTTTCACAAACTACACGCGTTAATAATTTATCATTGCCACACAAAATTTATAAAAATAATGTTGATTTTAGTCAAACTAAGTACAACTAAATATTGTATATATATCAATATCATTTATAATTATGATATATAACTCCTAATACACAATTTCAAAAAAAAATTGTAATAAGCTTCAATAACAGCAAAATATTTTATTTTACCTAGTCCACGTTTAATCATGCGAACTCTTGCGTTTTTTCTTAATCTGAAACTTTAATTTAAATTTAGTAATTTTCTATTATTAATCCCGTAGTCAGAAAAGCAGACTTTGACAAAAGCTGTCAAAAATTCATAATAATCTCTCTTTTCTGCGATGGCGGAAAACTTTAATTTAACTTTCTATTTTTATCTTTACTTTGAAATATTAGTACTTTGAGAGACCTGGCATCTTCACTAACTTACAATCAGATAATTACAGAAAAATATATTAGTCCATCTACTATAATATATATTCAAACTAATTTTTGATGTTTAGAATTTTTTGTAGAAACACTTTTAGATAAACAATTTCGTTTTATAAAATATTACAAGAAGACATTACAGAATAATGAGGATTCCTTTCCATCTTTGGATGCAACCTAACAATTATAACAACAGTGCAATGAGCTCAAAAAAAGACGAAAGAATAAAATGATTACAAGTACAATCGCTTCTGGTTGCTTACTTATTCCTTATTTCTACTTTTACGGAGTACCTCGATTTGAAGACCTTTATTTTTTGAGTTTGGATGTCTTTCGACTGTGGAGTAAACATACAAAGTAGATAAAGTATTTTAACAATAAATAAAGGAAGATATCAGGAATGATAAATCAAATGTCTTGAATTTTTACAAATCCAGCAAGATATAACGGTTATCACTTTTATCATTTTAATAGCAGCCGCATAAAAATACATTTATGTATGAAAATACCCGACGGCGATGGAATAATAAATATGTATAACGAAGGTTGACCTTTTTTGCAAATATTTTCTTTTCGATTTGGCGCTCATGACTATGTATAAGAATTTCATGCTACGGTAATTATTATATGCAAGGGAGCTCTCGCCTCGGAAAAAGTTGTGATCTTCTACGGTAGCAGATAAGATCGCGGAGCAGGTAAAACACTGAAAAATCAGATTATGAAAATCTCAGATAATTGAATTTCTTCAAACTTTGTAAACCGGGTGGACGGATATAAAATTTAATTGAGTTAAAATTAAAAAGAGCGAATCGAGATGTATCCGCGGTGAGTAAAATAATTCATAGACGGAATTTGATTTGGTAATGAACGTAGAAATCCACCACGAGGAGTTGGGAAAGATTCTACTTAGTGGTGACGTTAAACTTGCTTTGATCAAAATGTCTTTGAATATCGTGAAGTTCCTCAGTTATATTCTCCAAATATATTAAAACTCTTATGAAAGATGTATTATTTATTATACTTCCGATTTTAATTATTCGAACCGCCAAGTGGTTTTTTACGCATGTTTATCAAACAAGAGGTCCCAGCTTTAAAACTAGATGAATTTTTTTAATAAAAATTTCATATTAAAAAACGAATGAACTATGATACCTTTAAATACAATAAAAATCGGAAGATACTTCAAGATCTTAACCAATAAAAGATCTCAAAAAAAATTAATAATTATCTGCGTTCTCATTTCTCCCGGTTAAATAAACATAAACACATAAAATATAATATTTATAAACATTGTCATTTTGAATTTATATGAAAAAATAGAAGTATCAAGCCGCAGCTTAAAACGTTATATTTCTTTAATTTAAAAATTGACATGAGTAAAATTCGACTTTTACAAATCACAATTAATTGGTATACACTTGTTGTGAATATGAAAAAAAAATCTTTAAACCACCGTCAATGAGAATTACACTTTATTCAAATAAACTTTAGAAGTTGTTAAAATGTAGTTATTCATTTAAAATAAAATTGGGTGGTTCTATTTTTCGGTATAATTTTATAAAGGGACATATCAGTAAGCCTCTTGATATTCTCCGATAAAACAATCCGATAATAAAATTCATCCTTTGATACGAATCCAGAGGTCTATGAATATTTCCCAATGGCACAATATCAATAAACATCGCATTCAAAACATATCACAAGGGTAATTCAATTCCACGACATGGGGTTGTAATACAGGGGGCAAATATGGTAACTCCTGTCTTTTATAATATATAAGGGCCTTATATATCACTGAAGTAGATACACTGGTGTTTTCAGACATTTTACCGACCGCAGCCACTGTCGCGCGAGTGACGTGCAGAATCTCTGGTATTGTTTTCAAAGATTTATTGCATTGTACGGTCGTTTACAACGCCAGTTAGTTCTCGTGGTAAGGTCGCGATATAAATATACCGGCTTCGATTCGTGCAATTACAACAGTGACAAGTGCTCTTAAACGAAACGATAAACTTATTCGTAAATGATTGCGTTTTCTTACGCATGATTAAATAATCGATGTCTGTCTGTATTTTGCGTTGAGTGAATCTCAAATTAGGACAGAGCAATTACACGCGTGCTTATCTTCGAGAGGCACATAAAATATTTGCCTACCGATATACTTGACGGTAACCACTCAACAGGATCGTGTTTATGAAATAATTAATTTTAAAAAAAGACTTAAAAATAAAATGACGTTGTTATCTACCACTAATATTAAACTTATACATGAAGTCTTATGCAATAGCAAAATTTTATTATTTTAGGCATTTTAGTTATTGAAGTGTACTCATTTTATTTAATGAAAAAAATTCCGCCTATTACTCATGTTGAGTAATAAAAAAATATATGAGCTTCGTAAATCTGACAACCTATGTAATTTAATAACCTTACGTGAAAATTATGGTTCCTCATGCAAATTTTGACTTTTCAAAGGACTTTTTGTATCCCAATTTCAACCTAGTATATTAAAATCGCGTATTTTAGTTAATCCGGTATTTTAAACCCCCTTTCACAGAGTTATACATTCTCTTATAAGCATCCGGCGGGCAATCCGGCGTGAAAACAAATTAAATGTACTAAAATATAAACAGCCTCCCTAGGCTGAGGCTGCAGACGTTAATCTCGCAATCTCCAGGATATGTTAATAACATAACGAAATTTCATTCGTTTATTAAAGTAAACAAGCTGTAGACTTACGGCCTCCCCGACCCGTGGGGGTGGAAGGTAGTAATATAAATTCAAATTCAATCTCACTCGACGCGGATAACTGAATCATATAAAAATTTATGACATTAGAGCTGAGACCTTTGGTGGAAATCACTTACCGGGCCCCGGGCCTCTTGCTCCAGCGTACAAACGAGAGCATCTTAGACGGGGTTGCACACCAGCGACCCTGTGCTTGGGGATGTTTCTGAATAATATGCTTGCTTGGTGAAAACGTAGTGTTCAAGACACGTAAAATTCGAAAATGTGTTCATAATTTTAGATTCAAACATCGACTTAAAATATTCGAAGTAGAGCTAATCAACAGAGTATCTGTCTAATTCCATCAGATTTGATCGTCATGCTTAGAGTTACAAAATATATATATACATCTGATATTCATTGCATCAATACACTTTACGTTTTTAAACAATTTGACCTTGTGATACAGGTATTTTTTAAATAATTATTGTCAAAGAAAATTTAATAAAAATTTATGTGAAAAACGGAGAAATTTTATCAAAAAAATTATCGATGGAATTGCATAAAATATGCAGATCACGATTATATTTTTAATACGTGTTCATAAATAACTTATTTTTAAATTGAAGAAATATTGGTTGCGAAATGATTTTTTTTTTTGTTTATTTACTTTATAATTATCTTCGATTAGAGAATCATCCAATATAACAACTTATTACAAATTATTTGCGGTTTTAAATAAATGGCTTAATTTTCTTCCAAAAAATAGTATATGTACGAAAAAACTGCATACACATATCATATATATACACATATCACAACAGACAATTATAATTAAATTATTTTCACCATACTGAAACGATCAAATTACTTTTCGGGGAAAGTGTCCTGTTCTGGTCATCTGTATACTTCGTTTAATTAAAACCGGCACAACAAGGCGACCCGCAATACAGACGAGTCAGTGCAATCCAATACAGCCGGGCAGAATGATGTCGACAGCCAAGTCGAACGAACTATACGTGCAATGCATGCGACTGTCCTCTTTACTGTTTCCAAGCCGAGCTCTTATTGCGATTCCGCGTTGTGTCCGAATATACTGGCTTTTGTTCAAACTAGATTTGATTTAAAAACTAAATTTGTATGACAGCACTAGAAATTCATACGAATTTTATAAGCAACGATATTTTTTTTATTTTTTAGTGACACAGCTAAGATTCGCATCTCCATCGGTTGACAAAAGCACTGTGCTGCAATCGTCATGAAGATGTGGATTCAAATCCTGCCTGTGTCACGAAAAAAGCATTTAAAAAATCGATTACCTACAAATATTCAGCTTTATACCTTCATTTTTCATTAAAAGTTTATGTGATGTATTTTTATTTATTATATATATTTTCGGGAATCAACAACACTTTTTACTATAAGAAAACCATGAACAGACAGAGATTTATTTAGTAGTCGCCATCCTTCTCTGGGACGAAGTACATGAAGAAGAAGATATATACTGTTAACCTTAAAACGTTTAATTTTTAGTTAAGGAGCCTTTAACAAAGGTTTACTTAAAAATAACTAAAAGTCTAAATACAGAAATTTCAAATAAATATTCACATCGTGGTGTGGCTTAAGCTCTAAGACAATAAGTTATCTATAGACGACGACAGTCAAAACTCACACATAAATCTTTTTAACGCTTTTCTTTTGGTATTTCCAATTATAAATACTAAAAACTTTCGTTTTACGATTAGGTTTACCCTTCTCTGTCTTCAATCAATTTCTTTTCAATTGAATGAAAATATTGGCTGCTTCAGTAGACGATGAATGTCAAGTGGTCTATTTTTAGCGATCATGAATATGTAAGTTACAATAGATGCCCGACTGTATCAATTTCAAAGTTAAATTATATTAAAAAATATTTTTTATTGTTGAAGGTGACCGCGTCGTGGGAAAATTAAATGCCTTTTTAAAAGCCAATCTTAATAAGAATCATAAAATAAATTTAAAAAGCCACTTTATTTAAAACCAAAATGCTTTCTTTGATATTGATTGATTTTAACATATTTGATATGGATTCTCAAATTATAATTAACAAGTAATATTTTTCATATACTCGTATTGTCAATTTAATTTAATTTTATTGAAAATGTATTTTGAAATATATAAGACTTGCTCACCCATACAGTATGTTTATCAAGGAGCTTATTTGATATAGAGGTAATTATAATGGAATGCATTGACTGCAAACACCATAGAGGCAGTGCTTTGAACTCTGAACTTGTTCGTATAAATCTCTAGCTAGGGCTTGTCTGCTTCGTTCCTAGTGCCTTAGCTGAGAATCCTAGCTCATTTCAACACGTTCCATAGAAAATTATTTCAATGAAATTCCTCGAAGCCTTCATATAGCTCAAACAAGTCAATAGGTAACTTCACTGATGCATATTCACAATAGAATCATTTGTTTACTATTCAATAAACAACTACCAAAAGTTATGAAATCATAGTAAATTTAAAAGCATGAGATCGTAGCAGTTTTATTTTTTTATCATTCTATTGTAATTTATTATTAGATATTTTTGAATAATTTAATAAAATTAAATATATATATATTTTTTTATTTTAATATATTATAAAATAATGCAACTCTTTATAGCCGCTCACTTTTACTGAAAAATTGCTTTTTCGATAAAGAGTCGAGCATCCCTGAGATAAACCGTGGGTAGAAAATATTAACCCTCAAGAAATTATCACATGTTTTTTTTACAGGAAAAATGCCTGGCCTTAAAACTGCTTTGAGAGATTTTAATTAACTTTGCGCTAGCATAAATATGTTAAAAAAAAATGTAAACTTTTAATTTTCAGTAACCTTTGCGACAATTAAAAGGGAAAACAATTTGACAGTCTAGTTTTATTATAAGATATCAATTTAAAATTTGAATTATTAAATATTAAGTTTGAATACACTTTACAGAGCTGTGATAATTCTTTCTTTCCAATAAAAATGGTTGAGACGTAATCTGTTGAACAAAATTACTTATGCATCAAATTCATTTAAATAGAGTTAGGGCTGGTAGTCATTGATACTATGTTTACTAAGTATCAGGTTTATTGAATATTCGCACATTCTTAGAAATAAAAGATGCATAATTATCAGTTTTAGATATTACTAAAAAAGTGTACATTTTTTCCGAATACTTTGGCATTTAGGGAATCGTGTAAATCTACGCGTAAACAGATTTTTCACTCATTTCAAGGTTACTCAGAAACACTCTGAGTACTAGTAAGGTAAAAGTTTTCATATACATTTTCATCTTGATATTTTTTTATTTCACTCCATGCCGCAGTAAAGAAACGTGACGCCGCCGTCTATATCGCGCAGTAACTATTGCTCACACCGCCGCGAACAAACACTGGTACGGACCTCATTTAAATTAATAATCTTTGAAAGTTATTCTCTTCTTTGCACTAATAGCTCTGCGCATTCGAGCCATAAAAGTGTAGTTAACTAAAAAACTTGTTGCATATTAATTTTTTTTCGTGAATCCTTTCTGCCTGTTGGTTTAATTTTACTAAGTGGCTTACTTTATTATGACTGCTGTTTTTTTATGGATACAACTTAAAAAAAAAATTATATCGCTTCATTTCAAATATAGCTAACTTTTTTACTACTCTCTATTTAGTGTTTTAGAATTTAAACATCAAATATCTCTTACTTAGCAAAAACTTTTAAATCAATTATAAAAAGACATAAAATTTGTATACTCAGATTAAAATAATAAAACAGTCAAACAGAAACAGAAAACTAATTAGTTTCTAATGATACAAGAACAATATTGTTATCTTCATTTTACGTAAGGTAGAGTGGATACTATTATCAATTCTTCTAATAGAATTCATTAAAAAATGTATGGTTCATTTTAAAAAACCCTGTTATTTTAAACAAACAAATAAACATTCGTTACCGTTTAATATAAATGCAGATTTTTCAAATCACAAATTCAGGGGTTTTTCAAATAAAAATGTAGATTTCTGATTGAGATAATAGTTTTTATAAATTATTTTACTACACAAAAAGAACTGATGTTAAATATATTTTAATGAGCAATGTTTTTATTATTTAAGATATATCTCTCTCTTTTTCAAAGAATTTAAGTTTTTTTAGGAAAAATTCATTTATACGAAAATTATAAAAATAATTATACATTTTTTAAAATCGGATTTTAAAATTTGGAAAATTTTGGGTATTTAAAATGATAGAAAGAGAATAATTTTATTTTTGAATACACAGCATATTAATGTAAACATAACATATACAAAGAAAAATAATAATATGAAAAACTAGAAAAGTAGTAAATTCACTCCAAGTTTTCAGTGCGACATTCCTAGAAAGAGTCTCCGTGAAACAAAAAGTTCATAAAAATACAACTTTTCAGGTTTTTCGAAAAAAAACCCAGGCGCCATTTCTTGCATTCCTCTTCATTTTTTTATCTCCCCAACGAAAGGAATGAATTAAATTTACATGCAAATTTCACCGGAAACGGTCTCTCTCTTGATGCATTTTTTCCCCTCAATCCTCGGATGAAGATATAACTTGGACTTCTGAAATCAGCACACTCGGAATAAATAATTTTCCTTTAAAGTTATAATTAATTTACTTTTTGTGCACCGGCTGGATTTTTGTTTCCCCGTGATGAATATTCATTATGTACCTGAGCCAATCTGCACAACTCTTTTTGCAAAGTTTCATAAATTAAGAATATTTTATTACACCAATATTTGGATAGACAAAGCCTCCCTTTTTATACTTTGAATTTTTTACACAATTACCGTAGATCAAAAAGATAATTATTCTTGGTTCTTCATCACAGAAATACAAATGGTTTTCAATGACCATATTTTATCACAATTGGTAAGAACAAAGCCTAACCATGCACACCGACTTGTGGTGTATTAGTTTTTTTTAATTGATTTTATATGATTTACTTATAATTTTTGCCTATTTTATTCAAATAAAAAATACGCAAACGTGCAGTTTATTTTAAATTTCTTGTTGGTAAAATATTAAAATTTAAAAAAAATATTTACTGATTGTATATGATAGGAACAATTATTTTAGTTTTGTAATCATAAAATATAATATTCGAGTAAGATAATCATCAATGATTATCCTAAATATAAATTTTCTTAGAAAGTGTTTACTCCCTGAGATTACATACATTAGTGGAGCACATATCTCCCCGGAGGCGCTTTAGGGTATGTTTCATGTTAAATGGCAGAGACCTCCGTTACAACCCTCTTTCATGGACTAACAAGACCCCTGGCAAAAACCATCCCTGCTGACCTTATTTCAAAAGACATAATGCTCTACGAATATTGTAAATATTTAATCATACATATATAATCCCTTATCATTTTCATTGTATCAAATATTTGTTTCGTAAGTTCGTACACGTTATCGATAAACCTTACTAAGTGCTTTACGAGTTCATACTATAATGATCCATATAAAAGCTTAAATAACTTGACGGTTAAGAGTTCTAGATACCAGCATATTGATATTGAGTTTATTATATATCCCACATTGTTCTCATTTTATTTGTTTCATGCATATAATTTCAGTATGTATGGTATTTAAGATAGTTGTTTAATTCAAAACAAATAATAGATACGATTATGTGTGAAAAAAATGGCAGTTGACCTACAAATCTCACACTCTCTCATTCTATTTTTTACATAAATTACTATTACTCTTTTGTCATGAGTTGCGTTTATTGAAATGCAATGAAATAAAGATACATGTTTTAATAATTGTTACGTTTCGACTCCGATACAAGTGATAAATTTCTTTAAAATCAGAAAATGAATTGAAAAGGTAATTAATATTTTAAAGAGCTTCTAGTACAAGAACCAAATTTATGGTATATTTGTTAAAATTTGACTTGCATTTAAATCAATAAAAAAAAAAATCATATATCATCAAGCATATTTATAAAAATTCATCATGAACTATTGAACCGACAACGTTTATTTGACGAAGCGTTTAAACGAGGGTTAAATGCGTTTTCAACAAAGTAGAGTTCAGAATTAGTTACATTCGCCGGTTGGTCTGATCTTATCTCTGAAGCGTTCTTACAATACAAAGGCTATATTTTGGTATAATTTCAAGTATTTCAGAATCAAATTAATGTTTTCAAGGAAGAGTTGACATGTTGGAGTAATTTACATATTAATCCCGTGTATTTCATGTTAGCCTCTAAATTATACCTCAAAGTATATCCATTTGTTCGCAATCCTTAAATGATGTCATTAAAATTCCTTCTCATTTCCAAAAAGTTTCTTTGCCTTGTCAAGCACGTGTCGTCGACTCTAAACAAAAGTTACCGCGCTTCCCCGTAATGACACGCCAGGTTATAAATTAACTTTTAAATATAGGACGACGGAAATATTATGACGAAATATACGCCAGACAAAACTGTGAACTGTGACGACATTCTTTGGTGGAGTATTTTTGGACAGCTTTTTTTATTTTAGTTGTTTTTGATCAATATTTGATTTATATTGTTTTACATAAATTAATAAAATAGATATTAAAAGTAACCATACTACATGCCAATAACTCTCGATTTATGTTAATATTAACTAATAACTAAAATATATTTTAAAACATTGTTTTGTTGGCTTGATAGCATTACTAGTTACTTTTGGCTGTAAGCTTGCCGTTCCAATATTATATTGAATTCACTTGAATAGAAAAATCGCTCACTGCTGTATCTACGCTGTATTTTGTTTTTCTATTTTAATTTACATACACGTGGATGTAAATAATTAAAAATATTAATAATTATTAAAAAGAAACAGAATATTCATAAAAAATGTGATTTCTTGCTGGATTAAGTTGAAAGCAGTCTAAAATAGCTGAAAGAACAATGGACGATATTTTAATTTAGTTAATTTTTTTGGTATTAACTGCATCTCTAATATCTCATATATTTTAACTTATGTATATCGCTCAAATCAGAATAAAAATATTATTAAATAAATAACACTTGATAAGTACTACCAGACTGCATTCTTAAAAATATATTTTGTATTGTTATGTTAATTGAAAAAAAAGACTCGATACTCTTTAAAAAGCCAACTTCGGTTAAAATTACCTAATGAAACCATCCATAGATTTCAAAATATATTTTCTACACACTTGTGCATCCTTCAATTTTTGTATTTTCACAAATGTGTAAATAGGCCACATAGAGTCTATTTCCAACGACTCTTTATACTACGACCCGCTTCTCAACACCTGTCGTTAGTTCAAACAAAAATATTGAAGCATCTAAATTATACATCTTAATTATACGTATGATAAAATGCCTGTTCAAAAAGTTTATTTCAATTTACAATAGCACGATTTTATATAAAGGCTTCGGACCTATGAAAATATTTGAGCAGTTGAATTTGTTTTATTCAGATTCAGATCATTTTTATATAATCTATTAATTTAAAAATCAAAAGAAATTTTATTTTATTAAAATAGAAAATCTTAGATTCAATTGTCATATTACAATTTAATATGAGTAAATCGGTTAGATTTTTTCGGTCTAATACTGTATTTTTAAATATATTACAAAAAATTGCATCATGTCTGACAATTTAACTTTCTAAAAAGCTCAGAGGAAAGTTTCTGGGTTTTTCTACCCCCACGTAGAGGAGTCCCACCCTGCGAGATTATCTTCATATTTAATCGCTCCATCTCGGCGGAAGCGCGCAGCTCACGGCGGTTGTGACAATAACTTTCTTCGCGAACAAATTATCCGTGCCAAATTCTTGTTCTACTTGAAGACGTGACCTGCGGTGCGCCCGAAGCACTCCTGCGACCACGTACTGTACACGTCAATATCACCCTGCCATGCTATCCGACATTCATTTTATACGTGTTACTAGCGTAAACAAAGAGGGAGGGCTGATTTTAACTAAGATTGTACTCCTTTTATGACAGAATAAATAAAATTCGTACTGATGAATGTTTTAAAGTAAATGAATAAGTGCTGTGTGGGTGTTTTGAACACATAAATTAATATATCAAAATATATTTTTATCTGTATAGGTTTATGTTAAATATATTCACAATTGCATTGTTATTATAAAAAATATTTATTTTATACATTTCACTTAAAATTAAAATACAAAAACATTGATTTTCTATACAAAGGTGACTTCTTTTATATTTATAAATATAATAGCATATTAATTGATTTAAGTGTTAAATGTTAACTAATCATCACAGTAATGAAATAACGAATCTGTTTTTTGCTAACAACCTTTTTACAAATCTCCTATTCAACATTCTTCTTTCGTCATCTTAAAATAATAAATTTTCAAAAGCCCTTTTTTAATAACTGTCCATAATGAGAATTCAATAGTGAATGAATCGACTTATGCAATTTTATTAATATTCAGGTTCCGTCCGTCACAGAACTATTTAAAGAAAAATATGAAATAATTTTTCAACGGTGAAGGGAGAAAAGCTTTATTTCTTTAGCTTAAATTATTCCCAATGAGTCGTACTCGCGACGCTCTAGAAAACGTTGGAGACAAGATAAAAAGAACCGAATAGTTACGTCTATACATCTTAAATTTATTTTTAAATAAATGATTTGGACCTGTGTAGAATTTATTGTCAGACAACAGACACCTCTTAGATAAAATTATTTTTAGTTTTTACATAATGACTGTCCCTTGATAGCAAGCATTGCTCATTTGCGAATATTCAGTTTGGCAAGATTACTTTTTATATCCAAATACAACAATTTATGACTTTGTGAGGTTGGCATATTTGCTTGGAATAGTATAATAGATTAAATTATTTTTAAACAAACAGTTGAGACATTTTTAAAGTCTTCAAAGACTTTAATTGAAAATGCTTTTAGTATATGTAAGTGAAACAAGTTATATTAAAAATATAACGGGGCAAAAATCACAGAAATATATTTTATTTGAAAAATATCAAAATGGAATATCGCCATGTACTTTATGACACAAATATTGAATATAATAAGTTTTAATTATTTAATGAAAGCGTGTATAAGAATATATCAGGTATATTTAATGGTAGTTTATTCTACTTGTTGAAGTTTGTAGTGACCGTCCTTGTTGTCTAACATTCCTATCGCGACCAGCATTGTCGATACCGAAGTCAAAGTTTCTTCCTTCTCCGCGTCACTCTAAAGAACTTGGAAACTTTCGGCTAACGTAAACTTGTAGCGTCTTTACTATGGAGAAATACAAAAAACTTTGTCCTCCAAGTGTATTGTTTAACTTTAAAAAGGCAAGAGTATTAATAAAAAATGAAGAAAATTTACAGAAGTTTGTAATTAAAAACTACGACAACATTTGCTGCATCGATTACAAGTACCCACCAATATTTTAATAAAAAATATTGTCTGATATATAAACATACATTATTAGTTTTATATTCTATATTCGCCATCGTAAAATATAAAAGCCTTCCTCCAGAATTCTGACCTATTTCTTATTTGAACAAATAAGTAAGATTTAATTTGATTCAATTATTTTACTTTATAATCTAAATTAGTCAAGGTTTCCTTGATTATCAAAACAAAAACCTAAATCAATTAACTTTACAGATATTTACAAAAAGACTGAAAGCTATACTCCTTGGCAATTTTTTTTTATTTGTAAGTCATTATTTTGGCTGGAATATGATAAAAATAGGTTTTAACACCATATTTAATAGATTTCAGGTTTTAATGGAGATGGTCAGGTACTGTTATATGAAAAATGAATTATATTTTTACAACTCCATTAATAATCTACAAACAATAATTTAGATAATTCATTATAAAAAATATTTAAAAAATTACGAATCAAATATACTATTATTAATATGATTAGTTCACACATAGATGATTAAAGAAATTCTCAGAAAAATATCATCGTGATTTGCGTGGGATTTAAACCCACACCCCCAGGCTTACATAGCCGGTGTACTGACCATTGTACTAACGAACCCCATCAACATCACCACATCTTCATCATCTTCTATGTGTGAACTAATGTGCCTAATCATATTAGTAAAAATATAATAAACCCGTAATGGGTAATAAATACGCACTTCATTGACGTTCAATCCAAAAAATACAAACAAATATACAATAACTACCCCAAGCATGCAAAACAAACCTTAACTAGATATTTTATCGAGAAAAATATTTTAGCACCGCGCGATGTACAAATACCATACGTATTTTCTACGAATCGCGTGTGAATTTAAAGCACGATAAGTCTCTCGGTACGATATCCGGAAATAATACGTCTACTGAGTGTTTGTCTAACGTTATTGTGATGACTGCATTAATGCTGTTGCGGATATCCGGAAGTCGCGGGCCACGCAACCCTGGGGTGGCCGGCGCTCGCCTAATGAACGCCTATTATTAGCACATTCGCAAATAAATCCCAATGACTACTTGAGTATATATTCAAAACTCCATTTAACGCGACAGGTTCCGAGCAAGTATTAATAATAAAATTATGCAACTGTAATTTAAAATTGAACTGCCTACATGCGTCCAACCGAACGGTAATTAGCCGATAGTGCCGCTTTTGAGAGAGCTAGATAAAGGCACCCAGAATAAAGGATGCTACTGACTAATTACTGATTTGTTGTTGGTTGCGCTGTAACGTGTTTAGACTGTTGTAATGAATACCTTATAGATCAGTTATGAGGCTGTAAAAAAAAAGTGAACATATAAACAAGGGGTTAGTAGTTGAAGATACTCTGGTTATACCCGACTTTACCTGATATACGTCGTGCCTTTTGGTATCTTGGGAAATCATGAAAAATACAGTGAAAAGTATTTTTTTACAAAAGAATCTTTCTTTTTAAATTCACAAGCAATAAAAGATTTTATAATGAAAAAATATACTTTCAAGAGTACATATTTTAATTTTTAGGTAGATAGAACAATGATATTATATGCAATTTGTTTCGGTAAATCGATTCACAAACGAAACGATGAAAAATTCTCGGATGATTTATAGTGGCACTAATGGAATTCGACCCACATTTGTCTATAAAACTGCCGTGGCGCTGTTACATAGCAAGAATTTGAATCGATAAATGTATAACCAATGTAATTGAATCTAAAACATTTTGAATACGCAGTAGATTTGTAAGTTTTTAGTGCAAAATTTTAGTACTGAAGTAAAGAGCCGATTTGCTTTTCCTTTAATCATTATCATCAACACATACATCAATTTATCCATAAGCCAATTTTTGAACCCTATAATCATACGCCAATTTTAAGATCGAGTATTGCTTGTTTTTCAAATTTTTAATAATATTTTTTGAAGCTTTAATTATATATGTAACATATATGTTGCAAACTTGGGGTTAAGAATCCATTGTAATCAGGCTATTGCTCTCGAGCGGTCTCACTATCAGTGGGAGTCTGTAATGTGTTGACAAGAAACGTAGTACTAGGCCAGGCCAATATATTGTTTGGCGACTGTCACATATAAGATACGCCAAGTTTTTTTCACGAACTAAAACTCTGCCAGAAATAAGTGTTTTCAGTTCAGCTGTCATAGATACAAGGTTGTTTTATTGAAGACGAAATTTGCATAAGATATTTTTGAACGAATTGCTGGTTTATAAAATGTATTTAATTTAAAATGAAACACGGAATTACGTTTCAGCAAGGAATGCTAAGGAATTTATATTTTGAGACCTTGTGATGAAAATGTATATAAATTTATCTCAAATCAATCCAATTTAGGCCAAATTTATACAAACAGCCAAACCTATTAAAAATCAAAGATGTACATTTATTTATTTATAATTATCACCTGTATTTTTTTAATCCAATCACTAAATAAAATTAAATCTGAGATCGAACTATCTACCCACAAAAAAAGTATTCATATTTTTATTTTAACTCCACTTAAATAATATTTCTTATTTTTTCAACACGTGGTTGAATCAAATCGATAAATAACTTTTTTAGAAAAACACTTGACAAAAATTAAAGAGATTTGTTGACTTGTTGACTGTATTTGGACTTGTTAACGATTTCCCACAACATATAAGATAACGGATCATAATATTCTTTTTACGTTTCATGTGATTATTGACAAGGGATATTTAAAAACGCATAACCTCAAACTTAAACATAACTTAGTACATAGTATAAAATATTTCCAAAACTATAGTTTTTGTAGCCAGCGAATACAACAAGTATGTGAAAACCTTTCTTTTTGCAACTCAAGTATCTTAAATGTCCTTACTGAATCGCATCCAAGTAAAATAACACAAGATTTTGACGTAAAAGAGAGCACAACAAATGGGCTTGCTTATATTTCTAAAACTAGTAAAGTTTACAATAAGTCATTTTTTTTCTAGTGGCTCAATTCAAAAGCCATGGAAGTAGCAAGTATGTGTTGGATATTTGTCCCTCCGCGAAAGTTTGATTTTTACTCGAAAGTATGACACTTATTTTAAATGGCGCAGGATTTTCACTTAAATGCGAAAACTTTATCTCGCCTTTAAGTAGAACATGCAAATTCTGACTGCATTGCGACTGCAACGAAGATGCAAAAACAAAAACTGCAAAATAACTTCCGAATATTCCTCTATTGAATGTGTAATTTTTATTTCTATGCTGCGACGCTGAGGATACCGAAATTGCCTTCTATTCGTAAAATAAACCTTAAACTTGGGACATTTTTCCTTTGTGCATATAGTATTAGTTATTTTAAGATAAAAACTTTATAATATCATGTCTTAGTAGTGAAAGTTCACGTGTTTTTTTATGTTACGATAAAAGGTCCAAAGATATCAAATTATTTTAAATTATGAAAAAACCAGTGTGTTTGAGAACATCCGCGCACAGTACAGAAGACGAATCGGCAGACACTACTCGCATATCTGCACACTTATGTACAGTGCATAATTCCGTTTATCTATTAGATAAGCACAGAAGCGTGAATAAAACTCACTTCCTTTTCAGTATAAAATAACAATTTGCGATAAAATGCCGGATTGCCCAGCATAGAGCGAGCAGGGCCACACACATTAATCGTGACGTCACAACACACAACGCAGAGTGAACTCGGGCACATGTTGAAGCAATTTACAAAATGCATTTATTGCACAAATTGTGCTGTGAAGTCTGCGCATCTCGGTACCCACTCCGAGAACGTAAAGTAGAAGCTGTACATTCATATTTGATTATTTAAAATATTGTGTAAATACTCCTTGGTTTTTTCGTCATAACCGACTATGCTACCGTTCTGTGCGTGTCCTTTTAGACCCCGGGGCTAATGTCGAAAACAACGTTCAAAAACGTATAGCCGAATACATTATGTAGTACATTTTAGGCATTTTGAACAATTAGTAAATTTTAACACTTGATAAAATATGCATTAAAAAGAAAAATATTTCAAAGTTTGATTAGCTCCCAACACGGAGATTGTTGTTATATTGTAATTTTATTTTTTTGGTTTTTTTTCTTCATTTTTGAAACCCTTGTTTAAATTTCTTTGCATATTTATATTTCATAATTCAAATTCAAAACTGGCAAAGCTTGAGTTACTAAGTAAAGAGATACGAAAAAAAATAAGATAAATTACTAGCAGCTGATTTTCCACTCCGTGCTCTCGTTTTCTAATGTAAATATATCCTAAATCTACGTTATTCACAATTTAAAAATATACTTTAAACAGCATTACGTGTTTTACGGGAATTCACCATTTTGGCTAAATATAAAATGCGAAAAAAATACAATTTAAATTAAGTGAGAAGCAATTATTTTTTTATTGTAACCTGATATTGTACGAAGCGATATAAAATAGTATTTTTTAATGGCATTGTAATTATTTTAAGGCTTTGAAATCCGTACAAGGCATTGGCTGGCTGTACGCTGTAAATAGATCAATCAAAATCAACTGCATTCGCTCTAATTCTACGCGCTAGACAGATTACACTAACTTTGTTACTATTGAAATAGGATTAAATCCTTCGGTGCAATCGAGCAGTTCTGCAAACGTATTTACTGCAAGGAATCCAAACCCTCCGTCATTTGCCACGATCACCGTTCAGATATGCTTTGATCACTCTTTGTCTTCGATACGAGTCTGAATGTTAATTACCTCTATTCGTTATAAGAATTTAAGTATTTAAAACGTGAAGCACCCGGCTCGGGTAATGTTTTGTTCTTGGACAGGAATTGTACCAACTACGATATTGTCCGACTTTAAAAGTAATTGGAGGACATTAATCTGTTTTTTGTCCCGCACGAAAACCTACATTTTTAACATGTACAATTACTTGAGCATTTGTTACGTGAGTATTTATGTAAATATCTGTTTTCTAATTTATAAATAAAGGAGCTGTTTTTTTAATTATATCACTTAACCATACTTAAAACTGTCCTTTAGAAACAAAAAAATGAGAGTAAGTAGTGGATAATTTTTTATACTAAATATGTTGGTATGATTGCTTTTATCAATGTAATTTTTGAAAATTATTAATCATTGAAATTTTTACATATTACGGTATTATTCATACTATTAATTTACCACAATATTTTAATACTATGGACAATTAATATGCAATTAAACAATACTAATGAATATTCAACGTTTATCATATGTTTATCAGCAATGCTCAAATAAATAAACGTGAGTATAAAGTGCCTAATAAATTTTATTAATAATGATTACAAATGGTTTAAACCAAAACATGCAAATTCTACAACATTTTAGTTATTGTCAACACCTCAGAGTTATAATAAAAATTGCATAAAAGTATAATGTACTTTTAATGAGGTCATATTGTTTTCATATTAGAAAAGCTGAATATAATTTTACAATTATGCAGAATATCTTTACAACTTTTACGGTAAAATATCAAAGCTCTCAGTTCCAAAGCTACACAAAAGCATCATAGAATTCTTTTTATACAACTTGCAAGCAACAGCGATTGCGTCGCTTTCTTCCTGTAAATATTACAATGATTAAAAATAAAAATAAAAATCTCGCTACTGAGACTTTGCGAGTAAAAATATTCCAAGTACTAAGACAAGCGGCCTGATTACAACAGATAGAAGAACGTTGCTTCCTGGCAGTGGCGCACAAGAGGTGATATATCTGAGCATGCAGTTCTATGCATCGCATTATATTTAGACATTGAAAGTAAGGCGACATATCATTTAGTTTATGGTTTGCAAATAAATTTTAAAGAAAACATATATTTCCTTTACTATTTTGAGATACCAATTTTATTTGCTTTCTGTCTGCCAAGCTATCACTTTTTATCAATTGAAGAAAAGTATGTGAAAAATGTGTGCAGATGTGAATTCAAACATCATTTGGCTCAAAAATAAATTATCATCATTTAATTTATAATAATAATAATTTATTATTCTAGAACGCGCGGTGCTTTATTGCTTGCATTGACTCCACGCCGCATTTGTGTTTACAATGTACGTAATATTTTAGTATGTCAAAAATGTCTTATATTTAAACAGGTGTGTCACATCGGCCCCACGACGAATTCTAACAAAGTTCTTGGTACAAAATGATAATGAACAGTGCTGCATAAATTACCCGTGTTTTGAAGAGGTTTGAACAGCAGTCGTTTGTGGTGTCGGGCTATGAAAGACCCTAAAGACTTTCCATGGGATGAAAAAGAATTGAATAAAAGTAGCGTACAACAATGCACCGAACAGCTCTGTTATCGTGAGAAAGTAGATAACACATCCCATGCGTGTACTTGTGTTTATTTCTATTGATTTGATATTAACTTTTTTTATAAATAACTGTGAAATAAAAATATTTTTAAACACTTGAATATGTGGCTTCTTGGGGTTATTTTAAAAATCAAACACATAGTGCTTAACTGTTTGAATTTTAAAAGACCAACAGTTCCAACGGGGGACTGGCTTATTTTCTTTACCTCAACGGGTAATTGCACTGAGCTGAGCTAAACTGTTTACAACTTCAGTAAAATGTGATGTTTAGCAAGTACCGAGAATATTTCCAGCTCTTGAGGTAGAAGGACCGCATGTTTGTTTACTTTATACCTATAAATACACCGTGGGTGCGAATGAAAGATGTCGCTCTCTCCGCTGCTTCACTCCCTGAACGTGATGTTTCCAGCTGTATGAAAATAATCACGCTTGAATCTACTGGAATAAAAAAAATAATGTGAAAACGGAAATAATCTTATTCATGTTCGAAAAATGTAAATTTAACATCAACACATTCATCCACAAATGAAAATATATATATATATATATATATATAATTGCATTTAAAACACTTTCTCTTTCCCTTTTCTCTATCATATCTGATAAACACAAGTATGCATATAAAATAAGTTTCGTTGATTGTATCCAGTGTAAATACAATAATATTTTTTAATCGTAACAGGCACCTGATATGAAAAGATTTTTATAAAAGTTAATATAAAAATAATATAAAAGTAATACGACAATTTTCTGTTTATGACTATTTTTGTAAGTTCATCAATAATTACGATAATATCCAATGCAATTTTTTAAAACTTAACGCAATTAAACGCACATTTAGTTAAAAAATAAAGTAACAGGCAAGAGTAGCTTCAGTGTTTCAAAAATAATTATTCATCATCAATTATTCATAAATTATTAATATTAAAAAAAAACTATATTAAATAGACTAGGGATAGTAATATTCATTTGATTTAAAACCTGAACATGCTCCATGGTTTATGTTCATAATTTTCTACATCTAATTTAAAGCAGTGAAATTTATATCCCATGCCACATAACATCGCATTTTCAAGCACTCGCAGCTAAGAACCTAGCATTTAACGATTCCAAATCAACCAAACACAGGAGCCGTCACGAGCCATTAATTGGTGGAATTCGCTTCCACGCAATCACAGAAATAAGTGGAACGAAACTCACAAGGGTTTACTGTGACTTTATGAGCAATATTCCAATCCCCGGCATACAGTCGCAGGCAGTTTAATTGTTTCCATAATATGGCGTATTGAAAATTGCCAGGTGGTTTCACCGTGTATTGAAAATAATTTCTGGGAAATAACGCGTAAAAAGCACGTGATTACATGTTTCAAGCGGAATCTATCAAAATCAAATCACACCGGGGGGAGAGCTTCTCGCTTGCGGGATGAATTTTCATTGATTTTTTTTTATTTTGTTGCCGCCGCGAGAAGGGTATATTAAAATAAGATTGGTTTGCTTTTCAACGTGTTCTGCCACGAGACGCATAAAAACAGTACGTAGCTGCACGTTTGTTAATATTCTAAAACTTTGGAAATTGGATACCAATATCAGCTTCTTTGTACAGGCGGGTTTATAAAAAGCAGAAACCTTTATTTGTTTCCAAAAGAAAGATCGTTTTTTTTTATTAAAAATCAGTTGGTAAATGGTGTAACTCAATAAGTTATTTACAAAGATATTAAAGAACAGCTGTTCCTTAAGAAAGCTCGGTCGCTATATCAACTTCATTTCTTCAAGGCTGCTCTTGCAAAAAATGTACGAATTCATAGATTTTTTGGATCCTTTATAATTAATATAACAAAAATGTCTTTTAAACATAAATTTAACAGGTAACATTTAAAGATTTTACATAAGCTTTTTTATAATTTCAAAAAATAGTATAAGCAAAACCAAATGCTTTGAAATACTATACAATGTTACATTAAGTGAAAGTTTATCAAAATCAACAAATATATTTAAAATAAAAAAGATAAATATTATATAAAACCGATTGAGTAGTTCTTTCAATATGATTATTATGCATTAAATTTACTTGCTTTGACAATCTATTTACATTTTAATGTAAATGATTTTAAATGCTATATACAAACCAAAAAACACGAAGATACATCAAAAAACATAAAGTGTTAAGTGAACTGCCAATAGACAAATAATGTAGGCCAAAACAAGGACACAAATGGACATGATGTGATCCAGTTGTACTGACTTAAATTGATATATATCATTTAAATAGAATAGTATATTAATGAAATCGAGTAATGCAAGGTAATTATTGTTACCTTTGTTTCAATTCCTGAAAACATTTCAGCAAGCTCTAAGAATAATGAAACCGTTAGCAAGCGGGAAAAAAACTCAGAGTTCCTCCACTGGTTTTGTTTTTATATTACGAAGTTTAAGTAAAATTTTCTCACGCTGCGATGTTAACTACTCAATATAATGTTGATGGTTTTTTGTCGTGTTTACTTTGAGTGCTTATTAACGTTTTGTTACCCTCACCCTAGATTTAAAGCTTTTACTACAAATTTACTTCCTTCATGAGAAAGGGTGGCGCTTTCTAACATAACCTAAGACAAAATTTTACAAAACAATTTTGAGTCCTTTGCTTTAAATACATTTGTATATACTTAATTACTCCTGATTCATAATAAAAACATATTGAAATAATATTTCAATACAGAACACAGCAATGCCTGTAAAAATACATTTTTTTACCTGCCGGACTATGTACATAGGCTTATAAAAAATATTTTGAATTATAAAACTAATAAATGTCAACTCACCTGAATATGCAGGATTGACAGTGAGCAGCAGCAGAAGCAGAGCCATCATCTTCTGAAGATTCAAAGAAGGTGCTCCGAAGGTAAACATGATGATCACTGAACCGCCACCCATGTTCAAACACTTAACACTTCTCGTGAGATTAATGAACACTTAACACGTTTTATATCAAATCTTACAGTTCGATTTTCACATGCTTTTGACAGCTTAATTGTGAAATCTCGTCACCTTATCAATACATGTATCGCTGTAATGAAGGTCTAAAAAGAAAAGCTTATTTCAAATATTTTTTCTAGAATTTTGTCAGACATGTTGACTCCAGGGAATATCCGTGTTAGCTTGTCCGGAGCTACCCTTCGGTTTTGTTTATTTACCAACTCGTTTCACGTAAACAAAACAACTAAATCTCATTTCAAATTGAATCTTCCAGTGCGTATTGTTTACTACATATTCCGGCTTTATTACTAACAGTCTTTGGGATAATCGAAGCAGCCATTTGATCACTCGCTTAATAGACTTGTTGAAGCTTTAATGTGTTTAAACATGTCGCTACTTGTTAGCGTAGCAATAAATAAAAATATTACTAAGTGTTCGACAGTTAAGAAATTTTTACGATCACTTTGTGTAGTAACATAGAAACGATTTCCGTGTACTCATTTTACTAATAAACGTATAAGCTCTTAAGTAAAACGTGCTTTTTTGGGTTTTTTTTTACTTAACATTTTTTTTTTTAAATTAGTCAGTTAACAGGTTTGTATTTTTACCTGTTTTGGATATATATATAACATTTTATAAAATATATCCACCACAATAAGCTTGTATAGCTGCTTAATGTCAAACTCATGAAATGTGAAATAATCGCTAGTTGTCCCTTTAATATCTCTGTGAAGTTTAAATAAGAAATAATAGAGTAATTTATAATTTGTCTTTTGAAAGTGTAACCCGATCAATAAAATTCCGATAGAAACGAAAGCAACACATGCTCAATCTCCCAAGCGTGGGAATTTGTATAAAAACTAATGAAACACAATCAAGCAACTTTAAATAGGAACGTTAAACTAACTCTTTTATTCTGAATCTAATTTAGGCAGATTTATATTCCCGGGTGAAGCCATTCAGTACTAAGCAATGGCCCATAAATTGTACGTTTACAATGTACGTGAACGCTTAATTTCACAGAATCATAATAAAAATACACGAGCGACACTTTATACAGCCGAAGTGACCATTATGACTTCATTTGACTGAAAATAGATAAACGTCTGATACAATGCAGCGGAAATGCCGCTTTAAATTCTTTCAGGCCTTCAACAATGTGGACCCGAGGATGTTACCGATTATCATACTTGGACTACGCGTGCATGGCTAATTTACTCTAAAAATATTAAAAACTTTTAAATATTTTTGCTTTAAAAATGATTTTGTTATTGTTTAAATTTTTTTATAATGTGACGTGACTAGTTTCGTGAACATAAAAGGTTCACATCTTCTATCAATTTTTATTTTTTCAGTTTAAGTATCCTCCGGATTTTTACACAACAAAAAAACTGGATACCTAAAAATACTATCAGAATCGTTTTATTTTTTAAATATATAATTCATGGGATGTTTAAGTTAACTAACTCAGTTTCCTATTTTAGGTATCCGGCATCTGTTTTCCTGTCCAAATATCCAAAGCTGTTCAAAAGATGGTGTAAACTAAATGTCCAGAAGATATATAATTAAATATTATTTATAACTCGGTTCTGCCCCACGGGAAGTCTAAATATTCCGTTTTATAGTTTATGTGATGAATGAAAATGCAAATAAAATGAGATAAAAGTTGAAGCCTAAATTTAACGACTGAAGCGAGAAATTTCATAAGTCCAGAGCTCGATTTTAATATTTCGAATAAGAAATACGTTTTATTGCATTTATTATTCTAGAGTGAATACTTATTTTTAATTGTAGGTAGAATATATAAAATGAAAGGGACAGATAGCAGGGGAATCAATACACAAAAATCTCCATTAACAAATAACTTAAGAATATAATATTATAGTTTGTTGTATATATAATATTTACTTAGCAGTAAATGAATGGCAGTCATTATATAACCGTTTACTGACTCTACAATTCTTTGGTGTAACAATATTTTAAACGAAGTATCCATTATTTTTCAGTTTTACTGTCACATACATACATTAAATATTCAAAATCGAAATTTGTTAATATTTTCAATAAATCATTGATTACCTTAACTTTTTTTCTTTTGGGTAGTTAAATGGCGTCATAAATATCATATCGTTTTTTCCCCTAATAATTACGAATTTTATATTGAATTCAATTTATCAAAACTGAAAATTTTTGACTGATTACGTACACGTGTTATATAATAACTATACTTTTGAGAAATATATTTATTAGTTTTTAAGGGATAATGTGTAGTGCTTGAGGTGTTTTAAACCCAAAAGTATGAAGATTAATTTTGTGGTTTTATAAGCTGCAGTGGGAGTGCAAGCGAAATGCAGGAAGACTCGAGACGACTTCCTATTTATAGCAGGTAGGTCAAGCAGGTAACTCGTGATATTTACGCAGGTACAACATATGCAGCTATATCAATTAAGTTTATGCATTAATAACAGAGCCACTAATTAGATTAGTTGCTGTCGTACTGGTGGTACCCTGCGTGTGCTCCGGGCCAGGGCAGAGTGACCACTCCATACTAATCTATCTCCGGCTCGTTATGAAAGTAGATAGTATATCTCCGAGAGGATGTTACTAAAAATGATTAAAGACTTCCTTGCTATAACCATCACCAGCTTAATCTATGTCAAATAATCTAAGTAAATACCAACTTAAACATCAGGAAATATTCATCCAAAAACTACATAGTTTGCTGAAGTAGATATGCATAGATATACAGCAACTAATTTCATTAAAACCTTCCCATCTTATAAATATACATTTTATAACTCAAGATTAAAATAAACTTTTATGTCATAACGCCATAACCTCACTTATTATTTGTTACTACAAAACTTAAAGATCTTATATGCGAGTTTTTTTTTCCGCCATTTCATATTTAAACCACGTGTCTTAGTAAAATGAGTACTTTCAATATTTAAGAGAACACGAAAGATGCACCAAGATAAATATTTATGTAATCTAAAACTTCTCTGGTCTGGTGGCAGACTGACAAAAACACTGAGAAGTAGAGATGACACGGAACTGCTTTTAATCTCAACAGTCAAAAGTAATACTATGAAGCAGCTTTTCTTTAAGTTATACCTACATACTAATTACTTCAAAGTAGACATATTAACTAAATATAACCCTTTATATTGAAAATATTTTTACTAAAACAAAAAGGTTGCCCAGGAATATTTTCTGGTTACAAAATAGAACCTAATTCTAGAAGTCTCTCTCATTTGCTCATCGCAAAACGAATTTTAAGACTGCCATTAAATCATAATCTGCTGAATAATATTTTTTCAAATCATCTGAGCTATAAAAATTTAATTTGCACTAAATTTACAGCATAGTTTTATGGTTGTTTGGCGAAGAGCATTTCGGTAACAATAATATTTTTTCATGTTTCACGAAGCAACTGCCCAGTTAGAACAAATTTCACTATAAAAGCAAAATTATAATTAATAATTCTTCGACTGCGCATTAAAGTGCAAAATGACAAATCAATATTCGTTATTAAAAAAATCGTTTGGATGGTGATTGACGGCAATAAATAAACATTCGCACACATGGCAAAATCGTTCAGTGTTGATGATGCTCTCACAAACACACAGTTCATCGATCATGGAGGACATATTCACAAACACACAAATACCACGAAATAATGGCGCACACGGCTACAATCGACCACGTGGACCACAGAAAACACCCGAGAGTGCAAGGATCGACTTTGAAAACTTCGCTGCACGTGTGCACGTGACCGCCACGCGCGGCACTCGAAGCCGAACTGACGAGATTAAAAACCAACTATCTGGTCGCGGGATAATAACAAATAAGGCGAGCTATATTTAGTGGCCGAGTGTGCCGCGGCCCCGCCCGGCCGTGCAAAGCAGCTGGGCATTATTGTCACAATCATCGAAGACTTCAGTTCCGTGTTCTGTTCCTGGTGATGGAACGACGTGGTCGTCAGATCTACTCGAAAGACTGAGATTTGCTGTAAAAAAACTTAAAAATACTATTGTGTACAGGCACGAGACGGATCTTATGAAAACACGTGTGGATTCATATTAATTCTGAAAAAAAATAAAGTCCATAAAAAGTTTATGTATAGCACATCTCATTTATACTGATTTCCGGACTTAGATTACTCTATATCACTTTCCTATATCTAGAACACTCTAGATGGTATGGGAGTTTGCGGATTTCGCTTTAATTTTTTTTTACAAGCATATGTAAATACAAGCATTTTTTATAATATGTGTTCTATTATGACATTCTAGTCAGATCATAAATTTACTTAACGAATTAAATATATACACTGTCTACGTATTGATTGATTGCAAAATTTACCCTTAGTTAAAATTTAGTACGTTTATTATTAGTACTTAATTTTTCTTATTAGTAGCAAATGACGTAAACGTTTTTATAGAAATGCAATCTTATTCGTATGGATCAGCAATTTGTGGCAATTGGTGGTGTATTTATTAAAATAAAAAAACAACACTTACTTTTGATTATCATGAAAGATATTACGCCGCTGAATAATTAAATAAGATGTGATTCTATCAACCAATATATTAACAAAAACGTAGATTTATAGCGTTGATATTTATGTATGAACACCATATTCCAAAACTATTCACTTATATTAATCATGCACTGATTTCATAGAAATAATTTAAAGTGACACATTTGCTTTTAAAATAAGCACAAAACATTTTTATTGAAGCGCATATTACAAAAACATATAAGTGAACACTAATCTTGATTTTGATGTGTCATCTTTTATAATTCTATAAAGATCTTCGTTATTAAACAGTCAATTTTTTTCAGAATATGTATCATGCATAAACAAAGTACTTTTTTGTATAAATTTGTATTTACACATTGAAAATATATTTTTTAATTTCATTTCAATGTTTTTTTACGATTGAAAATATTCAAAGCAAATTTTATAAAATAGTTCGTGTTCAAAAATAAGGGATAAATCCATCAAAATGATTTATTTTAAAGTAATTTTTGTACGTTTTAAATTTTGTTGTAACAAAAAACTGACAGAATATTGACGCTGAAAAAGAAAAATTAATTATTCACCTCTTGATTAATATTCAGATAGAGTTATTAAAGGCAAAAAAGTATAGCTTTACAATTGCTTGGGGAATTTTTCTCAGTAATAATTTTAGAAGCCATACAATTTTTTTGTTCAAACTTAAAACCATTTTTAAAAGGCATTAAAAATGTCTGCTGTTTTTATTGATCACGCAACCGTACATTTTTTTTTTTTTTTTACTGAATAAGACGTTAGAATATTTTGAGATATCAAAAAATATATTTATAACGTGGTTAGTTATTTCAAAGAATATTCTTCTGTGGATGTTTCTATAAAGAATTTTTAAATATTAAGAGGTTTTGAAAGTTTTAATTACTTCTACCCTTTTTTTGGACTCCGTCTGCGGATATCACAAATCTTGAAGACAACTTTCGCAAACGATTTAAACATTAGAGAAAATTAAGTTTAAAATGCGGTATAACATCTCGAAAGCAAAACGAAACGATATTTATAAAAAAAACACAATCTTTACATGTATTTATGAAATAAAAAAGTAAACCACTTGGAGATAATACTTCAGCATGGTATACATTCCGCTATATAAATATTTACGTTTAAAAAGTGGAATTAAAACAAGATTTTTTGCGGTAAGTTTCTGTAACAGATGAGTCACTAAACTTTGATGTTTTATTTAAAACTATGACTCCTCTGCGGTTTTATGCCAAAGTATATTAGTACTTGTATTAATTTTCAAAAATAAGATAAAAAATACAATAAGCCTATTGTTTTGTAAATAGACAAAGTATTGCTGCTATGGAGGCCGATGAGACATTCAACATGTCACCAATGTTTTTATCACTACATGAAAATAGATCTCTGGGATTATTGGTAACCCCATTTACACTCTCAAGCGTGTGTTACAAAATTATAATAATTCACCAAGCACTTACATATTTCGTATTATATATCTAAATTCTAATGTTTTATATTCAAATATTTCTCCGAATTACATTAAGCTTATTTTTCATTAGCATAACATTTTTACACTGATGCGTGTAACTCAAGGTGTGGTTTTTAAATAAAACTAGACAAGATTGCAATTATTATTTAAAAATATTTTGGCTTGTATTGATATTTCTCAACATGATACATCTGGAAAATTTTACTTGTTATACTCAGAGAAATCACAAAAATAATTTATTTAATAATAATAATCACAATAGGCACTGGACCTAGAGACAGTACGTGCCTCGTGTGAAGTTTATAAGACACACATGGTAAGACTCAGTTGAGATTCATTCTTTATTTAGAATCCGCAAAATAAGGCATAGTCCGGAAATCAGAATAAATGAGATGTGCTTCACAGCAACTTTTTATGGACTTTATTTTTTATCAGAATTAATATGAATCTACACGTGTTTTCATAAGATCCGTCTCGTGCCTGAATTCGCCTAAAAATATATACTTGACTTCCTAAATTGATTTCTAAAAAAACAAAAAAAGGCTTCCTGATCAAAATAACCTTCTTCGATACCCTTTAAATGTATAATAATCTAGAACATGCTGAAATTTGAGATGGTTTCAGGAAATCCAGGACTTTTTTCAGCACAGCCTGGCAACCTCGAGACGAATGTAAAAAATACATATTTTTTGAGATTGATGAATTTAAGCATGTTAAAATTTAATATTTTAAATTGATATTAAGAACAGAACTTTAACTTTAATAGTAACTGTAACTTAGTAAAACTGAATGCCAAATACCACGACTATTTACCAAAAAATATGTACAAAATATTATGTTTAAGTAGTTGAAGGTTAGGTTAGGTTTCACCTTTCAACAATACATCCATTGTTTTAAGTGTCCATTATTTTTCTAATAAATAAACTAATAGTACTATTGTATTTTTCTTTTATTATCAATTATGGAATATTGGTAGAGCACGTGTAAAAAGGGTATAAAATATAGAGATAAGTCTAGATTCTGACAAAAAAAATCAGTTCACTTATTTTTTAATTGAGTTTATTTATTTGAAATCGCATCACACAGGCACAGACAAATTCAATATGTTCAACAAAGCTGACGTCGTCTTCAATTTGATGTTAGTATATTATAAAAAATTCAAAGCATTAGGTTTTTTTTAATTAGTAAGGTAGCATCATTCAAATGAAGGGTGTTTTTTTTAAATTACTTAAAATAGCCAATTAGTGCTCTAAATTGATACGTACATCCCCCCAATGCACCCTCTCTCTTATCTAAAAAATAATAACAGTATGAGTCACATTTCTGTCCGCCCTTCAACGTCATTAACACGACCTTCCCTCTTATGAATAAAGGTTTGCTGTATAGTATACACAGTGATGATATTATAACAAAAGGTTGCCTTAATTACTTGTTGACAGGTCAATAACCTGGAGACTGTCTCGCGCTTATTGAACGCAGATTTATTCGAATACTTTTAATTGATATTTACTTTTAATTGGTAACCAAAACATAAAATAACAACAATTTTCTTGCTTTAAATATGAAGGAAATACAGCACGTGCTTTATTGAAAACGATTTTAATGACTCATCGAAAAGCAAATCAGATAGTTGACATTGTTTTTAAGTAGTTGTACTATATGGTACTGTATAAAATCAATAATAAACTCAAAGTAAAGAAAGAATACAAAGTTACTCTTATCATTGATAATCAATAATTCCCATATAAATAAAATTAACTGCCAGTTTTTTATTGTATTTAATGGGGACAATGAACACACGTAGATGTGCCAATAGCATTTCAAAGCAACTTGATTAGCTAACGCATCTGAAAATGTACAAAGGTTACCTAACAAAAGTAAAACTAACTGCCGTCCGTTAAATATAGACAGGAAAGTTCCCGCGACATTTCAAAACAAAAGTAGAGTCTGGGTGGTCGCAAATGTTAACTTAAGATTTGATTACTCGTTGATTAAAAAAATAACAGGCTTTTAAAGCAGCTGTTAAAAAAAGCAAGTACTTCGCGCATGAGCAAGTTGCATGGTTAAAAGTCAGTGTGCCGTAAGAAAAGATTTGAGTTTGTATAAAAGCAGATATCGTCGTCTCTTGTTATTTATTATATTCAAAGCGTCAAGTTGAAAGCCAGATGTTATCAATCTTAGGGAATTTATATTTTATTTAAGAATTGTTTTCTCAAAAGCTTTGTTTTGAGATTACGATTTGACTAAGTTATTCAAGTTTGTGCGAAATATTTTTAAAATTATATTTTACACTCTGCTTACCAAATAATGTTGCTTAAAATATTAAAGTTAGCAGATAGCCGCGAAGGACGGGGTGAAACGGAATCGCGCCGGGGAAAGTTGTATCGAAGACAGTTATTTTTAACTCCTAGTCGTTAATATAATGATAACAGAAAGAATAAATGCAAAGAAGATAATGACGGCGATTACGAAATGGAAAAAATTGTTCAGTCATCAGGATCGCAGCGATAACGGGTGGAATAAAGTTGGGATTAAATTTAATAAGCGCGGGCAAACTTGAAAGACGAGATACTCGGCAACACAAAAATTAAGTATGGACCCTGATTCGGTAACCGAAACGCAGGGGCCAGCAAGTATGATTGTATGAATAATTCTCCCTGACCGCAGGAAGCGAGTTGGGCTGCCAACTCGTGTCCGATATTATATTATATTAAAGCCAGCACAGCGTCCTAAATCGCTCTTACGACATCGTATACCAGCGCTACTTCACGCCGCCATTATAGAAATTCCTCTGCTGTTTACGTTACAGAGACAAACACATGAATTCATTTTTAACAACGAACACATGTTAGCACATGCGTAAATTAGTATTTCCAAAAAACGTACCTTGCTTATGACCATGTGTGAGTTTTACAATTCAGAGCATAAAAAGCTTAACTGCATTTAATATTTTTTTTTATGAAAAAATTTGTAACGCTTGGGTTGCTAGTTTTAAAAAAAAAAATGCACACTAAGCATACAATACAACAAAAAAAAATTCGATCCTGCCAGGATTCGAACCTGGAATCTTCTGATCCGTAGTCAGACGCGTTATCCGTTGCGCCACAGGACCGTGTCTGATTCCCAATAAGTGATGTCTAATGATAAAATTTTACTTGAGTTCGCAACGTTATCTGCGTAACCTTTTAAATCGAAAAATACTAATGTCGCCGTAACGTAAACATTCAAGATAAAAAGTTAAATTTATACTTACATTGACTAAGTTAGTAAATGTATCAATAAGTCAGCGTCTTTGTTTGTGTAAATACGATTTATCGGCTCAAACAATAGGGTATTAAAGAATCTAAAAAGAAATACGGAATGCCTCGGGAAGATCTTAAGCTCTCCATCTGGCCGTTCGGGATTGCCCTGATTGGCTGGGCTATTGTCACCAGCCAATAAGAAGAGGTTCCCCGTGGACTACTCGGTTCGAAAATAGCTACTGGAAACATGCTACTGTTTCTAAAAATGGACGACTAGGCGACATCTTGAATATGTCGGATTCCCTATTGCGAATTTCATCGATGACTCTCAATACAAAAGTACCACGCGAACTTCTAAATTTATACTTGATAACGTTTATAAATTCTACTTCAAAAGAATTCAACGTGACCTAAATATTTTCAAATACGACATTTTAAATATAAAACGTAAATGATTTCTATAAATAAACCCGACATAGAATTTCTTCGTAAGTTAAAAAAAATTGCTTTGTAAACGACAGGTGCTTTCAAGTTGAGGGGACATTAAATTTTTTAACAAAAACAATCAGTTTTACAGTTCATTTTCTAGGAACGATTTATTATACAATTTCTACACACAATCTTTAAATAGAAGTAGGTCCATGATATACAAAAAAATATTACTTTAAACTGTCTCTAAATATGACGGATACATAAATGTATTCCCAACTAAAGTAATACTGCTGTGGTAATATGCACGATATAAAATATAAAATTAACGATATAAGCGTTTTTAATTTATATTTTTGAACAAGTGATTTTAAAATTTCAAGTAATGTAATATTTATTTTCGAATTGCTTATAATTCTGATGAATTTTTTATTTAACTGTCTGTCTACTTAAATAAACTTACAAAATATTTAACACGTAGATGCACAGATTTCTTGTCTTATCTGTACAGTGCACCACAATACTAGACAATAATCAAATCTATAGTTTAATTTTATAAAGTTGTGGTGATTCAGCCGTGAGTCTAAATTTAACGAGTTTGTACAAAATTCCTCACCGCACTGTAAATATTTGAAAAAGCTTACAAAGAATCTATTATCGGAAGAATTTGGAGAATCGGTGAATTCTCAAATAAATTTGCCAACGTACCGGCGTGAACGTACTGCTATTTCCGTAACAAAAATATTCGGTATTTACTCAGATCTTCAAATACAATTTATATAATATATGATATAATTATGTCGCTTTTAATAGTCATATTTATATTTTTTTGGGAAACTCTTCGCATCATCGTTTTCAATAGAAAATAAAAAAATATCTGACTAAACCAGTTAGAGAGATACGAAGACAGAAACTCTTTAGTTTCAGGTTTAAATATATTTTTTTTTTTATTATATTAAATAATTGAATAAACCCCGCGATAATTAAGAGTACGTTTATTAATTAACTAAATTAAAAGTGTATTTCTACTATAGTATAACACGTAAATGCGTTGGTTTTATCATATAATGCTTACTCACTGCTCCAGAGAGCCCTTAACTGGATAAACGATATTGACTTACTCATACAAACATATGACTACCAAACCTGTTTCAAAAAGACAAAAGTAACCTTATAATATCTTAATTTAATATATTCTTGATAGTTTCACGTTAATTTATAAATCGTATTGGATCATTTTTAATATATGAATCACTCAATCACTTTGACAGAATAATTGCAATCTCACCAAGTACATAGTAAACATTAGTACAACTAATGTATTTTACTAAATCATTATAGTATATTCGCAATATCTGAGAAATCTACTTCAGAGCACACCAACCCCAGCACTTAAAGACCCTAACCAAATAATTACCCGTCACGAAGCGAGCACTGCATCCCTCCAAACCTTCATTATGTTAGATTAAAATAATCAACTTTGCCACATCGAAGCGCGTGGTCCGACGTCGAGAACATTATTTTCCCCTGCATTCGTGTACGGGCATTGCTTTTATTACCGCACGGTGCATATGCAAATGTGCAATATGGAGACTGTCAGCAGTTGCAAAAAGTGGACCTGTTCCAGCGAAGGTCTAAGCGCGTCATTTACTGTAAACTGAAATTTTTTCTAAGCTTAACCGAGCGCAGGTTATACGGGCAACTTTACAAAATATATATTTTTTAAAAATATTTACTAAACAGAACACTCTGTGTATAAATAATCATACAAACATTATATAATAATGAAGTTCATTATCATTATTTACTTTTCGTCTGAGTTCACGTTTGAGCGGAACGAATGGCGGACCGAACTTTTCAGCCTCCGGTAAGTACATCAGCTTTTTACTTCGGTTTATAAAACGATACATAAAATTCGAGTATCAGTGGAGCATAAAACTTCAATCGCAGCATTTGGAGAGCATTGCTTCGTATCGTAAAAAGCACCTACACTGGATTCTCCAGTCAACTCGCGTGCCCGAATAAAATCGCGATCTTATTCCGAAAGGACAGGCGAATTAACTTTAATCCTTCTCCGATACGGCCAACATTATGTGAGAACTGTTCGCAGATGGAGGAACTCTAGAATTTGACCAGGAAAACATGTGACGTGAAGATTTGGAACGCTTAGCTTTAATTTTCATCATCATCCTTTGCTTATATGTCATTAAAAAATATTGTTATTGTATGTGTTTTGATATGCAATGAATTTATTTTACGTGTGAAAATATTCTAAAGTATCCTCTTTTAACAGACTTGCGCAGGAAATTCTTAGAGCTTTCTCATTGTGGATTCGCAAACGTTGAATTCGATATATGTTTGAAAATCGCTTAGTAAGAATAACATCTCTCTGTGGTTAACAGCTTAGGTTTTGAAATTTCATGCATTTGCTGAGCGTATTTTAAATCTACTATATATTGTGTTGATAGCGTATAGCGATATCAAACGTAGCTGCATGATAGCTCTAATAAAATAGTAGAACATTAAGGAAGCGGTGACTGAAGTATTTTTGAATTCCAAACTATTAAAACGGGACCTAGGATCATAGAAAGTGAAGTAGAATTAATGAATCGTAAAAAGTGTACCCAGTTACCAAGCACGCAGAATGTGTAAACTGGCGTGACCTTTCTAAATCGAGAAGAACAGATTGTAGCTACCGCAACGAGCACGAGGGATAGAAATAGTTTTTGTTGCCCTGGGTCTATTATTAATGTTGTGTTGTTTGTATAGTTGTCCTATTCTCTTTCAGTATGACTTCATTCTACAATGCGATACAACTTAAATTATTAACAATATAATTTTTCATATATAAACCGTTCATTATATATTCATGAACACTGTCTTGCTGCTACATGAATGTATGAATTATAATATCATTATAAAAAATGTATCATGATTGATGTATTTTAAAATAAATAACTATATAATAAATTGTATCTCAAAACGTGCTTCGTACTTGAAGACAAACATTAATCTCAGTATTTCAATACGAACGGACAGCCGGGCACTGGTGCAGTTGGTCAAAATCAATTATAATAACCTCCAAGGTCTTCTGTGCTCGGGTAGATTGACTTTCCAATAATCCACAGGGACACAGCTGTCCTCGGAGCTTCCAAATGGAGGAAGTTCTTACTACCAGCAATTACCTTCGCAATCACTCTACAACCATGATACAATCAAAATCGAAACATTTTATATTTAACAACTGTTTTACTAGGCTATCAATATTTTTATGGTGTACAAATCACAATGCCAGCCGTGTAGTTAAAACGTAAAAGTTTTTTTTATTTAACTGCAGCGTAAAACTAGGATTAAATTCCGGGGTATTTATATAAAAATAAATTTGCTTAAATAACACGGTTGTTGAGTTCAAAAAAACTTGTATTGAATTGGACCAATTAGAGAGTAGAGTTAAAACCAGAAAGGGCACCAATTTGCAACGCAAATAAACTGTTGCTTTTATATCACCTTTTAATGTTCAAATTCGAGTAACCAGCAGAAACTTTATAAGATACTATAAAAAAGATAAAACTGGTAAAATAAACATTATTATTATATAATATTTACTTTAAAAAATCAAAGTTATGACACTAATATATGTACAGTAATTACGTACGCTTATAATTTATTGTATAAACGTTATATAATCTCCACGCTGTTTAATTTAACGATTACTTTTTTTATTTGCTGTGTATTACTAAAGAGTATAGCATTCGTTTCAAATACAAACTTTATTCAGAACTATCGTTTTTTTGGTCAAATTTAAATAACTTCTCAAAGTGAAATTCCCTTATGGAGGTTGCACTTACTAAAAATGCAAAATAAATGCAGGGATGATTTCGACCGCTCGGTACTTTTATTCCGGAAAAAAACTCCTGCTTGTATTCTGGAATAAGAATAAATTGTTGTATTATCTACGTAATACAATCTTTTTTGTACTTCCTTTTGTAATATATTAAATGTTTAAATCGTCCAATACATATCTCTCGGCTTGAACCGAAGATCGCAAGTAAAACAGATACTATTAAATGTTTACGAAAAATCAAAAATATTGTTAAATATTTTTGAATTGCGATTTTACGTAACGTGTACTGGATATTTTAAAGTTTTGATGATGACCATGATTGGTAACGAGGATGTGGCAGCCCTGCCTCCATAATGCACCATTCGGCTGCGATGGCCGCGCACTCTACCTGATTGGATTGGCCGAAAATGCTCGGCAACGTCCATAAACTCCAGGGCTGGCCAAATCGACACGGTCGCCGCTCCAGCGATTAAATAACGCTCATAAATGTCCCATGATAGTGTCTATTAAAAAAGACATTTTTAATGCTGCAGACGGCACGTGTAAGTAAAAGAGAACGTAACGATCTTTAAAATAGTTTAACTGTAGTACATCTACGATCTATCTCAATATTTACCATGTTAGTCAGAACTTTGTTTATTGAAAAGTAATATCATTTTTATTCATGCCTGTAATACAACAAAATGTATAACAGACATGATTTTAGTTTCTTTGTTTTTTCTATTGAAATAATAACCTACATGAGCTTTCAACGTAGACCATGAAATTATCTCATTCTATGCATTTTGATTATACAAAAAGTTTTAAGCATTATACGATGAGTGCCTTATCTATCAGAATCGTTAAAATATTTGCCAGCTGGATATTTGTTTGCTATCATTAGAATTTCGCCATAATTTCGGTGTTCAGCAAACCGTTCCTGAGCTCAAAACAATTCAACAGCATAAGTAGTCGGCATCTCCAATTGCCAGGTTGCCCATCAAGCAGATGTAATAACGCCAAATCCGCTATATTCATTTCCACATTAATTGCAAACAAGAACAATAACAAACCCGGCCAAATCCCTTCCGATCGGGGCTGCACAATAATCGGCAAATTTAAAGTACAATCCGATATCTCCAATAAAGATAATAGAACAGTAACGACGCCACTAAGGAGGGTGATGAGATTTTAATTGGGGGTGGATTGCCACGGTGGCTTTTTTATGAGCCACCTTAAATGCCCATTTATTCGATTTGGCGGAGCCCAGGTTCTACTCAATAGCCGTGTGATGACGTGCACTACTGGGGGAGAGCTCTGCCAGAGAGAGACCACTCCGGCTGCAGCCGAGATAGAATAACATGGCATTACCTGTTTTAAATAAATTTTAAAATTTTCGTTATTTCACTCAATTATTTTTTATACATCACTATATATTTGAATATTTTTATATTACACGTAAAAAAATATATATTGATAATAAACTATGCAAATGTCGAAAGCACCACTGACACGTAAATGTGAATGTGTCTTCATGTATATTGTCAAAAAAACTTCTTCAAAGCAGAATATATAAAATATTGAAATTAGTTTCATTGATTTAACATTTAAATTTTCTAAAAGTGTGACTTTCTTGGGTCAGGTCTTAGTAAATTAAACTTACTATATAAAAATTTATTTGTTATTTGAACACGTAATATAAGAAATTCAATATTTTTGACAGAGAGTACTTGGTGGAATTCCATTTTAATATTTTTGAGTAAAATCCTTGAGTGATTTTCCACATGTGGAAAATCACATTTCCACATTTACGTAACATAACATATGTCTTATTTTTTTGATTGGACGTCATTCAGATGCGTATTTATTACCTATTACGGGTTTATTATATTATTACTAATATGATTAGGCACATTTGTTCATACATGATGATTTAAAGAAACTCTCAGAAAAATATCATCGTGATTTGTGTGGGATTTGAACCCACATCCCCTGGCTTACATGGCCGGTGTACTTTAAATCATCTTCTATGTATGAACTAATGTGCTTAATCATATTAGTAATAATATAACATAAACGATATATATTAAATTATTAATATGTGGCCATCAGTGGTCTTCTTGGTATAAAATCAATACTTAAAACTAAAAGTCTGGGGATTTTAACCGCACAAGTATTTTTTTAAAAATTTATTTTATAAAATGTATTACAGATTCGTTTACTTTTCATTCAATTACAACCAAACGTATCATTTGTGAACTTAAAGTATCTGTATCACCTACGTTAGTTTTGTCTGTGTTACTGGGCCAACATTTCACCATTCATTGTAAGATAAAATAAATGAACATTCTAGATTTAGGGCCCATTCACAAAGGCTGTCACCGAGGGTTTTATTTACATTTAACAATAAAAACTTTTATTTTCAGAAATAGAAACATTTCACAGCGTGAAGTAACAAATGTTACATAGAAAAAAAACTAAGGCGCGTTTCAATTAAAATCCTATTTGGAATGAAACTAATCTAGAATTTTTGTTAAGTTTTTTTCTTAATTGCTTTGTCTAGATACACAATTGACTTGTTTTTATTGGACTATCGTATATCTCAGTGCAAAGTATTCGAGACGGAATAAAATGTCACGTGTGGGATTTAAATATTCAGTTTGTATGCAACCATTTTATAAAGCATAATTGAATGAGTAACCTTATTGAAACTTCCGTCGGAAAAAGTCAATTATACGTACACAATGTAGTTTTTATTTAAGACAGGAAGCAATTTTTAATAACTTAATTATAATTCGCAATATCCGTTCACATAAACAATTAGTAAATCAAACTAAATGACCTTAAATATGTTTTTTGTTTGAGTATTTATATGCTTACGTTGGAACGTGATTTAACACATGAAGTAAATTAAATTACCTGTAATTATATTACGACTATCTCAATATCAGAATTTATTGTTCAAGAAAAAATGTAAAACGGTATTGGACATGAAAAGTATAACAAGATTTATTCCTGTCATATTTACATCTCTCTTATTATTGTGCATCTTTACTGGATTTTCTCATATCTCGAGGTAAGTTACTACTACTGGTTACCAGTTAGGACACTTTGAGCTCACGGTGGTCTAACATTCAAGCCATGTCTATAAATCTCCATCTTGCGCTCTTAAGAACTCGTATTGTGACAATTTCTACATAAAAGCGTTTGTAAAAGATCATACCTGCTGAATATTTCTGACAGCAGATTTTGAGATTATTTTTTTAAAATATATTTTGATTGATTGAAATACCTTAACACTTACTTGAAACTAGTCGCTTCAAAGAATAAAATATGGGAATAATGCTGAATATTATGAATTTCTTGCATACTCATAAAAAAAATATCGATTTCTTAAAATACAAAGAACTTACTTATATTTGATTTTATATCATTATTAATCCTTGTCTCGCACCGCATGGCGACTATACGAAAACCGAACATCCAATATCCGTACTGCGTAATAAACATTTGCAATTCAATTCATTATTTATAAGGACATATGGAATAGTCACGCCGGGCGATTTTATTTCGCTCTTTATTTTAGGGCGTACGGAAAATCGCTCCCATCATAATAATATGAGTCCACAAACTGCGCACTTATCTCATTCCCCTAAGGTCTGCTCTACAATAACCGACATCAGTTATTACCTACATCTGGGCCGCAATAACTGCCCCGAAACTTCACACGCTTGACCCTGTTCTGATACCCTGATACTCCCCCGGGACGGGACAAAGATACCACGCTAGAATGTCGGGCACAAGCGCGGCCTGCGAGGACATCCTGAATAAATGATCTCTCCGGACTGCCGCCTCCCTAATGCCTAAATTTGATTACGGGTCAGCGAGACTCCGAAGAAAGTATCAAGCGATCCTTGGGATCTGAATAAATACAGAAACGGACGTAAAAAAAAGCCTCACTGCGCGTATAACACGGATTTTACCATAATAATTTGCATTCAGTGGGTCGTCTAAGTTATCACCTCAAACTTCTGCTCTTCTAAAAATTCGATCTAATAATCTGATTTTTTTTTTTTTTGAATCTACACACTGACTCGTATTTTTAGTACTTATTTATAATCTATATATATATATATATACTAGTTAACCGAACTGTTTAAGATCAATTCTTTTATTAACCGAAAAGCTATGCACTATTTTTTGCGACTATCGAATAATTATTGGTGAATCCAATCAAGTCCGTAGATTCTACATTCTGGCATTTTGATACATAATATAATAAAAGTTTACCGTTTCATCAAGCTGCTGAAATTAAGTTTATCAACCTCGGTGCTGGCTATATGTGTCCCTAGATGGTCCTTCAATACAGTATCTTAACCACTCCCACCGCTTTACACGATATCTGTAACTCAGATTCTGGAATTCTAAGACCTGTTTTTTTGATAACAGGTAAGTAGCATACAAATAGCATAACCTTACGAAGTGAACCTTAATATAAATGACATAGCCCAAATGTGTTCTAATCCACCTCACTATTAAAATAATTATATAAAGGCTTGAGATTTTTATCTCGGCGTATTAATACATAAGGAGTCATAGTAGGAGTCATAGAGTCGCATTGTACACAAAAAAAAAGTTATAACTTGTAAATCAAAACATAGCTTGTTTGAATTGCCCAAGACTACATGCAACAGGCGTGATGCGAGAGTATCTCTTAAAACAAAAAATGTGGAGGGGGGTACGTAAATTGTACCGAGGGCCTATAAAATGAAACCAAAACCGGCGCCGCGCCCGCCAACTGAAGATAATAAAGGAAGGGCCCTCGTAAAATTAGGCGAGTCACGTCTCCTTAACAAAAGGTGTTAAAAGACATTCAGCGGCATAAAAAAGACAAGGAAAAAGCACAACATTAGAGCAGGAAGCAGAGCTTTCCGAGATTTAGGTATGCAGTAGTTGTTTGAAAAGTTTGTTCGCGGAATATTTAAAGAAAACGTTTCTCCTCACTTCGCGCTCGCGGGAAGTTTTTAGATTAATGCAGAGAATAATGCCCTGGACTGGTTTCATGAAGGCTTTTTTTATATTACGCAGGGGCTGTTATTAATAACTTTGTGATTTGTAATATAATGCCTGTGAAATCAATAATTTTGCAATCTTCCGGATCTGAAAGGTGAGTGACTTTTAAAAACTAACCCGAAAGGCTAATGTGTGAATTTATATTTTTTCACTATCTAACTTTTTACATGATACGATGTTTTCTCTTTTTTGGATAACTAAATGTATGAAATTTTTTTATGTCCAATAGAAATAATCAAATAAAAGACATTTAACAAATTATTATTTTACGCACTTCTTGAAAAATCTGATTCAATTATATTCACGTAATATAGCTAGTGAAACATATCGATTACTAAAGCAAAGGGCAGTAACTTTATGGCGTAATTGTTCATGTTTTGCCTTTATTATTAATATTTACATTTGTACTTTTTTTACTAAATAATGTTTTACTTTCTACTTTTTATTTAAGAATGGCTTACGTAGAATTCTCAAAATGCGTTTATTTTATTTGAAAATTATTCACTTAAGAAATATAACGTCGTGAAATTAGCACCGGGGATACAGATAAAACAATGTATGCCCATTTAATAAACCAGCCAGGCCACTATTCAAATGAGCCGAGAAGCCTCATTGTTGCGAGCGCTCGTCTTTGTGGAGGCATTGTTTATTTATTTAAGGGCGAACATTTGAACTCTTTTTTGTTCCCGCTAATGGCCCGAATAGGAGCCATTCCGCGTCCCCGCTTTGATAAGACGCCATGTTTAAATGGGAATCATGCTGCGAAATGGAGGCCGAAAACAATTTTGTGCGGTGGGCTCGGGAGCAAATTTAAATTTTGTATTTCGGATTAAATTTGATTAGTGTTAAACTGACAGGACCCCGCCCGCTTTGTACAGATTTATAAAATTATATAAGTATGAAAGAGAACAGGATTTAAACAGATGCTTAATCATATTTAAATTAAATTTAAATTGTGCAAACTTTGTACATATATAATATATCGCTTTACAATCTTACTCATAATGCACGGTTAAATACTCGTATATGAATGCGCATGCCATATTTTTGCCTGAAACTAAACTAAAAATATTATTATGACGAGACTTTTTTTATTTTCTGAGAATTATACTGAGAAGACGATGTAGGTTTATTTACAAAAATTAATATGTGATGTGGTAAGAAACTGACGCACCTAGAATTATGCATCCCAATAAACGTTTAAAAAAAGGTGTCGAGGGTTTGAAAGGTATTGATAGACTCACAGTCAATCACAGGGGGTTTCTTACGAAACTCATAATAATACAAAAAAACGACAGCTGATACAAAGGGTACACAGCGATAAAATATAATGACCTTTATGCCTTTTTGATAGGAGTCTCCAGATATTGATGATGAATTAAATCGTTCATTTAGATTCAATGAACCAGAAAACTATCTGTCAGCATACTTGAACGAGCATATTGACGGCGCGTCTCCACTTTTTTCTTGTCATTGTACCCCGGCCATTGTAAGGTGTATTAACCAGTCAATAGAGGAGGCCCAGTGGACATAATTTACTTTTTTGTACAATCCCGAAAGCTCTCATCCGCCCCATTGGATAACACGCTGCTTGAGAGATTGCCGAGGGTAGTGTGTGATGGGAGCAGCCCCCGCCGCTCCCTCCGTATAAGCCAATTTGGTTAGGACTCGGGAACTAAGTAGTTGGAACAAATTTACAGGAGATTTATCAATGCAGTACGTCGCACTGTCGACTACTTTTGAAAAAATACAGCTCCATGCTACTCGAATAAATAAGGTTTAGATTACTAGTAAAACTGTTAAATATTACTTATATTAAAAAATCTTGAAAAGTCAATTAATTAATAATGTAAATCAGTAGCTCTCAAACTCTTTTGGCCCACGGACCCCCTTTCATAGTCAAAACTTGCCTACGGACCCTGGGTGAAAAACTACATAAATTCATATTATAGACTAGTTGGTGCAAGTATCGACTCTATGAACCTACCTGACTCACCGCGATGCCTGTTATTACTTGTATTTTATGCACCTGTCTAAATTTATATTTTACTTAGGACGTAAAAATCGCTAATAATATATTCATTATTATTTATATTAACTTCCATATTAATAAAAATGTGTCACAATTTTTTTAATTTATATTAAACCTTACGCGGGCCCCCTGACGTTGTTCATGGACCCAAAAATCGATTTTAATTTTCTTAGGACCCCCTGAATGATCCCAGGGACCCCCTGGTGTCCGTAGGGACCACTTTGAGAAGCACTGATGTAAATGAAGTCTTCGATTTTTATTTAAATTTAAATTAAAACAAATTGTATACATGTGCTATCAATAACGTGAAATCTTTATCGGTTCAGATGATACATCATTTCTCGGCAATTTAATCGACACCCCTGTAAGACGGTGGGGTTGTTAACGAACCGCTGCTTGTGAAGGTCCAACACCCCGCGGAGCGCCCTGGGCGAGAGCCAACACAAAGAAATATTGTTAAATCAACAGGGCGTCTTTCAGAGTTAACCCTTCTCAAAGCATATCGGAGGGTGCAACAGCCAAGGGTTATGAATCACAACCGATAGTTTTATTGGAAGGTGTCTTCGAAGCACTTTCGATTATTGATTAAGGCTATATTCAAAAATCAAGAGTCATCGCGACCGTTTTGAATTTATAATATGTTGGTAAAAATTTTAATATTTTAACTTATTCATCATGTTTATTTAGTGATATCAAAACACTTATTTAATGATTTTCATTTGTTGTGGGCCAATTTTTTTATTTTTCAACATATACGAGCATGATACTGTGCTTTATAACAGCTGCTCAAAAATCCGCGACAAACTTGAATAGTAGAAGTAAGGGAGGTGGAAAAACATTATTTCATTGCCAAGTTTGATATCCCATAAACACCTGCGAGCAAAATACTTTTAAACTCTAGATTTCAGTATTCTTGTGCGCCTTCTACCACTAAAGTTCAGTTTTTTTTTTACAATTTTTTGAAGATATCATCTTTCTTCAGCAGTTTTGTGTAATAAATCCGATATTGTTTATATTCTTTAAGCAACGATTTTTATTTTCATACTCTATGGCTTTTATCTATCGAATTATCAATGTTTTTCGGCTGAATTGATTTTGTACATATAAATATATGCCCTGGTAAACGATAAATCATTATATCGAATATTATTTACTGAACGATTAGACACATTATCACATGTATTGTCATGGTAAGTTTTTTTTTATATGAACTACATTGTGAAAATATAAATGAATACATGAATAAATTTGAATACATTTAAGGAAATTTTAATTTGTATTACAGGGAGACATTTTTCGAATGGATTGTTTTCGGGATACTCTCATAATTGATATCACATTGTAAAAAAAAACACTCCACTGAAGAGGTAAAATGTGTGGTGCAAATTAAATAAATAATAAATATAAATATATGTTATAGTTGGTAGGCCTGGACTTATTATTTTATTGAATTGTCATTAATTGATTTATATATAACTTTACTTGTTATTTAATTTTTTTTATGTTAAAATATGCCTAAAATTCTTCTGAACAAAGAAAAATCTGACATCAATAAATCCAAAAATATTTCAGATAATTTATAAAAGTAACTCATTATTTTCAGGTATTTTCATAATATGCATATAATCTGTTTATTTTGTTTAATTCAAGCCAGAAATTGTTTTGTAAAAACAAAAAGTAATTTAAATTAATAGTCACAAGTAAATGATATGAAAATTCCACTATGACTCTTTATACTTATAAATTATACACATGCACGTTAATAAATGACTTCGTGTTCAGAAATTCTAGTTTAATCTACTTGTTCATAAATTAAATGAGTTCAACAAAAAGCACAAAATTTTATTGTAAGGGATGCTAGAGAGCACACATCATTAATAAACTTGTGTATAAATCTCTCGTACACTGTATAGTTATATATATATATATATATATATTTATAAATAAGGTACCGTGCCTTACTAACCAAGAGACTTGGATTCATATCCCTCGTATGTCACGTAAAAAAAGTTTTGTACCGAAACAAAAATATTTTCAAGTAAATCAAAATATATTGTTTGCTTAAGCAAAATGTGTATAAGCTTACCTATTATAATTTTTTTTAGTTTTTCTTGATGCACTCGGTCTGTCAAATTAATTTATTAATATATTTTATTCCAGTTCACATTGTAAAGGCAGGGCTTTGGGGAGAGAACTCTCATTGTTTATTTTCTTGTAATAATCTTTCGACTTCCAGGTCATTACACTGGTAATACAAACGCTTATAAATTACACACAAGCCGAGACGCTGGAGGCTATGGGCCAGGGGAAACCAACTTATCTGTGAAGCTTAATCATTTATTTTTAATACGACTTATTTGATATATTTGAGATACAAAAAAATAGCATTGAATAAATGTCAAACATAATAAAAATTAAACATGAGACCTCAAGATTCATGGGTCAAAATAAATGGACTCATTTTTTATTTTTGAAACATAATATTTAAATTTTTCTGAATTTGAAGTATAATGTAATAATTTTCATTCTTTCAAGTGATACGTCAAATGTAAAAATTGTAAATTTAAAAAAATCTCGATAGTCTGACTCATCGCAGGTTGGGCAGCCCTGATGTAGACAAGATAATACATTACTATATATTTTCTTTGTTCTATGGAGTTACATCTAATGATTATTTAAGTTTAAAAAATAAACAATACTTTGGATTTTAAAGTCTAATAGGCTCACCGTCTACTAAAAATGCAGGCTGTTTAAAAAAGGTGTAATTTTTCTTATTGCTAACAGCCAAAAGGGTGTTGAATTGAGAATAATTTATTTGAGTTCGTACGCATTGTTAATATGAACTAGTTACTAAATCGTACAGACAGGTGCATCAAAGGTGTATGATGATTTTTTTAAGACAATAAACATAGTATAAGAAAAATATTATTATATAGTATTATTACTAATTGATTACATAGTTTTCATAAAGTATAATGTATAAATATAGAGATAAATCAAAGTATAGTAGCAGTAGTTTTTGATTTTTTAGAATTCTGCTACTATAGTATATCTGCAATTAATTTCTGTTCTGTTATCCTGCCTTTTTGTAAATGAATAATATTCCAAATTCGCAGTAAAGTGGTTTCACAAAAAATGTACAAGATATTATTTCTCACTGTTTTTAATTGAGATAGCTCTAATATCTAATATTTCATCTCTTAAGTATACTCGTACCTCACGTCAATTTGATGATTGGTGTAATTGTGTCTACTTCCAACATTTAATCGTATTAATTTATTTCAATCTAAAAATCCAATGTTGGAAGCTAAATAAACAAATGTGCTATTGAGTGAAAGTTTTTTTTTGTACTGCTTCTAATGTAAAATTATTGGTTGTTTTATTTTACAATTTCTTTATTGCACATTTATTTATAATCTTATATTTTAACAAAACACTTGGTGTTTTTATGGTAATCGCACTTAAAAAGGTTTTTTTATCTTTAAAAAATATATAACTGCGCCTCTGCTAGACTGTATTTAAATTAGAATTTCTGAGATTATTTATGTGCATTCTTTTAACAAAATATTAAGTGACTGCATTAGTTGTTGGAAGATAACGACTTCTCGCCGTTGGTGCATTAATAACCCATTGTTTTTCTGTTGCTATCTACTTTTTCACTCTAAATGCAGTGCTTTTAACAGATCATACAAGTGATAAATTCACTGTTGTAAGATTTATTGTTTTCAAATTAAGTATCATTAAATAATATAAAGTAGATATCATCTTCATATATTTTATCAACTACTTTCAATCCTTTACTGAATAAAAACCTTTTCACAGATAAATGTATATAATCGAGATATACAGTTCACGTGGTTTTAAAACTCTTTCTGTATTAATCGCTTATATTATTTGTATCTGATAAAAATAGAAATCATACTATAAATAAGTAATTGAAAAAAATATACAAAATTGTGCCTGCACTTGAAATATCTAGATATTTTATAGATCAGTTTGGAATTCAACTATCAGAATATATTTATAGGCTTTTCTATGTATAAATATAATAAGCTTTTACTCTCTTAATAACAATTGTTAAAAACATAAATTCACTTATAAAAAATATGTATACGTAACTTGTTTTTCATACATCAGTGGCGTGCCGTCCATGTAAGCAATAAAGTATTGCATGCCCTTAAATATACTTAAGCGTATAAATTTGTACTTTTTATGAAACCTGGTGATTGAAACGGTGTATAATATACTTATGGTGATACTTATTAAATAATTTATTATAATATATTATTTATGTGTTTATTTATTTTCAGTAAGCCAAAATGTTTGCTTGATTTTGGATCCACCGCCTGTAGCTAACTTATAGCAATATATAAGAATGCACAGTGGATACTATTATTTTTTTATAAAAATAAAAAAAAATGCGTTTACTATAAACATCCCAATATTTTTATTTACTCGCTTAATGAAGTAATAAACTAGATCCAAAGATACTGAAGACCTTTCATTGTATTTCTTTACGAAATACACTACATATTTCATATGTTATAGTCATTAAGAATTTCAATTAAAAACTCTTTAGCTTCGTCATTTATGGACTCCCGTTCCTTGGTTTAACGGCCAAAGCACACGCCATTACACCCTCCGTACATAGTCTACGGGACCGCGTCCTTCTTTACCTATAAATCATGAAAACAAATTACTGACCACATGTCGGCACAAAAACACGTAAATATGAAAAAAAAATCTACTAAAATGATAAAACGATTGATTAAAGAAGATACACTCTTAATGGGCATATTCGGTGATAACTGACGCGTCATTCCGTACGGAGGGAAATGAAAATGACTTCAAAATAATGTGAGCTCAGCCTATCGCCCGGATCAGTATAATGGGCGATAAATAATAATTGGGGCCCATATGTTAATTAATGATATCCGAAGTAGAGATGGGCAAAATCGTGATAATATATTGGGAGAATCGTGATAGATGATTGTCATTTCGTACTGTTTGAATACTAACGCAATTGTTTTATTTTTATATTTTATTTGTCGCAGTAAAAAAAATTGTAATTGTTTTTAAGTTTATTTATTATTTAAAGCATAACAACGCCATTAGGCATTTAAATATTTAAATCATAGTGTACGAACACATCATTTTCTTCCCTTCACTTATTATCGTTCACTTCTTGGCAGCCATCAGGTCATTTGTACCAATGGTGTTGGTTAAAGTGATACGAGAATCTTTGTTCTAATTTTTTTTACCAACTATATATATATACGCAGTCGACGAAACACAACATTTTTTTTCCTTCGATTAATAAGCTTTTTAAAAATAATTTATTGAATCCGGCTGTGAGAACGGCTGTTCCATCACTAATTATTAAGTAGAGGAATACAATTCATTTCTTCTAAAAGAACTTAATTTAGATAGTTCATCATCATCGTATCAATTATAATTCATTAAATGAATACTCACGATCAGAACTAACGCAGAGAAAAAATAGAGTTGACTTAAAACGTGCACTTCATTCAACAGCAGAAATAAAAGGTAATTGAAAAACATTGGTGGCACCATACTATAAAATGCTATTATGGTGGTTATTAGTTATCTGACTAATCGAGGGTACCCATATGAATTTAAAGGAACGTTTGTTTTACTATAAGTGACTTACATAAGAGCGGTATCGCAGACAGAATAAAATGCAGACCACATTCAGATTGCAACGCAACGTTGAAAGAGGTCAAAGTGTTCGGCGAATCCTTATGCAAAAAGTCTTTATTTTTGTTTACAAGTTTAGTGAATGCATTGATAAAAAAAAACCATTAAAAAGTATTAGATTTTTGAATGCTTCATAAATATTGAACCTTCGATTGAATTTTCTTCCCCTTTAGCTAAAGAGCTCGGTCAAAAGAACCGCCCTGATAACAGATAAGTTCTGACCTTAAAGGATGCATTTGCCATTCCATCATGTTAGCAAGCACATTAACTAAAAAGCCATTTACTTCCCATGGTCAAAGTCACTTGTCTCCTCGGAGTTTAATCAGTTCGATTCCCCTGCTGCCCTTCACGAGCACGTCCTTGCTTATTATTAAAATTTAACACACGTTGCGACACAATTGACAACAAAATGGCTGTAGTTCTGTCTTTTCCTTGTTATATCATATTTTTTTACTATTTGCTAATATAATAAATTTTTATTGAAATAGGAGTGCTGAAACACATTCATTAATTCTGCTATATTATTTTTGATTTTTCAAACAGGTATTGATTTTCATTGATAAGGTACACATGAAAATGTCTTATTGGGAACAATTATTCTTAATAACTCATTCTTGAACTTGAATGCAATTAAACTTCTCTCATTAATTTTGTAATTTATATTCTCAAATAACGTTTTCAGAAGTAAGATAATCAATAAGGTTTATGCATAGAACAATAAAAAAATCTACCAGATGTGAAAGCATACCTTTTCAAAATTACCAAACAAACGAGTAAAAAGTATATTTACCAGCTGTTGAAAACTATAAAAAAGTCGATATTCTAGATCGATTCCAATTTAAAATTTTAATAGAAATTGTAAAGTTTGATAATAATATTATCATCCTATAATATATAATATAAAAAAATATTTTATTACTGGAAGTATGCTTCCAGACTTCAAAGTTTTTATCTATCACAATAAACGTAAAAAATTTATTGCCTTATAAAAAAACGTCATTATATTGACTAGAGGGTGGGCCTTTATAGTTTCGTCGAAAGAATTCCGGTTCAATATACTGGGAGTTGCGCGCAACTCGGGGGGCATAACTTATCAGGAGGTAAGAGGTGTAATTACGAAGCGATTGAAATATTGATTCAAGAATGCTAGGCGTGTATCAAATTAACAAGGTGCCAATGTAATTAACTACTACGGGCTTTAAGTGCGAGGGTATACTAAACATATTTATTTAAAAATAAAAATTCAATCACAACAAACGGTTTTTTATCTGATCACGAAAAAAAAATACCACAAAAAAATAAAAACGGTAAACAGATGTAATAGTCCATATATCACAATAATACGAAATAAATTACATTACAGATCTTTATCACTGGCAACACTTAAATCGCAGCATATTTTGTCAAGTCCAGGAAGCCACATCCGCCGGGATACAAATACTTTCAATAAATAAACCGACAAACTGGTGGGGGGCTCGTAAAGCCTCCCCGCGAGGCGCGGAGTCTGCGCCAGGAAACAAACGTTACTTATGGGCGTAATAACATAACGGGGGAAGTGGCGGCCCTCAGCCTGCGAGACTACTCACTGCAGGGGAGGAAACCCTCCCAGGCTGCTGCACATGTGACCTCGAGTGCTTTTTTAATAATTATTTACATTCAATTAGGAATCAATATAACTTACAAGCATAAAAACGTTAAAAACTCAGTTTACTCCATAAAAGAGCAGTTGTTAAAAAATAATTCATTTAATGAATATGACAGGGGTTACAAGGGTTATTACAGTGCTTGTTTTCGTTTATTACGAACTCATACTATAAATGCTCACAATCAATCTAGTAAAATTTATATTTATTTGGTGCAAAGCAAAAGATTATGTTCTTTGACAAAAGAGATGATTAAAATATACAAAACACAAATATTTGAATTATTTCTAATGATAAAATTAGAAATTGTTTAGCATAAATGTTTAATAATTCTGAGATATGGGATCTCTTGGTACAGCTCTATTATTTGTGTAGACAGGTTTCTCCTATAACTAAGATCCAGCGCCACTCGAGGTGCAGACAGTCACCCTTCAAGCTGAGGTTCTTAAACGTTAGACATTTGTCCATTAAATATTCTTGGGGATTCTTTGCAGGTGTCACCAACTTATACTTTTTGATAGTTTGAATTTAATGTAAACGGCGTACATAAATCATGCTACTAATTTGAAAAAAATATTCAAAAGTATGTACTATTGTATTGTATGTATATTTGTTGTATCAAACAACAACAATTAAAATAAATTTGATTTTACTACCACCACTGATGACTAAAGCCCCCAGCAGTCATAACGACTGTCCAGTCTTAAGTAGCAATTATATTTAATAAATTATATCGAGCAATTTCTGACTATTGACCAACGAAGCCTATCCTTTTATCACTACTATCTTCGACACAACTTATCACTACAATTCCGCACACAGTGAAAATACACTTTTAATATTAAATTCGATCATTGACGTCCAAAGATTTTGCATACCCGTTGACGTTTTCAGCATTTGTAAGTGTAATCGTTATCCATATGATCAAGTTCGTCCGGTAATATTATAATTGTAACCTGAAGTAAATAAAGTATATCAATAATCAAACGGTAACATCGGATACAGATCGAATTCATCCCCGCAACCGGAATCATGGATAAACACGTCAAATCCAAAATAACAAGATATAAATTGTTAGTCAAAGCTATATTAAAAACTCACCATTTTCACGACTAACTCAATGTTCCCTGCAATGGCGCCTCGTTGATGTCTCAAACGCATTCACTATAACCACGCAATTAAATAATATACAAAGATAAAATCATATAAAAAAACCTATATTAAACACTCTAGTTATTTATAATTCACTGCACAAAACATTTGAGATTATCAAGTTAATATCCAGAATAAAAATGACAGAGAAAAATACACGCGCACTCACTTCTGAACGGCTAGAATCCACTGAGCAAAAAATATGGTATTTGTAACAATAACTATGTATTTTTGGATTATTACAAGGTATTTCACAATAGCTTGTAATACTTATGAATCATCGTATTACTGCGTTTACAAACTAAATGATTTACACCATAGTATTGTTACGTTTGACGATATGAAAAAATATCACTTCATTACTCGTTATATTCCGTGCGGTTATGAATCTATAATCGTAAGAAAATTTCACATTATTTTTGTGTTTTTCTAAGCGTTGTATCTCAAAACTGAATTATGGTAAAATCGGTTTTGTATACAAGCCATTTTTTTTACCTGAGTACAATTTAAAATACATATTTGTGTTTTAGATATGAATATTTCGATGAAAATATTTAATCAAGTATAAACATATTTAATTATCATTTAGTGATTGATTATTTCGACCAAGTTTGAGATTGTCACCTAGACGGTAAATCTAGGCATAAATATTTAAAAACAAATCTGTATTGGTTTTGCTAAAAAAAACAACTTTATTATATACAAAAAGTATAAATTGTATATTATATGAGTTTTATAAGCGACATTGTTTTATCGATTTTAAGCATTGGCTTAAAATTTGGCTCAAATTGCACTAAAAATGTGATATGAGTAACTAACATTAAAAAAGTGTAAAAATCAATTAATTACTAAAAAGTAAAAAAAAACTATTATCCGCTGACACGCAAAAAAAGTTAAATTTTTCTTTTTTAAAAAAAACCTCAAAGCACGACAGCAAAATTAATTCGTTAGTTGATATCGTTCAGAGTCTGGGGGGCGGCGGCGAGCAGAGAGCACCCTCCCCCTAACCACCCCCTAACCACCCCCTAACCACCCCCTACCCGCCTACCCAGTCTGTCGCGTTGCCCCCCTCTTCCCCCTCTTCCCCCCCATCCTCCCAGAGCCCTTCCTGCCCTGCCTGCCCGCCACACATGCTTTTTGTCTTCAAGTGCATAAGCACTTGCGATTTTAATTGGATGCGGCACCTTTGAGAGAATGTCGTCTCCGAACTGGGAATGCATTTCCCACTAATAATAACTAACTTGTCTATGAAATATGCTTTCCGACGAGCGCTTTTTCATCTTTAATTAATAAACTTTGCTTTTAGCTTCCTTGCGTTATTTCACTCTGAAACGGTTGTTTACAATGGCCGTGCGACAACACAAAACGTGCACTCTTGTTCTTACAAATAATAAATAAATATATTTGAATCGGTTGTTTTATATTCCGAAGTAAAAGAAGGTTACAGACCCCTGAGTTCAAGATTTTATTTGACTTTTTTGAACGTTACTGAAGATAAACTAAGGATGCCTTGTATTTTTTTTATCTCGGGGTTTCGCTGAACTTAATTCAAATAAACTCATTTATTTAATCGGCTTGTATTTTGTTTGATCAAGTGTAAGATTTTGTTATATTTTATCCATTTGTAGATTTGTTCTAATAAAATAGGAATTTGATGTTTTGTATAAAATAGTAAATGAATCTAATTGGGACGCGGCACGCGGGCAAGAAGGTGACGCTTTTTTGATTTCGGTATAGCAATGTCAGGCGGGTTTGTACATGGTTTGTTGAATATGAAAGCTTGGAGCTTTATAGACTGCAACTGTGGTCAACTTCTATCTTATCTTCACTTTGATAGACCGAAGTGTCATATGAGAGCTGAAGTTGAAGCACTTTGAAAATGCTGGAGACGAAATCAGAACAAGAGTTTGGTAGAATAAAATGCAGCAAAGTCAGAAATTTTAAATATTGTTAAGTTGATTTATGCTAGATATTTTTTTAAAAATAATTTTAGAGAAAATTAAAAATAAAAATTGTCTTGAATAAGTATTCATCCCTTAAAACGTATCATATGATAGCTTTCTATTATGCTTTGTTTATTTTCTCACAGAGAATTAACTAATCTACCTCTGCAAATCAAGCCTACGTCATCAGGTTAACATGGAAATGAAGAGGCGGTGGCACACACTCCTAATCCCTATTCGGAGTACTACTAGGCTTGATGTGGACGGCGCACCAGGGAGTATCCAAACAAGCCTCCACTAATATGTACCTACCCCCGAAGTACCTCCTCTTCACTTCTATATTCACAATCCTCTCGATTACAATGTGGGAGCAAAAATTTAGATTAAAAACAAAAACAATTAAAATCGCAAACATATTAAACAACTTTTATAATATTTTAGAATGCTTAGAAAGAACTATTCTGCATAGTTAAATAATGTCCTGGCGGGGAAATTTAATTATTATTTTAAAGCGCTGGTACAATATTTTACGTAAATAATGCAGTTTCACGACATAGTCAATGTTAAACTTTTAATAACAAAGTTCGCAAGTAAAAGCTTTTCGTTATTATTTACAGCGCTCGTTGGAGTTATTTTATTTGCTTTGAATTTCATTAAAGCGTTAAAGTCAGTGTTGCAACCAGTAAAACGTTAAGCGAAATCGGAAAAATTGTTTAAAAATCCAAATTAAAACTTGTATTAAATATTTCAATTGCTAAACAGTACTTCAAAATGAGTTTTTTTCTACTTGAGAATATACTATTAAAAAATAAACTTATAAGTTTTATATGACAAAAATTGAAATTTCAAATTAAAATATGTCTAAATCGTTCATTAAACAGTTATAATAATATCAAGAAGAGAAAACACAAATACAAAATATGTACATAGCTTTTAATTTATATATTTATATATTTATTGATTAATCGGGGTAAATGTGCACAAGCGTGGGGAAGTCTGAATCTCAGGGCGAGGTCTAAGGACGGTAATTTTATTTTTGTTCGGCGAATCGTCAAAGGCACCGCGCAGGTGTTTGCTTAAGTACTGAAATAAATACAAGAAATAGCCAGGCAGAAAGAATACCTGAGAAATAAGATTAAAAGGAGAACAATGGCGGCTTTAAACAACACCACACAAAGGACGCTAAAGGAAACAAAATAAAATATATGTATTCATTCCCCGTTCGGTCTGAATGGTAGGTAATTATAATTATGATATGTGCTATTAACACATTTTTAAAAACGTTTCATAATTAAAAAATATTAATTCAATTATAAATAATCGATAATTTCTAAATCATTAAAAAAAAATCTACACCAAAAATTATATTCTCAACGACTAGGAAATATTTTTAAATTTTTCTCATTTGTCGTCTTGATTGGTATGTGTAAATAAATTCCTGGAATAATTTATAAATAAATAATTTCATAAATTTAAAAATATTTTTTGAAAAAAGTACTAAATATTAGTTTTAAAAATGTGTGCTCGAGTTAAATATGAATAAAGTTTAATAAATGACAGGGAGGACTACATATTCTAAAAATATTTAAAAAAATTATTAATAAATACAATTCGAAGCAAAAGCTTTTTCTCGATATTAAAATAAAAAATATATATAAATATGTATCGTTGATATTTACAGCTGGTATTTCAAAATCTATCAGTCGAAATGAATTTTAACTTCAATTGGCTTCAAGTATTCAAGTTTATTTTCAAAGAAACTTCGGTTTATTTTAGCCAACTTATTGTATTAAAAGAGTGAGTACAATGTACATAGTATTTTTTTATTATTAATTGGTTAAGTTTTTATTCGTTTTTCCTTATACTTGAAAAAAAAATCATGTTTATAAAACTTTTATTAATTATATTGTTAAATTTTTTTAAGGTACCGTTTGACTGAATAAAGCCTGTCGTATATCGTATTTTAAAAGAATCAAATATAAAAAGAATAAAAATGAAGATTTTTTTTTAAATAAATATAAATAATTTGTGGAAGGGCGTCACTGTGTCATCTTACTCCAAAATGAATAACCAGAGGAACACGGTGTTCCAGCCGTGATCGCTTTATTTATCTTACAACTCGCTCACAATACCTTGCCGGATGCCCAACAGTCCCTGCGTCTTTCCAAAGAGTTAATTTGAGGTTCCATACACCAAATACCAGCTCCCACAAGGAAGTTCAGTTTCTGAATACCCTGTGATTTACAACTGCTACTTTAAATCTCTGGCATCGTACCCCAAGTTCATACGTAAAAAAATCATGACAAAACGTTTGAGATGTATAGTTTTGAGATGTTTTATCGATTTGTTTCAAGATGTTTGAAATATATATTGAGATGTACAGATTTTAATAACCATAGCTTCAAGTTTTGCATGCCCAGCCAGAATAGCATATATATATAAAAATCACGTACAAACGATATCTTTTACAACATGAAACTCAAAAAATCTTAGTGATGAATTATCTATAATATTTTTATACGTGTTCAATAAAAAATACTTTTGACATGAAGCATAAATATAAAATATGCAAAATCGTAAAATTTAGTATGCACAATATAAATATTTCCACCTTGAAGATACAATGATAGAGTGCATCAGGAGAAAAGCTCCACGAATAATCTAGAAGCGTCGCGTCGCACGCCACGATGGCACAACTGTTTCATTTGGACATCCCAATACATTTTGTTTTTATAGCAGCCTAGCCAGATTCACCGAACCGCGACTCGCCAGACAGCCCTCATTCGAAACGAAAACAAATCCCGATCCAGAAAGAAAGCAGCGCACTCACAAAGATGCATCCCGGCAAGACTCGAGACATCGCAACGAACGGACGTCAAAGGCCCAACTTACGGCCGCAGCTGTTTTGTTTGCACAATATCAAAGAGATGGCTAAGTGTTTTATTTTCCCCGCTGTGGTAAAAATTGATGCCATTCTTAAACATCCGAATCTCTCTCTCTCTCTGTGTGCAGCTTCTGAGCTTCGGGTGCACCTTTATGCTCGGGGTTTTAGCTCCATCGACAAAATGACGTTTGGGTGTGGAGCGGATGCGGAAAAATATTTAGATCCCTGTCTGTTTTATACGTGAAACGAACCGTGTGAATATTTGCTTGGGTGTTTGAAATATCGTTTTTTTTTGTTTGTTTGAAAAATGGTTATGAATTTTTCATGAGTACATCTAAATTATAGCTCAAACAAACTTTTAAGCTCTAACTAAAAACAGAGCTAAAATAATTAGTATGGTTGTGAAACTAACATAAAACTTCGAGCAACAAATTTATATATATAACAGTATATTAAGCACACATGCTGCACTGCATGCATAATTTTCTTCAAAGCGCAAGCAAGCCAAGCAAGTACAATGCAAGGAAAATATTTTTTTATTATTATCATCCAAAGTTTATAATTTATTTTTATTTATCGAATGCAATCACTACACGTACTCGTATAAAATTATGCAATCGATAAAACATGCGGACAAGTGTAATCCAATATCGTGTCAATCATTGAATGCTCTCTCATTGAATTACACGGGTATTCTCTTACACACCTGATATTCCGAGTATTCCGCGGTTAAGGCTGTTGTGTGAATGAAAATGATTTCGTAATGTTGTCGTTAGTAAATTCACATCATCTTTTTTTATTTTAACGTCTGGTTGTAATGTAAAAACGACATGGCGTAATTTTTAATAAAAATATATATTTTTAAACAATTTATTTTCAGCTGGTACTGAACAACTTCCCAAGTGGCACAATGCACAGGTGTATACATGGTACTCCCGCCATTGCACCGTAACACGCAAAGTGAATCCAGGGATGTACCCTGACGATATGCTGATCTCCTGTCAGCAAGAATGTGGTTTAGCACCATTTGTTCACCGCGATGACGCTATCCTCCGAAGAAGTAGCACTCTCATCCTCCCATACATATCAAGTAAGCCAGAAGTAAGGTTCCCCGGGGAAACAGTATTATTTGCAAGGGTATGTTTGCGTTTTGCTGTATATTATTTTATTTTTCCTACCGATACAAAAAAAACAGACTCACAATAAAATATAAACTAACCTTTTGATTTTGACATTTTCCATTATCCCTACAACTTATTTAAAAAAAAAAGGAAAACTATAATATTTAACTGTAGCCAACTTCGTTTTGCCCTCAACCCCTGCATTTTTTTTTGTTTTGTTTTCCATATTCATACTAGTTAAAGTATAAAAGTCCACTTAACATTCATTTAAATTTAAAAAAAAAAAAAAACAGTTTTATTGTTTCACATTCTATCTGGATTAATTATAGAATAATCAACAATTAAAAATAAATAGAAAATATCCGGTTCTTTGCGAATTAATTAAAATCTAAGGCAGTATTTATCTATATCAAGAATGTAATTATCAATACGAATGTATCTTATTTTTGTGGAGGTTCGGGTTGAGTTTCAACAGGAAAGCGAGTAATCCGACACTCCAGCAACCGAGCCGAGCCAACAAAGGCCCGTTCCTTCTCCACACAGATTGTAACCGAAAACTCTCACGAAATTTTGTAGCAATTTCGTGTAGTGTAGAGTAGTACTCAACCGAGGCCCGCGGCTGCCTCGAGGGCCGCACAAATACACTAATGCACACGGTACTTAGAAAAAAACTACATCTCATACCCCAAGATGTCTCTGCATTATTATATATTATATTTAGCTCTATGTTATGTAAGTACCATCAACATCACATTTAAAAAGTGTATTTACATTTTTATTTTTAATATAATAAGCGTATTTTTTTCTGGGTCTCCGAAGGCTCCACTTGTATTAGGTAAGACGGCACGGGGATATTTTTTAGACTGGGTTCAATAACCTCAAAAAAAATATAATTTCATAGTAATAATAATTACGCGTATTACTTTACAACCTGATTTTATTCAGTCAAAATACCGAATGATAAATGTTATCAAATTTAAGGCAAATATATTTGTATATGTTTTTATGTATTTGTGAATACACGATGAGATATACACGTGGTAAGCATGTCTTGTCTCGCTGTAAATAAGCCTGGCATAAGTAAATACCACGTTGTATGATCACAGTACACATATGTATCTAATTACTTGACGTTTCTGTGGTACATTGCGAGACAATGGAAATGCAACACTTCCGGAAGAAAACAACATTTAAAAGAAAAAAATTATTACATAAAAGATTTATACAATATTACGTTAAATATTATTTATATTTTAATGTAAAATGTGAGTATTTTTTAAAATATAATTACGAGTGTTATAAAATATATTTTATAGGACATAACATGCATTTAGCTCCAACCCATAATAATAACACGACGCTGTCGACAACATATTAAATCAGGATAGCGCGTAGATATAAAGGGTTCATTGATAAACTAAAACAAAGACTTTATCATAACAATGATGGGTGGTGTCCCGTTTCGCAGTTTTGTTCGGTGCATAATAGAGTACCCCCATGATACTTCCGCCTACCAAGAGCACATGCTCAGGATGCGGTAGACCACCGGGAATGGATATACCCTGACGTCATAATAGGAGTGATGGAAACCTACTGCGATACGCCGGCACTCATTGTCAAGCGAATGATATAAGGAATGTACGTATCATCAATCTAGATATTCACCACTTCTACCTCATTATGTTTGATATATTAAACATGCATTTTTTTCTTAGTGTTTCTTTTCAATATAACGCATATACTACTTGTATAAAAACACTTATGGATGAGTAAATAAATAAAATAAAAATACATTTTTCACTGCTTCTATACGTAATAGATAATTCATTATAGTCATAGAATATATGATTCATATATAGGGTATCCAAAAAGAATATCGGGTGAATGTGAATAATGACCGTTATTGCGATATGCTGCGAAATTTTTTGGGCCCAGAGTTGCAGGAGTTTCAAGGTTTTAACTCAAGAACGTGGTTCCAACAAGACGAGGTCACTTGCCATACATCCAATCAATCAATTGAAGCTGTTAGCGAATTATTCCCTAATGAGGTCATTTCACGTAGAGGTGACATCAACTGGCCTCCCAGAATCCCCGACCTTAGCCCTCTTGACTATTTCGAATGGGGATACCTTAAAAGTAAGGTTTATGATAATAATCCGACGAACCGAATTGAAACAAAACATCAGGTCAGAAATGGCAGCAATATCGAGGGCTATGTGTCAGCGTGTTATTAGCAATCTTTGTTCCAGATTATAAGAGAGCCAGCAGCATAACGGTCTTGGATAACATCATCTTTACGAAATAATTTTCCATTTTGTATTTTTATAACCAACAATAAAAAAAAATTGATTACTAGTAGTTTTTGTTTTACTGAACTAACAAATACCTGATACTCTCTTTGGACACATAATAAAACTAGTTAAGTTTAATTAGTCTAATCACGTATATACAAGAATATGCTATGACTAACATGTCAATATATAGTAGGGAATCGGTATAAATGGAGAACCACAGAGAGAAGTTTGACAGGAGACTGACTGGTATATATTTTTTATTGATTCGTATGCATTTACTCTCATCATTTCAGAAGTAAATATTTAAAGAGGTTGCTCCGTCCGTGTTTTCAGATGATATATTATACTTATATGATATTTGGTCAAAACTTTATAATGGTTTTATCACAATATAAACGCTCTATAACGGAACTACTTAAAACAAAGTAAAACGCCACAAAGGATTGAACTAATTTATGGTATGAAAATATATTTATTTTTATAAATAACAATTTTAATATTGTGAAAAAAATATATTTACCATCGAGCTCTTTTGAAGTTGAAAGTTTATTAATCAAAATAATTAGTACTAATAACGCTGTCGATTAATTAACAAATTGGTTAATTAATAACAAAGATTATTGACAAGTGAAATTTGCGCTATGTTTGGTGTAAAACATTAAAGCACATTAAATGGTTATCAAATATATTTTTTATTAAATCATTTGTCAATTTAACTGATACGTTTCAACTTTCAATAAACCAATACTTAACTTATCCACGAAAGACTGGCTTCATATATTCTTATAATCATAAGGTAATTTAAATATTCTTATTGGCATTGACTGGGCTTGGATTTGATTTGAACAAGAAAAGTGTACTGCTGTCCAATTAACCGAACAACATTCAATTAGCAGCAGCAACGAAGGAGCAGGGACGACACCATCCGGCAGAGATCGAGCACCAGTTACCGCGTGTAACACATCTAGGTACGGAATCTAGGCACGGAATCTAGGCACGGGCCTTGAAACTTCGCACGTGGGGAGCAGCAGCAGCTCGGACCGGATTATTGTTAATAATGTAATGTAAATCAGTCGCTGTGAGGGCCGCCGAGCACTCAGTGCACTCGTCTAATGCGGCCCTACCCCGGCGGGGCGCCGCAATTCCCGTGGGCCGCAGGGCGGATCGCCCGCTAAAAGCCCCGGCGGGAGGGTGGGTAATCGGACTCTTCCAGAGAAATCTTACAAGTTGCAAAGAATGCACCCTTATTTAAATTTTTAAAGAACTTGTAAACCCTAATTGAAAATTTATCTAAAAAATTTTAAGTATAATATTTTTAATCAACAGTAAAGTTACACTTAAATCATACTTGATAGTAGTTTTTTATAAAACTAGTTCATTCCTATATTTTAGTTTTTTGTTTTGATTATTTTCCCTAAAATTTGTACTAGTCGAGTGACCACAACGATTGCGCCTTATAGTAGCGTTTAACTGCACTGCCGAGAAGACCATGACCCGAAGGGAGGAGCTCGAGAGGCAACGCCAACTAGACTCCAGAGCTCCGACCTGAGGAGAAGCCCACGGACAAGACAAGAACGGCGCTGAAGAGGATCGAGAGCTGAAGAACATGAGACACTATTTTTATGTTTTTTGAGACGCTGTCGTAGATAGTTAGGGAATGTCATATAGAAGGGAGGGGAGGCAGACTGGGGAACAGCGAAAAGTGCGCTCCCTGGGAAACCCCCCCCCCCTCACGAATGAAGGAATTGTGTATGATTATTGTATAATATTATTATTGTATATTACATATAAAAAAACAGCTGTCGGCACCCGGAAGTAGTACTACAGCGTTGCCGGGGGCCGACAGTAAAAAAAAAACTACACTTAACGTCTAATTTTATAGTCTTCAAATGATAGTGACAATCATCACTTAACAATTCGTAATAATTCAAATAATATTTATTTAAAACCTATGAAAATTCGTCAATATATCATTAAGTGTTTAGTACGTATAGTTGTTATGAATACGTTATTTACATGTATATAAGATAACGTATGAAAAAAAAACTCTTCAATTTTGGCCACATTTTTTGTAACAGTAAAAAGCTGGAGATCGGAAGTAAAGCCGAATTGAGACTGGCCCAGGATAGAGATATATTCGATGAAATGATCACCATCCTTCTATGAGGAGATGCATAAGAAGATGAAGTTATGTATACACTACCAATACTAATAATTGAATGATAAAGAATGTATATTTTTTGTACACGCTCGTAAACGACAATTTATAAAAGTTTTGTCCAGAATTTTTTTCAGGTATATTCATTACATTAATATAATACCTATCATCATAATACGATATTTAGAGCAGAAAATAAAGAAAGCTCTCTTTTATCATATCTGCTACCAGGGCAACAGTAATCCTTGGAGCACATAGAATGACACTTATCCCTTTGTGTGTCTGATTGTACGACTGTCGCAAAAAAGGACGCCCGCATACTCCAACGGTGCGACACCACGCGCGACGTGAGCACGCATTTCTACACAATACAAACCGTAACAGGCCGTTCTAGGCGAATAAATATGAAGAGAGAGCACGTCACGTAAGCAGATTAATAGTTACGTAAGCATTATATTTTACAACATCGTTTGAAATAATATTAATATAAATCAAAGCGAAAATATCAATACATCCAATGCGAAATACCTGGAAACGGAGTGTAACTTATTATTTGCGAAATTCCCTAAATTAATATCAGATACTGAATTCTGTTATATTAAAACCACATTGCGGTCAAACGTGTAAGCTGATACATCCCGATGGCTTTGAAGTTCAACGATTCCCTTCTTGCCTTTCATGCGCACTTTAAATCTACTTACTATGAACATAATTCAAACCGCCGAGTGCCTAAAAACATTGGCTTTATAATTCGAAGCAATTAATTAACTTCTGTAGCAGCCCTGCTTTTCTGTAAAAAGCGGAGGTTATGTTATAATTTGACAATGCGGTGTACTGCCTCACTTTTCGTAAGCCAAATTTCTCCAGAGGAATGGCTCATTTGTGGCTAGCATTCAAAATACATCTCTCTCACTTTCGGTTACTTTGCAGACACGCGTACAGAATGAATAACTCGGAAACAGGCCAGCAACAGACATGAAACTGTCTAAAAAATACTTCCAGAGAAGGATTTGTTCATATCGTATAAAGATCATTTCTAGTCTCTTGTTACGCCAACACATGATATAACGGGTTTTACCAACGATTTTGTAGCACAAATATTTAATAGTACAATGTCTATGTAATTATTGCATAATAAATCATATAAATAGTGTTGAAATAATTAATGAATTATAATTGAAAAAGATTATGAAATACAGCATAAAGATAATACCTGGGTTTTTATTTTTATAAATCCGTGTACAATCCTCGGATCCAGACTCACGGTTTATTCAAGAATCGCAAATCAGGTAGGCAGCTATCAAGTATGCATTAAAAACCACCGCACCGTTATTTCATCTCTTAAATAAACATTGCCTTCACATCCAAGTTGCCTCTTGAAGCTCGCGTAAGAATATAAGCGCCTACCTGATATAACATAAATGATAAAACCTTTTTGAAACATTAGCAAGGACAACATAAAATCTCTTTTTCATCTTGCTACTCTGCTCTTGTTATGATCCAAAAAACCAATGTAGCCACTAAAAGCAAGTCACGATTTATTTTTTATAGATCATCTCATTTAAGTGAGTATCAAATATACGAGGTAAATTTGTAGTAGGTTAAAAAAAAAACAAATATAAAAGCAATTAATTACGGCTCCAATATTCAGTATCCCTGTTCGGTACACGGGGAGCGGCTGGCAGAGAAGATATTTTTAATTTCCCATGGCGTCCGGTGGAGTGTTTGCGCAGTACCACCTAGTAATAGCGTGCAAAGTATCGCCAGAAAATATGCAAACTAGGAGATAGCCTCAAGCACAAACAGTCAACAAGGATATTACGTGCCGCAGACACAGCAGTACCTAATGCACTCCGTGGTGACCTGGTCTACGGAATTATGCACGAGGGAAATTAATGATTTTTTAAAGGCTTCACTATGATGGAATAACTCAATAAATATTTATAAATAGGCCACAAGAGATCAATACTACGCACATAGAAAAAATCATGTTTAAGCTTTAGAAATAGTAATTCGAAAAACTAGACAATCGAGTGGTGCTGTTGTCATGTTTCAAAATAAATTCAATATCAGATAATAACGTAATACATGCAAAAAAAATTATATAGACTTGTGACGCCTTAATGCACTGAAAACTAAATATAAATGCAAATATATATAAAAAAAGTGTTATTTAGATAATTCATTGATCAATATAGTAAATCGTTGAACGAAAACATTCCGACTTTTTTTGCAAGTGACAACACTAAAATGCTATTTCGTAATTTTTTCTTCAATTGAGTCATCGAGTGCAGTGCGTTTGGTTTGCGTCGTGACAGATGCTCTGTATAAAATACTTTGTTAACTTAAGAATTATTTTTTTTGTTGTTGTGATATTGATTATAACTTGTTCTTGTGGTATGTGTAGTGCTTTTATTATAGTTATTGAATCTACATGAATTAATATGTGTGAGTTTGTGGTGATACTTGAGAAGTTTCATCCAAATCATTCGACTCAAAAGAAATAAGGTATGTGTGAAATGATTATTTTATCCTATAGTTTTAAATGGAATTCTTATTGTATATTTTTATTCTAAAAACCTTATTTTTTATATTTATAGTGCATTTCGAAAAAATGTCACCATTTTTCAAATACTAATTTTGTTGCCAAGCTTTCGATCACATTTATACAATGCATGATGACATAGCATTCAATCATGAAAAAACAATTTTTAGTGTATGATAATAAAATATGATGTGCAATACCGAATTCTAAAAACCTTTAAAATTACCCGTTGTTATATATGACATAAATGCTGATAAATACTTTGTGATGTATATAATATTAACTTCATTGCATTAAGCTACACCAGTTATTTAAATTGTTAATCAATAAAAAAAATATTGTGAATCGATAATGGGATTTTTATGTATATTGCCGTTGTTCACAGATTTCACAATGCATGCGCAACTAAAATATATTCCGTATCAAACAAATTAATACATAATAACATAACAACGCATTACGATAGTGCCTGCGGCTAAATTCTAACACGTGCAGTAAATTCTAAAATATAATTCTCACTCACCTGGAAACAGTCGGCCGATACAAACAGAACACAAAAATTCCCTCGCCATGAACTGTAATGGCATTGCCTACCCACCAAATCAATGCGACATGTTGTGCGATTCTTCGCCTGGTAATTGTGGGGACCGACCCGCTCGAACCTTATTGGTCATTAGTTGAAGAGTAAATAAGGGTTATTTTGCCCTGGCAGCACCCGATATTCAGATTATGATTGACTTTTGTTGCACTGCTGGCGGCTTGCCAACAATGTTAGTCTTGCTTGTAAATTGAATAAAGAGAGATTAACTGACGTCAGTCGGCCATATATACTGCCTATATTACGAATATATATATTTTTAAAATAGTATGAATCATAGAGATTTTTTCAAAAATGTTTAAGTATTATATCATTAAAGTACTTTTCAAATAATTACATATTTTGGTACTTGTTTTTTATCCGACCACCAAAAAACTTGTACCTAACCTTTTTTTTTAACCTAACCTATCCTAACCCCACGAATCGAGCGGTCATGGAAATCTGCAATGAACGAAATAAACGCCACAACGGGACTCATCGTCATATGATAGATTCTTATCTCTGCGAGTACATGTACATTAAAAAAAAATTGGTGGTCGGATAAAAAACAAGTACCCATATTTTTTTTAAAATACCTTGTATGATACATCGTGATCACTATAATAAGGAAAAAATATGAAATAATATTCTTGAAAGTGGATATATTAATAATTTCAATTTAAATATTCTAATATCGTACAGTGCGGTGGTTATCACCATAGTTAATAAATGTGATCGAATGAACAAATTTCATTTATAATTACTATAAATATTAATCAAACTAAACTCTATATACGGCTCGAAAGTTACTTCAGACTCAAAAGCAGGCGCTAATTTAATGAATAGTAGAAAATAATGGTGCTTATATCGAAAGTATTTCATTTTAATTCAATAAATATAACACAAAGACGCTATGCAGATTAAAAGAACACCTTTTTATTAAGATATTTCAATAAAATCGGGGCCTCTTAATAGGAATCATACTTATATTATTTCATAAGAATAAACTCAATTATAATGGCAATTCAACACCATAAAAAGAGCTGCACAAGAGCAGCACATTCATACAAGCATAAGGCGTTTGTATGAGGTGTTTCTTTGTCCGTATGTTTTGACACGTGTTAACGGGTAGTTTAAAAAATTACTAATGGCATTGTAATTGGAGTGGCGTCTCGTGAATAGAGACCGGGCCGCGCGCGTATTCAGAGCATTGTGTCAAAAGGAATTCAGAAATAATTTTTCAGTAATAACACACCCCCATGACAGGAACCCCCCCCCTCTGAATATTAAACTCAATGTACCGCTGGATGAAAATTAGTTTAAAAAAATTATATACTTTTGTGTTTTTAATGTAAAATTTTGAATTATCAGGGTTAACTGTGGTGTACTACAAATTAAAACGGAAAAAAGATTTATTAAACAAATTTGTGACTAATGTGGTAATGATAGACAAGATAGAATAAGAAATAATTATTTTTATTTACAGAACTAATTTTTAAACAAATGATATACTAATAATCAATTATAAACATTAAGGAATTTGTGTCTCAATTGTAGAATTTATTATCAATATTGTTTCATAATGATAAAATCACTCTGAAAGATAGTCAAAGTTTATTAATCTGCTTTAACTTGAGTGGGACAAATTTTACTCAGTGGAGGCATGCAATGCAAATTTTAATATTAAGAGCTAACGACTCGATTCTATGCTTTAAACAAGAATAAAAAGCTTTGTTTTTAATAGTTTCTGAAATATCACACTTTTTCAACATAGCGTTAATTCCATGCCCTCGCAATGTGTGCCACTGTTTAATATATAATATTATAAAAGACTTCCTGATATTACTTTGAAACATCAAATATTATCAGATATCAAAACTGCGGTTATAATGAAACCTCTCGCGACATATACATATGCACATCTATTATCTGTCTCCAAATCGGAATGGTATGAGACACTTTTTATCTCATCCGACGATTCACCCACTCTGGCAGCCCCGACTGCCTCCCCTCATCAATATTCTTTCAGATTTCCTTGTGACGCGGTACCATTTATCGACCGCAGCTGGAAGCTTATATCTAATGACGACTCCGCACAGTCGTTTATCAAAATAGACAACTAAATCGACCTCGTTAATCTATTCTCAAAAATTGACACTCCCGTTTTTATGTTTAACTGAAGATTCGATAGCATTTTCCAAAAATTATATGGGAATGAAAACTATTCTACCGGTTAAGATGTAACTTTCAGGTGTATACTTAATAGAAAGCATCCCCATTAATTATATCAGAATTATACAAAACCAAATTACTATGCAAAAAATCCTACCCCATATATATGTAAAGCACAAAATTGCAGGTGTTTTTCAATAACAACAAGTTTTCACTAAACAACTGATGTGCTGTACAAATTTTAATCTAATCCAACCGAATTCCAAGTCTTCTTTTTATTTTCGCTATAATATTGAATGATTCACTGTTGAATGGCACAAAAATTGCAAATGGCTTAAGAATTGTTCTAACGTAAAGTATTAATCAAAAATGGGTCACCAAGCAGCTGGGATGTTTCTGAACAATTTAACAAAAATCAAAAGTTAGTTAGCATGGCACATTTTTTCAAACTAATATAGACTTGATACGATGGAAACTGGAAATTTGAAGACGGACAAACCTGGAAGGTGGAAAACAAGATTAAAAAGTTTTTAAATTAAAAAACTTGGGAGAATTATATTGCTTGTGACGATTTGACGGTCAGACTCTCCGCCTTACATCCTGACAATTTCTCAGGTAGAAATACAGGTGAGCTTTGATGGAATCCTATAAAACAAGTCATCCAATAGGTTTTTAAATTATATTTTAAGTACTTCCAGATATCTGGATCTGAAAACATAATGCATCTATTGTAAAATTTTCTTAGCTGGGTCAACTGTCCAAATGTATTTAAGAAAAGTTTTTACGCGATCATAAATCTCTAAAGTGTTCGGTTACAATCTTACTACAAAATAATAATTACTTATTGCTGGGACAAAACGAATTGACATTGAGTTATTATATTTGACTAATAATTATTAAAGATCGCTTATTTCTTTGAATCATTTTATTATATTTTTTTTCAAAAGATAAAATTTTCTAAGGGAATAGATCTCAGAAATTTAATACTTTGTTTATTTTAATACATACCTTTGAAACATTAAATAAACAAAAACATTTATTCAATAGGGCTGAGATTTCGTCGCTCTATTTATTTAGAGTAAAATGGAATTAATTCGGTATTCAAGTATCGTTAGCAAATTACTTTTGTTCACAAAAACACGACGGTCAAATAAATTAAAAAAAAATTCAAATAGCCTGAAATGAAACCAAAAACTTTAGAAGGAAACAATTCCTTTTATTTTTATTTACACTTCAGATCCTGCATTGTATTCCTCTTTTATTTAATTCTTATTTATTTTATTAATTAAATATTTAAATTAAAATAATATGACTATCCGTTAGACTAGAATTCCATGATAACTCCATTATGTATGAGCACTGGGCGATAAGCAGATAGGCAAGCATTTAAAGGCGATTACGACTATGTCTTGTGTCTTACTTTTCCGGTGATTGCCTTGTTGAAGGAGGCTTCTTTTCAAATTGTTCAAAACTCAAAACATTTTGAATGAATATTGTTAAAATAATGTACGCAATATCTTAAATAAGTATCTCTTAAGAAGAGAAACAATTAAATAATCGGAAATAAAGATTTTATTTAAGGAATAAATTATTTAAAATCCAAATATGGTGAACGATAGAGATATTAAGATATTACGCTATTGTTTGGTTAACTATTCAGTTATTTCTAGTGTTATCTTCGGTTTAAATATTACATTTGTTTTATTTATTATGCCAGAGTTAATCTACCTCAATCACATAATTTGACGAAACAACTTCAAATCCATGTCAAAACTTAGTTTTAGCCATGAAGTAAATATTTCGACAAAATATCGATATTCAATAACATTAACATCAAATTGGTCAAATCTACAAGTTTAACAACCTTTAAGCCCAGATGTACGCTTGCTTGTCGACCATAAGGATCTCAAATTCAAATCTAAGTGAAGCACAAATATATTTTTTTATATTAATTAAAAAAGATTTTATTTTATACAGCAGTATTTATTAACATATTCAATTACATAATTGGAAATGAATCCAATCCGTTAACGAGACTACCGATTTTTTTACTCAAACAATGAGATCTCTTTTTCCGTGCTAACGTTTAATGCTCTCACTTTATCAGTACAATTAGTCAATAGTTTATTAAATTTTATTTATAGTGAAGTAATTATTTTCTTAAATTTCTAATATTTTAATAAACGAATATGTAACATAACGTATGCACAAAATATTAATAGTGATTTCGAAATAAATATTATGAGGATGTTTTACATGAGTAAAATATCACCAATTTATTTTCTGTGCTGTATTCCCATTTGCACTTTCAATAAATCAGAGGTCTAATGCGGTTTGTTTCTTAACTAAAAATATAAGACAACAACGATATCTAAAGCTGCTTGCTTGCCAAAATCCCTTTTTTTAAATGAACAGTAATCTCACCCATGAAAATGCAGTACAAAACAGTTAAGGAAAAAAAAAAAACGGAATCCAAAAATAATATTCCCCGAAATTATCTTTTTCTCATTAAAACCTTTCGCTTGACTGAACATAAAGACACTATAATTATGGAATAGAACATAATTGTAGCTGTCGACTGGTGAAGCATTTGCATCACAATAAGTTGTCTGATTGCTTACGGTGGAAAAATGGCAAGCGGGGGGTGAGATGGGGGATGGAGGAGGAAGATGGAAAGGGATGGGAGCATTTTCAAGGCTCAGGAGAATCCTTAGATACTTCTACAATTCTGGTAGACAGATTTATTGGTGCCTACATTTTACAAGCCATTATACATTTTAAGGCGGGTTTACATAAAAATTTAGTTATTTCAATTTAAACAGATCGATAAAACAAAACACTCTTTTTATTCCATTTTAACTTAACTTAAAAGTTTTATAAAAAAATCAAATTAACATTATTTTTATATTCTGACTTTTATGTAAGAAATTGTAAAAAAAATATTTTAAAAGTACAAGAACAATAGACGAGAAAAAACATTATTTCTCATGTTATTTGATACACACTGTGAAACAGAACCTGTAGCCTTATAAAATTTAGTTTTTGATTTAAAGGTCGTTTTTGCCTCGTCAGAGAATAAATAAATAAATTCCCCGGTTACTTTACGACTAAACACTTTGATACTTTTGTACTTGCCGGGGTAGCCCGACGGAGTTGTTGAGAGTAATTGATCGGAAAGGTAATTAACACATTTAACGACGCCTTTACCTGTGTCATTATTCATCAAGTATTGATCTCTGGGCAAAGGCAGAATTTAAGTACCGAGTCATAAAGTTGTCATTAAATTTCACCAATCGATAGGGAAAATTAATTCAAAATTGATCACTCCTCTGTATAAAATATGTTTTAGGTACTTCTAGATTCAAAGGATTTGATCCCACTTGTAGAATTTACAACCGATATACCAACTTAAATAATTATAAACATTTTAATGTTATGTTTAATTTTTTCGAAATTTGCAATTAATCAAATAAACAAGTCTATGCATGCATCTCCAAAATATTGTGAAAAAGGTTCATGAAGCTGAAATTTTTTATATTATAAACTGCTCTCTGTGTATATGCGTATTCTCTTCGACACGGTAAAACAGTGCATGCAATAACGATCCCTGCAGTCGAGTGACAAAGGGGAGTAATTGGTGTGCAGCGGTGTGTTTTAATTTCCATAAAAGCTTGCTATCGCCATTATACTTGTGGCCGTACAATTAATACAGAACGATCGTCGAGCAGTGCTTTCTCTTCTTGGAAGTTGTTTAAAATGCAAATAACTTTTTATTTGCCAGTGTTAATTTTTTTTCTCAATACATATAAAAACTATTATCTTCTATAGATAGCTATCTTCATCACAATACAATGTATGTTACTTATGTGCATGTGAAAAGCAGAGTAAAGCAGTGGCATTGTCAAAACGATTGTGTTCATCTGGTTCTGAATCTTGATGTGATTTAGAGGTTCAATAGTATGAGGCCTAATCAAGACGGGGGTTCCTGGCAACCTCTCCTTCCTTCCTGTAAACTTCCGTAATGCACTACAGTTGGAACGGAAACCAAGCTTACAGTTATTGTGCATACACGATATCGTATTACTTTGATTACCACAACTTCTTTTAGATCGTATTCGTAAACAAGTAATACTTCTTTAAGATAAAAATGCATATATCAAATAGGTTTTTAATAAATGTGTACAAAGTAAATACATTTTGAATCGCCTATGTTTTCAAGAAAGATTGTATTTTGTTTTGTTTTATCCTGAGTTTTTTTCCTTTTTTATTATATACTTTCAGGGCCTCAAGTTCCAGCTTTAAATTCAGTAAATTGATTTTTCATTATTCGTAATTTCAAGTACTCCATTTCGAATAACAAACTTCTTGATATCGTATAAATACTGAAACATTTTTTAAATCCGCTTGTCGTAATTAAATTAAATAAAAAAAATTACAAATCAAAAAATACTAGAGAGGTAAATTATATTTTCTTTGAAAAGTAAATAAGAGATCTTAATTTCCAATTATTTCAAAATATCTAATTTCATTTCAGGGATGAAACGCTGTATTACTTACCCTCGCCAAGAACTTATATATTTTAAATAGTATTTAAACGATCTTTAAAAATACACATCATGAAAGCATAATACTTGAAGAGGTAAAACATTATATTAAAGGGGATAAAAACTAATCCGCAGAATTTAAGCTCCTTACGGGCTATGGACTGGGGCAATTTCAACTTGCTTGAAATTATCCGAGTTGAAAACTGGATTATCGGTTTAGTGGAGGTCCTCTATTATTAAGGAAATAAATAAAACCGTATGATTCAGACTTATCTAGCGTTATCAATGTGATTTGTGATCGGAAATAAAATGTTGACTCATTAAGGACTGATCAGAGAAATAATTGGATCCCGATAACGTAAGATCCTGCGTAGAATATTAATAGCTGGTAAAATAAAACTAAATCCAAAGAAGAGTAGTATATTTTAGGATATAATAAATTCTTTGAGTACTTGTTTTATTTTTTAGTTAATTTTATGCATTCGAAAAATAATACGTCGGAACTCATAAAAAAATTATTTTAATAATTCAAATATATATATTTATTTGCAAAACTAAACATAGTAGAGAAAACACGAATAAAAAATATTCTATAAATTAAAAATAACACCATTTTCGATTCACTGAATATCGGAAGTAATGCGTTTAGGTAACGTGTGAGGGGTGGTTTTTGTAGACCGCTCTGAAATCAATGAAATTTAATGAGTGAATTTCCAGCTGAGCTAACCATCTCACCCCAATTATAAACTTTATGGATTTCGGTTGCACTAGCTAGAACATTTATTCCCAACGCACTACAAATACAAGAGTATTTTATATTCTTTATGTCAATAATAGGTTAATTTTTTTAACAAAAGTTTGAGCTTTCTACGTATATTTGATAATTATTTTATTACCAATTTTAATGTTTCAAATTGAAGAAACGTTTATTTTTACCTCTTATAAAAAATAAAAATATATAATTGCCTATTTTGTTAAAAAAAATAAAGATATACTAGGTAAACTAAGGAAAGCTATGAGCTCTACAAATATTGCTTTTCGCATTTTAAGTATACATATTATACTTTACTAAAAAATCTGTCTATAAAAACATGAATGTGGAGTCTTACAAAGTATCGTAAAGAATACCGACTCAAGAAAACTTGTAACTAAAACGGGTTCAAATATGTAAAAAGTATTATTTTTCAGTAGGATTAATTTAATAAAACCTTACAAGATAACGAATATCTTTACAAGCTACGGAAATCCATGACTTTACTTTCATTTTTTTAAATACCTCGTCAGAGTAAAATTAAATTAAATGGACACCAAAAGAGTAGAACTCATATTTTATCTTCACATTTAAAAAATATAGAGTACATGTTATACATTAGAACGTGATATAATTAAATATCATGGGAATAAAGAAAGAAATGGTTGAATTAGCATAATCCATCCATACCTGTGGAGATTAGAAAATTATATGTTTACGGTAAATTTGTAAACTGTGCGCTTTTAATTTTATTCGAAATATTCATTACCAGGTCCAAGAAAGAATTTAGAGTGCCTGCGTCTCCTCGCTAATAATTTTTTTTTCTGCCGTTACCCGAATATTATGAACATCCGTAACGGAAACGTAAAAAAGGGTGCACTTTCATAAAAATAAAATTTTCAATATGCCTTGGAACATTTAATAAATTTAAACTCTCAATAATGAATATTGCTTATCTGAATACGAATTTACTTAAATTTGAAACAAATGTAATATAACAAAGGGAAAACCTTATAAATCTGTAGTCTAACGAATATTTAAGTGTATCAGTGTAATATCGAATTGATTATTTGGTTATAAATGATAGTTTCAGAATTTGTTAATAATATGGAAAAACTGAGACTTACATCATTTATTTAAAAAATGTATTTATTTTTTTGTATAACGTTCAAACGAATTTTATTTATTTATTTAAATAGGTTAACTTGATTTGGATAGAGAAACACAAAAAATATTATACTAAAACACTTGACTACACATTCTTAGTCAATAAAAAATCGTCTTGATTTTGCGTTTATTTTTTATTTGAAGTTTTTCATAAAATATAATATAATACTCCTCAGGTGTACATTTTAAAATTTTACTGTTCTTGACAAAAACCACTTAATAAATAGATTAACGTGATTTTTTAAGCATTAAGAAGTTTTATGTTCAGCTTTGAGCTTAATGCTGATTATGGCTTCGGCATGCACTAATGATGAACTTTATATAGAGAAATCCAGTCACATTGCAATATGGAGGAGAGAAAAGCGCAACTACGGGGTAGCAGTGAAAATCCAAACTACTCAACTTATTTATAGCGAAATTAATTTCCTTCCATTGAAAATGTCACTCGGCAAGCATTAACACACATATTGAAATACTGGTCGGCAATAAAACGTATGAAATGATTTATGGCCTAGACTACGCCACATTTACCGTGACTAAGAATGTGAACTACCATATGTATTGAAACCGAATAGCCATAAAAGTCATTATGCAGTGAACATGCAGGTTCAAAAGACAGATTATTTGAGTGTGTGCAGCAAAAACTCTCAATAAAATCCAAGTACATTACATTACAAGTTACATTACAAGTACATTACAAGTACATAACAATCTATTCAATCATCTACTTAACAATCGATTCCATGACACACGCATCGAAAAATTAATCCTTCACAGTCACTGCTAACAATATATTTACTTTGTATCACAATAACCGACATTAAAATAATACAAACAAAACATAATTTTGTTTGATGATTTTAATGTAACCTATCTCGATTTATAACATTAAAAACATATTACAGTATATGGTATATTTTCACTCGCGTACAATACTCCCAGCGTTGTGTACAGTACGTGAAATGTTTAACACTTGAAGTAACGTATTTCCGTGGTATAGTATGCTCATAAGCTATCTGCATAATTATCACACATTACTGTGTGCTCTGCGCTAAAACCATAGTACAATGTTACCGGGAAACCTAGAGTTAATTCTGCCGTGATGGAAACTTACTTGATACGTGATACAGTATCGCAATTCAGGTTCTATCAATATGTACAGTTAAAATCCAACTTAGGACACCTTTTCTCACTTGAGGAATTAATAATGAGAAAAAAATATTCAGTTGATAAACCGAACGATTTAATAGTTTTCACCCAACATAAGTAATCTACTCTCATTTAACTCATAAATAATGAAAAAAATATTCATTGTTCAATTAATATTTAAAACTAAATATTAACTCATAATGTACCTTGAAGTTGTAATTACAAATAAAATACACGTTGATTCTAATAAATTTAAAAAAATAAATTACATTTTCTTTTTGTTTATATATTTATTGAATTCACTACTGAAACGACGATAAAAATCCTCGAAAAGTTTTTACAAGACACTGTTAGAATTCAATCACACGTCCCACAGTTATTGCTGCCCAACTAGTTATAGCACCTTGTCGCAATATCAATGAAGGTGAAGGCGTTTTGAGAGGGAATCGATTACCTAAATATTGCACATCTAATTTCTCGCATCACAAATGCGCGTACAAATCCAAACAGAACTCTAAAAATAATGTCCATTTTTTTAATAAACACATTTGGCAGACTAAAATGGCAAACACACAAACCCTTGGGCCGTGTTCTCTCAAAAGACTTTAATTAAAAATTGAGCATGACGGTGAGCTGCGCGGTCTTTGTACGAGACCCAGCGACGGGCTCTAAGGAGACCAGAAAAGGAGAAGCTGGGAAAACAAAGCAACAGGCTGCGAATTATTTTCCATTAAAGATTCAAATTATAAATTACTTGGCTTGCTTCGCTTGATCGTAAAGAAATATGAAATCAAAAAATAAAAATATATATAAAACGGAAACATTATAAATCTATTTTTTCACAGATATGTATTACAATATCAGAAAATCTACAATTCAAAATAATGAATAGAAGACGTTTTCAATAAAGTTTATGGATAAAACACGTTTTATCGTTGATAGCGAAAGGCTTTTCGTGTACTGTATATTTCAGGTACTGTAAATAATTAGGTTTTACGAGGAAAATAAGTACAAGCGGTTTCGGCAATTGGGTTTGTAAGTGAAGATGATTATGATCAAATTTACAATATGGATTTATTTATCGTGATTCTAGGAAATACTGCATATCATGAGCACAAGCAACACTATACTTTCAAAGATAGGAAAAAATCCGTTCTCTGAATTGTTGACATACTCAATCACATATATAAGTGTATGACTTTCGTATTTATTCAAGATATCGCACTATTTTACCATAGTTGGTTTTAACTGTTGTTAATTTTAAAAAGATTGATAAAAATTAAATATAAGTCATAGGTGTTGATAAGTATTCTTATCAATACTTTCAGTATCTATGAGTTTTAAAATTTTAACTATCTTCATAGAAGGAATGAATGAACTTCTTATTCGTGAAATAATTTCATTAATATAGCTAAAAAAAAACCGAAACAACAAGAGTGGAATGAGGACGCGGATTGTTATACAGTAATATATTGTATTATTTAATATGCATGGGAAAAAAATATTGTACAAAGCTAATATGTGTTCATTTAGAATTACGTGACTACGAGCCGTTGGTTGGAGATCGCTGGCGGACACGAACACACATGATATATACCAGAAGCACAACGGTGCCTCATCCTGTAGTTGATTAGTACGTAGAGCGGCCGCTTAGCCAGTAACCGCACAACCAGACAAGCCTGACAAATGGGCAAGGTCCGGAGAATGGATAGTCAAGTTCCTTGGACTGTTTGCAGCCTACACTACCTTAAAGATACGAGCAAACAGCTTCAAACATATCACTTGCTCACAAATTCCCACATTACCAATAAATAACTGGGAATATAACGAGGAGCTAGCCAATAGAAACCTCTTTTTGGTTGTATTTTTAGCCTTATTTTTAAAAACATTTATCGTGAATCGGCGTTTAGTAATCGGTTGTATTGTAGCGTGAATAGGCAGTCTGACTGCAAACGAAAAATTGCAAATCACAAGCCAAAGGTCGCCTCGATGGTAGGAAGATTGGAATTGTCAACTGTGGCCTAATCCTACATGCAGAAGACACTTAAACGTAGATAACATTAACCAATCTCACAAAACTATAAGAATTTAAAGCCACAGGAAAAAAAAACGTGGAAATTATCGTTGCGAATCCAATATAAGGTCTTGCGTGCATGTCCGACTTAATACTTGTTTCTTTATCTGGACTAAAACCAGTGCACATTGATTGGTTCTCAACTGTGCTACGTACTGAAATATGAAAAAAATATCTAAATTAAAATAAAAAAAACTTACACTAGACGCAAAATCAAAATCAACTTTCATTTGTTATCTTTTAGTTAGTACATGGAATGAAATCTTACATATTGAATAAGATTTCATATACAATACTGTTGTAATAGTATTAAATCGTACTTTTTTGCATTCAAAAACATTAAAATCTCTTCTCGGAGTCGTACAACACGAGCACAATGCAATATCCTAGGAGATCACATCGCTGCACGTTTATTCATTGAAAATGCGTTCCCTTTGCCGAGGGAATGGCGTAACTATACGTGACGGAAAGGGACTTCTTCTAGGAATATCTAACGTTTTAACGCAGATGCCTTCAAGAGACATATCATATTTCATCTAAATAGTTTATTACACAGACACAGGATACTTTTCATTAAAAAAAATTAAATCTTAAGTAAATGTATAGTAAATGAATGTAAAACCTTGTAGAAGTGTTAACTATTGGTCCATGAATTATTATCAATATATTCAAATATAAATATTTGATAATTATATGTAATATTTTGATTTTATATCAAAAATTGCATGTTGGTTTTAAAACTTCATTCTGTTGTTTAAAATGCTAAAATGTTTCTATATCACAAAAAAAAAATTCATCATTATTTTGTGGTGTAAAATTTGAAAATATTTAATATACGGTTCATTAAAGTTATAGGTTTGAAAGCACTGACCTTTACTAAATTTTAGACGTATCTAAGTTCCTGAAAAAGGAAGGTACATAGGTAGATACGTGTACATTCATACGTTCCAAAGCCCGGATTTTACTATGAATATGTCGTCTTACTGCTTCCCGAATAAATCATCTTCAGTTCTGAAACCATAAATCAAATTAACTGCCTTAGTCAACTCCACAGACTTTATTATCCAGAGGATCGATCTTCGTGTATTTATGGCATTCTGATCACAATATTAAAGAGCGTTTATTTTGATTTCCTAAACGTATTGAAATTAAATTTAAATTTATGTTGGTTCTGCTTATTAAACTGTACACATTTATGTTTTCTTTTTATTAATTAATTGGAAAAAATAATAATTGGTGATTTTCATCTGGTTTTCATGCTTTCATGAACTCCATGTAAGCATTTAAGCACAGTAAACATTTTTTACTACTGTACTGGTAATACCAGCACAGCTACTTTTTTATTTATCGAAACCCCATATTTCAAATAAATTATATGGAAAAAACTAAATTTGTTCTGTTCGAACGATTTCAGCATTTTCTCAGAAAATTAATTCCCTTTTTTAAACAATATACATGTATGTGATTTTATTAATATTTAATAATAACCAATATAAAAATTAATATTCAAACATCAAACAAACTGGAGATATCTTACGTGTTTTTTGTATGAAAAATCAAACTTATTTTTTTAAATATAATACTGTGTTAATATTCTCATAATGTCTTGGGGTTAGTATTTTTTCAACACGACTTCGATCAAAAAACCATCCCCGAGCCCCGCACCCCAGACCAACGGGTGGTAATCTGGCGGGACCCTTGATCCGAGCAACCCGCTGAAGTTTCACTGAAGATTACGAACTGCCTAAAGGCTTCTCCGGTCGCCGTCTCTCTTCGCCGAACTTGCGGCTCCTTTTCGCAACTTCGTATTAAATTTTTGTTGTTTTTTTTTTCATCCGAAATATGAGACAAATAGGTTCTCAAAAGACGGTTAAACAGAAGCTTTAATGTTGACTTGAGCAATATTCACACTTTTACCACGATTCATTGTATTTTATTTTTAATTGCCCTTATGTTTCAAATGTTTGATTACTCATAACGCTTTATTTAAAAGGAGTTAGACGAATAAATAAAATGACCTACTTTTGATCAAACACGAAACAAGGAAGTGCTGTGCGAGCAGGTCTAACAGCCAGTTTTTCATGATAATTACTAGTCGGGCGTCGCCTGCGCCGTTTGCGAATACTTCAGTCTCAAGTATCAACTTTATCACCATGAAAATTATTCCATTTGAAAATCACTTAGCCCAAGAAGGCGGCGAGGCCCGGAGGTCCCAACACCGGTTAGTGTGTAGACATCCTCGCGGAGTGGATTTATTGGCGTGCGTTATCGAGAACCCTGTGATTTATTTCGGCCAATCTCGGACGAGAAACTAATGTATGGATCGCGAACAGTTGCGAAAAAAAAAAGCTAGGCAGAAGGACGATAATTCTCGAGAACGGTGATGTTATTGCTGTTTGATTCGGTATCGTTACTTGCTTGCTTAAAATGTCGATTTTGCATCTTGAGTTGTGAACGATCAGTGGGGTTAAAAAAATTACAGCACGTCTGAAAAAATCTCCTACGATTTTATATAAACAGTTTATTTTAAATTTAAATTACAATAATTAACATATCTATTATTATCTTGTAAAAATTTTTAATTTTAAAGTATTACTTTTTGGTTTCAAAAACATTATGATAATGGCAGCTTTATATAAAAAAAACATGACAAAACAAAAAAGAAGAATACTTTGTTTATACCGTTATTCAATTACTTTACTTATACTAAAATAAAATTCTAGAATAAAATAATACATAGTGGAATGAGCCCAAAATATATTCATAATATGGTGACATAGCCATTAGCATTGAAAACACCGACTTCAGAAGAAGAATGATAAAACATAATGTGTATAATTTCAAATGTTAATACATTTGTATGCTATCATTGATTGTAATTTAAATTTAGCTCAAAACGTTAATTTGGTTTGATGTTTGCCTGTAGATTGATTTGATTTCTCATATTTCGTTTAAGCTAATTATATTTGTTATCATTATAATATAGTAAATACTGAACGCTTAGTCAACTCGTAAATTATTCATAGCATTATTAATTAGGTACATATTAAAATAAATACAATCCAGTGAAATACAGTCACTCAAACTTTTTAGAGTATTAACACATTAAGTTATTTTTACAATGCATAATGCTTTTAATCGATGAACGTCACACTTAGAAATTATAAAATGTTAGCTCTTGCAATTTTCATGCTTCAATACCTCTAAAATTTGGCCTTGTTAATGCTTGCACAATTCAATACTTGCAACTACGAAATGTGGATAAAACTATAAAAAAACTTTTGAAATAAGCAAGGTATATTTATGGTTTTTATATTTTATCAAAATTGGTTTATTTTCCATACTTCAATAGCCCTAAATCTCGGCCCCCTGTAAATGCTTGCACCGTGCGATACTTGCAACAACAGTGCTTGGAACATGTCAGGAGAACAAAAACACGTTAAACGCTGTATAAAACGCGTTTAGGTAACTTTATGCCCTCCTCGTGGCTCCATTGCCTTCGTTAAGGGAGTTGTGAAAAAGTCCGCCCCGTCTCAGAGCACAAAGCGGCAAACCAAGGGATGCAAAGCAACCCTCGAGTAACACACTCGGCAAATAATATCCGTGCTTATGTTCGATTGAAAAAGAAGAGACCATTAGGAGAAGATTAATGGAGTGGAGGGATGAATATTCTTACATGGAATCAGCTTCCATAACGTTGCCTAGCGTGGTAAAAGGGAGGTGGAATGCATTTTTTATCATACCTATATATTAGAACTTTATCATAATAATATTAAAACACAAATAATGTTTAAAAAAATACATTAAAATATTATTATAAAAATATCGAAAATTAAATTAAAGCACTAAGATATGAAAAAATATTTTATCGTAAAATAATAATACCAATTTGGAAAAAAATTATAAATATCAATTATACTTTTTATCTTTACGCCACGAGCATGTGACATCCCAGTCAAGATATCCTGAAAACGACAAGCTAATTAGTAAAGAGGTCTTAAGGGCAGGCAGACAGATAAGCTATAGGATATTTTCTAGGCTGGTATTTTTCTCCGAAATTTATGTTAGTGGATCCAAAATAATAATAAAAAAAACTATAGACAATCTAATTTTAGTGTTGCCATTTAAATATAACCTCTAGAGAAAAAAAATACAACACGCCGCGCTTGTCATAAAAATTATAAATATATAGAAATTTAGTACTTTTTTTTAAAATAGAAAAAGTATTGACAATTTATTTTTTATAATTTTACTGTACTGATATATCCAAATGATGCCTTGAGTTATCGCCACCTTCAACTTACTTTTAAAAATGCCAGCGCATAAAGTAGTAATATTTCACCTTAATGAAATATGCACCAGACACGCTATAAGGTCGTTCTGCTTTTTCATCTTGCCCAGCAACTCATTACAATATCAGGTAATCAATTTCTTACATATTCACGAAACTGACACATTCGAGATATTTATTACCCTCGTAAAAATGTATTCAATTATTAATTAATATGTAGCTTACAAATTATTTTTAATGGGCTGATTTATTGCAATACATATTTTAATGAATATTTTCCAATACACAATTCTAACAAAATCCAAAGTAATATAGATCATTTTTGAGTATTCAATAAATTATTGTTTTTAATAGTTTGTTATTGGTAAATTGTATATATTTTTAATAAGTCAGAAAATATTAGAACCAAGGCATGATTAATGGATATCTGAAAACTAGATACGTTTTCAAGATGTAATTTATTTTATTTACTAGCAAAATCTTATCGGTACAAGTATAATTAAAAATTAATATTAATAAATTTAATAAATAAAAAATATTTATATTTATATAAATAAATATATATATTTTTAAAATATTAATTTTTTTTAAATTATTCAAATAGACACCAAATAAAGCTTAGACTTTGGAAGCTCATATTTTTCAAAATATGTATGCTAGTATTTTGTAAAATATGAGCTTTCAATATCAAACCTCCCATTTCCCCAAATAAGAGCTTCGACATCAAAACCTCGTATTTTGAATAATATGAGCTTTCAATATTAGAGCTCATAATCTTAGGTTATAAATATGAGGTTTGACTGAGAAACCTCATATTTTCATTATGCCCTGGACTCCTCTCAAACTTTTCAAATATTTGAAACAGTGAAAATTGATCACACTAAAGGTGGGGCGGGTACTAGTACCCGTTTCGCGGACTTCTGCCTGAAGGCGGGGCCCATATTAATACGTTTTTGAATGTGTTTACTCTAAAAGCGGCAGAAGGTCATTTTATTCTTTAGGTTTACAGCTCAAAATGCTTGTTTAGGACTCGTCAACGTTACTTCTACCAATACTGTCCAGTGATTCTGAACAAAGTGACAACGAAGAAGTAGAGTGGTCAGAGAATGATAATCCACCAATTATTGAACAATGTTTAGGACAAAGTGGTGTTGTTGTGATGCCAAGTTATCCGCAAAGTGTGTATGAAGTGGTTCAACGTTTTTATAGAAAACGATTTATTTAACTACATGCAAATCAAAGAGTGTATAGACTAGATTTCACACGCGCAATTTTACGCGAATTTCGTCCGCTTCGAACATCAGTTTAGTCAATTTGGTTACCCGCTTAAAATATAAATATAATATAAGCTATTGTGTAACAATAACATTTAATTTACTAACAAAAATCTCATAATTAACTCGGAGTTGCTTAACGGAAAAAAAATCAAAAAGTGCAAATCAAAGAGTGTATAGACTAGATTTCACACGCGCAATTTTACGCGAATTTTGCCCGCTACGCACATCAGTTTAGTCAATTTGGTACCCGCCTTAAGTGTGTTAAGATAGCATAAGCAATTTTTTTATTATTATTAATATTCAGATAAACATTAAAAGCTTTCGCGTATATATAATTATATATTAAATCAAAATACCAATACAAATCATTAGCCTCGTGCCGCCTCGGCCAGAGTGCCAGAGCGCCGCAGACTTCTCGCCGGTGCGGCCCACAGCTGTCATCGTTTGATTAATAGTTCCGTGTTTGTGTTCAAAGAATAAACAGCGCATTCAACGTAGGCACTCCGCACAGATACATAATGATCGGGGAAACCGCCCTCAGTCTACTACTTGAAATTATATTTATGTGGCGCTCTCGGGGGTGGAAGGGATCAGATAAACTGACTGGAGGGATGAAGCGGGTCTAGCAGGTAAACAAGATACACTGAATTAGTTTAATCTGATGCTGCAACGGAATGTCTACAATCTACTGTAAAATATATAAGTGCAAATAGTTCATGAATAGATTATTTTATTAAAAGTTTCTAAAAATGTTATCTTTAAATTAATTTTTGTGCGTCTGCGTGTTTAGTTTAGGTTAGGCGATTAAAATTATTCAAAAACATTCAAAAGCTTATTTTTGAATTGGACATTAGAAAGACGGCAGCTGATTTTGATTAAAAAATTGAAATAAAAATACACAACCTACTGCCACTTTTTTCATGTTCTGTACGTTTTGTGAAATGAATAAATCGTGAAAAATTTCAATAATCCGCATATTTATTCAAAAGCTTACAGTATTCCAGAAAAAACAAATAATCTCATAATGATAAACACTTAAGTGACTTAAATTGAATAATTCTTCTTTTCTACAAACCTGAATTGATATTCAAAATTAAACAACTAATTTTATAAGCCTTGTTTTCTCTTAAAGTTATTTCGCGAAAATCAGGATCGTTTTTGGTAAATCACGGTTTATAAAATCACTTTCCTGTTTTAATCAAACACAATATGATTTTTTTTTTTTGTGTGTGATTTTCTGATAAGCATCAAATATATTTGATAAAAGAAAAATCATGTTTGATGTGTTATAGTATAAATGTAACATTGATTAAGGTTAAAATAATTCAAGTGATTTTTGCATCCATAAATTTATAAAGGTGCACTCAAATTATAATCTGCTATAAAATATGTCTTGAGTTTTTGGTTTCAAAATTAATCAATAGCAAACAAGAAAATCACATGTGTGAAAATACCTGTGTACATAGAGAAGTGAAAAGCTTATAAACTTCGTCACAAAACGTTCAAGCGATTTATTTCGTTAAAAATCTAATGGAATCGCGGTTTCCAAGCTAGTCATCCAGAATTGCACAACTCGGGCAGCAACCGTTGCAGCGAGAGAAACAAATCCCAGACTTAATGGAGACAGATGGGGACTGCTTAAATTCACAGAGTAAGAATCGCGACAAGCACGAATCCAGATAAATTATCCGTACGCCGATTTTCTATTTATTTTCCCGTTATCCCGACCGTTATCTCTGTACACGCCTAGGCAATAAGTCGACCAAAAACGGAGATTTGGACCTCTGTTTTATTGCACCGGTAAGGAATTGCGACTTATCAGCTTTTTCGTTCACGTAGTGCACCCCTTTCGTGCTCAAGCCAGAAATGTGTCTTTGTTAAAAGCGGTAAGAGATTGATACAAAGAAATCCACTGGGCCAAAGATATGTAAGTAACTTTTGTTACTTCAGAGACTTTCAATTTATTTTATGTAATACTTTTTTTCAAGTTTTTAACTTGTTAATTTTCTTTTGAACCCAGTTTTGTAGAAACTTACGTAAATTTAATTTTTCTTCTTTGTTGTATTCATTTATGTTATTATCTACTTTTTTGGAATATATATATTATATAACACCCATATCAGAAGTTTTTGTGGTCTAGGTATTTAAAAGACATTGAATATTTATTTTATTACAACCTCGAATCATAGGTTAGAAACCAGTAAACCGACTAAGCGACCGGCCTGGAAATTGTTTTTTTATGACGCTGAGTGTGGTTTTATCGCGTGTGATAAATCAAACTACCTGTTGAACGGTCAATATCATCTATTGTAGTTGTTTGCAGTTATATTGCCTTCAATTAGATATTGAGAAGTTATAAATTAATATCTTTATTACATTGATCATAATGTATAATACATAATAGGTTTTTTCCCAATTCATAAATATCTTTATATTAGCTCAACAGGTAAAGAAACCCATCTCCATCTTTGATATTTATTCCATATTTTCTTTGATTACCATAGAATAGATCGTGCATTGTGATGATCATCATGGCGATAATTTACTAATCCGCTTTTTTTTGATGGTTGGTATATTAAGTATGAGTTTGATCAAGTGGTTTTATTGGTATATAATTTATAAAAATGCTCAACCTCCATTTTTTTTTTTTTATTCCAAAAAAAATTTGGAGCGTGCTATTTAGTAAGATTACCACAATATTTAAGTGCAACCCCTGTCAATGAAGATATTAAACGTCTATTAATTTATTCATACAAATTTTAAGAATTTTTTAAAATTATTTTAGTATAAAAATTATATTATAAAAATCTAAAGGGCATAATTTTTTTTTCTAGAAATACAAGAAAATAAGTATAACCTGTTTTTAAGCATTTCACATGTATATAACAAAAATATAACAGTTCTGTGCGCAAGTCATTCAAATTGAAAACCAAGTTATGTAATATTAACTTTTGTTAAGTTTAAGATTTTATAATGAATTTCATCAAAAGATCTACAAAGAAAAAACTTGAATGAATGATATCGTATTTCCCTTTAAAATATCAGAGGAAACCTCATTAAACCAACCGCACGATTTATTGATTTAAAATGACTAAATTTACAATATTTTATATTTTCCTCAAAACAGAGAGCTCTGTGCGTACCCTAATTTGTTTATGCGCTAAAAATAGCATCCCTTCTATCGCTTCAAAAAGCGGGCCGAGCTTTTATTATCATGTTAGGCGAATACTTGGCAATTTAAAAAAAAGCTTCGCGGCACGGACTCAATAAGCTCCCGGAAGTCTCCATCGATAAATCACTTTGCACTGAATGACATGCTCATAACGAATTTCCTCCGACGAGCAACATTTTTGGAAATTGATTTTAAGTGACGGTCATTGCCTGTTGTCAAAGAGGAGTCTCTTTAATGATACTTTTCAATAAAACACCGCCGCTTTCACGAGGCCGTTAGTTTTATTGGAAGGTCGGCCACCTGCCGACCTGGTCTACAGAATTGTCAGCAGAAGCCATCCTGTAAGATCAATATATGTATTTCATTTTGCATATATTAGGTTTTAGGAAATATTTTTTTCATTCATAACTCACACACGCGCACACTTGCACACATACATTCAATAATATCGCAGGTGTCGTGGAATTTCTTCTTAACTTAAAGTTTACCTTTCATGTAACAATATATATTAAAAATATAAAAAAATTATACAACTATATTTTTGGATGTGCAATATGTTTTACATGTCTAAACAATAATTTATTTTTTTGGTCCGTTTAATTCGACTAAAATAGATATGTTGCGTGTATTCTAATACGTTAATTTGACATATTTTATTTAATGTGTTTATCTTTTCAGGTAAGTGCAGAGCTCGTCATTTTCGTCAGCTGTCATCCATCGCAGACACCGCTAGGAAGGGATGATTCCAGAGGGGTTCTTATCTATGCCACCAGTTTCTGCCCCGGTCTGTCATAACACTCATAAAGTCATAAAGTCATAACACGCCCCTAGTATCGGCCGATAGGGGGATTCCCATCCCTCGCCATAGTAAATATGGGGATAAAAAGTGGATCATCTTATATATTTAGGAGATTATAAAATGTTAGTGTCAACCGCAGCAAACTCTACTGAGAGATAGTGAGGTTACTATAAAATGCGTCATCGATTTACTGATTGAAATAAAACTTATCGCTGACATACCTTCTTTTACCATACATCAGTCCATTTTACTTGATTAAAGAAAAGGATAGTATTAAAAATAAAATTACCGAAGTATTTCAAAAATTATATTTTGATACAATATTTATTTATACCTCACTATTCATCAAGGTAGTTTCAACCTATTAAATATTAGTATATCTTTGAGAAAACATATTATAAAATGTGTATTTATTATGCTCTATATTGGAAAAAATGCTTCGAAATAACAAAAAATAATAAAAAATAGATATAAACTAGTAAATACGTTATAAACAAATAAATCATACCTCGTACCATAGCAAAACCACAAAGCTGAATAATATGCCTGTTTCTGATTAAATTTAATTAAGTAAGTCTTTATTGTTAAAGTATAAAATTACTGTAATTTTTACTGACTGGTCAATTAGTTGGCTGTTTTTTCAGGTGTACACGTACTGGTTGATTAAACAGTTACTGTATTGCTCTAGTGCAAATTAAATTCAATAGTACCTACAATACACTAAACAATCTATAGCGTATGCCAATGGGTCTGAAACAAACGGTCTATTACGGTCTTGCCCACAAAATAGTGCGATTACACACTGAAAAATGGCCAGTGATTTTGGCTAAAAACTTTATAGAATAAAAATTTACTATTTATTAATTATATACTTACTCGTTCACATTCAAAAATTTACGTTTATCAGAGCTTCAAAGATATTGTGCTTACCCACTTTCAATTTTTTGCAAAACGCAAAACGTCAAACACAAAATATAACTAGCTAGTCAAGTTATGTCAAGTTATTAGTCAAAGGTTTATCAAATCAATAAATAAACAAAACTTACCCAAAGAATCAGTAATTCATCGGTAAACGTCAATGTTGCAATATCGTTCAGGGAGAGTATACCCACTTAAGCCTTGCACCCCAGGTTACGCTTCTAGGTTATTGGTGGTATAGCCCTAATCTATGCCGATATACCTCCTTCCGTTCATGCCTCCCCCCAGTACCGAACATGAAAGGAAGCTTACAAAACTTGCGCAACTTTCAATAGAGTTTACTTAGCTCCAGTATTTGGGTTAGACGTAGAGTTTGTCGTACTTCTGGATCTCGTGGTTTCAGTCCATAATGCCCTGCGGCATGAGAATATATATTCTTATCTTACCTTTAGGAAACACAAATAAATAGCTATCTGTATTGATTAGCGCTCGGCCGACCACTCAATAATTCCACTATCACTAAGTACTATCTATCATTTCGCCGTGAATTAATTCTCCAACAATAGACCTAACGGTATCCTCTAAAATAATTAATCAATTTAATGTTCGAACCGTCCGTGAGTTATTGAAAACTCGCAATTAAATATGGATAGTTTTAGGTTAGATATTTAAATAAAGATTAGCACAGCGAGATAATCCTAAGTTATCTTAAATTAAATATTATTTCCCGATACAGTTTTGGGACCGTTTAAACTGAAATCACCGGCTCTGAGAAGTGCGATAGGGTAAGTAAGCTTATTCCTCGGCTAGGTGCCCAGAAGGAGATAGAAGATATGTTTATGTAGCAAACTACCCGGAGTGTTGAACTTTGAACTGACACCGACCAAATCTTAAGCGACCGTTATGTTTGACCCAGCGGCGAGAAACTTACTGGGCGACGCGACCGGGCGGCGGAAGCTGCAGAGGTGTCGATTCACAAATTTCTTAAGATTGTTGTCTTATGTTAATAGGATTTAAATCTGTGATATTGATCGCTTTCGTAATGAATACATTAAGCCCTCAGTGCCTCTCTGGTATCGCTGAATTATTTAAGTGTACCCTGCGAATTTTACAGTTCTGTAATAAAACAATTTTACAGCGCTATACTCAATTTGAATCAAATATCATTTGCATGGCGTGTTTTAATAATTTTTTTTGTCAAACTGTCAAAAATATAAACGCTAATAAAAACGTATTCAAAATACTAGTTTTTATTTGAATTAAAATGTAAAATAACAGCGCATTACTTTTAGGGTAAAAATATTTTTTTTATATACATGCCATACTTCCGAGTCTCACCTTCTCGTCCCCGATAACTCGACTGAGCATAATATGTGTTCCCGTTTTTTTTCACAAAGGGATCTCTGCGTGTAATAGACTTCAAGGCTGTAGTAAACCTTACGTGCATCGCATACAGCACCGGGCCAGCGTCACACGCGGTTATCCCATAACCAAATCACGTCCCCGCATGAATATAGAATAGTAACATTACAACTCGCAGATCATACGTCATTCCGAACCAAATTACGCCAAATTATGAAAGGCAGTTTATTTCCCTGGTGCAATCGGGGTGAAGTTAGCCTTCACGTCTTCTACCACCATGGTCGCTCCGCAGGCATTTCAGCCATTTCATAAACTTTAAATGCACTTCCGCCAACTGTTTGAGAGCTACAGTCATAACTCGCTTCCTGTTGGCTGCAAATCGTCTACAGACGTTTATATCATTACGCTAGTTGTATTCTAATTACCACACCTACTTGTTTATTATCGCCTTCTTTTACCCATTTATTAACACGTTATTATTAAGTATACCACGTTTTGTTTTTTTACAAATTTATTTATAGAATAACACTTTCCTTTATAATAAAAATTATAAATACACGCAGAATTACTGTGCACTTAGGTGGGCTTATTCGAGGACTTGTTTACGTATTTTTAAATCGAGGCGTACCCTCATGCAAATTTACTGTAGAAATATTTAATTCTCAATTATTATCCTCGCTCCCGTGCCTACATGGTTCCCTGACCCTCCCGATCTCACACTCCCCATTAGCGAAATATAAAAACCGTCGGAATACACATTTGCATCTAATAAAGCTCATTTGTGCGCTCCGCGAGGACTAAAAAAATAGAACTTCAAAATTTCACAACGTGAACTCCATTCACCGTAAACGGAGGAATACAAAATTTTCGCCATAGAAGAATTACTCTGGATTTCTTCTTTTATTTATTTTTTAATGTGTTAGCATTACTTTTTGCTTCTATATGATATAAATATCTTACTTTCATTTCTAAAAAAAATGTAAATGTACCTTGATAGACATTAATCAGGAGAAAAAAAAACATGAAACTTGCCTGCCTCAACATAATACTTACTCCTCGTCTACGTAGAACCCCAACTATTTCGTACAGTGAACACCACAGATCTTTGTCACGTTTGCTCCATTAGATCTCTGTCTTATATATATCACCTTGATACCTTGGAACCTACATTTACCCCATACATCAGACTGAGCTACTCATTCGATGGCAAGGTCGGCTTAATAACAAGGAAGCTATTTCTTAGTATCTTTGAAAACATATACGGTCGCAAAATGACATTGAAATAATATCTTGTTAATTTTATGAACTTTAAAATAATTAAATGTTGAGGGTATTGAGTATTTAAAAAGAAAATGATCAATCGCTTGATTAAACTTGAATAACAAGGTGTTCATTCAAATCCATTTCTCTTACTGAAAACCAATCCCAGGCAAAACATCGGCTCTACAATTCATACAAAGTAGGAAAATAAAATATGCATTGAAACATAAATTTTAAAAAAGATTCCCTTTCAACTTCTGCGGCATCCACGATTTGAATTTATCCTCCGAAAAAACCTAAATAAGTAAGAGAGACTAACCTTGAAAAGACTCCTAGCTAGCAACCTGTAGTTTTAATATTTAATTTCATGAGTAGCTATTTTCTTTTCGGGTATTCGTTTTTTGTCTTGAAAACTCCGTTTTTATTTATGCCAACACCTTGAACTCGCAAATAGATTCACTCTAATATATCTATCCATTCGTAACGACACAAAAATCGATACGGCCGTTTTACGTCTTTCTAAAGAAATTTAAAAACAACCCAGTTCAAGGGAATTTATCAAAGATACATATCAAGTAGATAAAAAAACACCCGTAGTGTTTTCCAATTCACCTTAAAAAATAAACAGGAACACATCGAAAAACTGGGCCAAGTCTATTATTTTTAGTGTCAAACTCACAAAAAAAAGTGTTCGTAACTCTAAAACAAACACGTAGCTCTAACTTAGCTTCAGACACAGTCTGTTAATTTAGTTCGTGGTTGGAGTCTCTGGAGCTTACCAGAACTGTCAAACAGTAAGACTTAATTTTTACCTCTGAAAAATTTGGGGCTGTTTTATAGCAGCATTAATTACAGGAGCGAAGTACGCGAGCCACCGGAAGCTCTTGAATTTAAATTATGCTACTTTTGAGCCTATTCATACAAAACTGCGCACTGCCTTATAATAAGATACCAGTCTAATTTATTGATTATATAGATTATTTTTATATATTTTTTTACAGTATTTGTTTGGCTATTATGTAAGTACATAATGAAAATTTTTTAATTAAATCTTATACCTATTTCATTCACAAAGCAAGAGTGTTATTCATTTTTTTGAATTTTTTTGGACAATTCTTTCAACTAATATTATTAAGCACATTAGTTCACACATGGAAGATGATTAAAGAAATTCTCAGAAAAATATCATCGTGATTTGTGTGGAATTTTAACCCACATCCCCAGGCTTACATGGCCGGTGTACTAACCATTCTTTCAATTATTTCAACCTAATGGACATAGCTTTCATCTAGTATAATATTTAAGGTATTGAATCTGTTTTAGTGCCTTTAATGACATATACTATAAATATTTTAAGTATGTTTAAATTGTGTGAATTATTCCGCATTGTGGTAGAGCTTGTGATTGTTTTTGTTTTTTTACATTGCAGTGTTAAAGTTCTAGTAAATATGCTAGATTTATAAAAGACAAATATGAATGTTCCTAATGTTATTGCTTTTTTATTACGATGTTTACAAGCCTTTAAAAGCTTCAACCGTAGTTACATAAATTTGCTAATGTTTCAGGAGTCTCCAAGCTTACGGCCGGGCCGCCCCGCATATCTCATATTTATTCACGTGCCCCTCCCGCGGCCGTACACTGCGCCTTAATCCGACCACAAATTATGACACTTAACTTGAGGAGCGTTAGATTAGTTCCACGTGCACAGTTTGCAACCGTATTTAAATTATTCATACCGATCCCGCGGGAGCGACTAGAGAGACAGGCGAGTCTTCTCTCGGTTCTCCACTCCGACCGTGATAATGGAGAGGGAAATGCCGTGCGTAATGAACAACATGAGGGTGTGATTAGCTATATTGGTGCTTACTGCATTAATACACCGCGTGTCTAACCGATTGTCGGTCTTATATTATGAATAATACTATTATCAACATGTCTAAGACCACAAAATTCAAATTTGAGTAGTACGAAATACAAAATCATAGTTTAAATGTTTTTCTCGTTTGTATCTTATTCCAAGCTCAAAAAATCTAGAATTTTAATCTATAAACCTAAAATTTTGTTAAAGTACAAAGCGTCAAGGTAAAGCTATTTTTAACGTCTTCATCAAAATATGTACGTAAATAATTAATCATTATATCTAAAATTAAAAAAAACTTTAAAAGTAATATCTACTCTTGAAATTGTGCGAGAATTTTTATTAAACATTTGTGCTTATAATAAGACAACGAAGAGGAGACATTTATTAATTTTTATAAAATTGGGAACCCAATAAATGAATAATTAATTTCATATTGACTAAAATCAAGAATATTTTGAATGATAACTATAAATTAACAATTTTCTTTTCATTTAAACAGGAACAAAAACTGTATTTTTAATATAACTATAGGACTAATATAACTATGAATTCGAAACTTGTTTTTTTTTATCTGACGAAAATAAAAAATTAAAGCAATACAAAAGCTTTTTCTCTGAAAACCACTATGGCGTATATTATTTACAGTGCGTAAATGTCTTTTTTCCCAATTTTTTTTAATTTCAGCGTTAATTTTTAAATAAGCTCCCGCAAAATCAGTAATTTTTTATCATTTACAAATACACGTTAAATTATTTATTTACTGCTTCAGACTTTAGCATATATAACTTCCAATATGATATTAAAATTTATCGTTTGATATCGGCAATATTAACTTCTAAAACAAAATCTTAAATAAAATAAAATACAACATTTCTAAGAATCATTCGCTTTTTATGTGGATCTCAAGTTTTTTCAAAACGATAAAAACACCAACTATCTAAATTAAACAATTGACAACGTTTTTATTTAATATATATTGAAGCCATTGATAGTTCAATGTTATAACAGAAAAGTTTTCCAGTTACAGCTAGTTTTTTACTATTTTAGAAAAGAGATTTATGCCCATATAAATATTGAGTTTACCACATCTCTGTCTATTTGTCATTTGAGTGTATAATCTATAGTACAAATGAAACTAATAACATAATATTCAAATCAATCTCGCACAATTACAGAGTTTCGATTGATAATAAACCCTAAATTAAAAATATATGATTTGACATAATAAACCGTTTACTTTAAAACATGCCTCTTTAGTAAATGCATCACCAAAACATTTCAACAAAATATCTTTGTGAAGACTTTGTAGTCCCCTTTAATCACAAATAAAAATGATTATTTGAGAATATTTCCTTCTAGTTAACTAAAATATACCAGACCCCATCCACGTGGATCCTTTTGGGATTTGCTCACCAGGACGGGAATTCGAACTCCGAAACTACAGATTAAGCCCTAACCGCCGAACCAAAAAGCCTCCAAAACCATCTTAAACGGACCTTCGCCAACACTGCGTTAAATTATTTGTGTGGAAAACTTCCATTGCTTTGATTTAATTCAAAATTACTAATAGTAAAAATATAGAAAAATAAGCTCTTAAATTATTTTATTATATTCTATATAAATATTTAACTTATTTTTGTACAGAAGGTACGCTTTTTCAATGGAACAAGTCGCCACTGGAGACGAAGTTGTAGCAGACTTTTTGCACTAGGGGGAAATGAACCAACAGATAATCAAGATTAACTTTGCAGGAACTTCTGTCTGACCAGAGCGAATATATTCTGCGAGTTTATGTCGCACTCGTGTTGTGTATTATATTGTATTCGGGGAACTTCATCGGTACCAACATCAGATGCAAGATTCGAATATAACATTTCATTTAGAATTAATCCACTTACACGTAAAATATTAAAGACATTTACTTTGCCGTGATAAATGTGTGTCATACTGGTCGATTACTTGTCTAGAACGAAAGAGTCAGAGATTAATACCTTTTTTAAGTGCTCAAATACACTTGTGAAACGTTTAGTACTAAAGTAGAATAACTGTCAAATGCGGCGTTACTTTTCATCTCGGATAAAAATTGAGAAATATCTAAAAATCTAAATTGGCTTTCAAGCAATCGTCACATTTGAATATTATTTTCACCGTTCATTTGCTCCTTTTCTTCATGATTCTCGAATTCCTCATCTCCAGTCTATTCTGTTTCCCTCGGATAACGGAATCACATTTTACTTTTGAAGATCATTTAATCTTACTCTGTACATTTTCATTTCCTTCTCATCATCTTTCTTTTGGGGGGTTTTTTGGCGTTTATAAGATATCTCGAATATATATCTTCGTATTTTTATGAATATTAACTTTCTTAAGTCTGCATTATTATTTTTGATATAATTTTATTGACTGTAAATGTATTTTATGAAGATATATTTAAAATTATATTGATTGAATAATAAAATACATAAATTTTAACATATCCCGAGCGTTCAAAAGTAACTACCCCATTATCATAAGAAAGAAGCATCGGAGATTCCGTTCATTTTTCAGCATATAATTTCAAACTACTGTCTCAATAGTATTCATACCCTTCCTTTATTCAATATCGAAATATTACATAAAAGCGAATTGATATTTACAGAAACATTGTAGTATTTTTGCGGATATTTTCCAAGGGTGGCAGCTTTGGTTTCGGATCACGTACGACGGCTATGAGTGGAATATGTACACGCCGCAGAGAGAAGCACCTGTTCACTATGATTGAATAAATAAACATTAAATCCTTACGGTCTTAGCCTGCACTTTATATGCTCTACTGATACTTTTTATCCCTTCGTCACAGACTTATGGCAAACCTGAGACTACTTCTTCAAATATATAATCAAGCAGATTATATATTTATTTTTTTAATATTAACTTATTTATATCAAACAACGCATCTCCCAAAAAAAATCGTTTGAAGAAAATATTAACAAAACAATGAAAATAAAAGTTTAAAACAAAAACCGTATAATCAGATAAGGGTGCAAATAATTTATTATGACTATTAATTATGTTGAGATAGCGAAGGGAAAAACTTCATTCGATATCCGCCCTGCGATCTCTCCGGTCGATCCCACACGGGCCACTTCCTATTTGTCTAGGCCGGTCGCCGAAATAGTCTGGCTTCCCCTATAATTTATAAGCCCATTTGGTCCACGAGGGAAGACGAAGTTACTGCCATTGTACCCCGCTCTGTAACTGGCGAGTTATTGTCACACAGTCGAACGTCCGGTTTATGAATATAATAAAAGTGTGCCATTTGCCCTTCTATTATTGTTATCTTTGTGAGACTTTCGTGCCTTGTCGGACATGTAACGGAGAAGACCCGACATTTTCACGGCATAATAGCGAGTTATATAATGCCTCTGGATATGAATCGTCAAATAAGTCGGGCCGAATGGGGCGGGGGGGAAAAGTTATCAGCCCCACATGAGCGGGGAAGAATAAAATTAATAAAGGCTATAGACGGAAAACCCTTTTTGAAATAATCACTGTTTTATTTTAACACAAGTACAAACAAAAAAGGTATGAATAATTAATAAATTAAACGCGTTAAAATTAACTACTTTCGCAATTTTTTTATTACTATAGTATTTACTACACTTTAAGGATATCGGTTGCGAACGAAGCTATTTCAACTGATGTAAGGTCGCTTCGACTTGGAAAGATTAATGGCACTGCGTCAAGCCGTGAAGCGCAAAGTCACGTCCGCCTGAAATGCACAAAAATCCACCCGAGCTCGCTGAGCCAAAAATCACACCGTCTGATTGAATCAGGCAGCGAGGGGTGTAAGGAGATACACGTGTGCATGCACGTACTCCGTGAGAATCGATGGAACAAATTTGGTCATGTTCACGAGTATGAATGGAGCGTGTGTGGGAACGCCCGGCACACAAAGGTGCGGGCCGAGGGAAAATTGAAATTGCCACATTAACATGACAAAGGGAAGGTTCTGGAAGGGCGCCCACCCGGGGTCAGCGCATTGATAGCGTGCCCGTAATAGCGGCTTGTCACTCTAGAAGGAAATTCGACGATACTTTTTTTCTGGACCGATTTACCTGTACGCCTCCTGGTAGATTTCAGCACGGAAGTGAGCTTGATAAGAGGGTAGGAGGGTGTTTAAATTTACATGTCGGGATCTGTGTAGTAAAGCGGTCCTGGAATATCATTATTTCTGCTTCCTTGTTTCTCATTGCGATATAATATTTAAACGAGACAGTGGAGATAAATTTAAATTTTATAAAGTATGTTTATCTGAAAAAGAAACACAGCTTGCGATATTTATTTTTGCCCGCAACACTTTGGCTACGAAATAAAATAAAGTGAAATAGTACAGAAATGAGCCAGACACCCTTGTCTTAAGTCGACGTTATAAGTTATTAAAATATAATACTCAGAACAACCATAAATAAGCCCAGGTCAAGGTCTTTTCATTCTTTGCTTTTCCTTTTCTGTAGAAACGAAATCTTCATAAATCTCTTCAAGTCCCAGACGCCTTCTCCCTACTGTCACGGACTGCGAAGGACTTCTTGTATAGAAACACCGCGAAACTCTACAACAGTTTGAATTAGAAGAAAATGAGAAGTTTTTTTTTTATTTCATTCAGAATTAATTCATACTGAATACGAACTTAGCGCAACACACCCCAGTGAATTATATTTAATAAATCTTCGAAATATTTCAAAACTTCTCTTTGCATTATAAATCTATTTTACTCAAAAGACACAGATACTTTACCTATATATATATATTTTTATATTGCTGCTTTTTTTTTCAAATAAATAAAAGATTGGCATAATATATTTTTCATTTCTAAATGTGTTCAAAGTGGGTTTTGTTTTCAGTGTGAATTTTTTTTGTTTATCGTTATCTGTGGTTGAACATAAATAATGCTATAAAGATATTTTCAGTTTTTTCTATCTCTCTTTTCTTAATAGTGAAACTAATGTTACCAGCATGTAACACGGTCGCAATAACGCGAGGATGTGACACATTCAATATATGACGTCGGGGTATGCATGGGCGCGCTAATATGTGACATTTTATGTCAACCAGTGACGGATGTCTTTATGATGCGCTGGCAGCGAGAAGCATTTACGACTCGCGACAGCCAAATCCAAGAACTTCGGAATACACAAGCCGCAGATCACATGACGGATATGCTAGTCAAAAAGGCAATCAAATAACGCTGCTCGTTACATTTTTATTCATATTAAAAATAAAATATGAAAACCCGTTTAAGACCTCTCAAAATAAAATCACTCAAACACGCGCACACCGATAACGAAAATGTATCAAAAGATCCTTGAAGTCGAACAAAATTTTAGTTTGTTTTTTTATTGAATGCACGGGGTAGTTTTATTATTATTTTTGCTCTTCGATATTTCTGCGTCATCAAAATATAATTAAACGTCGATTATTTTCTATCAAGGATGACTGGTATTCTCTGGTGCTCGCGGTTATTTGGCTCACTTCGCATACTCAGCGTGGCTTCGTGGCTTGCCGCACGTGGTACGAGCTGTGTATTGTAGTCTATATATTTATTATTTCATGAAAATGATATCTTAATACTTTTTTAATGAAACAATTCAACCTTTTTTTTGAATTGGCAATACATATTGTTTCACAATTCGCACTCATAATATGAGATGGCATGTTTCTCAGCGACGAATATTGAGAAATGAGAAGTTACGCAAGTAATATGTCCCGATGATGGCACCCACACACAAATAAGTTCTCCTGGTAGATGAAATATACTTTTTTATATCCCAATGCGTGTCGGCTACAAATTCAGCCATAAGTACTTACACCTTACAGAATAACATTTCAATTCCACTGAAAATTCAGTTATAATGTGTAACTCAACCACATGGTTAAATTTTTTTTTCCAAATACGCTAAAAAAACTTACGATATCCTTGATAAAATTTCAAAATATTCCTAAAAATAAAAATACATAAACCTTATTCACCAAAGTAAAACAATACGAAGTTATTTTATCAGCGGAAATTGGAAATTTCAATTTTTTATAAAATAAAATTATGATTATTTGTTAAAAAAAAAAACAGAAATTCGGTTGCTTATTTAACAAATGGAAGACGTTTTATTTTCAAAATTTAACTTTATTCATACAATTTCAATACTCAAGTATAAGAAAATAAGCAATTCAAATTATCTTGAAAAATACATTTTTTGAGTTTCTTTCCTTTTCTTCTGGTATTCGGATTTTTCCCGGTCTTGTATCGATTCAATATATTGAAACTTCCATGAAAACTGTGTACGCCTGAAAATATAAGTATATGAAGAATTTCAGAAGCGTGCCTGCGAATATTTTATCTCATCAAGAAAAACATATTTTATAATAATCCAAGTAGGTATCAAATTATGAACACGCGTTTGAGTCATCCAATATGCATAAAGATAAGAAAATACAAAATAATAAATTATTTATTAAACTTTAATACCCCAATGTAAAGAATATAATTTTTGGGACAAAATACGCGCTTGATATTTATTGACGGTTGAAGAAGTTATAAAAGAAAATATTCTTATCAATATTGAAATATAAATGAGGGGTTTCACATCTGATCCGTCATTCGTAAAACGAGTTGTTTTGAGAGATCTCTGAATAACAAAGACATTATTTTTTTAAATAAAACATTATATATACAGAATTTTGATGTATATCGAAAAACACATTTTATATTTTTCAAAACGTAATTTCTTTAACATTTCAAACGGATTCTGCTGAGGGTTGTTTTCTATTATAATACTAACAGATGTTTAACTTTCTCATACAAAGAGTTATTATTTATTTTATAATATGTTGTATGAGGGTTTGGTCCTTAAATGGCTTATTATAAAAAAATGTTTGTGACATGTTAAATTTTTTTTTTGTAAATATCACTGTTGACATTAAAATGTAGGGTGCACTTCAATTTCCATGCATCTCTCTGGTTGGCAATCATATTTTTGGCTCCAAGTATTTTTCGACTGCTTTATTTTATTCCCAGGCCCGCTTGTTCCATGACATAAACACGGCCGTGACTTGAAGACCGAGTCCGCCAGCTGCGGTGGCCTCCTCCTCCCCCTACCCTCATCTTCCCCCACCCCTCCTATACAGCCTCCCCCGGCACGCATCACGCCCAAATCTAAACAAAATGGCCGCGCGATGAGGCTTTCCTGTTTACGTCGAAATTACAACACCAATATTCGCATACTTTACCATTTTTGTTCTCATTTAAAAATACGATATTGGTATTATCAAATTATTTGATAGGCACAAGTCAAACTTTATTATAGTACCAACATTTCCATCTCAACTGTAATAATAATATAAAAACAAATATCTGTACGTATATTACTCTAAAGTACAAAAGTTCAATTTCTTTATATATTTATACCGCAATAAAATATCCATGCTTATCTGAAAATATAATATTTGATCAAGGAGTCTATAAGCATATTTACTTCGTAAGAGTGTGAGGCCGCAAGAAAAGCGAAGGGCAAACCAACAATTAAAAACATTAAAAGATAACCGAGATTTTCCATGTTAACATAAAAATCAGATATTAAAGATGATTTTTTCTTGAGGGGTTTCAATTAAACCAAACACGTATAAATTTTTACAGATTTTCAAAACAGATTATGATTTGGTATGTTATTCAGTTTTGTTTGTTGGGTTTTAGAAAGCATTTAATAAAAAAAAATGGAAAATAATAAAATGCCCATTTGGCCTGAGACTCATATATATGCATTTCAAAATAAATAGTACATACAAATACAAAAATTATTTTATTTACATTTTGAAGATAAATTGAATATAATATTGTATACTATATAACGGTAAACTCTAACAATGTATACATTATGTTTGTACAAATAGTACGGAAGTCTCCAAGATAAAATGTTTTGAATTAAACGTACACACTTCTCATCAAAATGATTACTCAAAAGAGAACAAAAATTACGAAAACATTCGACTTTCCTTCTTTCACTCTTTCACATATGAAAAAATGTAGTAAGCCATCAAGATTTTCTTGTGACGTAATGGGAGCACAAAAGGAAAGGGAATCCACGAGTTATCAGAAGCAACAGGATATTTTGTTTGACATGGATATATTATTTTATGCATTGCATTTATTTTCATGCGCCTATGCTTCAAGTTATACACATATTATTATTATGTATTATTTTTATAATTATTTTTTTCTTATTACAGTATAAAAATAGTAAGTAATACTTGAGTGTTCGTTGCGTTCTTCGTTTGTACAAAATCTGAAACAAAGCTCTTAAAGCTGAAATTTCAACACTCATATTTCACCAAAAACTTCGAAAAATTTTATAAAACACATATTTTTAAGATTCAAAACTTTAAACTCGGCTAAAATTTCGCAAGCAAATCACTTCACCATAATTTTTTACTGTTAGTCGAACCACTAAAAACAAAGTTTCAATATTGGCTTTTGTGAGCTATTTCAAAGTCATTTGCAAAGTCAAAAGAACTTGGCTGGATGTATCAGACGGTCGCCCGTATTTTCAGCTAACTATCATATTTTAAATTTTAAGCATTTATTTGTTGGCTTTAAAGTGATTTTAAAATGTACTTAATTACGTATTTGATATTATCGATTAAAAAAACGAATTTGCCTAATTGCAGCAATAATATAAACTGCTTTGATAATAAACATGAACTGTTTCGAAGCGTAGATATTTCGTGTAGGGATTTGATGTTTCACAACATACATTAGGTATGTACATCACATAACTTTGTATGTATACAACCTGAAAGACAAATATATGAAGAACAATAGTACACTTGAATACTGTTATAAAGTAGGTCGTGTAACTTTATACTACACACATTGAAATTCAAAGAAAATTATTAATACCAACATAGGAAGCCTCAGCGATTCAACGTTAACGAGAATTACTTATTCCATTAAAATATTTCCCATTCCGTAAAAATTAAATTCTTTTCAGTAAAAAAAAAAATCAGAATAGCACAATCATGACAACACAAAAGAAGAAAATTATACCCCAGATTCATTTGTAGATAAGACACGGTCGAGCGTTTCGAATCTTATTTTACTATCTACGAGGCGGTCTTTCAAAAACCAAATTTTGCCCGAAGGAATCTCTTCACTTTCAGCTACCCAGCCGATATCTTCCCTTTTGACTCGTGTACAGGAGGAGGGCAGGAGGAGGGCCAGAGGACAGGCAGAGGAGGCCGAGAGGGCCCCATATCAAACGTGCCTGCTTCTATTATCATCGAGTCGCCCTCTCGAACACTCCACGAATTTTAAGCGACCCATACGCGAGGCACACTTACAAATTCAATTTGAAAAATTAGTTTCAATTCTCCACTTCTTATATAAAACTTTGATAATTTCAGTTTGCGACTTTGAAAACTGAGCGACTTGATTACACATCAAAAAATAACTCAAAGATCACTTGAAGAGTTTTGAAGGCAATTTGAATATTAAAAGTATATTTATTAGGATAGAGTTTAAAGGAGCTTAGCAAATCATTCGGCTTAAAAAACACAGAGATTTATCTTTCGTTTCTTCGAAAAAAATTTAAATTAATTATAAAGAAAATAAAACCCTCAAACTCAATTTTCAAAAAATAAAAATACAGCGTCATCAGCTCAGTATTATATTTGTTTATTTTTTTAATTTTGATTTGATGCCATTTGCGTTTCTAAATATTTAATTCTATGGTGTCTACTTTTATACATGCAAATCACTGTACGTGCCCAAGGAACAAAAGTAGGGAACTTTAACAATATATTTTATATATTATAGCAAAGCATGCACTTAACATCTTCATTTTTATGTGAAAACACACAATTTAAAAAAATTGTTTGAATTTTACTAGCTTAAATATGTTCAGCACTTTTAAATAATTTAAAAAAATGTAATATTCCGCATCTTTTATAATACAAGGTTAGTTTCAGATATAATGTTTTTTTGGTATTGATATAAGTAAGTAATATGAAAAATTATATTGATAAGGTAATCGAAAAAGTGTTGAAAACAAATAAAAATATAAGACAAACATATTTGTGATACTTAAATATTATTCTTCAATATGGTAAAATGTATATTAGTATCGTTCTAAATATTTTTAATAAACAATTTTTTTATTCCTATGATTCTTAATACAGGTTTATAATAGCCATTGAGGCATGATTTTTAAATTAAAGTTTCCCATAAAAATATTGTGATTTTGAATACTGTATTTATCGGAGGAACTGAAATTGACGCATATTGAGGGTATATCTGCATATACAAACTTCTCAGCACTGTTTCTCTATATATTTTCTTCTATTTCTTAAAAAAAAACCTCAAAGCAAAAACAGGGGTTACTGTATTCATAAACTTCAATGAAATTGAAAATTCAAGTATGGAAATATTGTTATTGCTTGCAGATATACATTTTATAATACCATAATTTCGAGAGTTTCTGTTTTTCGTTTTCCTTCAGTCTTCGTGGTTTATCCAAGAGCTTAGAATTTTACCAATATCTCAAAAGGCTCTGAAGGCTGCACCCTCTGAAGGCGAGTTTCACAGTCTAAGCCTCGATCGGGGTGCTCGGACGTCAGAATGTGAGCGACTCTCTTGACGGAGTGGCGGCTTTCAGGCGAGATTTTCGAGCGATCACTTTCTAAGCGCGAATTTCACGGAGGCTCTAAATTCCTTTATTTGTCAATAAATATCTCACTTTAGGGGCTCTGCGGTCATAAAAGCTGACGACAATTGGTAAAGTCGAGACTTTCCCTCGGTACAGCAGTTCGCCTTGGTTTTTTTATTGCGCTTCGAGACTTGAACAATAGTGCTGCCGTAGTTCTCGTGCAAAATTCATCACCGGGGCGAAGTGGCGAATAGCACCGTCCTTTTAAACTGTTGTAATTGAAATCTAAAAGTTTTTTTCCCAAGCAATTGGTCACTAAGCATGTTTAAAACATATAATTGAACATTCATTTGAGATAATCGATTCACATATAAAACGTATATTTGATTTTTTTATGGCACTACACTGATGAATCGATAACTGGAAAATACAGTAAACACAATAAATCTGCACGTAAGAAAAATATTAAGCAAAAAATACATAAACATATTTTAAACAAAAATAACTGGAATTTCTTAAAATAGATATATATTTTTTACATTCAACATAATTGTATTGGTCTAATCTCAAAAATTAAAACTTTTTTCCTAAAGACACTATTTTGTTTTAAATAAAGATACTTTGAATGGCTAAAATATCACACTTCGAGTTTTATTAGACTATATATAAAAAATATATAGTTTTTGGCTAATTCCAATGCTTTTATATGATACAACTGACCAATCAAGAACCATTTTTACCTTTAATTTAATCATATTATATTATTATTTAACATATATGAGATGGCCTTCTCAGTGTCGTAATATTTCAAATTTTTGTCGGCGTAATAATGACGCACGTACAATTTTTCCCCAAACTCGTAAATTAATATCTCTATTAAATCATAAAATGCGATATTATTTTGACACTTCCACCCAAGAATAGTGTTCTTTTTGAGCTTAATTTTTGTAGAATCGTTTTTGTGATTATATTGCTCCTCCGGGCGTATTCACATAATTTATTCAATAGTTCAGTCTCGAATTTCGTAAATGTAATTTTAATATTTTCATAAAAAATATTCCCGTCAAGATAGAAAAGTATCAGGAGAAAAGAAAGTCGTTTTGCGTAACTGGAACGTAAATGGAGAAATTACTGCAAGCTGCCATGGGCCGGGCAATCAGATAATGCCCCGTCCTTCAAACGGCAGTATCAAACTTCACTTAGAAGAAAATGGCCTTGGAAATGGATAAAGTGAATTGAGCGGAGCTAACAGAATATTCCCGGACTCTATGTTTTAGATTATACTTTTATGCGGATTCCCTTATAATTTAAAACTTGAAAACTTTGGCTTTCAAGAATATCGTATAATGCCAGGAGAGCCAGTTTTCGATTTCTGATTCCCTAGAAAAATCCTCTAATACCTATTTCTAAAACAATATATTGTGATATCATAAAATTCATAAATTATTTATAAAACAAATTTAACGTGTACTTCTATATAAGAAATCAAATAAAATCGCCGTCAAACACAAATTCAATTTCTAAGATCTATGATAAAAATTTCAAAGTTCTATTTAACAAAAAATGGTAATAAAATTGAAGGAAGCCACCAATAAGTGATTTTTCTACATGCTTAACGGATTTTTTTCAAATGTAATTTTTTTTAAAGTCTCTATTCCGATATCATTAATTAGTACATACATGGTACATTCAAAGTTTTTTAACACACAAAGCTTTTAAAAAAATACGCATTTCCAAGTCACATGAAGTAAAAACGCCATTTTATGCCATGAATAGGCACTTTTGCAGTATGATGACCTGTGTAATGGGCGTTCTTTTCATTTCGCACGCGCCGGGTTTCAGTCGATACTGAAAGAACGACTTATGAAATTAACAGCGACGCGGAACTGAAAGCGGTTGTAAAAAAAATTCCAGGAATAACACAACTCAATTTTATTTTCGTTTAAATCTCATAAGAATTAACAATTTCCAGCAAAGAGTGCCTTTTGGACTAAACATGAATGGCGTTTTTACTTGTATTATCATAACCAAGGGAATATTTTTTCCCTTTTACAATTACCATGAGTCTCTCTTAAGTCGGAGCTAGTTTCTCGTAGATCGCTTAAACGCCATTCCCATACACCCAAGGCGCAATAGAATTGCTCGCTTTTATCTTTCAGCACTAAAGTTTAATCCAATTTCGTGTTTTATTATCTCCACTTAGCTTTCTGCATTCATGGATTTTTTGCTCCAATAGTCTTTTTGTTTCCTTGTTGACTTCAGGTGGTCTCGTTCCCACGTATTCGCGACTAGTTTTATTAATGAATAGATACACCATCAATATAACCCGTGGACGACTTCCAATAATGAGCATTAATACAGGCAAAAGAAACCGGCGAAAATCGATTCGGTCAATGTCCCCAGGTGACCTTATCCATTGAAAAAATTAAAACTCGTTTTTGAAATAATCTTTCAAAGCAAATCGTTTTCAATACATTTATAAAAAAGCTTATTACGACTTTAAACTTGAGACTGATTTACATTTTTATCTGTTTAAAAAAATCACAACGCATCTCGAGTGAGATCTGAGGGAATGTGCCTGCAGTTAAAATAATGAAGAGCATATATCTCGCCAAACGTTGCCGAACATATCTCAGATGAATTAATTTCATCAAAAATGTGACCCGGTCTGGAAACCGGGTAAAAATGCGGAAAAAACCTATAAAGGTAATTGCTAGGGTGCTCGCGGTACCAGCAGAGCAAGATAGGTTACTGGCAATTATGTTAATTCTGCTCGGGTCTCCCTAACTACAATTATTACGCACGACTGCGAGAGAAAATTTCGTAAATTTAACTATTTTCCAGGCGTTTTCTGAATGTAAATATGCCACAGAGGTCATGCGACACGATTTCATTGTGATGGCGCCCTCACTGCTTGTGTTTTGAATAATTCTTGTAGATTGAATTCAATTTCTAACCTAAATATTAAGATATTGCATAAATGAAGTTTTTGATCTAATGATCAAATTTATTTATGCTTTCGGCCATAAATATTCTCTACGCTATAAAAAATGAGCTCGAATTTATAAGATGTCAGTTTTCCCTCCACAATCAGCTTTCTTTTGACAAAGTCATAAAAGGATTTTCAACACTGTTAAATATTTCGTTAGAACATTTTCGCCTTTGTCAGAACATTGTCAACGTTATATCTCATTTATAGATTCCGTCTCAAAAGGAGGTTAGTCTTTTTTGATGCAGCAAAAAGTAAAGCAATTTTCCGTTGGGGCAAATAAGAAAAATACGAAAACAGAAATATTCATAAATGTTAACGTCCAGATCTCTTTCTTCGGAGATTAAAGCAGTCACTCAATTAATTACATCTCCCCTTCAAAGTTGCTCTCGAGAGAGCGCATAAAAAGGCTTCGTATTACAATAACATTTATCTCGAAAGCGTAATTTATATGAAACTTTGACAGCCGAGCAAAAAAAAATAACGTTAATTAACGAAGGATATCAGAATGGCCACCGGCTTTCCTACATAACAACGTTACTTTCCATATTACAATCCGTCAAATTTGATTTTCCAACCGATACGAAAAGATCTATGCATGCGAAGCCATGCGTTTTTTTTTTATCCTTTTTGATGTAAAACGATACGAATTGCTCGCTCTAAAGAAAATATAAGTAATGCGACTGATTTTACCAATTTTTATTGTTTTAATAAATTCAAAGTTAAATAATGAGTAACAAATTGATTGTTTGTAGCCTTCATTTTACGTCATGATATTTCATTATTTGTACCATGAAATAATATTTTGTAACTTTTGTCATTAACCTGGCTCTGTGATAATAATTTTAAACAAATTTTCAGCAAATAAATTTCACAACAATCTTAAAATAAACTCATTTTGCGCTTGATTGACAACGCCTTTGACTAATCTTGTTAATAATTTAATTATTAAAAAAATAATCTAAAAATATAATGTTGGCGTTGTTTTTTATAACTTTTATGACTTACTATCACGAAAAACTCAAGCGAAGCAGCATCTTAGAAATTATATATTGTAGAGTACATGAAATTGTGCTCTGATAAAACACAGTTAATTATTTCTTATAGTTTGATGTTTTTATGATTTCATCTCATATTCAACAGTAACCTTTTCTTCGTAGAAAGCACACTTACTAGATTAAAATGAAATTTAAGTATCGCTGTGCTGTGGAAGCACAAGGCGCTGTATACTAGTTGCATATTTTCCTTACATAACACAATAATGAAAATAAAGAAATACATGTACGCTACCACCTATGTCACACATTGGAAGCTCTACAACTTGCGAGTAGGATGAGGGCAGGGGTCGGCAAAGTGCGGCTCCGGAGCCGCATGCGGCTCTTTGACCCCTTAAGTGCGGCTCTGGCACAAATATCCCCGGGTATTGTTTTTAATAAAATTAAAATTAACAACATACAAACCGACTTACTTTAACTTTCCAAGGAGATGCAAGAACATCGTTCGCATTGAATGTTTGTCATGATTTAAATTTACAGATTCTTTTTTTTACTAAGATCGATTATTGTATTGTCATTTTTATGTGCGACTTGTAAATAATATATATTCTGATTTTTTGATCTTGAGTACTTACATCTAATAGTAACACTTTATTTATTTTTACATATATATATATATATATATATATATATATATATATATATATATATGTGTGTGTGTGTGTGTGTGTGTGTGTGTGTGTGTGTGTGTGTTTTATAAAACTTTATTTCTTATAATTATTTTTTATACTACAGTAGCCTTTTTACAGAAGTTTTTATTCTACACTTTCTATTCATATCTTTTCAAAATTGTATTATATTAACTTTAAAGACCTAAGGGCGTTTGTTTGATAATAAATAAATAAATCAAGTTTTATTCGGTATACCCGTAATTTACTAAAGTATTAAATTATAAAACAGGTTTGTTAAATCAATAAACAGATTTGGCTCCCAATTTTTATTTTTTGCGTTGTAATGTACATATTTGGCTCTTTGGTTAATAAGCTTACCCCTGGATTGGGGGATAGCCACTCACCATATTACAACCTAGTCATAAGAACAATTGTAAATTTACTTATGATAAATGAATAATCTTGAAATTGAATTTTTTTTTTTTTATTAGTTACATTAATTATTTATTTGCAGATAGTAGATCTCGTATTATTTGAGCCGCACCTCACGTCCGGCGCTTTTGCAGCGCGTGCATTTTCGTTAACGCCAACTGCAATTTGTCCCTGTCGGGGGGCGTAATGATTTTTCATTTATAATTTCCGTCCGCGGCGTGTAATAAAACGACAGTTCACCCAGAAGTAATGCGGTATTGTTTCATTTTTCAGACTGGCTGTTTTCGCCCATCATTGCAAGCCGATACGTCAAAATAACGGCAAACTGTGATTGATCGGTCAGGTTAAATGTGGAAAATTACCCTCTTTATTCATTTTTAAAGTCACATTAATTTTAATGGAATTTATAATTCAATTATTCATTTGCGGCTATCGTTTGTAGATTTTCAATTGCACCGAGCATTTCAAAAACATTTAACAATTTATTTGAGTAAAACTTGCAATTACTTGCTTCTTCGTATTTTTTCGTATCATTCTACTAAAACGCTATATTTTATGTGAATTATTGGTATTTCAATTTGTATCATTTAATCGTGCATATATGTAAAAAAATAGCTTTAAATAATATCTGATAATCTCTGTACTTCTTATATCATAAAATCTGTCTCAAAACTGTTTGTCCTCTATCGTTTGGAAATCTCTGTACTCACGAGACAAAGTAATCGAATTAAATTAAATCTGTTGTTTTAAGAGTCTACTTAACACAGTGTTCTCATGCAATAATGGCAAGGCAAATTAATCAGCATTATAATCATAATTAATATATTTATATAGCTAGGAGAGCACACACCGACACCGAACACACCAAGAACAGCAGTAGAAACGGACATTCACATCGGAGTCTGAAGCATTCGAGACTCACCCACCCAACTAACTGACCCCTTAATTTGTGTGTCTAATGCCTTGTGCTGATACATTATTGTAATTGATACATGAGAGTTATTTGTTATGCAAAGCCTCCCAAGATCGCATTTATTATGCTAATTTTGTTGCTCGGGTAGTACCCTTCTTGAAGTTCTGTTTACAATCTCCGCGATCCGAAATACATTACTGAAGTATCGTTAGAAATTTAATCTACCATCGAAGCACCTCTTTTACCCAAACTAACGTTAACTTATCTACCAATATAATTTATAGAAACAATATTTTTTGATTATAAAATATGAATTACTATTATGACAATGATCAAGTATTTAATAATTGCAAACGAATCATAATAACATTGCCGAATTGATTTTTAGATTTATGTTCTGCCCGGTGGAGATATAGAGATGGTAAAGTGACTGTTTTGTTCCACTCCGCCTCGCTGTAGACTTTTAGAATTTGGCAACATTTTCCTTTGAAAGAGTTGACAAAAAGAAGCTTAACGATGAAAGAAGTCATGGCCGACTCAGAAGAAAGAAATCGTGGCGATTTAGAAAAGCAAGGCTCTGTGGGAGATCGTTTGATCTCTTGAAAAGGCTAAATAAGATACGATATATTCGTCAATCGTAGTGAAACATCACAAAATCCATAGCTAGTAAAAAGTTACCTTTATAAAATATTAAAGTTGCTGCTGTAAGAGGATATATCTGAATTTAAATAATTTTTATTCAGCATGCCAAAAATATAAAAAGTTAGTACTTAAGTTTATTAACATTTTTCTTTTAATTTTATGTGTAAGAGGCAAAAAAAAAACGATAATCGGGGAAACTTTAACCGTTATTTTTATTGCGTAATAAAATAAATAAATATGAGTACTTTAATTAAGATAAGTAGGTATCAACTTAAAAGTTGTTATTTTTAATTACCACCGAGGGATGTATCGTTATTCCGAATACCCGTTACTGTAAAATATAACGTTTTCGTTAAACAAATAAGAAAATTAATGCATTACAATTTTATATACATTTTTCATGATTATATTATACGAAGTACTTAGATAAATGCTTTCTTTTCTAATACCGTAGGCTTCGCCTAATATTCAGCGTTGGATTTCTAAACTAACTTTTATTACTTGGGAGGAAGACTTTGATATTTGCTCGATGAATACATATCCGGTTCAGTTCGGGCAATATTGAGAGATCGATATTCCCAAATCCCACCACGCGTCTAAGTACTAACCAACCAACCAACTCACTCGGCACTCCTGGTAGAGAGTGACCATAATGTTAAATTTAAAATATAAATAAAATACTCTCGGGTGTATTTAATATACGAAATACAAATATCCCTCTGAAACTTTCATTACCAATGATATTCATATAATTATTTTTTTATATACTACAGTATAAAAGCCTTATTCATATAACAGTACATTCATGTTTTTTTTTTTTTAAATCCAGCTTAAGCATTGATCATTATATAATGAGTTATTCATTAAAACAAAAATTAATTATTTACTGACGAAACACAAATAAATTTGTAAAAGGATTTCACATATAAAAAAAATTATTAGCAAGAATTTCATAAATTTATATTTAATCATCGCAGACTATCAAAAAAACTGTTTAGTGTTTTAAAATGTGTATTGCGTTAGTAATTATAATATTGAAAAGATAAACCCAATAGATTTAGACTGAATTAAATATGAAAATAAAATATAATCTGTGAATTTTAATGCATGCTTACAATAATTCTGTTATGTAAAAGTTAAGCATTTCAATACAAGGATATAACAAATATTTACAGAGCGAGGGTAAAACATATTTTGTGAAAATGAAAATTAATATTTCTACGAAAGACAAAGCAATTATGAATGACATAATCGTAACTGCCAAAGTGTAATAAGTTTAGAAAAATTTGTAGTATACAGAGTCTAAATATCATATTAACTAAAAACTGTAAATACTGAAAACCACTCTAAAATTAAGATAGTCATTCTTCAATTTTATGTTTAATTGTAATTAAATTTTAACTGATGGTTAGAATTAGTGACCATGCCAAGAAAGAACGAGGGTCACCCTTGATTGGAAGCAGGTTTGTTTTAATGCTGACATGAACAAAGCTAATATAATTATTGAGGATACATGCATCAATTGTCAAATATCAATTATGTATGCTTCAAACCGAACAAGGCCACGCAAGCATATCCATCACACCATACAATCCGTGTATAACAACCATAACATCTCATTATCTCCACTTGGGAGTAAGTTTATACACCTTCCGATAATTTTGCCTTTCTGATAGGGTAATGTAACGACGCCGTTAAATGGAAGCATCTATTTCTGATGCTTTCTAAAATAACGTTAGCTAATACAGAAACCCAACATTACTCGCTAATCGCGTCTTACAAATCTACTCGTGGCAATGAGAATTTAACATAGCATTAAAATATTTCTTGAGCATTTTGAATTCATGCATCATCATCGCTTAAAGCACAATGGATGAGACAATATGTCTCGGCATATCATTACTCATATAGCTCAGTCTGTGTATCGAATTTCACTGTGAAATTGAGAGCACGTGGCAAAATTTCAAGTATTAATTACTCAAATAACAAGTCGGGGTCTCACCGCGGTGATTATTGGTTGAATGATTAGAAATTTAATTGAGGTAAATGTCACCGTTTCTGCTACCATATTGTACAAATGGAGGCGATTTACTCTTGATGGCGTTTGTGCTCGGAACGAAAGTTGGCAAACGGTGGTCGGGTGCACTTGATGATTGTTCTGATGGTGGCTGGATTCAATGGACGATTGATTATTCTTGCTTGAAAATCATTGAAATTGACGCTCAAGCTCTATAACAAGCAGTTTTCGATTCAATAATTGGTTTCACAAACAAATGATGTGAGCACTTTTGATTCAACCTCGCATATTGTAGGTTTGATACAAAAATGTAAATAAAATTATCTTCAATCAAACCATAATAATAGGCAAAGTCTCATTAAAGAAAAGATATTATATAAATTAATAAAAATACTACTTGAAGAGTTCAACTCTTGACCTCGTGGTTGTTTACGAGTTGCGCCATTAAATCATATTTATTGTTTAACAACTCGATAGATGTTTTCTTGTTTCGCATGCTTTTATATTGAAATAGTGAAATCATGTTTGAAACTATTTTAAAAGTTTACGTCATTATAAGTTATCAAACGGAAAAGAGTCTTGTCGTCGAAGCTGTTGAAGATTTTGTATTTTTATTTGGCTTATCAGTCTGGCAAAGTTGGATGCATTTTAATAAGAGATTTTCTTTAAATTTATTCTGTTTACGTATTTTGCAAATTATTTAGCAAAGAAACATTTATCCGTAGACATATTTCACATTTTTAATGTTTTTTTGAAATCATGTGGGTTTTGTATATTTCTACTCAATACTGTGTAAATTAAAATAAATATTTAATAAATTTGTGTAATAATGTTGCTCCGCCTAAATTTACTTATTCCGAGTTTTTTTTCCTAATTTATGTTGACAGTTTATACGATTATTTTATACAAAAAATATTTTTTGTTCGTAGAAATAGAAAAAAACTGGACCTTACTTAAAAGTATTACATAATACACAAGGGTCGCTATCCTCACTTGCTGTATTGATCTAATAAATTGGTTTTTTTTTTATTCCCATATTTTTCTCTACCAAAAAATTAAACCTTGAGTTGTACGAAAATAAAATTTAACTATATATTTATTTATGATTATATTACAATGATTTTTTAAAGGCAACGTGTTTTTTTTAACATTTCTGAGTCAAATTTTATTTTTATTTAAATATATTAAGGCTGGCTCGATACAGCGGCAAGGCTTGGTTGTGGAATACACGTAATAAAGCATCTCACGACTAAAGTGAGTCGAAATTGCCTCCGCAAGTCTAGATACTTTATAATCAAAAGCCATACATCAACCTCGACCTCGCGAAAGATAATTTATTCGCGAGTCAGATAAATACAATTTTTAATAACGTCCCTTGAGCAAGGGACGTTTTAAGAGCTTTCAATCAGAGCACATTTTGTTGGCATTATTTGCGCCGGCATAAAAAGCCATTATAGGGGCTTATCCGGGTATCTGGGAAGCATATAGAAGCAGCAGGTTACTTTTCTTGTATTCGAGCACAGATGTTACCGCTTGTGGCTGGCATATAACTAAAGATATCCCTACCGCGCCTCTAGTCGGCGGGTATACATTTTTATACAGCGCCACTTTCATTTTGAATAATATTTTTCATATAACTTTGAGATTTTTCCAGATTTAGCTGCCTGATATTAGGCTCCGTAGAGTAGGGTACAAAAGTTTCGAAAATACTAAAGAATATTCAGTATTTTGATATTAAATCTTCTTCTTCGAGTGCCTCTCCTTAGTAGAGGTTGGTGATCATATCATTGAACACATTTATCCCGGGCCTGTCTTACTAATTCGGCTGTACTCCCAAGTATTTATCCTTCTTCAATACCTCTTTTTTCATTGATTTTTCTTTGAACAAGTAACTGTATGAAGCTATATTTATTGTTTCGATAAGTATGGTAAAATGTGAGACTTTTCGCTTTTATACCATTGCCAGGATTTCTCTTTCTATGCGCTCTCTCATTTTTGAAGAAGTCAATCCACGGTATTTTAGCCACATTCCAGATGTGAATGCGAAGTCCTAGAAAGCCATCAAGCCTCAAAAGGCCTAAAAAAAGGCGCTAGACCTAAAAAAGAACTGAAACAACATTATCTAAAGCTGCTTTATCCTACAAAACACAGCTAACGCAAACTGATCTAAAATGTCCATTTACATAGATGATCCCAATTTCATATAATCGTTAAAAGTTATGGAGTCAGTCTTGAATGGCTTGAGAAATTGGCGCAATTGATTGGTCCAAAACTTTGTTACGATGAATACCCTAGAGTTGTCTTAAATCATACAAAGTTTGCATGTCGACGGATAGTTTTATACGTGACTGAAATGTTCGTTCATACACGAAGCGCAGAGTCGGGACGGCCAAAGTTTAGACTCATTCCGAAGCAATTCACGGAAATCAGCGAAACAATCGACAAAAATCTACAAACAAACCCTGCGGTCATTTGCGATAATACGAAAACTATCTTCTTGTAGCCGAAATTTGTTATCGCGACTCTACCATTCGGATTTTTCTGATATTAGATATTTTTACCAGCATCGCATGACACAAAGAGGTGGTAGAAAATGACGGAGGCCATATTAAACGATTATACCTTCGCGTAAGTAAGCTTCTGGAGGACATACCCTCACATCCGATACGCTTCCCTAATATGAAGCTTCAAAAACCAATCCCTAATGAAGTCCTTTTTTTTTTAAAAAAAACTCCCCTATTTAAAATAATCCTATTAGAGGGATTGCCTTCGCCGCACTTTTTAGCGTGAAAACGTTTATTTGTTAGCTTTTTACTTTTATAAATTTGTTAAATTTATTACTGAAATCAAATTGTTTAGTGAAACTGTATATTTTAAAAGTTCGTTAAAAAAATATCCACGTGCTATTTTTTTTGTAATAAAATAGCTTCCGTGCACATAACACGTTTTTGCTTATTTTCAGTCGGCTCAAAAAATATTATATATTCTTCATGACTTGAAAAGTGTATAACATGGGTGCGGGACTAATTTTCAGTTGGATTTCGAAAACGAGGTTCTTCAGCGATGAAATGTCTTCGGTCATTTAGGGGTGCATTCAAAGTCCCGTGATTTAGTTAGACTGTCGCGTCAGCCCCTGCATTAACGACTGTAATTCTGCAATCGGGTACACTCCCTGTACGTAATGACCACCCCATTCGATATGTTAAATCTGAAAATCTGTTTACGTAGACCCGGCACTGGCAAGTACCATCGTTGGAACTGATTATTGACGAAATTACACTTTCAACATTTTCGTTTTCAGCAGAGTGGGAACGGGGAATACTCGTGCGAATCCAACGACCCCTGTATCTATGTTTAATGTGTAATAATTAACTCATCGCAAAGCTGCCTCTTTGTGTTAGATTTTTTATATTTCAAAGCGGTGCTTCTGAAAAAAAAAAGGAAATTACTTAACCACCCCGAAATGATAAAAAAAGTTTTTTTTTTAGATAAAAATCATTGCTTGACAAGGGTGTGATAGGTTTCCTAAAAGCTAACATGCTATGCTTAAATATATTGTTAAATAATTTCAATATTTTTGACAGAGAGTACTTGGTGGAATTCCATTTTAATATTTTGAATAAAAATACTTGAGTGATTTTCCACATTTTTGTTTTTATTAGTGACCGGTTTCGCCAACCTTTCACGTTGGCATTATCAAACAGAGTGAGATTCTATATAATACTAAGCAATTAGGTAAACAATTGTTAGAGGGAGAGGTTGTTGTTAGAAAGAGAGAGAATGATTGTCAGGTGGTAAGGGCTAATGTGATTTTAATGTACCTGACAAGTGGAGGATTCTATATAATTGCAAATTTTTGTGTTAATGGGGTAATTATCTAAAGTAGTGGCTTTGAGGTGTAGCAGCAGTTATTCTGAGTTGGGGTTTGTCCTGTAGTGTGTTTATCTGTAAATAATAGGTTTATGCACAGTAAATGTTTTTTTAAAGATGTGATTTAGCAATAGGGAATAATAATGGAGACTTATTGAAAATAACCTGGTCGTTAAGCAGGTGCTCCGGTGCGTTATCTTTTATGCGATTGATCTCTAAAATCTCTTGGCGATCGAGTTTTCCGGGTTTTCCGGCGATCGAGTTTTCCGGCGATCGGCGAAACCGGTCACTAATAAAAACAAAAATGTGGAAAATCACTCAAGTATTTTTATTCAAAATATTATATTGTTAAATGTTTGTATGTGTGTTTTTTTTTGTTATAATATAAAGTTTTTTTTATGCTTTTCAGATGTTATAACATTAACTCTTTTTTTTCGATTTTTCGTTTTTGTACAAATTTATAGTTGGATAGGAAAGTAATACCCAGTGTATTCTAATGAAAAATAATAAACAGAGCTGTGGGATACGTAAAAGTCATTTTAAACCCGTATCACGAATAAAATCTAATATGCTTTTGGATAAAAATGAATGCTTCATTTTCATTTTGAATTTTTTTTCAAGTTTTATTAAAAACACCAGCCATATCGAGAAAACCTTTTTCAAGTTTTCATGTTGTTTTTTTCCTCGTATTATTGCAGAAACAAAAATATCAAGAAACATTTAACATTGGACTGGATTTTTTTTCACCTGTTTAAATTTACTCAAACTCTAAGCTCTTCTCTTTGGAAAAAACGTTTTAATCTAAAAACAACTGTTTTAATTAAAACCCACACACCTCTTGAAGCGAAATAAAAATTCAAAATTATCGCCGACCCAATGGCGCTCCCGGAAATGTACGTGTTTATACTTATATATTTTTAAACGATGTAATGAAAAAAACACCCTTAGGTGAAGGTGGAGAGTGAAAGGAATTTAATAACGCATCCCTTTGATCACTTTTATAGATTTTCAGATGTAAAGGACCCTTCGTAAATTCAACCCGTTTTATGTCTAACCCTTCCCAACTGATAATTTTGCTTTCTTTTTCAGTCTATTTACTGAAATATTCCTGCTGAGATGAGATATTGTTCAAACATCAGCATTAAAATGGAACCAACAGAAGTATATCGAATTACTAAAAATACAAAGAAATATCTTGCTTTTATATTTTATTGTTGTACTTAAACAATCGAGTTAAACACAGATTTAAGTTTTTATCGCAAGTTGTGTAATTTTAAAAATCTGGCGACAAATAACTAAAATCGATAACGAGGCTAATTATTTTGCATTTGTAGACTGAAGAAAATACAACGAATGAAGTCCTTATAAGAGGCTTTAAATAATGATGGAAACAAAATAAAAATATATTTATAAGATTGTCGAAATTTTTCTGAATGTCTCGAAAGATTATATTTTGTTTTACTGTTCATTTACATTTTGTTTGTATTTACACTTATATGAGTAATATTTACCTGGAATAAGAGCTATAATTATTATTGATACACGATTCGTACACCAACCATGAATGCAAAATATTTATATTTTCTATATTTATTATTTCGATTTATTTGTTTCTCGTTTTAGTTTATCAGTTACGCGATAATTAAGGCAATAAATCAATTTGAATATAATAACATCACTGCTGTAAACTGCGAAATCATCTAATACACGTCATTCCTCCATTCACCGACAGCCATCATTCAATATTACATGTTGAAATGCTACACAAATTTGCAGATGGACAAATACGGCCTTGTTAAAGCCGGGCAGGGCTTAATTTCCAACATCAGTAATAATTTTGCAGGCTCTTCCGATTAAATAAATCCTTTAAATTGATAGATTCGGGTGATACAATGGGGCTTTAAAATATAAATTGGCTTCATTTAGTATAAAGCACAGCTCTTTCCGTTCGGCACAACGCACTCGTACACAATGCTTAAAGCGTTTTATTTGGGACTAATGACGGAACTATATAGCCTGTATATTTTTATGGCCGGCACTGTTTTTGGTGCTCGTTTGAACAGCTGTAGTGCGTTAATTGTGCTTAATTTCATTTTATTTGCATCCGCTTATTGTGATCGCAAATGCGTAAAATAAACAACACACTTAAATTTATTTTGATTTGCAACATGTAAATTTAAAAATATTTTATTATTTGATAAATATATCAATTAGAAATTTCAATGAATGCTAATATTATAAAATTTTAAATGCCATCTATGAATTTTAAATCTAACTATTATAAAGTTTTGTTATCTATTATTGTCAATAAAAATATTATTTATAACGACATCTATGTATTTTACGTGTAACGATTTTCTAGTGCAACAAGGTTTATCATTTTATTAATTTTGATTTCAATATTATTTATAGTGACATCTATGTAATTTGTTTGTAACTATTTTTAGTGCATGTTTTTTATTGACGCGGGTCGAGGCTCTGGACATGTCCTCCACTTCCCATGAGCGTTTCAAACATAGGCCTTATATATATTAATTAAACAAAAATAATTATACATGTATGAATGTTAAATATAATTGCGACATTAATGTATTTGACGTGAAAAGATTTTTTAATTTTGTACTGCCATCTAGCGGCCTAAAGCGAAACGCGGCTCGTCCTTGATGAGGTGAAGGGGTGGAGGGGAGGGGAGGGGTGGGGAGGGGGGAGGTCACGGATGGCGGTGACGGCCACGAGTCCGCGGCGCTCTGGCAACATCGGACCGGCCGAAAGAAACAATGACGTCTGGCGGAAGAAGCAGCAACGTGAGCGCCAGTTTACAGGAGAACATACTGCCAGAGGAGGTATCCGGACGCGCTCGCCGCACTTTACCGCCGTACCAGGAGCAAATAATACGAGCCGTGGCTCGTATAGCCGTATTCGCCCCCGCGTGTATATATATATATATATATATATATATATATATATATATATATATATATATATATATATATATATATATATATATATATATATATTATTAATTTTAAATTGTACAATGCGATATTTTTATTTATTTATTCAATTTAAAACGCCCAGGAATGAGCACTGTATAAATTGAATTTACAGTGAATTTCTTTACTGCCGACATTTTGAGCGTACGACGACCGTGTGAACCACCGTCACACATGATTGAAAATCTTGAACACTTTTACCACAGTAACAGAAGTTGCAAAGAGATATAGAAATTGCATCTTTCTCTTGTGTATTTATTTGAAATTAAAAAAAAACACGGTCCACGCGAGACTTGCACCGTTGTGCCGTTTTTTTTTTTTTTTTTTTTTTCTATCAAAAATTCTTCGCCTGCTCGTCTCGGCCGAGAAACGATTTCGCCGATTAAAAAACTTTCCGCCGGCGTTCGCTGGGGGGGCGTGGACGTACACTGGCGCAGAGAGTCTTCTCTGCCCGTCTCCCTTCCTCCTGGTGCCGTTTCACGCGCCTCGTTTCGCTCACCGCTCTCGCGCTCTGCTATCCTAATACTTAGTCGATCAAGCTCGTCAATTTGACGTGTCAAAAGAAACAAGGAGATTGATTGATCATTATTACTGCTTTAGTATCAAGGAGAGACATTATTTAATTAATATTTTTTTTTTTTTTCAATGAGTATATAGTAAAAAAATTTAAAAAAAAAAATTTTGAGTAAATGAATTGAACGCAATTCAATAAATATGTTATTTTAGTTTCGATTATATTCGATCCCGCCGCATCATTGTAATATCGAAATTACTAGAATAACGCTGATAGACCGAGCGCCTAGTATTAATTTCTTAAGATTAACGCAAAGTATTATTCTCTAAAGGACGCAAAGTATTATTTTTCAAAGTCAGACCGAACGCAACATTTTATTTTCCCAAGATAGGACAGAACGCAATGTGAGAATTATTTTCCAGATTTTCCGTATTTTTGAGGAATTTTCACGTGAAATCTACAGCCTGAGTATAAGGGCACGATAAGGCGCAGCGGGTCTATGCTGCAGCGGTTATTTGCATCAACCTTTCCACCTGTTGAACGACCGAGAAGCCGCCGATGGGGATAAAAGAAAAAAAAATTGTAAAAAGAGACTGTACTATATATATATATATATATATATATACATAAATACATAAGGATAACTTTATTAATTTTGTGCTATCGGTATTTGATACATTTTTTAATTATTTTTAATTAACATATTTTATTTACAAAAAAAAAAAAAAAAACCGGATTTCCGAAATTCCAGCGCGCGCTTCTGAGATCCCGGTCGAGTATAATTTTTAATTTGCGTCCAACATTTTTCCTTCCGTACAAATCGGATTCGCCTGTCGCCGAGCGGGCGAATGAATTCAGAGAATTCGTCTTGTAATGTTGGAGGACTGTAGCAATTCGCCGGTTATCAGGAGAGCACGACGGCCCGGAGATACAGAATCCGAAATATTTTCATAGAAGAACGCGGAGGTGTTCATTTTCGCGGCCTGCCTTCGGTCTTGTAGCGAGGGATCAACATATTTTTTTAATGCCAATTGCGTAAAGTATAACTGATAGTGTTTGTAGGAGAGTTTGGTATTTGTCGGTGTTATTTTTATTGCGGTGGGAGTGGGGAGTGGGGAGTGGGGAGCGGGGAGAGGGGAGAGATCAGCTGTCGGCGGCGCGGCTCGCCTGCCGATAGCGCGGTGCGCGCTACCTCCTGTGCGGGCGTGCTGCCCTGGCACGCGCTGGCGGGGCAAGGCGTTCCTAGGGCTTTACTCGCCGAGCGGGGCGGCACCGAGCATCTCGGCAAACACCGATACCCCTACCCGCGGCCGGTGCCGAGAACGTCGCAGTGGAAGGCGTCCGCCGCAGCACTTGCGACCTTCTGGACGCGAGCGCTCGGCGCACATTGGATGCAGAGGGAAGGAAGGAAGACGCCTCCCGTGCACCCTCTCCATGGCGGCGCGGCTCCGGCCGTAGACCAGAGTGGGCGTTGAGTTTCGCTCTGACCACCACCCGAGCTCTTCTCTTCGCTCTTCACTCTTCACTACCACTCTGGCTTTAATATTCCGCTTGCATTCCTGACGTCACTTTCATATATAATTTCAAAGCATGCGTGTTCAATTTAACAACAAAAAAAAAATATATATATATATATACGTGCACTTGTAAAAAAAAAAATACGGCGATAATTATCGATTAAATATTATGATATATATATAAATAGATTGTCCTTATCTCCAAATATCTCTGGAATCAGTAAAAGTGGATTTACACTATTTATATCAATTGCGTATTGTATATATTTTTTTGAGACAAAAAAAAAAGCATTTTTAAAGCTTATAAATTTTGAAGGTATTGTATAAAAAAGACCGGAGCAGAAAACTGAATATCATTTGAATTAAGAATAATGGCAATTATTCCGCTATTTTATTACCGATCGGCAGTCGCAGTAGGGAGGAAGTTTTTTTTTTTTTTTTTTTTTTTCGAAGTCCCGCAACGCAGGAAGGTGTCGGTCGGTTGCGGTCGGTTGCCGGCGGCGCGGCGGCGCGGGTGGGGTGCTGGCGTAGGGCGTCGGCCTGAGACCGCGGGCCGGGCAATACGGGCGGAGCGGCCGCGTCACGCCTGCGCGTACCGCCTCCGGTCACACCCATCCGGCGCGCGCGGGCCGGCGAGCCCCTCGCGGGACGCCCTCGCCACCAGGAGCGCACGTCTCCGAGGAGGTCTCCGGGCCGCCCGGCACTCGCGCGGCGCGACCCGCCACCGGCCACCGGCCGTGGCGACGCAAAGCATCACGCTTATTTACAACAATCCACATATCACGTGCAACAAATATATATACATTTAATTCAGTGAATATATATATATATATATAAATATATACGTGAATTGAAAATATCGTTTGAATGTCCGATTGTGTGATCAGTAAAATTCACGACGCCTTCTAACAAAACAGCCGGTCTAGTGTGTTCGTATATCTCCTCGCTTTGTATACAATCCTGTCACGCGAGTCGCCAACGGTAAAACAACTGAAATTGAAAGTGAAATGGAGGCTGGCGGCGTCTCTCTTTGCGGCTTGCTGTCAACTAGCTTGTAACTTAAATAAATACTTTGGCGTGATTTCGACGTGAAATATTTAGTACTAATAGTATACCGTTGTTTTTTTTATTATTATTTAAAATGAATTTATAGTTTCGTGTTGTAATATAAATGTTTATGTGGTCGGCGTTTGGAGGTTAGAGAGTCTTTCCGGTACGACTGGAAACATTCCGCCGTAACACGAACACCCTTCGCTGCCGTATGCGCGCCTGGTACAAAGTGCGCTTTCGTGACGTGGCAAACGCGCGTATGACAGCTGAGAGTGACAGCTGAATTATGTGAGAACAGTGGCAAAAAAATGTTTTTCAGTTAAAATTGTTTTTTTTTATGTTTATATTGAGAAGATTAGTTTTCAGCATCTGACATAAAAAACGAAAACGGAAATGTAATTTTTTTTTTTTTTATTGTCCCTGAATTTTAATATAAATATAAATAATTTAAATACATTTATTATTTCTCGATATATTTCATAACACACATGAATAATATATTAAAAAATATATATTTTACAGAATGAAAATTATTAAATACATTTAATAGTAATATTTAAAATAAAAACTTTTTTACGTTAGTGTACTCGCAAGTCAGTTCGTGTGTATTCGTGCACTCACACATACGATTAGCGTACGTATACACTGTAGCCACGCCCCGTTTCGCCTCCGCTAACGGCAGCCACGGCGGAGCACAACGATACCTCTCCGGGTTCATGCGCTCCTAATACAAAATACTCAGAATTTCGCGCGAAACGAGCTGACCTAACCTAAGATTTTTTCTAGTAATGTTTTATATTGTTTTTAATCTAGAAAATAAATAAATACACAAACGAGACTTATTATTGCATATTCCTGAACGCCAATCATTACATCGATAACCAATCAATTAAATACATTTTTTAAAATAAATAAACAAAATGGAGTTACTTATCGATACTAAATCATTTTAATTCGTCCCAATCACAAATCACACACGTTGAGTGCCGATGTCGAAATTTGCAAATATTCTACCAGGGCATCACACGAGGTGGTGGATGATACGTTTTGCGAGCATTTGCAACATTGCGAATTGCGCCTGCACGCGTCGCGGCGACTGCGATACGACGCGCGTGATGTGAACCACGACGGTCTATCTTCTTTCTACAAATTAATGTCTCGATTGAATGCATTATATGCATACGTAATGCATAGTGATTTATAAACATGCATAGTTATAAATAATGATTATGTTTATTTGTGCATTGAGTGCGTTTAATAGCAATGTATGCATTTTTGTTATCAGTGTGTTTTCTTGTTGGAAGGTAGGGGGTATGCGACACGGGAGCGTGTGCGCACGTGCAGGCAGCCAGTCTGGCGGGGCGGCCCGTCGGGCGAAGACTTCTCCGGGGTCAGCGCTGTTGCAGGCGTCCGGTGCGCGCAGAGGTTCAAGTTGTCCACAAATGTGCCCGGACAGCAGCGCGGCCGAGGAGGTAGTCTCTCCGGGTGCTCCAGTTACCGAACAGCTGGGCCTCCGCCCGGCTGCCAATACCACCATCTTCCAACGTGATCGGGGTATCAGGAGCGCACGCGAGCCGCGAGGCGTTCTTCCATTCACGCGCTGTGACGCGCTTGTTGGAAGAAATCAAAGTCACACGCATAAATAACAAAAATAAAATATTATTTATTTACTAAGCAATAATATTATTCTAGAAGTGATATTGCACCAAATTATTATAATTTTTTTTAAAATTAGTATGTAATAATACTAATGTTTTTTTTTTTTTTTTTTTTTTTAATTATTGGGAACACGAACATAAATGGTTAACGAAGACCCGAATGTTTACGGAGGAGCGCGACGGGAACGGAAATAATGATAGCAGGCAAAATTGCTCTACTTTCATCAGGCGGCCATGAGCGGGCGAGGATAACTTCTGTTAGGCGCGATACACTAATGTTTAAAAACTGGATCGTCGTCAAAGCGAAAGGTTTATTTATTTATTTCTGTTCAATACATAAAATAATTGTTATGCTAATTGTTATATCCGTCACCAAATTTTAACATTGTAATTATCAATTAATATATGTCATGTTGTTACATATGAGATTATATATATATATTTTTTATACAACAGGAATGAATAAAAAATATATTTTTATTTTTAATATTTAATATTTAACCTAGTGTGTAATCACATTTTGATATTTTGAACCTGTGCTGAAAGAAAGAATAGATAGATAAACGAGACAGCGGAAATTAATTTTCCAACATTCCTTGGCGACGTTTCCTCTGACGGACTGACAAATAAGAGAAAACTCTGCTTTAAGTATTAGGAGATTATGTTATAACAAAAGGTGAACTCCATCAGAGCCGCTAGTAAGCCTGCTCAGCACGTCCTACATTTTCTACAGCGGCCATCTATTGGAATTTATATATTGAAAACTAAAAGCTAAGACGCAATCCACTTTTATTCATTACATAGCTTAAATTTTTTTAAACAGATGGCAGTGCAAAAAGTTTTCTAAAATTTACAATAGATGACAGTAAAGAATTTATAATATTTTATGCAGGCATTTGCATCTATATTATAAAGATGCAATAATGTAGGTGCGATTAATTGTGTCTCTTGTGAGTGATTTTTGTATGTCATTTGCTTAAAAATATGAATAAATTAAATAAAGTGTATACGTTGTTATATGGCACATGAAAAAAAATATATACTCACAATGAAAAACACTTTTGTAGGAGCTAATAGCCAGACAAAATAATTTACATAAATTACACATTTATTGGCTTCCACGGCCTTCGTTTTAATCGGATCCAATAAACCGAGAAAGTTTTTTGATATCCCACCCTGGCTGCGCAGGGCATCTCGACACGCCGGCCCATTACGCGTCTGGCCGCACAGCCAGGGGTGGAGCAGAGCCTACAGCCCACAGCCTACAGCCTACAGTCACAGCATACAGCCTTCTGCCGGCAACTTGGCGCCGACTGGTCTCGGCCGAGTATGGATATTCGCAGACTTGGCTAGCTTCAGGACCAAATTCACCCATTGCTCTATGCATGCAACCGACTTTGTGATTTTACGTCAGCGATACCTGTGATCTTATAATTATCAAATTTATGAAAAATTCTATTATATATTTATTACATTTTATTAAAAAAAAAAAAACGAAAACGATAACTTATTTACAGAATATTGCTTAATTCCAGATTTTATACAAAAATCATGAATTTCAGGTAAAACGAATATAGTGAAAACCTCCCCTAATATTTTTCACAAAAATGCACTTTTCGTATTCACTTTACGTATTTATTGATTTTTATATATTTTGTCACTTTTGCCTATGTACAAATAAAGGTGATACATTTTTAATATTCAATTACACAAAAATTAGAACTAAAACCTCTCTTATTGGATTCATAATACCCTTTTGTAAATTCTCACATTACGAGATCGTTGAAATTGCTGCGGCGACAGTTAACTGTATAAGAAATGAATATTGCATAGTGCGACAAAATTTCCTTAAACTATTAAAAAAAAATTTAAAAGCTGATTCAAACCAAAGGTTATTAATAAGAAAATTGGTTAATCGTCTTATTATTTTCATACAGCAAATATATTTTTTAGTTATAAAATCAATCATTGAAGTGTATTATTTATTGGACACTGGTATTAATTATAATATATATTTAATTACAGTGTCCAATAAAGGTTTTTTTTTCTTTTCCCATAAATACAGGGTGTGCTTTTTTATTTGATTTATTTTTTTCAGAAATATAAATTCACCCAACCTTTGCACAGCTTTCTTATGTAAGGCTTGTTTTCTTTCATACGTTGCGTAATCAAGGTATAAATATACTCCGACGCTATTATACCGACATTTGAAATTTTCGGCTAGCACTTGTCGGTAGGTAGTTTTAAACACCATTTAAAATACATTATGTTAAATTTAAGAGAATTTATTTCATCCGAATATCTTTTTTCATTTCGAGAATACGAACAAACCAAAAAAAAATGCATGGATTCTATGTCATGTTTGATATATTTAATAGTATGTAGTACTTTATGCGATACAAATAATATTTATTCAGTGTTATATTAACATGCTTGTTTGAAATAAATTGCATTAATTATACAGCTGTTTGAATAATGTAAAAAATAAAACAAAACCTAGTATTTTCAAAAAAATCTAATTTACATGTATGTCTTGTTTTGGGATAAAAACTTGATTTGCGCACAAATGTATTGAAAAACTATACTAAACAGCTTTTTTGGAAATATTACTTCATATTTTTAATTTTTTTACATTAATACAACGAAGCACTACAATATGAATACGTCTACATATCGAGATGATACTTTTTTAAGTCCTTCTGGGCTTTGTATCTTAACTATAACATAAGTTAGTTATATATATTTTTTATTCATTGTTCTCATTTTATTTTCGTTTGTGTGTAGACAACATATTTTAATTACACATAATACGATATTCATACATAAACTCGTTAAATACGTATTACGAACGGAGAATTTATTTTACCCAACCACTTACGCGGCCCAAGACACGGATCTACGAACTTCTAGGGTATTTTTTATTGCGCAGGATAGACTTTTATGGCTACGGAATATCTCATTTCATTTTCACATTTATTTATAGGCCGAAAGTAAAATAAAAAAGCGAGTCTATAACGTTTCAAACAATTCAACGAAAACGGCCGTAAAGCTCGAAGCGAAAATACACGATTTTCGGTTGTACAATTACGAAAATTACCGCTCTACGTGCGGCACGCGTATCAAGGTCGCCAACGCTGTTTCGGGTTTGACCTAAGACTTATTATTAGTATTGTAGTTACGGCAGGTGTGTATGCTTCCTGTGGGCTTCAGCTTCAGCACCGCCCTGGTCGGTCACTAGATCGATCCACCCGAGGAACCACGAGCACCGACCGACATTGGCTCCGTTCACGCTGCGTCAAGGTCGGTGGACATCGGATTCGGTTCAGCATTCGTGACAAATAGCTTCATGAATATAAAAATATTTCTAACGCAGTCAAAAACTCTTTTTTGAAATCGCAAAGTGATAAAAATTATATTACCGTATAAAGTATGAATTTTATGCTCACCTGCCTGTTTTCTGGAAATCCAATAATTAAAATTTATACAACTCGTTTTCATTATTGAACTATTCATTTTTAACTATGAAGACTGCACTACACTTTACTTAAACTAAAATACAAAATATAAAAATTTATAACACGTATATTAAAAAGTCCCAGATTATATGGATAAATGCGAGTATATCCACACTTTTGCTGTTCAAAGCCAATTTTTAATTTATAATAAACAATTGAAGTGACATGCAGTAAATTTCAAATTCAAAAGTTACCAAAATATGTAAACAAAAACGTAACAAATATATTTTTTCATATTCAAAGCACGTCAAAATAATTTAGAAAAAGGCCATAAACAATATTTTGTAGTGTTTTTATTTTGTAAAAAAGTAATAATTTAGGTGTGATTTAGGACTTTTGGTTTTTTGTATCTTTTTTTACGAACTATATTGTGTTGTGATTTCTAAAATAAACCACTGAAAAGTTTTTCTTCAGACGACGACCTGAGAATTGTAAAATATTTGCTTAAGTCTTTGAAATAATGGAATCCCGACAAAGTTTCTCAAACTCTAGAAAATTTTGCTTGTTATTATATTATAACACTAACATTTCTTACGAACGGTGGTTGCTTCCGCTGTATTTTCACATAAAAAATAATAAAGTACATAGTCTTATATTTAAAATTATTATTCACAAAGAAATGACTTTTTATTATACTCTATCCAGACTCTGCATATTCGTTTATATTACTTGAATACATATAATTTTTTATACAAATTTTAAGTACCACCAAATTAAATAAAAAATATCTCTGTTTATTATAATATTTATACTACTGATACGATTTATATTTATTTGCATACATTTAAAATAAACGAAAAAAATAAGATTTTTATTGAATTAATATATTTTTCAAATGTACTTTTATGAGCTTTGCACAGAAGCAGTCGCCTTAACGTTCTGTTTTATTAAAAACTAAAAATATGATCGATATGACGCGTAAAAAAAAAAAACAAGTACCGAGAAAATCTAGAAGCCAACGTTTTTAGTAAAAAATCAATAAACATTCGAAGCATTTGGTATATTTTGAGAGAAATGATGGCCTTATAGATATCAAAACCATTTTTAATTCAATGCGTATACACGTGTTATTTTTTTATACAACTTGTTCTTGGAATTCAATACTGGAAAGTATGATTTATGAGCCTCCTTAAAGTACGCGTTTTTTTTTCACTAACATATGTGTTTGAAGAGAAATGTTTCGCATATTCTGAATCATTGGGAGTTGATTGAGCAAAAATTTCAAGATACTTGCATTACAAGCATTGGGAATAATTCAAAAGCAAGGAAATTGGGCTCCACATTAATTGAAGCCGAGATGTCGAAAGTCGATTTTGCATTTCGGAAATGCTGCTTGAACGCCACAAAAAGAAGTCATTTTTGCATCGTATCATCACTGGTGATTAAAAATGGATTCGCTTCGACAACCTGAAGCATAAAAAATCATGGGGTAAGCCCGGACATGCATCAACATCGACGGCCAGGCCAAATATTCATGGTGCCAAGGTTATGCTGTGTAGTTGGTGGGATCAGAAGGGTGTCATCCACTATGAGCTGCTGAGATCAGACCAAACTATCACGGGCGAGTTCTACAGACAACAATTGATGCGCTTGAAGCGAGCATTGGCAGAAAAACGGCCAGAATATGCGACCAGGCACGAGTCTGTAATTTTCCATCATGACAATGCTCGGCCACATGTTGCTAAATCAGTTAAAACCTATTTGGAAAACAGTGAATGGGAAGTTCTGCCTCACCCGCCTTATAGCCCAGACCTTGCCCCTTCCGACTACCACTTGTTTCAATCGATGCAGAATGCCCTTTCTGGAATACGCTTCACTTCTGAACAGGGTATCAAAAATTGGCTTGATTCTTTCTTGGCTTCAAAAGACGAACAGTTCTTTTGGGATGGAATCCATAATTTGCCCGAAAGATGGGAAAAAGTAGTGGCTAGCGATGGACAATACTTTGAATAGAATATATTGTACCAATTTTTTTATAATAAAGCTCCAATTTCACGAAAAAATCCAAAAAAATAATGCACACACCATATATATTTGTGCATAGTATAAAAAATCTTTATTTAGATCTGCTTGTAAGTCATGAACGAGATTTTTGATTGCCTGTATTTATATTGCATTGAGCTATGGGTTCGAATTCCAACGGTATCGCCTAAAATGATTTTTTTTTTCAGAGTGAATGTCTATTTCAGACTGTGGTTAATCATCAGGATTTTCAGTAAGCCTGGGAATGTGATTGCCTCTCGCAATCCTTCCATTTCACCCAATCAGCTGACCCGCCAGCCCTTAGCTCGTTTCAAATAAACTAATTATTTAGATCAACGTCCGCTCGGCTTGCCACGTGTGAGTGGGGCAGAACATAAGATTCGACTTAGCTACAAGAAGCATACCGACTCAAGTTATTTAATATGACTTGTGGGTGTTACGTGTGTGTAGCGGGACGTGAAGATAGTTTTGCTACAGGTATATTACAGCGATATTCAAAGTTATACTTTGATGAAATATTTACTTTGATCACAGAGTATATAAAAAAAATTATTCGTAAACCGAGATACTGAACTTATGTTTATATAATATATATCAAATTGAGTATATTATGTATAAATAAAATGTCGAAATCAATCAGTAAAGAAAAAATGTTACTAATCTTTAAAATACATCTGTTGTTCATCAGCAATTTGGCTTCTACTTTTGCATTTTTCTTGAAAATATTTATAAAAATACACAGTTTGTAGAAATATTTTATATATATTATATATTTCCACTTGTCACCTTCTTTCATTTTAATTTTGAATAGCTTACCAGCTATGGTAGAAGTGGAACCAGAATGGTGAAAATATAATGCCGAGACAATTTCGCCGCAACATTCTAAAAGGATCTAGCCCGGGTGAAATTTATAGAAAACAGTCCCTGAAATTGGACAATTTTCAGCAGAATACGGTAAGGATGAGTTTTTATATAAAAAATGTGAATATTTTATGTTAAAGTTATGCAGTTTGTGCTAGTAATAAAGCATGGAATTTTTATATACCTCTTACACAGTAAATCACTGCAATGTAAATTATTTTATAAAATATGTACAATTCGTAATGTTATTTCCATTGTTAAGTAATAAATAAAGTTATAATGGCATAGTTAGGATGAAAATTAATTATCTGCCATCAACTTGTTTTTATAAAGCTGATTATTCAAATTTAAATTGTAAAGTTTTTGTAATCCCTTCAATGGAATTAAGTACTTTAAAAACGTATTATACATTTTGGAAAACATATTTAATAAATCAACAAAAGAATTTACGCAGGACAGTGCTTTCTGGGTAATTCTCGAATTAATTCAATGGTTGGAAACATCGGAAAGTCTCGCTATCTTCATTAAAACTAAATATTTTTCTCTTGTAAGTAATTAATAGATATAACTTAAATGAAAAATAACTTAACAAAGATTTATCATTGAACGCAAAACCCATTTTCAATTCCACATATTGGCATACCAAGTTTTTTAAGGTGAAATAAATTTGAACAAGTGATTTTATATTTGACCAAACCTCACAAAATTAAATTTGGTAAATTGTATTATGTGGTTATTACATTTAGTTCAACATTGTTCTCATACAGTATACATGTTTAACAATAAAATGATGACCTCCCTTTTATATCCCAATTATTTAAAAAAATGATTATATACTTTACATAGATATAAAACATTATATTTTTTACCTTCTCTTTTACTTGTAACTTTGCTAACCCAATTGTAATTGACTGGCATGCTCAGCACAATTCGAATAAATATGTAAAATAATAAATTAAATTTCTTTGCAAACGTGTAAAATTTATAATAGATATACGTGTAAGCATCTAACTATCTTAAATATTATAAGTGAATATAGACTTTAAATCGATAAATTCAGCGGTGTGGCATACATTATTCATTAGAATTTACAACTTTAATTCTACTTCCAGAATTTACAGAACTTTCTCAATACTCAATAAATATAAACATATAGTACATATTCGTATGCCACTCTCTTAAGCTTTACGTATTTAGGGATGACAAATATCGCAATTACAAGAACAAATAAATAAGTTAAATGATTTACATCCACTGTTGCTTTAAAATATACTAATTATTATATATGAGTCGTATTCTTTGGAATAATGATTTGCTAGGCATCCTTAGCGCTTCTGAAGTATTTCTGAGCAAATTTAGTGTGAGAATTTTCATCCCAAGTTTGTAGAATTTTGTAAAGTTGGAAGATTTAAAGTTGAAGCAAGTCTCAAACTGACGCTTAAAATGCATCACAAAAAAAATGTTTTAAAGCCGTGGCAGCTGGCAATTTTTATGCATGGTAACTATATATTCAAAAATTATAGTTAATGTTTTTAAATAATATCAAGAATATAAGAAAGTTGTATACAAAGTGTGAAATTCATAATCAAAATAGTTTGCATAGTTGCTTATCGAGAATTCCCATTTGGCTTGGGACAATATTTTTCTTAATTCTGTCAAAAAAGAGAGTTTTTTTTAACATACATGTTTATAACTTAACAACGTTAGGTTAACACAGTTGCAGTTACAAGCTACCTCCAAATAGCTTGCTCATTCACAAGTACCCCATTTGTATATCTTCCCTTCCATATAAAATAAAAGGTATTAAATTTTTAATTTTATAGAGCGGTGTAATGATCTATAACAAAACTTTAAATAGCTAAAAAGCTCTTAATTTTATTGATTCTTAAATTTGTTTTGACTATGCATTATTACACCTTTTTTATACAGGCCCAGGTTATATTTTTAATTTTATAGTGAATTTAAAAAATTACGGATATGATAAATCTTTGAAGTGAGTCATAACTCTTAAGATTATTCAAAATAATATATTTTTGTTTCCTTAATATATACTGAGTATTTATATAAAGATTAAGAGATAAGTCGTTAAACTCACAAATTATTTTGTTCCTAAGGGGTTGATTTAATAGCTGGGATATTTAATAAGATTTTCGCTCCACCGGGAAAGACAATTTCGATGTTGAAAATTCAAAGGGAACATTGATCGTTATCAATTTAAAAATATTTAATCAATATCATAAACGCTTAATGCCATTTATACTTGCAGAGTTTACAGCCATTTTCAGATACCGCAAATGTGAATTTGTTTCTATTTAATTAAATAACAACAAAAGATTTTAATGAATTCTTGTTCAATATTGCTCGTGGTCGTTATTACGGCTTTGAGGTTTGTAATTTGAAAATCAATGTTTATGGTGAAATTTTAATCTGGATTGTTTGTGACGGTGGAATGTTTATTTTTCATTAAATGTAGAATTTTCATCGTGCTTGTTATATGGTGTTTTTTCTACTGTAATTTGAAAAGTAGACGGATGAGAATTAGAGACGGAAAGTAGTGAGACTGTGAAAGAAGGCGATTGTGTTCATTTATCTCGACCGGCCTCTATGGGGTTGGAAGCAATATACGGAGAAGTCGACCTCATAAATCACGAAGAGAGAGTCACAAGGCTTTTATTACTTTTGTGGTTGGCCATAGAAAATCATTAAAACGGATCAAACTTTGCGAGACTAGTTTTAGACCAGAAAATACTTAATTGACACTGTGTTCAAAATGTACAAAAATCCTAATTATAATGTTCCAAAAATAATAATATAAATTGTGAGGCTTGTGTTGGCTCTGTAATACTCTTAGTTTATTTGTATTCAATGATCAAAAGACGAATAAACTCACTGAAATTAAAATATAATTAATTATTCAGTCTTTTTGGTGTTTTGGTGTTTCAATAAAAAAATATATAGTTAAGATTTATAGTATACACAGGAAACTACTAAAGAAAACCCTAGAGGTTTTTGAAGTGAGGTAGGATCGACCACATTTCCTTGAAACTTGCAAGCAAATAACTCAAAGTATTTATTTTTTAAAACATTTCCGAGTACATAATGTAGCAGCTTCTTTGTAATGTTGGAATTTTGTATAAAAATGCCAAGTAATTACATATTTAATTGACATGGATCAATCGGTTTTACGAATATAAATATCAAAATGTACCGTACACCCATAACTGTGAGTGAGAACTGAAAAACTTATAATTGCTTACTGAATATAGAATTTAGGTTTAGCAATGTAATAATTCATATTTAAACTGTCTTTTGATTTATTATTAAGTATGGTATTGCTATTTAATAAATTGCCTTAAAAATCTATAAATTATAAAAACGACAAGGCATCAATGCAATGGTAATAAAGCCCGTGAAAATATTTACTTTTACTGCAATATTTTTTTATAGAATAGATAAAATAAACGCGGAAGTTCATTGCGGGCATTCCGATACTGAAATATGAAAGTATTAGGAAAGAGGCTCGTGCTCGGGGCTGGATTACTTATCAAGTTTAACAGCCAGGCGTATGCGGAACTGAAAAACCATGAATAAGAATGAATAATGAATAGGAATGAATAGTTAAGAATGAATATTCATGCACGTAGCAGACGTCAGTGCTGTTTTGTCCATAGTCGTCATAATCTACTATAATAATAGCCATTGTGTGTTTATTTGTATGTTTGTATGTATGTTTCATTTTTCCGTTCTGTATAGAATATCTTAAAAGATACAACGCTGATTTTTTGCACATAAGTTAAGTAAATTTTTCCGCAGCTATGTGCCGAATTTCAAGACGATAGGATAATATTTTCATTCATAAACTTTAAAATATGCTTTAGCTAAACTTTAATTATATAATTCACTTCTTCGCCGCGAGATGTCGTTAACCGCGAGAATTTAGACGCATCGTTCATCAAATTCGTCATTTTGTGACGGGCTACATTACTAGTTAAATAAGAATTGTCATAGATTGTGAGTAACAACCCCTTTTCGCATTAACCGTTTTTCAGTATCGTTTAATCTAAATATGTAAAGTCAAAATGGAAAATCGATACGTGAATTAACCGAAATAGTCTTCTTTTGTCAGTATTATCAATTCTAACGACATAAGAGTCAAGCAATTTTTCGTATAATGTGACATCTAATTGAATCATTAAGGTAATGTTATGAAGATTACTCATTTATTTATATTTATATTAAACTAAACATTAAATGTTATAATGGTTGTCTGCTTTCAGTTATTATTTTATTGTTATCAAACAGATTTTCAACAAATATTTTTTTAAATAATAATCAGGAGGATTGTCTTATCAAATTAATTATTATTTGATTTTTTTGGTATAGATTAGTTTTTATGATTAACGTTAGTAGGTGAACATAATAATTTACATGATTATATTTATTTGTGTTTTTTTCCTATGAACAGATTTATTAATATTAAACGCATAGTTAATAACGTAAGATAAGTCATAAATAATATTATTTTACCAAGGTTTCTCAGGTTTTTTTAAATATTATTTGAAAGAAAACCGTAATTTAAATACCTTTCATTTATTTGCGAAATATATTTTTATGTGTTCAATATTACATAACAAAATATGTTTATTAAATTAGTGTTCATTTCTTTAATAGATTACATAAACTCATAGTATCATGGTAACTGTTAAAATATTTGCATTTAAATAGTATCGAATTTGGCAACAAAAGCTACCCTTATATTAAAAATAAATAGTTTTGTAGAAATTTCCTTGATTTGTTGGGTAAGAAAGTTGGCATAGGTTCTTTATTTTCCAGAGTAGAGCCCCAGAGCCATCGTCAAGTTATAATATATTTAAATATATTCCTAACTTTAAGAAACACATACCTTCGATAGCAGATACGATTTTTCGCAATGGCGTAAATTATTCATTATAACCTAAGATTTATAGTATTCCCCATACTGGAAAATCCAGTGGTTTCAATACCAATAGGAAAAAACATGCGCTACCCATAAAGTTTCCACGAGCCTAGTAGCGTGGAAGCCCAAAATGCGAAAATATGATTTTGTGATAAAACACCACGCGTCGTGAATTTACGAGGATTTAATGCTTCAGCAAAAAAATCATAAATTCGATACAATATTCTGAAATAGTCTATTAGCTTAAGTACGCATTTCTTTGATCACGTAAGAATGTTTCCAATATTGTTTCTTTAGCAACCGACCGATCCGTGGCGTCAAAAGCAACGAGTATGATTTGTGAGGTCGTTTTCTTAGAGAGATATTTCAGCGTACAATACGGTAGATCGGTCGTATTAATCTTTCTCCCGAGATTAATGGTTGTTCGTAAAAATAGCGCCCCTTTTGATATCATATCAATCGACTAACATCCAGCGCAGAATTGACGCTAATGATAAATACAAGCAATCATCCTTGCGTATTTCTGCTACCAGGACACTCAGCGTTTAATACCGAGCTATAATTTTTCTTTTATCATTCTTGTATAATAATGAAACCTTAAATACTCGTAAAAAGAAAATATTTTAGCACAAATACGTTTTTTTTATTATTTGTTATTCAATACACTGAAATATTATGATTAATGAAATATAGTAGCTACTTTTGATATAATTTTGTTGGTTACGTATAACGGGATTCTCCTTCAAACTTGTAACCGAAAATTTGGAGAGGTTTCCTTGTTGAAGCAGGATTTCTACCCCACTTGACCGTCTTCAGAGTTCAGAGCTTTAGCAACCCTCAAACTACCCTCCCTGGCCTGGCAGCGAGGATACGCTGAGATTATCAGCACAAATGACTGCACCTCTTCCAGTTTATGATGACGTTGAACCTACCCGAGAAATGCAACTGTAATGCTCAGTTCTACGCTTTTGCATGAAACAAATCGATATACTGCATTATGTTAAGTTTGACGACGTAATCACACCGAATGCAGTCGAGATCTTTACAAACAAGGAGTTTAAAGGATTACAATAATAATTGAATGAATCAATAGATTTTTATTTACTTATTCATTTGTTAAATGTGTAATTTTAGCCCTATATGTATTACTTAAAGTACATATACATTTGCTCATGATTGTAAATAATATAAATTGTAATGAATTTATTTTAAGTTAAGTACAAGGCAATTTGTATAAATAAATCTTGTTTCATGAGTGCGTTCCTTATTTGTGAATAAATAATATTTGGACATTTGTGTGGATTTTATAACTTACTGAATTAAGCATCGCACAGAAAAGTACCTAAATGTAAAGTAATGTTTGTATTGTTTATTTAATGCTGAACTATTACAGTACGAAAGTTTAGAAAAGTCTTCATCTGTCTGTGTTAGTATATTTCTGGAACCATCGATAAAGCTCGGAGTTCTCTCTTCTATAAATATACATTAGGTGTCTATTTGAGTTTAACTCAGTCGATATTATATAAGATGTATTGAAACAGTTCCCATTGCATAAATCCACTAGCAATTATAATATTACTTTATGTTTGCAAAAAAATAACATGTTTTTAAATTTCTGTATGTTTCTTCTCCTCTTATAATATCAAAAATGTAAAAATTCGTGCGGCTCATCTTTGTTTTAATATTATTACAGGCAGGCCTTGAGTTTAAGGTGTATAGAGGGAACTCTCAGTGCCTCTTAACCTTTTGCAAAAATGAGAATATGGAACAAAATTTTTTTTTATAACATAGACTTTTTATTAATCCCAATTTTCAGCGCTATAGCATTGAATACCTACAAAAAAAATTCCAGCATCTCATATGTGATGCCGCATGCCTATTTTCTTTTTCCTTTGAATCACCTTGATTGGATAGCCCAGTTAAAGCATTATGTTTTAACCCAACAAAGCTTTGCGTTACATTTACATTTTCAGCGCCACAAAACATGACCTGTTTCTATAAATTTTATCAGTATATTCAGATTGAGCTTATGCGGCTGTTTTTTTATTCATTTAATCATTTCGCTTACATTAGATCGAGCATTGATTTTTAAGTTAACACATCTTTGCGGTGATGCAATAATTTTTGAATGAATCAAATTATAATTGATAACCTTAAAAGTGGTAAATCGAATGTTTTATTTGAAGAGCTGTGAAGCCTTTTTTTAGTTTCTCTCGATTACTTCAGAGACATAATCTGCTTTGTGGCCACACCTTAAAGCTACCGTGGGTCGTTTCGTTTAGTTTATTCACCTTTGCTGATTACTAAGCAGTATTCTGTTACCTCTTGACCTTTTATACCGAAGAAATGCACCAGCAAGCATAAATTTCGATGCCAAGTAAGTGTGTTCTGTACTGGAATGCATTTAGTCTCGGATGTCCTATTTTTTGCTGCAACATTTAAACCTGTGCCAGCACCTCGAAGTCTAGATCCGGGTCTTGCGACAATATCAATATAGTATGTGTATGCAAATCATTTTCTTCTAATTATTTATATACTCATAAATCAATTAAAATAACAAGTTTAAGTCTTTGTTGGTGTACATTTTTCTAGCAAATTTTCTTTGTAATTTAAGTTTCAAATATAATAGATTCCTCTATAATAGAGTTTTATAATTTTTTTCTTAAATAAACGCAATAAATCACGAAGCAGATTATAAAAAACATGTTAAATGATATCTTAAATATTCAATGTGTTTTATTTTCCGTAAATTTTGAGAAAAAATAGTATTAAAACACACAATAAGCATAAAATCATTAATAGAAAAGCAATGCCTTATTGCTTCTACGCCACTAGAATTGAGATGTTATATATAGTATTTTATATTTGCAGCATTTTTAACAAAGTGTTTGTCATATTTTAAGCACTATTTTCTTGAATTTAATTGGGCAGCTTTTTCAGACCTTTATCAGCCTTTCGCCTTTTGTTTCAGATTTGTTGTCTTCATTGGTATGATAAATGATTCTGATAAAAAATGATACATTTCAAGACAATACGCCACGTACCTTAAAATGACAGGGATCTAATTACTGCAACCCTTGTTTACTGTAAAGTTATTGTCACACTAATGGCAGACTCGAACCTCCTTCAGGGATGACAGCTGAAGGCTGGCGTGTACGGTTGTGGTTATTAATGGAAATAGTTGGAGAATTTCACCACACCAGGGAACTGTTAATGATGTTAATGAATTAGATAGATTTAAATCAAACAATTTCAATTATGTGATCTGAAATATATATCGATAAAAAGTTAAACGTTTATATAAATTACATAGCATTTATAAAAAAATGAATTACTCTTTTTTAATCATACTGCTGATAGAAACTGCTCAATTTAAATGCTTATAAATAAAACAATTTTATATAATACAACAATCTGAAATATATTAAAAAATCAATGCAGCATTTCACGGAGAATGAAATCAATTATTTACATAAGAAAACTTCTAATAAATGATTGAATACGAAGAATAAATAGAATTATTCGTAAAATTATATAATACAATTTTTTCATTAATATTGTAAAATTACATGAATATCTTTGTACAACAATTTGATAGTTTTTAAGACCTTAATTCTTGGAAAAATATTATAAACTTCTCGTATTGAATAATGAAGCTATTTGTACCAAATACATTAATTTTCAATTAGATATCGAGTAACTTGACTAACTTAATTGTCATTAATTGCTATGTTTAATTTTACCAGGATAATTAATTTACTTTTATTTCATTTAGAATGTGATGCTATATGTTACGTATAGTATAATGGTATTGTCGCACAGGCAATCTGTTAAAGGAGGTAATGTTTTTGGTCTCGGCGGGGGTTCTGTCTTCTCCAGAGTCGTACTAATTCATATTCTCTTATAAATTGAACCCTATTATAATATTTTTTTGCAAAAATAAGAATGAATTTGTTGCAAAAATAACAGTGAAAATTCAGTTAATCTATCATCTAAATCCCCATATCGAATAATATCAGTATATTGCGATCCGAAATGCGCATGCTTTTAAATAAATTGATAGTTGAATCTTTAATGGCTCAATTAACTCTGCAATTATAGAAGCAGGCAATGTAGAATTAATTTTCAAACCATCAAAGGTATTTAATATTGAAATATTCCTGGTAAATTCATTTTTCAAATTACTCTTATCAATTTATATTTGCAGCGTTGTACAAATTTGATCGCAGAGAAAAATCTCGGAAAGACTGTGTTACAAATATAAATAAACATATTGTATAATTTGAGTTTTTAATTCTTCAAAAGTGAAATAAAAAAAAAAGGTTTTGCTACTTCCGGTTTATCCAGCGCGGAACGAAGCTGTTATTGGATAAAGCCTTAGATTGCGGAAGTTCAGCGCCGGCCAATGCACTACAAAGAACGGAAATGCTGCCAAAAACCTTAAATGCGGCTGCACTGCGAGGGCCTGCAGATCTCGCACGATTTACGATTGTTAAAAACTTTTTTCTTCTTCTTCTTCGGCTTCTTTTCTGCACTCTAGGTATTTTCAACTCCCGTGAAACTGTTCATAAGTGGATATGTTGCGCGGAGTTCAGCGTTTTGAAGACTTTAAAACCATATTTTAAACTTGAACCTGGCTTTTCCCGTATGGATCTAAAACGTTAAAGCATAATATATCCACAAGAAACTATAATAAATAAAATTAAATATTAAAAAAAAATATATTGAACATTAAATAAAATGCAAGTGGAACTTTCAGTAATTAGAGAACACTTGATTGTCTAAAAAATACTATATAGTATGGTTTAGCATATACATGGTTATAGTTGCTATTTTGGTGGTGCCAATTTTAAATTTTAATTTTTACTTCATAAGCAACTGACATCCAAAATATTTGAACCACACTGCTTCTTTTAAAGAGAGAAGTCGCAAGTCAAAGACGCAAGTAAAGTAAGCGATTCAACAATGTCGCTTGTTACGAAGTCTACGATGTTTGTCCTGTTGTATACAAAGAAACCACAAGAATCTAAAGTTTTTCTTAAAGGAAATTCTTTCTTTTGAACCTGCAGATAATTAAATATTCTTTGGCAAAAAAAAAAGTTTGATTTTTGGACACTATTGTCAAGTTTTTAAACAAATAAGAGGGAAGTTTTAAATTCGATGAGATTGCATATATATCTCATAGTATAAATGTTGAATCAAATCAAATGCGCATGAGTAATGGAATAGTCAGAGAAACAAATTTATTTAATATAAATACGCAAACCATGCGATATCATTCTCCATGGGTTATACACAAATACTTTTTATGGCTCTACATATAAATAATACAATAAAATCACAATATGCCTATTCAGGGTCACATCGAATGGATCCATGTTGCTGATGTACAAGATAGTTATTTTGAATGCGTGCTATCAGCAATATATCAAGGTCATTCCTAAGGGCTCTTCCACACGAACCGAAAACTTGAGCAAAAACAAATAAGTATTTACGCAATTATTGAACATTGAATTGACAAATGACCAAAATTTATCAACACGTTTCGTGATATAGCACCGTAATCTTTTGACCAACACTGTCTCGTAATTTCAAGTGAAAATTTAAATCCTTAGATACAATACAGGTGCAACGTTAAATGCACCTGCATTGTTACTGAAACACGAGTATTTGATGACTTGCTATTATTAAAAGTTATCAAATTATCAAAATATATTGTTTGTTTAAACAAAGCTATAAATTTTAAATACTAACCATTAAAAATGGTAATTTTCATCTCATAAATACTATGGATCGTGTTTACGCAAAGTAAATTTAAGCTGCGCAAATATTCGTTTATTTTTAGAAACATTTAAATAACGGCTGGATGTTATCTTATAAATGACTAAATTATAAACGTTTTGGTTTTGTAATTGGTTGGTGTATCTTCGAGAGATCTGGTTTTATCACTTTTAATTTCCTGCAAAGAAAAAAGTATATTAATGCAGTAATAGTAATGATTTTGCTTAAAAACTCGCCCCGCCTTTCGCCTTTAGGGATAAATTTATTGTCATAAAACCCTTTCCGCATAAAATATATATTCTATTTCGTTCCTCGTGTCTTGAAATTTTTCTTGCTGATGGATGTTTTACTTTTAGAAAGAGGTTTTTGTGAAGGTTCTTCTCGGTACTTTGGGATAATATAAATTTATAACCCTTTTCCATTAAGTATATGCATTAACACAAAGAGATAACAGATCTTATTTTTTTTTTTAATAAATGTTCAACGAACTAATACAGTTATTTTGTTTCATGAACATATAAAAATTACTGTTTCGAGAATACTTGAATGAGACGAAATTATTTACTCAGCTTTTTTAATTTTATTTTTGTGGAATAAATCAAAAGCTACACAAAGTAGATGTGATCGTTCGTTTTGGCATGGGAATGTTGTATATGTATAAAAAAAAATACACGAAAAGCAGAGAGAGCTCAATTTCCCAAGCGACGCAATCATGACAATGTTTGACCCAAAAATCTCATTGTTAAATGCGTAGACATATTTATTTTTGTACTCCAATTTACGATAGCATGTATCAGGCACGCGGAATTCGGCGAAGATAACAAATAACGGCACTCCCAAGGCTTTATGTATTTACGGTGTCTGGAGGCACACCTTGCCGTCGGGGATCCCGAGGCAATTAATTTTAATGGCGGTATATCACACCTGGACGATGCGCTCAATTTAGTTATTAACAGACCCCAGGCGTCTTCTGCTCGCCAGTAGGGAGTAAAAGCAATTTATGAGTAGGTTTTACTTGTCGTTTAATGCGCTCTAGCGTTAAAGGGACTACGCGCAACTTTAAAATTACGCTATTAAAGATTGATTTGATGAACACGCCGGTGATTGCAAATACACCCAACAAATAAAAACACATGAGAAGGCTCTAATTGTAGATTCATGCATGGTAACTGATCAACGCGAAAGCTGTTTATGAAACCCGTCTTACATATTTGACAGCTAATTGACTTTTATGCATGTTGATTAGTCAATAAAAATCAAGTTTTACTTCAATATATAATACAAGGAAAGTGATTTTTTAAATGATTTTATTGATATTTGTGCAGCGGAGCGAATGCACTGTTACATGAACAGAGAGGTTAACAATCGCAGTATGCGAGTCTTCTAGCGGATATTGCGAAATCATCACAATCAACGTTTAATTTTCGATTTATAGCATTTCATAAAATAAAACTCTCTTATTAGATATAATTCACGTATCTAAATACATATTTTTTTGATTTTATGAATGATTCAAAAATTCTAACGGTTGTTAATTTTTTCTCAATAATATTGACTAGCGGATTAGTTTTTCAAATTACATCAAGTCTGTGATTCCTATATAATTATTTTTGTAATACATTATCTGTATTATAAAATAGGCATTGGTATGTATATATTTTAAGCGCTTTGGTGTAATACGTGCTTCTTATATGTAAACTGATATAAATTTTAACACAAACGAATGATATCACACTTAATATTTATTTATCGTACTTATACCGAAAATAAAAAAGTCTTTATGTCTAATTGGCTCTTGGTTATATTATTTTTTTAAGCACTCAGAAGATGCCGTTTGCTTTATAAATATTTATTAAATATATTTATAAAGTATTTACTCCATCATTATAGATTTGTTTGGAATGTGAAGTCGAATACGACGTATTTTTTAGTATAATTGACGACCTGTATGGCCCGAATAAAGACACGTATTATGACAAAATGTCAAATCGATACCCTTTATTCCCATATAAATGATTTCTTCTCCTTTTTACGCATGCCCAGCGGTATCTATAACGTATCGTTTTATTATAAATTCATACAGCTTTCCCAGATATCAGAATATATTCAGAGGTAAATACGTTCTGATATGTTACAATACACCCGCCTTCATATTTGGTAGAAAGTCGCAAGAAGGTTGATTTATATTTTCATGAAATTCAATTACCGAAACGAAATATTACTTGAAGTATCTTTTTAAGGTTAAAAATTACTTCTCTTATTACTCAATAAGTTAAAATATATTGCATTTAAATGAAAAATATATTAAATTTAACCAATTTAAGGCAAGGGCCAAAAACTTGATAGAAAGCAATTTAAGCTAATAATTAAAAGAAAATACAAAACTTACGTATCAAGTTCAAGACATCCTGATCAAATCGATTATAAATTAACTTAATTAGAAATATTTTCGTATTGATAATAGCATATTTTGTTTCTGAAACCGGTAATACCATCTCTCTGCCTGCTTTTATTTGTACCTGATATGCGCACCAGTATTTTATTAAAATTCCTGGTTTTCTAACAGCATCGCTTAATCAAGAGTGCTTATTATAATCATCACGAAGACTCTCACACCAACATAGTACATTTGCATAACACATTTGCTTACCAAATAAGATGCCTAGTGATTGATTCAATACATTGTTTTATAAATCGTAAAAAAATTGGCGAGTAAGAATTAAATCCCTTTAATAATATTTTCCGATTTTTCGCGTTACGCGAAATGCAGGATAATATAAACTACCTTTGGGAGTAATATTTCTATACAGCTCAAGGAAATTGTTCAAGTTTTAATGTATAAAACACCCGAGGCATTCAAACGATGAATAAGTCCATTAAATACCGAACTTTGATCGATAAAATGTATAATAAGGCGTAGGTATTGCTTTATGCCGGGCCTAACTCGCTGTCAAAAATGTTTGACTTTTGTAGGCAGGTGGATTACACAGGAGTTGAAATGAATACTGGCTCAAAGGGATTGGACTAGGGGAGGCCATGTACTTCCAGGGGGTGGCTTAGGAGGGCTGCGGGGAGAGACAGGGAGACAAAGGGCTGAAGGTAGCAGCCCTCGAATAGGTCAAGGTTAGGAGGGTGAGTATAGCAGTGAACTTGACATTGTTTTTTACGGGTACATAAGAACCTTCTGGATATTAATAGCAGCGAAAATCGATACAAGTTGGTTTTTACTAATTCTGTATTTCTGACTGCTTGATTTGAGTAAGAATTTCAACAACAGTAAAAAGAAGACTATGTTCATTTATATACAGAATATTTTATTATAATCCTTTAAATACTTGTAGGTGCGTTAGATTATTAGTCGAATATGCAATATACTATAAAAGATAAAGTAAATCTGTAGGTTTTGTTTAAAAACAGTGTTGGTATATGACTTAGAAATGGCCTGAATGTATATTTTAGTAAAACATAATGCACGCTACGTTCTTAGTATGCCTATTATATATTTAAAGAACTAATTCTGTATTTCTTGTGCGTACAGACAATCAGTGTATACCTCACCGGACAGCGTGATGAAAGTTTTGATTTAGGATTATTTAATTTTAAATCGTCATACATTATTTATAAAGTGAAAAAGCAGATTAACCTTCTTCACAAAAAAAAAATTGAAATGTGAATATATTAATTTCTGCAGTGTTTTATAAAATTTTTTTGGAACTACATGGACCTTAAAATAATTTAATTTATCTGTCGATCGAATGTTTAATTTGCGAGGGGATAATATTTATAATAAACAAAATTCAATAAAACGAAGTATCATTATGATTCATGGTGTGAATTCTATAAAATAAAAATGTCAGTCATACTTTCATGGTAAGTAGAGTAAATTAACAAATCTGGAAGTTGTTTGGCAGCATCACGATATGGTCAAATGGCGTTTCTATCATTGGGGAGTGTGTTGGAAATCCCAAAGGAATCATTTGAGATTCTGGCACGATATCCATGTAGATATTCTGAGAATCATGGAGAATAACCAGTACTTATCGCCTTTGAGCCTACTCTAAGTACATTTATTGACAGTGCAGATACAAATATATAGATATTTATGTATATATCTGAAAAGTTTTATCCCGACAGGCGAGCTTAAGAATTTAAAATAAAAAACCCAAAAAGGTTTAAATATTTATCCATAAAATCATGACGAAAAAATATTATTATTTGTTATTATTTTTTGGCTATCAAATATAATACATATATGTTTATTTACTTAAGATTAGTCATTTTAGAAACAAACATTTTTGTTACCACGTAAAGTTTCATATTTATTCGTATTTCTGTGAATTCTAACTAAATATAAGCAATTAAAATAAATGTCATGTGTATTATCTTTAGAATAGTCAAGAAGTGCGTAGTTTGGAAAATTTATGTGTGTAACAATACTAAAATAAACGTTTATTTGAAGTTTAGTAAATTGAGCTATTTTAATTAAAATTGTAGATACTGGTTAATTGCGTATATAAAAGCTTTGACTTATAAAATATAACATTCTTGCTCTAATAATTATCATTATCACCACATTGATTGTCTTGTTAGGTTAATTGTTTGGACTCACAGTAGAATTCACTGGTTCTATTCCCATCCCGTGACTTCTAAACTCGTGTAATTGAGTTAATGTGTATTATGATTTCGTCAAACACATATGGATATTGCATGTGATATAAATTAAAATATTCAATATTTTTGACAGAGAGTACTTGGTGGAATTCCATTTTAATATTTTTGAATAAAATAATTAAGTGATTTTCCACTCACGTTCACGTATCAAACAGAGTTCTCTCTGTTTGATAATGCCAACGTGAAAGTTTGGCGAAACCGGTCACTAATAAAAACGAAAATGTGAAAATTCACTCAAGTATTTTTTTCAAAAATATAAATTAAAACATTGGTAATGTTATAGTTTAAATCTATGCATAAGTATATTGTTCATCCATAATTGAGATTTAAAGAGACTAAATAATACTTTGCTTTTTGCTCATAATTTCCTTATACGAAATTAATCGACTTGTAGTAAGTCCATAAAACCAATCACTACTACTGCTGCTTGAATTATCAAAACACGATTATGAAGATACTATGTACGTCCTCTTACCCTCCTAAAGATCTTTGCTCTCTTGGTAAATACACCACCCTAGATATTATTATCACGAAAACCAATACAAGCACGGAACAATATCATCAGAACGAATTTTCGTGAACCATAAGTAGCATTATTTATTAGATGGGTAAAATCAATGAGCGTTACTGTAACCGCAGTAACAGTAACACGTGGAGGGTTACAACCCCTTTCGGTATCCGGTATCTGTTTTGATATCATAATTCAGCGGTAATGTCCGGTATTTTTGTGTACCGCAATCCGGCTCGGCACGTCCGCGGCCGCCGAAAAGCTCTCCCCGAGTTGGTAATGATTATTTAAATAGGCCGTTGCAGAAACGCGACTGCCGTTTTAATGCGGTTTAAGTAAAGTGCACTCGCCAGTGGCGTAGTGCGCCGCAACACCGAGACAGCCGGGCCAATACTCCTATAAACGGTTCCATTGCCCCGCTGACTTCTATTCTCGTATTCTCTTCTGATATTTTTGGTGCACCTTTTGTGTCAGAAGACTCTCTCAGCAGTTGGCGGCGTGAGAAGCGTTTTCTTGACGTGTGGGCTGAAAATGGTTTCAGATGATACACGGAGTAACCAAACATTTATAAAATATATAATACAACAACTGTAAAGTTTATATTTATATATTACACAATTAATTTCTTAATTTCATCTTCATCGGGTGCATCTCCTTAAATGAGGTTAACGACCATCTCACCAAGTGTTCAAGGTTATCTTCAATTTAGGTAAATAGTGTGGTGGGTCTCCGGGACCTTCTACACTGAAGTTTTATAAGCATCAATAGCATCTCAAAGCGGTGTACACTTGCGACAACACAACCGACAAGTAGTTATTAAGCCGGCTACACACGCAGCGACACAACTTGCAACCGATTTGCAATTAGTTTATCTTCATCAATTCACTGAACACTTCACTGAGCATATACTCGTGCTGAGCCAGTGATCATGGTTTGCTGCTGCCCAATAGCATTATTATATAATCCTTTCCTTACTAAGCTCTGGCGTTTAGATCTGATACTAGATCCTCCACCTCGACAAGGTACTTCAAGAGCACATCCCTCCACAATCATTCCAAGTCCACTACTCCATTACCGATCCTTTACACACGCTCAGGATACAGAATAGCAGCCACGCACGGGAAGATTTAAGATTTATTAATTTCAATGAGAAAAGTAAAATCGTAATGATTAAAGTCAAACGAAATAAGCGCTCAAAATTGTTTGATGTTTAAAAAATGTATAAATATATTTTTATGTGTATTGATTTTTTTTGAATATGAAAGTTTGGCGAATAATATATTTTTTGATCAATATACTACATAAAAACTATATTAGTTTCAAAGTATGATTACTTGTACGCAAGTTTTTTTGAAATATCTATACAAGTAAGTTCACACCATTGTGTTTATTCGTATGGAATAATATATTTTGTAATTAAATTAATATAACCTCCGTCAGAATCAACAAAAGCGTTGCTTTGTTATTTTCCCAATAATGTATGCTGATGTGTGTTATTTCAGCGATTCATTAATTCAGCAGTGAACGAATTATTATGAATTCGTATTTCTGGGGGAAGTTAGATTAACAACCCTCGTTTTGCTAGGGATTATAACGTTAAACTGAAATTATAAATTTGATACAAAGCGCCTACACGAGTTTATTAATTACCAGATTATGTGTGATTAAAATTAAAATTGTAAAATATTATATATATATTTAAGTTTATCGTAATTGCAAAGCTCCTCTCTTCGGATGTCTCGAGAAAGAATTTATGAAATATTACGAATAATTCTCGGCTTCCTGGCACGATCCTTTTTTATAATTACTCGAGGATTAATTTACCGCTTATAGTATTTTAAAATTTATTTTATCCGAGTTTCTCTTCTCGGCTCCGGGTTAAATATAATAACGATTAAAGAAAAGTGACGGGTTGAACTTTATTTTAATCTTAATCTTAAAATGATTAAACATTAAATACGAAAGCTTTCGTTTATAATCAGTTCGTTTTATTTGGATTCCTTTTTCTATTTGTTTCTGAACATCATTTTAAATTGAGCAATATGTATTCAACAAACTTCAGAGTTACCTTTGAAAATTTGTGTGCCAGGAAGAAATTCAGGTTTATTAATTAATATTTTTAATGGAATTTGAAAGTATTTATGATTTTGTGTTTTAAAAAGATTTTAAAAATGGTTTTAAATTTGTATGACAGTCATATAAACCATTTTTTAGCTATACCGAGTAAGAATTCAAATAACAAAACATGCTTTCGTGTATTTTTATACTTGTTAACTTTTAACTTGAAATACATGTCATTACTGAAAGTGGTTATCTCTTATACAATTAATTTGTTTAATAATTTATTTTTATTGGTTTGTTTCAAATATATTTTTGTTACATAATTTTTTAGGTTGGGTTAAAATTAATATATTCGAAAGATAAATATGTCATTTTTAACTTTTCACTTTAATTAACAATAATATACTTTTACAGGTAAACAAATAAGGATTCGGGATGACAAAATTTGCTCGGTTAGGTTAGGTTAGGTTCATAATTGTTGTATCGTATAGCAATAACTGAGGTCCACCGTATGTGTTTATGCTATAAATAATGCACGTTCGCATATAAAATAACGAGAGAATAAAAGTTTATTGCTTGTTAGCGTGAATAACCTCGGGTCGGACTGCCCTGCCTCTACAGACACAGACTTGCTACCCTGTCGTCTATTTCCATAAAATACAACAGAGAATAGAGGAAGTGCTCCGCAGAGCTGATCGTGAAGTTCAGCGCAAATGGATTGGCACATTGGCCAGATATGAAAGCTTCTTGAGATTTTCAGCTTTCAGGCCCAAACGGAAAAGCTCGCCGGATCAATAAAATGCGACGCGGGTGAAGCAATCACCCAACGTAATACAACAAAGGCGAATATATTTTATTAAATGTTTTTTTGCAAGAGTTTGTTCACAGCTTTTTTGTTGTTGTATTTAATTATAAAAAATCTGTATTATACAAAATGCTTCAGCTAGTTGTTTATCTGGTTGGTTTTTGTGTGAAAGTAAATTGATAGAACGATATAGAATTTCTTTTGATTGAGTTTCACAAAATACTTATTACAAAAATATATATTTGAGAGATCAAGGAGTATTTACGGAAAAATCTTTGTTTAATTTATTTTAATATTTTATTACGTGTGGTTTAATAAAATGATGAATTAGTATCATGTTCGAAGGTATTCAACGCTCATAAGTCTGAAATCAAGTTTCTCAAGAGCTCTCCCTGTAAAATGATCTTTAAAAAAAGTTGTTTGATCACATTTTTTTAAAATCGATCGTTTTTTTAAATATTTGATGATAATTTATGGTTAGTACAAATAATTATGAAAAATTACATTTCGTTAAGAAAATTAATAATAAAACCCATTATTTTTTTAATTATTTCAAAAGCTACCTGAAAAAATAATCAAATTAAAAAAATATATATTTTATTATTGCTTTGAATTAGTGATAGTTTTTTTTCTCTATATAATATCTATATTCCTTGAAGGTGTCATTGAGAAATGACGACTATTTTCTGTATTTTAAGTAAAAAACCAGTTTCATTAAAGTGTAATATAAAAAATAAAAATAGTTAATTTAAAATACAAATAGCCTATCTTTTGGAAACCAATTTTTTTTAAAGATAATTGTGTTATGAATCGAATTACAGAATTCTTTCACGAAAGCGATCTTATACCCAATCATTAACTTGGGCCGTTATTTTCTATTGCAATTTTATAGCCGCTTTTTATTTGACATTAAGATGAAAAGGTCGTGTCTTGTATATACAATAACATAGAACACAATGGAAGCTAAAATGTCGGAAAAACACAAATAATCTGTCGCAAACCAAAGATAAACGTTCAATTTTCCTGAAATTTAAATGTAACCGAATTTTTCATGCAAATAATAATATCTAAAAATCAAGGTGATATATACATTAAGTGCTTATTTTATTGATAAGTAAATCGTTACAAAAATTAAATACATATTTAATTATTCATTTTGAGAAGCCTTAAAAAGTTATCAAATTTAAATATTATAAACGTAAATAATAAAATAAACTGAAAAATTATACAAAAGGAACCGCAAACAAAGCATTAACGCTCCATTATGCAAGTGAAGTGTCAAATTAATTATTCTTTTATATACTAACAATTCTATCACAGAGGTAATATTATTATCATCAAAAAGCTGTTTTTTTCATGATGTATTCTTTTTGTCCTATAAAATCATAACACAAGAGAGACAAATTAATCAGTTAACACAATAAGCGCTCCTCTCAATAAATAACAATGGAAAAAGCCTCCTCTCTTTCCGGTATATCATGTAGCGACACGGCCGTGTATCGGAAGTTCAGAAGCCATTTTGTGTGAAATAGTGTGCTCGCGATTTCCGAATCCACGAATTGGAGTTGCGCGGAAGATTTGTGAGCGGATCCGGAGAGGTCGCCAGTAAACTCGATCTGTGCTCTTGATAACACCGTGGGAGAGAAAATGACCGTTAAATAAGCCATGGCCGCTATCTGCGCTATGATATCCGGGCAATTGAGTCTAAAAAGTTACCAGGCTCCCGGATTAGCGGGGGTGTTTCATCGAGAGCTACTTTGCGAAAAGGGTGATCAACGAATTTTCGATGGACTTTAAACGATGATTCGACTTTCAGCTCGATTGCTGATTTTGTAATAATTGAAATGTAAGAGACACTTGCTTGAAACCTGTAAAATGGCGGATTTATTTTCCACATAAGAAATATATACTTTAAATTATTTAAAAAGTTTTTGCCAGAGTAGCATTGAAACTGAAGTCTTTACGTAATTGATTAGCCACAAAGAAAAATTATTTAACTACTTGTGATTAAATGTTTGCGTTTGCGTAGCTTTAAAACATTTAACGTTTCAAATTCATCGTGGCACAGTGGTTCATGAACCCGGCTTCGATAGCCGTAAAAATTTGAGTACGAATACCGCATATGTCGCATACATTGATATAGGCTTGAATCAATTACCACTCATTTGTTAAACTCAATTTTGTAATTTTATAATAAAACAATATCAATTTTTCTATGTTACATTACAATCATTTTAATGTAGGCGTAGTTCATATAAATGAAAGTAACTAGAAACTAATTTACGTTTGATTATGTAAATTTATGTGAATGATATTCGGACGGGATATGTTTTGTCTACGCTCGCGGGTTTGCCGGTTGTAATATAATTATCTTATTCTGGAAATTCCGAGCTGTAAGTATGCGAGGCATAAATTGGGCTGACAATGTCACAAATAGTCAGGACTTCTTCGTAAGATACTGCAGGAACGCTCCGGAAATTTAGCTCCTTGAAGGTACACAAGCATGCCTGGAGTGTTCCGCGTACACTCGGTATTCTTTTGTGAGATGTTGATAAAATATTTTGTAAAAGACTTTTATTAACAGGAACACGGCCTTGCAAAGCGGCGACTGTGTTGGAATATGTAAGACATTTTTAAAGGTGTAGAATTTATCAAACTAAGGCTAACAGCGTTACCCGCTGCCTCTTAATGTACTTTATTAAGCCTATTTTTATAATCTTTTGTGAATTATTATAACCAGACATGGCTTTAAGAAAATATTAATCACAGTGATTTTATACAAGAGATAATAAGCTCAGTAATTTAGTAGTTAGAATTTATTAATATTTTATAATTGAAATTTATTTAAAGCCTTCTTATTATTTTATAAATAAACATTTTTGAGATAATTCTAAGCCTATGCTGAGTCAAAAACTTTAATCTAATGACATAATTTAATTAATTGATATTCAAATATATGCAATGAGGACTTATTGTGTATATGAAACAAAAAAAATATAATTCAAAATAGTCTGAGAGTTGACAGTATCTGAAATCCATTCGTTTCCATAATTTCACGATAAATTGGTTTTGATCAAAACCTCCTAAAGTAACTGAATTCTTTAACGCTATGATTTTAATGACAGATATTTGATTTTTAAGCAGTTTGTATTTTAATAGAAAAAATAATATTTTTATGTATATATGTCAGCAAACTGTTTTACACATATATGCTATTTCACACATAAACAACGTTACGACCACACAAGAGAGTGGAGAAAAGGAAATGAAGCGTCAACATTGGAAATCCACCTTTTTGAAATTGATTTTTTACCCCAACTTTTAATGTCAGAAACAGATGTGCACCACTTTGTGAGAATGAAATCTTGGAAATGAACCACTTTCACTATAAGATAACTGGACGCCTACATATGTGCTTAACAATAATTAGTATTCAGTATCGTTACTTTGTGAAGCTCTATATTATGTCATGAAGAACAATAGGATTAAAATCTTAATTGTTCGTTTATTTTTACTATACAATATGTATCAATTTATACCTAGAATTGTTATTGCTTTGTCATTGAACACTCATCATTATCTAGTCTTTTATTAGAATCTCTAATTTCAAAGTGTTTGATTTTTTTAAACATTTTTTTTCTTAAGAGTTTATGTTAAATCGAAATAGAAATTTAGCTTGACAATGCTGTCATTAACAAATCTGCGAGATTTCAATATCTCCATGGGTTCTCACAGACCTCAGTGAAGCTTTTAACGGATATACCACCCGAACCGGTATTACGTACATCACTCAATATATTTGCTTCTGAGGCGTACAGTTATCGTTCCCATTATGTTATTTGACAAAGCCAACAATTTGACAGAAGCCTCAGACAGCGCGCTCCAATTACTGGAATTATAACAGCCGAGAGCACTTAGAATACAGCGCTTATTATGTTATAATTCTATTGAAGACAAACATGGCTGTCCCGCAATCTTTGCATTGTACGTATCTGTCGTTATTTTCTTTACAGCAGACGAGTGGATTTAAAAGAGCTCGCAGATCGCAAAGCACCGGAAAAATTCACCGAACTCAAAAGTTACTATTAATGGACTTTGAAGCGTCCAATTATTGTGAATATTCTTCTCTCTTCAGGTGCCTCCCTTCAAAGGAGCTTGATGATCATCACACTGAACAAGTCTGTTCATGGTTTTCTTAGGGTAAATTGTGAAGTGGGTCCACGGGTCATTCTACCGCAGTTTAATATTTGAGTAAAAGTTTTTTAGATATGACATTTCTTCTACTGCAGAAACAAGGTGCTTTCAGAATACAAGGAACAGAATGGGGAGAGCGGGGGGTGTGTTACATTTGATATCAGTATTCGAGAATCGTTCATTTAAATAGTATTTTACTGAATGCATAGAACGTAAATGATCATTTGCAATGATGGTTTTATTGGAAAACATGTACTTACTTGCTTATGAGCGATAAAGTGGGGCACTTCGTTAGTGTACCGCTGGCCTCCAATATATAAGTGTTTTGTTAAATAAATTCTTTTAAGAAAATAACAATGATATACATTCTTAACAGTAAATCTTTTCATCGTTACTAAGATCTAAACACGAACTTTATTTCAAATCATTTAGTTACAATAGTGAATTATATTTTTGGCTACAAAAATATTTATAAGTGAATTTTTTGTTACGTCTAATTATCATTATTTACAAATATTATAAATTGAAACACAATGACAGTAAAAATAAATTTCATTGACATTGAAAAGACATGAACGTGCTTTGGTTGTGTAACGAATTTAAATATAATATCAGAATTTTAAAATAGATGACCTCATCTGTTTTATAAACATATAAAGGTCGTTTGTTTCCCAACTCCGTCTAATCAAGGTAACGACCCCCACTCATTAAGTTTCCGTAATTAAACAGAACGTCAGTATATACGATGTCTACTGGTCAGAACTTTCACCTGGAAAACAAATGGTTGGGTGATTTTTTGCTTTATTTCTTCGTATCATGTAAAAAATCATAAATAATTCCTTTGCTGCTGATTTGAGTAAGTTGGTACATATTCACTACTATTTGCGACTTTAAATTAACAAACTAAAGAATCAGATTTTTTCACACATAAAATTAAAGTATCATCTAAAAATGCAGAATCCCATGCCAACAATAAATTATACTAGTACACACTAAATACAGAATATTTATTCAATGTCTTAGTGACACAAAATTGAGTGAATTGTGGTCAGTCAATTTCATGCAGTTCATCGTCTCATCCTTTTAATACGGCAGAAAAGTACTTGGATGAAATTTCAGCCGCCGTCGCATCCCGCCGAAGTGTGTACATTTTCTTAGAGGGTCCTGTGTACATGTTTGTTTTCGCCGGGGACACTAAACAAACGAGACTATTCCTCTAATAAAGATGTGGGTATTATATGGAGTTTGTTAATAAAGGCCCCGCGCCGGATACTCCCAGGTCTAGCGAGGAATTGAGATAAGAAAGAGAGGCCACTAACTCGGATTTTATCTTCGCACTTGAACGCACTACAGATAAAATTATATTATATTTTTCGGATATTATTACATCTTCGAGAGATTTCCTTTAGTTCGATAACCCTGCTGAGAAATAAACTGATAATTTTTATCTTTCAGAGATAAACTATTGATTACTTAGGAAAACTCTTTTTTTTTTACTCGGAATTTCGTCTGTACTCTATATTTATTGAGAACTCAAAAGCTCACTTTTTTGTGAGAATATTATATTCCAACGGAGGAGCTAGGTAAAAAAAATATCAAATAATATCGATATCATGGTATGTGTATTATTTCTGACCCCACCCGGAAAACGACTTATATATTTTCATGAGACTGATAAAATTAGAAATTGTCCTGAAAATTTTATTAAAATTTATCGAAAAATAATATGTGATCTCTTAGCTATTTTGCCAAGCATATTTTTTTAAAATTTATAACACATAAAGTACAGTTTAATTTTCTTAAGTAATACTATCTAGGCTTCATTATATATGTAGGTATATTTTGACTAGTCCCAAGGCATTAGAGAGATTATGTATATGCAAAGCGAGTCATCTATGTATTATTAATTTGAATTTATATCTTTAGGCAAGATTAAGTTGACTTTGGAAGGTTTTGGTACACAAATTATTAATTATAGCCTTGATATTATTTATTTATAAAATATGTTTTGAGTCACTGATAATCAAATAATATTCATTAATTTTATTTCGTATCTTATAACTTTATTCTGTTTTAGACATGTTGACGCTAGTTCTTGAGCCGTTACTCTCTATGCTGGAGTAATTTTTGGTGAGACTCAATAGGCTGTATTCAACAAGGAGAAACCCAGGTGTTTTAAGGCTTATATTTATTTTGTTACAGCTCATTTTAAAGTCAAAACGTTAACAACGGATGGTAGAAACTGATGATATGGTCTTAACTTTAGGTTTTATATTTTGTAAAAATGTTTTCATATAATTAAACCATATCCTATGAACATGTTATGATTAAAAATACATCATTTTTCTGTGTATGTACGTTTGTTGAAAAAAATTTGATGAAATATTACTCAGTTTACCACACATTGTTGACTTCATAAAATAACACATAGTAATCACAACACAATGTTATTAATAAAATTATTTTTAATATACTGCGCAAAATTTTAAGTATGGAGTAAAATTTACCATAAAAACGTACAATTTAATAAAATTTAATATTTATCTTCTAAAGTAATAACTTGCTGATCCCTAAGTCAATATTCCATAAAAAAATACGAGTAAATAATTTCCATTGAAATTACCATGCTTTGTTATTTTATACTTAAGAATGCACTTTTGATTAAGCCAAAGACATATTACTATATTTCCTTTTACTTAAATTAATATACACTCATTGTCACAAATCTAAGGTTTCATCAGTGTGCTTGCTTTGAATTTCTCTGTATAATTTTCCGATCATGTGGATAGATAAAGCCATTGTCTTGTAAAGGAACATAATGCGAATGTGTTAACTGACCCTGTGAGCTAGTTATTGTGAAAGGGTCACATAATACGCCCTGAAATTCCCAATGTCTTACAAAATAGAAACTAACACTCATAATATGATAAAAAGTATATAAATAGTATTATATAGTGATGTATCTAATATTCTCCCCTGGTATTTAGATTACTTATTCAACGCTATGTTATAAAACTTAATCCCATAAAGCGAGACATTTAAAACATTCACGTGAATGTTCCATGTTAAAAGTTAATTCGGAAAAATGTGAAATTTTACAAGGGTAGTGACTAAAATAAATGGTACGTAATACTGAATGGTTTACTTAAATTGTTGATGAATGTTTTTGTTTAATGGGGACAAAGGAAACATCACAACTTTAAAACTAAGCTCTTTTATAAACGTTATGTAGCAATACATCCTTTAAGATACTCGTATTATAGATAAATATATATATTTTTACAATAGATGCGTAATATTAATAAAAAAAACTATGTCTGTTTTTAATCTCAGTGCATAATAACAAAGTTTTTTAGATGGATTAAAAACGGGCTTTTAAGCCAAATTATCTGAAATTAAAAAAAATGTTAAAAGTTTTCATTTACAATTGATTCAGTCTTTGTTTTTTCTACAATGTATATTTAAAAAATGTTTGAAAAGAAAATATAATCTTACTCGCAAAATTTTAACCAGGTTAAAATTTTACAATACGTATTGTTATAACAAAAATATATTCCTTTATAAATAAGGTATCAAATTTAAGCACTAAAATTTTCTTGTTACCATTCTAACATAAACATTCAATATATAATTTAAGACATGTGAAGTAGAACACATCAAAAATAAATGTACTTATTTCAGATGTTATATATTTATATGTCTATAAAATCGATGAGATAGTAACAATGTATAGTAAAGTCTAATTTAACCCCAAAGTACTTGTACGAATGTTTTTTTAATATTTAAATTTATTTAGTATAATATTGTATGTTGCATTATCATGTAGGAAGATCTAAAAAAAAGCTGTACAAATCTCTGTCCTGTTGAGGCACAGCTGTAACTTGTTGCTCTATTCTATATTCACATTTGTACGCAGCCCTGTTAATCGATAACCGACCCTTTAAAGGACAGCGATAAATTTGAGTGTCAAAATGCTGTACAGATTTGCCTCGATACATCTATAACGCTACAAAAGTAAACAATATCAAATAATCATTTTCCGCATAACACATTCAAACAGCAGGTACCTTCGTCAAAACGAATATTTCAATATCCGATATTATTTTCAGCATCCCGATGAACCTTTAATACCTTCATCTGAAAATGGAGCATGAGCTTCATATTTTATAAGTTATAAATGATTTATTAGATTTTTGATATGTTGGTTGTATTGAATCCCGCATTGTTGTGTTGACCACTTTGGAAAACACTGTCGTAGTGGAGAAAAGTTTTATTTTTTGTGGGTTTGATATTCGGGGTTCAGTGTGGGCTGGTGGCGGGGGCTCGGGGGCTTGGGGGCCCGCCTGCGTGCCGCCCGAGCTGCGGCCGGCGCAGGCGCCCAGGACGGGTTCAATACTGGCACAGGGGTGGCTGGGGGTGGCTGGGGGTAGCTAGGGGTGGCTGAGGGTGGCTGGAGTTGCGGGGGGTGGCGGGGGAGGCTCCCGCCCTCCCCGCCTGGCCGCCCTCCCCCCGCCGCGGCCGTGTCAGAATATCCATACATCTCCCGCAACTATTGCCGGAGACACACGAGCGCGTCTCCTCGCGCTGGGAACTTACTCCGACGTGATACAGCCATTGGGCATTTTACTAACCTTAAAAAAAAAAAAAAGCAACGCAAAACTCCGGACAACCGCGACCCTGATAGATGTTGCGTAAATCGGTAACATCTATATAGCATGCCGCTTTGGAAAATGCGCTATAAATGCTGGGAACGACGAGCGTTCTGAAGTACTCACTCCCTGCGTACTCACTCACACCCTCGGTGCGATCAGCGATTTATACAAATCGCACAATAAAAAATATCTATATCATTATACTCGAAGTACGTCTCAATGATTTCGCTTTTTGTGAAATATTGACAAATTCTCCGGGACGCGTTTCTTTTGTGCTGCAAGGACACAGGAGGTAGAATATTTGGCATTAGTTCTTCTAGCATCGGCCGTAACATCCCCCGGGCTGTATGTTCTGAATACAAAGCTCACTGCCGTGACCATAGGGCGTAAGGAGACCCTTCTGGAGAGATTTTCTTTCTTAGAGTAACCCCTTAAATATAATGAAAAAATATTTGATTATTTTGGGTAGGAATTCAATATTTTTTTTACCTGTTTCGCAAAGCTCGGTTATTATTTAATATTATAGAGAATAATAAAGTAGAGCTTTCATAAACAAAATAATATATCAAATAAAAATAAATAATGCTCGAATGTATTTTTTTTGCATATAAATTGTACCTGTTAAGTACACCGTTGGTTTTATAACGAGTTTCTATACAGGAAACTCTGAAAACGACTATCTGTTTTTCCAAAACCTCAAAGTCATGTAAATTTAGTCTTTTTCTGTTTTAAAGGGGGCTTGTCGTTAAAGCCTGATTTATATGCCGCTTAATTATCGTGCTAAGTATTTCACCACCGCTAATTAATATGGAAATGTTTTCAGCTATCTATTAAGTTTTTTTCTTAGAAACTTCAAACAAATTAAAACCCAACCCCGCCTTTCTCATAAAACATAAGGAGTACTACAAAAGTATTTTCAATTTGATTAATTAACGGAAAATAAGTTTGACACTTCAATTATCCCGGAGTAAAAGTCTATTATCAAATAAATATATTTTTTAATTACAATGGTTCATCCGTTCTTTTCCAAAAACATATATAACTAAGCACTAAATAGTTATTAAAACAATATATAAATTATGAAAATAATTACTTTTTTTATATTATTAATCTCGGTGTATTAAAAGTTCATTTTTTAAATTAAAAAGTGACGCTTTTTATTTTGAAAGAAGATTATTTAATTATCTCCCGTAAAACCTTGTTTAATTAAGTTTTGAGGGAGGTATTTTTTTTTCTTTAAATTAGGTCGAATATTTTAATCTCATGTTCCGTACGAGTGGCGAAAACATGTCGAAACTGCCAAGATGAAATTTGGAGCCTTCTCGGCGGAAAGGCCGCTTCAAGAAGTTAATTAGGGTTCGTTTTGGATTTTTTGTCGTGGTCTCCTGAAAATTAGTTTTTTCTCCCTAACGGCGGCTTTTATCTATAAAAAATATATACACGAGTCGATCAGAGAGATTACACGACTTCCGGGTTTTTGCCTTGATTACCCCGTCCACCCATCAACTTTGTAATCAATATAGCCGAAAGAAAATTCTCCATCAGAGATTATTTATCAAGGATGTAATCTACTGGGCATTGCGTAACTGTTTGCTATTAATGTATTCATGAATATCTGAACTGAATGTCATCTCAAAATATTGAATATTTTTCAAAAAACTTAACTAATCATCCCAATTTTTAAAAATGTTATATATCAGATAACGGCAAGGTTTATACGGAGAAAAACTCTAAGTTCTTGAAGAAAAACTTTTGGACTTCAAAAATATAAATCATCCCAGTCATACTTTTAAAAATGATATGTGTAGTGAGAAGAAACAGTTTTTTTGTAGATTCTGAATATTTTATCATTACAAGTTAAAGTACCCATAAAAAATATAGATTATTTAAAATATGTTGTGAATGTCGTTTTATTTTTGCATATGACGAAAATTGGGATATTTTGTATTAGTACTATTGATTAATCATTTACATCGTCTTATTAGTATTTACTATATTATATTAATTATAAGCTATTTACGCGGTGTTATAATAAAAAAAACATATATTATGTAAGATAAAAACGTAATGATGTAAACCCTACAGGACTAAAGACATTATTTTGAGCTAGCCACTTATATAAGCAATGCATGATTTTCACGATTCATTTCATAAGTTGCACGAATCACGTACGCGTGTACTTATAAATTTAAAAAAGTTCAGTTATGAAAACGAAAAATATTTAAGGGTGTAGAAAACCCCCGTCTTTGAACATTACTTTAGTTTGTCAGGTCAGTTATTTTATGTGGCTGTAAAATATGAACCGTTTTGAAGTAATCATCAGAAAGCTCGAGGAAATGGAGACGAGGCACTTCCAGAAAATGCTGGCTACATTGTAGACAGAACACGTGACAAAAGGTTTTACTGAGATGCCGTAAAGCCAGACAAGTCCATCAAATCAAAGTTTGTCAAACGTCAAACGGTTTACTTCGTATTACAAATAAACTTACCCCTAGAAGTTATATCTCAATGCAAAACAAAATGCCACAAGAACTTTGCAAGAAAAAGCTTTATTTTCTGATAACAATTTTAATATTTTACTTGTGCAATTTAACTTATCAGAATACATTTCCAAGATTAATTGTGAATATAAGCAAATGACGGCTAAAATACATCCTAACATTGCAATCTAAGTTTAGCAGTAGAATGTCGTTTTGATGATTTTTAATTTTCTTGATTTAATTCTCTTGTTTATTTCTCGTCCATCAAGATTGTAATTTTTATTTTTTATTCAGAATCTAAAAGAAAACTGAAAGCATCGAGTCCGTAGCCTGCTGTTACCTAGGTAATATAAGATCTAATCAAATATACCATCCACATAATATTTTGTATCTTTCTCTTATACATTTCATATTATTGTTTTTTGATCTCTCTAAGGCCTATTGAGTGCTTGTTCTGACGGAGTAAATAATTTAATAACAAAAAATGGATGTAAATGTATCATTTTTTGTAATCCATCTAATGTCATAGCTGGTAACACCTTTTATTTCACTGAAAATATTTTATAATATGTCTACGTTTTGACAGTAGATTTAAAAAAAAACTCTGCTTTATGTTATACATAAAATAAATGTATTTTTAAAATATTTCACTAACAAAGCAAATTTCCTAATATACAGAATTGGTGATTGGGCGAATTTAGTTAATATAAGATTAATCATAATTATAAATATTTAAGATTAATTTGCATGTAATTGAGATGCAAACGATGAATTTTCTCAAACCATCAAACTTCTCAGAGGAAGTTTTAGAATACCATCAAATCGACTATGCTGTTTATGTTGTGAATCTCCACCATCGCGTAGTTGTAAGCTGCGCTGTTACCTTTGGAGAGAGAGCTTCGCTCTCAAGATACCTGTTCAGTATTCCGCTTCAATTTGCTCCTCTTGTATAGGATTTCTAAATGTCAAACTGTGTGACGTACTGGTCGGCTTTTGTAAATGGGATTGTAGCGCTTGTGGTAAACCCAGACCGAGGGGGCTCAGGGATAGTACACGTGCGAATCTACTACGTGAAGAATATTGAAAATACAAGTAACCATGTATTATATATGGCAGAATTAAATATACGACTTTATCAAAATCCAAAATCTGACAGTCAAAACTAAAAAAATATTACATTACTAATCAAATATGTTATGGAACGACCTTAATATATGAAGATTACGTAAACGCTTTTGATGTCCTACTTATTGTTAAATCTGCTTCTTATACATGTCTTGTTTATTATGTATATTAGTATTGTGATGAAAAATTAGGTCATGATGTCAATAAACCATGGTTTGAGTGGACCTGGTTTAGCAAATGACCGAATAACATGGCTGTAGCTGGGAGCATAAGCGGGAGATAAGCCAGTGATGAGGCAGATATAAACGATAATTGACAGCTGTGGTTAGGCCTGATTAGTTATAACTGTGTTTTTTTTTTTGTATCCAGAATAATTACAAAATATGTGTGTCAGAGAGGGTTGAGATCAAAAAAGTTTTAGAGCTACGAAAAAAAATTATATCGGCCTGATATGATCGCCCAAAAAATATGTTTATGCGGTAGAGATTATTTTGCGTTAATATTTGGTTTTATAAAATAAAGCGTTAAGTTAAAAATGTAAAGAAAATTGGTTTGGAAAAACTACATCAATCATTCGAATACTTCAAATTATTCGTTTTACCTTAGTATTTAATGATACAATTCATGAATAAATGTCGAAGAAAGCTCTTTATAAATTTATAATAACGATATTATGAGCTCAAACCTTTGAATTCTAAATTACAATTCTTGAGCACAAGAAATTCGGAAATTTTCAGTCGAAACAGTCACCATGCCAGCGAAAGTAATGCGATCAAATAAATTATTCAGTAAGTTCTAAAATCGTACGTCAATCGTTGATGATTACAAAAGTTTATATAATTATTAATATTTTATATTCTAAGCAAATTAACAAGGAGTCCTAGCTGTGTGTATTTATTAGTCGAATCAATAACAATGCTACTATAAATTCCGAATAAACCAATACGGTTGAAATCACTGCACATTAATCAATGTCGTCTTCCTCATTGAATAACAGATGGCTCAGAAGCATCGAGGCATAAGAAAGAGAGCAGCCCTTCCCATGTATCTACCGAGCCCTTCTGGGTTACATTTACATGGCACCTGTTGCACTCCTGGAGGTACATGCTCCCCTGTATGAAGGTCGTGACAAGGGCACGAACTCACAAGGATAGCGTCATTTGCAAGTTAAATTTAAGCTATGTTTTTTGCGCAAAGAAATTTAGGCTAAGTGGCGTATAGCGAAAGTGAAAAATCAAATTTAGCGTCTAAGGTGAAAAATATAAAAATATATCAGTATATAAATAAACTTGCTTCACAAGAAGCTTTTGACATACTTGGAACTTTATATATATATTGTGGGGTGTTTCGTCAATATCCCTTATATATTAAAAATAGATTGCTTTTTCATTAAAAAGCAAATAGATTCATTGAAAGTTATTTAAGAGGAGCGCGCACGATTTTTTCATTAATCTGCTGCAAAGAGTATATTTGTATGTAAGTAGATTCACAATGCTTCATTCAAAATTTCATTACGTCATGATGTCAATCTGAGATCGAGTAATTGACAAGTGTTTTTTTTACGATTGTTGTTTAACAATTTGTATATAAGTGTATTTTTACATATTTTAGATATTCTTAAGTCAAATGGTACAGTACGTGTATCCAAAAAAATGTGAATACAAAAAAATGTATTTTAATAATATCATAAATTGGTTTGAGCCTAGATAATGTGTATTTATCATTGGATTATCAGCAAATGAGACGTAGGTTTTGGCATCTATTGAAATATATTGGTCTTGGATTCTTGGGTGTTATTCGAAAAAATTCTGAAGATGATCTTAGTATGGGTATCAAAATGTTCGAGTACACAAACCTTGAAGCAGCTCAACACCAGAGAATCCAAATCAACTTCAGACATAGGTAGCTCAATATACAACACGCAATCACACCTGAGCAATGTAAAACAATCCCAAATTGTAATGTAAAATCTCAACAGATAATTCCAGACACGAGTCATATATTCTGCGCTTACCGGGACTTCACTAGATTGCTGTTCACGTGGGATAAAATTAACTGTCAAGGAATATTGTGGAAATATTACATTAAGCCCAAACGCCCGTTCCCTCAGATATATCAAATAATTCTCACGTAGTCATTGTTGTTTTTCTGGGTTAGCCTCCAGGCTTCTGGGATTGATTTTTATTTGGTTACTTCTTTATTTATTCGATATGTATGTAGGCCAAATATACCATTTGTAGTTTGTTATTCCAGCCTATAAAGTATTGGACGCTAAGTATAATTAATAGTGTGTAAAGAAACTAAATAAAAGCCTATTAAAAGTGTTATTTGTTTTTAATAACGAATAACCAAGAATCATTTCCGTAATTATTTATATGAACATATTTAGTATTTTTTTTGCCTTTCATGATGATCTTCAACAATTGTGGCGTATCGATTGAGAAAGAAATGAATTCATTTTATTATGATTATGTATTGAGTCAATGTACAAAGAGTTATTAAATCAAACTTAAAAACTTGTGATTAAAATTATTATATTTCCAAAAATATTTTTTTTACATCAATGGGGATCATATATGTACGCTGCTTATTCAAATATTACTCATTTGAATTATTATGTTAGTATTTAGTTTATAAATTATATTAATAAGTAAATAATTTTGTTTTTACAAATTTTTTATAAAATAATTATTGAACTTACTTATGAAACACAATAATAATTAAATAAATAATATTTTTTGTTGAGTTCTTGAATTTTTTACAAGAGTGATTTTTAACGAATATTTTGATCCCAAGCAAAAATTAAATAGTGCTGTAAAAAACGAAATGCTGATAAGCGGCATCTGTAACATAAATAAATGTATCATAGCTCAAATTATTTGGTACATTTCAGGCAATAAATTATAATATATGGAGCGCTTGAAGAAGAAATGGATCATATTTTCGTATCCTTTGTATTTTTTGCATATATTTTGCTAGCCGAAGTACATCGCAATTTTTTTTGATTTCGCTAACCCAAATAAAACATGTGAGATTCTCTGCTTGATATTACAGAATTTATGCAGTAGATTTTGAGATTTGAGACCGTATATTATTTGATGATTTTCTGGTTTCTAGGGTAATGAGCTGCTTGAAATTTTCCGAAGAAACCACAATATCATCGAATAACAACGATTGCCAAAACCTGATCCGTTTATTATGACGATGATGATTGTTATAATGTTATAAATATGAGACTATTGACTGTGATAAAATATATTTACCAAGAAAAACGTATTGGATCTCATAGAACATTTTCTTCTCCGCTGGTTTTATTTTCACGTTTTCAGCTTTATGTACATAATGGATTTGAATAAGTCATAAAATGATGGATTACTTACTTAGTGTTTTGTGTCAGGAATTTCACGAGAATTGTTTTTATGTATAGTCGCAATCCGGAAAAGAAGCGTTCGTATATTTATTTTATGTATTATGTACATTTATTTTTCTTTGCCATTATAAAATATTATTGAAAATCATGCACTCAAAAATAAGTACTATTTTTAACAGTTTTGGTGAAATTAGGTTTTGATACCTTAATCAAAGTGTCTTCTTCTTTAGGTGTCAAGTGTCAGGAAAAGGTGGTGACAATCTTACTTAGCATGTCTCTATTCTGGGCCAGTCTCATTAACTCGGCTGTACCCACTGCCGCAAATTCCGCACCCACGTTAACTGTCTTTTTCAATTCAATAATTGATAAAAACTTTTTAAATTTGTCTTTTAGCTTGTTACAAAACGTGTAAATTAATATGAACAATCGTTGGTTTCAGTACATTAATTTGGACAAACGATTTACAAGTATAGAAAATTCACTACCCACGATTAGACACGCATAAAAAAAATTAATTATTCATCAACATAATTACATCAATTGAATATTACAAACGATCGATTTTTCTATCACGGCCGTCCTTAGTGTATATATACATGCATACTGGAGCTCGCGACCTTCGGGTGAACGCCCTGCACATTGCCCGGACGAAGCTCTCTAAATGTTACAGCCGTGAAATCGATGGCGGCCTCATGTGGCGGAGAAATATTCCGCAAACATAGTTGCATCGAACAACGGCGCTTCCCATGAGAAATCCCATAGTAACAGTGTCTACCTCAAGGAGCTGAACTTTGAAAAATTGTTGCGGTGTTCAGGCGATATTTGTGACACCGATATTTTCCAGTGACGTGCCTTTTTATTGCTTTTTGCAATTTCGAAATGGTATATAACTTATTAAAGGACTCTGTTGAATATAACGTTTTTGGTATTTTTTCACGGAATGAATATTGCCTAAAATAAAAATATATATTTGCTACCTGCAGCGCTAAATGTAATCTAAGAATGATCACTACAGTAAAACGTTTTACTTAAAAAAAAACAATAGGTGACATGTTATTTTCTCCCCCAAATACAATACACGCAAAGTTACAATGTGGGGAAGCACAATAAGTATTTAAAATTGTTGACACGCTGAGCACTAAGTATATTTTTTATGGTCGCAGGACAATTCTTTAAGTACTTTTTAGTATTTTGACATTTTGCATTATTTGTTAAAATATATTTTTTCGATATTGTCAGTTTAAAACGAAAAACCTTTTAAAATTGAACTTGATTTCTTTTCTAGAATATTAAACAATATTTCACCAGGCTATTTTTATAATGAAATTATAAATTACTTGCCAACTGAGAGAACGAGAAATACCCATTCGACTTATAAAATCAAGATGTTACACCCCCAGTATTGTTTATTCGTTACAAAAATTGTATGAATTTTAATAGTGTTAAAATTTATCAACATTAAAGACTAACTTTCTCGTGTTAAAGAAATTATCACAGCTGAAAATCTAACCCAGATGGTTATTTTTACACAAACGCATTTTTTCACCTTCGTGTTGTACTATAAAAGAAATAGAATAATTTTTCTTATTAATGGTGACATTAATATAATAACGATTGACATTAATTTTAAAATATCAAGGCGAAAATATAATCCAATGCCAAATTTATTAACTTTAAAAATCTTCGGATATCTATAACATAACAGAAAGCCCAAACATATTTATTTTGCTTGCGTTATAAATAGTGCGAGTAAAAAATATAAGTAGAGAGTTTTTTCAATTATTTAAGGCAACTGTGTATCGTTTAACAACCTTTATTTATTGGAATAGTTTGTTTTGGGGTTGGGCATGATTCAGTATCAACTTCGATGATTCGTCTACGAAAGTGAAGACTTTTCTACAAGAAGTCATAAAAACGAAAATACATGTGCTATAAGATGCCAGCGTACCATTCTGAGATCCAGTTTGCTAGGTTATTCGTGTGTATTGTGCATTTTACTAAACTTGTATGAAGCCAGTAAACTTGGGTTTCTTTAGTGTTGTGCTACGTACGAATTTTTGTTATCCAACATTTTGGTGTGGCATGATGATGATGGCAGAGATGGCTTTAGCACCGAGACCAAAACGTTGGAAGACAAGAACCACCACGCAGCATTAAAACCGAGAAATTCCAAGTTCATCTTATAATAATGGGACCCAAACCCTACGAATACATTTACAAATTGTTTGTAAACTTAAGAAATATATGCGTTATTAGTAAAAACGTAGTTTTTCAGAATTTTAATATTACACCACAAACTTGTAGTAGTTTTTAAACAATTGCAGAATGTATATTGATTCATTGAGTTGTTTTTTTTTTTGGGAATTGATTATACCGGAGTGAGGTTTCTCTCGTTTTTTTGGGCATATTAGATGCTTTGATGATCGTTTTAAAAATTAGTGTCTTTTAATGATCACCTATTAGTAATATTGTGAATATGCTATGGTTGTGGTGTGCGGATATTTGCTGTGGCGGTGCCCTTCACACTAAAAATAAGTCACATCTTGATAGGCTTCTCCCCAGATAGCACTATCTGCCGCAGTCACGGTTTAAACCCACGAGATTTCTGATTTAACGGTGACGGACATTATTTGGGGTTGTAGTGGGGTGAGTGCCCATTTTTATGTAAACAAACCACGCAATTCCTTAGCTTTGGATTACATCACATGTTTACGTAATCATGATACTTAAAAAATACATACGGTCTGGCGGTTTCGGATTATGATTTTTTAATATCATGGTCGATTGTTACATATTATTGCTTCATGAAATTCAGTACGTGTGGGATGATGATTTTTTTTCACTGTATATACTTAGTGAGACTCCGAAAAGAATATAATACATCATACACATATTTTTTATCGTGTTAAACACAGGCCCTAATTCCCAAGGTTGACAATATGATGTTGGTTTCATTTATAATTACAGGACTGAAATTAGTCTACTTTTATTTGTATAAACTAAATTTAAATAAATTTTTACAGGAATAACATTTAAGTGTAATATTTTTTTTTTATTTATCAAGATTTAATTTTTTTACTTACGGTCATATTTGCACGTATTATTATTTATTTTTATATTAATTTATTCGAAGTCTTTCCGACATTTGTGCTTATTCAATTTATTACAGATTATACAGGTGCTAGATATGTTTCTTTTTTTAAGTATCGATAGATAAAATAAAAGTACGGGCATAAATCATTTTGTATTTTCCGTAATTATTGATGACGAGAATACATGACCCGATCTTTTAAAAAAATATTTTATGCATGTGGTGTAACTTGCTTTATTCTATCGCGATTTTTTTTTCTTTGCAGTTACAACATTTTGTGAGTTTTAATTTAATACAAAAAGTATTGACTAGAATGGTTTAGCTTCAATATTCAATACACCACCAGTCTAGAATATTAGGGTTACGTAAAGAAATTGACGCAGCGGAAGTCTATGGGATTGTACAATACCAAGCGAAATACAAAATCCATACTCTGAACCTATAAAATGATTTTCGGCCTATACGGCTCATTTACTCTATTTGATCATTTAACCACCAACCTTATACAAAGAGCACATTCAAATTATAATAACATTGTTAATGTACTAGAAATATTAACGATATTTAGCGTGCATATTATGTAAGAATGTTTTCCTACTTACATCCTCAGCATTCATTGAATCCCAGTAATTAGGTTAAGAATCCTGATAATTATAAAATCAGGATACTAAGAGAACATTTTTTAAGAGACACACATTCATAGACATACGTCTATGAATAATCGTTGATTAAGACAAATTCACTTATAACGATGACGGATCAGAGGTGAAATGATTTTTTTTATATTATCATGTGATTGTATTAGACATATAACCCTAATTAATCGGTACATTATATTGGAAAGCTTTTCTATATACCTCGTGGGTTCTCTATGCTCTGATATAATATGAAATTGGGTTACCCGGAAAACAAAAAAATTATGAGAGATCATATAGGATCACTACCTCTCAATACGTGAGGAGCAGAAACCGGATACACCTGGCTTTCTTGATTCAATTATTAAGACAAATTTACTGTTATTTATGACGGACTAGCGTCGGAAGGTTTTCATAAAACATGACAGTCTCCCTCACATATCAGGGGGGCCAAGCGCCCAAGGGGAGGATTATCTTATTCGAGAGTTTCTTTGGCCGAAAACCGTCAGAGAAGGTTATTAAAGAAGACGCAAACGTAAGTTTCTTGCCAGTAAATACCAAGTGCGTAAAAAAATAAGGTAGATAGCAGTATTATTAAATCTAGAGTTTTCCATTTACGAATTTATGTACTCGTAAATATTGAGTATGTTGCATTGTTAATAAATAAAAAAAAAATAAACTCATTATATTTTATATCAAGTGTAAAACCAAAAATTAGGTTTATTGAAAGGATAATTGCGCTTTTAGGTAGCAATGGTCTACTAAATAAATTTATTATTTTTTATCATAACTCACTTTAGATGATTATGCTACCTTATTTTTCTAAATTAATGTTCATCTATAATTTTAAAAAAGTGCATTTTTATTTAACATTAAATATGAATTTGATGAAACTTTAAAATTGATTTTTACAATTGAACTACGGATTTAAAATAAATTCAAAATTAATAAATTTTGATTAAAGCTGCTCGTTTATTTAGAGAACTTACGTTGTCTTAGACTATTATTTTAATTAAAATTATCTATATACTATGTAATTATTCATCAAAAAAATAGTAAGAAATACTACAGAATTAATAAATATTCATTTAAATGTAACATATTTTTCAAATATAAAAACAAAAAAATCATCCACTCGTTACCATTGATACTTTTTAGGTTAATTTATATTTTTAAAATTTGTAAATAACTGTAAGAGAAATATAGTTAATTAAATTGAATATTTATAAAATAAAACAATGATATTATTTTTTATACAATAGATAATGGTTTAAAAATTGTGCAGTAAAATTTAAAATTTAAATTTGATCTCGTACAATATAATTAATATTTTCATTATTGAGAGAATTCTGAAAGGAGTCTTACGGCATTGGGAATCTTCCAGTAATCATTGAAAATGCAGAGGCGTTTATAGTTATCCCCTCCCCAAGACAAAAGATACTTTGACGGGAATAAACGATTGGACAGCATCCAGAGATTTCTACGCCTACAGCAAAAACCTGTTTCTTGTTCACATAAGTTAATGTTATGTAACAAAAAACCATTTTCATTAAATATAGAAACACCCTTATCTCTCTGGGATGCGAATCCGGTAGCAGCTGCACCAGAGAGGGAATTCGTTTATAAAAAGTAATAACAGCCTTTTCGGGACAAATTTTAAAATTGGATTTTAATTTCAGAAATATAAAGCCTATTGCTGAATCGAGAATAATTGGTTTCACTTGTAAAAAAATTAAATGAATTTTGTTTACTCACGAAAATAATCGATATTTGATATAGAATATAGTGTTAAAGGAGATTTTTTAGTATCAGTTTTTTCTTGAGGGTTTTTGAATAATAATACGGAGTTATAAATCACCATTGCTCTTATATCCAAAAATACTCTTTGAGCTTATAAACGGAAGGGATCATCTATAAATGTCATGTTTTCATACCATTAAAGTGTTTACTACTCCTCAATCTACCAATACATTTTTTTGTATTTCGCCTATCTAAACAAGGTGTTTAAAATGGATGTTCAACTTTTCAAATAAGACTTGTATTAATAGAGTTTGTTCGTTCTGTCGCATTTTATTTTGTCGCATATTCAGTTGAATGGTTTTTCCAACATACACGAGTAGCGTCATATGAGCCAGAGAGGGCGCAATAAATACCATCAATAGAGATAAGACGCCTATGGAGTCCATGAAAAAATTGCATGGTGTTGTGAGATAAGCGTACCTTAATGTATACCTCATATTGATCACTAAATGCCAAATGTAATATCATTTTAAATCCCATGTTATTGATTATTGTACAACTTATAAATTCCAAGAATTGAAACTACATAGAAAAACTTTCAATATTTCAGAAGCTTACTTGTGAAATGAATTTGAGCTCTGTGCTTGAAGAAAAACTTCAGGTTTTCAATCTTTTAAGTCAAAAAAGATATATTTCTTACGTTAATTTATTTACATCTACAAACCTCAATTATATCCCTAATCCAAGAAGTAGCAGGCTTTTTCAAAATCAAAATCAATTCTCAGCTCTAATAATGAATACTCAGGTGCAATGGGTGTGGTTTTAGCGCATTAGATAATACAATTTTTTGTCAAATCAATGTTTTTATTTATATATTACATGTTTTTGTGCAACATGACTTTTTAAATTTTGTTTAATGAAAATCCTAAATATTCAAAATCGACCTGACATAGTATGACTGCGCTGAAAAAAATCTGGATTTCTCTAAGACTTATGAGACATTAATATGACTCTATAATGAAATAATTTAAGTTTGAAACTCATTTCAATTCTCGATACAAATATTATTTCAATATATTTTTTGGTGTAGTTTTTATTATATTTGAAAAAAAGGGAATATAACCAAACGATAATACGTCTACGACGGAATACGCATGCAAAATAGATTTTTTTCGAAGTGGACGTGTATAAACACCGCACTGATGTAATCCGAATTGTTTGAATAGAAACGAAATCCTTTGTGTCAAGAGTTTTGTCCCTTTCCGGTGTCACAGCCTCCCATTCTAAGTTGAATACTTCAATCCATTTTTCCTTCTCGCTTCGGAAGGTCGAACGTCAAAAACCATTACTTACTTTCCTATAAATATAACGCTGATTTACACAAAAGATAATACGTATTGGCGTCGTTAAAAAATAATATGAAGATATTTTCGCATTTAAGAGAATTATTAAATTATTAACGTAAATAGCATATAATTCATAGTTTTTCTTACTTTATAATATATATATTTGATATTTCGTAACATTTAGGTATCATGTTTTTGCTATAGGATTTTATAGTCGATTGCATTTCCGTTTAAATTATGAAATAAATTATACTCAAGGAAAAAATCTAGAAAAAGAATCCCTCTGCAGAAAGTACGACTGAAAATGATAGACATTCATATATAAACATGTTTCATAATAATATTTCGTGATGTTTGTTACGAAAAAAAGGATAGGGTATTTTTTCTGTACGAATGTATACATTTATAGAAATCACAAAAATAAATATAATTTATGATTAACTAAACATCATCTGTATCTTTTCTTGTTTTTTGTGTGTATATTAATACATATATATTTATATATATATATATATATATATATATATATATATATATATATATATATATATATATATATATATATATATATGTAGATACATACAATATATAACATATACAATAATGAATAAATTTCTGAAATTAATTTCAGAAAGTTTCATTTTCATTTCAACATTCAAAGATGAAACCAATAAAACAACATTTCTAAAGGAAACGCTTTATCTAATGCCTTGATTCTCTGGGGGAAGGTACAAAAAGGAGGGTCATTTTGGGACCAGTGGACCCAAATAACGGGAATGGAAAATAAACATACAACCTTCCAACTGAGACAATAAAAAATATAATGAAAAAACCATGGACCTTAAAAATACATAAACGTATTTCGTAGAGATAAATTTGAATATTCTTTTGAGATGTTTTAGTATGTGCCATATGAAGTGATTGGATAATAAATCAAGTACTTGGAACCCTTTAATTAAGCTTTCATAATTAGGGCCTTGTTTAATTTGACCGCAAATTTCGGGTACGTCTTTATTAGAACGTAATGAGACAATTTATTTTGGAAGGTCTGCCCACACTTTTAAGTAGGAATATGGTTTTCATGGGTCAGAGGGGTTAAGGTTGCCTCGAAAATTTTCCAAAAAGACGGAACTAATCGAGGCGGCAAATAAACTCTCGCCAGATGAGGGTTGGATAACACAACTTCTCCGAAATGGCGATCTTTTCATAACTGCGCGAACAGGCATCGGCAAGCGAACAACACAACGGTTTCAATTTATTTCGTAACGAATTGTTCTCCGTTCGCCTTTCTTCATGAGCACAATACAGTTTTTTACGTCCGCTGTGAATAAAATTTGGTCCTTTTATATTACTTGACAGGTCTACGCTTTGGGAGAAGTCAAAGAACGGTCTTCGTTTTGTCAGCATCTGAAAAAATCCATAAAATTCGTGTTTTTATTATTGACTTTGTCGAAAGCACAAGTATTGTATTTTCTCCCAAATAATTTAGATATGAAAGCATGTTTCATCTTGTTATTTAGAGCTGTAAGCCTCACAGTGCTTTGTAAATATTAACAAGATGAAATTCATTCATATATATGAAAGATATGCGTCGTAACATGGCTTTGCTTACTTAGTGGATTATTTGCGCATATTTAGATTCAGATATTTATATATTTTTACATTTGTGAATTTGGTTACTTTATCGCAGATTAGCCATTACTGAACAGTACGTTTATCTAAAGCAGAGCTATGTGCCGACGTTCAGCACTGAATGCTTAATTTCCATTGTAAGTATCCTCAAAGGAAAAACCGAATCTCGCTTATCTCAAACGTCACTCTATATACGATTAAAGATCACGAACAATTTAATCTGTTAAAAGCCTCATTCAGGGAGAGACCACGGCAAACCTTTTTGGTTAATTGGGTTTAGATGGAATGTTAGCATAGCACACGAATTAAATTTTACTTGCAAAGTAACATTGCTAATTTACTGATTTATACACAGTTTCCTGAAAGAAAAATCTCCTTGCGTCAATTTGAATATAGCTACGAAATTGTAACGCGTATTTTGGTAATAAAAATATAAATTTTATACAAATCTAAAAATATTTCTATGTGATGAAAATTGTTAGACACTTTGACCGCATTTCCGAGACATCAAGCGGTAAATAGGTGACGTAAAAACTAGTCAAGTGATTAGAGAATTTAGAAGAGCGACATATGTCGCTGACAAATTAACACGTCAAGCCCTACAGAGCGCTACTTCATCAGCTTTACGATGCCGCTACAGCAATTGTTAGTTCAATTTCAGCATCACTGCCGCATAAGAATCAACTTTAATATTATATGAACCGCGTATAAGCGCCCATTTTTATGTGAAAATATAAGAAAACTACAATAAGTATTATAAATATGGCGGTGCGTGTTGGCCGAGGGAAGAAACACGAAAATATTGGTCTCCGATGTCCATTAGAAGCACGAACAAAATAAAAAGTAAAAATACACAAAAACCGGCGCTAGACTAGAAGAACTTTCGGCGCCTCTTTGTGCGTCAATTAAATAATGAAAACAAATGCTCTGTGGAAATAGGACCCCTTGTTTCTTCCCTCGCATTAGGGGAACAAAGCTTGAAGATGATTTTGGATGCTGGCGAGAGCGGTTTTCAGCGACATTTTGCGCTGCGTATTAATTCCCAGGGCGTGGAGGTTTTGAATAAAATATTAATACATCACTCTAAGTGTCGATGGGACGGGTAATTAATATTACGAGGCACTCGAGTGTAACTGACTACACGCCTTCAATTGTCCACAGGTGGATTATTAATAAGGTACCTATTAAACCGCCTCGTGCTCCAGTGGCTAGCATGCTCGTTTGCCGCATGGAGTCTCCGGTTCCGCGATTCTAAATGCTTCCAAATGCTTGCCTATTTGTCTCTCATTTTGAATCTTCTTGCTTGTTAATTCTTCGATTTTAAAGTATCTGAGCTCTAGTGTCTATCGCTTGTGAATTGGAGTTATAATTAATATATTGCTACCCTAATTATATCACAGCACAAATTTATATCTGATAAAACTTCAAGTACGTTTTCTTTGAATTTACAGCTAGCTCAAATGGGAGACATCTTTCAGTCGTGGCTGTAAATTCTGAAAAGAAATAAATGTCTACGTGAGAAGCATCGTCTTGTAAAATACATACTGTAGAAAATAACAAAATATACCCATTATGTTTCCCGCAACTGATGTCAAGAATTCAGATATTATCTACAAATTATGTTTATGAAAAGTGAATTATATAAACAAGTACGCAGTTCCTTACAGAAAATATATGCTAAATGTATAATAGATCTCAAAAGACTTATCGTTCTCATTCAGAGTGACTCTGAAGTTGGATGGCATATAAGATATGCGAGGGGGAATTATTTGAAGAACAAAAACTTGATTCAACTTAACAGACTTTGCACAATGTTCTAAATCAGGCGATAGATAATTTTGCGAGAAATTCGAGATGGATGTTTCATGGACCCTTAATAATTCAAATAAGTTTTGGCCCCCTGGCTGCCTTGCCATTATTGCTTTTATATAAAGCTTTAACCGAGTCAAATAATCGAAATCAATTGCAGTAGTTTATACAGTGTATTCATTATAATAAATACCGCATTCATTAATTTACGAAAACGGCACATTATCATATAATTGTATTCAACACTTGCGCAGCGTATTCACTAAGTTTAATGCAAATATATAATCAACACGTTAAATCAGTTTCTGAAAAACTTGGCTCATATAGAACGTATGTCTATTTTTTGATTGGACGTCAATAAGATGCGTATTTATTACCCATTACGGGTTTATTATATTATTACTAATACGATTAGGCACATTAGTTCATACATAGAAGATGATTAAAAGAAACTTTCAGAAAAATATCATCGTGATTTGTGTGGGATTTGAATTAGAATTAGAATTTTTAACAATCATACTCCTACAAATGAACCAAAGTGCCAAAATTCTCGATAAACGGAAGTGATTCGTTAGTACACCGGCCATGTAAGTCAGGGGATTTGGGTTCAAATCCCACACAAATCACGATGATATTTTTCTGAGAGTTTCTTTAATGATTTAAAATAAACTAATGTGCCTAATCATATTAGTAATATAATATAGAACGCAAAAAAGTGTAACGGTATATATTGTATGAACTGTTTTGGTTTAGTATTTTTTTTTGTTTGATGCGTAGTTTACGGCAGGTATTTACTAGATTTGGTGGGGAATATTGGCAGATCGGGGTCAAGGAGTGTGGCGGAGTAATGGCGGAGGCTCGGTGTGTCTCGGCTGGGGAATGTGCGCCGCTGCGCCGCGGCCACCAGGGCGGCCACCAGGGCGGCCACCAGGGCGGCAGGGGCGCGCGGAGGTGTCTCTCGGAGCCACTGCAGACGGGAGGCTCGCGCGCGCAGCCGCCTCGCCGGGGGTGGGGGGGGGCGGGCCAGCCCTCCAGTCAGCTGACTGGGCGCCGCGCATGCGCCCCCGGCCGCCCCTCCGCCCCCCCCGCCCGAGTATTGACTTTTGAGTAAACATCGCCGAGAAATTTCCGCAATGTTTTTTTATGCGACGGACACAAAAATCGAAGCACTCTGCACCGTATCGATCTAGAATATCGATAACTTATGTTTAAAAATATTTATTTAATTTTTTGTTTTTTGAGTATTTATTGCGCTTTTTTGGTTAAGATTCAGGATCGGCGATGAGTCGTCTGCGAGCGGCGTGTCGATCTAGCGATGGCGGTTTGTTTCCGGGCTGGAGACGGGATTCCAGGGAGTTTCTGCGGGGCGGCGTGTAGCGCAGACACGGCAGGGGGCGGGCCCGGGGGAGGGAGGGGTGGTTCCGCAGCGCGGGGGGAAGCGGGCCCGGCGCTGTTGGCCGCCCGCTCAGCTGTCATTCGTGCAAGAACACGCGCCGCGCTCACAAGTCCGCGAGCGAACTCTGTACCGCGCCGGCTGTCCGAACCTCCACCGCGAATAATCTCTCTCTTCCCGGTCCGCGAGCTCGGCCGCCGAGAGGCAGAGTCCCAGCAGGACCGCCGCTCCCGAGACCAGGTCTCGGGGCCCGGCGAAGGGCTGACCCCGCGAGCCCTTCGACATCGGGGGCCGCAGACCCCGCGAGACCCCTCCCGCGCTGTCGCCGGAGGGGCTCACCGCGCCGCGATCGCGCCTCCGCCGATTCTCTCGCTAAATCGTCCATAGACCCGATCGTCTATCCGGTCGTCTCCTGATACGTCGGGTTCACCGAATAACGTCCAAAACGCTCCTCAATTCGTAGACTTCGCTCGATTTTCGAGCCGTATCTTAGTGATTTTTATCACTCTTTACAAATCGTACCACTCTAGTCCCGTCTAGTCCGCCGCGATCATGGAGGTCCCCGTCCCTCCCGCCGGGGAGGACAAGCCGGGCTCCGCGAAGGACGACGACAGGTCCGTGTCGCTGGGAGCCGAGCTGAGCCTGGGCGCGCCCCCACCGAGCCCACTCACCGGCTGCTACCTGCTCATCATCGTAGGAGAGCCGCACTCGATCCAGCACAAGGACTTCATCCTCCAAAAGCTGGCCAAAGGTAGGTGTCCCCCCTCTTTGATCTGTCATTGTCTGTGAGCATTATAATTTTGACATTTACCAAAATTCCATTTCGTAAACAAACATCCTTATTAATGTTTTCATTTTTCATTATATCTTAGATTTTATGTTATTATAATTTCTTTCATAAAATTACGATCTTTGGATATCAAAATCCTTCATCAAATGCATGTATAACGATTCTGCGATTATTTCGTCCGTTATCTTCAATGTTTGTACGTTTTATTTCGGTTAATTAGGAGACCATATTTGAAACAATTCGCATGTTAGCGCTCGTATAATTAATGCACGCCGCCGAGCCATGCGTCATACGAGCAATTCTCTTTAGTACTCAGACAGTTTTTTTCGCATATGCTCCCTAAATACACACCCACCTACTTGAGTTACATTGCAAGCCATACATACGCGGTGGGGCGACATAGCGCGAGGAAAAACACGGTAGACGCAGTTTTATTACCAACGGGAATAATTTTTTATTACTTACATTTTGTACTAAGCACATGCTGAATGCTAGATTTTTTAAGTTCCCGTCGAGGTATCAGTGAGATCGATAAGGCAATCGCTATCGATCCCGGTGATCGGCGCTACACCAGGATTACATAATGTTTCAAGAGCAAACTTTCGGGCCAAGCACTCGGCACACCGGATGCGGAAGTCAGCTCCCCCCGGTCAACAATTTCAAAATGGCCGCCACCCGGCCAGTGCGCCGGTTGTCAAGCAACGCATAAAGATACTACCTGCCATGCAGCGGGCCTGCATTTCTTTTGATCATTGAGATTATGTGCCATAGCAAAAGAAGATAATTCCAGTTCATTTTACATGCAAAAATTATCACCTGCATCGAAGCACGTCCGGAGTCGATCTTGGTGTTTTTTTTTTTTTTTTTAATTTCGGTAGACCGCGTTTTGAAAGAATAACGATAATTTGAAACTCTAATTGAGGCCTTGAACGCGAGACTCCGGAGGCAATAAACTGAATGAGAATGCAAATGCCATCGCTTCTGCCAGCATAATACGGTGCATTTCGTCTCTTGGTATATTTGCTCAGAGCTTGGCATGAAAAACATCTGCGACAGCTCAACCCTTTCAGAGGCGTGGACCCTGTTAAGTTGACACATTATTACGTCACAGTATAGTAGATTAGATATTAAAAGAAACACGTTACAATGCATTAATTTTGCTGTAGTAAGTTTTCATGATAGAATCAAAGAATATATTTCCGAGTTTCAGGAGTTCAGGCATGGAATGCAGCACGACCTAGAATCCGCTTAATTAGTTCCTGTACAGATTTTCATCTTCACGAAAGACTTAACGTCAGGCTGCTGAGTCAGAAAAAATGCTGATTCGTATTGGCGATATATTGGCGGAATATCGCGCCGGCCACGGTCTACCGAGCACGAGACATGCTAGCATTGCTGAAATATGGCGCAGGCTCTGCGAGGTGCTGGGACTTGGAGGCATTCATCTTCGCCGCTCGGACAGGCCGCATATCGAACGATAAATGGTGGTATCAGGTTGGTAACGTTGAGTAATAACCGCCGGCGAGGGCGAGACCCACGCCGGGGAGGTTTGTTGCCGTGCGAGGACCTATTATTTATAGCTGATGAACAAGAGATCATCACGGATCCTGTAACGAGCGTAACTTATACTCGAACAGCGCTTTACATACCCACATAAATACTAATAAATTATAACACCGTACACTGTTGGTCCGTCGTGGTATATGTTGTTTAGCAACTCTACAGCGGTTTCAAATACGCTGTTCAAATTTAATCAAGCGTTTTTTTTTATCAACATTGAAATGGTAAGTAAAGTACGCTGATTGTGGGAAAATAAACTATGATCCCATGCACATCTTCGGACATAATATCATAATTATGTACGTTTTTTTTCAAAATATTTTATGAGCCACAAAAAATATATAGCTTAAAATTTTACAATATATAAATTTTTAATTGAACATTATCGCTGTTCATTTAGGTATATATTTTTATTTAAATACAACGGTTTAGGTATTTATGGTATTTGAAATTGTATTAATTACTTTTTAAGAACACTGGTGATTACTTAAAGTTTAATGTAAACGAAAATTGATTGATATTTTAATTAAATTAACGTGATTCAGTGTATTTTGGAGTCAGAAACTCGGGGGTAGTCTCCCTTTACGAAGATGGACGATAATGAAATATTACAGTTTATATATAAATATCTCAACATATTTCACGGGGCTTTGCATAAATGGTATATGACTTCTATTTCAAGTTGCTTTGACAGCTACAGTCTAATAAATCAACTCAGCACGTCTTTTATTAAAATCTCAGTATTTCTAGACTGAAAATTCCAAGACTTTGCCATGAAACCCGTTTTCTAAAAATATGTAATATAGCATTGCTTAAAATTCGGTTCAACACAAAAGGCAACATTTTTAATAAAAATCTAAAGACGAGACATCGAATATGCAATTTATATTTTAAAAAAAATCTATTCAAAATTGATAAATTAAGTAATACATAGTCGTAAAAAATAAACAGTTTACAGTTTTATTCTTATTTTAGAATATTTAACAAGTTAACTAATATTATTATATATTAATATTTATAAACTTTATTTATATCAATGAATTATGAAAAAATACTGAAAGAAATTATAAAACAATAATATAATTGACAAGAAATTGCTTCTGACAATAATAAAAAAACCTATGTGGTTAGAATATGAAAAATTGGACTTGAAGATATATTTTTATCTCTTGAGTAGCATTATATTTTCCAATACATTTAGATTCACATTTAAATAGACTATTAAAACATATTAAGGCCTAAAATACTTACTCTTTTAAAGTTTCAACTTGGGGTTCTGAAAAATGCGTCTGAAAAAAGAGGTTGTCGATGCCGTCGGCTCCGTGACCCGATACATTTCAGCTGTCGCTTTCAGTAATCAGTACCTACGTTATCAAGCTTTTTTTTCATTTAATTAATTAAATAACTGGTTTTTCTGAAAATATATTCTTAGGTCCTAGATATCGATTAATTGTTTCCTGTTAATCGCTCATTATAACAATCTATCAAGCTTCCAAAAATACATCACGGTATAAACGAATTTACGCAATGTGCGCTGTATTTCAGAATATTATTACGGATAATTACGCAGAAATTGATTGTAATCGTAAAAAAGTAAAAGTGGACAAAGGTCAACACCCTCTGGAAAATCTTTATTTTCTGACTATAAACGAATTGTAGTGAAATTGATAACGGTTTTATTGTACCTGTAATGAAGTAGATAAAAAATCAGCTTCAATCTTTACAATTTTTTTTATTTTTTATTATATGAACTACATTTAAGCCTAAAGTACTACGTTTGCGACGATAATTCTAAAAAGACAGCGAACAACGTCCATTTGGCTTCATCTTCATGCAATGGTGATAAACACTCTTCGAATTTTTACAAAACCATAAAGGAGGAATGGAATCTAAAGCAAATAGTTTCCACAGTACCATGAACACAATTGCCAATATTCTTATGGTTGCCGTATACTGTAAAAAAATAGTCTATTTATTTAAATATTTATTTTTTTGGTCTTGGGTCTTGAAACTCAACTTTTTACAATCAAATTGTACTAACAAAGGACCTTTTTGAGATTTGATACTTATTTCGTTTATAAATTTAAGTAATTTAATGTTTCAGTATAATTTTTTTACACCTAATTCACAGTTTTGCAAGTATTTGCAGTTTTATTGAGATTTATGAAATCAGCCTTGCAGATGTCCTTGCCATGAAGTTTCTTATATACCTGGCAGTCAAAGAATACTCGCCATAAATTATTATTTTTATTATAAGATATCCATAGTGAGTTTCATTTTCAAGATATTATAAAACAATACCATAATTTGTAACTCTTATGAACCCAAAAGATTCAAACGAATATTTCTGAATAATGACTCACGCAATGCATGATTTGATCTGCTATTCTCATTATACGTTTGACTTTAGGTATTGATTATTTAGATTAGATAGTGCTTATGCAATTTTCCGACGGTGCCATATATTGAAAATAAAATAACAAACAATTTTTATAAAAAACTATATTCCAATAATTTAAGACTATATATACACGATTAAATTATCATGTTTATTGTTTTGGTTAATGCATAATTTGTTGCAAACTAGACATGTAATATTTTAGAATTCAAAACAAGCAATTGAAAAAAATGGTAATCAGCATCATAGGAAATGATGCAATATATATTTATATTACAGTTACGACATCTGCATTGTATTTATTTTTTTAATGTTTTCAAATGTATAATTGTTGTTTTAACATGTTATCTGATCAAATTGAGTACATATACGTGTTTTTGGAGAAGATTGAAGTCGCGTCTTTTACCGGTTAGATTTTTGCGCGCTCGGCACGGGAGTCGCATCAGGGTATCGACGGAATCATGGTGGTGTTATGTAACGATTGAAAAAAGGATGAAACTGTTAAAAAAAAAACATACTTAAACGTAGACTCATTTGCGCCGACGCAGAGCGAGCCGCGGAGCCGACCAATCGGGGACCGAGAAAACCCGCCTCAAAGGAAAACGTCCGCAGTCATTACCATTTGCTTTCGTGACATGAAATTCTCCCAGGAATTACGAGAAGTAAACCAAAGTTTCCAGGCTGACATAAATTAACATTCGGATTGTTCGGACCACCAAAATACCGTATATAAAGATGCAAATTCATCAGGTGCCTCCGAGATCAAAAGCTCTTAACGAATCAAGGGAGTCTACTGCTGAAGTCTTAACATTTCCAGAACAAACTTGCGGTACTTTTCTATAAAAAATATGTGCTATCTTAATAACAGAAAAAAATAAGGGCTTTTCGCTTATTTTTGAAGGTATTATAATACTGCAGCTTGGTTTCAAAACTGTTTTATCGAGATACCAATCGTACTGAGAATCAGTATCTATTGATTTTATATGATAACATAGAATCACTTGGGTATGGTTTATCTGTAAATTTTCATTTTTTTTACATTATGTTGATCAAACTGGATGAAATTCTTATTTGACGCATTTACGTTAAAACGGCGCTATTTATATTTAATATATTTATTATTAATAATTTGAATTAGGTTTTGTATTATTTGAAAGTATTTAAGCCTTTGCTTCGGATAAAATAGATGTACATGTAAAACTTCCGGTAATTAAGAATTTAATAGTTGTTTTTTCACGTGTCACGTATTTAAAAGTTGTAACGTACTCGCTGGTAGTGAAAATATCCCAGGACCCGTGAACTATCTCTCCTAAATAAGGTTAATTGACAAAATCCGCTCGGTTTATTATTAGCACGGTCAATAGGTACAGCGCATGCCGAGCAATTTGAAGACGGGCTGGCTGGCATGTCACTGCAAAATTATATTTTCGGAATATATTCACATAGAACAAGAACACGAATTATATATTCCAGTAGCAGGCACATCAAAGTTGCCGTCGGCACTTTGCGATCTGAGCAAACACTAACCATGCTATCTATTCGAAGTGTCAATTCGCATGTCTATTCTTGTACAGATATTTCAATGTGTTCTCCAAAAGTGCATGTAATGAAGACGCTAAATACACGGCGAATCATAATATTTGCGTAGTCTTCGTGTTGACATTTCCTTTTGACATTTACTTGTCCGTCTCTTGCAAATATCATTCATTATAACAAACGCCTGTGAGTGCATGTCTGCAGTAGGTCGCTTAAAATAATATCTTCAAAAAATATCCATGTTCTCGTTGTTTTAAATTAATTATTTTTATTCGACTTTCAGACGTTTTTTTTCATTTAAAATTTGTTTTTTAATCACAGGCATTAGATACCGCACAAATGTTAGAAAAATCTTCAGGCCTTTCAATAAATATTACGACCTACATTAAAATAATTTACGCCGAATTCCTATAGTTAAACGAAGCCACTCTTTTGCTGTAATTTTAATTGATATTGGCGATGAATAATTGTACCACTAAATCTTACTAATTTAAGTAACAAATCTTATTTTTTGAAGTAGAATATTGTTTTAATTAAAAAAATATATTTCTATTTTAACGTCTCTCTGCCTTAAAGTTTACAATACTACTCTGAATGCGCATTCGAGTCATGGTAGGTTTTAAAAATAATGAACAAGGTTTAATGAAAGAAAATTGGCCTTAAGCGGTATCGGAGTCTGTTAAGACGAATAATGTGAACAAGATCAAGTTGCATTATGATTACTGTAACATAAGACAAGTACAGCCTTGGCATTGATGTATAGGCTGTATTGGCATGCGACAAGGAATCCGGTTTGAAGACACCGCGAATGTATAATACTTATATGCAATCGATGAGAAACGTACCTATCTAAGCAGTTTTATATTCTTCGGGTCAGTGTGTCGCTTTTCATCGTAGGGTTGTTATATTTCGCCTTAAATATTATATTATAAATAAAGAAAAATTTAGAGAATTTTGGTGTCACGTTGGTTTTCAAATAGATTGATAAGTATATAAATAATTTCAACGGATCGTTATAAATTATTTAATAATGTATTTTTTTTCAATGCGTCTTTATTTTTTCTGTGATGTGATCACGTTAAATATATTTTTATTCCCCCTACACATTTATGCTTTATAAAAACTGATAATTTCATAATTTGATTTTGAATTTAATTGAGGTTGAAGTAGATTCTAGTCGGTATTGCTTTCAAATGGATAGATAGTAATCTGTTTGAATTGCAATGCTCTTCTCTGGCTACAATGGACCGCGACTGCCAGCAACCGCATGCAAGCGAACGATATTGACATGACGTTCCTTTAGAAATCGGTGGCTTGCAAAGCCGTCGTCACCGGCGGAAGACCAGAGTAACAATGATAAGAGGCGAAGACTGGTTGGCAGAGGGATCTCCTCTTTCATCTTCAATAACTTTCAACATTCGATTTATGGAAGGAAAGCTGGATTTACGTTTATCAAAAGCAGTTTATCTGCATTGAATTGTAGAACATAGCTTTTTGAAAATTGTGGGTATTTGAATGTATAACACATATATTTACCCCAACTACTAATAACATAAGTAATATTAAATATAAATATGTTTTAAATTATTGTTTTTTTAGAAATTTATCTGTAAAATAACTTGCCGACGGGAACTAAATAGTCTGCATTTTAATAAGATTTATTACCTTATTGTGGTCTTAGATATATTTTTAATAGAACAACTGAGAATAAATAATCTATATCAAATAAAATATTTGATTTTAAATGAGCTGTGTCTAGAGAAAACATCAATTACCTGCACTACACCTGCAGCTAGCGTAGAGATGTTCATTAAATTTTATTTCAGCAGTAAGGCGTTACATTATGAATAAAATTATAATACAGTTAATTGCACTATACGCTGGATTCATCAATATTAGAAGCATCCATTCGTTGAATTTTTGAAACCGAAACGCGAATAATTATTTTATAAGCATTAATTTCATCACTGAGCAATACATCAACTGCTGATACAGACCTTCGTCGGACTACGTGTGTTCCGGTCTTGGATTTGCTTACAACTCCAGACGTGCAATTCACGTTACGCCGTCTGATTATATATGATTTTTTTGCAAAAGATACATCTGAATAAGCTAGTAATATTCTCAACATAATTTAAATGAATATTTATTGAAAAAAAAAAAAAAAAACTGAGAAGCGAATCGATTGAATTATTTTATTTTGGTACAAGGACACTGGAACTGTCGCAGAGGTTACCGGAAAAAAACGGTTAGCCTGTTGTCTGTCCGACGCCCGTCGCAAACGTGCGATATTTCATTTTTATGTAAAGAAGCCCGTAAAGTCCGCCGTGCTGGCCTGGTAGTCTCGCTAGGCCTCATTAGTAAACGAACCACTCGTGCCGGCACGAAAAATATATTTTAAAACCAAGAATAGACAGAACAATGACAGACACCTGCGATATTCCATATTAAACACCGACAATATTTCAGTATGATTATTAAACGAAAAAATAAAAAAAAATGTAATTTCACAATAATGAAACAATATTTTATGAATTTCATTAAGTATATTATAATTTTTTTTTAATAATAACAATTTAATAAAATTTCTTTAATTAAAGCAAAATATTTTGATTGAAGTGTTTAAACAGGTTAAAATAATACCTCAATCAATTTATTTTTAACATTGCCCTGCTTAGATTTTTGATACTGATAATTATTAATTGATAGGAAAGACGTGCAAAGCGTATTACCTTAATCGTAAAAAGTAATGGGTAGGTTTTGTATCAGGTTTATATCCGAAACACGTTTCCCCTTATTATTATAATTTTCAGTATACTTCGTATGCGTAATAAGGATTCCGATTGTTCTCCGTTGTGCCTATTTTCGTAAATAGACGTATGATAAATAGGCAAGTACGTATATAATCAATTTACAAGAAACTCATTTATATCTCACTTTGTGCTGTCTAGAGTTTTTTTAAATTAATTTTTATATGCAATTGAATATTGCATATGAGAATAAAAAATGTACAAAAATAAATTATTAAACAGAACTATTATTAAAAAAAATAAGATATGGTTGGGTAAAATTATTAAATCAAGAATTGAAAAATGCAAATAAAATATTCGTATACAGTTACTTTTTAGGTGACGCCAAAAAGCTTTAAAATTTTTAAACATATTTCTCTTAACCACGCAGGTTATAATATATTTTAATAATAATAAATACCCACATGAAAACACATAAAATAAATAAACAATCATATATTAGTATTTTCGCTAGGTTCATTGCTATTTTACTGCCTCGATAATGGGCCAACAATAAAACCCAGTAGCCAACCGCAAGAGCCCAATTGACACGCCATATTGGTCAAATAACCAGCTTGTGCACAAAAAAGTGCTTTTGCCAGAGAAATCGCGCGGCCATAACGAGCTCGGGCAGGTATATACCTAGCCAGACCCACCGGCATCGTTAGGGAGAATAAACTATATTAACATATGCCTAGGTATACTCTCAAGAGTCATACAAATGGTATTGAGAATCTACTGTCTCACTAGAATTATTTTGAAAAGCAATTTAAAAAATGATGAAGTTAGGGGGATTTTTCAGCATAATACACTGAAATTTATGCATTGCAAAAGATACAAACAGCACAAGTAACATAGAAATAGATTGGCTCGTTGGCTCAGCGATTGGCTTGTTAGCAAAATGGTAAGACCGTTGAATCCTGTCTTGCCCATGTCCTCCCACCGTCTCGACAGGAGAATACTGCTTCATTTAGGTTGAATATTTTAGTGTAGGCATTGATTGTGTCGGTATCAATTATTTTTATCGTAAAATAACTTGAATTTCCATGTTGTAAACCTGTAAGTTGTATTTTAATAGGACTTCGCGTTTTACTGGTAAATGTTAGTAACGATTTATACGATACATTTTGTCTCGAAGTAACTTGTCTATAATATGGAAAATAAACCGTTTTAAATAAACAAATATTTTTTTACGCTTACTTCAATGTAGTAGATGTAGTTTTAGTTGTATCAATAAAATTGATATTTTTTAAATTATAAACCGAACTTGTATTATTACAACAACTAGCTTCCACATTACACGAAACGGTGTATAATTCTTAATAGTTTCTGCTCTTCGTATACACATACGTAAATTTTTTTTTATTGTGATCATTGTCTAGCAAGAAATAACGTGGAGGAACTCATGCGTATAGGAAAATATGTATCACGTGATTATGCCACATTAAAGCATAATTAGAATAATACGCTGTAAAATATTTATTACTTTTATGGCAACCAATAAACATAATGATGTATTCATACGTTTCAAAGTGTCCCTCAAATGTAATTGAGTTAGAATGATTAAGATTCTCTGTTCACCAAAATCTGCTTATGGTGAATAAATTAGTGAAGAATTAGATAATCATCGTTTTTTGGTCCTAAAAATCTTTCTCCGATATGAAATTACATACAGGATTTTTTTAGGTATACTCTTAAGTTAAATAATAACTTATTGCTCCTCGAAACTACTGGCTGATTTTCTTTTCGACAGAAATATTAAAAGCATATCTGAAAGACAATAATAATTTAATTTTTTTTAATTATTGAATCGGAATAAGTGAAACTCGAACGATAAATAATAAAAAATGTGATATTTAGATGCACAAAATGTTTAATTTTTATAATACTAATAAAATTCTAAAAAGAGATTTATCTCAAAGCAATAAGAAATATAGTTCACACTAGAAAACTCATAATGCCTCTGTATTCACGAACCCTTTTATTTATTTACGCCCAGATAAGAATTCAATAAAAAACCACTGTGCAAAGGTCCGAGTCGGGTGAAAATAATAAAAATATTTTTTTTCGCATATAAAACAAAATCATGGAATTTACTGCGGAGCTGAAAGATATCTTTTTTTTATCGTAGAAACCCATTTTATTCGCTATAAAATTTAAGACGTGGCACTTTGTATGTGCGAAGGAAAAATTATGTTCAGATTTTATGTTGAGCAGCTTCTGCGGGCACGGTAAACATTTCTTTTCGATCTCGGCGGTTATCGAGCTAATGGCGGCGCGTTTTTGTCCCGCCGAGGACTCGACGTCCATGATGGATGAAGCACTCCATCTTGTTCTTCGCCGATATCATTTTCCGCGAAGAAATGATGAATTACCGCGTCCGCTGCGAGACTTCCTCTCACCGTACTTGAAATTTGTATTTGAAGCGGGACATGAACTGTTGTTTAAAATGATCGAGATGTGAAATGTACTTTTAGAGTACTTAATTGTGTCTATTTTAACACCAAATATAAATGATCAAACCACTAGGAAATTACAACTTTTTTCGCGAGCGCTCCCGCTTTTCACACTTGATAATTTATATTTGTTGCATGAATAAAGAGTATTGAGCCTATCTTCCGTATTTGTGATGAATTTTTTTCTGATTCAAAAAATATATAATATTAGTCTAAATAACTTCTAATTCTAGATTATTTTTTACAATAAATGTTAATTAATCATACATTCAATAAAAAGATTCAGATAATACGTTTCTTATTTACATAATTATGTTATTCATTTCGTGATGATAATAACTAAATATTCAATATTTCTGACAGAGAGTACTTGGTGGAATTCCATTTTAATATTTTGAATAAAAATACTTGAGTGATTTTCCACATTTTTGTTTTTATTAGTTGACCGGCTGTTTGATAATGCCAACGTGAAAGGTTGGCGAAACCGGTCACTAATAAAAACAAAAATGTGGAAAATCACTCAAGTATTTTTATTCAAAATAATAACTAAATATATTAACGTGGTATTCAATAAAGCGATAAACGAAGATTGTAATCGTTAATATCTTGAATTTCATAGACGAGACACTGAGGATTATATAAATTAACTTTTATGATTTCATCACAAAGCAAACGATCTTTATACTGATAAAGTATTAATATCTTATATTTCGAATCGATATTCTAAAATAAGTACAATTTTCTAGCCTTTCAAATTATTCCAACCGTGTCGGTTAATGCATTGATATTTAGTTAGTCGGATAATTCGTTGCTTTATATTCAATTCAGTGATATGTATTCACATCCAAACCCTGCCTGGATCTAAAGGATTCAGTAGAGACAAAAGTACCGCAGAGCTCGGTTTTACATCCAGAACGCGTTATTTTGAGATAGATAATTTTGATGAACAGATTTAATGCTCATTTTACAAAATCTCACTCGCGTAATGAGGAATGCCGTTGTTAAAGATCCCATACATTTCTTTGTATGATTGTGAATAGTGATTATATTTAACTTAAATATAAATAGTTGAAGATCATGTAATTGCGTATTTATTTTCATGTACCCTCAGAATGGTATTTATTTCTCGTATTTCAGTTGTGACTGTAAAACAACCGCGTTGCTAATTAAGTATTTTTAGATCTATTTCAATTTGAAGAGTTTTTTCTTATAATAATTTAACCAAATAAAAGAATTGACAAATTCACAAAGTTGAATATTATAGCTATGTTTCGGCACCACTGTCGTGAACATCAAAAGTACTGCCTTTGAGAGTATAAAACTTTCTTTCATAAAAGAGACCTCTTTTATTATATAGCGGTCACTTATAAAATATGTTCCCTTGGTAGATCATTAAATTCTCAGAGCCCAGTGAGTTCACCGCCACCGCCACCTCCACCGCCACCGCCACCGCCACCGCCGCCGCCCTACTAAAATAGGAAGCTTCCAGCTAGACGTCGTTCATTATTCATCGATGTGCCTTGTATCCGTCTCAAGTTCGACAAGTGAATATACATTACACACAATGTGGAGTATAATAACTGAAATTATACCCACAGCTCGCTCCTCATTCTCCTGGTATTTTTGGATAAATAATTTATAATTTACAAGCTTCGGGTTTGGTCAAAAAGGTCACAGTCCAAAAGCGACCGGCTTGCATATACAAATCTATTTTATTGATTATATTTTTTAATATCAATAAATTAAATGCATCCTTAAACTTTTTAATGACGCAATTTTGCAAATAAGCTTATATTTGTGATGCCGCTCTAGCGCCATGTGCAAGTTTAATTTGTTTATTTTTGTATTTTTATTTTATGCTAATTGGCTAATTTTAAATTACTATACACGCCAAAGCAACAGTCCTTTAAAATTTTGACATTTAAAATTATACTGCCCGAACGTGTTTCGAAAGCAATATGCGCCGTGCGTATGGCAACAAAAATAAAACCTTTTTTTATATTGAATATAGAAAGAAATCGTAAAAAACAACATCTGGCAAAGTTTTCACAAGACTCCTCGCAGCATCCTTGCAAATATAAAAACGTGAGCGAATTTCATATTTAAAACAACGGGAACCGAGCCGAATGGAAATGAGAGAATAATTCCAACATTTTACGTGTTTTTTATTTACTTACCATTATTTATGTAGAGGTACGTTAAACTGGGGACTTTAAAATGATACACTCTCCGGCGACGATTTTAATGAGAACCAAAATCCACCCAGTGCTTTATTATTAACGGATTTGTGTATTTTTTACGACGTTAGAAGCGAGTAGCTGAGTTTAATATAATTATACTCTTCCCGACACTAATGAATATTTGAAAGACTCTTGACTCGCGTATCTCGCGAAAAGGTCGGCGATTTGTGAAATGGATAATGAAGATTTCATATATTATCTTGCGAACAATTGAAACTGTACATTTTTCACATCTCAAGCCTTCAGTACAATTACCGTGAAATTTTCGCAATAACCGCATAAAGAGTTCAAGCTATTTCATTTTTATTAGCGGTTGAATGTATATTTTTAGTATGCAATTTCGGGCATACGTATTTTCTACTTTTATGAAGGTCGCATTTAAGTTACAAAGTGGGCTAAATTTCATTAAGTTTTATTATTTCCGTTTGCAGTCGGCCACAAACTTCTTTGTTTCAGAAAGTGTATCTGTGCTACACAATGTTGCAAATAGTATAAGCGAATTGTCGGCAGTGCTGATGTTACGTCATCCGAAGTATCTTCTTCTCCTGGCAGTCCGTATAGAAAACAATGCGCCACCATGTGAAATGGTAATCACTCTGAAACAATATGGCGTCCGTCAATGGTGTGCGCTGCATATAATTAATGGTGGCTCTTCACGGCCATATCCAGGAAGTTATTATTCATGTTGTCTGCTATCTTGGAGCAAAATTTTAATAAAAAAACCGTAATAACTTGAAAATGATATTTCCCTGTGCTCAAGGAAATAAATCTACATATGCAGGACTATATACATGCTGGCGCTACATTTGTGATAATGCAGCTGAAGTTTGATTACGTAATTTGCATGTATAAGTTTTATGTGTTTTACGTATCTCTTCAATATTAACGGGATACGTTTTAAGGACATAAAATCAATAGTATATTTTTATTTTGTTTCTAAAACACAGACACAGATTTGTTGCAAATCAAAATCCGTACAAGAGAAGTTATTTATTAAAAAATATCATTGTTATAGGAGTATACATTAAAACCGTACATCGTCAATGCATGACGTCCTTGCAGATAATAAAACTATCTCATTATTGGAATTGCCACTATTTACTCATTTTTTAAATCATCGAGTTACAAAAAAGACGAAGGTGATATTTTTAACACACTATAAGAACTGCTGAAAAATACCAAATCTTTACAAATAACGTTGCTTTTTATTATTAATAACGTTCTTACATTACTATAAAATATTTCAAAACGTACATTTCAATCTGATCAAAATGAATACACATATTGAATAAGGTGATTTTCTATTAATAAAAAAACTTTTGCGGTCTCGGGTGGAGTAATCGCATCTTTATATACACTCATACACTCAACAATGCAAGAATGTGAAGTATTGATGGCTTCAACGGGTAATAAATTCTCTTTATAAATTAATTGGTCGTTACTTTTACTATTAGCGATCGCCCAAGTTTCTTCTTCCATACGTATGCGGTATTTGCTTCTCTCCAAGCCACCGGGGTAATATATTATTTAGGCACATAAAAACAACTTCTATCTGCAAAGGACCTTCCGCTAGTTTCAGGAATCTCTTAAGAGCTCTTTTGAGATCACCAGCGAAAAAGTCAGCCGCATTTATATTTAAATCTCGGTCGTTTTAAAGTGCACGGAGAGAATTTTTCTTTTGGCTTTGACAACTAGCCTTTAAAAAGAAGTGAGGTCGTTGATAATATCCCTTTCACGAAGGCAGGAATATAACATTTTGTTTTATAAGTAGAAAATCTGCGCGAGGCTAACCGGAAGACTATTATTTTTATTTGAATTTTAAATGCGTTAACGGATTCGCAGTTTTTGTCTATTAATATACAGCAATTATAGATGTTCTGTACTTTTCTGTTTTTTTTTTTAAATTTATGCTGGCGATATATACGAGTATGTACTAAATGAACAAAGATTGCAAATGTAAAATCTTTCATGATATTTTTCATGTGATGATCATAACAACCTTATGTAGTAAATCATACGCTGGTGGAAATTGTCTTGTTTAAAAATTTGAATCAATATTTCAATAAATATTTTAAGGTACAGTATTAGTTTTAATAATTGGTGATTGAAAATAGATACGCATCTCGTAAAATAAAATAAAAATTAAATACAAATAATAATATGGATATTAATGTGTTAGGGGCATAGCTCGATTCAGATCAGTCACCGCGTCATTTAAATCGTATTTAACACGTCATTTAAATCGTATCTACCACGAGTGAGAGAGCGGCGTATAGTCGTCTGTGGCCTTTAGGCGTGGCGTGGCGTGGCGTTCGTGGCGTGGCGTGCGTGGCGTGCGTGGCGTCCCGAGCCGAGTGAGTAAAGTACGCTCGTGTATTTGGCGCCGAGATAATTAATATTCGCGCCGCGTTGTCTCTCGCCACTGCCAAATAAACGTCACATTATTTTGAACAAAACAGGCTGAGCTGTGAGTCACGGGGGATGCCTTGCTTGCCGGTCCTGAAACCGAGAGCTGAAAACATGACACCGCAACGAAATAATCCAGATATACTCACGAAAACCACTATTGATACATATTTGTCCAATTTAATTTTTTTTTAAATATTATTGACATTTAATAAATAAATAATTTATTGACACAAAAAAAATTTGTAGGTAAATATACCAGTATATTGATCTACGAGGTATACTCAAATGCTTCAAATTAATATTAATATAAATTATGTTTTTAAGATCAGGCCATGACAAGATTGCACAAGGACAGGTAAAGCGCAAATCTGAGTATATTTTGATGTCGAGAACGATGGTACTTCGTGGCTGGAATAGCGTGCTTGCACATAGTTTTGAGAAGATAATCAGAACCCACAGACATGCATACCTTCAAAATGGGCTATAAACTTTAGTTGTATTGTATGATTGTTTATTTTTCGTCGGTATCGTTAGGCGTCTTTTGTCTGGAAACACAAACTAAAAAAGATGATACTTTATTTGCACAATTTAGAGTAGAAATTCAGAATGCAATAGTGTTGTTTTTTGTTATCAAATGATATGTGCTGAAATCATATAACAAAATCAATTCATTGATTTAAACAAATATAAGCACTCAGCAACAAATCTAAATAAAAACACAATCGAGGAAATACTCGTACAATAACCGGAATTGTTGCAAATTTTTTTTAAAGGTGTTTTTTTGCACCGAATATAAAAATGCAATAAATTTTGTTTTATATAATAAAATATGTTTTTTTTTTATTTAATGTTGCTTGCATCGAAATGTATTGTACAGACATTCAAGGTCTTAATTGGATTTGACTAATGTGACGTCATCAGAGATAGCTCTGGTGTCTTCATCAGGAGACCTCTCTCTCTATCCTTCCGAGCTTGGCGAGGCATGCGGTGCCGCTGCACTCAACGACTATAAAATTGCCTGCCAAAATCTAAATTATCAGCTGTCTCGTATAATATACTCCTGACACCTTCTGAACTCGCTAATCGTTGCATTAAAAAAAAAAATTATGATACCTAATAGCAAAATACGGCAAAACACAGCATTGAGTAAAATGTACTTACTTATTAGTATAGATCCACCATCATAAAATACTATGGCAGCCTTTTGAAATATTATAAGTAGCGATAATTGTAATATCAAGTTTTTATAGAATTAAATAGATTCAGCCATTATTTATTAATTTTCAATTATAAATAACGAAAAAAACTATATTTGCTTTATCGCATGTATATCAAAAATCAGAGAGAGTTTTTGATATCTATTTTTTTTATTTTTGATATCTAAATGCTATCTACTCTGAATATTATTAAACAGTTGTATTTAACTTTTATCGGAGAGATATGAAATTAAGTTCATTATTAAACTTTTAATAAATTAATTAAGCTCAACATAATGAAAAAGGTAAAAGGTAATTAAAAATTTTATGATGAACGTTTTATGTTCTATATATCACAGCTAGTATTAACTTATTAAATTATTCATCGCATATTAAAAATTAAGTAATAACATCGGTATAAGCATAAAATAACAAGGCGATGATTATAAAAAATTTCCATGAATATCTGATGAGAGGTTATGGTAAATATAATAATAAACATTACAACTTTTTTATATAGAATTTGGTGCTTTTTTGTATGGTGGAGTCTAAATGAGGAATCGTCATCATTCTTAGGAAGTAATGATGTTAGCATGTTCAAGATTCCCAAAGCTGTTATAGTGACGAACATATCCGTCATTTAACACTAGACGTCCATGACGCAGAGTTGTCGTCATGCACAAAATTAGTTTCTTGGTCCATTTTTAAAGTGCTCGACACATTAGTGGGAAGAAAATAAACAAAAACTCAATGTGTTTATGTTTATAATGATGCAGTAGATGTGTTCTACCAAACGATAAAAGACTGAAAAAAAGTGATTCACCAAATTTTTTTTTTTGAAGCGGTTAAAAGCGATCAGATGTAATTTTAGTAGAGTCCGGCTTGTAATTACTTTTTTATTTGCTTTATCAATTAAAGCGGTATTATTTTACGAGGGTTTTTTGGAGCTTTAATATAATTCGTATTTTTATTGAATTCACTCTTGATTTTCACTACAAAAAGTCCCTTAAAATAAAGCTTTTTTTTAAATTGCTGAAACCCTGAAAAAACGTATTGTTTCGATACTGTGATTAATGGATTGTGAGCCTAGAACAAAAAATATATAGCACAGTAATAGACGTGTTCATGTAGAAAAAAGAGAGTAATAATATGCTATAATGGCCGCCGACCTTAATAACTAATGTGTTACATAACACTGAGAATTACAGTAAGTCTCGACTAATTTGTCTGCATTATTCATTACAATGTCTTAACGGTTGGTTCAAATTACCCAAATATCGCGCATTATCACGGAATAAACACAGCGTTACTAGCTTAATTGTGAATCTTTGGACATATATTTGGCAGATTAGTATTCCACGTACTGATACGGTTTATCTCGCCAGAATTTATGTGGAATAAATGTTACATTAATATCTGTTAATTTTATAAATTATAAATATACCATACTCGAGCTCATAATAATTTATTTTATTCTGAGCTCTCTGTTTTATATAAACTTAAAATTGTGCAATTACATTTAAAAATAATTGATATTGCCTTCATCATTTTACTTAATTTAATATTTTTTCTCTCTTTTCCCCAGGTACGCATAATTTCCGTAAGACTTACGAAAAGCAGTGGTCGCCACGGGTAAGTAATTATTTTTAAACGTAATAAAATTTTGAAAGATAAAGTATAAATTTCTCGGCGAGGAATACTTTATAGTACCGAAAATAACACGGCGTAAAAAAAATCTAAAAAATACGATCCTTTACATTATGCCATAAAGTTCTTCGCTTATCAGCAGAATTATGTCTGCGTAAAACCTTATGATAGTTTCAAAAAGTTTCCATAGATGGCAAGTAAAACTTGTATTAAAAAGAAACATTTTTTATGGAAATTATACACTTGAACAATCACTAAAAACTGTAAACTTTTCAAACTTCTGCAACAAAGTAAAATATATTAAATAAGAATATTGGAAAAATAGTCTCTTGGTATATGTAAAAATAGAATCTTGAAAATATATTTTTTACATTCTTTTTTTTTTTTTTTAATACAATAAATAAAATAATATATTAAATTCAGAAGTCAGTACTTTTAAGCACATTTAAATAATACTTGAAAACGTCCTTTATAAAAACACGCAACTTCAAGAAACGCTGTTAAATTTTATTTATCTTTTGAAACAAAACAGATGTTTTCAAATAAAATAATCATTAAATAGATTTAAATAAGTTTCGTATAAAATATCATTTATACATATATAACTCTGTCAAACCGCAAATATGCATGGAACGTGTTTAAATTCGATTTTTCCATTACAAGAAAGCAGCAACTTTAAAATTAGACTGTCGTAATCGCGAGTTCAATAACGTTGAACCTTGAAAATATGCTGAATATTGCGAAAAACCTTTGAAAATGCGAAAAACCGGAATCGATTCGCAACACGCGTGCAAAGAAATCGCTTTTTGTGGCTCAAGTATTGGGCGTCTGTAAAGTAAGGAAGGTCAAACGGGGGTACGACCCTGCACGAAGGGGCGGACAGGCAGAGCCTATAAATGATAGTCATCACCTGGGCCTTCTGATTAATAGCATAATGAGCATAATGGTACCGCAACCTGCCGACATCTTCACATGCTGCGTTACGGTAGGTGAAACAATATTTTACAATTTTAGTTTTAAGTTTGCAGGTATTTTGATTGGATCTATATGTGCATATTGAAAGAAGAGTATAAAAAGTACATCGCAAAGTTATATTTCAGCAAAATTATACTAGAACGAAGAATTTATAACTATACTAGTCAGTAAGAGCACAAGGTCGCAAGAAAAGGCAGATTGACCTGTAGTAGAAATTATTTAGATATATTTTCGGTTACTTTAGACTTGATGCGTTTTTGAAATTTATTCTGTTGTATACAGAAAAATAGTTAAAAACCTGCATCGTACCTTCGAAGCTGAAGATAGTTAATAATCTTAGAATAAATAAAAATGAATGCTCCAATCAAATATGGTTGACAAGCAAGCGAGTTATTGTTTTTGCGAATCTTTTTTTTAAAATCAATCAATAATTCATGATACCCCCTTGAATATTGATAGATAAACGAGATTGGGCCCTTATTTCCACTTGCGAAGCAGCCCTTGGGTAAGAGCAGAGTATAATATTAGGTACGAGTTTGGTTAATCTGTTATTTAAATCTGAACATTTTTATATTCTGCGATAATTTCTTGTGGGTTGATTTATCGTGAAAGATTTTCAATAAATGTTCTAAATCCATTTAATATACTGAGAGTCTATATTTGTGATATATGTTTCAAACTTCTGTGGCACGTGTTCAGCATTTTTTTAAAACATTATCAGGCAGTATATCATATTATATAAGTCGCTGTATTTCAACAGTTTTACTTCTGATTTATCGAAATTTTCTATTGTCATGACGGTTTTTAAAAATGTGATCACGCATTGTGTGCTCCAAATATAGAAAAACTTAAATTTTCGACGATTTATTTAATAATCCAGCAACAACGAAACTAAATTCACGTAATTTCAATTTTATTTAATAAAAAAATATTTTAGATATTTAAATTCAATATAAGTTATTGGAAGTTTCATTTTTATGTATTCATTAGTAAATTGATTGCGTGCTATTAATTTACATTATACATAGTACAACAAAATTTATTTTTTTATTCGTCAAGTGCCTCTCCTCAGAGGAAGTTGGCGACTGTTTTACTGAGCATATACTCATGCTGAACCAGTGCTATTAGTTTTCTAAGTAGAAAATAGTGTAGTAGGTCCCCGGGTTCTTCTACATCGCAGTTTTATATTGGAAGGAAAAGTTTGGGTGTTGTTGCTGCCCAATAGCGTGATTATTTAACACAGTTACAAGTAAATAATTATAAAAAACTTACGCCACTCCATTTGTTTATTGAATTTACAAAAAAGCAAACAATTTGTTAAAAAAAATATTATAACATTTCTTTGAACCTGAAAAATAACACTGAAATTATATTTAAGCTCACAGTGCTGCTCATATATTCAATGACTAAATTCTTATTTTATAATTTAATCAAAAATTATTTTGCTTTGTTCTAGCAATGCAGATTTTAAGTGTGACGCAAAGTATAAATTTAGTCATCTTGAGTAAAATGTACACATTTTATTATTCCAATAGTACGGGTTAGGCAGGGAGGTATTTTTTTATTTTATTTTTTTTTGTTTTGTGGCATTTGCACCCCGTACCCAGGCCCGCTTGGAAGCATTCACTGAAGTACGGGAGCGTATCCTTTATTCGGGGCCTTCTTCATGGCACATGTGAAGAGAAAAAAAAAACATATATACTCGTAATACACGAACATTGCTACATGTCCTCAAATGACTTATTTTCCAAGGCAGGGAGGTATGGATGATTTGAAATAACAGTTACACACTCATTTTCCAACGAAAATTTTATGTTACATGGATGTTGCCATTACATATTCTATTCTTTATCCACCAAGGTTATCCCCACCTCGCGTGGCCCCTCCCTGCGCATCGCATGGACCAGGGAATTCCCTAATACAGCCGCCGCCCGAAAACAAACAAGCAACAAGATGAAATGCCTAAAATAATTCGTAGCATTTTTTTTCCAGTGACATTGAACATTGGCACGGGGCCAGGCTTAAAATTTCACCCACTCCTCGGCGTGATAAATAAATACGGCAGATTGTGATCGCGGAGAAAGGCCCGAGCGAGTCTCCAGCGCCGGGGCCGATCCATACGCCCGCCCACGCGCCCGTGCGGTGGTGCGGATTTCACTTGCCAGTTTGCCGCATTGCTGTAGTCAACCACGATTCACGAAAATCACTCACAAGGTCGACACTAAACCCATGTTAATTGATGTTGTTCAGAGCTGAATCAACACAACAAATACGGCAATCAACGCAATGCTGATTAACGTTAACAACTAGCGTTAATATAATATAACTAAAAATGTAGCCCGTTTTAAAATGACGTATTCGATGAACGATGCAATAGTGTTTGAACATATGTTTGGCTGACAATTAGATGAATATTTTGTACACATATTTTTTTAATAACCGGATATTACTTTCGAAAGCAAAGCCATTCTAGGAAATATCACATTTCGTGTCACAAACAACGAATCACTTTCACTGCACTGTTCTTTATTAGATGCAGTCTTTATCACGTTCAATTGTGCTATTCTTTTTTAATTGCGTTTGCTGTGCTTAGACGGTGTTATTTTTTTAGGAGGCATTGAAAGTTATTAATGATGTGTTTAATAATTTCTAACGCAACTTAAAAAATAAAATTGGTACTTGTGTCAAGCTGACATAAACTGGAAATTTCTTAGAAGCATCATATTTTGTTTTTTTGTAAAAATTTGAAATTTGAAATTCTCGCTGTGAATAACAGAATCATATAATTCGTACATAAAGCATATTTGATACTTTTATTTAATTAGTTTATGAATAAAAATATTATCCTATCGTCTTGAAATTCGGCACAATTTACATAAAATTTACTAAACTTCCATGCAAAAAATCAGCGTTGTATCTTTTAAGATATTCTATAGAAAACTAAAAAATGAAACATACACACACACAATGGATATTATTATAGTAGATGATAAAAGTACCTTTGTATTTTGCCTTCACTTTGAGTTTATTAAAATTATTTGCATTACTGGTTTCGACCCAATACACTGGGTCATCATCAGATGCTTAACTAAATGCAAAATAACGTAACGCAAATAATTTTAATAAACTCAAAGTGAAGACAAAATACAAAGGTATTTTTATCATTATAATAATAGATCTTCACGAATCAAATGCCTTGTCTCTCAACAAGATAGCGTTAGTATATTAACGCATTATAAGATGAAATCTCTACAAGGTAGCCGCTGTCTACCTACAGCAACCACAAATGAATTAAATATACAGATATCATCATCATAAAAAGTTGTGATACATTTTATACACATATTTATTATAAATACATTGGCTCAAGTAATTGATAATATATTCAATTTTTCTGCTTTCTTAAAACGGTATATTTTTTAAATTATAATAACGTAATATCAAAGTATAGCTTAATTTGATAAAAAGAGAGTATTAAATAAATTGTGGTCCTCTTCGTGAAAATATTGAGTAATTTGATCCATGCGTCACTTTTGATGTGTGATTCTTTTGTTGCTCGTATTTCGTGATAAATGAGAGGTTTATTTAAAATTCCTGTAATATTTTGTAAAAAAATATATTTTAATAATAAATGTACGTGATTTATAAAAGAACCAGACAAAGCTTTTTGTGCTATCGTGAACACAAAAAAAAAACAATTTAATTCAAAAATATGTCTCGAGCGACGCTTCTTTTTTCCGCATTAAGTGAAATAATTTACAGTATTTATCACAAACAGTATTTCAAAGTGTCTGCTGTATTTTAAGATAAATGAAGCGGGATATATAATGCGGCTTTCATAAACTCAATGCTATTATAACCATATTTAGATTATAATTAAATTATCATACCTTTTAAAGGTTTCAGAAGTTTAATTTTATTATTCATTCAAAGGAAAATTGATACTGCAAATTATGAATATAATGGATTTTTTCGTGACAATTAATTTCCTCTGGGTCCGTCAATTTCCGAAAGGCATAAAACGTATCGGCGTAATAAATACGAGATATGGTTTTTCGAGCTGGGATCGCTCAGTCGAATACTCCAGACCAGATATTGCTCTACTTACAGCCGGGATTGGGACGGATGCCAAGTGAACATGCCAATAGACGAAGCCCATTGTAGTAAATCATTATCCGATACTGACTGTGGAGTCGCAATACAATAGCTGCGGTTTTTCAAGATTTGAATTGCCAGTATCGATTATTGTGACTGTGAAAGAGTGTGCGATTGATATGAATTACTATTTAACTAAACAAAGGCTAATACGGTTTAATTTAGTAAATAAATTTAAAAAAAATTAAATGACTGCTAGAAGAAAATAAAATGTACAGTAATGCGATTTTTAACACCTTTACTTTCACCTGCTGAAGTTTTGTTTATTCAGTTTTCAGTGCAAACATACTTTATGCAGAGAAAAAATCTTAGGCCTAAAGAGTAATGTTTTACATAAAATTAGCATAGTCCGTTCATTTAAATGAAAAATGGGAACTTTTAGGATTGCGGGTGTTTTTCTTGTTTATTTTTAAGACACTTCAGTGAAATAAGCAACGTTGGCGTGAATAAAAGTTTTCGGCATATACCAGAACTTTCTCACTCCTCAGTGCGGCAGCCTATTTTCTTTATTCCTAATATAACACAGGGAGGTGATAAAGATAGAAAGAAACGTAAAAAAGATTCGATCTGAATACATCACATGATATTCAATATACCGCTCGGCATATACAGTTTCCTTCCCGATTTATTTCCGCCTACTTTCAGCATGCAAAAATATACTGAAATTCAAATATTCCACGTCAGACTTTCACGGGGGTATATTTATTCGTCTCTTAGTAATCCGCTTGGCTCGCGTCCGTTTGTGCGCCTCGCTGCCGCCTGCATGGTGAATGGGACGTGGTCTGAGGACCTCATCTCTTGGGGATTACTCCAAATCACGTGCTGCGACGAATGCACTGGAGATCTCCTCGAATTATATCCTTCTGATGCCGGATTGAAGACGCCCGGCTTAGCGAAGCACTTGGTTCTGCTACCTGATTAAAATGGATCTAACTTTAATGTATACGCCATTGAATATATATACGAGTATAATTTATATTAAAACTACTTCTTCTTCAAGTGTCTCTCATCAGAGGAAGTTGGCGACCATTTCACTGAGCATATACTCATGCTGAACCAGTGCTATTAGTTTTCTAAGTAGAAAATAGTGTAGTAGGTCCCCGGGTCCTTCTACACCGCAGTTTTTTTTATCAATAGCATTATTATATAATCTTTTTCTTACAAAACTCTGGCGTTTAGATCTGATAATCAGGATACAGAATGAAAGCCATGCACAAGCAATAGAACGGGGAGAACAGGGAGGATATCAAAATTCAAATTCACTCAATCTAGCAGAGCGTGTTTATTTAAAAATCATTTAATTTAAAAAATATATAATAATGTGCGATGGTTTATGAAATTGCGTTGAAAATAAATATAAAGGGTATCTTCTCTACTAGTGTTAAACATTATAACTATGCATATTTCAAAAAGACCTGCTTGCCTATGCAAAATAAATCGATTGAGTATTTTGTTGAGTAAGTCTCTTAGGCTGGCTCGGGGAACACTTTATATGCAAATTCTAGTCTTTATTATGCAATTCTAAAACACCGCAAGACCCAAAGTATATCTCAAGTTTGAAAGATACACCAGGGGTTGTGTGTACTTTCTTTATCATAGTTTCCACACTCCTGAACTACAGTACCGTAAAAGGACTTCAACTGGCGAGGGTTGTTCCAGTACTTTACGGGATTTGTGCGTATTGCGGCAATACTTTATGCTAGAACACTGAAGAAGTTTATATGATGGCATGCCCGGAAAAGAGAAAATATGTTCATAAATATTATAAAAATTACTGACACAAGCGATGTTGGTACAAGCTGTTCTTCACATCAAACATCATATTAAAATAAATAAAATTTTAAATAATAAAATCTAAGTAGTTCCAGAATTTTTTTGGCGCATAAATCTTTTTTTTGAGAGTATTGTTAAAAGAGAAGATGAATTGAGTTGTATACGAAATTAATAATAAACATCAAGGAAAATTAATTAAATTTATATAAACTACATTCGTTGTGAACATTTTAATTAACGGTGTTTTTGATAAACGTCAAAGGTATATATTAGGTAACCTGAGAATCAGTAATTAATTATTTGACCGGGGTTAATCGAAATTGGTAACATGTTACGAGCCTCAAACTAATTGAATTTTCTGTGGAACTCAACGCCAGTGTGCGTGGCTTGTAAATTCGTCGATATACACTAATATAAAAAGGCTTTAGCTAGAGTGGGTTCTGAAATTGAAAATTCGTTTGGGATTTTCCAAAGCCTGAAACAGATTTTTGAAATGTCACGCCTTTACATACACCGCTTTGTGCGCTGATATTTTATTTTCGCTTTTGTACAAATTTGTATACGATTTCCTCGTAATTTTAATTGTACTGCGGATTTTCCTGTTTGGGTTGTTTTAAGCTTTATGCAAAACTGTGGCATTTAACTTGAAAGGTAACGCTTTCCCAGTTGCTGGTTGAAAACTTATAATTAGATGTTGTGGAAGTTTTCAAATCATATTTTAGTTCCTAGCATATAAACTACTTTTATAAAAAAAAATTATTCATTTTTATTATGTGTTAACGTGTGAGATTTTTTTAAAATAAGTTAGGAATATTAACATTGTTGCATCCCTAGAGACTTAAATCATCGCCTTCATAACACTCTCGTAATACGAGGGTTTTTACTCATTTTCTCTTTATACTTAAAATTTTATAATCTGAACACGCTGCACGTGAAACACAAAGGTGGAGTTTGATAAATTATATTACAATGACTTTTTTATAGTCAAATGCCAACTTCGCAATTAGCCTAATGGAAACAAAGAATAATGTTTGAGCATGTTTATTCAACTTACAACGCAATGTGCTAATATGAGCAGAGATCAAAAATTGTTTGGGTCACATCTTTCTTGTCATTGAGCTATCAAGACATAGTTTATTTCTGAGAATGTGCAATGCCACCTCAAAAACAATGTCAAAATTTCACTAAAGTATTTTCAAAGACAGCTAAGAATTTAACCAAAGCCGTTAAGTGGAAGTCGAACTCGTAAAATAAATTTAAATATGCAATAGAAGTAATAAAAAAATACTGTACAAAGAATTCTTATATACACGAATGATTGTATTTTGTTCTCTAAAGAAATCCCAAAAAAAAAGAAATCTGAATAAATAAAGAAGTATAATAAATTAAAAAAATGTATATTTCTTCTAAGCGAGAAAAGTTGACAGCGACAGCGAGAAAAACATTTCCCTGTCGCGAGGTGAGAAAAGTTATCAGGAAATCGTAATGTTCTCATCGGAAAGTCAGCCGCTAGGAAATGGAAGTCGTGAGAATTCACCGGAAGCGTTCGGTGTGGCGGTTTTCGAGCCTCCAGCCACCCTCCCGCTCTGCTTTTTTATGCTCCTCTGGTTCTGATGGCTTTAAAATTGGATATGGAAATCCGTGTACAGGTAAATTATTACATGCCATTTGAATTTAGTGGCAGGTGACACTCAGGTATTTGAACACCTGCCTGTTTTTTTAATTACCTTTTTTGGTAGATATTTGTAACTGGAGCGTGTAATGTTAAAAAATACATCGTGACTAATTTTATAATCATGATTCTTAACATGCTATAATCTTATTTTATATGTTAAATTTAGCAGAAAGCATTGGAACTACTAGCTATGCATGCAAAAAGTTGCAGACATGTTATATTATTAAAGTGGCATACCTGTTTTAGTTATTAATAAAAAATATTGCTTGTGAATTGAGAAAATATATTTTAATATATATTTAGACTCGGAAAAACATTTTAAATGCTGCAGGGAATATTCAGACAAAAAATCTGGAGACAGAAATTCTTTTGTGCAATAGTTCTATCCTCGCAATGGCTTTTATTGCTAAGTTTTCGCTTGACTATCCATCTCGGTTTTCCATTGTCGAGGCGTTTGTTTTGTCGTTCGTTGTCCATTGTAGTCCAAAGAGCCAGTCGCTTCACACCTCGGTTTTTACAGACCAACACAAGGATGCAGTGGAAAAACAGAAAAAAGAAAAGATATATTTTTAGCATTTTGATATATTCACCGTGACTACAAAAGTATCAGTGACCGAACTGGTAGCAAGTAATAAATTACTTTTCGGTTGACTCATGCTAGCGGTGCATTAATCATTCAAAGGCAGGTATTTTTTAAGCTCCGCTGATTCCAGGTCAAATCATTTATTATTTTTTAGCTTTAGACTCGAGTGAAAGAATTTTGCGATGAAACGCTGAAAAATGTTTTCATATGAGGCACCGCATGAATTGAATAATAAAACCAAACCGCATGTGTACCGGTCGGTGGAGGCTCTCAGGTTAAGTGTGGGGGATGTGTTCTTTCCAAGTGCCGCCTGTTTTCCCGCAGAGCTAACAAAACTTCTTACTTCCGATGCTATCAGCGCGCCTCCTGGCACTCTTTATGCCAGCCTGGTATCTTTATTTGTCTCCCCGGCCGAATGCTTCGCGAAATTTATATCTTCGCAGAAACACCGCCTCGTTTCTTCTGTTTTACTCAGCGCTACGAATTTTCTTGGCTGGGGGTCGTCCTGAGCGTCAAAAAATTAATTTAATTTACATTATGAAAAAAATAATTGATACATTATATTACTTTATATTTTTATACTTTTAAACAACTTAGTAATACTACCCACTTTATTTTCTAAAATAAAAAAAATTATTGACTCTATGGACAAGTATCTTACTACAAAAATAATTATAATAATAAGGATATGTAAAATGTTACAAATATACATTGATACATAAAGTGGAAATTGAAAAAAAGAGTATTGTAGCAGTCATAATTCAATATATATTTATATTGAATTAAACAATTTATTATAAAAAAAAATATTTATCAGATAAATTAAGAGTAACATTATTCAAAAATATATAAAAATGAACAAAACGACGGTTAAGTGATTAGAGTATACTAAAAAGCTGCTTATATAGTATTTAAAAATGATTTTTTTTTATATATAGTGAAAAAATTACTTTCGTTAATTAAAAGGCAAGCTGAAAGCACTCAAACTTATTGTACATTTTTCTAAAGTATTATAAATGGAAATAACAATACCAAGAGAAATGAAAAAAAAGCATTGTTTCCGGTGCAAACGAAACTAAAATAAAATATTTGGCTAATAAATTTCAGTATTGTCTACAATAATACGGTTCTGTAAAATTTATTTTGATAAATCACCCCTTGTGTTAAGTACGCTAAAAAATTAAATACACTTTATTTCTTTCAGGTTCCATTTCGAGTCATTAAAACGTAGCGAGCCAGGAGAGTTTAACAATTATTTTCTTGTTTTATTATAATAATAATAAGTAATGAATGACCCGAGGCGGAAAATAAAAGTTGTTTGCTAAAAGCGTTCTTCAGAAAAATGGGTTTTTCCAGAACTTCTATTGAGGAAGAGTGGCGCTATCTTCAGATGGTTTATTGTCTACGTTAGAATTTGTCACGTTGGAGTTATCTTGACGGTTCTATTGTGATGTATTTAGGGCAGAGATATTTTTGATTAATTACTGGTATATCGAATAATAGTTTTACTGAGTTCTTCCTGTAATAAATACAGCCTGAATAAACAAAACTTTCTATTAGAGCTTCAAAAACATCTCAAACCAAGAAAAAAATCTCAATATATACACGAGTAATTTATATCTTTATTTATCATAAGTAGTCATTTATAAAATATATCTGGATGTTCATCCGAAAAATTGATTCATATATATTTATTAAAAATTAATTTTCATTAGCATCTTTAACATATAAATATTATTAAAGTAATGTACATAAAGATATGTGCTTCTAAATAACTATTTTTTTTATTTAAATTTAAACAATACGTTATTGAAAGAGAAATGAAAATTAATCACATAAACAGGTTTTTCATAAAACCATCTTGCTAATTAAACATTACTTATCATAGAAATAAATAAGCCAACAAAGCTCGACATTGTCAAATTAATTTTTACATCAGTACTTACGCAAATAATGATAAACATGATATTACCTCCTCGGTAGTTTATATCAAAGACTTAAGCACTCGTTATGTTTCAAAGTAAGAAATAAATTACTAAACTAGATAGTATGAATACAATCTTAATGTCACTTTGTCATGTAGTCAAAGCTGTAATATAAAATAATAAATATATACCATATTTTATATCAAAAGGCTACGAATGTCTCCTGGTGCTTTGAGGCATTATCAATTTTGTTCGAAATTACAGAGCGAGCTTACGAGCAGGCGTTTCAATTTACTTCTTCCTCATCAGCGAGCTTTCAAAATGCAATTCGTTACTTTCCCATGGCGGGGTACTCTGCCTAGGAAGCTCGGCGTATAAACGACAAAGGAGCGAACCGGATCACATGTACTTGTAGCACGAGAGACTCTGCGGAAGTAGGTCGTTAGTGCTTTCTTACATCAGTTTCGTACCTTAGCTTTTAAAGTAACACTCTTGACATGGTTAACTCAATAAGCGGAAACCAGATCAAGATCAATGCATAGTGCTTGGGGTTTTAAGCTGGCTCCGCGTAATTTGATAGAGATGACCTCTAAGATAAGCTGCTTAATTTGTCACGACTCGGATATCAGCTCTGGCGGTGCTAAGTTTTATTTGAAACACAGGTATTTATCATCATGAAAAATTATAATATTTAACAGTAATAGTTAATACGCCAAATGTGGAAATTTATGCAATGCTCCGTTTATAGATTACTTGGTAACCCGCACGTGAAGTAAACCGTCATATTAATTTAAACACACCTTAGCGTCCAGCATTTAGTTTATACAAGAAACGTTTTGCTATCATAAGCATTTTCATATTCATGGTCTCTAAATTTAATGGAAAATTCAGTATTTATTTGAATAATTTACATTACAATGTCAACTATAAGTATGTATTAAGTTGTTTTTTTAAACATTTTAATGCGCATCAGGTGTAGCTCAAAACCCACAATTTATAGATATCGCACCTTGGTGGCTTCATCAATGTCTTATTCATGTTACTTGGGTACATCAGTCCAGTACATGAATAATGTGATATATCATCGAAGGGAAAAACAATTTATTTATAAGAATACGCAGGTTTCAAGCAAACCTGCAAAACAACGGTTTGTTTTTGAGAGCAAAATCAAACAAAGCCTATTTTATAATCTTGTTCCTTAAATATTGCATCTGTTTAATTACAGGACTCGGCGCCAGAGGCTTTGTTTAAAATGTACGAAGTTTCCGTGAGTTATTCATTGTAATCTCGGGTCCGCATTGAGCTCAAAAGACAAACTTAATCTGTAATGGAAGCGTAATTATTCAGAAATAGTACACGGAAATTGGATATTCTATGAACTCCGATGTGAAGCTAAGGAAACGTCTTGGAACAATTTGCAGGGGCGCTGTATGTCTTATAGAGGCCCTACGCAAGATTAGCATATTCAAATACGCCTCAAACCTAATGGCAATTTAGTTTACTTGTGTCGCGAGTGCTCCAGAGACCTGCCATTAAATACGCAAACTAATTTCGTTTTAATAAACCTCGGCCGCATTATAAATTCAAAAGTTTCATAAATATGACTCGAAATGCGTACATCCATTAAAACTGTATCACACAAAGTAATTATTAAAATGTGTCGTAAAAAAACGTGAAAGTGGAGGATATTAAAAATCATACTTATTTTAAGCATTGCCTTGTTTCTTTTGCTTATACACTATTTGATTAAAATTAACAACCAAAAAAATATTTCATTTCTTTTGTACCACTTGATATTACACATATCAAAACGTTTTGTTTGCTTCGATTTGGGTATATATAAGCATTGGAGTACAGAATAGTTTGTATATATTTTTAAATAAATATATATTTACGAGTACCCCCATAAATTTTCCGATTTCGTATCGGATCGCAAATTAATATTTAGAATTGAAATCCGATATGAGCGTAAACTGTAAAGATTTTTTCACATCGCGAGGACGTGTCCGGAATGCAAAATCGAAACTTCCCGAGCGGAAAAAGGCGAAAAATGCGAGAGAAGGATTAGGGTCTCATAAGGTGAGGGAATAAATTTAAGCAAACGACTGAGCGGTAAAACCGGAAGCCGCGGGCAGCGCTCTGATTGGCCAATCCATCGGGCTGTCGACGGGGTGGAAGGCAGACGGGGGGAGGGGAAATCAATTCAGGACTCTCGATCGGATTCGATGGGATTCTAAAATGTAGTTTGCTCGCTGGGAAATTGAAAAGTGCGCCCTGGGACGGGGGCATGCGTAAAGTTTCAGCATTCATGAATCAACATTCACCCCTTTGATTTAGATAGCCTGATACTCGCACACCCTTAAGCTCGATATAAACAATGTCCGAGTAGGTTAAAAAAATCATAAATATCTCAAATTTAGCGTTGGAGAGCTCGAAAAGCAATTAGATTCATTTTATTGGATATTTGAGTAAAAAATAAATTATTCACACAGTTTAAACGCAATTCACTTAAATTATATATTTTTATACTTTTTGAGTTACATTCTATTAATAAGAAGCAGATTTTTATTTCATACATACTAAATCAGTGTGGTGTTTTTTTCTTTCTTTCTCGATACATTGAAATCCAAATTTAGGTGTATATATAAGAGCTACATTTTCAAAAGAGAAATTTAACTGTACAAATTTTTTTGGCGTATTATTTATATTTGATATATAAGTTTTAAAGTCCACACGCCCGTCAAGGATATGTTAGACAAATTGGGTCATACCTGACTGTCGTTCCGTGTCGGTCAAGTGTACCGAAATGAAATATTCATGGAATAAAATTACAACAGTGAAATATATAAATGACTTCTGTCAACATTGATAACATAACAAATTACTCCGACTTAGCAACGCAAAGTAAAATATAAATTATACGTATTTAGCATAACGCAAAAATTATGTTGGGAACATTAGTGATTGTTTAAATTTTACTGGAGCAATAAATTACGCAGGGCACAGTGGTTTTGCCCGAGCAGCGATATTTGCTGTGCCATCTCCGATGTTTATTTACCACTGCCCGGTGGCATTATTCCCACATCACTGATTACGGCCGCACAATCGAATCAAGCTTTCAGCAACTCGATTGTGCTTTTGTTACTTACTGGCTACACTGGCGTAAGCTTCCACAATCCTTGGGCATATTAAATACTTAGCTTTACTTCTCATACTAAATACTTTGTTAAGTGAACATTCGTATTGTGCTTTACTTATATTGAAAGAATACGACCGCTTAAATATATCCAAATTAAAAGTCATTATATTAAATTTTGCGATGCTTTTTAAAGCGAATACGTTCTTACTTATAAAAATCCATAGCCTCAAAATCGACAAAAAAAAAATCATAAATATTATTCCTGAATTGTTTTGTACTGGTATTGCCTCAGACGCTCGTTAATTTTAATACTATCTAATATCTTTAAAAATTTCTTTATATTTTTTTAATAAATATAATTAGTTTAATACTATCTCTATAAAAACCTTTTATTTTATAACCTGCAACGAAGGCACACCATCGTAAATATCAAACCTCTTTCTCAAATCCGTGACTATGACGTATTTTTGCCTAATCCTCTTCAACTCTCTTTTCGATCTCTCTTTTTATTATTATTTGAGGAACTCTAGTAATTAGAGCCTCTCATTATCATTCCCAAATATTCGGCCATTCAGTGGTCACAAGCAGGAATCTCTCATCCTTTCTTTGCGATCCGATCCGCCATTAGTACTATTTTGGTTCCCATTTATAGCACGATATTCAACATGAAATTATACATGCTTTGATTATTATAAATTTAAAATTATCAATTATTTTGATTAGAAGTAAAGTTACATGGTAAAAACATTTCTCAATTCCACTGAATTGCATACACAATACATCTATATGAATAAAAAGCGGACTTTTTATAAAATATATTTTTTTATAACATGATCTCTAGTGTACTTTATAAAGACTCTTTTTTATTTTTAACGAGTGTTATTGTTCTTATTAATATATCAAACTATTAATTTATATGATTCGAACACCTCTGCCAGTTAATGATACGTTGAACTATACGGCGTTAAGTTCAACTATGTGTGGATAATTGTATTAGTATAGCATGCCATTAGAGGGGACACATTCATGCAATTCCCTGCTGAATACCACACCGGGTGTTTACTGATGACTTGTACACTGTGTACAGAAATACATTTAATCATCGATATATTTCAATTAAATTTATTTAAACAAAGCGACTGTTTGTTTAAACGTACATATTTGATTTGATAATCAAGCGTATTTGATGCATAAATGATTTGATAAAAAACGGCAGCTTTTAAAATAAAGTTTAAGTTATTTTTACATAAAATAGAATCCTTTCTTTGTGTTGCATTATAAGCTGAAAAAATAACCTTTAACTGTCTTAATTTTGCAGCCAAATATACACAGAAAAATATTCTGTTAAAATCACATTTTATTTAGATATTAGTAAGCGTGAATACCTTGTTTTAGTTTATATATTTGCAGTTTATAACAATTTCTTAGAGGTCGTCAAATATGGTATGAAATGTCGTACACTGTTCATAACTTTATTTAAATCCCAAGCGTTGAACCTGCGTTACCCAATTAACCTTGGAAATTCAATTTGTCTTTCTTGTGACGTAATTGGATTGTTCTGTCTTCGCGCAAAAGTCCGACCCCACCCCAGAGTGGTTATGAAAGCTTTCGTGGATTAATATTTTCAATGTAAACAGGGAATATCCTTTCATGCCCTGTGTTCTCCGAATAGAATAGATATAATAGATCTCATCCGAAGCCGGAAAAGGTTATCGACCACCGGATTATCTAGGCTATTTTTATAACCTATTATATTTTCAAGAAATTAAAATAAAACTAATCAAACGTAAATATTTTTTGCTATGCGTGATTAACGCGAATACCAGAAGAGCAATATTTAAATAAGCACTTAAATGTCGTATTTGAATATTACGTTGTGTAAGTATGAAATAACGATGTACGTACAAAATTACTCAGGCAGTTTAATGCAAATGTATTTTAATCCAGATGCAATTAAATTTGCGCGCTAGAGTAGCGGCCATGCCATATTTTGTCTCGAGTTGCTGCTGAAACGGTTCATGATTATGTACTGCGATATGTACGGGAAAATTACTTCCACTCAAAGCTTTGTTCTGCCCTCTGACAAACAACTCAATTAGCACTCGGAAACTTGGTTATTCAAATGAAATAAAAGTTTAATTAAGCATACCCTATTACTATGACATCCTCGAAAGAAATATAGCCAAACGTTATTTATTTTACAAAAACCAATATATTAAACGTTCTAATACAAAAATATAAATAAAATCACCTGGACGCTAGACACAACGAGGTAAAAACCGCTGAATAACGGTAGAAGTGTCTAAAGCGACCTCCAACGCCGTCACGAAGCAAATTGTCTAGGTCGGGAACAAGAATCGATACCTCTCGACCAAGAGTCCAACTCAGGCGTCATCACAAAAACGCTCCTCGCTTGCGTAACAGTAAAAATTTTCAAAAAAAAAAAAAAAAAACGTTTACTCAAAAATCCAAAATTTATCAAAAAAACCAAAACGCCGGTATCAGGCTCGCATAACACGCAGAAAGATGTCACCAAAGGCTGGAATCGAGAGATGTGTAGATATTGCCCAAAACAACTTGTGAATTGGCCGCCGGCCGTGGTATATGAACCGCCGCTCCGACCCACCGGGGCTATAAATATTGCGAGAGAGAGGTCGGACGAGAGACCGAGACGGCGAGCAGATGCGCCTCCGAGCGGCGAAGCCTAAAATATGCATTTTACCTCCACGCTTTTACAGCTAAATTTGAAATATATTTGTAACTCAGAAATGCTTATTTCCGCATATAAACACATTCCAATGACGTTTTATGCTTTCAATAAAAAAAACGCATTCTATTAAATTATACAGATTTTTTTTTTTTATTAATTTTTATGGCAAGAAATGCATGCTGTTTTTTTTATTATTTAATATTCTCGCTGCTTCTTAGATATTCTGCGTCTCATGTTCTCCGGATAAACCAGCGTAGCGGCCGGAGTAATGCGCTAACTGGCCGGCTAGCCTCTGGGAGCGAAATATAAATAGAATTGAGACAGAAAGCCCTTTGTTACCAATATACCCGCGCCGTTTACATGTATTAAAAAAATAAAAAAATATTAAATTAATTTTTAAAAAACATTAAAAATATTATATAAAATATATTGGTGTATATATATAACTATACACGCCAGTCATATTGAGTTATGGATGACGTCATTTTTCTCTGAATAATGATATATTCTGACCCAAGGGATTAACATATTCGGCCAATATTATTATATTTCCACAGGGGAACGGGTTTCTATATATAATATATTAAAATAATTCAGATTTTCATATTTTTAATCTTTTTGCTGATTGATCATAAATATTTTAAAATTGTTTATATAAAAGATTTATATAAAGACTTCAAGCACACACAGCTGCTGCGGTTTATCTCAGTAGTGTCTGTCGTAAATCCGTCGCACTCGGTCCAAATTACTTTGCTGGGTGCAGAAAATAGTTTTACATCTTTTAATCTCACGAGATGAATAGCTTTTCTTTTGCTATCACGAAACTAAAAGTGACTGCTCTCGTTTACGGCAAAGAAAGGGGTGTTACGCCTTTTGACGTTTTACGATATTCATTTACGAAGAAGCAAAGCTTTAATAACTCCTGCTTCTGTTGGAATTAAGAGAAATTCCTTTCGGGCAGCCCGAAATATGCTAATTTTAAAAAAGGTGTGAGAGTAGCGGAGCCGGGAGCACGGCGCGGGTAAGGGTTAAGGAACATTAACTCTTGCCTTCTTATTTTTTCCTATTCGGGCGTAATGGGGCGGCTATTTTGGAACGCTCGAGTCTCCGAGGCGCTCGCTCCTGCAATTCGACGGTTTCACTAAATTACGAATGCTCCGGGTAATATTTATGCCGGTCGTTTGCAGCACCTTACGTTCATTTACATATTTCCGGACTTTAAGGCATCCAGAATTAAAGTATGCTTCACACGTGTGTCACAATAAAAACATAAAAATAATACAAATCATTACAAATTAATTTCAAAAAGCTTTCTTTGGTTGGGTCTTGTTTATAAATGTGTCCACAAATATCTTCGGTCCATTTCTAGAAAAACTTGTTTTCACAATGCCAATAAAAACACAAGCATTAGAATGAGACAACATTATGAGAAGGCGACACGAGCAGGTAAAAATATATCTTTCTGTTTTTATGGGCTCCTAATCCGGCATTTTCTCGATACCTACATCTATATATAAATATGTTGTCTATAAAATTTGAATACAAGCATGTTAAGAAATCGTGATCGTATTGAACCGAACTTCTTCCGCTTAATATAATCTCTGCTTTCTATATAGGCTCCTAATACATCTGTGAATCTTTTTCTTATTTTTTTGCCTCATTCTCAGAAAAACACGGCAACACTGTGACGTAATACCAAAAGTTGAATAAACGGATATCTCACTGTGTAGTATGAAAAATCGCTACAGATGAAAGAACTTATGTAACAAAATTATTTTAAATTATGCAAAGCATGATGAAGTTCTGAAAAAATATATGATTTTCAGCTGAGGTGCCTGGAGGGGGTTGGGTAAGGCTCTAAAAAGGTCACGTCTTGTTTTGTCGGAATATTGGCTAAATGCGAGCGGAAGGAAAAATACACGAATGCCGTGACCTCGTTACGCTGACACCGAAAGAAACGAACGAGTCTATCTATTCGGACCCTTCCCGGGGGACCGACAAATGTAGAGCGATCCTGAAAAAATAAAATAACTCAGCCTTCAAACGCTCTCTTCGATAATGCTGGCAAATATTTTCAGATTGCGAGTCACAGCGGGGGTTGAATTTTATTTTATTTTCAAGCGGTTCGATATTATTTGTTTTACAAAGCGTCGGGTATTATTCGCAGAATTCGCAGCGGAGTCGTCAAGACATTAGGACGGCCACTCGTGACGCGAGCTACCCTTTACGTAATAAACCACCGGAAGAGGAATTTCTGGTGAATTTTCTTATTCCCCAGCGCGTCCGCCTCGAGCCCGTGGCTTGCCGCTGATTGACGAGCTCTGGCCTCAGGTGTCTATGGCGGCCTGGCTTCGATTATTTCCTCCCTGGAATTCTCCAGAACGAGAAATAAGGCATTCGCCCACGCCGACGTCAGACTCGAGAAATTCCCATCACAAGCGACTTCTACTTTATTGAGCTTCACAAGAGTTTTTCAGTCCGAGATGAAGCCGTACTTCCATTTTGTGAAATCCACTCGATCGGTTTGCGAGGAATTCTTTTCTATTTATCCTGGCATTCGTTTATTATCTTTTACCCACGTAATTCTAAGTGTGTGTGTGTATATATATATATATATATATATTTATAAAAATACTTTATAAAAGGCATTCAATAGGAATCAAGCGGTTTTAAATTACAACATACATTACCGTATCAATATTTTTACAGTTAAAAAGCATTTTGGTAGCGCGTTAAGATTGTTATCATTTTTCAAAGCGACAATTTGTTCAATCGGTTAGAAACCAGATTGAACATTTTAGTTTCCGGTTGCGAGAGATATTTCTTTGCGATGGTGGTTATATTTTCTTTGTAATGTGCTGGAGGTCCCATCTCTATTTTACTTTGTAGTGAAGCGACTTCGATACTGAAGATTTGGACTTACTCGAGCGGATGCCTCTCGTCTCGCAAGAGTACGTCTGGCACTCCAGATACTACTTGTAGTGTTCAGTTCTATAGTATAGGAAGCACTTGAGATGCAACGTACCCCGGCAGAGAGGAACGTGCTCTAGACGATATTTTCACCACCAAAAAAATAAACACCTGACTAAACTCTCCTTCCTCTAGTCATATAAAATTCTTTTAACGAAAGAGACTCTTTTAATGAGACGATGAAGGTGTATATTTTTTTTATAAAGAAATTTGTTTGAACTTTCTTCAAAGGTAAATAAAAGGCTTCTGTGATGTTAAATCCGCAGTATTGCGGTCAGTCTTTTGTGCTTGTACCATTTAGCACACTTTATCTTTGTCGAGGTACAATGGGGGAGTTTCCATTGTACGGATGAAAAAAAGAACTGAAACCCTTAACTTTTGGGGACCTACGTATAAATTTGCAAATAAAATTTTGTCGAATAGAAAGAGGTTATCTGCGTCATGGTTTAATTATATACTTTTAATTTTTTTGCGCTCTGAAATAATCACTCTGAATTTTACTAATTATTTAAGGCTTCAGTATAATTAGTTTGCAAATAACTTATTCAACACGAACCGTGTATAGATATAAACTTTAAAGGTAAATTGGTTGTGAGGCAGATATATTTCAACAAAGTTAGCAATTTTACACTTTATAATTACAGGACGCGGTGTTGTTTCTTGTGTATATTTTAAAATAAATAGTCGATGAATATAAAACTCACGGGGGACGTTGCGCGGGACGGCCATTATCTCAAACTGTTTTGTCGGCAATTATTCTGTACATTAACACCTTTGTCTTAAGACAAAAGATCCCGACTGTTAAAAATACACAAAGAAGAGCAAAACGCCGGGCGGGCAATCGTCGGAAGAAAGGAAAGAAATGACTTTCCGTATCTCAAGTCGAGAAATACAAAAGACTCGCTCGACTCTCTGGCGGCCTGATAACTTCTGAGATATAATGCATCTCCTAGCATTCAAATTTGCAATTTAAATACCCAGCGATGCGATCGGCTAGACAGAATGCATATTTGGCATTGAATAAAATGTAAATTTCACGCTATTAAACCCAAGATGCTGTTATAAAGCGTCGCGTTTTTGTGGGAATTATGCGGTTTAGTTTCTACGTAAATGTGCAATAACAATTTTAATATATTTTAACGGCACGTCTGTGAAAATCGTTTTTTTTTTAAATTATTATTATCGGATGTTATGTAAGATATTAGGATGGTAAGGCTTCAGTTGGCTGGGGAAATTAATCATTTTGACAATGACATGATAAAGTTGATTTATGAAATTTCTACCAAAAGAAGGCCTATCTGGCGATGTCTGGAGACCTGCCACTGCTGATCAAGTTTAAAAGTGATGAATTACTTCTCTGCAGAGATTGAGGAAAAATCTCGAATTTCTCACTTACAAGGGCTGAAATTTTAATGATTTACAAGTCGGACAGATTTTTTATTCAGTGGACTTGGCGGAAATTTTAGCTTTATTTAGATTATTTAAGTACCGAAGAAGGATAAAGTTGAAAACAAAAAGAACCTTCTCCTTAAGTCAATAGATAATTAAAAACTTTTTATTTTGTTTTTAACAATTGATAGGTATAATTAAAATATATTTAGAATAATAATGAATTATTGAATTTCATAGTCCTTTCTCTCAAAAGAACAAACATTTCAATAGAGTAATAAAACTATTTTGTTAAAATAATGCATTATTACCAATATACATTCCAAAAAACCTATATTAAATCTGCTGCACACTCTGTTTGACTGTTATCCAGTTGTTAATTAAACATAAAAATAGTTACAGTTGTTGTGCATATTTATGATTGGAGTATAAAAATATTCACTTTTTTGCTGTCTAAATCGTTTTTGCGGTAATAATTGTTAGTGCACATATATTTTGCAAAATCTAAATTTATACTCATGAATTCTCAAAAAATATTTTGCGGTAGCTTGATTATCATTATGCAAATATTTTTTTTTGAAACTACCATTTGTCTCGTGAATTTACATCGTTAAGACGCTATCTATATGTACGCCTCATGAACCTTCTCATTTTATGGAAATACAACGTTAAATGAACGGGAGATTGATTTTTGCCTCACATTATGTAAGAATAATGAAGTAACCGTAGTTTGATTCTGTGAAAATGTTTTTATTCAAAACAGACTATGTTGTTAAAGAATGCTTGACATTTTTTTTAGAAGAAAAAAACTATTTGTAGCAGAATTAATTATTTTTTTTCAGATCGCGTGTTTTGATATAAAAATAGCTTCATGTAAAAAAGCTTATATTTAACTACAACAAAAGCCATCAGTATTTATATGCCAACACTAATTCTTCTCTATGAATTTTTTATATTAAAAGTCCTGTACTGATATAATGGAATAGTTCTACGCTCCTTTTATTTCATCTAAACAAATGAAAAATATTTCTCCTTGGGATAGTCTCGCACCATTGCGGGGACAGCATAACACAAAGATGTGTGTCAGGAGCCGAGTCTTCTAGTTAGTGTGGTGGTGCTGAAGTTTGGAGGCGTGGTCATGAAAGCCGTTCGTTTCCGCTGGACAGGGGTTACGCCACCTCCTCCCTTGTTCTCCTAGGGATGATTATTATCCGCATTGCAGTTCTGATTTATAGGAAGAGTTGGCGGACCCGAACAAATTCGCCCGACAAGCCTTATTACCGCACTGCTGGTGAAAGCTAATATAACATGAAACTAGTAATATAACCCTACAATTTCTCATTAACCAAAATATATAAGAGAATATATACAAGAAATATATATATATATAATAAATGTATTCTAATTTAATGGATTTGTTCAGAGCTTTTTTTGTCGCAAACCAGTTAAAAAAAGTTTAAATTCAAGTGCCAGAAAAATTGCGAAAGAACTCTGAAGTGAAATATCATGTAACTTGTTCACGAGTGTGAACACTGAAATATTTTCAGAGTGATCCGAACTTTTTCGTTTCGAGTTGTTAAGTTTAATAAAAAGTTTTCTCGAAAAGTTCAAGCAGGGAGTACAAAGGTTTGAATTACTGTCGGTGACGCAGCCGCTTCTGAATTCATCTACTACAGTTTGATTTAATTTATTGTAAGTTTATTGAATTATGTATATATTGTGTTATAATTGCTAATGACGGTCTGTGACATGTTAGTTTTACTGAAACAATTTTGAATATTCGAGATTACTCATAACATATACGTAAGTTTAAAACAAATGTTTGGGGATGTTCTCACAGAAACAAGATATTGTTACTCCCGGTAGTCGGTGTCGTAGACAAAGCCTTTGTGGGCAGGATGTTCCATGATTTTCCCCACTAATGAGCGCCCCGTCCTAGCCTTCTGATATATTATTAAATTTCCTTCCCATCTGTTTGAATATTACATAAACAGGCTTGCCTCGTTAAGAACGTTACTCATAATTTATGGAGCCTTTATTTTCAGGCGACCGTACAAACCAACACAACCGCATCCCCAAAAAAAAATACAAATAATTTACCAGTCCAAATAAAACATATCCAGTCAACAGTGAACCCATCAACGTTAAAAAATATTATACGTCGAACCGAACATCATTTTTTATCTACTCGTAAACTTCGTTTAAAAAATAAATACGTAATGCTTTTGCTCCGTGCCCAATCTGCCGAACGAAGCAAGTACAAGCACTAAAAATCAGACTTACGGCCGCGGAAAGCAATAAAATCATTCAATACGTACATAACCTACAGGCGCACAATACAGTTAGTGGGTTCTTACGGACAGAAAGAGAGGAAATCATCGGGAAAATGCGTCGCAGACGGAGAAAGCGAGAAACAGCTGTCGGGTGACGCCCCGAAAAAATGTGACCAACTGTAACCCGCCTAGATCAATACTCGTAGACCAGAGGCTAGGCGTCGAGGTTATCTAATTGTACGAACTCTCCACTCACTAATTCTGGGCTTCTTATAGATTGCGGTCTGAATGTTCACCGAAGAGACGCCCCCTCCAAATTATTTATGTGACACTTCTGACTCTATTTGTTCTGCCGGGGGTTTCTCGGGAAAAAGCTTTTAGACGCAGTTATCGCGTCAGCGGCCGATACGCCTCGGCTGGAGAAATAATCTGCCCAAATGGACACCACTAAAATTTAAATCAACATCGCTGTTGTAACAAATCACGCAAGGCTAAATAATAACTCCAAAACGCCCGCTTTTACTGCAGGTACGTTTATTTTAATGTTTATATTAAACTATCATTAATGGAAAGGTTTGCTGTTCTAGGGTAAGCACTGAGCATCCCTTCTCATATTTTATAGTAGCGAACATCATATTATGAGGGTAAGCCTCGAAGTTCCCAATATCATATCACGTTCATGAACCTTGCAAGCTATTTTATGAACCAGGGACATTAAATATACGATGAGTAATAATTAATAAGTTTTAATTTTTATTGAGTGCTATATCATTCTAATAAATATCAAGAATATTGATCAAATTTTTGTAATAAAAAAAGTTCTTATAAGTAATTTATTATAAAGTTTGACTTTGATTTCACGGTAAATCGTGATAAATAGGCATGCCATTACTTCTGCCCGGTCACACATTAGGTTAAACTTTAGAGTATGTATTATGTTTGCAGACAAAGCTAACTAGATAGTTTGCCGGAGAACTAGAAGCAAATGTCAAAGTTTCAGCTGTAACACTCAGTGCAATTTGTATTCAGAATTTAATTAGAGGAGTTTCGCTCGTGTGTGGAAATGTTTTCAATGGGCTGTAGACCGGGGCAGATAAGACTGGTGGAATAAATAGCCATATTTGTTTTACTAAGTCAGCAGTCAAATGTATGTAAGTTCGACTAAACAATATAATAGCCCGTTTTGCTTCTCTATTGTTAATGGAAGTAATTTATTAACAGATGGCAGTACATTATTCATACAATCATCACGAGACATCTTTTGATCTAGCAATTTTGATGATTGATTTATTTCTGCTGTCATAATACAAATAATATATATTTTGAGATACGCTAATATCGATTTTGATACCGTATATGATTTCTGTGCCTATCTTTTATTATGTAAAATGCGTACATAATACATGAGCCGAGTAAACGTGTTTTTGCTATCCAATATCGGCGCTAGATGTCAGGCTCTCGGGAACTCCCCGCGTCATTTCTGAAGCACGCGTCATTCAAGAGGAACTTTCTGGACCAAAAAGGAATATCGAGTTCTGTGTTTGCCCAGAAAATAAGCGACCTCCAAAATATAGAAAACGGCCCATGTTTGATAGCTCCGCCCCGTCCGGGCGATGGCAGCCTCATTGAGTTTTCGAAATTAATCTTGAAAGTTTCATGAAAGGAAACCTGAAGCAAATAAAGAGAGGTTTTCCTGAAGTAGTCATAATTTAAAAACAAAAGTTTTCTCATTAATTATTTGTAGTCGACAATACATTTTTTCTCCAAATTAATTCTTTATCAGCCTCCCCCGGCCGGCTGTTTTTCAGAGCTCGTCCGATTATTCTCTCTTCCCTGCAGATTACTGCCACGTGCTTCCGATAAAGCTTACAATCTCATAAATCCCACAGGATTTAGTTCGGCCTTTCTCCCTTAGTGCCGTTGAATGAATAAATTTGTCCGGCACTTATCTAATCTCCGGGAGTTGTGTCCGCCCCGCCGATATTTCAGTTTTTACAGCCCCAGAGTCAAATCTTCCCTTAACAATGTATCATTCTTTTTCGACGACTCCCACCACTATCGTGCAAAACTTTTTGAATTAATTTAAGCAAGCTTAATTTATGTTTGTATTTTCTCAAATTAAATAGTTTAAATCAGAAATAAAAATCGTCCAAACAAAGTATAATATTAGATATAAAGATATATGCTTCACAATATTTTACTATTTTTATCAACCAAAGTAAAAGTATGATTGTTTTGATAAAAAAATTAATTCGATGCAAATCTGATATAAAGGTATCTTGCCCGGTAAATTTTGCTGTCAAGTTATTGTAAGTTAAGCAAAGTATATAGATAATTCAATTTTTAGATAATGTGAAATATCATAAAATAACCAAGATATAAAGTAGAATATTCGTGCCGCCCCTCATTATTTCTCTAGATCAAGGAGCATGCAAATCAATACACGTTGACAGGCTAGCATGGACGCCGGAAGGGTCAGCTGAAAAGCATTGACCTGAAACTGGGTTACGTTTTGAAGATCTCGCCAGGCGAAATAATAACTCATTTTCTTTGTTCGTCGCGCCTCGGTACGCCTCAAATTCACGCGTACTTCGCATATAACATTACCTCGCCGTAACCGCACAGTTTATCGCATGGCAACTTCGAGTAAATTGATTACCCGGATGGAATTGATGGATGGAAAAATCAGACATTATAGATAAAAAGACTTTTTCTTCGTTTCCTTTCCGTCAAAGGGACCGCCGGGACGTATATAGAGGCACCCTCGTCAACCATCGAAGCTTGGCAAATGTGTGATGTAATCTATCTACGTCATCGGTCCGGGTGGGGCGTGTATCAGAGAAGCACATTATCTGAAGCGGTTGTTTAGTCCTCACTCTGCTTGATTACGTACTGCCGTAAATTGCTTTCTGTACTCAATGGATCGACGAGGCTCCGAACAATTAATACGAATTTATTTCGCAACGTTTGCTCTGCCCGCCGGTAAAATAAATTAGATATTTACGCACGATAAAACTGTCGGATTATCTTTATTGGACGTGAGCAGTTAATATAATTAACACGGTACATTGGCAATTACGGTTTTTTAAGTCATCACAGAACAGACTTAATTTTGATGCTTCTTTGTAATAAACATTTGAATATCAACTGGCGATGGTAGTATATTATTATTTTAATGTGGTGTGTTTATATGTGGGCCGCGGCCCTAGCGGTGCTGTTGCTATGCGGCCGCCCGCACATCGATTGGCCGCCCGTCACGTCTTTCGAGCAAATGTCAATGTACGAAGTAACGCCGACGGAGACCCGCCCGTGTTTATGCTTTCCTGGACATTAAATTCGCTTTACTGCCCGAGCAGTCTCTCAAATGAGAGATGTAAATGTTTTAGCTAAAACGCTAAAAGGCATCGGTTTCCCAGTAATTAAATTTACAACGCACTTACATAAAATCTGCTAGATTTAATACGCGTTCAAAATATATCGCTTTTGCTTCCGCGATGATAACAATACACAACTGTGTTTTTTATATTAAATATTAAACATTTTCTTGGTTAGTTTATACACACAGTAAAGTTAGTGCAGCGTACAAAAATATCGGCTCCGTGTAATTTTAGTAGAATGGCTAAATTTTCATGGAAGAAGCATAGAATTGCGTGTTTTGTGTGCTGCCATTAGCTGGCTTGGCAGACGGCGGGCAGACTGTCCCCTTTACTGGATTCTGGGAAAAGAATACGAAAGGGTACGTAAAAATAGCGATATGCAGCGAACGTGCGTCACGACACGACACTGCGACGCTGGAAAGTGCAATGGACTCTCCGCCTGTATGGGCGGGTGTCTGCGGACATTCTCTCGCAAAGTACATAGAACTGGAACTGCTTTCGCTTTATATACTTTTGTACATATATTCAATCTTGCACATTAATCGAGTACGTGACAATTTCTCCAAGGAATTGACCGTTTCAGAAACTCAGTTTCATAACAGTAAATTGAATACTATCACTGTACACATGACTGTTTATTACACGAAAGGTATTATTTCGTGCGATTTATTTAAGCTGTTATTCTACAGTTTGACTTGAGAGTAAGGAATTCGTTTACGCTTGGAAATAAATCGTTTTCGAATTTGGCCGACAAATATTTTTCTCGTGAGGCCGATAAGGGTTTCTAATAAAACTTAAAAGCCTCTATATTATCGGGAAATTCACTCATACTCCTGTAAATCACCAAGGAAAGTTTCCACCTCGTCGTGCTTCCATCGACCCCGCAGTTTTACCTTTTTCATCGGGTGTGCCCGTGGGCACCTTCACTGTGACGTGATCGATTAAGCCTCAAGCAAATTTTATAAATCACGCTCGCTCAGCGCAAGCTTTCAGGAATTTTCAGTAAAAGGCACCCGAAGGCTCCTTTTGCGAAAAGAAGAAATTTAATTTTACCAAAGCATTAATTGAACAAACGTTTTCTGTTGCGGAGAAGTTCCCCAAAGGCTGTATAAAAATGTTGATTTCTTTTCTGTTATATTTTTGCAGAATATTGTTTTTAGCATGCTTATTTAATTATTCTTTCTTTTTCTACGCTTCTCTTGGATTTCGCGAGACTTATCGTAATTTGATTAGGAAACTTTTTTTGGGAAAATTAGCGTAGTTTTTTTTATTGAAATTACTTCTGTATCCGACAATTTATTTCAATTCTACTTAAGTATTATTTAAAAAATAATTTGCTTTCATTACACGGGGAATGTTAACTGCAGTTTTTTAAACCGCTAATTTTAATTTAACCATTTATGCAATATTCTTATCAAAGCAAGCATATATTTTATATGCTTAATAGCTTATCCACAAATTACTCGGCAACAACCTCTGAAAATATCTGATGTACGTGAAGTATTTAACAGATTTTCTATTTTTAATATTACTTTTTTTAATGCGTATTCGACCTTCAAACATCCCATTAAACGTGATCCCCCCGATGGGGCCCGACGGCAGCCTACGACTATTGTATCTCTTGACATTTATGTAATGACGCCATCGCCGGGCTGGCGCCGCCTAGCTTGCCTCCCGTCTAGTCGAAAAATATCCGATGAGGCTGAACACAAAGCGAGCAGTCTGAGGGAACGGGCTTTTCGAAACTCGTCAATACCTCTTCCGAGCTGTGCGCTGCTCGTAAGTGCCCTGTGAAAACCCAGTAAACAGCATTTCTAAAGATGGTTTTCCGAACGGAAAATTTGCTACCTCAACTGAGGGGTTGTAAACAAGACGCTAATGTTACAATCGGAAAACATTTTTTGAAAATGTAACCCAGAATAATATTGATATTTATTTTATACTGCTCGTCGAAAAATAACCATTTTGTTTACTTTCGTTGTTATACTAAAAATAAAGGAAATGGTGTGCGCACTTTGAGTTGAAATCAAAAAACGAGCACGAAGTATATTTTTTTATTACTTTTGTGATCTTTTGCCTCATCAAGCGGCTTGTAATAAAAGTAGAAGCAATATTTCTGGCGACCGCTCCAAATTATTGTACTTCTATTGGGTTTTCGCTTCACTCAGCTGTTATTAATGACCGTTAGCCGAGCGAAAGCAATTATTCTTATACTTTTGGCCTTTGACACTGCTGGCACAATTTGTAACATGAAAAATGAATTTTGCGACTTTCGCCAATTAATGTGAACAAATTATTTGGGCTCTTGCAAAAGGGACTGATAATGAAGCCACAATATTACGTCGCAAACAGACTTCAAAATGGAACCGCGGAAAATTAGATCTTTAAACATAAAACCACTGCGAATTGACAACTTTGTAATGTTTTTATACTACATATTGATTGTTCGGTTTGAACAAGTGAAATATTCTGATACACGCGCCAAATTTTAATAGTTTTTACTTACTAAGCATGCATTATCTAACTTCTCCCGGTACATATCTGGCCGTGAGCTCATTGTGTGTAACCTTGTGAGATTTTGGCGATTATTTAAATCCCCGTCGGCGCCACGAAGTTGGGAGTTATTTCTTTCTCCACGACAGTAAAACAAACAATCTAATAACCCAAGCGGAGCCAAAAACTATGTTTTCCAGTAACAAAGCACATTGGGCCGCGTCCAACGCCATTATACATCTCCCTACTCTCAGGCTCCCCCACAGAGTATATTGCTTTTGATACTCTATCAATATTCTTTGATAGTAAAGTTTGAGTAGAACATTATTCTATCACAGTGTAATATAATATTTTATATGTTCACATTGTCTTCTTTTCAAATATTACATGACGCATAGTTATATGATTCATATTATTATCTTGTTTATAAACCGTGTTGGCTGTCGAAATGAAGGAGAGAATGATTGACAAGTGTTATATTTTATTAACTGTCTAGCGCTAGTAGAGAATACCGATAGAACAGGCGAATTACCTTATTTGTGTTGAATATTACGCCTATAAGCTGCACAAATAGTGGAATTACAAATATATTCTTTCTTGAATAATAGAAGCAAGCCGGAAATTTTGGGCTTATTGATTTCACATTAGGCGGCTTCTCGGAGCCTCACGCCGCCCGAGTCCTTCGGTGGAAGGAGCTGGGTTATGTTTTCCGAGTCGACAAAATGTTGCTCACAAATTTGAATTCCAAACTAACGCCGAACAAAAGTACTCTTTTTGTGTAACTTCGTTACAACTTTGGTCGGGGTCGAATGCTTCATGAAAAAGGTTACAATGGTTTATGTATTTTTTTTTTCATAATTGAACGAGTTGGTATATATTTTTACGGCCTCTCCGGTTGCGACACAAAATTATCGACTAACTAAAAATAGGATTTTATTTGAGCTCGGACTAGGAATATCCCGCTAAATTATTTATGCGGTTTCTACCCAAAATTTATATTTCATTACCAAAAAAGCTTTCCTCGAAAAATAGACTTATATTTCCCTTAAATTAAAAATGTATTTTTTTTTTTTAATAATTTTGTTTGATGGTTGTAATCAAAACCGTACGTACAAATGGCACTTATAGCATCGTGAAGCAGTTTAGAAAGTAATTATCATTTTAAAAAAATATGTGAGGAAGCTGCGCATAATTAACGGCGTTGTGAAAATTCGTTTTGTTCGTAAGGGCATGCCTTTTCCGTGTTTGAAACGGCTTTTCAAATTTACATGCTAAAACCATAACGATCATGTTATAATTTTTTGTGCTGCCTCGTTAAAAAAGCAGAAATTTCCATTTAAAACTACAGAAAGTTTTTTTTAATCTCAGAATCGAAACACTTTATTTATTAAATATTTTTTCTTCGGTAGTCATGCATAGCTTGTTGCTACTTGTCGATAAATTTTTCTTTACTTGGCAACGTTACCGTGTAATAGAAGCACATGTGGGACTAGAATATGGCACGATCACCTATCGTTTAGAAATATGCAAGGTTTTCTCACGCAAGCCGAAGCCGCAGTGCATTGGAAATTTATGCTTCGCCGCATTCTATTGCAGGTCGAATGCAAGAGTTGAACGTTTCATTGACTTTGCATACTCGAGGGAAAAAAAAAACATCCGTCATACTTCATTTGCTTCTGGTATGTCAGGAAAGTTCCCGCATTTCCAATCGTAAACCTCAAATATACATATTAACCAATAATTCAAATATAAATAAATGTATTTTTACTATGGACTTGTATTTCCAAATTCTTTCATCTGTGCTATAGATGATAAAATCATGTATTTTAACTTATCATGACGGTGATATATCTCACGTGTCATAATATATCCACAGTTGACTTTTTACTAATTTTTATTTAAATATTATTTCGCGTGTGAAGGTTTGACCTAAAAGAACTGCGGCTCTATGCCACATTTATTATATACAAAATCACTAAAAAAATACAAGTCATTCATACAATGAAGGTTTATATCAAGAAATTATTACAAATCACAGATTATAAAAAAAATGCATAACATAATTATATCAGAATAAAATGATTGATAGTCAAACAATTATTTTAAAAAAAGCATTACCAGAGTCGATAATTTGTGGGTGAACATAATAAATAAATCAATGATCTGAAAGTAAAGACATTAAGGCCCAAATAATCTTAAAAACAAATTGAATCACACTTTTCTTTAATAGTAGAAGCCGCAAACGGAAAAAAAACAAGCGGTTTAAAGCAATCAGAGGTGACTGCGGCTGTATCTTGATAATAAAGAGTCATCATGAAAACAGTAGCCTTTTCTTTAATACTGCTTTTTCACATGTAACAATTAAGTCGGAATTCGTAAGTTGCTCAGTAAGATGATTTTGAATTTTTTTCATACATATAATGTAGGCTGTTACTTTTATAAACATATATTATATTTAAAAAAATATTTACTTTATTATCTAAAGAATAAATATTTTCCTGAAAAATTCTTATGAACGATAGTTAAATATTTAAAAAAAATTAAATAAAACTTATTGAAAAATCATATTGAATTAGGATTTCATTAATCCAAAGCGGCCTGTAGATTTAACAGCCTGTAGTTTTTGGCTATTATAATACCTATAATTTTCAACATGATTTTCACTTTAGAGCCTTCTTCCTGTAAGCGAGTACGGCTTCTGAAGCAAATCCCCGCATAGATTATCCTCTCACACTCTAATGCTTTTTTTCCAAATTGTTTTACATAAAACTTTCCACCCCCATGGCGGTGAGGGTGGCGGAGCAATCGGAGATATTTGCATTAAGTAGCACGCAAATAAAGTAAGCGACGCAGCCCCATTTCACTTGCTAAAGTCAGCCATTTTAGACACAAATGGTAATTTATTCAGATTTTGCTATGAAAGTACCGAGGAGTGACGGAGTATTTCGGGTGGACGGCGTAACGATTTTTTCGCGTGCCAAATATTAGACTCGCCCATCGAGTCTTGGCTTTCGCATATACTGCCTGTGTATAAAATTTTGCCCCTCGATGGCCGATAGTGTATTTATGGTCTAAAATTAACTTCGTGATCTCAGCACCGACGAGTTACTAATGTAATGAGAACCGACATTTTTAGTTGCCACTTTTCGATATTAATTATTCACACGGGCCACCTCATCCGTTAATATCGTGAAAACAAAAATTATTAGCACGACCTTTTTACATAAGCGCACAAAACTTTTGTACCATTTTTTTAAAAATATTTTACTGTATAATTTTTAATAAGGAAATAATTAAAATAAAATTCACAAGTGCTGTATTCGAAAGTGTCTTATTTTTAAAACACAACCAAGTATTATGTCACCTCAAATTTTTAGTTTATTTTCATGAGGTTTTTTTTTTTTTTTTTTGGTATGGGAAATTGAATCAAAGAATCGATTTTTCTATAATTCATTATTGTAAAGCAATACAATATATTTTAAAGCCTTCATAACATTAATATTACTTATTTATTATATCAAGATGCCTTTGAATCATTTTAAAGCCTTGCGTTATAATAATTTATTAATATAAGGACACGGCTGTATAAGGTTTATTTTACCTAGATGTTTCAAATTGAGATTAAAAAAATATATAGTTTTCAATAAATTCAACAAAATTACATTTTAACAAATCGCATGTTTCTTTTACTAATATTTATAATAATCGATTTCTATTTTTTGTAAAAGCGTGATAATTTATTGTAAAATATTTAAAAGCGTGATCGTTTATTTCCCGAAAGTTGAATATATCACCTTCCCATGAAACGCTTGGCTGTTTTGAAGGCTTACATGCTATTTGAGAGTCTAAATGTGTTTTCTAAACCTATTGATTTTTTTGTAAAGTTGAATAGCTCTGGTATCGCAAACAGCTCGTAGACGGGGCGTGTCAAATATACAATTGCGTAATAATGTATATTAGAGCGTAATACGGATTCCAGTTCAATTTTTATGCAATCATTATACTGCGAGTATCATGTTTACGTCCTCAAACGTAATTTCAATGCATAATCATTATTTGCTCGCAACGCAGCTAATTATGAAATGAACGGTGAACGATTTTAAAAATTGATTTTGGATATACACCCAGAACACTTATTTTCTATTGGAAAAATAAAAAAAAAGTTTCGACAGACGGGAACAGTTCCGGTGATTGTCAAGTCAAAAAAATCATTAGTCAAGTAATTTTTATGACTTACTTCTTTAAGTACTAAGCAATAGTTCTGATGCTTGAAAATCAAAATTATTTATGTACATTAAATATATTAATAGAAGTCCCAACATGAAATGGGCAGAAAATTTATATATTTAAATATATACATACTTTGGTTGAACAAATTTTGCTTGATTGGTTAAATATATATTTATTTGTAACTAATATTTATATAAAGGTTAAAAAACCTAGCTCACAATAAGATAAAGTGAGTAGGTTTACATAAAACTGTTGTAAAAAAAATATCATATGTCATATAAGTCAAAATAATTTTTATTAATAACAAATAAAAATGAATTGTTGATGCATATTAAATATATAACTTTAAAGTTGATATAAGTAATATATAAAATCAAAGATATAATCGAATAACAAAAAAGTTTACCCAATAAAATTGGATTTATTTATTGGATCCCTCGGTTTTGGCGTAACAGGATTACGTCATTAGAAGTCAAGTACACACAACTTCTGGGTATTTTTATAAAGTGTATAAAAAGATTTATATAAGGATAAGATTTTTTTGAAGTGTGTAAGGCTTAGATAGAATCTCGAGGGTCTAAACAACATCACACGACGGGTATTTTGGGATTTTCGATTCAGGCAAGTTTCACGGACACGTAGTTTTTTGAAGGAGTTTATTAGGGCCCAAGATAACTTTTATCTCCGAGGACATTTTTTTTTGTTTTGATTAAGTATTATACGTGAACAACACTTTGTGATTTTTACTAAATAAAAAAATATTATATTATAATATTTTATCAACATTAGACAAATGTTAGCATTTTTTTAAAATTGTTTCTGTTTGATTTGAGGTCTCTGCAATTACTAAACTCAAGTGATTTTTATTAGGATTTTAATTGATTTTCAATTTTATTTCAAACAGATTTTCAAATTCATAGACTCTAGATAATAAAATATTGATTAAAAAAATTTAACTCCCACAAAAAATAGAATGATTTGCAGTTTGCGCCAGCTGTACTTCAGCGCAGGCTACACAATGTACTGAAATGTCATGCGGGTTGCTGGCAGAGCAAGCGCTTTTGTATAGAATCTATCCATCTTTCTGTCTGTGTGCGGAGGTTGTAGGGGATGCCGCTTTCCTTTTGTTACCCGAAGGGCTATACAAAGCACATATGTAAGGTATCCTTTAGACAGCTGAAAGGACGTGAAAATGCATTGAAAACAGACGCGCATAAAATAAATTAATACTAATGGTGAACATGTCCACATACCCAGCGAATGGTATTTTGTTTTAAAAATTTAGTTTTTTTAAATTTTTATTTGAGCACTTCGTTATCATGAAAATCGGTTCAATTTTATAGCTTAAAAGCTGTATTCAGTTTTTATCCATACAGTATTCCAATATGCGCTGACAATGGAGCCGAGGGTAGTCTAGCATTTCCTTCATACAATATTCACTACGCAATTTTTCCGGCGGAACCCACGGCAGTTGTACGCGCGGGGCCTTTATCCGCGCAGACTTACGAGCCTGCTGCCTTTTGAACTTCTATTGTGTTTCTGTTACATCTTTAATCTGACCCGCTTCCCGTGCACGGGTTGGGAGCGATCCTGTCGGCACTAAGCGATATCCGCCATTGTGGCGCTCGGGCTTCACAGAACACCCTCAATTGTTAATGATGGCTAACAAAAAGCACCGCGAGAGGCCATGGCGGTGTATTAATGAATAATGATTAATCCGTAATGCCTTTATAACTACCCAACTCAGCTATACGCGTGATTCAAAACTCATCGTGAAAAGCGAAAATGCGAAACGTATTATTTTTATTATTGTAACAAAAATATAACTCAACTCTTAACAATTAATATTTATACATTAGATTCAAAAATTCATAATTCGTTGCTTTACTAAAACTGAACACTGTCGTTAAAAATATGTATTTCTAAATAAAACGATCCACACTCTCTTGCATACGAATAACCTATTTCTACGTGTATACATAAATTGCGATGATATTACCAGCACTTAACTATCAACGGTAATGAAGCCTCGAAATAGTTCATTAGAAAAGTTTTTCCTTTCATGACGGTCGCAATACGTCGTGTAGAATTAATGTTCTCTGAAGCAGCGAGCGCCTGTTTGTTGGAGCGTTTAGGCAAATTAATTGTTAATGGTGTCTTTAAAGGCGTCTCTAACAACGCTGGTATTAGGCATTCTAGACAAAAATGTCCCCGAAGGCTCGAGGCACGCGCCCCTAATATAGTCACCTTGCTGGAATTTACCCTGTCACTACAGCCTTAATTATTTACGAATCTAGGCTCACGGCACCGTAAAATTGCTCTACAAATTAATTATATATTAGTTATGCGGATATTAAATATGGATTTATTATTAAACGTGAAAACTTAAAAGCTTATTATGAAAATCACGGTCCACGAAACTGTATGATTGTTTTTTGTAACACCACATTTTTATTGAAATGAATGAACTGACGACTATTTTAAGTGATGCTTAACAAAATCGTGTTATTTTAAACAAAAATGTTTAAATATCTTTGTGATGTTCACATAGTTTTTTTACATTATTACGCACAGTAGTATACGAGTATATACAAATAAGAGTTTACTAGAGTATGGAACGGTAATCAAGTGTGAGGACATATGAAAGCATTTCATTTGGACAGCATTTCAAGCTATCAAGTTTATTTTCAGTTTTCAACATAACGAAGCGCAGACCAATTTCCTCAATCCCGTGTTTGTAATTCGTTAATTTCCCGATGGAAAACGAACACTCGGGAAAATGAGCTACCAGGCGGCAGAGTGTTTGCTCTGGCGTTGTGTAGCTCAGGCTATGATTGCATATTGTTTGCCGATCGCATTATTGATTCGGTCGCAGAGCAAACTGTACGTGCCAAGAACGCAGCAGACGAGAGTCAATATTTGTCTCGCTCCCTGCAAATATTTCGCAGGACTCTGTATTCCGGGACGAGTCTGCGAGTCTACAGTGATGAATTTTGAAATGAAATTTTTATTCAATAACATACTCCAATCATCCCGAAACGTGAATACATTGGATTTTAATGAAATCATACTTATTCTTGCTCCGTTGTGAAGTAGCTGCTTCGTATCTTGCATAATATTACTCTGCAATGCAATTACGTCATTCTTCGCCCGCTGTGATTATTCAATTACTCTCGTTACCTGGACGGGAACTGTAAATGACATCTCGACCTTAATAATTCAATTTCAAATCAGTATAATTATAATCAAGGAAAATTAATTACTTGGTTCTACCTTATATTTTTACAGAATTTTAATTAAAAAATAGTGGAAGATTTTAAAAATATTTTTCTTCTTCCTTACATATTTTAGAAATTCGCGATAAATTTTCAACGAAAAAATAAGGTTTATGGAAAAAAAAATAAGTTGTTATGCCAATAATATGTTTCAATTATAAATATAAAACTTATTTCAATTCGATTTTTAAACCGAACTTATTTTAAAAATATCATACATTGGTTTTATATGTAAACATTACTTATTTTATAAAAATATATTAATCTTTATTTTTATTTCTTTTGTAACTACAAAAACATATCTCTAAATTTATATTTTATGGTAAATTAATAAAACAACACAATGATAATTCTTTTGAACATCTTCTAATGAAACAAAAAATAAGCTGTTGTTTTCATAAAGACTTATAAATTATTTATTTTAAGATTAACAAAATCTGCCAGTGGCAGCACAGAATATTGATCACCTCTCTCTTAAGTCAGCACATATCTCATCTCAGATTTACATTCTGAAGACTTATAATGCGAGTCTTGATAGCTTTCTGCAGCTGTTCATTTAATACGTGTCAAAACTTGGATAATTCAGATACCTGAAATGCTTTTTATATTTATTAATTAATAGTATATTTTATATTTACCATTATATTGCATTCCAAATACTATATTTAATCACATTCATTCCATCAATAATATGATATTTTAACCTTTTTTTCTAAATTAGTCTATCCCAAATTCAATAAATGACTCAAGTAAAAAAAGACACAATTTTTTTGAAAACATCTGAAATATAAATAATACCTTTGATTTTTTTGAAGTAGGTATTAACTTTATATTTGTAAAGCCAATAAAATCATACCGTTGATATTTTATTAATAAAAGTTACATTTAAAGGCTGTGTTTTAATTAAGGTTTTCTTTTAATAAAAATTTCACAAGCCTTACAACAAGAGGGGTATTTTCAATTGTAAATTATCCGTAAAGTAAATGTTGATTTACGTGTTTATATTAAACAATGTTTTTAAAGTAAACGTTTTTTGATTTTGTTGTTTATATTAACTGAGAAAATAAATTCAAAAATTGTACTGAAACATCGTTGTGATTGATTTTAGATAATCCAATATGACCATACAGCACTAATCCGGAGATCACGTGCGGCGCAGGTGACCGTGGATAAGGCGATTATCTATCATGAGTACATACATAATAGATCGGTTAACTCCGCTTCGTGAATCATGTGTACTTGTATGGACTGTCTTTTAAGATACCCAAACCGCCTTATCTAACATCCTGTTTACCTGAAACATCTACTCCGCTCAAATGGCTTAATTGGAGGCCAACGAGGTCCTTTGCAAAGTTCATAGTTGAGAACACAAAAACTTGCTATCGGAAACTTGAGCCAAGTTAATTTAAGAGAAACAATAATAACTACCGCAGAGTAAAAACCTTACTGTGAATCTAAAATACTAGGTGTAATTAAAATGGTCATTGTTTTAAATCAAAATAAAAACTAGATGATTAATCCATTTTCTGAATATCATATTATCATAATCAATTTTTTTTTGATAAATTACAAAACCACGGAAATCATATGGATTGATATTGAGGTTCGATTTTTTTTATATTATAGAATTTAAAAGAAAAATTATTTGAATTATAATTATATTAAGGAGAGATGATGTATTCCACAACACATTTTCTCATGTCTGGCCGTGAATGTGCGCTAATGTACAGACTTGTTAGAAAGTTGTTTGCGTTTCGATACGCACTCAGTTGGGCCCGACATAGGTCCGAAATTATCCTCAAATGATAAACTGGGGCATGTGGATTTGATCCCCCTGGCACGGGGGAGGATCAAAGTGAAACTTCAGGAGACAAGCCACTTGTGTATAATACGCGATAACGTTCCCACCGATATCAAATTAGTTCTGATTCGAAGTTGGTCGGCGGCGAGACCCGATATTGAGTTATGCGAGAGCCTCCAGGTCGCAGACTTCTGCCTCGCCGGATGTAGCCTTAATTTCATCAGCAGGAAATGGCTGCTCCGAGAAAGGACGCGGCCTGGAAAATGCCAGCATAGGATCGTGAATTTCGACTGAAGGCATGGCGGATTTCAATTTAATTAATAAATTGATTTTGCCATATTTTATTCAATAATTTCAATTCTAATAGTAAATAACTTAACTCAGTTGAAAATATATAAAATCATTATTAAAAGAGTAAAATGTCATTGAAATCCTAAAACATTATTTAAAAAAGTGCAATTCAAAATGAATGAATACTTTGAAAAAAGTTTTAAAAAATTAAGAAAATAAAAGATTTTAATAAAAAAGGATACATGATATATATTTTTCATACAAAAAAAGAGTTTGTTTGAGATTCTAAATAAATCGATAAACATTGGGAAGAAACACGAAAAACCTACATTTAATACAAAAAAAAAAATAAACGGATTTATTAAACTGAAGGTAATACTATTTTATCATGATGATAAATCTAAATATAATATTATGATGAAGCGAAAAACTTGGAAATGTTTAAAATGAAAGAAGCCTCGTAAAATATTGTTTCCATTAAAACTAATAAAGTAGTTTGCTCTTCTGATACGGGGATTAATTTCGTGTAGTTTATTCTCGGGTTTTCTCAAATAATCGCTCAGATAAATGGAATTTAATATTTAATATATTTTTTGGGTTTCCCTGGGAAAGTATGGGTGTGGTGTGATTTATAAGTCTTCTCAAGGGTACAATCTATAAAGTATGATTGGATATTTATTATTAGAAGTAAACCTACCTGGTGTAATCTGAAAGTAATCGAATTACAGATTAGGATTCTCAAGAGAAATATTCTTGTTTTGATTGTTCTTTCGCTCAAATACTAAATTTATAGACTGTATAAAAATTAGGGTGCGATGTAAGTTCATGTTTTTTTAATATTAATAATAACAATATTCTAACATGTTCGTGTTTATAAATATACTAGTAATGTAGCCCGTCACAAAATGACGAATTTGATGAACGATGCGTCTAAATTCTCGCGGTTAACGACATCTCGCGGCGAAGAAGTGAATTATATAATTAAAGTTTAGCTAAAGCATATTTTAAAGTTTATGAATGAAAATATTATCCTATCGTCTTGAAATTCGGCACATAGCTGCGGAAAAATTTACTTAACTTATGTGCAAAAAATCAGCGTTGTATCTTTTAAGATATTCTATACAGAACGGAAAAATGAAACATACATACAAACATACAAATAAACACACAATGGCTATTATTATAGTAGATGGTAATTAAATACAAGCAAAAAAATATATGCCTCCGAGAAAATTCTGTAAGTACACGGAGAGCAAGATAAATGTATTATTCTACAAGAAATTCACGCAAGCAAGCAATTCTTCGTAATGCGTAAAAATTTTAACATGCGTAAGAATAAAAATATCATGCTTTGAATAAATAAAGTAATTATTCCATATAATAAGCTGACTTTTGTACTATTTAAATGAAGAGTTAACTAACGTGGATGTGGAATTCACGCCAAAATAACAGCTGAACTAGTAAGACAGAGAACAAATATATGTTCCGTGGAATGGTGGAGGAGAGGCACTTGATATTCGCATATAGATTTTTTTTTACTGCTCTTTTACTTACAAAGAAGAATCTTTCATCTGACGTCTCATTTTTTTCCTTGTCCGAAATAGTGAAAGAAACTAATAAACTTACGTTCCCTTGTGCTTTCTCACGAGAAACTTGTTATATAATGAAATTTGGAGTATGAGATGAGCGGCGCGCGGCGCCTGCGCTCGCCGCCATGTTTGAGCTATTGATTTGGCCGAGCTATAATAATCATGCTACGTTTTATTAACGCACCACCGTACCTTGTGAGGTGTACCTACCCACTGCAGTGGACTCTCCCAGCTATAACGTCCCCTGTCTGGGCTTGCCTGCTTGGGCACACGGTGAAGAGTCCTCGCTTATGCCTGAATAAACCTCGCAGGTCGCTAAATATACCGAGAATTAAACAGAAATAATAAACTACGAGAAAATCACTACACACTGAAAACTTACCACAGGCTGTTTATATTATTCAATAATAACACATAAAATGCCCTTATCAGTAATTTTTTTTAAATATAACACAATGGCAAACATAAGTAAATTTAAGAATTGGAAATAAAGATAAACCGAATTAAAATAAATTTGCGTGTGAAAATATATATTGTGCTTTGGTATTTCTTAAATTTTTGATGTTTCATGTGCGTTAACCTAATATTTATATTATTAACTATTCGGCTTATTAAGCATGCGTGAGGGTTGAACGTAGATTATTGAAAATTCGATAAATATTAAATCACGCGATTTCACTTCTTTTTTTTTTGTTCAATGGTAAATATATTTCTATAAAAAATCATTATTTTTGTGTATTAATTATTTAAAAAAAAATTGTTTTATACAAGTGGGAGTATCTTTTCAAGAGGATTGAATAATTTTTATAAAAGTAGTCAATGCCGAAAACTTTCAATAATGGGCTTAGTTTTTACGTTTATTATTTTTATGCCTCTTTAAATTTATTATTGCATGTTATTGCCGCCATTATATCTAAAGATTACCCAATTTATAAAAAAAACTTAAGTGGCAAAAAACCAAATATTTTTCAAATAAACATTTATTCGAAAGCCAAAGATAATTTATTATCTATTGATTCATTCAACCATAAAAGCTTTTATTCTTTTCAAGTCTCGCTGTGATGACAAACGCTCTTCGAGATGTTAGAAATTTCAATACATTTAAAAAAATACTTTATTTTGGATTGCACGTAAACATCTCATCTAAAGGGGGTGAAAATTCAGGCGAGAGGCATAATTGACACCCCAGGGTTAATTTCAGGTTTTGGAAATATATATTTGCGAATGCTCTCATTTCTGCCGGATTCGAGGCAAACCACAAATTTAATGCTCGAGTCTTCCGTCGGGCTGCCTGAAGGGTTGCGACATTTTCTAAGAGACGAGCTCTTACAGCCCATAAAAATAATTTAATTCATCTTATTAAAAGATAAAAGCGACTCACCCGCATAAGAGATAAAAAATCATGACTTTATCTTGTCTTTTATAATATTGAATTACGCAAATTTCTCCAGGACTGAAATAACTTATACACTTGGATAAAATATTTTATGATTATTACGTAATGAATTTTAGACACTATAAGCATAAAACAATAAGTTTTAATAAGCTTCTAAATTAAGTAAGTTTATACTTTTTTTGAGAATGTCTAAAAATATCCACGTACAAATGGAAATTATCGCCATTTCCATGCTATTTTCCAATTCATATTTGTTGTTTAAAAATATAGTATAACAGATTCACAATTATTTCGTTGATATATTTTTAAATTGCATTATATATATTTTAGCATTTATTGCTTCTTCATAAATAAACAAGCAATGCAATGCATATTTTAATATAAATAACATGTTCAAATATTTCCAAGATGTTGTGGTTAGCTTAGGTTTCCAGATTTTACAGCAAGAGTCTTTGAAGCGCACAAAAGCTCGACGGGAGCTCAAAACATCTTGGAGTCTTTTGTGTTTTCATATCTTCATTTTTCTTTTCCAAACACGAAATTCAATACTTTATCCCGTAATTGTTCACTCGAACATCTCGCGTGATCGAAATGCACTATAAAATAATAACTGCGCGTAAAGTTCGATAACCGTCTGCGGGTGGGATTTAGCGATATTTATAAACTGTGTATTTGTGTACGAGAAATTCGAGCGTGAATATTTAATACGATGTCATTTGTAAGAACGTTTTGAATTGTAATTATTGCTCCACTCGAGTACAATAAAGCAAGCCGGCTGCAGACAATACGGTTTTCTCGCGCGGGGAGTGCGCGTTGTGTAATCCTTGTTGACGCGTTAATTCGCGGAGTTTCTCCGTCTCGGCAATTATTCCACGCAGGAGAGCGACTGCTCCGCCAGAACAACGCGTTCTTCGCTCCGTGCTTCAATTATATCATGAAATCCCTTACATTCCCTGCAGGGCGCGGCTCCGATTGCATAAGCGAGCGCCCGGCAACAGCCAACTCGCGCCCCCGCCGAGCCACCCCCGAAGCCTCCCGCAGCCCCCGTCCGTCCTCAGACGTTCTGTTCGTTTTCCTTCTCGGTCGGTTCGATTACTCTCGGCTTAAAATGCTTTCAGCGCACTAATGGACGCTTATCGCGTTTCGGTTTACCTGACACTCAATTGGACGATTTTAAAAATACACTCTACAGCAGTGGCTCTCAAACTGTTTTGGCCAACGGACCCCTTTTCATAGTCAAAACTTGCCCACGGACCCTCTTTCATAGTCAAAACATGCCTACAGACCCCCTTTCATAGTCAAAACTTGCCCATGGACCCCCTTTCATAGTCAAAACTTGCCTACGGACCCCCTTTCATAGTCAAAACTTGCCTACGGACCCTCTTTCATAGTCAAAACTTGCCTACGGCCCTTGGGTGAAAAACTACATAAATTCATATTATAGACTAGTTGGTGCAAGTATCGACTCTATTGCGTTCCTGTATTAACCTGCCTAACTCACCGCGATGCCTGTTATTACTTGTATTTTATGCACCTGTCTATATTCATATTTTACTTAAGACGTAAAAATCTCTAATCATGTATTCATTGTTATTTATTTTAACTTCCATATTAATAAAAATGTGTCACAATTTTTATATTTTATATTAAACCTTGCGCGGACCCCCTGACGTTGTTCAGGGACCCCCAAATCGATTTTAATTTTCTAAGGACCCCCTGAATGATCCCAGGGACCCCCTGGGGTCTGTAGGGACCACTTTGAGAAGCACTGCTCTACAGGTACATACTAGGAGCGACTGCTGAAAGCATAATCCAAAAAAAAAACAAATTTTTCAATTAAACACTGATTACATCATGATACTATAAATAAAATTCCTGGTAACTATTTTTTTACTAATTGTTTGCTGAACACAAGTAATGTGAAACATAAGCAAATATATACATCAAAAAATAAATTATATTGTTAAAAAATGTAACGTCATGATATCATGTCGCTCACATAATGATGAGCACTTTTCCACTATAAATTCTTCATTATCTACCTATTACTACGTAATTTTTAAGTATTATTGTTGTTTAAAGAGGTCATCATTTCCGTGGTGTGTCGGGCACAATAAACCGGAGTGCCTACAAAAAATTACCACAATGAGGGGCACATCATTTCCAATTTAATGTTCGTATGAGCTAAGCGGGGGTGACTGTGAGCGATAAGCTTTATTGCGTATTAACTTAACGACGGGGTGCAAGTAAATTCAAAAGGAAACGGTGACACTGCCAGTTAAAAGGGAGCTTTTACAACTGCACAAATAAAAATTAAAGAAGTACTGTAACTAAAATGTAGCATAACTTCTCTCTCATGTTAGCAAATTTTATGAATTTTTACTCAATATGTACTCAATTCATAATATGTCACAAAAAACCTAAGATCACGAATACGTATTATTATTGTTTGATATAAAATTAATCAATCAATATAAATTTACTTTGGTGTATAAAAATATATATCTCAATATAAATTAACTCTGTACGCTGTTGGTAGAGAAAATATACTGAGAATGTTTGTTTTGGGATCTACTCCCAAGCTTTAATCTCCAACCTAGCCATTGTTGACGTAGATCGTTGTTGGTAGAGGATCCCGAGTGTTCCCTTCACAGTAATTTTGATTCATCAGAATAAACTTAATAACAATATGCTTTATTATCTATAATATAACGCCGAATATATTTTTAATAAAAATGTTTTTTAGTTTTGTGAGTACATTTATAATCTAAAGGTCTTTAAAATTTGATATTGCATTGCAACTGTCGACACACGCAACTTTTTCTAAAAGATTGTGTTGCAAGATTGAATATTTTGGTTGGATGATTAAATAAGCTATGTGATTATGTTGCACAATTAAACGTAAAATATTATCGAAAAGTGATCACATTACTGTGAAACTATAAAAACTATGCTGATCTCAATACAGAAAAGCTATTTCATATTAGAAAGAAAACAAAGTTTGTATCTAACAATAAACTTATATCATGAACATAGTTCGATTTTAATACGAATAAATTTGTAAAATAATGTCAAAGCTATTTCTCAATTTCAAAGTATCTTGAAACTATTTATAAAGTTGGACTACTTTAATCTCCAGAGTGACAGAATACCAGTTTCGAGTGTGTATTAATCCCACCCCATTTCAGAAAATGTCACATTGTTCAGGGGAGGTTTATCAGCTTGGCTAAATGTACTGCTACATTAATTAACAGCGAATTTATACTTGTAAACATGAGCTCGGCACTACAGTACCTGAGAGCTGCGCGTCTAGTACATGGCCTCGCAAAGTGTATGCAAACAATAGATAAATGTATATGGGAGGTATATATTATTCAATTTATCATTTAAAGTGAGCTCGGCTTACTCAAGCTTGACATTGTTAAGGCTGAGAGCCTCCAATGTCTCCATTGAAAATGTGAACAATTTGGCTAGATGAAAAATGACATGGACTTTTATTTTAATTTAATATTGGATTTACAAAGCAAACGCTTTTAACATTTTTTTATTTTAATATTCGTTTAAACCACAGTTTATGAATAAGAGCTGCTTTCAAATGGGTTTATGGTAAAAATAAATTTAATGGAAAGTAACAATAGAAGTGCGCCGTTTGGCGTGTTTTTATGCTTCTGCTCAGTATTGCGATAAAGGAATATTTGTCAGCCCCGGGATTTGTGGGAGAGCATAACGCTGTAGCGGTAATGGCTTATGGTGCCTACCGGCAGAAAATCGAGGATGTATCCACAACTAGTTGGCACTAGTTGTGGATACATCCTCTATTTTTCTGCTCTCTATTTTGCATGCGCCCCTGGGAGTGTTTGCGGAGCTCGCTCGCTCGAGAGCGCTCTCATTCCCGACTCGTTACAGTGGTTTTTTTAGTACTTCGTATATGCATCGTTATTATTTCACTTGCACGACGTATGCTTTAAACAAAAAAATAAAGGTTCAAGTAATATTTTATTCACTCCGTGCGTAAAAAAGCCCCATTCGCGGTAATGTTTTGCGGGAAATGAAAGCTTGTGTTGAACTTTTAAAATATTCCAGAGGTACACAAACTTATTCTTTTGTGTAACGAATACTGGAAATTTGCCGTCTTTTTTAGCAAAGCTAACACTTCATCCTACTTATTGTCAAAGTAAGTGAAAAATTGAACCATTAAACTTCCACAAAGCCGTTTTGCCTTCATTAAAAACTAGGCGCTGTGCTTCAGAGGAGAAACGCCGAGAATTTTTCAGATTTCTAAAGGCTTCGGTAGAGGAAATGGCTTGAAAGCCTCTGAGGGGACGGGAGTGTCAGGACTTTGTCGGCGCTTATTATGATGTTTACTTTGTAGAAATTTTAAGCATTTTTCATTATGTTTATGGTTAAATAATAATATATTTATTTTTTTATACTTACAAGAACTAAAAGTGGATATAAAAAATGTGATTATTATGTATGATTTTTAACCAGAAAATTTTTTTCCTTGCCTTTATATTTTACAAACATTTTTTTGTCTTTACACGCTCTTTTATTAATTACATAATAAAATATATTTTAATAAAAAAATATTCACTGAATTCATTATTTTTTCTTCAATACATGCTTGGTCGTATTTTTCTGAAGATTCTGAAGAGCTTACTTAAAGAAGTCAGGCACATAATTGCCGTCTTTGTCTTGTAACTATGAAAGTCCTCTTTGTCAACTCCGTCTTATTGTCATTCACACTCCCCAGTGAAGACCCTCTTCTCTCGAGCCACAGCTCATGTTTTTGGAAATGACAGCATAGCACTTCTCATTTATAACATAAATTAGATAAAAACATTTTTGGTATATCTCAAAATTGCATGGGTCAAAGAAAATTGTTGAAGAATATATATTAACAGAATGACAAATGCTTCGAAGAGGTATTCAATGCATACAGAACAAAATGCACAATGTTTACTCACTTTGTCTGCGAGTTCCTGTGTTCTCAGCAACGACTCCAAAAGCGGATATTGGTATTCTGTACACTACATATTGTAAAACATATTTGATTTTAAGTTCTGCAGAGGAATTGTTTAATATTGAATTTAAATTCAATAAGTCATTAAATTACCAACAAAGATTTATGTTTGTGTATACTTGATAAAAATTGTGTTAACGTATATGTTTTTCGGTTGCAGGTTTCCTATCATGGGACTCCGCAGATTGCCACGTAGACTTGGAGAAAGAACTCCAAGCTTTGACTACACAGGCCCCCGAAGGAGAAGAGGCCAGACATGGTGAGTACTTATGATTATTTATCGCCTTGAATAATTCCCCCGTTGTATACAACAGGACTAAGTAGAACTAGATAAAATCCAAAGCAAATAAAAACAGTAATTAATAACTGTTTAATTGATAATCAATGTTAAATTAATTATTCATGTTTTCAAACAAAATAATATTTTTGATGAATCGACAGTGGAAACTTGAAAATTTCCATGTAGTCAATAAAAAAAAACATTTAAAAACAAGAAAGTGGGCTGATTGAAAATATTCGCGAAATATTTTGCAAAGCCATACAAAAATAGACCGATCGCAATATAAATTCCTTTCTGAGTAAGAATAAAAGAGCCGCTCATGAAATATCGGAGAGCGGTCGGCAGCTGCGGAGGCTTGGTTGTGCAATAATGATGTTATCTGCACAAAGCCTCCGCCGACCGAGGGTGGGTGGATTTCCGAACCAAACACAAAGGGGATCTCTTTTCCCGAACTCACAATGCACCAATAACGTGAATCTGCGATCTTTTGGCACCGCAAAGGCACTTTTGGCTGTTTGCTAAACTTGCCAGAGACGCAGAAAGTGGCAACACTGATATTTATGGGGTCAGATAAATAATTCACTTATCTTTATTAAAATTTGCTAAATTTATTTTATAAAATCGCTTCACATTTGAATAGACGAAAATTGCATTGAACAAATATTGCAAGGATTTTTACTATTAAAATAACAATAAAAATGCAGTTTTCCCAAATAATAATCTTTAAAAATTGTTACTTACTATTACTATTTTTAAAAAACTTCACAATAAATACATAAGAGCAGATTTTTAACTAAACTCTCTTTTTTCGAAATTCTTAAAAATCAGGCTTTTACATTTAATAATAAATTATAGTTTTAAAGAGTTGATATTCATAGAGCACCTTTATATATACCACATTTATATATAATGACAAATAGAAGTTCTTCTTATTAAATAACCTTTTTTATATAAATATCTATTTCAATACTGAATTGATTTTTCTTATTTAAGTAGCTGACATCCACATTTAAATTAATCCTAGTACTATAGCAAAAAGATTTTTAAAAATTAAACATTTTGTATGATTTATGTTTACTTACTTATACATTTAGTTTACAACCAAACGGTTTATTAAGATTTTTTAAATTTTCAAGTAGGTTATAAAAATTACAGCGCATGATAAACAGTAGAATTTATAAATATGATAATTTTTTTAAGTTATTAAGCAAGAACTAGGAAGCCAAAGTTTCGAGAGAATCTAACGTCAAAGTTCTGATTTTATTTAGATAAAACTCTTCAAGATTATAGAAAGTTTATATTAAAGCTTACAAAGTTGTATAAGGGAGAATTAATCTGCTTCTATATTAGCTGAATGCGAAAGTAAATATTACATTATACGAAAATAAAGAAATTAAAACGACATGGTAAGTTCCTGGATTAAAAATATTTTTAAGCCCTAACACTAGAGAAGCGGATTCATTATTTAAATTTATTTATAAAAGATCGTAAACACAAAATTTTATATACGAGATATATGAAATTGTTACCGACAGATCTAAGAAATTAGATTTTTAAAATAAATATTTTATAATGAGAAACTGAAATTTGTAATTATTTTAATTTATACTGATACTCTTAAGCGTTTGATTCAAAACATTAGTTTGAAATTTTTCCTTAATTACAAATAAATCTTTCTTAAAATGAAGGGTGGATAGTGAAAAATAAAATTTCTTTACTTTTAATCTATCACAAAACGATTTATCGCATGCACGCTTTATACAAATACGCTTTATATTTTTTTCATAAAACAAATATTTGCTTCCACATATAACTCTTTAGAATTCTATAATGAGTCGTTCCCTGGAAAACAGGTGACCTAAAAAAAAACCCATCGACATGATTCTCCGCGTAGAACACGGTGTGTTACATCATGCCATCTTTCACGTGGAAAATTCGTCCGCACAACCAGGAGAACAGTTATGTAAAGGCCCACTTTGCAATTATGTAAGGTATAACAGTCGTTAGGGGCGGTTTTTGTGTGAAAGCGGGATATTTTTCATCCGGCCTGAACACTTAATGAAATGGGTTTTTATGCTCGAGCTGCCGCTGTTTGCCTCTGCGGCCGCGTAGTGTTGCCATGGGCGAAAATTATCGTTAACTTACTACATTGGCTGTTTTTTTATCGCATAAATTTCCATTTTAACTTTTGTTTTATCATGACACAACACATTTTTAACCTAACCTAACCCAAACATTATCAAAATATTTTATTAACTTTATCAACTATTTAGACGTGGCTTTATGATCATATTGTAGGTTCATAAATAAAATCAATAAATAGCAGTAAAAAAAGGTTTTTTCTTTGTGAGTTGTTCGTTCTTCAACATCCAACTAAATTCAAAGTTGTAAAAGTCTATAACAGCTATTATATTATTTCTATGGGAAACTTCTTATTCACCCTTAAATCAATTTATGCACAGTAATTTTCAGCACGCAGAACGTGAGCAAGCCACCATTCAGTATAGTTGAGTAATGAATCTGCATTCAATGGTACCTATTTTCAAAAGCATCCATTTTGATGAGACAGAAACGCACAAAGCGGAAATTTTTAAAAACACGTAGTTTATTTATATTCATAATAAAAAAATGCTTATTCATGCGAGTTGATTTGTGTGCAGTTGCAAATGGATTTTAATATAAACTAATGCAAACATCACAATAGTGAACATGTTATATATTTCCAGAAATTAATAATTTGTGATAGATTATGAATCAAGCATCATTTGCAATCATTTTACAATATCACATATTCTAGATTTGTCTTAAAACACCATGATAATATCTTTAAATTCGAGATTAAAATAAAAAAAACGAACTACCTAATGACGGTTTTTATTTTTTAAATTATTTTTTTATGATTAATGCGTATCTTTCGCTTTAGTATAATGAGTTATTTTACTTGCTAGACTAAGATTTTTATGAAATTAAATTGCTTTTTATCAAGGTATAGCCAGAAAGTATTCATTACGTAACAGTTTTTCCGCCAATAAAACGACACCGCTTCTGCTGAAACGAAACCCCTTTCAGCACTCCTCTTTAAAACCCATAAACAGTCCTCCAAATCCCGGCATTGTTTATGGTTTTGTGTACAGAAAACTTTACCGTACACTCGCTTCGCATATCAAACGTATTCATAAAAAGGGATTAGCCCCGCATTATGTCGCCAGTACCGCCTTTGTCAAATAACGTAATGAGTTTTTGCGCTTTGGAATATTGTTAAATCCCTTTTGTTTCTGCTGAAAGAATAGCAGCTATTATGAAGATACCAATGAATGGATGAAAGCAGCTCTGAATGGAGTGAAAATGGTTCATCTTTTTTAAAAGTTTCACTTTAATATTGTGGAAATATTTTTATTTGATAATGGAAAATACGGGTTCGTATTCAAGTTAAGCGTTTGTAGTCCGATACGGTCTGATTGGTATCGATCAAGTTGTTATAGGATATCTTGCGGTCTAGTGATGTTTGTTATATTATTGTATCCTGTGGTTATTTAAAGGAATATACCACACATATGTGGTATATTTTATTATGTTTTACCTTGGATATAAAATACCCCGATAAATTTGATCATAAGTATTAAATACAATTGAAAATTTCGAGATCAGATTACATTTCATTTTAAAACTGAACTATTATCATGTTATTCAATATAACTCTAGATTGCTTGAATTTTTATCATCGTTATATATTTAAAAATATTACACCATATAATATTAATTGCACGACACCTTATACTGTACGTAAAAATATTTTTTTTAGGTTATTAAAACATCTATTAATAATGTGTCGCCCTAGCATCTATTAATAATGTACTGCGTAATTTTCTACAAATAAGGCATCTCGATTATAACTAACGATTGAATTTACTGGACTGTTTGTTCTGTTAATGGAATAATGGAAAAGCAATAAATTATAATTGCATGTTGGGGTGGATTCAACAATAATTGTATTGACCGACCCAACCCTTGGATTCCGATTGCCTTAGGAGGAGAAGTTATGCCAACGGGGTGGTTTCGCAAACTCACAGCCTTAACTTTGATAGGCTGCGAGACGGTGTTTGCTTAGGATTCGATAGCCTTCTAAGAGTAGTACCAATGTCTTAGAATGAAAAAAGTTAAAATACATTTGTTTTTAGTTTTTCTTTTTATCGCATCTTTATATACTAAAAATTTATTCTAAAAAAATATTCAACGGTGGCTTAATTGTGAAACGATGAAAGAACATACTGAAAAAAATTGTTTTAGAGACACGATTGGTATTCAAGGTACGCCTAGATAAATGTGAGAAATTTAATATTCAAAAAATATATTATCATTTAATATTATTAAAATTTTATTACTATTGTTGAATATTCAATATTTATTAAAAAAAGCAAGTGGATTTGTATTTAGTAGATTTTTACGGGTAGAATCAATCCATATCAGAACTCATATTTTTTAAACAAATTTTAATAAAAGTCTACGACGTACATACTATCAAAATAATTAAATATGATAAAATAAATTTGATGAAATATTTTCTGTAAAATAACTTTAGAGAGAAAAATATAAAATCTTTTATCAAAGGTTTTGTTATGATTTAAAAAAAAACTAAAAAAAACTTTTTTTTGTTTTCGTGAATAATTATTCACTTTGAAGACAAAGTTGTTATTAAAAGTTGAAAATTCTCTCATTTTTTTCCGTTGTTATAGTACTGGCTTTCAAAGAGAAACAGGTTTCGAATATTAAATCGGTAGAGGATTAACCTCTCAAACGGAATAAAGTAATCTGGAATTACACATTCATATTTCACAACGAATTGAGATAAACGAATTCAAAATAATGTTATTTTTCTCTGGGGCTTCTCATGAATATGTATCTTTTCTGCCTAACTGAATGACTGTCAGGTGTCACAGAGCTTAGTCAAATGTACCAAAAATATATTTTTATTTCATATTCTTCATCGGATTTATTTTAGAAAAAAAAGTAGCATTTTTAAAAATGCAAACGATCTATTTTTTATTTTACTCCGCATATACTTTTATTCGTTAGCTTTCGATAAGCTTAAACCTTGAACTAAGTCTTATATTTATTGTGTATAGAATAAGCCTTTTAAAGAGTTGATTTGGTTTATCATCTAGTACTATTTTTGGGGATGCAAAAGCATAGCATGAAGAATCATATGTATCCCTGAAGATGATCTCAGTATGGGTATCTAAACATACAAACCTAATTATTTTACATTATAAAAATTGCGCTGAATATCGATACAAGTATAATATGTATCTATTTATTTAAAATTTTCATTAAAAATTTGTTTTTAAGTACATAATTTGAAGCATTCAAGTAAAAACTATTTTTAAATAAAAAAATTATATGTTTGTTGAACAAACATACTTGCTTCGCCGCCGAAGCCACGTCACGCCATTGTATGCTTATTTGGAGCACATACAAAATATGAGAGTGCATTTAAAGGCAGCAGTTGTTCTGCAATGTTATGTAACTCTTGGCTCTAGATCAGAAGGGATAAAAGCTTATTTTCTTTTTGAGAAATCTCATGTCTCAGGAAAGCATTTTGACTCGCATTTCCCTCGAGTAAGGAAATATGTTTGCGTATGTTACTGTCCCGAGCACCCTCCTGCTTAGCATCTTTTTTACTGCTAACCTTGTGAACGGACGACAGAAGAGACTCCCGTAATCCGATTTGCCGTTTTACCTAAATTTTATTTATAGCGAATGCCTGATCCTCCAATAAAAAATATGTTTTTATAGCACATTACGCACTTTTATTGAGCTAAAGATATTACAAAAGAATATTTGATCCGTGGATTGTACAAATAGTATGGAATACAAATACGTTCTTCATATCTTCGGTATCCGAGTAATTTATATTTGATCAGCACCAGTGTAGGGAGGTATAAAAAAAACGTTTCGCAATCACATATACGTATAGGGAACTGGTATAGGTGCTAGAGATAAGAGAATGTGCTGACTGAAACATTTTTGGCTCTTGTTTTTAGAGAGCATTTCCACGAACAATCCCGCCTGGGGCACACGAGAGCTAATCAAACTAAAGTTTTTTGGCTCCAGCACTTCACTGCTGAAAACTTAAATCGGCTGCCGATAAGAGCAAAAGGAATATTTTTTCAGCTCAAAAAAACTCACCTCTTATCTAACCGGCCTTCAGGGGGGTCGTAACTTTTGATGAAATGTCTTTTCAACCCATTATGAGAAAATATTTTTTTCGTAATGGTACTACTAGTTGGTGTTACTTTGAGATCCCATGTGAGAATTTTTGGACTTATAGCCTAACCTAGCCATAATATTGAAAAAATAACCAAATGTCAAGTTAACCTTTGATGTTTAAAATTATTATTAAGTACACTGCTAGGGTAGTTTATTTGACATGCTACATGCTTAGAAAGCATATTGCTTACTACTAAATTCAAAATTAATTATTTCAATGCTGTGATATTTTAGTTTCTTGTGTTTGCGCACTCCTATTGATTTTTATTTTACTCGTGTTGGCACGACCTAACAAAATTTTCAAACTTAATATTTTACTTGCGAACCTTACACAATGGGTCTAGTTAGAGGCGGTGAATTATGAACTTACGAATTTTGTATTTGGCTTCGCGAAAATTGTGCCGAGGACGCGCCGTACTTGTAGATTTATACTTTTTAATAAAACTGAAAGATATACGTTATTACTATTTATCAAATATTGATTTTAAATATGTGCTTGTAGGTTTTGGCGGCCGTCGTTATTTTAAAAACTCGGTCCTTGGGTGTTATACCGTGATTTTTTTAATGCCTGAAGGTGCACCGAAACTTACAATAATAACTTGAAACTGAAATAAAGTATTATTTATTTATTTTTTTATTTAATTTCCATGTAAACATGTAAAATAACATTAAAAAAATATATTATAACAAATTGACACAAATATACAGAAGCATACTAATGATTTTCAATTGGCTTGATTTCATTTCCATACGCCTTGTGTTGTGCTATGAAATAATAAAATATAACCTATAGGTATCGAACCATAAATAAGCCTAAACAAAACATTTCTCACGGCAATAATAAGGAAATCATCAATTAGTTATTTTCAAGTACACTCACTCTGATTCACAGAAACAATTCTATCAAATGGCATAGTAATTATTCTATAGTGATTATATTAATTTATTGTTCGATAACTGTATTCATATTGCGATATTTTATACCACCGATGGGTGTTCGTTTCATATTATTGTCACATTACTTTTGACCTTCAGCGAAGTATCGCTACTCGAGCAACGGACAATCCTACCTGTCAACAATATATAACGAAATATTTCAGCCCTCCGTTCTAATAGTCCCTGAGCTGAGGTTATAGGCCACGCGCCTATAAATTTTAAGTTGGGCGACGGCACATAAATTCGAATCTGTCTTGGAGGCATCCGCCTCGTAAAATTTCAGTAAGAATTCCCATGTAGCCTTGGAACGGCCGCAATTTATAACGAACCTAAATCATACGATATCCACTTACGTGTGTTGAGATGAAATTCTGTTTTAAGTTTTTTCTCGGGATCGAAATTGGATTACAAAAGGATGTTTACAATTGAATAAGAAACCAAAGCTAAGAGTAATAATGATGTTAGCGATGAAATGGTTTATATCAAATTCGTTTATTTATAGTGTAAATGTTGATATTTGATGCTTTGTTATTATACCAATAAACTCAAAACGTCTTCTCGTAAATTATTTGTATTTACTTAATTTTAATTAATGCGAAGCAGAAAATAATCCGTCATTTTTAAGATAGAATTAATAATATTTATATTAAGCTTAATGAAGCGTTTAAGGGCAATAATTTACTCGAAACTCATAATAATATTATACTTACTTTTTTTAGTGTTTTACCGTGCTTTTTTATTTTTTGCCAATAGCTCGGTTGGCAACTTCAGGAAAAACAGTGAAAATTTCAGTTTGAAAATATATTGATGAAATTCTGAATAGTGAGTAATGAAGGTTTTTTCTCAATCTTGTTCCAGGAGAACGACTAATTCAGTACGCCACGGAGAATCTCGTGACAGAAGTACTGATCCACCCACAGATGAACACTCTCCTGCAGTGCATGCGGAATCTGCTGAGTTCTTTCACTCGCCACCGCCACATCATACACGCCGGATACACGTTCGCTGGGAATGGTTCCTGGATCATGCAGGTGAGAAATAAATACCTTCCCTCCTATTTTGTGCCGACATGACTAAAACTTTGTAAAAAAATATAATATTTCTTGTTACCTTTCATTTTAGGTATATTAAATATTTCTTATATCCATGATCCATGATTTTGTAAAATACACAGCAACTAGACATTTTTTCATTATTTTTGCGTCTGATAATAACTTATAGATCACGTCATAAGTACGAGTAAATATCACCTCCTTGAAATATTACTATATATACATATATTATGACACAAAAACCTTTCAAATAATTCTCAATGCAAAATATGGACACCTCTTTCAATCTTACTGTTGTTCAATACTTTTTTCAGTGAATTATATTTTTATATACCCACTATCAAAAATATGCACGCATTTGTACATTATTGTAAATTTTAATGATTTACACTTTATATAAAGTAATAAAACTGTTCTAATACTTTTTTGCTCGATTCATGAAATCAATTTACGGGCCAAAAATAATTTCTAGATCATGCGAGATATAAATACTTCTTGTAGCGTTATATTGCCCTTTTATCGACACGGCAACAATGTATTATGAATAAATCGATTCCTAAAATAATGCTCGAAATTCGAGTCATATAAACACAAGAAACACGCAACGGCTCAAATCGAGGAAAATTATGGAGTTTAACGGATTATCAAATGAGAATTTCCACCGGCTTTTGTTGCTATGCCGCATACACGTAGTAACTAAAAATTTTACCAAGCAGGTAAATATATTCCACAGCCTGTTTGTTCCCACTAATGCTGGTATTTTTTACCGATCTTGAAAAAAGGAAAGGCTGTTACGCAACGTCTGTCCTGGAGGTTTCTAGTTTGCAAAAAAAAATCACACACAGACACATGATTGTGTAAAAACGCCCAGCCCGGGGGCGGTAAATTGAAAGTGGCGGCTGTTCTCTCTCCGAGCAGCAAATTGCAAACACCTCCCATTACTCACGCGGCCCGGGGCGCCGTTACCTGTTAATGTGCTTCCGATGTTACGGCGACCTCCCGGGGCACACTTTATTGCATCACAATTTATTCAATTGATCCAGTTTAATTAAAACCCCAGAAGCTCCACCCGGCCGGGGGATTATAGAATGCCTGGCCCGCCGCAGACTTACTTTGTGCAGGTGCGCGGGGAGCGCGAGGGGATTTCCCCGAGTTTGCAATTAACTAACTGTATTTCGCTGTCGCACATATTAAATAACTAGACTTGCACGTTTATTACTTGTGAAATAACTAACTGGCCTAACATAACTCAAATACCATCACAAGTTCTCGAAACACCTTACAATCGATATACAAAAGATTTGCCTTGTATCGTTTTAAATAATTCTTCACTGAATAATTATTTTTAAAAAATAACGCAATTAGGCTTCACAATTGATTACGGGTTGAGCGGTTTTGCTATTCGGTGATTAATTAGCTTATCGATGTGAAGCATTAATTACAATAGAGAATCTGTAGGTTGTTAGTGATGAATTTTCTGAATCAGTGAATTGTATGCGGTGAACTTCTCCAATAGCGCTGGAAGTACTTGAATCTACAATATGGAAATTTATCTGTTTGAATCGCTAGGTACCCTCCTAGGTATAGATAAAACTAAAGTAAACCAAATGAAGCCTTATGGCCAGGAGTCAACGAGAATTTGCATCGAATAGTTGGCTTGAATCAAAATAGTTGGAATTGAATTCGAAAAGTTATATTTGCTTGGCTTTAAATAGGAGATCCTTCGTATTTAAAAGGCCATGGGTTCAGCTACTGAAACACAAATGAATTTGAACATTAAATGTCAAAAACTAAAAGCATGAAGTAATATCGTTTATACCTGGGAAAATATTATATCCTTTTAAACTAAGTGTATGAATTTTGAGGTAAGTACCGTTATGTTTAGATATTTGTTATGTTCTTAGCGCGAGGTCGTTTTTCAGACCAGCTTATGCGGGTATCAGTTTTTTTTTGGATTATGCTGTAAAAAAATGGAAGCATTCTGCTCGGGATATATTAAATCCTTCGTATTTTCTTATTTTTCGGACGGTTTTTTGGTGAACCGAATTTTTATTTTTATCTTTGGCGTTTATGAGCCGTGGCTGGTTGTTTGGTTATAGCTATTCCAACATTCTTTAACGCTCGGCTTACCAATTTACCAATTTACCAGAAATATTATATTTACTCGGCGAAAATTGGCTATAAGTAATTATAATGAAAAAGCTCTTTCAATATAATGGCGCTTTAAAGATCCTATCACCCCATTACGTAGTTTAAGCGCTTTCTGATATTGCCTTTACATTAAGTACATTTGATCATAAATTTTAAAACAACCACTTAACATGGCAATATTTCCAAATATATAAATATCTTATTTTGATAATTTATCTGTCACTCTCAGGCTTTGTTATAATGTTACAAGAGATTGTTTCATTTCTCAACGTTCTTCATGTTTCCGGAGGGATTTAAAGCGACTGCAGCAGAAGTCACATTAAAAGCAATTGCTTTTTAAAGTTACCAGCGGTTGAATAAAAGCGACTTTAATTTTTCAATTTTAAATTCAATGAGGAATTAACATCTTCCTGTCACAGACATTCTTGGTAAATTGAATTTTTTTTAATGATTGACATAATGAATCGCGATTAATCATGAAGTCGAGGTGTTCAGTTTTTCATATTATCTCGACATTTTCTTTGATAACTTCTGAAAATGCGTTACGAAGTTCTCAATTGCTTTCTGCAACTTTCTTCTCGCGAGTTACAAGTGAAGTACTTTTCAGTGCAGCTCTTCAAGTTTCAATAATGACTTTGCTTTTGCATAATTGCAAGGAGCGCAAAGTTTTAAAAGGAAAATAATTACGCCGTGAAACTGTTTGTAACAAATATCAAAATCATAATTAAACTCAAATATTTCAAACAGGTGCGACTAACAATGTAATCTGTTTTGGAGACATTAATTGACAGTTTTTTTACAATTAATAATTAGATGGTATTAAAAAATATATTAAATAGTCTGAAAACCAAGTATCGTATATATTTTTTAATTTCGTTTCATTGTGTTTTTAGCAAGTGATCTTTCGTTGACAGGATGATATCCTTTCTATAGCGGATTTTAGCAGATGACTTTTTGTTCACAGGTTGAAACCCTTTATAGCAGACTTTTAACAAGCGACCTTTCGTTCACAGAGTGGAACCCTTTCTCTAGCAGACTTTTAACAAGTGACCTTTCGTTCACAGGATGATATCCTTTCTCTAGCGGATTTTTAGCACATGACTTTGTGTTCACAGGATGAAACCCTTTCTAGCAGACTTTTAACAAGTGACCTTTCGTTCACAGGATGGAACCCTCTCTCTAGCGGACTTTTGCGACGCCTTCCAAGAAAATGAGGTCCAGCGCGTGATTCGCGCTTACGAGAACACCGTGACCATTGACATTCACTGCGCTGCGCCTTCCGAAGGCGAGTGGCAGAAACTCCCTGACAGATACTTTGCTAAACACTGCAGGATTCGCCTCAACCCTCCCGACGTTCTGGACTCCGGATCTGAGGCAATCCAGAACTTTATCAGTAAGTAACAAACACAATTTACCCATGAATTAATCGATATCTATGTGAGTCTATTGTTTGAAACCTTTAATGCCTCAAATTTTTATTTTGAATACTCCTCTTCGTTTAAATTTATTCTCTCACACCTGAAATATATTTCAAAATAATATCCTTTATAATCGAATAATTATGTAAACCATCAATTATCAAAATGTTGACTTCATTTTAAATAATCAAACTAAGAAATATAATTACACAATTAACAGTTTATCTGAGAATACTCAGAAAAAGAAGACAGAGTGAATCATCTAGAAGTTTTCAGAATACTATGAAGCTCTGGTGAAAATTGGTTTTAATATCTATCTTAGACTAATGCTTATTTGTCTATCTCCAAAGCTCCGGGCTATTAAAAGCTTAAAGCTCGAGTTTCAGTCCAAAGATATTTTAAATTATCAGACTTAACACTGCCAATTTTCGGATACTAAATATTCACTTAGCAAAAACATGCTTTGTGTCTTATGCCATAATTGCAAAGAACATAAAATAAATTAAGATCATAAAAAATAATGAATTATTACAACGTAAAATACTTTTTATGTATCAAAGATAAATTATGAAGAATACTCAAGAGGTTTTATATACAGACAGTCTATTTTTAATATTAAAATAGTTCCTAGAGCTAATAACTAGCGTTCGTTTGTGTTTGCCATAGTAACATGATTAGCGTGGATGTAAATTATTCGCTGACACTGTTCGACGTGTCGGAGTTTGCTCAGTAGAAACAACTTGGCTTCGCATTCGATTGTGCATTCAGAGAAGCTGAATTGGACCAATTAGCATACAAATGCCGGCAATGCATTGCAGCTTCCGACCGGCAAACTTCGTTTTCATACAAAATTGCACGCGACCTCAGCGGCTTGTTCTAACACACTCCTACATGGAAATTTAACCTCGAAGCTTTTTAAAATATTTTTTTCGTGACGGTTTATTCAATTTAAAAACGTATATTTCTTTCAAAGTGATAAGGGTTTTTGTGGTACATAAAACAATCCTGAAAAATATAAAATAGAGATTGTATTTCTGGTTCTTTACAATTCTGTCAAGTCAGTTGAATACACCTGTTTGATTTAGGTTCCTACCTTTTTGTACCTCCATACATAATAACCCCAGAAATATTTCTTTTTCAAATACATTTTCGTATAACATGAATTATGAGATTTATTTATATTTCAACAGATTGAATAGAGTATTTATGAAAAATAGATATTAATCAAATAAACAAGCATAAACTTCTCCCATATATATATCAAACGGAAAAATAGTTTTTATGATTTATTAATTCAACTTGGGCTAACAAAATAGACGGATTGCCTCTGGGGTTCGACCAGTTTTGTAAAATAATTTTTATCGGGAACCCATCTTTTCTATATTCTCATGCGGGTGTACATATTCGGAGTTTCCGGTTTGGGAGAGGTCGCGTCAATCTGCGGATCTCTTTTAGCTTGGGTAACTTTTCCTTTACGATAGGAAATGCTCTCTCCGTAATTGAAATTGTATTCCTTATTCTGGATCGGATGTGGACGGGCGATATGACTGAAATATATTTATTTTTCGAAATAAACTAAGAGGAATAATCATTTATATATTGCAAATATTCATTTCCAGTGATGCGAATTTATTCGCATGAGTTCCGGCGAAGAGCGTTATTTTTCACGTACATTTTAATTACGTTATCCAGGGGGAGTGTCCACATTTCGAATACTACACATTTTTTTGCAACAGCCTAAATTTAGTAAAAGTAACGTTATGCGATTCGGTGTGCTGGAATCGGAATGACGCAATCTATTATTAAGTTTTATTTTTGGTGCGAGAAAGTGCTCAAGTTATAATAACGCCATAAGTTCTGATAGTGGACACATTTGCAATTTACTTTTATATCCCGTTGATCCTTTATACGGCGCAATAAAGCTACCTTCTCTTTTCTTCTCTCTCTTTCTGGTATATCTACCACTATATAGAGATTATTTCCTGCTTTATTACTAACAAAGCCTTATTCGTTCTCCCCTTTTACCTACGCCTAAACTACGCCACCGAGAACTCTCAGTTTATATCTTAATATTTATACAGAAGATCCAGTAGCTATCACGCTTGCTATTAAATATAAGCTTGAATCTTTATTGAAAGCTTTTCAATAAATTATAAAATAAATCATACGATTGAATTGCAATGAGACAAAGTCTCAATTACACTTTTTTTTTAACAGTAATGCTTGTAGCGTTTTTTAAAGTTCTCATTCAGAATATATAGTCATATTATTGGATAAATACAGGATGCTTAAATATTGTAGAAAATATATACTCATATATATATATATATATATATATATATATATATATATATATATATATATATATATATATATATATATATATATATATATATATATATATATATATATATATATATATATATATATATATATATATATAATATATATATAGAAGAACCCAGGGACCCACTACACACTAAACTATTCTCCCTACGAAAACTATGAACACAGGTTCAGCATAAGTAGTCAGTGAGATGGTCGCAAACTTCCTCTGAGGAGAGGCGCCCAAATAAGAAGAAGACAATATATTTTGATGAAATGACTCGTGGATTACCACGAGTCGTTTCATATATCGCTTATATATATATATAGAAGAACCCAGGGACCCACTACACACTACACTATTCTCCCTGCGAAAACCATGAACACAGGTTCAGCATACGTGCTCAGTGAGACGGTCGCAAACTTCCTCTGAGGAGAGGCGCCCAAATAAGAAGAAGACAATATATTTTGATGAAACGACTCGTGGTAATGTGTTTTATTTGATTGCAGCGTATATCGAGCCATACATTGTCCCGGCGAGCATCGAACAGTTGCTCGAGTCCAGTGACATTGTAGGCAACATCCGCTTCAGCCACCCCACACTGTACGTGTTCCCGGGGGGCCAGGGCGACGCCGCCCTGTTCGGCATCAACGGATTCAATATGCTCGGTGAGTTTCTGCTTTTCTGATTATGTTTATTGGATTTTTTATGGATTTACGGGCACCATTAGGATCACGATGCCGGCGACCCGGATCGCAAATCAACGGATGTGATTTCACGTCACGATTTTATTGGAGTTTATATCTACGAGTAGACTAGTGGTATAACCCGACTTTCCCCAGAGTATTAGTATGCTAATATGAATTATTTACCCTTGGGTTTCGTTACCTTATACTAAAACTATTATAATTAAAATATTTGTAAACTCTGATGTGCCTGCAGTTTTTTAAGTTGTGCACCAATTTTCAGAGCGATTTGTCTAGTGATGTGTACATACTTTGCAGACATACATACGTACAAAACCATGAGTTTTTATATGTATAACGTAAATTAAACACCATATCACAAAACACTTGTCAATTTATTTGGCTATGATCATCGAGTCAAATTCTGTCATCCTCGAAAGTCGACTGTAGAGGTAAAAATATTTAAGAAAGCGTAATTTTTTTTAACTCTGCATTATTTAACCGGGATAAACAAAACAAGTTTTACCATTTCATTAAGTCTCAATTATTCTCCTGAATCCTTATTAAGTTATAACACCGAAAAAAACTATTATTTAACAAGTAGCAAAAACTTTGCCTCATAAGTCAATCTAATTACTGTTACGTAATAAACTTTTTATTTTAATATTTTATGTGATGTAGGATAAACTTCTAACATTAAAGATGTAATTAAACGGAGAAGTTAGAAGACCTGGTATTCCAATAATATATATACGCTTCTATATACCTTTTCTCGTGCTTACAAGTGACCCTAAAGTTTTTCATTTCACCAGTTTATACTGAAGTTTTCACCTGGGGGACTTAAGCCAACCCAGAAAGTCACAATTACAGTGGCTCAAGTAAATAAAACGTATTGTGAAATTCCAGAGAAGAATAAATAGGTAAACTGAAACTAATTTCACAGCTAAAAAGAAATGTAACGAAATTGAGTTTAGTTTAGTTTAATTTAATTATCATCTTAGTTCACAAATTAGCTCATAGCCTTGCGTAGTTATTTTGTAGAGCGTTCTTCTTAATACTATCTAGATAAAATAAAGTACTTACTTTAGATTCTTCCTTCTGAAGTTTTCTTCATTGTGTTACGACCAGGGAAGAATTAAGCCACTGTAAAGCGAACTAACGACACATCTTTGTGATAGCTGCTTTAAAGGAGACGAAACAGGAGCGAAAAAGAAAAAAAGTACTAAGGAACAGGATGGATGTACTTCCCGACTTTCCCAAAGTTCTTTTATGCTTTCCCGGTAGATTGTTTCGCTTATATAAAGTGGCCCATTACCGTTAAACGTCTAAGAGACAACAATGAGATAATCCTCTTAAATAACTCTTCTAAATTATTCGCTAATAAATAATAAACTTGTAATTGATTCAATGCCAACAATGTCGATTAAGAATATTCATAAAACACAACGAAATTTATCGAGCAAGGGAAAAGGATTACACGGAACTTTGGAGCTGTTTTGTTTTTAAAGGGGGCTTTAATTTTGCAACTTCCTGAAAATTAAAACAGGCCAACAGAGTGGACGGCCGAGTACACGAAGGACACGACCAACTCGCCGAAGGCCACTTAGTAGAAGCTGTTGTAAGGCATACGAGGTTAGTTAGGCCGAACGGCGAACTCGGGTTTGTTGACTAACTCGTATCCCATCCGAGGAAAAACTTTCAGCTGGCAAGTCTCGCATTATAACATGGCTGGGGGTGAGTTTTATCCGCTTAGGTGCTTTGTTTTCGCCCCCACATGCATACCCCGGGGGCTGGCACCCTAACGTGAATATTCGGCAGGTATTTTGCAACGATAGCAGTTTGTTCGATAGCGTGGAAGTTTTAGAATTATGTAAGTTTGTCCCATCGTCTATTCGATTATGTGCTTCTTGTAAATGAACTTTGCTTCGAGTTTACTGCTGGAATAACATAGTAGAGGTACGAGTAATTGCTTAACATGAAAATAGCACTGAACTAGCATTAAAACATAACTTTATTGTCTATTAAAATCAAGTAATTTTATAAAATACATATAGAGTTCAGCCATTATAAACAAAAAGAGCATTTGTCATTTAGCATCAGCAATTTTTTCTACAAGTTGTTTTTTACTTTTCAGATTTTATATATCATGAAAGTTTTGTACTCTTGATTCATTCTATGAAAGTATATTTTTAAAACCAAGAGTTTTGCGGATTTAGGACTAAACCTTCACCGATACTACGAAAGCATATAAATGAGACAGACATTTCGGGTCCCCAGCAGTTTGTCATTGCTCTTACACGGCACGTTCTCTTGGGATATATTATTTGTCTTGCATAAAGGTCTTTATTTAGCTGTTCTCTAAGAACCCAGCCGCCCGCCAAGTCTAAGTAAAAGAGCAAATTGTCTGAAAATATATGCAAGCAATATAAAAGCAACATTATCGCCATGAACTTTTACAAAAAGCTGCATCGCCCCTTAGCTAAAACCTTTTAAGACAGTGAACCATTATTTTCATAGTAGTAGTAAATATCAACTACTAATGCATACAAGTTTAACGTAAGTTTATAAGCTTAAGCCGCTAGACACCATTAATGTCTCCCAATAACCATCTCAGCATATAAAAATATATATAAGTATTCGTTTTGGAGGAACATTTCCTTGCTTGTTTTTTTCAGACCGTAACATATTTGATATCATTCTGTGCAGATTTATTTAGGCTGCAAGATACAACAAAACCTGTTTTAAAACATGTTACAAAAATAAATCAGCAACCTCAATTTGGAATCACCTAATAGGTGATTATCATTATGGATCACTCGGGAATAAAAATATTTTTTCTGCGCTTCGACAAACTATAAAGATTCGTATTTAAATGTTTCAATTTTACGTACAATAAGTATTCAAATTTATTGGTTTAGGATTCAATTCTCTTTATGCGGACAAAACCGTCCAATAAATACATCTGCTGATGTAAAAGTAAAACTTCAAAGAAACAAAGCGAATCGGATGAATAAAAGACGCCAAGAAACCGTTGAAACGAACCTTAGATTGAACATAATTATTTCTTAGATTTCCTTATGTCCCTGCGTAAATAAAAACCCTATATTTTTATTTCGTATAAAATGAAAATATATTACGCGACTAGATGTCACTATAATGATTACGCATTGGTACACAATTGTTTGTCTGGTTAAATATGGACCATTGGTTTTAAGCAAGGCTAACTTACCTATTTATTTGATAAATGTACGTTCATTTACTTGTGAGAACATCAAAACCCTTCCGTACCGTATATACTTTATTTTTCTTTACAATATCACAATAATCTGATTACAAATAAAGTAATGCCTACCTTATTCGTAAGATACATTAATAATTTGAAAATATATTTTATTTAAAAGGTACATTAGTTTCATGAGCAAACAATATGTTATATGTGAATATTCACAATACAATATTACAGAGGCTTTTTGTGGTGCAACAGTGCTTTGGGTCGATTCCGGGTGGAGCAATTATATAAGTTTTATAAAAATGCTAAATGGTCACTAGGTTTAAAGAGATAGCAGATATTTTTAGAAATATATATATATATATATATATATATATATATATATATATATATATATATATATATATATACAGTGGGATCTCGATAACACGTATTTCAAGGTAAATGCTAAAAATTTCGAGTTAATGAGTTTTCGACTTAACAAGTATTTCGAGATACAAAGGATTGAATTGCTTAGGAATATGTACTATCAATACGTATGTCTATTTTTTGGATTGGACGTCAATCAGATGCGTATTTATTACCCATTATGGGTTTATTATATTATTACTAATATGATTAGGGAAATAACATTTTGTTTGAGTTATAAAGTCTATAAAGGGGTTCAGTTTTTTTCGTCTTACTCGAAGTTCGAGCTATCGAGATTCTACTGTATATGGTGAAGATACACTTGTATGCCTTCGTTCCTGGAATCGAGGGAATCGGAATCGCACCCCTCGCTCACCTGTCACCATCTTTGACTACACTACTCTCACAGATTAGCGTAGTTATAGACCGAGCTTGGCAAGTGGCAGGGTTAACACGGCGGGCTGAAGGCTAGGCGTCAGTTTTCAGTGGACGGGGGGTTAGGTTAGGTTAGGTTAGATATTTCAAGGGAAATGCTAAAAATTTCGAGGTTCAGTTTTTTTCGTCTTACTCGAAGTTCGTGCTATCGAGATTCTACTGTATACGGTGAAGATACACTTGTATGCCTTCGATCCTGGAAGCTTGGAACAAAGAGTGAATTGGAATGTTACCCCTCGCTCACCTGTCACCATCTTTGACTACACTACTCTCACAGATTAGCGTAGTTATAGACCGAGCTTGGCAAGTGGCAGGGTTAACACGGCGGGCTGAAGGCTGGGCGTCGGTTTTCAGTGGACGGGGGGTTCGCGCGCAAGGCGTGCTTCTGGGACTTCGTGCGGCACCTGGACCGGGTGGACGCGGTGCTGCTGACCAGGCTCAACAACTGCTCCGGCCGGGGGCTGGCCTCCGTCATCTCCCGCAAGCGCGGCGCCCCGGTCTACCCCCAGCTGGGCCACTTCTTCTGCAACCTGCAGGTGGGCGTCACACCTTCTTTCCTTCAACCCTTCACTGCCCCCTGACTCGCAAAAAACACATTCGTACACCCACATACAACATCGAACACATCATAATCGGACACAATCGGTTCATCACAAAAAATACACAAAATAATATAATTATTATAAATAATCAATATTTTTGACTTGGTATTTGACATGTGTCCATGTGTTAATTTTTACTTTGTTTGATAGTGGAAAACTAAACTGGATTCAGTTTGATAATGCCACTGTGAAAAGTTACCGAAACCGGTCACCAATAAAAAATAACACGTGGAAAAAACACTGAAATAAATATTATTATATAATTGATTAACACAAAAATTAATAATCCACTTATATTAATAGCCTTATATTGGTTTATAGTGTTGTTTGTATACTTTAAAAACAATCCAAGAAAAACCACGAGGACTGTTTTTTTTAAATTAACAAATGATCTAAATTTTCACGTTATATTTTCTCTGATCTCGTGAATTTTGAAACATACGTATAAATATAAAATAATAAATTTCAATGAAAAATTAATACTGTTTTATTTTTAAAAAAGGCAGGCAATGATTAAAAATTTGTAAAGTAGATATCTGATTATTTCTTCAATTTAGTGGAACATCCATATTTTATAAATAACAGTAAATCTTCTCGCTGCACGAATTCTCATATTTAGTATAATAATTTAGTTACTTAATATTTAATATGTGTTTTCTATAAATAGAACACAAGTGAACGGAAACTGGCGCCTAAGAATGACATTTGATACGCTCTTCAATGATATACGAGCCAGTTACTTATGTTAACATAAATGGTATTGAGCTTTATAAATCACGGACTGATCAAATTAATATCCAATAATACTACCAATTCATTAGTTATAATGTTCGTAAAAAAAAAATTTAATTGTTGCAAATAATAGTTTTGATCCATATAGGAAATATACATAGATCATAACTTGACAACAAAGTATATGTTTTAACAATAAAATTTATTAAAAAAATTTAGAATTGAGTAAACAGCATTTTTATAAAATAACTGATCATTAATTTAAAAAAATCAATATGTTGATACTACAATGTTTTCAGTGTTTGGTTAACACATTTTCAAGTCCAATCCATTGCTTTAAATAAAATCTTTTTAATTTCATTTTTTAGTATTTATTGATCAGCCCTGTGCTCGCAGTATTCTAAGATCTTTACAGTTACAAGAATTTGGTAATTTAATACTTAGTTATCTGTGTTTTCACACGCAGAACTAACTTGAATTACAATCAGGTATCTTACATAGTATCACATTTACGATAATGTGAATGCAAAACATAAGTTATTGTGAGTAAGATAGTTGAGAAGACATCACGTATCTGCTGAATCAGCAGTAAATTAATTCAATATTAATTAGTGTTGACACTCAATAACATTTATTTGTGATTTAACGGTTTTTCAAAAACTTTACAACGTGAAATCTCATAAATAACAAAGAAATTAATTTAAGTACGTTTTTTTAAATACTTGTGTAATGTTTTACTTGGTTATGAATACAACAAGTTAAAAAATAATTCGCATCTATTATACTATCAAATCAATAAAACGGCGCCAAAATTTAAAAAAAAGTGCTCAAATTGTGGTAAAATTCTTCACGCAAAAATATTATCAATCAGATAACAAAAATTTAAACATACTATTTTACATTACTCAAATTATTTCAAACATTGCGAATACTGTATAAATGCTTTGTCTTTAAAAAATGTGCCTACAATTATTTTATCTGATTGATCATATTTTTTGCGGGAAGAATATGATCGATGAGATAAGAGCAAATTGACATATTTATTTTAAGTGATGAAGTGTCGTAAAAAAACAATCAACATTTTTACAAACAAATATTGTAACAATGCTTTGTCAAAATATTTTGACATCTATTAACTAAGGTTTAATACAATGTTTTAAATGTTTGTTTGTTTGAATATTTTTCTCATGTTTATAAATAACTAAATTTGTCCATTTTTTTATTATGATGTTTTAAGAAAAAATCATCAAATATGTATTTAAAAAATAAAAACATAGCGTAGTGTATGTTGTGCTTTATTATATTTTGCGAAATAACTTGAAACTATCTTCATTATAAATGCAATATGGCGGCATTACTTTCAATAAAGCTTTTTGACATCCAGATATTATTTTCTCTATTATATTATTAATAATATAATGATGTAGAATATAAGTGTATTCAATTAAAAATGTCTACATGGGTTATGAATTACGATGTATTTGGTAAATATTAACATTTTTCCTGTGTATTTTGACAAAAAAGTATTGCAGTTATTCAAGTCGGTACATTTTTATAGAAGAATTTTTTTTTTTAATGTTATAAGTAAAACATCAGATTGCTAACACGCTTGTTAAAAATTTGATCATTGTTTTTAATTAGAAATATTATAACAAAATGTTATGGATCCGTCTTAAAGACTCGTACATTAAATTTTATTTGTATCAAAAAAGTCAGATCTCTAGTTTGGTAGGTTATTTTATTCATTGATATTGTTTATTCAACTATTTTAACAATAATACATAAATCAATTCTTAAACAAATCTTGTCTATAAAAGTCGTTTTGTGACGATGATGTTTAGTATAAATTATTAGTTTAGTAATGCATTTCTACACAAAACAGTATTTATATGAAAAAAACTTTAAAAATGCACTGTAATATATGCTGTTATTTATTAAATTTTGATTTACTATTCTTATTCAGTCGTAGCAAAAAATATTTGATAATTATGTTTAGTGTTTCTTCCACGGTGATCAAAATTTTAATATTTCTAACTGTCTTTAGAATAACACAAGTAAATTTGTTATATCTTAAATGTAGACTACAGTATGATGCATAATTCTTTCAATTTTAATTATAGGAAGTGTGGACAAATATTTAAGATATACAGTTAAGATACTTTTGTCTAAATTTTCGTGTGTGAGATCAAGGTAATATGCATTGAAATGCATATCTTTGTATTAAGTGAAGTAAAGCCTGTTCAAAAATTTTGTGAAAAAAATCGTTGCTGTGAAGAAAAAATTAGTTGTTTGTATTTCAATTTATGAAAAAATATTGTATTATAACTAAATTTACAAGTTTATTCAGGTCATCTCTGGAGTAGACTGACAGAATTTTTTAGCTATATTATCATAAAATTGAAAAGGACTGGCAGTTTTATCTTCTCTGCATTTAATTAAGCATATTTCTAATATAAGTTTCTCTGATTTCAGGAGAGGCGAGGACTATCCACACCCGATGATCAGGAGAGTGACGACCCTCTCCTTGTAAACCTCTTGCATGAAGGCTACGACATGATGGCCAACCTCAAGGGGATCAATCTCAAACCCCAAGCCTGCTATCGTGGCTCCGAGCCCATCAACCTTTATCACAAAGTTGGTCACGGTATGTGTACTAAATTTAAGATGGATAGAGTGAGTGTTTGAGTATAAAAAGTATAAACATGTCAGTGACGGATATTAGATTTAAAATAAGATGCGTTGAATGCAACATATACCTACTCGTATATAAGGTACTTAAAATATTAAATGTTTATCGTTGTTATCATCTAAGTATCTTTTGTTGAAAATACTGTTCCAAAACAATGAAAAAAATATTATATTATAAATGAGCTATCTTAGAGAACGCAATACTTAATTATTTGTAATAGTCAGTTTATGCTTAAATGTACAGTAGTACAAATGAATTCAATTTCTTGGTTTTAAACCAAGGGTTCTTTTTTATAAAGTAAAATGCAATCAACATTGAATGTCATTATTCTTTTTTCAGGTACGCTGGATATGTACGTTCTAAATCCTTCCAAAGATTCTAAATATGTTAAGAATTTTTTACACAAATGGCACAGTAATGACCAGAAGTTGTTTGCAAGCAGAAGTAACTCCAAAGAGTTTACGTTCCCAGTGCAAAACATGATCTCCATATGTGCCTTGCTCGTGTGGCAGCCGGCTAACCCCAACGATACCATTACGAGGATCATGTTTCCGGGTAGCACTCCCCAGCACAAGATCTTCGAAGGCTTAGAACGAATCAAGCACTTGGAGTTCATGAAGCACCCCACCTGCACGGCCAAGTCCATAGCTCCAGTCATGCCTCCTGCCAAGACCTACCGTCAGACGTCGCAGTCCAGATATGCCCAAGAAAAAGTCACCACTGAATCGTCAGTACATAGAACAGCACAGAAAATTTCTACAGAAAAAGAGCAAAGGGTAATAGAAAAGCAACAAATATCTTCTGAAAAAGCATTGATAAGTGAGATTGAACACAAAAGTAAAGATGCGTATTTAGGTGAAATTGATAAGAAAATAGATATCGACTCATTAAATAATGATGACCTCATTAAAGAAATCACCGACAATAAACTTCGAACAGAAAAGGAACAGGAGCTTTGTGATGAGAGTAAATTGATTGAGCATAAGATAAGTACTAAATCTTCCAGTGCAGTATTAACATCGCAGACCAAACAAAGAACGGTATCAGAAAGAAAAATTAAGACTGAAAGTAAAAAGACTGAAATTGTTTCCGATGTAAGTAATGAAAAGAAGCATTCGGATAAATACCGTAAAGATAATAGATATATAATTGATAAGAAAAAGAAATCTGACATGACTGATTCGATGAGTGACAAGAAAGATAGGAAAAAAGTAGACATTTTGAAAAAAGAAGACGATCAAAATAAAAATATTGAACTGAGATTAAAAGAGGCGGAAAAAGTAGAAGTAAAAACGAAAAGTGAAACGAGTCGTAAAAAGAGTGAACACAGATCTAAAATAGAGACTAATATTTCAGCAGTTAGAACGAAAAGTATAACGAGGACAACAAAGTCTTCAGAGAGAAGAATCCTAAGTTCAACAACTGAGAAGAAAACTGACAGTACCAAATTGTCACCGACTAGTCCCAAGAAACTCACAGAAGCAAAGGCAATGTCCCAATCCTCCAAAGATAAAGACATTGTTAAGCTCAAAAGTGTTCAAAAATTAAAAAAGTCTAGTCCACTTAGCACACCTGCAAAAAGCACAAAAGAAGCAAACAATCGAAAAGTTTTAGAATCGAAGTATAAGTCTGCTTCACCAAAGAGAGATAATTTTAAATCGGCAGAAAAGAAGGATGTCACAAAACCAAAGCGAGAACCCATTTCAAGGCGTCCTAAACCAATATCTTCCCCAGTCAAAAGTGTCAAAGCGGCCATTAGTCCTAGCAGATTAAAATCTGAAAAATTAGACAAAGAAAGACCCGTTACTCGAAAACCAAAGAAAGATGAAAGCATACCAAAAGATGATATTATTTTATATTCTGACAAAAAAGTTGATGATGATACATCGAAATCACTCGACGATGCTAAACAACAAGAACTTGATGATTTGAGAGAAGAACAAGAAATAGTCAGAGAAATTGAAGCTGTATTTAATAGGGATAGTGAAGCTGATGAAAAAGTTGAATATACAGTTGAATCTGATATGGAAAGATTGGGGGATGATGCTAAAACGGAAACTACTGTTGAGGGTGAATTCGAAGAAGAGTATTTAATTATTGAAAAAGAGGAAGTTGACCAATACACAGAAGATTCTATGAATGAACCGGAGAGTGCACCCACTAATGAAGAAGAGCTTCAGAAACACATTCGTGATTCACAAGAATGTGAAAAAAAGAGAAGAGAGAGTATTGTGATATCTGAGGAACTAAATGAAAAAGTAGAGCTTTCCAGTAAAGATGATAAAAACATTGATAAAGTTGTGACAGATTACTCTGACCAAGAAGAAGAAATTAAAATAAAGATGGAAGCAATGTCTCCCGAACACAAAGAACAGATTCAGGAAGAGTTAGAAAGTATTATCACATCTGCAACTTCCATGATCCACAAAAAGTCTGAAGATAAACTGGATACTGATGACATTTCTAAGAAAGAGTTTACCCCACCCCAGCAAGGAGAAATGTCTAAGGAATTATCTGCTAGTGTTGAAGAAAAGGGCGATGGTAGCAGTGAAAAAAAATCGGATAGTAAGGGTGATATGGATGAAAAGCTAAGGTTATTCACTGAACCCAATATAATGCAAGAATCTCAGCCCGAAGAAAAGTTTTCTACTACTATCGAATCAGGGGCAACCACTGCACCGACACTTCCTGAAGATGAAAGAATTCCGCTAGATGAAATAAAAGAAGACTATCTAGTCGAAGAAAAACACGTTAAAGAAGAATCAATGCAGAAAGAAAGACACATAGTTATTCCGCCTACCAGTTTGGAGCCATTCCCACAGTCAGTTGTAGGAAGTAGCCAATTCGAAACACAACCGATGCCCATAAGGGATATAGTTAAAACACCAGATGAAGTGGCGGACTTACCTGTACATGAAGAAGCTGACTATGATGCATTCGATGAATATTCAGTAAGTAAAAAAGATGAACAACATGTGAAAGTAGAAGATTTTAAAACTGTGGAAACAAAAAGCGTTCAGAAGACGTCTAAATACATAAGTGAAAGTAAAAGTACTCATGAAGAAAAAACTTCTGTTACAACAGAACAAGAATTTTCTGAAAATCAAATTGTACGAAAAAAACCAGAGCTTGACTTTCTTAAAAATATCAAACCACCAGACGGGAAGACTCTTGACTCTGAAAAAGCATTGGTTGATAAAGGAGTGGAAGAGGAACTAGTTGTGCAAATGCTACAGCATGCTTCTCATCCAGAAGTTGTCACTGTAACACCTGGCTCTGCACCGGAGTCCCCAGCTTTCCCCAGAGCTATGCCTATTCATTCTGAAAAGCATTATGAAGGTGTTAAGGAAAATGGTACAATAAAAACCATGGATCAAAGTGATTACAGAGGATATGAATACCAAACATTCACAACTGAATTACGAGAAACCCACATAACCACGGTAGACTCACCAATCAAAGAAGATGCACACTATGATGATTTCCATGCGGTAGACAAAATAACTTCGATTCCTGAAGATATTGAAGATAAAGATTTGAGTGATCATGCTACTAATGATAAAGACTCCACAGATTTAGATATCGATCAACAAGTGTCAAAATCAGTTGGCATTGAAATAGCTTGCGATGAGGAGACAAATGAGTCTATAAAAATGCTATCAATGTCCAAAATAGATGTTCAAAAAATTGTGGCTAATGTCGCTGAAGTGTTAAAATCCGATAAAAGTTTGGAAGAGATAATGCCTGAAATATTATCCGGAAAAACAAGCCCAAGTTCTCAAGGAGACAAAATCTCCAGTATTAAATTTAAAGAATATGACACTAAAATCAATATAAAAAAAGAAGTAGACTCAAATGAAACCAAAATTCAAATGCCACATGTCAGCAAAGAAGAATCGTCTACTCCTAGTATAGTCCAAAGAATGCTTGTAACCGCCAGCAGTGAAGATGGTGGGGAAGAGTTAGAGATTTGTTCTAAAGATACTATGGAATACTCATTACAATCTGTGGATAAGGATAAAATAGTAGAATCTACAATGACTAATAATGTTATAGCCGAAAGCAAGCAAGTAACACTGGATGATGACATGGAATATACCCAGTACGATAAAAGCAAAAAGTTTGAAGAAAATAATATAACAGAGAAATCAGTAAGATCCAAGAGACAGATCCACACAGAAGAAGAAATTGAGACAGTACAAACCAAGACGATTTCGCCCAGTCTTATAGAACATACGGATGATGTAACCTCTGAAAAATCCACTACTGATACATCGGATGCAACCGAATCTGTTAAAATAAATAAAAATATACAAGAATCCCAAAGAGTGGATAAACTTGAAAAAGAATACAGACTCCTACAAAAAGATCATGAAGAACATATCACATTAAGAAGTTCTGAAATAGAAGCTGAAGAAGTTATTATAAAAGAAATAGAAGTGAAAGAGAGCCAAGACATCTCTCCTCCGAAATCACCAATAGAAAAAGATTCAATCGAAGCATCAGAAAAATCTCCATTAAAATTAATTTCAAAAACTGATGATATATCTTTGATAAAAGACAAAAATCACGTATCACCCGTCATACATTTAGGTAAAGATATGCCGTATTCTAATGAAAGGGAAGATTTGATATCAAGTAAGACTTCACCGGATGAGGGCGAAGAAGATCATGAATCGATCGAAAGTAAAGTGAGTAAGGATGTATCAGGGTCGCTTGCTGAATCCCCAGTCACTGTTGAAGACACGTTGAAATCTGGAAAGACATCACCTGTTGATGGCAAGAAGGATCATGTGTCACCAGTAGAAAAAGAAGAACCTGGATCTCTATCAAAATCGCCAGTGCCCGTAGAGGACGCAACTGAGTCTGGTAAGACATCACCGGCTGATGATAAAGGAGAACACGCATCAACTCCGAAGTCACCAGTGGGAAAGAAAGTACCCGCATCTCCTGCCAAGTCGCCCGTACACGTTGAAGATGTGACGAAATCTGGAAAAATATCACCAGTTGATGATAAAGAAGATATTGCATCACCTGCCAAATCACCAATTGAAAAGGATGTACCTGCATCTCCTGCCAAATCTCCAATGCCTTTAGATGAGGTTGCAAAATCTGGTAAGACGTCACCAGTTGATGATAAAGAAGGTCACGTGTCACCTGTCAAGCCACCAGTGGAAATTGAGGTTTCTGCGACTCCAGCAAAATCTCCCGTGCATGTAGAGGAGGTGACGGAGTCTGGAAAGACATCGCCCGTTGCTGAAAAAGAACTTGCATCACCTGCCAAGTCACCAGTTGAAAAGGATGTTTCTGCATCTCCTGTCAAGTCTTCCATGCACGTAGTGGACGCGCCTAAATCTGAAAAGACGTCACCCGTTGTAGATAACAAAGATCACATGTCACCTACTAGGTCACCAGTCGAAAATGATGTACTAGCGTCTCCTACCAAGTCTCCTGTGCACGCAAAGGATGTGACAAAATCAGGAAAGACATCTCCTATTGACGATAAAGAAGATCACGTATCACTTGCCAAGTCACCTACCAAGAAACATCCACCAACATCACTAGATATATTAACAACGACTAAAGACCAAAAATCATCAAATACGGTTTCTAATATAACCGATACTAAAGAAGTCGTATCATCTACAACAACTACGGAAATAAATGTAATTAAATCGCAAATCGAAAAGACTTTAAAGCAAGTAACTGATATAAATTTATTAGAAAGAAGTTCAGATGTATCTGCAGATGACTGTGTTTCAACAGCGAAAATTCTATTGGACCAACACGCCTCAGTATCACCCGCCAAGAGTCGAGAACCAAGTGACGATGAATCAATATCTAGAAAGCCTTCCGTGGTAGGTGAAGTTGACCATATTTCACTAGCGGAATCTCCAGCAGACAAAACCACTCCGGTATCACCTAGCAAGACTCTAGAACCCGATGATGTTGAATCCAAAATAAAAAAACCTTCTGTCATAGCTGAGGTTGACCACATTTCACCAGAAAAATCTCTAGTGGGTATAGATGCCACCGTTTTGCTTGCCAAGACTCCAGAACCCGATGATGATGAATCGAAATCTAGAAAGCCTTCTGTCGTAGCTGAGGTTGACCATATTTCACCAGAAAAGTCTCCAGTGGGAAAAGATGTTCCTGCTTCACCCGCCAAGAGTCCGGAACCTGGTGATGTTGAATCGAAATCTAGAAAGCCATCCGTAATTGATGAAGCCGAACATATTTCACCAGCAAAATCTCCAGTGGGAAAAGATGTTACCGCTTCACCCGCCAAGAGTCCTGAACCTGGCGATGGTGAATCGAAATCTAGAAAGCCATCCGTAATTGATGAAGCCGAACATATTTCACCAGCAAAATCTCCAGTGGGTAAAGATGTTTCCGCTTCACCCGCCAAGAGTCCAGAACCTGGTGATGTTGAATCCAAATCCAGAAAACCTTCTGTCGTACCTGAGGTTGAACATTTTTCACAAGCAAAATCTCCAGTGGGTAAAGATGTTTCCGCATCACCCGCCAAGAGTCCAGAACCTAGTGATGGTGAATCGATATCTAGAAAACCTTCTGTCGTAGCTGAGGTTGACCTCATTTCACCAGCAAAATCTCCAGTGGGAAAACATGTTCCTGCTTCACCCGCCAAGAGTCCGGAACCTGGTGATGTTGAATCGAAATCTAGAAAGCCATCCGTAATTGATGAAGCCGAACATATTTCACCAGCAAAATCTCCAGTGGGAAAAGATGTTCCTGCTTCACCCGCCAAGAGTCCGGAACCTGGTGATGTTGAATCGAAATCTAGAAAGCCATCCGTAATTGATGAAGCCGAACATATTTCACCAGCAAAATCTCCAGTGGGACAAGATGTTCCTGCTTCACCCGCCAAGAGTCCGGAACCTGGTGATGTTGAATCGAAATCTAGAAAGCCATCCGTAATTGATGAAGCCGAACATATTTCACCAGCAAAATCTCTAGTGGGAAAAGATGTTCCTGCTTCACCCGCCAAGAGTCCTGAACCTGGCGATGGTGAATCGAAATCTAGAAAGCCTTCTGTCGTACCTGAGATTGAACATATTTCACAAGCAAAATCTCCAGTGGGTAAAGATGTTCTAACTTCACCCGCCAAGAGTCCAGAACCTGATGAGGTTGAATCCAAATCCAGAAAACCTTCTGTCGTACCTGAAGTTGAACATATTTCACCAGCAAAATCTCCAGTGGGAAAAGATGTTCCCGCTTCACCCGCTAAGAGTCCAGAACCTGATGATGTTGAATCGAAATCTAGAAAACCTTCTGTCGTAGCTGAAGTTGACCATATTTCACCAGCAAAGTCTCCAGTGGGAAAAGATGTTCCAGCTTCACCCACCAAGAGTCCGGAACCTGGTGATGTTGAATCGAAATCTAGAAAGCCATCCGTAATTGATGAAGCCGAACATATTTCACCAGCAAAATCTCCTGTTGGAAAAGAGGTTCCCGCTTCACCCGCCAAGAGTCCTGAACCTGGCGATGGTGATTCGAAATCTAGAAAGCCTTCTGTCGTACCTGAGATTGAACATATTTCACAAGCAAAATCTCCAGTGGGTAAAGATGTTCTAACTTCACCCGCCAAGAGTCCAGAACCTGGTGATGTTGAATCCAAATCCAGAAAACCTTCTGTCGTACCTGAGGTTGAACATTTTTCACAAGCAAAATCTCCAGTGGGTAAAGATGTTTCCGCATCACCCGCCAAGAGTCCAGAACCTAGTGATGGTGAATCGATATCTAGAAAACCTTCTGTCGTAGCTGAGGTTGACCTCATTTCACCAGCAAAATCTCCAGTGGGAAAACATGTTCCTGCTTCACCCGCCAAGAGTCCGGAACCTGGTGATGTTGAATCGAAATCTAGAAAGCCATCCGTAATTGATGAAGCCGAACATATTTCACCAGCAAAATCTCCAGTGGGAAAAGATGTTCCTGCTTCACCCGCCAAGAGTCCAGAACCTGGTGATGTTGAATCCAAATCTAGAAAGCCTTCCGTCGAAGCTGAGGCAGACCATATTACACCAGCAAAATCTCCAGTGGTAAAGGATGTATCTGCGTTGCCCTCCAAGACTCCTGAATCTGAATCCAAATCCAGAAAACCTTCTGTCGTAGCTGAGGTTGATCATATTTCACCAGCAAAATCTCCAGTGGGAGAAGATGTTCCCGCTTCACCCGCCAAGAGTCCGGAACCTGGTGATGTTGAATCCAAATCCAGAAAACCTTCTGTCGTAGCTGAGGTTGATCATATTTCACCAGCAAAATCTCCAGTGGGTAAAGATGTTTCCGCTTCACCCGCCAAGAGTCCAGAACCTAGTGATGGTGAATCGATATCTAGGAAGCATTCTGTTGTAGCTGAGGTTGACCATATTTCACCAGCAAAATCTCCAGTGGGAGAAGATGTTCCCGCTTCACCCGCCAGGAGTCTAGAACCCGGTGATGTTGAATCGAAATCTAGAAAGCCTTCTGTCGTAGGTGAGGTTGACCATATTACACCAGCAAAGTATCCAGTGGGAAAAGATGTATCTGCGTCGCCCTCCAAGACTCCAGAACCTGATGAGGTTGAATCCAAATCCAGAAAACCTTCTGTCATAGATGAAGTTGACCATATTTCACCGGCAAAATCTCCAGTTGGTAAAGATGTTCCTGCTTCACCCGCCAAGACTCCAGAACCCGATGATGTCGAATCGAAATCTAGAAAACCTTCAGTCGTAGGTGAGGTTGACCTCATTTCACCAGCAAAATCTCCAGTGGGAAAAGATGTGACCGTTTCGCCTGCCAAGTCTCCAGAACCCGATGATGTTGAATCAAAATCCAGTAAACCTTCTGTCGTACCTGAGGTTGAACATATTTCACCATCAAAATCTCCAATCGGTAAAGATAGTTCCGCTTCACCCGCCAAGAGTCCTGAACCTGGCGATGTTGAATCGAAATCTAGAAAACCTTCTGTCGTAGCTGAGGTTGACCATATTTCACCAGCAAAGTCTCCAGTGGGAAAAGATGTTCCTGCTTCACCCGCCAAGAGTCCGGAAACTGGTGATGTAGAATCGAAATCTAGAAAGCCATCCGTAATTGATGTAGCCGAACATATTTCACCAGCAAAATCTCCAGTGGGAAAAGATGTTCCTGCATCACCCGCCAAGAGTCCTGAACCTGGCGATGGTGAATCGAAATCTAGAAAGCCTTCTGTCGTAGCTGAGGTTGACCATATTTCACCAGAAAAGTCTCCAGTGGGACAAGATGTTCCTGCTTCACCCGCCAAGAGTCCGGAACCTGGTGATGTTGAATCGAAATCTAGAAAGCCATCCGTAATTGATGAAGCCGAACATATTTCACCAGCAAAATCTCCAGTGGGAAAAGATGTTCCTGCTTCACCCGCCAAGAGTCCTGAACCTGGCGATGGTGAATCGAAATCTAGAAAGCCTTCCGTCGTAGCTGAGGCAGACCATATTACACCAGCAAAATCTCCAGTGGGAAAAGATGTATCTGCGTCGCCCTCCAAGACTCCTGAACCTGATGAGGTTGAATCCAAATCCAGAAAACCTTCTGTCGCAGCTGAGGTTGATCATATTTCACCAGCAAAATCTCCAGTGGGAAAAGATGTTCCTGCTTCACCCGCCAAGAGTCCTGAACCTGGCGATGGTGAATCGAAATCTAGAAAGCCTTCCGTCGAAGCTGAGGCAGACCATATTACACCAGCAAAATCTCCAGTGGTAAAGGATGTATCTGCGTTGCCCTCCAAGACTCCTGAATCTGAATCCAAATCCAAAAAACCTTCTGTCGTAGCTGAGGTTGATCATATTTCACCAGCAAAATCTCCAGTGGGACAAGATGTTCCTGCTTCACCCGCCAAGAGTCCTGAACCTGGCGATGGTGAATCGAAATCTAGAAAGCCTTCTGTCGTAGCTGAGGTTGACCATATTTCACCAGAAAAGTTTCCAGTGGGACAAGATGTTCCTGCTTCACCCGCCAAGAGTCCGGAACCTGGTGATGTTGAATCGAAATCTAGAAAGCCATCCGTAATTGATGAAGCCGAACATATTTCACCAGAAAAATCTCCAGTGGGAAAAGATGTTCCTGCTTCTCCCGCCAAGAGTCCTGAACCTGGCGATGGTGAATCGAAATTTAGAAAGCCTTCCGTCGTAGCTGAGGCAGACCATATTACACCAGCAAAATCTCCAGTGGGAAAAGATGTATCTGCGTCGCCCTCCAAGACTCCTGAACCTGATGAGGTTGAATCCAAATCCAGAAAACCTTCTGTCGCAGCTGAGGTTGATCATATTTCACCAGCAAAATCTCCAGTGGGAAAAGATGTTCCTGCTTCACCCGCCAAGAGTCCTGAACCTGGCGATGGTGAATCGAAATCTAGAAAGCCTTCCGTCGAAGCTGAGGCAGACCATATTACACCAGCAAAATCTCCAGTGGTAAAGGATGTATCTGCGTTGCCCTCCAAGACTCCTGAATCTGAATCCAAATCCAGAAAACCTTCTGTCGTAGCTGAGGTTGATCATATTTCACCAGCAAAATCTCCAGTGGGAGAAGATGTTCCCGCTTCACCCGCCAAGAGTCCGGAACCTGGTGATGTTGAATCGAAATCTAGAAAACCTTCTGTCGTAGCTGAGGTTGATCATATTTCACCAGCAAAATCTCCAGTGGGTAAAGATGTTCTAACTTCACCCGCCAAGAGTCCAGAACCTGGTGATGTTGAATCCAAATCCAGAAAACCTTCCGTCGTACCTGAGGTAGAACATATTTCACCAGCAAAATCTCCAGTGGGTAAAGATGTTTCCGCTTCACCCGCCAAGAGTCCAGAACCTAGTGATGGTGAATCGATATCCAGGAAGCATTCTGTTGTAGCTGAGGTTGACCATATTTCACCAGCAAAATCTCCAGTGGGAGAAGATGTTCCCGCTTCACCCGCCAGGAGTCTAGAACCCGGTGATGTTGAATCGAAATCTAGAAAGCCTTCTGTCGTAGGTGAGGTTGACCATATTACACCAGCAAAGTATCCAGTGGGAAAAGATGTATCTGCGTCGCCCTCCAAGACTCCAGAACCTGATGAGGTTGAATCCAAATCCAGAAAACCTTCTGTCATAGATGAAGTTGACCATATTTCACCGGCAAAATCTCCAGTTGGTAAAGATGTTCCTGCTTCACCCGCCAAGACTCCAGAACCCGATGATGTCGAATCGAAATCTAGAAAACCTTCAGTCGTAGGTGAGGTTGACCTCATTTCACCAGCAAAATCTCCAGTGGGAAAAGATGTGACCGTTTCGCCTGCCAAGTCTCCAGAACCCGATGATGTTGAATCAAAATCCAGTAAACCTTCTGTCGTACCTGAGGTTGAACATATTTCACCATCAAAATCTCCAATCGGTAAAGATAGTTCCGCTTCACCCGCCAAGAGTCCTGAACCTGGCGATGTTGAATCGAAATCTAGAAAACCTTCTGTCGTAGCTGAGGTTGACCATATTTCACTAGCAAAGTCTCCAGTGGGAAAAGATGTTCCTGCTTCACCCGCCAAGAGTCCGGAAACTGGTGATGTAGAATCGAAATCTAGAAAGCCATCCGTAATTGATGTAGCCGAACATATTTCACCAGCAAAATCTCCAGTGGGAAAAGATGTTCCTGCATCACCCGCCAAGAGTCCAGAACCTGGTGATGTTGAATCCAAATCCAGAAAACCTTCTGTCGTACCTGAGGTTGAACATTTTTCACAAGCAAAATCTCCAGTGGGTAAAGATGTTTCCGCTTCACCCGCCAAGAGTCCAGAACCTAGTGATGGTGAATCGATATCTAGAAAACCTTCTGTCGTAGCTGAGGTTGACCTCATTTCACCAGCAAAATCTCCAGTGGGAAAACATGTTCCTGCTTCACCCGCCAAGAGTCCGGAACCTGGTGATGTTGAATCGAAATCTAGAAAGCCATCCGTAATTGATGAAGCCGAACATATTTCACCAGCAAAATCTCTAGTGGGAAAACATGTTCCTGCTTCACCCGCCAAGAGTTCAGAACCTGGTGATGTTGAATCGAAATCTAGAAAACCTTCAGTCGTAAGTGAGGTTGACCATATTACACCAGCAAAGTCTCCAGTGGGAAAAGATGTATCTGCGTCGCCCTCCAAGACTCCAGAACCTGATGAGGTTGAATCCAAATCCAGAAAACCTTCTGTTGTAGATGAGGTTGACCATATTTCACCAGCAAAATCTCCAGCTGAAAAAGATGTTACCGCTTCACCCGCCAAGAGTCCAGAACCTGGTGATGTTGAATCGAAATCTAGAAAACCTTCTGTTGTAGCTGAGGTTGAACATATTTCACCAGCAAAATCTCCAGTGGCTGAAGATGCCACCGTTTCGCTTGCCAAGACTCCAGAACGCGATGATGTTGAATCGAAATCTAGAAAGACATCCGTAATTGATGAAGCCGAACATATTTCACCAGCAAAATCTCCAGTGGGAGAAGATGTTCCCGCTTCACCCGCCAAGAGTCCAGAACCTGGTGATGTTGAATCGATATCTAGAAAACCTTCAGTCGTAGGTGATGTTGACCATATTATACCAGCAAAATCTCCAGTGGGAAAAGATTTATCTGCGTCGCCCTCCAAGACTCCAGATCCTGATGAGGTTGAATCCAAATCCAGAAAACCTTCTGTCGTAGCTGAGGTTGACCATATTTCACCAGCAAAATCTCCATTGGTAAAAGATTTTACCGCTTTACCTGCCAAGAGTCCAGAACCTGGTGATATTGAATCGAAATCTAGAAAACCTTCTGTCGTTGCTGAGGTTGACCATATTATACCAGCAAAATCTCCAGTTGGAAAAGACGTATCTGCGTCGCCTTCCATGGCTCCAGAACCTGATGAGGTTGAATCCAAATCCAGAAAACCTTCTGTAGTAGCTGAGATTGACCACATTTCGCCAGGCAAGTCTATTGATACAGATGACCTATCAGCAATAGACCGAAAGATATCAAAGTCGGTTTCTAATATTATTGATACCAAAGAATCATTAACAATTACTAGTGAAATTAATGTTATGAAATCACAAATTGAAAAAACAGTATCCGATATTACAATAACAGATAGAAGTTTGTTATATGAATTAGATGAAGATCAAATTGTTAAACCAGATATCGAGGTACTTGAAAATGACTCTGATTCACTTGCAAAATCTATTGCACACAAAGATGCTCCCGTATCACCGGCCAAGACTCCAGGATCCGATGATGTTAAATTGAAATCTAGAATGCCTTCTGTCATATCTGATTCTATAAACGTGATGCCGAAGTCAACGGAAGTTCCTAAAATTGAAGGCCGGGCTTCCCCTCCAACGTCTCTTGCACTGACATTAGAGCATGTAACGCCTGTTTCTGAAGTAAAAATATCAATAACAGATAAAGATGGCAGTGTTACTCTTATTGAATCACCAAGCGCTCTAATATCACCTGGAAAACCTTCGCCATCACAAGGTCATCAGCTTGATAAAGCTGATGATCACATTTCACCTACTATCTACAAGGATGGTTCTGCTCCAACGCCAACAATAGATTTAGCTAAATCTGGAAAGACTTCGCCTGTCGATGAAAAAGCTGAGAATGTATCATCCACAAAATCTCCTATTAGCAAGGATGTCCCGGCATCTCCAGCCAAGTCTCCGGTGCCTTCAGATGAAGTTGCAAAATCAGGAAAGACCTCTCCGGTCGATGACAAAGATGCCCATGTATCACCCGTGAAATCACCTGTCGGCAAGGATGTCCCGACATCTCCCGCCAAGTCTCCAATGCCTTCGAAAGATGATGAGAAATCCGAAAAAGCCTCTCCAGTCGACGACAAGGATGACCACGTATCAACCGCAAAATCGCCTGTCGGCAAGGATATCCCGGCATCTCCCGCCAAGTCCCCAATGCCTGCAGAAGATGTTGAAAAATCTGGAAAGACTTCTCCAGTCGACGACAAAGATGCCCACGTATCACCCGCGAAATCTCCGGTCGGGAAGGACATCCCAGCATCTCCTGCCAAGTCTCCAATGCCTGCAGATAAGGTAGCAACATCTGGAAAGACCTCTCCAGTCGATGATAAGGTCGATCATGTATCACCTGCGAAATCGCCTGTAGGCAAGGATGTCCCGGCATCACCTGCCAAGTCTCCAATGCCTGCAGATGAAGTTGAAAAATCTGGAAAGACTTCTCCAGTCGACGACAAAGATGCCCACGTATCACCCGCGAAATCTCCAGTAGGGAAGGACGTCCCTGCATCTCCTACCAAGTCACCAATGCCTGCAGATGAAGTTGAAAAATCTGGAAAGTTCTCTCCAGTCGACGACAAGGATGCCCACGTATCACCAGCAAAATCGCCTGTCGGCAAGGTTGTCCCGGCATCTCCTGCCAAGTCCCCAATGCCTGCAGAAGCTGTTGTAACATCTGGAAAGACCTCTCCAGTCGACGACAAGGATGCCCATGTATCACCCGTGAAATCGCCTGTAGGCAAGGATGTCCCGGCATCTCCTGCCAAGTCTCCAATGCCTGCAGATGAAGATACAAAATCTGGAAAGACCTCTCCGGTCAACGACAAGGATGCCCACGTATCACCTGTGAAATCGCCTGTCGGCAAGGATGTCCCGGCATCTCCCGCCAAGTCCCCAATGCCTGCAGATGAAGTTGAAAAATCTGGAAAGACTTCTCCAGTCGACGACAAAGATGCCCACGTATCACCCGCGAAATCTCCAGTCGGGAAGGACATCCCGGCATCTCCTGCCAAGTCTCCAATGCCTGCAGATGAAGTAGCAACATCTGGAAAGACCTCTCCAGTCGATGATAAGGTCGATCATGTATCACCCGCGAAATCGCCTGTAGGCAAGGATGTCCCGGCATCTCCTGCCAAGTCTCCGATGCCTGTAGATGAAGATGCAAAATCTGGAAAAACCTCTCCACTCGATGATAAGGTCGATCATGTATCATCTGCGAAATCGCCTGTCGGTAAGGACGTCCTGGCGTCTCTTGCCAAGTCTCCAATGCCTGCAGATGAAGTTGAAAAATCTGGAAAGACTTCTCCAGTCGATGACAAGGTCGATCATGTATCACCCGCGAAATCGCCTGTAGGCAAGGATGTCCCGGCGTCTCCTGCCAAGTCTCCAATGCCTGCAGATGAAGTAGCAACGTCTGAAAAGACCTCTCCAGTCGATGATAAGGTCGATCATGTATCACCTGCGAAATCGCCTGTAGGCAAGGATGTCCCGGCATCACCTGCGAAATCGCCTGTAGGCAAGGATGTCCCGGCATCACCTGCCAAGTCTCCAATGCCTGCAGATGAAGTTGAAAAATCTGGAAAGACTTCTCCAGTCGATGATAAGGTCGATCATGTATCACCTGCGAAATCGCCTGTAGGCAAGGATGTCCCGGCATCACCTGCCAAGTCTCCAATGCCTGCAGATGAAGTTGAAAAGTCTGGAAAGACTTCTCCAGTCGACGACAAAGATGCCCACGTATCACCCGCGAAATCTCCAGTCGGGAAGGACATCTCAGCATCTCCTGCCAAGTCTCCAATGCCTGCAGATGAAGTTACAAAGTCTGGAAAGACCTCTCCAGTCGACGACAAGGATGCCCATGTATCACCTGCGAAATCGCCTGTAGGCAAGGATGTCCCGGCATCCCCTGCCAAGTCTCCAATGCCTGCAGATGAAATTGAAAAATCTGGAAAGACTTCTCCAGTCGATGATAAGGTCGATCATGTATCACCCGCGAAATCGCCTGTAGGCAAGGATGTCCCGGCGTCTCCTGCCAAGTCTCCAATACCTGCAGATGAAGATGCAATATCTGGAAAGACCTCTCCAGTCGATGATAAGGTCGATCATGTATCACCCGCGAAATCGCCTGTAGGCAAGGATGTCCCGGTATCTCCTGCCATATCTCCAATGCCTGCAGATGAAGTAACAACAATGTCAGGAAAGACCTCTCCAGTCGACGACAAGGATGCCCATGTATCACCTGCGAAATCGCCTGTAGGCAAGGATGTCCCGGCATCCCCTGCCAAGTCTCCAATGCCTGCAGATGAAGTTGACAAATCTGGAAAGACTTCTCCAGTCGATGATAAGGTCGATCATGTATCACCCGCGAAATCGCCCGTAGGCAAGGATGTCCCGGCATCACCTGCCAAGTCTCCAATGCCTGCAGATGGAGTTGAAAAATCGGGAAAGACTTCTCCAGTCGATGATAAGGTCGATCATGTATCACCTGCGAAATCGCCTTTAGGCAAGGATGTCCCGGCATCACCTGCCAAGTCTCCAATGCCTGCAGATGAAGTTGAAAAATCTGGAAAGACTTCTCCAGTCGACGACAAAGATGCCCACGTATCACCCGCGAAATCTCCAGTCGGGAAGGACATCTCAGCATCTCCTGCCAAATCTCCAATGCCTGCAGATGAAGTTACAAAGTCTGGAAAGACCTCTCCAGTCGACGACAAGGATGCCCATGTATCACCTGCGAAATCGCCTGTAGGCAAGGATGTCCCGGCATCCCCTGCCAAGTCTCCAGTGCCTGCAGATGAAATTGAAAAATCTGGAAAGACTTCTCCAGTCGATGATAAGGTCGATCATGTATCACCCGCGAAATCGCCTGTAGGCAAGGATGTCCCGGCGTCTCCTGCCAAGTCTCCAATACCTGCAGATGAAGATGCAAAATCTGGAAAGACCTCTCCAGTCGATGATAAGGTCGATCATGTATCACCCGCGAAATCGCCTGTAGGCAAGGATGTCCCGGTATCTCCTGCCATATCTCCAATGCCTGCAGATGAAGTAACAACAATGTCAGGAAAGACCTCTCCAGTCGACGACAAGGATGCCCATGTATCACCTGCGAAATCGCCTGTAGGCAAGGATGTCCCGGCATCCCCTGCCAAGTCTCCAGTGCCTGCAGATGAAATTGAAAAATCTGGAAAGACTTCTCCAGTCGATGATAAGGTCGATCATGTATCACCCGCGAAATCGCCTGTAGGCAAGGATGACCCGGCGTCTCCTGCCAAGTCTCCAATACCTGCAGATGAAGATGCAAAATCTGGAAAGACCTCTCCAGTCGATGATAAGGTCGATCATGTATCACCTGCGAAATCGCCTGTAGGCAAGGATGTCCCGGCATCACCTGCCAAGTCTCCAATGCCAGCAGATGAAGTTGAAAAATCTGGAAAGACTTCTCCAGTCGATGATAAGGTCGATCATGTATCACCTGCGAAATCGCCTGTAGGCAAGGATGTCCCGGCATCACCTGCCAAGTCTCCAATGCCTGCAGATGAAGTTGAAAAATCTGGAAAGACTTCTCCAGTCGACGACAAAGATGCCCACGTATCACCCGCGAAATCTCCAGTCGGGAAGGACATCTCAGCATCTCCTGCCAAGTCTCCAATGCCTGCAGATGAAGTTACAAAGTCTGGAAAGACCTCTCCAGTCGACGAAAAGGATGCTCACGAATCACCCACGAAATCGCCTGTAGGCAAGGATATCCCGGCATCTCCTGCCAAGTCTCCAATGCCTGCAGATGAAGTTGAAAAATCTGGAAAGACTTCTCCAGTCGATGATAAGGTCGATCATGTATCACCCGCGAAATCGCCTGTAGGCAAGGATGTCCCGGCATCACCTGCCAAGTCTCCAATGCCTGCAGATGAAGTTGAAAAATCTGGAAAGACTTCTCCAGTCGACGACAAAGATGCCCACGTATCACCCGCGAAATCTCCAGTCGGGAAGGACATCTCAGCATCTCCTGCCAAGTCTCCAATGCCTGCAGATGAAGTTACAAAGTCTGGAAAGACCTCTCCAGTCGACGAAAAGGATGCTCACGAATCACCCACGAAATCGCCTGTAGGCAAGGATATCCCGGCATCTCCTGCCAAGTCTCCAATGCCTGCAGATGAAGTTGAAAAATCTGGAAAGACTTCTCCAGTCGATGATAAGGTCGATCATGTATCACCCGCGAAATCGCCTGTAGGCAAGGATGTCCCGGCATCTCCTGCCAAGTCTCCAATGCCTTCAGATGAAGTTGCAAAATCAGGAATGACCTCTCCAGTCGACGACAAGGATGCCAAAGTATCACTCGCGAAATCGCCTGTCGGCAAGGATGTCCCGGCATCTCCCGCCAAGTCCCCAATGCCTGCAGATGAAGTTGAAAAATCTGGAAAGACTTCTCCAGTCGACGACAAAGATGCCCACGTATCACCCGCGAAATGTCCGGTCGGAAAGGACATCCCTGCATCTCCTGCCAAGTCTCCAATGCCTGCAGATGAAGTAGCAACATCTGGAAAGACCTCTCCAGTCGATGATAAAATCGATCATGTATCACCTGCGAAATCGCCTGTAGGCAAGGATGTCCCGGCATCTCCTGCCAAGTCACCAATGCTTGCAGATGAAGTTACAAAGTCTGGAAAGACCTCTCCAGTCGACGAAAAGGATGCTCACGAATCACCCGCGAAATCGCCTGTAGGCAAGGATATCCCGGCATCTCCTGCCAAGTCTCCAATGCCTGCAGATGAAGATGCAATGTCTGGTAAGACCTCTCCAGTCGACGACAAGGATGCCCACGTATCACCCGCGAAATCGCCTGTCGGCAAGGATGTCCCGGCATCTCCTGCCAAGTCTCCAATGCCTGCAGATGAAGTTACAAAGTCTGGAATGTCCTCTCCAGTCGACGACAAGGTCGATCATGTATCACCCGCGAAATCGCCTGCAGGCAAGGACATCCCGGCATCTCCTGCCAAGTCTCCGATGCCTGCAGATGAAGTAGCAACATCTGGAAAGACCTCTCCAGTCGATGATAAGGTCGATCATGTATCACCCGCGAAATCGCCTGTAGGCAAGGATGTCCCGGCATCTCCTGCCAAGTCTCCAATGCCTGCAGATGAAGTTGAAAAATCTGGAAAGTCTTCTCCAGTCGACGACAAAGATGCCCACGTATCACCCGCGAAATCTCCAGTAGGGAAGGACGTCCCTGCATCACCTGCCAAGTCTCCAATGCCTGCAGATGAAGTTGAAAAATCTGGAAAGACTTCTCCAGTCGACGACAAAGATGCCCACGTATCACCCGCGAAATCTCCAGTCGGGAAGGACATCTCAGCATCTCCTGCCAAGTCTCCAATGCCTGCAGATGAAGTTACAAAGTCTGGAAAGACCTCTCCAGTCGACGAAAAGGATGCTCACGAATCACCCACGAAATCGCCTGTAGGCAAGGATATCCCGGCATCTCCTGCCAAGTCTCCAATGCCTGCAGATGAAGATGCAATGTCTGGTAAGACCTCTCCAGTCGACGACAAGGATGCCCACGTATCACCCGCGAAATCGCCTGTCGGCAAGGATGTCCCGGCATCTCCTGCCAAGTCTCCAATGCCTGCAGATGAAGTTACAAAGTCTGGAAAGTCCTCTCCAGTCGACGACAAGGTCGATCATGTATCACCCGCGAAATCGCCTGCAGGCAAGGACATCCCGGCATCTCCTGCCAAGTCTCCGATGCCTGCAGATGAAGTAGCAACATCTGGGAAGACCTCTCCAGTCGATGATAAGGTCGATCATGTATCACCCGCGAAATCGCCTGTAGGCAAGGATGTCCCGGCATCTCCTGCCAAGTCTCCAATGCCTGCAGATGAAGTTACAAAGTCTGGAAAGACCTCTCCAGTCGACGAAAAGGATGCCCACGAATCACCCGTGAAATCGCCTGTAGGCAAGGATATCCCGGCATCTCTTGCCAAGTCTCCAATGCCTGCAGATGAAGTAGCAACATCTGGAAAGACCTCTCCAGTCGATGATAAGGTTGATCATGTATCACCCGCGAAATCGCCTGTAAGCAAGGATGTCCCAGTATCTCCTGCCAAGTCTCCGATGCCTGCAGATGAAATAGCATCATCTGGAAAGACCTCTCCAGTCGACGACAAGGATGCCCACGTTTCACCCGCGAAATCGCCTGTCGGCAAGGATGTCCCGGCATCTCCTGCCAAGTCTCCAATGCCTGCAGATGAAGTTGAAAAATCCGGAAAGACCTCTCCAGTCGAAGATAAGGACGATCACGTATCCCCCGCAAAATCTCCTGCCGGCAAGGATGTCCCGGCTTCTCCTGCCAAGTCTCCAATGCCTGCAGATGAAGTTGCAAAGTCTGGAAAGACCTCTCCAGTCGACGACAAGGATGCACACAAATCACCCGCGAAATCGCCTGTAGGCAAGGATGTCCCGGCATCTCCTGCCAAGTCTCCAATGCCTGCAGATGAAGTAGCAACATCTGGAAAGACCTCTCCAGTCGATGATGAGGTCGAACATGTATCACCCGCGAAATCGCTTGATGACAGGGATGTTCCGGCATCTCCCGCCAAGTCCCCAATGCCCGCAGAAGATGTTGTAACTTCTGGAAAATCCTCTCCAGTCGACGACAAAGATGCCCACGTATCACCCGCTAAATCTCCAGTCGGAAAGGATGTCCCGGTATCTCCTGCCAAGTCTCCAATGCCTGCAGATGAATTAGCAACATCTGGAAAGACCTCTCCAGTCGATGATAAGGTTGATCATGTATCACCCGCGAAATCGCCTGTAAGCAAGGATGTCCCAGTATCTCCTGCCAAGTCTCCGATGCCTGCAGATGAAGTAGCATCATCTGGAAAGACCTCTCCAGTCGACGACAAGGATGCCCACGTTTCACCCGCGAAATCGCCTGTCGGCAAGGATGTCCCGGCATCTCCTGCCAAGTCTCCAATACCTGCAGATGAAGTTGAAAAATCCGGAAAGACCTCTCCAGTCGAAGATAAGGACGATCACGTATCCCCCACAAAATCTCCTGCCGGCAAGGATGTCCCGGCTTCTCCTGCCAAGTCTCCAATGCCTGCAGATGAAGTTGCAAAGTCTGGAAAGACCTCTCCAGTCGACGACAAGGATGCACACAAATCACCCGCGAAATCGCCTGTAGGCAAGGATGTCCCGGCATCTCCTGCCAAGTCTCCAATGCCTGCAGATGAAGTAGCAACATCTGGAAAGACCTCTCCAGTCGATGATGAGGTCGAACATGTATCACCCGCGAAATCGCTTGATGACAGGGATGTTCCGGCATCTCCCGCCAAGTCCCCAATGCCCGCAGAAGATGTTGTAACTTCTGAAAAATCCTCTCCAGTCGACGACAAGGATGCCCACGTATCACCCGCTGAATCTCCAGTCGGGAAGGATGTCCCGGTATCTCCTGCCAAGTCTCCAATGCCTGCAGATGAAGTAGCAACATCTGGAAAGACCTCTCCAGTCGATGATAAGGTTGATCATGTATCACCCGCGAAATCGCCTGTAAGCAAGGATGTCCCAGTATCTCCTGCCAAGTCTCCGATGCCTGCAGATGAAGTAGCATCATCTGGAAAGACCTCTCCAATCGACGACAAGGATGCCCACGTATCACCCGCGAAATCGTCTGTCGGCAAGGGTGTCCCGGCATCTCCTGCCAAGTCTCCAATGCCTGCAGATGAAGTTGAAAAATCTGGAAAGACTTCTCCAGTCGACGACAAGGTCGATCATGTATTACCCGCGAAATCGCCTGTAGGCAAGGATGTCCCGGCATCTCCTGCCAAGTCTCCAATGCCTGCAGATGAAGTTACAAAGTCTGGAAAGACCTCTCCAGTCGACGAAAAGGATGCCCACGAATTACACGCGAAACCGCCTGTCGGCAAGGGTGTCCCGGCATCACCTGCCAAGTCTCCAATGCCTGCAGATGAAGTTGAAAAATCTGGAAAGACTTTTCCAGTCGACGACAAGGTCGATCATGTATCACCCGCGAAATCGCCTGTAGGCAAGGATGTCCCGGCATCTCCTGCCAAGTCTCCAATGCCTGCAGATGAAGTTACAAAGTCTGGAAAGACCTCTCCAGTCGACGAAAAGGATGCCCACGAATTACACGCGAAACCGCCTGTCGGCAAGGGTGTCCCGGCATCACCTGCCAAGTCTCCAATGCCTGCAGATGAAGTTGAAAAATCTGGAAAGACTTTTCCAGTCGACGACAAGGTCGATCATGTATCACCCGCGAAATCGCCTGTAGGCAAGGATGTCCCGGCATCTCCTGCCAAGTCTCCAATGCCTGCAGGTGAAGTTACAAAGTCTGGAAAGACCTCTTCAGTCGACGACAAGGATGCCCATGTATCACCCGCGAAATCGCCTGTAGGCAAGGATATCCCGGCGTCTCCTGCCAAGTCTCCAATGCCTGCAGGTGAAGTTACAAAGTCTGGAAAGACCTCTCCAGTCGATGATGAGGTCGAACATATATCACCTGCGAAATCGCTTGTAAAAAGGGATGTTCCGGCATCTCCCGCCATGACCCCAATGCCCGCAGAAGATGTTGTAACTTCTGGAAAATCCTCTCCAGTCGACGACAAGGACGCTCACGTATCACCCGCTAAATCTCCAGTCGGGAAGGACGTCCCGGTATCTCCTGCCAAGTCTCCAATGCCTGCAGATGATGTTGAAAAATCTGGAAAGTCGTCCCCAGTCGACGACAAGGTCGATCATGTATCACCCGCGATATCGCCTGTAGGCAAGGATGTCCCAGTATCTCCTGCCAAGTCTCCAATGCCTGCAGATAAAGTAGCAACATCTGGAAAGACCTCTCCAGTCGATGATAAGGTTGATCATGTATCACCCGCGAAATCGCCTGTAGGCAAGGATATCCCGGCATCTCCTGCCAAGTCTGCAATGCCTGCAGATGAAGATGCAAAATCTGGAAAGACCTCTCCAGTCGATGATAAGGTTGATCATGTATCACCCGCGAAATCGCCTGTAGGCAAGGATGTCCCGGCATCTTCTGCCAAGTCTCTAATGCCTGCAGATGATGTTGAAAAATCTGGAAAGACGTCTCCAGTCGAAGATAAGGACGATCACGTATCACCCGCGAAATCGCCTGTAGGCAAGGATATCCCGGCATCTCCTGCCAAGTCTCCAATGCCTGCAGATGAAGTTGAAAAATCTGGAAAGACTTTTCCAGTCGACGACAAGGTCGATCATGTATCACCCGCGAAATCGCCTGTAGGCAAGGATGTCCCGGCATCTCCTGCCAAGTCTCCAATGCCTGCAGGTGAAGTTACAAAGTCTGGAAAGACCTCTTCAGTCGACGACAAGGATGCCCATGTATCACCCGCGAAATCGCCTGTAGGCAAGGATATCCCGGCGTCTCCTGCCAAGTCTCCAATGCCTGCAGGTGAAGTTACAAAGTCTGGAAAGACCTCTCCAGTCGATGATGAGGTCGAACATATATCACCTGCGAAATCGCTTGTAAAAAGGGATGTTCCGGCATCTCCCGCCATGACCCCAATGCCCGCAGAAGATGTTGTAACTTCTGGAAAATCCTCTCCAGTCGACGACAAGGACGCTCACGTATCACCCGCTAAATCTCCAGTCGGGAAGGACGTCCCGGTATCTCCTGCCAAGTCTCCAATGCCTGCAGATGATGTTGAAAAATCTGGAAAGTCGTCCCCAGTCGACGACAAGGTCGATCATGTATCACCCGCGATATCGCCTGTAGGCAAGGATGTCCCAGTATCTCCTGCCAAGTCTCCAATGCCTGCAGATAAAGTAGCAACATCTGGAAAGACCTCTCCAGTCGATGATAAGGTTGATCATGTATCACCCGCGAAATCGCCTGTAGGCAAGGATATCCCGGCATCTCCTGCCAAGTCTGCAATGCCTGCAGATGAAGATGCAAAATCTGGAAAGACCTCTCCAGTCGATGATAAGGTTGATCATGTATCACCCGCGAAATCGCCTGTAGGCAAGGATGTCCCGGCATCTTCTGCCAAGTCTCTAATGCCTGCAGATGATGTTGAAAAATCTGGAAAGACGTCTCCAGTCGAAGATAAGGACGATCACGTATCACCCGCGAAATCGCCTGTAGGCAAGGATATCCCGGCATCTCCTGCCAAGTCTGCAATGCCTGCAGATGAAGATGCAAAATCTGGAAAGACCTCTCCAGTCGATGATAAGGTCGATCATGTATCACCCGCGAAATCGCCTGTAGGCAAGAATGTCCCAGTATCTCCTGCCAAGTCTCCAATGCCTGTAGATGAAGTTACAAAGTCTGGAAAGACCTCTCCAGTCGACGACAAGGATGCCCATGTATCACCTGCGAAATCGCCTGTAGGCAAGGATGTCCCGGCATCTCCTGCCAAGTCTCCAATGCCTGCAGATGAAGTAGCAACATCTGGAAAGACCTCTCCAGTCGATGATGAGGTCGAACATGTATCACCTGCGAAATCGCTTGTAAAAAGGGATGTTCCGGCATCTCCCGCCAAGTCCCCAATGCCCGCAGAAGATGTTGTAACTTCTGGAAAATCCTCTCCAGTCGACGACAAGGACGCTCACGTATCACCCGCTAAATCTCCAGTCGGGAAGGACGTCCCGGTATCTCCTGCCAAGTCTCCAATGCCTGCAGATGAAGTTGAAAAATCTGGAAAGACTTCTCCAGTCGACGACAAGGTCGATCATGTATCACCCGCGAAATCGCCTGTAAGCAAGGATGTCCCAGTATCTCCTGCCAAGTCTCCGATGCCTGCAGATGAAGTAGCAACATCTGGAAAGACCTCTCCAGTCGATGATAAGGTTGATCATGTATCACCCGTGAAATCGCCTGTCGGCAAGGATGTCCCGCCATCTCCCGCCAAATCCCCAATACCTGCAGAAGATGATGGAACTTCTGGAAAGACCTCTCCAGTCGACGACAAAGATGCCCACGAATTACCCGCGAAACCGCCTGTAGGCAATGATGTCCCAGTATCTCCTGCCAAGTCTCCAATGCCTGTAGATGAAGTTACAAAGTCTGGCAAGACCTCTCCAGTCGACGACAAGGATGCCCATGTATCACCTGCGAAATCGCCTGTAGGCAAGGATGTCCCGGCATCTCCTGCCAAGTCTCCAATGCCTGCAGATGAAGTAGCAACATCTGGAAAGACCTCTCCAGTCGACGACAAGGTCGATCATGTATCACCTTTGAAATCGCCTGTAAGCAAGGATGTCCCAGTATCTCCTGCCAAGTCTCCGATGCCTGCAGATGAAGTAGCATCATCTGGAAAGACCTCTCCAGTCGACGACAAGGATGGCCACGTATCACCCGCGAAATCGCCTGTCGGCAAGGGTGTCCCGGCATCTCCTGCCAAGTCTCCAATGCCTGCAGATGAAGTTGAAAAATCTGGAAAGACTTCTCCAGTCGACGACAAGGTCGATCATGTATCACCCGCGAAATCGCCTGTAGGCAAGGATGTCCCGGCATCTCCTGCCAAGTCTCCATTGCCTGCAGATGATGTTGAAAAATCTGGAAAGACCTCTCCAGTCGATGATAAGGACGATCACGTATCCCCCGCAAAATCTCCTGCCGGCAAGGATGTCCCGGCTTCTCCTGCCAAGTCTCCAATGCCTGCAGATGAAGTTGCAAAGTCTGGAAAGACCTCTCCAGTCGACGACAAGGATGCCCACAAATCACCCGCGAAATCGCCTGTAGGCAAGGATATCCCGGTATCTCCTGCCAAGTCTCCAATGCCTGCAGATGAAGTTGCAAAGTCTGTAAAGACCTCTCCAGTCGACGACAAGGATGCCCACGTATCACCCGCGAAATCGCCTGTCGGCAAGGATGTCTCGGCATCTCCTGCCAAGTCTCCAATGCCTGCAGATGACGTTACAAAGTCTGGAAAGACCTCTCCAGTCGATCATGTATCACCCGCGAAATCGCCTGCAGGCAAGGATGTCCCGGCATCTCCTGCCAAGTCACCAATGCCTGCAGATGAAGTAGCTACATCTGGAAAGACCTCTCCAGTCGATGATAAGGTCGATCATGTATCACCCGCGAAATCGCCTGTAGGCAAGGATGTCCCGGCATCTCCTGCCAAGTCTCTAATGCCTGCAGATGATATTGAAAAATCTGGAAAGACGTCTCCAGTTGAAGATAAGGACGATCACGTATCACCCGCAAAATCTCCTGCCGGCAAGGATGTCCCGGCTTCTTCTGCCAAGTCTCCAATGCCTGCAGATGAAATTGCAAAGTCTGGAAAGACCTCTCCAGTCGACGACAAGGATGCCCACGTATCACCCGCGAAATCGCCTGTAGGCAAGGATATCCCGGCATCTCCTGCCAAGTCTGCAATGCCTGCAGATGAAGATGCAAAATCTGGAAAGACCTCTCCAGTCGATGATAAGGTCGATCATGTATCACCCGCGAAATCGCCTGTAGGCATGGATGTCCCAGTATCTCCTGCCAAGTCTCCAATGCCTGTAGATGAAGTTACAAAGTCTGGAAAGACCTCTCCAGTCGACGACAAGGATGCCCATGTATCACCTGCGAAATCGCCTTTAGGCAAGGATGTCCCGGCATCTCCTGCCAAGTCTCCAATGCCTGCAGATGAAGTAGCAACATCTGGAAAGACCTCTCCAGTCGATGATAAGGTTGATCATGTATCACCCGCGAAATCGCCTGTAGGCAAGGATGTCCCAGTATCTCCTGCCAAGTCTCCAATGCCTGTAGATGAAGTTACAAAGTCTGGAAAGACCTCTCCAGTCGACGACAAGGATGCCCATGTATCACCTGCGAAATCGCCTGTAGGCAAGGATGTCCCGGCATCTCCTGCCAGGTCTCCAATGCCTGCAGATGAAGTAGCAACATCTGGAAAGACCTCTCCAGTCGATGATAAGGTTGATCATGTATCACCCGCGAAATCGCCTGTAAGCAAGGATGTCCCAGTATCTCCTGCCAAGTCTCCGATGCCTGCAGATGAAGTAGCATCATCTGGAAAGACCTCTCCAGTCGACGACAAGGATGCCCACGTTTCACCCGCGAAATCGCCTGTCGGCAAGGATGTCCCGGCATCTCCTGCCAAGTCTCCAATGCCTGCAGATGAAGTTGAAAAATCCGGAAAGACCTCTCCAGTCGAAGATAAGGACGATCACGTATCCCCCGCAAAATCTCCTGCCGGCAAGGATGTCCCGGCTTCTCCTGCCAAGTCTTCAATGCCTGCAGATGAAGTTGCAACATCTGGAAAGACCTCTCCAGTCGAAGACAAGAGTAAAAACTTATCACCCACGATATCTCGTGCTGCCAAGATTGTACCTTTATCTCTTGCAATATCTTCATTGCCTGCGGAATGTGTTCAGAAAATCGGTAAAACCTCTCCAGTCGACGACACGGACGACCACCTATCTCCCGCGAAATCTTCTGTGAGCAAGGATGTCCCGTCATCTCCTACCAAGTCTTCCGTGACTGTTGTAGAAGTTGCGAAATCTGGCAAGACCTCTCCAGTCGACGAAAAGGATGCTCACGAATCACCCGCGAAATCGCCTGTAGGCAAGGATGTCCCGGCATCTCCTGCCAAGTCTCTAATGCCTGCAGATGATGTTGAAAAATCTGGAAAGACGTCTCCAGTCGAAGATAAGGACGATCACGTATCACCCGCAAAATCTCCTGCCGGCAAGGATGTCCCGGCTTCTTCTGCCAAGTCTCCAATGCCTGCAGATGAAATTGCAAAGTCTGGAAAGACCTCTCCAGTCGACGACAAGGATGCCCACGTATCACCCGCGAAATCGCCTGTAGGCAAGGATATCCCGGCATCTCCTGCCAAGTCTGCAATGCCTGCAGATGAAGATGCAAAATCTGGAAAGACCTCTCCAGTCGATGATAAGGTCGATCATGTATCACCCGCGAAATCGCCTGTAGGCAAGGATGTCCCAGTATCTCCTGCCAAGTCTCCAATGCCTGTAGATGAAGTTACAAAGTCTGGAAAGACCTCTCCAGTCGACGACAAGGATGCCCATGTATCACCTGCGAAATCGCCTGTAGGCAAGGATGTCCCGGCATCTCCTGCCAAGTCTCCAATGCCTGCAGATGAAGTAGCAACATCTGGAAAGACCTCTCCAGTCGATGATAAGGTTGATCATGTATCACCCGCGAAATCGCCTGTAGGCAAGGATGTCCCAGTATCTCCCGCCAAATCCCCAATGCCTGCAGAAGATGATGTAACTTCTGAAAAGACCTCACCAGTCAACGACAAGGATGCCCACGTATCACCTGCGAAATCTCCACTTGGGATTATACCCCCCATTATTGATATTAGAGTGTCTGTACCAGATGATGAAGAAAAAACTCTTTCTGCCTCTTCAGAAGTATGTCCTTCTTCAATCATTGAGACTCAAGTATTGGAATCTACATCTGAGAGTACATCTGCTGCTCATGAATGTGTGAAATCTGAAAAGGTTTCTCTTATAACTGAGGTGAAAGATTTTGTTCTTCAGAAGATTGGTCATGTTTCTCCTCTGAAATCTCCAGTTGATGACAATGCTATTTCAAAACCAGATTCTGAAATTTGTGAGGTTAAGTCTCCTGCACGATCACCATCACTTGAAGATTTTGATGAAACATCGCCTGATGCAGATAAAATATCTAATGTCTCATCTATTATATCTACTGATGTTTCACATTCAAAGCTTAAAGATGTGGATATTATGAACGAGGTAGAAGAGGTTTCACAATTTGAAAAGCATTCTAAGGATATTTCTGTAAGTCATAAAGATATATCTGAGCATACAGAATCTGTAGAAAGTAAAGATCAAATGACAACATCATCTTCTGGCACTAGAACTAAGAGAAGCACTGACTCAAATCAAACTGAAGAACGACTTGAAAAAATAATCACACCTGTATATGATTCCGAATTGATGGACCAAGATTCTTCTAAGTCTTCCAAGATGCCAACCACTCATGATGATGCAGATAAGCCACATGCAAATGGCGATGTTAAGCAAAGAGATCACATGGAAATTTCTCATTGTGTTGTTGTTGAAGATAAAGTATCACTTAATGTTACTGAAACTATAACATCCACGACTACTCTTATATCCTCTTCTTCTGAAAACATTTTTGTGTCTACTGAAGAGTTGCATCTCTCCGGTAAGAGCACCCCAGATATTGCGGATGTTGAAAAGCAAAATGAAATCAAAGCACTTCTAGCCCACGAAAAACATATTAGTGGGCATTCTACGCCTCCAACGGCACCGGTTAGTCCTATCAATAAAGTATCTTTCCAAGAACAATCACAAGCTAGCAATATACAGGACGAGGAAGTGTCTACAGTTAAGCTGGAAGATCAGACATTCTCTGTCTGCGATCGCAAAACTATTTCGTCAATATCTGAGAAACACAGTGTCGAAAAAGAGAAATTAGAGAAATTAACTACGAAGAGTAGTTCTGATTTGACCAGTTGCGATATAATCATAAGTAATTACGATACTTTGATAACGGGGTCTAATGGCGAAATTGTAACTAAGACTATGAATATTGGAGATGACTTCGTCACACAAAAAATATCCACTTTGACTGAAAAATCTCCAAGACATCAAAAAGAAGTTAAGACGTTGGATGATGCCGATATGATTAGTGGCATTCAGCATTCGGTTGGTAAATTTACTACAGAAACAGACACTACAACAAAAATTATCAAAGAAGGAGAAAATTTGGTTACTCAAACTATAACAACTGTAACAACTAGAGAAATAATGTCAAAGGAAGATGGCACTCCCCAGAGTGTCAAGACAACAATTGAAACTACGACTGTGAGTAAGGGTTCTGACGGATCCACCAAAACCATCAAAGATACCAAGACCACCATCTCAGAGTGCTCTTCAACTCTCAAATCTACATCTGCCTTAGGGAGTGATATGGAAAAAATAACTGCAGATGATGGTAATACTTATGATGATGGTTCTGATGATAACATATCAGACAGTGAAAGTAACATTTTGCAAGATAATCAAATCGGTGATCTTCAACCGTTAGGCGGGAAAACATGCAGTACTGAAACCCATACAGAGCTTGTCAACAGGGAAGCCATGACCATAAAACGCACTATAACAAAAATCACAACTAAAGAAACCCTTTGCGATAAAAACTCCATTCCTAAGAAAATAAGGGAAACTGTCAAAACCATTACAGAGGATGAGAGTCCTGATGGGTCCGTTGATCGTAAAGTGGATAAAAAAATTACTGTCATTGACTATACTGAAGTGATCGATAAAGATGCAGATGAAGAAGCTATTGAAGAAACTTCAACCGAAACTGATGTAAAAATGAATATTATTAAGGTGAAATCTCAAGAAATCAAACAAACTATAACAACTACAACAAAAAGAGATATCATCAAAGAAAATGAGGGAAAGAAATTGAGAACTACAATTGAAACAACAACAGTTAATGAAAATCCTGATAAGTCTATTGAAACATTTAAAGATGTTAAAGTAATTATAGCGGATATCAAGTCAGAAGAAACTTCTAGTTTAGAGAATCTTCTCAAATCTTATCAAACATCTGGTAAAGTTCAGACTAGTGAAGATAAGATGACGAATTCGTTGAAAAAAGATGGTTTTGATATTATCCAAACAATAACAACAACGACTACTGAAGAAGAATTATTGGATAATGAAGGAATAGTTCGCAAAATCAAAACTACTGTTCAAGTTGTAACAGCAGATGAATATCCAGATGGAAGTATTAAAACCACTATTGATACTAAGGTTTCCGTATCAGATGTCTCTCCGGACGTAGAAAACATTTTGGGAGATCAAGTCATGGATGATGACACCCAGATTGAAGACTCAACAGTCGATACGGATGTTGCTACTAATCATATCACAAGAGATGGAAAACAAATCACCCAAACAATAACTACAGTCACCACACGTGACATTCTTGTGTCAGCTGATGATTCTCGTAAAATGAGAACTACAGTCGAAACCACCACAGTAAATGAACTTCCCGATGGCACAATTGAAACCACTAAAGATATCAAGGTGACCATATCAGAGTACAAATCGACTTCTTCCAAAAGTCTAGAAAATATTTTGAAGGATCTCAAACCTCTTGGAGAAATAGAAATCAGCACTGAAAAGGAAACAGAGCATTTAAATAGAAACGGAATTGAAATTATCAGAACAATTACTACAATTGTGAGTCGGCAAGAATTTTGCAATGATAAAAATATAGTTTTGAAAATAAAAACAACAACTGAGACAATCACAGTGGACGAGTTCCCTGATGGCGCTATAGAAACTACTAAAGACAGAAGAATTACCCTCACGGATATCGTTCCGTCCACTCCCAGCCCTGTAGAGGATACAGTTTATCCAGACAGTACTGAAGAAGTAGAAGAGACTAAAACTGAAACAGAAGTTGTTACTAATAGTGTATCCAAGAACAATCAGCAAATCAAACAGACAATTACAACAGTCACCACTCGAGATACATTAGCAGGATCTGACGAAGGAATAAAGAAGGTCAGGACTACTGTTGAGGTCACAACTATCGATGAATATCCTGACGGCTCTACCGAGACTACTAAGGATATAAAGATTACAGTATCAGAGTGTCAAATAACTTCCTCTTGTGAACTAAATGAGTTGCTTCAGCACTACAAACCAACAGGTAAAGTAAAAAGAGATACCGATTCACAGACCAGTACAATCTTACAAGGTAGTGAGAAAATAGATCAGACAGTTACAACCGTTACCATCAGAGAAGAGATGCTTCACGAGACTCAAAACACTAAGGCCATCAAAACTGTAACTGAAACCACCACATCTAATGAGTCTCCAAGCGGAGCTGTGGAGACAATAAAGGATGTGAGAACGCAAATTACCTATCTACCTCCAGGATCATCTTTAGATGATTTTATTGAAGATACTACAGAAGACGACATTGTCAATATAAAAAGTATTGAAAGATCGCCCAGTTTAGATGAAAAGTCTGAAGAATCTATTCCCAAAATCAAACAATTGAGATCGCCTGTAGGAGAAAAAACATCAGAGACGGAAGTTTATACTAAAGTCCTTAACGAGGATGGCGGTGAAGTAGTCCAGACCATAACAGTTGTGACTACTCGCGAAGTCATATCACCGGAGAAAGTTAAGGTTACTGTTGAAACAACCACTGTGAGCAAAGGTCAAGATGGATACACAAAAACAACCAAATCAATAAAAACAACAATATCTGAAATGACTGAAGAAGTCGTTGAAACTATCGACAGAGACGACTCGCCCAGCAGCCAGCGAGGGGCTCCAGGACTCAGCCACCCTCGCAAGCCTAGTGATGAAGAATCCAATAAGCACACTGACCGGACTGAACAATCTGCTGTTGAGCAACATTTCCCTCTAAAACATAAAGCCCCAATAGATCCTATGAGCATTTCTGTTTACGGAGAGTTACCTGAAGATGATTCATCAGTTTCTTACACGGAAACTGAAGAAAGAATCGGTTCAAAGTACACTCAAAGTGTAACAGAAAGTCACATAAAGAGCCAATATGCCTCATCTATCAAAACTGAATCGAGCTCTGAAATTAAATCCATTAAAACTGATCATCGATTCTTAGATGAGGCAGACTTAGACTTTGAAAAGGCTTTAGAGGAACATCGTCAAGCTCGCGGAGTGGATCTCATATCTTCTATTACATCTAAATACCAGTATCCCCCCGCAGAGCAAACCAACGGCAAGGATGAAACAAGTACGGAATGTAGTCTTCAATTTTCCAGTTCCAAGGAATCCACACATGAAAAGTATACCGAATCATCGTCATCATCTTCGTCCGCATCTTCTGTAATAACCACAAAAACTTCTACAGAACAGAAGACTGCGGAGTCTAAGGAAACAATCAAAAAGACCAAAGACCCAATCGAAGGCTGGGGAAAGCCTTTGGGACTTCCCAGTCCAGCTCCACCGACAACCGGGACAGATTCTAATAAAACAACACCTAAGAAGGAAAAGAAAGCTACTTCCATGTCGGTAACGAATAAAAATAAGATCAACCAAGAGAAATCTAAAGAGAGCAGGAAGTTAGAATCCCCCAGTCGGAAAAAGAAAGTTCAACCAATCTATATGGATTTGACGTACGTCCCACACCATGGAAACTCCTATTATTCTGCTGTAGAATTCTTTAAGCGAGTCCGAGCAAGGTATTATGTGTTCTCTGGAACTGAACCCTCCAAAGAAATTTACAACGCTCTTCTAGAAGCTAAGCAGACGTGGGAGGATAAGGAATTGGGTAGGTTATGCATAAAAATATATTATTAAATGGAATAACCCACTGACAATAAAATATTTAACGATATTCCTAAATGGCATATTACTGCAACCTAAAAAATATAATTCTATTTTCATTGTTTCATTAAATTCAAAAATTAAAATTTATAACTTGCACATTTTACTTTTGTATTTTGCACCAAAAGTGAAAACAAACAGTTTCTTAGTTTTAAGGTATTAACAACTACAAAAACTTTGGGGAAAATGTTATTTATTTATCAAATCATATTTTATTATATGCTCACGGAATGACAATAAAATAGTTACTAAGCCAATGTTAAATGTTAAAATAATTAATTCCGGGAAGTCTGGAAAGTTCAAAATTCTAATTTTTAACAATCTAATTTGATCATTGTGGGATTTCAGAGGTGACAATCATCCCTACCTATGACACGGATGTACTGGGCTACTGGGTGACGGAGAACGAAGAACTCCTGGAGAAATATAAGATCGACTTGTCTCCTTCGGCATCGCGCTGCACCATCAACTTGCAAGACCACGAGACCTCCTGCTCTGCCTACAGGCTGGAGTTCTAGGTTTCAGGGTTGTTTGTAGCTTTCTCATCAGAAAAGAACTCCCCACCACACTAGGCGGCGACATTCGGCAGAGGGGGCCTCACCGAACAATCTTTAAATATCATTGATTTTCTTAGTATTTCGGGCATTATCAGTAAGTGCACTTAGATTTTTTTAAGCCACAAGTTGCCATCGGTGCGTAGATTCAAGTTTGTTTTCATTTCCATCCAAATCCAAATAAAGTTATTCAAGTCTGTCTTACTTTTAATCAGGTTGTATTCCGGTGATAACATCTTTTCCATGTTGAGGATGCACCACAAACAATGAAACTAATTATTTGTGGCTCACACTCAGAGAAGCCCCTCGATGCTAAATGTATTTTCTTGGTGAGATAGCTATCTAAACAACGCACAAAACTTAGTTTAAAGAAAGTTTGTTAAGAGACAAAATTTGCATCTAATGAAACACCAGTCACGTGACTGGTTGACTCCAAAAACACAAGTGAACTTGGATACTGTAAAAAAAAATGAAGTGATGATAAACTAATGTGATATTGAATTGAAGACAGTGAACTATTTGTGATTGTTTTAAAACTTCTCCACCAAGTGCTCTGAAATAGGTGATGTTGAGAACTTAACAACCGGTTTGCTCATTATTGTGAAATCTCTGCCGCTCCTGAATACGATGTATTAGGATGCAAAATTTGTTACAAAAGTAATCTGTACACAGCACATCACGTACACAACGATCACAAATGGTATGAGAGAGTGCATGAGAGACGACAGGAGTACTTGTATACTGCCAGAGTTAATCTGACTGATTACGCTTGACACAATCTCCATTTTTGTTTTATTCGGCCATCCAAGTACCGACTCACGGAGGGTGACGGCTGCTCGGCGCTCGTATGCGACCGAGCCATGGTAAAAGTCAGTAAATTGTATTACAATTTAATTCCTACTCGAGTTATTTTGGTTTACTGTGTCGGATAATAAATAAGGAAGTGAGAAGTCTTGTCCATTGAAGATCTCCTCTTGAATTTTATAGTAAAATTTACTACTGATTCAAATATAATATTTAATGGTGATGAAACCTCAGATCACCATAGTTCAACAGGGTTTTCAAAAGCTAAAATATTGCAAGAATATAAATGAAAAGGTCGATAGTTCAAGCAAATGCTTTGTGGCTGATATTGAATCAATTCTACTTCCCATGCAAAGGAACGAGAGAGTAAATAAGCATTTGAAAATCAATCTTACCTTTAGATACTTATGATATTTGTGTGAGAGTATGGTAACAACATCTAGTATTTTTCAAATTTCTCTAGCAAATTTAAAACAAGTTGATTATTGTTAAGAGATCTCATTTTCTAACAAGACACTCAGTTAAAATGCTTAGAATTAAATAAATATACAAGTTTACAATTTTCATTGCTTTATTACTCTTGTATTTGTTTATTTTCTGATAATAATTTGCTCAATCTTGTATCGTTCTGAATGCATTTGGCATAACCGGTGGTAGACTCATCAGTGCTTGCATGCCTGCTCGCTCGGAGCTCGAGCGACAGCCGTAACTTCTGTTTAAATATGGCACCATAGAAGCTAAAGGAAAGCGTAACTTCCGAGATTTGTCACAATGGGTCTACTGAAATATTCAACTCTCTTTTCAATGTAATTCGTTAAGCTGAAATTTAACCTTTGAGTCATCATTTTCTTCTTATGATATACAAAATATTTTAGATAATTAAAAGATTAGTAAAATGTAAACATAGTCCCTATCCTATTTGCGATGCATCATTGTGAGTCCAAATTCCTTACGTGAATAGAAATGTGTTATGTGGACATCAAAGCACAACAATTATGAGCTTTTCAGTAGCTTTTTTAAATTATTGGGGTTTATTATTTGAAGATTTCAAGGTGACGATCAAAGATTAAGTGTCATAGATATCACAAGTCCCCTTTGGATTGGTTTACCCTCTTTAAGTATAAGTGTTTTATTTAAATAATGGATGCCATAGTCAGAGCGATAATTTCTATTGTATATTACCATAAGTTAATATCATCTCTGAAAACAAATGTCCCATAGTCTTAGAGATCATCCCAAAGTGAAACTGTTCACTTTTGAATTGCTCGTATTCGTTTAGTCATACGTGACGTGTTTACATGTTCAGTTTGTAATGCCAATGATTTAGATTCTTTTGTATCACTCAGAGTAAGTGGGTAAGTAAGGAGTAAGTCAGGAGCGCTTTGGAACGAATATTGTATTGTGATGAAGTATAGCTTTGCTCTGAAGACTTATGTGGGGTAAGTCTTTTCTGTGAAGCCGTGTGAATGAAGAGCTACTAAGCGAGTTGATAACGCTTCGTGCTAATGCCATTCTGTTTAGTGAATAAAAAGGTTGTTGATGATGATGCAAGCTTTAACGATCGCTAAGCCAGAGCATTGAGTGAAAAGAATATTTATAAAGAGTTAATATTTTACTACACTTCTTTGCTTTGCATCTTACGGTGATATTTTTTAAGTTTTATTAATGGGAAAATCAGCCAATATGTACTTTTTTAAAATAAAAATATGTCTCTTAAAAGTGTTTGATTCGGATATAGAATTAATGGTATTCTATACTGAGCACTTATCGGTTAGTTAGTCGAGTTGACTAGTGATTCGTAAGCTATGATTAATCAGGTCATGTGCTTACGTGAAGACGTACGGCCAGAGCATGTGTGATAGTTCTCAAAAGATTCAATTGCTCTTTTTGCGTTTCAACCTGTCAAACAATCAGAATATCACTCGGTCTGATGTGTTTGGAGATTTCTGCAGGTCCAGATTAGAATGATGATCTAATAGACTGCATCCCTAATATTATCAGAGCTTTCAATATGTTACCTATTATAGAATGAGGCAAAATAAATCATTTGATAAATTTGAAGTTGCAGTATGTTTATAATATAAGAGAATATGAGGAACGTATAGATAAATTAAGTATGGTGCTATACATTGAATTGCCTTGAAGGATATTGAGATTAAACTTTGAATAAACGTCAGAATGTTTAACATCGGTGAGTACTATTTCTACGTAAAGTGGAAATACTTGAAAGTTAATACGGAGCGGTACAATGGGTCACGGTGGAGCACATGATGTTTAGGCAACGTGTTTTTAAATAGAAAAACAACTTGTAAGGTAGCTAATAACTTAACCATTTTGCAAAAATATCGACTAAGATTCTTAGTTCATATTTATGTTTTCCATTTAATGTGTTAATTTCAATAGAAATCGAATATTGTTGGATGAATACATACATTTTTAAATGTGTGGTTTTATTGATGTACTTATGATTTGATCAAAGGAGAAATATCCACACTTCCAGTTGAAATAAAATGAGGAGCAACACTTCTTGGAAATAGAATAAAATATGATACCGCTCAAATAGTCTTTAGTTTTGAACCCATTCGTAAAAATGTACATATTCATTACAACATATTATATTAACCCCTTAATTAATGAGTTTTGTTATGGCGCATGTCGTTCTCGCGGCAAAACAAATATATAAGTTTTGTAAAGAGACATACTTGTGACATTAGGAATCCTTAACTACATTGTTGCACATGTTTGATCGATAGGTTTTACTTTTTGCAAACTGAATTGTATCATTTAAATATTTATAATATATATTTATATATTTGTTAAATGGCCACTTTAGTGGCTAACTGAGAATCTATTTATTCTTCCTGTATAATTTACGGCCATCGATTTGATGTTTCATTGTTACGTGAAATAGCTTATTTTTGTGAAATAAATAAATATTAATTGTGACATACATTTCATGGCAAATGTTTTGCTTCATTATCATATATTATAAAACAAAAAGCTGTTAAATTCCATATATGTTAAATTTATTGCCTCTAGTCATAATAAATACATAAGAAATTTAAAAATTACGCAACATTGGATTTTTTCTGGTCTCCTTAAATATGCGCTTTGTGAACTTACCCTAAATAGGTACCTTATGAGAAGTATGTCAAACATATTATTAAATAATATAAATATTGTACTGCCTCATTACCATTCATTGTATGCATGGGATACGAATGTGTGGTCAAATAAAATAAATAAAAATATAAAGAAAATGTTACCTTGTGTGTTTTATTTCACCAAATCCTGATTGTAGAGCAACGATTTATTTATTACTTTTTTATGATTTTTAATTATCAATCGGTATCATTAGCCAACTGATGGCCAGAGTTGTCTTTAATAAACAGTTATCTAGATAAAACTCAAACCACATTAACCGTCTTACACAAGGACACAAATCTTTAACAAACAGATGAATGAAAAAAAAAGTTATTGACAACAAAAAAACTGAGGTAGTTGCAGCATAAAATTAATTTAAATTTCAAATTTTAACATCTACCATTTATTTTGAGGCAAGTTCAATAAATCTCCATTATGTAACCAGCACGATGTGTAGGCATATGCGGGTTCTTCAAAATACCAAAATTGTGGCTATCTAAAATACTATCGCTGACGTATTTGTGAGTATATTGCTATATTTGTGAGTATTTGTGTGTATATTGCTGTAAAAAAACGAATTCAATTAACTTTGTTTTATTTATTGCATAGTGGAATGTCATATGGTATAAAATACATAAAACTAATATACCTTAAAATTACAAATGACTTTGTACATAGCTTTATGTAAGTATTATTCATATATATTTGTAGCAGATATTCTTTATATAATTAAGGAAACATAAATTATGTAATTTAAATTACTTAGCTGACTATCGTAAATTGTGATGAATACAAATACAATAATATTTAGATCTTATGAAGAAAATAAAATAGCCTCCAAACAATTCATATAACATTGAGAATTTTATGCAAGGCAACATTTATATGTACTAAATACATACATCCTTATAAACTACTTATTCATTTTATAATATTACAACTAATCACTTTATTAAAATCCAATGAAACGAAACAACTATTACAATAGTTTTAGTTGTATACTAATAGGTTATAGACTTATCATTAAATACACTGGCTTATAATTACATCACATCGAGTAGTACTATTGTCTTTTTTATTCCATATGAAAGTATAATGATCCCTTTACATTAAGTAGTTACAAGATACTAAAATAAATTAAAGTAGAATATGATTGCGGATCTCTACATTTTGGTTTATAAACAAAAGCGTTCTCGGGTGTTTTATGATTTATACTTGTATAATGAGTCTCCTCTTAATTTCTATCCAGTGAAGAAACAGACAAAATGCAACAAGTAGAACTAACATTTGACTAGGTATAACACATTACTAATTAAATAAAATATAAAATTATAAAAAACCTATTCACAATCTAAAGTTTATAATCCACTTCAATGATAATTATATATTAAAACAAAGGTAGATCGAATACTGTTGAAAGATTTTTGATTAAAATCTAATGTTCATATAAATAATACGACAATAATTATATCTAGTGACTGAAAACTAAGTAAATTCTATTTGTATAAATAACAATTTAATTATGTATGTAGCACCTACATATTTTATTTTCAAAGCAATTTTTATTGGGAAATGTTTTAGAAACTGATTAAATACATTCAACTGTCCAAATTAACAACAACAACAAAAAAAGTTGATTTGAACACTTTTCCGAAGTTAACAATTTTTAAAAATAATTCATTATCTAGTTATAGATGAGCACGAAAATTATGACTCTACAATTGTGTCAATACACCAAAAAAATATAAACACATATGTGAATTCAACGTTTCTAAAATCTACAGCTAAGTAGATTAATTTAAAATCTAGTGTTATCTGGCATTTTTACGAAGTATGCTACCTTATCAATAGGCACTCTATAGTCATGCATCCAGCGACTGCCTTTTCTTAGTGATTGGTCAATACCATCTTTCCACACTCCCGATGGTAAATATACTGAAAAATAAAAAAACAATAAGCATCAAAACTTCATAAGTTAAATAACAATAAATTCAGGTAAGTTGGATGTTAATATACTCGATGTCATCAATTCAAGAGAAATGTGGTAAAATGAATAAAAATTCAGCATCTTTTATTACCTTCTCTGTGTATAACTCCTTTTTCAAGTACGGGAGCCACGATCAGTTCTTCTCCGACTGCAAACTCATCGTCCACCGTGTGACAGGCCAAGTCGTGTGGCTCCAGCATCCACAGTGGTCGCACCAAAGGAAGGCCTTCATTCAGAGCTTGTTCAGAGTATTTCATCAGTAGAGGCGTCACCTGGAACATAGAACAAATGCTACACGTCTAATCTATACAGCCTAGTAACATTTACACATTTATCTCCATTCAATTTTGTAGTTCCTATACTAACTTGCTGGTGATATATACAACAATATTGTTACCAACATTTATAGAATTTAGTAAATATTCGATATATTCAATGATAAAATATTGTACTAACTGTTTTTTGTCTGAGAGCCGTTAATATCTTAGCAGCTTCAAGAACTTGTTCATCATTATATTTACTAGGAAGGTGAGTGAATTTCATAACGGGTAGGAATGTAGCCAACTGCAGCCATCTCAGGTACAGCTCCTTCTCAGGGAGAACACTCTCTGTCTCATTACTGGGTTGTTCAGGATGGACCTTGGTGGCTCCTGGAACAAACTGGTCCCCTCCAGGCCAATCTATGTCTCCTCCCACTGCCCCGGGTAAAATGAAAGGATACCCAACAATGCCGTATGATAAAATAGTCGGAATCACTCGCTTGATTGCATCCCACGATGATTCAAACGGAGGCAGAGAAACAAAGATCGGTGGCCTTGGTAATGAAATAGCTGAAGACACTCCAATGAGACTGATGGATCTTTCGAAACTATCGGTGAATATGGTTTTGTATTCATCTGGATTAGTGAGCCGGTTTTCACATTGATAATAATGTGGCATGTTGTAGGCTGTTCCAAGGTCAAGGAAGAAAGCGTCGATTTGATATTTGTTCATAATACCCTTGAGTTTCACTTGAAGCCATGGAATCGAACGGTTATTTGTCACATCTAGAACGCCCGCACTGGTTAGAGATTTATATCTCGTTAAAGCTGGAATTCTTCGGTCACTGAACCTTTCTGAAACGAGCAGACGCTTTTGGACACATTCTGCAAAATTTGGACTCTCAGTGCTTATAAAGGGTTGAATGGAGAAAACAATTTTGAATCCTCTACGATGGATGATATTCACAGTTTCCTCTAAGCTAGGAAATCTTGACGTATCCAATGCAAAGTCGCCAATATTATTTTGCCAATATTCATTCAATAATACGTGCCCTTGTTTCAGGAATCCTAATGCGATTACATCTTCAGTATAGTTGTAAATTAATCCTTCAGTGAGGTCTTCTTTTCTTCTAGGCGCTATGTGCCATACGGGTTCAGATAATAAAGCATGTAAAATGCTTATGTCTTCCTTCTTCAGCCCATCCCATAAGGACTGCTGGCTTAGAGAAGAGTGCAGTGTTTTCATATTGGATGATGTACATATTTTGTAGTTCAACACGGGGTATTTAGTAATGTGGTTCACATAGCCGAAATCATCATGTCTGGCTTGAAGACAGAATTTCGAATTGTTTTTGTGATTTATGGAGATGTACAAGGGAGTGTCGTTGTCGACAATGATAGCCGCCCCTCTGGAGCTGATGAAGTATCTCATGAGAGCGTTCCCCCACTGATGCTTCTTGACATCGCCTGTGATGAAGGGAGCGTATCCATGAGACGTCTTCTCCAAAGGCCATGACATGTTTGCTAATTGCCCCGCTCCATACCAGTGATCGTTGGAAATGGACCAATCATAACAATCAGTAGGATGAACTCCTGGAAAAGATATGTTTTCTTTTGAATTCAATAGGAGGAGAACATTCACAAAAAAAATTGTAACATTATTGTCAACTTTAGGGACCTCCACTTGTTTGCAGATAAAAATGATATGAATTATAAGAAAAATTCCATCATTTCAAGCCAGCAATTTATTTGGTTATACGCAGGTTTTTAATACTTGAAAAAGTAATCGGAGGTAGATTAATAAATAAAAAAATTATTTTCCAATTTTACAATTGCTAATCAGTAATTAGTAATGGTATATTTTCATGACCATGGCTATCTAAGGCCATAGTTGTTTGTACCTTCCAAGAGCGCTTGCCACTCCACACGATAGCAGCGGATGTCGGTTTCCTCAGCCTTACGAGTCTCTAGTTCGTTCAGATATAATCTTGCCCCACTCAGCCATTGCAGACAAATAGATCCGTCATTTCTCTCATCATCTATAAGGCAGCTGTACGCTTTGGACATATCTAGCGTTGCTCCTGTAAAAATCAAATCCTCAAATGAATCTCTTTTCATACATGTTTTAATTAATATTATAACTGTTTTCATTGTATTTATTTTTATTTTTATTTAATATATATAAGGTGATCTAAAAGAACCAGGAAGCAAAATGCTTTTGAAGTTCAATTAGAGACTTTGAAGGAAAGAACCTGACCTTGTTTGATTAGTACTCGGGTAATTATCAGGAGGAGTTGTGAAGACCATTTTAGATAGAAAATCTATTTGTATTGTTAAATCAAATAACGGATTCATACTTCATTGATAAGCATATTTGATAAAACAGTTTATTTAAAGATATTTTTAATAGATACAGCAGACTCTATAGGCTTTGCTTAAGATGGTTTCAAAATATCAGGTAACGGTGAAGTAAGATTACTTGATAACCGAAAGAAATAACTTATAATTTAAAGCAGATATAAAATATTTATACATACTGTATTTTTTTAAATCATCAAGTTTTTACATAAAGGTAATAAATAGGATTTATGTAACATGAAATTTTAGAAAGACAGGTAGAGCTGATGGGTAGTAAGTATTATTACTATTTTTAACATTATTACTGCGTTTAATAAATAAAACGTTATCTTACCTAAGCTCCCAGTTATAATTTCAACTCCCTCCTTGTTGAAGATCCTCATGATTCTGTCGGCTTTATTGAATTTGATCTTTTCGAAGTACGCTCTTGCCAGCACTTGCTGGAGGTACATGATGTAGGCAAACCCGACAAAGAACACAATGCATAGGAACAGAAAACCGACAAAGGCCCTTATTTTATAATCTGTTGGCTTCTTTTTGATCTTTGCTGGAATTGACTGGAAACAAAAATTAAGACTTTGGCTCAAAAACATAGATGTATTTTTAGAAAAATTAAATTTGTAAGATTTCTCTTTAAAACTCATAATTTAATACAAATGTCCAAAGAGACGACTTAAGAAAATGTATAATTATAATGAATTTTTTGTATTGATGTTGGAAAAGGAATATTACTGAACACTATATGAGCTATTTCATAGAAGTACTCATTAGTTAAGCGTGGTTTATTGTATCACCTGCAGCTTCTCCTTGAGCAGGCTGGCCAAGGAGTTGATGGATGTGATGGAGTTGACGGGAGAGTCTTCATCGTCCGAGTCCAGCGTGGAGCTGTCCCCGTCCGTGTTTCGCTGCGATGGTGGAGGCATCACGGACTTACGTCTGCCATTTCTCAACGGGATTCTGCAAATGCAAGGTATAGTAAGATTAATACTTGAAATGGCATCATTAAGATTTTTTGACCTAAAATAAACGATGTATGATATAATTTACCCTTTTTATTAAAAAATATATTATGTACTTAAACCAAAAATATATTTTAAATAAAGAAATAATTTATAAAATAGAAAGATTTAAATTTTAATGTCAAAATAATAAAATAAAATTCAAAAAATTTATATATTTTTTTAGTTTTCAGTAGTAAATATACTATAAAAGAAAAAGAAAAAATTAAATAAAAAATGATCTTGTAAATTTACTGATGAGCTTATAATACTGTTTAATCTGGATTTTAAACCACACCTAAAATTAAGTATATAAATACTTTAAATACTAAAATAAAATGACTATTTTTGACAAGTAAATGTATTTTTTTTTAATTCAAATATAAAACACTAATATTGAAGATACAATTAAATGATTCTTTCAAAAATCTTGCATTATAATTGTCCAACGCACTGCCTCTAAATACACTGAAAGCTTTTTTGGCACAGTCATTCTAGGAATGTCGAAAACGATTAGTAACTCGTAATAATAAAATAAAATAAATACTTCAAGCGATCCGAACGCGCATACAAAATATTTAGTTTTTTTCAGCAATGGGTATCAGAATGTGTTATTTATTTATCACAGCTCTTCCTGGAGGCCTGGAGACTCGTGAGTCTGACACGCAACTGTCGTGATTCCAAACCAGCGGAGTGTTGTTATTTATAAACACAAAATCAGAACGCACTCAGTGATTGTGAAACGTTTCAGTGTTTTCAGGATTTCTGGAGACGCGTGAATTCCAAACGAGACTATCGTGTTTTCCCAAACCAGTGCACAGTGCTATTATTTATAAACTACTGTCTACTGTCTTTTTTCCATGTTGATGTCTGTAACGCACCAAATATGCATAAGAACATTTTTCTGGAGAAAAAACCAAGAAACGCAGAGTCAGTTTATTTTTTTCAATATTAATTAATCCATCTAATCAAAGTATATATTTTTTTAATTGCTACCGGTATTACTTGGCGTTGTCTGATAAAATCACGATAAATCTAATAATTAAAGTTAATGTTTTTTTTACCTATACACACTTCATTAACAGAAGATATCTTCGCTTCGATAATAATATATACAGTATTTCCGAAGATCAGTCAAATATGAAAAAAAAAATTACAATATAAATAAAATAATTAATTTAAATTATCCTAAGACGTGCGCGGGTACAGAAAAATCTTAGAAAATTTGTTTTTTATGCAAAAGGTTTTCTTATTTGTAAATCTGGAGACAATAAATAATTTTTTTTTTAAATAATTGTAATGCATATTTTTCAGCATAAATTAGAAACAAAAATAAATTCAAAAATTGCACGATTTTCTCAACCAATAATCAATTAATTTTAGCTTGTACCAATATAGTAGTATTATTTAAGATAAACGGTTTTCAATATAATAAATATAGGTGCAGGTGTATTAGTTGCACACACTTAATAAATGGTTAAAATTCTATTCATGTTAACAGAACACGGTGGGCAAAATACGAAGGTTCATATTCGAATCCTATTCGTGTACAATAAAAAAAAATCGAGCGGTTTTTCCCCGTCGTTCCACGTGTGTACCTAAAACACATAGTTGACTAATACGAATGAACGTTAAGTTATTTTAGGGCTACATAATTTATTTCCTGGATAAATTTATTAACAATTGTATAAAATAAGCGATGGAAATTTTTAGAATATTTTGTAATGTAAATTATTATCCTATAAAAAGTGAAGTATCGATTACTTATTATCAGAAATACAAGGCCGTGATAGCTCGTGCATAATGTGTATTGCACATTATACATATTTAATGAAAATAATTCACATTTAATCTAAAATAAACTTTGTTAAATCGTTGCAATTAATTGACTGTCAAACTTGTAAAATTTAAATTAATTTAAATAGTATTTGAAAAATTTTTTTTGAAAAGAATACAATCAAAAGTATGCAAAATTATACACATAATGATTAATGAGTTTAATTTTTTTATAAAATAGTACTATCTGAAACTCACCTCCGGAATATTCAAATATACATTTGTATAAATCGTAATGATCTTCTAAGCCTGTATTAATTTTTAAGTGGTATTAATAAAATGTACCATAAAATAACAATAATTGAAGTGTCGTGCAATTTACGTTTTAAATAATTAAATATTTATTATAAAAAAATTATTCTAATACTATTTGCAATTTGTTGACACGCAGATATTTTTTAATGAATTAGTTGTTAAAAAGTACGTTGAATTAAAAATAAATAAATTGTATTTTATTATATTTTTGTGTACAGATTAACTTAACTCAGTCAGGTAATTTTACAAAGTAAACCATTTTTAAAGAATATTATATTACGTGGTGTCAATTCTTAATAAAAATGCCAATATTTAAATATTAAAAACAAATAATTGTAGCATAAGCTATTTTAAAAAAGCTTTAAAAAAACATTGCTTTTAAAGTCACTCTTATTCCAAATAATATTTTAATTATTTTTTTCATCACAAGACACAGGCGTATCAAATAGTAAGATTGGTATATTTGCACTTATACTCGATTGACAATTTAATATAAAACAATATAATCCTAGGGTTACTGAAAAAACTCACTAGTTACAAGCAAATACATAAAGTCTTACCTCAATAATTATAAAGCAAATTTAAGCTACAATTTTTTTTTTTTTGTAATCTAGAATACGTTTGTATGAATAACTACAAAGAAATAACTAAAATCAGACTCCCGAAAGTTTATCGCACAGTTACTGTGAACTCGGTCGGAATTAGTGGCAGACTCGGTTCTACGTCCGAGCAATTTCAGCTCTGAAGATATGATAACCACTTGGGGTTAGGACGAGAGATAATCCTCGATTACCAGACCGGCTGCCAGGACCAAGGCAGACGTTCAACTGAAAAATTTATTGAAAAATCACTGCATATATAGTATAGGTACACCGGTTTTTCAATCGTCGGGACACTGAAACTAAGCGATGAAAAAAATTCAAGTTAAACGAAAACGAATATACTACAAACAAATCATCGTTTTATTTCATACTAAGTATTAATCTGAAGGGTGCGTAGCTGAAAACTTTTTTCAGGATATAATGCAGACCGATCGCCAAAAGCCCAGCAATTACTCTCAACTGAAAAATAAATTTATATCATTTCATATTTTTTTAGTTAGTGTACTCGAAAATAAAACTTGCGCTGTTTACCAGATATAATCTATAAGAAAGATTTCAATCAGGAATCTGGAATATTTATCAATTATAATAGGAAGGAGATACAAATCTTATCGCCATATTTAAGTTATTTTTATCTTGTCAATTAATTTATATATTATCAAATATAAGTACACCAGGATTTATTCATCCTGCCCAATAATCCCACTTACTACTAAATTTAAAATAATAAATACTTTACTCATATGGTCGTACTTGTTAAATTTGATAACTGCATTCGTATTCAAGAATTATCGTTAATATTTAATTACAAATTACACGCGACAATGACCTGAAAAAATATATCGGAATAATTTTTTAATTTTTTTTCAGATCAAGGAAGGTCCATCAAAATAAAAATATTGTTATCTCCATACCATTTCATCCGCTTTTTATCTAATTGAGTCACACATCAAAGTGAAACTAAATATTTGATAAGATTGTAAACAATAAACACTTTTATTTTTATCGATTTGAGAGTTAATTTATTTCTATGCGTTGTATTTTATTATAGAAGAGAACTATAAATAATTCAAATAAGTAAAAATTAAAGTTGAATTTATAACTTATCAGACTAGGGTTGAGTTAAATAGCCTTTCAAAATAAAAAAAAATACGACTTAAAGACCAAGCAAAAACCTTTACAAAACGTTTTAAATATGCAGTCAAAAATGGAGTCCTTGCATAAAATGTTTACAATTGTCTCTATATGGAACTTGAATGAGTCAATACGAGTTATGAACAACATGTTAAGAACCAAATATAACCACACTGTATTGTTTAAATTATTTTTCATAGTATTTGTTATCAGTATAAACAGTGTGATATAAATTGGAATTTCCAGTCTTGGTAATCTAATACGTGCATAAAAATTCTTTGCAAAGTGCATTTTTCAGATCGGATATTTTTACGGGTTCGTGTAATTAGAATATTATATAAAACGTAGATATAAGCAACTGTTTGAAATTAAACTAGTTTTATCACTTATACACTGCCGATAGGTTTACTTGTTAGCGTCGTAGTGACTTCATGGTAATTAATGTTGGTTTATTGCTTGTAAGGACATCGCACATCACTGGATGATATTTTAAAATTTGGTTTGGGTTCATCGGCGCACAGTTCCTCGGACCAGGCCAGACTTCTCGGAGAGCAGTCGGCGTCCTGCTGGCTCAGCGTCTCGATGTCTTCGGTCATTATCCTATAAGGCTATTATGATAATACTGAGTAGCAGCCAGCTCCGTATCCTGTCGAGTGATTTGTCCTGAACCACGTGGAACTCGTGACGTCACACGACTCGGTGCACGTGTACGTACTCAAAAGAAAATCTGGAGTATTTTTTATTAAGTTTTTGCCTATGTAAACAATGCAAAAGACGTCGCTATTGACTGACTACCACTAGGTTGTCGGTTGAGTCGCAGCTCGTGTAGCCGGCTCAAAGCACTCTAGACGCGCTGCAACACAACTGACTGAAAATTAACTAGGTTTAGGACCAAAGAGACGCTATAAACTAATTTACACACGCTCAGGGTATAGAATCGCAGCCATGTACAAGGAACAGAAAGTGGAAAGCGGAGAGGACCTGTAATGATTGTGAAGAGATGTGCTCTGGGAGTACCTTGTCAAGATGGGGTGGTTCCTGTTATTGTATCTGTAGCTTACTGCAGAAGAAATATCAGGTCTAAACACCAGAGCTTTGTAACAAAAGGATTATATAATAATGCTATTGGACAGCAGCAGTATAAAACTGCGGCGTAGACTGTTTTCCCTTTATAAAACCATGAACACTAGCTCAGCATGAGTGAATTAATGAAGGTGAACTAATTTCAAATCGGTTGCAAGTTGTGTCGCTGCGTGTGTAGCCAGCTTAATAACTACTTGTCGGTTGTGTTGTCGCAAGTGTACACCGCTTTGAGGTTTATTCGATTTTATTTCGTTGGACTTGTTATCGGAACTCTATGACGTAGGTTTATCCTCTCCGTGCTGTTAGTCCCGCTGCAGTGCGCCGGCCGAGGCCACGGAGTCTGAGTAAATATGATCTCTTTGTTCTAATCACTAATATAATTACCCGATAATTTTCTATACGGAGATAAGATTGTTTTAAATACGAACACTTTAGCCCCGAAGTCATCTGAGAATTGCTATTGATATTGTAGAAAACCAGAATATACCCTATTATGTGATAATCGTACGTTTTTAATACTTGGTGTCCAAAGTGTTCTTCTAATAGGAAAGACGATATTTTATGTATGCACAATATATTTTAATTATTTAATCAAATTTATTTTTAAACAAAATAATAAAAATGCTTTGAATAAAATCATTGTCGTATAAAGCGATTTCGCACATAAATTGAATATGTATTATATTTTTAAAAGTACACCATGAATTTGCTATTATAAATTTTCAATTTGATGTATTATATTAATTTTAAATAGGCAAATAATAAAGTGTGAATAAATTACTTTATTAAAAATTAAAATAAAAAAAAAAACGAAATGAATAAAGACGTGTATGTCTTAATATTTTTCGCATAAAAAATGTTTAGTTGTAACTTAAGAGGTTTAAGGAGTAAATTAAAAAAATAAAAGCGTCCAGGAGAGTTGTAAAAATGTTAAATATTTATTTTAAGCCGCGCTATAATAAAGGCAACTGTGAGATTACATTGTGTGTAATTAAACATGGCGTCAATTGGAATATTAACTGAAATTTAAGTACTACAAAAAATCAAAAAGTACCACGAAACACAAAAAAGATAATCGAGAATAGTTACGTACGATGTAAATGATTTTAAATTATCCATCCCACGCCTCGCTTAAAAATATATTAGTGAGACACTTGCTTTTAAGTTGTGTGTAATTTTTAATGTATATTCCTATGTTACGACTCTAATAACGATATAAAGTGGCCCTTAAGGACCATTGCATTTCTTACCCACCTCTTCCGGATGTCTATGATTCAGTGAGTCCAGGACATGACGTCATTTCCGACAGAATTAGCTCAAAATGATACAGCGGGAAATTGTGAACGAAGTGCACTGTAGTTACGAGGGCATCGTTACACTTTCCATAAAGCATTGTTCCAGTAAAGCGTGTTATCAGTATAAAATAATTCTCATTTTTTCATAAATGGGTCAATGCAATGAATCAATATTGCTTTTAAGAGATAGCGCCAACAACAAGACTCTTTTTTAATAAAAAAAATTATTCAAATACGAAATTGAAATATTTCGATAAAACGTTGGTATATTATAATTTTTAAAAAAATATATTTTTAGGCTTAACGCCATCTGTGTGTGTGATTTGGAAGCATTATATAAAAATAATTCCTGTTTTACCGACACACTATATATGTTGCTGGAATCGTCGCAAAGCTTGCGGATAAATATAATAAGCACATGTTTTTAAATTACGCACAGTTAAACACGATTAATCAATTCAGGCTACTCACTTGGTGCATTGCTCCTCGGCGAGGATCTCGTTGAGCTCCTCGAGGGAGCCATCTTGATCTCCGTTGTACGAAGATGTGTCGCTGCCTTCCCTGTGCTCCGGTATCTGCAAGGAAAACATTGTGTTAAAAATGATAATTGCAAATGCATTCCGTTGAAGTATCGCGAGTGTTGCGATAAATCACGACTCTCGTGTGATACTGAGAAATCGTCAAAGAGTGGTTCTTTAACGGCCTGCTTGTGGTCAAGAGGTATAAATAATTACATCAAAGAGAAACTTTGTGTCCCATACAAACAAACAAACAAGTATTCACAAATAAAGCAGTAAAGAACGTCGTTGCATTTACATTTTAAATACTTTTAATCAACTGCTTCTTAATTTATGCTGCATTTATATCTATCCATATACCCAAGTTCAGATAACCTATAAAAATATAAGTCTATCACGCTACTAAGAGATAGGCAAGGAACGAGACAGGTAAATAAAGCGTTTGGAGGTAGTTGTGGCTTAATAAATGTTAAAGAAGCTAAAGAAAACCTGCACCTGGTTTTATTTTTTTGGTTAATAGTTTGAACAACTCTATAAAAGTTATCTCCATCCAGATTTGAGCCCGGAAATTCCATGTCGGTAAGCCAGTGTACTAGCCACTGGACAATGAGAGTGGTAAAAATTCAAACTCAAATGATTAATTGCACAGATATTAATTTTGAAATACTCAATTATTTAAATATAAATAAAACCAATTGAGTTAGGCGAATACTGGAATTTTTCACAAGATAGATCATCCTATAGAAGTTTGACAATGCCTATATAGGCACTCACTGTTTAAAAAAAATAAAATTATATTTTTTATACTATATAGATATAAATACAGGGATTACGTTTGTAATTTTCAACTCTTTACACGACACTTAAAAATCTACAAAATAATAATATTTTATATAGCTTAAAAGATCCACATAAAAAAATCTATTTTTTTCATTTAGGCAAGAAGTTATGTTTTCAAGCATTTCAAATGTTTTTGTCAACATTTTAAAGATGTACCTTAATGCTTGCGAGTTTTCAAACGACCGAAGAAATTTTATATTCTCCTTGATATTTGATCACAATAAAAACCGCATTTAATTCTATTTTCATTGCTTAACGTAGACGGAAAAGGTCAAGCTGTCGAACAACACAATTAAAAAAAACCATTCGAATCAAACGTATAAAGACACTTATTTATTTTAACAAAGTATTAAATACGTTTTTTTCCACATCGATGCAAGTGTCTGGCTACAAGACGGATTTTGCGATTAAAAAGTTCCTGCAAAAAATATGCAGAAGTGATTTGTATGTAAGTAGAACGTGTTAATAAAAAAAATCTTTTTCAATACAAATGAGACTCTGACACTTCACGAAACCTGCTTTTTGGCACAAGAAGATAGTTCTCCATGGTCAGTTAACCGTTCACTATACAATGCTATAGTAACAAACCCGATTATATTTTATGATTTTATAATAAATCATAAGATACACATATATTTTTTATCTACACTAAAAGCGTCAGTCAATATCAGAGTTATTACGTCAGTTTGACTTTTCAAGGATTCACCTATCATGACAAGGGTAGGCCTGACGAACTTTAAACAAAGAGTCAAGAATCTAATAATCAAATATAAGTATCTACAAAAAAATAAATTATTTGTAATATATTTTCTGAAAGAGATACAAAAAAAACAAAACCAAACCATTCATATTTTTGTTAGTCTCATATCAATTCTATTATACTTGATCTAATAAATTTTTAAAAGTCTGAAAAATAATTTTCTTATTATTTGTATTTTTTTATGTATAGGTATTTTTTTATGAAATATTTTTTTAACATGTACTTAAATATTTATATAATTTTTTGGTAAATTCTTCTGATCGGAAAACTTCAGCATTATGACAAGTTTTTTAAGAGACGAGCTTTAAATCGTGAAGTGAAGGCTTTGATCAGTGACTCAACCAACAAACGTTAAATAAATATAAAATATATGTATATAAATAAGTGCATTTGTTAATAGTTTTATTTTAAGTTGTACTCTAAAAAAATAAAAACCAATATTACTTAATTTTACCTTGACATTAATGAGAATTTTTAACAGTGGTCAAGGACTACAATATAAATATGTGTTGCTATGTTACATAGTTTGGCCTAATATAAAATCTTTTTAATAACTTATTATTTAACAAGGACTCCAAAGCAGTGGCACGCCGTGGCTTCAGCGGCAAGCAAGTCCACAACCATCTCACGCTTTAGATACTGAAATTATTTTTATTTTATAATGATAACAAATGTGTTCAAAAAGTACCTTCGAGAAAAAAACCCTTCCTGATAAATATTTTTATTTAAAAAATAAAACCAATAAGGAAATGAGGAAAATTTTACATGTAAAATTAACGCGTGTGATTTACGAGTGCAAAAGGGACTTCAGAAGGTTAAGTCAGAATCAATTCTTCATTATTTTTACTCCTGCATTCATTCTACAATATTTTCAAAGTACTGAAAAGTCAGGTTTTTATATTTAAAAATATTCAATACAATCAATTTGGCTGGTTGCGAATATAGTTAGAGCAAAAATATGCTAAGGCCAAAAGTTGAATGGCCTTTTGTAAAATATACTATTTCTATAGGTACGTGTGTGCTGTCCGCTAATTATATGTCCATTATGTGCTAAGGTCAATATCATTGAATAAAAACCAATTATCTTCGAAAATTATTTTTAGTTTTTTGTCCGAGTAAAGTTTTGAAATGACTTCTGTTAAGTATTTCTCAACGCCTGATGTCTATTCCTTAGTGTCAAGGTAAATCAAAGGAAATTAAGCGATTTGTCAGTATATACTTTATAATATATATACGTAGTCTATATTAGTTAATTTAGGTGTGTCTTTTAAAAAATATTATCACGGGATTTTCTATGGTTTGGAGATAAACAATTTTATCGAAGGACATATTATTGTACGGATATACTGGGAATTATCTATAAATTAGGAAACATATTAGATTGAATGCTTCCAAGAAACTGCTTAGGTATTTGACCGAAATTAAAGCACACGAAAAACAAAATGATTAGGTACACATTGCTCTATCTATTTGATTGACATATACTCAAAGTGTTGATATAACTTGTCAAAAATTTTAAATTATAAAGAAAAAATGTAGATTTATTACGTCATAATAATTTTTTGTCATGAAATATCGTTTATCGTGATAAAGAGCAGCAATTAAAATTATTTTCTATTTTTTTAAAGCAATTAGAATTTATCTAGCTGTACACAGTGTCTAATATACGGTAACTTTTACTGTCTCATTCGATTAAAAATATATAATAAAACATATTGTATTAGATTGAGAACACATCAATTTATGATACAGGTACAGGTGACCATAGTTTTGGATATATAATAAAGTAGAGGAATCACCACAGTTCTGGATTGATCTATCAGTAGAGGAGTCATCGCAGTTATATGTAAAGGGGTCACCATAGCGCCAGATTGATATAGAAATATAGTATCACCATAGTTCTGAATTGACTTGCGTTTTGATGGTTCACCATAGTTTCATATTGTAGGTTTAGGGGTCGCCAAAAATCCGGATTGCTTAGTCTCAAAAGAGTCCTAATAGTTTTGGATCGATCCAGATTTCGGATTCATATAGAAATCACGACTCGTGGTTCACAATTTCACTGTATTGAAGGTTGTATGGAAGGGTGTACAAAAATGGAAATCTAATCTAATTACACATTGGAGAAGTCATTTAAGCTGGAGTTGACTTTGGTGTGCTGGGTTGTGATTTTTAGCAAGGGCCTGGGCTTTGGGTTGGTCTGATTCTAGTGACCTGTGTGGCGATGTAGAGGGAAATATCGCAGAGGTTCGACCAGGTGACCACGTGGCCGCAACGCCGGGAATCCCCGGCAGGTACCTGCCCACCTTTAACGAGTTTGGCGAGTCACGAGTGGCTCTCGGGTCGTCCGTCATCTGATATTGGGGCGTTGGTACTATCTGCAGTGGGCAGGTATGCTCAGAATAAAAACCGCGTCATAAGACCCGAAAAAATCGCACGTGATCGCCTGACTGATAGATGCCGAGTGCATCGTGATTTGATCAAATAAAACAATTTGATGTTTTATCATCTATCATCAAGGAGTGTTGGCATTGTACCGCTCGTGGTTTTTGTAAATATTATTTTGCCTAAAGATAAAAGAGCATCAAATTAATTGTTATTTTATTATAATGTCATAATACGAGGAAAAAATTCACGTGATCGTGTCGAATCGATGATATACTGCAGTGTGCATCGCAGTTTGAGAAAATAAACTGATTCGATGTTATTTATATAAATCATTGGAGATTATTACCGACTGCAGTTTTATTAAGGATAATTCTTCTTAAGATTTTTTTTTTAATCAAAGTACAGCTGTGATTTATAGGTTTTTAATAGTAAAATAATTACAACATCAAAGTGCTTTTAAACGTGTTTAACTTTATTTTTATATTATAGATTAATCTTTGTCTCTAGTACTAAATAGTGAAGGAAGTACGATGATAACTTTGATAAGGAATCGATGCAAAAAATGTCTTTTTTAATGTACAAATATATATTTTAAATATAGATTTCTATTATACGCACTACAAACACATTTATACCTCGATATAAAGTTTTTGTCACTTTTCATTGTTGGTTGGTTTTAAAGTACCTTTGGGCCTTAAAACCCATTTAGAGTACACGCAGAACATGGTAAAAAAACGCATCAACCAGTTCTGTGGAAATCCAGGGCTTTACCCAATCAATGAAATCATAATGTATTCTTTAAATAAGTGAATAAATTATATGAGTCACCTCGTGTGAAACACGCATGGGGAAACTCGCCTCTTGCGTACTACTCGAAAACAAGTCGTAGCGGCGACTCGAGAAATGGACCGCTTGTTATGACGTAGACAGTTCCTACGTATGTATAGAATTATTTTTTTTATTATATACCTGTATTTAATTTCATTGCGTCACAATCATATTTGAGAACTTAAATTTCCATAAACAAAAAAAATATGTATATATATTCAAATATACAATTTTATTTATTTTGGCCGTAATATTCTATTACAAGCATAGCTGTTTATAAATATGAAGATACCAGCAATTTCAACAAAAAAAAATTATAAAAATACTACAAACATTTTATAAATTATAAATATCCTAATTTTCCCAAGCACTTACAAAATAAACGTTTTTTTAATTATTTTTATTTACGTTTGCAAAACTGCAATCGACTGAATTGAAATTGATATTTTAAAGACTATTATTTCAATTGTTACTTTAATTGATTGTGTTTATAAAATTCTATAATAATTTAACAAGAAAAAAATTCTTGTAAATATACGCCTATTTACATATTTTCAGGTATCAAATGTTTCTATATTTAATAATTCTAGTCATTTTAGAGTTCATTTTTGAAAACCTTCACGTTCATGGAAAAACATTGAAAAAATATTTACTAACTGATTTTATGAATTTTAAGCGAAACAATAGGAATTTAAATACAACAAAGATAAATATTAAAATATAGTATGTATTAAATATTAAATTTGATACTTCGAGTAGGTTTTGTTGGTATAAATATTTTTTTTCCTTTACTTGACTTTAGAATGTCACTGTCATCGATTCTTTGAATTAGTTTTTATATCAATTTGACATTTTTGTTATCAAATACCAAGGAAGTTTAATTAAATATTCATTTGATAATTTATAAATTTTATGATTAATCTTATGGCCCTAGTTTGAAGGTTTTCAGCCATGACGGAATAAATAAAACAAAATCATTTTTTTCCTAACAACTGTTCGCATCGGACTAAGACCGTTAATATAATAAAAGCACTAATACTATGATCACACAAATAAATATATATATTCATAAAATATATGTATTTATTGAATAAAATTCTTTACTTTGTTATAAATAATAAATAAACATTCAAGCTCTTGTTATAAATAATAAAGTTTTACGTTAAGTTATTTATTTAAGATATATGCAACACCTGAGCTTATCGATATCTAAAATAAACATACACTTCTTATGTTAGTGTTATACTATAACATATTAAAAACCATCTACACATTGTCGTTAATACAATACAAATACAAAGATTGAAATCAACAATACATTTGTAAATATCACTTTAAATAAACATAAATATATATATTTATAGTAACTAAGACTCATTTGTTTATATAAATCAGAACGTGTAAGCAAAGTAAAAACATCATCGCTTATAAATAAATACATGCACTGAAAACATACCGCGTATATTGTGGACTTCAGGAAAAGTATATCAGTCGTCAGAGGGAGTATACACCTCACTCTAGGGAACATAGCACAGAGTATTGATCAGGTATTACCACTTTTATTCACGAATGTAAGCTCGTAATGCATATACAAATGTATACAATGTTAAAAAAGCGTTTAGTGCTTTCAGGTAAATCAGGTGTTTTACAGGTAACGGCCACTAACGAGTGGGACCCGCGCAGATACTCCCGGCACGGCCTTCCGAACCGCTGGAGTCGCTCTGCCGGACTCTACTGAAGATTGAATACAAAATCAGATCTCAAGACGCCGACCGAAGGAAGAAATAAGTCCGAATGTAGCCCGAGAAGGCTTTGGCGAAAAACCCCATTCGGTAATCTTTTTTTTTTAATTAATCTCACTGTGCTGTGGATTCGAGTCGCTTCAAAGAGCGGCGCGGGGAATTCTATGAATAACTCGGAGTTGAAGCTATTAACTTAATGAATTTGACAACTTTCAGTGATACACTCTGGTATATTTGCAAAATGCAAAGTTCAATAACATACACACAATAATTATATCTCGTTTGTATGTATTAAATAATTTTAATGAAATACAAAAAAACCTAGTATGCAAAGTCATTAAAAACTCTCGATAATGAAGTATCGTGAACTTGTTTTTTTTTATGAACGATGCTAGTTCTTAATGTATAAACAGTTAATTTGTCATGGTTTTTGAAACCTGAAATTGAAAGGAAGCAATTGTTGTGTCTTTAATACAAATATTTGGCGATAAAAAGAGGGCAATGGCACCTTAAAGTGAGGTCGCACGGTGGAATCTGGCGACAGGACAACCATTTAAAATTCTTATGTATATTGAAATATCATAATGAAAGAATACACGAGAATGCCAAGTATTTTAACACTTCAGAAAAGTTTACTTGATTAGCATAATACGTAAACACTCAAAACATTTGTCGTTTTTTACAGGTGTTTTGATTATTCGAAACGTTTTATACACACATGGTCAAAAACAATTCTTAGTAAATTAGGTTAAAAATCTACATAAATATTAACGATTAAATTATGAACGTTTACTTGTTGTGTTATATATATTTTTTAATATTTAAAAAAAAATATGTTTGTCCTTCAATTCTCAGAAAACGTTAACAACATATTTACAAATAATATCATGATTTATATAACTTCCGAGATGTAGTTGTTTACATCAGATCATACGCTAGGATCGGGGATAAACCCATGATAACAGGATCGTTTATTCGATAAAAAATATTTGTTCCAATTTGTAATAGAATTTTAATTGATTCATTAAAACAAATAAAATTTGTATCATGTCGACGCAGTGCTAGATGTTAACTCAGAAAATTCGTTTTCATACAAGACGTTATCTACACAGAATATTTTTTTAAGAAGTTCGGTGACTTTATTTAGATGAAGTTTTCACACGAAAGGTTTTGCAATGTTTGGAAAAATATTTCGCATTTTTTATTGTACACACAGGTGATTCAAATCTTTTTTTATGAAACTTCAGATTTATGTCTACATAGTTAAAAAAGAGATCTTAAACATGCTATATAATAATAATAAAATATTTTTAAGTATACGAAATAATATCTGGTATGTTTTAACTGCAAAATATATAAATATAGCGTATACAACCCAGGATGAATTATTTTGAAGTAAGTTCCGTTTATTTTAGTCAGTAAAAGATTTGTGATATAAGAATAACTCGTATTTGTAGTAAGTGATGGCACATTACTGCAACAATGAATACAAATGCCTAGAACACATTTGCATATAATAAACACCCTCTGGACTATTTTTTTATCAGGACTTATAAAGTAAAATAAATCAGGAAACTAAGTTTAACCCATGTAGTTATAATATGTATGTATGGTATCTTATGATCAGCTAGAATTTTCCTTTGTTTAAGAAAAATAAACGTTCGATCTAAACAATGATATACAATTTTTTGTACAATACAAGAAATTTTATAATTTACAATTTTTTTAATAAAAATAAAGAAAGTGAAATTGAACGTAAAATATTGGCAAAAAAGGCATAGGCGTGAACAAAATATTATGGTGTAGGTTTTTACAATGACCCGGCGGTGGGCGAATCGGGTTTTGGGGAATGCCCGTCTCCATTTTCTCTTTGCAACTGCGCGAAGAGTGCCGTCACAGCTCGCTCCCTCTTTTCCTGGCCCGTGCCACTTCCACCGGGTGCTCGGAGTGGTGCGCTCAAATCTACATTCCCCGACTTTCAACCCAACTACGCTGTTATAATTATTAGTTTTTTATATAAATTTAAATTAAAATAATTTTATTTCTAGCGGTAACGTACAGATTTTTTTAAACTTACAATCTACAAAAAAAAAATAATACTTGAATACGATTGAATTATGTATACTAAGTAAAAAAATATTTCTCGTTTGTGTATAAAAATGTATAAATGCTTATATCATTGATTTATTAATAAATATTTATTTTAAGGTAATTGATGAAATCATTGAATGTGATTTTTTTTATATTACGATATTTTTTCTTTATATTAAAATGAACGTCTGGATATACCTGTATTGAGCACACTGATGATGGAAGAAGTAATATAAGTATCGAATACTTAACAGAAAACCGGTTAAGAATTATTTGGTTTCAACTGCAATTCGTCTCTTCAACATAAAAAAATAAACAGATTTTAATTTTCAATCTTAAAAAGACTATAAATTTAAATGATTTACTTTTTACATTAATTAAATACAAGTCAGCTTTTTATATATTTACAATAAAATGCGCTGTACCTTTAGAGTTTATTAAGTAGTAAGGTACAATATAAAGTTGATTTATGTACCTACGCTATAAAATAAGGTTACTGTAAAAAAATATATAATGGACTAAATCCACTAAAAATAATTACAGATTTACAAATTGCACTTTTTTACCTATCAAATCACGTAAAGTGTACGACTTTTTTTAGTTAATGATAGAAATGTCTATATTTTACTAAAAAAAAGTAGCCAAATAAACCTATGTTAATGATATTATATATAATTTAAATTTAAATAATGCTTTCTTTTCTTCTATTTTAATAAATGCAAGGTAATTATTTAAGAAAGTAGGATAATTAATGTACGTTAAATTTATGCTACGAATAGTCATGCTTCTTAACCTAACAAACTATCATAAATCAACATGAATTATTCTACGTTCATAACAATATTCATACAAGTAACAAACATTTATAATTTTTGCCCTTACATATACATATCAGTGGCTAGATAAAACTATATATAGAAATAGGCAAATAAGACTATTATTATTTTTTCAATGTTAACGGACTGTCTCTTTTCTTAATAAATTGTAAACAATGCGTTGCAACAGTTCTCTTTTCACACGACTGTCATAAATAATACAACCAGGCCTTTTGAAATAAACGTTTACAAAATTTTCTACTAAATTTCTTGGACGAAAACATTAAAGTTTTCAGAAGAAAACTAAACAATTATCACACTTTGTAGAAACAAAGTGTGATAATTTTCACACGTTTTTATTTATTAAAAAATAATCTGCGTCAAGAACCAATTGATTTCATATATCAGTGACAAAAATACTTGCTAAAATGAAATATGGTATATTTTGTAACATTAAGAAATAAAAAAAATATATTATAGTACTGGAAATAAAGTACGCAATCAAAATTAACAAAGAAAATTATTAAATGTTTTCAATAAATCTTTACCCTACCCCTTCCCACAGGTTTTTTTTTTATTTGTATTCAACATTTTGAATAATGGATTCACCGATGAAACGACGTGAAAAATTATTGTAAAGTTTTTTTCACGATACCGGTGGGACTCGAACCTACGCCTCTACGCTATCGCGGCCAGGTGCTCTGACCTTTCTGATGCACCTGAAAGCGATAGCCGTAGAGGTCTGGGTTTGAATTCCAATGGTGTCGGAAAAAAAAATCTATTACTTTTTAACACACCTGTGAGGGTGAAAAACACGGATTTTAAAATATATTGATAATTATTATTGGAATAGCAAGAAATGTGGTTGCAGCCAACTAGCAAACTAGAGCAAGGAGTGACCTTATGTTTATGTATAAATGTATTATATTTACTTTACAAACAATAAACCAGAACTTAAAAAAAACGAGTATTATCTTGGTAAATATATACAATATGGAATCTATTACATAAATGTCAACAGACACATCACTTTAATGTGTGTATCTGGTAGTAAAGACACCTGTGGGAATGAATAAATTTAAATAAATTATTTATGTATTAATAGTGTGATATCTTTCTTATTAAATATATGATCCAGTCAAAAATACTACGAGAACCAACACACGTTTTATACGATAAATAAATAAAAATATTTAAATGAGCAAATAAACGAATAATCAATAATAACTGAGTAGTGACGTAGTGTTGACAATGGTGTAAAAAATTGTAGATTGAAATCTATCGTGTAATGTAAAATTGTATTTTAAATTAAGCTGGATATGATTGTTAATTTAAAAATGCCAATACAAGTTAGAGATATAAAAGAAACGAGGTAATTTATGGATATACATAATGGGTTTTCGTGAAGTTGTTATCTATTAATTATGTATGGTAATTCTCTGTGACAAGAAGTGAAACACCTGCTTATAGTTTCATTTTCTTACTTCATTAGCATTCATCTAAGATCGATAAATTCCACTAAAAACGCAGGAGGATTAGTTTTAATATAATGTCACACAGTCCAAGCTGTTTCGTTCATTTCAATAAAATAAACATAACAGATCATGTAAATTTTTATTGTATGTAAAAATCGTATATAACATAAAATAACTGTTATAGTATATGTATCGTTTTGGAGGTCGGATTAAAAAATATAATTTTGATTGATTGAAATTTGATAGGCAAGCAATGTTTAATTCTGTATAGGTTGCTTGCCGCTGCCTTCAACTTAATATTTTAGGTATTTTGTTAAACTCTTTAATAAGTTTTAGTAAAAATATACTCTAAACTTGGTTAGTATATAAAGGTCTGTAGTTGTTGTGATTGATCTCTCATGGTCACGACAGGCCAATTTGTTTTTCTTGGTTGAGGTCTATGTACATGCTGGAGGTAGTTAATGATCCGTGTGTTTTTTGCATATTATGAATCTTAGCGGTTAATTTATTTATGTCTTAAGCTTGCGAAGCCTGCTCTAGGTATTTATAATAAAAAATAAACATTTGATGTGTTTTAATTAGAAATCTCTTTTTATTTATTCACTCTGAAAACAAATATTGGCAATTTGTTTCAAATTTATGTTTTGAAAAATTAGAATCTGAAAATATGAAATTTATTAGTTGCGCTTAGAATATAAGGTCCTGTAGAGCCTCCTGGAACTTATACTTTTACGAAATAATCCATTGAAATCACTAATGGTGTGTAATAAATAGGTTCATTTATACTGGAGACGTCCAGGTAGCAATGATTTTTAATTTTAATTTCATCATTGCCAACATGGCAAAAAACTGAAATTGAAGAGGGTTACTAACTTCATGAATAAGATTAATTATAATGGGTTTAATGTTTGTTGTTACAAATAATTATTATAAACATTTTTTAGTAGTTTTATAATGCTAATTAAGATAAAAACAATTAAGTGAAGTGAAAATCCACCCAAAACAATGACAAGTTATTACCAGCGTCAACCAAGATACTAATAATAATTGTGTACACGAAGGTTGCATCTTGAATTTCCGGTACTAAAGATGGATGATTATTGTTCTATTACAAGTCGTCATTCCATCTTTTTATAAATATTTTGTTGAGTTATATTTCACAAATGATTTGATGGATATGTGATGTTCGCAAAAAATATGAAATCATGTGATTTTGAGGTCTTTGACTTCTCTTGTAGAAGAAATAGATAAGAAGATAATTGCATAAATTAATTAATAAATTAAGACTAGAAGCATTTTCCACTTATACTTGTTGATGATGAAATGATGACTTTTTCAGAAATAAGCATAAGAACATTAAAGATAATTATTTAGACCAAAGTAAACTAAAAGTATATAGGAATTATTGATAACTTTAAAATAAAAAGAAAAAAATTGTATTTAATAAAATCTCGCAATTTTTGTATTACTATTGATTTTACATAACCCGTTTATATATATCTAAAAAAACCTTTTAAAAAACTATAACTTCTTTTAAGAGGTAAACATTTTTTTTTAGTACTTAAAAAAAACAAATAATGATATCACTATAATTTAATAACATTTCATATTATTATGATTAAATCATTAATACAATTAATTAAAAACTATTTGATTAGATTTTTTGTTCACAGTATTGTTTCTAAATATATCAGTCGCCAGACCAGTCCTCAGAACATGACCTATCCAATAGTGTCCGACCTATCCAAATGTGGCAGTGGCCGCGAGCTTCAAATGAGCCAAGAATTGACTCACAAGTTTTTTGCCTAAAAGGAGAACGGGGCAAAAGAGAGCGTGGGGAATAAAATTAAATATTTTTTATATAAAACCGAAGAAAATAATTTCAAAGTTTTTCACCAACGTCTGTATATAATTTGTGTTGAATAAAATTCTTAAACATTTAAATATTTTTTGATTCTAGGGATGGTATGACTACGATATTTTTATTTGATGTTAAAAATTACCCCACTGTACTTAAAATAAAAATAAAAACACTTGCAACAAACAACGACTCAAGGGATATATTCCGAATACCTGGAGGTCCAGGAAGTTGTTCAGGCTGACGCTGCTCCTGGAGGAGCTGCTCTCGGAGTCCGTCTCTATCCAGAGTGGCGAGGAGTACTTGAAGTACTGCGCGTACATCTTCAGCGACCTTCAACGTCCACGGCCAGCATTCTGCCAGGGTCCAGGCTGGCCAGCAATTACCCGAGGTGGCGCATTTAATTGGCTGATTCAATCAATTGACAGTTCTTTGCAATGACCATTGCCTTAAGCTTGATTAACTAGATTTGCAAAATTACAGTGGTAAATGTTGAGGTTCAGTTTCAACAAAACAATGACAAAAAATATTATATATATATAAATACAGCATAAATATTTATTTGAAATCATCATGCAAAATTATTTGTTTTGTTGAATAAATTTAGAAAAGTCTAGTCGACCATTGAATCACTACAAAAAAAAAAAACTCTACAGACGTTTGTTCCTCTGTCTATAATTCATGTTATATAAATATTTTGTTTTACGGATTGTAATTAATTGTTTCAACATTTAACCTATTATAATCCACAAAAATATAATACACTGATATATAATATGTATATTTTATACAAAAAATCGATCTGACAAAAAACGAAAATTGCAAACTGCACTCATGATATATTTATTCGTTGTCCACAAAAACATGTCGTTTAATCACCCACACACTGATTTTAAAATTATGTCATCAAAATATTATTATTTTTACGTGTGTTTCGTTTTTACTCAGGTACGATATCCCGGTAATTTAATATATTCGTGTCGTTAGGTCGCGTCGGTTCGGAGGCAGCGTGTTCCGCACTGTCGCGGCGCCGACCGCCGGGTTCGCGGATGGACACTTAATTGTGTCAGAAACTTGCTCGCGAACTGTGGCTTAGGTCATCTGTAAGTGCTTCCTATGGCACGACGGTCCAGAGATGATTTTTCATTCTCAATTACTCACTTTGAGCGCTCGAGATGGGAAATTCGCAGTGCCGCATGTTAAGGTATAAAATAACCGTGTGATTTGAGCAAAGTAATTATTATCGTCACAGTTCATACAATTTGATAGATATGTCTATAGTATGATTATATACATCTCTTATGCAAAATAGTTTTATTGTCATGTTTATATAATTTGATCGAAGTGCCTACAAAGAAAACTCCACAGGAAAGGCGTCCAGGTGTTGAAATCAATTCAATAATTTTGGGAGTCGGTAGCCAAACGAGATACAAGTGCTAAATGCTAGTTTGCTAAATAAATATTTGGGTGAATCGATACACAAAAAAATATATTATAGATATACCTACACGAAAAATTCCAAGATGAGTATTCAATGAGAATTTATAAGTTGCTTACCCGTTATTTGTCCTCTTTTATACCTATATAAAAATCATATTATAAGATGTTTAAGATTGGATTTATTTTTATAGAGATTTTTCTTCTAAGAGGCAAGTTTATGTTAATCACGATTCGATGACGATAGAAACAGATTTTCTATTTTGCTTGGTATAGCCTCTACGCTCGAAGATTTATAAAAGATACAATAAAAAGCAAGGTATGACAAGAATATGACGTAAATAAGCCTAAGCGAATGATTACACAAAATGTTTGCCGTGTCCTGAGTCATTTGAAAACCATGATTTTTTTAAATAAAATATGAATTTATTCTGTGGTTTATGCAACATTTACGCCATAAGCAACACCAAAGCGTATATTTTAGGTAATAGAGCTAATGAAGTAACTAGAAAACTTATTGTTTAGTTTTCTGTAAAATGGAGGTATTGGAGGAACCTGACGATGGCCCTGTTGCCAAAGATATCCGTCCGCGTCCCCTACGAAGAGTTTGCCTGTCAAGTAATAATTGACATTGCCACTTCAGCTCTCTACTTTACTGCTTGTATTATGTCCTCACTGCAGGATCCTCACACAGGAGGATCACACCGAAGCTAACTACTGAGAGACTCCAATATCAATTCTAAGACAATAGTATATATTGATTTATTTTATAATAAAAGTGTAATATGATAGCAACATTTTTGAATTGAAAACGACTGTAGATCATTAAATGTGTTTTTAACTTCCTTCGTTTATGCAGTGCGATTTCTTAAAAGTGTATGTTAACTTATTTTAAAGCTATCCACGACACGCTAGTTTCATTTGTAATATGAATAGCCAGTTGTCAAGGTGATTACGAACATTTTCATTGTGACTAAATATATCAGATGTAGTCAATATTTACACATTCAAAATATTTATGATATTATACGACAATTTTTACTGATTTTAAAATTGTATCTGTTTTTAAAATTAATTTATTATTGTATTTGGTAAAAAATTGACATCTAGCGGCCAGCTGGCAAGCTTGAGCCTTGCACCTGCAGGCGGGGCGGTCGGGGAGCTACCTGCTGTGGTACATAGATCTACCTACACATCGCAATCATCACAAGACGGTGGACACGAATCATCAAACTCAATAACGAAAATAGAGCAATCAGTGTACCACCTAAACCACACCTCGTAAGCCACACAATCTGCACGCAGGGCCAGAGGAAGACCCTGCAAGCATAGCCCAAAGAACTAGTGTAAAAAAATAAAAAAAATCTTAAGTACATTTTTAAACTGTGAATAGATTTGACACCAAAACTTCCTGTGCGCAATCTCACATTATATTTATTACTATTATTCTAACATTTTGTCAAATAAGCTGCTTAATTCATAAAATATTTTTTGGCTGTGAAAAAGGATAGTATTCAAAAGAAAATAACTAATGCAGTACAGCGATACAAAGACATGTTAAAAATATTTATAAAAATAATATCTATCAAAATACATACACACAGAATTGACATTTATATATATATATATATATATATATATACTTATATATACATATTGTATATATTTAAAAAAAAAAAATGAGCTTATCGTGAAAACCACACGGTTTCGAGAAATTCGCAAAAAATATTGGGAAAACCCATAACAAAATTTGCTTACATATTGTTATTTAATAGATTAAAGCAAGCAGGTACATTTGAGGTGGATGCATTTTTTTGAAATGGTAATTTATTATTGCTATAATAACAATAACAGCATCGAGTTGCGGTTACACTGATAGCTGTCATTTTTATCAGATTACATATAAGAACTTGAAATTATTGTCTGGCACGCGGTCGCGAAATGGTATTGATATTTTTCATTCCATGCTATCGACTTTCATATTAAACGTAGTCATAATCTAATAATCACTTGTTAAATAAAATCTATGAGATTTGAACAGATTACATTATATATATATATATATATTATATTATATATATATATATATATATATATATATATATATATATATATATATATATATATATATATATATATATATATATATATATATATATATATATATATATATATATATATATATATATATTATTCATTTCAGATCAATGAATTATTTCATAAAAATTAAACAAGGCAAGTATAAATAAATAATGATTAATTGCTTATTTTTGTATTTTTTGAAGGTTATTATTTTTTTGAATACCCCGGAGTGATATTTTTGGAAAAAAATACCAAGACTTATTTATAAATACTCAAACTAAAAAAAGTTTAAAAAATATATATTAAAGCGATTAACTACAACATAACTTACACAAAAAATAATCAATTAAATAATGTATATTTCACACTATTTTCTTTAACTGAATGTGTTATTAGTAAATATAAGAAATCAGTATGATTTGTATTGAATAATATATTTTGAATTTCCAAGAAAATTTCAGATACACTTTGACATAACGTTTATGTTATTTTCATAATAATATAACGAAGTGTTTTTTTACATATAAAATGCACATAGCTTAAACAATCCCTAAGCGCAAATTAAACAATTGCCCCATACGTAATTTTGTAATCAAAAGATAAACCGAGGGAAAGAAGAAAATTAAAGTCAATATTTATTTAATTTGATACGAAATCACGCTCTGTGATTATTTTAATAATCCTTTCGCCCGACGTATCCTCGTAAATTGTCGAAAATATTAAATATATCTGGATCCAATGTACCAATGCTTATTAAATATTTAATGACTAACATTTCATTTGATGACATGAATCCACATTAGATTATTTTTACTAATAAACTTATGGTTAATATATGAAATGACTTACATTATTAGCAGGATGATCCAAATGCTGCAACCTCAGCATCTCCAGTTCCAAGATGTTCAGTCCTGTAGGTAGCGATATGGAATTTCTTCTGAGCCCTGAGCACCTGGCAGCTATTCCCCCATCAGGAAGAGGTCCAGGACGGTCTCTGCTCTCAAACTCGAGGTCATTTGACTCTATGGATCCCGTCAAGCCATTCTTCATCATGGTCTCTTCATCGTCGTTCTGGAACTTAGCCTTCCTCGGGGCATCCACTGAAGTTACAGAACCTGGTATCTCTTCAGTGTCGTCATCGACATACGGCAAGTGGTTAGTGGAAGGTGATTGAATAATAATCTGCGGTGTTTCTGCATTATTATTTCCATTTGTAAGTTTTTCAGGCATTGGTATTTTCAGGTGAATATTCGCTTTCTTTCTTCTCTCCATTTTTGAGCTATGTATTTCTCAGTTCATTAAATAGATGTTGTATTTGAACTATTTATTCACTTTAAGCACTTTTCTGTCGTATAAAATTATTTGCTCGGTTTTTGTCGACTGTTTGGTGTTAATGTTTTTTTCGTGACTGATTTATTCACAGAGATATCCTGAGAATAGAAAGACACATATAAATTTATATTTAAAAAAAATAGACAGCCACATGTCGAGTGATATAATATCCGTATTTTTTTCTCATTATAATACCAAATATGTAGTAATATGATGTCATGAGGTATCATGTAGAACTAACACATTCCAAAGGCAGTTAATACGAAATGCTTAGTAAAGAGTTGTTGGGTGAATTATTGTCATAAATGGCAAACAAGAGACATTTTGATTGTTTACTAAGCATTGTAAAAATAAGTTTAAAAATTTGTATATTCACTCTATTTGATTATGTTCAGAACGTGGGACTGTATATCATTTCTGTACCTCAAACAAACGTATATTATTATTTAAATATAAATTAAATGGGAATTAAATAAAACTATGCTTAATGCAATTGGTTCGTGACTTGTGTGATTGTTTTCTACCGCAAATAGAATTTGTTACTTTCTACACTGATATCTTTTAGACCACGTATTGCATAAGTTAGTGAGAATTGATCTGCGTATTATATAAATTATACTATTATAATTCAAAACCTTGAGGTTTATTTATTACATCTAACTAAAATAAGGTATGCTGGTAATTAAAGCAAAATCGAATTTTACTAGGAAAAAATAAATAAATAATGATCATTTAAAATAGTGGCATGTATATTCATAAGACACTTGAGATAATAATGAATAATGGTCCCATTTTTTAGATTCACAGCAGATAACTTAAAATTGTAATTTTATTGAATTAAAAAACTTTGATGAGTTTTTTATGTAAATATGTGTAATATATATATATATATTTTTATAATATAATATTTTATAATATTTTTACATCTTTTTTTTTTAAGGTTTACGAAATTATATATTTTTGTAACGATTTATGAACGACATAATTATAAATCGGAAAAAAAAATATCTATAAATGCATATTCTTTCCCTTTGCGAAGATTTCGATAATAAAAAAAAACAAAAACATTATATAACAAAACAATAGTTGTCGAATAATTTTAATTAAACTGCTATTTCAAATTGATCATCTTGTCAATTTTTTAAATAATTTCTAGTAATAAAACGGAGAAAATTTTTGTCTAATGCAAGTTTTTTTAACAATATGGCAAGTTCTGCAGACGTATCAATTGTTCTGCTTGGCTATCCGCATAGTTGCTTGCAACCTTCTGCTTTTACTGAGTAGTGTTTATATAGAAACCTTGTTCTTAGATTATCTGAGCTGGGAATTATATTTAATTAATAAGCAGAAAATATAAATAAACACCTTATCAGCCGTGAAGTTGGACGAACTTAACCAATATTATTATTATTGATTGTAATAAAAATAATAGATATTTCGAATTGACCTAATGTGTGTCTTCGTGTGACAGAAGAGTGAAAACATGCGATATATGCATGCTAACCCTTTTTTTATAGCTTGTCACTGATTATTTGATCAAATTAAATTAATATATATGATATGCATAAAACTGCATACCTAGTCTTCTTATGCAGTGTCGTCGACTAAAACAGATCTTTATGACTTTATACCTGTGTCCGTATCTACTCCATGGTTATACGGCTTTTAGAATTAAAATGGTGTTTATAATAAGTTTTTGAGAAATCTAATAGATATCACTGAAATAGTAAAACACTACAAAATAAATGCTTGTATAGTTAGAAATGTGTGCTTGCAAGGAGTCGAAGCATTCAAAATGTCGATTACTGTTAAGTGGCATTTATTTGTAAAATCTTTTACCACTGAAACGCGACAACGCTAAACCAAAAAAATACATCGGCTATTCACAATTGAATTGGTAAACAGCATGTGCCTAGAAGTACGGACTAAGAAGAAGTGTTCTCAAAACATAGCTTTCACAATTTAACTCAGGTTTAATTGACACGCCGAGGTATTTCGATGAGTAAATGTTTTCCTTTTACAAGCGCAATTATCCAACATCACGACCAGGAATTATGATAATAAGGGGTTTTTGAAGCACGGAGAGCAACAGAGGTATTGCAGAGAATATTATCTTTTAACTTCTTTTATTTTTATCTTTAACTACATGTAAAAAAAATGAAAATATATATTTTAAAACTTTTTTCCTGATTTAACTTACTTGTTTTCATCAAAGTACAAATAGTGTTAAAGTATAAATATATATATATAAGTATATATATAATGTAAGTAAAATTGGCTTCATTAATAAAACAATATTATTGTGGGTGTTAGGAATTAAGTTTTAACTATTAAAAGCTACTTGATCTACACATGAAAAGCTAAGTATTAAATCATTACATTATTTAATGATTTTTGAACTGCGTATTATTTTTATTCATTTATTTTGAAAAAAAATAATTATTTATTTCAACAAAATTATAATAACAAATTATGGTTTTTTTATTCGAGATAATATATGTACATTTTAAAGCTCAGTCAATTAAATTTCATGCATGTTTATTGCAGTCTCATATTTTTTAAAGTATTTGTTTTTCGTTTAACTCTTATAGATCTACAATCCTGTTTTTGTCGTCTTTAATTCAATCGTACTTGCTATAGTTATTAACATATGTAGGAAAAAACCGTCGCTATTGTATTCTAAGCTATTGTCTTCATAGTTGATATAAACTAGTTCTAGCGATACCCACATCTCGTGTTATTGGTTTATTTTAAAAATAAAAAAATGATGACATCACAGGGAATGCAATTTATGCGTACACACTTTGCTTTAATTTATTTGACTTGTAGAGTTTACGCAAACTGGAGCATTTAATAAAACAAAACATATGGACTTAAGATTAAAATAAATTATAATATTTTTCATGGCCATAATGTCGGGTTTTATTGAAGATGAAATTAAAAAAATAATTTTATAATATAATAAAGTTATTTACGTAGAAGTTCATAGTTTAAGATAAAAATGGTTAAAACTGATTGTATTAAACACAATGAGTATAAACTAAGCTAGCATATTATGTAAAACACTATGGATATTGCATATAAGTAAATAAACTATTCTGATGTAAAATATGTCCATGTCCTGTTTGCAAAAAAAGGACATTATATTGAATTTATCCTAAAATGAATTGTATAAATGACGGTAGGATATAATTATATAAATGAAGTTCAAAAAAGATTTCATTATAGATGTGAAAAGTTATGTTAGTATTACACTGTCTAATAGAAGGACATGTGATGAAAATGAAAATGAATGGCGGAAGTGGGAGTATTGAAGAGGACATGTATTATTAGATAATATTCAAATTGTGTTAGGTCAAGACCCGGTAGTTCACGAAGGAATATATGTAGTTTATGAAACGTTGAGTAGGTTGACGAAATTACAGAGATCAGGCAGCACGAGTGCTATTAAAAATTATCGTTACACGAAGACGTACGACAATTATGTTTAAATGTGTTTACACTACAGGGAATATCATAATATACTGTTACAGCACTATCAATTTTTACTATGTAAAATTACTAATACAAAAAACACGTAAGCTGCACAATATACTGACATTGTATATAAAAAGCTGAGTGTAATTTATTTTTATATGACTGAAACAATTTGGTATCCAATGCGTTTCAAAGTTATCATTTCACGCAAAGTAAACTAACTACACGCGATTATTGTCTAGCGTGAAATATTAGTGTAGGTATACCACTAGCATTACTATTTCATGAGAATGACACGACCTATTAATGTGATAAAAGATCTCGCACTGCATTAAATTTTGCATATCATTACGTTATTTAATAACCGTTTTATATTATACATATATATATATATTGAGCGCAATATAATTTTTTATACATTTCGATTATTGAATCTACAATCACGAAGCTTCAGTTAAAAAAATCCTCACAGTTTTTTTTTCAATCGCTGACACGACTTCTAAATAGAAATCATGTACAGGATCTCAGCAGCGACGGGATGGCATACGCAGATTTATGCTGTATCATTAGAAGAGGCTTCTAGGAACAAAAATCATAGCGAAAGAAGGAGGCCGCATAGCAACAACGTGAAATCAACATGTTCTGAAAGTGTACTGAACCTGAATACGTATCGCAAAAAACTTCCTAGACTATTAACCCGCACGTTTACAGGTTGATTAATTTGTGTAATGGCTTTTGAAAGATCTCTCACAGCAAATTGTACAGTGGTGGTAGCTGCGAATATACTTTGTTAGAAAAACTAGTGGATGTATTAACAGTGCAAAAGTTCAACCTGTGCGTCCGAACTCTATTTTTTGCTAATATCAATATTATGATGAGCATTACTACACACGGAATTTAAAATAGATTTATTGTATTTATCAAAATTAATTAATTTATTAATAAATTAATGATCGAAATTTCATTTTAGATAGTGCGTTTTCAATTAAATTGATTCAATTATGCTCCTCACTAGACTATTCTGCGCGGTATGAGAATTAAAAACCTGTGTGTATGTTTACTTTTAGTATGCTTAGACTAAATTAAATATTGTTTTTTGTGACTTATGGATGATGAATATACAATTTACAAATATCCATAATGATTTAAATTTAAAAAATATCAATTGGCTTGTTGATTCACCATAGGCTATTGGCCAAGAGCTTGCCAGTTCGATGTCCGTCCCTATAGATGAACTTAAACTTATTTATTGACATAACACTTGGTCTTGTTTGTTATTTTTGGGTATCATACCCGTTGATTATAGTATATTGTTGATCCTGGGAATCAAGTCTGTGTGGGATGATGATTTATAAATATTTTATTTGACAGTTGTTATTAAGTGTATACTTAAGTTGCTTTTAATGTACCTAAAATGTGAACAATCAAATCTTTTCAAATAAATCATCTTCATCAATTCCTAAGATCAAAAATAATATCTCATTTAATATTTCATAGCATTATGAATTTGAGTACGAATTATTGAATAAAAAATACCAGCAATATATATATATATTAAAAGTGTGTTAAATAGAATCTATTTATCAGAACAGAGAGGTAACGATAACGTTATTGTTTTACATATAATCTCTCAAGGCAACAAGCATTTCACTGTATTTTTGAAGGATTGTATCTAGACATCTAGTGTATCGCTTTTTTAATCAAATTTCCTGAGACGTCTTCCAGATTATTTTGATAAATATTTTTTATCATTGTTTTATTTGTAAATTTAAAATACGCAAAACAACAATACATGTTTTATTAAATTATATTATTATTAAAATGAAATGCTCACTTGAGTGTAATTTTTTACTTTAAACTTGATAAACCCATGCTAAATTATTGAGATTTTTTAATTATGTTTCCCTTCATTTCATATGAAACAAATTGATAAATTAGTATCTTTTAAGATTTTAAAAATTTAATTTAAAATGTGAAATCAACAACAAATAAAAAATTATAAAAAAAACTCGACAGATTTATTATTAATAAAAATAAGCCTAATCATACTGTAAAATTCAACAGCTTAACATAGGGCAAAAAAAAACACACGCAAGTTATTTCAAATTCACATTTCGCGGCCATGAACCTCAAGCATTAACGCAAGCACTCGTAGATAATATATTTTTTAAAACACAAACCCCATTAACAACACTTAATAAAAACAACAGTAAATATTTCAACGATTCACCACACTATAGTACTAATCACATCAACGCGGGAGCTTTTCCGAAGCTTTTCAAAGCCGAACTTCGAGCCAGCAATAACACAGCTTTCAGCAGCGCCGTCTACTCGAGCTTTGAGTTCAATCTCACTGAAAGTTATTATTTGCAATAGCTTTGCGAAGCCGTTAGATTTCCACGATTTCCCGAGACGCACAGTGGGAAGCACCGGCTGGACGACATCGCCGGGCGTCGGACAGAGCGCGACTAAATCCAAAATCAAACACCTCCGCCACGCTCGGAGTGCCATCGCCCTCACTGTGCCCTCTGTGTGCACAAGAGGCCTCAAATTCAACGATTTTTTTTTTAATAGCGTGAAATCAGCAAAATGACACGCAGCTAATATTTTCAATATGAAATCCTTTTAAAAAAATATTTTTTTAAATTTTTTTTTATAAATAACAACAAGCACGTGTTACCAATGATATACGTCTTTATTGAGTTTAATAAACTTCAAAATATGTATAAGTGATGCTTTCGGTTTATCAATACGAAAATCGGAGTTATATTTGAATATAACGGTTCAAGTTCTCGCTCAGTTATATTGACTGTGTTTGAAACAATAACGGTGGCAATTTTAATGTATAGAAAGGAAGTAAGCGTTCTAATCCTACGAACAGTAATACCCCGCGAGGGATACGTTCCGGAAAAAATCGCGTTAAGTGAAATTCGCGTATATCATTTGAATCAATTATGCAGTATTACATGTTATTTTTACTGAAAAATACATTTATTGTCTTTTGGGTAGCGTTTTTTTTACGTTCTTGTAAAATACGTTCATAACACCCAACGCAGTTTTTAAGTGTTAAGAGAAGTCAATGACTACATTATTTTCATACACATTCTTAAAATAAGAAATTCGCGTAATGCGAGGCATTTTAACGCGAAATTTGAAATTCGCGTTATAGTGAAACCGCGCATAACGGGGTCGCGTTAAGCGGGGTATCTGTACTGAATATCTAAAAAAATATTTTTGCGGAATTTTTAAGCTTTGCCACATAAAATAACGATAGTAGTGAGCTACCATTCGGTTGTCAGTTGTGTCGCAGCGCGTATAGCTCTATCCAGCGTACTATAGAATGCAACTTTCCGGGTACAATAATAGTAAAAAAAGTTTATTGATCTGAACACTAGAAATATGCTAGTAACAGAGATAATGTAACGAATATAAAAAAGCACCATGTGCAATTACTAATCTACGTTAAAAAATATTTGGAAAATATCTGATTAAAATAAAGTGTATAAGATGTGATTTTCTCACTGATCCAATGAATAAAAACAGAAAACTTTCTATAGGGCAGTTTTTAATCTGTTAAAAAAATATTTCATTAACAATTTGCTTATAATTAAATATCTACAAAAAACATGTTATGAATTCTAAATTATATAAAAATATAATTAAAAAAAACTTTTATATATCATCAATTTCATAGTACCGTGAAGATCAGTGAAAAAAATAGGCGATTCTGGAAATCATATATTTTTTTAAATTATATCTGTCAAACAATAATGAAAATTGATTAAAAGTCATAACTCGTTTATATAACTAAAAGCATAAATCTTTTCTATTCACATTTAATTGCCGTGGGGCCATAAACATCAAAAAAGCACATTTAAAAGGATTTTTAAATATTTATGACATTTTTTCGTTAAATATACGGAGGTATAAAATTTCCGTGCGACGTTGTCGGTATTTGAACTTTACACAAAAATATATAACGTTTGTTTAAATTCAAAATTTATATTAAGCTTACATCAGCCCGTTAAGTCATACAAATATGTCGTAACTTGAGGTTATACTTAGCTGTGATGATTCGGTATAAAGATTTACGCAGGTTTATCTTATCCCAGGTATTTAAACTACGCTGAGATAAATGGAGATCAGCGATTGTGCGTTTGCTTGATCATAATCATGCCAATAAAAAATACGAGAAATGAGACAGATAATCTTAAATAAATAATACATATTATTTCAAGGAACAATATCTTTTTTTATTAGCGTTATTACACTCGAGATTTTTCATCTCTATATTTTGTGACAAAAATAATACGACTTATTGTTTGTAATTTAAAACGTATGGCCATTAGAAGTTATTTTGAATGCTAATATATTTATCTTGGTGTGTTATTATACAAAAATCGCTTAGTGCTTTAGAGGTCCTTAATTAAAGTTCGGGTATGGCAACAAAATATTTCAGTATTATTAGTACAAAGAGAAGAAATCCATTAGGTAGAAAACTAATCTTATGCGGATTTTTTGTATTTTCCTGGTTAAAAAAATGCAAATGTTGGAGACGTATAAAGGCGCCCATGAATACTTCCTACTGCTTGCCTATTGGAATTAAATTACAAAGTAGTGTGGTTATAGACTTCTCGTTCTCAGATTACGTGAGATTCAATGTCTGTTGCTAGCGGGATAAAATTAAAAAGAAGCCAAACTATCACAGTTTTTACTGCCATCAGCTTTTTTATTTTAATATTTATATTAAATTTCAAGTACTGTGTTTTTAACAAAGATTTCAAAATAACCTACAAGGACGCACTGATTATTTTTTTTATGTGTGGTTCTAAATATAGGTTAAGGCATGTGACATAATATAAATATCGCATCCAATATATCTGCAGGTAAGTCGTTCTTCGCGATTGTCAATTGGGTTTACGATGTTTACTTTAAATTTATCAATCCTATGTTGTTATCTTGCAGTGGAGTTTCAAGGCGACCTTTGTGTACTTCGACTCGTAATCTGGCCGGATTGTGTGATCGCGTATTGAACATAAGTGGGAAAATAAACAGAAAATTCTTTCCAAGCAAACGCTGGGCAAAGTCACATTTCCAAGCGCGAAATGCAAGCGAAGGCAAAACTAACTGCGGGAGTATTTTCAAACTAACTTATCAAATTGTGTTATTTGCAAGTTGATGTCTCACAACGAGCATTGGTCCATAAATTACACTATTTATTGAGAGAAAGGGACCGTAAGTGGAAGAGATAAATAAAGCAAGCACTCAGGAGCAGTTGTGGATGTGTCCAGATCCTTTATAAACCTTTTTGGATGCATATATTAAAAAAAAATATCTTCTATCGAACGGTCGATGTGCGACACACATATATATATATATATATATATATATATATATATATAAATAAATAAGTTATTATATATTCGTAGGTCTGATACATTATTTATCTGTTCTGTCGGGTCAATGGTAAATACGTTGGATTTATAAGCATGTGATAAATAACCATCAAATTCAAGGTTACACGAGTCGCATGGCTAGTTACTAATGATAGAACTAAACTTGTACTTCTTACATGTTAACTTGTCGTAAGGTAAAAAAAACATAATAGTATTAAATAAATGTTTATATACATTTTCTTAACAAAATTAGAAAAGATTCGTCGCTCAATGGTTTATCAAAGCAAATTATTAGTGTGTTTTATCTTTTATTTGTTCTTATATGTAGTTAAAGAAAAATGCTTGATATGATATATTGTATAAAAAAATTGTTATAATAAAATGTTTAGTTCAAGAGCTTACAATATTGACGTACTTAACACCGTCCATTGATAATAAATATGATACATATAGCAGAAAATAAAAGAAAGAATCTTGTAAAAAAAAACTATAGTAAACTCATTTGTCTTCCGTTGGCTTCATTAGAAAGTATAACTGATGAGTTATAAAAACTATCGATGTTATGAAGTCTAGAATAAAATTAATGATAATTTGGTGGTTAAAATTAATATGTTATTTCATAGTGTTATTATGACTTTAATAATGACACAATGATGCCAATGATATAAAATAAAACGGACAAAGCAAATAAGCAAGGTAAGTATGTTGACCTTCATCTGTAAAATATTACCTTGAAATAAGGCAGGACAATTCTTAATTTCCAAAAAATCGGTAATTGAAATAAATTAATTGATCAAACTTTATTTTAAATCTTGGTTATTTCAAATTATTTATACAATAGTATACGGGTGTTGTGACGCAGTCAATTTTTAAGTTACGATTTGACTTACTTGCCATCCCAGCCATGCCAAATCGTTATTCTAATACTATCAAGTCTGAATATACCTCATGAGTAATAGCAACAAAAAAAGAAGTTTTTATATATATATTTTTTAAGTAGATACGTGATTCTTACAGTATCATGTTACTTGATGATACTTGATACTATAATAGACCCCATACAAGCAAGACCAGGCGATGAATTGAAATTGAACAACGATTCTCATTTTTTTTGTGCACTTTGAAAAACTTTGAAAGACTGAGTTGAATCAAGTATCGTAGGTGAGTCTCGGTGAAAGCTGCTAATGGATTATACGATTAGCTGTTAAAAGTTCCAGAAGTCGTAGTGTCGTATAATAATGTGGTAACATAGGCTCATGATCACATTTACTCTAGACCTTGCTACACCAACATGCCGCACATACGAGTTCTCTCCTGTCGACAACGCGGTCGAACACGGTCGAATACCGTACCATACAGTATTTTTGTCATCATATACGAATAAGTCTCCTTATAGATACGCATGAAATTATTGTTATGGCTAAATTTAAATATATTTATGAAATATTATTTATAATAAATAAAATATTATTGTTCAGTATAGTCATTGCGTAATGATAGGAAATTATACTAATTGAGATGATTCTGGCTCACTCGTACAATGCCGGATTGGAGACTATGACCTTTGCAGGAATAAAATAATAAGACCGTTTATAAAAATATTTTATTATTTCTTTGTTACTACCGATTCAAAAGAAAGTTGAAACTAGGTGTAGTAAATCTCTAAATTATTTCGTCGATACAAAAAAATTTAAACACATCATATTATACAATCGTGTGAATAAATGATCAAAGAAACTGGTTGTCGGCTCAATAGTTATATCGCAGAGTTCCCCGGTTCGATTCCCAACCTGACTGGTGGTCTACAAACTACTAGTTTAATAAGCTCACCCTAGTTTCAGTTTGCTCGGGGACCCACTTGGCGGGGACTTCCGGGGAATTCCCAGGTGCCTGTCCGGGCCTGCATTTGCACGCGGTAATCCGTAATATATTTTGTTGAGAATAATTTACGCAGTCGGGCTGATGTGTACAGAACGGATGTTTTACTTAAAAAGTTTAAAGTCCATGACCACGTGCACGTAATTAGTGTTGTGTGGGATTTATAATATGGGCTTATAAATAAAGAGGCATGGTCATCGTGGGGAGAATAAATTCTCCGTTAGCAACTGCGTAACGAATACGCTTCACCAAATGTTCTCTACAAAAAATACTTATTGTAGAGAACGATTTAGCTTTTCGTTCTAAGTCAGCCTAAAAGCCTGAAGAGAACATCGCAAAATAAATATTAATCTCTAAGCTACCGATATTAAAATTAAACAACTTTACGCAAAAGAAACTAATCGACAAAAAAATGTCCAACTGACTTGGTATTTATTCATTGTATCCAAAAATCCAACCTTTGTTTATATTACGGAAAAGCAAAAAAAAAAAAAAATATATATATATAATATATTTTTTAATATGAAACTAATAGTAAGACATATTTTAATTGTGATTTATATGATGAGAATAAATTTTAATGATCAAATTTAGAAAAAATTACTATTAATAAAATTTTGAAGCCCACATGTCATATATTCGTGATTTGTTGCTTCATTATACAAAAAGTGTCATAATATGTCAAAATTATCAAACAGACCAACACTTGTTATTTAGTTTGATTTATAATTTAGTCTCAATTTAAATCGGCATTATTATTTATCTAATTAGGTTCGAATGGAGGCCTAGTTCAATGCTTACAGTCAAATGAGTATATTTTAAACATTAAAAAACATCCATTCGGCTAAAATATTACATTGAGAATTAAAACTTGAATAAATTTTCATTTATATCTCATGTAAAGCTTGACTGCATAATTAAACACTTTTTTATAAAGACGGCTCCAAATGAAAGGAAAAATAAAACAAGGAAACCCAATACTATAAAATTGATGACCATAAATAATTGTATTGAAATATATCAGTTTCATTCAAGACGGATGCCATATTTTGTGTCCTTTGGGTTATAAGTAATTTGATACGTCGATTTTATTATTATTTACTGGAGATGTTCCGCTATCTATAAATTCGTAAAATAATATGATTAAATTATTGCGTTGGTTCCTTGATGTGTATAAAAAGGAAAATGCATTTAATTATAACCAATTTTATTGTGTTATATAAACATTGGGATATACTTAAAATAAATTTTGAAAAAATTAAGAAGCGTGCTTAATTAGTCATTATTTCTTCTAGTTGACATTGTGTAAAGTTATTTGAAGACTTTAATAAATTGGTTGTTTTATGCGATTTACATGTGAATATGACACGCTCCAATAATAGATACTATTTCAATATCACAGAATCTAACAGCTGCTTAAGATTATAATTACGAAAAACAAAATATTAATAATAATACAACATAACAAAATCGAATAATTTACATACTTAAATAATCTTTGCCAAAGATGAAACATATTATTATGAATAATAAAAATCATTACATATTTATAATCTCGGTTTTTTATATTTTAAACGTTTTGCATGTATAATAAATCAGACAATTCTTATCGGGTGTATTTTTTTATGAAAAATGACTTCACATATTGGAGTCCTATCCTTGTCTATTATTAAACTTTTTTAAATCAAAGTGGGTGCAGCTTCGGGATCGGTCATTTATTACCATTCCGTTGCAAACACGTAACCGTTTTAAGTGTTTCACTAGGCACTAGGATGTGTTTCAGGTTTTAATTCCCACACTTGGCTAAACGCGAGTCACATCAAACAAACTGCCCGAAATACACTATAGGTATATATATATATATATATATTTTTTAAATTATTTATATGTGTTAATATAACTTGTAGCTAATGCTTATCTGGTTCAAAAGCACTATAGCAAACAAAGGAGCTGATTGTTTGCGCTGGTGTGAGTTTTCCTTTGCTGGGAACATTGAAGTGTTTTCGTTCGCCTACAGAGCACAGACGTGACTTCAGCTAAATGCTCTGACTTATCATATAATTCAGAAGAAATTAACATTTAAATGGATGATGCGTCGTGTACTGGGGACAATGACGTGATGTTGCCATTTAATTGATGTGATGAACGACTCAGGTGCGAGGGAATTTTAAATAGAGTAACTGGATCCGGCAATACTGATCGAGGCGTAATAAATTACCTAACGTATTACTTGGGATATTTTAGTGAATTTTCTGCATAAAATTCTTATTAAATAAAAAAAATAGTTTTTTACATATATAATCTATACATTGATATGTTTGAAGTAATTCTATGTATAAATTTCCTTCTATTTGCAATTGCAAAAAATACAATAAATACTCGTATACATTGAATATCATCGTCATAAAATATTGAAGTCCTTAAATAAAAAGTGATTTTATAAATAATGCATAATTTAAACAGAAAATACATATTAAGGGAAAATACAAAATATATTAGCAAATACTAATGCACCAAGTTTTAAATATTAAATTTTACTATAAACCATGGTTTTCGTATTTTTTATTTTTTTTGCCATAAATGTGAATGCAGTTTTACTTATCGTAATATAAAAAAAAATAAGAAAATTTAAAAGATATATTAAGACAGAACATGTATTTTTTAAATTGAACTTTATAAATCTCTTTTATAATATAACATGATGGATTTTAAATAGCTTACATTTTGATATTTTCAAATAAATTTCTGTAATAACAGAAAATTATGGTTAATATTGGCAAAAACAATATAATTACTGTGTGTTGAATATTAAAAACCAATGAATATATCTAATTAAATTTAAAATATGCAGTTAAGCTTCACACACAAAAAAACCGAGACTTATAATTAACTGAATTATTTATTACATTATTTTCAATTTATTACCAACAAATATACATTTTTTGTGCAAAGGTTCAATGTAGCAAGAGAAAAAACATTAAAACATACGAGTATGCAAAATTATGATTTTAAGAAAATACCTGCACTAGTAATAAATCTACCAATTTTGAAACAAGAAATAAAAATTATCTGAGCGTGAAATATTTTCTTTACCGTAATCTGTTAATTTAAGATTCACATTTGATGACTAATCGCATGATATAAAAATTGTAAAAAAAAAAAAACACAAGTGTGAGGATTACTTTGAGATAAAATACGAAAAAATATCTTTAAAAAAAATACGATTTATTATATCAATTAGCAGATAATGTGTTGCGTAATATATTCAGCATTAAAAATTTTCATAGTATAATAAATTATTGTTTATTTCTAAAAGATTATACTGTCATTTATTAGTAATAAACTTGCATCCATAGAAATTTAGCGTTTTGACTGGAATGATAATTTATTTAATATCAATCAAATGTGATGTTTATCTTTCTAGCTTAGTCGTGATTTATGTCTTCCGATGTTTCGGTCTCGGTAATAGGATTATCTTTAGGGATTTTAAGAACCCAGAAGATGGTCCGTATAACTCTTATTTAATAAGAACGTTTAATAACAACGGTTGCTAAATGATATTTATGATATCCATGAACCATGAAAACCATTAACAGATTTTTTCAGTAATATGATCATCAAAGTCCTCTTAGGAGAAGATTAGACAGTCAAAATAAATAATTTTTGTACATTTTTAAATCTTTGTCGAAAATTTTAAAGGGTTTCTGTCTTGATTTTTAAGATACACGGCGGACCTAAACGATCACGTTATTATTTATTTAGCTATAAAGTCTTGTAATAACCTTGGCGAGCCTCTCTTCCTTGGTCTTATATACACATTAGTTATGTTGAACTAAGCCTATGTACATCTGACCGAACAGTTTTACATACTGGTAGCGAGAGAGGCTATATTTACGACAGGCTGTATAAACAGGATATAATGATTGAGTACCTATTAGATTTCTATGTCTAACAGATTAGGCGTCAGATTATTCTAGGTAGAGGTAAATACCGTTTCGGTCCAATATCAATCACGTATATATAAACATAATATAATTTATTATAAATAACAGGAGTTAACTTGACATAACAAAGATTGTATTCATTATGTACAGGTACAGTATTTATACCTGATTTTGAATAAAGTTTCAATGTGAATATTTGTACAATCATTCAGTACATATTGTTATTGTATCATACAATGATATAGTATTTTATATAATACGCACTTATTTATTATAATTTAAATAAATTTATTATAATATAAGCCTGTTGTAATGATGTTTAATTACAAGTATAATACAATGTAATTAGCATTTAATTGTTCTTATGTAAATTGAATTTAGATGTCATTCAAACATAACAATAATTATATATTATGTTATTATAATTGGCAAAATAAATCTTTTCATTAATAAAAAAAATACTGATAATTTTAAGATATATTCACACTTCTATATATTTAATTCAGAATAAAAATACAGTTTGTATATAACTATCGCTATAAAATTCAATAACAATGGAAAAACAATATTTATAAAACACATTTTAAATTGAAGTATAATTTTTTTGTGAATTGAAAGCCACTGGTGTTTATGTTTATAAAAAAAGTTTATGCGATAGCGGAAAACATAGGATAATAATAGGGAAATGCGACAACTTGTGTGAGTTTTATAATTAGACAAGTTAAAATCATTTAATCGATCGATTATTAACAAAAACTCGTTAGAAACTTTAACAATAGTGTTAAATAGCAGTGATAAGAAATTCAAGCATTACATATCTTCTACTATTAAATAATAATAATTTGAATTTTAAACGTACAATATTTTAGTAACATTGCATTATTAGTTATTTGTGAAAGTATTTTCTGATGAAATATCTATCAATCTATAAATTAACTTCTTCGATATATAGACAAACAATATATATTTTTACTGTGTGTCTTTCTCGCACTCTTTACAAATCTCAATAACAATATGGCTGGGATATTTTGGGTCTCTTTTAAAACTGTATTTTGAAATAAACGTAGGCCACACTGGGTTAGGCTAGGCATGTGTATGCCTATAAGAAAATTTAAAAAAAATACTTTATGACTTCGGATAATTATATCTTACTATCGTTTTTTGCTATGATAAAAATAAGGAATATTTTAATTGATCGATTATAATTTATATCGCGAATATTCTTGAAGAACCGATATATTCGCATTTTTTACCTATGCTGATAATATGTTTATAGGTAAGCCATTAAAAACATTTTTTCAAAGATACGAATGGAATTTGATCCCATGCCTCAAAGTTATCGTTATCTATAACCTTAGTTTATTTTCGATCACTGTGATCCCGTAACGGAGCAAGAATTTAAATTGTTATATGCAACAGTGGAACTTGTGAACCTATTCTAGATAAATATGCAATAAATATATTGAGATTTTTACTAGTTCCTTGTGTGTGGTTATGAAGCAAGGTGTGTTTAGTTTAGGTTTTATTAGTTTACTCTTCACGTTTATGTTCTACTTTATTGAAGATGTATGCAATTATCAATCACCTGTTTAATACTGCAACCATGAAGCTCGTAGGCCAGGTGAGCAGTTCTCGAGTAGTTTAATCAAGAATTTATACCATGTGACAAGAATTAAAATCTACGCAGGAATTATAATGTAGATATACGTGCCATATAGATATGTGTACAGCATATCTTAAAAGTCACGTTAAAATATTATTTTTTAACTATTCGTAAGGGTTATGAAAAAAACCTGTTAATCATCGACTTTAGGTGTACATAGACACTTTTTATGAAAAGATATCACAGGAAACTTATTATTTTGGTTATGAAGTCGTGTCAAGCATTTATTATTTATCACATGTTTCAGTTCCGGTAATGTTGTCATTTTTTGTGCGTCGATTTGTTTTTATCGGTGTTGTTATCTCAATCAAAATTACTTTTTGGTACGATTTGTATTTATATACAAATACCAAAACAACAACAAATAAACATTATAATAATTTTAACAAAACCCAACTCAATTAGAATATCGTCTTTTGACACTTTTTGCCATCCCGTATTGCTTATTTAGTTTTTTTACATAATCACTATTTTAAACCTATTTTGAAAAAAAAATTGAAGACACAAGTATGATTTAAGAATCCATAATATGCCTTGGTCTCAAATTGTAATATTGTGTGAAAATGATTACACAAATTTGATTCAAATAAACAATGTATGCAATAATAAAAAAAATCGGATTACAAAGACAATGACCTTAAGATTGCGGCCCGTCAAGTCTAAACACCTTTTTGAATTTTAATCATACAGAGATTTCTTAGAAATTTAGTTAATGCGGGATTTTTATACTTGTTGACAAGGACAAACCGTTCAAACAACAAAACAACCGAAACGATGACCAACGGTAAACACCAACAGCTTTTCAATTACAATAACTGAAACTGAAAGAAACACGAACTAAGTAGGTTTATCCGGAATACGCCTACTGAATTTCAAAACCACAACTAAGGTGTAGTCATAAGATTATGCAAGGAAAATTCTACGGAAACATTTTAAAATATTAAAAAAGATTTTAGTGTTAATTCATTTGATTAGATATACGTGGTTTTTTTCCCGAAGAACAGGCAGAGTGGTCAAAGCCCAAATTTACAGATGTTTTACACATACTTTAATATTAATTATTTTCACTATGAGTGTTTTCATTTTAGAGAACATTATATGTATATTATATAATAAAAAATCAAATAAACTACTATAACCTTAATTATTTAAAATATATTGGAATTTAAAAAAATAATATTTCGCCAACATATACATACTTATCAATATATTTACTATAAGTCATAGATTATACATTTTTTGTTGGGTTCAATATCAAGGTTAAAGAGCTTGTAATTTAAATTAAATTACAAGGGACATGCTTGCATAAAATCTAATTTATTCCGACTTGTTAAAAATTTACTATAGTAATGCGTAACCTTCTAAATTTATTTCAAGCACAAAACAGCAAAAATAAATAATAATTACAGGCAACGTATTTATTACTTTCAAAACTTATTTATGTATTTATAAAAATTATATTAAACATTTTTTCATGTTTATTTTATTTTCACATATACTATTTTTGGTGAAAAGTATTAACGTAATAATAATCTCGAGTAAATAAAGACGAGTGTATAATTTATTAGATTCTATGACAATGATCCATAGTAAACATATTCACAGGGCTCAAACATGATTCATAATAAAATAAATTGCTTAAAAAAAAAAAATTACGATAATCCTTGACTGCACAACTTACAAGAACCTGTAACTACACTACTCAGTGAGAGTTGAAGACCGCAAACGGGAAAGCAAGCAATCGGAGAATCTAAAGAAGTTTAAGACAATTGTAAAGTCTGTTTTTAACTTCTTTGTGATTTTCCCAGGATAAAGATATTTTCAGGGAAATGCTCACCAACCTCTTTTCAGGAGAGGCACCTGAAGAAGAAGAATTGTATTCATACGCAAATACGCGGCCCTGCTCGTAAGGTTTGTATTACTATTCAAATAGCCTGTGGCAGAACGATTAACAACCGTGGAGGCTACGTTAATAAATCGATTGTTTCGAATCGTTACGTCGATTGTGTCGAGCACATCGATTAGTTAATGGCGTGGCTTTGTTCCACATAATATCCCGGCCGAGCGCGCTCAGACTGATAATGCAGGCAGGTAACTCGAGTCAATGGAGGAATTGTGATGAATGGACCGCGTGATGCGACCGCGTGAATGCACCTTGTAAACGAAAGAAATGCAGGTTAAAAATATTAAATGGATAGAGCTGAGAGAACTGTACAAGTTAAATGACCAAAAAAAATTTACTCAAATTTGAAAAAAAAAAAATGGATAATGCTAATGTGCGAATTGTAAAATTCAGGGAAGAAAATTAATTTATTTTATTACAAAAAAAAATCACAGTAATTTTCCACATTTTTATTCTTATCACTTTTTTCGCCAACTTCCAATACTGGAATATTCAAGCAGAGTGAAATCGAAAGTGATTCTGCTCGAAAATAACACACATATACCATATATATATATATATATATTAAGGACCTAAGGATATAAGGACCCGGGGCCCCACTACACTATTTTCCCCTTGAAAAACCATGAACACTGGATCAGCATGATTACATGCTCAGTGAAATGGTCGCCAACCTCTTCTGACGAGAGGCACTTGATGATGATGAGATATTATATATATATATATATATATATATATATATATATATATATATATATATATATAGTATATATCCATATGAATGTCATACAGTGTTATTGAAATATCATTAGCATGTCAAAAGGAAGCTTTGCGTTTTTTACAAATTACAAGGCAGTTAAAATATAAATAGGATGTTTTACAATATAACAGCGTTAATTTATCTTTATATATATTTAATGTGATGATAAAACTTAGTTTATTGAAAAGGCCAAAGCATTGATAATTCTTTACGAAGTCTTTTGAGTCATCGTAAATAAGCCTCCGTAACTGATACTCATTTGACAGATATTTGATAATTCAATCGCATTGTTGTATGGAAACAAGCGTTGTGAACCTTGAAAATTTAATTTGCATAGGAAATTACAGTTATTCTCAATTTATTTGCGAGAAATTCTTGCAGAATAATAAAAATATTATCAATATATTTTTTTCTTTTCAAGAAAGATGCAATTTATTTTTATTACTAGATAAAGCGTACTAAGATGTAATGATGAGATGAGAGCACTATTTTCTCCCAAGAACTGACGACAAAACGTGGAGTTAACGCAAAACCTGAAAACTACCTAATTTATTTATATATAATTAAAATAAATTAATAATTCAAGTAGAATTTTCGGATATCTTTATGTATTTTGTATTTAAAAAGAAACTGAAAGCCGTGTTTGTGTAATCAAGTATTTGATGGCAAATTTTTTACCAAAGTACAAAATTAAAGCCTTCCTGTATATAACTAGAGTTATGCTATTCAACAGTTAAACTGTTTATTTGAGATAAACAAGAAGTCATGAACGTATTCCAAGCCGAATACACAATCGCGAGAATTCGCATATTTAGTTATTTTTTAGACTAGTTGCAATTTACATACATTTACATATTTAGATAATGAATCTCTGCAGCTGAATAATTTTCAAATAAATTAGTGGCAGCGCTTGACATAAACCAGAAATACAATCAGGACTCAAACTGGTGACCTTTGATTAATGTTGTCGACGGTAGTCGCTGAATCATAACTAATTGGTATCATCAATATTAAATTTGAAAACGTTTTTAAACTTCTTCTTATTCGAACAACTTTTATTGAAATTAGTTAAAACTGGGATAAAAGACCAAAATTTTGGCTTTGAGGGAAAAATTATTTAAAATAACTTAAAATATAAAAATTAGATTTTTTGCCTGTTTTATTTTATTTAGTTTACTCACTAAAGAAAACAAGATATTATAAAACGAAAAAAATATGTACATTACGTATTTTCAAGAAACTAATTGATAAGTATATTTTTCAGTCTCTAATATTTATTAAACCATGTTATAAAGTCATCTGCTAAGCCAAGTTTACGTAAGCCAAGGTATAATCGTGTCTTATTTTATTTTATTATCTTTACGCATAAAAGTCATTAAACCAGTATTTTGAAGTTAATGAACTATGTATACATATACTTGGTTTAGAAAATGATTAATCTATTACTCTGCTATGAAAATAAAATAATATTCGCTACTTTTATGTTTACGTGAAAACTATTAGTGTTACAATTTTTATCGTGTGACTTTGAGTGTCACGGCCAATGAATGCTTATTGATTTTAAGAATTGAGTATATATTTTTGGTTTCGTTTTTTAACCTTCGTTATTTCGTTTATACTTCAGGACATGCGGTTACAATTGGCATGCGGAATATTATATAATGTATGGTCCCAAATACACTGGTATGAAAAAAATATAGGAGCACATGCTTCAAAGTCTCTAATAAATACAATTAAAGTGGGTATCACGTTTCACGATTCTCACGATCAGTATGACATGCTAATATTAAAACATGGAAATAATTAATTAACGAATATAGCAGAGGAACTCGCTGCCATGTGCGCAAATATTGTAAAATATTTTTGTTAGTTATAATCTTCAACATTTTCTATTATTGATTTCATTTTCACAGAGTTGCATATAATTTTTAAATAACCGAGCATAAGTTATTTACAGCGCAAATAAAAACGTCATCAAGCATTATTGTATCTAGCAACTAAAGTTATTACAAAATTCAATTATTTTAAAAATGAAATTAATATATGTTAAATACAATATTGTTATTATTTTTCATTTGTCAAGATTATGTACGGAACGAAGTAACAGAATCAAAATAATTTTATCGACTCGCTATCATTTATCATTACTTTTGTGACGTCATAGTTAATGTCCTAAATTCAATATGTCGTAAGGCAAGCAATTTACATGGGAAACGACGAGAATGATTCTCTAAAACGGTTCGTGCACGCACATGCCTTGTTTTTCAAAACAAAATGTTTGCGAAGCGTGCTCTTGTGGGAAAAAAAAGTGGATTTACAAAATAATTATTTATTTAAACTTACACTGAAAAAGTCAGAATTAAAAAAAAAATCAAAACCTACAGCAATTGTAAACGTTCAAAATATAATATAACCTGTTTAGATGCAAAAACCGTTATTTCGCTGGTTGATTGTGTGTCTGATTGATAAAACATAGCCATGATTAACCACTGTTCAATTTGACCAATCTTTCTGCGATCGGCCGTATAATATTAGATTATTAGACTATACACGTATCAGATCAAACGACCACTTTGTTATTTTGATAATGAAATGATAAAAGCTTTTTTCTAAACAGGTTGTGCTTGTATTATTATCTTGCGGTTGAATGCAACGCAATTGATAATGTAACAGATTCCTTATTTCTGTATTATTTTATCTGCTAAATACTCGTAATCCGTGCACCGCCATTTGCACTCTAGACTTTAGTAAGCGGAATTATAAATAGCATTTTTAATAGAGCAAAATACTTGCTGCTATTTCGATTCACAATTTTAAGTGAATGTATTAAAACAAGACTGATTGATCTACTTTGTTTTCGAGTACTCAGTTTCTATTATTCGGCTTAATTTATTCATTAACGAAAATAATTTATGTGTCAATAATTTGATAAAAAAATATTATATGGGGAAAAAATATAAAAAAAACAAGACACAAGACACGAAATTGCTTGGTGATAAATTGGAAATCAATTCAATTAATTTTTTATTTTAAAATTAACGCGACCCATTCAGTCTAGGAGAAATCCTGAATTTTACTGATAATTAATTTTTTTAAATAAGTTAAAGCAGCAAATATATTTTTCACAACTTGTGTATCTGATTCGATTGAAGCAAAAGTACTCACTTATGAGAATTCGATATTCCGAGACCCTTTACAAAAATCTGATCTATGATTTTTTTCAATAGGTTTAAGTAAAAAATATATTTTTCACAGGTCGTGTTCATTGCTTTGCAGTTTCAATTTAATATACTAAAGAGGATTGTACATTGTTATCCCAATGTATGGTGGCCGGGCCAGAGAGTGGCCTGTAACTAAGAAGGAAGTGCGGAATGCCCGTGAATAATCCAATGAGAAAACGTCCAATGCTCGTTAGCCGAAACGTCACAGGAAATTTTTAACCGAAATCGTAAAATATATAAAATATCATTATCACGAAACATTGAAATTATTCACTATTGCTCGATTAAGTAATACAAATAACTAAAAATACTTTTGCCTTCGACAGCCATTGCTGCTAAGAGTTGATGTTTCAAGAGTACCTGAGCCCAGCGGAATTTTTTGTTTAAATATCATAAGAGGTAATATGAAATGAAGACCGGTTTATTTATAAGTTTAGCACATTTTTGTGTGTGATAGGATGGGTGTGCTCCTATTACAAAGCGAAATTATATCTAACATTTGATTTATTGTAATAAATTAACATTAAAAAACTACCTTTGTTTAACAGATTCAAAAATAAATATTTCGTACAAAAACTCAAGAGTGAATAGTTTTTGTGTAATTAAATTTTTGATAGTTGAATTCAATTAAAAAATGGTGAATGATGGAAAAGCATCCAGAGGCAATAGAGATCGAGCTTGATGTGTTTGTCATTTGCCTTTTTGTATATAAATGGTTTTCTCTGTAAAAGTTTTCTTTGTTTGTGATCATGTAGATGTAGACAATTAATCATTTTAACACAATTAGAAAAGCTGAAAAACTTATTGCCCTATCCAATCTCGAATAGAGGGTCTCATGGTTGGGATGAAAGCATGTCAACTACTAGACGACGAGGCAGTTTTAAAATTGTCATAATGGGGGTGGTTAAGAATAGATATACTGGATACTTCCATATGAGATGTTAAAAATCAAAGTGATCTCTAAAAGAAAGCATGCATTTTACCTTGTTTTGTATTGGTCGCCTCCGTTGGAGATTGCAATCTGTCCATGCTAGTCCATTTCAAATGTCTCACTCTTAAATCCACTCACAGGTGTCTTGCTGAACCTAATTTTAAATATCAGATTTCATTATGAAAAATATTTAAGTTGCAAATCCTCAAATTGCATAAAATGCTAAGTCACAGAGTAACTGATAGAAGTCACAGATATAGTACAAAAATCTCTAAAATAAGTCATAATTCAAGTATAGCAATGCGACATCCATAATAATTTCATTTGTTTAATTGGCATCAAAGGGCTTAATTCCTTTTCCCAATTGGTGATGTATCCAAAAAAAGGTAAATAATAATTGCTACTTTAACTAACAAAAAAATAAATACAGAAATAACATTAACATGAAATTGATATTTTGTTTTATTTTAAAAGAATGGCTGTAACTTCAAAAACTTTTGATAACAGGTCAGAAATTTGACCTTGAAAATATCTGATGAACTGTTAAAGCTATTACCATCATTCCATCGGGTAAATGTATTTTAGTAACACGGATTGTGTTGGTAATTACATAGAAAATGACGCATGAACTTCCTTAAATTATTCACATGGGTAACAGAATTTTGTTAATAAATTAAAATAGAAACAAAGAGTGGTTCCGTCAATGCCTTCATTCATATAGTTTAATAAGCTTTGTATCAGACAGACAATTGTTACGTGTATGATCACATATTATGTTTTGTATGAAACGCTAGTTCAGTCTCGGCATAATTTGTTTATATCCATGTGACCTTATTGAAATGTCATTCAAGATAAATTTATTGATCAAGCTGTATAGAAATAAATATTAAAATATTTATAAGCAATAATTAATATATTTTAAACATCATTTACATATCAAAAAAATAATATATATATTAAATATTATTTCTAAGATAAATATTTACAGTCAGCTGCAAAAGTGTTGGACCGATCCACACAAAGACACATCTAATGTATATTCAGAATAAAATGTTTGATATTTTATTTTTTATATAGTTCCTTATTCTAAGTACGCGGCAGGATAAGGCTGTAGGGGTGAGGTTGTAGATGTGCAGAAGAGTATTTGGGTAAATTGTGAGAAGAATACGCTGTAATAAAATAGTTGGTCCAAATATGTGAAACTGCGTAAATTTTGAGTTTTATTAGATTTTTTCTTTTGTATAAAAATTGGTGTGTTAAAAGTTCAAATATTCCTCTCAAATTAAAACTGCATAAATGAAAATAGCAGATCGTAAATCAGAGCCTAAGTGATACAATTCAGAACATAGTCAGTCACCTATGGAGATTTTTTCAGTATGTTTAAAAATATGATAGTTAAAAACTGGCTATTCTTGTACTGACAAGCTGTAAGGGTATTAGAATAAGACTTGGAAGAACTAATTATTTTATGCAGGCCTTCGTGTGATGATATTAGTGCAACAATTGGAAAAATAAATGTATTGTGTGGAGAAATTGTCGGTGAATTATATGTAAAGTAAAATATTGAAAAATTTCAATGAGTACCAGAATAAGGCACAGTGAAAAAGAGCAGGCAATTGTGAAAAGATTTTATTTTTATTCAAAGATAGAATAAACATGAAATTTCAAAGACATACATTTAATCTTGTCGTAAACCCATATCACATTCAAATATAATAATTGGTAGACAAAGGAAATGCATAGGAGTTAATTACAGTACGCAAAAGTTCATTAGTCTTTCAAATCCTATGAATTTAGTACAACATTGGATATTGACAATGAGTATAATAAATAGGTTTAAACAAATACAGTTATATAGAAGGTATTGAAAATAAATTTACTTAATAAATAGTATAGATTAATACGCAATAGGTATATACTGACATTACCAACTTTTAGTAGGATAAAAATACAAGATCTACTCATATAAAAATAGTAAGTTCTCAGTTTATTTATTTTGGATAATATTTATATTTTATAAATAAATTTTGTGAAAATAATGATCGGTGGAGATTTTTGGGAATGGACTATAAATATATATTCATAATATATTTTATAGGTGGAATTACTACAAATAGGACAGCAAAAAAAATGACTTAGATGAAAGAATTTTAATAATTTGATGGAGTTTTTAACATTCCTCAGTTTTATTTTTACTCTGCGAGTGTTTATGTATGCAAGAGTATAGGCTCTTTACAAAAAGTGTATGTCAAAGGTGGCAACTATTCCCCTTTTTTGAGAGCGATGAAAAAAGTTTCTGACTACTTGATCGCCATCATTGTGTCCATTGTTTCACTACGATTATAATCAAACTAATTATTTTTTATTTAACTGTTATTTGATTACAATATTGCCATCTTCAGTTAAAAAATATACTCACAAATTGAAAAATATATATAATGTATTAATCTTCAATGGCCCCACTAAGGACGAGATCTATTGCAGCGTTTACATCTCCTCCGCTGATGATGAGAGCTCGGAGATTCATTCTGTTGTTTACCAAGCCCATTTCCCTCATTCTCAGAAGCTGAGAAGTGTAGCTCCTGCCAGAGGAAGTGTCTTCAGATGCAGGGCTCTCTGGGAATGGAGCAGCAGTCGGGGAAGTGGAAGTCTCGCCCATACTTGGAGCTCTGGGCATGACGATGAAAGCTTGACTTAATGCGTCACTGAACATATCAGGTGTAATAATTGATCTGGAGGTAGTTGGTGCCGATTCTATAATAGAAACAAACAATATATATAAACATTATCTTAGGAAGATTAAATACTGAGATGCTCTGAAAAGGTTAATATATGAATTTATGCAAAATATGAATACCTGTACATTATATAAGATGCGTATAAAAATTTCAGTTAACACTTTAAAACCTAATAAACACAAATAACCTCACTGGTAGTGGTACCCGTTCCGCGGACTTTTTTATATTTTAGAATATTTTAGAGTAATACGTTTTTGAATGTGTTTACTCTAAAAGCGGCAGAAAGTCATTTTATTATTTAAGTTTACAGCTCGAAATGTTTGTTTAGGACTCGTCCAGTGATAATGAAGTGACAATGAAGAAGTGGAGTGGTCAGAGAATGATAATCCTCCAATTATTGAACAATTTTTAGGACAAAGTGGTGTTGTTGTGATGCCAAGTAATCCGCAAAGTGTTTATGAAGTGGTTCAACTTTTTATAGGAAACGATTTATTTGACTACTTGCAAATCAAAGAGTGTATAGACTAGATTTCACACTTGCAATTTTACGCGAATTTCGTCCGCTTCGCACATCAGTTTAGTCAATTTGGTTACCCGCTTAAAATATAAATATATATTAGCTATTGTGTAATACCTTTATGCAACAATAAAATATTTCACAACAAATAAATGTTGCCACATTAATGAGTCACAATAAAAAAAACTCTATGTTGTTGCTCAAACACAGATATAAATTTACAAAAAAATACTTAAAATAATCATTGGTCTATTAATCTAAGATATTAAGGTATTTCAAAATGTAGATGTTCAGGTATTTTTTTATGATGAAAACTAATAGGATGAACCTATTTTATTTTCAATAATTATAAAGATGCAACTTGACTACTGACCTTAACGTATGGCAGTTTTGTGCGTGCTTGATTTAATATTTACCCTCTGGTTTTACAATCAAACTAGTGCTTCAGCATACATGATCATTTTTTATTTTGTATTCGAGTTTAAATACAAAAATTGTTTTTTCCCCATTATATTGCCATTGGCTTAAATGTTCAATAAGTTCTCAAAGATGGTCAACAGAAAACTTCTGTCAAAACTATATTTTTAAAATTTTTACATATTTACCTGAATCATTTTGGCCAGTAGCAGGAAGATTGAAAAAGTCATTGAGATTAAATGTAACAGAGTTAGCATCACTTGTGGAAGGTCCTGCACTTCCTGATGCACCACTTCTTGATCTGTTAGCTCCGGCAAGTGCAAGTGCCGCAGATAATTGTTGTGAGGTTATGAGGGCTGCCGCTCCTGAGGACTGGCCATCGTCACTGCCGGCTCCATCATCATCCCCGTCACCCACCATGTCTGCATCTTCGTCTTCATCAGATTCCAAGAGTGGGTACATAGGCGTATGGTCTAGAAAATAGAAATATATATTTAAAAAGATTGAATATAAGTTGCATATTTCCAAAGAATGTTTAAATATTCTATACTAAAATAAGATCATGCCTTCTTTTAAATAAATGTGGGTAAGTGCTAATTTTTAGATCAATTCAACAAAACTATAACATTTCTATTATTCTTTATAGAAGTCAATCAACATTTAGAATTAAATAAAACAATTTTTTATCAGCATCTAATATATTAAATCTCATGCAAGTAAATATCATTGAAAAAGTTATAAGTTGTTACCGTCTGGTTTTTCACTATCCATTTGAGTAAGTATTTTAACTACTGCTCTTACAAGAACAGGATGCTTGGCTGCAATAGTGGCAAAGTTATCAGGATCTATTAAACGGAATACCAATTCCGGTTCCGTCAAAAATGTTAATGCTACAGGATCATCAGCAAGCTCTGGAGTGGCAGCTAGAAACTTCTCAATTGAGTCAGGATGTGACAGAAACTAAAAACGTACAAAATAAATATCAATACACAATAAGACAATAAAATAAGTAAGAAGATATATCAAATCAATATGTTAAAAGAACTACTCTTTCATCTTATTCAATAACATTATTGAAAAAATTTAAGCAAAATCAGATGAATAAAAAAACATTACTTACTGCCATTGCATATGTGAAAGATGATTGCGTGCTAGGAATACCTAATGATCTGTATACAGAAACAAATTCTTTTATATCTACTGGTTCAACACTAGCAGCATCTAAAGGCACAGGACACGATTTCCTCATAACGTGTACCATATCACCAAGTTTTATTTTATATTCCTTTAAAATTTTGTCATCATCGAGTCTTGTTCCATGATATATAAGTTCTAAAATTTGAAATATAATGAAAATTAATAAAAAACACTTCTTCACAGGATGTTCGGGTAAAACGTTTTTTCTCTGGGTGAATTACCTAATTTCTCGGGAGCTTTCTTAGTTTGTTTAGATGCTACATCCTTAAGATTTCTCACTGTGTCTTCAAAGTTTATGTTTACAACTTCATACTTTATAATTGGGCCGAACTCTGTTCTTATTCCTAAGACAATAAAGTTCAAAGGTCTAGGCATTTTGAGTCAGACACTCAATTTTAATACTAAAACTCTTTATTATAAATTCGAAAACAAAAATGACAATGCTCAATAAATGACAGTTCAGAAGTGTTGCAGTGTTGCAAGGCGTGAATATTACTTTATGGCTAAAAAATCCATGATTCTTAATTTTCTTTTATGTTGATTTACAATAGTTCTTAAAGTGTGTGGCTATTGTTGTTAGAACTAACAACATGTGGTTCAGGTAGTAGTGTACACGGGTTTCTATATTTTGTTATTGAGTTTGTGTAGGGAAAAATCAGTGTACAAATCCCTTTTTATTTTATGATTATATTCATGGAGGCTTTCTGTTATTAGGTGGCAGCACTTACTCTTGATGACTTAAGTTTTATTGTTGTGGCAATAGAGCAGAAACGTCAAAATTTCTTTGAATGTGAAAAATTGTGAAGTGCAGAGGTTATAATATAATAAAGTTATTATTTATCGTATTGTTACACTTCACTTTAGACTTCGAATAAATGCTCTCTGCCCGTTTTCTTACGGTAATTTTACTTTAAAAAAGTATAAGTTAATAATAGTATTTTATTGTCAACTATAATTTTCCAGTAACTTCTTCTCGACTAAATTACAGTTGTTTGCAGCGCCTATATGTGTTAGAATAATGTCGTCCAAACCAAAAACTATAAAAGATTTTGGATACGGCTTCAATGAAGGTACGCTTAGTAAAGTTAATAATAAAAGTTACTTTGAATTGTATTTAATATTTTTCACCCATAATACGTGTGACGGCTTCCGGCGTTTTATTATTATATTTAATATTTATAATATTAGGGTCCATCTTGATTTTGATATCTTGGAGAAATGTTGATGAATTGTAAAATGAATGCCAAAAAAGTAATATTTTTCGTTGCACATTTCAGAAGGCCAGCTGAGGCAGATTGACAAAACAACTAATCTTCTCACAGATGTACCGTTTCAATTCAACATCAGTGAGAAGCATTCTGATAATCAAAAGCACTATGAAGCATTGGGAGAAGCTATTACAGACTATGTTTATGGACTTCTTGAGACAAATTCCAAGCTCAAAAGAATACCGATTGCCAACAGTTCAGATGAAGCACTAAGTTCATTTATATTTACCAGTGATGATGTGTCTACAAATGCAGATAAATTAATCGTATTGATTCATGGGTCCGGAGTGGTGAGGGCCGGGCAGTGGGCTAGATCGTAAGTATTGTTACACTCTTGTATTATAATGAAGCATTAATAGGCTTTCCATATACTGTTGTTAATTTTTCAGTTCTTGTCACTTATAATTAGGACTAAAGGTACCTTGAATTTTAAACAAACAAAGGCTTCTACACACGTACAACAAATCGTGCCACCAACTTGCAACCATCCAATAGCGTCCCTTTATTTTGGATGTTTTTTATGGTTTTGCCTAAGGAAACAATGCAATGTAGGATGCTTTTGGCTAGCTGCAAGTTGGTGGCACGATTTGTTGCACGTTTGTAGAGGGCTTAAGAGTAATCTAATTCTCTATAGATGACATTAAAACCTTCATCTATTAACCCTTTGCACTCGAGACCGTTTCAGCTCGGACTAATCAGCAACTCGAAGCGTTTCGTGGCGCTTTTGGTGAATTTCTTACATCTAACTTAAAATGATCACACACACAAATTAACACATAAAACTTTATATCTTAATATTAAATGTATATTTACATATTTATGAAGATAATTTCGTAAACATCAGTCTTTGTAATTTTGCTTTGTATAATATTTCATGTAACAATTGCCGAGATGCATGCCCGGCTTTTCGGGACAAGTATCACAATAGTATGTCGTTTGATGTCTTTTGCCGGGTTTATTATACATATTATCTTAATGGTATTAGATATTATAAAGCAAACAAAATAATGGTGGGATAAGTGAATGGAAACCTAATTAATATTGTGGGGGAGAAAAAGTCTATTCCTCAGTGCAATATAAGTTTAAACAAATAAGGACCTTCAAATGAATGATTACGATAAGAAGTACAAGCAAAAAATATATGGGTTGATTAGGTACACATCTAGTCCTTTTGCCACGGCTGTCAAGGTCGAACTGAGACCGCAGTCCACGGTGCAGTCCTTAATGGTGCCACACTTATCTTAGATAAGAAATTCTTACTTAGTTTGAAAGGGGGATAACATAATCATTGTAAAATTATATAGGCAGTGTTTAGGAACGAACTTTAAAGAACTAGATCACATAAACATAAACAAGATATCGCCATAAATAGTTATCACCACACATCGAATTTCCGCATCAAACAAAGTGGTGACCGAGACGCGCCTCTCGAGTGCAAAGGGTTAAGAAATGGCCGAGTCTTGAATTATTTTTGTTTATTCTGTTTTTATAATTGTGATAGAAAGATATATTAGCAACACTAAGAAAGGGTTTGTGGTATTTTTAATATGTAATAGTAATAGTTGAATAATTACAATAGAATTTCATTTTGATTATTTATAAAGTAAAAAAATCATTTGAGTAGATATATAATGAAATAAAATATAATTATTGAGTCTTTGATTTACTTTATTCTAATATTTTAATTTAGTTTGCGATGATAGCTATATTGTGTTGATAGTTGATAGCCATAGCTGATAAAAGCAATTCTGATATTGCTTACACTATAAAAGCATTCTATTCTTTTTCAGATTAATAGTCAATGATAAACTTGAGACGGGAACTCAGCTTTCATATATTGCAAAGGCAAAAAGTCTCGGGTACGCTGTGATAGTCACAAACACAAACGACAACCAAAGGATTGTAAACGGCAAACAAATGTTAATACCCATGAGCTCCACCCCAGAGGATCACGCTGGGCTTGTGTGGAAGACTCACATCAAGAACTCGCCCGCCAAGTTTGTGGCCATCGTCGCTCACAGTTATGGAGGAGTTATCACAGTTGACTTGGCTGAAAAGTTTCCGGAGTTCCGACAAAAAGTCAATGCCATAGCAATGACTGATTCTGTTCATAGCTTCCGGAGAGACGTGATTTCTTCTGATGTTGAAGAATATTTAAAAAAGGTAAATTTTTTCATTATCTGAAAAATTAGGTCCAGAAAAAAATATGGTTTTTTAGTTAGCCTAATATTGCTTATTTATTTGATTATAAAACTGTTGTATTTTAAGTATGAAATCTGAAAACACAATAAAAATTATTGGTTCAGGGTTTTATAAACGTTTTAAAAAAAAACGTAAAAAAAAAATTCCCTATAACTAGATTATAACACAATTTTTTGTGGCGTATATTTCTAATTATTTTCTACTTTTCAGATAATGTTAGTTTCTAAATTAAATATATTATAACAGCAATCAGTTACGTTTATATTAAACATATTAAAAATAGTTTTTATATTTATCTATTAACACACTTTAGGCCGGTACCAAATTGACTAAACTGATGTGCGTAGCGGGCAAAATTCGCGTAAAATTGCGCGTGTGAAATCTAGTCTATACACTATTTGATTTGCAAGTAGTCAAATAAATCGTTTCCTATAAAAAGTTGAACCACTTCATACACACTTTGCGGATTACTTGTCATCACAACAACACCACTTTGTCCTAAAAATTGTTCAATAATTGGAGGGTTATCATTCTCTGACCACTCCACTTCTTCAGTGTCACTTTGCTCAGAATTACTGGACAGTATTGGTAGAAGTAACGTTGACGAGTCCTTAACAAACATTTCGAGCTGTAAACCTAAAGAATAAAATGACCTTCTGTCGCTTTTAGAGTAAACACATTCAAAAACGTATTAATATGCTATATTCCACGGACTACTGCCTTCAGGCAGTAGTCCGCGGAACGGGTGCCAGTACCCGCCCCGCCTTTAGTGTGTTAATATTTCATTTCAACATGCCACTAAATCTTTATTTCCTCTTATATAAATATTAACTTTTTTCTTAACATTGTACACAGATGGCAGTGACTGCTATTATCATTGATTGATGATTATTGATATTGATTATTGATCGATAGTACTATTATTATTATTGAATCATTTAAATATTCATACATTTTTAATATTATAATATTTTTGCAGATTGGCCGAAATTGGGTTTCTAGTCATGATTCTATTGATGTTCCTCAAAAGTCGCCTGATTATGAAATATCAAGAGTATCAGCAGGTAAGCCACATATTTTATCTATTTAATATTTCACGCAACATTTATTGCATTGAGAAGTATTTCATTATAATTGTGGTTGATTTTTTTCATTGGGATGCTGCATAAAAGCAGTACTAGTCATTATTTTTACAAAAATATTATTAGGCGATTGTTGAATATTTAGTAAATCTACATTCAACAATCATACAGGCTTTACACAAGAGGATGAGTAAAGATCTTGGAAATATATTTTCGGGTAGATAGGACTCTAATACATATCTTTATCGTTTCAAATATTGTAGTCCAGTTACTAAAGGAAAATTTTGCAAATATTCTCGATTGTTTTATAGTATGAAATGTAGCATTTTTAGGTTTTTATATTCAATTTTCATTTTTTATGTATTTGAAATGAAACGAACCATGGTATAACTAATGTATTTTATTTATTTATTAAGAGTTGGCACATTTGTCTCATTCTGAACAACAGTTTGAAAATGTTTCGAAACGAATGCGCTATCTCTCAATTAACAAATAAAATACATAATGTGTAAATTAGACCATATAGTGATTGAAAAGATTAAGGCACCAGGCCAAAGGAATGGGTTCGAATACCACCTGTGCTCCAATCAAAAGTATCTAAAAAAAAAACACTTATGTGCATACCATTACCTAATAGTATAATTTAGTAATGAAATGTAGTCGTATTCAAGTATCTCAATATTAAAATTTACAATTTATTTTAGGTACTCCTAAACATGAGCTGACTTCACACTGCACTATCGAGTCAGTTTTCGATTTCCTCGAGCAAAGCTACAAGGAATCGTGAACATAAAGTTCTCTTCCAATTACCATGTTTCCTGTGTCATAAACTGATAATTTCTTATGTCTGAAGTATCATTTGAATACATTAGTCTGAACATGAGACTGTTTTCATTCCAAATGTACTATCAGCATTCGTCGGGTCTTGCGGTGATAACCTCTCTTGCTGTTTGTTGTGATAGTGTTTGAATATCAGAAGCTGTATTCCTTCACGAGCAAAAGAACCATTAGTATTTAATAACCTAATATGTATGTGGCGGTGCTAGAATATTATTTCTGACCTTAAAATTCAGGAGGTTCTAATCGTGCGCAATTATTACTTTAAGATTCAATATTTCTTATATTTAGTGTATTTGTAATTAAATTAGGCATGCATTTTTTATTTTATCATAAATGCCTATTCACCTAATTATGTCGATAATATGAGTCTGAGAAACCATAGCTGCACCGTAAATACTTTGAAAATTCATTCAATTCTTTATTTTATAAAATCTCAGCCCAACTGCTAAAATTGCTCAAGCAAAAATCATGTTGAAAGTATGCGCACAATATTTTTGAAGTTCCCATTCCTCTGTCACGGTTTGAAGTAGTTGCTTCAAATTTGACACTCACTGCTTAGAAATGAATTTATTTAATTTAAGTAATTGATACATTTGAAATATATTCATATTTTCTTACAAAAATAATGAATCATACCTGTAGGTACTTGATTTGCTTTATTTAAAAGTAGAAATGTTATGTATGAATTACTTATAACATTTTAATTGAAAACATATATAACCTGCATTTTCTTATCGTGTTAGGACAAGTTTGATGCTTTTGTTACAGCCAATAAGTTGATCTTATCAATAGCACTACTCAGAGTACGAAATTGTTTTTACAATGTAAATTTTCATATTCTATTCGCACTGTCAATATTATTCACACCACACTGGTTTAATTCGTAATATTCAAAAAATGCCTGCATCTCCTAGACATTTATTTAGTCATTCATATTTGATATTTCTTTAATAAACCACATGTTTTCTTAGTTTCTTAAAACTCTCCACAGTATTAATAAAAAAAAGATATATATATATTATATATATATGACCAAGAAGAGGTTAAAGAGGTTATCTCAAGACGCAAACACTTATTTTTACCAAGCATGAATGTGCCCTCATTTATTTTATTATCTGAAAAGATATACCAACCAAACAAATATGGTGTTATTGAAGCATTATCAGTAAAATATAATAATTTCTGCACTTAGGATGGAAAAGTTTCTAATTTGTTATGCTTTATGCTATATCAATATAACGCCTGCTTTCAAAATGAAAATTTGCCATTTTAATTGACAATTACCGTATATTAAAAATACTTTTTTTATGTGCATTCCTACATTAATAGGTCTACAATGTATTTTTATGAAAGAAAATACATATTTTCATATATCGGTATAATATTTTAGATTTTTTATTTAATAAATATGATAATATCTACCAATAATTTATTTACTTCACACAAAACCTCTCAATCCTTCTCCTATCTTAAATTATTTCTACAAATTTCTTTACATACCACAAACATAAATTCTCATTACTTTTTAATTGTGACTTAATTTTCACCTGAGAATCAAACATCCCATGTAACCACCGAATTTGATGTTGGCACCTTCTGAAAATCAGAGGATTATCTTGAAAACACCAGTGAGAATTTACCTTTCGAAACCATATGATAGATCTGACTAAGTTCAGTGACGAGTGAATGAAATTGTAAAGTTAACGTTTTTCCCTAAATTCTTCTTATCTCTATAAGAAATTTGTTATTTGAAACTTGTTATCAGTGGTAGGTAGTTCATACAAACAAAAAAGTATTTTATGCCCTAAAGTATTTACACAAATTTTTCATAAAAATTTATGTTAAAATGATAATCAATACACTTGTAATATTTTTATTGATTTAAATGAAATTATAAGTAATTTGGATGATTTATTAGGCTCGTTTATATTCAGAGAGAAAAAAATGCGCGTCTTGGTTTTGGACTCACAGCACTCCACTGCTATTGATAATATACACTTCAAGCCGGTTCATACAAAACATAAAATGCCTACGTTAGCACATCTTGTTCAATATACACAATATTTTATTGAATATCCAAGCCATAAGGGAACTCTTGTTACATTGCTGATTCACATGTAAAAACTTAATCGATGTTTGGCCTCTGGCATCCTACGGACCCGTAATTTCATGGGTTAAGTGTAGTGATACCCTCCTAACACCACCCACTGCACCCAGCAAATAAATCACACAATTATAACAACCATTTGGCGCACAGATTGACTTGAAACAACCCCATAGGTCATGTAAAATGATTGGATCTCTGATGTTCTGTTTTCAGACTGAGTCGTCCGGGGCGTGAGAACGAAGATAGTGCCAAGTAAGTCAAAACAATTTTGTTCATCTTAAGTATTTTGCGAGGTTAGGTTAGGTTAGGTTACATGATATTGTATGATGCTACATTTTTGACATTAACATTTGAACTGAGTATTTCAATTTATAATACAAATAAATTGAGATATCAGAATTACTGACAATTATTTACTCGGAAGGTTAGATGTTGATATACTGACATTGAAATTTTATATACAAATTGATATGATTATTAAAAAAAAAATTAATTTATTTAAAAATAATATTTTTATTAGTATATTATATGCAAAAAATGATCAAATATGAAAATTAAGTAGTTTTATTGATTTATGATTGTCTAGACGCAAATAAAATAAATTTAATTTCGGTTTTTGGAAAATAACCAGACATTTAAGCAATTATTCATAAGATATTATAATCTACTCTTTATCAATATTGTTGTGCACGAGAGCGTTGAAAATTTATTAGTGTTCATTATTATTTGAGATATATCTTAACAACAAAACTCAATATAAATTATTTACTACCAGATGTCATGCGGGTAATGAATGTTCTTTTGCAATCGCAATGTACATAATATCAATTTATATATTATTAAGCTCCAGTACAAAAATAAACGCTATTCAAATCCGTATATTATATACAATAATTAATTGCGACATCTACAGTGAAATAAAGATTGCATCATTATTTATTATTTTAGTGGCGTGAATAGCCATAAATGTATTGATTTACATTTCATTATTTCTGAAGATGTTTTTGTTTTAATGCAGATATGCACCATATTTTATTTTAATTTTGCTTTTGAGGTGCATTTAGACTTGACGATTGACGATTTGTGTGATCTGACAGGATAGATATTTTCATGTGAAAAATAGTACCTATATAAGAGTTACTACTGGATTAGCATCACAATGAACGCTTTTTAAATCTGTGTATCTTTTCAGAGAAAATGTTGCAATGAAATATTGAAATATAGTTAAAAACCTATAATCATGATTTTTTTTATTATTTTAGTATAAAATAATATGTTGACTTTTTTTGTTTAACATTTTCAAAACTCTTTAGGTTGGTGGCTTCTTTTTTTTATTATTGATAGTTAATAATATCGCCGCAATATTTTTATAACAGGCTTATTATTATCTTGATTTGTGATGTGTGTATTATGGATTATCACCTTCTTTCCAAAAATAAAAGTGAAAATACGACAATGGACAGATATTTTATCTACTTAATACTTAATGGTGGCTGCGTAAAAATAGATAAAAAATAACGATTTAGGTACGCTTAGGCGATGGGGGATATGTTGGTGATTTGAGAATTCTTCCTTAGGGAATAAGATAATATTTATTATAGCAATGGCAGCACTGATTTTTGTGCACTCTTCACGTACTTGCCTAATATTTATATTTTTTAATTAAAATTTTGAGGATACTATATCTCCAACACGAGTTTTTTTTATGAGGTATACTTACTTGCTAACCAATTTATTCGAGTTTTATAGACACCGATAACTGATAGTTCAGATGAGGCAAATTTAATATTTATTGTTTCCACCATGCTTTTACATAAAAATAATAGACAATAATTTATGTTTACTACAAAAACAACTTATCCGTATGTTACTCGGATAAAATTTACATACATTTTCCCAGTGACTAAATCTACCACGATTCGCGACTTGTGGCTTGAGGGGCTGTGGTTATACTCAGTTTGCAATAAATCGCGCCAACCCTCTTAGACATAAGCTTACGCAAAATTATCTCGGGTAGCAAAACATACTCTAATCGACGATCTCCGACAGCTCTCGGCTGGAGTGCCGGCAGGTGTGTTCGCGGGGGGGGCTCGCCAGGAGAGTGAAGGCACTTCCGGGGGCGGGGCGGGGGGCGCCGGGACGCCCAATGAGACGCGGCCGCAGGCGCCGTGACCTCTGACCCCTCCCATCTTCGGCGCCGCGCCGTCCTACCGAACGCCGAGTCGTATTTTTGGATTCATTACAACATAAACTTGCCCACCCACGCTGCAAAACAAACCGTCAGCCAACCAATCGCATCCTCATATGCTTCATTTATATAGATAAAAACTATAAAAATACATCCAAAACATGAAAATGTTACTGGCTTATTTCAGTTGTGTTGCAACAAGCGCGTGCAGCTCAAATGTTTCTTTGCTGCAACTTATCTGATCACATAAATTTGGATAGACGAATCTGCAGATAATGCACGGATAAACATTGCAGCGAACTTCGTGAGATTTATCTGTGCCGATTGATCTCCAACTTGTAATCCAGTGCCAGGCATAGTTGCTTACCAGCCATATAGTCTCGGATTTTTTTGCGTTTTGAAATTTATATAATACAAGGAAAGTACGTATATAAAAAAAAAACGCCTGAAGTATTCCTTATATATCCTGAAAAATCTCCTCAGCAAAAACCTGCTATCTATTCAATATTGATTTTCTTTTTTTTGTATTTCGTGCAACTCCACTTGATATTGTTTGTGAAGTCGATCTTTTTGAATTATTGAAACAAGTAACAATAAATGTTTAATAATTTTTATATAGGTAAACAATTAAGTGCTTGCTCGAGTTGCACTGCTGTTCGCTGCGCACGTCGATACTATTACAGTGATAACATTTGACACAAGACGCGGTCTTATCTCCCCACGCCGCCCTATCACCCCCGGTTCCCCGGAAGGAGGCAGTATTGATTTTCCGGGTCCCCGTACACCCGAGAAGCCTCCGCCTGAAGGTCTGGGGCCGCTCTCTATGTCAGTACGTCTGCGGCACAGCCTCCCTAACCACGAACCATTCGTTCATATACCTTTCAAAATATAAAAGTAATCTTTCAAACAATTATAAAAAGAGCGATATATATATTTTTTTCATTTGCAGTAGATTTTATTTATGTTTAAATAAAATTTCTTCTGTTGTCCTAACGGAAACAATAGTAAAAAAAATACATAGATTTTCTTAGCAACACATTTTATATATACAAAACTACTTTCAGCCTTAACTTATGGAAAGCATATATTTTATACAAAATGATTCTGTATGCGTCATTACGAAAACTTACTCTCAGTAAATTAATGCATATTTTAATAGTAAATAGTGATATTCGGATTTTGAGATTTGTTTTTTTAAATTTTCGTTATTATTTGTCGAATTTCCAATGTTACGTATTTAAATTGATAGTATGTAATATTTTTAAAGAAAATACTTTAGTATATTCAAAATATTAAAATGGAATTCCACCAAGTACTCTTTGTAAAAAAAATATTGATTACTTAGATAGTATGTTTTTTTGAAATTTGAAATGTGAAATTTTCTTCTTAGAAATTATAATTTGAATTTGAAATATACGTCCTCGCGTGCTGTGCGTGTGTGGCGTGCAGAGTTCCGTGTTTCGCAGAGCTTTTCACGGCGGAGCTTCGCGGCGTGTTTGCCAACGCCGTCAAAGGGAAAGCTTCAAAGGCCCCGAGCAAGTTATCTCTATTACGGCGGCCCCGGCGGATCGCAAAAAGCTCTGCGAAAAAATGTACCAACTGGCCGCAACGCGAGCAAACACACGCCATATTGAATTACACGGAATGGCGTCGCTTGGTCCCTGCTTCACGAGGACATGTAATAAATACCGCACTCGTATATGAAGGCTGCGTTGAAAATATCGGAAATGAAAAAAATCGAGACTTTTTGGTAGGTTATTCCGTGCCGCTGGCGGGACCTAAATTTTCTGTTTGATGGTGCAAAAAATGTTTGAATATAATAGTAACAATTTTGTTATATTGAACTATCCAAAATATGCAAACCTATTCTGTTGTTTCGTACGCAACAATCGAACAAGAAACTAGTATTTGATTTTCACCTTTCTAGTTTCAGTTTATCTGATAGCTATAACATCTATAAAAAACATAAGTATTATATTATTTACCGATGGTTATGAATACTGATATTTTTTTGTATTCTTCTTTAGAAACTTCATTGTACGTTGTTTTATACAACCTGATTTTCTATTTAGTATTTTCTCAATTTATATCAGGATTTTTCTCCTAATTGTTTAAATACTATAATTGTATGTAAAACGATGCACGTATGAACCACCCATTTTGTAAAATATAACTTACCATATTGAGTCTCCAGTCACCGCTTCTCGGTGCAAGAGAATATTTCAGAATAGCTCTTCTCTCTCAGTTCGTCGCAATTAGTGCGGGTGAGACGACACGAGGGTGATGCCTTATGCTTGTACCTGTACTGAGTGAAATGTCAACTATAATAAGCATAGATATAAACTAACCGAGAAACGCCCTGAACTTTAAAAATATTTATTAAAGTTAAGCATATAAAATAGTGTATTAAAAATCATAAAATCTTCACTTCAATCTTTCAACAATTTTTACTATGAATGCGAATTGAAAATTAATATTAAAAAAATTAACAACCAGTAAAATATACTTTTTTAATATACTTGCTTTTATATTTTGTGTGTAATTGTATGTTGTAGTAAAAATATTTTCGCGTATAAACGTAGTTCACAATTTTTGGAAGCTCGTTTATTCTTAATAAAAAGCAGATCGAAAAAAAACGGAGTATCGTCTGTATTTTATCCCCAGGTTTTTTTTTTATGGTGTTGAGTATTTTTCAGTAGATTTTTTTGCATTCTTTCATTATCAATGATGATCTTTTGCGTATAATCCACACCACTGCGTTTTCAAATATATTAGAATAAGTAATATTTTTTCGCATATTCTCGGCAGGGCTTAAAAAATTCGGGGTTTTGTTGGCTTCTTATTCGGATTATCTTCGAGGTGTATCTTCCAATATAAACAATAAAAGAAAATTACCAAGGACGTATCCGCGTAATGAATATCGATTCTAATAGTCGCGCGAGTTTTTATGAGTTTCCACAGAGGCAGTCGGTCCAAGAGTAAATATTCCCTTCTTTGATGTGCCTTAAAGCCCCGCCGCGCACGCTCGCCCAAGGAGAATATATGAGATATTATTTAATATTACGAGTTTTTGCGTCTTTTCAAAGTGTACTCAAAGGATAGGGCAGGGCCGTAATTAAAATTTTCGTTCATGCAAGTTCAAACATGAAGTTTTCTTCACATGTCCCCCGTAGTAAAGGCCTGCTCATAATTCCACGAGGACTGGGTGATTATAAGAGCAACTGTCCATACGAACTGAGAATCTAATAGATAGACCTTCTCCTGAATTTTGCCATGCTGATTAAATTTATTTGAAATCTGCAATATATAAATAACAATTTATTAAAATGGAAAACTCAATATTTTAAAGTAAGTTTGATATTGAATTATCAATAAAGCAAAGTAATCAATAATTTAATTATACAGATTTTGCATCCTGAGTATATTTTAATGTTTAGTTACTCTAGTTGTATTATTTTTCCATGGCGTTGTTATTTGAAATAAATATTTTTAGCGGTTTTTTTTCAAGCAGATACGGTTTCGGACAAATCAGCAAATAAATTTCTAAGTGTTAGAGATATAAGCAATGATTGTCAGAAGTAATTTAAATGCTCAATGAAATTCGTGACTAATAGACGATCTATACAATGCAAATAAATTTCTGTTTTTCGAAGTAGTTTTTAATAATAATTAGGTACGTAGCGGCAAAAATATTGATTATGTAAACATTACTTCTCAAAAATATTTAGAATCAAAGAATTCATGCTTGCTTTATTATTTCCGCAAATACCTCAGACGGGAAGACTGCCTATTGGTATTCCAGACACGTGGTGATCTCTCTGCCTTTCTGGCATCTCCTCCCTCACTTCCCGGAGTCAGTGACCCTGTGAGAACCTCTGCCCCGGCCCGCCATCCGGGGCTCATCATCCGGGTTGAAGGTGCCCACTTCTCATCATTGACAGTTCAGGTCTTGTCAGAATATTGGGACACATTAAGGGTATCCCAATTTTTTTGCAGCTTCCTGGATGTAGACTATACGGAGGATGTGTAAATGTATTGGCTTAGAAAAGTATATCCCTGTTTAGTCGATTTAACATTTTTTTAAATTTACAATACTTTTAATATACGCACATGTAACAAATGTCCTGATTTTCTTTGTGCCAATCTTCAATATGCTTTTAAGTAATGATTGTATAAATGATACAAATGATTTAAAATATTAATCAATCATTTTATCAAGGGTGATTGCTTCTACCGTATTTCTATAACAAAACACCCCTTCAATATAAGAAAGTACAGTTTTCATTTGGTATTTCTTTAGTGGTACTCTTTACGCTGAGAGACTTGTAATCTTCAATGGATTCCAAAACAATGCAGGGGGTAGTTAATGATTTTTTTAATATCCTCGGAGTGCAGCTCAGATGGCCGGCGGTCAGCACTCCGCCCCGGGGGCAGGCCCATCTGGCGGGGGCGTTTTTGGGGTGGTTTATTAGCACTCAGCCTCTAATATTTTTGAAAGCCTTATGCGTAGATTCATACATACAAAAGAAATTTCACATTTTAGCTGTAGACGTTTCAGAGATGTGTATTTTTGCTTAGGATTATTTTCAAGAAAATAAAATATTCGAAAGCAATCCTTTCACGGTTTCAAGCCTGAAAATTACATTCAAGTTTTTTTTGAGACTTTTTTTTTATTTTTAAAATGGGCCGTTAATCGTTAAATTTTCTCAGATTGCTTGTCTGTCTTCGGATGAACTCTGAAAAATCGATCCAGCTACTCTTCGGAGATCATTAATATATTCACAAGCGAGTATGACAAAGAGGCTCGCGGGGGCTGGGTGCAGCGCACAGCCTCCGCGCTCCCGGAGCACCGCCCCGGCCCGGCGGACTCTCCGGCCTCCTCACAAAGGCTGGTAATTACCACGCCATTGTACGAGTGTCGGCCATCATTTGTTAGTGCCAAGATAGGAGGCTTTAGAATGCGTAATGATTTATAAGCCTGGCTCTGTAAAAATTAATTGAAAATGAGATATTGGGTATTGAGGCGAATTCTTGCGGTTGGATATTGCTGTAGATAATTAGATCTATCCACTTGAATTATTGTGTATTGAATATTGACTCATATTCCAAGCCATTTATTATGTAACACTGGAGAAGTGTTGTATTCTGGTATACTTAAATGTATACATTATTATTACATAGCATTAGTAATGTATTACGTATACAACAGCTGCATTATTATTATAATATGCATTGGTATTATTTAAATACAAATATTTTTTTACTTTTTATAATACATATATATTTTGATAGCCTAATAACGTTATTTTAAGAGTTTTTCTCAATTAATTTATTTAGTTTAGTGTGTATCGACGCATACATCACGATTACGTCATTTGTGGTTGCGAACGCATTTTGAGCAATTATGCTATGAATTATTTACTCAAGTTTTTCCCTCATTTTTTATTTTTTTAATTTAATTACGATAAAATAATAATCATTCCCACCGGATTTCAAACAATAAATAGTTGACTTTTACAATCGTTTGGACACTTTATTTGTTACTTAACCATATATTAATTATTTCAAATAAGTTTAAAAAATATATATTTAAAAGAAATTCACACTTGATAATTTTTATTCAAAAAATCAAAAAAAAAATTATTTTTAAAGAACATATTTAGCACATAGTACGGTGATTATAGAAACTAAATACAAACTTTCAATTCAGAATTATATTTTACAATATTATTAAAAAAATGTAGTATTCTAGTACAACAAGCAAAGAATAAAAAAAAATTACATATTAATTTTTGTTTGATTTGTGCATAATTTTTTTTTTATGAGCATATATGATTACAGTTTTAAATGTCTTTTCAAAATTATGCTAGATGTCCAATTCGTAAATCAGTACAGCTGCTAACGATACCACTGTGCAGTGTGGAGGTAATCTACGCCTCCGCGTCTGTCTGTCTGACCGGCGTCGTTAATCACGAGGTGCCGGGTTCGAGTCCCAGTGTCATGCAAATTTACCGAGCGAGATTGAAGCCCCGATAGGATACAAGCGCCACTCTATCCGGCCGTCTCTATTTTGATATATTTTCTTTTATTTGCGTCCTTTGGAAACATCTCCCATGGTGGACCCATCAAACGTAAGCATTGAGGCGTCAATTCTATTGGTTGATTTGTAAGGAACTGATGCAACTGCTGCTTTGATAAACATCAGGTCTTTTAAAATTTACTATCATAAATTCACGCTTGAATAAATATATATATTCTAATTAAAAATAAATATTATTGTTGCATAGCGGTTGACATAAAAAAAACCATAAAACTTAAATGTATCTATAACTCTAGAATTTGCATCACCAGAGCTACATAAAGGGCACGTCATTTAAAACTCCTTAAAATACCATGAAATTTAAAATGTAAACACACTTCACTGAGAATAGTTGACGTAAAAAATAAAGAAATACATAGATTTCATTCATGTTTTGAATTAAATTTAAAACACGCTTTAACATAAAATTATGAGTCAAATCATTCGACACAAAGGAGTTAAAATATTGATATGTGATATCCGTTTTTCTCTGTCACGTGTGTGGATATTTGTGTTAAACCTCTGGATGGTCGGGGGTGTTTTTGCCGGCTCTTATCACAGATAGGATTTGTTCGCTGCACCCCCCGGCTTCAGGGCCACCCCATGTCTCGTAATCAGATTTGCATCCTCACCCTTTTGAACAATGTGTCTTCCGATCCAATAATTTTAGATTTCGCCACCTAATGCTCTTGGATTTTTAACCGTTACCGCGAAAGTGATGGTTAAAACTAAGAGTAAATATTGCTGTGACAAAAGCAGAATTAAATATAAATAAAATATTTTATTGGTTTTTTTTTTTATTGAAATGTCCTGCTTAGTTTCTGTCATCCATGTGAAATTATAGAAAACATTTTTTAGGAAAGATTTTCATACTCTTTGAATAAGGAGACAATTTAAAATTATAATACTTTTTTCTAGATTTGATCCCGGGGCTACTTGTTAAATAGGCGTGATAACCACTGGACGTCGAGGTGGCTTAGCGGATAAAAAATTGTAACAGATCCCATTGATAAAGAAACGTTGAGTGTACACATTCCTGCCTATCCAGGCGACGGTGCAACTGCAGAGATCTTGTCTACCCCTTCCGGGTAAAAGTATCAGGATCGGCCACGAGGATTAGGGAGGCCTTTCCTCCTGGCTTATCCGTCAGGAAGACGGAGGGGTTGTTAATGCCCGGTTATCGTGTTCCATCTGCCGAGGACGTTGTAAGAAGGGGTTCAAGCTCTCGGCGGAGGTGCACTTTCAACAAGAATACTATAATCGCATCAACAGTTGATCTAAGCGTCATATTTATTTCTTTTAAAATTATTGTTATCGTTTTAGGGCGAAATCGTAAAAAACTGATTCTATATATATATATGTATTTATATGGTAAGTGTCGAGTCCTGAAGGTGTTGTATTGAATGCATATATTTCTGAAATTCAAGCCACGAAAATATGTATCCACCCACATAGAAATCTCCGAAGTAGAAAGTGTCGTCTTTCTTCCTCGCAACGGGTTAACTTCTACCCCCGCGACAATGAGCGGGATCAAGTGATGGTTTTAGCGATAACACCTGCTCGAGCAGCCTGATCTCCTGAAACCTCGCAGGCCTCGGTGACACGGGGCGAGAGGGTAGGCGCGCCGGGCCTTTGTTCGTCGAAACGAATTGGGGGTGATTTCTGATTTCTAATAAGTCTTCTCGAATTGCCTTTGCGGGGCTCGATACTCTTTTGCAAGATTACAAACTTAATTCAGAAAGCTTGACTGAGTTTTTGAGATAAACAGTTCGTTTTAATTATTACCAATATATTTAAGCGGCTTATGATGAAATACAGTAATTTGAAATAACATACATTTATATTATTGATTTTTGTGAAGACCGTCTCACAGGAAGTACGATTTTGCCTATGCAGGTTTTATTGATTGATAATGATTAAGTAAATTTTTTTAAATATTTAAAATTGATTAAAGAAACTCTTAGAAAAATATCATCGTGATTTGTGTGGGATTTGAATTATTTAATTGGCATAATAAGTACGTTGTTTCATTTATAGGATATGATTGTTAAAAATTCTTGCTTAGTACAAGTGATTCGTTGGTAATGCACCGGCCATGTAAGCTTGGGGATGTGGGTTCAAATCCCACACAAATACAAATTTTCATAAATCTTATAAATCTAAAAATATATCTTATATATGTATATATACATACGCGTGTGTGTGTGTGTGTTTTGTAAGTTTAGTGCTAGAAAAATATATTGTAGATGTATGTGGGTATATTAAGGAATATATTCAAAAATACCCCGTCAGGTTTCAGGAGGCAGAAGTTGCCTCCCCGCCGGTCTCGCCGCCTCCGACACTTTTACATGGCGATACGGGAATTTAATTTCCCGCGTATTAGACACGAGCGAATTGTTGCATTGAAAATGAAAATATGTCCCGCGAAGCGAGCAGGGCCGCCCGCGTACCTGTGGGGGAAGAGAGAGTCCTGGCAGGTACTTCTTGCCTGCGGAATTAAATACATCTGAGGAAGCTGTACGGAAGCAGTTCCTGATTAAAATGTCGCGAGGAAATTAAAAATGCACGCTTTCCCAATCTGTAAGTGGGTATGTATTATATACATTTGCTTCTTTGTGTGGAAAGTATAACTTGATGAATCATATCGCTTACTTAGCTTATTGATTTCTGTAAAGAGGTTTTATAAACGTTTACGATAAATATGCATTATCTTTGAACACGATGAGAAGTTTTTTTTATTTTTTAAAATTCGTAAAATTGCCTTACCTGGTGGTTCGGGAGGGCTTTCCAGAGTCGTTTTTCGAGCGATTCCATTTTCACACCCACAAATTTTCGCCAAATTTAAATTGGGCAGTTTGTCTCCCGGGCGTGGCGGGGTGCAAGTGTCTCCGAGGTCAGATAAGGGTTCGGGGATCGAGACCGCAGTGAGCCGCAGCCGGTGCCCCATTAGGGCTCTAATTGCCCCTAAGCCGGGCCATTTGCATATAAGACTTTTAGCAAAGTGCCGTAGACATCTTAGGGTCGCGGAAATGTAGCGTTGGGGTAGGAAAAGTGAATCAAGCAAACGTTGTTAAAATTTGAATAATAGGACATGCTCGGTACCCCAGAGAAGCTTACTTCGTGGCAATGGTCGTCCAAAAAAGTAGATGCTTTGAATACTTTTATTAAACTACTATTGAACTTGCTACCGCCATCGAAAATATATAACTTTATTAAGATTCAGCAGAAACTAATGAATTTTTTTAATATAGCAAAGTTAATACTGTTGATTTGATCACGACTATTTTTTTACTAATTGGTTTTTCTGATGTTTTGTTACTTTCAAAAGTTTTATTATTTCTGCCATACAACTGCTGTCTTTTTGTTAGGGTCCACTTTTTTGTCAATCGATGCTCTTGGCATCTCATTGTGTGGGAACATATTGCTAAGTAATTTTTTTTTTCATTATTTATATTTCATGAATCAATGGGTGATACACATCTAAAATAAATCAGTACTTTATAATGTAATCAATATTTTATTACCACGACACGTGGCCGAATAAATGGCGTGGTGTAAATAAATGATCGCTCCGGTTCGGTGTTTAAAGCCTTGTGTATTCAGTGGCGGGGTATAAGGCTCAGGACGGCGGGGGGTGAGAGATCAGTCCCCGGGCCAAGAACGTAATGGCCTTTGTAAAATATTAGTACTGCCAGGACGGGAGGTCGCGGGGGTGTCTGAGACGCGTCGGCTAGTGTGTGCTGTAATACCTGCAATATAACTTTCCATCCTCCAAATACATACTTAACGTTCAAAAACATATTTTTCATGTGTATTTTCCTTTTTCACGCTCACAGTTTTTTTTTTTAATAAAAATTTACATTGAAAACCCAACTGCGTTTTACAGGGGTGCCCTTTGAACCTCTGTACATTTGATACACCGATTGACTAAAGTGATAAACTTGCTTTCTCAAATTAATGTTTCTTGATAAAAAAAAATAGCATTTGGATTCTATCCCATTGGTGATTTGATCAAAAAAAATTTAAAAACTGGGTATTGTAATAATACACGCCATTCAGATACTAAGCTATATGGAGTTTTATTAATAAACTTTAAGGATTTTTCGCACGTATTGAAATGTTTAGAGAAGGATTCGTGTTGGTCTCTCCGCCTCACTCGTTTTATGCACGTTGCCCATGTATTTGAGTCTTTCTTTGAAAAAATGCTATAAGACTTGGGAAAAAAGCGTACCTTATACACATACTCAACATTATATAAATATATAGCATATATCTGTACGCTGATAAAATGATGAAGTGTATTGTTTTTGATAACTTTTCTATTGATAAACACCATTTCAGAATTGCACTTTGAATTTTCGATGAATGATATCATTTTTAAAAGCTGTTCTACATTTCATCATTAAACATTGAAACTCGAAAAGCCAAATTACGGTATCTAATTGATCGATTGTGATGAATTATGAAATGAAGCTAATTTTAAAAGGGTATCGGTTTATAAATTCAATATCTGGCGTGCAAAATTTGAATCGATTAGTGTGCTCCAAATACCATCCAAATGATAAGTGGTTAAATGATTAATGATTTTTGTTATAATTAGTATTATATGATTTATAAATTATTTGCAGCTATGCAGTTACTCAAGACTGTGTTCTATTTAGAAGCCGTTGGTTTAACTTGATTATCGATAGCCTTATAAACAACTAACTGAGTGTTTTAGCGAACACCTGTAAGTTCCAGGTGTTTTATTGAATGTCGCTGTGTCTTTAGATAAGCGGTTCAAACACGGCGCTTACTTAAGTCGTTACCAGCATATTTCAAAAGCTGTATGTTCAAGGTGCACCGTTTGCGTATTTTTAATGCAGATTTCAGCTATCCAAAAGCAGCGCAAAGCAAAAGTCGACTATCTTAATATAAGTATTAGTCTTAATTCGAAAGTGTTTTACAGGGAGACAGTTAGCTTGGCATCTAAAAATATTTTGTGCTTCAACAATTCGGGTTTTATTTTTTCTGTAGCTCGTACCTCTTGATTACGAGGTCGGAATGACCCTTCGCTGAGTGCGTAAAAATATTAATTTCCTCTAGGAGCGGCCGCGAGTGTCGCGCCGCCCTAATCCAATAAGCCGCCGCAGTTGGCTTGTGTAACGCTGCCCCTGTGAAATTCTGTTATTGTTATGCGAGTAATTAAATTAGTGATATTATCCCTGAGAGTAAATTTTGGTTACAAGATTTGTATTAGGACATAAATCACCGAGCTCTCGGAGAGATGAGCTCGTAATCATTATGATATTGTTTTCTCTTCGTGATAATTAACTATTAACATTGAATGGGGAAGTGGTCTTTTGTTTTCTTCTTGCCAACGCATCTGTGGCGTTTTAAACATATTAAATTTAGCACTTTCTTCTACGAGTCTTATTGAGGTTTTTAGGTGCACAATCAGGTGCATATAAAACCACTTGATTATTTTCACTAAACACTGATGATATTTAAATCAACACCACCTGGCTATTCCAGTCTAGTTTTTGTCAAACGTAATATGACTACGATAATGCTATGCAGTAATTACAGATATGCAACTAATATATCTGTTTCACATACATGGAAATAAAAAATTAAAATATCAATTACTATTATCGCAAAAATGTTATTATAGAAAACAGACTATCAAAACATAATTATATTTAACTACATTTATTTTAATATTTTTGAATAAAATACTGTGAGTGATTTTCCACATTTTCGTTTTTATTAGTGACCGGTTTCGCCAATCTTTCACGTTGGCATTATCAAACAAAGCATTATAATCTGTTTGATAATGCCAACGTGAAAGGTTGGCGAAACCGGTCACTAATAAAAACGAAAATGTGGAAAATCACTCAAGTATTTTATTCAAAAATATTAAAATGGAATTCCACCAAGTACTCTCTGTCAAAAATATTGAATTTCTTTACATTTATTTTATCAAATTTGAAGTGCTCCAGTACTTGTTTTAAATAGCTGTTTGAGTTCATTATATTTGGGAAAAATAAATTATTTTATAATTATTTTTAAAAGTCTGAAAGTATGTTGCGTTATAAGACTTTTATAAAGATATTATTTAATTTTCTTAAAGTAAACAAGTAGGAGTAGATATGTAATATATCTGAAATCATACAAGTTGCGATACGTTAATTCGTTTGACAATCGTATTAGGGACGCAGGAAAGGAGATGTATCTGGGGAAATCACCCTTATGATTAGTTTTGGCAAAATACCGAAACCTCCCCAACCTAATTATGTTGTCCTGTTCCCAAAATTCTTACAACATCCCGGCAGATCTTTGACCTGCTCTTATACCAAAATATAAAATATGATGAATGTGTTTCAATGTAGGCACAGGAAATGCATAAGCAAGAAATAGTAATGATAATTATAATATAATAATTATCATTATTTATATTTAATAATTGTCTGTAGAAATCTTAGTCTCAAAAAATATCTTTTTAAAATACTTTCATAAAATATATATTTATGCTTAATTGTGTAATTTTCTCATTAGTCTGTCAATATGTTTAAATACAAATATTTAGAGTTTTTGTTTTATTGCTACATCCATGTTTGCAATATATATATTATCAACGATGATTGCACGTAATAAATCTATAAATATAAATGCTAATCTCACATCATACACAGTTATTCAAATGTACATAATAAACATTAAAATTACGTCAATCAATACGCTAGTCATGCTGCTTCAGTTCGTCAGCGCGTTGCTTGGAATCAGCGTCTTTCATCTTTGCGGTCATCCATTAATCAAACACATAAACCGCGTGCATAATCGTATGCAGCAAATGTTCCATGTAAAAAGCTACCTCTTATCCCTCACCCCTCGTATCCGCGGACTCACTTCCTCCATTCCGACATCCCCGTGGGAATTGTTTTAAGTGTAAAAGCCTCGAGATTTGCTACAGGTGCCTGGCGCAGTATGTGCTTCTTCACTTCCACGTGGTCGTGATTGCACTGTGCATGTGTCGTTTCCTTTTCCGCATTTTTTCTTCAATATATTAAAAAAAAAAAAAAAAAGCTTTACCTTAAACCAAAATCGCAATCAATAAGAACATTTGGGTTTGTGTCTGTCTTTTCTATGAATGACACGTATTTGTAATAGCTTATATTTTTCAGGTATGTTGATATACTGAAGTGCTTACGCACATACGTTTATTTTTTTCTGCTGTATATGTATTTTTATCAGTTACATGCGCTTATCGTATTATATATTAAATATGGCTATTTTTCATCGTGCGTTAATTACGGACCAAATGTAACGGTAAATATTGACATGTTCCGGCCGAGAGGACATTGACTCCGATCGGGCTCGACTCGCGGACCCTCGGGAATGCGTCGAGTCCCACCCTAACAAATCAGCCGATTTTTTTCCACTAGGAAATGGAAGCGACAAATCCCACGCCAGAGCGAGGATCTCGGAGGACCCGAAAGGACCGCAAAAAATATTGTAACAAATTTGAAAACCGCAATGCGCGTGTGAAATAATCCCAACAGAACATCTGGGCGTCCACAAATGCCAACATCATAACATAAACCCTAACCAACCGACCGCGAATACTAGCATCTAAATATTTTTGAGAAAATATCTATGCGTGACTGACTTAAAGATAATTATTTTAAAGATGAAAAATTAAATAATTAAATTTTGTAACGTACGTTTATATCAACTCGATGCTGTATATTTTTACTTGTTTTTTACGATTTATACTCTGATTATTGTGAGTGTATGAGAGTCGATTCTTTTTAAGGCACTTCATATAAAAATGCATGAAGCAAATTTAAGTGCGTTAAGTTTGATTGTTGAAATCTCTGATCAACATATTTACAACAAAAATCACCAATATTTGAGCGTAAATTAATTTTTAAACATCCCTCTTATGCAGTGGTTAACGCAGCACTTCTTATAATTAATGGCGTAAGAATAGAAAATCTTCCCCCAACTTACCCGTCAATATTTAAAATAAATCAAAACTTCTGTGAAGCACACGATTGTAAATTTTATCTAATTATTTGAAAAATTTGATACTACAGTATTAATGTTGAAACAGTCAAATCTTTACTTGTGCCTAAAAAATTTTTCACACTTTATTCCTAACACATAAATTTTCTAAATATTGCAATTGTGAAAATATCATTACATTGAATAAATATGTATAAATACGATAATGCAAAGATAACTTTCAATTACTAAAATATTTCGTAACGATAAAAATCGATTTAATCATAAATATAAAAATATTAACCTGTTGAATAGATAACACATAGAAAACACAAAAAAATATATATTTTACGTATTCTTTATAAAACTACCATCTTTTTTAGAACAAGTGCCTGCAAAGTTTAGAGTTTAGACAATCACTTAATCATCCATCTAAATAAACAGTGTTCAAGATATCGTAGTCTTTGTTTTAGTGTTGATTAAAATAGACAGCCGTGGATATATTTTAGCAATTAAATAAATGATCATCGCCATTTTTTGTGCACCCCTTCCCGAAGGGAGGGTGAATTCTTAAGGAAAGGGGAGCACGGGGGGTGGTAAGTAATAAAGCTGTAATCGGCAGTTTGTTGGGAGGACCCCAACCAGGCAATTAGCATATTAATAATTTACCGTTCTCATTCAGAGAGTGGGCTAAAACCTCGGATTAATGCGAAACTCTCTGCTTTTACTCCTGCGCCTCCCTCAAAAACTGAGCTTTAGGGGTGTTTTTGAAACGGTAATTCGTATGGAGATTAGAATAGAAGGGGAGGGGGGGGGGAGAAATTAAGGTTTTTCTTACTTTATGGCCTGGTGAGGTGAGATAAAATGTGGAGGAAGATGGAGCTTTTTGTGTGTAGGTAGTTCAACATTTTTTTAATCTGTAATTACAGAGATAACAGGTAATTAGCTTTGAGACGATGGCGAAATGTTATTTCTGTAATATTGGAAGGGAAATCTTAAAATATCTCTCCGTTTTAAATACACATAATACAAATCAAAATTAATTATTGAAAAGATAATAATATCTCGGACAATTTAAATGAATATAGAATTAGTCCATAATTAATGTTTTTAAATATTTTTTTGAGAGTTACAGCCAAATAACCAGTTTTATTGATCTTTGGGATTGGCTCTATGTTTACAATTATTGATTTTACCGTATTTATTTCTCTTTTGAGGATACCAATTAATTTTTTTATTGTAATTATTATATCTGATAGTAAACTTCCTGTCGGTGTCATTTATTGGCTTATGCAAGTCCTGCGACGGCTGGAACGGTTTCCGGTAGTTTAGTTTATTTTAATAAGCAGCTCTTTATGAATACACTGCATTATTTTACCTTACGCTATAAAATACACTTATAATTAATTTTTTCAAATTTGAAATCTGCATCATGTTATTGAATATTTTTCCACAATATTGAAGTCAGTTTTTCATAGTTCCATTAAATACATATATTATTTATTCTCAAATAGATAATTTAATAAATCTGAAATGCAAACATGCATCTTTTCTTCTCTAGTATAAAAGTATAAAAGTAGTATAAAAGTAGTATAAAAGTATAAAGATATAAAATTAGAAATTGTTTCAAATTATGTCAAATCATTTTGTGCAAAATATTATAATTATAATGACGTGCTTTATAAAAAAAAAATACACATTATGGTAGAATATGTTTTCAAAATACATGACGTCTTCTTTATTCTACCTGTCAGGTACGTAAAATTTCAACTACCCTAATCATTCACAGCCTCCAAAGAATGCCACCCCCTTGTGTACACCTCATCTAAAGTTGCCCAAATTAAAATTGCTACCAGGGCAGCAGTGAGCCCGAGGGGGGAGGTTGGGGGTGGAGGTGGGGGTAAGGGTGGGGGTAGAGGTGGGGGTGGAGGTAGGGGTGGGGGTGAGACGACGATAAATCATCCGCCGGCGGTGTCATCTAGCGGCGAACTCATGAATCAGGGAAACAGGAAGCCGCAAGAAAAGATTAATTCTCCACAAGCAGGCTGAAAAATAGATAAGCGCGCCCTGGACCGCCTCGTGCCAAGTACGAAGCGGCGGTGCCTTCTTACTCGTCTGAAATAATGTCGGCATGCGTGTTGTTCGTGTTTATCAGATTCAGATCCGTTTAGCCATACTCAAAATATTGTTAACATCATTCCATGTAAATAGACAAGTCACAGATAAAACTGAAACTACAAAACGCGGCCGTACTTAGTTAACACATTAGGCACATTAGTTCATACGTAGAAGATGATTTAAAGAAACTCTCAGAAAAATATCATCGTGATTTGTGTGATAGTGATTCATTAGTACAAGGGTTAGTACACCGGTCATTTAAGCCAGGGGATGTGGGTGATATTTTTCTGAGAGTTTCTTCAAATCATTTTCTATGCATGAACTAATGTGTCGAATCATATTAGTAATAATATAATAAACCCGTAATCTAAATACAATCTAAAAAATACACATACTTGTCCACATTACTTACAAATATTAAATTCCAGTGATGTCATTCATGTCTACAGGCAACATAACAACCTTTAAATATCTGCGATTATTCAAAACGATATCTTACTTTCCATGCACTCTGCATTACACTGAAAGCAGTAAGCCCATGTCCGATTCGTGTAATTGTAATGTCTTGATTTTTCAAAACACTGTGACGTCACGCTGGGGTGTAATTGTGGTTGTCCAATGCGATGCCTACGGTATTACACGCGTAATGGCGCAACAATGACTCCTTCACGGACGGGCGGGTGTGGAGCAGAACGGGCCGGTGAGGCATAATTGGCGAGTGATTTACGCCCAGCGCAGAGGCGGCGCGATTCTTTTGATTTGTTTTGTGAGGAGTTTTGAATGAGCTGTCACGAGCCGTCCTGCGCCGGCCATTGTGCCCCGCCGCGATTGTACGGCCGGACATTGGTTTCTGGCGGCGGATTCTTCAAATGGGGTCCGCGGCTAAAAAACCCTGTTGGCTTTTCATTATTATTCATCTGCGGGTGCCCTCCCCTCAGAGCAGGTTGATGGGCATCTCACTGTGGTTTTATTAGCGCAAATAGTGCCGTGGGTTTCCGGGTCCTTCTTCTTTTAACAAGTAACGCATTATATGCGTTAAGGGTAGTTAAACGTTTTCATTTAAAACACAACTGGCCAATATATTTTTTAACGAGGTGCTAGGTTGTGTCGCTGTGTGTAGCCTGCCTTCTTTAAATAAATTAACTATAATATAATAATTTTAACTATATATGTTAGTATGGGGTCAAGTTGGGTTTGAGTAGACAAATCTATGACGCATTTAAACAATGAAATACAGATGTACTTCGAAACGAGCAGAGAGTAGATCAAACGATGTAACTCGATTAATTGTTACTAATATGTTTAGGCACATTAGTTCACACATAGAAGATGATTAAAGAAATTTTCAGAAAAATATCATCGTGATTTGAACCCACATCCTTTGGCTTACATGACCGGTGTACTGACCCTTGTACTAACGAATCACATCCATTGATCGAGAATAATATAATAAACCCGTAATGGGTAATAAATACGCGACTGATTGACGTTCAATCCAAAAAATAATCATAATTATTAATTGCTTGAATAAATGAAGAAGCTCTGGCGATAGTCCATGGTCTATCGAAGCTATGAGGAATTCTGCCACATGACATGTCCCATATTGGATGCTGCTATCTCTCGCAGCGTATGGTCGTATCGAGACGCCATCCGCGTCCGGAGCACTCTGTATCTTTTTGAACAGATTTCAACGTAAAGTAAAATCGAGTATTCATCGCCATGTCAACGGCGGTGCGGTTCTTTGATCATTGATTTTGAAGAAAGTAACAATAGGTTATTATTATGTTGGTTAAAAGAATTAACGCGACGTTATGATGAACTGTGAAATTGAGAGAAGTGCTGCTTAAAACTAACAATCAAAAATATTAATAAAAAGCAGATTTTACTTTCATCGATAGGTGCTTTAATAATATTATTTGGTATGCAAACTTTTTGCAGAGGGTATATCTTTTTCTCAATTCTTATATGTTTCTAGGCTATCTCACCTTTTTATCTCTTTGCCTAGTCACTTAATAAATTTTATGGGTATAAGATATTGAAGTTTGCTTGAAATGAATCAATAGTGAATAATTACACAATCATTAATGGGAATAAGGATTGCTTTATTTAGATCTTCTTTAGTAGTAATAGACACTTTTTTCTTACACACTATACACCACATATCTAAAAAAATCCCTGTTTTAAGGAGAACTGAACTTTTATTCGTAACGTCACAATATATAAAAATTAAAATATTCATTTTTACAACAACAGCAAAAATATGTATCCACTGCGGAGTTTGCAGCTCGACTTGGCGAATGATACACGCATTTAACCGGAACTCACATCCTTAACTGCACTTAAGTTTAAAGGCCTCTATACACGTTGCGACACGACTTGCGACCAATTTTCAATCAGCCAATAGCGACCTTTATTTTGGGTGTTTTTTGTGGTTTTACTTATGCTCTTCATCGAGTGCCTGTCATCAGAGGAGGTTGGCGACCTTTTCACCGAGCATATGTTCATGGTTTTCTAAGGGGAAAATAGTGTAGTAGGTCTCCAGGTCCTTCTACACCGCAGTTTTATATTGGAAGGAAGAGTCTTCGTATTGCTGCTTACATAGCTCTGGCGATTAGATCTGATACTCTTTCTGTAGCAAGCTATAGAAACAATAGCATTTCATGTCTACTACTAGGACGCTATTGGCTGGCTGCAATCTTAAAGTTTAAAGATGCATGTGTCTGACACTCGGTAATGGCGGGAGTCCTTCCAAACTTGCATAAGCTGTTCTTGGCTCGCGGCACCCGCTGGCTCTGACTGGGCGCACTGCAGTATTGGCTTATACCCTCAAGTTACTAACAAGACAGCAGTGACGTTCTCCTCGTTTAGATACTCGGATGCATAGGGGATGTGGTTTGGCAGGAGGGATCTTGCTATCCCTAGTGCCTGATTCGTTGGCTCGAGCGGAGACCTTTCATCCGAGGGTATCGAGCTGAGGGGACGTCGACGGGAGTCTGTGTGAAGTGACAGTTAAGGTTGACCGGTGTATCACAGGGCTCTAGGGTGTTGGAGCCATGCTATCCCGCCGTGCACTCAACTCAAAGTCGTCTAAGGTGCCGACCGCTTTGTCGTAATGCATTATATGTGCACTAGAAGCGTTTTGATTTCTCGAAATAGCAAGCTATAGAAACAATAGCATTTCACGCTCAGGGATACAGAATGGCAGCCATGCACAAGCAACAGAATGGGGAGAGCGGGGAGGGAAATTTGCCTATGTAAACAATGCAAAGGACGCTATTGGCTGGCTGCAAGTCGGTTGGAAGTTGTGTGTCGACGTGTGTAGAGGCCTTTAAGGTCTCGAGGTGCAGTTAGCCGTGATTGCGTCGCCCCTGCGGTCGTCAGGCGGACACGCGCCAGCGTTTGCGGTCGCCCCGAGACGCGCGTGGCCCTCCGCCCATAATCGATACGCCACCACACAATGGACAACCTATGCCGGCAACCGACTGTGCCCCTGTCAACAGCGATTGAGTCGTAATTCTTATTAGCTTTGTATACGTTTATGGCCGCGATTTATTCTGATTTTAGGGATGAACACAATCGTTTACTGTATACCATAGTTTCCCAAACTATTTTGTCCCGTCGACCCCTTGTCGAGTTTTCCTGTTTTTCGTCGACCCCCTGCCTTGCTAATATTGAATTTTTACAAATTCATCAACTTCAAGCATATTTTTGACATCTTATATAGAACAACTCAGTTTCATAAGGTTTACTGTACAGTGGGTTTAAAAATGGGTGGGTTAATTATACCTTTATTAATTAAAAACACACAAAATGCAAATATAGTAACATTCAAAAAATACTTAGTGGAATTCCATTTTGATATCTTAAATAGAATAAAATATATTAATTAAAAACGTACAAAAACTTCTACACTTCAGGGCTTCGATTCGTCACAAAGTACATAGGTACAATCTGTGTTCGGTGCATTATGACATTTACGAAATGTCTTAATTTTGGTGATGACCTGCTTAAATGGGATCCACTCTCGTAGAACCCCCATTTACAGTTCATGGACCCCCAATTTTATTTTTCGCAAGGCGAAATCGACCCCTGGGGGTCGATATTGACTACTTTGGGAACCTCTGCTGTATACAATCATTCCAACCCGAATGCGATATAAAATAACGATCGCTTGATCGAAGTTTTTGTAAGATTTTCAGTAAGTTCACTAGAATAGATTGTCATAACCAACTCGCTTCTCGGCTTCTAGAACTCTTTATGGAGATTTTTAGTTCGTGTCTAAGCAATGACAACGTTTAAGAGTAACTGTCAGTTTTTAGTTTGATTCTATACAAACACACTACGCAAACTACCCCTGAGTAGAGAAGGGAGGGGGGGGGGGCGTGACACATGCCGCCACTTATTTCCATCCAACATGGCCGGCCATTAGCGTTTCCGCTAATGTGTTTTGATGCGGGAAAGTCGGGCGTTTCCGGGGCCGCGACCTGCGGAGTGCGCGGGAAGGATGCGTCCCAGCCGCGCTCCCCGCGACCTCCGCCCTCCCGAGTGCAGTGCAAATAGTGGAGGAAGTGCCGGGGAAGAAGAGGTCACCAGCCACGTGTGCCGTGACACGTTTGACTGATGTTTGGATAGTTAAAAATATTTGTGCTCAAAAATGTCTATTTCTGTTGCAGTGAAATTAGATATATATGCGGTCATATTGTATTCCTTAATACTATTAAAAAAAACAGCTTTTCTCAATTATCGCCCAACACGCCTTTATTAACCGGAATATGAAAAGACTAGAAATGTAGCCCGTCATAAAATGAACGATGCAATAGTGTTTGTACATATGTTTGGCTGACAATTAGATGAATATTTGATTTCATTTTGTACACATATATTTTGAATGACCGGATATTAATTTCGAAAGCAAAGACATTCTAGGAAATATCACATTTCGTGTCACAAACAACGAATCACTTTCACTGCACTGTTCTTTATTAGATGCAGTCTTTATCACGTTCAATTGTGCTGTTCTTTTTGAATTACGTTTGCTGTGCTTAGACGGTGTTATTTTTTTAGGAGGCATTTTAAGTTATTAATTATGTGATTAATAATTTCTAACGCAACTAAAAAATAAAATTGGTACTTGTGTCAAGCTGACATAAACTAGAAATGTCTTAGAAGCATCATATTTTGTTTTTTTGTAAAAACTCTAAATTTGAAATTCTCGCTGTGAACAACAGAATCATATAATTCGTACATAAAGCATATTTGATAGTTTTATTTAATTACATAGTTTATGAATGAAAATATTATCCTATCGGCACAAAACTGCGAAAAAACTTACTGAACTTACGTGCAAAAAATTAGCGTTGTATCTTTTAAGATATTCTATAGAGAACCTAAAAATGAAACAAACACACACCCACCCACAATGGATATTATTATAGTAGATAACAAAATTATTTAAAAAAAAAATTAACAATCTCAGCGAAGTTTCGATCGAACAAACAGAATGCGGAAGGTACCAGGTGTTGTATGGGGTATAACGTTTCACCCCCGTGGCGTCCCTCAAAGTGGACACTGAGCACCCCGGGCAAGGGGCGGGGGCGGTCACGCAAGTAGGTGGGCGCTTACTTCCGGCGGAACAATGCACGTGCGGCTACTTAGTCTCGCACAGGACGCACGTGGCCGGCCTGCGTCTTGTGCGAGTGTGATTTACACTCTGAAGTCAACAATCACGACAATCTGACAACAACAAAAAAACTGCGTGTAAAGTTTAAACAATTTAAGTTAGAATACAAATCGAATTACTTGATAAAAGTGACTTTACTTTGATGAATAACTATTGTTACTTATTTTTGTAGAATTGTAGAAAAGACAATAATGTACATTTTTTCTTTGACGCTTTCAAGTAATTTAATTGCAAGCACCTTAGTTATTTAATTCAAAATGAATATAAAAAAGAGAATATACTAACCGTTACACACGCAGAGAAGCCTTGTAATGTAAGAAAGTAAGTAATAATACTGACATTTCCTAAGAGGATTGACCGGCTGTCTAATACGTAAGGGGGAGGGGGCGACCTGCCACCCCTCTCTTCCACCCCTCCCTGCCACCCAACGCCCCTAATTTGATTAGTGGAGGACTTAGCCGTCTCCTCCGTATGCAAAGTCTGCCCCCTGTTGACTCTGTGATCCTCGTAGCAGAGGTCCGCAGGCTTATGGATTTGAACCTGTTTGCATGTCATTTCTAATCGTCAATATGCGATATTCAATTAGGCGATTATCGAGCATTCAATATATTTGCATTTTTACTCATACATAGTAATTATAGTATGCTAACATTTGACGCAATTGAAACGACAAATAAAATGTTTAGACGTAACTTTCTATACTAATTGCACACATGAGTTTTATGTTGTTGATATGTCTCCATTTAAAACTGGCCTTATATGACTTTATAAAATCTGACTAGAGTCTAACTAGAACACTTTCTTAATATAATATTATTGCGTAAAGTTGCATTTCTTATTGGGTAAAATATTAAATTAAAGTTAATTTGGACATTGCATTCTATTGTATAAATCTTGTATCTTGCTTTGAAAAAAAATTGAAACCTTCTAGCATTAGTGAAATGTTTTTTTAACGTAAGCATAATGATCAGATCCGCAATCACCCATATTACAAAAACATTTCCGTTGAATCTATGGTCACATTTTTATGTCTGAATGAATTATTTTTACTGTTTTTAAATGGCGATCCCCCTGCGTGGATGTCGTTTTCTTCGCAGTTATTTCTTTTCTTATTATTTCAGTAATGTTTCAGGGGCTGGAGTGACGCAACCCTCCTCCTTATCCAAACGTAAAATATAAGACAAGTGTCAATAAAATTTATTCAAATGTCTTTTTTAAGGTTCCGTTTGAGATTCACCCTTCACTGCATCCAGATTTGATGCGGTGGCTATCGATAAAGATGATGTGAGGAACTATAAAAAGCTGGGGACAAGTTGAAAATATTTTCATAGCTTTTGCTTACTTACTTAAAGAAAAAAATGTGCACTAAAGATAAATTTCTCGTAATTTTTATCAAATATAGAAAGGGTTTAATTGTTCAAAGGTATTATAAGGTAACGCACAAAAAAAAAATGCATTAATTTTGACACAAATACTTGTGTTTATAAGCGTCAATATTTTTAGTGTAGAGTTGTTTATTTCGTATTTTAAAAATATATCTAAATATTTATAGTCTCTTAAACCATTTAGTTTAAATGGTTTATATTTATATGTGTATTTTAAATTTATTTTTATATACATTATAGCATTAATTATACATTACATCTATCGACCGTACCAATACTGGTATATTATATTTTGCTGTTTTTTTCTAGAAAACGTATAAGTAAACGATAAATGAATTTTGATATTAATTTGCTCTGAAACATCCACTAAATTTATAATTATGATTTTTTCATACTATACCTAAAAACATGCACATGTAATTCTAGTACCTATTTTTATATTTCATGTTCATGATAAATCATAGAAATGGTATTTTTGTATTGTTTTATTTGAAAACAAACTTTATGCCAAATGCTAGAACTTTACTTTGTGTCGAAAAAGCACAAAAAAACGAACGGTCAGAGAACTCGTCGCAGTTCGGTTATTCCAAATTTTGACAACGGCTTTTAGAAATTTTCACTTTGAACGAAAACAATGAACGAAACAAACACATACTTTAAAAAAAAAAAAAAAAACGAGAATGACAATAGCGTAATAATTATAACAAAAAAAAAGCTTGTTCATTATATTTGTGTAAACATAAAACAGAAATATATTATTGTAAAAAAACATTTAATTTTATCCAGCTCTTGGTAATATTTTATTTTTGTAATGTATCGGGTAAAACGTTTAAAAATAGCGAAAAAAAAATTAAAAAGGATGCATCGGCCGGGAATCGAACCCGGGCCGCCCGCGTGGCAGGCGAGCATTCTACCACTGAACCACCGATGCTCGTACACACACCGAGTAATTCTAAAGTTTCGTCATTGAAAGTGTAATTTTTTTCGTCACGATTCGAGTCACGATTTTACATTTGGTTGATTTATCAATCATAATCATTTACGCTGATTTTCTGTTTTTTTATAATATGTATCGCTTTATATGTATGTGGTGTATTGAGCAGACTTATTCTGAAATTCATCAAACGTCTTTTATTGCTATATTTATTTTTTGATTGAATATATTTTACATACAAGACTTATCTTTATATTACCTGACAATTGAGTAATACAATCAAAATCAAAAAAAAATCATGTGTCAAAATAGTTTTTAAAAAATTCTTGTATGTTGATAAAATAATATTTTTTTTGGAATTCCTTTTATTTGGTAATTAGCCGCCATAATTGACCGGCAGCGGAGCAAGTAAAATGAAAAGTATGAATAATTAATCGGGGCCCCGGGCGCGAGGAGTCAGCCCGCTCCGGGCTGACCCGCGGCCCGTCACTCACGGGGATTGGATTCAATCACTGCTGCCCCGATCAATCAGCCTCCCGCTCGAGCAGCACCTGCACCGGCGCGCACCTGACGCCTGCCTCGGCATCATCAATCCTGAATTGCATGTTCATTTAAAGCCGTACGCAAATCGCATTAGACCCCTTGCGCACTGACCAGCCAAAGTGCACTAAACAGTCATTCTAACTTATCGGTCGTTGTCTATAGCAATGCTGGAGACGTAACACCTCGGAAAAAAACATCTGATGCTTTGTGCAGCTGACACCGCTCACTCATACAGAGTAGTGTCATTGTGGATTTAATATATGAAAAAGAGAGTGTTTGATTTAAATAGTTGTCACTACACTATAGCGGTAAATTTAAACGAGTTAAGTATTTATATATTATTATGCTTCATCTTGTTTTTCGGTTGCCTCTTCTCAAAGTAGGTTGGCGTCTATTTCACTGAGCATATATTTATGCTGAGGCAGTATTCATGGTTTTTTTTAAAGGAAAATAGTGTAGTGGGTCCATATTAGAAGGAAAAGTATGCTTCATAGCAAAGTTGAATATTCTTAATTTTGGTAAAATATCATTTTTATTTTTAGTAAATGTAAAAAGTACTTTGGAGTCTATTCTGTAGTTTTTCTGTTTGATACTGCATATAAAACCAAGAACGCACTTATCAAGCAAAAGCTTTAAAGTAGACCGGTGTTTAAATTGCATTGACTTCACGCATGATCTAAATTGCTGATATATGGTGCTACTCTCTTAATTATATAATGATAAAAATAATTATATATTCACCTTAGTCAACCACATTGTTAAAAAATAAAAATCAATTTTTTTTTTCTTACTTCTATGTCTACGATTATTCAACGAGTGTAATATTTGTTTTCTATTGGGAGATAGCCATAAAAATAGAATCTCTTTCTTGATACGAAATACTTATATATCTTATGGGTTTGATAATACCAGGAGACATGCTCTGATCGGTTTGAATATTGGAAGTCTACTGCGCATGAAAGCCTGCTTGATTTATGGGCATTCCGTGCATCTTTCTCAAGCCTTTTTCACGATTCGCCGTTCCGAAATTAGAAGTTTTCCAGCCGGGGGAGGGTTCAAAGGTGACGCCTCGGCCAATGGCGGGGCGCCGGGACGCCATGACCCCGTGACCCCTCCCCCGCGCCTGAAAGGGATGCACAAGCGACGCGCACTCGGGCTGAAAGAGGACGCAAGAGTAAATTAATGCGCACCTTCGTATTTACTCACCATTAATAGGTATTTTTGAAAATACTTAATGTTAGATTTGTTAAAATAAAAAATAAAAACTATATAGCATACGCTTTGAGGTTTTTATTTAAATCAATATATTATTAATCCGGAATCTTCAGATTTGACAAGTGGACATAAATTAACGTACAATTGCTGTCATTAGACGGACATTTCTCCGGCTTTATCTTTACGTAAAACTATACGTTAGTATTAAAATATTTTTGAAATTTTTGGGACAAAGTGGTGTTGTTGTGATGCCAAGTAATCTGCAAAGTGTGTATAAAGTGGTTCAAGTTTTTATAGGAAACGATTTATTTGACTACATGCAAATCGAAGAGTGTATAGACTAGATAGAGTACCCACTTAAAGTGTGTTTATAAGTATCTTCTACACTTTTTTACAAGTATCGTAAGTCAAGATATGAATAGTAATATCTATCAAATTTCGTACGTAAATAAAAAATATTTTATTTATAATTTTTTAAACTAATCTTGTTGGAATCCATTGACTAAACTCGTTCACTATTTCAGATTAGAATTAAAGTTCTAATAGAAGACTTCTTTAATGTAGCAACATTAACGTGTTCTTAGATCTATTGCAATTTATTGTTAAAATTGATGAGTTAATCCGGATTCTTGGGTGTCGTGCTATTTGGGGTACTGAGACTATGTTCAGAGACTTTCACATCAGAGTATTATATACCCCAAGCGGCATAATACCCAAAACACCGGATCAACTCATAACAACATACCAATGGCTGCAAAGACCTACGAATATACCTGAAACATGCGTATTTAAATTATAGCAAACACCTGATGCAAATGTAGTTTTCTTATTTTTATCATGTTCAAAATTAGTTATAAATGATTTTTTTTTATTTTGCAAATGTATCTTCTTATTTAAAAATATTCATTCGTGATTGTAATATTTATTCAGTGTACACTAATTTAAAAAATAAAGCAAGCAGTACCTATAAGCATGGGTAGGTACAAAAACATGTTTCCATTCAACAACCCTCAAAATCCCCAAATAACTCGAGTAATCCATTTCCTACCCCGTTGTAAGCGGAGAGCTTTCCTCGAGTAGGCTTCGATCGATGTCCGGGGAGATGGGGGCGGGGGAGTGCCTTATCCCGGCCACGGCGCCGTAAACCTTTTACGTTAGGAGATACAGCCTGCGAGAGACATTCTCTACGCTGTGTCGTTTGACGTTAACGTAACGGAAGAAAACTCGCCTTTTTGTGCGGCTTTTTATATCGGAAATTAAATTACGGCGTTACCGGAAGTCAAAAGAGCTTTTTACCTTTTGTTAAAGAATTTTAGCTTATGTATGCTGTTGGTTTTTATTATTTTACACACAAAAATTGAATTGGATTTAAAACATACTACACACAATGTATAGTATATATTTACGTAACACAATATGTTAGATAATCAATTAGTTCATGAAACGACGAAGAAAAATCACATGTAAATCAAATAACAATAGCTTATTAAATTCAAATATGAAATATTATATCATTATTCTTACTGTAGAAAAATAATCGTCTGTCCATTATAGTATCGATTGAATAATAAATACATTGAAGAGATTGTTTTAAAATATAATAGATATTAACTTTTGCACTCGTCACAATTATTTTCTTTACAAATATTTTAATGCAAGATATATTAAACTCTAATTTTCTAGCAGAATTTACTAATGATCTGACGTTTTTTTATACATAGATAAAACTGTATTTTTTTATATGCATATCATACCAGCGTCTTCGTTGTAAGAACGTGACATGAAGAGAAAAACTCTATTTCATAAATCATCATGCGGATATTCCTAACAATTCACACTTGCATTAAAATGCGTGCATTCAATGCAATCACCGCTATCTACAAACGCGAGCGTTTCTCTCGGAATCCACAATCGTCTTTCCAGGAATTGGGAAGAGTCGCGGGGTGTAAAATTTGAATTTATTTAAATGTCCGGGACAATAGCGGAGCAGCCCCGTCAGTTCTCACGGGTCAGGGGCTGACCCTCGGCCGGAGGAGACGGACAATGCGGAGCTTCATAAATCTGCGCGGACCCTACCTGCGATCGACCTCAAGGCGATTTGCATTTTTATTACTGCGCTTTTATGCAGCTTTCTGCATTATATATTTCTGTTTTCGTGCACCTTTAAAACTCATTCTTAATTATTATACATGGAAAGAAAAAAACGCGACACGTTCAACGTCAGTATGAATTGTCTCTTGAGCTGAAATGAACGGTGATTTTATTCGTAAATTCACATTATATAATATAAATCACTATTCCCAGTATTTGAGACAAATCGTACGCAGATTAGTGCGCAAGAATTAGGAACGTGGGGACTTGTGAATGTCTTGTCATACGTGTTATTATTTGAATATATATACTGAAAAAAAACCAAGGGGTGAAAGAATTGAGTAATTTTATTTTGATACAGTCAGATAATAATAGTTGCACCTGTGAATTGTCTGGGAATCTGATTTACAATTGAATCATGAAGGGGTGAATCTTGTAGATCAGGTTAGGTGGTCCAGGGGATGTTGATCTTGTGACGTTACGGGTTAAGTAGCTTCTATTGTGACCTCTTGAACTTTGACCAGAGAGAGCACGCGATCAGATTAGTTTATGCAAATGGTACATCAGAGAAACAGAGCTTTCTTTTATTTAAATTTATTTTTTCACCACATAATATTATACATATTGTTCGTTTGATTTATATGAAATCAAGGTGAGTAGAGATGTTTTGAAGAAGTCAGACATTGGGCGGAGCTCTCGATACAGATAAGTATGATTCGAATCGATCCGAGAGGCAATGCCGCTGCTGTGTCTCTCCTGGAACGTTCCTCCGAGGAGTAAAAATAAACTGGAGGGTGATAAAGAGCGGCGGTAAAGAAGGCAGATATGGCCAATAAAGATAAGGCAGCGGCGAAGCGTGCATTAACGTGACCACTCGGCGCTTATCTTAAAGGGTGCGATACCGGCCCGGCCCCGCCCGAGTGCCGGCTAACCTCCGGCAACAAACAACCTGCCTGCTGTAAGAAAGCCTTAGTGCTTTTTAACATCATGCAATGATAATAATTCAATATTAAATTAATCCGCATTAAATTTTCGATGCGCCGTTGCCTATGCAACTTGCATAGGTATATTGAATACTTGGACAATGACATCGTAAAAATTAGCAAAAGGCGGTTGGTATCGGTTCAATCCTCACTTGTGCCTCAAACGCTTATTTAAATGATTTCAAGTATGAATTGATAACCTTGTAGCAAATAAAATTTATCAATAGCCTTCGGCCGTGTGCTTTTGTCCCTGAAGACGATTCAGTACCGAGATCGCAACTTAAAACCACTACGCAGCAAAACACTCAAGAAACCCCAATGTCATTTTATAACAACGCCTACATGCACGTTTCGGATTATATAGGCATTTACTATTTCTAATATACTAGCAACAACTATAGTGAATATGATCGTTCATAAGGTTTTTACGAAGTCATTGTTATATTTTATCTCTGATACTTTAATGGTATCGACACTGATGAGTTTTTTTTAATCTGGGACATTATATTTGTGTATGTCCGATGGGTTCTGACATGTTTTATTATTTTTTAACAAAAATGTAACTTCAGTTAAATGTGATACATATTTTAATAATTTTGTACACAGTACAAATATCTGATTTTTGCATTTTTGTCTCATCCACCTTTATTATCTTAAATCACGAACCTAAGAAACGTAATTATAAATATGTCATTATATGCAATGAATAGCATAATATTGTCATTGTTGTATAAAATAATTCATTTTACCGTATTGACGGTGTCTCGATGCATCTAATGCAATGTTCTCGTTGTATCAAGCCTAGGATGTCACAGAGAGATTAGGATCTGAGTTGTCAGTATAGCCTCTTCGGAGTCTTTCACGTGGGAAAGGTCCCAAAGGATGTGGGAAGATCCATGCCGGTGCATGAAGAGACCCGGTTAACAAGACAATCACGTCTTTAACTACTCTGTACTGTAATTAAGACGAAGAACAATAAAACAGACTGTGTGTGGTATGAAGCTCGGGCTTTTCTCCTTATCTCCGAGTCCAATTTATTTACCAGCTTCCTTACACATCTTATCAGATTTGTAGTACATTTCATAAAACCCCCTTTATGAAATTGTTTGAATAAATAAAAATTACAACATCCGTCGTTCTGCAGAGGTAGTTCAATAGAGAGTTTGGACGATATCTATTTGTATGAGGTCAGGTTGGGTTCAAATCTCAGACCGCCGTTGCATTCATCGGCACACACATATAATACAACAATGTGCACATGTATACATACACATTTAAGCGTATATATTATGTTTATATAAACACAGAAGTACTTATGTAACATTTCAAATTAAATAATTTTATATTAACTCAAATTTACTGAGATATTTTTTCGATTAAGGGTTAATATTTTTCGTAAAAATTCACTGTGGTTGAGTGTTTTTGAGTGAAAGTTTTTGTCTTTTGTAAAAACCGTTAAAACTTTAACAAATAATAAATACCAAGAGTTTATTAATTGTAATTATTTTTAAGTTATTTAGTTTGAAATATTATGTCAGTAGTTCAATGTTTATATGAACAGAATATATAATCTGAAACAACCCTCGGGCTTATAAAAGTATTATGTAATTTAGATATTTGAAATTATGATATATTTTTGGTGTTTCTAAATGCGCAATGTCAAGCATTGCCAGAAATCTAGGGTGATTCCGGTTAGTGAAAGAGAAGAACTTAATGGACAGAAAAAATAAACCTAAAAAGATCGGAAGCCCAAATGGTTTCTTGCGTTTTACACCGCATTATCCTAGCGGTTCGCTTTTTTGTCATTAATATAAAGAATACGTTTGCCTCGCTGGTTTTTGTACTAATCCTGGTAACGGGGATATTTTTATGCATTTGACCAGTGGCGTCTCATAAAAAAATATAATTTTACTTTATAAAATATAACTTTTAAAGCATTCTAAATTATTATGCAATAATTTTAAGTGTAAAAGTAAGCCAGCAGCAAAATAATTTTCTAAGTTTATTATTATCAGTTTGTTGAAAATATTTTTTTAAATTTGTGCTTAAAAATAAATATTATGAAATAAAAAGCCGATTATAAATATTTGCAACATCACTACTTGGATAAAAAATCAAATTATGAAATAATGGAAATGAGAATACATATCAAAATATTATAGAACTTCTGTATTTATTAACTATTTTTTATACAATCATTTATATAAAAATATAATAACTATTTTAATGAAATTAAAACAAGAACCAGTTTAAATAACTACAATTCTCCGCTATTTGATTTAAAGTTAGTTATTTTATAATAGTAATCACCAGCCCGCTACTGGGTCGGGATCAAAGTTTAATGGAAAACAACAGGAAGTGATTTTCATGCAAATATGTTTTAAAATAGATTAACCAGAGGAAGCATCGGCTAACGGCTCGTGGCGAGGGGAGCGACAAAAAAATAAAACACTTTTTAAACCAAAACGTCCATGCTGAGCCTTGTTTATTTTGCTTGGAAGTCATAATGATTCCAGAATATTCTAATGAGTGACGTTTACAGTGTGCCCGGGGAGCGCTAAGCTTTTTGTAATACCTTGTGTTTATGGAGTTCAATTAGACGATACGCGAGATATATATATTTTTAATAGAGTATAAATATTTTAAATGAAGGGTTCACGCAACATAGGGCAACATATTAAACCCATGAAATAGTTTTACATATATGAGATTCGAACCGTTGCGTATCTGGTTGGTGCATTGGTGCTTTAAAGAGAGGGGAAAAAAATACAATAAAATTTTTGATATTCATTTAATGCCATTTAGTGCCATTATCGATAATCAAAAATCCCCACTTAGCACTTTTGGTTACTGTAATATACATAAAAAATATATGTGAATAATTCATATATAAAATAATAATCATTTATTTGCGTTCCCAAAATTCGCCTCCTTTATGAAATATTTAACTATGGTTCATATATAATAAATATTTTTACTAGTTTCGTATCCATGAAAAATATAGTTTTAAAATTCCAACAGCACTTTTCAAATACTGAAGATATAAAAAAATAATTAAGCCTTAAATTATAAATCAATAAATTCTAACCTGCTTGCTTTTCATTGCAAAAAAATTCGTTTGAAAAATCATCAAAGTGTTTTAAAGTCTCTGTTTTACTCGAAACTCATTGAACGCCAGAATGTATAAAAAGACGCAAAGATAAATACTTTCTATGTCATCGACTATGCGCGGTATACTAAAAACAATCGTAAATTACGGACAAAAAAAGAGGAGAACGCGCGCCAGACGAAAATACTTCCTATTATTGGGAAGCGAAGTTAAAATTCCCGTTCTGCGGTCGTTTTTTGTAACAAAAAGTAACCGAGGCCTGTCCAGGGGGAATTCATGGAGCATATTTTGTTAAATGAGGAAAAAATAGCCCCGAAAGCTTCGTGTTATTTTTTAAAACAAAGGTATTATGCCGGGGACTCTGAGGGTTTTGATTTCACTTTGGCTTTTTGACAGATGCGCAGCTCGGAGACTTGAGGAATATGGATTACGCTCGCGGGATTATTAGGGATTTCCGACACTTAAAATGCTTTCGCTCAAATAAACTCTGCTGTTAAGTAGCCATGTTTTTTATTTTCTTTTTGGGGAATAAAATAAATCTTCTGTGCCTATGGCTTCGTTGTTATGACGCTGGCTTTAATGGCATCGCTCAGATGTATTTCCGTAATTATCTTGTGTTTCCTATTTAAATAAAAATAGTGTGATATCAGTTTTCACAGTCTGTTAAAATAATAATCTTTCCAGGTTTTTCACTAAAAATCAATTTAACTCTATTTCTACAATTATCACAGACGTAATATGCAATATCAGTAAGATCAATAAAAAGAGTTTTTTGTAGTGACGGGAAAGATTCAAAGAAGTTCAGTTTTAATATACATGTTTCGAATTCGTAAGCTAAAAATAAACACAGACGACTTGTTTATCCGTAGTGAATAAAATTATAAACTGTAGCCTTTTATTGTATCAATATTATATTTCTAACAATAAAACTGCACCTGCGCAGGTGCAACGTCTGATTCTGGAAACAGCAACGGTGACCTTTCAAGCATATTAGAAGTGTTATTTATTTGACCGACATTTTGATTCACAAATTTAAATAAATATACCATATTTTTGCCACAAAAAATCACCTTACAAACAAATTTAATTTAAGTACATATAAAAAAGCAAAGAGCAAACAAAAAAAAAACAAGGAAAGAGAGTGACAGTAATTTTAATTAAAATGTTTTTTTAGAATATCTTAATTATTATTTGGTTTTTTTTTTGATAAATCTGCTTAGCAAAACAAATAAATTAATCGTAATGTTATTTCTTTCAAAACCAAGCAGTTATCGTGTTACTGACTTTTTTTACTTTTGGTGCAGCCAAGTCTTTTTTGCAAAATAATTCTTAGTGTGTCAGTGAACAAAATCAATGTATTATCAACCATTTTAATTTATAAATTATAGGTCCAAATTGAAAATGCGAACATTCAAATTCAATGCCGAAATTAAAATTTACACAAAATATCCAAACAATCGCTTGGCTCAACGGAATTTCACGGAATATTCCTAGAATTTATTTACCTGGATATTACCTTCGTATGTAAATACCGGCTTACTTTATGCATCCAAATGATTTATCGAGTCTCATTGTCCAGTGCGGGTCAGAAATCTTGACCCGTGAGAATGTGAATGCATAGACAAGCGTTCGGACCTCAGCCGGAGCATAATGCATCTATACCTGGTTATATTTATATGCATTTCTGGGTGCACCTTAATTATCATTGTTGTCCACCGGGCACTTGCGACCGTATTCAAATGACGAAATTTGAAATTCTATGAGCGAAATTGTTTAAATGTTAATGCCGAGTTGTTTACTGATATTGACGGCGTGGTGATGCCTGTTGTGCGATATGATGGAGTGATATCGGATTCTCGGCTTTAGACTGGTTATTCAAATATGTTTTGTGATATAAATCGCCACTTAATTGTTGTTTTACAATCACAGTCCCAAAAAAAACTTTTACAAAAGAATACCAATTAACACTTAGTTTTGTTAATATGATTCATGTCTCGAGAGATTTAACATTGCTTTAAGTATTGTGTATTGCTTTTATTGCAATATCACATGGCATATTCAATACAAATACAAATCTTCTTAAACCAAAATGAGACAATACTTTAAATATACATTAGCAGATATTTTATTTACGAACGAAACTTTTTATGTTTTATTTTTGAAAAAATATATTTTACTATATTATCTATATTTTAAAGGAATGCTTCAAATTTCAAGTTTTTTTTAATCATGCTAACATTTTATAATTGTACAGCAATCTTAAAATGACTTATCCACTTATTTCATATTTCAGTGTGATAGATAATATTAAAAATAAATCTTTCAAGAATATTAAAAAAAAAAAAACTATGTCCACTTCTCCAAACCTCGCTGTTCAAACAATATCACCGATTCTTCCCCTTGAAAGCAAATATCATTTCCTCGGAAATCACCATATTCATAAAGATGACGTTCTTGCGTCCAGTTCTGGTCAGTCAACCCCAAAGCGGATTTAAGGGTGAGCGGTAGGTACAACCTACTACCTACTACCCCTATATATCATCCCTTTCAAACCCCGACTCTTTACGACGGAACCTCGCGGCTTACTGAGATCTGCGGACAATATGTCGTGAATGGTTGGGATATGTGAAAAGCGCCTGGACTTGCATTGATGGAATAAAAATGATAAGAGATTCCGCTTTTATGTAGATTGTACATCGATCATTCCAGAAAACGCATGTGTCTAGAAATTTCTCCACCCAAAATATTTTATTTATTTACTTATTAATAAAGCATTGATTTATATACCATAATACATTTTATCAGCTATTTATAATAAAATAATATTTTTCAGAATTACACAAACCAGATTACATTATATAGAGATTACACATTACTGAACTAAGGGATACATTAAATGACTACTATTTTATTGGATTTTAAGACCATTGTCACTAGTTTTGGATTGTGTAGATACTGGGACCATACTCAGGAATTAGATTAGGAATTTCTAAAACCATCTTAAAGCAATGGCTGCAAAAACCTACGAACACATTTAGCTGTAATAATTTTTTTACATTTTATAAAACTTTTAAATAAGCCGATACATCCATCTGCAGCTATAAATCAGTTTTCATAATATCAATAAAAAAAAACTAAGTATTACGTGAGAGAAATTCTAAAGTGTTATTTATAAGAAAGGAAAGCTCCATCAATTTCTGTATTATGAACACATCAGCTTTGATGGTTTCCAATAAATAAAGATACACAAACCGCAAAAAGCCGTCCGTGTCTGAAAAAATATGAAATCACTTTCTGAAACACCCCCAAGGCTCTCGACGGCGAAACAAGGGGGGGTTGGTCAGGGCCGGCCCGTGATTTATCTGCCCACTTAACGTGCGCGGCCAGGGTCGGCTGCGCTGTGCGCCCCTGTTTGCTATGCAAATGTCGTCCGCGACCCACCCCTTCTCGACCTCTGCTCCCCGCGGACAATCGGTGATATTGCTTGGAGATGTATCGCAATTTTTTTTTCAGGAGTTGCTTCATTTTTGAGTACTTCATATTTTGAAGAATTTTGCATCAGATGTTTTTTTTAACATTTTAAATTTAAAAAAAAATTCAATTTATTTAAGCTGGGATGTCATTGTTTGTGGATGTAGTTCAATCTACATCCGATACGTCAATCTATAATCTGGCCCCTGTTTGCTTTGCAAATGTCGTCCGCGACCCACCCCTTCTCGACCTCTGCTCCTCGCGGACAATCGGTGATATTTCTTGAAGATGTATCGCATTTTTTTTGCAGGAGTTACTTCATTTTTAAGTACTTCATATTTTGAAGAATTTTGCATCAGATGTTTTTCTTACCATTTAAAATTTAAATAAAAAATTAAAATTATTTGAGCTAGGATGTCTAATGTTTGTGAATGTACGAGTAGTTCAAAAAAATCGGTAAGAAGCCTTAATGCAACGTGCATATAGTGATTATTATCATATTGTTGAGGGACAAAGCATTTGATTGGTGAAGATCCATTATTATAATGATAAAAGTAGCTTTGTATTTTGTCTTCACTTTGAGTTTATTATATTTATTTGCATGACTAGTTTCGACCAAATAGACTGGGTCATCAGCAGGTGCATAACTAAATTATGTTTAGTTATGCATCTGACTACTTTTATCATTATAATATATATGATTATTATCATTTTTGCAAATCAACTATTTAAATTCACAAAATGCATATCAAGGTCATCAATGAACTCTTTCAATATTTCTAGAAGCACATATATATATATATATATATATATATATAGTTTAAAAAAATATTTATGCTACGACTAACTAGGTGGTCTGTGAAAATTTAAATAATGTAAAATTCACGCTCCAGTGCTCTCAGCTAGGAGACGTCACGGCAGCTTATCTTTATATTATTCCCTCCGTGTTCCTTTTGTGTTTCCCGAGCTCCACAGAAGAATCAAAATCGATCCAAATGCATAAAATAATCTCATAAATATTGCGTCAATAGGGAGCGGTCAGCGGCAGGTGAGCAGTGGCGGCTCGCGGGGGGCCCGGGGGATTAATTCAAACTACGGTGTATATATTAATGTTTTGTCAAAGCAAAAGATATATACAAAATATATAATACATACTACACAAAATGTTTTTTAAAAATTAGTTTTATCTTCTGTAATTGAAGCAAATGTTTCGCTTACTGATTATGTGATAAAAATATTTTATAGAATTTTTTTTATGTAATAAAGCTGTTACTATTATTAGTTGCAATTTGTTTGCAACATATTAATAAAATGTTATCAAATAAAAGTATTAACAATATTATTTCAGTTATCTTAAATACGACGGTATTTTAACGGTGTTCTAATGTGTAAGCATTTAGTTTGAATGTTTTTAAAAAAATCAAAACATTTCTTTGAACTGCCTAATATAAAACGTAGAACTTCAACTAAAAATACTACCGTTTAATTTTTTTTTAATAAATAGTAGAAAATCCCGTTTAAACTGCGCTCACAGACGTCACTGCGACAAAATGCATTCGCAGAAAATAATTGCCTTGGCCCCTTTCCCTCATTGTGCCCGCTGCGCGTATTCAAAATACGTGTCACCCCACAAGACAAGGCACCAACTGCGCCGCCATTGTGCAGCAGTGCCTTCCATAAATAACAGCAAACTGCAACTTCCGGCTAACTGCGCTTCCCATGACCGTTTCTTAATCTCTGATATATGCGAAATCGCACAAAATCGGACAGCCGCCCGATATTAAAATATCACCGAATCGGTGACAATCGGACCCATTTCGGTTGGCCGGACGAATTATGCAAATCAGATTTGAAATTAAGCCAAGCGTGAGCCTCGGACGGAGGTCACGTCGGGTGCACCGAGTCTTGTCAAGGCACTTCTTTTGTCACCATCCATGGTGACAAAAGTCCACATGCGAATTTGTTGATTTTTTTGCAAGGGCGTGATGATGAAAATAACATTGTACGCGTATTTCTATTCCAAACTTGTTTTTTGTACTTTTATTTATTGCTAATCAATTTGTTGAGTGCGCATGTAGAATAAGAATACACATTTTTTATCATTGCATTTTTATGTTTCCTGTAGGAATATATTAATATGAGAATACATATTTTTTTCGTGTGTTTGCCGCGATTAAATTTTTCATGTTTTTAATTCTTTTAAACTTTAACTCATTCGAGATTATCATTATTAGTATGAATGGCAGAGTTTTGAATACCGTTATTTATATTAAAGTTTAAAGAGTTTATTTACAGATTAAGTTAGTACACATTTAATATAAATATAGTATCAGGAGTTAAGTGCTTTTAAAATTTATCCACTCATGTTTGAAAAAGGCATCTCATGATTCGTATGAAACTGTTTACCCGATCACAAGGCGGTTCAGTTCAAAAGTTGAATGCGCGTCCATTTAGTTATGTAATCCTAATTAATTGATTTAAGCCAGTATTATCGAATGTTCGTTTAAGCTTAAGTTATTTCATACATTTATTTTTTATTAACACGTTTTATATACTCAACCATTTATATTTTTTTGAAAACATTTATATTAATATAATTGTTTTAAATTAATCCTTGTGCATTGGTTAAAGTCGAAATAAGGTCTTATTTACTAGAATTTTTATTTTAATAGTGTTCACTATTAAACTATCGTAAGCCATAGTTATTGTAGTTACTGCTAATTTCTACAAAGAATTAGTAATAATTTATTCATTTGTTAAAAGTTTATATTCTTCAGCTTGTTTCAGTGTATTTCAGCTTCTTGTAAAGAGGGTACAAATATATATATTTATATATATATATAATTAAGGCGCCATATCGGGATATTTCTTAATTTATGTGATATCATATAATGTTTTAAAATGTCAATTAAATTAATTTAGCTATATTATAATCGTTCTAATGTATTTAAGTCATGTGGTTTACGCTGAGGCTGAAATACACATTTTCACAAATAGCTTCAAGAGTTTGCTTTGTACTAATAAATACGTTTGATATATCAAGTACTAATTTATGCAGCTTGCCCAATTTACTACACCATTAGTCTCTAGTCTTTTATGCTCACAAAGCTGGGGTATTTTTTCAATTGAAATATTACCGGAGTATACAATTACTATCGGTAGCGCAGATCACCCGCGCTGGTGTATCAAAGGCACGAGAGGGCCTAAAAAATAATGATTGGTTTCGTATGAAGCATCGCATTGCGGCCAATCCTCTTATCAGATGCTCTCCATGATAAAAGATCGCACCGCAACTGCCGCCTTGTGGCCTGAGGTTATAGACTATTTATTATTCTGTATGCTGCGGTGCGGCTGCAATGCGCTGTGACCGATTTTTTTTTATAAAAAAAAAAAAAAAATTATAATATTGCAAGTTTGAAATTACGGTACATGGAAATAACAATTTTTATTCAAATCAGTAAATATTTTTAGAAAACGATGAAAAAGCGTTGTATTGTAACGTAAAGAGAAGTAGGTGAATATTTTCATATACTATGTGTGATTAATGTATGTTAATTATCTTGCAAATAAAAAAACGATTTAAAGATATTTTCCAATACTCATAAATCGTCTCCATTTCCTTTTCAATATTATCAACCATAATACTGTGTATTAATAATCAAATTTTATTTAAAAAATCAGACGTTTATCTTCATATTTCACATCCATATTATATAACGTAAAAATACGTATAAATATTTTTTATAACGATATGGTTATAGCTTTAAAATTCATATATTAATTATTGAATTAATTAAAATGACAATGTGATATCGGTTTTATTTTGTAAATGTAAACTTAGTCTCATTACTTTCATAGCAGATAACAGAAACTATGATTTCCTTTGATCCTTTGGTCTTCTCGTGTTACACTGGCAGGCCAATGCAATTTTTTTTGTATGCACATTTATTTGATATTAGGTGGGTCGGCGAGATTGCTATCGGGAACGCGTGGCAAGAGTTCTCTGTTGATTAATTTATTCAAACGACCCCCTAATTTATATATATATATATATATATATAAAAATTTATAGTAAAATGTCTTTTAATTATTGAACAATTATTTTTAAACAAAACGTTGAGCATAACTTCTCATTATTGTTTAATACATCATATTTTGTTAATACAAAAGTTAATCCTGTAAACGTAATGGATGTCAGGTTTATTTTTAATTTATAAGGTCGAATTTATAAAATGACGTGAGAACGAAAAATATTTCATGCTACCAAGAAATGCTAGTTGCTTTATTGCATTTCAAGATATACTGTTTGATTATCAAGTCATTATATACGTATTTGCAGGGTTGTAAACCGTTTGGTACGAATTTGTTGAATTAATTAGTACACATTGACACATAAAGAGATGGGAATCCTACCATTGTCAAAAGAAGTTCCATGTTGATGTGTTAAGAAAATACACGCAGAAGTAGAATGCATACAATAGGCACTGTGGGAAAGACACGTTTCTTTAGCTTGGACTTATGATGGTTGCTTGTATATTTATAAATAATATAGGAACTTAAAGTAAATGTGATAATACATAACATTGTTTTAAAATTCTTCAGAACCCTTTTTTTATAATTAGATTATATTCGAGCGTGAACCTTGATATCATTAATAAGCACCTCATCGTGTCTAAGTCATTAATTTATCTTCTTCTTCTGATGCCTTTCCTCGTAGGAGATTGGTGACCATTTCATCCTGAGTCAGTATCACTAAATCGGCTGTACTTCTAACATAAACTTGCAATCCCTCTTTTTCCTTAGATTTTTCCTTGGACAATCAGTTGTAGTATGCTATATTTACTGTTACAAAAAATGTGGCCTTAATTGGAGACCTTCCGCTTCTTTACCAACCTCTTTTTTTTGTATTTTAAGTATTATAAGGATTTTCCTATTTAGTCACATTTCAGCATTTGAATGTCCAAGCTTCAACTCTATAAACTGAGACTACATAACACTTGATAAATCTGCAGCGAGATTTCAGTGTTTTATATTTTGAGCATAGTTATTAAACATACTGCGTGCTGTCTCAATTCACACTTTAATTTTCTGGTCAGGATCCCTGTTCTCATTCAACCAGTTACTCTCTTCTACAACAAGTCTCTCTCATTAATTTATAACAAGCTGTAAAACAATTCCAACAGAATACTTCAAAGCCTCCTTAGCGCAATCACACCTGTAGAAGATAACACTTTCCTCAATTACCTGTTCCATCAATCTCAGTACAATTGGCTTGATAACTCAAATATCGCGTCCATCCATCAATCGGGTGTTGGGACAGGCGGCCCGTGCACTCCGAGCCCCGCAGTGATGATCCATTGTCGTCTAGTTACGGGCTTCTTTGGGACCTGTCCGCATTAACGATTTCACGGCTTGTATGCGGATAATACAAGTTTGATTATTACTAACTGGCTATGATGAATGTGTTGTCAGACTCCGATTCTAAATAAATGGGATGTAATTCGTTAGCCGTAACATATTTGACTAAAAAATCAAATCGTATTTTAAATAATGGAGATTATTACGGTCTATGAAACGTACTCCGTACTGGGATAAAAAATAGATTATCTTTTTATTGTGTGGTGGTTGATATCTGATTACGTAGATGATTTATGCTGTCTTTTGATGGGTAATCAAGTGGAATTTTAATGTTTAAGAGACGCATGTATATTTTTTTACTATTTTTAAGAGTACGTTACGTCAAATATATTGAAAACGGTTTTTTTATTTCATAAAAAATATCTAGGTACTTCGAACAGCAAAGCATTTTGTATCATATTATTAATGGTAATATAGACTTATATTGACACATAAAACCTTTAAATTATCAATCGATTGAAACAAATAAAATACACATAGTAAAAGTATAATATAATTAATAATTTTTCAAAATATAAATACAGATTTCTGAACATTTAAATAAAGTAGACACAAATCATAATAGTATAATATTTAGAAACATCTAAATAATTTATCAGTTTTAATGAATAGAAAACAGCTAAAAGTTTAAGACGGATTATAAAGTAACGCATTGGTCCGATAATAAAATAACTAATCTTCAAAGAACCTTACTGTGGACGTGATCTTCCCACGGTTAATTCGAATCAAAGTAACGGCCCAAACATGATTGGCTGGTGCACACAGGCTATCTGTGAGATGGGTACTCGCGAACTCCATTCAATAGATAGGTAATGCGAAAATAACCATTCTATTAAACTATACATTCAATATTGTTTGGTTTAAAAAAAAGGTCAGACTGACCACTCGGGAGCATCCTGCGTTAACCCCACCTGGTCAGCGCGACCCTCAGGTGGTCAAAATCGTTAATAACCTGCATCCGCAGAGTTCACATCATGTACACGCGATGGGTGTTTGCGAAGTCCACCGGATAGATAGGTTATGCAAAAAAAAAATATTCGCTTGATTTCAGAATGAGGGGTCAGACTGACCACTGGGGGATTATTGTATTGAGCTTTTATTGAACTCGCCCGGTCAGCGTGACCCTCGAGTGGTCAAAACGGTTCACCGGCTCGCATCCGCGGAGTCGGACAGCGATGAAAGGGGTCACTTTCGTGTTCAAGTCCGGTATACCCATCTGGTCGTTGACTGGTTTTTCGTGAAATCCCGATGGTCTGTTTGGTTATCTTTTTACCGAATCAAACCAAATTACGTTTAAAACTTTCCCAGTTTGTATGATATGACAAGTTTGCTCGTATTTTGTGCATATTTGTTTGATTTATCCATAAAGAAAAAAACATTAAAATGCTCTTTTAGAGTAGCTATCTTGTTTATTGTATTTATATACTTACAAAATAAAATATAGTGTTTTATAGAATCAGTTAAAGAAATGTTTACAGTCAATATAAAAATATTACTATAAATCTGCTATCATAGAGATTAAAATGTATGAAACATGCTGCTTCTGATATTGTGCCGTTTGTTTTTAGTGATCGAGGAAACGAATATTTTACTTTTGAAATCCATAAAAAATATATGATAGGCTTCTGATGTAAAATTAATATATCTCGATATTATTTATCGAAAAATAAATATATAACGAAACATGGAGGAAAAATTATTTATATTTATGTAAGGCAAAATGTGTGTATATTATCATTATTTTAATCATGTGTCAGCTTATCGCATAGAAAGAGACTATCGCACAAACAAAATTCATATCTCACACTGCCGCGCCCGCCTATTCCCTCGCCGGCCATACATTTCCCGGGGATATTCCATTTTTTGTATTTCTCTAGATCCTTCCGTGTGATTTACTGGCCGAGAGGGCCGATCGTCCTGAAGAGGAGCCCTGTGACGGACAAATGGCTTATTTATTCGACGTTCGCCATAAAATATTATTCCTATCTGCGTGATGAACGGCCGGAGACGGGCCGGCCGTAGCCTTTCGAATGTATTGTACTAAACGCGACACTCGGGGCTCAGCCTGTGGACCACGCGGTTGACAGCGGTGGCCAGTCCAGTGCGCGAAGGAAGTAATATGGCCGCCCACGTGGATCTTTTACTATTGCTAAAAATATTAGCTACAAAATAATTAACCCATTAATAAAATAAAAACAAAATGGTTTGAACGATAACATTATTTTGCTTGGTGGTTTTGATAAAAAAAAAATTATGTTTGAACTATTATTTAATCAATTTTGTTTTTTTGAAACTTCGAAAAAATAGGAAAAAATATGATTTTGGATATTGTTTATAAAAAAGACAGTTTAATATTTATTGTCTATTCAGAGCCTAGCTTACTCACTTTGAAAGATACTTAAAAATAAAATGAAATGCTGTTATTTTTATTTATGCAAACATCGTATTTAACCCTTGACGTGAAGATCGCGCATTTCAAGAAAAAAAATGTTCAAAATGAGAAAAACACATAAAAAACAAATATTGTTAAAATTTTAGGTTAAATATATTTGGTTGAATACTTGATAAATTAATTGATTTATACTTTACATATCAAGATCCTCAAGGACATATTAAATTATTTTTTTGGTTTTATTATCTAAATTTAGCGCAACAGTGGTCGCTCTAGCTCGCGACAACGCTGCCAACCATGTGGGCCTCGTCGGGACGCCGAGAGTCGCGTTTCGTACCATACTTTCAGAGCACGCGGCGGCGTCGACTTTATCGCCGAATTTGAATCCCGACTTCTCAGAATATTATCACTGGCTGGAGGTGACAGCGAGTGCGAAGGGACATGTGAACGTTCGGGGAGATTTATCTCTTAGGAAATATAAACGAAACAGACTTTAAGATAGTACTGACGTTTACATAAAAAAATTGTTAGACTACAGAAATATATAATCAAGTCATCTTCTTCTTCTCCCAGTGTCTCAGAGGAGTTTGTTGACCATCTCACTGGACATATATTTATCCTGAGGCAGTTTTATTAATTTGGCTGTACTCCCATCCCAAATTTTTCATCCACTTTCTTCTTTCAGTACCTCTCTCGACAGATAGTTGAATATTTGGTATTTCTGAAAATATGGTCCAAATAGGATATCTTAGATCTATGCAAGACTCTCTCATTTGTGACGCGATTAACTCGCGGTATTTTAAGTATTCTTCTATAAAGCCACATTTCAAACCCTCTGATTTTTTGCATGGTCTTTGTTTTCAGTATTCAAGACTTGACAAAATGATCCGCGAGATATTTATAAGCTAAAAAATGTTATATCTTTAAGCTAAATAATATATAATTGATATGCTTACTATAGAATTAATTTAATTATTTGGTTTATTACTTCGTCAACTAAATGATGACTTGTGATTCTTACATTAATATGGTTAATACTTTTTAATTAATTCTTAATTAATAATTTTAAATGCTACTACATTAGTGTAGTAGCAAACGTAATAAAATACTTCTAAGTATGTCACAAAAGCTTAATTACGTAAAAAAAAAATTAGATTCTTGATATTCCGGATACTTCCTTCTTCAGATTTATCGTATAAATATGTATTACAATGTCGATCTACATACAAAAATGTGTAAAAATAAAATATGCAAAGGATGTTGCTGAGATTTTTCAAAATTAAGCAGTCGTGCTATCAAAGAGATATCATTATAGGCTATATTCTTGTAATTTTGATATGAACGTTCGTATGATGACTTCCTTCCACCCACCCCTCGTCCCTTCACATCTCTATCTCCATACTTAAGCCCCCCTTTGCGGCGACGTTGATTATTTTATCATTTTTTATCTAAAGTTGGCAATAAATCACGGAGGGTCTTTGTTTCATTCCACTTTTTACGGAGGGGGTCGCTTGATTTATTCTGAGGGACCGGTCAGGGCTAATAGATCATAGCTTCGCGACTGAGAGGGAGGGGGTTTCAGAGATCTGGTTCATAATCGTAATACGAACCTGTTACCATGTTACTGTTTTTGAAATATTGTCATTTTACTGTAAAACATGGCTTCACCTAAGAAAGCTGAAATCACAGATATGACTTAATAAATAAGTATTAGTTTTATTTCAAACTCTAGGTTGTTTTTTTTTTTTTTCAATTTGATTTCAACTAGTAACAACTACTACTAGTAAAGGCAATACTTTTTAGGATAAATACCAAATTTTCTATAGTCATGCTCAAATACACGACTCACAAAAACAAAATTATATATTTCGCAACATCGTTGTAAAATTTTAGTGCAATAATTTAATTATTAATATTACTCTGCTTTTATGATAATCTATTTTATTGCATCACTCGAATCGAATTACTAATGCAAATAAAACTTTAAATGCATTATACAAGGCCTCTAGTTTCTTTGTTTTTAATATCGATTCGATGTATTAGATTTTAATAACCTGTGGTATAAAACACCAACAATTCATATTTAGGGATTCTTTACAATAACTATTAAATGCTGTAATCAGGTACATTTCGAATGCAGTAAAACACTTGTTATTGTACCTGGCAAGAATTGGCTGTAAACCTGAATGAGTCCACTTCGAGATCTAACAATATATCAAACCCTTTGGTCGGACTTTCTGCGAAACATTTTCTCAGTTGTCAATCATTCGATACCATGTAATAAGACTTTCAACATTTTGTCGCATAATATTTCAACGTATTGGTTGAAGAGATTTTTTTCAATTTTATCGTCATATACTAGGCTGAAACAACAGTTGCTAGTCATTGAATGCCATATGAAGAGATTATCATAATTTAGTCGCAAGGTTATTGGTAAGATATTTGTTAGTATTTTTTTTTCTGCTTTTCATGATTGATTTGTTATATGCCTTATTTAAAAAATATCAGTTTAAGAAATTAAAAAAAGACTACGAATCGTTCTCAGATGCCAATCACTTGATTCAGAGAAAAAAAATTGTAAAAATGTACTTTATATTATATATGGCCCATTTTTTTTTTGTTGGGTTTTACTGGATGGTTAAGGTAGATTTGATTTTATATATATATTTTTTAAATAATTTCTAATACGACGCTTTGATACTACGACTAAATATCTGCGACGAAGTCCTCTTCGATGCCAGAAGTGCGCGTCTCTCGGTTGTATTGTCAGGTACAGAACACAGCCCTCGCAACTCGTAAATACCCGGCAAAGGGCTGCCAGGTCAAGATCATAACTCACTTTCAGCCGTTAAAGGTGCTATCTTCTCCTATATGACTATAGTGACCTCTGAAGGTGTCATTCGTTTATTGCAAAATAGTCAACTGAATCCAAAACAATACACATTAACGCTCAAAAAGAAAATTACCTATAAAACAGCCACATTACAATTTATATTTGATAAAAATCTCTGGTATTTATAAATTACAACGCCAATAAATAATTCGATGCATCAATGAAATAAGCAAATATAAAAAATTAAAAAATACTATTTGAATAAAATATATAACAGTATAAATATATATTTTTTTATTAATAAAATGTAATAGAAACTATTATTAATTTTTATTTAAATTTATTAAAAATTTAATATTTAATTGAGTTTTTCAATTAATGCTGCTGATTCGCGGGTGGGCCGGTGCATTTGCAGGATGCAAAGCGACGAAAAGTATGCATAGACGTAAACTGCATCCTCCGGTCTGTAATGAGATAACAAAAGGATGCTTAATATGCACATCAAACCTGCATGCACGACTTTAATAATCATCTCTCGTAAGAACTTCTTCTAATAAAGTTATAAATGAGAGTCAAATTCTTATCTTTTGGCCCAAGACTTGCACTGAATAAATATTATATAGTCAGAATTTTTTTTTGATATTACTTAAATTATAGTGTCTTAAATAAACCTGACGAATGTAATTATTGATAGATTTGATGTTTAAATGCTAATTTTGATCAAAACATGTTTGTTGTTTATATTATATATATATATATATTTAGAGACACAGTGTCGAAACTGTTCCTATTAATTTATATATTAATATGAACTCAGTATACATTTTATAAAGCGTTATATAATTTACTCCACAGACAAAGAATTGATATATTTTTAGAAAGTGTCTGTAAACTACGTATGTATAGTTTAATAGTTTATTTTATAATTGACTAAGTTTGTTTAGAAATTCAGTATTTTTGACAGAGAGTACTTGGTGGAATTCCATTTTAATATTTTTGAGTAAAATACTTGTTTTATTTGTGACCGGTTCCGCCAACCTTTCACGTTGGCATTATCAAACAGACTCTGTTTGATAATGCCAACGCAAAAGGTTGGCGAAACCGGTCACAAATAAAAACGAACATGTGGAAAATCGCTCAACTATTTTACTCAAAAATATTAAGTTTGTTTAAACATTTAATGACTTGTGTTTTGCATCATTGCTTATTTAATTTACAAGCATACTTATTAAAATGCTACTTATGCATTCTATTTAATATTTTGTTACATTATAGCATTTGTATTATTCCCGCGAATATAAAAGACTAATGTAAGACAATCCTGCTTTAAATGATAAAATTGATTGCAAATTCCTGTTTGCAATTATTGCAACAGCTTGTCTGCGTCTACAAACTTCAGAGCAATAATTTGTTCATAACGTCAAGTTTTTGCGCCATTCGTTGCCATGTCATTAAGTTCACGTACAAGTAAGTTTTTACCTTTATAATCGATTGCTTTTTGCAACAATTTTATAACTAAGTGATTATAAATGGATGAACCTGGAGACCGGGGGCAAAATTTTATTGCTGCAAAATATAGTGCATCGACTTACGATAAGGTAGTTTTAATTACGTTTTTTTTTTAAAGTTTAATGCATGCAGTTAATTATGTTGCAAGTGTAAGGAAGCCGTTCTATTTTTTTACATATAATTGTCGATACAACTTAGATGTAGGTAATTTTATGGTAATAACGTAATGTTTACTGTTAAATGCTTGTATAACACACAAAGCAGTACAACATTTTCATAATTTAAATTATGTTTAACATTAATGCTGTGTTATTTTTTTCAATGTAGCGGTAGCCCAGCAGTTTATTTAAAGCTAGTGCATTATTGAGGCTCAATAAATCCGAAGTACAGCGGATCTTTTATATGTAAAAACCTAATAAAAAGTTTGTAATTCACTAACTCTAAGTAACTACTCCAGTAGGATTTAGGTTCAGAACTCACGGTTGGGATAAAGCCACTTTTATTTTAAATATTTTAAAATCAGTGTCACAATACGACAAGACAAGCCTAAAGGTTTTTTCGCGATCTAGGTGAGACTTGAATCCACACTGCACTTTGTCCAATTTAATCACTGTTTTCGGTCTCCGTTCTGAGACTATCTTCAGAAATGTTGTTAGAATCTCCTTCTTGAGCGTAATACTTCGAGATGCACCAAACTGGTACCAAGCAGTAAAACTAAATCGCCCACTCATTGAAATGATCCAGTGACGGTATGATGGAAAATATGTTGAATTTCAAGTGATCTAAGTTGATCGGTAAGTTTTTATAATTTGTCAAGCAAATGTGCCGACCACTAGACCACGAATCGGCGAAGCGGGTATTCCCGTAAACCTTCGGGCATTGGACAAAGCTGAGACCTCTCCATCTCGCCTGGGTAATTAAGTCCTCCAGGGTTGCAATTAGCGGGTCGCGGTCCGCGGCGGTCCATTCAGACGTCAGACGTGACAGTCGCACAAATTGAACGGGCCGCGCCAGGGCCGAGCGTTCCCTTCAGGGCTGAAATAAAAATATATTATAAGCAAATGATATTAGCCAATCGGCTAGTAGATCACGTAAAAAGTTTTGATGTTATTTTTTACGTAACTTTTGTAATTAAATAAGCCAGCTAGTTAAACAAGCTGTGAAAGTAATAGCCTAGCAAATACAGTAAAACCTCATATGTACGCATGCATGCTTCTGAGCTGTCTCTTATGGATGTATTTGAATATCTATTGACGTGGAGAGCAGAGAGACAGCCCTTGTATTATTAGTCGCACATATTGCAAGAGAGACCATTACTGCAGTCGGAGAGTAATGCGTTATGCAACATGCAACAGATGCACAGAGGTGCCAATAATTTATAGGCGAATGGACAGAGTGTCGGGGCAGGTACTTCGGTAATGAGAGAGCGCGAGGCGCGGGAGTAGTCAGTCTGCTCTAGACCGGGGGTTTTATTTTTAGATTAGATTAGAGTCTCATGATCCAAGGAAACCGCTGTACTTGTGTGATGATGTCGTTAGCGGGGTGAATGATCACTAATGCTTATTTAAAAGCGATGTTGTATTAATTTTAACTTTATAGATACATCTTAAAATGTAAATCGTGGCTCTCGAGTAACGCCCGTGAAGTTGGCTTTGCCTCTGTAACCTGATCTGCTCCCCTCGCGTAGATTAGCATGGGCTGCATCATTCATTATCATCACCACTTGAGCCCGGCGGCATCTTTGGCAAATGACATTTGTTCTTGTGCTGCCATTCCAAGAAACACTTCAAACGTCAAATATTATCGCATAAGTCACAAGTGAAGTTATCGTTTCTTGAAACCAGCTCCAGTGTCGGTGCCGAAACGTCAGATAAATAATCAAAACTTGAATCAGCTATGTTCTGGGGATTTAATATTTTAATAATATTTGTTTAGTGGTGTAGCCTTCTCTACCAAAACTTATGTCGAATATATTTTACATATAAATTTCTCCATTATTATTATGGTTTATTTACTGGACTTTGTATGCGTTTGCACCCCAAGCGCATTTGCATAAAACCTAACTGCGTCTTGAACAACCTACAAAAACCCGACTGCGTGGAACCCTGTTATTCCACAAACACGTAAACCGCAAGGGCTGAAGTGTCTGGAGTTTTTTTTTTTCAAAGACTTCTTGAAAACAGAGCGGGGATTATTGTTTATGTCTTCTCGGGGGCAGCTGGACTCCGCCAACAGATGTTCGAGCGCGACCCCGGGCCATACCTGCTCCAATGTTGTCTTTGGCTCAGCAATAACTGTAAATATATTCTCTGTTATTCATATTTAATATATTCGTAGTATTTAAAACTGTTAAATGTCTTCAAAAAATGTTTTTTTTTAAATAAGGGTGTCTCATAGAATTTTTGCTGCTTAGCGGCTTTTACTAAAACGTCGCTAGACACAAACCACTACTTTAACACAGCGATCATAGCTGTAATATAAATTTGAATTCAATATATATTTTATTGGGTTTTTTTTTAAATTAAAATAAAACATTTGTTTAGTTACAGAGCTCTTGATACTTTTAGTGAAGTTCCGAGCGTACTGCTGTGCTTGTCTACCTGCAATGCACGCGGCACTGAGTAGGTAGCAAGGGTGTCGATGGTCAGTTGCGGCCACTTTGTCAGTTCTCCTCCCCCGGGGTGCGTGAGAGTGACAATTATTTGGCCATTAAGGGTGGCTAACAATGTGGGGAGATGTTACAGCGGGGGTGGGATTCTGGAGCTTTACTTTAAGCTTCCGTTTAATTTAATGGAATTTAATGTTCTACAGCACTTACTACCTGATAATAGATTTCAATCAATACAAAAACGTTTTGCTGAAAGCGTTGCAGATTATTCAACCAAGAACGCCGAGAACTAAATATAAATGAGTATATACTGATATATGAAAGTTATTTATTGTTAACGATTTTTCACATTTCTTTTTGTTTTTACGTGACAAGTTAAAACATGATTTTTTCCAAAATAGGAAGTTGGCAAATTTGATAAAAAGTGGTTTGTTTCTGGAACTGACACTCGTATGTAGTTTTTAGTTGTCACATCGGCAATATTGTCCGGTAACTGTAGCTGTTGTGGTCATTGTGGGGTGGCCATCAATCCTGAGGTGCCGTGGTGGCCAGGCCGGCTTCCAGCTGCGAGGGTGGCTAAACAAACAGTCGGTAATTATCAGCTGATGTATGGCAGAAAGGGATGGCGGCATCACCTGTAGAGTTTTTGTGTGGATTTTTGTTGTAAACCATCTCAGGTGCGTAATGCAATAAGGACATGCGATTCATAGCAGCAAAAAAATTATTTGCCGTTAATATGGTTAGCGGCATTTTTGTTACTCTAGTTTATAGGTTTTTTGATTATGCTCAATGTACAATATTTCTTTGTTGCTTTTACTTTTGAAAATCGAGATGAATAATACTTTGATGACTGCGTTGCCATCAAATCTTTAAAATAAAATGCTACGGTAACTGAGATAAATGATTTAAGTTTTTTGTTAGTTTCAAAAGCTAAAAAGTATGAAGATAAGACAGGCAAGTAGATTAACGCATGTGCTGTGCTGCCACGCTTGCGTATCAAAGTTTAATACTGAGGCTTATCACTGGGTGACCTTTGACCTGGACTTTATCACAATTTTCAAGGGCACGAACAGAATTCAAGAATCTTAGTTGTGTAACAAGTATCAACTTAAATAATTATTTATATACACATACGTATATAACGAGAGTCACCACTAATTTATACTCATCAAAAATTCATCGATATTTGCTGTTATTATGTCAGTTTGAATTCGTATTAAATAATCCAGGCATAAGCTGAATTGATATTTATATATCTAGGTGACGTGGCTTATAATAAGCTGTGTGTTAAATGTAGAATTACAAAAAATCTGAATCTCGATTAGATTTTAAAAAAATTTATGTTATTTTATATTTACAAAACCCTTTCATGATAATTTGTACGATATAATTCTAAATCTCCTTTTTGGGGGAGCAGAAACGTGACAAATGTTCTTCTGAAGATCAAGTTCAAAGTTCGTACCTGCCGCCGACCAGATCACTCACGAGTATTCAACTCTATCGCAGAATCCGGTTAAGTACAAGGGTTGCTTACAAAAGGCGAGCTGGTGGCAGCCTCCGGAGGCTGTTTGGCGGCGCACGCGGCCCACGAGCGAGAGAAACCATAAAAAATGCGCCCGCCAAGTGTCAAAATTCATCCCTTTCCATGGGGTTAACATGGGACGGGTTATACGATATTTTGTATTCTGTACCCCAATGTACAGCATCCCATTGTTCCGCTTTACCCTTCAGTCGAAAGATGTGACGCTCTGTACCATTGAACTCTTTTAAACCTTGACACGTGTTTATTTATGTATTGTTATCAGTTTTGGGGTTGAAAATTGATACACGCAGGTAGATAATTATAAAAAAATAACCATAGTTTTACATTTTAAAATATAAATATGCGCACGCTGGTTTTAAATTAATAAAAAAAACTGACTATTAATCGTTACAAAGAGCAGAGGCCGTTATGAAATATATATTGTAATATACCATTGAAGTCTCCTGTTGAAATTTTAAAACACCATTCAATTCTTTATTAGTAAATCTGTACGCGGGTTTTTTTATGATTCTCTGTAAGAAAACTTCTAACGGCCGTAGAACGAATGCGACATATGGCCCAAGGAGTTAAAGGTTCTTGTAACGGTTTTGAAAAACCGGGTTTTTCTTCAGCCGGCAGTCCGTGGCCCTTCACAAAGCTCCGGAGGCCAGGAGGTCAGCGAGGCCGGCAACTGCCAGCTATAGTAGAGCTTTACGCTTTTTATCTATCGAACTGTAACACTCCGTAACAAAGCTCACAAATTAGTCACAAGACATAAAAAAAAACGTATCTCAAAACCGACTCCCTTCGATTTATTAAAAAAATCAATACAAAACAAACCATACGCTCTAGTTGACACGTTGTACGTGCATAAAGTTGTTGCAATGTATTCAAAGCGTGCTTTTATGTATAAAAAAAAATATTCAAAAAAACATGTTTTTTTATGTATTTTTTTTCACAATTGAAAAAAGCGTCTTCTAGAATCTGAATTATAAAAAATTGCGACAAGTTCGATAATGGCTAATCCAATTTTAAAAGGTTTTTTCGCAAACAAAACACGCAAAAAACTGCTTCACAATAGGAAATGGCACAATGCGAAAAAAACTAGACCAAGGAAAGGTAGACACTTCCGACAAAACACAATTTACGGCTCAGGGCGCACAAAAGGAATCAACTTTTGAAGTAATAAAAATATAATATTGAAAATTAGGCCATATTCATAGCCATAAGAGGCCGCTGTCAGGCAGAAGTGGGCCCGGGCCTTCCATTATTCCTGATAAATTATCGTTTTTCTGCATAAAAAGTCAAGACTTTCAGATCATATTTTGGGCCATAAAAATAGTTACAAATATGTACATATTTGAGGATTTATAACGGGCACGGGTTGGAGGGGATGGAATACACAAGATCCTTCGAATTTTTATCTATACTATTCGATATTTTAGAAAAACATCAAGCAGGAATATCCGCTTTATGATATGCAAATTGAAAATAGCATCCTCGAATATTCGTTTCTACCGGAAATATTCCTAAGAATTTTTCAGATATCTTTGAAAGAACAAACGTTATTGTGTTTTTTTTTTTTTTTTAATTTTACAAACATGTTAGTTTTGGATCTTAGTCTGAGTCAACGCATTTTTTTATACTTTTCCCGTCTCCTATAAATACGTTGTATATTATTGATTTTTGTGAAGACCGTCTCACAGGAAGTACGATTTTGCCTATACGGGTTTGATTGATTGATAATGATTAAGTACATTTTTTCAAATATTGAAAATTGATTAAAGATGTTAGAAAAATACCACCGTGATTGTGTGGGATTTGAACCCATATCCCCAAGCTAACATGGCCGGTGCATTACCAATTATACCAACGAATCATTAGTACTAGGCAAGAATTTTTAACAATCATATCCTATAAATGAAACAACGTACACGTGGGTTCAAATCCCACACAAATCACGATAATATTTTTCTAAGAGTTTCTTTAATCAATTTTCAATATTTGAAAAAATGTACATAATCATTATCAAATACGTTGTTATATAAATATATAATTAATGCTATAAATTCTTCAAAATCAATTTTATTCACAAGTACATCGATTATAAAATAATGCTAAAATAATCGAAGAATCATAATAAAACCGATCACTCGATTACTTGCAGCATTGCATGTGTTGGAAAATTGTTTTTGTTCAATAAAAAATGGGACTCAAATATATTTAACGTATTTACGTCGGTCAGCAATTGCAGATCATCCCTTCTATCTGGCAGTCCGAACACCCCGTGGCAGTTCACAAGAGGGGTCCAAATCTGGTTACGTACCCACCCCGGGGTCCCGGCGGTCCCGAATCACGCCTTTCCCTTTATGAAGACGCCGAGGCTCTGCGATTTCCCTTCGCCTCAATGCGCTCGAGAGACCGCATTATGTTCCACGGGGAGTTTGTATGAAACGCGCTGTCTTGTCGAGGGTAGGGATTTTATGTATTGTATAGGGGAAGGTGGACAGGATCATAATTAAAAATCGCATTCAAATTTTTTGACAATAGGAATATATATTTTGTTCAGTGGATATTTTATAAAAAAGCATCCTAGCTCGTTTGATTTTTAAAATTAAAAACTTACTTTGCTCACACAGATGTACGAACACGACAGTATAATACTTTGTACTATCGGAACGGATGAAGACATTGAGGGCTATATTAAAAAAAAAAAAAAAAAACATAAGTTGATTATCAAAGTTCAATAAACTGGTTTTAGGCCGTAATAGAAGGAAGCGAGTCTTCAGTTTAAAAAAATCGCTATTTCTGTTCAAAGAAAGGAAAACGCCAATTTCTTGAACTCCTCTGACTGCAGCGTTTGGTAATTTTTAATGTGCGGAAATCGTGTTGCCTATATTGATTCCATCGATCATAATGTTTGAATAATTTAAAAGACCCTCGTCGTTTTTCTTCTCCAGATGTACTCTAACTTCAATTTAGCCATATTGGTCGCTTTGTGTCGCCTGAATTGAAAGGCATCTTCCCATGAAATTAAAACTGTCAATCTAAATATTTGTACGGCGGCCCACAATGGCCTGGACGGATTTGACGATTCTCCATTGACAAGCGGGGATGAAGGTCTAACGTAAATGGATCCGTCTAGCGAGAGATTTACTAAAAAAAAAAACAATCAATAGGATTTTATGTCGAATGTGACATAAACCGTTATTGCACTAGAACTTCCGTAATAAATTCATGCAGTTTGAATTTTGTTCAATATATATAATACATATTTAACAATGTTCAAAGATACCCTAGTACCAAACAAAATATATTTAAGATAATAATTAAAGTAACTTAATACAATTTGCCCTGATTGCGCAGTACTGATTTTTTATCAAATTATTTAAATCATCATACCTTGTTTATTTCTTTGCAATCTTTAAAATAAACATCGATTAGTTGCTATGATTATTAAAGAATTTATTGAATTCGTAATAAATATTTATATAATATGACATGCTCTAATGCCAAAATAGATTTTTTAATTGACATATTTATTTATTTTTATAAAAGTACCATTTCAGCAACCTTTTGAGCAACAATAACATTATACCAAATTTAAATATTTTTGAATTGCAAATTAGTTGTTTGATATGATATTATCGTTTTAATGATTTTTTACCAAAAGTAACCATTCTCACACTTATACCTGTGGATATTCTACCTGTCGAATAAACTAGTACAGTATGGAGTAAAGTCTAATTGTAAACAATAGTTCAAAAGGTGAGAATACGTTAAGTTAAATACACCATTAATATAGCAAAGAACTATATATAATAAGGCTCGTTACATAAACCTCCCTCTAACTTCTAACTTGTCCAGTATCCGTTACACACCTCTATAACCTGAAACGTAGGCCCTGACACCTCACACATTCATTATTTTCTCACATTTCGATAAAAGCAGGTACCTAAATCCTATGCGCTTATTATTTGATGCCACTAAAGACAGTTCAAATATTATTTGAAATTACAACAGGTCCTACCAGTTATGTAGGAACTGCGAAGCATTCACTTCTCCCTGGTATTTGTGTATGAGGTTGAAACCGGTATGGTTGTAGAACTCCCCTACACGGGGGTTGGTATCTTTTTTAAGGTGATCAATCACAATCATAATTGTTTAATGGAATTTACTGTAAACCGCGTTTAAAAGGTAACATTATGGTTATGGATGATCTAGGAACATCGTAATGCTTTTATTGTTAGTACTTTTATAAAATCAAAATTGTTTTTAACGAATTTTAAAAATATTTATTGAAATTCATTTTAGATATATTCAACAATAAACCAAATATCGAAAGGTATATTGACCACAATTATAGCTGCTTAATTTCAAAACACTGACTCAATAATCTAGATGTAACATGAAAAGGCGACAGATGAATTTTTGATTTACATTTTTTACCTACGTTGGGGGAAAAATTTGTATCACCAGATCGTAATATCCCGGAATCATAAAAACTATAACTATTCGGAAAAAAATATTTGTTTCTTTTTAACAAAATTATAATATGAGAATTGGCTTATTACGTAGCAATCAATTGCTGTAAATTTAGGTCAATCCAACAACATAAAGTGTATGGCCTAATCATGCATATTAATCATAATTTGCATAGCTGCGCGTTCACTTAATCAATGCTATTAAAATACAAACCAATCACTTCCAGGCAAGTTGATATGTATTATAATATTTCAATACTTTTAAATATGTAATTTTTTACACAAAATATAAAATATTTTTAAATGACAAATATTACTACTACTACTAATACTACCTTGATTTTTTTAGACGGTATTTTGCGAATAGTATTACATAATATTACTCACAAACTCAATGACTACCACCGTATCAAAAAAGTCATCAAGTAAAACAGATGTTAATAATCTTTTCGAGTTTTTTTTGCGGTATACTATGTTGAGACGTCATGAAATCATATTTTGTACACTTTTTATTTTACAATTAAATTAATTATGTGCTAAGTAATGCTTCATTTATGATCTGGTGGCGGTCTCGTTCGTGGAACTTATCGTACGTGCGTAGACAAGCGATTTGTGATTAATTGTTGTCGGGCATTAAGCGGTCTACACACTTATATTTTAGATTTATTTGACAAAAGCAGCGCAAAAAGGATGCTTTTGAGTTCTGTAGTTATTTTTCAGCATAAAAAGGCAGCATTTGCTGAGAGCTATACCTTACTAAACCGTATACATAATCCAAAATAAAGAGACGTTATATACTCTTGTTGAGGGACAAGGCATTTGATTGGTGAAGATACATTTTGTATTAATGATAAGAGTACCATAACTTTTTATACTTTCTTCATTTTGAGTTTATTATTGTTTTAGCATTACTAGTTTCGACCAACAGACTTGGTCATAATCAGATACAGAACAAAACTAACTAATATACTAATTTAAAATCTATTATTGATTTTTGTGAAGACCGTCTCACAGGAAGTACGATTTTGCCTATACAGGTTTAATTGATTGATAATGATATTGCAAGTCACACAATATTTATGTGCATAATAAGTACGTTGTTTCATTTATAGGATATGATTGTTAAAAATTCTTGCCTAGTACTAGTGATTCGTTGGCATAATTGGTAATGCACCGGCCATGTCAGCTTGGGGATGTGGGTTCGAATCCCACACAAATCACGATTATATTTTTCTAAGCGTTTCTTTAAGGGTCTAGGTCCCATAATCGAGTTTTTTTGATCATTTTCTAGTCCGTTTTGCGAAAAATCGACAGCATCAATCAAAAATATTTAAATGCAAAAAGTTTGTTCCGAGCACAGTATATTTCTATTTCATATAAATTTACTATTAATATGATTAATATGTGTGTTTTACAATTGAAGTGTAGGAATTTGGAGATTCGTCCGGTACATTTTCCAAGAATACCAAACATTTAAAAGTCTTTTTTTTTATTGGAATTGAAAGATTAAATATAAACCATGTGCGTCTTATAAACTTAAAAATTAAAAAAAAAAAAATCTTTAACAAACTTTGGTTTTGAAAAGTCGTAATTTTATCCAATTTTTCAACATCTTCAAGATTTTATTTTACCCTAAAAATGGACGTAAATTAAATGATAAAATACTCTGTAATTCAATATTCTGTAAAAAAATCAACTTTCGACATAGAAAAATAAAGTGACAATTAAATAAATTAAATGACACGATTTCGCCAGGTAATGGACTGAAGCAAAAGGCTAGAAGCAACTGCCTTAATAAATTTTCAATATTTGAAAAAATATACTTGATCATTAATTTAAAATCGACTGCCAATTGGCGTGACGACAGTATCAAATAATCAAAGAAATAATTATTTTATGGGAAAATACATATTAAAAGGATTTAAAAGACTAATTTAGTTTTATTTAAAAATCTGAGATTAATAAGATTTTCAATAAATTAAAAGACTAAAATACTGCAATCGGCCATTTTGACTGAAACACCAATGACAGCGCATGACGTCACGCCTCAATATACAACTCAAATTGTAAACAAACTTCGATGCAAACACAATGACATGCATGACAGTTGAGATGAGGCGTGACGTCAAAGCGGACGCCATGACACCTGCGAGCTTTTTCGCGCGCTATTGAAAAAATATTATAAAAATGGCTTTAAACTTCGTTAAACTCTAGTTTATTACCGAAATAAAGTTTTTTTCGTAAATAGTAAACGTGTACCCTCATTACGGAAGAGGATTTCAAAATCTTTCGTCATGCCAATTGTGTCGCTACGCGATAGAGACAGCACGTATTCGAGCACGGTCAGATGTGTCTCAAACCAATAGAGAGTGCATTTAAATGATCAACTCAAATAACAAAGAGCATTGAGCATCTATCGAGATCATCGGATGGGGCTTCGAACATGTCACAAGGAGTCGTCTCCGCCCGGTGGCTTCCAAAGTCCGTTTCGCGGAATCGTGCCGGGCCGCGGGGGACGCCGGCCGGTATCACGTGATCTGCGCACGAGCCAATTACAGGAGCGGACACACGAGCCCGCGGATGCTATCGCCCGCTTGTAGGGAGGAGGTCTTAATTAACCGGGCCCCCGGGGCAGCCGGCGGCGCGGCCCTGCCCCATGCAGATTTTCCGATCGCCCCTGCCTCCGGAATCTCGAATTCATTGATTTTATTTTGCTGTCGCGTCCATCTTGACTGCTACTTTGTATGCTCTGTTGGAATGTTTTAAGCGTGTATGCGAATTAATTCCAAAATATTTTTTTTTTAAATAAAGAAAAGAATGCAATTCATTGGAAATTTCTGCATCCCGCCCTCCAACTTTTGTTTTGGACACATGGCGTAAAATAGACGATAGAGCAACAAAAATTGTATTAAAAAAATAATGGAATGGAATAATTATTTACCTAACTATCTAAAATTCAACATTAAGATGAACCTGTACAGAATCTGTATCGGATTGGCCATCGTCAGGCACTTTGCAAAGTTTGCCTAAATCGCAGTTGTTAATAATTTCCATTCCATCGGACACAAGTCTTCGTCATCGCATTGGGGAAGGCGCACTGGCCTCTCTTGGTAGAGGGTTAAAATTTTACTAGAAGAGCCGCATCTAAAAAATCAAATTGCTCGCAATGAATACGATGATAAATTAGACATAAAAAATATATTCAAATCATACTATGCTTATACTTCGACGCTGGAAAGAGTGAATTACTTTTTTGATCATTTTCTGGTCCGTTTTGCGAAAAATCGACTGCACCAATAAAAAAAGTTTAAATGCAAAAAGTTAGATACATCCCTTCTTCCGAACAGAATATATTTTAATTTCTTGTAAATTTACTTTTGGTATGATAAATATGTGTTTTTCCGATTATGTCCCTGTTCTAAGAGTCCTAAATATTTAAAAGTCTTTTTTTCAATTGGAATTAAAAGATTAAATATAAACCCTGTGCGATTTATTATTTCATATTGTCATTTTATCCAATTATTCAATATCTTCAAGATTTTATTTTACCTTAAAAATGGACGGTAATTAAATAATAAAAAATAGATAAATATAATTTATAGTTTTTCAATACTCTGTAAAAAAATCAACTTTCGGCATAAAAAAATAAAACGACAATTAAATTAATTAAATGACACGGTTTCGCCAGGTAAAACGGTCATTTTTTGTGGCAGACGGGGGATGGACACCAAGCGAGGTTAGTTAGCAAGACCCTTAAGCATTACCAAATAATAAAATTTGCAGCAGATACAAAAACAACAATATATATATCCAATTACTGAAGATCGTTATACAACTGAACAACCATTATAATCATATTATTGAAAGTGTTATTAAAATATATAGAAGTTACGCTGGTTTATATAATACACTGTTACTCCACTTATATAATATGAAATTAGATTATTAATTTTCCGTTTATCTACGGATTGCTTCCCGGGGGACTCGATCCAATCGTGGAAGAGAAATGAAAATCTTGCGAGACTTTGGGTTTAAGTAATTTCATTCACCCTATGAGGCGGCCGGACCCCCGTGGTCATAGGACTGACCAAGCCATGGATTATGGGGCATGCCGTATGTATTCTAAGCAGCGGTTGCGAAATAAATCAATAAAGTATATAAAATTAAAATATGTATATTTTTTGCAAAATGGTATAACATCCTTTCAAAAATTATTTTGTTATTTTAACACATGAAATAGAGTTGTACAAAGTTTCTTCTAGTTTAGAATTCTACTTTGTATTATAGTGTGTAACATAGAACTAAAAAAACAATATATTTAAATTGAAAGCATTTACTAAGCTCAGCACTCTCATGTCCTATTACGACGCGGCAAATGAAAAATTATTTTAGCATATATATAGACCAGCATCCCTGCGCCCCGTTAAAGCTCAAAAGCAACGGAAATATTCTCGTAGTCCAGCATTCAAAATTTCTGAAAAACATCACTTTTAACATACAATTTTTTTCATAGTCCAGCATCTCTGCGCCCCACCAGACCCGGCAGATGAGCCGGGATCAACAATTGACCGGCGCATGATTAAATCAAACTGCGTCCTTCGGGACACGCGGGGGTGGTGGCTCGCAGGGGAGGCGGCCCGCCGAGTAGACTTCAGACTTGTGCCGACCCAGCAACCTAACAAGTCGAGTCTAAAAATTAAACTTGAAATAATACTAAAGATATTATACGGTGTGTGCATTCATTTTTTCTGATTTTCTAAGAGTTGGCGTTACTAGTATTGAATCGCATCAGGCTATACTTTAACATTTCATTGAGAAGCGTCATTGTTGCGCTTTTGTTTTCAGTATATGTCATATCGCTGAAGTGTATACAACATGTCAACTTTTGTACCAACAAAACGCAATTTGCGGGAAGCTTTACTTTTCTGTTTCAATTGGAAGAAAAAACCAGCTAAAGTCACCGATTGCTGTGTAAAGTTTATGGTGAACATGCTCCATTGCAAAAAATGTATGAGAACTAGTTTCGACGCTTCGACGTGGATGACAAAGAACGTCCAGGCCAACCAAAAAATTCGAAGATGAAGAATTAGAGGCACTGCTTGATGAAGACTCGTGTCAAACGCAAGCAGAACTCGTATAATCATAGGAAGTTGATCGAGCAACAATTTTAAGGCACTTAAAAGCATTGGGAATGATTCAAAAGCAAGGAAATTAAGTGCCACATGAATTGAAGCCGAGAGACATCGAAAGGCGATTTTATATTTTGGAAATGCTGCTTGAACGCCACAAAAAGAAGTCATTTTTGCATCGTATTATCACTGGTGATGAAAAATGGATTCGCTACGACAACCTGAAGCGTAAAAAATCATGGGATAAGCCCGGACATGCATCAACATCGACGGCCAGGCCAAATATTCATGGCGCCAAGGTAATGCTGTGTAGTTGGTGGGATCAGAAGGGTGTCATCCACTATGAGCTGCTGAAACCAGGCCAAACTATCACAGGCAAGTTCTACAGACAACAATTGATGCATTTGAAGCGAGCATTGGCAGAAAAACGGCCAGAATATGCGACCGGGCACGAGTGTATAATTTTGCATCGGCCACATGTTGCTAAATCGGTTAAAACCTATTTGGAAAACAGTGGATGGGAAGTTCTGCCTCACCCGTATTATAGCCCAGACCTTGCCCCTTCCGTCTAGAACTTGTTTCAATCAATGCAGAATGCCCTTTCTGGAATACGCTTCACTTCTGAACAGGGTATCAAAAATTGGCTTGATTCTTTCTTGGCTTCAAAAGACGAACAGTTCTTTTGGGATGGAATCCATAATTTTCCCGAAAGATGGGAAAAACTAGTGGCTAGCGATGGGCAATACTTTGAATAGAATATATTGTACCAATTTTTAATAATAAAGCTCCAATTTCTAATGCACACACCGTATACTACTACAATGGAATTTCACCAAGTACCTTCAACCAATAGTATTAAATATGAATACGTGAATGAGGGAAGATTTATAAAATGTAAATATTGTTGAATTTGTGAGTAGCCTCGTGGCGTGTTGTAGAGCCGCTCCCACCCTGGAGTGGTGCGTTTAATGCTGAGCTCGTAATCCTCCTTTTCGATACATTTATTGTGGGCGGATCACACCCCGGCGAGGCGCCTGCACGGGCCGGGGCTTTGTGTGAAGGCACATTCGGTTTTGATGCTTTGGACTCAGCGCCGTAATCCCATTTGCTTCACCCTCTACTAAAGAAGTAATCGGTAGCTAATGCTGCATATTAAAATTTGATTTTTAATACTTCCTTTCAGTCTGTGCGTCGATTTAGTTTCATGCAAAAGTATCGCATTGTTGATACGAGATATTATTGATACTCCGCAAAACTTAATTTACTCTGGGAAATATTTAAAATGAACACCCATACAACTGAACTCTTTACATTTATTCCGATACTATGCTAGTAACGATTTGTAGATAACCGGATTATTTTATTTAACTTATATACGTTATAAATACTACTAGTTAAATACAAGCTTTGAAGTTGTTGACCTCTTACACTTAAGATGATTTTTGTAGTTATACCAAGAACTTTTAAATAAGAATAATTGTGATTTATTTTGTTGCACAGTTTTTGCTCAATACTCAAGAATTCTGAAAAGTTTATGGTATACTTATATCTTATTTCTTATGATACTTATTTTCAATCATAAATTTCTTTGTAAACAATGTAATTGATGATTGCCCAAGGTACCTTTTCAAATTACCATAAGTTTTGAAATACTCATATCCGCACCCGCCCTCGTCCGCATGGTGAAGCGATTATCACCTCGAATTAATTAACACCTCTAAACCGTGATGTGAACGTTCGGCTCATTCACAGCCGGCGTTCGCGAGTATAAAATCTGTAATAGGCCACCCCACACGCTATCGGATTATCGCTTTCAATAATCAGTGATGTGCACTGAAGTGGCTCGAAAGGACTGCAGCCCTTGCGCCGAGCACTCTGGCCACTTGTGGGGTACAACAGGGTGCTTTAGAATGCTGTAATGCATATTAGTTTCAGCCTTCTCTGATTGCTAATAATGTTGAGGGTAACTGTTTATATCGACTTAACAAGCTTTTGAAAATATTTTATTATGGGAATTAATCAACTAAAATATTTTTCTGTCGGTCTTGTAGTAAGTATTTATATAAAGATAAATATGAAAGAAAAATTCAGAAGAACATGAAATGTTCTATTAGTATAAAATAAAATTTTAGGTACAATATTGAGGTGATCGATTCACACATGAAATGACGAGAAATATCTCAATAAATCCTTTGTACACTACATCTCTACGGTTAATGCGTATATAAAAGCGTACATATACGAGATAAGGTTTTATTATAGCTTTCTCCATCAAATTATTTTTTTATCGCTCCTCTAATTAGATGTACGTATTTATCATTGATTGAGACAAAATATTTTGAGTTGAAACAAAAACGTATGTCTTATGACCACAATGTGCTGGGCACTTACTGATTCTACAGTTAAATGATGTAAATAAAAAAAATGTTCGAAATGCCTTATTGAAACATTTAACGATAAATAACGGCGTTAACCCTCGAGTGGCCGCAAACAAGAGATGTAATCTGCGGTGCCTTAGCTGATACTGTCGGCAGATTGGGTAATTTGGACACCAGGCGGGGTGACTCTCTCGGAGGGTTGTTAAAGGACTGGGGTAGTAGTCTTGATTAGTGCGCTGTAGTGTTTTATGTGAGGAATAATACCATATAAACCTACTTTAATATTAAATCATCTAATAAAATCATTAGTATCAATTATTTTTATGTACACAAGTGTTTCATTGAATCAGAATTTATTATTTGCAATTAAATTAACATCAACTGTCTGTTAAAGAAACTAAAGTCTTTCTCACATACAGTGATCAAAGTATTAAAATGAAATTATTTCTGATCAAATAATTCTACTTATTTTTTTTAAATATACCAGTTTAATTGTGAGGGATTAATATAGAGCCTCTTATCCAGAATTAGTTCACAAAGCATGCGGTATCACTATTCATATTGCTTCATACTGAGGGTCCCCGGCCTCCCCCCGGTGGCGGTGGCGGTGGCGGTGGCGTCCTCTCGGAACGGCGCGTCGGAAAGAAGCCGCTCGCTAATATTCAGTTAATTAATGTTCAATGTTGAGTGCTTAATTTACCGTGTCGCTAAATGTGCTTCGATTAACTACCTTTCTATTTGTACCGCGTGATACTTCTTATTGAATAATTTTCGAATTGAACATAGTTTTCTATGTGAATGCCAGTGACGTGCGATCAATACGAGCAGAATATCTGTAAGCTAACTTGACAAACTACATTTTTTTAATTTTCATATAAAGATAGTTATTTTAAGTGTAATTAAAAAAAAATGCTGAGCTACAATGGTAAAATTTACTAGTTACTAACTACCCACACTAACAATAAATGCTATTAATACGAATAAATCATTAAGATATACATCTCTATATCAATGAATACGTCTACGGTAAAATTCATCTAGATGTGTCTTAATATAGAAACAGTTGTATTGACCGATCACGTTTGATGTTTATATTTAATGATCGATATGTCGATATAGATCACTTCACACGTCCGCTCGCCGCGTGTCGATCCATGGATCACCTCCGCGCTCAGGCAATTTGCGGCGATCTTTTCATATAATCCACCAGATCCGTGATTGGTCCCACGTGACAACAGACGGCGATCGTTACTGAGGCTGTTATATACTGAAAAAATCCACCATAATAATAAAATATCAGATACACTAATTCACTTGGACTCGATCCCTTATTAACAAGCGAACTGCTTAAATTTACATCACATCAAAAATATAAATGTCATAAAAAACGATGTATTAACAAATATAAATAGCTTTTTCAGTTTGTGATCGCTTTCATCCTTTAAACCTTTTTAGTCTGTTTAGGCTGTTCATATTTATTGTTTAAGTATGGAGTATTAAAAATTGAACAAGTCTATAAAAAACGAGTCGATTGAATTTTAGTGATGCCAATATCCTAAAAAATTATTACAATAAAATAAAAAGACACATATGATTTTATTCAAAGTTTTCCTAGACCTGGTTTAGCGAATGATTTGATGAGCAGATTTATCTCGAGAGGTATTCCTCACAAGCACGGTTTCTCTCTTGTTAACTTTGATTTGTGTCAGTGTCATTGGCAATCAGCCGGGCTACTTCTGTCAGATGATAGGCCTCAGCCGTCGCAGAGCCTTCGCTGTCTGCTATTATGGCATCGTGGTCATCATTAGACGCCATCATGACTGACTATCGTGGACTCACGCTACTTGTAACTGAAATACCCTGAAACGTGGCGGGTCAGCTGTCGCATCTTGCCAGGGGATGGATCTTTGGTTCTGTTTTGTTGTATACAAAAAAAATATGCACAATAACTCAGGTAATCTTCTTAAAAGTTATATCAGTAAACGCTTTGAATTTTTGACAGTATTATAATTGGCGCTTTTTAGAAATGGCGAGAGGAATGCTGTAAAAAATATATTCCATATAGTTATTTACAGTTCTCTATCGATTGCGGTTCAAGTCTTTGGGGTGCTTGCAGTACGTATATAATGTAACAAGTTACCATAATCTTAAAGTGCCTAGGAAATTAACGTCTTTTAAGTTTGGAGTGCAAACCGTAAATGTTTTAAGTACCTACACGGGAGCACTCTGCGCGCACCTGTCTTCTTAATACTTAAAAGCTAGAAAATTATCTTACATAACTAGGAAGTTATTCAACATTTCCTAATATGCGTATCTTAACAGTTACATTTTCAACAAATTCAAAATAAAAAATGAATGAGAATTGAAGGTATTGCAATATTTCACCAGCATGCAAATAAAAAAAAATAATAGTTTCAAAACATATTAATAATTTTTTCCTCGAGTAGTCTTCAATAGAAATATATGAAAATTAATTTTAGCCTTTAAACATTGCAACAATTTATTATTTATTGCCGTATTGAATATACTTATTACCATCACGGATTTGGATTCTAATGCAACATGTGCTAAGGACTTGACTACGAGAGGTAACATGGAAACATATTTGCAGTTAACTTCACCGTAATTTGCAGTAAGATTACACTTTGAACGCAGTTAGGCGAGTAATTATTAGTAGCAATCAAAGGCTGTTCAGGTTTTTATATCGGCTGTAGCACGGGTGGTTTACAACAGCCTGAAAGGCTCCTTCTTATAATGCTGATAAATTTGCATTCGCTGAACTGTTTGATAAATCTTTGCTTACACTGGCGCTGTGTTATGTAAGAAAGTCATTATCTCTCCTTTTACTATAAAACGTAACACAAAACAAATTATAAAGAACCCAACTGTGCGGCATTCTGTGCGGCAGCGGTTCTCAACAAAAACTTCAAGGGACCCATACAGTTCATATAAAATACATTTTGGGGCATAGTCTGTCTGGAAATTTACATAGCTTTTATTTTTTTATTATTTGCTATTTATGTTAATAAAACAGAGTTTCATTTTTTTTTTTTTTGAAAATTATTTGTGTAGTGTAATAAAATTATACTATGTAGTAATATTTGAATTATGTATTTGAAGTATGCGACGTTGGTAAGAGTAAAATATCTAGTCTTCAGAAAATAGATCCTCTGTTTCTGAAGTAAAAGAACCCCTGGCTGCTGCCGAAACGATTTGCGGAATAAAAGTTATTGGTAGCATTACTAGGGTATGGCGGTCGTTAAATAAGTCGTAATCTTTGGAATGATAAGGTATTCGGCTCTAGCGCCGGGAAGGCATTAATCTGGCCGGTAATTAAACCACCGTGCACCATTTTAATTCTCCAACTTTGGCAGAGAAGTCCCATAAAATATCGCCATATTTTATTTAGTACCCCGGCAGTGGGAAGTGTTATTCATTATACTCCTGCATTTAAAGTTGCAGTTTGTTATGTTTTATTCAACAAAGAAACTACACAGTTGAATTGTAACGATCGTGCGGTGGATATCAAAACATTCAAACAACAATCGTTTTTTCATTGTCAAGTGTCCATTAACGTATTAAAATATGTGTACATAAACTACAACAGCATTTACACCTGTTGGTGAAAAATATTATAGGATTTGGTGATAGTGCAATATTCAATAGTTTCGTATATACTACAGGGTGTCCAAACAGAGTATCGGGTATTTGTTAGTTCAGTAAAACAAAAAACTACTAGTATTCAAGTATTTTTTTTAATTGTTGATCATAAGAATACAAAATGTAAAATTATTTGATAAAGATGATGTTATCCAAATAGTGACCGTTACGCTGCTGGAACTCTTCTAATCTGGAATGAAGATTGCTGATAACACGCTGACACATAGCCCTCGATATTGCTGCCATTTCTGGCCTGATGTTTTGTTTCAATTCCGTTAGGTTCGTCGAATTATTCTCATAAACCTTACTTTTAAGGTATCCCCATACGAAAGAGGGCTAAGGTCGGGGCTTCTGGGAGGCCAGTTGATGTTACCTCTACGTGAAATGACCTTATTGGGGAATAATTCGTTAACAGCTTCAATTGATTGATTGGATGTATGGCAAGCTCTTGAGTTGAAACCTTGAAATTCTAATTCTGCATGTCTGGGCCCAAAATTTTTCGCAGCATATTACAATAATGGTCCCGATCGCAATAGCCCGATACTCTTTTTGGACACCCTTTATAATAGTACAACCCATCAAAACTTATTGTTGTAGAGCAATATTTAAAAAGTATTAAATAATTTCAAATGAGTTATTCAATATTGAAAAATCTAACTAAAAGGTCTTTAAACACACTACTATCTTAGATTAAGGGTTCGCAAAGGAAATGGGAAATGAATAAAACTTCCTACACACGCTGCGACACAATCGACAGCCGAACGGTGATTAAACAATAGCGTCCACAAAAAAGATGCATAACCGTTTGTTTGTCGGTTATGTTGCAACCTGTGTAAGGCGATTTCCCGCTAGGTACATTTTTGGCATTTTACACATTTTTTAAATGTAAATAAATTTATATTGATATATGTTTTGTGAAGAATCAGTTAGCTTTGTTTACAAGGGTTTTGGTTGTACTTATTGCCTGGTGGGACCGTTTGGGCCTTCCAAGACAGCGAGGTCCGGAGGGCGGCGGGCGGTGGGGTGGGCGGCCGGTGGGCGGGCCGGTAAGGAATGAGCGCACATAACTCAGGCGCCCGATAAACTTTAAACCCGGCAGCAAGCAGCTCTTAGGCGGATTGCCAGCAGGCAGGGATCGGGAGAGGCCTCGGCCGCCTATCCCTTAATTGTATAAAAAATCTTACAAAAAATCTGACAAAATTTTAGAAAAGACTATCACTACCAACACAACTGCAATCACAGCTGATTACTTAATAATTTGTTCAAAATATATTAGCATAAGTCTGAAGCAGCCTTTGAAAAGTAATCTTCCATCAGTTTGCGTAAAGCGTTACTTTAGAAAATTCACACAAATAATAAAATTAATCTAATGTAACTAAAGCATTTAATAATATACAGTAAGTGTTTTTTTTTTGTTTCCGGCGTTTTTATTTTAATACTGAAGACATATTCAAGTATTTGTATTATCGATAGTTAAAATTATCATTATTATGATTGTGTAGATATTTTTTTTAGTATGGCTTTTCAAAACTTTTCCTTTTTGGTTCACACTAATTGTAAATCGTGCATAAACCGAGTCGGGGTCAATCACTAATAAAAACTCACATTTTAAGCGGTGATGTATCTATCCAATAAAAAAATCTTTTTAATCAATGTAAATAGCTGATATCTAAAAATTTCATCACCTCGGTACAACTTTCTCGCATCTCCATTGAAATGAGTCACAATACGCGTTTTTTTTCTTCCAACAGCTCTTATCTCTTTTCGTTGCATTGGATCTTTAAAAAAACAAGTATTTAATCGCGCGTCGACTCCGCCCCTGGCCGCAGTTTAATCTGGCTAATGCGGCCGCGGCTGGCCGGGACAGTCGATACGGCTGGAGCAGGGCCGCCTCGGAGATGCGCAGATAGAGCGCCCCGGGAACAGAGGGCATTTTTCACGGCCTAATTGTAAGTCGTCTATTTTGATTCTTTAAAGAAAATTACCTCCCCGTAAAATTGTCTATTCTTATCATTTTTTATTATTAACACACTAAAGGCAAGACGGGTACTAGTACCCGTTTCGCGGACTTCTGTCTTAAGGCGGGGCGCATATTATTAAGGTCATTTTATTCTTCAGGATTACAGCTCGAAATGTTTGATTAGGACTCGTCAACGTTACTTCTACCAATACTGTCCGGTGATTCTGAACAAAGTGACAACGAAGAAGTGGAGTGGTCAGAGAATGATAATCCTCCAATTATTGAACAATTTTTAGGATAAAGTGATGTTGTTGTGATGCCAAGTAATCCGCAAGTGGTTCAACTTTTTATAGGAAACGATTTATTTGACTACATGCAAATCAAAGAGTGTATAGACTAGATTTCACACGCGCAATTTTACGCGAATTTTGCCCGCTACGTACATCAGTTTAGTCAATTTGGTACCCGCTTAAAGTGTGTTAATTTCCGATTTGGTATTCAAATACTCACACATATTCTTCGAGTGTCTCTCCTTAATCCTGACTTTCGATCACTGGCGCGAATTCCACATCAACATTTCGTTTCTTCTTCCAATGCCAATCAGCTGCAGTGTTTGGTATTTTTCAAAATATGGCCTAAATAAGTTAACGCTTTTTTACCATCGTCGGGAGTTCTGTTTCTTCGCGAATGTGACGTGGTCAATTTATGGTATTTTAAAGATTCGTATTCTTCTAAAAATCCACATATTATTTATACAAAAGTCAGCATTAATCATTACATAACCAACATTTGTCACGTGTCGTTTTGTTTTCAAAGTACGACACCGTTTGTGGTGAGCAAATGTTTAGAGAGGCTACTGTTCACTGTGAAGCAAACAAGTTTCTGATCTCAGTACATAATTAATTATTTAATGTTAAAAGCTAGAACTGTATAAAAAAACTAAAATAGAATATTTGCTTCACTCCTATAGCGAACATATTTTTTTGTGTGATTGTTTACATTTTTTGTAAAGAGTACACGTTACGAAAATATACAAAAAATACAAGTGTGGGGTGTTTCCCCCTTTTGGTACATTTAACCCCAGCCTCGCGCGCACGGGGTTAGAAGTTAAAAAAACCTTCTCAACTTAACCCTTACTTATCAACTTGTTTTTATGACTAAATGTGCACTTACGGTGCATTTAGAGCAAAAGGAAGATAGCTGAGAGGACAGACAAGTGAGGCTGCTCATCTGGTTTGGCACGTGTCGAAAGCTACGGGGGTACCTACATCCCCTTGCTGTAAAATATTTTTTTGCATTATTTATTCATTTGCTTAGAACTTAATTGTTGTTTTGAAAAATAATATCTTGCAGCGTACACTTAAAATTCATCTTAAAAATCTCTCCATTTATTGTTGAATTATTACCCTATTTTTTATGACAAAAACTGCCAATCTACACATAAACTTGTTTTTTTTTTGTTATATGAAAAGATATTATCGTTAGTGAGTTTCAGTCATTATATATTTTAATATAATGTGAGGCTATTTTCATGCTTCATGTGGTCTTTAGGGTGGCAAAGCTCTGGAGAACGTAAGCGGTTTTCAGACACACGCCAGCAGATATCAGACTATGGAAGTGAACGCGGTCACAGGTCATGAGTGATTTATAATATTGATCGTTCATTTTATGAAGTTAATGGTTATAATTACCGGAGATAAATTATTACACCTGCTACTCTGCTAATGTACTGTATAAATGGAAATAAGCAAGGACTCGCGGGAAAAAAAGAGAGTTAAATGCACAGTTATAAGTGCTATTAATTTTAATAACAATACTCGATTTATTTACACACATACTAATTGAAATTTGAACTTTGAGTCTTTGTGCTCAATTTGAGTAATTTATTGCTTATTAAACTCACGTCGTCATTATGTTCACGATTCACTGTCGGATCAAGATCTACCAAATAATTCGTTACTCAGGATGGTTATTAATTTTTAATTTACTGTTTTTATTGTGAATCTAACCTTTTCAGTTAACGAGCATATCAAAGAAATGTAAAATAAAATGTTTATATTATAACAATGTCTTATATATACGAAAATTATAATTTTTTTAAATTAATTTTTGCATACACATTGTGTACAAATACTAATGAAAGGTTTTAATTGCAACAAATATTTATTTTGTAATGTTTACATTACATTATAACAATCATAAACTGAGTTAAATAGATAGATACAGAGTTGACATTGCTTAACTAATTTCTTGGGAATAAGATTTAAATACGAACAAAAATTTACAATAAATAGGTACATTTAAAGGTTTTGAAAGCCACTGTCAAATATCAAAATCTATGAAGAAGGTCCCAGCACGGGGACTGAAACGTTTTATGATTCTAGCACTTTCTGGATACATTGCATAATTTATTGTCAAAGTATCCAGAGTATTCTGTTTATTTGATTATGTTATTTCATCTTTGCAAACAAATGTTTCACGCATGTTTGACTTCAGAAATCCTTAAAAAAATAAATCATATATATAATCGTGATTTTCGATTCCAGTTGGATAAGTCGTAATTCCAACTAGATATCTGATACCTTAGACCAGTAGCTACTAACGAATGCCTATTCAGGCTTTGTATGATGACCAGACAATTTTCATTCAGCGAGGCTTGGTGATATATTATTTTGTAATAAATTATACAGACTAGTATAAATACCATTAATTTATTTAATTGATACTTCTCTTACATCACAAGTAGATTCAGTAGATAAAATTATGCAATTTAGAGGTTTATAAGATTTAGGAATGTGAAGGGAAAAGTATTTTAATTAAGTAAAAAAGTTTGGTGTACATTTATTTCACACAGACGCTGTATTTTTTTTAGACAAAGAATATTTTTAAAAAACCGCTCTCAAATTTCAAAATTACATATAAATTTTTAATGTGTGTTTTTTTGAAACAGTTTAATAAAGTTTCATTGTTATTATTTATTAGCCAAAAAGGACTCTAATATCAGAATCAGGAGTAAGGTATAATATATATCCCCATTTGCTGTTTCACTCACTAGGTATCCTGTGAAATCTTATAAAATCTTTGCATGCAGAATTCTCACGTTTACCTATTAAGAAATAAGTCATAACGCTCACCACCTTTGAGAGTCCTGCATTAGCCACCATTATTCTGTTATCACCCTTAATAACACCAGGAACGGTCCATAACATGTGTTGTCGGCAAGGAGAAACGATCTCTGAACTTTAAGGCTCAGAACCGCGAGTCGCTTTTGACTAGAGATTAACGGTACTGTGCAGGCTTTTGCTAAGCCAGGTCTCTGAAAGCCACGCTTTGATGACGTCATAATAATCTTTACTCCTGAATTCCAATGCAATTGTACATACTATAGATTGAAAATTACGGTATCACAATACTATGACGTAAATAACTTAAGCTTACGTAGATTTTGCTTGGAAAATAAATTTGTATTACAGAGTTGACACAAACGCATGAGCTTGATATTTTTACCATCAAAAAATATACTGCGAGATTGTCCATATTTTTTTCTAATCTTAGCAGCCGATTATTTATAATCTTAGTATTATAAATAATTTGGCATAAAAAAGTATGTACACTTGCTTAGATATTTATATGAGTGCAAAGCGTTGCTCTATGCACTGCTTTTTTAGTACTTTGATAGCTGATATTACAATAATAGAAAAAAACACGTAATAATAATTTTAAGAATATTCCGAACCGAATGAGTATATTTATAAATCAATGAGAATATTTATATATTCAATGCATTGTATTTCAATTCATAAAATACGCTCCAAGGTACTCCAAGTTAATATTATATAAAACCTGACATCGTATTTTTTAATATTTTAAATACGTGTTTTGAACGTATTAATTTTATAAACCATAAAAACAATATTTTGGAACTCAGTAGAATTGGGCTATTGGCAAGTATGGCTTTTATTTGTTTCTGCGTTTGCTTTTAAACAGTTTTGGGACTGGGGTTTGAAATTGAAAACGGCCATATAATTTGCAGTCAGCACCCGTGACTGACTTCAGCCGTTAACATCCATCATGGGCGTCATATTCGGTTTTGAATTTCAAAATTATGACACCTCCTGAAGGCACGTGGTAGGCATTCCTCTCAAATTCTCGAAACGTTTCGATATTCGCCCTCTTTTAAAAATTACGCTGAATTTTAAGATACAGATACTGATATCATTGCAATTAAATTTATAATTATTTTAAAATAATAAACGTTTTATAAGTATAATAAAATTATGAAAATAATCTCTCATACATGAACAAGGCGTTTCATAAATATTTTTTAATACAGACTGGGTAGGGTCATTTTTTTAATACAGGTGATTATTATTTACTAAATTGACCCATTTTTTTTTCTTTTGAATAAACAGCAAAACCTAGTAAAAATATGTATAGTAAAAATAAAAATTTATCATAAAATTAAATAAATTATTTCTTGGTATACAAATTGCATGTAATGGAAATGTTTTTTTTTTTAAATAGTAAATTTCACTGTTTTACAGTGTGACATTATAATTTTTGAGACACCCTGTATGGCTGCTATTATATAACAACTAAAAATCTCGTTTTGTCTGCTTCAAAGCGGTCGCCGAGGAGAGGCGCAAGCTCAAGTCCAATTATTTTATTTCGGATCAAAACCAAAAATAAGAGAGTCCCGAGCCGCGGACGGTTCCCTCCGTGCCAAATGCAAGTCGATTCGAACCCGGGGACCGTAAACTTTTATGTTTATCGCCCTTTAATGAAAACCCAATTTCACGCCACGCCTGCACGCGGGTCGTTCACGTAGGAAACTGCTTTAATGGAAGAAATTAAAAAAAAAAATTATCATGTGACTCTGGTTTTTGAGTAATTCTTTATGCAATACTTAAGTTGTCAAATCACATATAAAACATGGCTCATGGCTATCGCCATCTAGGCTTACAATTTATTTAAAACACTGTGGATCCGTAACTAAAGAGGCTACGTCTGTGTATTAAATACAAGTGTCATAGACACATTTTCGTATTTTGTATTAAAAACTTGTTGATAGATAAATGTGGCATAAACTGCCAATTGTTGAATCTGTATGAAAAAATGAAATGTGCAAGAAACACGGTATCATTGAGGATTGTTTTACATTCATCATTTAATTATACTATAGTACATTTGCGATAATAGGTAATGAAGTATTACAAAATAAATTATACGATCTACGTATTTAACTTTCGTTTGAAATGCTGGCACCCGCAACGGTGCTTCGGAAATAGTAAAAATTTCACCGTTGAATTAACGCCAAACTAATTCGGAAGCCAAATCAAACATGAACCAAATCGGTATTCAAATGATGTGTCAATGATAGAAACATGTCGATGTATTAATATTTACGCCAGTCTAATTCTGACGCTAAATCAAACTCGAAGTTAAATTTTAATTCATAGAAGTCTAGACGAATTTTTCATAATGATTAAGTACATTTTTTCAAATATTGAAAATTGATTAAAAAAACTCTTACAAAAATATCATCATGATTAGTGTGGGATTCGAAAAAAAAAATGACTATATTATTTGAAAAAATGTACTTAATCATTATCAATCATTAAACCTGTATAGGTAAAATCGTACTTCCTGTAAGACGGTCTTCACAAAAATCAATAATAATGAATTTTTCATACTTCACATTACGCTAATTTTTCTCTGTACTTTCACCTTTCAAGGTGTGAAGAAGTCCTTAAATAGCAAATGCACTATACTGAATCATGGTGTAAAACGTATATTCTTGTTTAAAAAAACAAGTAACAAAAATACTTTTTGATACCAAGTTTCGTGCACATATCAGAGACCCTTCTTCAGAACTAGGCTAAGTGTTGTATTATATTAAACTAATGCGATCGATTCTAGTTGAGTACTGGCAGGTGTCGTGAAAATTGGTCGCTGAGCTTCCGCCAGACGGCTCGGACCTTTACTCCGCGAGTCAGAGGATGCTAAGTAGGCTGGCATGCGCGGGGCGGGTTGCGGCGGGCGCTGGTTCGACACCGGGTCGCGGTATTTTTATGGCGCGCCCCCCGCGCCCCGCGCCCCTGCGCATGGCGATTTACGAGTGGACAGACGCCCCGGCATGCGGCGCTAATTCCGACGCCGTATCCACGACATCTCTATCCCCGGTGCAGGACTGTCGTTTGCACGTATTACAGATTGCACTCTGCGACTTATACTACTGCGACAGGACTGATGTTATAGAGTTAGACTAGTAGAAAGAAATTCAATATTTTGACAGAGAGTACTTGGTGGAATTCCATTTTAATATTTTTGAGTTAAGTACTTGAGTGATTTTCCACATTTTTATTTTTATTTGTGACCGGTTTCGCCAACCTTTCACGTTGGCATTATCATACAGAGTGAGATTTTATAAGCAATTAGGTAAAGAATTGTTAGAGGGAGAGGTTGTTGGAAAGAGAGAGAATGATTGTCAGGTGGTAAGGGCTTATGTGATTTTAATGTATCTGACAAGTGGAGGATTCTATATAATTGCAAATTTTTGTGAACAAATGTTTTTATATTAATCGGGTAATTATCTAAAGTAGTGGCTTTGGGGTGTAGCGGCAGTAATCCTGTGTTGGGGTTTATCCTGTAGTGTGTTTATCTGTAAATAATAGGTTTTTGCGCATTAAATATTTTTTTAATGATGTGATTTAGCAATAGTGAATAATAGTGGAGATTTTAAGAGTTCAACCACCTGACAATCACTCTCTCTCTCTCTTTCCAACAACCTCTCCCTCTAACAATTGTTTACCTAATTGCTTATGATTATATAAAATATCACTCTGTTTGATAATGCCAACGTGAAAGGTTGGCGAAACCGGTCACAACTAAAAAACATTTTACTCAAAAATACTAGTAGAAAGCACAATTTGTCTTATTAGAGTAGAGCTGTCGATTTAGACTTAGTTTTTAAAAGTGTAAAACACATTCGTTTTATTCTATACGGCTCACACAAGTATCCCTAAATGTATGTTACAGTATCAGAAATTTATAAAAGAAGTGTCACCTTCTGAGTTAGGTTGTATAAACCGTCGGATTGCTGCATTTTGCGATTACCGAGTCCATTACTCAATCGCTTATTTCCAATAAAAGCAAGTAGCAGATCGACACTCGATCGGGATCCATCGTTTCTCGCCGCCGCATTCGTCCCGTGGAAGTCAAGCGGCCTGCAAATAGACTCGCCCGAGCCGGGACCGGCGAATGTTGATGGATGACGAGCGCATACCGCGGACGGAATTCCTCAATGGAAGGCAGAACAAAAGGATCCTCAATTGAATTTCTGTCCTATAAATACGAACCGATTAATAATGGACGGTGTCGTTACCGGCGCGTGTTGCGCAGGCTCTGACCGACGTCACAGAAATGCATTACTGAGGCAATTTCAAATAATGTAATAATTTCCATTATGACATATTGGAAGCCTACGTCAATGTACTTCAGGAAATTTTATAGTCGTTATTACATTAAATGAGTAATTGTAATTTTGTGAAGGTCATTTTAATGTTATATGGAAAAAATAAATAAATTACATATCATACATTTTATGGGAATTGATTTACTTGCCACGTGAAAAATATCATTGAAGTCCGTCTCCAGAATTTGTCAAGTTGACAATTGCATATTTTCTTCATCAAATTCGGCTGACCTTCTGCCACTGACGCAAATTCCTATCCATGTTATATTTCTCCTTTCAATGCCTCATGTATCTTTTTTTTGCAATTAGCTGCAGTAGGATATCTCCTGCTGAATACTATTGTCAAGAGTTTTCTTTCTTTCCGTATTGAGTGCTAACGTATTTGTGACGTATTCAATCTTTGGTATTTTATGCATTCTCTTATAAAGCCACGCATCACAAATGCACGTAATTCAAATAAAACGTTTTCTTTTAAAATCAAGTTAATAACAAAATACAGTTACCGTGGAAACTTAAGGAAACTCAGTCTACGATAAAATCAATAGACGACCGTTTCGTCTGGAAGCCAAAACAGAGAAAAACTTATCAGGCAAACTTATGGACCATTACCCGCCGGGCCGGCTCAGACTGTGAGGTGGTCAGGGCGTGCGACGCCGGCCGCCTCACAGTCTGAGCGGAGGCCGAGGTCCAGACCTTATTCCGGACCTTATAGCCCCGACCCGAACGCATAGTTTCGCCTGGCAAATCCCGGCCAAGCCACTTTTAAAACAAGCTCCTCTCCGGTGCGATAGTGCGCGCTCCCGGCTGGCTCGGGAAACGAGGTGCCGCCGCAGAGCATGAATGTATATTTTATTTTATTACTATTTAATTTTAATTATTTTTTTAAATTTATATTTTATCTTATCAAGTCAAATATTGCACCAAAACTTGCAATATGACAGTCTGGGATTGTGAATATGTATATTTTTAATGTATTGGACAAAAGTAAATTATCGATATTCGATTTCGGCATTTATAAAATATTCTAGATCAGTGCTTCTTAAAGTGGTCCCTACGGACCCCGTGGGATCATTCAGAGGGTCGTTAGAAAATTAAAATCGATTTGGGGGTCCTTGAACAACGTCAGGGGGAACGCGCAAGGTTTAATATATAATAAAAAAATTGTGACACATTTTTGTTAATATGGAAGTTCAAATAAATAACAATGAATACATTATTAGCGATTTTTACGTTCTAAATAAAATATAAATATACACAGGTGCATAAAATATATGTAATAACAGGCATCGCGGTGAGTCAGGTAGGTTAATACAGGAACGCAATAGAGTCGATACTTGCACCAACTAGTCTATAATATGAATTTATGTAGTTTTTCACCCAAGGTCCGTAGGCAAGTTTTGAGTATGAAAGGGAATCCGTGGGTCAAAAGAGTTTGAGACCCACTGTTCTAGATGCTCGTTTTTAGGTGGTAATCATTGTAGACATATAAGGTGTTAGTAATAGATATGCTGCAATTAGAATGCTTCTCAAAGGTTTAATTTAATATTTATTTTGGTATGCAGAAAGTCTGTATAAAATCTGTTTATAAAGTGTCTGGAGGGAATAAACAAGGAGAGGAGATTTTCGGTAGCAAATAGTGAGTTCGCGAGGCGGGGTCGGCCCGGAAGCCTCGCTGATCTCGGGTCACTTCTCGCCAAACTATGTGAATCCGAGCGGCCTCCCGGGGGCGCACCCCCCTGTCCATCAGCGCCACGCAGTCTACATGCATAGCAAACTTAACTAATTAAATGCATTGCGTATTTATTCAAAATAAATTATATTTGTCTCTCGAACATAGATTCACATCGGTATGCTGTCTATACAAGCAAAAAACAGTGTATACTTTTGTTGAGTGTCTTGAATGCGGATTGTGCACAAATGATAATTTTGCTCAAATATATAAGCACTAGAAATGTAGCCCGTCATAAAATGACGTATTCAATGAACGATGCAATAGTGTTTGAACATATGTTTGGCTGACAATTAGATGAATATTTTGTACACATATTTTTTTAATAACCGGATATTAATTTTGAAAGCAAAGCCATTCTAGGAAATATCACACTTCGTGTCACAAACAACGAATCACTTTCACTGCACTGTTCTTTATTAGATGCAGTCTTTATCACGTTCAATTGTGCTATTCTTTTTTAATTACGTTTGCTGTGCTTAGACATTTTAAGTTATTAATGATGTGATTAATAATTTCTAACGCAACTAAAAAATAAAATTGGTACTTATGTCAAGCTGACATAAACTGGAAATTTCTTAAAAGCATCATATTTTGTTTTTTTGTAAAAATTCTAAATTTGAAATTCTCGCTGTGAACAACAGAATCATGTAATTCGTACAAGCAGCATATTTGATAGTTTTATTTAATTAGTTTATGAATGAAAATATTATCCTATCGTCTTGAAATTCGGCACATAACTGCGGAAAAACTTACTGACGTGCAAAAAATCAGCGTTGTATCTTTTAAGATATTCTATAGAGAACCACAAAATGAAACATACACACACACACACACAATGGCTATTATTATAGTATTGGTGATTTATTTTTGTCAATTTGTGTAAATTTCAGGATTGGTCGCGTCCTGAAATCTAGAATAGCGTTACGGTTTCAATAGCACGCGTTCTCGCCGCCGCTCCGCTCGGCGCCCGGCCGGCCTGCCCCCCCTCCTAACCCCTGCCCCCCCCCACCTAACCCCTGCCCCCCTAACCCCTGCCCCCGCCCCCCGGAGGCCACGCCCACATTTTTCCCACCGGCGACCTGCGCCCCCCGCGCTCCGGAAGCTGTGGTCACCCTAAACGCTCGGCCCGTCTTGGAAACAAACACATTTTTTTCACCTAGAAAAGCAACAAAAATTATATAATATTAATTTTTAATCGATAAATATATCATGTGATCGTTTGTCGTGTTTAGGGTTTTTTTTTTACTCATACCCATAAAAAAACCAAGACTACGAATATTTAGGGCAAATTTCTTTATGTTGACATACAGGTACTACTGCGTTGTATTTTTTTAGATTTTAATTCTGAGTTTAGTTTTATTTATTGATTGAAGCATAAACTAACCAATTTTTTTAAAAATATTTAAGTATTGTTATGTTTATATAATCTTAATGCAGTGGTATTGCTTATAGTCATTAACACGTTGTTAATTAAATAAAAACCTTTCATTCTAAATTCAGACAACATTTTATTTATTTTGTAATAGTGCACGACATTTTCAATCACAAAAACATCAACTTGATTTAATCTTATACATAATTAAATTATTTATACTAGGTGCTATTTGTCTGTACCTTTTTCAGGAATGGGCTATCTATGTCTTTTCGAATAGCTAATTTGTAAAGCATTTCCGCTAAGCATGTACCCGTAATTTTTAGTATCCCTGTGACACGTGAAGCCTTTTTACACTGGTTAATGCTGTGACTTGAGTGTCACGTACCTTTTGTGATTTCCTAATATGTAAGTTTCCACTAAGAACAATTGAATATGTTCTTGTCTACGTGGACCCTATTTTATTTTCCAGAGTAAGACCCGGCATATCGATGGGTATTTTTTTACATTTGTATTATTATTTCTTTGAGTAAGAATTATAATTCTAACTAGAAATTAGTAAAATTAATTGCATGCTCTGCAATAGTTAGTAATGACACTAGTATTTTTTTATAGGTTTTTTTTATATTAAAATATTTATTTTCCCTACTTAAAATTTTTCAGCAACTTTGTGGTATATTGGCGACGTTGAACTATACTACTTATTAATAAACAACTCAATTTTTAATATAGATGGCAGCAAACAATTATAAATATTTCTGGATAATTTTTATTTTCTTGATACAATAAAGTATCTGGACAATTTTAAATACGTTCATTAACAAATATTTAGTTGAAAAGACCAATTAACTGTTGTAGTAAAATTATTTTATATCTTTCTGTATAAATTTTAGAAGGATATTTTATATAAAAAATGCGTTTATTTAATAATTCAAAAAATTGTTTTTATAGCGAAAATCAAAATAAAGTTGTAACATTTTGAATTTATAGTGCTATTTATTCTCTATAAAAAAATCAAATGCCAGTCTATAATTTCTATGAAGCAAATAAAAGCTTTTTGATTGTTTTAACTGATAAACAAAGACTCATAATAACACACAATAAAGGCTTTTTCAATGTCGATTTAATCAATACAACCTTGAGTTTATTAGAAAGAAATTAATAACTATTTCTATTATCTTATATATTTCTCAGTCATTATTGTGTTTTCATTAATTTCATATATTTTCTCTTACGTATTGTAGTATTCTTGTAGTTTATCATATTCTTTAATTAACAGGGAAATATTGCCATGCTATCCCATATACCCCGCTTAGAAATAAATAATTTTCCATGGAGTTAAATCTTTGATTAGCTTCATTTTATTGTAGCGAAATAAAACGATACACGAAATCTTAAAGTTATAATAAATAATATTCAAAGTAACGTAACTTACGTGGATTTGTATATTTTTGCTATGGAAAAATGCGTTTAAAAAACCATTATTTTTGCATGAGTTAAAGAATACAGAATACGTTCATTTATAAAAGTTTTTAGAGCTATTCTTACAATACGGTATGTAGTTATTGTTACCTGCTTCTGCGTGCAGATTGTGGGATTAATATGCGGCTTAAATTTTTATTACTTATATGATTAGGCACATTAGTTCATACATAGAAGATGATTTAAAGAAACTCTCAAAAAAATACTATCGTGATTTGTGTGGGATTTGAACCCACATCCCCTGGCTTACATGGCCGGTGTACTAACCCTTGTGCTAACGAATCACTTAATATTGGTTGGCCTGGGCACATTGGGCACTAGATTGGGACGATCTATTAATTTAAATCATCTTCTATGTATGAACTTATGTGCCTAATCATATAAGTAATAATATAATAAACCCGTAATGGGTAATAAATACGCATCTGATGAGACATACGTATATGATGGTGCGCGTCTTGGCTAATTAATAGATTTTAAAAATAATATCCAGATGGGACTAAAATCGCTTCACTTGTTACTTTGTTTAAAAAGTCCAGTGCTTGCAAATCGCTTAATATTGGTTGGCCTGGGCGCATTGGTTCATATGTAGAGTATGATTGTTAAAAATTATCGATAAACGGAAGTGATTCGTTAGTACAAGGGTTAGTACACTGGCCATGTAAGCCAGAGAGTTTCTTTAAATCATCTTCTATGTATGAACTTAACCTCCTCAGACCCAGTGCACATTGTAATGTACATCAACTTCAGATCTTCTGTTACAGGACTTATTTCGACTTATTTACATTAGGAACTTTTCTACATCGTTATGCGCATTACATTAATTCGTTTTGTTTTGCAAATGTCCTCATTTGTCCAATATTTGTATTATATGTCATTCTTGCAAGATGTCACAGGTCGGGCGCGTTTCAGTACAAATTCGTCACATTTTATTTTCGTTGTTTTGTTATTAAAAAGTCAATTACAATAAATTATCGTTGTATGATATTATAAGGAAGACTGCTTTTGTTGGTTTGAATCAAAATTTCATTGTAAACCGTAGTGCATCATTCCATAACTTGACATCGAATTAAAAAAAAATAAATGTTTAAATCTATGTTTTAGCAGATATTTAAAAAAATAAATATTTTTCAACCAAAAATAAAAAGTCAGGTCTGAGGAGGTTAATGTGCCTAATCATATTAGTAATCTACTATAATAATAGCCATTGTGTGCGTGTGTGTATGTTTCATTTTTTGCTTCTCTATAGAATACCTTAAAAGATACAACGCTGATTTTTTGCACGTAAGTTCAGTAAGTTTTTCCACAGTTATGTGCCGAATTTCATAAACTAATTAAATAAAACTATCAAATATGCTTTATGTACGAATTATATGATTCTGTTGTTCACAGCGAGAATTTCAAATTTCAAATTTTTACAAAAAAACAAAATATGATGCTTTTAAGAAATTTTCAGTTTATGTCAGCTTGACACAAGAACCAATTTTATTTTTTAGATGCATTAGAAATTATTAATCACATCATTAATAACTTTAAATGCCTCCTTAAAAAAATAACACCGTCTAAGCACTGCAAACGTAATTAAAAAAGAATAGCACAATTGAACGTGATAAAGAACAGTGCAGTGAAAGTGATTCGTTGTTTGTGACACGAAATGTGATTTTTCCTAGAAAAGCTTTGCTTTCGAAATTAATATCCGGTTATTCAAAATATATGTGTAAAAAATGTCCATCTAATTGTCAGCCAAACATATGTTCAAACACTATTGCATCGTTCATCGAATACGTCATTTTATGACGGGCTACATTTTTAAGTAATATAATAAATACGCATCTGATTGACGTTCAATAAAAAAATACCCTATAAAAAAAAAATTGTTATCAATTTTGTGTATATGTTTAAAAAACAATTTTCGGCATTGTGAGGCTCTGCGTGGCAGCAAATCAGGCGGCGCGGCGCGTTCGGGCAGCTCCGCGCAGAGAGCGGACTGAGCCGCGGCGTGCGGGCGCGTGACCCGCGGGGCGGGGTCAGGGGGCGGGCGGGCCAATGGCGGGCCGGGGGCGTGCCCCGCCGCCCGGGGAGGGGGGCGCGGGATCACCGGTTCGCGACTCTCCGGGCCTCCGGGTCATTCCGTGACGCGCTCTCCGCACCGCACGAGCCGCTCCGCCCGCAGCGGCCACTCTCCGGATCGCCGCGATCGAATTCCGCGCCTCTTTTTTCGATAAGAAATCACGCGCCCTCCTCGACCCCCGCAAACTGCGCCGACACTGCATCGATGCGAAAAATTAAGTGTTTTTTTTTTTTGTTGTGATTTTTTCGCAGAATTATACCTACCGAATTGTGCTTAAAAAATATTTGTAACATTTTTTCTACGTGTCGCCTGTCAGACGGGTGACTCCTTAACCTCACATGTGCCCCGATCGCGCGACAGCTCGCATCGCCTGACGTCGCGCCCATGTGTTTGACAATTGTGGTTACCGTGATCGAAGCACAGCCTTGCCCACTTTTTGACTAAAATTAATCATACATAATTAGGTGACAGTTTAAATTGTTGTGCAGTGTTTTTTTTGTGAAACGTGGACTCGTCTAGACATTAGTGCTTCATTTTTGAACAGCTATAATTTAAGCGGGCAATTCTTTGAATATCAGTCAACGTGTAAAATATTTAGTTTTTAAGTGAAATTTTTAACGCGGTAACAATAATTGAACTGGAAAGATACATGTGATTTCATGAGATTCCAGCTTTTATCGGAGACTCTTGACTGTAAGTTCGGCTGAGTGCGATATGTGTGTCGATTTGAGCGGGTGACAGGAATTCGCGAGGAGAGCCGCGACGCGAATCGTATCACTGTGTTCCGTGCCGAGCGAAGGGCAGCATGCGGACCTCGCTGGACCGATGAGTATTCCGAGCGATCCGAACAATCATCAAAAATTCTAAGGAACGAGGTGTTCTCGGAGAGCCCGGCGTACCGCGGCAAGCTGTGCTCAGTGGCGTACGGGCCGGGCGTGGGCGCGCTGGAGCTGGGCTTCCCCGCGCCCGCGCTGGAGCTGGGCTTCTCGCGCGGCATGGCGCTGGTCGCGCCGCCGCCCGCCGCCTGGCGCGACCCTCACGAGGACGCGCTGCACGCCGGCGCCGCCACGCCCGCCTCGCAGGCCGCCTCCTCGCAGTCCGGCGGCTCCCAGCCCGACAAGGGCCAGAGCGTGGAGTGCGTCGTCTGCGGCGACAAGAGCTCCGGCAAGCACTACGGCCAGTTCACCTGCGAAGGTCAGTCCCGCTCCCGCCCCCACCTCTTCTTCACCGAATACCTCATATCACCCTGAGCCAGTGTTCATAGTTTCCCCCGGGTCAATCTTTTTTGGTGGCATTTGCACCCCGCACCCAGGATCTGATTTGATAACTTCCTTACCTTATCCTTTACCTTTACCGGGTCAATCTTTTGCCTCCTTGAAGGCACATGGACAAAAAAAAACTCTGCTCCATGTCCTCCAAGGACTTTCTTCTTATCTGCCGGGGGGGGCAGGTCCAGAAGAAGACCCTGCTCTTCTTCGTTGCCGTCGAGAAATAATCCGCACGTCTCGCGCTGTCCGTCCGTGGTGCCCGCCCCACCTTTTTTTTTATTTTTATTTTTTTTTATTGGATGGCATTTGCGACCCACACCCAGGATCTCGTTTGAGAATTTCACTGGGTTGCGGGAGCGTATCCGTTTATTCGGCGCCTCCTTGAAGGCATAAGAAAAGAAGAAAATACATATATGGAAAACATACAAAATATATGGACAAAAAATTCGTCTTCCTAGTCCTTCAAGGACTTTCTTCTTGTCTCGTCTTCTTGTGCTCCCACCGCTGGGTAGCAGCGGGCCCAGAAGAAGACGCTGTTCTTTCTTGCCCGATGTGCTCGCAGAAGACGTGCGAATGGGAGAAGTAGAGCACCTGTAAATGCACAGGATATGACGAGACCGTAACGCCAGCTCTTGCTGACTTAGCAGAACGCCCTTAAAATCTAGAGCTTTATGGACACAAATATAATCTTTACACCCGTAGCAACATATCTAGCCTCTAGATTCCCTCTATTTTGGGTGTTTTTTTTATGTATTTGTTGCTACCTTCTAAAACATTGAAGAGTACAATTTATTGTCAGATGCTTAGAATCGTATGGATTGTTTTAATATGGAGCTTGTTGAATGTTACGCACGAAGAAATTTCTCGGAAACCATGCGTTTTGGTCAAACTCGCTATCTGTCATCTAGTTCATTTGCTTATGGGAAAACTGTATACTGAGCGATCTTGTTTTCCTATAAGAATCTGATCTTTAAAGCCGACATCGCAAGCTTTAAATAATGTGAGTGATGGATTGAACCATGCATTGTGTGGGCTATTTTTCATAATAATAATTTATAATAACTTACTTGTTGTAAATAAAGATTTTTTTGGAATCCATTCCGCGTTATTATTAGGCTTGCTTGCTTCAAAACAACAGAATTCATTTGGTTTTTTTATATATTATTATATATTGCAAGTCTCGAAGCACAGAGTAATAATACTAAAAAATGATAGCCACTCAATTTAGTAGAGTTTACATACCGATATTTTAAAACACGTACATCATTAAATTAAATTTAATAAATTGAAGTTCAAATATTTTTATATTTAAATGCTATTATTTGATTTTATTAGAAAAAGTTATTTAGTATTTTTGAGATTAATTTTTAATTGAGATTGAGGTTAATCTAAGTAATTTCTACTAATTTATTTATCATAATATTCTGGGAATATGTGTGATATTATATTATTAACCTCCACCTTTTCATCGTATATATTTTTACACAAAAATCCAACGATACTGCCAAAATATAACTCAGAAGTAATGAAACAGCGCGCGATGGGTCTCAATTATTGTCACCTGAATATAGTTTTCGATTCGTATAATCTGGAATAAACAGCTTAGAAGTTTTGTAGCTATCTTAAACATAAAACAAAACAATTTGTTAATTGAAACAGTATATGGTTAAAAGTAGGTGATAAAATAAAATCAATGAAAAAATATTATTATTGTCAAATTTCGTGAAGGATTTTGTTAATTTTAGAATTCGTATATGGTTAGAAGAAACGTTTTCCTTGTCAATATGGTAGATTAATATCCTTTTTTTCTCTTGATAATTTATGGCTAGTTTATTTAAAAAATCATAAGTTAGTGAAAAATAAAAATAATGTGTTCTTCACTAATTAATATAAAAAGCATATTAAAAGCGATTTAAAAATCTCCATCATTTGTAAAGCAGTCATTAGTTTCTTATTTTATACAAAGTTTTAAGTTCAGAATTTCAAATTTTTGTATTTTCCTTGTGAGTATGTTTTATCTAAATAAAATGATAGAAAAGCAAGGTAACGTATTATAAATAATCGTTATATTGATTTACTTATTAGTTATAACTATGATTTTGTTAATTTTTATAATCAGCATCTGTTAAAAACCGTCCAATCATTGTATTTCGTGTACTTAAATATTAAGCCACGAAGTATATTATACTTTGCATATTTAAGCAAATCTCAGTCCGCAATTCTATAGAACATTAAAACTTACCATAAATGACGTAATATAAACATATATATTTTTCTTCTAAAAAAAGAGGAAAATACTAAATAACTTGTCTTTTTATGTAAGAAGAGAGACTGGAAAGAAAAACTGATTTTAAATGCATTATACTACGTGATTTGTGAGGTTTACAGAGTGCTTAATAATGTACGCCACGTATTTTAAAAGTTTTTTTACAGTACAAATATATGTCAGTGATAACATTCTTTTGAAACTCAAACTAAGACATATCGTTTATGGTATTAAAATATATTCATTTAGTGATTTAAACACATCCGATAGCAAAAACTCCACCTTATCTAATTCTGTAATTATATACGTACAAGTATAATTGACTATTAGGCAAGATCTCTTTAATCCCTTGTATCCTGGAGTGTTTTTGCAATATCATTCAATGTGCATATCGAAATTATATCAATTTGCTAGGCAGTTATCGATTCCTAATAATGAATTCGGTAGCACTCTCCCATGGGCAGTGTAGGCTTTTAATTTAATTTTCCGGTGCTATGGTTTAACGCGACTGAAATAATTAGCCATTTAGATCGAGCGAATTTACATTGATAATCACTTTTAATAGTCAGTTAGTGGGATGCCAAAAAAACAATCAATTTTCAGTATGGCACAATTAAGATATTCAGGTCTTCATACAGTCGGGGCGGGTTGGCAAGGAAGGCCTATTCACGCCTCAATTTCAATCCAGAAATAATCACCAATGTACGTGGGAACTGCGATGATTTAAAATAATGATAAACATATTGCGCCGTGAAAAATCGGAAATGTGTTTGATTAAATTCACTACTGGATAATGACTGCTTTTATGTTGATTAATCCTTAGTGCAATTGAGACTGTGAGAGCTTCTACTCACAATTATCAGAGGCTTTAAAACATTCAGAGTAATATTTCAAATGCGTTTAACGATTGGACATGGAGAGAAAATAAATTATTTATTTCAGTATTGTTATAGTAATTATGATCTTAGATTTGAAATAAGTTTAATGTTATATATCATACGTAACATTAAACTTAAGTGCAATATTTTCATTAATCTAATCAATGGAAAATACGGGAATGTTTTTAGAGACGAATAAATTTTAGATTTTGGCATAAATAAAGTATGTAAAAAAAGATGAGTCTTTTCTTGATTTTTAGATGATTTTCTTACAATCTTACTTTTTAACTACTAAAATTACGATTTACAACAAAAGCAAAATTGCAAAGGTGCAAAATTTAATACAATCTATAAAATAATTAAAGCTACAAAATGTGTAACCAACAGCAAATATATTTTTGACTTTTCATATAAAAATTATAAATAAATATAATTCATTTTGTTATGAGCTATAGAGTTATAGAGCTATCAAATCAATGTAGGAAATTTATCAATGCAGAAGTAGCCTCAAGGTAAGTCTGTAATTGGCATATGCAACATCAAGTCCTTCGCTAGTTTTTTTGTATAAAAAATGAGGAAGTATATATGAAACCAATAAAGATTAAGTAATCATAGTCCATTGATAATATTTATGCTTATATGTGCTTTAAAACATATAAATTTTATTTTCTTACCAAAGCTTATTTTGTGTTGCACGCACGTGTTCATTTTGGTAACATAAAGAGTGATCTTAATGCTTTATTAATGTTAAATCATAAATTTCCGTATATTTTGTCATTTTATTATAAATGATGATTTCCCCAATAACTCGTTTTAAAGACTCATTGTGCTAAATATAATATATGCGTGCCTGTAGTCTGATATCTTTATTAATAATAAATATTGAATTATTTACTATAAATATTCAAGCTTCAGAATATCTTCAAATGTTTGTGTTGAAGTTATATTTTTTTAAGTAACATCGGATCTGCACTATTATTATTTTAATCAAATGAAATCTCATACATATTTTTATCGAATGAATTGTCATATAGTGGTTTCAAGATTGAAAATTTGGATACCATATAAAGTAAATTGGGTGTAACATAGTATTCAAAACACATATTTATGATCAATAGTCGTATAAATATTATCTACGTAAATAGTGGCTGCTGATACTGTCACAGGTTTTCGCGGTTGTAATTCATAACATAATGCATTTAAGGGTGAATTTTGCTCACAAGGGCTTCAGTACCGGAACCGAAATGAAGGAATCAAAATTATATTTTTTTTAACGTTAAGTTCGGATATAAATACTAGGGGCATATGGCCATAAAACTGATGGTTAAATGCTCCATATCAAGATCGTGTCATCGAATTAGGTTGACAGCATTTCTCAGGCAATTTCACGGCTCTCGCCTCGGCGCTGGGACCTGAGCATCGCGTGGTCCGCTCTTATCCGAACCGAGGCGCATGTTTTGACAGTGTAGTATGAAACGCGACAGTCCGAAACTAGCCCGAGAGCCACACTGTTGGCAGCGGTGGGGTCGGTACCGCGATAACAACATAGACAATCAGACGTAAACCAATATATACATAATTTGGAATTTTGGTTGTCTATGAAGTCCAAGTGCTAGGCGGTTTGAAACGGTGGCGTTTTTACCTCAAAAAATGATAGAATAGTATCCGCCAACTTGGAGACTTAATATCTGGTATTTTATAAAAAATATATTATTTACTTTTGTTTGTTTAGTTCAAATGATATCAACTTATATATTTCCGAAACACTGCGCCTATATTTATTTCACGCCACCGCTGCCAACCACGTGGCGCACGTCGAGCTGGATTCCGGGTGAGGTGTTTCGTACCACGCTCTCGAAGCGCCGTCTCGACAGCTTCGTGTTTATTAGCAGTGTGCCGCACGCCTCCGTGGAATTTTAATTTCTTCGTCGTTATTTAGAGTAATTAGGTGAGAGGCTGAGTGCGACTTGTTATTAAAGTTTGTAGTAAAAGGCTGTTAGAGGCTTGCCGATGTTTGAATATTCTGCTCTATTTTTATTAAAACGCGGTTTGAGATTAATAGAAAATTAAATTTATATATATAAATTTTCAAGCATGAACTATTAACGATAAAATTGCATTTTAAGATGGTTTTTAATAAAAAATAATTATTTTCAAAATATGTTGTGTTATATTCTAATTCATAAATAAATTGTTTTACCAACATAAATATGCTATACTGTTCCTGAAGTTGAAAACTCAATGTAGTTTTAATAATATAAAAAGGTATTTCAGATTTATAAGCATAGAATGAAAGTTCAAAAATGTCTATAGATTGATAATTGTTATTTCTTAGTTTAAAACTTACTTAAATATTTTGAGGTGGCTTTTGATATATATTTTTTTAATTTTATAATTTATCAGTTTTTTTTCAATTGCACTGGCCACCAGCTGATGCAAATTACTGTCGTGTCGTCGAGGTATCCATGGCACCTTTCTGCCATGGAGACCTCTTCATCTGTCGCTTGGGAAATAAGTCGTGCTGGTGGACGCGCGTAATGGGCGCTCGACCGACGATCTTAGACGCAGGTGTGGACTTGCCGACACCTGACCGCGAACTGACTAAATTTGTTTATTTAATTAACACTGGATAGATTTAGAACCGTGCATTAATAAATGGTTTTAAATAAAGTGTTTTTTTTTTTTTTAGATTTGTTAAGCAATTATTGATTCACTTACGCGATGCAAGTAATTATTATATGTCAAGGATTTTATTTCAATGTTACGTTATTTAAAATGTTTTAATTATTTCGAAAGTTATAACTTAGATGTATTCATTTTATATTTATACTTATCTCATTTTTTTACAGCCATTTTATAATCATTATAACCTAGTTTTATTAACATCATTTCATATATTAATATTGACGTGTAGATAGTATCTTCCTATAGAGGTTATAATTTTTTTTACATAATGATAACTAAGTTTTAACTAAATATATAAGTAGTTAAGTAAATTTATGTTATAAAGTAAATTCAAAACAGGATGCACAGCTTTTTTTATCCGGAGTAGTTTCTTTCGTTAAAACATAGCAAGTAAGAATTAGTCTACGCACTGAAACAAGTACATGATAGTGACTGACCTTTTGACCTATGTATCTTGAATCTCTTGAAGTTATATCATTTTACATGGAAATATAACATTTAATGAGATTTTTAGTCTCTTTTATGAATAACACAGCTCGATCATATTTTAAATAAAGTTGTTACTCACCATAAATAAATTTATATTTTGAAATTCTTGACGCACGGTAATAATTATTACTTACAAAATTTAAAAAATCAGAGAAATGAAGTCTTTAATTAATCTAGTTCAAGAAACTTAATATTTTTGATAAATATAATAAATATCTATGTGGTGATGATTTTGGTAATTAAGACCGTGTGAGAGATAATCATTACGTCATTACAAAATAAATAGCAAAGCAAATAATATTTTAATTTTCTTTAGACAAATCTATTGTATATAAAAAAATCAATAAATTAAATGCGTTTGTTTTAAGATAAAATAGTGCTTTTCAGCATAATTTTGAATTATTAAGATAAAATCACTGATACGTTTCACACTTAATAAGATAAATGTAACGTTTATTCAGAATCGTTTGAAAAATCTGCATCTCTTCTCTTAATCTACGGAAAAGTTCACGAAAGGTCAAAGTCGTAATTAACACTCCTGAGATAAATGGGATTTAAATTCTGAAAATTCTTACTCCTTTGAAATCGGTTATAATTTTATAAATTTTTAATTGTTATATAAAACTGAAAAGACACATAATTTGACCAGCAAAAAAGGCTTTTTTTAAATTTATTTTAATTTAAATGAGATAGTGCTGTCAGTGAAATTTGTACGATTCTTTATAAATGCGATAATGTGACCAAATTGTATTGTAACCGGTGTACGTCGATCTAGTCTAAAGCTTGTCATCACATTTTACATTTATGTGTCGCCGTCTATGCTGGTTACTAAATATCATTGGAAAAACCCTGTTTGTATATAAAAAAAATAATAAACTTATTCTTCCTGTAGTACCATTTCATCGAAAATATTTTTATCCTGCGCCAGTCTCACTAAATCGGCTGTACTACTAAAAACTCCCTCATACTGAAAACAAATCTATGCTAAAAAAATTATATCCTTAATGCGAATCATTAAAAATAAAAACACCCCAATATTGTACTCCGCACTGAAGATAGGCTCTATTTCGCATTAAAACGATAAAAAAAAAACTATCAAGCGAATAAAAAAAAACATGCGGCCTTTTATACGTAAATGTGGTCGTAAACATGAGGCTAGAGAATATAAGTTCGGACGGCGCGCGCGGCCGCGGCTTTGGACCTCTCGGGCGAAACTTGTGGGGGTCAGAAGGGCCGAGCACTCACGATGCTGGAGGCGGTCGGCCCGATTTTACTCACCTTTTAATAAAATTAATTAAACCTTTGTTTATATTCACTTTAGATTGATGGTTGGTACATTACGGAATTCGGTGTTTTCTATGGAATAACTGTTGCTTCATGGGTTTATTGAATATGTTTACATGATGGACATCGGCCTTAACGTTGCTTAATGTTGCTTGATATAATTATTATACACGATAAACACGAGTCTTCTGTATTTAGAAGGCTAGGCATGATTAAAATTAGTTTTTTTTAATATATATAAATGTACCTTTGTATTTTGTCTTCACTTTGAGTTTATTAAAATTATTTGCATTGCTACAAAGGTACTTTTATCATTATAGTAATGGATCTTCACGAATCAAATGCCTTGTCCCTCAACAAGATAGTTTTTTTTTATTAAAAAAAAAGGATGCTTCAGATAGCATAATAAAAATAAATAAAAACTCATGACAGAATTCCGACTTAATTGTTTTATTTTTTTAACACTGTAATTGTGAATAATTCATGGGTTGATAAGCAGCTTACGATATTTAATTAATTGGTAAAAATATTTATGACTGAAAATAGGTATTTTTATTTATGCCTAATATAAATAGGAGTACATATGAATACACTACTTGCTATTTCCTAGCCAGCTGGATTAGCGTTTTATTATTGAATACCTAATCAGATGCACTTGGTGGAGGCAGCCCTGGACGCAGGGTGCACTGCGTCGCCAACCTTTGGTGGTGATTTCACTGTCAGGTGACAAATTTATGCCTATTAAATGCCTGACTTACTCCTGGGTGGCTCCGCGCCCAAATAATAAAACGAGAATTTATCGCGCAGCGGCCAGCGGCGCCTCGCGACTCGGAGGGGGGTAATTATACGTTATACATTTTACACAATTAACTAACGTTTCCAACTTCGAAATATTCAACATTTGTATTAATTTCTTAATATTACATATTTTCATATACAAATAAGTGTTGTACCCACATGTATCGCTTACTTGGTTTTGTGTCTGAGCTAAAGTCATATTATCTATTGGTTTTTGTGTTTCATCATTATTTGTAAGTTTACTTATTGATTAACAAGAAACCAAAAACGTGGTAGTTAAAAAAATAAATAATTATAATTATAAACTAAAATATACTTAACACTCACCGATGATATCGTATCATATCTTTAAGTTTAGTACCATGAATTTTATTTTTCAATAAAATAAAGTAACCGATTTATTTTATTTGATAAATCATATGAGTATGTCATGATAATGAATTGATTCTATTTCTTGGTTGTCGGGATATTTTCCCTTCATTTTGATCCCCGACTTCACCTAAAAATCCCTAAAAATATCCTCAGCACTTCAAGCAGCCCAACGCCCACGAAACCGAATAGATTCATAATAACGGATCATAGCAGTTTTTCGTGAGTAAAATTTGTTTAAAATTTTACGCGCTTTAAATTTATTTAAATGTAATAAGTTTCTCTCGTTGACTCTACGCCCCTGGACACGCGACCGATAGTGGTAACGTAAGGGCCCGGCTACAGCATTGGCGGTCGTTAGTCGCCGTGTCGCTCGCCGGCCGCGCGGACACGCCGGCAGTAAAGGACATCTGAATCCATTACGGACGCTTCACGCCATCTCCGCTGGAGGTGCGATAAATACTGTGACCGAGCTTTATGCGTCCAAACATTCTGGCCCCTCGAAAGCCTCGGCCTCAAAACCACCTCCCGGTCACCATTTCACTTGGTTGATTGGTAATTTGCGCACTGTAAATCTTTTTAGTAATACGATCATCTCTAATGGGATCTCTGACATGTAACGTGCAAATAAAATGCTACAATATTTCTTAAATTTTATTCAAACATAGTAGAACTGAAATAATATATGACTATAATATGTAATATACATAATAAGTTAGAAAAAATTATTCGAAAAATCTTGGGCCGCTTCCAAACTATCTGTAATGCATATAAAATATCTTCACTTTTATATTGAGATATCTTCTTTTTCAGCTGTCACTTTTATTAATACACAATCGTAGTTTCTTTCAAAAAAATACGTATATGACATAATAAATAGTCGCACTGGCATGTGTCTAAGTACGCCATTGGTCATTCCATAGAATATCAAAGCTCTGAAATAAATGTGAGTTCTTTTGATACGACTTAAATATTCAATTAAGTCCCCGGCCAGCGCGCGTCGCGGGCGCCTCGAGTAATCCACGCAAGAAGCGGTGAATTGATGACCTGCCCGGGAGATTCGCCTCGGCTGGGGTTATTATAAAATATTATTCCCAACGTGGAAGCTAATGGCTCGTACTAGCATTAAACGCACTTATATTTTATCGCTGTACTTAATACATGTGCCATATCATACTTGATAATTAGAAAACTACGCCTAGCAAAATGTATGCCCTTTGAAAAACCCGAAAAAAAGTATATTCATGAAGCTTACTTCATTGGTATCAAACATCGCATACATCAAATTTGTCTAAAACATAACTCAGCCGATCTTCATCAAGTGCTTTACCTCAGAGGAGGTTGGCGGTATACTCATGCTGACCCAGTATTCATGGTTTTCTAATGGGAAAATAGTGTAGTCCCCGAGTCCTTCTACATCGCAGTTTTATATTGCTGCTGCCCAATAACATTATTATATAAACCTTTTAGATATGATACTTCTTCTGCAATAAAAGCAGGAGTTCTCCCACCTCGACAAGGTACTTTTAGAGCAAATCCCTCCACAATCACTCCAAGTCCACTACTCCAATAACTACATTCTTATTTATTCGTTACAAACTAAAAATTAAGGATTTTATTCTTGAAGTACTCAAAGTTGTGAGTACGACGACGTTTTTGTCTATTATGATTGATGATTAATTTTTTCAGATTTTTTCGTTTAATTGGAGCTTTATTATAAAAAATTGGCACAATATATTCTATTCAAAGTATTGTTTATCACTAGCCACTACTTTTCCCCATCTTTCGGGCAAATTATGGATTCCATCCCAAAAGAACTGTTCGTCTTTTGAAGCCAAATTATATTTGAACCGCGTATCAAAGTTACACACGCGAGTCTTCCCATGCCAGCGACAATAACATAATAAGCCATGAGTATCAATAAAAAACCTCACATCTTTATTCTCTACTTGGGCTGTTATAAATATTGAAAGGGTTTTTTTTTAACTATCGATGCGTGTATGCATTGAATGAATTAACAGGGAAGGGTTCGGCCTAAACAAACTCCGCTTAGAGCAGGCCGCGGCGGTGGCTGGGAAGCCCCTATAAAGCAAATTAATGGAAAAGCCGGTCTGATTATAAATGTTAGTCATTTATTGTGTCCACTTGGTCTCGCTTAGTTACCGGCCCTAGCACGCGGCATAAGGGACAATTATGCATATTGTCTTTTTTAATGTAGTTTTTATTGGCAATATCATAGAGGTTTTATCTTCATTGTACGCTTGTTTTTAAGATAATTGATATTTCATCATTTAAGCTTGATCCAATAATTTATTTAATAATTTTATTACAGATTATGAGTAAAAATTTCAGACAAGAAATTTGCAGATTTGGTTTTGATCAAACATAAAATATATATAATTTTACTTGATCATGTTTCAGTGGCCCCATAAAATGCACGCATATGTAAATTAACTTAATTTTTAATTAAAAAGTGTTATTTGTAAATTTATAAACAAGAACGGTAAGTGTAGACGTAAATAGTAATTAATATCAGTTGATATGACATGATACTTTTGAACAGAACCTCCCTGTTCACTGCAGAAGTTCAATGACCTGCCCACTTTATTAAACCATGCATTAAAATATACGTTTTTATAATAATTTTAAAATAACGCAAAGTACAATATGTAAGTATAATATGTTTAATAAGCACGCTCGAATACTGCAGAATTCGAAGCAAAGAATTAATTTACTTATTTTAGATTCTGATTTTTAATTTAAAATACAATATATTATTATAATAAAATCTTGAATTAGTTCTATGCGTATTAATAATTTTCAGAAACACCTCTGTTAACATACAAACTTTTGATATTAGTTTAGTTATGCATCTGATGATGACCAAGTCTGTTGGTCGAAACTAGTCATGTTGATATATATATATATATATATATATATATATATACATATTATAAACTCAAAGTTAAGAAAGAATACAAAGTTACCTTTAACATTATAAAAAATGGATCTTCACCAATCAAATGCCTTGTCCCTCAACAACACAAACTTTTGGCCTAGTTTACAATTTCATGAAATGATTTTTTTTTTGTTCAGTCTCATTTTCAAGAAGATATCTCTATACTTAAAAAAATTAATAAACAAGCATTTGAAAGCAATTGAACAATGCGTGGTTTTCACTTAGCGTGTGTATTACTTACATGGAGTATCTGCTTGACGATAATTTGTCCTCAGCGAGGGTGACGCTGACTGATGGCTTAAAAGAGTTTGCCGGGCCGACGGGTTAAATCATCATTAATTACTGTTACTAGACACTTTTGTTTCGGACTGGTTCCTGCAACTACCCGTTGCAGGGTTTATGACCATTTTTTTTATCGCCCCCCAGTTAATGGCCGATTTTGCAAACCGGTCACTATGAAAAATTCACCCATTATCCTTACTTTTGGTTAATTGCAGTATTTTTAGCAACCATGGTCTTCTAAATAGAAAATGTAGATGTTTATAACAAAAGGCTGGTACTTTAATTGATTAAGTCTATTTTTTCCCTTTTTATGATACTAAACCCTTTTGTTTCTAAAAACACTGGTTTTTTTAAAAATATATATATATTTTTTTAAAAATGCTACGGCACCTTTATTTTTTAAAGAATCACTAAAATTAAAAATTTACCACTTGCTATCCATCTTTATTAAATGAATTCACTAAAACAAAACAAATGTTTTATTGTATTAACCCGCAGATAAATAGGGTGCAGGTAAATTTATCGGATTTATTAATGCTATTGAGCGCCAGGTCTTTTGGGGAACTTAGAAAATAAATCCTAATTCTCATTCTAAGGGTAGTTTATTACATACCTGATTGTAAGGGTGGTGTAGGCTTTACTGCCAATGCTACATTATTGAACGCTGCAGAACTAAAATATTTCAAAGAACCAACCCATTTCTATTATAAATAAAAATATTATATATTTCACTTTTTCAATTATGATTATTTTTTGAAGTCCTAATTTGTAATTATATTGAGTAATGAGACAAAGTTTTAATTTCTTTCAAAAGTTTTTTTGTTTTGTAGTATTTTCAATAGTTAGTTATTTCTGCTGAGTTGAAATTACATTAAAAGTTAAATCAATATTGAAATGATTTCTTATGTCCGCAATGTATACCCCAAGTACTTCTCTCGACATCTTAGTGAGTAGGAATTTTAATGTAGCCATGTATTCGTAAAGTAGCATGGTAACATTCTGGAAACCAAACATGCAATATTATTTTTTTTCATTCAAAGTTGCTACTTATTTTTTATTCGATGTGTATTTTAGGTATGTGTATGGTGTAAAATAAAACAATTTGTACTAAATTTTTTTGCCATTAATATTAAACCCACACGCAAAGTTCCCCGATGAATTTATTGACAGCTTAGCCTTGTAAATATTTTTTTAGTTGTTCGCATCAGTTTGGCACTGAAATCATTTTCTGTGGAAAAAGATTCCCTATCCATTGCATTTAAGAAAGTAATGTAAGTTTAAATTCGTGCAAGAGGTTCAATAGCTGATGGTCACCCTCGCAATCCAACTAAGAGATTTGTTCAGCTCGGTGGCTGAATGCAAACGAAATTGCTTTGGAGGTACAAAGCCTGGGCTCGCATACCAGCTGGGTGATGGCGGAGAGGTAATATCCGCGGAGTAATGAAGTAAAATTGACGCCGGGTGATGAGGCAGGAGCTCCCCATCGGCGGCGCCACCCGGGAGTGGTCCAGCACCCCCTCCGGAGGCTGTATCGTGCAAATAATGCATTCCAGAAACTAGCATGCTATATCTCTAGAAATATTGTATATCTCAAGCAATGATACAGAATACGTCCCACTCTCAAAAAAAGTAACTAGATAGTGCGTAGGGTGAACAAATTATAAGTAGTATGTGATCTAGCATCAGCTTCTGCTGTCTGTATTGTAAACATGATACATTCCAGAAACAACTTGGCCTACACAGAAGCGTCTACTTGTGGGTGAATTATTAGCTGGTATATGTATAGTAGACTACTGCTACGTTAAGTTATATCTCATTCTGTTTTATGGTACTGGGTACTTCGTATTCGATTAAATAACTAAACAGAGCTCAGGGTAAATAAGATACAAGTTTTCTTAGTATACACAGTGACACTTACTTGTGGGTGATTTAGAACTATTCCCTGGTATATTATTGTTGTGTCTTATTTTGTATATCTCTAAGAATATATTATACATCAAGTGTTGAAGTTATTAAGAATAAATAAACAACACACAAATTAATCTAGCTATCTAAAGCAATGTTTAAACGGAAGTCATATATAGCGTCTGAACAGTACAGATAATAATTTTTCTTGATTTATTACATGTTATATAAATTATGAAAAGCTGGCATTCCCACTAAACAATTTCACTAAAATGGGCATGTTTATAATACAAATTAATATTAATAGTTTATACCTCAAAATGCAAGTACTAAAATGTCGTAGGTACCTAATTGAAATATAAGAAGATTTGCCATGTCGCAAGCCATACAATAGGCACAAGTCGCAGGACGAGGAATATCTGTTACGGAAACTTCGAACCGGAAGTCTTTAGTGAACCGGTTTTGGAAGCCATACCATTCCTTATGTCATTTATTTATCATTCACTTTCACTGCGGGAATTAAAACTTAATATTGAATATACTTATTAATACGGTTTTTTCGGGCTTCGTTGGAATTGCATCGTCATATTACATATAAAAAGTGAGTATACGCTAGTCTGTGTAAATCAAATAAAAACTGACCCAATATCAGTTTTTAATCGCTTTGTTATCTTTATCCCCCGGTTATAGGCTTTCGAGAAAATAAAAACATATTATTGGCAACATATTTGCAGGATACAGTTTTAATTGCGTTAAACTGTAACAGGGTATTCTGACTTCTATCACACAATAAAAAAATGTTCAAAACAAAAAAAAAATCCATTATCACTTTTTTCTGGGGACAATGCGTCATGATTTTTTAAAGCCTGTATATAAAATTCTACAAACCTGTTTACTAAAAAGTCCATCCAAAACAAAGATAATTAATGAGGTTATTTAAGATATAATAAAAACTCCAGAGTTCATTTCAATAAATTTCCAAAACGCGCGCATACACGTCGGCCGTAAAGCACCATTCAACAGCCGTCGATAATTAAAAAAAAAAACGCACGGAATCCCACGGGCTGTGTACCTGTGCGTACCTGTGCATTATCATAATTTAGTATGGGGGCCTACCGAGGGCGAACTTTCTTCCGTGCACACTGCACAGTTCAAAATTCTGGTTAAGCTGCCTACACACGCTTCGGCGCAACTGACAATCTAACCGCGATTAGCCAATATCATTTTTTTGAGAAACTGTAAAGACACTCAATATAAGGGGACGCTATTGGAATATTACCGTTATGTGGTCAAATTGAGGATTTTTTTTCATTGATTGGTGTGTGTGTGTATTTTAATATATTGTTGATTCAATGCGAGTATATAAAAATCATCTTGGTTACAAAATTTATTTAAATTTAGAGTAAAAGTATTGTTTTACAATATCAAGAATTTGAATAGAAGAATTGATAGAATTTTATTGAAACACGTCACACGATTTAAATTAATAATAAAGTAAACAATCTGTTGATGAATAAATAGCAATAAAAATATGTTAAACTTGCAATTATAATTTTTAAAATATAAAATATTGTTGTTTTTTAGAATGGTTACGTTAGTTTGAGTCATATTGAGATATATTGTTGGTTCATAAATGCGATTATATAAAAATAATTTAGGTTACATAATTTATTTAAATATATGATGAAAAAGAAAAGAGTTAAAGTACTCTTTTACAATATCAAGAATATATTCCTAAATTGATATGTTTTCATCGAAACACGTCACACGATCTGTAATAATAATAAAAACAAAATGATTGAAAATCTGTTAAATAATTTTTTTTTTTTAAATTTATTGGCTTTCAAGCAAGCTTAGGTTAGGCTGAGTCGGGTAACGTGTAGTTTTTGATAGAAAGATGATTTGTCTCAATGGCTCGCGACTCCCCCGCGCCCGGGTGGACTCGCCCGGCCGACGTGAGAAGCGCCCGCGCCCCGTAATGGACCGCTCCATTATTCCCCGGCATTACGTTGGCTAAACAGCGGCCGACCGCGGGCCGATTATTAATCCGCCATGCTTTTTTATTGCGGAATTAGCGGCGGTTTACCGGCGGTTTACCGGCGCTGATACTTCTTCACTCGCCCGGCCCGAGTCCGCGGGACGACCGGACCGTGAGAATGCTGTGAAACGACTCTCGTCTGTCTGATTAATTAAATCATAATTATTTATAATTATTTGGCGACACATCGGTGTGACTTAACCTTACTTAAACTAACCCCCCCCCCCTATATTCTGTCAATACTCTGTGATGCTTACATGCATCTTTGCCTAAAACCAATAAATGTGAAATCGTGGACGACCGGACCGTGAGAATGCTGTGACACGACTCTCGTCTGTCTGATTAATTAAATCATAATTATTTATAATTATTTGGCGACACATCGGTGTGACTTAACCTTACTTAAACTAACCCCCCCCCCTATATTCTGTCAATACTCTGTGATGCTTACATGCATCTTTGCCTAAAACCAATAAATGTGAAATCGTGGACGACCGGACCGTGAGAATGCTGTGACACGACTCTCGTCTGTCTGATTAATTAAATCATATTTATTTGGCGACACATCGGTGTGACTTTGTCTAATCTAACCTAACCTAACCCGGGAGGGGGTTAGGTTAGGTTAGGTTAGGTTAGATGCATGTAAGCATCACAGAGTGTTGACGGAATATAGAGGGGGGGGCCCTCTATATTCCGTCAACACTCTGTGATGCTTACATGCATCTTTGCTTAAAATCAATAAATGTGAAATCGTGGACGACCGGACCGTGAGAATGCTGTGAAACGACTCTCGTCTGTCTGATTAATTAAATCATAATTATTTATAATTATTTGGCGACACATCGGTGTGACCTAACCTAACCCCCCCCCCCCCCTATATTCCGTCAATACTCTGTGATGCTCACAGGCATCATTGCCTAAAACCAATAATGTGAAATAAAACATTTATAATATATCTGTGCGATATATTCTATCACGTTTCTGTTATCTATACTAAATAATAAAATAAATTATGATTATTTTTTTTATTCTAAATTGTGTGGTAATACGTATATACTTCCATTAAAATAATTAATTCTGTTTGTGTTTAAATATGTATAAAAACACATCCATGTTTAATTTATGAATTAAATGTTGAGCTAAAAATTATTAGTTAGCGTTAAAAAACCGTTCTACTATTAACCAGTTATTTTCAAAGAAGTTATGGAAATGATAAAAATAAATTATAATTATTTAATATGGTAACCCTTGTATAACTGCAAAGATCAAAGTACTGTGACCAATTAATGCTCGGTACACGCTTGGGAGAGTGCGCGAGGATACGGCGGGCCGAAAGTCACGCTAAGGTTATTATAATTCTCTTACTAGACAAATTATAATCATGCTGCTTTAGTTTTATTATTCGTTTACAGTTAAACTAAATGTAATGTTTCATAAGCTCGCCATTCAAAAAACTAAACATAAAATAATTTAATAAAATATTTATTTATAATTTTCAATAAAACTTTTTGATTATATATTTTTAAAATTTTTAAATATATATATAATTAATTATATTTTTAAGGCATGAGTTAATATATATTTTTTTAAATAAATTGTTTTTCGATTTATGTACATGCTGTATTTGGTAAATTGTATATTCTTTGCCCTCATAAAGTGGGCAAGCTTAGTGACTACAAAAAACAGCTTTTATTAACGCACTGGGGAAATTATTACCTTCCTCTAGAACAAGCAATATTTTGTATTCAGCAATTAAAAGATTGGCATTAATAGACATGATTTAAACTATACCTATCTGCGAGACAATGGGAATATTATAACATGATTTAAATATTTTAATATGCACCATAGAGTCACTATCGTTGTTAATATGATAGTATTATAAACATTAATAAACCAAAGTTGAGTTGGTTTCTTGGGTGGTCAGCTGTTTGAATTTTTCAGCACCCCGACGTTTTGCTCCCCATGCTGACACCATATTCATTCATTTAGTCACTATATCACTATAAAAGTCTTCTATAAATTCTAAGATATAAGATCTATGTACATTATTTTAAAACAAATATGAATGACTAGAAGATTGCTGTCGTTTTTATTTGTGGGCACTCAAAATAATTTTAAATGATACCACGGCTCAAGAGTCATCGTGTATTTAAATATAATGGTGAGGAAGCTCGAAATAAGAAGTTTGTTTTTATTTTTTATGGTTCAATAGTAAATCTTATCATTGTTAAAAATCACCTTTCCGCTGTGATTCTCCACTATAAGCTAAATGTTTATATTGGTTTTATTGGTGTAATATAATATGAAGCGGACAACGTGTGAACACATAAAGCAGTCTTCAGTCGTTAGTTTATAATTACTGAAATGTGAGAAGAACCATGAGTTTGGAAATTTAATTGCGAAATAAATCATTTACTTCATTCCGCCGGATTGAAAATGAATCCGCTTTGATTGGCGATTTAAGTGCTAAAAGAAAACTTAATTGTTTTTACTCATGACCCGGCCACCTTCGGAGTTTCCACCGAGCACGAATATGACTAATAATCTCACAAACAGCGAATCAACGAAATTTGCACCATTCACATCACATTCTACTGGTACGAGCTATGAAACAAGCATGCTAGTAGTTAATTATATTTTTTTAAATATTAAATACATTTTAGAAGTGGCAAAGACAGTATAGCAATAGTACGTACAGTAGTAAAAAAAAACTTTTTATGGTACTCCCGAATTTGCTACCAGAATCAAACAGCTGGAAAGTAGATGTACTTATTACTGAACCACAGGTGGTATAAAAAATCATTTACTCCATACTATGTTAAAAACGAGCTTCAAATAAGCATACTTCTCATTTTTATTTTATTTGCATAGTTGAAAAAATTCATAGTATCTCATTGACACGACTTGCATCATAAACTAGACATGATTAGCGATTTACAAACTGTGCACCGTTTACATCGCATTTCACTGGCACCAACCATGAATAAAGTAGAGGTAAGTGTCAATTAAATGTCTTGTGACATAATATTGTATCTCAGATGGTAACATGACTCCCATACATGTTGAGCGAGCTACTTTTTTGCACGCACAAAACATAAAATTAGCGTGCTGCCGCTAAAACTTTTTTTATTTTTAGGTCAAGTATATTTTATGGCATGCATGACCTTAGGCAGTAATTTCACAAAAATCGTAAACTGCAACTGTGATAGGAAAATTGTTTTATGTTTTGCTATGTTTACTGCATGATTCATACAAGATGAATCATACCAAACGTCGAAGCTCTCTTTAAATAAATTCCTGAATTTGTAGGTATTTTTTTTAGATTAATATATATGATATTAAAAACACAGTCTAATGAAAATTTTATGTATAACTTACTCAACGATATTATCAATCATGCGAGAAGTGTGCTAGTTGTGTTTAAAACACTTTTAAATTTCCATCCTGTGATTATACCGTTGTACATTTTTATAAATTGGTAATCTATGTAAATCAGACGAGAACTCACTCATAATAAGATTGAATGTGTTCAATACTTTTGTGAGCCTTATAAATATATTTATAATATTTTTCGTTTTGATTTTTGGGTTGCATTCCCAACAAATATTAATTATTGCAAATTATGAATATCTTTGTTTAAATTTATCAAAAGAACTTAGTTTGAAAAATGAGTGATTATTCTCGTTTTGGGTGCGTGTTTTTTTTTTTTGTAATCCAGTATGATAAATCGATTTAAAACACCCCTAACCGCTGTTACTTGTTTTTATTTTTTTCATTAAGCTACAAAGAACGTTTCACAGAGATGTGAATAAATCATATTATTTAAAATAATTACTTTTTATTCACACTTTTACTTGTATGCGTAATACATAGATTTTTTAAAAACTTTTTTTTTACAATTTTTTAATGAAATGAAATATTTTAAAATGACGCAAAAGCCCTATGACACACAACATTTTTTTTGTATTATTTGATTTATTCATTATCATCAAGTGGCTTTTTTAGGGAAGGTTGGCGTTCATTTCACTGAGCATATACTCATGCTGAGCTAGTTTTCATGGTTTTATAAGGGAGAAATAGTGTAGTAAAAAAATTTTAATTTCAAAATTCTTTTATTTTTTATTAAGTGTATTACAATAGATCTTATAACTAATGTTTTGGTGGAGTGTTTTGCTATCCCCGTCCTGCGCGCAGGTTTCGGGGCTTTCAATGTGTGACTTAGGTGGTAGCGTATATGATTTACTAAGGTTGTGATATTGTGTTAGGCAGGGAAAATGAGTGAGAAAAACCCTTTATTTGTAATAAATAACAAGGATAAAAGTTTATAGCAGGTAGGGCAGGATGGTGCAATGATCACTCCTGGGTATGTTTTTTGACTACTTAGCGCTCCTTCTTGTATAGGGTGCCCCAGGAGCCGTCGGATACTGTTAGATTTTCACCGAGTAGGATGTCTCCCGGTCCACTGATCCTTGTAACATAAGTTATACTAATTCTGATTTTTTCTTGCGGCGTGTGTTGGATGCGGCATTTTTAAGTAATTGCGTACACGAGGTCCATGCATTCGCACGCATGCATATTTAAACGCACCCGCCAGCTTCCGACGCGATCGTCAGGCAGATCGGGCCGAGTCCTGGCACCCTCACTTCTCAGTGGGAAATCCAATATCCCGAGCGGATCATTTATCAAGGCAGCTCGCGGTCATTAGTAACTCGGCCGGCCGATGCCCGATCCTAATTGCTGGCGATCCGTCCCTCCTTTGTTGCGGCCGTGTGAGACGGACTTCGCGGCGCGCAGGGTCAGATCACACCGACAAGATGTATTACACGCATCGATTGATGGATGGAAGGATTTATTATTTTTTTGTGTTTATTAGAATGTTATTTATTGCCCGCTTGGCCCTTTCCGTTGTTTCGTATTAAGTTGTATTAATTTTTGTGGGCCATGCTTGTGTACGATTGGATTCTGTATTTATTTTAATGGGTACACGTATTATTTATTCTGAGGTGAGTCGATCGATCGATCACCTTTTTAAAAAAGTAAAACGAATGCTGTACTCTAGAGAGTACACACATATATACACATATACCCTCTTGTATCATATAAATTTATTGCTTTCGATAATGATAATCTGTAGCATCAGCTATTCTTCATATAATTCAATAAAGCACACTTATTTAATAAAAAAATTAATACATATAATTATTTTTTTTTAAAAATAATACAATAAGAACAGATACGCATTAAAAATAATGATTGTGAATGTTGGTTTTTTTCAATTCACTTTAAAAAAATCACTTTTTTGGATAGCGTTAGTTCTACAAATCAACCCATCGTGCAAATTGGTTCATTGAGTTTTTCAGCTGGCGATATTTTTGTCCAGCTCTAGTCAGAGTCCTGCCCACTGTGCCGCCTGTGTAACGCCCTTGTCTCTGCCCGCAGGTTGCAAGTCCTTCTTCAAGCGATCCGTGCGGCGGAATCTGACGTACTCGTGCCGCGGGAACCGGAACTGCCCCATAGACCAGCACCACCGGAACCAGTGTCAGTACTGCCGGCTCAAGAAGTGCCTGAAGATGGGCATGCGGAGAGAAGGTAGGCACATTCTTTCATATCGGTTTCTCAATGGCATCGTTGCAACACCACGACGGAAAATTTTCATAGCCAATCGGCTAGTAAGTAGACTACGAACATTTTTGCTGACGAGTACTATTGCCATTTAAATGAGTACATCTCACAAAAAGTATGATTATATATTAAGTTTATAAATTAAAAGTGTAAATATACCAAAAATATATAAATGCTTTTCTAAACAGCCAAGTAGATTGTATTTTTACGGGAAAGTTAGTCGGTTTCTTTTGTACCTGACTTTTCCACGAATTACAAACTTACACGATGGTTATAAATATTTCTATCGTTCGGACGAAATAATCGTGTACGTGAGGCTTGCGTCAAATTGTTTATGGTTTCCCATTAAGAAACCTGTAAATAATTTGTTACTTCCATAGTCTATAAATTATTTTTTTCTGTATTATATTTCAAAGAAAAAAAATTGAAGAAGAATAGGGATTTGCACCTTATAATTTTAGAGCTGTCTGCAAATAGGACAGCTTAATTGGGTTAATGTTATCGTAGATCTAATAAATTTATAATTTAAATTCAAAGTGTCTGCTTTTACAAATTTTCTAAAAACAAACTAAGGCTTTAAAATTTGGACATGGAGTCTTTAGATTATTTGTCTAGAGACTTTTTCTCTCTTGCTTAGAGATAATTTACAATTTTATATAATACAAAAATAAACCATCATAGCATTATATCTATGAGGCTTTTTTTATTGTATTTTTTTTTAATCAACACGTATTCAAGATTTAGATTAATTTATCTGTATCACAATCAAATATTCAGCAAACTTATTTGAATAGGTTTTTAAAGATTCACATGAATTGGGCTGCGTGAATGGATAATGGAGTATAGGCAGCAGTAATTACACATAATATTGAATAAAGGCAGTATTGTTTCAGACCTTTGCAGGTATTTTTAATTATCTCCGCACACAAAGGAGCTGAGGTAGGCGGGTGTGATTGATAACGCTAAATTATTCGATTAGAAATCTTTATAAATTATTTCCAAAACACTGCATTAAGGCCCAACGGATATATTTATGATGCAAACACGTACTGGGTTAATAGTATGAAGAGCCGCACTCGGGGATAATTTTATTTGATTAATATTTAAATTCGCTTTCATAATTACTTATTATATTTACGATACCGTATTTCTATAGTATATGCACAAAATGTATAAATATAAATAATTAAGTGTTTTATAAATATTTGAATTTGTAATCAAATCAACAGTTATGGTTATTTTAATTATTTTTTTAAAAAGTTTTAATCAATAACACTTACCGCATTAAACGATATATTATAGGTATTCAACATAAAATAAAATAAAAAAATTATAAGATCTATTCTTTAAACACGTATTGTAAAAATACAGTATTTTCAATAAAACGGTTTTTGGGTATTTTTTTCTACAACAGAGCTATAATTTTTTTTTAAACGTGCTCATTATAAAATTAGAAAAGGTCAACGGTTTCAATTTCAATAATAAAAACCGGATTCAATAATAACAGCATTAAATCGCGACCCAAAGTAAACAGCCCGGGGCGTCCAGTCCAGCCCTGGCGTGCCCGGCCGCCGAGCGTTCATCAATCCCACTAATGATGGCCGCAAGATTAATGGGGAAACACTAATTATGAGCGTCGAGAAGTGAATCCTATCAAATGATTCCTTGTGGCTAGCTGCTGCTCCGTATTGGAGCGGAGAGAACAGATTCCATGGTGGATTATGTGCAATGTTTGCGCTTATCATCGAAAATCACTTATACTCGCAGTTAAAGAAATAAAATCGTTTTTTGGTTTATACTCGTAGAAACGAATCAGGTATACTCGATTTAGAAAAATTTCTCATTTAAACTTGTAGTAAATAATCAATTATACACATACTAAAATAATAATATAGTAATAAACATAAGATATAATCGTTGTAAAGAAATATACATGTGATTCACTTGTACTTAAAATAATAATTATAAACAGTTTTATGTTTCAAAAAAATACTTACAATCAGTAAGTAATAATACATTTTCCAGAAGTTTACAAAATATATAAATTGAACTTTTGAAAAATAAAAATATTTCAAAATAAATATAAATTTCACAGAAATATTACAATACTCCGCTTTCGGTAGATATAGATTTTTCGTTCTCAGATTATCGTAGCTTTAATGTATTATCTTATACGCTTATTTTTAATCAGTTTTGTTGAAAGTCACGGTTTTCCGAAAAGTAAATTTAAATAAGAATGGCAACATTTTTATAAATGTTTTTCATATATTCGATAATAGCTGACAATATGAATATTCATTTTGCACGCTTTGTTTGAGTATTGGACCCAATCGGATTTTAATCAAACTGAATTAAAAATGTATGAGGTGAAGTATGGATTTTTAAAATGAACTGTCCATGCTAACAACAGGTAACTGTTTTACTATAAAACCCGCACACATCGGGCAGCAGAAGGGCGTATCCAATTACTCTAATGGTTTTGTTACTCTATTTAATTATATATCTTTCCACGGAATTATTGTTACGTGTTTTCGTATTCAAAACAATGCCCTCGATTCTCTTATATATAAATAAAATATAACACATTTGGTAAACATAAATACTATTCAATATTTTTTTGTGATATCGCGTTAAAGAGTCATTATAGTTGAACCTTTCAAATTAACTTGAGTTTATTTTGCTTGAAGTAATTATATTTACGGTAAGCTGTAAAAAAAAAAGAGTCGTTTTTTAACAACGTTATCATGCTTCACTTTACGAAATATTTAGGGCATCAAAACAATTTATCACTTACATTACATAAAAATAATGATTTTTTTTAATGGATAATTATTTTGTGTATTAATTTATTAAATCTGTATCATAATCGATCTTGGCAAGACCTTTGCTCGACCTAGTCACCCGCGCGGCCGTCATTAGGATGCCCCTACGGCCGTAATTCGCCTGAGCGTTTATTCTTTCCAAAGGACAATGCCCTTCGCCACAGGTGATTGCATTAACAGGTGAGCACGCGGTTTTGGCCTTTGTGTGCTTTCTTTGTCGGAAATTGTACGTGATAAGCATTCCCTTTGTATCCGCCTTCTCTTGGAGATAAGTGAGATTTTGAAGAGATTGAAGGGTAGAGTTTACATTAGGGAGATCATTAAAAAATGCGATTACATCGTTTTTCATGAAAAAGACCCGCACATGATGTACAATTTTGCAAAAAAATATTTACTTTGAAAATTAACCTTCTACTCATATTCTAAGCAAAATATTAAAAATATCAAAATATCTTGTTGAGGGCCAAGGCATTTGATATATATATATATATTATTAATGGAATAATGAACACTGATGATAAATTAGGATATTATGTAAAGGTCGTATGTAATGTAACTTTCCTGTATTTTTTTCTTTGCAAACAGAGCTAAGAATCTATTTTATTCCGTATTAACAATAGAAGAATGACAGGTTGTACTCTACTGAAGATTAATCTCTACCATCGATTAATTTAATATTTCCATATAAATTAGTGACCTTTCTTTTGCAGAATATTTTCAGATTATTATTAAACGGTCCAAATTATTGAGATAAAATATTCACTTATATATTTTTCTGACTAGTGATACAATTTATTTTCAGTACAACAGATCATTTCTCAATATGTTTTATTTATTCTAAAATACTCTCAGTGCAAGTGCATAGGAGCTAGGCTGTCAGAGGTGTTGCTGCGTGCGGTGATTTTTATAATTTGTTCCGTCGACACATTACGCGGTAGCATTTATGAACAATGCGGCCATTGTTGGCAGTTGCCTGTGGCGTATTTCACTTTTGTGCGAAAAACTCGCCACAATGGGACTTCCTTTTCTTGTACCGCACGAGACGTCGAGGAACATACTGTAGGACACGCCGTAACCTGGTCAGGATCTCGGCGTTCACTTATGCAACCAAATATCGTTTATATGAAAATTATAAATTAAAATTAATAATTTCACTCTGAAAATATAGTTCATGCATCATTGCAATATTTAATATTAAACGCTCACTATCCCACTATTGATTAAATGAGTATTTTATTTATACACGCGGAATAATTTTCAACCATACATTTTTATGTTGGTCAATATCTTCAATATAGAATTAATTCAGAGATAGATATTAATGTAAATGATCAACCCTTCAAAAATATTATTCAAATCAAAAGGTTTAAAACATATTAAAGAATACAGCTGATCTCTGAGCGCGCAGGCTCTAGGGGTTGATTAAACTTTCGGAGGCAGACACCTATTCTGCTGCTCGTATTAAATTGTATTTATTATCTCCTCACTTCAGCAGGCAGCACGACCGGCCGCCAAGAATTTTATAAACATTAGCATTTTGCAATTTTGAAATCTTCATTTCATGTAGCCGTGTACTCACATCTTGGGAGCATTTTCCAAGCTTAAATTGCTTTATAATTTTGTCTGCAATTCGCTTGCATCTCATCCTGTACGTGTCCACACACACCCGCGCGCGCACCGGGGAATACCCGCGCATCGCCCTAGAGTCACATTCACGAGAGCATGCCGCTCCTGCGTAGATTGGCGATAATGAGTGACACGACCCCCACTTAGCACGAAAATAAGCTAAAAAAACTTTCTACAAACCCAGTTTTCTACGTGCTATGCACAAAACAGTAGATTTTGAGTTAACACCCAAAACCAAATATAATCTAAACTAACAGTGTATTGAAGTATTAAGTAATAAATATAAACAAAAAAATATATATTTAAATCAATCAAAATAAATTATGTATCACAAAAATTTATTTTATTAAATATATATCAAAATGGAATTTCACAAAGTACTTTTTTTCAAAAAAATTAAACATTGTGATTAATTAGGTTAAAAAATTTTTTTTGTTTGAACTTGAAGGCAAGTAAATAAGTGTTTATAAAATTTAATACAATTAAATGAATCTTTGAACCACTGTTCGGTTGTCAACCTTAGCAGTATTTGCAGTTCTCTGCATATTTTTATTTCACAGTTAAAATATATTATATTAATTTTGTGAGTATATTTGCAGTGCGGAATTCTTTCAAGCATTTCACTCTACCGTCTCATGTTATTACATAATTCACTTTGAAAACTGTTCGGTTGCTTGAAATGAAGGAAACATTACTCGGCGTAGAAGACTCGCACTAAAGGGAACAAAGTGGAAGTTGCACATTGCATATCTCGCGAACAATCAATTTTAATATCTCCGAGATGCCCGTAAGAATGTTTACCGCTACTCATATGGCAGGAATAATCACGTTAAGCCCCAGCCGTCCGCGTCTACCTGTGGAAGAGTTCATTACATCGCATATGCTAAAAGCTCACAGCACAACTGAAACTTGAAAAGCTTGTTGATAACTGTTTTTCCGCATCTACGATTCCTAATCTTTTTCCTGTTATATAAACTTATAGAACATTGATTAAAAATTCTAAAACTGTGATAATTTAATTGCTAAACGAGAAAACGATTTGCGATTCATTTCCTTTTATAAGGAAAAGATTATTTAACAATGCTATTGGGCAGCAGCTGTGTATAAAGAACCGGGGACCCACTACACTATTTCCTCCCTTAAAAACCATGAACACTGCCTCAGCATGAGTTCAGTGATTAAAATATCAAACATTACCTCAAAATGTTAACAAGCTATGTTGGTTCAAAAGACATTCATATTTGATGTGTTTAATATCAACAAAATCACTACGTATAGTTTTAACTTACAAATATGTATATTTTATTAATATAGCCTTCTACGGCTGTATTAGAAAACCCAAAGAGAAAAGGGGCACCAGTGGCCGGATATTGGCCCAGGATAAATATGGAAGGCATTCATTTAAAAGAAGCTTAACGTATAATCTCAAACTAGCTTACTATCTTCAACATGTGATCACATTGACTGCACTGTTTTATATCTAATCCGGACCAAAGTAACAGGTTTTATTTTCAGTAATAGTTATTAAAAAAATATTTATTTTAGGTGATGTTAAATTATATTTTCGCAGCGTTAGTGTAGTGCAGTGCTATGTGTATTAAAAAAAAATTGTATATTTTTTTCATTAATCTTAAAAAGCTCTCTGGAACCGGATTTCTCTCAGTTGAGTCAGATTTTTTTTCATCTTCATCAGCCAATCTTTGTTACGAGTTTCGTGTTGTATTATTATTTAATTAAATTATTGTAACCTGAGAAATGTGTCTTGAATTCCATTTTGACGCAAAGCTAATGTCGTGGCTATTTTTTTGAGTAAACACGCAGCGGCGCGCTGGCTGGCAGCTAATTGCCTTGCTTCCCCGCGATTTGCATATCTGCAGCGAGATGCGTCCGCCGTGCGGGATCTGCCCGGGATATATCACGCGCGTGCCGCAGTGCCGCAAGGCCAGGACTTGTATATTTCAACCACAAACTCATAACCATATTTAAGTGCTTACAATAATGTATACGCGAAAAAATAACACTGCAAAAAAATAATTTAACATCACCTAAAAAAAAAATATTTTTTACTAACAGCGTTTGTCTACGTTGGCAAAGTTACTGAAAATAAATCTGTTACTTTGGTCCGGATTTATATGTAAAACAGTGCAGTCAATGCGATCACATGTTGAAGTTAGTAAGCTAGTTTGAGATTATACGTCAACTAATATGATTAGGCACATTAGTTCATATATAGAAGATGATTTAAAGAAACTCTCAGAAAAATATCATCGTGATTTGTGTGGGATTTGAACCCACATCCCTTGGCTTACATGGCCGGTGTACGAACCGTACACGAATCGTACACCGGCCATGTAAGCCAGGGGATGTGGGTTCAAATCCCACACAAATCACGATGATATTTTTCTGAGAGTTTCTTTAAATCATCTTCTATATATGAACTAATGTGCCTAATCATATTAGTAAATATAATAACCCCGTAATGGGTAATAAATACGCATCTTGATTGACTAATCCATATCATATATATAAATTATACGTTAAGCTTCTTTTAAACGAATGGTTTCCATAATATCCAGCCACTGGTGCCCCTTTTCTCTTTGGTTTTTCTAATACAGCCGTAGAAGGCTATATTAATAAAATAGGAGACCTTACGCATTTTTACTCCTCGCCAAGAGTTCTTTTTCTTTGCGCATTCTGAGCAAGACTCTCTCTCAAGAATGTATAGTATTTTCTGCTGCCTCAATTTTTCACATTGCACCTGTGATAGACAACATGACATCTGGTAAATCTTCCGCGAGTTTTCAATTTTTTTTTTTAAATTTAAATACGCGGGTCCTTGCGGCAGCCAGCATCGCGCTCGCAGATGATATCTCGCAGATGCATTGCCAATTAACTCGGGTGTAGTCGGAGGTGGGTCGGAGTCCCTGGAGGGCCTGGCCGGCGGGGGCGCCGCGGGGGGCCGCCGCCCTGTCTCGCCGCGCGGAAATCCGATTACGCCTCTGAGATGTGCGTTTAGAATGCGTCGACGGTTTTTTTTTTGTTGATGCTATCGTCTTTATCTTTTTTACAAGAGTTCTTGATGTTTATAGTACAATAATTTATATAAATATCGTCTTCAATAGGAACAAGTGATAATCGGAAGGGGCCAGGTCTGGTGAATACGGCCGGTGCGGTAGCAGATACCATATCAGCTTTTTGATGGTATACTGGACGTGTATAATTCGTTCGTGTTACGTGTCCCTGACCGTGTTTCGAGCAATGCAAGATTCGTGACGATTCTGTAACAATTCGACGTAGGAAACTCTTTTATTCATGCCGCTATTGAAAAATTTCGGATGTGGTTCTTCGATTTTCCACATGTTTCTCAGTCAACTCATGCGCCACCCATTTTCCTTCCCTTTGATTTTTTTCTCGTGGCATGTTAATGTTTGGGAATATCTTGCCAAGCAATGTATAATGGTTTTGCAAGTTGATAGTGTGTTTGCGTATCATCTTAATCCAATAACGCTTGCAGATCGACATCCTCAATTTGTCATCAGTGTCGAAATTGCCACTACTGTAGCGTTTAAACCAATTTTCACAGGTAGCTTCCGATGGTGCATGTTCGCCAGAAGTCTCCTCAAGCAAACGACGTGCTTCAGCTGCATTTTTTCCAGATAAAGCAGAAAAGCAAAGCTTTCTGCAAATGCTGTTTTTTTTGGCACAAAACTCAACTTCTTCAAAAAGTACAGTCAAAATAGTGAGACTGGCTCAAAATTGGAATATATTCGATGAGATGGGTACTAACCTCCTATGAGGAAGGGCGTTTTGAAGAAGACTTAAAAGCACTTCTTTATACGTGTTTTAGTCTTTAAAAATTATTTTTTTTTCACAAAATATTCTTGCTAATTTTAGAAATGTAAAAGTATACTCAACAACCTCTTTGTGCAGGTTGTATGTGTGAGATAAAAGCTTAGCGCGGTGAACATGAAACACACCGAGTCGCGTCGCCCCCGCTGAACTCTGCCCCGGCGCGGCCGCTCTTTGGACCCTAAATGCCCGAGCAAATAAAGTTGCATCGCGGAAGCTACTTCGTGTGAAAACCAAACAGTCCGCCTGCCTTGTTTGACCAGTGCAACTATTATATTTTAAAATGTGTAACATTGTTTAGTAAATGTGTAAATTCACGAGAGACTGGTTTATTTTGCATCACTCAACACTCTTTGCAACACGTGTTTAAACAACATGTGTGAATAGCCATATGGCTGGGAGAAAATGATATTTTTTGTTTGTGTAGGATATTTAGTTTTGTGTGATTTTTCAGACTAGTTGAAAAGATATTTTTTTGCATAAAATTAAATACCTCACATTTATTTTTTCTAAGAACTAGGTGATCAAATTTAGATTTTTTTTTAACATAAGGGCGCGGAAAAAATAAACCTGTCTTGAAAAGCTAAAAAGCTCACAATCTTTAGTGATCGTAATCTTCTAGCCATTTGGCTATTTAAAGCTATTAAAGGCTATTAAAATATCGTAGCTCAAATTTTGAGCATTACCACATTGAAATCACTTATACGAGCTGATGAATGTGTTTTTGTATGATTTCTATTGAAATTGTACTAACCAGTGTTGTCCAAATTTTAATTAAGGAATTAAAATTTGTCTATCGATGTATTTGGATCACATTGACGTTTTTATTGTTAAAAACCATGAAAGCAAATTTTCAATGTGACTGTAAAATATTACATTAACAAGTATGTCTGTTGTTATGTACTAAATCAACCTGAGATCTATTCAGTGGTGAAAAATCTTAGTGTATATTCAGCGTAACATAAAACAAAGTAATTCAATTGAAAAATAAATATTGTTTTACAAAGGCAGTTACAAAGCTGCCGAGCACCACACAATCTGAGCCAATTTCAATCTTAATTGCAGTATTATGTTTTAATTTAGCCTAAATCGCTACACGGGTCGGAAACAGTTCCTTAAAAGATACAAACATTAGTGGCCGTTTGGAAATATCAGCTGTTGTTTCCGACGGCCATTATGCCCCGAAATCTCCCACGTCTGAAAACGGCCTGCGCGAGAAAAACTCCGCTCACGACCGCCGCCAAGTGCTAATTGGCGCGAGCCCGCGAGAGCCTTCGAGGCTTTTGTTGTTTCTGAATATCTCTGAACTGTCCAATGTGCTCCAACTGAAAATAACGCCGCAATACGTGTGCTGCCGTCGTAATAAAGTAATTTTGTTGTAAGCAACTGGATACCTCGATCCTTAACCGACAAAACTTTGTAACTAACAAAAATATTTTTTTCTTATTTCGTGTTAAAAATAAACGCGTAGAAATCAGCGAGTAATATTTATATCAAATTTGTCTGCAGCTTACAGTAGTAACCAGAAAATCGTGTTGAGTGAAACATAAAAACCTTTTTTTCTACAAATTTCTCCTGTCGATTTATGATCTGTGTATTTTGAAGCAATTTGATGATATTCAAGCGACTATACTTTACTTTGATTAATACTTTGATTAACATACTTTAATTTTCGGTGAATTGTAGATTAGCAAAATATGATGACAATTTTAGTGTTTTATCGTAAAGACGTTGCACCTACAAGAGCTCGATATACATTCAAGTTAATTCTCACGATTTAAAAAAAAATTACATATATTTCTTGTTGCGATGTGATAAATCAAAAAAACGTCAACGGTAATTTAAACACAACGAGAACAGCTGTAAACTTGAAACAATGTTTCTTAATTAAAAAATATGCTCGTACATACATACAGGCAAACATTAATTAAGCGTGAATTGTTTATTAGATGTTTTGAAACTGCGTTCTTAGGTAGTTCTTTACAAGTCTTTCGGCTGTTATAATGAATTTTTATTAGTCTATAAATACCATTCCGGAGATTAGCATAAACGTAATAAAACGTGCTAGATTATACTTTTCACGAAATATTATCGATTAAAACGCGCACTCTCCGCGCTTATCATTTAGGAAGCGACAGTCCGATGGCGTGACGTCACTGACAGAGCCGAATTCGGCAAACTGATTTATTAAAAATACCGGGTACAACATATGCCACGGATTATAAATGCACTTGTCACTTTTATATTCACGAAGTACTAATTATTTAAAGATTAATTCATTAATTTATGTCAAGAAATCTTCACAGACGTTGTCAAGAAATTTGATATTTGTACGGGACTTATCTCGCACAAAGACTGTAATTATTTAGGATTTTGGATTTCAGTGATTCAGTAGCGGTGCGGGAGGTGTTCACTCAAAAACGTTTTCTGTTTAAATCTTACGTTTATTGTTAATGAAGTTAGTTACAAACGTTTTTAATACATGAAGCCAGCCACAATACGCTGGCCTTTATACAGCGACATGAAGTTTCGTACAATATTGTTTAATAATGTACGACCAAGAAGTGGGAGAGGTTGCAAAACGATTTAACACGTGTAGAATATTTTTTGTGTGTTATTGATATTATTTTCAACTCTCCACACTACGTGAATCAAAAAAAATATTTTTATTATGACTTTAAATCAGTATGATTCTTAACTCCGATTTTGATTTGCGATGTGAACTCATCGGCGGCGGCTTTGCGTTATCATACCAGCCAATGAACACAATCTTTAATTTTATATAAATTCGACAATGATCATAAGTTTGCCACTGGCTGCGTCTAATAATTTTTACCTTTACACGTTTAGTATCGAACCCGGCTAATTTATACCCCTCCAGGTGAGACGGCTCACCGTGTCCCACCGGGCCGCACTGTGAACAAATTGCCTGCCGATAATGACTCCATGCCCGATAGCGCACAGCGGTCTCCTCACCTCAGCGCCGTGTCAGGCGACTTTACGGCCCGTCGACACGCGATCCGTGCCCACGGTGCTGCTAACGGAGACCCATAAAAATCATCACATTTCTGCGACCCATACCATTTATTACAGTAGTAAATATTTTACTAATAGATAATGAAATTTTGTATGCAAAAATCTAGTATGCTTTTAGAAGTATCATTTATTTATATACAGGGTGTCCAAATAGAGTATCGGGTATTTTTTAGTTCAGTTAAACAAAAACTACTAGTAATCAAGTATTTTTTTTATTGTTGATTATAAGAATACAAAATGGAAAATTATTTCGAAAAGATGATGCTATCCAAATGGTGACCGTTACGCTGCTGGCACTCTTCTAATCTGATAACACGCTGACACATAGCCCTCGATATTGCTGCCATTTCTGACCTGATGTTTTGTTTCATTTATTATTCTCATAAACCCTACTTTTAAGGTATCTCCATACGAAATAGTCAAGAGGGCTAAGGTCGGGGCTTCTGGGAGGCCAGTTGATGTCACCTCTACGTGAAATGACCTTATTAGGGAATAATTCGTTAGCAGCTTCAATTGATTGATTGGGTCTTGTTGGAACCACGTTCTTGAGTTAAAACCTACAACTCTTGGCCCAAAAATTTTCGCAGCATATCGCAGTAACGGTCACTATTCACATTCACCCGGTGCTCTTTTTGGACACCCTGTATAATACTTAAACTCTTTTATTGTCTTGATTTTTAATGACATGTGGTGTAATCATGAAATATATGAAAAAATTAACTTAAATTATACTTGTTATAGATTACAGTTATCTCTGAGTCATTGAGTAAATATATTGTATTACAAATTAAAGCAGCCTTTCGTGACTAGTTTTGTTATGAATGCGTAAGATGTTATTTGGAATTCGTATTTAATTTCAATATTGAATATTATGTAGTAATATAATCTTTACTCTTTGAAAATATTTAAGGCGGATCTTTTGTCTGTAAGGACCGAACAGTTCTTCGTGGTTTCTTAGTAAATTGAATCCTATCATAAGGCAGATATGTTATAACTGCATGCCTTCACAGTAAGTCACTGATATGCACTGATAAATATTAAAATTATACCTTAAATCATGTGAAGTTGAAATTAGAGAAAACAATGTGTGAATTTATTTCATTTGATATGGAGTGGAATTTTATTTTATTAAATGTTTTTTTCATGTTAACCATTGTTGCTGCGAGAACTCATTGTGTTTGTTTTTTGTCATTCTATTTTAAGATATTTATTGTTTTTTATCATTTATAGTCATTGCGAGAAAAATAACTCACATTTAAATTAAACGTAAGTAAACAATACTCATAAATTTTTTAAAAGGTTCTCGTATAAGTGTTTCCATTGTCGACCTTTCAACTCTTGAAATACCGGATTTCGCAATACCGTCAAAAATTTTAGGGGCTAAAAGTGTACTAAAAAAAATAGGCGATAGATTCTACGCACAATGGGCCGGCGACCTCCGCGGACGCTAAAGTACAGTATTAAGATGGTTAACACAAAAAGACCGGTGATTGATGGACGCAAAACAATGTCAGGCTCTATGGGCAGCTCTAAGACAAACGGGAGAACCTTTGTGCGGGTCCATTGTACCCTATCTGGTCTCTTAATGGTTAACGGAACAACCGACGACCGGGAGTTATAGGGCGAAGCAGGGCTTTAAAATGGAGGTTTGACCCGCAATAGTAGTAGCGAATTTTTCTTAGGCAAAAAAAAAATTCCTGATATATCTCGATAATTTTGTATTTTTATGACGCCATATATAATAATTATATTTTTTTGATTTTAATCCGCTGTGATATCAACAAACCGTGATTTACTGAGACTTTTCGTGCGACTGTTATATTTTAATCTTATAAATATTCAATAAATAAAAATATGTATAATTAGTGCGTCCGTAATCGAAGCTTTCTTTTAATGTGAAATTCTGCATATTCAATGACATTACATTCATTGACAGAAACATTCTATACACTTGTATCTTATAAATGCACATACTTTCTAATAAGGAGTTCTCTTATTTATTGGGACTGTACTTTTCGATTAGTCAAACTTCATATATTGGACGGTCGCGGTTAGTGCACCCCTGCTTGCCGATCTTGCATTTGCCACTCTGGGATTTATATCAAAAGCCTTTAAATGCAACTCTAAAAATACCCAGAAAGAAAATAATGTGCTGATTAATGAGCGACATTCGCGAACACGGCCGGCGTCTCTCGCTGCGGAGCTCTCGCAAGAACTCACACGAAGGCGAACGTGAAATATATGACAGTTATTGTCGTCTGAAAATTCCGCGTGGATTAAATACAACTCGGCTTTTTGGATATGCAAATTCCCCGCATAAGTCGCACATGCCTAGTGGATCGGGCAAAAAATGCGCCGTCGTGTTGTGTGGAAACATAATTAGCTTATACTTACAATACCTGACCCTAGATTCACACTGTTCGAGCCTCGCGCATAAAGGGAATACCCTTTTACAAAGAGGGGCAGGTTCGACAATAAGTAAACAAAACCATTCTTAAAAGTCGGCATTGTCTTCGCGCCTGAAAAGGTCTTTCTCCCTGCGTCCTTGTCCGTTTTTGACCATGCTAAATTCTATTGCTTTTTTTCTCTATTCATTGATTTTTTTTAATTAATGTTTTTAAGGAAATAATACCTCAAAGGTCTCCATACCTTCTCTGACCACTGCTATTCATAGACGAGGCTGTTTTTTTTCGTTTCAATTTTGCATTTCTTCGTACGTATATCGTAGTGATTAATCGGTTTTTGTTGGTTCCGATGCCTGAATATTTTCCCAGGGTCCCAACGGTTTTGACCACTTCGTTGGTCATTATCCCTTGAGTTGTGTGGGGATTTAATGATCGTTTGTCAATTAATAAAATGAATGCTTGTTTGAAACTATTGACATATCTTATGGACATACGTACTGTAGAAACTATTAAAATTAATTGCATTTTATTCCCAATGAGTCAAAATATTAACCACTTCAAATATTGACTACACTATGCACCATCTTTCATAGAAAATGTTTTTAATTTATAGTCAGTGGTCATTAATTTCAATGTATTTATTATAGGATCTGGTAATATAAACTCATTAACAAGCATAATGTTAAATATCTATTAATTTAATTTATGTTGAATACAATCGATTTGTTTATAGAACTGACTTTTTATAAGTAAAATTTAATATTAATGTTATTTACACCGAGAAAACTTTTGATTTACTTATAAAATTTTAACACAGTTTATAATAATTGAAAAAAAAAATATTTTCAATATATCTAGTAACTAATTATATGACAAATTTTAAACAATAAATAGTACATTCAATATATTATCTAAAGCGTAAAGTGACTAACGGATTGTGATGTAAGCAGTATATTTATAATGAGAAATATAGACACTGTGTTTCAGTAAACTAAAATATTTTAAACGATTTTATATTTTAAGCTATTACATTGCAAATATTGAAGCATAAGAAAAGAATAACAGTAAAATTGCAAATTTGTGCAAACACAAGACAGATGCGTCACGCCGCACCCCTTGCAAGAGGGTTGTCGGTTCGTCTTCGGTTGGGGTCACCTCATCCCCCGAGTCCTGTCGGCCGGACAATGGTCGCAGCGGATTAATGTTCAAAATAAATAATTACCGGACTTTGCATAGGACCCGGTCTTTTATTATTTGGCATATTGCAAAATCTATCATTATTTTTATTCCTGTTCCAATGTTGCGGCCATACCTGGCCACTACTCTCGGATTCTAAACCTTTTCATACATTTGATACTATAGTGCTCAATTTATTCAAAAGCATGTACTGTGCAACAATACTCTGGTAACTCAAAAAAAAAAAAATAATATGAATCCCAGTCATCAAAAATTTTATAAAATATAAGAAATTATTAGGTATACACAAAACTATACATCATTGTACAAAACCATGCAAATATCGATTTCGTAGTTTGTAAGTTATGTGCGAGTGCACGGAGGGGTTAATTTAATGGCACCCGAGCCACGTGTTTGGGGACCCCTGCCGATGGGTTCATATCGACCTGTTTGCATTATGGAATATTCGTGAGGATTATTTTGTGTTCCGTGAGAAGATATAACGAATTCTTACAAAATGTAAGCCCGAAGCTGACCACGGGCCATCGCGTGGAAATGATAATACCAACATAATTTTAACTTAACCAAGGGCTTACCTGCATTCACTGATAAATATTTTAAGTGCTTGAAATTACACACACAAACAATTTCTTCAATTGACTAAGACGCAAGAAAGAAGATTTTATATTTTTCTTTTTTATAATGAATTGTAATTACATCGGGTGTTAAAGAAATACTATATTATTTGAGATATTTAGCTAATGCACGATCTGCTGTCTGTAGTTTTGGTTTTAAATTTAGTATTGAAGAAGTAAGCTTTTCTTATGTAGTAAATTTTTATTAACTTTAATTTATAAAATGATCTTGAAATAACCTCCATTGATAAATACACATTTGTTAAAAATGCTATACCTAATTAACAATATTATTATGATCATCTATACAAAGTACTTTAGTGTACTTTTTGATATTTTTTGGCATAATATTTGAAAAATAAATTACTTTATTAACCAAATGCATTTAAAATCTACTGAGTACGAAACAGAGAATAATACGTATTGGTATAATTTGTATAAACCAATATAATTTTTACTATAAATACCTCGATTTCTTACTTTGCTCAAAACTTAAAACCGTTGACACCCTATGCATGAAAATATATAATTATTATGTCGTATAAATCAAAAGTCAAAGCGATGTTTTCATTATTTTAAAATGCGCATTTTAAAGTGTATATTTGTATAAAATTTATTTAACAAAAGAAATTTAATTCTCAAAATATTAATAAAATATTGCCTACATTATAATTCCTTTTCGAAAATAAATTTCAATAATCTCATCCATCTACATTCCAATCGGCGACGCGTTTAATCGATGACGTATCAATAAACCGAATTCCATACGTCACAATTCCCATAACGGCATACAGAGTATCAGGGCAGCAGAACCGAACAAGAGATGAAGTATTTATAAAAAAAATTAAACGCTACACGGTTGAGGCGGTATTGTCGACTGCCCCGTCGCCCGGCCTGTGGTCTGAGCACCATGAGGTCTCGTGCTTTCTCCGCAGCGGGTATGGGAACCGAGTCGTGGAGCCGGGCTTCTCGGATAGGCACCGTGACAGGTAGACAGGTGTGGCGTGGTCAGTGTGTGAACGCAACGCCGTGAAACAGAGGTTAGATTGTTCGATATGCGATTAGTGAAATTTTTAATACCCACCGCAGTCATCGTTGATACATAATACACCCTTTATAAGCCTTTGAGTGCGATCAAAATAAAGTAGATTTTATGTTTATATTAGCTGAATACTGAATACTTTTAAATTTTCGTATTTTGAAAAGGCGTGGCCACCGTTTTCTGGGATTCACAAGGTGTGATCTACATTGACTACCTGGAGAAGAGCAAAACGGTCACAGGGCTCTGCTATGCCGAATTATTGGGCCGATTCGACGCCGAATTGCAGAAAAAACGGCCCCACTCGGCGAAGAAAAAAGTGCTTTTCCACCATGACAACGCACGGCCAAATTGGTCGAATTGCACTATGAACTGCTCCCTCATCCACCGTATTCTCCAGATTTGAAAAAGACGAAAAGGAGGTCATCGCCGCCACGGAGGCCTACTTTGCAGACCTCGAGAAGACGTATTTTTCAGATGGGTTGAAGAAGTTGGAGCATCGCTGGGTCAAGTGTATCGAGTAAAAAGTAAATCGCCACTTTTCCAAAATTTTCGTTTTTCTTTTGCAGGCTAAGTACTTATCGGACCGCCCTCGTATATGTGACTTTTTTGAACATATTTTTTTATAATGAATAATTTTTTAATCGTATCAAACAAAGGGGTCTCGTGGGTGCCGGAGAGCTGCGCCCGGCCGTCAGTCCGCGCCGCTGACAGGCCGGGCTGTCGTGGCGCGCCGGGGGCCCCTGTCAGACCGGGCAGCCCGAAGAGGTGCCCCGCGTGGCCGAAACGTCGGGTAGACCCGCGAAGCAGCCTACACCCGCAGCAACACAACCCACAACCGAACCATAACAACCCAATCGCGCGCTCCTGTTACAGCAATTTTCTTATAATTTTTGGCTAATACACAGTCAGTTGTCAATTCATGTGTCATGATGTCAAATCAGTGATATAAGCGTAATATTTAAAGGGTCGTTAATTAGACGAATCATATTATATTCAAACGAGTAATAGTAAACTCGCCCACGTATGTTTCGGTGCATTACTCACGCCGGGCCAGTTCGGCGCGGTTTAACTTTTCTCCTAATCTCAGCGCTTACTAATCATCGAGTTAAATCCAACAAGACCGTGAGAATGTGTGGAGCCGGGCCTGCGAGACAATGGCCGCGGATACTCGAGATCGTGGCGTATGACAAGCGGAGGAAATAAAACACGTAAACGAAGACAAACTGCTAGAAAATACATATTGTAATCAAATTATAAAAAATTACACACGAGCATAGGTGATTATTTTTCCAATGCATCTGAAATCTTAACGTATACTGAATAATTGTACTAAAAAAATATTTTCAGGTAAACGGTAGATCTACGAATCGATAAATAAAATCCTTTAAAAATCAGCATGTGTACCATTTCACAATAGATAAACATTTTGAATGTGAAAAAACGCCAAAAAAAATTAAGCAAATGAAGTGTGAATATTGCAACAATACTATTTACTTCTACATTTCGGTGAAGTCATTTTGCATTCGCATGGTTTCGATTTGGTCAGACCGTACAATAAATAAAGTACTTACGCTTAAAAACCTGTTCTATAATGACTGCAGGAAGATTTCTCGCCCTTCAATAATTCTCCTTTATGCCAACATAATAACCCAATATTTTTTTTATCTCCAACCCTCAGCTTCCTGGTGGCGATGTATCACCTTTATTCGTAATTATATTCGCACCCGAAGGGTTGATATCCGTTTGACCGTGAACCCTATCCATGGCCCAACCCTTCATGCGATCTTGGCTCCATTCAATCTGCACCCGTCCATCTATTTATCTCATTGTATCTTTCTTTATACACTTAAATGCATCTCTTTATGATGTTTTTTTCATACCAGATTAGATGAACCCAAACGGACCTTTTGGGTCAGAATGTTTTGTATGATTAACGTAAGCCTCGGTGCACTTTATTGTAGCACTTTGGGTTATAATTTTTTGCTAGCAATAATACTGTGTTTTATAATCGCCTCTCGGTTTGATAGGATAAAGAAAGAGATACAAAAAGATGGTGTTTGCTGAAAGAAGATTATGGGATTTTTGTATTGCAATTGTTCGTTTTAGTTCCATTTGACCATATTGAATCATGACTTTCAGATTGAAATTTAAGATGAGACTAAGATAAGATCGTTTTAAAACAGATAAAATCAGACATATATATATCATGACAAGCAACTAAATGGAGATTTAATTTAAACACAATGTAAATCTATAGCGCGTGTTAGTACTTACGGTTAGCTCTTGAGACGCCAATCGACGGAATTTGCAATTTGTAATTTTGGTATTGATAAAATTAAATATCTTATATTTTTTGGTAAACTTTTACTCAGTGTTTTTTTATTATTTGACAGTGGTATTTTAAATGTCTTTAAATTTTAATTGTCTGAACTGAAATGAAAGGTTTTTAATTCCCATGAAGCGCAGTGTTAAATGAGTCATTTCACGGGTGGATCCAGCCCGAGCCATTCCCAGCATTAATGCATTCGTTCCTTCCATCCGCCACCTGGTCCAGGTCGCGGACTCCCCCGGCTTCGACAGGTCTCATCCCGGAGAATAATGGCTGCTCATCAATCATGGCTCTTGATTTATTGTGATGTTTTTAACGCTTCGAGGAGGACGTCAGAGGGCTGTCGGCCTGAGGCCTACCCGGGGCTGCTCCGAAGCCTGCCCTGGGCCGCTCTGGAGGCTGCCTCTCATCAGCTCCGGGGTACTTATCCTTTCTTGGCCACACGTAACCTTGAGAATGCATCAATCATCCAATTTTAGCTTTACTGTGTAATTATAAATATTTTAAAGCTTAATTGAAAATTATTATCGAGTTAATAATACGCACATAAAAACGTTTCACAATACACTTTGACCAAAAACTACTGGTTTGGTAACGTTTTTTTTTACATACTCAACACATAGTTTATAATAATGTAAAATAAAAATCATAATTCTCTCGTTTTATCTAATATTTTTCAGACGAAAATTACTATTGAAAGACGGTGTAGTAACAAAAATATAAAATATCACACCATAAATATACATTAAATTACAAAAATATGCAAACGTTATCTTATACTTAATATTTCAAACAATCAACCGGCACGATGTTACGGAATTGAAGAATTATTAGAATCGCTTCGAGTCTGGGAGTCGCGCTGACAGGGCGCATCCATCATTAAAATCAGTAATTACAAACGTATTACAAAAATATTTATTGCCGGGGTGATCAAATTGGATTTATTGAGGCTTGTTGGTCCGCGAGACCCTATGGGGTCCCCTATGGTGAGATCGCACCGAGGAGCTCTCGGAGCTCGTTAGGCCCATGCTATGGCCCTCCGAGGATTCCAAACCCCCGAGCGGCGCGAGGATTCACGACGCATCACTCTCCTGCTGGTTAAGCCAATATTCTGCTTTGTATTATATATTTTAGGAATCGGATATTTGAAAACCTGTGATATATCGAAAAGAGTTTTGTTGTGCTAATTTATCAGAAACTTATAATATATATTTTTACTCCATTTTTAAGCTGCAACTTGAACCCATTACTAAAACAACCCTCTCCGCTGTATATTATTTGTTATTTGTCTAGGACGCGCAAATATTTATTGCTTCAAACTGTTTGATTACTCCACTTTTCCCTTTAAGCCTCTGATTTAAAAAAAATATTTTTATGGATAATTTGAACTCGGATATGTCGTTCGAGTTAAAATCTTGTCCTACAGTTAAAGTAAAATCATTAAAGCTACGCAGCTCGTTCAAATGTTATTTATGGATAGGTATAACTATGAATTAGTTGTATGATGCTTTCTCAATAGTATCAAGTATTATTAATGCCACTGTGAGTACAGCTACTTCCTTGCCCGGTTGTGGGCAGATTTCTGGACAGGTTCCGCGGTTCGGTTGTATGTAGGCTTAGAAACACTGCCCGGAGTGGTCGGCGTGCCGCGGCGCACGTGAGGTCACCTCACCAGGTGTGCCTCCAGGACGGGGACTGGCGGCTCGAAGCACTCAATGGGCGACACGGGGGAGTACGCAAGAAGCCCTTTTGTGTGTGATTTTACAGAGAAAATGTGTTGGTTACTCATTTTGATCGAAGCTTATTAGACAAAGATACGCTATATTCCGATTGAGTACTCATCACGCTGTCATATATATTTTTATGATTTTTCTGTTGTAACGATTTTGAGCTTTTAAGTTTGCAACAATTTTTTTGATTTTTAGTTTGAAGATCAATCCACATTATTATGTATAAGCTTTTATAAACTTAGAATTCTAAATCGATGTGAATATTGAGATATTGTTTTCGTATGATCAAGTCACTAATCACTTAATATTTTGGCTACACACAAACTCTAGAAAAAGTCTACAGCAGTACTGCCACATTCCAAGATATAAACTCTTTTAATGAGATATATATATTTCTGATTTCATGGTTTTAGTTTAATTGGTGTCAAATCTCTTCAAACACAAATGCACATGTGCACAAAAATTATGCAAATGTCCGTCTAGACGTTTTATAAATTTAAAAAAAAGCGATTATGCAGTATATTTGATGATAGGTATACTGAAGATAATTGCAGAATATTTTTGGTCAATAAAATTAAAAAAAACAAACCCGTCTCCTTGCGTGTTGCGCCTTCTTGTTGCAAGTGTTAAAGCTAATAATGCACCGGAAATTCACTTGACTCGAATGTTTGTCTCGTTCTACTTTATTGTGGGCAGCGGTGTAAATTATTTCTAAAGGACTGCGTGAAATTTAAGTGGTTAGTGAGAAAACCAAGCAATAAGTGGGGAGGAAACGGCTTATTTGATAATAACGGTCTGCCAACAAGTACTTAATGAATGTTGTTAAAATTAAATACACAATGAAAATATATTGCTTCATGAAGAAATACATATACATAAGATTTTCCAACACAGTTGCAAAATTTAAAATCAGGTTTTTAGCATTCAAGACAGCACAATTTACAGGAATAATTTTTTTTTATGTAAAAAGTATTAATTATTTTGTATGTATGAAGAATATATATTGTTATAATTAGATATAAACACGTTTTAACTTTCACTATTCAAGTGAATGAATAGGCCGAAAAATGTAAAACAATCGGAACAATACACGACTATTTAATTTTTTTTAGAAATTTTAATATCTGTTTTTATTAATTTTTTTTCACATGCACTAAAATATATTTTTTTTATTGTATATTAAATGTCAAATATATGAACCGCATTATGACCAATAATAATTTTTTACTGCTTTTGAACCAAATTCACTAAGAATAAAGCGTTATCAGAAAAAATATATTTCGGCAATCGTAAACTTCACTTGCCATTGTCTAGTAAGTCGCAACTTCTTCAAGACCCACTCCGCCGCAAGAGGGAAATTTATTCATGCAAATTAAAAAAAAAAGAAGATTTTTGAGGAATTTAAATAAGATCATGGCCGATAACATTTTTCTTACAGCGCATAAAAATACTTCAGCGACATAAAACTCGCAGTTCGCGGAACGCTCGAGACTTATCTCTATCGCAGTAGAATGTCCGCCGAGAGCTTTGAACTGCCTTTCCTGCGTACGCCTGATGATTGCGGGGCCCCTACTATTACTGAAAAAACAAACGGGTTGCTGAAATTCAGATCAAAACTTTAAAACCGCCTCGTGATTCAGTATATAGCACGCGTGTTTCTCAAATTTAGCTCCAAGCTCAAATTTGACTGAAAAAATATTTGATTGAAATTGTAATTTATCTATAGGTTCAAAAAAAGACAACCCCTATATTACATTTTTTGTTAACAACAAGGTAAATACCCGAGACGTATAAAACCGGACGTTTTTACTGATAATAACAAATATATTATTATCTGTGATATCATCAAGCCGAACCTAACCCAATGAGATATATTAATGCAATATAAACATAAGTAATTATTGATAATGATTAAGTACATTTTTTCAAATATTAAAAATTGATTAAAGAAGCTATGAGAAAAATATCATCGTGATTTATGTGTGGGATTTGAACCCACATCCCCAAGCTTACATGGCCGGTGCATTACGAATTATACCAACGAATCACTGGTACTAAGCAAGAATTTTTAACAATCATATCCTATAAGTGAAACAACGTACTATGCCACTTAAATATTGTGTGACTTGCAATACTTGACTTTTAACACAAATCTGGATATAGCCAATACACGCATTTGTTAAATATTTTTGTGAAGACCGTCTCACAGGGAGTACGATTTTGCCTATACAGGTTTTATTGATTGATAATGATTAAGTAATTTTTTTCAAATATTGAAAATTCATTAAAAAAACTCTCAGAAAAATATCATCGTGATTTGTCCGTTTTCCTTGTATTTATGATCTGAAAATCGAATATGTTTATAAAGATTAAATATATTACCGGTATGTTGAGCAAAACCACATCGGTCGATGGGCAAGGAGCTCGTGTCCGCTAAAGAGATAAATGACGCAGTCGGCAGCGGTAGGTGGGTCATGCCGGGAGGCTTCGATTGCACCGGCGAACACAATAAGTGGGGTTCAATCCCGGGATGTTTAACCGCCGCTCGGCTTGTTGGCTCGCTGGTTGTGACCGTTGACTCTTGGCCGGGAGTTCGCCGATTCGATCCTCGACTCGGCATGGAAATACCAGACAGATCACGTCTATTGAAAATTTGCATTAATTAAGAATTTTTGCAATTCAAACCGATTGATGTGAAAACATTTTAAGAGTACTTTTATTTACCTCAAGGGTCTAAGTCCCATACTCGAGTTTTTTTAAAGAGAAAAATCGACTGCAGCAATCAAAAAAAAATAAATGCAAAAACTTAGATACATCTCTTCTTCCGAACAGAATATTTTTTAATTTCTTGTAAATTTACTTTTAATATGATAAATATGTATTTTTCTGATTGAAGTGTAGGAATTCGGAGATTCGTTATGTCCCTGTTCTATGAGTCCTAAACATTTTGAAGTCTTTTTTTTAATTGGAATAAAAAGATTAAATATAAACCCTGTGCGATTTATTATTTTAAAAATTTAAAAAAAAAAAAACCTTTAACAAACTTTGGTTTTGAAAAGTCGTCTTTTTATCCAATTTTTCAACATCTTCATGATTTCATTTTACCCTGAAAATGGACGTTAATTAAATTATAAAAAATAGATAAATATAATTTCAAAAAATCAACTTTCGACATTTCTTTTTTTGTGGCAGACGGGGGATGGACGCCAAGCAAGGTTAGGTAGCAAGACCCTTAAGTCATGTGGAGTCTTATACTAGCAAAATACTTTTGTGATTTTTCCACATGTTTTAATTTTATCGGTGTCCGGTGATACCAGCCTTCTACGTAGGCATTATGAAATTTTCGTAAATAAAAAATAATAAAATGAAAGCATCGCGATAATGTCCCGTTGATGATCTGGAGATCAAGATGGCAGGGAAGGTCGTAGTTCAGTGTAGCGTGTGGCCGGCGCGCGTGGCTAACCGCATGCCTCCTCGTGACCCCGACTCCACCGTTAAGCGAGACGGGTGAACAAAAAGATAAAGAACTATTATTAAGTCACAGCTGACGGTCAAAGCGCTATTAATTACAGTTAATATACGTTGTATACGATTTAAATTAAATATATAAAAAAAATACAAAATATGTTGCTTGGGATTTCTGAGGTTGTATGACTACTGTCGTAACCCTAGTATGCATGTTTATAAAATAATAATTGTATACGTAGGTATAAAAGGAATTGCATAGAGGCAGAACGGATGATAGCTTTTATTTACCGGGGAGGGAGGCAGAGCACGGTCAGAGGTAATCATGCCGACCTTTATTATAAATTGGTTATTGTTCTTCGGAATCGACGTGGCCAATCTGAAAGCGGTGACAAACGCTGTGCGGGGAAAATCAGTGACACAGTGACTCGCTTGCAGGCACGTCATCGTGAGAACCCGTTGGTGCAACGGTAACGAGCAGAATTCGAGATTCTGATTAAAATGAGATAAAAATAATTGCCCGCGAATCAAATACCACACAATTGTACTTCGAGCCTGTTCACTGTACCTACCGAGCTGTTACAAGCGAACGGACTCAAAAAAAAATAAGCAGCGTCTCGTCACGTGGCGAGGAATTAAGTGTAACTCGTATTTTTGTAATGGATTTCTATCTGGAGTGCACAACAGGTGAGGGGACAGGTCGGCTGCAGAACGTCGATATTCTCTCGTCAGCAATTCCACGCGTTCCAATGCGCTCCGCAGTGTTTACAATGAGAAAAAAATCCCGACACGAAACTATCCAATTACCTTTGAGCTGTTAATCCACACGATGCGTGCGGAACCAGGACGATTCCGCGGCAGCTCTCTGGTGCCCTCGAATTCGTTGCCCACCAATGGTCACTCAATAATTCACACACTTTATGAAAACTAGCCCCATGGTGACACATGTCACCTAGTAAGCTTGAAGGAGTCTAAGTATATATACACTTCTCCTGTTCCGCCATAAAAGCCAGAAATACAAGACATGACTTGATTTGAGACTTGGTTAAATAATCGAGTTCCCATCATATTAATGTTTAATCTTACACGTTTTTTATGCATAGATAATGTGCAGTCATTTTTACATGTAGTCTTCGGTCATTCTATTATATCTGAATGACTTGTCGATCGAGTCCCGAGTTGATTGTCCTCGAAACATCTCGCATGAGTTGTAGGAGAACGTACCGCAAGCGGGATACATTATCTGGTATAGAATGTAAGACTCGGCTGGCTGTAACGATCCCCGTAATGGCGGGGACGTGTGAATTCGTAGATTCTTACCTGCTCAGCTTCCTTAGTACTCAAAATGGGACTTTATTGCAATCTTCTTGAAGCAGACGTTGTGTGAATATTTTAGATAGTCATCGTATATTTTCGTTAGTAAAATCATGTTTTTTTTAAATAAAAATATAAAGTAGCCTGAGCGTCGCAAGTATTTTTTAAAAATCTTATTGCATGTTGGCATGCTTAGAAATATGATAGAACCAAGCTATTTATAAATGCAATTAAAACTATATAATGTACTTATGAATGATATATATTTATTGATAAAATATAGATAAAGTAATAAAATATAATACAGTTTAATATTGATTACGGATATATATACCATAAAGATGAAATTACTTAATCAATACTCCGTTATAGTATTGAGTGTTTTAATATATTTAAAAAATAAATTGAAAAATAGGTTGGGTAATGATTTTTTTTGTTGTTGTTATCTTTCAACCAGCGTTTAAAAAACCAGCATCACATCTTTGTTTCAACGTTATGTCTACTTTAAAAATCGCAACACGTCAAATTAAAGATGGCACATCAACGTGAATAAGTCAAATTGAAAAAAAAAACTTATACCGTATTATCTTTTTTTGATATATGTTACACTGTTTCAGAATTTAATTAAGGAAACATTCAAAAGATCCGACTGCGAGGTCTTTCTCGATTTCGAGTATTCACAAAGGAATTTATCTCCGACGCCTCGGGATGTTGTCCGTTAAGTCTATTCTGACTCTAATAAAGCCATTCAAATTTGTAATACCTATAAATATTGCAGGATGTACGTTTCGCAGGTATTTTGAATAAATGTGCATATTATATGCCACGCATGTGTTAAAGCCTCATTTGCAGGTGATTAAGTCATCGGTTTTTTAAGAGATTTATCTCTGTGGAAGAGAATTCGGCTTGTTAGCGAATGATTTCGAAAACTGACAAATTTATATGTATGAGTTTTTGTACCGTATTACTTATACTAAAAATTAATATAAGTTTTTAAAATTTACGTTATATTTTATAAATTATGAATAATTTTTAATAGCTTATCGTGTATTTTTATCGCAGTTACTGTAATAAATATCTTCGAAACGTGATTAAATGTTAATTTTAAAATAACCTTACATTTATATTTAAAATTGTTTTGTTTTACATAATATATTATTTCAATTCTTTGTAGAAAAGAACGTGGAAAAGTATATTATATAATCAATCATTTATTTTATCTTTGACATTATATTATTAATAACTGATACAATTATGTAGCGGGATTTAAACTCGTGTGCATCGAATGAGTTATCTTAAATTTACATCTTCCCATCCAAAATCATTTACTTACGTAGTTCTTAAAAAAAACATGGTTATGGACGATATAGCCTCCTGAGAACTGTTCAACCATAATGGTAAACGAGACTTTTTACAATATACTAGACATAACATAGATTTAGTAATTTAATCTACATAAGACGGCCTAAAAGGATTAAACTTTATTAGTGGAGTAAAACATATTAATACATCACTGAAAAGTTATATACCAAAAATATTTAATTAGATTCGTTTTACGGTTCTTTATAATATGACGGGTTTTTTTTTATTGTGGAAGATTAAATTTATATATTTTTATATGAATGCGTTTACTGAGTGATAAGCCTAAAGCTTGTGTAGATTTTATCACATTAATGCTCTGATTTGATGTTGCTTGAAAGGTGGCGTTTATGGAGGCTATCGGGGTGAGATATCTTCCTCCCTCCAAGTCAACCCCTCCCCTCGAGCTCTTGCCCAGTCGGCTAGCACGAGAGCCTAGCCGATGGGGCGGTGGTTCGAATCCCAATTTTATACATAATCAATTATTCTTGCTTTGTTATCATTGAATCGACAAACGTTATAAACTTAACGAGTGATAACTATTCTATATTTTGCATGTAAACAGTAGATATTAAATAACTGAATATTAGATTGTTTGAAGGTAACACCTATGTAGGTATACAGGAAAATTCAAGAAATTGAAAAAATACTTTAAACGTCAAGAAGGCTTTCGCTCTATATATGGACTTTGCAATAAGTGTTAGATATAATAACTTATTATTCCTAAAAAAATTCACTAAACATTAAACACAAATAAACGTCTGTAGTGTTATGTAAAATGCTTGTAAAAAAAACTCGTAATCAAGTATTGATATTTTATACCCGCAAGCCATTTTCAAATATTTACTATCAAATTTCATAAGCATAAGTAATAATTTATTTTCAAACCTATTATCATATTATTGCGTTAAAACTAATGGCGAGAAAAATCTAAATATTATACAACAATATATAAATATTACACCTAATAAATATTTCATGTAATTGATATCTCAAATGTGTTGCAGAGGAATGTGTAAAAATATTTTTTATTTCGCCTCAAGTTGATATCATCGTATTCGAAAATTAATTACTGGCAATTTTGGTGTATAACCTTTAGGCTGCAAGTTGCTGAATATCTCAATATTATTTTATATGCAGGTGTTCATTTAGTGCTTACTTAATATTATTATAAAATTAATTTTTTCTATTAGTTATAAATATTTTTTCAAATTCTGTGGTAAAAAAATTAAACAAATTCATTGATTTTTATAAACATACTTAAGCTTTTTAGTCGCTGAATATTACTTATACTGCTCACTCTTTTTACAAATTGATACTTAAAAAAAATGACTCAAATGTTTTTCAGTAATGAATCAATAATATACCGTATTTTTTATTTATATATTTTTATTTTGTAGTGACGCCAAAGTCAACTCCCTATATCAGAAGTGAATTAATGCTGATATAAGGTGTATAGTGATGTGCACAAACAATAAAAATACGTCTTCGCGCATTTCGGTACAACCGCATTTTCTAGCGTGTAGTATTCCACACACGCGAGCTTAAATGTCGCAGACGGTTCCAGTTGCCTTTATGGCTCCCTAGTTATTTTTTTTGTACTTTTATGACACCCACTTCCCAGGGTTTTATTTCCTGGTGTATAGACAAAAATAAAACATAATAAAATGAAAAAAATGATCAAGTACCGCAAGCCATCTTATCTATCAGAAACATCGCGCAGTATGACGCATACTTTCTTGGCAGTACGAAATGTACACTCGTAAATAACGCAAACGACACCACACTGGCAAGTGAAAACGATTCTTGTGCCAAAGGCCGAAAGTCCATTTTCGCCCAGCTCCGCTGCGCTCAAGATTACATCTCAAAAATAGTTTATTTAATATACGAATAATTCGTGCATACGCGCATTTGTATTTTTATATCTCTTATTGCTCGGCGCTCGTAAGGGTCATTATCGGAAGCGTGTTGTAGGTGATGTGACCTTTAGTGACGCCGTGCACTTAGGACGTTTTGCCACGACCGCGGCTGTTTTCTGTCGGAGTTAAGCGTGCTCGCGCATTCAAATGTGTTATATATGAAATGTAGATGCCAAAAGAGTGTAGAAGGAGACGTGTATAGGGAGGGTCGTGCGTCGGAACGAGACAGCGCATATTTATCTCGCAGTGCCTTCCCGGAATGTATCACCAGAGGTGGTGAAATTACCGAGAAATTTATATTCAAAATTGTTTTTATGATAATTAAATTATTTAATTATCGACTAAATAACACTCAGGTTTCTCGGAATAGCCTTCTTGATGAGTCTGCCATAATCTGTATAGAGATTTTCACATTAAATATTTATTTACATTTTATAAAAACTACGTATTATAAACACACATTTGTGATGCAAATTAGATACAAATTGTGATGTTATCTAGATATATATCAGATACTGGAAACGTTGCTAAAAATATTTTCAAAGGGGATTCCTTTGATTGTATTTTCAACAACAACCGCGACAGATAATTTACAACAACAATTAACACTTTAGCAATGGTTTTGTCGATGCTATATTTGATATTGATTTAATTCACTCAGTTTGGCAGAGGAAAGACATACCTTTACTATCAAAAGAATAATGAGAAAGAGATAGTATCGCGAGTCTTTCATATGAGTCATTGCAATATTGTTGTACATTTTAAAGCTATTGTTTTTCATTACAACTCATTTAATGCTAAAAGCGTTTTTGTAGAAATGTTTAAACAAGTAAAAAAATTTTTTTTTTTTACTATCATACCGATCTAGATGAATACTTAAAACCGCCCTACCATGTAGGAGTATGAATAAAATAAACGGGTTAAGAAGTGGTTTTGAACTGCAAGTTGCAACTGAGTTGTATTTAGCTTTTTAATTTCTAATTTACTCAAATAAATTTGCAAAAAAAATACTCAATTTATGAAGTTGTTTTTTAAAGTATCTGGTCTAAATTATATTTATACAGTGGAGCACTTCATAATAAATAGCTTTACATTTAATAATCCCGAGCTTGACCCCCAGTACCCGGGCATGTAGACCTCTGTCCGCGGGTCCGCTCCGAGCCTGCGGTTTTCAGTACAAACCCTTCAGTTCCGATACATTATGCAGACCGTTTAAGACCATTGTTTGCATGCAAATCGGGATATTCTCCGTTTCGACACAATTCCGAGCAAGACCGGCGGCGACCTTATTCCTCGGTCGGCGCAGCGCCAGGAGAGCGCTCTATTGCTTCGGTGAAGTTAGCATAAATTATAGACACAATGATTGCCACTCGATTTAATCGACAGCTGTTTGTAGCCAAGTCGACATAATTATAGCACACCAAGTGTTGAAAATAGCAGAAAGAAAGAAATCATTTTAAAAATTGTAGCCCAGATACGACATACAAGTGGAATCTAAACCCCTCATAGTGATGTATCTAAGCGAGGACTTAAATCGTTACATACAAGTGCGTAAGCAATAGTTCTATGCTAGAGAAATATTTAATGATTCACGAAGCATTCACAGCATTTTTATCTGCTTCATTAACACAGACGTGATTTTTTTTATAAGAAAAACGTTATTTCTATTATTTAAAAATATATAAAAAAATTGATATTTATTATTACATATCAATAATTTGTTTTGAATATCAGCCGTGTTTCATATAAAATACCTATAAAAAGTTCTTCGTCTACTGGCAAGGTTCAGTATTTACGGGTACGGAATTTCTTATCTCATTCACTGTGTTCCTGGTTCCCATATTCACACCTCTTCGATCTTAGGGTATCGATCGCTAAATTCTACGAGTTGTAACGCTTTGTACGTACCAAGAGAACGTAATGTACGGTGAGATGTCAATCATGACTTTGAACACATTCCCATAGAATTCAAGGCTGCTACATCACAAATCTAATAAATAATATTTATTACTTTTGAAAAACAATTTTATATCAAAAATATTGCAATCAAATGGAAATTTGGGAGAATGTTTTTCGTGCAACCATGCACTTAAATAAGAAGCAGTAAGTGCTTTTTTTGGCAAGAAAATTTAAGTTATTGTACGTATAATGCACTCTATATAGTCTATCCCCGAATGTTTCTACTCTTGGCGATCTTAATATTTTAGTTTTAAACAAAAAATCAAAATAGCCAGATGACTGAGATTACGATTATTTAGGTTTCAATCGAAATCTTTTTGTCAACTTATTATTCAAGTTAAACTATACTGTATTATTATAAACCCAAACTCACACATAAATACATAGTATTATTTTATATTTAATAAGGTAAATTTACAGTAGTTATTGAGTATAAAATTGTGGTATGATAGGTGGCTATCCCCTGACTTGCAATGTGTGATATTGATGGTAGCGTACACTATTGTGACAGGCAGGGAAAATAAGTGTAAAAAAAAAAACCCATTTATTTATAAACTTAAGCATGACCCTGCCACCAGCTATGCGAGTGCATGTGAAATGCACGGAAGATATGCTACGGTGCAGCAGATTGCTCCATGTACCTCCTTTTATCTCTAACCCGTTCTCACTTCGGCCGCGGCAGATGATAGTAATTGGCGCAAATGCGGCTCATTACGGCGCACCGGCGGGTCTTACCCCAGTATCGTGAACTTGAGCCTTCGTCATTTTTCACGGTTGTAAAAAATCGTATTAAATCGTCCATGCCGTCGATTTCAGCAACATGTCTGCGGAAATGTTGCCAGCGATTTTGTATCCGCACCGAGAAACTCGCCTCTGCTATGTACTTACACTTACTTATAAAACGTCCTAAACGTAACTAAACGCTCATTTACTTTGGTAAAATAAGTATTAACGTATAATATAATTCACCCCGATATCAATGCAGCGTTTTTCTGGGCTTGAAAGTACAAAATTAAAAAAAAAAAAACAATTTTATCCCCATGGTAAATACACAGATTGTCACTAATACTGACAAGCAATGATAATTGACTCTACTGTAAATAAAATTAGTTAATCGATTCAGACATGAAATTATAATAAAATATTAAGTTTTAAGGAAATATGGATTTTTCGCTGTACTTACACTTACTTATAAAACGTCCTAAACCTAACTAAACGTTCATTCAGTTTCGTTAAATAATTATTAACGTATTATTATTTACATATTTTTTTTATATATAATCTAATTCACCACGATATCAATGCAGCGTTTTTCTGGGCTTGAAAGTACAAAATTTAAAAAAGCAGATTTTCATTGATAATTGACTTCGCATTTCATTGTGTAAAAAAAAAATTAGTTAATCGATTCACACATGAAAGAGTAATAAAATATTAAGTTTTAACGAAATATGGATTAATCGCGTATTTGATGTGAGAATCGATTAACAAAAATGTGTACTAACAGCTATAAATCTAGTGTTTATTAAGTCATACAACATTCTTACATGCAATATAAACGTCTAGCTGGCATTTTTTAAAGATCGGATGGGGTTTGATTCTTCTACCTGATGCGTCACGAACCAGCCGGGAGAGACCGACGCGCGCGAGTCTGTTGTTAAAACCCATCTTGTTTATTCTCGCACTGCCATACCAAAGTAAATCGATTCAATTTTGGATAACGACCTTCTCGATTTGTCATCGGATAGTAATTGTCATGGATCTACTGAACATTCAATTGCGTCTTTTTAAACGTTTTAAACGCGTATTTGGAGTAAGATGACGTCAAGTTTTAATTTAAAGGTAATACACAATTAACTATATAATCCTTCGTTTCATAAGTGTATGTATTGTGTTATAGAAAATCTACTGAATTAATATCAGATATACCACCGATGCCTTAAAATCGCTAATATATATTCCTGCATGATGCTGTGATGATGAACGCACGCATAACTGTTTGATATATGGTATATGGTAATATGTTTTTCACAAAACAATAATGAATAGCTAGACTAGGAGATTATGGTAAATTTTGTTTGTAATTGCTTTCGCTTTTCAAGGGAGTCTTCAAAATTGAAGAAAAATAACCACATTGAGGTAGCAAGAGAGACTCGACAGGATTACGTAGTGAAAGCGTGAGGAAGCCTTTATCCTGCACTGGACAATCAACAGCTTTTTAATAACAAGATATTAAAGAGGCACTTCGCTATCTTTAATATGTTTTTATTGATTTACGCTTGCGATTTTATTAAAATAACAAAATGTATTTGCAAAAAATCTGAGTATCGTCAAATTCATTTCGGTTAAGTGTTTGAATTTTTGCTATCGAGAGTTACATCTTTTATTCAATATTTCAATTGCACTTCGGGTTTTTTTTATGCTGCTTTCAAATAAAAGTGTTATGTTATGACTATTCATTTAGCATTGTTATTACAGCTTTTGCTGTTTTGCTTAAGCATTGTGGAGAAAAAAATATGGCACTTGTCTTTGGCTACATTTGAAATATTAATAACACTGCAACTCAACATAAAAATTGATTTGCCGTTACTATGTTTGCTTGATAAAAAAAACACTGCAATAAAATTTATAAAAATTATTTTTTTCTTTTGGATAGAAGGAAAGAAAAGCTTATTGCATATTTTGTATTATTCCGTATACAATACAGCAAATTTAGAAAACATAACAACATAAATACGACTGAAATAACTCTGATCGATTTGTTTTTTTTTTTGTAAATGTCTCTCTGCTCAAATTACCTGAATTGTGTGTGGTCCTTGTGAAATTAAAAAATTATTGAAAAATAACTGATAAAAATACATAAATAATTATCTCAATTCCAACGCCCAGTGAGATGTTAATTTGTCGTCACGATTTTTCGTCCAGCGAACACGGATTCGACCAATCGAATCGAATTCCTCGCTTGAGAAAGCGACTGTCATACAATAAGGCGCTATCGCGAGAATGCTTGGAGCCCATTTATTCATACAGACTAGTGATGGGCAAAATCGAATAAATCCGAAGTACTAAATAAAATAACAATTTTTTTAAATTTACGCCACATGAGGGCAACATTCAAAATGAGATAATGCCAACAAGGAGCTACAAAAAAGGCATGTTGTGAAAACTTTTTTGAAAGGTTTTCAAATAGGACTGAATATAATCTAGTGTTTTTTTCAGTGTTAGTGTACTAGATACATGAACTCTAAATTAAAAAAAAAACAAAGAGGCGTTTTTATTTTTATATATAATAATAATATTCAAATTTATGAACATAATTTTTTATTACTTTTCAGTCATTATTTAGTTGATTAATGAATCGATTATGATAAATATTCGATTAATTGGTTGTGCACCATCCCATCGTCAATGCGAACTGTTCGAGGCCCGAGTGTGAGACACTCCGGCAGACCGTAAGCGTGTTAACGAAAACTCTCCTCTCCTTTCACCTCTGAAGAAACCACCGAGTAACGTATTACCCGGACCCGGTCGTAATGAAATTGTTTCCACTTAAAGGATGAGCCCGGGCTTCTGATTTATGTCCAATATTATCTTTGTATTGTTTTAAATGTTGCCTCTGCAATAATTTTCGTTGTACGTGTGAATCGATACTGCACTTTCCAGTGTAAATTCACGCTGCCCGAAAGGGATATCTTGATCAGTATTTACATCAGCGTAATACAAAATTTATTATACAAATACTATAAAAATATTCTCACTATTGAATAACAATGTAATAAGTTACCAAGCAGATATCAAATTTATAACAAAAAACACAACCGTTTCTTTCTAGAAATATTTGAGCTTAATATTGGTTAAAAAAAACGCAATTGATAACATTTAATGCACACTCTTAATCACTATTCAAATGCCTTTTAATTATCGACCTTAAATATTTTAAAAATCATCACCTAGCAGTGAACTTTGCTTCTCCAATATATATTTTTTATGTTTATTTCACATGCAGTTTCTTGGTTTTATTTTCGAGGCATTTTGATCTCATTTAGTTCAGCTAAGTTATTTTCTTAAAAATATATATAAACACATATGTCCATATATATACATATATATTCAGCTCTCACAGTTGATACCGCGCATTCTCGTGAATATAGAGATCCGCTCAATGCAGCCTCGTGTGCAGTGCGCAGTGGTATTTACTTACAGGTAATTCTAACTGCAGGTGCATTGTGAGCAGGCGGTCAGTATTCATGGATTACTCGTTACATCAACCGTTACCTCGCTGGGCGAGTACCATCTCCGCTTTACAGATTCCTCAACTATTATTTAAACCAACCCCAAAACATTAAGAATGCATTTTACCTAAAAAAAATTTAACTTAATTTTATTTATAACGATAAAAATCATGTACCAGTACGTATATTGTATAGCTTCGGTAGATTTTTTTAAAACTTTAATGTAGAACTTCATTGAATATTCATCAACGCTTTTTTTTTTTTTTTTTTACATTTTTTTTGTTATTTTGGTCTATATATAATGTAAACACTCTAGGCATCCAAAAAGTGGTGTTTAAGTGTTAGTAGGAATGTGTTCAGACCTGCAATCACATGGCTCGGCTGCGGTACATCGTGGCCTAGTGGTCTCGTCAACGCGAGGACCGCTGTTCGAATCCCTCGCAATGATGCATCGTCACGACTGGAGCGGATCTATAAATTATTGGCTAAACCCATCGATTTATTTCCTTGCAAGTGTTGACGGAATCTTATAAGAGGCCATTCGTTACACTCTGTATGTCCCGTTTGTACGGGACAGCAATTGCCCAATCGGGTATCAGTTATATTAGAAATCATTATAGATATTTTCTTTTACGAAAAATACTTAGTTTATTTTCAGTTTTCACGGTTAAGACTCAGTGTAATTGATTTTGAGATTTGGGTTTGTCTGTGACCATGATTTATTTTTGTTCGTCTCACAGATAATGTTTGCGTTTATTTCAGTTAAACTTTTACTTGACCTTATAACTTGTACAATTTATTTAAACATTTAGTTGATGAAATCAATACTTGTAATTGAAAAATACCAGAAACAAATATTAGAATATTATATTTGTTCAGTATTTAATTTTTAAAATTAGTGGTAATATAAGCCAATGTAAGTTTATTTTACAAAAATATCAACAAGAAGATTATTTATTTTCAAAAATAGCTTTATATTTCAAAACATCCTCTTATGAATATTCTTAATAAGTCCTGTTATAAAAATTAGGTAATTCGATAAAAAGCTTTTGTGAATTTATTATTTATGCTCAATAAATAATAATAAAATCAAATCAGATAAAGTCTTTTATACTGGAAAGCAATAAATAAAAGAATCGTTGAAACTCTTCTTTATGCTGGTATTATCGGATATTTATGTAAATAAGGAATGCACTGTATAAAAAGTCCCATAGAAAAATATACAAATTGCTGTTATGGCCAGATATCTATCACCGGCAAGAAACCAATTATTTCTAACAAATTTGCTTTGCGTGCTCAGGAATCCGTACGGTGATTAATCGGCTTGGATTTATTGTGCGTTTCTTGCTGATGTTCACCATCTTTATAAATGTCGCCATAATAGATAATATCTTGTTATTGAAATAAAATTAATATTTTTGCCATGTTTTAAGTGTCAATTAAAATAACTCTTAACGAATATACGTTTTTTATAGGGATATTTATTTCAGTATTTTATATTATGTGTTTACACAGATTTAATGTGAATTATCACGAATATTGTGGGGTTTTTATATAAAAAAACGAAGAAATATTAATGCTTTTATATTTCCTGATTAAATTGTTAAATCATTAATTGCCAATAATTATTAATAAAGCGATTGTTATAAGAATACAAACAATAAAATCAGAAGATTTTTAAAACGTTAAGTCAGATTAAAATAACACCTAAAAAAATATTTTGAGAGTAAAAAAAAAAAATCCATTCTATTTATTAGCACCGTCTAACAAGAAAGAAAATTATTAATAGTACAAATCACGCCATAAATCAATGCATTAACTGGCAGTGTTGCCTCTTAACTTACCAAAAACGTATATTATACTTAAGAGGATTGATCTCTGACAGAAGAATTTTTTTGTCTAATATATTTAGTAGTAAAATACTTTACTGTAGTACTCGTATTGGCTAACAGTTTATCTGAAATTTTAACAAATGGTCATTGAGTTTATTGTGTGTTAATAATAAAATATTTTATTAATTCACTGAAATATTTCAGAAAATAATCCAGCAACATATTTCGTGGCTCTCATGTAATTTTTTTATCTTTTTTTTTTCAAATAATTATTTCAGAGTCGAGTCCGAGGGCCATAACGCGTATTTACATTGTATTTCTAAGAACGTCTCAATTAGAGGTATCAGGTAAATCACCCTAGTGGCGGTGTAATCTCGGCTTACGCGTGGAATATCCAGGTAACAACACAGATAAATCGTCACTTCTTGTTTAGAAACCTCGCTGGACACTCACGTAGTATAAATTTTATTTAAGAAAATTATAAAGACATAACGATGTACGCGTCGTCGTGTATGGAATAAATTATTTTGCAACCTAGATGGACCTAGATTCCAGTCGTAATAGTTCAAATACCATACGAATTCAAATGCAGTAAATGTTTTATTTATTGATATTTTTTTTAACTTTACCAATCAATTATTTTCACAGCGTATTTAAAAGTTATTTTTATTGGAACAAGGTAGAGTTTTTTGCTGTTTTTGTAAATATTATTATGGAATATAACCAATAATGTAACGATTGTAAATTTAGATCAAAATAATTGTTTTATTAAAATATATAAGACCTTCCTCATTCTTAGTGTACCTTATCATAACTCTCACAGTACATTTTTAGTTAGTTCAGCTAGTTAAAAAAGTAATTTATTAATTATAAGTTTATCGAAAATAATTGTATAAGACCTTCATGTTTTACTTATAACATGCGCCATAATTTGCTTTTCTTTCAACTCTGCTTATAAAATATAAGGTAATGTGTTTGTTCAGTCCTATAATAATTGTGATTAGTCTCTCGTCGTACAGCTGTACGTTTGCACAGTATATAATTTATATTAAATGAACGCATTACATTCATATGGAATATTTTTCTTCGTAAATAAATTTTCCTTGTGTCACACTTAACGCCTACTTTATTTTACCTCGTGCCTTTTGATTAGAATCGTCTACGTGTATGATTGTCCTACTTAAAACCTCATTTTGTATATTGTTGAGACACTGTCATATTCAATTACAAGAAAACTGTTTCATTCTGATTTACGGGATTTCCCTTCACCGAGCCCAGAGCAGACCTTACAGCAAGTGTGCTTCAGACGGTGTGCGTCATCAGATGCATTCTCTCGTTATTTTACCACCGGTACGTGAAGAAGATTGGAAGAAGTTATCCTTCTCTCTGGCAACGTTAGTCCGTAAATATGTTTGCCTCCACGGAAATAAATAGGTTAATTGTTGACAAATTGCCTCGGTCGCCCTCGTCTCCGCCTCTTGCGATCTGATGAAATGATCTCGTCTGGGCAAAAGTGCATTTGTTTGCTAGAGAAACCGAGTTTCCTAAGTCACTTGCGTTCGCTGGAAATGCTCTTGATGTATGCAATATGCGTTCGAATAATGCAACGCTGTATACGTATGAGAATTTTCAACATCAGCAATTGTAAAGCAAATAATTGTGTCATGAAATCAGCTTGGAATATGCTTGATTTTTTTTTATTTATTATTATGTTGGTTTTACCTTAGAACTCTACATGTTCATAATGAATAATAAAATATATTTTTTTAATGTGCGAGATGACATCACGTATCTGTAAGTAAATATACGTATATGCATAATATAACAATTTGAATATTGAAACATAAATTTTTATCAAAGGATATATCGATTGTTTTTATGTTTTTTTTTATTTCTGAATATTGTTTATTTTAATTATAAATGAAATACTCACTAACAAACTAGAGAAACATATATATATTATAAAATTTTATTTTACGAGAAACCAATTTCTTCTCGTCTAAAAAGTAAATTTATCTGCTATTTTATATTTTGTGGTGTAGGTTTACTTCGTAAGTTACTTATATATTTACTGGCCACCTGTCAATAATTTTTTTAAGCGTTTCGATTCGTTTTCAAGCGCTTACGTGGTCGATTTAAATTGCAGTTCATACTTTTCTATAAATATAATGTCATACAATTGCTATAATATACATAGTTGCACACAATAAGTGTTCACAATTCTGTTTAGTCAATGCTAATTAAGCAAAAAATACAAGCAATGGGGACAAACATGAGCTTGTATCATATCAAAACAACAATCATATCTCATTTAATTTAGCTATTATGTATTATCTCCAAGACGAGTCGTTGAAAATGAGTAAATTCTTAGAATTCTGTTTTTATCTCGAGCACAATCACTTGTAATGCATCTAAGTTGAGGTAAACCGTGTCACGGAGGTAGTGAATCAAACGTATGTGGCATCCAAGCTACCACAATGAATACAATATATATATAAATCCACTGTATATAAGGAATACTATAAATATAATCAACTATATCACATAGAATTTACTTCTAACCTGGATCAGTCTTTTATTTAATGTCTCTTTTTTTAATTTTTCCCCGGACAATCAGTTAAATAAGATATTGATATTTCGGAAAATTTGACCAAAGACTCTCATTTGTAACGCGGTCAGCCCTTGGTATTTAAAGTATTCTCATATAAAGCTATATTTCAATGGTGACTGCCATAAATGTCCACATTTTAACTGCACATCGAAATCATATCGTAGCCAATAACACCGAATCATTAAAACACCTGTTTTTAGCAATTCAAAATTTTCACAATTAGTTACAAATAGTTGACCCCATCGTTTTGTAACGACATCTTTTTTTCATACATTTGGTTCTTAGCTCTTGAAACAGCCTTTTAAAGTGTGTAATAAAAAATAAGGTCCTGATTATAATGACAATAAGTAACACAGTTTTTTTGCACTCATAGTCGTCAAAATAATACCAACATGTTAAACATTTGTAAGGAGATAAAAAAAACACTGAGTATAATATGAATTTAATACCCTAAAATATAAATCTTGCGGATTAACTTTATAAGAGAATAAATTAATATTTTTTATAATGTTGTGCAACAGGAAATCATTAAATATTTAATAGGCCTTCTGAGCAATTAAATGGCATTGGTTATTTTATAGCATAAAACAAGCTTCTTTTTATGTGTTATTAGATGTAGAATTTAATGCAATACTAATGACCAATACTTTTTTATGTAAAAGTTACGTTCTCTCGTTTTTTAATCACCAAAATTTCCTGATTGACACTTTCCGTAAGTGATATTATTATTTGAAATGGATATGTATGTCCTGATAAATTTTCAAAGCGTTGTGTTAATTTAGTGTGTTTTTCATTTTGATATTAATTTGGTTTTCTTTTTGTTGCAGCCGTGCAGAGAGGGCGAGTGCCCCCCTCGCAAGGGAGCGCCCTCGGAGTGCCGGGCCAGTTCCTGGGCTCAGCAGACCCGGTGGCGGCCGCCGGACTGAACGGCCACTCGTACCTGTCCTCCTACATCTCGTTGCTCCTGCGGGCCGAGCCCTACCCCACCTCGCGCTACGGCCAGTGCATGCAGCCAAACAACATTATGGGCATCGACAACATCTGCGAGCTGGCAGCGAGGCTGCTCTTCTCCGCGGTCGAGTGGGCGCGCAACATACCCTTCTTCCCCGAGCTCCAAGTCACGGACCAGGTCGCGCTGCTGCGCCTGGTGTGGTCGGAGCTCTTTGTCCTCAACGCCTCCCAGTGCTCCATGCCGCTTCACGTGGCGCCATTACTGGCGGCCGCCGGCCTGCACGCGTCCCCGATGGCCGCGGACAGAGTGGTCGCCTTCATGGACCACATCCGGATATTCCAGGAGCAGGTGGAGAAGCTCAAAGCCCTCCACGTGGACTCCGCGGAGTACTCCTGCCTCAAAGCCATCGTCCTCTTCACCACAGGTAAAATATTTGATTCGCTATTCGGAGACGTGGCGCTTTTGCTGTTCAGAATTTGCGCTGCCATCTCCAGCGTTTCTACCGTGGCTGACGTGTTGACCGTCGTGAAGCAACACTTGGATGCGTACAGGGATCCGGTCCAGCCGACTCCCGTTCAAAATACGTCTTCGGGCTATTACTCGTCTCTAGATTCTAGCGGTTCCTCCTTGATGACAAACTCTCCTATAAATTACAGCGGTTTCATGCCGTCTTCGCGCTTGTCATCTGGATTTTCTCCGCGGATGTTTTCGAGCTCCTTCCACAGTCCAGATCTCAGTAACTTCTCTCCCTACTCCAAGCCTCGCTGACACCTGACCTTATCTCTGGCGGGGAACCCCATTCCTCAGCGCTATCGCGGCCATTGTTCTCGGCGTCAGGGTTGCGTTCCTCGGAGTTCGCCATACGGCACGGCAGGGGCTATGCGGAATAATTCCCGTGCGGACGCGATGCGGCAGATAAGCTCGCGCACGCTGCAGATGTCTCGCGGTGATTCCGCTATTGGAGCCGAATTCGCGAAGCCAATCTCTAAACGCATTAAGGACGCCATCGACCACCGATTGATTCATATCAGGCTTGATTCAATGAGACCATCTTAAAATTGAATAAACGCAAATAATATTATTTCTATAATTGAATGTCTGGTTCACTGATCTGTTGAAACTATCTTTGCAAAATTCAGTACACTTTTTTTTTTTTAGTTAATATAAAAACACAATAAAAGAGCAAACTTAATACCGTTGATAATTAAGAAACTCACTTTGCTTAATGTAAACAATTAAATTTCATTTAACTTACGTAATTAACATTACTAAATAAAGTTTCCAAAGAGGTGGTGGGAATCAAACTCTTGCTGATTACAACTTTGCTTCTTAGACTTTTCAACCACCGAGTATTGTTTAATAACTAAGCGAAATTTAAAAATTAATTTCCTATCGTAAGTCTTATTTGTCAGATTACATACAAATGAAGCATTTTTTGTTTTAAGTTTATTTAAATTATCGATGACACGAACGCGAATTGGAAACATAATCAGTGGCTAGAAATACGAAACTATGTAATATTTAATAACCATTCGCGATATGAATAAACGTTGAGATTCGATCAATTTACCATGCCCATAATATATTTCAATTTCAAACGTTATTATATACTAACGATAAATACGATATTTGTTTCCGTTCATCACATTGCATAAGGGGACACTTCCGGTGGTCTGTTTGAATCAAACTCAGGGGTTGATGGCGGGAGGTGCAGAAAGTTTGAGACTCGGTGGGGGCAGATAAGGCTCGGCTTCCGGTACAGACACTTGTTTGAACCGATCGCTCCGAAACTATCCGCATCTACCTGAAATGGTGGATTGTGAGCAAGGAGGATATCGGGGATGTTCATGTAACAACTGATCATTTTTCGAAATTTCTATTTAATTTTTGTTTATTAAATTGTGCATGTTACTCAAGGGTTTATTGTTTATTATATGTGTAGTTGAATGATCAGTTGTTCGTCGATATCCCAATAAAGCATGAGCTCGAAGATGTTCAAATCGTAAAAAGTATTTTAATTAGATTACTTGGGGAATCTGGAAATTATTATTTTTAAAAATCTGTACAAAAACATTATAGGAAACATTTGCTGTAGAATTTTATACCAAATTTTCTTTTTAGTCATTATTCATAGAATTAGTTTTAGTTTTTGTGTTTCTAATTTATTAATTTATTATTTAAAAACGTATCCTTCGTTCATTTTTTGTTTTTAAGAATCCTCCGTAGTTTTTAGTTATTATTGTAAATTGTCAAAGATTAATTAATTTGTTGAGGCTGTGAATGACCTACGTTTTTATATATTTAGAAGTACTTTAAATCTGCTCTTGTTCATTGCTTTTAGTAATTATTTATTAAGTACATACCAGTATTATTTATTTTTATAGCTGTAGTTAACTTATTGAAATATTACAATGTTAACAAACCAAATTAATTGAAAATATAAACGTTTTTACGATTAAAATATAAAAATTGTCTTTTCTTCGATTTTGCTATATTTGATTAAATATAGACTATATATTTGCTAATGAGTAGAAATTTTACATGGAATTATGTCGGTTTATATTTTACGTGATAGTTATATCGCATACAAAAACTTGGATGTTTAGTGGTAATAATTTTTTGTTGACCTATTCATTAGATTAATTAATTCATGAATTGAATTCAAAAGAATTACCCGAAAGCAGATAAGTTTACACACACAATTCATACAAAAAAGACACTGTATATACTTAGAAAATTGATTAAACGGTAATTTAGTTATTTTCGACATGGTGTATTTGCATGGTCTAATAGGTCAGATATTAACGCGCACAAACTTAACCAATAAGTCACAGTACATATTATATGTTATCAGAATAAAACACAAAACATACCTTATTACTAAAAACACTTTTTTATGCAGCAACGGTGCAATGAATACAAATATTTTTTTTCTACTTTCATTGACACTATTATGCCCAGAACTAACGGATAAACACATTTATCGGATATCATATCATGGTTTCAATAAACGCCAAGTCCATTATAATGTGTGCAACTTGCATGTGCATCTGCGTGGTAGTTGGCCCGAGTACAGCCTGCAGTGGGTGCATATAGAAAGGAACTTCTCGCAGTAATAAATTGACAGATGCGGCGACTTTCTCCTTAGGCCCAACTGCTTCTCGATAACTCAGTACATTTCTCCTCATGCAAGACTCGTATTTATTTTCAGAGTACTTTATTACGTCCCATAAATTGGAATTGTCTATTATTGTTTAATTGATAACCCGAGAAAATATATGGGGATTCATATTTACGGTAAAGTAATTATTGTTATAGAACAGAGAAACTGTTTATGATATTGTGAGTAACATTTATAATTTGCAAAGTATCACACGGTGAATGTAAATTATTTTCTAAATGTATATGTAATTTCCAATTTAACAGTTTCAGGATAAATTGCGTTGAAAACTTTAAAAAAGGTTACACTTTATTCATGTGTATGTTTGTCGTTCATCTAATTTTCTGAATCAATCAAACTTACGTAGGATGCGCAATTTATTTCTATCGATTATTCTATATGCACAATATTCATTTTTGGCATCAATGCTAATAAACATCATTAGAATCCCGCCTCGGAAACGATGAGATCAAGATGTTTTTTTTAAATTATTATTTTTACAAAGGTTCAAAATATCTAGAAATGTAGGAATTTGTAGTATATTTAATTGAAAAATCATCTGATTTCTCACGTATTAACTTTATCAGCTGATTTCATTTTGTTGATACTACAATAGCTGCTATGTATTTTGCCTTAAATTTTTGTCTAAAACTATATTTACTTTAAACCAAAAATCACACATATAGGCACAATAATATCAATATCGTAGTTAACGAACGATAAAAAAATCCTACGAGACAGGTATGCCATATTATAAATTACCTCAGGCAAAAATCACACCATTAGCATTGATGAAACACGTTTACGCCTTTTTTGGTGCCGTCGAAGATGACCTGTACTACCATTTCATTCGTCACGGTAAATTATTATAAATATTCCAGATCCTATCTATCATTTTTTGCAATATAGATATATGCATAAGCTTGTCGTTTTGATTTCAAACAAGTACCTTTATTCGAATAATTCGACCACAAAACGATCATTGAATTTGTATTATTTTGAAAACATACAACATGTCTTTCTCGCCGTGTTTTAAATTATCATTTTTATTTACTTTAGTGAAAATACGAAACATTTAATTTGTTTACTGCAATCTTTTATTCAATAGGATAAAATAGTAATCCAATAATTTTAATTAACAAAGTGTTCATATTATGCGCGCTATAGAACATATCAATATAATTGCGATGGAAATTGCTTTCTACGCCGCAAAGAGGTTTCCATGGTTGTTCGTACATGATATATCTCCTCTGTCACATTTTATTGCTAGACTTCCTAGTGTTGCTATCTCGGCAAGATGGCTTCTCGCGGACAGCTCGGTACGTGTTCTTGCCTCGCGTGTGATAACATTGGTATGAGCTCTTTGAAATTATCTAATTTTAATGCAAGACACTGGCATGTTCCCGATATCGCCGTGTTATTCGCAAGGCTTTACAGTAAAGCAGACAAGTGGATAATATAAACTTTAAATACTTAGTTTATAAAATACACTTTCTAACTCATATACTTATTAGTTATTGGTATTATCGTGATTTTCATTTAAATGATAATTAATTAATGTTGCAATAAAAATAATAACTCATACAAAAACTTTCAAATTCATTATGATTTATAGATATATATTATGAATTATACTGGTTTGTTTTAAGCCTTATTTGTTTTTATAAACTCAGTGTAGCTGTAAGCTGTATTTGAATTGAATTCATATCTTTATAAACATAACATTCAACTTGCAATCAAATTTCATTAGAGAAACCGTTTGCGGAGAAGTGCGTTTAATATTTGCTTATCAATGAATAATTATCTTTTTAAAACAACATTCCTCTTACGTTTTCGCTTCATATTGCAATTACAATACTGCATTTTTCATGATTTTTGTCGGAATTTTTTTAGGGTAGCATCAATGGTTATATATTAGTCTCATGATAATAAATGTCAAACAATCAACAATTTTATAGTAAATAAAATAAATTTGTATTATGAGCAGTTTTAGTCTCATTCTCAAGCAATCTGATTAATTATTATGATTGCCAATCCAAAGCGCTCCCTTTATGATCTTAATTCATATATTTATTTAAAGAAACCATAACTTATTTGTTTACGCCTCGGATGAAAATTCAAACACAAAAATAAATATATATATTTTGTTGTACTTGTAATAATTAAAAATTGTCTCGGCTTTAAAGGAGAAAAGTCGTTTTTACCTGATACCGGTAATTTGTCATTTCTCTATATACAACCAGGCAAATAATCACTTTCTTCACTTGTATCTTTTTGATATAAATAAATATAGCTTCCTACAGCTGATTGTCACCGCTCTTCTCATTCTGTTGCTTGAACATGGCTACGATTCTGTACCCTGAGCTGTGTCAAGGATCGGTAATGGAGTAGTGGACTTGAAATGATTATATAGGGATGTGCTCTGGAAATAACTTGTCGAAGGGGGGGGGGGGGAGCTTTCAGATCAGATCAAAACGCCAGAGCTTTGTAAGGAAAGGATTATATAATAATGCTATTGGGCAGCAGAAATACGCGGATTTTTCCTTCCAATATGCAACTACGGTGTAGAAGAATGCGGGGACCCACTACACAATTTTCCCTTTAGAGAACTATGTATATGTATATGCTCAGTGAAATAGTCGCCAACCTCCTGTGAGGAGAGGCACTTGATGATAAAGGCTGAAAGTAGAAATAGTGAGACTAGCCCATGATAGTATTTATCCGATGAAATGGTTACCAACCTCCTATGAGGAGAGGCGCCTGAAGAAGAAGATATATACGCACTGTACATAATTTTGATTCATACCCTCGCGGTCGTGTTACACTCGAGGTAATGGCCCACAAGAATCGTTGTGAGATAGTGAATAGTTTCGGGTGCCCCGCGGGGTGACCCAATACCCACGCAACCTCTGAACCGCTCGCTCAGGTGCGGGTCAGACCACTTTCCTCCGCCGGCACGCCCGGCCAGTCGCACGCGATGCACCGCGGAACACTCGCTCGTTACAGCTTCAGTAACAATATTCATATTTTTTGGTATAACTATATTAATACATGATTTAATTTAAAAAAATAAGTCTAAGTAAATAGGAGTAGCCGAAGCGTTGGCCGCGTAACTATTCTGGTGTGTACACATCTCTGATGCCCGTCCCGCATAAACTGATTAGATTGCGAGAGGAAATCGTTATTTTCTCTTATCAAAATAACTTGATATTATTTGACTTGTTTTTAGGCTTTTAGTTACTTACGATGTAGCTCGCCCGTTGCTTGATAATTCAAGTTTGACAGTTTCGTTTTTCTGATCAAGATTGGTTACAATTTCAATTTGATGAATTGTTATTTTTTTTTTTAGGTTCAAGAATTTTAATTTTTAACTTTGAACAATAGTCGCTTTCGTACGCGAACACACTATCCCGATAAAATACCTCGCAGAGCCTGGCAGCGGGGCCCAAAGCGAGGCGCCCGGGGCGTCGCGGCGTCCCTCTCCCGCGCGCGCGTCCCCCGCCGGCGCCAGAGAGGGACGCAAGGCGCGGGTTACGGCCGATGTCGTGGACTTAATTCGGCGGTCAACCTTGCCGCGAGCGCCGCGTCCCTCTCGCACCCGCGCGCGACCCCGGCGGGTCGCGTCGGAGCGACGGGGACGGCGCACGTCGTGACCGAGCGTTGGGAATTGACCGGCGAGTAGAGATCGAGTCACGACCCGGCGCGGCTGTGTGCGTGCGTCCGCGTGTAAACGCCCGCCGCTGTGTGCGTGTGGTCAAAGATTCTCAGCTTCTTGCGCGGCGTCGAAGATCGGAGACCGAAATGATAACGAGGGATATCGATGTTTTTACGTAATTAAAAAATAATAATACAAGTACCACGATCCGTAAATTAATAGCAGCGTGCCTAGACGATGCTCCCAACCTTTTATAACACAAATTTCGTGTGACGTTGTGCTGCCCTTTACTAGACTGAATCACCGCCAATACCAAAATTAATGATATTTGAAAAATATGCATCGCTTACTTTCTTTTTGATAACCTCGGTGTTAAAACACCCCAAGCGGAATGTTTTAATAAAACCCAAAGAACTTAATTTATTCACTGTGAAGATAGCTTTGATGTCATAGCTTCCTGTGAATAAATAAATTTACACAGGTTTTTTTTCTTTCTTATATAATATTCGATATAGCTGCTTACAAGCCTACGCATGATTTATTAAGTACCCGTGTAAGAGATCTCCAAAGATTAGCCTGAAACACGTTACCTACGCTTCAACTGTAACCCGATACCAAAGAATTAAGACATAAAACAAAGTGTACATTATCTTCAATTCCCGTACATTTAAACACGAGTTAAAACCAACGCGCATAGATATACCAAAGCGGGCGGAGACGATCTCAGCGCATTTGCATCTGCGATCGAAGAGGCTTAGTTGCTAATTAATCTGTTAGGGGTTGCTCTCGGGCGCGTATCGTCGATGACCCCCTCCCTCCTCCCCCCCACCCCCTCTCCACCCCCTCGTGTCTTTATCGGGGGCCGGAAGATCCGGCCTGCAGTGAGTGCTCGCTTTCAGCCAATTACAGGGATCGTTGTTAACAAATGTGGGCATATCGGAAATCTTCTGACCCGGGGTGAGTCTTCGTGATACGATCACTCGGCTACCAGCCTGTAGTTTTTTTTTTTTGAGAAAATATATGCTACAGAGGTCGCATTTAATTGAATTAATGCTTTATGTATTGCAATTGAAAGAGAATAACTTTGATGCAATAGTATAACTGTGTAATATATTTATTAAGATTTAACTGCGATCGTCACGGTTTTGATTGTGTGACGTCAAAATTGTATGTACTCGTATTAATTACTTTCAGTTATTCAAAAGATAATTTCTACTAATGGCAAGGATCAGTTTTGTGTCCAATTACTAACACTGAAATTTATCTGATTTTCATAATTAATAGTTAAATGTTTTCTCATTATATTAAGTGTGAATAAATAAGCCCGAAAAATGTTATATTATATTTAGTTTGATAAATGCACATCACTTTGCGATCACCTGTTAGTGCAAGGATCGAACCAGGGAACATCGGTCAAAAGTTCAAGTCTAGCTAAAATTGACTCTTATGAAGAATGACTAACAGGCCAGTAACGTTACAAGATAGTAAAAGTTATAAATAGACGATTTTATACCTCGTAATGGCGTGTCGTTATTTTTTTGCGATCTCAGATCTGCATGGCGGCCTGGGAGAGCATGGGTCACCGCTTCACATTCGTTTCAATGGTCGTTTTGATGAACAGTTACGGAGAATTAACAAAAAACCGTCGGTCCCACACGCGCGGTTATTAAGTTTTGATAAAGATAATTTGATTTTGTTAGCATGTAGCCGCTAAAGCGTATAACGCCATTGTCTCGTGCACGTGAGTCGAGAGGTTGTAGTACCTGCCACTCCTGCGGCACAGGCTCTCAACCGCCAGTTCAAATATCTACGTCTATTAAATTTTTTTTTTTTAAATATGATTGCGAAATATCAGCCCTCAAATAAACAGTATGGTTAGTTTTTAAACTACTCTCTTTTATACTCGGGAGAGGTCTCACGCTTCTCTGAAAGAGAGAGTTAACTGTACGTATATATATGTACGGATACTATACGTTCAGTTAAGTTCTGACATTTTGGTCTTGGTTCTAGAGCCATACTCAAAGAATGATAGTTTCCCTGACCATGACTCTACTAATGGGGTCGAAATATCAAAACATAAATCAATGGACTATATCATAAAAAATATAGTCGCCTAGAAACTGAGCATGTGTAGATGTCTTAAAAATAATAATTAAAAATTAGATAAAAAAACATGTTTTATTAAAACTTAAATTGATAATCAATCAAAATATTTGTTTAATAATTGTTGAATATTCATTAAAAGTTTGAGAGCCACTGCCTCTGGACTTACCATTGTGAGAAATTTCTTGGCCGAAAATTCTTCCTCTCCTAGTTATTGACGGGCGAGCGCCGGGCCTTCCCAACCTGCACGGGCGTTCTCCGCTCGGATTGCTTTTTTTACGGTTCCAATAGCTATAAAGTGTACACACTAATTTATTGTTCTTGTGGAATTCGATATGGATTTTAAGAAATAAATGTAAGAGTCCAGAGGGCCTATTAAGATTTATTCGCCAACCAAATTATCACATCTGAAACTTAAACCTTAGATCACACAATCTGTTATTTATTATTTTTCACAAAACTATGTTTTTTTCTTCTCTTTATTATTAAGCATACTTTTACTATTTTAAATAAAGCAACATATTTTTTAATGAATGATTTAAGATATATTTGCTACACTTGTCAGGAATCAATAATTAAAAACTGATGCAGTGTTTTGCATATCATTAAATTTTTTGATGTAACTTGTCTTTTCAGCTGTAAATCTTTATTTTAATTTGGAATTGTTATACTTCTTCAATACATAAAATCGATATCATTTTATAAAAATATTCTTAAACAATAAATTTCAAAATGCGACTTTTGGGTGATACTTTTTGTTCTTGTAATTGTAAAAAAATATTTTTTGGAATATGAATTAAATTTCTGTCAACATTATTCGCTCGATTGAGATGTCAGATTGCATCGCCGCGGTGACTCGTAATCCGTTCGATGATTAATCAATTTGCTAAAGCGCAGCTGTAACGTTGTTATGGATGGCCCCGATCCATTTTCAGCCAGTTAATCGCAAATAATCGACAAGCTGACGGGAATAACCGGAAGATCCGCCGGCCCAATCAGCCGGGCGGCTCGGTTCCCAGCTCGCCCGGGGCCAAAAAACGAACGACTGCCGGCGGCCGACAAAAAATACACCGAAAACAAAGCCTCGGTTCAGACAATACCGGAGAGCGTAGAATAAATTCCTGCGGCCCGGTAAGTTACCCTCTGTTCCTATGCATAAAACATGGCTCCTTGAAGATGTAGTATTCGCCTGCGGTAAAAAAACCGCACTCCGCAGTCTGTAGATATATGTAGTATCGGCAAGCGTACTTTCAAAAATACTTTTCTCGTGTCATACGCATATCGCAGTTTAACATACTGAACAAATAGTTATTAAGCATTTAATCTACACTATGAAAATATACTAAACCTAACGTGATCCAAAGTCTTACTGAAATAATAATATCTTGCTAGTGAATTGTCTTCAAACTTTGTGAGAAATTATTAAACAATCTGCTTATTATGGGGGCTGATCCCTGTTTAGGGTCCATTTTCGAGTTTTTTGATAATTTTTTGTGAAAAATTTACTGCATCAATAGTAAAAAAATTAATGCCAAAAGTTAGATACACTTCTTTTTTTACAGATGTTTTTATTTATTTCTTATAAATTTAATTTTAATATGATAAATATGTGTTTTCTCGATTTAATTTTAGGAATTCGGAGATCATTATGACTGACGTATCTAGAACCCTAAGCATTTAGGTGCTATTTTTAAATTGGAATTAAAAGATAACATATAAAACTATAGTATGAAATTAGTTAAAAAATCAAAAAAAAAATTCTTTCTTACAAACTTTGGTTCTGAAAAGTCGTCATTTTATTGAATTTTTCAACATTTTCATGACTTTATTTGACCTTGGAAATGAACGGCCATTGAAAAATAAAAAATAGTTAAATGTAATTTATAATTTTTCTAATACATATTCTGTAAAAAAATTCAACATTCAATAAAGAAAAATATATTGGCAATTAATTCCTGAGATGATACGATTCGCAAAAAAGTGACAAAAGCTTGCAGGTAAATAAATATACACCTTTCTTGTTAGTACGGCGCTGACTCGAAAATCGAAATCATGTCATTTCATTTATTTAATTGTCACTTTATTTTTCTATATTGAAAGTTGGTTTTTTTTTTACAGAATATTAAAAAATATATAAATTATGTTTATCTAAAGTTATCAAAAAACTCGAAAATGGACCCATCAGAGGGAACAGCCCCCTTATCAATCTGGGCAAGCACTTATGATTCATCCCAATCACTAATCAACCGGTGAAAAGCTCCGTGTACGAAGAGTGAGTCGCAAAACGGCACAGTCGCCTGTGCACTTGATAAATTTCAAAAAAATTCACCGTCTCCATCATTCCTCGAGCCAGCTGGACATCTGATCGCTTGGCTACCAGGACGGCGGGTTCTGACGGATTTATGGTGCAGCCATCCCTCGTCCCGCGGGACCGTAAAACCGTCTCCTCACTCTGCACTCCCGGGATAAATAAACGACCGGCCATTCGGGACGGCGTCGCGGTCTTTTTGCCTAGCGCAGTTTAATGTCTGATGGGCGGCTCGTGATCTTTCAGATGCTTTATTGCTCGCACTTCGCCGCTACTGTGTATTGCGTGCATTTTAATATTTTGTTTTAGCATTGTCTTTACGTTTTATTCTTTGACGCGGCTAGTTTCGCCGACACACTAGGTTGGCATTTCCAAGCGGACTGTGGATTCGAATTTTTTTCACGATGAACACAGTGACATAGCGTCAAAAATAAAAAAAATATTATAATCGTTCTTTTTGCCAAAATTATTTAAAATAAAAAACCACGTATTATTGTCGAAAAGCTTTACAAATAATAAAATGAAGGCCTATCTTTTTGAAATAGTTGTTTTTAAAGTATGAAGTAATAAACATGTTAGTATAAACATTAATGTAACAGATTATCCCATAGACGTCAATGCAAAGAGCTTTCATGTTCTTTATTGCTTGTCTTGTGTACATACTAAACAATATAAATTTGTGTCAGCATATGCGAGGGCCACTCTGTTATTTTGTTTCTTTGATGAATAACATTTTGTTTGCATCATAGTTTTCATGAATCAAAACAACCCTAACGAATTTCAGAGCTACCGAAGCTAGTAATTTAAACATGTACTGGCTTTCAGTTGATAATTTATTGTTTTTTGTGTAAAGTTTAAATACAAGTCGATACTAAAAAATTGCGATCGTTGTTAAATATTTTAGAAAATTCAGGGCTTTATGAACGTGCTTTCATAAACTGCACGCTAATAATCGCACAGAGATTAAGTAATAGCTCGTAACCTATAAACTCATAGCTCATACTCAATTAGGATCAGAAGTCACGCGTGACTGACAGAGGCGTTCCACGACTTCAGCGGCAGTACAAGCCTATTTTTAGAAAAGCCCAAGAAAACATTCAATGAATGAAATTATTTTGAAAACTAAATTAAATTACTTTGTGTATTAATTTGTTTTGTGTATTAAGAGCACATTAGGCTTTATGTGCTTAATTTTAGGGAATTTCGCCAATATTTTGAATAAAAAATATTTTTCAGTATTTTAACTGTTTCAAGTAAATAATATATGTTATATATGTAGTACATAAATCTAGATGTCCGTCTTATGTTTCTGTCTTTGTGTTGATGGTGTGCTAAGACTTACGGCGTCCGTCAAGATTGTACTACCGCAGATTCTGAAAATTCTCACGTTAGTTTGACAGCGAAGTATAAATCGTGGTTAAATGTATTGTAATGAGCAGGTACGCTCTGAATGTGAACCGTTAGACTTCCATGGTTCGCCTTACATGCTATGACTCCGGCGGTAAGATAATCTGCAATAAACACGTTTAAGTACATTTAACTGGTATTCTATGAATACAGATATACACAAATATCAAAATCTATGAGTCATTATGCGATAATAAAGATTCACTGTCATTTATTAAACCTAATCTACGTAAATCAACCAAATGGTAATTAACTAATAACATCCCTTTATTTTGGTGTTTTTTTTATGGTTTTGCCTATTAGATAATATTATAGAACTCCTTTGGTCAGTTACTGATCGGATGTCAGTTTTGTGATAGCATGTGTCGACAATAAGAGTCTTTTTTCATATTATCTGTTCTAAGCCTTGATTCGATATAAATGCACTGATAAAACGCGTTAAACAAAAAAAAATGCATTTTAAAATTATCTAGATGTAGAGCAATATAATGTAAAACTGCAAGTTAATTTATTCCTTCTAGAAATGAAATCAATTTAGAAATCTCAATGAAATAATTGTACAAGGCGCCAATGTCAAGCAATGCAAAATATCATTACCTGAACCTCCTATTAGTGACTGAATGCCCCTCCATTAATCTGCGATCAATTACTCAATGGCCTGCAAAAACACTTTGATTATGAATGCAATATTAAAATCAACACAAAATCAGCGACCTCGGAGCAATTTGTAAACTATACTTGTAAGAATTATAAAATTTTGTTTATCAGTATGCCATAATTTAAATCTTAAGCATTAGCTTTCATCGAAGCCAAAATAACAGTTCTTCATCCTAACAGGCGAATTCCAAAACGATTTTATTATGCTTACATCTGTTTCAGTCAAAAGAATTGCCAGTTTTCTATATGTTTAATATAACAACTATAGTGACACAAATACATTTTATATTCACTTGAGTACGTTCTAATGCACGTTTGCAAATGAAAGTGGTTATAATGACTTTAACATGTAAGCTTTTACTTTAATCACATTTATGATACTACTAATAAAAGAGTGGATTACTGTGAATAAAAAAATAGCTTGCAATTATATTTATTGGTATTTTAGTGTAATTACTCTTGATGTTTATTACAAACGACCCTTAAATAATATAAAAATTTACAAAACCTTAAAATAATAACAGTTTAAAAAACTTTTTTTGTTCATATTTAGTTGTTGCTTAGTTTTGACTCTCCATTTCATATTATACTGTAATGTACATTATTATAATTAGCATTGTTTAAATATAATTTTTTTCACATAAAGTAAACAATAAATAACAAGTCTCTAGATATATTCATACCAAAATAATAAATAAGTGTCGTGTACATGGCAGCATTCATAAACAACCCTTCACGCTGCAGTGGGCAATTCGCATGCAGTTCACCCTTGTCAAATTTGTCGCTTGATTTGCTCGGAGGCGCTGACTCACGCTTCATTTGGACCCACTTCGACTCCTTGACGCGTCAAATCTCACCCCACGAACTCCACCCCACGAACTCCACCCCACAAACTCCACCCCACAAGCCTCGTATCAATTATTATTATCGATGCGCCCCCCTTTTTGTCACACTGAAGAGAGCTGCGCATTTTTTATTTTTTTATACATACTTAAAATCTTCAAGTATGAAATATTTTAAATCTAATTTTTATTATATTATATCTTAGTATTAAATAATTGCATATTTTACATTATTTATTTAAGTCCTACTATTTGGATAATAATATTTAACCACGCACATTGATAATTATTAAAACCCCAGTACTATTTAACGCGACTTCAGGCTAATTTAAGAGACCTCAAAAAAGTGTTAGTCAGTAAATCCTAACTCCTAACCTATTGGCTATTCATATATGCTGACCATAATTTATAATTTACTTCTCAGTTTTTAATTTCTTATGTTTCGTTTAATATGGAACTACATTCAGGTCGATAATTAGAAAAAAATTATAGACTCTGAGTTGTTAATCTGTTTATTTTTCATTATTGCATAACGAAGATATAATTCTTAATTATTGGCATGCAAATCGAGATGGCTTCCTTGGAAAAATATAATTGAGATGTTGACTGTGACAAATGAATGGTAATAATTAGTGTTGGAAATTATATGGTAACTTGGCAGTTACGACAAGCATGATCGAATATAAAAATATTCACGGTTTGAATTATTTAACTATTAAGGTAAAAACAACAAATATAAACATATTTAAATGTTTACTATTCATACTCGTTTACAAGAATAATGATCAAACTATAAATTGTATTAAATAATGTACATCATTTATTATTGAATTAGACCTTTGATTTTTTAAAAGTCGTATTTAATTAGTAAATAATCGCTTATTATAAATAAAAAAAAACATAAAACTGCTAAAGAACAAATGTTGGGCTAAACAATTTCGTTTAAAAAAAAACAGTCAATCGAATCGATCGAAAAACTTTTTCATTTAATAACAAGGCATCAATAAACAAAATGCCTGATAATCATGTGGTTATTTTATAGTAGGGCTTGATTTATTGAAGAGTGATGGTTTTCACGTCTCATTCAAATCGAGTCGATAATCAAAATAAACCGACGATGCCCATCACTTTACGCGAGATCTCTCAGTAATTAACCAAATTAAAAAGGTAAACCGCCATCGCTCGCCTCCTGTTCCTATCGAAGCTCGTGTAATTATAAATAGCAAGCAAAATTACGGACTTCACCGTTTTTAAACTCTAATGATATACCTTAAGAGTTTGCCTAAATCCCGCTGTACCATTATGTACTCTGGGCCATACATCAAACACCATGATGATAGACGCCATGTCTGAAGTAGGAAGAAGCCATAGACTTTATACGCATTTATATTTCTGCAGATAGCAGGTTTGATTCCACCTTGGAAATATAATTAATTTACCTGCACTTCTACAGACGTGCTTACATGGATATTTTCTCAGTTTTTATTTGAACCATTTCCTCGCGACTGAATTGACTTTAGATTTTAACTCACCGCTAACTTTAACTCACTTTATTTGTTGCATTTTAATTTAATTAACACTAAACATAAGCAAATGTACTAAGTAATATTTTCTGATAAACTGCACTTTATTCCATAAATTTGATTTATTACGTAACAGCTGTGTATTATTTTTGAATAAGGTTTTAAATCAATAGTTTAACTAACAGAAAATATCTGAATTAAAATTAAACGTTATTTGCTTGCATGCAAATTACGAAGTAACTTTAACGAAGGTTCTTCGAAATTCTTCCCATTTAATAAAAATATATACATTAGAAAAATTAAGTTGTTAATGTTTCACAGTAGCAATTAAAATGCAATTAGGTAGTTTCCACAGAACTGCAACAGATCAAAGATATATACAATTCTATACTCTATACGTATTAATTTAAATAATTTTGCTTTAATTCTTCTTTGCATTGAATCTTGCACTTTGCATAATAAAAACATAAATATTACACCAGTTTATGACGCGATTAGCCGTTATGTATATACGATAATTTCTTATAATCATCCTCTTAACATTCTTAGAATTTTGAAAGCCCCCGTGTACTTTTAGAAAAACACATGCAATATTCTATGACGTCATGATTTTACTGAAAAAATTAAACTTATTTAAATTTAATTAAAGTACTTACTGCTACGACAATATGATATGACATTATGATTTCCATTAACTTTTGCTCTCAAATTTAATTAATATATTGTCGTACTGAATTACGCACAAAGGTAAAATAATAAAATTGATTTAAATCTGATCTGTATTATAAAGATACAAGCTACCCCAATTTATTGCCGCCTACAAACGTCGTGAAAAAACTGAAAACAAAACGGTAACTAGCCAATAGCATCCTATTTAGGGTTTATTTAACGTAAAAAACACAAACAAATAAAATACCGATATTGGTTAGTTACTATTTGGTTGTCAGTTGTGTTGAAACGTGTATAGGCAACTTTATATTTTAGAATGAGTAATATATGGCTTAAAATTGTTGACACATTGAAAATAAGTATAAAATGTTGCGGTATCATCCTACAACAACATTAGATTTTTAAAGTTAACTATTTTTCTCCATAATAAATAATTGTAATAGATTATTTAGAGATTAACAACTTTTCAATGACAAATTGACATATACATTTGTAAACAGTTTTTCAGAAACTTTAATATCATACTATATTTATATTCAACTTTACAATAAAATTATATTGTATCAAGAATAGTTTTATTTCATAAGAAAATAATATTTTATTCATCTGTGTCAAGGTACATAAAATAACAGTTCCTACATCTGATTCATAATTTGATTACAAAAGCTATTTGTTCATAGTATTGTTCATAGCATTATAGATTGTGTACCTTTATATTGAAAGTGAGAGATATCTTTTCAATTACATTGTTCGAGCGAGGCTGCATACTCGAGTCTTGAAAACCAACATGCTGGACAAAATTGATTACTGGCATCAGGTGCTAAAAACAGGTTTACAATCATTTACTTCTCTGAGAACTATGACAGGCTGTTTGATTCGTGATATTGAGCAGTCGATATTCTCTGCTGTGCTTATACAACCGTATCGAGTTACTTTAAAACGAAACGAAAAACTATTTTTCAACTATATTTGATAATATGTACTCATTATGCAATAAAGATCATAAGCATTTATATACTCTTTGTACTAAAATAATTTGTTTATCTATCTGAATATATCACACCCTCAAATTACCCTTTGCATTATTATCTCCTATCGATAGTTTTATTCTTAAAATTAACCTATGTTGTATACGCTGCACTTCGTTTTTTTTAAGTTTCAAATATTTGTTAATATTTTATTGGCCATCACGAATATGTTTAGACAATTATAATGCACAAATTTTTATATACTCATCTGGCTTTCGCCGGTGGATCTGACTGCGAGCACAGTGAAAAAATCTTCCTTGATAGATCTCGAACTTTCACAATCTATCTGAAGTACTTCTTCAATCGCAGTCGGTCATTCTGAAACTCTCCACACGATGTGTTGTTTCTTTTGGCACTACTTTGCTGAGTGCCTGCCGCAACAATAATAACATCAGAATTTACATAAATACAAACACAACATATCCTGGAGATATCAATGATACAATTTCTAATTTGCTAAGTCTCATTATAAGTTATTATTGTCTCGGAGTAACAAGTTTCCTTAATGAAGATTTCCAATACCGCTTACGCTTTAAAGGTCTCAAAAATAGCCGCAGTTCGTGATCATAAAGCGACGTTTAATTAAACGTTTTGCCTCGATACAAAATGTATCGCCGCTCTGAGTCTCAATAATAAAGTCATTACTGCACTTTACTGCCTCACCACACCCCGTGCAACTCAACTTATTGCATTGCCTTCGATCGGCTCTTCCAAGTAGGCTTCACTCCCCGTGGGAACCCTGCGAGGGCGGCTGTGAATCAATATCTTAATTTATTAAGATTAATTCCGATTTGGATATTAGCTGTATCAGTTCTTTTTTTTATTTGTTATATGAAACCTAATCGCCTTGTAGGATGTTCGTTAGTTATATTTCAAAAATCCGCACTTCTATCTTAATTATATTGCGAATACAACATATAAAAAAATGAGCTAAAAATAATGTGTTTTTATAAAATTACAAATTCTTTTCAACAGCATTGCACGGATTTCGACTCCAATATTGTGTTTGTGGTTTTACGTAAAGGTTGTGTTAACTCAAAATAAATAAAACAAACTGTGACGACATTCATTTCATGCAATTGTATTATAGCAGTAAAACGAGAATCGTATTATTTAGATTGTCTCTCGATCAATAACGCATGCAGCCAGCAATTTTATTACACAAAATTAATATGTTTTTTTTTTGTTAGTCTCGCACGCGGTGTCGACGATGCAATTATTTCAAATTGATTGACCAAAGAAGGGAGCACATGTAAAGATTAATGGCAAAAATATAAAAGGATGATTGAGTAAATGCTATTTTAAACAAAACAATATTTTTTAAGTAATTTTCAGATTTTTATCGATCACCTTTTGAGAATATTTAAAAGTCACCCCAGATAACTTAATAGAATCCGTGAAACCCGTACAGCGGATTTTTATTTAAAATAGCAAAGTATTACATATTCCAACACATGCCCGGATTATTCAGCCCCCCCCAGGTTTTTCGCTTTCGCGCGCACCACTGGCAAAGTTAATTATTCAAATGCCCCGCCGCGGGCCGGCCCTGGCGCCGTGACGTCAGCGGGCCGCGGCTAAAACTTTAAATAAATAACGCCTCGTTAGCGGACTCCGCCACTGGGCAGGCGGGCTCTTATATTTCTAAAACTCTCGACTTTCAAAGTTTTATTCAGTGCCGTTTTCCAAATCGGGTCTGCGCGGTTTCATGACGTCAAAGCCTTTTTTTTTTTTTTTTTAGCCTGAATAACCCCCGAAACCATGAAATAAAAGCAGTCTGCAACGATATCAGTTTCACGGTAATACAATAAGGTTTTTAGTTTTTTTTCTGTTTAAAAAGTCTGTACAGGACATATATACAGCTGTCTGTTTTTATTAGTAACAATATAAATTATTCAAAATCACACATAAAACAAGTCTTCATAACTTTCAGCTTAAGAACGCCAAAGTCTGATTTTTATTTTCCCTTTTATATTATTATTTATAAACGGTATAAGACACTAACTGTCATATTGAAGTCATTTATCACGTATACCGGGATTTTATGACGCAATGACCTGCTTTTTATTTTTTTAAATGCGGCCTTTAGAAGCAGGCAATTTCAAATATAAGACAACATCAATTCATACATTTTTAAATAATTGTTTATAATCAGCAAAAGACATAAACTGTCTTAAATGATTCCATAGCCTGATTTTTAGTTTTTTGGTTTTTTTTATATGATAACAGGCAACCTGCTTCTTTATTACCAAGCTTTATTTACAAAATAGAAAAATAGCGAAATATGTTTAAAGATATCATCAGCTCACTTACTTAATTATTATTCAAGTAATAAATTTCAATGTGTATACCCCTGTGAGTTGAAAGCGCTGGAAGCGAAAGGTTCTACTGTGTCTCCATGGCTAAGGAGAGTTTGCCAGGATTTTATAACGAGTGCAAATGCTAATGATACGGTCACCCACAAGAGGGATGGGGGATGGGATTAGATTAAAATCAGTATCATACATGAAGCATCTGCCTGCCTACCTGCGGGTGACCTGAAAATTCACGAACCTCTTATAACTTGCAAATTAGCAGCGAGCAATGAACTTAAAATTATATAGAGCACTTTTATTTATTGCGTATAAAATGAGCTTCATAAATCATAGAAAAATGGAGAGTGTTATGCGGCTTATAATTTTTTTTCAGATAGCACTTATAGCGTAAAATTTTATCTGCTTACATTGCTTTTAAAATATACTAGGGGACGTAATGTTTTATCTACATATTTATTGGACTGCACGCCATTTGTACTATATATTTTTTAAGATATCGTAATTCAGACTGTCACAAACAAAATAAAAAAAATTATCAGTAAAATACACAATCAAAACTTTTTGAATTACTTCATTGCTTAAAATGATTTTTTCTTTATCAGAATTAATTTTCTTTACAGTAGAATATACTTTAAAATTAATGTAAAAATAATACGTCCTAAATAGCTAAAATAATGTATGAACGTTTTTACTTTTAATTTAAATAAAAAAAATTCTAATACGTATATTTTTATATACAATAAATCAATAATACATATTAAAAATTGATTTGTAAAAAAATATGGATTTTACTAAATATTAAGTTGTTTTTTTTATAAACGTTATTTAAAGCATTCAAACGTGCTGATCTTTATTAAAGTTACTTATAGCTATTTATTCATAGCTAAATTTATTTTTTACATCAATAGAAATCTGTCAGCTAAAACAGACAAATCTGCATTATTGAATTATTATTCGGATTATAAAACACTATTTCCAGATTGTCCGATAAAATTATAAATATTTTCGCCCGACAACTGTACACTGACAAATACGTTAAAACAATCTTTTTCGTACAAAAAAAATCTCGTAAATCTAGTATATTTGACCTTTGCCAGACAACTGTCATGCTTAATGAGTAAGAGGCATCTTTTATAAATAAAACTAAAAACGTCGTATAACTTTATATAATTTGTCACCTTTTTTTTGCAGTTAATGGCTATTTTTATTCTCGTAAATATTTTTATTTCTTTATTTTTGAATTTTTATAAAAATCTGTTCCTGACTTCTATTTTGTATGAATATTTCCATTGGTTTTTTTAATGTGTAGATATTACTGCTTATATATATTTTTTATGAGTAATAATATTATAAAAATAATAACAGCCATAATGAAAATAAACACACGTGATTCTCCATTTATATGATAATACGACTTATAAGACACCGTATATAAATATAGTGTATCGCATATATTGGCGGCTATTGTTTATTATTGTTTCTTGGATATTCGGCTGCTTTTAATAATTAGTAAATATTTTAAGTTTATGGGTGCCCAAAAAACTGAAAAAAAGTAATGGGTTTTGATGCTGAGACTAATTTCTAATAAAAAAATCAAAAACCATTTCCAATGTTATCAGTAAGTTATTGTATTTTTTGAGTACGTATAAAATTAAGGTCACTGTAATCACGATGGTCGAAATCTTCTAGCCATTCGGTTTTCCATATTTAGTTTATATACATGAAGCATTGCAAATTAAACCAATCTGTGTTGATTTTTTATATTTAAACTATGGTGAGAGACGTGGGAGGTGATATTTTATTTAATAATCAACTACGAAGCCCTATAACCGATATACCTTTGCTCAATAAATATCTACAAGTTCCAATTAACAACATATCACAATTCTGTATTACTAGTTGAATTTTTATATTGCATCTGCATGTATAATTTTTTTTAGATAATTATTAATTTGCTTCACAAATTCACTGTATTGGTTGACTGTTTGAGCATGTACACCGGTACAAATAGGTGTAAGGCAAAGCTGCAAAAGCTCAACTAGGAAGACGAGCCCACAAAGCTCTCCACAGGCAGACATAAATAATGCTCTCGGGCCTCGGCCGGGGAACATAAATAAAGGTAATTGCGAGCCGAGCGGCGCTATTGTCTATCAGTCATGATTCCAGATAAGCGCATCTAAATTTTTTAACTCCAAGTTCACGGGTAAATTGTCGGGTTCAAACATTCGAGGTTTGTTGGGTAACTTTTTAATTGCGGTGCACACTGCGCCGGCTCGGGGAGTTCAAGTCGAAATGTACCCGTGCGCGGTGTAATAGTTCACACTGTGTAGTTTATTCGCAGATGTTGGTGGCTTTATCCGAATGGGAGTTTTGTTCCCGGAACGAGATTAGCGACGGTGTAATTAGAGATGTGCTCTTAGTGGCTTTGATTATGGTGCGCTCTGGACGTAAACCCGTGTTATCTTATGTAAATATTAAAATAATTTGTTTTGAATTGTATTTTTGAAACACTTTGTGTTTGTATAATAAAACACACAACAAGCTATTGAAGTTAATTGAATAAATGGAAATCTGTTTACACGATACGTTTTATCTTGGATGCATATTTGTTATAAAAAAAAACCTAGAAATATATATTTTGGCTGTTACTTAATTATGGACTTTCCACGCTTTTATCAACAAAAGTAATTTAGGAAACATTGATTTAATACGTCTCCAAATTTTTTTTAATAGTATAATCATCAAAAAATCTACACCTCAGAGATGTTATTTTAAATATTGTGTATCATTTTGTAGTCTAATAAATAAAAAGTAATAAAATGTGATTAATAGCATCACTTGTATTTGGTCAATCAAATATTATATCCTAAAATTCTAAGATCATAAGTTAATCATTAGTGGTTATGCCAGTAATTTGATTGTATAATAATTATTATTTTACACATTGATTATCAACGGTTACATCCAAGTATAAAATCATTATTTCATCATGTCACTCATAAAATCTTAATCTTAAATTTTAAGAAGAACAGTATTTTAGGTATAAAATGGGTTTAATGGTGATCACACAAATTGCTTTCAACTTCTTTAAAATTCAATTATATTGACATAAATTCGTGTCTTTGAATAATAACAAATCACATATTTCATAACCACGCGCTTTTGTATTTATTAAATAAATCAAAAGTATCTCTCTATTTCCATTCACCTGCACCAATCGCGGAATCAAATTTCTCCATAAAAAAATGGTTAAATCTAACCGTTGTAGTTTTAAATTCATTTAGATATACAACGAGATAACCGAAGTCCGTAAACCTCAGGCCGCGTCGTGGGAACAAGTCCGGACGTAACAAAATCATACTCCGCTGCCTACGAACCGCTATCCGCGGCGCACTGATTCCAAATTACTTACTCGCAATTAGGAGCCGTTGAGTGGCTAAGCATTCGCTCGTAAAAACCCGATACCTGCACCAGGTAATATTTATATTAAAGGCGACTGCTTCAACGGTTTTGCATGTAAAAACTATGTACAGGCACACCGAGCATTTGAAATCATTAGTCGATTCGTTAAGTACAAGCGATAAAGCATTAAAATAACTTTAAACATACACATTCCAACTCGTTTATTTTAATACTTATATTGATGTGTTGAATAAGCGTTTTGCATTCTTTATGAGGTTTATATAACTCCGCGCTATTCACTTTTTGCTTGTGCATGGCTGCCATTATGTACCGTGAGTGTGTAAAGGATCTTAGTGGACTTTGTGAATGATTGTGGAGGGATGTGCTCTAGAAATACCTTGTCGAGATGTGTGGGCTTCTGCTATTGTTTATATATGTAGCTTGCTGCAGAAGGAGTATCAGATCTAAACACCAGAGCTTTCTAAAGAAATGATTATATAATAATGACATCGGGCAGCAGCAATACTATTTCCCCTTAGAAAACCATGAACACCACTGGCTCAGCATACATTTACGCCAACCTCCTCTGAGGTTGATTTTTTATAATAATTTTAAAACTTTTTTTTTTAAGTATCTATCAATAAATCCTCAAAATATTTCACTCGGCATGAGCTTCGTAATTACAACGTAGCAACATCTTTTTAATTCATAATGAGTGCAGGTACCCTGTCATTATGTTTCAATCATAAACTGAGGCCCGACTGTTGACGCGAGCTCACCTGTTCCGAGTCCGGGGATCGTATTTAATATTTAATACAGCACAGGTTATTACAATATCGCCGGCGTCTTGACCTTCGGACCGAGTAAATCTCCTGCGTTTGTTTTGATATCGCCAATAAATTACAAAGCCTCCATAAAAACTTTACGGCGACCGGCCGGGCACAGAGTGAGATTTTTAACAAGTGCTATCTTTGAACAACCTCAGGTCAGTGAATATTCTACAGAAAAAAAGCTACTTCTAATTATTTTGTTGTTTATGAAATCTGAAAATCGTAAATTATTTTAGAATCACCCTATTAATATTTTTAGTGTACGCCTTGGGTGATTATTTGTAAACATCTAAACCGGCTACTCACGCTGCGATTCAACATGCAACTGATTTGCAATAAACTAATAGTGGTCTCTTTATTTTAGGTCTTTTTTACGATTTAAAAAATAAATTATATATATATAATATTTATGTTGTATTAAATTTATGTATAATTCGTAGAAGTACTTACTATAAGAGTATTAGGTAACGCTTGTTGCGCCGCACCTTTGGTGAGTGAATAGAAGTTTAACACAATAAGTAATGATTCTTAGCAGTTGTGTTGTGAACAATGTGTATTCTATTGATTTTGCCCGTTGAACTTCTCCATTCTTGACGTCTATTAGACAAAAGTCAAAGTCCTAAAATACAATATTACTTATTCCGCAAGATAGACCTGATACTTTTTATAGGTTATTTTAAATTTTGAATGGTACTGATTTCCATTTAAAACATATTGTATGCGTTTCAGTTCTCAAGAGCTTTTAATTTTATATAAATTTTATAATTTTACGTATTCCACATATCGTTTTCATTACATTTTTCACAAAGTCTCCGAAGTGCATCATCGATCGCTGATCTATAATTTTTTAATAATGATTAAGTACATTTTTTCAAATATTGAAAATTGATTAAAGAAACTCTTAGAAAAATATCATCGTAATTTGTGCGGGATTCGAACCCACATCCCCTCGCTTACATGGCAGGTGCATTACCAACTATGCTAACGAACCAAAAAAAAACAATAATAAATATAATTTTTTAAATACATTTTTCTGTAAGTTGTTAGTCCAGTATTTTTTTTCTAGACAGTGTTGTAGAGCTGGGTCTTCTACTTTCATTCATCCAGATATGCTCAATCAACGCGAGCGCAAACACCTGCAATGAGCCCTTTTGTTGATTATTATATAAATTTTTTTGGGTTTATTATTTCATATTCAGAGACTGTATTTTGGTACATATACGTGTCATAAATACGTAATAAATTGTATGATTAGATTTTTTGCTTACGTGTTTCTGTCTTTCTTGGGCCCTGTGTACATGCTACAGGACAGCTAATACCATTGTGAACTTGATAACAGCATAACGAGGATTATATTCAAAATGCTTATATATTGTACTTTAATAGAAATTTTAATCGCAATAGAGTGAAATAACGTAAATTAAAAAATCAATGTACGCTGCCACCTAAGCCTCACCATGTAAGCCCCACAACCTCCTACAGCCCCATGACGTATTCTGAGCGTAGTCTATTGTAAATTAACAAAAATAAAAATATGTTCTTGATATTTAATTCAATTTTTCTCGTTATGGTGTAGCTGCGGAAGTTGGGCCCCGTCGCCAGCCGAGCGTGGAGAGCCTCCGCGCTCGCCTACGTCCGTAATTTTAATTTCTTTACGGTGGATCGCGGCCCCGCGGGAGGGGACTTAATTAGCTCACGGGCCAGTAATTGTTTTCATTAAGAGGTCGAGAAGCTTTGACTTTGTTTACGCACATGTTTGCTTCAGACTACTTAACGTTTTACGTCATGAATAATATTCTCTTTGAGTGATTGTTGTGGCCTAGGCGTTAAATTTACTCTATGAGGTCAATGCTGTGCCGTCGGTGTTATGCCACGTTTTTTTTTTTTTTTTTACATTTCTGATGTTTTGGTTTCGGTTGTGGGGCCACCTTTAGAGATTAGTATTGATCTTATGAATGTCGGAAATCTCAAGAAAAAGCTGCATCATGAACACATCTATTAGATAACAGATTACGTTTTGAATCATGACTAGTGATTGTTATGGATTTGATAAACATTTAATATTTCTACGTTATAATTTTTTTTCATTCGATTAATTATTATAGACTGGGCGTAAAATGTACTCTCTATGAAGAAACGACTTTTCTTCAAATTCGACTAGATAATTTATCGTTCATACGCCATTTTTATGTTTGTAAAATACAGACGTCGTTTTATTTCACTTAAGTAATTATTATCACCTCAGCACGACGTGTGCTTTAATAAGTAAATTTGATTGAACATAAATTTTTAGTTATAGTTATTATCTATGATTTTTGCGGTTTTATATTTCATTAAGATTACTAGAGATTTTAACATCACTAATAATATTATTCTAGAAATACCATAATTGAACATTATCAATTAAGTATCGCTATTTATTAAAATGATGATGTGACTTTTGACCAAAGCCCTATTGATATATATAAATAATTTTTTTTTTTTTTCTTAAATATATATTATGAGAATATAAGTATTTTTGATTTAGATTTTGAAATTATTAAATTATTTAAAATATAAATAAGTACTTTATTTTTGAGTAGTATGTCGCTTTTTTAGAAAATTCAATGATATCTAATTCACCGGGAACAAACCGCGGGACTTCAAAGATGAGACGCGGCATAGTACCCTAGAACAGATTATTTTTAATAACAGCCACCGAAATTTTCAAGCCCATCCAATAATTGAAAGTGAATATCGCAGCGCATTTTTGTCTGCTAAAATGTTGGACACACAAACATCCCGTAAAGCACACTTTTCTAATCTGCTCCGAATTAAATAATCGCCCGGAGCACTTACGTAAGAATGGCCGAAATTTATTTATCGATGGCCTAACCCGCGGTGCCCCGCGGCGGCCCGAAACACAACATTACGGCCCCTAATGAAACTAATCTGTTGGCACCCGACCCCGGCCTGCAGGGGTTACTGCGGCCCGGCGCCCCGCCAGGGTTGCCACCACGAACCCCCATTTCGAACCTCACCTATATTTATTTGGACCCAATATTATATTATTTGGAATTAATCTTCTTCATCAAGTGCCTCTCCTCAGAGGAGGTTGGCGAACATTTCACTAAACATATACTCGTGCTGAGCCAGTGTTCATGGTTTTCTAAGGGGATAATACTGTAACGGGTGCCCGGGTCTTTTTCCACCGCAATTGTATATGCTGCTGCCCAACAGTAGCATATATAATCATTTCCTTACAAATCTCTAGCGTTTAGATCTGATACTTCTTCTGCAGCAAGCTACATAAAAAATAGCAGGACCCTCCCCTCCTCGATAAGGTTTTTCCAGAGCACAATCATTCCAAGTCCACTACTCCATTTCCGATACTTTATACACGCTCAGGGTACAGAATGGCAGCCATGCACAAGCAATAGAATAGGGAGAGCGAGAAATACTCTTATCGGTTTTCCGTTTTTCAGTTAGTATTATGTTATGCTTATTACCAATACTGATTCACGAGATCTTTGTTTACATTAAGTAACAGAGTTTTGTGAATAATAAATTTATGAATTAAATATTAAATCATTTTTGTATCTCTCGGCTAGTATTCGTGGTGGCAACCCTGCAGCCAAGACCCTAGAAGAGTTTTACGTTTCCGCCGCACGTATCCCTAACGTTAACATAACTTTACGTTACGAATAACGTTATCCGATATCGCCGGCATAAACAGCTTGATAACGCGGACTCGCTCGGAATATCGAATGAAACCCGGAAGCTGCCGCCCGATATTACAATGTGGCCATTATTGTATATTTATTATTGGATCTCCACATCTATGAAGATAGTTCATGGCTGCGGACAATGTACGCAGACTATCTGGGATTCAGATGCTTACTGATTATATCTGACTTTAAAAGCACCTTCTAGATGCAGTTCCAGTACCAAATAAAAAAAATAGTTTAGAGCACAAAACATACCTTCAACCAAACTGAAACAGGTGCGAGTTAATTTACATTACTTATTAGAACTGGGGCTGAGTCGGAGATTTCTCCGTAGAAATCAGCGGATCGTCCAACAAATTAACTGTAATTTAGAGAATTTAAAAAATAAATTAAACTTCTTACGTTAAATCAGATCCGAGATCATGCCCTCAACATATTTGAGTCTTTAAAAAAACGATATTTTAAAAAGGTTTTTCGACGCCACAGTGTTATCAAATCTGTTTCAAAATTTTACTAAGCAACACTAAACGAAGATAACGCTATTTGCCAATTGTCATTTGGTTCTCGGTTGTCGGTTTTATTTCAACGTGTATAGGCAGCTTTAATTTAGTTTCAATTTAAAGATTGTAGCAGCTCTAACCGAAGCCAAACGGTATCTGGGCCATAACGTCATATTTCGCTTTGATAAATAAGAGGACCATATTTGCTGATTACCGTTCGATTTTCGGTTGCGTTGCTACGTGTGTAGGCCTGCTTGGATTTTAAAGGTGTCCCAAAATTAACGCAAGATTTGAATTTGTCGCCATTGTTGCAGTAAAGTTTTAGGAACACTTAAAAAAAACAATTTGACAGCTGACAGTGACAGTCGAAAATTTCATACAAAATATGGTCGGAATAGTGTTTTAACTTCGATGTTCAATAATCCATTCAACGAATTCTTTTCGCTGTGCATGGTCATTAGGCTTCAGTTCTTATGTTAATTGAATTTTATGGAGACACAGATCTTTAGTAAGTATACGCTGTAGAGAGCTTCTTGAAATTTGCAATTCTTGTCCACAACGCCGAATTGAGGTTCCTGGATTGTCACCGACACACTTACGCACCGCTTCGATATTGACATTTAAACGGCTTGATTCGTGTTTTTAGGGTCTCCAACGAATCCAGTCTTCCTGAATTTTTCAATTAATCTCTTCAAACACTATTCCGACCGTATTTTGTATGAAATTTTCGAACTGCGGCTGCCAAGCTTTCATTATTTTTTAAATATTGTTCAATAATGAAGACACGTTGTTCTATCGTGTAACACTCCATTTTTACCAACCCTGAACTGTCAGCTGTCAAATTGTTTTTTTTAAGTGTTCCCAAAACTTTACTGCAAAAATGGCGACAAATTCAAATCTTGCTTTAATGTTGGGACACCCTATATATATATAATGTATAGGCCCTGGTTGTTTCTGAATGGAAACGGTGTCCGAGAAGGAGTGAGTGATTCTGTACGGAGCGGCGTGTGGGAGGACCGCGGCTACCGGCAGGCAGCGAGGATGTGCCGCAGGCCGTGCCATAAATAATGGTGGGTTTGAATATCAGATTATGAATAAAAACACTTAATCATACACGTCTTTATGGCTATTTATTGAGCTTATGGTGTTATATATTTTTTGTAAACTTATAAATTACGAGGGATAACTCTGTTAGTGCTTTTTGTATTATCTTATCACACCGGGCTTTGTATTTTTAATGTTAAATTTATGATCATTTTAACGTGGAATATAACAAAGCTTATTTCGGGGGAAAATATCTATAATAAAGAATATAAATAAGTTTAATATACGAGAAATTCATACAACATAGTTTTCATACATAAAAAACAAAAAAACGCTTGTTAATTTTCTATTACAGAAGCATGTTCACGGCTGAAACCTTTACCAGGGATGCAATTTTCCATATGAAGGGTTGAAAACCTGTGGAGCCAGGCCGTTCGGGTACCTGTAGATATTTCATATTCTAAAACACGTTTTCTTTGGCAAGAGCAAACACACTAACGGGATTCGAATTCGTAACCCATACGTGCGTAGGACGATAAAAGCCGATACAAAGGTTTTGCACAGGAAGCTGGAATACGGGGGATTTGACTATCAAATTATTGGTAGGGGAATCTAAAATTAGAGGGAGTAGTGGCTTTGTAGGCAAGTTATAAAATAACCCACGCAATGTTTTTTTATTAAAAATTTTACAAGGCACAATATATGTATATTGTGGTCTGGGAAATTAATTATAAAAAAAAGTTACCATCTTCAAAAAATACTCTTAAGACGTAACCAATTATGGTGATATTTATCATATATAATTTATTAAATTTTAAATACTCTAGTTATATGTCTTCTTTAAAAATATCCCTTTGATGTAACTTTAGAATAGTCACTGGTAGATCTGCTTGTTTTCGTAAATAAAATGCTATGAATTCGTATATTTGATAGAAAAGCTGTTTTATTTTGTTTTCGTTTGTGTAAACATATTAATTGCACTGAAAGCATATTAAAATGCTAATCGCATTTTCAAGTTAAGCTTCCATAACGAAGCATTTGTCTTTAAAGCATAAATTTACTGAAAAAAAATACTGCTCCAAGTCCACATTAACAGAAAGAAAAATGAGCTTAGAATAATTTATGTTTTCTAATCTACCCACTTGCATCTGAGACTTTCAAAGAACATCTCAATTTTTAACATTCAAAATAAATCCAAGTTTTCTCTCTTTAATCCTATGCACCGACTGCAACTGGGCCGGTAATTTACTACCTCAACTGCAGTCGTTTTAATAGAGATATCAGTTGCATCTGCCTAATGCACCGGCCGATAAAAACGCATGAGATCCTTTCGGTTATAATATTTATGGATTTTCAGATTGGAATTTATGCAGTGGTTAGCCTGATCAAAGGGTTTTCGGTTCTGGTAACCGGTTTCCCGATCGCACTGCCTCTCGGGTCTAACTGTTCTTTTGATTAATATGTTTGTTTTCGTCCAGTGATATACCCTCGCCTGGGTTTCCAGCGACTACGGAATAACGAATGGTTCTAGCCGACTGATAAAGATGGCTTTCGAAGAAGTTGTAGGATTTTTGTGTATTTTGTTTGGGTAGATTTATTGGCTACGTTGAATGTACTCGCGTGTAGAGTTAAAAAACGTAAAATGTATGAAAACGGGATTCAAATTGAGATGAAGATGTCACGATAAGATTGTATCAGTAAAGCAAGCTGGAGAAGTCTATTTCACCAACACGTTTCAACATATTTGTATTCGGGGTGGCTTTGTAACTCTGATTTCCTGTGCGATTTGAAACCTCAACATAACTTCAGGTGTTAAAATGATTTCAAGATTGACCTTCTAGTCTCATACTATATAAAGATTATACACAATATCTGCTATTTACTGAGACAAGGTGTATGCCAGAGACGTATCAATCAGATCATACACGTTTTGTATCGTGACGAATAATCAAGCATCCAAATGGTGAGCTGCACATAATATACATGTTTCTCAACGGCCATTATTTATTGAGGCGTTATATCGGAATAATATTATGCATATTCCACGAGGCGCCCGTTTCTAATGCCGTCGTATTCAATTAGGTATAATTTCGTGGCGGTGATACGTTAAGTGATGTATAAAGAATACAATTTGTAATTTATGTCCGGCCTGTCAGCGCGGAGACGCGTGCGCCGCTGTCGCCCGAGATTTATTACAGACCACTTGTTTTTTTATAAAAGGAAAATACCAGCAAGTGAGAAGTGTCGTCAGACAGAGATTGGTACATTTCTGTTTTTAGTCATTAACACTTTACACGGCGGGATATGTTTTTTTTTTTTTTTTTTTTTAATTAATTTAATATTTTTGATATTTTTTTAACGAAGCTGCATTTTACCTAATACATATAAAACCAAACGTTCTTGGTTATTTAAAAAAATATCAAAAGCTTTTTTAATACTAAATCCACAAGTGTGAGACATTATTCAAAGGAGACAGATATTCAAATTATAAAAACGACTTTGCATCCTGTGAAAAAAAATAGAGGACCGGCCATTTCGGATAATTTAAACTTCTTAAGTAATTAAAACATTATATATAAATATTTTTTTTACATAAGTATAACAGTTGTTTTTCGTATGTCGTACTGTAAAGTTAAACAAATAATATATTTTATACATGTACTAATTATAGAAATAGTATCTTGAAAAGAGGTGTCTTTTAAAGGGTTGAATTGCACCTTTATAAATAGGCCCTTATCTTGAACTGACAAATTCACTGACAAGGAACAACTAGAAACTCGTAATTAGTAAGACTCAATAGGGAATATTTGTAGAAACTACGGTGTTTTATGCATTCCGACCATTTCCGGACTCGAGTTGTAGACGTCACGAGATGTGCAGTTGGTAGAATCAGTGAAGCAGCACCGAGAAAACTGATAAAACTTGATTTATATGTATTTGTTCACTTCTAAGCACTTATTACGAATTGATTGAAACATAATAGGGTTGACTGTAGTGGTACGTCGTTAATCGTAGCAAAAACAGGCGGTCTTCTCTACGACGTGTATTTTAATTCATTGTTAAATTATATACGCTTGTGACTAGCCACAGCATTGGCAATACCCATACAGCTATTCTGCGCGGTAAAATTATGATTGCAGTTTGTAAACTATTCAGGATTGATGTTGGAGTCACTGCGGGTTTCTGTGTCATAGTGTTGCTTCACGTCGTCGGGCACCAGCACAGCAACGAGGCTGGCCGACAACAAAGAGCGCACCGCGCTGGCGAGGCTGGCCTGCACACTCCATCGCAAGGCTCGCGACGTTAACGGCCTTGCCTATGATTGATCGCCGCCGCTTCTTCAGAATTCCATTTTGCAGAGACTCGCTCGTAAAACGGAATTAGCCGGACTGGTCGAGGAGCCTGCCGGTGGAAGGTGAGATCATCTCTAAAATGAGAGGCCTTTGAGTCTTTGTCACCAATTTGTGGCCAAACACAGCTAGAACCAGTCCCCAGGATAGTGAGCACGCAAGGTTATATCTTCACAAAAGCAGACTAAAAATATTATCAAACTTAACGTCAACGTGATTTCTTAGAATGAAATAACATATGTATAACTATGATTAGGCACATTAGTTCACACAAAGAAGAAAGAAACTCATCGTAATTTGTGTGGACCTAGGCACATTGGTTCATATGCAGAGTATGATTGTTAAAAATTCTCGATTAATGGATGTGGTTCGCTAGTACAATAGTCAGTACACCGGTCATGTAAGCCTGGGGATGTGGTTTCAAATCCCACACAAATCACAATGATATTTTTCTGAGAGTTTCTTTAATCATCTATGTGTGAACTATTGTGCCTAATCATATTAGTAATAATATAATAAACCCGTAATAGGTAATAAATACGCATCTGATTGACGTCCAATCCAAACAATAGACATAAAGTATGATTGTTAAAAATTCTCGATTAATGGATGTGGTTCGCTAGTACAATGGTCAGTACGCCGGCCATGTAAGCCAGGGGATGTGGGTTCGAATCCCACACAAATCACAATGATATTTTTCTGAGAGTTTCTTTAATCATCTATGTGTGAACTAATGTGCCTAATCATATTAGTAATAATATAATAAACCCGTAATGGGTAATAAATACGCAATCTATTGACGTTCAATCAAGATAAACTCAATCTTACAGCATTGTTCAAATCAAAGTTTTTTTAACTGACTAACCATTATCTACTAGTTCCAAAGCGATAGTACCAGAACCTATTAAAGGCACTTGATTTTCATTTAAAAAATATAAAATAATTATTTAATTGTGTAGCAGACATGATATGATACTACGTAATTAATAAAAGTCCATTCGGTCGTGTTGAGGTCGGCGGTACCTCCTTCGTTCCCGAGGTAATGGGGTTCGGAGTGACAGTCGTTAGCGGGCAGGCACGGGCCGTCATCTCCACGTAATTGAATTTTGAAGTTTCTCCGATAAACCTTAACAGCCAATTCCAATAAATTTCAAATCATTACTCTGACTGCATCATCTAAAGCGCCTCCTTACACGCATGTCTCCAATTCAACTTTCCGTTTTAAGTGATTTTTTTCATGTGGCCTAATGAATATTCAGATTTTTATTTAATATTTAATAGATTTGCATTAACTGTCATCTCTACGTAATTGAATTCTGATGTTTTTTTGATAAAATCCAATACTTCCAATAAATCCCAAATCAATACCTTGAATGCATTATCAAAGCGCCTTCGTTAATTTACTGTATGTTTTAATGTTAAAAAAATATTCCTCGGTTATTTTACGTCTTTATTTTATAATTTTTTTTATAAAAAAATGGTATGGTTAACTATTGAGACTCATTTTTTTTGTTGTTGCAAATATTAGGCAGTTGTAGGTGATTATTTTTATTGTTTCATGCAGGGTTATCCCATATTATTAAAGCCAGAATGGCGCCTTGTACCAGCGGCGCTATAATTATGGGCGACTGTGAGAGTTGCTGGTTCCAGGACGCCTCCCGTACTATACCGGTCTTATCTGAGATCTCTAACGTAGGGCTGTGCAAAACCCTAAAGTAATACACTAATGAATTTCCTCATTACTATAAAGCATCAATAAATTTATAGATTTAAGATATTACTCAAATATTGCTCAGCTACAGAACAACGGTGATATCCGGAAGATGTGAATACGAATCCAACATAAATCCAACATAAAACGATTGCCTTTATATTGAATAGACTGAATAAGTATTTCATACATTGTTCTTGGCTATACTTAGTAATAATTAACTTCCGTATAAAACATGTGGTTCATATCTATTAAAAAAGAAGAAAAACACTTTGGGCACAAAAGCTTAGACATATTTCAGTATTTCTCCTCATACAAGGTAAAACTCTGGAAGTAGATCAAGTCACACACAAATGTTTTTGGATTTTTTTTTTCTTGTTATAACATTACTGAAACTATAAAAGTTTATTTAAAAATATATTTTATTGGGTTATTGTATAATACGCCTTTGTTTGCTGTGTGGGGGAGTGCGTGGAGGCCCTGGCTGCTGATACTCGCGCAGGCAGGTTCGTGTACGACTTGGCGAAGAGCTCGCACCCCGCGCGGGGTGGTCTTTGCAGCCTGTGACCGCACCTTCAGGAGGCTTTGATTATATTTTTCATGAAAATCTAATATCATATACTCATTGTCAAACCGAAATGAACAAAACTTGTCCCATTTCAACACCGTTCATAGAAATTTTTCCACATATCAAATAACACAACAATAATATTTAAATTTAAATTGAATTGAAAAAAAAGTGGTTTTGTTCATCATTAAATAAAAGCCTGATCAGGTATAATAAGCCGATATTATGTGTATAATAATAATAATTTTTTTGCAGTGTGGTTACCCCAATTAAGGGGCTCGAAACGCGTGCACTTGTTGACAGTCCCGGGAACTCCGCGTGATCCGCCCGCACACAGTTCAGATAAAACAGTAATTGTGGTCACCCGTGCCAACCGATAGCCACTGCCGGCGATCGCCCTGTAAAAAGGTTGCACCACCTCGAAGTGAACCTCATTTGAAAATAACAATGATGTGAATCAATTTAAAATACTCTAAATACATGTATTGTATTAAAATAATTGAAAAATGGATAGATTCAAAAATCATTTCAAGGTCGTATGAACAACCCTTTCATGGCAAAAAACTTGTAAATGCTTTATATTGTAATATTTGCGAAATTTAAAAAAATACCAAACCGTCTTTGGTAATAATCTATTTTAAAAAGACACTTTGATTGATTGTCTTAAAAAACTAATGGTGCTTGTATTATTTTTATTAAAGTCAAATAATAATTGCGAGAAATCTCGATTTTCACAGGTCGTGAGCCACGGTGTTGGCTTTTTATCGCAAAATTCTGACAATGATTAATATGACGTATCTTTTGTTCTTTTTGACAAACTAATGATTATTTTATAATTATTGTATAAATATAGTCGGATAAATAAATACTTATTTAGTTATTATTTTGTAATAACTAAAATCTGTATTGATTGAAGTTGTTTTCCCTTCAATAATATATACCGCAAAATAATTTTAAAAATATTGTTGTAGTCAATAAATACTAAAAAGGTTTTTGTGGTATGTCATTTCACTGCAAAATCGTGATATTTCTAATTCTTCAAACTTATATTAGTAGTACATCTCTACATGCAGTTTTAACAACAATACTTAAATAATAACCAAGGTCAAATTATAAATTTACAAAGGAATAAAATCATAGCAATAAGTTCATTACTAGGAAACAAATAGGATGTTTTCATAAATTTGTATTCACACGTCAATAAATCTGAAACCTCTTATAACACGAAAAAGCAGAATTTTACTTAAAGTTTAATAAACTATTATTAAAGCTGCGTACAATAGTTTTAAGCATTGACACAACGTAGAAAAGCTAGTATATTGGCTATTTAGTTACCTGAACCCCAGGTTCCTCTTTGCTCGCAAATAAAACCCAGTTTAATAATTTTCAAGAAGACAAGAACATGGCCGTGGTCAAAGGTAGTTCGTGCCAGGACCTATTAGGAAGTGCTAATAATTTTTATCACTACCCATTACACCTATTCTGCACAAGAAGAAAATTAATTTATATCCCTATAGTTTATTCTCTAAATTATCTGTATCTTAATAGATAAAAAATATATCAACTTAAGATTTATTTTGTATGCTTTGCCGTGACTTTGTCCGGCCAAACCGGTTAAAATGAATTTACTTCGGCTTATACTGGCTGCAATTATATGGGCATTAGGAGCCAACTAGTTTCATAGTTTTTTTATTCAATTTATGAAAATTTGTCATGCAACAAATAAGCTTAAGATTTATAGTTTTTAATGAAATTTCTTATTATTATTTTAATTATTTATTATTCACACTATTTGTTTAGGATTCAATAGGACTTATGGCGCATTGATCACAGCTCGTTTTAGATTTATATCTAATTTATTATATTTTTTATTTTAATATATTTTCTTTATTCCACAACGAGAAACATCTTAGCTTAGAACGAGAAACATATAATCTCTTCTGTAAAAAACTATGGTATGCAAAATACAGTTAAGCAAACAGTAGAAAGCATCCAATGACCTTTGCGGCTGTTTAGCTTACATAAAGCCTAAATAAGAGAGGGTTGTTTTATTTAAAGCTATTTCTTTTATTTTGAATTTGAAGACAGTTAAAAATTTTACAATACTTTAACAAAAACATACCAAACATATTGCTAGCACGGATGCACTGAACAGTGAGGGATTTTAATCTCATCGGCCTTACTTACAAACGGCCATATTTCCTAGAATAAGTTACAACTTACATACTAAATTATAAAGTTTATATTCTAAGGCGATTCATTGAAGTTAAATGTATTGATTTAACATAATTATAATTAAAAATCGATTTACTTTATGAGTGTATTGAAAAAAATGTATGTTCTATTAATATTTCTATAAAACGATACATTAAATCATGCATATGCTTACTGATGTCTCATTAAATTAATTACCATACTATTATTTTTTATGTAAACTTGTGACGTAATAAGGTTTGAGAATAATTATTTCAAGGGAATTGTAGTCGTTTTACTAGTTACTGGCAGATACATATAATATTAATACACCGAAGACACGCACGTAAGCCATAAACCATATTTTTAACAAAATAAATATCAACTATTTATCTAATATAAAGTATAATATAAAACATTGTTAGTCTTGATTTTGAGTGTGATTTTGTTACCGTTATCAGCGGCATAAGTCATAATCGAAATATAATGGCTAAAAAGAAGTGAGTTGTATCTGTCTTATTACGTCCTAAACAGTCCTTTTTGGATTTATTCATAGAAATAAACATAAAAGCAATGTATAATATTTATTAGTTTAAAATGTGTGTATAATTGCTTTACCATGAATGCAGCAGCCCCAAAGTCGTAAACCATCTATTATAATTTCTGACCACGATGTGGTCTTCCCTGACATCAAATCGAATGAACAATTGTATATAAAATTATTTATTTTAAATATTTATACATTCAAAGAGGAAGACGTAATTCAGTTATTAATATGATTATTCAATGAAATCTAACTTGTGCGAAGATAATTTCGGTAGACTGATTATGCTGGAATTATTGATAAAAATCCGCATAAAACATTTATACTTGTTGAGGGACAAGGCACTTGTTTGGTGAAGATCCATTTTTTATTAATTATATGAAATAACTTTTTATAATTTCTTCACGTTGAGTTTATTTTAACATTGATGCATAACAAAACTGTTTTGCATCTTATGATGACCAAGTCTTTTGGTTGAAACTAGTCATGCATTAATGTTGAAATAAACTCAACGTGAAGAAATTATAAAAAGTTATTTTATATCATTAATATAAAATATTTATAATAGTTAAATTAATAATTTCATGAATATTAATGTACGTTCTACAATAAATGAATCTCTGAGTAAACAGTGTACACAATATGGTAGTGCATGATTACCGTACCGGGATCGGGTCGCCTACAATCTGCCCTCTGAACACATTCTGTTTGTTCAGTGTTACCATTTGCCTTTTGTGGCGACAGGTCAGCACTATAGAGATCTAATAGCTATAAAATTAACCCCCATAAACTATGGCGTGGATGTAAACAGTAGGGATGCTTTGTTTTAAGGGATGCCAACCCCATGCGTTGGCGATTGTAGAGATACTTATATATCATCACAGAGATTTACTCCGTGAATGCTTGTCTGCATTGATATTTAATAAAAAAATATGTTATTCAGATGTTGAAAGTAGAAATTTATAAATGTTTTAAACATTATTGTTTCCTTAAAACATAATGTTAAATCTATATAATCATATAAAATATCAAACAGCGCATACTTCCTCGTATTTCTATAGCAATATATTTTTATTTTTCTAAGCATATTTATTTAAAGTTACTATTAAATTATGACGTCATTACTTGAAAGGAAGTTCAAATCTCCATAAAAGTCATCGAATGTCTAATCTCGTCCAAGAAGAAGTTTAACTAGCACATTACAGAATCGTGAAAAGTGTGCATTTTACGGCTGTACAATTAGATTGCAATCTAAAAAATACTTCGAATCCGTAATGAAGGCATGTAATTATGCCAGTAGCTATTAAATAAGTACTAAATTAATTGAACCAAATGAAATTAATTATGACATTATTTTGCAATAGATCGCGACTTAAAGATAGTTTGAATCTCTATTGTATATTTCATGGGTCGTCTATGGCTAGGTTACCTTCTATATTTTATCCATCAAAGGATCATTAAAAGTGTGCGTTTTATAGCTCCACCTACGGTTCATTAGTTTATCTGATTCCGTTTAATGATCATCATAAAACCTTACATAAAAGGTCATTTAATTTACGATCCAAAAGTAAATACATTTTATTGCTTCTTTATTTCTTCATTTTTTTACACAATAATAAATTCCGAGTGTTTAATCATTTTGGATATGTATTTTTTTAATAAATTCTCAAAAGTGTCAACGTGATTAAGTGTGAAGACAGAGCAGCGAAATGTTTATAAAAAATGAATAATCACGTTGCGAAAGTCTGGCTGTGTGGCGCTTGTAATATCACATCTCGACTTGTTCCGCGATCCACATTTAACATCGTTTAAGGTTAAACTTATGCATTAATATGTGATAACACATGTTTGATTTATTTCTACACGACACCGACCAAGTAGGAATTCTTAAACGCCGCCTAAGTCTATAAATCAATCAAGCCCGTCTTCGTATTTCTACATTTATTCATTTTTTTGACATCGCCTATTAACTTCTTTTGTCGTCAGTTTTTTTCCATAAAATTTTGATTAACTCATGCCTCAGACAGATATGAGAACTATTTACTAAATCTCGTTTATAAATTTACCATACAAACCAACTAATAAGAAAATGAACCCAAAGTTTACATAAAACGAAACTTTAAAAGTGTTTTGGCCTGTACGTGTTGATCCTTTATTTCATAATTATTTTTGTTGTATTCTAAACATGCATTTATAAATAATAATTCAATATAAATGACCTACTATAAAATGCTCACACTTGGATATTTTTTATAAATAAAAAAAAACTACCGAATCTAAGTACTCATATCTAGTAAAGCATTACATTACGAAACGTCGTAAAATCATTTGCAATTATATTTTCAATAATCAAAATTTTGCTTCTGTTTTGTTATTATAGCAGCTTAAACGACAGGTGTCCAATAAGCATTCAAATAAACTGTAGACTACAATAAACTAGCGAGTAAAATATGTCCATATTTGTCCACATCTTACACCTTCTTCGTACAGTGGACTTAATATATGCGGCGTTATTATCCAATAAGTTATCATAAAACAGACACTTATAAAAGACCACCAAGCCATATTGTTATATTTAATAAACATTAGAAAGCACTCAGGAGTATCTCTGGCCCGGCGACGTCCGCCGCGTCCACCAGCCCAGGCAGGGAGGTTAATACCTAATTTATCTTTATGTTTCATTCAAACGAACATAAGTTTAGTTTTATACGCGCTTCGGGAGAAATAAACACAATTTATGATTAGTTTCATTCTATTAAGCCCGAAAGAATCGGATTCATGGGAGTGTCGTCCGTCGCTCGACGGTTCCGAGGCTGTTAAATGTTTTTTTTATTGGCCATCTTGAGGTGGACGTAATGCGATACGGCCGCCATTGGAATAGTTCTCGCATCCGAATCGATATTTTAATACATTTCGGGCTAACATGGGTGTTTATAAGATTTCATTGAATGCCGCACGAGGCGACTTTACCGTATTAGGTCGGTGCCGGTTGTGATCTCGTTGTAAAGACTTCGGATAATTTCACGGAATTATTTGTTGATGCATATCGTTTGGAATAAATTTTGTTTAAGAATGAGGCTTATCGTTGAGAATAATTTATGACCGTATTGCTTATAAATGCTTCTGGCCAATATTGAGTTTATTCAATCAGTTTCAAATTTGATGATATTACTATAGTAAACATTCAATAGACGTTTACCCACACTTATGACTATACATTTTTAATAAAATATATTGAGACAGATATTGCTTGATCATGTACTTCTCTAAAGAAGTGTTTTATAGTAAAAATATTTCACATGTTTATTTTTAAAAAAATGTGGTGAATTTTTCTAAAAATTCTATAAAACTGCCTTGCCATCTGTGTGAGTGGATATAACATAATCTTAAAATTACAATATAATAATTTTTTTAATGGATTTTACCAATAGGTTGTGAGCTGTTAAAACATTAAGAATATTCTAGAAATATAAAGTGTATCGAACAGTAATTTAACGAAAAGAGAAGAAAGTATTCAATACGAGTAAAATATTAAATAAAAAATTTATTCCTTCAAGCTTGAAACCGCAATCATTTTTAATATATCTTAAAATGTGACAGACTCATATTCAAACAACAAGGCGTATGCTGGATTCATATCAATCCAAAAATGTCTACTATTAAATGTAAATATTTCTTCAGCTTCCTTACCTGCTTTTTATTTTGCTGCCTCCTACACTGTGAGATGTGTTGTTCTGTCATAGATTCTTAATTCTCAGATTAATTTAGTTTTGTTGTCTCGTGACGTACTTCTACTGGTACTTTTGTGATTTTAAACATATATGTCATTGATCCCTCAATCCACCTCGTTAATTGGTTTAACCGAATGAATCAGCTAAAATCTAATATTCAAAGTAAAAGCATACAGAATTCACACTGCAAATAATATTCATTTATCAATCAGAACGACCGGAGTCGAATGTAAATGCTTGGCACTCCCTGGCGTCGGGTTCTATTACATTTATACAGAAATAACTTCCTGAAGTAAAACTTGAGCTCATAACTTATGCACCCCATTTTCTAGTCCATTTTTTCTTCCTCACCCAATTTTTTAAGCCGCACCCCCTCCCTCTACCCCCGGTCGCGTCTTAATACTTTATCCTCCTCACGTTCATTGTGATTTATTTCGTTCTCACCCTCCCATTTGTACGTCCGAAAATACTTGCTTTTGCACATTTTATCTCGCTGGAGGCTGCAACACGGATTTACATTTGACTCTTTTAATTTATTATACGAAACTGATTTTCATTGCCATATGCCGATGTCAAGCCATGCTATGCAGAGTTTCGGAAAATTTTACTCAGGTATTCTAATCTAATTTGCAAGTCTCAACACTGTCTGTTTATACAAAATAACAATAAGCACCATTCGTTACAGCAATTTCAATTACCAATTGCAGTTGTCCAGCGATCACTTAAACACCATACATATCAAGGGGCATTATAAACAAAATGCATAATATGAATTACCATTTAAACCAGGTTGAAATTTACGGGCGACGTTCTTGTAGTTACAGTCGTGATCTGCCGGCGCCGCGGAATGTCCTACGGCACTCGCCCAGCGAGCTCGACTCAAGACACGTTTACACAGTGCGAGTAGACAGTTACTGCCTCTACTCGGCTGTTTATTCCAGTATTTTTTTTAACACAGAGCTAGTTAGTAGTATGATGATTGTAATACGAATAATGAGTGGCTCTGGCATGTTCGGTTGCTTACAAAGTACGAGCAGCGTGTGAAGCGAGTGAAGAGTAAAAACAGGATATGTTGAAGTAACTTGCTCACCGGCTGCTGTCCTACTCGCATTGAGAGCAACTAGCACGATGTACAGTAACTGTACATAGCAACTCGCACGCCAGCTCGCACTGTGTAAACATGCTTTTGCTTGCTCCCGTTCCGTTTCGAATCGCACGACATTCGGCCGGCCGAGACAATTCGTTGTAACGGAATGCTAAATATATTTGACTTCTGCTCGTTTCGTGCTTTTATATTTTATCTGAGGTGCTTATCTGGAAATTTATTTGCATTTGAAGATTGTAATTTGCTGTTATTTTTATTTTAATCGGAATATTTACGGTTGTAATTGATTATGCGGTGTTAATAATGAGGGTAGCTACACATTAACAATCATACCACAGGAACATCATACTTTTAATAATCTTGGTAATAATAAAATTTTCCCGACTTTATAAACCGATGAATATTAAAAACATATGATTTATGATTCTGCTTATATTTATATGGGATTACAATAAAAAAAATAGTATAAAAGCTCAGACAATATGTATTTGTATTTTTTGTCTCATTTTCACATTGCACATTTTTCAAAAGGCTTTTGCTTTAAGCGGATCCAATAATTTTTTAACAACTTGTTATCTAAGTGATTACAACGACAGTATCACATTTCAAAGATTAACGTCTCCACTTTTTGAAAATTCGATAAAAAAATGACAAAACAAAACGGCTCACATGAAATGCTGCGTATTCAAAAGTTACCAAATATTTTGTAATTTTTTTTTTTTTACAACTTGTAGACAAGAGCTTTATTAGTTGATTGGCATTTTAAATGCCGGGTGTAAGAGTTTGATTCAAAAGGTTTTTTTTTTTATTTGTGTACCTTCATCACAGACATTACAGTACGTAGTGACTGAGTGCACACGAGCCTCGCCCGGGAACATCGGGAGGGAGGTCCCTGCGAAGATTTACGATTCGACTATACTGTACTTTGTAGTATAACCCACTCAGACCAAAGAGAATACAAACTGCACCCTGTTCATGTTTTACAAATAATTTATTGTCTATTCTTTAAGTTATAAAAAAAAGTACAGTACTAACGCGACTTTTGAAATAACGCCTGAATATATTTGTTTGAGTTTTTATTCACAATTCTCATAGACCGAGTGACATCGCACGTTTAACTTAATACTAGTAATGTAGCCCGTCACAAAATGACGAATTTGATGAACGATGCGTCTAAATTCTCGCGGTGAACGACATCTCGCGGCGAAGAAGTGAATTATATAATTAAAGTTTAGCTAAAGCATATTTTAAAGTTTATGAATGAAAATATTATCCTATCGTCTTGAAATTCGGCACATAGCTGCGGAAAAATTTACTTAACTTATGTGCAAAAAATCAGCGTTGTATCTTTTAAGATATTCTATACAGAACGGAAAAATGAAACATACATACAAACATACAAATAAACACACAATGGCTATTATTATAGTAGATTATTATAGTAGATGCTAAAATGTTGGTAATATTAAATTAATTTTAGAGCTACATCTATTAGTCTTTGTCATATTTTTAAAATATTGATGATTGTAAGCGTATCAAATTTGGCAAGAAATAATCAATATATGTTTAAACCCGATGTCCATATATGAATTTATCGGTTACGAAACTGAAATATAACCAGTATATGATTACTGTGAATTTCGATAAGATTATTTAGGATGTTTTGCAATTGATATATTCAAGATTTTCTAAATCATGTAATAATATCTTTCGACGTTATTTCATAAAATATTACTTTTTTCTCAATATCAAACTGATTTTATGTTTAAAATATTGTGACTTTTTTATCTACGATATGTTTTTTTAGATCGGCTCATTGAAATATTGAAACCGTATTATTCTCGAAATGTCGATACTAAAATTAACCATTATTCCACATGAACTTTGCACATACTGGCGTTAGGTTTTTACACATACACTTATAAAAACTATAAACTCTTATAATGTGATACTTTTATTTATTTATGGTTTCTTATCAGCGACTTAAAGATTGTCTGTCTGGAAGTTGAGAATTTTAAATAGGCGTTTTATATAAATATATACCTCATTTATACGATTCCAATCACCGATGATCTCTGATATACTTTTTGATTAGATCTTTTGAAACCTGTTTTGGGATACGATAAAACAGGTGTAAAAACTATAATTAATATGAAAATATAAAGTTTATTACGAAGAACCATGCGGTTTTTTCATACTTTTTTACCTGTTTCTGTAATTTATAGAATATATTGTATAATTACGAAGCCTGCTAACATTTTTAATTATAATAACACGCCTTTTCATGTAAATTAAACCAACGCCGCCCATTTATATGCCCCGCCTATGTAAATTGAATATTCACTATTGATTTTTCTCTGCTTGTATTTTTTTTAAATTTTACAAATGATTGCATTAAGATGCAATCATTGGTCCTTTGAAAGCAAAAATATATGTTTCTTTAATATTTTGATATGTTGTCAATTTCGTATTAAATTTGTACATGGATTTAAAAATATTTTTATTTTATATAAAAATCATTTTTTTTACTATTCATTTCTAGGCAGGTAGAAAAATATATTTTGATATTTTTAAGGGGCATTTAAATTTCAAGCGAAAACATTTCACTCAAAATATTTTCTATTCGGATGACATTTTTCACCCTGCTTGTTTAATCTCGGTCCGAAATAAGAAGGATTTCATTAGGGCATAACTTAAGCACCCCATCCCTTGTGTTACCTTTTAACCCTTCGGCTTTGAGCTCAAGGGTTGGAGGACCACCCCCGACATTCATTATTAGTGTGGATATAAATTATTTTTGCGGCACGTCGCTTTGTAGATAAGTCAGAGTGGGCTCTCTACAGAAGACGAACCGTAACTTTGTTATCATCCCTTAACATCTGATACATGAGGGGCGATTTGACAATTTTTTCTCCTATACATAATGATTAATTGCGGTTGTTTTATTTTTAAATTATTCAATCAAGCCTTAACTACGCAAACGATGCGAATTTTTGTGATTGTATTAAACTGACTTATTAGACTTCTCTTTCTCTTACGGACGCTTACTTTTACCAAGTGGTATGGTCAATAAACTTTTTTTTTTGTGTCTTCTATTGAGGGAGACTTGTCTTAACTAAATTAGTAAAAACGAACCCCTGACTGTTTTTTTATAACCTTCATTATTATCAATTATTATTCAATCGTTAACAAAAAAATATCCTTTGTCGTTAAGCATTTCTAAATATATTTTTCCAATAAAATTTTAATTATTAAAAAAGGCTATCTCTATATGAAATACAAGCTTCGTTTGTTTTGATTGGTAGTTTATACGAAATGTAAAGTATATTAAACAAATATGCAATCATCTAAACACACATAACTCACAAATAAACCTTAAAACATTCAAATGTCAAAGCCATACAAAAACGGCTGGTTTCCGACTGATGGCCACACAAGTTCATCCCTCGCTGCATGTGGGGGGTTGCAGGTATCTGTTTGTACATGAGAGGGTGTAAGTTACCACCCTTTGAGGGGATGTTTACCTGTTATTACGTAATGAGCAAATATCCAAACCAATATTTGTACAAAATGTGAAATAAACCGACTCAAAATAAACAGCGATGTAAACTCTACGCGCTCTAAAAGGAATAAAGCTCGTAGTAGTTGGTTATGATTATTTTTATTATATTTTCAGTTCCATTTGGAGAAAGCTTAATTAAACATGATGGATTTTATGGCTGATGTATTGATATTTATTTTTTTATTTTATATCAAATATTGTTTGCTGATAAAAGCCGGTGATACATATAACTATATTTATTCTAAACATTTTAGCATGTATGTTTATTTTTGCATAAAAAACGTTGCAACATATGGTTTTTTATATGCATAATTTATTTTTTGTTAGTATTTTTATTATTATTAATATCTCATGCTTTTTTAAGTACACAGGTCTCATTTCGCATGTTTTTTTAACAAAGTAACACAATTAACATAAGGGGTGAAATTCTAGGAGACTACAGAAATATAAGGTTTTCTAATATTTTTGTTGAAAGAAAATGAAATGAAAACATTGCAGGGATGAAAGGGTGCGGGTCACTTAACAGAGATGATTTTATAATATGAATATTTATAATTATATGGCATTTCATCCAAAAACCTTGTAGTTTATAACGAAAAAAATAACTTTAAAATTATGAACTTTGGTTTTGTTATATATTAAATTATGTTTATTTAAAATATTTATGACAATACAACAAAAAAATATTTTACTTAAAAATATGTGGTCTTTTTATTACAAATGACCATGATATATTTATATTATAAATATAACAATGTATGGTTTGTAGAAAAAAAAACTATAAGAGCTGTATTTAATTTAGAAAAATAAGCCTGTGCTTTACTCATAAACAAATTTATTTTTTAGAACTTGTTAATACAATAATATATACTATATAATACAGATATTTTTTCCTTTTTTTCTTTTTTCGTCATTAATCATGTAGTAAAAAAACGTAAGTATTTCTTTCTGTTCTAATTTCGCTTATTAACAATTAAATGTGTCTGTAAAATAAATTATTAATGCTTAATGCTTTCTATTTACTAATCTTTATTATTTGCTTCTTATTTTTTTTTCAGAATTTACTAGATAAGTAAGTATGCTTACGCTATTATTTTTCAATGTTGTATATATTTATTTTGTAGTTTATTGTAAAAATATAAATAAAACCAAACGGTATGCTTTAGTAGTTTTAATCTAGCTTCGTTTATCGATATCTCTAAAGTGCTAAAAAGCTCTTACATTCATGACTGAGCAGTAAGTTTGGTTTTTTTTTTATTTGTCCTTATGCTCTGTATTATTTTGTTTCATATAAATCATAATAAATATTTTAAGATACATATTTAATATGCAGGCAATTACGGTATTATTTCCAAAGGACAGCTATACGGGATATATCCACGATTCAAACTCTGAAGTCACAAGTACTATGCAAATTTTTTGGTAACAGCTTTGGTCGGAATAATTAAAACACGGGGGGGTAGAAGTCAAAAGGGTTTTAGCGGCTCTCTGATAGTTGCATGGGGTGGCTGCGCGGGGGATGAACCCGCCCCCAGGACATCTGACCGAAAGTTCATGTCGGAGATCTGTTGAATATGTGATGTGCGTAGATTTTTTTTATCGCGAATAAAGGTGGTATTTGAAATATAACAGGGGAAAAAAAATAAAACTTTTTAAAAACACAGTTTTGAACTAATTTCAGAACATTTTCTATCATTATAATACAAAGCTTTTCATTCGAAGATCTTTTATTTTTTATTTTATTTTATAATAACTTTTTTTAATTAACACTATTAATTTATTTATATACAATTACACGATTGCATTTTTTTTACCTGGGCGATCTGTCTTGCTTAAAAATATTTTTAAAGGACTCTTATATAACCATTTTGGTATTTTTTTCAACTTGTATTATTAAAAACGAAGATATTAACAATTAATTATATATATATAGAAGCAATATATCATTTTATTATTTTAACTATAGTACAGAAAAACACAAAATAACAAGCTTTAATAAAACATGTGTTATTATAAATCTGTTTTTAAATATGTATTGTATACTCAGGTAACGCAGATAAGAAAGAAAACATTTTTTTTATCTACAATGCAATCACTGTGTTTAAAATTACGTAATTTAAAAAAAAAAAAAACAAAACTTACGTGTTACTTTTTTACAAACGTAATCACCGTTGTATCTCTAAGGCCAACATTAGTGTTTACAAACGAGTTTTTTCGCCAGCGGTACGCCTCAAATAAAAGGTTGCTTTTTATAACTAATCGCACTAAACAATAGCCTGCGCGGTCAAAAAGCAAACGAATGTGCTTTTATCACTTTTAGGAGCGTTAAATATAGTGCCGCCATTTTGCTTTCTCCGCGAATAATTTTTTTAGCCTGAAATGAAAACAGCTGAATTATTGTTGAACAGTTTATAAAAATCGTCTTGTTTATAATTATTTTTCGTGGATAATTGATGTTGACGCTTTTTTGCATTAACGTTTTAATATTTTTATTTAATTAAAATATTGTATTTTGTTTCGATTCTTATATTTTTTAAATTTTATGCGCGTAATAATAAAATAAGGCTTGCATTCAAAAATAAGTTAAAAATTTTACTTAATATTAAATATGTATTCAATGGCAAATTTGTTTATATATTTCTATAGTGTATTAAACTATTAGAAAATAAAATGGAAATTGCATTACATACAATAAAATATAAATTAGAAGTACAAATCTGTTATTTGAATCCAATTTTGAGTTACCAATCTCACCCGCTCTTTTTGCATTGGTATATAAATATTTTCCCCCTTCCTTCTACAAGAGGCTGGGTGATTTTTGAATACCCTATAATTAAACAAAAAAATGAATAACCAATCAGCTAAATGATTACAATATTCGTAAACTATGAAAATCACAATCTCTTAGCCAATCTGCTTTAAGATTCTTTATTGCTTTACGACTTCAAAAAAATTGGCAGTGTCTTACATGTACCTGCAGGGTAGAAGAGGTGAGGAGGTTCTAGCCAATCGGCTATCGATATTTGTTGAATAAGTTTATTATTAAAATTTTAAAAGGCTCTATATTTAAATCGTTGCTTTACGACCGTTAAAATGGGCAGTGTCGCAAGTCGGACTTGCGCTAACCAGGGTGGAATAGGTGAGAGCCTTCATGTGAAGTTACCCTTGGACGGGTAAGGATGTAACAGCGCATTGTCCCGCCGTTCTTGTGCTACACTACACGGTGCATTATCAACTGCAGCAATGCGGTTACATACTAACCTTCGAATGCAGTTTTATGCGTGTCGTTCCTTCTTATTTATTGCAGAAAATCCGTAAATGGGAGACATCCCTACCCAGATAAACTGGACGGGGAGTCCTAACAACCCACAATATGTGAGGAAATACACCGCGTGAAGTGGTCAGTTAATTATTCGTTTGTCAGTTAATTATCCGATATGCATTCAATATATTTAGGAGTGGTTACAATAAAATTCCGAAGGTCTACAACGATATAGTGTCTTCAGTTTCTGATAATCATTTACTGAGATTATCACGCCTTTTTTATTTTGTGACTTACGGTTTTTAAACGTAGTCAAATATATATAAAAGAATATTTTTTTGTTTGACGAAAAAAACTACATACTATCAGCAATAAAACAAATCTCAAATATAATCCACACACTGGCTTGTACAAAACTAAATATAGGGTGTCGATTCACCCCGGAGGTTGTCCGCGCGGGGGTGCGGTGTGTCGGATTCGAACCGCAAGTCCGCGGTTTGCGCCCCTCCTGCGACTATTTAGCCGGGGGATGATCTGCAACCCTTGGGTCTGATATTGAATTAGCGACGGCGGCGAGGGTGTGGAGCTGTGATCGATCAGATCAGCTGTGCGGTGGCGTTGTGGAGGCTTCCGTGATTTATTGCGTGGAGTTATTTTGATTTTTTACCATATTTTTTTATTTTTATAAATAAAAAAAACCCACACAACATGCTTTTTAAAAATTTAATATTTAAATAAAATAAATTTATTTATATTTTTAAATATTTAGATGTCACCATACATTTTTGGTATTTAGACGTTCATCGTTATGTACTTATTACATGTACTTATATTTATAAAAAAAAAACTAAAACATTTATCAAAACATAAGTAGTAAATTTATATCTATGTTATGGATTAGTCAATCAAGATGCGTATTTATTACCCATTACGGGCTTATTATGTTATATATATTAAATCAATAGATTATATAATCAATAGATTATATTAAATCAATAGATTTTAAAAATAATGCCCAGATGGGACTAAAATCGCTTCATTTCTTACTTTGTTCATAAAGTCCAGTGCTTGCAAATCACTAAATATTGGTTGGCCTGGGCACATTGGTTCATATGTAGAATATGATTGTTAAAAATTCTCGATAAATGGAAGTGATTCGTTAGTACAAATGTTCGTACACCGGCCATGTAAGCCAGGGGATGTGGGTTCAAATCCCACACAAATCACGATGATATTTTTCTGAGAGTTTCTTTAAATCATCTTCTATATATGAACTAATGTGCCTAATCATATTAGTAAATAAATAGTAAAGTTTTTGAAATCATAATTCCACAAAATATCATAAAATTCATACGAAATATGAAATACACAAATATTTTTCGATGTAAAATTTTAACTATTAGTTAAAACAAGTTGCTTTATAGTAAACGATTTAAGTTTAAATTGTTATTTCAACGTATTTTTTTATTTATTATATTTTACATATAATTTTTTTATTTAACTTTACAAATGTTAGTATTAATTTAAGTAATTAATAACATATTTCAAAAGTCACTAAGGTATTATACCTGCAACTCTTAAATGAAAGATTAGACATACAATGCAGAGCAAAATACATCAAAGTCAACCTTCTCCATGTAATAAAAACCCCCCATTGTCGTATGGAGTTCCGATCCCTCCATTGTACGACACGCAAAAGAACAACCTGATTTCCTTAATAGGAAAATTCTATCAGGGAAGCTGAAGAAAGTTGCTGGTCTTGCTGGAAAGGGGATGAGCCGCGGGCGGGGCGGCCCCGAGACATAATTAACCGGGATAATAAGGCGACAGCCGCGCTGCGCCCCCGGAGGCTTTGTTCACTCGTCGCGCTGAGGGCCCTGATTGGATATCAAATTGTGAAGTGAAACATTAACGAATCGGATTTTGCTCGTTTTTTAAAAAAATCGGCAGGGGCGTTCTCTGAATACCGCAAAAAAACGTTTCCGGATAAAAAATTTCAACTGACTCACTTCAACTGATCATAGTGCGTATTTTTTTGTTTGAAATATATATGCATGTAATTTTTTTTTTAATTTTTTAAATTCATGTACCCTTCCTTTGCAAAATGACAATAGCGAATTTTATCAAATGGCTCACAATCTTTCCGAATCGATAGGCCGAAACGTATCATTAAAAATGCCCCACTCTTCGCGGAGGGCCCCGCGACCCGCCGCAGGAGAGTCGGTGGCGGCGCGGAAATATTTAATTTCACACACACAATGGCGCAACCCGACGCCCGCGGCCGCACCCATTATTATTCATAATTATTGAAATGATCCTGACCGGAGCGGCGGCTCTGATTTTCAGTTTCCACGCCGGTGGACTGATTTTTGGAATCCTGAAAAGCGCCCCGTTTGGAGCGCCCCCCGCGGCCGTACTGATTCAATCCTTTTCGATAAATTGAATTTTTAATTTACATCATATATATTACTGAGTCATTTATCGCGTTTCTTATAAAATAACTACTTCGATTTCTTAGGTTAAAGTTTATCTCGCCATCGATCTACGGTCTTTACAAGTATTTCAGTAGTGATTTTAAATTCAATGTCATTCTCTTCTTATTTGCTATAGTGATTTGCGTTTCACTGTATTAATTACACAGTGAACTTAGTTATTAATTTTATATGAATACACACAAAAACTATCAATTACAAGTGTATTTGAACCGAGAAGAATCCGTTCACATTTTTAGCTGCAGATATAATGGCGTGTTCATTTTTTGTGAATTGAAAACATTTTTCCATTCAAAACAGTCATACATTCAGATAGTCCCGGCCACACAAAGCGGAGTTCGGAGTGTTGGCGGCTCGTCGCTGCAAAGTTTTTATAATATTCCATTAAAAAAAACACGTGCCCCATGTTAGTAGAACGAACTTTTCGTTTTGTTTTCGTACACCCACCGCAACGTATTCGCGTCAAAATATACATTAAAATTTTTAAAATGACAAAAAATATCATATCCGATCCAACACATTTGATGACATATATAATGTTGAGTATTTATTCCATTAAAACTATATATGTTTTATATAAACTAAAGAATTCTACCGAATTTTTATTTTGATTGACAAGTGAAGCTTTTGTATTTTTCACGTGGCTTATTTTACTATATGTGAAGTAAAATTATATGTAAGAAAACACCTTTAAATAATATTATATAGCAGAGAATTAATATTTTACCTATTAATTGACCTCCTGAAAATTTCACTTTTCTACTGTCAGTATTTAAGTCATGTATGATACCAGAAAGTAGAATAATTATGTTTGTAATATTAACTATCACATGTACTTATTTGTACTAGTTTCTATTTAAAACCGCTACTTTAATCCGTTTACCAAACAAATAAAAACCCAAATCCCTTAAATCGCATGTAAGCTACAGTGACACGGAGTGCGATATCAGGCCGGCAGCGGAGAGGAGAGCGCGTATGTAAGGGCGGACAGATCACGGAAGAGGGGACACCGGGGTGGTTAAGTTCACACTCGCGTAAAAATCAATGATTCAATTGTGTTTTTTGCGGCGTGGCGGCCGCGCTCCCCTTGCATAAGGGTCGCAGACTCCGGGGGAGGCTGCGTTTTGCGCGTTTTGTTTTAGTGGATTATAAGCACTTTGATCTCATTGATGGCAAGTGGGAATCTGTAGAAATGCTCGCGAGCGAAGAAATCTCTGCTCGCGCGTCAAAGGACCCTCGCCACTCAACTTAATGAAACGTTAAGCATTGCAGCAACACTTTTATATTTATTTATTCTCAATATACGCAAAAGTGTTGAGTGCGTGCAAACTGTACGCACCCATACTTATTGCTGTTGATAAATACTCATATTGCGATATAAAAGCGGAGTTTTGAATATCTAATAATCACCAGTTCAATTTCATAAGTTGTAAAAAATAAATAAAACTATTTTGGTATTTTTTAATCGTATTTATACATATGTAATTTATATATTATTTAGTAGTAGATTGTGAAGGAATGTGCCCTGAAAGTACCTTGTCAAGATGGGGGGGGAGGGCTTCTGCTATTGTATCAGATCTAAACGCTAGTGCTTTGCAAGTAAATGATATATAATAATGCAGCAATATGCAGACTTTTCCTTCCAATTTAAAAATGCAAAGGACCCAAGGACCCACTACATTGGCTCTGCATGAGTATATGCTCAGTTAAAAGGGTCTTGCTACCTAACCTTGCTTGGTGTCCATCCCTCGTCTGCCACAAAAAAGAACCGTTTTACCTGGCGAAATCTTGTCATTTAATTTATTTAATTGTCACTTTATTTTTCTATGTCGAAAGTTGATTTTTTTATAAAGTATTCAAAAAACTATTAATTCAATTTATATATTTTTTATTATTTAATTACCGTCCATTTTCAGGGTAAAATAAAATCATGAAGATGTTGAAAAATTGGATAAAATGACGACTTTTCAAAACCAAAGTTTGTTAAAGATTTTTTTTTTTTTAATTTTTTAAATAATAAGACGCACATAGTTTATATTTAATCTTTTAATTCCAATTAAAAAAATTATTTTTAAATGTTTAGGACTCTTAGAACAGGGACATGACGAATCTCCAAATACACACTTAAATCGGAATAACACATATTTATCATATTAAAAGTAAATTTACAAGAAATGAAAAAAATATTCTGATCGGAAGTAGGGATGTATCTAACTTTTTGCATTAAAATTTTATTGATTGGTGCAGTCGATTTTTCGCAAAACGGACCAGAAAATGACCAAAAAAACTCGAGACCCTTAAATGGAGAAGCACTTCATGAAGAAGTATAGTAGTTATAATTTTTTTTTTAATGCTTAAGAAAGTGAAGTGCGTATATATATAGAGTTTACCCAGCGTTTGTGATGATTAACGAATTTGCATCCATCCCGTGGCCTCCATTGTGCTCGGCACTTTATCTTGGTATCTGGCCGGACTGATTCCGACGGGGTGGCATTATCTCCGCCGGCAGCCCCGCGCCACGCGCCGATCAGCTGGCGCGGAGGCTGCGATAAAACGGATTCAATTGTACTCAGAATATATTTTACACATATTTTATAATGAACAAATATGTTCGTGTTAGCCCTGTGAATCTGAGCTGTGAGCACTGTGTGACTATTGCTGTGTTTCGGGTGTATTGAATGATATTCTTCATAACAGTATATGCAATAAATTCATCAAATAACGTGCATTGAAAATTAATATTTTATTTTCAAAATTATTTTCGTTTTGTTTATTTATAATTGTTCTTAAGGCATATGGCTTTCTCTAATCCTGCGTGTAGTTTATGGGGTTCACCATATGCGGCGTAGGCGGTAGCGTAAATGTATTTTTCTGTTTTCGTTATTGAGATTGTGTAGAAGAAAATATGTGTAAAAAACCCTTTTTTTGCATGATTTGAAGAATAAATAAAATAAATAATCAAAGACTAGATAGCATGTATAAATATTGAAGAGATATACTAAAACAAGTGTTTCAATGCTTATTTTTGAATTACTTGTGATGGACGGCGTCTCAATTCTTGTCATGCAACACTTTGTTAAATATATTGTGGGTTTATTTTTTACAATACATAACTGATATAACGTTAAATATTACTTTAAAAAATATTAAAATAATAAATAATTTTGTTAAATATAAGAAAACTTTCATCTCGACTTCGTTATATGTTTTTCAGTTTATTGTCTTATCATTAATGATATATTATCTTTACGTCAAAATATTGACTCATTATAATGTTTTTAGGTTAAAGTTCTATTGAATAGTGTTGCTCATTTCCAGGGATCAGGTCTACGAGGGTGAAATAATCTGCGTGGAGGTATATTTCCTGCCCCCGTGCGAGTGGCAAGCTCTAGTGGCATTCTCGTGCGGATTAGCCGCTCGCCAAACTCTTGAGATACGATAGAATCGATACCCCACACAAGACCCGCTGCCCTCGTACCACACCTTTTATTGATTTTAATTTCACGGTGAACATTTATTTTATTAAAAATATTTTTTACATATTGATATAAAATAAACTGGTGTCCTAACAAAAATAAGATATTGTAAGTGTGGTCGTTCATGTCTTGAATCAATAATTTTTTTTTAAATTATCAAATGGAATGCCAATGATACACGTAACTAAAAATAAGTTCTGCAATTTCAGTGAAATTTCCAACGCTTCAATCCCGGTAATGGGGCCATCTTCAGGAATTAAGCTAAGTACTGATTGTGGCCTTTGCACAGGGACCAAAATGACTAATATTTCAACAAAAAACGCAGCACAAAGTTTTCAATATAAACACAATAAAAAATATTAATCAGTTTGTTTAAATCTACTTTATTACATGCTCGTTTATTAAAAATATTGATATAGCTTTTGTGGCATTTTTAATGTTTTTGATTTGATAAATTCTCTACAAGCACAGGATATGTTTTGTTTCTACTTAATATGATGTATTACAAATTAAAACTGTGTGTTGTGGATGTTTTCATTTATATTTAAAAAAATAGAGTATCGCAAAGCACCTGTACGTTTATTTTTTTACTGCCCGATGGTTGGTTGTCCCTGCCGCTCCGGCTCCAGCGAGCTCTCCCCGGGTCGGGCGTGCTCTCCACGGCCGCTCGCGAGTGACAATACGTGATAAAGATCGAAAAATGTCAAAGAGCAAAGATCGCCTTTTGTCCCTGTTCCATCTCGAGGCTGCAGGGTCCTCCCGGGGCCGGCGCTGAGAGCCTCCGACCCCTCAGCGGGCTGCGGGCTTCAGTGGCCGGGGGTGCCTGCACCCGTTACCCCCTACACAGAACTGAAAAATGCTGAACATTCAACTGCACATACAAAACATCAAATCATTTTATTATTATTTCCCAATGCTTTTAAAAATAATATTTTCTTGTAATTAGTCATTTTTTTTAATATTAGCTTAAAATATTGTACTATATATACCATAGGCTCCCAACGGGGGCGGTACCGCCCTCCAGTGGGCGCTGGAGCTTTCTAAGGGAGCGGTGGCGGATCCAAGGGAAAATGGGGAGCGTTATGTAATACCTCTATGGTATTTTTATATGGAATAAAAATTGGTATAAATTTTTTTTTCTTGTCAAGGAGGCGGTGGTCAATAAAAGGTTGGGAGCTTATGATATATACCATAAAGTTTTTTATATACCAAAATTTTTAAGTATACATTTTAGGAAATCTATTCACACGAATCAACCACGCTATCGTGGCACTATTAAATTAGTGAGAAATTTTACTATTACGTGCAAACTCATTTATTAATATATATCTGTTTATACATAAATATTAATATTTTATATTGATCTAACATTTTTTGAAATTCTATTTATACAAGCCCACACTTTACATACCTCGAACAGATAATTTTTAGTTTTAAATAAATTTGCATAAGAATAGAAAAAAAGCACTACACAAGAAGTAACACAAGCGAAAACGACAGCCTTATCTTCGCAGTTCAACAGTCCTAAAATATCAATTGAACAAATACACTGCCGAGGGTGCACTTGAACATTCCGCGGTATTGTGCGGCCCGGCGCAGATAAGCCGGGCGGGTCACCCCGCGACACACAGGCCAAGGGTTGCGACACCCGTATTTATATTTATATATATCCGTATGCTTTTTAGTTTCAGTTTGTATGACTAACCTCATACATCCACTCGGAATTTATTTTTTATTATTTAATTAACGTCCATTTTCAGGGTAAAATAAAATCTTGAAGATGTTGAAAAATTCGATAAAATGACGACTTTTCAAAACCAAAGTTTATTAATAATATTTTTTTTTTAAATTTTTAAATTAATAAGACGCACATGGTTTATATTTAATCTTTTAATTCCAATTGAAAAAAAGACTTTTAAATGTTTAGGATTCTTGGAAAATGTACTCCAAATTCCTACACTTCAATCGGAAAAACAAATATTTATCATATTAAAAGTAAATTTACAAAAAATTAAAAAAATACCCCAGTTTGGAAGAAAGGATGTATCAAACTTTTTGCATTTAATTTTTTTTGATTGGTGCCGTCGATTTTTCGCAAAATGTTCCAGAAAACGATCAAAAAAACTCGAGTATGCGACCACGCACCTTAAGGCGTCATAAAAAATTACAGCTACGGTTTCTTTTATACTCAAATAAGAAATTCAGTCATGATATTTTTTATAGATATAGAACTACCATTATCTTGATATGAATCATTTATCACGTATATTTTAATTAGTAGAGATATTGTTTTAAAAATATTATTTTGTAAAATAATCATTCTGAAACTTAATTCGGATCAGAGCACCGACTGGTAGGCTTTGCGATGAGCCTGACTGCGATGATAGCTATGCTCAATGTATATAATACTCTACATCAGTGCTTCTCAAAGTGGTCCCTACGGACCCCGGGGGGTACCTGGGATCATTCAGGGGGTCCTTGAAAAATTTAAATCTGTTTGGGGGTCACTGAACAACGTAAGGGGGTCCGCGGAAGTCTATAATATAAATTTATGTAGTTTTTCACCCAGGGTCCGTAGGCAAGTTTTGACTATGAAAGGGGGTCCGTGGGACAAAAGAGTTTGAGAGCCACTGCTCCACATTTACTTATTTTTTGATAAAAATATAAAATAAGTATAAGTCAAAAAATATTTATATTACGTATATTGCTCTAAATGAGAATAGTGCAGATATGCATAAAACGATTAACAGTTTTCTAGAATCTCGAATGTTGATATACAGGCGTGCAGCACGCGTCACGGCGCCCACCCCCGAGGCCTTAACGGAGAGCCAACACCCCCAGACAAACATTCATGTCTAATGTCTAATTCTGTGCTCGGGGTGAATAAAATACTTAGCGGGCGAGAAGGGTTGAGATCGCCGGGGGTGCCCGCTGCCCCTTCTGTCCCCGCGAGGTCAACAGAGCGGATGCGTCGCGGTTAGATTTATCTTGCAGAATGCATCTTTGAAGGTTCAAGGAAGTGTATTTAGTATTTATTTGTAATTGTAACTATTAAAATAAAAGACAAAATATATTTATGATACATAATGTGACGTTTCCCCACCTCTATAAAGACCTAAAAGGCTATAGATAACGCTCTAGTCTTTATCAATTCCTAGCGAAATCACTATGGAATGGCAAGGACTCTGCCGGAACTACTGTCTTGCCCTAAGGGGTAAGTCAGTACCTAAACCTAAAAGGCTAGAGATAACGGTCTATATATAAATATTGTTTTATACATGTATGTGTGTTAGTCATTAAAAACACTGCATATTCTCTAGTATATGATTAGAAAATAATTGATGAAATATTTTCGTTCGTTTCATTTTAAACAAATAAGATTGTTGTTTGATAGGTTTTTATATACATATAATATTATTCAGTACCACTGCACAACAGTAAATTTTAATACCAGTTTGAGTCGATAGTTTTTTTAAATTATTATTATTCGGCAATGAGTAAGCGGGTATAGCATTGTAGCAAAAACAACTTCAACATATCACGCGAACAAAAACAAAAACACCTGTTTCGAAACAGTTTGAAAAAAGCCTTCCGCTCCTATCTGCCCCCAGCAAGTCTGTGTTTCCGGTGAGCCCGCGGTCGGCCGCTATCTGCAGATAACTACCCCTGCCGGCCGGGCCCCCTGGCCGCCCCCGAGCCGCCCTTGGCCGCCCCTACCTTCCGGCCGACACAGATATAACTCCGGGAGATTATAATGTTTCGTACTTGTCGCCGGCACGACTGTTTGTTGGGTCCATTGTGGTATTTTGATGGGAACTAAGAGCAGAGAGCAGCAGAGACGGCATATCTTTAGATTAATAGTATCTTGAGTATTCAAATACACCCTGAAAATAAATAATAAACTAGTTCTCATTAAACCTCATTAAGGCTATCATTTTAATGTAATAATTCATTTTTTTAATTTTTGCTTCTATACCAGCAACATTATTTTATACAATTGAATTATTAAAGTATATTGAGTAATTTATATTATATGAGGTATAGCATGTCACAAGTACACGAAATATTGAAGGTTAAAACATTTATCTTAATACTAAAAACACTTCTATATTAAGTTTTATGTTTTTTTTCTTCATTTTTACACTGTATACTTTGTGTACTTGTTTATAAATATTAAAATCTTGTATAGGTAAATAATTATAAACAAAACAAATACTTTTAATTTAATAGAAAAAATCAAATCATAATACCAGAGCAACCAATCAATTGAATGAATATTTTTCAGATTTGTTAAAACAAGTTATACTTTCGAATATTTCAAAATGAAATTTAACACCATGTTCATTATCATTTCTGCTGGAGGGTGCGGGGTGCCTTCCCGTGACGTCACAGACTCCGTGACACGTGAACCGTCCATTGTCCGCCCCAGACAGGCCGGGTCTCCTCACTTCTGCTTCCTTGGACTCTCGCAGTACCACTGGGTATTGTTTTTGTGAGGAGCAGACGAGTGACGAGTTGGTTGCGTGAACGCTGAAGAGGGTTGGACGATGCGATTCATCACAATCAATTTTGAGGCAACAGTAATCACGCTGTGCTCATTTTATTGATTACCGTTGAAAAATATATTAAAAAAGTACATACCAACTTTGTGCGTATAATTGTACATGAATGCGTTCTTGGTTTTGGCAGTTGTTGTTATTTGCTTTTGCACTTTGCTTTTTAGTAAATTCTATACGGTGTGTGCATTAATTTTTTCGGATTTTTTCGTGAAATTGGAGCTTTATTTTAAAAATTGGTACAATATATTCTATTCAAAGTATTGTTCATCGCTAGCCACTAATTTTTCCCATCTTTCGGGCAAATTATGGATTCCATCCCAAAATAACTGTTCGTCTTTTGAAGCCAAGAAAGAATCAAGGCTATTTTTGATATCACCAGTGATGATACGATGCAAAAATGACTTCTTTTTGTGGCGTTCAAGCAGCATTTCCGAAATGCAAAATTGCCTTTCGACGTCTCTCGGCTTCAATTCATGTGGCACCCAATTTCCTTTCTTTTGAATCATTCCCAATGCTTATAAGTCTCTTGAAATTGTTGCTCGATCAACTCCCAATGATTCTGCGAGTTCTGCTTGCGTTTGAAACGATTCTTTATCGACCAATGCCTCTAATTCTTAATCTTTGATTTTTTTTGGTTGGTCTAGACGTTCTTTGTCATCCACATCAAAATCACCATTGTTAAAGCATCGAATCCAGTTCTCACACGTTTTTTGCGATGGAGCATGTTCACCAAAAACTTTACACAGCAATCGGTGACTTTCAGCTGGTTTTTTCTTCCAATTGAAACAGAAAAGTAAAGCTTCCCGCAAATTGCGTTTTGTTGGTACAAAAGTTGACATGTTGTATACACTTCAGCGATATGACATATACTGAAAACAAAAGCGCAATAATGATGCTTCACAATGAAATGTTAATGTATAGCCTGATGCGATTCAATACTAGTAACATCATCTCGTAGAAAATCCGAAAAAATTAATGCACACACCGTATATATAATGAACAGTCTTCCTTCGCGTATCAATTTATAACAAAACCTGGACAGTGCGGCCCCCTTTCAATAGTTGTGCCTTCGTTACAATAACTGCGATATAACGCCAAGCGAGTATTGGCCGGCGTTTTGGTAGAAACAATATTTTTTTTGCCGCTCGCAGGGGTCAAAGATCAGCAGCAGTTTTCCGTCCGAGGCGGAATGACAAAGACACATTTGCGTATGAATTAATATGCAGCGCCCCTCCGCGCGGCCTCCATTCAGACACACCAGAATAAATTGAACAAGCCGCAGCTGCGCGGGCCGAGGTACGAAGTGCAGCTCGGAAAAATACGCAATCGCAGACTAATGATAATACAGCATACAGCAAGTAATCATCAAATATTATCGTACATTGATTTTTGCTTAAAAATCAGATATGGGATAAAATTATGAAACAAATAACAAATCTGAAACCCTCTACGCACGTCACGTAAGCGTTCTACTGTGCGTAGATTACTTTGATAAAACCATATAAAAAAAACACCTAAAATAAATAAACACCATTGGCTGATTCCAAATCAAATATCTGTACGTTTAGGCGTTTGTAACATATAACACTTTACTTGCTGTGATTCGCGAAACATTTTCGACCGACACAAATTATCTTGGTATATTTGATAGATTTTTTACAGATAATTTTACAAAAATTATATTTATCTTGTGATATTTTAGTTTTATGTCCTGAGTGGTCATTCATGGTAGGGGCATTCGATGCGGCAAAAAATGTGAGGAATCGAAATAAATCCATTAAAATATTTCTATAGGTTCGTCCCCCTGTTTTTTTGCGTTGTTGCAAAAGGACTCGGACCGTTAAGGTTGTAGAGGTCAATCGGACACCTTTTGGACCTTAAAATGAACAGTCACGTAAAAAAAAAAAGCTTTGGGTTGTGATATATCTTTTATGTAAAATTATGAAGCAATTCAGGCATTTTCAAATCGATACTTGCATCATTGTAATAAACTATGGCGGATGATTAATATGCTTTTCTTTAAATATTTATTTTTATAATTTATTTTGAAGGGTAATTTTTAATCTATATTTATTATTTGATATTTAAATAATATTGGCGTCTAACGTAAAGTTTGTATTAAAACTAATACGCAAAACTAATGACAATATTTTTTTAATTTGTTTGTATAACATATATTTTGGTTTTATTTTAGCTTTCACCAAAAATATAGTTTATCTTGAAGCACGCTTCATTATTATCATTTAGATTTATACCAGCTGTCTTAGGTTCGTAGATTTAAAAATGTTAAAAGCAGGCAATTAAGTATAGCGTTTTTTTTAAAATATATATAACATTTTAATATGACTAAAAATAAACTTTAAGGTGAAGATATTATCCGACAGAGGCATTTCTTCAAATCGTCGGATCCGACACGGCTATAGTGGATAGAATTTACTACGGTGACAATTGGGCCTACAAATTTACCTTCCATAAATTTCCAGTAAGGAACGGTATTTATCAATAGGAAATAATGTTGGTTCTATTCATTTGCCTCGCCTTTCATGGGAGTTGTCAGCTCCATAGGACAAGGGGTACGCCCTCCACCAAATGGTCAGCTAATGAGACGTGGGAGATAAATAGCTGACAGGCCTTGCAGCCGCGCTGTGCACTGTCGCTAGCTCTGACAGCTCCAGAAACAGTAAATTCTGTGTATCGATACGTTTGTTGTGAAAACAATTTGTTACTTGCTTCGATTGTTCGATTTAGACTATATAATCTATTAGTTTTATGATAATTGACAGTATTAAGCAGATATAATTATAAATTATTTATAGTATGTTTGATACGAAAACATAGTTTCTTCATAGAGTCAAACAATGGATTTAATTAGAATCGTAACAATTGTAACAACTCAAGGTTTCTTAGTACATTTCTTTTTAATACTGCTTCATTATTGTATTATTGTATTCAGAAATATTAAAAATTATTTATAAAATACCTATTCATTATTTATTGTATCTTTTTATTCTATAATATGCAACGTTGTATGAGTAATTAACAAACAAATAAACAAAAAACACAATGTGCAAATATAATGCCGTAAGCAGTCAAAAATACATGTAATGATCGCATAAATAGCAATCATAAATGATCATCAAACTGATAGAGATCTGCTGAATCTTTGCCAAATTATCAATTAATATTGTAATAAAAATAGTTATACAAGAAGCCGTTATCCTTGAAATGTTTTTAATTTTTTTTTCAATTTGCTTTCTGTTATTATAATTTATATTTCTCACTATTATCACCGGTGAAGAAATAAAAGTATAGAAAATAATTCTTAAAACTAAAAAGGCATTCACGCATATTTAGAGAAATAAAATCTATTTTTAGTCTCGTAACTATGAATTTAGAGAGTCCACTACCATATATTTTTTATGTGAAGTATTTTAATTTGTATTATCAATTCATTATATAAATGCGTGAAAAGTATTAAGCAAATAACATCCCTCACAAAGCACCGCCGCTAGAACCCTTACTTAGATTATTGTCCTTTGTAGGAGAGAATCCCAACCATTACGCCTGCATTGTAACATAATATTTGCTAGTAAATTTATAAAAAAAAGCACCGAGATTTATTCTGTATCGAGAGTTTGTCTTCTATTCTTCTTTTATTTGCTTCCTTTTGAAAGTTTTGACGGGCGATGGGCGCGTGTCCGTGCAAACATCTGTCCATGCTTTCGCGTTTTTTTCGCATCACTTTGAGGTGTTGCACAATGCACCATTATCTGAGAGTGATCTTCGGAAGGTGACAAAATCGAGGTGTTTTGTCCGAAATACGAACTGCATTGTCACCGAAAGACGCTCGGCAATATTGGATTTAGATCTAATACTATCAAACCAAAATCTTTAAAATTACCCTATATAAACATACCTCACAAACAAAAACCTTCTTTGATACAAACATTATCTAGGGATTTTTTTTATAACTGCAGATATTCGTTAACGTCTAACATCTTTATATACAAAAGAAATAATGCTTTCGTGTACTTTAATAAAATATTGATATACAAGTTAATTTTATCAACTTCATAGTAAATACGTAATTTTTCAATTGCTTTGATTTCTCGAGATATTTTGTTAATAAAAAAATGTGTGAAAACATGTCATTAAATAATATTTTTCATACAACGTTTTTAAAATTTATTTAATGAAAATCATCATTATTATTATATGATTCATTGAACATATGAACTGGATCAAATTAAATTAAACTTAAAAGAATATTAAAACTAACCCCAGAGCGAGCGGTCAAGCCGGTAACAATGATATCCGAACTTGCATACGATTATAAAAAAAAAAAATTAATGGAAGGTAGTCGTGCCCTTTGGCTTTATATATTTTTTTATCGAATAAAAAGGTCAAAGGTCAACCACAATAAAAAGCGCGACCATTGTCGTCCCATAATGCGCCTAATATTCGCCCAACAAAAGGGACGCAGCCGGTTTTTTTTTTTTTGTTCAAAAGACAACATTTTTTCGGCGTCTCTGTATTACCACGCATCCCCTCGTGTTTATTTTTTTACCCCTATTGTATGGAAGCGCTCTTAGGGATTTATTCTATCATATTTTATAACTATAGTTTTTGAATACATGGAGTTTTTTTTTTATGAAAACGTACGAATTATAACATCATATTTTTTACATAAAGAAGCATGGTAACATATTTATTTAAAGTACATTTGATGAAAACATCTATCCCTTAGTGTTGATATATTTTAAATATAATATTGTAATTCAGGTCACAATAATATGCACGTTTCTATTAATATGAATGCGAATCACCTTCCAATCTTATGCTCCCGTGTCACAATATATATTCAACATGTTCCCAAGACACAAAATCCCATGTAGCAAATAGCAATCACTTTGCATATCATTATAGGGAACAACACACCTTGCAGTAATAAAACGTCGCAAGTGATTCGATTATGCCGCGGCATTTTCACATCTTTAGTGCCGTTATTAGGTCTTTATTTTTAAATTGCACTCTGGAGGCTTTTTTCGGGGGTGAGAATTTTTCATAGGGGATGTTGTGGCAACCCCGTGGTCTTTAAATTGCCTTTGTAAGGGGCACATGCTCCTGCGGCATTATAATTTCCCGGGGTAAGTAGAAAATTTAAAAATGATGTGTCCCTACCGTGACGAAAAATTATTAAATTTTCTACCATCCTGAAATAATTGTATATTTTTTATGAAGTATAAAAACATTCATATTATTTACACCATAATTAGAATTTCTCTTTTGATCGGTGTAGAACTTTTAAAAGACGTTGTTATTTTTATGTATTAAAAGCACGAGATAATCACTCCGTTAAAACTTCGTTTGCGATGCGAATGATCTGTGCTCTCCAAAAGGGCACAGAATATCTAAAAAGAAAATTTAAATTAACAGTAACGAATATTGATTAATTTCTAAGAATTAAATATTCATATTGATGGATCTTCCTCATTGTTATTAATGTTGATCTGGTAGATTGAATAAGTTTGTACCACAATACAGTATGATCGAGGCCCGTCCCGAGAGCGGTTGCCATTCGGAATACGGAGAATCAAGTCAGTCCCCATCACACTGCCGACATAACAAATACATTCCTCGCCCGGAGTTATTAAACAGAATCAATGAAATATCCTCGTTTTTAAATTAATAGATGGTGTCAATAAAATTGACCCCTTTCTGCTTATTTACTGCCAGAGCCGAGAAGCGGGGAGTCGTTCAATTGAAGACATTCTGAATCACTCTCGGTAGGATTTGATACAATTATTATTGGCCATATCACATGCAATGCATTAAAACTACAGGATGCCCTGCGTATCATTACAACGAAAATGAGTTGATTCATCCCGTAACTCATTGATTCATTAAAATGACCCAGTCTTTTACGTTATGTAGACTGTATGTAATATTAGGTGCAACAGCTGATTACTATTATTGACCATATCAAAAAAGAGTTGATTCATCCAGTAATTAATAGATTCATGCGTGTAATATTAGACGCAAAAACCGATAACTATTATTGGCTATATCACTTGCAATGCACTAAAACTACTGAATTCTTTACGTATTAAATGTAACTAACATAGTATAAATAAATTAAAAATTGATTTAAATTAGCTAGTATTTAGACTATGTGGACTGTATTGTTATATAAGCTGAAAACTATTATTGGTCATATCACATTCAATACAAAAATATTATACTACAGGATGCCATGCGTGTAATTATAACAAAAAAGAGTTGATTCATCCCGTTACTTGTTGATTCATTAAAACGACCTAGTTTTTTTCTATATGGAGAGTATTGTAATATTATGTGTTATAACCAATAATTATTATTTTGAACCTACTAAGCAGGTAAGCCTATAAATATTTGGCGGCTATGAGTGGATTCTTTAACTACAGTATTTTCAAAACCGCACTTAATCATAGGAATTTATTTGTACAATCATTTACTATTAAAAACGTTTTTTTTATATTATACAATAAAGTTTGTTTCAGGGTCTTTAGTTGCGGCAATAGCTTTAATAAATTTATAAATAATTAAAGTATTTTCAACATTTTCTCAATTCAGCAGTTTTAGTTTTTTGTTATATTAGCGATAAGCGTGTAATATTTAATACATCTTACAAAAGTAAACCACAGAATGTTTTCGGATTGACTACTTTCTATTTTTTTCACTGCTTTTAGATAATCAATTGAATAACACATTATTTATTATATAAATATACTTTTATGGTCAAATAAAACATCGCTGCTAAGAATGTTTATTTCTTGTTACAGTTGATCCAGAAATTTGTTTATACTCTGATTGTGATCTATTTTTGATATTTGAATAACTTATATGTTATAATATAATGAACTAATAATCTAATTCACTATTTTTTTTGGCAAAATAAAACCGAGTACAGTCCAGCCAATAAAACTTCCCAGCGCTCCCATCGCCACTCGCGTACGTCACTTGATCTATTTAATTACTTTGTACTTAGGTTGAATTTAACGAAAATGTCTTTACATTGATGTGTTCTTACAAATGTTGCAACGAGCTCACTCGCTGACCGAAATAAAACATTGAATGCCATTCCAGACCTTGTATTATTGTAGTTTTTTTTTATTGTAGTCTACTCAGTTCATTTAACTTTTTTCATGTTAGCTTGCCTCTCTTATTCAAATTAAGGTATTTATTCGAAAAGTTTTCTTACTGTCTAGTTTCATCTATTTAATTAGCATGTTTTAAAACAAACAAAAACTAAGCAGATGTATTGTAGAATGCTTTAGCTTAAAAAAATACCCCAAGGAAGTAGAGAAAGTAGCAGATTTCAAATTTACTACGCTTGATTTTAATATGTATCGATTATGAACCGTCCTTAGATAAATACAGTCCATTCAGACTTGCCATATGTGCTGGTGTTCTACACATGAAACCGAATCAATTGCAGAATTATTATTTATGGATGTCTTAACATAAGAACACAATCGATGTAAGAACATACTTGTTAAATTAGTTTGAGATCATAATCATTTAAAAAAAAAATTAATTTGTTAACAGTGAAATACGTTGATATTTCTCGAACCCTTAAGTGCAATATATAATATTATTTTTAATTTAACACCATGATTTGGAAAAAAATTGTAAGCATTTAACCCTAGCCAAACCCGTCGCTTTTCAATCTCCCCACAAAACGATATCACTTTATAGTCGCAGCCTGACAATACACCCACTCCCGATGGCCCCTCTATTAATTCGAAGACTCCTTCTTCATCATCAGCGGCCATAGGGGCTCCGACCGGCCCGCCATCACTCCGTCCCATCTAATTGATGATTTCGTTGCTGAATCAGTAGAGGCCCGATGACCTTTCGCTCCACTGATTTCTCCGCGCCACGTTTTTTGTTGTTAAACAACGATTGCTGTACATTTCATTATATTGTATTTATTTGCTATCAAAGTCGTGATCGAATAATGCTGGATTTTTTTTTTACAAACTACACATGTTTTGTAACACGAAAACAACCGACTTTCGAAAATTACGGGTCTATTTATTATAACTGTTAAATTCATTAAATTTTTGTATCATTGCGAAGTCGAATATTTATGATCTTTGAAAGTTAATATTTTACTAATGAATATGATAAATATGATTGGTGCTTTGTCTTGCAACTGAAAGTAATTTTTTCCAACTATAAAATAAAATACCAATAAATTTTTACAAAAAAAAAACCCACGTTTATATACTTCCAAGGTTTTCAAATTTATATAAATTTAAAAATAACTTCAATTTCGATTTGATTTTCCGTATTTTACTAATAAAAAATAAATAAATATTCTCAGTACAACGTACACTTAACATTATTTACGTTTTAAAATTTCATTTTATTTTATACATTTTTTTTTTATAAATAAAATTATAGAATCTTGAAAACATCAAAACTTAAACAATACAACCACTTTATAATTTTTTTGGTGTATTAAGATAACTTTTTTTAGACTTTTTTATTTACGACATTTACTGTTTAATTTGCTACACTCTATATTTCAACAAACATATATGAATAGCCGACTGGGGAGGAGACTACGACAGTTTAAATAGTGTCAGACTAACATTTGGAAAATAAGCTTGTTATTCAATGGCAATGAAAATATAATACGGAAGAAACAGTATTTTTTATACGTACAGATTAGAGAATGACAGAGTATATACAAAATATTAATAATTCTTTGCTTAGTGCGCTTATTGGCGTGTTGGCCCAATGTTTAGATCGCGGACTCTGAAAACTGCTTAGCTGGGCTTACGCCTGTTTTAGTTCAGTCGAAGGCAAACTGTATTGCCATCTCATATGCAATGACAATCCAAAATGTGCAGTGGCTTTCGGATAGATAGGTAGAAATGCAAAAACAATGTTGAGGTATTACAGGAACACATTTTTCAACATAAGGCTCTGGCGCGTCTCATCTCGCCGCACAGTCGGACATTGTCTACCCGCGCCGGGACAATGCGGACTGCGCTCTCTCTACTGAGCAAAAGTGCGATTCACTCCATTATAACGCGCCACTAGCAAAAATCTACTAAAAGTTCAATAAATTAATATTTTTACATAAAAAAACCTTTGAAACCAAAAATAAATTACAGGATATTAAGTGGGCGCCGCGTTCATTTCACTGTCGATTCGCTCGCCTTCTTGTCCCCGCCGCGCCATTCGCTTCAATGCAATGTGTCACAAACGATAGTTTACTAACAATAAATAAATATTTTGAAAGTACAAATGAAACCATTAAATTAAATAGCCGCATAAAAAAAACTTTATTTTTTTTGTAGAATACTATCTCACCTTCCAGTTATAATATTGTCTTTTGCGATAAATCCTCACGGTTTCTCAAAGTGTTCCTCATTTCCCACCCTTTTTCTGCGAAAAAATCCACAGCATAAAAATATACGGTCACTTGAGAGACACCCTTATCTGTTTATTCCTCTGTGGAAACGTGTGAATTCTTTGGGGCTGGTATGGTGTGAAAAAAATATCCTTCCCTGTGAGGAAAACTTTTTTCCCATGTGATGCTAGAAGTCTAAATAAATTTACAGTATAAAAATGGTCAGTCAGTTGAGAGACACCCTTGTCGGTTCGACCGCACCGGCACGCCTGAGCCGAGCCTCTGTGGGACCGTGTGAGGAATCTTTGAGGCAACAATTAAAGGCAATTGTGGCCGCGAGGACCGAGGGACGAGCGATGAGTTGTTAAGTGAATAATTATGATTTTAATCACTGTGCGATCCGAGGGAGCCGCATCCCGAGCAATGACGCCCTGCCGACTTTTTGTACACACATCGCGTCTTAAGTAATTAAAAACTATTTTTAACTCTTTTATTTTTTTACACACCAAATATAAATAGCTTATAATGATAAAAGTACCTTTGTATTTTGTCTTCACTTTGAGTTTATTAAAATTATTTGCATTACTAGTTTCGACCCAATACACTGGGTCATCATCAGATGCATAACTAAACATATTTGGGTCGAAACTAGTAATGCAAATAATTTTAATAAACTCAAAGTGAAGACAAAATACAAAGGTACTTTTATCATTATAATAATGGATCTTCACGAATCAAATGCCTTGTCTCTCAATAAAAATAAATAGCTTCCTTCAGACTCAGCCTGAAAGTAGCACTTAATGCAAAAGCGCTCGTATTTGCTGTTTAATATAACTTAACAAATTTGTTATGGCATTAGTTCACTAATTTATTTTAAATTATTATTTAAATTCTCACTTATTCGCCAGAAAATATATTTCGAGGAGAGTTACTGCATCTTGTAACCCAATACGTGTTATTTATTCACAAAGTCCATCACCGCAATTGATACAAACTATAGTTTTATTAACAAAAGAGCATTCGTCATGTACATTCAAATGAAGCAACCCATCAATTAGGAGTTTAAATTTGACGTTTTGAGACTCTGCGGCGCCGGCAGCTCACTCCGATCATTAGGAGGTGGTTTCTGAAGTTTTATTCCGACCATAAAGGAACGGTTCCAATGTAAAACTTGAGTGCCAGAACACTAGAACTAAGGCCTTTATTTAATCAATTTACAGGTGTTGCAATCTTTGATGTTCTCTTATATGAAAAGCGTACCATTTTTTTATATTACATCGTTGTTTTAATATCATTATAAGATATTTAAATAACAATTTTTTAAATATTTTAATTGTATATAATACTCTATCATATATACTCATACTTCTGTCATATGTTCAATTAAGCTTTTTTTTCTTATATAACAGAAATTTATAAATAAATGTACATATCTTTTTTATTTTTTCTTGCAGTCTTTGTTGGTCGGTTGGTTCTCTATATATTTCAGAAAAAATATAAAAATGAAATGCATGATGCCCTGAAACGGTCGGAACGGCTTTTAATGTAGTCTCAACTTTAAAATGGTCACTGTGACACTTGTTTCTTGTTAAAACGATGTACTTGTAAAGAAACGCAATGCGCCTTACTCTATATTTAGAGCGTCTATTATGTGCATGATAATTGAGAATGGGCCGAGCAATCTAGAACCACCGTTAATAAGTTGTTTCAAGTTTATTCAAAACAAACAACAGACCTTACGTTGACTTGAATATTTTTAACATTTAAATATTAAAAAAAAAAAACAAAGAAATATAGACATAATAAAAAAGCTCTCGAATCACGACCATAAAAATCAAATTAAATGTTGCGATGAAATAAATTTAGACTTATAATGTTAGACTTAAAATTAAACTTTCTAGGTTACGCTTTTGTGTTTCTTTTTATTTCGATTTGAATTGCAAACATACAAACAGGTATTGTGTAATATAAATTAATTAATATTATTAATGTTCAAATATATATTTATCTTGTTTTCAACTCAAACAATATTTAACGCTTATACCGTATATTTTTTTCCCTAAAATAAATCATCACTTTACGTTTTTCAGTAATGCGTAGGAAGGTCTACTCATAAAGAAAAGTGACACACTGAGTTACTCGCACCCCCTGATATATCGTCAAGAATACATAGAAAAACTTGATATCTACTTTACCCAATTGCCCAAGAAGAGAAACATCAGTGTAATGATTCGTTTTTCTACGAATGATATTACCACTTCCTCTCTCTGATGATATCCTTCAAGATAAAAGATATTTGTTTTATGACTGTAATATACATAAGCACAAAGAGTACAATGGTAAATATTTTCATACGTTTTTCTTGCTTGATAAATCATTACTATAGAAAATTTTCTGTTGGCAGGTTCTAGTGACTGTTTACAAATGAATATTTTCCTTGGGTATACGAAATACGACACACGTGTCAAGTGTATGCGATTTATTTGACACTTTAGTTTCTTGGTGAACAATGGTTGTATTTTTATTTGAAAATATTTATATTTCATATTCATGTATCGTTAATTTTTCAAATGACAAAAAAAAGCATAATAAATCTGCTAAGATAAAATAGTTGTATGATAATAAATATAAATTAACGCTTATTTATATAATGTTTCTTAATTGTAGATATGGAATGTATTTGTTAGGGTTTTAAGTATTGCTTTCTTTGATCGTCGTTTCAGAAACACTTAATGAACCCGACTGCTTAGATTTCGCGAATTAATTTATACGAATTCTATTAATCTCGGAGAAAACAAGACCGAAGTTCAGAGTTAAGAGCGACTCGGACTTGTTTTTACTTAAAAGTTTATTCTCTAGCTTGGCAAGAGGGCGGTCGCGGTAACAAACCCTCTTAAAGTTGCCTCAAAGAGAATTGTAGAAGCATCTTTCCGAAACAAATAAAACCACAACCTTTGAAACTTTTAACACGGCTATTTAAATAAGGGTGGCTTATTTGAATACACCGAAAACAACTTTGAGTGAATATTATTTTTAAAAATCCAACGAAAATTTCATAGTTAATGAAAGTTTTTAAAACACAATAAATACTACTTATCTAAAGTATTTTGTGTATTATGCCCGTAGTATTATTTATGCATTAATTTTCTGATAAAATTTTAAAAGTATATAATTCGAACTGGTAGCCTTGATTTATTTAACGGTAATCATGTAAAAAAATTAAACAATCAATCCTGTCACCTGGTGTCACGTTTAAATTATAATATTATTTTCTCACGAAATAATGTATACAAAAATCAAAAATATCAAAATTATATCTACAATTATTTTATTTAAGATTGGAATTTAAAATTTAAAAAAATTCCGTATCTCGTATATTGAATAGTTAGTTTTCGACGAAGGCTCTAAAAATTCATCGAAATGAGTATGTAGGGTTACGCAGGAAGGTATGAATGATTTGAACGGGGTACCACGAGAGGTGGGGATAACCTTGGCGGAGAAAGAGTGGGGGTGTCTGCTCCTCAAGAGATTTTTGCAATGGATACATCAATAAAATAATAAAATTTAAGTTTCGATGAAAAATGAGTGTGTACCTGTTATTTCAAATTATCCATACCTCCCTGCTTAACCCTGTATAATGATATCAAGTTTTTAACGTAAGTTTCTTATGTTTGATTACACGAATGCTTACGTTTCTCTTTCTACCCCACAGACGCGTGCGGGCTGTCGGACGTGGCGCACATAGAGGGGCTGCAGGAGAAGTCGCAGTGCGCGCTGGAGGAGTATTGCCGCACGCAGTACGCCAACCAGCCCACGCGCTTCGGCAAGCTGCTGCTGCGGCTGCCCTCGCTGCGCACCGTCAGCTCGCAGGTCATCGAGCAGCTCTTCTTCGTACGGCTGGTGGGGAAAACACCCATCGAGACGCTCATCCGCGACATGCTACTGTCGGGGAGTTCCTTCTCCTGGCCCTACATGAACTCGATGTGACACACAGTCTGGAGGCAGCTAGCTTCCGCCTGATCTTCGACCAACGCCGCCTTTCACGCCGGCTTCCCCACCTATCTCAACCCTCAGGAGAGATTCCTAGTTAACTTCCAGAACCACCTGGCGCCGACGCAGTTCCACCAGCAGACTCAGGAGCACCAGTTCACCTTCTCGTACCACGCGCAGCAGACGCAGTTCTCCGCCATCGGCCTGGACAGCTGCTCCGTGGCCGCGAAGAGCCAGAGGACGGAGAAGATCCACGCCACCGCAGAGGGGCTGGGCTCGGATCTGTTCTCCGAGGGCGCGGGCCTGATGAGCGACGTCCCGGCCGAGAGCTCGGCGAGCTGCTTCGAGTACGCGCGCAAGTCCGCTTCCGGTTCTCAGGGGACTTCCGAGGGTTTAGATTGCAAAGTGAAAATGGCGGCGTCGTGCGGGCATCGCGGTGCCTCGCTCGAGAACAACAACTCTTCTTCATATCACATGGCCATGGCTGAGGAGGTGGGCTCGAACATCGCGAAGCCCACCTTCGACAGAATGGTCAGCAGCTGCAGTTCTTCGGACGCTGCTGTTCCGTCCGCTTGTCTGTCTTCGGGGAAAAGCATCCAGAAGACTTCCCTGATGATCGACAGCCTCCTGGAGCAGAGCGGAAGAAGTGATAACAATTGTGAAATATCAAATTTAAATAAGTAATCGCAATTTTTTTATAAAAAAATGACACTAACGTTTCGGTAATCGTAAATAATAGTTTTAAATCTCCATTTTTGTTCAAGTTTTCAATATCGTTTCGGGAGACTCGCGAGGGTCAGACATTGGTTATTCAAAATGAGTGTTGTTCATAGATGCGTCGGAGTTAAGTCGTGAAGGTTTATGCTGCTTTGTTTATATTTATAAATAAATAATTGTAAAATACTACTTATAGAGTCGATGTGTTGTTTTGTTGGATATATCCTAAGAAAGATAATGTTTATGGTTAAACTACTTACTAGCAATATTAAATTTAATGTTTTACGGACTATTTATCTCTTCGCCAAAACTTTTATATTTTTTTTAATCGAGAAATCTGTAATATATATATAAATTTTCTCTTTATACATAACTACTTAAGAAAGGGATCCAGAATAATCTCGCGCATCATTGGTAACTTAATATTGCAATCGTCCACTTTTCAACAATAGTGCGAAAAGAACAGAAATAACGTTATCAGATTTCGTCGACATATCGTAGAATACACCTCATGTTTTTATTTTACAATTAAATAGACTATTTTTCGTTATGATCCTATTTCAATTCTAATATTTATTTACCAAAGAACACACTTAAACTGTTACAAAATAAATGCTTATCGTGGTGTACAAGTAAATATTAACGAGATTTCACACTATTAAATCTGAGGTGTATTCAAGATTTGTATGAAAAAAAATGTTATAAATAAATTAATGTCTGGTGTTGTTTGTATATACAATTCGCCAATTAAATTTGTAACCAACTTATATCGTTATACATTTTTACAGGAAATTAAAAATACTGTCAGGTTGGTTTTTATGAAAATAGTTCTGAATGAAATTCCGATAATAAAAAAAATCAGATTTTGCTCACATGTTTTCATTTTGTGTTTGATTGATATATTTTTATTATAACTATCTGTTTAATATTGATTTACGAAGATCACTCTAGATCCTACTAAGTGAGACATTCAAAATTATGTATATTTCAGAAAAATGTATTAGATTGCATTTTATTGAATTTGAAAAGAATGAATCTTCAATATGTTAACGTATTTTTCAGGGGTTCTCAAATTATCGAAACCTTATTTTAAAAAAGCAATATAAAACTTGTTTGAATGTCGAAAAATAGTGAAATGATGCATATCTGTATTAAATGGTAAAAGTTTTAGCTTTTTATTGTGAATATAAATTTCTTATTTTTTTTTCGCAAAGATTTTTTCACCCATAATAAATAAAAATGGACATGTATTTACTGTGTAAAAAGACAAAATGTTATCCTGTATTTAATGACTAACTCAAAACTTAAAAAAACAATGCGTACAAATAATTTAACGTAAATGGAAGTTGTTCGTTATTTACATATTGAGTTATTACATTATAATTTCTGTTAATTGAATTCTTATATTAAAATATAAAATGGAGAAAACGCATGCAATTTATTTCAAAACTCGTATGAATTCTATAGTTTCAACGGTCTTTTAATTGCCATATTAATAATCTTTATGGTGGGTTTTAATAAGGAAACCGAAAATCAAAACATATTTTAACTGTGAGCGTTGTCATATATTTTTAAAATTTATTTAAATTATATAAAAGCACCGATTAATTTTGTCCTTACTTATACATAAAATGGCATTTTATTATTTTTTTGCATAAACAAAATCTACTTTTAAAAACTCTGTCTTTTACGATGTATAAAAATATCATGGTATTTTTTTCTCCATTTTATATATTTATAAATATTTTGGATACGCAATGAGTGTTTGTGTATCTGATACGTAAAGTCTAGAGACTATATTAAATAGGTACAATGTTGTATCAGACGTTGATTGCATCGACCTTATATAGTCGAGGACAAAGGCGATGTGCGACACAGAAATTGATATGAAACGCTAAAGAAGACACGTGCAAGCTTTGTGACGTATACTAACTAACCAAGATGATAAAAATTTATATCCATTTGAGTCCAATCAAATTACGTTTTATAGCGTGTGTTGAAAATAAGATTAACTTCACTATACACTGTGTCTCGACACGCTAGTAGTTGCTGGTTAATACTTTTAAACCATTGAAAAAAATATACAACAAATTTATAAATCCTGTTTAATTGTTAAGACTTTTCTATCACATTTTTTTTTTACACGTAAATATAATAATAGAAACAAATCTAGACTTATTAAAAATTATTTTTGCACTGTTCTATTTTAAGTTCTGAATACTTTTTACACAATTCTATGTTCCGTCAATGGTACCCTCTCTCGAATGAGAAATTATTTTCATGCTGTTCCCAATATACTATAAACTTTCTTACATCTTTTTGATAGGGCAATTCAAATCGGACTGTTTTCATTGAATATTTATATTTTGTACGCTAATAAAGGTCCCTTTGTATTGAAATATGCAACCTTAATAAAGTACTACATGATTCTTTTAACTTTATATATGGCCCGGGCTCTCGTTCTGAGTCTCACATATTGAACTTATTTGTGTCTAATTATGTACAAACAAAAAAAATATTGTAATTCCATATAAGTACGTGATGGTCAAAAAAACAAGAAAAATTTTCGTGCATACATATTTAAAATTGCAACAATTGACTAAAGACCTAATACAATATGAGAGTGTAATATCCATAAAATACCATGAAAATAATTGTTAATGAATATTTGACTTTTTATGAATTGAACTTATTCCACGAAGGGAATTTTACTATCAATATTAAAACTCCAAAAAAATTATTTATATGTTAAAAGGTTTATTTCTTGAACAAAACTATTTTTTTTATGCATGCATGTATTCAATCTTTTTAATATAATTGGACCTTTATTAAATAAACAAATTGTAATCGTATCTTTTAATTGTTTGTGAAATAATGAAATCCCTTCTGATTTGTTATTATCCTTTTTTATCTGTTATTTTTTGTAATAAATAATTTTATTAACCTATTTATGAAATAATATATAAACATTTATTTCTAAACGCACTTTCTTGCATTCGGTTTATTTAAATCTTTATATATAATCAACAAATATATTAAAAAAACTAAATGCGATTGAGTGCAATTTCTACAAATTATTTTATATGAACCCTTTGCTCGATCTTTCTGATATGATTTCTTTGTAATGCCATATAACTTTTCTATTAGAAATAATTTAAACACAAAAAAATATGATAAGCTCTGGCAACTATAGATCATTGTAACTTTTATTAAAATATCTTTCTATATATTTTACATCATGTGTGTTTTTTATATTAACTGAAAATTTTCAATTTACGAAAAAATCGTTAGTGGATTATGTAAAGGGTTGTAAAATACATACAGTGAATAGTGAATCATTGCATTTTCGGTGCATATGACTGCAAAATTTTATACTCTTGTGATTAAAGCTAAGTAAGGAAATCTACTTAAATAAGTATAGATTAATATAAATAAAGTTTTAATAAATATTGTAAATATTGCATAAAGTTAAATCTTTTTTTGTTGTACGTCAGTAGATGCGTAAAGATGTTTTTCTAGTGTGGTGAAGAAAAAGTAAATATTATAGTGATCACTATTACGAATGAGTAATGTTTTTGTTTGATTATGAATAAATTAATAGAAAAATGTAAATAAATAAGTAAAATAAATCATATATTATTTGTCTCAAAACTTATTTCTTTACATAAAAACCATATTATTTTTTATCCCAATATATCCTGGAATATCATTACTATTCATCTTCTAAAGTGTACTGTTCTACTATTTGATATATCATTTCCTTATATCCTAACTAAATGTTTTTTTTTTTGGCTATTATCTGATAAATTAACTACTAAGATAAATGCGAAATTACAAACAAAAAACCTGATTTTGCTATTATTAAGAACTAGAGCAACAACTACAAATATCCGGTTTTTTTCCGCAAAGCCTTGCAAAACATTTAGGATGAATTTATTATTTATCTAAATCAATCTTTTGAGATAATTTTTTTTGCATATATATATGTATATATGTTTTAAAAGTGATATTGTAAAATAATAAAAAAAATATGTGCTCATAACCTATATAGAATAATAGATACATCGCAACGGCAATCGACCAAATTACAAAGCGGCAGATTAATCAGCCATTACAAATAACTACACGGCATAACTAACAACGGACAATCGTTCATGCGGCAAAAAGCATGCAGTACTGTACATCGCATCGCTCACAGATACTTCAATTAAAACCCAGTCGCAGCATCCGAGCGGCGAATCTCTCGGTTCCCACACTTTCTCCGGCGGAAAGGACAACACACACGTGAGCAGACACAATGGTCATCCACGCCGGGTCTTTCGCCACACCATCGGCGGAGACAGCTCTCTTCGAAGGCACCCATACTTTTTTTTCACTGTAAAGATTTTATGTACTTGATTATCACGCTCTGCAAGCCAGGCGGTGTGTTCGTCCGTAACGTCTATTGAGTCAAAGAATCAACTCATTCGCTATTTATACATGACTTATTGACGTTATAATAATTTTTTAATTTGAAAATTACAAATTAACACACTTTAGGCGGGTTCCAAATTGACTAAACTGATGTGCAAAATTCGCGTAAAATTGCGCGTGTGAAATCTAGTCTATACACTTTTTGATTTTTTTTCTTCCGTTTAGCAACTCCGAGTTAAATATGAGATTTTTGTTAATAAATTAAATGTTATTGTTACGCAATAGCTTATATTATATTAATATTTTAAGCGGGTAACCAAATTGACTAAACTGATGTGCGAAGCGGACGAAATTCGCGCAAAATTGCACGTGTGAAATCTAGTCTATACACTCTTTGATTTGCATGTAGTCAAATAAATCGTTTCCTATAAAAAGTTGAACCACTTCATACACACTTTGCGGATTACTTGGCATCACAACACCACTTTGTCCTAAAAATTGTTCAATAATTGGAGGATTATCATTCTCTGACCACTCCACGTTGACGAGTCCTTAACAAATATTTCGAGCTGTAAACCTAAAGAATAAAATGACCTACTGCCGCTTTTAGAGTAAACACATTTAAAAACGTATTAATATGCGCCCCGCCTTCAGGCAGTAGTCCGCAGTACGGGTACTAGTACCCGCCCCGCCTCTAGTGTGTTAATATTAAATTTAAAGCAGATTTAGTAAGCAAAGCAATTTTTATTAATGATATGGGTAACTTTTTATGCTTTCTTCACGTTCAGTTTATTATAGTTTTAGCATGACTAGTTTCGACCAACAGACTTGGTCATCATCAGATGCACAACATTTTTTTCATGCTAAAATTATAATAAACTCAACGTGAAGAAAGTATTAAAAGTTACCCATATCATTAATAAAAAATGGATCTTCACCTATCAAATGCCTTGTCCCTCAACAAGAAGCAAAGCATTGTGTTGGAGTTTGTCTGTAACGTCTGTTGAATCAAATAATTAAGTCATTCGTTATTCAGGTTCTCGCTTTCATTTTATAGCTTGCTATTATAAAATATAAAAATGAATTTTGCAAGCAAGGCAATGTGTTGAAGTAAGCAAAGAAGTTAGTGCTCTCGTCTTTTAGAATATGTCTTTATTCTTGGACAATAAAAGAAAGCGCTTGCAATCATTCGCTATTCAGTTTATACACAAACGTGTTTCATCGGCGTTATCGTCTCGTCATTCTTTGCTTTTCTAAACGTCTATTGAATTTAAAAATTATCTCTATCCTTTCTTTTAACCTTCGTCTAATAAATAATTTTTTTTTTTTAAACTAAAGCGCGTGCAGTTATTCGATAAACTGGTCCTACGCAAAACATAGCTTTTATACGTCATGATCTCGTTATTCCCAGCTTTCATTTTTCTTAAACTTCAATTTATCTCTACAAGATGTGAGCTCTCTATTTTTAGGAGTGCACAAATTTATAAAATTAAAACTTCTTTCTGTATGTACAAAAGTATAATTTGAATCCGTTTAGATTTATATTATACTAAAGAGTAATTTTTAAACAGGCTCAAGGGTCATCTGCAAAAGCTGTATAACAAAATAAAATTGCCAAAAGCAAGGAAAATTCGTCCTATTTATCAAGGTCATCCGCATTGCGAACAAAGTTGCAAGTGGTTTCGAATTGACGTTAAATTCGGCTCTTGCTTATCTCCAGACTAGATCTCCGCGAATAACCTGACTATCGATTCGAGGATTCGAGTCACGTAGGACGTCTGCTGTATCGTTAATAATATTAACATTACTCTCGGCCATGATTGATTTTAATTGGCCATTGCGTATTATCTGCATCGTGGATTTACAGTCGATAAATAAACAATTGAATTTCTATAGCGGTGCCTCGGGTTATGCGAGCGATCATTCTATTTTAATATCGATAGCATATACTTTACGTTGCAAGCTATCGGGTGGGGCGCGAAGCAGTTTACATAATCGAATGCAAAAAAGAAAAGTTCGGATGAACAAACTTAAAAGCTTTTTCATATCATATATTCAGAACAAAAACTATTACGGATAGTCAAATATAAAATCTTGAATAACTGAGTTTTAAAAAAATATTTTAATTGTTTAATATAATGCGGATCGGTCGAAGTCACTAACTTTGGATATAAGCAAATAAAAATTAAAAGTAAAATTAGCAAGGGGCCAAATAAGTTGTATCTCTATTTATTGATATCACCTTTAGATCCATTGATATACGAGTATGATAAAAAAAACGGATAATCTGTTACGAAGAGTTAAATGAGACGTTGGGAGTGTACTGTGAAGAAAACAACAAAAGCTTTGCGGTACACTTAATTCTGGTCACGATAAAACCAAACTTACAAGGCAAATGTGAAAATTGATAAATACATGTTAAGATGAAATATTCAAGGTAGAAATGTCTTAAGTTTATTGAGAAGGACACACTTCAATCATTTGCGCAAACATATATAAGCCATTTCATTTTATGCATTGTGTTTTATAACTAACAAATAAATCATTCGATTTAACCACATATGGCAAACATAAAAGATGATATAAATGTCCAATAAATATATCTTAAACAAGACATTAAAAGGTCAGCATACAATTAAACATACCAATAAACAAACCACTGCGTTTTGATTTCTCTTAAAAGCTGGACATACTTATATAATATATTATTTTCGATTGAAATTGGTGCTATTTCTAGCAATATTAAATAAATTGCAAGCAGCTCATCTTTTATGTTCGTGTAATCAAATATTTTTACTAAGGTCTATAAAACAGTTCCGCGCCACTCTCAGACTTCAGAGACCCTTGCCGTCTTTATGTAGAAGAAAAACCCTACTATGGATGAAATATTGACGTAAAGATATCATTCTGAAGAACTAGACACTGTATATTTTATATTCGTATAATAACACATTGTAGCCAAGATTGAACATCATCTGTAAAACAGCTCCTCACGAGTCTCGAGGCAGACGTCACAGACAATTGTCCTCGTTGATTTGAATTTATAGGCACAATCAATTGTGGTTAATAACGACCGCTAGATACTCGCGCTGGGATAAAAACAGAGTTTTTTGGGGCCGCTCTCTGATTGGCAATCAATAAAGCAGTCGGATGGCCGCCGAGCGAACATTAATCACCTGTAATTTCTGTGGGAGCGCCGGTCTGCAAGACTCATTTCAGGTGAGCGTCGCCGCTGAAGGGGTAAGGAATTGTGCCTTGCATAAAGATATTAAAAATATTTCTAGCACAGCTACGCGTTAAGTAAAAAAATCAAAGGTTCAATATTTAGAGCTATGTACAGCTTTTATTATATCATCACTTAACTCTATTCCTGCGTGCAAGTTACGGGACTCACTTCCTGCATTTGATAATATGCACGTGATATTCGTGATCACGTGATGACCCCTGACAAAGTAAATCCTTAATGTGATACTTAATGATTCTGAATGAATATTCTCAAATCCTACGCGCAGGTTGTGGGGCTTACAAAGTGTGGCTTAGGTAGAAGCGCACGTGGATTTTTTGTATTTTTTTTATTGAGTTTGTGTATGCATATATAGGGAATATTTCAGAGTTAGAACAGAAGAAAAAAAATTAGTGGGTTTAAGGTATGCTTCACAACACGCATTGTATTTTTGTGTAAGATTTTTGTCATTGAAAAATGTGGCTCATTCCGCCGGTGATCAAAATTTCATTGCCTGGACTCAGTCTGGGAGGAGAGCCTCTCTCAGGTGGCCGCGTCTAAATGTTTAATTCTAATCGTCCATCAGGCCAAACTTTGCACTCAGCGGGGGTTGGGGGTGGTTAGCGGAGACGCGAACCGCACCTGCGCCGCCATCTAGCGCCCGCCCCACGCACCACCGGGCCGTGAATAAATCATCACAGCTGATTCTCGACAAACTCGTGATCTTTGTTGCGCAAAGTATTTAGCGAAGGCGGGTAGCACGACCCCAAACGGGAGGGTTGGTTCTATATTTTCTATATTTATTTAACTGATGTGTGATTATCCGTGTTATTTAGTCCTTATTCTCAACTCGTGCAAAAAAATTGTTTTTACTCATATTTTTCCCATCATCATACACAAACTCGATAGCATAAATAAATAAATTCATACACGCTACCACCTAGGCCAGACCTTGTCATAACCATTCGAAATATTGTAAATTCGAATGCATATTTTGTAGTTTTCGGTTAATCTTATCTCAATGAAAAGGTTTTTTTTTATATTTTACATTAGCCTTAGCGCAATCTGTACGAGGAGTCTAAAAACAACACCTTTAAAAGTACAAGGGCGCAAGCGAAAAAGCCAGTCACGTATGCAATCAGAGGCACAATTTGGTTTGCTATGTAGTTTTTCTTATTTAAAATGAAATTTATTGATTTTTTAACTCAGAGGCAATTTGCTCTTAACCCGAATTCAAATCCACGAGTTGGCTAGCAAGCGTACAAACCACTAAACTACGCGAAGCTATGATTGTACATGTATAGTATATATTTTTTATAATTTGCGATCTCCAACACTTTTTATTTTGGCTTTTTAAAAACGAATTCCTTGTAGACGATTAATGACATGTGTAATGATATGATGTTACGATTTAAGTATTTTTTTTTTAAAAACCAAATCCGAGACATTTGATTGAAGCACTAACAATATAAATTGTAACATCTTGACCACTGCCTTCCATACTCGGCGACAATCCAAGCGAGCAGGCAACAATAACAATATGGCAGTGGTCAGTCGTTATCAACCGTTTCCCACGCGAACCACCTGCGTGTCGCGGGCCGCCACTTGCAGCGCCCGGTCATTAGGGCCGGCCCGTTGACGACCCCTGCTTTCAGCGACGGTGACCTTTAACGGTCCGCTAACTAAATCACTGTACACCGTCCTAACAATAAGAGGCCATCGAAGATACGTATCTACAGGGTGTACAAAAACAAACACACTGCCTAGGACGATATTTATTATTTCGTATATAAAAAAAAGATTTAGCTAATTTTACTATTAATTAATTTAAAAAAATATCACAGTAAAATATATGGCATAAGTTTTTTTTGTGTTAAATGCAATTAAATATATTATTAAATCATTAAGCTTATATGAGTATAAGTGCTTCTTGCTAATATTTAATAAATGACAGATTATAATAAAAACCCTTTTTTTTCCGATAAATAACACTACTTTATAATTCTACTTTCCCATAGATGGAAAATAGAATTATCAGTTCTAGAGCTTAAGATACAGTATTTTTAAAATTTATTATTCATTTTAAGCTTTATGTATTTTAAATAATTGTGATATTTTTTTCTTAAAATATATTTAAGCATAAGAGAATTTGAAATATTAAATATGGTTTGCTTGAAATTTACACCGTAGCTTATATATAAAGGTAGAAAGGACTGTATGTGTTCAATATATCTTTAGAATTGAAAAAATATCAACGTCATAACCCTCAACAAACATTGTTCATTTTGGGGGGAAGAATACAATGCGTTGTAGAAATGTAAAACCTTGTTTATTTTAAAAACCTTAAAAATAAAATATATCTACATACTAATGATATATTTAAAATAATGAGCCTACATTGAATATATTGTGTTTTAAGCATGTTTTAGACAATTGTTACACGTTTGTTTATAATAATAAAATAATCGCTTACTAACTGAGCCACGACGGTCGAAAGTGTTAAGGTAGCTGGAAACGATAGTTTAAAGTATTTGATTTCACATGAGTATTGAAAAAACAATTATTTTGTGTGTTCAAATATAATCACAATGAATTACCGAAATTTACAAAAAAATAACTAATCATAAATTATTATTTTTTGCAACCTCAGTAACCGAGCATGTATTTTGAAGTAATGTGATTTTTATATCGCGTTTTCGCTTGCAAGTATTTTGCTATATATATTCACGCGGCCTTGGCCTGCTGCTAAAGCCACGGCACGCCACCGGCATCCTTCCATCAGATTCATGAGATCCATTATTATCACGCCGCTCGCGCATCGGGAAGCAATGGAGATTAATGCCCGATCAACTTCCGGTGTGCGCAGAGCACGGGCGCAGGCTCGCAATCACAGCTGGCACGGAAGATTGACTTCCAAGCATACTCGTAGGTGAGCAATGCCGGCGCGGGGTCACGACCTGATTGGCTGAGAGGCCCCGGCCACGCCCCCGCGGCGCGACTGCCTGTCAAATGAACTGAGACGCATCGGGAGCGACCTGGCCTCGGAGACTGACTGCAGACACAAAGCTGCCTACACCCGCTGCAGCACAAACGTGAGCTAACCGACACAGCTGATGCAGCCAACAAGAGCATTTCTATAGTCAAAACTATTTATTTTGCGGTTTTAGGCAGCTCGAGTATCCGAAACAGATCAGAATTCCAAATGCTCTTGTGATGTAGTAGACGTTGATTTTAAAACAGTTTTGGTCACTCTTTCATATTTAGTACTTTTTATCATTGTCGTAAAACCTGAAGGGTTTTTGCTAAAGCCGAAAGTCCGTTGTATAAAAATAGGTTTAAAATAAATCAATTAACTTTTTTTTTAATACACTGTATGTATTTAGATATGTGAAGTGACGTTGCTGTTTGATATCAACGCGCTTGCTTTCGGTAATCTTATTAAAAGGAATCATGTTTTGTTTGCACTTTTTAAGTTTGCTATTTTTTATAATCAACTCTCGAAAAACACTTAATTTAATTTTTTTTTTTTTTTACATTTGACCTGATTTTTTGTCCGTTTAATAGTTGTCCGTTATATCGAGGTTTTACTGTATTACAATAAATACAAATTATTTTTTTTCATTGAATTTTTTTCCAGAACGTACGTACAGAATAATACAATCCCGTTGATCTGAACGTCCTGATAAGAGAGTTGAAGTGAGTTTGTATCTATTATCTTAACATTTTCTATTACGGGTGGCATATTACGTTACGCCTTTATATGCTTGTTTTTATTTTTGATTTATGTGATATTACATATAAAAATAAATAAATATTCTACTCAATGTAGATACAGTGGCATTTGAGTTGGGGCCTGATGCCTAATCAAATTTGACCACTGCAGCTCTGAAACTGAGCGAGAATTTAAATCGTTATATGCAAATGTAAAACCAATGCACCTATTTTTTACATAAATTGTGAGTAAAGGCTTAAATTTCACCCGTGCTTCATTTTATGTGTTAATCGAGTACACAAAAACGTATTGAATATAAATAAACGTATATGGAGTTATTATTAAATTTTCACTAGTGTATTGTGTTCAATGAAAAAATGTAACTGCATAAAAATCATTGTATTTTGTATTTTTATATTGATTAAAAAATATTTTAGAATCACCACAATAGCTAAGCAATCTTAAAAATAGTTATTCGATGGATAAATTATCGGAATAAAAAAATAATACTTTTAAAAAATGCGTCTTAAATACAATACTTACATTGTATTTGTTATGATTAAATAAATTCTTATTCAATTTATAAATAATTTTAATCCTTATTGTTATATCATACGAATTCGCACGACGATGTTTTGTGGTTGAAATAAGACTCCTAACATTTCAGTCCCGGTACTGGGACCATCTTCGAGGATTTTTCAAAAAACAGCCGGACAACTTCAATATGCAAGAAAAACCTCTAATTGAATATCTAAATAAAAAATTAAACAATATGTTGAAATGAAAATATTCAGAGTGAAGTGTCAAGATATATTTTTTTAGCTTTGGATATTCATTTATAGCCACACTTGACGTCTACTTGCGTAGCTGGCCACCTAGGGCGGCCCAGCACTTGCTCGAGTATTAATTTTATTTACTTTGTCAGCCCCGCAGGAGGTCCTTATCTGATGCTGCCCCGGGAAGTCGAGCCGGAGCCTCAGTGAAGCCTCAGGAATTAGACATTTCATCGATTATGTTAAACATCAACCATAACAATGATCCTATTATATAAAAGTGCACCAACATCATACCTGCAAGTAACAACCCATCGACACCCTAAACATTTTCATATTAAATTACTTGTTTTGATAGAATTTTATACGCAAGTAACAATAGCCTAATTTTTTACAACTCCTATTTTCTATTGTGCTTTCGAATGTAAAAAATTCTTCATTAGAATTTCAAGGCTATGTATTTATCATCAGAGAGCATTCTAGAATATATTAAAATATCATTGTAATAACAGGTATTAAAAAAACTATCCACTGAGATATAAATAGTTCACAGGCAGCAAAGTTCCCGGAGTCGACCTTGACTCCAGATCAATACAGCGGACTCAAGGAGCGCCCCTCCCCCGGCCGGGGTGCCTCCCAGCCTCCCAGCCAGCCTGCCACCCTGCCACCCTGCCACCCTGTCACCCTTCCACCCTCTCAGCCTCCCCCGCGTCACCCGCAAGAGGGATGCCCGCTGACAGGTTACGAACACAAAAAACAAACACTCGGGTCTTTTTACCCAATTTGGATTCGGTGACCGCCCCCAAGGGTGCGAATTAGTTTTTTTGGGTGTATTTTTTATTTTGATATTTTATCTAGTATCGTATGCAGTGTAATGATTTTAAGATAAATTTAATACAGCCATCGTAAACGGCAGTCTAATATAAAGACAATCCAAGCACATCATATTTTTGTTTTAAGAAGTATAGAAAATATGGGTTCTAGCTAAAAATCGTACCAATAGACCCCAAAGATTGAAAAGAACATTGTAAATATTCTTCAGTAAACTTTTCAAGTTCTTAAATGCCTTGAATATTCCTTCATATTTAATAATTTTAAGTACCGTTCTCGTTAATGGTAGACGATTTATTTACTAATAATATTTTAAAATTAAATATGTTATACATAAGAAAAAATACTCATGACATTGATTTGTTGTTCAATAATCAAAAAAATACCAACGTATGCAATATGTGTAATTGATTTTTAATTGGGAGATTTTAACGCAGTATATATTTTGTTGCAGATTGCATACAGTGGTTAGGTTTTATGAAATAGAAATTAGCGTCTATACATTTTCTTTACATAAATATGTTATTATTAAAAATAAATATTAAATTAAGTTAAATTGTAGTACTTTTGAAAAATGCAATTGAAGTAATAAATAGGTTAAAAATTAATGTTTAAGTTTGAAAATTAATAAAAAAAAAAAACCAATTCGTGCTCTTGTGCCCCCCTCTGCCTAATCCACTTCCCAGCCTCACTGCGGGCTTAAGATCAACTGCGGGCTTGTGTCTCGGCTAAGAGCAAACTACCCCCATCCGAGAAACCAACCCTACAATTCAAAGTGACAAGTGTCAATTAAGGACCCAAATACCGAATGTATTTTCACCAACGACATCTATCCACGCGAAAAGAAACCAATTCCGTGAGCAATATTTTTTACAATCTATTCTTATTAATTTGTAGGTAGATTGTGTTTATTGTGGCAGGTTTTCTAAGAGGTTCTGAAGTCCATCATGCTGAAGATAGTGATCTTGAAATGTGGGGCCTCGGTGATAGATTGTGAAGAGTTGGAGAGTATTCTGCTCTGACAAAAGTTGAGTACCAGACGTCACGCGTTTAATAAACTTGACATGATACTAACTGATACACAATCTCCTAGCCACCCTGTTGTTGTGCTTATGGACGTGAATCAACGCGATATAAATAATAATAAAATGCTCAGAAAGATGATATTGGTTTTGATAAACGATAAATTTATATATTGTATACTTTGAAAAAAACCGAATAAAACATTTCAAATATAAACTTATGAAGCATTTTTTTATATATATTCAGTATTTTTGTGCTCACGTATTTGCTACTTTAAACTGTATTAATAAGTATTACACTAATACCCAAAAAAAATATTTAAAAATTTCGCTCGTGTTCGTAACCTCCTAGCCATTTAGATCTTTATAAATTTTATTTAAATGTAAAATATGTAATTAGACAAGTCTGGCATGAAAATCTGTCCACAACCAACAAAATAAGCTAGCACGTGGTTTCTCTGCTTAAGGGGAGCTTGTCTTATTTTAAGTAAAAGTCGCAAGGGAAATCATCTTCGCGTGCACCCTTTCCGACTTTGACAATGATTTTTTTTTCGTTTCGTCTGACTTGACACGGGGGTACGTACTTATCGCGACAGGGTAGGAAGCTTGCCAGATGAAAAAATTGTCACCCGTCATAGGAAAAAAGCGCCACCCCCTCCCCGGTTAAAAAATGGAGCCCGGTGCGAAAAAAATGTTTGAATGGATTCAAAGATGTGACGATAAAGGCTCCGGCTGTCACTGTGACAAGGGAAATGGTTACTGCCGCATAAAAGGACTCTTTTTCCGTATGTATATCTACCTTATTTAAAACGTGTCTTGGAAAAATAGTCATTGTTCTGAGGAAAAAATGATGATTTTATTTACCTGTTCATTATGTTCATACACAGCATAAACAAACAGTTATTTTAAAGCACATTAGAAATATAAATATTTTTGAACAGTTATTCTGTAAATAAAATGTGCAATGACTATGAAAAGACGTACGTTTTGGGTGATAATAATCATACACTATTTTTAGGGTTTTTTTAAATAAAAATAAAAACATTGAATGCATTTACAATAAACGATTATAAACAGTAAAAAAATGTGCATGTTGGTTGATAGCAAAAACTTACAAGGTTACTAAGATATTCAGGAAATCCATCGCTTTTTTTAATGTACAGCTTAGAAGCATCACAAAACATTTGAAAGAGAATAATTGTTATTGAAAACTGGGTAGTAGTAGGCTAGAAATAAATATTATCTAATCTTTAATGTATTCAGTTCATTTTATTTGGAAAAACAAGTAGAAATGTTTGCAATAAGCAATTTTGTAGAGTACTAGAAGAAGAAAAAAAAGGTTCGAGCGAATGCGAAAAACTTTACTAAGATTCAATTCAGTAAATTCAGTTTTATTAATAATAAATAAGAATTCAAAAGATCAACATTTCAACTGAGAATCATCAAGTTTACAGTATCGCAGGGAAACGGCATCGATTTTTAGCGGCATTTAAAAGAGCAATTCAGGCATTAGGGATGATTTGTTGCTACGGGAGGGGGTTGGACGGAAGAGTTTATCAGGCCCGGAAGCGAATCGAATTATTAACAGTCTATTGCGCTAGTATGCATCGGTAAATCTTTTCAAATGCACGAATCGACCGCCAATGCCTCTCGGCGAGACGGAGCTTTGAAAATGTTTCAACTGCGAATGGCGTCACTGGAGTTGATCGCCCCTATTGAAAATTCAAGTTTCCTTATTTTACGAATCAAACAGATATTTTCAAAAATTTAAGCTGAAATTTATATTTCAACCAAACGTTGGAGCACCGAACATTTGAAACAAGTTGTGTATCCTGAAAACGTTCAACTGTATAATCAATATCATATTTGGGTTAAATCCACAAAATCTGCATCACTAATCGTTTCTTTGAATAAATTTCTATTATTCAGCACTGTTAACATGTGTTCCGTATTCATCAAAATCGCAAACATCCGCTGAAAGCTGAAAGCCGGGCATTTGACTGGCCGAAAACCAACGAAGCGGCACCGCGAAGATTGATGAGTTTCCGAATTCGCAGAATCTGCGGACGTATTAGCGACAAATGTCCTCTTTGTGCCGGTAATTGATAGTTTCTCGCCGAGCAAAACAAATATTAAACGACAGGCTAATGATTCGGTAACCTGACAAATTTGCGACATGGCCGGCGGGCATTGTCGCAATGGCGCAACGGCCGACTTCGGGACAAAGTATGGTAATTAATGATGAAACTGTCCGACGCGTTTTTGACCTGTGGATAATAGTTAGTGAGGAAGAATAGAAACTAATACATCGATTCTACCAACACGTAAAGTCGTATTTGCATTTCTTACAAGCTTCAACTGTTTTAGGTTGCCCAAAACAACGTATAATTTAATTGATAAAATAACTGTGTATTGATGTAACAAACGCGTTTTTGGTTGTTTCCCTTTAGTAAGTACAAATAATTAATCTACTCATGCGCTTATTTTTTATACCATATGTAGTAATAAGCTATTTTAACACAACCATAAAAACCTTGTAAGGTTTTCTCAAAAAGAACAGTCGATTTATATACTTTAATATCCCAGAGTGTTTTTATTTGATAGCAAGTAGACTTACAATGCACATCTTAAATTAAGTCTTCTACCTGAAATAATATTGTTATTACCATAAGAAATACATAAATCAAAGTATCATTATAACATCAAGCAACTGCAATACTTCGCACAAAAAATACGCTAATGTACCGAGCGTTTTCGGACCCTAAACAAACTATGACCCCGAAGTTCGCGATTGTAATATTTGTGCTCACCGCCTCGGCCTCCGAGCAAATACCATACCGCACGAAAAGGTCCCGAAGTTTAAAGCGACCTACACATGCTGCGGATCTATCGGAAACCGAACGGTTATCAGCCAATAGCATCCTTTTTTCGAATATTTCCTAAAGCTGCCAACACACGCTGTGACACAACTGAAAATCAAAGGGAGAATATTAGGCAATAGTGTCTTCTTACTTTGGCCTCTTATTATGTTTTGGCTAATACTGCCTACACGTGTTGTGACACAATGAAACTGCTGTCGGTTATCGGTTGTGTTGAAGCGTGTATATGTAGCTTTAAACAAAACTATAAAAAAACACCCTAAATATGATAACGACGTTGGTTAGTTAACATTCGGTTGTGTCAAAGCTTGAGTAGCAGCGCAAAGAGGTAGTTATCACTTGGTTGTTGGATGTGTTGCAGCGCGTGCAGGCAGCTTGAGGGTCTCGGGACACAATCTTCCTGCTCACAATGGAGGTGTTTGTATAGCGCCTAATGGTGCTTTTTGCCGGTGATCTTCTCACATTGTGTCAAGCGTCGACCATCAATCTCCATGCCGGGACAGGACGGCCTGACGGGCTGCTCCACTGCGGTAGTCCGACCTGTAACCCGGGCTTCAGGGTTTGAACCTTGCTGGGGGCTTTTTTCTTCAAGCCTTATACGGGACGCTGACCTGGACGACTCGGAGGCAGTTCTTTAGTAAAATCTACTTGTAGTGGTGTTCATAAAAAAACAAGAATTTGTTTTTGATCCTGCAGTCAAAATATTCAGAGCGACAATGTCGTGGCCAGGTATTTTTTTTACTATGAAATTTATTATATAATAAATATTGAATAATCGTAAACAAAACTCGACTCGAGTCATAATTAATGAGACCTATAAAATAATATTTTTAGTTTAGCAGTTTTCATAATCGCACAGTACGTTTAAAAAAATTGAATCCATAAACGTATACTAATATTATTTAATTAAGATTACTGGATTTTAGCTTGGAAGTGGAAAAATACTATAGTACACTGATTAGACTTGGTAATTACGAATATTCTTCACAGAAATAGGTTAATTGATGATTATTAATTAAACAATAACAAATCATTGTCTATCAGAGGCCTCGAAATATATCAGATAACAAACACAATAGCCGTGAAATTTTATATATAGTACATGCGTATGCAGCGACAGGCTCGAGACTAATTCCGAAAATAAAATGATACCATAGCATGCCTTAGTCACTTAACTCGCTCAGATAATTACCGTGTCCTATTAGAATAACAATTTCTTCGTACACTGTTTTAATTATAACGCAAAACTAAAAATACCCCATGACCGCGTTGACGGGCGCCTCAATTAGGCTCGTGGTTCTCTTCGTTTAGAGTCGTAGAGCAGAAGTGACGAGGAGGTTATTTTTAAGACCGTGGAGTTGATTGCTGATCATTACTTATTCGCGAGATGAAAACTGACATCAGCTGTTGCTTGCACTCGTTTTACGCAATAGCAAGCTGATTGCAGTAATAAAGTTTTAAAAGACCTTGCAGATAATAATAGACCTATGTATATAATTATTGTTTCTATTTTGGTGGTCAAGTGAGAATTCGTCATGAAATGAAATCATTTAACCCAATCAATAAATTTAAGCATAAAATATTTTAATATTGTTACTAATGTATATAGTTTTTATGGACTTTTGGTTTGCCGCTGGAAGCTCTCATTTTTAGCAATTTAGAGAAATGCATAATTACACCATTTAAACACATTTACGATTCCTATTTTTCTTAAATCAGTATAACATATTAAAGCAATAAAAAATATATGTGACAGGTAAGGCAGGGTGGTTAATGGATAAAAAAAGTATTTAGATATATAATTTATATAGAATATGTTTCTTTGTCATCAGTAGAACTTCTGCAAATCAGAGAACTTGAATTAAATTTAACGAGAAGTTATTTAAATATGTACTTTTTTTTGAAGCAATAAAATATTATATTAATTAATCTCAAACACCGTTTAATTTGTTATAACCTCATGTTAATAGTTTAAACTAATAATAAATTATGATCAAGATAAGCGTGATTTCAAAATCTCTTGTATTGTGGGCGCAGATTAACTAAAAATTAAATCAACAGATCCATCCGAAAAAATTACACTGTGAATATTTAAAATATATTTAGCGTTTAGTCTATACAAGGACTATACGCAGATATATAGAAGCTTTGAGAATTGAGTTTAAACACCCTTTACTGTAAAATTTTGAGTCAGTAGTGAGGATTGGCGTCGTCTGTAGAGAAATATATTTGGATTTTTATTTGAGAATGTATGGCTTTAAGGTATCAACAAAATTTATTACAGTAATAAAACGTGCTATTTTTAAAAAGTTAGAAAATTTCTCAGTCCGAATAAATTCGGTTTTATCAATGATTCGATGGTTGTTGTACATGAAGTGAGAACGTCTCGAGCGAAGACAAAGAAACATTACAAAGTCAACATGTCAATACATCCCGAAATGTCGGAAGACACAACACCCAAGAAAGAAGATAATCTCAATGCATCTATTATTTCACAATTCCTGCAAGTATAAAATTATAATCGCGTCGTCGTGGGATCCTTGTGTCCAGCATCAGCTCCTGCAGCTGGCCACAGGCTGGGCTGATTGGCGCTGCAGCAGGCATGTGTCAGTAATTAATGAACATCGGCACGAGAGTTCCGCATTGATGGGTCATCATCATCAGCAACCTGCGCTGAGCTGGCGTCTCCCTTGTTACGAGTGTACTTGCTTAACGCGACTAATGAGAACTGATAGATGAGTCTAGGTATACTCGCTGAGACAATAACCACTTTAAGTATACACATCTAATATATACATATATAGCCTTGTGAAAGATGAATACAGAGTCTTGCTTCATGGTACCAGAAATAACCCACATTAGCATCCACCCTTTACATACATTAGTTGTCCCTACTGTACGCCAATGATGCAGATGTTTTGAGACATTCCTGTATACAACAAGACAAATTCTAAAGACGTTTCAAATAAATTTCACCTGTGGAATTAATAATGTAGTTAAAGACTCTTGATTTTTAATTTGTTGTATAATTTACAATACAATATGTCTTACTTCGAATGTTGGATAATAGATTATTGATACTATAATGAATCCTGTATTAAAATATATATGTTGGATTCTCAACGATATAAAGTACATAAATTTCAAATACTTTGCATACATAAACTATGATTTAAAACCCAGCTTTATTACTGTTATAATAAATAAAAAGTATCATCTGCACGCAGTTTATAGCGGTGGCCCATATTGCGTTATAAAACACCCAAGCGTGGTATTTCTGAAGGCCCTGCATAAAAATCATAAACAATAAACAAGCTGGCTTCTCCCACAGCAATAAGCCTTGTACATGCAGCAATTGGTAAGGCAAACACGAGAGCCGTCTTGTGAAACTCTGTCCAGTCATCAGTCACCCAATTAATGGCACATCTGACTCCTCAGAGACGAGGGGCGCTGACTACGGAGAGACGCGCTTTTCAAGTAGAGTACGAGACGCTATGCTCTGCATTTTGAGTAAGACCACATTGCTGACAGTTGAGAGTCTAACCTATTAAAAATATTTAAAATTTGAGTTAATCGCTAACGAGTCGTTGTTACATTGTTGGCATGCTTTTTTGAGTACAAATCTGGGCTCCGAACTAGACCGCAAAAACTTTCAACTGCATAGTTACTTGTGATTTTACTGGCACAGACAAATTGTCTTCGACCGAATCAAAACAAGCGTATTCCCAATACTCAGTTTGGGGTTTGCATGTTAAAAATATGGCGTCAAAGCACCGATAGCACCGCTGCCAACCATGTGGCCCTCGATCGAGATGCTAAATGCAGCGTTGCGTACTATACTTTTGAGGCACGCGTACTATGTGGCGGGCGCGCGTGACGTATGCGAGATGCGACACAATTAATCTGGAGAGGAGCAATAAACTCAGGGAATGTGAGGAATTCTTGTACTTCACTTCTTATTTGAAAAACAACTGATCTAGTATTAGGAAATAAAAAATTCTTAATTATATCACATATACAAATTCTACACATATGAAATGATCAACATATATGAGAAACGACACCAGAAGAAGAACTGAAGTGCTTCATCACATCAGACATTGTTATTGTAATGGAGCGACAAGACAAGCTAGTAAGCTTGTTTTAAAAAAAAAACACGCGTAAAATACATCAGAAAACAATTACTTTTAAAAAAAATTAGTGTGTTTAAATAATTTTTATTATTTTAAGTTCGATTTGCAGTCAACCCCAAATATACGTTGACTTACTACTTTAATGTTACGATATTTGCTAAACCTCGCGTTTTTTTTAAACAGTTGTTTTTCAACAACTTTATAAAGAAATTAGAGAGTTGATTTGGACTTAATTATAGTAATTTAAGATTGCATGACTGCATTTTATTGCGAAAAGACGCATCACGGCATTAATGTTATAATGAACCCAATTAGAGAACAAAAACGTTTAACGCCTTTTAGTAAAATAAAATTTACAACAGCAAATCTACTTAGTCCTAATCTGATAATTAAATTTATTTAAAGCAGTTTTTTTTTATGAAATTGAGATCATCTTAAATTATAATTTTTACATTCGTATAAAACAGATTTTGAAAACTTTTTAATAATTTTATTGATTGTTTTATATGAAATATGTACGTGTAAGAACTATGTGAGTGAATAAAGGATTAAATTTAAATATAAACGATCCAAATTCACCAAAAATAGATTTATAATATATTGTTAAATGCAATGACAATAAGAATTGAATTATACCATACTGAAACAGTCAAAAGTACAAGTAAGTAAAGTAAAAGTAAGTAAGGGTGTTAATCTTTGAATTATTTATCGAACTCTAACTGAGTTTACTTAATTTTTTTTTAGAGATATTTAAGCAATCCGTTCACGCATATAATGAAAAAAAATCTAATATGTCTATTGCGTCCTAAGAGATTTATCCAATTGAAAGGTTGCGTCATTGTACAGAGAAAAAAAAGTATTGTAATGTGCAATAGTAGAACCTAATTATCTATTTTTTAACATAAATGTATTTAAAGCATGAAGTGTGCACAGGTATCTATGAGCCAAAAAATAAAAAATATATATTATCATAACTTTATAACTATTTGCAAAGATTCATATCACTGAAAATAATATAGATATAATAAATATGTCTGAACATCGTGGTAATTTTACTTATACAATCATATTCATTATTCACAGAAATGTCACCAAAGATCAAGCAAAACGTCCAACGAGTGAGGCAGCAATTTGTTTAGGCATTAACCTCTTGCTCTTTGCTTCATTCACGAACACTTTGCCTTCGGGAAAATTATTGTCTAAGTGCAGTTTAATTAGATAAGTCATTGCAAAACAATGGGTAATTGTTTAATCAAGATCATGCTTGATTTTAATGGCATCATCTGCAGGTGTAGCGCAAATCATTAATTAGCTCAGGTGTGCGAAACAATAACGGTCTTTATTACAAGTCGATAATTTATAAACAGCACTTGAGAACTTCACATGATGTTTATTATTTGTAATAAAACGATTTGGTTACTTTTTGGCAATTTTGAGATATTGAGAATGATGACGTGAAAAAAAAATTATGCTGCTAATTATAATTAAATGTAAACACTCGTTCCTGTTTTATCAAGGTTTAAAAACAACATTTTTGTACATAAATAAAAAATATATCTTTAAGATGAGGAAATCGGTTTCAGGTTATAGAGAGTATCGATTTGAGTGCATTAACTGATCGATTCCATTGATCGAAAAAAATGAGTCGGTTTATTTTAAATACAGTAATACCCCGCTTTACGCGACCCCCTTATGCGCGGTTTCACTATAAAATGCCGTGCATTACGCGAATTTCTTATTTAAAGAATGTGTATGAACATAATGTAGTCATTGACTAATTAAAAACAGCGTTGGGTGTTATGAACGTATTTTACAAGAACGTAAAAGAAACGCTACCTAAAAGGCAATAGATGTATTTTTCAGTAAAAAATAACATGTAATACTGCATAAAGTGTTCTTAGAATTAAAGTGATTGATTCAAATGAAGTTTTGACTATGTTTGTATTATATGTTTAATCGTAAACCCCGATATACGCAAATTTCACTCAACGCGATTTTTTCCGAAACGTATCCCTTGCGTAAAGCGGGGTATTACTGTATAGTGTATAGCAATAATCCCACTACTAGTTGCACCATTTTCCTGTAGTTTCCGGGCAAAGATTACGCATGTACGTGCTCTGTTATGTATGTAGAGCTTATACAGAATAATTCTGCGTGGAGCATAAGCCGTAATTGTTTAATGGGAGCGGCACCGGCGCACTCGGCCGACAAAAGTGCACGGCCGCAAAGGGTTGCCCGCCATGTATACTACATGAGGGCGGAGGGCGGCCGGAGGGGTTCAAGCGAGCCGAGGGACACTGAGTGATTGAACGGCACGAATTATGGACTCCTTTATGGCCAAGCCTTTTGTTTTATATATAAATATTAGTTTGGTTAGCATGTCAACAAAATTTGAATGGTTCAGATAAGTGCAGTAATCGATAACGAGTGAGAAAAGGTAAGCCGGCAGACTTTGGAGGCATGTGTAATAAATACATAAAATACACCTTATTTTATTTGTCACTGTATGGGCGTGTGTTTGAATCAAAAGTAAGTGCATGAGTAACATATAATACATAAGTGAAAACTCTGAATTCTTTACTGAAACATTGTTTAAAATACTAGCAATTTTCTACATTTAAGGTCAACACGAAAGGTCGACTGTTTGTAGAAAATACAAGTTTAAATTTTCATTAAAATAATGCGCAATCGAAGCAAAAGTACATCACGACATCATAGTGAGTGGTCGGGGAGGAAGCAACAACCATTAAAGCCCCCCGCCCCCCACAATTAGTCCAGCCGTTAATATTGTATGAAGGGGTGTTTAGCGGAGCTTACCGCCCGGAAAACCACCCGACACCGCGCTGACCATTTTCAGATATTCAAATACCTACGAGGTGATAAACTTTAGGGTACATTGCATTTCGAAAATCACTATTTATTTTTAATATGATAATTTATTTAAGATATAACATTCATAATACTTGTTTGTAAAAAAACTACGTTAATAGTGTCATACAATTGCTTATATGTACAAATGAAAGCCATGGTATTTCAGTTTGCCTTATAATAGTTTCTAGCGCACTATTTCCAGTTTCCTCGAAGAAACCCTTAAACGAAAATATTTTTTTATTATACGACCATTGTTTCTTTGTATTTGCGAGAATATTTTTCAATTTTTCAATGAAAAATATATATTTATATAATTCATAAGCTCGGCTTCAAGTTTCATTAAAAATACCTTTATAACCCACTAAATTAATCCGTGTACTCCGTAGTAAGATACGCCTTCTATTATATTTTTTCATGAGGGTTTTTCACTAAGCGCTTCCTCGTCCACCCCATCCCTTCCATTGTGACGTCATTGTTTTTGCGGTTATAATGGAGTCCTCAGTTGTGCCTTAAATTTTTAATCGAGGACCCCCCGAGTTCGGGGCTCTTTTAATCCGCGGGGGCGTTTATGTGAGAGCCTCCGAGGGTTTTGTGTTTTATTCTTTTTTTCATTTGATGCAAGCAGTGATGTGGAATGAATGAACTCAGCCTCTTTTTATATGTCATTCTTTGGGAAATATTTGGTTAAATCTTAATTTATTTTGCAGATTTTCATTAAATATTACAGCTTTTCAAAACATACCATCAGTTTTATTGAAGAAAATTAAATATTGTCGAGTAAGTTTATACGATACGTTTGATAACTTGACAAATTTAATAATACTTACAAAGCCCGTATTAAAACTAATAGATATTGAAATTGTATTTTTAAAATATAATTTTTTTTCTCGGTAGAATAAATAGCTATTGAATTTATTTTGTCTAATTATCAAAATAATATTTTCTATTGATTTTTATTTTGTATGTGCTATCAACTCCTACTTTATAATTTTGTGTCAAATTTTTAAAATTGTTTATGAATCATTTTTAGCATATACGTTGATTTTTGAACAAAAATAAGTAAAATAATTAAGAATTACGCTAAAAATGGCTTATGTTTGACTTTGTAATATTTCTCTAATGTTAATGAATAAATACTACCAAGCTCCAAAAACAAAGCGCATTATAATAATCTGCATTATGAAAGATTCAAAGCAATGCACTTAGGCGCTGTCATTGGTGAATAAATAATTAACCCCCGAGGGTGGGTTTCCATTATGATAGTCAGAAGTCTTGAGGCTTCCACTCGTGACAGAAAATATATGTAAATTGAGAAGAAATATCATAAAATAAGTGTAACATCAATTTTCTATAGCTGGCTAATATTCAGTTGGGAATTTTTGAATTCAATAGCAAATATAATATTTTTTACAACGTTTGAATATAATTATTATTTAATCTTTTTACTAACTATTTATTCGTATAAAAATAGCAATAAAGTTTATAGATATTTTAGAAGCAAAATAAAAACATTATGCTATCTCAAAATTTTCCATACAAAAAGCACAATTTGCATCCTTGAAAATATTACACACTTGCGATTATTAAAATATGCTAGCGTGTTTTAAAAACCAACAATGAAATAATTTTCTTTATGAAGATATATATTTAAATGAAGTGCTTATTTCAATAAAATCAATACTCGCTTAGGTAAGTGCTCTCACCTGTAATAACAGCGCATTTCTTATTCAATTGTGCTCACAGATTACCAAGTATTACAGACGGAGTACTCACAATCATTGTCAATTATGACAATAGCACATATCACGGAGAGCGCCTGACACCCAATAGTGACCCTTAATGAACTATTATTAATGTTTAACCCTTCGACTACCAGATACGATCGTCGCATCCGCGGACCACGGCCAAATTGGTCGAGAATTACACATACACCAGGATATACCTGACGGCGCAGTCAGTGTTGCTAAATCAATTCATGGTGAAATATTATTAAAAACTTATTTTCTGACAGTATGATATAAGATAAATCGTACACACATGGAAAATTTTGTAGCGTAAAAACTATTATAGTGAATTTATGCTCATAAATGTATGAGTATGTATTGTTTCAAAGTAAAGCGCTGAAAAATCACGATATTTTGAGTGTTTGTTTTTTATTAATTTTTTTTTATATGAACACTTTCAAATTAAGTTTTGGTCTTTATTGAAACAAAGATCGCAGGGTCCGAATGATCCACAATGCGATCCCAGCGAGGTGGCACCGCTGGGCAGCGCAGCCAGCCGACTCCCCGCGGCGAGGGTTATGCGCACTCGACTTGTAGATCCTATCGATCTTTGATTTAATGAAATCCAACATCACGGAGTCCGTTTTTACCCCGGCCGGTCGCGCACAGGTTAGGCTATTGTCACGTCATTTCGATTACGGCATGGCGCTGGGCTTGTCGAGGAACTGCCTCGATTCCGTGCATGCCTGAGCGCGACCATCCCGGCCATTATCTTATTATAAATGATACGCGGGTGTTTTACGATTTTCGACTTCGTGTGTTCGTATCATTAATTTATAGACTACCAACTACCCAGCAACATTTCTTAAGAACAAAAATGACACCGTGATTTCTACTTTTGGAAATATACGTAAACAATACAAAAACGATCTTAAAGCCATGAACTAATAAGCAAGGTGTGACTATAACTATAACATTAATATACCACAAATCAACCAGACTTGATTTTGAAGATGACTTTAACTTTACTATAACAGAGTCAAAATGGCGCCAATAACTTCGCGACAAACCGCTGACCCATTGTACGCATTCTCACACATTTATTACGGCACAGTGGAACACAAAAAAAACTGTTTGTTTTCGACATTGTCACATTACTGTCCTTTAAATAAACATAAATATATTACAAAGGACACAATCGCGGGATAACTGATGGCCACTTTTGTTCTGATGCGGGCCGCTGGTCCCCGACTGACTCCTGAGGTCCTCGTGAAAAAACTGGGACATCCTTACACCTTTTTTTAATAGTCCCTTCAGGGTTATTGTGTCCTTAAGTCGGTAATAAAGCGATTTAACCTTTTCATCTCGCCTGCCTTTTATATCCGCCGTGAATAATCAGAAGGATCCTGATTATATTATATCTCACCATATACCATTAAATAATGATACTACTGGGTTTCATAGTTTATAGGATTTTGGATGAGAATACTTGCCGATTTCTGCTAAATAATATTTAATGTTGAAACATTTTGATTAAAATAGTATTAATATAAATACTCGGTGGTCGAGAATGATGTCTTGTAAGGTAAGGCGATTAAACTTTTCTTCTCTACAAATTTTTTTTTTAAACCATAACAGTTCACATTTAAATAAGTAGATTAAAAATATTTAATTATGTTAAAAATACAAAATTTTTAGACACATTCAGAAAACAACTGAATTAAAATATTTTGTAAAACATGCTTTTATCTATTGTGATATTAATCTACCCCAATGAAGGGGCGATGAACGAAACAACTCACAATTGATTACACTTTAAGAAGGAAAATTGTTTATTTTATCAAGAGTCCTAAAAATATATGCTGCAATAGTAGCAATTTTTTTACTCTACCTTCCGGTTATTGATTTTTTCAATTTAATATTCTACAACATCACGGCATACACTAGAAATATTAACCGTCGATTTTGCAAATCACTTTCAAAAACCGTTTGCGCCGAGTGTTGCCGACAGCAATTCAATTTCCTCCACCGCGTCCGAAATTACAACGGTCATCCGCAGGCGCGGGTAGAGTGTTTACTATAATAAATGGTCAGACATCAATACAACCAGTTTCCTTTGTCGCGACCCCCGAAAAAGGAAGGAAGATCCGAAACCTGTATGCGGCGATTAAGCCGGGACTTATGCAAAGCGAAGGCTCCAGTCTAGGCCCCATTGTGCCCCGAGACTCGTTCGGCGTGTGATTCTCGAGGGTCAAAACTCGCACGCGAAGTGGCTTTGTACCCAACCCTGAACGGATGTACCCCGAATAGCGGCTTCTCGGCTTGTTACAGTACGAGATATTTTAAAATCGATACTTAAGGATAATTCGATAATTTTAGGTCTTGTCGCACAAATTTACAAAGCTCATGCAAAAATGATATCCACCGATGTATGTTCGTAGGTTTTAGTATCTACTGTAAGTCGATGATTTTGGTTCATAGATCACTGCTTGAAGTTTGCTGTTCTCTAATGTTTCGGCTCCCGTAATATCCCTTATCAAATGAAGATTTTTGGTGGAATATTCAGGTTTGTAAAATAAGAAAGTATACATTTTGATATTAAGGCAAAATAGGGTACACGGCTCGATTTGCGTCAAGTCTGGACCCCAATGCGACGTAACCCCGGGGTGATCTCGTGTATAACTGTGATATGATAATAATACGAGAATCCCCGGTCCAGAGGTGGTGAGTATTTGCTTAGGCGAGGTGATGACTTGATAGGTCAGTCAAAGGTCAAACGGTGATTCGAGGGGATGGTCCGAGTCATTGTAGCACAGCTTCCTTGGTGAGCAAGTTTTTTAGAATGCGGAAGCTTTTACGTATTATAAAACATAATTTATTATAAATTCTATAGGAGGGTATGAAACCGGATATAAAAATGCAAATTGTAAAATGTACTAATAATTATATTTTTTATATAAAATTTTAACGTCTGTATTCTATCTGCACAATGAAAATAAGTGGTTGAAATTCATAGTTAGTAAGTTACAATAATATTCAAATAAAATAATTGATATTTAATATATCAAATATTGAAAATATAAATACTTTCCGTTATTAGATTGTTGTTTATTTCTTTATTTTTTTTTTCAATATATCTAGACATGCATAGTGTAATGTTTAATTATACATACTCTCACAACAAATTTAAAAAAAAACACTGAAAACCGTTGGTTTTTTTTAAATATTTTATCCTATGTTTTTGCAAATACGAAATTTTTTAAATGTTTTATTTTATTTAATTAAGGCATTAGAGCCCACAAACTACCTTCTGATAGATCAAAAATTCGAATTGAATATATTTAGTTTAATAATGAAGCACAGTATTTTTTCACAACGTCGACTGAACGACATTCATAAATAAAATACTAAAAAAGTATAGTAGGTCCGCGCTATCAGCTTTATCACAATAAAAAAACTATTATGGTAGAGTAACTACGTGAGAACAAAATATTAATACCAACTCCTCCGAACGTGTTCATCTTCTCAGAGCTTCCCGTGAATTTAGGCCTAGATAAGGCCCACCCGTGAAGCCTTGATTCTCGACAGATATTTTTTATATATATTTAAATTATCTTATCTCTGAATAATTCTTACTGGGTATGCTTATTTAAAAAAAAACTACAGCATTTAAAAGCAGCCTACACATTTTGTGTTACGATCGACGACTTAGCGATAGTTAAATAATTTTCGGAAAAACTATAATATCATCAAATATAAAAGATACATTTGAATAGTTTTCGTTTACTTGTTTTTTGTGTTTAATGTGTATAGGCTACTAAGGAAGTATTTGGTGGAAAATAATATATAAAAACTATTCCAAAAATCTTCAACATTGATTGATTGAACAGAAATAAATATTTACACAGAATGTTTTGAGGGGCCGTAAAAATTAAGTTTGATTTTATCAGACATAAAAAAATAAATTAAAATGAAATGTGAACCGAGTGTCAGTTGGTTTAAAATATTCCTGTTGAATTTCGTCCGCACAAAGGTGTCCATTCTTTCCATGTTTGCACACATAATAAATCATTATTGTGCACACATGGGCAAGCCAGGGTACCGGAGTAGAGGGACTCACCTTGTCTCGTTTCTTTTGTGTGAATATACATTATTTCGTAGCACACCTGAAGGCAGACCATCGAAACCAGACATATGATTATAATTTTTAAAAATAATTTTATACAATTTATTAACTGTCGCTATTTCAGTTATTTTATTGTGTGTCAAACCATCACAAATATTAGATTATTCGGTTTCTTAGTTGTTGAGCTGCTTAAAGTTCTTTGTGCTGGTACCATTTTCAAAGATTTATGGTGGTCCTAGAAGTCAGACATTTCAGTCGGAGGACAAAAACTTCAAGCAGCTCAACACTCAAGAAACCAAAGCATCTAATAAAAACAGCTTGTTGAACCTATGAACACACCTATTTTAAGTAAATAGCGTATTTTTCGAAGGTTTTGTAATGGCGTCATTATTAAGGCTTGAGTGCTGATACTAACACATTGTCAGATCCCAACAGATTATGATGGGTATTTTGGATAGACATATTTTGTCTCTATATATTATAAAGCATGTTAAAAAAAATATTTACAGAAATATATAATTTCCTTGCTATTTTGTATAAAGTATCTTATTTATGGATTTTCAGAAAAAAAAACTCTTATAAGGGTGTTTTGAATTATTCTTCACGTTTTCTCCACCTGCCCCGCCCATGCAGTCGCGTCCCGGGAAGAACACCCTCCCGGGTCTGAACTGCCGCCCCCGCCTCTGCCCCAGCCCCCGCCCCGTTTAATCAACCCGAAGACTAAGTAGTCGCAAAAACACACAATAGGCGAATAACGAACAGACATGAACTGGAAAACCGCCCAAGGAAATATAGATTTTTAGAATCTTGAAGGAATGAAATCACGGTGCTGTAGGGAGTTAACTCCCTGCTGAGAAAACTCAAAGAAATAATCAGATTTGAATCGTACCTTCTGTACCATATATATACTATAAATATACAAGCTATGAATATATCGTTGTTCAGTAGTAAGTACGCTACGTGAAACAATAAATTATTTTAAAAAAAAAATTACTCTGAATTATCTTCGGTTCGTTTGAGCTTAAAATATGCAAGACAATATCTAAATCTGATTAATTTGTATATGTCATTGTTTCTTTCACTAGCTTGTGCCGTGGTTTATTCATAATTAACAATAAATATTAAATGTATAATTATTTTCTGTACAGTCCGCATACGAGCAAGTCTTGTGAACACATTCAAGTGTGTGGCGCCCCTATTGTGGAGGTAGCCTCGCCTCGACTCCGTTCCCAAAGCACTTTGTTGATAAAAGTGACTCGTTTCAAAGCAATGACTTATTTTCCTATTACAACAGCAGAGGACAAACAATAAATATGCTGTGGGCGAAGAACACGATATGGAACTGTAACTGTAATACTGAAGATAGAAGACCTCTTTTTATTATTCACGTAATAACTGTAATCAAACCTGTCCTATTTTTTTGACATTATTTATTTTTGAAACTCAATAAACGGCAACCATTATAATAATAAGAGTTAAAAAATATAAAATTGTTTTTTGTATTTGTCTCAGATGACTCGAGCAAAGGAAATTTTAAAACATTGAGTTCAGTATGAGTTCATGACTACAAGCATAATTTTCAGATATACAAGCGATAATAAATGCAACAGTTTTTTTTATTTAAAAAAAAAAACAGTTATTTTTGAGTTCATGAAAAATTTGTGCTTTATACCTGACCTGGAAAAACCACAGTGGATCTGCTATCCACTACATTACAAATACTTTGTTTTTGGTTATTATACTCTGTTTATTTTATTTAGGTTCGGCTCCGGTACTGGAACCTTCTATAGAGATTTACCGGAAAGACAAAAAAATGCAGCATAACACCCAATTTTTTTTATAATAACAAAGATTGCCAAAACTTACGAACACTAGATAATTATGAGGTTAACGCAATTTCTATAGTGTTTTTCATGTTTTAATAGTATAATGTTTCCGAAATGAAATGTTACAGAAATATCAACGAAGACAGACTGGTTTCATATAATTTTTCAGGGATAGAGTTTAAAATGGTTTAATTTACTAAATTCAACTTGCAATATAACCTACGTTCTAGCATCTCCATAAGGCTACGTAATAGTAATGAGTAAGGGTAGTTAAGTTGACAGTAAAGCAGAGTTCTGTACAAAGGTCTGAGGCATCGTATCGCGCCCAATGAACCCTGGGGTTATTGTACCAACAGCAGTAACTGAAAAACCACCCCGTTAGATTTTATTATTTATCATTTGTCATTTAATGCTTTGAGGACTTTAAACTACACAGAAGAGAGCCAGGCAAGCCAAAAAAAAATTAGAGTCAATCATGATTGAGTCAGTACTGTTGCATTTCCAACTATTTTTCAAAACCAAATTTTTACAAATATTAACATTTTGAATGAAAATATTGGAATTCAGCTTTCAGCATTATATTAAGCTCTAAAGAATTAAAAATACGAAAAAGATTATAATAAATATTAAAAAGTACTATCCTTTTACAGTGAACTCAACAAGGCCTCAAATACCCTTCAAAAGGAAAGTAATCATAACCATGAGGCATAATAAATATATTGAAAAATCCTTTGCGGCGGATGGGCGGGCGCTGTGCTTTGTGCTGCGCTCCCCTATGGAATAAAAAGCCCGCCCATCGATTGTACACATAATCCCACAAAAACACTGCGCCCATATCGGCCCGATATCGGAACATATTTTTTGTATGTAAATACGAGTTTATTCACAATATTTGATGGTGCGTGCCGGGCTGGGGTGTGCGCCACAAAGCCGGAGCCCGGTGGGCGGCGAACCTCAATCCACAACCCAATGGCTTTTTCTGCTCTAATTGGTCTGATTTCATTAATGAAATATTGATAAATCATTTAAGAACAGCCAACACAAAAACATAAAAATCGACTTCAAGGCTTTGTATGAAACAAAAAAATTACAAGGCATAATCTGAACTGCGCTGAGAGCACCCGAAGCGGAGAGATAGCGCAAACTTCGAACCGAGATTCTCGGCGAAGAATTCGCTAAATATGAAATGAATATACCTCCTCGAGTCTGAAGGTCTCCCGGCATAATGAGCAGGTAGCATATTCCGCGAGCAGTTGGAGATAACATTGTACAACAAAAGCACGAGGAGCGGGGACGGCTCCTTGTAAATTCGCTTTATTAGAAGGGAAGGTGCTCGGCGAGGTATAATGGGAGAGCAGAACAGCGGCGCGCATGAACCGGGATCCTCCTTCGCTCACTGTCAACACGCTGATATAAGCCGCCCAGTGGCGGCGGGAGCTCCAATTTATACTAAATTTAAATTCAATATTTCTATTTAAAGTACTTGGCGGAGCTCCATTTTGATATTTACTATTAAAAAAAATATTTTTAGTGATTTTTCAGGTGATACATTTATTTTACGCTAACTTCCTATGTTGATATTTTAAAGCAGACTTTTTTTTTATAAAAATGCATCAAAACAAAATAAAATTTGCAAAATCACCAAACATACTCACTTTTAAATAAAAAAAATATATATAGTTTACTGGTGTAATAATAAGACATCAGCAACTGACTTATATAATGGCGTTTTTTTCATAAGCCACCACTAGAAAAAAGGAGTCTAGGATCATTGTCTAGTTTTTTTATTGTTATTTTTTTAAGTTATTAACACAAGATTAGCCCAAGATTTTATGTATACCTATATTGCCCAAAAGCAGTCAAAATGACTGTTTTTGGGCAATATAGATATAACACATATTTATATATACCGGAAATGAAGGATGTGGAGGTAAATTTAATTATTAATAAACGCATTTATATGTTGTAGAAAAAGTCATAAAATTTTAAGAAATTATGTATATAAATACATAATATTTTTTCTAATTGAAATTCAAAAGCAGTCAAAATGACTTCTTTGGGCAATCTAGTGTTAAAACGAGAAAAGTTGCAAAGTAGTTTTTAAAAAAAAATGTTTTTGGAAGAAAATTGTGTTGATTTTCAGAACATAGTCCATAGTTTCAGTAAAACTAAAAGCTTAGAATACGGTGGGTATTTATTGTATAAAGTTACTGCATTATTTGAGTTTATGTATAGCACGTTCTTTAGCTCTATACATATAAAAATAAGACTATTAAAAGGGAGATTATTATAGAGGATATGTATATATACATTTTTATGAAAAAATACATTTCTAACAACAATATGTACAAGTACGATGGAAAAATTAAATAAATTGACTTGGGGGCGCAGGCTCGCCGCCCTTGGTATCTTCAAGCTGCTTTTAAGTACTTCAGCCGGGACTTGAACAAACGCGATTTCAAACAAACTTTTATGAACAAAGTTTTCTGTTTTAGCTTTTATGGGCGTCTCTTCTATGTGCTCAAAGATTCCCGTACAGCAGGCCGCCGCTGTCTCAGCAGGGAAATCACTCCGAAGTATAATAACGCCAAGCATCAATTTTAATATAAATTTTGGTATCATCGGCAGAAACGTTATTTGTTTGTAATTAACAACAAATCGTTTCAAGTTACGTTTACAAAAAAAAACCATATTATTACACTTGGAAACATTGTACAGTTGTGAATCTGCTGTGAAAGTTGTGACTCTAGCTGTTTATTTATAATGACGAAATTTTCATGACTTAATTTTTTTAATACGATTGAGTTATACTTCAATAAAATAAAAACGTAATGAAAATATTTCACATGAATTTTCAGGGTAAATTTGGTTAATCGAATCTTTATGTGGTGATTGTATTATACACGTGCATGTAGCATCACTTACTGCTACGTCTATTTTTAAAAAAATGATATCACTGTGCTGGTTTAGTGGATAGATTGTTGGTTTTTGATCGGAAAGTCTGTGGTTCGAATATCGTTTTGACAAGTGAATCCCAAATTTATATTATACCAATACAGATTATCAAAAAACCAATTGAACATAAATCTAAATTAATGCTTCAGCTACTTATCGCTATACGACAGTTGAAATTATATTTTCTTTTGCGTTGAAAGCCGCAGCGAAGTGCTTCTCAAGACGTGCCGAGTCATATTTTAATACACCTGTCTGTGCTCCAGATTACTTCCCTTAATTTTGAGGGAATTATTGTAATAACCGCCGCCTTACTGCTGTGCTCGGGGTAGGTTACCTCGGCACAAAGACCACCCCCGGCAATTGTTCCTTTTTAACGGTACAGATTTGAAACTTCTTATCGCCAAATTAAGCACCCTTAACGTCTTTAATTTTAATGTTAATTTCAAATATATATTATGTATACAAGTTCATTCATGATTCATGATAAAATATAGAAGTACGAGATATTTATTCCGTAGTACTGTATCAACTCAACTCAGTGTATTGTTTATTATGGAGGCTATTAATAAATTATAGGAAAAAAACTTTTTGGAAGTGGCTATTGTAAAGTTTTCTTCTCAGTATCAGAATCGTTTATAGAACATAGGAGATATTTATAGAGCAATGTTCTCACCTCCGAGTGCTCTGGGCGGTCGACAATAAAGCTCCCGGGTCCCGGGCGGGTGGCCGCGTCGCCAGGCGCTCGTTAAGGCGGATTGTGCACGCAGATTAAACGTGTCTGTGTCGGTACCGGATTGTTATGTGGAACTCAATGGAAATGTGCTCCACTGAGTGCGCTTTGGTCGCAGTGCAGACGAACAGGCATCTAAACTTCAGTTCGGCTAAAATATATACATAGAGTAGCAAGCCAACTAAAGCCAAAGAATGCTTTGAGCCGAATATACAATAAAGGTGAGATACAAGCCCGCGAGAAGTAAAGAGGACTTTGGATGTGTTATAGTATGAAAGAGTAAAAATACTGCGGTTTTTGCTGTCTGTTGATGAATCCAAGCCAAGATTAGAGAAATGAAATATTCAGAATGTAGATAAACATGAAAATACATTTAACGTACTCTATTTTAGCTCGATGTCAATATTTTATCAAAATCATCATTATATGATTGCTCACATTGAAATTTTAGTTATTAAATGTTTAGTTTAAAATTCAAAACACAGAATTAAGATATAAATACCATTAACAGGATAGGAACCGAGCGTCCCCGTCTTCTCGCAAAATTTACGAAAAATGCAAAACTCGCGCTAAGGAAAAGTAATTTGGATTCCAAGGGGTCACTTCAGTGGCGCCGCCTGAATGGAGCTAATCAAGGCGCATTCATGCCGAATGTAAACCAACGAGCCTCTTTGCGAGAGCCTCCCCCTCCCCTGGCCTCGCCCCCATCCCCCGCAATGGATACTTGGAGATCCTTCCGTCGTCCTTTGTGGGAAGTAACTTCTTCATCGGATTACCAGCCCCAGATATGCCGCTCGGAACTCTCTCTTGCAAAGAACTCCGTTTTAAATATGAATAAGGCATCAAAGGTGGAATACCAATGCGGACTGCGGTGTGTTTTAATTTGATTCCGTTTGTAAATTTTTAAATTCAATTTACCAATTTAATTAAATTAATTCTTTCAAATAATATAACTCGTATATTTTAATTAATAAAAAATAATTCATTAATGAATAATATCAACACGCATATATTATTGATTTTTGGGAAGACCGTCTCACAGTAATTACGATTTTGCATATTTAATTGGCATAATAAGTACGTTGGTTCACTTATAGGATATGATTTTTAAAAATTCTCACTAAGTACCAGTGACTCGTTAGTATAATTGGGAATGCACCGGCCATGTAAGCTTGGGGATGGTGGGTTCAAATCCCACACAAGTCACGATTATTTTTCTGAGAGTTTCTTTAATCATTTTTCAATATTTGAAAAAATGTACTTAATCATTTTACTCATATAAAAATATGCTATGTAGCATATTTAGTTCTGCTAGAGAGTATTTTAAATTTTTTTTGGGTTACTGTGTAAAACGTTTAGTGAACACAATATATTGCTAATATATTAAATGATTAGTAGTCAAAGTAAAATTTTATAGTAAAATGGAATAATTACACCTTGGCAGCATCACATTCGTCACCATCTTAATGCTCCTCGCGCAAACAAATCTCCGACGCATTACTATGCCGCATCTGAGGCGGCGGCGCTAATTCCACAGGACCGCCAGAATACCTGGCGTGCCATCCGACTGTGTACATTACACCATCAATCAGGTAACTGGATACAGTTTAACGGTACAATTATTCCACGTTATCCATGACGATGAATGGGGCGGGATCCTTCACGGAGGACGGGGGCTCTCGTGGCGCAGGGGTGGATTCATCAAAACCAGGGGAGGGACAATCTGCAACACCGCAGTTTACTATTAAATATTAAATATCTACGCCTAAAAGGCCCACACCCACGCTCATAGTGATGATTTGATCGATTCACACATACAAAAACCAAAAAAAAATACAAGACAATTTTGAGCAAACGACTGTTCAACCAGTACCACGTTTAAGTAAACTTTAAATATATTATATACAAATAATATAAAACAGTTTTAATGAATACTACTATCTTATTTATTATGATTTGGATTCTATGATTTCATTAACTTCGTAGTCAATAAATTAAATCAAAAGTATTCGAAAACATGTCTAGTGAAGATATTATTTTTTAATATCCAAAAGTAAGCTTTTATCAGTAGTTTTAAAAAAATATATGTATTAAAAGATATTTTCAAAGTGTGACAACCCTGGCTGCGTTAGTATCCTCACTACCCTTTCCCCCGAAGAGGTGGCGTTGTGTGCTCAGACACCCCAATTACTGGCGACTGTAATTAGCGATCCAGGTACGGCGTTACCTCACCGTTCTATATTATGAACACCCTGTATGTACACCTCACTCTACGCCTACTCAAATCATCATTCTTTCTGCTAGTTACTCAAGAATACACAAATAAACGTTATAATGACTCGCTTTATAAAATTAGTATCAGTCTGAGCAATTTAACCTCTCCATGGTGAAACGGTTAATTCGCTCACTCGCCAACTTTTAGGTCATGGGTTAAATTTAACTATGATTGTGCTATATATATACGATTTCGTATTTTATTTATTTCAAGATTCAAAGGTAATAACCAGATAAGAGTAAAATACATTAACTAACTTTTGCTTTACGCATTTGTCATTATTCTTATTTTCATAGTTATCAAAAACTGTAGACAACTAGGCGCTAGGAAAATCAAATATGAATGTTTCAACTTCTAAAGAAGTCCGATTGATGACAATTTTTTTTATTTTATAAATTCAGGATCAATTCTTATTATATAAAAATATTAGCCAAAAATAAATTAACGTGAAAGCTATTTAAATTTTTACTATTTTTGCCGGGTTAATATATTTTTTTAATAAGCTCGGTTCTAAATCTAAGCATCCCTCCCAAACTCACCCCTGTTTGTGGCTAAAAGCGGGAGAACCACGGGACGGGGTGGGCGAGTAATACGAACCGAGTTCTGATTAATTTGACGCATGCATTCGGGAATTTCCACAGACTAACTAGCTCGACATACGCACCGACTACACGCGGCTTTGTGTACCTTGGAGCCTGTTTTACAAAGGTCATATTTAATATCAACAGACTCAGTAAAAAAAAAAATATTGGACTGGTAGGCTGTATTAATTAGAACGCAAGGGTATAAATGATCTCTAGTTACACAGACAAGAATATAGGTAACCGTTATTGACTTTTGATATTAACATATTACGCTAGCATTTAGCTGTGGATACATTATTCAAGCAATCTATTTACACATGAGACGAAAGAAAAATCTGTTTCATCATTATAATTGCATAAATATACGGAAATTAAAAATCATGTATAGTTTTACTATGAAAGCAGTTTTCGATGTCATAAAGTTAAAGTTCAACAGAAAGGGTGGAGGGATTCATCTCGCTCTAAAAAACCAAGTGACATCACGGCCTGAAATTATACGGCAGAAGGGTGCCGATAATTAGGGGCCGCGCACACGTGGCGATCCCCCGGGGAGACAGATGCGACCCTGAAATTGAATATCTCTGTGGTCACCAAGGGAATAGAATGATAGAGAGGTAAAAAGCGTATTAGGTATGCCACAGATGACATCTGAGTCCATTGACTGTTTAATAATTAAATTTAATTAGTATTTTGTTCATGTAAAGTTTTTTTTAATTTAAAACACGGAATTCGCATTTATAATAAATATATTTCAAACCTGTTTAGTATTGCATGGTTTATGCAAAAATTATATATGTAATTTAGTAAATAATGTTACAAGGTGAAAATTTAATAACTAGAATCTATTTTTGAAGGGATTTCGTTGAAAAGTGTACACTCAGTGTCTAGTGGTTAGCAAAGGTATCTACGATGAGTGTTATTTAAAAATTCTTTAACAAATTCAAAACCGTTTGTCTGATAAGATTCTTTGTAAGTTTCCTGTATTTACAATTTACATGGCAGATTTCGTTGGTTTTTTTTTCGTTTTCAAACTCTATTATTTTCTCAATTAAGTCATGAAGATCGTGATATGGGTAATAGGAGTGTGAAAAGTAGCTTCATATCGAGTTATCTTGCGACAGAGACGAATGCCTGACAATTGCGGTCTGATTCGATTACATTCGGCTCTATAGGCATCATGTGTCTGCACCCATTTACCGATAAATCATTATTTGTAAAGAAGTTAAATGTATGCTGTAAAGACAAAAACCGGAAACTGCGCTCAACGCTGATGCATATCAAGGGTGTGAACAAAATAACTACAAACTGCATTGTTATAAAATATCATTTGTCAAATAAATACTCCTTCACAGCTTATTGGCCTCAGCTGATATAATGTATAATGAACAAAATATTAGAAACATAACTCTGCTGTAACCAAAAGTGGTTATCTTCCCATCCTCGTTTGCATATAAAACTTGTATAGCCTCCGCACATGGAGTGGTATTCATGAGACACAATTGCATTAAACTTTCAGTCCGAGTGTAACTGCCCTTCCACACCCCAATTTGCATGCGTAATTTTGAGTTTCGTACCTCATCAGCTCGTACGGGATGGAACCACCACCCTGTACATGTCTGACAATTAAAACTAAAAAAAAATAATAGTAATATTTCAAAAGAGGTATCGAAAATCTTCAACGTTAAATATTTATTATTACTAAGCATAAAAATATAAATAATCCATAAATTAGTATTTTTGAATCGAAAGCATGCCTATATTAGATTTGGGTTTTCAATATATACCAATTTTTATGGTCTGTGATAATTCATGCAAGAAACATAACAAGGCTTAAACTTATCATAGTTTAGTGAAATACAACATTTTGGTTGACTATGGTTTTTTTAAACTGATTTAAATAAATATGTTTTTTTATTATGATAAAGGTAACTTTGTATTCTTTCTTCACTTTGAGTATATTATATTTTTTTCATGACTAGTTTCGGTCATCTTCACTTGGTCATCATCAGATGCATAACTAAACTGTTTCAGTTCAGTTTAGTTATGCATCTGACCATTTCAACCAATCAAATGCCTTGTCCCTCAACAAGAATATGATTTTTTTTTCGAATTATTTTTTAATATATTTCTTAATCAATGCACTTTCGCAGATAGTCATGCCCGAGCTAGGACCTGAGATGGAGATCGTGCTTTCCCATTTCCAAACAGCAGCCACTGGGCCACTGTCGATACAACCGATAGCGGCCAAAGGTAATAAATCCCCTCGACCTTTGCCTTGCCCGGGAAGGTTAAGAGCGTTTATTCAAAACCTAAATATACCACAGCTAAAGTTTACTGCTCTTTAAAAATATATTTTTTTAACCACCTATGTCGTATTTATTTTCTATAAATATGATAAAAACTCCTTAGAATACTAAATGAATTTAATTGTCATGACCAGAATTTATGAGTGCGTGGTTTGAACATAACTTACAGGTATTTTTTTTAGTAAAAATAGAAAGATTGGTAGACGAGCTACCAAGCAGAAGTGATTAGAGGTAACTGCAAAACTTGCATTTTTAAAGAAGTTTTCATCCCTCTAAAGCTGAACATTAATATATCAGTTACTATATTGTAACGATTGTTATATCAAAATGAAAATTTTATTTAAACATAAATATAATGATAAATAATTGAAATGCAATTTTTGTTGTTTTTATCAAAAATAATTAAGTATCTATTTTTTAATTTTTTTTACATTAAAGGCAGTGAAATTTCAGGACACTTATAATTGATTATAGCTTATTTTATCAAATACCCTTACCACAAGATATCCGATATTGGTAACGGTGCACAGCAAAATTTTATGCAATTAAAATGAGAAGAAAAATTCGTCACATTGATTATATCTAATATAATCGCATTTAATATATAAAATTAGTTGATTATGCTTCCTGTAAAGAGTGCATATCCAAACCAAAATTTCATTCAATGAAAGCGCGGAAAAAATTACATGAGTTCCTGCGTACGGGCCGCGCAGACTTTAATTTCCGACAGGGATAATGATGCATAGCAAAACTTCATACAACAAAAGCAGGGAGAAGAATTCGGCATATTTGAAGGCATTAATATCTCCCGATGGGTCCGCCTCATAAATCCACCGCAACCCTTGTCAGGGTGTAGTAATTCCTGCCGTTACACCCCGCGCCGGACTATCCGCTGATCGCCGTGGGAACAACCTCCGCCCCGACCTGCTCGGCTTCCTGACCGCTGGTCACTGCAATGCCTCGAGTGTGCGCTGCGAAGGAACTCACCTTTGAATAGGGTGACCATTACTTCCGAAAAAAAAAAAAAAAAAAAACGGGACACAAACGTTTTTGGAGACATGAATTTCAATATTTTTGACAGACACAATACTCTCTCAAAACTAGAACCGACTTCTTCCTCACATTTTTTTATTCATGTATAATATGAATATTTTTGATTACTTGGTGAAAGTCCATTTTAATATATTAAGTAAAATACTTGAGTGATTTTTCCATGTGCTAATTTTTATTGGTGACCGGTTTCGGTGATCTTTCTGGACACCAATAAAAATTAACATGTGATAAAATCACTCAAGTATTATATTTGAAATATTTACATATTAGTAGTGAGTTATTATAAAAGTTGTTTTGATATGAAGAAAGCTAAAAAAAATATATAAGTATTTATTTGCGTTTTATTCTTACGAGCAAAAAGGCAGTAAAATCTTAATAAAAATTATCAAAATATTTTTTTATACTATCCAAACTCAAAATATGCTGCGATTGTTAATTTCATAAGTATTTATAATAGCCTATAATAATAATTTATAGCCTGTATGGACTGCAGGCCACTGGCATCTATAGTATATATATATATTTATTAAATATCTAAAATTAAGCTCTATCAATCCCTATATTTTTTGTTTTATCTGCTATATACTCAAGAAATTACTAATATTTTAAATAAAATATTAAAATGGAATCCCACCAAGCACTCTCTGTCAAATGTATTGAATAATGAAAACTAAGCCTTGCTTTATGAAGTCTTTGAAAAGTGAAAGCGCTGAATGCAAAAGTATTTAGTAATCTCATATTTGGCTAAGCATAATTTTAATAAATTATATTGGAAAGTAGAAATCGTAAATAGCAGAACAGCCCTGCTACGTATAGGATTTCTGGTCACCATAGCTTTGGGTCACAAAGGCAGCTCACCTAGCTGGGGTCGCGCCTAGGACAATGGCAAACAAGCTAAATATACACTGCTTATTTTGCAAACTGCTCATTGTTGTCAGGGCGAGTCCATTCACTGGGGGTGTCTTCTGGTGCCTGTTGTGTCCGGCTCCGAAGTGACCTGCGCCAGGAGCAAGGAGGCTTTGGGACGCATTGTGCTTTTAATTTACCCCCGTGTGTTTGTTGCTGCCCTTGCGGTCAGCGTCCATTGAGAGGTGTCTTGTAAGGTATTTAAGGATGCAATTTATGGACTCTGCGGATTTCGATGTCCGACCGTTTTGTTATTCCGGTGAACTAAACAGATGCGTTTTGAGGATCTAAAGAATAGGGTTCTTGTGGGAAGATGGCGTGTATTGTAACTGTTCTTTTGAATATCGATCGAAACTAGACAGACGTGAAAATCTAATTGTATAAATTAAAGTATTTTCAAGATAGCGTTCTACACTTAACACACCTTCAGTAAAAAAAATTCAATTTATTTAATTAAGTTATATGTTAATTTAGAATTGAAAAACCCGAGAAAAGACGCCAAAAGTCGTCTATTTATTTTAGCAACTATGTACTCTGGTTTCGTGATTTCGTGGAGCTCTACCTGTGTGCATTTTATGAGGAATTTTCTCGTGTGAATCGATTACCAAATATCATAAACTACATACAATAAACACCTGATGTCAAAAAAAGCTCATCTATTAAATATTTTATTGCCATGGACGTTTTAGGTTTTTAATTAAATATATAAACACAGATATTCAAGAAATAAAAATATACGTATATAACTTATTTTTAATAAAAATAAAAATAATTAGTTTTTTGCAAATAAATACAGTATGCTTATAAAAAAATTATATATTATAAAATACTTTTATTCGGTAGCGCGTCCTGTCAACGTTTCTATGTATAAAGCCAGGTAAAAGGTTTTCATAATAGAATATTGCATCGTACAAAAGATTACTATGCAAAAAGGAATATTCTTTGGATGTCCTCAAATTTTGTAGCAGCATGTTATAAAAATATCCACTACAGAACTTTTATTGTAATGAATTTAAAATTTAATAAAATTTGTACGAATAATTATTTCTAAAGAGATATGTTTTTTTACAGCAGCCACTACCGAATTTACAATAATGCTACAAGGAAATTTTGTAAACGTTTAATATTTTTGGAAAGTTATTATTTGGATTCAACAATAAAAACACTTCTTTAAATGGACACGGCCTAAAATTCAAAAAATACATTTAATATATCAAATAAAAATAAATAGGCAAAAAGCACGTTAGATTTTTCATGTTTATTGCAAAGAAATCGATAATTTAATAGTGAATTACAAATATTTTTAAAAAGTTACAGTTTTGAACAGTTGATGACGTGATCAATATAAAACACATATTGAATGTAGCATGTTTTGTATATGAAATAATTATGAGTTTTCTCGTTGTTGCAAATACTGAATCTACAATGGGTTAAAAACACACCGAGCAAGTATAATAAAATTGTTTCTATAGTTTGCTAAAAATATACTGTGTAGGTATTTAACATGTTAGATTCACTATACCGAACACAAATTCACTTTACTCGCAAGAAACTAGTTGTGGAAGAAAAGATAAAGCATCCACACTCCCGACTTGGCGGAGCGTAAACTATACCAGACATGAATACTAAGTTTTATCAAAAACTAGGCACTCCGTCCCCTTCCGCCCCGTGCAGCCTTCGCAGGGCCTCTCCCTCTGCCCGGACGGGGGATGAAAAAATTGAATTTGGCCGCAGCTCGGAAGTATTTTGGTTATTGAAGTTTTCTGTATCGGGTCCGTGAAGAATTGATATTTTATTGCGTTCCACGTGACGAGCCGGCGGGACCGCTGGGGTGAGAACTGTGGAGCTGTGGAACTGTGGAGCTGTTCCACATCGCAAAGTCTCGGCTCAAGTTACGTCGTGCTGTTGATCTGATGGCGTTACTAGTATTGAATCGCATCAGGATATACATTATTTAACTTCATTGTAAAGCGTCATTATTGCGCTTTATTCTAGGGTGTCACCTGCTGAAACCAGGCCAAACTATCACGGGCGAGTTCTATAGACAACAATTGATGCGTTCGAAGCGAGCATTGGCAGAAAAACGGCCAGAATATGCGATCAGGCACGAGTCTGTAATTTTCCATTATGACAATGCTCGGCTACATGTTGCTAAACCGGTTAAAACATTTTTGGAAAACAGTGGATGGGAAGTTCTGCCTCACCCGCCTTATAGCCCAGACTTTGCCCCTTCCGACTACCACTTGTTTCGATCGATGCAGAATGCCCTTTCTGGAATACGCTTCACTTCTGAACAGGGTAACAAAAATTGGCTTGATTCTTTCTTGGCTTCAAAAGACGAACAGTTCTTTTGGGATGGAATCCATAATTTGCCCGAAAGATGGTAAAAAGTAGCGGCTAGCGATGGACAATACTTTGAATAGAATATATTGTACCAATTTTTTATAATAAAGCTCCGATTTCACGAAAAAAATCCTTAAAATTAATGCATACTACCAATAATATTAACCAATACTTAAATTTTGATTATTCTATTTTTACTACTGTGTTGTTACTGAATCGATTTTTGGTTGGAAGACCTCGATGTCGGAATTTTTAACTACGCGAATATGAATTTATGTTCGACGCATTAATTTTTTATACTACTTGAGCCCAAGTATAAATGCAACAATATGGTTACAGCATCTTTATTTATTTAAATTTTAAATAAACACTTCAAAATTACTAATGTGATTAGGGATATTATTTCACATATTGAAAATGATTCAAAGAAACTCTCAGAAAAATATCATCGTGACTTGTGTAAGTAGGATGATATTTTTCTGAGAGTTTATTTGAATCATTTTCAATATGTTAAATAATATGCCTAATCATATTAGTAAGTAATATAAGCCTGTAAAGGTAATTAAAACGCACTTGATTGATGTTCAATCCACAAAATAGACATATACTTTAAAATTACGTAAATTATTTGATAGTATTATTCGATAAAGTAGGTGCTTTATAAAAAGTCAAAATCACCCGTTTTTGTGTATGTTTATTTTTAAAGAACTTAAGTTGTAGATATAGTTTAATTAAATACGATAAAAAGCAGTCTTCGACAACGATTAATCATAATTAGCAAAAACACACTTCAAAAACGTCTCTCTTCATATCATGGTAAAAATTAAAGAAAACGACAAAAATTTTAATATTACGATATAAAAAACGAATTTTGAAAAAACTATGAATTAGCTAAACAAAGCATAGCTTAAATCTACTTATGCAAAATATTTTAAATAATATTCAAATTATAAATACAGTTGAATCCGCCGCTTTATATCTGTATAGATATTCTCATACTACATACATAATATAAAGTTAAACGTATTATCAAAAGGATTTTTCTCGATGAGCAAAAAATTAATAATTCTCGTTCTTTAGTAGTATCCATTTTGTTTGATTCTGTAATAAAAATCTAGCAAGAATCTTGTTTTTACAAAGCAAATTGCGTTTGGATTCCAGTCGGCCGGTCCGTTAGCCGCTCGGATCGCAGTGGGCCATCTCTCAGCGAGCGCAGCTGGCCGGCGACTAGTAGCGCACTACACTTGCGGGTTATTTAGACCCCGTGGAACCCTAGGGCTTGAGGGTCAAGGGTTCAATATCCCAGGTTACTCCTAACTGTCCGCGGGCAGGGTTGCCGCGATGCCTTGGTTGACTCGAGGTGATGACTTGAGTTTTAAAAAGCTTGAACTTGAACTTTTTTCAAAGCTCTATGTAAAATATTTTATGCAGGATTGTATTAGAAATATAGGAATTCAATACCGATTAAAAATTTTGGTTATAACGCTGCTATTTTTAGTGTATAATTATTTAAGCACCCGCCATTTTTAAAACTTATTAAAATACCTCAAGTAAATACACGAATAAGGTGTATTCAATTATTAATGATAAATAAATATCTGAATTGTTAAAAACTATCCACGAAAGGTAAATTTAGATAATAATTCAATACTCGTACCTTGGTTATAAAAAAAACGTTTTATACATATATTTTTTAAATTTGTTTACGCTATTTGAAACCGAGAGTAAGTCTTTGATTATTTTTGGAAATAAAATATATTGCATGAATAATCATAATCAATATTTATCAAAAAATAGACATATTCTAATAAATAGAAAAAAAAATTTAAAGCTATTTTATCACAATATGAACATTTAAATTGTTATATTATATTATACATGATGGTTATAATATAGCTGTTTTTCTATTGAAAACTTACTACAGAATTAATTATTGTGAAATAACGATTATGATGTAATTTTATTTGTAATCGATTGTTTTTTAATAAAAGAAAATCTACATAATTAAAGTAAAATGAATGTTGACAATTATGTTATTTTCTTTCAAAAATAAGAATGGTTTTAACTGTCTAAATCAGTTGTAAGAATTGATTTTTAATGTAAAACAGTAAAAATTGCTACCGTTTATCTAAAAAATATTCAAAAATTAAAAGGCAACCCTGCTTTCCAGATACCTCAGGCTATTTGCAAATACACGAGAACATCTCATTTCTAGTTCGATCCGCTGAATAATTCAAGCTTTGTCTTAGTTAAAGTCTATACAGCTTTACACGGCCAATCAATAAATCGATACTGCAGAAAATCAGTTAAACATTTTAATACGAAAACGGTTCTAGCTGAAATGCCGCCGATGTTAAATTACGTCCGATGATTTATCAGATAACTTTTAACGATTTATATATTAATCAATTTGAAAATTTAATGCAAGCTTATAATTGGTATATACAATATGTTATTTACTGTAAAATTATAGCATCATAGATAATGCCGAAAAGATTAATAAGAACATTTTTTTCTTTATAATATATATATCAAACAGGATTCCAATTGGTATTGAACCGGTGTTTATAAATGTTGATTTATTTTTATATGAATAATATTAATTATATATTTTTTTTTAATAAATAGCAATCACTTATAAGTGTTACGTTGACTTCCCTGATAGTATGAGATAGAGATGCTTTGATGAAAAAAAAATTTTTGTACAAAAAATGCGTTAGTGATTTGAGTGAGTGGAGGCACTTGGAGACGAAGAATTCATCCTGGTCGGAGACGAGCGCAGCCAGGAGTCTCCAGTAACGAGCAGAGGTACTCACCTCGGCGGAGGCTATCGGGGGGCGAGGCTCCGATACGGCACCGGCCGGCAGATCAACGACCCGCTGACCTTTCTGGAACCACCTACTCCCCGCGGGCGGGGGGCGCGGCCAACCAGCGGCACGGGGGCCTGGAACATAAATAACCACCAAATTATTACATTACTGCGACAGCATAAATATAAACACACAATTAACACACATGCCCTAATTAAATTAATTTTTTTCAATTTTATATCATTCTATTCCAAAAACCTATAATGCATATATTGCTTACCAAAACTATTGACATTCAAAATAAAAAAAATTGAAAATGCTTGTGACTTAAAATACTACTTTGAAGAAAAAATAATTTCAATGTAAAAATAAAAAAAGTAACCCTTCACATACTTCATCAATTATTCGCGTATTTAGAACTTCAAAAACGATCAATTTTATAAATTTGACGGAATTTCAATTTCAGGAATTCAGGAATTTCTATGTTCGGTTGTATTATACGTACAGTGTAAGTGCTTAATAATGATTTGATATGTTGTTCGTGGTTGTTTCCTGTTAGATTGGTTGGCCAGACCCGCCTGCTGTGCAGCGGCCGTGCCTGGTGTGAGATTCCTCCGGATTGTCCCTCGGTACCGAGCCCAGAGCGCGGAGCAGCGGCCTGCGAACTGCCCGCTTCCCATAAGCCCCACACCCCCCGGCCCACTGGACGCCGAGCCGAGGTGTCATGGTTTCATATTGTTAACGGTTCTTGTACCTTCTATGTATTATATTATAATACCTGTGATCATATTATATCGACCAGTGAACCCCACACCATCGTAACTGGCAAAAATTTATGCGATGTCTAGTGTATACAATGTGTGGCATTTGGATACAACTCAAACTTGTCTAATACTTTAAATTGATAGTTTCGTATCAAAACTAAGTTATCTTATTAAAAAAATATAAAATATTTTTAAAAAAGACTAACCACTTATAATTTTTTTTGCTTAAAGCACGTTGATTATATTTAACAGTTATCTTAGCAAAATATATAAAATTCTTGAGATTACACTATTCTTTGTACATTTACTATGAAAATGTATTTTTATAGCAACGCAAAGCCAATACTTTTTTTGCTGTATAAATATTTAAAAACCAGACATTTATTTAAAAAAATTATTTAAATATATTTAACAAAAAGGTTATTTCACAAAAAAAACTATAATTGGTTCTATGTTGTTTTTTTAAAATGAATCAAGAACTTATTTTTAGCTATAAACGACTCATTTGACACTTTAAAAATATTTTTGCATAAGAAAATACTAATTACATAATGATTACAATAATCAAGTAGTACTATGCTATTGCGTGAGACCGAAACGCCGGAATTCTCAAAAAAACAACGGAAGATTACTTATAAAAACAACGACTGCCAAAATGTATAAATATATTTATTAAATAAATTGAGTTTGGTATTGTTTAAAAAAATATTTAACTAGCCATTTTGATTGTGAATATTATTGCGCTTATGTTGGTTTAGCGGATATAGTAAGGCGTGCGTGGATTTCTGTCTCGATTGAGTTCTATGATTGGCATGACACCCATCCTGAGAATGTACGAAACTATATGCAATTAGTTTAGTTTAATACTATATTAAAAATAGCATATAATACTATTAAGTATTGGTTTTGCCTGTCAAACAATAAAATTAAAAATATGATACAGCCATAGCAGGTGTCCAGTACACAATATCGCATAGCACAATAATAAATCACCATTAAATTTTTAACAATATAAAGTAGAGCAAAGGGTCTCATTGTTATAATTACAGGTGCACTTAAACACGGCAATGCAATAAAATCACTACCCCTAATGGCAGGCTGCGGTGAGGGATGTCGTGATTGGTCTGCGGCGGAAAGTTCACTTGCCGGGGAATTCCCATGGCATTGTGTGGAGGACTTCGTGACAAGCACAGGTGGCGGCTTGTCTTTTGTATTGGACTTGTATTATAAAATGACTAGTCTATGCTCAAGTCATTGTCCAGTTAATTAGACGTGTCCGAAGTATGGGAAAAATATATACCCTCGTTTAATACAGTATTGATGTATAACATATAATAAGTACTGCGCGTGTTCTGGACATTGTTAGTATGTAATTTTTCATTTATATCTAAATTCCATTTATATCAATACTTTTAATTTTAATCCATAAACGTTATTTTTTATTTAATTTTTGGTAGATTATAGTATACATAATTGGATGGAACTATCAACCAACATAAATGGGGTATAAACAAAGCATTAACAAGTACAAGCAATGTAATTATTTTGTTCTTTGGGTTTTAATCCCGGTACCGATCTATCTATTATAAAATATATTTTTTTGCTATAAAATAAACAGGAATACTTATTTTGTACACAAAATGTATGATTTAAAAATTCTCCTTCAAACTAAATCCCTTGATTTCTGATTTTCACATTTACTGCGTTTGCAAGCAAGCACATTTTTTTTATCTTGGCGGATTTGAATGTGGTTGAAAAGTCGATTTCAAATCACAACGCTTTACAGGGTGTACATCAACTGGCTGTCTATACATCAAGAGAGCGTGATATATACAGCGTGTGGAGCATACTGTAAGCACCGTGCGTGAGATGATCCTTCAGCGGCAAGTGTGATTATAACAGACAAACAAGCGGTTGGTGCAAAGCCGCCGATTAAAAATGGGACAAGGAAGGATTCTACACAAGTTTTTCCATTTCACACTGACAATTGATTACGAGGTGGGAGCAACTAGATATGACAACGTAAAGTATAAATAAATTAAAAGCAACAGCAGTATATCCGGCTAATATACTCAACTAATCCTTAAAATGGTTCATAAAATTTTTACACAATTTTAACATTGCTCAACAGCTTCAAGTTTAAGAATAAGTCGGTAAGCTGCCATATTTTTTAATAATTATAATGCTTGGTTTTTTTATAAATATAAATATTATTAAAGTGGCTTTTTCATCATATTAATATTATGTTTATTACTGCGCAATATATGAACACTTGTATGTGAAATAGTAACACCCATGACATAATTGCACCGTAACGTCCAGATAACAAACTAATCATTAAAAACAAGAATTGATAACTTACTTTTAATTTTTTTAAAAATGTTATAAAATAAAAATGAGCGTGAATGCTTCTTGCAGGCCACCATTCAATTTTCCTATTCAAACTTCAATCTTGTTTGAGCGAAACCGCTACAAAGTATTTTACTCGCGCCAGTGGCACATTCAGATCGCTCTCTTCCACCGCGCAGGGGTGCAGTCGATGTCAGTCACATTTGAGTAAAATATCATAATATATATATATATTTTAAAATTTAATATTTATTACATATAAATCAAATTACGGGTCTGTACAGAGAGTTGCCTTGTTTCTCAAAAATTGGTTAAATTACTCAAAAAACGTGTTCTCTAGCCGCTGTTTTGTTCCTGACTTATAATATTATTTTTGCATAAAAAATTTAAACATTCAAACAAAGAAAACAATACGACATAATGGGAAGCAGTGGCTTGCTGTCTCTTACACAAATTATACATATTTTTTTGGAATTATCAGTAAAATAATATTTCTGAATGTAATTATATAATTTGTATCGATATATGCAAAATCAGTAGAAATTTTTTATCATTTTTAGATTCACCTATCGGGACGGGGGATGAACAAGGGATCTCTCGGTTAAAAGTCAACAGAATAACCAAAAATCTAACAAACCGATTTACCGAATAATTAGTGTACATTAATAAATCACAGCGCTTTTTAAATATTTGTTTAAATTGTATTTAAAGTTAATTTTGTAAATATAACATTAGTTTTTTAAATCCATTTTTAAAATTTTAACTATTGTGTATTTGTGCCATTGATATCATAAATATGGATTTTTATATATTTAAAAACAAACATTTTTTGCTCTACCGAGGACCCAAAGTATTAAATAAAAATACTAGGACCATGATAAATAAATATATTTGAGCCCATCGCGACAGTTTTCCAAAACCATTTCGTCTCTGTCGCGATCCATTAAAGGGTAAAAAATACTTTGAAATGGAAATGTACCCGGAAAACACATTGCCGAGTTAAAAATTCCGATCGCGTTGTGTTGACACCCGCCAGTAGAGGGTTGATGGCTGAAGGGGTACGTGGGGTGGGATGTGTGTAAACACCACAACTGGGGACTATTAGATTATTACTTCACGATAAGGGACGATACTTGAGCCACGTGAATTGTTTCAGGTTTTTGCGTAGTTTGAATACGTAGTTATACCTAAATTAATTTTGTAAATAAATACTTAACAGCATCATAGTGCGTTGACAAGAATACTTGTTTTCTCTTCAACGGATCTCAAATTCAAATGTAGGAAGAGAGTTCACTTTTTACAAATTTTTTTCACAGTAAAACTCTCTTTCTCTGGTTTTCCTGTTCAAAAAGCAAACGTAAAAAATGTACTAACCCGAAAACAGCCTCAATTGCCTCTGAATATTTGCAAACTGCTTGATTATATAAGTAGTATCAATTTCGTGTGTAATAGATATTGAATATATATTTTGATTATTTAAAGCAAAAGTCGAAAGGAGGTGTTTATAATGTATGGTTGACTCGTGTGACGTCATCGATCAACAGCCTCCGCTATTAGAAGAGGGGCGTAAGTGCCACTTTTTCATCTGCCGGAATAATCAGGGGTTGATATAAAAGTTAATCAGGGAAGGCAAACAAGCGGTCGCCGGGCGGCTGGGGGGCCATCGGTCATGTTCAATTATAAAAGGGTAGAGGTGTCACCCGGCCTGGGGCCGCCAATCTGCCCACCACAAACACTACCAAAGCCCTTTATACCCACTAAACTTTTATTTTGCGAATGCATATTAAAAAAAATATATATATATCGCACATTTCATAAATAGATATAGTAAAAAGAATAATAAAAAGTTCATGGGTTTTGAATCTTACCCCGGTCCTGAAGCCATTTTCGGTAGTTTTACCGATGACTATAGATCAATGGCTCTCAAACTATTTTAGCCCGCGGATCCCTTTTCATAGTCAAAACTTGGCCACGGACCCCCTTTCATAGTCAAAATTTGCCTACGGACCCTGGGTGAAAAACTACATAAATTCATATTATAGACTAGTTGGTGCAAGTATCGACTATTGCGTTCCTATATTAACCTACCTGACTCACCGCGATGCCTGTTATAACTTGTATTTTATGCACCTGTTTATATTTATATTTTACTTAGGACGTAAAAATTGCTGATAATGTATTCATTGTTATTTATTTTAACTTCCATATTAATAAAATGTGTCACAATTTTTTAATTTTATATTTTACTTTGCGCGGATCCTCTGACGTTGTTCAGGGACCCTTAAATCGATTTTACTTTTCTAAGGACCCCTGAATGATCTCAGGGACCCCTTTGAGAAGCACTGCTATAGATGGTCGTAGTACCAGAATCAAACCATCAAAAGATTTCATAATCATAATGCAGAACAAAAGTCAACAAAGCATTGCGCAAGTCGTATCCGAAATTATGTCCAATAATTGCTAACGTATGTCAGAAAATTGGTAACAGCTGCAAAAAAATCAGAACGAAATCAGTTGGTGCGGCATAAAGCATGTGAATTTTAATGGGAATAATTCGCTCACGACACAGGAAGCGCGCTCCGAGGGGCGCGGCGCGCTTCCCACGCGGCGCAGGCGGCTTGGCGTCTCGCTCTGATGCACGCCCAAACCCGCCGAGCGAGAGGGACGCGAGCTGGACGCAGCCAAGGTCGCCGACGACAGGTGGGGAGGTGTGATTTTTGTGATTTTCGAGTATCGCATAATGTTACCCACACACACTATCAGTATCTAGCCGAGAGCGTCGTCTCTCCTCAGAAAAGGTTGGCGAGCCAACTTTACTAACTCCTGACTTTTGTGATTGTGAATTCGTCTTGACAGGTAAACATTTTTTTTTTTTATAGGTTTGGTACCTTGCTTGTTATGTACAAGGTTTGTCATCACAATTTGGGGAAACTTTCCAAACTAGTCAATCGAAATTGTGACATATATGGGAGTTCAAGAAGCTATCCAGTGACTTCATCAACTGTGGATGTCTCGCCACTGACTTCAGGCTCTCCAGTTGGTGTCTCTGAAGGCCAAAGATGGGGCATGAACCCACAAGGTGGATCACTGTTTGTGGAGTAATATCATCACAAGGGCATGTGTCAAGTGGAACCTGCGGAGATAACTTCTCATCACTCCATGGCCCGTTAGGAGCTGGGTTGATTCAAAGCTAATCTGGCAGGTATTCCTGTATACAGCGGCGTCCGTAACAGAATTAAAGAACATCTTTGTTACTTTCACTGATTGTCGTTCGGGGGTAGACAGTATATCCAAACAATCAGCCAACCCTCTAATAGTTAACATCCAGAAAAACCTAAAAGACAAGTGAACATTAAATTTAGTCAAAAACAATATTTTCTGATATAACACGTAGATTTATATAATTCATTGTTTGTAGGGGTTAAAAAATCACTGTATATATTTTTTTATTAAAAATGATTGCGTTAATGGCGAGGTTCGTTGGCGCTTCCTTGCACCATTGCTTCGAGCCAACTGCCCTCCACGCTTGGCCAGCTAAGCATGCATCCTCGACGTCCTCCCGATCGGCACGTGGTCAAATCCCGCACACGTGTCCGCCGCGCACCTGGGAGGAAGTCCGGGATATCAAGTATTCACGAAGAACCGCCTTTGAAGCGTCAAGTACAGAATTCCGGCTCTAATTGGAGGCCTGCGTCCTGAATTTTGACCGAGTCATGTTACACTTGGTTAAAAAATTTAATTCGTTGATTGTACTCAGTCGTTATTTGTAAGTTTTGGCAGCTGTTAATATAGTAGCTGATAACTTGTTGATCTTAATAATTTTAATCGTCAATTGACTTCCTGGTTAAAAAGCTTAAATGAGTGATACAAGAACTATCCAAAGACTCACACATGAGCAAAGTGCGGGCATAAAACTCCAATAGGCAGCACTACTTCCAGGCGAGTCCCTCGGGACCCAGAGCAATCTATATGCCGTCAGTCACTTCCCGAGCACTCGAGGCCTCCCCGCCCCGGAGGCTGTGCGGCGCTAAACTGTCGTGTAGAAGTGCCGAGCCCCATTCAATAGGGGCTGACGCAAGAAATAGATTATTTCAGTATAAATAAATCTGATGATAAACAAACGACGCATCCTGACAGCGATTCAATGACTAATTTTTATATCATATTTATTTCATAATATTTTCTCTATCATCAAAACCACGCTAAAGCTGCCAGCGGCTCTTTTTCAAAAAAGTCTTGATAGTTTTTACAGAATTTTAAAATATATATAACTTCACGAGTCAGAGTCATAATAATGTTATTTTCCTCACAAATTTTTGTATTAAACCTAATAAAGCCAAATTCTTGTATTGATTGTCAACCCGAAGGAGCCCCTGAAACAAAGACTATACATGGTTTAGTTTATTTTAAAGTGTGTAATGAATCTATAAGTATTTTTATTTCCCCTAAAAGACACAGTCAATATAACTGTGATATTAAAACCTTGCAACCTACAAGTCACTCAGTACAAGAACGCATTATGTTTAATTTGCAAACAGTAGATTAAATCCGTAAATCAAGATCCGGGCGATATCTTTTCATCCCTTAAACTTCAACCCCTCCGTCCTTAAATCTTCCCTTCGTGGTCCGGCGACCATTGTGCTGAGACAATAAGGCTGCTTCGCCATCCGGGGGCGGTTAATAAAATTATTAACGAAATAGTTTTGGGTGCGATCTTAAAGGACGTTATCAATTACAGATTACAATGACCGCAGGGCCCGGTCAGCCGCAATGCCTTTGCTATAGGGAAGCGTGTGGGCGAACAAGTGAAATTCTTGAGATATTTGAGTAATTTTCAAATATTTGAGTTGATACTAGATAATATGTGTGTAATAAATGTAAATATATATTTTCAACACGTACTTTCATGAAGCATATTGATAAATAGTTAAAATTTAATTAAGAATAAAAAGTATATAATAATACATATATTATTAGAAATTATAAGAATTTTATATTATTGATTGAATTTAAATACATAATAGCATATTTTCTTTTATTTGTATGAAGTTTTAACTTTTTACATTATTAACTCTAGTTAATATTTTTTTCAATGCCTTAATTTTTTCTTCAATATTTATATATAACTAAATCATAAATCGGAATAATGAAATAATTTAATTTTTGAAACACTCGATTACCATGATATTAATATAGTTGCTTGCTGACAGATTTTTTCAATATAGATTGTATAATTCGTTATTTATTAATTTCTTATTAGATAAATAAACCACAAAATTCGAGATGAACCCAATCTTAAACAGTGATATTGCTATATTTATAATTAGGAAATTATATGAGGTGTAATAAATAGGATATAGACGATATTGCTATTTGCTCACAAAAAAATATTTCAAGGTGTTTCAAAACATATTTGCAACTGGGTCACATTTTCGTTTATATTATCAGAGAAATATTTTTTCCTCAATAAAGATTGCTTTCAGCAAAAAACTTACTATGTAAAAAAAAAGGCCAAATTTTGATAATTATGACAACTGAGTCGACAGTTTAACCGAAATTGATATTAATTCGTTCGTATGAGCACAAATGACGATACAAGGCCTGTAATATACGTAAAAACTTCGTAAAAATCTCCAAAAACTGAAGAGACCTTGTAAAAATATATCTCAAAGAGAAAACTGATATTCACTTAGAATCTATTCAAGCATTTTTATAGAACCATAAATTGAGCGAAATAAAATTGGCATTATTTCAACGACTTATTATTTGATAAATTTATAATCTTAAATTTCTCCTTCTTATGTACCCCCATAGGATAGGGGTAGGTGATTATATGCAGTGGTCAGAACCTCCCCTCGCCGAGGGGAATTGGGAAGTGACCCGTCTGCACTTGTCTTGACAGAATGAATAGCTTTATATTGAAAACGGTTTAAAATTTATAGGCTTGGCCCTAATAAATTATCTCATTTGTAAAGCTCTCGCTCTGTGGTTAAGACTATAATATCATCTAACCCTATTTTATTAAAGTTAGTTTCTAAAGAGATTATCACTAGTACGATTTCAATTTTTGTTATTATTAAAAAGCACACAAATTTATTCTGATTGAAAAAATACCTGTTGTGTTTATTATTTATGCACAGAAATACTGTATGAAAATTATTCTAGGATTATATCACTATTTTGATATATATGACATTCGTACAAAAATTCAAAGTGTAGTAACGTATTTTTTTATTTTAAAGACAATATAAAATCCAAGCTTTGTTTTTTTTTTTTTTCAAAAACTCGGAAATTATTTTTCTGTTGTTGATAACATAGAAAAAAACACTCTAAGTATTAATATTACTCTAGAATATTGAAATGTTGGTATTTTGAATAGGTTATATTTTATTTATGAAATGCAAAAAATATGTATGAAGTACAAAAAAATAAGAAGTACAATTCTATTTTATATATACCAAACCATGTATATATTATTTTGTTTGTAATAAAATACCAAATTATTTATAAAAGTAGATTTTCAAATTCATATAAATTCAATTATATGAATTAAATCGTGTTGTTTAATAAACCTCATAATTGAAAGCACCAAGTGTAAGTATAAATACAAGCCCAGGGTTCAGCTTTACGAATGAAAACTCACAACTTAAACTGAACTGTTGATTTTAATTAATGTCAACAAGATGACTTCCTCTCCTCGTTTCATCCCCGAAAACAATCTCAGCCCTCCCCAACCCTTCGGATTGATCTGTCGCTGAGTAAATCTGGTGGGAAGGCACACCTAATTAAACGAGACGATTTAATTACAAAAAATCAACAGAAACATCCGAGGATGCCAAAGAAATTATAAGTTATTATAAAAAAAAAACCTATGTAATTAATATGTTGTAAAAAAGTTTATATTAGACAAAATTATTTAACCTGCACTAGAATTTTTTTATGGGATAATTATAAACTGAAAAAACAAGGGAATAAAGTATTATTGGTATTTTGAAGAAAATTTTTAAATATCGGTTTTGTTGCTTCAATGTAACAGTTAATTTTAACTGCAACAAAAAACAGACTTGTGGGAAAATTTAACTATTTTTATATGTTTCAGTGTTCAATTTTATAAACGCCAGTTTGAAATAATTGAAATATAAACGAAAAAAATACTTATCCTATCTATTTCTTGATAAAAACAGATTGTTCGATTGCCCCTAATTTGAACACGTTTATAAATAAACGTCTTAACATCAATAAAAGTTTTTATTATTAAAAAGTTGTGTCTTATTTATTTTAAATAAACGTATTGGCAAATTTCAATTATTTTTTTGTTTATTTTGATATTGGTTCAATTATTTAAGACACTACATCTTCACAGCTTAATTACTGAGAAGAGGGTAAGACTATTGACTGATATGCAAGTTTGACTTATGCTGATTGTTTATTCTGTGGGTTCTCAGTTGACTCAGAGATGTGTAGTTGCTTTAATCATTAAGGTTTAATCAACTTACTTGATTAAACCTTACAGTTAAATAATTAAACCCCACTTTAAAAAAAGAGTATACTAATAAATACGTGCCTTTCATGGAATATATTTTACAAATTTCACATTAAATATTAGATACAAAACCGAAATTTGCTATACGACATACGAGATTTTAAATACATTCACACAGCAATTTTATAGAATCTTCGCATTAAAATGGCTACATCCTAGAATTTTCCTCGCGTTATTCTAACAATGTCGACATAAATCACAAAAATTAATTAGATTTTTATCGTTCTCCGATACTGCTCGGTCGGCACACGCAAAGCACCGCCGCAACACAAGCAAGAAAGGAGAGCCCAGAGGAGGTAGTAATTACACAGTCTCTTAACGACATCCCGTGGGACCAAGCGGCCACTAGAAAGGGTAGAGGAAGCGAAACACCTTCTCAAGATTCTGCGAGCTGATACCGGAGCGGGCGAGACACCGGCGTTACTAATATCTACGAGATAAGTTCATTTTCATTATATTATTTATCATCATGTAAACTTATATTAAAAGATTCAAGTATTTGGGCAGCCGGTTGAATGAGAACTGGGATCCTGACCAGGAAATTAAAGTGATGACTGAGACAGCACGCAGTACGTTTAATAATTTGAGGAAAGTGTGAAATGGAGATTCATTAAATGTTATGTCGTCTCAGTTCTCTTTTATAAAGATGAAGCCTGGACAGTCAATACCGCAACCATGCGAAGAATTGGTTGATTGCGTCACAAACGAAAGAGTCTTGCATAGAATGCGCAAAGAAAAGGAAATTTTGGCCACATTTTTCGCAAAAATAAGTATGGCATCCTCCGGTTGATTGTCCAAGGAAAAAAGAAGGATGTTTACGTGGATGCGGATTTGTGCCAGTGGCTGGAAATTGGTGGTACAGCCAGATTGGTGAGACTAGCCCAAGATAGAGACATGGTCACCAATATTCTATGAGGAGAGACACCAGAAGAAGAGTAAACTTTTATAAAAATATTGCCATGAAAAGCTGTAAAGCTCAGAAATTAGATCCATTGAAAATTTGCTGATGACTCGCCAAGTGTTATGTCGTCTCAGTACTTCTTTATATAGTTTAGGCCTGGATACTCAAGACAGCTATAGTGCGAAGAATTAAGACGTTTTAAAAGTGGCTTCATAGGAGAATCCTTAAAATACCATGAGTCTTTCACAGAATGCGCAAAGAAAGAAAAACTCCTGGTGATGGTAAAAACGCATAAAACATCATATTTTGGCCGTATAAAAAATATGTAAATACCTAAATTAAAAAATATGTAAATTACGTTTATTCTGTTTCTAAGTTTTGGTTACAGTACAGGGACTGAAATTCAACTCCCAAGAAACTAAAAACCAACGAGAGATATTGAATTATAATTTAAATTAACCTTTCGTGGATAGTTTTTAACACTTAATATATTTATTTATCTTTAATAATTGAATACATCATATTCATGTATTTACTAGAGGTATTTGAATATGTTAGTAAACAAAAACATGGGTGTATGAAAATATAAAAATTACTTGATTTAATTTTTATAAGTTTTGAATATGGCGACTGGTTAAATAATTAAATTCTAAAAATAGCAGCGTTATTTCAGAAGTTTAGTATGCGAGCCCGCTCCTCTCAATTAATTTGAGGCAAGTTTGCACACCTTCTTCAGGCCTTCGAGACATTCTCTTATGGTTAATGTGATCTGATATGTCACACCATTCTGGTTTTATCTGAGGGTCCTGCATACTGAAATGCGGAGGGTAGGGAAGTAAATCAAGGAAAGAGGGAGGCCTTCTGAGGCAGGAAGCCGGGCGCCGTGAATATATTATTAAATTTTTAAAGAATACCTCTTTTGTTCATTAACTTGAAATAGCGTTAAAAAATATATATATAAATAAACGATTATTAAAATCAACGTGATTGTAAATAATTATATTTGATTAGGATTCAAATTTCATTGTACTGTAATACTCAAAGATGTTTATTACGTTATTTTGATGACGCCGTAGTCTGTTTTTTTGAAAAATTATTTTGTAGCTTTTACACTATAATATTTTTTGTCAAATCACCTAACGAGAAAAAGCCTTTAATGAACCTATGACGCAAATATACTAAACATTTACATTCATATGCATAAGCTTACAATATTTTTAGCGTTCTCTGAAACATATCACTGAGACAACTGAATTATATTTCAAAATTTAAAGCATGTCTCAAATACACACATTCACCGAGGCAAAAAAATTTTAAAAAAAATATTAGAGATTTATGAATATTTCAATACGTTACAATTTCATTCATTACAGATATATTAAAGGATAACACTCGGCCATTTTTCACTCCCTTTAACTTGGCACTAAGCCTGCGGGAATAAATCTCCCGACTCGGCGGGTAGCAGGAGGCAAGCCGGGCGGCCGCGGGCGACAACTTAATCACCCGACCCAATAAATAACTCAGCCCGGTCCGAACGAATTACGGGAGGATTTGTTCGCCGCGGAGCAGCCGCGCAAGACCGGTAGCTGAGCTATTCAATTCCGTGCACCGCTCTTTGCCCCGCGGCGGACTTCCACCAGACTCCCAAAGCAGCCTACACACGCAGCTACACAACCGACATGCAAAATGCAGTAACCCAATAGTGATTTCCCTGAGTAAAACAGCGCAAAAAAGGACGCTACTGGCCAGTTACTGTTCAGTTGTCGGTTGTGAAGCGATGGGTGTAGGCAGCTTAAAGCAGCCAGTGTACGCAGCTACACAACCGACATGCAAAATGCAGCAAGCCAACAGTGATTTCCCTGAGTAAAACAGCGCATAAGAGGACGCTACTGGCCAGTTACTGTTCAGTTGTCGGTTGTGACACGATGGGTGTAGGCAGCTTAAAGCAGCCAGTGTACGCAGCTACACAACCGACATGCAAAATGCAGTAAGCCGACAGTGATTTCCCTGAGTAAAACAGCACATAAGAGGACGCTACTGGCCAGTCAACTGAACAAGTTGTCGGTTGTGACGCGATGGGTGTAGGCAGTTTAAAGCAGCCTATATACGCAGCAACACAACCGGCAATCAAACGGTTATTAGTCGTATGTTGTATGTAGACAAAGCTTGAAGTTGAAAACCTTTTAAACTAAATAAATCATTTTTTTGTAACCTCATAATACCAATGTAAATATAAATTTTTCAGACGTTTTATTTATATCTAAACACTTGTTATATTTATATTACAATAAATATTTAGTACAATTTTACAAGCGGTTGGTGAACGCAGGAAATATTACTACGTTCTCAAAGTTTAGATTAAGATTTTTAATAATTAAATTAAATTAAATATTCATATAAAAGCTCTCCACTTGCAAGGTATTCAGCGTGTGTGATTTCAGAAAAGTAGCCTTGCAAAAGGGTATCGGGGGACAGTTACAGATGTACAGCATCAGGTGCCTCGATAGTTTAATACAATTTAAAGCTGTCCGATAAATCATGATTACACTCCCGGCGACCGCGTCGTGGCTCGGGCGCTCCTGTGAATGGTTGACAGCCACTGCCGCTGGGCTTCAAACTTATCTGATATTATTCATTTCAAATCGAAAGTACTTTAAGCCGTGTGGGTAGAATCAAACCCACTAGAGAGTGCGGCTATCTTCAACTTTTTAATATAAAAAAAAATGATCGAGAAAATTTAGGGTAACTGTGGTGGGTATCGGGAACCTATGCAGAGTGAGTGGAGTTTTGGCTAAGTCGGGCCATAGCTCAGAGGGGAAGCATATGGCTTCAGGGGCTGTAGGCTGAAGGGTATTGATGTCCAGTCACGTGACACGGCGGTGGCCAATGGGCGCTTCCGGAAGTGGCCGGGACACCTCCCCGACCTCTGACCCCTCCTTCCGGCCCGCCCCCTCTGACATCTATTATTTACAGCCGAATTAAGGCAGCCTGGGTAAAAATTAAACACACCGCCAGGTGTAGATATTAGGAAGGCACCGACGCCATTGGAGCATTTTTGTTTTGTTTTTTTTTTCATTGTTGCTATGCTGCAGCCTATAGTGGTGCTTGCTTTAAATTATAAATGTCAAAGTCAAAAAACCAAATAGATAATTGTGATATTTCTACACAAGTGATATAAAGTAGACTAAAACATGATTAGTAGATTGGAAATAATAACAATAATAACTCAATGTCCAAAATAAGTCGAATTCTGACATAGAAAGAAAATTTGAAGTGAAAATCATGAGTTTTGAAAAGCTGACATTTGTTAGCATTGCATTATTTGTTGAAATATATTAAATAAAGTGAAAGCTTATGATAGCTAAATAACTTCTATCTTTAAGGTGGTAGAACAAATTTTCCTTCATACCGAGAATATCTTAGTAGGGAGAATATTGACTTACCATGTAAAATATAAGTAATATTTCAGCCAGTTGAATTGAATTTATTTTTGTTTAAAAAAAGTAGGGAAACTAATCATGATAATATAAAATAAAAACGATATTTTATAAAATTGTAATTTATATAACGATATTCTAGTGACGTCTTTACTAGGGCATTATCACATAATATGATTTTCTCTTCTCGAAATAACTGTTTTAACTTATAATATAAAAAATATTTTTTAATTAAATTAAGATAAAAGGCGAATTTGTAATATAAAAACGTTATTTGTATTTAATAGAATAGTGATTTTGGTTTTAAAACTAATTGTAAAATGTCTTTTAAATAAAATTTAAATTCTAGCAATGATGTAGCAAAGAGATAAACAGATGTTTCTAAGCGTTTTCCGGAAATGAAGAGGTGCACTTTGCCACCCTCTTACATCCCCGGAATTACACATGCAGCCCTCGTGGTGCAGTCCCAGCTATCTTTTCCAGGATCTGGACACCCTGTAATTTGTTTTACAGACCACGAGCTTGTGAATGCCTATTATTCTTATTACAACCGGGTTAAGCGAGACTTTCGCTGGTTTAAGTGGGTATTGCTTATTTTAAACTTCCATTTTATTATCGATATTCGGTTCTTGAGTGTAACGAAGCTTTTATTTTTGCGATTCAAACCCATTGCTGAAGCTATCTTCAGGCTGTGTTCTGGAGCTTCTTAACGCTGAAACACTAACTCAACTAACTTTACCATAAAATAAAAATACCGAATATTAATTAATATAACAAAAGCCCACAAAACAGTAAATAATTTTAGGTTTAAAAGTATTGTTTTAATAAATCGCTTGTTTATGTGATGTTTTCTTTTAAAAAAGACGTATGAATAAAATCCACAATTATTTATAATTTTCTAGTCATTCAACTTATCAAATATATTATATTAATTATTTATTATACGATATTTTATTTGCAAAAATAAATTATAACTTGTCAGTATCAAGCATATTTCGAAATAAAGTGAGCTATCTATTTTTCTATTTTTGAGTAAAATACTTGAGTGATTTTCCACATGTTCGTTTTTATTTGTGACCGGTTTCGCCAACCTTTCACGTTGGCATTATCAAACAGATCTGTTTGATAATGCCAACGTGAAAGGTTGGCGAAACCGGTCACAAATAAAAACGAACATGTGGAAAATCACTCAAGTATTTTACTCAATTAAAATGGAATTCCACCAAGTATTCTCTGTCAAAAATATTGAATTTCTTATCTATTTTTCTATGAATTGTTACATAATATTATTTAAAAGCAATAATATGGCTGATTATTAAATAAATTTTAATATATTAATACATTTTCCTAAAAGAATTCATCCACGTTTCAGTTCCCACGAGTGAGACTTACTATTTTCAAGCAATCACAACACCTGCAGGCCCTCAAAGGAGCCTCAGTGAAAACGCTCACTTTTGCATTATTTCTTAGCAATTAGTCTAAGCATATACGCTCTCGTTAAAGAGTTAAGAGTTCAGATTTTTTAAACCCTACAAAATATGTTTTTTTAAGACTTAAACAATATGCTCAGAATGGCACCTTATTCGAGGCATTTCAGCCTGATATCGGAAGAATGTTTTCTATGAATATACGCGATAAAATAATCGTTTAAAGATGACGGCAACAGCTGAGCTCGACCCACTTGCGCCAGCAAGACAAACCCCATGACGTCATGGAGCCGAGCCCGCACTCGCGTCTGGCGGTCCATCTTCCCTCCCCTTATCGGCGCCATTTGTTATCTGCGACGCAAGTTGTAAGGTTGCTGCGATTTATGGCCCCGGCCCTGCGGTGGTGCTCACCCCTCTCCGCCTCTGCGATTTCAAATTTTAGTCTGAGGACCTGGATGGGTTAGGTGGAAAAATTCGTATTGTATTACTTTTTTAAAAATATATAGTTATTATAAAATTAAACGTTGGATGTGCAGCCTTTAGCTAGGGCGTGGATCACCAAAGAGTAGTGAATTCAAAAAGTCTTTATACTATGATAAAAATAGCATTAAATGACAGCACCTTTTCTAAAATAATTATAGCTTAATAACTATATTGTTAAGTTATTCAAAATAAAAAAATCCCGTTTCAAGAAACAGGTCAAATATTGTAGTCATTTTTTTTTTAAATAAGCATTAAATTATTTCAGTATTAACATATTTAAAATAAGATTTTCGAGTTTTTGTCTGTCCGTGATTCCCGCTACCGGGAGAAGCGTTCTCATTCAAAATAATAATGTTTTCATTTGCCTTCGAAATATTTACGTTCATTTCAATAAATGTGTCAAAAACCTGTTTTGAAAAGGCGAAATTATGCAAACATTCAATCGCGAATAGCTCGACAATACGCTTATTTTCGGCTGAAATAACAAAACTCCGCCAGATAGGTCCTATTGATAGCAAATTCATAATTTAAACGCGTACATTAGCCGCGGGAAGCTCTCCCTAAAATAATAAATTAAATACGAAGGGATGAGACAAAAGAAAAGGGGTGGGATCAAGGCGCTGAAAGTGTAGCTTTTTAAGTTAACTAATGAGCTTTCTTCATATTTCCCTACATAGAATTCAAAGGTTTTATCCACCGTATTCCGCACTGAAACCCGACTCTTACAAATTCCTGAAACAAAGAGTATTTTGCTTCGCAAGTGAATGGAATTTTCAGTTGTTTCAGCTGCATAAATTTTATGTACAAGATTCTCTCTAGCAGATATCTTAAGGAACCCTTGTTTCTTTGGACAACGTTATCTGTGGACTTAATTATGAAGTTAGTTTATTATTTTTATTCGGCAACAAAGTGTCGAGCAATGCACTAGGCCAGCGTGATTGTACTCGGTTAATGAAGACTATTATGTCCTATTGTCTGTGTATTTTGCTGTGTAATTGTACTTTAACTAATGGAGTGTGAATACGCACAAAAGAAAATGCATGTTAAAAAAAATTATAAAGCAATTTCTACATTGTAGAACTTTTTCAATTCTCGAATAAGATTAAATGAACTACACTCATTCACATTAAAGTTCAAAAAACAAAGGTATTTTTTTATCTTATTTAAATAATGGTTAACAAAACAGATTAAGCTATATAAGCACGTATCTTGACAAAGAAAAATATTTGCTCATTTTTCAATTATTTATCTATAAATCAAACTGCCCGAAATGTCATAAAGTATATTTCTTATAGTCAAAAACAATAAGAAAAAAACATTACACAATTTAATATTTACTCTATTATGTCAAAACAGTTGTACGACCTCTTCTATCACGCCAGTGACAGTAGTTAGGGGATATAATGTTAGTATAAACTGCACTTCTTAGTGGCATCCAAATTGAAAGCTGCACCATTGATAAGCCGCGTGACAGATGCGCTCACGGAATGGTCGCAGTTTGCGGTGGAATTTCATTAGCGACCCCCTCCTGACCACCCCTGTAGATGCCTTCTCTGTTCGGTGAAATATTTACCTACGGCTAACCTATGGCATGTGGTATAATGCGACTGGTTTATGGGGATCAAACAAAATTAACTATACAAATTACGATATAATATATAAAAAGCACCTTGACAAGTTATACAATAATTTATTCTAATAATTTATTCCCAACAAAATGCTTTAAATGCTTTCCTCATATCGACACATTCTCTCCAATATACCAAATAAGCATGAGCCTAAATATATCCTTATAAGTAGATATTGCTTCGTAAGTGACATTTATATTGAATTTATACATTATTGTAATTTCTTCAGCTTCATACGTATATTATACATTCAAAGCATATAACCGCATGTTAACATTTAAAACTCATTGCACGCTCCTGACGCTGTGGCATATCGACCACAAGACGCTACCCTATGTAGTAATTTGTGGTCGACCAGCCACGCTGAGAATCCCGGTCATTATGTAGAACCTACCCACCCACCCCCAACCCCAACCCCCGTGTCCCTATTGATTAGTCATGTTTAGTCCGGGGGTGCTTGAATGCCGATGGGACTGGACAATGGGCTGCACTGGATCTATGGGGCATGGAGGTGATCAGATTCGGGGAAGTGACTCTTGCTTTGTGCTCAAAAAATATTTCTGATTTAAATTAAATAAAAATTATTCAATACCAATATTGGAAACCGGTTCTGTTTATGATAACAGTGACTTTACTGCTATTCTGAGCCTTTTTTCTTTTAGAAAAAGCAGTCTTTAACGAAGAGACTCCTTTGAAAATAAAACACTTTAGAAATCTAGTTGACACATTCTCATGTATATTTTTAATTTTCAACAAAAAAATGTGAGTGAATTAATAACACTATAAAATAGGTTTTCTCATTGCCTGAAAATTGAAAAATATCATATTAACCTGTAGAAAAAAACTTAAATACTTTTAAGCTATTTTGTACTAATATGTTTTGTCATGTTTTGGATCATTTCTAACCATTTTTTTAAAGATGACATTGAATTGACTTCTTGATTTATTTATACTACTCTTGGGACATTTGTTAAAATTGTTAATCAAACATTAATCTCTGTGAGTATTATGATCTGTTGATGAGTTTTATGTTTTAAAAAGATCTGGTAGAACCAATGTCCTACTTTTATATTAAAAATAATACTGTGGGGCTTTAAAACTGCGCACTTTCCGGTAGATAAGCATTCATATCACTACCTCAACCAAACAATGTAAATATAACACTTTAAACCAGTTCAAATGCGTCTTTGTTACTATTAAACGAATTAGGCGCGAGCATTGTCAGTCAGTTCAGATCGAGACAATATTGCAGATAATTCTGGGGTCACATTCTCCAAAGATCTTTTGTTACAATCACTCATTCAGCACTTAAGAGCGCATAATGCGAGGCGCCAGACGTACATTTGAATTTTAAAAGCTATTTGCGCAAACCAGGCATAATGACAGGCATTGAGGATCCATTGTGAAACGTTATTGCCTTCGTCATCGTGGCATACTAATTTACGATAACGTGTATGAATTTTGACAACAATATATTATACAAACGCCTCAAAACTCATTTGTTGTGTTAATAAAATTTTAGAGATTTTACTTTAAAACTTTGGCCAATGGTTTGAGATTGAGCTCCATTTATCTTTCTGACTCATTTTAAAAAAATTATATTTAAATAAAAATTATCTATTCTTTTTTTATGATACTTAGAGTAAATTGTTATATATATAAAAACACAAATTTTGGTATACGTTTCGGCCGAGAAGCTTTATTTACCATAAATACAAAAAATCCTAAATGTACTTGACAAGTTTCGCTTTGATATTTTAACGCATATTTTATTAACATACTGGAACTTTTATGCCGAACTTAAAAGGCTCAACATTTAATAGGCCATCTCGAACTTTCGGAAATGGGAACACAAAAAATGCATTTGAATACCCAAATCGACACGAAAAATGTAAATAGGCTCCCCGGCTATGAATCGCTTACCCTGGGCTATTTACCCGGAGGCTGTATTATGATAATGTATGCGGGGACCGTAAAGCCACGGGGGTGCTTCACACCGTGACAGGTAGGCTGCGAATAACCTACCCCCTAAAATCACAAGTGCCTACCTCCAAATCTACTTAACATTTTTTTAGATGAATGAAGGGTAGTCTGTTGGAGGTTTTATTTAAGCTGTGAAGCCACCAGCAGTAGTGAAAGTGATAATGAAGAGGATTTGTAGTTTTTTAAAATAATTTTACAAAATCCATTGAGAAATTTGGTCATGCTTCTCAATCACATAAATATTTAAGGTATTATTCTACTAAAATAAAAGCAATGCTTTTCTAATAATTTAATAGACCGGTGTACATTTATCGTACACATACAAAGAATAGACCAAGTAACGTTGTTATACGAAATGTCTGGTGGTACTTCTTTAATATATCATGAAAATATTTCATAGAATACTTCAGTAACAAAAGTTAACTGCAAGATTTCCATACGCTCTCCGTCGCGCATACGTCAACTTCCTCCCTTCTTGAGGCTTCGCGTTTCCGGTACTTGTTTATGCAAACGGAAAAATAAAATTGTCACGTATAGGCGGAAATGCCGACACGTAAAGTGCATTAGGTATGTTAACTCTCGTCCTGATTCCTTGGGGTGTAAGGAGGGAGAAGCCACCCTTAAAAAATCTGAAGACTGAAGTCGCGTTTTTTATGTACAGGTAATTTGAACGATTTATAACTCCGTCTTGTGACACCACAGAGATATCAACTTGGAAGTACACACATCAAGTTATATACTTTTTTATCTGTATTTCATATTCATAAATAAACAAGCAAACATAAAATTAAAAATCATAAAAATAATTACAGATATTTAAAAAAAATATAATTTATATTTATATATAATCATGCCTCAATTATAACATAAGTTCTATCAAATGTGTTTAAACTCTCTTATGGTTCCTAATAAAGAACGAAAAATAATTGATTTTCTTTAAATTTTTTATTATTAAGGCTCTGTAATGAGTCTTATAGATGACTACAGCTTTATAAATGGTATTTTTCTTCATGTGCCTCTCCTCGGAGGTTGGATAAACATATAGACTAGCACAGGATAAACATATATTTATCCTGAGCCAGTCATATTATTCAGCTCTAGTAAATGGTTTTATAATATTGATTCGGCTAAATGGAATTAATAATACAATTAGGTATATATTAATGCTAATAGAGCATCATGTACAACATATTTCCATCAAATAAAAAAAACATTTATTTAAAATACGCAAACAGTTATCTTTAAACAACAATTACTCTATCAATTTTTCATAGTGTCTTATAAACAACTAAGCTCTATAAATAATATTAAAACACGCACAAACCGCATTAACAATCAATGGTTTGAAAAATCACTAATAATGCCAAATAAAAAAACTGTTACTACTCGTACCAATGGTTTTTTTTAAAGATTATTTATGGATTCTCCAAATAAAAGCACGGGGTGTTATTCCTTCTCGACTATCAAACTGCAATTACTCAAAAATAAACACATCGGAGCGAAGGACAGAAAGCTCCCAGCCATTAGAGCAAGTCTCGCAGTTGTGCTGGAAAAAAGCTTCGCAAAAAAGCGCCGGTCGATTGTATAAGTAATCTTCACTAAAAAGCGTGTCATTATTTTCAAATTATCCTCCTCTCACACCGCGCCCATGTCGCGGGCGCCGACTCCGCTATTCGCGAAGCAGGTTTTATGGTAATCGACGGTTTTGCGGAAGGAATGGAGGAGCTCGACGGCGAATTAAGTGCGGTTTTAGATTTTTCAGAGATGGGGAATCGAGTGAGCTTTTTGCGGGCAATGAAACAAGACGCCATAGAGCGGCGGCTCGGATCGTGGAACTTTTGCACTGTAGTAGTGTCAGGGGTAATTTGATATTTTTATTATCACTTTTGAGTATTTTTTTATATTTAAAGAACCAATACAGGTCTACTATATAAAGAATGGAAACAGAAATATATTCTAGTTGCCTATTTGTAAGATTTTTATTATATTGATGTTATTTGTATTAATTTTATATTACCGCATTATTTTACAGTATTCCACAAAAAAACAACACAATCGATATAATGTATTACTTAAAAAAATATTTTTAAATTTATAGCAATGCCTTATATCATTTACAAAAAGTACATTTTAGATAATAAACTATATAATGCATCACCAGTAACTATACCATCGACTGTGCTAGGTTAAGTTAGGTTAACTACTTGTTAAAACCATAAAGTGATAATTACAACTATTCCCGATGTTTACTTCTTATTATTTAAAAAAACTATTATTCTATAGTCCATACAACTGATCTTTTAGAGAACAAATTTGATATTAGATCAAAGCTCATAAAATATTTATTCATTTAATAATGTCAAATATTGAAGGGTTGACACTCGAAAGCTGAATGAAATAATAAACACAGCACTGTAGTCGCCGCGCCCTCCCCTTGCCCCAGGCCCAGACGGTGACTTTTTAATTCCGGGGTTGGCAACCCTTGCCACAATGGCGAACAAAAACACGTTATTTGTTCACATCGCTAGGGGGTGGCGACGACTGATATCAAGATGAATGGTAGGAAAGACACGTCATTTGTATTACAATCAAATATCTACTATCCTGTAAAAAGAGACGGCTAGGAATATATTTGCGTACATAAATGTGATTTTCTTTCAAGCTTCAGACATATATTAAAAAATATTTTTTTGGAGCTCTATACGGCTTTAATATTTAAAAAAATATATCTACGACTGACTGGAATATATTATCGAAAATTCGTACTCAAAAAAAAATAAATTATTAGAGTAATTCTTATGTAAAAACGAAAAAATAATATACATTAATATTAGAGTTTTTTTAGGTTCAGTAGCGGCTGGGATCACATCCCGACACTATTGTCAGCAGGTCTGATTAAAAAGCCATGCCCCGGGGTCCAACCACGACCCGCCACTGACCCGACGCGATGAGTAATGAAAAGCATATTGAAAAAAGACCCATACAAACTAATCACACAAAACTACTCTATGATCAAACGAACAATTACTTATTTGTGTATTTCACATCAGTCATTTAATAATCCTCGGAAACATCAGGATTTTTATCAATACAAATAATTGTACCGGGATAGTGCATTGTAGGATTAGGTGACACGTTTCTATTTGTATATTGTTGAAATACTGAAAAAAATATTTCGTAGGTTGAATATGTCCCTAGGCATACCAAAAATCTAAAAGACCAAACGGTGGTGGTGTTACTAAGGGTGGGGTAAGAACCCCGTGTACTCGTTTGCTCAAACACGAAATGTCATCCCCGTGCAAGTGTTTTCTTTATCTCTTTTAATTTATCCACCCCTAATGTTTTAGCCTTGATAAATTACTGGGGTAGTTGTTGTGTGGCGGGGAAACAGCCCCCAACCTCCTCCCCAAAACGTTGACTTCCTTTAGAATGTCGCCTGAACGGAAGTTGGTATTTTTCGTTTAATTCATTGTTTATTTTGCGGTTAACTTTTTTTTTATGTAATGAGCTCAAAAATATTAAAAGTAAATAATTATGAATATATGGTGCTTAAAAATCAATCAATTTCTTGTTCAATAACTTTACATTTTTCGTACCTTGTGGTTAGTTAAAAGTATTTCTTCTAAAATGTTACTCCCAGTAATGAAGCCACCCTTAAAAGTTCACTCAGAAAATAAGAATGCAAGTGCGCATTCTATTTAAAAAACAGAGATCTTATCCAGGTAAATATGTCAAACGACAAGTAAAATTGAATATTTCTTATTTTATAATAAATAATCAACAATTATGAAAACCTTTTGTAAAAGAAAAATCAACATTTACTTGTTTGAGATTGAGGTAATAACTTTAATAGTTATCATCTGATAGGTCATATATATATTCAAGGTCAAATTAAATTAATGATAATTTAAATTAAAAATATTAGTATACGAGCCTCCGCCTTGTTTTTAGCCTAAAGGGTTCACACCCCAGCTAGACGACAATAAGGGGAGAAGACTTACAAAACCAAAGGTCATGACATTTCCTTCGTAAAATCAACTCTCTCCGACACAAGCCGGGCTTCCTTTAAATTTCATAACGTGCTAACATTTGGTAAAGGTCGCTGCGCGCTGTACGGAAAGATCAACTAATAAATTCATATAATGAAACCGTAATTCCTGAAGGCTTCGAGCAAACACGCGGAGCTTCTGGGAACTCGCTTAAATTCGGAAACGAGGAAATTTCAGTTGTAAATGAAAGCGGATATACCTGAATGATTACATGTATGGTACGATAACGTGTGAGTTTGACATTTAGAAACAATATTGAAATTGATTTATACTTTGTATACAAGTACTTATTTTTAGTGGAAATATATATTTTCATACAGAGTCCTGGAAATTAAACAACAGAAATGAATAACCAAATGACTATGAGATCATTTTTGTTTGTGAGAAATTTTGCCTTTCAAGGTCACCAAGCGAATATTTTTTTAATTTTATATGGTGTTTTATACATAAAACCAGTCTGTTGTACATGTCTTGGGGACAGAAATAAATTAGATTTTATTTGATTTCTTATTATTATTAGTTAAATAAAATTAAGCATATATCATCTAATTTTTATATCAGAATTCTGTTTTGCGAAATATAATTGCACATATTTTATTGTAAGCTTTCGAAGGTATTTAAGATTACAAGGGAAGTGAAAACTTTTATCATCCAACTTGCATCGCTATACTATATTTACGACGCCAAAAGCGACCCGGCGATCGCTCCAGGAAGTGTATATATATTTTTTATTAAAAACCAGTAAAGGCGGCTCCCTGAGGAACCATCCATCTACAGCTGTCCTTGGTTTAACAGGGGTGGGATTGGTCTACCGCCATTTTCATAATATAAATATATATTATATCAAACATTAAACTTTCGACAAAAAATGACCACTGCTTGAATAAACAAATTCTTTCAAGGTTAAAACTACTGAATTGAAAAAATATTTTTATGAGTTCTACATTTAAGTGTATTTGCAAGTTAATATGTAATATTTATATTTTTGGATATATTTATTTATTTATATTTATAAATGTATTTGATCGATCATTTTCATTCCGACCCTGGTCGATCTTCAGCAATAGAAGTACAGTAAACACGCCTCCACGCATTATCAAAATTGTTTGACTCTACACCGAGGGTTGCAGGTTGGAGCAGCGGCTCTGCTGCCAGCTCCGGTGGTGATCCATCATATCTACACAATAACCAACCCCCGGGAGTCAGGGCTTCAATTCTGCGTAAAATAGCCAAGTGTACATTGAGCCACCTCGGGCTAAGAAATTTATACCTAACAGCTTTAAGCTACAACTTTGTCGCAAATCAATAACTGAGAAAAATTTTAAAAATTTATAATTAATATTTTTGAATAAAATACTTGAGTGATTTTCGATATGTACGTTTTTATTTGTGACTGGTTTCGCCAAACAGAGTGCGATTTTATATATAATAATAATCACTCTCTCTCTTTCCAACAACCTCTCCCTCTAACCTAACCCAATTGCTTATCATTATATAAAATCTCACTCTGTTTGATAATTCCAACGTGAAAGGTTGGCGAAACCGGTCACAAGTAAAAATCACTCAAGTATTTTAATAAAATATTAAAATGGAATCCCACCAAGTACTCTTTGTCAAAAATATTGAATTTCTTAAATTTATAATTATTATTATGCGAATATTTTTTGTCGTCGTTTATGAGTGAATTAATTGCCTTAATATTGTATACATACCTTAACAATAAATTTTATTTTTCGCTCGAACAAATATATTCAGGGCCTATTTTAGTCGATCTTGAATACAGATAAAATACCTTGTTTGTAAAAGGATCTAACGGAATCCAGAAGAAGGTGTCGGCGACAGGTCATTGAAACGTCTGTCAATAGTCTGTCTTTCATCCGAACCGCCGCACCGCCAATAGAATCAGTATTCAAGAATTATAGAGACTACTGTGCTTAGGTTTATCGATACAGTCAAACAATTCAGCTATCGGCTAAGCAAAACATTTGTATAATTTATAGCAAACAATTTAATATATTATTTATTTGAACTCTACTGAAAATATTATCAAAGATTTTTTGAATACATTATCTAAATGGTTTCTGAGGTTTGCCATTTTTTCGGATATATATAAACTCGATAATATACTTTTGAGAAATTATATGCGTTCACGACATTCGCACGATTTGTATTCATCATTGAATGAACTATTCGATTCTATGAATGAACCACCCGAATGAATCGAATATTCATATCACTTAATATTGTCGTCACGTCTTTCTAGTCCACGCACCCTAATCGATACATAGTTTCATTGAAGCAATGTGGATAAGTGGCTGACCTGCGAGGCACAACCAGAGTCGCAGATGGTCACGAGAAGCACTGTCTATTCAAATATTGAATTGAATTTGTCATCGGGTATTCAGCTGAGTATGCATTGTAGCCGAGCTTAATAAGGCCCCACCACACAAGAAGCTCACTGCACATTTGAAGGTCTGATTAAACTTTTTAACTGTTTGTTTAACCACGGTACGGTCACACGTATTTGCTAAATTATAAAAATATTTAGAAATCAAAAAAATACTGAAAACTACATTTCATAAGAAAATATACACTAAAAATACTTGCAAGTCTACTTTGCTTTGAAAACATAGATTTCAACATTGAAACCAAATTTACAGGCATGATATTCTGCTTGTATGACTTATTATATTTCGTATTGATCTGAAAATATTTTTTGATGTGCAATGTAAAGATTTTCAGCTTTACACATAATTAACATTAGGTTCACTTTAATGAAATCGCTTTAGAAAATAAAATTGAAACAGCTCAAAATTTACTAGGTGCATGTAATATATATTTTTTCAATGTGCGCTCAAAGCACAACTGGAATAAGACCATCGACAGAAATATATAAAATAATTAAACATGAATCAATAAATGATACATTATTAGCTTTAAATTTAATATCTCACTGTGTTTGTATAGTATGAACTGTAAATGTTTTAAAAGTTTGAATCAAGCCAGCAAACCTGCAGTTATGATTTCCACCCGCCGCTATTACGATGCAAATTACTTTGAAGTACTGAAAGGGGTGAATCCGCGGCCAGTTTGTTATTATTATTTTTGAGTGTTGTGTGATAAGGGCGGAGGGTAGAGGGTTTGTCGGGGGGAGGTTATGTTTAATTGGATGACTTTATGATCAGCTGATCCCGCAGAGTGAAACAACAAATATGAAAATGAAAAAGTCGATAAATGGACTGTAATAGCTATTTTAATATTCAATTCAAGAGGTACCGTAATTAATGTGCATTTTTATTTATATGTATTGTAGGAAAAAAAGTTATTTATTTTTCATGTTTAAAATAAATAAGAAAGAAAATTAATAAAACCTGCATTATAGAGAAATTTTTACAAAATATTTTAATTTCTTTTGAACCTGAGAATATTTTAGATTTTAACAAAAACTCAATACTCACAGTTGGCAAGCAAGCACGCTAATACCTATTCCAAAAATTAAAAAACAAAAAAAAAATACAATACAACTAATTCATAAAACAGTATCAATCAAATAAACAAAATAATGAAATTCTTTAGTTTATAGATTTTTTTAGTCATCCGATCATAATCGTGAAAATACTTTATTAAGTAAATAGGTAAAAATGTAAAACTATCATTTTAACCCTTTTGGTCCAGTGGTTTTAAGATGGAGCCAGTGCTCTTGCATCTGCAGCTGTGGGGGTGGGTTGTGGGGGAGGGGGTGCAGCTCACTTTTGTATGTAAATTTTTAATACTCGCCCGATTCCGGGGGACGCCAGCCGACAATCTCTAATGATAAAATAATTGCCACAACTTTATTGCCGTGCAGATTTTATTAAGGCATCACCGAGGAAACTCATTGCCGGGAGCCCGAGAGTGAGCCGAAAGGGCCGGAAGTAGAGAATTAATAATTTTTTGCTGGAATTACCAATTTTTTCGAAATAGTTGGTGGTTTTTTTCATGCCTATCATTTTAATCAGTTAGTCGTTTTGTCATACTAATTATAAAATAATATTTACAAAATGAATATTTTCTCAAAATGATTTCAAAATCTGATACTGTATGGTGTATAAACATAAATCTTCTAGATATTGTATGAACCCAAATATGATAGCATTCTATCGATTTTATTACATTACCCATAGAATGTACGTGGACGTATATGAATTTAAAACCATTCTAAAAAAAGCTATTAATAATAAATATTATATAAATTTTAATTGAAAGTTTATTTGAAGTTTATCTACTTTAAAATAACAGAGTTAGTAGTATAAAGCGATACAAATAAAAATATTAATTAAATTTAAGTCGGAACGCTTTCTATTCGACGGAGTGTACGGAGGTAAGTGCCTAGTTTCTTCTGCGGAAATTTCCTTTTTAATTGCCAGCCCCGTTGTTGGGAAAATATTGCGACAATTTAATGGCTTAGATATGAATTATTTCTTTTTGGGAAATTTGCATCTCCTCCCGGCTCGCCCGCACTCGCCCGGACTCGCCCGGACTCGGCCGCTCCAGCAAGGCGCGACACCTCGACTTCGGTATATATTTTTTTAAATTTCTCATCAAAAGTTTTAGTAAATTGTTTTTAATTCGTTGCGAGGAGTTGAGACAATAGGGCCTAGCATCTGAAAACACTTTATAAAAATTAGCGCCCCTGTAAGCATTCTTCATTTTTAAGTATCGTTTTTAAATTTCATTACAAATAATTCGTGCTTCATTTTCAATTATTTGTATTCTAAAACACAAAACGCTTGCCCGTAAATAATGAATATTATAATCAATAATTAATTTAAGCAAAAATTATATATAATTATTAACTTCTTCTTCATCAAGTCCCTCTCCTCAGAGGAGGTTGGCGACCTTTTCACTGAAGATATACGCATGCTGAGGCAGTGTTCATGGTTTTCTAAGGGGTATATACAGTTGTGGGTTCCTCGGGTCCTTCTACACCGCAGTTTTATATTGGAAGGAAAAGTCTGCGTGTTGCTGCTGCTCAATAGCATTATTATAAATCCTTTCCTTACAAAGCTCTGGCGTTTAGATCTGATACTCCTGCAGCAAGCTACTGAAACAATAACAGGTATTCCAATATCTTTACAAGGTACTTCCAGAGTACATCCCTCTACAATCATTCCAAGTCCACTGCTTGATTACCGATCCTTTAAACACGCTCGGGGTACAGAGATAACATGTTATATAAATGCATAAAATTATGTTAATAAAGTAAATTATTTATTTCATAATCGTATTGCGTTTTTATACATCGGTAAATAGTCGCTTCTAAACCATGGATCATAGGTATACTGTGAGTAAACTGATTGACATCAGAAAATGGTGAATTTTTTTAATTTTGAACTTTTTCGTTTTAAAAAGGCTTGCAGCTGTCAAAATGACATGTGAAAAAGTTATCAGTGAAAGTAGTGTTGGAATGACATGATAGGCGTCACGTGTTTCCCTTATTGTGTCAGATTGTCACCATTTTTTTCACCTACGCGGGTCCCCGCCACGCAACGCCGCTGGCGGAAATGGATTGAAGCATGTGTCGATTGGTAGAGGGTTGAAACCGAAGCCACGAACGACGCGTGATGGGTGAGTTAATTAATATGTGCATTTTACAGTTTTAGAAAATACAATGAAAAACATTGCGTTAAAAAATAGTGAACTTAAAAAATCGCAGAAGATATTATTGTCCCTATTTTTTAGGGATACTATATATCATAAGATAGCTGAATACACAAATTGACAAAATAAAACAAATTATATTCCAATGATTATGACTTTCGATTTACTGGCTGTTTAATGTGTAAGCAAAAGGTATAAAAAAATTATATTCATATGTAAAAAAATACAATAATCTTTGATTGCAAATTACATTTGTTTTTAGAATATCGATTTACACATTTATTTTAATTTGTACTAGTGTCACTGAAATACGTTCGTTTGTATCAATTTACTTAAATTGGCATATAAATGTATTAATTGAACCAATAGCTCCCCTCCACGCGCCGCCCGCGCGGGGTTTGTTTTGGGTGCAGACTGACAATATGAGGACGAGTACGATTTGGTGATTTCCTTTGAAATATAAAATCCCGTGCAGCCTTACAACCGGAAACGCCGGCGGCGCGTCGCCTCGTCTAGCCGCGCTCCTGGTGCGCCACTATTGTGAGACGTGCGAAAAATACCCCACAATGCCCACAGAAACCCACGCTTTTTTGACAGCTTCATGCTTAAAAGTGATATTTATACTATTTCACGGGGATGTGAATGCATTTCACGAATAAATGGATTTTTTATCATTTGATTAAATTTTGAACCAACCGGTGCTTGCTCGTAGATGTCCGCTGAATTATCAACTTAAAATATAAGTATCGCATATAAAAAAAACAACATCTACAACTAAAAACCAAAATATATATAAAATGCTTTTCAATAGGTTTGTTAAGAGACTGGATTACTGAAATACTCATACTCATAAAATAATAAATCAAATTCTATTAACTAACCTCTTAGATAAAAATAAAAAAAAACTGCAAGTTTAAGATACAAGGATTAACTAATTTAGGACCAAAGAAACGGTTGTTTAGTTTCCAATTGATAAATTTTATTTTACACAAAAGCTGTGTAAGCTCCAAACCACGATTCGTTAACTAAAGACCGCGTAAGGATACATGCAGATAGTCTCCGATTTTAGGCTTTCACTTGAACAAAACACAAACACTTGCACAAAAACTTTACAATCCACTGGAATATATATAGTATGTATTATATATATAACCTACAACCAATTCTGAAGCAAAATTCCAATATTGTCCGGGCGCTTGTCAACCACATCTGTTGCTCGTATAACGCCTCATAGACGCCACCCGAGAATATCTTATTCAATGCGGTCGTAAACAAAGTATTGGAAAAAATCCCCAAACAAAATAGGACGCGTGAAAACGTACAAGAATAAAAAAAGAAACGTCTTATAAGATTCGGTTAAATTACTTTTTTTTTTCCACGAAAGTTTCACGGCAATCGCCGTGTCTGGATACAAACTCATCTGAATATTAATTAAAAAGTAATAAAAAAACAACTTATTAAAACTTTGTTCAAGATTTAAAAGTTTGATTCTCGGAGAGTGTCTTTCCTTTTCTTTTTTTTTAATAGGTTCCAATTTAAAATTTATATTTGCCTCTTTTGCTTCATTATAACTTATATTTTTTATTTTCATATCTTCATAATTTTGTTCTGCATTGTATAATATATAAAATATATTTTAAGTAGCCATGGCTTAGAGACCGATATTATATTGAAGAATAATAATATGAACTGCATGCCTTAATCATATATCCCAATTAGGAGGTAATTCATTTAAAATAAATTTATTTATATTTTAATTTAATAACGATGATTTTTATCATTTATCTGATGTTCTTTAATGTATTTTGGAAAATGTAAATTTTATAGTAGTTATCTGCATTGGTGATAGGTTGTATGATATTTTTGAATAGTATATTTTTCTACGCTTTTTGTCAATAGGTAAGTCAGTTAATAGGTAGGTAGTAGGTCATTAGTTAGGTAGGTTATAGGTTGTATGTTGAAATGGGTTATAACACAGAAGTAGTAAGTTGTAATTCCATGTACAGGTAATAGGTTGTTACTTTTTTATTTAATATATAACGAAATATGACTTGTGGGTGTTATGCCGCATCGAATGTTTTTTTTGATGCCATTATCTGTTATATTAATGATTGAATGATGATTGCTCCGGAATTTCTTGAAGAGGTCCCCCAATACTATAATCAAAAATAATACTTTACACTGATTCTAATAAAATGCTTCTTTATTATTGTATGTACGATAGTTATCTTAAAACTTACATTGGAAATCTCACAGAGTAAATAAAACTCGATTGATCGATCGGAAAATATCGGAAGCCATCGGGAGCCATCGGCTAATTCCCAAAAGTAATCCGGCACCATAAATCGGCTCCATTTGTCGTGGTCCCATCCCCCTCCCCCTCCCCCTTCACCACTCCGTGGTATAATTATACGGGACCAGAGGGGGGGGGTCTGTTTTTTATTTCCTCTGGGGTGTAACTGTCAGCGGTAGCATTTCTTATTTGTGGGAACGACTGGAGACAGGCCGGTGGAAGCGTGTGGGTGAAAATGATCTTGAGGATTAAGTTTTTTTCAGAAAAAAATACAAATAGAAGTATAACTATTTTTTTAAGGTGACTTTTATATATTATAATTCACGCATGTAGATGTAATTTAATGAAGAACTGAAGCGTTTGAAATGTGGCTGTATAATCCTTAAGATACCAGGGGTTGAGTCTTGCAATGAATGCGTAAAGAAAGGGAACTCTTGACGTTGGTAAAGAAGCGAAAGATTTACTATTTTGGCTACATTTTTCGCAACAATTAGTATGGCATCACTCAGCTGATTGTCCAAGGAACAATCGAAGGGAAAAGGGGCATTGGAAGAAGAAAGTTCACGTGGATGCGGAATTTGCGCCAGTGGCTGGAGATCGAAAGTGCAGCCGGACTGGTGAACCAAGTTCAAGGAAATGTTCACCAACCTCCAACGAGGAGAGGCAACAAAAGAAGATGTAATTCAATATCGTATGTCAATTTCAACTGAAATCGAGAAGAAAAGGCAAACGCTAAAATACTAAAAAAAAACCTTAGTTATTATATGAGGTTAAGAATCAGTTAATTTGTGAGAGGTATATATTTTTTCATTTATTGAAATCAAATATCAAAAATATTTATATATTTTTTTAATACTTGGTGAGGTTTTGTTTGGTTGAACAACACAAAGTATCATCAAAATTATATTTTAAAAAATAAAATATTATTTTTGTTATAAGTTGAGATAATCAAAATCTCCCATTTTAATGTTACCATGAATGTAAAGGAACTATATAGAATATATATTTAACTGAAGGTCATAAATCAGCTGTAGAAACAAACCGTACTAACCGAATATATATTAAAACAGTTCTTAAATTGTCCGCGTAAAGCGAGGGACGACCGCATTCGATTTCTCCGTTTTGACTCCAAAAATGTACTGGGAAGTATACGACAGGAGTGGGAGGGGAGATTCCCGCAAGCGTAGGTGTGACAGGGACGGGTGTGACTTTAAATGGTTCGAGACTCCTTCATATGGGGAATATAAAAAAAAAACACTTTCTTACGGAGCACTACACTCGACACTATTGGGGGAGGTTTCTGTAACTGCGGTTTGTATTTTTTTACGACGACACGTGCGCCGATGGCACCAAAGCATTTATATATATTTTACTCAAATCATATTGAAACGCTCATTGCCTGATTTCGAACAACAAAAAAAATGTATTTCAATTTACGCACAGCTGTTTTTCAAATGCGTTTGCTCACGCAGCTTAGTTAAAATTGAGTAATTCGTTTGATTATTAATGTGCGCGTATTTTTAACATATACATAATTACGTGTAAAATATATTATTAAATAATATCTGGAGATATCGACGCGTAATCTGGTATTGAGGACTGGTCACACCCTCTCTCCTTCTGACCGACGCATAAAAAGACGCCGACGTCCCCCGGGCGTCCGAAACATTACAATACCATTCCACTAAAGGCCAATATACCCCTGTGACGTCAAACCCACCACCGGAATCTTCTATAACCAGGTAGAGTGCCTTCAATTCATCTGAGAGCTTTCGAAAACCAAGGCAGCGTTATCTACCGAAGATTACAATAATTAGACCGAACATTTATAAAATTGTTTTAAGCGAAACATTCGGCGAAGCGACGCATTGTTTTAATGCGTGAATAATACAAACAATAATTATTAAATTTTTGTAACGATAAAAGTAAACAATTTTTTTTAATGCTGAGTCTACACAAGTGAATTTATTAAAATATGGTGATTCTAGATAAAGTGTAGAGTTTTTAATGTATAATATTATGAGGGCATTTATAAAATAGGAGTCTATTCATGAAATATTAACGCGTTAATGTTCCAGGCGTCGCTCAACCCGCATTAAACGTAATAAATGTCAATATTTTATAATAAAACGATTATTTAATATACAAAATCTGAATTATAACGAAATTATTGATTGTATTTTTAGTTCTGGGACTAACGGCTGTTTATAAAAAGATATTTTTTTTTCCAAAGTATACGTATTCTCCCACTAAAAATTACGACTGTTCACATTTATAGAAAACAGTTCGAACAATTAATTTTTTTGAGTATATTTCTATATGACTGCGAATCTAACAATAATGTTTAAACAATGCGATATTCGTTAATCATTTGGTTATTCATTTATTTATTAAAATCAATCCATTGACAGAGCTCAATTAACTAGGCCAAGGGCTTATAAATCTCACTACTCCAGAGTCAAGTAGTTTGAAACAATCTAAGGTATAAGTGGCATGCAGTATTTTATTATAAATATTTAAAAAAAAAATTGTAAATCAACACAGCTTGTTTTATAAAAGTGTTCTCATCTCTATTTGACAATATCTCTATTATACAAAAAAAAACACTTCCAAAGACTTCGATACATATTTAAATCGAATTTAAAAACACTGTGATTTTATGTTCGCAAGGGAGATCCGACATTATTTATTGACAAAAAATGGGGAAATTCAGTAGAAAAATAATGGAATAAAACTAAAGTTATTGCAGCATTAAAGGAATTTTTAGTGCTGGGGTCGAGTGGTTGCATTATGCGAAGAAGGACTCGTCATGTAGGGGGTTTTCAAATGCGTGAAATTATTTTACTTTGGTTTTCAGGATAGCTGAAAAATTGAAGTATCACCTTTTATAATTTTACATTTGAATTTTTACTTAAGTCAGTACCGATTACACGTTATTAAAACAAATGTAATTATTATAAAAAATAATCAATTATATACAAACATATACATCTTTTTCATGAATAGTGAAACCCAATATATCCTCTTTTATACAAAACTGTAGCTTTTGAAACACTGTGTGTATCAAAGTAGAAAAATCCCATTGAGCTGAGATAATATATTTAAAACCAAAGAAATCAGTGATGGCATGAAACCACTCGCGATATTTATGATCACTGCAAGTGTTTCATGAAAACGAAGGGGTAGTTATTTTGCGGATTGATCTGGGGGCTGCATGGAGGCATTAGGAGTTCTTTACGGGGTTTATGATCCATTACATGAGAATATATCAAACCAGGCACCCTAGACTCCCTACTATTTGATTTATAGATATGTTCGTGGTTATATTAGTAAATTCTAAATAAAATGAAACAGAATTATGTATAAATGATATTGATTTTAAAATAACAAATCTCTGTTTTATTACTGTGTTAGATAACCAAGGTTTATTTTTATTCGTTTATAGTTTCGAGTATAAAACCATATAATAAAAAGTAGAACTTGACAATAGTATTACGTTAGTAAATACATTGCTTCGTACCAATGTAACAAATAAAGTAAAATATTTGTGAAAGCCTCACAACATTTCTGTGGAAGGACAGAAAAATATATTTTATTCCAAGTAAGAAGGAAGTCTGTGTTGTCTTATATTTTCCATATCAGTTAAAATAATAAAATTGTAACAAGTATTTGGAGTCAAATAGAATTAAATAAAAAATATACAATACGAATGCAATAAATCTTTAATGTTCTTGGACGATGACAATTGAATCTTTGAGTTTATTTTAAAACTTGAATCACAATAAAGTCAGAATAAATAACCTTTGTACAAACAGATGAAAAAACGTATGATGAAATAAAGTTAAAAATGATTTTTGTTTAATTACGTTAGTCCAAAGTAATGTTATTTAAATATGACTTAATAAAGGTTGAATTTCTTTATATATGCATTGTATAAATGTTAATCGAATTATTGATAGTGAAATAAATAGTTTCGTAGAATATGTTAAGCAAGCTGGTGCTCTCTGCGAGGTGTTTATTCAATATTTAAGACGAGTACTTTTGACCCTTTTCTCCGTGTTTTTACGAGAAAATTATTATTCAGCAGAGAAGACTAACACCGATATTGAGTCATATAATTTTATGAGCCGATTTACCCGAATCACCGGCAATCCTTTCATGCGGGTATTGTACATAAATGTAATATATTCTTTAATCGAAGCTGTTTACTTTCAATACGATTTAATATTTGGGGGAGAAAAATGAACCATCAATACTGAACCAGCGTACGTCAGTCCTTCTATCATCTAGGACTTATCTCAATACCTAAATATCTGCAAATATTCTGTTGAATTTTTAAAATAATTTAGTACAAAATATTTTTCAGCTGTATGTACAAGTAATATTTAACAAAATAAAATGATATGATATGTTTTGAAGTGACAAGCTTCCCCAAACTCTTGACTCGTTTTCAGATTGTATATATATATAAAAAATATATATTTTATATCTGCAATTTTTAAAGTTTTTACCACGCACGAACAAACAGAAATACTTGGGGTGGTAAAGGAATTTTAAACCAAAAACAGAAAAGGAAACAAGAAGCATTTTTTGTTGCAAAAGGGGATGTTGGACGGTATTAAATCTTCATGAAGCGGTCGAAACTACGATAAAATGCTAAACTTGTACCGTTCAACCCCATTCGTCTTTCGAGACCACCCCCGAATATCCCTTATATTGTGGCATAACTCACGAGCGGTCATCCTCGGCTCTCGGGTTCGAATCCCCGCGCGGCCCTTTATAGAATACTTAGGGAAATATGAATACTGATGCTGCGATTTTTGGTCAAAGTAAAATGGTTAAATTATGCACTTAGGGTTATGCCTTGCCCACCCTTTAAATCGAGAAAAATTGCATTTTTGTGAAAAATAATGTAATAATATCACAATGACATGATATAAATCACTTCGTCCTCTAAAACATCTTTTTTTTGGTCTAGATATAATATCCACTCTTTACTTTGGACATCGTTTACACTAACATTTTAATATGTAGAAGTACTTATCCCCAAAAAATAATGATTGCATATTGATTCCACAAATGTGAGTGCTAACTAAATTTAGCCGAAAGTAACAGGGTCGCGGTGGGCGTAATTAATAAATTATCAAATAGTAGTAAAACTATACACATTTCTAGTCAATGCATTTATAAAAATTAAAACACTGCAAGGAATAAAACATGCTGTTTTCAAGAAGTAGAATTTAATTTTGTATTTCAAGGTCAATGCAACTGTCGCTTATTTCACGATAATTTAAAAAAAAAAAACCGAGTGACAGATGTGTATTTTAAAAAAAGGGAGTCCGTCGAGTGAATCTCCGCGAAATCGGGGATAATTTAAAATATAAAGACCGCTTCCTTCCTCCATGTCGGAATGACATTAAAAAAATTGAATTTCGGATTCCCGGCGTTTCTTTTACTTCCCCGCCGGTGATTCTGGCAACACAGCGGGCGCTTCCGGAGCGGTTTTTTTTTTTTTTTTTTTTTTTTAAATGACGCGTGTAAGGACAGAAATACGATATTGCACCGCTTCCTGGGAAAAAAAAACTTTGTACGCCAACATCGGACGCAACCCTCGAGCGATTGTAGCCCTTGTGAGCCAACTGCGTGAGGTTCAATATCACACGCGGCCTCGTGTCGCAATGGTCGATTCTAGTTTTTATTTTTTTTAGTTGCTTGAATTACATTAATAATTGAAATTCATGGGGGTGATTATGGTATTTTTTTTACGTAAAAGAAGGGAGTTTTTTGTTTTGTGATTTATTGTAAATTTTTACCCTTATGTGAAGCGATTGATTTTAATGATGACACTAGTTGTTTTTTATTGCTTATTCAATGGAACATTTATTCATAAATGGTTCGTTTATTCCGCGTGTATTGAGAAGCGTGCTTTTGATTTGATAAACTAATATCACAGAGCTTTATTGGATATTTAATAATATATTTTAGAAAAATACTGTTGTATGTAAAATATAACAGTTGTATACATTTTGACTGAATCCAATCAAGGCACAACGTGTTACGTCTAAAATAAATCTTTTTTTCTAAACTGACCCAAAACGCATCCCTCATCAAAAAAAACTGAAACGTGGCTTCATTGCCAAAAGAACAGTTTTTTTTACCATTAGGTAAGTCGTTTAGTAATCGTCCTCGTATCTAAGTGGAATAAATATTATAATATTTCCTTTTGGTCTATTTCATAGGTTCTCAAAGTGGTCACTGGGGTCGATTCCGCCCTGCAAGGGGTCAATGACAGCGAAAAATTAAATTGGGGGTCCATAAACTGTAAATGGGGGTCTACGAGAGTGGATCCTATTTAAGCAGGTCATCACCAAAATAAATTGTCACCAAGTCATACTACAAGAAGAACTGATCGGAATAAGCACTTATGAAGAACTGAAGGTGCAGTTTAGCAAGGGATATCAGCAATTTTGGCTTCAGAGAGACATACCTGCTATTTATCCTGCACTATGGACTATCGCAAGAAGGTTTTTGATAGCTTTTACATCTTCATTCCTCGTGGAAAGGGGTTTCAGTGCAGTTGCCATTCTTCTTACAAAAAAAAGAAACAGATTAGAAATCACTAGGCGAAGAGATTTAAAGATAAATCTGACTTATTTGAAGCCAAATATTGAAAAATTGCTATCAAAGCATCAGACCCATCCCTCCCACTAAAAGAATTGATTTTTTTAGTGAATGTTACTATATTTGCATTTTGTGAGATTTTATTTATTAAAGTATACAGTAAAACCTCGATATAACGGACCCCTGTTTAACGGATTTCGGATATAACGGACAAAAAGTCTGGTCAAATGTAAAAAATCAATATTGGCAAGGCAGGGGGTCTACGAAAAACAGGAAAACTCGACAAGGGGTCGACGGGACAAAAAGTTTGGGAACCTCTGCCTTAAACTAACCCAAAACGCACTCCTCACCGTCGTTAAATATTATAATAATTCCTTTTGGTCTATTTGCTTGCAGCTTCTTTTTTTTACTTGTTTACATACTCCAGACATATTTACTATTGACAAAAATATCACCGGCCATATCCGTTCACAAAGGATCATCAACTCAAACGATATTCGTTACAATCATTAACGTCATTCAGACATGTTTTGACGGGACATTTCTTCGGGTTATATTGTGTCCCGGAGGTTGCTGACAGTGTGACACTGTGCGTCGCCGCACTGCTTTGCACTTGTCGCTCCCCAGTACTGCGGCCAGCGGCTCCCTCAAACAACTTGAATATTTTATAACCACGCCCGGCCGTTTGATCACGGAAGTATCGCCGAAGATACATTCGTGACTTTTGCCGCAGAGTAGGTGCCGCCGTGTAATTATGAATCGTGTCACGGATCGGTAATACCTGTATGTAAGTGAATATTTTATTTATAATAAGGGGTAGTGCATACACGTGAATTGTAAATGCGGAGCAGTTGTTGCGATCTCAGAGTAATACAGAGACAGAAATGCATATAAGTATAATAACCTAATCTAATCACGTGTATACTTGCACCGATGGAATTAATGGCACAATGTACTTTTTCATTACAACTAAGCGATGCTTTCAATCTACCCTCAACTGATGTGATTGATAACATTCAGACTGTCGTTTTTTTTTTTTTTTTTTACAAAATATAGCGTGTTTATATTTTATTACAATAATTCAAATATTTCACACATATACATGATAGTTTTTTTATATTTTTAATTAAAGTTAAATTAGAAAAACGATAATATAACGACGCGTACACACAAACCTCGCCTGCATCCTACAAATGCATTAGAGAATATATTTTGTAAATGTTTTATATTTCTAAAATATATTAGGCTTATATGAGTATTAAAAAACCTACTTTAATTTAACTATAGATTTTACTCTAAAATCAAAATTTACTACACTCAGTAATAATAATATACACTTTGTGATTTTTTCCCCCGTTTTATTTTTAGTATGACTAGTAATAACAATAATAACAAAAATATATTTTATTTAAAAACTATCAAAATGGAGTTCCACCAATTACTTTCTGTGAAAAATATTGAAAACAGCATAGAACTTTTCAATGTAAATATGTTTTGCGTCAATACCTATAAGTTCTGGAATCATAAAATCATTTATTACAGCTTAGTGTATTGATTACTTTTTTAGATTATTTCATACAATTAAGCTTTATATTGTAGTATGGTGAACAACTGGGTGGGGTATATCTGGATACTGTATTAAAAGGTACATTATTCGGGTATTGCATAAAAGATCCGTAAGTTAGCACTACTCCATATTAAGGAGTCTTCTTAACCCTGCGGTGGTGTGTGTGTGGGAGGGGTCAGAGGTCACGCGGCGTGCCATTGGCGGAAACTCACCTCTGCCCCCACCCCCGCCCCTCGCAGCGGGGGTGGAATCCTGGCCACTGCGCACAGTTCACCCTGAAAGCCTTCAGGACTCCCAAGAAAACTGTTGGAGGTTGAGACATTCGTTACGGGATTACGCAAGAACTGAAAATACACGAGCAACAAAGTTGTGGCAAGTTGTTGGTAAACTTTTTCTTTTGTAATTACGCTATTGATGAAATCGTATTCAATAAAATAAGAAATCGTAATAAATAGAATAGCAATAGAAGTGGAGTACCTATTGAGAAAAACACATATAAACAACACACAGGTTAATTTTATACTTTGAATCTAATATGGAAGTATGAAAATTTAAGAATTATTTTAGATATTTTTTAAAAGCTGTAAAACAATCACATCAAATGTTTAACTAAACAAGTTTTATCAATAATTGATGAGGCTCAGCATGCTTATAAGGCGTATCATCGGGTGTCTTCATATAATAGCAAGATCTGTAATTTATCCTAGTGTTTTAATAAATTGCGATTAATTTCACCGCTGAGCTAATTGAGCTAAATGAGCTGATCTATTCATTAATTTTTGTTATGACTTAATTAGCGATTTATATGAACTAAAACAATTTTAATGACATGTGAGAAAACCGATTTAAGGTGGTCTCAGACTATTTGCATTTTCATCATATGCTTCATTGTATCTATGTACGATGAAAATGTAATAATATTCTATAATAAACTATCAGACAATTTTTTTTGTTTTATTTATTAATCTATGAATCTGAAGACAATCTATATTTTATACGCTCCAACGTGGCTAAAATGAAGACATTTTACTGTGCCGAAAACCTGTCGGTAGGTTTGAACAAATTAGATATGGATGATTATATATTCAAATAAATTTCAATTATAAAACAGGAGGGTGCAACAACCTCAAAAGCCATTCAGATATAATGGCAATAATCGAACTGAAAATGACAGATGTTCGAGTGTGCATTGCTCTGTGACACGCTAGATATGACATTATTATTTGAGCACTTGCAGTACATACATTACCATGGTAATTAACACTGGTACTCTAGCACTCACGATCCTATCAAGTTTTTAATTTACCAATTCGATTTTATGAACAGTCATGTCGACTCCGTTAAATAATAGATACTCGGTTCCCGGGTGCTATGCCGAGTTTTTAATTGTTCCATTCCCAGTACTGGGGCAATCTTTCTCTTCTCTTGCCTGTTTTTCGTCTACTCAAGTACCAGGACTGAAAAGTGATATTTTTTGAGAAGAAACTGAGTGCATATAATAAAAACGGCCGTCTAAACCTACGAACAGAATTAATTAAATTTTAAACATTACAGAAAAAATACATACAATAGATCATCTCTTACCCTTCACAATTCACCAATACTTACAATACAGAATCATTTGCTGTGACACTAGCGAATCGCATTTGGCCATCCAACTTATTGTTTATTGTAACCATGTTGTTGCGAAACACGTTGAGGACGCATTTTGAATAAACAATTTTTAACTTGATATTAAATTACTAAATTAACCATTCATATTAAAATGTACATAATCTCTCACGAAAACTGCAATAAAATAACGGCATCTGTGGTACTGAACCCTTTGGGGACAGTTTAAAGTCTGTGGGGGTGTTGGAGCCCTCTCCCTCTGGCCTCCCCCTCCCTCGGCACTCTGGCAGCGGAGACGTTAAACGATTCCACCTAGCCTAATTGCAGATGCAAGTTGGAGGAAGGCAAATGCAAGTTTGATGACACTAAATGACATCTGTGATCTTCCACTCGGCAAGGCGGTGGTATTTTTTACGCCTGAGAGGGTAAGCTGAAAGTTAAGGGTGAAAAAGACACGAACCGCCCGCCCCCCGGAATTATCGCTTTTTAATGTCTTGAGATTTAACGCCTTTGTGTCGCCAGTTTTATATACAAGTAGATATGGTTTTTTCTAGCAGATTTATAAAATTAATAATAACACACTAAGAATAAAAATTGTACATATATAGCGACAGCGTACAAAATACAGCAAACATATTATGTCGATCTATTCACAGTTGAATTAACTCCATGATGAGTTTTTTAAGTTAATCTATAAAATTCTTACTTACTTAAGGTTTAAAAAGAAATAGTAACCTAACTCTTTAAAAGGCCACAATAATCTAGCATGTCCTTTTTTATTCTGTACTTTTAAATTATTTGCATATAATCTGTACTACAAGCCACATAGTAATTTTAGATGTGCAGTAAATTAACTTTATAGTAACTCTAGTTAAAATATAAGGCCCACATATCAACTATTGCTTTGTACGGTAACCAAAATAATCCATTGAAAAAATAAACAAATTTTACGGATCTCAGTGCAGATCTCATACTAATATTTGTGCTTATATACGAATATGTCGAATATTATGGAATCGAGAACCGACCGAATGCTTTGCAAATATTTGCAGTGTCGCATAAAAATGTAGACAACATCCAAAATACCTACAAAATTGCAATCAAAACCTATGCTTAGTAGAACAATGATAAAAATTAACATCATACCGTATAAACTTTCTATTCAACTTACCTTAATGCTGAAAGGGATATAAAAACATTAAATTTGTGATAATATCAAAATTACTATGTTCTTAAAAATATATAAAATGACAAATAAAATTGTAAGACTAAGAGTAAATACACGTCATCAAATTATTATATTCTCTCAGTTACTAAGCATACAAGTAACCAATCCTTACTCTCAGTAAATACTTAAAAAAATGTATTTGTGAATTGATTGATAAAGAAACATTGGGTTGACATCTGTCCTATAAATAAATACATTTCTGAGGAACTTTCAATAGAATCGTACTCTTCCAGTAATGACCTCAATATACAAAACAAAGCAGCCATCATCCTCGGTCATCAAAAAACAAACAATGCAGTGCGGTCAAGATGAAGAGGTTAGAAGACATGGTTGCAAAACTACAAGCTATAAAATATACTTACAGCAAGGATGCATCGATATACGTATATATGTTTATATATAAAATGTCTCTAGGTATTAGTACAGATCATAAGGTTAAAGGAGGTAGAAATATAAAGTTACCTTGCGTGAAGATGTCTCTGTCAAATGATGCATTGTAACTCGATATATCGAATCTCGCAGGTTGACAGCCCGCGGCCTTCCGTTCCAGGTGCAGGTTTATTGTAATATCTCACTTCACTATTGGCACAGAACTATTGTCATGCAAATATCAATATGGATGCACTTTTTTTTTTACAAAGCACTGACACTTGACACCGCCGGCGACCGAATATAGGCAACTGAAAATGTTGCGAAATATATACTCTTATGTTGGTGTCAACACCACTTGCAGTCCGTGGCCTGGTGCATGAGCTTATATGCAGAACGAAAAAAATATATTTAGGTGACAATAAAGTTTAAAGACCGACGTGAAGTTAGAGACATTGTGCCATTTTTTGTCTTTGATTATTACATATATCAATTTCGCAGGTGTAGCGTTAAAAAAAAAATTGATTATTCACACGCTTTGGTGCAATTACTAAAATCCATTTCACATGTGTACACCGAAGACAATGCATATATTTAAAATTATATTTGAAATAATTTTTTTTAAAACTATTATCTTTAAAGCTATAAAATCAATTTACCATTTGCATTATTTTATGTGAAAAATATGAATTTTAAATTAACACGATCAAACGGCAGATAAATGATTTCTTCTTTTGCAGCATCGAGTATATATATATATATATATATATATATATATTTTTTTTTTTTTTTTCAAATAAATGCTAATGCATTTATTTTGTATAAAAATTATATTGATTTAAGCAAATGAAAATATTTTAATATTATTCGTTACCGGTTTCGCAAACCTTTTACGTTGGCATTATCAAGCAAAGAAATTTTTCTAATGTTTTGGCACAATTTTTTTAAAATGTAAATTATATTTTTCTGTGGTTTATGAAACCCATAAATATATGTTTTAAATGTCTCCGACATTAAACTGTGCACCGTCACAATTGTCACCCGGGCGCCTCGTGGCGGGGGCGGGGGCGGGGGCGGCGAATATCCATTTAACTCTTGAAATGGAGAGCTGACGCCATTAACGCTGGAGTGCGAGCATCCGTCATCATCATCATCTCAGATGTAACCCGCGCCGAGGCTTTTAAATCGGAACCTCTTCGTGTGTGGTGTTGCCTTGAACACAATTTGCGAATGCCCTCCGCAAATTTCCGTGGTGTGACCAAAAGTACGCAAGAATTTTTTATAATGATAAAAGTAACTTTGTACTTTGTCTTCACAATGAGTTTATTGTTACAGATGCTTAAACTAAACCAGATGATGACCCAGTGTATCGGGTCGAAACTAGTTATGCAAATAATTTAAATAAACTCAATGTGAAGACAAAATATGTACAAAGTTATTTTTATCATTATAATAGTGGATCTTCACGAATCAAATGCCTTGTCCCTCAACGAGATTTTTTTTATATTCATTATAATTTACATTGATACTAACGACTTTTTTTCAGTGCGGCGGTGAATATATGTATATATATATTTTTTTTTACAGTGATTCGTCTTTGGGGGTAAAAAAATTCATGTGAGCTCAAAATTTTTTTATTTTTTTTTAAGAAGTAGTTCAAGTTTGTGAACATGTAATATTGTAACTAGGGCAGTCATTGCCATTAATATAAGTCAGAAGTCCGTCCTCTCTCGAGGGGTGCACTCACTGGAGTCAAATTAAAATCAATATGCAAATAGCGGGTTACCACCCCATTGCGGTCGCGCCGCGGGGTGTCTCAGTGGACGACCCCGCGTGAGACAAAAGCGGCTAATTTTCTATATGAAATGACTTCATCATATCTGGAGTGACTGCGCCTCCACCAGATGTCCACGAAATCTGGCCGATTTGAGCGGTCACGATTGTTTCAAAGGGCGTGTTTATTGGAAATTGAAGTGGTCGATTGATCGTACAGTTGGGGTTCATGTCAATACGGATAATCGAGTGATATTGCAAAATTGCATTCTGTGTCACTTGGTTTGATTGCATAATTGAAAGCGAACGTTAAATTAAAAATTTATTCAACGCATATAGCTCATAGTAAAAATCATACTTACCGTGTGAAACAACAAATATCGGATTAATTTTGAAAAGGTTATTTCGTATTATGTATACTCCCGTTTTTATTAATCAATATATTGACAATTTGTGAATTTATTCACCTTCAAATTAAATCATCAAAATAGCTTTTAAATATGAATTTACTATAGTTTTACGACTTCGTGTACAAGTCATCTTGTTATGTTGAAATATCCCAGTTAGTAGATTGCCCACCCTGTCATCATTTTAATACTCTGTGATAGTCATAAATATGGCTTTTTAAAGTAAATACAGAAAAAATAATTGATAATTATTTTTTAAAAAATCACAACGCTTATTCGATTGAAATACAACAAAATAATAAATTATATTTCTTGTGAAATATCTTATGTATCAGATTTCAATATTTTAGAGTTGCAAATTTATCACGACCAATTTTTTTAAAAACTATTTATCATACATCCTTTAATTTTTTTATACATTTACGTGTAAAATTTCTAATATATCAGAAATTAGCATTTTAAAGTTGCAACTATATCAAAAGCGATTTTTCAAAAGTATTTTTTGTTTTAAATATTTTATGATGGAAAAAAAATTACTCAACAGTCTAGATATTAAAATATTTATTAATACTACAAAAAATAATTCATTTTAATCCCTTCAATTATTTTTTTTAATGTCAAATAATATTTCATACCATAAACACATTTTTAATCAACTCAGTAGCCATAAAAATATAAGAAAAAAAAGACGTTGCCAACACGTAACTGTCAAATTGATGCCGCGATTGAATGAAATGTCGTCGCCTATCTGTCAAAACAAATGAAAGTTTTACATTATACATTGATGGAATATCGCTGAAATGGCATCTAAAAATTTACTCAACATCAAGCCTGATGTGCTTTTCCAAGATCACACCATAACTGAAATAGACGACACCCAAAAGAAGCTTCTACATGAAATCGAGAGGAAACGAGAAGAACTAAGAGTTATGGTCGGGTAAGAAAAATAATTCTACTCTTCATTCTGTTATATTAAAAGCCAATGATTAACGGTTTTGATTACTGGTTTATTATTATTTTTAATATAGTGAAAGGTATAGAGACCTCATAGAGGCGGCGGATACAATTGGAGATATGAAGTCTACGGCTAGTAACTGCATAGGACACATTGAAAACATGACGTTGACTTGTCGAAATTTACACGACACCCACTTAATCGGTTTTAAAACTGTATCTGTTCTTACCAACAATGAAAGGTGAGTTTTGCTTTAGTTTTTTTTATTTTCTAACTCCAGTATTATTAAGGTACTATTCCCTAAAATATACTCCCATTTCAGACCAACGGTGAATAAAACTGTTCATGGTATTGCTATCCAAATTAAAATCTTGATGGCAATTCCTGAACAAATCTGGAGTAGTGTAGACGTTGAGGACTTTTTGACAGCTGCTCAATTGTACTTATTTGCAAGGCATATTTATACAGGTACAATTTTAAATTATAATTTTAATATACTGTATTAACGTTTGAAAATACCAGTAAGTTCAATGCATGATTAAATTAGACTGTGAATATACAGTAAAGGTTTTTTTTTTCATTAATACGTTTTGCAAGCTTCTGTCAAAGGTTCGCTATTTATATCCCTTCGTTTGAAATCAACCACAGTCAATTCGTTTCATTGTATTTTACTATGCACATGTTCATGCATTTAATCTCTAATATTATTTTTTAAATATATTTTCAGGCCTTCAGTTAGAAACTGGAGGTGTTAATGGTAATAAAAATGTGACAGCGCTCATGCCGGTTGTTCATCGGCAGTGGAACTCCTTGAGTAACTTTAATCAGTTACTAGTCGAAGCGTGTCAAAATAAATTGGGAAATGCCGATTTGAAAGCAGAGGTCAGTATACTCTAAAATTAAAAAATATTTTTCATATTTTCAAAGTGATCCTTTGACCAGACACGGTTGTTAGAAACTATGTTCAACGTGTTTTTATCAGACAATTCCATTTCAAAGTTACTCTTCTCTAGCCCAATATATTGACGTTGTAAGATATAATAATTTTATTTCTTCAATATTTCAGGTGGCTGCATCGTGTTTGGCTAGCTTATTTTTGCTTGACAACAAGACCAACTTGATTGACCTGATGAACACCTTTATCGTACTGCACAGCACCAACAGCCTATCAAATATTCTGTCTGCTGAAATCAATAAGGATATGACACAAGTGAAACTCAAAGATGATATCAAGGAGAGAATTGCTACCAGCGTCAAAGTTATTTTGAAAACGATTGATCTTTTGCACAGCTGTTTTGTTGGTGAGTAATTAACTCTTGCTGTTTTACAAAATCTTTTATTAAAAGTGTAAAAAGGTCTTTTAAAAATGTATTTCTTCTTTTAGAAAATGGTGATGGATTGATTTTACAAAAATTGAATACCTTATTTCAAAACACCTCCCCGCCTTTGATGGATTTAGTAAAGTTCCACGATCCTCTAGGACTAAAGCTGCTGCCATCCATCGTTGCCGACTTCAGGTAGTATTTTATTTTATATTTTATATGCTGAACATTGTTCACGACACTATTTTAATTGTTTTGAATATTAAAATTATACCAATATATTGATTCTCAAAGTTTTTATTTATCCTCTTTAATTGTCTAACATAGCCTTACAATACAGATTGTTTATATCGAAGTTCAACTTATGTTAGAATCGAAGACACAAAATGGTATATTTATTCTCACCTCAATGTGCCAAAATGTGTTTTAATTTTTTATTTTAGTATGTCATGTTTTTTCTCAGGCTATCTCCAACCGCTCCTCTAGTAGCAGTTTCTAAAGCAGAACTATCCAACAGTATCAAATCATGGATGAAATGGGTGAAGGAGTTTTCTGCCGCGAAAGTTGAATTTTTACTCAAGTACATCAACAGTGCCAAGTCCCTAAATAACATCAGGGAAGAAGCCACATGCATTAGTAATTATTTTTATTATTTAATTGTATAAAATTGTACTTTATTGTATATTAAGATAAATTCAAATGTAAATAATCAACACTGTTTCAGGTACACCCGAAAATTGGTCAGAAATTTGTGGTGCTCTATCCATAGACCAACAGAGTTCCAATATTTGGTCCTCTCACTTCCAACCACTGTTAACAAAACGTCTAAAAGATATTATATCAACAAAATGGACTAATATTACAAATAGCTTCATTCAGAGCATTGATAAACTTCTAGATAATGTAAATAAACATGGTTGTCGTGAAAAAGAATCCAACCTCAATTGGTTTGTATGGAACGATTTGATTGGACAGTCTTATATTGACTCGAGAGACGATATTATTAACTCCATCAATTCTCTCATGAAAGGTATGAAATTTTTAAAAATGTATTTCCGATAACTATAGTCCTCATGCAGCTCTATCTAGTTCATCACGTAAATAAATATATTTATGAAAGTTTTTGAGTTGTTTTACAATTTTGTAAAATGTTTTCTCACACTCCCTGAGTGTTGCAAGCTCCCAGACTCTACTCACTTTAAAATACCAGTCCGTAGATCTCATAATAGGCCATTCCATGACAACTATGCTCTATCTTTTCTGTCTATATATCTTTCTCTATCTGCACACTGACAAAATCTACCTGACTTTGATGGTAAGATTGAGTATTGACAGTTACAGGAACTTTATAAAAATTGTTATTGATAATATGTATTTTCAATCTATTTCTGAAATTATATTATTAATACATTATGGTTTCTGGTTTATTTTTTTAATCTATATATTTATTTGCTTTTATTTTAGGAATGGCGATGCAGGATAGAGGTTTCACTCCAAATCTAGAAAAGCTTTGTGAAGACTTCGATCAAAACCTGACTACACTTCTAGAAGATTTGAGTGTTTATCTGTATGGCCCTGCTGGTGCCAACAACAAACTGAACACAAACGCAACATTCGAAGATGACCTAAGAAATTTCCTATTAGAAAAGCCTGACTCGAAAGATAAAGGATCAGAAATGAAAAATCTGGACTGTAATGAAATAGAAAACTTCATGAGAAACTGCTCCAAAGATAATATAAACAGGTATATTCTTCTTTTATTTTCTCTGTCAAGGTCACTTGCAGATACTACGACTAGTGCTTTCTGGAAATCTGTATCGTTGAATACAAAGTCAGTTAAGAGTAACTAACTATTACATATTAGGAGTCATTTGCTTAACACTGCATAAAACATTGATTTCTCCTACCTGTGAACCATTGTTGTAGACTGTATCATGATAATATGTAACAACTCAGACACATGATTTTTCAAAGCATTTTGATCATCTTTATTACAAGTTTTTATTTAATTAAATTATTTATTCGAAATAAATGTTTTGAAAGAGTATTATATATTCCTTATGAATGAGTCTGGCTCCTAGAATGTTAATTACTGTGAATTACACTATATGCTTTCATTTTGTTTTAGTGTAATAAACTATATTCATAAAGAATGTATTGAGAAACATTTTCAAAGCAAGGACGTTGCTGAATCAAATAAGAAGACAGCTGCCATTTTAACAGCCCGTCTCCTGTGTGCGATCCCGTTGCTGGTTCCGAGCCTTCGACTTTGCTTCATTCCTCCTTCGATGCATTCAAAAAACATCTACGAAGAGTACAGTGTAACGGACTCCAGTTCCGTAAACGCGTGGGACGAAGTCTGCAAAGTTCTAAATGAGAATTGCCACAGTTGCTGGGCAAAATGGATTGAAATTGCTATTATTAAAATTGATGAAAGTTTACTGGAAATGCCACAATCATTTACAGTTATTGCAAATATGGAGTATTTGCTTGTTGTAAGTATCTTTGAATTCATTTTTGTTTCTTAATGCTTTCAACGTTTGTTAAAAACTCTCATGAATCTTTTGAAAATATGCAGCATCAAATTATATAGTTTGGCTTTATTGTGGTTTCTATTTTGTGAAACATTCAATTTTACTTCTTACATACTGTAATTACAGTAAGCTAATGTCACACAAACCTCTAGAACAATTGATTTTTCACTTATTCACTCAAATTATAATGATACAATTTTTTTCGCTTATATTTCGCTATTTAATTATTGTCACATAGCTTTCACCTAACTTTTACCACTGCAAAAATATCAAATAGACTTTCACATAGCTTTCACCTAACTTTTACCACTGCAAAAGTATCAGTTAGACTTTTACATAGCTTTCACCTAACTTTTACCACTGTAAAAATATCAAATAGACTTTCATTATTATTTTTATTATTTTTGCTTATATTTCTCTGTTTAATTACTAAATATTCTTTTTTTCATAACATTTTATTGTAATCTTAAATCATTTTTTTTATTGTGGTCGCACAGCGGCGGGCACATGTAAAATAGTCAGCGGGCACCATGGTGCCCGCAGGCATAGGGTCGGGGACCACTGGTTTTGAGGATATCCGGGGAGCTGTTGGTCTTCTAAATATACATAAATGTTTAAAAAAACGAACAGAACTACATTTAGCTACAAAGTAATGGCAGCACTTTAGTATTTTGGCTTGCGAGAGTTACGTTTTTTTCCACATGTATATAACGTGTCACAATTATTTTTTTAATTTTTAGCAATGGGACTCGGTTACAATAGAAGAAAAAGATGACCAAGACCAGCCTGTTACCTCGACAATAAAAATACCATCAGGACCGTCAATAAAGCTCCAGCAGTTCTTGTATGCAACAAGCCGGATCCTGGATGAAGTCATTCCTCACACATTACCGAAAAAAATCCATCAGGATTTCATAGAATCAGTCGCCGTAAAAACCCTTCAGTATTTCTCCAAAGTTATTAAGGACAGAAATGAAGAAATCAACCAGAAGTGTGCTCTTCAGCTCATGATGGATGTTCGCCACCTGACCCTCCTGATGGTGATGAGAGAGAATAAAAACGTTTTGACCGACAGCCACGAAGTTTGCGATCTACTGAAACAGAAGATCGATCCATTTGATTATGATGTGTTCTATCCCCATTTGCAAACAAATGCCAAACGATCGGTACAGAAAGTTCAGGTCGGTGTGATAATTATTTTATTCAATTGCAGTTTGTGGTATAACCAATTATTCGAAATTTCTTCGGATTAATCATTACATTTGAATCATTTTTTATAACCAATCAATACAGAATCACAGAGCAAGTGGGAAGTCACCGCACTGTACATATTTATAATAATAAATTGTTTCAGACTTTATTAGGAAGCTTGATTCCAAATCACGATCAGCTTAATTCGATACTTGGACCGAAACCTTTAACCTCTGGCGGAACAGCCGACAAGGATCCAAATGCCTACATCCTGGCTAGTCAAGGAAACTCCGCAGTAGCATGGTTCCCATTACTTCCAGTGACAGCTCCATTGTCTGCATCCAAAAAACTGGCTGAGAAGCAGGTAAATACTCGAAAACGTTACCTATTCTTTATGGTAAGAATTTAATATCTAAAAAGTCATAAAACTTATAACAGAACAATCCTGGTAACTCTACACTAGATTGCCTACTTAACGGGTCATTCTCTTTTTGGTACTTCCACATCCTGACTTGTGCATTACAAACAAAGCTCCAAAAAATACCTTTTTTTTTAATTAGTCATATTCTGATAATTTTGTAACATTACCTCGAACTATGAAATATTGAATCTTCTGAACAAAATATAATTGTATATTGTTACTTCTCATAATTAAAGCAAAATAGTAAGTTTATTTCTACAGACTGTACACATTCTAGATATCAGTCCAAAAATAAAAATACCCATGATTTATAGATGTCAGTCACTAGATGTTCATTCAGATTGTATTATAATTAAGTAAAAAATCTATACTGACTTGGTATATATAGTCTGCAAGTATTTACTCAAAAATTGATAAATATGTTTCCCACAATTCATGATTATATATGGAAATATTTGAAATTCCTGCTTCGTAATAAATGTAATTTTTGTGTATTGTTATCTTTTTTCTACTGCACAGTTTGCAAAGAAAATTATTCTTACGATTAGTATTTTTAAAATTTTTATATTTTATACCTTGTAGAACACCAGAAATAATATTTATTTTAATAATTATACTCTATCCTTTATTGCAGTACTTTTACCGAGATGCCTTCACTATCTCATAAAGAGAAGTATTTGGTATTTTGTTTGATTTTTTTATTCGCTTCATATTTTAACATTATACATTTTAGTTTCTACTTGAAACAAATCATGCAAGATTTGAGCAAATTATTATAGGATCTGTCTGTCGATGTGGGTTTTTTTGACTTGTGCTGTTTTATTTTTTGATTTTTTTGCTGTTGCATCAATTTTATACATGCATATTAAACAATTGTTTTGTTTGAATAACATTCATAAACAAAAGGTATCCCAAAGTTCTTAACTGAAAAATAAAGCGTAATCGTAATAAATTTAATTAATAGCTGGCTTCCTGTGATATTTTCGTTCCTTTGTGATCTTTTGCTATGCAATTGAAGTTAGTGCTTGAGAACTTCCAGCAAAGTTCACGAGGTATTCTTAAAGGATTCTGGTTTATTGAGATGGTCTCATTCCTTGTAAAAGTTTTATAGGTTATATATGCAGCCTTCTATCATATCTTGCTGTGTAGAGCTGACGAGTGAAAGAATCCTTCAAATTTTTTCTAAGGGTTGTTAACCGCTGATCTCATCCTCTCTCAGAGCTAAATCTCACGGTGAACCTGACATCAGTTAGAAATTTCCATGGCAAGAATGCTCTTGATCTCTATCAACAAATAGCCAATTTTTTTTTAAATTCTAGATATTACTTGGGCCACCTGCGGATACTACCATTTTATTTTCAAACATCTGTAATAACCATTTACCCAAAATTCTAATACTAGAAATTTCAATAGTTTTAGAGCTCTATATTTTTTAATTTATCTTTTGCAGAGGAAAAAACCAGTTCAGTCTACCAGCCCAAGCTCGAGTAAAAGCATTTCCAGCTCTGCGGAAAATCCACTATCGTCACTTACCAATAACACCATAGGAGCTTCCAATTTGGTCAGAACAGGTGCTGCAGCTTTCTTCGGCTCCATGACATCCGATTGGTTCGGCGGCTAAGGCATTTGTTAGTATAATTGTTTGAATAATAAAATTATTACCATGATTGAATAGTTTAGTAATGGTTGCTTGGTGTAAATTTTATGTTTTAAGTATTTATAAATGTAAATTGTATATTATTTGGATAAGAGGCAAAGTTTCTTTTCAAAGTATTATAAATATGTTTTAAATACTTGTATTTGTTTTCTTACCGTTGTTGTTCATTGGTGCAATCGTTTTAGAAATAAGAAATAAATTAATCAGAGCAGTCATTTTGTAAAGATAATTATACACAAGGATACTTGACTTGATAAAACAAAATGTTAGGTGTTTATATTTTTATTGCAATTTGACAGTATAAAAAGAATAATAACTGTATTCATACTCTTAGTATACATTTCTATATTACAATATCATTTAATTTGAATACAGATGAATAAATAAATTATATGGTATTTTATGATAATATGATGTTATGAATAGAAATTTTCTTCTACGTTTAGAGAACCGACACTTAACTACATAATAGTCATATATTATGTAGACCGATTAAAGATGGTAACATTTGGTAAAAATGCTACAACTCTTAGCTTTCACAAGGACCTCGAGGGGTATCGGAGTAGGAGTAGACTAAGGTGAGATGGTTGGATGGAGTAATGGAGGACTGCCATTCTTTTGGCGAGATGAACTAGAGTATAGTAGCATGGTGCTGGGACCGTTGACGCATTTTGTTTAAGGAGACCTAAATCCACCGTGGGTTATGGCGCTGAGGATAAGAGTGATGTGGATGTAATAGTACACAATATGTTTATTATGTAACTTACGCTATAGTCCAATTTAAAAGTTAACACATTCAGTCAGATAGACATCAGGGTTTATAATAATGACGAATGATTTTCAACTTAGCGATGTCTACAGTAAATTTTTGGCATGAGAACTTTATCACTAGCTTCATACTTAGTCTTTAATACACTTGGATTGATTCTGACTCTTAGTGCTCCTTCTTGGACGAAGCGGCAGCTTTGCCACCCTTTTCTCCAGCACTTCTGCCATAGACTCCGAAACCATCATAATCATCATAATTATCGTCATATCCACCATATCCACCATATCCTCCTCCGTATCCTCCGCCATATCCTCCTCCATATCCACCACCATATCCGCCTCCATATCCTCCTAGTCCTCCGTATCCTCCATATCCTCCATAGCCTCCATGGCCGTGACCTCCATAGCCTCCGTATCCACCGCCATATCCGCCATATCCTCCATATCCTCCTATTCCTCCTATTCCACCTCCTACTCCACCTCCTATTCCACCCCCGTATCCACCATGTCCTCCATATCCTCCATATCCAGGTCTGCCATAAGGTCTCTTATATCCGTGGGGTCTGTATCCACCATGTCCTGTAAATAATCCCATGTTATGAGAAGTTTTCTGTCAAATTGGCAATTAATTGTACCCAACATACAAATTTCAGTTCCCGTTCTACAGAGATTATGTGATTATTTTCTAATATTTATTAATGCTTTATTTCAAACTTTCTATCAATCCATAGTCCATAGTGTTGTCTTTCTTCAAAAATATTTTCATTCCATCAAATAACTATTTGTTAAATCTTCACTCATGATCTTTTAGTTTTGAAATTAGTATTTTAATTTAATTAGTAATTTAAGAATAAGCGTTAACAATTGACTATATAAATAACCTAGTTTTGTTGAAAACTGAGAATTAGGTAGCGTATAGGTTTGCAGCACGGATAAAACTCACATGTATTATGATTTAAGGTGGGTTTGCTAGGTGGCACTAGAATATTCAGACAAACCTCAATAATTTAAAAGTACCCATGAAAAATCTTTTAACCTAAGTCTGTAGATTTTTTTCCATTATTGTTACCTTCTGCATTTAGGTTAATATTAATATAAATATAATATTAACTGCAATTAGTTTTAGAAGCTTCACGATCCCACTCCATTTAGCATCTCTTTAAATTTACCAACTTCTAATTTTTTTTTTACTACCAGATTCATTTATTTTGGTAGTGAGTAATGTACTGTGCAGTAAATTTATTCTATAGATTGTGTTACTGTGAATTATTTACAAGTATTAGTAACAAAAGTAGAAATAAATTAGTAAGAAATGTGACAAAGGAAGTGACTATGAATCAGCGTTACCTGGTCGATAATAATCGCCATAGTAGCCTGGTCTGTGCGCATAGGGCGGATAATGACCATATCCTGAAATTATCAATATTTGTCATGCAATCAAGATATCAAAGCGATATTATATTAATTATTATTATATTTGACAGAACTAGAGGATTTATGAAATTAGGAAGAGATTAAGAAGCAGATGATTGTTTGAACAATCGAAAGCATGCTTTATATAAAATAAGGGGATGATATGCATTTATATATTGAAATATTGTAAAGACATGTATTAATTAGAAATGGCTCATGAGGCATATTTCCAAATTATTAAAACTATTATAATATTTAAAGCCGCTTAATGTGTACTCAATAAAATTACAGAAAAACTGTCTCGGAAGGAAAAAATATTCCTTTGAGTCTAAAGACAATTTAAAACTAAAATTTAATTAAAATACATTTTACCTAACGCTAAGATCCCTTACTCGAGTAAATAGTTATGCTAACAATCAATCACAATGCGGTTTATAGTAAAAAGTAAAGATATTGAGAGAAGAACGCATAATGTTAAAGATAGTAATGAAACATTTAGATCTGATTTTAAAAAAATATATAATGTAATCATTACATCAAATATTGAGTATTCTTATTTAGGAGAGAAGATGAGTGATTAAGGAGCATGCATCCTAACACTAGTATTTTTTTGTATCCTCCGAAGCTGTCAAAGTAACTCAGTAGATGAATTCAGATGTATTAAAAATATATATCTTACCTCCTCCGTATCCACCACCGTATCCATATCCTCCTCCATATCCACCCCCATAGCCTCCTCCGTATCCTCCTCCGTATCCTCCGTAGCTGCCTCCTCCATAACCTCCTCCTAGGCCGAGAAGGGCCCCAAAGCTCCTGCCTTCCGGATTGCTGCGTTGGCGAGAGTCATTGTTATCGTCGACAGCAGACACTGCCACTATGCAGAATACTGCACACAGTACCTGCAAAGAAACACAAATTGTTTATCCAGCCTTAGAATCCCAATTATTATTTTAGTTGTATATATACAGTCTGCTTCCGCGCAGTTATTAAAATTACTTTTTTATAAATTAAAATTATAAATGATAAAATACAATTTTTTTCATAAATACAGAATATATCAACTTTGCCTTGATTGTATTTTTTTTCTATTGGTGCTTCAGAATTTGAAGTAGTATTTTGAGTATTAAGTATTATTATCAATGTAAATCGTACAAGTCTAAAAAAAATATTTATGCTGTGTAAGATTATCAGTAGCTATTTTTTTATTATATTTACACAGTGAGCATATTATTTATCAGGTAACATGCGTTATCTCCAATGTACGGGCTACCCTTTTTATTTGACATAATTTTTTTAATGATAAAAATGATTGAATCAAAAACAGACATGAGTGTTTTTTTAAAACTTCTATACAAATTTATGACTCTATTTACTTTTATGAGATTGCATTTCTTACTCTTAATTATTGGATTTATAAGACTTGTCTCACATTCATGTAATAATAAATAATTGTTGCAATAATTTTATATTTGTTTTATACTGTTATAAAAAATAGTAGTGATTATGCAGTGGTTAAATATATCACACGGATATAATAAATCGTTTTTTTAATATATATATATAATCAATTTATATAAATTATTAATTATTTTTTTTATTCCTAAGAGTCTAACCAATCAAATCAGAGCTAGTCATAATTTTATCTATGGCATTAATAAATTTGACAGTTCTTTGACTAAAAGTAGTTATTAGTACAAGTGTTTAATTTATAGTATGCCAGTCAGTGGATATATAGTTATAAATTTCATGTTAACGTACATCAGTGTTTTGTGATTTAAAAAGTATTTTTTACAACTTAATTAAAGACGTGATAAATTTACAAAGTAGATGCATTCGCTTGCTTGGAAGAGGTTCAAGTATGTTTTACTCAAGGTAAGATGTGCCACTCCATTTCTTTACAATAATTACGTACCTTGACTATTTTTAATTTTAAGCGACTTGAGTAACACCCGATTTCATAATAACACGTTCGTAAGATCGTTCCGAAAGATCCAGTTTGACGTGACACAACCTAAGTGTGGAGGTAGTTGGACATTTCCATACAAATAAGCTGCGTGGTACTTCTAGAGTGACAAAACGCGGCTTCAGTCTCAAATAACAGTTAAAACCAATGAAGAGAGCTTCTTTTAATTACTTCTTACAGTAGAAAATTTTTAAGACTTTGAAATCGTAAACACAGCGATAACTTTTTATAGTAAATATGCATTTTATTTATTGACGTCTTGTAATTGTAATGTAATGTTTTCTGTAATTTAATTATAATTGATGCTAGTATTTATATCTATTTTTAATGAATCCGCATTTTTGTCCAAACAGGTATATTGTGTTGTCTACGCATTGTGGAAAGAAAAGATACTATTCTATTTAGATAGACAATATAATAAATATGAAAACAGTGCGTTATTTTTTAAAATATTTATTTATTGAACAAACGTTTTATCATGAAATAAGTAATTTTTTTTGCTCTCACTAGAAATGTATAAAATATAAGAATATGGTATCGTATTATATTGGAAGAATATATTTTTTACACTGCTTGGATTTTTAATATAAAGAATGCAATATAATAATACGATGTTTAAAATAATATGTGCAAATAATCGAATGGCTTGGAGATTACAATCATCTCTGTGAGTGCTTTCGCTTTTCAATGGTTTTTCAGACTATTTACGAGAAGGCTTTGTTTTTATACAAGGAAGCAATAAAAATACTTATAATTTGTACTTAATAAATATGTAAGCATGTAATATATATTTTTTCAAATATAAGTCTTCGTTTAACTAGTGTTATAATTTAAAAAAAACTATTAACAATTAGCTTGTTTTTTTCATTTACTTGTGTGTAATTAGGCTTTAAAATATTTAAATAAATATGATAGGTTTATTAAATAATATGTTAAATAAATCACTTTTACTGTACAAAATATTATTTCCTTTGTTAGTTAATCATGCGTTATTAAATTGGCAAATTATAAATTTGTTTTCATACCATTTGCAGTTTGATCTTTCCTATAGATCGATTATCATAAAAATAGCGATTTATTAAATGCAATCAAATCATTTCCAGAAATATGAGTATCGTATTGGAATGTGGAAAATTTTTAATAGATGACGATTTGAGTTACGAGTAAAGCAATTTATTTTTGTTTATCGTGGAATTTATAAAAAAATGTATAGTAATTCTTATCATTGAAAATATACAACTTTTATTGTTTCTGATATTTTTTAAAATGATTAATCTGCGCGGATTAAGATAATTGATTAATAATATCATTATGATTGATATGATATTTCAATAGACTTGAAGCAATGATTAGCACATATATTTATTTCAAATCTCAATTCTATGAATGATCATTATTTAACTTATAAATATTTTTTCTTTTAATCAGTTAAAAAAATATTACATATTAAGAAAAATAACAAATCTCCAATTTGATCTCACTTGATTAAAATTAAGATTATTATATTATTAGTTCTTAGAATTGATTAACTAAAATGAACATGTCGTAGGATTTTAGATTAGAATTTTTAGAAAACGGATAGTCGAATTTTCAATACACAAAATACAAATCAGTGTAAAGATAACATAATAGCAGATATCAAAAACGAAAAATTATCTTAAATAATTTTCAAAAAGTCTAGAAATTAAATATGTTAAAAATCACTCAAGTATTTTACTTAAAATATCATTTGAATACAGCAACTTACATGTTTTACAAAATTTAATAATTCGGATTCTTTGTGATACGTAAAAGGGCAGGGGATTAAAGTCGTGGTAACAGTTATAATGTTTTTTCATGCAGTGTGCATATTATCAAAATAAAAAAATTATAAATTTTTTTTATATAAAAGATGCGACCGTTTTTTTTTTTTCAAAAAGCTTGTGTTTTGATTAGTAAAATAGGTGTACTGTTTCGTACCAATCTGTTCATCTTGTGGCTTAGTATTCCGGGGTGTGCACTATTCACGCTCGGTTCACTACTGGTTGCTCTCGGCGGTTCGTAAAAGCCTTTTATACACAGCCTCCGTGCCGAAGCGGTTCTCCTTCCACGACTCCTGGCGCCGGGGCTCGCATTGAGGATGGAGACCGACCGATGGCTCGCGAGCCGACCACAGGACTTTACGATCTCTGGCCATCGGAAGTTGGCAGCGGGAGACTCCACCGAAACGCATTCAATAGCACAAATAAACAACACCCCGATACAATTAAAAACACCCTATAGTATAGCCGAGTGGCTAGGAGACTACGCGATTTTCCGTTTCAGTTTGAAGAAGCCTTTGGGGGCTAAAACGCTCGAAAACAATAATGAGCATAGTCTCTGATTTATCACAAATTACCCCTTGATTAAATATATATATAATTTTTTTGAAAAATCATAAATATCTTTAAATGTATCGTTCGATCATTATGAAAAACGCCCCCGATCAATCAACGAGTCTCAAAACTAAATCAAAAGTTATCTTCTTGTCTGCTGACACATAAAGGCATTTGAAATCAAAGATTTAGCACTTTTGCATTTCAAAGATTGATTCTTTAATAAGCCTGTTGATTAAAATGGATAATTTTCTGTTTTCTTTTTACATCTTCACACTGTGTGATTTTATCTAAAATGTATAATAATACATTCGAAATTATTCAGAGGTCGAATATATCTCGTTCTGTTGCATTTCTGCATTGAATAAATAAAATGTGAAAAAGCACTACGTCGGCACAACCATTTTAATATATAATAAATACATTATGGCAATCTTTACGAAACTCTAAAAACACTTCTTTTCCTACAAAATTTTAAAGTTTCTTCTCATATTTTATTTCTCTTTACTTTTTACTTTAACTCAGTGATTTTCAGATGTATGTCGATTTTCAAAGGTTTAAAATAATCTAGGAGAGGTAAATATTCTTCATGGAAGCAAAAAGGAATCTCTTTTTGGGTATATCAATGATATTTCTATTGAAAACTATAATTAATATAAAAATAAAATTCACGAAGTGCAGTAATTGTTATTGGTATATATTCATACAATTAAGAAATTCGGATGTAACATTATATATATTAAATATATGGTTTGATTCACTTTCTGAGATTCAAGCGAAGCAAAAAAAAAACAGTTTGTTGGCGCAATGTTTTTATAAATATTATCATTAAGTAAATAGCATTGGATAAATCTTCACACTATAGATTTTTTAATTTTGTAATATTCCATGTTTATAATAAATGTTATTAATAGGCTAACACATGTCGAAGGCAGTGTTTAATTCTTACCTCTAAAGAAGCTCTCAAAAGGTATAATTATTTTACTTTGAACGAATAAGTCCGTTTGTTCATCATAAAAAAACTAGGCATTTTTTTAAACTTCTTAAGGTTGGCGACCATTTCACTGAGCATATACTCATGCTGAGCCAGTGTTCATGGTTTTCTAAGGAGAAAATAGTGTTGTGGGTCCCCTGTTTCTTCTAAACTGCGTTTGCGTATTGCTTCTGCCCAATAGCATTATTATAAAGATGTCACAAAATTAACGCTAGATTTGAATTTGTCGCCATTTTTGCAGTAAAATTTTGAGAACACCAGCTGACAGTTTAGGGTTGGTAAAAATGAAACAAACAAAAATGAACAACGTGTCTTCATTATTGAACAATATTTCAAAAATAATGAAAGCTTGGCAGCCTTTTTAAACTTGCGTTAATTTTGGGACACCCTATATAATCCTTTCCTTACAAAGCTCTGGCGTTTAGTTCTGATACTCCTTCTGCAGCAAGCTACAGAAACAAAAGCAGAAACCTCCGTACCTACTTCCAGAGCACATCTCTCCACAATCATTCCAAATCCACTAAGATCCTTTACACACGCTCAGGGTACAGAATAACAGCCATGCACGAGCAACACAATGGGCAGAGCGGGGAGGCGTGTAGTGAATTTTTTATACGACCACTATAAAGATTGCCCCGAATGACGTCATCGCGAAAAAAAGCAAGCAAGCTACAGAAGCAATAGCAGAGACCTCCGTACCTACTTCCAGAGCACATCTCTCCACAATCATTCCAAGTCCTCTAAGATCCTTCACACACGCTCAGGGTACAGAATGGCAGCCATGCACGAGCAACACAATGGGCAGAGCGGGGAGGCTTGTAGTGAATTTTTTATACGACCACTATAAAGATTGCCCCGAATGACGTCATCGCGAAAAAAAGCAAGCAAGCTACAGAAGCAATAGCAGAGACCTCCGTACCTACTTCCAGAGCACATCTCTCCACAATCATTCCAAGTCCTCTAAGATCCTTCACACACGCTCAGGGTACAGAATGGCAGCCATGCACGAGCAACACAATGGGCAGAGCGGGGAGGCTTGTAGTGAATTTTTTATACGACCACTATAAAGATTGCCCCGAATGACGTCATCGCGAAAAAAAGCAAGCAAGCTACAGAAGCAATAGCAGAGACCTCCGTACCTACTTCCAGAGCACATCTCTCCACAATCATTCCAAGTCCTCTAAGATCCTTCACACACGCTCAGGGTACAGAATGGCAGCCATGCACGAGCAACACAATGGGCAGAGCGGGGAGGCTTGTAGTGAATTTTTTATACGACCACTATAAAGATTGCCCCGAATGACGTCATCGCGAAAAAAAGCAAGCAAGCTACAGAAACAATAGCAGAGTCCACTAAGATCCTTTACACACGCTCAGGGTACAGAATGGCAGCCATGCACGAGCAACACAATGGGCAGAGCGGGGAGGCGAGTAGTGAATTTTTTTATACGACCACCACAAAGTTTGCTCCGAATGACGTCATCGCGAAAAAAAAGCAAGCAAGCTACAGAAACAATAGCAGAGTCCACTAAGATCCTTTACACACGCTCAGGGTACAGAATGGCAGCCATGCACGAGCAACACAATGGGCAGAGCGGGGAGGCGTGTAGTGAATTTTTTTATACGACCACCACAAAGTTTGCTCCGAATGACGTCATCGCGAAAAAAAAGCAAGCAATAGCAGAGACCTCCGTACCTACTTCCAGAGCACATCTCTCCACAATCATTCCAAGTCCTCTAAGATTCTTTACACACGCTCAGGGTACAGAATAACAGCCATGCACGAGCAACACAATACACAAGATTGCTTCGAATGATCGCGACAAAAAAAAAAAAACAGTCACGCAGTAAACTGCAAAAAAATCCCATTTGCCGATCTCTGGCGAGGCGAATCGGCGGCGGTGCAGCTCGGAGAGGTGCGCTCGGCGTGACGCGCCGCGCCCACGCGCGAGGAAACTCGCACTTTTTCTCTTGTTTGGGGAAGACGAGCCTTGGGCGGGGACCTTGGACCGGGCCGCTGGTCCACTGGCCCATTTGATGAATAATACTCCCGGCTGCGAACGGGTTTGCGAGGCTCTCTCGGCGAATTGGAGATGTGACCTTGCGCGTGATTTTTCGGTCACTTTTTTTGCCGGCCAGCTATCAATAATCTCTAATGTCTTAGCTTTGTGCACCTGTATAATTTATTGATAAAAATCGAATGACATTCGCTAGACATGTCTTGTTGAGGGACAACGCATTTGTTTGGTGAAGATACATTTTTTTATTAATGATTTGAAATAACTTTTTTATAATTTCTTCACGTTGAGTTTATTTTAACATTTATGCATGACTAGTTTCAATTAAAAGACTTGGTCATCATCAGATGCAGAACAAAACTAAAAAAACACGCTAAACATATTTTTCAGTAATTTTTTAAATATATCTCAGTTACTTGCATATCCTAATTTGGTATATGCTCATTTGCTTGAGTATATTTCTTTGATTAAAATGTTATATATTATCAATTATTATTATACCTCTGTGCACCAGAACACCAATAAAGCAGTAAATTTATAATCTTAGCATACAGTGTTTTTTACATTACTTATTTTTTAAGAAAAACCATGACACATATCATTTCGGCTATAAATGGCATAGAAACACTTAAACCGTGTTTATTTAAACTGTTTTAGATACATTTAAAATAAGCAATACTTTATTGTTTGTATGCAAGACCACATGCAATATGCATAATATAATAATATTTTTAACAACACAGGTGGAATTCAATAAAACAAGACACTTCTTAAATATCACAGCTTTGTGCTTTTAAAACACTAGCAAGAATGTTCCTATGCTAGATACATATTTGATGACTTACAATCATTATTTAAAAAAAGGACATCTCGTCTTGTATTTTTGTCATAGTTTACCTAAAATATATTGTTTACACAGCGTGGATTAATTTAATGTCCAAAGATCATCGGTAGGTACTTGTCATTATGAAATACGAGCGTGATAATAAGAAATCCCAATATTTATAAGTGATTCATTGGCTCTCCTTCGCGAATATGTTTAACAATTACCGATGGATGTTTGCACAATTTGACATTGAAAATACAGTAATGACGTGTGCGCTGTTCTAGAGCTACTGGTATATTTAATTTGCTGAATACATGGGGTCGGTGCTGAAAAGAAGAAGGCTACCGGCTATGTTAACTCGAGTAATTATATACAAGAAACACGAGGCTGCCATTTCATGTCCTTTTTTCCTTGAACACTTTTTAATTATTTTTTAACAGCATTTAATAACTTATGCACAGATTAACTAATATTTTAATTTGTATGATTAGAGTTGTTGATTTTTTTTTCCCTGAAAAAATGTTTGTTTTTGTATAATACATCACAAAGTTGTCGTAAATTTATATATTTAAGAGTGCTTTATAACTACCCCCTGTCACTGCGCACAAGTTATGGGGCTCATATGTCGTATACATAGTTTTCATACATGTTACATTACAGGGAAACTTATATGTGAAAAAAACTATGGTTAAAGTATAAATACTATTATATATTGTGATGTCTACCATCCATAACCGTTATTATGTGACAATGTAGTCAAAAGTGCCTCGTGCCTTGTGCTATACGTTATAGAACACATTATATGATATTATTAATATTTATTAACATATTTATAAAAACTCGCATTTAACATTACACGACACGTAGATACAGAAATTGTAAACATTGCTATTTTTATTTTTGACTTACTAATCCTAACAACTAGTACCGCAGTAAGCTATTTAGACTTAAATTAATCTCAATAAATCAACAACACGTTATTTATTGAGTGCATTGAATGTTATGAAACCTTATACATTTGAAGGTTAAAGTTTTACATGTGGTCATTATTTTCATTAGTTTTAAAGGTTGCTTTAATAGATTTACTTTCACACCGTACCTAGACATTTTCAGATTGAAATAACGAAAAATGAATACAACCGGGCTTCGTTAAATTCGATGATTATCCAGGCTCGCAAAATGTGACTGATTATTTTATATATATATATTTCATTTGTTCTAATGAAATCTGTCAAAATGTATGCGATATTGATTGGGCATATTGATTAACAGAATAACCTCAGATAAGATTAGACCGCGTTGCTGTGTTCTAGGAAAGAAATATCTGTGACCTTTCATGAATCCGGAGCAAATGCACCGGATCTGAGCCATTTGTGTGTTTTTTTTTTTTTTTTTTAATATCAAAGAGAGGATGTAATAAAATTCTATTTGATTCTCGCAGTGTTCCTTCCGTTCCGAGCGAGCTGCCTCGGCCTCCGTCCGCAGAACCGAAATGTCTCGCAACATTATGACATTGACCGCTGCACGAGTGGAGTGCGACTCCTTTTTACCGAGACAGGCAAGTGATCAAATTTATGCAACACCGCACTCACAAAAACTAAACATTACTGCCTTACATACAAAAAAAAAAACATCTACGCGTTTGGATACAAGTCTATTTTAAACTACTATCAATTTTTTTTTTTAAATATTTCATTCGGTTTTTAGAGCAAACAGACTCGTTGTACTTTCAGCTGCTTACGTGCTTTTCCACAGAACCAAATTATAGCCGGTCAATAGCATCAGAAGGAGTATCAAATCAATTTAAAATAATGCTATTGGGCAGCAGCAATACGCAAACTATTTTCCCCTTTGAATACCATGAACACTGGCTCGGTCGCCAACCTCCTCTGAAGAGAGGCACTTGATGAAAACAGCATCATCATGTGTTGAGGTTGACTCACTGACATGTTATATTATAATTGAATTCAATAATGATTTCTAGCGGCTGTAATGAACTGAAGTCTCATGGTTGTTTACTTTGTTACGGGAAAACCCTTAGTCTGCCGGGACCATTCCCATGACCCACATCGGCTTCCCTTCATTTTTTAATACGTATCATTTGGTGCATTCGTTCTTGAAGAACCGTCCGGTAAACGGCGTGGAAAAGAATCGAGACCGATCGCATGCAATTCGAGGTGCAGTATCGAAAAACGCGGCATTCGATCTTCAAGGTGGATTTGCTTGGAAATAACAGAGATTTATGTTCGATTGAAGCAAATGTAGTACTGGCTGGTTCTTTAAGCGACTGTAAAACAATAATTTATTTATCGGATACAATGACATATTAAGTCATGCATACTAAAAGTAAAATCCTAAACAGAAAAAAAATAGTAGCCACTAAGACATTCGATGCAGTAAAGCACTGCGTAAAAATTATAAAACACCCGTTTTGTGAAACTATTTTTTTTATTAATCCATTGTAAATATTACCTCATAATTACAACCTATGTGTATGCTTTTTTTGTTTGATTATCGATATTTTTACATAAGTGTTTTATTTTAGCTTTCAACCATCATATATAAATTTTTTAAAAATACTATGTATTTTCATGGATTATACCTTGTTTGTAGTCGTACATCTTATTTCAATGATAATTTAAAAAAATCCCGTATTACTGCATTACGGGAATGAAGATAATGCAATCAACAAATCAAAATATTAAACGACTTCCGAGTCCCATTATTTGTGAATATTATTATTATAGGGCAACACTGACCTCAAAAGTGATGTTAAAAATTGGTCAATTATCATTGCGCTCGTGTGGGTGTTCTTAGAAATGCAATATTCTACAAGACACTATAATTTTGACGGATGACAATCAATCTAAACAAACCTTATCCATTCAATTATCTCCACTAACTACTTCACAGTGGGACACAATCAGAACTCTCTCAAATATGAGGCGAATTTTGCACGAATTTATATTTTTATTTAAAGACACAAGCAGCTAAAATAAAATATTAATAAAATCAACGAAAAATAATATATATTTGAAATCATTTATATAGCTGAAAAAGTAGATTATGTTTTTTTTATGTTCAATAATAATTTTGATTGCGTTTTCAGTTATAGTGTATTTGCCACGATTTGTAAATTTATCCAAAAAAAGGATAAATGATAAATTTAAAATATTTTTTATTAAATTATGACTCTCAAAAAAAATCCTGAAAATTAACTTATCTCTACAAACGTTATTTGATACTTAAATGGATTAACATTTGTACAAGTTTATTTCTATTACTCGTGTACAGTTAATATGGGAACCAATTACTTTGTAAAATGATTAATTTACAGTCAAGTAAACAATTTTTTTATTACTAAAGACATATTGCAAGATAAATCAATCGTTTTTTTTATGTGCATATTGTTTATTCTATACTCTTCTGTATTGATATTATAAGTAATATTGCACCAAGATCCAGCTCCAGCAAAACATACTCCGATTAAAAATCTAATGCACTAGCGTAAAATATTTATAATTACCAACGAAATACATTAAAACAATACAGAAGGAAAATTAGTGTTAACACATGTAAGCTTTTAATTGATGTGGTTAATGAGAAAATTATCTTTTTTAGAGGTCGTGTGATGGATTTTTCAGATACTGTATTTCTATAGTGTGATTCACTGCGACAGGCCGGAGAACATTTCCTAGTTGTGGGCGTTCACCGAGTTCCTTTCTTCCGAATAGCACATCTCAGGGTTCGTGCCAAGGTTCACATCCAAAACGAGGGGTTTTTCCAAAGGTCTATGCGTTTCTTGAATATTCTCGTGGGAAATGACAGCCATCATTTACAATTTACAACCAAATCAATTCAATAAAAAATATGAACTTCTGTTCGTAAACAAGGTGATTATTGAAATTTTAGATATATATATATATAAATCAAACATGTCTTGGCTTACTAAAACTACAGTTATTCTGATGCGTTTATAGTAGTAACTTAAAAAAAAAATGTCTGGTAAGCCATAATTTTGATCTTGAATGTATCTGACATATCATTAAACAGCATGCAAAGTAACTGCTATATTTACAAAATAATGTTTTTTCCAATTATATCATATATATTCGTTTTTTTATATAAAAAAGTACTAATTGATTGAACCATATAATAATAATTGAATCAAGGTTTAGGATTTACAATGCTATTGCTATTTGGATTATGACATTAAAAAACCTAAAATAATCCCTCGTTTTCCAGAAAATATAACAGAAAGATTTAACTATGTTTATAAACAGTGATATGCTTCACATTATTAATATTGTTAATATTATTATTAACTGAACCTGAAATAAGAGAGCGTACGATATATAGTTTTGAATATATATATATATATATATATAGTAGTTTTGTAAATTTACTGCTTTAAAGTCGATTATCTCGCACAGATAAAAATCTTCAATATCGATGAAATACAATCTACCTGCTGCATTTATTTTTCTGGGGCCATTTCACATGCTTGACCTCGAGGTGTATTTTACATAGTATTCCGAGAATATTGAGTAATATTTCGTCTGAAGCGAAAGTAAACGCTCAAAATTAGCTGCTGATTCCAAAAAATCCGGTTCTCGCTCTGAGGTCACGGGGCTGGAGTCGATGACTTCTCCTAACCTGTGTTTGTTATCTGATCTCAGCCAAAACATCGCATCGGAAGTAGTCAAGGAAATCTTGAGAAATTCTAACAAACCAACTATATTTTTTTAAATTCGGCAACTCTTGGCCATTTTCCTGCGTATGCAAAGTCCAAGAAGCATAGTTTATCAGTAGAATGGAGTGTTATTGTAATACACTTGCATACTTGTCGGTCGTACTGACAAAAATTACGTTAAACCGTGGGAACTCAGTCAAGGTCCACTGGCCGAGCTGTTTTGGTGGGAAGTACGATTAATACTAACAATTTACACGATTATTTAGGAATATTGTTTGAAAATGGATAAATATTAAATTATTCATAAAGACAATACGTTTTTGTTTTAGTTATAAATGTAAGTTGGATTCCATGTTGCATTCTTCGGTTAAAGCAAAGGTCGAAAGATTAATTGAATATTATGATTGGTATTGTTGCAAGGATAAAGGTACTCACAATTTCGTAAGCACAGTACTACTGTGTCTATAATGGATTTAAAAAAACGGGGAATCAATATTGAAGATATGTTTAAATATAAAGCTAATGATTAAATATTGATTGAATTGATATATATATATTTATATATATTTCGGTATTTAAGTAATCATTATCAATATATTTAAATTTATCGGTCAAAATTTCAAAAGTCATTTTTGTTGATACCAAAATATTACAAAGATTAAATCTATTGCTTTTTTCGTGTAATCGTTTTCAGCGATAAGCTTGTTGACGTGCTATGATTTAGGAAATATTTTTACATGTTAACAATAAAAAATCGCTGTTTTTATCACAATAAACGTACTAAGTAATCAATACGCAATTTAAAAAAAAAAAAAAATGATAAGGTTGGTATATTTTTGATACGTTACTGTATTTTATGTTTTGGGATTATTTATTTATTAATTTGAGGCATAGCGATTTCTCGAAGTCCTCATTTTTCTCCCACACAAGTTAACCGTGCATAAAATAAGCAGTTAATCGATTCACACAGTATACAATGCACATCTCCCAAAAAACACGTATCAACCTGAATTTCAAGCATCTTATCTGCCGAATCGCCAAAGAGAGGGTGCGATGTTACGCAACTGAAAGTCATTTCCAGGTCATCGAGAGTGAATGAAAGGGAAATAAGAGAATCTCTGACTCAACTAAATACGAGAAACGAAACCGAATTAGCATACTTGTGTACGTAGGAGACATGTTAATTTATTCATAGAGGTCAGACACTCATGATCGGAAATCGGCAGAGCCTTAAACTACGCTACGCACCTGTGATTACGTTCAAATGAAGGGTAATTAAAAATTTATTGTATATATGACCTGGTAAGTTTTTATTTGATTTTGGCGGAAGAGAGTGTGTCTGTTCTGTTGCTTCGTACAAATATTATAGATTGCTCAGCTCTCGTTGAGAATTTTGACTGGCTTAATTCGTCTCCGGCATTTTCCTTTTTTTTTTTTTTTTTTAAACAGTGAAATATCGATAGCTTAGCAATAGTCCACGCATACAGCCATATCAATTTGTTTGCGATTTTGATTCTCAGGTGGGCGTCCACTCGGCCTCTAGAGCAGAAGTCATTAGCGGGCACCACGACCCCAAGGGTAACCTGTCCGCCGGTATTGTTCACTTTAATTGAGTACACTCAGGTGAATGGGGGGAGATACGGTTCGCCTGGGCAGACAGTACTAGTGAGGGGTACAATCGAATCATTTCGATGTTAGACTTTTCTTCAAAATATTCTGAAGAAACTTAAAAAAAATTTAAACTGCTTGTCCTGATTTAGAGTTCACCCCACGCCACTGGTTAGAGATTATGCAGAACTCTCGCTCATATTATGTCAGTATTTTGGATGCGTTGTAATTTAAATACTACTTTATATTGATGTGAGTTGAGAGCGACCTGTATGTAAGAGCATTTTTTTTTATTAGGAGACAACTACAAGTACTTATATGAGACACGGTGCGGACTTCTGGTCTCTTAACATGAAAATAAATTATAATATTAACCTGTCTTATAAACTGAACAAGTCTTTGTCATATCTGGCAATTTTATAGCTCTAATTTAATAATTAATCCGTGAGACTAATTTTACGTTTCCATGAAGAAACTCAAGTCATTCTCGATCTTTTCAACAAAATAATGACTAATCCAATTTTTCTTAATATCGTCTAATAACAATAACTCACTTTTACATTATATTGCTCAGTTAATTTTAAAGTCAACAAACCAAAAACTAAAAAATATTAACATAAGCAACCAATATTTAGAATGTATTACATGCGAATTGTTTTTCCATCGATTCGTATATGAGTTTATTCAATCGATTCAAGTAAATGATTCGGTTATTACTGTTAGATTATGCACGTATCTATTGCGGGGTACTTGTCTGATAACTGGATTGTACTCAAATTGAAAAATTTTGAAACAACAGCCGGCATGTTTAAGATAACAGTAATGGTGCAAAACATCCGACAGATGAGAAAAAAAATTGCGATAAAACTGGGATGCTAGTCCAGCTTTAGAAAACTGAAAAGAACTTCTGACTTTAAAAGCAGTTGTAAGAGTTTTACACGCAGTGATGTTCTCAAGTAGAGTCACATTATAAACATGTAGAATAAATATTACAGAGAATGTCGGCTCAGAGTAAGTCCCAAGCAGAAATTTTGGCACATAATTAACGTTAGGTTAGTATGAATTATGTATCACGTGGTGTGTTATGTGGTGTTGTTATTTATGAATTAATCTAAAAATAATACCAAAAAAAATAAATTTCACAATGCCCCTGCTGCGAATGGCGAGTGTAAACGGATTTTTGCGGACGATCCTTGAATCTTGAATCGCAGGAAAAAAACCTTCAAGCGATGGTCCATGACGACGGGGGCATTGTCTCGATGAAGCGGTCTCCATTGTCCAAGACGTCTCGGGAGAAGGAAGCCGGTGTCGTCCGAAGAGCCAGGGTTCGGTGACCTGGTCGGTTCTCGGGTCAGTGCCTCTGGTCCCAATACTGGCATCCACAGGACTGGACTGGGACGCTCGGGGAATTCCCAGGGATTTTCCGCTCTGAATTCTTGGACTCCCAATTATTTTGAATGTATCTATACAAAAGTACACATACACTCAAATATGTATGTATGTAATGCACTGTATTTTTGGGTGATATAAACTGTTGAAAATAATATTTTCTTCTCCTCTCTAGCCGCCCAGTCCGCTCCTGGACACCCGTAGAAACAGGCCCTTTGTTTTGAGTATTTCTACACTGAATGTAAAAATGGGCACCTCCTCGTTTGCGCAACGCACCTTATGGTTGCACCCACGTACTCCACTGCTGGCGGTCTAATTTCATTGAATAGGCATAAGTGAACATGATTTATAATCATTTAATGATTTCTATAGCGTTCATCGTCTACGAAGATCACTATCATAAAATTAACAACCTTTCAAAATATTCAAAGATTTTTTTTTACTTGGTAATTAAATTTTTTCAACACTCAAACGTTTAAGATACTTCAAAAGTAATCTAACTTATTCATGCTAATAAAATTCACGGTTCTCATATTGATAATCAGATATTTTGATAATCAACGGATCAAAGTACTCCGTCTTTGTGAATCATTGCTCTAAAAATGTTCAATAAAATACAAGTCATTGGTTTTTTCACATTAAGATTATTTATCGACCCAAAAAGCTGCCTGGATTGTTATAGAATTCCGCACGTATCGGGTAGGCACGTGTTTATTGTATTTTAGACCCAAGGCAGAGAGATTTTTGACCTTATGTGTTTTCACTAAGCACAAAATGATTTGTCGCTCTTAACGTGTTATTTAAAAACAAATTATAAACGGTCAAGGAATTATTACAAAGTGTTAGAAGAAAAAAAGAAGTTAAACATCGATTGCCCGAAACACAATTTTTGAAAATAATTTTAATAAAAATTAATTTTATACGCTCATCGTGCTATTTTTTTTTTTTTATTATATAATGGATAATTTATTTGATTTGTTAAGCTCATTAATGTTCGGTGAGCCAAACTGCTTGCCCTAATTTAGAGTTCACCCCACGCCACTGGTTAGAGATTATGCAAAACTCTCGCTCATATTATGTCAGTATTTTGGATGCGTTGTAATTTAAATACTACTTTATATTGATGTGAGTTGAGAGCAACCTGTATGTAAGAGCATTTTTTTATTATTAGGAGACAACTACAAGTACTTATATGAGACACGATGCGGACTTCTGGTCTATTAGCATGAAAATAAATTATAATATTAACCTGTCTTATAAACTGAACAAGTCTTTGTCATATCTGGCAATTTTATTGCTCTAATTTAATAATTAATCCGTGAGACTAATTTTACGATTCCATGAAGAAACTCAAGTCATTCTGTTTCTTACGATTGATAGGTATTATATGTAATAATGTAAATCTGCATGCTTCTTTCAAATAAAATATTTGTTTGAAATAGAAAAAATAATGTATATATAAGCAGCAACTGGTTGAATAAATCAATACATTCATTTATTTTATTTTCATCAAAAATAATTGCTTTTTAAAATAAGGTATGTTTTTAATATAATGTAATAGTTGATTAAAATAACTTTCCATAACTTCTATATCCTTCCTAAAACTTTTATAATACAATGAAATATCTAGAATATAAAAGCTAGATAATCGAAGTTATTGCAAAAACCAATTTGTAACTTATTATTCTATTGTAGTACAGACAATAAACGTCTGATAAAAATTGCACAATTATCGACTATTCTGCTAGGAAATGTGTCAATTGCGTATCTGCTGATTTTAATTTGTATTTTATTAAAGTATGTTTTATCCAAAATACTGTTATAAGAAAACATATCTGAGATATACTCTAAAAGTAAATCGAAAGCACTCATTTTACATTTATTCGTATAGGAACTATTATTTTTTATAGTCGCCGATCAGATCAATACAAAAATACCTGAAATTTATTTTTAATAGACGAGAATGCTAAGTATTTCAAGTAGATATATTTACTCAGTAGTTATAACTTAACTTTTAAATATTATGAATTTACATTTGCCTTATATAACAATCTTATTACGAAGAAAATCGTTTTATTGAGTTTGTGTGACACACGTATATGTAATATCCACTGCCACTGATAAACCAATGATGTTGACTTAGGAATTTGATCACGGACGTAATGAGTGATCCACGAGCGAAAGACATCCTAACTAAGATAATCTGATAACGAGCGTTAAACAACCACATTACTCGCTACAGTAAAATATCAAAAAATTAAAGGTATTTTTGAAACCCCTGATAAGTCTTAAAAAATCTGAAACCTAAAGAAAAAAATCACTTTTTTTGTAAACAACGCTTTTGTGTATTTTATGAGTGTTTATATAATATTTTAGTTTTAATTATATATGTATATATAATATAATCAATCCTTTTAGAGTTTCTTTACAAACACGTAACGAACTGCAAACCCACTCGCGTCCCAGATTCTGAGAATGGTAAGTCTCGTTCGATAAATTGATCCAATAATGACAACCTCTCTTCTATGGAGAAGTTGTGCGATTCTAGATCATTCTCTTCTAGACCATTTTTTTTTTACAAAACTCACGCTGTATAATTATGTCACGGTAGCACGTTTAAGCACGAGTCATTGCCAAAACGTTAAGGTTTGAATTACAATGAAAAACCACCAAACTCAGATGTTTTTATTACAATGCTTGTATTTTTTATTTTTATATTTTTGGTACGCAGATTTTTGTGGCAATCGACACGAATTTTATATTGTGTAATTTTATTTAGTGCATACCAAAATGATATTACACATAAGCTACTGAGAATTCATCTAACGCTTGTTTTTATTTTAACATATTTCATAAATTTATTGTTTTTACATTTATTAGAAACACAAAGTATTTAAAGAATCCTCACTACTGACTTGTAATAACACTTGAAAATAAAAATAGAGATAAGTAAATCAGATACGGAATCTGATATCATTTATCATTTTAAACAATGACTCTTCTTAGGAAGTCCTTATACTAATCAGTTAATCCTTTCGATTTACTAATTAGAGCAATCTTACAGGTAAAAACATGTGGTATTGATAAGGAAACGTTTATTTCTTACTATGTGAATGCAATAGTAATATGCATTTTCAATAACACATCGATTCCTTTTTTAGTAAACTAAACAATGAAAATCGTATGAAAGTGAGTCTTATTTTAAAAATATTTTCATTTTATTTATTTTAGTTTCCAAATAATAAATTAAATTCCAACAACTCACATAAACGTCGAAAAATTCAATTAAACATCATTTAATGCTTTTAACAAAACGCTCACAAATATAGCTTTCTGCAAAACAATATATTTTTTTATGTCTACCGCTGATAACGATCACAATATTTTTTTGATTTATTACATACAATAACCGATGCTTAAACCGAGCAGTACACAGAAGAACTGACTAAAGAATAAACCTGCATTTACGCTGTGATAAAAATGTTTTCAAAATTTAATTTAATATCAAAATTATTCAAATCTGATATTCCAGATAGACAAATAATGAGTATAAATTTATTCGTATTAAAAATTTTAGGATTGCACGACCCCGGCACGTGCAAATGTTACGATTTAAAAAATGTTATATTTTTCGTGGTGCTCGCTGTGACATGTTCTATGTCACTTTTTCAAGTGCTGTTTGCTGTGAATAAATCGAAGGATCTGCAAGAGTTGACCGACGTCCTTGCTCCGTGCATCGGAGCCTTCACTAATATTTTAAAATATATTTTACTCTACTTCAAACGGAAGGATTTCTGGAAATTTGTGCGCGTCTTGCAAGCCGATTATCAACAACGTAATTTCATACAACACGTTGAAACACACAGCTTCTCGTTTTGATGTTTTATGTGTGAATCACTTAAAATCAATTTTTATCTATTTATTAAAAAAAAAAATTTTAATGAATGAAAAATAATTAAAGAGTTAAATGTGGAGTTTGCAAACAAATCAATTATAATGCTATTTACTTTCAAAACAAAATCGATGTTTGTACAGTAATTTAATATTTCTTTAAGGGTTGTGCAACAAAGAGATTGATGTTAAGGCTGTCTCTATTTTATCAGCCTCAAATGACGAAAGTAAAAATTTCCTTATGGTTTACCTTGCCTTAATAATGGTGGTGTATACAAGTTACTCATGGGTTCCCATTGTTATCGTTATTCACGAGTCTCTTACAGGACGACAATCAGAATCACCTAAACTGCCTCTTCCTGCTGAGTAAGTACTAAATATTTAAAAAAGTTATTTTTTTAAGACATTATTTTAAGAATAATATAAACATTTATTTTTTAACGTCCAGATCCGAGTTATTTTAGTTTCAGGCGAGACAAGTCATTTCCCCCTTTTTTAGTTTTACCATGATTTTCCCGTGAGACATCCTGTGCTTTATTTCTTTGGGCAATTAAAATTAAAATTTAATCATTGACATCTGAATAGTTGTAAAAATAAATATCTGATTTTAATGCTTAATGCATATTAGTTTTTTTAGATATAAATATTAAAAAAATGCGTTATTCAGTTCGCTGAGGATTTGAGGATTGTGTTGAGAGTCTTTGTGGTGTAATGGATATTAACCTTATTAAATACCTACCATCAATCAATATTTTTCTCTTTGAGCTTTCTTATAGATACCTCCGACGGTTTGGTGTACATTGCAGCGTACATCTTCGAGTTGAGCTACATGGCAACGGCGATCGTCATGAGCCTGGGAGTGGACTGCATATTCATATCTATCGCCTTACAAATCGTCGGACATTTCAAAATCGTCAACGAAGAAATAAAATTAATCGGGTCGAAACACACAAAAAGAATACAACGATACAATCAAACAAATGCACAGGCAACATTATCCACCGGACAAAGACCGTCTGGAGATCTTCTGATAAGAGGCAATTTACACCGCAGCAATAACAAAAACATTAAAAAATATAGTAATTCAAACATCGGATCAAAAGGTTGCTATCTTCACTATGCTGAGCTCGAAAGGAAGTTTTTCAGTCAAGAAAAAGGGGCGATTTTTCAGTTACAAAAATGTATCCAACATCATAGTGTTGCCATACGATACGTAACAATAATGGAGGATATATTTAGTCTGCAAGCTCTGTTAAATTTTACGTTTCCAACTTTAAGCATTTGTTTGGTGCTGTTTCAAATGAGCATGGTAAGAATATTTAACCAGCCTTATCAAATCCATATTTAATTGTATGAAATTTCTTGTTCTTAATATCAAATAGAATACTTCAAAATAAATTTCCGATATTTAATTATTAGCCAGCAAGGTATATTTTACGTCAGACACGGTCTTGGTTCATGATCGATTTTTATTTAATATTTAAATAAAAATAATATCACTTTGTTGTTAATATGATATAATTGAGTAGAAATTACCCATAATTTTTGTCAATTAATCTTCGATGTTACTTAATAATTTTTCAATTAACAGGACGTTTATCACAAATTTGGTTCTAATGACTTTAATCACAAAAATAATTAAAGAATCAACCGTAAGCATTTTTTATTTTAAAATTATCCTGATAAATATTTAAATAATTTTATTTTTTTTTTAATATGTTTATACTCACGTTAGTAAAACTAAATTTTTTCACATCTTTTGAAGTAGAAAATTCTTGATATTACGATAAAAATAATCAATATATCTTCGTACGATAAACTTACAATGTTAACTTGTAATTTATTTTTTTATTTTAAGATTGGTATCAACTGAAATTCTTCAGATTAAGTATCACAAAAATGTTGTTGGTTTTTTTTTATTTTTTTAAATTAGTGACGTTGAATTTTTGATGACTACTAACTGATAAAAAAGATATAGTTTTTTTCCTTCTAACCACGTTTTATTTTTTTTTTAGAGTTTTGGAAATACAAAAACTTTTATTAAATATATTACATTCTTTTTCGCTTCATTGTGCCAACTTTACATATCTGCCAAATATGGACAGAAAATTATCACCGAGGTATGATTATTTAGAATTATTTATATTTTAACGCTTATCTATCGTTTAAAGTCAGAAAAAAAAAATCATTTAAAATACATAGTTTACGAAACAGCTGTGATATATTTACTTAATAAAACAATCTGCAAGTTAATGGTGAGCATATCCCATGGCATAATTCAACAAGTTATATATTGTTTCTAAGCGTGTTTTCAGTAATCAAATTAAAAATTTCCTAATAAACTATTTTAATATCACCTTTCAATGAATTGTTAAATTAAAAAAAACTGTAAATTACAACAAACAGAATATACTATTATATCAAGTATACAATTTACAACTTTGCATAATATTACTAATCTATCAGTTTTGTTTAGTCTGAATCAATAGGAGTTGCTGCCTACGATTGTGCATGGCACCACTACGGACCACAGTTTCGGAAGTCCCTTCTACTATTGATACAGCGGTCCCAAAAACCCTTGGGAATCACTGGAGGAGGATTTTATTTCATATCTGTCGAATCGTTTTCGAAGGTGAGTCAATTAAAGATTAGAACAGACCATTTTCTATTGACATACCAACAGAGATAATTGACCTGTTTTTATTACTCATATAATACATCTGAGATTTGCGATAAGCAACTGAAATTTTTACAATTCGTTCCAAAGTTTGGAATAAATTGCTATGATAATTAATGAAGAAAATTTCAATCCTTTTACTCAAACACGTCAAATGCTAATTTTTTTAAATTTTCTTTAAGGTACTGAGGACCACAGTCTCGTATTTTACGCTTTTGCAAACAATTCAAGAAAAATCACAAAAGTAGAATATATACATATATTTATTTATATCTTAATATCTTACTAAATAAGTATTTAATTACGAAGGATAATTACCTATTAAGCCTATTTATTATCAAGACAATTATTTAATTTTCTTAGTATAGGCTAACCAAGAAATTCTGTATATAAAGGGTTGAAACATGTTCATTAAGAGTAGTCGACGCACTGGAATGGAATAAAGTAATTTATGTTAAAAATTCACAATTCCACAGAATTGAAAAATAAGGTTATAATTTCATATACAAATAATGTCAAGAATACCAAGCTATTCTTCGGGAATATTCTCAAAGATAAAAAGTCCATTCGATCGCCTTAGAGAGGACTGCGACCCTGCAAAAAATATCATTAGATCCAATCTGGCTCTCCTTTCCATACTAGGCATTTATCAACCTCCAAGTACGAGGGTGGATATTTGGAAGCAGTATGGACATTACTTGGTGTATATTTTCATCCAGTTTATATTTGTCGTACCCAATGTATTATATATGAATAGCGCAAAGGGTGTGGAAGACACTGTAGAAGCTTTGACGCCGGCGACAAGTTTATTTTTGTCTCTGTTCAAGTACTTACTTATATTCTATAAAAGGGAGAAATTATTCAATCTATTGCACCATCTTCAGATCGACTGGGAAAAATGTAAGAAAATCACATTATATTTTGTATACCAAATATTCTTATTATATAATATACGTGGAGCTACCTTCTATTAAATTATTTGATAACTTCATAATATATATACTTGTCATCAGGTGTTTTTCAAAAGCAGCCCCCGGACCCGATAATAATGAGGGCAAATTTACAGGCCGAAAGAATCACTTGGGCGTACACAATGTTGATCAGCTTTATCCCTATTAATTTTGGATTTGTTCCCTTACTACTGATGGTTTACAAAAAAACCTTCGGAATTCCGATTGAGACGCTGGTGCTTCCGTTCAGAGCAGAGTAAGTATATTAATATAAAAACTGTTCATCTCACAAGTTTTAACGTCTTATAGTATTTTTTTGGATTTTAAGCCTCGTCAGATATAAATACACTCTCCGTTATTTTAAATTATAAAAAATAAGTTTTAATGGCGTCCAAGCTAACAGAGATACGGTTCTCAATTTATTGGCCAGGCGCTTCTGTCAATCAAAGCAGTCTGTTAGTGTTTATTAGGTAGTAAAACTTAGTAATTATTATTTAAAACCACTTAAGTGTGTGTTATTATTTTTTAGCTATTTAGTCGACACATCAAAAAATCCAATGTACGGCGTCGTATACTTCATAATCATAGCTGTGTTGACTGTCGCGACATTTACGATAAGTGGAACCGACTGCATTTTCGTTACCATGTCTCTACACGTAAGAGCTCACTTCCAAGTCCTGAGAAATAATATAAGCAAAATCGGTCAACCAAGAAGTACAAGTGAAAAAGACAACGCCATAGCAAATGAAGGGCAGTTCAAGGACAATGAATGGCACAAGGACAGTGAAAATACAGCGATGGAGGCACTGAAGCTGTGCGTGGAGAGACACAACCAGCTAATCTGGTACATGCAAAAGATGGAAGACATTTTCTCGCAGCTATCAATGTGGCAGTTTCTTGCTAGCTCTATCACTATATGTATGCTTGTTTTCCAGCTAAGTTACGTGAGTATTCATTTTGATATCTATCAAATATTTTTTTACACACTATCGCAGCAAGAAATTGCTTCATCGTCTATTCCTATTTCATATATTAAAGGTACATCATCAAGTTACTGACACTTCGAGACACATACAAAATACATTTTGAGTGAGTTAAATGGTCATTCATGTATTCTTTTATATTTTATTACAACAAAAATATTTATTCATTGTTACTATTTGTAGAATACGAATGAGTTTCAAAATCTAGTTACATTCTTTATATACTTTTTTGGATCGTCAATGCAATTGTACATGTTTGCGTGGAATGGGCAGCAACTCCTCAATCAGGTAATAATTTAAAAAAAATTATAAAAAATATATAAATACATATATATATATATATAAATATGTGTGTGTGTGTGGTATTTTTCAGAGTTCCCTCATAGTGGAATCAGCATACTGCTGTTCCTGGACTTCCCACGGTCCCGAACTGCGTAAGGCTTTGCTGATGACAATGATGCGGTCACACAAACCCTTGGGGATAACTGCAGCCAAATTTTATTTAGTATCCATCGAAAGCTTTACTAAGGTATAATATCATCGAACCTGCAACAAAACGCCTGTTGAGCTCTAAGCTTTATTATTTTAAAATGATATCCAATTTTTGAATAATTTAGTCGACAATTACGAAATATACTTCTAGTTGATGTTTATATTTTAATTATTATATATATATACATTTTTTTCAGATAATGAGTGCTTCTGCCTCATATTACACCCTCTTGAGGAGCTTGAATGACAAATAAAATTGTTTGAATTATTATACGCATTAAATTTAATATAAATTAATGCTTTCTGTACTTGACTTATTGATCTTACAATTAAAACTAAATAATAAAATGAATATTTACATTATTTATATTCTATCTCTATTGAATAGTACACGCAATGAAGGAGAAAAAAAAAGGCTTTCGCCTTTGAGGACTTCTTTGTACATGAAAGACAAAATAAAAATAAGAAACGATCGTAGTCTTCTAGCCATTTGGCTATTCATATATTGACTTTTTTCAACTACTTTAAAACTTATATATTATTAAGTGAGTTTGCCATGTGACAATTGTCCTTATTTTAAATTATCTGGTTAATAAAAAAAAACCTTTTATTTTGTTATATTAATTTTCGGATTTTTATGCGCAATTATATTTAGAATAAATCGCTTCCTGTTTCAGTGGTTAGCACGCTTGCCTGCCAAATGCGGAGTCTTTGGTTCGAATCCAAATGGACCAATATTGTTATCTCTGCAAGTTCAAAAGAAAGGAAATTCCGGAGACGTATCAAGTTACCTACGATTATTTCAAACTGCTTGGTTACCTGCTTCTTCTCTGGTGCCAACAAATCTTAACAATTACAATTGTGATAGACTCCTCGCTCAGCTTGAACGTCTCTTGCTGTATACACAAATAAATCAATAATTACATTATAATAAACTTAAAGTAATTTTTAAATTACTTTAATTTAACTGACGTATATAGCACACGTTAAAATTATAAAAAATACGCGTAACAAGAAGTGATTACTTAGTATTTTTTTAATTGTGCCCAATTATCTTTTATACACGACTTTTTTTTAAACTATGCTATTACTTTTAAATGGCGCACGAAATGTATAAAACCGAAAGAATTTTTCAAGAAATTTCAGTTAAGTTATATACTACTATTAAAACTGAAATAAAAAAAAAAACAGATATGCATATTTTAGAAAATACATCAAACTCAATCAAACATATTTTCAGATTTCTATCATACGATGCCAGGCCAGCTGAGCACATCTTACAATTAAACATTGCACTATTGAAACTTCTCGGCATTTCGCGGACAGCGAAGGAGAATGGTTCCCCTGGGATTTCGCAATTCGTCCTTCTGTCTTTTGGCATACTCCAACAGCTGTCCTTCGTTGTTCCCGTGGTGCTGTACTTGGCTCTCAAGGCCAATGGAGTGAAGGACGTCGCGGAAGCCACCACACCGTGCACCAACTCCGTACTGGTCGCAGTAAAGTACATTCTGCTATTCCGAAAGCGAGACCAGATCTTCGAGCTTATCGATCACTTGCAAATTGACTGGGAGAAATGTAAGCTTAATTTAAAAAAAAAATATTCCTGCTGTCGTATCCTTTTGCATTTCATGTTAGCTTATCGATTTACCCACTGTAGATTTTTTGCGTATACATTAATATAAACTCATTGTCTTTTTACGTCAAGATGTATTGAATGCAAAGCTCCCATATAAGTATCTAAGAAGAGGCAATGTAAAAGCAGCAAGGATGTGCGTGGTTTTTTTAGTCCTTATGAATTGTGTGGTCCTCACTTTTGGCTGCACTCCTCTGCTGGAAATGGCGTATAAAAAAATGATGGGCTTGCCCATCAACAAGCTTCAACTACCATTCAAAGTATAGTGAGTATATTTCTGATAAATTTTAATTTTAAATTTTAATCTTGTCTTTATATTTATAATTTGTTTCAGTTACATCATTGATACGGCTAGTGATCCCGCCTTGACGATTGTGTATGCCAGTCTGGCCTGCAGCATGTTCGCAACAGCCATTTCCTCGGCGGGAGTGGATTGCCTGTTTTTCAATCTCAGCATTATGACAAGCGCCCGGCTGAAGTCCCTTTGCGAGGACTTGACTTCCATCGGAACTGTAAACATGGACTTCCGGCGGCCAAGAAGGCAGAGGCTGGCGGTGCTGCCGACCGAACTTCAGGCATCCGAGGCTTTCAATGCGTGCGTCCGAAGTCACAACCGGCTGTTGATGTATACTGAAAAACTCAATGAAATATTTTCATATTTCTCTATGGCACAACATTTGATTCACTCGTTTTCGATTTGCCTGGTTCTATTCCAAATAAGCTATGTAAGAAAATTTACAAACATATATTTTTTTATAATGTCTATATATATCTTTATAAAATAAATTTTTTTTTTTAGAATACGAATGATTCAAGAAAATTGGTGCCACTTTTCTGGTATCTTGTTACAGCGACTTGGCAGCTTTATCTGTTCGACTGGTTTGGGCAGCAACTTTTGAACGAAGTAATTGAATTTCATTTTTACTTTTATGATATGACTAACCGGATGGCAACTAGCAACTAATAAAATGAAGGATTTTATTACATATTGGTGGTTCGTCTCTTCCTACATTTCGTTAGTGTAATTAAAGGGACTTCAGGGACAGTGATAAAATTTCTGAAGGTAGTCTCAGTTACCGACACAGCATAACACCCAAGATCTAAAAACCCACAAATACATTTTAAGGTGTAGTTTATCTTTCCCTTGTATTTGCAGACTTCTCGGATAGGAGAAGCTGCCTACAACTCATCCTGGTACTTGTATGGACCAAGACTTCGGAAATCTATCTGTTTAATGATGCTCCGGGCTAATAAACCATCTGGAATAACCGCGGCCAAGTTTTATATGATATCGATTGAAAGCTTTGGCAAGGTTAGTTAAAAATAAGATTATTTTTAAAGGAAATGCAACGAAATCAAAATTGCTTGTTAGTTAATTCTTTCCCTGCTGTTGTATTATATGTGTCATAAGTGCTGTATTGCAATGTTGTGGCTTACATTTGATAAGCATAGCTTGTAACGACTGATCGTAATCCTAAGATAAGACAATATTAATTTTAATTTGTGGTAAGAATAATAATTTTAATATTTTTCAGATAATACGTACATCCGGATCCTACTACGCTTTGCTAAAAAGCCTAAATGAAAAATATTAAGATTAATAGAAAAACGGTAAATTTTATGGTTTATTAAAGACTGGCTACAAGCCAAATAGGTTACAAAGTATATTTAAAAAAAAAACAATTTTGTGGATTATAAAATAATAATTGCTGAGTGCTTTTGAAAGAATGTGGAAAAAATTTTTGCTCGTAGCTCTCATTCATGCCATGTCATAATTTATGAGACACGATGTATGATTAATTTATTGAATCTTTTTAATCATTATATCAGATTTAAAGCACACTTATTTCGGAAAACATCGATCCGAATGAATTTCAACGACTCTTTTTTTTATCAAAAAAATAATGCACATTAAAATAAAATTAATGCCGTTTTATGTTTTTTTGTTTAACGGCTAAATGTACTTGTCAACTTTAACAGCCTGCAACAATGGGGGCAAACTGAAAAAGAAGTAATTTAAGAAAGTTAGTTAAGTGATAGTTAGTCTTAAATCTTGAAGCGTTCATTTACTTAACACAATAAAATATTATTGAATGCACTCTGTACAATTGTTACTTTGCTACCAATGTCACTATGAAATCTTAAATTATAATATAAAGGGAAAGTAAATTCAAAATTATATTGACTAGTATATTGTTTAGGCGGCGTGACAGTTGACGGCGTGATAGTAGACAGCGTGACAGTAGGCGGCGTGATAGTTGACGGCGTGACAGTAGGCGGCGTGATAGTTGGCGGCGTGACAGTAATCGACGGTGTAGTAGTTGATAGCGTTAAAGTCGGTGTTAATGTTGGAATTGTTTCAGTTGACAACGTTGATGCTGATGTTGTTAAATCGACACACTGCTCTGAAGTCGGTCCTTTAATCATTATGTAATCTATTGCAAGCAATGCATCGTCTCTTCCAAGATTATCACATTGTATACGCACCTACAAATACGAAATTAAAATATATACATTAGTATGACAAACATGACGTTTTAAAAATTTCACTATAATAAATATATTGGGAATTTACAGAGGGCATTTCATGACCTGATCGAATTATTAAGTTGTTAGGTTTGTGGCAGTTGGTTAAACGCAAATCAAATCACCACAAGGCTAACGTTGCTGTAAACAACGATAGTCTTTGTAAAGTTTTATTGCTATTATTTTGGTTCTGACAAAAATAATGTTTTGGTACTAAAAGTCTTGTGAATATATTTATTTACATTAAAATTTATAAAATTGGTGTTAAGTGTTACTACAGCACAAGGAGAGTTTCAAATGTTTATCGGTAAAACAGAAAAAGCATTACCTGTATATTTTTCAGTAGTCGATGTTGGATTTGACGTTGTTTCAGTAGTCGATGTTGTAATTGACGTTGTTTCAGTAGTAGATGTTGTAATTGATGGGTGTTCAGTAGTCGATGTTGGATTTGACGTTGTTTCAGTAGTCGATGTTGTAATTGACGTTGTTTCAGTAGTCGATGTTGTAATTGACGGTGTTTCAGTAGTCGATGTTGTAATTGACGTTGTTTCAGTAGTCGATGTTGTAATTGACGTTGTTTCAGTAGTCGATGTTGTAATTGACGGGTGTTCAGTAGTCGATGTTGGATTTGACGTTGTTTCAGTACTCGATATTGGATTTGACGTTGTTTCAGTAGTCGATGTTGTAATTGACGGGTGTTCAGTAGTCGATGTTGGATTTGACGTTGTTTCAGTACTCGATATTGGATTTGACGTTGTTTCAGTAGTCGATGTTGTAATTGACGGTGTTTCAGTAGTCGATGTTGGATTTGACGTTGTTTCAGTAGTCGATGTTGTAATTGACGGTGTTTCAGTAGTCGATGTTGGATTTGACGTTGTTTCAGTAGTCGATGTTGTAATTGACGGTGTTTCAGTAGTCGATGTTGTAATTGACGGTGTTTCAGTAGTCGATGTTGTAATTGACGGTGTTTCAGTAGTCGATGTTGTAATTGACGGTGTTTCAGTAGTCGATGTTGTAATTGACGGTGTTTCAGTAGTCGATGTTGTAATTGACGGTGTTTCAGTAGTCGATGTTGTAGTCGGCGGCGCGACAGTAACTGGCGGTGTAGCAGTTGATGGCGTTATAGTCGGTGTTAATGTTGGAATTGTTACAGTTGACAACGTTGATGTTGATGTTGTTAAATCGACACACTGCTCTGAAGTCGGTCCTTTAATCATTATGTAATCTATTGCAAGCAATGCATCGTCTCTTCCAAGATTATCACATTGTATACGCACCTACAAATACAAAATTAAATTATATACATTAGTATGACAAACATGACGTTTTAAAAATTTCACTATAATACATATATCGGGAATTTACAGAGGGCATTTCATGACCTGATCGAATTATTAAGTTGTTAGGTTTGTGGCAGTTGGTTAAACGCAAATCAAATCACCATAAGGCTAACGTTGCTGTAAACAACGATAGTCTTTGTAAAGTGTATTCTGGCATTTCATGATTTTATTGCTATTACTTTGGTTCTGACAAAAATAATGTTTGGTACTAAAAGTCTTGTGAATATATTTATTTACATTAAAATTTATAAAATTGGTGTTAAGTGTTACTACAGTAGAGGTATAGTTTCAAATGTTTATCGATAAGACAGGAAAAGCATTACCAGTAATTTTTTTACGCTCTTGTTGATAATAACCGTTTTCTTACTCCATTTTCTTGAATCATCAATTTCCATGTTACCTGATGCAATGAGATTATTATTGTCTGCGTTGAGGACTAATATCAAAAACTTTAATGATTCCGACGGCGCTTTTTTAATAGAATAATACGACACGGTCAGCTCGCTTCCTTCCTCCCCGTTCAGATTTCCCACACTTTCAATGCAGCTTGCCGTTTCCCTGCTCGGTAATATGAATACTCCGTTTGTTCCCGGCCGTGGGGGTATATCAGGGAAATCTGAATACTTTTGAACACTAAACTTTGGCATGACTGAGGACACGTCGCAGATATTGTCATATGAACCTAAAGATTCCCCCTCAAAATCGTCCAACATGCACTCCTCTTGTGCAAAACACATCCAAAAAACACTACTAGCTAACACGAAAATGTATTTCTTAATTTTATACTCCATTTTTTTCTCAACACTTTTAAGTGAACTTTTATGTCGAATTATATATTAATGACACCGTGGTCTTATATATTTTTTTAATTACGGAAGCTGCACTTTGTATTGTAATTCTTTACTGTGGTATTGTCGTATGCATTTTTCGCTTGGAGCTTTGCACACAGCCAAGTTCTAAACAACCGCTCAGCAATATCTTTGATACACAATGACAGATAAACTCATAACTTGATAATGTTGTAGAGGAATTGTAGCTTGAGAAAAGAAGAGATAAGGATTATCTTTAAAAGGGAAATTAAATATCTGCCATCGTATCTGAAATGAAGATTTTGAATATCTCATCTTAAAAACATAAAATGTACTTTTATTAGTGTATTATAATTTTTGTGACGCTTTATTTTTACGGCAGATTTATTAAATATTTCATAATAATCGTTGGTAATATATTGGATAGCATCTTCGCCAAGTTAACAAGACTATTCATACATCCTAACAAGAATAAGTACTAACTAATATGAACTTACGAGTCACATATAAATTAGATACATTGATTTGGCACGAGTAAATAGTTGTTTTATTTTATATACTCTTAATATTTGGTTAATCATTCTCTATTCGTTGTACCGTTTTTTGATTATTTATATATAAGATAGGAGAAATCTTCTATTTTTAACATTCAATAAAATTTCTATTCAGTACTTAAATTCTCATTAAATTTATGAAACATTTTCATAAATTTCATTATATATATATATATATATATGTATACATTTTTTTCAGATAATAAATGCTTCTGCCTCATATTACATCCTCTTGAGGAGCTTGAATGACAAATAAAATTGTTTGAATTATTATACGCATTAAATTTTATATAAATTAATTCTTACTGTACTTGACTTATTAATCTTACAATAAAAACTAAATAACAAAATGAATATTTACATTATTTATATTCTATCTCTAATAGTACACGCAATGAAGGAGAAAAAAATAAGGCTTTCGCCTTTGAGAACTTCTTTGTACATAAAAGACAAAATAAAAATAAAAAACGATCGTAGTCTTCTAGCCATTTGGCTATTCATATATTGACTTTTTTCAACTACTTTAAAACTTATATATTATTAAGTGAGTTCGCCATGTGACAATAGGCATGACGAAAGATTTTCAAATCCTCTTCCATAATGGGGGTACCCATTTACTATTTACGAAAAAAACTTTATTTCGGTAAAAAACTAGAGTTTAACGATGTTTAAAGCCATTTTTATAATATTTTTTCAAAAGTGCGCGAAAACGCGACATCGCGAGGCGTGACGTCATCGCAGCATTTTTTAGACGCTCTGACGTCATTAACTATAATTGTTAACGGGCGTGCCATTGTGTTTGCATTGAAGACCATAGACCAATTTGAATACCATAGAGTTGTTGACGTCAGTATGACGTCATGCGCTGTGATTGGTGTTTCAGTCAAAATGGCCGATTGCAGTATTTCAATCTTTTAATTTATTGAAAATCGTATTAATCTTAGATTTTAAAATAAAACTAAATCACTTTTTTAAATCCTTTTAATATGTATTTTCCCTTAAAATAATTATTTCTTTGATTCTTTGATATTGTCGTCATCCCTATTGTCCTTATTTTAAATTATCTGGTTAATAAAAAAAAACCTTTTATTTTGTTATATTAATTTTCGGATTTTTATGCGCAATTATATTTAGTATAAATCGCTTCCTGTTTCAGTGGTTAGCACGCTTGCCTGCCAAATGCGGAGTCTCTAGTTCGAATCCAAATGGAGCAATATTTATATATGTATACATTTATATTGTTGATGTATACTGAAAAACTCAATGAGATATTTTCATATTTCTCTATGGCACAACATTTGATTCACTCGTTTTCGATTTGCCTGATTCTATTCCAAATAAGCTATGTAAGAAAATTTACAAACATATATTTTTTTATAATGTTTAAGTATATGTATTTATATAAAATATACATAGTATATATATTTTTTTAGAATACGAATGATTCAAGAAAATTGGTGCCACTTTTCTGGTATCTTGGTACAGCGACTTGGCAGCTTTATCTGTTCGACTGGTTTGGGCAGCAACTTTTGAACGATGTAATTGAATTTTATTTTTCCTTCAAAACTAATTTTGGGCAAAATATGTGTTTGCAAACGCCATTATTTACTGCACAAATGATATGACTAACCAGGTGGCAACTAGCAACTAAGAAAATGAAGGATTTTATTTCATATCGGTGGTTCGTGTCTTCCAACACTTCATTCCAAGATCTAAAAACATTTAAAAACCCACAAATAAATTTTAAGGCGTAGTTTATCTTTCCCTTGTATTTGCAGACTTCTAGGATAGGGGAAGCTGCCTACAACTCATCCTGGTACTTGTATGGACCAAGACTTCGGAAATCTATTTGTTTAATGATGCTCCGGGCTAATAAACTATCTGGAATCACCGTGGATTTGGAAAGGTATGGGTTGGTTAAAAATAATATTCTTAAAGGCAACGCAATCGAACCTGTCAGTTAATTCTTTCTACAGGTTAATCTAAGCAGGGGATTCTCCTAATTTAGACATTAGGCCAAAAAATGTTATAAAGGGTTAAAAAAAAACTTTTCATCATAAAAATATTTATTTCATATCCCTAAAATATCAGTTCATTACTCTTATAAAATAATTTAAAAAAATAAACGAAAAATTATAAGTAAATCTTTAGGAACGATTTTGTCGTATCTTGATACAATACTCATTTTAATAACAATATATCAAAAGCTTTTATACAAAGAATGTCAACAAATATTTACTGCGACATTTTTAATGGAGAGCGATTTCGCCTTTTTTAAAGGCTACGTCATATTAGTTTGCGTCATACGTCATACAGTAAGCTTTTAATGTTTTTTTTAATCGGTTTATCGTGAATGAACAAATGATGTTCATTCACGCACATAATAACTATTGAACATATTTTTAATGCTGAAATTTTAATGTTTGAAGACTCATTGTCACGATTCTATACTTGTCGGTCAAATGTTTGCTCTATCGTTTTTATCGAGTCATTTCACAATACAATTTACTAATGTTTTTTAATGCCACTTATTTCTATAACTGAATCACCATTCACTGAAACTATTTTCCTTTGCAATTCCAGTCGTGGAATAAGCGAAGGTATTCGGGTGCTTCTACTAGGAATTTTAACTTCTAATGGGGTTTGCTCGGTCGTTTTCGATAAGCAAAAGTAAGTCGTTAAAACGATGGCGTAAAGTAAACTCCCACAAGCAATGGAAATAGCAACAATTGAGACGATTTTCCATGTTCTGGCATCATTGTTACCAGCTGAAGGAGGATTTGGTGGTGGAAGAGGTGAACTTGAATGATCGTTGTCTGTTGTCGTTGGTATAGGTAAAAAAGTAGTTGTTTTAATTGATGGTGTTGCAGTAGGCGGCGTGACAGTCGGCGGCGTGACAGTAGGCGGCGTGACAGTCGGCGGCGTGACAGTAGGCGGCGTGACAGTCGGCGGCGTGACAGTAGGCGGCGTGACAGTAGGCGGCGTGACAGTCGGCGGCGTGACAGTAGGCGGCGTGACAGTAGGCGGCGTGACAGTAGGCGGCGTGACAGTCGGCGGCGTGACAGTAGGCGGCGTGACAGTAGGCGGCGTGACAGTAGGCGGCGTGACAGTCGGCGGCGTGACAGTAGGCGGCGTGACAGTAGGCGGCGTGACAGTAGGCGGCGTGACAGTCGGCGGCGTGACAGTAGGCGGCGTGACAGTAGGCGGCGTGACAGTAGGCGGCGTGACAGTCGGCGGCGTGACAGTCGGCGGCGTGACAGTAGGCGGCGTGACAGTCGGCGGCGTGACAGTAGGCGGCGTGACAGTAGGCGGCGTGACAGTCGGCGGCGTGACAGTAGGCGGCGTGACAGTAGGCGGCGTGACAGTCGGCGGCGTGACAGTAGGCGGCGTGACAGTAGGCGGCGTGACAGTAGGCGGCGTGACAGTCGGCGGCGTGACAGTTGGCATAGTGACAGTAGGCGGCGTGACAGTAGGCGGCGAGACAGTCGGCGGCGTGACTGTCGGCGGCGTGACTGTCGGCGGCGTGACAGTCGGCGGCGTGACAGTCGGCGGCGTGACAGTCGGCGGCGTGACAGTCGGCGGCGTGACAGTCGGCGGCGTGACAGTAGGCGGCGTGACAGTAGGCGGCGTGACAGTCGGCGGCGTGACAGTAGGCGGCGTGACAGTAGGCGGCGTGACAGTAGGCGGCGTGACAGTCGGCGGCGTGACAGTCGGCGGCGTGACAGTCGGCGGCGTGACAGTAGGCGGCGTGACAGTAGGCGGCGTGACAGTAGGCGGCGTGACAGTAGGCGGCGTGACAGTCGGCGGCGTGACAGTAGGCGGCGTGACAGTCGGCGGCGTGACAGTCGGCGGCGTGACAGTAGGCGGCGTGACAGTAGGCGGCGTGACAGTAGGCGGCGTGACAGTCGGCGGCGTGACAGTAGGCGGCGTGACAGTAGGCGGCGTGACAGTCGGCGGCGTGACAGTCGGCGGCGTGACAGTAGGCGGCGTGACAGTAGGCGGCGTGACAGTCGGCGGCGTGACAGTAGGCGGCGTGACAGTAGGCGGCGTGACAGTCGGCGGCGTGACAGTAGGCGGCGTGACAGTAGGCGGCGTGACAGTCGGCGGCGTGACAGTAGGCGGCGTGACAGTAGGCGGCGTGACAGTCGGCGGCGTGACAGTAGGCGGCGTGACAGTAGGCGGCGTGACAGTCGGCGGCGTGACAGTAGGCGGCGTGACAGTAGGCGGCGTGACAGTCGGCGGCGTGACAGTAGGCGGCGTGACAGTAGGCGGCGTGACAGTCGGCGGCGTGACAGTAGGCGGCGTGACAGTAGGCGGCGTGACAGTAGGCGGCGTGACAGTCGGCGGCGTGACAGTTGGCATAGTGACAGTAGGCGGCGTGACAGTAGGCGGCGAGACAGTCGGCGGCGTGACAGTAGGCGGCGAGACAGTCGGCGGCGTGACTGTCGGCGGCGTGACTGTCGGCGGCGTGACAGTCGGCGGCGTGACAGTCGGCGGCGTGACAGTCGGCGGCGTGACAGTCGGCGGCGTGACAGTCGGCGGCGTGACAGTAGGCGGCGTGACAGTAGGCGGCGTGACAGTCGGCGGCGTGACAGTAGGCGGCGTGACAGTAGGCGGCGTGACAGTAGGCGGCGTGACAGTCGGCGGCGTGACAGTCGGCGGCGTGACAGTCGGCGGCGTGACAGTAGGCGGCGTGACAGTAGGCGGCGTGACAGTAGGCGGCGTGACAGTAGGCGGCGTGACAGTCGGCGGCGTGACAGTAGGCGGCGTGACAGTCGGCGGCGTGACAGTCGGCGGCGTGACAGTAGGCGGCGTGACAGTAGGCGGCGTGACAGTAGGCGGCGTGACAGTCGGCGGCGTGACAGTAGGCGGCGTGACAGTAGGCGGCGTGACAGTCGGCGGCGTGACAGTCGGCGGCGTGACAGTAGGCGGCGTGACAGTAGGCGGCGTGACAGTCGGCGGCGTGACAGTAGGCGGCGTGACAGTAGGCGGCGTGACAGTAGGCGGCTTGACAGTCGGCGGCGTGACAGTAGGCGGCGTGACAGTAGGCGGCGTGACAGTCGGCGGCGTGACAGTAGGCGGCGTGACAGTAGGCGGCGTGACAGTAGGCGGCGTGACAGTCGGCGGCGTGACAGTAGGCGGCGTGACAGTAGGCGGCGTGACAGTCGGCGGCGTGACAGTAGGCGGCGTGACAGTAGGCGGCGTGACAGTCGGCGGCGTGACAGTAGGCGGCGTGACAGTAGGCGGCGTGACAGTCGGCGGCGTGACAGTAGGCGGCGTGACAGTAGGCGGCGTGACAGTCGGCGGCGTGACAGTAGGCGGCGTGACAGTAGGCGGCGTGACAGTAGGCGGCGTGACAGTCGGCGGCGTGACAGTAGGCGGCGTGACAGTAGGCGGCGTGACAGTCGGCGGCGTGACAGTTGGCATAGTGACAGTAGGCGGCGTCACAGTTATCGGGAGTGTTGCAGTTGATGGCGTTAAAGTCGATGTTAATATTGAAGCTGTTACAGTTGACAACGTTGATGTTGATGTTGTTAAATCGACACACTGCTCTGAAGTCGGTCCTTTAATCATTATGTAATCTATTGCAAGCAATGTAGCATCTTTTCGAAGATCATCACATTGTATACGCACCTACAAGTACAAAATAAAATATATAAAATAAAAATAAAGGTTTGACAATCATGACATTTTAAAAATTTCTTTATAATAAATATATCAGGAAGTTTCAAAGGGCATTTTAAGGCTGATCGAATAATTATGTTGTTAGATTTGACAGTTAGTTAAACGCAAATCAAATCACCATATAGCTAACGTAGCTGTAAAGAACCACAGTCTTTGTATAGTTCCCTCTGGCATTTCGTGATTCTATTTGGTTCTTACAAAAATAGTGTATGGTACTTTTGAATATATTTATTTATATTAAAATTTATCAAATTAGCTAAAATTTCTTCACTCATGAGTGCACTACTGTTAGACAACAATAATTTAAAATTGGTGTCAAATGTTACTACAGTTCAAGCAGAGTTCAAATGTTTATCGGTAAGAAAAAATAAGCATTACCAGTATATTTTCTGCCTTCTTGTTGAAAATGACTGTTTTCTTATTCCATTTTCTTGAATTATCAATTACCATGAAACTATTTGCAATGAGATCATTGCTGTCTGCATCGAGAACGAATATAATAAACTTCAATGCTTCCGTCGGTGCTTTTATCATTGAAAAATACGACACGGTCAGCTCGGATCCTTTTTCCCCTTTCAGATTTCCCATGCTTTCAATGCAGCTTGCCGTTTCCCTGCTCGGTAATATGAACACTCCGTTTGTTCCCGGCCGTGGGGGTATATCAGGGAAATCTGAATACTTTTCAACACTAAACTTTGGTAAAACTGGGGACAAGTCGCAGATTTTATCATAAAAACCTAAAGATTCCCCCTCAAAATCGTCCAACATGCACTCCTCTTGTGCAAAACACATCCAAAAAACACTACTGGCTAACACGAAAATGTATTTCTTAATTTTATGCTCCATTTTTTACCACAACACTTTTAACTGAACTTTTAAGTCGTATTATATATTTATGACACCATGGTCTTATATATATATTTATTTATGGAAACTGCACTCTGTATTGTAATTCTTTACTGTGGTATTGTCGTACGCATTTTTCGCTCGGAGCTTTGCACACAGCCAAGTTCTAAACAACCGCTCAGCAAAATCTTTGATACACAATGAAAGATAAACTCTAAACTTGATAATATTGTAGAGGAATTATAGCTTGAAATAAAAGAGATAAGGGTAATCTTAAAAAGGGAAATTAAATAATAACGATTACGTACGTGCAAAGGTTTTACGAAAATTCAACTTGCTTACGCTGTTCAAAAATCATCGTATCTGAAATGAAGATTTTGAATATCACATCTTAAATTCATAAAATGTACTTTTATTAGTGTATTATAGTTTTTGTGTCGCTTTATTTTTTGTGCTGCTGACGATAGGCCAGAAGTTCTATTTCGATTCTATTTTGGCAGAGGACAGGACTATTGCTTCATCAAATTAACGATTTGGTTTTTAATGAACACGAAGGGCTTTTTTACATCCGTTTTTAAGGGATGTAAAAAAACAATATTTTAAAAATATTACTAAAACAACATTATTTAATTATTGAAAAAATCTTAATGGTTATTCAATTATTTTAGTATAAAAAGGATAAAAGTCGTAAAAATTTAAATAATAACAGAAAAAGTTAAGTCATCATGATTTTTTAACAATAATTTTTTTTAATAATTGTGAGAAAATAATTACGTTTTGTAAGCACTGTGTTTAGTTGTCCAAAAGTTTTTACATTTTTATTTTCGTTTTTTTAACTACAAAAACTGTTAAAAAATTAAAACATCGAATATTTATGAAATATTTTTTTCAACTGCATACAAACATTGTTAAGAGTAAGAGGCTTAAAACATCATATTATATTTAAAATTACTTTTTATTCAGTGAAATACAAAATAGTACATTATTAACCATGTTACCACCGAGTAGATGTTTTAGCTTAAAATAACGGGAAATCTTTGGTTATAACCTATGTAAGATGTAAATAAATTATGGATATTATTATTTGTAAAGTAAGACTTGACTATAAATATATATATTTAATAAAAACATTGCATGTTGTAAAACAAATATTTTTCATGGGTCTTTATTATCTTATCAGAAGTGACTTTTTCATTTGACGAAGAGGCCATTTCAACACTGATCTTAAAAATGAAATATACTAAATATTTATTTGTTCTGAATATATGTAACAGATTATATTAAAAATTATTCCATTGATTGTCAATGACCGATATTTAATTGTCGGAAAATAATTGGTTTTGACTTTTATAGAGTTCGAATACAGAACTTAGTTTTTTAAGACATAGTAATATTTTCAAAGTAAAAATGCTAAAAAATGATTACCATATATATATATATATATATATATATATATACAATGTATATGAAATATTTTACAAAACCCACATTTATTACCTATTCAGATTTTCACTTATAGTATTAATACTAAATTAGTATTGATATTAAATAATTGCTAGAAAATATATTGTGAGAGCATAATACATTAAATTGCTAATGTAAAGTTTTGGATGCCTTTTCATAACATCAGTTTTTAAAGCATCGTTAAAATATTTTTGGATTGCACTTGTCTGAAACCTTTGCTTTATTTTGTTCAACAATTATTATATATAGGATAGGAGAAATCTTCTACTTTTAACATTCAATAAAATTTCTATTCATTGTGAAAATAAATTTTAGCTCTAGGAGCTGGATAGTGACTTTTAAATTTTCATTAAATTTATGACACATTTTTTAAATTGGTTGAAAATATGTAATGCTATTTATCTCAGGTAACAAGGAGGGTCATGCGGTCTTATAATACCCATACATGTGACAATACAAAAAATGTACCCTGTCACGTGTCTTATCAAACTCCCAGACAGTTTACACACATTTTTATCCTCATTTCAGGGAGGAAAGCAAGTGGATTCTAGATATCGAACTAGAACCCAAAAAATATGAAAACTGCCACATTCTTGGCACATATTCAACAACGCTTTTTCAAGACCATAATTCATGTTTTGAAGTTTTGGTGCTGAGCTGACGATATCTCCTCCTGATGCAAAAGTTCTTGCTCCATGATGGTTTGGGCGATTTTCAATTTGGTTATGGCTTGTCTCTTTCCAGAGAATGTTTTGATAGTCTTTGCATGGGCCAAAAGAAGATAATCGGTGGCATCAAATTCCAGGGTTTTTTTATTTTCAAAATATTTAATTACTTCACTTACAGTGGACGGTAAATAAGAATAACTTTCTCTGTTCTTTTCCCGTTCCCTTTCTTTTTCTTTGCCAACATTTTGTTTTTTGGAATTTTTATTAGCCAACGTCGATGTGGCATCTGTTGCTGATAACGGATTTGAGTTTGATGAATGCACGTCATTATTCATAACTTGTATCCATAACGTCTCCGGAGGTTTTGTTTTTATTTTATCTTCGTCTGGACTGTTTTCAGAATTTTGTGAAAGCATTTTTTCGTTTTCTTCAAATTCCATTATAGTATCTGACGTAAGGCTCTCGGAAGCGCTGCCTTCCGAAGCACCATCATTGGCATTAGGAGTTTTAGTAAAAGTCAGGAAAGGACGGAAAACTTTCATTTCATCAGCCCATAACCACTTTTTGATTCTTTTTGCTGTAGGTTCGGGTGTCTTTTTAGTATATTTAATATATTTGGCATAAGTGTCTCTTAGATTTTTCCATTTTTTTTTTACTTTACCATCTGAAACATTTTAAATAAAATTATTTACACTATTATACAATAGCTTTATACCTTTAGATTAGTTTATTTATAAAGATCTAAACTATTATTAATTTAAGTCTTTCTTCAACCAAACTAAAACAGCTTTGACCCTTACTACGAAAAATTGCCCGACCAACTTTTTTCTGGGATTAATCAAAACCGTTCACGAATAACAATATCAAGAATAACATAACGATTCAACAATATATTAGTATAGTGTATACATAGCATTTTATAGTACAAGTGTTTTTAATTTATCAGTTATTGAAGATGTCACCCGTAAATCAACAGAAACAACATATAATTAAAAGAAGCAAACAATGGGGCACAAAATCCTGAAAAACCAATGCAAGTATGCAAACTTATTGCTACTGAAAATACAATTGAAAGCATTGCTACAGTATTTATATACTTTTAAAAGTTTTTTTGTAAGATGATTTGTTTCATATTTTAACCATTAGTTAATATGAAAATAATAAAATGTATATTCAAGATATTTTACAGGTGAAATATTTCTCTGCCATCCTCAAAGTCTTTAATAATTTAGGCATTACTTATAAAAATATTTCCAGTTGTATTAAATGTACAGTTGTATGTATTTATTAAGGGTTGTAGGAGTTAGGGGATATTAAATAGGGTTTTTACCAATTTAATTTAATCTGGAAACAATGCCGTTACGAAGTTCAATACAACCAACGACACACACAGTAATTTGAGGTTAAAAATAAAATTATAAAACAGATCTGTAATACTAATTCTTTAAGTAGTTTTATTATAAACTTGCGTTGCATTCAGTTATTATTAAAATTTACTTACAATTTTCTCCCAGTTGTTTAGCAATATCAATCCATATTCTGTCTTTTCTCCGCAGGTTTTTGTAGTCTTTGTGGGATAAGTCGTACAAAATGGGATAGCTTCTTATAATTTGAAGCAACTTTTCAATCCTCGTCATAGTAAGAGGCAATAGCGTCAACGATAAAAACGCACTTGACGGCGAAATGTAAGCCGCAGCGAATAAAAACGCCACACGACAAGTAATCGCGACGCGACCATTTCCTGTCAGTGTTACCGTGTCTAAAAATTTTAATCTCACTGAAAATAAATAAAAAATAAACCTCACATCCAAAAAGTGAAGCAGAATTCCTGAAAAAAAATGACTACACACAAATAAACATTAAACAGATTCATACTATGTTTTTTTTTTACAGAAAAACCATTGACATGGTAGCTCAGAGGCAGTCGATGACCATTTCATTGAACACATATTAGTCCCGCACATATCTTACAAATTTTACTTTTTTCTTTCTTCCAGTGCTCTTTTTTTCCTTCGATTTTTTTTGGACAATTAACTGTAGTCAGCTGTATTTATTGTTTCAAAAAAAATATGGCCTAATAGGAGACCTTACGTTTTTTTACCGTCGTTGTAAAAAACTACATGCAATCATAAATTTGGTAGCACAGATAAAAATATACCACCGTTTCAATGGATTTATCAGCAATGTTGATATATATTGTGCTGGGTTACTATAACAGTCCACCTGAAAGATGAATGGTAATATTAAAAGTGATTATTTCATTATAACGGTTACCTCTCAGCTTCAAAAACAATTAGTAACCAAAATGCTGAAAATATACTTGTCTTTTCATGGTTTTCTTACGGTAAATATTATAGAGGGTAAATAAATAATTAAAGTGGGTAAATAGTTATATATGTAGGCTAAATTTAATAGTTATATGTTCACTTACTTTTATAACTCAAAATATGTATTTTAAGCATTGCGCTCTGGGCAAAAAATATGTGATACTTAAAAAGATGCGTTGAAAAATATTGTCATTCCCGTATTTAAACGAATTATTTACTGTCACAAAAAAAATTGGATATTTCTAATCTAGCACTCTATATAATAAGTGTAAGAATACTAAGGCTTTGAAATGTAACATGTCGGTTACGTTATAGAGAACCTTTAAGTTATAAGACCTACACTGAGTTTCTTCTACCTCAGTAATTTTCAAGTAAAGTCACTAATATTTAATATATTCGTATCATTTTTCAAGGCGATTATAGTATTACCAACTATTTCATATATAATAAAACACATTATCATTCTAGAAATGGATATTAATTTATATGAAACTGTTACATCATTAAAAATAAATAAGTATGTATAATACAACAGTAATATTATAATCCAGTTTGTTTAATTATTAAATGAAAAATTTCTGCTATAATTCGGGAAGCCATTGATCTATTGTTAGAATAAATTTTGATAGGAGATAATTACATTAGTACGCCATCAATCCAATGTCTGCAATCCAAAATGCATTTTTGTCATTGTTATAATTTTGTGTAGATAAAGATTAGGTTAGATATATCCAATTTTTATTAGGAAATCACAATAGTAAAATAATTATGGAAAGCAAATCTATTTTATTATGTTAATTGTATGTAAAAGAATCCTTTGTCATTGTTTCCATGATGTCTATACATTCTTCTGCTCCGGGATATTTTAACATAATGTAGTCGATGGCAACAACCGCACCTGAACTGAAGCTTTCACTTTGAAGTTGGATCTGTAAAAGATATTAATTTGTGTATAAATAAGTTCTATGTACTTACATGCATAAGTAAAATATTATTCATCGTTTCTTATAGCAGGTACAGTACAAAAAGCATATTTTTAATTATAATTGTCATTGGTTTTCATAAATCTGGATACCTATGAAACATTTCATATAATTCATAGTTTATTATACAGCAACAAGTATTTCTTGTAAATTATTTTTTATTGTACAACCAACGGTCATATAAAATGCATTTTTTATACATTATTTGTCTGCCGATGTGAAGACTGTAAGATTTTTTATTTTATAGCACCATTCTGCCCTTTACTATTTGTACACAAGAAAGGACCTTCATAAAATGTCTGTCTTTTATCAGAATCTTCAGCAATCTACAGTCAAATCAGTTGATTCTCAAATAGAAAATAAATTATTATTGCAGCCTCGAAAATAGTTTTAAAAAGATTTGGCTGTATTTTTAAACTCATATTATATTAATATATTTATTTTAAAATAGTGTTACCAATATATTATTCTCGATTTCTGCTTCAATAGTAAATGTGACGGTTTGCCATGCTTGAGAATTATCAATGAGAAGAAAGTTCTTTTCTATTACAGTGTAGTTTGATGCGTCCATTAAAACAACTGGTAAAGCAATGACATCTCCATAATTCCTCGCATAAAATGATATTGTGAGCTCCATATCTTGCTCTCCTTTAAACTCCACACTACTCTGTATGCAACTGGTTGCATTCTTATCTGGCATTATGAAAATTTCACTAGAGTTTGTACGTGCCGGTATTTCAGGGTAATTTGAGTATTTTTCAAGGGTGAAAGGGGTGACAATTGAACTGCAGTTTCCTTGGTATGATCCTAGACTGTTATCTTCAAAATCATCAAGGAAACATCTAAGCGGCTTTACTGTAGTTGTCGGGAGAATCTCTAGACATACTTCAGCTCCAGGATAGTTGAGCAAAATATAATCTATGGCTAAAACTGCACCCGAGTCAAGTTTATCACTTTGCAGTTGTATCTGAAATATAAAATAATCAATATGATTTTGCGGCACTGAAGATCACAAATGGTGTTAATGATTCTCAATATGCAGAAAAGACTTACAAAAATTTCTTGTGCAGTTGTGTTGATATTTATAACAATTGTTGACCAAGTCTGTGAGTTATCAACTAATATGTAATTGGATTCGATGATCGTATCATTGGATGCATCAAAAATCAACACGGGTATAGCATACGGAGCACCATAATTTCTCGAATAGTAAGCAATTGTCAGCTCACGCTCTCCGTTAAGTTCAACATTTTGTTGAATACAACTCTCCTCAGTTCTGTTTGGCATAATAAATATGTTGGTGGCTTCTGTCCGACGAGGTATTAAAGGATTATCTGAATACTTCTCAATTGTAAATTTACGTCCAATAGTACTGCAAGTTTCCTGGTACGATCCCAACGTCTCATCTTCAAAGGTGTCCAAAATACATCCCCGATTGTGGGCCATTGCTGCCCAAATTAAGCTTGCTACTATCCAATACTGAAGAATTTGCATTTTGAAGTATATTTTGAGAAGAAGCCACAACAATTTTATTATTTAAGGAAATTAATACAATTTTTATTTTATATATAAAAAAAATTACATTCAGTGTGTGTACGCACGTACATCACTTAACTTTAACTGTTTTTTTTTTATATAACATTAAAATTATCTTATAATTAAGTAATACAAATCGTACTGATAAAAATTTAATAAATCTTATCAAATAATGTAATCGATGATAAACTTAATGTCGATGTTGGTATCTAAAACTATATTGCAGTGGTTCCCAAAATGGGCATCAACACCAACTCCTCTAGGAACCATCCACTAGCATAGTCTGTTATAAAAAACATTGTGTTTAAATTATAAAAAGTTATTTTATTGCTGGACCATCAGTCAATCATAATAAAAATATATTTTTATATTCACAATCATAAAATAATTTAAGTGCTTCAACAAATAAAGTTAACTGGCGTACTGCACGAGGTTGGGTCCTGATTACATCAAATCTTATCTAGAGGAGATTCCCTCCGCATTATACTTTCAATAAACTTTTTTCAAATCTTAACTCAACCAAATACAACAATAATGGAGATAATTTTACAACATACATAATTTTAATCTAGAACAAATACCAAACTACCACAATATGGAAATACAAACAAATCAGAGTCAGATTTGTTGGTGTCATAAGAAGCTCTATTTGAGTCCAATTTCTTAGTGCTGCGTGTGTAGTTTTCCTAATTATTTAATGGCTTCCAACAAAACTAATATGGTTTTTATTGACATCATAAGCGATAAATATGTATTTTCAACTAATATTTCTAATTTTAGTATCTGTGTCATGAATATAAATAAAATTACTAAAAATGGTTGGAAATATTTAAGTTATAAACTGACCCAATTTTTTATGTGTTAAAAATAATAGTGAATAATTGAATATTTGCTTGCAGAGAGTACAAAGTAAAATATGAGATAATAAAACTATGAAATGAATATGATAATTGAAATTTCGTATCTCTAAGATGACGTAAACACTTGACCGAGTTATGCGTTACTTGAATATAGGCTAAAAGAAATACAATTATAGGAAATGATAAAATAATTCAACTGCTCTTGGTACCATATATATATATATATATATATATATATATATATATATATATATATATATATATATAAAAGACATTAATTCTTTTGAAGAAAAGATAGTTGATGAGTATTAATATTTAATTTAATTAAATTTACTTTGTGAAGCGACTGGTTGGTAAAGCCGTTGATGCCCACCATGGCTGTTGGCTTAAATTTTTTTAAGTATTACTAAATATTTTACTGTTATAAATATTATAATAGCATTCTACCAAGTACTTTCCCGTCAGAAACATAAATCATAGGTTTAAAGGAACAATATAATTAAACTATAGTTAATGTTAAACAATATTCATGATAATCATTTACATATATTATCATATATTCTTTCTATGAAATCAAAATTCTCATAGTTCTTCTTATAACTAGTTTATACTTCACTTCAGGAACTTTAAATTACAAATATTAAATATTAAACAAAAACCAAATTAAAATGATCAGAAATTAGTCATGAAACATAAACAGATTAAAATTAAAAACACAGTATCATTAAGCTGAACACCAAGACATCCTGTTAGAAGAAAGTTCCCTTTTGAGAAGAGCGACACTGCAAGTCTCTTTTTTTGGAATCGGATCAAATCGATTTCTTTTAATTCTCTTCGATGACGACATTTTGCCACAGAAATCAGTATCACACATATCTGTAGAATCTTCCACAAAGGGCTTATGACAAATACCTGAATCCAGCATGGATTCAAAAGTAAAATCAAAACTCTTTTGATCATCCCACTCTTGGAGCAACAAAGAATCCTTTGATAAAGCGGAGAGCAGGTTGGGTACATTCCCAGCAAGGTTTAGATAATCTCGAACTGTGGTTTCGGAGCATGTACTTTCCTTAGCTGAATTAAGCATATCAAACTTATCGGCTGAGTTTTCATGTTCACTATCTGATGAAAGAATCAATAAGTTACTAAGACTTCCAATTTGTGTCTTGGTCTCAAAATCAATTGGTTTATTTTTGATTGAAGATGTGCGCTTGGGTTTTTTGGGAGCTATTTTTTTATTTCTTTCAAGTATTTCATTTTTCATCCTTTTATAATAAGACTCATGGCTTTCAATTTCATCCAAATTATTTTCTGAGAATTTAAGATCCTGTTTGTTGTCCTCAAGTGGTGAGAAACTGATATCAACTATTTGATTACTTTTGAATTTAATGCCGTCTAGTGATGTCTCGTCTACAAATCTCAGTCTCTTATTGTGGCTGGTTCTTGAATAATTGCTTGTGTTCTTAAGAATGCTGGAGACATTCACTGTTAAATCAATGTCTTCATACTCTGGACGCGATGCTATAATGGCATTGTATCTTCCAAAACGTTCCGGAGATAATCTGAGAGACGCATTCTTTTGCTGCTTCGTGGACACTGGAAGTTTTAAGGAAGAAAATCTGGCTTTCAACTTATTTTTCAATGATGATTTTTCATAGTTCTGCGTGACACTTGAGTTTTGAATAGTCGCATTGCTGATAGTTTGACCGTTTTGCTGAGAAGAACTTCCAAATATATTTCTGAACACACCAAAAAACTCATTTTGACCAAGTCTGTAAAAAAATTAGACATTAACATAAAACCAACAAAGCAATAGTTTTTTATTTGTTCATTTCGAGCAGATAAATTTGCCTACATGTAGGTTATAATAATTTTTAATACAGCTTACATTAAACAGTAACATATAGATAATAATAATACAATACCTACTTTTTATTTCTCGAAAACATCACGATCAGCTATTTATCAGTTAGTAACCATAAAAAATATATTTTCGAAAACGTATAATCACATTGTATCAAAGACTAATCTCGCTCCTACTTAAACTTGAATTCTCGTTATTGTTATTGTTAAACTTATTGGCACTTTATTTACTCTATTGCAGGGTATTGCTACCTATGCAAAAAAATAAAAGACTCTTTATTTTTCTTTTTAATTTACAACAGTTCTTAGGGCTATGCTTACAATATAGTATGTGGCTTCCCCTAATCCTGCACACAGATTGTGGGGCTTACAAGGTATGGCTTAGGCGGTAGGGTAGATAGATTTTTTTATTTTTGTTATTGAGTTATTTGACTATCTATAAAAAAAAACAGATTTAAGTAAACTTAAGTCTTGATATATTATAATAAACCAATATGGTATATTTACGAGTTAATAGTACGTAAAAACGTCTGATTTTTTTTTTGCTACGTGTATGTGGCATTTAAGCCATAGACAATGGTATTTTGAGTTTCTGTTGTCTGTGGCTTGTCTTGTCGCAGGTTGGCGCCTTTCCGGCTGCCCCTTCGTATTACTTGTGCCTCGCTATGTGGCCGCCACTTGTTGCTATCACGATACGTATTATGTGCATACTTGCATTCTATGAATTTGTGTTCTTGGTCGCTTGCTGTTTTATGGCGCGTCGCATTCATACAAACAGTCATGTCCGGAGGAGATGACATGTCATAGATCTTTTTTCTAAAGTAAAATCCGATTTCATTCGTGGTTCTTTACGTCCGCCTTGTGAATTTCGAGGTACTCTTAAGATTGATGCTTTAGGACTACAACAAGCTATGAAGTCATAAGGTATGTTCTAAAGCCAATATTCATTGGGGTGTATTTGGAAAAAGTACAAGTTTTAGTGTACTATGTTATTTGACATATGTTTATTATTAAAAAACTAAGGTAATACACCTGCAGGTATTATCATACCACTAGTGCATATTCGATATAGTTATTCATTACCGGTGACTTTTTATGGTTATATATTACGCTATCTTAGAATTACATAATTTCTGAAACTTATGACTACATATATTCAATATTTCACCACAAGGCGGTTTTTTAAATATATATTTTTATAAATGAGTATTACAATAAGTACTATTTGTTTTCCAGTGACTGGTCTCAAAATGGAAAGAACTAGAAATGTGGACGGTCAAGATCTACAGCATTTTAACTGTCACACACCGTACAAAAACAACATTTACCTCCTCAACTTCCACAACTCATACTGTTATAATTGTCCAACCGAACGACCACTTGATAATTTGGTTGCAAGAAAAATAAAATATATGACTCCAAGAATGTAATTTCAACTTACATATCTGGTAACTAAAGTTTATGCTTTTAATTATATTATTTAATATAGTGATAATCTTCAGGGCCAGTCTGGATTGATTTGAGTTATATATTATAGAATAGAATTAGTGATCACTATGAAGGAAGCAGCCCTGAGGTAGCAAGGTTGCTTTTGAAATTGACAAAAGCTCCACAGCTTCATGTTCAGTTCTGTAGGTACATCAATGTAAAGAATGTGCTTCACATTGAACACGAAGAGCTGAATATGAAGCTGTGGAGCTTTTGTTATCTGCCAAAGCAACCCTGCTGCCTCAGCGCTGCTTCTCCCATAATTTTAAACCATTACTTGTGTCACATTGTCAACTCTTTGTTACTTTTAAATCCATTATTCATTATAAGCATTGGAATAATGCAAATTTCACTTCATACATCATTATTATGTAATAAGTGAAATCATTGCTATATTCATATGTATTTGTAGCTGTTTATTATTTATTAATTAAGAAAATATACAATTGTAACGCAATACATTGTATGCAGAAATAAAAAAAGGTACATTACTGCTATATATCAAATGCATAACAAACAATAATAATAATAAAACTAAGAATACAAGACAAACTGTGATCCATGAATATATGAAATTGAAACAGGTTTAGACAGAATCAAACTGTAGTTGCTTTAAAAATCCCAGCATTGTTTATTTGAACAAATTATGTAAATATAAAATGATTCAAGTAAAATTACTATGCAGCTTAGTTCTACATTTTTCTTTAAATTGTATCTGAAGCATCATCGTTACTTTAAAACTGTTTGAATGTCTCTTGTGATTATCAAGTCAACCATTTTATTGGAGTTACATCTTTCTTCTCATCTCCATCTCACTAAACATATAATATGTTTATCATGGGCACATGCACATAGCTTTCTCTTTTAACATCATTGCTATACACCTTTCTAGGTAATCTAAATTGCTGATGGAGGCGCTTGTGTTCGTGAGGTTCGAGTGCAAGCTAACACGGAGTCGATTTTTGGTGTGGGAGTGATGATGATCCTGGCAACTGTATATCAAGTAAGTCATTAAGAGTTGTGGTTGTATTTAGCTGTGATTTGGTCCAATCAGACTCCTGACAGCTATACACAAACTTTGCACTTGGTGGGGAGGACTAACAGATTCTGAAATAAGATACTCGGAAAATTTTTGAGGGACTGAACCCAGAACGTCAACACTCATCGCATGCATGTCAACACGAACTTATACTGTGGAGAAAGCTTCAAGTAAACTAAAAATCTTGTGGAATGTAGTATTTTTACAGTTTCCAAATATAAGGTTTTTGTTGGTGGAATGTACTAACATGATTCAACCTTTCATTATTTATTGTCACCACGTTTGTGTTCAAAGTAATCTCTTATATGCATCAAGCGAAGGAGCCCTTCTTTTATTGCTAAAGTGTACAATTTAATTTAATACTCAACACATATTAGTTCATTTGATGTAACCTAACTTAACCAAAAAAAAATTGATTGCAGAGTCTCTTCTGATTTGTTTTGGGCAGATAGCAACGCTGGGCTAACATTACAAAGATTATTCCACCTGATGAGTCAATAAGATATTTTAATTAAAAAAATTATACCTGAACATCAACGTTGCCCTAAAATATCTTCATATCGAATTAAAAAAGAGCATTTGTGTTCAAATATTATTTATTCACCAAAGTTCATATCAGAAATGCGCATGTATACAAGTGATCATCAATTATGTGACATTCAGATACATTTTAACAATCTTATTTTACTATTACAATAATATCAATGCAAGTAAGGATAAAAAAGAGTTGAATAATAATACTAAAATGTATATCATTGATAATTATAATTTTCAAGTCCGCACAGAGGGTTGCCTCTCTCCAAACATCCAGGATGAAGGCTCGAATAAATAAATATTTTTTTTTTATTGCAAACCAAACTAGAGTTTAGTTTTGCTATGCATATTTAATAACTTTTAACTGGAAACTGTGACTCACTGCCCCATATTATAAATAAAAACTAATGAAATTATACAAAACTATGAAAACTAAAGGATTATTATTAATAGTACTAATAAATAAATAAAAAAAATTGAGATTTCAATGCTCAAAACTATAAATAGCTTAAATAATAATCAACATGAAAAGCTCTAGCTTATTATCTAAGTAAATTATAAAAGCACTGAATATCGGAGATCTCGTATGTACATTCATCAACCTTGGTATGCCAATACAAACCGAAAACTTCACCTTTTGGAGTCGAAAATTAATAGTGATTAATAAATTTTACTAGGGAGATTAATAAATGAATTTGGAAAAAGATTGGACTCAAGTAGCTTTAAGGCATAAGAACTTATAACTCAAATGGTAATATTAAAAGTATTATTTGTATGAATCAAAGTACTACAAAAATCTACAGGAAAGTTTTATTAATTAGCTGGAGTGAAAAATCCAAGAAACCAATCAAACAGAAAAAAACTATTAATGAATACCTGACATCTGAATAAATGTACTTCCCCCTTGACCGTTATTGCCTAGTCTTTGAATTCGAGGTCTGGGAATTGCAGTCATGTTTGAGTTTGAAGAAATCGTTGAATTAGGTAAAATTGGAATAGTAGTACTAGATCTACCTAAATAATTATAAACAACCAAACCCACTACACTGAGCAAAGAAACAGTACCCAATACAGTAGATACAATTGACACAACCTTCCATGTATCATAATCAGATGGATTAGAAGTAATAGGTAGAGGTGTCATTGGTGTAGTGTCAGCATCTGTTGAATCAGTATAACTTGTCGATCCACTTGATGTCGAAGAAGTAGTGGGCACTGCAGGGGTTGAATCTGTCACCGTCGTACCACTTGATGTCGTGAGTACTGCAGTAGTTGAATCTGAGACCGTCGTTCCACTTGATGTCGTAGGTACTGCAGTAGTTGAATCTGAGACCGTCGTTCCACTTGATGTCGTAGGTACTGCAGTTGTTGATTCTGAGGCTGTCGTACCACTTGATGTCGTGGGAACTGCAGAAGTTGAATCTGAGACTGTCGTTCCACTGGATGTCGTGGGCACTGCGGTTGTTAAATCTGTCACCGTCGTTCCACTTGATGTCGTGGGTACTGCCGTTGTTGATTCTGAGGCTGTCGTTCCACTGGATGTCGTGGGCACTGCGGTTGTTAAATCTGTCACCGTCGTTCCACTTGATGTCGTGGGAACTGCAGAAGTTGAATCTGAGACTGTCGTTGCACTGGATGTCGTGGGCACTGCGGTTGTTAAATCTGTCACCGTCGTTCCACTTGATGTCGTGGGAACTGCAGAAGTTGAATCTGAGACCGTCGTTCCACTTGATGTCGTAGGTACTGCAGTTGTTGAAACTGAGACTGTCGTTCCACTTGATGTCGTGGGTACTGCAATAGTTGATTCTGAGGCTGTCGTTCCACTGGATGTCGTGGGCACTGCGGTTGTAAAATCTGTCACCGTCGTTCCACTTGTTGTCGTGGGAACTGCAGAAGTTGAATCTGAGACCGTCGTTCCACTGGATGAAGTGGGCACTGCAGTAGTTGAATCTGAGACTGTCGTTCCACTTGATGTCGTGGGAACTGCAGAAGTTGAATCTGAGACCGTCGTTCCACTGGATGAAGTGGGCACTGCAGTAGTTGAATCTGAGACTGTCGTTCCACTTGATGTCGTGGGAACTGCAGAAGTTGAATCTGAGACCGTCGTTCCACTTGATGTAGTAGGTACTGCAGTAGTTGAATCTGAGGCTGTCGTTCCACTTGATGTCGTGGGTACTGCAGTAGTTGAATCTGAGACTGTCGTTCCACTTGATGTTGTGAGTACTGCAGTAGTTGATTCTGAGGCTGTCGTTCCACTGGATATCGTGGGCACTGCGGTTGTAAAATCTGTCACCGTCGTTCCACTTGTTGTCGTGGGAACTGCAGAAGTTGAATCTGAGACCGTCGTTCCACTGGATGAAGTGGGCACTGCAGTAGTTGAATCTGAGACTGTCGTTCCACTTGATGTCGTGGGAACTGCAGAAGTTGAATCTGAGACCGTCGTTCCACTGGATGAAGTGGGCACTGCAGTAGTTGAATCTGAGACTGTCGTTCCACTTGATGTCGTGGGAACTGCAGAAGTTGAATCTGAGACCGTCGTTCCACTTGATGTCGTAGGTACTGCAGTAGTTGAATCTGAGGCTGTCGTTCCACTTGATGTCGTGGGTACTGCAGTAGTTGAATCTGAGACTGTCGTTCCACTTGATGTCGTGGGAACTGCAGAAGTTGAATCTGAGACCGTCGTTCCACTGGATGAAGTGGGCACTGCAGTAGTTGAATCTGAGACTGTCGTTCCACTTGATGTCGTGGGAACTGCAGAAGTTGAATCTGAGACCGTCGTTCCACTGGATGAAGTGGGCACTGCAGTAGTTGAATCTGAGACCGTCGTTCCACTGGATGAAGTGGGCACTGCAGTAGTTGAATCTGAGACTGTCGTTCCACTTGATGTCGTGGGAACTGCAGAAGTTGAATCTGAGACCGTCGTTCCACTTGATGTCGTAGGTACTGCAGTAGTTGAATCTGAGGCTGTCGTTCCACTTGATGTCGTGGGAACTGCAGAAGTTGAATCTGAGACCGTCGTTCCACTGGATGAAGTGGGCACTGCAGTAGTTGAATCTGAGACCGTCGTTCCACTGGATGAAGTGGGCACTGCGGTTGTAAAATCTGTCACCGTCGTTCCACTTGAAGTCGTGGGAACTGCAGAAGTTGAATCTGAGACTGTCGTTCCACTGGATGTCGTGGGCACTGCGGTTGTTAAATCTGTCACCGTCGTTCCACTTGATGTCGTAGGAACTGCAGAAGTTGAATCTGAGACCGTCGTTCCACTTGATGTCGTAGGTACTGCAGTAGTTGAATCTGAGGCTGTCGTTCCACTTGATGTCGTGGGTACTGCAGTAGTTGAATCTGAGACTGTCGTTCCACTTGATGTCGTGGGAACTGCAGAAGTTGAATCTGAGACCGTCGTTCCACTTGATGTCGTAGGTACTGCTGTAGTTGAATCTGAGACCGTCGTTCCACTTGATGTCGTGTGTACTGCAGTTGTTGATTCTGAGGCTGTCGTTCCACTGGATGTCGTGGGAACTGCAGAAGTTGAATCTGAGACCGTCGTTCCACTGGATGAAGTGGGCACTGCGGTTGTAAAATCTGTCACCGTCGTTCCACTTGATGTCGTAGTTACTGCAGTAGTTGAATCTGAGGCTGTCGTTCCACTTGATGTCGTGGGTACTGCAGTAGTTGAATCTGAGACTGTCGTTCCACTTGATGTTGTGAGTACTGCAGTAGTTGATTCTGAGTCTGTCGTTCCACTTGATGTCGTAGGTACTGCAGTAGTTGAATCTGAGGCTGTCGTTCCACTTGATGTCGTGGGTACTGCAGTAGTTGAATCTGAGACTGTCGTTCCACTTGATGTCGTGGGAACTGCAGTAGTTGAATCTGAGACTGTCGTTCCACTTGATGTCGTGGGAACTGCAGAAGTTGAATCTGAGACCGTCATTCCACTGGATGAAGTGGGCACTGCAGTAGTTGAATCTGAGACTGTCGTTCCACTTGATGTCGTGGGAACTGCAGAAGTTGAATCTGAGACCGTCGTTCCACTTGATGTCGTAGGTACTGCAGTAGTTGAATCTGAGGCTGTCGTTCCACTTGATGTCGTGGGTACTGCAGTAGTTGAATCTGAGACTGTCGTTCCACTTGATGTCGTGGGAACTGCAGAAGTTGAATCTGAGACCGTCGTTCCACTGGATGAAGTGGGCACTGCAGTAGTTGAATCTGAGACTGTCGTTCCACTTGATGTCGTGGGAACTGCAGAAGTTGAATCTGAGACCGTCGTTCCACTGGATGAAGTGGGCACTGCAGTAGTTGAATCTGAGACCGTCGTTCCACTGGATGAAGTGGGCACTGCAGTAGTTGAATCTGAGACTGTCGTTCCACTTGATGTCGTGGGAACTGCAGAAGTTGAATCTGAGACCGTCGTTCCACTTGATGTCGTAGGTACTGCAGTAGTTGAATCTGAGGCTGTCGTTCCACTTGATGTCGTGGGAACTGCAGAAGTTGAATCTGAGACCGTCGTTCCACTGGATGAAGTGGGCACTGCAGTAGTTGAATCTGAGACCGTCGTTCCACTGGATGAAGTGGGCACTGCGGTTGTAAAATCTGTCACCGTCGTTCCACTTGAAGTCGTGGGAACTGCAGAAGTTGAATCTGAGACTGTCGTTCCACTGGATGTCGTGGGCACTGCGGTTGTTAAATCTGTCACCGTCGTTCCACTTGATGTCGTAGGAACTGCAGAAGTTGAATCTGAGACCGTCGTTCCACTTGATGTCGTAGGTACTGCAGTAGTTGAATCTGAGGCTGTCGTTCCACTTGATGTCGTGGGTACTGCAGTAGTTGAATCTGAGACTGTCGTTCCACTTGATGTCGTGGGAACTGCAGAAGTTGAATCTGAGACCGTCGTTCCACTTGATGTCGTAGGTACTGCTGTAGTTGAATCTGAGACCGTCGTTCCACTTGATGTCGTGTGTACTGCAGTTGTTGATTCTGAGGCTGTCGTTCCACTGGATGTCGTGGGAACTGCAGAAGTTGAATCTGAGACCGTCGTTCCACTGGATGAAGTGGGCACTGCGGTTGTAAAATCTGTCACCGTCGTTCCACTTGATGTCGTAGTTACTGCAGTAGTTGAATCTGAGGCTGTCGTTCCACTTGATGTCGTGGGTACTGCAGTAGTTGAATCTGAGACTGTCGTTCCACTTGATGTTGTGGGAACTGCAGAAGTTGAATCTGAGACCGTCGTTCCACTGGATGAAGTGGGCACTGCAGTAGTTGAATCTGAGACTGTCGTTCCACTTGATGTCGTGGGAACTGCAGAAGTTGAATCTGAGACCGTCGTTCCACTTGATGTAGTAGGTACTGCAGTAGTTGAATCTGAGGCTGTCGTTCCACTTGATGTCGTGGGTACTGCAGTAGTTGAATCTGAGACTGTCGTTCCACTTGATGTTGTGAGTACTGCAGTAGTTGATTCTGAGGCTGTCGTTCCACTGGATATCGTGGGCACTGCGGTTGTAAAATCTGTCACCGTCGTTCCACTTGTTGTCGTGGGAACTGCAGAAGTTGAATCTGAGACCGTCGTTCCACTGGATGAAGTGGGCACTGCAGTAGTTGAATCTGAGACTGTCGTTCCACTTGATGTCGTGGGAACTGCAGAAGTTGAATCTGAGACCGTCGTTCCACTGGATGAAGTGGGCACTGCAGTAGTTGAATCTGAGACTGTCGTTCCACTTGATGTCGTGGGAACTGCAGAAGTTGAATCTGAGACCGTCGTTCCACTTGATGTCGTAGGTACTGCAGTAGTTGAATCTGAGGCTGTCGTTCCACTTGATGTCGTGGGTACTGCAGTAGTTGAATCTGAGACTGTCGTTCCACTTGATGTCGTGGGAACTGCAGAAGTTGAATCTGAGACCGTCGTTCCACTGGATGAAGTGGGCACTGCAGTAGTTGAATCTGAGACTGTCGTTCCACTTGATGTCGTGGGAACTGCAGAAGTTGAATCTGAGACCGTCGTTCCACTGGATGAAGTGGGCACTGCAGTAGTTGAATCTGAGACCGTCGTTCCACTGGATGAAGTGGGCACTGCAGTAGTTGAATCTGAGACTGTCGTTCCACTTGATGTCGTGGGAACTGCAGAAGTTGAATCTGAGACCGTCGTTCCACTTGATGTCGTAGGTACTGCAGTAGTTGAATCTGAGGCTGTCGTTCCACTTGATGTCGTGGGAACTGCAGAAGTTGAATCTGAGACCGTCGTTCCACTGGATGAAGTGGGCACTGCAGTAGTTGAATCTGAGACCGTCGTTCCACTGGATGAAGTGGGCACTGCGGTTGTAAAATCTGTCACCGTCGTTCCACTTGAAGTCGTGGGAACTGCAGAAGTTGAATCTGAGACTGTCGTTCCACTGGATGTCGTGGGCACTGCGGTTGTTAAATCTGTCACCGTCGTTCCACTTGATGTCGTAGGAACTGCAGAAGTTGAATCTGAGACCGTCGTTCCACTTGATGTCGTAGGTACTGCAGTAGTTGAATCTGAGGCTGTCGTTCCACTTGATGTCGTGGGTACTGCAGTAGTTGAATCTGAGACTGTCGTTCCACTTGATGTCGTGGGAACTGCAGAAGTTGAATCTGAGACCGTCGTTCCACTTGATGTCGTAGGTACTGCTGTAGTTGAATCTGAGACCGTCGTTCCACTTGATGTCGTGTGTACTGCAGTTGTTGATTCTGAGGCTGTCGTTCCACTGGATGTCGTGGGAACTGCAGAAGTTGAATCTGAGACCGTCGTTCCACTGGATGAAGTGGGCACTGCGGTTGTAAAATCTGTCACCGTCGTTACACTTGATGTCGTAGTTACTGCAGTAGTTGAATCTGAGGCTGTCGTTCCACTTGATGTCGTGGGTACTGCAGTAGTTGAATCTGAGACTGTCGTTCCACTTGATGTTGTGAGTACTGCAGTAGTTGATTCTGAGTCTGTCGTTCCACTTGATGTCGTAGGTACTGCAGTAGTTGAATCTGAGGCTGTCGTTCCACTTGATGTCGTGGGTACTGCAGTAGTTGAATCTGAGACTGTCGTTCCACTTGATGTCGTGGGAACTGCAGTAGTTGAATCTGAGACTGTCGTTCCACTTGATGTCGTGGGAACTGCAGAAGTTGAATCTGAGACCGTCGTTCCACTGGATGAAGTGGGCACTGCAGTAGTTGAATCTGAGACTGTCGTTCCACTTGATGTCGTGGGAACTGCAGAAGTTGAATCTGAGACCGTCGTTCCACTTGATGTCGTAGGTACTGCAGTAGTTGAATCTGAGGCTGTCGTTCCACTTGATGTCGTGGGTACTGCAGTAGTTGAATCTGAGACTGTCGTTCCACTTGATGTCGTGGGAACTGCAGAAGTTGAATCTGAGACCGTCGTTCCACTGGATGAAGTGGGCACTGCAGTAGTTGAATCTGAGACTGTCGTTCCACTTGATGTCGTGGGAACTGCAGAAGTTGAATCTGAGACCGTCGTTCCACTGGATGAAGTGGGCACTGCAGTAGTTGAATCTGAGACCGTCGTTCCACTGGATGAAGTGGGCACTGCAGTAGTTGAATCTGAGACTGTCGTTCCACTTGATGTCGTGGGAACTGCAGAAGTTGAATCTGAGACCGTCGTTCCACTTGATGTCGTAGGTACTGCAGTAGTTGAATCTGAGGCTGTCGTTCCACTTGATGTCGTGGGAACTGCAGAAGTTGAATCTGAGACCGTCGTTCCACTGGATGAAGTGGGCACTGCAGTAGTTGAATCTGAGACCGTCGTTCCACTGGATGAAGTGGGCACTGCGGTTGTAAAATCTGTCACCGTCGTTCCACTTGAAGTCGTGGGAACTGCAGAAGTTGAATCTGAGACTGTCGTTCCACTGGATGTCGTGGGCACTGCGGTTGTTAAATCTGTCACCGTCGTTCCACTTGATGTCGTAGGAACTGCAGAAGTTGAATCTGAGACCGTCGTTCCACTTGATGTCGTAGGTACTGCAGTAGTTGAATCTGAGGCTGTCGTTCCACTTGATGTCGTGGGTACTGCAGTAGTTGAATCTGAGACTGTCGTTCCACTTGATGTCGTGGGAACTGCAGAAGTTGAATCTGAGACCGTCGTTCCACTTGATGTCGTAGGTACTGCTGTAGTTGAATCTGAGACCGTCGTTCCACTTGATGTCGTGTGTACTGCAGTTGTTGATTCTGAGGCTGTCGTTCCACTGGATGTCGTGGGAACTGCAGAAGTTGAATCTGAGACCGTCGTTCCACTGGATGAAGTGGGCACTGCGGTTGTAAAATCTGTCACCGTCGTTACACTTGATGTCGTAGTTACTGCAGTAGTTGAATCTGAGGCTGTCGTTCCACTTGATGTCGTGGGTACTGCAGTAGTTGAATCTGAGACTGTCGTTCCACTTGATGTTGTGAGTACTGCAGTAGTTGATTCTGAGTCTGTCGTTCCACTTGATGTCGTAGGTACTGCAGTAGTTGAATCTGAGGCTGTCGTTCCACTTGATGTCGTGGGTACTGCAGTAGTTGAATCTGAGACTGTCGTTCCACTTGATGTCGTGGGAACTGCAGTAGTTGAATCTGAGACTGTCGTTCCACTTGATGTCGTGGGAACTGCAGAAGTTGAATCTGAGACCGTCGTTCCACTGGATGAAGTGGGCACTGCAGTAGTTGAATCTGAGACTGTCGTTCCACTTGATGTCGTGGGAACTGCAGAAGTTGAATCTGAGACCGTCGTTCCACTTGATGTCGTAGGTACTGCAGTAGTTGAATCTGAGGCTGTCGTTCCACTTGATGTCGTGGGTACTGCAGTAGTTGAATCTGAGACTGTCGTTCCACTTGATGTCGTGGGAACTGCAGAAGTTGAATCTGAGACCGTCGTTCCACTGGATGAAGTGGGCACTGCAGTAGTTGAATCTGAGACTGTCGTTCCACTTGATGTCGTGGGAACTGCAGAAGTTGAATCTGAGACCGTCGTTCCACTGGATGAAGTGGGCACTGCAGTAGTTGAATCTGAGACCGTCGTTCCACTGGATGAAGTGGGCACTGCAGTAGTTGAATCTGAGACTGTCGTTCCACTTGATGTCGTGGGAACTGCAGAAGTTGAATCTGAGACCGTCGTTCCACTTGATGTCGTAGGTACTGCAGTAGTTGAATCTGAGGCTGTCGTTCCACTTGATGTCGTGGGAACTGCAGAAGTTGAATCTGAGACCGTCGTTCCACTGGATGAAGTGGGCACTGCAGTAGTTGAATCTGAGACCGTCGTTCCACTGGATGAAGTGGGCACTGCGGTTGTAAAATCTGTCACCGTCGTTCCACTTGAAGTCGTGGGAACTGCAGAAGTTGAATCTGAGACTGTCGTTCCACTGGATGTCGTGGGCACTGCGGTTGTTAAATCTGTCACCGTCGTTCCACTTGATGTCGTAGGAACTGCAGAAGTTGAATCTGAGACCGTCGTTCCACTTGATGTCGTAGGTACTGCAGTAGTTGAATCTGAGGCTGTCGTTCCACTTGATGTCGTGGGTACTGCAGTAGTTGAATCTGAGACTGTCGTTCCACTTGATGTCGTGGGAACTGCAGAAGTTGAATCTGAGACCGTCGTTCCACTTGATGTCGTAGGTACTGCTGTAGTTGAATCTGAGACCGTCGTTCCACTTGATGTCGTGTGTACTGCAGTTGTTGATTCTGAGGCTGTCGTTCCACTGGATGTCGTGGGAACTGCAGAAGTTGAATCTGAGACCGTCGTTCCACTGGATGAAGTGGGCACTGCGGTTGTAAAATCTGTCACCGTCGTTCCACTTGATGTCGTAGTTACTGCAGTAGTTGAATCTGAGGCTGTCGTTCCACTTGATGTCGTGGGTACTGCAGTAGTTGAATCTGAGACTGTCGTTCCACTTGATGTTGTGAGTACTGCAGTAGTTGATTCTGAGTCTGTCGTTCCACTTGATGTCGTAGGTACTGCAGTAGTTGAATCTGAGGCTGTCGTTCCACTTGATGTCGTGGGTACTGCAGTAGTTGAATCTGAGACTGTCGTTCCACTTGATGTCGTGGGAACTGCAGAAGTTGAATCTGAGACCGTCGTTCCACTTGATGTCGTAGGTACTGCAGTAGTTGAATCTGAGGCTGTCGTTCCACTTGATGTCGTGGGTACTGCAGTAGTTGAATCTGAGACTGTCGTTCCACTTGATGTCGTGGGAACTGCAGAAGTTGAATCTGAGACCGTCGTTCCACTGGATGAAGTGGGCACTGCAGTAGTTGAATCTGAGACTGTCGTTCCACTTGATGTCGTGGGAACTGCAGAAGTTGAATCTGAGACCGTCGTTCCACTGGATGAAGTGGGCACTGCAGTAGTTGAATCTGAGACCGTCGTTCCACTGGATGAAGTGGGCACTGCAGTAGTTGAATCTGAGACTGTCGTTCCACTTGATGTCGTGGGAACTGCAGAAGTTGAATCTGAGACCGTCGTTCCACTTGATGTCGTAGGTACTGCAGTAGTTGAATCTGAGGCTGTCGTTCCACTTGATGTCGTGGGAACTGCAGAAGTTGAATCTGAGACCGTCGTTCCACTGGATGAAGTGGGCACTGCAGTAGTTGAATCTGAGACCGTCGTTCCACTGGATGAAGTGGGCACTGCGGTTGTAAAATCTGTCACCGTCGTTCCACTTGAAGTCGTGGGAACTGCAGAAGTTGAATCTGAGACTGTCGTTCCACTGGATGTCGTGGGCACTGCGGTTGTTAAATCTGTCACCGTCGTTCCACTTGATGTCGTAGGAACTGCAGAAGTTGAATCTGAGACCGTCGTTCCACTTGATGTCGTAGGTACTGCAGTAGTTGAATCTGAGGCTGTCGTTCCACTTGATGTCGTGGGTACTGCAGTAGTTGAATCTGAGACTGTCGTTCCACTTGATGTCGTGGGAACTGCAGAAGTTGAATCTGAGACCGTCGTTCCACTTGATGTCGTAGGTACTGCTGTAGTTGAATCTGAGACCGTCGTTCCACTTGATGTCGTGTGTACTGCAGTTGTTGATTCTGAGGCTGTCGTTCCACTGGATGTCGTGGGAACTGCAGAAGTTGAATCTGAGACCGTCGTTCCACTGGATGAAGTGGGCACTGCGGTTGTAAAATCTGTCACCGTCGTTCCACTTGATGTCGTAGTTACTGCAGTAGTTGAATCTGAGGCTGTCGTTCCACTTGATGTCGTGGGTACTGCAGTAGTTGAATCTGAGACTGTCGTTCCACTTGATGTTGTGAGTACTGCAGTAGTTGATTCTGAGGCTGTCGTTCCACTGGATGTCGTGGGCACTGCGGTTGTAAAATCTGTCACCGTCGTTCCACTTGTTGTCGTGGGAACTGCAGAAGTTGAATCTGAGACCGTCGTTCCACTGGATGAAGTGGGCACTGCGGTTGTAAAATCTGTCACCGTCGTTCCACTTGATGTCGTGGGAACTGCAGAAGTTGAATCTGAGACCGTCGATCCACTGGATGAAGTGGGCACTGCAGTAGTTGAATCTGAGACTGTCGTTCCACTTGATGTCGTGGGAACTGCAGAAGTTGAATCTGAGATCGTCGTTCCACTTGATGTCGTAGGTACTGCTGTAGTTGAATCTGAGACCGTCGTTCCACTTGATGTCGTGTGTACTGCAGTTGTTGATTCTGAGGCTGTCGTTCCACTGGATGTCGTGGGAACTGCAGAAGTTGAATCTGAGACCGTCGTTCCACTGGATGAAGTGGGCACTGCAGTAGTTGAATCTGAGATTGTCGTTCCACTTGATGTCGTGGGAACTGCAGAAGTTGAATCTGAGACTGTCGTTACACTTGATGTTGTGAGTACTGCAGTAGTTGATTCTGAGGCTGTCGTTCTACTGGATGTCGTGGGCACTGCGGTTGTAAAATCTGTCACCGTCGTTCCACTTGTTGTCGTGGGAACTGCAGGAGTTGAATCTGAGACCGTCGTTCCACTGGATGAAGTGGGCACTGCGGTTGTAAAATCTGTCACCGTCGTTCCACTTGATGTCGTGGGAACTGCAGAAGTTGAATCTGAGACCGTCGTTCCACTGGATGAAGTGGGCACTGCAGTAGTTGAATCTGAGACTGTCGTTCCACTTGATGTCGTGGGAACTGCAGAAGTTGAATCTGAGATCGTCGTTCCACTTGATGTCGTGGGAACTGCAGTAGTTGAATCTGAGACCGTCGTTCCACTTGATGTCGTAGGTACTGCAGTTGTTGATTCTGAGGCTGTCGTTCCACTGGATGTCGTGGGCACTGCGGTTGTTTTATCTGTCACCGTCGTTCCACTTGATGTCGTGGGCAGTGCAGTAGTGTAATCTGTTACTGTAGTTCTACTTGATGTCGGAGATGTCGTGGGCACTGTAGTTGTTGAATCTGTCTCCGTTGTTACATTTGATGTCGTGGTCACTGTAGGGGTTGAATCTGTCTCCGTTGTTCTGCTTGATGTCGTAGATGCCGTCGGTTCCGTTGTTATGGAATTTGTTGTGTCTGTCGATCCGCTTGACGTTATTGTGATTCCTTGGGTTGTAGTTGAAAGCATATTGCTTGTTGTAGTTTTCGGAGTTGATGTTGTTAAACACGTTTTTAATTGATTCGTGTCCTTTATCTCTATCTGTGCAATGGCCAAAAATGCTAGTTTTTCTTCGTTTTCTTCGATTTCTATTTTAATCTGTAAATGGTTTAATTTAACATTTAATTTCAAAACCGTATCGAATTTTATCTTTTTATGATTAAATTTATTTTTTTGTTAGGCATTGAATAATGTTTCAGTACAGCGACATGCGACTTGCTTTTGGGTTTTTGTCTCTAATCGTGATATTTATTTTAATTTAACTCATTTATTTATTTTTATTTGGTTCTAGGGTTACATTGTATTACATTTGTACTAACACGGCTATGGGTTTATTTTAATGTCCATTTTTTTTTAAATATGTTTTTCTTTAATTATATATATTTTGGACTTACTATTGTTATTAACTACTTTTTTTTCTTCCCCTTATTGGACGATGCATCGATTTTTAAGACCATGTTATTTACTCTATTATTCACTTCTATGTATGGATTAGTCAATCAAGATGCGTATTTATTACCCATTACAGGGTTATTACCACACAAATCACGATGATATTTTTCTGAGAGTTTCTTTAAATCATCTTCTTTATATGAACTAATGTGCCTAATCATATTCTATTATTTACTGTTAAACTTGTTTGTTCTAAATGCATTTATCAAGGTTTTTAGTATACGATATATTTCGTGCCTAATATTCTTATCCGATACAAAAGTTTATAAATATCCGTTTAAAAAGAGCACTCTTAAAATAACATTTATTAAAAATCATCTGCATTTATAATTTTAACATCGTGTCAATCATATGCATTGGAAATACTTTATTTTAAAAAGTAAACCTCAAAGTCTTTGTTGCATTCAAATTTATTTATTTGTTCTCGAATTTGAATCTAGGCAGGTAAACTTTGTATAAACAATATTAAAAAATCTGTTCTCAAACGAAATGACGAGGAAAATCCATAATTTTTAAATTCATTTTCCCGAAAATCGATTACTTAAATTACACCCACAATGAACCTGTTTGTGTGAAGAATTCGGATTTATTATGTTATTAAATAATAATCGATGTATGTTTACCATAATATTTCCAGAGTCTTTTGAAACTTTTATTTTCTTCGTTCTCCACTGCTTCTTATTGTCGATGATGATAAAGGAAGTGTACTTCTCTTTATTATTGCTCTTGTCTATGATGTATACGTTCACATTTATAAAACCCCCAGGGTTTTCAGTATAATATGTTATGCTCAAGGTTTTATCCAAGGCCACATGCATGTCCCCCACACTCTGCATACAGCCTGGGGCGTTCCCGTTTTGGGATACGTAATAATCACTGGAGCCATCAGGCTTAGAAAGACCGGGTCTGTCACTGAATTTGGATGCCGAAAAGATTCCAGGAACATCGGAGCATTTTCCGCTGAAAGCTCCCAGAGAGCCTTCTGAAAAATTCTCCCCGTAACAATCCTGGGCCAACGATTCACTTCGCAAAAACAGAAACCACGCTATTGCAATGTAAAACTTCAGACAACTCATATTCACTAAACTTTATTATAATTTTAGATACTCAAGCCGGCAACACAACAGCATGTATTGATGCAAAAATGTTTTCATAGATATATATATGTACAATATATATTATAATTGAGAATAGCGCATAAAGATTAGATAAAACAGATAAGAAAATACTATTGAATCGATACAAAAAATAATCGAATAGATCTAAGAGTATACGCGGGTTCTTTATCTTTATGCGATGCTTTCAAAATGCATTGTAGATATCTATATTTATGATTTATCAAATTGAACAATATTATTTTTGTCTGATTTTTTGTATTCTTTTAAATTATTTACAGAAAATATTAAAACTACAATCTTAGGTGATCGATTTACACATGGAAAATGTCATGGAACTCACTTCGTTTTTTTACACCATATTGTAAACATATTAAACCTGTATTGGTAATAAATACGTACTTAATATTTTACTTATTAATATTAATATTAAGACCGCTGCAAAATTAACATACAAAAATTAACATATAATTTACATGATGAAATAAAAAAACGATTGATTTATTTGAAAACGGAGAGATAAAAATTAACAACGAATAGTTTAATTTATATTATTTTAATATTAATTTAATTTAAAAAAATTGTAAGCGTTTATGTTTAGGCTTTTCTTGAACAAACACTTGTATTTCAGGTGTAGTAATATTTTAACACTTTTGCAGTAACTTTCATATTTTTTAAATTTTATTACTAGCAGAGGACATCTAAATATTTATATATTAAAAAAATGGTAACATGTAATGATTTATTACTAATATGATTAGGCACATTAGTTCATACATAGAAGATGATTTAAAGAAACTCTCAGAAAAATCACGATGACATTTTTCTGAGAGTTTCTTTAAATCATCTTTTATGTATGAACTAATGTGCCTAATCATATTAGTAATAATATAATAAACCCGTAATGGGTAATAAATACGCATCTGATTGACGTTAATCAAAAAATCGACATATGTAATGATTTCATTTAATGGATTATATAATATAAACTACATACTGCTGTGGCATTGAGTTTTGTTATTTTTTTTTATAAAATTAGTTTTTGGTTCCGTTCCGCGCTCTGAAGATATAAATGCGTATGGCCTGGCGGTTAAGTCAGCACACTTAATTCTGTGGCTCAAAGTCTTCTCGAGACATTATTTCTATTAAAAGCGATATCCGAGAGATTCCGAGATACAATCTTGCGGCATACAGCGGGTACGGGCGATACAAGATCTCCACGGGGGAGAAATAAAGGCCAACTGCCGCCAATCTGTGGTTCCCGGGGGCGCCTTGGGGCCCCGGAAGATGATTAGGCCCTTTTGTATGTAAACTGCTAATGAGATCACCTAAGAGCTAAGACCCACCCCGTCCCCTCAAAACACAGACAGACTTTCTTAAAAAATGCCACCCCCTCGGTGCTTCTGAAAAATGCCACTCGAGCTTGAGTTTTGGGCGAGCTTGTTAAAATGAGTTTCATTTTTTTAAATTGTGTACGGCGTTTTTGTTAACCACTAACCATAATAGGCTTAAATCAATATAGCTGAGAATAAACGGGAATTGATATATGTTGTCTGGATTGTCATCCTAAATCCTTCGAAGGTTTGTTATTCAAATTCAAATAAGATAAAAATAATGCGCTTGTAGTGTTATTTATTTGTTAATATGTTTAATAATACACATGCAGTTAGATTATTACTCGAGACGAGTCGTGACAGGATAGGGTAGTTCAAAATACAGTGGCATCACTCATCGCAGTGTGTTTGACAAGAATGCTGTTGGAAGGCAGTGCTTGTCAGTGGTGTGATGGTTTAATTCATGGCTAAAACATACTTGTACTAGCAATGAGAAAAATCGATTTATTTTGACACTGTGAAAATAGTCGCTTGATGGAACGATGTTTCATTTTACCTACTCAATTAAATCGTTTCTATATAATCCGTATTCGAATTTCTGACTACCATTTTATGCAAATATAAATTGCAGTAAACACCGTTAGCAAACTCACTTACCGGAAGTCTGTGGAAGTAATCTAAAAGGAAATTTTCTTTCTTTATGAAACTACCATACACACCCCACTTTTGTTCGAGCACCAAACGTATTCCTTAGATTATTCTTATGCACTCGATTAAATTAGGTGATCGAATATTCGATTATGCCCATCACTACCTTGAGCGTCGGGAAATGATAAGCGAGAACTCAAACCCGACTGATTCACACGCTTATCCTGGACTTGATATGGCGGCCGTATGCATGCGCGACCTGCAGTCATTTGCATATAGGCTGAGTGTTCTCGTTCACCGAGTGAAGCACGTTCCAACCTGCCGATTGGCCTCAGGCTCTGGTGATGATTGCGTATTATGATGATGATTACTTGGTTTGTACTCTGTGATAATGCTTCAGGCTAGGTGCGGAATCCGACAGGGTCGCTGCAAATAGAAGAGCAAGCAGCGCGCTCAGACAAAAACACTTCCGGTTATGATGTGTTTACATATAAAATGTTATTCAGGTTGGCTGCAACTAAAAGTGCAAGGTGGGCGTCATTATATAATAAGGTTGTGAGTAGATTTTTTTTTTTTTTTAAATTCTTAAGGAATTAGTCACACCAGCAACATATAATAATTAATTTCAGATGAAATTTTGAAATTGTATTACATTATATCGTTATTTTAACTAAAAATTATATATTTATTATATTAATATTAAATTAATATATTAATACAAGTCAAGATTCAAATGAAATAAAAAATATTTTTTCTAGTACGTCATCAACATAATTGACAAAATATAGGTTTTTTCTTATACAATGGTATATCGGAGCACTTAAAGTTGAATTAAAAAAAAAATCTAAATTGGTGTATATTTTAAAAATAATTTACTTTAATCATATACGTTTATCATCGTTTAAATTAATGCGTCTTTCTATGGAGTTTTTTTTTTTAAATGAACTACAAAATTAGTCTTATGCTTTTATATAAAAAAAAAGTTCTTTTCAAACCGCGATATCCAAGAGCTAAGTGCTAATTATTTTATAATCTAAAAATCAATCGACGATACCAATTGATATCTTATCTTAATGCATTGCCCAAGTGACCCTCACGTATTATCGAACCGCTGTTTTTGATTTGCGAGCGCTGTATTGACTTGGCGATGGAGTTTACCGAGTTGGCAGAACATCCCCTCATCCCCCGTCCGGCATTGGTATTCGCCCCAGTGTTTCAGTGCGGCTAAGTTGCAGGAAACTTCAGTATCGGCTGACAAGTGGACCTCTTATTGGAATCGTGACCGCTGCATTCAGATTGACCGTTACAGTGAGCCTGCCGCTGCAGATTTTCAGGAGGCGCGGAAACTCTTTCAGGATAGACGTGTCGCAATAAAAACAATCAGAATAATATTTTTGAGTAAAATACTTGAGTGATTTTTCACATGTTCGTTTTTATTTGTGACCGGTTTCGCCAACCTTTCAAGTTGGCATTATCAAACAGAGTGAGATTAGATTAGGTAAACAATTGTTAGAGGGAGAGGTTGTTGGAAAGAGAGAGAGTGATTGTCAGGTGGTAAGGGCTAATGTGATTTTAATGTACCTGACAAGTGGAGGATTCTATATAATTGCAAATTTTTGTGAACAAATGTTTTTATATTAATGGGGTAATTATCTAAAGTAGTGGCTTTGGGGCGCAGCGGCAGTTATCCTGTGTTGGGGTTTGTCCTGTAGTGTGTTTATTTGTAAATAATAGGTTTTTGCATAGTAAATGTTTTTTTTAAAGATGTGATTTAGCAATAGGGAATAATAGTGGAGACTTATTGAAAATAACCTGGTCATTAAGCAGGTGCTCCGGTGTGCTATTTTTTTATGCGATTGATCTCTAAAATCTCTTGGCTATTGAATTTTGTGCCTTTATTGTTAATATGCAAAATTTGAAATTGGAGTTCTGGTTAGAGTCGTGCTTATTATCAGAGATATAAGTATTTTACTCAAAAATATTAAAATGGAATTCCACCAAGTACTCTCTGTCAAAAATATTGAATTTCTTAAAAACAATCAGGACACAATCTCACGATATGTTTTATTTTTTTGAGAAATATAAAAACTGATATTACTGCCATAAGCTTGTATGATCACTTTACGTAATAAATTATAAATCGAATTGAATATTTTCATGCATATAATTTTTTATATACTTTATCCACAATACACGAGTTAAGTAGTTAAAGTTTTTGTTTTGATGTACAATTGAACTACACAATACAATATAAAATATGCAAATAAAACGAAGAAAATTTTCTTTCACCGTGGGAAAATTTGCGAGCCCGACATGTTTCCTGTAAAAAAGAAAATACCCAATTTGTTTTTTCAACATAACGGTAGCCATTTCTGAAATTGTGTATGTATTTTCTTGTTACTACAGTATAAGACCTATCCACCTGCTGACCCACTGAATACCTCTTGCGTGTCACTGGAGGTCCAGATCCTAGAAAACTATATATAACCTCGAGTCAAATTTAAGAACGATAAATCAACATTGTTACTTTTATATCATATATTATTCCTATATCTTTATTGATGACCTGCCCACCTGCTGACCCACTGACTATTGCGTTTTATTGGGATCAAGACCAGAGAAGTGTACATTATCTCGAGTCAAATCTAAGAACGATAAGACAACATTTTCACTTTAATACAAGGTTTTTATATCCTCGTTGTGGACCCACTCCCGTTCAGGCTTTCGCAAGCGAATAGAACCCATTAAAACCCGCTACGTGTGTCGTCAATAAATCGTGACAGAAAAATTAACGAAAAGAGGCACTTACTTTCTGCATGGGGCTTAGACGACTAGTATTATAGAATATCTATTTTATAAAACTTCAAGCTGTGATACAAGGTGTCCAAAGAGAGTATCGGGTATTTGTTAGTTCAGTAAAACAAAAACTACTAGTAATCAAGTATTTTTTATTGTTGATTATAAAAATACAAAATAGAAAATTATTTCGAAAAGATGATGTTATCCAAATGGTGACCGTTACGCGCTGATGGCACTCTTCTAATCTGGAACGAAGATTGCTGATAACACGCTGATACATAGCCCTCGATATTGCTGCCATTTCTGAACTGATGTTTTGTTTCAATTCCGTTAGGTTTGTCGGATTATTCTCATAAACCCTACTTTTAAGGTATCCCCATACGAAATAGTCAAGTAGGCTAAGGTCGGGGCTTCTGGGAGGCCAGTTGATGTTACCTCTACGTGAAATAACCTTATTAGGGAACAATTCGTTAACAGCTTCAATTGATTGATTGGATGTATGGCAAGTTGGAACCACAAAATTTTTCACAGCATATCGCAATAACATTCACCCGATACTCTTTTTGGACACCCTAGACCTTGTATATTATAATTTGATACGTACGTAAGTACGTCGGTGTTTAACTTTTTGCCTATTACAATCGCAATCGCAGTCCACTTCCTCAGAAGCTGACAACCTTTCGAGCGTCCAAGTTTACCTGTGCAATTCGAAGTTCCTTGTATCGATGCCACTTCAGACCCCACGTGAAGAATGACCAGCCGCTGGCAGGACAAACCTTCAACTTTATAAACAGCCTGCCAAACACTTTAAATATTTGAAGAGTTACGAGAATTCGTTTCTAAGTTTGCGTAGATGTTTATTTCTGTAAACTAACCGGTTTTTTTAATCAAAAATATAGAGCAATTTTTATTTCGTTTTGACGCAAATTATGCAGACGCTACATTGCTAATTTGTAATATTGATGATATCCATTAAGTATATATAACTTAAGATCTCTTTATAGGTTTTTTTTTAAGTAGTAACTAAATTGAGATCTTCCATCACGAAATTCCTGAATATGAGTAGTATTTTCCCATAGTTAAGTACTCATTCGTTACCCATATAGGTTTATTGTGTATACGATATATTTCTAGGTAATAGTAAAAATCAACCCTGTAACAATTATGAGATTATCGAATGGGGTTAGAAGATCACCCTCCCCCGCTTTCAGGCACTATATAAATTAATACTTAAGTCCATATTACTTATACAACCGATAGTCTCTGGTTTGGGCCTCTTGCGTATTTGTTTTACAGCTTTGAGAATTCGCCCGGAGCGTTAAATTGTACCTAAAAAGTGATGTTGCGAGACAGTGTATATATATTCTGCGAGTTCCATAGACAAACAAGACGGCGTGTGGACATCTTAGTTATTTATGCCCCAAGTTAAACGGCCCGGGCTTTGGATATTAAATAAGTTTTGTGTTTATGATGTACTTTTGAATTCTGAGCCTCGCTGTCTCTCGGTACGTAGACTCGTCCCCACTTCGTATTATAAGGTACAATTTACTTTCGGCGTGAAATAATTTCATATAATATTCTTTCACTCTAACTTATGTGAGTTCTTTAAAAATGATATAATTATTCATTTTTCTACCACCTAGGTCTATATCTTTTAATTTCATAGTTTTTTTGGACGTGATACAAATCGCATGTCAAACAAAATATATGTTGTTGAGGGACAAGGCATTTGAATGGTGAAGATATAGAAGAACAAAATATAAGTCCCTGTTTTATTTGATGTATGTTTTCAAAAACAATTTAATTACTGAAATATAAGATATGTTCCTGATAAATATTATCGACATTCGCTGAGAATACCTTCATTCGTTTGATGTGTCATAATCATTTAATCTCTCTCTTTTGAGGCCACCAGAGGAATTCAAGAGTTGCAGATAAACTGCAATTATTGATAAAAACAACTGTTTGTATATTTAATATCATATAGGTAAGAGAAGTGCAAGTCCTGCATATTATAAAACTATAGATAAAACTATTCAGCTAAAAAAAATAAAAAAATATGTTAGATGGTGCCTTTTTTATTTTTCGAAGGGACTTTCTAACTGCTCTATGATGATATACTCGTAGATTAGAAATAAATCAGTTATAGATTTTTTTTTATACTAACCGTTTTTTTACCAAAAGCATGTACAAAAAATCCCAATACAGAACTGTTTTATTTATTTAAACAAATATTGAATATTTGTATTTTGCAGAGTGCTGAAAGTTGTTCATCCCCTGTAAGGGGTGTCGCTCCCCTGTAGTGCCGAGACATTCGATATCCTCGTGCTGTATCAAGTGATGCTTCCACCCTTTCTCAAAGCTACAAGAGAGCCAGCGAGAAAGTTAAAAAATAACACAACTCGTGAGAGGTGAGCGCAAAAATAAATTGTCTTTGAAGGATTCATTCTCGAGGTGTATGACGCTGTTAATGGGGTTGGTTTGTAAACCACTGTCGGTTTACGTGAAATCCACCGACAGCTCAGACCCATATGATTAAGCTATAATGATCATTTTGCCTTTCGAGGGATTCTTCAGATTGAAGGCGATAGGTTGAAAGGCGCAAATATAAATGGATTTTACAGAATAATAAATCTTTTTATAGGGATATTGGGAGAATAACCTTTTATTCTGCTGTTTTCGTAAAATCAATTAAAAACTTATTTAGAAAATAATAAAAAAAAACCGTCACAAAAATTTACAACAAACGGAGTATTAAATTATTTATACCAACATCGGGGTAGCAAAAGCTATGCATTGGTGTGAGGAAAAATAAAATTGTGACGGAGGTTTTGTCCATGTTAAATAGGCTTTGAGGGAACCCAAAAATATTAAGTAGGTATTTTTTTATTAAATATCTCACGTTTTGACGCTTCGGCTGGCAGGGTGGAAGCAGGATGGTGACTCAATTTAAAAAAAAATAGCTGGGGAATATTTAAATTGGCGACCGGGGTGCATTGGAGCGAATTCTGAATGTGTTTAAGGTGGAAAAATAATTTAAGATCTCATAAAATGTTTAATAAGGCGGGAGTGTCGGGAATTTAATAAAAATGTTAAGTAAATCGGAAAACGTTTTGGGGCAAAGCTACACGCGCAGCTTATTTCAGATTTTTGAAGTGAATTTTTGAAAACAGGATTTCGGCATCCCGCAGTTGCGAGTGGTATTGTTTTTTTTTTTTTTTAACAGTTTAATATTATTACTCTAGGTTTATGTTAAAAAAGTGATATACAAGTGAAACAGGCTGGGAATATTATTGCGTCATTACTCGATTGCGTCTTTGGGGGTCAAAGAAGGACACCGGGTTCGGATAAAGCGCTTAGCAGGGTGCCCCGCGGGGTCTTAAAGGAAGGGACCCCGTGTTAGAGGGAGCATGGCGGAACCGAGGCGCCATTTCTCGGGACGAAGGCGAAAATCCTTTTAGGGGCGCACGTAACGACAATTTTTACAACAAATATAAAACAGCGGGCGGGGGAAGCCCCGGTTTAGTGCCAGGGGCAATTATGCTTAAGATAATGCGTTTATTATGGTAGGATTTAGGGATACGACTAGAGTTTTTTTTTATTGCGTGCGCGAACATTTTGTCTACAATTTAGTAATTTTTATGAGTTTCTGTAAATATTTTTTTTGTTTTTTGAGAAACAAGGTGTCTTCTTGAGCGTTGAATCGCCTATTTCCTTAGTTTTTATTATACGTTTCGGTCAGCCGTTTCTGGACTGCTCCAGCATATTAACTCAGCGACTTTTCACTCTAGAAACGAATTCTAGTTTATAAGAATCGTAATAAAAAAAACTTAAGCATATTGCAATGTCAGAAACTGCAAAACATTACTTTGAGTTTTTGCAGAAAATTTATAATCTACATTTTGTTAAAATAAAGACGATTTAAGTAAAAATGTTTATCGAAAATAATCAATCATTTCAATTTAAAAAAATCTTTGAAAGAACATATTTCATAATTACGATTGAATTTATCAAAGATTGAGATCTATTATCATATGTTTTAATTTAACGTGTTTATTCAATTCAAATGTGTCTTAGCCAATTCCTGAAAATTGTAAGTCTTACGATGATAATAGATAATAAATTAATGATAAAAATTGTCATATCATGAAATTTTTTAAAGTTAATGAAGTATTTTATTAGATAGTGAAATACATTTTTCATGATCTAATCAAGTGACATTTAACCGGAATTTTAAGTTGTATCAGTTAAATACTTTTCTAAAATAGAGCACCTGCTGATAATTAATGAATTTTTGAATCAATATTTTTTATTTCTAATATTTTTAAACATGAAAACTTTAGTTAATACGTGTATGTGTAAAAATATTTGTATCAAATTACGAAGAATTAATTAAAATAATAATAACAAAAAGAGAATACTGAATATTAATAACAGGTTTAGAACAATTAAATTAAAATTAACATATTTGAATAGGATCTAAATAATACAAATAAAAGAAAAAATATTAAAGTATGAACTATTTTTTATTTGAATTATAAAAAAAAATTATTGTTAGTACAAATGAATTTATTATAATTTTAGGAAAAGAATCAAAGAATCTATTTTTTATCAATGTACTTTGAGTTTTAGTTCTAAGAATCTAATCACCAAGCCATGAATTTTATAAGAATTTTCAGAGATATGGTCGACATAAAAATATCGATTTTTTTATCAATCGCTGATGTAACTTTTCATAATACATTTTATAATCGAATGATGTATACGTTAATTACATTAGCATTAAGAAATTTTAACACACTTTAAGCGGGTAACCAAATTGACTAAACCTTGGGCAAAATTCGCGTAAAATTGCGCGTACGAAATCTAGTCTATACACTCTTTGATTTGCACTTTTTGATTTTTTCTTCTTCCGTTTAGCAACTCCGAGTTAATTATGAGATTTTTGTTAGTAAATTAAATGTTATTGTTACACAATAGCTTATATTATATTTATATTTTAAGCGGGTAACCAAATTGACTAAACTGATGTGCGAAGCGGACCAAATTCGCGTAAAATTGCACGTGTGAAATCTAGTCTATACACTCTTTGATTTGTATGTAGTCAAATAAATCGTTTCCTATAAAAAGTTGAACCACTTCATACACATTTTGTGGATTAATTGGCATCACAACAACACCACTTTATCCTAAAAATTGTTCAATAATAGGAGGATTATCATTTTCTGACCACTCCACTTCTTCATTGTCACTTTGTTCAGAATCACTGGACAGTATTGGTAGAAGTAACGTTGATGAGTCCTAAAAAAACATTTCGAGCTGTATACCTGAAGAATAAAATGACCTTCTGCCGCTTTTAGAGTAAACACATTCAAAAACGTATTAATACGCGCACCGCGTCCAGACAGTAGTCCGCGAAATGAGTACTAATACCCGCCCCGCCTTTAGTGTGTTAACAGATAAATATTGTTTGTCAGATTTTTGTATTCCAATGAATAGTTTGCCAGACGTTATTGGCATTTTACAAATAGTCTTATTTGTTTTTTCTGTTAATTTATTATTAAATTATTAAGAATTACATTGGTTTTTACGTTGACATTGGTATCAAGCATTTTTTTTACCTTATTGATTTTTTTTATAGTGGAATATAAATAAATAATTCTGTAAAGTAAATAATATTGCATCAACTTCTACATTTCAAAATCCGTATAATAATAATAATTTTTTTATGTAAATTACTTACAATAGTTACCCCAAAGGTTTTACCCATATCCTCCTTTTTGAACGTTGATAAAAAAAATAACGTGTGTCAGGGATAATAGAAAATGCAGTAATTACAATTTCTTTTCATTAAAATGAGTAAATTATTAAGACTAGTTATTCTAGTGGCTATTTTGCCTCTGTCTCCCCTTGCACACAAGGCTCATAAACGCGCGCCGGGGAGCCTGGGGCAAACGAGACAAAATTACATTTAAGCTGTGTCGTTGCGTGTGTAGAGGGCTTAACGGATTCAACGATGGTATTTATTTAAAATGCGAAAGTTCTTGAGACTAGTTATCCCGGTGGTTGTCTCGCCCCTGCCTCCCCTTGCGCACATAGATAATAAACGTGGAGGCCGGGGCAAAAAGAGGCATCGCGGGCGAGCGAAACGCCTCCCGGAGTCTCGTAAAGACGCCCCGCGGCCAGTGCTCCTCAAACTTTACGACTCGGGAACCATAACCATCAAATTTACGCTTGGCTCGTTAAATTGTTTTTTTTATTTATTTTTGAAGTGCTCTTTTTGGTAATATACAAAAAAAAAAAAACACTGCCAACTAGAAGAGTTAATCTTAATGGACTAAAAAATCAGAATATTTTACTTCTTATGGTATATGCATATATTTTGTTTGATAATTAAATGCATGATATGTAAATATTTGTGTTATATAATAAAAAACAAATTGATAAAATAAGATATTTTTATACACAAACTTTTTTGGATACATAAATATTTATCAGAAGAGATTTTAATGTGTCGATGTATGTTGATTGATATATATTAACAATTACGAAATATTTATTAATGAGCTGAGCACTTTGAGATAAATCATGGCAATCTATTAGAGCAGAGTTGTAGATTTTTAGAAATTGATTGATTAGAAATTCAATTCAGTACTTGGTGGAATTCCATTTTAATATTTTAAATAATAATTAAAATACTTGAGTGATTTTTCCGATGACTCTGTTTGATAATGCCAACGTGAAATGTTGGAAAAACCGGTCACCAATAAAAATCTATATGTGGAAAAATCATGCAAGTATTTTATTTATTATTTAAAATATTTATTGGTTATTATTCGTGTTTTTGTATACATGGCTGCGGCCGCAGAGTTGGGAAGCCCTGCAAGGGGATGGCAGCGGAGATAACCCTTGCTGTTTCTGTCATTGTGTCAGGGGATGATTGGTTCCTTTTATTAGCGTGTTTTCTGTGTTCTTAGTTAATAACGTATTGTGTTTTTTGACAATGGGCGCTAATACTGTTTTTCCTTTCCCCTGTGTTTATCTGAGGCTTTAGCGAACAATGCCCATTAGATACAATAATATCAGGAGAACACACTGCGGATGCATACAAATCAATTTATGATTGATTTGTTTGTGGTAAGGAATAATACACTATTTGTCTCTAGTAACTAAACTAAAAATTAAACTGTATTCGATCCACATAATATGAAAGGTTTCTATATATATTTTTATTGTAAAATATTGCTAGTAGAATGAAACATATCATATAAACGTTACGTTACATCAGAAATATGCGAATAAAAAAACAATCACTTTGTTATGGAGATATTTTTAATCTATTAAAATTTAATGGAGTTTCAGTGTAGGTAGTGTTATTATTTAATGGAGAACTGGTTTGTTTGCAGTACCTCTTGATCTTGATTTTATTGGAAACAACTCTTGAAGCCGCGACTTTGAAGTTTTTATCAGTTAAAATATTTTCATTGTTTTTTATAAATAATCTTAAATCTAACAAGACAACTCTATTCCTAATTAACTGAAGTGTTATTGTGTGTTTATATTATATCATTTCTATTGCATTTCTTTTGCGATTTTTAACAACTCAAGACATTTTATTAGTCTCGTGTTAAGGGCCTCTTTTTTATGGATTGCTAATTTTTTATTTATTGAAAATGGTTTCTTCATTACAATCGACACATTGGAAAAAAGCGACGAGAAAATATATTTTACTACCCAGGAAGGATTCGATCCCCACACCTACACGGCTATCGTTGCCTGGTACTCTGACCAATTGAGCTACAATGCCGCTGAAACTTAGTTTATTTTTATAAATATTTTTAAACACGGCTTGCAAGTCATTAAATATTTTTCTAGCAAATTTGGTACACCAGTAATAGATATAAATATAATGAGTTAATTTCTTTCGGTTATATCGACTCTGTGGGTTTGAATCCCACCGGTGTCCTGAAAATAAAAAAAAATCTAGATTTTCTGTGTTTGTAAAAAATATGATGTTCATAATATTCAGTAAGCCCATAAGGTTAAGATCAAATACAAGTGTAAGAACTAATAAAAAGGTACAAGGAGTTTCAGAAGAAAAAGCAACCAGCAAACTTGAAGATAATATATACCTACGAATGTGTATTCTGAATATTCTTCTTGTTGTTTTTTTTTATTTTCGTCAAGCTGAGACGTAGATGGAGGCTGTTTACACGGAATCATGTCATCAAAAACGTCGCCTCATTTCTAAAAATACGACCCGAAAGCCTTGCGTTTAATAAAGTTGCGTCTACCCGGGAGAATTTCTCTTTTCGTCTAACCGGCGGCCGTTTTAGACCCTGTTTTTTATTTGCGACGCTCTGGATCCCCACCCTAAGTGGATGACTTCAAAACATTTGTACTTGTGGAACAACACCCCTACAACCTACAAGCCACTTGTAACGACCCCACTTGCCACCCTCCCGGGCTCTGTACATACGCTGTGTGCCTTTTTTAAAGGAGTGCCACGTCTTACGTTTTGTACGGCTACTTATTTTTAATTCGCTCCTTGCACACTTTGAATAAAAAGTAGTGTAATTATTTCATTGACTTCTTATTTTTTTTTTAGGTGTAATTTTAGTTTCAGACAGTGGAGACATGAAAAAATCGAAAAATTACGTATGCGGAAACCAACGCACACATCTCACCGTAATTTCATATTTATGTTTGTGATTTTATATTTGTTAATAAAATAATATTTTAATTATGATTTTAGTAAAACTTACTAACATTAACAACAAATTATAAATCTAAGCGATAAAAAAATTATACGATGATCAATGACTGCAAAATTATTGATGGTTTTCACGCGTTTCTAGCATACATATTTTTTGATATACAATCATATTTTAGAAATAAAAAGTATATTAGATAGAGAGCATAAGGCATTAGGGATCTAGAAGTAGACATTCATCATACGGTAAGTGGCCACATCCAGAGAGGTATGTGCTTTTACAATTACATAGGTGTGGACTTTCTTATCATGGCCTCCACACATATCCGACTAATGCAACTCACACACACACGTTCACTCGCCAGGGGCGGCACTAACCGCCGTGTACTTATTATTTTATTAAATCGAGTCATTGAGAATTGTTATTTTTAATCTTTGAGCACACGCACCATAAAATCGTTGAAACACCGGAAAAAATCCCCAAAATATTTTTCGTGACATATGACGTGTGATTTGTTAATGATAAAAAGTTTTCGCTTAGATGTTCTCATACCAAAATTTGTTTTGTGAGGTTTGTTTCAAAAGTAATATGCTATTTTTTATCTTAAATAATTGTGGCTTTAAAAATCACACTGTATCCATTGCACGCCACTGACCTGCACTTGCAGTTTTCCTCGAAGGAAGTGCAGAGTGCATTGGAGAAATATGACATCGGTAAATGCATTAAGACCTATCCCACGTTGTATTGGAGGTCCACATTAGCGGCGCGCGGTGGGGGTAAGGGGGGGTGGGCAGGAAATGCTTTTTGTTTGACGTGCCACGAAGTGTCCGACGCCACTGCCATTGTTGTAGCCGCTGCCCCGCCCAGTGGCGCGCGGAGAGAGCTGCCTGCTCCCCATTTCAAGTAATCCTTTTATACGACTCAAGTGTTTTTTTCTCCTTTTGCTGAGTATATTTTTATGTTTAAGCTTCTGTTTAACAGAATATCGGAAGAGGGCATTAGAAAGATATTTGCAAAAAAATAGTTTTCAAGAGTCCTATATATTTTTTTGAGATTCAACTATTTTTATTTTATTCTGTAAAATTTAATTTTGGTTTAAAAAAAACATATTTTCTCAGAAATATTTAAACGGCTTTTGAAAGTTTCTTTAAAATAAAAATTCTAGAATCTGGAATATAAGACGTACAACTGCAGCGACTTCTTATTGTTCATACATACTTCATTGTATGAGGAGTAGCTGACAATGCCCAGGAGTGGTGCTCTCATTTTTGATTTCAAACAAATGCTGTTTCTATGGTGAAACCCGCGGACCTTTTCAATCTTCTGTCATTCTTCAAGAAATAATTGAGGCTCTATTCGCCGAAAACTAGAACTCAAAACCGATGCGATATTTCTGTGCGTTACCAAAGTTTCTTTAATAATTATATTTATGTGCCTATAGTATTATATCTTCAGCTCTTTGTGATTCAGTGATAAGCAAGTTTGCTTACGGCCCTTGGAGCCTCGGGCTAGCTTATAAACTCGTAGTTCTCATATAATCTGAGCTTAGGTTTAGATGTCTCGCTGGTTGCATAAATATGATAATAATAAATTAAAACATATAAATATATTATTGCCGAGTATAACGTGAACACGAAGCATGTGAATTCGTTCCCATAAACTGCACGTCTAATCTTACATACCTCTGTAGGGAGGCGAGATTACTCCAGCCCACTCCTAGGAGCAAACCTCAGTACAGTATTTCAATAAACTGCACTTGGGTTGGCCCAGTGCTCGGGTTTTCAGGGGAGGTATTCACCCCCGCCCGAGGCAGACCGATTCTGACAGTTGGTAGGAAGGCAATCGAATTGCAAGCGGAGATAGTTTTGCCTTCTGATTGCGGCCTGTCTCGTGTGCCTGCGGAACGAAGCCTCGGAATGTTCTAGGCTTGGGAGTAACTTTAATGGTGGTATCCATGTGTGTCGTTGTACTGGATGCTTTGAGAAAACTAAACATTCTCGTGTACATTGAATAATGTAAAATATTTTATTGAATTTGAATAAATGCATAAAACAATGTGACTTTAAAAATAATAATATCCAGATCGGATTTAAATGCTTCACTCAGTACTTTGGGTTAAAAGTCTAGTATTGCAAGTCACACAATATTTAATTGGCATAATAAGTACGTTGTTTCACTTATAGGATATGATTGTTAAAAATTGGTAATGCACCGGCCATGTTAGCTTGGGGATGTGGGATCTCGAATACCACACAAATCACGATGATATTTTTCTGAGAGTTTCTTTAATCATTTTTAAATATTTGAAAAAATGTACTTAATCATTATCAATCAATGTGAATAAAATATGCGTCATGCTACTCAGCACATAGAATTTTCTAGACTATAAGTCTATAAGTTTTAACACAGTAAATGTATCATATAAAAATAAATTAATTAAAAAACACGCTTACATTACTGTTACGCAAATCTAAGTCTGGGCTTACTCCGTAAATATTTTCCTCTGCGGGTGCAATTTGACGGTTTGGTGCTGTAATTTTTTTTAAATTGAAATTCACTGAAGAGTAGTAATGAGTTTTCATAAACCTTTCAGGTTCACCGTAACGAGAAGACAACCTTTTGTATAAGCAAGTATTTCATTCATCCAACATAAAATCAAATCCCGAACTGAATCTACCCTGATAAATGTATCAATTTCCGGAAATGAGTCTCGTATCTCTTTTGAAGGAAACACCATAGATTCACAAAGCTCTGGCAATCGTTTTCTGAGTCAACCCTTTGTCGATTTTGCTAGTAGTAAAATTATAAATCAATTTTGAATATCTTGAATGAAGATTTAATTTTTAACGCGAGAAACGACGAGAAAAATCATGATTTTTTTGCGAGATACTGGTGGGATTCGAACCGACACCTCTTTACTATTTATTCCACGTACCGCTGGAACTGAATGAGCATTTGCTTCATATGCAAGAGAGGATAAATTTTAACCATACATCAAACATCAAAGGGTGAAATTAAGGAGTATTATTTTATTTCTCGAAATTATGAAATGATTTAAAAAATTTTAAATATGCATACTGTAATTTTTATAAAGTTATTTAAGCTCACTAAAAACAAGTCACCACGTATAAGGATTGTCTGCATATAAAATGTTTATTTTGTATTGTACTATCGCGATACACATCTGAAAAACGAGAGATTTTAAAAATACGATTTTTCAACTAAGACTTTTTCCATTGTGATCATTATCAGATAATCTCCGCATCTGAAAAAATTCATCACGACACGCTTTGAGGAGGTCTTGCGACTGAAACACTTTCGCGCAAAAACCAAACTTAACCAAAAAAGTTGCTCGCAAATCCGAAATAGCGAAAATTAATACGGCCGATCATATTTCACGGGGTCGAAAAACCTCACAAAATTACGGCACAAAATGGCACCTTAAAATTCCGGCGGCAGGAAGACGGATCGAGCCGCTCGCCCCCGGCGGCTCTGATATATTTCCGGAGCGGCTTCCGTGCGGGGCCTCCGGGCCGGACGTGCGATAGGAAATCTGGAGATAGCCGGGACGTGCTGCGGCGCCGAGTCTGGGCGCCAGACCCGGCGCCAGACCCGGCCCTGACACTGCCTCAGTGGTGCCAGCAATCGAATCACTCGAGCAGGCCACGGAAGCAATCGACTCAATCGATTTTCAATGCATTCCGTAGATATAATATATTGATATATTTTATTCTGCAGGCGCTTTTTTTTTCTTTGTGAATAACGCGTACTTATATACGGTGTGTATTGTCTATCGCTAGCTACTAGTTTTTCCATCTTTCGGGCAAATTATGGATTGCATCCCAAAAGAACTGTTCGTCTTTTGAAGTCAAGAGAGAATCAAGCCAATTTTTGATACCCTGTTTAGAAGTGAAGCGTATTCCAGAAAGGGTATTCTGCATCGATTGAAGCAAGTGGTAGTCGGAAGGGGCAAGGTCTGGGCTATAAGGCGGGTGAGGCAGAACTTCCCATCCGCTGTTTTCCAAATAGGTTTTAACCGATTTAGCAACATGTGGCCGAGCATTGTCTGCATATTCTGGTCGTTTTTCTGCCAATGCTCGCTTCAAACGCATCAATTGTTGTCTGTAGAACTTGCCCGTGATAGTTTGGTCTGGTCTCAGCAGCTCATAGTGGATGACACCCTTCTGATCCCACCAACGGCAAAGCATTACCTTGGCGCCATGAATATTTGGCCTGGCCGTAGCAAATCCATTTTTCATCACCAGTGATGATACGAAGCAAAAATGACTCCTTTTTGTGGCGTTCAAGCAGCATTTCCGAAATGCAAAATCGCCTTTCGACGTTTCTCGGCTTCAATTCATGTGGCAACCGATTTCCTTGCTTTTGAATCATTCCCAATGCTTTTAAGTGTCTTGAAATTGTTGCTCAATCAACTCCCAATGATTCTGCGAGTTTTGCTTGCGTTTGACACGAGTTTTTATTGAGCAATGCCTCTAATTCTTTATCTTCGAATTTTTTTGGTTGGCCTGGACGTTCTTTGTCATCCACGTCAAAATCTCCATTGTTAAAGCGTCGAAACCAGTTCTCACACGTTTTTTTGCGATGGAGCAAGTTCACCATAAACTTCACACAGCAATCGGTGACTTTCAGCTAGTTTTTTCATCCAATTGAAACAGAAAAGTAAAGCTTCCCGCAAATTGCGTTTTGTTAGTACAGAAGTTGACATGTTGAGAGCTCAAATAAAAATGTTGTATACACATCAGCGATATGACATATACTGAAAACAAAAGCGCAATAATAACGCTTCACAATGAAATGTTAACGTATAGCCTGATGCGATTCAATACTAGTAACGCCGTCTCTTAGAAAATCCGAAAAAAATAATGCACACACCGTATAGCATGCAAACCTCCCTTCTCTCCCCATTCTGTACCCTGAGCATGCGTAAAGAATCGGAAATGGAGTAGTGTCAGAAAGAGTATCAGATCTAAACACAAGAGCTTTGTAAGGAAAAGATTATATATTAATGCTATTGGGCAGCAGCTATATGAAGACTTTTCCTTTCAATATAAAACTGCATTGTAGAAGGACCCACTACACGACTACACTATTATCTCCATAGAAAATCATGAACACTGTCTCAAGCATGATCAGTGAAACGGTCGCCAACCTCATCTGAGGAGACGCACTTGATGAAATGGGGCATTGGTCGAAAAAAATTAACATGGATTTGGAATTAGCGAATGGCCTTAAATTTTCACCAAAAGGGATTTTTTAAAGAATTCAAAAAAAATATAGCTGTAACGTTATTGTTATGATGTGAACTATTTGGGTTTTTTAATAAATAAGTCGTTTGAAATGATCGATTTTTCGATCGAGGAATCCTTCTATTTCCATCACTTGTCAGTGGTTTAGATTGTCAACTTTTGATTCTGCTGGCTCTATATTGATTATATGAATGTATATAAAAAAATAAAATTCTCGAAATCGTTGCACAGGTGGGATTCGGATTGAATTTCACAATTTGGTGTTTTTTTTTAAATTGAGTTATTAAAATCTAATCGAATGGTATAGAAAAATGCAGATTTGTTAAATATTTATTAAAAATCATTTTTATGATATTTAATCATATTTAAACTCATAAAATACAATAAATATCACAGCATTCTAACGATCGATCGAAAATATTACTGTGTTACTTATCCTAAGCAATTGCATGTAATTCATCAAGTATGTATGTTAAAGTTTTTTGATTTTTTTACAAATATTTAGAAAATGACTCTAGAAATAAGTAATAATTTTATGTTATTGGAGTGTAAAATCAAACGATTTATTTAAGCAATTTGTATGTAACGGCATAAAAATTATCAAATAGGATAAAAGTAATCTTTAATGTAGGCGCTTATGTTTTTTTTTTATTTGATGAAGCCCTTGCAAAGTTAAAACACTCATGAAAAAAACATTTTCATGAATCTGACCATTTGGCCAATCTATTTATTATTAAAGTGACGTATAAAAAATTCAACCAGCCTGTCTTCGAAATTCCAAGAAATTGAATTTCAACTAATAATAACTTTGCAAGATTTCTCCAGCTATTGACAGCGTATCTTGACGGGGATTATACTGGATAGGGGCGAAGGAAGGCGAGTGGGGGTGGTTTGGGGGTGGATGGGGGTGGATGGGGGTGGATGGGGATGGGAGGGGGTGATGGTGTTATCCGCCGGCTCCTGTCCGCCCGTCTTGTATCGAAATATGATATTTTAACAGAGAAAACGGCCATTGTCTGCAAGTTTGAAACGCAAACAAAACTTTGACACCAGCCTTTGTTGCTTCATATATTGGATAACTGCGATATTTTAAACATCTTATATTTCACGCGAACCCCTTAGGATTAAATTTTTTTAATACTTATAATATTTTATTATACTTTAATCATGATCGGTGATAGTCTTAACATTTCATGATGTCTCGTAAAAAGTCACAACACGCAGAGGCAAAGCGAGTGGTTTTTGGGAATTGCTAATTATATAAAAATTATGAATTCCAAACAAAATTTTATTAATTAAATTAATATACCATTTTTATTTTCCAGAAATTTAAGAAGTTTTTTCAATAAATAATATTAACATTTTACTTCTAATTCAGCTTCAATTTTTTATCAAAGCGATTTCTTTTTTACTGTTTTTCTCTGAAATTCAAAAAATGAAATTCTTAAATAATTGACCATTACTTGCGGCTATAAACTTTTATCCAAAACGGTTTATAGAAAAATATTATACTTTAAAAATTGTTATTAAACTTTGTGATTCGTTTTAATTCAACGCGACTCAACCTTAAGACTGCAACTCTTCGTCTACTTTGTTTTCGGACCGATATAAATAATAAAACGTGTGTTGCGACTTGTGACAGCCTTAACGGCAATTCATATGGTTTTGTAAAACTACTTTTATATCAATCTAATGAAAACCTGTAAGGACCCGGGGAGCCACTAATTTTTTCTCCCTAAGATAACCATGAACACTGGCTCAGCATAAGTATATGCTCAGTGAGATAGTCGCCTACCTCTTCTGAGGAGACACCCAAAGAAGAAGAATTAAAACATAGATTAAGGATTTTTTAGTCCTATTATAACGATCTAAAAACTTTAAGATTTTTCTATAACATTTTCAAAATATTACGGTACAAATTAAAATCTATGTGTGAGTTCTTCATGACATTTTTAATCGATTTCTTTTCCAATGTCTAAAGATGTATTAGACATACTTTATTCAATAATTTTTTACAAATACCTTCAGTCGAATCGACATTTTAATTTTAAAAAAAACTATGACACGAGAATCGAATTCAAAAATAAAAATATTGATATCGATGAAAAAGAAACAGGTTATAATAAAATGAAATATAAGGCAATGATAACAAAAAATATATTGTGATATTTTTATCTTTACTATCAATAATATAATAACATTATTAAATTTATACAAATTCAAATTTACCACAACCAAAATCCCCAAGGGAGCGACACGAACGGATATTCATTCAGACTTGAATAATTATTTGTAACATTTTAAATTATTTTTATCAAATAAAAAACAGGTTTCCATATTTCATGATTATCTTTAAAAAAATCCTAAAATAAAAATCTTAACCAGAAAAATATGAAAAATTTATTCGTTTTAACAACAATTATAATTCTATATTTATACAAAATAAAATCCGCCACAACCGAATGCATATTAAATTTACCCATAAAAAAAAAATTCCATTTCCCATGAGTGCGATACAAATTCATTTTACTTTTCAGTCGCCTCGGTAATTGGGTGCGTGTGTGTTTTTTTTATTATTATTATCGAATAGACACCCTTTGGTGTCCCGTCGCATTAAACAGATTAAAAATATTTACCCCGCCGGGTGTATTTGCCCACAATGCCCCTCGCGGAGTGCAGTTCGCATGTTTTATGCAGCGTAATTGAAACGCAGTTGCAATCTGTCCGGTTGGTATTTTTTCATCCCCTTTTTATTCCGGGGTGCGTGGCTCGGGGGCGGTGACGTTGAACGAGTTGAAAAAAAATTATATTCAATGTAGAGAACTGCATCCTTTGACAGTTAAAACTTCGAAACCTTTTGTAACGTTTTTGTTTGTTTCAAAATAAACTGGTTTCAATTACATTTCATTGTCATACCTATACAAAAAACGACTATAAAACAAAGCCGCAAATTCAACTTATATTAAAGGCAACAATAAGCTGTTATATTAAGCATTTAAAATAAATTATTTCAATTTAAAGCTTAATTGTTAAAAATTTGATTCTTCGACAATAGAATAAAACTTGATCTATATTTTTATGGTTTTTGCTGATTTGGGACTTTTTAATGATGTTACAATTTCTTCTTATAATTTTTCCTTTTACGTTAGGGGTAGTTTTAGAGAGCAGAAGACGTGAAAAAATACATAGTTCTGATAAAATGTGATTTAATAAATTTTATTTATTGCTTATACGTTTGATATATCAATAGCACTATTTTGCATAAAACGTGCTTATGACTGCTGCTTGTTATATAACTAATAAAAAAAACAATTCGATCAAGTACTCTGTCAAAAATATTGAGTGCTTGTAGTTGGCTCTTAACTGAAAGATATTTGGTTCGGTTCTAGTGCTGACATATATATCTTTGAAGTTATTTGCCTCATGTCTATTTCAGTTTAACTGAAGAATATCAATATAACAATTGTTTCAAATCTCGAAAAATGAATAATGTATTTCGTTTTATATTTTGCAGGTTGCATTTGCACGTGCTACCTTTTGATTGGAACATACACATTATCTGCCCACACAATGCGGCTACTAACAGAGCAGTGCTAGTGTGTAACGATAACTGGAATATGACGCATTTCAAATGCAGTATTTCGCATCCAGTCACAGGCCAGGTACCTCATATACCAGGGGCGAGGGGTGAATTTTCAAGGTAGGTTATTCACAACAGTTTATACTATAATCAAACGCAAAATTAATATTGTATTTAGAGTGTTTTTTTTAACTCACACGTAATTATCGTAACATAAGATAAATTATTACATTTTATCACTTTGATATGCTTACAGATGCAAAATATGTATGAATTGAGTAAGTGTAAGAAAATATACAAATTAAAATCACGGGGTAGTTTTGAATAATTTATAGGAATTACAGGGGTGGAGCGCCCCTGGGCGTACCGGATGCACCCGTATCAGGGTCGTATCGGGGCGGAGCGTTGCCTCCCCATTTAAATAATATTTTTGTCCACAAACGTCACACTTTCAGGCTTTTTTGTATTTTTGCAACACAGCCCTTTGTCGGGCCGCCAGCTGGAGTGAATAAATTGCAAAAATTTTGAGATATTGACAGTTTTCAGATCGCTCGCGCGCGTTTCCGCGCAACCCTCTCGCAACTCGGGGGGTGGATTCGTATCGACAACTAATGAAAACAATGTTTTTACCACAAAAATAATAAATCACTTTTAATTTATTACTTAATTGTCATGCTTTTATTTTCATATGATTTCTGGTTTTCTATTTCGTAAATTTACCAGAGATAACTTTTCAATTAATAAGGTATTTACTATCGTTTATACAATATTTTTAAGTCTGAAAAAACACTTGAAAAGTGTAAATGTTTTCCAAAACAATATACATAAAGTATAAATAATTAAAAAGTAAAATAATAGTTGTTGAATTCTTGGTGATGTGATTGTGTCATACCTTGTCTTTATTATCTCTCTTTAATTTATATGAGATAATAAAATGATTTTGAAATTTTTTAAGCTCCTGTAATGCGGAAAGACCAACTACGTCGTCTACTCTTTTAACTTGTCATTAGTGTTAATGCATGATGCAATTTTTTTTAGCCTCATTTTTAACATTACTTTTCAATCTTAAATAATCTGAAAATGAATCGCCTTCAACAACCCAACTCTGTAAATTTTAGAACTCGCAAGAAAAGTGGCAGAAAGGCAAGCGAAGGTACTATTCAAAAGAAATAGCAAATGTGTCCAACTTGAAGCCTACCACATTTGTCATAATGTTATGAATTCACAGAAAACACGTACCAGCAAAGTTGTATTCTCAATTTTTTTCCTCGCAAGATAGCAGCCTTTCTAGAATTTATTATACGAAAAAAAATATCGCTTCACGCCGGTTTGAATACGGGATATCATTGCAGACAAGCAGGTCACTAGACAAAACACAAATGTAAATTCCTGATAGCAGTCACTGTACTGTACGAGGCTGCATTGTTCGATTGTCACTTGTGTTTGTTTACCTGGGGTGGGAACATCCCTTGTCGCCGCACGGATTATTTACATTTCCCTAAGTGTGTTAAAAGTTCATTGTCCGGCTTTCAGACGGTGTATGTGTCTCTTGTACGTGATACGTGGCCAGTGCCTTGCGCAGGAAGGAAATAGCGGATGTTCAGATTTATAATGCAAGGGGACTGCATTGTATCGAGTAGATTCATTACACTTAGTAAAAAAAACATATATACTAACAAACAACTATAATAAGTTAATATTAGCACCGCTGTGTTTTTTTGGTGTAATGCGTTTCACCTTTGGCGAAATCGTGTCATTTAATTAATTTAATTGTCACTTTATTTTTCTATGTCGAAAGTTGTGTTTTTTTACAAATTATTTAAAAAACTATAAATTATATTAATAAATTTTTTATTATTTAATTAACGTCCATTTACAGGGTAATATAAAATCTTAAAGATGTTGAAAAATTGGATAAAATGACGACTTTTCAAAGCCAAAGTTTGTTAAAGATTTTTATTTTTTTTTAACTTTTAAAATAATATATCGCACAGGGTTTATATTTATTCTTTTAATTCCAATTGAAAAAAAAGACTTTTGAATGTTTAGGGCTCTTGGAAAATGGACATGACGAATCTCCAAATTCTTACACTTTAATCGGAAAAACACATATTTATCATATTAAAAGTAAATTTATAAGAAATAAAAATATATTCTGTTCGGAAGCTAACTTTTTGCATTGGTGCAGTCGATTATTCGCAAAACGGACTAGAAAATGGTCAAAAAAACTCGATTATGGGACTTAGACCCATAAGTTGAAGTGTCTAGGGATTTTCTGAAGATGCCTCCTGAACCGTACTGCGTCGAAATCTTCAATTTCAACGCAACATAACACAGCAATTCTTATAACACAGTTAAGATAGATAATTTAAAAATCAATTAATGAATCGAGCCATCAAAGTCAAATGTAATTCGAGTTTTATAAAACACTAATAACAATCGTTGGTAATAGTGCATACTACTAACTCACAAGACGGTGAGTAATTCAAAACCTAATGCAATATGAAACTATAACATTTCATGAAATAATATAATAAAGTTTATTAAATCATAAATTTAAACAATGTTCTTCATTGGCTGGAGAACATTTTCAAGTACTTTCCATCGTGGTAATTCCCGAGGGGATGTTAGAAGGTGCAGTAATCCGAATTAATGCGGCCGCCGCGGGGGTGGAGCTTCAGCTTAGGCAAGCACTTACATCCCCGTCTCTTCATACCTGTAGCAAATGCATCCCTCATAACTTGCAGCTGTGTATTTTATTGCCATGCTAATCAAAACAAAGGTATAGTTAAGTGTGTAGATTATACAGCGTTCTCGGTTCATACGGTGAGAAAAAACCTTAAAATAAATTTGAAGCTCTTGTGGAATTCAAATCAATTTGAAACAAAGTATTTGTAAGCACACAACTTTCAATGAAATAAAATGATGATCGAATAGTGACGAATGCGAGAAAAGTGGATAAAATACAGAAATAGTTATTCAATATATATGACAATAAGTATGACAATTTTCGAATAATTCAAATACGGTTGAATGAAAATATAAATGAAAACTATTTTTTTATCATTTAATTCGTATTGTTTAAGAACAGTTACTTATAGTATAATTGTTTTAATTTAAAAAAATGGTAGATAATGTTTATTGTAATGAAAAATAACCAATGTAAAAAAAAACACAAACTTTAGAAATATACACACTTACGTGTTTCGATTTAATATTAGGATAAATGTTCAAATAATTTAAAATATAGTTATTATTAAAAATATGTAACTAAATTTTCATTACGATGTCGATTTATAAATTGCAAGGACATACTCAGCACAAAGCGTTTCTGAAAATCGCACTTTGCGGATTTAATCATTAGAATGTAGAAAGCATATTTAGAAAAGCTAGTTAATCACGTGGAGGTGTATATTAATGCATTGCATTCATGTTCTAGTTTAAAGAACATTATCAAGGTAAATACAAACACCACCCCGAGCAGCGCGCAGCGAGGATACGATTTGTCAAGCAGTCCCGCGGTTAGTTGCAGATACATTTACCTATGCAGCTAAGACAATCATTAATATTGTCTACTCCACGATGCAAATTTAAATATATGGTGCCCGGACGTAATACAAATGATAGTGCAGCGGGGCTTATTTGCAGTTTAATATGGTACCTCGTGTAGAAAGAATAACGGCTTTCAGTATATCAGTGGATATCACAATACACACATACACACACAAACATACATATATACTTACTTATTTATCATTTTAATATTCATACGTCTCTTAAATAATCATATCACAGAATTTAAAACCAAAGCAAAATCATGAATGTAATATACCTGAGTGTATTTCTTCTTTAGTTGCCTCTCCTCATAGGAGGTTGGTGATCATTTCCTTGAACATGTCTCTATCCTGGGCACTTTTGATCTCCAGCCACTTCCAGAACTTCCTTTTTTCCGATGTCCCCTTTTCCTTGGACAATCAGCTGGAGGATGCCATACTTATTGTTGCAAAAACGTGGCTAAAATAGGAGACCTTTCGCTTATTTACCCACGTCAAGAGTTCCCTTTGTTTCACCTGAGTGTACAGTCAAAATTATAAAATATTACTATTTGTTTTTAACACACGTTTATTTTTATGTCAAATAAATATACAAGCCGTAATAGCACTATTGTAATAAATTATTGTTAATAGTTTAGTCAGATTTGTGATTGTTCGTTCATGTAGAAACAATAGGGACAATGCATGTGAAAACAAACAAATAGTTTCACAAATATATTTTACTGTTATGGTAATGGCAGCTGGCCGCCTGAAACAAGCGTACGAATAATTATTTTTTGATATTTCTTTTTATTAAATATATTTAAAAGTTTGTAAGTAATCGCAGAAAACAACGCCAAACGCAGGCGAGCAGAGTTCGTTCCAGCGCGCCGAAGACATTACTTAACATACAAACGAAACGAAAGAAATATACGTCTAATTTTCTCGGATTTTCTTTTTGATAAAGAGCCCCATTTTCCCGGGGGGATGCTAATAAATACCGCATTTACACCGCACACACCGGGGTTTATTGTGCTTTTGTGCAACTTCTCAGTGCACCAAATTACTCCGGCCATTAGACATCCGGTTTCAAATTCAAAATGCGCAGCTTACGTTTGTTTTTACTTACTCACTTAACTTACGTAGCGAAATTATGGAAGCGCGATCACATGCACGTTGCTAGAATTGTATGAAAAACTTTAGTGTTTTGTATTAATAATAAAATAGGGAGATTATTGAAGAGCTGGAGCTTCTGTTCATCCATAAGAATATAATGTTTCTTAATGATTTTATACCCATAGAAGACGATCAACTCTATAATCCATGCTATTTAATATAAAACCGAATAAAAAGTATAAAGATTATTTTATGTGTAATATTTAAAATAAAATGCTTTTTTGTATTAGAAAAGTTAATTTCAAATATAAAAATAATAATTTGGCAAAGGCTATAAACAGTTGAAGAAACATCTGAAGCAAAAAAAAATCTGATCGATGTTTAGAAATCCACGACGTTTTAGAAACATTTGCAACAAAAGTTCTTGACGATAGCTTTTGTCGATGGAATCGAAACATATTTGTTATTGCAAAATTAAATTAAATTAAAATATCATATCAAATCTGCTGTCATAAATGTTAAATCAAGACTGGGAGTTAAATGCTGACCACATGTTTCCTATCATAAGCAGTAATCTGTCTGAGTAAGACACAGAAGATGCCATTCGTTCAAAAATTAAAACAAAATAAATTCGTAAAAGTTTTAAAAGGATATATTGTAAATATGTACTTATATTATTAAAATTTATAATAGAGTTAGTTAAAAGTACACGTTATTTCTCCCCTTAAGTTATGATTTCATCAGTGTAGGGTATAGGAAGGAAATCCTTAGGGACACCCGCCCCAGATGGATATCCTGGATCCTTTCAGGAGACACAGGGGAAGGCTATTGCTGAATGTCCCAGATCCTGAATGCATTTCCCCGGCGACCAGGGCCGCATGTGGGCGGATAGCGCCCCCTATGCCATAATAGTCAAATCACATTTACATATCGACAGCTCGAATATTATGAATAAATCTATCGGCTTAATAATATAACTATGGTGGGGTTTTATAATAAAAAGCTACAGTCATATTTAATAATTTAAAATAAAACTATATCCTTTATTAAATTCTTTCTACTCAGCTAAAGAAATATATATATATACATACACAGTTTTGATGCATAAACACCATTCGTCTTTCAGTATAGTTATTGGACTCAATGATGATGTTTATGCATCTAAAAAAATAGTGTATATATATAATACACACCCAGTATAGTTAGCAGATAAACTTTCTATATTTTTTATTATTAAAAATGCTTCACAAACGTAATACTGATTTTCAGTGGGAAAATCATATATGTTGTTAATGGTTATTTTTTTATTAATATGATTAGGCACATTTTTTCACTCATTGAAAATGATTACAGAAACTCTTACCCCAAGCTTACCGTAAGCTTAATGTAAGCTTGGGGTTGTGGGTTCGAATCTCACGCAAGTCACGATGATATTTTTCTGAGAGTTTCTTTTATCATTTTCAATGTGAGAAAGAATGTGCCAAATAATATTAATATATACCTGTATATATTCAATCCATAAAACTGACATATAGATTAAATTTTTATTTAAATATTACACCCCATTACATAATAATTTAATTAAAATTCAGGATGCCGCAAACTAAAGAGACTATTTAAAGCGATTAAAAGGTGATTTCGGGTGTTTCTAGCATATTGCATCACAAAAACTTTCAGCTGTGAGAGTTCTTCTCGATTGGTATTCCTTCTCTCTAATGAATTAGAAGAATTTACTAATTATTTAACTCAAAAATAATATCTATGGTAAACAAACAAGTGTGGTAACCACAGGACATCAAGATTAAGCACTAATAAAAAAACTAAAAAAATGTTTTAATGATAAAAGTACCTTTGTATTTTGTCTTCACATGAAGTTTATTAAAATTATTTGCATTACTAGTTTCAACCCAAAACACTGGGTCATCAGCAGATACTAACTAAACTAGCAAAATATAGAAATAACATATGCTTAAATAAAACTAACAGGATACTGGTAACAATAATAAATTTGACAAAATTAGATGAGGGTTATACAATCAGTTAAGTTTATGGACAAATTTTTTTTTGTGTTTATCGTTTAAATAGAAACTATAATAAAGATTAATAATCAAAATACTGATAAAATAATAACAATAATAACAGAAGTAAATAAATTATAGTGGAAACATGTTTAATAAAGGTGATGAGGACGGGAAAACAACATTATTAATTAAGGTGTTATCATTTAAGTTAGATTGTTTACGAATCTCCAATATTTCTAGATTATTTAGTGTTATACCTCTCTGTGAGCATCTATGTAAAATGTCAAAACCATCACTATATGTATGGTTCGATTCAATGAGATGATTTGCAAATTCAGAGAAATTATTAGTTTTTAAACAGCTTAAATGTTCTCTTAAACGAATCTTAAAATTACCCAGATGACCCAGTGTTTTGGGTCGAAACTAGTAATGCAAATAATTTTAATAAACTCCAAGTGAATTTTCATCATAATAATGGATCTTCGCGAATCAAATGCCTTGTCCCTCAACAAGATAAAAAAATGTTTTTAAATTTATTTGTTTGGGTTTAAATATAGTTTTTGAATATCACGTAACCAATCCGTTAGTGTTAAGTTTTCTTGGATAATTTGCATAGCAAGTAACACAGTGCGAGTGTTGTTCTGCACCCCGGGAGCAATAACGCCGGGCTCGGGGGTGGCGGGTCGCTGCGAAGTGGCCGAGGGTGGTCGGGGGTGGCCGGGGGTGGCCGGGGGTGGCGCCCTTAATCAAGACTGGTGACTGCTCCTCAGGTTGGCGGCCTGGAGTTATGCTAATGGAAATGAATTCGAGATCCGAATTATCGCTCTGTTAGAGGCTGCCAGGGGCTCTGCGTACATCCTGCATCGTATGTGGATACTATACCATTTGAATTCTGCTTTATGGCTAGGTATAATGCTTTGCTAGTATTGAAAGGCGTGGACTTAATCTAGCCCTAAAATGTATACATCTTAAGTACTCTCAGTCAATTTCTTAATTTCTCAAAACTTCAGAGTAAATAATATAACATTAATTCCACAATAAATACACTGTGTATTATACTGACATTCCGTACTATTATAATAATATAAGCAGTATTGTGATCCAAAGATAATTTGATATAGTCAGTCACAACAAAGTGATAGCCCTATTAGGCCTCGGCGGTCTGTCATATACACAGGCTTTGTTTAGATGTTCCCAATCCATCACGCATTATCCCAAAACGAAATCTGACCCGGGCACTTAGCAAGTTCCTCGGTCGGTATCATCCATCTTGATCGACCGGGAGGACTCCTGACCATCACGGTGGCCAGCCATCCGAAGGATACGCATTTCAGGATTAGACATAGCGGCATAACAATGGCGACTTGTTGGCTCACTGACTTTTATTCGAGAATATTCCAGATCGATCCTCATATGTATTACAGCGGTAGTATAATTTTTAAGTGGATCTGTAGCGGGTTTGCTTACAACGAAGATATTTTTTCAGTTTTACACCGTGAAAGTACTGTTCCTCTGATTTTATCTGATGTATACGCATTTCAGGGCAGACTGCTGACTTTTGACTGAGAATACCCGGATCAATATTTTTACGTATAAAAACAAAATACATATTTAAATGTTGATTACACAAATAGGTCTTTTGGGCCACCCAGTAGGCTTGGCTAAGTTTTAGTTCAAGCTATGCAGCATTACGTCATGAAAGTATTCTCACCTTGGTTTAAGATATACACCGAGCAGGTGCGCCCTTCACCGGGTTATTCTCTCGGGTCCTTATTAATCATATCCATTATCGATAATCCGGAAAAAATACGCGGGCATGAGTTAAGCTGCCGAAAAATCGTACATTAAAAATGTGGGGCGCGTGACTTAGAGGTTTTTTGTGCTATCGGCCTAATCCCCGCATTAAGTCCCCGAGCACGCCTATACGGGGAGGCCCGTCGTCTTAATTTACGGTTCCTGCAGGATTTAAAGTATAAAATGTAACCTTTAACTGGGGGTTATAAATTATTTTAAGTGGAGAGCCACTGAAAAGAAAGGCCCTCGTCGAGGGTGACCTATTCGCGGAGCTCGGGGATGGACCGAATTTGCGTATTCCTCGAATTAAAGAAATGTCGCGCCTCGGTATATCTGCGCAGATAGGAACTCTATGCGCCTTATTTATGACGGACTTTGCAGAATTTGGTTACTAATTCTGCTTAACTACGGTTTGAGATCGGAATATCAGCTTAGTTACTTGTACTTAGAGAATATCATATATATTTTTTAAACATTGAAACGTGATTTTATAACAAATTAGCTTTATACTGTCTATAATTTCGTCTGAAAAAACTATAATTTTTTTGAGTTTTTGTTGTTTTATTTTTAAAAACTTTATAAAAATAAATTTAGAAAACACTTATCTTTCATAAAAGTAAACGTTATAGTAGATAATTTATAACTCAAAAATTGAAGGCATGTCGTTTTCAAATTTTTGAAAAGTGCACTTTTGATGAAATAAACGTACATCTTGAGTCTAAAGTTGATATTTAAATTTTATATTTTTAAAATAATGCCTACACGCACGCATCGGAAATCTGAAAATAAATAAAATAGTATTTTTGCATGACATATAAATAAAATAATAGTAATTTAAAACAATCACTATTAAAAATCACTCAATAGAAACAACAAATATATTTTAGCATATTGAAGCATTTAATCAAATATACAATTTAAATGAGTATATATTATATTTTGAGTAGTGTAGTAATAAAAATAATGTTTATTTTATAATCTTTTAATATTATCGTTTCAAATACTTTAAATAAGTATATGATAGTTTTAATATGAATATAACTCATTAGTACCACTCAAACTAAAAACAATCAGCAATTTCCTCAGGTAGGCAGATCCCAGAACACCTGAGCATGAAACATTCACCTGAGCGTTTATGTTAATTACCAATCTCGTAATTGCACCGGAGATATTCAGTCGAGACCCGCGGAGTGCATCTCTCGCATTTGGACTGCAACAATAGGGAAATTCTTTTGTCGCAGTTTTTTTCAGCCGGCCTTATAATATTTTCAAGGAATATTTTCCTGGTCGCATTTGAAATTTTGAGTATTTGGTATATTTGATGTATTCTTATTGAAATGTTTAATGTTGGGTTTTTTTTTATCGGTACGACGATTTTGCATATATATAAATCAAGATGAAGTTTTTTTAATCTATCAATAATTAAAAAATTTACTCACAGTATAAAAATAAACCTCTTTACATACGGACTTACACGTATATTTCGCCAACCATTTCAATTTTACGCTTTGAATAAAAGAAGAAAAGTTTCAATTCATCATGTCCCACAGTTTCACGTTGCATCTATTAAAATAACGACGACTGGCTCTAATGAATAAAAGTTCTATCATTTTTTTAAATGCACATACGTGCCCCATTCAATAGTGCATATGATGCAATGAATGGAATTTTTCCGCCTAATGTAAAAAACAACATATATCCTGTCAATTAGAAAATTGACGATGTCACTCTCAACCATTCTATCCATTATAGGAATATACCACAGTTATAGGAAGACTCACCTGTTACGTAAAATAATTAATAAATCAAACAAAAACTTTTTACTTTTTTTACTTAGAATCCTGAAACATAAAAAAATGAATTCAGAATTTGTGTCAAACCATGTTTGTCGTTCATGGGATCTTGGGTTCAAATTAAGTCAAATTAAAAAGGTTTATTGTGATTTATCTCTATATATATGAAGCTAAATAATGGAATTAGCAGATAGGTAAGCGGTTTTCAGAGAAAAGACAGAAATACACACCACAGTAGTACTTCTTTCTGATCTCTTCTCAGTTACTTCTTTTTGCGAATTTTTACTCACAGAGAGTAGAATATATCAAACTTAAGATTTAATTGAAAAACGTTTAAGTTAATAGGAACCATAAAAAATGCATATTTACTATACATCAACGAAGTGGATTTTATTTTATTTATTTTAAATGTTTCCTTCTGAACCCTGCTGTGATTGGTATGATATCTATTGAAGTCCCATACAAGTCCCGCGCTGACGAGGGAATAAAGTTTGTTTCCGGTGCAAGCGTACAGTTTTCAATTAAATTCCAGTTGTATGGGCGGCCGTGGAAATTGTAAATACGTTCATAACACAGCTGGGGATTTCCCCGAAGACAGAGGAGATATTACAGTTTTATTGTTTGCAGAAAAGAGTGCATCGAGCTTTTGAAATTATGTAGAAAAGTGCTTGCAGAGTAACCTTTGGTTTTTTGTATGAAAAAATATAACGATGAATTAAAATTGATTGCAGTTGATTTATTAATAACTACAAAATTGAAAACTAATTCAATCGAATTACTATTGCATAAACTACTTAAAAATATAAATAAACGTATGAGATTGCAAGTAAAAGGGCAGATATACAAGTGCTGTATTATATAACATATGTGTCACAAATCATATAAATCAATGCATCAAAGTATCAAGATAAGTTCACAGAAAATGCACTCAAAATTCTAACATACTATAAATATTGATGAGAACTGAAGCAAATGCTGCTTAAGCACATTTATCAAACTTAATTTGCTTTTTCAGGTCACAATGATTAAATATGTGGCGGTCATACAAAGTCATTTCAGCATTGCAACACACTAATAGGATAAAGCCTGAGGTAATCGCGTTGTCTTCAACAATAATGTTGCTGTAACCAAAATTTAGGTGACAGTATTTTCAATCGCGATTTCATAATTTACAACCGCGGGGTAATTAAAAATGCCAAATACTTCGTAACAAAAACAGAATCCAGATTCGCAGGCATCGTTCTGATTATTTAATTAACTAAGTCCTATGGTATAACAATGGACGGTCCTCGGAGCCGAGCGCTGCGGGGATCCTCGAGTGACGTCATGCGAGGCGCCATTGTTCCGAGGACTCCGGACTTAAGGCGATTTCCTCCGCCACTGGCCTGGACCCTCACGGCTGATAGGGAGCCTGGAGCTGCGTTAATGCCCGTGCACCCTCAGCGGTTAAATCGGTTTCAATGTGTAATAATAACCTATTGCACAGTGAGTTCTAATCGGTATTGAAAAAATACTAATTTTAATTTTTTAGTATTTCAGTATATAAAGTATTTATAATTACGTAAATAAAAACGCAAATTCACTAAAAAGATAACATAAATTTAGATGATTTAAACCATTGTTTCCCAAACTATTTTGTCCCGTCGACCCCTTGTCGAGTTTTCCTGTTTTTTGTCGACCCCCTGCCTTGCTAATATTGAATTTTTACAAATTCATCAACTTCAAACATATTTTTGACATCTTATATAGAACATCTCACTTTCATAAGGTTTACTGTACAGTGGGTTTAAAAATGAAACAGTTAAAATACGTGTAAAATTAATTATACCTTCATATTAATTAAAAACACACAAAATGCAAATGCATTCTGAAAATCAATATTTTTGACAGAGAATACTTGGTGGAACTCCATTTTAATATATTAAATAGAATAAAATACATTAATTAAAAATATACAAAATACTTCTACGCTTTAGGGCTTCGATTCGTCACAAAGTACATAGGTACAATCTGTGTTCGGTGCATTATGACATTTACGAAATGTCTAAATATTGGTGATGGGATTAAATGAGATCCACTCTCGTAGACCCCCATTTACAGATCATGGACCCCCAATTTTATTTTTCGCTGTCGTCGACCCCTTGTAGGGCGAAATCGACCCCTGAGGGTCGATATTGACCACTTTGGGAACCTCTGATTTAAACACTTGTTAGCCAGAAAATTAAACGATCACTGTGATTAATGATGCGCGTTTGTAATTACAATTATCAGCAATCTATGTCTTATGACTTGTATCAGAAAAATAGGAATAAGTAACTATCTGATAAGTTAAAAATCCTGAAAATAATATTACCAAATACAGCCATTAGTCGAGGATGAATAAAGCCTATTAAAGCGAGTTGTTTGACGCACAGACGGCCTCGTCTGCAGTGAATTTGGTTATTACGCCGGTAGTTTGGCACAAGATCCGCGCAAAACTCTCTACAAAACCTTATCACTATGGATTGTGAGTAAAGCAAGAAATACTTTTCAACTTTTCTTCTGCCCGCTGGCAGAGCGAATTGCTAATGCACGCCTTAATGGACTTTTTGAAACAATGGTGGAAGCCATTTTGCGCGCGACACTAAAATTATGAAACTGCTATATTTCTTGTGTCAGTTTTTTTTTTGGATCGTACATTTGATTTGTGATTTTCATGATAATATAAATCCAAGAAATCGAACCATCTTATAATAACGGCTTCCAAAACCATCATATGATTTTAAAAATTAAGAAATTTTAAGCTTATTTCGGCGATAACCATTTTAAATATGAGTTATCTAAATTATCCTTGAAGTAATTGTTTCTAAAGACATTTTTAATATTTTTATTTCAGTCATATAAAAGAAAAGGTATTAAATACCTTGAGAATATAACAGTTCTTAAAATTATGAGCTGCAAAAAAATAAAGTATTATATGTTATATGAAGTATTAGTAGTTGTAAAAGAATTCATCTAATAATAAAAATGCTTTATACTGAAATCAGATTTGTAATTTCAAGGATGTTTAGCTAATGGTGTGTCCGAATTCCGATTAGAAACTTTGTATAAAATATCTTAGTACTAGACATTTATACTTTAAGATATTTGCAGATTTTAGTTTTTTAATATATAAGTTAATACCCAGTTTAATTTTGTGCTCATCCGATGTAGAAAACAGTGTTGTAATCAAATATGTATTGCTTTGGAAAAATCCAGCGAGGCTGTGATGCAATTTTGGCGGACCTCAATTTACTTTTTGCCATAATTAAAATGGCAATATTATATTAAGTATAGTTATTCTAAGAATTTTATTTAAAGGTTCCGTAGTGAAATACGCGATAGTGTGCGCGAGTGTATTTGCCTTGCGAAATCAGGGGAACTGACAACTTTCTAGCGGGCTTACATTTCCAAGCGACAGTTGGTTATTGTACAAACATTGTTATTGACAAACGCAAAATAAATTTATACGGTCACCAAATCCGGAATCCATAAATTACGAATTTCAACCAAAACACACACAGGGGCTTCGTATTCCCGCAGCCTCTAACAAAAGCCTTCCGAACGGGAAGCCTCCCGACCAAAAGATAAAAGCTCCCATTTGCAAATACAAGTAATAAACTACGAATGTTACAATGCAGTTTGACGTGAATTACTTAGTTTATTGGCTTTGAACGAACAGTGTACTTGTATAGCTTCATAAATGTACTTATTCTCTTATTTTCTGTTTAATGAAGAGCTTTGATAGATCAATTATTTTTTATTGAATATTAAATGTATTTGGTTTTTTTCAGTTATCCAAAGTGAAAAATCATCATCAATCATCAAACACACTTTTCAACCTAACCTGATCCAAACAGGTTTACTGTATACAATATTATATACACATAAAAGACGAGGAATCTTTTTGTCACAGATTGGAATCAAATCCACACTTATTAAACTATCGCAGCTTGTTCACTTTCAGTGGTGAGAATTTAAATTGTTAAGTTCAAGTGTAAGACCAACGTAACAGAGTATTGCTCAATTTATTATTTGTTTCGTAGAGCTTGGTTATTTTTTTTGTCTTTTTTAAGTTTGCCGGGAAATGTATTTGATTGAATAAAAGCAATTATCAATTTATTACTGATGACAACTTTTTCAATATTTTGAATTAAAAAATGGGTAGAAACTTAGTTCTGTCGCCAGAGCGTGTCTGCTACTCTTTCTTTTATGTCACTCGACAGAGCAACCCTTAATAGAAAATATCCAATCAGAAAAGCTGTTAACGAGCGACAAAAGAATATTTCCAACTACTTGCCTGGAAGAAGTAAAACATTTCAATACTAGAGACTACTGCCATATTTAAATTAAATTTTTAAGTACCAGCGATTTCATTCGTTTTATTAAATAACTGTTTATGGAATTCGGAGTCGTTCTGTTTTATTTAAGTTCTTTGAAATTGTGTTTCTGGTTCCTTCACTTGTAAGTGTACATTAAAAAAAATATTTAATTTCATGAAGCAATTATACTTTCTCGAGTTGAAAGCAATTTTAACATCAAAATATATTACAATTCACGCTTCACTTTTAAAACGGGAAAACAACAATGGCCCTGAAATTTTTACAATAGACTTAAAAGTTGATATTTTCGATAGACAAATGGTTTATGCAACTAGTCAGTGTTAGCCAAAACTCTTAGATTTGAAACCATATCATTTAAACATACGAAATGTATGTTTAAATGATACATTAAAGATTGCTTAAAAAGTCTTTTACGCCTAGTGGTGATAGAATTTATTTTTAACTTTATTACATGTTTTTTTGTAAGAAAACTGCATAAAACGACTCAACCGAGACAGTACATATAATTATACTAACTTTTAATTTACGTCATCTTCCAATATAATCTATTTTTTATATCATATTTAATAGCTTTGAATCAGTTTACGCTGCAAAATTCTCTAAGCCAATTTATGTGTAATACTAAGCAAATACACAAATAAAAAGCAAAAAAAATATACAAAACCGGTCACCAATAAAAATCTGTATGTGGAAAAATCACTCAAGTATTTTACTTATTATTTAAAATATTAAAATGGAATTCCACCAAGTATTACTTGTCAAAAATATTGAATTTCTTAGCGTGCCTATTCTAGCGAAATGATTTGTAAAATAATAGCCGAGAGCTCTTTGATGGTGCAATTTGGTCGGTTGGCGTAATTTGTTGGTCGGTTGTCAGTTGTGTTGCTACGTGTGTAGTGCGCCATAAACTCTGAGGTAAGTGCAACACGTTCATTAGACCCTTCGAGGTGCATGCAGCAGGAACTGCCTTGGGTAATTCGACGAGCCCACACGAGACAATATAGAGCCTCCGAGCTGCCGCGACCCCCGCGTCTGAAACCAATGTCCCCGAACAATAATGCATTTCCATTATCGTTTTCCCATTCCAAAAGGCGGCGGGTCCGCCTGGGTACTCGCGCCGCAAGTTTGTCAAAGGCAACTCTGTGCATGCTGGTTCTTTGTGCAAACCGGAAATGTAATTATCAAGGTAAATGTGATTTTCAGGATGCGACAACGGCCACGCCGATCGTTTGCGTCCTCTTTTTTGCTTGGATTGTAGTGTTGGGGGGAAATAATTAATACTGATCTGTTTGCTGTTAAAAAAAATTCAATACAAATAAGTAAGATTTTAATAATGGCCACGTCGATCGATTGCGTCCTCTTTTTGATTGAACGTCAATCAGATGCGTATTTATTACCCATTACGGGTTTATTATATTGTTACTAATATGATTAGGCACATTAGTTCATACATAGAAGATGATTTAAAGAAACTCCCACTCCCTCAAATCCCACACTTTAGAGAGTTTCTTTAAATCATCTTCTATGTATGAACTAATGTGCCTAATCATATTTACTAATATGAAATATAATAAGCCCGTAATGGGTAATAAATACGCATCTTGATTGACTAATCCATAACATAGACCTAATCATATTAGTAATAAAAACGTTGATACTAAAAAAAAAAATTGTTATCTGTATATAAACAAAATTTTGTTATTGGTGGCTGTTATTAACAATAATATGTTTTCGTGAGGTTGTGTTGCATATATTTTAAGATTTTCTAAATAAAAACCAATGCGACATCCTACCCGAGACAACATCAACAGTTTGCGTCATTTTCAACGCCTCCTTTTGCGAGATTGAATGTTATGAATTACAGAATATGTTCAAGCATCTAAATATTTATTAATTTAAAAAAAATAGAATATGAAAGTGCCACCAAAGCATGAATAAATAAACCTGGAAAAATAAATTTACTATTTGATTTATATAATATTTAAATGTGATATATGTACTAGAAATAGTAGTGTTTATGGCAATCTGATTAGCTTTTGTCTCGATAATAATAATTTAAAGAAATTAACGATGTCCACTTCATATACTATACTGGTATTTAAAGTCAAGGTGTAAAGAGCAACAACCGACTAATGTAATAAAATATATTCTTATCAGAGTATACACGAAGCAGGAAGATTATACTCAAGGTCTCGCCATACATTCAACCAGCTAATCTTCTTAGTAAACTCAGTATTTTTCTCAGGTAGACTATGCAATTTTAAATATAAAGTGCTTAGTTTATTTTTTTATATAATTAAATTTTATATTCTCAAAGTTACAGGTAAGTTTTATGAATTTAATATTAATGACAGAAATGGTGTAAAAATAATGTTTTGTGTCTAATCAAAACATACAATTTTACATTTATAGTTTTTAATGACTTGGTGAATCTCATTTTTTTTTGTAAATTGTATTGATATTATCAAATATTTTATTAAAGTTATCATTACTTGCTTATAAAAATAAAATTTATGGTCCATAGAAAATGGATGGTTTAACAATCTTGCATTATGCAAGAATAAGAAAAAAAAAAAAAAAAAAGAATCTAATTGTAAAAACAATAAAAATAATTATGACAGTGAAAAATCCTGATTATGAGCTAAGATTTTTGTTTAATAAATATGAAGTATAAAAATGCACGTGTTTACCAACAAAATCATAAATATCTAAATCACTTCCATCTATTCTATTTTTATTTTTTGAGTTGAATGGTTGAACATCACGACGGTTTTATCGTACAATATTTACTTTAAATTAAACCAAGATTATTGTACTTGAAAAAAAAAACAGTCTAGATAAAATATTCTCATTAGAAGGTTACTACTTATAAATATACTATAAATGTAGAAAATTACAGCAAATGTTGGTAGTTCCATTACTAAAACAGTGACTCGCAACAGTAATGTTGGATTCGATAATGCTACTTTTAATCACATATGTTGTGATTTCTTGCTATGCAGGTATTATATATACCAATATATAACAATGTCTACTTCGTTCAAAAATAGTCATTCCTGTGGTTTTTTTTCAGTAATTATACACGCCGAACAAAAGCAGCAACTGAATGACCCAAACTGGGTTCTGTTTCCTGACGGAGATGGTGTCCTGCACAACGTTTCCTTAAAAGAAGAAGCTGCTAATTACATCGATTTTTTTCCGAATGATTTTGGAACGGTTGAATTTAGGCTTTATACAAGGTGACTAAGATAATACAACTGAAAGAATCGGGATTCGAAGCCTTCAGCGACCTGGAACCTTTATTGTTCCAAAAACTAAAGTCCTGCAATATATTTAAGAATTGATATAGTTCTATTTTAAATATTGACTTTAATTGAAATGTTAATTATTTCATAGACATAATCTAGATGATTTTCAACTGATAGACGTATCTAATTTTCGCAATACGTATTTCAATCCACTGGTAGACACTCGCATCATTATCCACGGCTGGGCCAGCAACGCGGACACTCGCTTCAACTCTCAGTTTAAATATTGTAAGTCCAATATATACATTTTTATTTTAAGAGTATTTATTCACTAGGGAGCTATTATATTGTATGTGTTTATCACAGCCTATCTGGCAAAGTGGGATGCGAACGTCATAGTGGTGGATTGGGGAGGACTCGCCAGCCAGTTCTACCTGTACGCGCGGGCAGGGCTGGACGCGGTGGCCGTCGAGGTGGCCATGTTGTTGGACGCCATTGCTGCGGGGAGAGGCGACTCCCTGGGGAAGTTCCACATCGTCGGGCACAGCCTTGGAGCCCACGTCGCCGGCCTAGTGGGCAAGAGGGTCACCGTCGTGAGAATTGCCTCCATCGTGGGTAAGGAACTTAAAAAAAAAAGTATAAAGCCTTCTACACACCCTACAAAAAATATCCAAAATTAAGAGACGCTATTGGATTATTATACCACGGGTTCTTTCACATACATAAATATAATTTTTTTTTTTAATATTTTAAAGGCTTGGATCCTGCAATGCCGCTGTTCCAAAAGACAGACCCGTCGATGCGCCTGGATCTCGGAGACGCCGACTACGTGGAGGTCATGCACACCAGCACGCTTGGGATGCGCGAGCCCATCGGCCACACCGATTTCTACCCCAACGGAGGGGTGAGGCAGCCCGGCTGCGGCCTTGAACTGGTTGGGGGATGCTCCCACGTCAGGTCCTTGAGCCTCTACGAGGAGTCCATCTGGAGCGCGCGAGGCTTCTGGGCCATCCAGTGCACCAGCTTTGAGGCTTTGAAAGCGGGACGCTGTTTTAATAGTGGAATTTACATGAAAATGGGAGAGCCTACACCGAAGCCTTGGTACGTATTTTTTTTCAGGAAATTATTTATATATAAATGAGAAGGAAAAAAATGCCTTACTTTTTATATTTTTTAAACGTTTTATTTATAGATAATGATTAAGTACATTTTTTCAAATATTGAAAATTGATTAAAGAAACTCTTAGAAACCCACACAATTCCCACACGAATCACGATGATATTTGTCTAAGAGTTTCTTTAATCAATTTTTTAATATTTGAAAAAATGTACTTAATCTTGTTGAGGGACAAGGCATTTGAATGGTGAAGATCCATTATTATAATTATTATTATAAAAAGTAACTTTTGTATTTTTGTCTTCACTTTTGAGTTTATTGAAATTATTTGCATAACTAGTTTCGACCCAATGACTGGGTCATCATCGGATGCATGACTAAACTCAAACTGCATCTGATGATGACCCGGTCAATGGGTCAAAACTAGTTATGCAAATAAATTCAATAAACTCAAAAGTGAATACAAAAATACAATGTTACTTTTTATAATTATAATTATGTACTTAATCATTATCAATCAATCAAACCTGTATAGGCAAAATCGTACTTCCTGTGAGACGGTCTTCACAAAAATCAATAATATGTTTTATTTTTATATTTTCTATAAATGTATTAAATATTGTATTTAAATGCCGCAATGTGTTTATAGCTATGATTTATTACACATTGCATACAACGCATTGATCCAATACGCACATTTGAACATATTTATTTTTTTAGGATACGCGGAGTTTACTGGTTGCAAACGGCGAGAGAGACTCCTTTTTCTCAAGTATGAAACCAAGAACTTTGCACTCACTTTTGATAATATATTTTTTTAATTTTGTTACAGTTCTTAAATAAATTATTAATTATGTTAATTGAATGTTTAATTGTTGATTTATTAATTATATATTTACAAAAAAATCTGCTTTTCAATAGTATGTAAGTTGAGGCTAAAACTCCTAGCGCTACAACTACAATGTAATTTTGTTCATTTCAATTTGTCACCCACCGAAGTTGTGTTTCACTTAGACATTGACGAGCGGCACGCCTCGGAGAAATTAACCAAAGAGGTCGTGTATACGATAAATCTATCAGTTAAATACCTTATCGGATTCAAATAGTTAGCGTAGTAAATTTAATTAAACGCAGATTAATTTTGTGTGTTCCCCAACAGAATATTTTTATTAATATCAAAATAATGTTCAGTGGTGTTCCCATTTTTATTTTTTACTATTTTTGCAAACGTGCTAGGTTGGCTCAAATCAAATCAAATTTAAATCAAAATTAATGAATGTAAGACTTAAGAGTTTAGATCAGAGGTTCCCAAAGTGGTCAATATCGACCCCCAGTCAAGGTGCAGTTTAGTAAGGGATATTAGCAATTTTGGCTTCAGAGAGACATACCTGCTATTTATCCTGCATTATGGACTATTGCAAGAAGATTTTTGATAGCTTTTCGATCTTCATTCCTCGTGAAAAGGGGTTTCAGTGCGGTTGCCATTCTTCTTAAAAAAAATAAATAGATTATAAATCACTGGGCGATGAGATTTAAAGTTAAATCTGACTTATTTAAAGCCAAATATTGAAAAATTGCTATCAAAGCATCAGACCCAGAAATATTGATTTTTTTAGTGAAAAATTCAATATTAGCAAGGCAGGGGGTCCACGAGAAACAGGAAAACTCGACAAGGGGTCGACGAGACAAAAAGTTTATGAACCTCTGCTATAGATTGTCTCTCAATAAAATGTTGTATGTTATACATAAAACATTTCGCCTTTTTCGTTTATTTTTGTCTTGTTTTCAAAGTTGGTGGAATTTTTCAAAATAATTTTCTTACCTGAAAAATGAAGTATATTGATATAAACTTTAAAAACATCACATATGTTATGTCAAAACTTGAACAGATAAAGCATCAAAACGTATGTAACTGTCTCAGTGTATTATCGTCCCTTCTGCGTTCACCCCAATATCCAGCCGCAGGTTTGCATGCCAATAAGGCTCTCGCTGCACCCCAGACAACCGGGCTTCCTCCCCCTTTGAGTGTCTTCTTCTATTTTGTCAGTTTACATTTGTCAAGCCATGTTGGCGGGGGAGCCCAACAAACTTTGTTGTCTTAACTGTTGTATAGGGGCGGGTGTACGAAATGCGCGCTTGGATCGGATTCTTAGTCTAAGTATCTTGCGTAAACCCACACTAAGTATATACATTAAACGTGGTTTAGTGGATATTTTTTCATGGGTAGAATCTGATGAAGCACAGTCTCAATTTAATTTTTCAAATAAATTTATAATTTTATTCAAACTCAAGTTGTCGAGTACTGTAAAAAAATATGTTTAAATTTCTCAAGGATTAGATCAATTTCAAATTGCAAAATTGCATCAAAATTCCTCGAAAAAATTATTGATCACCCTGCAAGGCTGTCCTGTGATATTTGAAAACTAAGTTACTTAGCCATTATAACTGATCGAGAATATGAATCTTTATAGGCAAGTGTAATATATATTTTGTGGTAGATAATTGGTGTATTGCATGCAAATATTCTTGATTTTAGTAAGGTAGGAATGCTGCTCTGGACAATTTTACTTACTACCTACACTAAAATTTCAACTACATTTCTCACTAATACAGATTTATTTTTTAAATAATGGAGATTTTTAAAGTTTTAGTGAATAATCATTGTTTAATTTATGTGAAAAATCTAATTGCTCAAATTTCTTATAACTTGTGTCTTTGGCGCACGTAAATACTGATTATTCGCTGTGTCAATGCAACTCCTTACAACTCGGCTAGCCGAAATATTTCGAACAAGCTAATAAGAGAACAAGGTTAATTATATCTCACTCGAGCTAGAGCTCAAGATATTGCGTGAACTTTAATACAAAAGCAAAAGTAACTCTGTATGAGGAGAAGGCTTTCATAGAGGAGAGCGTGTTTCAGGAGATCTAAAGGGCACCTGCTTTAGTAACTGCAGTAGTTATATTGTTTTCGAAGCATTTTAATCATAATGAAATTAGGAAAAAGTAAAAGTTAAAATAACTTGTGTTGTTTAAAAAAGTTATAAATAGAACGAACAATTTATGAATACCAAAATGACTAGAGGATTGCAATATTTCTAAGCGCTTTCTCCTTTCTAAGACTACTGCAGAGATCTTGTTACTACGTAATAAATTTAATGGTCATGATACAGAACAATATTTTCATATAACGTAAGGCTTATTTTTGAATAATACCTCTTTTGATGTAAGTTTTAAATGATTTCCGTGTGCATAGTAAATATATATCTGAATACAGATTTGCTAGCGAAAACAATCAGCTTGCGACCATCTTAATGAATAAAGTGGTTTAACAGTCTTCTCGTTTAAACCACATAAAGTCTTTCGCTCACGGAGTTATGTTCTGTTTAAAAAATATTATTTTACTTTTATCAAATATTAAATTATGATTTTGTAAACAACAAAAAATTATAGCGATACATATTAATTTTCAAATTGAAATTAAATCTGTGCTTTTCACTGCCCGGTTACTGAAGAAAATTTTGTATAAATTGCGAAATGTTTCAAAGTGGTTCCGCGGAACAAAAGCTGATATTCCTCTTTGTGTGGATACTACCTGAAAACTCTCAGCTTTAGATAATCAGTTTATTTTATACCGAGTGCTATTACTCAAGTTGTTTACGGAATTCAAACAAATTGTTTTATCGAGATATTTGCGTCACTCGATGTAGGTAAGACAAAGCATTTGTTTTCTCGACTAACTTTCCAAACGCGCATCAGGAATTCCTTACAAGTCCTGGAAAAATTTGTTATGTTTGAACTTTAAAACTATGGATATTCAACATATTTTATCTATGAAACTTAATGAATAAACAATATAATAAAATTTTATGCAGGTAAAAAGGAGAATTGAATAGTGCAATATTACTTAAAAATTAATAAAAATACACTCATCACCACGTAGATCGATCATTCGCAATAAAAATATGTAGTGAAGACATTGTGGAAGGCCTTAAAGGACTTATTAACTGAAAAAGTCTGACTGGTTTTTGAATGTAGGCGAAATAAAGATCTCTTACCTGAATTAGTACTATCTGAATTAACTATACTTATTTACAAGCGCAACGTTCACAACTCAATCAGTATAATGTCGATAAAAATAAACAATTTCCTAAGTCAAGTTTACTGCGGTCATATGCACTGAACGATCCTAACTGCTTAGTAATGGGCAATCTTCACATTTTATACCGAAACGGTCTTTATTAATAATAAACTTGTATTTTAATTAAAAATCTCCCACACATTTTATAGCCCAATAGCATCAACCGCACCCAGAAAGAAGTTTATTATATTTTTAACGAACCGCTTGGCACTTTTGGGTTTATGTTCCACGACCCCCCAAACTACGGCTCGCGGCAAACGTATCCGCTGTGTAATTTAGGATATTAATTAAATGAAATATAAACATCAAATATACCAAAGTTAAACATAACTGAAATTATGTCAAGAGCTTTAAAAGCCGTGAAAAGCTGAAAGGGGACATTTTGTTGAAGATTGACGGTAAACGTTATATAACTCAAGTAATTTTTCACCATATGATTTCCATTTTTTCATGAAATTATGCCTCTAATGTGAGTTTCTTATTACATGTCTAATATTTTAAAACAGCTCGTAAAATTTCTTCTATTCTTGTGAAATAATTTTTTTTTTTAATAAACTTAATTTTTCCCATCATTTTGAAGTTATTTATACTGTCGGTAATTTAAGAATTCAAATTCAAAATATGAACTTAAACGAATATTTTTGTCTTTCAGTACTTTTAATCGATCGGAAATTCATATTTAACTTGTCTATCGTGGTTTTTTTAACTTTAAGAAAAACGATGGGTTAGGTTAAGGTCTTGCCACCGATTTAAAAAGTGAAGCTTATAAATTTGTAATTTTTATCGTTAATTTTGTGTTAATTATAAATATGGAAAAAAATTTAAAAAAAAACAACTAAAAATTAATAGAATGGTCTGATGATATCCCAAAGGGTGCAATTTCAGTGGTGGCCCTGAATCGGAAATTCATATTTAACTTGTCTATCGTATCGTGTTTTTTTTTACTTTAAGAAAAACGATGGGTTAGGTTAAGGTCTTGCCACCGATTTTAAAGGTGAAGATAATAAATTTGTAATTTTTATCGTTAATTTTGTGTTAATAATAAATGTGGAATTTAAAAAAAAAAAAAAAACAACTAAAAGTTAATAGAATGGTCTGATGATATCCCAAAGGGTGCAATTTCAGTGGTGGGCCTGCGGTTCCACGCTACTACCCCACCTGTCGCAGGTGTTAACGACTCCGAGGATCCAGTTCCTTGGGGCGCCTCAGCCTTCACTTTACAATGTCAACCGCTGTAAACTTACAAGACTCGCAAAGGTCGCTTTACGCCCACTTTTACAATGCAGTAACGGCGCAATGAACCTGCGGTCGCGAAGACTGGGATCACCTGTAAAACGTGATGATTATTATGTCGGAAAATAATACGACAAAGTAATTTACCTAAAAGAAATTTTAACCGCATTTAACGCCTTTAAATCAGTGGCGTACAACCATAAAAAAAACATTATATATAATTTTAAATAATAAAAAATAAACGTATCATAAATTATATATTACAAAGTATTAAACATCGTCACTACAAAATTTTCCGTAGTTTATTTGATGAGACTGTAAATAACACAAGTAAAAGTATGAAAATATCTTGTTTTGTCTTCAACATAGAAATCATTCTGTTTTCGCCAGATTGACACCATAAATTCAAAGAATAGTTAATTAATTGAAAAATTTTAATTTCCAGTAAAATCAAAAAATTTCTGGTGAGATAAATATCCATTTTTTTATATTAAAATGATATATTTTATACTCGCCAACGGAACTGGATTTTCGGCGCATTTTCAAACCTTGAAAGACTTTTTATGTATAAAATTTAATAATATTTAGCTACTCCCACGGGAATATCACTTCTGGGGAGTTTTATGTTATTTTAATCAAATTTTAAGGCTTTGTCCACAGCGTCCCTGGAATTCTATACTGCAGGTCTACTCGTGACAAGAGAAATTAAAATAACCTTAAGATCGGTTTTTCGAGTGAATGGCTACAGATTTTTAAACATTTTCACAGTGAGTTAGATGAAAATTAATATCGACGTCATAAATAATATTTATATATCTATATAAATAGATATATACATTTGTGTGTATAGGTATATAAACTTAATAATTTTACATATAGAGTTCTTCGAAGCGAAGTTAAGCGTGCGGAGGGATTAAATTAATTTGAAGGCTGTCAGTGACTTGGCAAGTTTATTTACTCAAGTAACATCCGTGGTAATTTCCGGTATTAGAAGTTATAATAATATGGCAGTGGCGTAATTTCCCATCAAACCCTAAGCCCCACAATGCAAATATGGAGCGTTTGGTTTTATAACCAAATATTTACTTCAGGCATTACTGGCGGTGAATATTAAAACTTGGCATGTCAATGTGCGCAAATCAAAAGGATAAACCAAGAATATATTTTTATTTACTTATCAAATTGATTATGTATTTTAGTTTCGTTAGTAAATACTACTTATTAAAACACATCTAATTAACTGTCACCCTACTATTGCTGGGAGCAACTAAAATCAAATGCGACTTCTTAGGCAAATAAAAATAATTAAAAAAACATTATTTTTATTTTGTATGTACAAACATTATTTGTATGGGATTAAAAAATTCTACTCCATCTTGAAAAATCTAAACTGAAGCAAACACAAAATATCAATTTAGGGAAAGCATTCACGGTATCATTTTTAAATATATACAACATGAAAATCTCTATAGTTTTTTTTATTTAAACTTGATATTGAACAGTGAAATGAAAAATTAGGCCATTCTACAAAACGTGAATTAATATTAAAACTTTAATAACCTACCTAAATACTTTATTAATGTTATGCATAATAAAACAATTTATAAAAGAAAGCAGGGCCTTTTTTGTATCTCTGAAAAAATTTAAAATATATATTATTTATAGTTTGTGGCTTTGATCGTAAAAAAGTTCTTCAAATATTTAATTTTATTAATATTAAAACCGCAATATCAAATTAAAAATATTTAAGAATTTTTTGCGTAATACGTATTTTTCGCAGTTTCTTGATTATTATAAAAATGTGTCTCAAAAAAACAAAAAAAAGTCTATCGTAACTACGTAGCTATAATATTGTTTCCAAAGTGGTTGAGATATTCTTGATATCTTCTATGCTATACGTATATAATGCCAAAAAGTTAGATAAAGTCTTACTAACTAACGTTAAAGCAAAAAATTAACATTTGATCCCGGCATTCCTACCCAACTCGCGTATTTAGATAAAAAGCGTGCTGGATCCAGACACAGAAAATTCATATTAAGCCGAGCCACCCCCAGCGTTCTTAGTAATCCGGGGGATGTAGCTTAAATCCGACCAATTTGAAACTGAGGCAGGGGAGGGTTTTCAGTCATGACTAACGTATGGCGAGGGTGGCAGGCCGGACAGGGTGGCAAATTACAATATCGCCTGAATTACATGGCAGTTCTGAAATTATGTTTTATCATTTGTGTTGCCCACGATTCAATTTTTTTTTTCACTTTTATTTTGTAAAGATTATTGAACTATAAACTTAAGAAATATGAACAATACTTTAACTTTTTAAAAAATATATTAGGTAAAAAGCATCACACCCAGTTTGAATTATTTTTGACACTCAAAAGTAATATAATTTTTCTAATATATTTTATTATCCATAAATATTTTTAAAAAACACGTGGTTCTGGTGGTTAATTACTCTTTTAACACGCATTTTAATCAATTAATATATATTATTATAATATTATAATATATTATGATATATGTTTGCAAAGGGTTTACAACCTCAAAAATTAGTATTTTATTAGTTATATAAATTTTTAGTTGGACTAAATAATATGTTTATCAATGTCTAAATTCAGGTTTGATTAAACATAAACTTTCTAAGGTATAGAAAAATCATTAAAATATGTTCAATCGTGTTATTTGTATGGTTTCATTTAAAAATATAATTATTAACCGCTTATTACAATTTTCAGAATGAGAAAATTAGTAAATAGCTCAACACAACATATGTGCAGACACGTTTTATTTACTATCTTGTTTTTTTATGGTCATTGACACAGCCATTATTTGATTATCGATATGTAGCCATGTGGTTTAAACTAAATGACACAAATCACAACCTTAATAAATTTTATAGAACCATTACATGTATATATAATATTTTTGAGTAAAATACATGAGAAATTCAATATTTTTGACAGAGAATACTTAGTGGAATTCGATTTTAATATTTTTGAATAAAATACTTGAGTGTACAGCACACTTGAGCACAAAATGAGGAAAATCACTCAAGTATTTTATTCAAAAATATTAATATACTTGAGTGATTTTTCACATGTTCGTTTTTATTTGTGACCGGTTTCGCCAACCTTTCACGTTAGCATTATCAAACAGAGTCACATATATATATATAAGGTAAAGTATTACAATTAAATTCGGATGTCTTCCGCTCGTAGCAATAAACGTTCAAATTTGTAAATATATTTTTTTAAATTGTTCACTCGTTTTTAAGGCGGAAGTATAGTATAGTGGTTTAGTTTTATCTTTTTTTTCATTACAGACGTGTCATCTGATCGAGGCTTGTTTATTAGCAGGGAGGTTCTGCAAACAAAGCCGCACAGTCGTGAACTGAAAGGGTCGCATCGATAAGGGAAGGTGGCGGAGGTAATCAAAGATCTCCGCTCTATTGCAGCCGTTTATTTGCGCTCCTTCAGGATTCTCGAGACTCGCTTTCTTATTTTCCCGTCCGCGTGCAAATACCGCAGATAAAATCTTGTTTGACCTGTTTTGAGATCTTCCTTTGACTCTCCGAGTGTGTGAATTTAACCACCCCTACAGGATTTCTTGAAACTGTAAAAGACGTGATTTTTGTGAATTCTGATATGAGTTTACTATCGAAAAAACCTTAGGTTGTTTTATTTTATCTGCACAACTATGGAACGTAGACATATAATATAAAAAAAGTTTATATTTATAGGTGTTTATGCAACGTTGAAAAATATTTTAACTATATACTTTATTTTCACGTTTTATAATGAAACTAAATATATATTGTGGAGTATTATTGTCATCAGTCTGAATCACATAGAATAAAAGATGAAGCAATTTTACAAATAAATTGATTGTTTTATTGTAAAATTTAAAAAAAGGCGAATTCGTGTCATTTTTGGGTAAAAAATACGGTTTTATTTTGTATTTTTCAATAAAAAAGTACAATTACCAAAATCTGAGATCAATGCAGTAATGCTTAAATTATTTATAAAAATACATCGATTTGGTTTCCGAATATTATTATTTTTTCTGTTGTTTTGTGCACTGACTTGTCTATGATATTTTTTTAATTTTATATTAAAGCCATATTAGACGTTTACTTTATTTCTGGCTGCATAAAAATAAACTGGTGATTTTGTACATTATATTTATTGATATTTGGTGGACATTTCATTCACTTTTGCTTACAATCAGAAATAGTTATTTAATCTTCTAAATAATTTGCTAATAGATTATCGTATAAAGCGGTACGCAGGTACATTGGATGCGAGATGCACAGTAGTCAGTACCTCTATGGCAGTAACGATATTGCTTGGCTTGGAGGCTTCTGTAGGATCGTACCTTTGAGCTGACTAATGTCAAGCTTAGATGAGGAGGTCGAGGCATGGCTCGGACTCGGTAAATAAGGGATGAAGTGACAGATAGAGGTTTCAAAGCTGGAGATTAATTAATAGAAATACTGCACAAACACACAGGTGTACAATATAACAGCAAGGCTTTCATATTTGGCTAAATTAAGGGAAATTCAGTACAAAAATATTTCTAATGCCTTTTTTGATTGGTGATTTAAGTCGTCGGTAATATATCTATATTTTCAATATTTTTTTGTTTTGCTCGCAAAAAAAATGGAAAGCGTATATTTTCTACGTATAACACATTTAATAAACTCGCCTGCTTGCATAGCCCTAAGAACTATTATTTTGATTGATAATATTTATTTAAATATCAGAAAGAATATATATTCGTTTTAAAATTTGAATTAAAAGAAACCTACGTAGTAGTTAAAGACAACTGCTTTTTTATGTTTAGTTGTAAAACGAACCACACACTGCAGGTACTACGGGGTTTAAATTAGCATTTTCTTGTTAAATGAGTACTCGAGGGTTGGGTCGCTTACTACGCTGCTCTAATAAAGCAATGGTTCTTTACATTCTGTAATACTTTTTACGAGTACTTTACCTTCACCTCCGGGACTGAAGTGTCGACATTAATATAAGGTGCAGGAAGCTGAGAGTTGTAAGTGCCGTCCTTAAGTTAGGGGCGGCTACCTGAAGGGATGGGCACAGGGGGTTGTCATTTTGGTGAGTAACTATCGATCAACTAGATAATTAATTAACAATTTCTTCGCTCCAGGCATTAGTTAAACTGGATTGAACTATATATCAGTATTACGGATTTGATGAGTTCAGTAACCAATCATAAAGTCTAAAAAAAAGGTAATAATCACGTGCTTTCATATTTTGCGGATATAGTGAATTTAAATAAACTGAATGAAGAAAAGTAAATATAAATGTGCCAATAAATAAATTTAAGTTGATTTAAATAAAATAAAATAAAATACAAATTTGACAAAAATCATTGTTTGTTATTTAGCAACCAAAGTAGAAAGAAAATATTAAAAACGTTTTTGTTTTTCAATTTTGGGTAAGCAAAACTAGTTCCTGAAAATAGCTCCAATACCAAAACTAAAACGTCGGAAAAATAAATTTGAGATCAAAACGCACTACAACACCCAAGAACAAAGTAAATCTAAAAAAAAATGGTTGCCAAAACCTAGGATTATATTTAAAACAGGTTGATTTTATTGTTTGTTTGAAACCACATATTTTACATCTTGAATTACAATTAAAACTTGCATTGTTAGGCGATATACATTTCCATTTGAAATTTTATACAGAGGGTTATTGAATTAATTATTCGTTATTATATATGTAAAAAATACGAGAAAGCTTAACAAATTGAAGATTTTTCCATTTATTGATATTGCTAGTAACGCTGTTATATATAACATCAATAAAATTTAGAAGGGTTCTTTTATGTTTGCTCAACCAGCGGGAGACATCTTAGCTTAAACAATCTTAGAAGGTAATATATATTTACACTTCTGAGAGTAAAATCAATAATAAAACCACACACACATGAATAGTGAATTGACAATGGAATTGCGATTATTTTTGTCTGTGAGTACTTTCGCCCTTCAAGAGCTACTTTTGACGAGTTGCAAGCTCATTTAACAACTTTTTATAAATGTATTCTTGCAGCTAGTCCATAGCACTTAAATTCGAATGTAATCGTTATTAATATTTGTGGTTTGAATATGAACTTTAATTGCATGCATTTAACTTTATTTTGATTTCTTCGGAGTGCTCTTCTTACAAAATAGAATAATATATCAAACGCTTATTTATCAAAGAAGACTGGTGATCATCTCAATGAACATTTAATTATAGTGGGACAGTCTATTTTGTGGATTGAACGTCAATCAAGTGCGTTTTAATTACCTATACATGCTTATATTACACGCTAATTTAATTAGGTTCATTAGGTAACATTAGTTCGTGTGTACTCGTAGATTATGATTGTTAAAAATTCTCGATTACAGAGGTGACTTATTAGTACAAGAGTCAGTACGCCGGCCATGTAAGCTTGCAGATGTAGGTTCAAATCCTACACAAGTCACGGTAATATTTTTCTGAGAGTTTCTTTGAATCATTTTCAATAAGTGAAAAAATATGCCTAATCATATTAGTAAGTATATATATAGTCCGCGTCTTGGCTTAATGTTAGACCGGTGACTCTGAATTTTAAGAGTACCGTCTTTGTAGTCGAATCTCAAACTGATGTAACTAGGACGCTTGTTTTTGTTTGGTTGCATAAATGCCCCTTAAAAAAAATCTTTAGATTCCAACGTTTTGAAATCCTTGAAATATTTAATATATCTGCCTCCCGGCGAGGGCTCAGTCCACCCCGGGGGCGGCGTGAAATAAACTCCGGGGATTAGAACACTTATTACAGAGTCTGCGGCCACGGAGAGCCGAGGCTTTCATTATGCTCCTGGCACGGAGAGCGATCGTCCTGTCCGAACTTCCTCCGGTCCTGGAGCTGGCGAGCACCGAGTCCGAGCCGTCCTCGGCCTTGATTGAAAGTTGCCCTTCCGAGGGGAAAAAGTAATTTGTTGTAATTATATTAAACCAGATTATTGTAATTCAAGTCATTATGATTTGAATATTCTCAAGGAATGCACAAACTGCTTATTAAGTGGATTACGCGGCCAACATTATTGCTTATATTATGATTGCGTTTGAACTAATAAAGGAACGTGTAAAAAAATATTTATCAAACTGAGTCACGCATAATGTCAACGTGAAAGGAAGGTGAAACCGGGCACTAATAAAAATGAACACGTGGAAACATCACTCAAGCATTTTATTTAAAATATGATTATTTAAAGCTAAATACTTTATAAAAATATGTTAAACACAGGAATGAAATAAATAAATTTCGACGATACGCAGCCAGGTATTTTTATTATTTCCACCTTTAAATAATTAATCAAAACAATTTTTTTTAAATTATTTGATGCTTTGGTAATGTTAATGCTGTAGTATATAATGAAGTAATTTTGTTTTCTTATGAGATACTTAGAATTATTTTGAAGCCTGCTTATTTAATGGATACAAATACGAACGTTCATATAATTAATTATTAAACTACATTTAACATTAAATATAAAATAAATTCAAATGGTATTAAAAAAATACATATAAATAAACCCAAAAAATTATAAAACAACATTTCATCTAAAAAGAGTTTTTAAATTATTTAAATGGAAAAAAAAGATGTTTGAACTGTTTTCAGAATCACATAGCTTTTCATTTGTGTTTTTTACTTTTGAATGTTATATGTAAATAAAGTATTGATTTTATACAAAAATATTCATAAAACTGGTTATTATTACTTTATTTATTTTTAAAAAAATTTAAATAGTATACACAAAGGCACTTATTCAATTTTCATTCTCGAATGAATTTCTGCTAATAATTTAACTTTCAAAATATTAAATCTAAATTAATTTATAAATCGGTCCTGCCAATCCGCCCCCATCTCAAGATGTATATTAAACGTTCACACTGTGAACACTGATATGCTAGTACCCAGTATCTACAGTCAAGTAGGGTTATGAACACCCCTTGAGATTTCATTGAAGGGAAGGGTAGCAAGGCGATCGGAGCTCCCCACTCCAGAAGGGTGTGATTAAAATACAAATTTTCCCTTGCGGAGAGGGGCGTCATTTCATATCACGGCTTCAGATCATCTATTTCCATTTTCTAAGCAAATAATAACACGCCGGATGAAAACTCCTTCGTAGAATTTAGAGTGTTTTTTGTATTTAAGTTTCGACTTAGACGCGATGGGGTTTAAGTAAAAGGCAAAATATCGACTTTATTACTAACTATACTCAGTAAAAACGCCTGATTTTTTATGCACATTTATTAAATGTATTTTTAATTTATTATGCAAAGTACACCAGCATATAACAACACAGTTCTAAGTTACAGAATACGTATTCAAGATAATGAATATGCTATATATAAAAAGAAGCAACCAAAAGAAAAAAAACGTGTAAAGCCTCACACACTTTATTTTCTAGAAAATAGCTTAAGATATATGAGAAACAATGATAATTCTAGTATAACGATAAAATTTGCTGTCGTAGGTCGCGCAATATGTAGAAGGAACAAGCAAGGCACTTAGTTTGCAACAAAGCCTTTTCAATGCAATTTCAGCAAATCATTATTTGTGTCGTAGACCATTACACTCCTGCAGCTTTTCAGTAATAAAAGTTAAAGAATGACCGCAACAACTGGGTATGTCACATTTAAAAATATTTTTACTCGAAAAAGGTTATAAACACTGATTAAAACATGGATTTATATAGTAAATTGACGTTTGGAAATTAGTTATATATTTAAAATATACAAGATGTTAATCTCAAAAAAATACATAAAATTATTTTTAAAAAAACCATTCTTCTCTAGTTTAATGATAATTGATAAAAAAATAAGTAAAAAAATATATTGAAGCGTATACCTATCAAAATCAGTTCCATAAAAAAATTCAGAGTTTCGAAGAATGAGTAAAATCTACAGGTTTGTAGACGTATTTTACGGGTCTTTAGATATAATACATAGTGTCTATCTAAAACTTCATGGCTCACTTGGATAACTTTCACGAAATCCAATAAAAACGCAGGAACTATTTCTAGGAAACATATCTTCTCAAAATTTACTAGAGTATTTTAAAGTACACAAAGTTACTCTTTCAATATTGAATTTCGAAATAAAGTGACAATTTATAATATAACTTCGGTTGTAAATTATATTTTAACCGGTTATTTGTATACTAGTTAAGTTTTGTGTTCGCAAGTCTTTGCAGTTTTAAGCGAGTCATTCATTTATTTATATAAAAACGAGTCAGCAAAATGTACAAAAGTTGTCGTGACGTCTTCTTTCCGGCACAGAGCATAAGCTTTTAAATATGTGAAAACTGTAAATACGCCACTAACGATAACTGTATTTGAAAATAAAAACCAAATACCGATCGAAACATCTGAAAGTAAATAGAGACCTCAAGAATAACGATAATTCCTAAGTAACGTTGCAAGAGCTCAGCGGGGGTTGTTCGCTTTTACGATGCGTTATCGACTCGTATTTAATTTCAGGAGCCGGCGAGTGAAGCGATTCCCTCCCCTAACGGCCGCTGAGGTATTATTTCAGCGAATGTACGACACATACAGCAAATTCTTATTTTTACGACCGCTGCGAATTGTAAAGTGTCGAGAAGTGTTTGCTGTGCTGTAGCGCAGGGTGATTTTATTGCACGCTTGTATGAAATAAAATTTAATCAATATTTTGACTGTGGTGCATAAGAACCGCATTCAAATCTTAATAAAATTATAGTTCTACCATGACTAGTATCGACTTGGTCATCATCAGATGCAGAACAAAATTGTGTCTGATGATGACCAAGTCTGTCGGTCGAAACTAGTCATGCTGAAACTATAATAAACTCAACGCGAAGAAAGTATAAAAAGTTACCCATATCATTAATAAAAAATGGATCTTCACCAATCAAATGCCTCAAATCAAACTCAACAAGAGTAAATATTTTGTTTAAATTTTATTTCAACTTGAAATAATTTATACAAAACAACGGATCAACCTCTTCTCGCTAAGATTTTCTTAGTATTATTTCTAAAAAAATAGGTATTCAAAAGACTGCTTTATAATAGCTTGGCGATTCAGTAAATAAACGTCTATGTCCTTGCATTCAAATATAAGCAAGCCAATAACTTTTTTACTTTCTCAAATAGTATATAAGATAAAAAAGAAAAATTTCTTAATAAATGCAGATTACTGTCATTTTAATTTTAATTTTTTTAAAATTGATTGATTTTTAAATTCCTTAAAATTGATCGAACAGCCATTTGTTTAGAATAAAATTAAATTAACAAAACCAGTTCTAATGTATTAAAATTATTTAATATATTATTTCCTCGTGTTTTTTTTAAATAAGAGGTTGTTATTCAAATCAGCTACCAGTTTGGTATTTTTGTAAGTTTTGGTAGCCATTGTTATTGACTGATTTAATTACATGGTTGTTGAGCTGTTTAAGAATTTCACTCCTGTAACGTTCCCTGAAGATTGTCCCAATAGGAAAACCGAAATGTCGGAGGAGTGAAATCCTCAAAAAAAAAAACCTCAACACCCAACAGACCGAATCAACTCAATTGAGATTTTCATGGCATTTCAAGTAGCGTTGCTTCCGATGATTAGGCTTAAATACAAAAAAGCATATTTTATTGTTAAAGCAAATTAGCGATGGTTTTAGAGCAGTATTTTTAACATAAGAGTAAGTTAGTTTCCGAAGACCACATGGTCTTTAAGGGCTAATTGGCGACGAGCGTCACCGAGCGAATGGCGATCGGGTCCGTGTCGCTACGAGGAGGCACGATTGGTTTTAAATTACATTACAACACTCAGTTAAAAGTCCATCTGGCCCTCGAACTAATTAGATTCATCCAATCATTGTGGGAGGAACACTCTGAGCATATCGGTGTGGGAATTCGGAAGAAGGGATGCATTGGAATGTGATTAATAATTAGTCACGGGGGCGGAAGAATCAAGAGAACTCAATAAGGTTTATATTGGGCAATTCGTTATAATTTACTTTGCGATTTTTGCATATACGGAGTGTGTCAAAAGTAACGCTTTCTTGTTGAAAATATTTAAATTATATGTTTTGATATTAATATTTAACAAATAATTAATAAAAAAAATAGAAATTTATGTTGACGTAAAATAAATATATTGTTGTAAAATACACGTTCAATGTTTAGTATGTATCAGGTTATTTCAGGGTTGCATAAAAACTAATTGTCAGCGTGTATATAGGGCACCTGCCAACAGGGGTAGTTAGGATGTAGGGGTGGATTAACACAGTGATTAGTAGTAAGGGAATGTGTCAATAATCCATTACGATGTTCCTGAACGGATTATCACGGAACTGTGACCAATTTACCAAGCTCGAGTATGTCGCGTCGAGGGCGGCGAATTTGGGGAACGGGCGGAATTTCATATGCCGAGACGTCTGTTCACTAATGTGCCTACGAGTTTTTGTAAGATTCTCGAGAAGCCGTGCTGTGCTCGTGCTGTTCAGGTTATTCCAGTTATTTGTATTAACGGCCACGTGTTAAAAAAATATCGTTGTGCAACGCAAAAAAACGTGAAAGCGCCCGAGCCGTTTTCATTGAAGTGAATATTTGGGTGTAGAATGCTCAAATGAAATTCTTTGTTCGCGTTATAACTAAGCTCTTATGAATTGCCTGTTCTGGAAGTATATATTCGACTACTTGTTAATGCAATAATTATGTACGAATAGTAAATATAGATAGTCTTATTGCTACGAGGTTATGATAACTTCTGTTTGTGGGTTTAAAGAAATTATGTAAGCTTTAAACACTCAAAAGGATTTTGTGTGTGTGTGTGTGTATTTAATCGGACCACTTCGAGACGCACCAAACTAATATCCAGTAGCAACCTTAAAAAACTCTATTTCTGTTAATATTCTGAATGAGCTTAAGAGCTTCAATTGCCTAATAACATTTATGCAGATACCTTAAAAACGATCTCGGCACAATATCTGCAAAAAATTTCAAAAACACTTGGGTGAACCAAACCAGCTCCTCTCTCAACTTGTCATAAATGAATAGTTTTTTTTTTCAATGGAGATGAGTATTTATGTTTGTTTTTATGTTTGGGTCAGCCAATACGATGGATTAACATGTAAACGGGCAGAGTGCCATCTACTTGTCGAGTAGAATGCAAAAAAGTGCGCCGGGCGATGTCAATGCGTGCGAATGAACTGGGCGGAGAGACAGACAGCATTCATGTCTGCAGCAGGCGGAGGCGCCATGATTTATCGTGGACATCATCACGCCATGTCTAGGGATACAATGCTCTTCACATAACCATAGAATTACAGTACCCTTGAGTTTAAAACAAATTCATACAGAAAAAAACAAAAAATCATAAATTTTCAGGATTTGAAGTATGTTTTAAAACTTTGCGGCTAAGCTATTTTTTATTATTTGTTTTTAATCAGAAATTCAATATTTTTGACAAAGAGTACTTGGTGGAATTCCATTTTAATATTTTTGAGTAAAATACTTGAGTGATTTTCCACATGTTCGTTTTTATTTGTGACCGGTTTCGCCAACCTTTCACGTTGGCATTATCAAACAGAGGGAGATTTTAATAATGCCAACGTGAAAGGTTGGCGAAACCGTTCACAAATAAAAACGAACATAATCACTCAAGTATTTTACTCAAAAATATTATTTTTAATTAATTTATATATCAATAAATGTTCATGTTATAGACTTAAACAAACAAATAAATAATTTTAAAAAATCTCATCTGTGGTTGTCTGTGTATCTATTACTTAAAAATTGTGTTTCTAGTGGACATATTGGTTTTAAAAATAATTGGTTGATCATCAGGTCACAAAATAGTTCAGCGCCTAATTGAAAATAAACTATTTTTTCAACCAATTGGAACGAAAATAAACGTAGAAAAGCCTCCAGGACTTTCAAGCCTAGAAGTAAGCGTTTACTTTCAGGCTAGTAACGCGATAAGCTGGTTTTTTTCTTATTACTAATGTTTGAAGACTTCATGGCATGCGTAGCCTTCTCAGTTGCGTTGCTCTGTAAAAAACTGAGTAATAAAACACGTACACGTCTGATAAATGGGGCGTTTAGGGGTCTATTAAAGTCGTATGAGAGGCCTCTTATTTTACAATCCTTATCTTTATATGTTGATATTATTAAAAATAGTGCGATATGACATTTTCATAAATGTACTTTTGTAGAATTGAAATATATCATGCATACTTTTAAAGAAAATTGAAGTAATTTAAAACATCTTTTTATTTATGAATATTTACTGCGTAGTAAAATCTTAACGTAACATTAATAACACTGAATGAATATTTATGAAATACGAATTTTTATTTAAGAAAAAAAAGGGGATTACTAATATTTTTGTAAATATTCAAATTTAAATTATTACGGAGACAAATAGCTTATAAAACTGTCTATAAAGCTAAAGTAGAATATAAATAAGTTTCTAAACAAAAAAAATTCCTCGTCGTTATCATTTGTGAATCATAAAGAAAATATCAAAGTGAAAAATGCGGTATTCAAGACCTTTTAAACCGAATAGCCAAATTAAAAAAAAAACTTAATCTTTTTGCAAATATTTTTTGTTAACTTATGTTACTAAAATCATTTCTTAAACATAAAAAAATAAAAACCAATTAATTACATAAATGCTTTCAGCTCCCAAAGTTTTATGCAACGCAAGCGTGCGAAATCAACGCAAGTATAAATACCTCTGCTTTCCACCCTACTGGGGTATATTTTCAGTTACTGAATTATTTTATTGCTTCAGCTGCGCTCGGAGGGGGGGGGGATTAAAGGGGGAGGGGGATGAAAGTGAGGGGGGGGGGGAGGCGCAGCGAAATCAAAATTAAATCAAGCATAAACACGATGAATCTAATTAACAGAGCCCCGGGTGCGAAGAACTTTCGGCACCCCGACTCGCGCGGATTGATACAAACTCGACAGCGGAGTTCATCGGAATGTAATTTTATGGTTCGTCAGATTCAATTAGTTTTATTTATTTGAGATTCATCGCGGCGTGCACTCGAAAAATTTACAAGTGTGCAGGACAGAATCAGAGGAATATATATTTATTTATTTAGCCAATGCATTTTTTTTGTTATAATGCATTCTCACTCACACGTCTACTGTTTTTTTTTTTCAAATCAAGCATTGTTTCAAAAAATTTATATATATATTTTTGTGTAGTTTTTTTTTTGTAAAGCATTCAAATTCAATTGTTATTACTAAGCATTAATTTTTTTTAAAAATGTAGCTAAATTTTATTTTTACAACTATTGCACCATTTATGGGCAGAAAATGATATTTTATAACTTCATGCGGTAAATTGTATTAAATTTTATTTCAGCCATCAAATAAGGCTTGTAACTTTCCATATACGATATAAAATATAAAATAAGCTAATAAAATATCTATCTAAGCTTTTAAAGTACGCGCTTAAATAAAATATTTCAATTACATCAAACTTTGCTATAAACGAATCAAAGAATACGTCTCCATCCAATTTCACAGTGCGTTTACTACCGAATTAAATGTATATATTTGCATGTACCCTTATAAACGTACGCAATACATAAAATTCAATAAATTCTTAGTGATTTGTAGGTTGATTTATATCAGAAAATATGGGGAAAGTATTTGACGGGCTTGTGTGTGTATTTTAGATTTTTTGAGAAAACCACACTTGGGTACGATGTTTGCAACAGAAATTTGTTTTTTGTTCGTTTCCTTTTTTTAATAGCTCTCCGTTTTATCTGTTTTTATTTTTTTCAACTTTGACATGATCCTGTGTTGCTGTAGCGAGGAATAAGTGCAGCGGTGAGAGTCAGACTTCCTAGTGCGTCAAGTGAAAGTGCCACATCAAACAGAGAAGCCCAGCTGCACTCGACGCGACTGCGCTACTTCTAGTTCAGTAAACCTAAGAATGGTTCAAAGCCAACACAAACACATTGTGTACTTAAAAAAAAATATATTCAAATTAAACAATTTAAAAAAAAAACCTCAGTTGACCTGTAAAGAGGACTTGTCCAGAAAAAAATGACTTTTCATTGGATAGTTTTAAATATAACGATTTTAATTAAATTAACATAAATATCACAAAAAAAAATTATTAGATCATACAAAAACGAATAATAACTATTTTAAATAATAATCTAATTACACATAAATGCTCATATATGATATATTTTGAAGATTGGGGCTTATTATAAAGGTATTTCATTGTTTCTATTGCATGTCAAAAAAGTCCGATTTATATTATGAATTTATAATACTTTATTCGAAATCTTAGTGCCAAATTTCATTTAAAAACTGCTAGTATAAAAAATATTATTACTGTACGTATTGAGTTCTTATTCTTCTTAATATTTTTCATTTTGACGTCAAAAGTGTGGTTGAACTAGGAGGCTCTTATTTCACAACTTTAAGCTGTTCTCAACGACAAGTCATCGTGAAAGGTTTTCCAAAAAAGTGGGAAGGTACGACGTGTGAAATGTTGAGAAGCAATGTCCTAGACGCTCAGGGGCGGCTCGCGGTGCAACTGGCATTTCGTTTAATTGAAGCACCCTCGGAACGTTTGAGGAGCGCTGGTTTCCTTCGCGCTTGCGGGAACTAATGGTCACGAGACGCCCCTGCAAAACTGTTTTAATTTCAAAGAAAAAATATGCCATTAATATGTCTATAATGAGAAACTACCCGGGCGTAGAGAGACGAGGATGTACATTTTCTGAAGAAAAAAAAAAAACCAACAACCACAGCCTCGTAAAAAAACAAGTTTTTTTAGTTTCATTTGAATATCATGCTTTTGTGATGAAGATTTAGTTGTTTAAATATTTATATATATTCAAAAGTCTTGGATTCAGTTCATTAAATTGAATATTTCTTATATTACATAAATCATTTTTTTTCAGCATATTTAAATATTTAGTATCTCCATATATATCATGTGTATGCTAATAAAAAGAGAAGCATTTGATATCATATCGTGTCAAGGATAGCGAACACTGAATTTTATTCAAAAGCATTTGCACATGTATGTCAGATCTCAAATTCCAATGTACGAATAGAATTCCTACCATGCCAGCATCTCAATAAACATTTTATTATACTGACAAAGCACGAATACTTCTAGATATTCGTTGAAGATATTTATTCAATAGTAAAATACTTACGTAAATTTTACGAATAAAATAATTATAATTTTTTTTTTTAATATGCAGCTATATAGCATATACAATACAGATAGACCTTGAACGTTTTTTTTTTATTTATGATGCAAAACAAGGTGTTTTATAGTAACTGTTAAAACAGGCGCCTCTTAAAAATACACTTTACTTAACTGGTATTGACTCTGCGCTACTAGATCATTCCACCCCGATGGTCTCAAGTTAAATATATTTAATGTATCTTATTGTAAAGATAGCGATAGATAGGAGCAGACACGTCTGGAGTGGCAGGTCGATCAGGTGTCTAGCTCACGTTTCAGTGTAGTTCGCCCGGCCAAGATCGGCAACGCTGATACGGAGTTTTAAGTATCCCCTAACTCAACCGTGTGAGCAGGTGGATTAGAAAAGTTCAGGTGGTTAGGAACACCCCGTAACTGATGATAAGTAACTTATAGGGGGTGGTACGTCCCCGCCGCGTCTGGCTTCGTGTAATACTGCCGATGATAAAACTCACTACAACCCTTTCTACAATGTAAATTCTTTCAGAGAAACTTTGCTTTTACTGTTAAAAAAAAATGCGTGATGACTTCATTGAAATTATTAATTCACGTAAATTCAATCAATGTTACCGTTAAAAATAATTATTCTAACAAAACATTGCTCTTTGACTCTTGCAAGATGTTTTTTGATTCTGTTACGGACACTGTATACAGGAATACCTGCGGGATTAGCTTTGAATCAACCCAGCTCCTAACGGGTCATGTAGTAATGAGAAGTTATCTCCGCAGGTTCTACTTGACGAGCGACGACACAAGCCCTCGTGATGATATTACTCCACAAACAGTGATCCACCTTGTGGGTTCATGCCCCATCTTTGGTCTTCAGAGACACCAACTGGAGAGCCAATGCCGACAGGAAGGCTTGTGCCTGGATGACCTGAAGTTAGTGGCGAGACACCCTCAGTTGGTGAAGTCACTGGATGGCTTCTTGAAGCGTGTTATCGGAACCATAAAGAAGATAAACCAGGGGGTGTAGCTTCAGTCACTCCCATATATAGATCAATTCGATCGACTAGTTTGGAAAGTTTCCCCAAATTGTGACGACGAACGCTGTACATAACAAGCAAGGTACCAAACCTATTTAAAAAAAAAAAAAACATCACATAACATTGCTAAATATGCTAAATTACATACATATAAGTCAGTATTTTTTTGGATACATTGCAAATTATGTATTTCTGAAGTGTAGAGCTTGGTCATACGTATCATTCCAGCTAATATATGTAAATTAAAAAATAGCCTCAACGATTAACTTACCTTAAGACAACTGTACCAGAGCTTTAAGTACTTCTGATAGGGGTGGGTTATTAGCTTCTTTGAAAGCTCCCAGTATTCCAGTCATGTCATTACAAACGTGGCCCGTTATAACTGCGGAGTTCACGAAGTTCAATACATTCAGATTTTATGCACGTCTTCTGTTTTAATGTGTCATGTTTAACGTGTTAAGGAACTAAAAGGTTCACTGTGGAAGGCGATATGTTTGTACTACGTGGTAAATTTAAATACGATGTTTTTGTGATTTTGTTCACGGAATGAGCCTAATAAATCTCGAAAAAGACTATTATACAATAAATATAGATTAAGTATTATAATATTGTGTATTTTTACTCTATTAACAATTTAAAAAAAATCTGGATTGGATGTAATAGTACTGCGGGTTATAGAGTCAATTAATTATCATTAAAATGATTAAATAACTTCACCTCTCCCTAGTTGGCGCAAGTAAAGTACGTGCACTTTAAGAAGGAAACAGGACGCCTGATTCATGTCCTGGACATCCGTGGGAAGTACTTCCGTTTTACACACATACACTGCACACACGTCCAAATCTCACCAGCATGGACACACCAACAAACGATGCACATCGAACTTGAAACAAATCTATAGACGTGTACTTTCAAACATTGAGAATGACTTGTATTTGAATAAGTATAAACACATAATTTGTTGTTTGAAAAGGAATCCATTTTTTTACTTGTTTTAGTCAAAATAATTTTCATTATACACCTTGTTTAATTGTTCAATTTAATTCAGCTCTTTGCTCTGTAATTGTGTGTTTTTTTTATTATTAAAATGTGCGTGGGACGAAACAGTAATGGCAAATGTGAAATGTGATGAGTCGAAAGATTCTTTGTCTTTATGATGAGTTTATTATATGTTTCATTAATAAAAAAGTTACTTACAATTTTATGGTTAGACCCAGGAAATACTTAAGAAGCAGCATTCTCCCTGCGGATAATCCCAGTTTACAGGATGAGTCTGAAACATGTAAAAGCAAAGTGTGGTTGAAGTTTGATATAGATCATAGACCGAAATAGTCGATCAGAACTATTTTATTTGTTTATTATAAAAGAATATCAAATCCAAAATCACCGAATTAAAAGTTCTCAAATTATTATAGCGTGCGATCTATGATAAATATTACGGTTGATAGTATTTAATAGAGTTTTGATATTTTTGGTTTTATGAAAGCGTATTTAATAACGTTTTCAGAAAAGATTGTATTTAACATATATACTTCTGTCTGAACCCTAAGCAACCCTATTTTATAGAACTGAAGACTCTTATAGGACACATATGGTCGGAACCGCATGTATAAGGGCTCTTATCAAATTCGTATCACGTGACAGGAAGCCTGAAAGATTTCAGTCGAGAGCTGAAAGTCTCGCAAAGACAACGTCACTTGACTGAATACACTTTAGCAGAGTCAGCGCAATTTATGGCAAAATTAAGCAATAGATATTTACTACGACTAGACACTACGCTTATCATTCTTTTTAATTTACTAATAAAAATATAAGTATGTTTATTTTAAAAAAATGTTTGTTGCAGGGATCACATAATTACGACTATTTAGACACTTTTAAAGTATGAGGTTGCAGGAAAAAAGACAGGCTGACAGAAATTAGGGTCAATCATAAAATACACCAAAAAAAGGTTTCTTAAAAAAATGTATGTCGTTTGAACACAGACAATAAATCAATAAAGTATATTATTTTTATCTCAAGTCATAACTTTTGCTGAGATTTGGATATTTAAAACTAGTTTTAACAAAGAAGTAAGGAGATGGCAGTGCCAAAGGATGAACCGTGGACTTAAGATATCTATCACCTTACTTTGTAAGATTTTGACAGGTTTGGCTTTGAAAGAGTTGCTTCTTATAGCATTAGATTAATTATTGTTTCATAAAATGACACCCCACGCAAAAGTTACTAAAAAAATAAAATAATAAAATATTGTACTCTGCATTAAATAAAATAATAAAAATTTGTAAATCAAATATTTTTGCTGACGTATCCACCCTTTCAAAGTGCCCCTACTCCGCTGGATAAATTATCAAAATAATCAAATATCTTTCTAAACCAATCTTTACAAGGAAGTTGACGTAATTTGTAACATGGTGAGAGGTGAGAGGGAGATAGGGCGCCCGACGTCTACGCCTGCGGGTGTGACAGAGACGCAGAGTGGGAGGGGAAGAAAAATGACTGATGGTCCGTGGTACAAACTGCTGAATAATGAAGATGCATGGAAAGAGTCTTTTTAGGGCGCAGTGGCGTATGCTTAAATTATTCAAAGGGTGTGTATTTGCATAAAACTCAAATATACATTTAAAACATAAGATTCATACAACAGTCACATATCAATGCAAGAAAAGAGAAAACACTTTTCGATAGCTCAATACTTAAACGTTGTAGTGAAATACATATAAATATATTTTTAACTAGATTCTAAAGTAAATCGTTATACAAGGAATATGTCATATCTAAAAGCATGTCATTATTAGCATATTTTTTATTAAAAATAAATATTTTACGGCAATAAATGCTTTCAATAATAAAGTGGGTATAAAGCAACGTTTTTTTGTGCGCTACTGCGTTATTAGCTCCAGTTTGCGTGCCCCTCGCGTGAAGAAGAGGTTCTAATTGAAATATTCCAGCAATTAAAAACCGTTTTGTCTTTCAAACTTGAATTGCTGAAATGAGGAAATACACTCCCGACAATTAATTACTGCGCCGGGCCACCTTCAGACAGTCGTTCAGCCATAAATCAAAGGGATAGAGCAGGAGTTATCTCCTCTTGCAGCCCTAAACCCGGCCGAGCCCAGCCCTGATCGCTTAATCCGCTGGAATGGTGACTTTTTACATTAAATACTATAATTATATTCACATTTACTGTGTTTTTACTATCAACAATTGATTGCCGCATTGTCAAATTCGACCAACTTTTTTTTTGAAAATATTTTTTTGAAATATATTTTAAACGTAAAAAACAAACAACACTAAAAATTCACATACATCAAATTAAAATTTAGGAGTTATTCGTACTCAAACTGTGATAAAAGTTTTATATATATATATAGTTTAGTATAACATGAAAGAAAATTGATTGATATTACGATGTCGAAGATAGTCTCAGATGATATAATCAACTTGAATAAATAATAATTTATGAATATTCAATAAATAGGTGTTTTAAATACATTATACTTGTATTGTAATCAAATGTAACTGCCCTTCTCGGACGAGGCAGAGAAATTGAAAATATTTCCAGTCAACATTCGGAGTATTTGATCGCGTTCTAGAGGGAATCCCGAACTTGCAGATATGGACTCGGAAATGTTATAGCATTTCTTGTATGAAATATAATAAAACTTGCACCCATTGCATAACTGCATACCGTCTGTCAGTTTGAAGTGACTTCAAAGTACCCAGAAAATCACTAACCTTGATATTTTTATTTGTTCTTTTATATTAAAACATTTACGTAGAACAGTCAAAAAAAAAGATATGAAGATGATAATCGTAACGTTTTTCCCAAAAGCGTTAAGGCAAGATTTGCATTAAAATTAATATTATTATTGAACTGAATTGCGGAGAGTAAGATATGGCTTGATTATTTTTTTGTAAGATTTATTTAATACAAATTAAATAAATTTAATAAAATTAATTTTATTGTGATAATGTGATAATTTTATTTTTCATTTTGTTGGCGTATCATTGTTTTCAGAGAATTTTAGTTTTTAGATACTTTTCAAGTATTTTATAATATTAAATGGGAATACATTTATTGAATATTAATTTTTGTGCACGAAAATTTTTCAATTATATTATTTCTCATAAATAATGGTATGTTCGACATTGTTTTATCAGCAGTATTAAAAATATGCGAATTATGCCACTAACTGCCGACAGTCTTGTGCGCGAGCAGAAGTTCCGCGATAGTTCGGGACGTCCCGGCAATTAGACACCCCCACCCCCTCCATCCCCTATAACTCGTTAAATTACAGGAAGAGCGCATGAAAACTTAGCGAGACTCCTCGCCGCGGAGGCGACGCCCAAAATGCATATTGGCGAATTGTAAATTTGAATTGACTTAAATATTAATGATTTATGCACTTGCTCGTGTACAGGGTGTCCAAAAAGAGTATTGGGTGAATGTGAATAGTGACAGTTATTGCGATATGCTGCGAAAAATTTTGGGCCCAGAGTTGCAGGAGTTTCAAGGTTTCAACTCAAGAACGTGGTTCTAACTTGCCATACATCCAATCAATCAATTGAAGCTTTTAACGAATTATTCCCTAATACGGTCATTTCATGTAGAGGTAACATCAACTGGCCTCCCAGAAGCCCCGACCTTAGCCCTCTTGACTATTTTGTATGGGAATACCTTAAATGTAGGGTTTATGAGAATAATCCGACGAACCTAACGGAATAAAAAAAAAACATTAGGTCAGAAATGGCAGCAATATCGAGGGTTATGTGTCAGCGTGTTATCAGCATTCTTTTGCTGACCAACAGCCTAACGGTCACCATTTGGATAACATCATAGTTTTGAAATAATTTTGCATCCTTATAATCAACAATAAAAAAATACTTGATTACTAATAGTTTTTGATTTAATGAACTAACAAATACCCGAAACTCTCTTTGGACTCCCTGTATTAGGAAATACAGCAAATACTGCTATTGCTTTCTTCTTTATCAAGTGCCTCTCCTCAGAAGAAGTTGGCGACTATTTCATGCCTGATCATGCTGAGACAGTGTTCATGATTTTCTAAGGTGATAATAGTGCAGTGAGTCCTTTTACATCGCAGTTTTATATTGGAAAAAAAAGTCTGCGTATTGCTGCTGCCCAAAAGCATTATTATAAATCCTTTCCTTACAAAGCTCTGTCGTTTAGATCTGATACTCCCTCTACAGCAAGCTGCAGAAACAATAGCAGGAGCCCCTCCCACCTTGACAAGATACTTCAATGTTCCTCCATTATCATTCCAAGTCCACTACTCCATTACCAATCCTTTACACACGCTCAGGGTACAGAATGGCAGCCATGCACAAGCAACATAATAGGAAAAGCGGGGAGGATATATAGCTATAAGATATTAAAAAATAATTGTATTAAAATCTTATTAAATTTTATTTCAGCTTTCTTGGTAAATTAAAATTAAGGTAAAACGCATTTTTAGATTTTAATTTAGTAAAATATTATAAATTGTAATAAAAGATTGTTATTACTTGTAACCCAATGTAAAAGGCAGCTTAGAACGCAATTACGGTATTTTATAATGAATTCATGTCTGTTATTTTATTCTCTTTATTTATTTCAGTAAACTTTTCTAATAAAATTGACAGATTTCAATGAGCAGCCGGAGGAAATGTGAAAAATAAGGCATTTTATTATTCTTGAGAAAAAGCAATTAAAATCAAATAATAAACGAAAACTTCTGAGCCCTTGGAGACAGAGGGCTCATTAAGTTGGTAGACTTGTATTTTTTATTAATTAAAAACTTTAAAAAGTTTTTAACATAATAATTTGAAGATAATTATTGAAATTAAAAAATGACGAGTTTTGTAAAAAAAGGAACCAATTTCACAAAAATCTGATAAAAAGTTCAAAACTCAATAAAAAAAAACAAAAATCATTATTATTTTAACTTTTTTTTGTCTTTGTATTTTATTACGGTGTTTTTATTAATTGAACATATTATTTTTAAAAAAATCATTTTAAATAAAAGAGTACTAGGCAATCAATAAAAAGTTTTTTCTTTTTATGTTATTGGTCTGATGATAAAATATTTTTGTTCAATTACAAATAAAACATTTATTTTCAATTACACAAATCAGTTATCAGAAACTTATTCACATCAATAACAGTCTCCAGATCTATTAAATTAATTTTATTAAAAAAAAAAAAAAAAGGCTGACAACTCTTGATTTTTTTCCAACATAGTATGGTTAAATAAAAACATATTAAAAGAAATAGTTTTATTTTTTTATTGTGTTATTTTGGATAAAAATGTAAAACCATATAATATATGATTTATTTTGAATGTAAAGTCTGATATCTTTAAGTTCCGTCGAAAATATTGTAGATTCCTAATAAAAAAACAAACAGGGAAAAAAATAAAAACATTTCGAATTCGCAGGAAACTACTCAAATAAAATATTTTACATTTTGTCAAAAACTCCAGAATTGTTATATAAGTTTAAAGCAAAATTACCCCTGCACTTCGTTGCGTTTCAATATTATCTTCCACATAAATGAAAACATGTGATAAATTTTAATCAGAATGAGCATGTGTGCAGTTATTTGCTTCTCTCCAAAATATAAAGACCGAAACTTCATAATTTAAACCTATTTTATTCACAACTCTTTTACTCACTCTGAATAAATTCAAATGCTATTTGGCTGGAGCATAACAGCCGCAAACAACTTTCTACAAAATCATTAAAAAGCCAAAAAAATTCAAAGCGTATAATATTACAAAGTCCTGATGTAGTTTCAGGTGGCTTACACCTCAGTCACTAAGTTTGAAGCAAACAGTTCTGCCAACTGTGATGTAGACTTTGAATCAACGATGAAGATCGACATATTAAAAAAAAAAATTCAATATATACTGTAACGTATTTAGGCTTGTATGTATTTGAATCCCAGAACTGCGTTTTTTCAGCGATTTTATTTTTATGTTAAATATCAAATATAAATAATTAAATTCACGCATTGTTAGCATCACTGTTACTATTTGGGTTTTGACACTAAAAAAAGCACCTTAAAAGTATTTAAATCACTTATAATTTCAGCTAATATGTTTGAAATATATAATTACAATTAATATAATATACTCTACGATTATTTATTAATAGTCTGTATTCTGACATTATCGTACCATCATCATCCACAAGCTACAAACGAGCTATTTTCAATTGAGTTTAGAAACCCTTTGGTTTGTATAAAGATAAAATCATAAATAAACGACTCATTAGAATCGATGAATTGTAAAAAAATAATTTTATTCCACTGAAATTTTTTTTATTATTTGAAATACTGCAGAGAATATATTTTTTTAATTTTAAATGAGCTGTGTTTTAAAGCTACTCATTACATATCTTAATTTTTTTTTTTTTAACAATTCACTTTTTCTAGATTAACTAAGTAGCAAATCTCAGATTTAAAATAATCCTTTCTTTGTGTTTTGTGATTATGAACATTATTATGATATGTTTTAATTTAATAATAATGTTAAAACATATTGGAAAATTAATTTTTACATTTTTTTATTTCCAGACCGATCTGGTTGCATGACTTGCAGTCTAGTTTTGAAGCTTAAAGGCTCTTCAGGTGCGGCTGCTTGCATTTCTTTGACACTCAGGTACGCATACAAGTCGAAAGCTCTACCTAATAACTTTTGAATAATAAACAACTACGCTTAACAAAGCTTTTTGTTTAGTTTGTGTTTGAAAGAGTTTTTAGCGCTTTTTAACTCCCGCGAGTGACTGCAGAGAGAAAATTAAAACATTTTCATTAACTATTAAAATGTGAAACTCGTATATATTCTTAAAAAAGCATCATTTATTTGTTAATTGGTTAATTTAGATATCTATTTTTTATTTTTTGGTTTATGAGTTCATGTTTATGCTATGGTCCCTTACTGTTAAGATATACGATCTTCATTCACTGATCATCGATTTATCGCTACAACATACCTGCCTTTTTTCAAGTTTTGCAAGTTTTCGAGCTCATTTCTAAATTATTAAACTTAAGAACAGATTTTATCTATGAATGTTTTTTTTTCGGTGGTATTTATTAATTAATATCAAGTGTTTGATATTGGCGTGATAGGTTTTGTGTTAAGGCTGTCTTCGTCAACACACACTGCAATAAACCGATAGTTTTCTATAATGCTAAGCTTAAAAAATAAGAATCGTGTCGCAGCGTGTGTAGACAGCTTTATGGTTTTGGCAAAAGTAAAAAAATAATATAGCAAAATAAAGGAATGGCTTGTCACAGTTTGGTTGTTTGTTGTGTCGCAGCGTGCGGACACAGCTTTATGGTTTTCTTAATAGAAAAGGAATCCCAGAAGATTGAATTATTTTTATAAATAATATCTTGGTACGGGGTGAAGGCTTGGGAGCACCAACCCCCTGCGTGACGACCGCCTACCCCTGGGGAGTGCAGCCTGAGTAGGGTGGACAGCTCCTTTAATATGAACATCTCATTCGCCCGCAACCGTTAAATATTACAAATTTAACGAGCCCTGTGACTAATTCGCAAAAACATAAAGCTAATCCCGTTACAAAGAAAACGGATTTCATATTTATTGCGTTACATTTTATAATAAATTTTTTATTCCAAATAAATATACTATACGTAACATTTTGGAAGTTTCTTCAATGCTTCGTTGCAATACACAATCAAGATATTTTTGATAATGATTAAGTACATTTTTTCAAATATTTAAAATTGATTAAAGAAACTCTCAGAAAAATATCATCGTGATTTGTGTGGGATTCCGAACCCACATCCCCAAGCTTTCATGGCAGGTGCATTACCAATTATGCCAACGAATCACTATATTTGACAAGAATTTTTAACAATCATATCCTATAAGTGAAACAACATACTTATTATGCCAATTAAATATTGTGTGACTTGCAATACTAGACTTTTAACCCAAAGTACTGAGCGAAGCATTTTAAATCCGATCTGGTAATTATTATTTTTAAAGTCTATTTAATTAAGCCAATACACGCACTTGTTAAATATATTATTGATTTTTTGTGAAGACCGTCTCACAGGAAGTACGATTTTGCATAAACTCTCAGAAAAATATCATGAGTTTCTTCAATCATATTTCAATATTTGAAAAAATGTACTTAATCATTATCAATCAATAAAACCTGTATAGGCATATTCTTATATTTGCTGCATTCAAATGTAATGCATAAAAAAATATTTTTATGTAACAAAAGCAATCCCAGACAGTTTCTTAGCAATCTTTTTCAATTTGCTAAGAAGAAAGTATAAGACACAGAGCCCTCTCGAAGAGCTCGCATATTTGCCTTCACAGGAATCGACTTTCTTACGGGGGATCCGTTTCGAAATCCAACAATAAAACTGCCCCGTATTGTCTCGAATAAGCCCCGCGCTCCGAGCTTATGAAAAACAAAAGGACAGAGTTGTATCTGTCGCGCAACTTTATAATAAATCTCTCGCATAATCATTAAAAGTTTTTTTCCGCGACAGACGGGGGAGTTCTTTCATTATATAAAGAGACAATAATTACGGAGGGCCGCCCGAAACTCAATTTATTTGCGGAAAACAAAACGCGTTTCGGGGGAAACTTTTTTAACGCTTCCCCGGGACTTTAATTTATTACGATATCAATTTTTTAACGAGTAGTAATTGAATCACTCCGACAGACAGGTGGTGCATAATTGAGGACCTCCCAGCGCGGATTTGTACCTTTTCAATTGGCTGAAAGTAAGCCTAGAAATTCTCCCTTAATCCATTTCACTAAATCATCACGAAATTGTTTTTTTATGCTTTGGTGATGTGTTTCTAAAAGGATTGACCTTTATATTTTTTATAATATTATTGCAAAGTTCCATTATGAGCCGTGATTGCAAATTCGAGTTTTTTGACCATTTGCTTGTACCTATTGCGAAAAATCGACTGCACCTGCAAAATTAAATGCAGAAAGTTAGATACATCCTTTTTTCCACTACCTTTTTTTATTTCTCATAATCTACTTTTAATATGATAAATATGTGTTTTTCCGTTTGAAGTTTCGGGATTGGAGTTTCGCGATGTCTAAACTTTTATGACCCTTTTTTCAATTGGAATTAAAAGGTTTATTATAAACCCTCCTGTTGGGATTAGTTTGAAAATTAAAAAAAAAAAAATCTTTAACAAACTTTGGTTTTGAAAGTCGTCATTTTATCCAATTTTTCAACATCTTCAAAATTTAATTTTACCCTGAAAATGGACGTTAATTATATAATAAAAAAAACAGATAAATATAATTTATAGTTTTTTAAATACTCTGTAAAAAATCAACTTTCGACATAGCAAAATAAAGTGACAATTTAATTAATTAAATGACACGATTGGACTGACTCTGGTGTGCCTTTACTTGGCAAAATCGGTAGAAAAGATAGTAGAAGAAAGGATATATCTAACTTTCTGCATTTAAATTTTTTTGATTGGTGCAGTCGATTTTTCGCAATAGGTACAAGCAAATGGTCAAAAAACTCGAATTTGCAATCACGGCTCATAAATTTCAGATTCTTTTCTGCATATTATCTGATGCCTGCATATAGTGTAATAGTATTATGGTTTGTACAAGTATTATTGCCTTGACATGTTGGGGTCACGTTTTTCGTTTTCAAGAAGTGCTTATTAGCCATACGGAGATCCGCAGAACAACCCCCTTTCGCATATCTCCTCTTGAGGTTCCTGAAAACACAAATAAAGCAAGCCTCTCCGGCGCCCAATCAATTTCGCTCATTATGTTTAATGTAACGAGAAATGAAGGCACTCATCAAACGCGCGGCAGGGCGGGGATGGAGCGAGGCGAATGTTTATTTGAGAAGGGGCTCAGATTTATACGATTCTCACATTAACCCAATGGTATGGGGAGCGAATACCATTTTCTTGGTTGAATGAGCTTTAAAAAAACAACCAATTATCATACACCTGATTTAAAACCAATTATGTATTTTTTTTAAATCCACGTCGACGTACTTCATTTTGTAGGATCTAATTATTTGAAAGTTCATTTTACAGTAATTTCATTAATTACTGCGAAAAATTACTAGATGTCGAATTCATCAAAGTATTATTGAGTACATTTCGAATATTTTGTGTCTATCTTTGTGTGTTCGTATAACACGGGTTCGTGAATTTGGAAAAAAATGCATATTTGTCAATTTAGCGATGCCACTGTCAACTAATATTCAGTAGTATCGGTTAGATTTTGAAAATTTGATATTTATTTTTGCAAAGATATCTTAGACCATTTGGTGTTTGAATGAAAATTTGAAAAATTGAAAAATCATTATCAATATAAAACCAAATCGGAAAAAAATATTTTCAAATATTAGTTTACACCACTGGTTCCCAAAGTGGTAAATATCGACCCCCCAGGGGTCAATTTTGCTCTGCAAGGGGTCGATGATAGCGAAAAATTAAATTGGGGGTCCACGAACTGTAAATGGGGGTCCCATTTAAGCAGGTCATCACTAAAATTTAGGCATTCCGTAAATGTCATATTTGAACACTAATGCTTACATAATAATGCTGTTAATCCTGCATTATGGACTATCGCAAGAAAGATTTTGATAACTTTTCCATCTTCATACTACATGGAGAAGGGTTTCAGTGCAGTTGTTAACCTTCTTACAAAAAAAATAAATAGTCATTCAATGTTTACATACCGACATAAAATATGGCGCACCCTGTAAATCAGATGTCAAAAATATGTTTGAAGATGATGAGTTTGCAAAAATTCAATATTAGCAAGCTCGACAAAGGGTCGACGGGACAAAATAGTTTGGGAACCTATGGTTTATAAAAATATAGCAAGACAGCAACAAGTCAACAAATACACAAGTTCAAATAAAAACTTTTTCCAATTGGCAGTTATGAAAGGGCGCGGCGTAGTATTTGCACTCCCGCAGCATCTCCGAGGCGACAGTTTTGGGGATGATGACGATCTTCGGGGGCGGCGGGCACTTATCGGGCATTCGGATCTGAATGGAGAGCCGATCGGGGCGGGTCGCGAGGGGGCTGGGTAATCGCGTATTAAAGTTGTGACAGCCGACGGGTCGGAATTCATTTTTCTGCGCGAATCACCCTTTATTTGATTTTCACGGCTCCTTTCGAATTGTATGGCCCATTACCAGCTACAGGGCTGGATTTGTTACTTGCGGATGCGTAGGAAAGTATATAATTCACCGAATAACTTCATTATTAAAAATAACCACTTTCAGCGAACTTTGAAGATAATATATACATACTTATTCAATTTATGACATATGTAGGTGACGTTGGAATTTGTGAATTAAGGATTATTGATTTACAAAGGAAACTGGTAACCTCATTCCTATAAAGAATAATACAAATCGCACTTGCAGCCACCTATCAGATCAGGTTATATAAAGCAGACGAGTAATGAATTGTTTGCTCACACTACGTGGGCATAAAAATTCTGTAAGAGTATCCTTCAAATATCTCAACTCCAAGTATTTGCAAACCTTTAAACACTCGCCCTTAGGTTAAAATCAGAGACTTTTATGGAATCTTGATCTCTCTCTTGGATACTAAGACTTTTTGTTTTTTTTATATTTACTTATCGGCTACCAAGCCGAATTCAAGATTGATCACAGCACTGAAATCGAAACGTCAATGAAGCAGGCACAAATAGATTGGGTATAAATTAAAAAAAACAGTTTTCTTGAAAACTGTCTCAAAAATCTGCTAGCATATTGTATTTTTCATAACAGGTAATTCCCAAAAATGATGTAACGCAAAATCAAGCATACTTGAGAGTGTGGCTTATATTGAGGCAAATGCGATGAATAAGTATAATTACACTTTCAATATCATTATAAAAGTTTGTTTTTTCATTAAGACAGTACAGGATCATGCTATTTATATTAGAAATTTAAAATTTAATTTATATGATATTTTATTACTTTCATGCTCCATCGTTTAAGCTACCTGTATGTCCGTGAACAGGTACCTATATCAAGTCAATTAACGTTCAAATTACGGAGAAATTGGTTTAAATTCGCATCAAGTGCTGGCCCCCTGTTGAAGTCTCATTGGCCGAGGCTCATACCTTGTTAAGCCTGATGGCTGCCATTGGTTCCACCGAAAATCTGTATGTTAAATATAAAATGCTAAGTGTATATACCTGCTCTCCATTAAGTTAAAACCAGAATATAGGAAGCACTTACTTAAGAAATATGAAAAATCACAGTATTAATAATAAAAAAATAGCTTGTGCAGGTTTTCTTAAAAATAGCGACAACATGCTTGATTTTAACTAAGCAGTCGTTAGAGTTGATTTTATTATATATCTCGTGGTGAAAAAATGGCTTTGATAAAACATATTTATAAGCCTCTTTAATAAACGTAACATGGGTTTGTAATGATCCACATAAAGACATCATATGTTTCCAAGTAATGCTTTATTTATGAATGCAACAAAACTTTTACTAGTGTAAATCTCTAGATAACAAATATTTTCAATAATAGCCAGTATTAGATCAACCATAGCTTCATTGTGAAACTGGTGTGGTTATGAAATTTAATCTTCGATAATATGATTACAGATAAAACGTAATAAAAAAAATAAATTGTGTATCCACACATAGTTTTAAAATGATTGAATTAGTATTACGAGTAGCACGCAGCGGCTATTTTAAAGTAAAGCCATATTTTTGAACGCAATAAAACCAATTACTGGTGTAAATCTCAGCGGGATATCTTTTATTTTTTCGATGTTTTCATAATGAGCTGGAGCGGGACCAGGGATTTATCCGGGATCCTCGAAAAGATTGCTTCATGACATGGCGAACGGAATATAAAATAACAAATAGAAGTCAACAGACTCGGACTACTGAGAAATGGCGTCCTCCCCCGGTTATATAGAGCGGGAATGTGAAAGGAATCCATCTTAATATTGCTGAAATGTGCGACGAAAAGTAGCGAGCACGAAATGCGCACCACTTTGCTATGCCCGAGTCTTTGGATCTTACGCATTATGCCATGAATAATACATCTCACACGCCCGGATTCTCAGAGGTTGATGAACGAATATAATAATTGATATGCTATAGAACACATCACACGTGTATCTTAAAATTAAATTATATAAATTATCAATCAAATAAATATATAAGAAATTCAATATTTTTGACAGAGAGTACTTGGTGGAATTCCATTTTAATATTTTTGAGTAAAATACTTCCTCTGTTTGATGATGCCAACGTGAAAGGTTGGCGAAACCGGTCACAAGTAAAAACGAACATGTGGAAAATCACTCAAGTATTTTACTCAAAAATATTAAATAAATATATCGTAATATTTTTAAAAACTTCAGTTTTCAAAAAATTTCTATAAAAAAATATTAAACTAATTGTTAATGTATATATATTTTTTTTCATTGTAAAGCTTTTTTTATATAAAAGTTAATAGTTGTAAACCATACGATGGATAAAAAATTGAATGAAATAATATTTTTACTATGTTCAAACGAATTCAATTATGCCAATAACGGAACATAAGATTGAGAGATCGTGGACTCGATCCAGAAATGAGAAAAGTTGATAATAATCAATAATATATGTCTATTTTGTATACTTATATTACTTACTAATATGATTAGGCATGTTTTTTCAAGGTTTAAATCCTACACAAGTCACGATGATATTTTTCTGAGAGTTTCTTTGAATCATTTTCAATATGTGAAAAAATATGCCTAATCATATTAGTAAATTATCAATAAGTTAATGACTTAAGTTTTAAAATTGCAGATGCTTTCTAGGTATACAATTTTGCAGCTACTTATGAATATTTGTTTTATCAGAAAAAAATATATATTGCTGGTGTGTTAGAAAAGAAAAAAATAAGGTACATAACTTTCAAATAAACGTTTTATTTATATTACAATTAAACTAAGAAAATCATGTGTTTACATCAGCACACAGCAATATATTTTACATCACCTGTGAAAACGGCCGATTTCGAAATATTTTTCTAAGACCCCATTAAAGCTGACCGTTATTGCGTTAAGTACGCAACCGAAACAAGTCCAGATTTGATAACAATAGCAAACCGCCGAGGCGGGCGTTCTCTCGCAAAACAACAAAACACCCAACAAATCTTTCTCTTTATTTTAACCCTTAATTAACCCCAGAGCTCACCGCCAGACCCCGGGCGTTGCGGCCTACACGCGCCGCAACGGGGAAGGACAATGGGTGGGATCATAATTACAGATCCGCGAAGGCTGCGGCGCGGCCCGACAATGCCGGAAGTGCCGGGGAATCAACCTGGCGATTGTGATTCCGAGCTTCGGGGACAGGCGGGGTGGATGCGCCTCAAAGGGTTAAGTAATGCGCTTTCTGCATTTGAAATGCACCTCTAATTACTCAACTCCATTATCTCCCCAGAGAAAAGTCTTTAATTGGATTTCTATCTCTAAGCATATGGAAACACATTAAATTTTGAAGTATTTAAATTATTTATGCAAGTCATGCGTCAAACGCCATGTCAGTGTGCCAAAAATATAGTACAAAACAACTAATTTCGAGTGAGATATTAAAAATACATATAAATAGTTAGAACTTTAGTTATCCAAAAATATAGGAAATCCAGTTTTGAATATAGCGTTTTGATTTTTTTTAAAACTTTCTTCAAGAAATTTATTTTTATAAAATGCAATCAAAAATACAGATAAACAAAAATCCCGTTTTTCAACCCTGCTTATTGTTTATTATAAAAATAATACAATTATTTGCATCTGTTTTATCATTTTACTGTTCATTTCAATAAACTAGAATAGAAACATAAACATTAATTGTTTATTGTATAATGATTATACATATCACAGTAATAGATATCCCATCATTAGTGATTTGGCATTTTATATAATGGATGACTTACAAGCCTTTTATTTAAAAAATTTTTTTTTTAATGAAAGAATAATTATTCTTCTTTTTCTAGTGCCTCTCCCACTAGGAGGATGCTGACTTTTTATCGAAAATATTTCTATCCTGGATCAGTCTCACAAGTTATCAATATTTTCACCTATGCATATATGATAAAATATGTTATAAGGAGATCGATTCTCGATAACGACCAAAATTCTCGCTCAGATTGAAAACAGGAGCGTCAAATTTTTTGAGGATTCATCTCGTCGTTTTATGAGAAAATCACTTGTTCAAACTTAATTTTTATTTTAAAAAAGCTTATGATTCAACCTGTATATATTTTCAGAAATAATAAACTAGAACGACCGTTAGGATTATTTCTATTTTTGTTGCGATGAGAAAGGCAGATATTCCGTGCCATTGTCTCTTGTGTACAAATATACATGCAGACAAACGAATCGAAAGCTAACCATTAATTCAATACAAAGGAGTATCCTCGAGCGCTCCTCGCTTCAGAGATATCGAATATTGCATTAGGGATGTCGCCGAGCTCACGACGCGTCGTGATCACGAACGTATTTATCTATTAAAAAATAAATACTTGAACGATTGAAGACGTCCCAGAGGGAATTAAAACTAAGCGATATTGGTAGAAAATATAACGTCTATTTACTATTTAATCTTATAGTAAATAAACCAGCGAAAAGCTGATATACACGTAAATAAACTATCGATATTTTTATTTCTTTATTATTTTCATGATACAAATATTATCGTCTCACGACTTCCTGAAACTAGAATTGAATTGTGTATGAAATATTACATAAAAAAATATAAATATTATTAACGATATCTATGTAATATATTTAATGTAATTATATGTTAAATACTAGTAAGTAAAGGCTGTAATAAAATATCTACGAATTTTTTTCTATATTTTTAAGAACCCATAGAATTTTATGTGCGCGTAATAATCATTATTAAGAAGTTGATTTTTTGTACAGGCTGAATTTTGAGGCTGAAATAAAATAGCGTAACATATTTTTTTATCTATCTGAAATGTTAGGCAGTTGACCAGAACTTAATTACCGTTATATAATAAATCGTGAAGGTTGTTCGCATTGCCCGCCCCTAGCGCAAAGGGTTTCTCCGTTGTGAAATCATGTTAATAAATTTAATGATCATCTGTCTGCGATCAGCCTACCACAATATCATTGGATTGTTTGAAATCAGCGAGCGCTCTGGAAAAACTCTCAAGGACTTCCAACTGAACAAACACAGATAACGAAGCCACGCGTACGGTGACTTGAAATCGACATTTTTTTTTACATAAAAATTCTTATACAAAAAATATCCTTTTCCTGAGATACAACAAAAAATATATTATTTACCTAAAAATCACGAATTTGCTATCGGATAATTAAAAAAAAATATTTTTTACAAAGACATTTACTATGTTGAAATCAGTTAACAATATAGCTAAAATATATTTTAAAGATAATTTTTGTACACATTCAAAGAATAAAGTTTCTACGCAATATTTCAAAGATTATTACAAAAATGTTTTTTACATTTAACATTTGATTTCACTTATTAGGGTTGAAAAGTTTTATAAACATATTCTTATAAAATCCTTGACACATTTTTAGGGTTGAATATTGTGATTTTTCTACTGGTATATCAATACTTGGCACTTGTGAGTCTTATTTTCTGTGAAACGGAAATAAAATGTTCCCGAATTTCGCATGCAGGCTTAAAATGATCATAATTCGATTGACTGACAGAAATCGAACCCAAAGCAGGTGAAGTCTCTACCTTAACTTGAAAAAAAAATTCAATTCAGCAGCACAATACATTCTTATATTTACTTTACATTTATTTTGTTTGATATTTATTAAAAACCAAGTAGCAAAAAGGCTACAATTTTTTTTTTGCTGGCGCATTCGTTCTTAAAGGCATCATTAGACTGGTACTAATAAATTAAAATCATTGTGATATCCTAGATATCAGATTATTTATTGTTAACAATAAGTATTACATGTTTAACCAGTCTGTCGGGAAAATTTAATTAATTTCAATAGTTAAATGTCTAAATGATTACGATCTTGAAATATATAAATAGCATCCTAGCCAAATGTTATTTGTCCTTTGTGGCTAAACAATATCAAATTTGGTTACGTTCTATCTATATGTAAGTTAAAAAATATTTCATGTAATTTTACCAAGTATCGCATTCAAATTTACTCATTCAAAAGATTTGCTATTCAAAATATTCAATCTAAATGTATTTTCTCAAAAATACGTTTGATTTTTTTTACGTTGTCACATGCTGAAGTAAAAACGCATTTTTCATGAATTTCAAAAAGTACACTTTGAACGACGCGTCCTAGACGACGTATGAGCTAATAACGGATTCGTTGAGGGGTAACGATCTCGTAATCGTTCCTAGGGGTAAACGGAAAACAGCCTTCGGGTCTCGACACCCCCGGCGGAGGCAGCCAGTGTGCGTATTTTATTTTATTTTGCCAATTTTCTCATATGCATAGATGTAACCGCAGTGTAACATAAAATTGATATATTAAGCATTATGCAAAGTGGATCCCCGGAGGCGTGTCGGCTGTATGTATTATGTATGGGGATGTATTGGGAATTATTGCAGAATGATGTATGAAGAAAGTTCACTTTAAAATGCTGCTTCTTTTCAGAATATTCACGCGCACACCGTCCACGAAGAATTTAATACTGCATTATAAATTTATAACGAATTTGATTAGCTAAATTTATAGGTTGTAATACACGAGGAAAATAAAATAAAGCATTTTGCGATAAGAGGAGATTAGCACAATGACAAAAAAGTTTAAACTAATCGTAACATATCAGCATATAAATTGTATTTGGAAAGCCTCACAAGGTGAATCCTTTATTCAAAATATATTACAATGTATGATTAGAAATTCATATTGTTTTTTATTAATTACGATATTGCTTTCCACGTGAAAGTAATTGCGTTTAGTATAGTGCCGAAAATATTAATTTCCATGTCCAATATATCCAAACCATACTGTCGTTTATAATGAAATTAAATATTTTAGCTTAATGTGATGATTTATCACTAGATGTTTAAAATTTAATGTTTCAATAACGATATTATCCTTTAATTTAATTTAGATATTTCGTGGATACGTCTCTGCCGATCAATAACAATTAAGGCGATGGTGGATCGATCGTCTGTCCCTGACGTTCATGTGGTGACTCCGAATTTCCTGAAATTAAATTAGCACCGCACTAACAGCACTGCTCACAGCTGATTGTTGAACAACCAACACCACTACGAGACCCGCACCAAGCAAGTAACCTCCAGAACAACTAACCTCACATCAAGCTTGTTGCTTAAAACCATTTTAATTTCTAACATTATAACTGTATGTAAAGAATGTTAAATCGAAATGCAAAAATACATTAAAGCCGAAGATTTTAAACTTGTCATAGTAAATAATAAAAATACAGCAATCATGTATCAATATGCTGCAAATGTGTATTACATTCTCATTGATGGTCTCAAATATAAATTTAATATCCAATTAATTTTATTAATATATATTTAAGTGGAAAAACACATTAAAACCAACGCTACAGCAAAAAAAATACAACATTGTTTTCTGTATATGTATATGTAATTTTTTCGTCTCAAATTAAATTTTAACCACTTACATTTTGACTGTAATATGAATATATTAAATTAAAAGGAAAAATATGAAATTAAAAAAAACATTATATTGCTATATCAATGCTGCTAAAAACCATAACAAATGTTTTTTTCAAAATGATTGTACTTCGTGTACCAGTATCCAAAGTTATGCCTGTTGCTTTAAATACAACTAATCATTAATATGCATTATTTAAATATTTAAAGTAATAAAAAAAACAACTCGATTGCTACCGATATTGTTTTTTTAAAATAAGCGAGCTTTTGTGTACTTTACAGTACAATTGATATATATATATATATATATCTCATAATTAATATGTCCAAACATGAAAGCCAAAAATTTTTTTTTGTGTAATTGAAAAATATATTCCGAATTTGTATATGCTGGACAAAATATAGCTCTTTATAAAAATAAAATTTAACTAATAAAATTTTTATACACTAAGCTTGACTATTTTATATAAAATATTTTGAATTTATATAAAAATTAACATCAATATTAAAATTTAAAACAATGGTATAAATTTCAATTTGATTTCAAATTTTGAAACTAATAAAGCAAAGAGAGCCGCCGGCTTAGTGTAATAATACAAACAGGGTAGATTTTCGAGAGGTGCATTGGCGATGCTCTTTCAGTTTAATTAAGGGGCGGCCACCTGTCATTTGGCAGGAATTCTGACGCGGCCGGTCCCAGGTGCGCCGTGTCCGGCCGCCCGTGTTCGGTCTCACCGCGCCCACCTGATATATGTGCAGCGCTCAGCAGGGTGGTCAGAAACGATGCTTCAAATTTTTATTTAATTAAAAAAAAAAAAAAAAACTACTTTGAATCACACAGTATATTTCATATATCGTTTCTGACCACCCTCGTCAGAAACGATGCTTTAAATTTTAATTTAATAAAAAAAAAATAACTACTTTGAATCACCCAGTATATTTCATATATCGTATTTGACCGCCCTGGTCAGAAATGATGCTTCAAATTTTTATTTAATTTAAAAAAAAATTACTACTTTGAATCACCCAGTATATTTCACACACACATATATATATATATATATATATATATACAAACAAAATTTGATCTCGTGTGTGCTGATTGATTATAATTGTGTTATTTTAATTTTATTATAAACCAAAGTGCATTACTTGTCGGTTATATTCTATGCCGGTTTATTTTTGTTTCAAAACCACGTGTATTAAAAAAGACGATTAACAATTAAGAGTTTATTATTTCACTGTGAAAGAAATAACGATTTTATTATAAGATTGATCTATTTTACTATGCGTGTACTTCTATCTTATTTCCAATATATTTTTTTTACAAATACTTTAAATAAGCTTAGACTTTTAAAAAATGTTGATTTTAATGATGTATTAGTGTGGCTATCTCATATTTTATCTGTTGAAATTTCATGATTATAAATTATTCTGTATTTTTATAAACCTATTTAACAAACCATCATACAAAGATACTGCAGTTTAAAATAACTTGATAAAATAATTAATATTAGTTATTTTTATGAAGAGTTATGAAACACCCGGTAGGTGCGCCGGTCGGAGTCAATACCGGTTAATTAATTGCATACATATTGTCCACTCTAAGTGCGTTTGCCGTCTCTCTCAAGCGGCCAGAACGAGCTGAGCGATGCCGGCCTGTTTAATATGGCTGCCTAGCCTTCGACAAACAGGATAATAATCAAAATGCATATAAATGCGATATTATGCATCTATTCTGACCCCACTTTACAGCCAAATTGCCTCAAAATAACCCGAATGAACTTGAAGGTATTCCCGAAAATTGATCTAAAATACATTAAAAATTACTTGCTGTAATACAATACCATCGCGTATAATGAGGTTCACGTTGAAATTACTAACCACTGTTTATAAAAAGCGTTTATTTCGGTTTCCATCATCCGCCATGTTACTTTGTCGTGTATCATTATAATGTGTGCCTTTCAATCTAAAATATCACAAGAACAGAAAACGTAGTGCTCAAAGTACCGGGTAATAAAAATGGTAAAATATTTAAAATTGTTTGCTTAACAATCGTCGAGGCGTTCCGCTCGGCTGAAAAAATAATTCATGAAAACACGGCGCGGCGCACGCAATGCTGAAATACGTGAAACCGAAATGTACACAAGTGCTCTCTTTACATGGATTTATTTGACGTTTGCTTTGGCTGCTCGTTCTGCTGAAAAACCAGGTGCTTGAATGCAATATTTGCACGTGGAAATTGGTGCCACTAAATCGGACGCTGTGCTATCTTTATTAGTAGCGAAGTTTATTTATTCAAAGCATCAAACGCAAAGCCGATTGTATGCATTAAAGATGAGCACGATACTATCAGCGAATGATAATAATGTTAAATATATGAAAATATTTTAAACATACAAAAGATAAGGTATTTTCACCACTTTTGTATAAACAAAATTTAGTTATTTATTTATTGACCCCCATTAAATAACCATTGAAAATTATGTCAAAACAAAAATTATATAAAAAGCAGTATATAAGTACGAAATTATTTATGGAATATTATTGGAATCATGCAAATCGAATCGCAACTGAATAATTTATATAAAGCATATACAAACTGCAATGATAATTTTTTTTAAATATTAAATCTCACTAATATAATAATAATAACCTTTAGTAAATAAGTTGGTGTATTTTAAAAAAGCGTACTTTGCTTAAGCTTACTGATACTCAGGAAAATTGTGCGTTAGATTTGATTAAATTAGAGATTGGCACGCTGCTTTGAAATTATATATTTTTTTACAAAAGCAATAAAAATAAATTTTACTTCTTAATAAGTCAATTTTATAAATCTATGAGATCGAAAAGACAGCCAAGTTATTAACTGATCAAGACAGCTCGAATCAAATCGATTATCACAATCGATCGATTGTTCCCACCCCTACTCAGCATATGGGAAATAAGTACACAATTTCGAGCAAGTTTTCCCCATCGACAAGGAGGATAAGCTCGCAGTATGTGCAGTTTTACTTAGTTCTAATCTGTTATACCTACATGATTAGGATTTGTTCAGATTATTATAATTAAAACTGCTTTACTCTTGCAAATGTGTGCATGGCAGAAACGTGCAGATAAAAGTTGTAACATGCAGATAATATTTGATATATCTGCACTTTTAAACTATTCAGACGTTTATTACAATCCAGAGAACAAGACTTTTTACATTTAACAACGATAAAAGTTTTCGACTTTTACGTATGGTTCAATTAGCTATGTGTTTTAAAATCTTCGATTTTCGACCAATCGTCCAAGGAATGAGTATATAGAGCCTTTTTTGTTTCAGCTAAACATGTGATACAATTAAATAAAAAAATGTTTGTTTTATAAACATCGCGAATATGTCGTTATAAAAATAACGTTAAATTCACTGTAACCTAAACAAGAGATGCGATGATTCATGTTGCTTAATGTTTTTCTAGTATAAATACAATAATAAGTAAACCTCGTCAAAAATCTATAATAAATGAGAACTAAAAATATAATCAAAAAACGTTTTAATATTTAAAAAAATCTAATTTATGAAAGCATACTGTTGAATAAATATTTTAAAATATAATAGGAACAGTATTATATTGTAACAGTCCCAGTAAAGTTTATATACATTGTAAAAATACGAACTGCCAATGTAATCTATTGCATCTGCAATGCATTTGAATAATGTTCAAGAAAATTTAAGGCTTCTCAAGAGGACTTTGTCTACTCTTCTAACGGTTCGATTTTACAACTGACTCATATTTCCTATGATGCTTTTGATATATAAATAGTACTTTGACTCGACAATAACGAGCTGCTTTGAAAATATAGGGTGGGTTTTAACAAAGGGTTTTTTAAATTATTATTAAATAGTAGTTTCGCTTAACAACTACAAGGCGTAGACTCGAAATAATACAGAAAATCTAAAAAATAATATCTTTCGATTAAATCGCATAGTTGCCTGTACTATTACGAACCTTCCCCATTATTTCCCAGACGTGATTCAATAGACTGCTCATTCAGCATACCTGAATTTAAATATATCCAACAGTATAACAAAAGCAAATGAGCGTTAGTTCTTCATTGTTCATTTCAAAAGAGAAAACTTAAATTTATCTGCAGAGTAGGGAACAATAAAAACACTTCTATCCATCCCATCAGGAGGGTTTTACCTGTAAAGTGTCCAGCCAATTAGCATAAACTCCTCACGTCAGCTGGCCGCGAGCAGGTAGGCCCGCCGGGTAATCCCAAACTTCTACGTAACTCTACTTATAGCATATTAGAAAAATATTTTCAGAGGAAGGCTAATGGAGGGCAGTATCTAAAAAAGTTGCCACTGTTTGTCGGCTGTAATTCCAAAGTTTAATTGGTGTAATAAAAGATACAGGCTTCTGACTGCGGGGGTACGTGCAGGTACGTTGGGGTTTTTTAAGAGGCCATTAAGGCTTTGCTCGGGTATTCGGTTGCCGGGTTCTGCTAAGTGTGGCCAGCAGTGTATGCTCTGCATTTTGTTGCAATTAATGTTAACGATCTTGCTGTATGGCTAGGTTTATGGGGGTGTTTAAATTTGAGAGCAAAGTTATGCCAAAGTATCTAGTTTTAGTACGTGTTTTGATGTTCGGCTTTGGAGGAAGTACATCTGATGACGATATGTTTTAACATGATGGATAGTAAAATTTGCATGTGTTTAAATTGTATTTTATATGACGCTTTAAGTCTTTGCAATATACACTGACATGCTTTAAATACTGCCATTTTACAGGGATAGATGACATTGAATTGTTTAAATGTGCTTTTTAATAAAATATATAATCCTATCAAGTTTCAGTGACAATCTTTTAAAGTAAATTTTGTATATTTCAATATTCAATTGGATAAAACACTGTTTTGCTTTATGTACTTGAGAAATCAAGACAGTACATAGTATTTATAGTACTGCTTTTAAATAAGTGTTGTTGATTTATTGAATACAGAAGATATTATTAAAACTATTTTTTTTCTGAAAAAGTATTACTTGTGTATTTAGTGAAATTTAGCTATTATCATTGTTTGGATTCTGATAATATAAATGCTGTTTTAAACATAAATATATAAACAATATAAAAGCAATGAGCTCTGCTAGATTGTCTATAGCTAGTAACCCTTCAGGATCTCGTCAATATCTCCTTCATGGAGTCATCGCAGACCAGCGGGGGTTGAAAAATGAAACAGCGGCAAAATGACGTTTATTGGCTGAATGCTCGACGCGCCGGAAAATTGGAAGCCGGTTTAGGCAAATCGGTTTCGCACCCCCGGGCATCGACACCGGCTCCCTCCCACCCCCTCAGAGGCTTTAGTCTGCGAGGGTGCTCACACTGCTACTTCCTGAATACCACTCTTCTGCGCTCTGAACTGTCCGATGTGTTGCAAACATTCAATAAATGATCAAAGTAGTTGATTTATCTACATCAGAGGTCCCCAAACGTTTTTTGTCCCGTAGACCCCTACCTTGCTAATATTGAATTTTTATACAAATTCATCAACTTCAAACATATTTTTGACATCTGATATAGAACAACTCACTTTCATAGGGTTAACTGTACAGTGAATTTAAAAATAAAAAAGTTAAAATACATGTTATACCTTTAATTATACCTTTTTTAATTAAAAATACACAAAATGCAAATATAGTAACATTCACTAAAAAAATCAATACTTCAAATGGGAGGGATGGGTCTGATGCTTTGATAGCAATATTTGGCTTCAAATAAGTCAGATTTAATCTTAAATCTTCTCGCCCAGTGATTTCTAATCTATTTTTTTTTTGTAAGAAGATTGGCAACCGCATTGAAACCCTTTTCCACGAGGTATGAAGATGGAAAACCTATCGAAAACCTTCTTGCGATAATCCACAGTGCAAGATAAATAGAATTATAATGTAAGTACATATGTACAATCCGTATTAGGTGCATTATGACATTTATGGAATGCCTAAATTTTGGTGATGACCTGCTTCAATGGGATCCACTCTCGTAGACCCCCATTTACAGTTCATGCACCCCCAATTCAATTTTTCACTGTCATCGACCCCTTGCAGGGCGGAATCGACCCTTGGAGGTCGATATTGACCACTTTGGGAACCTATGATCTACATTAACTGAATGCCAATACTGCATAAATAACGTTCACAATAAAACACAAATAAGCAAAACGTCAAAAAATTACGCATAAAACTCTCAAGTCCAGTTGTTTTTAAAATATGAAATTAAAAACAGCTCAATTACTACCAAGCGCATCGGTGCAAAAAACAGCGCCTTAGTTTCCAGCAATTAACATTCCATCGCATTTTCCCGCTGAGTTCCCGGTGTATTATTTTAATCCAAGACGATGTGATCGCAGGCATCTCGCGTTGTTTGCGCAGGCGGGCCGCTCGCTCGGGCATAAATTACCGCTGCCGTTTGCACCGACGAGCAACTTAATTTGGTCGGATAGAAATTAATATGCGTTGTTTGCAATTAGGCTAAAAGAAGGCGGGCACTGCGAGCAGGGGGGCTCAACCGCGGCCCGGTCACCGGCAGCCCCCGGGCCCCTCCGCCAGGGCTGCCAAACTGATCGTCCGCACTAAAAAAAAGCCTTTCAGCACATGCACGCAAGTAAAAATATTCAATACATCCATTTGATAAATTTGGTTCCATGGACACATGGAACGAAAGGTACACAAGCTCTCCGCAAGGAAACGTAACAAAGATGTTCGTTGATTCTGTTACGGACGCCGCTGTATACAGGAATACCTGCGGAATTAGCTTTGAATCAACCCAGCTCTTAACGGGTCATGGAGTGATGAGAAGTTATCTCCGCAGGTTACACTTGACGAGCGACGACACATGCCCTTGTGATGATATCACTCCACAAACAGTGATCCACCTCGTGGGTTCATGCCCCATCTTTGGTCTTCAGAGACACCAAGGCCTGTGCCTGGATGACCTGAAGTCAGTGGCGAGACACCCTCAGTTGATGAAGTCACTGGATGGCTTCTTGAAGCGTGTCATCGGAACCATAAAGAAGATAAACCAGGGGTGTAGCTTCAGTCACTCCCATATGTAGATCAATTTGATCGACTAGTTTGGAATGTTTCCCCAAATTGTGACGACAAACCTTGTACATAACAAGCAAGGTACAAAGCCTATATATAAAAAAATATATATACATATATAAAACTTGGGAAGTTGGGCGTCATGTGTGCATAAGTAAACTTACTTAATATCAAATACATTCATTTGATTAAGGGTGAAGAACAGTGGCTCTCAAACTCTTTTGGCCCACGGACCCCTTTTCATAGTCAAAACTTGCCCACGGACCCTGGGTGAAAAACTACATAAATTCATATTATAGACTAGTTGGTGCAAGTATCGACTCTATTGCGTTCCTGTATTAACCTACCTGACTCACCGTGCTATTACTTCTATTTTTTTATGCACCGGTCTATATTTATATTTTACTTAGGACGTAAAAATCGCTAATAATGTATTCATTGTTATTTATTTTAACTTCCATTTGTCACAATTTTTTTATTTTATATTTAACCTTGCGCGGATCCCCTGACGTTGTTCAGGGATCCCCAAATCGATTTTAATTTTCTAAGGACCCCCTGAATGATCCCAGAGACCCTTTGGGTCCATAGGGACCACTTTGAGAAGCACTGGTGTAGAAGAACCCGTGGATCCACTATACTATATTCCCCTTAGAAAACCATGAACACTGACTCAATGCTCAGTGAAATGGACCCCAACCTCCTCCTCTTTATGAAGACGATTTGATTAAGCAACCAACGTCATGAACTGCTTATGGTGTGTCTTAATGACAGTAGAATATGTATCAAACAACATAAAAGACATGACAAATTTGTAGAAGATATCCAAGATCCGTAGCTTTAGCGAAGAGTCTATCACACAACTTTATTGGAGTATGAGACCGTCAATGGAGAGGCAGAAAGTCAAATGGTTAAGGGTCTATTTCAGTGGCAGCTGAATCTAGATATTTAAGGGTTCTAATTCAATAGGTTAACATAAATTTATGGTTATATGCTATATCTTTTAATGTGTATTTTTATCATTTATTCAGACCATACTGACTATTCCTAGATGTTACTCTTATACATATTATTTTAAATTAATTGACTGCGGGTAATAATTATATCCCAATATCTAAAATCAATTGCATGAATTTATTAGATAGATATAAAAATTGTACAATATACAGTTTAAAGCTTTGTAAAATTTTCACAACCCTGCATTCTGTAGAGGCTGGAATTGCTAGAATTTTATACATTCAGTTGAGTAAAATGGACCGCGTTTAGGTCCGTTTGCAGAGTTACTTACAAAATACAAGACGAAAATATTTCTAGGTTTTGAACTTCATACTATGGTATGTAATTATTTATAATTCCATTTTAATTAGCAGCCCTCGGGCGAAATATTCCATTACCTAATTAAGTTAGCTCACTAGAGCGAATACGAAAACCAAGTGATCCTTAAAAATTTAAGTCATTCACATAACGAAATCCCTTCCCATATTTGTATAGGATAAATTTTTGTATAATATAATGTGTGTATTTCTGATATTTTATATATTATGTAATATGTTTCTACGCAATCAATTAACATGAAAAAGTATAATAACGTGAGTTTAAAACGTGAAATAGAAAGATATATGTTATAAAAATTTTAAAATAAATGATAAAATTTTAAAAATGCCTTGTTGACTTTTTAAAAAATTTAATTTTTTCGCAATTAATAATCGTTCTCACTTTAACATAAAGCATTTTCGGATAGCAGTTGGATAAAAACACAAAATAATGAGCTATGAAAACATTTAGAGCTTTTAAAAATTACGCATTTAAAAGTAATAAAATTAATTAAATTGCATTTATATCGCAGCTTGTATGTAATATTGACGGTTAAAGTCAATAATAAAAATACTGAAATATTTATACCATTATTTACACATAAAAAAAGTAAAAAAATGTGTCGTTACATAAAAATGTTGATACGTACTGTTTCCCCTTCACTTAAATAAGTATTCACCAATTGGAACGGCGATCGGACCAAAGACCTCTCAGTCAAAAGCCAACATTTTCACCACTGTGCCAACAAGCAAGCATTCTGGTATTGCACAGCAGATATTATAATGTCGGGTCCAAATAACCCTCAAGATATCAACCGCCTCCTCCATCAAAGGAGCAATGTATATTTCTTCCTTCGGGGCAAGCGAAATTGACCTTCACGTTAAGGTGCCTTTAGGGCGGTTATTCCGAGCCTTGGATTACCCCAGTAAACTCTTGTACTTAAGCGGTGACCTAAGTGACGGATATAGAGAATTATGGATAACCGTCCCCTGGCCGGCCTGCTCGCGGCTTTAACATATAATGGGGGAGGAAATTAAACACCAATGTACTGTGTGGAGTCGCCTAACCTAACCCTGAAGCTCAAAAACAACCCTGTTTACTATTTAGTTCTCAAACAAATGTAAACATTAAAACAAATATATATTATTATTTCTTTGTATACATAAATTCCCATATTTTTATTCCTGAAAATTATTATTTTTATTCCTGAAAATTAACAAAAATATTTCGTGAATATAAATTTTATATTGAAATACGCAACTTGCAGTTTATTTATACAAAGAGCATCAAGAAAACAGGCAAATTTTTTTAATAAAATTTGTGTTGCTAGTATTTGTTTTGATATATTATAATAAGCGTATTACTTCGTAGAATTTATTTTATCGAAGAGGAAAAATAATTTCTTTTGAACAAAAATTTAATCTCACAACGTTATTGTCATTTTGAATAATAATATTAATACACGAAATCCAATAGCCATTGTATTCTTGCCGGGGAGACGTCGCGACAATACCACCCCTACATATTAAAATAGTTTATTTAGTTTTCTCTATAAATTTAATAATACGTTTGCAAACTCGACGATCGAGTGTATGATTAAATATGCCGAAAAGGATTCCATTCTGTGTGATATTGACACATGGTAAGGGACCGCACCGCAGGATCCGCCCGCGACCTTTTCCACCCGTCTGCGACCTGGATTATGGTAAAACGCCCCTCCCTCGTACACAGCCTACATGTTTTCTTCCGCATAATGATTCCCAACGCCATTCAAATTCCTCAAAGAAATTTCAAAAAATCCTCCCTCGCCAGCCGCGGCCCTCCCTCCGCCGAGGTTTCGTATAATTTGACAATATCGCCGAAGAGTTGTTTCTTTATTGTTGCTGTCGATATTTGAATAATTTTTTGCGTGTTTATCGAAAGTGTTTTTTTTTATTTTTAATATATTTATGCCGTTAACTCTACGCTCTAAATTTTACTGATATTACGTGTAAAGATTTCAAATATAATATAAATACACAAGAATTCTGTTGTTAAAACAGTTTACAATCCATTCTCTATTCCGGCCAGCAAAATTTCTGGAATGTAATAAAATATAGTTTATTCCAACAAGTAAAGTAAAGCAAAAAAATATCTGTATTTCGAGAGGTTCAATGTTTTGAATTCAATATTTCATAGAATATTTGTATGGTGGCAGCAAGTCTCGATCTGTCACGAAAGATAAGTTCTAGAGTGATTTAATTACTAACATAACATCTCGAAAACCCATTATTACGAAATATTTTATAAAGACGCCACAAGCGTATACCTAAATTATGTAAATTTAACTTAAGAGATATGTAATGTTTTACTCTACAAATTAATTAAATTTATATGCATTACAATATTTGTACGAACATAAGTGGCCGAGTATTATATAAAAGCTATGCTTCTTTGGGTACCAGCTCCTTCAGAACGTGCCCCTGAACAATTTCCTCAGATTTTCATACTAATTTAAATTGGTTTCTAGTTTCAGGAACTTTCGTGCTCCTCCGGCTGTGCCGCGACTAATCGAGTGTTTACTGAAATCCTCGCTGTTGTCGGTGCATTTGGGAAGATAATTGAGTCACTGGTATTTCCTGGAAACCGCTTCACCAAATATATTATAACCGACCTAACCAAAGCCTATGATTTGATAAATAACATTATATTAAATGTATTTAACTAATTCATTGTTGGTTTGATTTAAATCCACGGAAAACGTTTTCAATAATAATACGAATGATTTGCATACATCAAATATTTAGTAAATTCGTATTTTTAATCCATGTATTGAAGAAATATATTTTACCAACCATTTTGAGATACAAGTAGTATTCGAATCCATATATCATTATCGTATTTTATTTCGACCACCGTGATGCTGTTACGGAGAATTTTTTTAATCATTGAATGCAAGTTCACATCATTGTATGCTATTTACCTAAATATACCACTTATATTTTGGTTGGTTTTATACTACATGCTTTATAATATTCTTATGAGTTTTTATTATATCCCAGTATTTTTTCACGTATAAATAGATAATAAATTATTATCTACATTGTTGAAAGATTTTATTTTATTATTCGCTCTAACTATACTCTTACAAAAAAAACTTGTCGAGTATAAATCAAATAAATATAAAGTCATTTATAGCGAGGAAAAGATCCTATCAATCATACTTCTCTGCGGTCTATGTGAACCCATGCACTTATTGCCTCTTAAAATAAAAACCAGTGTGATTCATGGTGGCATAATTCACGTTATAAATTGGTCGTTTATTTCCTTACTGCCTGATAAAAAGCGGTTGATTATAGGAACTCTGCGATATTTCACCAAACAGAATAGTTTCCTTCGATATATAGCATTATTCAATATACTGAACGACTTGACATATAATTGAGAGAGTTCTTATTTTTTCTGTGATTCTGTGCATTTGCCATGTAATCTACATTGCTAAAATTGTAAAAACCACGTGTGGTAGACATCGTACCTCTTAGACACACTACATTATAAAAATAATAGGTTTCAAGAGCAAAAGTAGGAAGGGTAAGTTTTGCGAAACGTATGAACTTTGCAATGTTTTATTGTTTACAAAAGTGTTAAATTAAATTTAACATTAAAAAAGTCCCAAATACTGTAATTAATGCATTGCGAAGTAGTTTGTTAAATATTTTCGAATACACTGAACCAAAGAATAGTGAATGCCAAAAAATAAGATTTAAGCACACCCTTTTTCAGTGTGTCGAAATTAAAATTATAAACGTAGCAAATAAAGTAAATTAACCATAAAAGCGTGAAACTGAATCACTAACCGACATATATACAATATACAGTTATTTTTATATAAGATCTGACTATACGACTTAAGTCACTCATTGAAAATCCCACAACCTGCGTGCAGGATCAGGGAATACCCACATACCATGTTACAACCTTACCCATAAGAACTATTGAAAATTTACCAAATAAAGTACCGAGGAATGGACTTTACTCCGCCTGTCGATATCAATTAACCTTTAATAATATATTTGTGCATTTATTTAATTATGTGTATTCGCAGTTATAACGGAATAATGTCCATTATTATATCTTTTATTATTAAGTACACACAAACATCTCAAACTTCAAAAAATATTTGTGCATTTAGCTGCTTATGTATACTTGTACTCTTGCTGGACTACGTCCATTATAATATATATATAAGAATGTATCATTCATGGGAGCGCCAAGTTCCCAAAAAACATACCCAGGAGTGATCATTGCACCCTCCTGCCCTGCCTGTTATTGTTATATAAACTTTTATCTTTGTTTTTTAGTTCGTAGTTATTTATTACACATAAACACATGCAAATAAAGGGTTTTTCCCACTCATTTTCCCTGCCTAACACAATATCACCACCATAGAAATTCGTGTACGCTACCAACACTGAAAGCCCCGAAACCCCGGGATAGCCAAACACTCCACCAAAACATTAGCTATAAGATCTATTGTAATACACCTAATGAAAAATAAAAGAATATTGAAATTTAATTTTTTTTTCATAGGTTCAATCATAACTAGTCTGACCATCGACGACACACTGTCGGTGTAATGAATTTCACAATATAAAAAGTATTAAAAGTGTTTTTCTTTACGTTCACCCGAAGTCTCTCTTTGTTTTGTTATGTGCCCGTTATGTTAGCTAAAAAAAATAAACATAAAATAAAACAACGATCCAAGCACGGCCGGGCCCGTGACGCGTCCGTCGCGCGTAAATCTTGCCCAGTTGGCCAAAATTAAAATTCTAAACTTGGCAATTAAAATAAATTAATCATAAAAGCGTATAATTGAGTCACTTTTATGCGATAAAGGTGGCCCATTATCCGCGCGGCCTTGGCGAACAATTCGGGCCAGACACGACCGGCCTAATTGCTTCCACTTCAATTATGGATTCACCAAACGACCCAAGGAGCTCGGCCCGCGAGGCAAGACGCCGCGTCCTACAGGCCCGTAATTATTATTTGATATTCAAATAGGGTCAAGCGCACTGTCTGAGGCCACCTTCAAATATGCGATATTTAATTAAATCAAATATTGCACCGATTCACCGAAACATAAAGATAACTGCTTCTTGGTTAGCGGTAAGCTTGATTGTTTGCCATGGGTTCGTGCGTGGACATTGAAGTTAATTTTGTCAAGCTTAAGATAGGATGCATCTAAAACGTAGTAATTGTATTCGTATGAATAATTGATTCAAAGTATATTTCAACGTAACCTCTATCAGGAGCCCCTCACAGTATGCTTCACCCTGAAAGGGAACCGTAGAATCTGACCTTTAGGTAAAGGTCAGGAATGGAGTGGGATGTTTATTGTAACTGTCTGGAATTAGTTATATTAGAATAAATATTTTCATTATATCATTGAAAGTTTTTAATATTTCAGTGTCGCGGTCTATAATATATAAATATATATTTGATGCTAATTAAATTAATAATTCGTGTTTTATTACTTATCTTGCGTTGGGTGCTGGATTAACAAATTGATATTATTTGGGACTCATTAGGATCCAGCATATTTTATTTCAGCAGATGTAACGGGAAACGTCGCTTTTGTGGCTTCGAGAGCTAGTGAAGCTATAAAATAATTATTTAAATTAGACACGAATATAATTTAAGGTAACAAGATATAATTGGCCATACAGTATGGAAGGTGCAACCTGGAGACTTGTCAATGTGTTAAGCTAACGTCATGGTTATACGTCCCTAGAGGTGGCCGATGGTTTTAACCAGAAATTCTCTTTGATATAATCGATAACTAATGAAGTCATAACTACGTGTTTTTGACACTGCATTATGGTGTAAACTTTTAGATAATAATTTTTAAAAAAATATCAAATTTTAATTGGTAATACATTTATACTATGCTGTTTGCGGAGATCTAAAACACAGTTCGGGGTGTATTGTGTACATACGGCTGGATTGTTCACTTCCGGTGGCCGATTAAAGAGGATTTAACCTGGAATTCCCTTTGATATAATCGATAATAAATGAAGTCATAATCACGTGTTTTTGACACTGCATTATGGTGCAAACGTTTAGAATTAGACCTTTTAAAAAATGTCAAATTTAAATTGTTAAATAAAAAGTAATACATTTATACTATTCTGTTTGTGGAGATCTGAAACACAGCTCGGGGTGTACTGTGTACATACGGCTGGATTGTTCACTTCCAAGGAACAAATAAATTAAATATAAAAAATAAAACAGAACCGTAGTTTTCCAGATCCTGTTCAGCCCGGGGCTATCCCGCGCCGTACAAAGGTGACCATACCGTAAAATTGTTAAGGGACTGTATTATTGGGAGGGGACTTGGGGAATTGTTCCGCTCTACCTCCATCAAAACATGGCGACTCTGAAAACAAATATTTTTATCAATAGGAGATAATGTGTTTTATTTTATCGATTTCCGTGAAAGTAATTTTGTAAATTCGTTGTGTTTTTTTTTTTAATCAGTTGAATGGGGATTCGACGCCCCAGAGGCTATTCAGGTAATTAGGTGTATGATTTGTTTGGGGTGCCTTGGGAAATTAAAATGATTTAGAACGTAATAATTTGTTTTAACGACCTTTTTATGAAAAGAACTGTTGGCAAGTTTAACCCTTTATACGGCTTAACTTTTTGCTAATTTTACATATTTTATGTTTTGATTATTATTTATGATAACGGGTTATTTAAGCGTATTCAAACAAATTTATTAAACTGTTTGTGATTCTGAAATAAAATTATTTTTTAAAATAATTACTTATTTTATACTCAAATTTATTCTCATACGATATTGTTTATACGGTTAAACAAAACTCTATATGAATATGAGAATATAGAATATTGTTATATATATTATGTATAATAAACACATTAAGTGTGTTTAAAAGTTCTAGCAGCTGTTTTTATAAATACTCGGTTCTTTAGTATACTCACAACGTCTTCGAGTAGCAACATAGTTTTTTTAGGTTTTTAGTAAGTATATTACATTTTGGTACTCGCTGTATATATTTATACCCAGGATAGTTATATTTCTTTGATAAAGTACATAATTGAATTGTTATTCACGTCACCTTTTCCCAGTTTATCGTTCAAATCAGCTCGGCGTGGCCGTCGGGAGAACACCTCGGAGGTTGACCCTGAAGCATCAGCGGTCATGTTGGATCACGGTATCCCTTGCGAGGCACGTAGAGATCACTATTTGCAAAGGCTCCTCTCAAAACACCCTCCGAAGGCTCTGCGGCTAACTCGATAAGGGTGGCTCTAATCAGATGATCCCGCGCATGCCGCCCAGGGCTCGGGCCGCAACACAAACACGGCCTGAAACAAACTACCTCCGAGAAGCCACCCTCGCACCGATATACAATAATGATAAATGAGATGCCTGATCCTGCACCTTCTGTTTGTTAAACTGATTTTTCGTTTTGATATATATTGTGGTAGATACCTTAAACTGACACGTGGTCAAATAGTTAGAACGCATGTCCATTGAGGTAGTGGTCTTGGACTCAAATTTGTGTGGAGTAAAAAAGCGTAAATAACTTTTATTAAGATTCATAATAAAGAATATTTAAATTAATGTCTCATTGCTTATAAAATTTTATTAGTGATATCTTAATTTAATTTTTATTATCTCAAAGTCAAGAGATTTGAATAACATCTTGCTAACAATCGAAGTCTGTGTTTGAGCTTATAAAAAAAACAAAATTGATTTGATCAATTTCAAAAAAAAAATTATTCCCAGAAGCTATAACAAGTCAGACACAAATGTCTAAGTTTTTTTTAAGTCTAGCGTAATCATAAAGCACAATACTATTATTAAATTAAATTTTGCAGATAAGTAATGCGTACATATCTTTTATTTCTTTACTCACTCGTGCGTTGTTATGAAAAACTCTTTCATCTTTAGGTAAAGTTTCTCAAATAAATTTTTGTTCATTTTTTTACAACGGCATAAATATCGCAAAGAAGCATAAAACCATAGAAATTATTAGCCCATCAGAATCCATTCAATTTTGTACGCAATCATCATCAGTTCGGAGAGTGGAATTTCCACGACACCACTAAACAATATCTTCCACAGTTTATCTATCGGTCTCTCCACCTCACCTTTATTTTGAAATATGACCATTATTTTATTTAGTATATCGGGGGTGCTCCTTTTTGTCGCGGAAAATAAAACAAATGACCTCCTTTGCGCAATCCTTTTTGCTCCATTAAAAAACCTTTCCTTTCCGGTAATGCGAACAAACTTTTTCCGTTATATATGATAAAGCTCTTCATAGATATGTATAGATAACATTTTTATAGAAGCAAAGGGTAGAGTATATTAATAAGCGTATTTATTACATAACTAAAAATAGCTCCAGATACTTTAAAATAGTAAAATATTTTTTTACATATTATCAGTGTATGAGGAAGACAAATTCCAAAACTACTACTTAACATTTTATAAATCTATTTCATTGATATTCTCCGATGATTTAAAAGAAAGCAGAAATATATTACTAAATGTTCAAAAAAATAGATTTTCTATTAAATAAATAAATTTTTTCAATGCATAATTTTAAACAATTTTATAGGTGGAATTCAATCCAAAGAAAATTTTAAAACAATTATAATAACTATTGTTATCATATTTATATTGATAAAAAATCTAAAATGTTATAATTTATTTAGGTGAAACAAAGTTGATTTATATTTCAAATATTTGTGTGTCCGCTTTGTTATATGTTTTATTTAATTTTTACAATTAAAACGTTTGCCGGTTGATCCACCCCCGCAGGGCAACAATACGAAATGAAAAACTAAAATTATTAGGGTAATTTCTCTTCCGCGTAAAGTAGAAAACATATTTTTTATCTCCGACTTGACATAAAAAATGAGAAAAGTTTGAAGATTTTTGATTGCGTGAAAATAATAATTCTGAAGAGATGCACATCAGTTAGCATTATAAAAGCTCTTCTTATAAATTAAGTCTGAAAAATAAAATTCAACTCCGGCAAAGTGAAAATAAAAAGGTCCTGATAACAAATTGTAATACCAAAAGTGTTTGAAAAACCTCCCCAAAAAAACGTGTTAAATAATTCAAAGAGAAATTTGTTTCCACTGAAAATTAAAATGAATGCAAAACTATTTCAATTACTCATTTTGGTTCCAATCACTATTTCAGTGAAGTGATAAATAGATTTGAAAATGTTGATCTAAAACTATTTGCTCGTTATGGCGGTTGATTTGGTTTTATTTTCAGTGTTAATTTTTTAAATCTATAAGCATGAATATTTTAATTAAATCTCTGAAAAGCTGAAATGATGCAGCGGATATATAAATGGTGAATTATTATACGCTACAGTTTATATTTAACTGTAAATTTATACTAGTCATAATTATAAATGTTAAAAGATCGTGCATAAATATTACAATCTGCAAAATAATTTTTATCATAAATATAAAATTCAAAATTTTTCTTTAAATTGCATCTTATATATATGTTGAATGTCACTATAAAATAATTATTTTAATGTCTTTATATACAAGTGAATAAAAACTTTAATAAAAAAAATTCGTAGCAAAAGAAACATACTTTTCAGGAGATTTGAGTTATAAAAATATATAAAGTAATACAAACAAATAAATCCTTAGTGTTAATTTAAAAATATTAAAACTAAAATACTGTTAAAATATATGTTTATTTTTAATGTCAACCTATTTCACAAGTTTATTGTAAATTTACAATATACTATATAATGAACACGTCATGGTATAAGATATATCTGTCTCTCGTTTATATTATATTAATAAATATTTTATAGATGATTGATTTACAAGCAGCAAATAGAGAGGTTGTTATTGAAACATCTTATATATTTCTTGATAATAATGATATCTTATTTTGTACCCAATCCAACTTTGATATTATTACAGACACCCAAAGATTCATACATTTAATATGAATAATATTTGATAACCGGTTGAATATTATAACCGTTAAATTTTATTGATTATTTCATGGTAAAATTATGATCTTTCTAAAAAATGAGAACGACGAATCAAATGTTGGAAACAAACTTAACGCAGTATAGCGCATACTATATATATAAATTATTATTAACAAAGTTAATAAAAAATAAATATTGTTAATTCATCATCACAAACAGGTTGTTTTCAAAAAAAATCCAAATTTAATGGATATCAGTGCCTAATTGTATATGTAGTCTGTAGATATTTGTATGTGTTAAATAATAAAAATGATGAAATCATTTCATATTCAACGAAATTACACATTTTGTTTATTTAAAAGTAATCAAAAAAAATACAACATAATATTCGCGAAAATTTAGTTTGTAAGTAATTATGCTGCAAGGGGATTAAAATAAATAACATGTTTCCATTTATTAGTTTTAATCATAACAGTTGATAAATATAATAACCGCGTCGAGGTTAAAACCATCCAACGAATTTTCAGTTAAATATAAACATAAGTATTCGAAATCAAGTGTTAAAATTAAAATAAATATTTATGGATTTACTGAATAATTCTATAATATACACATAAAATTTTATTTAGTGTTATAGTTAATTTTGTATGAATTTTGGAATAGAGCATTTTTCTTACCAGTAAAGCTAGACCGCATACTCCATGACATAACTGTGGCGAAGCATAAAACCTTTTCACCCTGCGATTGTTTGAGAAGTTTTCATATTTTAACTGGTGAAAAATAACTGGTTTATCAACATAAATAAACGATATCAAAGAAAAGGCTTATACCAAACTAAGCATTAAAAATTTATTGAACAGAAACAGTCACAGAGTAGTGTACGTTCTAAATGACTTCGGGCGGTATGCCAAATAATATTATCACGTTACTAATTATATTTTAGAGGGATTAAAATAAATAACGTGATTTAATTGGTTAATTATTAACGTTACAGCCGTTAAATACAAAAATCGGATATCGGGACAATTAAAACAGATCGCGTATCGAATTTTCCGCTCGAGCAGGTGTTCGCGCGAGCCGTCCCGGCGGACAGAAATGTTTATTAATGATTTAAAATTCGCGTCGGAAAAACAAATTGGTTCCTAAATTGTGTTTACTCGGCGGAGCAGCCCGATTATTTGCAACTCTAATGTCAGTGTAATTAATCGAATGTCCGATGCGCCGGTAATGAAATCGAATATTATAAAATAGTGGCGCGGAGGGGTTGTTTAAAATTCAGGGCTGGGAGTTATGGACGGGAAAATATTCCAACTTTTCATAATTCCATTAGGATTTTTTGTGGTTTTTAGATAGTTTGATTTATTATTATTGGCGTTGGTGCGCTTTTCGGAATTAGTGCATTGTACTTCACATGCTATAAATTAAGGTACTGCTTGGTATCTTATCTATCATTGTTATAACAAAGTTCGCTAAATGAATATGATAAATATTATAAAATAAACTAGTCCAGAGATCACAATATTTATTTGTGTTGTATCACATTTTCCAATTGAATATCTTCCTTTGTGAAGACTTTTTATAAATAAATGTGAAATCACTCAAATCTGAGTCGGGTTCAAAAAAATTCTAAAAAAAAGTGTATGCGCTTTGTAATAGTCATATTGGCTTAAATACATAAGAATTACGATATTTAATATTTTAAAATAAATAATTTATATTTTCAGTTTTTGATAATTAAATAAGTTGCTTTATAAGGGTTGTGCTGTCGCCAGGAAGTGATCACAACAAAAAAGGGGACTGAAAAAATCAAGCATACCAAAACATCTCCCCCGAGACGCTGTCAAAAAGCATTCTCAGAAAAACTTTCCATTACACCCTTACGCGTTAGGGGATGTTTATACACAATCTTCAACTTGCCGGCAAAAAAGTTCCACTCCCAGGAGAGGCGATAATTTTTCTCTCAAATTTATCAGTTTATCTAAAACATTATGTAACTCGCAAACTGAACCAAATCATCGCTGGAACATTCGGAGAGGAGATTTTGGAAAATGTTAGAAATGCGCTGAACGTAGCCAAATTAATATTTGCGCCTGTTTTAAAATTGACTACTTTATTTATTATTTAAATATAGGGAAATTAAAAAATATATTTTTTTATGGCTACATATTAACAATCGTTAATTTTTTTAATGCTCCAGTATATTACTTTTAAGTAAAAATTTATATTATATCATATTCAAAAACACACTTCAAATATAATATTATTGTTTGTAACTAATTCGTTGTTCACGTGGAAGTTAAACCAACAAGACAGCTGTTATTTTGGACTCTGGATTTAAACCCTGTGCTTCCGATTTAACCTGTAGAAAACATCAGTTTAACACATTTAATGTTTTTAATTTGAGTATTTTAGTACGGCAGGGTATAGTTACAAATGTAGTGCAAATGACTTTATTACCACCAGGACCAGCGCGGCCTGACAATCTCAAACGAAACTTTTATCTTGCGACGAAAAAAATACCTGGCGCGGAATCCCCGCGAATAATTAGTAGGGACTTGGGAACTCCCCGGGAGGCTTGGTCGCAGAGTACTTTTTGGTGACCCTCTTACAATTTAAGAAAATATTTTTTCTGTTATGTTGTAATGAGGTTTGTCTTTTGATAAGGTAAATATTCAGTCAAAAATCATACCGTAATCAGCGTTATAACAGCAAGTACGTACATTTAGTTTTTTCTGAAAAGTTATTTTATTTTAATGAGAAGGTATAATCATAACTTGTCTTGTCTAAGTCTTGTTAATAAATATCGTGTAAAAGTAATTAATTATAGTATATATTTTATTAATTTGAATGAAAATGAAAACGAGGCACAAAAGTTTGAAAATAAATGATATTTAATCAACACATTTATTACTTTTATAAAGTAAAAATCCGACGATCATGAAGGTCTCAAAATAATTGTTAAAGAATTAAAATTAATTTTACACCTGCATATAACGTTTCAAATTTTCGCTCAGGCTGTAACCGCGGTGGTCGAAATGATCACCAGGGGACTAGGGTTTGAATTCTAATAGTATTTTGGATTTTTTGGCGTAAACTGTATTATATATATATCAACAACATTAAAATATATATTGTATTTTAATGTACTAATGAATTAAAGAGATTAATGTTAAATTACAAAAAAATGGGAATTATAAGCAGTGTTGTTTTAATGTTTTATGTGAAAAAATATAGTTTTCTAACGCTTATAATATCCGACAGTAGACAGACTATAATAATATGATTATCTCATCTAGTTGTACCAGAGCGAGATATAGAGAGAATCCTTATTTTCTTAGCGGTTTTACATAAAAAGCATTTATTTTCACAGAATATCCCTCATGTCGTGTTTTTGTACAAGCGGCTTGCTTTTATAGAAAAAAAGCCTTTGAAGAGAAATAAGTGTTGGCTGTGAAAGGATATTTAATTAATGGGATATGTACAACGGGCGAGAAACTAAATACTGTATTACTTCAAGGATTTTTTCCGTTGTTATATTTCAGCGTTCGTAAAGACAGTGTTTCTATCACTTAATTTAACAAACGTAAAAATAAACTATTCCTATAGTATATGCTAGAAAAAATTTGTTGTTTTCTGTGTTTGTGTTGTTTTTTTTAACTGCTCTGTGATAATTTAATTAATGCCCGCGGGGCGAATCCGATCCGCTAATCTTGTAAACAGACTCACAGGTCGATATTGTTTTAAGCACTGAAAATTTACGCGATTGTTTTTTTTTTGTTATTTCATGGAAAAAATATGTAATTATTTTAGAGTTTTCCAAAATTTGCTCGATCAAAAAATAATTCCGACCCCGTATCTAATTGTTCGTACACTTGCATATTAACTGTGGGATCGTACTACTTGCTAATCGATAATTTTTATCGTTAAAAATAACTGATTCTATACAGTTAACATAAAAAAAACCCTTTTAGTAAGACGTAATTACTTTTATAGCTAAACCCTAGAAAAAAGTAAAAAAAAACACTATCTTTAGATATCGTAGTTTAGCAAATGAAAAGTCGATTTTGGATATAACGCTTATTGCTAAATGATTGTTTTTATAAGCAGCAAAGGTTTTTCAAATAAAATGCGCGTAAAATAATGCAGCCTTTTACTCAAATGGACTCTTAAATATTTTATACCTAAAATCATTTAAATTCTAGATATGACGTGAATGTGTGTGTGTGTGTTTTACATTTTTCATTTCTATGAAATACGAAAAAATGACGTTGAAACAATAAAAAGCATAAAACTAAAAGACCATACGACTTGGGATGTTTTAATTAATTAATAATGAAAATATTATTTAAATTATAATTTTTTGAAAATATTTTTTTAAAAATTGGGTTCAAAAACGTTGCCCTTTAAGATATAAGCACGCCTCTGTAGCTAGGAAAAAAATTCCCCTGCGACTGGCTCCCCTCGCCACGAGCAGTCATTTAGTTTGTATGACCGACTGTTAGTCTTTTTGCCAAACCGACGGACCAGAATATTTTATATTTTCACTTCCTCTTTTCGAGAGGCCAGTGGCTTACCTAATGAACACACAAATTAAACATTTTTCATAATTATCGTGGTACGTTTGATATTCAAAATTACACAGAGTTTTAACCAAAAGCGTATTCTTGGCAACATCGCCGCACGACACGACATCGTTTATTTTATATACGATAGTATCTTTAGTTGCAGGACTGCTTAAAAGGCATATAATATATATGGATATAAACAACGTTATATACAAATTATAATTTGTTCACAGGTAAGCATTAACTTTGAAACCAGCAAGTTAAAGTTTTTTTTTATGATTTCGGCACGCTACTGTATGAAAAGACAGGAACAGAAAATGTTGGGATGATATAAATAACAAAGATAGCGAGATCTCTACGGCAGTAATTTTTTCCAAAGGGTGGAATTTTACGTGCAGACCACCATCCCCCTCCTCCACTGCCTCTGCCCATCCCTGCGTGTGTATCCGTAATGCAAATGAAGAGAAATAGTGCAGAGGGTACTCGAAAAAACGTAACTCGAAATGTCATAACTCTTAACGTATTTTCAGATGTTCTTGCGAGTTCGAGTGACGAAAACCGCATTATAAAAAACTCAATTTAGAATTTATTAAAAACCTTGCACGCGTCACTTCAACTGTATTATTTTTTTATACAGAAAGATAGTCTTTTGAAGCCTGAAACGTTTGCTTTATGAATAGCGTCTTCAGGGTCTACTTCCTTCCAAATCTCGGTCCACAAAGGTGGGCGCGACGGCCGATTTACAGGAGCGCCAAGTCAGCCGCGAAGCCTCCGAGTTCTTTGAGGTCCCGTAATTTAATTTGTAGGTTTCGCGGCGCCGCGTGACGTCACGGCGCCGCGACGCCTGCAGCTTGTAAGCAATTATGTAAAGTGCGGGAGACGAGCGCGAGCTTCTTGCTCGGTTTTTTTCCGATAATTGACGTTTGTTGGAAAAGTTTGCGCTGCCGGGGAGCGACGCTCTGGACGCTTTTATTGCATTTTGTAATTTCGCAGTCCGCGAGCTGCCAGCATCGCTTCTTTGTATGTTTAAAGTTGAAATACTTTGTGAACAACAAGTATCAACAGCTTATGAGATGATGATAATATTTTTTTTGTCGTTTATCTGTTGCTTGTGCATGGCTGCCATTCTGTACTGTGAGCGTGTGTAAAAAGATCGGTTAATGGAGTGGTGGACTTGTCGAGGTTGCTATTGTTTCTGTAGCTTGCTGCAGAAGACGTTTCAAATCTAATAATGCCAATGAGCAGCAGCAATACATAGACTTTTCTTTCCAATATAAAACTGCCACGTAGAAGAATACAATTTTCCCCTTAGAAAACCGTGAGCACTGGCTCAGCATGACTATATGCCCAGTGAAATGGTCGCCAACCTCCGCTGAGGAGAGGCACTTGATAAAAAAGTGACAAGATTAGAGTTAAAATGAGATGCACGATGCAATGTTAAGCTTGGAAATATTTCCAGTGGATTTTTATTTACTTTTCCACATAAAATTTTTCAAGTAAAACGAGATGGTAAATTTAATTTTATTTTAAAATTCCACTTTTAAGTATATTTTTTTACGTTTCAGAATAACCTACAATTTTTACTTCGACTCAATATCTATATAAAAAAGTTATACCAGGTCAAGACTCGAATATACAGCATTAAAGATTTAAAATAAACGTTCACAGGAAATTAAAGCAAGACCGCACTAAGTTCAGTCAGAACGTCCGGTTTCGGTAAAGTAGCGTTGAATTTAACGTGCAAGTTGAAAATAAAATTCAAGTAAATTTTATAATAACATCCCCAACATAATAGACATATTAAAATAGTAGCATTAATTATTCAACCCTTGGGTGATCCTTGCATGCAAACGCAGCGGTCGTAAATTTAATATTTCAGCACTAAGCCCTCATAAATAACACCCCCTCTGTATTTTTATAACACTCTTGGTCTAGAGAAAGTTCTCGGTGTGGCCTCTCTGGGAGTATCCATTGTTCGCGTACAGCTGTGTGGCCCGCGGGGGCTGGAGATTGTAGGGTCAGTATGTTTTTTTTCCAGCCATAGTTTTGCTTATTTATTTAATAGTAATGAGTATAAGCTTTGTACAAAATTTTTAAAAAAAACCTTGATGCTATTGGCTAATTGAAAATCGGTTGCAGGTAGAGCTCACTCTTCAAAATTACTGAATAAATTCTCTAGAGCACATAGGTAGGTACAGTTTTGTATTATTTCTCGACTACAGAGTACAATTCTAAAAGTTCATTGTTCATATTAACCAGCGATCCCCGCGGTTCAAATACACTACCCGGAAATAGACTTTCTGACAATATCCAACGTTTCCATAGAAGTTGGCTTTTTTATGGCTTCCCAAAGCCTCTTTGAATATTACATCAAAATGCATGAACCGAGAGATTTGACTGAAATTCACCAAAAAGTGTAGGAAATATTTCGCTTAACTAAGTTTAACTATCCAGTTAAGCATTAGTCATAAAATTTAAAACCTATCGTTCAACTAGTTACTTTTTCAAAACTTTATTTCAAAGCGAAGATTTTTCGATGTTATATCTACCTGTTTAACTATAGTGACATGCGTTTTTCAAACAATATTTTATCATATTTCATTTTTTAAAAAATGCTCGTAGTTATAAAATTACAAATACTACCCTTTAATCCAAAACATAACAGCTTGATCACTGAGATATTGTTGTTTGTATATTATTAAAATATACTGGAAAATGACGTAACCCAATTCAATTCATTACTTGACAACTTGAAAACAAAAATATAAACAAAACAAAAAGTGCAAAATATTTATTTGGCAGGGTTCTGTTTCAAAATTGTAAAATTTAAAACAAGAGTTATTATTGTATTAGACATCTGATCCTTTGAATTTTTAATGTACCTTAAAAAAATATATACAAAAGTTAAAATCAAATTATAAAAAAGATAAGTTAAAATGGGCTGTTGAAGTATAAGTTGTAATTTGAAATAAATTTAAAAAAATATATATTTTTTAAATTTAAATTTAAATTTTGTTTAATCTTGTAGGAATAAATGTGTAGGAAAAACAACTGCATGTTTTGGTGTAAATGTATGTTAATGCTACTGATATATAGCTGCATAATTATATGGTTGTATAAAATTATCAAAAGCTTAAAAATATACTAGAAGTTTCATGATTTAATAACGTATTCATAAATATTTATTACCATTCTGACAAAACTTCTAAAACTGACTTAAAGCGTCTTGAATAATTAAAAACTTCATATTAATATCAACAAACAAGTTAAAAGAAATTATTTTTCAACTGAATAAACTTTTATTTTCTTACCAAAAATACTCGATAATACTGCAAAAAGTCAAGTTCTGACATTTTTATATTTTTAAAATATAGGAAGAGAACAGATTGTAAAGGTCTGAGTCTAGGTGCAAAACTATTAGTTCATTTTTAAAAATAAAATAACGAATATATTTTAATAAATAAAACATATTTTGTAAAATACGTAGCATTTTCATAAAGTATATCTAATGATATAAGCTCTCTATTGTGAGAAATGTATTATTTCAAAAACAGTTAAACGAAAAATCGAAGAGCTAAAAAAAATCTGCGAAACATTCAAAAGTAAAAAAAAAAAAAAAACAACATGTCAACATAATAATAAATCATAACCGCTTTTTTCATCTGAAAACAGGACTGAAACAAATGTATTTCCTACGTCAGTAGGGGATGGAGAGGAAGCAGGGCCTTCAGACAACCCTCTTCACTCCGAGAGGACTTGTACGAAATGAATGCAGCCTTTTTATTCAGATTGGCAAAAAACGGCTTAATTCCAAATTGAGAGCAATTGAGAGCGGGAGGTTCGCATGAAAACTGCCAGGCTTTTGTCGTGGTCTTTCATAAAAATTTATTCAAAATACAACCGTAAACAAGAAAGTAAGATAATAGATTTTTTTTTTATTATCCAGTGAATTTTATAAGCAATTTTCATACAATAAATGCATGATATCGTAAAAATAATTTATTTTATTTGTAAATGTGCAGAAGTTATCTGCAGACACATTTCTCAAACAGGCCTCTTATAAAACTTCCGGTTGATTATTTTAATTATAATTTATTTTTTGATAGAAAAAAAATGGTTGTGCTCACTTTAAATTATATAGAAAGATAAGCACGAGCGCAAACGGTTTTGGGCTAATTTTTAACACTTTTTCTTACTATCGTCATTGTTAAGTACTAACCATAAAAGTTTGTAACTTAATTAGAGCTTGTATAGATAATTTTTTTTTTTTTAACTTAATTCCTCAAATAATTCAATATATTTTGATAAAAACACAAAGACTTACAAAGAATATAGCTTTATTATGATGCAAGATAAAATGTTCAAAAGTAAAAAAATCAAACTTAGTTGCTTCTAGTTGTTAGTTTTTTCGTCTCTCAAATTTCCTTAATGAAATTATCTTCAAATAGTGATCAAAAATAAATTAAAATATAATCAACCAATGCGGGGGGGGGGGGGGCATAAATTAAAATCCACAAATATTATTCAAAACATTATTACAACAGAGAGTGCGAAGCTGAATCTGTTTGCAAGTTGGTAAATAATTATGGCATATTATCTTGATGCAAGATAAAATGTTCACACGTAAAAAAAATCAAACTGAGTTTTTTCCTCTCTCAAGTTCCTTAATGAAATTATCTTCAAATAGTGATCAAAAATAAATTAAAATATAATCAACCGATGCGGGGGGGGGGGGGGGCATAAATTAAAATCCACAAATATTATTCAAAACATTATTACAACAGAGAGTGCGAAGCTGAATCTGTTCGCAAGTTGGTAAAGAATTATGGCATCCTAATATTCACCTAAAAAACACGTAAAGCCGCGTAAACAAAACCCCGAAAAACCGCAAGACCCGGGACGGGGGAAGTTTTTACGTGCCCGTAAATCTTTCAGCAAGTGAAATCCTGGGGCGGCCATATAATCTGATTCTTACGCGAGTTAGGGCGGATTCGGGCGACGCAGTGAGCGACCCCTTGCCCAGCACGGGGACCTGGAATGAAGTGATTTGTGGACATGTTAAGGGCGTAACGATACTTTGATGCACCTCACATTGCGTGTACCCAGTTTCCAAATACGACTCAAAATAAATAAAATATACGATTGGTACAACATATTCTATTCAAAGTATTGTGCATCGCTAGGCATTACTTTTTCCCATCTTTCGGGCAAATTATGGATTCCTTCCCAAAAGAACTGTTAGTCTTTTGAAGCCAAGAAAGAATCAAGCCAATTTTTGATACCCTGTTCAGAAGTGAAGCGTATTCCAGAAAGGGCATTTTGCTTCGATTGAAACAAGTGGTAGTCGGAAGGGGCAAGGTCTGGGCTATAAGGCGGGTGAGACAGAACTTCCCATCCGCTGTTTTCCAAATAGGTTTTAACCGATTTAGAAACATGTGGCCGAGCATTGTCTGCATATTCTGGCCGTTTTTCGCGTTTGTCTGCATATTTAAACGCATCAATTGTTGTCTGTAGAACTCGCCCGTGATAGTTTGACCTGGTTTCAGCAGCTCATAGGGGATGACACCCTTCTGATTCCATTACCTTGGCGCCATGAATATTTGGCTTGGCCGTCGATGTTGATGCATGTCCGGGCTTACTCCTTGATTTTTCACGCTTCAGGTTGTCGTAGCAAATCCATTTTTCATCACCAGTGATGATACGATGCAAAAATGATTTCTTTTTGTGGCGTTCAAGCAGCATTTCCGAAATGCAAAATCGCCTTTCGACGTCTCTCGGCTTCAATTCATGACATGTTGAGAGCTCAAAAAGAAATGTTGTATACACTTCTGCGATATGATATATACTGAAAACAAAAGCGCAATAATGACGCTTCACAATGAAATGTTAAAGTATAGCCTGATGAAATTCAATACTAGTAACGCCATCTCATAGAAAATCTGAAAAAATTAATGCACACACCGTATATTTAAAATATAAACCGCCTCACAATCTAGTAATAAGTCTTGACTCAATATCGGTGCTTATTTAAGTAATGAAACTAAAAACTCCTCGTGGTTATATTAGACACGTGTCAAGGGCATCGTGAAAGTTTGATCAACTTTATATTACACATTTACTTAAAAAAATTAAAAATGTAAAACGATATATCACTGTTAAGATATTACCACAAGCCTCGCACAAATAACATAATTTATGTACTAGATATCCGGTTATATCTTAAGCAATATATATTTTAATATTTCTTCAAGCCTAATAGATATTTATAAAAAAATAAAATTTCATTCGCGTAAAAAAATATCTTTGTGATCACCCTAAAGATTCAATAACACGTGCGAGTATTATTAGAGGGATGACAGGGTTTATCCCATAAATTACATTTTCATAAAACATTTTTGGCACCCTTGCACCCAGGGGGAAGAAAATGTCAGCGATAAAGTAGGGTTTATTCTTTGGTATGTTTATTTAGCGTAACTGTTAATGTCTATTTTTCACACCTGCTCGCAATAAAAGATATAAAGACACACCTTATTAAACAGGAATTAACATTGCATACAACGTATACCACCTTAATTTCAATAAACATATATTTTATTATTAACTTACTACAGTAATTTTTTTAAGTAAATAAATATTAATGTAAATTAATTTATAATTCACATACTGGATCAATATGAAATCATTAGTGATTTGAATCGGATTAATTACTTTCATAAAGAATGTTGTATTTATAGCTCGTCAAGTATTTAATAATCAAATAATTGATTATGGATGTTTTCATGTATTTTACTACTTAAATTTAAATTTTTAAAAAAAAGAGTAGCAAATGGCTTGAAAATTTTTAACTTTCAACCTACCGGAGAGATCATTTTGACTTCTCAAACTTTGGTACGAATTTAACACATTTAAACGTTATCGTATTGCTAACAAATTTTACTACTTTTATAAATTATGCATACAATGCATTATCATTTTTTATTTCACGTTTTATTTCTTTATTTTCGGATAGACATATCTGACAGGTGCTTACAGTTTCAAATTGATCTTCGCTGGTAATAATGGGTATACAAGTAATATCGATAGGTTTAGAGTTAAATATATATTGCATTAAGTGTTTCTGTTTCCAAAACCCTTGAATGGCAAAAATCCAAAAAATATTTTTATCTTGCATAAATTAACGACATATTCCAAATGAGGCTCAATACTTTAAATAAAATTATATTACAACAAAAAATAACAAACCAGGCTAATTTATTAGTAAAGTTAAAATTCATGGAGAATAAATTTACCTTAAGTCAATACAGTTTCATAACAAACAGTGCTTTGAAAAATGTGTCCTCTGTGTAAATGCTTGTTCGTGTGAAAATTGGGAAGCATATTCTTCTTGAAGTTTATAATGAGTTTAGAGGACTTGAGAGAGACTCGCCGGGCATTGCTTCGTGAAGGACTTAAAGAAGCTATTCTTGACACGAAAATTAGTTTCTCTAGCTTATGTTCTGTCGGAGAGTAAACAGCGCCCAGATGTATGAATAATTTACAGAGTCATGCTATTTAGACTTCGCCTCATCGTTGCAAAAATAATAATATTTAGTTTATCCCTACAGCTATTTGTGATGTATCTTATTACCTACGTTAGAGTAGCTTCACTACTCCACAAACGAGTTTTTACAAAATATTTTTAACACCAAGTAATTATCTTTGTCATTTAGACAACTCGTTTGTCGCCTTATTTGTTTATTATCGAATTGTTATATACTTGGTAACTTAGTCAAAAATACTAAAGAGTTACTAATATTTATATTGTAATTAGGCTCTTTGGATTCAAACTTTCATTTAACAATACACATTCACTGTTGGTGAGTTGAATACGGTGCCAGGTTGCAATTCGTATCTCACATGTGTCTAGAAATGTTCAGTTATTGAATCTACAAAATATCCATTTAATTTATTGGCTTATGTTTTAAATTTAAGATCAGTTTAAAAATGTTAGAAAAAGTATAGTAAGATTACTGATTTTGCTTAACAATAATATTTAAAATGCATCTTATTTTTTTGTATGTATCAAAACATACATTTAGTAATTTTTTGATAGCAGTGAATTTCAACAAAAATCAAGTTTAAAATATTTCATCCAAAAGTGTTGTGTTGATGCTTGCAAATCCAAATAAATATTATTTTCAGTCATCTTAATATATTAAGACTCAAATATGATAGATTATCATTAAATCACAATTTGATAAAAAAAAAAAAAAAGAGTATCGCGAAGACTCGTTATTCATCTTCATTTGACGTAATACGCAAATAACACGATTTCATAATCATTCTTCATTAAACCAACGAGCGGATAAATTTAGGGATCCATCAAAGGCGCCATCGGCAAGCGAGGCTGTCGCGGCACCCACCGGGCATAAAGCATCCGAATTACCGCAATAAAATGAAAGGAATAACGTCGAGCCTGCGATACGAAGTCTTGTTTATCGTTATATTTTTCATGACCGCTACACCGAGTGGGGACATAAATCAGAGGCTTTTGTCTAAGTGGTCAATACTCCCCGCTTCTTGCCTCGGTCTCCAGAAGTGGCTCAGTTTTCTCTATTTCCTGCACAAGTGGCCCTATTTTCCCCGTCCTCTGGGGTGCCGGGGATAAAGGATTCTTTAAGGATAAATATCCGCCAATCCGACGGTCATTTGGGAAAATTTGGTAAAGGACGATTTCCCGTGTTATTTTTATGAGACACTTTGACGGTCCTTAAGTTTTTTCCGATTGTTTTTCCCGTTCCATTTCCTTCTATATCTGATATTCTGGTGCTTCGGTGAATTGGCACAATATGTTTTGTCGATTCAATCTGTAGATATAGAAATAACAAAATATATATCTTCAGCTAATCATAAATGGATCTACAACGGCTCATCTAATTATAAACATACAAATAAAATATATCTATGAATAATATTTATGATAATAAAACTTTAAATCTATTCGCATACGCTGTTTTTATTGCACGAAGAAAATAAGAATAATACTTTGTAGAATATTAAAAGAGATGATGTATTAAATTATTTTTTTAATAATTATATATTATTATATTTTCTGTAATATTTTTGATCAAATCTATTGCATATTATGTATATCATTTAAAACAATCTATGTAGAACACTATTCGTCATTTTACATGTACTAAATATTTATGCTACCATCAACGATCCCTAGTGCATTGTAATTCTGACTTATTTACGAGTATTATCATGAATATTGAAAAATTATACAATATTTGTAGATATTCCATCAAGATAGACGGCATAACATTTGTTGGAATCATATTCTCATTTCACGAAGAGACTGGAGTCCCTTTGACGCAGATTGGGATCGCATAAGTGGGAAGTAAAATCACAAGCATATTCAAATTTCGATGTCCGTCTGTTTTTCAATGTATCTTTTTGAATATGCTGCTGAAAGGGCGTTAGAGAAGTACAGGCCGTGCTTTGACGAAATGTATTCGATACCTTATTTATTTCATATTTGTTATAATTCTAAATCACAAATGAATCATTGAATAGATACCCCCCCAATGAATATTTGCGGACTGGAGATAGAATAAGCGTGAAAAAAAAAATCATTTAAATAAACGTGCCGTTAAATCTTCTCTGTACGTAAACCAACTTTGAGCATTCAATGTTAAGATTTTACGTTTCAGGATTCTTTACAATTTTGAGGTTTTACTCAAAATTATAATCCTTCAACGTTTCACGTGCCCTGATGAGATGTGATTATTTTCCGTCATTTTCAATTTCGTAAATTGCCTAGAAATATGGCCTTTATTATCATTGTTTGATTTCAACGACACATTCTGAAATATAATTATCTATTTCAATTACATGATGGGATACTAAATATTTACTATAAAAAAAGTAAATAAATAAAATCGTCCATGATTCATTACTAGATAATAGAAAGTTGTGATTGAACATTAACTTGATAAGAACATAGCAGATTGAACTGAAAATTCCTGTTTAGCAAAACCTTGTTAGAGATATTTAATAATCAACTAAAGCTATTATCGTGATGTTTTAACTTTACCGTAGAATTTTCTAATTCTTACTTCATGTAGCCGCTGAAACTTGCAGGAACGAAACACGAAAACCACACCTTTTTGTACCACGTCAACAAACGCTTTGTACTTTGGTGTAAAAAGTAAAAATAGCTTCACGACCTGCTTAAATCAAACGCAAAGTATTTTTATTAAACACCGAAGATTTAATGACTGAAGATGCTTTGTGAGATTAATAAATTGATACTGCTCTATTATATATAGAGCAGTAAAAGGGAAATTATATTTATGAAAATCTAAATACTCATATGGAGAAAAATTAAAAGTAAAAACCAAATACATATATATATACGAAGAATAATGCTATTTGAAATGTGGCTTTGTAAGAGAATCCTTAAAATAACATGAGTTGACATCTTGCACAAAATGCGCAAAGAAAGAGAACTAGGTCGTAAGGTATACTATTTTGGCCACATTTTTTGAAACAATAATTATAGCACCTAACACCTGATTTTCCAAGGAAAAAGGAGTTAGCCTTAATGGCTGGAGGTTGAATGTACGACCAAATTAGTGAGATAAGCCAAGGGTAGAAATGTGTTCGATAAAATGGTCACCAACTACCTATGAGGACAGGCACCAGACGAAGAACACTAGCGCATATATTTCTGGCTAGGTTTAGACCTCGGCGTCTTCTCCAAGTGCTATCTCAGTTGCCAGATATAAATATATTCGATGAAATGGTCACCAACCTCATATGAGGACAGGCATCAGACGAAGAACACTAAAGCTTATATTTCTGGTTAGGTTTAGATCTCGTCGTCAGCTCCAAGTGCTACCTCAGTTGCCAGATATAAACATGTTCGGTGAAATGATCTCCTATGAAGAAAGGCACCAGAAGAAGAAGATATATTTATTATATATATATAAAGTAGAGTATCTTCCAGTCACTTTGCCTGTAGAGCACTCTCGTGTGCAGGGAGATGACCATCCATTTTTTCCCAATCTTCTCGCTCCGCGTCTCTGGAACTTCATTCCCGCACGCGCCCCCCCCGCCGCGCAAAAAGTGCCGAGTCCCCTGAAAGGGAGTGACTCGCCCTGAAGCAAGCCTGCCGAGTGCAGCTGCGAGGGGTTGCCTGCGTGTAGGCTGCAAATATGCATTTGCGAATGTCGAAATGAGATCTGCAGAGATTAAAAGCGAACTGCAGGACGTAAAAGTTTTTTCAGGCGGTAAAAAAATCATGCAATTGCTTAAGGACTAATGCAAGTATTGCTCAAGTACTTTTTCAGTTATCTCTATTATGTTTAATGTAATACTTAACATGTGAATCTACAAATGTATTTAATTTTTTTTTTTGTTATTTCGTTTTGTCTCAATGCGTACACACAGAAAAATCCTAAAAATATTGGCGCTAAAACAGGTTATCAGCATTAGCGTAAACTTTTTTTATTACATGTCTCTACCTCATGAGACTTTATGGTTTTAAAATTATTGTTACATATATACAGTAGAATTTCGATAACTCGAACCTCGTTAAGTGGTAATAATACGAAAAACGCGGTATCTCGCATTAGTTAGATTTTATAACTCATACAAAATGTTATTTCCCTACGGCCTACGAGGTATTTATAGTAAATATTTATACACTATAACTCAAATTTTCGAGATATAGAGTTCCAAAAATATACTTAGCATTTGTGCCTTCCTGAGTCAAAATCATAACAATAAAATCCTTAACTTGAAATTTTTAGCATTCCCTTGAAATTCGAGTTATCGAGATCCCACTGTATATATATATATTCATATTTCCTATTTCAGAATTTTTTTTAAGCTTTAGTATTTAATATGTGTGGATAAATAAAGAACAAAATAATATATTGGTTTTGACACGTTGTCATATCAAGTTTAAATTATTTTTACTTCAAATAAGACGTAAATGCCCCTATCTCCGGTTATTCATGCGTGAAAATATTTTTTTGACTGGATAAGAACAAGAACATTTTACTTTCTAATATAATAAGCCGTATTGTATTTATAAACGAATTTGACTCGACAAGCTATCGGATGAGTATCGTTTTATACCGGCTTTATTATTTCAGGGTCAGCAAACTGAAAAAAGGTAAAATGAAAATAAAGAGATATCAGAAGTAAATGACACGAAAAATAATAGTTTATAAGTTATGAGATATATTTGGTAGATGTTTTTTTTTTGCGATATATTTTTTACCTAAAAATATTTTTCCCTCGTTACCGTGCATCGTGTGTTTCAAATAAAATTAATTAAAAAAAAATTGCAATCACAACCCCTAATTGGGGTTGTTATAAAGACTTAGCACTTAATAATGCCTATTGTAGTACTTGAGGATATTGACATAGTAAATAATTAATCAAATCATTAGCTCTGAGCACACGTCACACGGCGCGACTTTGAGGCCTGCGTTCCGCGCCGCGCCGAGCCCTCTTCTAGCCGAACAATGTGACTGAAGTTTACCTACTTTGCAACTCAATTTAAAGTTTTCGAATAGTTTTATCAAACATCAAGGAAAGGAAAACTCGCATCACACACGCCGGCGCCCGGACGCCCGATAAACAGCGTTCCCGGAGCCTTTGTCGCGCCGCCGGAAATTGAGGAAATACCGTGAAACCCTGCCGTTTGAGTCAAAGTTTTTCAGAAGATTTTTCAGCACAATAATCTGCAATATCATAATCAAAGATCACTCATCAAGATAATCAGCTAACATAAAATTAACACGGCATCTATGCGGCGTGCTCTCTTGCTCTATTCTCAATACTGTGACGTCACAACCACGCAAATTGTATTTTGACAATTGTGTTAGTAATTATCACGACCGTACAATTGAAGCTACAATTTTGTGGCTTAGTGCTAGTGATTTTGGAAATACATTGATTCATTTGAATATGTTTTTGAATATCTGACGACAACTTCTTTCACTACACCGTGTAGTAAAAAGACCAGAAATTGAAATCTTCTGATCTATAAGTAAATAGACATGCAAAAATGTATGACTCAACTTATTTTTTTGGGTGTATTAATTTAATTCCACGCTCAGTTGAAACGGTAAACGGTTAACGGTAAAAAAAATTAATTAAAAATTTAACCATGAATATTTAAGCAACTCTCCGCGGAGATGAAGTAGAATCTTATTCTTCTTTTAACGCTTTAAAAATTCACTGAATTACAAATTCATACAAGGATCGCTTTTTTCCGCTGATATTGATTAGTTTAGGCGTTTTCTAAAGAAATTTTATAGTGAGAAACATTCAAATAAGAATAATATGTGTTTTGGTAAACGGTTTCCATGAATTAAACTAAATATGTATATATATAGTAATATACATACAAGACTTTTTTTAAATATATGTATATAATCGATAAGCCTTAAGATTTTGAAGGTTTTACTAGAGTATTTACAAAGTATATACATATTTCTCGCACTCAAGGTATCTCGCAAAAGTGCTGTCAGGACTTCGCCCCCGCAGTTCCCGCGGAGATAGAAGGCCCGCCTACCTGTTAAACCGAGTTATCAAACAATTTGTAACTTATTAACAATACAAACTTTTCGGAGCTTTATTCCACCGCTGGATGCGCACTTGTTATTCAAAGTCTGAAGATGTTTCGGAAAAAGTGCGAAAGGCGAGATAACCACGGTGGCTGCTGGAATATTTATGGATCTCAGAAAGGAGTGTTTTATTCTTTAAATCGCATTTATTGTATGAATAATTTACAAGTTTGAAATCCAGCCGCTTTTTTTGAAGATCTGAAATTCAATAAGAAAAAGGAAAACACTTGTAAGTTGTTGAAAATCCCATGTTTTTTTCTAATTTACACCAGTTTACTACGTAATCCAACCTTTCACATAAAAAGTTGAGCATACACTTAAGTTCACAATTCAATTCATTTCAACCTTATAATCAATCGTAAATTTAAAGTCTCCACCTTTAAATCTATCATTTAAAATCTTGTCTAGTTAAATGTATTTTTTTTAACGCTCATAAATTATTTATTTCTTTTACCAATATGGAGTATTTAGTTGATACGAAATTACGATTTATTTTATCTGTGGGCGATTTTGCTATTCAGTAAAAAACTGTGTTTATGTTATTCCATTTTGATTTTTGGGTTTCAAAATAAATTATTTTCAACAAAAATACACATGTGAAAATAAAATTGAATTCTCAGGATGTTTATCAAAATGTTATAAATGTTCTTTGCTGTAGAATTATTTTTCATTCTTTTGTTTTTTTTATAAATAAACGCTCATAAGTACATTCATTTCTTTTATGAAAATAATTTTGCTGTGAGTTGAAAACACGAAACAGAATTATAAGAAGACAAAATAACATGAAAACAAATACAATATACTGATGTTACAGTTGTGAGAGCAGTGACATCTGTCCTGCTTCCCCGTATGACGTCACAGGAGACCGGCTGACAAGCCTGTCCACGCCGGATGTCCAGCATCCTTGTGCCATGTTCAGGCATAATAGAAAAATAAGTGCGCCCCCGGCTATGATCCCCGGCCAACAAAGGACGTCCCTGAAAAAGGCTCCGTGTTCCCTACACACAATGCACTTCAGGCAGGATTGACTTGTTTGATTTATGAAATGCGGCCAGCGGAGGGGGAAATAAAGCGGGACTGAAATCTTCTCGAACAAGATTCTTTTCATTTCGGTTGCAGTTATGTGAAATTTGGGATACAAATAATTTATTTGGCGTATAACGAAGTGTCATATTAGATTTTATAAATACTACAATAGAGTAGAACTAAGTTTTTCTTTGCTTTAAAAATAAAAGTAAAAAAATCTTACTGTAACACAAAGGGAACGAAAATTTGCTTATTATTTCGGCAGAGGTTTAAATGTTTACACACTAACTAGATTATAATTATAAGTTTATCAAAACAAAATAATATGTTTTAACGAATATATAAATATAATAGATATGTATATATGTATGTATATATTGATATCAATTATATGCTAATGTCAATGTGATTACAAACGTGTGGTTGTACATTGTTAAATATGGAATAAATGTCAAATCTTAAAAAATTCGTTGCTCACACATTAGTATTAAATACATTTACACATTAAAGCAAATTCACGGTAAATAAATATAAAGTTTTGCAAATTGATACTGAGTTAACAAGTTACACGTGTTGGTAAAAAAAAACCAATAAATAAAAAAAAACAGCGAGCAGAAAGTTACGCTGGCGTGCAAATGTAAGCAAAACTGACTTCATACTTTTTCACACCTGCCATCATCCGCGGGGCATTTTTCATGAGAGTATGCACACGGAGCCTTCGGTGGAGCCTTTGCGGCAGTAGTGGGATATTATTTTAAGGGATGTGACCCCCAGAGAGTCGTTATTTTCACTTTGGCTTCGCGGGGAGTATATCCTGTGTGTTCAAAGTTCATTGTGTTTGAGGCGGAGTCCTGCTGGATTACATGCAAGGGGCAACTAGTATTTTTGATTTTATGGGATGCACAGATTTTTTCATGATACGTTAAAACTTTTATCTTATTTATTTTTAAAGTATTTTTTAAAATAAATTTGCATTTTTCAATTCTACAGTTAAAGTGTATAAATAACATTAAAATTATATTTTATATGAAATAACGTTTTTCTTGTTCTTTCATGTATAAGCCGATTACTTAATCTAAATTGACGACATATAGCGCTCGGAAAGGTGCAACCGAATTTCTAAAATTTAACATAATGCTCTCCACAATAAATTTTTTTATTGGCCAAAAACATAATAAGTAAGGAAATATCAACCAGTCTCATTAAAAAAATGCAGACATTGCTGTTGATGGTATGCTCGCAAAAAAGAAGATAATTATGTTCGTAGATTTTGGCAGCCGATATTATAAGAATATTTTGTAAGTGTCTTCTGGCGTTTCTGTTAGGTTAAGTTAGGTTTATACAAAAATATAGTCCAACTAAGTAGTCCGAAACCTCAAACAAAGAAACTGTAAATAAATTATTTATAAGTACAAGCAAACAATAAGTTTGAAATATGACTCCAGACAAGTCCAATTCGTGCTAACAGGTAATATCTCATCAGTCTCTTGCTATTAAAATATCTTGCAAATCGTGCAAATTACAACTAAGAAATTGCGTTTATCGAATGAAAGCTCGGTTAAGTTTGCCAAAAGTTTTGCTTTGTAAAGTAACTAAGTTGCTTGCGAGATTTCCGATCAAAACTTAATTAAAGAATTGTTCTGCAGAGTTTCTACATTGTAAATTCAAGTCGCTATTATTTAATTTCATCAATAGTTATATTAAAAATTAATTATTGACGGCAAAATTGTATTAGATTTTCGTTTAAATTTTATATTTCTAAGAATTTTAATTTTATTCGACACGAGAAAATTAATAAATTTGTAAGTAAAGTAAAATCACTTTTTTTTGGAGGAAAAAATTATAACCAATTTTAAAATAATAATTGCACAAAATAAAATAGTTAAATTATTACGTCCCATGTTGAGTTTAGTAAATTATAAATATTTATTGAGTAAACTCTAATAAACCACGACCAGTTGAATTTATAATCATCTATATTTTAAGAACCAAATGGCTTTCTCAATATCAAAAAAATGTTTGTGTCCTTCTAGTTTTTCGAATATTTATATTTGCTGTGTCATAATCATGTTAAAAACCACCGGATGCACTAAAAGTGAAAAACAAGGCATAAAAAAGTGGAAAAAAGCAAAAAGGGTGAGGGAGGTGCGCCTCGAGGACTCTCAGTTAGTTTCTGATGAATTCATTTTTTAACTCTCTTGAATATTATGAAGGGGGTGAGCCAAGGAAGGTTTTTGTGTGATTTTTTTATTGTATTCAGGAAAAATTTTGAACTTCATTCACGAATGCACAGTGCTTTGTAGTGAGAGAGTGAAAAGTCCGGGATATTTTTCGTTCGCGTTGTTATGATAATTTTTTTGTGCATTGTGAGGCATTTTCTTTGTACTTTTGAAAAATGAAATCTTATATACACCGTGAAATATAATTTATTTTATCCTTTTGTCCAACCGTTAAGTCATAATAAAAATAATGGCAAATAATTCAACAAGATACTATTCAAAAACATCTCGAGTGTTAGTTTTTTATATTTATAAGGGGTGGTGTCATTCTTTGTTTCAAGTTACCTGTTTTTGATAAAGTAGTTTAAAAATAATCATGCTCTGATCTCTTTAATTAAATGTATTTTTAATTTGGGTAAAATAATTATAAATATTATATAATAATTAAACGTGGCTTTAGAGGTTAATTATCCATATACGTTGATCACCAGTACGGTATGAACGCGTTTATATTCTCTTGAGACATTATTCAACCAATCGCCTCCTCTGAGCCAGCGACCTGCTTCGAACCAATAAACATCGTCTTATTAATTATTCATACAAGAATTCACTGCCTCAGAGTTTCAATACACAAGGCACGAGTAGAACAAAAACTTGGTCAAGTGTGTAGCACTTACAAAATACACATTATATTTCAGTCTCCTTGCTTATTTTCATAACTTAAAAGTCAACACCTGAGAAACCACAAAATTGTTAAATACACTTAAAAACACTCATATATTGAATTTCGCTTGTTTGAATTTAATATATAATTCATTTTGAGTATTTCAAGATTATATTATTCTCTCTACTAAGCGGCTAAAATATGGAACAAATACATTGTATTTTATAGATATATTTTTTTCAGAGTGATACACATTTATAAGCATATTCTAAGCGGTTTCTTCAACCAGAACTTTCTGGAACAGAAATGGTCATTAAAAGTAAAAGTCACATTACCACAGGCAAGGCAAAAAAATGATTCGAAACTTTATTGGCCGAAAATTATTAAACGATGGCGACTCGAACAAGTCTTTTAATTTCGTCGTACATTGTTTCAAGGCAATACAGCCTGCAGGTTTATGTTGTTTGCCAGCATCTCCATTTATCATTTAGTTTGTGGAAAAACTTGAACCGGCGGGGCGGAAATACAAAAAAAAAATTCGTAAAACACGCACGGTTGTTTGAATTTTGGCATAATGCCTTTTTAGAAAATGCCTTTGATAGCCCATAGTGCATCTATAAATTATATGTAGTATGTGATATTTTTGCTGAAAATCCAAAAAAAAAAAACAACAATCTATTCCCTTGCAAAACTTGTTTCATATATCGCGTACTTATACGCTTTTATTTTTTCTTCTCGATATTTTATTTTACAAAAATAATTTCACTATAATAAAAAAAATGTAGCGTGTTTTACATCTAAGTGATAAATAATATCATTGAATCATGCCTTTTGAATTTTGTTATTATGTCTATTTATAAGATGTCTTTGAGTGCAACTACAAATATTTGTTACATGTAATATTTTTGCTGAAAATATACGCGAAACGTTTTTTTTTAATTTTTTCTTAACTTGTCTAAATAAGTCTTTGAAAGACAAAAGCGCTCACAAATATATAATGTAATCTTCTAGTCAAAAAGTGAGATAATCACGCGCTCTGAGCAATATTCACGTTTAAAGACAGCAGATAAATTAGCCAAATGGTCCGTGCGAGCGATACTCGAAGAACCAGTCACCCAGCAAATTATGCATCTAAATTTTCCAAGCCAGTCCTCCCATTTTCTTGTCTATTTATAACCAAGACGGACTCTGCCTCTAATCAGTCGGATCATAAGGAACCAATCGAATCAACTCCACCAGACCGACCAGGCCTGGGCGAGGATGTGAACTTGAGACGCCGGATATAGAACGTGTGTTACTTAAAAGGTGTCTTGTATCAGACTCACTTGTGATGTGTCAACGAAGTGGAAGCAATTATTTAGAAGCAGCTGGTCTATTTAATAAAGCAAAGCTGCCACTTTCATACATTCAATAAAAAAATATTAATTATATTGATACTAAAACAATCACTCACTTTTTAGGCAGTTAATCTTAATCAAGAAGTTTTACGTGTAACCCGCGTTTTAACAGGTAAATCTCAATATCAATATTTTACGTTTTGATAAAAATAAATATTTATAAGAGTTGAAAAAAAGTTTTATAGTATTTTTCTTACAATATAGGATGGCAGTAAAAATAACCTGTTAGTCTTCTTAAAAAAACTGGTGTAATTGTTTTTGATTACAGCGTTTAGGTTGGCAGTAATAAGTAGGCATATCACAATTTAACAAATTTTATGGCAGTACAATACTGAATATTATATGAATCAAGGTTGATAATAGTTGAGGAAAAATCAATAAATAGATACGAGCTGAATACCACTATTTACTTTTCAGCTAAAATATTATAATTGATTCTCAGGAACTGTTTTCTGTTATATAAAGCTCACCAGTGCTCACCATTTTTTTATTTTGTAGCTTGAATTTCATCTGGATTTTAATTTTTAATAAAAAAAACTTTGACATCGAGTAACTATTGGATTATACTGAATCTACAATTGACATATCTTGATAGCAGCAATTCGATATCAAAGCCTCCCGTCCGCAGGTAATAGAAGCCCCACCCTTAGGCCGCACATCCGTCCCTTGCCACTCCGAGTTTGAATCGTCCAGAGCCGACTAAGTTTTAAAGTTACCTGTCCTGGGATCGGTTGTATGAATAATTGGCCAAGCCCAGACTTGTACTATTGTTTGTTAACCTGTAAAGTATCTGTAAACTCACCCAAGTCCCAATGCAAAGTTTGAAACTGGATTGTAAGATATCGATTACTTGCTTGGATTATTCATAAAAAAGCATGTCACTCAACAGGTTAGTGTTATTATATTTTGGACAGAAATTACTTTGAAATTATATATTAGCGTAGTGTTATTGTAGAACTTTTAAATTTAGCAATAGCATTATGTGTTTAAATACTTATGCATTGTGTAATGTGCTAAGATTATGAATGAGTTCCAGGAACCTTATTTGGTTAAGTAAGGTTTATTAGATCACCAAGTAATCAAAAAGGAAAATTTCGGAAATGTAATAGCCTTTGAAAAATTCATATTATTTTTCTCATTTTTGATTTTCAAAGCTTTGATATTAAATAGCACATAGGCGTAAAATAATTTTTTTTAGATTTTACGCAAGTATATTTTCAACCCAGTGTTGATTTCTGAAGCTTTAAAAGTGATTAAATCACTATCACACTTATTATCAAGGCTGCAAATTGAAACTCCCGGTTAGTTAGTACAAAAATACGTACTGCAACCATTCAATGGCGTGGTGAAGCCTTTATTTTGCAAAGAGTTAGAACAAAGACTAAAAGAAGTCGAAGCGAATAAACAAACTACCCGCTGCACATGCCGCGGCCAGGAGTTCAGAAGTTTCCAAATCAAGCTCTATAGTTCCTAAATAGTAGGGAAGGATTTACGTTCCGATTCCAATTGGTTCAAATAAGTATGCCTGGTTTAAACTTGGCCAGTGTGAGCTGCATATTGACCACACCTGTCAGGGGGGAGAAACCAGTGTGAATAAAAAAAAAACTTAAATATATATCTTTCAACAGATAACAGTTCATTTATTAAATCACCGATTTCACTTTTTGAGAAAAATTGTTAAAAAAAATCATATAAGTGATCATGAACATTTTAGATTTGATTAGTAGGACTTATTTATAGTATTATAATTTATTATAAACAGTGTAATAAAAGTGTTATTGATATAAAAAAATATTTACACAATTTGTTTGAATCTTTTTATAAATATTTATTCGACAGAGCTTTGTAAAATGTATTAGTTTTATAGCCGAGAATTGTAGAATATACGTTTAATATTTGATCGGATGTTGCTCGTGAAATATAGATTAAAATTTAAAATGTTTGCGACTCCTGTCTGTAATGAAAATATAAACTTTGATTTCGCTAGAAAAATAAGCCAGTGGTACAGTGCACAGGGGTCTGCAACGGGTCTCAAAATCTGTGTGGGTGTTTTAGTTTAAAAGTTCCTGATTCTCTCGAGTCAACACTCAGTGCAGCCCGGCCCGGGTATCCTCCCCTTCAGACCCAACTTCGTACATTCTGAAACCTTTTTTGCAGCCCAAGAATAAACCTCCCTGGTCTCTGAGCCAACCGAGTACAGCTTCTTAATTATTGTGTTTTAAGTATTTAAGTACTCCCTGTTTACGTGACTTCATTAAGTCTCTTGTGCTTAAACCCTCTTTATTCTTCTTCGGTATTATAATAAGTCATTATGTTTAATACCTAAAACCTGTAGTTAATGTAATAATTATTGAAATATTATTTTAATACTGTTTTGTTTTAGATAATTATAAGCCTTTGTAGTACTTCATTTTAGAAATATATTTTTAAAAAACGGTTAACCTAACCCCAAAAAAAATTCAATATATTCAGCGTTATTGCAAAATATAGAGGCAGTGTTACCAGAAACATACGGTTACCATAACATCGACCTAACAAGAGTTTAAGCTATGCTCGGCTTATGCCCAACTAAGTGTCTACATTGTCGTGCCAAAATATTTATTGCTTGTAACTAGTATGTCAGAAATTTATTAACACCAGTGTATTATCATAACACTGGAGGTCTTCGTTAATGTTTATAAATCGTTTAAATATGATGACGTTATAATTTTAGATCTCTAAAGTTGGCCCCAGAATCAAGTAATATTCAAGTACGTAGTATCAATAATTATCGCAAGTATTTATAGACAGATTTTTAAGTTAAATCATTATTGATTAATCATATCACTATTCATGGTTTATTAATGTTCAAATCTTCAAAGGTATTAGAATTCATAGTATTTACACTTTTATTAGAAACAATCACTAAAATGGCTTGACTAAAAAGGTGCATAGATTCATTGAACGCAATTGTAAAATAAGCTTAAAAATCGTTAAAATATTGTCTGTGTATGTTTCTAAAAGTTCAAGTAGATGAAAAACAATCGTGTTTTTAATACAAAGTGCTTAACGTCTGAGATAAGTCTAGATTTAGCCAAGCAATTCCTGCCACCAAATTTAAACAGATCACGTCGTATCGATGACCCGTGCTTAGGTTACATGTTTACCTTATCTCACACATTATTTATGGCTGAAGGGGCGGTCTTCTCTGTATACGGCGATTGCTGAACACCCTGTAGAGGCAGCAATTTAGTAACTACGGGCAAGCAATTAATTGATCAACTTATATATAAACCCTAAACGTACATAATCAATGACACCCTGAGAACAAATAGATTTTATATAAAAAAAATATAACAATTTTATACACGTATATTAAAAAAAAAAATTGTAATTTAATAACATCACACTGTTAATTAAAATACATTATTTTTAAGCACGCCAATTACTCTTTAAGCGTAAAGATCAATGCATTGTTAAGCGTTTTTATCTATTATCATTGGACGGACAGTTGGTTAAAAAAAATCTTATTTGCTTAATGTAAGGGATTAGGAAATAGAGCTTTATATATTATTTGCGGTTTATGAATGGAGCCTAACAATAGATAAAAGCAACTTTAATTTATTATGCGATTATGTGAAGATAAATTTTATTTTTGAACCACAGTCTGAGCATTACTGTTTTAGGCCATTGCCACACGAAGCTAATGAAATAAACCAAGTTTTAAACTTATTACCCAGTATTAGCACTGTAGTAATTTTATTTTTAAATACAATGTTAGTTGAATTCTCTGATTATTTTCAATAGGTGTTTTATTTTATTATGATGAAAATATCGAGAGAAAGTTTTGAAATACAACTCATAATTGAAAAAATTATTTTATTTAGAAAACTAAAAATATTTTTAATAAAAACCAAACGTATCATAAATAACCTATGAATTACACAACAATACCAACTTATTATTAAAATGGTAAAGTGACATATGCAAGTATACTCAAACTAAAATAAAATAATTACAGATATACATATATATATATATATATATATATATATATATATATATATATATATATAATAAATGCCCATTCCATTGACAAAGGAAAAAATAATATTTTTTATATTTACGTCACGTTGGATACTGTCGACACAGCTCTCTTCCCAAGGGCATTGAACATCGTGACTTGCAGTGCGCGTTTTAAAACTATAACCAAAAATTCAATTTACCAAGTAAGTTTTCCAAGAAAATTGAATAAGGTCCTACGCCATATTTTATTTTCAAAATACAATACCGCGTGACAAAAATAGCATAAAACTGATGTGAGTATTAACAGAAACTACCCATTTTTAAAACAGTGGGCTTACTGGGCTTTTGATGAACCAACAGTTTTGGTTGGAAGCAAAAGTTTAATATTTAATATAAGATATTTTGATAAGCACTGATTTTAACACTAAGCAGTTTAGACTAATTAATACGTAGCTTTCAAGTTTTATCATTGTCAAAAAGAGCTTAGTGTATTTTACATTTGACAAGGATTTGGACCTGCCGAAAATTATATGCTTAAAAGTGAAAAATTAAAAACAGTTTTGCAAGAAAACTGTGTATTTATCCATACATAGAGATTTACTGTTAAGTCAGAGATAAAATATTGTTTATTATTCGTATCGCGTGAAGTCTAACGGTCAGGGAGGCCATAATACGCAGCGTGTTGTTGGAAGTTTATCAAAAGTTAAGATATAACTCAAAGCTACCAAAACTTACGCCCCACTCGTGAGTAGATTGGGCAGTTCTCGTACAGCTATCTCTTCAAACCACGAAGACTAGTTCACTTTAGGTTAAAGATTTGAAATAATACACACTTAAAGTCATAAAGACACCTACAAACGTTACGACACAATAGACATATTTTTTTTGAACTGTTACTAAAAAGTCCAAAAAAATATGTGCTATTAGCTAAACGTTTCGGTCGTGTCAAAAAATGTTACTTATGTCGTTTTTGTCATAAAAAAAATCAATAAAACACCAGTGATTAAGTGATACTATTGATGTAATAATTTTTTTTAACAGAGAGTATTTGGTGGAATTTCATTATAATAAATTATATAAAATAATTGAGTGATTTTTGCACACGTTAATTTTTATTGTTGACCGGTTTCGCCAACCTTTCGCGTTGGCACTATCGAACTGAGTATTTTATTTAAAGTATTGTGATACTATTGGCTATTCACAGTCCGGTTGTCGGTTGTGCCGCTCTGCGTGTAGGTCGGTCGTATGACGTCACGTCGGGCACTAATCCCTCCTCAAAGCCCGCTCGGCTACATAAGACCACCGTGCCGTGTCATGGGTATTCAGACAGAACTAAAAGCCAATTTCCCCATAAAGTTATGCCCGGTGAATATGGGAATCAATGAAACTTTGAGTGATATTAATGCGATAAATATATACACGTCTATTAAACTGAGTATTTGTAGATATTTATCGAAGTTATTTATTCAACAACACCTATGAAAAATTAACCTTCAATATAAAATAAATTAATATTTTTTATTAATATAAGTTAATATAAGAAACAAAGAAGAATGCTACTGTTTCAGCACGGTTTCATCATCTAAACATCAAAACTAATCCCTTTTAGTTTTTAATACATTCCATGTCTATTGCATGACACGTGGAGGTATTTGCAAGGTCTACGTCATTTTATTGATTCCTACTCGTTTTAAAATATCTATAAGAAAAGTAATTCAATCAAATAAAGGAAGTGTTTATTTTGAAAGTCGTGGAAATAGATCGGACGCATTAAATATTAACTCCGGAGTGTTTGCCGAAGGAACGGACGCCACGCGCTCGCATTTACCGGTCAATCTTCTGGAACAATGTTGTCCCATACAAGTCTGTCTAGACGAGGCGTGATTGGAATCCTCGGCGAACTGCCTTTATATAACGACAGGGAGAAACACTCGAGCATAACGAGACCCTCCCTCTGGAAGGCAGTAATTCTATACAGCACCAAGCCTTTCCGAGAAATAATACGCTGTATTATAAAATCAACGTCACAAGTAGATTTTTTTTTTTTTTTTACGAATTTGTGTTAACGATATAATGAGATTTTATACGCCACCTTAGGGCTTAGTTTTAGTAATAATTTAATAATTTGGTATATCTTATTTTAAGCAATGTGTGATGCAGAAATCTCCAGGGTCTGCGCTATCGTCTTCACAGAATATCGGAGCTTCCAGCGACACTGCAGATTCTGTATTAGAAAGTATCACATCTTCTGGGTGCTGGGGGTCCATGCAAATTCAATTTGCCAAACTCATGCATACTAGAGTATAAACTCTCGAATTTGGTTATTTCACGTATTTGGCTTTATATTATTGATTTACTTTTAGATAAATAACGAAGAATAGAAAATGAATAAGACGATGTCTCGAGTGGAGACTTTGAATCGTTTCTACAACAAGAAAATTGATTTTATATTTCAGACTATTGTTAGACATTTGTCGTTTTTAATTTTTTTTTATCAATATTATAAATTTTTAATGATGAAAGTACCTTTGTATTTTGTTTTCACTTTGAGTTTATAAAAATTATTTGCATTACTAGTTTCGACCCAATACACTGGGTCATCATCAGATGCTTAACTAAGCCGTTTAGTTAAGCATCTAACTACTGGATCTTCACGAATCAAATGCCTTGTCCCTCAACAAGAATATAAATATATACATTTAAAAACGTTTTGAAAAAATCATAAATGGCATTTCCTTAAATATTTCAATATGCACCATTTTATTCGAACTCAAAAATATTACCATATCATAATGTTTTCAATGAACAATATAAACCTTAAATTTAATAAAACGAAGATTCAAATAACCATAATAGTAATCAAATTATGTAGGTTGTGGTTCCAGAGAACACCTGGTATCGTGTTTCCGGCGCCCCGCGAGCCTCTGGCGTCAGCTTATTGGAAGGCACACACGACGCCGCCACGGAGCCTTATTCAATATACAGCCTTCGCCGGTCACTACCCTCCGTACTGTGGCGTGGCATCAGCGAAACGTGTCTCAGTATGCAAACTACGGAGGGATCATAAGCATCTGATACAACCCTTGTATATTATAACTGAAATTATTAAATACATTGTTAAGCGTGAAAAGTTTTTAAAAATGATAAATACTGTTGTTATTGTATAAACATTATTATATTACATATACTGCTTTTAAATGAATTTTAAAATCGTAAAAATGTATATATCTATAAACGTGTTAAATGCAATCAGAAAACGTAATGCTATAGCAGTAAAATCTCTCAGGTCTTTTCACGCAACATATATCGAATTCAAACCCACTCTTCTCGCTACAACCGCTGGTGATTTAATTTATTCAGCTTAACTAAAAACCAATCGTTTTCATCAAAAATAAATTTGATGTTGAAGTGAGAAAATAGCAAGGAAATGGTGAAAGACAAAGAAAAGAACAGAGAAAGCATTACAATTTTAAAAAAAGCTGTGAAAACCTTGTACCTTTTGTTTTTACTTTTTCAGAACAGATTATACTATGGACATGATAAAAAGGCCTCAAATAGTTATATTATTATTTCTTATGACATATCTTCTTCTCGAGGTGACAATTTCTCTGAACATATGTTTGTCCTGAGCCAGTATTACTAATTCGGTTACTTCTGAATTTCACTTTAGTTTACGTTAGTTTCCTCCTTTCAATGGCACTTTTCCTAGACAATCAGCTGCAGATAGGCTTGCGTTTATTATTAACAGAATGAAATGTCTTTGAATTCTACTAAATATATTTATATTATAAGATGTTTTGGTGAATATTACTGATATTACAAAATATGCATAATTTTGAAAAAATATTAATTTAATGATTGGTATAAGGTTCATTACTCAATTTTGTTCAATTGTGATCAATTCTATAAAAAATAAATATAACCAACCTGAAAAATTTTGGATACTATCAGAAAAATAAACATACGCGAATGAGTATTTACATTTTTTTAACGTTACGGTACGATCTCTTAGAAGTCTCATTGAAGACGAATATTCAATATTCTAAATATATGGTGTTTCCGGTGTTTATCTGCTTAATATTTTCTGTATTTCGACCTTTCTGTCCCAGTGCACTGAGACCCAAACGTCTGAAGATAGAGGCCATCAAGTAGCTAAACACCTCACAAACGACAAAATCAATAAAAATAACGGCTACTAAAGCCTAAGAAAACACCTATTATCGATATACTTGTTTTGTTTTTTTTTGCATACATCTGTACAGAATCAACACAACAACCTCCGAGCGTGTTCCTCCGTGCCGTAATCCCTGATTAGTACGTACGAGTATTTCCAATATCACATCTGCCCATCTACCTATGCCCGTAGAATCTGGTCTTGGTAAAGGGCCCGTAACCGATGTTAGCTCTGCTATATACTGAATTTCAGAAGGTCTCTATAACAGGGACACCTATATCGCAAAAATTAAATTCGATTATATCGAAAAATGTAGTTTCCTAACCGGTCGAAGATGGTTTTATATGTATTCATCTTGATACAAGAAGACCTAACAGATTTTTAATCAACCTTTTATTTATTTACCATTTATGACATTGAACATATACGAAAACTAAAATATCTTAAATTTGATGTGGAAGTTAAAAATCTACAGGGAATATTTCATTTTACATTAAGACCCCCCAGCTTTTTTTACTGAATTTTAATACCGTATCTTGATATTTATTTTACTTGTTGTACATTGGTTTGATCTATGTATTAGTGATTCAGTGCGTTTCTTTTGAATATCCATACGTGATTTTTATCAATTAAATGCATATAACAAACATTTCAAGATGATTTCGATTAGGGGTTGAATCGAGGGGCTGTGGCCAGCCCTGGCGGCATTGCCGGGTGATGAGATATAAGCGGTTTGCGTGGACGGCTGTTAGTTCCCGATTAGTGCATCAATAGGGTTATCGATTTAAGTTTACTGTCAAAATTAACGTGACGATATGTCATCAGCGATTTTGTACGAACGGCGTTGTAAAGCGAGGACATTCTGTGTTACCGTTTACAGTTCAAAGCACTTACAGAGATAAGAGTAGAAATATGTACGTACCCTTTGTGCTGTGGACGGTTAATGTGTATTTTAAGCAGGCGTAATTTTAAACGATAAATCAGTGTAAGTGTAAAAGTTGTATGCACAGATTTTGTAGTATGGCATAAGTATTTTAGTAACAATTATAAAGCACCTAATAACACCGATATACCTCAAGAGCATGATCTATTTTGCCAATGGCGCAGTCTTGAACGATCGTTACCTACTGTACATCAGTTAATATTAATTTTTTAAAACAAAGACAAACTATCAAAATACGTTTTTAAACATTTGGGGCAAAACATTTCATGTTTTTGTGAAAAGTTAAATAAGTGCATTGAAAATATCTGAGAAAACAATAAGTTGTATATTATTTTGTAGTACATATAATACAAATATTAAACAACAACCAAACACTTGATTTTGTTTGAAACACATCTGTGTCTTGAGAGTTAATATCTAGTATTTTTCCCGTCGATTTAATACATATTAGTAGTATGTAATTTAAACGTGTTTATTCATGTTTCAATATACGTTTTTTTTCACATATTTTTTTTAATAACCATAGTTTGTACGCCAACGTATTAAAAGTGGAAAACTTAGATTAAATCATTAAGAAATATTTTTGAAGCAATTTTGCGCTACGTTTGTTCAGTAAAAGCCATAAGCGTAAAGCAAACAAGAGAGGCGTCAAGATAATCCAAAACGTCAAAAAAAAAAAAAAAGAAAAATATAATAAGGCGAGAAGCAAAATAAGCATTTTTTTTCTATTCACATAACGTCGGGTGGGGTTGAGATTCTTATAGTATTTTATGAAGAGGCTTGCTCCACGCGTGATCATGAATATACTTGAAAATTTCATTTTTAAAACTAAAATTTGATTGAAACTGCAAATATTGCTTGGGGGAGTATTTCTCTATTAAGGGCAACTGTTTTATATTATCATTTATTATGGAGAATGCAAATTTCCTCAGGGACCCGTTGGATGCAACGAAGAGCTTGGAAGATATATTTAATTTGCTCGACGAATACATTGATTGCATTATTGTAACTCACCCTCTCACAACTATAGCAGTGGCGTACAGTGCATATTTAAAATATAGCATTGATTGCACTTGAAGATCTTTGAAATATTTGAACAATCTTATTACAGTGTTTTAAATTAAGTTTACGCTATAAGAATACGAAGTAAAATATTTTTCATAAAATAAATAAAAATATTAGCTAGTTGGTTTAGCTAAATTAATAGAATTTAAAAATCGGTCATCGGAGAAAATATTTTTACACATTTTGGTTATTAAAGCTACACACTACTTTCACTTTGTACTATAGATATAATATAATAAAAGCCAAGCTGTTTTTTTAGTTGAAAGGTAGTCATAAGCTCTTTGTGTTACTTCCTAGGGAGGATTTTATATGAGACTTTTGACGCCTTTTCTCTCCCGGGTACATTATCGTAAAAACCTTTATGCATTATAGTGACCTGAACCCAGTCGTAATCCTAAAACCTGAAAAAAGGATATTAACTATAAATTAATTATCAAGCTATATAAAATAAATTAGGAAAAACTTACTTTTTTTGTATCAACACATGTATTTTTTTTTTTGAACATATTCAATTTTATGAAACATGTTTTACTTAGGGAGGCTATTTATACCATGTTTTTATAAAGAACAAAAAGCTTTTAAAGTTGAACATTCTTTGAATATAACATTAATTTTCACACAAAGGCATAATATGTAGTTCATATATAGACATTTCAGTTATATTTTTGACAAATTGAATATTTTGAAATAACTCATTTTAAAGATTTATGATATAGTCCGCACATTTTTCAAACACCATTTCTTTGTGTATTATTTAATAAAAGTATTTTTTTTTTAACAAGTTCATTCTAACAGCTGTTAATTGATTTGTGTTCAATTACATGCACTTAAAATAAATTCAATGTGATTAAATAAAGTATTATTGGGGAGTATGGTATGTACCCAATATATTTAAAAAAACGTAAATTTGTGATTTTAATTTAAAAAATCTATTTATATTTAGATGGTTAGTGTTTCAGAAAACAATCTTTCTGAAAAGAATTTTTTTTGATTATTTTTAAATTATTAAAGCGTAAATGATCATCATAGTCAAGTAAGTTTGCTGGCTGACTTTTGCTGTAATTTATCTGAGGCTTCTTTACAGAAGTATGAGCCGCTAAGCCCCAAGGAAGTGAATCCGGGAAGGAAAATAGGGGCAAAGAATACCTGCAAAGTTTTAATTGATAAAAGCAGAGGGAGGTGAAGTTTCTAATACGTGTTTCACCACTGGCTTACTGAGGTCATTAATTCACGACCCGTTCCAGTTCCTCTTTACACTATTTATCTAGACATAAAATTTCTATACTCAATATATTATATGTATATATATATATATGAACCAATTACTGTGAGTTTCAGCCATGTCTTATTCACTCTGAACTAATGTATTGCTATAAATATTCTGTGTGCTGAATTCTTCAATAATCGTTTATGATAAAAATTAGATAAAGATAGTACCACCGCCATAATTTATAAATTCATTTAAAAAATAGTTATCTGTTCTTGATTCGGTCTGATCATCGGTGTATCGATGGAGACTATGTGAAAGCATATAGAAAAATGACTCTTGGGCGTGGTGTGTCTCGAGCATATTGCAGCATTTTCCCTGAGAATAATCCGCCCAATCTTCAGAGACTTCATATCTCTCAGCCTTTCTTGTTTCGCGGCCCCGGGCAGGTGGGGGTCTCCACACTCAGGTGTGTGCTATTTTATTTTTTCTTTGTTGTTGAATTATTGAAGACACTGTTATTCGATTCGTTGGACCCATTGCGCGCCACTGTTTTATAGTTAAACCCCTTTTCATGCCTTGGAATATTACGGGTATTTTATTATCAACTTTGTACATAAAAAAAAGATACCGAAAGAATCTCAATGATTCAGACATGAATAAACGTCGTATTTGTGTAAAAACAGTACATATTTTAGCATGTTAATAAAAAGTAACGTATGTGCTTACAAATATTTTTTGTTACGTGCTTTATGAAAGCACGAGCTATGACGGTATGCCCATCGAATACAGTACTAAAACACTGTATACTGTATTTTAGTACTGAATTTGATGGGTTGCCATAGTAACCTATCGAGTATAAATAACAAATCTGCCACAACGTTACAGGTTAAGACTGCTTACGGCTATCTCAGGCACTTGCCGAGCTGTAACGTGCAGCCCTATCTGAGCATCATCTTCCACTTATACGGAGCTCACAGCGGGAACCCCTGCCCCGCGGACTTTACAGTTTCACCTGAAGTTTGCAATTTATTATTTGTTTTCAGCCAGCCGGCGATTGGTCTTTCAATACACTTCAGAGCTTAACTTTACGATACTTAGGGGCAAAGTCTTCGATCCATTTGAAATGTTTTCGTTTAAGCAATATATCTACAGTCGTATGCAATGCAAGGTGTTTTTAATAAACGTGCAAGTATTTCAATACACTTATATTAAAAATAAATTTAATTTAATTAAAAAATCAAAAAAAATATTTTTTTATATTTTCATAAATTATTTATTAAAAAATGGATTATAATGATATGACTGCAGGGGCAGTTTTATTATTTTTTTAAACCGTGTGCATAATAAAACCAGCATGGTGACCGATTTAGTATATAAATAATATACACATACTCACGCTATCGTCAGAATACAAGATAAAGAGTTTTAATTAAAAACTAATTTACATCTACTAAATATAAGCTACTTAAGGTACAATATAATATAAAGTATGCTTGTACTGTAACTATTACAGAATAAATATAATATTTTCAGGTTAGTGTGGTTCAAGACTCGAGGCTTAAGTTTATATAGATCCCGGGCAAGCTGCCGACAGAAGTAACTAAATAATATCTGATCTAATACTGAGTTCGAGTATCCGTGGAACATTTGTTTGTTACTTTTAAATGATTAAGAGGGACTTTCGACTTCTCGGATTTACGACAGAGCAAAATAACAACTGTTTCAGCTGTAAGCCATGAGCTGGCGGCCGACCAACTGAGCACATATTTAATTCAGAAGTATGTAGTAAATTGTATTATAAAAATAGAACATTAATAAATAAACTAAAAAGGCTATATTTATATATAAAATCAATCTAACAATTTTGTATATGATAATGATTAATTCATAAAAGCATCGGTTTTTGTATTTTTTGTAAAGCACTTTTAAGTAATGACAACCCTTACTATCTTACATGAAAAAATATTGAACGCAAATTAACGGAATTGTATTGTTTTTTTTAAACGTTCAGGTAAATTGTGAATACCATATTGGTTTCACAAAAATATTGGAATTCAAGCCCATACCTCCACAACTATTGCGACTCGGTGCTTTTTTAGAATTACCCTATAGCACCGTTATAACTGACAGATAATTAGACTTATTATATCCAAGTGTGGAACTAATGTACCCTGGTTTTTACATAAGTACTATAAATGTACTGTAATTGTAGCACGAATACAGCGATATGGATTTTCAGGATACATCACAAAAAAGATTGCCTAAATATTATTGAAAACAAAAACGGTTAAAGAAAAATTACACATAGTTATTATTCTTAGAAGCAACTCGCATATATTTTATAAAAATATAAACGGATGACAGTAACTGCTACAGAAAGACGTCACCTTTTGCTGTCTTTGTGTAAAACACCTTTACAAAAATAATGGATACCCCCACAAAATAGACCTAAATCAATTTTCACGTCTATCCGTGGAAATATTCCGCCCGCGCTAATACAATCTGCGATGCACGGTACAAAAGCACCCGAGTAAGTGAGGATGTTTGAGATTTATGTATAATATTTTTTACAAGCTCGTAAGAAAAACATAAATCCCCAGGCGGAAAGGGTAATTCCCTCAGTTTCGAAGGATGAAAGTTCGCGCAAGTTTCGGGATAAATCATTCGGATGGAAGTTTGCATAAACACGTGAACACCTCCCGCCATCCCCGAGGACTCGCCGCGCATCCGCGATCCCGTAGATGTGGCAACATTATTGTGTTTACCACTTACCGATAATGGAACCGAAATCAAACATCACCGAAAGATTCATATATTTAGTGCACTGGTTCCCAAAGTGGTCAATATCGACCCCCAGGGGTCGATTTTGGGTCTATGACAGCGAAAAATTAAATTTGGGGTCCACGAACTGTAATTGGGGGTCTACGAGAGTGGATCCTATTTAAGCAGGTCATCACCAAAATTTAGGCATTCCGTAAATGTCATAATTACAGATTTAACCTATATACATATATAATAATGGACTATCGCAAGAAGGTTTTTGATAGCTTTTCCATCTTCATATTACATGGAAAAGCGTTTCAGAGCAGTTATCAACCTTCTTACAAAAAAAGAAATAGTAATTCAATATTATTGATTTTTGTGAAGACCGTCTCACAGGAAGTACGATTTTGCCTATACGGGTTTTATTGATTGATAATGATTAAGTACATTTTTTTCAAATATTGAAAATTGATTAAAGAAACTCTCAGGAAAATATCATCGTGAATTGTGTGGGATTCGAACCCACATCCCCAAGCTAACATGGCCGGTTCATTACTAATTATACAAACGAATCACTGGTACTTAACAAGCATTAACAATAAGTGAAACAACGTACTTATTATGCCAAATAAATATTGTGTGACTTGCAATACTAGACTTTTAACCCAAATTACTAAGTGAAGCATTTAAATCCGATCCGGATATTATTATTTTTAAAGTCTATTTAATTAAGCCAATACACGCACTTGTCAAATATATTATGGATTTTTGTGAAGACCGTCTCACAGGAAGTACGATTTTGCCTATACACGTTTTATTGATTGATTTGTGTGGGATTCGAAGTTATTCAATGTTTACATACCGATATAAAATATGCCGCACCCTATCAGATGTCAAAAATATGTTTGAAGATGATGAATTTGTAATAATTCAATATTAGCAAGGTAGTCTACAAAAAATAGAAAAATTCGACATGGGGTCGACGGGACAAAATAGTTTGGGAGCCTATGATTTGATGGCAGTGTTTTTGTAATAATTGAATTTCTCTGTGTAATCTGCGTTTTTAGCGGAGTTATAAAGAATATTGTGTTTTATTATGTAACACGAAACTCATCAGGGTTGAAACGGTACCGGAACAAAGATCTTATTAAAGGAAGTGCGAATGCCAGTCGTCACGTGCCACCGGCACGTAGACTTGCCGCGGCGCTCCTACGTGGCCCTGACGAGGTTAACGACAATCAACCGCCGGCCCGAAGAAATCACTTACCCGGCGAGATTCTGCATTACTACTATGACTAATACTAATACTTCCGATGACACAACACACGCTGTATTCCCACCACCCCACGACCCTGGGATATTAATTAATTTGTCCCTCCGCTTCTTTCCGAGATATGTTGATAGATATTTCTTTATCGTATTATCTTGTACGCTTGTGTGGGCGCGGTAACGAGCTGTCCAAAAACGTCTGCGAAAATACTGATGTCGAGCGTTACAGCTTGTGTATTTTTTATTAATATTTTTTTTACTGAAGTAATTTTGATTAAAAAAATATTTCACATATATTATACACATACCTACGGACAAATAAGTACGTTTTACTTTATACAGCATAATGAATATTCAGCATAACAAACTACTTTTAAAATAACGAAACAGATTATTGAGCTAGTTACTGAGGACAAGTATATTAAATAATATAATTTTATTTCTTTCAGGGCAATGTTCTTTACAAAAAAATATAAAAAAATCTTTGTGGCTTGCAAGGAACTCTCCAGAGAGGCAGCGGCGGCTGAGTTAAATGTGTTACTGGTTCTGAAGTTACAGTTGATAACTGAAATCTAATAAAAATATGCCGCAAGATATAAGAACATTTTACCCACGCTTCTGGATAAACAAGCTTATTGCCTGAAACTGACCAATAAAAGTATAATTTAAAATAGATTTAAAGAACGTTTACGTCTACTTTTATATAAATCAGATATTACGTAGAATGCAAGGCCTTTTTGTCATAATTCGGCAGTGCTTCTTTATGACTTAAAAGCTTTTAATCATGGAAACACATAGTCGTTTCCTGAGCTATTAAGTTTTTTTTATATTAACTGAAAAATATTTTTCGATCTTATCGTAAGAGTCAAAAATTATTTTTTTGATAAAGTTTTAGTTTATTTTTCTTTTCATTGTTGATCCACCCTATATGTGTATATACCCTATAAGACAGAGTGTGCATTGCTTGGCAAGAGTGGAGAGCCGCAGATGGCGGCGGGTTCGCCTCCGTCACCACGCGCTGGTGACATGCCAGTAATAGCACACATACCCACTGTAGATTGTACCTCAACTCGAAACGCCGCATTACTCATCTTACAGCTGCAACTATACACCGTGTACTCACACTGCCAGCGCAGGTGCTCCGAACGATTGACAAGCTGTGCTTCGACATTGACTTCTAATGACCAAATTCTAACGACCTTGGGTATATTTTTGAAAGAAAAATAGATCATTAAAAAAGAAACGTATAAATAAAAGTTAGAATAATTTCTATTAACCTATAATAATTGCATCAAATGGTACCTGAATCATGCATTTTTGTTTATTTGATAATGTATGTCGTCTTATCAGCGTTCAAACCGACATGATTATGGAATTGAAATTTTTGTACAAATTCAACGTTATTGACAATTCTCACGTATTAAAATATAAATTATCACATATTTTGACCACTCTTATATATATTTTTTTATAAATTTTGGTTTCGTGTAAAAGGTATATAAAGTGTTGATTTTTAAACGACTGCTAAAATACCGTGTTGATTTTCAAACAAAGCCTTAATAATATATTGAATATAAATGTCGGTGTTGGCATATAAAATGTAAAAATAGGGTACGCTTTCATTCGGTCAATAAAGCGTGCAACATTATTTCAGCGCCAGTCTTCGGGGCGCAGTGTCGGTTAACCCCCGTTTTTTCAGGGGGATAGTTTCGTATCTTCTCTTTAAATTCACAACAAGGTGAACAAATTGCCAATTGGCCGTCATGGGCACGTTTGAATAAATCTGCACGCCTGGGAAATCAGCATATGTTCCAGCCACCATATCAAATATTCCACCTACAATATAACTGGCCGGAGTTATCTATTTGCCCGGGATAAATAACGTATGGAATAGTTCAATGTGTGAATGTGCGAGGTGCGAGAGCGCCTGGCCCCCACAATGGACCCACCGATAAAAATTGATGGATATCTTCGCTTGAATTCGTGAACCCATTTATCACACATATGACGTTTTAAATCTCATGTTTGAACTATTTACTTGAGTAATGGTTGTTCACGTAACCGTTTTATTTATTTAAATATATATCAAAATTGAGTGATTTTAAATAAACGTCAGTTTTGACTACCAATTTTATTATGATTATTGTGTTTTATTATAGATCTCGTGAGCGGATACATTCATGCTTAAAAATTTAGATAAAAAATTCTTAACCAAACTATCCTATATGAGTTGCAGGCTTTATCGCGGTGTTTATAGAAGTTGCTTTTATATTGATCAAATATAAACGGAAATCAAATAAATCAAAAAATCAAAGAGTAACCATTAAATTTACATGGGTTTTTTATAGCTTGAAAATGAATACAATTTATTATTTAAAACAGAACGAAAAAATCGGGAAAAGTTAATATTTTATTTCTAACCCGGGACCATGAGATCGGCAAACAAGCTTGCAAGTAAGTGTATATTTTACATTATTGTATATGTATACACACACTCACAAATATATATTTATATATATATCGCATATGACATTTATTAAAACTAAAAGGTAGCGTGAAGGGTAGTTATGATCTCATAGAATATCGCAGGCTATTCAAAGTGTCTGATTGAAACCCAATTGGCCCATTCTGGGGGTCACAAGAGACGCTTATTACCTACACCAGATACCAGAGAATCGATAAGTACCTTTAAGAGTACGTTACACATCCATTTTGATTGTGTGCTAAGTGATCCCCGCAGGAGTCCATAAAGGTAATTTAGTGACGCCATTAAGGAGCGCTTATGTCCTTTAAGGACACGAGTGTTTAGCACTTGAGATGTCATAGCGCGTATGCAAACAGCGTTATGGGACATTGTGTATATATAATATTTACTATTGACTGTTTTATTATATATTTTGTTAAATTGATTTCGTTTCACGTTTTAGGCAATCTACACACGTGTGTAGTCTTCTTTTAGCAGTTTTCTCACGTTTCAACAAAATCGACATATATGCAGTAGCTGGTCAATATCATCATGTTATTTTGAGTATTTTTATTTTGTTTCATCTACTATTTACCTACACTCTTAGATGATTACCGTTCGGTTGTTAGTTGTATCATAGTGTGTGTAGGCAAGTTTACCCGAAATCAATCTGATTTATTTTATAGTTTTGAAAAAAATAAAAGTAATACAATTAGACGTCATTCGGTGGTTGATTATGCTGTCTAGCGTGTAGACTAAAAGACTGTAAATTTAGCAGGTCAGAATCACTTTTCAAATAAAACAATTAGGTTTATAAAAGCTTATGTACTCAAGATTTGCTGTATGAAGAAGTTACGTGTATTAGAAAGAGGTTAAAACCTTGTTGCGTCTTTGTCATTTTGTTTGCAAAATAGTTCCTGATATATCTGAAACATGTATATCTATTTATGGATTGGTCAATCAGATGCGTATTTATTACCCATTACGGGTTTATTATATTATTACTAATATGATTAGGCACATTAGTTCATATATATAATGTTGTTGAGGGACAAGGCATTTGAATGGTGAAGATCCATTAATATAATGAAAATAATAACTTTTTTATTTAAATCTTCACAGTGAGTTTATTTAGAATATTGTATTTGCATAACTAGTTTCGACCCTATAAACCGGGTCATCAGATGCATGACTTAAACATGCATGAGTTTAAGTCATGCATCTGATGATGACCCGGTTTATAGGGTCGAAACTAGTTATGCAAATACAATATTCTAAATAAACTCACTGTGAAGATTAAAATAAAATGTTATTATTTTCATTATATCATATATAGAAAATGATTTAAAGATACTCTCAGAAAAATAAAAATCCCACACAAATCACGATGATATTTATCTGAGAGTTTCTTTAAATCATCTTCTATATATGAACTAATGTGCCTAATCATATTAGTAATAATATATCTGAAAAATTAACAAAATCATCTCGACTTCGTGGTCAGGTCTGAAGTCAATTAGGCACTTTAGGAGTATAACTTATTTGCTGTGTTTTTATTAGGTTGTATAAAATATTGTCGTTTCAATTGAACATCACACAAATTACATCGAGCACACAAATAACCTCTCGGACCGGAACAAGAGTCGCTCTGGCGTAGACACTTAACACTTTCTGGATTTGTTTATGTTGGCTCCGTCTGCACAATGTCGCATAATCCATTTATTCCGGTGACGTCAGAGGCTCTAATTAGAAGAGCTTTTGTCTTGGTAGTCTCGCGGTAGTGAATGAGATAACTAGATGTGACCATCCCCCTCCTTCTTGCTGCTTAATCATAATAAAACTTGTGTTCGCGTCCGCCCTGCAAATGGAGATTTTTTTTTCACCGACTTTTTTATTGTTGAGATGTGTATAAATTCTTTTTTGTCGTAAACGGGTGTTTTATTCAGTAGCTCTTTTTTAGAATATTATTAGAGTGGATTCGTTTTTTTTAAGCAGACTCTGTTTTATTGCTAATTTTACTTAAAATAAAAGAGGCATTGTTACTGATCTTAGTAATCTAAGAGATTTAACAAATCAACTTAATTTAAAAATATAAACAATTTATACATCACAGTTATTTTTTGTAACTACCCCAAACTCCAGAGCAGCTCTTTAAAAAACAGCTAAGGGCATTATAATAGAAGCAGTAATGCTATTACTTTTCTTTAGTAGCAAAATGGATAAATGAGTAGCCTTTCTAGTGATTTTAAAAATAAATTTCTATTTTTACTATCATTAAAAATAAATTTATTTGGAAATAGGACAATCATTCACACAATATTTTTTAAAAAAAAGTAAGTGTACGACGAAACACCGAATAATTTAAGAAAGACGTGTTGACTGAGTGATTCCTACATTCGTTAGATAATGCCTTCATAATGCGAAACGCGGCTTATCATCTTTGATTTTTTTGTATTCAAATATATCTTTAAAAATAAATACATATTTTAGTATACATTATTTGTCATCCATTATTATCATTATTTATTTATTAATGTTAAAAATGTTTTCGTCTACTTAAGATCATACTAATGGAGAATGTACAATGTAAGGTAAGATATTGATATAATTATATAAAAAAATAAAAAACCTTTCACCGTCTTAAATTTTATTTTCGTTTTTGTGTGTTCACGTCAACTGTAATCATATACTTTACATCATAGTTTCCCAAACTATTTTGTCCCGTCGACCCCTTGTCGAGTTTTCCTGTTTTTCGTCGACCCCCTGCCTTGCTAATATTGAATTTTTACATTTGACCGGATTTTTCGTCTGTTGTATCCGAAATCCGTTATATCGAGGTTTTTATTGTTTACTTTTTTAAATAAAAACACACTAAATGCATATATAAATGCATACTAAAAAAATCAATACTTTTAATGGGAGGGATGGGTCTGATGCTTTGATAGCAAATTTTCAATATTTGGCTTCAAATAAGTCAGATTTAACTTTAAATCTCCTCGCCCAGTGATTTCCAATCTATTTCTTTTTTTGTAAGAAGAATGGCAACCGCACTGAAACTCTTCTTCACAAAGAATAAAGATCGAAAAGCTATCAAAAACCTTCTTGCGATAGTCCATAATGCAGGATAAATAGCAGATATATCCCTTTCTAAACTGCACCTTCAGTTCTTCATTAGTGCTTATTCCGATTAGTTTTTCATATAGTATGACTTCCGATTCTTTAATGTGACCGTATGGATTGATAATCCACTGTGGTATTTTGGTGATGACCTGCTTAAATGGGATCCAGTCTCGTAGGCCCCTTATTTACAGTCCATGGACCCCCAATTTAATTTTTCGCTGTCCCCGGACCCCTGGGGGTCGATATTGACCACTTTAGGAACCTCTGATTTACATTTACTTTTCAGTTAGAAATAAAGATTATAATTTGATAATTATTTTTATAGAAACTAGGATGCTTGTTGAGAACATACGCTGAAACGAAGATTATTTATACACGTGTACATAAAAGTATCCGCTGTGCCGATACAAGCAGATAAAAGCAGATAAAAGCGAAAATTATTTTTATCCATAATACAGTACGCGCTATAATATTATTTTATTCCATAATAACTTTAGTATTCGAGGTAAGTCCGAGCCGCCGGCCGGTGGAATAATAATCCCAGAATGCATCATCCCGCTCGCTCTAATTACGGCCGCCGCCTCGGGCCGCGTCCGTCTCGCTCGCACTCGCACTCTTCATTTGGCCCGAGCAAAAATAGACGAACCTCATTCCGCATTGTGGCTGCGATCCCTGCTAAGGGCTGAGACTTCAGCGGGGAAAGGGTGCTCCGTGAAAATAATGAGAAATCATAAATGAGGTAGCGCGGCGTGTGCTTTCAGTGCGGATTTTAAAATAATTTATAGGTTAGCGTGGTGATTTTCGATTGGGAGACCATTGTGTGCTATTCTATGGAAGCTCTATGAATACTGTGCAAACCTCATATGATATAATTCTTATAAACAATGTGTCGAGCGTTTGATTGATAAATTTATTTTGGAGCAGTTTTACTGAAAAAATTTGATGGGTGTACACAGTATCACAGAAGTGATAAACTCCGAAGTTATTTTAGTGTAAACAGCCACTCGAGTCTCTTCTAGGCAAACATACCATATTTTTTGGGATTTTAATGTGTGCACTGAACACATATTTCGATAGAGGTTTCAAAAAGTTTATTAAATGCAAAGTTGATATTTTTGATTTGGTAAGTATAACTGAATGCAAACAAATATATTGTGAACGATGAAAAAAATACACTTTTTCAAAGTAAAACTCGTGATTTAAATAAATACACACATATTTTCTATAAAAAGTGCAAACTATATGTAAGAAACAATAAAATAAGCTTTTCGATGGCATAACAGTGTATTTTTTGAAACTAAAGAAACCTTGCAATAAAATTCATTTAGAACAAGTAGAATAAAATTGGTAAAAAGGGTACGAAAACGTTGCAGGTAATTCGAGAAAAACTCTCTGGGGAAACTAAAATACGAGCAGACTATTCGAGGACAGGTTTAATATTTACCCCCAAACCCAAGTAATTTCACTAATAAAAACAAAAATTCACTAGACGTTTTTTGTAAATAAATTATTACTTAAATTCATACAAATCTTTACCACTTAAGTTTGAAAAAAAAAACAAAGAAAAATCCGAAAAAATTACATTTAGGAAGAAAAATACTGCTGTGGAAAAAGTGTAATGTTTATTACAGTATTTAAGAGGGGAAAAACAACAATAATGGTTTAACAATGACGTCACACCTCTAAGGGTTGCTGAATCACGTGAGAACAACCAGGTGGGAGATACAGGGGGAAATAGTGAATAAGCACTCCTTGTCAATGACGGTACTTGCATAATCTATGGAACTTAGTCACAATGATAACTATATTTTCATCTGTAAGTATAAGACAATTTAAGGCGTGTAGACATCCTCCTAATATTCTAATCTGTTGGGGTTAAAAGAAGCTTAAATAGACCTGATTTAGTTTTGCATAACACGACACGTACTCAAGAAAATGCCTTAATTATTTAAGAGTTAGTATAAATGTATATTTTAAATGTTTAATGTACTTCCAATAAAGCGAAAAATCGACTACTAGTAAATATGTGGTTTATTCAATCAACCCAACTGAAATCAGGTAACTTAATCAGCTTTTTTCTAATAAAATTATTACCCGCCTTCCATGGCAAGCCTTTTTTCTATAAAACCTTTAATATAAAATAAACGAACGTTAATCGGTCGGGCTTTATTTTTGCGCGAGCAAAATAGACTTTGGGTGAATATATCATTTTTATTAACTCAACCAGAAGCGTCAGAATACCTCGATCAAGAATTTCTGGTATGATTTTTAGGGATTTATAAAAGTAATCATCAACACTTTTATATTTTCGTCCCTTTGTTTTTTTTTAAATCCAAAACCCATATAAAACAAAACCGGTGTTTAATTTCATCTGATTTTTTTGGGAAACTTTAATTTAGTTCAGAAATTCAATATTGTAATCTTGGAGAAATCGTATTGTTTTAAATAAAGTTCTTTTTATATAAATAAAATATGTTAAAAAAATTATTTTAATTTTTGGAAAATTGTAAATTGAGATCTGCAATGTTTTATTTAACTGATGCGCGTGTAATGTATATATTTTTATTATTTTCATCAATTAAATAAATTTTCGAGGTAGTTAGTATTCAGGTGGAACTTCATTCACTAATGAACGTTATGCAGAATTAGATTATAAAAAGTCAAAGTGCTGTAAATGATTATGTTATACTGATTAAAGTATAAATTATAACGAGAAGAAAAATCCCAACACCAAAGTCAAATATAAATAGCATTACTTACCTAACCAACGATCTCGGCTATAATTTGGTGTAAGTGAGTAGACCCCATAAAAAAACTTGTAACTCAATTTAATTAAACTCATGAAATAAAAAAAGTACATTAATTGAATCATAAAACTATGCACATTAAAGATTTCATCACAACACAAGAAATCTGATTGAATAAAAATTTAACATACACAAAAGTGCGCACATGTTAACTTCACACTTTTATATAGAAAAAATAATTAATATTTTAGAGTGATTCCATTTTTTATATTAAAATCTGTAATTATTTTAGAAACACGACTGCTCGCACTGTAAAATCTGTAAGACTAGAGTAATGCTACAATAATAGTTTTCAAAGAATGACGCGACTTCTTGTGATTGGTTGTAATAATTATTGTTGTCGTTAAAATGATTGTGAAATTTCAGTACAAGTCACCGGCACGCTTAAATATTTACTTATTCAAAAAAAAATAGTTTGTATACATATTTAATATAAAATATCCATTTGAGATAATAAATTGATAATCATTGGCTGAACCACATTGAAATATATATTGATCATTTTAAAAAATCCATATAACTGAAAATTACTATAGCAACAAATGAATAATAAGCAAAATAGTCTATAGCAAGAAATTAATGTTTGAAAATATTTAAAAGAAATTTTATGATTGTCTTACAAAACTTTATTGTTTCTAAGAGAAATTTAGCTTTAATAGAATATTTAGAATCTAGCTTTTAATTAATATATCGACAAATAGATTGAATTTCAATAAATTATTTTTGGCAACACATGATAATAAGAGTCAAATTATGGTATAAAAACGTTATTCTATATTAAACCAAATAAATTCATAGTACCTGTTTTTCAATTATAAATACAATAAGGCGTTCAACGTTGCGTAAGAATCTGAGGTTGAATTTTTTTTTGATTAGTTATAACCATTTAGGCGCCCTTTTTAAAACAGAATTGGACTGTGTTAAGAAGGGTTGCTTTCGGGGGTCGAAGTGGGGTTGGATCGAGCCATTCATCATAATCAAAAGCGTGTTAGTTTATCATTTTGTTTAAAACACTCCTTATCTTGACAAGTTTAAATTTCGGGTCAAGACATTTATCATTGTTCCAAAGGGCTCTCTTTGTTATCTCCATCGGTGATTAATGGAGTCGACTGAATTATCTGCCGGAGTTCTTTGCTGGAAGAATTTAAAGGTGGACCTAGACGTCCCGATATCTTAATTTATATTTGAATATAACGGTAATCAATATTCATTTCAAATTGTACAATCGCCCATTCGCTTTAACCCCAAAGTTAAAGGACAGGTTTATTAAATCAAAGAGCGAGAAATGCTTTGCGGGCATGCTTTACATTTTAAATTGTTTCAAATTAAATACTTTTCATTTTGATATTTAAGAGCTTGCTTAGTTCCAATGACAAAATCAAAAAGTCTCTCGAGTACTTTACAAAGATTGGTTGTAATAAATAAATATGTTTAATATTATTCTATTGTACCAATACTGCAAGGATGCGATGAGGGGTTCTAGAGAAAGGGTAAAGGTTAATTGAAATATGACCCGGCTTGATTGCTATTAAATTGATAGTACTAATTATTTATTTACAAAACATTATTAAATCAATTTATATAAATACTTATTAGTTATGTACTGCACCAAAAGGTCGTGTTATCATTTTATTGATATGCAACGGAAACATCAAAAAAGATTGTTGATTGACTGACTCATTGAAACAGACGATTGCAGAAATCAAAATACTTTTAGATAACCTCGACAAAAGTCATTTTTGTTCATAACAATTTAAAATAATCCAGAATCAGTGACAATATAACCGACATAATTTTTCAGGATTCAACGCGACATCTGCATACAAAATTGAGCGAAAGAAAAAGGGACAATTGAATGTTCCTCAAAGGAGAATTTAAGAGTAATTGGCTGGAAGAACTCCGCGGAAAGGAGCGGACACGGATACTTCTCCCCTAATCACCCTTCCACGTCCTCTGAATTAAAATATCCGCCTGACTGAGTCCCCGGCATTCTGTAGTGATGTTCATCATCTCCTGCTGGTTTATTGTGCCAGGATGACACTGAAAAAAAAAAAAGGATGACACTGCACACGCGAGAAGTGGGAGAGGCTGCAACCCGGGGTTGTACTTAAGTATCATACTTCTTACTTTTCAGTAACGTGTTTGAATGAAATTTATGGTTTTATTGCAGCCCGAGTTTATATTTACGTAATTTGTGTAGTTTAAAAATAACGTGTTTATATTTTAGAGTTTTAATTTATTGTATGCTAAGAGGATTCAATTATACACAAAGAGTGGGGGAGGCTGCCTCCCGAATTTATAATTAAGATACTTGTTTGCTATTTCAAAAAACGTTTTTGTATCTCTCGTGTATTTACTGAAATAGTCTATTGTATGTGCTGAAGACAGCTATGAGGCTTTAATTATGTACATATGGAATGGAAGAAGCTACTCGTACACTCCGGGTTTATACTAAAAATAATTCGCTTGTAGGTTAAAATTATATAACATGCTGGTATTTATATTTAATTTATTCCGTTATTTATTGTTAACATTATCGACTGCTGCGAGTGAAAGCTATTTATTGTAAAAAAAATTTAAATCAATATTACTGATGAATATCAAATTTTCTATGAAATACTATCATATTCACTCACACACAATAGGGCAAAACAATAATTTGAAACGATGTTACTATTATTATATAGATAAACATCTGATAACTTGCAAGTATATGATTTGGTCTCGTCTTTTTTGCTTGAACATTGTAATACATATTGTAAATAAAAAAAAGTATTGTTACCCCACTAACACAAGACGAATGTTACTGCTTCTAGACACGCTATTCGCCATAACAACATTGGTCACCACTAAGCTAACACGTGTTTTTAAAACGTAATTTATATAATTTAAATTTAATGGATCTCATAACATACATTTTATACTCAGGCTTATTATAAAATATTTTTTGTTGCTAGACAATTCGTAATGAAGTGATTTAAATAAAACAGCATCTAGGACAAGTGTGTGAAATTCTGTTGATATTAAATTGAACCTGACTTTTGTATTATATATTTGTTCGAGTCATCAAATTTATCATCCTTTTAAATCGTCATTTGGATTTGATACACATCGAGGTAAGAATGCAATTTGAGTTTAATTATTTTTGTACAAAAAACGTTACAAATATCTTTATATCTGTTTAACAAATCTACACAGATGGACGGATTGCTTCTTTAATTAGCATAATGTCAAATATATCTACGCGTTTTGACAATTCCCTGATTAATATCACATTTTCCAGTAATTAATTGATGGTTGATGATTTTAGAGCCAATACTTCAATATAATTTAATATTAAAATACGATGGATAAGAATATATATTTTATATACCTTGAATATTTTGATGTTTCGCTGAAATATATAATCGAGAGTGATATTATTAATCATGAGAATGTTTTATTGACACAAGTGTATGTTAATAGATATGCATGCATGCTTATCGGTTAATATCATGACATTAGAAACACGTATTAGACATATTTTGCAATCTTTGAAAAATTAACGTATTTGAATTCGTGTTAAAAAAAAATTATAAAGATGCTACTTTTTTAACAATCGAGTAGCAAAACCCGCGTTTTTTTTTATTATAAATGAATCTCACATATAAAGTTATTTAAAATGTACAATTAATATTTTGGGTACTTTGTTAATGTAAAAAAAAAATACGAAACTCAACTAAAAAAGGTATTTTTTCAAGTCGGAAGATGGCATTAAAATAATTTAATTGTATACCTAGAGCGGCTTTTGTAACTCAATGATTATATATGCTTTGTGGTTTGTTGTGCGAGTTCGGGGGTAGTAGTCCAACTTCTTAGAGACTGTTCATATTTATGCATTAAATTTCTTATTGTTTCGCATGAGCGTCAAAGACCCGAGGCTCAGGGCATGGAGTGTATGAACGACTGCGTGCCCGCAGAGTGGGCCATTGTGCCGAAAACGCAGAACAATACGGACCAATTTGTGGGGCGAAATTAACTCCGTCGTTAACCTTCTTGTTCCGAGAGAAATATGGTCGGGGTGTTGGCATGTAAATTTATGTATAAACCAAATAAATTCTGGCCGAGGAAGGGTTAGCGGCATTCAACGAGGAATAAATTAAGTCGGGCTCTGGGGTGTTATGAAGAAGCCTGCGTCTTGGGGTTGAGTTCTCGGCGCGGAGACAACTGTAATTATTGTAGGAATGTTGTTGTGTTGGCCTTGAGACGTAAATAAAGCCTATTATTGGCGTAAGAATATCTACATATCGGTATTATTTTTTTTTTTTTTTTAAATCGTTTAAATGAATATTCATAGAAGATGACTTTCCAAGAAAAGTAATATGTGATAAAAAGTAAACAATTATGTGTTACTATTTGATTAAATAAATCGAACTCTTTATATTTATTCTTGTACTTAATTAATAAATATTACTTATAAAGAGTTGTAATCTTTAGGCAATTTTGAAAATAGGTAAATAATTTATAATACATTGGTGCTTTTTGACTGAATAATTCCTTACCCATATTGGTGATCTCTTCTCAATTGTGAATAAATCAGTTAACAAGTTTATTTATAAATTATTGCTAAATAATTTTTTATGTGGTTTTTCAGGTTGGCGATTTTATTTATGATATTTGTCTTGATGACTTTGTCTATAAAATGTAAACTAATCTAGTAAATGTATTATTGTTTATATTTAAAGCTTTCGCGAATAAGTAAAATATCACAATAATGTCATATTTAATCGTTTTGAAAACATAAAATAAACCGTTTAAGACTTCATTTGGTCACACAGTATTTATTATACATTATAATATATGTAAAAATTGTGTGATAAAAGTTAGAGATAATTAATTGATATTTGTCAAAAATGAGGCAGTCATAATATAAAATAATTTTATTATATGAATATGAATGTTCACTTGGAACGGTTTATGACTAGAAATCTGTGATTATGTTAATAAAATTAAAAATTCATATAGCAACAATTTGTAATTTGATCAAATTTCATTTTTTTTCTTTTCTCAAAATAGCATTCCTTTAAATGTATTATTATATTTTTAAAAAAGGCTTAATGATGATGGCAAGAAAAAAACGAACAAACATGAAAAAGTATTTCTTATTTATTTCGTATTTAGGTTACAATTTTACAGGTTTAACATATACACATCCTTCAAGTTTTATTTACTTTTTACATTGTAAACCCGAACCCCCATGCTGTTTCGTTATATAAATCAATTCATTGGTCAATAGATTTAAAAATTTATATTCCAAACAACATAAAATTTTTACAAAACTACATATATATATAAAATGACCACGGATATTAAAACTCGCAACAATTTCGAACAAAATTTTTCAATGAGCCAGTATTTTTTTGATCATTCAAATGCATGAAAAATATCTTAAAAATTTATGTTTACATTATCGACTTAGTATATTACAATTTGAGGGGAATATTTTGTGACAAGTTTTCTCAAAAAATAAATAACATTAAGAGAACTCTCATGTAAGTAACGCTGTATAAACTTATAATTATTCACATAAATTACATGTTTACTTTTACCATTACAAATCTGTCAAAACCCCGAACAGGCGTAATAATTTTTTATTTAAAAAAAATAAATAGTCCGACCGAGTTTAAGGAACCGCTTACTCAATGCGTCATCAAAATATGTACGCACTTTACCATACATAATAGAATTTTAATATTAGTGTTCTAACAATATGTGCACAGGCACTTTTCGACCTATATGTATCCCACATACGATAAAAAAAATAAGAATACACTCAGGTGTACCAAAGAGCTGTCTTTATAGAGATCAGAGTTAAAAAATCCAAGATTTTTTTTTTAAACAAAAATCCACGAAGTACTTTCGTGAGAACTTATCTGTTTTTGCATAGAAAGTCAGTTTTTTTCTCCATTTCGACGAACCTCTATATAAAAATTCATTGATATATTCTATGTAATTTATGGTATTTTTATATACTATTGGCATACATATCTGTACGGGTGATTTTTTTTATATAATTACATGGACACTGATTTATCTCACATTAATTAGCATATTAAAAAAACAATACGATAACATATTTACAAATACATTTACGTTTATTTAAAAAATCACTATCCTTTTCACCCGTCGTAATTTTAATATCAATATTTTAAGGAGTCAAGACATTATAAGATTAATAATTATTTTCAAAAAAATGACATTTTACAAAAGTGTGTAAGTGTTGTGTGTGGAAATTTATTAACAGTTGCGATGATTTTTTTTTATTTACTAATAAAATAATTATCACTGTCGCAAAGTTTGTACATTAAGCGATAAATAGCGGCCTGAATGGTTTAAAACAACGAAAAATTATATTCGTTATCCAATACACATGCTCAGATTTATTACGAAACCTATAAATGTCGGTGCTCTCCGTTTGAAGTGACGGTATGGGACATCTTTCAGACGCACAGTGGTCAGGCTGCTGCTAATTTTAATACCAAAATAAGTTAGTATTAAAAACAAAACAATTTATAGACAATGCTTTCTGTCATTTAAGAACATAACAAAATAAAATTTCGAACGAAAAGTTTTTATTTTAGAAAAATTACATTTCAGGATTTAGATAGTATTTATAAATTTATGTTATGAAAGTTGGTTTTAAAATCGGGTTAGCTGAAAGTCAATCAGTCATGGTAATTTGAAACTGTTTCGTGGACTGATAAATAATGTTTTTTTTTTTTGATGACTCCAAACCACTGTGCGTTCTTACGATTTTGAGCGTGTTGAAGGCGATCGTGCTGCGTTGTGTTGTTACAATCCAACCAGAATGATTTATTCTAAAAAAAAGTTAGAAAAAACGTCTTCACAAAAATGATCACATTTAGATTAAAATATTTGATAAGTCACGACATCCGGTGCCCTAGGTACAAAACTCCTCAACACTTCGCCTACTCGAGTTGGTTCGATTATTTATCTATCTAGGCGAGGGCCGGCCGCTATGTGCGGGCGACCAGCCGCGCAGCCTCCGAGTCGGGGTCGTCGCTGTCCCCCTCGGCCTCGGCCTCGGGCTCCGCGGCCGTGGCCAGGCGCGTCGCCCTCAGCGAGAGAGCCCCCGGCCCGTCCTCGCGCGACGACAGCGGCGCGTAGCTCACCCCCCGAGGTCCCGGGTTCGACGGCCGCGTGCGTCTCTGTAAATAAAAAAAACAACACACAAGTCAAAAACACACACATGACTAAGCGAAAACAACAAAAATACATACGAGGGCGGTCCGATAAGTACATAGCCTCACCGCCCGATGGTGCTAATATCGCAATTTACTATCGTGTAGTACATTCTCATAAACGGCTACTGTCAAAATTTCAGCCGAATCGAACACGTAGTTTTGTTTTGACCGCGTGTGGAAAAAGAGCAATATCGGTCGGTGATTCGATTATTGTTTTTGGAAGGGAAATCGCGCAGCGAAATCAAAGAGCGCTTGAATGCTGTGTACGGTGACTCTTCTCCTTTGATGGCGACCGTCAAAAATTGGTTTAACGAGTTTCAACGTGGTCGCGTATAGAAACATGACTAAAATCCACGATCTCGTATTGGCAGACCGCCGATTGAAGGTGCGCAAGATAGCTGAAACAGTAGGCATCTTAAAAGACCGCGTGGGTCATATCCTGCATGAAAGTTTGGGCATGAGAAAGCTGCCACGTTTGCTCACTCCGGACAACAAGCGCAACCGTGAGACCACTTCGGAGCAGTGTATAAGCGCAATCCGAAGGAGTTTCTACGTTGTTTCGTGACCGTCAACGAAACATGGATTCACTGGTACACATCAGAGACCAAGAAACAGTCGAAACAGGGGACTTGAAGTAGGAAACATACGTAGATGCGAAATTTACTACACTGGCTGGAAGTTTGAATATATTCGATGAAATGGTCACCAACCTCCAATGAGGAGAGGCACCAGAAGACGAAGATATTCTTGAATAATCATACGTTAATTCATATACAGAAAACAATTATTAGTTTTTCAATATTTGTTAAAAAAAAAAAAAATGTTGACGACGAGTACCCACAGTGAAAATCTAGGGTCAGAAAAGAGAAAAGAAACAAAAATAAACCAAAAATTAGGTGTTCGTTAATTATGCATAAACTAAAGCAATTATCCCCACAAGCAACTGAGGGAATAATTAATAGGCTGTCGTGTAATTAGTTTGGTTGCCTTATAAAGTATGCAAGGCTCCCAAACGCGATACCGGCGGGTGCGGGGGTGGAGATGCGCCCCCGCCCCCGATCAGCTGATGCACCCCCGACTGCATCTGACTGGCGTTGCACGAATAACGTCTGTGTGTACCCAATCAATATATACTGAGCGAAAATCAAGAAACCTGCTTCAATAAGCCTGGCTCAATCAATACGAATATTGCAGACTTGCTTAGAAGGCCATGTCTAAGATAGACTACGCGTGATGCAACGTGATCGGTTTTGATAAGACACGTATTTTCTAATTACTATATAAATATATATTTTTAATCTTATTGAGGGAAACTGGCCATGCAAAAAATATAATAGACTCAAAGTGAAGACAGAATACAAAGTTACTTTTATCATCATATTTTTTTAAATTTATTTTTTATGTTAAAAGTATGAAAAGCATAGAAGAGCTCATTTTATACCACAAAGTTCTATCATCTCTCAAAAATAATACAGTTCGTATTTTTTCGTGTGTATTCGTTTTAAGTGTATTTTAAATTTAATTATTCAATATTTTTGACACGATTATTTATCCAACATCTTCAACATCGAGAAAAGATCGATTCGAAACTTGTGAACAATTATATTTTTCTAGAAACTATTTATAGTAAAGTTTACGTTAAAGCATAAATGCAATATTTTTAAAGTTGGGATGACGATCTTCTTGCGTGGCTCGCAGTCTACTGAGAAAGGTAAACCATGGGCTCATTAAGAAATCCGTTTCAACTCGCAGAAGGATCTCAGAAGAGGTTACAATACAAGCGGGGAGTCAGATCTTCGTTCCGGCGGCTTTGTGATGCATACGCTCATCGTCCGCCCTTTGTGACGTCAACAGGATTAGAGACGCAAGACGTAGGATCGCGACGCTGATGACACAGCAAACTTTACTTTTTATATAAAGCTTCAAAGCAGATAAAACTAGCGAGGTTTTCTTTATAATATCAAAAGTGGAAAAACATAAAAATTTTGTTAAAAATAAATATTTTTATTAAAATAACAATTTGTTATTGCTTCCACTTTTGGGGGACCTTGAAATTTCATTGGACTCTAAAAGTGGGAACAATATTATGATTTCTTTGATAAAAGTTTCCGGCAAGAACTTTCGGTCAATAATATGATATGTTTTAAATTATTTAAAGATTTATTTTTGTTTTATGCATTATTAACGAAATCAGACAACAGTTTTACTAGTTCAAACCGTCTCTTCGTTTTAAAGAATAAAATATAAATATAAAAGATAAATAAACTCGTCGTATGTATGAAGAAAAATATGGAAAAAAAATACATTTTTGTTCATAGAATTTAATACATTTTTATAAGTTATTGTTTATGGGTATTTTGTATGCTTTTTATATTTATACAAAACTTTTTTAAACAATGCTTAAATGTTTTTTTAATTTAATATACAATATTGCTGGTTACACGACTCTAAGATAATTTTAAAATTTAATCAATTTTTGGTCTACCACTAGGATATAATTTAACTTTTTTTGTGACATCATTATATTATTTTGAAACTTTGACTTTCATATATATTTTTAATTTTTTCTAAGATAAATTTAATTTAAGAATTAAAATAATATAGACAGTTTAAAAGAACATTATTGGCGGAGGAGGTAGAAAGTAACGAGAAATAAAAAAAATCACAGTAAGATCAAGAATTAATCAGAACTTCCCTTACGCTATTCTGTTAACCCCGTGTCAGTATTTCAAAACAGAAGAATAGAACCTTCCGGTACGTTAATAACCTACAGTTTCCGCATGACGGCATTTTTAATTAAATGCTAAAAAGAGAAAAATACCCGAGAGGAAATTAGAGAGACGAGAGAAAGACCGACTGCAGAGCGAAAAGGACGGTAATTTCACTGTGTGCATTGAAAATCTATTTAAATATAAGACTATTGGAAACATTCAAAAGCAGAGATTTCCTTTGCGTATAATATCCGTTTAATTCGCGCTAAGTCTTGCGCTATTTTGCGTTTCAATTGAAAAAGTTCTTCTGATTTATCCATTTCTATTCTCTGTTATATTTGATCATCTATATATTTTATATAAATACAATTAATTTTTACCTGAAATGAAACACTTAAGAGTCATTTAATTAATTTAATTGTCACTTTATTTTACTATGTCGAAAGTTGATTTTTTTACAGAGTATTGAGAAAACTATAAATTATATTTATCTATTTTTTATTATTTAATTAACGTCCATTTTCAGGGTAAAATAAAATCTTGAAGATGGTAAAAAATTGGATAAAATGACGACTTTCAAAACCAAAGTTTGTTAAAGATTTTTTTATTTTCAAACTAATCTCAACAGAAGGGTTTATATTTAATCGTTTAATTCCAATTGAAAAAAAGAGTCACAAATGTTTAGGATTCTTGGAACAGGAACATTGCGAAACTCCAATCCCGAAACTTCAATCGGAAAAACACATATTTGTCATATTAAATTATAAGAAATAAAAAAAAAGCTAGTAGAAGAAAGGATGTATCTAACTTTCTGCATTAATTTTTTTTTGATTGGTGGTTTTCTTAATATATTATTATACAAATATACTTTGAATAAAAAGATTTTTTAGCTAAACCAAAGAAACATTGTTTAAATTTTAGCCTTAATATAATGACAGTGCATACTGATTTTAATGATTATATAATAGTTTTAAAATATAAACATTTTTGTTTTTATAATAGCTTTGAAAGGTGTATTTTCGTTAAACCGTTATACTCCCAACACTAGTTTATCAATATTTTTTTGACAAAGAGTAATATTTTAAATAAAATACATGAGTAATTTTTCCACGTGTAAATTTTTATTGGTGACCGGTTTCGCCAGCTTTTTACGTCGGCACTACCAAGCAAATCAAACACAATTTTTATTATGATTATAAGACGATTGGTTAGGTTACCTGTAATATCACAAATATGAGCGCGAAGGCGAGCGTGACGGCGATGGCTGCGGTGACCGCGAAGGCAGTGAAGGCCGCGAAGGGAGTCTCCGCGGCGCCCCCCGCGCCCTCGGCCCCGCGGCGCTGCTCCCCCGCCGCCAGCGACTGCGCCCCCAGCTGGTGGATGGCCTCCGCCCTCTCCGCCGCCACCGCGATGCGCCGCTTCCCCGCAGGGGATGAGTTCTGGCAGCCACCTGGTACAAGACAACGACTCTTATCATACTGAAAAACCAAACGTAAAATAGAGCATTTCGTACTGACATTCGGTTAACACTTTAGGCGGGCACCAAATTGACTAAAGTGATGTGCGAAGCGGACGAAATTCGCGTAAAATTGCACGTGTGAAATCTGGTCTATACACTCTTTGATTTGCAAGTAGTCAAATAAATCGTTTCCTATAAAAAGTTGAACCACTTCATACTACACACTTTGCGGATTACTTGGCATCACAACAACACCATTTTGTCCTAAAAATTGTTCAATAATTGGAGGATTATCATTCTCTGACCACTCCAATTTGTTCAGAATCACTGAACAGCATTGGTAGAAGTAACGTTGACGAGTCCTAAAAAAACATTTCGAGCTGTATACCTAAAGAATAAAATGACCTTCTGCCGCTTTTAGAGTAAACACATTCAAAAACGTATTAATATGCGCTCCGCCTTCAGGCAGTAGTCCGCGGAACGGGTACTAGTACCCGCCCCGCCTTTAGTGTGTTAACGGAAGAGGATTAACCTACCATAACCTTTTTATTTTATTTTTTTTATGTCGGCCCCGGGCAGCGCTGTAGAACTACTTCCGGGTGCCGACAGCTGGTCTTTTTATATATAATATACAATAATGATACACAATTCATTCATTCGTGAGGGGGGGTTTTCCAGGGAGCGCACTTTTTGCTGTTCCCCAGTCTGCTTCTCCTCCCTTCTGTTCATCTATGACATTCGTCCCTTACTATCTACGGAGAAAGCGTCTCCGTTGGTTGATGCGCTGAAAAACATGAAACCAGAAAAGCATGAAAATGGTCTGGTTGGCGTTGCCTCTCGAGCTCCTCCCTTCGGGTCATGGTCTTCTCGGTAAAGGAGACGACTCCGTCCCAAGCTCGCTGGTCCTTGAGCATGGACGGCATAGCTCGTCTGCCGTCCAGACGATGCCAAGGCTGTTCCGGAGTCGCTATCGCCCCACTTCGGTCGCAACATACCCTAACCTAACCTAACCTCCCCGCTCTTCCCATCCTGTTACTTGTGCATTGCTGGCATTCTATACCCTGAGCATGTGTAAAGAATCTAGATTTGTAATGATTGTGGAGGGATGTGCTTTGGAAGAACCTTGTCGAGGTGGAGGAGTTCATGTTATTTTTTATATAGCTTGCTGCAGAAGAAGTATCAGATCTAAACACCAGAGCTTTGTAAGGAAAATAGCAGCAGTACGCCAAAATATCCTTCCAATATAAAACTGCGGTGTAGAAGTACCCGGGGGCCTACTACACTATTTTTCCCTTAGAAAACCATGAACACCGGCTCAGCATGTATATATGGTCAGTGAAAAGGTCGCCAACCTCTTTTGAGGAGAGGCACAGAGACACAATATATTTCGATTATTTTTGATGTTTTTACGTTATGATCAAACTATCCTCGCATATTTCTTCAGTGGTAATTGAATGGGGTCCTAGTGGCTGATGATTTTTTTTACTAGTGTTAAAGTTTGTAAATGTAAAAAAATAGACAAGGTTATTCTGTTTCCATACCGGTATCTTTATCACACTTGCAGCAGTCGCCAGGCCCGGCGATAGGCGCTCCTCCGGCCCCCGTGGCCTGACTGACGTTCTCAAGAGCTGATGGAGCATTCTCCGCACAGCATGGCACACACTGGTTGTTGAGCCTGATAAAATAAAAAGAACAAATTTAATTAGTTATAAACCGCATACGCTCATTAGCAACAATGAGTTGCTAATGAGTTATATTATTACAAGGTAACCAAAAAGTCTAAAGAAGAACGATGATCGCATAGTCTAGTTTTCATTTAGTATCCAACCTGAAAAGATCACAGAGAGTACTGTTCTGAGACAGTAAACTCAATTATATCATTATGAACATAAATCAACGGTTTTTTATAAAGTTAATACTGCTAAGCAAATAACCCATATTTTTTTTATAAATAAAATAAATACAAGTAGAAGCAAAACAGTGGAAGTTATTGGTAATTAAAGTAGAAACTAAGCAAGTACTGATGAATTACTACTTTGTTAACGAGATGACAGATAACAATCCAGAGGCTTCTCAAATTTAAAAACCCTCGGTTTTGATTTTCATGACAGGCTTTATTTTTATGGCAGCTGAGTACTGTAAGCTCGATGGATAAACATTGCATCGGTAACGTTTGAATTTCGCATCTCAAAAACGGTTTTTTTGTTTATCGGCCGCGGACGCAGCGGTGTTTCGGGCCCTCGTAAATATTGAAACGTTTTCCAGGGCTCTTTGTATTTTCAAAGCCAGTTCAATTGGCAATCAAACCTAATGAACTTTGCAAACAAACGGGTCGAGAGCCCGCAGCACCGGCGGCCCGCGAGCCGGTCGGAATGTCAACCGGATAATATTGATTGTAAACAACACCGCGGCGCAGACGCCCCCGAACAATCAGTGCAGCAATGACGAGCACGCTTAAAACAAATACGTATATAGACATGTAAATAAACACTTATATATTCAAAAATTTATCCGAATTAATTATTTGTAGTCATTATCGCGTTTATTAGCGAACAGCTCGGTGTTCTGGAAAAGTCTGATAATGACAGGTGGACAGCGAATAAAATTTGTAATACTGTACGTTATTATCAATGCAAAGTATTTGTGACACTCATGGAATAATTGGTTTTAATTATTAATCAAATAATGTTTTTAAAATAGCTCTCACAAAGCTTCATATAAAAATAAAACATTACACAATATGTTGCGCACGAGAACAAAAATGTATTTTTTTATTTTTTAGGCTTACGTAACTTTAAGTTTAAAATAAGTTTAATTAGCTAACCAAAGCCTACCCTCGGTTATGGTAAATTTTATTGCTAAACATATTTGTTAAGTACTAGTTATTTCCTTTGATTTTAAACCTCGCGCATGTATGAATACTAGATTTCTTTGTGTAATCCGATAACTTAGAAACCAAAGTTTATTTTACGATTGCGAGCACAGTTTATTGCCAAATTTTTAAAATGTTTTCAGTGCGTAATCTTGTAAAAATACTTACCTTTGTCCTTATAAGTAATCGTGAGGACCCCATAGAATTTAGAACCAGTCTACTATCAGAAGGGACACAGTGTCCGTGTATCTATCTGTCAATATCTAACAAGCCACGAGACTCGTGTGCCACTTGTAATAACGAAAGTTTGTAACGAAAAATTCTGAAATAAAGTGAATTAAAAACGAAATAATACAGTCCACGTTTTTCGGTGTTTGGGTTTCGGCGCTGGGGGAATCTTCAGTGGTTTTCCTGAAATTTAGAGGTTGTAGTGAGATACGTCACCTGTCGAGCCTGAGGGGGTAGGTGCAGGCGACACAGCTGAAGGCGCCAGGCCCGGAGCAGGAGCGGCAGGACTCGTGGCAAGTGCGGCATAACTGCGTGGGGGTGTCGTAGTACTGCGAGCCCAGGCACTCCATGCACAGCCCCCCGTCCAGCATGAAGTGCGGCGGGCACGACGTGCACTTCAGCGGACCCTCGCCTGCACAGGAAACAACCCTCCGTCATCAGTAATATCAGCAAATATAATGATCGATAATTCATGAATCGCTATATTTCATTACTTAGTATTTTATTAAAAATACATGTTATGTGCCCCACTCGCAAACGCCACTAGCTTGACATGTGTCTCATGTGAACGCTTGAGTAATAACACTTTCAATACTTTTAATATTATGAAATTTATTACACCGACAGTGTGTCGTCGATGGTCAGTCTAGTTATGCTTGAACCCATGCAATGATACATTATTATATATATTATTATAATGGACGCAGTCCAGCAAGAGTATAAGTTTACATTAGCAGCTAAATGCACAAACATGTTTATTGAAGTTTGAGATGTTTGTGTTTACTTAATAATTTCCAGATTTTCAAGAACTGTAATTACACATAATTAAATAAATACACAAACATATTTATAAAAGATTAATTGATATTGAGAGAGCGGAGTAAAGTCCATTCTTTTGTACAATGTTAGTTTAAACAAACAAGGACTTTCAACTAAATGATTTATAAGGGAAGTACTAAATATATTGGGGTGATTATTGATTACATTACATACACATTGATATTGATTAAGTACATTTTTTCAAATATTGAAAAAATGATCAAAGTAACTCTCAGAAAAATATCATCGTGATTTGTGTGGAATTTGAACCCACATCCCCAAGCTTACATGGCCGGTGCATTCACAATTATACTAATGAATCACTGGTACTTTTAAATTTTTAACAATCATATCCTATAAGTGAAACAACGTACTTATTATGCCAATTAAATATTGTGTGACTTGCAATACTAAAAATCGTACTCTCTTTAAGACGGTCTTCACAAAAATCAATAATATATGAAAGTACACATGTTTATTTTTCTAAAAAGTTAATTTTTTAGTCAAATATTCAAATACAGATCCATTTTACTAATTTCAATGAATTCTTTACAAATTATAAAAAATGAACCAGTCTTATTTTTATTATGTAATATTAAAAGCAAATGCGATATTTTTATAACAGGTAAAATACAACCTAAGCAATTGGCTATCTATTTGGAATTACGTAATATTAACAATACATACAAATCCGTTAGTAACACGTTGTAAAGGCTATTTATTTAGCACTACGTAATTATAACAATATACACAAGACTGACGTCAACAACTGTGTAATATTCATTATACATACGATATCTTTAGGGTAGGGCAAAATACAGCCTTGAATATATATGTTGGAAACTACGCAACCACACTAATTACACAAGTCCTTTGTCAAATACCATGCTATAACTTCACCTAGCCTAACTTAATTAGTTGGCTACTAAAAGTAAAAATTTGTTATAGTTTACGTAGAGCATATGTTACTTAAATGACTCATTTTTTACATAGCAATTTAGTAACATGATAATTCATTATCAAAAACTTTTTTGAACTTATTACAACTTTAATTTAGATAAACTATTTTAAGTTTTGCAGCTATAAACTACAATGCACACCAAAAGAGGAGTTTCCGGGACCTATTGATGTTAAAATTAGATAATCGGCAAACAGTCTTATCGCGTTTCCAGAATGAGGGGTGGGAATCCTAATATCTGCTGTTATGAAATATTAAAGATATTAAAGATAATAAACCACGTGTAAAAATTCAACAGGGATGAAATATAATACATTTTATAAAATAAGATTTTACTGAATCGTGCCAGGTACACTTATTTGAATTCACCCTTATCGATTACAACGATGATTTTTTTAATAATATTACAAAGCGTTCATTGGTTTTTGTGCTTTTTCTTGCTCAGTAAAAAAGTAGAATGTCTATAAGTTGCCACAGTTTTTTTAGCAATAAATATAAAATAACAGTATTAGTATGTAAAAAAATAGTTAAATAAATGTTAAAGTCTAACGTACTCGATGTATTAATATTTTCAATGTATTGTGTAAAAGTAAATCATATTGTGTGTGTTAAAATAATAAAATAACTTGCTTTTTATTTGCATGTAATAAATCTTTATGATGTAACATATAAAGGATGGTTGTAATCTAAAAATGGAAGAGTGATTTTTATGACCTTGTTGGAAGTGAGAAGTATGAGAAGTCAAGGATCACCCCGTATATGCCGTTACGATGACATAACATAAGAATTAAGAAAAAGTACTTACCGTGGCAGTTCCTACAGTAATGATGGCACTTCTGACAGCCGTAGTCCGACTTGAAGAAGCCTTCCGGACACTCGGGGTGGCACTCCCCCGCGGCCAGCTGCCACCCCGAGGGGCAGTTCACGCACTGGTCGCGTCGGGGTCCACTACGAGGAGAAACAAGACAGTCGTCATTAGGGGTGGAAAGCCGATGGCAGATTCAAGGTCGAACTGACTACCTGACACGCGAATTTCTATAGGTATTTGAGTCATGTAATGTTTAATTTTTATCATTATTACAATGATAAAGGTATTTTTGTATTCTTTTTTTCACTTTGAGTTTATTATATTTTTTGCATGACTAGTTTCGACCAAACAGACTAGGTCATCATCAGATGCATAACTAAACGCTTAGTTATAATTGTTTGGTCGAAACTAGTCATGCAAAAAATATAATAAACTCAAAGTGAAGAAAGAATACAAAGTGACCTTCATCATTATAATAATGGATCTTCACCAATCAAATCCCTTGTCCCTCAACAAAATTAAATTTTATAAACTGTTTTTTGTTCGTTGTACGTATAATTATGCAGCAAAAAACATAATTAAAATAACACATTCAAATTAATATATTTTAAAATTAATTAAATGTAAATATTAATTTGAAGTACGGTTAATTGATAACATTTTTTTTTAAAATTATTCCGTTGATAATGGCGAAATGCGTCGCCGGCGCCCGTCAATGGCGAATACCTACACCTTTGGTAAGATCCCATGAGATAAATTGATCGATCGAGTCGATGTTGCTAACCAGTAAGACATACCTAAAAAACTGGTGATTCGTATACACCTATCCCCCAATTTTCACTGAAGATAGGTTCGTTATAAAATCGTGTAAATCGAAAATAAACGAAAATAAACGAAAATGAGTAAAATTTAGTCATTTATTTCAACGTATAATCAAACTAAATTTATCTTTAAAAAATAAAAAAATAATCATCTATTCATAAAGATTTAAAGATCATAATAAAATAACAATTTAATAACTGTTAATCTTAATCTTTTCTTCCTGATTGGTATGATGTCACCTTCGTCACGCGATACTACTTGATGCAATTTAAGTTCGATTTTGGATGAATTAGGTAGATTTAGGTATACGGATATCGCGGTCTCAGAGAGTGACTTTATTCCGCACACATGACAATTTTATTAAGATACTCGTTTATTGTAAATTTCAAACATCGGTTGGGATGCTTGCAGGCATCGTCTCGAATACTACTGACGAGGGCCCACAAAAAAAAAACATGTTGCTAGCCCACATGAGGATTTAATTGGATGTAACAATTATGTCACAAAACACAATAATTTTCAAAGTGATCGGTCTCGCGAACAGACATCGCGGTCCAAGCCTCACACAATCTATCCAGAAATATAAGCCCCTATTGCCTGATGAAAATATGCGTGTAAATTGAGGGGAGGGGGGGGGTGGAGATAGGGGTGATCGGTGTGGTGGTGTGGTGATCTGTCTGGCGCATACCTGCACGTCTGGCAGCTGAGGTAGCACTTGGAGCAGACGCCGCGGTCGCTGTAGTAGCCGGGCGCGCAGGCCGCGCGACACTCGCCGCTCTGCAGGCGCAGGCCGGGTGCGCAGGCGGTGCAGTTGAGGCGCGACACGCAGGCCGAGCACTGGTGCAGGCAGGGAGCGCACACGCCCGCCTGCTGGTAAGCGCCCTCCCCGCACTGCGCCGCGCACGCGCCCGCCTGCAGCAGCAGAGGGGCCGCGCACGTCAGGCACGCGCCCTCGCCGCCGCCGTTGCACGTCTCGCACGTCGAGTGGCAGCCCCGGCAGTGCCCGCCCGAGTAGTACTCCGCTGCAATCAGTCATCACTTTCATAAGCACGACACGCAAGAACACCAACAACGCCAACCAGCCAGCGCACAGTTCACGGGGTGATTATTGTACCCATCCCTACTGTCACTGTGCCCTCGCCGTTGCACGTCTTGCACGTTGAATAGCAACTCCACCAGTGCCCGAGGAATACTCCGCTGCCAATCAGTCATCACTTTCATAAGCACAACATGCAAGAAGGAACGCCAACCAGCCAGCGCACAGTTCATGGGGTGATTATTGTACCCATCCCTACTGTTACTGTGCCCTCGCCGTTGCACGTCTCGCACGTTGAATAGCAACTCCATCAGTGCCCGAGGAATACTTCGCTGCCAATCAGTCATCACTTTCATAAGCACAACACGCAAAAACACCAACAACGCCAACCAGCCAGCGCACAGTTCATGGGGTGATTATTGTACCCATCCCTACTGTTACTGTGCCCTCGCCGTTGCACGTCTTGCACGTTGAATAGCAACTCCATCAGTGCCCGAGGAGTACTCCGCTGCTAATCAGCTATAACTTTCATAAGTACAATACACAATAAGGAACGCCACAATTCTTGGGGTGATTATTGTCCTCCATCCCTAGACCTGAAATACATAAGCACCAAAATACAATATGTGTTCCATGCTACTGTTACTGTGCCTTCGCCGCCGCCGTTGCACGTCTCGCACGTCATTGCCCGAGTAGTTCTCCGCTGGTAATCAGTTATCACTTTGATAAGTATAATATACACGAAGAAACGCCTACTAGCCAGTGCACAGTGCAGTTTATATATAGCCTTTTTGAATACGCGACCTCTTTGTTAGTTGAAAAGGGCCTTTATAAAACTGTCAGTGATTTTAAATAATTAAAAAATAAGTATAGGTACTGTGCAAGAAAAATGCGAACTCCAGAACTGGACTGGACAATGGGCAATAGGTAGTAAACCTTTTCATGGATGTCAGTAAAAGTGGCTGATCTAACCACGAGCATGAAAAAAAATCTTAAATATTAATCTTCTAAAGTTTTCTTTTAACAATTGTATTTTTCTTTTACCCACGACCCCCCTAGTAAGGCATCGCGCCCCCCATGGCGTTCGCGACTGGCAGGTTGAAAAACACTACTTTTCATAAAAAAATATCTGCATTGTATAAACTCAGAAAACTATGACTACCCTCTTGTTTTGTCTGTTATATTTTGTTAAAAATGTTTATCCATGTTATCTACTTCATAGTTATTTATTTACTTATGCTGAACCGGTGTTCATAGTTTTCATAGGGAGAATAGTGACGTAGGCTCCCGGGTCCCTATACACCTTCTATTGAACTAAGTTGAATTTGAATCCTTATTTGAAGATACAATATTCATAAAAACAAAGTTACTATTATGCTATCAAAAAAGTTGTTATCGAAAAATAAATCAAATATACAGCGTTCAACGAAAACTATTCAATGCATTAAAATCTAATACAGATGTTTATATTCATTCAAATACAACAATCAATACCTGTATTGTGCATTATACTTATTTTTAAATAAACAACGAAAGTAAAGAACCCCATATTTCATCCCCCCTAGACGGTCAGAGTATAAACTGGACAACGTCTGTTCTATACAGCCATATTAATCAAGCGACCCCCATAACAATCGACGCTCAGGTTCCCGGCTTGGTCTCCACGTGAGGGATGACATCGCTTGCCAGGCAATTTCCCATGTACTGCGCTCTTACCGCCGGGGAATACAATCATCGATTTCCCGGGTATCCCGTATTCCCGGAATATAAATTCACAATTCAAAAACAATTTTCGACTTGCTATTCTATTTATTAATTTTAGATCTCCTCAGTCAGTTTCTTACGAGTAATTTTTTCGCTTGGTGGGATTTTTCAGAGCGTGAAATTTTTACTTCCCGGTAAACTCGAAGACGAAACGAAGATACTTTTGGTTGAAACGTTGGCTTTCTGGCGGAGAAGACATGAGTTGGCCTACAGTTGGTACAATCGACAACTTTGATAACATCAGAAGGGTGAAGGAGAAAACACACTACACAACGTTTACTCTGACCGTAAAAAGATAATCAGCGACTAATAGATTCCGTGCCCATAAATATCATTCATCACTTAAAAAATAATCCAATTAAAATTAATTTTTATGCTTACATCGCTGCTTTCTTCACACCATCGATCCTTTTATCCGTGGTGGAGTTTACACATGAAAAATTGTACCCTTAGGGCGACAAATTATACAAAGCACACCGTGAAGTAGGGTTGTGTTTCTTTAGAGACGCTTTCTCGGCGGTCGCGCTGGAGTTTGTGTGTTTTGAAAACGTGGGATGCATCCTTTATGGATACAAAGAATTATTACGGAATCACTTTAATATTTAAAAAGGAAAATTTAAGTTTGGTAACATAAAATATTTATAATTCATTTTTCAGACCCGCTAGAAACTATTTTTTGTGGCTTTATATTATTAAAAATTTGACTTTAAGTCTTAAATAAAATCCTATAATTTTTTTTTTTTGGTTTTAAGCACTTATTAAAATAAAAAAAAAATCAATTCATGATTTTTTAATTCTCTGGAAGACGAACAAAGCAAGTAATTTGCAAAGGGTGTATATATAATTTTCAAATATACTTTTTTTATCAACTAATCGTTATAGAAGCAATTATAGCAGCTCGATAAAAATATTACAAATTTATATAAAGTAATAAACTCATAATATATATATAAATTCGTACATTAATTTATTTAAATTCAAATACGATTAAATTTAAAAAAAGTAAGAACATACTCACAACATTACATATTAAAATAATATTAACTTTAAAATAATAAGCAATTGTACGTTTTTTTTTATTAAAATGGTTTGTTTTAAAAATATTTTTTCATCATAAGTGAAATTTGGTATTTAAGCTAAAATATTTGTAATAATTTTTTTCAGCAAATTGAAACGGAAAGCCAAAAGCCTTAAAAATACAATAATATAATGTTATAAGTCATTTAAAAGATTAAAAATACAAAGAAATAAAGAACTGTAACATCTCGTTACGGGGCGAGTCAAGCAGTATAATATAATAATGTTCCAAAGAGCCGGGAGAGAATACACAAGCGTTTTCATTTTTAATGAAGAAATACAAAAACAAAAAGATCAGCATTCGGGGAGGGTAATTTAATGGACCATTAAGGGCTGGGCAATTATCCCCGAAGTCTTTCCCCTTAAATTTGTTTGTTCTATCGCATCTCATATCGCTCGCAAGTGCACTCCGTATAAGGCTTCAGGGCGACTAAACATTAATAAAAGCATTTACTAATTATTATTTATAATTAAAAAAATTTAATTTAATTTAATGATATAGACGAAAAAATCATATCTATGTTATATTGTGTTGAATTGTATTATTTTAATATGTTTAATATTAAATATTTTCAGAAAAGAAGCATTCTACTTCATTATATCAATATATCAACCCAAAAACAAAAATAAGAAAAAAAAGTATGCAGTTTTATTTTACTCTAAATCTTAAAAGATTTGAAAATTTATTCATTTATAAAGCTTTCTATTATTAACTAATGGTTAAAGAATCGTTTTTATATTTTGATAAGATACGACAGTATAAAAGCTTTCACTGTTTTAATTTGATTATTTCTACTGGTTACTATGAAGTGCTTTATACTTATTTCAACAAATATTCAATTAATGAAAACTAAAAAGAAATGAAACTGGTTTGTTTGAGTGATTTAATTTGTTACTATTTCAATAAATATAACAAATTTCCAAAGGTTTTCAAACATGTGCCTGATTTATTTTTTCTAAGCGATTCTTTATTTGTTGCCTTAACAGAAAATAAGCTGAGAAAACTGTAAGGAGAGGCAGTGGGGATTTCCCCTGGTGGTGTTTCTATTTGATGCTTCATTAGGAAATATTTATGAAAGGAAATTTTCAGGGGCTGAAATGCAGTGAGAATGCTAATGAATACATCTGCTTTGGGGATTAGTCAGAATAACGATGTCTATTCCTTCGTTAGGGATCATAAGTTTTAGAAAATTTGGGGCGCGTTTGCTATAAATTTTCTTAGAGTAACTTTATAAAATGATATAACTCAATATACTTTTAAATTGGATTTTTCGTTTTACAAAAACCAAACATTTCGGTGGTAGCTTTTTACAAATAAATACATAATTTGAAATGACGAAGAAACTTTTTAAAAATATTTATAGAAAATTTTATGTATGATTTAAACATACGTTGAATGCGTTAAATATATGTTTAAATAGATTTTTATATATGTGGGAGAGGTTTTGATAAATAATAATTACATATCATCGTTGATTTAAGAAAAAATAAGAGATGTGCACTAAACATAATATTTGACTTTCTTATTGAAGGTCTGACCACCACGTCATTTAAAATTAGATGAGCCTGTCTTGATTTTAAAGCAATATCAATAAAATTACCTTGATCACAGTGATAGCTGCCTTCGGGTACGCATTTCCCTTTCTTGTTGAGTATCCAATTAGCATTACAGGTAAGGCAGAGGGCGCTATTGCAGGTAGCACAGCCGACAGGACACCTGTATAAATATAAATGAACATTATAAAATTACAATTTTATTATTTCTTTGAAACAGACGCTAAAAACCAACGTTATGGAAATCGAGTCAAATATATTTTAATATGATGGTAATATATATTATTGTTTGTGTGTTTATTTTTTACCGTGAAATTTAGGTAAATTAATTTTTATTATTATAACTAAATATAAATCTAAGCACTGTACTGTTTAAATATATTATTGAATGTGAATAATTTGTTATAGAATATGTACCATATGAGCTAGTATGATAGAGAGCTAATGTCAAATGCATCGGTCAATATTTTTTATGAAAAATTCAAACACTTTAAAATAGTTTCTGGTACAAATACTTTAATGAAATAATTTTTGCCTGTTTTGACAGCTGCAGAATTCATACATTGTCAATTTTAAAACAATTTATTGTGAATTTTATTTTCCGCGCTAGTGGTATCTGCTCTCAGTACCAGTGGCCTCCGAGGCCCTGTGCATGAAGGACGTGCGTCTAGTTTCTGCAAAGAAGCCTCGGACGCGACTGACGATCAGCCAGTATAAATAAACTTTTTTTTTTAAAATAATATAATTAAATCGGTTCTTAGTTAGCGCTAGTAGCGTGTGACACTCACGCCAGGCACTCTCTCCTCTTCTTGTCGGCGTAGAAGCCGTCGGGGCAGCTGGCGAGACAAGTGCCGTCCAAGGAGAACTTGCCGGGCCGGCAGGAGATGCACTGCGTCTCCGAGGAGCCGTTGCACGTCTCGCACGTGGCGTGACAGGACGCGCAGCTGCAAGCAAGAATACATTGTCAACAAACAAAAAAATATACCGATATACCTATAGGGACCCTGATTAAAGAATTATCAATTTAGTAATATCTCTTTAAAAAAATATATTTTTGTGATTTTCAGCATTTTTTTTGCGTGACTAGTTTCAACAGCCTTTATTGTTGGTATTTTCAAACAGAGAAAATATTTGTGAATTATAAACCAGACAAATTGTCGGAGTAATAGTAAGGAATAGGTTATCAGAGAGATAGGTAATAACTGGCAGGTTAATTTAAATGTACTATGAGTTTAGTAAATGTAGAAAATCACTCCTTTTTTTTTTTTTAACATTATCGAGTTATTTCTGTTGAAAATATTAAGGTTATTTATTTTATTTATAAGTATATATTCATTTTATTAAATTAATCAATCAAACTCTTGTACAAATAAAAGTAAATATATTTAACAAAGTAACAGAGTTCTTCAAAATATATTTTTTAATTTCGGTGTTAATGTTATTTTTTACATTGCAGCATGATGCAATCGCCTCGCTGCATCATAGCACGGCACGACCCTGAATACTTGTGTGTACTCACTTGTAGTCTTCTGTCTCGTAGGTGAGCACTGGACACGCGGCATAGCAGCTGTTATCGTGCATGACCAGGTGGTGGTCGCACGACGTGCACACGTCAGGCCTGTCCTGGCACGATCCGCAGTTGGCCGAGCACGGCACGCACGTGTTCTGATCAAAGTCTGCAAGCAACGGAATAAATATAGTGCTGCTGAAAATATATCAAGCATACTCGAATAACCGATTGAATTTCACAATTACGAAAGACATAAGATTATAAGAAACGTTTTGCTTTTATAAGAAACTCATCATGTCGGCATTTTTTTTCATTCTATCTACGAACACTGTAAACCAGAGGTTCCCAAACTTTTTGACCCCTTGTCGAGTTTTCCTGTTTTTCGAAGACCCGCATTGCTAATATTGAATTTTTACATTTGATCGGATTTTTTGTCCGTTATATCCGAAATCTGTTAAACAGTAGTCCGTTATATCGAGGTTTGTATACGTTTATAAATAAAAATACACAAAATGCAAATATAGTAACATTCATTAAAAAAATCAATTCTTTTAATGGGAGGTTGGGTCTAATGCTTTGATAGCAAATTTGCAATATTTGGCTTCATTTAACTTTAAATCTCCTAGCCCAGTGACTTCAAATCTATTTCTTTTTTTGTAAGAAGAATGTCAACCGCACTGAAATCCCTTTCCACGAAGAATGAAGATCGAAAAGCTATCAAAAACCTTCTTGCAATAGTCCGTAATGCAGGATAAATAACAGGTATGTCTCTCTGAAGCCAAAATTGCTGATATCACTTTCTAAACTGCACCTTCAGTTCTTCATTAGTGCTTATTCCGATTAGTTATTCATATAGTATGACTTCCGATTCTATAATGCACGGGTCCCCAACCTTTTAGGACCCAAGAGCACAAATGGCGCCCGCCGGTCGGGCGGCGGGCGCCATTTATTTTTTCAAGGTATTTTTCTGCTCCCGAAAGTAGTTCCAAAGCCCAGCTAAAAAAAAAAAAAAAAAAAAAAAAAAAAAAAAAAAAAAAAAAAAAAAAAAAAAAAAAAAAAAAAAAAGAAAAATAGATTTTCTAGAAGCGCTACTAAGTTTTTGGCTTTCACATATAGATGGCGCTTACTACATATTAAAGCAATAATTTTTTTTTATAATATATTATGGATTGGCTGGGCTACACTTAGCCAAAAAGTGTAAAATTGGTGGGATGAATGGTTTCGGTCCGACGGTCATTTTATTGTCACGGTATTCGTGTACTGACAGAGACATGGCAAAAATGTGTAGCTAGCGAGGGACGATACTTTGAATAAACTATTTTTATTATAGTATTTTTTTTTAAATTATCCACTTTTCATTGATAAAAAAAAACCAGAAACTTGTGGCACACCTAGTTGGACATTTGATTAATTTAATTGTCACTTTATTTTGCTATATCGAAAGTTGATTTTTTTACAGAGAAAAAACTATAAATTATATTTATCTATTTTTTATTATTTAATTAACGTCCATTTTAAGGGTAAAATAAAATCTTGAAGATGTTGAAAAATTGGATAAAATGACGACTTTTCAAAACCTAAGTTTGTTAATGATTTTTTTTTTTAATTTTTAAAATAATATGGCGCACATGGTTTATTTTTAATCTTTTAATTTCAATTAAAAAAAAAACCTTTAAATGTTTAGGACTCTTGTAAAATGGGCCAGATGAATCTCCAAATTCCTACAATCGGAATTGTTTTTTTTATCATATTAATAGTAAATTTATAAGATATAAAAATATATTTTATTCGAAAGAAGGAATGTATCAAACTTTTTGCATTTAAATTTTTTCGATTGGTGCAATGGATTTTTCGCAAAACGGACTAGAAAATGATAAAAAAAACTCGATTATGCAGACTAGGCCCTTAAGCTCCAAAAGGTACGTCGGTGTGATTTTGTTTATTTCAAAATGCATAAATATAATGAATATCAATAGTTTATTTCATAAACATTTGGCCCGCTCAGGTAACTAGCCGCCCTAAACCAGACGCTGATTTGTAAATCCAATTAAGATTATTGTCCCGTCGACGCTCGGCAAAAATAATTTTATTGCCCGTCGGTACCTGTCCTAAACCGAAAATATTTTCAAAACCCACAAACTCCAATGGCGTTCTAATTTTTCGCCCACTGTTTAATTAATTTTTTTTTTGATTACTAAATTTTTTTTTTTTTTTTTAATATTTTTTTTTTAAACATAAATATTTTTTTAATTGTGGTCGGCGAGCGGCGGGCGCACGTAAAATCGTCGGCGGGCGCCATGGCGCCCGCGGGCACAGGGTTGGGGACCACCGCTATAATGTAACCGTATGGGTTTATAATCCACTGTGGTATTTTGGTGATGACCCCCCAATGTAATTTTTCGCTGTCATCGACCCCTTGCAGGGCGGAATCGACCCCTGGGGGTCGATATGGGCCACTTTGGGAACCTATGCTGTAAACCATAGGTTCCCAACCTTTTATTGACCACCGCCCCCTTGACAAAAAAAAATATTCCAACGCCCCCCTTGACAAAAACGTTGTTCGAGTTTTTTTGATCATTTCTCGTTTGTTTGTGAAAAATCTACTGCACAAATCAAAAAATTTAAATGCATAAAGTTCATTCATTTTCCCTTGGACCCGCCACCGCCCCCTTGGAAAGCTCCAGCGCCCACTGGGGGACGGTACCGCCCCCGTTGGGAACCTATGCTGTAAACGTTTGAAAATATCTCGATGGTGGTCTTGAAGTCTGAAAATGGTGGGTACTTACTCTCGTAGTAGCCGTCGGGGCACTGCTGCAGGCACACGGCGAGGTCCGTGACGCGCAGGTGGGCGGGCGCGCACGCCAGGCACGAGTCCTGGCCGGCACCCGCGCACGTCTCGCACGACTCATGGCACGGCCAGCACACGCCCCCCTGGTTGGGGAAGCTGCGAGGCGGGCAGCGGCTGACGCAGGTGCTGAGACAAGAACAGAGAATCAATCCGAAGAACGATGCTAGGATATCCTCAACAATCCACAAATGCTGATTTAGTTTCTTTGGTGTTGAACTGTTTGAAGCTTTTCCGATATTTTGGTCCACGTGCTGAGATCAACTTCAGCGACTTAAACACCCAATAGATCATACACATATGTGATTATACAATGTTGAACTTACTTGTCTAGTCTGTAGTGCTTGCAAGCCACACACTGCGTGGGTCCTTTTCCATAGCACCCCTGCTGGTCGCACTCGGGATCGCAAGTATGAAGAACTCTCTTGTTGTTCGCATCGGCCATCACGTTCTCTCTCTGAGCAGTGGGGATGTTGTGACTTCCATCTAAGGTCGTCACTACTTTATCTATTTCAGATCCAGCGGCAGTATAAATGTTTGGGTAATTCTGGAAGTTAGAATTGTAAATATCTGCGTTGTAGTACTGCCCATCTCCGTTTCCGGAAATTGGAGGGATCGATCCGTCTGAAGCGGTTGGGAAAGCGAAAGGTACGCCTGAGGGTCTGCTGTTTCCGTTAGTGCCTTTCAATCTGATGGGATTTGAGGAAGTTCCGTAGAAAATGAGCTGCCACTTTTTCAAGATTCCTGGTTGGTTAACGAGCCTGTTCCCCGTGTTGACCACTTGCAACGTCCAACGCCCCTCTGCTTTCTCACCCCAATAGTGCACGCTTAAGAATGGCCAATCATCAAAGTTGGAACTAACTACGTCTCTTGGTCTTTCAAACAGAAGAGTGGACGTTGTACCCATAGGCGAAGTGAGCAATATGATTATGTTTCCTCTTGGGAAGAATCGTAAGGAAATTTTGCATTGCACATGTTCTAAGAATCTCACTTCGTTTAAAGTGCCACTGCATCCATTTACGTCCATGTGAACGGTCATTGTGAAACCGTACGTAACATCAATTTGTTTCTCTTCGTTGATTTCCTGAGATTTGCATATATGCTGAGGAGGCACTGTCGTCCACTGCTCAGCCAAGCTGACCATGGCTCCGGCGTCCATGAGTCCGTATCCGAACTTATGACTGACTTTCCGTTTGATTCCGTTCATGATCCACCCAGTCTCCTTTTCAAGCGGAGCCGATCGGGAAGTCATGACTACCAGGTATTGCATGTCTCTCCAGGTCAGGGTGGGGTTGGCTTCCAGAGCCAAGGCGGCAATCCCTGCAGCCAGAGGGGCTGATGCTGAGGTGCCGGTGTGCTCCACCGTGCAGATGTGATCAGGACGCAGGCGGCCGTCCATGTCCACTGTTGCGACACTCTTGTCGTGGCCTGGAGTTCCCGAGCTGTAGGTTGAAGCGAGAGTAGACGAGCACTCTTCCAAGTACCATGGTTTATATCTATAACAAAATAACATTTGAGAAACTAAATTTTAAAATCTATACTACACTACTACACTTTGTAAAAATAACCTTCTTTGTTAAGAATACAAATTATCTGAAGTCTTTTAATTATAACACAGCGCAATATTAAAAATCAAAGTATGCCAAAAAATGTAATTAAAATTTGTGATGAATATTCTTACCCTCCCTGTGTAGCGCTAGATATGGAGAGGGTGAATATGCTATTGGTGTATCCATCGCAGTTGCAGCTGTCCGTATGCCTCCCTCCGTTGCCCGAAGCCCAGACGAATATGGACCCCTTTCCGCGTCTTCCGCTGGTTACTCCATAGATAAAGGCTCTCCTGGCAAGCGGGCCAGGCCCATCGACAGTCTTGCCATCGTCTTCAGGACCCCAAGACGCGCTGTACACATGGATGTGGTCTGGGTTGAGACCTAAGGCGCGAGCTTCAACCGCGTCGTTGACAACCCCATCCAACATACGAACTCCTGTTAAAAAATATCATGATTCTAAAACTGTGAAGGAAAGATATTAAAAAAAATTTGTGACCGAAAAAAATCGACTTGCTAAATATGACTATCTTTATGACTATGCAATGAGAATGCATATCACAATAAAAAAATTGACAGAATTGTAGTATTCTGCGTATATCAAAAATACTTATCTATTTATTCATTATAACTTATAAAATTTAAAAATATTTCAATTAATAATTCTATGAATTTAAACCACGTTTTGATCACTTGAAATGCATGAAAAACCGAACACAAAACGTGATTAAAAATCTCCATTCAAACTAAAATACAGCATTCATCCCGGGGAGGGTGAAATCCAATTTTTATGAATTGCTTAAAATTTAAATATCATTCATCGTTTAAAAGGCACTCTCATACTTTGTTATGAAATAAAAAAAAAACTGAAACAAAAATGTGTACAATGGAAAACGTAGTATCGGAGAGCTTTGGTTAATTTCCAATTTATATGAACTTTCAGACTGTGAATAAATATTTATTAAACAATGTCTGGACAAGAGAAAATAGAACATAAGTAAAGTTTTTATATGTTATTATGTACCCATCTAGAAAATTATATTCATTAAAAAATTGTTTTTTTAAAGTGCTTATATATTTTTGTAGTTCAGCCATCGAATATTGTTTTATCTGTAATTCCAGATAGATAGATAAACAGGTATGGTAACCATGCACGTTGAAATGTATAAACGGCATGTAGTGATATAAAGAGTCTATTGATTATTGATTAAACAGTCAGGATGATCCTTTAGTTCTATCAGGCACATGAGATAAGAACGCTGGTGTGACCACTCACCCCCGATGCTGGCATTGTAGGCCACACCGATGCCACAGTAGCTATTGAAGGCTACTGCGGCAACCTCCCCTGCACACCTGGTGCCATGCTTGTTGTCTCCGTTGTCCTGAGGCATGGGGTCTGCATCGTTTCCATTGATGTCGGTGGATGCGATGGGATCCTGTGGACAAGCAAACAAAAAAAAGTGTAAATATTTATAATTCATAACCCTTTTCCATGTAGGAGAAGAGAAGATTGCTTTAAGCATAATAAAGCATGATAAAGCACTTTTTATTTGAAAATATGAAATCTTTAATATTAACATTTCTAATATTTATTTACATATAAATATTAGACATGTTGTTCATCTTCGACGTTTGTTTTCGTGTAGCTCTCATCGTTTCGATTCGGTCACACTATTATATTTAGGCTCTGTGTGCTTTGCTTGCTTATATGCTACTTAGGAAGTCTTCGATATATCGTGCGTTACACATAGTTTGCCATTATATACTCAAAGTAAATATTCGATAAGCTAGATAAATAATTACTTATCCATTAAACTTCTTTGAAATACAAATAAAATCTAGACTGGGGAATATATTAATACTTTAAATAAAATTAGGAAGGGATTAAATTTGTAATGTACATTGCAATTAATACGGTCATTGACTAGGTTGTTTCTACACAGTACACAGAAAAATACGAAATTCATGGAAACTTCCAGCGATATAATTTTAAATTTTTTCTCATTGCGCACTTTTCCTAGAAATAAATTGTTTTGTTATCACGGAACAAATACAAATAAAAAAGTAAAGATACATGAAAACCACTTATAATTTTAAGTTATATTTAAAACATAAAACATTTTATTAAAGTGTTTATAATAACCAATAGTAAAGCAAATAAAAACATTGTCGTATACTACCCGATCATCCAATCTAAATATCTATTAAAATTAAAAAAAGTAATATATAAATATATAAGTAATGTATCGAACAAGTATATTTTTAGAAGGTATCAAAAATATTTTTAAATCCTCCATACATAGAGTAGATTTTTAAAATAGTATAACAAGTAAATTATTTTTTAACTATGCCGCTTGAACAACGGTTTATAAATAATAAAAAGACCAAATAATTTCTTCGTGTCTTTTTTTGTTGATAAAAATGTTGCTTAACTCGATATACAAGAAGCAATCATAACGTCATCGAGTCGGTGTGTTTACGTTAAAAACGTAAATAATGGGTTCTATATACACCAGCTGACATTATCTTATCTAACTGTAAAATTAAACAGAGGCGGATTAAAAAAAGACAACACATCAATCCATTAAAAAAGTATCCGAGATGCAAAAACAAAAAATGTTTTACTGAATGAAATTCACAAAAATTAATTCATGACTTTGAAACACTTCAATATTTGAGTATAATCTCGAGAATGTAAATAAATGAAAAATTGGAAAATAAATATTTAAATATGTATTGTGTTTAGCTTCCGAAGTCGCATTATATTATACATGTTCACTAAAGCTAGAACTCGTGGTCTTTATTTATTCATGAAACAACAAGTGGTGGACTTCACCTGAATAATATTCTAGTTACTGTAAATCTATACACAAAGGGTGGAAAAGAGAGAGACAAATTCAACTGTAGATTCTCAACGAAGTATTTATATTTTTCACACACCATTAATACGCGTCATTAATTAATGACGCTTTTTTGATGAATATAAACATATTTATTTTTAAATATCTTAATAAAAAAAAATTATGTGTTATGTCAATTTACATATTTGAGTAATAAATACCAGATGATCTCGCAGGTTTTGGTACCTGTTATTTCATAAAAAATGCACTTGGATGTTATGGCGAGTCAAGTTTTCATTGGTCTTTTAAAAATTTAAACACCATCCTAGAGCAATTTTTATCGTTGAATTAGTGAGCGCACTTCTCCGAGTAAGGGTAGAGATAAAAACACGAGGTTGTTCTTTAATTATTGTATGAAAACACCCAAAATCTATACATGTGAAATTACAATTAGGCAATTAAATTATACCTAGAATTGTTTGACGATAATAGTAGACAAGAAAAACTTATTATAATTGCAAATTTTGTTTAGAAATAATCATTAGGGAATAGGTATAAACAAATTTTTTAACAAAAATATATAAAATGAATGAATCCACATAACAGAAAAAACAAGCTAAGTGAGATGATTATATAAATTTTTAGTAATTGTATTCTCGATCCTTCCCTGGTGGGTAATTTCCACAAGTTTTTAGTATAAAATGTAAAACATTTTAAGCAATTAATTAGTTAAGAGCGTGAACTGACTACCGCAATGAAGACTTTTCCATTTCTATTTTTCTACATATTTAGCTTGACCCAAGGTAATAAGTGCGGTTTCAATTATTTAACATGAGAATATTTACAAAATTTATCAAAAGTGTACCGATACAGCTATACAAAAATATAATTTCTATAAAAACACGTTAATATCTTTGTGACTTTATTTATTTATAAAATTGCATACTCTCGATTGTGCCATACATTAAGCGTTGAAATAATCACAAATATTTACCGTTCTTATCATCAATGTGTACCTACTAATTATTTTGAAATTAAGTGAAGTGAGTTATATTGGATTTTAACCGTTTTCGCGAATTGATAACCACACGTTATCAATTCGCAGCTAAGTCGAGGCCTATTTAGGATATCTCCACTTAATGATACCAATTTCGCACAGTTAATTTCAGAGTATTAATTCTTAATCCGAGATGTAACTTCGAGTAAAAATAAAAAAATACCTGTTTAATTCCTTCTTGTTTTAAAAAAACATAAATACTGCTTATTCATTAAATTATTTTTTCATACTAAGGTCAATGCAATTTTAACAGCTTAATTTGCGTATCACACTTGTTATTATGTGTATGTGTACTCTGTATATGATTTTTCTCAATCGAAAATAACCATGTAACATTTTCGAAAAATTTAAAATGACTTATGTCTAAGATATTAATCATCTAAGACTTAGGTAAAAAACAAGTGTGGTTTTATGTTATTTGTATGTTTATTTTATAATTATGAGTGTTTGCATATAATTGTTTACAATTTAGATTGTAAACAAAAGTTTTTTTTTACAAGTTTAATTTAGACATAAAAAATACCAAATGCCTTTTTCTGAAGATTTTGTGAACGCGAAATATCATTTTGGCTTCTGCAAATCTTAAATAAATATTATTTGAAATATAAAGATTTTTTAAATCGGTTATGAAGTAACTAACGAAAAAATATAAATTGTGAATAACACAGCCGGTCGCCTTCCGGACAGACGAGTCCTGGCGCTGGACGAGAGGATAGTGGGTGGAATGAACGCTGGTGAAGGCGTGGCTCCTTACTCGGTATCCTTGAGGACCAGCAACGAGAAGCACTTCTGCGGAGGCGGAATCCTCAACACCCGCTGGATCATCACCGCCGCGCATTGCGTTCTCACGTATGAAACTATCTTATTAACACCTATTGTTTCATTCATTAGGTTTACTGACACCATTTTTTAATACTTCAACTTTTACCTACACCTATATAGATGTACAAATTCTCTGAAATTTTACAAAAAATACATCTTACAATTTGTTTTTATAAATGTCAAAATTTATCCAACTGTAATCTAAGGGTGTGGTAATTTGAAGGTTAAACCCAAAGACGATACTTGTTGGAACCAATATCGTCAACAAGGGCGGGGAAAAGTACAACGTTTCTGAAATCATCGTTCACGCCAACTACAACAATACAACGCAGTTGAACGACATTGCGCTGGTGAAGGTTTCCACTCCCATCGTCTATAGAGACACTGTGCAACCCGTAGCTGTGGCAACAGACTTCATCAGGGGGAACGCATCTGCCGTACTGACAGGGTGGGGGAGGCTAAGCGTAAGAAATTTTACTTTATTAACATTAAAATGTCATCATTCAATCGTTTATTAGGCTGGTTAGAGCAACAAAATAATTAAAAAAAAAAAAAAAATTCAATATGAGACTTGTATATCTTTTGCAATTATTTTTATTTTTCTAATGCAAAGGTTAAAAATATTTATTACATTGTAATTATGGTTAATGCATAATTAATGTGAGAACTCGTTGTATTTTTTTCAGCACCCAGGCGTGGCCGCTATTGAGATGCAGATTATTAGTATGAAAACAATGGAAGTAGCAGACTGCCGAGGGCGACTGAAAGCATTGAATAACATATACACTTCACAGATCTGCACCATCGCTCAAGTTGGGCATGGGGCATGCCACGTAAGTTACCAAAACCCTAAACGTATCAATTTTTTACGAATCTGAAACAATAATATAACCCTGTACAAAACAATATATAAATTAAATTGCTGGTCGTGATAATCTAACAATAATTAAATAAGTAAAAATCGACTAGTCATATATTTTTTCATGAATAAATATTAGTGGAATAATCCAGATAATTAATGACAATCCAGATTCATAAGAAATATATAAATCTTTGTTCAAAATAAACAAACAATATTAACGAATAATATAGTCTTATGCAGTCTTTGCATTATATATATATTCACGATTAGTTTAAAACTATTCTAAATATATATATAAATGTATGGATTCAAAATACAATCTATTTCTAAAAAAAAATAGAGTTTAGTCTTTATCTAACACAAAATGTTGCTTACATATTTTGTACGATATATACTATAGAGATGTTTGTGCATTAAATATATTTTTTACCTACTTTTGATAATTGTTTGCGCATTAACGACGTCCGTAATGAAAATAGTGTTACAGTTTATATTACAGTAAAGGTTATTATAAGCCCGATAAAGCAGTCACCAAAAAAACGGGAAGGTTTGACGGGGCTTATGACTGAGTTATATTTAATCAAATTATTTTATATTTTACTGATAGTTTCGTATTGAAATTAATTGTTTATACTGTACGTTATAACTAGACCTACTTTACAGGGGGACTCTGGTGGGCCGCTGGTGCTGAACTCAAAACTCATCGGCATAGTGTCCTGGGGCTACCCCTGCGCTAAAGGCTACCCTGACGTGTTCACAAGGGTGCAATCGTATATACCTTGGATACGTAATAAAATAAACTAATCCCCGCACAAAAATTGATACAGAAATCAGAACACACATATTTAAATCAAAATTTATGTATTCTTTCCAGTGCATTAATATTGGTTCATATATATTTTTGATGAAAATAAAATAAATTTTCAAATCCCTAAAAAATCTTTTATGCATTTTGTTTTATAAGGTAATTAAAACATATATATTTTTAAAAAGCCTACTCCAAAAAACTCATGAGAAATAAAAATTATTATAATTGTATGTTATCATTTAATGGTATCATGTTTTAGTAAAACTATTAAAAAAAAAAACTAAGAAAGCCTAAACAGAATATAATAGCATTTCGAAACAAAAAATGTAATGATTTCAAAGAAGTTATAAATTCTCAGATTATCATTGTCACATTTAGATACCACTTAGATGTATACATTTTAAGTATAAAAAATTTAGTCAAAAAATATAAACACCAATAAATTTGTCATTTTTAGTTTACCCATATTTAATAAGAATTTAAATATTGCGTATTCTAGGGGATAAAAATTCTATCATCTAAATTGCACAGATATATAAAATAAAATATTGCAGATTCACAAAACATCACAATACCGAAGAAGCAACAAGTCACATGAAAAATATTTTATTAGATTTTTAATAAAAAAATATTATTATTGGTAAACATAGATTTTACTTGTTGTTATGAAACTTGTATTTATTTGATTTGGGTTGAAAAGTATGAAATAAAATGAAAAATAAACAAGAACTAATATATTTTAATTTTAAATTTTAGAATAAATAGTACTTTTTAGAATCTAACCAAATCAAACCGAAGATTCATTGTTTTAATTAAACTGTCTTCACTATTACTCAAAGATAATTATTTACAACTGAAATATTGTTTCGTTCTTATGTTTAAATAAATTTGTTAATTCCTATTAAAAATAAATTACCTTCGATCACTCCAAAATAAGCCGAGTTATATTAAACGAGATTCAATTAATTAATATTTTAGCATGTCCATCTAACTAAACCGTCCTTCTTTCCCAAGAAAATAATTCAAACAAACACAAGAAGAGTGAAATCGATAAACTTAAGGGTTCTCATGCAATTTAATATATTACGTATTTTTTTTGCGAAGTAGTTAAAAGTTTGTTTAAACAGCACTTGAGATAATTACCTAATGACACTTCTACAGTAAAACGATATGGTTTTTTGTTAACCATATAAGAGAGGTGTGTGTTTTACTATGATTAAAAAACAATTATTTTCAGATTAGAAATTAATTGGCCAAACAAGTGTCAAGTATTCGATTATTATGAAATACACCATAATTTAAGTGTAATCAATTTCAAGAGGATAAGCCGAACCATATAAAAGGCTTCTTAATACTTGTATTCATTTAGTTGAAAGTGAAACATCATAACCATGAAGTCGAAAATATTCGCGGCATTGTTGTTACTCCTTGCCGATGCGCACCTGTCAGGTAAGTACCAAGTAAAGTATTTTATTATTTAATGTGTTTAAATTTATTTTCAATATGATTTAAAAAAATCTTATTCATAAAAGTGTAAATGTTTTACATAAAATAAAACCTTTCTAGAAAAAATCACGTGAAATGTTTATACCACTAAAACGGGAGACCTTTTGCAAACAAGAAGATTCATAAATTGCCTTTTTATTGTTCCCAGTCGCGACGGAAGAGTTAACAACAAATTCTAAAAAAATCCAGACCTCGGACCTGGGCACTTTGGGCAAAGTTGCGTCCTTGGCAGAGGACGAGAGGATCGTCGGAGGCACCACAGCCCCCAAGGGTGCAGCGCCTTACCAGGTGTCTATCAGGACTCTTGCGAATTTCCACTTCTGCGGAGGGAGCGTCCTCAACGACAGGTGGATCCTCACGGCCGCGCACTGCGTCAAGGGGTGAGTGAGGATCGAAAGCAACTCTAAAGGCAGTGCTGATTAAACATAAAATTATCACTTTTTTATATTCTTATTTAAAAAATATACAAGATAAAAAAAAAATATGTTTAGAATAACGAAATTGATTAGAAGAGCACTGATAGTGGCTTAAAATTTTAGGCGAAAAAGGCAGACAAATTATCTTATGAAATTTGTTACTTAAGACATGATAAAAAAATTATTTCTTCAAATAATATAACATCGTCGTTTTTTTAGTACATTATTAATTTGATTTAATTAAAAGCTTAAAAGCAAAATAAAACACAATATTTCCTTTACAACGGTTGGCAAAAGTGGGTGTTGTACTGCGTTATATATTCAACGTATCGGTCCCGGTATCTCAGGGTATTTCAAAATTCCTGAAAAAGGCTCCAGTATCGGGACCAAAACGATGGAATATATAAAGTATATAGCATGATACCCTAGTTCGGAGAAAATTAAATATTAAATCTATTGTATTTAATCTGTATTTCTTTTCAGGAATTTTCCAAATAATGTTAAGGTAGTGGTCGGTACGCACAGGCTGAACGAGCGTGGCCAGCAGTACGACACTGAAAAAATATTTGGACACGAGTACTACAATGCCCTGCGTATACAAAATGACATCGCCTTAATATTGGTTCGAGGGAATATAAAATTTAGTGATTTCGTGCAGCCGATTCAACTGCCGAAGGATGACATCGAAGGAGGAGCTCCTCTCGTATTGACAGGATGGGGGAGAACAAGCGTGAGATATAGCTTTATATAATATGTATTTACTATTTAAGTACATGAACTTAAAAAATCGCTCTTCAATTTCATATTTTTGAATTGAAAGATTTTTGCAACTCTACAATTAATTAATTTAAATGCTCATCGCAGCGGAATACATCCAACACTACTCTTTATATGAAGTAGGTGGCAAGAAGAGTGCTAATTTAAGCAAGTAGCTTAAAGTAATTACTGCAATGTCAAGCATGTTACTGAGCATGTTTTGCGGCCACTTCATCTACAGTACGAGTGTAGTTTGAGACTCCTCGCCCAGATTCTCTGTACTCGGATGTCCGTCACTCGTGGAGTATACAAAACCATAAAATCTGTTATTTTTATTTGGTTCTATTCATTTCAGTTCCCCGGTTTTCCTTCTAATGATCTGAAAATAATAAGCTTGAAGTCTCTCAGTCGCGAGGAATGCAGGAGAAAAATGGTTTCCTTTCATGAAATATACGAAACGCAAGTCTGCTCTCTCACTCGCATAGGTGAAGGTGCTTGTCACGTAAGTTTCTTATAATCATTCATATCTTTTAATTCATTTGAAAACATATTAAATAAAGATTTAAATTTACTTATAATTCATAAAAAAAGTTTAAATAGATATGAGCCAAAATATGATCAAGGTTTTCGTGTTAATAATTTTTATTCGTTAAAAGGAAAAATAAGTGTTTTAGATAGTTCGTTCAAGACTTACTTTTCAATAGAAAAATTACGAAAGCATCAGGTTTTGATTTCACGGAAGCATATTTTCAAAATAAAAATAAAGCTGTATGGTGTGTACGGTTGAATGGATGAAACCTACCCGATGTCAGATGTGTATTTATTAGAAGAGAAGCTGTGCCACGCAAGGGCGTAGTCTGGTCATAATGTTGACATGGGTGTTCTTTAGATAGCAGGAACTGTTATTATAATAACAGGTACTCCCATTGTGTTGGACACGCAGCTGCTACTACAGACAACCATACAAAGCACGCTTTTTTAAAATACACTTCTCTAACGAAGAATCCGCTTTGATATTTTTTAACATTACGTTTTTACAAAAAAATCGAATAACACACGCTATATATTGTTAGTGTGATATCACTATAATGCTGTATATGCATTTAAAGCCAACCGTGCAAATAAAGTTTGAAAATAGTTTATGTCATTCATTTTTAAATAACTTCTAAGAAAAATTATTTACTATAAATAAAAAAATAACTCAAATAGGTAATGTTTATGCCAATGAATTTATAAAAAAATACACGTGAATATTTTAGCTTGTGTATTGGATATCGACAATAACTCCAACAGTTTTTATTTAGCAAGACTTATTTGTATTGTCAATAATGAGTATCATCTGTAGAAATTGTATTTTTGTTTCTCATACGATTACATTAGTGATTTTTTTTTGTTGATTTATATTTTTACTTTTACAGGGAGATTCAGGAGGTCCCCTGGTCAGTAATGGAAAGGTTGTGGGAATTGTGTCATGGGGTTTGCCGTGTGCTCGAGGTTTCCCAGATATTTATACAAGGGTTTATTCTTACCTTGGATGGATAAATGATAAGATTTCGTCAGAAGCCCAACAATTATAAAAACATGTTTTTTTTTAAATAATCAATCAAAGCTTAATAGGACTCCTAATTTTTTTAAACACAAAATATATTTTATATTGCTAGATAAAAACGACTATTGTGTTTTTATTGATGTAGTCACATATTTTTTTTCTACGATTATACTTTTCTATATCTTAAACCTAACTTTTAATTTATGTGAATGTGTTTTTAAATATTTCATCATAGAATTTCAAATAAATTAATAAACAGTCATATAAAAAAATAAATTGCAGAGTTGATTTTAAATAAACAATTTTTATTTATAAGTTATGCGCAGTTATAAAAATCTATAAATGGTAAGTTATGTACACACATAAAATATAATATTAATTATTTGATGTAAAAGTACAGAAGTATTACATACTCGTAAATCTGTGAATATTCCGTGGTCATACTTATATAACATTATTTTTTCTCATTTGATATACGAAACTTTTTATCCATCACTTTCTTCAGGTGAATTAAAGTAACGAAAGCCTTAAATTAATATAATTTATCCGGAAATTCATTGTCTTTTAGGGGAAATATCTTAAGTGAATATTTTGCGGGAGGTTCTCGAAACTTAGCAAGTTGGCAGAAGTTTCCTTTGCAACAAACAAATGCCTATTTTTCTTAGAAAATAATTGCCGAGGGTCGACTATGATCTTGGGGAAATTCCAAAAGAACCTCCTGTAAAAATATTCAGGGAATCAAGAAACCCCAACAGCACGCTCGAAGTGGTTTGGAATTTTGCCGTGATAAATGAAGCGCTTAGATTTCGTGTACTTAATTTACTGAGGCAATTTATTTATTTACTGAAACTCAAAATATTCCTGAATTATTATTAATTTGAACATTCAGATCATATTTTTTTTCCATACAAAAAAATATTAAAAAAAATATTTTTTGTCTACAGAAAAAAAGTATTCCGTATTCTCAAGAATTTACTTTCTTTTATTCCCAAGAAATCATCTTAATTTAGTTTTACTTTAAATATTTTTATATTATAATTCTATTTATTGAAAATTTTCCCCGAAAATCGCTTAGTAAAGATTATTATATAGATATCAAAAAAAATCTTATAAATACACAAAATTCACGGTATAATATTCGGCAAAAGTTTTTTTTAATAATTTTACTAATAAACATCCATTTGAAAAAGGCAAATGACTTGCTAAAGCCCAGTGTTGTAGTTTTTAAATTTAATTTATAAAAATAACAAAATATTCCTAATATGTAATATATTAAAGTCATTCCCTTTAAAAATAATAAATACTATTAGTGATTTAAAGCAATATTTTTAAAATGAATGGATAAGAATATTTAATAAAACATTGATTCTATGTTTTTGTCTAGTGGTCGAAAAAATATGAAATCTCATGAACAAATTTATGATGATTTTTGAAAACAGTTAATTATTTTATTTCAAACACCACACCAGAATATTAAAAAAATATTCATTTAAATTTAAGTACAGGAATCATTACAGCATTATTTTCAGCAGCATTTTCAGGATGCACAGGTAAAATATTCGCAACGTAGTACTGAGAGTCTTATGTCTTCGATAAAGGAAGCGACTTCTTAAAGAGCATTCTGGATGCGACGTTTTCCCAATGCTAAAGATATCCATTCGCAGAAGAAACACAAAAGACCTTCCAAGAGTTATGGTGAATATAATTCTGGCGAGATTCGAACCGAAAAAGCTACCGGAAAAATATTGGAATTCTCAAATATAGTTTGTTTTAAGATTGCAAAAAAAATTAAGTACGTGTATTGGATATATTGATTTTCTCTTAAAAGTTCTCCAATCGAAAGTGATTATATGAAACATTTGCAAAAAAACTGGTTTTAAATAAAGCTAAGTTATTTACGAGTTTCATTTAATAAAAAAATATTTTAAATCGTTTAAATGTAATCACAATTATTCCATGTGCACACATAATAAGTAATTTTTATAAAGAGATATATAATTTTTCTAGTAATTAAACGACAGTGAGCATTCTTAAATATACTTAAAGTATCCTCATTTACAAAATGCTTTAAATTAACTTAAATTATTATTTTGTTGCTCTCCTTAGCACCAAAACTTATAAATAAATAACCACGAATACAACCGTCATATGATTATTTGGAAATTTTATCAATACCATATTTTAATGCTTATTTTTCTCAATTAAATTTATTTAAAGTTTTATTTTTTTATGTATGTACTTATCAAAGCAGAATCTTAATACTGATGATCTTTTTTGTGTTTAATTTTAATAAAAAGTGAATTTTATTGAGGGACTAGACATTTGATTCGTGAAAATCCATTATTATAATGATAACTAAAAGTTTATACCTTTTTGTATGCATAACTAAAAGTTGATAACTGATGATGATGAAACTACTAATGTAAATAATTTTAATGAACTCAAAGTGAAGACAAAATACAAAAGTACTTTTATCATTATAATACCATATATGAAAGTGAATTTGTTTATATAAATACAAACTGTTCAGTTATTAAACATTTATGTGGTATTAAAAATAAATCAATTGAACTTCAAACGACTGCCTAATATCATCGTTTTACGTCTTGGAAAAGTAATTAATATATCTGTTCGTGAAGTGTGTTTACAAGTTTACAAATATTTGATCATATTTTATTTTAAAAAAAATTTATTGAGTTTAAAAATGCACTGAACGAGTAATATTACCGAATGGTTATCTCAGTGAGTATAACTTGAGCGTGAAATCAGACACCGAATTCTACCGCTCTAGAGTATCCTATAGATATAGCTCGAAGGTTCTACGGCGGCTGGTCTCATTATCATCCGGCAGCCGAGGATCCGGATCCGAGGCAGTTCATTAAGCAGCTCTGGCGGGGGTGAAAAAATAAACAGGAGGTCGCGCAGGTGAGCCGTGAGAGGGGCTTTCGGGGATATAATTAGAGACGCTTTTTAGAATGTCACAGATAAGGGTTGTAAAGAATTCAGAATCTTATCGTGGTTTATTGCTTTGAAATATGTAAAGTAAATAAAAATATAATAAAACCCTTACAAATTTATCAATAATAAAAACAAATTTACACAAAATAAGTATTCTTTTAATATATTATATCGTGAAGTAATGTTAACCAAAAATGTACGCTGACATTAAAAAACAGTTAGGGACAATTTAATTGTAATACAATATTATTAATGTCTTCAGATTTTTCGATGACATTCTGAAATATCATTATCTTCAAAACTTAATATGTTATATGCGACTAGAAAACGCCATAAAAGGTTAAAAAAAATACTACAGTACTACGTATAAATCGAAACTGAATAACACTAGTCACCCAGAAAACATCCCCACAGAAAAAATTGTGAGAACAATGCCAAGATAAAACGTGGGAAATAGTAGGTAAGACACAACAAAGTGTGAGAGATGTAAGACCTTATACTTGGGCAAGTATATACTTTGAATACGAATAATTTATTTCAGGTCATTTCTCGGGAGAAAATGTTTTATCTCTGTACACCTTAAAAAGGTTGTCCTACAACAAAAATATGAAATTATTCATCGCCTTCTCCTAAAAAAACCTTTTGGCTGCCTAATGAGTGGATATACATTAGCGTTTTCAGTGATTTGTATTCTGTTTGTGCAAACACTATGTGAATAGTATCCCCACGAGAAATATAAAATAAGATAAAATAGATAAATTTAGTAGTAGAAATTTATATTTGAAATAATTCAGTGAATGCGTTTGAAAGAAATATAAAATTGTTATGAATATTATTGAAAATAAATTAGAATGTATTGGACACACGTCTGCCTTTAAAATATTTTTTTACTTAGGATGAATGTTCCAACATTATAATGAGAATTACTAACAATTTTTTTTAATTTAAGATACTAAAATTTTATTCAAACTATAGGATTAAACTATTAAGATCGTTTTTAAGCTTCAATGAACACTTAAATTAATGGATTCAAGTTTTAGTGCTTTTCTTGAATACCCAATAAAAGAAAATTAGTAATTTTTGTACTCACATTTATCTACATTTTTCAATTAAATGTTAATAATACTAAAGATAAGTTTTTTGGCCGTTTATTGAATTGAATTTGATAGTTAGGTAATTCATTAGTAGATTATTTAAAACGACTCTAATAAAAGATTTAAAATTAATCTTGATTTCTGAATAGAAAACAAGGGATTTAAATATTCCAACCCTCAATAATAACAGGCACATGAAAACTCGGCAGGTTTAATTCAATTTATAGGTCGTTATTTCTGAAAGTCTCATAAAGATGGCATTTATAATAGTACGAGTCCATTAGATTCACAATAAGGTAGAATAGGTCGTAGAATACTGCCTTTGATATTGTAATATGCCACGCACCCCAACGTAAGTATTTTGACAAAGGGACCACCCTAACAATGCTATATCATTAAGTTATTTGGAGTTTCAGAATTGAATTGATGACTTTACAGTACTAGAAGTATACTTTTCAATTTCATGATATCTTTGAAACATAATTAACAGTAATTAGAAAATAATATTTTTTTTGAAAAACGATGCACCGTGATAAATTATAATTATATCTTGAGGTGTTTTTAAAAAGGTTTAAATAATAAATCAGAGATAATTTTGACATTTTCGTAATATGTTTTGTGTTTCTGAACGACAGTTTTTCAGAATTTACAATGTAGAAATAACTAGTAGTATGATCGTATTTGTCGTAATCCTGATCAGTATGATCGTTACTTCTTTTTTTAATAATAATGACATACATAAATATACGCAAGCTTAGATAATAAATGTAAAGGGGAGTGAATTTATGAAAAAACTTCAGAGGATATATTTTTAAAGATATAAAGTAATAATAACTTTGTACGCTTAGCTATATGAATGTAGACAATGGAATGATCAAATATCGGTTTTATCGACACTTTTCTAATTATAAAGTTTCGGTTACTAATATTGTTCTCGCTTCTTGATATTTTAAATTTTAAATTTCAGCCATAGCTTAAGCCCGGATCTCTTCAAAAATGTTTCGTTTTCCAATATTCAAAACAATCTGATATGGTCTATAAATATTCTACAGAAAGAATCTCGCTCGTAAAGTTAATAGCTTCCATTACGAAACTTTTATTCGCTCATCCGAGCTTTATCAATTTAGGGGACTTTTAATTAAGGCCAGGGCAGACACCCTTAAATCAATACAGCCTCCGGGGGTGAGTCAGAGGTGTTCTCCGGGAGGTGATTTACAATGCAGAGGACCAGGTCGCAGCTGATCCTGACAACGAAGATGACTATAATTAATTTTCTTTTGTGAAGAAAGACAAACAGCGAGACCCACGCTAGGGAGCTTTGTTAAGAATCGGTCTTTTTTAGTTATGAAGGTCATTTTTTTGTGTAGTCTGTGTATTTTTACTAGTAACAGGCAGGCTCAACTAAAACATAAGTATACAAGGAAATAATGAAAATTATTATTTATTAATCATAAAAAAACTGTACTATCGCAGTTTGTCGCAGAGAAAATTTGATAATCTAATTGAGAAGTCTACTTTTTTCGAATAATATCTAAAGAAAATGTAAAATTTCTTAACTTAAAAAGGAACAAATTTATATTTTAGAAAATCTTTCCACGGGAAGGATTACAATGTTTGTAAATTTAATTATATTTTGTATTTGTTTTTGGCCATATCTCAATTTAAGTAAAATATGTGATTTTTTTAATTAGCATTTAAACAAAAAGACTCGTTTCGACTTAAAGATTTGAAATTGAAATTGAAGTTATTGTTTAACTTGGCATCTAATTTATGATCAGTTTTTAGAATGCTAAGAAATGTTACACGATGCAGGTTCTAAGGACTTTGCATTTTTAACGATAAAACACAAATAATTCAATTACATACAATTTGTATAAAATTGGTTAAAAAGTAGAAAATGTATTCTCATCTTCAGTATGATTGAAAATTATAAATCGCGTCGTATTTGCCAACATTTTTAATATATTAAAAGAAAATATTAAAAAAGTTGGTATAAGAAATGCTATAAAATAACGATATTAAAATAAATATTTCAATAGAATTTAAGCGAGTTCATAAAAAATAAATTGAAAGTCTTAGAAATAAAAAGTAAATTTGGAGTACAACAAAACTATATCGTACCCACGCATGGTTACTTGTAGATACAACAAAACATATTTATTTTTAATTCTAAAAAAACCTAGTTCTTTTGATAAATGTAACAGATATAATAAACTTCCAGTAATATTATATTTTTTAAATATTTTCCATTACTTTTTTATAGCAACAGCATTGAAAACATATGAAAATAAGTAAACATGTATCAGTTAACACTTCTATATTAAATATCATTGAAATCTTTGTAATTCAACTGGTAACTTTCCCATTTGAATTAAATATCATATTCAAAACATGAATTGTAAAAAAAAACTAGTTTGATTCAATAAAAATTTATTAAACATTAATCGAAATAAATAGAAAGATTCCCAAAAAGTAAAACGTGTTTGCGTTAAACATTTAAACATTAAAACAAGAAATAACCCTCGTAATATTCATTTTATTAAAAACTACCCTTATGCGGTATCAAAAACGTTGAAAATTATATTACCTCATTAAAATCCTCATTTCAGCTCGTCTACCTCCAATTAACAAAGATTTATTTTGCGGTACAAAATGCTAATTATGAGAGAGAAACCCAACGGGGAGGCCGCGGCGTAATGAGTACCCGCGGCCAGAATTCTAGGAAACAAACAAATTATACACACAGTGGTACGTGCTACTTAAAAATAAATTATCGTATATACAAACAAAACAATTCAAAAAAATATATTAACTATTTTAGTGACACAAGCACATTGATGGTAATAATAGCATAACATGAAAAAATATAATAATTGATAAACTAACGCAGTACTAACAAAATGAATAGTTATAACTCACATAGTTCTGGGCGAGATCTGGATGGTTGGTTTGGATACCATCGTCTAGGATGGAGACCACGACACCTTTCCCCGTGTAGCCTTTCTGCCACGCAGGTCCCAGGTTCATGTCCAGACCGTCTTTGGCTCCGCCATTCTGCAAAAGATAATAATAAATAAATAAAAAAAACCACAGCATGATGACTCTTGAAGAAAATAAGAACGAGTCACACCTATGAAATATACTAAATAAATTTTTCAAGATTTGTTGGTTAAGTAATAGCGTTTAGCAATAACAGTGACACAGAAGCTCATATATCTAGAACAACGGGCCACAAGAGCCATGGACGTGTTATTAAAATCCCATCAGAAATTTATTTTCTTGTTTCATGATTGAATCTATTATTTAAAATGTATAAACAATAAATCTGTTAAATTTTTAATTTTGATTATTTTGATGTATTAAATCATTATTGAAAAATGTTTGTTTTTCAAATCATGAGAGTCATGATCGAGGGGTTTAATTGCAGGGGTTGAAGGGCACAGTAGGCTTTAAAACCGAACCAAATAGAAACCCTTCGATAACATGTCATCTTATTCAGAATAATCCTTGGTTGATTTATTTATAAAGGACCGACCCGGCGGACAAATTAATCTGAAGTTGACCCTCGTCCTAATTGAGAATCCCTCACTTTTGTATGCATATAGCCCGTTCAAATCCAGCCTAATCCCCGTCTAAGAATATGAAGAATAGCTCGGCCCGAGCCCCGCTTGTGTATTTGATTATAGTTAAAAGTTCGAAAACATCACAGTATTTAATTAAATAAGTTTTAATTAATCTCTGTTATGTTCGCGAAAGATTCTACCTGCGCTTGACTTGAGTGTGTTTAAGATTTCTCTCTACGGAATAATCTTCTATGTCAAAGGCATATTCAAGATATTTTGCAGTATAAAAAAAAGTAAAGCTTGTAGATCGGCTATCTTTTATTAGACTTGATTCAATTGGTTTAATAATAATAATAATCAAATCATAATTTACTTTACATAAATATACAAAAACTTTTAAAAACATGTGTTCATATTAGAATATATATTACAATACATTGTGATTTCATCGAAAAGTGGTTGGCCCGTAACTGACAAAATAATATGGTTACGGTTGCTAAATATCACGGTTGATAAAAGTCCGTATAAATTAAATTTTTGGAAAAAAATATTTAAACAATTACTTAAGGTTCAAATAAAATTTAAATCTTACATTTTCAGAAACATCATCATTGGCTTTTTACACTGTAAGACATTGTAATGTTTCCGTTAATTTAGATACATTGCCAATGTCAAAAACTTTTACTCCGGATTATCGGCTTAACACTTGTGCTAGTTTTGCAACCCTTCGACTACCCCTGTAGCGTTATCCACTGGAGTAGGCTCTATCATTAAAGAAAGGCTTAAGCACCTGCCTGAAAAGTACTTACTCCCCTGAGATAAAGCGCCCGTTTATTTTACTGAAAATCCTTTTAATGGAGAATAAAATAAAAATTTTACCTGGAGATTCATAGGACGTCCTGCTTTCAGTTTAAGATAATTTAATAAGCAGTTTTGATAATTAGAAAGTTACTACTAAAATATATCAAAATAATCCGACAAATATTATACATTAAAAAGGGTTTATATAACTCGGAGCTACAATAACTATATAACTACTAAGTTCGTGATGTGAACAAATAATAATTAAACTTATATTGTTCGGATCAATAAATATTAAAATATTATATTTTCAGGTATTTAACATTCTAGTTACTGTTTTTTAAAATAAATGTTTTTAGTGTGTCGATGGTTTTTTATTTTGAAATGAAATTAATAAGGCAACTCCAAATACTCAAATTAATAAAATATATATTATTCAATTGTATTTTTTATTTTTATTTTTATAGATGATGTTAGTTTTGTTCAGTTTATTTTAAAAACGATAAAAAGTAACCAATATCTTTGATTATTATACATTATTTTATTTTTTGAGGGTGATGATGAAAAAAAATTTATTTGCCTTTTTTCTTCACTGAAAAAGAAAAAAAACTTTTTGTTCAACATTTTAATAACTAGAACTATTGAATTATAATTAAAATTATTTCAGTTTTCACCGAAATAGATTACTTCAAAGCTAAAATTAACAATAACCCTAGCAAAGCCAACGCCTGTAAATAATACAACGGAAGGCTTATATGGTGTTTGAGCAGCGAGCGCACTGAGTTTCAGTAAGAACAATTTAGGGGGACATTTACAATAATTTATAATATGATTTATAATAAAAATAATAAATACTGCAGCATCGGCATTTATATGTTGATATAAGAATGAGCAAATAATTAATCAGATGGCTTTATTGTTAAAACTGAAACGTAAGCCATGACCAATCTACGCGAATTACGAGTATAATATTATACAACAAATAAGTTAAAAAATGATTGTATAAAGAAATGACACTGAGATCATAGTGTCCTGGCAATTATTTTTTTTTAAAGCTATTATACGTTATTTTGTCACACAAAGCCAATGTAACCAAACGATTAACTGATGTCAGTTATTCACAACAAAAATGTCGTATTGTCATATGTCAAATTCACAATAAAATCTGGAATTTTTCACGATGTCCCATGGAGTTGAAATCGGAGGCATGGTGCGGCGCCCGGGGCGGGAGCTCGTACCCGCGGTGCTGTATTATTAAGGGCAGAGTCAAGGCCGCGCGGGAAGGGTGCCAAGGTGGCTGCCTGCAACTAATGCCCTGATTATGTTAATGGCGCCGAGGTCCCGGGCCTTAATGAGGGCGTTTTGTTTGCCCGCGGTTATGAGTAATTGAATAATTTGAATGACGCAAAAACGCGAATAAAAAATTGTATTTTTATGATGTATTTTTGTCAAAGCGATAATTTTTAATGTGGAAAATTAACGAACTTCCTGTCAAGTAAACAAAAATGAAATTTTTATAAAAATATTCCCATTATTTAAATTTTGTAATTTTTTAAATTGAAACGACAGTGTTGTGAAAAAAATTAATTAAGTCCTGCAAAGCACAAGTGCTTAGGTTCATTATTTATTAACTGCATATTTCAATAGAAAGTTAGCACTGTAACTCAAAAACTGCATCATGTAAGTTAAAGCAACTTTGATTAAATCAAAAGCCTTAAAGCAGATAAACTCGCAGCGAGCCTCGTGTAAGGGGCACGTTACGAATGTTTCAGGCCCGAGGCACGTTTTGTCACAATATCACAAGTCGACACCGTGAATGTGCGCATTGCAATAAAGTTCTGAGGAGTCGCAGGAGATGTGTCATATATGGACGGGAAAAGGTTCGCGACAAAATGACGCGAAACTTCCAGCTTTCTAGACTCCCCGAGTTGGAGTGTGGAGACGATTCCCTATCATTTTGTATGACTCGAGACGGGAGAAACTTTTAAGAAACCAAGCTTTATATGTTTATTTTCGGATACGTTCGGTGTGTTAAACTAAAATTATTTTTTTTGTTACAATACTAGTTTACACAAATCAAATATTAATTACTTAATATATCAAATTTTGAAATTCAAAAGTAAAACTTTTTGATAATGAAATCAAATAAAATAAATTTTGATAATTTGCCGTAATTAAGATAAAATTATATCAACACGGACCTGTCTTTTTATTTGACATTATTTTTTCGAGAAATAATGTTGCTTAGAAAAATGCTTGATTGTGACAATTCATCTGGTTATTTGCAACTTGTGGATACATTGTTCTATCTTTTTTTGGTAAACACTTTAACAGGATACACAAAATCATATTAAAAAAACATATCTAATATGTGCTGATTTAAATTTTAAACTAAAATAAACAACCCTGCTCTCTCAAGCCTATTCCTTGTGCATGGCTAGCATTCTGCGCCCTGGGTGAAGTAGTGGACTGGGAATGATTGTGGAGGCCTCCTGCTATTGTTTCTATAGCTTGCTGCAGAAGGAGTATCAGATCTAAGCGCCAGAGTTTTATAAGAAAATGATTATATAATAATGCTATTGGGCAGCAGAAATACGCAGATTTTACCTGCTAATATAAAACTGCGGTGTAGAACCCACTATGTACACTATTTTCCCTTGAGAAAATCATGAAAACTTGCTCAGCATATATGCTCGGTAAAATGGTCGCCAACCTCCTATGAGGAGTGGCACTTGTATAAATAAATATTTGTACTATGTACTGAAGGAATAATTTGAAAATAACTCACCAGGTACCACTGCTCCTTAAACAGTGGGTCGGGGAAGATGTTCTGCGCCGCGAGGGCCCTGTAGCGCGCGCGGTGCACGGGGGCGGGGCCCGCCGCTGGTCTCCAGGCGCTGTAGCCGCGGCCCTCCTGCGTGTAGTCCCTCTTGGGGCGCCGCTTCTCGTGCTGCTGCTGCACCCATTGCACCTGCAACAAGCCACCATGCTGTCAAAGGGACCGAAACCACCTCAACGGCGAAAAACTCAAACTCACATACACAGATAGACCGTATACTGTGCTTTTACCCAGAGTGGACAAATAGTAGTAACACTGCATCACAACTACCCTCTCAAGCTCTGCAGATGTTTATTTATTTGCAGATGATCTCTTCAATATCGTGTCAATGGTTTATTTTCACGTATCATACTAAGTACAGATTTTTATAGTGATAAAAACAATCCGTATTAATTACTCGTACGTTTACGTTCAATGATGGTTCTCCTCACCAGTTCCTGCTAATTACTCGCTCAGATCCGCCGTCGATAATATTACCAGAAATCACTTTGGCTCCTAATCTTTCGATATAAAAACTTTCTCCTAATGAGTGTTATTGTGCCCAAAACAATGGGGCCCGAAATTGGGTCATTCATTGCGAAGTTGGCGACTTTTTGCCTCCGGCAGTACCAATGCTATCATAATAAAGGTCACGATGTTAGATACCGCTGGAGGGTCAACATTTTATGACCTTTTATTGTTATGCTGGCAACAATGGCGTGCAAAGGTGAACTTTGTTTACTTATTAACACGAGGTTCCCGGAATGGCTCGAGGATTCAGGCATGCGATTTTTCAGCCATCGCGTGAACTGCCCCTTACAACCCTGCATTTTATTTATTTTTTTCATTTGATCGATATGACGTTATACTTTTTGATAAGGTGAACACAGATAAGATCACCTTTGTAAGTAAATAAAATAATATATATATGAAGAGTTCAAAGATTCAAAACGTTTGACGTCATGACCTCTGATGCTTGCAATAAGAATTTCTAAGACACGGTATCAAATATCTATTTTTTGAATGTGCTGAAGTACACTCTTTTTCGCTTGTTACTTGTTTATTATTATTTACTGCCAAACTTGCCGCTGTGAAGTTTTATTGGCAATAAGGCACGGAGTTGGTGTGCGGCAGATTAAGTTCACAAAAACACACATCACTGGGTAATCCTCAAGTTTGCACATTCGGCGGGGCGGCGGGGCGGATGGTGGGGCCGACCAATAAAAGCCATCGTAAAAGAATCATGACCTGAAAAATTTATGTCGCGAATTCCGAGCTTGTATTTCAATTATTTTTGACGCAAATGAAAAATAAGGGCACTTAAAATCTTGGCAAAAAATTCAAAGAATAAAAGCCGTCGTGCAAAGTCTCCAACGAAAATATAAATTATGTGATCCCGTAGTAAGATGCTTGAGAATCAACCAACAAAGGAAGAACTATGACTGGAATGGATGGCAGTGAGCTTACATCAAAATACAAATAGCTTTTACAAATCATTTACCAATATTAACATATGAAAAAGTACGTCTGGTAGTTTTTATTTATTGATACATGAAAATTAAACGAAATCCTGACTAAATATTCATCACAAGCTGCTGTATTTAAGATGAGATACTTTTCAATAATAATTCTAAATAATAAAAATAAAATGAAGTCTTTAATTTATGATTAATCACTATTGTATATATATTACATAAAAAAATAAATCTATTAGTTTGATGGACCTTGCTATAATATACATATTGAGCCAAAGGCATATAAAAGTTTTTTTATAACATTTATTTAGGAAAAAAATACTAGTACCAATAAAAAAAAAACTAAAAATTCAATAAAAATAAGACAACCTTATAAATGGATCGCCGCATGAATAACGAAGATCTAAAGAAGGTCTCTAAAAACCCAGCTAACCATTTACAGAAAACGACGCGTCTAACAGCACTAAAGTAGAATTCTCACAACCAGCCAGGGTAATGGTCTTAACTTTAAAACAGCGCCAGTGTTTCAGGCCTGAAAAAAAATGCCAAAAAACGAAAAACACTCAAAATCTCCGATGAACCGCCAAATGGTCGTAAACAATGGCGGCGATCGCCGAGCACGGTAAATCTCAAGGGATGAAATCGGAAACAGAAGGGTGAAAAAAATGCACTGAAACGAGACTTCACGATACAAGTTTTTACGTCGCGACCGACAAATTGAAGCGGTGATAGATAGTGGTTATGAACGTATTTTGTGACAATTTGTTCTGCGCCTACGATTTATGTTGCAGCTTCGCCATCCGAATTTCGTATATTTCATATTTACGCGTTTTATGGCGTACTTAGAGAAAGTCGGAAGGGCTTAAAAATAGCATCGAAATAAAGAAAGTATTCGAGAGAACCGAAATCCCTTCTTTCAATTATCCTATCGTTTGAAATACATTGATTTATCCTCGGTAAATTTTGCTTATTTACCAGACATTAATGTGTGTATAAATATATAAATATGAAGAGAAAAAAATCAATATTACTGAATAGATACAAAATTTTCTATTTATAATATATAATATATAATGCGATATCCAAAATTAAAATTAAAACTGTGCTTAGTAAAATTCACACTATCGCCTTGTCAAAAGTTTATTTTTATAGACCATACAAAAATTATTTTATTAATATATCGTATTGTAATAATATTAAATATTATGTTGTTTTTAGCTATAAAAAAAAAGGTTTTTTTGTTTATCAAAAACTATTTTTTTAATAATTTATTATGAGAGCAACTTTTTCACAGTCTACCTGTATATTAGATAAATTTGAGTATTGAAACTAATTACATGTTTATAAAAAATCTTATAGTTATACAACAACAACAAAAACATTGAATATTTAGAGTATGAACTTTTTTTGGTTGGTGCATTCAGTAAGTAAGCTTTTCTAAAATCTACATTCGACCAGACAAAATAACGACATCCAGTCTGAATCCTGCACCATAGAGCAAAGCAGTCACAGCCCAGTATCGAATAGGTAGTCGTTAGTAACCGAGACAAATAGTCCACCGGCCATAAACGAGAATGTATTTAGGGCGTGAACTCGGAGATCGCTGGAATTTAAGTGATTTACAACCCGTGGAGTGTGAGGATGGCCGATCCCAGCGCGTACATACATCAGCGGGTGTCAATGCTTTTCGTACGACAGAATCGCTGGCTAGGGAGCTTTTTTATAACCGAAACAGAACGCAGGGAATTGAAATAGATAAATATTTAAAGAAACAGCGAATGATAAAAATTAAACGACGGCAATCACGTATAATAAACTCCAGGTGTATATCGTTTTTCAGTCGTTTTTAAAGCATAAGTTTTATTTCATGAAATGTCGTCTGAAACATTTGTTACGCTTTTAAATAGCTCCCTAAAATTCCAACCAAATGTTTTTCACTGTTTTGGATCATTGGAAAAATTGCTGAAATGTGTAGGTATTTTACCTTTTAAAAAAGATATTATCATCGTGTACAAATATTCAATATATTTAATGAAAGAACTGTCCTTTGTTTTAAATGCATTAAAAGGATTGAAAGATCTTTCTCATAAGTGTCAATCACTGCACTGATATATGAAAATCATCAAATCTTTTCCACTACAACGAATTTTCTGTTATAGAACTTACTTATTTTCAGGTACACAAATGCATTTAAGCAGCTACTAAATTTATTGCTTCTGTATAGTATTTCTATAAAAAGCAGTATTTTTATACTAAAAATAAACTTTGCTATTCAGTGATCCATCAGTTTATAACGAAATTTCAAAGAATATTTTAAAATAAAAATCTCGTTATTCTTCAGTCGTATGCTTTTACTGAAATTATCGTTTATTTGTATTTCCAAAGAGTAATGAAGTGGAAAGGATATATAAAAGCTCGTTGTGTTCACGCCATTGTTACGACAGCTGGTGCTTTTAGCCAAGGGTTGGTGCGAACTCAACTCCAATATTGGATCATGTTTACAACGTAATGAACAGAGTTTAGAAAAATCTAAAACTAGTATGGAAAGTCAATATATAGAGTAAAAAATGCATTTATATTTACTTTGCACCAAAAGTTGTATATGCAAAAATATGTTCATATATACTGGTCAAAATATTTTGAAAAAAATATCGAGTTAATGGTTGCATAATCAATTGAATTGTAAATTTTAAGTATTTAGGAAAAGAAATAAACTATGTGTGTAATTTACAGAATAAACATTTGGTCAACAAAGCATCTACATATATAACAGCTGCAAAAAAAATAATAATAAATAATTACTTCCGACATCTAGCCACTGTTGCGAATTCCCCACTAATGTTAACATTCTCCTTTTATTGTACTTTTTTCGGGACAGTAGTCTATATTTGGTATTTATAAACATATCTATGCAATTTTTTTACTACTATCAGATGAATATTTTTGAGTTTAAAATACTTGAGTGATTTTCCACATGTTCGTTTTTATTAGTGACCGGTTCCGCCAACCTTTCACGTTGGCATTATCAAACAGAGTCTTGTTGTTGGTTGGCGAAACCGGTCACTAATAAAAACGAACATGTGGAAAATCACTCAAGTATTTTACTCAAAAATATTATAATGGAATTCCACCAAGTACTCTCTGTCAAAAATATTGAATTTCTTATTATCAGATGGTTAACCCATAAACTAAAATGAGAAATTTCTGTGCTCAAATCAACATACTGTACAAATCGATACAATGGTTATTATCTTTCCATTGAATTAATGTTGAAACACGTTTTGATCAATAAACAATGCAAACGCCGGCTCAAACTCTAAGCTATTGTGCAGAGGCTGCAGTCGATCACGATTTGAATATTAAATATCTCAAGCGACTGTGTCTGGAGTCAGCCTGTGCTTTTCAGCAGGCGAAGAGCACAGCCGCCGTTGGAGCCAGTGCTAAATCAAGTCGGACTGGCGGTTAATCATAATTATTTTGTTCGATGAATCGTCGTCTATTTGCCGGGATGACAAAGCTCTGCAGTTTTCCTGAAAAAGTTCCACCCCGGGGCGGCGCCGGCGCGCCCTGGACGGATTTATCCCGGCCGGGACATTCAAATTTGTTTTTGATATTCGCTAAGCTGGAGCGGTAAGTCTTGTATATGGAAGCATCCATTCGGATTTGCGAGCGGACTGTAAATAGCGCTTTTGAAATGCTAAATTGACTTTGTGAAGTTATGGAGTACTGTGCAGTTAAATGTCGAGTATTTTCTTAAATATTTATTGATATTGATTTGAGTTTTACAGCTTTTACTGCAAACTGGAACATATATTGAAATAAATATACCATTACATTGTCATCTGATCATTTGGGTTTTTTATGTGAATTATAAAGTGAATAAAAATAAATATAATTTTATATAATGAGCATAATATAAGAATGGTCTAATAACCAATTTGTCTGATTTATAAACTTGTCATACAATATAAACAATTATGTTTTGGTTTATTATTACTTCACGAAGAAGTTAAAAATACAGTTAATCAAGTTATGGAGTACTGTGCAGTTAAATGTCGAGTATTTTATTAAATATTTATTGATATTGATTTGAGTTTTACAGCTTTTACTGCTAACTGGAACATATATTTAGATAAATGTACCAATACATTGTCATCTAATCATTTAAATTTTATATTTTTTTTATGTAAATTAGTAAGTAAATAAAAATAAATGTAATTTTAGATAATGAGCATAACATAAGAATGCTCTAATAACCAATTTGTCTGATTTATAAACTTGCCATACAATAGAAACAATTATGTTTTGGTTGTTTATTATTTTCACGGAGAAGTGAAAAATACTTTTAATTTACTATAAAGTTACTGGTACCTCACGTTATCTTCTTATTATTCAAAGTTACATCGATGAATTACTTATTAATGAATTATATAGTGATTTCACAGATTTTTTTATGTACGTGGGCATAAATATAATAACTTCAGCAAATGAGAACAAAAGTTGAGTTTTTTAATTTCTGTTTTTATATTTGATATTCAAAAAAAAAAATTTTTTTAATTCAGTGAAATCGTTTGTAAAAAAATTCAGAAGAAAAAACGCTCAAAACCATAAAGACCACGACAACACACGTACTCTAAAGTTAAGTTATATCAGTGTATTATATGTTTTAAATAATTTTAATATTAATAGAAAAAGTTTGTTTTGTGTTTTATCACGTTATTTGTATTGTATTATAATTTGCAGTAACTCACAATAATCTCCGCGCTTTGTGGTTGTTACACGTATCTCTCTGTGCGAGATTGGACTACCCGCGCTCATGAATAAAATAAAGAAGGTTAGCAAGTTGAATGTGCTTTGGGAAAGTATTTAAATAAAAGAGTGGCCAAACAAGAACAAACAAAAAAAATGATTTTTCTTTCGTATTAAAACACAAACAATAAACGCGGAAAGCACACAATGAGAACAACAAGACTTAGCAGGTGTATGCGAAGTTTGATTATATTCCTTGGCGAGTGAACAAATGCAAATTTACATATCAAAATATAAATTACTTCAGAAATTCTTGAAAATAACATCTTTTTAACGAAATATTCCAGTTTAAATTATAAAATGCAATGGTGGTAAAGTGTTTTATTAAAATTTTATTTTACATTATGTTTAGTTAATCAAGTCATATTAATTATCGATTCAAATTATTTAATATATTATCGATGCTTATGATATATTTTATTAACTCCGGTCATCGCTGACACCCTTCAGTTTAGTTTACCCAAAGTAATTATTTTTGGTCTACCTAAATTCTAATGCACTGTGCAATAACATATTTACAGTCGGTTATTATTATTATTCATTCGGTGTCAAAAAATTAACCGGCGCATTTGCCATTTTTTATTGACTAAATTAAAACAACGAAGTTTTGGCCCATACCTTCCACTTTAGGTCTCTATCATCACGGATATATGTCTGTTCATAGATTTCTACGGGTAAATATTGTATGTGGAGTTTATAGTTTTACCTAATTTATTTAATAAGCAGTTGTCTGGTGTTTTTTTCTTAATTAAACATGAAGTGTTATGAATAGCGTTTGGTGACATCTTGATAAGAAAACCTCAGTGTTGCTTTTCTTCAGTTTTCTACCACTCTTGTGATTAAATAAATATCACACTTATAGTAACATTTATGTGTGCAACGAATACCGTAGGTTGAAGGTTATTTAAAATTCAGACACATGCCTTTAAATTTACACTCCCAAGAAGCTTATCACAGCATAAATACAAGCACATTGTTGAGAAAACGCCAGCGCTGCTCTCTTTATACTCTCTCTAGAGGTTAGAGGTGAAGAGCAAAATATTTACTTTAAAATCTGCCCAGATTTAGCCAGAGCAGAAAAAAAACTAGACCAAAAGTAACTCTGATGCCAAATCTCTTTAGATTTAAATTTTTTAAATGAATCAGCATTTTGTATCTAGAAGACGTCACGAAGAATTTTCGCCAAATATTTTTATTAAATATTTAGAAAAATCTGTCTTTTTTTACAGACACAGATTTATTGCGTAAACAATTTCATGATTATCACTTGACAACCGAAGATTAAAAATATCACTTAGTTGAAACGTCATTTTCATGTGATAATCGATCACCTAAGAATAAATCTTAGAGGTAACAAAAATACAGCTTAACAACTATTGCTAGAGTGCTAGGTATATTGAAGTCTAAAATAAAAATAGCTTAATAAAAAGCCCGGGTGCAATTTGGTGCGGATCTAGCGATGCAGTGTTGGCAATTAAAAGAAAAATAGTGTGGCTACTTCCGCAAGAGAATATTTATATCTCCGCCAGTCGTGTTTTGGAGTAACAGGTAAAGTATAAAGATAAATATCGGACCAGGTAAATATGGGCTCCGAGCAGCCACGCACTCTAGTGTGTGGAGGTGGTTCGCGTTTTATACGAATTTGTGAGCACAATCGGGTTCATTTAATATTTCAATAATAATACTGACGAAAACTTATAAAATACCTGTACATAGCAAATTTATTGTGTTCATTTAAAATAAAAATATCTACCGTTTTTTATACCATTTGAACCATCATTATGAGCACAATATTTTTGCATGAAACCAAGTAGTCCGTTAAAATCAATTTACTCAATATTATATTACATAAGCACTGAAAACAAGAATTTATTAAATACTTGTTTATGCCATTAAAATCTACGTTTTTTAATTTTTAAAAACATAGATTTTTTAAGATTTAATGATTAAGCTTTTTTAATATAAAAATGTTAAAAAATCAATAGAGTTGCATGTTTGAAAAATCAAGTATTATTTTATGCTAATGAATGCAGCATTGCAGTAAATAAATTGCTTGCTATTTAATCAAATAAATGGGTACATTAGTTATGGTTGCGCTAGAATTAACTAGCTTTCATATAAAGTTCAGCAAAGATATTGATTTTAAAACCGTCCTCGTTTAAAATGTCACACGAAAGCTTGCGTTTGTCTCTTTTCAGTGAGATCAGGTGCTCACAAAAAAAAATCTGAATTTTTCGCTTTGAAATATTTTTAAAGCAGTTGATTTCAGATATTTTCTATTGTAATACGTCTCTGATAACTCATGTGAATATTTGTAACACATTTAAAAAAATATATATTAATAAAAATGATAGCAAAAATTTTAAAACAACATAAGATTTATTGAACTGTAATAAATTTTGTAAAAGCACTGAGTTTAATAATAGAAATAAAAATATATATTTTTCACAGACTTGTAGTGAATGTAAAATATCCCGGGGAGTGATTTTTGGGTTAGGGGTGGAAGATAGCGTTTAACAAAACATATTGGTCGTGACGAATTAAAAAAAGAAAACGCCCTCCGCGCATTATCAGTCATCTAAGGTTTTGTGGGAGAAAAAAGGCTCCGGTGAATTTATGGGGGTCGCGGGGGTAAACGCCGGGGGAGGGAGCTGATATCTGAGAGGAGGCAGACTGCAGGCCCGGAGCGGGGCGCCATTTTGCCGGATCGCCGTTTTGGCAGGGCCGCACTGTGGGAGCATTTTTCAAGGCAGGTGGGACGTGCGGGATCAGCCGGGCAGGTAAATAATAACGCATCAGCGATACTTAATCAAAAAAGTGCGTCTATGGAATAATATTAAAGGTACAACGAAATCACATACATTGAATAAAAATATTTCAAACTAATATTGTAAATTTGATAAGGCTTAGAATAGTATTTCAGAATATTTGCACGCTTTTTTTATAATAATTTATATATCAAATGAATTTTTTTTTTATCTTCTTCAAGTGCCTCTCCTTAGCATATACTCATGCTGGGCTAGTGTTCATGGTTTTCTAAGGGGAAATAGTGTAGTGGGTCCTTCTATACCGCAGTTTTATATTGGAAAGGAAAGTCTGCGAATTGCTGCTGCCCAGTAGCATTCATTTATAATCTTAAATAATCGTTAAGATCTGATACTCCTTCTGCAGCAAGCTACAGAAAATATAGCAGGAACCCCCACCTCGACAAAGTACTTCCAGAGCACATTTATGTATTTGTTTGAATAACTTTCACTGTTATTTATCACATAAAATTTTTTTAAATATTTTTTTTTAGTGGAAACTACTTGATTAACCCTTTGCGCTCGAGACCGTTTCCGCGCGGACTAATCAGCAACTCGAAGCGTTTCGTATCACTTTCGGTGAATTTTTTACCTCTAACTTAAAATGTTCACACACACAAATTGACACATAATTTTTTTAATTTTAATATTTAATGTATATTTACATCTTTACGAAGATAGGTTCGTAAACATAAGTCTTTGTAATTTTGCTTTGTATGATATTTCATGTAACAATTGCCGAGATGCATGCCCGGCTTTTCAGGACAAGTATCACAAAAGTATGTCGTTTGATGTCTTTTGCCGGGTTTATTTTTTTGAGAACAGACTTTGTAATCCTTCCTAACTCCTGTTAGAATGTTATGCAGCCTTCCACTTAGGCGGATTTTCGGAATCGCAGGTTGAAGTGAAGCTCTAGCACGTGTCTGACGAAAATCTCCAGTCAATTGCCGAACTAAGGTTTTCATATACCGCAAGTGATTAAGCGGCTGTTCTCCTCTCAGCTGTTTAGTGAGATACACATTATCATAATATTATTATATATTATAAAGCAAACAAAATAATGGAAAGGTTATTGATATTGTGAGGGAGAAAAAAGTCTATTCTTCAGTGCAATATAAGTTTAAGCAAATAAGGACCCTCAAATGAATGATTACGATAAGAAGTACAAGCAAAAAATATATGGGTTGATTAGGTACACGTCTAGTCATTTTGCCATGGCTGTTAAGGTCAAACTGAGACCAAAAATGCAGTTCGCTTTATGGTGCCGCACTAATCTTGGATAAGAAATTCTAGCGTAGTTTGAAAGGGGGATAACATGATCTTTGTAAAATTATATGGGCAGTGCTTAGTAACGAACTTTAAAGAACAAGATCACATAAACATAAACAAGAAATCACCAGATAAAAAACCATAAATAGTTATCACCGCACATCGAATTTCCGCACCAAGCAAATTGGTGCGGAATCCGCACCTCTCGAGTTGCGGCATTACATCGTGTGGTGCGGAATCCGCACCTCTCGAGTGCAAAGGGTTAACATAAAAATTATTATTATAATTTGAATAAATTAATTGAGAGAATGTGTTTTCCATTTTCAGATCTCGTCACTAATAAGTATCGACAAACAATAAAAAAAAATTCTATAGACAAAGCTATACTCATCATAATTCCAAAGCAAAAGTAATTCATTTTTGCTAATTTATTTCAATTAGTTACAAAAAACTCCAATTACCCAGTCTAGACGCTGGATTCACCTTTTTAATTAATATATCTACATTAGCGTGTAGGGACATAAAATAATTGGTTAACAATATTAACGTAACTCAAACATAGACAATGTCTGCCAGACTTGAAACTTGAAAGTATGAATCCATAACTTAGTTGTAATTGCTAAGAGAGCTACCTTCTAATTGGATAGACAAATCTCAACTTCGACTTTATATACCTGGATGTAAAAAATAACATTTATATTGTTGTGACAATTTAGTTACATAAGGTTAAACATGAATGATTTAAATTAAAAAGAATTACTACACGGATATTATACTTTAAATACCTAAACACTTTTATACTGCTATAAACCCATCTTATGGTAAAATCGACATTCTTCGTGCCACTTAATGTTAAATTTACGATAAAGTTAATATAAGTTAGTCGTAAATTTTATACATAAGAAGTTCCTCAAACGTTTTTTTGGTTTCTCAGAATCCATTCTAGTTGCTAAGTAGACTTTAGAAAGAAAGAAAGAAAAAAGGCCACCATTATATCGTCAATGTTTTATTAACGTTTCAAAGAGATATGTTCAAGTTTAAAAAATAATAAAATAAAAACCATACAGTGTTTTTGCCTTCAACAAATACTGTAAAGAAAGAACTGCATTATTAATAAATTTCTTTCCAAATCGAAATTAGTAGAGAAAATTTAAACATGCTTATAAATAAAATTTTGCGCAGTTTATGTGAGATTTGATATTTGGCGCATTTTAATTTTTACTTGTTTGTTATAACATTGATAAACACAAAATAATACAAACTTCAAAACCTGCTAGAAAGCAAACTAAAAAATCCTATTTGAAATTCGTTTATTTAGTAGTCCTTCCCGGAATTTAAACATCCACAGAAATATCGAGTATCTATCAACGTCGAGGCTAGACTCAGATAAAATAATTATATTTACAACTACTTCTTGAAAACAATTCTAAATGGAGAATTCTTTTTTATAGAATTATTCTGGAATCCTTTGTTCTCTCGGTAATAAAGTCCGAATCCTTCTGCGTAGGTCTCTCTCTAAATTGACGTAATGGTTTACCAGCTAAAATTTCAATTTGTAGGTTCTAATCAACACCGAATACTTCGGTATTGTAATATCGTGTAAATAGGTGAATGCCCTTCATAATTTTACACAAGACCTAAAAATTGATAAGGGTTTGACAAACTATAATAAATATGGCAGCTAAAATGTTATATTCGCCGAACGTCTATCGGACAGCAAAGGGGCCCATTTGTTATGATATAAACTTTTAGGTAGTAATACAATATATATAATGATAAAAGCAATATTATTAGTTTTAATTGGTTCATATACTATAAATCGTTTACAAATAGAAAATGTTTTGCTGCTTGAGTCAAATGTATTTAACGATATACTACGAGCATTTATTATAATACAAACTAAATATTTTTTTATTTTATCCAATGATAAATGCAGTCAAACGGGTTTCAAATCTACAGTTTTTTTGCTTCATGTAAAAAATGTTAACGAAATTGTATCATTGTTTTCAATTTAAAATTTTGTTTAAAAATTGACGCTTTTGAGTTTAATTTGGCTAGTAAATCACAAAAATAAAACACTAAAGAATGTGTAATCGAATAAGTATTTATTGTTTAATTAAAATATATATTATATACACTGTTCTCTTTAAAGGGGATTTAAAGTACCTATATGCCATAGAACCATTATGAATAAACGTAATTACGTTGAAATCGATGAAATTTCGTCGATTTTTATAATTCAGTGAATTATTTTTGTAACGCCATTCCTGCCCAATAAAAAAATACCTTTTTTTCATACAAATCGATGTAATGTAAAAAAAAATATCGCAACTTGTTCGCGTGTGGTGTAATTTTTATAACTTTGCAGCCTGAGATTCAAAGTTTAATGACCATTTTCAATAACCTGCCTATTTTCTCCACGATTTTGATATTTCACGAAGAAAACTTTTAATGAATGCGTCGGGAGACGTTTTCTGGTGTGCATTTTGGTTCCAATCAAACACACGGCATCCGCCTTGATCTCGATGCTTGAGGAAACTTAACCGCGAATAAGCTACGGAGGAAATTAAATGTCTAAAAAGGACGCACATCAGGAAAGTCGAAGCCGAAGAGACTTCTCGGAACTCCCGGGCATTATTTATGGCAGAGACGACTCGATATTTATTTATTTTCAGAAATAAAATATATTCTTTTAAGGCGTACGTAATGTGAATATGACATCGAATGTCATGATCTAAACGTTTCTGTGTTACTGCAAATGTAATATATAGAGACATAAATATTGTACTTATAAAGATTTTTGAAAATAAACGCGTATCGAAAATGTGCGAAAGCTCAACAAAAGTAAAATCGAAAGGAAAATATTGCTTTTTAAGAGCTTCTGGATAAAAAATAATTCTGTAAAATACGTCAAAGATACCTCAGGCAGTATAATTCTGTATTCAGAATGGAAAAATCGATTAATCTTTCACCAAAGCAAAATGTGAAAGCAGTCGAATTATTTTCAATAATTGCTCACAACTTAATAATTTAAAAATAAACATATTTTTAAATTATATGATGTATTAATATACAAAATAACATTAAACAAATAATTAACTAACGAAGAAATTATTTATAGCGTTGAAAGTTTATAAATATAAGCTTTAAGAGACTCTATTGAACACTATTAGCCATGTTAGCATTTAGCATAGCACAACCAGAGAAAAAAAACATCTTATTCATTAAATAAATAAATATATATATATATAAAAAGCATTTCAATATATAACTGGTGCATTGTATGACATTATATTAAATTGAAGTACAATGTGTTATTCAAACACTAAGCATTAAGGCGTCCTTTTTTTAATTGAATTTTAAAGATTACATACTTACATACATGTATAAACCTATAACATAGGATAAATTCAAGAATTTAAAAAAACATTTCATCATTTCATCCAATCTTTCAACATCTTCAAGAATTAATTTTACCTTTAAAATATAGTTAAGTATAATTTTTTTTTTTTTTTTTAATATTCTGTAAACAAATCAATTTTCAATATAGAAAAAATGAAATGACAATTAAATAAACGAAATGACACTATTGAAATCATAAGCGAGGTGAATTTCGCTTTCGATCTTCGAGTCAGCTCCGCACTGAAAAAAAAGGGTGTATTTTTGCGAAATCGTGTCATTGCATTTATTTGATTGTTTTCTTTGAATTAAGTAGCACAACAACTTGATTTACTATGACTTGACAATTAAATAAACGAAATGACACTATTGAAATCATAAGCGAAGTGAAGTTCGCTTTCGATCTTCGTGTCAGCTCCGCACTGACAAAAAAGGGTGTATTTTTACGAAATCGTGTCGCTTCATTTATTTGATTGTTTTCTTTGAATCAAATAGCACAACAACTTGATTTAATAAATTGAAAATGCTCAAAGCACGTGAGTGCATGCATTCGGGTCGCCTGGCGTGAGACCGCGGCCACAAAGCTCGGGAGTCTGTTTGTCAAGTGCATTATATCTGAGGCAGCGCGGCTGGAAGTTCGGGGAATTACCCCGTCGGCCCCGAAGCCGCTGGTAATTAATTCGGTCGCGAAACGTCACTCGCGAGCTGTTTTGCGTGGAATCTGAGAGAATTTAATTATTTGTTTTGAATTGCGGGGCGTGTGAGGAATGTGGATGGCCCGAGCGCCGCTGCGCCTCACTACCCGCTAGGAATCTTCAAAACACCGCAGCGCAGCAGCAAGGAGTAGAAAATGTGTAAACAGTAATTGCTTTGATAAAAATAAATATTTTATACATATCAATTGATACTTGTTCACTATCGTATCTCAAATTATTTATCATTTGACAAAAAATACTTCATTATTCGCTTATACGCTCGGTTGGCATCTTTCAGCGGAGAGAGGTTTCAACAACAAATCACAGATAAAAAGAAATCAAGAAAAAAGCAAATTGATCTCTGCATCGAATAATTATAATTGTCAAACTTTTAAAATGAATTTTTTGAGTTTATTTAAAAAAAAAATTCTTCAATATAATTACAATGTGGGCCACTGTAAAAATAACAACTATTTTAAATTTAATATTACGGATAACTCAATATTATCATTGTTTAATATCATTTCATTAATATAACATAACCATAGCCTCACTTCACCGGATGAAATATCACGTAAATAAGGTTGTACTCGATGAGATATTAATGTTATATAAAAATACATTTTTGTTCCCGGTTTGTGTCACAGCTACCACATTTCACGAGATACCATGAATTATAAATCATGGCTTACATTTAAACCGGCAAAGCGAGTACATTTCGTGATAAGGATAAAAATAAATGCACTCAGAGCTTTTCGAAACGATATATAATTCATTTCCTCGAGTTAAAATAAATAAAAAGTAAAATTTCTTCCCTTGGTCCTAAATACACACAGGTACCGGGGAGGATTTGAAAGTCACCTGTCAGCGTGTCAAGTATACTTCCTCGCGGATGGGGGTGGGGATGGGCGAGGGAGCTTATTACCTGCCATATTACCCCCGGTATTCTTCAGCCTCACGATAACTTAAGTCACGTAAGCGGGAAAGGCCTTAGTCATGAAAAGCACTGAAAAGTGTTGATATCAAAGACTAACTCTGATACTTGGAATTGCTTCAAGTTATTTATTTTATTGATACTACTGAAGGGACCGGTTTTTGTTTTCCTAGGTTCGTTGTCCGTCTTAGTTATAGTTGTTTTTATTTGTTGTAATTTCTTGCCTAAATGTGTTTTCTTATTTTATTGTAGTTGTTTTTTCGGGTGTGAAATAACGATAAAAATATATTTTATGTAAGGAAGTTTGTTATTGTTGTAATTTTTCTTATATTTCATTTTTATTGCAAAACCCTAAAAATCTCTAGAATATTTATTGACTCCTTTCTGAAGATTTTGTGAAATAACTAGTGATGATTTTGCGCCTAATGATAATTTTTTTTCGCGACAACGAATATTTCACTCAACATTTTTATTCAGAAAAAATATATTTCATGTATACTGCGCATGAGCTGCTTGAAAAATAGCTCAAAATTATTTCATTATTAAGATAATAAATTATCTGGGGCAAAGATGTGTTAAAGTATTTTTAATCAATGTTGCCATGCTTCATGCAAAGCTCCCGGCTGTAAAACCTGAAAGCGGCGGTCGGGGTCGGGTCTTCCTCGTATTTCTTGATTTTGGCGTTTCCCCTAAATTTAATTTGCCAGTTTGGAATCACGTACATTTGCCAAGACTCTTATTATTCCTTATCTGATTTTGTGGAATTGGTTTGATTCTCCGCAAAAGCCATTTCATTTAATATTGTAAATATTATTTTTTCTTGCACGCCATCTGAATAAATACAACTGCATTACTTCGAAGAATTATTATTTTTTTTCATTAGTTATTGCACACAGGTAGCGTGGCCGAGTGGTCTAAGGCGCTGGTTTAAGGCATCAGTCTCTTCGGAGGCGTGGGTTCGAATCCCACCGCTGCCAAAATACTATTTTTTGAACATTTTCATAAATTATTTAATTAAATTTCATACAATAATTTGCAACGATGAGAACAATTCACGAAAAAGCATTATTAAAATATTTTTTAATATTTAAATTCAACAAGGATTTAATTGGTACGTTCTTTCATATTAAATCTTATTTATTTTAATTGAAATAGTTTGCATAGTTCAAATAAATAATTGCTATTGTCCAAAAACAAACTCATTAAATATAGCAAGACTTTGAATAAACATGATTATAACAGGCACAAATAATTTATTGCCAAACAACTGCAAAATTAATGAATGTATAGTTTCAATTACATTATCTGCATTGATGAAAATAGATATTTAATACAAAAAAAATACATTACAGTGTTATGAAATGATAAGAATACTTATTTATAATGTTTTTTTTTAACATTTTAATTACCTTTACAGGCTTATATTACCTACTAATATGATTAAGCATATTTTCAATATGAAATATATAATAAATATTAAAAAGTGTACGATAAACTAAAGCCGTTACATCTATATTGTTTTTTTTTTTTAATATTTAACGTTGACGGTAATTTACATGAATCCTCGAATACTTAATACGATAAATTTTTTTTAATATCTATGTGCTTGGTTTATAGCCTTAAAGAAATTAATGTTGTCGGAGGGTTTTCAAACATTTGACATGTAAAATAAACATGTGAAAATGTTTTTTTTTTGGTGTGAGATTTTTTATTTTATTTTTTGAAGCATGTGATTTGAACATGGAAAGTGTGCTTGCTTATAGCGTTTTTTTTTTTTTGTGATATAAATTAAACCTATTGATATTTTTTCTGAAAAATAATTTTAAATATGTCTTACTTAAGATTTACACACCATCTTTGAACGCAAGTTACATGTGTACATTCCTTTGCTCTTTGACCCGTAAAATGGCAGGTGCGCGCCCGGCGTCAGGTGCGGCCTAATTAGCGACATCACGCTCGCTGCTCCACTCCGGGCGGAGGCGGCACACATGCTCTTGTTTAGTAGCACTCTGTAGTAAATGTAGCAGAACCCACTCTAATTATGCACGTAAATAATATATATAAATAGACTTACAACTGTATAACGACAACTTTTCAATATAAATTAGAAACATATTTAACACTTAATATTTTTGAATAAAATATTCGAGTGATTTCCTACATGTTCGTTTTTATCTATGACCGGTTTCGCCAACCTTTTGCGTTGACATTATCTAACTGTTTCATAATGCCAATGTAAAAAATCACTCAAGTATTTTATTTAAAAATATTAAAATGGAATTTCACTCTGTCAAAAATATTTTATTTAACACTTGTTTTCGACTCATGGTGTTTTTCTTCTACTAGTAACAAAGAAACGCGAGTTAAATGAATCCTTCAAGACAAACAGGTTTTATCTTTTATACTCAATGTTAAAACAAAAAAATATATAAATACCTGAATGGCTAGAAGCTCTTCGTAAACGAATTAGTAAAATGAAATATCCCTGATTCGACTTATTTTTTTTTAAATTATACTATAAATACGTGTTTTCAACTTTTGTTCTAATAGTAAATTTACATTCGAGGACCGTAAAGCTTTGTGTATAATACTAAAATTAAACTGCAGTAAGCTTTTATCGTGTACGAGTATGTTGATTACGAAGCCTTCCAACGTCTTATAACTGCGATTTAGTATAAAAGATAATGCACAGGTCTTAGTGATCCCTCGAGGGCTGTACGAGGAGGGGTGGTCTGCCCCATAACCTTAAAACCTAATGACGCAGTGCGTTTTGCGATATGAAAACTGAGCAATAATGCACAGCGTCCTTCCAGCGTGAAAACTTGTAATGAACACGAAGGGGATCTTCGAATCACTGAACATCTTACCCGTTTCAAGGCACTTCATTCGGAAGTAAAATTAAAGTTTAATAATAAAAATAAATACTTAATGACAACTATATACAAGAATTACTAAGCCCTAAATAAGCAGGGATAAAGTTATGTGCGTATTCTTTAGATGTATAAATGGTACGGATAATTCGATTTACCCACGGGGACAAATAGCTGTATCAAGTGACTAAAAAAATATTGAATTCCTTGACGAATGTTATAAAGTAAAGTCCAAGTAATAAATTGGTAGATATATATATTTCTATGAAAGCAAAAACTAAATGCGTCCATGCCAAACCACCATAATTCTGGGATGAAAACATTATTGATGAATTACTTCACGTAATCAAAATATCAGCCACGAAATTTCGACAAATAATTCATTTACTCAAGCCACACGAATAAACATATTCAGCTGATTAAGTTAATCCCAAGTTATTACTTCGGCGGTTGATTTAGATATTAGTGCATTAAATATGCAAGTACCCGAGTTACACACGACCATAATATACTTAGCGACCGCAGGACTTGAGCGAGGCTCAAAGTCTCTTGGTATGAAGTGATTAGCCATACGAATTCAATTTAACCAACGAAATTGTATTCAAATACATCAATCAATAAGGGAGGAGTACTCCGAGACACACGCTACAGAGTTAGGGTATTATAACTATTTAACGAGCTTATAACGGGGCTTAAGATTAAACCTTAGTTTATTTCATAGCAAATTCTTTATAAATAAATTTTTATAACATGCAATTCTTAGTAAAATCAAAATGGTAAATTGCAAAAAAAAAACGCAAGATATTTTTAATCGCATCATGCGTAACAGCGAGCATAGCAAATAATTCAGCACACGCATCGAAATATTTATAATTTATAGAACGCAATATTATGCAAATATTATATACAAATTTACATTTGCATTAAACTGTCTAAATAATTAAAATTTAGATTCTCCGCTAAACAACGGCGGCAATGCATTAAAATATTTCCCAACGCTTTTGTTGCAACACAACGAATGCGGCGAACGTTTGTTATAAATGTAATCCCGGATATTGCATTATCGATACAAGAATGAATCGAACGCAATAATTAGTGCAGCGGGCACGTTCTTGTGCCGCACACGGAATTCCTAATTGATTGTATTTAATATTATGGTTCAATATAATTCGCTACAGTGTGACGGTTCATGTTTGAGCCGGGACTATTTGTATAGTGCTTGCAGATTGTACTTGAATTTAATATTTAGCAAACGAATCCGACAGCTGCAGCGAAAATTTATGATATGCACTCAGTTGATAAATTTATTCACATATTGCAGTATTAATCACACGAGAAGAATATTAAGACAATAAATAATTTTATTTCAATGAATACTCACATTTAGAAGTGTACTAAAATTGTGATTAAAATTTTATATTTTTTGCAAGTATTTGCTCTTAGAAAACCATGAACACTGGCGCAGCTAAGTATATGCTAAATGGTCACCAACCCCCTCTGGGTAGAGGAGCTTGATGAAGAAGATATTAAATCAAATTTAAAGCAAAAACACATGTTTAAATTAAGTACTAATATAACGAAGGATAATAAGCACGACTTTAACCAGAACTCCAATCTCAAAATTTTGCATTTTAACAATAAAGGCACAAAACTCGATCGCCAAGAGATTTTAGAAATCAATCGCATAAAAGATAACACACAGGAGCACCTGCTTAATGACCAAGTTATTTACAATAAGTCTCCACTATTATTCCCTATTGCTAAATTACATCTTTAAAAAACCATTTACTGGACAAACCCCAACACAGGATAACTGCTGCTATACCTCAAAGCCACTACTTTAGATAATTACCCCATCAATATAAAAACATTTGTTCACAAAAATTTGAAATTATATAGAATACTCCACTTGTCATGTACATTAATATCACATTAGTGCCTACCATTGAAGTGACAGCAAGCACGTCCTAACAAAGAGCTCCGAACAAATATATAGAAACCTGGATGAAATACCGGCCATCCGACAAACAGTGAACGGCACAAGTGAATAGTGAAGCCACAGCAGGGTTTTGTGAAAATTGTTTGACTGATCTGCCAATTATTTCGACTATCTTCTAAAAAGTTCGTACAAAACATAACCTCAAAAGAAGTTGTACACGAGATCCTCTTAGTGCCCGCACAAGTCACCGGTTACATTAGGTGTTTACGGATGGACCATCCTGAATTATTCTACACCAGGATCATTATATAATGAATTATTATTATAAAATGAATTATTCTACACCCAGATTATTTTAGATTATTCTAGTTATCTAGCTAATCCAGTTACCTTCTGAGTCGCTGTCTGTAGTACCGACGTACTTGTAGGATGACCAAAAGATGGCGCTTTCAAAACAAATCCCACAAAAAATAAAAACATCGGAAGAAAAACTAGGCGCGAATAAAGAAATGCTACCAGTTCTGGACCTGGAAATTACCTGGCAGCTGGAAAAACTCACCAGGGAAATGGAGGAGCTGCTCAGGCCAAACACCAATCGAGAGCTTAAGGCGGCAATCGAGAAGCTACGCTCGGTAACACGGCTGTGTATACAGCGTGTCGCTGCACGCACCATGACCACCCCAGCACCCAGACCCGCTTCCAGACCTACGACCTCAAGGGCCTCGCTACCTGGGACATATGCCATGGCGGCAGCCGTCCCCGCGCGTAAGTCGACATGCAATCCTCCCACATACAAAACGGGGAAAGTAGCGGCCAAACCGCAACATAGTCGGCGACAGCCCCCCGCAGAAGCAACAGCAACAACAATAGTAGGAACAAAAAAGACCGCAGCAGCAGCACCCGAGAAGACCGCAGCGGCGGCACCGATAGCAGCACCGATAGCAGCACCGCGGACAAAAGTGTCAAAAGCAACACGGATACCAGCAGCAGCAGCACCACCATCAAAAGCAGCAGCAGCAGCACCGCCGGCAGCGCTTACAGACTCTGCGAAGAACGACGACGGCGACTTCATCATCGTCAAAAGGCGGGCCGCCAAAAAGCGCCCTCCTGAACCCCCGCAGACCAGAATGCGGTTCCCGGCGCGGAAAATGCCAGCCGTGGAGATACGTCCCCTCAACGGGAAGACCGCCGCAGAGACGATCTCCGCGGTGAAGACTGCGGTCAGGCCGGATGAGCAAGGCGCCAACGTCCGGACTGTCCGCAAGACCCGCGCAGGGTTCATCATAGTCGAGCTGGAGGGAGCCGACACTGAGTCCGCAACCAGACTGACCAAGGCGGTAGCTGGCGCTCTCGGCGAGAATGCCAGCGTCAAAAGCCTCGGCACCACAACGACAGTCGAAGTACACAACCTAGATGAATCGACGACCGAGGATGAATTGATCACTGCACTAGCGACACACGGAGGATGCCCACCGGACACGACCAGTGCCGTTAAGTTCCTCCCGGCCCGGAATGGAACACGGACAGGCCTGGTTGACATCGCGACCCGCGCAGCAACATCTCTCATTGCGGTGGGCAAGATCCGCGTCGGATGGGTAAGCTGCCGAGTGAGAGAACACTTGAACATCCCCAAATGCTTTAGGTGCCTCGACTTTGGCCACGCAGCCCATCAATGCAGAGGCCAGGACCGAAGTAAACAGTGTTTCACCTGTGGCCGGCCTGGCCACAAGGCCAAGGAGTGCCACAACAATCCCAAGTGCTCCACGTGCGCTTCCCAAGGGGGGAGAAGCGACCACGCGAAAGGGAGTGGACAGTGTGCAGCTTTCAGGAAATACCTGAAGGCCTACAGACAGCAGCGCCATGCCTCTGTACGTCATACAGATTAATCTGAACCATTGCAAGTCTGCACAGTCGCTGCTGGATCAGAAAGCGCGAGAGACACGGGCGGACATCGCCATCATCTGTGAGCAGCACCGTACACCTCCGGAGAACAGCAGATGGACAAGCGACACAACAGGCAAGACGGCTGTAGTCACTTTCGGCAATACGCCCATCGAAGAGGTTGGAACCAGCGGACACGGCTTCACCTGGATCCGGGTCTGTGGCGTACGTCTGTATAGCTGCTATATCTCACCAAATGTGACATTGGCAGAATACGAGGCGTACCTCGCCCAACTTGAGCAAGACATCAGGGCGCACCCTGGTGAGGTACTCCTCGCTGGCGATTTCAACGCCAAGGCCGCGGAGTGGAATTCGAGGACAACGGATAAAAGAGGCACAGCACTTGCAGATATGACGGCTGGACTTGGTCTGGTAACATGCAACGAGGGAGATAGCAGCACTTTCCGGAGAAGAACGTCGGAGTCAGTGATTGACGTCACCTTCGCGAGCCCTAGAACTGCACGTGCGCTTCGAGGTTGGAGGGTTCTTGAAGACGAGTCGTTGAGCGACCATCTATACATTTCTTACGAAATCCTCGACCGAAACCCCCTATACAATGCAACATCAGCGCCAGATCGAACACCGTCCTGGAACCTGGCGAAGATGGATCTAGACAGATTCTCTAAGAAATTTGCAACGCCTAACAACCCGCAAACTGAGGCAGGGAGCCTGGAAGAAGCAGCGCTAACTCTGGTCAAGCGAGTAAGCGATGCCTGCGACGAGTCAATGCCAAGAAGAAGCAACCACCCCACGAGAAGACCTGTATACTGGTGGAATGACAACATTGCAGCCCTACGCAGAACATCAATTGCTGCCAGACGTGCGCTCCAGCGCAAGCGACGTCGCAAAGCAGGCACTCTCGATTGCACCGTGGAGATGGCCAACGCCAAAGCTGCTAGACAATCGTTTGCATTCGCTATCAAGGCAGCCAAAGAGAAGTGCTGGAAGGACCTTTGCCTACAAGTCGATAACGACCCTTGGGGCAGGGCGTATCGAATTGTGAGGAAGAAATTAAGAATTCCGGAGGCAATTCCAGGGATAACTCTGCCAGGGATGTTGGAAACGATCCTGGACGCTCTATTCCCTACTCGCCCTCCTATGATGAACCCCATACCTGACGCTGCCACAGAGGTTGCCCACCCTTTCAACATGGCTGAACTACGGGAGGCGGCCAAAAGACTTCCGTACGGTAAAGCACCCGGCCCAGATGGCATCCCGAACGAAGCCATCAGACTGGCCGTGCGAGAAAATCCCTCAGCGCTGCTGGCTGTATACAACCAGTGCCTTGCCGAACGCACATTTCCGAGATGCTGGAAAACAGCCCGCCTAGTGCTGGCGCGCAAGGGAGGCAAACCGGCAGGCCTGCCCTCGTCCTACAGACCACTATGCATGTTGGACGGACTGGGCAAGCTGCTTGAGCGGTTGCTCAAGGTCAGACTTGAAATAGAAATTGAGGAAAACGGCGGACTATCCGACGCCCAATACGGGTTCCGCAGGGGCAGATCGACTGCAGACGCAATTAGCAGAGTCCACCGGAGGATGAAGGAAGCTAACGCCGGGACGCGGTGCACGCGCGAGTACTGTCTCCTGATCACCCTCGATGTTAGAAACGCCTTCAACAGTGCCTCTTGGGACATCATTCTCGGAGCACTGGAAAAAAAGCGCATATCTGCTTACCTCCGCCGGACCATCGCCAGCTACTTCGAGGACCGTGTCGTCCGCTACTCCACAGCAGGTGCCCCCCCAGCAGCGAGACACCTCACGTGCGGAGTTCCGCAAGGTTCCGTCCTCGGACCATTGCTGTGGAATGTGATGTACGACGCGGTACTAAACACGGAGCTGCCGGAGGGAGCGGAGGAGATAGGATTCGCTGACGACATTGGCGTTGTCGTCTCAGCGAAAACGATCAACGAACTGGAGGCAAGAACAAATGAAGCCCTCAGGAGAATCTCCCACAGCCTTGCGGAGAACAGATTAGAGCTCGCCTGCCACAAGACGGAAGCGGTGATGCTCTGTGGCAGACGAAAGTACCCCACACCTAACATCACCGTGGGTGGGGCACAAATAGTCCCGCAGAGGTCCGCCCGATATCTGGGCGTGTACTTCGACACCTCTTTGAAGTACACGGACCACATACGACGGACTACTCGGAAGGCTGCTGGAACTACTGAGGCAGTAGCAAGAATGCTGCCCAACGTGGGAGGACCGATGGAATCTAAACGGAAACTGCTGGCCAGCGTGACGATGTCACAGATCCTGTACGGTGCGGAGACGTGGGCAAACACGATGGAGATCTCCCACTACAGGAATATGTTGGCCAGCGTCCAGCGCAGAGCAGCGCTCAGGATAATATGCGGCTACCGCACGATCTCGGGAGACGCAGCTCTGGTGATAGCTGGCATGCCGCCGGTAGATCTGATGGCCCGAGAACGCCAAAAGATCTACGAGGCGAGACAACAGAAGGAAGACCTCGTTGTTATAAGGACCAGCGCGAGGGCAGACGTCACCGAGACTTGGCAACAGCGATGGGCGGCATCCACCAAAGGGCGCTGGACGCGAAGGCTCATCCCGGACATCCGCCCGTGGATCTCGCGACGACACGGCCAGGTCACCTACAGGCTGACCCAACTCCTCTCGGGGCACGGCTGCTTCGGTAGCTACCTCGAGAAGATTGGCCGACCTGTCGACGTGAGCTGCCCACTGTGCGACGACTACAGCGACGACGCAGAGCACGCCCTCTTCAACTGCGGAGCGACCGAAGTGGAGCGATGGCGACTCCGGAACAGCCTTGGCATCGTCTGGACGGCGGACGAGCTAGTGCCGTCCATGCTCAAGGACCAGCGAGCTTGGGACGGAGTCGTCTCCTTTGCCGAGAAGACCATGACCCGAAGGGAGGAGCTCGAGAGGCAACGCCAAATAGCCTCCAGAGCTCCGACCTGAGGAGAAGCCCACGGACAGGACAAAAACGGCGCTGAAGAGGATCGAGAGCTGAAGAGCACGGGACATCTTTTTCATGCTTTTCAGCTTTCATGTTTTTCAGCGCACCAAAGAATGCCAGAGACGAATAGAAGGGAGGGGAGGCAGACTGGGGAGCAGCGAAAAGTGCGCTCCCTGGGAAACTCCCCCTCACGAATGAATGATTATATTATATATTAAAAGACCAGCTGTCGGCACCCGGAAGTAGTACCACAGCGCTGCCCGGGGCCGACAGTAAAAAAAAAAAAAAAAAAAAAAAAAAAAAAAAAAGCCCTTACCACCTGACAATCACTCTCTCTATCTTTCCAACAACCTCTCCCTCTAACAATTGTTTACCTAATTGATTATTATTATATAAAATCTCACTCTGTTTGATAATGCCAGCATGAAAGGTTGGCGAAACCGGTCACAAATAAAAACGAACATGTGGAAAATCACTCAAGTATTTTACTCAAAAATATTACTAATATTACATGTTAAAATATCAAGCTTCAAACGGAAGAGCGCTTCGGGAAATATGTAATCACTTGTCCATCCGCAACAACGCCCCAGAACAACCCTCTGCAGTTTAGTAAGCGGGAAAGTTTTCGCTCCGTCCATGGCCGCTGGACTCGGGGTGGGTCCACCCCGACCGGATCCATCCCCCGGGCTCTAATAATTGAGTAGCCGGCTTCAGCCATCAATCTTAGCCGTGTGTTCCGGGTGGCCGAGTAGAGTACGCAATCAATTATTCTGATGGAGGAAATAATGATAACTTCACGTGGACGCCCGCGCGCATATCGGATCTGTTGTTCTCGCTGGATCGGATAGGACAGTGCATACATCGGGTTAGGTTAGGTTAGAATCGAGAATAGCGGCACTGAATCGACTTCTTTGATTGCTAGATTGGATATCGATGTGTTTCTTGAACGTTAAACATGTTTTGATCAATGACACTTTGACTGCGTTGCTTGCATTATCACATAAAAACACAAGCTGAATAAAAAAAAAAAACAAGCATATTTGAAATACCAACCAAGCTTTCAAAGAGTGATCTTTTGAATATAAGATAAAATAGAGCTTGCAATACTTAATTGACTTTTTTGCTGATCATATTGAATGCCATTTTGTAAGAATTCATAAAGTTATATATAGGACAAAACATATTTCCAAGAAAAATATATTTCCGTACACGAGAAAAAAACTTCATTGATTTATTTCTATAAATACAAAAATCTCAAAATATTTTTATTTTTATAAAACAATAGCATAGTATTTATTTATTTATTGACATTAACGTTCTCATTACGTACATGGAAAATAAAACTAATTTGATATTCAATTAACGTTCATGTGAAATTTTTTTTATTCAATTTTATTTGACGCTGTGTGGCTAAGCCTTTTATAAGTTAATACGAACAAATATTTTTACTACCTAAAATTATATTTGTTTTTAACAATAAATTAAATTTATTATATACAACGTTGCTATACTAATGTAAATGAAAAAGTACGTGTGGCCTGATTATGGCAGCAGTAAACAGATCGCTAGGTGAGCTAGGCCGCACGAGCAATGCTCGAGAGCTGCTGGTCTCCCACGGTCCAGATTGTGAGGCGCACGTGCCACGTGCCACGTACCACGTGTCAGGCGCAGCTGGCCTGTCCTTAACCGGGACGGGAAAAAAAAACACACAAACGGCAAAGGACACGGACTGCTATTACTTCTGAACTCCCAAGTTTTTAATGCGCCGCTTTGTTCTGCTGTTGCTTTGAAAATGCTTTTACAAGTCACATTCGTCCGGATATACGATTTAACGCATTGCAAAAGTTTTGATTTAATTGAATTTTTTAAAAAACACCAAAATATTGCTTTTAGCAAGAGGAACACTCTTATTAATTTAGCAAAAATGTTATTAGATTCGTTTTAAAAAAAATACGATATAATAAACGAAGGTATTTGCAACACCTGCTGAGTACAAAAAGACTAGTTCGATACGCGTGACACAGGGATAAAATGGTTACATGTACTTCGTAGAGTAATCCTTTTCTTTCAGACACACATGACTATGAATAACTTTACTCTAAAAATAGATGAATCTATAGAAAATAATAAGATAATTATCTTGAATCCGATAGAGTTGATATCAAACAGAATTCTAGTAAAATAAGTGATGAAATTAAATATAAGTAGTATACCTCAGGTTCTTCATGAAGTTTCTTATGGTGCTCGTGACTGGCGTTCAAAGATCTCTTGTGTATATGATGGTGCTTCATGAGATAGTAGCCCTTCAAGGAGCCGATCTGAAAACAAGAAAATTAAACAAATAAGCAAAATGTTTTTATATTTAAAGCAGGTAAAAAGGTGCCGTAAAAGCATTTCGTTGTCACGCTTAACTTTATGAATCGACGTTCAAAAATAGGTTTCCGCAAGCGAATAAAGGGTAGAATAGTTCAGAAGTTTTATTATACGTGTCTCCATAAAGACAACAAAATATAACTTAATACAGCCGTCAATAAAACTAGTTTCTGAAAACTCCCAGAGGAGGTCCCAAATTTTAATAGCCAGTCCCCCGTCACCGCAAGTTCTACGCGTGTTTCTTTTATTTTTACTATCGGGGACCGAAGCGGGGTGTTTTTTTTTTTTTTTTCAGGATAGAGGCATTCGGGATAATTTAAGAGTCCAGTCAGCGGACCAAAAACAAAAAAAAGGCACCGCGGCTTACACGTGTTCAGACTAATGTAATTCCGGACTGTTCAGAAAGTAGAAAACTTTTCTAATTACGATAGTAACTGGCTAGTGCCAGTCCACATTCTCCTGTGGTGTAAAAATCGGGATGAGATTTAGTGGCGGGCGTATTAAATACTTGGAGTATTTCAGGAAGGGTGGACGAGGGCAATGACTTATACGGGAATATTATGAAGAAACTCCGAGATATAAAGAAAAGTTGTTATTGTATTAATAACTCAAATCAAAACAATAAACTTCGAGTTTATTTGGGTTATTATGTGTTTATGTTTCGTTATGGTTTTCGCGAGGGTTATTGCTTCTTTATAATGATGTACTGAATTTTTACGTATTGTTTTTAAACATTTTAATGTACTCGTACTTCAATTTCAAAGCGATCAATATAAACATATACGCTAAATTTTATATTTTTAAATGTTGAAATAAACTTTTATATTATAAAAAAGGTATACAAGATGATTTATTGCTTTTTTATATACATCTAAAAAAATATATTTATATGGAGAAATCAGGTAGATATAATAAGAAATTTATCATAAAGTTATTGTAGTTACAAATTTTGTCTGCTTTCTGTTAAAGTATAAAATGTATTTATTTGTTTAATAATAAGATATATATTTCAAAGATGTTTTTTTTCGGATATTTAATAAGTGCTTTCGAATAAAATCAATGAAAAAATACTGTAATTTTTTTTAAACATAAACATAGACTATTCTATCAAATGGTGCAGATGGGTACTTTCTAATAAAAATATGGATTTTTCAAAACAGTGTATGCTCACGGTAAAGAATACATTTTTATTGCAAGGAAATTTACGCTGGACTGGATATTCAAGGATCATCAATACAAAAACGATATCTGGTACAATGAAACCGAATGAAAAATTCATCCAAGCATCCTGTAAGCAAAAATACTCCGCTGGTCGAGTATTACCACCCATCCCCATACCCTGCATGCCCAGTATTTGCTGAAAAACGCAATGAGAGAAAATAGACTGGCAAGATACCGTGAATGGTTTCAGTCTGAGCTAGTATAATATGGAAAAATATGAAAAAAGTATGCAACTAAGATTTATTTTTATAATATATGTTTTTGAATGCGCAATCATCGTGATTTTCAACTTTAATTAAATTCCTTTAATTTTTATTGTAATAAAAAAATACTACCGCTTAGTAAGATACGAGTATAATGTTTGTAATATTAAAATATTAAATATAGTAAAATTGATATTTAGAGTAATATTAATGATAATTTATCATGTAATGAAGAGTAAAAATACAAAATTCATTGAAATCAAATTGTTAACGCTTACAAACACAGATTTAACAAAATAGAAACATTATTTAAAAACATAGTAATTTTGTTACAAATATTATTAGAACGATAATTTTAAAAGGACTATGAATATTGATTGCATGAAATAATTCATGTTTTCGAGTTTGGCAACACTTATATAACAATAAATCAAACAAGAGACAGGTTGTTTATATCATCAGTACATATAAAATGTAATATCTTGTATCTGTATAGAATGCATATATATTTCTTTGTTTGCTTTAAATGTTCGAATGGTAAAATAAGATTAAAAGTGGTGATTTATCATGCGTCCTAGAGATAAATATTTAATTTGATGTCTTATATGAAATAAATCTTTATAATTTAAATATACTTTTTCTCTAGGAGTATCATACCCTAGAAATATAATGTTATTGAAAATATTTTTTTAAACGTATACGAATATTTATCTTAAAAACCTAAGTACCGATACTAAAAAGTACTTGAAGATGTAATAAAAAATATCGTAATATTATTGAGTGATTAAGTTGCAAAAAGTTTTCTTTTGAAGTTTACTTAACGTTTTTATGGTGTAACCGAACATTGTTGAATGAACAATGTAAGCGTTGTTAAAACTGGATTAATGGCTAAAGTTATTTTTTAGTGTAACTCACATAAAAGTGCAGAAAATGCATCTGCAGCTACTTGAGCAACTGTGCAATTAAATAATTATTATTCTACAAATGGACTGTTTGAATTGAATTGTTTATACAGTGGCGAGAACTCGGCCCCAAACCGCAGGTGAATTACCTGGTGCCGATCTAAACACGCGATGTTTTAAAATAATGGAAAAAGTATTACCAAAAGGGACTTCGAATTAATGATTATATACCTGCTGCTTTTTAACTCGGCGACATGAAAAAATATCGTGTATTTTCACATTAATTTCAATGGCCAAATAATGAAATATCAACGTAATAAATTAAGGCAAACGACTGGGGTTGTAACGTTTTTGTGTGTAAATTACAACAATCAGTACTCATTTAAATTGAATGATGATTTAACACGTATGATGTATAAATTGAAAACGTAGTCAGAATAACAATGATCTTAAAAAAAGGTTATAATATAAATGAAATATTTTAAAGTATGAAAACGAATATTTTTACTTATAATGAGCAACGACCTACAAAATAATGATCTATCATATACAGTACCTTTATTAAAGCCGGCTTAAATTAAATCATAGTTTGATACCCCAAAAAATTATCACATATTTGTAATAAAATAAAAAAAATTCAGACGAAGAACATAGCGGAAAGTAACTTGCTGAAAAAGAGGTTTGAATATAATCTTTTAACAAAAAAACATGCATGATAAATATAATAAATAAATACTCAAGTAGCACAAAAATACGATCATATTTGTTTGTGAATTCTTCCGTCTTTCAAGAGTATTGTTAAGGAAGTCAAGTAAGACTTCCAAAGACCTTAATATGTTTACAAATTTAAAGAAAAAATCAGATTATGAATTTAAAAAGTTATATATTTTGATATTTTTATGTCATAACAGCGCCTTCGCCAATGTATGCGCGGCTTTGTGGTAAGATTTAATCATGTCAAAAGAAGCCTTCAAAAATAAACAATGATCGAATTATCTCAGCAAAATGATTATTCATATTTGTTGTAAAAATATTGAGTATTACATAATAAACCAGTCTGTTGTAAATGATTGGCAGGATTATTAAAAAGTTGTTTATTTATTTCTCATATTATCTAAGAAAAATATTTTATATTTTTATATGATAAAAATATAATAATTTTAATTCAAGTCTATTTTTTTTCTGGAGGTGATATTTTAATTAATTAAAATCTCTGTGGAATACGAAAATTTTGCACGTTTTTCCTTTTTTTGTTTCATTTCCTTCATTAATTAAATGTTGAGAGTTTTAACGAAGTCGCGGTCTTGAAAACACGTCATTTGCTAATTCAAAGAAGAAAGAATGTGATATATACCAACCGAGATGATAACAAATTTTGACTTTTATTCCAATATAAATTAATAGATGTTCAACAAATGTTGCTTTTTTATGTTTAATAATATTCTTGAGTAAAATATCCGGTTTGATTCAAAATCTACAGAGAATTTAATATAACAAATCAGACTCAATATAAGTATGTTAATTTTGCGAAAATCTCAAGTCCAATTGAAAATAAATTAAAAAGATCTTCAAAATTGTATGTTAATAATTCACATTTTGAAAGAATATATATTTTTAAATGTTTTCTTTATCTTTAAGCCTGGTTACCATTTATTACTTTAACCATTCACAAATGTCAATAAAAAAGCTATCAAAAATGCAGATACGAACTTAAGGGCCAGTAGCTTATAGCTTCTATTAAAGAATACAACATCGTAAAAGAGCACCCAATTCAGCTTAAACGAACATCTTCCGATTTCGTCTCCAAGCCTGGACATCTTCAGGAAAGTCTCCCCGACCGGAAGTACCCTGGAGCCCTGAAGAAAGTGTACCTCCTCGCAGTAAGGGAGGGGAGCACTTAGCGCTAAAAGCAAATGGGACGCCGCGGTTCAGTTGTCCTGCCACTTAATGCGTGCTTCATATTACTCCGTTTCGTGCAATAACCATTCTGGAGGAAGTTCCTTAATTTCAGTGGCGTGCCGTGAGTCCAATATCAAGACGAGCATTTTTTAAACCGTATATTATTGACTTCGAAAAAATCACGCAGATGACTAGTTTTATAATAAATACTTCTTGAGCGCAAAACAGCATATCGATGACATCGAGTCCATAAGTAAATACAGGTATATATTTTATTCATTTGAGTTTTTAATTGAATAGCAAAAAAACATGTTGGCAGCGGTGGGATTCGAACCCACGCCTCCGAAGAGACTGGTGCCTTAAACCAGCGCCTTAGACCGCTCGGCCACACTACCAGTGTGCAATAATCAATTACAAATTGCAAACTTTTAAGTATTATTGATTCAAGTGACATTCAATTTCTTTGTCAATAATAACAGTGCACACAATAAGCCGTAATAAATAATATTAAATAAAGCCAAACATGCGATCATCGCAATGCTAAGATTGTGTAAGGTTTCACATTTATTGCGATAACAGTAAACACTAAACATTTTTTGTGCAATTACAGCGTGCTCGAATAATATAGACAAAATATGAGTTTTATTTAAAATAACTTTTTTTAACAAACGACACATTGTTATTTTATATTAAGCTTATTTAAATCAAAAAACGTTTTGCTATTTCTAGTGGAGTTGACTTATATATTGATTTAATTAAAATGTCATTTTTTTCTAATTTTTTACAAAATTTTAATTTCGTTTAATTTCATTGAATAATTTTAAGAGCCAATTTTTAAGTCTTCGATCTTTGAAACAAATTTGATAATTGTTTTTTCAGTGTGCAGACTGCGGTTATAAAATACTTAAAAATCGATGTGTTAGTTTTAATTTTTTGCCTATTTATTTTTAAAAAGTCTTTACTCAAGCTTCTCAATAATATTATAAAGTTAAAAAGCATGGAATGTTTCAAAAACCGTATTACAAAAATAAAAATATTTGGACGACTAAATTTTCATTTATAATTGAAAAAAAGTTTTTTTGTATTTGAGTATTATCTCTTCACAGTAAGTAACTGTTTTAAACATAAATCATGTCTCTTTCTTAGTAATAATATTTTTTTCCTCTAGAGTAAAAATATTTTTTTCATTTTTAATACAAAAACTAATTTTTATTCAACATTAAATTTTCATTGAAATAGTATTAATTAATTATAATATTAATTACGGCTCGCGAACCGTGTTTTCAGGTCTGCTGCCTCAGGGCGGGGGCGGGTCGTCCCTCGGCAAGACACGCGCAGTTTTAATTAAATTTGTGTCGTGGCATATTTGCCCACGACGCCTGAAAGGGCCGGAGGCCGCGGTTGGCAACTCCTGCGCCTAGAAGGGCGCCAGTTTTGATTGTGATTCATCACATTGTGAGACTGGCTTATTACGAGTACAATCATTTTCAAATTGCAAGAACTATTTATTAATTGCGATTTTTCATTTAAATTTCCGTATATTTCCATAAACAAATAATGATTTCTACAAACACTTTAAACCACAAGACCACATACGAAGGTATCATAATGCTTTCAATCAAATATGGTTTCTACAATATAAGTAATATTTGTACATTTATTCGGTCAGATTTTTTTAACTATTGAGTTCTAATGTACACTGCTGAAAATCAATGAATTGGATTTCAGTTAAACTATTTTTTCAAAATAAATGTTGCAATGTTAAGCATAAAAAATAATAGCCTAGTTTTTAAAACAACACACGCAAGTGCTTTGACGTAAATTAAAGCTTACGTGAAAAACATTGCATAATTACAAAGTACAAAGCAATCTTTTAAAGTTCAAGACACGTGTTATTTAAAAAAACAAAATAAAACACAAGAAAAATTATCAGATAGTAAAAAAAAAAAAAAACTTTAGTTGTGTTCATTGGGCGAGTAATTAAGTATCGCTGTTCCAGCCGCAGTCCACATAATTACTCGCTAAGGCACAGAGGAAAAAATGTTTCCCTACCAACTTTAATTAAATGTCCAGGAGATAAAGTCCGTTTGAGAATATTTGTAGGCTTCGCGGGGTACCTGCTTATACCTGTGCAATTACAGGGGGGGTTTTTTTTTAAAGAATTTCAAGCGGGCGTTATTTGAATTTATTATTATTTGAGGCTTAATAATAAGCTTCCGCGGTGTAATTAATTCGAAAAAAACTTATTTAAATCACAATGTTTTCAAATTGAGCTTGTGTAAATTATAATAACTCCATTTATATAATAAATATTTGTAAAAAAAATTGTAGTATTTTTGATACATTAAATGTTTGTTTTTTATAACGCAACACTTATTATAAATAATCAAAAATTGTGCGATTCCTATTTAAAAAATCTATCTATTTTATGTATACATAAACTCATGCAAAAAAAGGGTCTTTTCTCATATTTTCCGTGCATAATAAAAAAAATTAAATAAAGAAATACATGTACGCTACCACCTAAGTCACACATCGCAAGCCCCGAAAACTGCGCGCAGGATCAGAGAACACCCATTCGCCATATTACAACCTAAGCTAGATTGTAAATTTACTTAATGAATAACAATTAACAATTTTTTATTTATATATGAATAAGTTTTTTTTATTTCAACTGCAAATAAAAAAAAAATCACATTGCACAAATAAATTTACGTGATCATCGTAGATGGCGAAAAAGATATAAGAATGCTGTGCGCAAAAAAGTCCAAGCTGCACCGCCACAAAGCGAACTGTTATAATTTCATTCCCGCTGCCATAAACACAACGAATGCGATTTCACAACGACGAGGGCGGTTTTTAAAACGAGGCGCACCCCCGCAAAGGGGATTAGTGCGCGTTGCCGCACGGACGGGCGCTAAACACGTTATTTGTATCAGCGGGGCAAAAAAATCACTGTCAAACGGCGTCGGCTGAAAAACGAACGCCGCGTCCAATTTCCCAAACCAAAGGGTTGCCGGATTGCCGCCGCGCCCGGGGGTGGCATCTCTCTGTTGCGGCCGGCCGATAGTCTCACCAAAAAACGTATTACCGAGCGCGAAAAAAACTACTTTGCGGTTTATTACTGTTAACTAGTTTTATCTGATATCAATTGCACCCTTCTTCTGGGCCAGTCTCACCAATTCGGTCGCACTTCCGATCTCCACCCACTGGCGCAAACTTCTTTCTTCCAATGCCCCCTTTTCCTTGGACAATCAGCTGGAAGATGCTACATTTATTGTTATAAATACACATATTAGCCAACGTCAAAATTTCCCAAACCAAAGGATTGCCGGATTGCTGCCGCGCCCAGGGGGTGGCACCCCTCTGTTGCGGCGGGACGATAGTATCACCGAAAAACCTACTTTGCGGTTATAGTGTTTTATTGCTGTTAACTAGTTTTATCTGATATCAATTGTATCCTTCTTCTTCTGGGCCAGTCTCACCAATTCGGTCGCACTTCCGATCCCACCCACTGGAGCAAACTTCTTTCTTCCAATGCCCTTTTTTCCTTGGACAATCAGCTGGAGGATGCTATATTTATTGTTACGAACAATAAGGCCTGAAAAAGTGGCCTTCCACATCTTAACCAACGTCAAGAGTACTCTTTTTTCGTGCATTCTGTGCAAGGTTCTTTCATTTGTCGACCAATGGTATCTTAAGGATTCTCCTATACAGCCACATTTCTGCCGCCAAAGTAGCTGTCTTGAGTGTCCATGATTCGGCTCCATAGAGAAAAACTGAGAAGACATAAGATTTGATGAATCTTCAGCGAGTATAAATTTTATAAGTCATCAATCTGTTTAACAGAGAACTGCTGCTGCACACTAAACTATCACTTACATTAAAAACTTTCACAAATATTAAAGCATTTGTTTTGTATAGAATCGTTAATAAAAATTAGCAATTATATAAAATCCTTCATTTGTCATGTACAATAAACTCACATTACTCTTAAATTAACACCTGACAATAATTATATCTCTGACGACCACTACCTCTTCCTTTAACAATTGTTCACTTAATTATATGTTATTTTAAAAATCTTCACTCAGTTTGATAAAACCAACGTGAAAAGTTGGCAAATAAAATTAACATGTGGTAAAATCACATTATGAACAGAGAAGTCAATAATTACACACTTCTATGAAAGAGTGGCAGACCACAAAAAAGGTCCCACTCGAGAAAACGGTCAATAATACCATTTACTTAGTATACCATCTCAAATTATAATGCTTGTCTGAAATAATAAAAGACGTGTATAATTATTTTTTTTGATGAAACGTTCGGCAAGATTGTATTCGGTCGACAAGAAAGCTTGCTGTTGGTTCACAAGGTCGTTTTTACTTCGGTTTTAGTAGGGTTTGGTTAATTATTTTAATGTCACAGTTTTAGTCACGCGATTTGTGAAACTAATTTAAGTTTAAATAATGTATCTTGTCAGTTAAATTGATAATGACTATATTTAAATTTGTTTCATTTGTATTCATTAGTTTGTATAAAATAAGATAAGTTGTGAATAATTAATCATTTCATTATTTTTAGTAGATTCTAAATTGTTAGGATGTTCGTGATTAAAAAGGCTTCGTGAAACTAAAATAATGAATAAGTTAGATATGACTCTTTACATAATTACGAAAGAGAAATTATTAACTCTAATAATTTTAGCATACAGTATACTCGTATTTGCCGTAAAAAATAATAAATCATAAAAAGTACATTGAAAATTACCTTATTTTTTCACCGTTAACCACTAATTATTTTCAATCAATATAAACGCATTTTATTTGCATATTTAAGAATATACATTTATAACGTAAATTGTGGTACAGCCATAAAAACTTTTTAATTCAATTAAAATGCAAATTTTACTTGGGAGATGTACGAAAAGCTTTATCTCTTCATTTCTCAACATATTTTTATTAATTTAAACACACTTCACATTTGATCTTTTCAGAAATATGCTAAACAATGTAGACATTGTATTGATAAGACGAGATTAGCAACAAGCTTATAAATAATTTAAAACGTTTGTTGTGTTTAAAATATTATCGTTTTGGCTTCTAGTTGCTGTACAAACAATGAATTTCCAAAATCCTTAAATCATCTTCAGTAAGCCAATACCGTCCGGCTCTCCAAACAACAGTCACGTTGAATTTGTATCACAGAAATTCAATAAAACTGATCACAATATTATAGAGGTCTCTCGGAGATTAGTGGAGCGGAGGCCCAAGTTCGGTGGGGAGACTTGGCTAAGCTCTTATTTAGGTTAGCTTAGCGGAGACCGAGTCTCTCTGCTTGCAAGCCCGCCCAGTACGTAAGTTGCTAACTTGTTTGCGGCCGAGATAAACCCGAATGGGATGCCATTAATATCGAATGGAATGCAAACACGAGTGCCAGATTCGGACTCACAAGGAAAGAAAAAGCAAGAAAAGAAGTGTCAGAAGAAAATAAACGATAGTATACTGCAGTGCATTTTTTTTTTAAATGAACGAGAAATAATATGATTGTTTCTGTTGTCGTGGTCTACACTATCAATAAAATTTAATACAACGACATGCAGTTACATATAAAAATAAAATATTACGAATATAGTATCGTATGAATACGCAATTTAGTAAATTAATTGTTGTTGCTGTTTTGAAATGCATTCTTACTTGTTTTAAATATTTTTCACAACAACTGACTTTAAAGCCTTTTTTGATATTGAAATATGACTAAGAATGATCAAAATTTTATATATTCATATAAAAAAAAAAAAACGTTATTTACATCTTCACATACTTGTTACCCCCACAGTACTTAACCGTAAATTTATTTGTGTTAGTATCATATAAAAAGTGAATTATTAGAGCCAACCAGTCTACGTAAACGAATGACGTGAAAAACTTCAATAAAATGCTTCCTTAAGGCATCTTTTAGTAAATAACTTTGCACAGCAAAGATAATTTTTTTTGTATTATTTGATACCTTTAGAAGTCGGAAATACAGCCAAATTAATGAAACTGGCCCAGGATAAATATGTGTCCAGTGAGACGGTCTAAAGAGAAGTACTTATAGAAGAAGAATGGAATTTGGATAACCGAGGCGTTGCAATGATTGTATTGATGAGACTGGCTGATACGGTTGACGGTTACGAGGATGCGGGTAATGCCTTCCACGATGCAGGAGAAATGAATGCATATTCAGATTTAAGGCTAATCCCCTCCAGGCGAGCAACCACCACGCCGCTTAGTGAAGTAAGCCGCGAGTCTATTCCGATAGGTTTACTTTCAATAGAGGCGAAATGTGTGAAATCCTTTTTTGAATACCGCGTGCTGGGAAAAGATAAGGAAACGCCTTTATGTATTTTCCACAATAAATCCTCAAAAGAAAGTCGTACTTGGGAAATAAATAGAAATAAACTTTTAATCATCTTAGATATACAAAATATATTATAAATATAACGTTGAGTTGCTGTGATGAGGGTGTTTCTATACTTTTTCATGTTTCTTTTTCTTCATCGAAAATCACCTTTAAGGACCAGTCGAAGATAGAATTTATGCCAAAATATATAAATACTAGGTAAAAAATATATTTTATTACTAATAGAAAAAACCATAAAATCAATAAATAAAACAACATTAAAGAAGACACTAGTAAATTAGTCTTGGTAATCGATGTCGAAAGGTTATTAATTGTTAAATGTACACAAATAAACGTTTTTATTGCAATTTTTTATTGTTTTTAATTAGTAGACATACAATACAATTTAAAAGATATACTAAAAAAACTTACATATTAGAGATAACAAATGTAATTTTTTACCACTAGTCAATAATAAAAGTATATTATGTTTGTCAATGAGTTTATATATTTTTAATAAATTAACTAATCATTTATTTAAAAAAAATTATTACATAATATGCAACAGTAGAAAAAAATTAGGAGTACAGCCGATTTAACAGAGATATGTTCAGTGAGGCAGTCACCGGAAGATCTGGAAACACCGGAAGAAAAATGTATACAGGTAAAAAGTGTTACGTTATTTGCACAGTAACTACTAAATTAAACGATGTGGCTCTTATTCCTAGTTGTTGGATCCTCCGAGCGATTCCATTCTCCCCCGCAATCCGAGGATAAAAAGGAGCGACAAATAAAACGCTGTAAAATTTTATCACAAAACAAATTCAAACTCTCCTCAGTCAAAAGAAAAAGTTATCGTCGAATAAATTCGCTAACAAACTTGGCGCAGTCGGAACTTTTGCGACTTCCAGCGAACAATGTCACCCCGGTCGCCTTACCTGCTACAAATGGCGCGATTCGCAGAAGGCTGCAAATACAGATAAATATTAAAATGCGACTCGGGGAGGGAGCGGTGCGCTCCGTTAACGCCATGGAGAAAATTACCGGCAATATAAATGTACGGAGACCGCTCACGACTGCCCACAGACAATACTAAGTACTGTACGTGAAGTATTCGCTTTCCCGAACTTAAAGGTAAGCCAAGTGAAGAAAGTATCAATTGTAATACGTATATATACAGTCACTCAATGAAAGAGTCTTGCACAGTATGCGCAAAGAAAGGGAACTCTTGTCGTTGGTAAAGACGCAGAAGGTATCCAGCTTTGGCTACAAACAATAAATATAGCATTCTCCAGCTGATTTTCAGAGGAAAACTTGAAAGAAAAAGGGGTGATGGAAGGAGGAAGTTTAAGTGGATGTGGAATTTGCGCCAGTACCTGGAAATCGGAAATACGGCCGTATGTTCGATGATATGGCCACCAAAGAGAAGTGGCATCAGAAAAAGAAAATATATTCAATGATATTCTGCTCTGTAATAACGATAACACAAAGTAACATTCGTAAAATATTGAATTTTATAATCTTAATGGTTAACAGGGAGATTTTAAGTTAGTAACAATTGCAATACATTGAATTCGTAATATGAATGTGAATATTTTTACTCACAAAAAAATGAGTGAGTTTAATATTTTATCCAAACTCCAGTTTTTGATATAGCACGTTAAATAAATCTGTCTACAGTTAACAAAAGAATAGTTTACTAACCGTTTAACGGATTCAAGTTGGAGTACTCCAAGATTTAGAATCATTTCAGCACAAAAAGGCTAAATTATAGTTTTAAATTCAAATTACACAAGCCTTCTATGATTCAACAAAAAGCGGCCGAGGAAAGCGCGCAAGCCTCCCGCGCCGCAGCCAGCAGTGACGAGTGAAAAAACCGTCTGAAAGGAGAACTCGCCATTGTAAGGATTTGAAGCGTACAATTGGTTTCAATTAAGACAGAGAATTTTTCAGGAGAGGGACTCGAAAATTAAAAGAGCACTTTGCGAGAAATAAGAGAAAAACCTTCCCTGAACAGCTCGAATAAAAAGCATCTGAAGGAGCGATCTTGGTGATTATAACGGTGAAAATAGAGTAAAGAAACTTCAATAAAGTAACAGCTAGGCGAGTCTCTAATGAAAGTCAGTCAGGTTTATTCTCATTAATTTTTAATACACATTCGAAAGTTGTATCTTTATATAAAAAAAACTCTTTAATTAAACACTTGGATATTATTCAAAGATGTAACAGCAGACTATTTAAAAAATGACACAAATAAAAAAGGGGTAAAATAATTGTGAAATTTCCCAAATAATCCTTTTTTATTGTAATTAGTTTTTATTTTTGATTTGCCAAAAAATAAAACTTCATTAAAAAGTGACAACGTAAGAAGTGACGAAAGTGTTATGGTGCCTGAATAATTCATCTCTGAAAGTTGCAAGGAAGCCCCACTACAGGGACGTCTCATACATACTCTCTGAGCCGTACTTCAGCTTGCAAGGACTCTAGTCTCTGAGGCTCTCAAGAACTAGTCTCAGAAGGATCTGTGGTCGAGTGACCGCCGTGGCTCAGCATAGAATTACCTAATTATAACCATATTAGGTCTCTTAGGGGAGCCAAATTTACAGTATTTTCAAATTAGTCCAGGACATGCTTTATCGTGACATAATTTAATTTTGGTAAAAAGTTTAATGTCATTTATAAGAAAAGAAAAAATGAGTTTAATCACTTTTTACTATTCATTTAAGTAAATGATCAAGTACAATCGTCGAATAAGCAGGACCATTATCTTATCGGTTTTCAGCGCTTTAAGTGAAAATTATTATTATGGTCTATGTTTGAAATAAAATAATATTTGCCTAAAAATACTTTTTACATAGATCATAAATTAAAATACAATATCTGAACATTCTTAGAAATAACTTGTCTTGTATTTTTGCTTATTTCTTATGATCAAGTAAGTAAGTGTTTCTGAAAACACAATTACTCAATAATATAGTAATAAGTATTATATATAACGTGTTTGGTGTTTTAATAGTTATTTATTACTCTGTGGTTATCAATAAATTGTTTGCATAAAATGTTATAGTATAAATGTAAGCAAATGCAGAAAAATATTTTTAAAAGATTTTTATACGGAAACAATATAATATCATCTTTATCCACTTTACATTTCAAATTCTTGCCGCGGTCTACTGAAAACATTTTGCAAATAAAGACCATCAAAATATTACCCCTAAAGTATGCGCACGTAAAGATACCACTTTACTGCAGGAAGGGCGGAATAAAAGGTCAGAGTGAGAAACAATGGAGGCTCGCGGGGTGCTGCGACCGCCTGAAAGATGCAGCTGAAAATATCGCGCCTGAAACTCGAGACGCGGATTCAGGCGTCGAAATTAAAAGATGAAACCGAAAGAGATAATGCGAAAATGCTTTTAGACAACTTGGCACTGGATCGGTCTTTGTCTTGAAAAATTTATGAAATCGCACACACGAGTTAAGTATTATAGATTATGTAGCTTTTGATTTATAATAACAAAAAAAAAACTAATGTATGTTTACACGTAGGCTATTAATTTCAATGTGTGTGTGTGAGTATTTCACTTTAGGCACGCCGCTTTTTTGTTAATGGTTTCTTTGGTATTCAAAATGTATCAGTATCCAGAGCATCGCGGTTTACTTTTTTGCCAACAGTTTCCAGGATATTTTGGTGAAATTCGAAAGAAAGCTTGGTGGAAGTTTCGGCGGAATGCTTCCCGTGAGTTTGTCGGTTAGCCGCAAAAAAAATATTCAACTCCCCGCTCGAGCTGAGCCACAAATAACGCGGCCAATCAACGTGCGTGGAATACTGAGATCTTGAATCTATCGGCGGTTGAAAAATAATAAACTATAAAATCTTGGGTATTCGAGGGGCGGTTTTCATCTCGAGTAAGTAGTCGTATAATAATACAATATGGCTTAATGTATATAAGTAAAATATTGCTAGCTGTTAAATATAGATTAAACTGAGTAAAGCATACACAACGAAACCGTATTCAACGTAATCACTTTTTTCTGAATAGGAAAAAAAAACACACACACACAAACGATATTGATATCTAATTTAACAGTACTAATATTTAACTAATATATGTAATTTAAAAAAAATCATTTACCATTTGAACCCTAGATATAAAATTTAAAAGAAAAATATATATTTTTAAAAAATTATAAAATTAGAAATACTTATCGATTTACAGTAAAAATAAATTCAATATTTTTGACAGAGAGTACTTGGTGGAATTCCATTTTACACTAATAAAAATAAATAGTAAATTTAAACCCAAGTGTTTGTCCTAATAAGTGAAGCAAAAGAAATAAAATTGAATTTGAATAAGATTTATTATGAAAAATTGCTTTAATTAAAATGTATATTGTATTAAAATTTTTTTATCAAAAATGTACGAAGCGACAATGACAATTCCAAACTATTTATTATTAATATAAATCATTGTTTGTATATGTATAAAAAAATATTTTTTAATGCAGTAATACGAATTTACAGTAAAATTATTCAACGTTACTATAAGCTTTGTGCTGAATTATTTTATTACAGGTTAAAAATGAAAAAAAAAAAGCATAGAATTTTTAAGGAAAATATGTAAGCAACGAGATGAAAACCGTATCCCAATGCTAAGATTTTACATGCCAGAAAAGTAAAAAAAAAATGTTTGTTTTATAAAACTGTTTATTGCACGAAAATAAACGCAGACAATATTCTAATATTAGCCATGAAAAAAAACTGATAAAAAATATGATGTAAATAACGCAATAAAACACGCATAAAAATATTTTATATCCCACATGCAAATGAAGAGAAACTTTTCATATTAACCGCGCACCGAGTAAAACGCCCGCACTTCCGCCTCACCTCGGCAGCCTCAGTGCGTGCCCCTCCCCTCCCCCATCCCCTCCACCCCCTCCATCCCCCTTCATCCCCCAACCCTCCTACGAGATATCATAAACTACGAGACCCTCTACGCGCATATTGACTACGGGCCGTGGGCCGCGGCTACGTGCGGGGAATGCGGAAGGGGCGGCGATGGGCCCGGAGATAGAGCCATTGATAGACTGCTCTGTAAACACGTGTAATTAAAGGCTGTATCAAAAGCGAATATGTGGGAACGCTTTGATGCTTGATTGACAATACACAAACTGAGCAAACGTTATGTATCATAACGTAACATTGATTTCATAAATCCAAAGAATTTTGTATGCCAACAAAATATTTATTTTAAAAGCATGCGAAATTGAATTACTTTAATTGAAATATTTTGATACTATATATAAGCTTATCTACATTATCGCTTCGATCATATATTCATTAAAAAAATGTATGCGCGTTAAACTAATTTTAAAAAAATAATAATAGTCTGAAAGATGTTAAAACATAATGGGACAAATGCAAAAAATCTAAGCTGTTCTCGTGTATGTGAACATATACCATAAAATATTATATTATAAAATTGAATATTTTTTATCCCAAAACCTTTCAATGCCAACACAATACTTAGATTATAAATAATTTATTGCATAGCCCAGCGTTATAATAAAACTTGGAGAGTGAAAAGGTTTAGTCGATATACTTAAATAAAATATCGGATTCGGTATAGAATTATTCAAAGCATTATCCATTGTAATGTGTATGCGATAACAATAGCATAGTATTTTTTTGCAATCACGTTAAGAAGAGGGTACGTTATACAGTTACGTGTTTCAGAGTAGGGGTCGGGGCACAAGATCGGAGGCAGCAACTGTAAAAGCTCGACGGAAATTTGCATCCCTGTCGCGAATCTTCGACAAAGGCTGAAGGGGGTGAGTTTCCTATACCGGAAGTGAATAGGTAGCGGGAATACCGAGGGTTATTCTAGAATCTGGAGATATGTCGTAAAATTTAAGCAATGTTCAATGAAGATTTTAGACTTAATTTTTTGGAGTGCTGGAGAAATTTTTAATAGTTTAATAAAGAAAAATATTTTAAAATATTATTTTGGGCTCCAAAATAGGCTACAGAATAGTTTTTAAACTATACTAGTCCGTGTCTTGCTAATGAAGTTGATATAATAAGTCCATTTTGAGATATTTTGGATTATAATAATAACCTCAATTACTAGTAGTCAACTTTTCAAAAATAAATTTCTAATATTTTATACAAGAGTAATTTTTTTTTGTTACATTTGCAGATCAATCTACTAATCATCGTCATTTTAAATTTAACATAAAAACAAGATCTTTAAACTATTCATTACAAAAAGATTTGGATGATTCGTTTGATACTTCTTTTATATGAATTGATGGCTTAAAAGTAGGGTTAAAAGTGTGTCATTTTTTAAATACATTACTTTAACAATGTGTAAAAATAAAAAAATTACAAGTAAATGTATATATGGCATAAATCATCGTTAGGTATATGCTTAGTAATTATTATAAGACTTGTATTCTTGATTTGTAGAAAAATTATTTTGGAGTAGAGAAATATTTAAAAGAATCTATTTATATACGACTGAAATATTTAAGTATTACTTATAAAATAAAGAAGATAGTATAATTTGGTTTTCAAGAACAAAAACACAGTATCAAAAAATAAGTGGTGCCATTTGAAACCATTTCAATAAACACACTGAAAATTCAATGCTGCTCCTGAAAACACTTTGAGTCTTTGACAACTAAACAAGAGAGAATATCTCGAGTCTTTATTCACTAGCAGTAATGGCATTGGCTCGGCTCAATAGCGAAGGTTTAATATCCTGTGGCCGGGGGTGAATGGCGATTGTTTTCCCAGGATTATTTACACGGGGGTTTTAAGGGCGCATTCCCGGCGAAAAGTGCATGCCGAAAAGCCAGGCGCGGTGAGATAGGACTGGGCGAGCTGAATATTCATGAAAGGGGCTTTGTTGGCCGGAATGACCTTTGGCTGTCTGGGCTAAATTATAAATGAAATGTTTATGCATTCATTAAGTGTAACAGAATAAATTAATACTGAATTTAATTCAAGGGATTATTAGGCGGTTTGAAATTCAAATCACTGGACAGAACTCGTTAAAAAGACATCTTATATAATTTCCGCAACCCTTTTACACTCACTAAAGCCAAAACCAAATAATATTGTTACCCATTACAAAGTTAGTATATAATTTTGGAAAATTCATACAAAATACAAAGCAGAAATCAAACACAATTTTTTTCGATTTACGCTGAAAATCAAAAAAATCCTCATTAAAAAGATATGCTGTTTATACATGCTAGATAATCTTATAAAATATACATTTTCATGTAAACAGTAAACTGCCTTTAGCATCAAAAGAATGAAACCTTTCTTGAATTAAACTACTTTTGATGCAATTTTTTTTAATACGAAGTCACTAACAGACTTTCAAGCAAGGTATAAAAAAATATATTTTTGACTAGTGAAGCTTTTTTAAAAATTAAATGCTTTGATACAAACTTTCACAGGCATGATTTCAAATGTAAATAATGGGATATCCGATAAAACACGGTAAATTCATTACACGCATACATATCTTTTTATTATACCTGTATTATTTTATGTAAGCATATGGAGATTATAAATCAAATTATAATGAATAGGAGAATCAATTCTCAAACATGCAGTTTTCGATATGGTATAATTTAGCATACATAAATACTTGAAACAACAAACAATCACAGTCCCGATAAAATCAGACCGGATTCGAAAGCGGTAAAAAAAGTAAATAAATTGAACACCGCTAGTAAAAATGCAAAACCGAGTAGCGCACAACTAGTCCGGAGTGAGAAATGTATTCAAATAAGCAAACAGCGTTGATAATTCCAATCACCCCCGACGTAATTGCTTCCCTTTCTGCGAGCTCTCTCACCCCGCGGCCTTCCTCTGGAGCCTACGACCATTAGCACTCCAAACTGATTTTAATAACACTATTTACATAACACTACTGCCGAAACATAGCGTGACCGCTTCCGGTGCTTTGGAGCCGCTACGGTTTGCTCGAACTTTCAAAAATGAAACCGGAACACAACAGATCGCTTGAATTTTTTTTGTTTGCTTTCTTTGACTTATCTGATTATTACTTTTGTTCTGAGAATTCATTTACATCTGAATTCATGTCTAACGATGAATATGTACTCATAGTGAACGTGTGTGCTCGTACTGCTAATATAATGTGGTATTATTCATAAAGCGTGTACAATGTACTATATTGGTAGATAACTAAACGCGGCGTTTGCGCGAATGTCGTTTCTCATTCCTAATACCCATAATAAATATGTAGATTTAATATAAATTCAACATAACGCCACGTGAAATATTCGGGCTTCTGTGAAGAATATACATCAAACGCCGTAATAATTTAAATCTCATCAAGCCGACGTGCGAGCGAGCCGTGTTATTTAAAATGTTGACAAATATTTCTGCGATGACGTAAAAAAAAAAAAAAAAAGTAAGCCGTGCGCCGCTGCGGTCGTAATGGTAAAAAAAAAAAAAAAAACCGCCGATGAAAATGCGCTCTGCGCTAGTCACAAGGCAGCTTGAATTATTATTTAGGATGCCAAATTTACATGAAAGAATGTGAATTCTCCGGCGCGTTTTGATTGACCGCCGCTAATGCGGAGAGGCCGCAGAACAACGAGCCGAATCGAAAACGCCATCGCGGCCGAAATTACTTCCCGTGCGGGAAACAGAGGCGGGGGGGCCACGCAAAATGAGAAGAAAATAACGGTAATTTTGTTGGGAAAGTAACGAAGGGGGGGGGCCATGGAAGTGGGGGAGTCACGCGACCCGAGGCGTGGCCGATACGATCTCGGACCTCGCCCCCGGAACACTGTCCCCCTGCGAAGGCCCCTGTTATTGAAACATTACAAGAGAAATGCCCTAATGTGCGGTTGCGACGCTGCAAATTGATGGCCAGTTAGAGCTAATAAGAATGATTAAGGCCAATTAAAATAATGACATGGCTTGTTATTACTAGGAGTCAGATTTATTTCTGTGCGAATTAGGTATATATATATACAGTTCGGCAGGGATGTATGGATGATTTGAAATAACAGTTACACAGGCAACATCTATGTTACATATTGAAAAAATAAAATTTTATTTTTGTTGAACAACAGTGGGTAACTATTATATAAAATCATTCATACTTCTCTGCTTACTACATATCTCCCTGCCAAACCCTGTATATATGGGATCCACTACACTTTTCCCTTTAGGAAACCATGAAATTATGCTCAGTGAGATTGTCTCCTCTATGAAAAGGTGCCCGAAGAAGAAGATTCTTCATCAAGTGCCTCTCTTGCTATTGCTAGTGCTAGTGCCTTGTATGGAGGTTGGCGACCGTTCCACTGAGCATATACTCATGCTGAACCAGTGTTCAAAGTTATCTAAAGGGAAAGTAGAGTAATGGGTCCCCGGTCTTTCTACACATTTGTTTAATGCCACAATTAAATTTCTTGCAACAATTAAGATTTGTATGCAAGCCAGTGAACATGTTAACATAAGAAAATAAATTCGTGTTATTTAATTTTTCATAATTTGGGCTTGATGTTTTCTACTCTTCTGGGAATAAAAAATTAAAACAAAGTTTAAAACATAAACCACCTTTAGATAATGGATTTAATGACGATTGTTTTTTTGGCACAAAATTTGACATCTTCACTGTTAAAAAAAATATTATTGCGTTGCGGTATGTGTTGGTATTATGACTGTTTGTTGTTGACAGATGTATAAGCTATTTAAAAAAAACCACAAGTTTACACATGTATATCGACTACATATGTCGTTAGCGCTCCTTTGAAACCTAAAAACTTAGTTGCGAACCTAATATATATAACCCCTATATATATATATATATATATATATAAATGTGTGTGTGTGTTATGTAATTAAGCAAAACTTATGATCTCAATCAGAATACGGTCTTAAAGGCTTCTACACACGTAGCTTTAAATTACGCCACCAACTTGCAGCTTACCAATAGCGTCCTACAATATAGACAAAACCATAAAAAAACACAAAAAAAAGGGACGCTATTGGATAGCTGCAAGTTGCTAGCGCGATTTATTGCCACGTGTTTGGAGGGCTTTAGTGAAAAAACACTAACAAGTCATCATAGCCATTTAGACTGATTGAATTTCATTTATTTTTATGTGGTTTTTTGTCAAAACAAATAAATTTGATTTAAAAAAAATATCAATATTTTTAAATGTAACAGTGGATACTGCATTCATCTGAAATCTGAACAAACTCATCACATTGCTTAAATAATACAATTAACAAATCAAATGCTGAAAATCACGAAGCTTCGTATAACGACGATGATTAAATCGGGACAATGGAGTTTGTAGGTAAGATAAATGCGCATATCACATCCATGCATGAATTTAAATGAATGCGTGGTGTGTTCAGGAACAAAGACAAATTGCTGACAATATGTTTGTTCCTGATGCGCCCTCGCCGATACAAAGACACGGCAAACACAGCCCGCGCCTTGTCGGGGGATGTTTTACCACCGACAGCCTGCCAATGCGAAGCCTGGAATCTGTTTCAAATCATTGTTGGAGTTATTACCTCGTGTGCTGTGAACAAGGATATTTTTTTTTACTGAATAAGCAACATGGCTGATCGTTTCTTAAGTACAATGTCAGGTGACTTGACTTTTTTTAAATCAAAAATGATATTTTTACTGTAGCACAATAGTCAATTTATACAAACAGATTTTATATACACACAATAAGAACACAACCAGATAATATTTTAAATAAAATTTTAAGTGATTTGAGATTTAGTTTATTTTGAAATTTAATTTTTTTAGCAGCAAACATACGATGTTACATCTAAGAAAAATTTACTTAAAAAAAACGATTAAAAATTTAATCTGCATGCGCTGAGAACAGACAGTTAAAAATAATTACTGAAAAGTTTGAGATCGTCATTCAATAATTCTATTAAAAATAGTTCACCTTACAGCAAACGGTCAAATTGTAAAAAAATGTTTGAAAATATACTTTCTGGCTATATAATAAATTTCATCATTAAAAAACGGCAATTCTGAAAATAGAAAGTAATGTTATTAATCATAAAATACACAAAACAGCGACAGGCACGAAAATTTTTGTATAATTTAATTATTTTTATTACTGAAACCTTCTAGAGGCGTCGTTATATATTCGAAAAACTAAATTATATACTAAGTTAAAAAAAAAAGCCTGAAAATGGTGGGAGAAGTGCGGATACAGCTTTTATTCAGGAATAATTCTTGGGGTATAATTTGAATCTAAAAGGCTTGAATAAGGAGACGTGAGATGCAAGATACAAAGAGCATTGTGGGAGAAAAGGCCGCACGTTGAGGATTATAGAAACATACACCACCAAGTGCTCTCAGTGAGGTTCCCAAAGCAAAATTATATAAAAGAAATAAAAATATATAATTTTAAAACATATTATTACAAAACATTTTAACTTTACCATAAATAATTGTTTATATTCAAATATGTAAATCAAAGTTCTGTTTATACAAACAATTTTGTAAAAGTAATGAAGTTTAAATACATGTAAGTTATCACATTTTTCAATATTATTCGTAAATTAACAATAGAAAAATCTAGTTTAGAAAAAATATTTTTATGTAGTCAATTAAAGACTATAAGAAATATTGATTATCGCTTTGTGACCTAAAATTCATAGAAACAATTTCCTCGTTAATTAAAAGACTACCCAATTTTAACAATTAGGTTAAAAAATGTTTTAAAATAAAGCAAAGCAGCTGTAATAAATTGAATGCATTACTTAATTAAACATATTTTTTTTTACCTAAAGAAATCATTAAATGATTGTATACAATCATTTTTTCACATAAATCGTCTAGTAGACTTAGTCAATATTTTTAGTTTAAAAGCTTCACAAAACAGGTGAGAAAGTGCATTATAGACTTTCTAATAATTTATGTTAAAAATAACGGATTTGGTTAAGCATGCTTCTTGTTTGGTGCATAATTGAAGATAAAAGATTAATTGTTCCAAAAATTGAAACTGCACGCGAAACAAAGTTCAAGTATCGCTTTTTCCGGGAAAAAGCTCACAGCCTAAAGCTTGCAACAAAGAGAGAGCAGAGACATTTATTTATGTCCCTCTCAAGAGCAGAAGTTGACACTATAATTTTAATTCGCGCCGTCACTGCCAGTGAAATCTTGAATATAGTTATGGGAGCATAAAACTAAACAAAAAATAAATTTCAGTAAAAAAATACTTTTAAGATGTTATGATGAAAAGGCGCATACCATTGTCTACTTCAGAATAATATTTATGAAAATTTATAATAAATTTAATTTTAATTAATTTATTAAACAATTGTTATTATTTTTCAACTTTAAAAATATTTTTAAATATAATAAGATATATAAGAAACATTACGAATTTCATAATTAAAAAAAAATTGATTGAGTATTTTATAAATTAGGTTTTCTAACTGTGAGCACTTGCATCATAAGGTGTAAATATTTTGACAGATTGTACATAGATTCATTATATTTAATTAATAAAGTAAGATTATACTAGAATCACACATAAGAATATTATTACAATCAAGCTTTAAGTTTTGCCAAAAATATTGAATTGGCATTGGCACTACAAGGTTATTTGTGAAACAGGTTTTTGAATATATAAATTTATCACTTTGTAAAAAAATATCTAATAAACTAAATATTATTTTTAACACATAAATTGTCATATATGTATAATTTACAATTTTAAATAAATTTTACACAGATTAATCCGATGTGTTAGTGTTAAGTAACAAAAAACGATCAAAATAGCATCTAACTCTTTCTACTAATTTATCGCTGCCAATTCGTAAAACATCGATAGCTTGATTTGTGTGAAAAGCATTCAGCAGCTGAATTTTTACACATAAACAAATCAATCATTGCAATGAAACAGCACGAACAGTATTGCACTATTAAGCAGTCGATAGAACAATAGAAGTTCGGCGAAAAACGAAATGGGGCAAAACATGATAAATAAATCAGAGAATTGCATCAAACGAGGAGATAGAAACTACCTAATCGCTCGGAATGGGAGAAATATACAGATACACCCTCTGAATTCAGTAAGAACTCCCTGCCTTTCTTTGCGCTCGACAGGTTCCTGGTTTATATGGCTATGGTTTCTGACATTGTATTGAATTTTTCGTATTTTATTACATAGCAAAGGTTTTCACCAAGCGATATAATAATATTTTGTGATATTTCTATATTGAAGTTGATTGAAGGTGTATTTAGCTAATAGGTAAAATACCATTACAAACAAACTTTCTCTGGAATTCTAATTGTACAGTAATGACTTCTCACACTGTATTAAATTTTTCATATTGCATTACATGGCAAAAAGTTTATTCTTGTATTTTCTGTAATTTTTATCAAAAATAAATTATGTTATCATATTCTTCACCGACTCTATGATTACGGATTTTAAAAATAACAAACATTACTTTGAAATGGATAAATATTTGAAAAACATTTAAGGTAGATATTGAATAACAACTGATTGAAATGACTCATTGATTTATTTACTGTGGAATTTTTAAGCTGTGTAAAATGTCCTGAATGCATGTTTCAAATTTACCATAAAAATTAAATCGTATAAAAATATTTAAAATATAATATTTCTATTAACATACTATACGGTATTGTTTTTCAAATATTTCAGACCTACATTTGAACATTTTTTCCTGTATTAAACTCCAAACTACAGTGATTCTTTAAATTATAATCGTGAATGAAATTGTTTTTTTTTTTCTACCACCCAAACGCCTGAGTGACTAGTAAACACTGTATAACTGAGATTTACAATATTTGGGTGATAAAAAAATGTACCAGAACCATTCTTAAAAAATAACCATGTATTTCAAAAGAATACGTAACAATGAAACGTGATGAACTTGGGTATGCAAATATGACTGAAGATTCACAACGAATGGTAAACCAGTACTTCCGAAAAGCATAAATAAAAGGAAATTAGGCAGTAGTGTTTGATTCATAGACTCCTCAGAGCTTTATGCTTAATTCTTCGGATAAAGCTCTCGAAAGGCTTTCCTTGAAAAATTGTGCGGAAATGGTTTTTCCGGCACCAAGAGAATCGCTCCACTAGGCACCGTCAAATGAAAAGAATGAACAGAATTATTTTATTAAACCCCCCATTTTTTCATCGGGAGGAATCTTGTTTCCGTCTGGGTTACAAAAGATCCCCTCTTCTTCCGGTTTTAATACCTGCTCGTAAATCATCAAAGCTCACAATAAAGATATAGCGTATATTTTTGTACTAAGATACAGGTGTCAAGGATATTTTTTTTATATTTAAAATACTTCTCAAAAATATGTTTCATAAATAGTAAAATTATACAAAACTCAGTTATTATAATATAACAAATAGAGAATATATATATTTGTTTTATGGTTCGTCTGCTTTAAAGTTTATTTCTAAACGAGAAATATCACATATGAGATAATCTGAACAATGATATCTCACAACTTTTATGTAGAAGAAACTACAAATATCTCCATATTGTTACTTGTCTATTAAACTCAGAGACATTACCAAAAAATTTAAAAGTTTTTTAAATGTACGTTTTAATAATTTATATCAACAGTAACTAAATTAAAAAGGCATTGCTCAATTTGGATTTATACTTAAATAATTAGCAAGAAGCAAATTTACGATAAATTTGTTTGAATATTATAGAAAATTTGAAACTGTTGAAATTTAAAACTTCTGTCTTTCGTAGGTTTGACAAAGACGAAAGTCCTTTTTATATTTAAAAAATCGTGATTTTCTAGTCATTTAAGTATAATTTTAACCACAATACGATATAAAGCGTTGATAGTTTTAATTTATATGCTTTGATTGTATTATTGAGTATCTAGTGATTTAATTTAATGCAAAATGTGAACAGAGAAAATTAATATAAATTCAACAAAATAATACGCTAAATTGAATTCATTAGCTTAAGCCTCATAAATTTGTAACGTAACCGATTGCATTTTCGCAGCATATCGCGTTTATCATCCCTCCCTGGGGTCGCGGGCCCGGGATAAGCACCCCTGCTGCTTCGGCGACCCCTTCAGAACGACTTCCGGTTGCCCTGTTTAATTGTCCATGAATGAAGCTGAATTTCGGCCGGCCCAGTGTACTTCAGCCCGGTTATGAATATAAACGTACAGAATCTTTTCTTGCATTTTTGATGGGCGCCGACCCCCGTCACTTGAGAAATAAATGGATTGAAATTCAGTGAGATTTTATTGAAATAAATATTCATTTATTTCATGCTTAAAAATACTTTTTACACTGTAGCAAAATTAGGTTTTAAATTGACTTTTAGATGTCTTACATACATTATCGCATTCAAAATTGCAATTGGATTATATAAGATAATAAAGGGTATTTTATTATCAAAGCATGATTATTCAAGAATAAATTGTGTAATTTTTCAATTTTTCGAAATTTCTAGTATCAATCTATGTAACAAAAAACAAAGAGATTGAATTATTAGCTTTAAAAATCATAGCTGGCACATTGTGTAGTAGCAAACATGCATGTTGTTATTTTTTTACAAATTATTTTATTAAATCATCCAGTTTCTTATATAACCATATAAGAAAAAATACTTTGAAAAAACTTAGTTACTTCACAAATTTAAGATTATTTCAATGCTAAAAAATCATTTGTACTATTTGTACTTAATTTATAAAAATAAAATGGATATATCAAAAAAGTTACCCATTTTTTGATTTGCTACAAAATATTTTCTTACTACACAATGAACCATCATAACAAAAAACAATTCTACATGATACTTATAAAACATTATAAACTGAGTGGTAAGCCATTGAACTTAATAAATTATTTTTGTGTTTTTAAAAACATCAACGCTGTTATAGCAACAAAATGGTTTTCTTAATTGGGTGTGAACGATATACAAAAATTATTGCTTAGAAAAAGCAAAAACTATTTTTTAAGCAGTGTCGATAGAGAGCTTTGGTCCCAAAGCTCCGTTTTATAAACTAACTCTCTTTATGCCTTTAAAGTGATTCACGATTTTAAACAACGCTTTAGATGGTATCCGCTAAAGGTTGGTTCTTTTAAAGCGAACTATGCCCTGTTTTAAGAAAAATGCAATATATACAAAAATTCACTCTTTTGGTAGAAGAAAAAGCTTTGAACATCTTCAAAAATACATGCACAGTGTACAAAAAACCAATATGTATTTTATTTAAGAACACAAAAAATAAAATTATTTGTAAAGCTGTTACGACTCCTAAAGTTAAATATGAACTATGTAAAATATGTTTTTTTTTTAATTAGTTAAAGTAACTAGTATTTATAATTTTTTTAAATAGAATTTAACAAAATGGAAGCGTAATTATCTGCTGTGTATTTTGTGTTGTGACTTTTAACTTTGATCCAAATTTTCTATTTACCAAACCGAAAACATCATTCTATTTTCTTTTCAAATATATTTCACAGAAAATATAAATTAAAACACAAAAAATGTTCAATAAAAATATGTATTTTCTGCTAACGCTGCCGTGTTTGTCACGATAATGAACTCTTTTGTGCTACAAAGACTGAGATAATGTCCAGGTGGTTACTCGATTGCGGAATAAAAAACACAAAAGAAAAATACAGCCGACGGTCTATAAAATATCGGAGGCGGGTCGATAGGCAATATATCGAAGGCTTACCAATGCGTAAAATGCTTATTAGTCGCTACAAGTGTCACGAGGGAAGCAATCAGCCCCTAACAAAGAAAATGATGGATAACCATAAAGGCAAAGAGCGCTGGAATAACAAAGACCGAACATTTAGATTTCCGATACTCGCTTCCCTTTCGCTGCGAATAAATTAGCCTCTAGCGGTGGGAAACTTCTCTTGGCAGGAGACGTCGCTTTTGGAAAGAGATTTAGATGTAGACGCCGCATGGAAGTTAACATGTTGTATGTGATAATGAACAAAAGTATGTGAATTATTCTCCCGGTTTGCTTATCATTAAGGGTGAAGGTTCGTAGGAATATTTTGCAAAGCTTTCTTGAAAATTTCTTCGATTAAATTTTTGATAGCTTAAGTTATTTTCACAATCAAAATGATCTTTTTTAAAATAAAATAATACTATTATAATATATATTTTCAATATTTGAAAAAATGCACTTAATCATTATCAATCAATAAAATCTGTATGTATAGGCAAAATCGTACTTACTGTGAGACGGTCTTCACAAAAATCAATGATATAAAAATAATACTAAGTTTAAAGTTAAAACATTTTATTGATGTTGATTTCTTTGAGACTCAAGATTGTTTTTCGTCATATTCATTTCACATTAATGTATGTTAAAATATACTTTTTTTGCCCTCGGTTTCATTTCTCTTTAGTGATATTTTCTAACGATCTAATCTCAATGAGTTAAAAAAAATATTGATTGCAGTCAATAATATGGCAAAGAATATATGTGAAATATTCTTGAGCATATGTTTGTGTAGTTAAAATAATGCAGTTTTCATGTTTTTAAATACATCAAATAATAAAACTAGAGAACTGTTCCTTGTGCGCAAAAAAATATAGCGTTTAAAAATAAATAGAAGCACGCTCGTCTACAGAATGGGCAATGTATTTTCAATGGGATTGTGGGAATCCAGAGAGTTTAAAAATGCATGGCTCTCAAGGCTCTGGCAAGTCGAACGTAAACCAAGCGAGTGTCTGGAAGAAGCAAACCTCAGGGCCGCACCCACTAATAGGGTGGGACATCGGCGTGTGTCCAAGGGTGGGCGCGGGGCGAAGGCTGAATAATGAATGACGTGTAACTTTCTGGTCGGAGAATCTACGAAATCCTTTACTGGGAAAAACAAAGCGTTAAAAATAGTTTCATGACTAAGTTTTTCAAATCGTTGATATGAAGATATTTAAGAGTTTATTGTTTCAGTCGATTTCAGCAAACAGAACTATTTTAGGTCAATGCTGAAGATTGAACATTATTTTCTCTCATACCTTTAAAAGTTTTATAAATACTGCGAAATCAATTCAAAAGCAAAATAAATTGAAAAAACATAAACTTTTGTATCATCTATAAGTAAAAAAATACCATATAAAATAATCATATCATTAAGGGAAAATTTAATCAATATTTTGTTGGTCGCTGCGGTATTTTTTAATTAAAAACATAAACTAAAAAAAAAATTACATAAATGAAAAATTAAATTTAAAAAAAAAGGATTAAGAACAGATAAAATACTACATAAATAACATTGTAAATCGAAAACATAAAATTGATGATTTGTTTATAATATCATAATTATCATAAAAAATGAAACGAAAATATAAAAAAACCAGCGCGTAATGCTTCAAAAGAGACAAGAAATATGCGGAGCATTTATAAAAGCTCTAATTATTCGATCGAGGATATTGTAGAGCCGCAGGAAAAATATAAAAAAGAATCAAACGGCTGGGGGTCTTGCGTATTACAAATTGTCGCAATTGGGTTAGCGTCCGTTATGTCTGTCGAGCCGCTGGGCCCGGAGGCCTCGAGACATGCGCGCGCACCCCCTGGAAGGGACCGGATATGGAATGAATAAGGGGTGGAACGCCGGAAGCGGACCCTCCCCTGGACACGGGAAGGAATCTCGGGTAAAGACCGATTTGCGATAAAAACGCAAACGGGTCGCGGTGAGAGGGCGGTCGAGGAAATTCAGATATTTAATTAATTAACTGTACTGTTTAAATTGAATGAGTTGTGATTTCAATGGTAATTGGTATCTTCTTGTTTAAAATGTTTTATTTTCATTAAACGGTTTGTAATTGTGATAGCTTTACAGTAATTATAAAATTGAAAGTGATTATACGTATAATCGCATATATATTACTATGTAAAACTGAACTAATAAATTTCCTCGTGTCTTTATTGAAATATATAATAATCTTTAGGACAACATTCAAACAAATTTTCAATCATAACGATAATCCACAATCTTTCCGTACTGTTTAAAAACCTTTTTTTTTTGTTTGTTTTCAATTTTATGAACAAATATAGAAATATAATAACACACATAAATTGCTTGTAATGAATACTGTGGAACAAACTAAATTTAATATATAACAAACAAATATAAACTGAACGCAAAACACCCAAAACAAACCAATGAGATCGTAAACGAGTGTATATGTTCAGTACACAAAGCATCGTTAGTTATTTGGGAACCACAATAGAAACGTAACAATATTATAATACATCTTCGTCATATACGGCAGGGGTGGCTGGCTTTTATGTACATAAGATCTACTGTTTATCTTAAAAATGTGTAGCGATCGACTTGTTGTTATAGGCGTAGTCTAAGTAGACAGAGGGAGGTGTGAAACACATACTATGTCTATACACTGTGTTTCAGTGCGGGGTGCACCCTCGCGAGCTATAAGTATATAAGCAAAGTATATATTCAAACCTACGAGAATTTTGTTTAAAATGAAAAAAGAAAAAGGCTCTATTAACCATGAAATATATGGTTTATACATGACAAGCAATTGACTTCGCGATTAACTCACTGGCCACCCATGATACACAAGACCGCAGTAGAAGTAGATAACCAAGCATCGTTAGCTATTTGGTAACCAAGATTGAAACATAACAATATTATAATACGTCAACGACGTATATACGGGATCGTAGTGGAGAGGTCGCGGTTCACGAAGAGCAGCCCTTAAGAGTGCCGCTACAGCCTCCGTGGAGCGGCGGTGACAGGCGCCCCCGGAAGTTCATTACTCGCAAGCTCCGGGAGCGGTCGGCTTATTGGAAGGCGCAGGTTTATTGCTCGCTTTATTTAGTGAGCCGAACTTCACGCACAGCTGTGATAAAAGCTCTCGGCGAAAGTGAAATATTTTTCAGTAATTTTTGGAAAAAAGGAGCTTTGTATGTTTTTTGTGATATAATGAAATATTTTTGAGATATTCAATATTTTTGACAGAGAATACTTGGTGGAATTCCATTTAAATATTTTTGAATAAAATACTTGAGTGATTTTCCACATTTTTATTTTTATTAGTGACCGGTTTCGCCAACCCTTCACGTTGCCATATTATCAAACAGAGTCTACAGAACTAATAAAAACAAAAATGTGGAAAATCACTCAAGTATTTTATTCAAAAATATTGAAATATTTTTGATATATTTTGAAAATCATACTTTTTTAAATATATATTTCGCTCCATGACTTGTACTGTGTATTATAATCGAAAATGTATAAATTCACATATGTGTCAATTTTTTATTAAAGTTTTCAAATGCTGGAACCGTTTATGCCTTAAAAATTTATTTAGTATTTTATGATCAAAAGTATAATTTAAGTTATTGGCTGATCACATGTTATAGCTGAAATCATGAAATTTAAATACATAATGTTTTTACAAAATACCAGTTTATTTATTTATTATAACGTCTACACGATATGAAATGTGAAATATTAAAAATTTTGAATTGATAATTTTTTTTATCGATATACCAAGAAAAATACATTTTGGATTGATTGTCATTTCATTTTATTCCTGACGCAATAAAACGTTTTTTAATAATTGAGAATCGAAATAGTCTAAATATAATACAAAATTTATGAGTTCGAAATTATTAAAAATAAATTGCCATATTTCTACGATTAATCAAGAAAACAGAGAATCTGTACGCTAATTTAATGAATAAATTAATAAATTCAGCACTAAACTGTTTGAAAAATAATTTAATTATGAAAAATCCTAATTGAAATTCACAGAAGGTTTCATAATAATTAAAAGGCTCGGTATGCAGAATATAAATGAGAGTTTACTTTATATAATTAACCATTTAAACATTACGCTACATATCTGAGACGAAGAAAAGCAAAAGATATTAATTGAAAACGCAGACGAACAAAAAAAAAGCAATGAAAAAAATATTTGATATCAGCAGCTCCTCTGCACAGTGAAAATACACGTATATAAAACGTGTTTATTTCCACTGTTTCGGTATCTTTTTTTGTTCACATCCGTTGATCAGACATGTGGACGGGCATTGGATTGTTCGTGGTATTCTTTTATTCCACAGGCGTACTAGAAATCCGGCTTCTCGCTCGAGAACGACTACTGAGAATTCAGCAACAAGCTGAGATAAAGGATCGCCCATCTTCAACTCAACGAGTCGTTAATGCGAGCCTTTATCGGCTAACCTTTGACACGAGATACAGTGCAGAATCGCTCGCAGACGAGCGACGAAAAATATGACATTCCGCGGACGAGGGGTGTGTTTCGCATTCCGCGACCCCTGGAAGCCCGCCCGAAACATTAACCGTGTTATCAGGAGAACACGGGGTGGTTGAGGCTGAGGGATGGAATAAATATTAACACCGCGAGGAGGGCAGTTAAAGCCGGGCGTGCTAGCCTCTGGACGTACGGCGTTATTTATAGCCACTGTCCGGCTTTGCGCTTTCGGTGGCTGCGCGAGTCTTCTTGTAAATAAGCATTAAATATAAACATACTCGTATATCGCCCTGGAGTGCTCATAAAGCGTAAAGATCATCAGGTGTTAATTTAGTATCTGGATACGTGTTTTTGATTGAATTCACCATAGTAATACACAGTTTACAATATACAATACGATCGAACTAAATTTATATTGTACACTTTTAATACACATTAATTAACAACGCAAAATGTTACATTTCAATGTAAACACTTTACACAATGCGCTAAGATATATATATATATTTGAATGAGACTTTGTTAAGGCATTAAAGATACAATTACATCTTGGAATACTTGCTTGTTAATATGAAGTCAGAAGGTCATATATTGATAATCAAAAAATGCATTCAGTCATCAATTATCATAAAGACTTATATTCTTACTTTTATCATTTGAAATATATTTGGGTTAAAAAAGAATTAAATTTATAGCTCAATTTCATATACTAACACAAATTTAAATTCACTCACTTATACTGGTTTTATATGGAATTAAAACAATATTGTTGATGGTAACTAATGTCAAAAACTCACACCTGTACAAAATGAGAGTTGTTTTTTTAATCGAAAAGTTGTGAATCAGAGTTTCTTTGAATACTAAAAAAAAATACGTTTAATAAATTTCACAGGCAGATCCTATTGTTCAAGATATGATAAAAATCTACTAACATAATTTATAGCACCGGACACCTTGACGCAGCGCGTACCTGCGAAAAAAAAAGGTGAAATTTGCAACGGGGTGAAATTTATAACCGCCGTAAAGACAGTATCGCGAGAATGGGAATTCGCGTTACTTACCTGTACAAAAATTGTCATGACTCATTCGCGTAATAAGAGGCAGGCAAGAGTAAATAGGCGCTATCTCTCAGTCGAGGCGAAGAGCGGCCGAGATTTGAGAACTTGCTTCCTCCGTTCGTTCACTTTTATCTCAATTTTGCGTGTGATATATTTTATAAAAAAAAAAACTTATATGGGTAGTAAAAGATTTATCGCGACGTTAAAATTTTATTTACGACAATATCGCTCGGTCGTACACTTTTGGAATTTAAACGAATAAAAGAAATCAATAGGTCCGTAGATATGTATGCAGAGATTTTTTGTTATTTATTTATTAAAAATTATATTTTATATATTTGTAGTTATACTCTTCTCCAGGAATGATTCCGTAAGTATGTTCTCAGTTCTATTAGTTTTTATGTTAGTCAATTTTTTTATATAATATTTTATGTAAGTGAACACTACAAATAGAAAATACCGAAAAATATTTGAGCATCTTTAAAATAGCGTGGTCCAACCAAAGATTGTTTTTATCCCGAATGATGTTTTTTCTCAATTCAATTTATTTGTAAAGGTGTCAACTAATTGGTTTCCAGGAAATATGCTTCTGATTTGATAATATAATTTTTATATGTTGCGTAATTATTTCAGTTTCATCTCATACCACGTCGACACTAGCCTCAAAAAAGGTGATATTTTATGCGGTATTTACAGAGTCAATCTATATTTTAATTATGCATGATATTATATAATGCGTAGTAAATTTACATGAGCCTAATTATGTGCAGGCATTAACTGATGCCGTATCTAGTGTGACTTGTGAATGATCCGTACAATCAGATGAGTGATTGCTTTATGTCCCAAATGATTACTTGTAATTGTACGAGGGAATATCCCATAAACAACAAAGTAACGATAACATACATTAAATATTTGATTATAATTGATAATACAGTTTATATAATTTGTGATAAAGCAGAACACAGCCTTGAAATTGTGCTGGTGATATTTTTATATCCATGTTTTAATGAGGCAATTAAAAAAAAATAAAATTGATGCAAATTTTATAGCATTGTGGACTAACAGGCTTGCTTTCTGTCCATGAAGCCCCAGTTCAGTTCTACAAATAATCATTTTAAAAATCTTCTCTAGATAATTCTTAAATGAACATGATCGTATTCAAGATGATTCCATTTTGAAAAAAAAAATATTATTATTGTTTCAAGAGTCGTTTGCAAATAGCAAAAAATTACCTCCTAAGTTATGGTAATGTGTATTTTTAATAAATTAAATTTGAATATAAACATTGATATATTAAATCAAAGAATAGCTTTCGCTGCGCATCTGAAGCTATTATCACCAGCAAACTTAGCAGCTCAATTGAAATCCAATTAACACCTGCAAAGTTCAGCGAATACGTGGAGATTTAGTTTAACAAATCAGTCTCAGCAAGTTTTATCAAACTATGAGATTACCCAAGCGTGATGCACAAAGCCGGTTTTCGTGGACTGTAAACACACCCATTCCGTGCGACCTCACCCCCAACCCTCCATGGAGTCCGCTGTGAGCAGAGAGGGTGGGTTACAATTACTTCAGCCAAGTGTTCCCTAATTAATAACATATCAACACAGGTACTTGGCGAACTTCTGACTTCCTCGTATGTACGGCTGGTCTGTCGGCATATGTAGAAACACTGTCAGGATCATCCATGCAAGGTTTATATATATATATATATATAAACTATAAAATACTATAAAACTATAAAATATATATATGTAGGCAAAACCGGAATTGCATATTTTATGTTTTATACAATTATATATAATATTGCATAATACACGTGTATTCACGTTCTAATAAACGAATAAGGAACTTTTATTCTGTCGAAGGTTAAACAAATAATAAAAAGTATAGTGTTGTATGTGTAGCCGGCTTAAGACAACTTTACAAAGCCTTTTGGTTTTGTTAGACCATTGAATGAGATCTTGTAATGTTGTGCATATATTATCATCTTAATAATTTTCACTGTCAAATCAAATAAAAATATTATATTTATATATTTTAAAAAATGCATAGTAAGAATTTTAGGTAAGAATAAGTAAATTAGGTAAGAATTTTTTTTTGATAACACACACAGCAAATTTTCAAGCAAATGTGAATTTTCTTTAAATTTAGTTTTAAATATATATGTCGTTAACAAAAAATATAATAAGTTCCTGGAATAAAACAAACATTATTATCCTTCACTGTGACTAAGTCGTGTTTTTTTGCCAAAATAAATATGCGGAAAAATCGGAGTTGGAAAGACAGCTTTATACGGCCTATTTGCTTATGTTAAACAAATGAATGATATACTTAAAGATGGCGGAACTATAAATGTCGCGAGAACAAGACGCCATTGCGGGTGGTACCTCAACGGAGGGCCGGAAAAAATGAATTATGGTTTTTAAAAACAGGAGCAAGCCGCGGCCTAAATATGTACATTGTTAGTAGAAACACGTGTGGCTCGGATCAAATATTTAAACCAGCTTCAAAGTGAGGGTTAAATTCCTGGGTTTTAAAGCGTAGTCCGTGACGCTAAGCGTGGCGTAAGAAGAGAATATTGCGTGTATTTTTATATTTCTTAAAAACAAATTTGCACATTGATTTTGGATTACAAGTTAACCTTTTATTTATTTTATATGACAAGAGGGTTAAATGTATTATTATTATAAAAAAACTTTAATTAGAACCGATTTACTTAAAGTATGAAGGCCCACGCTTGTTTGTTAAATTGTTTAATAATTAATTTTTGAAAGATAATTTACCTGTTTTAAAATGAAAATCTTAAACCGCTTTGCTTGATTGATGAAAATTCATTCGTGTATATATGGCATTATTAAAATAAAAAAACACATTATTTTACATTTTCTTGAGCACCTATTTGTAAAAAGAGAAACAACACGCATTGCTTTATTAAATTTTTGTATTTCAAAAATCAATATTTTTGACAGAGAGTACTTGGTGGAATTCCATTTTAACACTTTAAATAAAATACTTGAGTGATTTTTCCACATATTAATTTTTATTCGTGACAGGATTCGCTAACCTTTCTAGACTCGGTTAGATAATGCCAACGTGAAAGGCTAGCGAAACCGATCACCAATAAAAATTAAAACGTGAAAAAATCTTTCATTCATTTTGTTAAAAATATTTTTATACTTCATCGAATATAAAAGCGCAAATAAAAAAAAAACAATTTATGCGTTGAAAAAATTGGAATACAATAAAAATCAACCCTTATCGTATCACATTTAAGGGTCTAGGTCCCATAATCAAGTTTTTTTATTATTTTCTCATACCTATTGCAAAAAATCGACCATACCAATCAAAAAAATTTAAATCCAAAAAATTAGATACATCTCTTCTTACAAAACAAAGACTTTTTTATTTCTTATAAATTTACTTTTAATATGATAAAAATGTGTTTTTCCGATTGAAGTGTTTGAATTTGGAGTTTTGCTATGTACCTGTAACAAGAATCTTAAACATTTAAGAGTCCTTTTTTCAACTGTAAGTAAAAGATTAATTATACACCCTCTCTATAAAATTAATTTAAAAATTAAAAAATCTTTAACAAACTTTGGTTTTAAAAATTCGTCAATTTATCCAATTTTTCAACATTTTCAAGATCTTATTTTACACTGAAAATGGACGTTAATTAAATAATAAAAAAAAGATAAATATAATATATAGTTTTTCAATACTCTGTAAAAAATCAACTTTCGACATAGAAAAATAAAGTGACAATTAAATTATTTAAATGACACGATTTCGCCAGGTAGAGGCAGTCCATTACAATTTGAAGACTGGAAGCAACTGCCTTAAGGGATACACATTACACATTACAATTTTTTTATCCAAAAAAAAGTTTATTACATTTTTTTAAGTGTTTAACTTTTTTCGACGGTGCATTTGCACTTGTTTATGTTTACAGCTAGAGCAAACACCCTCGACTCCCTCATGATCACCGGGCAGGAGGCACTTTGGCTGCGTAGTCACGTGTGGCCACTTCACTCCTGGCTTTACCTCGGCGATTAATACGCCGGCTCGTATGAAGCGGGGGCGGTGTGGTGCCACGTCTCGGGTAAACAGACTAACGACGGCGCAGTTGTAAACTTTAAATGATCAAAATATATAATGACGTCACGGCGGAGCTCGCGGCACGGCGACGACCCGCACAATGGTTGTGGCCCAACTTCATAACGATGTCATATTTTGGAAATTTATGCTTCGCGGTTGTTTTGCTGTGTTCGCCATGTTTGTTTATTTCGGAAGCGGAGACACACGGTTGTAGGAGGTTTTCAAAATAATAGAGTATCCGGCAAGGCTAAACTGAGTTTTTGAAACATAAACCACATTATTATCGAAGTTCAAGGGTTAGTACACCGGTCATGTAAACCAGGGGATGTGGGTTCAAATCCCACAGAAATCACGATGATATTTTTCTGAGAGTTTCTTTAAAACATCTTCAACGTATGAACTAATGTGCCTAATCATATTAGTAATATTATCGAAGTCTCACAAAAAACAGATTTTGAATTAAATCATGATATTTTCATTGGTTTTTGACATGAATTTAGACAGTTTATTTTTGATCGAGATGTCCCCAGTTCGATGTACTTTCTGATAAGTGTATCCCAGGTATAGTAATACCCCGCTTTACGCGACCCCGGTTATGCGCGGTTTCGCTATAACGCGAATTTCACATTTCACGTTAAAATGCCTCGCATTACGCGAATTTCTTGTTTTAAGAATGTGTATGAACATAATGTAGTGATTGACTTCTTTTATCAATTAAAAACAGCGTTGGGTGTTATGAACGTATTTTACAAGAACGTAAAAGAAACGCTACCCAAAAGATAATAGATGTATTTCTCAGTAAAAATAACATGTAATACTGCATAAAGTGTTCTTAGAATTAAAGTGGTCGATTTAAATGATTCGTATTTTATTGTATTAAGTAATGATTATGTATGTATGTTTAATCGTAAGCCCCGATATGCGCGAATTTCACTTAACGCGATTTTTTTCCGGAACGTATCCTTCGCGTAAAGCGGGGTATTACTGTAATTTAGCTCACACCTATTAAATTGCATGTGTAAGTCAATTTTTAAAAAATATACATTATTGTAATAATTTACGTTTCATGTGTGAATGAATAACTTACTAGCATTATATCTGATCTAACATTAAAAAACATATAAAAACTCCTTTCGTGTTTCTACATCAAACACAAAATAATCGGTATTAAATTACATTCAAAACGACACGCTAGAGTACTTAGTTAATGACCAATTAGCCTTCGACAAGAATCCGCTTTTATATCCTGTTTGAAACTTTGAACACATAAAAAAGGATCATTACTGCAAAAACACCCATCACAGGACTCAATAACTAGTAATTGGAAACGTCCCCATTGGACATGATACCACTCTGACACGGACACTGCAGTTCATATATTCAATGAAGTATTCAAGTGAAAAAATATCTATACATTAACTATAGAAAATCAAACTAATTGTAATGAAATACTTTTATGTCATGATCGAAAAAAATATACAGCGATTTTAACAACAATGCAAATAATATCGTAACTATAATTTAAAAATGATTATATATAGAGGTTAAATACGGCTGTTTGCAAAACCGGAATTACATATTTTATGTTTTATACAATTATATATAATATAGCATAATATACGTGAATTCTGTCGAAGCTTGAAAAAATAATAAAAAATACATGAAAAAAATTGTACACAATTTTTTACTGCTGTTAGATTTCTATGTATAATGGGAAAATTTATATACAAGTTGCTTCCTCTTTTTTGAAAAGCTAAACAATACCTTAAAAATATATTTAAGTAACGTTAGTTTTATAGAGCAAAATGTTGTGAAATATTTTATAGCACGAATACAATTTAAATAGAAACTACGCCGTCCAACTCTGTAGGCATGTAAAACATTGGGATTGTCCGGCAAACAACTTATCCGCAACAACGGACCGCGGCGGCTGCAGTCGCATGTATAAGAAAGTTGGTCTAAGCCAGCAATAATCTGCATAACAAGAGTGCATCTGCACTGGCCGGGATGCGCCAGGTCTGCGCGGAAATGCATAATATTCCCATACAAACGCAGTAAAAACAACAACGATGCAAGTTTTAGAATTTTCGAATGAATGTCGAAATGTAAATTTTTGAAAGCAACGCAAATAGGCATCTTGACTTTTATTTAAGAATTATATGAAAAATTTGCTTTGCTTACTGTTGAAAAATGAAATAATGTACATTTAAGGATGAAATATTTAAAATACCAAAGCATTGTTTCTTTGTTATATTTACAAGCAAATATCAGATATACTTCGTGAATTTAATACCTTTTATGCAATAAGAATATAAAAATCTTTACATAAAAACTTCGGTATTTTTAAAAGTTTTGTTTTACACGCGACAAAGCAAATTTCAGGCCGCGACAAATTGACAACAAGCGCAAATAGTTTTCTTATGTAATATTTTTCAATCAGTAGTTTTTCAACATGCCTGGTAATCGTGGTAGGGTTATGCTTATCATACTTACGTTTGAATAAACGTTAACATACAAATTGAGGCCTTATTGTACAAATTATTAAGCTAAGCTCAATTCAATACTATTTTGTTAAAAAAAAAGTTTTTTTTTGATTATGTAAGCTCGTGTATATTTAGTGAGCAAACTGGACTTTATTTTTGACTCATTGTTTACTCATTTTTCCCGCCTAACATAATATTGTAATAAAAGAAACTCTCAGAAAAATATCATCGTGATTTGTGTGGGATCCCACACAAATCACGATGATATTTTTCTGAGAGTTTCTTTAAATCATCTTCTATGTATGAACTAATGTGCCTAATCATATTAGTACCCGTAATGGGTAATAAATACGCATCTGATTGACGTTTAATCAAAAAATCGACATATGTATAATATTGTAACTTAAGAAATGTATGTTTACTACCACCTAAGTCACACATTGCAAGCCCCGAAACCTGCGCGCAGGAAGACCTATTGTAAATCTAAAAAATGAGAATAAAATAATCTTGTAATTTTATTTTATTTTTGTATACTGCTAAAAAAAAACACCCCAGTCAAGAAGAAAATGGGGATAAACTAGCAAAAAAAATTCATAGCTGTAATACAAAAAAAAAATGTGATTGCGTAATTTTAATTTTTTTTTTTTAAATCAAACGTAATGCCTGTGGATGCAGAGATTACATTAAGCACGGGCAGAGTTACATTACTGCAATTCTAACCTTTACTCTTTATTATGCATTTAGGCGCATCCTTCCCGGCGCAGTGCGCAGCGGCTGCATTAAACAATACACCGCTCCATTCAGGGAGCGCAGTCATGCGTTGCCGAGCTGCCTAGCCGCAGCGGCCAGGGGCTCTTATCGGGGGGCCGCGGCCCGCAGCGGCGGACAACTTGCACGCGCGCTGCATGTTTACGTCACCACCAGAACCATTGTTTTCCTTGCACATTCGAGAAAGTATATTCTATATATATATATATATATCATATTTGTCATAAAACCTTTCGAAATATTTTTTTATTTAAAATTTTGCGTTGTTTTATTTATGGTTTCTTATAAGCATAAACTTCCCCGCTCTTCGCATTATGTTCCTCGTGCATAGCTGCCATTCTGTACCCTGAGCGTGTGTAAAGGATCTCGGACTTGGAATAATTGTGGAGGGATGTGCTCTGGATCTACCTTGTCGAGGTGGTATTGTTTCTGTAGCTTTCTGCTGAAGGAGTATCAGATCTAAACGCCAAATCCTTGTAAGGAAAGGGTTATATAATAATGATATTGGGCAGCAACAATACACAGACTTTCTCTTCCAATATAAAACTACAATGTAGAAGCACCTGGCGACCCACTAAACTATTTTCCTCTTAGAGAACCATGAACACTAATACAGCATAAATTCATGGTCGCCAACCTCCTCTGAGAAGAGGCACCTGATGAAGAATAATAACAAAATGACTATCAACGCACCTTTCCAAAATCTTCATATAAATCATCAAATTTATATAGTAGTTGATGCATGATATTTAAGTTCCACGCTTGTTTTAATAGTCTCACAATCATCCTGTGATGAAAAATATTTTGGATGATAAATCAAGTACAGATAAAATGTATTTATTTTATTCAGAACACTTGCTTGTGTAAATGTGTAGTTTAAATAAGTTAATTTAGTAGAAATACATCATCATCGATTGCACGCATCGTTTAATAAATAATTTTTAAATGTAATTAAAAAAATTAAAAAATGTAAATTCTTATTTACACTACGCGGACTTCGGTTTAATAAATTCAGCCGATGGGGGAGTATTGTGTGGTACAGTCCGAATAATAAATTCCATCCATAGTTTCGACAATCAAAGAAACACGTAATCATCATTACGGCCGGCCATTTGCAATCGCGTGCCGCCATCTTGGCAAGCACAGGCCAGTTAGAGTGCAGTGTGTCTGGACGGGATTGCCCCAAGAGTTGTAACGTTCGCTTCCATTATACAGCGTGCTAAGTTCGTCATGGAAAAATAAATAACGATGATTTATCAAAGCGTCAGAATGACGGCTGACATACTGAAGGGTTGGGATTTATACGTGTAAAATAAAATGTAATACCCCTACTATTTTAATATATAAAGCTTAATCAATGAACATAAAGAAAACAATACGCCATGGATACATTTATAAATATATTTATTTTAATTATTTCCTGATTTTGTCAATTTATGTAGAGTTTAAAAGCGTGATGAATGTAATAAAATATCAACAGCATACTGATAGAAATTAGTTTGCTGTTGGTTAGCAGTAAAGAAACGGTTGATTTTTTTATGACTTAAAAAAATCGAGGAATATAAATTAAGACAAAGCATGTTGAGTTTGACGTTCCTGACTCATTTGACTGACCTGACTTAATAACCATTTAAATAACATTTTGTCACTTACTCATTTAACGAAACCTCATTTTACTTGAAGTTAAGTGTGGAAACACTAAAAAATTTGTTAAAATTTAATACGGTCATTTTGTCAAATATATCAAATACAATGTTTAGATTATATACTGCAAAGTAATATACTATTGTATATTTTTAAAAATAATAATGTTTTTTGTTAAATATCTTCTAGAAAACACCATGTGTTGTCGTAATGCAACAACCTAATAAACGAATAAAGTGATGAGCCTCACGCGATACAGCCGAGGGCTCATCAAAGATCGTTCAACTAGTGCCTGTAGTCTCATTCCCCTCATTTCTTCCAATGCTAGACATCGGGCCACTCGCCTGTCTTCTCGTATTAAGAGATAAGTTTGTGGAAATATGTAGATATGTACGTTGAAAAAAGCGAAAAAAAAAATCATTATTATTTACCTATTATTAAAACATTATTTTCACGTTCTGTTTGATCTAACAAAAAAAACACAGCTATATAATTCGTATGAAATAAATAACGGGTTTTCGTCAAATATATAAATATTTTGTACATATTATAAAAAAATACTGATAGTGAAAACGTGAAGCTGCTATAGTAGAGATGACCGGATGGTTCGGAAAACAGATGGCGGACTTGGTGATTATTTCAAGCAAGGCAGTTTGCCTTCATGGGGTGTTTGGAAACATTTAGAAGTTCGAGAGCTTCTTTTATTTCATTGTTTTTAAAGGCACACTTTACTTCAATCGTGCAAAACAGTAGATATGTTGATATATATTTAAAAAAACACTAACTTAAAATGCGTTCAGATACCAAAAACTTATTTACTTATTAAACGATAACTCTGCGTTGCATCATTTAGAAAAAAAAACTGAATGAACTTTACGAAACCCTTAATCTGGCTTCGACTAAGGGTGTTAAACTGTAGTAGATTTTAAAAAAATCGTACCCCAACTCATATCTTCCAGCGTGGTCCAGCTCCGTAATCACATCAATTACAAGATTAGGTTGGATTGTGCTAGTGGTAACAGGAAACAGCTGCACTTTTTAAACCAAAGTTTAAGTATACCGGAAACAAACAAGACAGCAGCTCTGACAGCGTGTTGCACGCAAAGACAGAACAGTATCTTATTTCCGTTACGGAAATCAGGGTGAGACATATCAAAGGGGTGTATCTACTCTTTCTCCTAATGGTATATCTTTAAAGATAAAATTTTACAAAGAAATCCAAGAGTGTACGTTTCAACCACATACAACATCCCATTTTATAGTAAGTAGCATACCTACACAATATCAATTAATATAAACTTACGGCGTTTTGTGTTCTTAAAGTTCGAGTTTTTCTACCTTAGCTCACGTCAGTTACAATTTTGAATGAGTTATTTATTAAAAAAAATACACAAAGTTACTCAAATAAAACGTGATATTATTAAAATGATATTATTTTGTAAGAAAGAAAATGAAAAATTTAGATATAAAAAAAGTTTTAGGAAGATGATCAAACGATAGAGATGATTAATTTAATAATTTTTGTTTTGTTTAATTCAAAAATATTAAAAATATGTGAGCTCGTTTATTGCACACTGCCCCAACTTGTATGCTTAAGCTGTTTGTGATTAATTTGAAAAAAGCTACGGGGAATAAAATAGAGTGGTAAATATAATGAATGAGTGCTTACCTGTATAAAAACAAAGGACTATGAAAGGGGTTTTCCTAATTTTATACGCACGATCCGATTGAAGGGAAGAAAGGAGATTATGGTGGAGCGGATAATAATTGAACGCTTCATGAATAAAATAAGGGGATGAACAGTAACTACCTACTTATTAGAATGCTAAGTAGATTTATTATTACTTTGGGGAAAAAAGTGTTATATACATTTAAAAATTGAATTATTTTTTTGCACTCACTATATATATTTTAACAGGTTAAATGAAGAGTTTAATTTTTTGGAATAAGCAAAGATATAACCATAATAATATCATTCTATCATTTATAAATCTACCTTCGTGATACATAAAAACATAACACATAAATTAAAGTGTTTTTTTATACAAACGAGAGTTAAAAGCCATTTGAGTTAAATATAATAAAATTTGCTAGTTTCACTATAATAAAAAAAAATTAAAAACGTTTAAAATGTATTATAAATACTGAGGTTTTGTCATATTTAGTTAAAGGTTTTTTAAGTTTTGTCTTATTCGTTCAAAAATAACGGAAAAAAAATCATAAAAATCTCAAATCTACATTTAACAAGAGAAGAAGACGAATTTGATAACACGATAAAAATAAGTCACTGTCACAATTTTTAAAAAAATATTGTTAAAATTAGGCATTGTATTAAGCTATAAAATATGAGGTTGTTATCTTTATAAAAAAGATAATAAATTTGTTTTCTTTATACGAATACGTGTCGCGTATGCGTTACTTAACGGAGCGCCATATAAAGTTGAATACTTTCCAAATTATGTCGGATATGTCTTTATGACAGTAATAACACCAGGGGGCTCCAACCGACAAATAATACTTCCTTGGGTTATAATTTTTTCTCGGAGAGCTGTGCCACATTTGACGGAGGCACAAAAACACATTCATTTAATTTACTACAAAATAAAACATTTCAAAGCGGTTATTGCGCAAATTTAGACGTATATTATTACACTGTCAGCCACTTCGGGGAGAGACTTCGACCCCCAACAGAAGCCGTCGCTACGGGGAGGGGGAAGAAAATGCAAAACAAATTCTCTGAATAATAAAAAATCCGACGGAGAAAACTTTTGAATGGAAGTAAACGAACCGGAAAAAAATATAAGGGAAAGTTTTGATATAAAAGGTCAGTGGTGCAATCACGCTGGATTCGCGATTGTCGCGTAAAAAATACTTTTCAGATGTCTCCAAGGCGACGTGCCAAACACAATGCACGAAGAAACTATCACATGAATTGAATGATGTATGAATAACAAGTTTTATTAGTATTTTGCGACAAAGTTAATGGTCTCAAAGAAGTCGCGTCCATACGAATATGATTGTTGCTTGAAGCGTGATGATTAAGGATGAAAACTTTGATAATAATATTATATTCTATCGGCCTGGGGTTTCCAAGGCATTGCTTTTGAAGACACGATGTGATCTATATAACAGCTAAAAAAACGGATGAAATGCACCGTTAAATTTTTATAGGGTAAAAACGTATTTAAAGATGCTTTGATTGAGCGGAAGATCGTTCAAAGCAATACTAGAATTTCCATATTTGGTGGCATTGCTTTACCTAGAAGATGTTTTTTATTAAAAAATGTTAACAGATTCCCGTTGAATAACATAAACTTGTCATGATTATTTTGAATGATTATGCACACCGTTCAGAATTTATTTGATTTTCTACACACAAGCAATATTATTGTTTTCATGAGATTCAAAATCTCACTATCTTTAGTGTATATCAATCTAATTGGTTATGCCTTTAAAACATCATAGATCACGTTTATAGAACCAAAATACTTAAGTTAGTTAAATTTTCTTTTTGATTTAGAGAAGATGATTATGAAATCTAATGCATCATGCCACCATGGCTTGTTTGTATTTCCACCAGTATCATATAAAAAATGATTACGGATTCATCTCTTGATTTCACGTGCAAATCAATTTTCTTTGGACCTACTGTTTTTTTTAAATAAAAATAAGTAAAAGAATATTTATATGTCACGTGTATGCATTTTTACTGTACAAGGTGTATTTAAGACGGGATCCGGGGAAGTTCTAGTGGTTTTGCGGCCTTGTAGGCCGCGGCTGTCGTCTGGGTCGCCCTTTCTATGGACCATATTGCTCCCTGGGATCCGCAGTCCCTGCCTCCGCACAATATGAGCATGTTAAGACGATGTCCCGTGCCGTTGACAGGGAGAAATTCTTTACAAAATGGGAACAATGCGATAATAAGGACCACGTGCCGAGATTCTAGTCTCTCTCTTGACGGAAAATATTCCGAGAAAATTATAAAAATGTTAAAAAGAAAACCACGGAAACGGCGCTGTTCGGGACAGAAAATTGTTTCTCGAATACAAAACTTGCTCGAACTAAAGAAACAAATTATTCTACCATAGCTAAATTAATATATTCTGAGCGACTCATTAAATAAGAATAGTGATCATATTGTGTTTTTAGTTGAGTTGTTATAAAAATTATGCATGCACACTGAAATATAATATAATTAAATTTAAAATAATTTCTACAACGGATATTAGTCAAAATACAGTCAACCTCAAACTTTTTTATCGCAAGTGTTTTATGAGGGTTAAAGTGTTTTGTTTACATCGGTCTTGTTTGGTACAAAATTTAATCCATTGTTTCTGAAGAAACATTAATCCTAAAAATATCTGAGTGCTGGGGTGGCGTGATCTCGTGATATTCCTAAATAAACTTAAAGAAATTTAAAATAACGCACCGAGAGTTATTGCCACACCCCGCGGGGGGTGGTTGAAATTTTGAGGAAATACTATACGGGCTGTGAGTATTTCTTTTCAGCACTTTTACAGCGTTGTTGTTTTTCGGGTCGCCTTGCAGGGGTGAAAACAAAGTGATTTACAATCTATCAGAAAGTTTGCGAACATAACAAATTTCACGTTTGGTATATTGTAAATTACCGCCAAAAATTCGGGTATATTGTTGACGACTCTCCAGAAATATACAACTTTGAATTGAAAATACTTCGATGTTTTACCTTCGGTGTTGAATTGTGATGTCGTTTTTGTGCTCTAGAGAGAATCTCAGCTTACCTGTAGAAGAAAGAAATAATATGGTCATTAATATTGTAACAAAAGACTGATTAGGTACAACAACAAAAAATTCTTTGAAAATATTCCGGAAGGAAGACGATTTTCAAGGTAAAAGAGCGAGAAGACTTTCATTAAAATATAATAATAAACCTTATAATTTTTATTATTTCAGCACCATTTAGACTCTTATAATTTTTTATCGGTTTATTTAAAAAAAAAAAATTTTTTTCTTAACGAAATTTTTAAATAGTTTGTTTTGGGAATATGAACCCATTTTCATTCTGAAAGGAATATACTCAAATTAATCTCATAGATTGAACATGCATAAATAAAATGTTAGGGATACATAGGGAAAATATCTTCAAAATAAAGTGATGATGATTTTAATACCTCCAGGTTTTATACTATGGAGATTTGTTTGTTATTCTCTCAAAACAAGATAAACTCTTAAAATATATGAAACTTACTGAACTGAAACAAATAATATCTTTCCAAAGATCCTCTTAATGATTTAAACTACTTTTTTTATTCGACTTTGCGGCTTTTGACTCAAAATGTATGTACTTATTTTAACGTACAAATATTTTTTTATCCCAGAAGCAAACATTGCTCATTTGGAAAAGAAAAAACACATTGTATACAGAGATAAACACAAAAAGACAAACAGGTAAACAAATGTCGTGCATGTTTTAAAAAAACCTTACTTTTTCATAAAAAGAATTCTTGGACTCGAATTGTATGTTATATACTGAAATAAATATATATTTTTAAATATTCTTAGAGCACTCGATTGCTTTATTTGGGTAGTAAAAAGTTTTCACTAATAATTTTACATCAAAAGAGTTTTGCGAATTTTATATATATGTATCATATTTCCGAGCATGTATTTTGTTTGTGAATTGTTTTGAAATTTTTTATATGCATACTAGGGTGTCCCTTATATGTACAAAAAAAATTTTTTTTCAAATTTCGAAATGCATACCCTCTACATTTTTTACTAATGCTATAAGATACTCAAATATAAAATTTCATCTTTCTAGAAAAATTGCAACTAGTGCCGACCGAGCTTCAAAGTTTAGTAAAAAACGTGTTTTGTCTTGATATTTCGGTCTGGTATAAAATCATTATAAATGCAATAAATTAAGTGAATAATAGTAAAAATTCAATTAAATGAACATTAATCTTTAATCAAAAACATAAAGTAATAACAATCAGTCAGGGTAACTTTTTTATAGAGTTGTTTTTTTACAGTCCGGATACAATTTTCTATGTTCCTGGACACAGCGCAGCAAGAACTGTTTTTGTTCTTCTTCAGCCGCGATAAGTCCGTTAAAATCTTGCATCATTTTAACAGCCCTTTCAGCAGTATCATTCACAACCCTCAAATAACTTATTTTTCTTTTAGCTTCCACAAAAGCACTATTATTATTCCAAGAAGATACATCTTCCTTTAGAAAACTGTCGTCGATCTGCAGTCGTGATAAAAATTGTTTGCTCTTTTCCGATACGAAATCATCCAGTGTTTTACAAACATAAGCAAACATCTTGTAGAGTCTTTTTGTCCTTCGCAGTTATTCTGCATTGTGACTGAAGTAAACACATTTTTAAAGAATAGATCGCTCTCGCCATCCAGCGTGCCTGATGCATGGCTTTGGGGGGGGCTTAGTTTTAATTTTTCCTCTGAGTCTCCTCCCAAAAATATTACGCACAGTTCGACCAATTTGCGGTAGTCATCTCTTACATAACTTTTGTCTAATTCTGCCTTATAAAATATTAAAAAAGCTTGAATGTCTGTCTCGGCAACACGTTGTTTTACGAAATTAAGAGATGGTTCAGTGTTACTAGCGTCGATGTTTTTCCAATTTTCTCTGAACTTTTAAAACATTGGAGTATCTGGGCTACTAGTAATTTACTTAATTTTGCTTTCAAAGACAGCTTTTAGGACCAATTCATAAACATGATGACGACAGACGAGCAGCAATTCTCTTCCTAAAGTTTCTCAAAAATAGCACAAGCTCCATTGAAACGGCCAGTATTGAAAGCTGTTGTGTCGCAGCACATTATTTGTACTTTATCGTGAAGGTTCTAGTCAAAGAGAGCTGTTGAGACAGCCTTAGCTTGATGTTTTTCAGAAGAATGTTCTAGTTTTGGCACTGCAAGAAGCTGTTCCTTATCGTCAAACGAAGCAATAACTGGCAAGCGTTCTTCTTTAGAACTTCGTACATCTAACCCGGGTAATAGTTTTCCAATGGAATAGTTTAGCATCCCAATGGACTGTGACTACGTCGGGTACATTACTTCCAAAGAAGTCAGATTTTATTGCTTCTGCCCTTGATTTTCTAGTTTCAGCAGCTAGTGGTTATCTTTGTCTTACAACCCTTTCCTCTTCTTCCAATCGTCGTTGTTTAGATCTATCTTCTTTTTCCGACAATTTTTTATCAACACCACCTAAGCATCCTGGTCGATCTGGCTCTCTCTGTTTCATTAAAAATAATTTATCTTACTCTATTTTCATTCTCTCAAAAGCATCAGCATGTGCAATATCAAACAAATTATCAAGATCAATTTTGAAATTGTTCTCACGGCTCTTGAACGTAACCTGAGTTTTCTTACAATTTTTTTTGCAACTCTCTCCAAACATGATATAAATCAACAAGTTTCTTCACGCAGTTAGGATATGCCCTTGTTGGAATTCTTGCTTTTTCCCAATATATGATGCACTCCCTAATCACAAGATTTGCACTTTCACTAACAATCAGTTTAACCTCGCGAATATTGTAAAATAGGACCGAGGGAATTTGTCGATTAGATGGTAATTTTGCACCATTTATTTGATATCTAGGCAAACCGATAAGGAAATTATTTTGTTTATCACTCCGTAATTCCACCGACATGTTAACGCACTAAACAATGGAGCACTACTAATCTCAAAAATCACGTATGAAATGACAAATAAAACATGCAGTTACAAGTCACAGCGCAGTACTTACGCAACTTGTATGGACAAGTTAAAATCGCAAGTCGGCACGGGTTACCGTTTATAAATCGAACTAATATTTTTTTCTAGACAATATAGGGTTATTACTAAACTTTTAAGAAGGTATGCGTAAAAAAATATTGAACTTGAATTTTAAGGGACACCCTAATGCATACTCTTAAAAATATTATATATTTGCGTGTAAGAATTACAGTATAAATTTAAAATTGTGGTTTTGGCAATTCAGGGACCTAATTGCGTTCATAAAGCAAACAAGGGTGCATCCTAATCACAATTCAGACGGCGGTTTCGAATGGGCAGTTAAAAAGAGGAATAGCCGTAAGATAGGTAATAGCTACCGGGCCGCGGACAAATGCACCCTGAGGGACTATTAAGGGTTGTGTTATTGCTTGCGAGCTGCATATAACGTATGCATCTGGCCGTCTAATGACCAACCCCGTGGTGATTACTGCAGCCCTTGCCGCCATTGCAGGCCGCAGAATTACCTACGGTGATTGCAATGAAAAAAAACCCTTGATTATACATACTTGACGGCCATTATTAATCGGCATACGTTGAACAATGCAACTAATTGGTTTAATCACACAATGAAATATTCGATGCAGCTACAGCTACGACGTTGACTTCCGTTTTGTTGAACATAAAAAGCAATCAACAAAAAAATATAACCAAACAAGAAGCACTCCAGTGGAATTTATCGAGGACGTATAATTTTTAAAGAGTATGGCACTATCGTTTACGTGGCACTTTAGATTAGTAAAAAAATCAATATACACTTCAAGGGAATGTTCTTTGGTTTTGGCAGCCGTCGATATAAGATTATTTGGTTTGAACGCATGAAACTTTCAAAACTCCAACGTTTTGGTCCCCGTGGTGGGAATATCTTCAGGAATTTTGTTTGTGTGTTTCTTCCTCGAGAGATGCACCAAACAGTCATACTGAAGTGACCACGTGGTCTTCAACCTCAGGACATAAAATACAGATGGGCAACGAGAGTTAACACACAAATAAAATTCCAAAGGATAGTGACAGCACTGGGACCGAAATGTTGGGGTACCGAAAATTTAGATTCAAAATTATTTTAGATAGATTGTTTAAACTTGAATAGAGAAAATATGAATTTATTATCTACTCAACAATCTCATGATAAAAGAATAATGATCAAAGGTTTTTTTATTTAACATTTTAAGCTATAAATATAAAGATACCTGGATCGGGATTATCCAAATTGGGAATCTATAAAACCCTTATCAAGCTAATTTTAGGCTTACACGAACAGGGATATAATGTAAGTGAGTGGGTTGGTAATTGTTGTTGAATGAAGAGGAGGTTTATTACCTTTATCATATTAGTACGCAAGTGCGTAGGCTGGAGAGCCTGGCTAATTAATCATTCTGTTATTATAGCTCCTACAAAAGCGGGGATCACACACAAAATCAAAGGTCAAACAGAATCGCTTCCGGTATCGAAACTGTATTGATGCGCGGAGTTTAGTTTATGGTAAAATTCTTGTTTATTGCTCGGGATTTTCAGTAGACATTCCAAAAGTACACTTCCTGTTCAATTATGATTTAATGTTTAATAAATTTTACAAATATTTTTTGTTATTACGTGCTTATATAGTATTATAATATATATATTAGGGTGTCCCTTAAAATTCATGTTCAATATTTTTTTACGCGTACCTTCTTAAAAGTTTAGTAATAACCCTATATTGTCTAGAAAAAAATATTAGTTCGATTTATAAACGGTAACCCGTGCCGACTTGCGATTTTAACTTGTCCATACAAGTTGCGTAAGTACTGCGCTGTGACTTGTAACTGCATGTTTTATTTGTCATTTCATACGTGATTTTTGAGATTAGTAGTGCTCCATTGTTTAGTGCGTTAACATGTCGGTGGAATTACGGAGTGATAAACAAAATAATTTCCTTATCGGTTTGCCTAGATATCAAATAAATGGTGCAAAATTACCATCTAATCGACAAATTCCCTCGGTCCTATTTTACAATATTCGCGAGGTTAAACTGATTGTTAGTGAAAGTGCAAATCTTGTGATTAGGGAGTGCATCATATATTGGGAAAAAACAAGAATTCCAACAAGGGCATATCCTAACTGCGTGAAGAAACTTGTTGATTTATATCATGTTTGGAGAGAGTTGCAAAAAAAATTGTAAGAAAACTCAGGTTACGTTCAAGAGCCGTGAGAACAATTTCAAAATTGATCTTGATAATTTGTTTGATATTGCACATGCTGATGCTTTTGAGAGAATGAAAATAGAGTAAGATAAATTATTTTTAATGAAACAGAGAGAGCCAGATCGACCAGGATGCTTAGGTGGTGTTGATAAAAAATTGTCGGAAAAAGAAGATAGATCTAAACAACGACGATTGGAAGAAGAGGAAAGGGTTGTAAGACAAAGATAACCACTAGCTGCTGAAACTAGAAAATCAAGGGCAGAAGCAATAAAATCTGACTTCTTTGGAAGTAATGTACCCGACGTAGTCACAGTCCATTGGGATGGAAAACTATTACCCGGGTTAGATGTACGAAGTTCTAAAGAAGAACGCTTGCCAGTTATTGCTTCGTTTGACGATAAGGAACAGCTTCTTGTAGTGCCAAAACTAGAACATTCTTCTGAAAAACATCAAGCTAAGGCTGTCTCAACAGCTCTCTTTGACTAGAACCTTCACGATAAAGTACAAATAATGTGCTGCGACACAACAGCTTTCAATACTGGCCGTTTCAATGGAGCTTGTGCTATTTTGGAGAAACTTTAGGAAGAGAATTGCTGCTCGTCTGTCGTCATCATGTTTATGAATTGGTCCTAAAAGCTGTCTTTGAAAGCAAAATTAAGTAAATTACTAGTAGCCCAGATACTCCAATGTTTAAAAAGTTCAGAGAAAATTGGAAAAACATCGACGCTAGTAACATTGAACCATCTCTTAATTTCGTAAAACAACGTGTTGCCGAGACAGACATTCAAGCTTTTTTAATATTTTATAAGGCAGAATTAGACAAAGGTTATGTAAGAGATGACTACCGCAAATTGGTCGAACTGTGCGTAATATTTTTGGGAGGAGACTCAGAGGAAAAATTAAAACTAAGCCCCCCCAAAGCCATGCATCAGGCACGCTGAATGGCGAGAGCGATCTATTCTTTAAAAATGTGTTTACTTCAGTCACAATGCAGAATAACTGCGAAGGACAAAAAGACTCTACAAGATGTTTGCTTATGTTTGTAAAACACTGGATGATTTCGTATCGGAAAAGAGCAAACAATTGTTATCACGACTGCAGATCGACGACAGTTTTCTAAAGGAAGATGTATCTTCTTGGAATAATAATAGTGCTTTTGTGGAAGCTAAAAGAAAAATAAGTTATTTGAGGGTTGTGAATGATACTGCTGAAAGGGCTGTTAAAATGATGCAAGATTTTAACGAACTTATCGCGGCTGAAGAAGAACAAAAACAGTTCTTGCTGCGCTGTGTCCAGGAACATAGAAAATTGTATCCGGACTGTAAAAAAACAACTCTATTAAAAAGTTACCCTGACTGATTGTTATTACTTTATGTTTTTGATTAAAGATTAATGTTCATGTAATTGAATTTTTACTATTATTCACTTAATTTATTGCATTTATAATGATTTTATACCAGACCGAAATATCAAGACAAAACACGTTTTTTACTAAACTTTGAAGCTCGGTCGGCACTGGTTGCAATTATGCTAGAAAGATGAAATTTTATATTTAAGACTCTTATAGCATTACTAAAAAAAGTAGAGGGTACCCATTTCGAAATTTGAAAAAAAAAATTTTTTGGTCATATAAGGGACACCCTAATATATATATATAAAAATAAAATAAAAAATTATATGTACATATAAATCCAATTTTGCAATAATCGAATATTTAAAATACACTTTATATCAAATACCTTGCTAATGGCTAATAGAGCTGTTGATTGATAATTCAATGAATTACACGATCTCATAAAACATATCAAATCTAAAAAAGGAAAATAGAAAAATTCTTGAACCTATTTTAATAAACCAAACCATAAAATTAGTGAAATAACAATTTATAAAATTTATTTTACATTTTTTGCAGTACGCGTGTACACTCGTAGTAAAAGTAAATATTTTTCTCGGTTTCGAGACAAACTTTTTCGGTGTTTCGTTCTCTGTTATTATAAGACCGCCAGCGCATTATAAAAAAAATGTAAATATGTATGCGGTGGGTTGTTTCTCAAAAAAAAAAATTACCGGCCCTTGAAAAACTGGGTCATAATTTATTTACCAAAAAACGCCGACGTATTCTCACGTACAGGTGCGGTGTGCAACCCTTCACAACAGGAAGAGTCATAACTCAGCGGTGGCGGAGCAGGTTGCTTACAAAGGCGGCAGGGTGCATATTAAAGCCGGCCAGGGCTGCAGTGGCCGGCGCACTCTGCGCTGCACATCTCTCAGCTGACAGCGAGGGGGATGGATGTCCGGAGGCAGCGGGTGCACTATTCAATGCACTCTGGCTTCTCGCCCCGGGGCCAAGTGATCCACTACAACCTGCTATGTTTCACGTGTATTTATTGACTGGAAATTTTATAATTTACACTGCAGTCTTGCACCGCTTTGTACTCCGCACACTTACCAACAAAATAAAGAAACTCTTACAAAAATATCAACGTGATTTATGTGGGATATGAACCCGCATCCCCAAGCTTACCCGGTGCATTACGGTGCAACGAATCACTAGTACTAGGCAATAATTTTTAACAATCATATCCTATAAATGAAACAACATACATATTATGCCAATTAAATATTGGAAGTATGTACGTAAAGTAAATAAGTAGTAAGTTTCTTTAATCAATTTTCAATATTTGAAAAAATGTACGTAATCATTATCAATCAATCAAACCTGTATATGCAACATCGTAATTCCTGTGAGACGGTCTTTACTAAAAATTAATAATATAAAACTAATTTTCTTTGATTTAACTAAAACTAAGACTAATATAATTCATTTGGAATTTATTTACCACGGTCGATCGATCAATCATAGTTCTTAGCAAACAATAAATCATGCAACTTTTATTCATTATCGATAGCAAGTTTTTAAGTTGAACTTCTCTTTAAAGAAGTCGTAGTAGAAGGACCCGGGGACTCACTATACTATTTTTCCCTTAAAAAACTATGATCACTGGCTCAGCATGAGTATATGCTCAGTGAAATGGTCGCCAACCTCCTCTAAGAAGAGGCACTTGTTAAAGAAGAAAGTAGTAACACTGATCTAAAGTACTATGTACTATGTTGGCGAAACCGGTCACAAATAAAAACGAACATGAGGAAAATCACTCAAGTATTTTACTCAAAAATATTAAAATGGAATTCCACCAAGTACTATCTGTCAATAATATTGAATTTCTTACCATGTATAAATGAAATAAAAAACAAAAAATGTTTCAACAGGATTCGGACCCGAAACGTGAAATAATGAAAGCAAGTGATCTTGGTCTTAAGGCGTTTTTGTGAGATTTATTATTCATACGATTAAACTCGTACAATACATTTAATACTTGAGAGTATTTCTTTCTCGAGCAAAAATATAAAGGCAAGTTTGTTTGGTGTGGGCAAAAGCAATCGAACCCGCGGCACACTCACCCAATGTCCCGGTAATTCCAGATTTATTGTTTGGGAAATGAGTAATTCCAGCTGCTCGGCTGCGGAGCAAAACATATTCAATTTGATTAATTCTACTGCATTGCGAGTGTTCTCAACTAAGAAGCATGCAAATTTCTCTAATATGTCTTTGTGATAAATTCCTTTACCATGTTGAGCGTTTTTAACAGTAACTCCAGCGAAAATCATTATAATTCGATTAAATTTGCATGAGAATTTTGCAAATCAAATATATACTTTGCATATGCTCCGGTTTAATACTTGCAATAAAAAATTAGTGAAATTCAAAAAAATTGTAGACGAAAACAGATTGTGAAGAACCTAAGAAAATAAATATATTTATGTGTCGCAGATTTTATATTTATGCTATAAATGAAATATTTAACAATATATTTTTAAATAACACGTACACAATGATTACTTAGATATACATATATTTTAGGAGTGAAACTTGATCTAATTAATAACATTAATTGTGTACTCTTTATTAACATAAGAAAACACAACCCAAAAATTTCAAATTATCTATTTTGGTCAAAAACGCAATTAAAATATATAAAGCACATTTTCGCAATTTATTAATATGAAATAATTTTGAATGATATGTGTAAAAATAACCTATTGAAACAGTATTTTTTGATATATTTTTCTGAAACTCCGATAAGCAGCTTTTAATAGTAGCATACAAGTGATGGTCGAGGTTCAAAAAAAACATTTCAAATGTAGATTGAAGCGCCGGAAGCCAAACACCAAACGTATGAAAAAGTAAACACTTTCTTTGAAATTCATGACCGGACTGGCCGATACACCCCATCCCACCCCATCCCACCCCATGCAGCAGCAGAGGGGCTGCTCGCTCCACCCCTCGGCCTGTCCGCCCGTCGGTGGTGGCCCCCGGCCCGAGTCGCCGCAAGCGACGGGAGCATCGACAAAGTGATTTCACAGCATTGCCGTAAAGTAAACTCTGACAATAAAGAAGGTTGTTTATTGCACGCATTACGGGGTGCCGGCCGCGAAATAAATGAGCAATAAAGGTGCGAGTCGAACGCCGCCCCCAATCCCCACCTCAACCCTGGGATCTTTGAATGTTGGCCAAACACATTTTGGGTGTCGTCAATTTGCGTACAAATTTCTTATTGATTCAAATCACCATTTTCATACTTTTAAATAAAAAAATAATGACGAGCGACGACACACGCCCTTGTGATGATATTACTCCACAAACGGTGATCCACCTTGTAAGTTCATGCCCCATCTTTAGCCTTCAATGACACCAACTGGAGAGCCAATGCCAACAGGAACAATGACCTAAAGTCAGTGGCGAGACACTCACAGATGATGAAATCACTGGATGGCTTCTTCAAGCGTGTCATCAGAACCACAAAAAGAATAAACCAGGGAGTGTAGCTTCAGTCACTCACATGTATAGCACAATTTCGTTTGACTTGTTTGGAAAATTTCCCCAAATTGTGATGGCAAACCTTGTACATAACAAACAAGGTACCAAATCTATTAAAAAAAAAATAAATAATAATAATTGATAATTTATTTACCTACATACAGATAAATATTTTTGATTCAAATTATAATGCCAATAATCCGACACAGTTCGCCATCGAGTATAGTGGTGAATTATTGGCGGCCGAGCAGAGGAGCCGTCACCGGGGAAGGTCAGGCCAAGTCGGACGAGAGAACTTAACGCTCGGGAAAATCCGATAAGGAAAGCGGAAAAAGTTACAGGACGGAGGCCTCGCAAGTCGCTAATGACCCGGCCGTAAGGGGATTATCCCGCCCGGGGGGCGCGCGGCCACCCCGGCCTTGGGTCACGTGACTGCCAGCATCTGAAGTCCGCCAAGCTAAGACGCAGGATCATCTGTGGATCCTTTTTAATTTTATTTTTTTTAATAATTAATATTTTGTACTGAGGTATCTCTGAATAAACTATGTGAGAGTACTATGCTACGTATCGGTCTCATGACTGAGGCCATCTTCGGAGCTTTTAAAAATTCTTTAAAATGACTTTACTCGTTGATCGTAGTACAATATCATAAAATAAATTAAATCTTAAATAAAAACAGCGGCTGTCAAAATGTAAAAAAACATTTGAGATGCCTTAAAGAACTTAATCAAATAAATTGTAAAGTACTTAATAGAATTCCGTTCTACTATTTTTGCTTCTGCTTTTATATTTTCGAGAGAACGGTTTCGCCGACATTCATGGTTGGGACCATATTTCCTGTACACAAAACTAAGAATAAAAGCGTATTGCATTACAAGTGAGAACACTAATATATAAATTTTATGTTGTGAATTTTTTTTAAATAATAATCAGCAAATATTTGAAATAAACCCAATAGTGTCACAGTATTAAATTTGTTTCAGGCAGCGTGCGTGCCTCGGGCCTGGCCTAGGCTAATGGATTCCCTTTGGCTTGACGGTCACGGGTTCCATGAAAACAGTCGCTTAGACAAAGGCCCCTCGGCGAGTGCTCACAATTCAAATTAATAGTTAATTGACTAACCCGAATCGTTATAAAGGAAAATGAACTATTCGGAACTATCTGCGATGTTCTATTCATTCACACAAAATGAAATCGAAAAAGTCTACCGTCTTAATTTATTGCAAAGATTTTCACAATTAAAACGACAGTCCAATACTACAGAACAAAAAGTACACCTGTACAGTTTTAATCCAATTCACTAGCTTCTTGTTAATCAATATTGACTATCTCTTAAAATAATTTATTCTGAATGAGAAAAATAAAATTGTGGGTTAGGTTAAGATGGGTTACAGAAATTAATATAAATATTTTATCTGATAGTTTGTAAGCTTCGATGGGCTCTCTGTCTTCTGTTATATAATATAATCAAACGTATTTTTTTTTATAATATATATATTCAAAAGAGTTAACACGCTTGGATAACAAAACGCTATAGTAGGCAATAAAACCCCGTAAGGAATCGATCGCCTGCAAATTGATCGTTCCCTAAATCGGCGATTCGCGAGTGCTTCGCCAGGGCGGGGGGTCGCCCGCTTTCTCCGGCGTTATTTTCCGAGATCCAGGGACCAAAGTTCAAGACTTAACGAATTACTTCCGCTACAAGTGTCCCGCCCGACGCTGATAAATAGCCCTTTAATATTGATGAATTAATCAAGTAAGCGAATTACGGAACAGACTCCGCGCCGCTCCCGAATATATCACTCGACCGGGCCTCGCTCCTCGGGGCGTTCAGTTTGCGAGGCTCTGCGTGCAGGGCTACCTCGCCGTGCCATAAAAAGCGTGTCGTTTTTGTATAAACGTCACGAACTGTAAGCATCAAGGGAAGAAGACCGGCGAGACAAATAGGTCGGACTTGCGGTTCGGTACGTCTCATTAATTACTTTGGAAAACAAATCTTTACTTCATAAGCGAGAAGCATCCAAGTTAATACACCCTGAGATAGGAACGAGGAGAATGGAGGAATCGCAAGTATGTCCAGCTTGACGCGTCACAGAAACTAGTAGGTTTTTTTTCTCAGAAGGTTTTATTGAATTTTATAGCAGTTTTAAGAAAAGTTTTCAATTTTACGGAATTGGAAAAATTGAGTTGTTCAATTGCTCTAATCGGATCTCAATCAAGAATCGCATAAGAGAAAAGCAAAAAGAAATAAAAGGAAAAGATTTTAGCAACGATAATGAGTTTAAAAGTACAATTATAGAAAATATATACAGATGTGAAAAACCCCACTCATTTCGTTAGGTTTGTGATAGTTTTTTTATTAACCTTAGTCGTATTGAAATAAAAAGATAGCTTCAATTGATATTTTTTATCCTACAGACTATAACAACTATTCTATTACTCTAATTATAGTTACTGAAAAAATAAAAAAAACCTCATATTACTCCATAAAGGATTATAATGAAAGCTAAACGCTTAAATAGCGCATTATATAAATAAAAAACAACAGGAAAAATTGTCGAAATCTTTTCCCAAGGCACAAAGACACGAGATAACATTCAAACCCATACCTCATGTCTAGGGTGAAGCTAAACCTAAAGCTATAGACCATTTTAACAGCGTAGCTCTGTAACAAAGCATGAAATAATGATTTGATTACAAAGATTTTTTATGAAATAAAATAATCAATAATATTTTTTTGTATTTCATTTTAATTTATTTGTTAAGATGTTATTGTAAAAATATTAAATAGTAAAAATTCTAAAAGAAAATTTAAAAAATCATTCTTCTTTAGATAACAGACATTAAAATATTTGAAATATGCATTTTCAGATTAACATTCTTGAAATTTAAGCAAATAATTAGAAGGGTTAAACTATACAACCTTTGGTAACCATTGCATGATGCCCTGACCAAAATTCCAGGATTTTTCCCATCATTTCACAGACTAACTACAAAAATTAAAACAAACTGTAACAAAAATACTTCCCCCTTTCGAGCTGGCCAGTGGCATCCCTAGTAGTTGCGAGCGATTTTCAAGTGTAATTTTTCGCGTAGATTGTTTTTTGGCGTCGGAAGTTCCGGGGAAAAACACTTTGTAGATTATTTTTGGATATGCCGGAGTGGGTAATTGATCAATAGGAAGTTGCGTCGGGGAAGAGTGCGAAGTTGGGCGAAGGTTACAACAAACTTTTGTTAATTTGGACGTAAAAATAACCAAAGCACCCTTACTTTGCTGCGCGACTTACATACTTAATATAAGGACACTTACTTTCGCGGAAACTTATGGGGCATGCAAAAAATCCATAGAAGCTCCTTGTTGTTTACACACACACACACACACACAAATTTATATATATTTACTTTATATTTGATATAATTAAAAAAAAAATAAATTATTGGTCAAAAAATAACATAACAAACATACTGCCATTTTTTCAATATTAATTTGTAAAAAAATGTTTCGTGTTGAAATTTTACAAAGCACTCATAGATTTACTGAATAAAACATATAAATAGTCCTATTAGCTCAAATATTTTCAATACATTTTTTGACTATGATAAAAAATGATGCTAATGATGTTGAGGTTCGTAGAAATAATGGCAGAAAGCACTTACTGATCCAAAATACACTGAAATATTTTGCTGAAAAAAAAATATTTTTTTTAATCATTCAACCCTTTTGATTTTTGCGTATTGAAGATAATTTAGAAGGCATTACACATTTTGCAATATTTACACATCAAATGCGATTTTCACAAGTTTCACAGTTTCATTAAACACGACAACTCTGCGCCTTATATACGAGTATTTCATTGTCATTAAAAAAAACGAACTCGTATCTTCAACTGTAATAAAATAAATATATGCAAAATAATTTATTTTTGATTAATTGATACCCTTTGATATCTGTGTATTGAAGGTACTTTAGAAGGCATTACACATTTTGCAACATTCACACATCAAATGCGTTCGCCCCGCCTCAGTGTAAACACGATAACTCTGCGCCTTAAATATCTTTAACTGTAATAATATAAAATATATATTTTTTTAATTTATACTCTGATATTTGCGCATTGAAGGTACTTTAGAAGGCATTTTACATTTTACAAAATTTACACATCAAATACAAGTTTCGCCGCCAAGACACGCAGAGTTTGCCCCGCCTCGGTGTAAACACGATAACTCTGCGCCTTAAATATCTTCAACTGTAATAAAATAAAATATATATGCAAAATAATTTATTATTTTTAATTGATTCCCTTTGATATTTGCGTATTGAAGATACTTTAGAAGGCATTACACATTTTGCAATATCTACACATCAAATGCGAGTTTCACCTCCGAGACACGCAGTGTTCGCCCCGCCTCGGTGTAAACACGATAACCCTGCGCCTTAAATATCTTCAACTGTAATAAAATAAAATATACATTTTTTTAATTGATACCCTTTGATATCTGTGTATTGAAGATACTTTAGAAGTCATTACACATTTTGCAATATCTACACATCAAATGCGAGTCTCGCCGCCGAGACACGCAGTGTTCGCCCCGCCTCGGTGTAAACACGATAACCCTGCGCCTTAAATATCTTCAACTGTAATAAAATATATATATTTTTTTTAATTGATACTCTTTGATATCTGTGTATTGAAGATACTTTAGAAGTCATTACACATTTTGCAATATCTACACATCAAATGCGAGTCTCGCCGCCGAGACACGCAGTGCTCGCCCCGCCTCGGTGTAAACACAATAACCCTAAATATCTTCAACTGTAATAAAATAAAATATACATTTTTTTAATTGATACCCTTTGATATCTGTGTATTGAAGATACTTTAGAAGCCATTACACATTTTGCAATATCTACACATCAAATGCGAGTCTCGCCGCCGAGACACGCAGTGCTCGCCCCGCCTCGGTGTAAACACGATAACCCTGCGCCTTAAATATCTTCAAGTGTAATAAAATAAAATATATGCACGCCTGGGCAGGGCGCCCGCATAAACCGGACATAACTCCGCCGGCCAGGTCGGCCCATAAACAGCCCCGCCGCACATCTGACCCGTCTCCGGCAGCGGCCGGATAAATCAGGCCGAGATTAATTGGGCCGCGCGAGGCGTCCAATAAAATTGTCACGAGTTGAGAGGTCGCCATGGCCGTGAGTAACGTAAGACGCCCTCAAATCGATACTCCACCTTGAGCCTGGAATAACTGTTGAAATTGCTTTTTGAAAATCCCACACACGAAGGTATAATTTACCGGGGAATAGGCTCACTTTAAAAAATCAAAGCGGTTCTTTTTTAACTCAACCTACCCTTACCAGTTGTTAAAACATATAAACGTTAAAAATATTTCTTGTTAAAAAGTTTGTTGCGTCACTAAATTTCACAAGTTTTTTTAGATGATTCTATTTTTGTTATCTAGTTTTTCGATATTTATTTAATTAATCTATAGGCTCATGCAGATAACGGGTTTTTTCACATATTTTCCTTATATAACACAATAATAAAAATAAATAAATACATGTACGCTACCACCTAAGTCACACGTTGTAAGCCCCACACCATTATAACCTTAATATAAGAACAATTGTAAATTTACTTTATGAAAAATAAAGAATTTTTAAATTGTTATATTTATTTAAGTTATTTATTTTATTTATTCTTAACTCATGCCAAAAAAAGGTTTTTCATATATTTGGATGAAATTGATCAATTGACAGCCATTTTTAAAAAATATATTTTACTTTCTTGTCAAACGGATCAAATTATATTTTCTGTCTGAGTTAAATTTTAAAGTTCCCTTATTCATATTTATTTTATATATTTTAATAAAAAAACGGTGTTTTCTTTTCCTAACATTTTATATCTGTATTTCTTTGAACAGTATATTTAAGATATCTTTAAAGCAACAAACTATTAATTGCGTCAACTTTTAATAAAAAAATCATCATTAATAGCGCATCATCATTTTTTTATTATTTAATTTTTAATTAACTAGTATTTAAAATAAAATGTTTGGAGCGTGTCTTCTTCTTGCAACGACTTTACTTGGAGTATCTCACTATTGGGTAAGACGGGGCGAGAGGTAAGATCGCAGTAAATTTTAAACCCCGTAAATTAAATCCAGGCGTGACCGCCGGATTTTAGGGGTAGGTTTCCAAGTTCAAGGTGGCAGATAGGGGATGTAAGGCTCGAGCAGACTAATTGGAGTCGGTAGCCCTGATTTACTCCCGGGTGGAGCTTTATGTGGATATTGTTTTAAACTACTTGAGATGTGGGACTTCATATAATAAGGCTCGAGAGAGGCCGTAAAATGATTATCCGGTAGATTTATGGACGTCGTAATTTTTAGATGAAATATTGCAGTAGAAATATATTAAAGAGGAATTTTAATTACGTTCTTCAAAGTGCAAGTGACAGCGAGAAATAATGAGAAGTATATTGATACATTTATTTAATCATATTATAATTATTCTCAAATGCCTTGTCCCTCAACAATATAATAATATGTGATTAAGCATATTTTTTCACACATTGAAAATGATTAAAGAAAACTCTCAGAAAATATCATCGTGACTTGTGAGGGATTCGAACCCACATCCCCAAGCTTTCATGGCCGGTGCATTTATCCAACTATGCTAACGAGCCACTGCAATTTAGTGAGAATTTTTAATAATCACATTCTACATATGAACTAATATGCTCGGGCTAATCAATATTTAATGATTTGCAAACACTGGACTTTTTAATTAAAGTAACAAGTGAAGCATTTTTATATCCAAATCTGGTTATTATTATTTTTAAAATCTATTGATATTTAGCCGAGACGCGCACCATTCAATTATATTAATTTTAGATTAATGTTAATCAGGATGCGTATTTATTTACCCATGCAGGTATTAGTATGTTTATGTGATTAAGCATATTTTTTCACACATTGAAAATGATTAAAGAAAACTCTCAGAAAATATCATCTGATATTTTCTGAGAGTTTTCTTTAATCATTTTCAATGTGTGAAAAAATATGCTTAATCACATAAACATACTAATACCTGCATGGGTAAATAAATACGCATTCTGATTAACATTAATCTAAAATTAATATAATTGAATGGTGCGCGTCTCGGCTAAATATCAATAGATTTTAAAAATAATAATAACCAGATTTGGATATAAAAATGCTTCACTTGTTACTTTAATTAAAAAGTCCAGTGTTTGCAAATCATTAAATATTGATTAGCCCGAGCATATTAGTTCATATGTAGAATGTGATTATTAAAAATTCTCACTAAATTGCAGTGGCTCGTTAGCATAGTTGGATAAATGCACCGGCCATGAAAGCTTGGGGATGTGGGTTCGAATCCCTCACAAGTCACGATGATATTTTCTGAGAGTTTTCTTTAATCATTTTCAATGTGTGAAAAAATATGCTTAATCACATAAACATACTAATACCTGCATGGGTAAATAAATACGCATCCTGATTAACATTAATCTAAAATTAATATAATATAATAATACTCATTACTTTTTATTGCTTTGTTTACAAATATAAATAAAAAAATAGATTTTTTGCGACTTTATCAAATAATTCTTAACATTTTAAATCAAAGACATCGATATGTATTCACTGAGAATTTCACTGATAAAAAATTATATATGTAAAGAGTATAATAACTTAAATTCATAAGTTAAAAAAATAATAAAATAACTTCAGGTTTATAATTTATTATCAAAAATAATATAAAATGTAAATTCGTTAGACAATCCTTTTGTTTTTCAAAATCAGCGAATCACAAATTCCGCTTTGTGAGCATTTTATCTAATAATAATTAGAAACTGATCTTTCAATAATTTTAAGTATCCTGAAACACACCCTTGTCTTCATTTTAAATTTTCAAAGTAAATAACATCCACAACGAAATAAAAAATCCACTTACAACGCGGAATAGTTTCCAACTGCTCAATTTTCATTAAAAATTCTCCGAGCGAACTTTTCAAATTACGTCTTTTTTAATAAACATGACGATATATAAGTATTATACATTAAAATGTTATATACGAGTCGAATGCAAGTGCCATAGAAAAATTACTTAAAATTCAAAATAATTCATTCAAAGCCTCCAGTCTGCGTAAAAATGTTAATTAAAAATATACGAACACCCCTCCCTCTGCCAGAAGTAACGCTGATTTACTACCCCCCACTCCATCGCATCTTGGATTTCTATTACCGACGTGTCTACGGCAGGGCCACCCTTAGCAAAAGCCTTTTTCAGCACTGAACATGATAGGTCGATACAAGTTCTTTGTTACAGCGGCTTAATCGCGATATTAAATGTGGAAAAAGAGTACTGCGCCTGGCTCTGATAGAAATCTCTCCCCCCGGAGCTAAAGCTTTATACTGGAAATTACTGTGTGACTTATTTACCAATCGGTGAAAGATCCCACTAAATCTCCCAGACCACCATACCTCTAAAGCAAGTACGATGCAAAAATAGACAAAAGGGCAATAACGTCATCGAGCTAAAAACCTTACCCTGCACATATGCGGTTGTAAAATACTACAAGAATTTCACGCTAGAACTATGAACTATCCCCGTGGACGATCAAGGTCAAATATGGTGTTGTGGAACGATTCTCAAGTGTCGGAGATTAAAGGGGTACTGACATATTTTGTACGATACAGACTGGAGAAAAGCGATACTGCAGAGATTAAAACTGTTCACCAGACTTGCAGCGTCAGTATTAAATATGGTAATAAAGATTGTAAGTAGCTTTTTATATCGTTTTGAACACGGAGTCTTAAATTTCAAGTATTATCCGAAAAGGAAAGATCGGATATAATGTGACCGTCTTTAAACTATAAAAACTTTAAAATCTGTTATTGAACTTCTTTTTTTTTTCATGCATGCCAAAAATGTATAAGAATCATATGCATTTCTGGGTATTAAAATGCATCAATTAATATTTTCGTTTCAGTAATTTTGTTTTTGTATATTTTGCCATGATGACAGTATTATTAAACGGCTCTAAATACGCATTCAAACAAAACAACCCAATTTCAATGGAGCGGCGGATTTCTCTTGCGCTATCGATTTTGCCAAACATATAGGTTTATTTAAAATACAATTTTCTCCCAAACGCGAAACAATTCCAATGCACGAAGCGTTGCCGAATCGCGAGAGAGAGAGAGCACTTCCTGCCTTTTGTCGTGTTTGCATACATAATAATATTATAAATTTCCCGGATTGTTTATCGGAACTCGCGCCATCGAATAAGTTTATTATGAACGGCCCAGGATCAGTATGACAGCTTCCGGTTAGGGTGGTTGGCTATTTTACGCAAAAAATATTTACATATTTATATATAATATCGAATTCTTCATAAAATCTGTAATGTAAAGCGGATTTAGAAAATCGGCAAAGGCGCCATTTTGAAAGTTGCGTAACTTTCACAATAAATAATATGAGGTAAACATATTATGAAACATGATACATATTTGCATGAAAAATATTTTGAGTGTTGTTAGATAATCAAAAAGGGTGCCTATTTGTTTTTTAAAAAAACAATTTATAAATTTAATATAATATAAAAAGCCGATTTGCTTTCCTCGGAGGTTTGCACAGCCAATAATAATAATATTTCATATTTATACAGCAATTATGAATAGTTAGATGGCTAAAATTTCAGGAATATTTTGAAAGTCTGAAAAAGCCCATCAAATTCGTGAAGCGCCTACATACAAAAATGTTTGTAGTCTTCTAGCCGTTTGGCTGTTCATGTTTGTTTAAAATCTACTGATCCAAGAGATGTTTGAATATTGACCCTTTGTGCAACGTGGATTCATTGCTAGCTCTTTGTGTAACTCCTGTTATGACCGGCAACTCATCGATGGGAAAGTGTCATTTTATTCCCATTGAAATCACAGAGTCAATGAGAGCGGGCTGTAACGTGAAAAGAGGCGGTTCTTGCTTCTGATGGGAGCAAATTGAAATCGAAGTCCATCAATGGACTCGGGGGGTCACGCGGGGGCGGAGACCCGAAGGGGTAGGGTCTCCGCCGCTGCTACCCGTGTCACTCAGGTGGTCACCGTGGACCTGACAAGCCAGGTCCTACGCCAAAGAAACTTAGAATAAGAATCACTTCCTTGACAGAACCTAAAAATGTAGTTTTGGGATTGTTTGCAAGTAAAATAGAAAGAGAAACCTTCCATACAAAAAAAAAAATTATAACAAAGGAATATAATATTCAAATATAAGCTATTTTTGACGGCCGTACCAGAAAAATCATGCAATTATCGATATATTTTATTTTGGATTTTATTGTGTATCATCCTTTGTAAGTACGTTATTTTCAAGCTACCGTTTGCTTGTCAGTTGTGTTACGGCGTGTATAGAGGACTTGCAGGTACTCTGACTAAAATCGGTCTGTTAAAATAATGTAAACTCTTGTAAAATAATCAAGCTTATTTCGTTAAATTTTGATTTACGATCAGCTCAAAAACTGACTGTTAGCATCAATAATTGCATCATTTTTATTGTTTTAATTTTAGTTTCATGTCAAATGCTTCGTCATGCAAGTAATTGGTTAATATTAAATCTTATCTTTGAAAAAGTCTAGAAGAGAATATCACATATAGACTTTGGAGTAGATTTTTCATGGTGTATTATTTTCAACTTATAAATCAGACGTCTTTCTACAAACAAGTTTCATAAAATTTCAACTAAAAAATGACTCCCGACTCAGTTCGTCTGATCAGGGATATTTTCCGCCAACGTTTTTCAAATGTAAATAAATAAATATATAAATAGAAACATCAATTTTAAGGTCCTGTGTATACTCTGGAGCTACTCTAAGAGTCGTTTATTTTCCATATAAATGATGCCGACGTATCGGATCAAACGTTCACAGCGATATGGGTCACTATACATTCATCAATACCAAGACGAACTCAGTCAAGAAGATGAACTGGCAGAGTATTTTTACTTTACTGGTGCGGTTACATAAGATTTGTGGTATGAAAATCTATGTTATTTCCTTAAGTCCTAGAGTAATAATTAGTTTTTATTTGATTAAAAAGATACACAATGTAGCAAATCAAAAATACTTAAAAATCTACTTTAAAAAAAAACCGTTATATCTATCAGTTAATTCATTATTTTTATTGCAATCATAAGAAGTTTGAATTGCATTGATATAAGGGATTTATACTTATCCAAATTATAAAATAAAATACAATGATTATCATGCTATCAAATATATGTATCATGCTATTCAATAAACGTATTTGTCTATTAATTTAAACAAACTGTTTAAAAATTAATGCTTTGTGCAATCTTTGTAACGTAGCTGACGGATTAATTATCATAATAATTTAATCAATCTTTTAGACTTTACACATAAAATAGTATAAAGTTAATTGACTTATTTCAGTTGAAACATTGTTACACGAATACTTTATTGCTCTATATTAGCAAGGCAAGTAAAATCTGTATTTTTCCCGAGCTCCTTACTTAATATTTTTTTGTAATCCTCTCTCTTTGTCTTAAGATGTCTTGATTTCTTTTCATCGGAGAAGAGACGTAATATTTTTTGGGCTACGCACTTTTATCAGTTGATGAATCGTTCCCGCAGTTGTGGAGAATATTTTTTATTCACCTCCAGGGAAGACGCATCTAGCCGCGAGTTCTCCCGCTGGTAAATATGTTATTCAGTATTATTAAATAAACAAGCGTTCTATTATATCGAACAGAAATAGAAATAAATATCATGATAAAGAGACAGGGCTGTACTGATACGGCCTTCGAAGCAACGAAGAGTTCTCAGAATTTATAAATAATCATAAGGCTACTATTCCTAATAACCATTTTATGGTTTAATTATTATTATTTTAAGGATATCTCCTTCGAATGAGAGTATGGCTTGACGCTAGAGCAATCAGATTTCTGTCAAAAGTTCAAAATACCCATTTTTGCCATATTCATATCTTTAACCGTATTCAAACGATTATATTATTAAAAACACCACGTTATTATTACATAACCCATATATAATTATATGAGTTTTAATATATTTTTAGGTAAATGTTAAAAAACAAATGTGCCATGAGTTTCTACAAAACTAGTTATTTTACTTACGACTATCTATAATATTCTTGCAGCAAGCAAGTGTTTGACGAGTCACTGTATTTCAGCAGCCGAGCATATAATTTTGAAACCATAAAACGATACCAAAAATAAATAAGATAAACCTAATTTAAGAACGTCGAAGTTAGTCGAGGCTTCGGCTTTAGGTCTGCCTACCACTTAAAGATTATGACAGCCACGTGAAATATTATTTGAAGGATATCTCCTTGGAATGAGTGTTTGGCTAGAGCAATCGGATTTCTGTCATAAGTTCAAAATAGCCATTATTGCCATATCATATATATATATAGAAGATAAACCGAAATGATGGACGTAACAATCTATTGCTCTCCTTATAAAATTTGTCTTGAATACCCCGCCAATAAACCATCTGGGGCAATGATAAATACTACCCCGTGTTTGTTTTCAGAGCGCTATCTGAGGCTGACAGTGTTTCAGTCAAAAGGTATAATCACAATTATTCTATTTCAACTATACCCGCACATGATTGGCAGAAAATGGCTTCCAGTTTTGTGAATATAAAATACCCTTTTCACTCCACGTGCTTCTTGCGATTTAAATAATTTGCAAACAATATTCATAGTTGGATTTGTTTTTGATGTAATATTTTTAAGACTATTTATATTGTGAACATAATTAGCTGTCAATCAACTATCTCAAACATAACAGTTACCCTGAAAATATATTTTGATAAAGAATAAGTAAAAATAAACATATTTAGAGAGAATCTATCTATAAACAAATATTTTTATCCGTTGCTTCGTGAATACGTATGAACCTTTATTCTCTTTAAAATGTATTATCGATATTAATTAAGTTTTTGCATTAGACATTAAAATAATATCCAGCTGTTTTATAAATTATATACTTATTTTCAATCTCAGTTATGAGTATTTTTTTTTGAGAAATATTTAAAAATAATTAGTGCTGTCAAAAAGATTTATTTTCAATGTTTTTATCTTGGATTTTAAAAATGATTAATTAAATTTGCATAAAATATTAAACACAGAAAGCCCTTATTCATAAATAGTTTATTGATTGTAATCATAAAATCATAATTTTAAAAATAGAGGTCTAAAAATCGACCATGACACAAATTTTTCAAAATAAAAACTTCACTTATTTTTGCACATACATAATTTAAAATATTGAAATTTACGGTTGATGATTGAAAATGAATAACACACGCGCATATTTATAATAAAATATACATATATAAAACGACTTTCAAGACACCTCTGCACAAATTTTTAACAAATGCACATAACCGTTGCTTCTCCTATTTGCAGTATCTTGATCAGTTTAGTGACATTGTTAGAGATAATTAATTTTATGACTAAAAGGCTATAATTATTGGAGTTTGTAATTGCGTATGCACAGTTTATGTGACAATCAAATATGATAACTGCCTCGCAGGAGATAACCCGACACACACAGGGTGGGTTTACGATCGAATGCAACTTAACGAACAGCATAACTTCCAAGTCATAAAGCCAAGCCTTAAAATTCATTCCGTGCAAGATAATTTTGCACCCATAAAAGTAAAGGTATTATAAAATCATATTTCAAGCTGTTACCTTCGCAAACTGATATCTAACTACGAATGTAGTAACATGCCATATTAAATTATCAAATGAACGTGAAATGAGGCAGACTTAAGCAAAGTTTAATTTACTATCTTCTGTTTTAGACATCAGACATCATTTTAAATCTGTCTGAAAATAGCTCCATTACCGGGACCGAAACACCATAACACAAAAAAGAATAAAAAGGAAATATATATATATATATAACGTACAAGGAAGATATATCTTGATGGAATAGTGTTGAAAGTACGTACGTATGTCGCACAGTTAGTTATGAGTAAACTTTCAAAATCTGATAGTTAACCCTGCGGGAAGGTGCGTGGACTACAAATCAATCATTAATTAATTAATCACGAAACTCCCATAGTTATATATAGATTACCAACTTTGGCAAAACATTCTGAGGCTCCGTATGGTTTAACTTTTCATGAAAACCACTGACCGACACAGAAAGGCCTCTATTGATTTTAATTTATGAACCCGCCCCACAAGCCCTGAAACTCAAAACTCCACAGACTCTCAAACAAATTTAAAACTGTGATACTCACAGTATCTTGCCAATTCAAAAACTGAAGGTGTTATTTTTTTTACTCATCGATATATTACAATATAAATTTTCTCAGCGGCTCAACAAACAGAGAAAATTTCGAGCGCATTGATCAAGCAAAAAAATCGTTATGTTCCCAGGATTTGCCTTGTTTACAAAAAAATACAGCAGTAAACTGATTGAAAAACTCGTGAAAATGTAAATAACCACAAAATAAGTTTTATTCAATATACAAAACAAAACATATTCAAAGTTAAAATAAAAACGTTATGTGAGGAAATTTAATGATAAATGATATGGAGATTACTAAAAGTGTACTGTGTAAATTGTCACGGCACATGTAAACACGAATCGTTAATTCCCGCAACACAAACACGGCCCGCGACAGAGCAATTCATTAATATTCACAATTGTTTTTAAACAAAAACAAACAAAGTCAACAACGTCAATATTAATTTGGCATTCGCTTTGTAACGCATCCACGAGTGGCTCGTGCGGGGGTGGGCTCGGAGGTTGTGTCAGGGATGCAATTAAAATGGATTCTGGTTGTTTGTCGTCTAGTGGTTTACAATGTTTGTTGATCGCTGGTAATGTGTTTTGATTATCTTTGCCATTCACTGATTGTAAACCCTAATGAATAGATTTCATTATTTACTAACTAGAGGGCAATCAAATACTTCTCACTGATAAAAGTTCAAAATAATAAAAATCAAAATAAATACCGTGCAAAAACTAATAACAGAGCTTTCGGGTTGAATTTGGGTCCAGAGTTTTTTATATGTATTTACTTTAATATCAGAAGTTACTTAAAATATACTCTGATTGAAGAGATCGTGAGTTGATCAAATTTGGGCCCATCATCAGAAACTGAAACCACGGAGTAATATATACACCAAGTAACACATCACCTAAGAAAATGTACTGTCAACTAAAACGCATGCTTTCATCTAAGATGCATGTGAATCGTTTTCTTAGTCATAAAGAGTAGTGAGATAAAGCAATTCTAGTTCATATTAAGTAAGCTCCAGTGTCTCCCGCCCGTGAAGTAATCATAAAAAAAAACAAATTCAATTGAGGTTTTAAATAGGTCCACCGGGGGCGAAGGGGTTCCTCGGCCGAGCCGGATAAACTTCTGGCCGGTATAAAATAGCAAATCCGGCCGGTAAGGCCGGTATAATTGATTCCGAAATGAATGACCCTTTGTCTGGGGTTTTATTGAATCTGACGTAAAAGTTTACTGCGTAATTCAATAAGATATAAAATGAGCAATCCCATAGTTTTTTTTTTTTTTACAAACAACGCGGGACTTTTTAAAGCTTTACAGCAAAAATAACATAAACTATATCATCGATTGCTTGCTATAAACATAATAAACATGTTTGTTTAAACTGATTTATTAATAGTATATATCATAATATCATTTCAATGCAAGTTATTCTATTGTGAATATTTTCTTTTATAATATACAATTGTAAAAAAATTACCGTAGATTATTCTTCACGAATATTTTGCTTTCGAAGCCACTTCATACCGCAGAGAAGAAACAGAACTCGCTCAGGCGGCAGCGCACATTTTCTTTGCAGCATTTTTAAGCTCACATCCTTTGAGACGCGTAATTGGTTACACGAGACAGAACAAGACTGTCGCAAATAATGCTACTTTATCCGTTAAAAAAGTAGACGCGAGAAAGGAGAGCGGATCAAAGGGACCCGAAGGCCTCACGCGAGCGAGCTTTTGTCTCACACGGGGGTTGGGCGCAGCAACAGGAGCCTTGCACGGTCCATTATGATAGGGGCTTCTAATTCCACTAAGTGCACGGCTTATGGTGCTACTTTGCTTTGCGCTCGGCCGTTAGGTCATTTATACTCCAGACACTGGAGTGGTTATTAAATTTAATCATATTATAACGCAAGGTTATGAGATCGAATGCATTTGCTTTCAATGCATCGAATGGATTTAGTATGTGGAAAGTTGGGATTTGAAAATTTAAGCTTTGCGATTTAGGATACATACATTAACTCGTGTTAAAGTAAGAAGCTTAAATCAAATACTTTATAAACATATAATGCAGTATTATTTGTATGTAAAAAAATAGACTTATACTTAACGATCCTGGATATTCATTTTATGAAAAATTGGTATGTATTATAAAAAAAAAACCGATTACTTTAAAAGGCCATAAGACCATAAAACTAAAGCACAAAAGAAACCAAAAAGAAAATTGTGTATTTTCTTGGGTGTTAAGTTGCTTAGTGTCTTCTGTTCTTTGACGTTTCGGTCCCGATGGCAAGACTATCATCAAAGATTTTAATTGAATTTTGGCAAAAGTCAAAAGACATAAATATAAAGCAGCATCTAATGAATCTCTTTTAATCACAATTATCGAAAAACAACGACTGCCAAAACCTAAGAACACACAGACGAAAACAATTTTCAGCGTTTAACAGATTTCAATTTTATTTTACATGCAATTTTATGACACAATTCAGAAGACTTATTTTAAAATAAAATTAGATACAACATAGAATATAAGATTTTTTTTAAAATTAATTATTTTTCTCAACAATCTATTGTTTCGATGTATTGAAATTACTTCCTTGTTCTTCAAAATCAATGGCGTTCGGTTTTTTCGCGGAACACTTAAAGTACGGTATACATACACAAGTCATAAAATACAGATATATATACAAAATATTTGTGAAAAAATAAAATTGAAGCCTCAAATGAGGACAGCGATTTATCGCAAAATTCTGTACGAATAGTCATTTTTATCTGAACTAGGATTAATTTTAAAACCAATGCGATTTCTACTAACCATTGAAGTAAAATTAAGTCATCCACTATAAGTTTTTTGATCTTAAGATGATATAAAAAATATTGACGTCAAGGTTTTGAATAAAATAAAATTAAAATGTCAATGTTTAATTTATATTGCTATAAAAGGACTTATCGTGAAAACATTTGACACATACTTTATACAGAATTATTAGAGTAAAATTTATTACCAAGCACCCTGATTCCAAAACAAATAAAAAAAGCTATTTTATGAATTTAAATAGCTACAGCGTCTTTAAAAAGATAAGCAATTACTTAATAAAGTTAATTATTGAAGTATTTCAATTAAAAATAAATCGCCGGAAGTCGAGGCTCAAGTTTGAACAGGTGTGTCGGGCTTGCGGTGCGATAAAATCAAGTCAGACTCGGGTTTTAATTAAAGCTTAAAATAACCCTTGTATAAATCAGGTTCAGTTCCGGGAATACTTTGCATTCCCCTGCCGGTATTCGAACCGCGACTTCCGCCCGGTCCCTCCGGCCGCGGGGCTCGCGCCCTCTAGCGTGAGTAATTCCTTGAAGAGTCCTCGAGCGGGGAGGAGTCCTGAAAACAACTCCACGGCGGACCTCCTTGGTTCTTTCAGCGCAATTTAGTCAAGTCCCCGTGAAGGGGTGCGGAAAAAATACCCCACCCACCCCCACTTCACCGCGCTTACTTGAGGGGAATCTAACCTGGTCATATTTAAACTGCGACAAGTGGGAGAGTTTTTTTTTTATTTAAACCTTGTAATACAAAACGAAAATTTTCAAACCTGAATCATCTGCTTTTAAATTTACCTAGTATTCCGTTACAGCTTATTTAAAAATATATTTGTTCGGGTAAGGTACTCGTAGGCATATATTGAATGACACACAAGTGTCTAACGCATAGTTTCCCAAACTATTTAGTCCCGTCGACCCCATGTCGAGTTTTCCTGTTTTTCGTCGACCCCCTGCCTTGCGAATATTGAATTTTTACAAATTCAATAACTTCAAACATATTTTTTGACATCTTATATAGAACAACTCACTTTCATAGAATTTACTGCACAGTGGGTTTAAAAATGAAAAAGTTAAAATACATGTAAAGTTAATTATACCTTTATAAATTAAAAACACACAAAATGCAAATATAGTAACTTTCAGAAAAACAATTTTTTGACAGATAATACTTGGTGGAATTCCATTTTAATATCTTAAATAGAATAAAACACATTAATAAAAAACATAGAAAATACTTCTACACTTCAGGGCTTCGATTCGTCACAAAGTACATAGGTACAATCTGTGTTCGGTGCATTATGACATTTACGAAATGTCTAAATTTTGGTGATGACCTGCTTAAATGGAATCCATTCTCGTAGACCCCCAATTTTATTTTTCAGGAGTCGATATTGACCACTTTGGGAACCTCTGGTCTAACGTCACTATTTTGAATACAAGGCAAGATCGAGCAACTCGCTTTGACTGACACCATCGACGTGGTTCGGCTCAAGTGTTTTTACTTCCGCGCTGCAGTGTCAGAGCGGCCATCAAAGGGCGTGATAATCCACTTAGTTCCCGGGGGCATGGAAATGACCGGCGCCGGACCTGAGCAGCGCGATCACAGGGGCACATGAGGTGTTAACCGGATTACCTGACCGCCGGATTGGGGCCCCTCGGAGCGGAAGAGGCCGGGGCCAATCAGCAGAGGGGTTGTAGGCGCCGAACGCGAACGGGGAGATCCCCTTAAGGCCTACGGTCTCCATTTTCTTAGTTTTAAAAAATATGATTTATTGAGATTTAAAATAAAATAAATATTTGTTTTGCACTCGAATATTTAACAGAATTTCAAATTCGCACTGCGTGCTTTAATACAACGCAAAATAATCTTATTTTCTGGGTATTGGTCAGCAATTGCTTTGTTTTCTGAAATCCAAAATTCAATGAGGAAATTTTATTTATGTGTTCGATGACATGTTCATTTTATTTCAAAGACAAGATCCCAAATTGGATATCGCCCCCCTTAAAAGCAGGCTAGTGACGAGTGATGTCTTGGGTAAATAGAGTTACGTCATCATCTGATTATTTTGGCGCATGAACTATCACATATCACAGGAGGTTATTAATTGGTGTTTGATTTGGGTTCAACCACAACATATATACATTACTACTATTATGTTATCATTATTATTGCCATATACGTTTTAAAAAAAATAACTAAACATGTATGTGTATACTAATTATTTAAATTTAACAATACGTTGACTTATTTTTGTTAATGTTTAGGAAAGCATTTTATGAATTCATAAATGATTTAGCATTCAAAAGCAATAAAGTTTGTTTTGTTAACAATAAACTGTTGTTTTTTTATAATTCGTAAAGATAATAAGATAAAGCAGACGTCTAAAATACAGTGGAATAGATCAAGAGGAATAATGCATTGACTCTCAGGGGGTAACTTAAAGGTTTAGCACCTGAGGGACGCGATGGGGATATCCCGAGGGCCCCATACGATGAGAAATTTTTTACAGATTCTAATCTGATCTCTAAAATTGATTTAAATATTCAAAATTCTTAGGTTGTTCAAGTATTTGCCTAAAAAAATATTATTCTTGTTTAAAAACATCATTACAACTTATAAAAATTTAAAAAAAAAAGCTTAATGTTATTCCAGTAATGATTACCTTTTTTACCAAATCGGAATCAGAAAAACAACAAAATTACCGATTAAATACATCATAATTTATAAATCATTTGGAAATAAATAAAAAACATACCCACAGCTTTAGAAAAATAAGTGTCCTGTAGAATTATTACATATGTTTTTTAAATTTTATATGTAAAATTCACTTAGTAACTAACTAGTAACTAAGTAATTATTAACCATTTAACAGTAAAAACTAACTTTCTCTATAACTACATCATAAAATAGAAGCATAATCCATTTTCAATTCATATTTTAAAATAAGGCAGTAAATCTGCTTTATAAAAGAGGAGAGAATCGAAAATAGTAGAATATATTTATATCCACACCTCTGCGACTAAACAGGATTTACTTAAAATATTAAATTATATTCATTGGAATACACTTTCATAATTATTTAAATAAAAATGTTTAATCTCTAAGACCATTAACGTTTATCTTAGTTAACATTATGATTCTCTCAGTAAATACTCGAGTCACTTGCAAAATTTATCAAAGCTATAAAATAAAACTATTAAATACTTGTGCAGACAGTCGAGCAGTATTTCTAAGCAGATAAAAAGATGATGACATTGATAAAAGCCAATGAACCCTCCAGCCCGGTGGGTCTCCGTTTTACTGCCGCTTTCAGCAGAACGACTCTGAAAAGGTTTCTCTGCGCGTAAATAGGTTTTCAGGGGGCAAGTTAAAAGACAGCAAGTAGACAAGTAGCGACCCCCGCTGATTATCAGATCTCCGCCGGGGAGGCGAGCCTGATGCAGCCCGGCGCAGCCTTGCGCCCTCCAACCCCATCCTTTGAATCGTCAAATATTATTTTCTCTTTCACCGGAGCATTTTCACAACAAAGCTCTGCGGACGCGACTCCACGTGAGATTAAAGCCGGGAATAATGGCTTTTGCTCTCAGGTTCACGGCAAGAGCAAAAAAGCTCACGTGTATTTATTTGCGTTTGTTTAAAATGTAAATGTGATACCTGCCAGCTTTGTTCTAAGAACGGAGTAAACCGTTTTAAAACTGCTTTACGGACAACTACGACTACACTTATTTTTATGCGAATATTGGATGACATCAGATTTTTTTAAAATCTGAATGAACAACAATAAAATACCCAATAAGCCTTATGACATGGAGTGTTAAAATTAGTTATAATATCTTTTTTTAAATTCAATCAATCAATGAATATTATTACATATTTTCACCTACATAGGTAAATATTTTACTAAAGAATCAATTCATGTCATTATTAGGTACAAATATATCAAATAAATAATGAATGACTTTATAAAATCATTTCTCCAAATTTAGTATCAAAAATATAAAATACATAAAAGCTACATTTATGTAAAGATATTCAATGTCATTTACTCTACTTTATGTATTCGTTGTGGAATATTTAACTGCTTTATGAGGCAGACACTGAAACGGGAGGCGAAGGCCGTAAAAAGCTCTGTTCGGCTGAAAACTGACATATTGTTGATCTGTTGGCGTGAAAACTTAAAGTGTGCCGATAATTCGGGGGTGGATTCTTCAAAATGCCAAAGTTAAGGGCGCTGGGGGCACTTCCCGCAGAGATGCCGGATTTTCAATAAAACTTAGACGCGCAAACAAGAAAGTCACTCAAGCATAAAACAAAGCTCAGTATTGGAAACAATTCGGCCTTAAAACAAGTTTTATGCGACTTGATGAGACGACAAACTTAGGCCATTCGTGTCTGGCGATAAAAACAGTTTTTATCTTGAAAAATGATGTATGTAAGTATTCAAAGAATTTCGGGGACGATTTGCGAGAGTACTAAATGACGATTAGATTTAAGAAAATCCTCAAAACTATTACTTAAATGTGAGTTGTATTATTAACAGTGAAATAAAAGATTTAATAGCGTATTCTTTATCCACGATAGACTGATTTAATTTGAAAGACAACATAGTCTAAAAAACCCTAAAGGCCAAGAGAACTAACAAACAAAAAGTACTGAAATCTTCTTTCTAAGTGGCTATACATAATAGATGCACATATATCTATATTTATTTATTATCATTAATATATAAGTGTTCAAAATATATAAGTGTATATAATCAAGTGCAGATATCCGAAAATTATTGCAGCACAACATCCAAGATCAAAGTAAATGTAATAACTTCAATATGTTTAGTTCGAGCATGGCTCAGTACCTTTAAGTCAAAATGCAGTCAACAAAGTTAATTCGAGGACTTCGAATTTTGGATATTAGGACTTAGGATTTTGGATACTTTCAGATCTCCATGGATGCTGCACTGCAGTGCGGTCCTGGTGCGTCTCGCTAACAACTTACGCTAACAATACAATCCGATGAAAGGGCCGCTAGTGGAGCGTGAACGTGGAATTCGCGAGGTTGTCTATTTATTTATTTTTTATCGACGTTCCTCTAGATTTCCGTAGCCAAGTGTGCCCATTATAAAAAAACTCGTTCCGATGATACCTTGTTCGCGACTTTTTCACCCATTGTGAAACTACAATGCTGTATTAACATGAATTGTATTTCTCCAGTGAATCGAAAGATATATTTTTGCGCTATTTTTTTGCTTGTTGTTATCTTACTTTAGTGTTGCGAATCAATAAATTCAAGACGTTTTTGTAGGCAGTACTCTCTTAAAGTGTATGTAAAAATAGTTGCAAAACGTGTGTATAACATCACTTATATAAATACCGCACATCTTTTATTATTTATATAAAAAAATACACGTTGACGAAATCGGTTAAAAAATAATACGCTGAACAAAAAAACACATGATATTTTTTTTAATACTCAGGGGCTAAATTTTTTACCTCAAATTACAAGCAATTGATATGTCTGAAAATTAAAGGACGCCATACTTAACCTGTTTTTTATGTGAGTATATGTTTGATAAAATATTTTTTTACATGCAAAATTGAACAATTCTGATTTCATGTGTACGTGTGCGCAATGTATGTTCGTGTGTAATATGTAGTCCGTAGCAGCCTTAATGTACCGCGCGTATATTATTAAGACGCGACCAGTGGCGGCGGGTCAGGGGCGTCCCGCGGCCGAAATAATTTATCAGGGCAGGGCCTCGGGCCGCAGTAAAATTCACTTACTGAAGATTGACCGCCGGGAGGGCACACGAGGCGCCATTGAATTTTTACTTTTTTTTGCAGAAGAAAGGATCTTGAATACTAACCAAAAGTATTTGAAAATTATTTATTTTATCGTTTCATTATTTTTTTATAATCTGATAAATATAGATTATGATTTCCTCAGAGACTTGCTCAATAATATGAACTTGGTTTAGTCTGTAAATATAAGTGGACTAGGGTGTCGGAGTAAGAGGATACCGAAGATGAGAAGGTTCGATGGTGTAACGGAGAACATCTCCTTTATGTGAGAAGAACAGGGAGATGCTGAGTCTTCTGATGTTTTTTTTAATATTTTTAAGCTGAAGTTATGATTATGAAAATGAAAACATAAATAGCCTTATATGTTTTTCTATTCAAGGGTAAATCAATTTCAAAATTTATTGAATAAAATAAGGTTAAAAAAAATAGTTCAGAAGAAAAATATTCAAAAAAGTGTAATATTACTATGACGGGAATTTCCATATGGTTTTGACGCCAGGATACCTCAATGGCGGCATGCAATGCATACGAAGCAGGGAAAGATGGCGGTAACACCGTCGCGGCGCATTTCAATAACAATGAAATTTCATATGCCGGAACAGGTGACCGAGAAGCCCTTATGACGGGGAGTGTTTTAAATTGTGAAAATTCTTAAAAATTCATTTTTATAATGTTCACTCAACCAATGAATCTTATTTAATATAATCTGATTAATTGCAATTTTTGCTTCTAAAAATGGATGGGTACAAATCTCACCGGGGTCGTGCAAAAACTTTCCAAAGTTTTCAGAATCAGTCAATGTGAAGCGATTTGTTATTATTTTTTAAATATTCGCATTTAAAATTAAAATTTACGTTGTTTTAGAAAAAATAAATATATTATAATTATATTTTGGAAATCGGCTTTAGGGCATAGCTTTAATGAATATTACGGAAAACTTGTGTGATAATTCATATACCTGCGTTGGTTAGAATACATTTTGATGAAATATAATATTATAATTGCCTTAAAATAAACCATTTTATGCTGTTTAAAGAGTATTGAGGTTAAAATAGAGATATTTTTAGAACGTACAAAAAACGTAACCTGAGTAGTTCATGAAATATTTTTTGCCTTTTTAATTGTGTACGAAATTACAACTGTGGTATATTAAAAATCAAAACATATATTTTAAACATGTTTTGAAATTTTAATCTGTTCTTTAAACGCCATATATCAATGTAACGATCATAAAATATTTAACTCACAAAAATGCACTGAATAATCATGAGCCGTTCCCGGCTACTCTACTGAATACAAATTCAAAGAACAACCTATTAAGTAGCGCCATTTTGTGAAGAGTGCCGGAACATTCTTCAGCCATTGAATCTTAAAGGACGCATGCATCGCAGGCGGGGCAAGCCAAACTGACCGTTGCTGCAATACACCCAAAGACAAAGTTCGGGCGCTCCCTTTCCTGCACTTACCTGACGTCACCTACTTAGCATAGACTTTTCCGCCAACGACGACGTTGTATACACTTACCAGAGGTGTAGCGTGGTTAAGGGAGGTTATAAACGGAGCATATTTCATAAAAAAAAAAACATCAAAAATAATTAGCAACTTCTTACGTAGTAATTTTGAAGCAGTAAAAAAGACATCGTAAAGCGATAACAAAGGATTTATAATATCAAAAAAAATATGGAATATTATGACTACCTACCCAACCCGACAAATTTTATACGCAAAGTAGGTCATTTGATATACTTTGAATGAATTTTTCATATTTTTAAAAATAAAAATAATATACAATAAATCGATATGAACTGTATAAAAAATGCAATCAAAGATATTATCAAGAATATTAGTGACACGAAATAATTCACCAATAGGATAAATCGTTTTGAAAAATATATTTATTAATTTTCATAAAAATCTACAGAGCATGCAAAAGTATGTTGATTTTTGAAAATAGTATCTAATATTTTAGATATTAAACTATTTGGTTTAAATGTGATTCATTAAAATAATTTTATCTCCAAGCATTGCAGTCGATAAATTGATCTTTTGTTTGAAAAGTTTATTCTTATACTTGAGGTGCAGAAACACTTTGCTGGCCTCACATTTAAAGTATTATAGACTCACTCGCTCTCTAGCGTCGATACGGCCTCAAATGGAAGCCCTTGAAAGGCAAAGGAGCTCACAAACAAAAATGTTCCGAATCTCCTAATTCTTCGGCAATTGTGTTTAAATGAAGAAAATGACGTATCAAACAAGTCTGTCTTGTCTGTCTATCTCGAAACTACCTGGTCGATAAGCCATTTTTTTGTATAAGAAGATTATTCATGTTCTAAAAGATGCAGAAACACCTTGCGGCTAACGTTAGCCTAACATTTCACCCTAAGTGTTATGGCCGTCGGTGCAGCGGGAAACATTCAAACTTGGGCGTTATCTAGCGCCGGGACGCGCCTTAATGGCTAAGAATTTATCATTCAAAGTTTTGAAGACAATATTCACCGAAATTTCTTACATGATAGCATACACCATTTTATTTATTTTTTTATTAAAATAAAAGCACAATAGTGTATACGAAACACAGATCATATTTTTTTTGTTTTTGTCTCCGATTTGCTGGATGGTAAGATTTTTAATACAATTAAACGACAACGGTTTGCTTTGTATTAGATTACTCTATTAATTACTAGAATACAATTAGCCACATATCACGTGTGTAACAATGCTTACAAAGTTATTTGTAATTATAGTGATGTAAGATATTGCATGTTATTATTTTAAATTGAGCCTGTTAACATATAAAAAATAATTGCTGAAAAAATTTGCTGATATTTTTCAAAACATTTGCATCACTTTACATTTAATTTTCAAAATATTCACCAGCACGCAGTATGCATAAAACATTTATTGCAATTGAATGTTAAAACCTGCAATCTATATATATCTTCTATATATATAAAACACAAACTCAAAAACCGGCGGTTATTTGGCTGCTATAGGCTTTAAATACATCGAACCGATGTGCCCCAAACCGGTTTCATTTGAAAGCCAATAATACTAAGATCATTTTAGACCACTTAAATTCAACAATAAATAATTAAATTCGGTTTATTAATTAAGTGGTTTTTTGACATTACCCATACAAAAGTTTCAACATTTTGCGGTCGCAAATACTTTTCAAAAAGAGAAAAGTGTCATGTTCGCGGATAATGCAGGCTGCCAACAACAAAAAAACACTGATCTTGATATAAGATTAAGAGTTAAGATAAGTATGACGTTTCCGTTGTATAATGCAGGCTGCCACAACAACAAAAAAAACAATACAGAACTGTCATTCATTTGCGACCTGATCTTTTCATCACATTTACGTACAATCCTGCTTGGTCAGTCATCGCATCATAGACATGATCTGACAACTAGAGTTTTCAAACAAAAACTCATGGATCTCACGATAAAAAATGATATATACGGCAAAGTGCAATGCTAGATGTATAAATAAAAAAAATCGGATATCCGCTAGTATTAAATATGTGTTAAAACAGTATTTTGTTACGAAACAACCGAATCCATGAAACATTGAAAAATAATTTAAAGCGATAGCGCTCCTATCTCTTTGTAAGAGATATCGGATCCGCTCAAGGAGGAATCCTGAAATCTCGGCGGCGGTGTGCAGGTGTACAGGTGTGTCGGATCTGGCAGTCTCTCAGGCGGTCGTTAAAATCGGGAAATAAATTCAGAGCTCATTCACGTCGGGGGTAAGCGGCGCACGTCCCCGGCGGAAGTTCCCCGTGCAAAACAGAAATAAAACGGAGCGGGCGTCCGACGCCGTTCTGTGCGACTTGCCAATAAGCGATAGCACAAGTGCGCGCCCGTGCAGGACACCCTGTATTTACGACCTTTTTGCGACCGCGTGTGGGTACATTGTCACCCTGTATACTTGTTAAAAAAGCGACGCTTTAGAATGTGAGCTTTCGGCTTATGTTTGGTTTCTTTGTGGCTTTTATCTCATGACAGATTATGTCAACATACATTTATAATTAAAGATATTTTTTTAATTCGAATTCAGTACAAAAATCAGAATTTAATTTGGGTTAAGTACCAATTGATTCAAACTGTTTGCCCTTCTGTTTATTACGTACCCCTCTAGTACAAAACATAATAATGATTATATAACTCATTCAGCTTATCTGATATTAAATATATCATGCTTGTGGGCATTCCATTCCATCAAAATAAATGTTAACACATTAAATTTTTGATCTCGATTTGATCATAAGAAATAATTGCATCGTAAATGCATCCTTTATTCTTAATAAACACTGTTTTTGCTACAAATTTTGATGCTGGTGACTCATATGCTTCAATCATTCTTCTTGCAATATATTGTAAATGCCAAAATAACCCGAACTTTTAATGGTTGGTCAGAACTTGGTTTATTCGGTTCAAACAATTATTTTTTTTGTATCAAATATTTATTTAATTACTAAATATTATATAATATAATAATATGTCTATTTTGTGGATTGAACGTCAATCAAGTGCGTTTTAATAACATCCTACACAAGTCACGATGATATTTTTCTGAGAGTTTCTTTGAATCATTTTTAAAATGCGAAAAAATATGATTAATCATATTAATATAAATCTTTATATTCAAATTTCAGTTTTGTACAAAAATTACATAAAAAATTTAAAAACACCGCTCGACGTTAAAAACTGATTTGAATACGTTATTGGTACGTCGGCGCATCTGGTTTTCAGGAACAAAGCAATGCCATTCATATGCGTTCCATCAAAATGCAAACACAAACTCTCGTATTTTTTCTACACTTTCAGGCTCCACTCAATAGACGGCATTTTCAATGCAAAACCTTCTGCTGCAGTACCTACCGATCTGAACGCGTTCCATTTGCAGATAAAATAATTCAATCTGAAATCGGGCAAAGTATTCGAGTGTTGACTGTACGTGCCGGCAGCTGGGACGTGCTCGCAGCTGCTATCGGAACGCGCCGACTAACAAACTCTCCCATACAGCTCCCAATACATTACCAGATATCGCGAAATCACAAAGAGGTAAATAAATACCACCAACAGAATCCGCTTCGCAATTTTTACATACAGATTTTGTTGTATTAAAATATCTGCTTGTTTGCACAGCGAAAGAGATTAAAACCAATGTCAGAAAACAGAATAATCTTGATCGGAACTAATCAACATTCTACTTGTTAGTACAGGGTGTCCAAAACGAGTATCGGGTATTTGTTTTAGTGACCGTTATTGCGATATGCTGCGAAAATTTTTGGGCCCAGAGTTGCAGGAGTTTCAAGGTTTCAACTCAAAAACGTGGTTCCAACAAGACCATACATCCAATCAATCAATTGAAGCTGTTAACGAATTATTCCCTAATAAGGTCTTTTCACGTAGAGGTAACATCAACTGGCCTCCCAGAAGCTCCGACCTTAGCCCTCTTGACTATTTCGTATGGGAATACCTTAATAGTAGGGTTTATGAGAATAAGCCGATGAAACTAACGGAATTGAAACAAAACATCAGGTCAAAAATGGCAGCAATATCGAGGACTATGTGTCAGCGTGTTATCAGCAATCTTCGTTCTAGATTAGAAGAGTGCCAGCAGCGTAATGGTCACCATTTGGATAACATTTTTGAACAACTTTGAATTCTTATAATTACCAATAAAAAATAAACACTTGATTACTAGTAGTTTTTGTTTTACTGAACTAACAAATACCCGATACTCTTTTTGGACACACAAAATGTATAATTTTTTCCCTGTATTCTCATTCTTTCTTGCTAACTGTAGCTTTCTACTATGATAAAACTCAACAACAATCCATATTATAACACTCCTATGTTTTATAATTCATAAACATCTGATGTCCACATAACCTAACTATTTCTGTCATCACCATCTTTTGTAATTTTTTTTGCATCAAGAAGGTTCTCATTGCATATTGACATGAGAGATGTACAATCACCGTCAGTCGTATTTTGCTACCGAGATTCTTCTCCCTAAATATATTATTTGGATCATCTGCTTTTTGTAAAGCGCATTCATAATTAAAACAGGAGATTTCAAGCACTCATTTATAATCTAGCCTTACAACTTCATAATTAACTTATTAGCACAGATTCAATTTTGAAGTTTGGCAAATTTTGTAATTTTGCCAAAAATAAAGTGATTTTTTTAAGAGTGCATTATCATTGGACCACTTGGTTTAAAAAAAACCTTGTATAGCCATCATGAATTATAAAAGTAGTTTTAAAATTTCAGATGCTTGTATTTAAGACCATTTTATTTATGACTTTTACTTAAGCAGATTTAAAAAACCACTTAAAATTGAATACATCAAAGTAAAGAAAAACAAAACACTTAAAAAATGAATAAACATACGTGTATTATTCAAAATCTCGACCTTTTTTTTCATTTTTGTGCATAATCCCCAAAAAATATTTAATACCGTAACCCATGAATATTTTTTAAACCTGAAACAATATTTCCCTGAAGCTGTTTACATAAAGGGTATTATTTTTAAGCGAAAAAGATATGTCCTCTAAAGCACCTCCTGTTTTTTTGTATTCAGTAAACCACTCTAAGATAGACTACGTCAGTAAAGAAAAAACTAAATTCTGTCATAGAATTTTTTATAAAAAGATATAAAGAAAATTTGATAATCATACTTTAGATATTACAGAGAATTTTATCATTGAAACCTGCCTTTATATTAAAAGCTTTCTTAAACTTTTTTAAGAAACGTTTAAGTAATTTTTCTTATCTAGCACACTTTGTACAACAACATCCTAGGTGTACAGTCTACGATTGTATATAAAGCTATCGTTTAATACGTAAGCTAATCAAGAAGTGTCGAAGTGGTAAAGTATAGTTGATCAATCAACAGTGAAATTCGTTTAATATTATGACTCGCATAGTCCAGGACTTGTAGAAGTGTTATGCAGAGTATGTGCTAAGTTAGGCTTTCAACTCTCAAGACCCTCCGTCAACGGGAGCGCCAAGATAAATACAGATCTTTACGTTACAACTTCCCCGCCGTTACGTTTGCCGAAACTGTTTGCAAGACGATCGCATGACTTCCACGCACCGCTAGGATAACATTGTTACCAAGTTCGTGAACTGTGGGCTAATGCAGGAATGCCGGTGTTACTCGCAAGCAGAAGGAAAATTTATCTAGGGTTTCATAAGTCAATCAATGATAGACAAGCATCATAGAAAAAAAACAATTTCATTTATTTTTACTCAATTAAAATTTGTATAAGAAGCAATTCTCAAATATTTTTAACTCGATATTACATGAAAAAAAAGTTTACTAACTAAAATTTCATGTTGAAAAGATGAACTTGTTGAAGAAAAAGTTAAAAGTTCAAAAAATACAACATGGAATATCGCAGTACCAAAAAAAATTGCATAAACTTACTAGGTGTATCCGAAAGTTTTGACGTTTTTTTAAGTGTGAAAGAATTATTTTTAATAATGATTTTATTTTATTGAATATTGTACATTTTCTTGGTATAATAAAAAATATCCATCTTGTGGAAAAAAACTATTCAAGGGTCGTTTTTACATGGGACATGCCTTTAAGGGTCTTGTTTCTCAGAAAATGCTCCAATGACCTAAATAGGTGGTAGTCTGAGGATGCAATGTCTGGTGAGTAAGAAGGATGTGGTAAAACTTCCCAACCAAGCACAGAATTTTTTTCTCGTGTCTTTCTTGCAGCATGGGGACCGTACATCATCACGCTAGAGCAGTGCTTCTCAAAGTGGTCCCTACGGACCCCAGAGGGTCCCTGGGATCATTCAGGGGGTTCTTAGAAAATTAATATCGATTTGGGGGTCCCTGAACAACGACTATGAAAGGGGGTCCGTGGGCCAAAAGAGTTTGAGAGCCACTGCGCTAGAGGATGACTTCACCTCTATTCGCTATACTTGGCCGATTGAATTATTATAATTATTTATTAAAAAATCCGCTAATATTTAACTCGATATTGTATAAAAAAAATTATTCACAGACAAAAATTTCATGTTGAAAATATGAACTCGTTGAAGAAAAAAAATAAAAAGCTCAAAAAAGACAACATGAAATATCGCAGTGCTAGAACACTGTGTGTTTATGTTTTAGACTAAAATTTGCATACACTTACTATGCAGCATAATCTATTCGGCAATTTGAATGTTGGATTGAATAGCATATCATGGCGGTGATTCGGGCACGAGACAAGTAGCGAGTGGCGGGGAGGCGCCCCCTTCCAGCACGCGAAGTTCCTTCCAGCGGATCCTTCAGCAGTGAGATGTGTGGATGCGAGGAATCCAACTTCTGCTCCCGAGTAAACACCCATCGCGGTAGGGGTGCACACCCACCCCATCCACCCCACCCACCCCACCCACCCCACCCCCACACTCACTCACAACGTTTCGGTACGTTTTGTGAAAATATTTATATAAGTCTGAAAATAATTTCAGCGAGTGATTATTTTCTTATTATTTTTTCGGTTCATCTTCGCTACCTGAGAGTATTCAATTTTTAAAGATAATATAAATACTGTGTGGGCGTTGCTTGTGGTTTATATTATCTTTTAATATTTTCTACAAGATGGTTCATACTCGTAAATATGATGGTATAACATAGAAAATACTTTTAAGAAAATTAAGCTACTTTTTTACTGTAAAACAAACATAATTAATAATCAACGTATATTCTGGGAAACACGATAGTGATTATTTTGTGAACAACTATGTCGTCGTTATGTATAAAAGACATGTATTGAAATTTATTAAAATATTGTGTGCTTAACACACGTGAAACGTTTACTTAGAGTTGTGCTTCATTCAATTTTTTTTATACATCCTGCTCATTGAAAATTTAATATTTAAAGATAACAGACATGCTCTATAGACGTTGTATAAACCATAAGATATTGTGTGCATAACGAACAACGAAGATTATAAAATATTCTATTTAAAAATTTAAGCATAAATTTTTTGAAATGCCGGCAATAACTAGCCTTTCATATTTTTTGACCGTTTTTTGTGTATTTCTAAAGAAGATTGATGTTTTCAAGATAAAATGTTGAAGGGTTTCAATAAGGTTTTTTTTAAATTTTATAAAGGTGAATTAATGTTAAACATACCCATAAACAGCACCCACGTAACCAGGAACTTATCTTTTGTATATTGGAGTATTTATGTAAGCATACCTGAAAAGAAATAAAAAAACTTTATAAACACAATGTCAAATTTCAATAAAAAATATTGTTAGCATGAGTAAAACCTTTAATTTAAAACAATCAAATCACTTGTATATCTTCTTCTATGCAGACATATTCTCGTTTATAAAATGAAAACGAATATTTTAGACATTTTGCAAAAGTACTGTGAACCCAAAGAATAACTGATATTATTAGTAGTTTAACGGTATTTATTAAATAACGCATTATTTATATTACATTATATTAAATAAACTATTAGTAGATTTAGTTTTTATAGATTTAAAAATGAATATTTTAAGCAATACCATTACATAGTTTTATCAAAAATAAATGATTGTATTACAAATATTGTTCAACAAAATCTTTAATAAGAAATTTACATATAACTCATTAATAAACAAAAAGAAATTCATCACTTAAGTTACAATATGCATAAAAATAAATATTTTTACAATAAATGATATTTCAAAGATAAAATAATTCAAAGCTTTAATTTGTGTAACAATTGCGCGGAATGATCATGTTTTTACACAAAAATATGTGTATTTACAAACAGATATTACCAAAACGTTGATAACTCAATTCTGTCCGAATGTAGATGACCCTTTTTTAAATTAATGATTCAATTACTAAACAACGAATTCGTTTTTGTGTGCCAGAAAGTAAGGCAAATATATTTGTAACAATTTATTTAACAGAAAGCTCGGCCGTTATAATTTACAAATGCCAGCGAAATACAAAATGAAAAATTCCTCGGGGTGGAGAGGGGGATGACACATTAAAAACAATATTCGAAACTTTTTACTACCATATAAAAATCAGCGGAAAATAATAATTTGAAAATAATCAAGTAAAAATAGGATGAATGCGATCGCAAACAATTAGGAGAACTTAAAATTAAGGTTTTAGTTAATCGCAGAAAACAATTGTTTTCGTCAAATGTATCTAATGTTTTATACTTAAAAATATCAATAAGTAAACTATTTGTATTCATAATTTATAAATTCCTTTATTTTATTTGTATTAAATATACTTTTTTTAAATAAAAAAATAATTCGTTGAATGTTTTATGTATTGTCAAGTATGCATGACAAGGCTTTCGCCATAAATAAATATTGATAATTTGAAAATCGGAACCAACAAATTAGGATACTGTCGAGCGCAGCTGATATTCTTTGAATAACATTTTTTTATTAATATTTCAAATGTCATATACATACTCAATGGGATAAAATTTAAAAAAAAAAACTTTTTACTGAGGATTTTAATATCAAATTGTAAAAAAAATAGAAGAAGGATAACAATATTTTATTTCGACGACACGCGGTGGCTGCCATTAAACTTTTCAAAAGACTATAAAATTCACTTCCGCATACACGAGTGCACTTTTCTTTATCATTTGTAGGAGAGTCACTTTTTTATGAACAGCCTGTACCCGGAGGAATCCGACCAATCAGGCGAGGCGGCGCAGAATGAACTCGCTCTCGTTCGAATTCGAATTTCGGACGCGTGACGAATCGCAAAATGGCCGCTCGCTCTTCCGCCAACGGGCCCAAATGCCGCGGGAGGGTTTTCCGGGCATTAGCTTCCTTCAGGGTCCTCCCCGCTCAATAGACTCTCACGCGGCTGACTGGCGCGCACTCTTCCAGGTCCTCCGGCCGAGGCGTCTCTCGTGGAGTCGTTTCATAAATAAAATGCTCCAAGCACACTCTAAGAGACTCTGCGTGCTGTTGAGACCCGCTCTGGGCTTGAGTGGAATCGTGGATTCTTTAATCAGACTAATTAATAAATATTTATTTACACTGTAGGGTAGTGATAAAAATAACAATGCAGACGTGCTGCCCTAAGACTAAATATTGTTTGAATTTTTTTTATGGAGCATATATCCGAGTGTTACTAACCACTCGGCTACCAAACCGATATTGGTGTGTTTCTACAAAATAAGCCAAAATCATCGAAAAAATATGTAACTCTACTCAGTTTAGCAAGCACGCATGCAGTAAGGCATTTTAATACATCGATTTGAAGTTTTTTTTTTTTTTTTTTTAAATCGTTCAATAGACGCTGAAGCGATTCGAGATTTTAAAATTACCATCTCAAAGGTAAGGAGGTGGGTGGCCCGAGTCTCGCTGGGAGCGATTTATCAACCACCGAGAGCAACGCTCCTATTTGCATAAAACCTCACAAGCCGTCTGGTACAAACTATTAAATTGTATGGAGCATGGAGCGGGGCGCGTGGCGCACTCCGTAACGTACTGTCAGCCCGTAAAAGACATTAAGGCAAGACGCTTCACGAGAGGCTTCAGCGAAGCTCAATCGAGCCGAGTCATAATGGAATCACCGATACAATATCTCTACGATTTAAATATGAACAATTGGCCATGTATGTGCTGAATTATATTTAAAAAAATATATTTTTAAAAGTACGCACTGTTAACACATAAGAAATTTTGTAAACACGTACTTAAGATGTAAACTTTATTTAGAGAGAATCCAACAAAATTTTCAATATGCACGTACGCTTTTTATAAATAATAAAGCTATTATCTATGTTTTTTAACTCCCAGGTCCCTAAAGATGGGCCTAGTGCAGGTAGCCGAAATATATACCTAATAACGCGTGCAGTTGTTATAATAAAAAATGGATGTTTTCAAAGAATTCTTATAAGTAAAAAGTAATTTATATATTCTACGAGCGAAAGATAACCCAACATGAGAATAAAGACTACTTTTAGAATCATATGGTTAATAAAACATTGTAATCTATAAATACTTCTGAGAAGGTAAGCAAGTGTTCGGAACTATTCAGAGATAATTGAGGCTGTGCTTTGATAACAAGAAAACAACAGAAAACTCGCATAAGACAAGTTGTTTTTTTCTTAAGCCTAAATAAAATGAAAAGAGTTTCTGCTAAATTTGAATCCATAAGCAATGTTGATAACAAAGCATGCATGTTTACAATAAGATCACGAGGAAGTAAAGAAATAGAAGTTACACAAGCGTATATCTGTTGGTTATTATACAGATTTCAGCAGAGGCAAGCGGCGAATCTAAGCTTTGGGAACAGCTGGCACTTAAAACAAAGCCTTCGCTACGAACTTTCAGTTTGATAAGCTGTAAGACTCGAGGTGATTCTCGGTTCGTATGCGCGCGGTCAATTACGGTTAATTTGCGCAGGTAACCGGGAGCCACCCCGAGAGGCCGCCTGACACACCTGGGGGTGCGTGGCGGGGACGAGAGGGCAGGGGGCGATCTACTTGACAGTTAATCTTGCCCGGAAATAAATTCACCTGGAGACAGAAAACAGCCTGGAAATGTGCCAAGAAAACGCTGCATTTTTAAAAGACAATGTTAACGAAAGCACGTACGCTTTAGGGGGCTTAATAAATTTTTAGAATTACATTTTTCGAAAGTTTCAGCTTAAAAAAAAATGAGGTGCTTATATATTTTAATTACATTTAAATCTATCCACGACATTATTTTATACGTGGATTTTTGATCGTGAAAATTTAAAAAAACAATTTATTTAGATGTGTCAAAATATGAATAAAGTTTTTTATTAAATTAATAATGATTAATTTATTATATTAATCAAAGCTTATAATGTCACAAAAAAAAACAAAACATGACGTGATATTGTTCTTTTTAAGTATAAAGGTAGATTATATACCTAACAGTGACTTACCTAATAATTTATGTGTTATCATCTGATAAATTAATCTAATATTAATTTCACGAACAACGGCAAGTCAAAGCTCATTAATAAATCACCCTCGTACCTGCATCTTGAAGTTCTTGTAAAGTGATTAGACACATTAAGGGTTACAACAAGTTAAGGGCAGGCTTTATGGGGAGAAGTTTCTTACGGGCGCGGCGGAGCTCCGCGCAGGTAGTCTGCGAGGGCATAACGCTGTTAGAAGTTGCCCAAATGTAGGGCGATTATCTCACACTCAGCTCCCTGTGATTATCCAAACTACTCTCCTGACGTAAATACAGAAAATCAGGAGAGTCCATACGAATTTAGGAAAATTTTACTGCAGAACAGAATACGTTCGTTATATAGGGTGTCCAAACAGAGTATCGGGTATTTGTTAGTTCAGTAAAACAAAAACTGCTAATAATCAAGTTTTTTTTTTATTATTATTAATTATAAGAATACAAAATGTAAAATTATTCCAAAATGATAATGTTATCCAAATGGTGACCGTTACGCTGCTGGCACTCTTCTAATCTGGAACGAAGATTGCTGATAACACGCCGACACATAGCCCACTACATTTCTGACCTGATGTTTTGTTTCAATTCAGTTAGTTTCGTCGGTTTATTCTCATAAACCCTACTATTAAGGTATCCTCATACGAAATAGTCAAGAGGGCTAAGGTCGGGACTTCTGGGAGGCCATGATGTTACCTCTACGTGAAATGACCTTATTAGGGAATAATTCGTTAACAGCTTCAATTGATTGATTGGATGTATGGCAAGTGACCCCGTCTTGTTGGAACCAGGTTCTTGAGTTGAAACCTTGAAACTGCTGCAACTCTGGGCCCAAAAATTTTCGCAGCATATCGCAATAACGGTCACTAAAACAAATACCCTATACTCTTTTTGGACACCCTATATTTCGTTCAAGTTTGTTTGAAAAAAAAAAATTATTTCAAAAAATTCAAATGATAACTTTTTTTGAAATTAGGGCAAACATTTTGAGCTTGAGTTTTTACTACCATAAAAGTTTTACTTTGATTAAAAAATAAAACGATATTTCATTTTAGATTAAATGATTAAAAAATTCATTCTCTGAGACCGTTGACGTTGTCTAAACTAGATTTTCACATTTACCTGTATATTTTGAATTCAATAAGTTATTTATTAAAAAAAAAAATTCGTCAGAATATTACTTACAGCAACCAAAAAAAACATAATAAATAAGAAAATATAATATCATTTTTTTTGTAATAAACATTAAATATGTTGATTGACACGCATTTCACAGATCAAAAGCGTTTGATGAAAAAAATGACACAATCAAAATAAAAACGTTTTTGTTCAAATATTTTTTTCTTCAAAGACATGATTTTTTCGAAAAAATTAAAAGTGTAGAATTTTCAGAAAAATATAGACAACAGAACAAATATTTTTAGCAACGTTTTATCCGCGTTTTCATTAAAATATCACATAAAAAAAAAACTCATTAAAAAATCCATTAGTGATTTGAAAGTCGAAATTCTATACTTCGAAAAGTTCAGATCCATTGGCCATATCTCGTCATTATTACGAAAATAATATCCGAAAAACACAGCCTAGGAGTATCATAAAAATATACCAAATAAATACGAAATATCACAATACCTTTGATGTTGTTAGCTGAAAATATTTTTACGTGTTTCATAAAGACCCATAAATGTCATTAAGGGCGGAGTACTCAAAGCGCTCTCTAAATATGATTATATACCTTAAAATGAGACGTACTTAAATAAATTATGCCGGCTGTATTATAAATATACGACACAAAAGTTAATATTGTACGCACGTCAGAGACATAAAGAGATTGCGGGAATCGTCTTGAAGAATGAGCTTTGCAATTTTGAGACATTATTTTTATACCCGCACTGAATTGCGTTTGCAGCTTTTAAAATAAAAACCGCGATTCGAGCCAATCTGTTTAGCTTTGAAGACGGTTTGCATAAATGCACTTTTCAAATTCTAAATTTTTAAGCTCAATGCCTCATCACTAGCACTGACTAATCAATTGCCTCTGACTGAGACGCAATTTAAATACAATTTTTACTCGTTTTTTTTTCAAATATTATTCAAGGCACGAGGCTAAAAAATATATTTCACGGCTTTGTGTCATAGTTTAGAAAATTATTCATGAGAATGGCGCTTTTGGAAATTGATTATCTTTATAAATATAAGCGAAAAATGGATGCATAGATACTTCATGCACTGTGCCAACTATGTGATGATGCAAACGTGGCTGAAATAACAATAGTCTGCAAATATAAATATATATATTCTTTCACATATAGTCGCATGTAGTCGACATACATGTCAAAACTTGTATTTTTTTATAGCTCAGACATCTGTCAGCAATAAGCAGCCCATCGTCTAGGACACCATCATAACGCTGAAATAGGATCTGCTTCTAAACCCGCCGTACTCACGAGACCTGGCCTTGTTCTTTCCTGGCACTTGTTCCAGTCGATGGCGTATGGCTTGACTTGGCTACACTTGGACAACATCGATGGATTGAAGTTGAACTTCAATCAATTAAAGATCAACTTCCAGAGACACGTCACAGTATTCATGTATTTCCAGAAAGATTGCAAACATGTGTAGCTAGCGAGGGACGATTGCCATTTCAATTGAATTTATTCAAAAACCCCTATGTATCTCCATTGTGACATTGTTCGTGAAAACCCAGCACTTTATAGTAATCCACTGCCGAAGTTGATTTTTTCCGTGAGACGAAACCAAATAAACTGTCATTCGAATAGAAGCGGCGTCTGCGAGGGCCCCATACGTCTTATGGGGGGCGCCGGAGCGTGTCACAGGAGGGCCCCATAGCGCCCCCATAGCGCCCCCGTGCAGCGGCCCGCGCGCGCTGAATACGAAACAACGCGCCCCCGAGAATGCAACTCTTCCGGAGTGTTTTGGAATCGAATTTCCGCCGGCCGCCCGAGACGGGAATGCGCGGCTCTCAGATCGTTCCATTATCGCACGGTGATCAAAAATAGATCGCGTGATGCAATAAAAATAACGTTTCCTGGGTCGATTGACTGCGGAATAATGACGCTGGAAGGGTGTGCAGGAATTGCTGAATTGCATATTGAATCGGTGTGCGTTTCGAAAAATTTACTTTTATTTTCAAAGTTGACACTAAATCCAAATTGAAAACATTTTTTTAACAAATACCCACGGATATCTCTCTTGATAGACGTTTTATACGCAAGACTACTTACTAGGTAATTTCAAATATAAAAAAGAGTTGTGTGATTTTCCACATGTTTACCTTTCACATAATGCTAACGGGAAAGGTTGGCAAAACCGGTCACAAATAAAAACGAACATGTGGAAAATCACTCAACTATTTTATTCAAAACATTAAAATGGAATTCCACCAAGTACTCTGTCAAAAATATTGAATTTATAAAAAATAATATTTACAAATACGCAGATGTCTTCTGTAATGTCAGAAGGAAGAAGGAAAATATAAATAGCTTAACTTTATTCATTAAAATAAATTTTAAGTATCAATTCTGCGATTTATTTATATAAAAAAATATGAATTTGTTATTATTTTTATATATTAACATATTTATGAGATGTTTTGGTCCGTCAAACAGTATAACGTTCTTACGATAAAAATCATGAAAATTTAATTTAATTTAAACATAAACATTTAATAAATATTATAAAAAATATATAATCTGGAAAAATCATTTTAATGCAAATATTTTACATAATGGTAGACGTTCGAGATATAAATAGAAATATTTAAAAAAAATAGGTGGTGGACTACCATTGAATTAGCGGCAAATAATGAATTCGTAAAAAAATACAACTTACAAATTTCCTTTCCTTATCTTACTTCTTGTAACTAAAATGTCAAAAGGTATCTCAAAAACGCTTGTGTACGTCAGTAATACAACATTTAGATAAAACCATTTAGGGAAAACGATTAAATCATTAAAAAAACTACGTCTACTGTGAGCAAACCGCTATAAAAAATATAAGAAATGCTATTTTTATAAATAAAAGCCAAAATAAAATGTTTGGGGTTGAAGATGGTTGAGATAAAATAGGATCTGAAAGGAAGAAAATTTCATAAAGAGTAAAATAAAACCAGCTGTGTCTGAACATGCTGATGATGTTAGACTAGGCATGAAGAATATATATTTGGAAGCAACATTTAAATTTAAATTAAGCTATTGAAATACATTTTACTAAATATATATTGCTTTTAAATAATTTACAATTTGACTTTAATATCAGTTTTTTGTAACAAAAAGTTGTTTTATCAGTTTTCTAAAAAAAAAAGTAGAAAAGCGTTGGCCCAAAGAAATCACTTAAAAACAACTGGTTTATGTTTTAACAATTTATTTTGGTTCAATCGACATACGAATACGACAAAGAGATTGTTACACATAAATCATACCTTATGTACTATTTTTATAGCAATAAATAATGTTTTTATTATTATTTTGTATATGAAGTCATAGAAAATTATCTAATGTTTGCTTGTCGCAATTTCTCTAAATATTTTTATTTAATACAAAGTGATATTTAAAAAAATATGGAATAACATTGTATTCTATTTAAGTAGATAGGACTTTGCACAATGAGGTGAGTAAGATAGTGTGGATTTGTATTATTACATAAACGCTGAACAAAAAGTGCTTTAGTATTTTGAAAAATTTCCTCATACAGAAAGATAACGTTTTACAAAATATATACCGTTTCTAATAACGCAATAGAAGTCCTGAAGTAATTTATGGCAATAAAATAATAGGCTGGATTCAGTAAGAGAACTATACAAACAATTACAAGAATTGGCAAACAATGAAATAAAGGCAAAAAGCACATTAAGTTTCGCCTCCTATAAATATTTCAATCGAATCCCTAAATCCGTGCTTGTCTATTAGGTTCGCAGCGGGAAGATGGTAAAGTGAGCGAGCAGCGCGGGTCACTTATACGCACGGGGGGAGGGTCACGTGGGGTGGAGGGTGGAAAGATACAAGAGATGAAAAATAAACTATTTAGAAAAAAATACTTCGAGTAAAAATATCAATTACATTATACATTGACTGGAAGTAGCCCGTGGTATAGATACCAGGGGTAAAATTTCACTTAAGAGGCTTCTGGCAAACTGAAACTCAACCTAACCCCTTTCTTAAAATGAGAAATATTTTTTTTCCCTTAGGTTGCAAAACTTTAGAGTCGTATAATAAATATGAACAGAAAATGATATTTTGAAGATCACTTTTCATATTAAAAAGAAACAGGACAAATTGATAACCAAGCACTTTGGTTAAAAATATTTTTTAAATATTATTTAATATTAAACTGCAACTAAGTCAAACAATAAGATCATATTTTACAGTCAGTTATTTTTTTTTTAAATACTCATGATAATCATTGTCATTTGCTTATTGTTTAAAGTTCAGAGTCTATTTAAAAATCAAACTGGCGAAACTGTTTCACAAAATCAATACTTTTTCTTAAAAAATTCATAGCTGTTGCTGCGAACGTACAACTTTTTCATAGTTCATACAATTTTTTTCTTTTGTCATAGCGTTAATCCATTGTCAATACTTATTTTAACTTACTGATATTCGAAAACCACTATATCTAAAAAATTAGAGGGTGTTTTCTATAGCACAATTACAATAATGTTTTTTTGGTGGAAGGTGGGATATTGATGGGAAATCAGTTTTTTTTCGCAATCTAAATATCTAGTGCTAACAGCAAGGTATCAAATTACGTTATCAATAACAGTTACATTGCAGCCGTGTATGAGATCACCAGCGAGACGGGAGGAGAGCGAGAAACGGACAAATGGTCGGCACACCAATCAATTACTTTGGACGGATGATACAATTTGATTAATGCTGGAGCCGACAGACTCGAGGAGAACTGCCTCCGCGTCGCATTGACGCAATGCACGTGTGAGTGGGCCTTGACGAGGGTTGTGCAGGGGGCAACGCACCCCCGACGGGGATGATTCGAGGAGCAATATCTAATGTGATATAAATGTAATGAATATGATCTGTACCGAATGTATTTCCACTGCGTTACACTTTTAGGAATAAAAAAAACAAAACCGAATCGAGAATAAGAACTACTGCCAAAATCTATGCACGTGATAAAATTTTCGATTTGTTAATACACTTGAACTAACCTATGTATTATTAAATTATTTCTTAAACAAAAAATATAAATATTTTTAGTATAAATATTGAAAAGAGTAAAAATTTTCTTTTACTTCGTTTTGTATACTACGGTAAATATATTATAAAAGCAGCAAGTCCGAACAGTAAAATAATATGAGTATATAAAATATTCAACGTTTTATAATATTCTAATTAATACAATTGTTAACAACAGAAAAATTTACATGCTTTACTATTTGTAATATTTAAGCAAAATATATAGTTTTTGCGTGCAAAAAAGACAAGATATGATTATTTATCTGTAATATAAATATTACAAAATTACAAATTCAGTTTTCAGGCAATTTTATATCTAATATACCTACGTTACACAAATTTACATAAAAAACATTTTTCTCGATATTAAAAGTAATATTTCTTCTTCGTAAACAGAACAATGCACACAATTTATTATATATTATATTTGAGAAAAAATATTTCTTGTAGATCGACTGGCAAGTACGTTATCAATAGAACATCAATAGAACGGAAAAAGGAAAAGAGCTTTTTTCATAAAGTTATTTAGAGAAACAAAACAAAGAGATGCTTCAAATCGATAGATAGGCATAAGCCCCGCGAAGAAAAAGGTCTGGGCTTAAGAATCGAAGATAAAAGAAAAGATTTAGTACACAGCAGTTCGAGCATAATGCCGAGCTTCGGTTTGTGTTCACGTCAAAAAACTGAAACGGCGTGAAAAGCTGTCATAAAAGACACGTGTAGAGTTTAAATATTCAATATTTTGACAGAAAGTACATGGTGGAACTCCATTTTGATATTTTTGAACATAAATTCTTATAGTGATTATTCCCATGTTATTATTTTTTACTGTGGCTTGTTTCGATTTCGACCTACTTATCTCGTTGGCACTTTCAAACGCAGTCGACTTCGTACGGGATAAGGCCCACGCTGTATATTTATGCATAAAAAAAAATACTTTCTGTTAACTTCAAATAAAAACAAAATTCAGTATCATTCAATAAAAATTATAAAAACAAAGCAACAAGCTTGGATTTATAGTAAATGCAATATTTATAAAACAATCAATGAATTGATGACAGTCTATTTCAATAATATTTCAATTATTTTAAACAATACCAAAATACTTTATCAAAATACAAACGACCAGATTTCACTTTCCAGAGAACATATATCATATAATAAATGTGCGTCATCTGAAGCAAAAGAAATGATATAGAGGTCCTTCCGGCTACATACCATTGACAAAGATTTGCCAAATTATATGACAAGCCATCTCCGATCCCCGATTCCATGAAAAATATAAACAGACAAATAATGAAGCCTTTTTACTCTTAAACAAAACAATAAAGATGTTATTATTTCCAGAAATATTGAATAAAAAATTCACATTTTTAGGATGTAATTTTGTTAATATTAAAATATACATTTTGCCCTTTTACATAACCTAACCTAACTTTACCTTCCAACTTAGGATCTCATCGTTAAAAAATAACCATGCTACCCAATGAACTATATATAGATATATTTGTTTAATTTCCTCTACTCATATTATTTATACATAGAGAAGTAGTGTTGATTTAAAGTTTACGTGCCTCCAGCTTTCAGAATTGTGTAAATTCAGTACAGTCAACTAACAGTTCAATGTTTGATACTTTTCCACGTATTCTGGAATCGGCAAGCTCGCCCATGTGAAACAGCTTAATGATGTGAAATAATATACGCTAACCAAACTAGAGACGCTCACAACACATTTAGCTACTTAAATATTATCTGAAAAGTAACAATGCAATGAGTTAATCATTTTGACTGCTGAAAGGTTTTAATTGAATTTTAATAAATTTCATAGCTTATTTTCTTGAAAGTGTATTTTTTTTCATTTCAATTTTTATTTCATTCCATTATATGCTGTAAAGCTGATTTATAATGAAGATTCAAGTTACATTTGGAAACAAAAAATTCGTGGTATACAGCTTATAAAGCTTATCTTTTACTTGATGATAGAGCAAGGTTCTACTTGAAAACTCAACAATAAATTTAAAGTTCATAAAGAAAGTTTGTTTTTATCACTACTGCATGAACACAGAAGGTCGATTGCGCTTATGATAATGATATAATAGAGAATTTGGTTTTTTTTTAAAATTACATTATTTATTTTAAAAAATAAAATCTTATGTAACAAAAGCCGAGGGAGTTTGTATACAAAAATAAGTATAATTCAGCTTTGGTCCGAGTAATGCAATTACTGGGTTGGTTTATATCCAAACATGGGCTTTCAAAGAGATTGTCTGCGATTTTTCTCCCTTTGATTTGGCTTAATACGTGTTATTAGATTATTTAGAAGTATATAATGGAGTAAAACGTGAGGAATCTGATTACACAAAGTGTGCAAGATGTATCAAGATTAATGAGATCAAAACAAAGCCTTCGAATGAGATAAAATGACAAAAGATAAAAGACTTTTTCTTATATATTCACAAAATTTTCTTTAGATATTTTCTTAATTAAAATGTGTGAATCGAATATTCTAAAACATATTGGATACATAAAAGATCTGTTTTGGTAAAGAATTCAGATTTATTATTTATATTTTTTATCAGTATAGGTCTGAATCAAACAGGACTTTATTTTGAGTTTTCAGTTTTCTAAAACATTGTTAGCATTACAGTTTCAGCACACATATAAAAATAGCAATGTGAAACATTATCATCATAATAAAATTAAAAAGGTAAAGCAATTAAGAAGAACAGTATTTTTTTTTTGTTAATTACTAGAAGCAGAGATCATGTAAAAATACAGTTTGTTTGTGCTTAATGTTTGTAGCTACAGAGAGTACATACGGATTTTAATTACATCTGCAGTATCAATAATTACAAAAAAAAAAGGATTAGTAAAATTAGAACCTCGAAGGGCGGGTCACCCCCGTGGGGAACAAAGCCATATATCAAATAACCCGTCGCCCGCGCGGAATTTCTTTTATCTTTTATCCTAATGGATTTCGTATAACCCAGGTCTGTCCAACCAGTGGTTCGCATTAAACTTTTTTTTTTTTATTACATAAAAATAATGCTATAACCTAGATATTACTTATAATGCAAATCTATGCATAAAAAAATATAATATCATGTAATGATTTTTTTTATATATTATTATTTTAATAAAAAATACTCAACAACTGATTTCGCAACCAGATGACACTTTTTTTTGTATGGTATTAATAAATTCATAATTATTTCATTCTCACATATATTCAAGATCAAAAAAACGTTAACTTCGTTTAAAAGAGTCTTTGTTCACTTGAAAAAAAAAGTGCGACACGGCGTGGATTGAGTCGGCCACCCCTGGAAAAACCGATGGACGAAATACGACACTTGTACGTGGCGCCGAGCATCACACCCGCGACCCCTTTCGTCGGAGCGCCACTGCAAAGATGTATCCTCACAATAGAAACACTTTAATATTTTCACCCGCATCCGATTTTTTTTTATATTTTTTTATTTCGATGGGAATATTCAAACGGGACATACTCTCTTTTTCAATGCGGCCTCGTGTCTGAAATAATGTAGGCGGCTCCGCGCAGAGTGGGAGGATTTATTGCAGATGTTTTCGGACTTTCTGGCGGAGGCGTACGAGCCTAAGTGGGTGTATCGATGGAGAAACTTCATACTCTTCGAGGAAGGGATAATGCAAAAGTCATATTGATATGTTCAAAGTGGATGTAACTTATTTGCGAAAACTAAAAGGTGACTAACAAGTCTGTGTATATATATTTATCAATATAATAGACACAGCCTTATGCTTTATATTAAATTGGAGATGGCACGTGTCTTTTTTATATTGAAATATGCTTTTAAATAAAAGATACGCCTGTATTTTTTATCAGAACACAGGTGGGATGGGAATTTATACCGTAATATTTATACATTTATAGTGGCTCAGAAATCTTGGTCCAATATATGATTACTCCAAAAATACAACATTCTTTATCGAAGATGGACTTTTTTTTTACAAAAATTATTGTTTGCTTTGAATCAGAAAGTAAATGATATTTTCACGGAATTTGAACTACTAGGTTCAAACCGGTGTATTGATAAGGAATCAAAATTTAATGTCTTGATTTAAAAAATAAAAAAAACACAAGCATACACATTTTTTTAAATAAACATTTTTTTTGTATATGAAAAGAGTGAGAAAAATCTGCACGTTAAGACAAAGCAAATACATTTTTATTTGTAGTTTATCGTTTCAGATGAGTAAAATAAAACATAACAATGCTCAGACTATGTTGACTGTAAATAATAAACAACCTCCACTATTCCGAATTCGTAAATAAACAAAAGTTGTTCGGCATCCAATGCGATCACATGAATGCGAATAAATTCGTTTCTACATATTCTTTCCGCTTATATTTTTTCAAACAGAAAATACACGAGAATTTTTCAGTGTATCTGCGACACGTGATGCGTAGTGACAAGGCGCTAGATCTTGGGCGCCAGGTCCACAATGATCTAGGTTAAAACTTAATTTTATTGAATAGTTCACTTCTAAGAAAATCTAAATTGTGTCAGGTTTGCAACACTTTAATGACCACCTAAAAGGAATTCCCAGAGGCAACAATTTGAACATACCCGCAATTGTCTCTAATCACTTTTGACTCGCTAGTTGAGTATGTTTTATAAGCTCTCAATTAAGATTAACAGAGCTTAGAAGCTTCTTGCTTGTGAGAATGAAATAAACCAAAGTACACGTATTCAAATCTTGGCACCATTGCTTATGGCGCCGAAATTTTCCCATCCCTCGACGTCTATGAGGGATGTTGGGGAAAACCGTGCGTTCCGAATACCGACTTACAGGAGACGCGCGGAAAAAAGTTTTATCTTTTAATGCAAAACGACTTTTTCTGCTAAACGTATCTTATTTGCGCTCCTCATTTGAATCGGATGCCGAAAATAAATTCCGCTGAAATTCGAAGGCTTCGGCGGCCACGCGCTTTGAACATTTTATTCTAATAACACTCGAATGGAGGGAAACTCTGCATGAACGAGGTGTTATCTAATAAATAAGTGAATGCTTCCTTTCAATTCTGTGTTAGGGATTTTCCGTTCGTAATGGGGTTTCGTTCATCTTGATTAAGCGTGAATTCAACAAGGAATGGAGTATTAATCAGGTTTTGACGTAATGGCTATGGATACATAATATTGTGAGACACAAATAACATAAAGACCACCAAATTGCTCAACTATATAAAAGGCTATTGAAGTTCATATGAAATTTCTTAATAAAAATATCACAGTGACTTAATCAAGAAATTAAATAATTTCGATGTTTTTTTGGTTTGTTTTATAAATTAATAACAATTAAATTGTAATACTAACCATTGGTTGGATTTTCATTTAAAAAAAAGTAAAAGCCTTGCGAGAACATATCTGATTTAAATGTTTATCGAAGTAACCGCGACACAAATGTTTAGTTTAAAATACTTCATATCCCGCCGAAATGCCAAGAGATAACGATTGTATTTGTTAATAAGGTTTTCCACCATTCAATTGACTCTCGGTCTTGAAAAACACCTTAAAAGAGACAACGCTTAAAGATAAACTACATCATAATCTATTTATTGTTTGCTTATTTGGTCTAAAGTATTTTGAACAAGACTTTAACAAGTCCTCCTCAATATATTTTTATTTCATTGATATGTCTCGTTCACCTTGTTTATAAAAATATTTCAGATATATAATGTTCATAACCATTTTATTTTTCATAAAAAATAATTGAAATGGCTTTTATTAAATAATGACTTCTATAAAATAATGTATATAAGAACTTTTGTATTAAAATTTTAATAACAGAAGATCATGTTAAATTCTATATATATATAAGCTTATCGAAAATAAATTTTTAAAAAAGCAACTAAATATTACATTTTTCTTAATTACTTAAATTCAGAACGAACTTATGTTGTTTTATTTAGGGCCACTTTGAAAACCTGTGGGGAAAAGTCTAATTCAAACATTTGCATGAAGATCGTTAAAACACGGAAGCCGGCAACTTGCGCGCGAGGCGAGGGGACTCCCGGCAAAAAAGAGCATCGGGGACAGATTTTATCATAAATTTTAAAGCGACCACTCTGTCCGTCCTTTTGAGCTACTATTTGCCCGACTTGTAATGGGGAGATAGTTTAGCAGCCTCCGCTGGGGAACTCCAGAGGAACAGGAAGTCTGTAAATATTTTTTTTTACTGTCGGTATTGACACACTATCAGCTCATGTTGGCAAAACATGTACAAAATGATGATAATTTTATATAAAAATATATATATATCCCAGAAACACTTGGGAACATAATCAAGTCGTTAGAAAAATTTGAACAAAATTGCAGCTATGTTCATAGATTATGCTATCTATTGTTTTTAGATGATTTGGTTTCTTGGTTTGAAAATTTCTATCCTCGAACGAATTACTGAAGGTGGTTTCTGAACGGGGACGGCAACGTCGAAAGACAGAAAACAAGCATCTTAACAATTCATTGCTTCATGTACCATATTTGTTTAATTGAAAACCTAATAAATAATAAAAAAGATCTTTAGGAAGGGTCAATACTTAGTCCCAAATACAAGAACATTTTCCCTGTTTATCAATGAAATGTATTTTCCTTGTCTACTTGAAATGCAATCTTGGAAATCACTTGTAAGTAAAAGCACCCAATCCGTCTATCGCAATTAGCGGCCCTAGCAGACAACACGATATCGTGCTTGTATGAGTATATATATTGAAACAAAAAGGTTCTCAAGAGAACAAAAACAAAGAAATAAAATGATTTATTATTAGTCTGATAAAAATGTGAGAAAACCTCAATAAAAAGTGAAACATAAAATATTGCTTTTATGTCCACAGATAACTAGGGACTAATATACAATAAAAATGACAAAATAAATAAGATGAAAAGTTCCTTGACGTCATGTTATGACGAGGCCAGGGTTGTTTTCCAGCACGGCCTCCTACAATACGACCCCCCACCCTGCGAGACGGCAGGGAGGGGGCACGTGCCAACCCTGCACCCGCCCTGGCGCCAACAGAGCTGCACGTACCGAAGACAGAAGACCTTATATTATGGCCTAAATATATATTTATTTATTTAAAACTGTAATACAAGGCAATACTTTTTTACTTCTACTATCTACATTTTTAATAAAAAGAGTTGTAAATGTCCAATATTTTTATGAAATTCTCATCAGCTGTGTGCTGTGCGAACAACCCACAAAAATTTAAGGTTCAAGTGTTTTTTGCATTGTTTAGATCATAGGCTCCCAAACTATGTTGTTGCGTCGACCCCATGTCGAGTTTTCCTGTTTTTCGTAGCCCCTATTTTACAAATTCATAAACTTTAAACATATTTTTGACATTTTATATATGTAGAATAAATAAAAAAGTTAAAATACATGTAAATAAGCAAATATAGTAACATTCAATAAAAAAAAACAATACTTTTAATGGAAAGGATGGGTCTGATGCTTTGATAGAAATTTTAAATATTTGGCTTGAAATAAGTCAAATTTAACCTTAAATCTCTTCGCCCAGTGATTTTCAATCTATATCTTTTTTTTGTAAGAAGATTGACAACCGCACTGAAACTCTTTTCCGTGTGGTATGAAGACAGAAAAACTATCAAAAACCTTTTTGCGATAGTCCATAATGCAGGATAAACAGCATTACATAGGTACAATCTAAGTGAGTGCATTATGATATTTACGGAATGTCTAAATTTTGGTGATGACCTGCTTAAATGGGATCCACTCTCGTAGACCCCCATTTACAGTTGGTGGCCCCCCAATTTAATTTTTTGGTGTCATCGACCCCTGAGGATCGATATTGACCACTTTGGAAACCAGTGGTTTAGATAACAATCACTTGCTTATAAGCATACAGTCAACAAAGCAATATAGCAGCACCATATTTTAGTAAGACATGTCAAGTAATATTTCAACTTGTTTAAATTTAATGCTTCCGGTTTCGCCTTCATGCTTGGTTCATTCTGTCTGAAAATCAATCTTCTTCTGCCAACACAGCATGTTGAAAAAAACCTGAGGCATAAAATAAATGTAAACAAGAACCATTCACGATGATTTTTATTCCGCTGCATGTGTCAAGCAAGCCGTAATTCCATCATAGAGTCGGGTTCGACTGCATGCTTAGCGCGGCCGAGGCGAGGCGGCGCTTTATTTAATTCAATCCCGCCAGGGGCGGCCGCCGAATGAAAGCGCCCCAGGGGCCGGATTAGAAAATAAAGCCGGGCGGAATCACAGAGTCCGGTCATTTGATATTTAAATCCAATTTGTATTCAAATTGCATTATTAGGTAGTCAGTCAGCCGGGCTGCATAAATCCGCCCCGCGACCTCCGCCCGCCCGTCCAGTCGATTTGCTTCTTTTTAATTTGGACGTATTGGATTGATCAACGCGTTTTTTGGTTCACCGAGCTGTGATTTTAATGTCTCAATTAATATTATTATTTATTTAAAAACGAATTTAAATTGAGGTAAGTTATGAGATCAATCATATTAGATCAGTGGGTAAGCGTTTACCACGAATGTTACACACACATAAAACTTCATAAACAATCCTATATTTTATTGAAATAATATGTTTTATTAAATCTATAAATTATAGTATAATACTTTAATACCAACACGTTTAAATAATAAACGTTCAATTATAAAATCAAGCACGTATATGCTCTGAAAGCTAGAAATTTATAGAAAAAAACTGCTCTGCATGATGAAAAAGCCGAAACACATGAGAGCATAGGCAAGTCGTTAGAAAAATTCGGACACAATTGCAGCTATGTTCATAGATTTTGGCAGCTATTGTTATTAGATGATTTGGTTTCTTGGATGATAAGCTGTTTGAAAATTTCTATCCTCGGATGTTATCCTGGACGTGGTTTCTGAACGGAGACTGCAACGTTGAGTGATAGAAAACATTAAGCTACTCAACAATTCATAGCGCCATGTATCGTATTAATTTAATTGAAAGCCTGAAAATAATAGAATAAATTTTTAGAAAGTTACAATACTTTGTCCCAAAGCCAAGAACATTTTCACTGATTTATCAATGAGATGTATTTATCTAGTCTAACTTAGACAGAAATGCAATCGTGGAAATCACTTGCAAGTAAAAGCACCCAATCCGTCTACCGCAATTAGCAGCCCTGGCAGACAACACGATAGCGTGCGCCGGTCTCGCACGCAGCACGCCATCGTCAGGTACTAATAGCAGTTAAATTTTAGAGTTAAATAAAGAGAACCCCGGCCGGGGCGTCACCCAGCTGGGGCCACCGGCACGCCACTGCTATCTGACGGCAAATTGCACAGTTTGAGTGGTCAGAGGATGCCCACTGTAATCAATGTACTTAGTATTGATGAATGCAGTTAACTGGGTGTGCTTAATTTTCAAACGACATATGAGCAATCAACTTTGAAGCAGTACAAATTAAACTCTACTATGTTTGATCTATTATGCCTCAGATATTTGTCTTGCTTTATAGAAAATCGGACCTAATAGACATCAATAATTTATCCAGATTTGACTTCGAGTATAATAATACAATCGATGATGATAAAATACTAAAAATAATAGAAATAAAAACAAAAGTATGCATAAATTTTAAAAATATTCATTGGCTAAATGACTTCGTTAATTCCTTTTCCTTTTGCCTTGAGTATAATAAACTAATATTATTTTTATAAATATAGCAATTTGGTTACTAACATTCAGTTTTTATGATAATTACCACCGAAAATAAGACTTCCTCAAAGCAAGCAATGAGAGAGAAAAATGTTAAAACTTATGAAAATTATACATTTTTACTTTAAATACTTAAGAGAAAAGCAGAAAAATTATGAAAAGCTCGGTACATTAAGGTAAAGCTTAGCGGATATTTATTCATGTGTGGGAGTGGTTCTGTCTCTATAATCGTCTTTTAATTATATCATTAGGGGATTTAGTCATAATTTCGCCGGACTTCATTACCATGGTAATAAATAAAACCGCTTTACTTTTAAATAATGTGCAAAAGTTTAAAAAAAAAACATAAATTAATTTATAAATTAACTTAACAAGTTGGCGATTAATTTGATGTTTTTTATGGGATATTTGAAATCCTTGGTTGGTTTAAAATCACAATCTGAATATAGACTAGGTATATTTATTTAAACGGAAAAATTATAGATTAAAAATCAATTCTTCAAAAAAAATTTAATTACCTATAAGCACTTTTATCCTAATCTTTTTTACTCAGTGTACATATATATATTATATAAATCTTACAATATTACTGATTGTTTTTCACTATGGCTATACGAGCTTCACTGTTCAATAGATACATCTTATGAAAGAAGTCTCTCTACCTTAATGATAAAACTCAATTTATGTTTTAATGTTAAATATTATGGCATAAGTTGATTACAAATAATACATATTTACGTTAAACAAACATGAAGCTAACTTATTATACAATGTTTACACTTCATCATTTGTACTTAATAAAAAAAACCTCACTTCTCCTTCGACGCTTCTCTTGATTGGGCTGTTCAGCGAAGATCCCAAAGTGTTTATTTAAAGGCGATCGAATATTCCAGCTTTCTATTATATAAACAGTGTGTTATTTTATTACCAATGTGTATGTTGCAATATTGGCCAGTATTTCGACGGTATTCGCGAATATTCTATTAAATGTTATTACAATATAACTATAATATCACTGCAAACGATTTCACGTGTACCTACATCACATTTCACCAGACAGCTAAACTAATCAAACTACACAAAACATCAAATAAGTTTTATCTTTCAAAGTATTAGCTTTCGTTTAAACTTATCTGCGTTAGCGTTTACAATGTTTAAATCTTAATTCTACCAAAAAAAAAAATCAAAATCAGATATTCTGAACGAAAAGTTCACGAACCCACCGACAAGTAGATAAGATGTTGGAAGCAACCAGAGGTAATTTCGACAATGTCTGATTTCTTAACTTTCTGAAAGTCTTCAGGGAAGTTGTGAACAGAGAAATCACTGAAAATCTGCATCAAAGAAGGTTTGGCTATTTACATTTTACATGATTGAAAAACTGATCAGGCCATTGTCTCTTTGTTGTCGCTAGATTAATATCTAATATGTATCAACCATTCTTAAGTATATTTACGTTTGAATATATTATTAAGACAGAAATGGTTAAATCAGAATTAATCTAGTACCAATTTAGCATAAGCATATTGGAATTCAAATAATCACTCAGTTACGAAAAAAAAAAAGACTCTTGCGATAGAATTTTTTTTTTTTCAATTTCAAGCTTTTTTTAGCAATATTCAAACCTAGGACTCAATTATCAACAATAAAATATTGTACTGAATATCAAAGAATTATTTTATAATTCCATGAATATATTATTATTATCTAATGTTTACTTGTTCAGCTTGAATTTTAAAGCATCATTCAACGTAGTTATATGTGTTTGTATTATCTAGATTGAAATGAAGAAATTCTTCGGGCAACGACCTTATATAACAGAAATGGTCGTGCAAAAAGTATACAGAGAAAACATACAAAACCTAAATGTTTTCGCTTTAATGACAGCAAAGTACTTCAGTAGTTATATCATCCATTCCTTTCAAAACATGCAGTCTATGTAAAAGATTCTTATCTGCAGTTCAAAGGATTCAATGCAAGTGGTTGTACGTAAGCTTTCACAGTGAAATTTTATATATATTTAGTTTAAGAGCGACTCAGAAACAAACACAAAGAAAACGGCGTAAAAAATGTGACATCACGATAAAAGAGTAAAAAAAAAGGTTTTTTAAAACTATAAAATATTACATTTTACAAACTATTAAATTGATAACCTGTGCTTTATATATTATCATTCTAAAAAAAAAAATTCTTATGTTTTTTCCACAAGCGGAGAACACTCATGTAAAGGCAATCAGAAAAATAAACCAATAATCACGATTCTAGGTTAAAACAGCGGACTGCAAGGAAAGAGACTGGGATATTTTTTCAATTAAATAACTTAATTTACCTTTAATTATACCCAAATTAGAACTCAAAACCCTATGCTTAACAACTGAGTTGGAGTACCTCGTATAAGTTGAAAACATTGTATCACAGGTGCAAGCGGAGTACATTGTTAGCAATAACCCAAGAAGAGTGCCATTTAACAATAAAGTGACATTACTTTATCGCATATTTATCCGATAAATGACTGATAAAAGTAGGAACTTTTATGTTGAGTCATGTCAACCATCGCCGGGTGACATGCTGGGAACCTTTTTAATATGGCGACGGACACGCGAAACCAGCATTACTCATCGATGTCCCCGCCACACGCGAATCAATCTAATTACGGAGGTCTCCGAAGAGGCAACTGTCATTACAAGAGGGGGTCGTCATTTTAAATCTCCAAGATAAGGCCTATGGTTACTGTGTTACCGATAAATTTAAAAGCTTCGGTTTTTTACCCAGTAGTCACATAAAAATATAAAAATACACGCTAGACTTAAAGTGAATGAAAAAAACCAGAAAGAAATACACGATACTCTGGAAACAAGTTTTTATCATTTACCCTTCACATGTATTGCAGCAGATCTACTATCAAAGTATTTTATTATATATATAATAAATTTAAAAAAAAAAAAAAAATATATATATATATATATATATATATGTATATTTGTATATACCATATGTAACATTTTTTTTATTATTTTACTTATATTATGTTACTTCGATTATACAATTCATTATACTTCGACTTTTTAAATAAATTTAATACCTTTTTTAAATTCAAATATAGGATATATATTTCTACTTTTTTAACAACTAACCATGAACTTTTTTAAATTGTATCGACGGATGCAATATCTAAACAAATTGTTTTAGGTCAAATTGAAACAGGCGCGACCCCAATATTGTTACTTTTGATTCACTTGTCGAGACGGGGATCGAACCGGGTACCTTTCGACCCAAAATCCACGGTCTAGCTACTAATTTACATTTTAATTTTAATTCATGTTTATGCATTTTTATAGCAAGTACTTCAAAAATTTAATTATATAAACTGTATTCAATTAATTTGCTTTGGACATTTGCATTAATTTTTATACAGGCTAAACATCACCTCGCCTTCAAAAGAACCTCAGAATTTTAATGATCATAAAAAATGATGGCACACTTCCATAACAAATGGGGCCAAAAGCCAACGGAAATAATTTCACTACTCATTTTACGTAGTGCTCAGTTATAATTCGGCATGTCTACGCTCGCGGTGTGTGTTCAAAAACATACGATTTTCCGTAACATATGGCTACCATTACCTTTGAACATCCCATCTGATACATAATTCGTGATATTCCCTCATTTGCCTACATCACGCAGCCGTGAATCAGACAAAAAATACGCAATTCGGGATTAATAAACATAGGAAACGGGCGCAGAAAACTTCATAATAAATAAGACCGAAATATTTATCTCCGCGATTATATCAATCGATAGAGTATAAAATAATTCTCCAGCGAAAGGAGAGGAAAAGGCCTTGTCTGCTATCGAGTATAAATGTGCGCAGGTAATATAAATCAAGAGGGAAAGTCCCAGGTAAAATACACGGTTAACCTATCATTTGGAATCGTAAAGATTGACCGGTAGATTGGGTTCCCTTTGTGCTCGCCCCGGGTGGATCGGCTTGTATCGGACAGTTGGATTCCTCGAAAGGATCAGCTGGAACGATAGAGCTTTTAAAATTTCAATTCTAATCCGAGATAAAAAGTTATCACGCCGGAGTAATTAAAACGGGTTCGGTTTTATTCAGTGTATTTTGTAATCGGATGAGAACGTTTAGGAAAGCAATTAATTACCTTTTAAACACCACCCGTAAAAAGCTGTTTGGTTTGGATTTTTTTAAACGTTTGTAACATTTATGATAGCAGAAGTACATATATTTGTATACAAATAATGAATGGCTTTTAAAAAATATTATTACAAACCCAATGTGTGTAAATTAAATATTTACTCTTTGTGTCGAGAACTTTTACACATATTCATTTTTTTATTTGTAACGCAAAAAACTGTAAAACTGATATTATTTTTATAATACAATTATATGATCCAATCATTGTATAATATAATACAAACAAATAGATAACAGAAAAAAAGTATGAGAGTTTATATACTAAGCACAAATGATTTACTCTAAATTATCAATTTGGAAATAATAATAATACACTTTGGGAAAGTTTTGTGTTGGGTAAATAAATAAGTTTTATTTTCATTATTAAATACGGATGTACGTTGAATTCCTTCGAGATGTGGTGTAAGTCCTGAAATGTACGCATTCTCTGAGCTACGCGAGGAACGAACCGTTTTGTATTCTAAGAGAACTGAATAGTTGATAGAATATCGAACACGTGCTCCAATAGAATTCTCTATTATATTGGTCAACACGAGAACGGAAAACCAATATCTTGAAATATATATAAATACACATTGTCACTCCTGGTAAAAATAAAAAAAGCTAAAACCTTACATCATGATGTCATTATAGTTTCTGGACATCGAGTATGTATTTACAAAATATAAAATGTATTAATACATAAAATATATTTTTTAAATACAAATAGTATGAAATAAAAAAACACACAAGCGATGTCGGCTTAAAAATCGTGTTCATTCGAATTGAAGCAAATGTGAACATAATTATTTCAATTAATATTCCTAGATAAAAATCTCAAAACCAGCAATACAAATCTACCCACATTATTTTTAGCCTCTCATCTTACGATAACTACTTTTGATTTTGGATGGCTCTTACAGACGGTTTTTAAATATCACAGAATGTATAAAAACAATACGGTACAAAACTTCCAATATATTCAGTCATAAACGCCAGCTTATAAAGCAAAAAAAAAAAAAACAACACGCGAATACCAAGAAAACCTGTAAAAAAAAGTCATTGATAGCTCGCTATTATTTGCGTTACGCGAAGTTCCCAGACAGGAGAGATATAACATTTAACAATCGGTAGACTTTTTGCGTACTCGGGTACAATATGTCTTGATTGAAAAAATGTACGATGTCTACGAACACAGCTGTAAAATACGCCAGGCAGAAGGTTCTGTTCTTGGCCGGTAAGTATAGGTTTTCAAAGATTTACCTTCGGGTTACAATCACATTGATGTAGGGGGTATTTTCACGGTGAGGGGAAATGGAAAAAAAAGGTTTCGCTGATTTATTCCCAGATACGAACACCAGACGGTTATACGATCGGACTGCGGGAAAATAGATATCGACATTTTCGGGATACCTCAAATACTAATCGGAGCGCGGGTACATGAAATGCTTAACTCGGAGGTATTGCGGGTCGATAGGGGATGAAGGTGGACGCGGAAGCACTGAGGTCAGTAGTTGTTTGAAAAATTAATGTACCCTTGAGTAGATAAGATTTATTCTGAAATATATTACATTATAGTGAAACCCAACTGCGTAGATATATCAATGTCTTCTATATTGCAAAAAACTTAAGTATTTTGTACTTTCGATACATGAATTTTTATTTGTTTTAACTTACAAATGATTGACGCTTTATTACAAACTTTTATATTATTTTCTTCTGGTATTCCATTGCTATGAATATTTTTGACATTTTTTAAAAATTGTTTGGTTATGCAATCGCAAAGATTGCTCAGTCAAATAATGAAAAACAATAGTTAAAAAACCAAATACAAAAAAGTTTATATTCTTTAGCGTTTTTGTGAAATCAGTTATCCTATATCCACAAATGTAACTGGGTGTATAAATACATTTAAGGCAGCTTGCGTAAGGCGGGTTTAATTTTTCCCTGGGATTGTGCAAACTGGGTTTATCCCCCGGGCAAGTATCATTATCTCAGCCCCACACGGCGGGCCGGGAGTCGAACCCGGAGCCGTCCTCGAGAATTGATTTCGCCGCCTAACCAAATTGACCGGATTTCGCAAAGAGCTAAACAAACTTTCTTGGCCACTTGAAGACGCGGAGAGATTGCTTTCGACTCGGCGCCGAATCACACGAACCCCTTTAAGCTCCCATTCGATAAAATAAATGAAAAAGTCTAATCTATCAGATTACACGCGAACTTTGAATATTCAATACGCCCGCATTTTAACCCAAACTCTTGCTGCTGAACAAGTTAGGCGAAAACATAACAAAAAGCTGTTTTTTTTTTTTTATTAAACCAAACCAAAAGTGTTTGAAATCCATACATTTTTAAATAACCTTTATTTGCCATGTTTCAATGATTTAAACCCCAAAAATAAAAAAAACTACCCAACAAAAATAAAATATATGCTTTAGTTACAAATACTGAAACCGTAAAATACATCCATACATTATTAAATTCATAAAATGGTCTGTTTTTCACATTTTTTAAATATTAAGTTCAGTGTGAATAAAATCAAAAAACAAAAAGATACAATAAACCTTGTTTACAGTAGTTGTACTTTGTAAAATGGCTTTGCATAGCGTATACATTATTAAAGCTAGTATATTTAAAAAGACATATTTTCTCATGTATAGATATAATAAAACACATTACTCAAACATTCAGGTTGTTTTTTTTAAATTCCGCTTGATGGATGAGATTTAAAACTTGGCTTTAAATCTCAACCAATTCCACCGTCTCAGATGATTTTCCCGAGTAACTATCTGTCGATAAGCTCTAATTTTTTACAGATGCATTATATGAACGATTCTTGGGCTAGTAGTGTTCTGCTGGTACACACACTCCCCCACAGACGAGGGTTTAACTCAATGCTGAAAGATTTACCGCAACGAACGATGACTTGCTCGAAAACATCTTTAATCTCAATGGGATGTTATATCTAAGTTTAAGTGTAATAAATCATTTGATTCCTTTTTTTATTATCACAAAGTGTTGCTTCAAAGCTGTTCTCATACAAACTCTTTCACTTTAAATATTTAAAAAGCGATCTTGTATTTAAGTTTAAGCAGATAAACTTCAATCGTTTAGATAATTTAAATACACACTCTGATATTAAAAAATTAACACGTAAAATAAAAAATATATTAGACTGTAGCGTTATTTTTTTAAAACAATTGTGATTAATTATTTTTTAAAAAATCGTAGTACTTTGGAATCGAAAAAAAATAATCAGACAGACAGACTCTTCGCTTCGTCATGACGACAGCTTAGAAAAACTTAATCTAATTTCTAAAAATTCAGGGCTGTATTTTAATTAGGAAGCAATCTAGACGACCATGTGATAAAAATCTATGTTTTACCTTCTTTACTTGGCCCAAATCATTTAAGCAGCAAACAAAAGATTCTAATAAAAAAATGGTTTTAATTTTATTCAAACTGTCTTCGACCTTATTTTAAGATTTGTATCAATATTATTATTGTAGCATTAATAATGTGAAACGTTCAATAAGCTTGATATCAAATTCGCACTGAAATTAATGTATATATGCATGTGAATCGAATTCATTTACCGTCGGACCGCCCGGGGCTTCCCACAAAGCCGGCAACGGACACGGATGCAAATTCCAACTTTGCAAGTAGTGCGTTGAATGCTGATTGAATCGCTTGTTTAGTGCGGTTGAAAGGGCTAATTTATATCTCTGACTTCACGCTCTGAAGTGCAGATGGTGAGGGAACGCCAACCCTCGGGGGGCGTGCCTGCGGACGATATGGCCGCTGGGTAAATTTGATCGATATCTACTTTAATGAAGTGATATTCACCTACTTAACTACTTTGCACAGTGTGATGGTCCGCAGCGAAGACGGCGAATCAAACCCGTTTGCGTTTAGGTTGTGTGAAAAGTGATATTTTCATGCAATATTGTTGAGATATAAACTATTTTGTTTCATAATCATAATCCACTACACAAATTTATAGTAGTTTTAAATATAAATGCAATGCTGTTTTCTATGTAAGTATATTTTTTTATCTTGTTGAGGGACAAGGCATTTGATTGGTGAAGATCCATTATTATAATGATAAAGGTAACTTTTTATTCTTTCTTCACTTTGAGTTTATTATATTATACAGTCTAGTTATGTATCTGATGATGACCTTGTCTGTTTGGTCGAAACTAGTCAGGCAAAAAATATAATAAACTCAATGTGAAGAAAGAATACAAAGTAACCTTTATCATTATAATCGTACTAATATTTTTTTAATTAAAATTTTTAAAAAAATTCTATGATACGTAGACATTATTCTAATGGTGATGTAAAAATACGCGTCTCTGAAAACAACCCCCTACGCATACAGCTCATATTACAATACATTATAAAAGCCGAACTATGAGGCAGCCGTCGGGGTGTGAATCAAATTAAACAGCTGACGTGCGCATTAGGAGCCATGTCATAAATTAATTCGGTTCCGGCGTTGGGAGCCCCCGTGTCCTACACGAGGGCCGGGCCGTGTTAATAGCCCCGGTAATGAGCCAGGCTCTGCGAGCACCCACCCTGTCCCCATACCTGTCCCCATCCCTGTCCCCATGCACGTGGGGCGCTAATGGCCGCAGGTGACGCACTAGATTGATTGATTAACTGTAACAGGTGTTTAGGTTTTGTTTTTCGTGCATATAGTTCCTCTATCTATAAACTGCATCAAGGTTACATGTTTTGAATATTTTATAAATTAAACGGCTTTGATAAACCTTATTGGCTGATATTTTCAATAAAAAACGCATCGCTTGAACACTAAAATTTTCAAATAAATCAGGAGTTATATTCATATAAAATTTAACCCACTCACGACGAATTTCACAAATAAATCGTTAATACAATAGACGACGTTTTGATCACCACGATGCACGGGGTGGCTGGGGGTAGCAATCGTCTACCTTATTGCGCTTTTATTGCGTTAATCTCCTTTTGAAAGTCGTTAGGGTTTATGAGCACTTCGCTAATTAATCAAGATAATATATAAGTTATTAGCCGGCAGTCCCTTTATTACTTTGCAACTCTTTCAGATTAACATTTCTTTCTTTGGTTATCTCTCTTAATGGCGCGTTTTTTTTTTGCCTAGTTCCTTTTTGTTTAGAGTGATAATAAATTGCGGGAGATATTTTAATGCTCGCATTAATATGAATGAATTACTAAAGTATTTATATTAGCCGACGTTTGTATGGAAACCACGCTAAGAGTTAATGCCTTCGCGGAGAATTCAATAGAATTAGCAGAAATCTTTCTTAGGGAATTGAGAGGTGCTTTAGTATTCGAATATGCTTATATGCGGAGTATAAAAATAAACGCATTGGTTTTTGCAATAATAACTCTTTTACTAAAAAATTTACTAAAATTTAGTCCCTCTTTTTATCTGTATTGGAGACATATTACGTAAAAGGTACACATATTCATAATATGTTGCTTATCTTTTATTTGCTTAAATAACTATATATTTGAATGTAAGCCTTAACAAGTCACGTCTCTTTGTAATGAAAAAAAAATAAATACACAAGATCATACCGTCAAAGAGAAACATCAAAACAGCAGGTCATATTTCATTGAAACCTTAACCTGATAAGTCGCAGCATCAAAAGGGCGTAAAATATAACGGCGAATAATTAACGCAAAAAAACGCACAAACGTCCTTATTTATGAAAACCATAAACCAGGGGCGCGCATTGGCCGAGCGGGTTTCGAGGGGTTATTCTGACCCAGCGCGATAAAAAAGTCACGAAGAAAAATTAGCGCGATATTCCCGCTATCTGCGGTCGGGCGATTTTTAGCCTAGAAACGAAAAGCGTCGACCCGCATGAATAAAACCTGCCCGATTAACGGAATCTCAACGACCAACTGTTAACGATGGCGAGATTAATCATATTTGCATACGTTTTATCGCATTTGTGTGCGACCCTGGAAGAGTCGCAATGCGAACGGGCGAAATAAAATTTAGAACAACGAACTTTTTTTTTCTGCATAGATGTTATCAGTACTGCTTCCAGATTCTACAAAATGCGTTTTTAGTACATATATACAAATCTCAATGTTTTCAACTTGTGTACATATAATTCACATGCAAAATAATCCGGATAAGCCACATCTTGTAAGCACCACAACTTGAGCGCAGGGTCAGAAAATATCTACATAGCATATCGTAAGCATAACCTTAACCACTATTATTATGATCATATTTTAGATTATATTTTTTAATCACTGCAATAGATAAATGTGTATTGAATATATATCGATATTGTTAAAGTATAAAATTAAATCTTTCAAATAACCTACAATCAAAATTTTAAATACATACGTAAATTCGTTTATATTTCTTATCAGAATGCGTAGAAAACTAAATTGAAAAAAAAAAACACTTAAAACAAATTGATGTTGTCGCATAAGTGAATAAAACGAGCCAATTAATTTTACTCTATTATCTCCGTTTTGGTGAAAATATTTTTATTTTACAAAGGATTTATTACATTCCGGACTGGTACAAATGAGGCCTGATCGAACAAATGGCACAGAATATTTCTCTCAGGGATGATTTGTTACTGATTTAAAGATTGAGAGCGTGTGCTTTTAAAATACGCCCGGAAAATCTTACCCATCAATAATTCAAAGTCTGCGTCTAATCATTTTCAAAATTTATTACTTATTTTGAACAACCATCTGTTTCTTTTAAAGCAATCGATCTTTTTTTAACAGTGACCAAAGTAATATTTTCTAAAAAACGTATGATTTTGTGTATAGTTGAGTAATATAAATTCATACAGAAATAAAGAATCGTTTCGAGAAAGTACTATGAATAGTTCCAATATGAATAATAATTCAATATGTGAAAAAATGTACTTTAGCATATCAATCAAAAAAGTACAAAATATAAAAGACAAATGGCAACGAAAAAAAACAAACTATTAAAGATGTTAAGTGAACTTTCTCCTAAAGATATATAAAAAAAAGTCATGAAAAGTTGGTTTCAAGTTATAATATTTTTTATATTGATATTTATATTAATATTTTTGTATTAATAATATGATTATAAATACCAAGCAAATGTATTTTTGTTTGCTTTTAATAAATACTAGTAACTCTCTTGAAATCCATTACTGAGGTATTTTAATAATATTTTATTGTTATTTTTGTATATATATATATATATATATATATATATATATATATATATATATATACAACTTTTTTTTGTTATTTATGTAAATGAGCGCTGCTACAAGGTAAATAAACATAGTTTATTGTCATTGCGTACAATTCCTGAGAGCAGGTATATTTCAGTCTAATTCCTGTGAAATTCCTGATGGCGCCGTTATTGTCGGGTTTTTCCGCTTTTCCTGTGCGATGGGAGCACTTCCGGGGCGGACTCTCGGGTGATTAATGGGAAATACCGGAAACCTCCGCCGATGAGAGCCCATACTGAAATCTGAAAAGCCTCGCTGCACGCTGAAGTATAAGAAGTCGGAGAATTATGGCTTGAAGAAAAGTCAATTCAAGATTTTTTTATATTTAATCACACACACACACACACACACATATATATATATATATATATATATATATATATATATATATATATATATATATATATATATATATATATATAAATAGAATATTTATTTAGCTAACTTTTAATATTATTAAAAAATAAGTTAGCGATCACAGAACTTTTTATTGTGAGTCTATTTTTTTTAAATAATTGAATTCCTCAAAAACGTACAACAATAAACTAGATATAGATTTTTATTGCGATACTGTGTTATATACGATATTGTTTTTTTACTTTCTTCTGTGTTGTGTTTAAAAAAACTGAAATTGGGAAACGTACAATACTCCGTTCTAACATATCATATATTAAAAAAAAATCTGGGAAAACTTTTGTTGTTTGCATAAGTAATAGTACTTAATAAAAGTTTTAATAAATTTACTGTGATATGCTTTTTTTTTTTTTGAATGAAATTGCACTAACTTCAATGTGATAAGAGGACACTGACGGCAAATACAAAACAGTTTGCGAACAAAAAAAATTGATATTCAACCATTACTCAAATCGTCCGTACTCGAACAAAACAACCCCCACCTTCCGATATATAGAAAGATATTTAGAAACAAAATAGCCGAACTTCCAAAGCACAAGGAAAACTTTACCCAGGAGCCGCTCAAAAAGGATTAAAACCGATCCTCCGCAAGTCGGGATATCCGCAAAAGAAGAAGAAGAATAAGTCGGAGAAAGGGTTGAGCGCAAAAACTGGAAAAAAATACCAACTGTTGTAAATTGGAAAGGTTGCCCCGGAGTGGAGTGACGAGCGGGCCGGGCGCGCTCGGCTTGTTTGCGCCGGTTCTCGCGGGGCTCGCCCAACTTTTTATGGTAAGTCAGCCTGATGAATTGCCAAGTGTTCTGAATCGTTGAAAGTGTCAGTTTCAAAGTTGCTCCTTTGCGGGGAATCGCCTGTAAACGCGAACGAAAACGGGCGGCGCGAAAAAACGCCGCCCCTGTCGGGGGGTCGGCGGGCGTGGCGCAGGAGCCTCCGCTTGTTCGGGGGTTGTCGATGCCACCAGGACTCTTTTAATCCAGCCTTTGACACGGAAAGCTTGACTTGTTGAATATTCAATGTATCCGTACTCGTTGAGTATTCAGTAAAAAAAAATAGCGACGTTTCTAGGTACACGATTGCTCTGATTTATATAAAGCGATTTATAATTACTTGTTAGCCGCAAATATCCCTGTATATAAAAAAAATTAAGCATAATGAATAGCAACAAATATACCAATCATTTGTAATCACTATATAAAAGATTCCTCGTAAAGGTAAGCTTATTTTCAACATTATCAACAATATTAGCGATATATTATAAATATTTTTAAAAAATCTGACCATGTTTTAAATAAGACTTAAAACAATCTTGAAATATTATGTGGACTAAACTAACAACTGAAACATGAGCAATAAGACTTTTTGAGACATTTTGTGAAAAATTTGCGATTTTTCAGAATAACAAATTTCTAGTATATTAGGCCATATTTCTTAGGACCGCAAAAAAAATGATTGATCGATACAAATTTTGATATCATGATTGATAAGGTTTATTGCAGTGTAGCCCCCGACCCGAGCCGCGGCCATCTATAACAGAGGAATTATCCTCCCCCCGCCCCAAGGGCCCGGACAGTGCATCCTGAAATTTGTTACCAGTAACCACTGGCCTAGTATCTGGATGAGTGATTGATTGATCACCCCTGTCTTAAGGTTCGCCTGCCCCGGAAGTCTCCCCTACTGCCGGTCTATATCGGCGCCTTTCTGCCGCCTGAGGTTTCGCCCCTTAAACTTCCTTCAGGTATATATTATATGTATATGTGATATCCACTATAACTGAATCCGTGACTTGTACTTTTATTGTAGGTTATTATTTATTGAGTTATTGAGTTTATTTATTCTAGCTTTTTACATAATATGTAAAGAAAATATCGAATTATTTAAAGATGAAGGCAACAACATGTTCTTAAACAATAAATAATAAGCATCAGATTTTCTAACAGTCTAAAATAAACTTCCCCGAATACTTCCACATTGTAACAATTTAGAAAAATGTTGTAAAAAGTTTATATATCAAACGCAGTCTTAAAAATAAAATTTAACAAATAAATTGTATATATTTTTTATGCATAGGATAAAAAATTTCATTAAAAGAATGCTTAGTACAATTTTTATATTAAATGATCACCATCCAAGATATTAACAAGACAAGATTGAGTTAAAATATCAAAATCCCATTTGTTCTAAGAATTCAATTCGATATTGTTTATATCCGTATATTGATATTATCGAAACGTGACGCGTCATCGTCCATAACCCTACATTCAAGGTCTCCGTATATTTTACTACCCCTGTCATTTTCATGAAAGTATATATGTTACCCTAAAGCGTTTTTCCAGCGGAGAATCTAATAAATAAATATCATATTTACATATTTCTAGCAAAAAAATATATTTGGAATATGATGAAGAAAAAAAATACCCCGAACAGAAATATCTCAAGGAACGCTGTGCGACATCAGAAAGACGAAAATACCAAGTTTAAACAATTTATTTAATTTACTCACAAAAATTTCAGCCAGGACGGTGGAAGTGGTCCTCTCATCGGTTTATTAGACCGAAGGTTCACCGTATAATATCGCCATAAAAGTGAGAAGTTTCTATAGAAGTGGAGCCTCCCGAGCGATCGGGGATGTACCGGCGCAGATCCAGCGGAGAAAATCTTGCCAAATGCAGCGATTCTTCGTACTTTTGCAAGTATCATCAGAAAGTTTTGTGTACTCTATGACCGCGCATCGGAATAATACCGTCCTTTTGCTAAGTCAAAAAAAAAATGTATGCAAACTTAGTTTTACTTTATGAATCTAGAGATTCGAAACGCTGATGGTTTAATTTGTTTTCTAAGTTCATTTTAAAATTCTAATTAAGTATACGACTGTGTGCTTAAACTAGATTACGATTGGTTTTTAATGTGTTTTTCAGATATCAATTATCAGCATTTTATAATTGAGTAAAAAAACACCAAGTATTTAAGTAACGTTATTCAAAAGTCTCACATACTTTGTAGGTAAAAAGAAGATTTTTTAAACATTAAAATGACATCATGTGTCGGTAAAACTCCTTGTAAAATTTGATTCCTATTTTCATAAACGTATGATATTATTTATTGCGGACACAAAATTACGTTAATAAATCATTTGGTCCGTGAGATCAATATATTAATAATATATATTTTTTAATTACAGAAAAATAATACTTTTTCTGTCATGTCAAGCTCATTCTATCTATTTATACCAGCCTTTCCTGTCATAAAAATCAATCTTACTCTAAAATTGGATACTCGTAAAAGAATACGTGTTATATTTTATTATTAAATGATATATATTTTTAGAATTTACTTTTTTACAACTATATTTTTATACAAAAGATATATCAGTATTGTATATTTAATACAAGAAAATAGTTTATGTTATAGACCTTTTGTCAAAATATACTTTGGATGTCTTTTAAAACACATTATCTAGATAATAGTTCCAGTTATGAAGTTTGGGGGTTCTCGTTTATAAATATATAACTAACAAAAGACTCGCTCCTTCTAAACTTAGAGAAAGGCCCAAAAATATTATTGGCTTTCAATTGTAAAGTTACTTTCCGCTGTAAGTAGAAAAGTAACTATATAAAGTGAAAGTTCTGTAATACATTTATTGACGGAGAGGAGAGAATAACTCGAGACCGAAGAGCCGATTCGCGAATTCGGTCCGAATATTTCTGGAAACTGGAAGAATAAATTAAACTTGAACCTACCCATAAAGGGCACGCATTCATGAATGAAAACGTACAACAAAGTTTAGACAAGACTCGTGTACAAAGTTTATCATAATGAAATCCAACTTCTTAGCTCTTAAGTAATACAACAAATTGGAGATAGATACTTAAAAATACTATATCCAAACTCAAACAACTATAGTTACGCAGCACAATCGCGAGGTTCTAGGTTATATTGTGTTATTAAATATAAATATTGAAGTTTGTTATTTTTGCGTGGATGAAGCGTTAGATTTTTTAAAAAATAATTTCATATCTGTAACAAGTACTGCAGATTTCATTTTCGGGCATAGAAAATTATATGTTTAGCAATTTTCAAACTTACTATTGTCTCATCTGGTACAAACGTTCATACATTTGGATCTCCCTTACCTGAAACAAAAACATTTTTAAAAATATAACACATGTTTGAGTTTAAAAATATATAAATATTTTAATTATATAACAAAATAAATTGGAAGCAAGGAATTATTAAAAAAGTATTTATGATCGGCCAATAAACTGCTTTGTAAAGTTAACTTCTAATTTTATAGTAAAGTGATTCATATTTTTTTAATGTTTCAAGAAATCAACGTAAAACACTACAGAAAAACTTTATGTATTTTATGATTATTTTCTTAGTAATGCTGAGTACAGTTTTCTAATTATCATGTCTGAAATTATTTTAAAAAAATAATACACAGAAATTTCTTGTCAAATTTTTGTATGGGTAAAAAATAATTCATAATTAAGAGTAATTGCATTTCAGTTTTCTTGCTTATACAGAGTGTCGTATGTCATATTCTCATTTGTGTTATTATCTACGTAAACCATTACATAAAATGTTAATGTCAACTTTTATAAAGATATCAATTCCTGCATAATTCAAAGTAATCGCAAATAAAATCGGTCGAATCAAATATGGGAGGCGCTTATATAAAATGTAGGGTCAATAAAATGTTTTACAGAGGCGAACTCCGGTAATAAAATTTTAATTATTCAGAGAATCAATGGAGTCCGCCTTGCCGCGAAAACATTCGTTTGGAGCTTTGTGCCGATGGCATTCCAGTTGGTCCGTAAAACCAGTCCGTACCTGGAAATATTGAGCCCATTTATAAAGTTCCTATCTCCTAATTTCAATTTAAGTGTCAAGTTTAAGGGCGAAAATTCAAAGCACACTTTTAGTACAGATGGCTATCAATAATGGGAATAAAATTTAAAGAGTGTCATAATTAATCCATTTAATTTATAATCTATTCGAATCATCTAGGTGGAGTTTTAATTACTTTAGCTTTGGATGATATCAATATTTAAAAAAGTTTTGTGAAATATGTGATTTGTAAAAAGAAAATTATTAATTAGGCATCACCAAATTGGTTAAAAGTGATAAATCTTTAACTGAAGTTTTGTGACTTATGCGCATTTATTTTGGTTGAAAATGATGAAATAATATTTTGATATTTTTTTTTGCATTTACATATAATAAAAGAGCAGCGGGAGCAGACATCCTTAACCCCTACACACATATGAAGCTAAGCTCTGCTTTCCGATACAACAGTGGAGAGGGTCTTCAGATTTATTAAAAAAAGTCCTTACGCCACACGAGATAAGCCCCGCCCGAAAAGGTCGCATTTTCTATTTCCAAGGGCAATATTCTCTTTCCCGATGACTCCAATCATCGGTCTTTTGTGACGTCTCAAAGAGACGGACATGAAAGGAAAACAATCCAACAAAGGCGGAGGTTAGCGACAACAAAACGAACGAAGCCGCACAATGGCAACACCAACAAGTCCAGGCACACACGAGCGGCAACCATTACAATTGTTAATAAGCCCGGTGTATCGGCGCCAGGCGGCAGGTACGCCGATGTGGGTCGAGGGAAAGAGCTCTACCCTGACAAATTTTAACTACCACTTTGTCTATGAACACAGCCTTTTAACTGTGACTAATAACGGTTTTCGTGAGCAGCCTGAAGATACAGGAGTCATTAAAATAAGCAAGCATTTCGCGTACACACGCAGAATACTTCTCAGGATCTTACGATCACTTAAATGTATTATAATTTTTTATCGTTTAATAAATTTTATTATGTTTAATTTAAGAGAAAAAATGTGAGAAAAACAAGAAAGATTTGAATTTTTTGGCAAGAGAGATTTATATTTTTTAAGTATTGGGTTGATTCTCACAACAAAAAGGGTTTCAAACTAAAGTTTCTTATTAAAGAATAATATTTTTGAATAAAATACTTGAGTGATTTTCCACATTTTTGTTTTTATTAGTGACCGGTTTCGCCAACCACTCACCACGGTCACTCAAGTATTTTATTCAAAAATATTAAAATGGTATTCCACCAAGTACTCTCTGTCAAAAATATTGAATTTCTTATTAAAGAATAATCAAAAAGTTTATAATGGGCATAAAATAATAAATAGTAAATACTATTTTATACTTTCCAGCTTTAAAAATATGCTAAAACTAACACTTTGTTAAGTTGTAAACAATTGGAATGAAATATTCTGAACAATAAAGTCAAGCTCTTTTGAACCGTTTTTTGAGTAAGAAAATAGCCTACAGTTTGTTGGTACAAGGATACAACTTGCTTTTAAAATATTTTTTAAAATAGTAAAACTGCTTAAATCTAGTAATAAGGCAGGGGGTGGTATATGACGCTGAGTTTACGCCGCATTGGAGATCAATTTGAAAAACCATTTGAAATTTAAAGTAAAATTTTTCACCACACAAAAACATAATTTATAACTAAAGTATCTATAAATAAAAGGTTGCTGATTTTATGGCAAGTACACAAAAAAAATGTATCAAACTATTAACAATACCATTTATTTGACAACCAAATATAAAATAAAAACTAAATTAACTCTTAATAAATACTAATTGAGTATAAAGAATCGAAAGTTAAAAAACAGTTAGATTTTTTTTCTATCTTGAATATTTAGTAAATCAATAATTTTCGCTAATATTCCTGAAATTTTGTAGTGAAAAAAAATTAAAACCAAGTATTCGCCGTTTAATCGATTACTAAAAAATAAATTCCATAAGTTTTTCACGTGAAATTGATTCAACAACTTATCAATAATTGAATCATATAAAAACTGTTGCTTTTTTAGTAGTATCTATAAATATATTTAAATAATTTGTTTAATATATATACTTAAAACAGACGGAATTATTGGGACCAATGAGCAAACATTGCTCATTTTAAGTATCTTGAGTCTATATAAAGGCTAAGACGCTTATAAATGATGTTTAATTTATATTTGGGGCAAATATTTCGGAGATTTTACTAAGAGGGCTGCCATACCAGGAGGTTCCCACTTAAGCAATTATCATATTGGTAAATTATTATGAAACCGCTAAACAAAACGATGATTATTTTCCCATTTCAGAGTTGAAGTATACACTCGGTGTACTTTTAAATCGAGTACCGATTAACTTTGTAAAATAAATAATGAATGCCAGTATACTGATCAAATTTCCAGTGAATAAACATTGAGAATTCGTAATATGTTAATAAGCTCTTATTTAATAAAAAAAAAAACCTACAATTAAGGTAATAAGCGAGGGTGAGTAGCGCTGAATCAGAAATATCACTACTCATCAATTCGTCAATTTGGTATTTAATATAAATTATAAAATACTTTCAATAAATAAATGCAAAATCCGAATACATATTTAAAAAAATTCCCAAATAGTGTTTGCTTGGTAATGTCTCTATACGGATAATAACTTCTAATATATCACATTAATACTTATAAAAATACAAGTATTATTTATTGTATACCAAAATTTTAAATGATCGATCTATTGCATTTAAAATTTAACCTGTATCACAAAGGTTTATAAAAGTAGTGACCACGCATTTATAAAACATAAAAAAGTTAATTTAGGTAATACATAATATTCCTCAGAGTGTCAATAAATTATGTTGTAAAGGTGTTGTTAACACGTTTTTGTTAAATAAATATAAATATATTAATGCGAAAATCTCTAAAAAGATGAATCAGATAGCATATCCTCATACATAATTAATAAACTCGATAGGGCATCATGAACTGCGGAATTTAAGATTATGCCTGGGACTCCGTTTGAGCAAATGTAGTCCGTTTGAGCGTAAAAATAAGGGTTTGTTTCGGACCTGTCCACCCCTCCATACCTCAATTATCAAGTGTGGCGGAAGGGATGGTACAATTAGGGAAGCTAACGTATCGCCCGGAGTAATAAATCATTCATGAAGGATCTTTTCGCTGGGTAGAGCGATTCACCCGAAAATATGTACAAAGAACGCGACGACTGGTCGTCTATTTTTGAAGACCTTTTAAATAATCGAATTTTATAACAAGAAAACGCAATAATACTATTGCGACGTATTATATATATATTTTTTAGTTTTGCGATTTATTTTGAATAATATACAAAGATCTCTAAAGCAATTTACTTTTTAAATAAAAAGTTCACAAACTCAAACTTATAGTTTTTATATCGTCAATAACGAGAATCATTCTTTATAACTTTTCGCCATCACGTACTTGCTTCTTTTGCCCCAGATCTTGGCACTAAATAATTACAATGCAAGCAACGTAAAATAAATTTAAAAAAGTCTTAATGAAATAATTTTGATTCATCTAATTATGAATAAATTAAAATATAAGTAATTTACCAATTTGAAATAAAAAAATTCATATATTTTTTTACTCACACTAATTTTTGATCTCATTATTATACTATTTTACTTTGTCAATACTAAAATAAAAAATGGTTAAAAACTCCTAAATGCGAATATAAATTATATAGTAGGTAAACTGAACACACAGAAAATGGTCCCCCAAAAAGTTACAAAAAACCATCATCTCGTGTAAACCTTTCAAACACACACATTATGTGTTTTCATTTACAGAAAAGAAAAAAAAATACTTGAGATGTATTCCCCGCATTCAGACCAGACAATTCCAGCATTTCTAACAAGACCTCCGACATCGTGCCATATAATAAAGAAGGAAAAAAAGAAGAATTTGAACTTATGAGCATATATATTTCCTTTAATAAATGCAACTGAATTTCTCTTCATAATGCGAAATCCTAAAGCCACAGGTAAACCGAGCTCACCATTATGGAATTACATGTAACATGTATATATGCATATTTTAATGGGTGCAGATTTTTTTTAAGTATAAAAAGACTATGTATAATTTTTTTTTCTATGCAAAAGAAACGAAGCCTTATTTATAATATACGAGATAGATTTTTGCAGCAATAATACTTAAATAATATTATATAGCTAAAAAAGCGTGATTCATTAAATTTGCTAGCAAGTTGTAGGAATGCCGAAACGTATCGACTATGTTCAAAGGAATATTTCAAACAACTCTCTGACCATTCTGTCTCTTCTACGTCTAAAGGTGGAAAGTCTATCCAAGTTGTGTTGCGGTATATATAATACATGAAATACTTATTTAGAATACTTCATAATTAAACAAGAAATTGTTAAGAGATACAAAACATTTTTGCTTGTGTGCTGTATAGCTTTCCAAATTATTTTTCAGACTCTAGTTATGTAAAGCATATTTGTAATTTTTAAGACTTTGTTACTAAAACTCTGTGATTCGATATCACGAAAATTCGTCGATCTGTTGAAATTTGTTGCATCACAGTTACATCAGTCTCAACGAAGCTTTTCGAGGGGTGAGTGATCGAGCACTGGTAGTCTGCAAAAGAAGCGCAAGTGTTCCAAATAACCAGATTTATTTTTATGCTGCGGGATTGTGTCTGAAGGCAGGAGCAGCTCAGGGCGGCCTCTGCTCCCGGGCGGCATCTACAGATGCAGTAAAACCTTATCCTCCCCAAGGTGAAGATCACGGCAGCCGAGCGAAAAATTCAAATATTTATAAAAACAATATCCCCAACGTCGTGGCGGCGCCGGGACGTATCGGGGAGGGAAGCTAAAAATAAGCAGCGCGCTTGAAAATTCGATACACCCTCCTGCGGGGGATGCGGGCGGGACCGGAAATGCCGGAAATATTGGGAATCAGACGTGTGGTGAGATATCGATACTCTCACTTTGTATAAAAAGTGCCCATATTCCGTGCTCCTTTCAGCTATTTTTTAACAGTAAATTTTCCTGTAAAAAATCTTTTCAGTGTGTACTTCCCGTCGAACGTCAAGCACTTTAAAATAAATTGTTTTTTTTTTCCCGAGGTAACGAAATGTACAGAGAGAAGAGTTATTGTATGTTCAATACTCCCTTTTGAATTTATAAGTAATATTGAAATACAAATAACTTCCAATTTGATCGAGTAAATTCAAACCGTATTACTTAAAACTCAAAATATAAAGTAAATATATAAATATATATTAAGGGATTTGATTTGATTTTTATTCCTAAAACATGAACCAAATTTTTGTTTTCTTCATAATGTGAAATTGTTTTTAAGTAACGGTTTGTTGGTCAATTAAGCAACAAAAATTTAAAGAAGAATTACAAAAAATAATATACTAATATTTATGATATTAAATGGGTGTTAATAAAAGTAAATATATTTTATCAAGCAAAATTTTTGAATACACCGAAATTAATTTTTAATTATAACGAGTACTTTAAAAAATATTTATTTTAACGTTTCAGTTGATGTCTTTGTTCATCATCAGGAAATAAATGAGCTTCAATACATACAAAAATATTTATCAATTAACGATGGCAGATACTCAAAGTTGCATGTGATTGTAAACAAAGTCCAATTGGCTTTATTTTAAAGAAATCTCACAGAATGTCCTTGAATGAGGTTACAATTTAGATTTTGTATAATTACAATTAAAATTCAATTAATAAGCCGACTCTAATATGGTATTATAACGTTTTAGTCATTAAACAAACAAAAAAATGTGCACTTCTGTAAAAACAACTATAAAATTACAAAAACATAATAACAAAAAAAAAAAACAAATAAATTAATAAAACCAATTGAATATAAAATTTCATATTATTTACATTAATAACTATACTATATACGCTCCGACACAGAACTTGACTCAGTCCTTTCTTCTCTTTGGAGCAAAAATGCTTATGGATCCTCGCCTTCTGGGGGCGATAAATAATAATAAGCACCCTCGGCCGGAGGTCCACAATACGTTACACGAGAGATCTTGGGGTTATTCTCCGGGACAGGTGACGTCAGGTCCTCGGCAGATCGAATGCTGTGTACTTAATACTCGGCTTATATGAGCTTGTTTGATTAGGTTATAATATAGCTGGGCCGTGACATACAGGGTCAAAAGTCGAGAAGGGGTTGATTGGAACTTATTATTTTATCAACGCATAATAATATATATTTATGCTAATTAAATATTTACCTTTTATAAAAGGATTATTTGGCATTTCATTAAAAATCATTGACTGCGAAATTATTTATAACAATAACAATGAATATTTTTGGTTAATATGATAATCAGTAGTTATAAATAAAAAAATTCTTCAGCAAAAAAAATTTATAAAAGTCTTGTCATCGCCAGAAATCTCAATCAAAGTTTTAAAAATAAATATCAATTCGAACACAAATGCAACTAAGATTAATAAAATGACTTTGTATCAATAGCATATGAGTTTAAAACTTACATTGTTTGATAAAAAGATAATAAATGACTTTAATTAGGATAAAAAAATCAATGAATTGTGCTTAGAATCAGTCTTGGAAGTTCAAATTTTTTTCAGCAAGTTTATAACCCCATGTCTTTGTTTTTTAGCGAACGTAAAACCGCTGCGGAAAACTCATTTCCTATAATACTACCATAGTCTAAAAACATAAAGAAATTGCCTGCTTATGATAGCAATAAATTTTTTAATAAACTAGCAAAATATTCAATAAATCTTATACCAGTTAGTAATAAAACAGTCACCGAGCCGCGAAGCGATTTTGAGGCAAGAAATTGGTATGTTAATGACTTTTGAAATAATTTTCATTAAAAAGTCAGTAAAAGATATCTCAGGGAAATTTCCATGTGCGCATTATTCAATCGGTGTTATTTATTTACAGTTACTCTGGCAGGTATCCCAAACGAACAAACAGCATAAGCCTCTCAGGTGTAATCCTTGGGGGTGCGGTATTAACGCTGTGGGGTACGTAGGCCGGCACGTGCTAGATGATGTCAGCACAGATGCCGAGAATTTAGAATCGATGCACTTCGACACTAGCAACATCTGAACCACGCAATGTACCAATATAACCTTTAGAACAACATTTCTGTTGTGTAAGGATCACATTACTTGGAATTTTTTGTACCATAAATATACCTGAAAGAACTAAAAGAAATTGAGGTGTACGGTTAAGGTTGTAGATATTATTTTTTATTGTTACTTTATTTGTGTTTTTTCGAAACAAATTTTGAAATACATGCTTAACATCTTGCAACATCAACCTTTTTACTTTTTCATAAAGTTAAACGCAGCTTTTCTCAAAGTGGTGTTTTTGTTCAAAACTGTGTGATGGTGAGCACGTCAAACAATTAATTTAATTATTATTCAAGAAATACTAAGAATGTAATGGAGTATCATCAAATGTTAAACTATATTCAAGCATATGTAATTTAAGAATCGGTTTAAAATATATAATATTATATAAGCTAGAGGAAATATTTGAATATTAAATAGTAACAACATAAATAGTGTATTCCAGAATCACAAATCCACGAAATATATCAAGACCCTACCAGATTGAATCTAATACATCTTATGGGAAAAAAATCAAAAAGTATAATATCGCTCCTCTTCAGCGACCCTCCATAATATCAACACACCCCTTGTCTTTTACTTTTTCTACTACAAACATCCCCCGAGGCTTCAGGAGATGGAATCTTGTGTACTGAAACAGAGCGGGGATTTGCTATAAACAGTCATCTTACATACTCGTATAATACAGCTACATTCCTTTTTCATTTCCAGGAAATGCAGTTTAACCTCCAGTATTTTATGGACACATTGATTTTTGTATGTTAAAGATAAGATGAAACAATATGAAATAAAGATAAAAATATAAACTTTGACGCAATCTAAGGCACAAACAACAGAAGAAAATAAAAATATCATAGAAAAGTCTATGCGATAGCAATCTCAATATATACGTGCAGATTATTAAATGTGAATACATGGTAGTAAGTAGGCTCGAAAATTTTTGGTTATTTTTTAACGGTGGATTCCTGTTTTTTTCATGTATCCCAAATAAACCATGTTTATTTAGGAGACATGTTTCATCATGAAGCGTTTTACTTTAAAAACACAAACTGTTTCATTTTAATCATTCAATCATTCCAGTTACAAGATCGCTAGGCAGTTTCATCTGTCTTGGGTCATACCCATCGTTACCCAGCCAAAATACTAAAGAATTTTATTACGTAACAATCTCATTTTCACAAGCATTGGCAGGATCTTTAGTCCTATAAATCAAACACGCCCAGATAGGCCGAGAGAGTGCCTCCCTCCCGGCCCGCACCTTCTCCGTCACGGAGAACACTGACTTCATATACTTCCCCAATAACAATTCAATCTCATCTATCCACTGGCAGTAGCGGACTTATTGCGTCGAAACGAAATCAGATTGATTCATCAATCTCCATATGAACGTAAAACGAAGGTCTATGCGATCCGCTGTCGGTGAGGTGACCGGGCGTTGAACATTTGGTGATGTCCGCTTCCTGACAAAATAGAGCAAAAAAAGTTCCAATAATATATGTAATATATACATAAATATATTGGGTTGTTGACTTGGCCTCTTGATCACGAAGTCTATGGTTTGATATTCGTTCTGACCGGTAAATCATAACCTGTTACTATTGGATTTACAACTGCTTCAGTTAGGTCGACATCAATTGGTGTTGACATTGCATATAGCAATCATTTTTTTTTTAATCTACTTACGTATTAAAGAAAGCCATTTATATTGTATTAAACCTATAATCATCAAACCTTTTGAGTCAAAATAATGAACTTTTAAAACCGGGTGCGTTAGCAACGATCTCACCAAGTAAAACTGCATAAATTTGAACGATAATACTTGGTAAAACATTTTAATCTTGATTTAATTTATAATTCCCACGTTAAGTTCGGAAAGTACGGTCACCGCGCCCTTACAGAGCCCTAGCCTCACGGACACACATTTATCTCAGCGCGTGCGATTGGCCTATCCACTAGCAGATCGATCCCTGTGATATATATATTTTGGCCGGAATAAAGCGGAGTCTTGGGCTACAAAACGACCAGTGTCCGATAAGAAAATCAAATCGGAACAGCCGGCGGACTTTTTACAAGCAGCGCTATCACATTAGAGGGGCTTGTTTGACCCAAGCGCGAAAGCCTTTGGATAAGAAAATCAAGGAATATTACAAACATTGAAATATACAAATAAAACCATAGATTTATGAAGATCTGACATAATATTATATTTAAATAACATAAATATAAATATGGGCTCAAGTGAGCAAGCGTTTGGATATGAACAAACTAAAGATATATTACTTGCAATGAAATTGAAATATCTAACAATAAACAAAAACATTTTAATCAATTGGACTGTAAATAATTAATTTAACAGAGCTCTGATAGTAAATTTGACTAAATTGAAATAAAACAGCAACAAAAAATATATGAGTAGACTCAAGTGCGCAAGCTTTTTGATTTTAAAGAATATTACGTCCGATGGAATTGAAATATAGAAATATACCAATGTTTATAAACGAGAACAGTATTTACACTCTTTGATATCTGATACAGATATACAAAATAAATATACGACTTTTTACAGAGTGTTAGAGGGAAAAGGTATACAACGTAAAAAAAAATGATTTTAGGACAGTTTGACATTTGACTCACTGCACCATCAAATTAAGTTCATAGATTTTTTTTCCGGTTTAGGGAATTTCTGGTATAGTTTCAAAATTAGACCGGATACAAATTAAGTCAAATTTGACGTATGGCCGTGGCGCAAAGCCTTTCTACAAGATACAATAAGGAGGCGGAAACCAGTCAACGTAAAAATGTCCTCTCCCCCCCGGCGAGCTCATTGTCCCCGACTGCCCGCGGCGGTTCCAGTGAAAGTTTCCACGGGAGAGGCGGTAGAAAGGGAAACGCGAGTAAATATGAGTAGTGCAAAGAGTTATGAAGAATGCGTTTGTCTTTTCCCCGAGAAATGTATTTTGCCTGGTGCCGCAGGTGATTTAATTAACACCAGAATTTAAATATTTTTGAATAAAATACTTGAGTGATTTTCCACATTTTTATTTTTATTAGTGACCGGTTTCGCCAACCTTTCACGTTGGCATTATCAAACAATGATTATAATAAAAATAAAAATGTGGAAAATCACTCAAGTATTTTATTCAAAAATATTAAAATGGAATTCCACCAAGTACTCTCTGTCAAAAATATTGAATTTCTTACCAGAATTTAAATTAAAATTAAAACTTTTGATAACTTATTTTAAAAATTTATTTTAAGTAAATTATTTTACCTCACTCATACGGGAAGAAGAATAAAATGTGCTTTTTATGACTACTTAAAACCAATAAGTATAAATAAAAATACTAGAAAGAGGTGACGAGAAAATTTCGTTTACATGAAAACCTCAAAAACTAAGCACAAATGCAAAACGTACTGATTAATTTCAAAATCCTTTTTTTTTCTAAGGTAAATAATAAAATTTCAAGTGCAAGTGCAAAATCTATTTTAAAGTTTGATATATCGTAGGAAATCTAAAGTCCAAAAAGGAGTTATTTGTATTAAAGCTAAACATTCTGAAATGGCCTACATTTAAAAATATTTATAACCATAAACTTACGGTCAACCAATTAGAAACTCGCAATGTAAAGAATATTAATACGTAGAAGTTTGATAAGAATGACGTATTTTATTTCTATTGTTGTTACTAGATATACTAATATTTGAAGGATGAACTTAAAACATATATACGATTGAGCCAATTTATATTCAAAGACCTTCACAACTAAGTGATCGTGTTAATTGACATAATACAGTAGGGAAATCAAGTACCAGAAAATACAAATTGTGATTACTCTGTCAATAGAGGAACCCGGTTACTTAGTATCAAAACGCTTTGATAATATTGGCGAGAGAATCGAAATCGAATCACCAATATAAATTAAAATTACAATTATATTAATATTTGCCTCGAGCGAATGGGCGTTATGCAAATTTACACATGAAAAGTTTTATTTTACTTTTGAAATTAACATATTTATTAGCATCTTTAGTATATGAAGATTATGATTACGTAATTTGTAAATGATGTCCGTTTTATATATACTAGTAGCCAAGTGGCAAGTACATATCGTCGCACGCGGCTAGAGAAACTTTTGCAACAGAGATAAGATGTCTTCCAGTCTAAGTATTGTTTTTAAAACTCAGTTTTCAGACTTTAATATATCATATTTGTACATTAAGAATAAAAATATTTTTTCAAAACAATTTTCGATTATAATACCTAGAATCGTAAAAAATCTATGTGTGTGGCATCAGTAATTTTGTGATATCAAAATGCAGTGGAATCATTATGTAATTTCATTATAAACTATATATCAAGCACTTAATATTCAATGATTATTTTGTAAAAATATATCAAATTGATTTGATTGAAACTTCTCGTTTCCGTCATCTCCTCAAGATACCATTAAAATAGAATGGACATGAAATGTACTCACTATATAAACTTTGCTTATAACATGTTCCAAAATATGCAGTACCCTTTGAAAATATTGATTTATATCAAAATTACGTAAGCTAGTTATATGAGGTTTTACATCATTTATATTACGTAAAATAGAGCGCAATGTAAGCCTTCTACGTAAACAAAGAATCTATTAAGCTAGTCTGCGGACAAAAGGGTACATAAGGGTGCTTATAAGCCTAAGGCCTCCCTAGACCAGCCCCGATCACGTGGCCTTTCTAATTGGTTCGTCGAGAATTCAAGGAAATCATTTTAAATCCCTGACTACGTTATAATACTCAAATTTATACAAAGCCATTATAGATAAAAGCTACCAAATATTTTCAATAACTTTTATGTAATTTTATAAACTTGTATTATTATTAAACTATAAAGTTTCTATTTTAGGATATTTAAAATATTATTTAAGTTCAAAGATTCCATTTTATAAAAATATAATTTTCTCACACATTTGTGATTTTTAAAAATATGGTACAATTGAGTCGCATATGTATAATATATTTATCGAGAGAAAATGATCCCATTTTCTGAATATTATCAAAAACAAATAGTCTTAAAAAACGTACGCGTTTAATTACTTTTACCAAATTAAATATACTTGAACAAGTTTTTTCCAAGATTCCCGAGAAACACCAAACTGAAAACAACAGAGCTGTCTAATCATAGATTATTTGAGATGGGGTGTCTTCTGCTCGCGAAATATACATTTGAAGAAATCATGAAATGAACGCTCCTGATTAATCCGTTCCATTCATTTTAGTCCTGAACCAAAGAAATGGTCTGCGCCATAATACGCCCTGTCGATTTGTAAAAAAACCAATTCGACGTCCATCCAACAACCGAATAAAGAAAACCGTTTTACTTGGGAAATAGTAAAATTCTCAAACAAGGCGGCGCCCATTCAAAAATGTTATCTAATAGAAATGGACATTAAAGTGTCGACAGACTTAACACTTTATGCTTAAATGCTTTTTTTTATAAATGCAAGCTTTGACGATACTCAATTTTAAGCGTATTGGTCTTAAGAATTATTTTTACTCCAATTCAAGGTAAATTTTCAGTAAAGCCAGTTTTTTTAGAACAAATATATTCACTTGAGAAAAAAATCATACTGATTTCTAACGGTCAATTAATTTTGTGACAGATTTTTAGAATATTAAAAATCATTTGTAATATTTCACATATAAATAGCGGATATAATACGATTGTTTGTTTTCGCTTTTGCCAATCACAGATTTCTCAAATCTAAAAGTGGAAGGGCTCACAAAAAACACAGTAGGTGAAATTTGGTCGCCAAGCAAAAATTAGAAGGAGAGCACAATATTCTACTAGTTTCTACTCTTTGTTACACAATATCATACCTTTTCCCAGGGATCTTGCCGGGGAGCCGTTAGCGCCGGCCATCAGCCGCGGGAAGCCGGCCAGGTTTGAAAAGCAAAAAAAAAAAAACCTCCCGGCAAACATAATAAGCCCAAACGGCCAAAAATACTTAGCCGCCGCCGCAAGAACGGCGTTTATACACTGTTTGCCCGGAGTTCGGAGCGGAGAGATCCGGGCCCGGCAGGTCAGGGGTTGGATTCTCGCAGGACAGGGCCGGCGGAGGCTGCGGCACTTACAGAATTCAATCACACGCCCTTCAGTCGGCGGCGGGGCTCTTTATTGGCGCCGCGGGGGGCTGAATGCGAAATAAAAGACGCCCCGCCGCCCCTGCGTTTGAGGCTGCCCGGGGGGAGGCTCGAAATTGCGTTCGAATGGAATCCTTTTTTCGATTTTTTTTTGTTTTGTCTTTTTCTATTTCCGAAAAATCGCCGCGCTCTTTGTGTGGTTTCAATTGCGTTTACTCGGACCGAATAACCCAAAGTAAATACACTGAACAAGGCAAATTTGATTTATCCTCGCGTTTATCAAGGCCGTTATAAATTTATTTGTGTTTCAGATATGAGGGCGAATATTAAAGCAAAAAGCACTTTAAAGTGAATTATATTTTTAAAAAAATACTATAAACGCTTTACGCAATTGTTGAAATTTACTCTTAGTGCTTGTATACGTTTTTTTTTACAAAAAATACATCTGTGATTCGATCCACACTCTCTAAATTTCTATTACTTACTAGACCAGTAGCAATATACCATTGATAATAATTGAAATCATTGTGTGCCGTTTGTTTAGTTAGTAATTTTGAGTATTCAATTCCCGTTTTTTCACGGTTTCATGTCTATACATAGTAATTGTTTTAAAATATCATCATGTTTTTATGTGATCGTAAAAGGTTGAACAACATCCAAAATATATAATGTTTAACGTTTAAAAAATAAATTGAAAAAGATAAATAAAATATGTAAATAATTTAAATCGTAAAAAAAAAAAATTATTATAGAAACATAACGTACAAATCATAGGTAAATAATTTTACGACAAACGGAAAATCATTATTTATTTTTCAATCTGTATAATTTAACGATAAAATTAACTATGTGTTTTTTTATAAAATCATCAAATATATTTAAAAAATCCTAAAATATTTTTTGTGTATACATTTGGCAATTTTTTGTATAAAATTTAAAACGGTGTATAAAACCTGTTTTTTTAATATATTTTTCAACGTTTATATTTTCAGTATTAAAACATATTTTTTAACAGGAAACACAACTTATGATATAAATCTCCCCATCTATCAAACGTATTGTGAGCAAAATACGTTTGGGCATAAATAACAAAAAAAGTTAATAACTGTTTAGAAATGAGAAAAAAACACGCAAAATAAGAATTTCCAGTTTCGCTATACAATAATGGCGAAACAAAAAAATTGATAGAAGTGGAGAGCGCGGTCAAAAGTTTCCATACTAAATCACACAGATCCATAAAAGTTGTACGATATATTATTGTGTTAGGACGACTACATTAGTTGTCAAAACATCCGAATGGCATGATGGATGAAGGTCTGTCCGGAATACAGAAGTGGCGCACGGCCACAACGGAAAGGTTGGATATACGAGGAAAGCACATTGCATAAATATATTAATTGCCAGCTGTAAAAAACCTCCTGAAAACTGCGGTAAATAGAAAATATATATATACAGCAGCATTGTGTATTTCGAACTAAAATTCTGAGCGTTTTTGTGAAGAAATTTTTCATTACATTTACAGGTAAAATAGTTGAAGAATTTTTCAATATTTGTAATAACCGCGGATTGCAAAACCTTAAATTTTGGTTAATTAACATTGCTCTTTTGAGTTTTTCAACTTGATTGAGTATTTTATACCGTTTTAAGTCTTGTTATTTACATTACGGAATTTGGGTAAAATTAAAACCAATAGAATGATTCTAAATAAACAAAAGTGTAAACTTAATAAATTTTTCATAAAACACAAATTAAATCAAAACAATTCTTGGTAAGACTTGATTATTCACGATCCGGAAAAAAAGTGAGGGCTATAAAAATTTTAATTAACAAAGGCGTTTTCTTGAGAAATATGTAATGTAACAAAAATTGGATCAAAATTTTTAATATATAACTTACTTTATTTTGTATAAGGTATTTGATTTTTTGTTAATAAGCATTAATATTTTTAACTATAATTTTCAGAGTGTAACAAACACTTCCCAACAAGTTCAGTTCCAAAGGCTTTTTGGTTGACAAAAATGCGTATTAGACAGTTAACAGTTCATTGTATTTTGAAAAATGCCGAAATAAAAAAAAAAAAACAATACAAAAACACATATTTTTTATCTGTGATTTGTGATCTGTATTGGAAAAATATAAAATAACTAAGAAAGTTTTATTTCAAATCATTGAATGCTTCTTTCTCGAAGCTAAAACAATGGCTGCGAAGCAAGTATAAAGTATATATTTAAAAGGTGAGATTGCAAGCAAACGGGTTTATGGCTCCCCTATGCACTTTAGATTCTCATCGACTTCTAAACAAAGAGGTCAGAACCTGAAAATCGGAGAAAGTCCATAAATATGCCCGATTCTTCTTAAAATATCTACCCAGAGATTTATTTGAGAATTCTAGACGATTTATATTTGTTTGTACAGAACGTATTACATATATAATAAATGAGCATTTGTAACTTTTGGTACATCATTAAGTACTTTTATTAACATTTCAGAGGCGAACGTACATTATTATTATTCACCTGTTTGTTGTAAAGATATTAAACGTTATTTCTTGTCCGATCATGCGTGATCATCCAGGTTTAAATCTAAATCTCCGTGGTGTGTGAACAACTATTTTAATCTCCAGACTACAAGGCGGAGTCAGTTATAGCTCTTTGTAAATTTAAGTTCTTAGTAATATTTAAAATCTCATTACACTCCCTGTTTGGTAGAGCAAAGTAATTGAAAGCTCCTGAAAAAATTGTGACAGTGAACTGAACTTTGTCTACTTTAAATATTTAAATATAATTTATTATTCTTGGTTTTGTGCTCGTACTTTTTAAACTTTATAAAATATATTTAAATTACCAGTCTGTAACAAAGAACTCATAATTTTAGTAAAGAGAATAAAAAAATTTAATTTCTCCTTGTTTGATGTGAAGATCGAATTTGTAACCAATTAAAAATTATGCCAATTCCACCCTTACCTCGGTGCGTCGCCCTCTAACCTGACAGGGGTGCGGGTGGTGTAGCCACACTATCGCCCCGCCCCGGGAGGGGTTGATGTTGTTATTTCTTATTTAGAACTTCCTTATTACATTTGCACCTAGCGACCGCCGGTGGGGTTGATAAATCTCATTACAGGCGTGACAGGTTCGCAATGGGTCGTATCCTGTTATAAAATTAATAAATAAATTTAAATGCATAATTCATGTTTTGATTTCAATATTTACCGAGCTAGAGTTCATAAAAAAAATTGTTAACTTGATTTCATAGATGACGAATCAAATAAGTGCAATAATTTTAATGATGAAAAATACCTCCTATTTGAAAGATTTTTAATTTTAATAGACGCCTATAGCATTTTTATCCTACTGGGGTTCAAAAACAAGGTATTTTACAAAGGATTTTGAGGCTCGCTTCTTCAGTCACAGAGTAGGCTGGTCCGCCGAGCCGTAGTATACCGGAGTTTTTATTATATCTCCAACCACGATCTGGGGTGGGAAATTATTTCAGTATACCCTTGTAAGCTGCAGTGTTGGTTCACAGAACCGAAAAGTAATCATATGGATTTGTTAAAGTTTTTTATAGTTTTTGTACGCCCACCTAGGGCAGTCGCGTGTTGAAACGGTATCATACTTTCACTAGTGTAATATTTTACTGTTTTTTGAAGTAACATGAGTTATTAAAAGAATTGAGTTCAAAAAAATATTCAAAGGAGAAAAGCATATGAATATTTATGAGTTGCTAAAATGAAATTACTGATTTCCTTTACTTCCATGTAGTGTGATGATTAAAACTTAATTGATTTACTATACAAATTCAAAATGTAATTGTTTTATTTTTTTTTTAATATAAAGCTATATTTGTTATAAATACATTTTTTTATATGAATTTAAATGTGAGACTCAATGGTGTGTTATAATTTTAAAATTATCTTGTATATGATAAGTATATATATTTTTTTATAATTAGCGAATTGCTGTTTCACCGTCGAAATGGCATCATACCTCCCACGCAAATAGGCTGCAAAGTAGGAGCCGATCTCCTGGAGTGACGTCTACCTTCGCAGCCGATACGGTGACTGGCGCCTGAATAATTCATCTCTGTCGCATCGGCTGAGTCTTGTCAATCAACCGCAGAGTGCTGGCGGAGCCGTGAGAGGGAGCGGGACGGCGAGATCATCGCCAGCCGCTCGCGCATCCCCGGACGGGGGTTCCCAGTAATGGAAGACCTGACAATGAGTGGCAATCGAGCTCGCAAGTGAATTCGATTGAAGTGTCCGTAGGTTTTGGCAGCCGCTGCAATAAGAAACTGAGATCCTTGAAGATGTTGCCGGTATCGGGGCCGAAACGTCAAATGTCAAAAACGCGGCATAATACCTAAGACATTCTTGGATCATCTAATATGGTTTATCTTTGAGTAATTGATTAATACATCAAAAAGATCTATCATTAAATAACATGCTATTTAAATATAAGCATAAAAAATTAAAGTATTTTATTTTTAATATTATTATGAACATACACACGACGATGATAAAAAAACTTTAACTCACATTTGCCAATTATTGTTTAAATTTAAAGCAAGATTTTATGTAAAAAGTGAATGTTTAAATAATTGATGGAATAAGCAACCGGCATACTCATTATAATATGAATAATTTAAAATGTATAACAAAAATATGAATACGGTAAAAATATAAATTTTACGTAAGAAAAACATTTTATTAAGATTAAAGTTTAAATTATAATAATGAGAAAGTGCGGGTCCACATCCCACGTACGTAATAATTTTTGTAGATTTTTATACCGTTTCATACATTTGTATATGAATGAGCACATTGTTGTGATATAAAATGCATGCGTATATACATAAGCCGTATAAACCATGCAAATCCATTGTTAGCCTTAATATTGCAATAATGGTAAGACATGTGTCAAGTCGCATAAAAAGCGTAATGCTACAAGGGGGTAAGCCGAAAACTTCATTTCGAGATCCGCGTCTGAAAAAATGCACAAATAAACGTCAGATAACAGCGAGCGCCGCCGCGAGGCCGCACAAAGAGGCTCTCCGGGCATGGATATCCGGTCTTGGATCCCGGGTGGGGGGGAGGGGGTGCCACCGACCCCCACCCCCCCAGATCTGTCAAAGGCAACAATGCGCGGCCGGAAGTACGGATGGAGCACGCGGGAAAACTGTCAAGATGGCGGTGGTATTCCATCCGGTGGCTTTTAATAATTTACACGCTCATATCTTATACTAACGAAGCACTCATATCCGTGTCTCATAGCATTTTATAAAATAAAAAAAATATACCACCGCTTTGTTTATCATATATTTGAAAAAAATATATATAATACACCCGTGAAGTCACAGCATTGGATTCGAGTAAAAAAGTTCAGCTAAAATTATAAATTGTTTATGATTCAAAATGTAACTTTTTTATAGCAATCTTCGCACCAAAATAACAATAGCTGTTCACCTAAATGTTTCAGGCTCCTTTAATGTTGGTTTCTTATCGATACAAAAAAAAAACGTTAGTTGCTCTTTATTCCAATCAGTCAATTAAAGTAACTTTATCCGTAAAAAACATTTCTTCCTTTGCGAATTAGCGACAATGACTTGTGATATCATTGGTAACAATTCTAAATAGCCCAGCTCCACTTGGACGTATTTGAATAGCAAAATATTCAAGCGAAATTTATTCATTGCACTAAAACGCCTGCGATACGAGATCATACTCGAAACTTTTAACAAAGAAAACTCGCAGAAGTCGAGTCAAAAGAATAATAATACATTGTAATGGACGCTTCGGCATGGACCCTCGCAGCTCCACTCCGAAGTATTTAAATAATTCATCAACATCGGTCGGATTCGGAGACCGCGAACCTCGCTCCGTCTCCTTTCCTCTCGCCTGATTTGCAAACGAATGCTCAGTATTGGTAATTAGCCCGTCCTTCTCGCACACCCGCCCGAAGAAAGCTTCCAGATTGTTCTATAAGACCAATACTTCGAAGGTTTTGCTAGCTTTTTTTAAATCGCAATTAGTGGGAGAGATGCTAATTTTATTCTCGGTCTTAATCGTTCAGATGAACGAATGAATTTGAGACGTAAGAATTATAAAAACTAACTGTAACAATACATTTTTTTTTTAGCAAAATTTCAGTTCGAGTTTCATTGTTAAATGAAAGTTCAGTGATCTGTTTTTAATGTTGTAATTTCTAATCAAATAACAGTTCTTTTGTGTGGCTATAATTACTTTTTTGTTTATTTTTTGAGCACGATTAAGGATAACAGATCAAATAAAAACAGCCCCTTCAAAATAACATTCAAAAGTTTAGAAACAAACGGCACTTCTACTCGTGCTGGCAGATCTCAACACAACAGAGAGATGTTGATATTCAGTAAATAAATAACACGAAAAGTATCTCGAGAGACAAGAAAACATAGCCGTGGTATTCCTTCTGTGCAAACAACTGCAAGTAAAACTGTATAACTCAACTTAAAGCTTAGGAACTTCTCAGTACTGCCTGTGAGACTCGCTGACTCCAAGAACCTTGCGATAGCTCCAATACCAACGACAACAGAAGAAATCGAATGTTACTTTACTACAGCATCCAGTTTCGGTGACTTTTGCCTGTACAATGATATCCCGGACCACGACAGACATTAACTAATAAAATAATCTTAATAAGTATTTGCGCAATGTTTTTAAACCATATATTTGTCATTGATTCAAAAACGTTGAGTTTGCTTTTTAATAGTTAAAAACGTAATAAAATTAAAACTAAGGTATTGAAACAAAATTAGAAAGTAATGTGTTGAATTTTTCGTAGAAAATGTATTATTTATACGTGGATAGATAGAAAACTGGCACACAGCTTTTAGAAAACCACCAGAGAATTTTCATTGTACTTTCAGAAATAAGAATTCTAGATTGTCTACCAAAAAGAGAGCAAAATCATTGTAATAACATCTCAGCCTTCACCGTCTCGGTCTGCAATCTTACAACCCTTACAAATACTGCGCTCGCCTAGCAAATGTTATTAGACAAGCCTCCGGCTTTAAACTAACGTATACGTCCAACCCCCTTCGCGAAACGATTCTGCGCAAAATATTACATGCAAGGGTAAATTATTAAAAATTACACACGCCGCCTTTGTGGGATACGATGTGTACGTCAAGCGGGACGCGGAACACGTCAGAAACTTTAAAATTGCAAAAGAATACCCGCGGAGCGAGGCGAGATAATATACCTCGGCGGTTTTATTACTTCACTCAATAATTCAGCGTTTTATTGGAGGTTCAAGAAACATCTACACTTCAGAGAGGTCATATAACTCTCGCCATGGAAAGTTCCATGGGAGAAGGGGCCGACGGAAATAACCGAGAATTATTGTTGTACCGACACTTTGGCAAGTATGTTTGCCTTCTTTCTGTGTTAAGTATCGGTGGCACGTTGGATTCCTTTTTTGTCTATATTTCGAAGGCGGAGATGATAAATATAGACAGTATAAACTATGATAAACGATTACTCGCAGACCCCACGCAGGAAACATTTTCTACTCGAGGTTTTCCCGGTGGCTTTGAATATACATGAAAAACTGTAACAAATCACTATGAAACAGACAAATATAACAAATATACGTTGTTATATGAAGATTAACTGTTTTTCAGGGGGTGTATGATCCGTCACATTGGTAGAACTTGCGTGACGGGCGTATTCTGAAATTCTAACCGATTTCAATCAGTCTTTCAGCTAGAGCGATAGACCGCAGGTTAATTGGAAACAATTGACTAATTGATTAAATCTAATTGTAGCACACATCAATAACTTCATCAATACACAATAATCTCATTAATCCGCCGATGTTATTTTGGATTTAAACATTTCTTACAACCAAAAGTAAATACAAAATAAATACGTTAACAATGACTCGGGTAAAAAGTTCATGATGGTGATTTTATAAAGTATTAAATCATACGATAGTCTTTTTTATCTTGGTTTGTTTGAATTAAATAATCAACTTGCACCGGTACTACACTTTATAAAATATAATTTACTCACATATGGAATAGCAAAACTTGGCTATGTAAAATTATGATTTCTGTTATATATTTAAGAAAAACACAGTTCCGAAAAAGTTGAATTGTACAAAATGTCGTAACTTTTAAATTTAAATTAACATAGCGTATTTTAAAACAAGAGCATTAAACCCCATTGTGAATTATTCGTTCATTATAACAATTGGGTATAAAAATTCGAATCTACAAAAATTACAAAGAATCCACGATATTATGTTTTATTTTAAATTCCAACGCAAAGGTACTTTCAATCAAACTTTTTTTTAACTTATAAATTTCAGATTAATCAAATCATTCTCAGTGTAGGATAATTATATTTTTCTGTAAAAAAAATAAAAGTACAATGAATAAAGGAATATGATACTACTTTTGATAGATAACCTAATCAAAAGAGTACAATGTATGAAATTTAAGCGCAGCATATCCGTTTTAATAAAGATAAATATTTTTAAAGTAGAATTTTATTGGTTATCGTAACAAAAGTGATTGATAGATGACAAAAGGTACAAAAACCTTACGTTTTTCCAGAGAAAAGATTCCTCCATATATATGAAAAATATATACATCTTAAATTGAAATTTATTTTTGCAAATTCATTGTTAGATGATTTCTCATAAAATTATAATACCCTGCCTTCTACCCTTCATATATCTCACCCTAAGTAACCGATACCGCGGCATGCAGAGCGCTTTTTATCAGAAATATTCCAATCGAGAAGTGACAGATACACCGTTAGTTACTTTCAATTTATTATGTTTCCAAACAGACAACCGCACTCCCCCTCAACCCCCAGCTCTTTCAGTTTCCACCCCCTGAAGTATCCTCAAAAGTACACAGTGTTACAAAAATAAAATAAAATTGAAAAATACAGATTTTAATTCGTCCATGACTATATTTTTAGATTAAATTATCAAAACAAAAGAAAATGGGGAACTTTAAGTTTTTTTACAAATTATACAAACTTGTACTAACAGACGCTTGTTAGAATAAACTTAAATATATTATCCACCATTGAGAAGAAATACAAATCAAACAATAAATAATTGTATGCTTTGAATTTGAGATTGCACTTATATATATTAACGATATAAGATCACTTATACATATATATATATATATATATATATATATATGTGTGTGTGTGTGTAAGATTTAAGACAATCGAAGATCAATCAAAATTATTAAAATAATGTCATGATATGAATCAATTTTAAATTCATACAATTGAGGTTACAAAAAGCATCATTTACATTTAATTGCTTTGTAAAAATAATTAAGATTTGTTACTACCGTTTAAAGTACAAAAAATAACATTTTTAAAGTGATACCAAACTGTGCATTCAAACTAAAGCATTGATTAAGTCAATAAACTTTTGAAGCACTGTGCGTCTCTGAGAAAATTGATTCTCCACCCTCATTCTAGAACGGTTGGTAAATTGCGCATCTCGAGATCCGGATCCGGAGAACTATTTTTTTGAAAATAAAATCCCCAAATGATTGGCATCACTTAATCGTGTGGAGATCGCGGCCCAGACGTTTTCCCATAAGCCAGAGCAAGGGATGATGTAAGAGAGCCTCTCCCAGGCCTCCGGCAATATTTTTTGCTGGCAACTCTTAGATTACCAATACCACCAAAGAGACTCATAGACTTTGTTACGTGAAAAATGGTACAGTAAGTAAAAGTTTTAAAGCGTTAGTATTATATAATAAATACAAAAATTATTCACATATACTTGCGATTATTAATATATATATATGCAGTGTTTAAACGGACAGTTCAAAATAAAGATATTTCAATACGACAAGCGGGGTTTGAATCCATGTCTTCTGGGTGATGCAACATGGTAGCATTACCCTTTCAAAAACCAGTGTTAATATGCATAGACAATTTTTTTTTAAATTAAATTATTAAAATTAAAAGTAAACTCTGGCATATCACTCCGAAGGTAATCAGCCCGCCTGCTGATACATTTTTAATCCAGTCGGAGCTACAATATTATTATTTAAACACGACCGATGTTTTTCAATTACACGTATTGTCCATTAAGACGAGGGGAACCCCCTTTTAGATTGTACGTCGGTCTGTTTTCCCTGATAAATAAGTTTGTTTGATTGTGCGGCTGTAACCTCGAGCGGGAGGAAGCACGGGTAGACTTCGTGAACTTTTCTGATACAAACAGATACACCGAGGACTTTATCCTATATAAAACTAGTTAATATAAGTGTAACACTGAATAAATGCGTTTATTTAACAGCAAAAGGAAGCGACACTTTATATAATTTTTAAAACATAGCTGAAAAAGCAAAATTTAAAGAAATATTTTTAATACAATGCAACAGACGAGCTAATCGTAAAGTAACGTTAATTTTTCTTTAAATCTTATTCAAATGTATTCAATATAAAAGTAAGTAATCAAATTAGACTAAGAAACGTATGATCAATTTATATATATTGATGGGATCATTGGATCAATAGTTTGCTAATTAATGTTTAACAATCGTTGTGATACTCAGTGATTTGAGTTTTTCAACGTTTTCGGGGCTATCTTTAGGAATTTAAATCAAATCTAATTTAATGAAGTAAACGTTGGATAACTCAAATGTATACAGCACAACACAAAATAAATAAAATGATAAAATAATAATAGCAGCAAAAACTTTCTTAGACATTGGGATATTGTCTTTATAATAAAATAACATAACAAACGATACAGTTAGAAATATGTTGTTTTTTTTATCAAATAGGCTTTATTGTCTCTAATCAACAATATTGCGTCTAAAATAGCTACTTTCACGACATAATGTCTGAGAAACGCATTATCATATTACAACTAATATTCATTACGGGATTGACATTCGGTTAATGCTGAATTTTGCATGGCCCAGTTAGTTGGAAACCATCAATAGCATTGGCAATCTACATGACAATTTGCCATAAGCAGACTGCCATCGTGACATACGCGCATAAATATATGAAACATCACAATTAGACTGACGTATGCCTGAATTATTAGGATGACATCACACTGTGGTGCCAATCCATCAGTTTGTAGTAAACATGTCTTTAAATATGTCATATGAGATCATAATATTCTATATTGAAATTACTAATCGCCGTCAAGTTAACACACACCAAAAGCACTTAAATTTAAATAGAATAAAGACATAACATTAATACGTTTTTGGCTTATGCTCTTTCAATAAAAAGATAAAATTAGATAAAAATTCATACAGTTAAACATGTTTATCTAAAAAGATAAACGATTGATACCAGTCTTGGTAATGAGCGCTATTAGTAATGAATCCCTTGAAAACTGAAAACGTACAATATTAAAAGCGGTCTTATTTGAAAATATGAAAATAATTGTTTTTTTGAAAAATGTTACACTAACAATGACTTTTTTATTATTAATTAAGTCTCAACTTACACAAGCACTACAATATTTATTCCATATATAGCAAAGAAAAGTTCGTCCAAAATCGTTATTATTATTCGATTCATATATATTGCGCACCTATTTATATGCTTTTAGTTTTATTTTTTATTATTAATTAATATTTTTAGTATTTAAAATCCAGAAGGTATGTTTTACTAACACATATTACTCGAAAATGAATTATCTGATAATATGTGGGAGGTTTTTGTTATATATAATGGCTTACAATAATTCTATTTAACTTTCAGAATTTAAAGTTCAGCTGTTCATTTGCAATAATTTATGCCGCCATTTCGTAGGCATTGTAGGTGATTAATTTTATAATCTTAAAGGTCAACAAATAAAGGGGTTGTAAAATTTATGTCAAAAAAATTATAACCCTCCTACCAACAACAGTTTAGAAATAAAATTTTGGAATAAAATATCTTGCTTATACTTTTAAACAGACTGTTTGCACCACTATTGAACAATGAATACGAAAAAATATACAACCTTTATGTAGACATCGAAGGACAGAAAACCGCGGGCGATAATTCTCAGCTTACCTAAAAAAATAAAAACACAAGCGGTTAAATAAAATAATATACGAATTTATTTTTGTGTTTAACACAAAAAATGTTATATAAAACAATATAATCACTTAAACAATTTTTTTACACGTTAGGTATTTAAATAAATATATTTTAAAAACCCCTGAAGTAAGGCCCAGTACCAGGATCGAAAAATTCAACAAAAACACAACATTCTTGATAACAATGACTGCCACAACCTACGAACACATAACATAAAGGATTTACTTTGCACTCAAGTGTGGTTTGATTCGATATTAAAGACAACCATTTAGTGGCCCATTGCTGGCATTTGGGGTTACTGAAGATGGTCCCAGCATAGTGAGCAAAACATCAAAACTCGATTCCCAAGATCAGAGTTAATCTAACAACAGCGGCTGCCAAAACCTACGAACACGAATTGAACGTTTGTATATATTTTACAAAGGTAAATGGTTGCAGATTTTCTCCATACAATTAGTGAGTAGTGTTGCGGTGCCCGCTGTGCTCGGCAGTGCGCCAGGACAAAATAGAACCATACGAGAAACCGCAGCTAATTTCAGATAATACGTATTTATTCGGGGCATTATTTACTCCGCCGGTTAATTCCACGCCACTATTTCGACGCGTCTTGTAATTATATCGAATAATGTAAATTATCTCAAGCCGCGCCGCCCGCACCCTCGGTCTTTAATTTGGAAATACGTTTAAACTGCACAGTTTGTAAACTCGCTTTGAAAATGCGGATTCGCTTTAAAACGCGTTCACTGCAGTGACCAAACCAAATTTATTTATTTTTTATTTAAAATTTAAATTTATATCAAATTGTGTTCACTTCGCACGCATCTCGCTCAAGTGAGCAAGCCCTCAAATGATTTTATGTAAATCGTTATCTTATGATATTTAATATAATATTAAACTGTCGTTATGACTGTGAATAACAGTTTATTTATTTTTTAACAAGATAACCGTGCTATTTTTTATTTTAATCAAGTATTTTTCTACAAATCCTTCAAACGACAGGGCAGATGCACCGGCAGTGTCGCCCAGCCAACTGCGCCTAGACTCGGATTATGATAACACACGAACAATTAGACGGAGCTGCTTTGAAATTAGTTTAAAATTATGCACAAAGAAGCTTCTGGCCGGGACTGCTGTTAGATCCACAAGCAGGAGTTATTAGTCCTAATTAAGAATGCGAAATGAAATTTGTGTTTATCTTTGGAAGTTGGAGTTAATATGAGTGCGGGGGCTTTTCCCCGCGTGTTTTTCTTTTACATTATAACATTTTTAACATTAACTTTATAAACTCTTATTTACTCATAATTATTTTAACACCGATATTTTTAAAACTCTAACTTTTAAAGAATATTATTCTTAATAGTTTCAATAAAAAAACAATACTCCAATAAAACTGTTTATCAGGCTTATTTACTTGATACGACTCTAAAATAATATATAAATAATCATGTTTGTTATTACATTGAATTTATTTAAAGAAAAATTTATACAAATATGTATTGTATATACCAGACACTTGTTAACAAATATTTACTTAATATTAACCAAAATAAAAAATTGTTAACTCCAGAAAAGTTTATTCAAAAAACTATATATGACTTAAATTAGCATAAACAAAGTGTATTGGTTAATTTCATTCATATGTATTTATTTTATTTTGTTTTCAAATAATCGATTTCATTTGAGAAGTCTTCAAATTACTAACATTGTCTTTGGGAGTTTTTTCTTAATATTCCCCAGTATATTTCACATTTTAATTTGAAATAATTTTTTATATGTAATATTTGTAAATATCGTGTTATTTTATAAAATACAATAGTAGAATACAGGTACATTGAAATAATGCATTTTATTTGCAATAGCAAAACTAAACCCAATCCCGGCACAAACAACACGCGAATTGTTTAATCCCATGGCTTTTAGAGAATAAATACAACAATATTTCTGATTATCGGATGGGAAAACGTGTCGCCTCGTATGGCAACACTATTTAAATACAAACAGTCCAGGGCCTAATGAGCCCATTAATTAGCGAGCGCGTCGCAAATCCCAGGCTAAAATGCGATACGGAATATTAAAATATACAATAAACTGCTTTATTTTAATGCAGGCAACACATGGAGTTTTATGATAAATATTATATTGTCTATTACAATTTATTGAGGCTTTATAATAAACGGTCGATACAATCACTATTCCCCTCAAATAAAATGATTTTCAAATTACCTCATAAAGAAGGATTATATTATAAATACTAGGCCCTTTGTTTGCCGCGTCAAGTGTTTTAAGTACAAAAGTAAGGAGATCTTACAGGATTTACAAATCCCTATGGGTAAAACTTGCATCAGGAACAAAGCATAGAAACACCAAGAAAGAAAAAAAAACTTAAAATTTAACAACAGCCAAAACATTACTACAATCATATGATTAAGACTAAATAAGGTGGTATTTATCACTTTGTTTAAAATCTTTAAATATTAAAAATAAAAAAATTCCAAAGATTATCTATTTTTTTAAAATCTATTTTATCAAATAAATAAACCTCCACAAAAAGGCTGCTGGAAATGTTTAAATATTGAGAGCGTCTCCACAAGTTCACGTCGTTAGTCAAGAGTACTTGGATTAGAAAACGATCTTGAATTAATTGTTATGATGAGACTAAGACTTGCGACAATTTTAATTTGAAATAACACTGTAAAATAAATCAAGTCACTATAAAGAAAAACAAAAACACAAATTTTATCTTTAAATTTACATAAATATATAGTTTTTTTTATATTTAATTTATAATCCACCACGATTTAATACAATTTGTGCATGTTATTAAAATTTGAAATTATAATGCGATCAACATTTCAAAATGAGAAATGAAAAATATTTCGTTTTCAAACGAAACTAATTATTCAAATATAAACAACTTTATAATTTTGAAAATCGGAAAATAAAACAGGCCTCCACTTTCGGAAAATTGGCACAAAAACTAACGATTCGAATGGAAAATATAAAATGATAAATTACATCAAACCGCAAAGTAATCAAGCAATGAATACATTTTGTTAAATTTTAGAACACAATTGTCGTCATGGTGGCTTTAATTTTGTCTGGCTTTATTTGAATTACTTCAAATGCATTGAAATTTATGCAGTATTTTCAGAAAAATTAAATTAAAACCTGATCATTTATTTCAAAAGAATAAAAAACGGTTGAATTTTATTTTTGGGATGTTTGAGATGTAATAAAAAAATTACACGTCTTGTGAACAGTTTTATTTCGAGCGTTTTATAAGGAGGCATATATTGGGACGGTTTCACAAATCTAATTTACTTTAACTAAAATATAATTTAACTCTCATAAACATATTGAAAGATTTCAGAAAATTTATGAAATAACTGAAAGTTTATTACAAACAAATATGAAGCTTCTTATTTTTTTTATACTTGGCGGAAAACATAAATAAGCAACGTTCAAAGTCATCAAATGTCACAACAAGTAAAATTTTAATTTTTCTTTTTAAACCGACAGGTTTAAGTCAATAAATTTGACAGTGAAATGTCACAAACACAACACGTGCCACGTGCCACGTTCCCAGACGGGCAGTAGGCTGGCTGAGGACGTGCGAATGTATATTTGATTGGGTCCGTCGGGGGAGGTCACAAAAAACGGGTCAATTAACAACTGTCACGTTAGTCTCGATAAATCATGCCCCTGGCTACTGAGGTAGTGTGCGATGAAAAACTGAAATCCAAAACTGAAAACCTATCATATTATTTGAAGCGTTTTCGAATATTCGTTATTAGGCCTGCATAAATTTGCACAAAGTATGTTGAAAACATACAAATGAATTCACAAAAAAAAAGACAAAATTACGTATTCCCAAATAAAATAAAATAAAATAATTATCAAAAAAATATAAAAACTCAAATAAGCGACAAGGTGTAAAGAAAAAAATATTGTGATTAAGAAAATAATTCATATTAAACAAGATGAAACCTGTACAAAGTTTAATTGAATAGCTTTAGCATATCTGCTGCGAATGATTTTTTTTAGAGTAAGAAAATAAATTATGAATTCATTGTATTGTAAACAAAATAACACAAAAGTACTAAATGTATCGTTTGACAATAATGTATGATAATAGATGAAGAGCAAAAATAATAATGAACATATAATAACAGAAAATATAATCTTTTTCAGAGATAAAAACATCAACTGAAATTTTACCGTGTGATACACATTTTTGTTTCCTGAAAATTTCAGTTTATAAAAGCCTCTAAAATACAAGCGCAACGGCTAAATATTTATTCATCATTTTTTGTTAAAACAATAATACCACAACTCAATAAACTTTTCATGAATTTATAAAATAGTTTTGCACAACTTGCAACAGTAAAATGTACATTTTTTTGCTGAAACTTAAGTACGAATATAAAATAAATATTATAAAATAACCTGAATTTATATAAGTTTGTCAGTTATCTTTTTTTTCTTTTCAGGATTTTTACCTTATCACAAATATTTAAATTTAACACCACTATCAGCTTGTGGTCTATTTTAAGATCTAAAAACACAATCAACAAAAAAACTAATTACTGGGCAAACACGATTAGGGTCATATCAAATCACAAGTTTAAAGCTGAACTGCAAACAATTTCCCAGTGAAGTTCACTGTGTTCGTTTTGTTAAAAATATCCCATAAAAGAATATGAATAAAGCCGTGGCACATGGCGTGACAAAAATAGCGAGGAAAAGAGTGATTTAATAGTTCTTACGCGACACTATTGGCATAGTAATGGTACGAAGGAGGTCTTTTGACTCGTGAAACAATGCTTTATTTCAATCGACCCTCTATAAGTGTGCCGCTATTACTTTTCATTTAAAATCGAACATTAAAGCGTTCGTGACTCGCAAACATGCGTTACGACGCGACAGTCAAAAGGAATAATGCCTGAAAATTAATCAACAAAATGTAAATTTCGCTTTTATTCAATTGTTTGGTTGACAACCCATACGAGCTTTCTTTGCTTGTGAAAGTATTTACTTTGATTAATGTGAAGGTGGTTCTCCCATAAAAAAAAGTATTGACTATCGATTTTAGAATAAAGTACCTCAAGCATTATATACCATAATAAATAAAATAATTCCCTTCACATCATCCCATTATCTTTATATAAATGAAAATATACTCACAAGCAAACATACTTACTAATTATAAACTCTGAATTATAGTTTTTTGGATTCAAGGAAAATATTTTTACTTACACGTTTATTGTGTATAAATTTCTTTACACAATACAATCCTTAAATAAGCAGATGTTATTTACACTATTTTATGCAAGGTTGAAAAAAACTCTTAAACAAATATCACCAAATGAAATTCTAAAAAAGCATTATACTTATAAAAATAATTATCAATTTTTGTCAAATCAAAGTAAAGAAAAAAACCTTTGTTCTATAAGATATTAATGAAAATATATGCCAGTGTAAAACACAGACAACGTCTCAAGTCTTCAATACTTAACAAGTACTCCGGCGATATTTACATTCGACAAAGCAAACAATAAAACCTAATGGCGAAAGCACACAAGACAACAGCAAACATCCCAAAACTTACAATCGCAAATCAAAATATATAATTCGTATTCCCCGAACGCTGGGAATAACAACGCAGGCAGGGTGGCATATTCAAATGCCGCTTATCAGGTGTCCTGTTCCAGGGGACGATGTGACGTCACAGCCTATTACGTCACGGGACGGCCGCCACCTTCCGGCCACCCCTTCCCAGGGCATCCCCTAATAAATATGCTAAGATGCGACTACGCAAGGCCGCGCTGGTAAACTATGATAAATAGATCGACGTTTATCGGTCGACCTAATGTGTGCAAATTGGGGTGAATGTATTTTTCTTCCCGAATTCGATGTCAGGAAGATATTCTTTATAGGTTTGACCTTTGTAGGCTTATATTTCACTCGAGATGAATAATAAATTGGACGTGTGAAAGGATATCTTTTTTTTCAATTTCTGTCACTCTATCACTTCTCAATGAATAAATCAATTTACTAGATAGTAGGTAACTACATTGAAAATGCTGATACATATGAAATATAACACTTTTTCGCTATGAATTTATTTAAGAATGAAAAATTTTGGATAGTAAAATTTTAGAAGTACCCTTAGACGATAAATCCGATTGTTTCATTAGTATATAAATTATAAGTTTAAAATTATTTAACCAAAAATTTATCAAATATATGCGGTTTTTATTTTCGTTAGTGGTTGAAATTATTTTTCAGAATACCCCAACTCCCAGCTTGTATTACAAATAATTTTCTCAATTGTATGAATAAACAGTATATATAAATTATTCTAGACATATTACATTATTCTAGTTACTTGAGTTCCTACGTCTTAGTCTATACATTTAATTTCCCAAGTTCAGTGTGTATTTGTATTTATATTATAAATTAATTAATTAATCAAGTGAAACTAATTTTGCCTATTAAAGGCATTTTTAAACAAATAAACCTATAGACGAGTTACAACAGTTTGAAAATTAAGAATAGAAAAATTATTGGTTTACTCACAATAAGATTTATCATACGACAAATATTTAAATGTCTATTGATTGAATAGATTATGTAAATTTTATTATATATATTTTTTTATTTTTTTATCGTTACTAGAAGAAAAAAACTCTCTCTAAAAAGAAGTTACCTCATTTTCAGATTCTAGCAGCGAAAATAAATCATGTGTTAGGTATTTAAAGAAAAGAGATGTTTTCAGTCATATTTACACATTTTGTGTGACTGGTTTTGTCAATTTTCTATGCAGACATTTTCAAACATAGTATTTTTAAAGAAGTTGGTGAGTCGCACAAAACAAAATAAAAATGTAAAAATCATGAAAAATATTTTGATTCCATACCAGGGCGTCCTGTTTGTCAAAAATATTGAATTTAATAAATCTAGTCTTAAAAATACGTAGACACATCACATATAACATCATGAAGGAATACATTTGAAACAGCCAAGAATAATATAAAAGTTTATACAAATATCAGCATACATATTTATTTCAGCTTATTTTGATATGTAATAGAGAAGGTCCATCAAACAATACTGCCAAATTAACAAAGATGCCAATTACTGAAGATTTAATATAAAAGCTAGAATAAACCGTCCTTTTGTATAAAAGTATGATAAACGTATCTCCAAACAAAGGAATATGAGAAGGGAGCGTGTCCATAAATTTACCATCGCATTCAATATGTCTGGGGATATTACAGAAAGGTTGCCTTATTACTCGCACCCCACGTACCCCTGTTTCCTCCCATGTCAAGTCACATAGCGGCAAGGAAAATTCTAAATATCTCTTGTAAATATAGTGTTACCAGCATTTTCGAGGCTTTATCGTAATTAGAAGCGAATATAACATTACTTTCATTCTAAAAGCGTAATCGTACGTGTATAATACAATCACATAATGGAAATATCATTTACTTTGTATTTACAATTGAATAATTAAACAATTATGCATATAAAAAATGAATAGTAAAATGTATAAAATTAATGTTTTACACTTTTATACAGACACGTATACTGTAGTTTGATGCACACGTTTTTTTTATTGTATGGTCAGTTTAGTCAGAACTCAAAGGTCTCGCATCAACATCCCTAAAACTTATTGAATTGAAATTTATTCCATGTGGCAACAACTTTTTCTATGTGAAATCTCATGGGTCGTGTGTTCGAACTTGGAGTAATAATTCGAGTGTTTAATTGGGACATAACAAAACGAGGTTACTCATTAATTTCAATGTTAAACATCGTCTAATTCAACGTTAAAAAACATAACAAAAGCAGCAACTCCGCCGGGGGTAATGAAAACGGCATCTGAAATAACCTACTGGTTGGGATGGGGGGGGGGGGTAATTTCAGTTGCCACGTTATTTGGTATAATTTTTGACGTGCCCCCCCACGCGGGCAGCGGGACGGCCCGCAGCGAAACACAATTACGCTCCTCGCAGCTGCCCGCTGGCAAACAACTTCACCATTGCGCCGTTATTAACGTGAATCTAACAAGTCAATATCTCGTTAACGGCTCTGTTAAAGTAGAATTATCGTTATTTAAAAAAACAGCGCTCCGAACGAGCTTATCGTTAAAAATATGTTAGTCGAAAGTGACTTTCGATTTTTACAGTATTTCCTGGAATATAGAGCGCAAGTAGATACGACCGCCGGAAGTAAATGATTTGAAAGTAATTTTATTTTTACCGCAATGTTTTTCGCAGAAAAGAAAAATTGTGAAACGTCAATATACTATTTATAGAAAAAAGTCAAATATCAAAAAAACATTGTCACAACATGTTCTATCAATACTATTATGATCGTACAGAGAGAACATCTGAAAAACTCTTCTCAAATATCTTCTCTTCTGTTGCGTTTTAAATTGTAGGGCCACGTTTATTATTTATTTCAACTCAACATTGAAAATTCTGATTCGCTAAATCTCGTTAGTCTTACTGAAAAAATCCATTTCATCAAACTGTAACGCAGACGTCAAGCGGAATACATTTTTCATCGCTCACAATGGAGACGGTTAAATATTCAAAGAATTTTTAATGACATCCCTTCCGATGTGTACCGATAATATCACGCTGAAAATGGAAAATAAGCTGATACAGGGAGGATTTAACTGTCAGTGTGTGTGTGTTTAGATTTTACTGAAATGTACTGAATCAATATATTAATATCGACTTTAATATATAAATTATCTCAATGCTCATGTGTGCGGGTTTCGGTCCACATATTCGCAGTCGTTAATAAAATACTTAAATGATAAAAAATATATCTCCTATAGAAATCAAATATTTAAGCTTCTTTAAAATTTCAAAGTAATAAAACAATGCTTCCTCCTTAAACTGAACGCTTAGATAAATTTTACATGCCTTATCACAGCAATCTCAAAAACACACAGAGCCTTCTTAATATTTAAACCCAATCACACTTTCCAACCACAAATTTCAATATAGCCTTGGTATCACAGTCCCAATCGAAATTTCCCCTTTTGACAACCCTTCACGCCTGCCAGGAGGCGCGAGGGGAGGAGCGAAATTAAATCGATCAATGTTAATCCATAAAACAAACATCACGCAGGGGGTGGGTTTCAAAGCCAACCTGCGTTACTTACTTCCTTATTGAAGTACCGTGGAAAATGACAGGTGGATTTCATTCATTTTTAATACCTTCAGAATAATACATTGTTTTTTTTGCCTTTGATATTTTTCAGTGGGGTATTGTGTTACAATTTAAATTAATCATTTTCAGTGAAACGTCAAGTTAATTAATAGTTTTATGCTCCAAATAAAATTGTATATTACGCATTTGAAAGATGTGAAATTAAAGTGACAAACTTACTTAATTAAAAAACTAAATAATAGGAAATTAATTGTCTTATAATACCATGCTGTCGTTGATAGATACGGAATAAAAATCATTAACAATATTAATATTATTAAAACCAACAGACATACGTGAGGTATACGAATTTTTTTTTCGAAACTGTATCATTTAAAGTTCCCACAATGAAAACGTTATCTTTTAATTTTTGAAACCGTTTAGCAAATTTTTTCATATTGTAAAACTATCGACATATTTTTAGAGAGTTGCGCATATTTTTGGTATGCTTCATACATGAAAATATACTTTAATTTAATATCAATGTTTAATTTGATTTTTTAGGGTGGCATTATTTTTAATGCTTATTTTAAAGAATTCACCCAACATTTTTTTGATATAAAAATTGGGGAACCTTTTCACATATTTATAAAACTATATAGATAACTCAACAATATTTGTTTATATACTATAGTTTATTCACATATCTTGATTGTAGTTGTATTGGATTGTCATATTAAATAAATAAGTTAGTATCACTTTATCTCTTAAAATATAACTTTTGTGGTATAAAAATTAACATAACCTAGTTAAATCTTGAATATAAAAATAAATATGAACTTATTAATAAAAAAGTTATTAAAAGGTACACTAGAAAAACTTTAATAATATTCGTATGACGTGAATTATATAACTATTTAACTGCAGAAGCAGGGTGTTTTAAAGTACATTTTCCGGAATCTTCGCGTAAAACTGGAATAAAAACAGGTTGCAATTTGAATTTCCAGACTCCAGACTAATTCTCAGTACGAATATCAGGATTATGGGCGGAGAGACACTTCCTCGTGAAACTTTAAACTTTAAAAAGCCACAAGATTTATATCTTCTTCATTCTCGGAGAACTTTCATTCGAGAGTTAAGCGAGTTCTTAGGGGTAGTTATAGCACCGAGTCTAAGGGAAACAAATTGTTACAATGACGTCGCCTGCTCGGAGTGAAAAGTTCAGTTAATTTATAACACCGCATTAATGGACAGACGGAAACCACCAAATCCTCTAGACAATAAGGCTTGAGTCCTAAGACCTAACCTTGCGGGCCCCTTTGAACGACCCGTCTGATAAAAATATATTTCAACAAGCTAAAACCTGTGCCGCTTACAAAGAGTTTTAATGTCAACGACGCTACTATGCTAAGATTTTTGATTCTTTAAGCTATAATGATAGACAAATTTAATAATTACGTCGGTTTATTTGAAAAAAATTGAGAATATATGCAGATTTAATCATCTACACCAAATGCGATTGTAAACCGATTAAAAGTGAGACAGGGTGATTTTAGGTAGTGTCTTAGTAAAGATAGACCGAGTGTGTAATACCTGGATGCTGTATCTCAGGGCTATTGTGATTTGAATCAAATAAAGTAGGAAAAAAATGTATTCAACGAGAGTTGCTGATGCACATATTTTGAGGCTAGGAACCACAGAGGGTTGTTAAGTAAAAGTTGGTGGTGTTTAAAATAAGGTATTCAGCTGACAACGAAAATACTTACTTATTTGAAAGTGCCTCTGATATTTCTGGGTGGATAAAAGTGAGGTGAAAGCGATGTGAAAGTGCCTCTGATATTTCTGCGTGGCTAAAAGTGAAGTGAAAGCGATGTGAAAGTGCCTCTGATATTTCTGCGTGGCTAAAAGTGAAGTGAAAGCGATGTGAAAGTGCCTCTGATATTTCTGGGTGGATAAAAGTGAGGTGAAAGCGATGTGAAAGTGCCTCTGATATTTCTGGGTGGCTAAAAATGAAGTGAAAGCGATGTGAAAGTGCCTCTGATATTTCTGCGTGGCTAAAAGTGAGGTGAAAGCGATGTGAAAGTGCCTCTGATATTTCTGGGTGGATAAAAGTGAGGTGAAAGCGATGTGAAAGTGCCTCTGATATTTCTGGGTGGATAAAAGTGAGGTGAAAGCGATGTGAAAGTGCCTCTGATATTTCTGCGTGGCTAAAAGTGAAGTGAAAGCGATGTGAAAGTGCCTCTGATATTTCTGCGTGGCTAAAAGTGAGGTGAAAGCTTTGTGAAAGTCTACTTGATATTGTTGAGATAAGACCATAACTAAACAGCGAAATATAAGTGAAAATAATTATATCGTTGTAATTTTCAAAATAATTATTCTTAATTCCAATGTATCAGATGAGGACTTCTGTAATACGAGTATATTATAGTACACATAAACAAATGACCATTCTTGAAAAGAGAAGCATACAAAATTAAATCGTTTTTCAGTATTACATACTTGTGTGAATTATTTTCAATAGTAAATATCATAAAATCAAAATATAGATCTCGACTTACAGATTTTGATGATTGCTTTCTAACAGGGAAATATTTTTTTTAAAATTCAACTAATAAAATCATAAAAGTTTTAATTAAAAATTGTTAGTGCATTAAAATCTTAATAAACTTAGTCCGGACCCTCCCTAACTGACATTTTTCGTATTCTAACATGTTGTTTGCAATGTTTAGTTATAGATGTACATTTTAAAATTGTTATTAATCTATCTATTGCTCTTGGGTGCAAAAAGGTTGGGGACCCCTGGATTAAGGTACATATTTAGACAAATAAAAAAACATTGTTAATAAAATGTATGCCTATATAAAAAAAAAAATCTAAAGCAGTTTATTTAAAATAAAAACTAACATCAACATCATTATGAATATTACGTTTCCGTTTATATATTTAAAATAATATGCTATTTCCCAGTGTATTGCTTCTTTGTTCTCGAAACCTTTGAATTGAAGAGAAAAAGAAATAGCAAAGTTCACAAAAAAGCACGAAGAGCTAAAAAATGGATTTCGAATATCCAACGTTCTTTGACAGCATATTTGTAAAAATACTGAAAATATTCAACTCTGCAATAGATATTCTCTTAATTCAATCCTAGTATATGATGTGGAAGTAAATTTTGTGGACTTTTACAATGTTAATAATTTTTTGAAATAAAATTTTGACTATACTCAGGCTTCGATATTATTTATTGATATTATCGCCCAAAATAGATGATATAAATAATCTCCTGAAAAACTAAAAATGATATGTTCGGTAAAAGTAATATTTGTGTAAAGCTTATCATAGGATCCAGTAAATAATAAGTCGTCGAATACATCAAGATTGTAAAAAAATCTTAATATAGTTGGGTATTGTCTAAATGCCCAAATTCAAGCAGTGCATATAAGAAAAATTGAGTTGCACAAATTATTGAAACAATTTACAGGTACATTGTTTTGATACTTTGGTAAAGGAGCTTTTTACTAGAGGACATACAATGTTGGAGAATCTATCGGTTAGGGAAACGCCACTGACGGTTTGATTGCATGCAATAACTAGTTTCATCGATATATACAGATTAATATATTTAATAGCAAACGTTCTAGGGGTAGAACTTATTACTTTACCCTGTGAAATTAAAAATATGTACATGATAATAGCCTATTTCATTGATTAATTATTTCTTGTAATTGAAAAGATCATGACTCTATCGATTAAAAATAATTTAATTATAGTAAATGAATACTTTAACTGTTCAGCAACTACAAATATTCAAATATTGATGTTTTACATAAAATTTCATTTAACCCCAATTCAGGAAACAAAGGGGTGAAAATTATGGAAATTGGGTTTTTCATATGACACATTTGAACCTTAAAAGGACTCTGAAAGCAAGCCGAGAAGATCGGTCTTTTTATTTATTTGTTTCCCAAATGTTCGAATGATTTACGACGCGCGTTTTGATACGCGAATAGCATTTTGTATTCCCGGTACAGCGCAACCCAAAGCAAAACGTTTTAAGAAAATAAATTGGGTATTATTTCAGAATTCAAAACAATATTCTTACAATAAGTGTTTGTCGGGCTTGCGTATTACGTCAGCTGGAAAATAGGCTCTTTCTCGCAACACAAGATAAACCTCTTCCGAAGAAATTACTTCATGTATTCACGACTGAATTTGTGAAGCTTCCCTGTAGTGTCATTTTATACAGAAGCTTCTAAAGATCTAACATTCATTCGAAATCTAAGTGCTTTGTTGAGTCATTAGATCGATGAAAAAAAAACTCAACTCAAAAACGATCAAGAGGTTTAAAAGATGTGAAGGCTCCGTAATTGCACATAAGAAAGTTAAAATTATATCATCCCTGAAAAAAGAACTGGCAAAAAAATCTAAATCATGAAAATAAATATTATTGTGTTATGAAAAATAAAGAATTTTGAAATGGTTTATAAATTTTTGTGGTCGAAAGTTCAAAAAAATGGATGCTGTTTCCAAATTAGTATTTGTCCTTTGAGATTCAGATTTGAATTTTTATAAGGCGATAAGGGCTTAACTTTTATTGTAAGTTTTTTTAATGATTTTCATTTTTGAAAATACGATAATTTTAATTAAATAACAATCATATTGTAAGAAAGAATCATTTTGGAGTCATGATAATTAAAATCCAGAGCTCCTAATTAAGGAGAGTAGATCAATACCGCTTCTTATTTTAGTCGTTTTATACAATATTTATCTTTATTTAAATTAATATTTTAAATATATATTAAATGTAATTAATATTTTTAAACAAAATCCCGTTTATTCAATTTATTTACTCATGCATCAACAAAATATTTTAAGTACCAAAAATAAGCAGAAAATGTTACTCATAAATTTCGAAAACAGTAATATTCTTTGTTTCCAGTTTTCAGTCGGCACCTGAAAGCATTGAGGGTTAAATTTTCGGTTTAATAATCAGTTATTATTCACTGACAGGTAAACAAGGGGACTTTCAAGAACGGAATCCACCCTTCGTGTTGAATTGGTGGCTATTTAAATAGCGGGGGTTGAAATAATAATTATCAGGACTAAATTAGCCTAATAAGTTGAGTCAGCGGCGTGTCAGCGAATGCGCCCTGAGCCACAGGCTCTGCTGGCGACCACCTGAAGCCTGGCCAGGCTAATACGTATCATCGCAGATAATTATTAATACTAAATAAAACATACTTTACGATTTCGAGGTTAATTAAATTTATATTTTGTTGTAATAAATAGGAAAAAAAATAATTTTATATTTTCACATAGTACATCGGAACCACAAGACAGAATTTTCAGGAGTTCTCGTAGATTCAGCTACTCCTGCACTCGAGTACTGTAGTATCGACATCATTATATCACAAGTAGCAAGTTTCATTACAAGCTACCGAAGAAGTGGGTTAATTAACGCATCTTTGTTTTAATACCCTTACACACCATCCGGGGTACACGGCCGCCCATCGTGCGTGCCTGAAGCGATTCAAGCGGAACCAAAGAGGCTGAAACATTTATCGCTGAAACTCGCTAATGAAATCGTCGCTTTGGATGACGTCACACGACGCGGCCGGTTCCTGCCTTGGAGTAATTACAACATCACTACGACGGCCGCCCGCTGGATTTGCAGGGGGGAGTGCCATAGAATGATCCGACTGCACGCTGGGGTCGACGCGTTTTGATTAAGGACAAATTATCTTGATATAATTCAAAAGGGTCGAAATATTTTCATAAATTTGTCCACTGTTGCTTTTTACACCATCACAAAAAGTACGATAAGATTCATTTAGATAACACGATATGTATACTTTTTTATATAAGATATTGTATTTATTATCTCCATATAATGAGCAGCGTCTGCTCTAAGGGTTAAAATAATTGTAAATAAAAAATATCTGACTGTCATGGAAACGGATTAATAAGAGAGTTTAAATATGGTTGAACGTAAGTCTTGAAAACCGTTGTTGTTAGATGATCTTGTATTTTATTTGTTTCAGTCGCGAAATAAGAGCCATATTCAAGCACTGTACAAAAAAAAGATACAATCCTTCAAAATGTCGGAAGACAAAAACATAACTTCTTATTTAAGTACAGTGGGCTTTATTTGGTATTCCAGAAAATATGGCCCAAATAGGATACCATACACTTTTTTTAGCATCGTCAGGAGTCTTGGTCAGCCTATAGATTAAAAGTATTGTCCTAACACTTTGATTTTTCGCATGGTTGCTGCCTTAAGTGTCCAAGTCGTAATGCCATATACAAGAACTGAGACACATATCGCTCATTTCAACACGTGTTAAAATACATATGCGCTGAAAACTATATGTTTTTGAATATTGAATTTCATGAATTTTACATGAACGGGCAACACGTCTCCGAGTGCGGCTTGACTGCAGTCGCATTCAAAAGAGCGAGCCAAGGGGAGGACGCGACGAGACAAAGCCTCCTCACGCGCCATCCCTCCGCGTGAAGCGCCCAGATACGGGCTTTACAAGTTGCAAATGTCAGGGCTCGGGGGTGCATTGTCTGCGGGAACAAGGGGTGTCGGGAGCCAGCTGCGCCTGCCAATGCTGGAACACCGGGACAGCTGCGTGTAAACCGGGTGAGTACTACCTCGAGGCTTGTGTCTTGGATTTACTATAAAACGAACTGCAGCATTTTTAAAATAATTATTAAAAATAAAACTAACCGCTTGAAACGATGACTTGTAATGAAATAAAAATTATACATTATTCTAAATGTAATTCTGATATGCTCTATTTATTTTTAGTTCGATTGAACTGTGAAAAAGCAACGTTTATACCGTAAAATCTCGATATAACAGACCAATTGGGAGTAGGGGGTTTCCGTCAAATAAAAATAGGTTTAAAAATAAATCAAAAAAACTTTTTTTTTTAAATATGTACACTGAGTGTATTTAGATATGAATAAAAAATTACAAAACACAAACAAACTTCTATTTATTTGTTTTCGGACACTCGTCTTGAAGTGTCGTTGCTGTTTTATATCGACGCTCTTGCTTTCGGTAATCCTTCTAAAAAGGAATCAAATAATGTTTGCACATTTGAAATTTCCTGTATTTTTCGCATTTAAACCGTTTTTATTTTTTTAACATATGACCGGATCTTTTGTCCGTTATATCGAGGTTTGACTGTACTTTACATTACATTAATATATCTGGATCTCGCTTGTGCATAATGTTTATATACATTATTTTTTGTCACACACCATTCTGATAAATTTTATTATAGACATAATGCTTGGCTAATAAATAACATTTTTTTTTCTGCACGAACTAAAATTAATAGCGCTGTGTTTTCATTTGAGGAAAAGTAAAAATAATATTTAGAAAGCATGGTTATTACGTGGATAGTGGTATGAATTCCCAGCGACGGCGGGGGTGCAGTAATTCCGGTCGCATTGCCAGTACAATTGCAACCATCCATTATGCGGCCAGATAGAATCGCTCACAACGGTAACAGAAGAAACGAGGCGAGGGGTCGCCGCGAACACAGATCGATATCAAAACAACTAGTGCAGCGTGTGAGAATTTTTATTGAATCGTAAATAACAATACAAGTCGCTACAGCGGTAATACCGGGAGCATTTCAGACATGCCATAATGTAGGGTAAAAATAATTTCAATAAATGTTTCCATTTTTAATATGCTAGTATCACGATCGAAAGACAAACATACATATACATTATTAATAAAAAAATAAAAAAACATATCAATTAAGATATGAAAGCACGATGGACAAGTCAGCTCTAATAAATTATTTACCTAGAATTTAATATCAAGATTGCATCATGTTTCTAATATTGAAAACAGAGTGTTATTTTTATATAAAAAATATAAATGACTCCAATATCTAAAACGGCTATATATACATAATTTTAAACTATTCCAGGCACTAGCCCGGCGTAGTGTTTTACTTGAATTTGAAAAAAATGAAATCACGCATTCTCGTGCGACCCACTCTGCAGTTTATTTGATGTTTTTGTGGGGAAATTACAAAAAGAACGTTTGTTGCAGGAAGTCATTATGCTGTAAAAAATGTCAGTTGGAGCGACTGAAAGTAAACATTGACATTGTTAAAGCCACACGACGCACTAAGGGCTGTAAACCTCGAACAGGTCTATTATGTCAAAAATTTGAACTCTATGTTGATGTACTAAATTATGCCTTTCGATTCATTGTCGGTAATCACTTAATGATATAATAAGACCAAATCATATATTTTTCAATAAAATTTATTTTTTACAAACCTTTTTGTTTGTACTATTATATTAATAAAATCAAAAGGTCAAATTATTCAAGCTCGTTTGTCTTCTGACTAAAGGTTAAACAAGTGAACAAATTCAATAAAAAGAAAAGAACACAGTGAAAAAAGTCTTATTTATAAATACGTGTTTACAAAAATTATTCAAAAAAATATTTTTCAGAGTGGAGATCAAACTCGCGACTTTTTTTTATTGTAAGTAGACTTGTAGCACGTCATTTTTAATAAGCCTTAGTATTTCCACGCTAAATAGACTGCGATTTAAATTTTAAATATGTATAGTAATTAGAAGTATCGACATAAATGAAAACTATTATTTTTAAGGGTGGAAACAATGTGTCCAACACACCGCGTGCAAGGAGCACACGCACTACGTTGCGTTCTCTATCAGGGGGTGCAGAAACACGCACAACCAGTATACAGTAACGATGGGCTTAATCGAAAATTCAATTCATTCTAATAAAAAACTGTATTTAGATTATTACAAATACGAAACAAGTACATATCAAAAAAATTGGGATAGCTAAAGATCTCTTAATGTTAAATATTCTGCCAAAAATGCCTTTAAAAATTATAATATGTAAATTCTTATATATATATATAAGTTTCGAGTTATTTTAACCCTTTGAACTACGGACTATTTTTTGTTTGTTTTTTTTTTTAAATTTAACAATGTGAATACGTTCAAATGGCAGCAATTACTTTGCAAAACTACCTGCTCTAATACGCACCTAGACTTCTTATAGGGTAAACAATAAAAAGTGTACTATGGCGAGTCGCCAACGTAGTTACAAAGGAATTTACCATGTCGACACATTGTCGCCAACGGAGTAGAAAGGGTTAAGATTCAGTCGAATTAATTCGATTAAAAAATGTATCGATTGTGCACATTACTAGCAAAAAGCTGGTCGAAAACGTAAATACGGGGCGCCGCTGCCTCCCGCTGAAAGGTAATTACCCTCACGAATGTCACGAGGCGGGGACCACCCGCGACCCTAATAAACAAGTGATGTGTATGGAAGGACAGGGGTGGGCGCATCATTCTCGCACCTGTCATCGCTGATACATCTCTTATACAAAGATAACAGAGGAAGGGATACATGTAACTGTGCTGTATTTTTTAAGCCTAGTAAGAGATCACTAGTGTTAAAATAGTCGTAAAAACTATATTTTCACACTCATACGTTTGCAATAATCTTCGTGAAGTTTGTGAATGTTTTTTGAAAAATTAGCGAGGAGTGGTATTTTTGAAAATAAAATAATCATTTATTGAAGTATTCTAAAAAAATGTTTTAACATTCATGTTTATACATTCTACAAAGCAGAATATTCATATTTAAAGCACATTACCCACTGTAAAGCTTTCTTATATTTAAATGTTCTTCAAAGGCCTTAAGGCATTATTTATTGTTTTTATATATTCTTTGAAGCTGTCAGATTAATATGCAATAAATTGTAAATAAACCAAAGTTCAAGGCTAAATAAATTTCGTAACGTTTACGTAAACGAAAATATTAATTTGTATATTTTGTGTATAAAATTTTTAAATTTAATTGTCTATATTCAATCATTGCAAATAATCGCACTATGAAAACTGAGTGTGTGGCAACTAGTTTTTTATTTTTTTCGATGATTATGTTTGAATGATCAGGTTATAAAAATTTAAGCAGTACACAATTGCTTTATTACACAGCATTATTTTAACACAAGTTTTTTTAAATTTAATCTTTAACTATTTTAAAAAAGTTTTTTAACATTTCCAATAAAAAAGAGCTCAAAATAAAATTTACGTTTTTATTCTCAAAAAATTTATGATAATTTCAAGCGATGTTAACATATTTCTTAACAACAAATATCCATTTCATGTTGCGTGTAGATCTATCGATTAGTTGGTATATGATAAAAAATACACCAGCCATGAGATAAAATGTGAACGTTCCATAAACATCCCCACACTACAATTAAGCTGCCTACACACGCTGCGACGCAACTGACAACCAAATGGTAACGATCCAAAACCGTCTTCTTTTACGCTATTTACTTACGCAAAATTAGAGAAAAAAAACATTTTAAGTAAAAGGACTTTGTTTCCTAGTTAAAAATAGGTTGTCGGTTGTGTTGCAGCGTGTGATGGCCGTTTCAGAGGGTGGACAACGCCTGCGGTCACCTGCGATACACCATAGCGGAAGGAGTCCGGCCGCCCCGGGCCTCGAACGAGTCGTAAATTTCCCTTGCAAAAAGTGGCACAAGCCCCCAGACCAGGCCTGAAAATCCGCATGGCCGAGCCAAAATTATCCGATATAACGAAAAGTTTCACCGGAATTCTGTTTTAACGAAATAATAACGACACCAGACCGCCAACTTTAGGCCAGAATTTCTACACCTATTTTCAAAGAATTTAACAAATCGATTTTTTTTTATTAAAAATAGGTATTTAATGATATTCGTAACTACTGCATATAAAAATTAGTAGAAATTTTATGTAAACTCAAATAATTCTCAACAAATATAAAATAGCGAGTATTCGCGAAACACCGTTCGGGAGGCTCTCTCTCCGCTAGAGAGAGAGCAGCTTCGGTAGCATTTTGCTAAGTAAATTAAAATGAGTACTCGCGGGCAAGCACGGCGATAAATTAATACAAAGTGGTAAATAAATTGACGATAGAGATGTTGTTATCGGGCCCGGGGACGGCGGGGTAATTAAGCGAGCGGGGGGCGCCGGAGAGTTTTTGGAATTTATTTGTACGTTACTCGGTCTGTTTGTAGATAGTGGGAACCCGCCGCACGACCCTTGACCCTAGCCTGGCTTTACTTTGTGATAAACGCGTTTATGATAAATTTATTCTCCTATTCACGAATGTGCCGCTATCGTTTATTTATATGCCTTCCTCGTGTGGTTTCAGGCCGCGCCCTTGGGGAAAAGGTTGTTTTCAATACTGAAAAGAGTTAAAAGATTAATCAGCTTTTAAACGGTGTTACCATAATAATTGACAGTGGATGGTTGAAACAACTTGTTAAATTATGATTCAAACCTAAGAATTCATAACAATAAAATAAAACCAAATGGTTTTGGAGACTACGTTTATTTTGCTTATAGCGAGAGCTCTTTCTCTTTTGGAGTCTACAAATTAACGTGTGATGACTGCAAAGCTATGTACATTGGTCAAACAGGTCGTAGTTTTGCAACAAGATACAAAGAGCATCTGGCTTCTTTTAAAAATAATAAATTAGATTCACAATTTGCAATACATCTTAATGACAGTAAACATAAGTTAAATGTTGATAATAAGCCAAGTCTCCTTCATGTTTCCAATAAAGGCTATAGACTTAATATTTTGGAGCAATTAGAAATAATTAAGCACCAAAATCTAGAATTCCCTTTGATCAATGAACAACTTAACAACCATAATTCTCCCCTTCTTAATATTTTTAAAAATACAATGTGATTCTGCTTCCAAACTAATTGCTTTCAGGTGGCGGCCAGGACAGCCAGGAATCATCATAAAATAGTTTATTTAAGTACTTAGTATTAAAATTATTGCTGTTAATGTCATTTTAATGGGGTTTCACAGCACCCAATAGAAGCAATTTTTTCCACATAAATTTGTAATATCTATGACTCATGTAAATTTGTTGATTTTGTTATGTATAAACTCGTGTTTTCTATATAGAATCAGTCTTGAAGATGCCGTGTTCGGCGAAAGAGCTCTCGCTATAAGCAAAATAAACGTAGTCTCCAAAACCATTTGGTTTTATTTTATTGTTATAAAATGGAGTATTACAAAATAAATACCAGTTCCATTAATTATATCAAGGTGGCTGATATAGCCACCCAGGTATTTTTATATAGAAAACTGAAACTGAAGCAGAGAACAGTAGTTCAAAACTTCTGGTTTGTTCAGCAGTGTTTAAAGTGGAAAGTGATTCCGAAGTTCGTTCAATTACGTACCAAGTCGAAGTCAGCGTCGTCCAGCATTGCTATCCGACGAGCTAAGGTGACTTGGCTGAAAGAGGAAGCCAAAGAATGGTGCCGCAAGCGAGACGCCCTTCTACAATATATCAAGGTACTACACTCAGAATTAACCTTTTCTCTTCACCCTGTTGAATTCGATAATTTATATACTAAAATCAACGATGAAATTAATAATAGCATTTATTTAAAATATAAAACTCAATGTAAAAAACTTGTTAATTTGAAAGCCACTCAATTGGTTCCAAAGTCGTCTCCCCTTGTACCTGAAAAATCAACTGCCCCATTAGAATTTTATAAGAGGACAATTAACTTAAGTAATATCGTATTTGATGTTAAAGAACTTTCTCTTTTAGACAAAGGCTTTAAATATAGTATACCGCAAAAAGTGTCATCTCGTCAATTAGAATCGTTAGCGGTAGACACAGAAATAGCGTTAACTAAAGCTAAGAATGGCAATTTACTTAAACATGTCACTGCAAATATCATTAAGAAAGAACTAGAATCAGTAGGTAAATCAGTGTTTTACAAAAATATTGAACTCGACCAGCTTCACAATATTAAAACTAAAGTCACGCTTAATAATTTAATTATAACCAAAGCAGATAAAGGCAACTCAGTAGTCGTTCTGAGCAGGCAGGACTATGTGGATAAAGTTTTTGCGTTTTTAAATCCCTCAGATTTTATTACCCTCAAGAAAGATCCTACTCTTAAATTGGCTAGTAGAGTCCGTAAACTCGTTAATAGCTGCAATGCCATATTTCCTAAAATCCCCCAAAAATTAGCATTGATCGTCATGAACCCTAAAGCCCCTCTACTTTATGGTCTACCCAAGATTCATAAAGTAAATGTCCCGATCAGACCGGTTGTCTCTTTTAACCATACTCCAGCATCATTACTATCGAGTAAATTAAATATTCTGTTTAAAGATTTAACTAACTTTAAACCGAAGCATGGTGTCATAAACTCATTAGACTTGGTGGATAAAATCAAGGACATACCTCTTCAAACGAACTATAAATTCATTTCATTAGATGTCACTAGCCTTTTTCCCAATATTCCTGTTAAGGAATCATTGGAAATTGTCCGTAATATTATGGAACAAAGTAAGCTGGGACCCATTGTAATAGATGAGATGTATCAGTTATTAGAAGCATGTTTAGACACTAACTATTTTAAATTCAATGATACAATTTACCAGCAACTTGAAGGCCTTCCTATTGGAAGTAACCTAAGTCCATTGATAGCAGAATGCTTCATGGATGCGTTTGAAGAGAAGTTACTAAAATCAAGCTGGGATAAAAATATCATTTACTACTACAGGTATGTAGATGATATCTTGATTTGTTGGAGTGGAACAGAGAGACAATTGGACAAATTTGTAAATTTTGCAAATTCTTTACATACGCGGATTAAATTCACACTAGAGAAAGAAGTTGATAAGAGTATAAATTTTTTAGATCTTTCAATTAAAAATGTAAATAACCGTCACCATTTTAGTGTATATCGTAAGCCGACATTCGCTGATACTACAATACATCATAAATCCATGCACCCCTGGTCACATAAATTAGCAGCATACTATAGCATGGTACACCGGCTAGTTAAATTACCGCTAGAATTAGAAGCATTCAATGAAGAATTAAAAATAATAAAATCAATTGCAGCAAGTAATGGTTACCCAAATAATATTATTGATAAAATCCTTATTAAAAAATCACATGCAAAAAACTCTATTCAGATATACCCTGTTAGCCGTAGCGATGAAGAGAAGCCGTTTAGATGCATTGAATATTTTGGTCAAATCTCACTTGATATTTGCAAACAATTACCAGAATTTAAAATGGCCTTTAAGAATAGAAGCAACTTAGGAATACTTTTAAAAAACAGTAAGGACAAAGTTGATGCCTTCCAAAAGAGTGGAGTCTACAAATTAACGTGTGATGACTGCAAAGCTATGTACATTGGTCAAACAGGTCGTAGTTTTGCAACAAGATACAAAGAGCATCTGGCTTCTTTTAAAAATAATAAATTAGATTCACAATTTGCAATACATCTTAATGACAGTAAACATAAGTTAAATGTTGATAATAAGCCAAGTCTCCTTCATGTTTCCAATAAAGGCTATAGACTTAATATTTTGGAGCAATTAGAAATAATTAAGCACCAAAATCTAGAATTCCCTTTGATCAATGAACAACTTAACAACCATAATTCTCCCCTTCTTAATATTTTTAAAAATACAATGTGATTCTGCTTCCAAACTAATTGCTTTCAGGTGGCGGCCAGGACAGCCAGGAATCATCATAAAATAGTTTATTTAAGTACTTAGTATTAAAATTATTGCTGTTAATGTCATTTTAATGGGGTTTCACAGCACCCAATAGAAGCAATTTTTTCCACATAAATTTGTAATATCTATGACTCATGTAAATTTGTTGATTTTGTTATGTATAAACTCGTGTTTTCTATATAGAATCAGTCTTGAAGATGCCGTGTTCGGCGAAAGAGCTCTCGCTATAAGCAAAATAAACGTAGTCTCCAAAACCATTTGGTTTTATTTTATTGTTATAAAATGGAGTATTACAAAATAAATACCAGTTCCATTAACTAAGAATTCATAGTTAGCAAAAAATCATAAGTTAATGAGCCGCTTGGTATCAGGGCAGTGTTGTATTTGAGGAAATGCTTCTTATTTGTACGTAAACAGTGTGAAGACGATGGGAGGCTAATATTCCAATGATTTGCAGATATTCCACTACTGTATCATACTCCCTGAATGGAACATTCCAGGTTGAGTGTGTCAGAACGTGCCGTACGTGTCCTCCACCGGGATAATGAATGCGGCAGGCAAATATAGTCGCGTAAAGCCTCGGCGCTGTGTACACAAGGCTCAAACTTGTCTAATTATAAATAATGCGCTTTACGCCGATGAGAACTGTACGTGGATTACGTTTGAATGAAATTTTATGTGGAATTACTCGCTTGCTTTTATTATGTGCCAACATATAAATTATTAAGAGCCTTTAAGCAAACATATTTAATCAAGGATTTTATTTTAAAGGAAATTAAAAGCCTAGAATGTAAGAACGTACGACTTAGAGCGAAAACCTACCCGTTCGCAACTCAAAAGCATCAAAGATCCTATTTTGAAGAAAACATCTGAGCAGTCTGCCCTTAAAATCTTTCAAAAAGTTACGACTCGGGGTTTTATTTTTAATTTTTCAGCGCGTCTTGGTGAGTGAAGTACCTGAGTATTTAAACCATTACAGACAGTAAATTTCTGATGAATAGCTAAGCAAACAGAAATAATTGAAAGAAATAATGAGACCACACGAATTGTCATGTCTCCAGGGTGACTCGTGAGGAAAACAAAAGAAAAATGTGTTCTTTTTAATTGGGATCTGAATTTTACCTGTCTCAAATAAATTTTTAAAGCACACCGATCTAGTTTTTTAGAAATAAGTCGATAACTTCAAAACATAAAATTGTATACAAAATAAATATGTTTGAAGGCCTAATTTATTTTTTAAATATATGTATGCTCATAAAATACTTTTATACAAAGAAATCTTTTTAACATAATACAGAATATAATCAATCATCGCCTTTCGTTCGTTATTCGGTTCACGTAATCCCCGGAAATCACAAAACACTTGCGCAGTATCGACTTCCAGAGTCAACATTTTATCTTGGAGAGGCCTGCGGCTTCCAGTTTGTATTTATCGTTCAATTAATGAAGTTGACAATTCGAGATTAGCTGATGGAACTCCACTGGTCGTCCTCCATTGGTGGGAAACAGATCAGAAATTAGATATATTGGGAGAAAATCCCCGACTTGCTGGGACATTCTTATAAATACAACTGTATAGAACGCCTGTATACGTATAATAAATAACGTACATTTATTTAAAATGTAAAAACGGTTTTATAAAATATTTTTGCCTGTCTATTATGTTACAGCCTGGACACTTATATACTCACTTTTTGATTTATTCGTCACACCAAATAATTATTAATTTATATTATTGACAATAAATGATTTAGAAAAATTATTATCGTGCTAAACATAGTCTGTTATTAAATAATACTTTATTATACACTGTATTATAAAGTCAATGAGAAAATTTAAAAAACCTGAATTGCAACAACGTGCTCGCTGAACTGTAGTCGCTGTCATCAGTTTCAGGGCAATTAGGAAAGGTGGGATGTGACCAGGCAATACCACTACCCTACACGCGAACTTGACATATGAAAACACAGTGAGTAGTATCTCAGACCATCAAAGTACAATTAATCATAAAAACATAACATATAGGAATAACTCCAAGCATCGAAACAACCTATTTAATTTATCATAGAAAAACTAAACACTTCGTTTATTATTAACAAACCCTTACTACTTTATAAATAGAAATATCGACTCTTTTGAATTAAATTATGCTTTTGTAATCAATAAAATATAAGTGTTATCAGCGGCTGAGATATAATCCAGCAAAATAATTCAGTAAGAAAAACAACAGAACCAAAACGAATCACTTAAAAGTAAGCACCTGCTAGTTCCCAAATCCGGAAAGATGTTGGTGTCGGCTCTGGCCACGGTGAGCGAAGCGATATATCGCTGGCCAAAAATGTTCTCAAACAATGGCCGAAAGCAAGCGTGCCAATCTAGCGGGCCTTTTGATTGATCGACAAATGTTTGCGGAGCGACAACGCCTGGACGCACAGTGGGGCGCTCTGCGAATCTACCGGGTCAGAACTTCGGAAATCACTGTGAAGAAAATATATTTAATGTATTTTTAATCAGTGATTTTGAGAATTCTAGGGTGTTGTCGCTCCGTGCCGATGTTTCAATCTTGGTATTGAGACAATCTTCAAGGATTTCGGAAAACATCTAGCGGCTCAACCATCATAGTGACCACAAAATATGGCAAACTTAACGTATAGCCTATGAACACACTTAGCATTTTAAACGTTTTATAAATTATATGCATCTAACATTTGTATGAAATCGTGGCAATGGCAGATCCAGCATTACATTACATGTACAGTAGACAAGTATTATAATTGCATAAAAGCTATCAAGAAGATATTGATTCTAGATTCTAGAACAAAGTGACAATTAAATAAATGAAATGACGCGTTTCGCTTCGCTTTCGATTTCCGAATAAACTCCATATTGATATAAAAAAGTGTTTTGACAAACCTGCAACCTTTTGTCACTTTTTTCAATTATTTTTTATTAATTGATTTACGTCATTTTTCAAAGTAAAATAAAATTTTGAAGATGTTGATAATTTGGATACAAATGGATTTAATTTTTAAATTTATCCTATACGATATGTTTATATGTAATCTTTAAATTCTAATTAAAAGAGAACCCCTAAATGCTTAGGTTCATGGACCGAGAGTTTTTATGATCTCAAAAATGCCTAAACTTTACTCGGGAAAAGACATATTTCTCACTTCAAAAGTAAATTAATTTTAAAAAAAAAACTTTTTTGTATATAAGAAGGAATGTACATAAATTTTTGCATTCAATTTTATTTTATTGGTGCAGTATATTTTTCGCAAAATACTTTCAAAAAACATCGATTTTGGAGATAGCCCCCTTTACCGCCCGTATACCGGCGCCGCGTACTCGGAACGCTTTTCTTACACTTTCGAAAGTGTGGTACGATTGGCCACCCTGCCCTATTTATGTATATACAGTTTTTTGTTGGGCTGGGTTCGATTAGGTTAGGTTTATTGAATTCATTTTTATTATTTAAGAATTTCAGTCTAATTCTAACTTCCAACAAATAAATTTTAAAAGTAATAATATTTTTTAAATACATATAATATTATGTCTTTGCAGACCGGCGAGTGGGCCCTGCGTGGGGCGATCCGTTGTCCCGACTCGGGCGCGGGGCTGTTTGCTCTCCGGTGCGACTGCAACCAAATCAAATACGAACGGCCGCGCGGAAACGGCGGATTGATGGCGCTAACGAGAATATAATCTAATGACAAACTGTCGAGTGTTTGCAGTGCATTGTGCAGCGCAATTAATAAGCCGGCCGCGGGCTGGCCGGGAGGGCTGATTGCCGATTCTGCAGGCGACGGGATCGGCGGGCCACCTCATCAACGCCGCCCCGCACCGGAAATATGAAATGATAAACAGAAATGTCTGATTATCGACTTGTTTGCACTCAATCAAGAGCCTTACTTCAAGCTTAATTTGAATCGAAACAAAAGCAAAAAAACAACAGCATCGATTTTAGTCATTTCTACACAACAATTCAAAACCCCAAATAACATGCAACAAAATTTTAACTGTCAATAAATATAACACACCTGCACGCTATGCTGTTAAGCATGAATATCTGTTTGCTTTCGTGTATTGAATTATTTAAAACCGCTGTGTGCACCAAACAAAAATTAAATAGATGCTAATCTTTTTTTGGTAGTTTATTGTGAGGGCTAAACGTATTTTCTCGGTAAAGAAGCTTACACTTATAACAGAAGAGGAGCTTATATCAAGGTTTTAACATAATTTACGGGTAAGATCGGTATCGAGCAGAACCGCTCGGAAAAGCTCCCAGAAAGCATAACACAATTCGCAAATCTAAAGCAACAGCAATGACTGTTATGAAAGTGTTTCAAAGCCTACAAACAGTTACCTAACTCAAACAAGAATTATATACGAAAATCCAGAGTAACCGCCTCGGAGGCTTCGGCGGGGATTAGCGCCGGGGTATTTCAGGAACAATGCGTCGCGATCGGCACTTCCGCGTCGTTTTGAAAAGGAATGTGCGATCTCTTCATAAATGCCGATATTCAGGAGAAATCAGCAACCGACGCTCTCGGCTCGTATCGGTTTGTCGCGCCCTATACACGGGGCTTGTAATAACGAACGAACAAACGCTAATGTGGTGGCCGGGTCTCTTTACAAGCACGCGCGCTCTGCAAATACAGCGGAGGAAGCCATTTATTGCGGTTTTCAAATAAATGTTTTATTTGATAGTGAAAACATACACAACACCAGATATTCTAGCACATGAAATATTCCCATTATACCTTCGTTGTAATTAAAAATTCGATATAAATAGAGATCTTTAAAAAATCATTTTTAAATAATAATTTATAGAACCTTTTGCAAAAACACTCATAATCCTAATTCATGTAACTTTAATAGACTTCTCCAAATCTTGACAAACAAATATTGATATTCAATAAAAACTTTATATAAGTCGTTGATTACAGTTCATCATTGCAGCAGGAACACGTATAATAAGACTCTATCCCATATTTATATATAAATAACAATATTAAAAAAACGAGTGATTAGATTGATAATATTTATTATTGAAAGACTAGAGGAATTAACTCACATCATTTACACGTCCTAGTTGAGCCACATATACACAGTCATCGTGTCCAGTCGTTGAATCCAATTCAACGTAAGCTATGATATAATGGTCTCGAAAAAAAAATCCGAGGATTTTTCTGGCCATAAAATATGTTAGTCGATTGACTAAAGCTTTGAAGTATAAAATAAAAACTTCAATAAACTTATTGTATATCAAAAACTCATGTTTCATCAACAATAAAAAAACTCTAAAGGAAATATTACCGGTATAACTCATCTTGTCTTTAAAAGGATATAATATAGACGTCTTATAAAAAAGAGATTATAAGTATATAGGATTAAGCAAGAGATTTTCTATTCACATTTTTGATATACAGCCTTAAACTGAACAATCCATTTAATATTAAGACAATAAATTATTCCAGCAAAACGTTGGAAATTTATTACATCCATTAGCATATTTATCAATAGCCAATGCGCCAGAACTAATTCACCAACTTTACTCTAAAATTTATACAACACAAAATCGGCGTCCGGCGGGGCAAAAACAAAATCAACCAACAGGGTGATTCAAAGAACATCACAAACATGGTTGTATACAAATTTAGATTGTTCGTATATTATTATTTCGGCACCTCTCCTTAAATGAAGTTTTCTTTTGGTTTCTCAGGTAAAATAGTGTAGTGGATCCCCGAGTCCTTCTACACCACAATTATTCGAACTGCGTATTGCTGCTACCTATTAGTACTATAATACAATCCTTCCCTTACAAAGCTCTAGCTTTGAGATCTCACATACCGTCTGCAGCAGGCTGCAGAAACAATAACAGCAGTCGTCCACCTCCACAAGGCATTTCTAGAATACATTTCTCCACAATCACCCCAAGTCCCACAACTTCATTACAAATCCTTAACATATACCACATAATGGCAGTCATTCACCTTTATAGTTTGCCTTGCTATTAAACATTGAAAGATTATTAGAAAATATTGATCCAAAACAAGCTAGTTGAATTTGTGATTATTATCTTATCTTATCCTAAATTTAAAAAAATATTAATGATTTATATAAATACTACTCCTATTTTAAAATATAAATTAAATGGCTAAGTGGCAACGGTGAATACCCCTGTTTGTACGAATAACTACGCGGCATACATATACAAAGCCCCGTGTTGTTTTCGTGACAAAAACTCAATTACTTAAGTAAAAACCTCCACGTACCGAGCGTAACGAATTCATTTGGATAATATTGCGACCAGAATTCAGTTCCCAGCGGGACAGTTACAAACGAGCTTTGACTGCACAGCATACGCCGTTCAAGAGTTTACTTAATAAATACACATTACTTGCTGGCATGGTGGGCGCATTACATAAATCTAATTATATTATTTTAATTTTGTAACTCAGCTAGAAAAATTTTATGAATGTAATATAAGACGGACAGAACAAAATATAACTTAATAATTACATAAATAACCAGACGGATAAAATGTAATTTAATGTTATTAAATAAATAAATAGAAAACAGAATTTTTTCTGTTGATTAGAAGTATTAATATAATATTTTTAACTGTTAATTAAAACAATTTTGTGATCATATCAATTTTACCACTTTAGGTATATATTTAATTGTTAATTTGACAATTTGGCGTTGAAAACCAGACATCAGTAAATAAATTCATAAATAAATGTTTGGATCGAGAAGCTGTAATGAAACTCAAAAGCACAAAGAATATTAATATTTAACAAAAAAATTAGTTTAACTCAGTTTATAGGTCAACTTATCGGTTGAGCTTTCACAGGACTAAGTTTTTTGTCAGTCATACTTATATCATGTAATGATACTCTTTTATATTTTTTTACAACTTCACGCTTGATTAGTTTTGAAACAAAATCATACTCCATGGTAAAACAAATTAATTTTAGATATTTAAATATAAATGTGATGCGTTTACAAAGAAAATATTGTTTTTTTTTTTAAGAACGTGCAAGTCAATATTTTTTTTAAATAAGCGATTTTTTAAATGTTGTAATGAAACACAATCTGTTTTTAATAAAACAACCTCGTAAATTGCTCGTACAACTTTACGTCATCTCCGAAATATACTTTGTACACAAGACCATGAGAAAAAAGAGCACCTCGATTGAACTGAGCGATGGAGAACACACATTAACACCATTTCAAGACTCTGGTCACACAAGCTGACAAATATTTGAAGAATTCAGTAATGTGTACATAAGCTTGTTTTTTAGTATATTTTACTCTGTAAAATTTAATCAGATACAGCAAAAGCTAGAAACTACCAAAATAAATTTATATATATGTTCGTAGGTTTTGGCAACCGATGTTGAGTTGATTTGTTTCTTGAGCGTTGAGATGCTTGAAGTGTTCACTCCTCCAACGTATTGGTCTTCGTGCTGGGACTATTTTCAGGGACAACATCTCTTTAAAAACACACTTTAAAAAATATTTTTCTGTATAGCAGAGGGGTGCTTTTTCATAAATTTATGATTATAAATAATATTTCAAGAATTATTTTTTTTTGCACTTACTATCGTTTTGACAACACTTTTTATGATAATTGATTAAAATATATAATTATGACAATAATATGTGTTAAACCTTAAACAAATTTTTATAAAATATTTTTGTTGCTTTAGGTATCGGGGCAATATAATCTCAATAATTCCAAAGTTTCCTATAAAAACATATGATACGCTGATAAGCCCTACCACGACAGTAAAATGTATTTTTTTTACACTTAAGATTCTACAAAGCCTAATTAATCAATATTCAACAAAATACAAAATTGAATTTATTTAAGACTTTTAAATAAAATTAATTCAACGTCCTTGGCAAAATGCGGTTGAACTTTCAATAAAACAACACAAGTAAATAATAACGCAATAACTACATAAATTCCCAACAAATAAACTTCTTACACTTTAACCTGCTTTCAGGTTTACGAAGTTAAATGAAATTTCATTGTCATGCTTTCTGCTAACTATTTGTTTAGTTCTTAGTGCATTCACAAACACTGGCGAAAAGTTCCACAGTCTGTGCTTGAGTTACAATATGAACTTGTGCAATATTAGTGGAAGTGCATTAGTGCCGTGTTGTGCTGTTTGATTCTCGGACTTTCCACGCTTGCTGCGCAAAACAGGAAACAATCGTCCAAATTTGTGTATTCTGAATTATGTGTGCACATTTAAGACTCCTTGGAGCAAGCATCAGTGATTGTGGAATAAATAGAGATTAAGTCGAAATTTGGTCATACGCCGGAGAGTATTCCCTGTAATTAAACGGAAATATTTGTGCAGTCGGAGCAGAGCATCTACGTAATTACTTCTGACTTTCTACAACTACGCTTGTTTAAATTATGTGATTTATTCACCAACAAAATATTTATTTTACTATATGGTATACAATGTGATTATTAGAATAATTAAAGATATTTGTATTTGTAGTTTTTGGTGGCCGTAATTTTTATAATTTTACCGTTATGTGTCTTATTGTAATTCTCACTTTATGATTCGACTTTTCGATCCTGGTACTGGGGTTATCTTCAGGAACTTCAATACACTGAAGTTAATTTCAGAACTGAGACCGAAACGTCAGAACCGTAAAAAAGAAACGCGACATAAGACCCAAGAAAATACAACAATATAAACATATTATTACGATTACAAATCAACAAACAAACGACTTCAAAATTGTGTTATTTTATTAATTTGAAAGCGCAAATATCTGACCTGTCATTAAACGAAAATCATCAATGTTAATAAAAGCTGAATTTCAAAAGGCTGAATTTTACTTTGCTAGCAAAATAAATAAAAGACAACAAATTTGTATTATGAAAGTTTAATATTTCAAAAATTTAATAATAGATTCTCTCTATGAATATATCACTGTAAATGAAGTCCATTGTAGCTTTGGGGCATTCGCATATCACGTCTCTGCACACGAGGACTTCACATGCAATGGTAATAATAACACAGACAAATATCCCATTTACATGAAGCAAGCTAACAATTAAGACTTCATCGCGGACGTCATTAAGGGCGGGCAGAAGTTTCAGGACTGAATAATGAAGGCTGCAGCGCTGGAATAATTCATCGCCCGTAAACACAGTCCAGAGACCTGTGAACTACCTGAATTCAGTCCGTACATACATAATCTACGAATATAATTGTTCGAATGTTTGATATGCTACATTGATAATAATGATTTTAGGATTAAACAAAATTTACGACAGTCTACGTTAAATCATAACATTTTACAAAAATGTTGGACGATTATAAAAATAAAATTGTTATCTCTTCTTATTATGCTCGAAGATCTATCCATTTTATTTAATCATATCTTTGTTGTAATTTAATTTTTAAAAAAAAAAAAACGTCTTCGGCATATCCTTGAAACAATTTTTTCTAGAGTCACTCAACGAGTTCTTAAGATTATTGGAACGGTTCCGGTCGTCCTACAATTTAAAGTCGTTTAGTAAATTTGAACGACAGTAACAAAAATTACCGACGGCAGGGAAGCAACAACGAAACTAAAAAAAAACCTCCTGCGTCGTTAAAACCGGAAACACAAAATAACACTGACCGTCCAGCTTGCCAAGGATGCGGCTCTCGACTACGCGGCTAAATAGTCGGAGTCGCCACCGAACCGTTGTTCCGCCGGAGACTTTATCTCCTAAGTGAGAGAAATGTGGACCGAAGGAAATAAAACCGGCAAAAGCTCCCCAGAACGAAACGAATTACATCATATGCACAAATGCAGTATATAACGAGTCAAAGTGAATGAAGTTCCTGAAGAATTTTCCTTCTAAACTTTTTTAGTATTGTGTTAGTTTGTTGTCCGTATTCAAGGAACCGCCTCATTCAATATATAAAATATAGATCATACTAAATGATATTATCCAGTAAAAACGTAAAAAGTAACAATTATTTCAAATCGAAAGCTTGCGTTCTTTTGAAAACTCAGTCGTTTAAACTTTTTATATCATATTAAATTTCACATCTAATCTTTTAGAGATTTTAAAATGGCTTCGCATACATTAATATAAGATAAAAATTTTTTTTAAAAAATTCACATACAACTAACTATATAAAAAATCATTTCATTCAAGGTCTATCAATTTATAAATAAAAAATTATTTATTTACTATGTTATATAAACAACCGAAATATAAGTACAGTATGCAATATTAAAATCAAATTCAAAAAAATGTTTCTCGAGTATTTTTTATTAATTTACTAGTTATCTGTTTTCATGTGAAAAAAAAATCATTTTACTCAAAGTATACTTGATTATGAGAATTAAATTTTAAAAAAATTCTTTGATAAACTGTAAAAAAAAATTGTAATTCAACAAAGTTATTCACGTATTTCTTAGTAACTTATTATAAACCAGAACATCAAAATATTATCTTATTAAAGAATTATTACGATACTTGATTAAAACTACGGATTGAGTCCATTTACGCCGGAATCGTAAAAAAAATAATATATTACCAAGAAAGAAATTTGCATCTTAAAAAAAGCTATTTAATAAAAGAAAGTCAGTGAAAGCTCAATTATTTAAATTGTAAATATGTTTCTTCGCGGATTTACGATAAAATGACATTTACGGTAAAACACGTTAAGTCCAAGAGTTGAAAAGTTAAATTACATACATTTCGAGAATGGAAAGCGAGCCGAGCACTTTGCGATACGTTTGCATTGTGTGAAGCCAACGAAGGAGGTAGAAAAGAGAATTAATGATTCGTTTTGAACAACTTGACTATCTGCAATCTAAACACGAGACAAAATAAGCGAAACGCTGGAGGTATTCCGGCAGCGGCAACAAAAAAAAAAGCACTTGGGAAATAAGGCCAAACCGAAAACGGATTTAAATTTGTAAAAAATAAGAAGTTTCATTTATCTCTTTAAAGATTCCCGAGTATTAACAGTAAAGCGATATTTTCTTCCGCGTTTTACAATAAAATGAAAGTACTATCGTAAATTATTCTCTTTGAAATGTATGATTTATGTCGCTGCGCTAAAAAAAGGCTAATTCGAGGAGGATTTCTTATCACAAGTCACAAATCGTGAGTAATAAATCTTGTAGCCAAATTCCAACCTGATATTTAAGACGGAATATTCCGGGTTCATATTTATCCCCAATAATAAACCGCTCATTAATGCTAGCAAAAACATGATAACCTCCCCGGGCCTCGTTCATTTTAGTGTTTTTCCATCTGGCCCGGATGTTCCCGCCTCCAAACAAACAAACCGGGGTTCAGTTGCTGAAGGCTATGTAATTACTATACGTGGAAACAGATATCCAGCTTATGGCTGTCTTCAAACGTGAAAGCTGAAGGGTGTATTATCAGATACGGCAAAGGTTTGTATTTTAATCTTAATAACTCCGGCAGCATGCTCCGTCATCGCACTGAAGGCTCTCATCTACAATGGAACGATACGATCTTTTTGTACGTAGCCTATCAGTTGTTGTATTACAACATTACTAATTAAAATTGTAAATAATTTAATGAAAATCCTTCGAAATTCTGATGAGCTTGCTTAAATGTTTTTAATATTCTCATTCAAATTAAAACTCAAACGAGATATTTTAATCTACATTAATACTATAATATTAAAAGACTTTCTTAACGTTACACACTTAAGATTTATTTCAAAATAAAGATTTTTTTACATAAAATAATTGCAATTGAAAAAAACCAAAAATATATCAAATCAACCAAAGTTTGGATTTATTTAGATTTTGTTTGATAATTCAAAATCATTATTCATTTTACACTCACAAAACTCTGAAAATTTTAAATATTGCCTACATTTTTAAATCATTTCTTTATTCCTGATAAAACACAATTCTCAAATAATCATAAAATCTACGGTAACTAGACAGTCATCTAAGAAATTTTTGATTCAATGAGGTTTTTATTTTATAATATCCATCCACACGTCATGTAAAAATTGATCGGATAAAATAACAATAAAATAAATACTAAACCTATAACAACAACGGAGTGTTAACTTCACACTAGCAAGCACACGAACAATAACTTAGCACACGTATTTCTTCACACAGAGTTACGACAAAAGAAAAAAATGATGGAGGGAGCGAGACAGAAGCCACAAAAGTATAACAAATGAACATCGACGGATGTCGGAGGCTAATTAGATCCGATGAAGCAGGGGCGTGACGCGGGGGGAGGGGGCAAACATTGTCACGAAGAAAAAAATACGTGTGGGAAACGAGGGCTAAATACCCCGAGGGGTTGCCTGTTCATTTTTTTACCCTACAGAACAGTCTTTTATTAGAACTTGAAGAATGAAACACTGGCTTTAAAAATATTTTGTAGAAAATATTACTTTCTTCAACGCGTAAGTTAAATACATAAAATGCATTTAGATAATAAAAAAAAAATGTCTGGAATTATGTTCAATGATTTATGTTAACGTCATTTAATGATATTTTATTTGAAAAATAAAATTATTTTATTATGAAAAGAAACATATTTTTCCAGTCTTGTAATTCTTATAAATTACACACTACAGTTACGCATTCTATATAATATCAAACAGTTATATAATTAGAAAGGTTAGATTAGGTTTATAATTCAACGCACATTTTTTATCACTGGTATTTCGACCAATGGTTAGTAAAAAAAATGACTATGGAATTTAATAATTTTTTTATACATTGAATTCAATCAAACCATTAATTCTGACGTGATTCGTTTTACTGCGAATATACGTTTCATAAATTACATTTTTATATAGTAAGAAGACACTTTTAAGTAAATATATTACGCTACGTAGAATGACTGTTTTTGATTATTGATATTTACAATATTTACATTTTAAAAACGATAAATAAATTTATATTGAAATTTAAAAAAAAATTACAACAACTACGCCGTCTCGAGAATTACGCATTCCATTTGTGAGAATACTCTTTTGATACGTAAAGTACACAGTTATAAATGAAATATGAAGAATTCCCGAGAATCTCCGCCGAAGCCGCAGAAAGAAAACATAAAAGTACGGCACTTTTCGAATCTCGTTATTTTACAAGCGCACACAATATCATAATATAAAGTATCAAGTAAAATGATATCCATTCTGAGACATGCGGAGACGTGCGGAGACGCGACTCCTGTTTGCAGTGTTCTTAATGCAGAGTTGATATTATATTTGTCAGGAATCTAGCTAGTTACATAAAGTATACTCAGCAAATATAATATGAGCAAATAGAACAATAAAAACAAAGTTAAATCCAACCGCATATATGTAACACATTTATAATGTTTATAAAATCAACTTATAAATGATGATCCTAAAAATAAAGGTTATGTTTCCTTCGTTATTAATATAAGTACCATTACGCATTTTCTTCAAACTTAAATGACTCTTTATCACGATGGTAAGACTAGAGAGGTATCCAGTTCAATTCCTATCCTGAAAGGGGTATTGAAAGTAATGGTATTGGGCCCATTTTAACAAAAAAAATTCAATTTTATATATATAATTGATTTTTGTGAAGATCGACACAGTAAATGTGATTTTACCTATACAGGTTTTATTTATGATTGATATGATTAAGTATATTTTTTCACACATAGAAAATGATTAAAGAAACTCTCAGAAAAATATCATCGTGACTTGTGCGGGATTCGAACCCACATCTCCAAGCTTACATGGCCGGTGCATTGTGGATAATGTACATCAACTTCAGACCTTCTTTTAAAGGACTTATTTCGACTTATTTACATTAGGAACTTTTGTACATCGTTATGCGCATTATATTAATTCGTTTTGTTTTGCAAATGTCCTCATCTATCGAGTAATATTTGTATTATATGTCATTCTTGCAAGATGTCACAGGTCGGACGCGTTTCAGTACAAATTCGTCACATTTTATTTTCGTTGTTTTGTTATTATAAAGTCAATTACAATAAATTATCGTTGTATGATATTATAAGGAAGACTGCTTTTGTTGGTTTGAATCAAAATTTCATTGTAAACTGTAGTGTATCATACCATAACTTGACATCGAATTTAAAAAAAAAATAAAATCCATATAAAAATTTAAAAAAAATATTTTTTGTTATACCTTTTCTGTGTTTTAGCAGATATAAGTAGGTCATTTCAATTACAATTTTATGTTAAGTACAAAAAAAATGTGACTTTGATTAACTCACGAGACAGTAGCTGTGTGTGTTGCATTGTTTCAGCATTAAATTGCGTAAAAAAAAAAATTACAGCTCTGCACACGTCTTGCACGAGTGAAAAAACACTAGGGATATTTTGAAAAAATATTTTTTGGCAGCCTTGTTTAGCGGAGGCGGATAAGGAAGTCGGTGGCCAGAGCAGGCAGGGGTGGCTCGTGGTCGGTTTTGCGCCGTTATTTCGCAAGGAGGAGCGGTCGGTATCAATGATAAATAGCCTGTCTCGGAGTGCACACAATCGCCGGCACAGGCGCCGCGATAATGGCGAGATATTTATTTGCGATGGCCCCAGAAATATTGTAAAGGTTTTACACGTAAGCGCCACAATAAAGGTGCGGGAATAAAAATAATATATCGCGACTGTCATGGCGCCGAGTTCCGCGCTCCGTTACTTTGGATTACTCGCTGAATATCGTTCGTACTGCAGTCTCCTTCTTATTTCGGAACATTGTGATACGTGAGAAAAATATACAACCATGAATTAACATGATCTATTTGGGAATAAAATATTTACCTAATAACACAGCTTTTGTGCTAACTACACATTTGTACTAATAATAACGTATCAAGGAAAGTCACCGGTATAAACTTGTTATACACGCATTTAAATTTTGATACATGTGAAAATCATTCGATGCCCTCTTTCAATAAATAAACTACAAAGTATCATCAAAAATATATTAATATATATATATATATATATATATATATATATATATATATATATATATTTAAATGTTTCATTGACCTACTAAGCCCACGCTGAAGTACTCGCGACTCGGGTCAGAAGTATGGGGCGATGCGAGGTTCGCGTGATACAATGTGTAATGTGCTTTGTACGGAATGTTAGTTGGAAGGAAACTGAAAAAATTCTGTTTGTTAATAGCAATTTGTAGCACAGCTAGTTCCTTGTCGCTAAAGTGTAAATACAATGTACACATACATTTGGTACAGTCGAATACATTTTTATAAAAAAATTATTCAAATTTACTACGGATCAAATGAGATTAGTATTTTAAGAATGCAATAGCTACAAAAAAACATGGATATAAACTTTACTGAAAAAAACATAAATTTCTGGTAGCTTAGCAAAATAGGGATATATTTTAAAATGAATGATTGTACAATATCAATATATTAAAATTCATAACTGCAGTGCACATATTTTGTGAAATGCTGATTTTAAAGAAAAAAGAAGTTTTTCAATAGAAACAAAGTCTACCCAAGTTGTAAATAAAAGCATAATAAAAAAAAATTGATTCTATATATTCGTCAGTATTAACACATTTATTTAAAAATGTGGCTTGTACATATCTGATTCACATAAACTTTAATAAGATGCAAATGTTTCAGATAGACCTTGTAGTAAAACAATATTGAAAGAATGTTGGAAAAATATTCAAAAAATAACGAGAATAACTAACCAAAGAAACGTTTTATTTATTCCAAAACAGATATTTGTCGTATATAAAAATAATAATATTACCTTCTGTGTAAGCGAAGATTAAGCATTCTTTATCAGCTTACATACCTGAAACAAATTAAAAAACCAATATAGTACGTTGATATTGTTTTAAAATAAACATATATATAATATATATATAGTTGCACAATTTGGATACCAAGCATATCTAAACTAGGAACCACACGTCCCCGGCGGTATTCCTTCGGAGCAATCCAACTTTTCATATATTTCAGTGGAGCAACCCCGGACTTGGTCGTGTTTGACTTGCAGGGGTGAGTCAAGCCCCGCAATGCCGACTTGGCCGCATGAGGGAGAAGTCCAGGACCACCGAAATACACTCAGAAACCTTACAATGATCCCGTATTGTGATGGCTTGGCTACCAAGAAGAAATTTGGGATTATATTTTATGTACCTCAAATAAAAAGTAATATTAAAGTTTTTCGAAAGTAAAATTTCTTTAGGGTTCTGTGTATAAACAAATAAAAGATTCTAGTAGAGTAAAGATATAAGCTGTATTATATAATCTATACTATATTTATTAACTCATACTTTATACTTTTTGTGTCAAACTGTAGTGAAATATTTATTTAATTTATCTAAAAATACTAACTAGTATACAATATCAGTATAAAAAGGTTAGATTGACTATAATAAATGCTGTTACAAAATTGTTTATTTGATTTGATATGATATTTTTTTTTCTAATATCACAATTTTAAATATCATATTTTTTATGATTGTTAAAAAATTATAAATGCATTAAATAACTTATCGTTAGAAAAATAGCCATAATCTGAATATTTAAATATTTTCAATAAAAAACTCAATAAATCAAAGAACGTCTATTAAATAATTGAGATTATTATGCCCGTTTCGGGCGATCCTGCAAAATATGAATGAATAATTGCAATTAATCACACTTCGTGCAACCAAGAAAAATAACATTTCCTGTTGCTATTTGTCAATATTTCTGGCTTTGCTTGCGGCTCGGCCTATAATGGCCGTTAGTCCGACCCCAATGATCCGTTAGTATGGGCGGGACCGCTGACTCGGTTAACGACTCGTATAAAAATTGTTTCATATAACCACCTACCCCCGGGGTTACGACGCATCCCCCAAAGTCATATTCCAGCCCCTCTGAGTGTTTTTGCCGGCTTGGGGTCGCGTAAGGCTATTTTGTTTTTGATGTAAAGGGTAATTTTGGCTAGGGGATGGTTGAGATAATAATAAAGTAATTAAAAGTCTTGTGCTGTTTTGCAGTCACTGTTTTGAAGATTGCATCTTTGATAATTAGATTTTTTTCATTATTTACAGCAATATTTAAAATCGCTTCATATATTCTTTTTTTTTTTTTTTTTTAATATTTCTGAAAAGTTTATAAGAAATTTAAAACCATGGTTTGTCATACAAAATATCATATAAAGTATCCATATTTTTTTCAAGTGTATAATTTGGTTTGAAAAATAAAACTTTTAATCATGACGTAATATATTTTACGAGCAGGGGAGTGGCGTGTCGGGAAGGCGGGTGGATGAAGTGAGATATAAACTCCTTCCGGTTTATCCCCGACCCCCGGATTACCCGCCATACTCCGCTTCCGGTCGTCCACATCCTCCTGCCTGGCGTAGGAAGAACCTCACCGCGATTGACGTAAGCCTCATCGTGAAATGACGCCGACATTCATAAACCGTACATGTTGCCGCGGCAAACTGCCTTTAGGTTCCATTAAACACATTTTGTTAACGGTAAGACACAAAACAAAAAAGAAGCATTTCTGAAAATAAACATTATCATTTATTATTGAAATGTAATACATATATAATATGAAGAAAATTAAATGCAGTATTATACTCATTTATACCTGATTTTCCCTGTATATAATGTTTTGAACCATTTTTTGAAGTAAATAAAATAAGGTATTTTAAAGTGAGCCTAAATGGTTGTAGTTTAAAGAATATAAATATTTCACGAAAATCTTCAAGCATTCTTATTTTATTAATTGTTTTAGAAATACATTTTACAAATATATTGATAAAAATAATCCTCAACACGTCTAGATCTGTATTTTTTCATATTATTACCTTCAAGTTAAAAACTTTACAATAATTCGCGTAACTTTACAATAACCTAAGTAAACACATTACAAACATTGTTTATTATGTAGAAACATAAATTAAATATTCTCAGTTGATATTATGGATCAAAAGCATTTAAGATAGCGTACCAAATATTTCATAATTAAAATATATTTAATGAAAATAGTTCAGTATGTTTAGAGGTTTGTCTCCGACGTTACTGATGTTAATATTTTAAATGGTTCTTTCGTATAATATTGACAAAACGCAAATCCAAGGAGTTTTACTTGAATGTACGAAATTTCAATTAAGCCTTAAATTCGGCAGTGAAATATTTTCAAAGGTAAACACGGAGTTTAGTGGGAAAACGAATGCCTGGTGTTAAAATCTCATTCGTTTGTTAGTCAATATAATCGCAATTTAAATTTAAAAATAAACTACCTTACCTAATCTCACCTTGCTACAACGACAGTACAAAGATTTTTTGTATAAGTTTTTATCTAAAAAGACTATTTTACATACAGGTAGCTAAAATCAATACATAGCAGCATAATTCCATTTCCATAGAAAATAATTAGTTTGGGACGTTATTTTTTAAATCAATTAAGAGATTGTCTAACTTTTAACTATTTAAAAAAAAATTATTTATTAAATAACATGAAAATTTTAAATTATCTGTTGCAATATTTAAATCATGAAAATAATTGTAATACGCGTTATCCCCTCCTCTCGATAATATAAAATTTGCTTTAAAAATACTTTGTTTTTTTTAATAATATTGTTTTCTTTAATCTGTATTTAAAAAAATCATGCTTTATATATAAATTAGAATATTTTCGCAATCGAAGAGAACGCTGCCTGAAATACAGGCAGGATAAAAACATTACGTAATTCGAGTTACGTGTTAAAGTTATTAGTATGGGACTTAGTATAATCGGGGGTGGTTTTTACGGCAAATTTGTGTATTATGAAGGGTTTATGAGTCGTATTAAACCCTACCGTGCCGTTTCAGCCAGGGTGCAAGTCGAGACAGAGTCGCCATCGTAAAAGACGGACGTTAGACTTTAGAAGAAAAAAATGTGTCAATAAAATATTATTCAAATTATCGTAAACAACTGAGCAACTAAAGTATAATGTATTTTAACCAAAATCATGAATATATAAATTTATAATTATATTCAATTTTAATGGCATCGCATTTCTCAAAGCTCAGGAGTGAGTGCACCTTAAAAGAATCGTAATGTTTCACAGTCCGCGCGGGTCGTCTTCCGCTATACGCTTTACGCTGGTAATCTTGACTGATATTTTTATTATTTTTACGATCATGTGACATGATACGCCACTGCGCCAAATGGCACATAAAGCCACTTTTTCTTGACTTATGGTTATGAAAATAATTCAACTCGCGAGAGTTCCACGCACCGCCACTTTATTACGCCTTCAGTCTAAACATGCATATAAAGCAATACGAATGTGATTAATATCTACTACATATAATATATCTAAACTTTATATGCAAAGCTATACGATGATTGAATATTAATTAGAATTTAAATAAAACTGAACATCTGACTAAAAAAATTATATTTTTGTTAAAAATATATTGTAAGAAATATACAATAATCTTTCTAATAGTTTATTTTTCATTTAGTGTAGTCTTTCCAAATACTTGTTTTATTTTTTTTTCAATTTCAAATATTAAAATATTTTGTTATAAAATTGCATTAAAAAAGAATTAGTATATACATTATTAAGTCCTTATCGTTCTAACGCATATAAAGTAAAATATATTCCAAAGGGATTTATAAGTAATCTTACAGATCAGATGTATATTCGGATTTGACGTTGACGTGGTTTTAAATATATAGTAAACTTGACATTCGCTTCCATCATACACGATATAAATCCATTCAAAAGAGCTAACATTTCCTTAACACGTAGAAAAAACATTCTTAATAAAATACACATTTCTATCGAAAAATTCTCAGTCAGCACCCCTGCGAGGACATCAAAAGGACCCTCAGTTGACATAGGGTGGCCCTCTCTTCCATCTCCTCTCGTCCTTTCCCTATCTCCGCTCTTCTCGCAGATCGTTCTCAAAAATCGTCCCAAAAATTGTCCTTAAAGCGATACCCCGATTCCCACTTACAAATATGTAGTCAATATTTGTTGAGTCTCTACTCGAACAAACTCGAAGAGACTCAACTCTCACCCGCTGGAGTCTCAAGTCCAGTGTCTACAAGTATTTATTCAAAAAAAGTAACGCCCAAATGCAGAAAGACTGATTTAATCAAATAGTGATTACGCAATATTCAATATTAAATTCTTGCACTACTCATTTAATCTTTCGGGTAACAATTAGTGAACGTTTAATGACCAGTTTTAAAAAATGCTGATGGATAAAACGGATAAACAATTAATTGTTATTTGTCATTTAAACTATCCTAAGTAGTTTGTTTAAAGACATTGATTAAACTAACTTCTTTTGTGAACTTTAAAATGTTTAATTAACTCAAAAGCACAACAAAAAGCCTGCGTGCCGTTCTAGACCAATGTACAATATTTTTCGTTGCTGAATCTCTTAAAAACCAGATAAGAGCATTCAAATATGTGAGAATTTAAATTAATTAGTCAAAGTGAAGAGAGCAGTGTAAATTTACTAATAAACTGTACAATACATAAACTATAACTTACGAACACTCCCATAAGCAAATTATATAAATTAAAAGTGTGATCACATATAAAGTGCTTTTTACAACCTACGTGGCGATTACGACAGATAAACGTTTACTAATTAACATTTCAGAAACTAAATGCGAGAAGTCAAACAGGTACATATTATTACTACTTGCAATTTCAATGAACTTTCATTTTATATAATTTTGATAAAACCAAGTTGAGATCAGGTAAGTAAATATGCATGATAAAATAATGTTTTGTGTGAGTGTATGTATATATTTCATGGCGTATTTAAAACGAAATTCGAGATGAATGATAAAAATGGTCACTATTTTAAATTGGTTCAGTAAAATCGCACTCATCTCTTTTTTATATTTTATTTCATGTCATCTTGGAAACGGTTTAAACGGCCGTAAACGGTGCCAGATGCTATCTGTACATTCCTCTGGAGAAAGAATTTTATGTTTCAGTACTAAATTTTGAATGTCGCTCCTCGGTACATCGCAGTAAGGAGCGGTCTTACAACCTTTTACTCTTCATAAAATAATTTGAACTTTGAAAAAGTCACTCTATTACCAAAGCACTTAAAAAGATTCATGAATCGGAGACCAAAGATCAGCTGATACGCTATTTATACATCGTTCAATTGATTTGAAAGAGTCTCTTCAAATACGGCATATCCTACTATTTTTCAATGTTTCCATACAAACAAGAAAATATAAAATTTGTAATAAACTCATTAAATAATATTTAAATATGTTTCCAATAATATAAAGCTAGAATCTTTCATAAAAAAGTAATAATACTACTTTATTTTAATTAACCGCGCATTTAAATGGTAAAAAATAATCATCATGCACGTTTCTAATTCCTACAATCTATGTTTTTCTTATTTGCCTTTAAATTAAACGAAATACTCGGTAATGCTCGAATGTAGGCCCCCGAGGCCAGGACAGGCCCGCCATCAGCAGATATGGCCCGCGTTTTATGAAAACTTTTCCGTACCAGGGCCGCACTCGTGCCAAGAAACTATGATTAATTATTGCACTTTTGCAAGAAACTTTTGCGAGAGTTGCAATTTTTCATGGCGCCGCGTCCAAGAGATACGGTCTTTAAATAGACGCCCATTTGTTTCGGCCATTAAATTATCCCCGAGATTAATTTTCGCTTTCGGATATTAATGCACCTGGGATCATTACAATATTTCAAAGTGACATTGAATAAGGCCGTTTCCGAGCACAGCTTTGCAACATCGAGGGTTTATTCATATTAATCATTTGAAATTAATTAATTTCGCAATAATTTTGTACGGGGTCCATGATTTCGTACCCAGGTTTGGACTGGACGACAACTCTTAGTGGTTGTGATTATATTATATATATAAATATTATATAGTTGTGATAATCGACAGTCGCAACTGAAAACTGGTGCTGACATCCGATTAATATAGTACATATAATAAATCATTTATAAATTATAAAAGAAAATAATTTATTTTGTATAATTCATAGCCATCTCGTATATACATATTATAAAACATATCAATTGTCTATACGGTATTGTGTGAATGAATATTCACGCCGAAAGCGTTTATTGAACTTTTTAAACAAGTTTCATTTATTTGCAGAAACTGCGTTGTATGTAAATTTATTAAATTACAGTTCGGAAAATTAACATAAAGTTAAACATTAAGTTTGCGAAATACACCGCTTTGACTAGACCGAATAAGTAAAATGTAAACAAGTTTTTAATTAAATTGACTTTATTCACGAGAAGTTGTCCTATATTTATCACCATAACCCGCAAATAATGTTCAATATTTCACGTAAATTATAATATTTGACAGTTTTGTTTAAGATTGTTGATAAGTTTTCGAAATATTTATAACTTTTTCATTAAAATGGTTCAACAAAAACGCATAAACCTATTCAAAATTGAACAACATATTACCCGGCCCGGATTCAAACATGGGTCCGTTATCAGTACACGCGTATGCTTTATAATTAAGCCTCGTGGCGATTAATTCAATACAAACTTACGAACAAAATAAAAACCAGGAGTAGCAGAAAACTCTGCGGTGGTAAACTAATTTGAAGCGAATTCGACATTAAACGACGGAAACATTAATAAAACTTTTCAACTCAAACAAAAATAAACTCTGGTGTTTCGGTGTATTTTACAGAAGACCATTCTCTAATTAACATACTTTGGGACGCTATCCGGAGCGGGACCCGCGGGGAGGCGCCTCCCCGGGAACTTCCCACGACAGACGGCGTCGGGGAAGAAGCGCAAATACCCCCAACGAACGGGGACACGCCCCGAGACGGGGACCCCGATCCGTCCACCGGCACTCATGACGGACGGTCCCCGGTTCCTTCGGATCGCTCTATCTGGATTAAAATACCGAGTTTAATATCGCAATGTGACTCCGTTTGCAGCCGGCTTTGTCTGATCTTCCAGTGACGCTCTTTGCCTTGTCGATCTCGCGACTTGTTGGGAATTCGATTCCTGAAACATCTGCGCTTCGCCGCCGCCGGATATGCTATACAACGCCATCTTCGATATTTTACTACATTTAATTTAATCTAGTAAAATACGAACTAAAAATAATCTTTAATTAAATTACTTAGTAATAGTACAATAGTTGACAGACAAAGATATATTGTGAATAAAACACGCGCATTAATACCTTTATATAAAACACTGCAATAACAAAGCATTTATTTGACATTGATAAGAAAATTTATTAAATTAATATCAATATGGTTTTCTCAATCAAATAATATTGATAAATGAAAAGTTTGTCTTAACAAGTCATAAACACTAGATCTGGAAATAAAATTCTAAAACGAGACGGCCTCCTTTTCACTCATCGACGCGGTGGGTTAGTAAAAGTTTTGAAAGCATTGCTGTATTAGAAAATTATAATGAAGGAGATCCCAGAGACGCGAATATAATAACAGTTTTGGTAATTCAGTTACTCCTTAATGTAATTTGTTAAATAAATGCCTGTTGAGGCAAGTTACAGAAGATTATTTCCAGACCGTTTCACGGCAGAACTGCCCGGGGCGTTCCGCGTCCATTACGCCCTGAAAGTCGGCCTCCTGAAACGCAGCCTCCCCGCCCCCGTGCATAACGTGTTGAGAAAACACTGAAAATTCGCAAACGAACTCGCGGCCGAGGCGGCTGCAGGTTATGTAATGAATTATTTAAATAAGAAATGCAGGCGGCGGCGGGGAACGCCTCCGCCATGGCCTCCTCGCGGTTTACTGCAAATAAAAACAGCTTGCCGCGGGTAGACTTGCGGAATTTGCGATCATAATAAAAATGAAAATCCAATTCGGAAGATGACACGGCGTTAGGATGGGGCTAGGAATTGCACCGAGAGTGGGGTCTGAGAAAAGGGAAATGTGCGCTTTGTTTACTGTACTTCTTGTTTTATTAGAAGGAAAGAGAAGGGGTTGTCTTTGTTTTGAATGTTTACACGCACGAATGTAATATCAGATATACTCTTTGGTATTTTTATATATTATTGATGTTAGCTTAATGAAAAAAAGGACAACAACTTTAAAAATTGTTTTTACTCTTGTTTAATATTCTTAAATAAATTCTATAAAAAATGATTAACTTGTCTTAAAATAGATATGTTCCTACCGTTTGGAGTATTTTGCTGAATTATTTTTTTTTAATAACTTTAAAGCATTGAAACGAAAATAAGGAGTTGAACCTGCTTGTACTATATTTTAAGTGTAAATTTTAAAAAAATATGAAATATATTATATCAGGAGTTTTAACTTTTTAAAAATATTTTACTATGATATAAGCTTGAGCGTCATTCACTCAAACCCGTCGCGGGCAGCGGCGCGTCACGCACGAAGCGAATAAACACGTACAAATAAGCGCAAATACCAATTATTTTTAAAATAACGAACGCAAACCGCAAAATTTAAGCCTAAGCAAGCTCATTTCTGGTAAATTTATTCCACGGCGGAGCAAATAAGCCTTTTTCTGGGGACACGACACACGGGAAGAAAATAACACGTAAACAAAAATCAGGCCGTCCCGGCTAAACTGGGAAACAAACACGGCGAGCCAGCCGGCGGCGTGATTGCGTTACGGAAGGACCGACGAGTGTACGGGCCTGGGTGCTGGGCGCCAGGAGCTTTTTTTAAAATACTATACTGGATATACATTACAATAGAGATTTAACACTGAAATATCGCTATAGATACAACAACTGATATGTCGTCTCAGTTCTTCTGTATGGTGTTGAATCTTGGACACTCAAGACAACTACTATGCAAATAATTGAGGCGGCAGAAATGTTGCCGTATATGAGATCCTTAAGATACCATGGGTTGACCGCGTCACAAATGAGAGAGTCTTGCACATAATGCGCAAAGAAAGAGACGTAAGGTAAAGAAGCGTAAGATTTCGTGAGTGAGTATAGCATCCTACAGCTGATTGTCACATGAAAAATTGATTTCTCTTAGCGCAATGCTCAAATAAAAGTTTCACTTGCTTAGTAAAAAAAAAATTATTTAATATTTGAAGCATGTGTGTTTTTTTATAATATGGCATTGATAAATGCTTTGTTTGTTTTTCAGGGGAAGTAGTTTGAAAACTCAAACGAAGTTTTTTCTTCTAAATATATAGCGAAAATAAATATTTTCTTACTTCAAAATCAATAACTAAAAACTCGTCTGATTTTCAAACCCATCATTTAAGTATCATACTAAGGATTTTTAAAATTATATCGAAATGATTACAATGGCTATTGAGTTTCGTCGGCACCAAATGCACAGTGGGACACCGTCACTGTCTACGCGGACAAAAATTACTATTCCCTCTGTTTCCCGGCGATTCAGCCGACCGACCCGCTCTGCTCACCTGGAGACCCCGCAGGTAATACCGCACCTCTGAGGCTATCGTGTTATCCTCCTTCGTGCTAAGGCTGCCTGATATGTCAGACACGTATGCACGAATGTGATAGCCTTGCTTGGTAATTGGGAATCGTTTTCGCTAAGAAGACACTTTACAAACTCCTACTGTTTTCTTCAAACCTGTGAATGATGTAAACAGCAAAGGTTTCTTATTCTAACATCTAAGTTATTGTAACAGAACTGCTGATAGTTGGCTAGTAAGTGAAAATTATTTTCCCCAAAATGATAAACATATCACCACTGTTATAAGACTGCCTTATATTTTAGGTACATTTAAACGAATTTCATAGTCTTGCTGGTAATTTGGTAATAATTCGTTTATTTAATCCGATTTTTTTTTGAAATCGTAAATAATGTAAACAGAAAAAAAACTTTTTTATTTCAGCATCTAAGAATTGCTGATAGTTAGTAATTTAATTTTATAAGGTAACATTTAACAAGTTTTAATTACGTTTATAATATTCATTTTATAATATAAGTCACAAAACCGACTGATAGAACTTTTTTAATACGTGGGTTTTCCTTTAAAAAAAGCAAACCCCATTTGTTACACGTCAAAAGCACATTACTTATTGTAAATCTTAGAGAAACTTGTCCTAGATATTTACATTATGATGTGATTCGGTGAGGCTTTTCTGTACCTAGTACCTAGTACCTTTGGCATGATAGTTAAATAATGAGTTAAAAAATTCAACTTGTTATGAATTAAAAAATATTTGTCTTCTGTGCTAAAAACCATTAACCGGTTCATTTTTTAAAGTTTAATTAACTTCAAACAATATAGGTTTCAATTTAAAAGGTTTTACATAGACTTCTACATTATTTTCGAACAGTATTTTATTTTCATAAATATATGCTATCTCAAACTTTAAAGAAGAATAATTTACATAAAACCTTGTCAGGTACAGGTGTACTTTGTTTTTTTTATGTATACAGCTATTAAAATGCCGGAGTCACATTTTTGACGGAAAGCACTTATAATATTTTTATTTATACAACGTTTAAGTGATGTTCTTAGTTCTTATTTACTAACGAGACTAGTTTTCCATGATTCGCATCTAGCATGTTAGTAAAACTACTTGCGTAACTAAACAAAAAGTTTGAACATCACTAAATATTGATTTAAACAAAAATATCACAACTATACCACGCAAAAATTTCAGCCATGAAACCCGAATTTTTCGTATATAACATGTGCAAAAGGCTTTATATGTATAACGTGGTACATTAAGTACACTAGCTACTTTTCCACTTTCCAGTCATAAATATTTAAATTGAACAAATTTAATTAAAAGCCTCGATTACACTAACCACTTCCTGTTCCAGATTTTTCCCATAGGTTGCAATAACAAATTACCCGGCGATGTAACTAACAGCGTGGTATTATTTACCCCATAATGTCTGCAGTCACGGAGGAACTCCAATTTTAGCCCCGCCGTAATACACACTGTATAATATCGCTCGAAATTACTTAGATTATGCCACAGCATGGCTGGATTCGGCTATGAAACTAGCTTAAGAGTACAACCGAACTGACCGCCGACTAAGACAGAACGGTAATACAGTAGCGAGCGTTTGAATCAGAACGATCAACTGCATTAGGTAGATTTATGTTTGTTAAGGTTATTTTATATTTTAATTACAGTAAAAAAAAATTAAATACATTGAAATTATTAAAAAGTATTATCTTGTTGAGGGACAAGGCATTTGAATGGTGAAGATCCATTATTATTATTATAAATAGTAACTTTGTATTTTTGTCTTCACTTTTGAGTTTATTGAAATTATTTGCATAACTAGTTTCGACCCAATGACCGGGTCATCATCAGATGCATGACTAGTTTAGTCAGTTAAGTCATGCATCTGATGATGACCCAGTCATTGAGTCGAAACTAGTTATGCAAATAATTTCAAAAAACTCAAAAGTGAAGACAAAAATACAAAATTACTATTTATAATTATAAAAAATATTAATTTCAAAAATTTAAATATTTTTTTATGTACTTAATTAATAATATCAACGCAGTATTTTATTTAAATATATTATGTGTGAATTTAATAAATAATAACGATGTATTTTTTTTGTAAATTCGTTATTTCGTAATTTCGATCATAATCAAACAATAGTTACAGTTATGCATTTTTTTTTAATTGATTAACAATGAATACACAATAACAGAGACTCACGCTATCATAGATTTTTCTTGACGCTCAAATTTCATTAATATTATATAAAATATTTAGCATGAAACGACGAAAAAGATCCTAAAAAACGTTTTTTGGAACAATTCTCGTATTCAACAGCATTCTTCATATTTCAAGTTCAGAGTTACAACTTTTTCGACCAACTTAACCCTCCGACCGTTACGCGTAATTTTAATACCGGTGTACTTAAAAATATTATAAAAACAATCGTAAAAAAAAATTCTAAATTCGGTTAGCTCGATAAAATTCGATATATATATGTAATATCAGCACCCTTAATCACTAATATCCATCTAAATGTTGAAAGCTCCATCCTCGCAGCAGCTTATAAGCACGTTTATCTTAACTAAGCGCCGGGCGCCGCGATGCTTCTGAAATCTGAAGGCTGCGAGGCCTGCGGGGGAAGTTCGCACTGGCCAGAAAGTTACTTGAAACTATGCCAGCGTATAAATTCCGGCTTTCACGGGGTGATGGATGAAAAGAAAGCCACGACCCTGACTATCTGGACCGCCGGGCTGTGTCATTTGCGAGACTTTTGAGAATGTGCCATGAGTGCTAGCATCTTGAAGGGCAGGTCCAAAAGATTTTTCTTAGAGTTATTTTTACTGAGTACCATAGACGACGAATACACGTAAAATTTAAAAATTATTTAAAAATATATATCTGTTTGATAATACCAACGTGAAAGTTTGGTGAAACCGGTCACAAATAAAAACGAACATGTGGAAAATCACTCAAGTATTTTACTCAAAAATATTAAAGATATATATATTATGATAATACTTCACTATAACACCTGCTTAATGACCAGCAGTAAAAATATAGCTTTAAAATAAAAACAATTTCTAAACGCCTTTTTACTATACTATATAAATTTGTCTCACGTATCAAACACTAAATAATATTTTTGTTTTGTTTATTTTTTTATTTAATTACATCTATAAAATATGTGTACTTATTAATTGAATGCAGTTTTAGACTATTATATGTACAACGGACAACTAAATTCACTGTCTTCAAAAGAGGCACACACAAAACACTTACATGATATACTCGTATGTGCCAAAAATGAAGCCGTATTCTCATAATTATCATTTTTTTAAATCTTTGAATAAAAATTTTTAGTCGTAAAATATAATAAAAACGAGCGTTACAAATAAAGTTTTATAGCAAGGTCAATAAATATATATTAATAAGCAAGGTCAATATATCAAAATTGCGTAGTACTACTGTACTATATAAAAAAGCAATAACTCACTTTTTTAAATTTCAAGTAAAAACTTACAAAGGATAATTAAATACATATCATCTCATTTATAAAATTAGATTCTGTTTAGTATTTTTTTATGGTGTGTAAGAAAATGTAAAGTTTATTTACTATTAAACATTTATTAGCATTTTTTTCATTTTAAATTGAGCAACCTATACTCTTGGGATAACAAAAAAGTTATGTTTATTAAAATAAATAACATCTTAAAAATTATAAGCCTAGAGGGAATTTAATTAAATTTAAGTATCGCTAAGTAGTTGAAAAGGTATTATAAAAAAATATTAATACAAATTTTCATTAACGCTGTTTAATATGGTTTAATCTATGACAGCAGTTTTGATGCTATATAGTTTTTCAACAAATTGCTACAGTGAAGATAAACTCTTAACTACGCTTCTAACTTAATCGAATATTGCACAAAACAATCAGGTTTCGAACACTAGCCTCGGATATCGGTATTGGAAACACCAGGGGGCACAACTTCCTGCAATTTGATAAGCCATCAGAAGCTGGGAGTCAATGGCGACTCCAGTTCCCTTTGTGGAGAGCCTTCAGCGCGGCCGCAGCTCCTCCGCAGGAGTCTTCGTTATAACTTCCCGGCATGAAGAGCGCCCGAGCCTGCACCCCTAGCAAGGCGGGGGTGAAATCCATTGAACGTTGGATTGGTGCGGGAGTTCAGCAGGATTCTTGGAATTTTGAGAACTAGTGTTAATTTGTTATTAATTAACAATCCAGCAGGTCTAACTTACCGAGTTGTGACGATGCGATTTAACCGCGTGTTGCTTACAAAAGCAGTACATGGCAAATTTTAATTTAAAAAAATTATATCATTTTACTGGTAAGAAATTCGTGGAATTCAATTTCAATATTTTTGTGTAAAATACTTGAGTGATTTTCCACATGATCGTTTTTATTTGTGACCGGTTTCGCCAACCTTTCACGTTGGCATTATCAGAGAGAGAACATTATTACTCTGTTTGATAATGCCAACGTGAAAGGTTGTGCGAAACCGGTCACAAATAAAAACGAACAGGTGGAAAATCAATCAAGTATTTTACTCAAAAATATCATTTTATTGGGACATTATGATAAAAATACGACAAACACAAGTAACTCAATATATATAAAATATTACGAAAACGATGAAAGTGGTTTTTGGGTGAGTTTCCGAACGACAACCTTTAATATACCTTGAATAGCTGAATTTTTTTAAACATTATAAATTGATATATAAAATATCAATATCAAAACTTTCTACGTCATATTTTTGACAACGCGGCTGATTTTACAAGATATTTTTTTTTTCAAAAATTGTAATTATACTACGTGCACCTTATATACAAACTTCACATCAAATGCGTTGTTTTACAAATCGTCTTAAACCAAACTAAAACAGACGTAAGCCTATTAAAATCAGTTTTGGACTAACCGTCTGGACGGAGATCGAACCAGGGACTCCGCAGAGCCGCTATGTATATATATATATATATATATATATATATATATATATATATATATATATATATATATATATACTTATATATTATTTTTTTCAAAACTATATTTGTGTTGTATTTAATTTAAATCAATAAAAGTATTAATAATAGAAAGAATATTGATTCCAGTATGCTATTTTCGTATACAGCAGTTAAAATATAAACACAATAACAATATTTATTTTGGTATGAAACAATAAATTCATTTATATAGTCATAAAAAAATAATTTGATCAGAGGTTTTAAAAACGATGAAAAAATAACAATTTTGTTGCATTTTCAGATTAATACAAAGCTTTGGAAAAAAGCCGTGGCCATTTTAAAAGATAGATTTATAAACTCGATTAATAAGTGACCTATTTCATGATTGGTTTGTATGAAACAAACATTAGAATTAAATGTAAATTACTAGTAAATATGTTTTATTTAAATATCTATAAAGGATTTGAATGAATAAAAATATGAATATGTTTTACAGGTAATCATTTTTTTCGTTTTTAAATAAGTGAAAAGAGTTATTTGAAAAATATAAAATAAACTTTATACTCAATTTTTTAGAGTAATTTTTATTCTAGCATTTTCAGTGTGCTGGAATTTTTTTTAAAATTTCAATTTTTTTATGGATTCAAATAAATATTTTGTTTGGCTTTGCTCTGCCGAGGTGTAAATAGGCTAAAGTAATCTCTAGGGGCGCACACTCTCCCTGCAGCCCTGTCGCCGCAATTAATTAGTCTATTCTTGATTAATTGGCCGTCCCGCCTCTTCGGGGGCTGGCGATACAAGCTGAGCATCCGTCACACCCCTGACGAAATCATATTGCTATTATCCAAATGACTCATCAGCCAAGAGGGATGAAAACTATTAATTCAACAATATTGCGATGTGTTGCGGTGCGACCGACAGAGCCGCTTCCCTGAAGCGTCTGAAACATACTGAAATTATTCCAGTACAATGTCTTTGATTAAAATCTTATGTAAACTTGCTCGTTATGCGAAAACTCGCAAATTAAACAAATAATTATTTAAACTCACAAAAATAATGGATAGAACTTGAAAACATTCACACGTAGAAATAAGGATCTATTCCGCAAAAAATAGTTGTTTCATTTACGTAAAAAACCTTGAACCACATGATGTAACCAAAACAAATAGATGATTTTTTAAATGTGCCATGGCTGGTCGTAAGCTTGATTTATTAAACAAACAAAAAAATATATACATAATAACCGTTAAAAGGGATGGTTTGAATATATCCTATTATTTATAATATTCGTAAATGCACCGCTCACGTAAAAGCTGACAGAAACAATGAGTGCTCAATGCTGAATTCAGATTTATTGAAAATTCAATTATTGCCTTTGAACGTAAATACATTTCCCGTATTTTTTTTTAATTTGATATTTTCAATTGTACTTCTTTTCGGGTAATATATCATGTTTTGACGTAGACCGAAAGTCCACGAAACAGATTTCGGCATCATAGACCATAATTCCGGTTATTAATGAAATATCTGGCATTTCATTCGGTCGGCCGTTGTCGCCGGAGGGGGTGGCGGTCGGCCGGGAAACAATCAGCTGGCAGGTGACCGGAAATGGACTTTTTCAATTCGGCGCGGGGAAAACAAAACAATATTTGTTTAAGGCTCTTTTTTGGTTCGACGGCCGCTCACTTTGTAACTGCCCGCCCGCGCTTTGGGCTTACTTTATTTTTCGGCTCTATTCGGGCGCGCTCGGAGCTTGTCTGCTCGGCCAGCTGAGTAACCTAGATAATAAAACATTTTCAGGAGTAAAACAATTACACCGGAAAAAATATTGAAAATATAAATTATAATAATACAATCGGTGTACCTGTATATGACACTGATTCGTATGTGTGATTGAAAGCAACATATAAAAATCTAATTTTAAAAAAAATTATGTTTTGCCATTAATATAATGAATTTAGAGATTATTATACATTCAGACTTCTTCAGTATTTTTCTAGCAAAAGCAAGATTTCTTTCTATCCTCGTATGACTGAGTAGCATTATCCCACACTCGCACACCTTGCTTCAAGGATGAAATAGAAACGCTTTGAAGATAGGACACCGGCTACGAAAAGCTATGGTCTCGTATTCAATTTCCGTTGATGGACGATTGATCGATTCGATTTTTTTCTATGAGCTTTATCGTCGCTCTTAGCAAAATAAAAAAAAAAACTGCGAATGCTTAAAACATTTTGATTATATTTATTTTTTTATATTAACAAGACTCGCATTGCTCATTTTTTCAGAATGTTTTTATTGCAAAACAATTTGACCTCCCAACTAAGTGATAACTTAAATATTTTAATTTATTTTCACAGTAATCTTCTTGAAACTTTCAAAACATTTCTTATATCATCAAAAAGAGACTCAATTTTTAATATCAGCGATAATAGAGTCACGTTGTTATTTCTTGTTAGGCATACAAGCAAACTTACCAAAAATACTTTTAGCAAGTTCGCAAAGTTTGCGTCAGCTTACCTGTAACAAAGAAGAAAAAAATCCATTAAAATTTACAACGGAACATTCATTCGCACGAGAAATATCCATTTTCAATTATTAAAAAAAAAAAAAAAAAAAAAAAACAACAGAAAATTTTAAACATTTCTGCGATACCAAAAAAAGTCAGGATCGAATTGAAAGTATAGCGGGGCGTGTTTTTCTTTGTTTTTTTTTTTTTTTTGTGTTTTTGTTTCGGGTTTGGCGTCCGCCCGTCTCCGGCCGGACGCCCTCCCGGCGTTCAATCTCCGGTGCAGGGCCGGACCGCCGTATGAATATTTATCGCCGCGCCAGGCCCGCCGCAGTAATTTGATTAAGGCGAGGCGAAACAGCGGGGCGAAAGAAAAGATTGAAGCAAAAAAAAAATATTTTTATTGCTTTAATCAAGCTACTGCTAATCAATGCTTAATTGTGAGACGAAAAAGCTTGCAAACCCAATCGATTCGAATTCAGGTTGGCTTTGAATATCTGATTTCGAAACGCTGATGTTTATGAAATTGCTTGTAAAAGTGCAATAAAAATAATAAACACTATATGTGTGTCTTTTTGTGTACTACATCATCAGATAATATTTTAACAAATGAATAATAAAACATATTAATAAGTTTGAAGTCTCAAATCAATAACGAGCCGCAGTGGTCTAAAATATCACAGCGCATTAATTTTAAGTGTAGGTTTTAGCCCCAATATATTTCACATTAGTTCATACATAGAAGATTTGATGATTTTTTGTGTGGGATTTGAAACCACATCCCCAGGCTTACATGGCCGGTGTACTGACCATTACTTGAAAATCATCTTTTATGTGTGACCTAATGTGCCTAATTATATAAGTAAATATTATAAACCTGAAAGAAGGTAATAAATACGCATTTGATTGACGTTCAATCCAAAAATAGATACCCAATATATTTCTAAAGATTAAAGCTTTCTAAATTATAAATGTCACATTTTTTTATTTTTGAAAACAGTTAGAATAAATCCTGAAAAAGTGGCATTTAATTGTGTGCGTACTTAACAAGCATACTTTTATATATTCTCCAAAGTGTAAGTAATAACTTTATAGCTTTTCCTTGGAATAAAGACAAGAGGGATTAATGCCTCAGCGAGGAGGTCGCCATTTAGCTCCGTTCGTATTTTATTTTCAGCAGCTTTATAATTCGGTAATAAAATAATCAGGTTCATTGAAACGAGAGAAACTCGGCGGAGTGCGCGATTCTGGAAACCCTTGATGGAGCGGACAATCGAAGCGCGCGGCCGCGTTACGCCCGAAACAACCAATTCTTGCGCAGTATCTAAATCGATATCTAATATAACTAGTTACTGGATAAATGCTTAAATAGCTTTCGATGATTTGTTTTCTTGGGTGTTGAGCTGCTTGAAGATTTCTGCCCTCCAACGTTTTGGAGCAACTCAACATCCAAGAAACCGAACCAACTAATAACATCAACTGCATAAACATACGATCATACTTAGAGAGCATATATCTTTACTGAAATCAGGCATAATTTAAAAAATTAAAGAATCATTAAAAGCAAGTATAAGATGCAATACTAGCGATGAAATAATATTTATTTAAAATTCCCGTCACACTCTCCGGGCCCGGCGTTTGTTCATAAGAGCTCGCGAATGTTTTCCGGCCTTTGTTTCACCCGGGCTATATTTTTTGTTGTTGTTTTATGGAGTCGGCGAGTTGCGATGATATGGCCGTATGCTGAATTCGTAAGGAATTCCCATTTTCTGAGATATTGCAAGAGAATTCATTTCGGCATTACGGTACAAAACGCATAAACGAAACTTTATGTCTCGCAGAGAATATTAATCTTCGCAAAAAGTCTGCGTAAATTATTGAAAAATGAAATGTGCGAGTAGCTTAGCTCAGAAAACGCGAGTTTTTTTTTTGTTAGTATGAGCTGCCTAAACGTATTGCTACACAACCGACAATAAAACGATACAACCGGCTTTAAACACTGAGGCACAACTTACAACCGAACATTACTATTTTGTGTTGTTTATTTAATCAAAACCATATGGCAAAGCCATAAGAAAGACCATAAAAAAAACCCAAGTTAGGAAACTACTATTAGTTAATCACCGATCGGTTTTCTGTTGTATTTAGCATATACAAACTAAATACAAAAAAATAAAGAGAATCTAAAAAAATTGTTGAACATGACAAATATAATTCTTAGTATGAGTTAAATTTTATGAAATTTTCATTTTTTTTAAATATGTTTAAACTTTTTTTACATAAAAATGTATGTTTAAGAATATCAGAAAACCCATGAGTGTATTTGATTTCTTCATATACAAATTTTCGTGGAAATCACTTCCCATGGCTTAGCAAGCAGATCCCGCTTCAGACTAGAGTTTCTGTTTTGCTTCGTGCTCATCAAAGACTCGGCACAGGAAACGGAAACACAGAAGTATAGTTAATTTTGAATAAGGCATGATGTGCGGAAGTCAACACTCCTCAGTTGCTCGAGCGACACGGCTTCTCTGCCACGTGACGGCACGCGTGGGCTCACTACAGAGCTACATGATACCTCGAATTTACGTGTGAAATATTTAATAACTTCAAATATTTACGATCCCGAAATTCAGGAAGAAGATATATAATGTAGAATAATAGAGAAGGTGAAACTGAAAATGGAAATATTCAAAGAAAAGCTAGGTAAGATATCAAAACTACGATATCGCACAGTAAATAACTAAACATTTTTTAGCAAAATATTTAATAAAAGAATTGTTTATTTAGAAATCGTATTTGCTTTGCTTTCGTAATATTGTTAGAAAATCTACGAATACATCTATTGAACACTGTATGTAGTAAAAAATATTCAATCACAAAAATATGGGCGTAGCATTCATTTCGTCACAAGGACCTATTTCATATATATATAGAAAAGTCCTCGGAAGCTCCCGAGTACTTTCTTATAATCAAATCATCGTCGGTGAGTTACTCGCCAGGCAGAATAATCTTATATATAAATACATCTTTACTATTTGTCATTCGGAGACGTATCGGGTCGGACCTATTTGTCTCTGGTATATAAAAATCGAGATGCTCCTCGGTTAGGGACGCGCGAAGCAGTATAATATCTTGGCAGGGATTTGTTATATCTCCTACCCGCGGCGCTGCCCTAAATAAGTATTTATGGGACAAAAACAAAACAGACGAGAGGACCGCGGGAGCCGAGGGTGGGGGTGGGATCCAAGATGGCGGGAAATGTATGTGATGCGTTTTGAATTGTGCCTTTTAATCCGGAGCCGAAGAAAACAAACAGATTTGTTAAATTGAGATATATTTTTATAGAAATTTGGCACTAGGTTTTTTTCACTCTGCGTTATTTATCGATGTTATTTCTTTCAAAAAAATATTTTTCCCAATACGCGTTGAGAATTCACAATTGCTTTTTAGATTTAAAATCATACTTAAAAGCTTAGGTTTTATATTTTAAAAGATTTTTACTAAGCACGTATTGTGTAGCAGTAGATTAAGAAAAGAGTATTTCCGTAGGGTATTTTGTATTGCTTATTGATACATATTTAAAAAGGGTTTTGGGAAAATATTTCAGCCTATGACGTCAGAGCACAGCCGATGACCTTCCATGAATAAAAAACGTTACCCTTTTCAGGGTTGCAGTCTTAGGCAGAAGGGATATTCAGCTACCCTCATCACCGTAAAAGCAATCGTCCCCCGCATTATCGAGCAAGGCAAAGACAATCATTTCCCCGTGTACATTGGGCTGACAATAGCTTAGCGCGCATTCTTTATGAAGGTCCGATTTACCATAATTTGTAGAGGCAGATCATGGTATTAGGGATTTTGTTTTGTAAGCATATTATCTTCACCACAAAGAACGGGTGTAAATAAACACAGAGGGATTTTTTATTGAATTCCTCCGTACTCAAATACGTGCTTTCATAACAAATATATATATTAGCAAAATTAATCAAAAAGAGATTCAGGAGTATAAAAAATTTAAATGTTAGATATAAAAAAAAACTGAACACATATCCTAAGTAGTGTAGGTAATAAGCTCCATAAATTTTATAACTCTTGCAAAAAATATTAAACTCTTATAAAAATCATTCATGTTAATTTTTGACATCAGGGAATATAAAATACTGTTTCATAATGATAAAGAATGTCTTATCATCAAATTGTGATACATTGGTTTCAAGACATTCTGTATAGTATAAATGCGAGGCATTCCGAGTGCAGATACAGGGTGGGTTCTCTCAACCTCAGGCGGGAAGTTTGTGTGGTGATCCTCAGTGTATCGCGTTTGGGGATGAACCAAGACAGCCTGTCTGCGAAGTTTGTCTATTTACCAGTTATCAAAGAAACTCCCGCCCCTGCATCTGTCTGCAGATCCTGATAACGAAATTTAATCTAAAAACAAATAATTAGAGGCTTACTAAGACATGGAGACACCATGTCCAGTGAGTTTTTAATTTATATATACGTAGGAGATTTAGATCTTCTGCAACAGTGACGAATATGATCGCAATCTTCTAGCCACTAGGCTTTCATATATGTTGTTAAAATATGTCTTTATCAAGCCTGTAGATGAAATTTGAAAAAAATAGTTTACTATCAGTTGTTAAGATTTCAATCCAAAGTTTGGCTTTCGTTGACTTATATAAGTGTTTTAACATGAATACTCTCGATGTGTCAAAATTGTCGAAATAATTATAATATTCAATTTTAAAAGATAAAAAAACCAAAGGTATACTATTAAATATATTAATTTTCGTTTGAGTTATCCTACAACTAAATAAAATAAATGACGTGAATCCTTTATATAACTTACTGTAATTTGTTTTATATGAGTAATAATTTTGTAAAAAACGATAACTCAAGAAAACGTTAAAATCTCAAAACATAAAGACAGAACAATTTATTTCTTGCAGTGGTATTCAACTGTTGGAAAAACGTACGCAGTCTAAAAAAATATTTTTAAATATTCTGGTTTCAAACAAATTGAAACTTCCGTCCACTATTTTTACCAAGAAACTAATATCAATTACAACTTATTTGAAAGGTTGACAGGTAATTCGTACAACATTTACGTATATTTTCAAATATAATATTTATAAATTGATTTTTATACTAAGAATTCACCTTAACAAAATATATTATTGATATTTCTGATTTCATAATTATAATTTTTTTTATAAAAATAATATCAATACCGTAATGACGTATGTGTTACCTAGTGAAGGAAAAAAAATTGCTTAATTCAATGGAAAAAAACGAATAGTGAATAAATATTTATTGTATAAATTTTTAAAATCAAATTATTGTTTTTGCTTAAATAGTTCATGATATTTATAGCATTTAAGTGGGTCATAAAAGAAACATTAAAGTCAACAATCGTCGGTTGGCTTTTCGACCAAAAAGCGCCGGTGCGGTTTAAAGAGTCTGGCATAAAAAAGAACCGTCACTCTCGTGTCTGTGACCCCTGGCCTGTGGCATTTCGTATTCCGAGTGCGGTCCTGTCGTACAAAACATGTCGCGTTAGCCAGGCCCGGACGGGGCAAAAAAGGCGCGGCGGCGTGGGAACCAAAAACATACCGAAAAATCGAATTAGATCCCCGCGACCGGGACACGCCGTTATTGGCCGTGTGATTTTTTTATTCGAATTTTATACATTGCAAATCGATAGTGTTGGGAAAATAAAAATATATGCACCGTGTAATGGTGACTTTTTATTATTCAAAGTTTTTTATTGCGCGAGCGATCGCGAGAAATATTTTTTTACTGGGATTTTATCGATACCTTTATGGTGCAACAATAGAGCTTTCCATTCAATTTTATTGATTTAAATATATATATATATATTAACTACCGCTAACCATCAGGATATCAGAAGCCTCCATATATATATTAGTCCCTGTGGATTCCTGAACCCTTTCAACCCTTTCTTTGTGGTTGTCTCGCATTACAGTACAGCACTCGATTCAGCAGTCGCCAGTCATAAACATGTAAAATACGTATTTACATTATAAAATCAGTCGCAACCAAAAAGCTAAGTAGCATCCTTGATCTCGAGGAATACAGGAGAAGCCCGTTTCGAATGGAATTATTTTAGTACCAAATAAAAATGTAATATTATTATCTGTGTAATTTCACGCAAGCGGATCACGTGACCGAAACAAGAGATCTCCCGGGGGATGAAAGAGGGGAAGGCTGCCGGGGCGGGACGGGGGCGCTCCAGATCCAATAATATGAAATACACATTGACTTATTCATAAGCAAGGAGGGAAGGCGCGAAATCGTTAAAAACGAATTGATCGAGTTGTTTTTTTGTATAAGGGCAACATCCACGCTCAGGGCAAAAGTTTTATTTTTTATTTAGCATCGAATTTCCTATGGTGACTACGGAGCTCATCAATATTTTATTCAAAGGTAAATTGAGGTAAATCAAATCTGATAAGACATATTTGACACAATCCGAATAATTTTACAAACTCTACATCTTACGAAACAATTCATTTTCAAATAAAACTTCATACAGATCAATACCTTCGAAAATCCACAAAAGTTTAGTTACAAATCATCAAAAAATTATAATATTCTATATAATGAAATAAGTAGCTTTTTATTTATATCTTCACATTGAGTTTATTTTATTATTTGCATTACTAGTTTCGACCTTATAACCAGGTCATCATCAGATGTACGACTTAAACTAGATAGTTTAATAGTTTAAGTCGTGCATCTGATGATGACCTGGTTATAAGGTCGAAACTAGTAATGCAAATAATAAAATAAACTCAATGTGAAGATATAAATAAAAAGCTACTTATTTCATTATATTAATGGATCTTCACCATGCAAATGCCTTGTCCCTCAACAACATTATAATATTCACTTCATATACATAATTATCGTAATATCTAAGCTTATTGACTTCTCATGTTTCATTTTTAAATATTTAAAATTTAAGTGTCACAATAATATGCATAATCAAACATGCTTATTTAATAACTGGCCAATCAGTGATATCCAATACTTCATACCCATACATACATTTACATGAAGCTTCTACAGGCATTCCGTATAATGAGCGACGTGACGTCACTCGTTACAGTCCAAACGCGGACAAGCAAAATCACAAAGCAAAATGCAGTAATGACACATTATGAATACGACGCCAGCCTACATGGTGATTCCCCTAAAATACCCGGGGTCAAATTCACCGGACAAAGGGGGTCTTTCTAAGTAGGAAAAACAATACGGGGTGGAGGGACCGATCCTTATTAGGGGCTAATTACTGGCCAGCAAAAAAGTAATGGCATCATCCTCCAACATTAAAGAGACAGGACCCGCTATTAAAAACGGTCACCAAAATACCTTTAAATCCCATGGATGATAATGACCCCATTACGTCTCGCAAAAGGGTTAAGAGGGATATTCGGGGAATTAATACAATTGATATGTCAACTTAAAAAAACGGCTTTAGTCCGGCGAAAGTATTCAACGGTCTGCCTGAAAGGCCGAATTTCCATAATTATGAAATGACTTTTTTATGTTAAACTTTTTTTTTAAGTTTCAATGAATGCTAAGCTCTTGCTTAAATGAAAATTTACGATCGCATTAAAATTTATACTTTTTAATAACAAATTCAAACAATTGATCTTACTTATAAGCTTATGTGTCTTCGTGTATTATCACTATCAAATTTTGTTTACATATAAAATAAACAACGCTACAAAATTTCTCCAAATAATTGTGCCAAGAAAAATGAAGAAGACATCAGTTTTTCATGTCTCAACTTTTGAATACATGCATGTATTTTGTTTTAACACTTTTATAGGTATTTATTTTTAAAATAACCTTATTTTGATTCAGATGGAAAAACAGTAGTATAAACAATACGGAGGTCAATTGCTAACCAATTGAGAAAATCACGTCAACACGTGATAGAATTTTGGGATCGTAATGTTCGTGTAGTGTCTAATTTATAAAAATAGAAAAATCTTACGTATTCCTAAAAAAAAATGTATTCACATTTAGAATAATAAAAAAAATCTATCTTAACTACAGTGAAAATTTTCAGATAATTGTTGATGCCATACGTTATAAGATACAAATTTACTTAAATCAACAGTTGTTGTCATCGATTCATGATGCATCAACATTTTCATACAATATTTGGGTGACGGCGTAAAGTTTTTTAAATACTACAAATAAAATATACTGATGATATTGTTACTTTGAAAGTTCAAGTGAACAAGTGTTTTTGTTTGAACAAATGATAATAAATGTTCATTTATATATTAAGTCCTTAAGATACTACAGAAAAATCATGAAATAATCTTTCTTGGTATACGTTCAAAGAATGGATGCATTGACACTTTTTCAAATTACCTCAACCGAAAGTAGTGAAAAACGAAATAAATTACATAAAAATACCTTTATTGTCATTCATTTCAAGACTTATAGATAATAAATCAATTCAATACCACCAATATTATAATGATGAAAGTAACTTTGTATTTTGTCTTCACATTGAGTTTATTTAAATTATTTGCATTACTAGTTTCGACCCGATACACTGGGTCATCATCAGATGCTTAACTAAACTAGCAAAATATAGAAATAACATATGCTTAAATACAACTAACAGGATACTGGTAACAACTGTTAAATACTGGTAAACTGCTTAAATAAACTCAATGTGAAGACAAAATACAAAGTTACTTTTATCATTATAATAATGGATCCTTACGAATCAAATTCCTTGTCCCTCAACAATAAATATACCATCAAATTTTATCGTTAAAAAAACATGGTCAAATAGATCGCAACATGATATATCATACTTTTTTTTTTATTTAGTACAACATTAGTATTCAATACACATTGTCCAATTTCAAACGATAGCCAAAACTACAATGTACAAAATAGTACAAAAAGCCAATTTTTACGCTCAAACAAGCGTCGTATTTCATATTGTGTAAAAAGCTTTCATGTAACGCGACGATACTCGGCGTATTCAAAAATATTTACGGCTCTGACAATTCGCTGTATTTCGACTTGAAATAACGATGCACCGCTGCAGCAGCCCAGCTGACTGTCACTTCTCGGGACATTTTAATCCCGCGGTATGGCAACTCTCCAACTGCAATGCGTGAAACCCCGCAGCTCAAGGCCTCGGTGAGGTGATATGATAATTGTGCTTAGTGTTAAAATAATACTTTAAATTGGTGAGCTTTAAATTTTTAATTTATTGCATACATGTTAGGTTGACACCTTCGACCATAGCGAGTTTCGCATGCAATAATGATGAAGTGTAAGGGAGAAGGTAATAATCGTCAAAAGTAATTTTATTCACTTTTATGCTACTGACTAATCGGGGATTTCACAAAATTTATATTTTAATATTTATTTATATAATAGTTAAATATGTACCAGCGTTATTTCGTCTCCGTTGAGTCAATTTCAGTCGCGTTTGTTCCTGTAATAAGAGTTTATATGCAGAAGTGACTGTTTAACGTTCAAGTTTAATAGTAGAAAATAAAAGCGGAGACTAAGTCCATATTATAATGACTATTTTTTGGATTGAACGTCAATCAGATGCGTATTTATTACCCACTACAGGTTAAGTATATTATTAATATTATGATTAGGCACATCAGTTCACACATAGAAGATGATTAAAGAAACTCTCAGAAAAATATCATCGTGATTTGTGTGGGATTTGAACCTACATCCCCTGGCTTACATGACTCGTAGATAAACGTTTTGTTTTATTTCGAAGAATCAAACTTTTACATTGTTTATATTATTTATCATAAAAAAATAATTAAAAATCAATATAACACTCTCATGTTACATTGTCTGCTTCTCGGACCAAGTTTGCTGGAAAAACTAGTTACTAGTTCAAAAAAACTGTTGAAGCTGATTAGAATAAAATGTTTTTAAATATTCCTTCTTTTTAACGTAGTCACACAAGTAGTTTATTAATAACATTAAGATAATGCGTATACCGAATCTCAACCAAGCGTGAAAATGTATATAATATATGGATATTTGATGTCTTTGAAGACATTCAAAATTGAAACAAATAGGCGAACTAAAATTCACATATTTCAATATTAATGTCATTTTGTTCCTGACGACATAGTATTTAAATAATTATGTCTCTGAAATTAGGATTTATTTGCTTCTTTCGCTCTCGAAAACACCCTCATACGACTTTATTCGAATAAAACATTCAAGCCTACATTTATACTAATTAGTATCGCATAATTATTACTTTGTTTTAAGTCTAGACTTTTAGGCATGTGATTATTTACACTAATTACAATTTTCTAATAATTTCAGGAGGTTATATTTTCTATTTAAATTTTATAAACAGATTTTACTAAATAACAGAAAGTATTACTGTTAGGAATATCAGATTAAAAAACATAGTGATTGATTGATTCGTAAAACCAGGCATTATTATATTATATCAAATAAAAATAATCTCGAATCTGTTAAAATTCAAAATAACTTTTTACGTCTGGTTTAGTGATTTAAAGTTTAGGTGTTATTATCAGGAGAGAAAATTTATGTGTTTAAACAAAAATAAGAGTTTCTTCGGTATTTTATGAGTTAATCAAGTTCATTTAAATAATCGTATAGATAATAAACCTATTTTGGTAAATGCGGATTTATGTACAAAAGTTTTTCCCAACTCATTTCTTTTAAATCAAAAATGTTTGGATAAAAATATTGATCATTATACTAGTCGTCTATGTGTGAAACGATTACCTAAATACATCGTGAATATTAAAAATAGTTTTTACAGTTTTTAATAGTGATATACTATTTAAGATTCAGCTATATTTACAAACAATTTAGACAAATTATTTTCAATAATTAAAAAAATCATCTACAGAGCAACAAATTTAGAACCTGAAAATAATACGTTAGGATCTCTCAGCCCTGGGTCAGCAAGAGCAAGTGTAGGACGAACTTTTTACTTAAGATGCGAACTTTATCTCCAAGCGGTAGAATATTTTTTGTACCCCGGAGCTTTGGGAACTAGAAAAAGTTAGGATTTTCCAAAATTGCTAGATAGAAATTTAAGTAAACGCCGGTTAGGGAGATCTTGTGGCTCAATCTGCGAAGGCATTTTATCTGGCTGAATAAAAGTAACATTTGAACGATGAAAACATAGATATTACTCAAATTGCTGAATACTGACGATTAAATACAATCAAGCTTTTTGTATACATGATGTGTGATTTAAGTAAACGACCTACGAATCAACAGAAAATGATAATTCACTAAAAAAAATTCAAATATACTTAACTATTAAAATTATCATATGGTACAGAGGATAAATATACTGTTCAAGCGAGTGATAATATATTTCTTGATCATAGTTATCTTTAAATAAATATTTTCGTATCCTGAAAATATGTTATAAACGTACATACCCGCTGAAAAAGATGAAAGAGGAAGATACAAAACGTTTAAATCTTCCACTATGCTGAAAATAGCTTCTCACTTAATTATTTGATAGCGAATCGCACGGTGAAGGCAGCCCAATAGACCTTCCGTATTTATAGCTTACAAAATTGTATATTACGTAGACCCCTTGCGATGCGGATTCTAATTATTCTCATAAAATAGATTATACGTATAAAACCAAGGGAAGGCCGCCCTCACGACCCTCTAGAGGTGCTCTTCGTTATGGAAGCACCAATATTAATTTCATTAATCGACACATTTAAATATCGCGAACTCAACACTATGGGAATGGTTCACAAACTCACCAGGAGCCCCCGAATTTCAACTCTGTCATTACATTCCTAACCTCGAATATATAAAATTGAACTACTCGATAGTCTATTTAAGCTTATACCAGAATCCAACCCAATATTTAAATGATCATAATGCCTATGTACTCGTCTGAAAATTTGAAACACAAAAACATTACACAAAGGCTCTCCCATAGTTATACTTTTAAAAAAAATCGTCGTTTGCTGCAACACTTTTATATATTTGTCTTTTATTCATTATAGCCTTTAATTAGTAGATTCATATATTTACTGCTTGTTAATGCTTATTGATACTTATAACACATTTATAAATAAATATACATCTAACATAAATATATAAATATTTGTTCGCAGACTTAAAAGCAATTGAACAGTACTCTTTTAATTTTATAGCTTATTAAAACAGTCTTAAAACATATTGTTTGCATAATATATTATTGCCAGGTTAGTTGTTGGAAAATTAAGTAGGAGCTTTCAATAGCATATTATTACAATTTAATCTCCATGGTTGAATCTGGAAGCTCGTGCATGACTTATGTCAATTTGGAATTCATGACTCCATACGATATTCATGTGTGGTTCAATATATGAACTAAAATATTCCATGGCTCGAGTGCGACGTATAGAATTTCATGTAAAGCGAATCACAATGTATTATCATAACGTAATGACTGATGTGTCCCGTGATCATTACCAACATACCAGGCTGATTACAAATTGCACGTGTACATGTATTGTTCGTTTTCGTATCTTATTTATTTCTCAAAGTCAAGTAAAATAAATACAAAACTCACAACCTTAAGGTGACCCCGATAATAACATTTATCATTAAGTGTACATTTCTTAAATACTGAAGTTACTACTGACTGATTTCTTAGATAATATAAATTATAAAAATAAACGACTTTTCTTTAAAATGTAAATAAATAAATATATAATAAGACGTAAGCTTAGACGAATATATATGAACCAAAATTATATAGAACTGTGCCGATGTTGTTAAAGAATCCCTTGATCAATATTGATAAATAACGTAAATAATGGAAAAAAAACCTATTTATAGCATAATATAATTATAATATTATATTAAATCTAATTAAAGAATCTTGCAGATCCAATGATTATTTCATGAGTCTAATAAAATCATCTGTTGAATTGAGGCTGCTTTTTTACGGAAAAGTTTTTTTAATTTGAATCTGGAGACAATCAAAATTCAAAAGAATTGTAAAACCCATAATTAATTTAATTTAAATAACCATGGATGTTAACTACTGGACCTCGAAACAATTTTAAAATTATCCTCATACATCAATTAATTACGAACACAGTATTCGAAGAATTTCTCAAAGCAATCGTAAACATATTTTCCTCATTTAACATAGTAATGCTTTGTGCTTTCATTATTTTTAATACAATAATAAATATGTTTAAATATACCGTTAAATTGAACACCATAATTCGAAGTGTTCTGTACGTATATTTTAATAAATATAGAGATTAAGGTTTACCCGAAATGGATAAAGGCGGACTTCTATCTTGCCAGGGTGATAAAGTCGAAACTGAGCGTTATTGTATCAATATACTTTGCAATTACGTTACTCGCGGGTGTAATGTTTACCGTAAATAAGCCTCCGCGGGATATGAAAATCTCTTTGAAACTTCGTTTAAATATAAATAATTTAAATATTAAAAAATACTAGCACTGACTCTGAGAACCGAGCGTTTCCGACAGAAAAGCCAATGGAACAGCGGAGTCCCTGTGAAGTATTTTTTTTTGTTGTGTTTTTATGTTTTCAATTCAACTTCCTCGTTTGGATTTTGTTTGAAGGGATTCTTTGCCATCATTTTTTCTTCAAACTTTTACAAATTTGATAGCATAATTTTCAGGCCGGCTATTGTGGGTAATTTTTAAAAGGATTCTCTTTGATTGGGGATCAAATTCAAAACACAATTCTCTTTCATCTCGGCCTGCAAAACGTGTAACACCACGTATTTAATTAATATTGGAATTGAATTGCATTTTTTTCTGGTATTCTTTGTATTTTTTTAAAGAATTTTTATTTTATACACCAAAACCTAAGTACATACTATATACGTATATTTGTAGATTTTTTTTACAGACGCATTTAGCTTCTAATAACCTAAACATAAGTAGTCATTTTATATAGTCAATAAAATAAAATAAAGGTACTTTTGATTTCCTTCAACAAGTTTGACATTAAAAATTCAGTACGGTAGTCACACTTAGAAATGGATGACTCAAATGAAAAGAGATTCACTTGCAAAGATCATCGTTAAAACCTGATAGCATATAATTTAATTTCGGACGATGTTTGAACTGGCTGGTCGTCGGTTACCTCCAATTGGTGGTTGAGATTCACCTTGTGTCCATGGCTTCTTCTTGGCTTTCTAAGCAGAGTGCAAGATGGCAAGTGAAAAGGCTAGGGTCTTTTGCTTATGAGAACGGCATAAGCCGATTGCTCGGCATTTACTTCCGCCGCGCCGTCGTTAAAAGCGCCGTGCAGCCTTCGCGCAGGGGTTGCAGGTATCCATGGGTCATTTATTGAAAATAATATATTCATGAAAATATCATTCACTTCAAAACCACAATTAATTTTATATAAAATGTCACCATTCCATACTCCGAACGAATATCTAAGTTATTATTGCAGTACGTAAGTAAAGTGTGTTTAGTATTAATATTGATATTTTCAGTAATACAAACAATAAATCGTACAATAATTATTTGCCTGAAAATTAATACATTCTCAAATTTCAGTAATCCGCTATATCAACATCACTAATTCATTTCGAAAACATGACCGGAGCTCCCAAAACGAAGCGAAGCTCAGCGCACACAATTAAATATTTATATTTTAACCCCGCTAAACGACCCCCTCGAATCCCATACTTGGGGTTCGCCGCACCCCGTATCGATACGATGTTTTTACAAGCCCATTTAGCGGTTCAATCGACATTGATATGAATCCAGTATGCAGAATTTTGTTACAAATTCGACGTTTGGAAGGGTTAAGTGGGGGTCGGAGTGAGTTGGACCCTTCCGAGAGCTCCGGGCGTGGCGGCCCCGGCCCATGAATATACAATACCGTCGTAATAAATTTTCTGCGTCGGTTGAATTCGCTGTTCTTCTGATCGACCTGATATTATGAAATTTGTAAAATATCCTTATGACTAATCAACGAAAATATATATATATATACATATATCTATACACAATGATTGAATGTACTGTATTTTCAACTTCACATCTTGCAATTGTTTGTATGTATTTATATTTGTATTTTATCTTCTACGTGAAATAAAACCTATTTACATAATTATAATTTTCCAAAACAGTTGTTCGCTCTTCAATTGAATAATTTACCCAGTTATAAAAGCTTATTATTTTTCATATCTCTACCAAGAATAGACAGCGAAATTCCAAAAATAGGCGTTGCTTTCGATATTTATATTTCATCCAAAAAATGTTATAAATAAGAAAGTACGTCATTAATCATTGTTAAAAAAACGAAGATATTTTATTTGTACTTTGTAACCTTTCAATTTGTCCTATTTTTCCCATCTAATTTTGTTATTTATTTCCATTAGTTTATAATATGTATTTGAATTATATTTATGAAAGGCATTTTTTTGCATAAAGAAAAACTAACGAACTCTAATTTTCCATACATATAGGATAAAATATTTTCTGTTAGTATTTTAACTATATCATAACTCATCAGAGCGGAATTTAAAATAAAATTATGAAACAATGTTTATATTGGTTAATTTGTTAATGTTGAGCTAACAAACAACGCAAAAATAACAAAGATTCGCTAAAGGAAACTATAAAACATTGTATATTTTAATAAATTTCTGAAAGAAATACATGTTTTTTTTTCTTTTGAATAATGATTAATTTTATGGGTCAACTCTTGCCATACAACCAATTACAACCTCGCATGGCCAATCTTTATAATCAAACCAGCTTTTATGACTCGTGTTTCACTCTACGTTTATACCGTATGAAAAGAATTACACGTTTAATATGGAAGCATAATAAAACAGTGGTAAAATTTATGAATAAATACGGCATGTTTAATAAGATTTCTATATTACAGCCTTGTAAATAAAGCACTCGCTGTTTCAGGCAACTTTAGTTACTCAGTGAAAAAGAGCCATGCTTCGAAACCATAATGTAATTATTTATTAATCGCAAAACTTACTGGAAATAAAAGTTTAGAATATTTATTATTTTGTTACTTTACAATACTGAAAATGAATGTCTCAATAAAATTTATCGTTTTTAAGTTATGAAAATGTGAAAGTACACAAATACATTTTAAAATGAAATTTTTACGTTATTCGAAGCACTTTTTATTCATGTCACTCAGTAAAAAACGAAATAATTTTGTATCATACTCCATCGCAATATTATCAATTATCTCATGGAATGCAACCAGATGATTTTTTTAATATTAAAATAGCATTAAATTAAACTAACAAATCAAAATTAAAACTGATACTGCATAATAAAAATAAACGCATAAGGACGACATTAAAATATGCACAATTTAATATCTAAAATGCATTGACCATACAATTGTAAAACGCGAAAAAAAACCTAACGGTTCGGATTTTCACCTGATAAACAAAATCAACAATTTTCATGACTTTATAGTGAGCCGCAAACTTTTGTTTGCTCAACTTAACCGTGCTTAAAGCGCAAACCGTTAATAAAGCCTGTGAACGCGGTGAGATTAAACGTTTAAGTACAGTCATCAGAATTAAAACTATTCCAAACAAAAGCAGCAGGCCGATGACTGCTCAGCAGCCGGCCAGACCGAGCGCCATATTAAATGCTAAGCATGCTCGACTGTAGAATAAACAGGGGGGGAGGGGGTGTGGGTGCAGGGGTGGGGGTGCGGGGTGGGGGGTGCCCCCGGGGGTGGGGGGTGCCCCCGGGGGTGGGGGGTGCCCCCGCCCCCGCCCCCGCGCCCCCGCCCCGGCCGGCCACTGCCTGCGCGTGCCTTCTGACTTATTAACCCAGGAAGTGAAATTTAGGGCGGATCTTCCACTGTAAGTAGCTTCACTATATATTTGTAATATATAAAAATAAGCACTAGCACAAAACTATACACACGGATTCTCTTTACTTTTAAACACAACGATAAATTTTATACAACATAAATTTTAAAAAAAAAGCTCGTGATGGCCATATTATTTTTGCTTTTAAAAAAATTCGCTATTAAATAATAGAAATAGTAGAAATATTTGTGTTGTTTTCATAGATTGCATGGCTAGCGTTGGTCAAAAAATTTGTTTAAAAATACTGTACAAATGTTCCATGGGTACTATATATACGTATATTTTGAAAAAATTCCTTGAGGCTGGATTCAAATTCAATTTTTTAACAGTTATTTAACAAAAAACTTAATGTTACTAGATCAGCATCAAAAGTTTATAGTTTTCGATTAAAGTTTGTTTTCCACAAATTATAATCAATATATTTTGAAATCCAGCAATGAAAAACAATTTCGAAGAAATACTGGATTAGGTTTCAATATAGTCTAAAGGTTTGTTGAACTTAAATTATTGTTCAACAAGAAGATTATTGTTAAAAGTTGCCAGACTTAGAATTTCATTTCGAATAAAAAAATATCCCATAATCTTTGAGATCAAGAAGTTAAGTTGCTTAAGGCAGGCTAAACCGGCGCTATCGCAGTGGCAACGTTATTCCGCAACGAAGTTCGTGGACTCCAGGTATACTGAAACTGCCGGGGAGTCAGAATCCCGTAGGCAGGGGTGGGCAAAAACTTTTACCGTGTTTGCGAACGCCCCCTCCCCCACCGCCCCAAACGGCAACGTTAAAACGGATTATTTCTTATCTAGTCAGCGTTACTGCGAACCACCCTGCGAAACTGCTAATGCGTCATATTTAAAGAAAAACAATTTGCTTATGTTGTAGTAATAATATCTAGCACGAGAACTAGTTACTAAGCTGAATTTTTGTTTATAGTTTTTTGCATCTCAGTGTTGTTTATAAAAGGACTTTCAAAGTTTGCCAAAATACCTATAAAATAAATTTAAAAAAAACTTTAAACAGGATGAACTTAAGCAATGAATCAGAAAAAAAACAACAATATTTTGACGGGACAAACTATCGAGATATCCGATATTATTTAAAAGCTCAAATCGTGAAATGGTACAAAGATAAACTGAAAAAGAGTTGAAATCTTTTTAATACTATTAATAAATATTTATATTTTAAGATTCAAAATATAAAACTTAATACCTGGTAGCAAATTATGACCGAAAATTTGAATCAGGCTTTTTGGGCTCATCGATCACGTGGAAATCTGATCACGTCAGGTCTTCCCAACCTGTCGTGCAAGAGATGCAAGATTCTGCATACATTAGCGTGTTTTACAATAATCAATCATAGGAAAATCGATACTCAGGCTCGCGTATCTACACACCATTGTCGGGTCAGCACTCAAAAATGGTTGGGAATCACTCAAAGGTGAGTAGATATAACTTTTAACAATCACAAGGATCTTTAAAAAAAGACAGACTTACTTGTTGGCAATTACTGTATCTCATTGTAAAAGGTGACCCATTTTTAAATTTCAAAAGTAATCACTTCATAAAGATATCTATTTTATTTTATGTATAATATTTCAAAATAGACTTCATCCAAGGCTATTTATTGAAACTGGCAATATGGTATAGCAGCTACAGGTGAGTCCCCAGAATGCATAATTTCCACTCATTGCAACAAAGGGGACAGGTTTCCATGGGCTTTATCCACTAAAAGAGAGTCAAAAACAGTAGATCCACACAAAAAATGTAGAATGTTCTACACACATTCTTGAAATTATCAAATATGCAATCCTCCATAAAAAAAAAACCATTCAAGCGTCTGCGAAATAATGTTATTTTTTTGTAAAACTGTACGACAAGCTTAGAATCCTTATCGTTATTATTAAAATAATAGTATTGCTTCTAAGTGTCGTACACGTGTGAGTTTGCCTTTTAGCTAGAAGAGTATATTTTCTCAAGGTTAACTTTCACCGTCGTTTCTAAATAACTTGAAATGTGGTGATATCCGACCTCATCGTGAGTGACGCCCAGAATACCCCCGAGACGTGCTCGGTCCGTAGGTAGTCGCAATCCGAGGGGACGTGTTCGTGCGACATCGTCACACACGACAGTCGCGGGGCTGCCTCGCACTCGTTATGCGCCCTCCCAGGCCCCACGGGGATGAATGACGTCACATTATGGGGGTTTCTAGATGAAAATGCTGTGAAAAATTGTCGACGGAGACTTGCAGAATACCACGGTGTGAAAATATCATGTATGGGAAAATTAATATTCACGCGATGGTTTTGCTCCTTCGCGTCATTAAATGCTTTTAAGAAATTTTTCTTGTTTATAGCATCTGCGCAAAGAGATATGCGTATGCAGTAAACTGCTGCGCAAGGCAACATAGCTCATTGTAAAATGACATAACACAATTCGTGAATATATATTACAAATCATTTACGGAAATATAAAAAAAAATATTTCTAAATAAAAAAAAGTCGAAAATTCAATTACACGCACTGTGGAAATTTAAATGAGAGGCTTATTCGTGTTTGACCATATATAAAATAAATCTTTTGTTGCTTAATGATGATTGATTCTGTCGAGTGAGAAGTTAAGAGTGAAATTTATTTTGTTTTTTTTTGTACGCGAGCCGCTGCCGTCGTCGGTCCTTGTTTGTGTATTCCGAAATTAATTTCTCAAGTAGGCTTGATTTAAATGACTTCATAATTATTCATAAAATCTCCGAGTTAAGTATTGCGGACAAAGGAAAAATTTGAATTTGCTGTGTCGCGGAGGGTAGAAAACTGTAAGAAAAGTGCTTTTGTAAATTAAAAAAGGAGACTTTTGCATTACCGGTGGCTCAATATGTCCTTAATTTTTTTTTTTTTTTACAAATTTGCAATCCACACTCGTAATTATTTTTATAAAAACAGAAAAATTTATAAAATTACAAATATTTATAAAAGATTATTAAAAATGATTTCCTCTAATCAAACTTTTCTCGTTGTTTCATACACGAATCAATTACCCGAACGCAGATTTAATCAGTGCAAGCCAAAAACTTGACTGTCTCAACTGGGTGAATATGAAAACACAGAGATAAAACTAATGTAACTTGAAAATAAATTTTAATTTCCGATGGGAAAATCGCAACCTGAAGAAACCAAACCACAAAGCGGTTGAATAAAAGCAAAGTTTAGCAATTGCCTTTAAACAAAATTCTCCTCTTGACTGCACGTGATTTTTCAGGGGCTGCAGTGGAGGGCAGTTTCTCTAATCACCTTGTAATTACTGCATAATTAGACTGTCGTCCTGGAGTAGCGATCACTCTGCGATAGCAGCCGCTTGCGTGAGACCCGCCGCCCTGTGCTGCCGGATGTCTTAAACAACGCTAATCTCTTCTACAAGCTACCTGACGCTTATGCAAAGGTATTCCAAAAGGAACATCTATCACTTATCCAGCTATGGCGCTTAACATGTGTTATTCATGCAACAATGGCCTAAATACATAGATTTTAATTGCTATCATAAATAGCGAGCTACCTTCGAGTTTTTTTTAATTTCAATTCAACACACACATAACTTTTTTATCCAACCAAAGTGATATAAACTTTTTTTTTTTTTTCATATAATCAAATCGAAGTAAGATGAAAAATACACACATATATATATGAAATAAATTTAAAAAAAATTATTAATGGCCTTTGTGGGGTATAATTTTGAAAAACTTTAAAATCTCCCGAGCTCCATATTTATCTGAATAAATGCTAATGGCACCAAACTTTGTAGCTTTCCGCTGGAATAATATTTATTCCCTCACCGATTCAAGAACACAAATACGCGCCACTACACGGACAAACAAAAATTACATATTCATCCGTTCGCGCGGAACCCTTTTCACTTTAAGAAACTATTTAATTTTATGTAAATGCCCCCCCGGATTATAATTTTCATAACTCCGGAGCCGGGCACAAGCAACGCGTACACATGAATATTAAAACTAGAAAAGTCGGCGGCGGCGTGAGGCGTGTTACCTTAATCCGAGCAGGTGTATTCCCGAGTTCGCATCCGAGGAAAGGAAATTTTCTCGAGAGCCGAAGCTGCGCTACGAATACTTTCCGGGATTGTTTTCTATTAGCTTAGCATGAAAATGAGCTGAAAGCACACAGCATTGTTTCCTCCATGAAGAAAATGCCTGCATTTGTTCTAATGCACCTTGCTACTTATGTATTAAAAAGATTTATGTAAACAATCTTCTTCATATTAATAATTTTATAGGTATCATATAATCAATCATCCTATCTGTATTTCAGGGCATTGTCTGAAGTAAAACAAAGTAAAATTGCTTGTAGCAATCTTCTACCCATTTGGCATTATAGTATATATGTTTTATCAAATAATGATTTCTTTATAGTGAATTATTCCTTATTTTGTTATACTCAACGCAATGTTTAACAAACATTTTTTTATTTATTTTTATAATTAGATTATTACATTCATTAATCGAGGCTTTTTTTTACACTCCCACGAAGTTTTTGAATTACTAGTCATTTTATTTTTTGCCATTCTTAGACTTTCGTACTGTACATGATCAGTCATCCGGCGCAAAGTGCCACAGCACCCGAAAGTTGCAACAAGTCAGAAATTAAAAGCATGCTCCAAGTGTTTACGACAAAGTATCGCAGGATCAGCGCATAAGCCGGGCCGGTCCTCACAGGCGGCTCCTTGTCGCGAAGCCTCCAGAGCCGAGCAAGTTGCAAAGTGAAAATTTGCATCGAGGGTCGTGCAAGTAGGCCGGGGCAGGTATCTGGCCTGGGGGTGTTGCTGCCAAGCTTTTTTTGCAAATTCACCCCGTGCAGAAGCTGCAGCAGCTGTGTCGGCTGAATATTAATAAGCGATGTACACGAGGACCCGACACGGGACCAATATAATTATTTATCATTTTGGTGCTTCGGGTTTCTTTTGCATGGTTGAACTTTTTAAAGTTACTTTGGGAATAAGAAACAATACATAAATGTAGCCCTGTGAGACTGTGTGTCATAATTTCTGAATGAGTCAACTTTATTGCTTAAGTGTTAACATTCGGTATCTCGTGATTTTATCATCATCTTTTTAAAGTCTCAAAGAAAACATTTGACTATTTTAATGGGAAAATCGATTTCTGAGATACGTAGATTTGAATGGGATTAATAAAATATTTATTAATAAATAATCGATCGATCGTATGATAAAATACGCATAAAAATAATTTTGTATTGACCTTGGATAAGATGATATAAAAGAAAATCAAAATAATAATTAAAAAATATAACTCGAGTTACATGATATTGTTACATTAAGAATCTTAATGCTTATATTAAGAAGTAACAAAATATTGACTAAATCTTATCATGGCGTAAGAATCATTTAATTTTAAATTTTTTCATTACATCAAGTTTACTTTAAGAAGATGAGTAAGAAAGGTAATTGAATTCCGAAAGTAAGCGACTAACTTTTGTATTATCAATTTTTAAAATAGCAACACCGCTGCGAAATTAATAATTGAAAAATTATTCAGATGAAAACCTCACGTATACCTTAATTTACGTAAGGAATAAAAAGTGGTCAGAAATATCATTCAACTGCAGTCTGCCACCTTTGAAGATGAGTAACAGAGTTTTGCCGTAATATTTAATTTGATGTGGTGGTTGCAGGATTGATGTATGGTTGGAAATCAGAAAGCTGGCGAAACATTTTGCGTATTCTTAATATATTCAATATATTTACACTGGATGGAAATTTACGTGGTTACTGCTTCGATGCAGCGAGGTCTCTCTGGAGAAAGGCGTGGAGTAGCTGTTTAGAGTATCGGGTATATGTAAGTTCAGTAAAACAATAACTACTAGTAATCAAGTGTTTTTTTTATTGTTGATTATAAGAATACAAAATGGAAAACTATTTCGAAAAGATGATGTTATCCAAATGGTGACCGTTACGCTGCTGGTACTCTTTTAATCTGGAATAACATGCTGACACATAGCCCTCGATATTGCTGCCATTTCTGACCTGATGTTTTGTTTCAATTCCGTTAGGTTCGTCGGATTATACTAATAAACCCTATTTTTAAGGTATTTCCATACGAAATAGTCAAGAGGGCTTAGGTCAAGGCTTCTGGGAGGCCAGTTGATGTTACTGAATAATTCGTTTACAGCTTCAATTGATTGATTGGATGTATGTCTTGTTGGAACCACGTTCTTGAGTTGAAACCTTGAAACTGCTGCAACTCAGAGCCCAAAAATTTCCGCAGCATATCGCACTAACGGTCACTAAAACAAATTCCCGATACTCTTTTTGGACATCCTATATAACATCCCGACGCATCCGTGGATAACGTAAACAAAAAGAGGATCACAAGAATTATTTATCTGGTGTCATCTGGTTACATGGAGTAACTAGAAGATGCTGAAGAAAAATTTACCAATAAAACCATGGTCATAATTATTGTGTTAAGTAATTTTCTTCCGGCGGACGCGGATGGCGGCGGCGGCGAGGATATTTCATGACGCCACTTTTCGGGAAAAATTTGAATAAAGTACCCGGCGGCGTTCGTTAGTGTTGCCATGCCGCGCTCTTAATTTGACGAATCAATCCTTGTCTCTGCCCTCGTCCCCCTCCCCCCCCACCACCCCTCCGGACAACAGAATGGATGCTTCCATTACTCAGGGGGTGGGGCGCGAGGCTGGGGGGGGGAGGGTGGGATTAATCGGCCGAGACAAACGGCTAAAAACACGCACTCTTAAAAATGGGATGCCCGGACGGCGGGGGACGTTTGTTGCGGTTGATAGGAGTTGTGCAAACGGCGGCGCGAGACAAAGCGAAGTGATACGTTTCCCGAGTGCGTGGAATGAAAAAAAAAAAAAAAGGAATTTAATTAAGGATGCGAACTTCATTCTTATTTAAAAGCGTTTTGTCACTCATAGGGTAACAGTAAAAAAATATGTTTTTCAGCATAAAATGTTCAATGCCTTACTTGCTCCGAATCGCGTATTTGGAAGATCAAGCATTCACTACATTCCATTTGCGTACCTGAAACAAAAAAAAAATATTCTTAAAAACTCTACTAAAATTTTAACTTAATTAAATAATGGCCTCAGTCGTTCACCTAAAATATATATTTTTTAAAAATCCTCATTTTTAAATTGTTTTATGTGGCGCAATCCTCGATGAAATATATGTAGCATAAAGTGAATTATATTATTTAAAAAAAAAAAGAAAAGTGAAATGAATGCAAGGTTTCGTGGGATATAAAAACAATGGATTATTTTAAAATGATGTAAAACGTGCTTATGAGGCCATAAAAAGTTACTGCGGCGGCTTATAATGAAAGCACCATCTGTTGATCGCGATTAAAAATGCGATCGTAAAAAGGATCGCGGATTGAAAATTCGATTAAATAAAAAAAAAGTGTTTTAGATAAATCTGAACAAAAAAATATAATCGATTTCTCGTTAAAATGAAGCTGTTTTATAGAAGAAACTGATTCCACAAGTGTTTATTAAATAACTATCCAAATGAACAAAGTAAATTTGAACATGAACATCAAGTAGTTTTTCTTACTTTGTTATAATGAAGTATGAATTATACATTAATTTTAATTAACAATGTTGTCCGCAACTTTATATTTCATGAGGTGTAGCTATTTTTCACAAAACTAAAACTGCCATATATATTAATATTAAAATAAGTTTCCACCGTACAGAAGTCATATATCATTTAGATTTAGAGGCATGTCTACCCACTTTGATATCTGTCATTCGAAAAGTGTTTTTGCTGGATTTAACAAACCAAAATGTATTAAAAATATACTAAATTCAATAAGTTTCTTTTATTAAAAATATATTATAAATTTGGTGATATTTTAAAACGTAAAACATCGAATCGCTACAATAACGTAAATGACTACCACTTATTGTCTGACGCCAAAGAACTACTGATATAATGTTTACAATGATAGCTAGAAGTGCATTCAAATAATAAATAATTAAATTATTATGTGTATGTAACGTGCGTATTAAATCTTCTCCTTTTGTTGCCTCTCCTCATAGAAAGTTGGTTATAATTTCCTCGAACATGTCTCTATCCTGGGCCAATCTCACCAAACTTCCTCCTTCCAATGCCTCTTTTTTCTTCGATTTTTCCTAGCACAATCACCTGGAGGATGCCATACTTATTTTATTCAATAAAGGTATAACAAATCCTCAATTTTTTTTATTGATTATTCTATATATTTATCCTGATATTCTTTATGTTCCAACGATTTCTGAGCATATAAAGTTTGTTCTTTTAGTTCGTAACGAAGAGTTTATCTACGTTTGTTATTCACGCGTCCTACGTGACCGCCGGCCTTATTTACGAGAGCACGCCGCGACTATTTCTCTCCTACGGGGGGTGGATTGACGCGACTCCAAACTTTATGTAAAATGAATCAGTTACCCTGCCTCACCTGACTGGCGGCTATCGTGACGGGGTTTTCACGAAAAAATACCAGTCGGATTTGTGTATACAATCCGAGTGATTACAGATTTTCCACACTTCTGCGTACAAGTGTTGAAAAACAACCCCGAAAGAAACGGGACACGCAACGCCGGTCGGGAAATTGTTTCAGATTGTTTCTTTTTCTTTCTACTTCCAAGACAATAAATCTTGCTCGACGGGTCCTCGATTCACCCAAATCATTCAACATGAAAACCTAGTTTTATTAAACGCGTTTAGTATTAAATAAAATCATTAATAAAGCACAAAACATTAACTATAATTTTTTTAATATTTATATTTTAATTTCGATACATTCTCAACATTGGAAAGATTATTAAAGAAATAGAAGCGAGACAAAAGAACTTACGAATGAGAGCGCTTTTACATTCCTATAGTTTGATGAGAGCCTCTATTTATTAGGACATTTCTAATGTGCAAGCTGCTCCGGAAGCTTTGATTGAAACAACACCGTAATTGAAATTGAGTAAACTTCCTATAAATATAAGACACTTCAGGGGTATTTTTAATTAAGTCAAAGTAGCTGTTTATTAACCGTGAAAAGTTAACATTGTAACTTTGAGATATAGGTATTAAGTTTTTGAAAAATAACGACCTTTTTAAATAACAATATTAAACTTGTTCATAGAAAATTTTAGCCTACAAATGTAACAATATTGAAAAATAAAAAAGTTTATATTCATTCTTATTTAAAATATCGTAATCCTGAAGTATATTTTACAAGTGGCGTGCGGACCACTAATATATTAAAACATACAAATTTACGCGATGCTGAACAATTTTTTATAAAAACTATGTACTGTACAATTCACTCGGCGTGATATTTTTTACATTTACTATATATTAAGTAATAAACATGATTTGTTTGCCTCATTTATATTCAGTAAGCAATACTGCTTGCATTGATTTTGGATTCACAACACGCTACCATTATAAAGACAAGGTGACATAATTAAGTATAAAAGATTAGTGTTTGATTTTTTTTGTTTACATTGCAATCAAAACCGTGAACACGACCAGATACGAGGGCGGTCCCATAAGTACTTAGCCTCACCGCCTGATGGTGCTAGTATCGCAAGAGAGACTAACTATCGTGTAGTACATTCTTGTAGACGGCTACTATCAAAACTTTAGCCGAATCGGACTCGTAGTTTTGTTTTGACCGCGTATGGATGCGGACGTGTACGCGTATTTTAGAAAAATGGAAAAAGAGCAATATCGGTCGGTGATTCGATTCTTATTTTTGGAAGGGAAATCGCGCAGCGAAATCAAAGAGCGCTTGGATGCTGTGTACGGTGACTCTTCTCCTTCGATGGCGACCGTCAAAAATTGGTTTAACGAGTTGCAACATGATCGCACGTCGGTTTTTGATTGGAGAAGGGCAAAACGGTCACAGGGCTCTACTATGCCGAATTATTGGGCCGATTCGACGCCGAATTGCAGAAAAAACGGCCCCATTTGGCGAAGAAAAAAGTGCTCTTCCACCATGACAACGCACCGGCTCACACCTCCGCCGTCGCCACGGCCAAATTGGTCGAATCACACTAAGAACTGCTCCCCCATCCACCTTATTCTCCAGATTTGACCCCATGCGATTTTTTTTTGTTTCAAAACTTGAAAAAGTCACTCGCCAGGCAGAAATTTAAGTCGAATGTGGAGGTCATCGCCGCCACGGAGGCCTACTTTGCAGACCTCGAGAAGACGTATTTTTCAGACGGGTTAAAGATGTTGGAGCATCGCTGGGTCAAGTGTATCAAGCTAAAAGAGGACTATTTTGAGAATAAATCACCACTTTTCCAAAATTTTCGTTTTTCTTTTGTAGCCTAAGTACTTATTGGACCACCCTCGTTAAAATAAAAATAATTTATATTATATATGTCACAGATTGGCTAATATTTATACCACTCTGCAAAAAATGTGGCATTCGTATTTCAATCACTTAACAGAATAAAGAAAGGTCACCGCAGAGCTCATGGCGAACGAAGAGGAAGACCCCCTCGCAAAAAGCAGGTCCCGGGGTCCATGGAACTCCGCGGGCATAATTTTCTCCAGCGACCATAAAGTGGCGTGAAACTCCCGTCCTGGGAGCCGGTCCGCCGCGTTACCGATATTAATAACCACTTTGGGTAATTGAAATGCGAGCAGCGCCACAGAGAGCGGCGCTCTGCTGGGGGGACATAAAAATAGTTACCCCCGCCCGTGTTATTTATGATCCGCCAGGGTGAGAATTAAACGTCAGATCACTTGAACAAAGCGCTTCGTTGTCAAACGTTTAACACGCTGCGCAGTCGTTTGCTGATCCAGGTCTGCGAGATCCTTGGCATTCTGACGTCATAGTTTGATCTTAATTGTACATGAACAAAACGCTTCGTTGTCAAAAATTTGCAACACTGCACAGTTATTTCTGAACCAGGTTTGCGAAAACCATGCTATTCTGACGTCATTCAAAAGTTTTATTAAAATACAATCATATATTTATTTAATAAAATGAAACAAAATATTGTGTGTCTTTATTCGTTTACAAAAACTATGGTAAAAAACGTCATCGTCTTATAATTACATTAGATACTTAATAATCAATGTAGAAGGACCCGAGGACCCACTTCATTATTTTCCACATAGAAAACCATGAACACTGACTCAGCATGAGTATATGCTCAGAGAAATAGTCGCCAATGAAGAAGAATAATTACTTTTTTTTAAAGAATAAAATAGTTTTTAATCAATTTATTTCATGTGATTAAGCATATTTTTTTCACACATTGAAAACGATTAAAGAAAACTCTCAGAAAATATCATCGTGACTTGTGAATCATTAAATATTGATTAGCCCGAGCATATTAGTTCATATGTAGATTATGATTATTAAAAATTCTCACTAAATTGCAGTGGCTCGTTAGCATAGTTGGATAAATGCACCGGCCATGAAAGCTTGGGGATGTGGGTTCGAATCCCTCACAAGTCACGATGATATTTTCTGAGAGTTTTCTTTAATCGTTTTCAATGTGTGAAAAAAATATGCTTAATCACATAAACATACTAATACCTGCATGGGTAAATAAATACGCATCCTGATTAACATTAATCTAAATTAATACAATTTATTTCATTCATTCAGTATTGATAATGTTTCATTGCATGTATGAAAGGCATTTGAGTATAGTAATTTTATGAAATTTATAACTCAGTACGTGTGTACGTCATTCACTAATTTTAATAAAATTATAAAAAAAAAAAAATAAACAAATCACAATCAATAGCTCGTTGATAGCCCGGGGATCGCTGTGGTGTGTGCGTGCAAAAATAATTCACAATAGAAACACCGGCCAGCATGAGAGGCGAGAAGAAAAAGTGCCACAAAAAAGGGGTAACCGTAAACAAAAGTGGAGCTAATTTTAACAAAACAAAGCAACGCGAGTAAAAAATCGCTAGCCAATCATCGCGACAAAAAGGGACGGACTGTCCCGCGAGACAAAAGACGTTCGGCACAAAACAAACGAGCGGCACTTCCGGGAGACGCGGGCTTCGAGACCCGGCCGGGTACTTTTCCACCCGGCAAAAACGGCGCTCGCCCTGGAAATCGTATTCATATCTTCTTCCGAGGAGGGCTACAAAAGAGCCCATTATTTCGCGGCCTGCACGTCTCCTGCAGAAGGTTCCCGGTATGAATGATTCCGCAGACCCTCCGAAGGACCTAATCTTGAGTGTTTTTTCAGCCCCCGCGGACACTGCCGCAGCCTTTGTTTCAGGACTGCGCACTCGCGCGATTTATGGAAGATTTGCGCTGGCGAGATGGCCCTCCCGGGACCGCTGAGTGCTTGTTAGGTGATTATATAAATGATATGCACGATATAAATAGATTCAATCCGACGGCGCGGCGGAGGGAGAAAACAAAAATAAAAACGTAAAATAACGCAACGCGAAAAGAATGCAAAAATTACATTTTTTGTGCTGTGTTATTCGTAAGGTAGCAGCCATTCCGAAAAGTAAATTAACCAAACATCTCCGAAGAAAGCAATTAAGGAAGAACAATACCAGGCAGCGGAGGAAAAAAAATACTTTTATTAATAACGAAAATTTTAATAATTTCAATACAAATAATTTAGAACAGACAAAAGAGAGACTTGTAATTAAATAAATGTAATGTCTGAGACTAGTACATTTTCGCTTGTATATTTCGATAACAATGAATAACCCAAGCGACTCTCGGGCCATTTTTAATTAAGTCCCTTTAGAAAGCTCGCTTTACTCGATTTTCTTTAAACATCTCATACTTATTAACGGCCACTTTCAATTTGGTCCCTGACACTTGTCTAATAGTTAATGAATCCGTGAAACTCTTTTAATATATATTTACTTTAATAAATCGTAAATTTCAATTCGTTTAATGAATTCTGTCTGTTTCAGCTGTAAATAATCGGAAACGATATCTTTCTTCAGGTTAATTGATTTAGAATATATTTCAAAGTTATAGAGTCTGATTATTTTTGTAATACGTCACGTATAGTCACGATTTTTACAATTCCTGATAGTATCATCATTGTCGTATGGTCACCACCACCAAAAAATCTACTCATAGAATGATTCCAGAAATCTTAAACATCGTGACATTCTGTCCTTTAATAATTATAAGTCGTGAAGCTCATATTATTTTTGGGATTGTTTATTTAGGTCTCGGCACGTAAACATTGCGGAGTGAAAAAAAAATATTTGCTTATCAAATTAAGGTATGACATTAAAATAAAAATGTATATAGGCGCATGACACCGAGATTTTACTACGTGTATATTTTTGTCTCAACAACTTAGTATCTACTGGTTTTAAAGTTTAAAAAAAAGGTCAACATCAAGTATGTACGAAGATTATTTTATATTTGAATTTTGCGTACACCTATCTTTACTTCAAATGAGAAGTATTTTATACTAACTGTTGGCAACGCGATCATAGTTTCAATTCCTTTAGAATAAATATTAACTTTGAAAAGATTAGTTTAAAGCAGCCGCCGGGACGGCGCCTGGAGGCTCAGGCCCCGCTCCCACGGACGACATGGCCGGGGGAATTTTTAATGATTATTGCACTTAAAGAATCGTCGCGTACCCTTTATGACTTCGCGAAATAAAGAAACCGCCCGGAGAAAGGTTTATGGCCCGCATTCCTGACCCACCTGGCTCGGCTAGCATTATAATCGTTCCCAGAGTCATGGAGAAATACACGGAATAACCTAATCTGTTTGCTTTGACCCAACCGCCCGGCCCAAAGCGCATCCATGTTTGAAAACGGTATAAGAACCACCCAGCCCCTCAAGGGGGCAGTATTGAATTTGACTCCACGGGGTGACGCTGCCCGGGAGCAAGGATACTCCGACATCCATGCAGGATCGCGTGGCTGTCGTTAAAAAGTTAAGAAGTGAAATAGAAAAGTTCTCGATTTGACTCCACGGGGCGACGCTGCCCGGGAGCGAAGATACTCCGACATCCATGCAGGATCGCGTGGCTGTCGTTTAAATGTTGAAAAGTGAAATTAAACGACCCAGTTATCGGTCAAAGTGTTTTTAAAAGTAAATTCAAGTGTTAATGTAACTTGTTTTAATATCACATTAAGGTTAAATTGTAATCTATGTTTTTTGAAGCTTGAATAAAAGTTTAAACGAAAATAAAGTGTTTAAATGAATGATAATACAGTCCACTGCTAGCGTATGAACCTTGGCGAATTCATATGCTGAAGCCGAAGAAGTAAACCGACTGCCAGCGTCTCCGCGAGAGAATAAATCTGGTAGCCGTCGCCAATATTGGTCCATTCGAACCGGATATGAACCGGAGGACTTATGGATGCCTGAAGCCGCATAATTGATCCTATCGACAAGGATATAAACCAGCGACATATGGACGCTGGATTTGAAATTAAGAAGCCAGAATTAAAAGCCAAGTGAATTTTTGAAATCAAGATGTCAGTGCAAATTGAATTAAACGCACTCGTGGAAATGGCACGCAAAATGTTACCATCAGCGTCATCGCAAGTAGCTGTCGACTGGAAGTTGCCAACGTTCAGTGGGATTGGCTCAGAATGGTTGATCTTTAAGGCAGCATATCAAGAAACATCGGAGTTATATAAATTTTCTCCGCGGGAAAATTCTTCTCGACTACGAACGTGTTTAAAAGGAGCAGCCAGAGACTCAGTTATGGGCCTCTTGTCTGCCTGCTGTGATCCTTCAGCAATAATGAAAACGCTTGAACGTTTATTTGGAAACCCACATGCGATAGTGGCAGAACAAATAGAAAAAATAAGAAGAATGCCTAGAATGATTACTGGCAACGCAGATGAAGTATCGATATTTTCATGTACCATTAGCAACTTCGTGGCTACTTTACAACAGTTAAAATTGAAAGGACATATCTATAATCCAGATCTGATCTATTCAATATTAGAAAAACTGACCCCAGTGCAGCTGGGATACTGGCAGGACTTTGCCGCTGATAACAATGCTATTGAACCTGATATGATATTATTATCACTATTCCTTGAAGACGAAGCCGACAAAGCTTGTCGATTTGGCTTAAATGTCAGCCAAACATACAGACCGCAGCCCGTACCGCTAACAAAGTATTGTGAGGAATTTATGCGCCCCATGCAACAAACGGTTCACACGGCAAACATGTCAGGTATAAAATCGTATACCCAAGAAAGGACAATAGACTCGGCACGCGCCACAGTCCGAGAAAAGATTAAGACCGATATAACGGTTATCTGCGTATATTGCAAACGCACAAATCATAACATAACGAAATGCAAAGACTTTCTACAAAGGTCAATTTACGATCGCAACAAATGGGCACGTAAGGATCACGTTTGCCTTTGCTGCTTGAAAAAAGGTCACAGCTGTAATCAATGTAAAAAACCGCCCTGCGGGATAAACAGTTGTAAGCTACCGCACAACCGCTTACTTCATATGCAATATGCTGAAAAAATACGGCAACCAAAATCAACACTTCTCGAAGCAGAGCTTGAAGAATTACAAACTGAAAGTTCTATTCGAGAAAATGTAAACCCAAGGAAAGAAATCTTGACAGCCGAGGAGCCGCCCATGAAGCTGCGTCCTCGAGAAAATGGCTGTTCGAGTAAAATAGCGGAATGCATAATGATTCCGCCCAAGCCTTTGCATGCCGTGCAAATGGCCCGCAGCGTCCCGGCGCCGTCCAAACTGGAGCGCCGCGATGCAGAAATCTCGATGACCGAAAAATCGCCCACCACGCCGGTGCAGCGCAAGTCGCCGCAATTGATGGCGCCCATGAAAGCGCCTCCCGCGATGCCGCGGACAGCGCCGCCCCCGACGCCGCCCAAACTGGCGGGCTGGGGCGTCCCCACCGTTGCCACCACGCTAGCCAAAGAGCCGCCATCTGCACCTCTTCTGGCTGCGCTGGCAACCCACGACGTCCTGGCGCCGCCCAAACTGGCGGGTCGAGGCGCCCCCACCGTTGACGCCACGCCAGTCGGAGAGCAGCCACCTGCACCTCTCCTGACTGCGCGGGCAACCCGAGACGTCTCGAAGCCGCCCCAACTGGCGGGCCGAGACGCTCCTCCTGACGACGCCGCGCCAGTCGGAGAGCCGCCGCCTGCACCTCTCCTGACTGCGCGGGCAACCCGAGTCGTCTCGACGCCGCCTCAACTGGCGGGCCGAGACGCTCCTCCTGATGACGCCATGCCAGTCGGAGAGCCGCCGCCTGCACCTCTCCTGACTGCGCGGGCAACCCGAGTCGTCTCGACGCCGCCTCAACTGGCGGGCCGAGACGCTCCTCCTGATGACGCCATGCCAGTCGGAGAGCCGCCGCCTGCACCTCTCCTGACTGCGCGGGCAACCCGAGTCGTCTCGACGCCGCCTCAACTGGCGGGTCGAGAGGCTCCACCTGACGACGCCGCGCCAGTCGGAGAGCCGCCGCCTGCACCTCTCCTGACTGCGCGGGCAACCCGAGTCGTCTCGACGCCGCCTCAACTGGCGGGCCGAGACGCTCCTCCTGATGACGCCATGCCAGTCGGAGAGCCGCCGCCTGCACCTCTCCTGACTGCGCGGGCAACCCGAGTCGTCTCGACGCCGCCTCAACTGGCGGGTCGAGAGGCTCCACCTGACGACGCCGCGCCAGTCGGAGAGCCGCCGCCTGCACCTCTCCTGACTGCGCGGGCAACCCGAGACGTCTCGACGCCGCCCCAACTGGCGGGTCGAGATGCTCCTCCTGATGATGCCGCGCCAGTCGGAGAGCCGCCGCCTGCACCTCTCCTGACTGCGCGGGCAACCCGAGTCGTCTCGAAGCCGCCCCAACTGGCGGGTCGAGATGCTCCTCCTGATGATGCCGCGCCAGTCGGAGAGCCGCCGCCTGCACCTCTCCTGACTGCGCGGGCAACCCGAGTCGTCTCGAAGCCGCCCCAACTGGCGGGCCGAGACGCTCCTCATGATGACGCCGCGCCAGTCGGAGAGCCGCCGCCTGCACCTCTCCTGACTGCGCGGGCAACCCGAGTCGTCTCGACGCCGCCTCAACTGGCGAGTCGAGAGGCTCCACCTGACGACGCCGCGCCAGTCGGAGAGCCGCCGCCTGCACCTCTCCTGACTGCGCGGGCAAACCGAGACGTCTCGAAGCCGCCCCAACCGGCGGGCCGAGACGCTCCCACTGACGACATTTATTCAGCTGAAGAGTCACTGCTCTCGACTCTGCCCGAAACAACGCGACGCGGAATCACCATCGCAGAAATTTCGTTGTCGGAAGAACCGCCTCCTGCGTTAATGCCAACGCCGTCGCTCAAGTCGCACCCCGCTGAAGGTAGCTGGACGAGTGACCCCGCGGAATTCGCGCCCGCACCGCTGTATAATACACAGCCGATTAAATGCATCCCGACGCCGCCTAAGATAGCGCGTCATGCGAATTTTATGAAAGAAATCTTGCCCGTGAAGGAGCCATCGATGATGCCTCACGATCAAGAAACTGACTGGTCGAGCTACCCCATGAAAGGTGTAGATATTTCGCCCACGATAATGCAAGAATTGCTATTGCTTATATATGTTATGAGGCCGCACGAGATTGCGTACGTTAAAAACGCATTAAACGAAATTTCGTATGAAAATTCATTCGAGGAGTTATTAACAAAAAATAACTATCGAACAGCTGATGTCGGGTTCAATAGTCCCGACTGCGCTCATGTCGTACCGCAGCCGAAAGGGCTGGACCCAGAGTACAAGACAATCACACCGCCCCAAGATAAACCACCTCCCTCAGATGTGGAGAGCTGGTACCCTCATATCTGCGTCTTGCTTGGCATACATAAATTGCGCAAAGCACGCAGAGCTGCATCGAAATTATTGTACAATCGAAATGTGCATTGTACCGAGAGCCCGGTGCCCTGCTGAGGGTGTACCGACGCCTAAATGACATTTGTTGGAAACAAAGCGTACGGACAAACGCTTTGCTTCAACGCCGGCCTAACTGCTGCGCCGGCTACCTGCCCGCCTGCCCGGCTGCGCCTCACCGCCCTGGGCTCTTGTCGCCGCCTTCGCCGCGACCGCCCGGGCCACGCTGCCCCGAGGCCCTCCTCTGCCGCCCTGCCGCCGCGGGCTGCACTGCCCGGACTCGTGAGAGGACGCCACATCCACAGAGACAACAGAGAGCGTTCCGATTGCATCGAACGTTGCTTCGCAGTGCCAGCACCATCCGCGCGCCAGCGGAACCTTCCAGAGAGAAAACTGAACACACCATGCGTAGTTCGGATCGTTGATTGATCGTGTTGCTAATTAGTATTTGATAAAACTAATGTTTTATGTGCTGGGGTATGTTGGCAACGCGATCATAGTTTCAATTCCTTTAGAATAAATATTAACTTTGAAAAGATTAGTTTAAAGCAGCCGCCGGGACGGCGCCTGGAGGCTCAGGCCCCGCTCCCACGGACGACATGGCCGGGGGAATTTTTAATGATTATTGCACTTAAAGAATCGTCGCGTACCCTTTATGACTTCGCGAAATAAAGAAACCGCCCGGAGAAAGGTTTATGGCCCGCATTCCTGACCCACCTGGCTCGGCTAGCATTATAATCGTTCCCAGAGTCATGGAGAAATACACGGAATAACCTAATCTGTTTGCTTTGACCCAACCGCCCGGCCCAAAGCGCATCCATGTTTGAAAACGGTATAAGAACCACCCAGCCCCTCAAGGGGGCAGTATTGAATTTGACTCCACGGGGTGACGCTGCCCGGGAGCAAGGATACTCCGACATCCATGCAGGATCGCGTGGCTGTCGTTAAAAAGTTAAGAAGTGAAATAGAAAAGTTCTCGATTTGACTCCACGGGGCGACGCTGCCCGGGAGCGAAGATACTCCGACATCCATGCAGGATCGCGTGGCTGTCGTTTAAATGTTGAAAAGTGAAATTAAACGACCCAGTTATCGGTCAAAGTGTTTTTAAAAGTAAATTCAAGTGTTAATGTAACTTGTTTTAATATCACATTAAGGTTAAATTGTAATCTATGTTTTTTGAAGCTTGAATAAAAGTTTAAACGAAAATAAAGTGTTTAAATGAATGATAATACAGTCCACTGCTAGCGTATGAACCTTGGCGAATTCATATGCTGAAGCCGAAGAAGTAAACCGACTGCCAGCGTCTCCGCGAGAGAATAAATCTGGTAGCCGTCGCCAATACTAACAAATAAATTAAAGTAAAAACATGCGGTCAATTTTTATAAAATGTAATGGATTCAGTCTGATCCAAGTTTTGTAATTCAACGAGAATTTATGTTCCACTTTAAAAAAAATTACACAAAAACTATATCTTTTTTGCCGGAGCAATAATGGCGGTCATTGTTCGGCGAGTTCTAATGTGGCGGCCATTACGAAAACGGAGAATTTAAATTTGACAAAACGTCGCTTAGAGACAGCGAGAGATGGCGATCTCAGTCAAACTTAATGATTTGAATATTTCCCGGGGAAATTAAAATACTTACCCGAAAGGGCACGCGGAGGGCGGACGTGACGTCAGAGGAACAAGGCGCCCGGAAAGGGTTCGCCCTGAACAAAAACAAAAAGATCTTTCAATTATTATCGGAGAATCATTTATTACTTCAGAGAACCCACTAAGGGAACCTAAGTTTTTTAATACGACTTTTGTTTCCAGTGCCGTACTTCCGAAACTTTTATATATCTAGCGGTTTTAGCTCTTCTTTTTAGATTGTTCAACCACATGGAAATGAGATAATATAATTATTCAATACTTTCAAAAATATTAAAAGAGATATTCGAATCGCTAATTGCTATTTTTATTGATAAAAAATGAGTTTTCAAATGTCTACTGACAAACTGATAAAAATAAATATATTTTCGTTTATCGATGAACTTTGTTGAATTTCAGTTTTGAAATTGACTCTGTATAAGTATAACTTTTCACCTAAAACAGAAAAAAAATAAGGTTCTAAAGCATCAGAATGTTAAAGTATAATAATTTACTATTTTAATTAAATTAATATTATTAAAGTAATAATGGGCATCGTTTATTAATTTAATTTGATTTTGCTTTCGTAGAAGTAAAACTTTCACTTAAAGGTTGGAAAAAGTTTATTGTTTTAAACACTCGGGGTTTCATTATTATTATAAGATGCTCGTTATTTGCGAAGCTTTGCGGTTTGTAAAAAAAGACCGTGAGGTTAAAGTTTAAACTATGATTTAATTATTTGTATGACTTTTGTCTAAGCGGAATTAAATTTAATTAAGACTTTATAAATGAGAGTACGTAATTCCAGCGAGGGAGTGGAATTAATTTTCAAACGTGAATAATTCAAACAAAAAGAGATTACAAGGAAGCGAAACTTTTTAATAAATTGCTTAAAGTACGTGACAATCCTCTAAATCACAACATAAGTCAACAGGCTCGGTAATTTGCCTCTCATATCGCCAGTGCCGGCGTAAGGTATCGCAGTACCGTCCATTAAAAACTAAAGCCTTCCGAAACTAACGACTGGGGGTATAGCTTTCCTGAAACCTAATACGCGGGCTGCTTTCTATGCACGGTGTAAAGGCTGTTGATTTACGGAGGCCTCGCGGCGACCTTTTTAATCGCCGTATTTATTTACTCTAACTTGTGGCGAACAAAAGGGGCGGGCTGGGGGTGCTGTAGACAGCTGCCGGAAGGGGGCGGCTATAGAGACAAGTGTTAATGGGTTGCAAGCCATCATCTGAATATGCTATAATTAAAAAGCTTGTCGCTCGTGGTGTTTGCCTAAACTTCCCCAGGACCGCATTTTAATTTTCTTCCTCCTTCCCTCTTCCATCTGCCTACAAATTACAAACATTTTTTAGAGTTAATGTGACAGTATTTACCTACGTTAATATATTTTTGCCTTCGGTTAATGTATCTTTGCACTGCTCATTTGTGTAACGCCGAAAAAGTATTTTTTTCCACATAAATTTGTGCGAACATAATTCACGGACTTTCCGTTTCGTCGTAAACATCTCTGCTCGGAAAATCAATAGTAATACGTTATATAAAGTATACGAACTAACTAATTCAAAATAAAATAAGAAATGTTTTCTGCGCCGTCTTTTTAGATTAGACAATCAAGTAGATTTTGATATTTAAGTTGTTTTGATTAACTTTTTTATTGCTATGTTGAATATGCATAATTTTTTTTTTATAATTTATTAGACTATCTTAAATGAGTAATACGTTAATCTTTCAAGTGTCTTGTAAACATTTTGAATACCAGCTATAAAATATAATTTAAAGTCAACCAGATGATCATTATGCAAAGGAGAGTGCAGTGCGTGGTTAACCCTTCGTCCTGCGCTTCCCTTCTAATGCAGTAGGCTGTGCCTCCATTAAGACAGTCTCTTTTAATTTATCCACGCAGCCTCTATTTGAATAATGCAAACGGCCAGAGCTCCCCCCCTTAACCGAGTAGACGTGTAAAGTAAAAATAAATAAACACCGGCGCGGGGGGGCCTTTATTTACTGCCGGATTATGCGGGAGTGTTCGTAATGGCACGGTCCCCAGTGCGTGATATTACGATTTTTGACTTTTCATTGCACATCTGCCGGCTCATATGTATTCAGTGTTGCAAGGAATGGCTTCGGGGATATAATAATGGGCTGTAATTTAGCTGAAATGTAAAATTATTCTTTTGAGGTGGGAACGAGACCTTTATATAAGTGTGTGGTGCAGTGCATATATATTTACGTATATTTCGGGCAATGTTACTTCCGCTGTCACCTAATCATCAAAAAAAAATTTGATTATATATTTTCAGTATTTTAAAGAATAATTTATTGAAATAAGTAATTTGATATTCTTTTCTGTTTTAATAAAATCGTAATACTACACTATACAATCATGTAATTTAACTTATTTGCATACAAATAAATATTAAAATGAATTGTTACCCAACACGAATACTTCCTATTGAAATTATGTAAATAGAATCAAATCGCATATTTTACACGCTTGCATCGTGTAGGAATAATTTTCAATTAATAAATATAGCATTAAATTCCAAAAAAATTCGAAATACTTTACATGATTATGTAACTCTTGAGTTACATGGCGCAGAATTGAAACGGCGAGAAAAACTTTCGTGACTCGGGATGTGTGGCACAAACTTGTCACTTTAGTGAACCTATTATTGTAAATTGCTATTTTCTTATGTGCAACTGGTTTATCTGTCTTTATCAAATACTTGTTGGCAAGCAAGCAATATAAAATGTTGTGAAATACAAATAAAGCGTTTTGGTCATACTAAGGGTTCTAAATCTAATCTAAATACAATCTAAATGAGATCTATTAAATATTTTAAGTATCATCATTGAATTTTTTAAATATTTTAACGTATGTTAAAGAAGAAGTTTTAAATTCACTTATAATTTTATTTCACCAATTATTTCATGAATTTCGATAGAAAAATGTTATAAGTATAATAATGTACTAACTTTTACTCATATTTAAAAATATATAACATCAATATTCTTTATATTTTATATCCAACGGATAACTCATTGTATCATATGTTAGTGTTCATTATCAATAAAACTATAATTTTAGTGCTATACTAGCATAATCAGTGAATTTGAATTTCATTTTAAAAATTTATTTTCTTAAATTGACACCAATGCAGGAGCGTAAAGACAAACAAAACTATAAGACGAATAGTACTAAAAAAATGTATCGAATTTAAGTTTTAAACGTAATAATATTATAAACAGAATAACATTTAAGATTCTATAAGATGTGCTTTAAGCAAATATAAAGACAGCTCTTCCGATCTTATCCTCCGTCGGATTGCTATAAAACGTACCAATTTATATCGCCCTGAGTGAGGTTTGAGAGAGTGTTAGCGATGGATGATACCAACCTCATGTTTATTTTGGCAGGTGAAAATTAACAGTCCCTGGTAAATATACAAGCCGACAATCCGACCCGAAAGATCGCCTTTTAAGATACTCCAGAACCAGGTCAACTTGGATACGTACATTTTGCAAACCTTTCATTATAATTTAATGGGGACATTAAAATGGCTTCGTGTTCTCTTTTATGGCCTTCATTAATCCACGCCCGGTAAAGACTCATTTCTAATAATTATATTTCAAAAAATAATTCAATAAACATTTATTTTTGAACATTAAATCTTTAAAATACTTATTGTATCATATAATCGGTTATTTTCTATGAAATATCAATATGATTATAGAATCAAGCAGACGGAATGTTTCAGTAAACCTTTAATATTTGCAGTTATGACTATATTCGGGCACTAATATTTAATTGTATTGATTTATTAAATTAATACAAATTAATCTTAGTTTATATACAGTCACAGATTTTACAGCGTCTTTGGGTTCCAACGTTTTGGACTCGATACTGTAATCTTTTTCAAAGGATTAAATTAATAATAAAGAAATTCTAATAGATTAAAACACACTTGACTTATCATAAACACAATAAAAACACACATTTTTTTATTAACGTTATTAGAAATAATAACCATAGATATAAAACCGCATGGCCTTTTTTACATTGGAAAAGTGCGCTCAACAAATCATACTGGTTCTCGGAAAAATGCGTTGGAACCTATACTTAGCAAATAATTTAATTACTTTGCCATTTGATTGAGTTCATTTTTAATTGGCTGTTTTTTATATAAGTAATTTCAGGAGAAGAAATGTATTTTGTTAATTTATAATTAAGGCCAACAACAAATTACATATATAGAGAGCATTTTGATTAATTTATTTTCTTGACAAATTTCTACGTAAAGAAACCAACAAAGATGTATTGTCATCACACTCACAGTTGAATTTTCTTTTTCAATACAATTGCAAAAAGTTTTTCCGATATCGAAGGTACAGCCTTGTAAGTTTGAAATTGGAGAGATAATTTACTAAGAAGGTTCAAACTATCAACTGAAAACTTTGTTTATAGGATTTTATTGAATTTATATCCTAACCTTTGTCATACGATTCTCTCTAAGCGGTCACTTGGACGATTATTAAAAATAACTTGCGAACAAAACTTTTTCGCTTTATAACGTACATTATTATCTAATTTTACTGTAAAAAGATTATTCAAATAATTAATCATTATATTATGTAGAAAACGATAAAAACTGCTGCTTTCATAGATAGCAACAACAAAACACTTATTAACCATTTAAGTTTGTTTATGCGGTGTATTGTCAAGTCTTCTGACCATATTGCACGTAGCGATAAGGAAGGCTTATTTCGTTGGAAATTTTGCCAGCAAAGCAAAGAAAAGCTCGCATCACGATTAGATGGAGCGACCTGAACAAGAATATCATGAAAATTGGCACACAGCACCATCTGGGAGAGCAGCACAAGAAAAGAAGGTACGACCATTTCTTATATTGAGCAAAGTGCCACAGCTGGCCGCTGTGATATTTCCGACAAAATAAGAAGACACATTTTGAATAAATTATTAAACTATTAACCGATTCTGCAGCTTTCATTTATCAAACTCATTATTCATGCTATTTGGTGAATTTTATTCATCTCATAGTCATATTGCCAGAAAAATATTCTTAAAACCGTTGCATAAAAATAAAATCCGTATTTCTAAAAAAAAGGTTATATTTTAATTAACATCGCATTCTTTGTGTAAAAAAATTGTATTGTGATAAATTCTACTAACAAGATAATTATTTTTAAATAAATACACTTTTTATATAAAATCTAAAGTTTGACGTATTCAGTTCAATGTTGGAAATCAATCAATCGATATATAACTAAATAAAAGCCTCGGTGCTAAAGCGAACGGTCGCAGATTAATACCGATTATATTTTTTTTTTGTAACTCAAGTGTTGGACATAAATTGGTATTAAACTAATGAAACATTTAAAGATAATAATGTCATTATAATTTGAAAAAAAGATGTATATACGTTTACAAAAATATAGATGTCTTATTGTTTACAACATAATTGAAATCAATCATTTACGACAAATGCATAATATATGCTTTTGCATACGCACATGCTCGAACGCTTTCAATCTATTTGTCAAAAACAGGCTAAACCTGAAAAAATCAGAGTAAGCAACAACCCTCCCGTAATCCTCGGTTAAGGGCTGCGCGGGGCACTTTTATGGGCGGCCTTGGCAGGGCGGCGCCGGGGATTACCCCCGCCCTGACAGGCGATCCCGGGGACCTTTATCCACAGGTGCACGAAGATCGAGAGCTGGGGGTCGCGAGGGTTACAGTTGGATTATTTAACCGTTAATGTAATGTAATGCTATGGAATTTAAGGCCGTAAAATTTCAGGCTTTTAACTGAATAATAAAAAAAAATAATAAAAAGGACTTACTTTTTTTATACATTGACGCCAGAAAAAGCAAAACCAAAGCAATATTAATGCAAAAAAAAGTTTTTAATTATAAAAACATATTACCCAAATAGTCTTTAGCTCCACAATGATAAATATCACTAAATTCATATCAAATTTGAAATTCATACATGAAAATACTTCCGCAGAAGCATTTGAATACTAAAATTGCGGTAGTAAATATATTTAAAAAAATTGCTTAAAGTTAAGTTTAATGTTTCCAAAAATTCGCTTAAGTGATTATTTAAAAAAAATAATTTAAGTTATAATAGCCATTTATTCTAAAGCAATAAAAATTATATTCATAAAATTACAAACATACTCGTAACAGTAAATTTAAAGACGAAATAAAAGTAACGCATGATACATCTATGGATTTTCATAAAAAAAGAAAACTCAATTTGGTACTGACGCATAAAATTAAAATGGTTTAAATATATGCCCAACCTTTTGGCCAAAAGTGACCTTATTCAAAAAATAATCTAATCAGCAAAACTTAATCACAAAGGTCGGATCCGACTTAAGGGACATAATTAACAAAATTCTTCAATTCACCTTTGACATATACTTTTTACCAATTTGTCTCATACTCACGGCGATTTTAACCCAACAAATTCTGCTTGCAAACTTTTAATTACTGATTTGGCGCATATGTTTACGTAAATCAATAGTTTCAAACATATTTATATTTTGATATTGTATATGTATTGAATATGAGTGTGAGCATACGTAGCAACTATGGAAATTCATCGCAAATTTTCAATATGTATTCTAGGCATCATCTTAATGTTTTCTAACAAATGTTATTAAGCTTGATTAAAACATGGTTTACATTGTAAAAAAATATATAATCTACAACACACTTGTTCGTTTTGTAAGCCCCAAATATAAATACCACAATGATCATAGCTATTTATCTTTAATTGAATATGTATATTTTTTAAATTATGATTTTCGTATGTATACGGATTTTGATGAATTCAATCAAGAATTTTTCTGAAAATAACGACATTGCTTATAAATTTTAAATAAGTCTTATTTTACTTTTTCAAGAGTCAAACCTTTTCCAGCGGCGTCCCCAATATACATTTCCATCATGCCAAGGTCACTTTTTCAGTCACCGATAATCCCAACGCCGCGCGCTTACCTGCAAAGAAAGAGACGACTAAGTTAAGGGAGAGAAAGTTTTTTGCAGATTTTTTCAAAAGTCATTAAGGGATAATAAATTATCCGCGGGATACAATCCCCATTCGTTTTCCTGGGAAATTGGACATTTCGAAGGAACAAAGCGGACAATGGGCGGCGGCCCGGGATGGGCGGCGGAATAATTTCAGATTTTAATATGAATATTTAAGATTCTGCGAGGCCTCCGAGTATGAAATTTGTTTCCGCGGAGATTTTCCGAATTAATTTTATTAAATTGTTTAGTTCCGCCGAAAAACCCGGTGATTTTTGCTTTTCGTGCGGAGTTTCTTTGTTTATTTTTTTTTTCCTGTGCGTTTTTTACGATCAATTTATGAATTTGAATAAACGTAGGTTTCCTGAATAACATTTTTTTATGAATAAAGAAACCTGTGTTCTTGCTTCTACCTTCACAGCCTAAGCCACATTTATAGCAAGAACAGTGTGTATTTTTTTATTTTGTAAAGCAGTCCAGAAATAACTGCTCAACATAATAACGCATAGTTTTTTTTTTTTTTTTCATAGTGGTAGTTCTGTGATACAAAATATGTATTACACTCTTACATTCATAGATGTAATTCATGCTTATATAACAGAGCTATTTTAAGTTTACTGCTTAAAATATTTTGATATTAGTATATCAGAAAAGAATACATTTATTCAATTAAAAGGCGATAAAAAATGCAGCAAAAATTTCAATTTGGGATTTTCTTGGATAAATATAAAAATTTACTTTTACAGTATTTACCTGATATTAGCTAATATCCATGCACTCAAAAATTTATTTGAGACAATAATATTTATAACCACCGTTATAATGACATTCATTTTGTTTTGCTGCCATTGTTAGCAATGATTTATTTTTTAGTATTACTAGAATTTTTAAGTAATATATATTACGACTTTATTTAATTGATGTACAATATTATATTTACTACGTTTATAATGTTTTTTTAAAACAAAAAAGTTAAGAGTATTTCATAAAAACATTGAAAACACACGTAAATCTGAAAAAAAATAATTAGATGATTGACACATTTGAACGTAATATTTTACTTTGCTTTACATTTTAAAATTGATTAATGTCTTAAATAAATAAAAACATTAAAGAAATATATAATTCGTAATTTACAGATTAGTGCTATTGAATCACCTAATACAATCATACACTCGTATTTTTGACTAATTTATTTAAATGAGTTAATTATTAAATTTGGTACCTTATTCAACATAACATAAGATTACCATATTTTTTTAATAAAAAAAATATTTTCCTTAGTAGTAACTAGCATCTAATTTAGCAATTTCATACTGTTATTAAAGTACACTTAGAATCTCAGCAAACGACTAAAAAATACGGGTAAATATTGAAGTTTCAGCATGAAAATATAATAATAAGGTTAATTTAAAAAGTTATCCTTAATTTTAATGTGAAGTTCCCTTTAGGGCGGTGCTAATATAAAAAATACGTCTTTTTCAACAGCGATTATCCGAATATAATGCCTGGCACTCATCCAAATTTCATCCAAGTTTAGGGTAATTTTTAACTAATTAAAACCGAACAGAATGTCCGAATCACGGCTCATAAAACACCCGAAATATAGTAATTGCAATCGTTAAATCTAAGCCGCGCGCGGGGGAGCGAGAGGCCCGACTTCTCAGGGCGCGAGCGAGTGAGACGGCACGAGGCGCGGGGCGCGGAGATATACTAAAAGAAAGCGTGAGTGAAATAAGAAGTGTGTGATAAATAGCCGCTAGGCCGGGATAATATCTGAGCTTTCGTGGGAAAACTTTAAGATTCCTAAATGGCCGGAGCTCGCGCACTATCGCGCTTTATTTGCGTGGAAGTGACTGCTTCGCTAAAGCCGGTTTACATCTATTGAATTGAAAATTTTCCACTATTACTTTTATTACATTTAATTGTTTTTTTAAAAAACCGATGGATTGTATTGTCATTGGCAATAAAATCGGTAAACAATGAGCAAACTTGCGTTTCATTGTGCACGACCCCCCGCCTTCTTGTCAACACAACACGAAGCCTCGGTCGCGTAACAAAACACGTGCAGGTATAAAGAATCCGTATCTCGAACAAATAATTGACAATCAAATGACCGTATCATTCTTATCTGGCGATATACTGAGATAATTAAAGCGGGCATGTTTTTTATTAAAAATAATAATAGCAATCGCCGCAAAGCGCACTTCTTCTTCTGATGCCTCTCCTCTGAAAGTTAGTGGCCATTTCATCGAACATATCTCTATCACGGGTCAGTCTTTCATATCCTATCCGGCCACATTTCTGCCGCCTCAATTATTCGCATAGTTGTCTATGCTTCGATTTCATAATGGAGAACTGAGACGACATGACACTTGGTGAATCTCCAGCGAGATTTCAGTGTTTGTATCTCTTGAGCACAGTACAAACACTTGCGCAGACAGCGTATCACGGATCGAAAACACGACTAGCATCTGTCCCTCTCTGTTACGCCAGGCAAATAAGAGAGTACTGGCCGACGGCACTAACAGAGCGCGACAGTCCTGCTTCTTTGTGCGAGCCACTATATCAATGTGAGGACGGTCCTTAACGGGTAATGATTCTGGCTGCACTAAGTCACGCGGCGGGGGACATTACGCTCTAAGCGACAGCGCCGCGAGGAAGCTCCATGTAAGATATACGCTACGGATTTTTTTAATTGTAATAAATAACGCGTTCTTACAGCTAACTTACAATTTCATAAATTTTCCAGTGTTTTTGCTTGGTCGACTAGGCATGCAGAAAGCATTAAAAAATAAACACTATAACGTATTTTTCTTGATTCATTTGTCCATATAAAAAAATGTTTATAACACACTTTTTGAACATAGCAACTATTGAGATTTTAATTGAGCTTTTTCAAACACCAAAAAAATATTATAAAAAACACATATTTTTTGCTATTTATGGTTATTTGATAAGAGCGCTATATTATAAACCATGGGTGGCCAAATCGCGGCTCGCGGGGTGTTTACTTTTGGCCCGCGGAGCATATGCAATATATATATATATTAATAATAAAAAAAAAATATATATATATATATATATGCATATGTTTTATAAAACATATTTGGACAAGGAAAAATATCCTGCATTATACAAACATGCTCTATCCGTGATTTCGCTATTTGGAAACACTTACACGTGTGAACATCTTTACTTAAATGAAGCATATTAAATCCCATATGAGAACACGAATTACTGATGAGCATTTCGAAAACGTTTTGCATGTAGCAACAAGATTAATCTTTATCTACAGTGATGCACTTATTTCTAACAATAAAAATCAGACGTCTCACAATTTTTTTTTTTTTTTTGATTGCCTTACTCTAATCTAATAAATGTGTTTGATTCGCATTGTTTTTGTTTTTTTTTTAATAACACTATAGTTATTGCTTGCTTTGTATATTAAATGAAATTTTGTTGTACGGACCGGTAGGAAATCTCATTTCCTTAATCTGGCCCGGCTGCTGAAAAAGGTTAGCCGTCCATGTATATTCTACAATTAAAAATTATACAAAATACTTTATTGACCAATTTATGTGGTAATGAAATAAACCACCAAACATACGAATATTACAAAGGCAATGATCATAAAAGCTGCGACATTGATATTGTTTAAAAATAAATAAACATAAAGCCGGGGGCAACACAAAGCATCGTAAATGACAACACAAAGCTACACAAATTTAGCCGCTTTTATTAACGATACCGTTGTTTAATATTACATTGTGAATAAAATGTATAATCGTATATAGCGGTAGCCATGAATGAGCATGAACATTGTCAGTACACGTCCGATCTCGACAGAATGGGCGTTGTCAAGTATTTGTGACCATATATCAGTCTATATTACACAAATTTATATTTGATCAATAATACTTAAAAAGAAATAAAATGTGTTAATTAAGTAACAACGATAAAGTTCAAAGTCGGAAACAGACTACTCGGAAACGATTACTTAGCACTGTATACAAAACACCAGATAATCATCTGAAATAAGTTGAATCACTTAAGCCTTAATTGCATTCTTCCTTTGGCTGATGTTCTGATTAATTGGGTAGGTATGCAAGTAGGTTGTATATCTCTCGGGCATCAGGCGTCCCTTTCCGCCTGTTTCAGTTCCTTCAGTAACGAGGCGAGAAATTTGGGTTTGCAGAGAAACTTGTGCTGCGTATCGAGCTAAAAGAATTGTTACTTTCATAGTTGAGAGTTTCAGTCTTACCGTTAATCTTAGTTGCTTTTATTTTTAGGCAACTTTTCTCTTACATTAACAAATTATAAAGAAAGTTTTCAAATTCCTCTCTTTTTTGCATTAAAAAAAAGTGGGTCTCTTCCCGAATAAGTACAAAGAGAAGATTCTCGTTCAGTTTGAATTATTAAAAGATAATTTTGTTTAATTAAATTAAAAAAATTGGGGTGTTGAAAAGTTTTAAAGAAAAAAAGTTTAATACATTGCATTTATAAAACTTACTTAGAACACCGAATAAAATATTGTAAATTAGCTTGTAGCAAATTGAAAACACGTTTCATTCATGTTTACGATAAAAGAAATAAAAAATAAATTTTGGAATAAAACACGGTTCTATTGAAATAATCTGATTCAATCAAAAAACCTATACTGACTTAAAGATTTTAAATTACAGATGCGATTTAAGAATTATTGAAATAACACGAATGAAAAAATAAAGCCTGTCGTGGAATTTTGGTGATATTTTATAAATAATTTTCAAGAGTTATTAAGAGTTAAATATAAACAGCTTAAGCATGTTACTAAAACTGTATACACTTCATAAAAAGAAATATTTTTTAAATAAAAAATTAGTAATTATTCGTAGTATCGATTTTGTTGTTGTTGATAGATTAGGAAGAAAGGAAACTTGCTTGTTATGAACAAGGATTCGTTTTACCGTTGAAGAGCAAAGAACTTTTTGCTCGAAAAATTAACTTAGAAATTTAAAAAAACGTCAAAAAATCCGATGGTCTGTCGAGATCCGGAAGTTCGCCGGAGCAGCATGACGCAGATTTGCTCGAAACAATGCTCGGCTCTTTTTGCTGTCGCCCAAAAGCCAACCGAACTCCCGAACAAATTATATACATAAAACATAATTAGTAGGTACCCACATTAACATAATAGCTTTAAAGAAGTTCCTCGTCGGCATTGTGCTAACAAATAACGCTAATGTCGCAAACTTCGGAGACACCCTGTCAAAAGTAAAGACATGAGACTAAAAATGAAATTATAAAATCCCCACTTAAGTCCAAACTGACAAGGGTAATTTCAAAAGTGTCATATCCATACAGGTCTCAGGCGAGCGAGTCTCTGTGACGTCACTCGTACGCACGAAACGTAAACGCTTTTTTATTCCATTTATTTCGTACACCCTACAGCACCTTATATAATCGACAAAAAAAAACAACAACTGTTGAAAATCAAAATTTTCATATACGTTTTGAGAAAATCGATTCTATGTTACAAAAATCTATAATTAAATTGTATCAGTTTCACAATAGCATTTCACAATTAAAAAAATTCACTCTAGGCACGTTGGTTCAATTAAATGCAGCATTAAGCAAATCCAATCCAGCAATTGTCTCAAAAAAAAAATCTAAAATATTCATCGACGTTTCTTGTAATTTTTTTTTTTTTTTAATTTTCACACTCGCAACTTGCATAAGAACAAATTAACACATATAGTCTTAAAATACAAGAATGAAAAATAAAAAATGGTTATAATTTTGAAAATATTTTAAAATGATGCTGCATTGTCGTAATTTTCTGTGAGAGAACTTGTAATCGTCCAATAACTTGTAACAGTGATTCAATAATTTATACTCAGCGTATGCTTAATAAGAGATTGTGTTTTTTTCGGGTACATAAGGAGCAAAATAATAATATGCTTGTTACATACCTTATAATTATTTATATATCAATGTATTTTAAGGTTCATATAGATATATGATTTAAAAAAAGGGTTAATAATTCAACTAAACAATATATTAACTGGATCTAACAGCAGACATACTAATGTGAATTCGTTCATATAATACTAAACAGTTGAGTTCTTATACGGCTACATAAAAAAAAACTACCATACAACCAATAACAAAGAATGATTTGGCCGTAAGTGAAGTTAATTAATTTTATAGCAAAGCTATACCTATAAGTTATACCTTTCATTACATCGCAATAAAAAAAGTACAAAGTAAAGTTTCAATCGAGTTTAATTTGCAATTGCCCGGAGGTGATCCGCAAGGATTGAGATATGTTTGACCCTATAAATAATAAACTCACTGTGAACAATAAAAATTGATTTAAACTTTATTAAGCGTATTAAAAATTCTCGAATGAAGTTCCGAAATTCGAGCCACTGAATAATTTATAGCCATTTTACAGTACTTCGTGTCATGCTTTCTACTTATTTTTTACACAAAAAATAACTCTCTCCGCGAAGTTTTTAAGCGCACACAATGGGGTTTCATGAAAAAGTTTTATGATGTTTTAAAAATGTTCGAGTCGAATTATTTTTTAAAAAGGTTCATTTGTTTTCAAGGCATGCATGTCCCGGGGTGGAAGCTTTTTCCATGTGTTACTTTTCAGGGTAATACATCATTAAATACATGTTGCTTTAGTGCTGAAAACAAACTGTAAAAGGACGTGTTTTTTAATAGTAATCCTAAATTGATAACCAAAACTAATTTGTATACGTGAAAAACGTGGATTTGTTAAATATATTCTATTGATCATTGATAATTCAAACTCAACGTAAAAAGACAAAATATTGAAAAGAAAATAATAAAGTCTATAGTATTTTATACATCGTCGTATGTTGCGGCCCGAGTATGATATTACTATTTTGCTGAGCCCGTGGTTGTTTCGAAGCTATGTTCGTTTTTCCATCATACTTTGAGGATTCTTTGATAGATTCACAAATAACCAGGGTTGACAGATGCGCATAAAAAGGGGCGGTAAAAAAAACCAGCTGGGGGTGCAAAGGCCTTCTGTGCGTGACGTCATACACTCGAATACTGCACAAAATAAACTGTTCTCTCTTTTATTAAATGTGTCCTTATTTAAGAATATCATCTGAATGTGTAAAAATGAATCTTATACTTCCTTTTTAAATTCAATATCCACAGTGTCGGTTACAGTAAGTATATAGTTAAAAAATCTGTACAATGGATATTTTATTTTCAACGATTAAAAATAACATCAGGCAGTTCATATTTTTCACTATGGTCGAATTGAGAAATAAAATATATTTTCCGAAATAAAAATAAGCCATGAAATATTTTTATTTGGCATGGTAGATGAGTTGAACGCGTATAAAATTATTGATTTGTAAAAGAATATGGATGATAGATACAATTACTAAGAAGCACATTTTTAAGTCTCACCTGTGCCAGTATCATTATCATAATATTTGTTATAAAAAAATAAAAAATAAACGATTATTTAGAAAAAAATTTGATCATTAGAAAAATTTTATTGGATTTTAACATTTTTGTTGAAGGAAGATACTTTAAGTATTTTAATGATTTTAGCTGGACTCTCATAACCTGTTTGATTTTATTTGTGTATATATTGGAGTAATACAATAAAAATTATTTTATATTAAGCCAAAATAATGGTAAAATTGGTGTGTCGGCTCCCATTTGAATATTGCACAAAACATTTCTTATAAGTATTCCGGAGGCACAGCGGCTCGAATAAATAAAAATGAATTTTCTCAACAAGCCCCGTGGAATACTCAATTAAGTAGTGCGTCCCGCCGCCCCTGAAGCGCAGGCTGCATACACTCCTCTATTATCATAAATGTGTTTTCTCCATTATGCATCAGACAAAAAATCTATAAGAGAATAAGTTCTAGTCTAGATGAAGCCACGCGTTCGGAATACTAAAATGTCTACAATTCCTTTATACTGTGTGACGCCTTTATATTCAATATCGCGAACACAGTATGACTTGGCGACTACTTTATGACGTTGGGGTTGATAGAGGTTGCACATTATTATATATAAAGCCTTTTGACAAGAAAAAAAAATCAAACGTATTCTTTTGGACAATATTTATAAAAAATCCTAGTAAAATATTCAGACAACTGAAATGTGTTTAAAATATGTATTGATGTAATCAGAACAAAAATTTATCGTGACTATTCAGGATTCGAACTAACACACCTTGTTAATTGTTAATTACCGTCAAAATAATTTCGGATGTTTGATTTAACATGCAAATGTACGCTAGATTAAATCAAATATGTGAATGATAACAAGTTTTAATAATTTCATTATCACGTGTATGGATCGATTGACTGTATTTTTTTTAAATGCAAAAATCTGAGTCAAATTATTTGGACTTCAATAATAAGGTGAATAATACGCATATTTTTATAGAGTTACGTTTTATAATAATATAAGGCGATCTTAATATGTAAGGACATTATAGCAGAAACAGGCAGAGGATTCAAAATTTAAAAGTGATTAATTAATCACATTATTAAAAATCATGTTAATTATATGTTATACTTTGAGTGTAATATAGTTTCATTTTTCAATATAATCAATTAAATATACCACAAATATTTTAATTTATTTAAAGAAAACTAAATCAATTACTCAAGTTTTAAAAGCTTTTCCAGTTTCAATAAGTCAAATAATGCTCGGTTAATGATTGAGTGAGACGTCAAACTTCGGGCTTAACCTACCCCTTTTCCTAACCCCAGTCATGCGTAACCTTCCAGGGTTGCGGCTACAAAGCCTCCGAGATCTTCAGAGAAGCCTTAATATGAGATATTGCATTCAAAATCGTAAGAGCGGCGAAACTAAAACGACATCCACAATATGAAATGGGAATAGGCGTTCTGTCTAAGTCTTTTAAAGATTAGAACTTCGTATATTGCCAACATGAGACAATAAATTTTCAATTCAAAGTCTTATGCATATATATATACATATATATGTATATATTATTTTTTACGGCCTGTGAAATCATTTCACAAGTCGTAACACTGAATCCGTTGTAAAAATATCAAGTTAACTCAAAAGACACTAGAGAATCTTAATCAAATCCGTATATCAATATCACCATTACGCCTAATGTCAACATTTAGGTTGCCATTATGGGCAATAGAGGAAGCGGCGAGAGGAAAGGCAGCAAGCCTCGCTAGCACTAGACAGATATAAATATGAGTTTCGAAATAAGGAAGAGGAGATAAAAGTCGCGGGATCTGTTATAAAATAATTCTTTAAATGACGCGTCGTAAAAAGCGCCCCGGGGTGGGGGTGCTGCGGGGTGGTGTATCGGGAGTCATTTGTTGGGGATCAGGGTGGCTTTTTACGAATTTATACGCCGCGTAAAAATAATACCAACGAGCCGAATTACCTAAGTTTTTTTTTTTCATTATCTTTAGACTTACACGGTGGATTATTTACTTCTACGTAGTGTCTGCGTCGTAAAATAAAACATAAAAATTTCATTTTTTGATAATACCATTAACTTTGTGTGATATTATAGATAAAAGTGTTCGCAGAAGTATTTTTTTAACATGAGTAAATCTGACGTGTATCCATAGCCTAATGCTTTGTAATTAAATAATAGCAAACAGACAGCGTGAAATTCATTTTTAGATTTTTTATTATATTTTAGATTAATTAAAATTTTGTAATGTGTTAAACCTACCGAATTATAATATTTTAGATTTAAATAATGCATGGAATTGTCTACGGGTGAAAAAGAAATCGATTAGGTCAAACAGATAATCTTTTTCAGATGGCTTTTATATAAATATATAACGTAGAATTTCACACGTTTTCAGAATTTTATTTACAACTAAAAGATAGGTTTCTTTCAGAATTAAACAATTACCAGTTCGCTATAATAAGTATTAAATTTACTTACAATGATTGTATGTGATGCATCATTATTTTCTTTTTTGAACTTGATACCAGTAATAGAACTAAGAACTAATACGCACTGGATTCTTCACAGTTAAATATTTAAAAAAAAAACTTATATTGAAAACTACCAGACAGATTGAATTTATATGTAATGAATAAGTTATGATAGTTGTACTATTAGAATTCAATAATAAAGTGCGTATGAAGCTTCACTTGAGCTGATTTCTTCTATTTGAAAAACAGAGTAAACTATCGATAATTACCAAATAGATATTATACGTAAGACCGTGTTGTAGTGGTTGTAGTATTGAATAAAATAGGTAGGATTCATCAGAGCTATATACAAACACAGACATACGTTTCACAATCTTTTTAAGGATACGTTGGATATGTTCTTTGGTATGTGAAAAAGAAGATAATCTAGACATGAGAGGGTCGAATATACTTGTAATGAATGCTTTATAACGGTTGTACAATTAGATCGAGAGAACGAAGTGCGTACGAATCCTCACGGCTTACTTACAACTGAAAGAGATGATTCCTCGGAGGCGTCGTTGAGCTGCGCAAGAATGGCGCCTCGTAAAGCGGGAATCGTAAGTGAGTTAGTGAGCTCTTCCGGCCGGCTGTCAGTCTTCGCGGGCCGGATATTACAGTTTGTTTATGCGCTTGTCTCGCCGCGGGTCCTGCGCCCGTAAAGCGCCGGCCCTATAAAACTAGATCATCTCGCCAGGAATTACGCAAGGAGGCCGGCTCTCAAAGGGAATACTTATTCGACTCTCCAGAACCGCTCCGCCTTCACGGCGCTTCCTATCTCGTGATAAAAATAATTTATTTTATCTTTGAGCGTAAAGTGGAAACCTAAAACATATTTCGTGTTGATAAACTTTTTATCTAAGATTGATACCTAAATAACCAAATAAGATACATCACGACCTGAATTTACTGTGCACTTACCACGACGCAAGGCTAGGTTATCCCTTTTACCTACAGTAACAAGTAAAAACATATTATCTACTATAATAATAGCCATTGTGTGTGTGTGTGTGTATGTTTCATTTTTTGGTTCTCTATAGAATATCTTAAAATATACAACGCTGATTTTTTGCACGTAAGTTCAGTAAGTTTTTCCGCAGTTATGTGCCGAATTTCAAGACGATAGGATAATATTTTTATTCATAAACTATTAAATATGCTTTAGCGAGTTTCAATATGTACGAATTATATGATTCTGTTGTTCACCGCGATAATTTCAAATTTAGAACTTTTACAAAAAAAACAAATTTTGATGCTTCTTAGAAATTTCCAGTTTATGTCAGTTTGGCACAAGTACCATCTTTATTTTCTCATCGAAATTGCATTAGAAATTACTAATCACATCATTAATAACTCAAAATGCCTCCTAAAATAATAACACCGTCTACGCACAGCAAACGTAATTCAAAAAGAATTGCACAATTAAACGTGATAAAGACGGCATCAAATAAAGAACAGTGCAGTGAAAGTGATACGTTGTTTGTGACACGAAATGTGACACAAATGTCAAGCAATGAATCGAGAGGAAAACGTGAGCAGCGTCTTCTTAAAATTCGAGTACCCAGATATTCGAGTATTCAGCCAAACATATGTTCAAACACTATTGCTTCGTTCATCGAATACGTCATTTTATGACGGGCTACATTTCTAGTATATTGATAATGATTAAGTACATTTTCATGGTCGGTGCATTAAGCTTGGGGATGTGGGTTCAAATCCCACACAAATCACGATGATATTTTTCTGAGAGTTTCTTTAATCAATTTTCAATATTTGAAAAAATGTACTTAATCATTATCATTCAATAAATCTGTATAGGCAAAATCGTACTTCCTGTGAGACGGTCTTCACAAAAATCAATAATATATTATATATTGTTTACACAATAAGCATGTTTGAGTAATAATATATTACGAACTCATTATAGACGAAAGGTTTAATATTTTCCCAATGGTATAGTAGTAACATCTAAAAGATTCCGAATTATTTTCATATTCTAAGCTAACTCAATATTTTTTGGAGTGAAATGAAAAAATGTATACAAACAACACATATATTCGAATAGCTTATTACCATACAAAAAATGTTATTTTACTAAATGAACTATTTTTATATAAAAAATTTAGAATTTATAAATCAGGAGTTTTTACTCTCTAAATCTTGGTCAAATGTCAACGGAATAGCAACTGAACTAACATACAAATCAAATATGCGAGCCTAAAGAAGCTTTTTTTATGACTTCTCATAGATTTCGTTCAGGGAATAGGGTTCTTGTTTTAATAACAGTGAATTCAAATGTATTATATGTATACAATAAATATTACCCTTTTATATTTATAAGATGACAAAAAGTAAAAAAAAAACATTTAATATCAAAGATATACACTTCATCTCTTTTATTTATTTCAAGCAAAATATTCCTAGAGACAGCAGCTTTATTGTTTATAAGCTATAACTTTGTGAGCAAACGGCGTAGCCAGCTCTGAGGGTGAAATTTGCTTTCCAAAATAAAATAGAATCCTCCTAAAACGTATCTCACTACTTGACACTGAAAAACAAACACCTAAACTTGACAATATGAATGAAACCACTATTGTATTAATTACTAAGAAATTAGTAAAACAGATTTTGATTGATTTCAAAATTGTAGTATATTTTCCACGATGCAAGAAGAATCAGCATTGGTAAAGTGAACAAGTTTTCTGATTACTAATAATAACAAGTGCTATTTTATCAAGACAAAGTATATCGATTTTCTCAGATAAACTTCTCAAATGATATTCTACATATGTATTTCTTTTTTTTAATCTGACTCGTGCGTTACTCACTAGCAACCTCTCCGCGCCAGGCCCGGCGGGTCTAAACAATAGAGGCGTGGCAATTCTCTATGTGTGCCCTTTTGACAAAAAACATACCGATGGCCGTATAAGATTTTATTCAAAGAAATGGGGATTCCGCCTTTGTGAAAAGAGTGATAGAGAAGGCGTCATTGATAGAGGAGTGCGGGGAGAGACGAAAAATAACGCAATGTAGGACACAAATTACAAAGGAGAAACCAGCGGGTAAGAGAGCAGAAAAATAAAATTACAGCGTGCGACAGGGCTGCCTAAAGCTAGTGTGATTGTTGTGTTTATTTTTTTATTTCATTATTCAAAAATAAAAAATATATTGTTATTATTTGTTATTTATTAGTAACCACAGCACTAGATCATTTTCTTCAATAATAAATTTATCTTTCCAATACACACCTTTTACAGTGAACATAAATATTACTACCACACAAATTTATAATGACTTCTTCAATACATTCCTCTTCCTAGAATAAAATCTCTGTTTCATTTGTCTCGTCTAAAGCTTGGCAGTCATCTGTCATAGCATCAGGTCACCACATCCTTGACTCCCTTCAGGGTCGCTGCCCAGCACTCTCTCTGAAAGCTCTCGATCGTCCATGTGATGCAAATATTCCAGCCAGTGCAGTCTGGTGTTTCTTACTATCCTGACATTTAGATAGAGATCAAAGAGTTCAGGTTTCTAGAGTCTCCTGCGAATTTTGTTTTTTTCTAAAAGAACTAAAAATGCAGTGTTGGATTTTATCACGACAGTTCTCATACCATCCGACCATCTTACGATCGATCTACTCACACCCCGACACCCTTCATAGTCGCTGTAAAACACTCTACCGGCTCTCGATTGCCCAAGTCATGCAAATGATCCAACCAGCACAGTATTCTTGATTCTAATGCAAACCAAAAACCTCAGGGCTGTAGAGTCTTCTTAAAATATCAGTATCCGTATCTCCAAAGCGTAAGTAAACACAAGATTTGTAAGATTCGTGTAAATTATTAATATGGGTTTTCTAGAGATTCGGATAGTAAATGCGATAATTTATCGTATTACCAAAAAATTGTAGAGCACTTGTTCAACGCTACTTTAATATTGTTGAGTTAGATTGATTGTATTAATTTAAATAAAAACGAAAAACTGGTAACAAAAAGTATTTTATACTAATTCTTTTAATTGCACGACATTTACATGTTAGCATTTTCCTATAAAAACAATTTTGAAAGGTGGCCATTTATCATCTCTTTCCGAACAAAACAAATTTATTCAGCGAATCAAAGCAACTCAGTTTTAACGACTGAATAAGGGGATTTTAAACAACTTTGTATCACAAATTCTAGGTACCAACTTTAATCCTGTTGACCCATTGGCGAGTTCATACAAATTGAGTGATTTATATTCTTTTGAAAGTCATTTGAAGTCGGCTGTTGTAAAAGAGTAATAATATATTCATGCGGAAAAGAAGTCTTTTGTATCGATTGCTAAGTTTAAAATGTGTTTTCATTTAAATTAACAAACGCAAACATTGGTCAAAATAATCCAAGCAATTCATTCGCAGCAACCGTAATCCCCTGATTCTGATTAATTTTCAGCTGTAAAGATGGACTTTCTATATTCCGGCCAATAAAAATGATTTGCGACCCCCGGAGCACGGATCCTGACCACCCCTGGCCGTGTGTAGACACCCCCTATACGTACGCGGCGTACACGGGTGCTTTTACTTACAAATACGCTTTTAATGATTATTTATCGCGGCAAACACTGTTTACTTTTTCTCTACGCAAGATTTATTGGACAATAAAGGCGAATTTACACTTGCACGCGTCGCTTTGATGGGATTAAAAAATAATTTCAATGCTTTGCATTTTATGATTATGTGCAATAACGCGTAATGAAAGGTCGTGAATCACGCCGAATTTAATTAGCAAATTATATGAGTCAGAGCCGAACGCACAAAGCCCGAACGTTTAAAAGTAATAGCATGTTAGTATATCGTAATTTTTATTAAAAATACTAAGCACAGTGCGCCTTGGGCGGCTTGAGTTATTGTACCTCCGGATAAAAAGAAAAATAGAGAAAAAATATATACGTTCGCCGCGGTGTAAGAAGGGTAGTTTTTTTTTGTCGGTTCAAATAATGTAATCTTGTTGAATTCGGGAGCGAGGGCGGTTTTGTTCTAGATTTCGGGTCATTGTGTCGTGCGTCTCCTCTTTTTCCTGCTGCGGCGACTCGGGATGGGAATGATGAATTGAAGTGTTTTCGTTTCCGGAGCTCTTAGTCTTGGTATTTCAATTTACTGGCTGCATCACCACCAGCCCCGAGCCAGGAGCTACGCAGCGACGGCCCCCGGACAGCGTCATCCCTTTACTTGTTCGGAATGTGAGGAGTCAGGATATATTTTCATATCATCAGAGAAATGCAACAGGTTACTTTTTTGATAAAAACCGATAATTTTTAGAAAATTAAAAAAAAATTAACAATAAATACTATTGTTTTGAATAAAATGAAAAACTGATTTTTTTCGACATGTTGACATACAAGCATAAAATTCTTAAGGTATTGATAAAGATTATATTGGCTGTAGTAGAAGAGCAGCGTCCATCACCGGAGTTTCATACAAATCAAAACCTTAATCATCGCATCCTTCCGAGACTAATGCCGTCCATCCCGCACAATGCCCTCCCCCGCCGTACATTTATAAGGCCCGCCCCGTTTCAATACATGCAAAGGGGTGTAAATTCCCAGGGTGTCAGGGAGGCACCGCAATTTATATCCGGCCACTATCTAATTTCAAAGCTTCTGACGTCACTAGTGCCGAATTAAACTGTCAGCGGTGGACACTGGGGTGGAAAAAAATATTCGTTAGAGAAAACTACCCCCTCGGGACGACCGGGTGGATTTATGGGTGTGTTTTGTAGCGGAGAAGAATGCGTGGAAATTCATTTATCCTACTTTGTTTGAAGATATGCTGTATCAAAATACGTTATGCGGTCGAGTCGGGATTCTTGGAAAAAGGTAAAATAATATACACTACATTGTGGAGTTATTTATAATACAGTACTCTTGTGAAATTATGAGAGAGAATTGTAATAAATAAGCCTTGAATAGGTTAATTATTATCAGTGTTGTATAAGAAATACACTTTACTCTGATATATTTTTATTTATTTACATATAAATGAATATATACTATATAAATATATATACTTATATTTATACATGCCTTTTTATTTTGATGATATTTAAAATTTTATTTATAACATTTAAAAAAATCTTTTTCAAAATTTGCGCTCATATTGACAGAATGTGTTTTTTAACTTAATATTTTTTTTATAAAAGCAATACATGATATATCAAAAGTTGATAACGTCACGTTTTTAGTATTCCATTAAAACAATTTGAAAATAAAGTGCGATGAACTCTGTACGACGTGAAAAAAATAATAAAAAAAAAAGCTCCCCTACGTGAAGCACACACTTTACAAAATATAAATAAAGCCTGCTAGCACCGGTTGTGTACAGAAGTTTACTCCATTTTTATGATGCGATCAACAGACTCCTGAAAAAAGAGATACAGTGCGAGTACCTACGGCGCCGTACATGTCTACCTGTTTTTCAGGACGAATGTAAACTTCACTAACATCGCCCATAATGCACGGTTACCGGTTCGCTGTTGAAACGGTTTCGCCTCCGAACCGGTTTTACTGTCGCACTTAAACGACGAGTCTAAACGGCACTTACTTATTTTACTTGATTATTTGGTTTGATGGCGTTTTTTGAATTCAACGATGCAATTCTATCACAATCGAGACTAATTAAAAAATATATACATTTAATAAAAAAAACTAAAAATATGTAGTGTAAGGCTAACTAGAGATAAGTAATAAATAATCGAGAAATAATAAACATAGAATATTCATTTTTAGGGTGAAATTGTAATACAGTGTAAAAAAAGTGGCTATGACCAAATTTTCTTTTTGAATATCATATATGAGTTATTGATACAATAATATATGATATTATTTACATTTTTTAATGTAAAGTTTAAAAAGTTATTATATGTGTAATGAGCATTGAATCACAAATAATGAAAAATTTCAAATAATAGCTTATATTTTAAAAAATGCTCATCTACAATATTCTTTTACGTTTAAGTATGGCACAAAATTTTGATATCAAATTTCAAATGGAGGTTTGATTTACGCAGTGTTACAAGAAAGGAAATCAGAAAACTTTCATCCTGAAATTTGCAACAAGCATTGTCGGGTAGCGAAGCAATTTACGATATCCGGCGGTATATATTTCACAAAATAAATACAGACTCCCTTTCGGCCTTTGTGGTCCCTTGATTTACGCCAATAGTTTAACCCGGGGGTTTAAAAGACCAAGGGTGTATTTCCAGAACAATATGTTAATCTCCCATAGGCAATAAAGGTGGGAGAGATATGCTCGCAAGATTACCTGTAAACAATGGGTGGAAGTGAATGAAAGACAATGCGAGCCTTCTTATAAACGTCTTTGTTACACCGACGCCGCAGCATACCGTGAATATTTTTTTTTGAACAAAAAAATAAACTAAGATTTACATTTACAGAAATCTTAATATAAATTTCTTCACTTTTATATACTGGATTTTGTGGTGTAACACAATTTGAGAGGTGTTAAATTTATTCTAATAATGTCGATATATCAATTATCTTATTGAGATTTCTTATTTCATCTTTAGGGACGGCTAAATTGAAACATCTGCAAGACTAGGGCGAGGCGAGGGGGACTATCTGGTGCAAAGTGGGTGCTAGAAAAACTATCGCAAAGCCCCGCTCCTGCCGCGTCCGCGACCGTTTAGAACTTTGCATATTCATTCGCCGTTATTGCTTCCCGGGCGCTCTCAGCGGCTCCCGTTACAAGGCGTTACACGGCGTTACTTCCCGTTATATTCCGTTACATTCCGCCGCGACCGCTAACGAACGCGCGGCGACGCGAGCACGTTCCCGCATTTTTGCAACTGGCGACATTGAATATCGGAGGGAGTCCTCGCCGCTGGAGAAATTGAAACCCGCCCTTGTAAGGCGAATTAACGGACACTTCTTAATACTTTCATTAGATTTTATTAATTGTGGTTTTGATTCAAGTTATTATAATACATCACTATACGGAATTCAATATTTTTGACAGAGAGTACTAGGAGGAATTCCATTTTAATATTTTTCAGTAAAATACTTGAGTGATTTTCCACATGTTCGTTTTTATTTGTGACCGGTTTCGCCAACCTTTCACGTTGGCATTATCAAACAGAGTGAGATTTTATATAATAATAAGCAATTAGGTAAACAATCGTTAGAGGGAGAGGTTGTTGGAAAGAGAGAGAGTGATTTTCAGGTGGTAAGGGCTAATGTGATTTTAATGTACCTGACAAGTGGAGGATTCTATATAATTATATAAATTATATATTAAAAAAGAAAAAAAAAAAAAAATACATCATTATACCTTAACAAATCATACTTACCAAAATTTCCAGAAGACAATTGCAACTGTATTTGCTTTGGATCGTCTACAGCATAAGTTTTGCTGTATATAAAAAATGATAAACTTATTTTTCCACAAAGGACCCCGAGGCTTACAAACAAACGTTTAAGGCAATGAAACAAAAAGCTGATAATTTGATTAATACATGATGGAGATTATTGGCTCGTCTTTTCCGAAAAAATAACAACTATCAAGCCATAATGTATGAATATAGTAAAATTCAGCCGAAATACTGCTAGACGAATAAAGCACTTTTAACTGTGCATAAATCTATGCAATCTTTAATAACAGCGTCGATCCACAGCACCGGCGCAGTCGTTAAAAAATTCAATAATCCGCTCCTTGTGAGTAGAGGCCCACAAACCGCATTCAAATGACTGCGGGAACCGCTCCGCCCCCATAAATCCCCCACAACAATGAATCCTGAACGCAGGACGTGCAAAATAAAAGGGAGATTAAACTTAATCCAAACATTTAGCCAGCGGCGGCGGGACTGTAAGAATTTACGGCGAGAATCCACGCCGACATACGATGCTAGGGGTCCGCGGGGCGGCGGGGTTTTTAAATTCCCGGCGCCCCTGCTAAATGTTTATTCAAGTCGATGCTTCAGGAGATTTCATTTGGAGTGCTCGAATATGTTGATACAGCCTGCTGAAAGGATATCCGCTTTTTAATTTCATTTCGGAATGACGTGGGTATATATGCACACATCGCGAGTTCTGTTTACTGAATGCTTTATTCAATCCAGGCATTATCAAATAACTACTATTCTATATGTAATAGCAGGGGTATAAAAAATAACCCGTGATTTGTAAAACGTATTTCAGGGAAAATCTTATGAATTTCAAGATCTCATTCTGTATATTTATTTGAGCTATGTACGTGAGTTGAAAAACCATAACAGATGCACGAGATTTATTTTAAACACAATAAAGAAACATACCACTGCTTGAAACCAATCGTTTTTGCGTTCTTCAATCTCGCAGACTTAAAATATTTCAGCTTTATTTATATGCCCTATACTTTTAAGAAAGGATTGAATGTCATTCCTAAAGTTGATTTATGGTTTCGCTCCCGCGGCCCATTGTCGAGTTACTTCTAGAGCATTCCATAAATAAACGGGCCGAGAATAACAATCCAAGATGGAGTCCTCCCACTCCAGATTTACGTCCAAATCCAACGGCACACGATTAATCAAATAATTTACATGACAATAAATGTAGTCGGCCCTGGCGGGGGGCGGGCGCGTCACACATTGCCCGGGAAATTCAAATAGGCCTCACTGAGTGACGTCATTATTAACGCATTTCGTGACGTCAGCCAGTAATGGCGATGTCAGCCAATGACAGCTAATGTTTCTATGGAGACCAATCACGCTTAACGAACGCCGTTTATCGAAGTCAAAAATCAAATGATCTCCATTCCGTTTGGAGCGAGAAATAAATCCCGCGTGAAAAAAACGAGATCATGAAAATGTTTACTTTTTTATATATTTTCTACTAGTTAAGAAGACACGCATGCTCTGAAAATTTAAACAAAAATCTATAAACTAAAGTCTTCTATGATAGTCAAAAGCGAGGAACATAAAAAAAAGATAATACACCATTCAAATACTTAGTTACTTATCTTTATTATAGTCAAGCATTTAAACGGCTTCAATTAATTTAACTTCTTACCTAGGTTATAAAATACGGTAAATCAAGGTGGTATTAAAACTTTAAAACTAATTCTTTGCGAAATCTAAGCTTAATGTAAAATTCACAAAAAAATCTTGTCGGATTAATTTATTATAAGTTATAAAAGCCGAGCATCGTACAAATTAAACCGTAAAATTTATCAACCTAATCTATGTAAAAACTCATAATAAAAGATATTTATATTTGTTTATAATCTTAATCAAATGTGATATATAAAAAATTATTCATAAAATAACAGCATTTTTTGGCTGAAACGGATGATAACCAAGGCCGGCCGTCTCCAACCCCATCCAGTATGTCAAGGAAAATCATCCCCCTGGATGTAAACAAACTTTAATGGCAGACTTTGTGTAAACATTTTCACGTATCAAATACCAGGCCATGTTTTTCTAAGGTAATTCTCTATTACGGTGCTGTTCATATAATTAGTTGTTTGTTTTACGTGGATTATCCCAGAATAGCAGATACGATCTCCTTATTTTAATATAACAGTATTAACTGTTTATCATGCAAACAAATATAAAAAACAAAACCTTTTCTTGTTAATAAGCAGTTACTCAAATCAACCAAATTAGCCTCTCATGGAAACATTATTTTTAACAACTGGGTTATTATAAATTGGTATTGTTTGTCCGTTTAAAAAATTATATAAATATTTATTTTAAAGCCACACGCAAATTTGATCAACACAACTAATCCATGTATGATAAATAACTAGAAACCATTTAAACAAATGTTTATCATTAGAATCATAAAAGCTCGAAATATCAAAAAATATGCTATTACTTTACCATCAAAAAATTTATTTTATCTTTAATACGTATATCTAAGTCTTGGAGAATCCAAGTAAATTAAGAGAATGTTAGTTCAACTTGGAGATGTCAACAAGGCAAAAAATTTATATTTTTAAAATGTGTTCAAGTTTTTTTTTTTGATTCTGAATAACTAAATAATCCATGAGTATGAAAAGTGATATCTGCTTAAAAAAATCGTGTGTTCCTTATATTTTATTGTGTTTTTCTATTTTTGAATAATATCTATTCAAAATATTTTTTAGTTTAAATAGTTTTAAACATAATTGAAAAAAATAATAGATTTAATGTTGTAGTAAAAGGCTTAAATTAAAACATATATGAACAGTGGAAAAAAAACTTATTAAAATAGATAAATACTTAAATTGTTATTTATCAATTTGAGCTATGTAAATGAAGACAATATATAATAAAATAAATTTTATTTTGAATCAGATTATATTTTATGTACGCAATGACTCATTGAGTTTTTAAAACCCTGTATCGTTAGACATAGCGGCTAGCACGTAATGGTAATAAAAAAACGACATAGACTCATAACCATTATAAAGGGGATACTACAGCCTTCAAAAATAAATGGAGAGCCAGAAAAATCGCTGAGTGTGCCAAGTCTAATTGGTGAAAACCTTGGAAATATTTGCATTTCATTTAAAAGAACCGATATACTCATTTGAAGCAAAGGAATAACTTAACATTAATTATTTCCAAGATTAACTAAACTAATCATCAACCCTCGCAGTGCTATGCAAAGTCATTTCTTCGAGTAGATTTAATGACGTCAGAGCCCTCTTTTCGTTTTATAGCCTGGCAGTCTGAATGCTTGAAAAACGGTAAAACGATAAAATAAAAACCGGGCTGTGACGAGACTTTTCATCAGTAACCTAAAACTAACTTAGGTCTGGTTAGTATACGCAGCTTGCATTCTGAATATGACAGTTATTCACCATACCGCATTCACGAAAAAGAATAAGTATATCCTTCATACTTGTATAAGTATTTCGGCTTTATTTTTACTGTCGTTTTATATTTACTTAACGAAATCTTATGTTTTTTAAGTAGAGAAAAAATATTTTTATTAAATAAAGAAAGGTCATAAAGAATACAAAATCGAAATTATAAAGCTTTGTCTCCTTAGTCTTGTTTCTTATTATTTCTACCGGACAATAATGAAAAAAAAAAAATTTTAAAAAATACGATAAAAATTAATTTGTCATTGAAATATTTCAAACATTTTTGGCCGGATTGTCAAATTAAAAATATGCAAAATACACCGACAAAATAAATTCATCTATCTGCAGATTTAGCATTCATAAAATATTATTTTTTAAAACACTATATTGACTTATTTTTTTTGGTGAATAAAAAGTATAATTGAATGATTGTTCAAATATAAATGTAAATATAAAAACGACAGGATTATGTTGATTAAAATAAAGATAAAGCAAATTTTAGCATTAAAAAAAATAATGGTCAGATTTTATGTCGACACGTGCAGACTAAGCCCTTAATATCGATTTTATGTAATACCAAAGACAACTTCAGGGTTTACTCCCCATAGCGGGGTGCTTACATAAAATGCAAACATTTGCACTTGTAACCCTAATAATAGTCACCGGGGAAGGATGCGACCCGATCGGTTCGTTTATAAACGCCAAATCCGACAATGGGGGGCCAACATGGCCGCCGGGAGGGCAAATCGCCGGAGCCTGCACAGTGCTGATCTCGCCTCAGCCTGGTGGAGTAGGGAAATTATTTACGAAGATTTGTACGACAGTAGGGGATGGGAATGTCGGTTATGGCGCGTTTTATTATCGGGGTAAATAAAATTTTTGGCAGTAAAATAGATTATGTCAACACTTTTATTGATGATCACAATAATTGTGATATAAACGTAATTTGTTCGTATAAAAGCATTCCAAAACCACAGTGATGGAAATAACGTATTCTAATTTTTATTAACATGTAATGTTTTTATACAAGTTCTTTGCTAAAAATCTGCATTTTTTTTAATAATACATGCGACATTTAGGCAATTGACAGCAAATCTGCGGCACAGTAGCTGCGTCATGAAAAATAACTTCATGTGATAATATTAGACAACGAATCGTAGCTAGGCATTTAATATGTCTGCAGTACAGACACAGTCACTTTTTTCTGCCTTTTATTGACGGGTATTCTTCGAATCAAATATATAATACAATAAGCAAGCTCATAAATAATGGCTAATTGGCAGGTCTCAGGCACGATTTCTTTTGCCGAGCAAGAAAGTCTCTCCTCCCGGGATCGGGACTCGACAGCACAGACCAGCCGACTCAGCGAGACCACCAGACGACCTCCAGACTCGAGATGTCGGAACAATTGATTAGTCTGCTAATCATCCAGTAATTTCTCAAATAAGCGATTATTGTTCATTACAGGAAACTTTATATTAAATTTCTTCATAATACCAAAGGCTACAATTTGTTACGTAAATAACTCAAATAACACAGGATAAAGTCTACATAGTTTAATAATAATTATATTATATTTTATTGAGTTCAATCATTGCGCATATCTGATCATTCATTCCACTAAACATCGAGATGCTTTAATTATTTTACGCCAACACGTATACGCGATTTTTTTTTAAAAACTGCGTATTTTTTCTATTCATAAAATACAAAAGAAAAAGTTTAATCAACTTAGCAAGCCGTAAGTTTAAGCCCCGCGAGATCCTACATTTATTACACTTTGACGCAGTCACGACTCGTTCGCATTTTTGAGTCCTTTTGTACTACTTGGTATAATTCTTACGTAAAATATGCTCTTTATAACTTTCTAGCTAGTAATGTATTCATAAGCCTTGCTGTTAAAAAGATAATATTATGTTTTGAATAATTTCAGTTCGCAAAGTTCAGCGTTGTGTTATTTTTAAACTCTCCACCTACAAAGACGAACTAATTCTATCTCTCGCTGGAGCCGGGCCGAGAGAGCGGCCCGGCGAGCTTATCCGAACTTTCTTTGTTACTGTGCACAAAGAAGTTGATTAGGTCAATGTTTCTAATATATTTATTCGCTGAAAATTTATCATTTTCACGTTCAAATTTATCTTATAAACTGAGAACCATTTTCCATTTGTTGCTGTAGTGGGGATTGCTGAATATTGCTGAATGTTGCTGTAGTGCTGATTTGATGTTTTATTTTCTTGCTCTGTTTTCGTGATCTTTTAGTCATTGGAATTTGTAATCTGTCATTTGGTATTAAAGTTTTTTTTAAGTCTTGAAAATTTGAATAGTAAATAAGCAGTAAATATGTTCAATAATTCATTAAATTTAAATATAACCCCATATCTTTTTTTATGAACTTAAAGGGTGCATTATATGTTATAGTTTAATTTATTTTGTGGTTAATTTTTTATAATTTTTAAAACCACACATTATTCAATAATATATAAAATGAGTTTATCAATACTTCTGTAGTGCGAAAAAGTGATTACTGTTGCCTTTAATCTTGCTATGGGATATTTTAATGCGAGATGCGTGCGATATTTCTTTGTTGATAATTAAAATCTTACAACTCCAACAAAAGTTATTTTAATAACACCAATAACGGATTAACATTTGTACACATATGCAGTATTCATTATTTGACGTTGGTAATCAATTGGTTTTGAAGTTTATGTAACCGCTAAATCGATTTGTGATACAGTGGTAAACATCTTGTGTGTCAGAGACAATACCGTTGTGTTCAGAGACGCTGATCAAGTATGGCAAAGACAATGCTGACTAAAGCTTTCATGACGGTTAATAGTTTTCATTTTAAGCTGCCAGACAATATATATGGATGTTTATTATCAAAATTCAAAATGGCCGGTTGCATTGCGGGTCTCCAGGGGATCTCGCCGATTGCGGCGGTACGTGCCAAATCATAGGGAAGCCGTAATGGAGCTGGTGAGTGACTGAGAGCAAACACACTGGAGACAGAGACACAGCTATCTGCTGGGAACATACCCTCCCTGGCTCCTCCTACCCCTTCGACCAGGAATTGCTTCTCGGACGACTCATTCAGGGTAGTTGAGTTTTGTCGCTTTTTTGTCAATACTGTAAATATCTATCCACGAAAGACAAGATTAATTATTAGATCATCTAAATAAGCTTGAAGAAAATTATTTACTAAAAAGCATTTTATCGATTAGTGAAAGCGCTTAAACGCAGAAATGATCCCAATCTCTTAGCAATTTAGTTATTCGTATATATTGTTTAAATATGGAGAACTAAAAATAATTTTAAATGTTGTGTAGTTAATTGTTATTGACTAATTCATATGTTATTATATTTCATCAACTAGAAATGAATAAGTCGACTGCATTTTGGTTTTTATTCTCTATAAAATTGTTTGTGAATTTAACGAACAAGTAAATTAGTATTTAGACTTTTTAATGGCACAAGAAATGAAAACATTTCATCGGGGTAATGTTTACATATAATAAAAAATATGGAAAAGGTAAAAAGTGTTTTCATTTTCATTTCAATATTAATTAAGGAAATAAAGAGTCATTTAATTTCAGGAAACGGAATCTTTTGATATAAATTTCATATAATTCATTGAAATAATGTTGAATAAGTATTCTAACTATTGTAATAAACAATTACTTAAAAAAATATTTTCACAGCAAGCTTTGAAACAACTCTTATCTTATCAATGCGATTTATCAACATTTTTTCTTATAACTTCAAGTCTGTAGTCCTGAAAGCTTGACATGAACATATCCATTGTGAAGTTCAATATAAAAATGGGATTATTCATTGGAGAATTCAGAAAGATTAGGTAAGGTTTTCAGTAGTAAAAACAAAAGGTTTCTCTCTCGGTAAACAAAACAAAATGAACTATTTCAGAACGCTGTGACCCTTCAGCGACGCGCTGTTTTTGCGGTGTTTTCAGTTCCCATGAAACTCAGCTGTTTGAATATTTTAAGCAAGGGATATGAAACCACAAATTATGAGTTCGACGCGGGATCGGGTAAGGGGGGGCTAGGATTGTAATAATATTTCTTAAGCAGTTCTGAGATATATATATATATTGTTATAACTAAATCGAAAAGCATACACACGGATTAAATATAAAAACTACGTATTTTTTATCAAATTCACTCAACAAGTTATCATTTCGGAGTTTTTTTAACAAAAGTATTATTTTAATATAGATTTCATACACATACACAAAAAAAATTATGAATATTTGATATAATATACTCAAGTACAAATAGCATTCAAAGTTACACCCCCGTGCTATTGCTAACTAGTATCTTAATTTATCCGATCAATGTGGTCATATAATATGACGTAAATTAAAATCATTACATACAAATGTGCAATATATGTACCAATAGGTATGATCTATTAAACATGTATTAAAATACATAATGCAGTCTTGTAAAAGTATATTAGGAATTAAAACAAGAATATTATCTAAATGAATTTAATCCACGCCTGTGCCAATCATAAATTTAAAGGATTGTTCTCGACGAATGAATGTAAATGGTGTAATAATTTAATTTTTAAAAAATATAATTTTAATGCAAATAATAATACTTATGAAGTGTTGATTTAGGGGTAAAAAAATTAGTATGTTCTACGGTCTGAAAAAGGTTTTCACCCCGAATCTAAGACGAACCCACTTCCTTGCTGTCAAGGGCAAACTGTGTCCCAAATTCATTGTTTTTATCAAGGAAACTTCACAAACTTGTAACTTAAAATATCATCTCGGTTATGAACAATCTCACACGAGCCTTCTCCCTTTAAATTGCCACTTTTATGTCGGGCTTAGTTTTACTTTCAGACTTGCCCTAAATCCCGACAATGGCTATTTCATCATGTGACGTACGAGCTAAAAGCAGTAACAGCCTCGCGTCTTCTTTCCCAGGATACGAAAACAAGTGTGACACATTATCCGCAAGGATATATCGCCATTATAATTAAACCATATTATTTGACGACAGTGTAACGTTGTCTTGTCCCTAATATGGCCTACTACGCTCAGATGACACACATCAAGTCGAACTAAATAATTATATATAACGCGTATAGTATGATCCTTAGACACTATTATAATTAGCACAGAACTATGCTAAGCGGTTTATATAGCTGCAATATATTAAAATAACGCCATGTTTCATAAACTACCTAAAAGCTTTAATGCTTATGTTTAGTTTAGCTCTATTTCATAATTTTGAAACACATATTAAAGTTTATCATACACTTTTGTCATAAAGATTATACTTACAATGTAGTAATCTATCTTAATTAATCTTAACGATGATTTGACAGTCAATTGTAGGAACAAACTGGACATTTTAACAATAATCGATTAATATATAAGATTTATATATATATATATATATATATATATATATATATATATATATATATATATATATAGAGAGAGAAAGAGAGAGAGAGAGAGGTAGGCATCAATATAATTTATTTCATCGCTTTACAACCATAAGGGACTAAGGTAAACATCACATTGCCCAGATACATATTAATGCTTTGTTACCTCCGTGTAATCAATGTGTAATATTTGCGCCGCATTAAGTCGTATTTATTTACCCAGCAAGGATGAGAGCCGAGGTAATGCCGCGGAGCCTCACCAGACCGCATCCAGCGGCCCCGCTCCTCCGAGAGATCAAACATACTAATGATATTAGATCTATGGATTCGGCACAGCATTCCTGGGGTGATAATCCGTGTGACGGCGGGGCGGAAGCGGATGCCTGAGCTCGGGGGTGTCTGCAGGTATTCCGTACGCACGCACGTCTTACATATAATTACACATCGAGAATGAGAGGCATTCTAGAATTTCAATATATGTATCTAAATGACGTTGATATAAAATCATTCGATGTGTAACCATCAGGTGCAGAAAACTGAATTGCTTGAAAACAGGTAGTGCAGAAAAATGCTATGAATGAATTGAAGAAAAGTGGTCAGTGTTGAATACGTACACAGGTTCTAGTGGTCATTGCAAATAAAGTAGATTTGGGTTGGGTTAGCTCACATTGTATACTTAGTCATAAAAGCGTGGACTCTCATGCTTAAGCATTGACGAAATAATAAATGCACTGGTTAATACAATAGTAAATTATATTTATAATTTTATATAAATAACATAATATTTTATAGCGGTATAGCGATACAGGTTATATTCAACCGATACCTACTTTCGGGTACCGGGTTGTAAGATACGCATCGATATTACGATATGAAAAAATCTGGCACATAAAAGGGCTATAAAAAATAACGTTATCTCTATCCGTCATCAACAAAGACTCCAGCACCCCAGCCTAGAGGCACGTCATATCTCTAGAATGATCCACAAACCGTATACAGGGTGATTATTATTATTATCAGTTCTGCGCGACATATTGAAGATCCCGGTTATTGCGTAGGGTGACCACTTATTGTGAAAATTGATGGTCCATTTTAAAATAATTAAATTATTATATTGACATTCATTTTTGTTTTTATAGTATTTTATGATTTTTGAGTGATTCTATTTATACAGACAGAGCTCATAAAAAAAATTGGTATGGAAAACAAATCTTCCAAGATTTTTAAAAGATCACCTTCACCGCCATATTTCATGATATTATAAAACAAGTAAACAGTCTGTTAACCATGTTTCCTTTGTTTTGCGTATTGAGCGTAATTATTAAAGTATATAATTGTACCAAAAATATTGTTATAAAAATATAATTAACCGATCTGTTTCTTAAACACAAGCGTTTACAAGGTCGACTCCGCCATTTTAGTGATTTAAAAAAGCGTTTTCTTTTTTTAACCTAGTACGGTATATGGAAACCCTAGTTGAATTGCCAGGGGCGCGCACGGCGGGTCGTCGAGCGCCTTTGAGACGAGACAAAGGCGCTCGCGCACCACTGCAAGGCACACCTGCCTTCCCGTGCAGGATGTAGGGAAATAACTTCTGTGCTGAGACAGAGGCGCGCTTTGAAAACTTTAATATTGTAAGCGAGATTGCAGAGGTAGAAATCTTGTGTTGTATTATTTAATTAAATATGAATATTTGATGAGGAGACTTTTTATTTTTCATTTATTTTAAATTTAAAATCTTCTTCACTGAAAAATTTCGAAATGTAAAAGAATACAAAATAAAACAAGAAACTTATATCATAATATTACTATAATATATCAAAAAGTCGTACACTCGAGATATAATCGAAAACAAGAGATTTAGATGTTATTTTCGGAAAATATTTAAATTGCTTTATATCACCATCTGTATAATGCTTATAAAATATCATGAATTTTCTTTTGAAAAAAAAACAAATAGATTTATTTAAAATTTAAAAAAACCATTAGAATAACAGAAAATTTAATTTCCAAAAACATCTTTATAAATGTCTGTCTTCTTTAAGTTTTTTGCTTGTAATTTATTATTCAAGTATCTCCTTTCTTTGGTTTATATAATCAAATTTTAGGGGTTGTAGAATATATTTTAATAACCTTTTAATTAAAGTCATATTTAAAAGTACTTTTGAACTCAAATGCTTTTAACAAAATCAGAATCAAAAAGTTATTCAATAAGTTTTTAAGATAATAATAATGTATATATTTTTATAGGATACATTTACAAAAACCGAGAAAAAAAATTCCACTAAAACTAAAAAGATTCATCACCGGGAGTCTTAAAGATGACGTCACGACATTAGACATTATAAAAATATTGTATATTTAATTTAAAATTAAGTCTGAGTTCCTCTAAGCTAATCGTCTATATTAATGACAAGATTGTTTATACAGGAGGAATCGAGGATTTTCTGGCATGCCTCCCTCTTAATCCGGATGAAAGGCTAATTAGAAAATTTAATCTCTAACAACTGAAACTTATAACCGGGAGACTCACGAATTAATCATCGGACCAATTTCAATTTATTCCCCAGGGAAAGTATGAAATACATCGCTACTCCAGTTACTTAATCATTATTCTGAGTAATGAGATCACCAACTTCCGCTCTGAGTTATTCAAGGAGATGAAACTTCGTTTTAATCATGATGATCGCGGATTAAAAACCTAAGCCAAAAAGTTAGCCTTAAGTCAGTGTGACTGTTTTCATCGTGTTTACCTATTTTGAATGTATATATGTATTAGTGATTTCAAAAGGCGTTTTCCATTTGCAGACTTGCTTAGTTTATGGAAACCTTAGTAAAATTGCCAAGGGCGCACACGGCGTATCGTCGAGCCCTTTGAGACGACAAAAATATAAATATTATATATGTGTATATATATATATATAATTTAAGTTTAAATTATATCGGAAGTGAAATATGCTTTTTTGGGCGAAAATCAAAATAAACTATCAAAAACTTTTGTCTTAAAAAACATGCATTTTTGAAGTTTTTTTTTTATTCAAAGAATTTTTATTAATGATCATACAATAATTTAAAAGTGTCGTTAATATTATTCATGAGATATCCTTAACACTCAGCAAACGTCGATGAGATCCGTAGGCTGCGCCAACAGCCGCGATCCGCCCAGAGTCTTCATTACGATGCGCCGCCATGCACTTGCCGCCGATATGCACTTATAGAATATCTCATGAGCGGATGTACTCGCTTGGTATTCCGAAGGAAAGGATATGCATTTATTTAACCGCTAACGCTTTCAGAAGAATTGATACCATCAGAGTTTCTCCGCGGCGCGATCACAGCGAGGCGAATGAGAAGCGAATAGATCCGAGCTCGTAAAATCAAATGCAATGTTTACTATAACGTAAAAATATCCGTTTTATTGCTCTCTGGGAAATTCCAACCAACGGGTATCAACATATTTTTTTTCGTCTTCTTCCAGTACCTTTTCTCAGAGGAGGTTGGTGACTATCTCACTGAACACATTTATCCTAAGCCAGTCGTACTAATTCGGATGTACTCCCGACTTCCAGCCTTTGGAAAAATTCCATTTCCACGTTAGCTTTCTACTTTTAATGCTTCTTTTTCGTTGGTATTTTCCCTAGACAATCAGCTGCAGTAGATTAAATATATGGCTTTATATAATAACTAATACAGTGATATTACGCATTAAGATAAAAGAAATGACAATATGCACTATGAATTACTCATAGAATTAATAAGTGTCAAACAAAGAGAATTATATACGTATCTACTACAATATATACATGGTCAAATTTATTTTAGAACATTTTCACAGGTAAACACAGTGAAAAACAATAAATACATTTTTTTAAAACAAAAAAACAGCAGTTATAATAACAATAATTACTTAAAGTTTAATTTTCAATTTATAATTGACCACATGTTTTACTTTTTAGCGTAATGTTAAGGTTAAATAATCAAAATCTTCTTGATTTAGAAAAAGATGTTGAAGAAAATAAAATACGCTACATGCGCATGAGCGCAATGATTTTTTATTTTTATTTTTGCTAACCTAACTCAATCCACTTTTATGTTGCAAAAGTACAGAAAATAATTTAAAGTAAAAATTATCGACAAGCGACCTACAAGCTTATTGTAATTAATGTTTTTTTTTTAAAAGCATTTTATAAATCTTTATCTTTTTTAACTTTGTTATTCAAAAATAAAAAAGTTATCAGTTATCATAACAGTATTTGCAAATCTCCGTTATACCTCTCTTATGAATTTCACAAGCATAAAATGCAATCATAATAGTAACTATCTTTCTATCACTTTTGAAAACTATTAAGTCTTTTATATATTCCTGAATGGACGTTAGCAAAGGTATGTTTCCGCAGTACGCTATTGTACCAAATCAGATAGCTTTCAAAGACCAGTTTCTTGGATAAAACGAAAGTCAGACTCGCCGGCGAGAGATAAAATATGCAAGTTGCTTACAAGACTACCGGCGTTTGAAATGTGTAACGTAATGCATGCAGAATATTCTGAATTATTCAAATAAACTGCACTGTTTCTGCAGGGGTGTTGCAGTTGCAGGGAAGCAGCCCCTGGCGGTCCTGCAGAATTCACTTGCAGCAGATTTGCTATCGTTATCCCCTAGCAGGCTGCGTAGAGCGTTAAGGTTGCTTTTAATATAAACATATTTTTATTTATACTCAAACAAAAAACTAATAATACCTAAACTCCAAAAAAAATCACATTTTAAATTTATTATTACACTGTGATAAATAACTGTTCATAGTACATTACTATGCACCAGTGAAGACTCATATTATGTATTATTCTTCGATACAATAAATAAAGCATCCTACAGCTGATTGTCCGAGAAAAATTTGAAGGAAGTCGGAAAGACAGCCAAATTATTGAGACTGGATCAGGATAAACATGTTTTCAATGAAATGGTCACCAGCCTTCTATAAGGAGAAACACTAAAGGAAGAAGAAATAGGTTGTAAGTCTCTTAATAAATATTAATAAGTTACTCCACAAATTAGTTCAAAGGTTAATGACGATTTAAAGTGCATAATTTAAATTGTTGCATTGAATGTATTGCTTTCTAAACTTTAATTTTAAACTGAGTAACTTTCTTGAGGATATATTTTCACATTGAATTTGAATAAAAAATATGATCAAGGAGACTAAAAACACGGTGATTCATTTTGCTATTCTATAGCTTCTTCAGGGCTTTTCGGGCTTCCTGGAAGATGTGTCCATCGCGGAGTAAAGTGGGCGCCTGCTGATCCACTGGCAAGCTTGCTGTTGTGTTTGGTTCTGCTGGATGAAGCCGCCGAGAGAGAAAGTGGGTGATCGGCAGACACGCGCTGCGAGAGAGCCGCGCGGTCCGGCAAACCGGTCGCGCGCGTGGCCGATGCTTATTATTCGAGCGCGCCGTTTGATTTGTCGTATATTAATTTACGATGGTTTCGTTTTCTGCCATTGTTGTGTGCGTATTTGGAAATCGATGTGAAAGTGTTCGTTGCTAAAGTATATTTAGTGTAGAAAGCAACAGTGATGTACAGAAAACATGAAATAATCAATTTGATTTTGTCGATGTTCTCACTCTCATATATCATTTTAAAAAAATCAAGAATCTATATTATATTTATTTACATTTATTCTTACAATACTGTATGTGGCTATTTCCTGATCTTGTGGGCAGGTGTGGGGCTTGCAACATGTGGTGATAGTATACATGGATTTTGTTTGTATACAGAAAACTATGTGTAAAAACCCTTTATTTCATAAACCTCATATTTTATTTCGCATTTCTATTATTTCTATTTATGTACGAAGAAAAGGACTACATCTTGTTTAAGTGCAAAAGTATTATATTCGCATAATATGCAAATTCTTATAATACTACAAAAATGTACCAAAAATAAATTTTTCGAACGTCGTACTATTTAATTTCATTTTCAATTGCAAGAATAGTTCAAATGTACCTCTAAATAGAACAAATCTAACTACCACAGCATAATTTAAATATGATGTCAAGGTAGGTTTTGTAAACTATGTAACAAAAATCTAAAAAAAAAAGCATGCGTGCAATGCATGCATACATAAATTGTGTTTGGAGTGATTTACTAAACAGACTTACGTACCATGAATACGTGACGTCACAGTCCAAACCTGATTTTATGATTCAACAACGATTACACCTAACCTCTTATACATACTATCATTTATTAAAACTAAAATTGATCTGAGGCAATAACGTCTATAATACATGACAAATTTAAATCCGGCTAAGTATGGTTTGACCTTGGCTTTTAATTTATATTTTATGAAATGGTTATTGACAAAAATAATAATAATGTTGCAACGAACATGTTTCGACACACAAACGATTTACCAGTTGTGATGATGAAATATTTAATGAATCCGCATTTTACTCATATTACCTAAAAAAAAAAAAAATATTGTAACCTGTTTTGATATTTACAATTACTCAAACATTTTTCAGACTTAAAAAAAAAAGAAAAAATTTAAAAATATTATCAAGAAAACCAAAATACGAGAACTATTAGAATAACTTTGCATCATCAAAAATAATTCTCTAATTCTACATTTTACGAATATTAAAACACACGTTAATTAAAATACTCAGTAACACCTGTACAAATTGTATAATTAAACTCAAATCAAATCATTAAAGGTGTGCAAATATTTGATATAAATTCGTTAGCACATATTATGACAGATCCTAATTAATTAATTAGGCTTCTTTGACATCGAATATTAATTCATCCACGTACCTGAATGGAACACTTATTTTTCTTCTCAGTAACAACGAATTATATCCTCACCTGAAAAGAAAAGAAAAAATATTTTTAATTCCTGAGTATGTAGATTAACATTGAAACGTTACATAAAATAACTTACTAAGCTTTAATCAAATTATTATATTTACTAAATTAAATTTTTATATTTTTTAAAAATCTTTTAAAATATTGTTTTTCTGACAATGGGCTATTTTAAAGGCAACCTGAAGATGAGAACCAAACACGTTGTAAAAATCAGTAGCTTCATAATACAACAAATTGTAACAACACTAAAAACATTTTATACTGAAGAATATTACAAATAATTCAACTCCATTTAATAGTACCTTATGTCGCAAATATCAAATATAGCTATTAGCTCAATTCAACTTCGTTTACTTTGTATTGTTCATATTAGAAATAACAAGATTATGTTTGAATTTATATGGTAAGATCATATAATTTACTATTTTATGATGATTAATTAATTAATAAAGGATATTTGTACAATATCTAAAATAAACTAAACCAAAATTACAATTCATTGTACAATAATAAATGAAGACTTCTAAGAAGCATACTGTTAGGTCTGACTTATTTTATGTATCAAACTTCTTTAGTGTGTATTAATTATTAGTATTATAAATTTTATTCAAGTATGATTAAATATTTTCAAGACATCTGCTTTATAATTCTATATTCTTAATTTCTAGTTAAGTTTTGAAAATTTGAAACAACACTCGTCTTTTCAAAGTCTGGCATTCGGGACCGGCACTTGATTTGATACTTTATTACGCCCCCAAAAAGCGGTTTCAAGCCGATTGTTTTTATAAGAAGGGTGTTTTAATTTATATTACAAGAAAGCTACATCCAATTAATACACCAAATTCAAAAACAATACCCCAAAAATTTAAGCAATAAGAGAGAACAACGTTCTATTAGTTTTTCATAAAATTTATTGGATGCCTATAAAATTCTTAACTCAATCGTACGTAACTGAAAAGTGTTGTTATATAATTCAAAAATGTTTATAAAATAAATATATTATTTTTACTTAATTTCGTCTTTAATTTCATTCATATTTTGTTGACGAAACAAACTTATTTGAAAGATCAATTATTACTTAAGCCATGTCCTTTTGTCGTTTTCTCAAATTACCAATTTTTTTTTGAATCGTTATTACCCGTCACGATTTCATTTTCGATATAATTAACCTTCGCCGGTTCAATTTTAAATCTAACCGATAAAGTAACGCGTAACGCACCCCCGCCCACCCTTAATTTGATGTTTCACGTTGGCTCCCGTCACTCCCGCTGAAGGAAGTTATTTAATTTTAATTAATGACGTTACCTGTTCAGGTGACAAGGCTGACAGTCTCCGCTGGAGTCATTATCGAGAAAATCCGTTCAGATTTTTTATTACGAAAAAAACCGTCGCATTGACGCACCCAGTCCCTGCCAGACCAATTAAAAATGTCGACTTCCTGAAGTTTCAATGGAAAATACATCGGAAATTTCTATTTCGAGATATTTGTTATTTTATATTTTTTATCTACAAGTTAAACTTTTCATGCGCTGATTAAAATATTTTAATTGAAATGAATGCCCAGCTTTTTACATTATCTGCGGATTGAAGAAACAAATATATTTAGACTTTAATGAAAATCAATCAATGCGTTGAGTACAAATTGCAAGTAATCCTCTTATCAACAAAATATTAATCTGTGGACATCTTTGGAATGAATTTAATTTCTCTTAAAATAAAATATAGTAGTTTCTTATTTCTAGTTTACTTGCGCTGATGCCAGATGCTAAACCTCAGTGCACATGTCGCATTAGAACTGATATTCAACCAACAATTTTTCACAAGACTAATCACTTCATTCATTATATGTGACGTTTTTGATGCAATAACGACGGATTTGTAAAAAAAAAAAGTGTATTATTGATTTAAAGCTTTTTATAGTGTTTTCTAAGTGAAGATACAAATGAGAGCGCTATTGTTTAGTTATCATTCGGTTGTCAGATGATTGCAGAAAGCGTTATTTTTTAGCTACAGGAGAAAAACTTGTTTTCTTAAAATGGCAAAGGAAACATTTAGTAATTTTTACCTATTATGTTTAAGTTTTGAGGTTTCCTAACAACAGACAACAGAAGCTATAAATAAGCTGGGTTTTGTTCTGCTTCGGTGCGTGCATATTTATTCAGCCAAATCTCGAAACCAAACCGCCTTACTCCGGGAGAGCTGCCCCCGCGTGTGAATCCGACACCCGATTTTTTTTTATAATCCTGCTATAATTTATACCGTAACCACGCTAGGTAGACGCATAAATCTTTTTTTTTCGCGCGCTCAAATCAAAAATCCCCGGAGCAAACACGACAACAGAAATCTACATAATTCAACTGGGGAGCCCCCGCGTCTATATGCGCCCTCCCCCGCGTATAGACAGGCCGATGCGCCATAATAAACGATCAAAAATATTTTTGAAATACGTAGAAATCGATACGCCTTTTCAAAACAAACAATACACATATATAAAACAACGAAAAAATCTGCTAAATATTACTCCATGACAACTATATTCTCTTAATCTAGATTAATCAAATAAGAATTGTAGCATATCTGTTATTTACTCTGCTGTAGTTGTATAGGGTGTCTAAAGAAAGTATCGAGTATTTGTTAGTTCAGTAAAACTAAAACTACTAGTATTTAAGTATAATTTTTATTGTTGGTTATAAGAATACAAAATGGAAAATTATTTCGAAAAGATGATGTTATCCAAATGGTGACCGTTACGCGCTGATGGCACTCTTCTAATCTGAAATAACACGCTAACACATAGCCCTCGATATTGCTGCCATTTCTGACCTGATGTTTTGTTTCAAATCCGTTTGGTTCGTCGGATTATTCTCATAAACCCTACTTTTAAGGTATCCCCATACGAAATAGTCAAGAGGGCTAAAATCGGGGCTTCTGGGAGGACAGTTGATGTTACCTCTACGTGAAATGACCTTATTAGGGAATAATTCGTCAACAGCTTCAATTGATTGATTTGATGTATGGCAAGTGGGCTCGTCTTGTTGGAAGCACGTTCTTGAGTTGAAACCTTGAAACTCCTGCAACTCTGACCCCGAATAACGGTCACTTAAACAAATACCCGATAATCTTTTTGGACACCCTATATAAGCATAGAAATAGATTTTGATGGGGGAGGCTGTTAGTACGCTGCCTATACATAAAATGTATTAATACGTTCCACCTGACCGCATAAAGAGCCTTTTGTTTAAATATCAGATGTTTGTCTGTCTTTCTAAACGTTTATTAAAAATTATCGATTGACATATAGTAAGTAAGGTAAAAGCTACGTAAATCCTATTTGATATTATTGAATTGATGTTTAAAAAGTAAAAATCTATCTGATATTTTCGGATTGGTATAAATGAGATGAAATCTATTTTATATTATTAATAAAATTGCAAAAACATTTCAAAAAGTAATGTGAATATATTGGGTTTTTATAAGTCTATATCATAATAATAGATTAATGAAAATGAAGAAAAAAACTTAACTAAAATCTATTTTATGTTCTAGGGCTGAAATAGATATGATAAAAGCTTTGTGAAAATCTATTGAGAAAAAATCCGCGTGATTGTTTTTGATATTTTAAGGGCGATACGATCTGAGAGTCCTGTGAATATATATTTTTATATTTATGGGTTGATATATGTGAAATGAAACTATGAAGAAGTCTATATGATATATAATTTTTCAAATTTACTTTCGATAAAACAATGTGAAGTGACAATTAATATTTGGTTGAAATAATTTATTTTTTTACTGTTTATTGTATTGTATATTTACTTATCAATAAATTCAAGATATTTTTAAATCTCGCATGTAAATTTACAAATTCTTACTTACTTGTAAACAAATCGAATCGAATGTGAGACAAACAAATTTCCATTACAAATATTTCCATATAAGTAAATAGGTCTCGCGAGCCAGCGAAAGTCGTGAATATTCCTGGTGAAAAATCTAATTCTGAGAATTCTGTACGGAGTGCTTATTTATTTGAAATGTCACATACTTGAGAAACTGTTCCCGCGGTCGGGAAAGAGCGATTTATTACAGTTCTTTGCAATTCCAAATATTGCTTTTGCGAGAAGAGACAAAAACCTATTTGGACCCAAAGTATCCGTGTCCGGATTTCAAGCAAGTTTCTACGATTGATTTATGCATTCTCCCGTAAAATCCATCACGCACATTATTATTCGTGTTTATTTCTACACTTACTCAATTGGGGTCTGTCTTAAGGGTGCCTCTAGTAAGTGTTTGTAGGTTAAGTATAGTGATTTTTGACTTCCGGCGTTTTGTTCGTCTTTGAATTTCTTAAGCTCCCTGATAGCATCAACAAAAACGATGTTTTAAGGTTGAATACCGTATGGTTGCCGATTTGCTGATCCCCGGTACGCCATCTTGGAGTAATGCACTCGAATGCTGGTAAGCAACAGAAATCGACAAACTGATGATAGTCCCAATTCCTGGACTAAAAACCACTAGGTTGCATAAAAACCCGAGAAATCCCAAGATCAATTTATTTCTCTTAAGCATTCAAAACCTAACTTAAAAATGCTTTTTTTAAATGGTTTATAGAATAAAAAAAAACTTCACTGAGTATCTAGACCAAAAAAGCAAGCATGCTACCCTCTGGGCTGAGTTCACGTCGGTTCTTCATTCGATCAACTATAAACGGAAAAACACTTCGATATAATATCCAAAGTGGAATTCCACACTGCGACTTCGGGATATATTTTCAGGAATATTTCTGCCAATTGTACGTCGTTTAATATTGACGAAGGTCGCTGTCTGTTGTTCCGTACGTGAGAGCTCAAAAAATGATTAAATATTCTGATTTTTAAATATATCGTCAACGCGAACAATTTATGCGAACACATTTTCAAAACTCCTATATAAAATCATAAATTTTATTCTGAATAGATATATTTTAGTAGTATTTCCTAAAAATTATGACAATTGAATTTTTCCGAGTGGAATGTTATTTGTTCCCATTGACTTTATTTGACTCGATTCTTGGTTTTTTCGTTATTTGATGAATAAAGTGGAATGTAAGAATAAAGTTTTTTATTTATATATTTTATCACGATTAAGGATTCTTGTCTCTTTTTGAGAGAAAAACTTTTATTGATGAGTTGACGTCTCAGTATGCGCTCACCAATGACCGAGCCTTTCTTGATTACAAAGTTCCTATTAAGACTTGCCACATTGATTAGTGTTCTAAACAATTATTCAAGTTTACTAACAGAGCAACGAGGGAAAAGAACTTCAAGATGACAACTTAAAGGCCATTTATTGAATATCTAACATTACTTCACAACTTATAATACAAATCGAAAGCGAATAAAAAAAACGGTTGAATTTTTAAAAATAAATAAAATATTTTTGGGTGTTATGCCGCGTTTTTTCATTGTGTTTTCCAACGTTTCATTTAAGATGATGGGGATAAATTCAGGCAGCACTCTACAATAATGTAATAAACACAGTGACCGCTTAAATCTCCGAATACGTTTTAAGGTACACGTAAGAAACGCTGAATATTATATACATTTGGTTTTAAATTCCACCTGTTTTATATATAAAATTAAGAACATTTTTCTCATCGTTTTTTTTTTTATAAAAGTAGCGAATTTCTGAAACATATATTGTATTACAGATACTAATTTACAACTCCGCTCGTACGACTCAGATATTTCTATACAAAGCTTTGTACTCAAGTGGGGAAGAAAACACATTTTTGAATAATATTTTGAGGGGTTCTTTGAAACGCTATATCTCTGTTTGTAGGGACTGTTTCCGGTGGTTTCACATAGCGAGCCAGAACGTTTCACACTTCACTGGCCGCAGAGTTTATCAATACAAACCACTTGCTTAAAAACGCCCCCAGCCGAGCGAGGCTGCTGGTGGAAAAATACTCCCTTGTGTCTTGCGGGAGAATTTCAAATATTCCTCGGCAGACTTTGAAGTGGATTCAATTTTTTTAACGTGAAACATTGTGAACTTTCAAGTCTCGAATAAAAAAAATACGTAGAACGATCAAATAAATGAAAACATTTATTATTTAAATACAAAACATTGTATCATTTCATAAACTGCATTTATAATTCAATTCTACAAAAAAGACTTATTCGCCTTGTGCCAACCATTGGGTGACGTATGAGTTTTAAATCTCTACAAAAGTATATATTAAATCTCTGATGCTATGCATTAAGGAAAGTGAACGTTAAAGAGATCCTGATTCTCTTACAAAGTTAATGGAGGAAAAAAATTGTAAAAAATAGCACCCCTATCCTAGACAGAACACTAATTTAGTCTAACGTCGCGCTCTTCCTCTGTTCTTTGTGGCAAGTTCTCCGCTCGGTTTACTTTTACTGGCAACACCTACGTTCCTGCAATAAAATCATTTTTTTTTTTAATTTTCAAGAGCTGAAAAAAGCTTTGAGAATCATATTTATATGCACATTTATTAGTATTTTTAACAAAAGAAAATGTACTCGCAAAAAAAATCTGTGAAGATTCAAATACACAAATCAATTGTGGATCATAATTTTTATTTTTAGCTTTTTGTATTTTATGGTTTTACGTTTTTTGTGTTGCAGTTGAACGAATGAGTTTTTTTATTCATTTACAAAATCTGTTTAAGGCATCTGCATTACGTTTTAATTCAGTTCATAATCAGAAAACTTCCGTTTCTTATAGTTCGCAAACTTTGAACATCGGACAGTGTTATCTAATAAATCCACGCGGGTCTGTTTCAGTGCAGTTTTTTCTTCAACTGAAAAGAAATTAAATGCAACGAGGTCTCACTTAATGTCATGCTACTAAGTAAGCATTTTGGTACAAAGCCCTGAAGTTTGTCTAGTAATTGGGTTGCATCTATTGCGAGAAACTTTAGCTGCATTTTACTTCTCGAAGGAATCCATCTCTTACGGGTGTTGTAGTTTTTGGAACAAATTAAGTTGCCGCTGAACTATGTATTGCATTTTGTAACAAAGCTCCTTCTCGGCAAAGAATGTATTAAACTGAAGAGGATTAACTATTTTGTTGGGGTCTGAGTTTCAAACGGGCTCGTTTGATGAGAAATGAACACTTATTAGAGGTTTGAGCATATCGATAAAGTTTCATAGTAAGCAATACCAAAGTCATTTCAAAGGGTTTCTCTTTAAGTTATTAAAACAGTTTAAAGTATAACCAAGTTTATCTGATACATTGGATTTTTCTAACATTACCTGGGATTTGACTTAAAATCAGATAACTTCTAAAAAAATAAACTTACCAAAATCACTACATTTTTACTGCATAAAATAACAAACATTTAAAACGGAAGAATAACAAAAAACTAGAGGCTATAGAGAAAAACTCAATGAAATGAACACATTTCAAAAGTGTATACTTTACTACTTATTATCATAGTTTAATTTATTTAACAATCGCATATAAATTAAACAGAGGAGCTAAAATAACGCCAAAAACAGATATTTTGTGCTATCAAAATAAATTGTTGTGTGAATACGAAATAAGCTGTCATTTTAATTTTGAACAAAAAAAAGATTTTTTGAATCAAATAAAAACTTGGAAACTTGATCACAACAAAAAATATAAACTAGATTTTCAAAATATTAGTAAGGTTTTTATCGATAAAAATATTATCAATTCATCAGCCGAGAATATTTGTTTAGATCTAAAATAAAATAAAAACAAATTTTATAGTTGTCACGCCATAGTTTAAATAATCCTCGATAGATCCCAAGAAAGTATAAACCGATTTAAATAAAAAAAAAATAACATTTATATTTTTTAATATTCTGTTAACTTAAGAATAAAAAAAAAAAACAAATTGAAGGCGGAATAAAGTCTTAATTACATTTTACCCGAGAATTTTGGTTATAAGATATTTAAAGCAATATCGAGGTTTTTTATTCCATTAGCTAACAATTATTATGGGCTATAATAAGCAGCCGTACCAATTGAATGAAAATAATACGAAAACCTCCAAAAACAACGCTAAAATAACTTTGAAAAATCGCAAAAGCCGGGGGGTTGTAAAAATATTTATTGTAATTTAAGGAGATATTTTAAAAAAACGCCACCCCCATAAGGCTGTTTTTAACAAATGAACACATCTAATGATGCAAAAATGTCAATAGATTTCTATTATTTTACCTTCGGGTAGCTATTTGACATGGTAATTTGGAATTTCCTGCCGGCTTTCCGTGAAACTCGATCCTCGGACCGACTCATTAGGGCCTATTTTTCCTTACGCTCCAAAATTATCTTTCAGGGCAACAGAGAAAATTTATTTCATTTAAGTATAAAAACCGAGGAGTTTTGTTAAAGCTGACGAGCTTTCTGAAAATAAACTCCATTGAGGAATTCAAAATGCTTTATTTTTATGAGGTTTTCTTTCCATTTCGCGAAATGACTTTTTGAGAAAGCTTCCTCTTTATTTAATTTATGTTTATTTTACGTTATTATTATTTCACGTTAGGTATATTATATTACCTTGTTCCAATCACTCGCATCAGAATGCTGTGCGGAATATATTTTTAATGACAAATGAAATCGTCAAGTCAGATATCATTCATTTAATTCTTTCTACACATGTTAATAAAACCCAAATTGTATAAATAAACTCATCATACTCTTTTTTGTATTAAAACGAACACCTTTGCATAACCGGCTAAAAAAGGGGAGGTAATCAAAGAACTCAACTCGTTATGTGTCAAAGTTACTAATCTGCATCTGTTCCCACTTTAAGCTTATTCTAAGCTAATGAATGATCAATTTTAAGTAAAGACACTAAATTATTAAAATAAATCTAAAGAAAATAAATCTGAACCGCTTTTACAGCAACTTTAACGTCCAAGTTCTAACACAGTGTTCAAATTTGCATGTAAAAAAATTGTTACTTCTTAATAGTAAAGTTGAATTAGAGTATTTTTTTTAGTATACGTACAACAATATCAGTTCATATTTTAGTTTTATAAAAGAACATTGACATACGTATTTTATAGTTTACAAAATAAATAGATCATTTCAAGATCACGATATAAATATCCATTATTTTATTAACTTTATTTAATTAAATAAATGCAGAAACGACGAACATAGATATGCAATTATCCGAAGCTTGTCTTATCACAGCTGCAGGCCGTGGAGACCCACAATGCCGAGTAGGAAGTGCGGGTGATTTAGGGGTAGTTCTCCGGTAATTAATTCCGGGGTGATTGGCGCCCCTAGGCCCGGCCATGGCTACAAGGGATCAACACCTCCAGCCCTTGAATAATACACCGCGGGTCCGGACATGATCCAACGTGTGAAACCCCTACCCCATACTACGTGAGAATATAGGCTATTTGCAGACACTCTGGTGAATAATCATGCTGAGATATTGTTTTAATCTAATAATTTATAACAATGCATTAATATTCAAAACGACCTCGTGGCTGGCGTACTTGCCTGCAAATCATGAAGCTCTGAAATCGAATTCGGTCTGAAAATATTTTTTTTATCAATTATAACACGTTTAAAGGGGCCTTTCACATCCGCATATGTTTATTTTGCTTGTTGATCATCGGTGGCGTTTGAGGCTTCTTTTGAAGCTTGTTAGCAGGAAGACGTGTACGGTATTAATTCAATGGCAATACAACTTATCAACAAATTATAAAATTATGAACAAATACAAATTTCATACAACACAAACAATATCAAATGTATAGAGCAGCTGCCGTCCAATTTTACATAACGCAATGATAAAAAGCCGTTATAATTTCATTATCGGAATCCAAGTTGTTATCAAGGTGTTTAACGACCTGGCGACGATGCTTGGATATCAAATCTTCCGCAGTCGTAAAATTGCGATAGTCGTATTTGACACCTGAAAACGTGACGTCATCAAGTCTTGGTGCGTCATCAGATCGCCGTTCGGAGAAAGTGACAAACGGCTGCAACGAGCCGAGTGCTCTCCGCCAACGGCACTCACACTCTGGTAAATTAATATTCGCGGAAAACAAAAAACGAGAACTAAGGATGAAATGATTATCTCAGAATTTTTAATGTAAATGCTGGTGCTTTTGTTACGAAGAACAATATTTTTATTAGAGTTACTAAAAGCTCGCCGGTATTTTCATAATAAGCACAGGTCTCGGGGAGGTGTATTAATTTACAAAACGAACAGGACATTTAGCAGAGAAAAAGAAAACAATTTCGTGATACAATATTAATTTTAGTTGTAAAATTGTCTCTGACAAGCGTAACACATTGCATTTACAATTTTATCTCAAATAATAAACCGGACAAGTCAACTATTCATTTTTGTTCTTTCTCCACTTTTCCTCTGTCTGTGCTGTTAGCTAAATTAAATTTTATTACAAAAGTCTTTATTTAGCAAACAAAAAGGTATTTTTAATGTAAAGTAACGTTAGCAGAAAAATTCGTGTAAATAAGATTTACACTAAGGCAAAGTTATTGTTATTCGTTAATAAAAGTTTTAATAAAAACGTAGGCTTGCTAGGTGTGTTTTTACCGTGACGGCGCGAAACCGGCAGACTTATTTTTTCACAGTCCGTGAAGAAGGCTCCTGAAATACTGAAATACACCCACGACTGGACGGCCGGTCCGCTGGAGCCTCATTTAAAATACAGGCAAAGCCTTCCGCGGCAGATTATTAGGGGCAGCTTTTTCTTTGTTTCACGCGCAAAGTTGTTTTTCTCGTGTTGCGTTATTGTTAAAAATTTGTTGTTCTTTAAAAACGGTTGCGAAATTGCGTTCATAAAACAGCGGTCTCTCCTTGTTGGATATGAATTTACGACTGAGATGCCGCGAGTATATTCCGTAGTAGAACGAAAAAAATTCGTACTTTTTTAGAGAGGTTTCATAAACAGGAATTTTAATAAGTGTTTTAAAAACAGGTTTCCGAACTCGAAAAGGCGTTTAATGGTCGTTTTTAAGACTAAAACTATAAAATATAAAATTTTAATAAAAAAAAGTGTTTTTATTTCTTTACATCAAAAATTGAGTTTTTGAATATTTTTTTAAATCTTTTTTCTTAAAGCATTTAAAAAACGGCAACAGAATCCAGTTTCATCATAATAAAAGAAATATACATTTTCGATGAACAATTATGTCTTACTTACATTGGTAATATCGTTCTTTAATTGATTCAATTTTTTTTTTGTAGATCAAATTTATATTAATTAAAACCTTTCAAAAGTTTACAGTTGAGAATAAATTAAAGTTGATTGTTATTTATTGAAATTATGAAACTAAAAACTTTCAAACATTGAGAGAGATGAACTGGAGAGAAACTATGTTGACGAGAGCTACTAGAACATTTTTTAGAAATTATCACAACAGAAAAGACTCTAAGGCAAATTTTACTTATTATATTTACAAAAAAATATTTGTCTAAAATTATTTGAGGTTTAATGTCTTTTTTGTACTCATACGTTATTTTTTTGATAGGAGTTCGAATATTTCGAATAATAATTGGCGATACTCATTATTCGAACAGCAAATGTTTAAAAGACTATATGATTACGATTATTTTTGTCTGTGAGCCTTTTTAAGTCTGCAAAAATCCATGAGAAAAAATGCTCTCAAAAACAAAATTATTCGTAATCTTATCGATATTTGATTTTTCAAATGTATTATTTATATATTATAAACACTATGATTCATAATTATTGTATTTTTAAAAGAACAGTCTATTTAACGATGAAATGTTTGAACTATTGAAATAATTTTTTTTAAAATTATTATTATTAATTTGAAGCTACAACTTTAAAAAAATATATTATAATACAACAGAAAGCCACTTCATTCAATGAAAATTGAATCGCTTCATAAGTATTAAAAAATTCCATCACAACTAACACTGTTGAGGTCCGAGATGAAACAATCATCTCGTAATGAAAAAATCCTAATTGGTATACGAAAAGGGTTGCTAATTTCCCCAAAGAACATAAGAATAATAATGGCGAAGTAAGCTCTGCATATAAATTCATTTCCACCCCCTTGGCCTTTGTGAGGCCCTCTGCATTCATTAAAGGAAATAAAAATTCAGTGACAATCAAATAAAGGCAGTCGTTTAGTTTAAGATCGATTGACTGAAGTGGTTTATAATTGGATTTTTTTCAGCGTTGTTAATTTTCAAAGCAAATATACTTTAAATGTCATCGTAACAAGTTCATTTAAATACCACCCCGTTGCCTAGTGGTCTAGTTATTAGATCGCGGACCAAGATTCTGGTGAAGCCACGGTGTTTGATCTGATTAACCTATTGAGTTCCTATCATTTGTGATTATTTAATCATGTCATTTAAGTTAACCTAAATAATTAGAATGAACACCCAAATGACAAGTATTTGTTGTTTATAACAAAAGGTAAGCCGGCTACAAACATTGAGATACAACTGAATCGTAACTGTCCAATAGCGTTCTCTTTTGCTTTGTTTACTTAGGAAAAATACCGGAAATAAAGGTACGCTATGGGCCAATTACCATTAAATTGTCTGGTGTATCGTAGTCTGAAAAAAAAACCAGTCTGTCGTGTATTTACACTCGAACTTTACGTCGCGTCCGTAGCTCAAATATAAATACTCCTGAAAACATTCGCTATCGGCTGCTAGTTCCGTAATTGTACATCCATCATAACCATGCAAATAGGACTTTGCATAATTGATTCAGCTAATTCTCGTAATGCTACAAAATACCGACGTGGATTTATCGCCGGGGATACACGCAGCCATTATGTGACGTCACGGCGGTCGCCCGATTAATCACGGATGTTGTGAACATGTCCAGTTGTCCGGCGCCGCTGCAACAGGCATTTACATGTCGAGCGTCCTTCGAGACATGCCCGGCGTCCACCGCCATAAGCTTCGAGAGGTCTCGGTGTATACAGGGTGGTTTCGAATCACTTTTTGATATTCACCACACTCAAAAATCATTTTATAGCTCAATTTTAATAAAAAAGAAACTGCAAGAGACATGCTAGATATATACTGGCATAAGAGAGGCTTCAGTGTATATCAGTCTACTCGGCGATATTATAAGTATATGGTAAAAATATATGTAAAATTATTATTAATCATCAACAACAATTGGCTTAGCACGTATCCTTCAAAATAAGCCCGATGTACACAGAGTTTCAAGAAATATACAGGCTAGTTCCAACTTACTTTCCTGCTCCCGTGATTAAATTATATTAAATAAAATAGCATGTGTCTAATTTAACATTAATGATAATTATCATATGACGTGTGTTTCGAGTCATGCTCGGTGTCCACCGCCATAAGCTTCGAGAGGTCTCAGTGTATATAGGATGATTTGCATTTTTTTTGCTGGTATATTAACTTGATAATTACCGTAAAAAAATGTATGCCATAAAAACCACGTGTCTTGCTTCACAACAGTAAAATTAACCATGCCATATACCTTTCGAGACATTCTCTATACTCCATACTACTGTTATATCATACAGCTCATGGAAAGTAATATTTTTATGATAAAAGACCCGAGCTCAGTTGCAACAGGTATTTAAATGTCATTTTTCCTCCGCTCGATGTCCCCCTACATAAGTTCCAAAAGATTATAATAAATACAGAGTGATTTTAGCTTTCGAAGTGATATCTTAATAACACAACTGTATACATATGTAAACAGGTGTTTTTCCTTGCATTTTCAATTTTAACAATGAAGATACCAAATAGAGCGTATAAAACATATGTTTTAAATGTTTTTTTGCATTATTACAACGGGTGTTTACACTTTGTCTCTTTCATGACTTGTCATATTTCCAAAACTAGAATGAGTAATATTTATATATGATCAATTTTCTAAAAAATATAATACTTTAAACCTGAACTTGATTGATTTTTTGAGACGAAAAGCTTTATGTGTTTACTGAATTATTTAAATTAAATATACGGGATGTTTTGAGAAACTAATGACAGGTATTTGTTCAAGTATGCTTGCAGAATTTTCAAATTATGAATTACGAGTGACTGAAGTAAATATTTAATGCATTATGAAACTGAATAATCAAATCATCTCTGAATGCAAGGGGGGTGATATAAAATGATAAAGGGAGAGTTGAATAATTTACATTCAAGCTCTGTGGAATTCTATTGCAATGGAAAACTCGCATTAATATTTATTTCGGCTATGAAGATTATGGATTTTATATAAATTCTCACACAGTAAAGTTTTTTCAATTGTGTATTAAAAAAAATAAATTATTTACATCTCCCTGCATCAAATATGACAAATTTTAAAATCGAAATCAAGGAAAATGAAATTTGTGTAATAAAAGTAACTGCTTACCACTACGAATTCTTTATTAAGTATTTTACATTAAAACGTATTTTTTAGTAATACTTCGATCGTTTGATAATGTTTATTGTGTTTTTTTTATTTATTAATGACCTATCACAGAAACACATCAAGCCTTTATACTTATACAAACAAAATGACTTATAGAATTTCAATTTGTTGTACGTAAAAATAGCAAACATTCCATTTCTTCACGGAAAGTAAAATCAAATTCTTGTAAGCAAATGTGAAATAAGCAACGCGCAATATTAAAAAAATAATAATTTTAACAAATTTAATATAAATATTTCCTTGTGTTATGTATGATAAAAAAGAAAAGCACGTAGAGTCTTATTTAAAATGAAAATATTTTCGTAAAGAACAATATAAAAAATAAGGGTTGGCAGCTTACAAACATAAAACGTAAGTGTATTCACTCATATTTCTTAACTACGAGCCGTTCTTTTAAAAGTTTGCAAATATCGCAATTACAAACGGGGCCCGCCTACAAAGATGCAATATGAAAATCTAGTTGCAGTTCAAAGTAATTAAAAATATAAAAAGCTCTCATCTCAAAGCTCTATTCATTAGTTCTAGCTTCGAAACAGCAGTAAATTATTTACAAGGACACTTGTGTAAAAACGAACTGGGAGGAGAAAAAACACCCCTAGCATAGGCAGTGAGCGCCGAGGCACGAGGAAGGCTGGGACAACTATTATTACAAAGCGGGACATCTGCAAGATAAGGCGCCTGCATTCTTGAGATACTCAAGTTACTTTGAAATAATAAAAAAAAATCACAGTATATTTCAAAAGAAAGACATGAAAATATACGCCAGTTTGAACAATGCGCTTTATCCAATAAACAATTATTACATTTGCTCCTTCAAAGTGATGCAGAAAGTAATATAATAATTGCGCCACATTTCAGTTACATCCATTGTGCTTCTTGAAAAACAAAAAAAGATATCTTCAAAAGTTTGCAAAATTTTTATGTTTTATAAAATTTAATAAAAACGTCTTTCAAAGTACGCTGGTTGCCAATAGAAATAGAGAGGAAACGATGCAAATTATAAATATTTTCAAAAATCTAAATAATGGTAGGAAATGAACGAACTCAAACGAACTCTCTACTAAACCACGAGATATCGCTGAAAATCTATACGTAGAATATTCGACAAATGTAAAAAATACATAGAATTATTGTTCAAAAGCATGTCATAACAATTTTTTTTCTGTAATATCATAGATGCGACCTTCTACTTTCTCAAAATGGTTGGACCATAGTTGTTATCCATTTGAAAATATGTAAAAAATACCTTTCGATCTAATAAGCGTTGTTGGTAGCAATTACGATACCAGGCTCTCTTTTATGAATTACCATTTATTACCCAATCCGCATTCAGCTATGGGGATGTTTCAACCCCTTATGCGCTACAAAAGCTCCACCTGATCCCGGCTTAAGGCTCGGGAAGCATCAATGTAATTTCTGTTGGGAGGCTTCGGATTAGGAGAGATTAGATGGTAACTGATTTAAACACATTAAATATTGAATTATCGACGAAATTACTACGTATTGCAGCTCCGCCGCTAAGTCAAGCACGTTTTCTATGATTAAGCGATTTGCAACTGGAAACTTTAGTGCATAAATCTTAGCAAGGATAAGCATTCTAGCTGTTTCTGCAAGCTTACTTTGATCACACTAATTGTAAGTTTGAAATTCTGAAATTGAATACAATTAACTCTTATTTACTTCATAAAAATAATTGACGCCAGTTGATTATACTGTTTCAGTAAGTAGTTCGCAACTAAATATGTGTAATCTTATATTTGTGTAATATTATATAGTCCCTATAAACATTTTATACTGTGAATTTTCAGCAAATACTATAAATATTAAATTACTAAAATGACCGAAGCTTGTTTTAAAGATGTTCATAAAAAATACAGGAAATAAATATGAGCTTTGGGCGTTGCTTTTCAATTGTGGATCTGTTTCGCGAATATTTTCCGGTGGCTTTGATAAAATTTCAATTAAAACGCGCTGAGTGTTGCCAATTAAATATAATCACAAGCGAAATAAAATGTGACGTGATACAGGGATCCGATTGCAGCGAGTCGGCGACCTCCGGGCAACAACACAACCCCGCAGGTGTGCAGTGCTGGGCGAGGGGCGAATATTCAAAAATAAATACTCGCGAGCCAAAACTCATATTAAAATTTACGAATTTACATAAAGGATCGCCCCGTAATTGAAATTCCGAATGATGGATTAAACTTTGCTATTTTTACGTCAAGATTTACATCTCGATGAGGGATCGTCAACTTACTCGCTTCCTTCGCTGCAATATTTCATTTTGACGGCAGCTTCACATCCAATTTTGGCCAGGTCTTATTTTTGAGAATTTATATTGTTTTTTTCATACGGTGTTTCAGGTATTCATAAATAATCAACTAATAAAAAAATATTTAAAGAAGCATATATTTATATGGTATAGTAAAATCGATTTGGTGTGTGAATTGCGTACGAATTTCTGTGTGAAAAAAATCTAGTAACAACTTCAGAGACACATTGAATTTTCCAATAATAACCTTGTAAGTTATAAATATTGGAGTTCAGAGAATGGGCGCTGCGAGATTTGTGAAATTACTGCGCCCATTTAGCGCGGAGAAATATCCTTTTTCCAATTTCTATAGAAAGTACCGCACGCATAGAAAAACCCGTCCTCCGGTAAATTGATCAATTGAACCTCGCACAAAGCGCCGGTGCTATCTGGAACTCTTTTTCTTATTCATACGAATAATTTATTGATACGTGCGTCTTCTCATTATTCGGCGGGTGACAGCGCAGGCGGTGAGGCGCCGATCTCTCGCCTGAACGTCTAATATACGCCGATAAAATTACACGTACTCGATGAAAGACTTCCGCCACTACTGAAATCAATCTTGCAGAGTTAAACGGTGCTGCGATTCAGTTCGAATATATATCATGCGTAAGAGAACTCTCAGAAGGCTTCACCCGGAGATATCTTCATAGACGCAAACAAGTATAATCACAAAATATTTTCAATTTCAAACATAGACTACTTCAGGTGATTGCTGAGAGAAAATCCAATGTACAAAAGACATTAGAAGAACGAAATTTAACATGGATGCAACGTTTGCTCTAGTGGCCGAAAGATTAAAAAAACAGTCGAATCAGTGAATTTATGCTCCGTGAGATGGTCACTAACCTAAGAAAAAACAAATAAACAATAAATTGATTTTTAACACCCATACAATGCATATGTCGATTTTTTGATTAACGTCAATCAAATGCGTATTTATTACCCATTACGGGTTTATTATTATATTATTACTAATATGATTAGGCACATTAGTTCATACATAGAATATGAATTAAAGAAACTCTCAGAAAAATATCATCGTGATTTGTGTGGGATTTGACTTAACCTTTGATTTAACCAGGGGGTGTGAGTTCAAATCCCACACAAATCACGATGATATTTTTCTGAGAGTTTTTTTAAATCATCTTCTATGTATGAACTTATGTGCCTAATCATATTAGTAATAACCCATACAATGCTTAAGTTATCAATTAACAAGTAAAACCACTAGAAAAATCGGTGAGATTTAAAACCACATCTAAATAAAAGCATGATTCGTGCATTTTTTTAGACGGACAAACATAAAAAAAAAAAATTCGATGGTCCATACGTGTTTCCAACAATGTTACTTAAAATTAACATAACATAAAAAAAACTATTTCAGATTTCAAAGAGTGGCTTTAAGGAAGTTATGATCTAAAAAAAAACGTCTTTTATTATTATCCGGTATCAAGGAGTGATCAGCGTGAATATGCTGTGTAAATAATACGAGGATTTACTAGATCCTTTAATAAAACGTCAAATCTACGCCCTGCCGGGGTGGGTCTTCATTCATCCTTTCAGGCGCTCCTCTTTCAGGACATGATTAACAAATACAGGAACGGCGTCCCTTGGAGCGACATCGGAGCACGAGCAGCACTCGGATGGGTGATTGAGACGATATGCGTGTAGAGTTCAAAGAGGCCCGACAAGGGAACACGTCTTTTGATTACGTGGAGATCCCAAAGGTGCGGGATTCCAGAAAGAATTTAATCGGATTCAAACCGTTATTTTTTTAAAAAAATATCGTTTCTCATACCAAATAATGTCCAAATGAAAAAAAGTCATTTTAATTTCGCGCAACTTATATGTGAACTTTGAATACGATGTTCACAAAGTATGTGTTTCTTGCCTTTTTCTTCGATATGTTTGCGTATAGAAGATATATTTAAGTATTTATAAATAATTTATCAAAGAACACAACACTCATATGACTCAATAATAGACACTTTTGTATATATAAACTTTATCACCGATACAGTTGCTAACTGCTAATAAATTTACTATGGATGTATGGAGACTTAGGAGCTATAAAGTCAAAACATACATTATGTATATAAATATTAAAATCAATATTAAAATAATATATAAAGGTGATTCTCAAAAAATACATTTTGTTAAACGAAAATTTGTGTGGTAAACATGTAAATTTAAGAATCTGTATATACTTTGCATTACATTAAATATTTCATAAGTCTTCCTATCTGAAAATGATTAAATATTTTCGATTATGTAAATTGTATTGCATTAAGTATAAAGTCAGAGGCACGATCAAATTTTATAACCTAATTTTTCAGATTTTTTATGCTTATTATCGCTTCGTGCAAGGCGTCACGCTTGTTAAAGCATGTATACACAAATATAATTGCTAATAGACGCTTTTTATTCTACATTAATTCTTTTAAATTCTTTAAATAAACTAATAAAAATTATTTTAGATATCTAATATAATACAAATATGAATTTATATGTCATTTTACTATTTGTAATCGAGTCTATGGTTTTCCAAGTGTTTTATTTTATTAGTAACTGGTTTTGCTAATCTTTTACGTGGACATTATCTAACTCAGTTATCACATTCCACAATGTACTCTCTGGTCAAAAATATTGAATAATTTATATTTCATAATTTTAAAAACTCTTGATTTAAAATTGAAGCAACAACGACTACTTATTTCTTCGTGTTAATGTCCTGCTAATAAATTTGACAATGTGAAATGCGAGAATTTCTTAAAAGAACATAAAAATGCTGCAATAAGCCGTGCAACATCACTCACATATGCTGTAAAACAAATAAGTCTAAAATATAGTTACTTGCAGAATCATATTCTAAGGTTTGCTTAGTTCAACTTTCATATGATCGGATAGCACTTTCATGAGGGCATTACTTAGTTGAAGTTACATTGGATATAGAATTTCATATAAAACATATTATCCAGTGGTGGCCAAACCGTGGCACGTGAGGCACATGAGGTAAGAGTTGATTATAAGATCGAACATATATATTTATTGATAAAAAATATTTACACTATCAATTACAAAACACTGTTATATTTTTAAATCAAAAAATAAATATAACGATTGAGCTAAGTTAAAGACCCAAATGTATTATAAAAACAAAAAAAAAACAGGAATTGGTCACGAATTCAATAAATTAAAACTCCAAGCCATGTCTATTTATAAAAATCATCAAAAAGGTTTCTAATGAATAACGTTGCCTCAAATCATTTTTTTTAACAATAATATTGAAAGCTCTTACTGTATGAGAAATGTAATTAAATTTTATTTCAATTTAAAAATCTCTCATATCCATTTGTGATAAATCGTAGGGTCGGATTTATTACATCCTAGATTTCTAATTATATAGAATGATGAAGGGTTTCGGGCATTAATTCAAATATAATAGTTTCAATTTAAACTAGTTAAAACCAATATAGCATTACCCAAAAAACTTTCCCTTTCAGCATTAGACCGAATTTCCTGGCCATTATGATGAAAGCAAAATGGCGGTCACCTGTAGACAGCGCGGCTCTCGGAGAGCTCAAATTATGAGGCATTACGAATTTGAGAAACTTCCGAATCTGATGAAAAAGGAAACGGAAAGCTTTCAGAATATTCCGGGCGATTTGTTTATTTCATTATACCGGAGGATTCTCGCTGCTCTATCAATTACACGTAAGCCCGGTGAAGTTTGCGAGGAAGAACCCTTTAAAAATCCAAGAGAAAATAATAGCACGCAAAATGATCAGACTATAATGGAACAAATGTAAGAGGCTGCTAAAGCTTGACTGCCTATATTGTAAAAAAATAAATTAGGTATTTGAAACTTTGAGTGAATATAATTTTAATTACAAATCAACCCTCCTATCAATAAATATTCAACTAAACAATGATATAAAAAAATAAAGAATACTTATATAATGAATATGGCAAGAAAAATGACGAACCTTAACTCAAAAATTTACGTAAATAATTCTTTGGTTATTAGCTAGTTTTTCCTTTTTTAAAAAATTCAATGAAAAACGTTTAAATATACGGTGTGTGCATTAATTTTTTCGGATTTTTTCGTGAAATTGGAGTTTTATTATAAAATAATTGGTACATATATTCTATTCAAAGTATTGTCCATCGCTAACCACTACTTTTTCCCATCTTTCGGGCAAATTATGGATTCCATCCCAAAAGAACTGTTTGTCTTTTGAAGCCAAAAAAGAATCAAGCCAATTTTTGATATCCTGTTCAGAAGTGAAGCGTATTCCAGAAAGGGCATTCTGAATCGATTGAAACAAGTGGTAGTCGGAAGGGGCAAGGTCTGGGCTATAAGGCGGGTGAGGCAGATCTTCCCATCCACTGTTTTACCATCACCAAATAGGTTGTAACCGATTAAGCAACATGTGGCCGAGCATTGTCATGATGGAAATGAGACTCGTGTTTGGTCGCATATTCTGGCCGTTTTTGAAGAGAGCTTAAAAAAATGTTGTATACACTTCAGCGATATGACATATACTGAAAAAAAAAGTTAAAGTTTAGCCTGATGTGATTATATACTAGTAACGCCATCTCTTAGAAAATCAGAAAAATTTATGCACACACCTTATATATATATTTCATAAAAATTTTGCAGATTCGTGGCTAAATTTCTTTTTCGCAATATATACAGTTAAAAGCAGTACAGACTGTATTATCAGAATACATCCGAAAACGTATATTTTTATTATATAAAGATGCTCAACATGCACATCGTGTGTGTTGTAAATAATTTAAATTCAATACGCGAATCGAGACGTCTCCGCAGGGGGGGTGAGGGGGGGGGGGGGGAGTTTTTCAGCTGTTTTGTTTCCGGCGACACAGTTTAGACGCACTTTGCGCAGGTCAGAGGGTTGTTTATTCACGAGGCGGCCCGCGGCCTCTGTACCTGCAGACACGAGATATGAAAGGAGTGACGGAGAGGTCACGCAGGAGTACCCCTTCGACCATGGCACGCCACGCATACCAAGCACTGCCTTAAGAGGAACTACACAGCAGCGCAAGGGGTGAGCTCGCCATTAAAGCACCAAGCAACAGTGCGTGTCCCTGTACTCTTGCTTGTTAGCATCTACAGTAACACCCCGCTATACCCTGAAAAAATCGCGTTAAGTGAAATTCGCGTATATCGAAGTTTACGATGAAACATACATACATAGTCAAAACTTAATAAAAAAAAATACGAATCATTTGAATCAATCACTTTATGCAGTATTACATGTTATTTGTACTGAAAAATACATGTATTGTCTTTTGTGTAGCGTTTCTTTTACGTTCTTGTAAAATACGTTCATAACACCCAACGCTGTTTTTAATTGTTAAGAGAAGTCAATGACTACATTATGTTGTAAATAAATAAGAAATTCGCGTTATAGTGAAACCGCGCATAACGGGGTCGCGTAAAGCGGGGTATTACTGTACTTGTCGGTATACATTGCTACTAAAAATATAAAATTACTAAGAAAAAAATCATTGCTTTTAATTATTTTATTTATTATTTTTATTTTATTTTACATATCATATAACAATCTCAACCTTGTTAAACCTTATAAAATTAGAAGGCCAAGTTCAATTATTGATTATTATATATTACCACGAAATTAGATCAGTGTTGGTTAGAACAATAAATAACAATATATAGAGGTTATTAGGTAAATAAGCTAAAATCAATTTGAATATTCGTACGTAATATATTGAGGAACACTGATTGAAAGAGACAGCGAGACCTATTACTTAATTAGGACACGTGTAAAGATTACCGAGTTTCGCCGTGAACGCGGATTATGCAAATCCCGAAGTAAAATTATGCAGGAGCTGGCGCACGCCACTGCCTCGCTGTCGCCGGCTCACCTCAGTAAGTGAAATAGCACCAGCGGTAAGCAACACTGAACAGTGAGTGACGGGATATTTTTATCATTTTTAACGTTTAAAGTCTATATCGGTTCTCAAAAACATATGTTTAATACAATTGACACGTTTAAGTAAAAAAAATCCAAATTTATTACACAACACTTAGAACTAAATAATGTACATATTCACATGAATATTCTTGTTGAGGGACAAGGCATTTGATTGGTGAAGATCCATTATTATAATGATAAAAGTATCTTTGTATTTTGTCTTCACTTTGAGTTAATTAAAACTTTTGCATTACTAGTTTCGACCTAATAGACTAAGTCATCATCAGATGCATAACTAAACCTATCATTATAACTTTTTATAATTACTTCACGTTGAGTTTATTTCAACATGACTAGTTTCAACCAACAGGCTTGGTCATCATCAGAATTTGTTCTGCATCTGATGATGACCAAGTCTGTTGGTTGATACTAGTCATACTAAAATAAACTCAACGTGAAGTAATTATAAAAAGTTACCCATATCATTGATAATACATGAATATTCACACTAAATAAAGTTTATTAAATCATATATGAAGGTTTGCTTGAAAATTATCGTATAAGACATAAGAACGACAGACTTAAGAGTTTATAGATTTTCTAACGTTTTCAGATCTCACAAAACATAGCAGTGGCTGCCAAAACCAGATAATAATTATGAAAAGTTTTGAAATTCAGGATTGTTAATAGGGGAGTCCAGATAACAGCCACAGTTTACAAAAGTATAATGCACTTAAGTAAGCAAAACAAAGGTTTGAAGTTAAAACTTTACCATAGCGTTTTGTAATTCAGCAGCATACCCAGGCGTCGGTGAATTATGAATCGCCCCCGTTTAGCCAGCCCGGCTGTGACGTCACCGACTCCTGCAGGAGGCTGCACGGGGCGGCTGAGTTTTTATGACGGGATAAGTCGGGATCAGCATTAATTATGCAGGGGCGGGGGTGTCCTCAGTGGATCACGGGGTGGCTGTAACTTTATAACGACGCATTTACTCTTAAGTAAGAGAAGCTGCTAGAGTGGTAAGAAAAAATAATCTCAGTGTGAATCCGCTCACGGCGTAGATTTACTTGCTGGATAGCGACTATTATGCCTTGCTGCATCTATTTGTAGCCATTTAAAGTAAGCATGCATTTAAATGAGTTCGTTCGTATTTATTTACCGTAGATAATCACACATTTAATTAGCATTGATATATCGGCTGCTAATTAATTAGTTATGTTAAACAGGAACATTTCATGAATAAAAACTTAATTATTGAAAGAGAATGGACTTAAAGAATCCGGTTAGAGAGTCTCTAAGGGTAATAAGGCATAATAAAAATAAAAAATAGCTTTGCTTTTGAGTATTATGCTGCGTTTTACTTTGAAGCATTTTTGTTTATATTATAGATATCGGAATGGTGCGCTATAATGTGCATAACAAACATAACATTTAAATCCATGAAAATGGCTCTAGTACTGGAACCAAAACGTCGGAATATTCAAGGCATAGCGCACAGCAGCTGCCAAAACCTACAAACACATTCAAGCTGATGAAACAATCAATTTGACAAATAGGAAACTAAAATAAATGTTATTCATGAAGAAATGAGTACACTGCACCCCCAGAGCGAGAAAATCTCTTAATTCTACCTAATCGCAGTAATCCGGGGGAGCGTTCCAGATTTCGTTTGTTTTTTTTTTTTTCGTTTCTTTTCAGCATCGGGAATGGGAAATTTGCATTAGCAAATTGGTGAAATCAGAACAATACAATATTTATTGTTTACGGGACGGGCGTCGCCTTAATCCGGGCTCAGGCGGGGAGACGTTTAAACAAAAGTGAGCTTAGAGACTATCTGTATTTTAATACGGCTAAATATTGAATACATTGTGAGTTTACTGAATTTACATTTTTTTGCTCAGAAGATTTAATCTCGGTACTCAACGGATTTAATTTTCTTGTGAATCATTTATTTTATTTTTAGCTCTGTAGTTAAGTCGAAAATTTACAAGTCTTTTCAAAACAATTAATATTATAATTGAGCGCGTAAATCTACGTTGTCAACGATGTTATTTCATTGTTGTATCATATGTTATAATATATGTGATTTATACCTTTTACAGCCCAATGACTTAAACCTTTTGCCCAATTTTGGCATTCTTACTTTTAAAGTAGATGGCATCTAAGCGCAATTAATCTAACCGAGATGTCCATAAACTACTCTTGAGAATATGTGTCTATAAGCATAAGTGGCAGAAAAACAAGAAATTAGGTATATATTATGTATTTTTTAAAAATGCAGAAAATAAAAAAGCACTAGTATCAAAAGAGGTTTATTGTGGGATGTATACTAAAAGATAATTCAAAGTTTAAAAAACCTTCAAAAAACAAACACGTTAGCTGCATAAACACTGCGTTTTTCTATTCCTTATTAAAAAAATACAAAAAAAAAATAATCACGCAAATAGTATTATTAAAGGTACAAGAATTCAGGAACAAGTAGTGATGATGACGACACAATTCAATCATAGCAGACACGAGCTCAAATAACATTCTCTGAAAAACGAATAGACCCTGAAAATAATTTCCTGCGAACCTTTTGTAACAACTGGAAATAAGTTGGGGAGCAGTTAGCGAGAACAAACTATCATTAATCATTGCTTCAGCATCCCCGATGGCGGGCGCGATACCCGGCGCTCAGCGAGCCTGCGGGACCCGAGATCTCACCTGAAGGGAGATTTATCTCAGGAATATCGGAAGGATCACCCCCAAACGCGAACGGGAATCTGATAGACTCTCTGCTAGTGATGGCCCTATTTAACTCGAATAATTGTACGCATCGAATGATGTTGAGCTTTGCCTCAAACACGCTATATTAAAAAACTAAAAAATATATATATTTTAATCTGATATTTTAGTGACCAACAAAATAAAAAAAAGTCTGACTAACAGATTTTCGGTTCAAATGTGGCTTTATTCACAGCCTGTTTGTTCGTTTAGTCATTCGAATTAATCGATCGTTCGATTATTAACGATCGGTTGTGCCCGTCATTAGTCCACATTGATTAATTAAAGATAAGCGAATGCGAGACTTTCTCGGAACGTTTAGTATGAACGACTCGGGTGAACAGAGAACGGGAAAAGTCTGAATAAAATGAAAGGATCGCTGAAAACACGCGAAAGAAAACTATGAAAGTTTTATATATAGCAAAACTTTTTTTGTTAAGATAAGTTTATCAACGTTTTAAAAATTAAAAAAATATCTATTTTGATTCTGGAGGGATGTTTTTATTAGTAGATTTTCTTATATTTGTGGTCTTAACGGATATCAAAAAAATATAGCATATATATTTTTATAATATTCTTTTCTTAGAATGCGATTAGTTAGTATGGATATAATTAACATGCAAATAATTTAAAAATAAATATTAACACAAACACTTTGCTCTTTTAAAATGTATTTATAAAACACGTATTTTAATAAAAGTCGCAACACTTCCCTGCGTTTAAGTATGGAAACGTATATACTATATATCAAATCCATATACTAGTAATAATTTTTTTATTGTGTATGTCACTAGGGAGGTTTATCTACGAAAAGACTACGCATGAAAGTTCTTCCCACACCGGATACAACACTTAAAAACTTCTTAGCTCTGTAACTTTCAAACTACAAAACATCCGTGTCATTATTCAATTAAAACTTTGCACGCACAAGTGTTCAATTGTATATTCATATCGTTTAACTTGAATAACAACTTCTGATAACGCCTCAAGAGTGACTGATATAATAATTGGTTGATAGCATGTAAAGTTGGTAGGAAGTTCAGTACAGCACTTGGTAGCTCCTCGCCTCGGCAGCCTTCCCTTGTACTGGCGACCAGCTCGGCGACAAAGAATACTAAATTCCCTTCGAGGAGACGCCCTCCGCTCAGGTCCGAACAAATCCTTCCGAATTCCCTTCATTTTAAGCTGTCGCTTCGGATCCAACCGATGCAGAGGAAATTTAATTTGCTTAATTGAAGATTTCATTCGCAAAGAAGTTGGTAAAGTTCCGGGGGACTCTCGGAATCAATATGAGAATTGGCGCAGAGTTCATCGCTGGTCGAAGGCCGTAGCAAATTTTTATGCTTAGATTTAGAAATAACTGTGCCGCTTTCTGTGGCAGTTTGATGGAAAATATTTATCGTAAACTAATTTAAGTATTTATGGAAATTTATATTTGTTTTTCAACAATGATTCATCAAAATAACGAGTAAAGTACGCTATATTCCGATAAAATATATATTTCATTTTGTAAGTATACTTTGTCTAAACCGAAACAGGAGTGTACCTAATTATAGCTGTTAGGGAGGGGTTCTAACCAAAGAACTCTCTATAAAGCCATATATGTGTGTATCATGTTAAGAGTCAAAATAAATCTAATAAAATAGATTTTTAGATTTTGTTAAAAAAAATATCATTTATTGTAATCGTGAAATTATTTTATTTAGGAGTAAATACAGAAAAATTAAGAAATGACTATTTATACCCAAACCTTGATTGTAAAATATTCTATAATTATAAGTAAAATAGAGAGCTTTGGTAGACCTGTATTCAATGTGTCTTTGTTTCCCTAAAATATATATATATTTTTTTTAATGTGTGATTTAAAAAAATGTTTCGTTTGAACGAATTCACACTCCATAACCTTGGAGGGATAATTTACAAAACTTACTAGGCCCCTCCATATATTTTATAAAATTTTAGTGTTAAGAGACCAATTTTCTTGCGAATAAGATCTCGCGGGTGCTTTAAAAGACGTTTTTCATATTTCCTAGAATGTTATTTTTTATTCCCTTTATGACAGAGTGCTTACTTCAGCACAAGCCTGCATTGTAAAAAAGAAACAAGATATAAACAAAGACTACATCAAAGACGCTCTACTGGCTGAAAAATATATCATTGTATCATAAACTTCACAATTTAAATAAAAATACGATATCAAGAGAATTTCTTCTATTGTTAATATTTTAAAACAATGAATTTATATCATATATTTTAATCGTATCAACCTTTACTACTTTTTTTAAAATATTTTATTTTAATTTATCGACCTTTGATATATAAGTTTAAAATAATTATATTTTAAGAAAAAATATGTGATATCCACGACATACACTGTGTACTCTAACTCCCAGTTTAAAAGTAAAACTTAACTAAAAAGCTTTAAAGTACAATCTGTTAAATTTTTAAATAATAGATTCATTGAAACACTTTTTTTTTTTTTTTTTCAAATCATTTATAATTCCTGAGGTTTTTTGTGTTTAGTCATTTTTTTAAGGCTTTGTCCGGAATGACCTGTTTTTGCTCCGCTACAATATTTTTAAATTGAGGTTTTTAAAAATAATAATTGGTGTAACAGAGAGATACTCGGCGTGTACTAAAAGGTTTAGTCGACAATCAGCTCATGTCAGGGATCGCCAACAGCCCTGTCGCCCGTGTGGCCCGTACTCCTCCCCTGCGGCTGCAGGTCAGCGGTCGGGAGATTTTTTAACAAAGTTTAGGGAACGCGCGCTCTCTCACCTGAGAGCAAAACTTCTGCGGCTTGACCCGGCTATAACACCCTGTACAAACACAATAAACATGCCTGGCGACACACTAACAAAACGCCAGAGATTTTAATTTTTTAAATTTTAATTATCACATATAAAAAAACGTTGATGTTTATACTCATTTACATTTCAAGCGATTCTACGTAAATTTACAATTGATTTATCAAATATTGAAGCGTAAAGCTATTGTATGTAATCTTGTTGAGGGACAAGGCATTTGATGATAAAAGTAACTTTGTATTCTGTCTTCATTTTGAGTTTATTATATTTTTTTGCATGAATTGCTTCGACCAAATAGACTAGGTCATCATCAGAATAACCAGTTTAGTTATGCATCTGATGATGACCTAGTCTATTTGGTCAAATCAAGTTATGCAAAAAATATAATAAACTCAAAAGTGAAGACAGAATACAAAGTTACTTTTATCATTATTATACTATTTTATGTATATATATTGCATATAAAAGAAGGCATTGAATTTTCCGATATAATGAGGAATTATCATAGTAAACCTGCAACAGATGAAGAAATCACAATACAGTTTCCAATAATTTTTTTTTGAACAATCAATATGAATAGTCAAATTGTGAACTTTCGCTTTTCAAGTGCTTCTTCAGACTTTTCCTGAGTTTTCCAATATCTTTTACCGTAGACACTATAGAAAAACAGCCAAACAAAGTGTCTTGTCGGAGCTTTATCTGCTTCTTAGCTTTCATACGAGAAGCTTCGCGTGCAAAACACGCGCGCCCCAGGCTTTTGGGGTCGCAACCGGCACTGCATACCCTTTTTCGAGTGTAATTCAAATTAATTCCTTCAGTTTGGCCGCTTTGTTCGTTAATAAAAATTTGCCCGAAACTTTTGCAAACAGCCCTCGTAATTTAATAGGGGCTTTAATCAGTTCCAACTTTCGCACGGCGGTATATCCAGCCTCGGAGGACGGACCTCGTCCTATACAATTAGTCCAAATTGATAAATATTATTTTGGCCGCGGATCGTAGCCCGAGCTTTCGCGTAAGTTCATTTTGGTTTTTAAAACACCGGCCAACTCGCGTAAAGCACTTCATTCTGAAACTTCGTTTCACCTTATGCTTTACGTATAGTTTTAAACCCATTAATATACATGAATCCTGAATTTCAGAGGTCAACCGTATTTCATTTTTAGTTTCCAGTTGAATATTTTTTATAATGCTGAAGTACGTTGTCAGGTAAAACAAACATAGCTTTTTGTTGCATTATATTTACTGAGGTGAAGTTTTGTTTATTTGTTTTTTGTTAGTAAGGCAGAGTAATATTTCATTTTTAAAAATATTTTTACACACAACTTTTTAAATATAAATAAGTAAAAATAAAAAACAATAAGTCTGCAAAGTAAAATATAAAAAAACGGTTTATATAACAAATAGATGCAGGTACCATTTGTGCGACCTTTTAATTTTTATAAAAATATTATTTGCATATAACTATTAATTTAATTCACAGTATTAAATTCTGTAGTTAAACTTGCTTTTAACTACAGAAGTTAGTTAAACGCAACTGCGGTAAAATCAATAATGGTTAAAATTCAAAGGTCAAGATTTACGCGTTGACTTAATATTGGGAAATTACTTAAATTATTATTTTTGTGTGATAAGCTGATTCTTTTTTTTCGGTTCTCGGTGCTGGGGATTTTTTAATACCCAAAAAACAACAGAATTATCAAATAACAACGGTTCGCAAAACGTAGATACGAATCTACGGTAATATTTTGTTATATACGGTAATAAACGATACAATGTCTTATCAACAAAGCTTGATTTTTATTTATTTGTGTCATTCCACAAAACAGAGGTGAATCCACAGACAATTTAATTTCCTTGATGACCAGAGGGTAGCGATGGTCGTTTACCCGCTGCACCGGTACTAACAACATCGCAATGCATAAAGGAGATAAACAATGAACATATCCAGATTGTGATAACAGTAAAAGCCTGCGAGGACCTCCGAATTGGTCGGAATAAATAAATAATCACCATAAAGCAGCAGTAACCCAAGGCAGGCGACCGAATTGAAAGTTAACTCGGTTACACATCCTAAAACGTGGCACAATTAAAATTTTATCGGCCGTAAACTCCTGGGCTTTGTCTCGATCGAGATACCCCTGAGTGGCTCGCCTCGCTATGGGGGGAGATTTTATTATTATTATTATTTACAGACATTCGCTACTTAACGTCCGTGAAACGGGCGGTGCGGCTGGAAAACCCGAATTATGCCGAATTAATCCGAATTAAGCCGGATAAAAATGAACTTATCCGTCTTACAAGAGATCACACCGGGTTTAGGGCGGACAGTATGCTGATGAAAGAACGCGAATTGAGACAACAGTTTTCATTTTCTTAGAATAATTCTTCATCCGTGTTAAATTTAACAACATCAAACTTTATTTAGTTTTATAAACTTGGCTTATAAAATATTTTTGAATATGCAGGGGCTACTTACCGATTTGTTAGAAAGATAAACAAATCTTTCTTATGATCTCACCTGTATTTGTGCAGAGTAAATAAACAGCTTACCTGTAATAAAATAAAAGTTATCGTTATATATGGCACACAAGTTATCATAATCCATTTCGTTTTTTATTATTTTTTAGAACCAATACAGTTTTGAGATATTTCAGAGAGAGAATTTCATAAACCCGTTAAAATGAACATACTATGATAAATATTATTTTTCAAAACTTCGAGTTGAAAACCGTATAAGATTATGTTTTTAAATTCATAACTATGGAATTTCAATTGCTATGAGAAAAAAAAATCTTTATGGTTTTGAATATAAAATAATACAAAAAAATGCGAATCGTATTGTTTTCAATAATACAATGGACTTCGTTCTTTAAGGCTGATTAAAAATAATGTTTTTGCATTGTCATGGCATTTATTAAAAAATATCTATATAATATTTAAAAGTTTTTTTTTTAAGTATGAACTCAAACTATAATATTTTGTTCGTGAAGAGCATAATAATCATTCAACAAAAGATGAATATAATTTTCAAGACAATACTTTTGTGTAATACTTTAAAAATTTACTTATAATATATTTTTCATTATTTTTAAAGAGAGTGGAAAAAAATAAAAATTTAAAGTATTAAAAAAAAATGTGAACGAATAAGCTTCAAAGTATAGCAGCATGATGATACTCCATCACAAAGTCATAAAAGAGTTCTATTAAGATGGACACTTCGGGAAGATCACTGCACAGCCGGACCGTAGCAGAGAGCAGCAGAGTATAAAAAAGTAACTGTTTGCATTACCGGGGAAGCCGTATTATTTGCATCCTTTTACGTTTTATTGGTAAATAAAACAACGCCCCGCGAAGGAGTCAATTAAATTTTATTCGAAGTGCTGAGACCGCAATCAGATTAATTACCCAAGAAGGCGATTGCATGAAATTTTCCATAAGAGTAGATAATTTTCCTCGATTGAGCTCAAGCGTAGGGACTCCCCGGGGAGGGAAATAAATGCTCATGGAAGTTGCAAACATTAATATATTTATTCTGATGGCCTGGAAGGGTAACTTAGCGAACGTAAAAATTATGAGAATAAGTTTAATTCGGTTAAAAAACAGATATTCGAAACAGCAATATATGGTATATGTTAAGATGCGTTATTTGTTGATTTGGTTTTTGGGTATCGCTGTTTGAGGTTATCATTATTACAAGGCACGGGTACGTGATAACTTCAAAACTTAAGATATGGAAATTATTATAACAACGGCTGCCAAAGCCTTCAAACACATTTTTACGAAAAAAAAACTTCACAATTAGTATTATAGAAATGGTACATTTTGCATGAATTTAATTTATTTTAATGAACAACGGAAAAACATAACAGTTTACAGCCAATTAAGAAAATGTTGCTTGATTAAAAAAAAAACACGGTTATTAAAATCCCGGCGGGCTGGCAACACCGAGGCGCGCGGCCATACACGTGACAACATTAGCATTCCGGCCCAAGGGCGCTTCGCTCCAAACTACTCAATCAATGTTGGCCACTCCGACTTAAACAATTCCCGGCCGGGGAAAAACTCCCAAGTAGGGAAAATGAGGAGCACGAGAGTGTCGGGGGGATGGGGGAGGAGGCCGGCGAAATCAATGGGCGATAAATAACTACCCCGGAATGATAAATACCCTAGATGCGCGCCTGTTTCAAAATTGAAACGCTCTGGTTTAATGAGAAACGCCGGATCCGCCAGAAGGCGATAGTGTGGGGTTATTTAGGACGCGGTGACGTCATTTGTTAATTTGAATATAACTGAATGCGTTCCGGTATTGTTTAATTTATTTCAGTGCTTATGTATATGAAAATTGTTGAATATTACCTTTAAATAATTTTTCATGTTAGATCTTAACTTTTTTTGTGAAGACCGTCTCACAGGAAGTACGATTTTGCCTATACAGGTTTGAGTAAGATACAAGTCTAGTATTGCAAGTCACACAAGATTCAATTGGCATAATAAGTACGTTGTTTCATTTATAGGATATGATTGTTAAAAATTATTGCTTAGTAGTAGTGATTCGTTGGCATAATTGGTAATGCACCGGCCATGTAAGCTTGGGGTTGTGGGTTTGATTTTGTGGTTGATATTTTTCTAAGAGTTTCTTTAATCAATTTTCAATATTTGAAAAAATGTACTTGATCATTATCAATAAAAATGATCATAACCCAAGCTGTGTTAAAATAACATTAATTATCTTATAAGCATGTCTATTTTGTGGAATGAACGTCAATCAAGTGCGTTTTAATTACCTTTACGGGCTTATATTACTAACTTATATGATTAGGCATATTATATCGCATATTGAAAACGAAATAATATCTCTTATAAGCAATGAAAACACTTGCGTCTTTTTAACAACAGCCATTGTGCACAACAAAGATTATAACGAAGTTGCTTAGTAAATAAAATAAATAAATTTTAGAAAATAAGTTAGAATCGTATTAAGAGTCTAGTAAATAATAAAACGTCAATAATAATTAGATTTTATTACAACAGACAGTAATTGGATTTTTATTGTATTTTTAAAAAGCTTCTGCAATCATAAAAACCTTAAAAGATTAATAAAAACAAAGCAACATTAATTGCGTGTAATTTAAAATCACCCCTTGGGCGGAACAATATCACATTTTCAGTAAATTGTAACGTTATTTATTTTAAAAATTTACTTAGCATAAAGATTTCGAGAAATATATTATACCAAATCTATACGCTCGTTTTTTTAATTTCTTTTATGTTTTCTTAATAAGGACACAGAAAGAGATATTCGTTTTCAAATTATTTCGATTCTCGTGTATATTTTTAAAAAATGTATAAATTGAACACACAAAGAATCTCTGCATTAAAAACACCGACTGAAATGAAGTAGCTACTGAAAAAACATCGGAAAAGCAAAATATATCTGCTAATTATGCTGACTAGCATGTTCGTTTTCATTTGATTTCTAAATTACATCAAAATTAATAAGCAATATTTATCAAAGAAAGATTTTTTTAATTTTATTTAAAATTTTGCTGATTTAAATTAACAACTTGTACGCTTTGATATTTTATCGGAATAATATAAATCTTTTTGTTTTAATCAGTAAGTGGTATAAAAAAAAAAACTTTATCCTTTTACTATTTTAATTTAAAATAAAGGTTTGGATGAAATATTACATTTGATCACTCAATTAGATGTTATGGATTACTAAAGGCAATGGCACTTATATCATATGCTGGTTTTAATAATTACAATGGAGCATAAATTCAGATTAGCACAGTCGCTTTATCTCCCTGGAATAACAGCTCTATTGATTGGGATTAGCGCAAAAACCGTTCACGCAATGCATTTAATATGCGGCGGGCAGTCCGGCGCCGCGTGCGCCGAGGGGGTAATTAACAAATAAACGTAAAAAATGCCATTTTAATAATGGCAATATAATCCCGGTATTAGCAGAACGCTGCTCCGGACATTTTAATAGCACAATTTCTATTTAATTTTATTGCTTGTTAATTCTGAGCCTTTTTCTGTAAACGACAATATGCTCAAAACTGACGCATCAATTTCAAATAATTATTTAAAATATTAAATTTATATATTATATTTTTGGTTTTATTAAAAAAACCCTATAGATATTTTAAATTATTAACTGTAGACATACAATACGAATTGTAAATTTTAAATCCATGGGATTTCTAGGGTATCAAATTGCTTGAAATTTTTTGACCTCTGACGTTTTGATCTATGCGCTGTGATCATTTTAAAAGAAGTTCTTGATCAGTCAGAAGATAAAAAAAGCAGAAACAACCGCTAAAACCTACGAGCATAACTTAAAACCCGTTGTTCTTACGCTTACAAATAAAATATCACGCTATGACTATTGCTGGCAGGTAAATTTATTATTTTCGTACCATCTCGAAAACGACGGTTACTTTTTTTAAATAAGACGGCAAAAATTTAATATTTTTGTATTTAAACCAAAAGGGGGTTAAATACAAAAAGTAGAACATCGCTCACCTCGCGGGTACAATATTGTTCCACACACAAGACGAAGCAACAAAGGCTCTATACACAATATGCACATCCAGAAAGTCCCGGCTCGGCTGGCAGGGAGGAGTAGCATCGGGGAGCGTATTCTTACAGAAACGCGTGGGTTTAGGCTCATTTAAATTACAGTCGCGGCCCTAACAATACCGTAACGCCGCGCTGCCTTCTAACGGCCGCTATAATCCGCTCGCGAATAACGTATTATGTCTGTAACGAGCCACGGAATCCGTTACACAGTCAACGACCACTTACCCCACTCGGGCGCGCGGATACGACAGATTTGATGGAGAGAATGGGCCTGAATAACCCGTAAAGGGATGGTTATCTTATTACAGCTTTATTTGCATATTTCAATTATCAATATAACTTTATATTATTATGCAGCGTGGAGCACTTTGAAAGCGTTTTTCGAGTAGGTAGTTAGCCAAGTTAATACTAGTTTTATGGGAATACTGCAAGACTACAAAGAGCATGGCTTAGAGACATATCGTAATTTACTTATCTTACAGTCGCTGCCTGCGGCTAATGCACGTGCTCGGAGTGGTGCGCGAGAATATTCAAGCTACGTAGCAGATAAGCTCAGCGTTCTGGAGTTTCAAGTCGAAACTAAATATTTACCATAAATAATACATACTTACTATCACAAAAAACTCTCGAAAATAACAAAACGGACTCAAAATAATATTTCCAGTCATGTTTTTTATCATCAACTGAACTTAGTCAAAACAAATTTTAATCATTGTTTATATATATAATATAATATTGTACTGATAATAATACAGGTTATTAACTATAAAGGACGTGAATGCAGAACAAAACACACGCTATTCGCTATACAGTGTACATTCATGTTTGCAGTATATACAGTGTGGGTCTGTTTGGTCACCGGGGGCGCATTAGCGTTTGATTAAATACATCCTATACTTCACCGGCACTGAATAAACATAAAACGGAGCGCATCCGAACAAGCGAGACAATAATTCTCGGCCAAAGCTTACGATCCACGCTGTATACAAAATCACCAAGGAAAATAGCGCCTGTTGTACCTTGTTGTTATTTTAAAGAATGACTTTATTTGGTGATGACAAAAAATTATTTAAAATAAAAACTAAACTGTTATTTTCGTCATAAAGGAATATTCATATTTGGGTCGAATTTAATTTATAACACAATAGTAATTACAAAAGAAATACACCTTTGCTTACGATTATTGAACAGATATAATTATATTAAATAAAAAAGGCCACCTATGATAAATATTAAGGGCAAAAATATCTAACAAGATATCTAAAGAGGATCGCACGTATATAAATAAAAATATAAATAGTGTCTCTTTTTTTCAATCTGCCTCGCAGTGTTTTTAATGAAATTAATGTTTTTTAGTATTGTCAACTTTAAGTGGTAACGTCGTTAGTGCTAATGCCATTTGGAAAATATTAAACCAAATATCGTCCATATAACAAACCACCTCGTGGTTTAAGCCCAAGTGAAGCAGTGTTATATATTTATTTTATTAAAATTACATATTAGAGATAATTGTTTTAAAATTAAGTCCTTTTGATTAAGATTTCTGACGATTTTAGAGTACACTACGAAATACTGACTTCATAACTCTACTTTTTTTTCTGCATCCTACTTACTTCACTATGAATTTATAAAACTTTTTTTCAGAGTGATTCCCACAAGTCAACGTTTTTATATAATATTTTAACCGTATAAAAAAAAAATTAAAACATTAAAAATAAAAAAATGCATACATAAGTAACCACAAAAGGACTGCAGAAAAAAAACAGAGAAAATTAAAAAAAATAATACCTCATTTACTAAGCCATAAAGGAACCTTAAAATTCATTAAATTTGGCGCTGACCGTTGGCTCGGCCCGCGGAGCATAAATTCACAAATTAAACGGTGGTGCGCGCGTCCCTCCGCCCCCGGCCACACGTGTCGGACTCGGGGGGGGAGGATGTACGCATCCACCCTCAAGGACATCCCGAGTTTGAAAGGGACGAAAATACTTCATGAAGGTATTTTTACGCCCATGAAAATAAAGTTTGTTATTATTTACAAGTTCATACCTGCGTGATAAACGTTTTCTTTTGATAAGTTGTTAAAATAAAATGGTATGTTTTTCTTCTGTTATATACTACGCCTTTTTAAAACAACACACGATAAAGCTTTTATTGTGAAAACAAACAGCTATATTTTTAAAACAATTATATATTTTTATATTCAAAAATAATTTTTTGATTTAAGGATTTCTTATGTCAGCGCAATGTTTGCTGTACAACAGTGCTGTAAACAATAAAATGATCATAGGCTGTCGCAATTCTCAGAAAAGACTCACCCTATAGATGCAGAAGCCGCCCCTGGAAGCTCCCGCGGAGGCTGGGCGCTCGGAAGTAATTTGAAGTAATGGCGAATAGTTTGGGATTATTACTAAGGGTGTGGTTAGGGTAATTATAAGCGAATTAATATGAATATTATGTTACTACCCGGTGGGATTGTTTCTGTAGATATTAAATATTTTGACTGTGAGGTATAAGCCGGAAAGATTTTCCCACCCACATATGAATTTCTGTATAAAAAAAAATTATTCTTTATTACACTTACACTGCTTTGACTATTAATATTTGGTACAAAATTCACAACAAATAGAACATCTATATTTTTTCAATTATCTAAATATTTTTTTTTTTAACAGAATTTCAAAACAGGGGTCGTTCATATTTTATAAGGTTATAATAATAAAAATTCAAAAAATTAACACTGAGTATACTAATTAAACAGACACAAAAATAATTTAAAAAAAATTAATACCTCAAGTTATCAAAAAAAAATCAGATGGGAGGCATTTTCAGTCCGACTGAAATTTTTCAGGAGCGAAAATTTCAAAGGTATTTGCGAAAAATGGGTCTCGGCTAATTTTTATTCCGGACCCGAACCCAATTTCGCTAAAAACTGATATGTAAGTAAGGTGAATGGGGGATCAGCGGTTCTCGAGCAAATTTCGCGTAATTGATCTTCAAATTGATTGAAATGAATATATTTGATCACCATTTCGTTCAAATCGGCAAGGGTAAGGGCGCGTTTAAAATTCGCGTGACAGAGTTTTTCGCCATCCTTGGGGCCGAAGCGGAATTCCAACAGCCTCGTCCCCGATTGGGCAATCGGCTTTAAAACTTCGACTTTGTAACAAGGTGTAGGTGAAAAACGATACTTTAGAAATTGGATAGCTTTTGCGTCGCTGTTATTTTAGTATCGGATGAAAATTTATATGTTTTTTTGAATAACTCAATAGAAATTCAAGCCTCTGATTTTATGACTGTATATATTCTGGTTAATTGCAATCTGCTACGGACTTACTGGAAGGCCTTGATTTATATCAATTGATAGTAAAAATATTTTTTTTTATGTATAAGTAGTGCCTGTATTTCGGAGAGTACGTTATATATAAAATGATACAATAAATCAAATGGAATTCATATTCGGGAATCGAAATGACGCGTGTAATTTATGCATTCATTATACAGAAGCACATCAGTGCGCGAGCGGTCCAATTAGGATTTTTATGCGAGCTTATGAAAAAAAGGGCACAATTTGAAATTTCAGATACCCGCCCGGTAATGACGCTAATAAAAAAGCGCGAGAGCGCCAACGCAGCCCCCGCCAGCCCCCACCCCCACCCCTATCCACCCCCACCCCTGCGCTGCCAAACATTTAAACAATAAGTGTTGACGTCACCGCGAAATGGCGGACGCCGGCCGCGAGATAGTGCCCGTCGCACCGCCGTAGAATTATGTTTCAATTAATTTGATTGATGCTGCTACTCCGCTGGATGGATTGCATTAGATTTTTTTCCCTTTGAGTTCTGACGCACGTTTCATTTTCAAACGTCTCGAATATATTATAATTTTCAAAAAAAAATATCATATACTTTTTATTTGCGTGATATATAATGCTCAAGTTTTGTCACGACAAGTCATGGCCGATGTCAGACCCGTCGTGAGATATCTTGGAAATACAAAACAAAAAACAAAATTCTCAAACACTTTGAAAAGATTGTACACACAGAAATGTTATTACCATATGAGTAGATTCAATTCCATATAAAAATAAAAGCACAATTCACGTTCGTGTTTACTATTCATATTATTGTTTCGAGGGTAGGTATATATTTTATTATAAAATCCTTTGTTTTGTAATCTTTTGGGTAAATAAGAGCGAATCCCAAAACCAAATACGGAACGCGTCGGGCCGACGCAGAGCGATCCTTCACACCGCATTCGCGATTCTCACATATGAATAATACCCGGAAAGCTGTGCAGCCCAACAACCATCCCGTGCCAAACAACACACTGCACATCACCACGTCGCTCAAAATATGAGAGCACGCTCAATTTGGCAAAACAACGTTTATAATATCGACGAAAGACATTTTTGAAACATTTAAAATTAAAGTGTAGCCTGAGGAAGCCCTTTCCTAGCCATTTGCAAATATTTGCTGAACATCAAATAAATACGATGGTCAATTATATATCGTCTCAACAAATGGCAACGTGGTTCATAACAATTGAGATCGGTGCTTGCGAACTTCCAGCAAGCTTTATAAAGTTAAATTTAAAGGATTTTAGCTCTCAAGGACGCTTGAAAATTCATTTCATGAAAGAATTTAAAAAGAAGCACCCGCGGACTCATATAAGGTCTGGATACACAGAGCAAAGAATATGATCATTACAATTAAGTTGAATATTTTTTTCAAACGATTCCTTATTATTAAAAGCCTGTTCTACTCATTTCAAAATACGGGTCTCTGTATTTTCCGATAAGCTTAATTTTGAACAGAGGTGTACATGACAACTAAGATGCCCTCTTCTACTGAGAAAACGCTTTGTAAATTACTTAAAGCACTTTTTTCAAATATCATATTTTTAACTTAGATGAATGCTAAAATTATGCATATTTATATTTAATCTGAGGGCCGAAATATCTCTTAAATATATGGTCGATATGAAACGTTTTTATTATTAAAAATAACACTGAGCGAAGTGATAATGTAAGTTTGACGTGGTATCGTAATTCTCGACATCATAAAATGTTACAGCCGGCTCTGGGGGCGTCCCGACCGAAATCTCTCTAATCCGTTTAGTTGAGATAAGACGAATGGCAAATCCGTGACGTCACGCCCGGAGCACGTCGAGCCAGTCACGCCACGTCCACAGCCATCGCAGGGCCCAGCTTCCGAGCCCCGTGTACACAGAGTAGCCTAATTAAGCCAAAGCGACCTGCATGCCCACCGGAAAACAACGAGATGTCATACACACTAGAATCATAAAAAAACCAAGCACGTATCGAAACAGAAACTATGGATTAGAGATGATTTGTAATATTTGGTAGGAAAACTTGTTAGTGAGATATTCGTTAGGAATCAAAAATTTATATATAATATCGTATAGAGTTTCATATTTATATAAGCATTAATGAAAAATTTTATACAATAAATTTTCTTCGTCCTAAAAAACCCACCCGGCTGGGATTCTCACTTATTTATTTTCACAGCTCCAAGTCCACTGGCGTACTGCAGTGTTTCTTCGGGAAATATAATTTATATTAGATTAAAATTTTAAAAAGTTATGGCATGCCTCCGCGTAATTGATCTGTCAGGCTAGATTCCGTGTATATTTATGGTGTTGTGAAACAAAGTTATTGTTTCTGTATAAACTATACATTTTTCGTGAATAGAATAGAATACGTGAGTTATACAAGTGAAACTCTTTTGTTATTAGGTAATAAATTTTAGCCGCTTTTGGCGTGATTTATGTCTTCGCAATAATAATATAATACTTAGTTGATACTTTTTCCACATTATTTTGGAAGCTGGAGATATAAATATGGACCAGATAAAATATTATTTACTTACTTAAATAAACATAAATGAAATAACTATCTTATTTTTTTCTTTGTCGTAAATTCTTTACTATAGAGATTAAATAATAATATTATGGTGATAATAAAAATATATTATTTTTTTAACAATGCATCAATAGCCTTAGATTATTCACAAATCTTTGCTATTCAACGTTCATTTCTCTGATAATCTCGTTTATCCATCGACACTTTGAAGATCTTTGTAATTTTATCTTTTATCTCCCGATCTTGCGAGAGCTTAATGCAAAAAAGTAAAAGGTTTTAAAATTGAATAAAAAATTAAAATTCTTGTTTTATGTTGAAAAAAATAAATAAAACAACGCAAAATTCAATAACAATTTTATTTTATTTAACAAAAAAATATGATAATAGAATCAAAATATTTTTAAGTGTTACTGTATAGAATTTCACAAAGTACTTTTTGCTTATATGCGAAGTTGGCATCTTCAATCCTAGTGAGGTTTCGTTAACAATTTACTAATTAACAAATGACAAAAAATTTGAAAGATTATCAGAAGTAATTTAAAAATTCTGTATTTTACATTCAGAGTTTTAAGGATTGCAATACGCAGACGTTTCTTTTGAATATAAAACTGTGGTGTAGAAGGACACAGGAATCCACTACATACACGTTTTACTCGAATAAACAGACAGATACGAGGGCGGTCCGTTAAGTACTTAACCTCACCGCCCGACGGCATAAGAAAGCTGTCGGCGCGATGGGTGCCGCGTTTGCTCACTCCGAACAACAAGCGCAACCGTGAGACCACTTCGGAGTCGAACAGTCGAAACAGTGGACTTCATCCGGCGAACGTGCTCCGAAGAAGGCGAAGACTGTCCTATCGGCCGGAAAGGTGATGGCCACCATTTTCTGGGATTCACAAGGTATGATCTACATTGACTACCAGGAGAAGGGCAAAACGGTCACAGGGCTCTACTATGCCGAATTATTGGACCGATTCGACGCCGAATTGCAGAAAAAACGGCCCCATTTAGCGAAAAAAAAGTGCTGTTCCACCATAACAACGCACCGGCTCACACCTCCGCTGTCGTCACGGCCAAATTGGTCGAATTGCTCTACGAACTGCTCCTCCATCCACCGTATTCTCCAGATTTGGCCTCGTGCGATTTTTTTTTTGATTCCAAACTTGAGAAAGACACTCGCCGGGCAGAAATTTAAGTCGAATGAGGAGGCCATCGCCGCCACGGAGGCCTACTTTTCCAAAATTTTCGTTTTTCTTTTGTAGGCTAAGTGCTTATCGGACCGCCCTCGTGAGTTCAGTGAGATGCTCATCAACCTCTTCTGGGGAGAGGCGGCTGAAGAAGAAGATATTGTCCATCGTTGTGCATCTCAGTTTAAACGGTCGCTTGCAAGTGAGTGCTTTTATTATTTCCGTCGTTTCGTGTGTGCTTCGTGTACCGAAACGGTTGTTTAATCTTGGAATAGTCTTATTTAGTGCTCAGCGCGGGCCTCGCCACGCAAGGGAGACCCGCACCGCAATCCCGGACCTTAAGCGCCGTCACAGTTGTAAATGTTTAAATTAAACGGACAGTAATCCCGTCTTACCCCGCGCCGGGCCCTCCCCGAGACTTCCAGTTCTGACCTGGCTTACGAGTGACCCTCGACTCGACCGCCGGGCAATTAGTCCGGGGGACCTGAAGGCTCCTAACCGTTCGGTCATCACAGAAAACCTCCACGAAGTCCATTCACCGACCAAACTCTAGAAATTATACTAAGGCAATGGTACATGAAACGAGTTCTGCGAAGGATTTATTACTTGAATATGTAATTGTATTTAATAGTGTTGTGTTTGGAGCGTTGAACTTTTAGTTTGGGGATGAAAATTGTATAGAAGCAAAATTCAAATTGATACAACATTAATAGTTTTGAAACCCTTCTCTTTTATATCGAGTCTCTTATATAAATAAAAATAATATGTATAATTTCATTGCGTATAAAAATATTTAAACTGTGAAATTATTCAAGCGTTATAGCGAGATCTTTAAACATGGAAATAAGAGTTTGAAATAAAATATTTATAAATAATTAAAACTGTATTACTTTTTAGGCATAATAATCAAAGCATTGAAGTGAAAAAACAATAAATTGTAGGCAAAAAAAATATTTATTACCGAAAACTTTAATCGAATTCATGTTTATGGTAAATAATACATTACATTATTTCAGAATCAAAGCTCTTTTCATAATACACCAAATATCTAAACTACATATTACGTATTAAATATGTATCATACTTTGCATTAAACGTGTTTTCCCATCTCAGAATCGCTTACCTAACTAGTAAATTCAACATTGCCATTATATCCATAGGAAGTAATAACAAACGAAATACAACCCTTTCAGAAATAAATCCTAGGCGAGATACTGTTTTTATCACAACACTCAATACGTTTCCAACCCCACAGCGAGGATTAGCGGGTTTCGCGCCGTCTATAGTAAGTCCACATAGTTTATGAAACAATCACAGCCCTTGCAAGTTGATGGGTTGCCGGAAGCATTCTAACTAGCAAGCTGGATCTGTCGTCAATCATACATTATCCATATTGACAGATCGGATATTGGTTCTGGGTTAAATAACGCACACGCCGAGCATTTACATAAGCCAATTATGACCGAAATGTTGAAGCTTTTCCGAGCGTAAGAGCGGAATGTTTTGCCAATATGTTTGTTTAGAGTTCGGCTCTGTTTAGACTGTTTATGGGTGTAACAACAAAGGAAATTGGGTAGATTTTGATAAGGGGATGGAGGGCGTGTTGTTTTTGAAAGAAACGCATGAATAGTTTCAAGTGAAACAATATTGAGTATTGACTCCGCGCGGGGGTGTAACTTATCGCTATACCGAGCTCGATTTTTTCGATTGGCTTTGAGTATCTAATAAAAAAACTAGCAACAGTTATTTACAAATGCGGAACTAATGTATTTAGTTTGCTAGTATTTTATGTGTGGAGCTTCAAAATCTGAACCATGGTCGAGAGCTTACCGCACCTGTTTTATAAGCATGGATTTAAAGTTCACGTGAATCAATTATGTGTGATAATTTAATATTAAAAAAAATGATCGTTCTTAAACAAACTTTCTATTTTATATGTTTTCTAATATTTTCCTGAAATTTTAAAATAAAGAAAGTCAGACAAAGCCACAGCAGTCTATCCTGTTTTTCTTTCTGCTTCCTTCGCTTGTGACCTCCGCTGCTTGAAGAGTCGCGTGGTTTACAGACTCCTGGCTTATATTACATTAGCTTTGGTGTCTCTCACACGCTGGGTAAATATTAAAAACAAAGAATTTGAGCACACCACTTCGATCTTTGTGCGTTTATTGCTCGTTGACTTATATTTTTTTGGTATATAACTATAACTGATCTGATATATGACTATGTTACTTGAAAACGTAGCTCATTTGTATAAAGGACAAGATCGATTGTTATAACAATGAACCTATCAGACAAAAATGCAAATAGTTATTCTTTTATTATTTTCACTTCATATATCGCTTATGTTATTAGAATTTTTTTAATGCAGTTATTATAAGCGATATTAAATATAAATAATTATGATCAATATAGAGTTCAACAAACAACAATATGATTTCATTCGAGTCGCTAGAACCGTTTAAATGGGTAGTAAAAGTGAGTTGTTAAATTCAGAGATAGGTATTTGGGCTTCATTGAAGGGATGTTTCAGGAATTTGTGTAATCCTCAAATATTTCACTGACTTTAAGTAATATCGTTACTCGAGTGAGAATATTCTAGAACATTCCACACGTCGATACAATTCTCCAGTAATATGAAGAGAAATGAGCCAATCTTAAGATAGAAATTAGTTTGTGCCAACAAATTATATTTTATTGCTGAGATATCCAAAACTTTGATACAGATGTTGTATTTATAAATAATTAAAAATTACTTTGAGGCATGTTCGTAGGATTTGCAGCCGTTGGTTGAGTTTCTTTTGATTCTTTGGTATTAAGCTGCTTCATGTTTTAGCCAAAATTAGCACTAGCGATTAAAATTAAATTGGTTTAAAATACAAAAATAAAATAAAATACATACCATACTGTTAGTATAATATTTTATGAAATGCTGATTTGTAAAGGTTTTACATAAAATTATCAAACCTTTTGAAGATTTAGAATACAGTCAACGTGTACTAATCATAAATTCTCCGTGGAATACTTTTCGCCTAGCTTGTAGCATAAAAACCAAAATAATTTACGTTTTAAAGCGCTAAAGAAAGAATTTTTATTTAATAATATTGAATTCAATCTCAAAAGCCTATCCGCCAAAATGGGTTCATACTATAATATTTATTAGATCGCATTTCAGAGCCTATCTGAGAAGATATTTTTAAAATAGCGAGGGTAGGTATGACAGGGGTTAGAGTGTCGATCACGCTCGCGGGCCGTTTTTCCCGATCCCTTGACCTACATTCCCTAACCGTGAACAAGCTTACATAGACCCAAGCAAATATTGACCCCGTGTTCTTCAGCGCACCTGATGGTAACCCAACCCCTAGCACTAGATTTTTTTTTACTCAGTATAAAAAAAACATTCCAGTAAATATTTAAATTCTCATTTGTCAATTTTAATTCTGTTTAAGAGATATATACTTCAAAGCATTCTGTAGTATAAATCAAAACAAAAATAAATAGTTAAAAGGAAACTATAAAAATCACTAGAGCCAATGAGAGATACTTTTTATTGTCCAGGTATTGTTTCAATTTGATTTTGCTGCTATGAAGCGAAAAAGCTATTACTTTTGAAGGGTATAAATTTTATTGGCTCTTTATACAATTTGGTTTCATTGATATTTGTATTGACACTTCTGTAACATAAGTATTAAAAGAGCGTAAAACTACCTAATTTATAGTCTATACAATAAATGTTAGGTCCTTCAGGAATATTTTACGTTTGTTACGAGATCGATACGTGTTTCTACCTTTTGTCTCGTTTTTTAAAACGACCAACAGAGTAAGAGCTCCATAAATTTTCTCTACACCCTTAGCTTTTTTCTACTCACTGCACGATAAAAGCCTCCGTTCGAAAAAAGTCTTCACCCACTTTACGTAAAAAAAAAAAAAAAACAAAACTTAGCTTACCATCAACTTTAACATGTAGGAATATATGCAAAAATGAAATGGAAAGTAATTTATATAAGGTGGATGGCGCATAGTTATAATCTTAACTAAATAATACACGTCTAAAACGAAGACGACGAAAAAATTACTACTTACTTCTACAACTTATAAATATACTTTATATATAATCACCCGTAATAATAGTATAAAATTTTAGTATAATCGGCAAGCTTCTAAACATAACAATGTTTTTAGAGTTTTCTTCAACACAAAGATGCAACAACTGAAAATAAATCAAGCCTGACACAGTTGCGATAACTATTGATTGTTTTCAACCACTTTCTTACTTGCCAAAAGACTCGATTTATTCAATTTATAAGCTCATCAGTTTTTTTTATATATTGTAAGTCATAAAATATTTAAAAACTTTTAACCAAACAAAAACGAGTTTAATTTTACACAGATCCATCTACGATCTTTCAAATCCTTTGACATATTGAAACTAATTTATCTGTCGTGATTCAAGATCCACAATAACGCCACACCCTCCTGAAGCCCGAGCGATAGACCCACGAGGGTGTAACCCAGCCTGAATGCTCTCGCAAACCCTTGTGTACCCTTTCACCCCCGAACAGAGAGCGCGCGGTCCGATAATGCTTCCCACAAAAAACCTCCCGATCAAGGTCACCGAATTTCCAAGATTTTTTCCTCATTCAAAGCGAACATCCGCCAAGTCATGCCGTGAACATTTAAATTCGCATCAATACATCGCCCCGCTTTTTGTTTGATATTCAATCAATCATCTATTTAAGATGATGGCGGTGTATTTGGGAATTGGAGTATTTGGATATTTTTTTTTTTCAGTATTCTTGCATCACTCTCTTGAACTCTGGGCTGTGGCATTATAATGTAAAAATAGAACATTGATTGAGTATTCAGAACACTGACAGATATAGATGTAGAACTATACATAATAAAAAAAACTATCGATCGACCTATTGCGCCCAGTTTCAGAATCTTAGCTTAGAAAATTGTTTAACACACTAGCTTTGAAAATAACGCATACTATATTTTCGATTAGAAAATTGACTATTTGATAAAATTACATTAAGAAAGAAATCCAAAATTCTAAATAGTTTTTATTTTTACACGTATATTTTTTCGTTGGTCGGTTTTATCGAAACCAGTCATTTGTAATATTGATCAAAATTAAAAACAACTGGTTTTTTTCTTCAGTATTACAAATATTATTAAAAATAAAGTTTTATCATTTGTTTATTTTAGCATTTATGTCAGTAAATATTTAAATGAAAAAAAAAAAAAAAAAATTGAAAGATTAAGCCAATCAGGACTGTATAAAATTTTACAACTTGACTTTTATTTACTATGTGATAAACTCCTGAGTGGTTCTCGGTAGTATATTTTGTACCAGTTTATAACAAATTATGGCACATATAAAGTATAAAAAATACCTTTCCCGAATAATATTTCTATCGGCAAAGGTTTTCAAAATCGACCTTTATAAAATTTGATACGACGGGAGTTTCCGGACAGTTTATTAGATTTATAGATACTATAATGCTGGCGAATATCAATATCAGTTTTCATTTAAAAGGCACCATTGACGAGCCGTAAAGTCGAAGTTTCCGGTATTGAGTTTAAGAATTACATGTAATTTTCGTCAATAACGTTTACTAGGAAAAGGGCAATTCAAGGTCAATTTAATTTATTTGTTACTGATAAATTTTATTTTAAAAATTCTGTAAGCATTTTTTGTAGAATGGTACATAGATTTTTACGTTTGCTCGGAGAAATGCACTCGCTTATAAATACCAAGCAAAATAGATGTAGGAATGGTTTAGTAACTTTATAATAATAAAATGACCACGACAACAGCCAACACTCAATGACGTCATTGAAAATATTTACCTAAAAGTGTTATTACAAAATATTATTCAAATAAAAGCTTATAAAGAACTTTGCCAAAAATTCCCATCAAATACTTAGTTACTCCATATTATGCCAATTTTAATTTATTACGATTTATTAAGCATACTTTGAACAGTCTCTCACATCATTATTCTCAGTATGACTACATTAAATTACAAAATATATCATTTTTTACTCAAATAAAACTTTAAAATTCAATCACTTAATAAATTGATATTAATTATTATCACTTAAATAATTTTGATCACAGTTACTTCTAAACAAATCTTTTACTGCAATAAATTTTTTATGAAAGACTCGATTCCCTGATATGAAATTTTCCATCTGGTATTAGTAATTCAGTTCAATTTACATAATGATTCTGGTATTGAATTATCTTTAATAACCATTAAAGGGATTCAAATAACAACCATTAGTGTGGATTACGGTTCGTGTACATATCTGGGTAGTTTAATCAGTTGTGCATAACAATAGTGTAATACAAATTAATACTCCTTAATACAAATCTTGCAATCGTATCGACGCTGGAAAGGATAAATAAATGGACCATGACCTAATATTTGGCTCTGAAGAATATTTTTAACCGCCTTGTGGTTTGCGTGCTATCTTTCTGCCATAAGGTCTCGGGTTCAAATCTTGGTAAGGCAAAGCTTGGGCTATTTTAATTATAACTTGTCTCTTGGTTTGAAAGAACCAAAAAGCTAATTTCTGAACAAGCATCTGGTTTATAAGCAGGAATAAAAACAAAGTGAATGTTGGAAACGTTCAGAACAAAAAAAACCTATACGATGCACTTAAAAATATTTAAATACTTGTTTCGTTTAGAGGCATTTTATTTTAAAGAATTAGAATGATTATTATAAATAACTCAATAAGGTTATAATAAATGACCTGTGAAATGTTATTTTTCATGGTTGGAATATGATCTCTTAAAAACCATTGCAAACATATTTGAGATACTACATATAATACATTATTACCGATTTTGTCCTTTCGTGACAAATACATTAAAAATTCAATCATCGTTTTATACGATATAACTCTTACATGCATTCAGTCGATACTCTCATAAGGCAAAAGACCTTTAACTATAAAGCAATAACCTTTGCAGCTTTAGTTTTGTAATTATTGTATTCTTTTTATACACTTTTAAAAGAAGGCACCTTCTTTTGCAATCAGCAGGAAAAAAATTACTTTTGTGTGATAAATATTTCTAACATGTTTATTTACTTAAAAATATTTTTAGTAATAAATTTATCAAAATATGTGGGCTGTAAAATAAATATCCTTCACGTGTTACTTTCGATAAAAATAGAAAACTATTTTTTAAATTCAAAATATTATATTCTTCAATTTCTCAGAGTTGATGTTTATTTTACTATTTTATTACTATTTATACTAAGAAAGAAGTTCTGTTTTCACTTTCAAATATACAACAAGACACACTTATTAACATATATATTTATGTAAATTTTAGACTACGAAAATAGTCGTAATACGGAACGATCTCCAATAATTACATGCCTGCGGAGGCGGGACGTACAAATGGTTTGGAATAAATCTTCAGAAACATCAGCCCTTCCAACAAACCGCTGCTGTATAGTATAAAGAGCGGGTACGACGACCTTCTTATTATCGGGTGGTTTTGCAATCAAATAAATTAATGCATTACTTAAAAACTTATCATTCAGATTAATACACCAAATTATTCAATGAGAGTGTTAAAAAGAATGAGTTTTAATTTAAAACATTTTTTTGCGACACACATGTGTGCTCTAACCTGTAAATCTGTGTAACGAAAATTACATATACAAGTTACTTATACGTTGTATATAATAAACTTAGTTTTAAAATTTAATTAAAAAAAATTATATTTTATTGTAGTCGTGTTATTCATGAAACGGTCGATTTGCATGTTTTGATAAATCAGATATTTACGCGAAAAATTTTCGTTTTACTGGAAAATAAATTTTTTAACTTTTAACCAGATTAACTCTGAAATAAATATTCTTCAGTAGACTTGAATAAAAATAAAAATATTTTTTTTTCATACTCCGAGTCTGACCGAAACAAACGCAGAGCAGTGGTGAAATAGAAAACACGATGAGACGCGAATTTATATAAGCACAATGCTTTTTGTAGGCTATTTATATTAAGTTTTGTCTGGCGAGTCTTCGGGGCGATTTAAAAACTGAAAATGTTAAAAACTAACCAAAATAGCGACCATAAAAATAATGGCCGTTGTACAAAAGTCTCACGCGCTTAAAAAGATAAACTAATTTATCTCCACAACGCAATCATTACTATCCCAGCCTTTTTACCCATTAACTTCTTAAGGCGCTTTCTTTGCAGAATTTCAAGTGGCAAACATAAACAATAACTTTTTATTGACCATCTTTATCTTATCTACTTTTTTGATACACCTTTTTAAAATAATCTATCGGTCTGGAGCTTGTTAGACCGAACCAAAATGTATATAATTAATAATCGTGTACAAGCAACCTTTACACTTTTATATCATTTACCAGAAAAAGATTCAGTTAAAAATAAATGACGTCATATATAATTTTGATTTTATGCTTTTACTGCTAGTACCAAATTTCAAAATGAAAATTGAGTTATGTTACACTTTGTCACCAAAGCGTTTCTTAACCCAATTTTATTTTACAAAGTGGTAAAAACAATAACATTAAACGTTAAATAGTTTGTTAAAATTTAATTAATATAGTGACAGTGCCGAAGAACAGGCACTGATGCAAAATGATGAGTTTCATGAAACCAAATCATTTTTATCAGAATATCATACATCAAATTGTTCTAAATGTATTTTCATACAAAGTTATAAACAAGTTTTTATAATTTGTTTTGATAGAAAAATTATGCAATATTATAATAATTACCACAATTAATAAATCTTGGTAAACATACACATACTTTTTTTTACGAACACGAGTGAGATAAAAACATAAAAAATTATGCGAACAGTATTTGATAAATAACATCGAATAACCAAAATTCTTTACATTTTGTATGGAAAAGTGCAAACATTAGCAATTCTTGATTTTTATGTTGCACGCTCGTGATTAAGAGGATTGGAATCAATTTTGTCGAAATTTCACGTATAACATACTAATAATACACATTGCACACAGTACGTACGCTTAAAATTGAATTTTTAATTTAAAAAAAAAAGTATTAGATAATCTAATTTTCATAATTAAATATCATCATAACAAGCACAACTCAAAGACGTGTTTTCACTATAATTTTTTTTTAAATTTAAGAGACGTGAAAATTAATAACACTTTGAAAATAACATTTGTTCGGTTACACAATGTTAAAGTAATATAGTGTCATTGTGATGGAGATAAATGGAAAAACTTACAGTAAAGTACAAACAAATTTTAAACTAATTATATGACGCGTAAACCTTTTAGCACTCTGAAAAAACTAAATTAACTCTGTGATGAGACTCCTCCCCAGGTATTTAGCGAGGGGAAGAGGCAGACATCACCTGGTCGGCATTCCATCCCAAGGTCAACCAATGTCGGTTTAACGTAGCCAATACTATTCATGTCTACCTGGCACGTTCACGTGATATCATCCCAGCCCATCGTAAGAGATTTAAGGCTGGCTTAAAAGATTAGGGGTTTGCGTTATAGGTGAGCCTTATTATTCGCAAAACTTAAGCAAAGAAGTTTAATAGCAAGAGCAATGATAGTAGAGAAACAAGATGTACGTAAGATTACGAGAGACTTTCAAGATTCGGTTTTCTTCGTAAAATTATAATCATGTTTGTTCGTTTTCCTAACCTTGTGTCTCTCTTAAAATTTAATGTGTCGAAGAGAAAGAGACCCATAATACCGCATTTTCATAAAAATTGCCAGCTATGGATTCCAGGTAGATGGAAGCCATCGATAAAAGCTCTGATTTCATTAAAGTTTTAAAGACATTGACGCGTGGATTGGTTCTCCCTAATCCATTAATGAGCGATGATGCAGTATAACCATTTTATTTAATTATTTATATATAAAATATATTTATATATTTATATAGAAAATTACCTTTTTATGTGCCGTTTTTGTGAGGATGAATGCAATAACTGGTAAATGCCTGAAAATTAATTATTGATCAAATATGAATATGTGATTACCCCAAATTGAAAAACCGTTTATTACTCATATCGATTACTTTATAAAAATATAGAATATCAACTCTTATACAACGTATTGCATCATCATTGCAAATATTAAAAATACAAACAATTGGTATGAAAAATGCTTGCAATATGGTTTTTACGTAAAAAAAATTAATGAACCACCATTTGATCCATAGTTACCACAATTATATGACATTCACGACTTACAATTCAGATGTAGCAACCTTTTAACTTTCAAAAAATTATAACCTACTTTCAGAGTATTCTCTTCATAGCATCATTATATTTACAACCCCAAGTTTTTAAATATGGGAATATTTCGTAATTAAATAGCAAAAATAATTACTTACGAGTAGTACTCTGTTTCTCGCCGAATAGCAAAAGTAAAGTAATTATTCTCTGGACGTTATAAATTAAATGTTTTTTTAAATTTTAAAAACAATAAATTTCCTGAAATAGATTTGAATGAAAATCAAATTGAAAAAATCATAAATAGTTTTGAAAAGCGTCTGCCTACAGAACGGCTGCGATTTTATTATAACAAACAAGAAATATCATGAAACGGTATTCGCGCGCTCGCTGCATGGCTGGAACTAAAAAACCGACATAAATTAATTTGTTCCTTTTTAAGCCCGCCAGGGAGGAAGAAGGGGTGGATGGAAGGGGTGGGGAGGGGGCAGTGAGGGGTGAGGCGGAGGGGGCGGAAGAGGTGAAGGGGTCGGTGAAGAGGAGGAGGAGGGGAGGTGAAGAACGACGCAGGGGGCGAGGGGTTCTGAAGGGGTCAGGGGATGGGGGGTATGGGGGTCTCAGCAAAACATTTGCGCTGTAGTTTATTAAATTTTCAGCGGACTGATGATAAATCCCTAGGAAATAAATTGAATAGTTCGCGGGGAATGAACCGAACCGGGCGGCACGTACAAGAGCACGGCCGACGAGGCGGACAGCCCCGGCCGCCACAATTACGCGGCCATGTCATCTGAGTAATTGATTCCGATGCAAAATACAGTTATTTGACCCGTTTTTCGATACTCACTTTTTTCACGTTTTAATTGCCGCTTCAGTTTTTTTTTTTTTTTTTTTATTCGATTAGTTATATATGAGCGGAAAATTCAGAATGTGGCCAACAATGACGGCGAGCGTCGAAATGGACACGTGAGTGAAAGCGAACATGATTGAAAATATTTTATCTCTTGACGTGTATTTTACTAATACAAAAACGTTCACTTGGTTTTGAATAATATTGTATTAAATTATATTAATTTATTAACGATAATTAGTCAAGTTTCAGAGTAAGTCTTATTTCATCACTAGATAGAAAGACAGAAAAAAATGTATATTTTGTTGTATTACAAGAGAAAATTTTCAAACATAGGCTGTTGCTAAAAAGAATATATAAGCAACTCTGTATTTTTATAGTAAAAATAAAAACGTTTGCATTTTGATATTTTTATAAAAATTAATTTGTCATCAAGCATACAAAAAACAAAACAAATACTTTAATTGCATCTTTGTCCAAATCCTATTAAAACTAAAATGACGTTTTTATTTTCATCTTGGTTTATTTTCTTTATAACGTCAACTTTTTCAGAGTAACCGTCGGCTGGTGGTTTTTTTTTTTTTGTCGGCCCGCAGAGGAAGTCACCGTCCTCAGGTTCGCGTCCCCGTCGCGCCCAAAGCTGCTTCCGGAAGGGCGGATGGAAATAAATTTAAAATACATTAACTCAAGCTCCGCTGTGGCCAGGATTCATAATCAACTCAGGATTCGCCATCTTGAAATTCACAAAGCCTCGCGTCGACAGTTAAATATTATGGCAAAAGAGTGGATAGTCTAAAATGTTACCAATACTATAAATATACCATCGTTAAATTTTTATTAGAAAAATGTAAGTTTATTCCAACTTGTTCTTATTTGAAGATATTATATTCGCCATTACGCTTGGTTGGCATCTTCAGACAAAATGAAGATGGCAACCGAGCGTGTTAACAAAATAGTAGCTACAAGTATAAACAACTTTAAATTTGATTTGATGTTAAAAATAACATTGTTTTGGTACTTACAATAAAATCACGTAAATTATGAATTTATTGACATGTACCAATATTCGTTTATAAAAATCATTTGCAGTAATTAAATGCGACGAAATCGAATTAACGACTTTTCGCTTCTTAAAACTTATCTCGAGACTTGGGTAACATACTCGGACAGACAACGGGATGATAGATGACTTTAAAACTAAAAATAGTAAGGCGCCGGTTTGATTCTATTACCGAGATTAAAATTAACGTCACACTGTCTCGGACGGGGAAGTTGCCGGAAGTTGGCGATGACGACAGTTCAAAGGAGGGAAAACCCACTTCCTGCTGCATTCGAAAAAGAAACGCGGGGTTTTAATTTCAAAGTTTCAACTTGGCACAAAAAAAGCATGTCAATTTTTCATTACTTTTTTTAGACGGAGCTCGGTTAATTAGGGCGGAATTTCATATTTTTTCTTTCTTCTTTTGCATGAGTACGCACGCGAACTTTGTTCTTATTAATGTTTAATCGAAAATTTTACTTACCTGCATAACGACATTGTTACTACTTCATTTTATAAAGTTTTCGTATAATTTTAGACAGCTCACCTGAAACAAGAGAAAAATATAAATTAGTTCTTTCAAGTATTTAAGAAATACGTGATAATATATATTTTCTGTGTTAGTATACTGAGTACGTATAAGCAATAAAACACCACATTGCTTATAACATATGTTTATATTCTTTGAATATAAAAATTGTTGAAGTAAGCACATAAAGTGTTGATATTCGACTGACACAATTATGAAAAATGGGTAACATGATGCGAGCTTTACTTTCGAGCTCATGTTATTGTCTTAATTAACATTTAATTTTTGTCGATTTACTTCCCCTAAAAATATTTCTTGGTATATAACCCTGACGTGTGTCAAATGCCATACAGAAGTACACCGTATCTCAATTACATTTATGTTATACTAGCTTACTAAAATGGGACTAGTATAAATTAATTTAGTAGAAGCTGAGACAGCGTGCTTTGTTGTATATCCGTCACTTTTTACCCTCATCAGTATTGGTCGTGATTGCGCCCGAGCTAAACCGAGAATAAACAGTTTCTGGATCTTTGTATTAAACCCCCTAAGCTTTCATATTTACATGTCAAGTAATATACAAACACATCTTCTTACAAGTATTATAATTTGTATATATTTAAAACACAGTGCTAAGAAAGCGTAGAACTGCAAAAAGATAAAACATCAGATTTAAGTTACGGGACATTTTTTTCAATTTTATGTTTTTTTTTTTACATATTTATTTAACAATAAATGAATTTCATTTTAAAATAAATAAGTGAGAAGAATAAAAATATCAAATTATTTTTAATAAATATACTAATGCTCTAATACAAATCTCTATGTTTCGGATATGACAAATGCTCCTATTACTCCATGAAATTTGTTTTTAATATCGGTCACAAACCCCCGCCTCCCTGATAAAAAATACCAGTTCTAACCGCAATGATATCAAGCAGCTCCCTAAGTTACATAAATTACGTAAATACACTAACACTTACATAAATAGGCGACTGAATTTACTCAAGAAAGGTATAGAGTGAGATAGAAGACAATAATATAATTATAACGATGTAGAAGTATTGTATTAATCAAGCGGCAGCTGCGGATATTTTATAAATTTGCTTGTCTGGCAGCAGAGAACACAATCAAGAAACGTGAAAACAAAACAGGAAAAAATCAAGAGACAAGAAATAATCCGACAAATGCACTGCCTCTGAATATTCGCCGTTATTTTGCAATTCTCTTCACATTCCCAATCGCCGCAGCTTCCGCCGGCCGGGGGGGGCTGGCGCTTGGAATGGTCGAGGGCACAGATCGGCAAACAATGCCCGGCCTGACGACCGATTCAATTAATCTTAATAATAATAAATGGGTCTATTCCCGAGACGCCGCGGGCCGCAAGCAAAATGGCGGACCGCCCCGGGGGGACGGCGTCCATGTCAACACTGTAGCTCCAAAATAAATAAAACCATCATCACCTCATATTATATCAATTCTAAAACAAATTATTATAAAAGCGAGAAAAATTTTAACAGCTTTACTGCAAATTAAATTTTTTTTTGGAAGGTTTGTGATTTGATATATATTTTTTAATTCCTGTATTTTGCACTTATTTGAAATATTGTTAAGTACCTCAGTCGTATATTATATACATGCAATACCATGAGTTTATATTATCATAATACTTTAAATTCAGTTAATACAATAAATGTATTGTTGCTTCATCACCGGTGAAGTCTATGATTAAAAAATAATCACGCCTGCGATGTGAAAATCGAGTGTGGATCGGCCGCTAATAAGGGTTGAGTGACAAATTGAAATGTTGCCAGCGAATTTATTTTCCTTCCCCGCCCGCCGTGTTATGACTGGATAAAGGGGACATCCGGTGTCGACTAATAGAAAACCATTCATGTCAGATAATCGAATTCCATTCGTATTGAAATGCGCACTCTTCTTGGACTCGTCTATTCCAATCTGTATTAAAATTAAATGGGAGCTTTTTTTTTATTAACTTCCGTTTTAATTTTGAAATGCTTGTTAATCGATATTTTGGACAATTTCTGAAAAAATTAATAAAAACGTAATTCAATTTCATCACACTTATTTGGTTCCTCTCCTGGTCGTTATTACTTTTGTTTGTAAAGCAAAAGCTTTTATTTTCTTGTGAATTTAATCAGCAAACAGGGTGATTAAATTTAAATATACATTTATAGATAAAATTTGTTTCCTAAAGAAAAGTCACTGGATAGAAATTCTCTCATATATTACATAATTATTATTTATTTAATGCTGATAAATCAAGAACGCAAAACGAGTTTTATAAAATAACAAACATAAATAACCAGGTGGCTAGGAGTTCGTAATATCTTAGCTGATGGGCTGCTTATATTTTTGATTTACATATGAATTATTGCAAATGAGTCCGATTTGTCGTCGATGTATTTAAAAAAACTAAATGACCTCTTTCATATTAATAGCAAGATTAAATTATATTTCTAAAATCGCAAGATTAAAAATAAATATTTATACTGACTAAAATTACGAATATATTTACTTTGAAATATAGAAGCACAATATATTTAGCGATTCATTAAAATATTTTAATTCTCTTAGGTTTTTTTTAATATTGTATATTACGCAATGGTTATACGAAAAATGAAAAAAACAAACTTAATTAGAAGTATCCATGACAAAAAATCAACGCGATTGCAATTACATTACGTTAGGGAGAGATTCGATAAAAAATAAACATTTTTTTCTCTCTATCTTGATTACTAGACCACTTCTTTCTTGTAGACATGGAGATAATCTCTATTAATCTCTCTTACTTTTTCTTATCTCAGTTGTATAGATTTATAAGCGAGTTTCTTTGTTAAGACAATGGCCGCGATATACGTTGAATGTTTATCGAAAAGTTGAGAGAGAGCCGAGACGGATAAGGAGTATTTAAGACGCGTGGTTAACAGTTCGTAAACCTTTTCTTTTCGGAAGAAATCTACACACAGAGCTGGACTGGGCAGGAAAAATTCTTATACAGAACAAATTGATTTGGAATTCTCGGTCTAATATAAAAGAGGTTTCGTAATTGTTTATATATCAATTAATGCAAGGTATGGTGATTTTTACTTTTAAGTCGTGTTGTTACCAAAATCATTATAATGAACTATTTGTGGATCCTACAATTTGAGTTGGAACTGTTAATTTGATTTAATGGGAAAAAGTTGTAATTTGACACATGTATATATTTTTCATAAGTCAAATTTAATAAGGTAGAGGGGTTTCACAATCGAATTGTTTTTTTTTGTGTTTGATTTTTTAAATTTTATCAACGGACTACAGCGGGCCTGTCCAGCGCCCGCGAGCGTTACTCCGTCAGGAGCTCCCAATGGACCGGAGCCGGAAATGAAACAAGCTCTACGGAGCTGCCCAACTACCCCAGTCGGGGGACCCGCGACAGGGCGAAGGCTCGGTGGCTCCTGGTAAACAGCTGCAGCTAGAGGTGTGTCCAGAAACACTGCCTTTCAAGATGCAGCCACTCGCATTAAGGGTGACTACTTCTTGCGCCTTTTCATACAAAAAAATTATGATTTACGACGGCTACTTTGGGATAAGTGGGGTGGCATCTATGCAGTCTATATTTTGTTCTGTGTCTGATGATGACCAAAGTCTGTTGGTCGAAACTAGTCATGCTAAAACTATAATAAACTCAAAGTGAAGAAAGTATAAAAAGTTACTCATGTCATTAATAAAAAATGGATCTTCACCAATCACATGCCTTGTCCCTCAACAAGATTAGTCTAATATTCTTTTAAAAAATCCTTAATAAGCCAGATTTTTTTCATTTAAAAAATACTAGTATACACATACGTTTCAATTAAAGTCTCGCATTGCTTCATAACCTAACCTCCCTGCTTGTGCATGCCTGCCATTCTGTACCCTGAGCATGTGTAAAGGATCGTAACGGATTACTGGACTTGGAAGGCATGAGTTTGACTATTGTTTCTGTAGCCTGCTGCAGATGGAGTATCAAATCTAAACGCCGGAGCTTTATAATATAATAATGCTATTGGGCAGCAGCAGTACACATACGTTTCCTTCCAATATAAAACTGCTGTGTAGAAGGATCCGGGGACCCACTACAATATTTTAACTTGAAAAACCATGAACACTGGAACATGAGTATATGCTCCATGAAATGGTTGCCAACTTCCTCTGAGGAGAGGCACTTGATGAAGAATAATTGCTTCTTAAATGTTAGAAATAATAAAAATACTTTTTTTTTTTGAAACCGATTTATAAATACATCAGTCAATGTAAGATTTGAATCCACAACTTGTGCCATGTTCATTTTCAATTGAAAAACCAATGCATAAATATAATGGCAAGATAAATATATTTTTTACACAAAAAAACTTTGATGGGTTAAAATGCAAAATTATCAAAAATTAATTTACCAATCATTTGTGTTGAATATAAAGCTGTATTTTTTTTTTTATTTGTTTACCAAAATAAACAAAGAAATTAAGTAATCACTTAAAAAAAAAAAACACCGGCATCGCAGCGCGCTCGCACTCTACCGCCTGCCGAAGAACGGAATCGAATACGGAACAAAACGAAATTACATTAAGATGGAGCGGCGATACGGCGGGCTTGGAAAAATACAAGGAAATCTTCTTTGAGACTAAATCCCTCCTCCGCTGGAGCCGGTAATGAACCCAGCCCGGGGCCAATCGAGGATGCATCGGGACGCACTGCACTCGAAGCTCTGCGCCTCGCCGGTGCGCCAATTAGAGCGAATTGAACTTGTCGATTCGGGTTAGCGACTGGAGATAATTGGATAAAGCAATGAGGCACCCTGCCATTATTCTAACTTCCCCCGCTCAAGACTGCCAAAGCGATCAATCACAATTCAAAAAATATTAGTTATCTCATAAGCACTCTTTGGGTTAGCGACTTGGGATGATTGGATAAAGCACTGAGATATCTTGCTATTATTCTAGCTACCAACACTCGCGATGAGTATCGTTATTATTCTAAGTCTGGCAATGCAATCAATCACAACACAAAAATTATTATTTATCACATATATACAATTTAGGTTAGTGACTGAGGTTTCTTGCTATTAACTTCCCCCTATTCTAAAATTCTAATTGAATTCGGACACAATAAAATTATTCTTCATAGTATATAAATAATTGTATTAAAGATTTCATCTTATTCGTACTCGAGTGTCCTTCGCTCGTGTAAGATAAAAAGAACTTACATAAAACAGCTATTAATCTTCTTTAGATTATATTGAGAAGATTAACATTTATCGTTTTCTTGTATTTATCTATCTTACAATCAGATCTATGAACTGAGTTCTTGGGTCTTAGTCAATACTTGGCAAAACAAATATTTACTCTCGGCATCCCTTGACAAGTCAATTTAAATATAAACAAAATAAATGACCCAACGCATTTCACATAAAGAAATTAATTGAAGTCAATAATGAGAATTAATGGAAAAGCTTTGGAAGAAAAAGTAATAAATTATCCTAATTAATTTTGTCAGCTAAGCTGCGACTAACAGCAGACAAGTCCGATTAGATTCAGAAACTGAAAGCTCAGTTGGTTATGTTGATTTAAATTAAGTTTCAATCAACACGATATTTTGATCAGTAAATAAAAAAAAAGATAAAAAATTTCGTTATCAGATACTTTATGAAGTTTGAAGAAATATGAAGTTTTTTGTATAAAAACTAATTAAATATAAGCAACTCTGGTAAAGCTTTTAAAAGTTTACTCATATTAAAATAGTCGTGGCTCAGTGCTCATCATGTTTGATTTAAAACGATGTATTTCACTAGTATAAACCAAGCCAAACAATATTTTTTTCATTTTGTGGAAACTAAAAAAAATACTTTCATTTTTAAAAACTAAAAAACCATCATCGGTTCAGGTTTTTTCTGTAATTTCTATGAATATCAATCTTATTAAACACAGCCACAGTAGCTATTAAAAATTCCAACGATTTCCCTTTCTGTTCTTATCGGAGCTATGATGAAAGCTTTGATGATTACTAATGATAAAGCCGCACTACTTCAATAGCTGAATATAATATCATATATCCGAAAACCAAACTTTTTGATTAGCGTTGTATAAATATTGATAAGAATGTGGAAAAATTACACATAGTGCACTTGAAGTGCCGTTAAACAAAATAAATTATAATTGTAGTGAATACACAATCAAGCCATTAGTAAATTATCAATTCTCCAAATACAACGACTAAGTGAGCTTGAATTAAAAAAAACATATATTTTATATAAATATAATTTTAATTTCACACGATCCACTATGCAGCTCTATTGAATTTCGTGGTCCATTTGAATAAGTTGAATGTACCAAAGCGCGTTCGTGTTTGTATTGGGATCATTATTCATGAAATAGCAGTCGGTACAAAAAGGAACATTATCCTAAATAACGAAGGCAATATAACAAACGCAGCTGAATAAAAAAACGTTTTCGAAGAAGGAGCGATCTCGGTTTTATTTTGCATTCTATCTATATATTTCAAGCCCACAAAATAAATTTAAACTTCTCCAACATCTCCGAGAATTTATGCCAGAAAATTATGCATATTCATTTTTATATATTCTACTCATTCAAAAACATACCCATATATATTTCAACGAATATTTTATTAATCTATATTCATATAACCAATGAACATGTTTGCTTGACAAAATAAATGAACTGTCTTAAGAGATTCATTGTACCACTTCAAAATCCAGTTTATTTTCATGAGTACGCGTAAGCGAGCGCACCTCTCCGAGCATATGTAAATTGGGGACTAAGACATCTTCAAGATAAGGCTCTCGTTTATTTTAATACTGTCAAAAAATATAAGTTTTTTTAACGATTTTCAGAATAACATCAATGCCATTTACTTGACCTCCAGTAATATAAAATAATTATTGTGTTAAATTACTATATGAAAAAGAAGCAAACAGAATCACTAGATGAGGTTTAATGACAAATGTAAACATATATGTACTGTAATAGTTATATTTCAATTGATCGATGAGCATATATAATTTGTTTACTTTTTAAAGAGTACAAGACCGAACTTTGTTTTAAAAAAATATTATTTCGTAAAAAAAAACCGGCGTAAGAATTCATCGAATATATTCACATCCGTCGCACAAGTTTTCACTTTAAAATATATGTTATCTGAAACGGAAGAATATATCTTATTGTTTTATTAGCAGCGGTAAGAAAGTTATACGAATATACGCTTTATATGATTATGTGCATTTTATATCGTGGAATAATATTCACAAATCGCTTTGCAAGAAATAACAAGAGCGGCATTAGAACCGGGAAGCCCTAACGCCAGTCATAAGTAAACGATCGAGATTTTTTCCTTCTATTATTCACACAATGGCTTACTAAGGCGCCCATATATTTTGCGTTGAATACATTTGAGAGACATTCAACTCGGATTCGCGCTGACCTAATTTCACCGGAGGTCCTTACATGTGCAGGCGCGGGGACCCCGGGGAGGGGCGAGGGGGTCGTGATGGTTCAGGGGGCTGCAGGGGGCTGCAGGGGGCTGCAGGGGGCCACAGGGGGCCGCAGGGGGCGATTCTGTATTCAAATGAAATAACCAGCGGGCAAAAAGACACCGCCGTGGCAAAGACAAGCCGATCCAATCGCATCGGCTCCGAACCGAGGACCAATAAAATGCAAAACAACGACCAGACCCCCCCGACTCCCGGTATCCAGCTTACGCAATAACAATGCGGCGGTCTATACGCCTTGACCCCTTATTACTGACTTTGTCATATCGATTAGTAATAAAAACGACTTACATCTACATGCAATATTCAATAAAAATAATCAAGATACTATCAAATGTGCAATATTCAAAAACCCCTCCTGATAATGGTAAAAAGCATAAGGTCCCATAATTTAGACTATTTTAATAAACACCAAATAAAGACTGGCGGACCTACCTTCTCTGATGATGATGAATGAACAATATTTAAAATTATAAACACCTCAATTTCTGCAAGTACTTTTCTAAAACACAAATTTGTTTAAGTGTATGTAAATTTTAGTACTTCTTATTATGTTGAATAAAGAAGTGACAATAAAATACGGAGAAACGTGGAAAAAAATAATGTAAGTGTTTACTTAAGTTTATAAAATCTGTTCAGTTCTTGTTGTAGTGTAAAAAAAATATAAAAAAATAATGGAATATTGCAGCACAAAGAAACTTGTAAAAAAGAATGTGATTGTATACTAATGCCATAGAAGTGTCCGCCGAACAAAGCAAGCGGTCTCGGTACAGAAATTTATTAGGAACTATTCAGTATATTTACACACAAAACAATTATGTAAATAGCTCCGCTTCGAACTTCAGTCCTTAAGCGATAAAATGAAACAAATAATTAATGAGGCTCTTCGATCGATCGTACAGAGAACGAAATTATAATATTATTGGAACCTTAGACCATACGATCACAGGGTGGTTAAGTTAAGCACTTTCACCACAAAACAATTAAATAGTCCTCAAACTCAGCCGTTTGAATTAACCAAAGTGTCTGAACGATGTTTATTATTATACAGAATTAATCAGTAAACATCAAAATATGATCCCGAGACATATATTTCTTTACAAAATCTCATTTTGAAGAGTGACAAATCAAAAAACAATTTTTTATTCCATGCGCTGAAAGTATTTTAAAAACTTTTATTAATTAATTCGTAATCATCAGTACCAAATATTGTTAGGGATATTCTCTATTATCAAACGTTTTTATGTGAAAAATGTTAACTTTGTTTTCAATCTCTATTCCACTTTTCTTTCTAAAATATTTGTGCTAACCTTTAATATAAGAATAATCATTTAAATCGCGGTTTTTAACACAGTGTATATTACTTTAACAATTGTAAAAAAATACTATTTTTATTCAGTGTGGACGCAATTCACAGAATTGGTCTATTACAAGAGAATGTTTTCTAATAAAAAGTATTACTTTATTTAAATTTAATTTTATACAGAATTGATCATCAAACATCTAGACTGCCTAATAGAACACGAAACAGTAAAAACGTAAATGCTTTAACGTCTGACCTTAAGGATGTGTCGCCTAACAAGAGGAGTTACTGAGTCCTCAAGATCCCAGTTTGATAAGCTTAGAAAGCGAGACTGGCATAATTTATTGTAAACGTTCCCGAGATCGGGCGGGGAAATTTATACGTTAGAGAATACCGTAGGATATTTTTCATATCTCCACGAGCACCAAGATAAACTATGCGACCCTCCCAAATTCAATTTTCATGGAGGCTTTACAAGCGGCATGAAAGGGGAATAAAACCGTACGTACTATTTACCCGATAGCCTCGATTATCGTTTACTTTTGAGCAGGCCACATATAATATACCCTTGATTCTTGTTTTCGTGAATACACTATAATGCGATTTTGGAGTAACCTGAAGTTTTCAATGATAAACAATCAGAATAACCGATGAATCAATTTATTCAACTCAATAATACTAGATCAAAAATCATTTCAGTGGTAGAAATCCTGTTAAAAGCTGGATAAAATAACGCAACTATTGCAATTCCTGGAATACAAACATCTACATGTTACTTCGCATAAATTTATTTTTAAATTAAAGTGTGTGATCACGTACACGAAAGAAATATTTCTAACAAACTTTCAAACGAAATTGGTTTGACATTACTTAAAATATTTTTTTAAAAATTTTAAAAATTCACCACGTTCAAATGACTATAAAAAGATTCAATTCAAAATATTGCCGTTTAATTCGTTTTTTGTTAAAATTATTGTTGTAAAATAAAAGATAGTTATGTTTCTACGCATTTTTACGCTTCTGTTCGAAACAAAAATGGTGTATATAAAATATGAAGTGTGTGTCCAAAAATTTCACTCACGCGATGGCGCACTTACTCTTATCTCGTTTGTAAGCGAATGTATTTATGCGCCACTCTGTATATCTGATATAAATATTTCTTTTAGATTATTTCTAGAGTGTGTTTTTAGTTTTCAAGAATAGGCTTTGAAAAATTATTGATTGAATTTTTTTGTCAAGAGTATACGGTTAAATGTAATGGAAATAAAAAAGGTAATTTCTACATAATTCTTATATTTTATGTACATTATCGGATCTCAGTACATGTTTTTTTCGTTTTTTTTTTGTTCAAAACATGAAAGTCAATATAATATTATATTAAGCAGCATTTGTTAAAAATAACCTTTACAAAAATATTCGTTTATTTTATTATCAAAAACAGATGATTAAAGATTTTCAAAATGTATTTTCAAAGTACTAATAAACTATCAGATATTCTATACAACATAATTAAAAATTATGCTTATTTTAATAATACCGCCAATATCTGATAATAACCAAATACGGACGATTGCTTATTATAACAAACTTTTCAAATTTATCCTTGAACATCATAATCCAGCGGTTTGTTTTTTTTAATCGATTGTTTATAAACAAACAAATAAACAAGCAAACAATTATTGTTTATCAAACAAACCCGTAGAATTCATTTGAGCAATCAATATTTCATTTTCGTTACACAATGGAAAACATGAAATATTTTACCTAAACGTATTGTTTTTTTTATTATTATTTTAGATTTCAAATAAATATATTTCTTGTTCATATAAAGCCTTTATTTCATCAGAATTAAGTAATTCGTTAATTTAATTAATTATGCATAACAGAAGCGCTGAGCTATGATGCTGAAAATCGATTAAAAACGCGTTTTTTGAAAAAGGTCTCGCTCTCGTTTGCTAGAATTTATTGGCAAAGGAAACAAGACGTTGCGGAAGCATAACAAAACCTTGATTTTCCATACCAATTATCACGACAGCAAGAACCTTTTTCCTATTAAAGCTCGGTTCCGGTTCGTTACCGATTTCACGCAGAAGCGATGAAAGCCGAAGACTCGCCGACGCAATTACACTATTTACTTTTGACCTTTTCTTCCGCCCCTCCTGCAACGCCGCCGGAAGGAATAAAACCTCGAAACAAGGCGAAAGCGCAACCACCCCCGTCCACCCCCCGGGACATTGGAATATTAATATGGACATTCGTACAGGCAGGGCGGACAATGGGGCACTTCTCTCGGAAATCGAAATACTTGCATTCAAACACTTTGCGCCATAGCCGTCGAGTACAATTGAAACACATTGCCGAGTTTCAAGACAATCCGTGTTGCCTTTTCCATATTAAATATTCCCTATGGGAGCCTATTAGAAAATAAACGGATTTGCTGCATGAGGATAAAACAATAATACAACGCAATAATCAAAACTTTATTTTACTGAAGCATATCTCTTAATCAATTGTCAAGACTTTGATACGGTTCCAATTATAAGCAAGTTAAGAGGTCCTGCGAGCGTATTATCAAGTAGTGAAGAACACCGAGATGGATCCGCGAAGTCAGCGCGTAATCCTCCCGGAATGACAGATATCTTCAGGAGAGGGCGGCGTATTAGGGGATTGCATTAACGCTGAATCAATCAATCATCCCCTAAGTATGGGGTGATTGATACTGTACGCGTGGGGCTTGGGCTGCTCGATGGTCCGCGGCCGACCACCCTGTCAACTCAACTCACCCGTAAAATATGATAATTGTAACTGAATCTTAGAAACGAGTAGCAAAAAGAAAGAACTTTCAATAAAGGCTGAATGCATAAACATATCGATATCATTTTTTAATAGAAATAAATATAATTTGGTGGTACTTTTGCTTTCCAAAACAAGACCCTGATAGACACTTGCGCAGATAATAAATATTGTTTTCTCGAATCCACTTTGCTATTTACACTAGTTCTAATAAGTATTTAATTTAGATTGACAAGTGTTATGTGTAGTTTCGTTCAATCACCTGCAACTTGAGACGCTTATCGTCGCCGCACGGAGCATGTACACTGCACATGGCTGTAATAGGTTATACCCACAGGTACATATACACAAGACGGAGTAAGATTACTTGGGTCAGATTGAATCGGCCATATTGGAATATATGTAAATCTAATATGGCATAGCAATCGGACTGCTCGGTGACTGGTGGGTGTGCCGCCTTATCTCTAATTATATTGTGGACTCCTAGACGATATTCCACAATAGAGATTTCAATCAATTCAGCCTCACGTGTATTCTTCATTGCGTCTATATTCACGTAATATGATCAACTATATTTACTTTACTTTCGAGTAAAATAATTTAATATGCATTTGTAATATAATCGTTATCATTTATACAACCAAAACATGAAAAAAAATTTATCCTTATTTTAGATCCATTAATACGCCTTTCTTAAAAAATTTATATCAATTTAAAAAATTATTGAAATCAAAGGATATCATAATATGTATTTTTTTTTCTAGGTCAATGTTACAAAAATTTTATGTTAAAAGAATTCTAAATAGCAAATAAACAAGAGCGCCTGGTTTTGGTTTTTTTTTCAATATTTAAAATTATTGAAGACAATCAATCAATCATTCATTGATAAATTGCTTTTATGGATTTACTATAATGTAAATACAGTATATTAACAACATAATTTCAATTCTGAGAAGGTCTGTAATTTCAAAGTTGTAAGCATAAATAATCGAATTTTAATAGACTGAATACAAAACAATCAAATTGCCTTTAACAAGATATATAGCGCACTTTAGCTAAATAGCCACTTAAGTTAATTGTTTCAATATTGCGAATGGTTACCGAGATTTCGTCTGTGAATACTTTACGAGGGAATCAATTTATCAATAGCAACGCAACATAATAGAATAAGTGTAAATTAAACAAAAACCATTTCTAAATCTCGATTGATTGCCGTCGATCAACTCCAGAATGAAAGCCTCCGACGATTCAATCCCTCTTCTCAAATATGACCTACCCTCTAGCTCATCTACAATATTGTCTACCGCTCTCATGTACTCTCGCAGCGTCTTTCTGTTTCACATTACGCTTCAAGATATTTTGTTTTCATATGGATGATTTTGGTGTCTCGGTGTCTGGTATCTTGGTATCTTGGTTCTGCTCATAGTCGTCAATCTATTAAGAGCCATTAAAATGGCCTCGTGGTATTTTTCTTTAAGATATACCACCTTTCTAAGATACAATATATGTACTCATAATGTGAAAGTTCTTGATTTAATTATACGCATTCATTAATATAATCAATGTACGTATTCATATTATGCGCATTCGCTAGAATCAATTAAACATATACCAAATTACGTGAGTGTACAATTCAACGTTATCGTGTCCAGGCGCACTATTAGTGGTGGGCTAACACCTCCATTCAAATAATTTCAATACTAATCGACATATACTCGTACTTGAATATCTACAGACAAAAGATTCATAAAAAAATATTTGACATTATTTTGAGAAAAAAATTTCACTAAAAAAATCATTTGCTTGAAAAATTACTCATAATTCATAACTTTTTGCACCAAACAATACTTTGATTGTTTATGGCTGAATTTAATATTCCATTGCCTTGATATTATATTTTTTGAATAAAAAAATTCTCGGTGTTTTGTATTTTGCGAATATTTTGTCGTTGCATCATTTTATTTATTTACTAATTAATTCGTCTAAAGCAGTGACTCTCAAACTCTTTTGGCCCACGGACCCCTTTTCATAGTCAAAACTTGCCTACGGACCCTGGGTGAAAAATTACATAAATTCATATTATAGACTAGTTGGTGCAAGTATCGATTCTATTGCGTTCCTGTATTAATCTACCTGACTCACCGCGATGCCTGTTATTACTTGTATTTTATGCACCTGTCTATATTTATATTTTACTTAGGACGTAAAAATAATTTATTCATTGTTATTTATTTTAATTTCCATATTAATAAAAATGTTATATTAAACCTTGCGTGGACCCTGACGTTGTTCAGGGACCCCCAAATCGATCTTAATTTTCTAAGGACCCCCTGGGTTCCTTAGAATGATCCCAGGGACTCCCTGGGGTCCGTAGGGACCACTTTGAGAAGCACTGGTCTAAAGCTAATAAAAAAATCAGCTATCGATATTGAGTAAAAACTTGATTTTAACCAATTTTTTTTTTGCGAGTGATTTCTGGACAAATTGTGACTAATTTATTCATTCGTTCGATCATTCATCATTCGTCCATTCGGCTGCGCGTGTCTGGCCGTGCCCACCACTACTCGGGGCGGGCCGATACCTCCGGGGAGCCTTCATTGTGGACCCCTCACAAAGGAGATTGGCGCACAGTGTCTATCTCCGGCGCGACTGCGTGGGTCGATCACTTTGTCCGAGACCGCAGCAGGCCGGGATATCGGGGGTGCAAATGAGACTGAGGATTGCATTGTCGGCGCAAAGTTCCCGTCCCTACAGCTGTTTCCGATTGCCGTGCGGCCACCCCAGTCAGACACACTATCTCAAATGAGCCTCTCTCTACAATCTATACAAAAGCATATTAATATTGCACAAATGCTCTACCAATACAAATTCATGCGATAAGCGAACATACAAAATATATTCGCTGCTTTTTAGGGTATTTTTAGTCGTCTCGACGGTAGGCACACAACATGTTTGGAGTCATGTAACAAAGAGATATTCTTGGAAATGTGGGGGGGTTGATGCTATGTTTGAGGCTGCAGATCAATCCCTTCTACCCTTTGTGTACGTATTCACCAGATCGTAAAACTGCAGACAGAATACTTAAAACGCGTATTCAAGGAACAAATAAAACTGGCTATCCCATATCTTATGACGCCCTTAAACGACAGATTTTAACCTCAAGAATATAAAAAAGTACTCCAAAATCCACAATTACTGTTAATATTTTATTAAAGCCCACAAGTTATTACGCATGACATAATAAAACCTTTATATGATGCAAACTTTTGACACGGCTAGATTTATTTCCAATTGTTAATGACAAATATGCCTGTAAGCGTAAAAATAACCTGCACATAGCATTTTAGAGGTTTAATGCTTTCATTGCAAACCAGGTACGTTTGAATAAGATGGGAAATAAATATTTTTGTGGTTATATTAGAAATGAACGATGTCACACACTTATAAAGGCATGCCATACATACTATAAGCATTTAGTTCGCACGTCTCACTATATTATTATACATTATTAAGTACTACGCCACTATCACGTGCTTGTACTCTGCAAAGTTCAGTTGTGTTTTGTCAACCTCAAATTGCGTTAGCATCATAATCATAGTGTATTAATAGGTTATGTTCTATAAAGTTTTAATGTTGAAATAACTCGGCGTGTAATTAATTATATTACATTAACCTCGATGTAAAATCATAGCCATTATTTCAATAACTACACCGCATAGTTGAAATACATTAAACGCGCTTTAATTAATGTCACATTGAGAGCCAATTATTTTTACAGATTGTAATGTCGAGAGTCGCAAGCGAACAAAGGGTTGATTAGACAAGTATATAATAAAATATGCAAAAGCTCTTCATATCATTGTTAAACCTAAATTACAGTTTTGTTCAAAATATTGATTATTTTTATTATTAACTTATTAAAATTTTGGAATGTTACAATTATCAAAGTTGCGGTTTTTACTTCATTAAATATAAAACATGTAAAGTTTAATTTTATTTAAAATATTAAAAATTGAATACTTTGTTTCGCTAATCACAAAACACTAGAAAATTAGCATTAGAAGATTCTACTTTCTTAACAGATAAAACATATTTTGATATTTAAGTTAAATTTATTTCTAAAGCACACATTTCAAAGATATTTTAAGAATTTGGTTAAAAGTATTTTTTTAGATAAACCTAATGTTAACAAAGATTTTTTATCTCGCTATTTTCATAGATATTTTTTTAAATTAATCTCTTAAAACTATATTCAATAAAACTTTTGAATTTTCACATAGCAAAACATTTGAATAAACGAATAATTTTTAACAACAAAATTTACATCTATAAAATTTACGTCTTAAAAAGACACCAACAAATCAGAACCTTGATAAAGTGCGATCGCCGAGTGTTTCTCGCGCCTTAACGATATTTTAATGTTTCAGGAAAAGGTTTCTATCGTGTCATAAAATTTTCAGTCACGAAAACTGACACGGAAAGCAATCATCGCAATAGAAAGTAGAAAAAAACGTATTTTCCAGAGCATGAACACGGCCCCGCCGCGCCTGTGTGTAGTTACACACAATATACGTAATGATTTATTCTGTGAGATGCGTCACGTCACGTCACTTCGCTTTTTCCGTGAAATGTCTGTGAAATCACTTACCATTGCCTATTCAGGGCGACAACCACGAGGGGTTGGGCGCAAAATGAATTCCGAACGAAGCTTTTTTCATTTTTAATCGCACTGAAAACCAAAACAGCATCCACACCGGCCGATTGCGAAAAATTGAATTTGAATACTTACTGTGCTTTGGACGCTGCATGAGCGGTGGACCTCCATGATTAATTAATTAATGAACAAAGAGTGATTTGAAGAAATATTAAAAAGAACCTAGTGATATTTTTATTTAACATCAAAAAACTACTTTTCCACACAAAACAGAATTCGGGACCATGTGTTCATGAAAATTTGCTGTTTCCATTTTCAGAGATATTAAAAATTGATGAAGCATCGTTGGAGCTATATTTTGTAACCAAACCCCTTTTGACTGTCGCCCTGGTTCAGCAAACAAGCGTGCTGTCCGCTGCATAAAAGAAGTGATCTTTATACTGATTATAAATAAGTGTAGCACACATTATTATTTAGCACTCCATCAATAATTAAGTCGCGCAATGAAAACGTAGTTCCGTCGATGGAAAAACTGTAAATGTGTTTTTTTTATTGCGGTACTTTATAAAAACCTAGATTCATTTTTTGCAATGAAAGTCAGACGTGTTTATAAGAATATTCTTTAAAAGCGTTTTGAAAAAAGTGATATATCACATCGTAAAAACTACCAAATAAATTTATAAGAGTTTTACAAGGACGTTTCATTCGCAACGGGATTACATCAAGTAGGCTTCTTTGGGACAAGTGAGGTTACACGGGGCTATTTTTTTAGAGTCTGTAACTTTAAAAATCCACTTTTTATGTATTTTTTTAACATGTCAATTTTATACGTAAAATATGCTCAGTTAAAATTACTGTAGTACATATAAAATATGAATAGAGTTCACTAGATCGTTAAGTAACTGAAAAAATAAAACACATTTTTTACAGTAAAAATGAGACGTAGAAAGAAAAAAAAAAACATTGAGACTTGCTACTACGTACCTATAAACATTATTTTTTAGGTTATCTTAAATTAGTGACGTGCAGTCAAAGCAAGCAATAAAAGGTGTTTTTTTTTTAAAAAGCATAATATATTTTTGATTTTTCATATAAACTATATTTAACACATAAAAATGATTATAATTATTTTTTAAATTATGCCACTGATAATAACGTAGTATATGTTTATATCACGTAATCTTTGAGTTGCGATCGCGCTAGCCTGTATTGATTGTCACAGTCGAAATTCAATCTCGCGATGCGAGAGCGAACTGCAAATTCCCCAGACAATCAGAATGAAAATCATGCCAGTGACGGCGGAAAGTATATGGCGACAGCATCCGCCATGACGGATGACACAAATGGCTCGTGTAACGCCGTTAGCCGCGCGGCTCCACTGTTGCTAAGCGATTCGATTACCAGCGAAACTCAGTTAGCTCGAACCGCGGATTAATAAAGCCTCACGCGAGCGAAATCACATCAAACTGAAAAATCACATGGACTTTTTTAATTCATTTCACATATAAATATGCTTATTTGATGAAACTAAAACTTACTTAAAACTCAAAAATCAACATTTTTATTAGAATCGCATCACGCACACACATTTTCTAATTTTTCTTGTTTTAGCAATGCGTTAAATGTATTATATTAAAAAAATGATGGTATAATATTTTTAATATGTTATTTTGTACATGTGAAATGATAACAACTAAAAAGTACGATTTTATATTGGCCACGACTAAGAGTTGAGTTATCACGTTTTTGGTGGTAATATTAACTATTTATAATATTTTGTGAACATAGAATATGCTCAACTATCGTATGATTTTCCGAAGCCAAGGTGAGCACACAGCACTTTAATGATCCAGCGAAGTTAATAACACGCGTAATATGTGCTGATTATTACTCTTACAAATTGAATTCCATTGCGCGAGTGCGTATGTATTTTGCATAAAGGATAAATATTTGTTCATGTCGACTAACAACATTAAAGCGACTTCTGTAGGCTGCGATAAAGGGTAAAGGAGATTAGGGGTGGGGGCGGTGGCCCCCGGCGGAAGGGGGCGGGGGAGAATATAAAATGTTACGTGAGAGTTCCTTTGTACGGAATATAACGAATTTCCTCGCGAGATATTCTAAATTAAGTATGTATGGATTATAAGTTCCGTGAATTCTGAAGGATCCTGAAAGGTGTTTCCCGGATAGACACGGATGAGTTGATCGCACGCTGAATCTTCAGCGAAACGCTCTTTTGTTCAGCGCTTCAATTGAAACATTCAATACAAACCCTCAATATTCCACACAGTACTCATCTCGACACTTCAGTTTTGCTTATAGGCGGTGTCTTGAAACTTGAGATACATCAAGAGAAGTCGATTTTTGTTAATTTATATCGTGCGCAAAGCTAAGACGAGTAAACGAGAGTGTTTTAAAATGACCTAGAGGAGCATCAAAGAGGGGTTAGACCATGAATGGGGAAACGAAATCAATTGGACGTCGGTAAACAAGAAACGCTGATATGTCAACCTGTTGTAAATCTGTGGCATTAAAGATTATAAAAATGAATATAAAATACCGCATCTTGTAATAATATAATAAGACAATATGAAACCACAATTTTTTATGTCTCATGTTGAAAAATTAATTCAGTGTGTATCTCATTATCTTCAAGTTATGATATCAAAGATTATCTTCTATTGATAAATATTATACCTTAGAGAAGCGCTGTCAGGCTTTATCTCTATATTTTATTAATATTAAATAAATTACCGTATATTAAGGAAAATATTATAAATTTAATCTTCAGAAGTACTTGACACGCTCGCGGTACACATTTAATATACTGCTACCTACGTAATAATTTTTCACCGTGTGAGATGTCGGAGAAGATTAATTAATGTTATTTATTTGCACTGAAAACAAGACCATGATTTAAAATATTTTAGTAACAAATAAATTTTAAAGATAGATAGTTTGTCTTTAATTATCAGTTGTTATCTAACAGTGTTTTTTCACGCCACTTCTCTCAACTACCTTTGATGATTTTTTGAAATTTATGATACCTGTTACACTATACACCAGAATATGCCAAAATATATTAAAGTAGTTTTTACTATAGAATATTAAAAAATATATATTAAAATATGAATTAAAAACTATATTAGATAAACCGTCTCCAATATTCTTTGATATATTTGAAATTTTCAGGAATGATTCTATAAAACAAATTTTTTGCCATTTCTCTTCATTCTACAAGCTAGGCAAAGAACGTTGAAAAAAAAATATTTGCTTTAAGCTGCTTTAAACTATGAAATCGTTTGCAATTTTTTTTGTTTAGAGCCTCCTCCACCTATGCTCACAAATTGATGAAATTCCATGAACTATGTACTCTGAAATGATGTTTTTCAATAAATATTTTGTTTATACTTTCGCCTAAAGACTAGACGTTTTTATAAAAAATATCTACGGATATTTCTCAACAGGCGCATTTATAATTATTGCGCCCCTTCCTCTTCTAAGGTGGGATGTTTTGATTTATTATTCAGCTGGATTAAAACATGTACAGTTTCAGGAGTATCAATTTAAAAAAAAATTCAAATATTTGAGTATTTGTAGTAATATGCAGTACTACGGTAAATCCTTAATAAGAAGTTAAATAAATCATTGCAAAGTGTGGAGTCCCAACATAAAATGAGTAAAGTTCTATGTGGCATTTGTACCGAGCATCGCGGTGGTGTTAAGCGACCGGGAAGGGGTTGGAGTGGGTGGAATTCGTCACACACACGTCAGGGATTTCAAGCAATCACAACCTTTCGTGAAAATAGGGGTCGACATCACGAAAGAAGTTTTATAGGCATACAACTACGCAAAAAAGTCACTAAAATTTATATTTTGATTGTGAATGAAAACCAAAAATATACTCTTAGCTGTGGAAAAGAAAACTAAATGGTAAAATTTTTTGAAAACTATTAACTCCAAAGTTTTTATAAGCTAAAGTTTAAGCAATTGGATATTTTAACATTCAATCAACTAAAATGACAATCTATGTTTTTTTTATATAACAAAATGCAAAAAAAATGGATCTTTGTTGAAGATGTAAAGCAGTTTTTGATAAACAATGATTCTAGCTTAGAAAATAATGTGGAATGACTGAATCATAAAAATGCAATAAAACAAGTACGAGATAGTTCATGGCAGCTGAAAATTAAATTAATAAAAATAAAATACGTAACAAAATTAACACAAAAAAAACATTAGTTTAAAATAATATTAACCATTAATTACGTCAGATTTATTTAAATATATCAAATCACAAAAAACAAAAAAATAATAATATTACTTCAATAGTCTCATTCAATACAATATTGTCATCGATCAATTATGTCAATAATTTAAGATCCAATTTATATATTAAACAAAATTGTTTGAACTTGTTTGAGGTATCACAATAAATAAGTCTTAATTTCAAGTCAAGATATTTTTTTTTTGTCAATTTTCTGTGCTCTTTTAGACATTTTGTGGTTTCTTCAATACTTGATTGATATTCAAACCAGAAAGAGTAAATTGTATATTTTTTTAATTTTCAGTATAGTAATTATGCTTGGAGTATTATTGGTGTAAAACCGGTCGAAAAATGTGAATTGTCAAGTGGCTCAATGGCAGTTTGGGTTCGGGTAGAACAAGTCACACATTGATACTGGAGATGATGAAGTATAGACAAAACAAAGCAAGGACGCGCCGACAACCTCGGGTCGGGCGGGGCTGTGAGCATAATGGAGTTTGAAATTTGAAAAGTTGGTTTAATTTATTTGAAGAATGTGCGGAATAATAATGGATGTGTACACAGAAAATCTTGCCCTGGGAGAACACACAGCACTGGTATGTTTTGAGTATATTTTGAAATAAACGTAAGCAAAAAAACTATGTCATAAAAAGTATAATCATATTTTGTTAAAACAAAAAAAAATTGATTCTCCGTTGATGAAATAATTATACTGAAAAAATAATCCACTTCGTTGATGAAAATAAAATTTCATTTGTATAAAAAACAAAATAAAAGATAAACAAGTGTAAAATTACAACATGAAAACTTAAAAGGACAAATTCTCGGATTAAGAAGTTTTGTGGAACAACGTTTTATTCGCTGAGTGTATCTCGCATTCTTCAGCCTTTTAAAAGAGTGGAAACTTTTTCATATATAAAAACCACATTATGCAATAAACTACAGCACCTACATTTTGAATTTATCCAGAAATTTGTGTATATGTCCGAATTTGTTTGGATAAAAACAGCCCAAAATAACGTCCCACCTCAAAGATTATTTTTGTAATAATAATAATTTTAGTAGGAATATAGCGTTATATAGAAATAAATACACACAAAGTGATCGATAGACTTATTCTATTTGTGTTTTTCGTTCACAGTTTCGTAGAACGTCAACTTTTCCCATTATGTCCATACCAAGGTCATAGGTACAAACTACATTTGCACGGAGAGACACGTACCGACCTACTTATTAGACACGTACAATGTTACTGAAATGTGTGATGTAGAACATCTGGATCAAATGCGAGGGTAGTGAAAAAGGTACCAAGTTAGTAAAGATTAGACTCGGTATATTTATAAAGGGGGTAAATTAATTGTACAGTAAAAGGAGCAAGATGGGTAAGATGGAGCATCTTGGTAGCAAATTGGAGAGTATTAGATTACTCTTGAAAGTAAATTACTAAGTAAGGTTTTCCCACAAAGTTTTTTTTGTTTTCAATGGCCCTTTTGATCCGTTTATTTCCCACGAGTTGCTTCATAAAGCAGAAGTGAAGCATAAAGATTTACTTTGTAAAGATAAACCATGCGAGGTATCTACGATCAAACGTTATGTACAGAATATACCTTCACGGTGAAGCCTAATACCAAAAGCAACTTATTTGTCCGATAGATATGCAAATAATTTGATAAATATGGTTTGTTTTATTTATTCACAGTTCACCGTATTTTAATAGTAATTTGAAAAATTATTTCATGGGTGTGATGATTCCAGCCCGAACGTAAAACAGTTACTCAATGATTAAAGTTGTAAAAAACTAAGAACTGAAATGTGTTGAATTTAATATCGTAGATGAATAAATCATTAAAAATTATATAATAGTTTTTCTCAAATAACATTGCAATTCATTTCAAACACAACCCCTGAGTTAGGTTCCAGCACGGTAGTCGTAACATTGAAGAATTGAAAGCTTTAAGCACCTCAACACGCAAGAAACCAAATCAACCATTATACTTAAATTTATTCCACAGTCAAAAAAAATTGATAACTTACAAAGTATACAAGCAACACAAACAAAAAAAAAACTGAACTCCTCCAAATTAAAATATTTCGCTTCGTTATGTTACATTGAAGAAACTTACCGCACAATATAACATTTGTTACGCCGCATTACATTAATAACCATACAGCGCCATATTAAACCCTGCAAGTTCAAACAAACTCGATTCTGTTGTGAAAACTAACAGACGCGGCTTGTGTGCTCGCGCATTTTTAATTCCCTTAGATCCCGGGCTCGTGACGTCACAGCGTGACGCAAGCTACGGGGGGTGGTAACATGATTATAATACACACAAGACGGGGATGGGGCGGGCTCGGTAAGCCCCAGCCGGCTCTGGAGATCATATTTTCTCAATATCATATGTGAGCGAATTACTCCGATAAAAATGAGGTTAGCCCAGGGCCAGGGCCGGCGGGGACTCCCGCATTGACTTTATTAAAAATGGTGCTTGTTCTTTTTGATAGCCTGACACTCCTCTTGTGTTGTTGTGGCCTGTAATGAAATTACTTCTTCTATATATTGATGAATTTACTCACTCAAGCGGTTTACTTCGGAAAAAAATGGTTTTTTCAGTGGATTATATACATGTGTTACTACGACCTTGACATTTTTATTACATATTAATATATTTAGTATTTGACGCAATAACAACCTGCGTAACGCAATTTCTGAGTAATCTACAGTATATTTAAATGGGACACATTTTTTTAAAGCTGAAAATGATTTATACTCTGTGTCCAAAGAGAGTATCGGGTATTTGTAAGTTCAGTAAAACAAAAACTACTGGTAATCAACTATTTTTTTATTGTTGATTATAATAACAAAAAAATTGAAAATTATTTCAAAAATATGATATTATCCAAATCCGTAACGCTGCTGGCACTCTTCTAATCTGACACATAGCCCTCGAAATTGCTGCCATTTCTGACCTGATGTATTGTTTCAATTCCGTTAAGTTCGTCAGATCATTCTCATAAACCCTACTTTTAAGGTATCCCCATACGAAATAGTCAAGAGGGCTAAAGTCGAGTCTTGATGTTACCTTTACGTGAAATGACCTTATTATAATTCGTTAACAGCTTCAATTGATTGATTGGATGTATGGCCTTGTTAGAACTACGTTCATATCGCAATAACAGTCACTTCAGCTGATACTCGTTGGTTAGGTTTTATCGAATGATTTTATTTTTTTCACTGCAATGTTTGTTGTTACCGGAGTCATTTTTTGTTTTTTTGAATGTATTAACTTGTGAGTTGAATATGTAGCTTATTTAGGGCAGCCCTGGGTAGCCTCGAAATAATCTCCTAAGCCGAGAAGGCAAGCAGTCGCTGCTGAGACAGCGCCTGCGGAGGCGAGACGCGCCCTGCTTGCGTGCTGTGCGGGTGGTATACACACAGGAACTTGTCACCCGAGCGGGGGATGAGGCATCTTAGGGTGGAGTAAGATCGCAAATTTAAATTATTAGCATTACGTTAAACGCTACTTTTTAAAATAAAACCATAAAAAATTTATTGAAATTTTACAAAATGATTAAAAAAATTTCCTGAAAGATTTTTCATGAAAAATTTTAAAAACGAGAGTGCCAATATGTGGTTCATATGTAGAGTATGATTGTAAAAAAATATCGATTAATGGATGTGATTCGTTAGTACAAGGGTCAGTACACCGGCCATGTAAGCTTGGGGCACAAATCACGATGATATTTTTCTGAAAATTTCTTTAATCATCTTCTATGTGTGAACTAATGTGCCTAATCATATTAGTAATAAACAGTATTCTCTTGTAAAAGTTGCATGTCACTTTTTGTTTTTTGTAGATATCAGGGAATGTATAAAATCATGAATACGCAATTCTAAGTAATAAATTAATTTCGCTTATAATTCAAAGTCAATTGTATTCAACGGAAAACTAGTTATTTTATCTAAGCTTTAAATTAAACAGAAACATAAATCTTACTATTTTATAATGCAGTTACATGAAACGTGTAAAGTATGAGTTCTTGGTATTAGAATAATGAGTTTCGAAACAAATTTACATTAAAATATACGAGCACCGCGTCCATAAGAGAAGAACGATACTTGCAAATGATTTCATGTCGCAGTGAACAAACAGAAATTTTAAAAAGAATATGACAGTATTTCAGCAAAAGGGGTTGTATATAGAAAAATGAATATGTACACGATAAGAGATATCATCGTTATCTCTTCGATATTCGGCTATTCATATTTGTTATCAATAAAAAAAAAATTCGCGTGGAACGTTTTCTATTCAGTAGGCCATTGGGTTTTAACAATTAATTACAATGCACCAGAGTTTCAATATCGTATGATTTCTAATTGGTCGTAAGTAAGCACGCACTGATAGTCAGCACGCACCATCTCGCAACTCGACTCGGTGTGATAAGGCTGGTGAGTAATTAATGAAGTAAAATCTTCCTAAACTCTACCTGGCGTGCGAAGTGGAAAGCGGAAAAAACCGTAAAGTGTACGAAACTTCCCATAAATCAAAACATTATATAGTAATTAATTTCAAAGATAACCTAGACGAGAGAATTCGCGATTATTTTCAACTTAATCTAAATTTACATAATGGGTTTAGTTGTTAATATATTTTTACATATTAAATAGTAACGCACTGCTTAAAATGTACCGGTTTTTTTTAATGGAAAAAAATTGAAATTAATATAAAAAATATATAAAGATTAATAAATAGAAAGAACGGAACAAAAAAACACTACCAAAAGACCTTGTAATAAATATTTTTACTAGAAATCAAATCAAACCATGAACTGCTTTAGCAGAGTGTAATTTATTGCAAGAACAACATGATATCAGAAAGGTGGTAAAATCACAAAAGTACATATATTTAAACCTATCCCTAGAATATATATATTTAAAATAACTTTTGATGTATAAACTTAAATTCTTGTTTCAGATAGAGAAAGTGGTCTGACAGCCAGATTATAAAGCTATTTATGCTCTCAATAACATCTAAATGTTAAATTCTGATTAATACTGTAATTGAATAATTCAAAGTTTTCTTCTGAAGAGATTTTGATCAAACAATACGCCTTTAACGCTATATCCAACTTTTTACAGCTGAATAAAAGAACTGAAATTTGCCAAAACAAATTCAAGTAAAATATCTCGGCTCCGGCTCGCCCAACAGTTTATCTTTGATATCAGAAATTCTCGGGCGGATTTGAATTTTATGTTTTCGGCTCCCGCTTCCCTTCAGTTTTCTGAAAAGTTGGATCCCACATCGGCGAGAGGACTGCCGGTGCCATAAATAAATGAGCGAGAGGTCTGAAAAGCGACAGAGAGGGTCGCATATCTTAAATTTCTGATCGGAACCACACCGAAAGGGTGTCACCGGCCCTCGATTTTTCTGAATGCTCGAGAGGGGCGGTAAAATACCCCGTAGTTGTGAAAAGAGATTAAACGATAAATTAAAGACATAGAACATCATTTTATGAAAGATAGTATAAAATTATCACCGCTCAATTGAGTGCCTAGAAAATATGATTTGATATTTATCTGATCATAATAATGCGAGACGTGTGACTTCGTTTATATTATTGTTAATATTTTTTGTACAATTAGTGCGTCAAATCAATTCTAAGTATTCCTAAAAGTTATATATATACATTTTTCAAATATTTGAACAAGTAAATTTTTATTAAAGTCATAATGATTTACCAATATGATTAGACACATTATTTCACACATTGAAGATGATTAATGAAACTCTCAGAAAAATATCATCCTACACACGATGATAGTTTTCCTAACCTAACCTAACCTAACCTAACCTAATCATATTAGTAATAATATAAACCTGTGTAGGTAATAAATACGCACTTGACTGACATTCAATCCACAAAATGATTTATAAAAAAATCCAAAAAGACGTACAAATGTCAATTTAAAATTATTTTCTCTTCAATATATACCATAAGCAATGAGGTTGACAATAACTTTTCTCAATTAATAAATTCACATTAAACTTTTATTTTTATATTTATTAATATTGTGCCTATGAGTTGAGGACTTCATTATATTTTTTTTAAAAAACCAACGTTTTAAAGACTTGATGTCTTATTTGTTAAGGGTAGATATTTATTGCATGAAGTTTTGCAACTTTATAATATGTATTAAGAACACAAGAAACATTCATCAAGTTTAATTGTGTAGTTGGTTTAGAATGTAAATGAGTCCATGAAAGATTGTTTATACATGGATGGAAGACTTTTTGGGTGAATGTACTATCAGAGCTTCTAAATTTTGAAAGACTGCACCCCCACGTTAATAATTCTAATAAAATAATTATGGTTTTGTGATAGTATTTATTTGATACATTCAGAATATTATTCAAAGGTAGATAATTACTAGAGCATGTTGTAGCTCCTTGTTTAGGTTTCTAAATAGTGACTGACAAAATCTATGATTGACTTTCAAACGCAACACTTGGGTTTAATGAAAACGCTTTTCATGTATTTATTTATTAATAACAGTTGACATTCTAGAGATACCGTGTTGTGCCTAATGTGAGAAATACACAGCTAGTTCATTGAGCCAAATTCATAATATATTCAAATCAATATGGAGGAAATTGCTGAATGACACAGGTATTAAATTCCTCTGAAAAGTACGATGGGGTCACACGCCCTACTAAATATCTAACACTGTAATATCCCTACATACCGTCACGAAATATGTTCTGAACCATAAACGCATCAAATATGCAAATCCTAGCTCGAGCTCTAACTCCGAGGAAGTACCTTTAGATATGTCCAGTCTGCACTCCTACAAGCTCTTTGTCTTTGAGAGAAACGCACCAAAAGCAAAAAACAAAATAGCCATAAATAAAAAATTAACGACACAGAAGATTTTCATTATTTACCAAATAACAATACTGCTGATATATCAAACCCTGTTTGAAGCAGTAGAAAGTCAAATATGCAGAAACAGTGACTCAAGCTGCTACAATTGACGTTAAATCAAAACACAGTCGCCTTTTTCTAACGAATAAAACAGTTTCGGGTAATTTTGTCACCGAAATCGAGTTCGAATAATCGAATATTTGAGTGGAAACTTTACGCGTTAAGGGAACAAGCCGTCAAGAAATCTACTTCGGAAAGTTACACACTTTGCTTAAAACTTCTTTTGCAAAAGAATAAACCGTTTGGAGATGAGATTTGATAGTCAAAAAAATGTGTAAGAAAATCATTCAACATCTTTTTCAACAAAGAAACAAATATTTAATTTTAATAAAATATTCGACATTTCAGTTGATATTTAAAAGTATTTGTTACTTTTTTTAGAATATTTTAGTGTTAACCTAGATTTCGATATTTTCTATACATAAATAACAACAAATTTTTATTGTTTTTTTTTTTATATTGCCATATATATTATGTATATTTAAATACATTTTTTTATAAATTTTAACATACTTTATTTTGACTGAATATTTCAAAGTGGGATTCCACTCTAGATCCCGCAAAATTCTGTCGTTTCCGCGCTCTCGCAGAATGCACGCGGGGTGTTTGTCGGCGGGCTGGGGTGGTTTCCGTCCCATAATTTTATGGCCTCAACCCCTGCCGGCCATCTAAGCGATTGCCCTCGGCGATACCACAATTTACTGGCCGTCCCACAGTCCCATGCCCGCCCTGACTCGCAATCCGCAGGCCTCCCTTTCACCGCCAAGAATAAGCGAAGAAGCTGGGATGAAAATAATTTATGCTCTTTATTGACAAACGTCTTAATAAACAATCAAAGTTTTCATCAATTTTAACTATAACTATAAAAAAAACACAAATATTATATTTAAATCATAGTAAAGCTATGTGATCATGAAGCAATAAATAAACAAACTTGAATCGGAACCATTAACACATACATGTAATAATCATAGATTATTATTTTTTAGGCAATCATAAGATATTCATAACACGAAATATTGACAAGAAATCAACTATATTTATATCGGTTGTGACGAATATTATTTTATGTATAAGTTTCATTCTTCTAGTTGCACATACACAAAATTTCAATTGGCTAAGTAGAATACTATTATAAAAAAAAGTTTTTTCATTTCTGCACAACCATCCACTAAATAGAAAAAGACGCAAAAAAAATATACTTAGAATTTATAGCCTGTAATACAAGCAAATGTGTGCAATAAAAATAAAGTAACTTTATGTAAATACATTGGTTTATTAGAAATTTTAGTAATATAATGTATAAATTATTAGTTAACTTAAATCAAGTATAGCACGAATGTTATCGTGCAAATTTACAGTGAACTATTAACAATTGGAGTATAAAGCATGATATTTGAAAGCCTAGAGGTTGAAGTTCAATATTTACAAGAAAACAAAGTTATACCAATCCTAAATTGGACCCTAAAATCAAGTTTGGTAATAAATTTTATTTCTAGTTGGAATAAATCTACACAATTACTATTTAAACTAACGTAAAAATGTTGATTCTTATTTGTGAACTATTAGGCCGTGAGTAAATAAATATTTAAAAGATTTGTTTTGTATGTAAATTGTTAAAACAAAGTGCTTTTGAAACAATCGACTTTTAAACTTTAAAAACATTTGCACAGACGAAGTAAATATAAATTTAAAGAATTATATACCAAAAATGACGTCAGTCAAAATATTTTACTAACGTTTAATAAATATGATCAAAACTCTAAATTACAGTTATTGGTTTTTATTTTTATTTTGAACTTAAAGAATATTCAAAAATATTAAATAATTTAATGAATAAAAGCTCACTTCACTTATATTTGAAACCGAGACCCCAGGTCTGCAAATAACCATAACTATTGAACTTCAAAGCGTTGAGAAATTCTTGTATTTTAAATCAAATAATAAAAATTCAAAGCACATTTATGTGTTTTTTACAATATTTATTAACCAAGAGACTAGAATAACAAACACTTTCGGATGCTTCTTAAAACTGAAATATTAAAAATACAATGCAATGGTACAAAAGACTTTCATTTGAAAAAGCTTTCTAGTAGCAAAAGCATTCAGTAACCAAGTTGGCTTCTTAGTCTTCAAAGCATATTTATTAATTATTTTGCAACATAAAGACTGAAAAATGCATCGAAAAGCAATTTAGCTTAAGTATTATGAGTTGCAAGTTTCGCCATGGATACAATTACAATATATTTTTATACAATTTAAAAGCACTCACACCATAAATGCATTTTAGCTTACAATACTTATTATATACTTGTGGTATTATAATAAACTCCATACGTTCTGAGTGAGTTCTATTATTTTTTTATTTTGAATTTACGAAACATTTGATATAAACACACTTCAACATTTTAGTTCAAAATATATCAATTCAAATAAAAATAACTCAGTTTCCTTTCACCTTTTCAGTACCTCAATACACCTCGCAAATGGCATCGAGTTCAATTCATTCGCGGCATCTGCTTCAGATTAACGCGATTACAGCGCTTGCATTTGCCTCGGGCGGGCATCAAAAATGCATTAAATCTCTCGCCGCCGGGACTCGAAGGGAATTGAGTCAATGGCGGGAAGCCGAGTCGTCTGGGTCTAATACAGGATTATCCTTCCGGAGAACCTCTGGGGGCGGGAGCAAAAAAAACCCTTCGGCGGAGCCTTCAGCATTCCAGGCGGCGATCAAAACTGCATAAAACTCGAGCTAAGAAGGTCTTATTTTATTACTCCTCAAGCTGCGCTAGACTCACGGGTAATGGATGCTGAATATAATTTGTATGTAACATTTTAAACTTATACTATAATGCCTAGATACAAATCTTAAGTAACTTTTCTTCTAAGGCAGTGATTTCTCTTGTGTGATACAAAAAAATGTACGCAATTATGAAGATATTCGCTCTGGCTTTTTACTTTTTTTCGCTTTACTTTTATTGTTATAAGTGAAGTAACTTAATATTTTTGAGTGACTTTCCACATGTTTGTTTTTATTTGTGACCGGATTCGCCAACCTTTTACGTTGGCGAAAGGTTGGCGTATTTTAAGTATTTTACTCAAAAACATTGAAATGAAATTCCACCAAGTTCTCTCTGTCAAAAATGTTGAATTTCTGAAGTAACTAGTGTAATGGCGAAAAAACTCTAAAGTATTGTGATAATATAATAAATTATAAGCACGGTAAATAAAACTCAAATTCAGAAGTCTGTAGCTTTTTTAAGAAAGCATGCACTACATACAATTTTATGTCAAAAGAATTTCTTTGTAAATATAAACATATCTAGAAACTGATGAACAATCACGGAACTATAAAAAAAATATTGTTCAAGATTAAGTTTATGTATGTCTATTTTGTAGATTGAACGTCAATCAAGTGCGTTTTAATTACCTATACAGGTTTATATTAGCTATTGATATGATTAGGCACAATTTTTTCAAAAAATGTGCCTAACCATATTATTAAGTTTATAAAAAATATTTAAACTAAAGCAGACAAAGAGTAACGCCCCGCACTTTGTCAGTCTATAACCGCATTTCAGAGTTCTCCTTGGAGATGTCTATGAAGACGCAAAGAAGTAAAATGTCATTATGTGAGCTGAGGATTATGGACTCTTAATAAGACGAAGAACTGCATTCAATCCAGAGCGCCGCGATGCATTTTGCATTTTTAATCCCAGCTCGTATATATGGATTTACATTGTACTTATTCTCATTGAAGCCGATAGAATTACCGTTACGTAGAATACTTAAAAAGCTACGGTTTTATTAGAAAGGATTAATTCTAGTTTATATTAGATACTTAAGTTGATCTTCAAATGCATGTGTCCATGGGGTTTTTATTGCTTTTACAACATTGGAATTAAAATTAAAAATTATTTACATGTTCATTTGTCAATATATTTCATTTCACATCATTGTGATTATATATATCATAATATAAATTCAATTACTGCAATAATGCTTAACGATTTTATAAATACTGTGCTAGTTTGATTTCATTTTCAATTAAACTAAACAGTAACAAAGAAAACTACTATAATAAATCCAAAAATTAAATTAAGAAAGCAGATAGATATTATTGCCTCATTTGTAAAATTTAAAACTCTCTTTAATCATTTTATTCGCATTTATAAATAAGAGTTATTTCCAGCGTATAAAAATAACGAGTAAACATATTTAATTAGTATTATACAAACAAATTTGTCCCAATACAAAATATAAGAACAGAAGCAGAAACAATAACAACCTGATTGTTTCGTGAGTATAATTTTATTTGTTAGTCATAATGTTATGTATATAAAAAAAAAAATTTTTACTTTTAAAATACTATGATATATTGGATCAGCTGACGTTTTACCCAAAACAGGATTTGCTTTAAGATACGTACGCCGGGATCAATATACTACGAGAGGCAAAACTACATACGTGATTCCACCTTCCTCATCTTTCAGTCCTTCGCAATCTGTTACCTTGTCACTCATACATACTTTGAGATAAGCACAGGAAAAATATATTATTCTTTCAGGATTCCTTGTATTTATATTATTCGAGAAGTTTCACCTGAGAGTATTTGTGAGTACAATTACATTGATTTCTAAAATATGAAAACTGTTCTAGAAATTTTGTATATCACGCTCATTCCAATAAGCTACTAATTTTTTTTTATAATCTAAGCCAAAAAAGAATATATTTTAAATAATAATTATAACTCGTTCTATTGAATTAACATATTAATAAAATTAGCTTGTTCAAAATTCATATAATTGCTTTTGATCGCTCGGTCTTTGAATGATTAATATCATAGACGCGCTACTTTTTTGATAGCTAATTAAATTACTACTTGGTACCAGTATACGTAAATAATATAAAACTTTGTGAAATATGTATAATATATATATATGACAGATAGCGAAATATGTGCTAATCCAAGCTTATATAAATTATTTTTTTTGATTAGATTAGAATTTTAGAAAAAATATTTTTTAAGCGCAAACCTATTTTGATATTTCAACGAATAAATCATAATAAGGCTATTTATAACTATAAAGCAACACAAAAATAATCAAAAGATAAAAACAGACAGTTTAATTGTAAAATAAAATATATTTCAGCTCTAAATTAATATAAATTTAAAATATGTATATAAACTAAAAAAATATTATCAAAGGGTTTATAGAAAAAAAACATGAATTATAAAAAAAAAAAACACGAAAATTATCAACCTCAAAAGCAGAGATAATAATATATTTTTTCAGTATTACAGTCTAGGGTTTTTTTATGAAATATTTCAGGGCAATAAGTAAATCTAATATTAGCAGTAAAGCTGATATCGCGCAGCTGAATAAGAAAGTCGTGCCTTGAAAAAATATTTCATCATCTCAAACTAGGAATAAATGCCCTTTTTTAGTGCCCGTTTCACCGATATTTGTTGTTTATTCCCGTGCCTATTTTATGACGATTTATATGGCATCGTAATCAGAATTTACAGTCAAAGACAAGGACATCTATCCTGACTTTTCCAGCTCGCCCCGGATCCGTCTCTATCGCCACCGCGAACGGCTGAAAAGGAAAAGTCGGTAAAACTTATATGGATCCTACGTCTCAGGATTCGGTAGTGCAGTTTTGGGGGATGTAAGCGATGACATTTCCATGCTAACAACCAGGTATTCAGGATATCGATTCAGGCATTTCGTGTACGTGAAAAAAAGGTTTTGAATTTTTAGATACTCTACTATATAGATGTATAGTTATTTTATACCAAACAGATATTCAGAGTACCGATACAAGCAGTTCGTGCACATGAAAAAACAATGAATACATTTAAAATACTCACTTATACACATAAAAAAATTAATTAGGTAGTAGTGCATTTTGCGACTTGCTACAATATTATCTATAAAGATAAATATTTGATTTTAAAACGATGCTTACAGAAGGCTTTATGACAATCCAAAACGTATGCTACAGGACATTCAAAAACAGCAATCTTAGCGTCAGGTTTACGTTCTAATATTTTAGACACTTCGCGAATTGCTCATCTCGTTGCGATACACTTACTCTTCAGTTTGAAATCTATCGCCATCCATAAATTGCGAGATAAATCCCGGCAATGGCGAGGAGCGCGGGGGCGGGCGAGCGCCGCTCTTCTAATTGGAGGATTTTCCTTCCATTTACCCCTCCCGTCCACCAAGGGATGAAATGGGAAGCAGTTTTTAATTTATCACGGCTAATGGGATCAAAGGAGAGCATATTTTTTTAATAATATGCCATTTTGTGGTGAAGCAAATTAGTCGCGGCTTCGGTGTGATTAAAAGTTATTTTTTTCGTCCGCGAGTTGACTGACCCGCGGGTCTACATTCGCAATGATAAAATTAAGTGTTTTAGTAACGCATACTTGCTAGAAAGTGACAAAATAAAAATAAGATAAAAACAAATATCAAACATTATCAACGCATTTACATCACTAACAAACGCCCATACGATTTTCAAACAGCATTTCAAATGCTTTATAAATCCATAAACGTATTTATTTTAAATAAACAAGTCTTTATCAACTCGACTTCCTTTTCCAAGTCTTGCTTTACAGATATTTAATAAAACAATATAATTTCAATAAAATAAATTATTAAAAAATATAAATCGACAAAAATAAATTTATCAAAATATGCTCACAAGTAATCATAAAACACGAAGCAACAGCAAAAAATTTACAGAATGATTATTACCTACATTTTTTGTCACTTGATCAAATCGAAATGTTGATCTTTAGAGATTCAAGATAGGCTATCGTTTTTCAGTACCACTCAATCACGCCTCCATTTGTGATCCTCCAACAAACTCGAGTACACACAGCAATCAGATTGTTTTTAACCTCTCAAAGGCACGAGATTTAAAAAACAAAAAAAAAACAAAAAAAAAAAAAAACGCAATCTACATAGAACCTCCGCCCCGAAGATTCGACGGCGCAGATAAAGACAATCGCTACCAAATCAAATTATCAAAATAAAACGAAATCGAAAAATAAAATAACAATACCGATCGGACGTTAGGCCCGAGCAGAACGATTATGCCCTGAAAATCTTTTAACGGGGCCATTCCGCCCCGCTTGGACACCTGAAACTACAAGATTGCCGGGCGGGGCGAAATCGTGCCGCACATAAACTGTTGTTTGCCCCGCTGCCGATACCGCCCCCGCCCCGTCCGAGTTATTTTTCACATCTTCTCGCCATTCTCGCCATTCTCCCGAGACGATAATGGCGATAATCATTGCCGTCGCCCTCGCCGATGGGGTGCTAGCGCCGTTTAGGCGAATAACCGCTCTCCGAATCAGGACTCTCTGTGTATTGGATACATTTTATATGAAATCGGGTCATATCGTTAGGGGCCGTATATTACGATCGAGAGCCGACCGTTATCTACTCGAAACGAATGAAAATTATGGCTGTGTCAGAACTAAGTACATTACTAATACGCTCTGCCTTAAACCTTTGTTCTAGGGTCCTGTTAATCTGTATTATATAAAACAAATTACTTTGTGGAATAGTTCTTACTAGATAGCCCTCTTCATAGTAGACAAGTCACTATTTAACCTGGAATAAACAATTTCCGAATTTGCTACTATAGGGCTTTGTGACCGGCTGCGAGATTCAATATTTACACATCATATCTAAATCCCTCGCCCAGCCATAAACCCTCTCGTGACGCTCGTTTCAGTAAAGCGAGAACCGCACATGGGTAGCTTTAAACAATGAGAAAACATTTAATAACCTTATAGACCTACAAGGAATATAGGCTTATGGATTAAAAGTGAATATTAACAAATAGTCTCATACCTGAAATTTCTTTTATATTCAAAATATATGATGTGTCATACAACCTAAACGTTCAGCAGTTTTTAAATTAATATTAATAAAATTTTATTACATTATTTCCTCTTGTAATTTATAATATTTCCTAATTATTTTTATAGCATATTTATAAAATCTTATGATATTTTTTTTTGAGGAATAATATCCGCGAGAAGCCCGGGGCACTAAGCGTCGTATATGTAAAAGGGTCAACCATATTTCTTTGTGATATTATAAATAAACAACACGTGAAATATGTTATTCTTGTTTTTTTTTTTGCTTTCTTCTAATACAAGCTTTACATTGTATAATATTTACTTATAAAATATTAATATATTTTCTATTAATGTAAACTTCTATATACGGTGAATTTTTCCATATCAAATTAAAACGCCTTTGGCATGCAAAAACACGAAAAAAACTAAACAAAATTTGATATCTTTTCAATTCATAATAGTGAGTTAATAATATGCAATCAATAAAATTTTAAAAATATGTATCTGCAGATAATCGTAGTCAAGAAATTTCAATCAGTTTGTTTGCAGTATATCTTAAGAGTCTAAGTCCCATACTCGAGTTTTTTTGATCATTTTCTGGTCCGTTTTGCGAAAAATTGACTGCACCAATCGAAAAAATTTAAATGCAAAAAGTTAGATACATCTTTTTTTCCGAACAGAATGTTTTTTTATTTCTTGGAAATTTACTTTTAATATGATAAATATGCATTTTCCGATTGAAAGGTAGGAATTTGGAGATTCGTCATGTCCCTGTTCTAAGAGTCCTAAACATTTAAAAGTCTTTTTTTCAATTGGAATTAAAAGATAAAATATATACCCTTTGCGATTTATTATTTTAAAAATTAAAAAAAAATAAATCTTTAACAAACATTGGTTTTGAAAAGTCGGCATTTTATCCAATTTTTCAACATCTTCAAGATTTTATTTTACTCTAAAAATAGACGTTAATTATATAATAAAAAATAGATAAATATAATTTATAGTTTTTTTAAATATTTTATAAAAAAATCAACTTTCGACATAGAAAAATAAAGTGATAATTAAATTAATTAAATGACACGATTTCACCAGGTAAAACGGTCCTTTTTTTGTGGCAGACGGTGGATGGACACCAAGCAAGGTTAGGTAGCAAGACCCTTAACTAATAATAATCTAAACCTGAAACTGTATATCTACTTTAAACAGAGCCAGAGTCCGATGAGAAAACCACCACAAGTTGCCGCATCAGCACGGTGGCAGAATAATTCCCCGATTTACGCCATCCCCGTCCAGGGCGTCAGTAATGGCGGCGCACTTCTGGCCATCAAGGAGACACGCCAAAGGCCTGGGGTCCTCCGCGAGGACGAGGGCACGGGTCGGGGGAGGGAAAGGTCTTGGGGGGAGGGTCAATCGATCAGACGGCCCGCCCATTAGGGCGCAATAGCATTTGATGTGGGGTCCAACTCATTACGTGAGTGGACGAATGAGGTTAGAATCCACCTTTTTAACTAGCAACACCTTTATTACAGATTTGTTTGAATACTTACTGCGTATTTTTATATATTTAAATTATTCGGTAAGCCGATAAAAAGTTTAAATATAGAATATGAATAAAGGGAGAAAAGCAATCAATAAGACGAAATTGCGTTTTCTTCAAACATTTTCAGAAATCATATAAAAAAATTCAACACACGATCAGGTAATAAAAGCGTTTATTACTCAGCCACAAGTCAATTACACGAGTAAACGTTAAGTTTTAAAACACTGCATAAGTGTGGAGTTCATCGGTCGGGGAATCTCCCTTTGAGAATCAACATTCTAATTACTGAACAAATAATCCGATTTCTAGTTTTAAAGTAATTTATCAAAAACGGTGTGCGATAATCGTCATGATTAATGTAGTGAAACAAAACAATCAAAACAATACTAATTACAAAAATACACAAATCACTTCATTTAACAGTTAAATCTTTGTCCAAACTTTTCGCGGATTCTTGAGAATTAATAATCAATCCGAACCATTCCCTTCCCTTCCCGCCGCCAACCCCGCTTCTCCTAAACAATCAGAATCTCAAATTATTAATAAGATTACTGAATTTGATTGCCGCGCCGCCATCTTGCGAGGACCAGCGCCATTTTGTTGTTTTTTTTTTAATTCGCGACACTTCCGGAAGGCCACTTAATTTGCAAAGTAAATACAAAAGAGAGAGAGAGCGAGAGAGACTGAAATGCCCGGATAACTTTTCAATCATTTAATAATTATTCAAAAGTTCAAATTTATGAAGCCATTTTGAAACGGCGGTTCTCAAGCTGTAAATGACAACTTATATATTTCAAAATAAACTAACATAAACAAAATAACAAAATTCATTTAATGTTGGTATATTACAAAGCAATCTATAAATAATATTATTATACAAGACTTTTAATACACATATTTCAATATTGAATTGTTAATTGAATAATTGATCAACCCTTAATTTTTCATATGCATGGTTATACATTTAAATATTAATGTATATCATAATAATACTAATATGTGATAAAAAATGAAGTTGTGACCAAATGTATTTTTAAATATTGAGAACCAATTTTTGAGCATTGCATAACGTGAGGTAAAAATAAAATAACAATATTTAAATTGTTTTAATATTTAACATAAAATGAAACAATGTTTTTTTTTTAATGTAAGTCTTCATATCTCTGATTTTGATTGCTTTTATACTAAATATGAATAAATGAAATAATTTATTTTAGTCAGTAATGACCGCCAACTAATATTAAGTAATAAACCAGTAAAACAAAGTGATGGATGTCCCTTGAATTGAAAATTATATATCTTAAAAAGGAATTTATATATTTGTTGTTTATTACTTATTACGAACAATTATTTTGTATTTTCCGCCTGGCAGTGCTTTACACAAGATTTCAGGCAAATTAATCAACTGACTAATTCAAGTACAATCACGTTGGAAGAAACTCGTGGAAAGCGAGTAATTATAATCGAAAACAAGTTATCGGAAAAGTGAGTTATTAACATTCGAGGCTCAGTTTTTTGTCAGCAAGCGTCGGGAACTAAACAAAAAACTACCCATCGCGGATCGTTTCAATAGTTGAATATAAATCTCTTATATATTTCTCTGGGGCACTTTATGGGGGGGCAGTTAAAATCGGGGTGTTATTAAAAAACTTTGGACCGCTCGAGGGGGAGGCAAATTGACACTGCGACCTTGACAACTCAAACCCCCTCACGCCGATTTGTTGCAAAACAATTTAAACAATAAAATTGGAATAATAATCTCAGAACTTCACACGCTTCTAAGTTTAGAAATAACGTGTGCGCCCGAACAACGGCTCGTTTATATCATCTTTCCGATTAATATATCGGCGCAAAAAAAACCTATCAATACTGCCAAATTATCATTAAAAATTAAACAATGACTTTATAAATTTAAGTATTTACCTTTTAGAAAATCAATGGGCTCTAATACTATAATCCATTATTGAAAATATTTTCACAAACAAAAAATAATTCAAACGACTTTGAATACATTTTTAATATTTTCTCCCAAAATGATATGAGCTTGGTGTACCTTTACCTTATTTAGAATTTTTTAAGTAAATCTTTAAAAAATATCAATGAATACTGTATTTAAATAAAAATAAATTTAACTATTCAATTTAATTTCGTAAAAATATTTATAATTTTTACACTTCAGTATTAAAGATGTTTAATAATTCACGCAAAGCCTTTAAGATTGACTGGCATTAAAAACTACGCGAGGGACAAAATATGTGTCAAATTGACTGTAACTCATGCGCGCGCCTCAATTCAAAAATCCCAAATGCGAACTCGTCGCGAAATTAAATTCGGGACAACACATTAATAACAAAGTTTGTCGTTACTAAGCGGATTAAAAAGAAGCCAAAGGAGGGAGCTTCGCCCGCCTTCTACCGCCGGTTAGGGCGAAGGCTCTAGTTGGCCAAACTACTGCATCACCTCTGACAGAAATAATTCAGTTGAATAAAACCTTTCACTTATATCAAAAAATATATATAAATCATTTCATTAAAATACGCAATCTGCGAATTCCAAGACGAATATTTAATACAAAAAGTTCTACCCATTTTTCAAAAGTCATCATTACTGTAGTTTAAAACGACTTTTTACGAGTTATTATGGTATTAATTTGTGCCAAGTGCAGCCTAAATAAATTACTACAGTAATGCTTTTAATGTATCTTTTTATGGTGAAATATTTAATTTACGAATTTATAATAGAAAAACATAACGTCAATGTGCAATTTAACAGTCCAATCAAAAACTTGTGTATCGGGAATACGCAGTGCAGTAAGAACGGTGGCTTAGAAGGTATCCCATATTAAAAACCAATATATTGACTAGTTTTTAATATTGTGACATGTATTTCAATTTTCATGTACGATATATATTTTTAAAGCATTACGCAATAAAAATAAATATACTGCAAAATGCCAAAAGTAATCAAAATAAAGATAAGCAAAGAGGTCAATACCGATAAAAACCAAAGTAGGGTATTGAATATATTAAACGTATTACGTGCATAACTATCCATTAGATAACACAAGCAAAAACATTGCGAGTTATCTCATTCTTAAAAGCATTTATGCTCACCGTCTGAAGCAATGTTTACATTCACTTTATCGCGAGTTTCATAAGCACTCTCCGTTCGCGAATTTCGCCGGAGCAAGAAAGAACAGCCAACTCGGATCGCGCTCCGAACGAACTCGACTCGGGTCGGGACCTTTCTTTATCTCCTGAAACTTTGCAGGTGCATGCAGGACACCTGAGGGCGCGCCTAACGAATAGAGTCAATTCAACCCCCCGAGTGCAGCCTTAAAATGCAGATACTCCAATTCCCGCAACCTGCGACGTTGGAGCCCAAGAAAATAAACTCTAAGTGCCCGGGTACGAATAAGCTGGAGTTATTAAATTCGACCAGGTGCTATTCAATACCTCGCCTGAATATTTCAGCTGCCGATTGTGCAGGGAGAAAATTGCAAAATTACGGGTTATTACAATTAGGAGAAGTAAAATTACCATTAAAAATGTCGGTAGTTGGTATTAAATTGAGAAGTATATGCATTTTCGATAGTAGTTTGAATCAAGTACACCTAACTAACAATATTTGTAAAATAAAATTTTATATCTGCAAGCACTTTTAAAGAAAAATAAATGTTATAGACTGGATTAAATTGAAAAATACTGTTATTTTCTGCTTTTTTCAATTTGCCTTTCGTATACGTGTGCATATTTATAACCTATATTTTGATTTTTTTTTGTTCAGATAATGTTCATTCATCAGATATTATTCACTAGCGAATACGCGAAGCATAAAACCACATATTTAAATGTAAAAAATAGAAAACATAATATAATGTTTAATTGAGTTAATATATAAATTCCTATAATATTGTAAATTTCGTTATCGCTACGAGTTTGTATCAAAAATTTATATTAAACAAGTTTTACTATTCAAATACCTTTAAAGAAAACTTTAGGTCGTTCGAGTTTCACCTAAAGTTGGAGACCATAATGGTTACTTTTATTGATAAAGGAATAGCAGAAAGTTTAGTAAGAAAATATGATAATTGTATCAACGTTTTCACGTGCATTGCTCCTCGTGAATAGTTTTCACGTGTTATTTTAACATTGGCGAATATCAAGAATTTTCTTTTGAATTTTCGTTTCAGACCTAGATTTCAAAATCGTCGTATGAGAATAAAAATGGCATTGCCAATTTCAAAGTACAATATAAAAATAAAACAACGAAAAAAGACTCATGCTTCAACGTCATACTATTATTATAAAATTAACTAAGTCATAAAAATAACTATAATTCAACTTTATAAGTTAAAATAGTTTCAAATTCATAAAATAAACATCAAAAAAGATTTACGTGTGAAAAACAATATTATATTTTGCTACAAATAAACTTGTTAAAACAGAACTTTTGATTTATTAAGCATAAATAATCCACACTTTCTTATAAAAAATACAATATTCCCTTCGTCCTTAACAAAATTTAAAAAAACATATAATATATATATTTTTTAACACTAAAAATGAAATGTTGAAAGGTCTTTATCATGATTGAAATCTCTCTGTGTATTTAAATATAACATTTCTTTATCGGTTGGTATTTATTCAAGAAACACAATTATTGATTTTTTGCATATAAATCAAACACAAAGAAAAGTGTATCATGTCATATCGTAATAACCAAAGTATTTACTGCACATGTAAAAAACTTTCGACATAAAGCATATACTCGTAAAACTTTAACTAAAAAAAACTTGGAATAAAAAATGACATTATTTTCCGTCTCGTTAGGACATAATTTAACGGTGAATATATCCTATAATGTCATTTATTAGTGTCGTTATCCGCCAGACATGTTAATATTGATGAGATGGTTTTGTATATTCCGGACCGTTATTCACAGAATGTTTCTAGCGTGTGCGAAGAAGTTTTCCAAACGCTATTTTGCATGGCGTTCTTATCTAGGCAGTAAAAAAGCGTCGAGACGTTGTATCGAAATATATTATAATATACGTCCTCTAACGTATGCGAACGTTCTCGGCGAAGCGGGCGTGCGAAGTAGAGGAATTCTCGTAACAGCAGAGATAGAGGTGCTGTTGTAGGTTTGCTACTTTAAAACCAAAATTTTCTTTACAAAAATGAGCTGAGCTTAACAGAGCTGAGCTGTGAGCCTCCAAAACATATTCACAAGCAGGTGTGCAAATTGACAATGAATACAAATATAATATGATTATTTTAACTAAACATGTAAAATGAACAGATTGGCAAGGCAAATAGTGTGTATCTCATCAAAATAAAATATTTTTTTGAGATTCTGAAAATCAAATCAGATATAGAGGTGCTCATATAGGCTAGGTATTGTAAAATAAAAATAAATATTAGTGAATTAGGATGGAGATCAAACCGGGAGCTTCTAGCTCAAGAATCAACGGTTGATTCACTAAGCCAACAAATCAACCCTTTAATTTAATGTATTATTTAATAAAATATATCAAAGAAAGTTAGTTATTTTGCACCTATTTTTTACTACATTGGCATTGAACTTTCAAGGGATAACGTATAAAATTGAACACTTATAAATATCCATGTGTAAAATATTGATAAAGCGGTATAATAAAATTGCTACAAATATTGCGACGCAACTGATAACCGAACGATGTTTGGCCAGTAGCGTCCTTTTACTTTGTGTATTTTCCATGGTTTTGCCTAAGAAAGCAGGGCAATGGAGAACGTTATCAGCAAGTTATCACTCTGCTATCGACTGTGTTGCTGAGTGTGTAGGCTGATTTAAAGGAACTAAAATGAAATATACATACTCATATATTTTTGGGAGTAAAGTTTATTCCTAGGAGTGATTTTGAAGATGGTTCAGCTAGATCATAATGTGAAGAAATTTATAGGAAATACGAAATAGTCGCGTAACTTGCACTTGTGGCAACCGAAGAGTTGGCAGACGATAAATTCGCAAGCAGGCTTTACGCTTCAGTATTAAATGTAACCAGAAAATTCGGCCTGCACGAACCAAGACTACTTCCTAGGCAATTAGCCCATCGTTACAAAATATCAGCATTATATGATATATTGAGAAATAAATATTACACGCATTGATTTAATCCGCCATTCCTACAGCGCAGAAAATTCAATACCAGGTAATATTTTATATTTAAACAAGAAATAATACCCGGATGTTTATAAGGATAAGAATTTTTATTTTGTGAGTTTCTTTGCCTTTTAAAGACTAGAATATGGAAACATAACAAAAAATAACCAAAACACTTCTTATCTAATATAATTTATTGATACGTGTTTCACGGAAGACATGAAATGTTTGATTGAAGACTTACGAATTTGGTTAGCACTGTTTGTTATATTACAATAATAGACCTGTGAGAATCATTAAAGACAGAAAAAATATTTGTATTTATGGTTTAATCTTTCGTGTAGTCATTCTATACTCCCAAATGATTAACTATGAGATACGTGGTATGTACGAGAATGTAGCATACGCGGTAAAAAGACCTGCCATTTTCAAAGCACAAAATTATGATACGACATAAAAATTCATAACTGACTACAAATACCAGTAAGGAAAAAATACTCTCTATGTTTGAATTCAAACCGCATGGAGAAAATAAAAGACGAATAAGTTTAGCAATGACATCATGAAACCATTTAAATAACTACAAATGCCAAATTACATTATCATTATAGTGAATAGTGGATTGGCAGAGAGAGTTCCTTGAATCACCTGCTGAGCGTCAAGCATGCAAGCTTAACGATCCCTGGACTGGATAGTCCGGTAAACACCCTAAACAATAACAGGAGGGGCAAGAACCAGGTCAGACCGAGGGAAACATGGGAACCAAGTAGATTAAGTCACCTGTAACTTACAGGAATGCGAGAATGTTGTTCGGTGTGAACTAACACCAGTTGCTCAAAGTAGCATTTGGCACAGGCTAACGAAAATGCTATTGACGTGGCCAAATACTGGTAGAAGCAATTAATTAAACACCTGCTTCCTAAACGCCTCTATGGGAAGCCCATGGATAAACAAAACAGCAGATAAAAATTACAGCAGTTCTTAATAATTATCTAACGAGTATATTGAAATAAGTATAAACGGTCATTATCCAAGATGTGAGTTGACAACCTTTAAATTTTATAAAACCAAAAAACTTGGCATATATTATAAAATGGAGTGATAAAAGTCTAACTTGTATATCACAAGAAAATATCGCTTGTAAAAACGGCGTTGCTAAAAAAAGCATTGAAGATGGTTCCAGCATTGCGACCAAAACGACAGAAACAACCAATACAATCAAGAGTGTTGTAGTTATCATTTTTTAAGTTAAATTTGCTCAGTTAAGTTCAATTAGTAATATTTTTTTTAATTTATTTAACTCGTATATCATTTACATAAATGTCTCTATGGTCGTTCTTACACGCGGTTTTGTAGCGCGGAATAGCAGGATGGTCTCCGTATTTCTTTTCCTAATAAATTATCCTAAATCCGATCCATTATTTTTTATCGCAAATCTTTCTCTATTCAGTGGTATTAAACCAGATCTGTGGGCGATCTCACAATATATCATCCAGATTTTCAAGAAAGATTGTAAAAATAATTAGTAATGGGTAAGACGTTATCCGGAATGTAAGCCAAAAAAAACTGCGTAAAACTGACAAAAAAGACGCATCTCTTTAATATATTGATAATGCGTGGCGCGTTATACAATTCATGTGATTTATAATTATTTGAATATAACTTCATAACTTTCATACTGTGCGTATTATAATTTATAGAATCAAAAACGTCCATTTTCGATATATTCCAGTCTGCGAGAATATATTTTCTAGAAGGCAGTGCCTTGAATAAGTTGGTATGATATTTTGACTAAGGGAATAATCCGTTCACGGTTTCTCATAAAGCAATCAGAAACATACTGATATGTAGATTCTATGCAAAATATCTATCTGGGCTTCTCTAGCTCTTTGCTCAGGCAGCTTGAAGAAATGCTTACCTAAGTAGTCGTCTCTTTGTTCTAGTTTCTGGAATAACCTTTTACCGAATTGTTCAGTTTGAAAATAGTTTTTAGGGTCGTACTCAATATATCATTCAATAAAATGAAAACTTTAATAATAGACTATAAATGTTTCCCATTAAAAAAAAATTCAAGTTGCGAAGCATATCTTTTTATAAAGAAATTTAAAAATAACTCATATTTCATATAAAAAATGTAAATAATGGTAAAATAATTTTTTAGATATTTTTTATATACATAACATTTGAATGGCCAACATGCTTTGAAACAAAAATAAAGTGTAACTATAATTTTTATTGATAATGATTAAGTACATTTTTTCAAATATTGAAAATTGATTGAAGAAACTCTTAGAAAAATATCATCGTGATTTGTGTGAGATATGAACTCACATTTCAAAGCTTACATGACCGGTGCATTACCAATTATACCAACGAATCACTAGTACTAGGCAAGAATTTTTAACTATCATATCCTATAAATGAAACAACGTACTTATAATGCCAATTAAATATTGTATATATACAATCATTATCAATCAGTCAAACCTGTATAGGCAAAATCGTACTTCCTGTGAGACGATCTTCACAAAAAATCAATAATATATAATTTTTATATTTTATAGTGAAACGCATTTAACATCAAATATAGATATCACACGTTCAGACTCTTTGAAAATATATTGGTTATTATAAATCTAAAAAAATGTATAATATAACAAAAAGGAATTTATCAACGGAAGCTGTACACCATGGAAGAGCATTTCTGACACCAAAATTTATGGCATAAATTTGAATAATTCGCTCGTACCTACGTACGCCGTGTGTTTCGCAAAAATAAAAACATGTCCGCCGCCGATTGCCGCGGCTCTGTGGCTGGCTGAAGGCGAGACCCCACCAAGGAACCTTAATATGAAAATATATGGCAAAGTTATCGTTACGAAGTTTAACGAGAAAATTAAAAATTAACACGGCCGGGGGGGGGAGAGCGAGTCTCGCCGCGCGAGCCCCGCAAACGAAGTAACATCGCGAAGATTACCCGCCGGTTACCGTGGAGTTTTGTTTGAAATAGAAATATTGTTGCTTTTTTTGTTTATTTACTCGCGCCATAAATAAATTAAGGGAGATTCCGGCCGGGGAGCGGGGGAGGGGGGGGAGCGTGTTGCCGTAGGACTCTGTGAAAATAAACAGATTTCTTGGAAAAATTGCTTTATTTATTAAAAAATCCGCCCGCCGCTCGGGTGGGTAGATAATAAAGCGCTTCGCGTTTAAAATCATACGAGTTGTTTTTAAAAATTAACGCTGAGGAATTATGTAAATGAAAATGTATGATTTTTAAAATCGGACCGATTGAATATTCATTGGTTTTTGAGACAAAAAAGCTTTTATAAAATAAATATTGTTATGTTAATATTTCAATATTTTCTAGGAGTTTTAAACAATAAATTAATTATATATTTAAGGTCACGTTAGAATTTGCGACTTTCAATTAAAACAATCAAAATATGTCATTTTCAAATTAAAAAAAAATTCAATTCATGCAATCAATCAAAACAATCGTTTGTTATATGCTTAGAGTCAATTTACATTAGATAAAGAAAATAGCTAAGTATAGTATTTTTAAACATTGAGTATTAACTTTTTAAGTAAACTGATCATCTTTTTACTAGCCTAAGATAAAAAAATACCCACATTAGCCAAAACAATAAGAATAAGAGCCGAATTGCAGTGAAGATTGCAGGACGATAGCGGATCAAATTCAATTCCTTGAGTCTTCCTCCCCGCACTCCCCGTTCTGTTGCTTATGCATAGCTGCCATCCTGTACCCTGAATGTGTGTAAAGGATCGGTAATACAGTAGTGGACTTAGAATAATTGTGGACTCTCCAAATACCTTGTCGAGGTGGTATTGTTTCTGTAGCTTGCTGCAGAAGGAGTATCAGATCTAAACGCCCGAGCTTTGTAAGGAAAGGATTATGTAATAATGCTATTGACTCATCCTTCCAATATAAAGCTGCGATGTAGATGAACACGAGGAACCTCTACACTATTTTTCCCTCAGAAACCCATGACCACTGGTTCAGCATGAGTATATTCTCAGTGGAATGGTCGCCAACCTCCTCTGAGGAGAGGCACTTGATGAAGATGAGTTTTGGAGATAAATGGGTGCGAGGGGGTGCGAAGGGATACAAGGGGGTGGCCAACGCGCCCCGCACCCCCAGCCTAATTGCAGCCTTACACAAGAAAAAGAAAAACCTAACCCCAGCGGAAACTTGGCCGTCGGACACGCGAAGGGACAATTTTTATTTCCCCCGTTCGCGCGAGCTCGTTTCTACAAGTTTAATAGGAGAGCGCGGACTTATCGCGCTCGGGGCGATCCAGCTGTAAGATATGCATTTTTTAATTCCATTTCACTAAGTCCCCGGCTGTGAACCGAGATTAGGGAGCTGTGTGCGACTTGTCCTTTGTTGGTTTTGATATAAAACATGGGGTGTATTGTGAAGATAAAAAGTAATACTGTACGTTGCGGGGAAAGCGGTGGTATTTTTGCTGTGGAGTATAACGAGTTAAACGGCTCGTGGGTAGCCATTGTAACTTTAAAATATTAATAAAGCATAAAACTCCACATTTTTTGCTTATTTTTCTTGAGCGATACTTATAAACTTACCTTTATTTTGAGTTTATTTTTTTATTTATTTATTCTACTGTAATACAAGCATGCGGGAAATGCGACAATCTACCAGTTTTTTTTAGTTGAAACGAGCAACCATTACAGTCACTCTTTATATTTATTTTTATTTAAAACTTGCCTGTCCGAAATATACATTTTTTCAAAACGGAAATATCTAATTAAAATCAAAATTTATAAAAAAATAAAATAAAATAAATAAGCCTAAGTCTCATACTATAAGCTTATTTTATCTAATTATCCATCTGTCGTTATTAATAATGAAATTCGTTTGAATTATGAAGACATCGCCAGAAAAAAAAACATTTCTTGAAAAAATTTCAGCCAAAAGGAAAAACAAAGAACCACCTCAAATTCACCTAACTCAACATCCAAGAACCCGATGTCTTTAACCAAAGCCGCTAAAATTTTATAATTAACTTTTAAAACTAAAATTATATGTAAAAGCTTCCATTTACTTTCATGACATTTTAAGTGTGCCATATTTTTTACAGTAGTAGTATATTAAGTAGTAATGAAGTACTATTTATTATTAAAAGACTCTGAAAAGTTAAATCTTATATTACTTACACATTAATATTTGTTTTTGGGTAAATAATGAATGACTAGAATACTTATTGTAAACAAGTATAAAATGTTTATGAATTTATAAATTTCTTTTGAAATTTTACCGTAAATATTTCTAACAAAATACGCGTATTCCATATAAAAAAGAAACATTTTTAAGCTTGATATATACAAAAACAAGTGTAGACAGCACAATAAAAGAATTATTCTAAAATCATATTCCCACCAAGCACTCCATAAAGACAAAAAAAAATTGAGCCAACTTTTGCAAATTCGCGAAACCCGATAAAAAAAAGGACCCCCAACAAAAACAAAGAAAGCGACGTCTCGCAAATGTAAAATCTTGAGATGTCTTTGTAAAGAAGAGCGTGACGTGCCTAGTTCCTATAAAGCCTTTGTTTCAGCGGCCTGAAAACGCCCTAAACTACCTGTTGTAAGGACCGCGGACGTGCATTATGAATGAATGTCACGGGGCTGGAGATATGCCGTGCGTGGAGGCAATACGGCCGATCGATTGATGGCTCGTTTAAACCTCACTTAAATCATTCATAGAAACGAATAATTTGCAATGGGATATTTGGGTGCTATGAATGTACATTTGAAAACGCGAAAAATCTACTATACTTTTGTTCAAAACCATGTCGGGGCCTGTATTTAGTTAAAGCGCAACTGAGACGCGATTTCGGTTCAAAATTATAGAAAAGAAAAAAACTGAATGCGTTCATGAAATAATTACTTTCAGTTTATTTTCAAGCATATTAAATAAACGATTAAGATTTGCATAGCAAGCACGAACGTACTCTAAAATGTACTCGGCTACTACTGGTGAACGATATTTTTAGTTTAGATTTTTTGCAGTAACACAGTTTGCTTTTTGGATACGTAAAATAAAAACACACTCACTCAAATTATACAACGATATAAGAAAATTGACCATATTATGCATGAAAGTTTTACTTACATTTGATAAAACATGACGAGTGTAAAAATTATAAATTCAATTACAAGAAAATCTATATGTAAGATATATTAATAAAACTGACCCAGGATAGTGATATATTCAGCGAGATGGTCACTAACCTTTTCTGAGGAGAGGCACGAAAGGCAGCTTTACACATTTATCTGATTCTCATTTTCTTTTAAATTTTTTATTCAGCTATGTATCAACGCACTGTGTAGCTAAAAACGCTTTCATAAAAACGTATACTTGTATTACATTCTACTCTGAGTATTACCTAAATTCTTAGCAATTCACTAAAAGTGAATTGATTTCGTGTGACAAACACTTGAGTTATTTTCTTTCATGTTTAATTTACATATTTCTTAACAAAAAGAAAAACACATTTACCGATATTCAAGAGTTCTTATGAATTCAGTAATATATTTAAAAGCTCAGAGAGAATTTGAAATATAATACAGATAATGTAATATATTAAAACATTGACTTTACCTGTAAATAACCCTTGAAGATGCTTGACTGAAGTATTTGCGGAAGATGATGAAATAATCGATTATTACCTGGAAATAAAAGAAAAATACGTTTAAATATAATGAAAAGAATTATAAATAAGTTAAACTCACTGATATGATATTTTACCATCTCACCGTCTCAATTTTAACTTTTTGATATAATTATATGTAATTTTTTAAGGCAAAGTTTTTTGCTTTGATCTTTAATCAAATAAATAATACGTTTCAAAATTACAATCATAACAGGCAGCGGGCCTCGTTCATTTCAGATTGTAATAAAATTACATTTTTATTTTCAACATTATAATGATGATATAATTCAAAACGTGTCTGCTCATTGTCTACCGAAATATTACAGGCGAATAATTAAATAATTAAAAAATCATTCTTGTGCAAATGCCCAAAGCACCGGGAGCCCCTGAAGGAACATAAATAGAAACCACCCTCGTGCGTGCGGGCGGACGCACAATAAAACACGCTGATTTTATTTATACCAAACGACTTGGCCGGCCGCGAACCCTTCCCACTACCTGCGCCTAACAAATGTAGGACGCTAGACCAACATCCCCCGCCCGAGCCCCCATAAAAAACCATAATTAGAACTCGAAGGGTCACTCTAACTCATCATATAGGCCGACCCCTACAGCCTACAGGCTACCTGTTGACAGCACCCCGACCTTTATGTTATGTTGTTGCAGCGAACACAGTGTTTCTAATAAGACTCATTTGACCGATAGCAATGTGTATATCAAAGATAACATTGACATAATATATTTAAAAAAATATATTATTCGTCCCTTCGTTCTTCTAAATAAAGACAAAATAAATCTATAATGAAATTTACTGATACAAATACTTCAATTTTAAACACATTTGTCTGTGTTCACTTGTATTGTTTGCTCGACCGCTTTACTGTCAATAAAAGTTGGTTTCAGTAGATTCATCCTACATCGAAAGCATCTTCATTTACTATAAACCAAAAGTATATAAGTGATTTGTGTGGGATTCTAACACACATCCCCAAGCTTACATGGCCGGTGTATTACCAATTATACCAACGAGTCACTCGTCACTTAGCAAGAATTTTTAACAATCATATCCTATAAGTGAAACAACGTACTTGTTATGCCAATTAAATATTGTGAGTATTTTATCACGTTGATATTTTTCTGAGAGTTTCATTACTCATTTTTCAATATTTAAAAAAATTTACTTAATCATTATCAATTAATAAAAAATTTGTTAAAAAACCTGTAAAAAACGGTCTTCGCAAAAATCAATAATATAGTATATATTTTATTGAAATTTTCAAAATTTAATGATAATATATCATTCTAATACTTTCTATAACTTTGTTCTCCGTAGCTCTAAAACAGCTTCATAAGCATTTAACTGTTCACTTTAAAAAAAATTGTATGAATAAACACATCTACCGAAACAAATACACTTTGAGCTACTTCATGATAAGTTTAAAATATTAATGCAAATGACTATTGATTTCTCTAACACTTACAACAGCAAACTAAACAAAACTCTGCCTTGTTGCAAGTATAAGTAATACCTGCGTCAATACAAGTATATTTTATGAAGAAATGAGTTTGAAAGGTAAATGCAACTTGTTTTAACAGTTTCCGCACGCGCCATCAATAAAAACGGAGCCAATTTGGAAGCAAGGTTATACCAAAGCTAACCCGTGGAATAACATCAGGATATTACACGCCGTTTCTCACATACTTCTTGCAACTTTTTTACACCCCCGAAGTGAGAGCTGCGATGAAATATTCTTTTGCCATAAAGTCTGTCGTTTGCGGTCCCTTCGAAGATACTTTGAAACTCCCAACTCACTGCCCGCCCTGAGTCTTTCCTAGTTAAAAAGGCGGATAGGTAAGCTGCTGGGTAATCTAGGATAAGGAGGTGGCCAACATTAAGGGACTTTATAAAAATATTACTTTTATTTACAACAACAAAAAAATAAGAAATATTTATTAGTCTGTGTACATTATTTGCACACTATACTCGAATAAGTTGTTTTAACTAATTCGTAAGTCAACTAAACTATAACCACTACGTTCAAATCAATATATATATATATATATATTGCAGCGTTTTAATATTACCTTTGATTTGAATACGTAAGCACAAAATACCAGTGGTCTGTAAACGAAACAGAAGCTGTTAATGTAACAAAACTGCTTCTTTTGTAATAATTAAGCCGGTTTATAATACAATTTTTTAGAGACGTTGAAAATCTAGTATTGATAATCGAATAATTTATTTTTTTAGCAAAAGACAGACTGCCAAAAGAAATTAAGTAAAAATGTTCAAGGATTCTGAATAAATTATTTACAAATACTCTTTATTTGAAGCAATTTAAGAAGCTGACTTGACAAACAAACAAAAACGAATAGTTGTTTCGAATTTATTAAATACACTACAACATAATTAAAACCTAAAACATATATAGTTTAAAATATCGTGCATTTTGTCATAAAGCTGCTTTATATGCGATTTTTTTTTTCATTTTAATTAAATTGACCATTCAAAAACCCATTTTTCCTCCAGGTGAGAAATATTAATTTTAATTTCTGATATTTAGGCTCCGTTATCAGCAGTATTATACATCACGCTGCGTTATAAACACCGAAATCAGATTATACAAAAAAGCTGACGCGATTAACGTTGTCAAAATAAAAACACAATATTGCATAGCAGGCCGGCGGTTTTTCTATCACTTTATAAATGATTTATTACGAAACAAAGCATTGTGTTTTTGACCCAAATTTCACACATCGCGAGCGCAAATATACAACTAAAAATCGATGTTTCCGACCAAGCGATTCTCATTGTGATTTCAAAAATTATACAATTAAAAAATATACCTTTATTTAAAATATCAGTCAGCGAGAAATTTCATCAAATCACACTAAAAAATATAACCTGGCTTATCCCTTAGGTAACGAACTTTTATCATTAATAATAAAAAAAATGGGATGAATTTAAAAACTGAGTGGATTTTAACTGAACTTTGTTTATTTTAAGATCCAATAGTTAAAAATATTTGTGTATAAAAAAATATATGAATAACCTCTAGTAACAGAAAAAAATATTTTTTACTTAAACAATATTATCTTTATATGTATACTGCCTTTCAGAAATGTAAATATAACAAAATGTCGCAGACTGCACAGATTTTTCACTATGCTATTTCAACATATGGGTACATCGTTAAATACTGTGATTGATACTGTTTCAAAATATCATTACTATTTTGAAAAGAGCCTATGTGGGATCAGTCACCTTTTGTAAGCATACAGACACAAAAAAAACATCAAAAAGACAAGAAGCAATGACAAATGCAAAAGAATCAAAATTTCTACTCTCAAAAAAGCGAAAAAGTGAAGAATCATTGTAAGATATATTTGCTCGGGTATTTTTAAAGCGGATCTTCGTTTATATCAATTTGCGTGCTCAGCCGCACGACTACCAAAATAATATCTCACACAAAATCACTTACGTTGAAATTATGTACTTTCGCCGGGACCTAATCTATTTAAATACGTCACGAGTGTCGTCAACCAGCCCGGCGGGCAAGGTGCGCGGACCCACAACGGCCTGAAACGGATTTTAAAAAAAATATTTACTACACCTTTACTGTGTTTATTTAAACGATAAACACAAAAAAAAAATTAGTTCATTAACTTAACTAATTGTATAACCCTCATCTAATTTTGTCAAATTTTTATTGTTACCAGTATCCTGTTAATTGTATTTAAGCATATGTTATTTATATATTTTGCTAGTTTAGCTATGCATCTGATGATGACCTAATCTATTTGGTCGAAACGAGTCATGCAAAAAATATTATAAACTTAAAGTGAGGACAGAATAAAAAGTTACTTTTATCATTATAATAATGGATCTTCACCAATCAAATGCCTTGTCCCTCAACAAGATTACACCTTTACAATTTACTAGGATAATTTTTTTATTTGCGATTTCGAAGCGTTGTGTTTTTTTTTGAAGAGTACATTTTCAGACTTTTTCGTCAGCTGCCTTTTGATTTTCGATGCGCTATTATGAAATAATGTTGTAATAATAAAATTAATCTGTGTTTATTGTATTCATTTTTACTATTCTTCTAATTTGTTTAAAATAGTAAATTGCACTGAAAATATTTAAAGTACGTCTTGTTTTAAATTGTACGTTTGACGAAATACGTTTTCATCTGATGTCACATTAATGCAATCGAACCGACTACCATAAAGAAAATGCAATTATGAAATAGGTTGAGACGTTTTTAATTATAAAACATTTATTTGGCAGGTTATTCAGATGTTTTTGACTATGTAAATATAAATAATAGTCAAATGCGATGCATACATTTTATGCATGCGAATATTTTAAATGTGATCGACTTTGCAGTGGTAACTCATTGACTTATTATTATTTTACCTTAATACGTAAATTATATATATGTAGAACCACAGTTTCGTTTTTTTATAGTGTGTAAAGTTAATTATACAATTAACTATTGCCATGCTTAAATTACTATGTAATAATGCGTCTATTCAAACGGCAACATAAATGCAATCAAACTACGCGACAAAAACTTACGTACCGGCTTTCATATAATCAACATTGCAACCTTGAAGAATGATATCTGATCGAGTTGGTGATTAGTAACAAAGCACGTTATTCATTCGCTCGCTTCGATTCCCTTCGGAATGGCCAGATGTCTTCTTAGCCATCAGAAGACTCCTGATTTATCGGCTCCATAAGCGGTATGAATAAAGACTCCGCGAATATTCGCGGAAAAACATTCAGGCCAATTTGCATAATGAGATTTTTAAAAAGACGTCGGAGATCGTCATATCTCAGGTCCGCCTACTAATGGGAGCGAGTAATCCATTCCCGATCGACGGAAACTTACTCCATTGTACTTGGAAATGTTTTGACTGACGGGGAAGTCGCCGAGCGACTCGAAAAGAAAGCCAGCTGAATTGTTTCACTGAAAGAAACTCGTTTAGACCGATTTTACGCAAAAATGTTGAGCTTTTAGCGCAAATTATAAATATGTGTTTGAATTTGTGTGACTAATGCGTGTTAAAAGTTTCATTTTTTCTCTAAAAGACTTCATGCGATTAACGCACACTAAATTGCAGGTATGCGTACAGTTTAAATATTAAAGAATCGATCATGAAGATGGTCCTAGCACGGGGACCAAAAAATCAGAGTACCCAAAAGTGAAGCAGCTCAACACCTTCTTCCCCACTCTCCCTATTCTGTTGCTTGTGCATGGCTGCCATTCTGTAATGGAGTGGTGGACTTGGAATGATTGTGGAGGGGTGTGCTCTAGAAATGCTCCTGCTATTGTTTCTGTAGCCTGCTGCAGAAGGAGTATCAGATCTAAACACCAGAGCTTTGTAAGGAAAGGATTTATAATAATGCTAATGGACAGCAGCAATACGCAGACTTTTCCTTCTAATATAAAACTGCGGTGTGGAACACCATGGAACATTGGCTGAACATGAGTATATGCTCAGTAAAATAGTCGCCAACCTCCTCTGAGGAGAACCACTTGATGAAGATGAACACCCAAGAATCAAAATCAAGTAATAATAATGACTGTAAAAACCTACAATAAATATATTGAATTATAATTGTACATTGACGAGTGGGTTTTGTCGAGGTGTGTTTTTAACAGCTATTATTAGTTTTGAGTAATGTAGGTTTCTTTCAGATAAAGGCTGTCAATATGAGAACCCCGCGCACAAATTGTTTCGGCTAACGCGCCCTCCCCCTCCCCCACCCCGCCCGCTGTCATTCTTCATATCTTTTCCTGAGTGGTTGTGACACTGTGACAATATTTTAACTTACTCAGGTTCTTCACAATATTGAAGATTCCTTTTTTTTTTTTTTTAATATACTTGTTTATTGAATTCCGCAGAAAGCTAAAAATAAATTTCGTAAGCCTTGAGAGCGTTTTAAACATTCCTCAATCAATGTCAATTTGGGCTACTAGATAACTTTGAGATTTTGTAAAAAAAAAATACAAGTTATATTTGGGAAATGGCAGCTTCCAGGCGCGCCGCTCCTTATTTAATCATTTAAATCTTCAATACATTTTGAAAGTTCGCTCTCAAGTCTCTATTCATTCGTGACTTGATTCTATTATGAAAGTTTCAAATTTTATTTTTATTTTGTTTCATTCTTGAATGAAATTTTCTTTGTTTTCAAATTCACATTTTAAAATAAAAAGCACTCTTAAAAATATTAACAATGGTATCTCTAAAGGTGTTCACTTAATATTCAGGAGTTTTATTTAAGGTATCTTTATAAACTGTTGTAAACATTTTATTTAATTATTTAACTTTGAATTTAAGATTAAGTATTAATAGAGAAACCTGGTTTCTCATATATTTAATAAATAATCAACTTTGCAAAATGATCATGCAATAATTTATATTTCTTCAAGTCGAGTTGTCTTTTAGCGGGTAACAATACACTGGAGAAAATAAGTGAGTTTAGGGGAATTACGGCAATGTGTTTTTTGTCGAAGAAACAGTTGTGGTGCCGAGACCAAGAACAAAAAAAACGGTTTTTAATTAATTAAAAGTCACTCTGCGAGATATTCTTCTTCAAAAAGTAAGACCTAAACGTTGCTTAATAATATTCTACAATAGTGCAAATTCAAGCAACAATAATTATATGTTGAGTGCTACTAAAGAATACACAAGTGAGAAGTATTTAAAGGCGAAACTGCCCTGTAAACAGGAAATTCACAGAAGACACGTTAAAATGTATTATATTCGATAAGTTTTTAATTTAAAATAATTTATTATTTTTAATATAATTGAGACTACGAGAAAGCTTTTTTCCACCCAAGATTTATACATGAGACCGAATGGATGATAAACTAGCGAATAAACCAATACAAGAAAATATACTATAAAATTATCAATATCTTGCTAAGGCCAAAAATAATACTTTAAATATATTCAAGTATTCCTAGAAGATTGTTTAAATTTACTATCTGTATTATACTTACAACGATAAAATACAACTATCTGAACGGGTACAAGTTTTTTTATTAATACAATTAGAAGGTGGTCATTTACACCTGGACACCAGACCAACTCACATGGTAACAAAATAAAAAACTGAGAAGTTTTTTGCTGCGGTCTGACAACGAGAAATGTTGTATAGTAAGAAAGTAAGACCTCCACGCAAAAATGGTCATACTTTGATTGAATTGATAATTAATATAACTCTAATGAGTGTTCATTAATGTTTAAAAGTCAATAATAGCCCGTTAAAGAGTATTAGAAAAAAAAATTCATAATATTTTCTTTGATTTGCCATTGTATAAAATATCAAGGACGTAGTATGCCATAATTGATTTTTAAATAGCGATTTCTTCTCATACAGAATACCTTGTTTTTATCGACCGTGATACTGAAAAAAAATCAATGATTGTGATGCAAATAAAAACAAACTGAAAAAAATATAACATTTGCGCACCGCGCCGTAGATAGACATGGCACATGTGTCGCACGAATATTCCGGACTAGATTACGTAAGTATTTTTTTGTGGACTGCTTTGGATTTTTTATCAAATTTATTATGGTCCATTCAAAAAGGGTTGTTCGTCCGGTGGGCGATTCCAACCCGATTCTTTGTCTTCAGCGGTATGACGACAGGGGAGGGAGACGTCTACTCGCCTTTACCCGAAGATTTAAGACATAGGAGAAAAGGTCTACTTACTCAGGTATATATTATGATTATATCAATTTGTCGAACGTACCACCAGCGAAAATATTCCATACATCTTTCGAACCAGGTGCTGGTTTTTAATAAAAAAAGTGTCCCGAATAATCAGCATCACAATTATTAGATTGTTTGTAATAAAACAGAGTATGATAACTAGTCAAAAAATCTGTTTTTTTTCTTTAATAAACCTTTCCACTTGTTTTTCCTGGAGACTTTTTAATAATGTGAACATAAACCTCTTACCTTCGTCCAATTATTTGTAATAACGCATTGTTATTATTTGAGATAACTTGTTTATTATGCTCAGACAAGATCTCTACCGCTTCAATAATTATTAATAATTGTTCATGTTTTAATTTTTTTTTTTGCAATATCACACTAAACAGCAAAATACCAAACTGTTAAAAGATTTTTTTTAATATTCAAGTAACTAAGAATCCATTTTTATTTAATTAATTTAAATTTTTAATCCAAAAATATACATAAAATTATGTTTAAAATTGGATGAATATATTATATATAGCAAATTACTTCAAGCTTAGTAATATTTATATAATTAAGCCAAGCAATGTAAGTTCTTTGTGTTTTTTTAATTTTAATTGCTTTTTGTAATATGTGCTCCCTTTTCTATCTACATGTTTATTTATCTTTTAATATTTCTTCATATACCTGTACATTTCTTATCAATATAATTTTTATTGATATTTTTCGGTAATATTTACTCTTTTTTAAACAGTATTTATTATATTCTTTATAAAATAACCGTGATTTTAAAACTGTAAAATGTCAACTAAAGTATTTTTTTGTGTTTATTTAAAGTGATGGAATAAATAGTTTTTGTTTGTGTTTTTTTAGATTTACTGTAACCATTGTGTGTATAATCTTTTGTATTCTTTTAATTACACACAACGTTTTTTATACAATTTTTAATTAATTCTATTTTGAATTAAGGTTTTCCGTTTTAGTTATTTTGTAGCACCTTTGGATAATATTAAACGGTATAAATTTTACTGTTAGTCTTTAAATTTATTGTCGTTAACATACACTAATTAATAGTCTTAATTAAAAATAACTAATAGCCTAAATAAATTTCTTTGTCTTTGTAAATCAATATTCATGTTGAAAATCGTAACAAAACTCTAATTCTTGCAAGATTTATTCCAATAATACTTATATATATTTTAGTTGTTGAGTTCTCATGTGTCCTTTTTCTATTAGGTAATTTACTAAAAGAGCAACATATCGATTTAAAAACTACACTTTTAAATAAACTAACGATTAAAATTCTATTATCAATTTTTTCCCCAAAATAGCAGAACTTTACAAAAAAAAATTGTTATTGTATTTAAATTTATGAAAGTTTTGAACCATCACTTTAGTTACAAACAAAAAAAATCTCACAATCTCATAGTAAAAAATCTAAAACCTTCACATCAGGTAAAAATACCATACAAATAATAGTCATTAGTTTAAAGCAGTATTATCGTTTAAATCTATTGAATGCGTACCCATTTCATTTTATATTTTAAAACGTATTCAGCCTCAATTCATTTCATAAAAACGAAAATAAAAATATTACCAAGACGGTTATCAAAAACAATACGCTTCAATTAAAATCATAATCAAAAACACGTTACATTGAAAAGCAAACACTTCAAAAACACATTCCTATTCACCTCCAATATTCACAAAGCGCCCTTAAGAAAATATCAAAACCCTCTTATAATTTATCAAGACTACTGTGTAACGTTAAAATTTAAGCTACGCTTCCAAATACAGAATAAATTGAATTCCTACCTCTGGGATAATTTTTAATCTTCTTTCACGTGCTCCGAATAATCAAAGCATCCACCGCTTCATATTTCTGACACATTAAATGTCAGATGTGTACATAAGAAAGTTTTCCGTCTAGCAGGTAAAGTGCTTCGAACGTGTGAAATCTATGTAGGTCAAAAGCAAATGGTCCGGTTATATTTGACTCGCGAAGCACTCGGCATGCTATTGCTTATTTTAATACCGCGCGTATAGAATTTAAGGTGTACTTTAACAAATAGCAGTGTTTAATTTTAATACACCCTTTGCTTATCGGATTTCAGTGAAGATTTAGCGTTATGAATTCAAGTATTTGTGAGTCTATGAAATTTCAGTGCGGAATTTTTTTTAACAACATTCAAAATAAATATTTGCTTATTTCAAGCATAACAGTTAGATTTTATATTGGGACAATTATTCGATGCTTATTGCTACCTGCATAGCAAATGTGAAAAGGTGCTGTAGCTGAGACCACGTGGTCGCAATAGTGTTCTGAAGTGAGATTTTTCCCGTCGTTTATGCGATCCAATTTATGTGTTGTATATGCTCATTGGCACGAGTGATGACGATTTCATCAGCAACGGCCGACAAAACGAGCACATCTGTTTATCCGGTGTTGAGTAATAACTGACTGGGAGGAACTACTGTGGAGCGTGATAAACAGTTTTCAGAAGGTTGTTGTCCGAAGGGAGCCTCGTTAAAAGTGAAGGATTACCGGCTACATTGTGCGCGGCGCACCCGGCGTGAAGTGACTAGCGACTCTCCTGTGGAGGGCAAACAAAACACCCCTTGTTACCAACATGGAATAATTCCGAGCTCATATTTATATAGAGATTCGCTACACAACGCTACAAGCGAAACTACTGAAGCAAAACAGATATATTTATATAAAAGTATAGACAACTCTGGTTGAAATTGATTCTCATACTGAAAAAAGAGCTGATTTTTAAATATTTCTAAACAAAGATAAAAGCTTGTTCAATGCTTGAATATGCTATTATTTCTAGCATAAGGAATGAAGATGGAAAAGCTATCAAAAACCTTCTTGCGATAGTCTACAATGCAGGATAAATAGCAGGTATGTCTCTCTGAAGCCAAAATTGCTGATATCCCTTTCTAAGCTGCACCTTAAGTTCTTCATTGGTGCTTATTCCAATCAGACTTCCGGTTTTTTAATGTAACCATATGGATTGATAATCCACTGTGGTATTTTGGTGATGACCTGCTGTGGACCCCCAATTTAATTTTTCGCTGTCATCGACCCTTCGCAGGACGGAATTGAGCACTTTGGGAACCAATGGTTTAGATCTTCAAGTGTATTATAAGATAAGAAGACTAAAATATATTATTAATATGAATTTATAAGACAAACGAAATTGATATTATATTGTTTCAATTTAATATTTTTAAAATACAATATACAACTCGAATTAATTCAACGCTTGGGCATAACAATGTTTTAAAATTGCATGTGTACAGATTTGGAGCGATTCTTAAACTATGAACGTTGTTGAGTTGAGTATGTGAGTTTATTATATATCATTCATGTAACAATAGTTTTGTACGTCAAATATATACGAGGGGATGATTCTGAGGATCGCAATACAACCTTAGTACGTCCAGGTGTGTGTGGGAACACGCCGCCGTGCCATTACTTCGTTCGGGACGCTCGGATACAATAAATCGCGGCGACGCTCCCGGGAAGGAAGCGTCGCGGCGCCGTATGCAAATTCTTCTACGAACAACATTTCTTCACAACGAATTGCATTCATAGGGGAAGGAATGCTTTCGCCTTGTTTTTATCTGTTGTCACATACTAATGATATTTTGTCTGAACTCCGCCAGACAAATCGCTGCAGCTATGTGGAAGTTGCAGATGTGCTTAGCGCAGCGCGCGTTAGACTTTTTATTTATATTCCCGAGTGCTTATTAGAAGTAGAGTGTCCACTTTGCGCTTTTCTAACCTAGATATAACTAGTAATAATCAGCATATTTTTTTATTCTGTCGCGGAATGCAGATTTTTAAGACTATCAAAGCTTAGGTGTATCCTACTCGTAAAACAAAAATAAAATATGAACACATTTTGAAGTATCACTTTTATCTTCTATCATCGTAATCAAATGTTCACATGCAGAATTAATACTCTGTTTAAAGTCGTTGACATTTTTTTAGGAAATTAATTATTCTGCTCGGCCCAGAGCGACCACAAACCGTCGCATAATGCCAACGCTGAAACCAACCCCGGACTACTCCAGTAATTGAGAATCAGCCTTAAATACCTGCGTTAGTGAAAGAAAAATTTACGTGAAATTTCATGATCCATGCAATCGCATCATCCGGAATTCAATAATATTAGAAAGACAAGAATAACTCAAGTTTTCAATATTTTAAAATAATTAAAAATAAAACAATATTTAGATAACGTTATGTTCAGTAAGATGGTCGTCAAGTTTCTCTGAAAGGCACCTGCAGTAAAAGGTAATACGAATGAATCCACACCTATTGGGTATCACAACCTGGCACCATAATCTTTTAGGCGACAGTGGCTGTGTGACTTAGCGAAAATTCGAATCGTTTTATGCAAGTATGAAACCAAATATTTTATGTCCCCCCAGTAGGTACTATTGACTTTTATCAACAAAAAAAATGCAGCGTTTTGTCTTGTTTTTATGTATGGATTTTTTAAGAGTCTATTTAACTTAGCGGAGACCAGAAACACTTGTTATGGTTGATTGACCCCTCATTTTTTACACTTTGTTAAAGTGATCAATTCGTAAAAGTATTAACGCTTAATTTTTATGAGTACAAAATGCAGATTTATATTATAAAAAAGAACAGGTTTCATAAATAATATGGATTTTTTTTTTTTATTTGAAAATGTATTTATAATAATCATATATCAAAAGTTTTGTAAATAATGATTTATGCTACCGCGTAGCACACATTACGAAACAATTTTAATGTACTTTATTTACAATATACACACGGAAAAGATCGAATTATATAACTTGAAAACCTAACCTCAAAGGTCAGCGCATGATGGAGTGCCAACTTAATTGTAAACGCGCACCTTTTTCGTTTTAATGCGGGAATTTTTCCAGCCGAGGCCAATCGGGCAACACTTGTAGTCTTTTTCGGGCCGCCGCGCACGCAACGCATACATAAATAAATAACCCATTAACGCTCCGATATCTGCACCGATAAGTAACACGACGTCGGCGCGACCCGGCGGTCCCGGGTTCGAGGAAACAAAAAAGTTTCAATGAATATTTTATCCATCGCTTTCCATTTCCATCCGTCGAACTCGGGAGCTGTTTACACGGACTGCGGATTTCCAAACATAAAAAAAACCTGACACGGCCTCTGCATTATTGAAAATAGGCGTAATAGTACGCTTTGTTCTATTAGCATTGTTACAATCGAGCGTTGTGTGATTGATCGTACAAGCCTGTTTGCACTGAAAAGATTTCAGTTGATACTAGTGCTGTGTTTCTCCCAGTTTACTACACGACTTAAATAAATCAAAACAACTTTTGTGCATTTAGATAAGTATAAATCATTATTTTTCTGGTTTGTATGTGCGAAGCATTCCGATGTATAATATAAACATAAACAAAGATATTTATAGTTGAGACAACTATACAGAATCTATCAATCGACCTGCTTGTTAAATAAATTGTGAAAAGCAAGCAAAAAGGAGATATGAATATGCGAAAATCAAATCTTTTATCATTTTTCAATATTTGAAAAAATGTACTTAATCATATCAAACATATATTCTATTAAACAATTTAAGCAATTCCCTATAGCTTTGTACTAATCTAGTTAACGAGTGGTTCTGTGATAAAAATTGGAGAAATCAATTACAAAAATTCAAATTCTGAAAAGTGAGTTTAATGTAATAAAGTAACGACGAAATTAAGCATCAAAATATTCAATTTATTACATTTAATATTGAAATTATCCGTTTGCTTGCATGTGTTCATTTTTTAATTAGTGCTTAACAGAGAGGGTTATTAATATGCAACTATATAAGGAAACTACAAGACGGCTGGTTATAATTATCACCATTGTATTCAAAACGTACTTGCACATGCACAGAGTTCGATGCAAAAATCGATAAGGTATTCAAGTCATTCAAATGCCCCTTTACAAGGCGTCCCAATGTACATCTAGCATGAGCCGCGGCAGCTAGACGGTTACGCAACTCCCCGGGCACCGCTCGACAATGACACGCTTCTGGGAGATGATTCATTCGCAGGTGATGACCCAACAATCGGATGTCTGAAAAAGTCTACTAAGATACTCCGGACGCAGCGAGATCTTTTAATAGCACTTTGCAAGTGATTTCAAGGTATACATACTCTAGGAAAAAATCCATACTCGGTGACTATTCAACATGTCTGATGAAGTTTTCCGAGATACACCGGACGCAGCGAGTTATGCACTTGAAATAGGTTTCACTGGTGTTTACGAAACACGTTGTGGAAAATATTCCATACACAGGTGACATTCAAATAATCAAGTACCTGAATAAGTCCCCTGAAAAAACCTTGGTAGATAATTTTTATTAAAATGATGTCATGCTCATAAACTCAATAAATTCAAATCTCATAAATATATATTATACCGTCAATATGTTTTATTTAATGCAGACTAACAAATGGATCTGCATTACAAAGGTGACATGTTAAAAAATCCATAATATTGATACTAGATTTGCGCGGTTCGTACTTACGACATCAATGAAGCCGCTGCAAGATAAGCGATTGAATGTTGCAGTAAGCATTAAAATCACCGCGTTCACGGTCACGGTCACGGTCACGGTCAAGGGCAGAATGATAAGACGAGTGCGAATGAGATTTCCAAACGGGATGTTGACACTGAGCTCTGGTCTGTGACAAACAACAGGAAGGTGGAAGTCATCCGATCAAACTAGGCGACCGCGATAATGCAGCGGTATAATTTAATAATAAATTTGTGTAATTTCCTCGGTTTTGCGGTCAGATTTTTGTGGGCAGAAATGCTTAATAATTATTTATTGAAATGTTTATTCTATAAGCTCTAGATAAATTTATAAATTAATATAAAATAAAAAACCATTTTGAATTTAAAAATATATTCAGCTAGTTAGTGCACGACTATTGAAAATCAATCAAATAAGTTATTTGCAATTCTCTTTTAATGGTTTAATTTTTGCCGGATAAAGTATATGCACACACATTGACGAGTATGTCAAGTTATTTACAAAATTTGAGTAATTAAAATTTATATTTGATTAATACTTTATTTTGTTTATACTTAAACATTTTGTGATTTTTTGTTTAAAATCAATATATGTATTGATTCCCTAAAAGTCTAGAAAAATAATCAAAAATTGTTATACAAGTACCTTAAACTTTATTTAACCATTGTATTTAAAGCCAATAAATTCTGAAACAGTAAAGCGAAGTATAATCGTGTTTCCAATTAATAGTAAAATAAATCTACTATTAACTTTTTTGAAAACCATAGTTTTAAATGAAGCCTAGAAGATAGAAATCATAAAATTAAAAAACTTTTGGATGCTATCAGTTTTAAATCAATTTCGAGGGAAAAACTTGTTTGGGTGCGTTGCCGCACGGAAAATGGCGTTGGCCGGGAAACCTTTGTGGGGAGTTTGTTGTTATCGGGAGACTCAATCCTGAAAGCTGAAGGTTTTTGTCTTATCATCCCTTTCTACAAGAAGAGACTTCCAGGCAGTTATGGAGATAAGCCCCCGACCAAATTTGCGCTAATTCCGCCATCTTGTTTGTGTTATCTCGCTCCTTGCATCCATCTCGTTCTAGGTTGCATTTATTTGATAACATAATGCTTTTTCATAGCACAAACTTATATATTCAATTTCAATGTGTATTTGACTCAGGACATACATTGAAAAAATTTCAAAATATATTAACCTTTTTATAACAAACTAGCTTATTTATTTAATTCTAGTATGATTGTTATTACATATATTTGAAAAAAAAAACTTTTAACTACTAACCTCACAAACTTTGTTTTTTAACTTTTATGATCCAAGTACATCGCCATACATTATTTAAAAAAAAATTGAGACCCCAATGCAATACAACGGCGAAGAAAGCATCCAACTTTACCTTAAGCTAAAAATAATACGGCAAAATAAAAACCACTATATTATAATCATCGAGAGATCCCAGAAATTATTTTTTCTAATGATTGCGATCATGAAATTCTAATAATTAAAATTAATAAATTACTTTTGTGCCCGTGGTGGCACAAAAGTAAATTAATTCAAGTCGGTGATAACGCTCCTTTATGTTTTCTTTAATTTATATCGCCCGAGAGCCTGCAGATTATTAATTAATTTCATCTCCGAGTTGAAGGCGGCCAGTTAATCAACTGAGGACACATCTCCATAATTGTGTGACCATCAAATATACATGGTGTCTCATAATCATTTTGATAAAATAGTGACAAGTACACTTAATAAAAAATTAACCTAAGCTACATGTGGTAAAATATACAGCGTCTCGAAACTACGGTTTTGCTTACATTGAGTCTGGTTTTATAATGTGAATGCTTATATTATTTTTTAACAAGGTTTATAGTTATAATTCAAGGCCCATTTTCAGATTTAATGGGGTAATATAAAATTACCCTAATGAAGGCATGTTTCAAAACCATAAAGAAAAAGAAAAAACATCACAAGATACAATTTTTTTATTAAATATACGTCGGAATAAAATAAAGTATATTTTAAAATAATCAAACAGGTTTTCTTCTGCGATGCAATAAATAACAGTGAAAAAATAATTTTGCAAAGATATTGTATTTTAAAATATTGTATTAATATTCCTTTAACAAGCTCAAGTATAAAATTGGTGTGGGTTTATTATTGACTTATTCAATTATTTATTATGTGTAAAACAAGCCAATAATGGGATTTTTAATGCCTAAAAAGTATGAGATATTGAAAAAAAAAATCATTGTCATACGCAATTGGTCTATTAGATTCATTTTTTATTTTTCTCAAATATTACTGTATATTAGTCGATATTACTGTATATTAGAACCAGATGCCATATTTTCTACATAATGCTGTTCGGTTTAAACAAAAAGTTAAATCGCATCCGTTTGTAAAAACGAAATAAAAAAACATGCACGAAAAAGTTTGACCCACTTAAAAAAAAAATAATTTTCAAAGGAGAATGAAGCCGTGACGTCACGCGCCGTGGCCAGGGGCGGCGCGCACTTCCTTGCACTGAAATTCGTAAATTAACGCCATCCCTCATCGTGATGCCGCGGCCCCGAGACGCCCCTGGCAGGGCCATATGGCTGTGCGTGTACTTGCCCCACTCGCCAGATCCGGCGACTTAACGCAGTGCCGGCACATGAAAGAAGGAGCACCCTTTAATTCTTTAAAATGCAACCTAACAAACACGCTTAAAAAGATCATAAAGTTAAAATAATAAACTCCGTTTTGAAAGCGTAGTTCATACTGAAAATTTGAGCATTGTTTATTTTTTTATTTTTATTTAAAATTTTCACACATGTTGTTGACCCTTTTCTACGAAAACCTTCACATTTCAATATTTAAACATTGCCTTTTATACACATTTAAGACTTCTTATTGTCTAGTCAATTAAGCAAAACAATGGAAGAAGAAAGTATGAATTTTACTTGTTGAAACAAAAAACGCCCAAAATATATAAATTACTAAAATACTAAAGTGAACTGATAGCAACTCATAAATATTAAGTTGGGTTTTTTTAATAACCGGCTCCGTGACTAGACGGAAAATAATTAAAATTTGTTCGCAATTTATTGAAACTTCATAATGAATTCCTATTTAATAATGAATATTGTACTATAATCATTTCATGAGCTAATAAATTTTTGCTAGATGAATTAATAGATGTATTATACAACCATTTTTCATTAGATTTAAGCATGAATAATGGGCAATGTGCAATACAAAGTGTGCTAAAAAAATGAACACATTTATATATATATAAACATATAGTATCTTTGAGTAACAGTGAAATATTTGCATATTTTTTACTAAGAAGTATGTTAAAATATTTTTATATAGGTCAAAGAGTAATAAAAATATTTTATTCTTATCACGACTAAACTAACAACATTGTACAATAATGTGATATATAATTCCTATTAAATTTTAGTTCGGTATTTCAGGTGTAATCAAACCCATACACTAATAATGTATGTGCCATGTTTTTAATAGCAACTACAATCTACTTTAAAACAATACATAAGTGCGCACACATTCCTGGGTATCGAGAATGGGAACATAGCCTGAAGATATCTGAATGCTCAACTTAGATTACAGTGGTTAAATTTGATGATTTTATTACCATGCATGTGACGGGGGCGCGGCTAACACCCGACACCCCTCCTCCCTTCAACCCTCGAGGGTACTCAGGGGCTAAACCAACTTAAGACTGATGAAGCATACAGTCGTCTTAAATTTAAATTTGCTTAAATTTACATTTCACCAGCTCATAAATTTTACTCACATTATCATATACTCATATAAATTTTAAAGGCTTTTTTCAAAACATGGTTCTCAATAAATGGCGTGCGTTTAAGGCAATTTATTTTTTTTTAATTTGTAATCATTGGTTTTAGTACTAATATGATTAGGCACATTAGTTCACACGTAGAAGATGATTAAAGAAATTCTAAGAAAAATATCATCGTGATTTGTGTAGGATTTGAGGGAGTGGGAGTTTCTTTAAATCATCTTCTATGTATGAACTAATTTGCCTAATCATATTAGTAATAATATAATAAACCCGCAATCCACATCCCCAGGCTTACATGGCCGGTGTACTGACCATTGTACTAACGAACCACATCCATTAATCGATAATTTTTAATATGTAGAGTATGATTGTTAAAAATTCTCGATTGTGAACTAATGTGCTTTATCATATTAGTAATAATATAATAAACCCGTAATGGGTAATAAATACGCATCTGATTGACGTTCAATCCAAAAAATAGACATACGCATTGGTTTTAGAACAAAATATAACTATGAATTAAACAAGTTCTCAAATAACATTTACAGCATTTGCACAGGAAACCATTTGTTTTCTACTAAAGTATATCATCATAACATAAAACTTTACAAGAAACACTGAAACGTGCGACGGTCTAGAAAAGTTTCTTGATAAAAAAAAATGATAATTCCTATTTAAGCAGACTTTTACTGTGGAACGTGTCATGGAGCAAAGTTTGACAGGTGCAAAAGTGGGTCAGTGACGTCAGACGCGCCCCGGCCCGTCTCATCGTGCGCCCCACGCGGGCGGAGTCTCCAGGCATTAAGGGGGTAATCTTTCAGAGGGGTTTATTTGAATGGATCATTTCAGAGCCACGTCACTCTAAATTCTAAATAATACTCATTACCATCCCGCTCTATCCCGGATGAAGCATCGCCAGTAAAATATAGCAGGATCGCGGCTGTGAGTCTAGGATTGTTTAGAGTGCGGGAAGATTAGAGAAATTAGCTAATATTGTTTGTTGGTACGACGCAGCGGGCACACTTGCTGAATGTTGCTAAGCGTATTTTCTATTAATTTTATATTCGCTGCATGATAACAGTGTAAATTTATTAAAAAATTATTTAAAAAATAAAAGTATTTAGCCTTTTATTACTGAATCGCAACCGTCCTACAGTAAGAATAAATTTATGTATCAAAATCAAAGAAGAATTTAAATATTATTTTATCAAGAATCAAAGTCATACAACATCACAAGAGAAAACTTTACTTTTTTTTCTGTTATTAACAACAATAAAAAATAACAGCTCAACACTTAATTTACGCTATTTAATTTTTACAGTCTGATGAAGTTAACTGTTGAAAAAAAACCGGTAACGTTCTTTGTTGAATAGAAAACTTCAGTGATGCTCGAGTTATTTTTAATTTCATTTAATCAATATGTTAAAGTTATTTTGTAAAATGAAATCTAAATATACAAAATAATCAATATATTGAAGGAGTGAAATGAGATAATTCGTGTCATGGGCAAACAGTCCTGATGTAATGACACTTCGTAGTTTCTCAGTGTTCGTGCTGACCAACGACAAAAGCCATGGTCAATGCAATTATTATAATCGCGTGATGAACATATCTTCACTATCAAAGATTATTCTTACTTGATAATATCCGTAGTTAATTTAAAAAAAATAATAAACACCAGAAAATAACGCAATAAATAATCACAAAATATATTTTTTTAAGTGCTTTGGTGTTAAATAAAAAAAATCTATAAAAAGCATACCAGTAGCTTTTTAATAAAATTTATTAAATAAACTTATCAAAAACAACGTAAAAATAAATTATGCGTCGGACTAAAAATACTTAAATAATTAATACGGTAATATGTTACTAAAAAACATTGATTGCCATTAATTATTCGACAATGTATAACATACTATCTATATATATATATTTATTTATTTATTTTGATAATTAGCTTATCTTTGTGAACAACGCTAAAAGCATTATACTTGTAAAAACAAATACTCCAAGTCTACGTATAGTAAGTATATTTAATTTTATTTAACAACCGGTTTGTTAAAAAATAATCTTGGCATAAGCAGATAAGAACTCTAAATCTATTCAAGTAAGCAAAACCGGTCGTTCCAATTTATAAGTATTAGTAAATATAAAAAAAATAATGCAATTCTGTCTGTAAAAAATATTCATAAAACAATGCTCGAATGTTCTTTAGGCAATATAGTTTAAGTGTTTGATTTTATAACGGCAAAGTAACTTTTTACGTTCAAGTTTTTTTTTTACGACTTTGTGGCATTACAACCCGCTTAAACTAGATATTAGCAATACAAGAATAAATCACCGACCACATGGAAAGCCTCCAAGTGTGTGGACACAGCAAGGAGGTATTTTTCACTTATATAATGGCCATAAACTTTTTCTAGTTAATAGGGTCATATTTTTAAGAGTTTTCATAAGGCTTTTTCCGTTAAAATATCCCAGTCGGCGAGATCGTATTTCAGTCTTAACTATTTAAGGCAAAACAAATAAAGTTGTAGGTTCGGAATAACACTGTGCGGTCACGCACAGAGGGATGTGAGCGCACAGTGGGACAGAATGAAAAACAAAGGGCGCTGACAAAAAAATGTGCTTTATTGTGCTATTATTTCACATTTTATCAAGAAAAATATTTATCTTACGACTAACGCATATATATCAACGTAAATAGCTATACGCACATTCATTATTAATTACATTGAAATTCCTATTTTATGTTTATTTATTGAAAAGATGTGTCTTCCTTCCCCAAAAAACAGAAAAAGATTTAAAACAAATAGAAAAATATATGCAAATAAGAATTTTTTTTTTTACTAAGCGACCATCTTATATATATACGTACAAAAATAAAGTGTTATTATAGTATTGAAAAAAATTTAAAGTTTCTGTTTTATTCTTTATTTATTACTTTAACACATCAAACTCAAACTATTTTACTTGTTTCAGCGCAAATGAATTAATAAAGATTCGTTTTTATCGCATATTCGTTTTGAACTTGCGTAGTAAAAACTTTTTAATTTTTTCCATAAAAGTACACTATAGAAATAATCACAAAAGAAAATCTCTCCCGCATGATTAGAGACTTATCTGAATTTTTCGAAATATAATTACAGTAAGTGCTTTCCAGTTTAAAAATCACTTTGATACTGAGCCGAGGGATCGAAGCGAGGAGTTAAGATTATAAGGGAGGATCTCAGAATATCGAGGGATGCCGCGTCGTGTGGGGAGTCAGGGGGTAATAATGAGAGTTTCACTTGTTGGCCGGCCGAGCACCCCCAAGGCGGATCTGAAAATTTATCCTATTAAAAATTATCGGAGAGAAAAATGACGGAGAGATGAAATTGCTAAAAATGATTAATGTCTCAAGTAAAAATAAAGAAAGTTGTTAAGGCTGCATAGAACAGCTTTATGGGCTCAATTTGTTTTTTTTTATTTTTTTTATTTTATGAGATTTTTTTTTACTTTTTTTGTTCTTTAAGGACACTCCATAATGCTAAATCATTGAGTAATTGGCTGTTTTGGAAGTATTATGGGTGGATTCCTTTTTATGTGGCTAATGAAGGAAGATTTTCCACTCGGATGAGGAGGACTTTTTATGCTGAAATAATTGATATCGCTTTCGGCACTATCTTGAATTTATTGCGTAATTAATTTTGACTGTATCCTCGCCATACTTTATAACAACCCTTATCCGTATTAAAGTATTTTATTTGATCTTGATCATATTTCTTTTACTAATACTTCAACGATCATTATGCTCACTAATTTAACCATGAGATGAAACAACTTTGGTGATACGTTTCCAACGTAAAGTGTCAAATTGAAATAAAAGTACGTTGCAAGGAAAGATACATTAAAATCAATGTTAAATATATCTAGGAATTTTACAACAGTGGTAAAATTAAATGTAACAAAAATAAAATAATGCCTAATGGATCGATACAAGTATCAGTCAATTTATTCACTACTGCAAGCATTCACTATTCACTAAAGTACACCATTACTAAAAACAGTTTTCCGATGCATTATCACATCATTGCGCTTTTTATATGGCTCTATTACAATCGCGCCTATAAAAAGAGCCAACATTCATTACTAAACGGTCATGTAACGATTCGAACTTCTCGCATACAGCCGCTATTTAACAACACAGAAAATAAAATAAAAATTCACTGCCAGCATCGCACACGCATAAAAATATATTTTCTTTTCAAAACGAATTCTGATTTCTTACTTCCAATGAGAAACCGTCGTAATTTTTTTGTTCTATTTTCGTCATAACCGTTCGCCTCAGTAACGACATCTCCCAGCGGGGGTAAATAAATAAAGAAGGCCTAATCAGCAACGAATTTATGTAAATCACCGAGGATGGGCGGAGTTGGCCGAAGTTGGACGAACGAGTGCTACAACCCATCAGGGTGTTCGTTTGCCGTCAAAACTTGGGCGATTTTCTCACGGGGGGGTGGGTGGAAGGGCGGCTTGTTGACAAGCCATCCGCTCTCGCCTGCTAAACCAGAATACAACCCAGATCTGGGTTCGATTCAAAGATAACATTCCCAAAACACCTAACCTTTTCATATTTTTAAAATATTACTAATATGATTAGGCATATTAGTTCACACATAGAAGATGATTAAAGAAATTCTCAGAAAAATATCACCGTGATTTGTGTAGGATTTGAACCCACATCCCCAGGCTTACATGGACGGTGTACTGACAATTTTACTAACGAACCACATCCATTAATTGAGAATTTTTAACAATCATACTCTACATATGAACCAATGTGTCCAGGCCAACCAATATTTAGTGATTTGCAAACACTGGACTTTTTAATCAAAGTAACAAGTGAAGCGTTTTTAATCCAATCTGGATATTATTTTTAAAAACTATTAATTTAGCCAAGACGCGCACCATCATATATGTATGTCTATTGTTTGGATTGAACGTCAATCAAGTTCGTATTTATTCACTTCTTAAAAATTATCGATTGATGAATGTGGTTCGTTAGTACAATGGTCAGTACACCGGCCATGTAAGCCTGGGGTGTGGGTTCAAATCCCACACAAATCACGATGATATTTTTCTGAGAACTTATTTAATCATCTTCTATGTGTAAACGAATGTGCCTAATCATATTTGTAATAATAATATAAACCTGTAATAGGTTAAAAAAAAGCGCACATGATTGACGTTCAATCTAAAAAACAGACATACATTTTTAAAATACTTGTTGAAGCACTTATAGATTATTGATTCAACTTTAGTAATGAGAAAATTATTAGAACAGCGAAAATCAAATAATTCAACAACAACAAAATTTAACTCACTCGATTTTTTAGTTTATCACAATCGACAAAGTTCATTAAATATTTTTTTGTTAGTTTACATAAAACGTATATGTCGAGTATTACATAAATCCTCGATTATTGTGTATTTTTAATGATAGTAAATAAAATAACGCTACATTATGTTAACAGTAAAAGTACATTCGTTACGCAAAACATCATTATGGCAAAGACATACATCTGGTGAAATAAGATTACAATTCGTATTATACACTAATATTTTTTTAAATCAAAACTGAAATATCATTAAATTTTACAGCTCTTTCATAATCAGACCATAAATTTATACTATAAATATTATTGAAAACCAGTTAATTTCAAAATGACGTACTTGCAATGGCCATTGTGTTTGAATTATTTAATTAGCCTAGTGGTTCAATAATTGCAAAACATACTAACAACTACGGGGTAACATATTGATATATCAATATAGTGTTTTAATGTTTTCAGCTATTTCAAACCAAATAATAAAAAGGCTTCATAATACAAGCTTCCAATCTACATGAACTCTGGAGACGTTGAAAGCCATGATTGTCTCTGAGGCATTATAATATAAAGACCAGTATAATTGCAGAAATTCCGAAAACTAATTTTAAACAATATGTTTATAATACATCAGCGGTGAAGTAAAATCACACAAACCTCTGACGTGCATATGATATTTAATTTATTTGTTGACGTGACTGATATCGCCAGCTTCTTAGGATGACGTATTCAAGCAAATTTTCGTTTCAAAAACTATTTAAAAAACCAATTGAATAGAATTTCCAATTAATCAGGAACATCAAACTTCAATAATCATCACCATTTATATTTCAAAAACATTTTGCCTTTTGCTTTTTGATAAAAACTTACCGAACTGATTGAAGATGCTTTCCAAGGAAGTTGGCGAAACTAATCACGTCAGCAAATAAAAAGTGAAATATCACAAATATTTAATATACATGTTATCCCATTGTTTTCCGTGGACTCCAGAGTTATTATATAAGATGATTTATTTAATTTAAATAAAAAAATCGTAGACGACTAATCTCTATGCTACCTATGTGACCATTTTATCCAACTCTACTATGAGGTTAGCAGTTTCAACTTGGCCAATACCATTTCACCATTTCTGATTAATCATAAACTTGTGAAATATTCGTCGGCAGACATCGATTACCAAGTTGAAAAAAGCAATAACACCGGTACGTTTATCAAAATATTTATTCTCTCTCGGCGTACAATTTCAATCTTAGTTTTGAGATTTCGCTCTCACTTGGACGATTTTTTTTTTATTATTTAGAACTGCGAGTTAGTCAACACCAATCTCAAAGCACTTTATGCATACTGTTGATTTGTTTCAATGTTTTTAACAACAGTTTAATAAGCAGCAACTCAGATACAATTTTCAAGACGTGGCTTCTTCAAATCTGTTCCTCGGTGTTGTAATCATCGTTAAATTATAAAAATAATACCATTTGCTGAACATTTTGATTAAAATTGTAAACTTTAAAAAAATATATATATACACAAGCTTTCTAAATCTAAATAGGACACTCACATTAAATAACAAATGATAAACTAAAATAAACATTATAAGTTGATATAATTATTTTTCAACATGTGAAATCAGGTTAATATCCAAAGAAATGTTGGAATTAAGATATACATATTTGTTTAATAAGATAAAAGAGAAAAGGTCACATGCAATTTGATTAAAAACAGCTCAATTTTTAATAAAAATGTGACATTATCTTTACGCATTGATGATTGTTTTATATTTTCTCGTTTGAATTTTTTTGCGTATCACAATTTTCTACACAAACAACCGAATAATTAAATTTTGTTCAAGTTCATCGATATTTTCGGTAATCAAATATTAGAAATCTTCTGCACAAAGCTATGGAATTGATATGTCATGTCGAAGGGGTTTCTCTATTTCAGTCCCAAAACCAAAATACAGAGTCTAGGCTCATTTTATTTCATACTCAGAAATCAACACAAACATTTATGAAAACACTTTAGCAGGCAATATTAAAACCACGAAGTTATATGTATTCTTTAAAAAGTTTGCAAAAGAGAAATCACAAAAAAGTCATGAAAGATCTGCATTTAAAAAAAATTATAATATATATAGAATAAACTTTAAAAATATGTATGTAAATAACTAATTAAAATTGAACTTATATAAATATAGGTGGTAAAATTAGATCATTTGATTTTCTTAATTTGAAATAGGCAAGAATGGTTAAAAATCCAATTTTTTGGTTCAAAATATATCATTAACATCACAATTTTAACTCTACATTTATAATACAAAATAAATCGCATTATTTGCATGCAAATAAACTTGCTTCCTGTTATTAGAAGAAGAAAAAAACGACACCATATACTTAGACACATATAGATATTATTGAAAATATATCGAATATAAACATAAAATACTAAAAATTACTCAATTTCAACATCGACAAAGAAAATAATTTCAAATAACCACAAAAACATATTATTAGCTCAAAATATACATTATAATTTAACTAAGCAAAATATTAATAAATGTAATTTAAGCTACCTTAATTAGTTACCATCTCAATTATATCATTAATGATACCATTAGTATCCAAATACCTTTTATATATATAAATATATATATATATATATATATATATATATATATATATATATATGTATATATTATTTTAACACCATCCCAATAACGAATCAATACCAAGAAGTTTATGGAATTAGTTTCCATGGTAATAGAAACACCTTCTCTGATCATAATATCAAGTTTCATTATAGAAAGTATATCAGGTATAATTTCAAATACAATATCAAATTATCAAAGGCTTTGATGTCATAGCGCCTTTACACGATTTTGCACGCGAATTATCAGTAGGACGAACCAACATCAAATTTGGTTTGAAATAATAATCTACTATAATAATAGCCATTGTGTGTTTATTTGTTTGTATGTATGTTTCATTTTTCCGTTCTGTATAGAATATCTTAAAAGATACAACGCTGATTTTTTGCACATAAGTTAAGTAAATTTTTCCGCAGCTATGTGCCGAATTTCAAGACGATAGGATAATATTTTCATTCATAAACTTTAAAATATGCTTTAGCGAATTAAAATATGTACGAATTATATGATTCAGTTCTTCACGGTGAGAATTTCAAATTTAGAACTTTTACAAAAAAAACAAATTTCCAGCTTATAGTCCTCGCCACCAAAGAAGTCCCGCGGAAAAAAATTGAACTAAATTTGACAGCTCGGCCATGTTTTATATTATTATTGATAGCAGAGCTAAGGAGAGCTGTCGTATTTTAATAGAAAAAGACGTTAAAAGTACTGTTTACTATGCCTAAAGTGATAAAAAGTGTGGGCCGAGAAATAATTCTCAAGGTAAAGCAGTTTTGTGAAGCGGAAAATCTATAAAATATATTTATAAATATATCTACAAAGGGTACGATTCGGCCAATGTTACCATTGGAAATACGGAACAGAAGGGTGAATTTGTTTTGAATGAAGTAACAAATCATATCGATGCTCGATATGTTAGTGCCCCTGAAGCGATTTGGCGGCTAAGAGAATATAAAATGCACGATAGGTCTCATGCAATTATTCGACTAGCTATCCATCTTCCGCTCCAACAAATGGTCCGTTTCAGCGATGGAGAAGAGCACGCAGCACTTGCCCGCGCTGCAGAAAATGATACAACACTGACAGCATGGTTTAAGTTGAACATAATTGATGCAAATGCGAGACAATATTTGTACTCTGAGATTCCTAACCATTATGTCTTTTCAAAAGGGAAATGGAGTGCAAGGAAGAAGACCAGCGGTAATGTGATGTCTCGGATCTATACAGTTAGTCCGAAAGATATGGAGAGATATTGCCTTCGTTTGCTTTTACTGAAAGTAGCTGGAGCAATGAGTTTTGAAAATTTGAAAAGCTTCAATGGTACATTGCAACCGACATTCGTAGAAGCTGCACGGCAAAGAAATCTCTTAGCAGATGACCAAGAATGGGAACGCCTTTTAGATGAAGCTTCAATTTTTGAAATGCCTCGACAGTTGAGACAAATATTTGCTTTTATTTGTGTCTTTTGCAATCCAACCAATGCATCAGGTTTGTGGGATACATTTTCCAATATGTTGTGCGAAGATTATCTGATATATATGAGCGAGTTGAATGCAAAGAATAAAGCTCTGCATGACATACAGGACATTCTACTGTCACATGGCCTTCAGTTGGCATCATTTAGTTTACCAAACCCAGGATCAATTCCAGAACAAGCCATCGACTACATGGACATTCAAGCGGAAGCAGATCAAGCGACAATCAAAATTAAAACACTCAATTTACTTCAAAAACGAGCTTTTGATCTTATTCGTGATGCACTTGAAAATCCGGAATCGTCAAGTCGTTGCTTTTATCTCGATGGACCTGGTGGATCTGGCAAAACATATTTGTATAACACGCTGATGGCATACGTACGAGGAAAAGGAGAAATTGTTCTACCGCATGCGACAACAGGTATTGCTGCTCTTCTACTCAAAGGAGGCCGCACTGTCCATAGTGGATTCAAGCTGCCGATTCCGATATTAGAGAATTCAACATCCCATATGCGCATGGCGTCAGAAGAAGCTGTATCTTTACGTGAAGCAAAGCTAATTATTATCGATGAAGCAACCATGATGTCTTGCCATATGCTCCAATGCATAGATGTTTTATTTCGAGAAATACAAAAGAACAATATTAAATTTGGGGGAAAAGTGATGTTGTTGGGTGGTGATTTTAGACAGACATTACCAGTGGTTGTGAAAGGGTCAAGAACTCATATAATCGAAGCATGTCTTAAATCAAGCTTACTTTGGAGTGACTTTTTGAAATTAAAATTGAGTGTAAATATGCGATCAGAAGGACAAGACGTGTTCAATCAGTGGTTAATCGACATTGGAGAAGGCAAAACGCAACCAATAACTGATTTGCCAAGGGGTTATATCGAAATTCCTTCTCACATGGTTTGTGAAGATTCCATTATTAGAGCCATTTATGGGAATGCAATTATTGCCAGTGATGAACTAGCCGATAAAGTGATTTTAACCACCAAAAACAAAATATGTTTAGAGTTGAATCATCAAATTCTGTGCCTGCTGCCGGGAACTGATAAAATATACTATAGTGCAGATTCAGTGGTATCAGAAGATGACACCGATTTTACTTTTACAACGGAATTTTTAAATTCCCAAACTCCTTCGGGAATGCCCCCACACAAACTAATCCTCAAAGTAGGCGCCATTGTTATGCTCCTCCGTAACATGCAGCCAAAGCGAGGACTGTGTAATGGGACCCGTATGATTGTTAAAGTGCTGCATCACAATTTCATCGATGTGGAGGTGTTGACTGGAACAAATAAAGGAGACCGAGTTTTTATTCCAAGGATTGAAATTGCCCCCAGTGAGACCGGTTTGCCATTTATATTAAAACGCCGGCAATTTCCCGTCATATTAGCGTTTGCAATGACAATTAATAAATCGCAAGGGCAAAGTTTCAATTCAGTCGGCATTTATTTGGATGAACCAGTATTTGCACATGGACAGTTATATGTGGCATTCTCAAGATGTTCCAATAAAGACAATATTAAAGTGTTCGTGAAAGAAAGTCACCAGCAAGGCAAACTCTTTCAAGACAATAGAATTTTCACAAAAAACATTGTATACAAGACAGTCCTATAATAAAAAATTGGTATGTACCACTCATTTGTGATGGCTCATAGAATGGCATTGCTTTCGAAATTAATATCCACTTATTCAAAATATATGTGTACAAAATGAAAGAAAATATATTCATATAATTGTCAGCCAAACATATGTTCAAACACTATTACATCGTTCATCGAATACGTCATTTTATGACGGGCTACATTTCTAGTAAATAATATAAAAAGCGATGAAGTAACCAAAATTATATATTATTAAATATAAAAAAAAGAAAAACTTCAGAAAATGGTGTCAAGAATTGACTATTGTTATTAGAAGAGAAGCACTGTCTTATTTAATGTTTAAATTAATTTATTATGATTTAGAACCTGTTTAGATAATTTCTGAAACAAATTGTAATGTTGTAGTGTAAAATTAGATAATTATAATTAAAATTTCAGAAGATTTCTGGCTGGAAAACTTTCAAGGCTATATTCAAGGCCTCGTTTTCAAAAGCTCAATCAATACACACTCAGCCTGACCAGAGCATGAACGGAGCTGAAGGAAATACTGAAAAACATCATTTCTCCCTTCAGGTCTCAAGGACTTGAGCGATACCCGTCGCTCAGCCGATCCTTCCTCAACAAACAAAGCCCACTGATACTACCGCATAAAAACTGGAAGGTCGACGCAAATAAATGTTAAAGGATGATCAGATATACTAACCGCACTAGAATTGAACAAAATTATTATATAACATGACAAAAGTAAGACCAAGTGGTTTACAGGACAATTGAAATTTATCTCAGAGACAATGCTTTACAAAGAATTTTTTTTTTTAAATATATATATATATATATATCGATCAATATAAAATCGTTCGCAAGTTTCAGCGGGTCTCAGTCGGACCGTTCTTTAAACAATATTTCGAGCACAAAGTGAGTTACATCCTAGCCCGAGGCTATCTAACTCTATCAATATCGCTGTAGGTACGGTGTATTGAGCGAATTGTGAAAATCTAAAATTCGATTTTCCGTCATCCCCGTCCGCTCGCAAAGTTAATTCTTTCAAGTTTACCGGGGGAAGTTTTCAGGAGAGACCGCCACGGGCCGGTTGGACCCTCCACTCACGGCTCTTTGTGTGCCCAGAACTTCTCTCCTCTAATGAAATCTATAGTATTCTTTGCCGGTACTTATAGGGAGATTTCGATACACGTCAGAAGGCCGCGGATAGTCGGATACATACACGTAGAATGTTTGTCGAACGTAGCACGTAACAAAGTAAACTCGCGCTATCAGTACATTGTAGTTCAGAATCTGAACATTGATGAAGTATTGATCTTATATAATTCAAATTGGTGTTTAGCAGTTTGTTTGATGGGGTTTCGATAAACGTCAAATGAACACCGAACAACATATTGTTGTGTTGAATGCTTGTTACAAATGTCGCGTGTCCGGTGACGTGCGTCCCCTTCAAGAGTGTCCAGCAAACGTAATAAACATTAAGAGCGACGCTGTTTCTAAAAAAAACTATACATTAGGAGTGTAAATGTAAAATGTACAGTAGTAGTTGGGAAATAAATTCACGGCACAAAAAAGCGTTGTATTTTTATACAAAACAAGTGACCAAGAATTCATTACTATAACAAAATGTGCGAAACTCTTTCAATTACTTAAAGTATTTTACATTTTTTTTAATAATAAGAAGTATATTTTGGAGCCTAATACGTTTTTAATTACAGTTTTTTTTTCAGAATTTATCGTGAAACATGCAGGAGAAATGAAACTGTAAGCATTAAAAACAAAATAAATCATTTTTTATAGAAACGTATTACAACCGTATTTACTACATACATATACATGTTTTTAATAGATTTACTGTCAATCTGAAACAAAAGCTATTTACACGTTTTTCCCATTGTTTTCAGGAAAGCAGGGTCGAAAAATATTTGAAGATACACGTGTGCTCTGGCCACTGACTTCATGTCGACTGAGGCTGAAACAGCGAGTATTTATTGCTTAACATTAATATACAGATATAAAGATATCTCAAACAAATACTAGGCGGCAGCTGTTTCACACAGTAATTTCGTTTTTCAAGATAAGGCCTTGATCATTTGACGCGACTACTGGTAGTACATTCACATTTTTCTTAATTGATATCAACGTGACGTTTATATTGCTATAATTTAACAGCTGAATTTGATCACGCAGTAACGTTAAACTCAAATCAAACAGAAAATTTTAACTTAGTAATGAGCATATCAACTTAGTTGCTTAACAGCTAGCCCGGCGTATTTAACTTCATTATCAATCTAAACAATATATTTACGCAAAGATTTAATATATATTGTATTAACTGCTGAAATTCCAACTTCACTTAAGTTCGCAGAAAATAAGAGCGCTATTATTATTTTTTCAATTTTAGAGACATTTATTTTGACTGTATATATATTAGGAATCCCAGAAAAAGAAATCTCAATATTTGTTTTCTAGAAATAGCATCTCTCACTGAAGATGTCATGTTTACATGAAATAAATATATACAGGCTTTCGACGACATTCAAAGAATGAGACTTATTTAAAACCATTGCATGCTTATGATATTATTCGTTCAAAGCCATTATTAAATTTTATTGAAATTTGTAGCAAAATTAAACATCACCAAAGCGTAGTACTAAAAAGTACTTGTTTCTGATATATTTATATTAAGACAAAATTATTATGCGTTTATAAATATTACACGTACGTGTATTTAATACGTTTGAAAAATATAAAAGAAATCGAGACCATAGTATTTTCGAATTTAACTTTGTAATAATAAATAATAAGCACTTAGATTACGATAGTGTTAACTTGCAAGCGAGAGTTTTGTCAGTCCTTCAAAACTATGAAATGACAAAAACGCTCAAAATATATCATTATTTTCTGATTATTTATTTAATAGAATTTTTTAAATTTTTATTTGTATGATGTAAAAATATTAATTGCTAACAAATTATCTATTTATATAATGTTTCAAACATAGGCTAAAAATAATGAGAGTACCCAGCACACCGGCCTAAATCACATTCATCGAGAGCGGTAGCGCTAAATCCAGCCGAGCAACCTTGAATAAATTAACTGGCAGCCAGTGGCGTGCGTCAGTGCAGAGTATAGGCAGCTACATCGACGAGAAACATTCTAACAGACGCCTGCAGGATGGTTCCGAGAGGGTCTCTGAAGAAACCGCCTCCGAGCACGTATCATCTCGGCTAAAAAATGCATCACATACATCACTTTGAATAGAAAATAACTCTTGGCTGCACGAAAACAGGTGGCTTGAAAAAAACGAGTTTGAGCAAAACTTAATGTTTATCACTAAAGTTATATTGATTAGTAAAAAAATAATTACGCATTAGTTTTTTTAATGATAACAAAATACTTTACGTGGCTTCAAATGCATTTTGCACGTGGAGAAAGCTTATTGCCCCTGTAAAGGTATGGTCAATAATTTGACATCAACTTAAAAAAAAAATTAAAACATCACCAATGCTTTCAATGTACAGGGGACGAAAATAATTCGGAACAGGCAATATTAAATTTATACATATTTAATTGGCATAATAAGTACGTTGTTTCACTTATAGGATATGATTGTTAAAAATTCTTGCCAAGTATCTAGTGATTCGTTGGTATAATTGGTAATACACCGGCCATGTAAGCTTGGGGATGTGGGTTCGAATCCCACACAAATCACGATGATATTTTTCTAATAGTTTCTTTAATCACTTTTCAATATTTAAAAAAATGTACTTGATCATTATCAATCAATAAAAAACCTGTATAGGCAAATCTTTTTCCTGTGAGACGGTCTTCACAAAAATCAATAATATATATATATATAGCATTGAGTTTTTTTTATTAATTTTTGTGCTTGTAAATAAGATTGATTGTACAATAACGACTTTCAATTTACTTTCAGGTGCATCTAATTCTAATACCTGGAACAGAAAATACCAACTGAACCGCTTGCGTAAGTAGACCTTAATGAACTGACTTGATTCTGATATCATGTCTCATTCCAGCAACCAAAAAAAAAACACACACACACACACAAGTGCGTTGCAAAACTACAAAATGGCGTGCAAAAAACCATAAGCGCTGTCACGCCGACCCACCAAGACTGAAATTTCGCCATGCCGTGCATGACTCCAGAGCGCAGGGACGGCGCAAAACGGTTTCTCGTTACACAAAAGAAACCGTGTCGCTATCCGTGTCCTAATTTTATTGCCAAGCGGCGCGTTTAACTGGTGCAATAACGGCCGCCTAACCGCGAATTAATGGCGCAATAATCTCCCACGTCGTGATTCACGGCGCCATTTTATTTTCAGGAGAAGAGGGAGCTCGTGGTCGGCCGCGCATATCATTAGCTTCCCTTAATACACGTGTGCAGCTCCGCTAGCGAGAATGCACGTGGACTGCTCATTATTAACAAATCACAAGTATAAAATAAAAAAAACTTTCAAGCAGCCTACAGCCTACACATGCTGAAACACAATCAACAACCAAACAATAAGTAGCGTCTTTATATACTGGGTATTTTTTTTATACAAGTGTCTACGTAAAAAACGCAAAATATGACGCTGTAGCTTAATGACTATTCGTTTATCAGTTGTGGAAACTTAAAATGAACATAATTTTAACCGTACACACTTAGTGAGTTTACCGTATTTTTTTTTTATAACATTCAAAATACTCGTATTTCTTAATAAAAGTACGCACACAATTTTTTACTTCTTATAAAAAAATATATATACTTAAATATAAAATTGAAGAGGATTTTAAACATCCCCCTTCCCCCGTCTATTGAAACTTTTCGCGAATCGCCGTAGATCTACCAGATTTCCGGAACTTTTTCAAGCCCGTGAGAAGTTTCGAATAAGAACTCATAACTCATTTTGGGACAGTATTTGCCATTCAATATTGTATGCAGAAACAGAGACGGGTGCGTATTTGTACATCGCGATAAAGCCTATTTCAGGAATACAAAAAAAAATTGGCAGAAGGGGCATTCTACTCAGGCAATTCTTTTCACCAATATCTTCTTCTCCTCGGAAAAAATTAGTGACCATTTCAATGCCCATATGTTTGTCCTGAGCCAATCGTACTAATTCGAATACTCTCGACTTCCAGCCACTGGCATAAATTCTGCATCCACGTTAGTTTTCTCCTGTCAATGTTTCTAATTTTTTTAATTGATTTTTCCTTGAACAATCCGCTGTAGTACGTTATAAAATAGCCAAAATAGGATACCTTTCGTTAAACTATTATAACAACTACAAATTAAACTATTATACTATATAAAGACATCATCAGACTGACAAGACTAATTGTACTTGTTTTTAACAAAACAACATAAATTTTAAATTTAAATTTACAACTAAATACTTCAAACCACTATTTAACATAAAAGGACCCTTTACAAAGCAATTACTAGGAATAATCTCGTGTAAATCTGATACCATTTGGTCGTGAAAAACTGCTACACGACCTTTGAAATTAATAATAACTTTGTTTTGAATAAATAAAACTACTGGCAAAAAGTAATAGACCCTAAAAAGGACTAAAAAATTACTTTATCAGCAGACACTAAAAATCCTTGTTATAAACCTACGTTCAGCTAACCCTAACGTATTTAAATACAACATTTTCATAAAACGTTTTCATTTAAAAAAAAAGAGGTTTATTTATATAATATATTATAATTACCAACTTCGTGTTAAAAAATTAGGTCCATAACTGTTAACATGTTTTGAAATCTCTTAACCTTGTAACCAATCTTCTCATGCCACATGTGTTGTTTACATCATGAAAATAATGTTTTAAATACGAGGGAAACACGAAGTACGTGTTATTATTATTCTAAGTTTTAAAAATATCGTGTTTTTTTATTCACGAACCACAAATTCTTTGTTGGTAATCTATGAAATAAATTTATTTTTAAATACATCGGAGTACCACATTTAAAAAATGCAAACGAGTTAAATATTAGAAGGATCATTTTTTTATATAATCAAAAATATTTAGTTTATATACATCAGTGTGCAGTTTTGAATCATAGCATTCAGATCTATGCATTGCCGTATAATCACGTGTATTGTTCTTGCAATAAAATATTTAAAACGTTAAATACCATTCATTACAAATCATGTGTATATTTATTTGGTGCAATAAATAAATATATAAATATTAACATTTTTTCAAATTTTATTAGTAACATTTCAGTAGATTTATTTATTTAGACAATACATCAAATTCCCTTTGAATTTTTATTAATACTTTATTGCACACTATTGGCTGTTAATTTTTATTTTAACTGAACATATTATTAGCTTTATTGCTTAAAATTGAATTGCTTATAAATTCATATACAATTTCCCAATTTATCGCTCATACATTCTCTACACAGCCTAACAACCGACTTTCGTTTTCGTCACTAATTTTATACGCTACCAAAGTAGGTGCATCTTACACGAGTTTATGCAATAAACACTCAATACGCGCTGCTTGGCTCAAAGTTAATAGTATTTTTTAAAGTTTTACACCAAATATAACCAATAAAAACCGTGCTGTTATGATAATAATGACTTCCGTTTCTATGCAAGACGTTCATAAATAACCATTCGGTAAATTCTCACAAATCGATGACTGTTCCAAACGAATTCCAAATCTAGGTTTTACTTGGTAAATAACGAGAAACTTAAGTACTTTGTTGCATGCTTCGTGTTGCGGAAATATGCAAAATGGGTCATGAAGCATTTTAAATATATTATTGATACTTGTTTCACGGAATTGAAAATTTGAATTCGCAGATATCATTGTGATTATTTTAAGTACTCTGAAACTTGACATTGCTGCCAATAAAGTCAAAATTTCAATTTTGAAAATTCATAATTGAGTCACGATATTGTAATTTTGGCTAGAAGTTAATATTTGATAATTTTATTGAATTTCCGTGCTTAGTTATCGGTATGTACAACCTAACTGACACAAACTTATGCTGGACAGACTGCATTCTCCACAGTATTTTACAGCTTTTTAGGAATAAGAATTTTCAGATTTGGCTATCTTGGGCAGATTACCCTTTTTGAAACCCTTAGTGAAAATATTTTTAACTAGTTTTGTTTTACAATGAATAGATATATGACAAAAAAACCTAAATTGTCGGTTTTGGTGAGAGTATTTATACAAAAAAAACTGCATATTTTTACTGAACATATAGAAACTTAATCGAAATTTTAAAAACACAAACTCTACTTTTACCACAAAAACTATGTATGTTGTGTTTGTTTCTCCGACGATTTGCATCTTGTGTGTTTTTATCTAAAATAAGCACACAATCACAACGAGAAATCAGCGCAATTTAAATAAAAGTTTCTCCTAATTAAACAACTGCATCGCTCGGGCGGCGGAAGCAGGTCAACTCTGCAAAAATCATCAGCGGCTGCTCATCGCAACGCGCTAATGATGGAGCAACGCCCCTCCTGAAGCGAGGACTAACGATTTCCGTTATTAAAAAATCAATAATTCATTCAAAACGGCGCATTTGAATAAATGATCTAACTAAAAATACTGTCACATCCCCATTGATTTTTAAAAAAAATATATTTAGACGAGTTCGGATAATCGAATATTTTGATTTTTTTCCCCAGAACTATCAAAAGAGTATTTATACAACATCAGATAAAAAAACAAATTATTTCTAGAAATTTCCCTACCTGCCGAAATATTCAGTTTCTCAAAAATAAAAATACAAAAAAATGTATTAATATATATTTTTTTTATTCAGATTTATTCGATTGCGCACATCACTATTGACGACCTGCATTTGTGAGTACAAGTATTGTTATATGGCACAATCGCTGACCAACGCCTAGTAGTGATGTCACGCTTCGGTAACAATAACACTGTGCGGGAGCAGCCCATACAGCGCCGCAAACATGAGAACTTATTCATTCGCTCGACGGGCCGGGCCTGCGAGAACAGGCCTCGTGTCTCCATTACTGATGCTGCTATTCATAGCACTGATTCGAATAAAGCGACAGGTATTTCAGAATCAATATATTTGTATATACTCATAAATAAACCTAACCTCACCAGAATTTACCATGGCTTTTTAAATTTCACGATCAGGTCAAGTTATTTCAAACCACTTGTATATAATCTTGTTGAGGGGCAAGGCATTTGAATGGTGAAGATCCATTATTATAATTATAATTATAAAAAGTAATTTTGTATTTTAGTCATGCATCTGATGATGACCCGGTCATTGAGTCGAAACTAGTTATGCAAGTAATTTCAATAAACTCAAAAGTGAAGACAAAAATACAAAGTTACTTTTTATAATTATAATTACACTTGTATATAAATAAAAAGTAAAACTTAAATGTACACATAAGTTCAAATATTGAGTTGACAAAAGGATGAGTTTGCAAAATGCTGTTGAGTCAACAATATAATTTTATTTAAGTTTACATTAAGTTCTCAGCTTTAATTTGTAGTTTTATTAACACAATAAATGTGATTGTATGATTTATTATTTGCCACAATCGAGCGTTTTAAGTGTGTATTTTAATAATCAAATTATACGAAAAAAATATATATGGTGAATGAATAAATAAATCTCAACAAATGTTACTTAAAATAACAATATATTTAATGAACTAGAGGCAGTCACTTTATAATATTCGTTATATAAGGTATGCGTTTTTTAAATACACATTATTTGTACAACTTATTTATGCATTTTAACATTTTTAAAAACACTTTAAAAAAAGTTTGACCCCATTGTAGATGTCATAAACCAAACCCAAATATACCTTATTTTTACTAAAAAGTGTTTTTTGAAATGCGTTTTTTAAGCTATTTTACAGTAAAACGTTCAAAATACTCATCCCCAAAGCTAATAAGAAAACATTGTAAAATTTTAAGAACAATATTTTAATTCCGATTTTCTTATTCCACTTGCTTTTAGATAGTAAGTAATATATATCTGGGCCAAGCAGCTCTGCCTTCCAGCAGACCATTGATTTTTTACTCTTAAAGCAAACAATGACTGGTAGAATTATTTGGCTTTCATTTCTGACACAAGAGAGCTATATTTCATTCTATATCGAAGAAAATTCCCTGGTTTTAGATACGGAGACTCTTTGTGTGACCAGTATAACAATATCTTCATATTTATGTAGACTTGAGTAGCCCTACAATTCACGATCAAGTATTTCAAACAACGAAAATAATATTTGTGGGGAAATTAAAGACCCACAATTGGGTCTTGGTACTTGGATAGTAAAATATTACAGATAATAAAATAAAAACAATTCTTGCAAATCGTATAAACAGAGTGGGACTCAAATATATAACACACAAAGGTAATTTAGTAATTAAGATATGAAATGTGTAAATGTGTATAATAATACATAACATTTTTACGTTTTAATACACGATTGGTATTTTTTTCGCATTAACCTATCAATGTAGCTTAGTTCTCTTGCGAAAGCAGCCTTTACAAAAGAATCCCAGGTCAGATTCCCAGTGGGCGACAGAACGATTGGTTATTTCGGGAATTCTTCCCGTTTGAATAAAAAGACAACCATTTCCGAGAATAAATTCAATTTTTTTTTAATACCTGTAAAAATATATGAAAGTTTTTTTTAGAACATAAAACGACCTATTTTAAGCACACCGCTGTTATGGTAATCTTATCTGAATGCTGTCAAGAAAAAAATGTCGGTTTTTTTAAAATGAATTTAAAAACCAAAGCTGATTTTAGTAAGTGATTATCTGTGCGAATATACAAATTCAAAAATTTTATTTAATATTTTTTATTTGATGTACTATGAATTTACATTGCGTTATCACATCTGTATTGCCATTATCTTGCGTTTCTATAGCTCTTTTTTTGGGCTTCCACAAAGCTTATATATATTATGGGGATTTCTTTTAATTTCAACCGTTCATATTTCATTTTATTAATTTTATTTGTCTCAATAAATGTCTGATACGACATATGACTCTGACTGGTTCAAAACGTATCTGTAAGAACACACGTGTGATTCATTGACTTTCTGCAAAGCAATCAAAGTATTTATTCGTTCTCTAAAAATGTTTTGCCTTGCACGACACGTGTCTGAGACGACATATGTTTGCGTCCACGATATTGCATCTCTTCTTTCATTGCTTTTGAAGCGATCTACGTATATATTTATCATTTTCTACATAGACGATATTTTCACACGTGTCGATAATGACCACCCACAAAACTGAAAATCACTCAAAATGTAATGTCTGGCACGACACATATATGTCTGACACGGCATATGATTGTGTCTCGCACAATGCGGCCCTGCTCCATTTGCCGTCGGCGTAGCGACCTGCGTTTACATTTGTCCTCTGAACAAAGGCGTAATTTCCGCGCCCGTCAACAATGACCGCCCGCAGGACGGAGAGTACACTCAAAATGCAAAATAAAGCATATTATTTCTACAACTCGGCGCGTAAAAAAACATCTCCGCGCACAAAACACTAATAATAGTTGCCGGAACAACGCCAGGGGCGGACCGAGAAAACATCAAGTGGGGGAATTACCGAACAATGCCGGGGAAGCGGGGGGCCTGAATATTCAACAGGGGAGCCTGGGGTGGAAACGATCGAAGATAAAAAATAAGTACGAATAAAAAAAATCCCGCCTGGATGTCACGTCTTGCCGAGCGCCGTTTTCCCTTAATCGCTTCCATTTAATTTATCCGAGCGCGCACATTGATATCGGGAATTTTTGTCCCCCGTGTAATTATGTTGTTGTTTTTTTGATTTTGCTTCCCCTCTATTAGCCCACTTCCCCGTTCTTGATGTCTGTATTTCATAGGAATAAAATATTTATTTCCATTTCAACTTTTTTCGTTTCAAAAACTGAGAGCCTCTCTGGTGTTTTGAGGGGGGCGACGTGAAAAAGTTACCGCGCGACATTTTCTCGAATTCACAAGAACACACCAAATCGTTCAATACATTTTCGTTTTCAATTATTAGAAACTAATTATCAAAGTAAATAAAAATGTATGTCACAAATCAACAACATGCCGCGTGGGGTAATTTTATATCTTTAGCTAATCGTGTTTGTTTGTTAGTTAAATAAAGAATATTACAAAATAAACAAGTTCATCGAGAATAATACAATAAACGTAGTGATTCTGAAAATATTAACCAAGTTTATAAAAAAAAGAACATTACTCCCCCTAATATATTTATTGAGAAAAGATATTTTTATTTCCATTTGAAGTATTTTATGCGTTCATTGGTTTTGTTTTTCGGATAATCTTATTATTAGAGCACACAGATAAATATAAATTTTTATTTTGGTTTTTACCCGACGCACCTACTCCATTTCTTTCACTTTATTTGATACCGATATTTATAGATTTACGAACCCATTAGTTTCTACGTTATTTTTATCTAAGTTTTTGTTTGTTTTCGTTAATTTTATTTAGGACCTCTTTTCGATTCTATACCACGATCTATTCTTTTATAAGATATTATGAAATTCTCAATTTTAAGAAATACATAACCTTTTATGTTACTTTTTACTACGGGCATGCAATTTAGTAAATAGAAATTACTCTCTTCTTTTGTTAAATCGAGAGAGGCTTCTCGAGAGCAATGAGCGAGAATTCTTGAGGCAAAATCAAAGTATCTTTTTCCACAGATTAGTTACTAACAAAATAAAGGTCACATCTAACAAGGTAAGATGGTGATTACCGGGCAATCTGAAACCCAAATGCCAAAGTCATAAGAAATTCGGTAATGTCTGAGGGTCTAGAAGGAAGATAGAAGATTTTTTCAGCTTATTAAAAAGTCATCAGCCCTGAGTGCGCCATTAAGTGTCACAATATTTTGAACAGGAACGATTATATTTTACGAACAACACTTTGCAGTTCATCACTCTTAATTTCTGTAATAAATTAGTGATAACGACGAAAATCGAAAAAAAATGTTTACCTTCTAAACTAAGCTTGTTTTTAAAAATACCATTCTTTGTTAGAGAAAAACTTGCGCAATCGTTAGTGCAGGCTTTGTTAGGTTATTGTTATTTTATAATTTATGCTTTCTTAGGTGTTTAGCTGCTTGAAGTTTTCAATTATTCTACGTATTAGCTCCAATAATCTCAATACCCAATTAACAAAATCACCAAGTACTTCGTTGAATGTGTAGAGCAATGGAGTATAACTACATATTTTTAAATAAAATTTTAATCCGTTGAAGCCTTAGTGAAATTATTTTTATATAGTACTGTATTTCATTCTTCGCGGTTAAAACCGATATAGCAGAATTATACAGTTTCAGATAATATTTCTAAAAAAAATCATCAAAAGTGCATTTATGGAGACTTACACTGACACAATAGAATAAGACCCACTCAGCCCGAAGAACTAGCACTATAAAGGTGTGTTCGGTTTAGAAAAGAAAGGTGTGGTTAGACCGCAGCTAGCACATACAAATTGATATACCTATACCCGAGTCTAGTTAAATTGATTTCGAACCGAACAATAGACATCCGAGACATGAGAAGACATACTATATGCCTACTTAGAATGAAAGGGAGAATTCCAAAACACGTCTACTCTGTTCAAAGTCTATAAAAATATAGATAAACAAGTGACTTTATAATAGAAGTGATGTTAGTAATGGTCTAGATTTTGTTGACATAAAAAAGTCTAAAATACTTCGTCAGATTGCAAAAGACCCTCTGGAAATATTTCACAATTTCAGGCCAAATGCATAAAAAGTGTAAATATTATATTTTCAACCAACTACAGTTTAAAATTATTTTTTTTTAAAAATAAACATTTAAAAAATGGCCACATTCGCTAGATTTCTCTTCATTATGCCATTAAAATGGTCATTTTCATTTACAAAAATACCCTAACCGGGTTCAGCAACTCGTGTACTAGAATATGTAAATTGAACATTATGTTTTTTTGCAATGCTTTTACAATTTATATATGAGTGAACATGAATGTACAGTAACTCCAGCACTATTATGCAGTTCGTTTTAATATAATAATAAATCTTTTAGAAGATTTATCAAAACTCCAAATTAAAAAATCCTATCAACTGTTGTTAGTTCTAAAACTTTATTTAATATAAAAATAATGTACTTAAAAATGATTTTAACAGTTATCTAATAGAACTTTTTTTTTATTAAAAAAAATTGAATAACCACATAAAAATCCACAAACCGCACATAGACCTATATGGAGCATGAAAATGTGACATTTTTAATGCAGTCAATCCGAACAATAGTCAATGTTTAAGCTTGTATTTGCTTCAACGGTAAAGCAAAGGTACATACAACAATATGACGTTATCGTTAATAAAACATGGGTAAGCGCAACAGATAAAATATTTTTTTTATTGGAAATGTTTCTTAGCATTCTCCATTTAGTACCAATTTAACGAGGAAACGGAATAGGTCAGAACGCCTATGACGCAATAGAAAACATTCATAGCACTTTCCAAACATATTACGTATAAAATGTAATGGTTACATTAAAAGCGAAGTCCTTCAGTTGCATTATGATAAAAGTGATTGGTAGGCAATGGTGTTTGACCAACACAAGCAACAAAATAATGCCAGCCATAAAATAGATTTTTGGTAGTTCAAATAAACCAAGAACACTACATACATAACATTAGTGATTTTTTTCTGTACAGTAAATAATTTATGTAATTTATTACGGCACCAAATTTAAAGCATTAGTAGAACTTCTTAATTTCACTGAATTAATAATGTTTAATCGCATAGTAAATATCATTTAAAAAAAATTAACGATCTCAAAGCATATTTTCTAAACTAATATTCAGAAACAAGCAAAGCTTCAGCACTCTACAAACCAAAACACTAGTTTCATGGTCGAGCTAAGAAAAAGCACTTGCCTAACTTTTCGGGTTGTTTTCAGCGAAGGCATTTGTCATTCCATTGTTCACCCGACACAATGACTTATATTTCGATACAAACAGGTTGATTCCAAACTTGCTACTGACCAAAAACATTAAAAATACTTTTAAGTCTTTAATTAACTCGAAAAATGAACTCGTCGAATTTCTAAATCCTTTAAACTTTTGATCACTGTAGTTGAACAAGTATGGCGTATCGTAAGTATAAAAAAATATTTGCGCCGTTGTTCCCTTACATGCCAACACGATCACGTCACAATCTCTTAGAATACCCGGCGACTAGCGTTGAGTATTAAAACAAAACACAACGAACTTAATTTGAGCGTGTTAGGGTAAACACAAATTCAATTGGTTTAAGGAATATGCTGATTTTTTATTTTATCTTTACACCTCTTAGGTTTTCTTTTGTAATCTAATCACGAATAAAAATACCGTGTTGAGTGATCTGTACCATGTTTGGAATCACCCTGTATACGAGTTGGGACCATTTCTCATTATATCCGCCCTGGGCCGCCTGCCGGGCCCTGCGACCTGCTTTCTTGTATTTATTACTCTTTAATGCTTGCAAAACACCGCCGAGGCTCCCGAACAATAATTCCCGGCCCGAGTCGCGCTGCCGGGGGCGCCGTACCTTCTGATCTTATATTTATCTACTACCGGGAAACTTAAATGAGTGAAAAGTTTCAGTTAGCAAAGAAACCTTTTAACCCAGTTTTTCTTTCTTTGATGCCATATGGTAACTAAAAAGCATAAGATTCTGATAGCTATTACACTATCAGCAAAATCTACTATCATATTTATTTCATATGCATTAAGCTCTCCTAAAACGCAGAACTCTAATAACACAGTTTTTTAATCAACAACGTTCTAGCAATATCAAAAAATCTTTTTTATACCATGAAACTCTAGATAGTCTTCTAAAAAATAACTCTAAGATAATTTTTTCATTTGAATGCGTCCTCAGAACTTTGTGACGGTGGTAGTTTAGTTTGAGATAAATTAGTGTATTGATAAATATATCTTAAATATTTATATCTCATCGAGGTACGGTAGCACATTAAACAAGTCTAATAATTGATTTCATCAATATTTCTTTAAAGTAAGTACTAGAAAGTTGCAATTCAAATGCGGTTCACCATTGGGACTACCTGCATCACCTGTATCCAGTCGCTAACCAACCTTTTGACATTAGAGAGTTCTTGCAATCAAGAACATGGAGCAAAATCTTAATAGCAACAACTCAATTGACACGTAAGTTTAATGATAATAACGATTGAGATTAGAAAAAATAAATTCTTATAAGGCTGTTTATTTTTGTGATTTTCGTGATATTTATTCAGGACATAAGAGTTAACAACAATAACTAATTTTCAGTCCACGTAGAATATTTACGGAAATCGGCATTTTTTTCTGCATTTAGCTTTTCATTTTTGCTTGATTCAACCTGGATAAAAAAAGATAAGGATGCAATTACATGATTTGATCGTCGCAGTGTTCAAACACGAAATTTGTCGGGGATCTTTCCTTTAGAACTGCACTCACAGGAGTTCCTTCAGGAGTCGTCGATCGCGTCTGGGCCCATACGTTCCCGACAAAACGCAGATATCATCCGATTTTTCCCGTATTTGTTTAGGAGACTGTCGCGAGAGGCGCGGGGCCCCGGACTACACTTTGAGGACCGCTGGGCCTGGCCACAAAGAGATTCCTACCCTTTGTACTAATGACCCGTATCTCTCGGTATGGCCTCAGTAATCAGCCTACTTTCCTTGCAAAAAGTCCTTTTTTTCAGGCCTTGTTTAGCCTTTTTTAGTCCGCTTCGCCCCTTTTTTTATTTACATTACATTAGCAATATCCTTTCTTCGTCTTTCAGCGGGACGTGATCTGAATTAGTAGTGTTGCGATTTTAATGTAAATATACTCGGGTACTTCACTAGCAAAGGCCTCTTTATTTTAACTAACCACTTCATATAGAATCAAGGCTTTTTTTATTAAGTTACCAGATGAGCAAACGACGCCTTTTTTTAATGAACATCCAATCCCGGACTTACACTGTAGACATAATGTAATAAGAATTTAAAACTGCCGCTCACCGAAAAAATAAAAAAAGCTATTTTTTAACATAATGAAATTCGAAATTCTTCAATTCGCATACAATGATCCCGTTTAATTGAATAGCCAACTAGCATCCAGTTATTTTATAAATTTAAAACACAATTTAATTAGTAATTATTAAAAAATCATAGTTTTATATATTTTTTAAATACTAAAAAATTCAACGAAAAATATCGAACCGGATAAGACATTTATAATACATTCCATACATATTTCTTGCTATTATTATTTAAAGAAGTGTTTATATGTATAACTGGCTTTCACACATCATATTTTTATCACAAATGAGCTTCATTTTCAAGGTCTAGAATTAAATAAATAATTTATCATTCATTTACTGTATTTATTAGAATCAAATTACTGATAAATGAATTTTCTGAATGAAAGAAATATGATGGCTCTGTAATAATTACGTGGAACCTTTCTACCCCGCGCCCCTTCACGTCGGAAAAAGCCATTAATGTACCTTACACGTACAATACCATAAGTCTGGTTGTTTTATAAAAGCTAGCGTTGGGTGAAGTAAATATTATCTCAACTGTTGTAAGCAGAGATGTAAGTGAATTTATTCAGACAAAAGGGCCTAAGAATATAACATTTTATAATCGATTCACATATGACACGACCTAAAATATTTTCGATAGCTTTGAAGATGTGGGATCGAATTTTACCAGTTTACTGAAAAAGACTTTTCCTGTCGTTTCTTGTGTAAACCGATAACCCAGCATGTTATGCACACAATAAACATATAAAGACGGTTTTAAAAAAATGTTTCTTACAAATCTTTGGTGAAATAAAAAAATCACTGTTTTAAAGACTTCATTAAGTAATCATTATAAAAATCGTTTATTCTGCCTTATAAACTGTAAACTCCAAGTATTAAAACTTTTCGCATAAACATATCACAAAATGAACCATCCACTGGCTGCAAGGGACCATTTCATTTTTCTCAGTTTTTCCCTCATAAAGCCGGAAGTGGCCGGATTTAAACCGGCGCTTCGGCTGGCCGAGGAGCAACTTCATTTACCGCCGAACTTCCCCCGCCCAGCGCGCGCCAAATCTGGGCCTGAAGATGCCATCTACGGGTGAAACTTATCCTACGCCGGGGCCCAACACTCTCCGGCTATTTACCGCTCCCGTGCAGAGGTATTAGGAAATAACGAGAGCTCCTGACGCGAGCAGCTAAATGAACGGGCGCCTTTAATGTATCTTATTATATATGTCTTCTGAGAAAACGATACACTCATAAATAAACAATTTTTTTAGGTAAACCCCACACAAATCACGATGATATTTTTCTACGAGTTTATTGAAAAAATGTACCTAATCATTATCGTAATTTATCCATTTCACAAAGTTATTAATCCAAGCAATAGTAATCATATTGTGAATTCTAGCTTATACTGTAAAGAATTTCGAGCAGTCTTTTATGATAAAAACAAGTAACAATATTACGAAACAACCAAAGAATGTATATTTATTAAAAATTCGAATAAAATAAGATGTAAATGCCTAAAAATAAGTAAGAGGATTTAATAACTAGCTAATCATTTTTTTTATACGATTCTTATTCCTCTACGTTTTGCTCTAAAAAGGTTCAACCTTGATGTTAAAAAAAAAAATTTAAATTAGCTTCCCATACATCAGAAGAAAAATTTGCATTTACATGCATAATTACTTGATGTTTCGACTGAAATAGTTCAGTTCGTATTCAACATTTCAGCAACACATACTTAAAAGAAACTACTTTACACCCTCGTGTGTCTCATCAAGCACGTGTAATCAAATATTTAAAAAAATAAATTTAAAGCGCAGACACGCTCTGGGGTGCTCTACACGGCACATGTAAAAAAATCCGCCTCGAATTTTAAAATCCCTACCGGCCCAGTATTAAAAGACATCATTCCGGCGTTTATATAGCAGTTCCAGCCGCATTTCATCTGACCCTAATAAAAGTGTGTTTTTTTGCTGTAAAAGCGTGTTTATCCACAAAGCGGCGGAAAACTTTTCATATTTTACGTAATTCTGTTTTTTTTTTTTTTTTTTGCGGAGACAAAGCGAGTGCGGCGTACGAACTATGTTTTTTTTTCCGTGGGACCTCGTACGCGGAGAAAATTCGCATAGTAAACGGCTGTAGGGAGGCTGGACCGCTCCCGGAAACCATAGCTTGTTTTTGTTTTGTTGACGCGATATTTTCGTCTTATACAGTGGGAATAAAGCTCTCGTCCTGAATACCTTGTAATAATTCAGAACGTATTTATTACAAAACCTTTATTCTGCTTGTTTTCTACTCATATTGTAATCTTTACAAATGCCTCTACCTAATAAATAAGTGAGAGCCTGCTTATAATGCCCGGAGAAACAAAATACATCCCATACATCATACGACATCACCCGCGGCTCTGCATAACTTCCGTACGCAACGCTAATACTTTTACTGGAAAATTATATATTCTGCTCGTAAAGTGAATGTCTAGCAGATATGCAAAATCTTAGTAAAGTATTTCAACTCCTGCATAAAGCCATTTTGTATTTGAATCTATAATCATTTACAATGTAAATAAAGCGATTCTTTGTGTCGATATCTGTGCATATCTTACAAAATCCAATGTCTTATGTTACAATATTATTTCTTTTCACCGCTCGTAGCCAAGTGGCTTATGTGACTTCTACTGACTTGGGTGACGCAATATTGTGTTTCTTTTTTAAGTCTATTAAGTTACATTGTTTTACATATTCATTAGATAAAAAAAAAACACCTAGCTGGTGCAGGTTTTTATTAATATTACTGTATAAACATGGATATTTCGGAGACGTACTAAACCATACACAGCCTTAACTCCCTCCGAATGCTTACTTGTCATTTTCTTAAGTGGGACAACTTGATATTTTGTACATTCAGTAAATTAACTATACTATATTCAAGTGAAAATAGAGTTAATATTTACAGCCAAATAAATAGAGTACAATGAAAAATTTTCTAATATAAAGTGCTTATAGATTTTAAGGCCAATAATAAAGTAACCTCAATCATCAAGTATCTTTTTAATTCACACTCGTTTATTTAAATGTAGAGTATCGCGAATCAAACCAGACTTAAATCATTTGAACAAATAAATAATTTAAAAAATTAAACCGCTGCTGCAAAATATATTATTTCTCGATAGATTGAATATATGGATTCAGGACTGTGGCAGCACATCAGCTTACGACCTGTTCGTACTAGTGACAAAAAAACAACGTGATTGAAATAATAATGTTCATGTTTTAATTATATAAACATGATCCAATGAAAATATTTAAATGATTTTTTTTTAATTAACCGATGGCAGTTGTTTTAATCAAATGATTAAATATTTATTATTTGGATAGCCTATGATATGAAACGGCCGGATAATTAGATGCTGTATTTAACCATTGACGGTCTCGCCACTTGTGTTTTATTTGTTTATAACTTTAAAAAAACCGTAAGTGCATTGATATATTGCGATTGTTTCTTCAATGACGTTAGTTTAGAAAAAAATATATATCTTGTCTTTTTTTACCTTAAGAACACAGCAACGATTTGTGATGTCATATTTTCCTATGTACATACTAACAAGTATGACCATTAAAACAAAACCAGACTAATTGAATTTACATAATTGTTTAATTTTAAGTATTTTACGTATAATTTAAATGCCTTTGCGAATTCGTAAAGAAATAACGTAATGTGATAATAAATTCATGAACAGTGGCTATATAACCGAGTAAGAAATACATTTAGATGTTATTGTATCCTGTTAGATAAAATATTTAATAAATACAGGTTTTCTATTCCCGCGGTACTTAGATTAAAACGTAGTAACTTTAATATCATAAGCGATAAGTCTTACAAATCTAATATTAGTCGTCCTGGAATAAACTTTTGGAATGGACAAAGTACTTATATTATATATCAACAACAAAAAAAATATTATTTTATGTAATAAAGTATGAGCGGAAGCGTTTATTTTAACCACCCTTTTAATTCAACTTAACCGCAGAGTCATATAACATCATGAATATGTATGGAATGTAATTTGTCAACAATGCTTCTTAAATAGAATTACATATATTCGGTAGCCATCAAGAATTTTGTTATTTTTTTTAATGACAAATATAGTTGATAACTAAACGAGCAGAACAATATATAGTTTATATCAATTCAGTGATATTTTGTCACTCTTTCAAAGTATTTATGCTTTTCAGTTAACACACTAAAGGTGGGGCGGGTTCTAGTACCCGTTTCGCGGACTGCTGTCTAAAAGCGGGGCGCGTATTAATACCTTTTTGAATGTGTTTGCTCTAAAAGCGGCAGAAGGTCATTTTACTCTTTAGGTTTACAGCTCGTAATGTTTGTAATACCTTCTACCGACACTGTCCAGTGATTCTGAACAAAGTGACAATGAAGAAGTGGAGTGGTCAGAGAATGATAATCCTCCAATTATTGAACAATTTTTAGGACAAAGTGGTGTTGTTGTGATGCCAACTAATCCGGAAAGTGTGTATGAAGTAATTCAACTTTTTATAGGAAACGATGTATTTCACACGCGCAATTTCACGCGAATTTCGCCCGCTACGCACATCAGTTTAGTCAATTTGATTACCCGCTTAAAGAGTGTTTTAATCAAAATGAAGTACGTAGATGGTTCCGATGTTCATTTTTTAATATTATAAAATATCCAGGGCCAGGTTTTGCAACTCCACAGCCCGGTGTGGCGTTCTACGAGACGGCTGAAGTATTTCTCACCTGTCCAATATTCTCGAAGCCGTGCTTGCCTGCTATCCGGTCGGCAGCGTCGGCCCCCTCCGGGATGTGAACCGCGAACTCATTGTGGTATATGAGGGAGGGCCTGGCGCAAGGCAGCGAGGGGACAGAACCCGCAGCCAGCAGCACGAAGAGCAGAGTCCCCGCGCCACCGAGCCGCCGCCATTCAGGTCGACACATATCACTGACTACTCAGGGTGATCTTGTGTATCGCTTCGGAATACCAAATCACATGGGCATGAACACACTTGCTTCAGCACACTTGTTTATATCTTCGATATTAAATGATATGAATTTCAAGCTATATGTATACAATACAAAACAAAAAAGGGCTAAATTTATTTATAAATTATTATTTTAATTTTATTTTAAAAACAAAAATTATTTTACCCTTATTTTGAATATACATAATAGATTAACATTACTCAACACTTACACAATTTTTTTGATCTTTAATTTGATTATACGAGTTTTGTTTTCAGGTCGTGGAGGCAGGGGATTTAGCAGGTATACGAATGTTGTCGTTAATTACACGCACAGGTGAGCCCCTGGCGATAGGCGTGACGGAAAGGCGAAGAAGAAACTCAAAGATGGAAGTGAGAAGAGATGACAAAGGAAGAAGAGACGGGAGAGCCGGCGGAGTGGAACCGATCTGCGACACCTGGAACAATAAAAAAACATCCGTTAGAGCCGACAGATCATCGGGTAATTATAGACCTTGCAAATAATACACTTCGCGACTAAACGTGACGAATACTTTAGAGATAAATTGTAGGATAGACATCTCGAGGGCATTCAAGCAGTAGATTTGATATCTGAAAGGTAAAATTGAAAACCCGAATAGCTAGGAGATTAAAGCCTTAGAAAGATGAAAGCGCTTACAGACAAAATGATCGTAGACTCATAGCCATTTACCTATTCATATTTGCTGTTTAAACATGGAGTATTGCAAACAAAGCCAAAAACTCAATTATAAAATATATATTTCTTTGTTGTTGTGTAAAGCAAGCAGTGTTCAAAAAGCAAAAAAAAAAACTTTAATTTTTATAATTTAGTAAAGATATTTAAGAATCAACCTGATGTTATGATGGCTTCCACTACATTTGTATATAAAATACAGGATATTTAAGGACATCATTAAAAATTTTACATTCACATCACAATTTAAAGCTAAAAAAACTATGCGCCCATATATATTTTATCAAACAAATCAGTATTTTAAATCAGAAGCATGAAAAATAGTTCTGCCGAAAAATTTGCGTGCATATAAAATTCGTCAATTCATTACCATTTTCTTTTTTTAATTTTTTATTATTAAATATACTTAATCAGATATAAAATTATTTCATAACCTTACAGATAAACTGAATTAACTGTCTTTGTTTTATAAGTTACAACTAACCAGAAATATAAAGAAAAATTCGTTGCACTCCTTACAAAACGAGAAATTGGATTCGCTGAAAATGTAAATAATCACACAGACGATTCAAATAACAAAAACAAATAATAATTGTACCTTAAAGCTTATAATAATGTATATTTATATTTACAATAGCTGTGTTGTGTACTGCACTTTTACGATGTTCAAAATGTATTGGGATAGCACTAATAGTGTGGTTACCAAAAATAACAAGCAAATATGAATAACTGTTTAAATATACCTGATATTGAGCGAAACGATCCCAAAATTCATTTATATTATTTAAAGCTTGATTTCACAACTCTAAATAATTGAAATAAAATGTATACAAAATAAATATTTTTACCCATAATTAATATTTTCTAACTAGTGGATTGTATGCTTTGAGATATTATTTTATAAGTGCTTAAATATTTAGATCTTTACCTTTATTGTTTTTGTTTTAATAATTCGAATTTGCTCATCCGTTGATAAATTTTTTTAACGAATATGATTTTTGTTGCGTAATTTCGCTAACATTAAATTATACTTCACCTCCACAATTGAACCCAGAAAGCAATTTTGCATTGTTGTGTAGATAAAAAAATTAGTAAAAAAAATATAGTTAGCCAAACGGCTAGAAAATCACTTAATATTTTGGTGACGAGCGCTCTCACTGGTGTCATCAGGCACGTGTATGTATCCGCTTTAATTTTAATTTCAGCACATCATAAATTTAATTTTAAAGATTCAATAAAACTTTATTTACTTTTATAACATTTTATTTCTAATCAAAAAGTTGAACTTAAACCTAACCCAAAATCCGGAAATTCTACGAATTTTTTCTTTGCTGAGAAAAAGAAAACCTTAAACAAAACTATAAAAGCATTCAAGATCAATAAATATATTCCACATAACTCTGTCCGTGCATTTTACATTTGCATTTAAATATTAATATTTAAGTATTCCACCTCGCTAGCAAACACAAAGACAAAAGGATAAAAAAAACCATCACTCAAAACGCTAGAGATTATATTTTTATTAAAATACATAATAATGAATAATATTTATAAAAGTCTGAATTGTATACTATCTAACTTCCGGTTCACGTCCGTGCAATTTACAAGACTTTATTCAAATTTTCTCCTATCTAAAGCTATGATTAATAAGTAGGTAAGGATTGCTTGATGTTTTCACAACATAAATTAGAATTGCTTATTACCCGACGACAGCTGCATATTTATTAATTATTCAAAACACTAATCAAAGTCCTACTTTAATCGCACGGCATAGAAAATAACACGAGACAATCGAAGGTTGAAGCGCGCTCGTGCGCTGGCGAAGTCTTCAGCAGCATATCTTACAATCAACAATACTGTAAGTGAACATTAGATATCTTCGGTGTCTAGTTATGTAATTGATTTTGCTTAAAACGCATATATACCTGTCAAATCCTGCTAAAAAAAATAAATGATTGACCAATAATAAATATAGACTAAAAATAACGTACATCAGTCGCTGCAGAGCATGTAAAACAGCGTGACATCACATAGCATGCATACCAATGTGACGCCATTATTGAAATGAAATATTGACAGTAAAATTTAATAAATCAGTAGTCAAGAATTCACAGTATACAACTTGTAGTAAATAGCTAGGCTTGAAAGGCTGAGAATACACGGTCTATAGTGTACTGGATATTTTCACGGCAAATAAACCGATTTAATTGTTATTCCGCAATAAAATCAGGGTGCGTATAATTATTTACCCGGGGGGGGGGTAGTAAACAGAAAATATTAAAACCATCGGAATAAAGCAGTTATGCGGGGATTCCCATCAAAGATTGATGTTCGGCGGGGGAGGCTGTAATTCGGGAGATCCCCGCGTAGTTTACATGCCTCGAATTAAAACTACGGCCGTATATCTTAATTTAACGGCCGCACTACGCTGATTGGCCGCCGCCGGGAGACATATAAAATAATAATTCACCAGCCGAGCGCAAATGTCCATAAAAATATGAGAAAATTGAGAAATCTGTCTTGTGGCCGGGATCTGGGTCAAGCGTTTAACAAAGCGACGGAGCGAGCTCAAACAACGAGGAAATACAAATAAGAAGCCGCAGCATTAATGTATTGTAACATCCGATCTGAGCAGTCCGCGGCAGATCCACCCCCGCAGGCCTTCCTGCCACCCCCGCGGAGGAAGGGTTGGCCAGAACTAATGCTTCCATAAGGAGGTTACGCTGGCATCACGAAGATTTACTATCGAACCATGAAAAAACTTATTGTTTTTACGACGTTTTTTTTGTTGACGCCTGGGGGTGCGATCTCCCAAAAGTGTGCGACTTAACAGGGAAGCAGACATTAGAGAAGACAAAAAAAGGATAAAGTGTATGGCTTATCTGTTTTCTCTCTTGCTAAGAGGCTGTAAAAGGGATTTTAATCCCTGCTGTTAAAAATTATCACCTTGCTAATGAAGTTTTAAAGTTGTTACATAGATGTCTTTAATCAGAATTAATGTTTTGAAAAAAGCTAGTTTTTCTCATGTCAATATACATAAAATACATTGTTGCATATTGCTTTTTTAACTTTATGATAGAAAACCATTAATCAGCCAACGTAAATAAACAATTCAGTTACTAGATCTACAAAAAGAAATTACTGTGTAAAAATCAATTATTAAAATATTTTTTCAACCATAGTGTAATTATATGCACGAATAAAATAAATCATAAGAATAAATCTAGTATTTAAAAATTAAGTAAAAGTAAATATTTCACACATAAACAGACGAGAAAGATTCATAAATTTTTATGAGCAATGTAAATTGTTTAAATTGATAAAAAATAGCGATTTGATATCACCGGGCGTCATTATGTGTCGGAATTATTTCATCCTGAGATGATTTGTAATCTTTTTGAAGGTCGTTTTTTTAGTGATTATATATTATTAAAACTCACTTAAACCAGTTTTTGCATCAGTATGATACATCATTTGAATTCGGACGAGATTCGTACAAAGTCCTTGGTTTTTTTACATTAGAATCAAACTATATTTAACGAGAAGGTTGTATTTTAAAAACATACTGTGAGTTTTTAGACTCCTTCAACACACCTGGTAAGTTAAAATATACGTTTAGAGTGAACGATCTTTTCACTTAGTGTACAATCCGACGTTTATAATTTATATTTATTCATCTATCCTATTCAGATAGAATAAAACTTGCTGACAGGTTTTATTGGCCAAACATTTCTAAAAACAATCCGTAGTGCTTCATATCTGGAAATTTTACTGCTGTAAAATTAGTATAACTACCATAATAGAAACATACCATAATGCAATTGCACATTTTCTTCTCAGCGCACTTAAGAGTGACTTATTACACACGCCTTAGCATATGGTTTGCATCAGTTGCATTGGCAATAAAATCAACTTTAACAAGCTTACTCGATTATCTTTAAATACTAACAATAGTTATATTACAAGTTATTAAACAAACAAAAAAATTGCTAGGACATGACCTACTTTTATAAAGATAACCTTTTTCATACTGGTTTTATGTATATTAGAAACTATAGCTCAAATAAAAACCCCGAGGTAAATATTAAAAAAACTTGCAATACAATAAATCCAGTTGAGCGAAGAACACCGATTAAACTTTTTGGCTTGTTAGCACTCACAGTTTTGATTGTTGATTATCAACTCAGAACTTGGAGCCTCAAATCACCTTTTAGCCAAACCAATTTTAAATTCGTTTCAAAAGCCAGTTATTTCTCAACAAGTATTAAAATGAAAACAATACTGCTTATTCAGAACACGAATTATAACGAGAAAAACAAAATTATGTACTAAAATGTTGAAATTTTTTACTCAATATTTTCCCAGTAAAATTGGCGTTAATTTGTCGGTATTCATTCAGCGCTAGAATCACGTTGCTTAGTAATTTAAAAGCCTTCGTTTATACAAAATCTCTTCTAGTTAGGGGAAACACTCTAACTCAGATTATTTTGAACGAGGGGTCCATTTACCAGCATACTCTTAGATAATCAGATAACATTAGCAGAAGACAGACACATAAACAAGCGATTATAAGAAATCGCTTGTGTGTCTAGCACTTGACTTCTCCGGTATTTGGATATTCGTATACAAGAAAATCATAGAAAATAACTATAAATTAGTTATATTCAAAAAGCGTTTTTTTGTTTTCTATAAAATATTTGTTATTTTTATCCGCATGAGATTACAAATATGCCATAAATTACGACATTTGATTAATAAATAAGCAATGACCCAAAGATTTGGATTCTGGTTTAAAGGAATTTAAAAATAGCTAGTTTTAGAAAACAGCAAGCACAGTCGCATCTGCTCAGGTCCACTTGTTTTTTCGAATACATATTTTTATCACAGCCCCAGAGGATACTCCCAGAAGATCAATATAAAAATATAGAGCGTTGATAATTTCAACATCTTATTAATCATCTTCTACTCCGTTCATATCTCCATTTGGCAGAAGCCCGTGCGTGTGTGTCAACTCCCAAGTCTCGCCGCACACGAGCCGAGAAAACTTCCTGAATAAATAAAACAAGGAACTAATGAAGAAAGTTGAATTCGTCCATAACAATCTCGAATGCAATATCATAAACATTCCGCCGGGCCTGATATTAAACGTGAGATGCTCTGCGGGGAAACTTTGAATAAGTCTTGTACGTGAAATATTAAAATACGGAGCTTCGTGAAATTGACAGCATATTGCCTCGCTTGCTAACAAAGTAGAAGGTTGGGAGCAAATGTGCTGCTTTCTATACTAGGTCATATTCTTAGAATCATATGTGGTTATTCTTATACTTAAACTCAAAAAACGAATTGAATTGAAAGTTCAAAATAGAAAATAATCATAATAAAAATATCATCTGTTAAAGCAAAACTTCTTTTATGTATTTTTTTACAGTTGTTTATTAATTTCTGATCACAACAAAAAAACATTTTCGTATAACAATATTTTTTCAAATAAACAGTAACAAAAAATAATAATCTTTGTTATTATCAAAAATTCGTACTTATTATTAAATCGGCTATCATTGTTATTTGATAAATCAAGCGTACAAGCTTTTTCGGCTTACTTTTTGTTTAAAAACGAATATACAAATAGAGACAGATTTTTTTAATATCTTAAAGGTTGTTTTTATTTCTGAGTATTTTTTTTATCAAAAACACAAAGTACATTTGAAAAGAACAATAATTTTGATTACATAACTGATTAATCAGTATTCATAAAAAGTTTTTTTATGTTTACGGTTTGTACATAAGTAATTGATTTAGACATGATACATAATAAATAAAGACTCGCAATGACTAGATACATCATCCGATCACAAGTTCATTCTCACTGTTCACGTGTGAATCGATTACTTAAAAATATATTAAATAATAGTGGTAAGTTTGCTATTCGATAATTTTGTGAATAAAAATATATTGCACACGTTCAAAAATATAATTGTTTTTATTGTTGTTCCAGTGTATTTTTTGACGCGACTTTCCGCTTGAATATGCCAACCTATCACGTTGCCGAAAAATAATACGAATACAAAAAGTATACTCAAAAATATTTTAAAGTAGTATTAAATATTTTAAAATATGGCAATGCATTAGCAAAATAACTGCACTCTGGATAATTAGCAATACTGGCTAATCAAAATGGAAAATTACCAGCGTAGAGTCAGTTCCTGTGTGCATTAAATGCATGAAACCGGGCAAACAAAATGCGAGCCTGTAAAGCCGCCAGGGGTGGCTCGTGCATCAGCCCGACGACAGTGCATCGCGGTCGTGTGTGATTTCAGATGGAACATCGATGCAACCCCATCCCCACACCCACCCCCACCCCCAGTCCAATTCTGATGAAACCCATGCGGGGAGGAAAACCGCGGCACGCATAAACCAAATGTTATAATTCAGACATGCGGAATGTTTGTTTTGGGTACGGGCTGCGACACGGAAAACGTACAGGAAAACATATTGAATTTTTTTTTACGCTTTGTGTCGTGACTACACCTACACCTAAATTCCTTTGACCACAGAGGCTTTGTGAGTAATAGTTTTTTTTTAAATCTGCATTACAGTTTGGTTCCCGACTTTACGATAACTTGAAACAGTGTGCTTGATCTTAGATGCCTGCATTATGGAGCTCGGAGTAGTGCGCTTGAATCCGTATAAACACAGCACCTAGTAAAGCTATGTTAAAATCTTATCTATATCTATATAATCTTTATATGGTATTATAATTGTGTAAGGGAAGTTAATATATGTCCCTTGAACATCACCTTATAACTAACGGTTAGTAATAAAAATCCTACATTTCAATAATAAGAATGCTTACAGATTATTTTTTTAATAATAAAGAAATTTCATTTTAAAATAATTAGTTTTAATGCTTCAGTGTTCGAAAGAATCATAAAACTAAGCAGCTGTAAACAAGAAGTAAAGATTTAATTTTTTTTGTGCTCATTAAAATAATAAGGGCATATTCGTAGCTTAAATATATTAATAAGATAATAAATTGGTATGAGTTTTAAATTCAGATTAGAAAAATTTTAATCAAATGCCACATAATGCTACAATTCAATAAGGGAAAAATACGTAAGCCCTTTTTGAAAAGTAAATCAACAGAAGATAGAAAACGGACTCCCGCTAATATAAAGATTTTTTACATCGGGTTATTGGCTCAGCGCTTTGGCTGTTTGGTTTACCTTTCAATTCTATTTAGGAATTTTTTTTAATTGAATTTAATTTTTATCTTACTCTACAAGCAAAAGACTTCCAGGTTAGGATCATTTGAATAAAAAATTACTGCATTTATCTGTCAAGCCAAAAAAACTGATAAGAAATTATTGGAAGCAATTTGAACCAGCTGCGGCAAACTAAAAACTTATACTCTACCAGGATTCATACCCAGGAACTTGATAGACAAATCAGCGTGCTAACCTTAGCAACAAGAAACGGTTGTGAGTTGGATAAGTAGCAAATAATATTAATTGTCAATAAATATTTTTCCCGACAAGGCAAGCCGTAGTAAGTTCATTATTTTCCCAATCATAAATAGATTTATATCTGTTTTATTAGTATGGTAATTTTCATGTTTATTTACAAAATCAAATTACATATTTGAGCAGCGTCTATGTTTTATCTGAAAACGCACGCGAAATTCTATTTCAAGCCGCGATCTATTCTTCAGCACGAACAAAAGAAAGAAACCGACACCAAAATTGAATGGAAAACCAAACCAAGACTCTAAGCCGATAGGCCGCAGTAAGCCGCCTATTCACAACCATCTCGTGGTCCAGTGGTTAGCACGCTATCCTGCCGGCTATTGGGTCTTGTAATCAAATTTACATAAAATAATAATATTTAGAGTTAAATTGCATCAAAGTTTTAAGAAAAGTACACCCTCTGCGATAAAAAAATATTTTCGTATACAGGTGTAACTGAAATGCAACAGGTGTGACTTCTCGCTTGGGAAGTTAAGATATTAAAAGTAATAGATAGAAATAAACATAATGCTTTGCTTTTGCATGTTTTTTTTTTATTTTTATAGGCGCAAAAATGCAAATTGGAAATGTACATCTAGGCGAATTCAGCTGGTAGAGTAAAGATAACAATAAAACGAAGCAATTCATTTCAAACCGACATAAAACGGATCGAGTGCGGTGTCGAATTTATGAGCAGCAGCAAACGTCGCCGCCCGTCAAACGGACGTTCCGGGACGAAACGCTAAACGGCATCGGCGTTGCAGCGATCGCGGTGCGATATCGGCAACGACGCGATTAATTCCCTGTGTAATGGGCCGCAGCAAAAAAAAACTCCGCTGCACGAAAACACGACACGCACGGAGCGGGAGCGGATGTTGGGGACGAGCCACACAAAGCGTACCCGACAATTTACCGATACCTCATATTAATGACTGGAGCTATACACATAACACAAAAGTGGTTTTTTTTTTATATACACTACTTGCATCAAAGAGAAATATTGAAGCTACATGATGAATAGTCTACTAACGTCACGCAAATAAAACCAACCAAAGTACACAAAATAAACAAATTTCTAAAAAATAGCAAAACCCTATATTTGTATGTTCTCATTCGTAAAATATGTGTGACATATGATATAAGCCTCCTCGCTCTCTTCATTCTGTTGTTTGTGCGTGTGTAAAGGATCAGTAATGGAGAAGTGGACTTGTGCTCTGGAAGTACCTTGTCGAGGTGGTATTGTTTCTGTAGCTTGCTACAGAAGGAGTATCAGATCTAAACGCCAGAGCTTTGTAAGAAAAGGATTTAAAATAATGCTATTGATTGGGTAGCACCAATACGCAGACTATAAAACTGCGGTGTAGAAGAACTCGGGGACCCACTACACTATTTTCCCCTAAAAAACCATGAACACTGTGAAATAGTCGCATGATGAAGAAGATAATATATACATTATATAATTGTTTAAATGGGGTTTTTCGCCTTAGGGTGTAACTTTTAGTCTTTATGAGAGTAGGATGAGATCAATTCACTAACAGACCCGGTTGCGAAAAATAGTAAAATATAAATGCATTTTCCAAGTCAGCTTGAACAAATATTTAATTAAAAACTAAATGGTTATGTTGTACGTTTTGCATGTGAGTATAGGATTGCACCGAAATTTACAACAAAAATTATCAGCGAAATATATATATATTATATATGAATGTGTGTGTGAATGTGCCTTTATTGCAACAAAAACACGCATTACTACAGCAAGAACTAACCCGAGGGACGGAGTACATACAGTGTTCAAAAATCCAGCACCTGTTCGGCAATCAGGAGCTTTTTGTACCACTGTGCCGCGCTGTATTATTTGTTCACAAAATGTATGCTAGCAACAATGCCGTCGGAAAACGTATCGGGATATATTTTATTTTTGGTTTTTTTTCAGTAGCCGGAGCGATATTGATTTATGTCCTTAATGTGAAAATGAAAGGTTACGGCTCGGGCTGTGACATTCACGGCGGCGTGCGCTCGAATACCCGACCCGGGAATTCAGCGAGTACAACATTATTCTTGGAAGGGAAGGTAATGGTGTTTCTTCGACAGCCGAGCCAGCTGACGGGAGAAAAGTAAATCTCGGTCGTGTTACTTTGCATGCTTCAGCTGTGATATATATGTTTCACTCGTTAATGCCCTGTCGCATTTAATCTGATTCAAGAACAATATGATTGTCGGGTTATTAAGTGTGTTACACATACTCGCCAATTTATTGCGTGATATCATTAACAATAGTAATGTAAGATCATAATTGCAAATCGATTTTCCGACAAATACCGTAATATTCATTATATGTACTTTGCAAGTACGCAAGTATTGTTCACATTAATCAGTCTTTCATAATTCGGGCTTCTGTCTAGTCTAAAGCAATAACTGATTTATCATAATTTTTTTCGGTATTATTGATTATTTTATATCACAATGTATATCGTTACAATACCGTAAATATATATGCTTGAGTTATAAATGTTAGCATATTATTTTTTTATATAACAATTATGTATGAATAAACGATACCTCATAAGTTTTTGGCATTTAATTAAGGTTTACTGAATAGACTGGGTACAATAAAGAAAGTTTATAATTGATGAATACTAAAAATTCAATAGACTTCTATTATAAATTAGTAGCGATTCCAGTGTTATCTGTAACGCGTTAGTAATTAACAGTTTTTCAGTCATGATAAGTATTTCTTAAATTTAAATTTATAAATTATTATTTCCGAGTTGAACAGTTCTTACCATCCTATTCTTCAGATCAAAACCACTACAGCAGGAAATGAAATAACCAAATTGAAAATATCTCTTTAAATAGCTGTCTAGTTGGGATTCTAAGACGCACAAACGTAGTAAGTAATCCGGGATTTATAATACAAAAACTTTTTCCGGATATTATTAAAACCTTTGGGAGTATTATTCAGAGAATTTTAAATTAATTCAATGTATATTTTTTAATCGTGAATCTTTATCAACTAAACATTTTCATAAATAACATTATTGAAAAAAAAATTCTCTTAACACGATCGCGTGGCAAAAAAGGTGAAAATATGCAAAAAAATATTTTAATTAAGTATGATCAAATAAATTATTTTAAGTATATTTAAGAACTATAAAGCAGCATTTTTTAAAACCACGTTTTTCAATAAATGATTTTTCAAATATTTTTTCATAGTATCTATCGCATTTATTTATATATATAATATAGTATAAAAAATACATTTAGAAATGACTGCATCATTTAAATATATTTATAAAACAATTACTTGTTATTTTATTTCTTTGGATATCGATTTAGAGCTCGCAATGATATATTTGGTTGATAAACAAACAAGATTCAAATAAATAAAAAAAGAGTAAAAACATAATGATTGGTTTCTACGTAACAGAAATTAAGGTTTCTAATTAATTGTGTATAAATATTTAATCGATGAAAATCCAGAACTTTTTTATGAAAATGTAACAAAGACTGAATAAGAAATACAACCATAGAATTTCCAGGTATAAAAGAATGTAGATATTTAATATATGAAAAAGTAAACAAATATTATTATATTTTTTAACAGCGCAAATAATATTTCTAAACGTAAGAAGTGTAAATAATGTACACGTTTGTATCAATATTTACGAATCAAATTTTCCTTACAAAAGGTTTATTTGTTATTATATACATACTTTTATCAAAACATCATCATTTAAAAATACAATTTTGATAAATAAAAATATTTCAGTAGAAAAACAGGAGCTTTTGATAATTGAAAGGAAAAAAAAAACAATACACAAACAATAATAAATATCAATATATAACAACATTATTATTGTATTATTTATATGATCCTCTTAATGTACCTGGAAACGTGTGGTTCGAATTTCCCCAATTGAATTAAGAATTAAATAATCACATTAAAACATTTATGAAAAAAAAAATTTACCGTAGTATATTATAACAATATACTATAAACCAGTATTATTATTGTATGAATTTTTTTTACGATCCCCTTAGTGAAACCTGAAAACATATCTGCGGTTCGAATTTCCTCAATCAAATTAAAAATTGAATAATTACACGAAAACGTTTATAAAAAAATGATTTACACACAGCATATTTTGCGCGTAACTTTTTACGTTCATCTGAAACCTGAAAACTCCTTAGCAAAAAAAAAACAAACGCACACATTCGCGGTTTAAGGCTCCGAGCATAGGCAGCGATATAAAGTATATGCTTTCACTTTCTATATATATTTTTAATAACCGCATAAGCCTGAGATGAATAGGCTCCTTTAAAAAGGTAAAGGCCATAAACAAGGTACGTATTGAGCCATATAATGTGACGGAAAACAAAATATGAGGAAATAAAAACGGTCGTATTTTATAGGAAGTGGCGTATCGTTTGCAGTGCGCACGAGAGTCGCGTGATGTATCTGTGAGTAATATTGTTTGTATCTGTCGCGTGCTATTAACTCCGACCGTTCGTGTCGCCGACGGCTTATTTATTTATGCCTTGTATTATAGACTCGTCATACGGCGCCGAATAGTTTCAGTGTGTTGCGAAGCACTGACAATGCCCGCGATGGCTAAGTTCAAATCAATTTATTTCATGAGAACGAAAACACTGCCTGCGCCGGAAAGTAACTGAGGGGCGCTGTTCTATATGTGCTCCTGATAATCAGATAAATATACACCGCTATGGATAGCAATTTAACCTTTAAACATTAAATGCACTGTGACAAAAGTTTACGTTGCAAATCACTATTAAAAAAATCATTACATATTTATTTGAGCCTAGTGCAAACTATTACATATTTTTTTGCTTAGTGTTAAACGTCGTCTTGATATTGCAACAATACATTAACAAGCTTTGCTCATGTGCTATTCGTGAAAATTCCAAAAGATACTTTGGGGTGAAATCTTGAACAGGTTTCAAGGGAATCTATGAAACTCAGAAAATGTCATAGGTCGCAATCAAAGCCTCCCTCACAAGGAGAGCGGATATTACCAGCTGGGAGCAGGTGTTGGCGGTTCGATGGGCAAGATTGGATGAAGCTTCCGGCTAGCACGATCAGCAGCTTCGAAACTGTCAGAACAAGTCGATGAAAAGATAAATATATAGACGAGAGAGTCTTATTCTAGCCGTATCGCTACAATAACTGGACACTAAGGCCTTGCCTATGGCCAAGCATGCGGAGCTAGAATCTGATCGTTTATCCACGAACGAACACGACCTGCAGAACAACAGACGTGGTAACTCAATAAAGAGGCCGATACGTGCAGTCTATATTCAATATTTATTATATTGTTAACATATTTAACCATTAAACAGCATTATAAAATATAAGAAGAATAATTTAATGAGAAGGTATGCGCATGGTATTAGGAATAGGATTCTGCAAATTCCAATTTCTGCATCTGGTATTGAATATAACAATATAAATGAGAGCATTTATACCAAATAAAACGACTTAAAAATAACGACCAACGTTATTTTTGAGAGTTAAAAATCACATTGATAATAGAATAAAATATATATTAACAAAAATAACGTCACAAATTCTTCCATATTGAAAACAATACATTGATCCATTTTCATCAAGCTTTTATATTTATTTCTTAAGTAGGCGTTCGAATCTATACATAATAAAACTGTACATAATTTAAGTAATATCATATTTCACTTGTATTATCAAAAAAATAAAGGATTTCTCTCGCATGATATTCATTACACATTTATATAATTTATCTCAGAAGCTCGTGAGGTTGAGTTAACATAATCCTTCCTATAGGCATAAAGTCGACTAAAATCTTTTTGAAATGGGCAAAATCTCATTTGTATGGGTGTGTACTAAATCCTGTAATATTATACTGGCAATATTGTCTGGCTTAGGCCTGAAACGAGAATTATACACATTACCTATAATATCGGCATTCCGTGCCTATTAGGATGATGTCGGAGCCGTTGTCAAAGCGTTTCGTGACTGTTTACAACCATATCGATTAGCTCCACAGGCGCGTTATGTAAATGTATGATAAAATATCCTACTAATAAACTGTCGACTTGGCGACGAGCGACTTTTACCTACTGTGAAATAAATTAGAACAGAAATACCTTCACGACTGCGTAATAGTCATGAATATATTTTGAATGTGACAATACGTACGGTATAACGTCTATTTGTAAAACTTGGACTGTAAACTGTAAAGAGCTCTTGAAATTATTTATTTAAGACTCAAAATGTCGTATTTTCAGTAGCAGACATTCTGGAGAAATGAAGAATAAAAAAGCATCATAGAAAAATTTAAACACGATGAAACTTTATTTTTCGAAGCATTTATTTTTAATGTATAAAAAATAATTTAAATAATTGTATTCAAACAATATTCATTTACATTAATGATTTCAAGTAATGCTTTGTATTATTAATCATTGTTCAAAACTTATTTACTTAGTGTTCAATTTGATTATGTGGATCTTGGTTCCTTGGTGCTTATTGAATTCGTCTTGTGATATTAAAGATTGTTTTTGTTTATTTACAAAATAAGTTACATTAGGGGATATTCAGAACAATCTCACATTAAAACCTTACATTTTGAATAAAATGTCCCTTGAGAATCAAATTTTTAAAAACAGTTAAAATTAAATAAATACGTTAATTTCTGAGTGGTATATTTGGTAGATTTCTCATTTAATATATGAATAACTCTCGTCAATAATTGGGCTTATGATAGACCCTAATTGTTGATTAGCTAAAATTTTAATTTATGCATTATAATAAAGTGGAATTATTTTAATTTACTGGGTCCTATATCTGACTATTCATTTTTTTTTTTGGAATGGTTAACAGCTTTGTTCTTTGAATCTTTTGTATAAACTTCAATGATAGATTTCAAGGTTTATTTTAGAATTGCATGAAAGCGCTCGTAATTAATGTTTTGTCAAAGACTCTTGTGCTACGCATTCAAGATAAAATATCCAACATGAAGCCATGGCGTGCACACTTGCAAAAGCAATATCTAGAAACACAAATGTATCTCTCGCTCAGCTGAACCAATCCAACAAGCGCCTTTGAATGTAATAAGCTCATTCTACCACGTAAGATATAAAAGCCAGGTTATTTATTAATTCACGAGTGTTATGAAACATTTACATAAACACGTGTAACACAACAATGACGTGACTCGGCTTATGTAGAGCAGAATCTTCCGCCTGTCATGAGCGAGCTCCTTCCACGGTCAGGCTCACTACTCGCAACACAACACGCTGGGGAGGAAACAATCTACAAGAGGAGAGTCTTGCAACCTTTTTGAAGTAAGACTTATTTCTGAAATCGCTAATTTCAAGAGATTGACTTCTTATTAGCGCAAATTTAGTAATAATGAGAGATTCAAAAAAATAAAGCACTATGAAAAACTGTAAAAAAATCTTTCATAGAATTTCCAAATCTGATAAAATATAAACTCATGTCGGGAAAAAGTTTGTTGATACTGGTCTAAATAGAATAAGGGTAGAGTTTCTAGAAAGTTTAAGAAAAATAAATATCAAACATCTGATAAAATTTTAAATCAAAACACGCGGATAGTATTTTTTTTATTTCAGTAAAAAAATATTGTTCTTTCACCCCGCAAATAGCTTAACCTTCCATTAAAAGTATGATTAGAAAAAAAACAAATATGAGCTGTTTTCAAATTTCATAGCATGGTTATTGATTGTATATAATGTTTAACAAAATGAGGTAGCTATGTAAAAATTGTAATTTTCGTGTGATAATCGACATATCATTAATCATTCGTACAACGATTTTTGATTACTTAAAATAGTAAACATAAAAAGTATTCTAATTTTTTTTATAAATGAAAAAAAGCCCACGCGTTGGGGATCCGCGCTATGCGCAAAGAAAAAACGTTCAGAAAAAATATATTCTCAATTTGAAGCCTCTTTTGAACACGAGTACAAGTGCGAGCAAATATACAAGAGAATCCATAGAAATATTTCGATTTACATTTTTCTGCCATTTTTGTGGATGTATACACACATATGATCAAAACAACACAATGGAGTCCCAGAAGGCAAAAAAAATGTATTTAAAAACTGTATTATAATAAAAAAAATATCAATTCAAAAATAACAATTCATATTACGTATTATTTGTATTCAAAACAGTCAACTATCACAAAAACATTTTTATTTAGATAAATATAACCCAGAAATAAATTAAATTATTGACTATATATTTGGTAGTAAGCCCATATTCATGGTACTTGACTTATTAATAATTGATATATGTACTTTTTTGTGTTATTAATTCAACGGTAATAAAAAAAATACGAGGACTTTATACTGAGATACCTTGTTATAATCATGAATTTACTCTTACCTCATGGCGATTTTATATTGTAGAGATATTTGAATGCGATTAGTGTAAAAAATTGAAATAGAGTTTCTCCGTCTGCTTATCATAATAAATCATTTAAATGGGATTTCAAATAACAAAAACTGAAACAAAAGCTTAGCGCTTAAATATGCAGACCTCGGCGAGTTCACGTTTCAAGTTGTCAGAAGGCACTTATTTTTCCCGAAAAGTACTTTAATTTAAAGATCTTCACTCAATGTCACGGTGTGAAAATTTTCCATAAATAAAAAAAAATAAGAAAAACAAACTCTATGAACGAGTGTTACCTAAAATGATTGATTTGATTTTTGGCAACTAGGTTGACGTTCTGAGCAAAGTATTACATAGTGATGGGAAAAATCAATGAACTTTTTTTTATAAAAATAATCGAATGTGAAGCGATTACTTTCATGTCATCTTTGGATTCCTCATTTTGACATAAACTGATTATCATTTAAGAATTTAATCATTTGATTTTTATTTTTCACTTTATAAGTTATTAGTCGACTTTCATGTAAAATAAATTAAATAGTATGTTAACAAAAAAAAATTCGTTTGTACATATATATCTCATTAAACAAAATAACTTATTCAGCAATTCAATTGTAAATTAGCGATTCGTTATTTTGTCAATTCGCTACTTTTTAATAATCGATTAAAAAAGTAAACGTTTATCTTATCATGCCCAACACTAGTATTAAGACGTCCCAAATTGAGTTTTTGTTAGCGACTCGGCGAAGAAAATTTATTTCATGGCATTGAGATTTTTTGAAGCATCAGTTATCTGAGTTTAATTCTATTCAACTTCAGCTGCCACGATTAGAGATGCTGGAAATATTTCGAAACAGGCTTCTTTTAAGCGAAAACCATGAAAAAAATACATGAAAGATTTGAATAGAGTAACTCAAAATAAATAAATTTGTTTTGTTTTGTAACCTGTTAAGGTTTGACAGTTTTTTGTTTATCCTGCAAGATTCGTCTATGAAACAGATCGTCAAACAACCAACACTGGCCGTAAGGCGTGTGTAACGTTGTTACATCTGCAGGTATTTTTGAATAGTATCTCTAAATGAAAGTAACAACGTTATATATACTGTGAAAAAAAACAATATAAACCATCGTCACATGCGAGCCCAAACCTCAAAAATCAATTACATGAAAATAAAACTAAATTTAATACAATTGTTTTACATAAATAAAATGAACACTGCAATTTACAGTCTACGCAGATTTTGCACATTGACTTAAACATTAAATAGATACATAACTCAAAAGATAAATAAAACACAGTTAGGTAAGTGTCATTCATATATTTTTAATTAGATCAAAACCACACTATAGTTTTTTAAAATAATATAACAATTTCTTTAAAGATTGAATTATTTTACGTATGCAACAAATTGGGTCTTTTTGACATTAAAATATATATATATATATATATATATATATGTGTGTGTGTGTGTGTGTCTAGCTAAACCTAATAACAAACCTAAAAACCTATTTCAGAATGTTTGCTTAAAAATATCGATAAAACCGATTTACCTACTTTATATAAGTTTCTTGTATATGGGATCCAATAAAAAGCATGGCGTGAGTGCTGGAGGGTAAAACATATTGAGGAGGATATGAAACAATATAAAAAAATAAACATCGAAATCGAATCAAACGCCGGCTAAGTCTGAGATCTCTGTAGACAAGATAGATGTGTTGAAATCACAGAATCCACGCTACCCCCGAGGGTGGGCGCTTCTAGTATGCAGGAACGTATGGGGCTGCGCAATAAATCACAGCCTCTTGTCTTCTTCCATCAAGCTCCTGGGTGTTGACTAACAATACAAATCACGTTATATCGCAAAGGAACATCTCCGGCTGCGGAATAAAAGCCTGCATTATTCAAATAGAATAAATTTGTAACAAGGCCGAATGGTGAGAAAGCATCCCCCAGACTACCGGGCTACAACCCCTAAAACATAATAAAAACACGTTTTCATTTTTGATATTCAGTTTTGAAAATATATGATAATAATCATATATAATAATCTTCATTGTTGCAAGTTCTTTTTGATTTCATTATAAACGCTTATGAAGAAAAATATGTAAGTCACCACATTTTACCATTTTTTTTTGTTGTTTAAATTTATTTTAAATAAATCGCCTGTACGCTTACAATCAAATTAAGATATTTTCTTAAGCCTGCGTACGCGGGAATAACAAACAATCCGGCAGTGGAAAGAAAATGATTAACTATACATATAAAAGTATTTATATCAATACTTGCATAAAAGAAATGTGGTGGTTTAAAGATGATACGATTGAGTACTCTTTCCAATAAACTGCGCTTTACTGGCAGTCACATCTGTACAACAGGTCTCATTTCAGACTCGGTCTATAAAATGAACTCACTGAAACCCACTCTAGGAAAATAATGAAGACTATGAAACAAACCTTCAAAGTCGCGTAGACAATAATAAAATAAAGTAAAACCCTTTAAATAAATCAAGCGAAATTGCCATTGGAAATAATTTACGCGAGTAATTATCAATTACAGTGGGCCCAATTTTCGCATTGACAGTAAAAGTTTTTTTTGTCTTAGATACATTACCAAACACTGTACATCTTGAATTGTCTGGTTTGTTAACATTTTGAAGCTTATAAATATATTTCCAAATTGAACCTTAGGATTTAGGTCGAATTACAATTATACGAATCTACTTGGAGAACCCAAATAAGTGCCGTAAAAATATAGAAACAGAATACTCTTCGCATTGGACAATGATCTATAATTTGAATGAGTCTTGACATATTTTTTTTATTTTTTATATTTTGATGTATGTATCATCTACTGATAATTAAAATATATATTTACAATATTTTGCATAGATAAAACTAATCAAAATCACAGACTAGATAGACTGTAACCCAAGGCTTGCCTAGTGAGAATTTCGACATAAATCAAGCATAAAGAATTCGAAGTCGTTTCAAAAATAATCTGCTCGTGAAAATAACATATTTTTTACATGCAACCCCAACCCGTCCGAAGTGAAGGCTTTTCCGCGGAATTATTCATTTAAAAAGATCCGATTACGGCGCTTATCAACCCCGGTTTGGAAGTTCGCTGGCGGGCTTCACACACGGTAGTGATGAGCTGAATCTGAGAATAAAATAAAAATAAAACCAACTCGAATGTAATCGAAGCATATTCAATTTTTTAAAAACAATTTTTCACGAGAATACATAAAACAACATGTTTTTTTAATGTTCAGTTCTGAGTCTAATATTCAATTATTATACGGAATTTTCAATACTTGGATATGTATTTTCGGCTGTATCGATTTAAAACAGTTTGTTACACGTTATATAAAATATTTTATTTTCTTTGTTCCATATACGACGCAAATAGTCGACTTCCGACCGAATGCCTGATTTAACGAGTATTTTAATAAATAAAATAAATAACTCAATAATCACTATTACATTGGAGTACTAAATGGATAACTTGAATAACCCACCAATTTATTCATCTAAACATTGATTCATTAATTCATTCGTCTATTAATTCAACCTCCACGCTCTCCCCATTCTGTTGTTTGTGCATGGCTGCCATGCACATGCCATGCCATGTAAAGGATCGGTAATGGAGTAGCGAACTTGGAATGATTGTGGATGGTCGTGCTCAGGAAGAACCTTGTCGAGCTGGGGGGGGCTCCTGCTATTGTTTCTGTAGCTTACTGCAGAAGGAGTATCAGATCTAAACGCTAGAGCTTTGTAAGGAAAGTGTTTATAATAATGCTATTGGGCTGACTGCAGTGTAGAAGGACCCGGGGACCCACTACACTATTTCCCCCTTAAAAAATCACGAACACTGGCTCAGCATGAGTATTATCAAAATATATTCAACCATAAGAATATTTTTATTGAATTGATATTTTCATTCATCATTCTATCATCATTAACGACTAAATGATAAATCTGTGCATTACCAACACTTTTATACGATCGTTCATAACTATGTATTTATTCGATCGTTATGAGCAGTCGATCGCTCGTCAGCGCACTTTCGATTTCGCCCATCACTAGTACACGAGCCCAAAGTTTTCCCGGCGTGCTCGGTTACTTTATGCATCGAACGACCAAAGATAAACTGAGACTTTGAGACTGAGAGTTTGTCTGCGGCACGCGTGATAGGTTCGCGGGCGCGTGATCCGGCGCGCCCCTCCCCGGCGGGGTAATGATCACGTTTGCCGGAGTGCACTAAAGATTCACATCGCAATTTCTTACATGCCCACAGAACTATCTTACACGCGTTGATGTCTGCTTCGCGGTTATTTAGAAATTCATATTCATTCCGCTGTGTAAATGAGGCCAAATACCGCGGAATCGACACGAAATGAAATTGATCGACATTAGATCACTGAAAAAAAAAATGATGAAAACAAAATACACGATTTTCATCAATTAATGTGAAACTCGTAAAAGCTTAACAAGTGCTTCTACATGTTTTTTTTTTTTTTTCAATGTGACACACTAAGAAGTAGGCCAAAGTACACCATTACAAGTACAGCGAATCAAAACTCGATTTCAACTCCGGAGCTGGTGACATATTCAGTGTGTAAAAATAATGAAACATTTCAACTGCTGCAACATTTGCTGCAGTATTTGTTATATATATTATTTATATGTAGGCTGTCTAGATGCTGTAGAGAAGTAATGAGATTTACATTGCTTCGTAGTAATCGTAAATTATTTTGAATACAACATAAATCTTATGTCCAACCAAAAATAAAAAAAACAACACACAATGATCTTCATATATTATATATATACCATTTAGAAATAGATCAATACTCACTTTTCAAGGAACAAATAACCGTAAAGCTCTTTAAATTTATACATTGTCTAGTATTAATAATATTTTAACAGCTCTTCAAACTATATATTATGAAACAATATACCCTATAAGAAAAAGTAAAAAATGGTACAGATCAACGATATTATTTAAATGGTGCGTTTATCGATCGTCTAATGATATCACGATGTTTCAATCGCATTTCAAGTAAAATCTGAATCAAGGCCAAATTCAGGCACCATTAAAAATAGACGACGTTTCGAAATTACTCCAGCGAAACTGCACACAGTCGTGACACTTTCAGCAACGCCGCGGTCCCATTTCATACTCCACAGACCGAATTCAATACAAGAAACAACAATCTGAAATAAAACCCATTACAAAATCTCTAATCAGCTTACCTTCGGGATCGAATATTGTAAAGAAAAAAAATATATTTAATATGTATATATATATATAGGGTTACCGCAAGAGAAACAATACTATTTTAACCCCACGCGATTAGCTTTCGCTTCCAACTTCTCTCGAATAAGATTTTCAGGAGCACATGAAAAGGGTACGTAACAGGAATACGAATGCGCTTTTTTTCGGAACACAAAGCCCTTTTAATTCCCGGAATACATTTTCATAACTGGCGCAGCGTGATCCAAATGACGCAAGCCAGATGTTGTCAACCTGTTTTTCATAAACACCCATTAACAAAATTCGTTTTAATATTAACGCCCCGCCGCGAGCCGCCGCTGCCGGCTAATGAATATTTTGAAATATCTGCGCCACTTTTTGAATTTACTGCCGACCATTAATAAAACTAACTATCGAATTCTGAAAGGCAAATTTTTAGAAATTTCGATCCGCAGTACTTTAACGGCTGTTTTCCTTTTGAGAAGGGTATTAACCCTTTTAACAATAACAAGTTTGGGATTGGATTTAGGAAGTGAAACGGAATTATAAACTGCTTCCATAAATGTAACTTTTGCTTTGAACGTGAATACTAAATCAAATAACTAAAATGTAATTACTAATTTATGTTTTATTTCATATTCTTACCAAACGCTATAAATTAGTTGCAACGTCATAGTTTCTTAAATTATTGGTGAAGGCTTCTGGTAAATAAAGATAATACCATATAAATATTTTTACTTTGTATCTGATATTCTTCAGAGTTCAAAATTCATAATATATTTTTTAAACCTATTTTAATCACACATTATATAAAACATCTTGATTCACACTATTTTTTTTACAAAATTTGATTACAAGTAAAAGCAATAAATAAATAAATCCAATGTCTTTTAAGAAAAGATAACTCTATTGAATTGTTAGTTGTGGCGTTTACAACTTGATTAATTATTTGTATAATAATACAAAATTAGTTGTATTTATGTTGCAATAAGAATTAATTACTTTTAATTGTATATATATTACATTTAAATACTTTTGTGAAAATAATTCATAACGCTACAAAAACGCTTGTATTTTTGGTTTTAATCTATTATTTTGTATTTTTAAAAAAGTACCTTCAAATGTCACTCAAATTTTTTTTATAGTCAAGTCGCCTTGAAATTCAACGAGAAGATTTTCGACAAAATTATAATCAATTTTAACACTGGCTCAGATTGTAGAAAATTGCTCTTAAATTGGAACTTCCCGTTGTAGAACGCAATTCTCTAAATAAAAGACCCGGAGATGACATTTCCGTGAATATCAATTCAATGAATTTACCAAAAATGTTTTTATTTTTGCAACCATTATTACTTTTTATAATATTGATATTATGAAAAGCTATTGTGAAATTAAATACAAAAAAAATTTGTGTCCGTTTAACAGATTAGAAAAATAAACATATAATTTTAAATGACATGCAAAAATGTCTTTATAAATCAGCAATGATAGATATATTTTTTTGTTCGGTGTGTAAGTGTTTATTAATTTATTCGCTTGTATTAAATTAAAAATATAACGATAAAAAATTAAACCTTGAAAAATAACGTCTTAAACTTTGGAAACAAAATTTTCTTCCATTTTATATTAAACATTTTTTATTAAACCTTATAATACAAAATGGCTCTGACTGGACAATTAGCTAATAATTAGACATATACCTTTTGTCCTAATTTCCTTGGACGAAAAAATGTTTTTTTAAATGAAAAGTGAAAAAAGAATGAGTTCAAGTTACAGTGAAAAAAAATTCCAGAAGCATTGCTAATAATTAACTACTTCTAAAGAAAAATTAACCATTTTCAGGCAGTAAATAATACGTACCTTTTCCTTCCTCCTTTTCTCCATTCTTCTTATTTATAATATCTTAAACAGTAATCGGTGGATAATTTAAAAATGCTCTTTGCTGAATTAAAATTTACTGAGAGATTAAAAGTGAATTTTCAAATATAAAAAGTTATCTCGAATTTTTTCATGAATTGAATAATTAGGCGTATTCCAGCCGCTGTATTACAAATCCCAGATTTTTTCAACATTTAAATTCATTTTAAATAGAATTTACCCAAACTACTGCAAAAAGTTCTCCTTCAATTTTGGGAAGTAAAAATACACGGCAGGATGTAAAAATGCATTCTCAAGTATCACTGTTCGTAACGAACGTAAATTTTTGCCATTCAAACAATTTAGTATACTTATGAAAATATCTTGTATTTTTTATATGTTGTATTAATATCAGCATCAGTAATAAAATGAGTCTCTCACAAAGTCTAATCATTATGTGGGCAAAAGCATTCATTCACGGAATTCACTGTAATAGTACGAAGACATAAAGTTATAATGATAATTGAATTCATATTCAGACACTCGCGTGGTTCTTTAATAAAAAATAAATTAAATAAAAATAAAACAAAAATATTCTCCTACTATAAAAAGGAGCTAATTGCGAGAGCCTGGGAGATTATTTTCCGCGATCCAATTTATTTTAATTTCGCTCGCCACATACGCAATTTAAAATTCTTTGCTTTTCCGGTGAAGCATTTGCATTCAGGGCGGCGGCCTTATCAAGTGCCCGCATTTCCGGGGGTCAGTTTTTCCCCTGCCAAATGAAAAAGAATCACTCCGCGGGGCCCGCAGCGAGCCCGATCATAATAGATTGGGTAAATACAGGCAAAGGAGGGCCGTTGAATTAATTAAATTTCATCTCCGCTCGAGGCGTTACCGTCGGAGGTACCTCGACTTCATTTACAACTAGACTTTCGCTTTCGCAGATGCGATTTGGAAACGCTGAAAGTGAAATTTTAAAACCATACACAGATAACAAAGACATATACTTGCATTACCCGCATTCGTGTACCTCTATTTGAAAAAACTGAACAAAACAGTTAAATTATATTCCGTGTGCGTTATCGAATAGTTATATAAAGCATAACCAGAAAACAGTTCTACAGGGTGTCCAAAAAGAGTATCGGGTGAATGTGAATAGTGACCGTTATTGCGATATGCTGCGAAAAATTTTCGGCCCAAAGTTGCAGGAGTTTCAAGGTTTCAACTCAAGAATGTGGTTTTGCCACTTGCCATACATCCAATCAATCAATTGAAGCTGTTAATGAATTATTCCCAAATAAGGTCATTTCACGTAGAGGTAACATCAACTGACTTCCCAGAAGCCCCGACCTTAGCTCTCTTGACTATTTTGTATGGGGATACCTTAAAAATAGGGTTTATGATAATAATCCGACAAACCAAACAAATTTGAAATAAAACATCAGGTCAGAAATGGCAGCAATATCGAGGGCTATGTGTCAGCGTGTTATCAGCAATCTTCGTTCCAGATTAGAAGAGTGCCAGCAGCGTAACGGTCACCATTTGGATATCATCGTCTTTTTGAAATAATTTTTCATTTTGTATTCTTATAATCAAAAAAAAAAATTATTGATTACAAGTAGTTTTTATTTAACTTTTAATATCCTATGCTCTCTTTGGACACCTTGTAGATAGGGTGCTAAATATAAAATATATTTTTTGTACGTTTCATGTCAAGCAGTTGTGGGGTCTCGGATGCTGTTTTAGCAATTATTATGGCTTACAGTTATACAACACAAAGAAAAATCTCATTCTGACGAATATATGAATTTTTTGGGTACAAAAGGATAAATGCTGCAATCGTAATTGTCTCCTGCATAACTCACTTGACTATTTTATTATTTTCAGTTTACTTCTTTTATAAAGAACGGTTGTTATCGTTTTCAATTGTTTGAGTTAGAATGTCTCTCACTCCGAATCAAAGCAAAAAAAAAAACTGCTGATATTTCTTCTTCTTGCAACAAGACCCGCGGAGGGTTCAAGCACAAAAGACGTTTTAAATGGTTAATTGAGCGTTATAAGGTCGATTATTTACAATGCAAAATCCACAGTTTTTCTCCAGTGTCTGTTCGAATTAGATTATTCTGAAATTAGGCCATTTTCCAGAGGCCGGCTTCCTGTTTTCCCGCAGTAATCCTCCGCGGCTGATGACTCCAACGCCAAAATTTGATAATCCATTTTTAATTTATTGCCAAGGGAGTCCCTTTTCGGAAAACAATTTTAAACTTCAAAACATAACGAGATTAAATACGTTTCACTTCATCTCAAATTACGGACGCGGAGCTCGTCCGTGAAGAGTTTGCAAAAAACCCTAATCGTGTTTTGTTGCAGATGGTTAAGGTAATATACGATGACGGTGAACGCTAAGGAAGGGTATCAGTTTAAAACCCATAGACGCCACATTGTCCTTGTTTAACAGATATTTCAAAACTCATGGTGACGTTCATGGAAAATCCATAAGTATTTTTAAAAACGATGAAACATATATCGATAATTTCAAAGAGAAAATTCAATGAAACTAGTTTATTGAATTAAACAATACTTTATTAGACAAGTCACAAATGTATGTGATATATATTACCATTTTCTCTAAATTTAGGATAAAATAAATATATCGATGCTGACATTTAAAATATTTTCTAATAAAACCTTTAATCAACAAGAGACAGTGTAAATAAAAGTTGACTGTCAATTGAAAAAATATCAGTGGTCTCGACATCATTAGAACGGAAAATACATATATCTACATTTATTAAAAATATTTAGTTAATACATTATTCTCCCTATAATTTATACTACCAACTCAATGTAGCCTCATTTTTTCGCACTCCACTAATAATTCGATATCAAATTACTCCGACGTGACTTTAACGCGTATTTACAATAACTTAGCCAATCTTAATCTTAAGTTTTAATTCTAAGAAACCGAATCTCAAAATATCCTAAAAGTAAAATTTACAGGATACCTACCTCGGTACTTAACTATTAACATCGATAATGTAATTATTCACTTAGACTGTTATATTAGGATTCTGTCTGAATTTGGAAAATTTCAGGGTCTGAAAAATGTTAAGCTGAAAAAAAATATCATCATCGCTCTCTCGCACTCAGAGTAAATTAAAATATCCTTGTCACTCAAAGTCAAACCTTACGGGGGAATATAATCAAAAATTCAAATCCAAAGGCGCGCGTATCGCTTTTTCTGAAAAAATCTTCATAAGAAATTTATTTCAATGAGAAAGGAGTCTTTATAATGCACTGGGTGGAACGAGTAGTAATTTCGGTGATTTTTATATTAGTTTACATCTGATGAAAAATCAACGAGCTATGTTTGATTTCAAGATGAAGGATATTCCAAGATAATACATTTCGCCCGGGGCTTTTCAATGACACGTCAGTTTAATCAAGACAGAAATCGATTTTGCCACGAAGCTTAGGTTACAGTATGAAAATAGTTCGGCGAAAGGCGATTACATTATATATCACTGCTGTTTTGACACAAATTGGGCTATATTTTAAAATAAATTCCATATACAGATACATTATTAGTTTAATGGGCAATATACACGTGAATCATTTACAATTAATTCAAGATAACTATTTTACCGGAAGTACATTGATAAAGATAATGATGGTAAACGATATGGACAAAGTGTTCAAAATAAGATTCATAGCAAAATTTGGGATGATTATATTCGCTGTATTACTTTTGTCTTATTAAGTGATGTTACTTAATAAGAACATAGATAAAAAAAATTAATGAAATACATAGAAAGGAGACATAATCAAAATAACAACGGTGGATATTTCTTTTCTTCATTTTTACTGAATTGATGGGTATTAAATTATAATAGACAGAAAGACAATATGTTAAAATGTACGAAATCAAACCAAAGCAAGAATAAATAAATCTAAACCGGAAAATTTTGTAAGGCTAAATAAAAGTAACAGTGATGCTAATTTTAATATTACCCGTTTTGTTTCTAAAACGTAAATAAAAAATTAACCAATGGCTTACCTCCGCTCCATAGACAGTCTCAAGATATGACCTACAAAATTATGAACAGGAAATATTACTTGTATTATACCAATCAACATTTAGATCTTTTTTCTCACGTAAATAATACAATTATACATGCCAATCGTCACGCTGCTTGTCATTAGACAAGACTATATAGCACTTGTTGACTCCAAGCTTCAGTTTTACAAACAACTTATGTGTAACAATACACAATACTCTTCGGCATGTGTACTCATCATTTTCGTTTTCAACAAGTTAATTATTATTACACAACCGATTAAATTGTATTCTGCATGAACTACTTTTCAAGCGCATTAAAATTGATTACCGTTTTGCCTATATATTTTTATCAATGGTGAATTGTGATCATAAAATCTACCAATTCTTTTGAATGTTTATGAATATATACATTAACACACCTATTTAAAACTACCGTGTTATCAAACCCTACTGAATGCATGTTTATTTGAATTGTTAATAAGTTAGAAGTGACGAAGTCTGGGAGTTATATAACAGTGATAAATTATTTTTTTAATATGCATGAAAACTTCTTTTCATTCTTCATGCGATTACTTTATCATTTAGTATTATATAAAAACATTTTTTGGCCATGTATTTAATATTTCATAACTGTTACTTTTTAGTAGTTTTAACATTCGATTTCGACGGACTGGGCAAGCTGCTTGAGCGGTTGCTCAAGGTCAGACTTGAAATAGAAATTGAGGAAAACGGCGGACTATCCGACGTCCAATACGGGTTCCGCAGGGGCAGATCGACTGCAGACGCAATTAGCAGAGTCCACCGGAGGATGAAGGAAGCTAACGCCGGGACGCGGTGCACGCGCGAGTACTGTCTCCTGATCACCCTCGATGTTAGAAACGCCTTCAACAGTGCCTCTTGGGACATCATTCTCGGAGCATTGGAAAAAAAGCGCATATCTGCTTACCTCCGCCGGACCATCGCCAGCTACTTCGAGGACCGTGTCGTCCGCTACTCCACAGCAGGTGCCCCCCCAGCAGCGAGACACCTCACGTGCGGAGTTCCGCAAGGTTCCGTCCTCGGACCATTGCTGTGGAATGTGATGTACGACGCGGTACTAAACACGGAGCTGCCGGAGGGAGCGGAGGAGATAGGATTCGCTGACGACATTGGCGTTGTCGTCTCAGCGAAAACGATCAACGAACTGGAGGCAAGAACAAATGAAGCCCTCAGGAGAATCTCCCACAGCCTTGCGGAGAACAGATTAGAGCTCGCCTGCCACAAGACGGAAGCGGTGATGCTCTGTGGCAGACGAAAGTACCCCACACCTAACATCACCGTGGGTGGGGCACAAATAGTCCCGCAGAGGTCCGCCCGATATCTGGGCGTGTACTTCGACACCTCTTTGAAGTACACGGACCACATACGACGGACTACTCGGAAGGCTGCTGGAACTACTGAGGCAGTAGCAAGAATGCTGCCCAACGTGGGAGGACCGATGGAATCTAAACGGAAACTGCTGGCCAGCGTGACGATGTCACAGATCCTGTACGGTGCGGAGACGTGGGCAAACACGATGGAGATCTCCCACTACAGGAATATGTTGGCCAGCGTCCAGCGCAGAGCAGCGCTCAGGATAATATGCGGCTACCGCACGATCTCGGGAGACGCAGCTCTGGTGATAGCTGGCATGCCGCCGGTAGATCTGATGGCCCGAGAACGCCAAAAGATCTACGAGGCGAGACAACAGAAGGAAGACCTCGTTGTTATAAGGACCAGCGCGAGGGCAGACGTCACCGAGACTTGGCAACAGCGATGGGCGGCATCCACCAAAGGGCGCTGGACGCGAAGGCTCATCCCGGACATCCGCCCGTGGATCTCGCGACGACACGGCCAGGTCACCTACAGGCTGACCCAACTCCTCTCGGGGCACGGCTGCTTCGGTAGCTACCTCGAGAGGATTGGCCGACCTGTCGACGTGAGCTGCCCACTGTGCGACGACTACAGCGACGACGCAGAGCACGCCCTCTTCAACTGCGGAGCGACCGAAGTGGAGCGATGGCGACTCCGGAACAGCCTTGGCATCGTCTGGACGGCGGACGAGCTAGTGCCGTCCATGCTCAAGGACAAGCGAGCTTGGGACGGAGTCGTCTCCTTTGCCGAGAAGACCATGACCCGAAGGGAGGAGCTCGAGAGGCAACGCCAAATAGCCTCCAGAGCTCCGACCTGAGGAGAAGCCCACGGACAGGACAAAAACGGCGCTGAAGAGGATCGAGAGCTGAAGAGCACGGGACATCTTTTTCATGCTTTTCAGCTTTCATGTTTTTCAGCGCATCAAAGAATGTCAGAGACGAATAGAAGGGAGGGGAGGCAGACTGGGGAGCAGCGAAAAGTGCGCTCCCTGGGAAACTCCCCCTCACGAATGAATGATTATATTATATATTAAAAGACCAGCTGTCGGCACCCGGAAGTAGTACCACAGCGCTGCCCGGGGCCGACAGTAAAAAAAAAAAAAAAAAAAAAAAACATTCGATTTCAGTAACTTGCAATGAGGTTTGAAGCTCCGCGTTCGCGATTATCTATATTTAGATGTCTTGTGCTCGTGGATTGAGAATTTATAAATAAATTTAAAAAACCGGAAAATACAATATTTCTAAGCATATTTGGATTTAATAGATGTCTTATTTGATTCGCGTAATGGTCGCGTTTTCCAATACCTCGGTTCCCATGACTGATTGGTAATCTTTTTGTGTAAATCACCCAAGAAACTGTTCCCACGATCTGCACAGAAAAGCACTGCGAGAAAATGCAAGTGTGAGAAGTGTGCAATGCTGCAGTTTTAAACATTTAGCATAGGAATTATCTGATATTGCACAAGAAAGCTATTATAACACGGTCTTAAATCAGACACGCTATATATGTGGCGCAATAAAATATCAATAAAAATCATTGAAATAAATCAATAATTAAGTTGTTAAGATAACGATAACTTTCTGATGGTTTTTTTTTTATTCATCGCTGTCAAATTTGAATAAATGTTTTCATAAACTATATTGAAGTAAATTACCAGAAAATGATTTTGGTACCAAGCCGAAACGTTGAACTTTTGAAAAAATTTACGCAACTAAATAATTTTTAAAATCCATTAAACACGGTCGCAAAAACATGTTACCGCTATCATTACTCTAGTTTATGTTCTCCGTGCAATAAATATAAATTATACTAGCAAAGTAAAGGATGAAATATGCCTTTTCATTTTACATATTCTTTGCGCATTATAAAGATAAATATATAGTACAATAATATAACAATTTAAAAGCTAAAAAAAACAATAGGAGAAAGTGTAAACCTAACCTAACCTAACCTAACCCAAAAGCTGGATATTCAATTTTTTAAATATTTTGTTTGTAGACTTCTTCTTTTAGTACCTCTTTCCAAAGGAGGTTGTTGACCTCTCCATAAAAATTATTTTTTATTAACAAAAATAAAATGACCCGATGATAATAATTCGCAAGATTGAAATATAAAATCCATCGATGTTCAATGAGTCACACGTTGACATAGATACGGCGGTAAACAAGTTTTCTTGTTATGAGAATCCGCATCCTGTTTGTAAAACGCGGCTTCACTTAAACGCGGAGAACCTTGGCGTCGTCCAGCGTCATGAGAGCGATCGCGTGAAGTCCAATCGAAGAAACTAACTTTCGATTTTATACGAGAACACGAGGAAGAGCAAGACCTCCATACCGGGCGGGACGTATAAATACGTCCAACGTAAACAATATCGGCTACGGGTAGGACGTATGAATATGTCCTTGAAATGTATGTTGAAAAGAAATATGCTTTTATCATGGAAAGGGAATTTATCATGGAAACAATATATATCTACAAAAGGAGCTAGATTTGGAATGAAGTTGTTTATTTTGAGTGAGAGCCAATCTGGATATGTACAAAATAAATTCGGTCGACACGTCCTAGTGAAAGAGCTCCCCGATTAACAAGTTAATATCGCCGATGATGTTTTATATTACTATTTATTACGCACATATACAGGAAAATTCCAAACAATAATATTCACTATTAACCAAAATTTCAAACAAGTAGCTATTCTAAAAAAAATACATATATAATAATACCAAGACGCATAAAAATATAGATCAAGATATGTTAAAAAAATTTGGTGTCAACTTTTAATAATAACGTCGATTTTTTGTTTTCTATCCAATGTTTCGGAAGGATGTAAGCCATTTTCAGGTCAATCTTTGAATATTTTTTTTAAAAACGTCTACTATAGGGAAACCGCCATAAGTCGAACAAAGAGCCTCGAATTGGTGCGGCTTAGCATAATGAAAATAATTAAATTAAAATTAGGCAATTTTTTTAATTTAATACTGTCTTATGAAAATATTAAATAATGTATACGATTGCTTTTAACGTCTATCCAATCAAGTAATATTTTACCATTATTTTTTTCTATTATTTTTCATGACGTACCTGTTTTAATGACACAATCTCTTCTTTCAATTTAAATTACTAATAACAAGATTGGGTTTACATATTAAATTAATTTAATGCATTGGTCTGCGTAACTAACTGACCTTAGAATCAATAGAAAAAAAAACATTAAAATTAAAAAGTTTTCTGATGATAGCATCTCATGCTAAGAGTACAAACCTATTAGCCTTAGTAGATCTGAAGGTTTTTAACTCTGTGCTTTGTTAATTAAAAGAAATATTACTTAAACAAAATTATACGGTGACCATTGACTAATTATTTTATTACTAATAACTATGATATTATGCTTTACTGAATAATAAATTACAAAGATTACCATCTTGTCAATACCCAATTTCAATTTATATATATTTCATTATAAATGCAGAGTTTAATCGTTTCAGTATTCGCTATGGTGAGATTTGTTTTTATTTTTGCTATATAAGGATCTGGGAATAATCAAAGTTTTACATATTATACATTATGTATGTCTATTTTTGGATTGAACGTAAATCAAATGCGTATTTATTACCTATTACAGGTTTATATTATTTACTAATATAATTAGGCACATTAGTTCACACGTAGAAGATGATTACAGAAATTCTCAGAAAAATATCATCGTGATTTGTGTGGGATTTGAACCCCCATCCCTAGGCATACATGGCCGGTGTACTGACCATTGTACTAACGAACCACATCCATTAATCAAGAATTTTTCATATGTAGAGTATGAATGTGCCTAATTATATTAGTATATATTATACATTACACAAATACTACAATACTTGCCCATAGATGAAACTCACCGCGCGCCACCGAGCGAACAGATGTGACGCGTTTTTTGTAAATATTTGATATCCACTTCTATCAATATTTATTAAAAAATTTCATCACCATGCGTTTATGAGTTTCCTATCACCTGTTCGGTAACCTTTAGTCGCAGTGTACGTTTCGCAACCCGGGGTCTGGCATTTGGCGCTCCGCGGCCGGTCACGACGCGCCGCCATTGGAAATGACAGACGAGAATTCTAAAATGTAAATCGCACCGAAAGTAAGTATCACATGCGAGCAAGTAAAATGGAAAGTTTCGCTTTAATTAAGATTGCAGGTATTTATCTTCAGTAAAAAAAAAAGTGAAGACTTCTATAAGTTTTTTTTTTCTTCTTGGACACTCGTAAAGGTCAATGTCACGGGAGATAACATATTTGTGTTTCATATTAATAATTAAGATCAAATGTTAATAAACTGTTAGAAAAAATCATGTTTGCTTCTGGAGTTTCAATAATATTTAGTAGTTATCAAGTAATCAGATGAATTTTGGGAAATATACATATAGGAATTCATAATTACTGTAAAATTTAAAGCTTCATTTTTAAAGCAAATACTTTTTTTTAGTAAGTGAAAGAAAAAATATATTTAATAAAAATATAATGAAACCAAATAAAAATATATTTTTATAAAATTACGTTTTAAAGTCGCTGTCGCTTGCATTGTAATTGAAATATTTTATTGTTCGTTAAATATGCAAATACTGCTTTCTCCAAAAATGTTTCTTAAAAAAAAGAATTCTTTCATCGAAGTTATATACATCTCTTCTAAATTATAATAAAAATTAATTATATTCAACATCTAAAAAAATATACCTGTATATTTTCAAATACTTTTCCAAAAAGGATTATTTTTAAATTCAACCAAAGACCTCTCTGATACGTAAATAATTGATTTGTATATTTGTAACTCCATTTAAATTATTGTTTGATTTTAAAATTAAAAGAAAATAATTTTATTATTAATTAATATAATTATACAAGAATCTTATATGTATATGATTATTTGAACTTTATTGCTACAAATAAATTGCATTACATGTATAAAAACATACTACTGATATAAAAGTGTAAATAAACGGATATTATATAATTTTACAATATGTATTAATCAAGTTACAGAAAAAACCTTAAATATCTATGACAAATACAAATAGATACCTAAGAATTATTAAAACAAGACTTTTTGAAATGTCCAATAAGCCATCTGCGTGGTAAACATTTCGGAAAGAATGTATAAGATGATTCAATTAAAACACAATAACTCAATCACTGTCCCAGAAAAAATACTCCGTTCTACCAAAGTAAACTCAGTCGAAAACATTATGCTGAGCGAGTAATTTAACATTCATTTGATTTTTATTTTCCAGAGAACGAATATCAAAAAACACCAAAGCGGTGATTACTTCTGCGCTATTTCGGAAAAAAAAATTCTTCAACGTAAAAAATTTATCCAAAACATCTGCTCCGTTTAAAATACACGTCGTAATTAAGGACCTTTCAGATATGATTATTCCCGAAATCCACGCGGGCCTTAAAAATGGAGGAAATTCTGAACTTTTACCGAAAATCATTACGCTTTAACCTTCGGCGAAAACATCCCTTGCAGGGAGGGGCGGGGGCGGAAGCCGCGCAAACGATTTTGGACAATTGAATTATCGGAATATGCGCGGCATGAAAAATCAGAAACTAATTTATCCCGGACGGATTAATGGATTAAGCCGTCTAAGTATACGACATCCGGATGTTTGTGTGGAGGAATTAGGGGAAGGAGATTCAACGGGGTAAGATACAACCGCGCGGCGCATTAGATTAATGCCAGAATAATAAGATTACACCGTCGAAGACATTCCCGGGCGGATTTTAACTGGCTCGCTTATCAGTCGCGAATGAAGCCTAAAATCAAAAAAATTTAAATTCTCTAAATCAAAATACCTTACTAATGTGAAAATTCATTAATTTTCTTATAGCGTTTCCGCAATTCCGAAAACGTTTCAAGTAAGTCACAGTAGATTTTGATTGGTCCCAACCACATGCCCACATGCTTCTTTCCTTGCATTTCATTCTTACATATTATAGCTATAGACAGTTCGTTCTATTATCCGAGCTCGGTTGTCTCATGCTTGTGGATTTTAAATAAAAATATAAAAATGAACGAAATTGAATCCAATATCAGAAATGAAACGAACAGTTTGAGAAAAGTAGTCCTGGTAAACTCATTTTTTTGGTTTTTAAGCTAGGACGTCTTCTCCTGCTCGTGAAGTGAGCATGAAAAGTAAGAATGCGTCATTCACACTGTCTTCAGCTACCCTAGTTCATAATGTGTACACTAAAGAAACTGGATTACACACGGGAAGTGTATATGTAATGGGATCAGCGCAGAAAGGCGTATCTCTCGAAAAACACCTCCGGTAACTTATACCCCCAAAAACCTATTATCTTTAAAAGGCTTGGGTGTGTTTTGCTTTTAGCTACAAAAATCTTAGTTATTGTGTATGCTCCAATTACCAACAGTTCAGAGTAAAAAAATCTTTTTTCTTCATTGGGTTAGTTAGTGTTACGTTTAAAACATAAAATATTATTAGAGCACCATTAATCGGCCATGCCCATTGTTTGTGCAATAGAAAAAAAACGTGTAACATATTGTTGATTTTGTGTTAGAATTTAATTTAATTTCAATTCAAATGTATACTCTTATATTTCGACGTATATTCTAACAATTGTTTCATTTAAATTAAATCTAAAAATAATGTGATGCAATTTACTTGCAACTGTGTCGTGCATTCCAAAGTTTCCTTTATCCTTTATCGGTAGCAACTGTCAGCGTCACATGTTTTAAAAGGCTTTAAACTATATAAAAAAACTTTTCCACGGCAAAAATACAAAGAAATTCGATACAATTTATTGCAAATATTATTTTTAGTAGCACGCATATATTGCTTATTAGTAAACATAAAAGATAACGCGTTCATCGCCGTTCTGATAACCTGATCAAATAAATTTTACTGACGGTACACGAAATCAGAATTAGTAATGCAAATTTCGATATTTTCTAGAATCTTCCGCAGTCGGGATATCTAGTGCGGAATGCTTCTGACAGCGTCTCTCTCAGATGACAAAACAACGCTAGGAGGCGAAACTCGGCCTGGGCGCGGACCTCCGCATGATATACTGGGGAAATAAACGGAATAAAGGAGCGAGAAATCCAAACCGATAAATAAGTGGGAGAGAAAATACTCCATAAATAAGAGCGAATTGAAAAGCAAGCGAACGGGCCATCGGAATGAGAACGACGAATTTCGAGACACGTGAAACTCGACAATGTCGAAATACATTTCACAATACAAATAATACAGGAGATCAGTCGACGTCTTCTAACCGATAACCGAACGTACTTCATCTGAGATGACGCACGTTTGACTGTTGAAAGTTATTTTTTTTTTAAACTTTGCTTTTGTATATTTTCGATCATTATCATGTTACGGAAGGTCGAGCGGGCACCTCTCGGCAATCAGTCGGACAAATCGTGCCGCCGGTATTCATCATACACAAAACAAGGAAATATAGTTAGGAAAATTCACAACTCACTGTTGATTAGCTACGTCTCCATCTTCGGTCGATTCTCGGGCTGTCTGAGTGCACACAAATTCAATAATGCATCACAATACCAACATCAACAATAAATAAATACGCGCTCGCAAAACAATCATCGAACACGAGTCGCCGGGAATCGACGACTTTATCAATCTTTCGACTCACAGGCGGCGGGAGGTGTGACAATACCCGCCGTCGCCGCACAACTCGACGGAGATCCGAACGGGTACAAAAGAGCGGAGGAAGTGTTTAAAAAAAAAAAAAAATCTCAATACTTTGCATCAGCGCGGCTGCGGCGCGGGCGGCATAGATCGCGGGTGACGTAACTTGGCGCGCTGCGGGACGAGCACCGGACGCGACCTTCCGCCACGGCGAGCGGCGAGCGACTGGCCCGAGCCGCGAGCCGCCACCTCACAGCCGAGACACGCGAGCCCGGAAGCCGCGGCGGGCGCCTGCGCCGGCCTGCCTCGCCCTGCCTCGCTCTGCCTCGCCCCGCCTCGCCCCGCCTCGCCACGCCTCGCCCCGCCTCGCCCTGCCTCGCGCCCGCGCGTCTTCTCCACGGGCCCTCCTCGCGGCTTACAACCATTTCACATACCCTATACAAATTCATTTGCAATAACAACATCCAAGTTACACATTATAAAAAATAAAAAAAAAATTAATTGATAAATGAGTGTGTAATTATTATTTCAAGTCATCCATATATCTCTATACAGTTCGGTACAAAAAAAAATCACGTTGAAATTCGCGAAATTATATTCTGATTTCAGCTGTCTCGTTGGCGTGCTAAAATAAAATAATAAAAAAATATATATATTTATTTTAAGGTGACATCTGTTCATAATAATAAGGCATTTGATCCGTGAAGATCCATTATTATAATGATAAATGATAAAGATGCATAGCTAAAGTTTTGTTGTGCATCTGATGATGACCCAGTGTATTGGGTCGAAATGGGTCAAATAATTTTAATAAACTCAAAGTGAAGACAAAATACACAGGTACTTTTATCATTATATGTTTATTAACACTTCAATACACAGTGATACCCCGCTTTACGCGAGGGAGAATTTCCGTAAAAAATCGCGTCAAGTGAATTCGCGTATATCGGGGTTTACGATTAAACATACACGCATAGTCAAAACTTAATTCAAAAAAATACGAATCATTTGAATCAATCACTTTGATTCTAAGAACACTTTATGCAGTATTTTTACTAAAAAATACATCTATTGTCTTTTGGGTAGCGTTTATTTTGCGTTCTTGTAAAATACGTTCATAACACCCAACACTGTTTATAATTGTTAAGATAAGAAAATGACTACATTATGTTCGTACACAGTCTTAAAAATAAGAAATTCGCGTAATGCGAGGCATTTTTACGCGAAATTTGAAATTCACGTTATAGTGAAACCGCGCATAACGAAGTTGCGTAAAATGGGGTATTACTGTATATATATGTTATAAAAGAGTATCAGATCTAAACGCCAGAGCTTTGTAAGAAAAGGTTTATTATAATAATGCCATTGGGCAGCAGCAGTACGCAGACTTTTCCTTACAAATATTATGGAATTAAATATAATATATAATTTTCTATAAAAGACCAGGAGACCCACTACACTATTTTTCCCTTAGAAAACCATGAACACTGGCTCAGTATGAGTATAGGATCAGTGAAATGGTCGCCAACCTCCTTTGAGGAGAGACACTTGATGAAGAAGATAGATATATATATATTTATTTTATAAATATTTATATATAATTTTGTGACAGCTGAATGTTGATTTTTATTATGATTTCACTATTTTATTGCGAAATAGAAATTATTTATTAATTATGAATGATTTTTTTTTTTCATTATGTAAATTTACAATAGTTCTGATATGATGTATGGCTATTCTCTGATCTTGGGTTGTGGAGCTAACAATGTGGGTGGTAGCGTACATGTATTTCTTTATTTTCATTATTGTGTTATGTAGGGAAAATATGTGAAAAAACCCTTTTCCATATTCACCGATAGATCAATTTCATATTTGTGACCCATTTATTTATTTTAATTTATTTGTGACTGCTTCATACGGGCATACAATAAAAAGTTTTTTTTTCAATAAATATTTAAAATAAAATACTTTTGTGATTTTTTACATGTTTAATTTAATCGGTCAACGGTTTCGCCAATCTTTCACGTTGGTTGTATCAAACGAAGTCTTCGATAAAAAAAAAATCACAAAAGTATTTTATTTAAGATTTTAAAATTAAATTATGTATGTTAATGTATGGAAGTCGTGAAAAAACTCACAATTAATACCGACATGTACGATAATATTGTATTCTAAGAATTTTTAATATATTAAATCCTCGAAATGGACAGTAATTTATTTTAATGCAACCATAATATTTAGAGAAACACATATTTGTATTAATATGAATCAAAATTTCACTACTAAGAGAAGACATCAAAAAATAGATCAGAGGATTTTTATGTAAAAATAACTATTATTCAACTGATTTACAATGCAATCACATATTTTCAATGCTTCAACTACGTGTACTTATTTTCTTCTGTATGCAAGTGCAGATAATACTCTTCCAACCACCCTCTAAATGTGAAATATATACTCATTGAAATTAAAAAAAATATATTATGATATAATAAAATATCCAAACTTTCCACATATGAATAATAAAAACACACGATATAGTCATATTAATTTTTATCCTTACGGTCGAAATGACGACAATCAACCAAAGCGTCATTGACTTGTTTTAATCTAGATTTACGACAGCACTTAAAATTTAATTACACAAAGAATTCGCTGTTTGTTGCTCAAATAAGTTGTCACAGGGGCACAAATTTACAACCCTCGCCGTCCACACCCCTCGTGTGGGGAACTCCGCCCACGGAGGGCAATGGTGGCCTTAAATAAACGCAAATATGCTGTACTGAAACGGCTCCGTCCGACGTTCTTTTAACGGTCAATAAAATGGCCGTCCGGACATTATGAGGGCAGGTTAGGAGGGAATTAAAACACAGTCTAATGCGGTCGAAATTGATCGCCGAGTTAATGGACCCGCTGTTTTCTTTATTAAATACTCAAGAGCCGTTCGATAAAGTTTACGGCGAATTTGTGACAACTGAATGTTATTGATTACAATCTGATATTTATAGCGAGATATATAAATTATTTCAAAATTACTTGGTTACATTTTTCAGTGTCCCCCACTCCCCACCTCCGCAAAAAAGTTTCACTAAGTCTAAGTCTTCGCGTTACTTGCTTTTTTTAATTATAAAAGCTGTATACTTGAAATACCGCAGAAAATAATTGATAGTAATACAAACAAACAAAATAGACAAATAAGCAATATAAGCAGTGAGTTTCGATATAATATTACAACCACAAATATATAATACATTAATGCTGTTTAATTACTCAAGGTAATAGTGAAACAAACATTCTCAAAATGTGACGTGTAATCTATGTATATGCTATTTTTTTTAAACCTTTTTTGTCAATAGATGTTTTTGAGTATTATGAAAACTAAGTTGATATCCACTGTGCTACAATCGCGGAAGAAGCGAACTAAAATCAATACATGCTATAATTTTTGCAGCCCATTATAATTGACCACAGGAAAAACTAACACACGAGCACATTTATGCAAATTCTCTGCCTGAGCAGAGCAATAATTTATGAGCCGTGTAATTTTAAAACTCGCGCGTCATCAAATTAACCATTCAATTCATAGCGAGTTATTGAAATCGGAGTATTTGAGAAACGCCTTAGCAGAGCTTTGTTTCTCACGATTTTAATTCACGGCCGTGCATCGATCGAGGCGAATCGTTATAGCTCGGACCTCAAGAAACTTGGCGAAATTATTATGAACACTTAAGGTCACAGTCGCTGAAGGTTGTGCGAACTGGTATTATTTTTTTTTTCTCAACACAAAGTCTTTTCTGAACCGATTACCGTTCTCCCGGAAGCGCAGCAACTTCTTGCCAAATTTAAATTAATTATCACTAGTAGATACGAGTGTCTAATATCACAGAAAATTATTACATTGTTACATTGCTTGTATAAAATTTTAGATACTGTATATTCCCAAATATCTTTGACACAATTAAAAAAATATCAGTCATTGCTATTCTAATGTGAAATATAATTTAATAATTATATATCAGTTCTGTACAATACAATCGTGGTGTTTGAGCTGAACAGAACTAATTGTATTAGAAATTGTAACATATTTGTTTTAGAGTGTATCAGTTATGTATGTCTTCATAGACTAAAAATTGGAACTGAAAATTAATATTTCCAAAGGTTAACTCAGAAGCATACATAGTAGTCAATGCAAATATGAAAAACCCATGGTAGTTCTAAATCGGAATTCACAGGGGCGAGTTTTCCGTCTTTACTGCCACGTTTAGTAGTTCTGAAACGGCAGTGGTTCTGAACCCTGTGGCTCGCACCCGACTGAGTTATGGTTTGTGCATTTTAATTGTCAAACTTGTCGTAAAATCCGATCATAACCGGTCACGGGGGAAGTTGTAAAGATCAAAATTATATATTACTCGCGTGAATGCAGTACGTTAAACAATGTCTCGCCTTCCGTCTGTGCCCGAATACGTCATAAATATTATACTGCAGCGCACATCATAGCATCTCAGTACTTTAACCCATGCAAATATATTTTTATCGAAATATAGACAGTTAACAGAATTCGGTAATACCAATATGAACGAGGTTGAGCATACCAATGCTACGTGTGATTGGATGCTTGGCTACCCCTTCAATCCTTCCTGCGGACATAATAAACAAATCTCGTAGATGAGATTGAATTTTGTATTTGTTGCTATTTCCTATCATGAAAACCATTGTTGCCAGACATGTACATCTAAAAAAAAATCAAAAGGTATTTCAAAACTACAATCCACACTATTTTATCATTAAAATGATTATTTTAATATTTAAGGCTTATATCATTTCTATATATTTTATTTATTTTTATATTCATAAATACATGTCTACAATTTTTTTTCTATAATCATGCCAGTTTTAATGTGAACAGGAAAACGTTCAACCGAATCAACCTTATTTTATGTAAAATTCTGTCTCATAAATAATACTGTCAGCTTTATTAAAACCAGTCCATATTAGCAAAAAAATTTGTAATCATTATCTGTTTATAAAAAAATCTTGTCTTATCCATATTAACGTAAAATTTGTCTAAGTATACATATTCTTTTAAAATTCTCAGTGTTTTATAAGAATAAATTATTTTTGTCAAAGAAATTAAAAAAATGGGTCAGTATAACAATATCTGTGTACGGTATAAATACAATTCATTTTACCCAGTCTTGTACTTTATAAACTTATACTTATTTCTCTTAAAGCCACTGTAGCTCCAGTATACTCGTACATTATATTGTGAGCAAAATGTGTAAGCATTTCGAAATTAGTTATTTCACATCTTCACATTCGAATTACCAACGATGGCTGTCAAGTTGTATTGGTTTTTGAACAGTCTCTAAGCACTGTACTTTTAAGGCAGCCGTCTGTTTTAGATAACTGTAAAAAAGTAAAGCCATGTATGAGCGAGAATAGAGGGCACCGTGTCTCTCCCCCCTCGGAGAAATGCTTTCTCTTTCACGCTCGCAGCCGCAGAACCATGCTGTAAACAATGGCTTACCTAATACGTTAAAGAATACGAAATGGTAATGCATTCAATGGAAAAAAATCGCAACAAAACATTTCCATGTTATTTTTTTCTATTACGACCAGAGAAAGGAGGATTGGTATTTTTTTCGAGTGCGTATTTGTTACCAGAAGAAAAAAGATCTCTTTAAAACACGGCTAATTTTACCATACAAATTTTACTTAAAAAACCAACTCAACACAGGATTTTGAGTGAAAAGCAAAAAATATATAAAGAGTCAAAATTCATGTCTTGTCAAAAATACCAAACTGATATTTCTGGCCTCACAACAGTTTCAGTTTGATTAATGCGATTTATATTGATATTTCAAAAACAGGGGAAAATAAATTATAACACACATTAGCTTTAGTAAATTTATTATTATTAATGTGTATTTTCAATCAAAAAATCAATGAGTATGATTCTTATAAGCCGTCGTGCGTTTCAATCAAATCTTAGTTAAATGAGAGAATAATATCTTAAGTCTTCCTGTAAGAATTTCTAATCTCACGCCTGTTTTGTCAGAGTCAAGTAGATACAATATCTGCGATATTAATGTGCCACTTGGGTTGGCTATTATATAATATTCTCATTTCATAACACACTGTACGTTCGCTCAGACACGCCGGCCTTAATTCTAGGTTATTATAAACATTCGTACTAGCGCTCGCGATCGCGCGCCGCCCGTACTAAGAGAGGTAAAAATACACGGCAACTAAATGCACGAAACCGAGATACACATCTGAAAAATAGTAACTATTAAAGACTTCAAAGTAGCGATAGCGAGCTACGAATATAAATCGTAAATAGAGAAAAATGTATGGTGACGTTATCAAATACGGTTTTTACGATAATGCGACATAATTAAACTCATAAATTAATGCCATATTACGGTTTGTAAGACGCATTTTTATCAAAGTATCGTCTTTTGAATCAAAAGCTATATTTTTTTATAACAATAGAGAAAACCTTATTGACCTTAGAAGAATAATTATGTAGTATTTTGCATTAATGGGCTTCGCTGTCAAGCACATCGCCATTGCTAAGAACGTTGATTCTTTTTAAATATGTCCCTACATTATTTAATTATCTTCATATAATTTTTAAGCTCATATTTAAATTCAAAACTCTATGCAAGTTGTATTTCAAACATAGTTTTAACAAATAAATAATATTGAATAATATATGGATGCATTACTACTATTTTATTATTTAAAGAAGCGACCGGTTTTATCAACAAACTAGGCTGGCATTTACGGGCAGAATGGAAATAAATAAAAACAGTTACAGTTAAATGCTCTAAAGAATAAATAATGGATATTTCCACAAAAATATACGAAATCTTATATGTAGAAATGGAAAAAAAAGTATTACTTTTAATTATTTTTTTTTTAATATGAGACTTACTATACTAAGAAATTCAAAATTTTTGACAGAGAGTACTTGGTGGAATTCCATTTTAATATTTTTGAATAAAATACTTGAGTGATTTTCCACATTTTGATTTATATTAGTGACCGGTTTCGCCAACCTTTCACGTTGGCATTATCAAACAGAGTGTTTGATAATGCCAACGTGAAAGGTTGGCGAAACCGGTCACTAATAAAAATAAAAATGTGGAAAATCACTCAAGTATTTTATTCAAAAATATTACATACTATGCTAATTAAATTATTTAAATAAAAATACTTTTGATATGGTCAAATGTAAAAGCCGGAAGACATTTTTATTAAAATTATTTATTTATAGTTTTTCTCATTTTTTTATATTTTTGCTAGAATCCCACATAGTGAATTCTGTGAAAAATGTTAAATTAAATCATGTGAGTCTTGAATCACGTCGCGTATTTTAATTTAATGAAAATATTAATCATTAAATAATACACATCACGCCGTGTAAAACGGCCACGACGCGACGCGCGACCGACGGAAACTTTCTTTATGCCGATTCAAATTTTATGCTCAAACTTGGCCGGCCAGTGGAATATTCATGGACATAAGCGGCAGTGGCGGCCAAACTTCTGGTCACTATAGCACTCCCAGGCCGAACGACAATAAATTAATACAATAATTTAAAAAAATATTAATAAAAATACCAATCTGAAATATACTCAATGCTGAAATCATTCAAACCGTCATTATATTCTTTAGACGTTGAATTAATAGAATTATAGATAAACTTTTAAATTTTGTTTCATGTTGCGGTGTCAGAAGTTTTGGTGCGACTTAGCTTAGTTGTGCCAAGGAGACATAGTTCTGAAGAGCGTGTTAAACTTAGTATATAATTTACACAATGAGTATTTTGCATTTTTTATCAAGTGAACTAGTTATGTTGGTTATTTGCTTGTGTAATAAGATTATTTAATAAAAAACATGGACATAAAAAAAATGTATTTTTAGATCGTCATTAAACTCGGGCCTTACTTTTCATATTTATCATATATTTACGCTATGCGTGGATGATAAATAGGAATATGAATTAAATGCACATGTGTGTCACACATATTTTTTTTTCTCAATTAGTACAAACACATTGACAAAGATTCTCTTGTTAGATTGAACCCGTGCATATATTGTTGTATTCAAGTATCAATAATGAAATTAAACCTATTTTTCAATTATTTGCGTGTTAAATTATAACAGATGACTCCCAAGCTCAAGTAACTCAAAATAAACAGGTTAACACACGACTCAAGCAAATACATGACTGATTTGGTATAAAGATAAATCATGAATTTCCTAAATGATCCTGAGTTTTTCTTCAAAGGTTTTTGTTCAATCCCTAAGACGTATTTATTTGAAAATATTATTCAAAAACCTCCGTTTAAGAATCTGAGATAACATTATCGCTAGTACTATACTAACTTAACTGCAAAATATATTTAATATGACGATATATTTATAGATTCAAAGTCATAATAGACTTAAATTAAACTATAAATTATAAAACAACATTAACATAATCAACCATGTTAATTTATTAGGTAATAAATACTTCTGTTATAACATAATTCTTTAGAGTGTAAATAGCTAAATAATAAATTTCACAGATTATTCAGTCTACAAACTTGTAATTCAATTATGATATTAAAAATAAGCGAAACAATCTGGTTGTTTTCACAACAAAAATAATATTTCTCAAACTCGAAGTGTGTCATCATAAATCTATGAACTACAAAATAAGCTACAAGTGCCTCTCTGGGTAATTAATCAACCGGAACTTCTTTGACTAGTTGTATGAAAATTAATCCTTCCAGAACCTTCTGATCCAGTAGAAAGCGTTAAATCTACTAAACTGAATAAAACAGTACAAATAATTCTTACATCTGCATTATTATCCACAAAAAGTACTGGGTGGTAGGAACTTAGATTAAAAATTATAATTCAATTAATAATTATAATCAAAAGAAAAATAAAAATACTACATACAATTCAATGTCTGTAATGGTAGTGAAGAATCGGTAAATTGTATGTTTTATATATAAAAATATTTAATAAAATATTTGTGCTGTATTTGAAAGGAAATCACAAAAAAACTTTACGGAAGTAGTTTTTCTAGAAATAAAACCAATTTCCTTGAATCTCGGAGACTATTTCATATCCAATTTGAAAAAACTTATTTAATCACATAGATACGAAAACGAAACTCCATAATTGACAAGCAAGTGCATTTATACTGTTAGTGGTAAATTTAAGCTAAAGTTTTTTTTAATTATAATAATGATTAACAATAATGAATCATAAACATCAATTCGCTTAATATGAAAGTACTTTGGACAAGTTTTACGAAGGTATTTTACGCTCCCTAACAATATGTCAAATAATATTCCAAATGGACGAATACCCCCGGGGAGGTCTGAAGGAATGAACGTTATTGGTTGTATACATAAACGTATAAACAGTCTTCGTGAAGAATTTCTCAGGGGAAATTGAAATATAGAAAGCATTCGATGTGACAAGAAGTCGAATTTCTTAAGCCTAGGGTCAACTACAACTTCGTTCAACAAACATATTCTAAAAAAAAAAACCATGGTCAATATATATTATAAAGCTTATATTATGAGCACTTATTGATTTAGTTTATAGATGGTTTGTGAAAAAAACCTGAAAAAATACTGTACACCCGATTTTTTTAAATTTTAATGCATTAACACTTAGAAGGAATCCAAAAATAGTATCAATAACACTAGATTTGAGTCCAAAAACGTATGTACAGTAGTAAAAATATTTAAAGAAGACTTTAAAATACATATAAAAGGTAAAACATTGTAGCTAATAAAACAGAGTATCGATAAAAGACAAATTATTATATTTGTATTTCCACGATGATGTTAGTTCTTATAAAACAATACTCGGTTCAACTAATTTGGTTTTGAGTATTACATTATAAGAAAATAAATTGCTGCAGAGAGTTTCATGATATTATATTGCGCTCACCTAATAACTTTCAAAGAAACCTTCATTATCAATATAATTTCCTAAAATCTAACGCAACAAAAGCAAAACATAATAACGAAAAATATAATTTTACGCTGCGGAAATTAAACATATTTTCAAAGGATCTCACCAAACTCTATGAGAAATTTTTGCACAGTATTAACATTGAAAAAAAGGAATGTTTTCATTGAAAATGTAATATGAAATTTGTATTCATTATAAAATGTTTTAACAAATACTTTCACATATGCTTATACAATCAAAGATATCTTATATTTATATGAATAAACCAGATATTTTATTTGTCAGAATGAAAGTATGTACTAAGTAAATACATGAGCGAGCTTTACAGTGACTGTATTTGTTTGTGGCTACGTTAGCTTTATGTTAATTTGATTTGCGTTTACCTAGCCGCTACAAATCTTACAAAATAATTATTTGATCAGGTCGAGGGATGCCCTTTGTAGCCTCCTGATATATTTATTACAATGAAACTTTTACAACGTAGTCATGGTTGTCATACCGAAATCATTTATCACTTCAGGGTAGTGCAAGTTTGGTTTATAAAAAGGGGGTTGATCCGGGTAGACGTGCTGGTATCTGCTCCCTACAGTTCATCAGGCAGGGGATGTTTTCAATCTTACCCCTAAGATTCTGAAAAGCCTACGTATGATAAATGAATCGCGCTCTTGAACACGTGAAGTTTCAAATTTAAAATCCACTGCACAAAAACCCACTTCGAGATGAGTGCATATTGCCAGCAAATTAGATTTACTGAATGACTTTTGCATATTTTTTTTTTATATTCACCAATATTGGTGATGACTTCTTAAAACGTTACAAATAAAATGATCCATTTATAATTTTGAAAAACTTACACAGTTTCAAATACTAAGAAGTTAGCTAAGAATTAGTAAATCTCTTAGTAATTAAAATATATATTGTGTTGTCAAAATAAGATAGTGCAGAAACAAATCCTGTCTTCAAAAATTAAAAACTAGTAACAACAAAATGAAAATCTATTATAATTATCACTGAAGCACCATTTCCAAAAATACTCAGCCTTTTGCAAATTTACAAAGTAAGTATCACCCGGTAAGTTTTTTTTTTTTTTTTTTCTTTGACCTTTAAACAACTTTATTTGAAATGTGTAACCCCTGGCATATAAGACCAAATTCAATCTATCTTAATTTCTAAATCATTCATTAATGTCGGAAATAAATAGTTTAGATGTAGTCTTTTCATCCAAGAAAATTTTATTTTGCACAACGGCACATTGATTCTCAAAGAAATACCTTATAACCTCTTTTCCTTTTTTGTATAAAGATATTACGCAATAATATGCAATAAATTGTGTAGTATATTTTAGGTTGCTTGAAGATGTTTTCTTCGATGAATCAATAGATTGTAAAATTGACCGCAGCCAAAAGTCTACGATTCGATTTACTCTCTTTTGATATTTTTTTGGTGAGCTCGAATCGATCGAATGCACTTGTACAATGGAAAACCAAGACTCGGTGTATTTTATCGTTTTTATCACCTGAATTTATAATTCCAATGTCGATGAACGGTCATCCTCGAATCAAACTTTGTCATTCGATTCGTCAAGCTTCTTTAAATAAAACAGTACGTGATTATTTATAATCTAAAGTCAGTTCGCACAACATTTTCAGAGGCTAGCTTATGTTGGTTTTCCGATGTTTCGGTTCTCATACTGAAGCTATCTTCAAGGAATACCATAAATTGGAGCGTGTAGAGTTGAAATTGAGCTGTCCTCAATAAAGACCTATCGTCTATATACCTTGAAAAAGATTCCAGTGCGAGAATCAAAACGTCAAAAGACCACAAAACATTTTCATGCAATAACAAAAACGTGTTTTCAAGTATGACAAAAACAAGAGAAAATACAAAAAAAATTATAAAAAAGTAAAAAAAATATTGACGAGTGAAATTCGTTTTTACGCGTAATTTCACATTACACGCTGAATATTAAATATTTAAATGATTCTGTAGCTTTTCGCTTTGTTTTCAATTTCTAAGTTGTCATTTATAATTACATTATATTTTTGGAAGTTTATGTATATATATTTTTTTTCATATTTCTACTTAATTTTGAGCCCTTGCATTATACTAATAGATATTTTACAATGCAAGAAAGACTTTTTAATATATCATAAAATTTCAAAGCTGCCGGTTCTTTTACGATATATCTGTGAAAGTATATTTTGATATTTTTTTTTAAATCTTCGATTTGATAATAACTTAAATATATGTTGAAACATAAGTGTAGCTTTTTAAAAAAAAAATTGTGTTTCTCAATAAATTTTTGTTTTTAAATAATATACTTCTAATTTATTTATAGTATCGTTATATAACATTTTACAAAAACAATATATTTTATATTTTTTCATGATAAAAAACGAATGTTATAATGTATAAGCTTTTATACAATGTAGTATTTATCATTTAGTATTGATTATTCACAGCGTGTCGAATGCATGTTAAATTACAACTCAAGATAAATAATTTTTATTCACACGATCTATAATAAATTAATTCAACGAACAGCTTGTAAATACACACTGTTTAAAAATACTGTAAATAATTACACAAGCTAATAATATACATTAGACTTATGATTGACATGCTAAATAAGCAGACAGTAAAAAAATCGATGTCTGAATAAAAAATACAACCTTGTATAAAAGTAGTCTATAGTGTTTAATGTAATCGAATTTTCAATGCCCTAACTTTGGTATGAATCGACCTTTATATAATTTTTGTAGTCGCGACATTAGAAATTTGAATAATGTCATTTTGACTGTTTTTGTCTCCATTGGGTGGTTTTATCATTGCTTGTTTTTCTCGCCAATCAATCATTATTCCATGATTTTTTGTTATTCAAGTAGAGGATATGAATATTCATGGCGTCTTATCTCGAGGATAATGACAATCCAGTCTGGGACTGATTTCTTTGTCCTAATGCAGAAAGCGTCGACGTGGAAGAAGAAATAATGCAGTCAACGATCTGAATCGAAGAATGTCATGTTCACCCGAACTTCTATGTTGCCCATTCATAAATATTCAATTACTATATAAACATAAAAAATAAACTAAATCTAGCGTATTTGCAAATAAAAAGTCGTTTGTTTTTATATCTCTCTTTATTATTATTCCTATTATTTATACCTGCTAATACAATATTAATTTCAAAGCCTTCAGGCATTAAACTACTTTCTAGTTTATTTCAAATGATTGATAACAAAAATTGTTACCATTTTAATGATCCGTTCATTTATTATTTGATTTTTTATATCTTATATTTGTAGTTAATTAGATTGTGCTTCAGATACATAATAAATAAGCGTATTGGTTGATTTTGTTCTAATCTCGTATTTTTTGCTATTCATTTTATACTTACAATATATTGTTAAAACCAATGGTTAATGCGCATATAAAAAATATCAAAATCAACTCGTCAGCGCTAGAAATAACTATTTCGTTCATTTGGTAATTATTTGAATTCAATATTGATTTAATTATAATTTGTCTTCGAGTACACGTTTTCTGTGATCTTTTGTATTCAACAAGCCTAATTCATTAAACATTTTAAGCTGAACGCAATCGCAATAGCTTTTGAATGCTTTCAACTACTTTCCTGTGTATTACCCTTAAGACCTTCTAACATAAACCTTTTCGCTCTAAAATTATTTAACTTGCGATGTCCTCTCTTTGTGAAAAAAATATCAAATAGTTTTCCTTAAGATGCACCACATCATAACAATATTCAAAAGTAAAACCTATAAGAAAATCTACGACTTCACTTAATAACCTATTAAGCAGACTATATATTAGTTTTTCATTGTGAGTGTATTTCACTCTACTATTATATTAAAAAATAGTAATTTTAAAAATAACAAATTTTTATTTTTTAAAACTGTACAACGAAATATTTCAAGCAATTAAACACGCCAAAAATAATAAAATAGTCTCCAAACTTGTGACAGTTTTCTTATTAAGTTTAGTATTGGATTTTTTCTCGTTTCATGCTAGTGGACAAATTAAAACTAAGGCTCGCGTGGGCGCTCACCCCCGCTGGGAAATATCCTTCGTACTAATTTCAGAAGGCTAAATATATCAAATCACCAGCCAATTTCATTCAGCTTGGTATTTTTATTAAATATTTTATTAATCGATTTATATTTAAAAATTCACGAAATTAATTGACTAAATATACAAATACATTATCGCAAATTTTCAATACATCATTTTATAGCTCAATATTTAACGTACTTTTCTATTAATGAACATGTCTAATTTATCGAATTAATAAGGTTTTTCTCTCTATTTTTTTAATTTGAATAATCAACTGGCCGACTCCAAATTCGATAGCTATTTTACTGGGGTACATATTCGATTATCCGAACTCTATTTCCTACTGTTTGTTTAATGGCAACCAGAAGTGTAATTTAGTTATTGATAATTCATCCGTTAATTTAAGATCTATTTCGTATTTTTTTAAATGTATTAGTCTAGTGTAGCCTTCAACTATAACTAACACTAACTCTACACTCGCTCGGAGAGGTGCGCTCGCTCACGTGGAAAAAAGGAGTGGAGTGGTACGCTGAAAATCAGAATTCATCTACCTATTACAGCTCGATTTATTTTTTTTATTGACTACTCCAATATATTGACATGTTATTTTGTATGTATTCAGTAGTCACATTAGTACATCTTCTTAGTAACACGCTTAATTATTGACTATATAGTCTTGGATTCGATTCTGTGTGAACCAATAATTTTCATTATCTCTGTTAATATAACAGATCTTCGACATCCTTTTGATGAAAAAACCTACTGCATTTTAATGCTAGCTTCTTTTATTATTTTTGTAGAATTTTCGTTTTCAGACCAAATGTGCCGTGAAATTAAAATAAATAATAAATATCGCAGCTTAATATAAATAAGTCAAATAAAAGTGCCCGGGTAAATATTGAATATGCCCGGTTTGCCTGATGCTAAGCTCCCGAGATCGTGGGGTATTCGATTCCACGTGCAAAATATTACGCATTCAATGCCAAACGTCAAAACAAATTTGAATCTGAATAAGCAAACACGGCGGGAGCTTATTTATATCGCTCAGAGCAGAGCAGGGTGCTCCTAGACACCAGAGGGGTGCTCTTAGACACTAGCAAGGGATGTGACTGTCCCGGGGACTCTACATTATGCACTAGTGATGGGAACCCCTGAACAAATTTCGTTTATTGATATTGATGCAAGAAACCAGTTTGAATCAAATCCAGATTCACACAGCACATAGTTTTCATCATCATTTTTGCGGTGACATATTTTTTTACAGAAAACCAAATATCCGCTTCATTTTGTACTCGGGACATGTGTCGGTAAACAGCTGTGCTAATCAATAAAACATAAAACGATACTAAGTAAGATTATATAAGATATACTTAGTAATTAAAGAAGACTCTCCAGTGCTTTTACGTCTTCTAAAAAATAATATTAGTACTATAGCTTCACACTCTTCACTAGTGTGAACTAGGCTAGACTTGGCCTAACTCGTCGATAGAGCGTTATAACCATGGAAAATAAAGTAAACTGATTAATGCTAGAATGACCAAATATCTCATACGTATATCATGAGAACCGAAGCGTCTAGAGTGCGATAGTATCCAGTGCGTTAGCCTCGACTTGAGTTAATTCGTCCGTTAATATGCTTCCTTTGAGACAGTGCAGACCAACTCGTGCTCGAGACAGAGCGAACAAGTCGAAGGAGCTCCTTTATGCTTGCCAGAGTGTACAAATATCGCGTACAGGTCATCAGCAAGAGAATGTGGAGCTGCAATAACAGACACATGCACCACCTCCACAAATTACCAAAATACGTTTCAGTTCATCTCGTTACAGCCGCATTCTCAAGTGAATCTCACTATACGAGACATTGAATAAAGATAACAATATTTGTGGATAAAATGATTTATAAACCATCAGTGTAAATACCTTTACTGTATCCTCGATTTTCGACATATTTTTATTCATCAATATTCCATTGTTATATACAGAATTATGTATTAATGGTTTCTCAGAACGTGTCATATATATATGAAGCATTTTTTTGTAATAATTGTCAGCTGTTCTCTATTCTTTTCTTCCGTGTTTGTTCACACGTCGGCGATAATAACTCCGGCCGTATGCGGATTTTGGAGGATTTAAAACGTAATGAATGATATTTTATTGTATACACAAAAGAGAAAAAAAAAAAAAAAGAAACAACTCTTGCTTAAAACATAGTCGCTTTGTTGTGGCTATTGTATTTTTGAGTGAGTACCTGTTTGAATTTGTACTTTCATTAAAATTATCCTCGATTTATTGAGCACTATACGTGAAACAAGGAAATTATAAAAAAACACAATACACTAAAAAATAATATAATCAATATCATATTTAATAAATATATTAATAAAATGCGAACATTTGTGAGAGACGAGATAGTAACAGGGTATTTTTGTTACAAATAATTTCGCCGATAATAATTGCTCACTGATATCAATTCAATTTTGTATAAGCGTTCATTGGAACTAATCGAAAAATTTACAAGTCCAACGAAATTGGAATCTGCTTTTATTTTTATTAAGTCTGGTGTTGTATTGAATAAATTCAAGGTTTTTTTGCAAATTACACAAAACCAGACGCTGTTTTAAAACAAGAGTAAAATTGGATGTTTATTTTAACGGCATCCAAACGATTTTGTAAAAACCGTTGACAATAAAGCTTTTTGTGACTTAATTATTCTTCTACTTCTGATTTATTTATTGTCACAATTAAATTGTGCCTTCGTCAAACTTATAAATATAATAATGTTTTCGGTTTGTAATCACTTTTGTTCGTTATAAATAAACTTTCTTTACAAATTTTAATAAATCTTATAATTTGTGTTATTTATGTTTTGATAAAGAAAATTAAACAATTGTACAAATACGGCACAAAACAAATATAACAACACTTTATAAATATATATAAGATATTATAAATTTTAACATATTTTTAGTATTCTTTTTTTTTCTTAAACAAGTAATTAATTGAAATAAGAGTAACATTAATTTGTGACTGCTCATTTCTAAATAATAAATTGTTAGCTATATAATTTGTTCTATTAAATTTATAATAATAAATTAGGTACCTATTGGGAGTTTCCCGAGGAAGTATTATTTTATGTACGAGTATTGATTCGCGGAATGGGATACAAAGAACCTAACAAGTATATATTATTTTTACAGAATTCAAAAATTTATATTTTTTTCCAGTGGTGTGCGTTACGAAATCTCTTAATCAATTAAAAAAATAATTCAAAAAACGTATATATATTCAATTTTTACGGCATTTCACCTTGCTGTTTTTATTCTAAAAACAATTACATTACATTTAAGCGTAAACGTATTACTGTTAATATCAATATTATAACAGCGTATAGCCTCGAGATATTTTAATGTATTTTTTGGGTAATTTTCACAAGAGGTCTTAAAGTATTATATAGTAATAACATTACTAAATATACATTATTGATTTTTGTGAAGACCGTCTCACAGAAAGTACGATTTTGCCTATACAGGATTTATTGATTGATAATGATTCAGTACATTTTTTCAATTATTGAAAATCGATTAAAGAAACTTGTTAAAAATTCTTGCTTAGTACTAGTGATTTGTTGGTATGATTGGTAATGCACCGGTTTAAAGAGTTTCTTTAATCAATTTTCAATAAATCATTATCAAATATACATTAGTCTATTACAAATACAACAACATATATACAAAAAATTTGCCTACATAAAAAAGTCACCGCACTTTAGTGATTAGCAGGAAATAATATATTATTGTTTTCAGCGTCGCCCCAGCACTAGTACGTCACAAAAATATGAAAACAAATCTCCGAAACGGAATTTCAGATAGCCTCTTTGTGATACTCGTGACATATAATATTTGCAGGCCGAACGCCCCGCGGACTTGCGGCCCCTTGCCAGACGAAAATGGTCTCTGCGGCCGGCGCAGTAAGGCGCATTCTCCCGTGCCACCGACACCACCCACACCCCGCGACGCCGTTAATGCGATCTGACATCTTTGAAACGTACGACATTTCTTGAGATTGTAAAATATAACAGATAATACAAGTACAGTAAAACCTCGATATAACGAACCAATTGGAGGGAGGCGGTTAAAGCCGAAAGTCCGTTATACAAAAATATACTTAAAATAAATCAATTTTTTTTTTTTTTTTTGAAAATTCACTGTGTGTATTAAGATATAAATAAAAAGTACAAAACACAAACAATATTGCATAGTGTAGTGGGTCCCCGGGTCTTTCTACCCTGCAGTCTACGTATTGCTGCTGCCCAATAACAATATTATAAACCCATTCCTTACAAAGCTCTGGGGTTTAGATCTGATACTCCTTTTGCAGCAAGCTACAGAAACAATAACAGGAGCCCCCTCGCGTACTTCCAGAACACATCCCTCCAGAATCATTCCAAGTCCACTACTCCATTACCGATCCTTTACACACACTCACGGTACAGAATAGCAACCATGCATAAGCAACAGAACGGGGAAAGCTAATATATTATCCAATTCAATTAAATTTGTGGGTTGACTGTACTTGCGTAAGTTAAATAGTCTTAGATCAAGAGGCGGTACGATATTTTACTTTATTAATTAGAATTCGAAATGACATATTTTTAATACAAATATAGAACAAAATTTCACGGACATGAAAGTAATTTAAAAAACATTACTTATTTTCGTTTTCATGTCATTTACTTTTAATCGAAAATCACCCTTCAAACGGCTGCCAATTTTCATGTAAAGTTATGAATTTGGAGTTCTTTAAGATTAAACTTTTCTAAAAAAATATTTAAGATCGCAAAAAATCAACAATGAAGAGAAATATTATATATTCAAACCCCCACGTTTCACTATTCATTATGCAATTTTATGTAGGTTTTTAAAATATATTTTGTTAAAACATATTTTTCGTGTAATTCTAATATTAAAAACACAACGGTTTTTTTTTTTAATATCATAATAAAATTCCACAAATTCACTGTTGAAAATATTTATCAATCAACAAATCAGAAAAACACCGCTTTGTTCAATCCGTAGGACATAATTGACAATATTATTAAAAAAAACAAAGGCGGTTACTTAAAAGTATTTTTATTTGAACCAAATTTTTTGGTCTATTATTAAACAAAGTCACCTTAGAATAAACACGTTCATTTTGTTTTAAAATTACTTCTTTTATTACCATAAAACAGCTGGTTCATTTTTAAATTGAGATAAGACAGAGTTTTATAAAATAAATACAATTTTTTCAAATGATATAAACATTTTTTAACGTTTAAAAAAAACTCCCTGCTTTTCGGGGGATACCGTGAATTTCAATCTTCCAATTGTAAAGTGTCAACATTTCGAAACACAACCGGTAACCGAACAGCAACTAGCAAATATCATCAAAGTAAGAGGAGGCTATTGGCTAATTTCATATTGGTAATCAGTTGTGTTGCAGCGTGTGTAGGCTGCACTAAAACGCATGTATAAGGAGCGAAGTCATTCCGTTGTTTTTTGGAGATTGAGTTAAGACAAACGGTGTCCTTTGATTTCGGGTGTGTTTTTATAATTTTACTTAGTAAGCACTGCAAAAAAAGAGGCTACTGTCTATTGCAGTGTGTTTAGGCAGCTTTACTTACAGCAGCGATGCAATCCCGATCATAATATCAGTCGGCCCATTCATATGCGCGGGGAATACCCATGCGGCGGGGGATGGGGCGGGGAGAGTGCGCTAATAAAATTCAAATTCTATCACCGCAATGCACCATAAATAATGGCGTGTCGTGATTGTTTGTATCTTGTATTTCACCGTTCGACTTTGAGCACAAAGCTTTTGACGAGAGAGCACGAAAAAACGCTCCAAATTACATTAAACTCCGCTGCAGCATTCCCGTATTGCTCCAATCGCGGTTCCGTGCCCCGGGAGCGTTTCGCGATTCGTGATTTGTCTTTTTGCATTCGCGGGAGATTGTTTTATTTAAGATTACTGTGTATATATACTGGGTGATTCGAACATGCCACACAAGCATTCCAAGACAACAAGGAAAATTACGTCTATGAAATGATACAGCTCATTCAAAAGCACTTGTTTTATTGACATGATTACTGCGCTGAGTTTGAATCTCATTTACGCCTTGAACACAAGTAAAATAAATGATTTGTGAATCGATTATTTAAATATTGTACACATAATAAAATTTCATTAATAAAAAAAGAAAAATTTTCCAATATTATTTATTTTTACCATCCTTGTTTTATTTGCGCAAAGCAATTCGTGATTTGCATTTGCTTAAAATTAATACGAATGCACTGGGTGTTTTTTTTTTTCTTTTATATATAAAATTTCAATTAATTTGTATTTTCTGTATATTTTAATAACGCTTTTCAATAAATATATTCAGTTCATGTGTCACACCACTAATCGCGAAGCTGCCAGTCGAAGAGACGTAAATCGCACCCTTCTGGGCTCCCTGTGATCACTTGCGTTGTTTTTTAAATGAATTGTGCTAAATTCATAGTATACTTAGTAATAAATATTTATTGAGCAGAAAGTCTGCAATATCGAAATATTTCATTACATTCCTTAGTGATAACTGTTCTATAAGTTTTGTCAGTACTATTCTTTCAAAATCAAAAACGTGACTGGGGTCCATGAAGTATTATATAAATTGAGTCTTTAGGTTCAAGTCAGCATGCCTTAAATTTTGTGATTTGCTCTCGCAGCTTTGTGATGAAATCTACAGAATGTTCTAGATGCTAATCTCGATCTGATGTCCGTTGTATTTATGCTGCAGATCAATAATTCACCTGCACTCGTTGCCCCAGGGCGATGGCATCGGTCACTTCGTGTGTTGCATGTGGGAATGGTATAAATTGCAACGACATCATATCTTAACTAAAAACCCGCTGTAATAACATGCAATTATAAAATTATCATTACACCTACATAGAAACGCAAACGCCGTAATATTTATGCAGGAATTTAATTTAATAACATTGTAACGTTACGTTTTTGAAACGCTTAGCTTTTGCCGGATAAATAAATATTTTCACAAGTAAAATTACGTCATTTATAACTTGATATATACGCCATTCGAAATGTATACATTTATAATAATTTGGCTTTACTTTTTTCGTTAAAACAGAATAAAATACTGGTTGTTATAGGCATTAGCTAAAGTTCAAAACTAAACGACTATTTTAAGCAACCCGGTCTTTTGAATATTAACATGAAAAATGGTTTCACAGTAATTACGACTGTCTTAATTCTACTAATGCTATATTATATATGAAAATTTTGTTAATCTTAATATTTATTATTATTTTAATTATTACTTAAAAAACGACAGCAACTTACGAATGCTGTGATTTATAAAATATTTCTTTGTACGATATAATAGAAAGGTTTTACAAAAATAAAATGTTTTTATGAATTGATTTATAATGATTTTATCAAAATATCTTAACATAATTCAATACCATTTTTTCCTTTAAAAAATAAACGGCATGCGTTAAAAATATTTTTTTTTATTTTGTTAATTAAAACACTGGTAGTTGGCGAGTTTATTAATAACTTTATATTTACTATTATTATAAAAATTAAAACTTTTCAATTCACTGTTATTAATCTAATTCGCTATAACAATAAAAAAAAACTCACAGTTTTCCAATATCATATAATTTTAAGTTTACATTTGATCTCGCAATCTTCACCAAATTGTATGTGGATTATTTAATACAAAGACAAAGAACTTTCTAAAATTCAATTACAACTTCAATATCCCTATTATTTATCATCAATTTATATTGTGAGATATTTTCAGGAGTTTTAAACTAGGTTTTACAAATAACGTTGATGAAAAAGCGGTTCATTGTCTAATCAGTAGCTTCAATAAGCGTTTATTAATTCAAGTAAGAAAGAACGACAACATGACCGCGTTATAATAGCTGGAATAAACACTCAGTGCATATATATTAAAAATGTAATATTAATAATAGATTGTTTAAATATAATGGATGCAAACTTTTCAAATGGCACAAAGCCCTGAATTTTTTTCAGTTTCAAAAATTATTTATGATCGCTAATGAAAATGCCCGGGGCATTGTTTGCCGCGCTGCACTGGATTGTAATAGAAAGGAATCTGGTTCGCCGGGGATATTGGACTCTCGAGGTATGTCTTTGAAGTTCCTGGAGTGTGGTCATTGGTCACCGGTATCGGGTCACTCCCCGCTGAAACATTGAAGATTTTCCACTCGATATTTCAGTTTTACTCCGTATTATTAAATGTCAAAGACCTCGTGAAAAGAATTCGAAAAATACTACCCAAGCCAGAGTTTAAAAGCTTTAAAATTTTACAATGTTATTTTATTACCAGTTTTTCAAACTTCAATAACCTCTAACGATAAATATTTTTTTTAATAAATAAACATTATAAGTATAAAGAATCAAAAAATTATAATTGTCACGAGTTTTGATGGACTTGGTTATCGTTAATGTGTGTGTGATAAAAATAATAAAAACGGTAAATGAATATGAATCGAAACAATACAACTATCGTTCTAATAAATCGGCAATTCTTGTTTTTCTGAGTATAAAAAAACCATGATTAAAGCAATGAGAATACTATCGATAACTAAATATTAGAACTTTTCATTCATACATAATCGAACATTCTACACGTGGAAGAATAATTTTTTTTTTTCCTGGAAAATCACACAATCACTTGCACATCATAGAAAACGTTATATTAGTATGAAAAAATATATTACTTCATAAAATATTTTGCATTATTCTGAGTGGTGTTTATGGTTTCCACGAGGTCCATGACAAAGCTAAACAATTTATAATCTTTTAACCCTTTGCCGTAAAGCAGTGTCGGCGGGAATATCTTTATCTATTTCAGACAGTCCTCTCGCGCTGCAAGGGTTAATTTGGTTCACAAACTGCACTTTATACGCTTAGGGACTGCGCTCTGAATATTCATATCGGTGGAGGAGAGTTATTCTGGAACTTTCTGATACAAAACGTAAGTGTGGCCAACTTAATAACGCCGCTCCGCCGAATGCTCTCTCGGCGAGCACACTCGCGCTATCTGCCGCGGAGATTTACCCTTGCCAACAGTCATTCCAACAACTTTGTCAGGTTCTGTTACTGGGGCGGTTCTCGATTAACGCAGTACTGGATTCGCAGACTATTTCAGTCTGACCTTGGAACACAGTACGACGTCCACCGAGACATCACTGTACAAAGCATATATAATACAAAACAGAAAAAAAAGTAATATTTTATTTCGTTAATTAAATATAATTATTCAATTTCACTATTCACAATATTTTTCTAAATCTCATTCTGATATTGAAAAAACATAAGGTTGTTTCAGTATTTTATAAACGTAAATTTTGCGAAACCTTTGAATTTGACCATGAGGACTATCAAATATGAGAACAATACTACATATGTATTTATAAAGTATTAGCCCAATAGATAATTGAATAATTTTGAATTCCACGTGTACTAATATAATGACTTGTTTTTTTTTTATACAATTCATAAACTAAAACGACTTAAAAAACATCATTCTCAAAAAAAGCGGAAAAATATATTTTAAAGTTAAGATAAAAATATAATATTTATCTTTCAAACTTAATCATAATAAAATTATTCATACGAAAAAATCATTAACAATATTAACCCTTGGTGAAAAACCACGGTGATAAAATGGCAGCCGCGATAACTAAAAGATGTGGGTTTGAATTTAATCTGAGGCCAGAAAAAAATAGGTTTTCTCACCTTGTTTCACCACAAAGCACATTTTTACATAAAAAAACAACAATAAAAGCAGAAAAAAAGAAATCGAATCATATTTCACATAGCTATTGTTAAAACTACTCAAGCTCTGTGTTATTTTACAATACAGACCCAATATTGGTTTTTAATTTTAAAAGTATTATTTCCAGTTTTGGCATTTTCACGGCGTAGAATAATAAATGAAATTATAAGAAAAGAGATCGACCAAATCACATAATAGAATTTTCATCCCCTACCGCCCGCCCGCTCGCCACTTGTCCGCCCCCTCCCCATCCCCAAACAGAAACCCGCCCCCGCGACCGCAGCAACGAAATAGGCTTCGCGATAGCTGCCATTACAGCCGGGGTGGCTTCAATGGCGGGGTGTAGGGTTCGAGTCCCGGTGGCGCCTCGACATTGCAGCCTGCGACAAGTGTGGGACGCAAAGGGGAAAATTTATGTTGAACCATTCTCACTTTGATAATAACAAAAAATTTAATGAATGATGATTATTTTCGACAAATGACCAAGTCTGTTGGTTGAAACTAGTTATGCAAAAAATATAATAAACTCAAAGTGACGAAAGAATACAAATTTAATGCCTTGTCCCTCAACAAGAATAATATTTAAATTTGATTAAATGTTAATTGGACACATTGGACAATAATAAAAGACTTCATTTCACGAAACAGAATTAGTGCATACTAGTTACGCGTTATTTATTTAAGTTTTTTGTTTGTATAATAAAAGCCACTATTCCAGTGGTTAGTACGCTTAGTAAACATGTGATTCAAATGCATGTGAAACGATGGAATTCTTGCAGATTATAGCCATTTACTTGTGTGGTTACAAATTTGACGTTTTCAGTGTATTTTAGCTTGGATGTCCCTCGATCGTAAAAAATACATAATTTTTTTCAAAAACCGGCTGAAAATTTTTGAATTCCTCAATAGGGGTTCACGCGACCCGGAGCCAGCACCCCCCTGGAATAGAGGAATGTGGCGATTGTGATTTGCCGCAACATTTCGAGTGATTCGCTGGAACGCTGCTAACGAAAGCCAGAGTGTCGCTGGACAGCAGACGCGGAATGCGACACGCCCTGGACGCCTCTGACCTGCAGGGTTAACGCTCCTGCACCCACACACAGGGTGATCAGGAAGCAAGTGACATTGGAGTTAATTTTAATAATAAATACAGACAAAATTAATCAGAGCGCTCAAAATAAATTCAACCTGACGCCACTCACAACCATCCCAGCTTGATATCTAATTTTTGTAATATTACATATATAGATAATACATATTCATGTACTGCACAAATCTCACCTTTTGACCATGCTCTAAGTTCATTTCAAAATAATTTACATGAATGAGATACACGCGTATATGTCGAATATTAAAAAAAAAAAAACAAATAAACACAAAAAATTAACTGATACATTTTAAAGCATTGTTGAATTAATGTAAATAAAAATTACAAAAAAACTGTATATTCACTGGTAAAAAAAATTACACATAACTTGCTAGATACTAGAGACTTGTGAGATACCGTGTATATAATTGAACTCTAAATATTATTTAAGAAATGTAGTATATATGTCTATTTTTTGGGTTGGACGTCTATCAGATGAGTATTTATTACCCATTACGGGTTAATTATATTATTACTAATATGATTAGGCACATTAGTTCATACATAGAAGATGAACAACAGGCCAACCAATATTTAGTGATATTGGTTGGCCTGGGCACATTGGTTCATATGTAGAGTATGATTGATAAAAATTCTCGATTAACGGAAGTGATTCGTTAGTACAAGGGTTAGTACACCGGCCATGTAAGCCAGGGGATGTGGGTTCAAATCCCACACAAATCACGATGATATTTTCTGAGAGTTTCTTTAAATCATCTTCTATGTATGAACTAATCGTGCCTAATCATATTAGTAATAAATGTAGTATACACTTGAATCTGAACTGAACTTGCTTTATTCAATTCTTAAAAATGCAATAAATTCTTCATCTGTACGAAAAATAATATGTTATTGTATCGAATGTCATTGCTTATTACTCCTTGTTTTTTAAAATATAAAAAAAAGTTTTTATAACATTTATTATTGTAATAAAATTCAATATTAACATAATGTGCAGCGGGTAAAAATATTTGTCAACACACCCGATTCACCTTCACACACAATGATGTTTACAAAAAATATGCGCTGCCTCCAAATACAGTAATATCATGAATATTATTAACCGGTAGTGAGTTCATAACGGAACATAAGCCTCTATAAAAATTTTACATTTTAAATTAAGACCTGCTATTCACAAAACCAAGTCGAGCCGATAATGTGATTCAGTCAATTATTCAAATAAAGGCAATTTATTACGAGCGATGCAAAAAAACACGGTGACTTGTGTTCGGACGCATCAGTCATCGGCTTTCCGTTCAACTGGCGCCAGTGCCATTTTAATATTTAAATTCATTATTTATGAACAGTTTTTTATTTACACTATACAATAAAATATGCTATGATAAAATCTGGCTCCAACGAATGGACTGTTTGTATCAAAACTGCACGTATATAACAAGGCCAAGAGTTTATTCTTACGGTTAGGTTTTGTAGACTTGCTATTATTGTCAACCGCAATAAAATTCTAAAGACTCCTTCGTAAAAGATTCGGGATTTATATCTCATTTTATTATTTTTTAAATTTTTGGTGAATCTAACACGCTTCAAAGATGTGCGAGTATCATAAATGTATTTTTTTTCAGTTCGAAGAATTTATACCTTACAAGTCGTACGTTTACTTGTTGAGTAAACATACAAAAATGCAGACACTGCATTACCATTTAAGATGTTTTTTTTGGCTGCGTTTTTGCATCGCAACAGCAATATATCTTTTCGCTGATAAAATAACAAGATATAACAAGATGTTGAATATCTTCTCCATATTTATAAAAAAAATTATACTTAACTCAACTTAAGCGCAAAGAGAAAATATACAGTGTCAAGTAAACAAGGTAAACTGAATTTAAAATAAACTTTCACACAATCCCGTTTCCCATCAAAAGCGCTGCAACAATTGCTTTAGCCAAAATGCAACTGTCAGTAAATTAGCCCCGCCGGCATTCTTGTCAGCAAGGCAGCCGCGCTCAAAATAATAAGGCTTTCACGGCCCATCCCTCCAGCCGCCCCCAGGCTCCACAGGTGTTCCGGTCGGTGCTCGGTAGTGATGGGGGCGTAATAAAAAATCAAACATCTACATTCGTTTTAGCTGCGTCAAAATAACAATATCATTAAACTGCTACACGTATTTCTTTTAAAGACATTTCGCATGGTGCATATTCAATCATACGAAGATAAAATAATATATTTAATCATTCCATTTCACGGACTCAATATACCAGTTTTCGATAATATAATCTCGTGATTACAATTAAGTGCTTAGTACGTCGCAGAAGAAAAACTGCAGTTTTATTTTACTTTCTCGAACGTAGCAGCTTTATTAACTGCTTCAGCTTATTTAACCCACCCCTAGCAGTTAGGCAGCAGCGGCACGCCCAACTTTATCCTCGGTGGGAGCATAACGTAGGGACCAGTATCTAACGGGAGGAACTGTGGTAGTTTAAGTCGTTATTGTACGATTCTGAATAACGATCGGTTACTAATGTCCGCAAATCAGTTCATTGTGAATATTCGTGGTGTGATTATTAACCACTTATTTATTTTAAATGCTTACAGCATCTTGCATATAAATATAACGCAAGATATATTTAATTAGAGTAATCTGATTCGTACATACTTCGTGCTTAGTTTTATTAGTAACGATTTAAATCATATAATTGCTTATAAATACTACAATATTTAGGTAATCGATTCACGCATTTAACAAGAAGAAACCTAGATATTTATTTGGCACAGATGGGATTCTAACCTTTATCTCTTAGCTATTGCGGCCTAGGACTGTATCTGTTTCGATCATTGTGGGTTTGACACTAAGCGTGAATTCTAATTGATGTATTCAGGAATAAAACCGATTTATTTATTTTAATATGTTAGATATTTGAGACAAACGTTTAGCTTAGCAAATACGCGATTCATTGGGAAAATCACAAATTAGTGACGCGAAATTTTTTCGAGGATATTTATAGAATTCTTAGATATCATCACCACACCAGAAATCGATACTCGACACCAGTAGTATCAACAAAAAAAATTTTTCTTGTCATTTCAAGTACAAATCCTTAAAACGATTTTTCCCCCTAGAATGAATCTACTGTCTTAAGTTTTTTTTACTAAAAATTATTTACAATCTTGGTTGGCGAATCGGACACAAAAAAGCGAGTCGTCCGTTAAGAGCAGAGCACATTAAAAAAGCCAATTTGCTAATCGCCTTATGCTAAGACATGGTAATAAGCAGCGGGTTGCCAAGTCGCGCGACGGAAGAAAAAACTATTTTCTCGGCTGGCCACACCGAGCGACAATCGACCAAGCGCACTACACACGCAACGACACAACTGACAACCGACCAATAATTTTTTTGTACTAAAATCTAAAGTCTGTAGCACATTTGGAATCACCCTGTATGTGTAGAATAATTGAGAAAAAAAAACAACGTCACGCAAAAGTCTTGTTAATGATGGTAAAAAAATTTCCGCTGCTAAAAAAAAGACAACCGACCAACAATTTTTGGGACAATAATTTGAGGTCACCGCAAGGTTTACACGTTTGTAACCACCTTGTTTATGTAGAATAATTGATTTTAAAAAAAAAATTGCGTACAATTTAATTTAATAATGTAACATTTCCCACGAAATTAATTTTCCGCGGCAGGTATTGGCCGTTGAAACAATGCCGCCGCAGATAATGTCATTATTAAAGCGCACTATGCACGCAGCGATATAACTGACAACCGACCGATAAATCGAAACAGTGAATTGCTACCAGCCTCTTTTATATGATATCCGTTTATTTATGTGACCAAAATAAAATGCAAAAAATGAACGATAATGAGTATCCTGAAAATTTGGCACATTTTCAGGTTACTCATTATCGTTCATTTTTGGCATTTTATTTTAACTTAGCTGTACACATTGGTCATATAAATAAACGGATATCATATAAAAGAGGCTGGTATCGATTCACTGTTTCGATTTATCAGTTGATTGTCAGTCGCATCGCTACGTGTATAGTGCGCTTTACTGCCATTATCTGTAGCAGTATTGTTTCAACGGTCAATACTTGCCGTGGATAATTGGTGCAGTGGAAAATATCACTAAGCATATTTTTTTAAAATAAAATAAATTGAAATAGCTAAATGTGTGGTTTTCTTATCTGTTAATTCGAAATGAGTTTTCAATATTTTCAATGTCACAAATCAAAATTTAAAAAAATTAACTAACACAAACACCTGGCAATCAGACTAATAACCTATAAATTTAACAAAAATATTTGTCATTATGTCAACGGGTTAAGAGAAATAATAACATAGATACTTCTTACATGAACAGCAGGTAAAAAGATATTGTAACGATTTTTATTTGGGGCTTCTTCCAACTAATGGAACATTTAAAGCGCTAACGAATAAGCCATTTGGCTTTTCATATTTGTTGTTTCATTTCATAATGCTGAATTTTAGAATATCACCTGCTTTAAGATTTATGTATGTTTCAACAAAAACTACCACGGAAAGTAGACTGAGAGAAAGCGGGTAAACAAAATGTTTCCGAAGGCCGCTCACTTCACGCGACGTGACAGCACTCGCAACTCCGAATAACGTCAAAAACTATTACAACCAGCTCTTCAACTGCCTTGAAAGTTGGTTTTCAGTCAAATAACAAGTCCCCATGCGACGCCGCATGATATTGGGACAGATTACTTCGGTACATGTTGTGATAGCACAAGCACGCGTCATAGCACAAAGCTTTACAGCGAGGAACTGAAAAATCAAAAATCTAATTTTGTATAAGAATAATACGAGTATATGAGTACCTTACTTTTTTTCTTAAAAACTTGTACATACAATGTCCATACTCATTGTTTTCGACAAAACTGAATCAGGTGTCAAGACGAGATAAATATATTTTTAAATAAGGAAAAAATACCAACACTATCCTTCAACGTGATCAATTTCATTAAATTTAAATTATATTAATCTTTTACTTAACCATATTTGGCACTGGAATTATAAATATTTTTCATGTTGTGTAACCGAATACTAAAAGATTTGGTAATAATCCCCACAACAAAGTAAGTTGCAACTACAGTAATACTTCGCTTTAAACGACCCCGTAATGCGCGGTTTCACTATAACGCGAATTTCAAATTTCGCCTTAAAATGCCTCGCATTACGCGAATTTCTTATTATTAAGAATGTGTATGAACATAATGTAGTCATTGATTTCTCTTAACAATTAAAAACCGCGTTGGGTGTTATGAACGTATTTTACAAGAACGTAAAAGCTATAGATGTATTTTTCAGTAAAAATAACATGTAATACTGCATAAAGTGTTCTTAGAATTAAACTTGACTATGTATGTATGTTTAATCGTAAACCCCGATATACGCGAATTTCACTTGACGCGATTTTTCCCGGAACGTATCCCTCGCGTAAAGCTGGGTATTACTGTATATTGAAGTGTTAATAAACATAGTTTATAATGACTTATTATAAATATTTCATCAAATTGCACAGATGTCTCCTTGAAATAAATGTTTTTTTTTATTATTTTATTTTAGTACACCAACGAGACAGCTGAAAAAAAAACTGCCAACAAGAAATCAGAGTATAAAATCCCATGGAGCGCAGAATTCAGAGACACTTCTTAAACTCACCTTAAGTCCCGAAAACCTCTCAGAAGCCCCTTTCAATAGCGGCACTGCAAACTTTACACGGGGCTTTGCGCCCGGATAAAGCATTTTTGTCACATGGCGAACTTCGTCCCGTCCGTCCCGCCGGCGGGGCGTCCCGTCGCGCCCCGGAGTGACGTCGGCGGCGGCGGCACGTGACGCAGCGAACAATCGCAGCTTTTTCCGCGCGGCGCTGCGCCCAGCGTGAAATGCGCACATCCCGAAATTGAAAATAAAGTGCATTTCAGCTTTGCGACGTAAGATATATAAAGGAAATGCCGCTTCCTTTTTAAAATTAAAAACAATTACAAATGCTGCCAGGGCGCGTCTTAATATAATACTATTGCTTGCTACTATTTCGATATTGTGATTTCAAAGGGAGTATCGGGTACTTGTTAGTTCAGTAAAACTACTTGTAATATTTTTGTAAATAATGATGTTATCCAAATGGTGACCGTTACGCTGCTAGCACTCGTCTAATCTGGAACGAAGATTTCTGATAACAAACTGACACATAATCCTCAATATTGCTGCCATTTCTGATCTGATGTTTTGTTTCAAATCCGATTATTCTCATAAACTCTACTTTTAAGGTATCCCCATACGAAATAGTCAAGAGGGCTAAGGTCGGGGCTTCTGGGAGGCCAGTTGATGTTACGTCTACGTGAAATAACCTTTATAGGGAATAATTCGTTAACAGCTTCAATCGATAGAGAGGATGTATGGCAAGTGTCTTGTTGGAACCACGTTCTTGAGTTGAAGCCTTAAAACTCCTGCAACTCTGCAACAAAACATTTCGCTATTCACATTCACCCGATACTCTTTTTGGACACCCTGTACATACATTTGCGTAGAGTAAATTGAAACTATTTTGACATATTCGTAAGTAACATTTCAAACATCGCACACGTCATAAGACTGAGACATAGTTTGAACCATTTTTTTGTTAAATCCATCGGTTTGCAGTGTAATCAAGTATGCCACAATGGCATGTGTTTTATAATGCAATGCTGATATGGTGCAGTATCGTTGCAGTCCGTTTCGGCGATGCAATAAATCATTGCAGTTGCAGAGGAAGGCGCTGCATTTGTCTCGGCGAGACAGCCCACTTCAGTGCTGTCTGTATTTAGACATATCGATGTCGGATGCAACAAATTGCAGTCTCTTACAGGCGATTTTTCACCTATTGTTTGAAAACGAAAAGTTTTCCTGTCAGCTCTTACTAAGCATCTTATCGCACAGTAGAAAGAAATTCTCGTTTAGTTTTTAAATAATGACAGTACCAGCTTTCAATACTGAATACTTTAAAATAGATTTTAAAATATAACTCCATGTAATAAGCCAAACGGGATGTTTCGTTATTTCATAATCATTTTAATTTATTGTGTGTAAGTGAAGGTGTTTATTTTACATCAAAATTATTAAGTGTACTAAGCCTCATAAATCAAATAAAGGTATAAAACTCGAACCCCAAGAAAATCTCAATTTTTCTCACTCTAAAAAATTAATTTATATGCATGTTTGTGAAAATTACGCTTCATTCGTAAAAAAAACAGTTACTTATACATTTTAAAATATATAGCATACCATACACAAGATAAGAAGCGGTAAGGTTAAATATGACCATCCAACAAACATCAACATTTTACATCCCTGTCCTTACATTGACATTCGCCAGACGAAAGAACATATATTAATAAAAATAAGTAAATGAGAGTTTATCCCAATTTTCTTTATGACCACATAATATCTTGGGCATTGGAGCAGCCCGAACTATTCCGAACAGGTAGAATATTTATGTATAGTATAAAGCCAGTACTAGTAAACTACTTACGGCTGACAGTATAGAATGTACCTGCTTACTTATGGGATAAAATACTGAACATCTCTTTGAATATAAAATAAAAATAAAAGCAGACAGCGTGGCTTCTACTGTAAGAAGAGAAACATCTAAATATTTTCCATTTTTACCTGTTGCTACAAACGGAAATTTTATTGTATGTTGAAAATTTTTAAAAGCATAAACTCGAAATACATTTTTATATTGCAACTTAGTTGTAAATTTTGATATATTATTTACATGCAACAAACTCTTATACAAATGATAATGCTTTCCGGCTACTAGGAACCGGGTTTTTTTTTACAGATTCAATAGTAAACCAAATTGATTATTTCTTTGATGCAGAGCCATTTCATTATATGTATATAACAAAAAATTTTTTTAAAGTTTTACTCATTGTTTAAAATACGATTTTCTAAAAATTAAAATAAAAAAATATTCAATTCAAATATACTAATACAGTAAATACATATCGCCTAGTTTGGCCTAAATGTGGTAAATCATCACAGTCTCGAGTACATGTTTTGATGTTTGAACTAAAGATTAGAAAGTCATCTTTGTAAATAATAATAATAGTTTAAAAAAACAATCGTGAGTTCGTTTCGTTCAATATAAAGTAGTTACTTATTGAACTTAATTTTATCTGATGGTTACCCAATGGTTATTTTCCAAGAGAGATAATGATAGCAACTGGAATACCTCGAGGTAGAAACGTACGTTTGTTGTAAGCACGTATGGTCGCCTAACGACTTATTCTATTTCACAGTCAAAAACGTAAGAGAAATCGAGTACGTAGAATATTTCATTTTGGTCAGTGTCACGCACACTTCCTTTGTAAAAGTATAGAATATTTTTTTTTTAGTCTTCAACACAACGGGCGAGAATTTCAATCGCTATGTGCAAGTGTTAAATCTATGTAACAAATTGCTATAAAAATTACTCACAAGTATTCAAGAACAAATACAGCATTTAGTTTAGCGACGACGCAAATCATTGTTTACAAAAAATATATAATTAAACAGGTTTATTGAATATACGTATGAAACATATTGTTTGAAATCAATTGGGACTAAAATCGAAACAGCAAGCTTCGGTATAAGTTAGTGTTTAAATTAGATGTTGAGTATATTTTTTTAAAAATGTAGACGATTTAATTATTTCCTGTTTTTGCACGCCACTGGAATCTGTGCTATAATATAGAGTATTAATAACGCTTTTGTGGCGGCTTTAACCCATATACTGATGATGCAGCAGTCTTACTCCTTTTTTAAGCATTATTCAATGTCGTTACTGTCACACAGAAGCAGGGCTGCCCAATGATGTTAAATCAAACACAAGACTCTTGTAAATTGATCGTTACTTTCATACATCAATCGTATCAATCATTACAATTCTAAGTCACTCGTGTTCAAATCCGTACAGTTTTATTCCGTGTATTTTTTTTTTTCTTTTCATTTTGTCTAGTGTCCTCAGATTCGAGAAGAAGAAATATTTTGTCATTACTTCTCATTTGTGATTACTTCTAATCGCTTTAAGTATCTCGTTCATCTATTTTTGTGCTTATAACCCTCGACTCTAAGAAAATGGGAAATCGGAGTCCGTAGGCGTAAAATTAAAAGTATGACTCACTAGTATATAGTTAACAACTCGGTGTCTTTTCTTTTGCTAAGAAATATGTATAGATCGAAAGATAATTGTCAATTTACCAAAATGAAATTTTGCTAACGTGAATTTAAAATAAATGCGACTGTAGAAAAAAAATTAAAAAGGAGTCATCGTACCCCTTGCCCCCGATGAGAGCACCCGCTTGCGAATACCTTTTCAAGCCCTGGATGGGTAATAATGAAAAGGAAATGGTAATTTTGCAGTGCGTTTGACGGAACGTTTGTGAATTCCCCGTCCAATTATACTTTTGCCCCGGCTTTATATAAACGAAGGGTTAATATTAATTATTTTTATTATTTTGAATTAAAACGCTGTATTGGTGTACGATCTTTTTTACAAATATCAAACATGAACGCAGTTTATTTTTTCAATATTGTTATTTTTAGAAAAAAGGATTTCATGGAAAATCATACCAAAACATTTTATATGTTAATAAAATACATCAAGTCAAACGACACACTGTCATTAATTTATACAATATCACTATACCGTGGTATTTTTTTTTTCGGCATATCCGATAACATAAAAAAAAACTATGCAAATGATTTAGTGATATAATTAAAACATGCAAGTATTTTCATGAAACTAAGCAACTAAGAAATTCATGAAACTTTTGTGATAATGCGTATGAAAATGTCTACATACAAATATAATATACATTAACCATTTTTTAGTTCTTGAAATCATTATCAAAATTTAGAAATAAAAAAATTTGTAATTTAAAAAAAAAGCATGTAATTTATTTACCCATTTTACAGTCGACATACCAGTCACTTCACATTAATTCTATAAAACAATTCTTACTTCCATTAGAAAAGCGAGTACAGAAAGAGTGTATTTATAACGATACATGCATATTTGATCAAATTGAGTTAAAAAAATGAATTCTCAGAATTATAACCCATACTCACGCAGGTTGTCCGACACGCGGTCACACTTTGAAATTAACCAGATTATGCATTGTGTTATTCGATTTTGGATTAATTTTTTTTTTATTATTCAGAACGTGACACTTTGCCGAGGACGGTCGGCGCCGGAGCGGCGCGAAGACACACAATTGCATACTAATGTGGAATCGGATGCGATCGTCATAGGAAATGCAGCTCGAACTCCACCTCGGCCAAAAAGTTACCGACGAATTCAAAACTGCCAGATTCCTTGAACTTCATTTAAATATAACTATAAACTCAATATATAAATGCACACTGCCTACAGATTGAATTTAATTCAAATATGATTAAATCTATAAGTCACATTAAATAAAAACATAAGTAGTGGTATTTCAATCAATAATTAATAATCAATTATTATAATATATATTTTTAGTGACTATAAATAAAATTCGAAAACTAATCACATACAATTATTTATGCCGGTATAAATGCCTACTCGTTTGACAAAATCGGTTCACCTCATTTAATTCCATCCAGTACGTTTTTTCATGTTAATTTTGATACTGATAAATTTCCACAACGCATCCGTCTAAATAATTAATTCAAGTGTATTTCTGATTCCACGAATTGCACACCGCTGCGATAATTGACACAGAACTTCACTAATTAAAAACATTTCATGTAATATTAATTAAAATGCATAAATACAACCTTACGCATACTACTGTGTGTGCTTTAAGGGTTAATCGATAGCAAGAATTTTTTTTATAACATAACCAATTCAACAATTATTTAATTTACCAAGCATATATGTATAAATTTAACATATTTTAAGTAGATATTGAGTGAAATCATTCGGAAAATCTAAGGTGGGCGAGTTTCTAGGTTCGTGTTTTCTATAAATCTGCAGACTTTGCATGACGCAATTGGCGCGGCAATTCCCAAAACGCCTTGATACCTCGACTTGGTTAAAACGCGCAGACTTGACACGATAAACCTGGCTTTATTAAAAAAAAAATTAAAAAAATACCTGTTTTCATGGAAATTGTGATTTTTTTAAAAATCTGATAGTCAACAAAAATATAAATGTTTCATAAAACGTACGTTTTGAACTAAAAGATGTATTTTTTATATGGAGTTATATCCTTAAAATTATATTGTATGGAAACGTTCACCTGTCCCCCCTCCTTCTAGACGTAATGCACACCTGATATATAAACGCCAGTAAACTGCAGCACACTCATACTGAAATACGATTGCAGTTAATTCTTTAGAAGCTAATCAAGCAAAGAGGATTGTCTCTCATGGCCATAAACATTTTCTACCGAGAACACACCGTCTTTGGAAGAACTCTTTTACTACTTCCTCGTGTATCTATTATTAAATACATCCACTACAAATGCGATACTATCCTCGATACTTGCCTTATAAAATTAACATTTCTGATCAAAACAAATAAACTATTGAATCGGTCTATCAAGTGGTGAGGATTGTCACTAACGAACAGATCAATGATTTTTTTAATCACTATCAATCAATCCACAAAATATTGGTCATGTATCTTGTTGTGTTAAAACTTATTCTACATGATTCATTTAAGATATGGTTCATCGGCATCCAAAAATCAACAAAATACAATTTAATGGTGGTCAAATAACCCATGGTTCTCCAATTTTTCAATTCTTAAAGTTTCATGTACTTACTTTAACGGTCGTGCAGAAGGTGAAATTTAATCAAATAATTTACCTGGCCGCTTATCTTTGAAAATCCATTTAGCAGGCAAAAGCAGTGAAGTTATTACCTAGAAATAAAAAAGGGTTTATAAATAACAATAAAAAAAACTTAATTTATTAGTTTTTTTAAGAAAGTATTACAGTTTTAATGTTAAAAATAAAAATGTGAATGCGCACACAATAAATCAACCAGCATTTACACATTTCTCAATATAGCAAATTATATACAACATATTTTTCCACACAAATCATCATGGCTGTTTTATAAAAAAATAGAAAAACTGATTAGAAGTAGACAAACAACCGATTATTTTAATTTTGCCAATATTTACTAAAATGCTAACTTTTTAAAAGATCAGAATGTTATGAAATTGACGATCGAGTCATAAATTGCGTAATTCATATAATAAATAATAAATCATGTATTAACATCCAATTAACGTTCAACGATGCGGTTGGATATTTACTGAGAACATTATTACTTTAAAAAAACATTTCACATTACGAAAAGAAAAAAATATATTCCAACCGAGTTAATGGAGATTTGCGCATTGCTATGTAAAATTATTGCGCACTCTTAAGTGACTAATTAGGAAGAGAGAAAAAAAATTAGTCGGAGAAAGTAAAAGCAAAAAAAAGCATTATATTCTCAAAAGAAAGTATGCCATAAACTGCATGTGAATTTTGCTAATATTTACTTTGGTATTTTTTTACAAATAGTATATTACAAAACTATCTAATGTTTAGAGTAGTTAGCTGATGCGTTCTTTAAGTAAATCTTAGTAAAAAAAAACACATGAAAAGCAGACGATTTATGTGAAAAATATAAAAACCACAATACTTGTTAAAAATCTAAATTATACAAGCGGCGTAATGTAGTTAATGGAAATTTCGGCTGTGTACGACTTATTACATCTTCGAAACTCGCTTTGATTATAAAGAAATCACTAAAAGTAGAAAGTTCATGTCTCATACCACGTTATTAGTTCTCGAGACGTTTGATATTTAAAAACCAATATTATGGAGTATTTGAGTAATTTTTTTGTCATTATATCAAAAGACACCTTTATCGAAAAACCTGAATACAGAGTATATTAATCACAACACTCTTAAGTCTGGAACCACAGAAAAAAAAAAAGTGATAATCATTATTTTTCGCTTTTGATGGAACCAAAATGACTACACGTTGATATTTGAAATAAATTGAACGACGCCATAACCAGACAGCCAAATGAAAAATATATTTTAAAAAATAACGAAAATGAAATACACTTTAAATTGCCCGTATAAAAATACCATCCTACGTTTTATATCTTGGGGCTAAAATATTCTCATATTGGTATAAGTGGATATTAAATCAATTGTTGGTTTCTTTTATTTTTATGGAAGAATATATACAGAAATCGCCTAGACAGCCAATTCATCCTTTGTAGTGCTCTGATCGAACACATCTTTTCTTATCATGGAGCCAAAATAAAGGGAATATCTCCATCTTGTCTTTTGAGAATATAATCCCCTAAAAAACACGTACCATTGAGAAGGGATTTTATGAAGATGTGTCTACAGATAAGTTTACTCACTGACGCAAAGCGTATACTATATAAATTCAATCATTTTTCGAATCCACGCAGGATCAAAATGTTTTTTGACAAAAATGAAGATGTCTTTTTTGCTACTCGCGCATTTACTGCAAACATTTGATGACTCTTGGCATGTATTTTTTTGACAGTAAAGAAAAGCAATATTCAAAGATTTTTTTTATATAAATATATTTGTAATTTAAATGTCAAAAAAGTTTACATCAAATAATTTGTTTATTTTAATATATTAACATGGTAAACATAATGCAATGAGGTATTTCTGACATCGGCACCCGTTTTGCTCGCAAATGATTTCAATGAGCTAGTTAATTTGCCACATGCATGATTGTTTAATAGGTTCAAAACCGACAGTATATGTTTTTTTTTTTCTATAAATCATTGCGAAAATTAATTCAGAATAATAAAATACTTCCAGTGCGAGTTATGCTTCAATATGAAATATTTTTGTATGAATCATGTACTGATACCAAAAATACCTCATTTCAATAAAGATACTTGACAACAAGATGCTTGACATTTATATTTAATGTATTTTACATTATAATCACATATGATAAAAGCCTTGTACCTTCCATCTCTTCGCTGTCATAAAATACATGTCAAGAGTCATCAAATAAAATACATCCAGTGCGAGTTTTGCTTCAATATGAAACATTTTTGTATGAATCATTGATCGTATCACGTTCTGATATCAAAAATAGTTCATTTTAATAGAAATACGTAATTATTTTATAAAAATAAAGATACTTGACAACCAGATGCTTGACCCATAGATTAAACGTATTTAACATTTTAATCACAAATAATAAAAACCCTTGTATCTTCCATCCCTTCGCTGTCAAAAAATACAAGTCAAGAGTCATCAAATATATTAAAATACGTCCAGTGCATGTTTTGGTTCAATATTCAACATTTTTGTATGAATCATTGACCGTATCACGTGCTGATATCAAAAATAGTTCATTTCAAAAATACAAGTCAAGAGTCATCAAATATAATAAAATACGTCCAGTGCGAGTTTTGCTTCAATATTTCATATTTTTGTATGAATCATTGACCGTATCACGTGCTGATATCAAAAATACTTCATTTCAATAAAGATACGTAATTATTTTATAAAAATGAACAAACCACATGGACGACACTTAGGTTGAAAGTATTTCACATTTTAATCACAAATAATAAAAACCCTTGTATCTTCCATCCCTTCGCTGTCAAAAAATACAAGTCAAGAGTCATCAAATAACTAATGTTCCAGCCATAAATAAAAAAGACAGATTGTCGATGACTTATTCGCCAGTGCGAGCGCCCGCTGCTAAGCCCGATTGATTTATCACAAAAGTGGGACCGGCTCCTGTGATGTATGGTCGCCTTTGATCTCGCACCGCTGTTCGCGAATCATCCGCAAGAAACACCGCCCCGCCCCACTGACCGCCACTGCTTCTTGTCAGACGATCTTTTATAGTTAAATGGATAGTTAGTCAACACTTGGGGCAGGGGCGCACCGAAAACGATGCCTTGAGGCTACATTCAAAATATCCATTTGTTGTTACAAATATTAACACTAAACTGACATAATTAGATTGAGCATATAATCAATTTCATCCTGAATTTTTTTTTTACGTTGAATTGTTTTAAAAACAATTTTTTTTATATTGTTTCTATAATAAATCGAAAAATATTCAAAACGACTTTAAAAGTAAGAAATACTTGCAGAGCGGGCTTTGGAACTCGACGACTCGACTAAAGCTTTTTAGCGTATACGTTACGGTACCTAAAAGGTTACTTTTGATGTTCTATCAGAGTATAATAAATATATTTAAACATATTCTCACTTAGTGTAAGTTAGTTGTAGGTATTTATAATTGTCGTAAAAACATTTTTTTTATTTATTTTGTATTATAGTATCAGGTCATTATATCAAGTGCAATTATATCAAATTCAATGACAGTGTATTGGAAAATTGTCCAATTATTTCCAAACAGGAAGTCGATGAACATTTGGTAATTAAGCGATCAAAAAATGCATTTTCCTCGCAGTGAACTAGGAGCGCTTGTTAAAATATCGAGAATCATATTACGAAGTTATTGTAGCTGAATGGCGCTCACGGATATTAAGTCATTATAAATATTAAATAAATATACATTTTTAACCTACCACCTTTGAAGTTTGAATTTCACATATATGAACACATGTAGGGTGTCCAAAAAGAGTATCGGGTGAATGTGAATAGTGACCGTTATTGCGATATGCTGCGAAAAATTTTAGCCCCAAAGTTGCAGGAGTTTCATGGTTTCAACCCAAGAAGGTGGTTCCAACAAGGGCCACTTGAAATACATCCAATCAATCAATTAAAGCTGTTAACGAATTATTTCCTAATAAGGTCATTTCACGTAGAGGTAACATCAACTGACCTCCCAGAAGCCCCGATCTTAGCCCTCTTGACTATTTCGTATGGGGATACCTTGAAAGTAGGGTTTATGAAAATAATTCGACTAACCTAATGAAATTGAAACAAAACATCAGGTCAGAAATGGCAGCAATATCGAGGGCTATGTATCAGCGTGTTATTCCAGATTAGAAGAGTGCCAGCAGCGTAACAGTCACAATTTGAATAACATGATCTTTTAAAAATAATTTTTCATTGTGTATTCTTATAATCAACAATAAAAAAAAAAAAACTTGATTACTAGTAGTTTTTGTTTTACTGAACTAACAAATACCCGATACCGTTTTTGGACACTACAACATATTTATTGTGTACATCAAATTTTTTTATATTTTTTCTTGTCATTTTATGTGCAAATCGACTGCCTCAAAAGCATATTGTGTGGAGAGTATTAGAGTAAAATCGGTGAAGAGCAACGTGCGCCGCCACTGGCGGGGACCGGCCGCGCGTCAACTTTCCCCGCGGCGGGTCGCAATTTACGCGGCCCGGGCCATTGTTAGTCGCAGTCCATGGAAGAGGGGGTGACATCAAAGGGAACCAATTTCGATGGCGGCCCACGGCGATCGCTTCCGGTCGGCCGGGCGGGGGAGCACGCAACCCCTGCGCCCCCGGGCCCGCGCCCCCGCCAGGCCAAATAAATACGTACGCCCCCAGCGGGCTAATGCTGCCTACACGCGTCGCGACACAACTGACAACCGACCGATAAATACGCATCAACGAAATCCCACTGCTCATTTGATATTTTCAATTTACTGTTTTACTTAATAATCACGAATGTGGTTCGTTAGTACAATGGTCAGTACACCGGCTAAATCCAGTGGGTTCAAATCCCACACAAATCACGATGATATTTTTCTGAGAATTTTTTAAATCATATTCTGTGTGTTCTAAAAATAATTTTAGTAATAATATAATAAACCCGTAATGGGTAATAAATACGCACTTGATTGACGTTCAATCCAAAAAATAGACATACATATATGATGGATACATTAAAAATAATATCCAGATTGGATAAAAAACGCTTCACTTGTTACTATGATTAAAAAGTCCAGTGCTTGCAAATCACTAAATATTGGTTGGCCTAAGCACATTGGTTCATATGCAGAGTATGATTGTTAAAAATTATCGATTAATGAATGTGGTTCGTTAGTACAATAGTCAGTACATCGGCCATGTGAGCCTGGGGATGTGGGTTCAAATCCCATACAAATCACGATGATATTTTTCTGAGAATTTATTTAATCATCTTCTATGTGTGAACTAATGTGTCTAAACATATTAGTAATTAATAATTACCGGTAGCAATTTGCAACAACTAAAATGGCGACAGCAAATCGACGTTGGTGGTCATTCATCGAATTGCCATCAGTTTTTTTTATGCCATTTTGTTCGCGACTTCGTAGACATTGCTGAAAAAACGGCACAAAAAATTTGGTCGGTTTAAAGCCCTATTCACAAGTCACGACCAACAAATTGATAAAATCGATAAAATACTTATTTGGGTAATTTTTAGTGCAATTTTATGAGAACAGAAAAAAAAAGCCAGTGACAATTTGTACTATGCTTACAATTTGTTTTTTAGGAAATCTATTTATACATGAAACAGCAAAAAAATCGTTTGACATAATAATTAAATTATAACAAAGCGCAAATTACTCAATTACTCAGCGATACTCATTAATATTTTTCATTTGAAAAGTTTTTCTGCGTAATTTAAATAATTCCTCATCTGTTGATTTTACATATTTAAAATAGGCTTGACGTGAAATCGAATTCAATGTATTATGGAAATACGTCTACAATATAAACATTGATTCCCCTCTTAGATATTTATACAGTCGATTACATATTAGCAAACCAAATAAGAGATGCATTCCGAATCAGACTGCATTTGCACATTATCCCCGCGGATAATGGGACCAACGACACGTCAAACCAATTTAATTTATTAGTAAAATACATTGTGAAAATTTTATGTTATTTTTTATTAAATGTGATAACAATGCGAAATGCTTTGCGAATAAAAATGCATTTGCACATTGGGGTGGGCAAAAAACAACATGCCATATTTGCATGATTAAAGTGATTCTTCATTTGTGGCAAAACTGCTAGACATAAATGTATTATAAAATACATATTTATTTTATACGAAATATATATTTGTTTTATACAATTGGTTACTTATTCGTGAACCAATTAAGAGATGCATTGCAAATTAGACTGCATTTGCACATTACCCTGCGTAGTTCACAAGTGCAGGTGAGCAGCCGAGCGGCGCCCATCTAATATGCATCAGAACAGATTCATCCGCTGCATTTTGGACGATGCAGTGGGCACTAATTGCATCAAAGGTGACAGTTCACGCCGAGGCATTAATTCCGCGTTCGTCACACTGCACCCGGCCAGGTGTGCAGAGGCGCCAATTCGGATGCTAATTAACCAGAGTGAATATACAATAAACTAACGAGGGAGATTGCAACGACATTCAAAACGTAAAGCCTTAGTAAGGATCTTTAAGTTTATTACATGAATCAAACATCTGATTACCTGATGTCTAGTTTTTGATGGAATATTCAATTATTAAACTATTTTTATTATTCGATTTCTCGTATCATCTATGGTTTATTATTTACAATAGAATATGACGACTATTTTTTATTTATTTATTGTTATATTGGGATATGCTCTGGAAGTACTTTGTCGAGGTGAAGGAGCTCCAGCTAATGTTTCTGTAGCCTGCTGCAGAAGAAGTATCAGATCTAAACGCCGGAGCGTTGTAAGGATATGATTATATAATAACGCTATTGGGCAGCAGCAATACGAGACTTTTCCTTCTAATATAAAACTGCGGTGTAGTAGGACCCATTACACTATTTTCCCCTTAGAAAACCATGAACACCAATTCAGCATAAATTTATGCTTAGTGAGATGGTCGCCAACCTCCTCTGAGGAGAAGCACCCGATGAAGAAGGTATTTCATTGTTTGGAAGAAAAATACATAAAATCGATTTCAGAGCATTCTACAACGTTAATAATTTGTGCACTTGAACCTAGACGAAAATTACTCGTTTAAAAAAAAACACATTGCTTTACGCGGAATTGGACTCAGGGCGTAATGACAACTGGACAAATGGTTAAACAGACGTTGTAGTGGAAAATATAAGCATTTGGGTAGAATCAATAGTTTAATTGCGTTTTTGATTGAGATTAGAGCTCGACGACTGATAACGAATTCCCTCCATCAAACCAATCGACCTCCGAGCTGCCCGGTGGGTCGGGGTAATTACCAGTGTTTGATGTCTCATTTCGACCGATAATTGCAGTCTCTGCGGTATTCGTTTTGACAAAAATTACTCACAGTCGATTTACATATAATTGCACGGGGACGGACGGGCTGGAGTCCTTTCCCGTTGAATTATTTTGATGGGGATTTGATAATATTCCGGTTTATTTGAATTGGATAAGGGGAATCGAGATTATATAATATTCAATTGCAAATGTTAGCATAGTTGGATTGCTTCTATTGGTTGCGTTAATATTTAAAAATAAATATATTGAGGCGTGAATATTTTTGTGTTTCAGGGTTATGAGATTATATCAGGTAAGAGTAAAAACTTGTGAGGCAGGAGGCTGCTTGATAACTAAAAATCTCATCATCGTGTTACGTCTATGAAATCTTCGTTATAAATTATATTTATTGCATACTAAATTAATGTAATATGAATAAAGAATGATATAATAAGAAAACACTACCAAAAAAAAAAATTAACAATATTAAACGGTTATGGAAAAAAATCTTACGGGTAATTCAAATAAAAAATATTCAGTGCGACAAGTTTCTTAAACGCTGTTCAATAGTAGGTAATACTAAAAGGCAATAGAGAATCTCAAGTCAAAAGCGTGGGTAAATTTTCTTTGCAGAGCACGATAAAACCGTCTGCAAATTTAATTGCCCGCCGCGCTTCGAGGAAATAGTTATTTTTCACATAAAAACTCATTGAATTAAATTGCATCGGGCCGCCACTGCGCGGATGCAGCTCCTCCTATAATGTGATTGGTCGGTTCAATTATTGAGAGTTCAGGGGCGGCCCGCGGGGACCGCTGAATGATATCAAAAATGCCACTTTTGCAATTTCTATGCGAAAGATTTCCCAGGAAGTAATGCAGACTCCAGCGGCGGCGGTGCGGAATGCCAAGCAGGGAGCATTTTGTATTAATATTTTAATAATTCACCCACCTGGAGGCGCGGGTTTTATTCGAATGTTTTCATATCAAATTCGGCTCCCGGAGAGGATAAGTGAGAGCCGCACGGTTAATGAAAAGCACTTGGGCGTAATTGGGGAGTACTTCGCCGAAAGGTTCGGAATTTATGGAAATGAAAGAGGCGCATATTGATTAGGGCGTCAAGTTATTTTACGGCCCATACTTTTCGCGACCCAAAATATATTTATTGATAAAAAGGAAAACGGAGACCGGCATTTCTTTTGATCAGAGCCACCAGCTTGCCTTTGTGTGCACGGAATGAGAAGTGTTTAAATAAAAATTAACGTAATATTTTTCAATATATTTTTAAAATAGTAAAACACCTGTTTTTCTCTGCATTGAGCTTTCTAATAATACTAGAGTTTAGTTTGCTTATTTAAGTTAGCGTTTGTTAAAAATATATTTTTGCTTTATTCAATTTTTTTTTTTTGCGCATATCGGCTCATTTACGCGTTTTTTTGACGCATTCATTTACGCTGACGTGGAGTATATCAACCAATCAGTCACCAGAAGGCTTCTCAGGCTCCGTGACGTCACCGGGCTTGCCGGGCTTCGTGACGTCACCCGAGCCCGTCCACTGTCACAGCTGATATTCCGACGACCGAGCGAGGCGGCGGTCTGCGGTCCCGCGGCTTCCCGGTGAGGCGGTCAACGATTGCTTTTATTGCTCTCTGGTTGTGATAACACCTACATAATTAATTAGTACTAAAAATAGTACCCTCGCGTTTACATATAACCATACATTTATACATAGTTCTAATGCAGAGGTTCCCAAACTTTTTGACCCGTCGACCCGTTGTCGAGTTTTCCTGTTTTTCGTAGACCCCTTGCATTGCTAATATTGAATATTGGATTTTTTGTTCGTTATATCTGAAATCCGTTATATCGAGGTTTTACTGTATACCTTTATAAATAAAAACACAGAAAATGCAAATATTGTAACATTCACTAAAAAAATCAACTCTTTTAATGGGAGGGATGAGTATAATGCTTTGATAGCAAATTTTCAATATTTGGCTTCAAATAAGTCAAATTTAACTTTAAATCTCCTCGCCCAGTGATTTCCAATCAATTTCTTTTTTTTATATATAAGAAGAATGGCAACCGCACTGAAACCCCTTTCCACGAGGAATGGAGATCGAAAAGCTATCAAAAACCTTCTTGCGATAGTCCATAATGCAGGATAAATAGCAGGTATGTCTCTCTGAAGCCAAAATTGCTGATATCCCTTTCTAAACTGCACCTTCAGTTCTTCATTAGTGCTTATTCCGATCAGTTCTTCTTGTAGTGTGACTTCCGATTTTTCAATGTAACTATATGGATTGATAATCCACTGTGGTATTTTGATGATGATCTTCTTTAATGGGATCCACTCTTGTAGACCTCCATTTACAGTTCATGGACCCCCAATTTAATTTTTCGCTATCATCGACCCCTTGCAGGGCAGAATCGACCCCTGGGGGTCGATATTGATTGCTTTGGGAACCTATGTTCTAATGCTTAAAATACCACGATTAAACGGGAGTTCCCAATTTAAACTTTGATATTTAAAAAAGGATTACTTATACTTTAAGTTTTATTAAAAAAAAATTTGTAATACCAAAATCTGTGATTTCTAATATAAATAAAGGTATGCCCAATACAAATATGCTTAGTATCTATCACTGTTGTAAAAAGCACGACGATCGTTGCAACTCTGGCAGAGCGGCATTCTTTCCAGTACAACCTGCTACATTATTTAGTGCGGCACATTTGTATGGTAATGGACGGAAGATAATAATATTGGCATGCCGTTTGCGGCTCGAGTGGTCCCATGCAATGGCCGAACAAGCCACGCATTGAAATAAAAGCGAATCGGACGAAACTCGGCCAACCTTGTGCAAATGGACTATTTGCGTCGCCAAAGTGCCTCAAAAAACTATATACTATATATATATGAAATATGACATCCTAAAATTCACGTAAGCTCACAATGATGACGTATGCAGTAATTGAATTGTTTCTCAAGCTGTATGGCATGTGGCACCATCTTATTGAAACCACATGTTGTCCACATCCATATCTAGAAACTTAGGCACAATACTCTGGATCATCAACAAAAATACCTTTAACTGCTATTTTTGTCGATTAACCAAGCCATAAAGATGAAATTAAGATGCATCTACTTGGTTTTGTTTCATAATCCATTCAACGAACTCTATTTCCAATGTGTGGTCAGTAGGTCTTAGGTTAATTGAACTTTGTAAGTATGAAGATGCAAATCTTTCGTGAGAATACGCTGTAGAGAGGTTCTCGAAATGTCCCTGAACTCTTAGCAACACTTTCATATACTACTTTGATTTTTTGTGTTGAAGGACGGCCAGAGTGTTTGAGATGACCTAAGATGAGATCTCTAGCGTTAATTTTGGGACACCGATATATATAAATCTTCAATCGTGGTATTTATTTATTATTTTATCGACATTCGAACACGGTGAGTAAAAAAATTGCGAAAACAGTTTTCACACAATAAAATCAAGAAAAAAAAAAAAACACCTTTGTAAATAGTATTATATTCATGAATAATAACTATTATTGTGTGTGCGGTAATTATCGGGTATAAATATTTAATTTTAAAAACCATTGTGTACGGCCTAAAATGGGTTTATGTTTATATATTAAAACTCATACCATAACAAATTAGTTTTTATCGGTTACAAATAGTAAAACGCAACAAACATCAGTTTCTAAAATAATATTTGGAAAATTACTTCATTTCAAGGTTGAGTTTAAGCAATAAAAAAAAAACAAGCGTAGGAAATCGGAAAGCCCGGATAATTAGTTTGACAGTCATTCATTCATCGCATTGAATAGAAATGACTACAGGTATACAAAGTCTGTGAATCCTTAACAAAATCCTTCACAAACCATTAAACGAAAAACTATTTGTAAGATATTTCGTCACCTAACCACGAACAAGTCAAATCAGAGCGTTGAAAAATAACTGATTATATTTTTATTAAGTGTTCGTTTATAAAACAAAAATTCCCTTAGTATATCAGTTAAATTCAGAGGCTTGTGGTGAACTTCACTTATCATATAAAACAGAAGTCCCTAAACTTTTTTGTCCCGTAGACACCCTGTCGAGTTTTCCTGTTTTTCATAGACCCCAGCCTTGCTGATATTGAATTTTTACAAATTCATCATCTTCAAACAATATTTTTTACATCTTATATAGAACAACTCACTTTCATAGGGTTTGGGAAAATTCATTAAAAAAAACAATATTTTTAATGGGAGGGATGGGTCTGATACTTTGATAGCAAATTTTCAATACTTGGCTTCAAATAAGTCAGATTTAATCTTAAGTCTTCTCGCCCAGTGATTTCTCATCTATTTCTTTTTTTTTAAAGAAGATTGGCAACCGCACTGAAACCCCTTTCCACGAGGTATGAAAATGGAGAAGCTTTCAAAAACCTTTTTGCGATAGTCTATAATGCAGGAAGAACACCATTATTATGTAATTACATAAGTACAATCGGTGCATTATGACATTTACGGAATGCCTAAATTTTGGTGATGACCTGCTTAAATGGGATTCATACTCGTAGACTCCCATTTACAGTTCATGCACCCCAAATTTAATTTTTCGCTGTCATCGATTCCTCGCAGGGCGGAATCGGTCGATATTGACCACTTTGGGAACATATGGTATAGAACATAGGTTTCCAAACTATTTAGTCCCGTCGACCCCTTGTCGAGTTTTCCTGTTTTTCGTAGACCCCTGCCTTGCTAATATTGATTTTTTATAAAATTCATCAACTTCAAACATATTTTTGACATCTGATATACAGGGTGCGCCATATTCTATGTCGGTGTGTAAACATTGAATATCTTTGACATTTATAAACCGATTGACTTAAGTAAACATGTTTTAAAACATTAATTCAGTACAATTTTAATCATGCTTCACACTGAAACAACGCGCCGAAATAGTCGTTCAGTTGTGTTAACTCAACGTACATATCGTCGAAAATATCGTGGCCAACATGGCCGATGGGATCCACTCTTGTAGACCCTCATCTACAGTTCGTGGACCCCCAATTTAATTTTTCGCTATCATAGACCCCTTGCAGGGCAGAATCGACTCCTGGAGGTCGATATTTGACTTTGGGAACCTATGGTATAGAACGACAGAGAAACTGAAGTACACGGAAACTAAGCAGCTCACGCGACAAGCAAAACAATAATAAAAATACACGGCGGTTTAGTGAACGTCTCGCTTGCATGAGGTCTCTGGGGGGTACCGTTGTAGAGTTGCAGTCATCGCCGGTGATGGTTTCACTCGCCTCGTGAATGCGGTCAGCGGCTGGAAGTGGAGTACTTGTCACCGGCCACGTGCAGAGCTCGCCCCGGGGCTACGTGTCGAGCACGCGATTAGCCCCTCAAGGTCAGACCTGGTCGATTCACATTAGCTAACCTGAGAAATTTATACTAGAGACAAATCCTTATCAAGATCTCATTTTTGACACACACACTTATAAACTTAATACTGTGTATAATACAATAATTTTCACATACACAGTAATATTATTTTAGCGGCTATATTTGTTCAATTTAAATTTAAACTAATATTCAATATATATACACGTGTAAAATTTACCTAGTATATTATAAAATACCAAGTATCGCCGTCACCCTTTGTTTCTCCACTTGTACATAAAAGCCTCTCTCGACGACCTACATTACTCTCCGCCACCCGGGCGCTTCCAGCTATTTCATTGAAATAAGCACTAATATCCCGAATATACAAGGTGTATATTTTAAACCGTAAAATTTATACTTGTGTATAGAATAGCCTTTGGCCCTCGGGCAATATAAGATAACAGCCGTTCTAATTAAAATTTACTTAACCTAAGTTAATAAATAAAGTAAATGTTACTAAGCTGACCCGAGCTCCAGTCAAAGATATCTTTTTCAAGGCAACCAAACTTGACTAAACCAGACCTAACCTTACCTTAACAAACCTGTTCTCGGGGATCGAGCTGACTTAAATTTTGTGAAGCCACCGATTTTTATGGTCGACAATATTTATTTTATAAATATTGTCGTTTAAATCTGAAGTAAATCAATATAATTAAAATTACCCAGTGGCGTACGGTGAGTTTTGAAAATGTGTGTGACTTAGCAACACATAAAACCATATATAGTTAAATATTCATATTTTTTGTTTATCAGTATTTCAGAAACCGTGTGCTTACACATGTAGGATAGGGAGAGATTAAAAATTAGTTTAGTTCCAAGTAAGCAATAAAATTTTACTTTTTTCACCTTAATGTTTAATAGATTTTAAATAAATTTAAAAAATAGGAATTATTTTTTTGTTTTATCGAAAAGCAAATGAAAATGTACTTGAAAAAAATATTTGTTTGTTAGTTCAACGTCTGTAACTAAACTGATGTACAACTGTCAGATAAACTAAAGCTAATTTCAAGAATTGTTTGAAAACGTGACAAGATAAAATGAAATAAACTTCAAAAACATTTAATTTGTTTTATAAAAACATTGACATTGTAAATGAAGTACACAACTAAAAACAAATTGTTCAGTATATAAAAAAAACTATTTTTTTTACGCTGTCGCATAAATTGACATCAAAGAGAAAAATTTTAACTATCAAAAAATATATATAATTGTATTTAAAAATGAAACTATTTCTTTGGCGGCACATAATTATTTTTAAATCAACACTTCACTGTTCAAGAGTATCATATAAAATCTACAGCTGAGAGATTTTTTTTTCTCTTTTGTCTCTTCGGACTTGAAGCAATTTACAAGGTATAAAAAATTCAAAACTTAAATTAAAACGGTTATTATATTAGTCCATGTCCCACCCTTATTTGTATAGCGATTTCGTCTTTTTGGGATTTTCTTACTTTTTTAAAAATGAAAATGAATAAATGCTTATATAAATTTGTTTGAATATTAAAATTAAAAAAATAAACCAATCGTTGTCTACGATAATCTCGCTGTCCTTCATTTTGACCTTTGAGTAATGACTCCGCCTGAAACGGCGATACCATAAATTCTGGTGTCATAAATATCCATCAAACAGTTCGTGACAAATGGTGCACCGAAGTCAATTGATAGCAATTTAGATTTATATAGCGACTTGATAATGTGGAGCGATGATTTCTAATACAGGTAACCCTCTTATAACACGGTATTTAACAATGCATTTTCACTATAACACGATAACAACGCTGACTTTTGAGTAACGCAGTGATTTAAATATATTCTTACAATGGTAATATAAAACAGAATATTTTTATAAAATATCAAAATCACATTAATGACTTGTGACTTTCCACATCGTACATTTACTATACATGTAGTTAAAATAAAAATAATAAAAACTACATGGTTGACTATGCCCTCATAAAACGTTGAGGTAATTCATATACTTTATTACACCGGGACTCTCCGACTATATACTTATCTTACAGCATACTTTTCAATTTTATAAATATAAATAAATATACAAATAAATTCTAGTTTCTGCAGCAATATTTTTGGTATTTTTGATATAGCCTATTTTTGTAAAATTATTTTTTATATATACCAACATGAAGTTTCAAATAACGCGGTTTCACACAGCACGGTTTAACAGTGCTATAGGATGGCTACTTGTATTGACAATGGACTACAGCACTCCCAAAGGAGTCGGACATGCCGGCTGATCCGAGACCGTGCCTCCATTGCTCTAGGAAGAAAAGTGAATGTAAGTTGCTGGAACGTTCAATTTACTACATGATAAGCATTTAAAGCAGACGTAGAAACAATTCTATTCAATTATTTCACAGTACAAACTGTATAAATAAGTCATTTAAATATATTATCTGATTCTTACTTTCACATACTCTAAGTACTCTAAGAGATACACCCACTATAAATTCTCTAAAAGCTAGCATACGCATAACATAACTTTTAATTAAATTCACAATAATTTTGCTTTCACATAAAATGTATAAATTTATCATATTGCAGACTATTTAAAATTGGTTTAATACTTATGTTAATAGTACACATACTATGTACTAAAAAATATTTTATTAATACAGGTTAATCAGGCGTGTATAAAACGAACGCATTTCTTTTATAAATATACTTCACGTTATTTATGAAAACGTTTAAAATTTTTACAACATTTTAATCGACGTATCGCAGACAGACTTTTATGCCGATGAATAATAAAATTTACCATACATCATCAACAAAAGTGTTTTTTTTTTACTTCAAATCATATTAAAACACTAGAGTTTAACATTAATATCCAACACTTCACGTGAAACAACTTAAATCCCAAATCGTGCGGTGGCCATAAAAATACAACATTTCATATTTTAAACCGCCACCAGCTCGCGTCGAGATACCATCATTTCAAGTTAAACAAAAAAAACAACGAAGCCACAACGTCTAGAATAAAATCAATGAGGTTACTTAAAAAAGAATCAACTCCATGGCACAGCAGTGGGGAATCCCCCTGTATAGTAGCAGTCTTCTACAATATATGGCACAGCACCACGAAGGTACGTACTAAGTGGCGCGCCGCGAATCTAGATAAAGTGATTCAGGACGGAGATCGGGCTCGGAGGCTTAACTGCTTGAACCGAAAACGATAGTGGAAATATGGCCGAATTGTTTGGAAAAAGTCTTTATTATAATCAAATGGAATTGTTTTATCCACGATTCAGCGCTTGAGCACAGTGGAGCCTTTGTTTTTTTTAATCGTTGGATGAAAGATATATTGAGCTAAATAAAGTAAACGCTGAGGCACAAGTAATCTTTTATTCCTACCCTTGAGACGGAGAATCAACCGTTTGTTAGTTACGTTCATGCTCATTAATACTTTATTGGAAATATATTATATAATTTAAGCATTGTAAACAATAAGTGTTTACTTGTTTACGTTTTGGTTATATTAGTTTAAGACGTTTCAACTCTGGTACTGTAACTGTTATCAAGAAAAAAGTGAATAAGGAATTTTTATGATTTTAAGTTTAAATGAACACGTAAAGCAAACTTGCACATGGAAAAGTGGAGATAACACGGAAAACCCTTAATACAACCGTAATTATTGACGGTAATAACGTAGTATTTTTATTTCAGTGACACAGTTATATACTTACCTAAATTAATTACAATCAAATACAATAAATAACGCAATTTATTGACATCGTAAGTACTAGGAATCTAGGTTAAAATTGCAATGTTTACACTCTGTTTATTTTTATTTTTATTGCGACACTTCATCAATCGTCTACATTTAATATAAGAAATTACCTGAATTATAAAATATCATGACAACATGTATACTACATAAATATAATTTTTTGTTTTAATTTAATGCTACAACAGAGTTAGGTTGCTTTTTAAATATTTTTTGTAATAACTGAATATTACAACAAGTGTTAAATTTTTATCAATCGGTTCCAAATTATTTATACATTATTATCTCCAAGTAATTTGATTGGACATATTTGCTGCTTAAATATGAAGTATTACATTTTAGGCCAGTGTGTCGTGGAAAAACGTAATACCTGTATTTTTCTAATATCGATAAAACATTTGGAAATTTAACCATATATTTAATACTTCCTTAAATATATAGCGTTCGAATGCAATATATCAAAAGTTATTAACTCCACTCGGCTGTTACATATACACATAAATCACCTGGCCATAGGTTCACCACACGGAATAGTGTTGCCATAAAAAAAACAACGAATATATCATTGGCCTGACAAACAACTTAGAATTAGGCCACGCAATGCCCCATTAAAAGGGAAACGGGAGAAATCGAAAGTGGAGTGTATCCCGAGATGAAATAAACAAGAAAATAATAAGTTTCTTCCAGTTGAGATTATACGGCACATCTTCAGGAATCCTATTCAAATCTAGCAAGTATTAAGTTTCATACAATTCTACAGCGGAAAAATAATTACGACCGCGTTTTTATCATTAATTAAAAAAAAACAATAAATATATTTTATAATCTTTTTAAAAAATTGAGATATATGTAAAATCAATTTCTACGTGAACGAGGTTGAGCATACTAATGATGCGATCAACTAGTACTTGACAACCACGAAAATCTAAAATCGCGATGAATACACAATTTGAACGGTGAAAGTAACAAGTAAAAGTCCACCACTATTGCTATTGAATAGCTTTAATAAATCCGTATTTTTCACCCATGTAGGTAAATTCTACACATGAAACGACGAAAAAAATTATCTAAAAATTATTTCATCATACCGGTGGGATTCGGATCCGGTGAAAATATAATCGAGTATTTTTCGCATTGTTTCATGTGTGAATCAATAACCTTAATTTTATTTGTACTGAACTGTCACGAAAATGTTTGCAGCCAAGCAGGTTTTTCTATTTGTTATGGCTGTCATACACGTATATCCGCCACGGAGCATAATAAGCAACTAAATAAACAATGGTTTTAACAGAAGCTGGTATCTTGCATCTGACTAGTTGACAGGAGTAAAATCAGTAATTAGAGTAGCTCGATCAATAACCAAATACAGTAAAATAATGTCTTAGTTTCCCAGGATGAAGGCTCAGGATGCTCTTCTAATATAAATTCGTCGCAAAAACAAATCTCATACGACGATTAATCAATGTTAAATATAATTTAATGCAAAACATGGATGTAAAAAGCATGCTAGTGTACCGATGCAAACTAGGCATCTTAGCGTATGAAAGCCTTCAATAGTATTTTTTTTATAAGGTTAGGGACCTTGCATTTATAAAAAAAGGTAGGATGGAGTAACAATTGGATAGATGCTTCTAACTAGGATGGCCTGATTAGAGCTCCTCTGCATTTGCTTTTAATTGGCAAGGGAACCATACATAGAAACCTTGTCGGAGGAATCGGACCTCACCCTTGTCGATCTCGTTATTCGAGGATCCTGATTGCGGGCCTTCCGATATGCTCATCGTCATTCGGCATTTCTAATTTTATCTTGTCTTACTATGGCTAGTGAGACACTCTCCCTGGTAGATTGCTCTGATCGTTTTTTTATAACGCGCGTCATAAAATCGTTCAACGGTTTCATCAGATCGTCTCGGCATAGACCTTCGCTTCGTTCAATAGTATTATGTGTCTCCGCGTTAAAACGGTGCATTTTTCTTTGTATTTTTATCAAAGAAAATTTTGCATAAATAATCCTTACCTTCGGCTCAGGTTTATAGACCGCAGCCCGCGCTGCAGCCTGGCTAATTGGATTTCCTACGAAACGTCGGAGGGGGGATCCCCGCGAATATCCGTCACCGCCGTCCGAGCGGCGTTTATCGAAACTGCACATCGCGGAATTGGGTTACGGATTATTCAAAAGCGAGGTCATAATAGTATTATGTCGAACGGCGAGTGAAAGGCCGACGGCCGCCATGGAGGACTTTTTGTCCGCCTCGGTCCGCCGGCCGGAGGTGTGCCGAGAGTTTTTCGAAAACCCCGACCGCCATTGCGAGCAAATGGCTGCGAATTGCGGCGCGCACATTCCGATTTCATGCGGCAAAGGGTCTTGCATTCCCTGCGATATCTGTGGCCACCGATTGCGATGCCCGATAAATAAATCACCGATAGCGGAGATTTCATTCAATTGTACTACACTCATACAAAAAAATAAAGAAATCCATATATCCAACCGCCTAAGCGTAACCTTATAAGCCCCACAACCTACGCGCAAGATCAGTGGATAGTTACATACTGTAAACTTAATGAAAATTAAATAATCTTGTAATTTAATTGTATTCGTTTTTTGTTGCGTTTTGCCAATTACGACTTTAAGTTATTCAAATATTTTAAATACGTTTATATCGGTCGCAACGAAGTAAATGCTCTACTGTCGAAAAAATATATCAAACAGCATTTTTCTCATCGACTCTGTTGGAATATAGTCCATTGTGTTCGCTTGAACGATAGTCACGTAACTTATTTTGGCATAACACAAGTGTTACCGAGTTACACACTCGCAGTAATTCCAATTACGCCGCGTCTCATAATCTGGTTCTCGACCATAGAGGAAGTCGTTAACCGAATTGCTGGTCAAGATCGTACAACTTCATGCGGTCACCTCATCCGATACGCTTCCGGTCCGAGGACCAGGTGATTAGAGGAATGATCTCCAATTAACTAGTTGCACAATGTGTGATCTTTGATTAACAAGTTTGCATTTTTTAAGACTATAAAAATTATTTTGTTTTCATGTTAAATGAAATTTCAGCTGCACACTTAATAGAGAAAATATTAATTATTCTAAGAAATGTGCGATGTAATTTTTCCACTTAATAAAGATAAGGAAAATCACGATTTCGAGAAAACGTTAAATACTTATTATTTCAATAACAATACAATTGTTAAAAGCATAAAACAATAAATTTTATCACAAACATTCTACGAAATTTACTATGGTTTTTTATATATTTAAACATAATTTCACGCAAAACCAAAACAAAAAATACACCAGCAACGAGTGCATCTTGCAGCCGAAATCGTTAAAACTATTTCCGGTCGGCCGCCTGTGTCCGCTCGCCGACAACGCAAAGAAGTGCGTTCGATTGCAAAACTGGAGCGCGGCTAACACCGGCGGACATCTTGTTAAAATGGCCGTCAAATCAAATACGCTTTTGGCCCGCGACTCGCTCGGAGCTCTTCATAAAAAAAAAAAAGAGCCAATAAGACGGGCGCGATCTTCTGGCAGGCGCGGCGGCCTCGCGGAAAGAAAACCTCCGAAGATGGCGGCGATCGAAGCGAAATCACGATCCGCCATTTTGTTGCCATGGAGTCGAACCCGAACTCGGCGGCTTCTCCGGTAACATTCGGAGTATATTGCGGATGCCTACACATTCGACTGGAAATAGAACGTGTTCCAGATTTTGCTCCTTGACTTGTATTGGACCCTGCTGGTGTGAGCCGAGATTTATTAATTTAATGATTACAGATGGTATATGCTTATAACAGCGTCGCGATGCAGTGAATCACACACTTTGATTCAGGTTTTATTTAATTTTTTTATTTACAATCTAAACGCCGTATCAAGTAACAGCCGCAGTTAGCTACTTAAAATTGGACGTAATACAGTTTTTTTTAACTTCTTCGCTTTGCGTTTGCAAACCCGAGACGTCGGGGACGGTAAATACCGACGCTAACCACTGAGCCACCGGGCAGGTAACTACCTAACAAACAAATATTATACAATATTTCAATGATTTAGATCTCCACGTGGCAGATCCGCCCGGGAGATCTCCGGGGACCCTAGTAAGCCGGTTCAAGTCTCTGTAGAAGTATCATAATATATAATTTTTAAGTACAAAACGAATAAGGATGTATAAATTAAACCATGAATCTGATAGCATGTGTTTCTTCTACAGTGCCTACATAGATAACCAGCCTGTATCAAATGAAATAGAGCTTATTTGTCAAGACATCCCAGAGGACTTCCCAAATCCCTGGGGGGCCAGTTCGGGGTTGATTTGGAATATAAAGGTCTCGCTTACAAACAAAAAGAAAAATCACAATGAAGTAAAGTAAATTAATATAATAAATATTAACGGCTACTCCTAAATACAACCAGCCTATCAGCGTAATAGAAAGTATTATTTCGTTTTTGCAGAGAAGGAGTGGCACACCTGTTTGAAGAGCTGTTAGATGAGATAAGGTATATAATGCTACAAGTTACGTGGCCTACACTCAATTTTGGGTACATCTTTATAGTTTATCCAAAGGAATTTATCTAACCGTTCTATTGCTCATTCTGTAGTCTAAATGCACGCTTGCAGCTAATGCGGAACAAAAAACCGATTCCTGCCAGTTTTAAGAACTGAACTTCACCGACTCTAGTTATGGCGTTAATATTTTTCGTCCATTGTTGTGAGCTCGGCTGCCGCGGCGCAATCAAACAGGCTTGAAGGTGAACTTGGTCGCGATTTACAAATAGAGTATTTCCGTTCTGAGTTGCATGGCTATTGTACGTGCACACTTTCACAACAAGTCAAAATGATAATAGCTCATTTTCAATTCCTCAAAAAACCGCGAAGGAAATAATTTTTTTTTTTGTTGTATACATCGTCTTCGAGGATCAATCGTTGGTTTTATTTTTTTAAAAAACACTTAAAGATTATATATTAATTACATAACTATTTAAAAAACCTGTAGATTTTTTGTATTACTGTGTTGAAATAAGGCTTATAAGGAGGCAGTCTCCGGCCTAAGGTGACAGAGTATCAGAATCTCTAAAAATACATAACTGATTCCTCTCACGCTTGTAAATTATAAGTACAGTACTTTTCAACCTTTGTGTTGTTAGTTACAAATATAGCAGCAAAGTTTTTGTAACACTACTGGCTAATTGGTAATTCAGCAAGCCAATACCAGGCACTCGGTCTAAGTGGCGAAACCTCTGGCAAATCGCACGTCACGCGCCGCGTAATTAAAGCCTATTCGTATGGACTGCTATGTAATTTGAGAGTAATTGAATATGTAACTGTGCTATTGATTTTCTCAATAACTTGACCTGAAAAATACGTTTGAAATGTGAGACCTCCTCGAGAAGAAATATCTTAATTTAGCTTTATTATAAACACTCATATATTCTGAGATACTTAGATGTCTTCCGTTCGCGAAACGAACATAAAAAAAGCAATCAAAACTATGTAATTGCTCCGCTGACGAGTGTTGTCCATTACAAATATAACATTGCTCTTAATTTGTTAAATATTGATTTCAGAAGCGGATAGCTGCTCCGTTTCTACGTTATAACACATTGACGGAGTTTCAGGACACATATCAGTTCCAAGCGCTATCGGACAGCGTACCTGCCACTACAGGTGTGAGCGGAGGATGTATGAATACTGAATGCTAATGAATGTGAACCGAGCCAATGTGTGTCGAGTCAGATTCATACGACAGAACAAGAAGTATCAAGTCAAGACCACACTGCAATATATTTGATATAAACCTATATCCATAATACTGTGCTATACATGTTACAAGTTATATAAACAAAGTATTAGTAATCGCATATATTTTTTTAAAAATCTGCTTTCTACACACTCTGCGACACAACTGATATCCAAAATGGTAACTTGCCAATAGCGTCCTCTTTTGCGGTATTTACCAAGGCTAAACCTTAAAAAAAAAAAACCTAAATAGAGGTAAATTGCAGATCGGTTGCAAGTTGCGTTGCTGCGTGTAGAACAGGCTCCAGCATCATAGTTTATTGGATTTACATACAAAGAGTGGAAGAGGCCGTATTTATATAATGTGTGTTTCTACCTCTGGGGTTTTTTTTTATTTAAAATAATTTATATTAGCTTGAACTGAATTTTTTATTTTTATTTTACGTATTTATAATATTTATTTATTTATTTTCGCTTATCTTTGTGTCTCTGTGCTTACACGGGTTATCTTATAATGTATAATCCTCTTCAGCACCTGAAGTAAATAGAATTATAAATATTTTATTTCATGTGATGGATGTAACATGTTTTTTTAGCTATATTTTCTATTATGTATAAATATAACCTAAAAGAAAATAAATAATATACATCACATCTGACTTATGGTCATTACTTTTTTTACGAGAAGCGCATCTGCCATTACTGACTTAATGGATTTAGGAAAAATAACTTCTTTGCCTGAAGTATACTTTTTATATAGTATGTTTTCTTTTATTATAATATTCCAGTGCGGTGGAAATGGTTAGTGTGATAATAACCAAGAAAAAAAATCAAATACTTGTTATTTTAATTTTAAGAGTCAAGATTATAACGTTGAAAATTTGTGAAAGATTTTTCATATAAATGTAATGTTTTTAAATATTTGATGTTAATACTTAAAATAGAAACGAAAGATTATGTAACATCTTTCTAATATCAACATTTTGATATTAATTTCTTTGGTGTATATTTTCTCCTGTTTTTAGAAATAATATTAACGGATATTTTTCTATGGGCGTTCTAACTCCCAATACGCCTCCAGCACTTCTGCGATGATATGTTTAGACTTCGCACTCGGTTTTTTTTTCTACTGTATATGGTTTACAATAATAATTATTATTATTATAAAAATACGATAATATTAAAGAGAAATAAAATACCTTCAATGTCAAATCGATCGTTTGCGTCCTTACCCCTTTTCATAATCAACATATTACTTTTTGTTACTAAAGCGACCATTCACTTGTAATTAGCCAATAGCGTCCTCTTATTTATTTTATATAGTTTTAAAATAATCGTTTGATTATCGACTGTGTTGCAAGGACACATAATTGCCTACACACATTGCAACAATAAAACGATAACTACCCAATAATGATTTTCAGGTTATTGGCTCGCTTGGCATTCGGTTGTCGGTTGTGTTGCAACGTGTCTCTGGTGCTTAAGCATACTAAAAATTCAAGCAAACGAAAAATTGGTAAATCACTTATGACATTTTGAATAGAACAAGCCGAAATTACTGGGTAGACACAGAGTTGGCTAATAAGATTACTTAGCTTCGTAAAAAGACAAAGTCAACTGTACATAGTAAACCACATTTCATGAATAAACAATGTACGTTCGACCCACATGCGCGGTAAGAGTGAACCTTTTTTTTAAGACTAAAAGATCAAAATTAGATTTAAAACATTTATTAAAATCCAAAACCGTAGAGTTAATCTTCAAAATTTAACCATAAATGAAATACTTTTTGATGTTTGCGTTTATTATTTATTAAAAATGTATAAACAAATTGGCGCTTTTAACCTTGAACTCTGACGTATTTAACGATGAGAATCATTTTTTTATATTGTATTTAAAAATATTCCCAGTGGAGGTTATTTCGTGATAAATAGCCGTGAAACAGGTTTTTCGCTCCACTATAATTCAACGCATTAGTATTGCCAATAACATCGGCAAGTTACCGCATTGTCACCACTTCCTAGTGTCTTTATAAAGCGGATATCTGATAATAAAAAAAACATAAATAAAAATATTATTTACTTTGATTGAAAACCTTAACGTTACTGCGTACTGCAAGAATTTTTATTTAATTTTATATTAATTTAGAATAGTTATAAGGGCTATGCTTTCAGTACGGTAAGTGGCTATCCCCTGATTCTGCGCGCAGGTTGTGGGGCTTACAAGGTGTGGCTTAGGTGGTAGCGTGCATGAGTTTCTTTATTTTCGTTCTTGAGTTTATGTAAAGAAAAATAGGTAAAAAAACCCTTTTTTGCATACTAAGAAAGCAGCTTTAGAATGGCGAATGCATTTCCGCCGATTTCATAATCATTAGATATTAATATATAAAAATAATTATCATACATATAAAACTCAAGTGCACTATATGTATGTTCACTACACAAATATTAAAAAAACATGCAATGAACGTGGTTTAAGAACTCGTCGTTCAAAATACCTGATTTAAGAAGTTTCCCGATAGTTGAGTCAGCATTAAAAACGTAAACATAAAAATTTATAACTATTTTGACTTTAGATGAACATGATAAAAAATACTCCGAAACTGACGTTGATCTTCAGAAATATCGAAATGGCCTTGTGTTCGGTCACGTTACTATTTTTATGAGATAAGACATCTCAGGTGAATTAATTTAGTTACATAAGTTATGCACATATATATAAATTCTTCAGTGACGTAGAGTGAATTTAATTGCTTGGTAATAAAACAATATAAAAATAAATGGAAAATCTAAACATCCCAATAAAGACGAGTCGAGGTATATAATTAAATAAAGATGTTATACAAAAGAAAATTGGTTATATCAGAAAATAATAATTTAATTTTATATAAAAAATCATGTTTATATTATCTCAAATGTCGGTTCAATTGTAGTGCTGACTCTGTAAATGTAATGCGACCGATATTGACCGCATCAACGACAAGAAAAAAATATTTCTGGGGCTATATAAATGCTGGCCATAACCGCGATTTGTGTAAGTCAATTATATTTTTTCTGGCTCTAAGTTTAAAATAAAAATATGAGGGTTTATATTATGTATTGAATATTTTTACAATATGCCATGCTTTGTTAATTGCTCAAGCTGCACGTCACTGATATCGTCACCTTGAATTTAAAGCAATCAACAATCGAGTTTTCAATGCATTATCTACTAGAGGCTTTGAAAGGAAGTTATAGACACGATAATAAATTAAAATAACACTATATATCTTTTTCATCAGTATGCAATGTTAATTAGCTATTTATTCATAAATATTTTTTTCTCGTTTTATTAAAAATACGTAAAATTATTATCACTTAATTATAACACAACTCGTTATATTGAATATTATTACCTTTCGCGATCAAATTGCCAAATATTGTGACTTAGAGGCTTGCGTACTGAGTTCTTGGTACAAGGTTAGAATCCGGAAGGACCACTGAGGTTTTTTTTTTAGCTTTTTCCATTTTTTTCTTAATTTGTAAAATGTAAAGGAAAAACATTAAACACAAAACCCTCTCTGCTGCCGGTTTTCCACAATTTCCCTTAATACAACAGACGAATCCCGAAAATAATCCAAATCGAACAAAGCCGCAATTGCCTTTGATTATTTTCAGTTCATTGCATACTTGCGTCCTATTTTTATTGTGTGGTGTGGAAATAAACTTTTTGTTTTCAGATTATGTGACCTTGGAAGTTTCCGGTCCGTGGAATAAGCATTAAACAAAAAAAGCCTTTAATATCCAGAATAGTTACATAAATGTCGCTCCTGGAATATCGATTACATCTTGCCATACAAACGATCACCGCAAGAAATCGAGATCATTACAGGTATGTACTACCAGGTAACAATAATTTAATATACATTTCAAATACATAGTATCTAATCGATTTGCATAATAATAATTGGCTTTGTACGCTCTAATATAATTATTTTAAAACCAATATGGTTCCATTATATCATTGTTTAAGTGCCTTGAGTAATATTATGGCTTTCTTAGCAACACTTTGTCTCGGAAAAATATCTATATATAATTTTTTTTTAAATTGAAATTACCTGGGAAGCCTGTGTAATATTTAATTTTAAAAATAATACTGGTATTACAGGATTAACTATATTTTTTCCAGTAGACATTCTAACTGTTTGAGGCCAATATCAAAAGTATATAATATCATTCCCCGACATAATGTATACGTAAATCATATGTACTTATATTTTCGTCGAGTCGGTTTCCCAAATGCGATGGTCGTCTATTAAATATATTATTTAAAAAATAAAAAAAATTGTGGCGTATTAACTATTTTTTTACAAAACATTTCACCATTCTGCCTCAATCAAAAATATTTTTAATAAAAACTAAATATTCACCACCTCACTTGCTTTTGGGTTTTGTATAAAGTAAAATATTTTCACTGTGCCGGGCTTAAAAATAACAACGGGAATATAATTAAAAATTAACTTCGGGAAGGTCTGCTCATAAAATATGCCTGTCCTTTATTATAATTGACATTGTAAAAAATGTTGACAATATGAAACATTTTTAACGTGAATTTCAAAGATGAAATGTTTTTAATAATCTCTTAATAAAAATAAAACGAAAACACCTTGTGAAAGTTCAAATTAAACATTGCCAATTATTATTATTAATTATAACTATTTTTAATCTAAAATCACATAATTGAAAACTGTCGATACATTTTTCCGTGTTGTACAAAGATAGTAGAACATTAATTCGGTTTATCCAGCGACTCCCAAACTATTTTCAATTGACATTTAAATAATGCTTGAAGACACAGATATAACAATGATCAAATACGTACAGTAATAAAATATTTTTTTTAAGATATGATTGTTTTGAAAGCATGTTTGCTCACAATTTTATACAAGAAGTTTCATATGTATAAAATAAAAAATAAAACGCGTGGCAGGATGTCTCTTCGCGACCATGAGTGAAAATTGAAGGTTTTATATAGAATCATCTGAAAATACCGACCCAAGCCGGAAATGCCGGTTGTGCGACGGAGAAAGCACGACCTTTGATAAGTTGCAATACCCGGGCTGCTCTTCTCCTTCCGCCAAGACAGCTGTTCCTTTCAACGGTCAACACCAATAAATACCCGTCGTTGAATAAAAATAATGAACCAGACTATACCAACTGTTTGTGACAAACATCACACCGTTAAATCATAGAAGTTCACCTGATGAATTAATGAATTTACCTGTTGAAATACCTGACACCATATCTTTATAAATGATAACATTTATTCTATTACATAACATCTTGTTTGCAACGCTTCAAATAATTATTAAAATGTAATATTGCTTCATAAGTTTAAAAAAAAGCTACCGCTAAGATTGAAGACGTTTAAAAAATATATTTACATAGAAAATCCATCTTTTCTCTTTTACGGTTAGATATTTCTTCTGTGTCCAATCCAATAAAAATATTAAAGTTTAAATATTCTTGAATGGTGTATAAGTGTAAGAAATTACAAGCACTTACAAAATATTAAATATCTGAGAGCGCATATAAACTATCCGGTAAAACTTAAGACATTTTTTAAAGTTTCGCTTTCCATCCTGACTGAGCTTATTCGATCGAATAATATATCAATCGAGTAGAATATGAAAACCGTTAACTCAGAAATGAAATCGAACCGAACCGCAATCAAAAACCAGTTCCGAACCGGAAAAAATCCACTTTTTCATGAATTCATGAACCTGCTCACCGAACCATAATTTTCCCATCGAAAGTGAACTTATCAACATGCTTCAAGTTTTAAAAAAAAATACTCACTCTACTGTCTAAAAATACTATAAATAAACACTTCTAAACCTTTTTTATAATAGTGAGAATTTTTTTTGTGACTCAAACGCTTTCGCCTTTCAAGGGGTTTGTAAGACTTAACACGAGAATATTTTTATAAACTAGAAATGTTTAGAAAAAATAATAATAAAAAAATACTTATTATTATAAAAAAAATCATTCAATGACGGGTATTCAATAATATTATTTTTGCTTTTATTACATATCGCTTGCATATAATAAGCCCTTACAAGGAAAAAGCGATCTCTAGCCTAAAACAATAATTTGGCTATTCGAATATGTTTGTTTATTTATTATAACATATTAAACCAGTTTGTTGTGAATATCTATATTGGAAATTTCTTATCAGCACGGGAATCGAATTGGCACACTCTCGCTCAAGAGTCAACAGTTTTAACAGCGCGTAGGCACATATTCGAGATGACGAACTAACGAAGCGACGTTTCGGCATCTACTTCCGAATCCTTTATCATGGCACTGAATAAGCATAATAATCTGACGATTAAAAAGACATTTCATTAAGCTCTTAGTAATAAAACCAATAACGTTGGATTGTTTTGCGTTACTGAGGTCGCGCAGCTCATTATGGAACAATGCGTCGTAACATTTAATTAATATTTTTATTCACAGCAGAACGGCAAAGTGTTTTGTAAACTGGCAATTTATATAATAAGGTCAAATGAGCAGTCGAACCACGGAAAATGGCGCCTGGCAACGTATTTCGCGTGGGAATATTAAAATAACTGCCTAACGACATGTTATGAAGACTCCTCATCCTCAAAGTTTTCAGTATATCGATATGCTACGTTTTTTTAAATGTATGCCACGTCTGGGGTTCGAATCTCTTTCTTCTAATACCTATATTTCAGTTCGTATGAATAATTCCCTTTGGTTCGTTTAAATACAACAACAAAAAAACTTGAAGACATGAGGATTTGTATCTTTTCATTATTTTTTCATTCCAAAGCAAATCATCTCTGGGCTTAAGAAAACAACGGAAACATTTATTGTATCATATTTCTTCGCACACACATTGCAAGAAGAAGCCTCGGACGCGACCGACGATCAGCCATTAAAAAACAAATAAAGTACGTTCGGCTTCACACCAATTTTATATTTATTCCGGCAAATAATAAATAGCACACGTTATATAATCTCTAATAGTAAACATTTTAATTCCTTTAACAGTCCGTGAAATCCATAATTCCGATACAAACTCAGGTGTGCTTAATGAGTTACGCGTGAAGTTACTTTTGTATGAGATCTGTGATATAAATAAAGTCGTTTGCATAACTTCTATCGGTTATATCAAACTGTTATAAATATTATTGGAATAATTTCCTTATTCGTGTATTGAAATTAAATTTGTGAAGAAACAACCATTAGCCACATAGCTTGAACAAGAAAAACACCTCGTGGTCTAGTGGTTAGCACCCAACTATAACAGCAAAGTAAAGTTTTAAAATTCAATCTTTATTGATTCTGACGTTTCAGTCTCGATGCTTTAATGCCATTTTCAGGAATTTAAATTTTTAAAATAATATTTAAAATTAATAGAGCTTAACGCGACATAACACTTAAGAACTCAGAACTCTTCGGATCAATTGTATTAGGTTATCTCTTATGAAGAAACAACGAACAGTTTGCTCCAAAAGTAAACATCAAGAAATATACTTCTGCATTTATATTGTAGTAAATAATTTGAATGTATAAACCTTTTGTGTTATTTTTTTATTTTTTAAAAGCGTCATATATTTTTTAACTATCACATGAAATTTAATTCAACTTTTTGTATAAACTTAATCATAATACTAAGCCTGTATGTAAAAATCTGACTCATAGTTTATAAAAGGCAAAAAGTTGATAACTACATTACTGCCTCACATAACAAATTTACGACGTACAAAAGCTTCGCTCTAAGGCTCTGTCATATATAATTAAACTACGCTTTTCTTGTTTTCTTACTAATAATATCTACATACATTAAAAACCGATGTTTTTCGAAGGAAAAAACGTGAAAAGCAGAGTTTTTGCTACATTCATTTGCGCTACACTCCTAAGGCGGAATACATTTGGGTTATCCTAATACTGAATAAGAAAATTTGTCTTCTTTAAAAACATATATTTTTATTTCAAATAAAAAGCCTACGAGCCGCCTCTGGTACAAATTACAAAAAACATTTTAGATAAAATTTCAAGAACAGAGAGCTACAAAAAAGCGTAAGTTTGTGGTATTTACTTACTACTAATGAAGCTGTTTAAAAAATAAACTATACGATTCGGCTAATATAATAATAATAATAACAATAATAATAATAAAAAGGTATGTTCGGAAAATTCACTAACTACCAGTGAATAAGGATAGTTCCGATTGGATTAATTAAACCTTATTAATTAAAATTCACAAGTTATAAAAATAATGTATTTGTTGAGGATTGCTACCAGGTATAGTTCTCGCTTTCGAGACTTCTGGTAGACATTCAGTTTCTTCGATGTGACTTCACGAATTCCCCAAGGTTCGTGAATACTTAGTGGACTGTATTGTAGGTAATTCAAAGACTTCTTTCGTGTAAACTTTTATTTTAAACTTTATTAAAAACTTTGATTATAATATATGATTTCCAGACATTTTACATTTAACACTTTTATAAGACACTTATTTAAAAGACTTTCACTTTGAACCGACAACAGGGGTCGGTAACTTAACACTTTCGCTTTGATCGCGAACTTCTTTACGTGACTACGAACGTCACAATATACTCCGAACTCGCGGCGGTATATTCACTGAGATTTGTAAGATCTCTACTTTAATTACGGCAGGTACGAACATTTCGTAACCTGACCGAACCTAACGGCGGAACGGAATTCGCGTTTTTACCGGAGCGTCATCTTACGGGCATCGTAACCCCGTGAAGACATGTTGAACACTAGCCCTTTGGGGGCTCTCACTGGTCTTTATACGGTTTAAGAACAAAGAAGGTATGTTTACAAGTTCTCACGCTGCAAACATATTAAATTTACCAATCAACGAAAATATCAATTGACCGTATCCAGACCGTCATAAATATAAACTTCGGTTCCTTAGTTATTCCAAATTAACGAGGTCGGTATTTAAACACAAAGACGTATAGTATTTGGCCATATGCAAGGCTTAAAATAAAATATAAAATATCCGTGGGAAGGATAGATTTTAGGAATTATTTATCTATATGAATAGGTAACTTAATACCAAATGTCAAATAAATCTTAATTTTATAGGAAACCGTATGCCTACAAACCTTAAGTTAATTTAAACTTGGTCGCTAAACACATATGTTTGTAATAAAAGAATATTAGGATTTTCACCGTGACCAAGGATTATACCCCGATCGCCTATGCTGGTGTGTTCTCACCATTCAAAGGCACAAAAAATCATCGTAAGAAAACTAAAATTCCACCCTTGTGGCATAAATCTACTTTAAATTTAAAGTCACTTAAATCTAAGAAAATAAAGATTATTTTTATGGTCGCGTTGGTAACATACCCCCGTTCGCAAAAAAATAATTTTTTGCCCATCTAAAGTAAAAACGAGACTATAAATTAACCGATCTTCACTTGATGGTCAGCGACGTTCGATTCCATCGAACGCTCTCTGTTGTTCCGCTCTGGCGAGCGGTATGTCCGAGGCAGCATGGCCCGGACTACTTGTCTGGGGCGGCGGGTTTTAGGGCGGCGGCGGCACCAGGGCGGCAGCACCAGGGCGGCAGGCGCGAGGGCGGCGGCGGCACCAGGGCGGCAGCACGAGGGCGGCGGCGGCACCAGGGCGGCAGCACCAGGGCGGCAGGCGCGAGGGCGGCGGCGGCACCAGGGCGGCAGCACGAGGGCGGCGGCGGCACCAGGGCGGCAGCACCAGGGCGGCAGGCGCGAGGGCGGCGGCGGCACCAGGGCGGCAGCACCAGGGCGGCAGGGCCCATGCTACAAGGCGTGGGCGGGCCTCAGGGAGAGGCCCGGGCGGCAGGACAGCGAGGCCCAGAGCGGTGGGGTCCAGGCGGTAAGGCCTGGGTCTGCAGGGCCTAGGCGGAGCCTAGGCAGCAGGGCGGCTGGATTCAGGTGGCAGGGCGGTGGGGCCCGGGCGCGTTTTAGCGGGCGCCGGGCTGCAGGCAGCTTGCGACAGCGGGATGCTTGGCAGAAACACAAATTGAATATGTGTGCTAACGTCAATCACTTTGACAGTTCGGAGGATACGTTGCCTCGGGGACGTCTGTTTCTCGAATGATGCATTTCAAATTTGGTGTCGCGCACCCTTGCGCGCGGGGTGCGGGGGATCGCCAAAGCCCCCAAGCTCGGCATTCTGCATCAGCTGTGAGTCGATCAGCTGTTAATTGTCCCGTATAGATTTTTTTTTTTGTCATCTTTACGACTGACCTTTTTTTCTTTTTCTTTACTCGCGAGCCTTTGTGCAATACTAGCCCATATTGAGTTCGTTCATTTCTGAGACATAACCATATGTGTGAGGTGGCTTTGACCGATTTTTATATTTGAACGGTTATTCAACTCACAGCTGTTCGGTTTGTTTATTTAATCTTTAGGTGAGATTTTTCTAATCTCCCTTTTCTGATGCAGTGCGTTTTTATTGTGCAATTACTTTATCGCAGGTCGGCGTAATTTGCACAATTTGTATCCATTTTCATTGGCAATTTTAATGTAGCAGGCGCCAACCAAGGTGCAAGTATTGTACTCAGGCGCGAGCCCTTTCGGCTGTGACACGACATGAGCGTAGTCGGGGGTATTGAACCCGACATCAGCTGTTCGATAGTTATTTTTTGTTAACTCTTCAAACGTTCTCCCATACGAGACTTCACTGAATGCGTTTTTATCGTACGCGGTCTCGTGCGGCCTCGTAACATTTACGGGCGAATGCAATCTTTGCATTTTCACGGGCGAAACATCTACACCTTTCATGGGGTAGTTCGACCCGTCAGTTTCTTGATCGTGAGACATCAGCGATGGCTCCTTCACGGGCAAGATTTCTTTCATATTATTTACACGACGCGCTGTCTCAAACGGTGTCGTGGCGCATTTAATCGGCTGTATAGCATACAGTGGTGCGGTCGCAAATTCCGCGGGGTCACTCGACCAGCCAACTTCAGCGAAGTGTGGCATGGGTGACAGCGATGGCATTACCGCAGGGGGCGGTTCTTCAGCCATCGAGATTTCTGCGATGGTGATTCCACGTCGCGCTGTTTTAGGCGGTGTCGTGGGTAGTGACATTTTAGCTGAAGAGATGTCATCAGTGGGAGCGTCTCGATCCGCCAGCTTGGGCGGCATCGGGACGTCTCGGGTTGCCAGCGCAGCTCGAAGAGGTGCACTCGGCGGCTCTCCGCCTGGCACGGCGTCGTCAGGAGGAGCCTCTCGACCCGCCAGTTGGGGCGGCGTCGAGACGACTCGGGTTGCCAGCGCAGCCGGAAGAGGTGCAGGCGGCGGCTCTCCGACTGGCGTGGCGTCATCAGAGGGAGCGTCTCGACGCGCCAGTTTGGGCGGCGTCGGGACGCTTAGGGTTGCCAGCGCAGCCCGAAGAGGTGCAGGCGGCGGCTCTTCGACTGGCGTGGCGTCGTCAGGAGGAGCCTCTCGACCCGCCAGTTGGGGCGGCGTCGAGACGACTCGGGTTGCCCGCGCAGCCGGAAGAGGTGCAGGCGGCGGCTCTTCAGCTGGCGTGACGTCAGTGGCGGCGCCCCGACCCGCGAGTTCGTGCGGCGTCAGGACGCTTCGGACCATTTGCACGGCATGCAAAGGCATGGGCGGAATCTTCAAGCTTTCCGCGATTTCACTCGGCCAGCCACTTTCTCGAGGATGCGGCATCAGCGGCAACTCCTCGGCTGTCGAGATTTTATTCATTTTGTCGTCGCGGCGCACTGGTTTGTGCTGCGCCGGGACGCTTCGGGCCATTTGCACAGCATGCAAAGGCTTGGGCGGAATCTTTATGCATTCCGCGATTTCACTCGACCAGCCACCTTCTCGAGGATGCGGCATCAGCGGCAACTCCTCGGCTGTCGAGATTTTATTCATTTTGTCGTCGCGGCGCACTGGTTTGTGCTGCACCGGGACGCTTCGGGCCATTTGCACAGCATGCAAAGGCTTGGGCGGAATCTTTATGCATTCCGCTATTTCACTCGACAAGCCACTTTCTCGAGGATGCGGCATCAGCGGCGACTCCTCGGCTGTCGAGATTTCATTTGGGGCGACGTCGCGGCGCACAGGTTTGGACGGCGCCGAGACGCTGCGGACCATTTGCACGGTATGCAAAGGCATGGGCGGAATCTTCAAGCTTTCCGCAATTTCACTCGACCAGCCACTTTCTCGAGGATGCGGCATCAGCGGCAACTCCTCGACTGTCGAGATTTCATTTGGGGCGACGTCGCGGCGCACAGGTTTGGACGGCGCCGGGTCACTTTGGGCCATTTGCACGGCATGCAACGGCTTGGGCGGAATCTTTATGCATTCCGCTATTTCACTCGACCAGCCATTTTCTCGAGGACGCAGTTTTAGCGACATCTTCTTGGCTGTCGCGATTTCTTTCATTTGTTTTTTAATATCTAACATTTTCATTTGGGATTTCAAGATTTCTTCCTGAATCTTCGATATGTTTTCCTGTGTCTTCAGCCTTTCTTGCTGTATCTTCGCCTCTTCTTCATCTGCTTCAATCATGATCTGAAGCCTCTTCGCCATTCTGACATAGTGTGCGTAATTGCTCATTGATGATCGACAGCTGAGTTTTTCGGTCGGGACGGCGGTCACGGCGGCGGTCGCGGCGGCGGTCGAGACGGCGGTCCGGACGGCGGTCGTGACGGCGGTCGTGACGGCGGTCGTGACGGCGGTCGGGACGGCGGTCGCGACGGCGGTTGGGACGGCGGTCGTGGATTCCCCTTTCTGACTTCTGGCAGCTTCTGAGCGTGTAACAACCATCTTTGGATGTTGCACTATGGTTCCAATTCCTGGCTTCAAAGATCCATATGTTTCTAGTTAGATCCGTTTCGAATGGACCATGTTGATGACTTCAGGCATCCATGGGTCGCTGGTATATATCCGGCTCGATATGACCATGTTGACGACGCTACCAGCTACTTTATTGCAAACTTTTTATATATGATTTCCAGACATGTTATATTTAACACTTTTATAAGACACTTATTTAAAAGACTTTCACTTTGAACCGACAACAGGGGTCGGTAACTTAACACTTTCGCTTTGATCGCGAACTTCTTTACGTGACTACGAACGTCACAATATACTCCGAACTCGCGGCGGTATATTCACTGAGATTTGTAAGATCTCTACTTTAATTACGGCAGGTACGAACATTTCGTAACCTGACCGAACCTAACGGCGGAACGGAATTCGCGTTTTTACCGGAGCGTCATCTTACGGGCATCGTAACCCCGTGAAGACATGTTGAACACTAGCCCTTTGGGGGCTCTCACTGGTCTTTATACGGTTTAAGAACAAAGAAGGTATGTTTACAAGTTCTCACGCTGCAAACATATTAAATTTACCAATCAACGAAAATATCAATTGACCGTATCCAGACCGTCATAAATATAAACTTCGGTTCCTTAGTTATTCCAAATTAACGAGGTCGGTATTTAAACACAAAGACGTATAGTATTTGGCCATATGCAAGGCTTAAAATAAAATATAAAATATCCGTGGGAAGGATAGATTTTAGGAATTATTTATCTATATGAATAGGTAACTTAATACCAAATGTCAAATAAATCTTAATTTTATAGGAAACCGTATGCCTACAAACCTTAAGTTAATTTAAACTTGGTCGCTAAACACATATGTTTGTAATAAAAGAATATTAGGATTTTCACCGTGACCAAGGATTATACCCCGATCGCCTATGCTGGTGTGTTCTCACCATTCAAAGGCACAAAAAATCATCGTAAGAAAACTAAAATTCCACCCTTGTGGCATAAATCTACTTTAAATTTAAAGTCACTTAAATCTAAGAAAATAAAGATTATTTTTATGGTCGCGTTGGTAACAGTATTTGAATAAACAGAAAAGCCATTGTACAGTATTTTTATCCCTCACATACTCCATACCTTTATAAAATGCGGCTCATTTACTATATAAAGCAATATTTTGGTAATTGCCTACCTGAGACTAAAATTCACTTACACAAAATACCTCAGGACGCGAGCATATTATATTTTCAATTATTCTAATTCGTAAGCACATAATAAAGATTTAAACAAATACAGGACTACTTCAAATATACAATGCTCCAGTGGTGTCCAAACTTTAATTTGATTCAAGCCGATTAAGAATATATGTTGAAAGAGTATTGTATTTAATATGTTCTACAGAGCAAACAATTTCTACAAATAACTAATACCCATGCCCGAGTTGATAAAATGAGCCACATCAAAAATCGTAAGTATAACGCGGGCATCTCATATTTTTATTTCTGAAGATCAGGAAACGAAGCTGCTGGATTAAATGGAGTGAACATAAAACAGAACAGTGGCCGAGGATAAGAAATGCTGTAAACATGAAAAAAAAGAAAAAAAAACTTAGGGAGCGCGAGTGGAGGAAGGAAGTCTCTATCGACTGTTCTCGGAAATACGCCGGTGTTTTATCCATGTAACGCACTCATAGGGCACCATTGCCTGCGGGGATCACTCCATAGACCACACCTTAAACAATATAAAATAAAATAAAATATTCTAAAGGATAGTTATTACATCTTCAAGTGTTGAGAGACATCTAAGTTCATATTTGGGTCACCACATCGATTTGTGACATGTATGCCACAAAAAGAAAATTCAAAATTCCCAATATATAATTCTTGGCAAAATCACAAATTGTTCATATATTTTTTTTAACTATATGACATTTTCAAAAGCTCAGAAAATACGTTTTTGCTTTTCATTGCGAAATCAAATAAATTACACCACAAGTCAAGACTTTATACGTTACTACATAGTGACAATTCACTTTTGTGTGTTTCAGTCCACGAGTGTCATTCTTTAACGGTACATTTACATTCATCTGATCCGAAACTGTTTCACGACTTTAGCCTTAATTAGTCCCTGTTTCTGCTAATCTTTCCAGGTGGTTGCAATGACCTCAACTCCTTAGACAAGTGAAAAAACTAGACGCGAGGAACGCTTTCTTTGCGGCAGACCAACTATGAACTAGAAATACGTGAGATAACAAAATAATACTCGAATTTTTGTACATTTTATTAGTGTTAGAAATTTATTTATATGTAACAAAATAAAAATATTTTGAAACACACGTTTGCCTTAAAGATACTTGCAATGAATCTACCTGGAATACGAGTATAAACTTATCAGAACAGAACAATAGTTTGCAAATGACGTAGTATATCTATGATGCAAATCAACAATACGTGATAGATCTTTCATACAGGCTCAAGAAAACGTTGAATCATTTATGCAGATTTAACAAGATGTAATTTATATTGATCACATAAACCAGTTGTAACAAATCTCTGACACCGGTTCAACTATTTTAATATATATTAAAATCTTGGAGACAGATAAAACTAATTGTAATAAAAATTTGATACTAATTCAGCAAAATGTAAATATTTATAGTAAATCTTTGATATAGACTTAAGAAGATGCAAATATTATATACTTATTAAAGTCGTATATACAGAAGCAACACGAAATGGTATATCTGTGATTCATATAAAACAAGATGGAGTAAATATTGAACACAGACTCGAGAAGATGCAAATATTCTATCTTTATCAGAGTCTTATATGCATATGCAATACGACATGGTATATATGTGATGCAGGTACAACAAAATGCAGAAAATCTTTTACACAGACCCTAGTAGATACAAATATTGTAGTAGATACAGATGCAACACGACATGGTATATCTGTGATGCAGATACAACTAAATGCAGAAAATCTTTGACACAGACCTAGTAGATACAGATATTTTATACCAACCAGAGTCTAATATGCAGATGCAACACGATATGGTATATCTGTGCTGTATGTATAATAAAATGCAGTAAAATTTTAAAACAGATCCTAGCACATTGGCTCTCAAACTCTTTTGGCCCACGGACCCCTTTTCATAGTCAAAACATGCCCACAGACCCCCTTTCATAGTCAAAACTTGCCTACGGACCCTGGGTGAAAAACTACATAAATTCATATTATATACTTGTTGGTGCAAGTATCGACTCTATTGCGTTCCTGTATTAACCTACCTGACTCACCGCGATGCCTGTTATTACTTATATGTTATGCACCTGTCTATATTTCTATTTTACTTAGGACGCAAAAATCGCTGAAAAAAATTTATTTTAACTTGCATATTGATAAAAATGTGTCACAATTTTTTGCGCGGACCCCCTGACGTTGTTCAGGGACCCCCAAAATTGATTTTAACTTTCCAAGCACCCCCTGAATGATCCCAGGGACCCCCGGGGTCCGTAGGGAACCACTTTGAGAAGCACTGCCCTAGTAGATACAGATGCAGCACGACATGGTATATCTGCTATAACAAAACGCAGTAAATCAAAATCAGTAGCATACCAATCAGAGTCTTATATGCAGATGCAGCACGACATGGCATATCTGTGAGGCAGGTGCGACAAGGTGTAGACCTTTGGAGCAGATCGCTTGGCGCGCAAGAAGGAGCATCGAGAGAGACAGGAAGAGATCTCGTCGGTTCGGCGGCGAGCGGTCGGAACCGGTCACTCGCGCAGCCCGGTTGTGTGAAGCGGCCGGCAACTTTCTAAGTGTTCGAGGGAAACCGAACGGCCGCGTGCGCCGATCCACCAAGAAGTTCGAGCACTCAGCACCCGACCCTAATAGCTAAGTGGCAGGACAATTCTGCGTACCCGAATCGAGTAATGCATTTCGTGTTATTTGAAGATGTATTCAAATTATTGGTCTCAACTACAGACCTGGAGCGGCGGTTAATTCAAGTCATTTATATTACAATGAGACATTTTAAATTGTTTAATTATATGTGTTATAACACGCTGATATATATGGAAGATAAAATATTGTTATGTTGAAGCCAATGAAATGTCCTAAAATGGCTTCAGTGCGTGAGCCAAAAAACCACTAAACCAGGTCCGCTTGATCGATGGGTTTAAGGTCCCATTGTTCGACGTGACTATGACGTCAATCCACTGTTTTGCCGAGACCTCCTTTAAGTCACACGGTGTATGCCCACACACGAATACAAACCACTTTGAATCTTATGAGAAAACATTATTATATAATGATACTGTGCAGTCATTTGCTAAAAGTAAACTTTAACTATCGGTCGTGGTCGTGATTATACAACCTCTACACTTACAATAAATACCCTTAAACTATAAAACGGAGCATCACAAAGTGTGACGTCAACAAACGACTATGCATAACGCGGGAGATAATAACCATAACATCACATTTGGCTTCATATTTTGTATGCGATAATTATACACATGCATGATAAAACGTTTAAAATGCTAATTAACACTTGTCACTTAAGTGTGCGGTTTTCGGATAAATGCTAAAAACTGAGTGTATATTTATAATTTCAAGTATTATCATTGCAAGACTAGTTTTATTTCATTAATAATAATAAGGCAGTCCCCTGTTGCAACAATAATACAATAGTATCGAGTACCAGCTCGAGTATACTTATATCTGATTGAGGATCACGCCAATTGGCCTAATCTATCCGACTAGCTCCCATCGCGCAGAGATTCAGTAACATGATAGATGAACGTGAATATTCATAAGTATAAATAAATGATGTCGGCTTATTACTTTCGCTTATATTATGGCGAATGGTCTCATAGTGTGGGCCTTTCACGTTTGACCTACCGCAATACAAAAAGCAAGCAGAAATTAACGACACGTCCCAGCGAGCCGCCGGAAGACGAGTTCCCCTCGTGCAGCTCTGTCGTCCATCTTTTTTTTCGAATTTGCCTGCCATTTTGTTGGCAGTCGCAAAAAAATACTTCATACGATCTATCGGCTGGTCGTTGTGCCGGGACGATCTTCTGGGACTGGGAGGATCTTCGCGGAGAAGTTTCAGATCAATGCAAAAAATTTCAACCTAATATCTATTTTTAAAAAAAATTAACAAAATATTGCATTACAGGTGCTAAAAAAACATATTTTTTTATTAATATATAAGAGAATTAATCTCTACACTATATTGGAATATGTCCGATTTTTTTCTAATACAACTAAATCATGTATATCTATTTATGGATTGGTCAATCAGATGCGTATTTATTACCCATTACGGGTTTATTATATTATTATTAATATGATTATTATATTATTACTAATATCTATATATGAACTAATGTACCTAATCATATTAGTAACAACTAAATCATGTATTGCAATCAAACAATAAAAATGCAATTCAAATTGCTTCAGAAACATTTTGTTTTGATATATTTTTATATTACATTATTTTTTAACTTGGCCGAGAAGCAAATTCGTGTGGTTTTTTTAATAATATTTTTAAGATACATTAACCATTAAAGTGATGTTGACGATTCAAAGAATCAATCACATTGCCGATCGACGATCGTTTGGCTTGATAAAACGCCAATAAATAAATACAATTACAAATTTATATACATTATAATAATTTGAATGTGCTATCATAACAATTCATCATAGATAGCTGTTATATAGGTAATTAGGTTATTGGTGAAATAAGTATGTTGCTCTCGATGTGTAAATCAGAAAGTCAATACTGTTTAACAATGCAAGTTCGATATATTCATGGAGTAGACCTTGATAGCAATATTTTTTTCCATGCGTCTGCAAAACGTTTATGGGCATCTATTTACCAATAGCTAAGCTCTTAAATAATTTCACTACAATATTGACTATTTTATAATACATTTTTCTACGAGTGCTTCTCTTCAGAGGAAGTTGGTGATCATCTCACTGAGCACACATATATATATATATATATATATATATATATATATATATATATATATATATATATATATATATATATATATATATATATGGGCCAGTCTGACTAATTCGGCTGTACTGCAGACTTCCAGTTATATTATATTTATAATATAATATATTATTTTTAGTTGTTTAATGCTGTGCGTACAAAATAAACCTAGCGGATTTGTTTATTTTCAGTTCTGCTGTTCGGCGTGGATTACATAAACACTAATGTAGGTCCATGATGTTTCACAAATGAGACTATTGTATGCAGTTTGCATGTTAACTGCAACGCACTAATGTACACGTAAATGAAACCTGACAAGAATTTGTTTTACATCATATATACCCTCGTAAAAAAAACTGGATCATTTTTAACATATTGTGTTATGGGACTTGCTAGGTTAATTAAATACGTCCTACGACTAGCACTCAACTGTGTATGATTAATTTTAAATAAAGCTACAACTAATTGATACAAAATTATATAAGTACCCAATAGACCCAGTCTCTCGGATAGCGACGGTCACAATGGATAGGAGTGAAAATAACTTTTACTATCACCGAATACATGGTCGAGAAATTTCCGACTAGTGGCACATGCGACATGCAGGGACACGCGACCAGCGGCCGACTCCTCGAGAGCACTACAAACCTAGTTGCCAGGTTCTCGGTTGACTCCAGCGAGCACGGGGCTGGAGGATAGTGAAACCACTGTTATCTGTCGACACCGGGCATGTTTCGTATCGCGATGTCTTCACACTTTGCACGTCTAATTTGCACGAATGCCAGAGTGACAGGCGATGTCCTCTCCACTTGGAAGCCGGAACCGCGAGAATCACCGATTCACCCGGAGCGGAACGCGGATAGTCGACTGACACAACCGAAATCGCCCGACAAACTGACCGATACGAAACCCACTTTCGCTCCTACTACAATATTTTCTTCTAGGTAGCACCGCCAGCCTGACGATAAAAGTTCCATTCCGAGCACTGATTGAACACATTTGCTCTACAGCAAATCGACAAGTAAAAATTCTGACATTATTCCAGCTGGATACTATTTAATCACAAAAATAACAAACGAAGAAGCACCAACATAACCTATTATGTCCCTTACGTCAAATGTCATTTGTTTATCGAGCACTGCGACTGCGCGAGGGATGCTATTTTTCAGATGACATCTGCCGATTATTTTGTACATTATTACTTGTTAACCACTAATCCGCTATTTTTTGTCGTGGTTATACAAAATATCAACAGGTGACGTTTTAAACGAAAATAATACTCATAGAGAATAATATTTTTTACCATAAGCAACCAAATAAATTAAGGCTTTTTAATTAATGAATATTAATAATATTTCTTAATTTAATAAAAATTAACCCAAAGACCATATTTACATTAAATGCACACAAATAAATAATTTAAATAATTGCTTTACAACATTTATTTATTGAAGTCACAATTAAATGAGTCACTAGGATTACATTAAACTATATTTCACTTTATGAATATAAGTATGGAAGTTTATTTTAATTTGTTTTATTATAGTTTGTTTGAAATTTTGGTTTACGCAACGTTTTAATAAAAGAGAATTCTTTTTCAAAAATTCAATTAAAATTTTCAAACTTTAGTAAAATAAAGAATCTACATAATAAGTAAATTCTTCTTCATCAAGTACTTCTCTTCAGAAGATGTTGGCGACCATCTCTTCATGCTGTGCCAGTGTTCATGGTTCAAAAGGCAAGTAGTGTAATGGGTCTCTGGGTCCTTCTACAACGCAGTTTTACATTGAAAGAAAAAGTCTGCATATTGCTGCTGCCCAATAGCATTATTAAATAATCCTTTCCTAACAAAACTCTGGCGTTTCGATCTGAGAATTCTTCTGCAGCAAGTTACAGAAACAATAGCAGAAACCCTCACACCTCGACAAAGGAAGAAAACTTCCATAACTCATTCTTCCTCAATCATTCTAAGCCCACTACTCCATTAGCAAATTTTGACACAGCTCAGGGTACAAAATAGTAGCCATGCACAAGCTTAATTAGTATCTCTGAGATAATTGTTTATAATATTTCTGAAAAATATTGTAGTAAATAAAAAAAACTTTGCAAAAACTATAATAAATCTATAGAAAATGTTTTTAAAATTTGTCATTTGATTGATAATAGTTTTTTTCGTGAAAATTCTGAGTGTCGTTTTAATAAATTGATTTAAATAGCAGTATTTAAAAAATATAAAATTTTTAGGAAAAATTAAAAATCTGATTGAGAACAGCAAAAAAAAAATATCGCATAATAAAACTGAATTTATTCATTCATAGCTATTTTTTATTAAAGTGAAGAGGTCAAAAAAAGATTAAATTACGTTATTTTTATGATTGTTATTTTATTTGACCATAAGTATTTAAATTTGATATCACATTTTTGGGAGATGGCAACTCCCCCGCGCTAGCTCTTTTCTTTCCGGTTAACAATCTGCCAAGATGGTTGGTAAATGTTGATTTTATGAAATATCTTTTAATATCTATGCAATCATTGTATTTTACTGAAAAGTAGATCTTTGAAAGTGCATTTTAAAGATGTGATATTTAGGCAGTATCTTACTGTCGACTTACAAATCTCAGTTAGTTGTGAATTTTGGTTATGTTCATGTCGGTTTTGTCATGTGTCAAAAAATTGTGTTTTTTTGCAGGGTCGCGTTAGGACGAAGACGATCAAGAAGAATGCCAAAATCATCATCGAGAAGTACTATTCTCGCTTGACGCTTGACTTCGACACTAACAAGAGAATATGTGAGGAAATTGCAAACATTCCCACAAAGCCCCTCCGAAACAAGATCGCCGGGTTAGTAGGAATAGTTTATTTTTCACCTCTGCTTTATATCTTCTTATGATGATTATCTATTAACATGGTTTCGTTATTTTCATAATTTTATTGATGATACACCTTGGCAGTCTGACGTTATTTACATCGTATGCGAAATGTTTTTTTCTGGGTTGGTGAAAGCTAAGGGTCTGTTGCTTAATTTCAGGTTCGTTACCCACTTGATGAGGCGTCTTCGTCACTCCCAGGTGCGCGGTATCTCCGTGAAGCTGCAGGAAGAGGAGCGTGAGCGTCGTGACAACTACGTGCCTGAGGTGTCTGCCCTGGAGCACGACATCATCGAGGTCGATCCCGACACCAAGGAGATGTTGAAGATGCTCGACTTCAACAACATCACCGGGCTCCAGCTCACTCAGCCCACTACACAATCTTTCAATAGGAGAAACTAAGTTTATTTTTACTTATGCTTAGTATGATATTTTTATTAAAAAGTTCATACTGACATTTGGGTTGTTTTATTGAACTGTGACCAGTGATTCGTGTTTTGCTTCTTGGTGGCGTTGTGAAAATCTCCCGAGCATTATATATGTGCTAGTGCTAGAAAAGTGAGGTTAAATACTTCACATGCACATAATTTTAAGCAGAGCTCATTTACAATAGCTAAGCTCAAAACCTTTCTAGGCTTTTGTATAGTGGTAGCAAAGACGAGTATCTAGATTTTCGTATATTTTCATATTGACTTAGAAATCAAAACAATGGTTCATAAAATCGCAATATTCTTTCCTGAATTCTTAAGTACACTTACCTACTCCCTTTTAGTCTGTATGTAAATATTTTTATTTATTACTTAAAGTTCCCTAAATTGCCATATGGAAGAGAACTGAAGATATATTTGCATTTGAAAACTTAAGCAACCATTGCTAGTGTACTTATTTTCTTGAGTATCAATCAGACTGCATAAAGTTTTGTTTATTGTTCCAACTTTTTGTCTCAGGTACTGGAAATCTTTTCAAGGAATTAATAAATGTATCAAATCTCTCCAGTATTGGAACATTTATCGAAACTTAACCCATCTTAAAACCCAAGACATAAATCGTAATAATCAATTGATATTTGTTATTGGATGCAATTTAGTTAATTTCATTTATGTTTGTTTACATTTAAAAGTTGTTTTTAAAATTAGCGTCAAATGCTTTATATTTTGCTGGCCAATTTTATCCGACTGCAATAAGAAGAATTAGGTCTTGTTTTTTATTAATTTTCTTATTTCATCACTAGCTTAACTGTTAAGTTAAGTTGATATTTCAAGATGAACATTATTGAATGTACCATCTAAGCAAGACTAACCACATTGAAATCGGTCATAAATAATTGATATTAGGTCATAAAGTTATTGAAAGTTTTTAAAAGAAAAGTTAAGACTTGACGTTTAAATCAATTTCATTGTTGGTGCAATTTTGTTACATCAATGAGTTCCGAAACGGTGATCTCATGTAATGTTTCTCGTATTGTTGTCTAAATAAGTTGATCCAAGATCTACAAAAATATTGAGGGTGAACTGCGCAAATGTTAGCAATGTTAGCAAATTTACAATATTTAAGTTCAAATGTGACCCAAGTTGCGAGCTGTTTATATGTAGTTTTTTTCATGCGAAATATGGCTGAAATTCAGTTGCTTGGTTAAATATTGTTATGATCACCATATTACAAATTGTATAAAAGTCCAACCAAATGAAGATTATAAAGAATGATCTGACTACGCAAACTTATTTGGTAAATCAAGAATAACTGGAAATATGATTGTTTATCTTTGTTTTGGTATATTTCAACTTTTCTTTTAATTTCCTCTTTGGAGAGGACAGATGGCAATTTGTAGACTGCCGTACCATAAAAAGGCAATTTTCCCTTTATATCTCCTTAAGGCTGTTGGGGCACGGATGAGAATACATATTTTTGTCTGGGCTGCAAAGTCACCAGTAACTCAGCGCTGTAGACACAGGACATGCATTCTCTTTTGAGACTAAAGTAATGCTTGGAGATGCTGCTATTCGTGCGCTAAGAGAGGAGCATTCAAATCCAAGTAAGGTCCAAGTAAAAATTTTTCAGTACAAGACTGTTTACTTCGAAAAACTAACAAAGCTTCAGTGCAGCCATTCAAGTACATAGTTTTATAGCTTAAGCCTGCTTATACAAATGGTTTGTATTTATTTACTTAAAATAATCTAGTATTCATGCTTTGCCATCTGCATATTTAAAAATATAGCTTGAACCATTCATCATTATGTAATTTATTTTTGATAAGTACAAATATATTTTTAAAATAATCTTAAATTTAGGTCATATTCTACTTCAAAATATTTAAGTATGTGCTTATATAAACCTACCTTTAACATGAAATTAGAATAATTTTTTTCTCATAAATTTTAAATATATTTCGAATTTGTTAAAGAATATTCAGTTTATAGAATTGTGGAATGTGTATTTCAACGCTATATTCAATGTTTTTGACATTTATAAATTTTTGCGTGTTTGATAATACCAATGGTTTGCGAAACCGGTCACAATAAAATAAAACACGCGGAAAATACCTCAAAAGTAGTTTATTCAAACTATTCAAGGCTTGTTTTATAAAATGTTATTTTTGAATTTAATTAAAAAATGAATCGATAATAATAATTAGCGTAATAAGTTTGGCCCTGCGCTCGCACGAGGTTGGCGGCCTGGGCGCGCGGTTGGCCGGCCCGGAGACGCCGCTGAGGTTGGCAGCCTGCGCGGCCGCATATTGTTATGTTTGCTCCGCTCGCGCTAGATGTTTGGGTACGCAGGTTCAAACCTGGCAGGGACGCGAGCCTCGGATGCCTCTTGAACAATATCTGATGGTATTTCAATGAAAATAGATTCCACTTATTGCGCGAAAATGGAGTGTCCGCATTTGGACGAAAACGTGAAGCTGAGTAGTGAAGTTTTGTCCGACACATTTCCTATCACAAAGGATTTGAAGTGTTCAGGTAAACATTTAATTCAAGGTGTTGGATTTTGCGGGTTCGGTGGGTGCGATTGAGTGTATTTTATTGGGGAAATGTAGTATAACGTGCTGCAGGACCGTGCGATGCAGCATAAAAATCAATACAGCGAGCCCTAATCAGCTGTTATCTCGCTCCTCGGGAGGGGGTGGGGTGGGCCAGGGGAATGGCCTGCCCGTGGCTATTAGCGTTGCTCGATACGCGTGATAAATTTACGCATTAGACCGCAAATTCGTGAAATATTGTATTAATAATATTCCGAAATTTTGCTTCATCGCTTCCGCCTTCTTCGCGCGTCCGCCTAACCGCGACGTCCGAAGGCTTCTCCGTATTTCATGACGCTTTGCAAATGGAGACTGCTTAATAGCTCTGGGCTTCGTGACATCACCGTGCATAATATTAAGGGTCGAATGGTTTTTTACGTTTTAATAAATCAACGAGAGTGTGCAAGATATTGCGAAGGCTCGATACACGATACGTCAGTCAATCTTACTTATCGAGTTCTTGATTATCTTTACAAGGTCTCGAACGCTCACTTCCATCTGTCAATTAGTTTAAGCCGATTTTATGTTCTTGTGAAGATTTACATCTTAAAATACGGGAATGTCGTCACAAGTATCGAGTCGACGTGAATTAATATTTAAAAAAATTAAATGGACTGAGTATATCGTACGCACGGGTTATTTGAGTCAGAAAACATCAATGTCAGTCGGTTTTCATTATTGCGTTATTGCGTTAGTTCTTGAAACATAAAATGGCTTCTTAGTTTTCATGAAATCTGCATTTACGTTACTTATCCGCGAGAAGAGTTAAAACGGATTATTAAAGTAGAGTGCAGTTATTTATTTCGCCAACACGGAAAAATCAATCTGCGAAATTACATCATTTAGGTGCGCGAGATTAGGCATTCATTATATTGACATAACCTTTTGGTTTATTTGGTTTTATTTTGCAATTTTAGCTGTGTAGCTCCATTCTTGCTTATCTAAATCTTTGCACTAGTACTTGCTATGAACGAAAGTGAAGGTCTGGGATTGAATGTCAAGGAATGAGCATTATTGAATATTTGTTTTACCTGTCATACAAGCAAAGACGACTACAGCATTTGAATTAAAAAATATATATGTTTAAATAATATTTGGATAAATTGATATTAAAAATTATTCTGAAAATACACTTCGTCCATATAAATATAAGTAACTGCTTGGTGACTGCATGCTATATTGAAGATAGTTTATACATGTCAGTATCAGTACAGCTTTTGGATATTTCATTTCAATACGCTTAGCTTATTTAAAGAAGACCAACTAAGGCAGATAATGTATGAATAAAATACCTCTATTAAAACATTTCAAGAAACGTTTGATCATTAAGATGAACTAGCCAATAATAATTTTTTAAGATCTTTCGTTACACTTCAACAAAAGGTTGGGGTGGTTAAAATAACAGTTTAAATGCTATTTTCTGATAACCAAACCATATTGATCAAATTAGGTTTGCGCATGTTTAAATTTGGTTGAAGACAATTTGTTTAAGCATCGTATTAGCACAAATTGCGAAAAACATATATTTCCATATCTGTCACTGCTTAGACAGGATGATGATTCATCGCATTGTTACTTCAATAGGCGTAAGCTTAATTATAATGCTCTCTACCCAATTAAAATCTTACAGTGTCAAAAAATGCAGTGAAGTCTACAATTAATCAAATAATAATATTTTTTAAGTTGAGGCACTTTATAGAGAATAGTAATTACATCGAGCAAACGTTATGAAATGGCTAGGCACATGAAATAATTTGGTTGAGTTGCATAAAAAGTAATAATTTAACAGCTCAGAACAAATAAATGTAAACTATCAATAAATTGGATGTTTTGTCGTCCATTTAATTCATTCAAAGGTGACTGCTTTTATTTTATTTGTGTCCAAAAAAAAAAAAAATAATAATTTGGTATGTGCACAATTAGATAGTTGGTCTATAAATATTTTCATTATCTTAATGTATGTTTATAGTGAAGTACTATGAAATCATACTATACTTGTCACTTTTTTGATAATTTCTTATCAATTATCATTATTCTTAACTAGTCATTGTAATAATCATAATATTTGTCACAGATGTGAGTGGGTAGATTGTGATGATGCTATTATAGATGCAATATTACATATCCTTAATAGCTAATTGGCGAAGCAGAAAGTCAACAGGAGGGCTTAACATGTGAAATCTTAGATTTATAATTTAAAAAATCTACATTTTATCTTAATTTTAAAATACTACATCAACTTCAAAATACAATAGCCTATATCTTAGTATTAGTAGTGCTATTATATTTTTGTGGTAGTTTTTAACCAAGCGGTAAAGAATGTGTCAAAACCATTTATTAACCTAGAATAATAAGACTGCGTCATTTACGATCCCGTATTTTTTACACGTGCGCCAGTGGGTGGGTGCCACACGTTCCACACGTGCAGTATCTTTCAATACATCAGTCCACTTCATACTGTAGTAATTGTGAGTGATTTATGTGTTGAGGTTTTATGAGAGTGTAGTCATCCTTTGAGATGGGTCGTAGTGGGTGTCTTGCGTGACATTTCCTTTTTATAGGTTGTGCTGTTTATAAAAAAATTATTTCATTAAAAAAATCTTGCACTCAAGTTGGTATTTAAATTTTGATAAGATTTAAATTTATCATAAAAAAATATTATCTCAAAGACTATTCTACACATTTAAAATTAAAAAAATAATTATTTTGTTTTTTATTTTTTTATTTTATAAGGTCTTAATTCTTGAATGTTGATGCTAACAATACAATTTAATGCTAAATTTTTATTTGAGTTAATAATATTAGTAAATTATTGATTTCCGGTCGTCAAATAAAGTCCAGCCGGACCTCTATTAGCCCAATGGTAAAAGTAGCTCTGGTAAATAGATCTTCAAAAGTATGTTTTCATTATTTTCAGAATGTAATACTCGTGAGCAAGAGTGGATCTGTCTGGACTGTGGTGTCATTAATTGCGGGCGGTACATCAATGGTCATGCCAAATCTCACGCTGAAACCACCGGTCATCAACTATGTATGAGTTGTGAAATATTCTCGGTGTATTGGTAAGAAATCTTTGGTATAATTTGCCAAGAATATACATAATTCATCATTAATTTTATGGTCAAATTGTTCGCTTTAAGCGTAGAAAAGATTGCAATAATGATATTAGAAAAGAGTTAGCAGGCGAAGACTTTGTGTAGGGGGAATGAGCAGGTTCAAGATGTGACGGGTAAAAGCAAGTAATTCACGTGTTTAGCTCACCAAATATACTTTTTTATTTGTGTTTAATATTCATAGTAATATAATTTTTTTTAAATAATAGAAGTATACAATATTCATAATTCTTATCTTATTTTACATGTAAATGCAATATCAGTTTTTGCTGAAAGTAAATAAATAATTTTGCTAATATATAATATGTAAATAAATAAAGATTAATTTTAAAATAAATACTATATTGATTCAATATTCAAAAAATAAATTTACAATTTTTATGGTCATGGAAAATATAGACTTATTTGTTAGGCGTTTAGGCGATAGGAAAACAATTACTTTTAACTGTCAATTTAAGATATTGAATTGTCAATTTACACCACAATAGAGATTTTTCATTTGTGAAAAATGTTTACATTGACTTGGACAAAACACTTGCATTGATGTTATCAAATGTTCTTATACACATGTTTTTATCCTATATTATCGGACATGTAATGTATTACTGCCTAGTACGACTAAACTGTTGTTATGCATGCACAATTTCAAAAATTACTATGAATAATCTTGGCTGGGTGAAGCAAAGCTCCAAATTGACAAATAATTATCTTGTTGCCAAGTGACATTTGAGACATCTTTAGGAAGCCAAGCCCAGCCAAGAATATCTCGTGGTTTATCTTGACTGAGTGTGTATTTCTAATGATATGAAGTGGTAAGATTTCTTATAACCTCCATATTGTATTTTTTCTATGTTTCTACCAGTAAGTCTGCAATATTGCCCAAGTAACTGTAAACACTAATTATTTTACTTCAATCTTTTATATTTGAATTAGGACATCTTTCTTTGGATCAGTGTGAAGTAGTCAGCGTAAAATGCGTAGAATTTGACCAGGATGTTATTTGATGTAGGTTTCAAGTTATAGCTCCTTTTTTTCTTTATATGGGTTCTAACCTAAAAAGTGAGAATGTTTATTCATAAACTTAATGTTCTTTTTTATCTTAGACAATATCATAGTTTGTAGTATATAAATAGACTAGTGGACTTGAGTAGTGCAAAACATTTAATATATAGTATATCTGGGTAAATGGCAATAAAAAAATTATAGTACATACCTTAAATTATGGCATGGCTTGATATGATTTAAAATTTCTGTCAAACTGTAAATTATAAGTAGATATCATCACTGAAAATAAATATACATATTAGTAGAGAAACAATCAGGGTTTTGGGTTTTTAAATATTTTTTATTATAAAGAATATTATTATAAAAAATATATTTATTACATAGATAAATTTACATACCTTTAAATGGCACCAATCAAGAAATATCACACTTCTCGAAAATGATACTTCGGGGTGCTTTAATATTTTTAATATATTGTATATACTGTTAAGCAAGTGTATATTATAATTACAAATTAGGTTAGTAACATTGAGTTAATCTCTTAGTGACCATTTTGTTAAAATTACCAGTTAGTAATAACAGTGTTGATCTCATTATGGACATAAGATTTTCATGTTTTTTTTCTTCTATTTTTAGCTATAAGTGTGAAGAGTATGCAGTTAACGACACCGAGGATAACCGAGTAGATAAAATACGACAGTTCCTTTTCAAAGAGCAGACTGGCGAAGGTCATGACATTCTAGGACCGGACATTGGCAGTACTCCTGAGATAGAAAGCGCCTCTATGGGTAAAAGCGAGAGCCCTCCGCCTCCCAGCCTCTGTGAAGACACGTTACATGCTCGGTCAACTCCACCTGGCCTCCCAAATTCAACTAATAATAAGAATTCTCCAAGAAGACGCTCTCCTAATGATGCGAGGAATTTTTCGGCTGTCAGTGTTACTATAACAAGAGTGTCTGAAAATACAGAACCTGATTCTGATCAAAACATATGGAAAGCTGGTATTAAGGTCAGTTTAGATAAAGTTACGTTTTATTTATCAATTATATTATGTGAATAAAATTATGATAATTATATATGTTTGAAGTTTGTCATAATAATTTGACTTCATTCTAGGCTCCAGAAGATTCTGTGCGTAGCTTAAGGCCCCGTTCCCGCAAGCGATCTCACTCTGAAGACAGCAGCTCGACTGAAAACTCTTCTACCTCCTCGACGGGCAGTGGGGCTCCGTGCAAGCGCCCCAATCCCAACTCCCCCACGGCCAACGGAAAGTCCGACAGGCAGAGGGAAAAGAAAGTGGTTGGCCTTAGAAACTTAGGAAATACTTGTTTTATGAATGCGGTGCTGCAAAGCTTGAGTAACATACAAGAATTTAGCTGTTACTTTAATGCCCTTCCTTCGCTCGAAGGCAAGACTAACGGTCGACGAGTGTATCACTCGAGGAGCTACAAGGAAGTGCAGGATGTCGTCATGGCTGAGGAACTTCGTAAGGTGAGCGTCTTTCAATATTTAAGCTCTACATTCTTTTTAATTAAATTTTTCTGTTAAAATCTCCAAATTCAAGTTAAAGTCTTCATTTGTAATGATATAGGCTAGCTAAAGTTTGAATAGTGTTAAATATGAGTAAATTGAAATAATAATGTAACTAGTTAGATTGCTTTTAACTAAATTTAAAATTATTTATTTCCTGAGTTAGTTATTAGTTATTTTTCATTACATGTGGAATACATCAACACATTGACAGCAGTCAAAAATAAGATGTTTTAGGTTACTCTAATTCTCTACAAATTCTAAAGGCAAATATAAATACCAAAGATAAATGAAAAAAACAAAATTCTGCTAGTAAAAAAAAACTCCTATGTTTTTCCAAATATAGGATTTTAAATTTAATTATTAATTTCAATGATACCTCTTCATTACAGGTCCTGATCAACCTCAGCACCGGTGGTTGTGGTACAAAGAGCGCCATATCCCCGGAGTGCTTGTTTCTTGTCATTTGGAAGGTTGTGCCGAGATTTCGTGGATATCAACAGCAGGACGCTCATGAATTTCTCAGATATATGCTAGATAGGTGAGCACAGTTTGGCTACTTTATTTATTGCATACAATTTTTAAAATCTTTGCAATCTTTAATTATTGACCATATTTTGAGACACCATACCTAGAAACACGTTTTAAAACATCCAATCATTTAATCCCCCCCCGTAGCCTGAAAGAATCTGCACAAAAAAAAAGAAAAGAAAAGTTGTATATTTATTTTTGTCAACTATTCTACATGGGTTCTTTATTATTCTATGTTAATTCATTTGCAAATGCAAGCAGGTTTGTCCCGCCTTGTGTCTACAGTACGGCTTTGAAATAAGTTATGTATGATGTTGTATAATAAAAATTGTCCATAGATTACGTAACTTGTCAAACATCAATAAAAATTCTACAATTATCATGCGGTGTTTATGGATTGATAAAAATTTGCGTTGATAACATTCACATTTATGTGCATAATAATTAACATTATAATTTTTCCACGCATGATGTCACCTATTATTATAATAATGACCATTTTGTTTTCAGATTGCACACAGAACTCCTTCAACTGTTGCCTTCTGACGTCAGTTTGAAGGACGGCGGATACTTCTCACTAGCTCAGAGGGGAAGGAGCTCCATCGTTACAACCGTATTCGGTGGAACTCTGCAGAGTGAGGTGAGTTTGTTAAGAATAATTGTTAGTAAAATTGAGCTGGAAACAGCACAGCTTCTGAACTCTTTGAGCACATCAATAATTAATCAATTAATAAACTGACGCGGTAAGTATATCTAAAGTGTGTTTATTTATTAGTCATTGGCCTTTCTATTGTTTTATTTTAATGAGTATGATTGTCTTCAGGTGCGCTGCTTGGCGTGTGGTACAGAAAGCAAAAAACATGACCCCTTTTTGGATCTGTCGTTGGACATCCCCGAGCGGCTTGCCCCCCCTGCTCCTCCTGTGCCCCCCGCCCCCGCGCCTGCGCCCTCTTGCAGCATTGCCGACTGCCTCACAAGCTTTGTGGAGGTCAGTAAATAATTTCTTTTTTATTCAAAACATGTATAAGTCATTTGCAATATTGAATTTAGTCTGAGTATCTTGATATATATCAAAAAAATAATTTGTTGGCAGTTTATGATAATTTCTATTTCTATAATCTTTAGGTTGAGGAGTTAGCCGACACTGAGCTATATCTATGTGGAAGTTGCAAGAGTAAACAGCGCTCTACCAAGCAATTTTGGATAAGACGGCTTCCAAATGTACTATGCTTGCATATAAAACGATTTAGATGGAATAATTTCTTTAGGTAACTTGAAACATTGATTGTTAAAATATATCCAGTCAGTTGATTTATATTTTTACGAATTGTGATTGTTATTTCTTTCTGTTTCAGAACAAAAATAGATACCAATATATCATTTCCCATTACCGCTTTGGACATGTCGCAGTTCGTTCTAAGCAACTTACCTGAAACCAGACGGTCTGGTGCAGGAAATAACCTGTACGATTTAGCCGCTGTTATCGTCCACCACGGCTCTGGGTGAGAATCTCCAGATTTTCAAACTTTTTTTGATGGACTGCCTATAGGCGGGTGTCAGCAGATATCCTGTTAGAAATAGCAAATCCATCTTTGCTTCATTTAGAGAGCAATTTGTATTTTATTTTAGTAGCAACTGTATCTAACTAGTTGCTTATCCAACATTTGCCTCGTATCACTCAAGAGAATCTCAGTAAACGTGTATTTTAAAGACATTTTTGCTAGAATTAAGTTAGGTTTCCATTGCCTCACTTGTGTCCCGTCCTTGAAAGTACCCTAGATATATCTGTTATGTTTGATTTGTTTCAGAGCCGGTTCCGGTCATTACACGGCCTTCGCCATCAATGATGGCCAGTGGTTCCACTTTAATGACTCATCAGTGCGCCCTACGGATGTGCGGACTGTTGCCACGTGCAAGCCGTACATTCTGTTCTACATCCGGCGGGAGTTCTCGCTGCCTGGCCACATTGGGACCGCGGCTGCAGGGGAGCTTTCCGCTGATGACTCATGACGTCGGACGCCCAAGAAGGGACGTATTGCCCTCCACCACTGACCCTCTTCTCACAGTGCACGCTCCTCTGTGTGCTGTAGTCGGTACGAGTCACGTTTCATGGTGTATTATTTTGGAGATTCCGTGAAGAATGTTATACACGAAGAGTAGTTTCTCAGTAGGCGTCGATTTCTTTGGCTTTATGATTTCCCTCGGAGTGCTTTGCCGATCGTTTCCTCGCAAGCTTACGGCGGAAACCTTCTGCGTGTTGTCGACCGGCGAACCTGAAGAGATTTGAATGCATCAAGACGTCTCTGCTGTAACAACATTGTGATAACCGAATGAGCCAAACGGCTCATTCGTAGCTTCTAAACGAACAGTCTGCGAGTGACGTGATGAGTGATGAATGTGCAGAGTGGTATAAATGTTTGAACGTCTGCCTCGGTGGAGAACCCGCTTGGATAGTTATAATGTAATATTCGACACTCGTTCAAAGGTACGCACTTTACCCTTTATAAAATGCTTTGATATCTTAACCGAGAACTGAAATTTGAAATTGTGTAATCTTAAAGAATACTTAACAGGGTTGTGTGAAGTAGTGAACTTACCTACTTTATTGAATTTATTCTTTGACGTGATTATTTTTGCATCATCAAGTAGAATATTACTTGGCAACTGAGACTAGCATTACGCTCGGAAGCTCCTGCTGCCACCGCGTGTCTCGCTCCAAGGCAACGGAGCAAGACTGCTGGCATTGAAGCGATGGGCATTCATGATCGTTTTGCTTCGTAATAATTTTTAATTTTTTAAAATTGCTCAATTTATGATGTTTTCTTAAATCCTAAGGAATGTTAATTAATGGTTACTTGATCCGATCGAAACGGGACATTTTTCGTTTATCATAATTGCAACGGGCAACCAGTATTACATTTCAGAGTAAATGCGTCATACTTACAATGTACATTCACCCCAGGAGACATTTATAGTTAATAAAATATAATTTATGACCATTGCTGATCACTCTTGAGATATATCTGAATAACTTTTATTGATCACATTTACTTGAGATTGTAGAGAATTAATAAATCTATATGTTTTTTTAGGGTGAAATAATTTTTGTTAACCACAAATGTCAGTTAGGATAGTGAATATATGATGCATTTACCCTTCATTCTTCATTTACATGTTTTGTGAAAAAAAATCTCATGGTGAAACATTGATTTTTTAAAAAATATCTTCCATTAATTTTTGTATGCCTTTGATTTAAGATTGATATTTTACATTTACCTGATTTTTTGTACTTGACTGATTTATTGTCATATTAATCTCTTTCATAGTACAATTTGTCATTATTCATCTCAGATTTAAGGTCTTTTTAGTACCTCGTTAATAATAATAAAATATTAAATGATTCATTAAAAATATCTCCTTAACGGTCTAAATCTAACTTATTAGCACATCTTTTCAAGTGTATTTGGATTAATTAAGACAGCCTGTCTTAGACGAGCGCTTCTCTGAATGTTCTTCAGACGTCGCTAGTTTCCTTTAAAATAAGCTCTTGTAAAAATACTTAAAACGTGTCACATGTCATCGCGTTGAAATTTGATCGGTCCGATGTTATCATTTCTCAAACGTTCTATGTAGAGTGATGGTTTCCCACTGAAATATATGACAGTGATGCCTTTTAGTTTCTCGGACAAGTAAGTGCTCATCGAAGCTTCAGCCGAGGCCGATGACGACAGTTAGTACTCTGTGTATATAGTTTCACACAAATGTAAGATATATACCTCTGTTTACAAAGTAAATTGGCTTTAAATGTATTTTTATGAAGCAATAGTTCAAATGTTACACCTTTTGATGTTTTTATTTTAGAATATATTTTTTTGATACAACTTTTAGAAGCTCCCCAGTCGGTTCACTTGTATTAAGTTTGAATTCCATCGTTTCTAGTGATTGTAGTGATTTATACACATTGTATCAAGGTGTTGACAAACTGGTATATTTATATGACTCTGAACGAGTGCACGTACACAGATCATTCCCTCAGACGTTTGTTTTTTGAATACCATACAATAAGTGTAAATATAAAATAATAACAGATAATTTAGTTGAATATTGCTTTGTGATACATGTAACTTATCTTATTTCTTTGCATTGATTGTATGCGTTCTCTGAACAAATGACCCGAGACAATTGTAACTTTTTTATTCTTTCGTTTCTCTGAATGATTTTAATGCTATGATTTTGTAAATATGGAGTAATCGTTAATTTTCGGCTAAAACCTCATGAGAGCATTTATCCTATGTAAGAAATTGTATCTGCGTTGATAATATTGTCACTAGGGCGTGTGCTAGTGCGCCTGACTTCAATCACAATGTTCGCTCATTTGTCTTAAATTCTTATACTTTAGATTTACCTTGGCGCTGAAATTTACCTACTGTGATTAAAAATGCATTGATGATAATTAAAAAAAATATCGAAAATCATTGGTTTTATTCGTACATACACAAATCAATTATCCCACCATCCATTTTTCTTTTATAACACAGTGCTTCGAGTCTCATGCTATCTAAAAAAAAAATTGTTTTTAGATTATACTTAGATTATTTTATTTCTGTCTAGTTTGTTATATTTTATGTTTTAAATATTAAATTTTCACAGATATTGTAAGATTTTGAGTATAATTTAATGAAAATAAATTCATATTTACCTTTTGACTGTGAATTTGTTAATTTTTCACGTATATTTGCCTTTGCAGCTGTGTGGATTCTATTAGACGATGTGCCATAATTTAATGGATGTTAAGTGTGTGCATTTACACATCTTGTAGCTGATCAATTAAGTTGATAATTAGATAAAGAATATTGACAACGCTCATTAAATTGATAATGATTAAGTACATTAAGACGGTCTTCACAAAAATCAACAATATACTCATTAAATTAGTTATTGTTAATTTTAGCCATCACAACAATATAATATAAAAAAATTAAATCTTTTTAACATTAACGTTTAACTATTTTATCAAAAATGGTCCGTTGATCCGTTTTACAGACTATTCATAATCAGCTTCACGAAATATTTCAGATATTTATTCAATCCCATATAGTTATTGATATATTTTATAAATAGTATTATTGCTACTCAAATAAATAGATTTATGATAGTAACACCATCTATGAAGCAGTAGCAAACTAGAAAAGTATTAGTTATTCTACTCACCAAGCTAGTGTGCTATTAAATATAATTGACTATATATGGGACCTCGTATGGGAGACAGTAAATATCACTTGCCTTTAGTATTGGGTAAGTATACGTAGAAGTACGCATAAGAGGGAAAGTGGCCGTCTCTTGGGGTATAATGGTGAAGACACTATAACTCGATCAAAACTGCAAGGATCTTTATTGCTAGTAATATGGTCTCTAGGGAGTTTCAATAGAAAACTTGGCGTGGCTTTTATAACTCAAGCTTTGGTAGTTCTTTTTTCTAAATTTATAACTATACCCATGAAAATCCTGTAAGAAACAATTGTTTGTTATCCGATGTTACCACTATCGCTTACCGATCGTGAGATCGCGGGTTTGAAACCAAATGTAAAATGTTCAGTTGCAGGTTTTCTATTGCTTGACAAGACGAATCCCCCAAAAATATCATGCTGGGCACAGTCGCAATCGTCCCTTAATATTTTCCACGCTTGCTTGGTAGTGTAATCATAATATCCTTTTTACTAGATTATTTGAGCTTTGGTTCCTACCGCTGGTAGAATAAAGATAAAAAGCCGATTGTTGTCAATCTTTCGCTCTTCTCATATTATTCACTCGAGGCTCCTAACTCACTGAGTGTAGTGATTATAAGCTTATTTAAGATTACTTTGCATATGTAATAATTTTAAATTCAATCATTGCACTAAAGCAAAAAGATAAAAAATCACACCTCTGATTGTAATGAACGATCTATTGCAGTATTTTGGATTATAAGATAAAGCGAATTTTTTTGAGTTTCTAGCTGTTGAGTGAACTTGGCTTTGATAAGATTATTTAATTTTGTATGTGACGAATTTTTTATACATAAACGTTGAAAAACACACTATGAAGCAAAGTGAATTGACATTTTTGTAGTATTTTGAACAAGTATCAAAAATGAACAATTTGTGAGTGTTAGAATGATTAAGTCTAATTAGCTTCATTAAGATGATCTAAGACTGAAGTTTTACAATATTATTCAATAAAATAATTCCGTTTAAGCAAAAATATAAAAATTCTCGCCACGAAGCGAAGTGAATTGATATTTTTGTAGTGTTTTGAACGAGTATCAAAAGTGAACCCTCTCTGAGTGTTTGGGTGTTTAGTCAAAACTCACACGTAAGAGCTGGCCGCGACCGACGCAAAAACAAATCGTGCTGGATGTTGTATTGATTCCACGCCAAGACGCCATTCGTAACGGAGTCACGTCGGGGCGGTCCGAACTACAAAGTTTGCTGTAAACCCACGTTCACTGGAAAAAAACTGTGGACCAGGGGTGGACTTCAGCGCCGTTATTTCTAACACAAAAATCACAAACGCAAAAACGTCTAAAAAAACCAAGGTGATAAAAAAGAAATCCTTTCAAATCGCATGCTTTTTAAATGAGTCTAATTTTTTAAATATATTGACACGGCCCTGGGGAAATGGCTAGTAAAGTATATTTTTTGAGCGTTGAAAATAAGCGCACTTTCATCTTGTTATAACAAGTAATTTGTCTGATTTATTGTGCTTATTTTTGTATTCAAAATATGCAACTGCTTACTCGAATTCGGCTTCAAAAATTAACCAAAAAATTAACTCTCCAATAAAATAATTTATACTTACTTGTGATTCCTTCATTTCACTTAGCATATGAATTCTATTTTTTTTTAAATTTGTTCCTGAAGTATTACTTGGCTGACGCATATTTTTTTCTTTCCTCAAAAACTTTTCAGTAGAGATAGCAAAACTTGACCAACACAACAGCGAAATCAAACGCTTCAGCAAAAATATAATCAGTGATATAATTTTTATTGTAATAAATTATGTCAATGTTGTTGGGTTTTTCCCAACCCCCGAATGTGTACGTTCGGCTTTCAGCCAAGGTCCTCTGAAGCCTTCGGTGCGGGGCGGGGCGGGGGCGGGAGGTTCGTCTCCTCACGTACGAGGTTCAACTTGGAAAGCCAAACAGCTTCTGCCCAGGACTCGGCAAATCGCCGAGAATCCTTTGAATACAGTTTACAAATAGAGATCAACTCTGGCGAGTTAGTCTGCGGAGCGCGCCCGCCTAATAATGTTTCAGAGTTAAAGAATGCGAGGAATTGCCTTTCAGAATTGCTGCTCGGAATCGCCTTTTGAAGATGTATAAATTTCAAACGATATTGCGTTTCAACAAACATTAGGTGCGATACAAATTATTGAAAGTTTTATTTTTTTATTCTCTCTTGCTTATAATACTTCAGAGTTAAGAAAGGCTTGAAAATGCTTTTCAGAATTACTGTTCGGATTTGGTTTTTGAAGATGGGTAAATTTCAAAACGATGTTGCGTTTACAAGGCGTGATACAAATTATTTAATATTTTATTTATTTATTCGCTCCTTGTAAAATTTCTTTCAGATTGTTGCTCTGATTGTTTTTTTGGAGATGGATAAGTTTCAAAACTATGTTGCGTATGGATGAATGAGACAAGAAGTCGCAATTTCAATAAAGGTATAATAATTCATTTATATTTTGAAAATCAAATAATATTTGCCCTTTTTTTTCAATCACTCTGTAGATTTCACTAGAAAAATAATAGTGCATTATCAATTAAACGGTTTATTGTATTGTACTTAATTTCTACAATTATTATAAAAAAAGCGTAAGGTCTCTTATTTTGGTCATATTTTTCGAAACAATAAATAAAGCATCACAGTCCTGATTGTGCAAGGACAAATTGTAAGGAGATGCGGAATTAACGTCAGTGGCTGGAAGTTGAAAGTACTGCCGAATTAGTGAGAATAGCCCAGGATTTATTCTATGAAATGATATCAAACTTTCTAGGAGAAAAGGCACAAGAAGAAGTGCCAGTAACAAAGTTCTGAAAAAAATTGAGTTAATATGTGATAATGATTAGGTACATTTTTTCAAATATTGAAAATTGATCAAAGAAACTCTTAGAAAAAATATCATCGTGATTTGTGTGGGATTTGAACTCACACCCCCAAAGCTTACATGACCGGTGCATTACCAATTATACCAACGAATCACTAGTACTAAGCAAGAATTTTTAACAATCATATCCTATAAATGAAAAAACGTACTTATTATGCCAATTAATATTGTGTGACTTGCAATACTTTTACAACAAAGTACTGAGTGTAGCATTTAAATCCGATCTTGATATTATTGTATTAAAGTCTATTTCATTAAGCTAATACAAGCACTTGTTAAATATATTATTCATTTTTGTGAAGACCGTCTCACAGGAAATACGATTTTGCCTAAGTCTGTACAGGCAAAATCGTACTTCCTGTGAGACGGTCTTCACAAAAATCAATAATAGAGTTAATACGTGTTTTTTTTAGCGTTGAATTATTTTGTTATTAAGTAATGAGTAATTATGAATGTAACAAAGACTCTTTTGTATGGATAGAAATATAAAAACACTAGAGATGAGGAGTTTGCCCGCCGCCTGGGGCCCGCCACGGGCGCTTCTGTTATGCTGTGCGGGTTGCGTCGGCGTCAAAACCCAGGCGCGCCCCGTGAAAGCGTCCACTTTACATAATGCACTTATGTCGGTAGACGGCGCGGGAGCCGCTGTCGCTTTTAATGCGATTTTCGCCGCCCTTTGTGCCGGCAAATTGGCCCAATCAATCCATTTGCACTTTGTTTCGGCAACACTCCCGGGCCGAGCCAAATCAGGAGGAGACCTTTGTGCCGGCAGTGCCTTGGCTTTGTGACGTTCGCGCGACGGGGCTGGTGCTGATGTATACGGATCTACTTAATCATGCGTGTATATTCAATCATATCAGCTAATTGGAAAATAAAATTATTCATAAAAAAAATCATCGCTTACTTAAGCTCTGTTTATCTTTGTAATTAAATTTGATATTAAATTTAATATTTTTTGTGGTTAGTGTGAGATGCGCGAATGAACTCACAATAGTCTGTTGATTGATAACTTTACTACATTTGTTGTTAACATCTAAACAAAGAAGTTTTAGAAACAAAAACTCTAACCTTTTGGATAATAACACGTAGAATCTGATGTAGCTCAAGTGTAAGCTAGTATTAAATATGTTTTTATAGTTCGTAGTGACAAAGAAAGGCTGAGACCGATTTTAACCTAACTAGAGATAAATCATGTAATTATATAAAATCTAATGAGTGTATAAATAAGTACTTAATTGTAATGAATTTTAATTATATCGAATACATAATATTTTTTCAATATTCTAAGAAATACGTTACTACCAGATAGCTGAGGAGATTAAAACTATTTTTATTTCCTAATACTTCCAATTTTTAGTCTGAAGAAACCCTAGAGAGGTAAAAACAATCACAATTTAAATTAAATATTTTTTGATTGTGGAATGTAATAAATTAATCTTCAATTATTCGATATTATATCCAAAATTTACGGTCAAAAATATATAAATATACCAAATGGAAAGTAACCCATAAAATGGAGAGAATTTTTTTTTCATATACATACCACAAGTAGAAGTTCATTGCTGATACGATATAAAAAAAAAAAAACTTTAAATCTAAAACATACTCGAATCATAAAATCATCAATTCAAATAAATGCAGTTTTTCAAACAAAAATTAATTGAAATTCTCTATTGCTGAACGTGGTCATGTAGGCCTCCTTATCACACGTTCCCGTCCGGGTAACTCGATAACAGAGCAGGCTCGCCCTGTCGCGCGGGCAGGCTGGACCAATTAGGGTGACGTCACGGGCTGCAGCCGCCCCGAGGACGTGGTCAGCGCACCTCGACATCTATCAGACAATTTGAAGATTCAAATTGAAGCCTGCAGCGCGGAATTGACGCAATAATTGCACCAGATGGATGCTCTGGCCGCTGCGGTGAACGAAGCTGAAAATAGACTGAAAAAGCTGAAGGTGCACTTTTTCAGACAACGCTAAATTTTCACCACAAAATATGATCTCTGATCAAATTAGTTTTCTATTATGTGCAACAAAGCAAATCTTGGAGATACATCAAGTCGTATATAAACGTTGTTAGATCCCGAATATCGCTAACTAACATAATTAGAATGTCTATTTTTTTACTTTGCACCCTTAAACTAAATCACGGATTCAAATGAGAAATTGAATATTTCTTGTGCAATGCTTTATTGATTGTATTGATGTCACTGATGCAAATAGTTGATATAATCTAAGCCATAGGTTCACAAACTATTTTGTCCCGTCGAGCCCTTGTCGAGTTTTCCTATTTTTTGTAGACCCCTACCAATATTGAATTTTTATAAAATTCATCAACTTCAAACATATTTTTGACATCTGATATACAGAGTGCGCCATATTTTATGTCGGTATATGAACATTGAATATCTTTGACATTTATAAACCAATTGACTTAAGTAAACATATGCAATTTTAACCATGCTTCACACTGAAACAATGCACCGAAATAGTGACGCTGTACATTGAAAATAGTCGTTTTGTTGTGTTAACTCAACGTGCATATCGTCAAAAATATCGTGGCCAACATGCCAATGGGATCCACTCTTGTAGACCCCCATTTACAGTTCGTGGACCCCCAATTTAACTTTTCGCTGTCATTGACCCCTTGCAGGGCAGAATCGACCCCTTGGGGTCGATATTTACTACTTTAGGAACCTATGATCTAAGCGCAACATTTCGCTTGTCGCTTTCGTAATTATTGTAAATAATCCTCTGAGAACACCAGGTAATATGGCGGATCTTAGTAAGCTCTATCCAACAAAATCAGCCATGCCATTTTTTTATTTTTTATTTATTTTATTTTTTTATATAGGTTTGGTACCTTGCTTGTTATGTACAAGGTTTGTCATCACAATTTGGGGAAACTTTCCAAACTAGTCGATCGAACAAAGATGGGGCATGAACCCACGAGGTGGATCACTGTTTGTGGAGTAATATCATCACAAGGGCATGTGTTCCCAAGTTCAGCATTGCACTCCTAATGCCGCTGGTTACGGCCATGCCATTACCCGGCCTGTACAGAGCACAAAAATATATATTGATAATATTATTTTGCGTATTGTGTCCATCATAGCACTGCCGGGAGATTTCAGGCGTCGAGGCACCCTCCGAGGCTGTAACCTAATCACGAATGCGATTACCTCTCGCGTCTGTAACGAACAAGAATTTGGACGCAACAGTCGCCCGGCGGGGGTGAGTGTTACCCTTAACAACGCTAAGTGACTTCAAATCTAATTCCTGGAGATATTGATACCCTCGCTGCCGACAAACTCCCCGGGTGTTCTGTACTCTCATGTAGTAAATATTGTGAACACTCTGTGATACTTTAAAGTGGCGCGTGTAAGGGAGATGCTGTTATTTTTTGGTAATTCATTAATTCAATATTATTGTTACATAGAATAAAGTCCATAGGTTTGTAAACAATGCGTACCTACACAACATAATAATTTAATTATAATAAACATATTTTTAATATAATCAGAAAAGCAGCGTAAAACAATGAAAATAATAACTGCACGCTATGGTGTAAGCATTGGTTTTTCATATTTATGATTTTAATATTTAGTCATTAAATTTTTGTTTTATCCAGAGACTAATGAGGTATTTACACAGTAGTTGTAGTAGCCATGTTTTCAAAAGAGAATGCCGCTTGCGTGACAAAACCTTTTAGTTGTCAAAACATTAAAAATAATATTTAAAAACTCACGGAGTATTTATATACCAGTATGTAAAACTATGGGGTCTTACGCTCGTCAAGAGATAAACGCATTTTAAGACTTCTGTGATAAAAAAAAAACATTATGAATGTTTTTAAAAATATTTTTTTATGGACACACAATGTCAGTACAAAACACATCGTGAGCCCGATTACAGGAGTTTGGGATTCGGCTGCCAGGTCTCGGATAAATATAAAATCAAAAGGTTTCATTGAGAGAGTGATTCGCAGAGGGTTGGAATATATTCATGTAATATCAATGATATTGCTTTGTAAAAACGCTCCAACTACTTTGGCTCAACCGGGTTGAATATTTCATTAAATACATTTTTTAAATATAAATACTATCACAGGCCCTCCAAAAGTCTCCAACTGTACATGAACATTTCCACAGCCGAATTAAAGTTTAGCGCTCGGACAAAAAATACATAAAAATAATAGCAAATGTATTCGTAATCTCCGGGCCGATCTTGACGGGGTAATTACAGGCCGGGCCGCGGTCCGCGGGCCTCGCCGGCTCTACTTAATTCAATAATACACCCCCACCGGAAAACAATTATTTTACAACACTAAAACAGTTTTGAAGTGGTGTGCTTAACGCACTCCGCGGGATGCGATTTGTACAGCTCTAGGAATTTAATAAATTATTTATTATTATTTATGGTCATGTACAATATTATGAGACTCTGCGGGACGCGATTAGTACAGTCCAGGAAATATTATAAATAATATAGAGTTATAAAGGGCAATCAAATATGTTGAAAATATAAAAAAAAAAAACAGATGTGATTTTAATAAATTATGTTAATTTAAGTTTAATATATTAATCAAGTATTTTTGAATAAAATACTTGAGTGATTTTGCACATTTTCGTTTTTATTAGTGACCGGTTTCGCCAACCTTTCACGTTGGCATTATCAAACAAACCTCTGTTTGATAATGGCAACGTGAAAGGTTGGCGAAACCGGTCACTAATAAAAATGAAAATGTGGAAAATCAATCAAGTATTTTATTCAAAAATATTAAAATGGAATTTCACCAAGTACTCTCTGTCAAAAATATTGAATATTAATCAAGCTCACGTAGAATACTACAAAACTATTAAATACCTTGAAAATATAAATATTTTTGGAACAATAAAGCAGTTTTTGGAAGTAGTGTATCCAAAAAAAAAAAAATACAGATCATTCTCATGCTAGATATAAGAAGATAATCAATAATGAGTATAGAAAAACAATTTTTTTTTAAAATCTAAAAATGAAATGTTAAATCATTTTCTATTTGTCTTCACCCTGTATAATTTTAACTAATTCGACTACTAAGAACGTATTTTAAAGGAGGTCTAACGGCACATTCTAATCACATTTCCCCTTTGTGAATGCTAGAGTCTGTCGATTGGAGCGTGAACCGTTCACTGTTGACACAGCGCACATTCGGCAGAGAAAAGTTGTCGTAAAAATTGTAGCAACATGTTTTGTAAATAATTACAAATAGTGGGGCAAAATAAAATTAATGACAATGTCACGCGACGCCTGCAGGGATCGCCAACTAAATAATATTAATTTACAATTGTATTATTTTCTATAAAGTAACTAAAAGCTACACACCCAAAATAGGATTGGGTAATTGCCATTTGGTTGTCGGTTGTGCTGCTACTTGTATATAAGGTTTTGTATGAAAGAACCTTGCATGGAACTCTTGACGTTGGTGAAGAAGCGGAAGATCTTCTATTTTGGCCACATTTTTCGTTATAATAAATATAGCGTCTTCCAGCTGATTGTCCAAAGAAAAATCGAAAGAAAAAGAGGTATTGGAAGGAGGAGGTTTACGTGGATGCGGAATCGGTGAGACTAGCCCAGGAGAGGCATCTGAAGAGGAGAGTAGGTTTCAGGTTTTCAACGAGCAGTAGTTTGAATATTTAGATATGTTTGAGATATAAAATGTTCTCCAGCTCTGCGGCCTGAACATGCGAGGGAAAAGCTTTGATGATTTGCAATTTTGGTAATATTGTTTCGTTCATTCAATGTAACAACTTGGAAAATACAAAAATACTCCCCAAGAACACGGTGACTCGGCTTCTTCGATAGTTCTTTATCTCGTGCCACTCTGTGCTGTGGTTTACCTCGTCACGAAATGGCACCGATTATCAACGTAACACAAGAAATAAAACTCACGTGGATTAAAATTATAAATTTTATTTTGCTCTATAGCAGGTTCTATTAAAATTCAGACGATATAAGAAAAAAATATTTAAATAAACATGTTGTTAAAGAGAAAGTGTATTTTTTTTACTTTAAACACACGCAGAGTGAGTTGTCTCTTTTGGGTTGTTGAAAGCATGTTGATTATGGAAATTATATGGCCACAACAAAATGTCCCAGAATAGAAAATAAACCCCAAAAAAACATAGTTAAACTATATTTACAAAAATTAATATGTTTGCAGCTGCTATACTAAATTAAACATTATGATTGGAGCATTAAAAATTAAAAAGTGATTAGAGTAGCAACGTAAAAAAATTAAATAAATATGTTTTAAAAAAATAAGTGTAAAAATTAATTCATGATTGTTTTGGATTTCATTTCTAACAAACTTAATTACAATTTTAGAGAACACGTATATTGGTAATACGGTGAAAGGAAGTAAGAATTTTTATTAGGCGTTTGTATCTGTAGTCGAAAAACTCATAACTCATAACGTAAAATGTCTTATATTACCATATCAAGCCGAAATTCAATTTAACTTCAGATCGCGCTCTAACCGTTAACTAATGACGGCACAACTTTCTTACAATCCAGAAAATTCGTACTTGCTTGACAGCTCGCAGCTCATAGCTGTCAAATGTGTACGATGTATCAAATTCGTACATATTTAACAGCCCGAAAGCAAATAATAACAAATTACTCTGTAAGAAGTAATTTAAACTAAGTATGATTTTTTTTGTATAAATATGTCGTGATACGCTATAAAAATAAAAACTTCACAAAGTACTCAGTAATTTCCTAGCCGATTGGCTGTTTATATTTGTTGTTTGAGGGGTAATGTCCCCCACGGCTCCGCATGGAGGAGTCCCGCTGGAGTGGCGGTCCGAGCTAATCAAAGACGCCCAGCAAATTGTTATCCCCATTAAACAAAATGTGATATCTTTTTATTTACACATTAACAAAAATATGAAAACTTGCGAGTCATTCAACACTTACCCGAGTGGTGGGAGAGGCGGCGGCTTTGTACGCCGACCAGGGCCTTCACAGAACCTCAATCATATATTTCAATAATAAAATATTTTAAACTTAATTTAGGCAGCCTACACGTGTTTCAACGCAACCGACGACTTGCAATAGACAATAAAACAATACACCATTGGTTAATAAATTCAATATTTTTGACAGAGAGTACTTGGTGGAATTCCATTTTAATATTTTTGAGTAAAATACTTGAGTGATTTTCCACATGTTCGTTTTTATTTGTGACCGGTTTCGCCAACCTTTCACGTTGGCATTAAAGTACAGAATCTGATTATTGATTTGACAAATTAAGTTATGACGTCATTGATTTTTGAAAAGCAAAACTCAGTAAAGTTTGTTTGATATTTTGCACGTACTGTTAGTAAAACTGATTTTCAAACTTCAAATTGAAGACTGAAACAAGTTATCGGTTATTATTTCTAAATTATTAATATTACCGAATATATATTTAAAAAGTAATTTTTAATTCAAATCTTATACTTTGTTAGTAAGTATCGATTAGCTTAAAATATTGTTTTAGCCGCGATATACGCAACAACAAAAAGTCGGTATTCGCCTTTTTCCTGTATGCCTCAAATCCCACGTATATTTACAGTTGCTTCATATACTAAATTAATTGTACAAGTTCTTCGAAAGATTCATCGATACGACAAAAGGTAAAATGTCGAATTCTATGCATAGCATTCCCTAGTCGCGAGGCGAGGCCCTGCGAGAGCGGAGCACTCAGTCCGCCGTACTAACCAATTTGGGCAGAGTGGTAACGCAACATCCTGAGTATTGAATCTAGACACTTTTATTGGCCAAACATCTTATGAGATCTGGGATAAGTATAGTATTTATAATTAATATACAGTCGTTAAAAACACTCTCTGGTATCACAGGCGGCGCGGCTCGGCCCCAGATTACAGGCCGCGAGGCTCCGGAGCCTTCTAGGCTGCGAGAGGGTGGACTGGCCGCGATCAGAAGCCTCCCCGAGGATCAGGGGTCGGTAATGCTACCTGCTGACTCCTGGCCTCAGGGTTCCATCACGCTTTTCGTATGTCTTTGATTGATTCATGAATAATGTTTGAATGAACTCAAAGGCTCTGTGTGTTTCTCAATATAATACATAATAATACTTGAAGAAGTTAGTAATTGAAAAAATATATATCAAACAGAATTTTTTCACTGCATCATAAATAACAATATACATAAATGCTCAATTAAATTAGACGTTCAGAATCAAATCCTAATATAATAAAATTAATTAAATTGCATCCAGGTGCAATCAAGAGAAATACGATATATTTTTATGTACGCAAGACAAAATGCTTTGTAAATTAGATCCAGCTGCAATTGACTCTAATTGCCTTGAAAGTTTTGGTCTCCTGGCCATTTCTAGTTTATGTTTAATAGGAAAAATTATACAAAAATGTTATAATTTTACTTTAAATTGACGATTCGTTGGAAAGATAGTATATGTATTGTAATAGGATGGAATTAATATACTTTATAACTGTTAAATTTTTTAACGATCTAGATATTAAAATGAGTCAACCTTTTAAACTAATAAATATCGGATGTACGTTGCAAGTTTCACCATCTGTTTTTAAAATTGAAGGAGTTTTTGCTGCTGAATTGAACTCTCATATTGCTGAATCACTCGAGAGGCTTTCTGCAAAAGCTTTGCCATATGCTATTTTCTGGAAGTGTTTACGAACACTGAAGCAATTCTTCTGCAGGATAAATTAAATATTAAGGTATTAGCTTTCAACAAAGTCTGTCGTATGGCACTTAAACAAATTTAGCACTTATCAGATAATCATTTTTAAAATAATAAAGCATTTGCTCATCGGCGACTATTAACGACAAGTGTTTTGTATTTTCGTGGTATTGTGTTTTCAATATAGTGTTAATGTATTGCAATCAATTATCATTTTTTTCAATAACATTGATCTTTTTAACTAAGTGATTTTTATTATATATATTTTATATACGTATAAATAACTACTTGCGATTTTATCGAATCAGCACAGACAGACGCTTTCACGTATTTATTAACAAGGGAAAAAAATCAAGTGCTCGTATAACATTGAAGACCAATCAAAGCAAGCTCAGTGATCTACAATCTGACTGACAAATTACTAAAATATTGATTCATCGAATGATTTGCAGTTCTCATAAAAAATGTCTTTGAAAAAAGCTGACGGGGAGATCGGAGAGGTGGGCGAGGCGGCGCCTCTGAAGTGGTCGTGGGACCAGCTCACCCTCGGCCCACTCCGGGTCCAGCAGGCCTGCTGTGCATGGATCGGCCCTACTTGCACCCACAACCATTAATTTTTTTTAAAACATCTACACATTCTGTCGGAAACTGCATCTTCACGGTTATATTAATTTTACTGTAAATTTTCCCTATGTTTGTTATACCAGAACAGTGATTTTCGTATCACTTTAAAATAAGCTGTCTCTTGCGTTTCACATAGAATCAGCATATAAATAATCTTAAAATAACCAATGCGTGTATGCTATAAATAGATTTTGGTTCAGCACAATACCTATCCATGTTTCTGCATACGTCTTAGCGGTGTGGTTTTGGACGTTTTCTTTATATTCTTCTTCACCAAGTGCCTCTTTTCAGAGGAGGTTGGCGACCATTTCACTTAGCATATACTCATGCTGACAAGTGTCTCCGAGTCCTTCTACGCCGCAGTTTTATACTGGAAGGAAATTAGATCTGATACTCTTTCAGGAGCCTCTCCACCTTGACAAGGTACTACTAGAGCACATCCCTTCACAATCATTCCATGTCCACTACTTCATTACCGATCTTTTACACACGCTCAGGGTACATAATAGGGAGGTCCATGTGTCTACGTTTCAGCTGTGAGGTTTTGCATGTTTTCCTGACGGAAGATCCGAGGAAATTTTTTTATCTTAAATCTTATTGTCGATTTAAGACTTTGAGTAAATTGGTGAATCTTTAAAGAGATTTGTGAGCTGGCAACTATTTCCGTTTAGCGCACATCTATAGCGCACATCCTCGCCGCGGTGAGCTCGGCCCGATGGACGCTCGATAACGGAGTTCCTCTAATTAAGACTCACCGCTGCTTTGGCGGCATCTTCAACACTTAACGTCACTTTTTATGCATTAGGGATGTGAAAACATGCACTGCTTTTTTTAAAACACTCTTCTTTTTGGTTTTAAATATCAAATAATATTTAGTTTGGATTCACATAACGAGTTTGGCCAAACTAGTACATTTTTTTATAATGATAATATTTACTCTGCTTTTTTTTAATTTTTGTTTATTTAACATATTTATTTTATATTTCAACTGTATGAATATAACATTAACGGTATAGTGCAAAGCAATCACAAACATTTTTTTTATGACATGCATTGCAGCTTAATAATTTCGACCTCCGTCACTTTGCAACAATTTTATTAAAATATATATATTCTGACTTTCTGTAGTATTTATCTGTGACACAAATTATATGCCGGAAACACAATATGTTGAAAAAAAGTCAAAACTGATTCACACTATTTTGACTAAAATATTCCTTAAAATTCTCACATAAAAATTCAATGTTTATTTTTAAAAAATTAAATACAAAAATAAGGTATTTTTATTTTAGCTTATTAAAGTCGAAATAAAGAGTTTTTAATAGAAATCACGTATGCCTTTTATTCTGATTAATATGAAATTATGTACGTTGGTATTTTTATTTGCAAAAAAAATAGGAGTACATACATCGCTGATCCAATCGTAGATCGCGTCTGAGGGAATTCAAGAATTTATTTTTTCACAAACAGAAAAAATATTACAAAAAAAGAAACGTAACACGGCGACATTCTAAAGTCGGCGCGCAATGGCGGCTCACGGCCCGCGGCGGGCGGGGGTGGCAGGGGTGGTGGGGGTGGTGGGGGTGGTGGGGGTGGTGGGGGTGGTGGGGGTGGTGGAGGTGGTGGGGGTGGTGGGGGTGGCGGGGGTGCCGGGGTGGGGGGAGACAAAAAGTCGGCGCGTTCTGTGCGCATCGCAAATGCAAATGTCGGGGCTTCGCGCTGGAGACATCCGACCTGTATGGCTTCTCAAAATAGATAAGCTTTCTTTGTCAAATTTACTATAGAAATGATTACGCAATGTTCAATATCGCTAGCATATTTGATGAGTCTAAACCAAAGATAAAATATGAAAATGAAGTAAGCCTGTGCATTCTTTGAAAGATTATAAGTCTTACTCAAAAAGATGATACAACGTTACTCGTAAATTTAAACATAACCTGCCCATATCATATCCAGTTATAAACTGCAATACACATGACATTGTACAAAGCCAACGCTACAGTAAATTACAGTTTCATTAATTGTATACTTATACAATAACATGTAGATTTAGCTGGCGTTGTTATGAATTGAGTGGTTTCTTTAGTATTGACTTGCTGGAAGTTTTCAGTCCTGAACTGAACTGAAAACACCAAGCAGCTCAGCACCAAAATACAACAAGTATCTATGGGTATATAGAATATCTTGAGTGAAGGTATTTAAATTTGATCTTGTTGAGGGACAAAGCATTTGATTGGTGAAGATCCATTATTGTAACGATAAAAAGTAACTTTGTATTTTTGTCTTCACTTTGAGTTTATTAGAATTATTTGCATACCTAGTTTCGACCCGATACACCGGGTCATCATCAGATGCATGACTAAAACAAAGATACAAAGTTACTTTTTATCATTACATATATTTAAATTTGTTTTAATTGAAACAGCATCTTCAGTGGGAAACCCTATTTTCTTCGCGCAACTGTCGAAATGCAAATGGCGAGGAAAATTCACACTGAAGGCCGCCTGTGTGCGTGGAGTCGTGTGTGCAGAGCTTCCTGGCCTTCTCAGTGTGAGTGAGTCGTCTGCATAAGTATGAGAAGCTCAGTGGCTCCAAAGCACCTAAATCAAAAAGCCTCACACCCAATTAACCCAAAAAAAAAAAATTCTGAGAAAAAATGTAGATTGATCGCATTTCAGCCATCATTTAAAAAAAAAATTGTATTACGCACCGTTTTACTTAGTAGCGACTTGTCAATAACTACAAGTACACTAAACTATTGATTACATGCATATATACAAATATACATTTTTCTATGCTTTTTCGTTATTTTTGATTTGCTTTTTTGGTGATGACAATATGATTTAATATCATTTTGCTTACATTTGTATACTTTGCAAATTATGAGATAAACATAGACACACGACACGCTGTAGTCAATTTTACTTTAATAATTATATCTATTCAATGGGGAAACCTTTCACGATTAACATAACACGTGAGTTTTATTTTTATGGGTTATATAAAGTATTGAATATTATTAATTTATTAACGTGTTAACTAGGTTTATATTGGATTGTACGTATTGGTTTCACACGGTTGATTATGAAAGAGAATGCTTCATCGTAATCTTGTCGTTTATATTTCCAGTATAAATATTAGCGGTAATTAAGTTTTATTTATATTTAAAATGTGAATATATATTCAGTTGCAGAGGAACTGGATAAAATATATCACTGTTGTCAAGTGTTGGTGAGGGTTTTCAGCCCGGGGCGGAGTGTGTGTGGGCTCTATGTGTGTATGTAAATATAATTTGCCGGATCGGAAAATGCCTCCGCGCCCGCCCAGCCGGCCACAGGGGGCTCTGTCCTGAATTTTAATTTATATTTAATAACAGAATAACAATTAATGTATAAACAAAATAATACTTATATTTCTAAGATAGCGGACGTAAATCAGTTGTGGATATTTTTTAAACCTCCTCGCCATCAAGGTGAAGCTTTATCAAACATCTTTAGTTTGTAATAATAGATAAATCGTATAAAGTTATGACATATGATTTTTTTAAATAATACAATATCTTTCGCTTTGCTAAGCTTTGTTTTTATTTTGATGAGATCTAACCGAAACGTGAAACCGTTTGGGTCAAACTCGATGATATGTACCAAAAGGATCAGATAAGTGCTAATAAAGCAAGAATACTGTAATTTGTAGACTGGTTCCAAATAGTTGGTAGAAAGAAAATGTTTCCATGACAAGAGATGGTGTTATTTGAGTTTTAATATTAGTAAGGCCATGGTTTTTACAGTATGTTTTACAGTTTAAACCTCTTTCAAATTATAAATGATAGAATCAAAATGTTTACGTGCTCGTGCTATTTTTTTTATCGAATCATAAAACTATTGCCAACTGTGTTATTTGATAATTTAAAAAAATCTTGTTAGAGTTTTTAAGCACCCTGTACGTGAGTAAATAAGTATATGTGTGGGAGTATCGGGCTGGAAAATGTTTCCGTTTGTTCGCTTGTTGTAAAGCATTACTGGGGAGAGGGCGGAGGCCTCGCGGGGGACCACCCCCTCAACAGTTCCCTGAAACGGAAAAACAGCTACACGTTTGCTGGTCTTATGTTGAAATTAATGAATTAGCCATTTTCGTGCAGTTTTTGAAAATGCATCCACGTACAAACTTATTGAGTTAAAATGTAGTCCAATTATACAAAATTCAAAATATTAAAATTTACCCGCTCAGTTTTCTAGCTTGATTTTTAAACATAATTATTGTTCAAATCAGTCAATATTACTTACAGATTGAAACACTGATTTTAAAGATGAGATCGACGTGATTATGCAAAATATAAATAAATACTGTGATAAAATATATAAACACCACATCACGAAGGCAGTAACGTTAACTTTTTTAATCCAGGAAACACACACGACAGTTAAAATATAACTTATTTGCTTCAGGCGTGCACTTCGCCGGAAACGAAGAAAAACAAAAATGGCGGCCATTTCCTGGCAGTGGCGTTAATTCGATTATTTTCGGACGGAATTTCCCGTTGGAATTATATACAATTTTATAACTCCGCGACTTGAATCGAGTTACCGCGCTGTTAATTGGAACAAAAAGCTTTCGCAGCAACGGGCGGAGAGCGCTCCGAAATATTGCTCGGGCTTCCCGAAGGAATCCACTAAAGGAATATATATTGTATTTCTCTTGAAGATAAGAATAATGATGATTTGATTTGATTCACTGTATACGTATATGAATATTTCGTTCCTTTTAAAACATCGCAGAAAAAATCACGTGCTACCAGAATAAATTATTTTACTATGAACTCACTAGTAAAGTACGATAATTCTATGAATGCTATTCAGTGTGTGTGTGTTTTTTTAAAAAAAAAATTTATTTCGGCACTGCAATTATCGATTTGAAAAAAAAATCTATATATGTATGTAAGAAACGCGTACATAACATAAATACTGGTCTTTGGCAAATTCGCCATGCGTTGTCATGGGGTGCGCTCCTTGCACCCCCTCCCCATGGATGTCGCAGCGCATTTGTATTCCGTTGTTTCCCCCAACAGCCAGAAGGGGAATTACCATTTTTCAGGACTTCAGCCGTCAAGTCGTCATGGCGGCGGGCCTGCGCGTAAGGCTTGCCATTTTCGAGGCATTATTCAATTTAACCGGTTGAAAAAAAAAGGAATTTCGTTATGTTGACTTGACTTAAATATACACGTTATTTTAGCAATGGGGATGCGGTATATTTCGTTAAATGTTTCAATTAATTTTTGAATATTTTTAGTTGAAATACCATCTGAGGAACGAAGCTTTTGTCAATTATTTAGTGATTAAAAAAATATCTGAAATGCATATGGATTTTAAAAGTATAAACGCCACTGTTGAACGAAACGTGTTTGGATTATTTTAACTATCAAATATATATAAATCCAAACACTCAAGATCATGCACACAAGAACAAAACTCCCAAAAAACAATGATATTTTTTGTCCGGGCCAGCCTCGCATTGTGTTCCTTTTAATTTCTCACATAGGACGTGTCGGCGCTCATTATGGTCGAGTGTTGGTTTTTTTTAGCATCCCTTTATTTCGAGGCTTTTTAGAGACTTAAATATGCCACTCCAATATTGACAGCAATTATTTTTCAACAACCTGAAATACAATCTCTTTATTTACGGCACCTTTGGCTTCAAAAGCTTTCAAGGAACGCTGGCTTCAAGCCAGGAGAGAAAAATATTTTTACTACCAGATTCAAAACGTATTTTACTCAATAAATTATATAAACCTTTTTATTATTTAACAAAAAATATAAATAGGCAATTTGTTGTATTAGTTGTTTTAATAAATTAAACCATTCTCTTGTGGTTGGTTTGTATATATATTTTATTAAATCATATTGTTTTTTTATCATGAAAAAAAAATACAATTGCGTTTGTATTAAATAAAAATATATCGAATTGGATACCTTTTTAAAACATAAGTTACCTGCAATCCCATTTTTATAATTTCGCTGTTTTGTTATTATATATATACATTAGGGTGTCCCTTAAAATTCAAGTTCAATATTTTTTTACGCATACCTTCTTAAAAGTTTAGTAATATCCCTATATTGTCTAGAATATAAATATTAGTTCGATTTATAAACGGTAACCCGTGCCGACTTGCGATTTTAACTTGTCCATACAAGTTGCGTAAGTACTGCGCTGTGACTTGTAACTGCATGTTTTATTTGTCATTTCATACGTGATTTTTGAGATTAGTAGTGCTCCATTGTTTAGTGCGTTAACATGTCGGTGGAATTACGGAGTGATAAACAAAATAATTTCCTTATCGGTTTGCCTAGATATCAAATAAATGGTGCAAAATTACCATCTAATCGACAAATTCCCTCGGTCCTATTTTACAATATTCGTGAGGTTAAACTGATTGTTAGTGAAAGTGCAAATCTTGTGATTAGGGAGTGCATCATATATTGGGAAAAAGCAAGAATTCCAACAAGGGCATATCCTAACTGCGTGAAGAAACTTGTTGATTTATATCATGTTTGGAGAGAGTTGCAAAAAAAATTGTAAGAAAACTCAGGTTACGTTCAAGAGCCGTGAGAACAATTTCAAAATTGATCTTGATAATTTGTTTGATATTGCACATGCTGATGCTTTTGAGAGAATGAAAATAGAGTAAGATAAATTATTTTTAATGAAACAGAGAGAGCCAGATCGACCAGGATGCTTAGGTGGTGTTAATAAAAATTGTCGGAAAAAGAAGATAGATCTAAACAACGACGATTGGAAGAAGAGGAAACGGTTGTAAGACAAAGATAACCACTAGCTGCTGAAACTAGAAAATCAAGGGCAGAAGCAATACAATCTGACTTCTTTGGAAGTAATGTACCCGACGTAGTCACAGTCCATTGGGATGGAAAACTATTACCCGGGTTAGATGTACGAAGTTCTAAAGAAGAACGCTTGCCAGTTATTGCTTCGTTTGACGATAAGGAACAGCTTCTTGCAGTGCCGAAACTAGAACATTCTTCTGGAAAACATCAAGGTAAGGCTGTCTCAACAGCTCTCTTTGACTAGAACCTTCACGATAAAGTACAAATAATGTGCTGCGACACAACAGCTTTCAATACTGGCCGTTTCAATGGAGCTTGTGCTATTTTGGAGAAACTTTAGGAAGAGAATTGCTGCTCGTCTGTCGTCATCATGTTTATGAATTGGTCCTAAAAGCTGTCTTTGAAAGCAAAATTAAGTAAATTACTAGTAGCCCAGATACTCTAATGTTTAAAAAGTTCAGAGAAAATTGGAAAAACATCGACGCTAGTAACATTGAACCATCTCTTAATTTCGTAAAACAACGTGTTGCCGAGACAGACATTCAAGCTTTTTTAATATTTTATAAGGCAGAATTAGACAAAGGTTATGTAAGAGATGACTACCGCAAATTGGTCGAACTGTGCGTAATATTTTTGGGAGGAGACTCAGAGGAAAAATTAAAACTAAGCCCCCCCAAAGCCATGCATCAGGCACGCTGGATGGCGAGAGCGATCTATTCTTTAAAAATGTGTTTACTTCAGTCACAATGCAGAATAACTGCGAAGGACAAAAAGACTCTACAAGATGTTTGCTTATGTTTGTAAAACACTGGATGATTTCGTATCGGAAAAGAGCAAACAATTTTTATCACGACTGCAGATCGACGACAGTTTTCTAAAGGAAGATGTATCTTCTTGGAATAATAATAGTGCTTTTGTGGAAGCTAAAAGAAAAATAAGTTATTTGAGGGTTGTGAATGATACTGCTGAAAGGGCTGTTAAAATGATGCAAGATTTTAACGGACTTATCGCGGCTGAAGAAGAACAAAAACAGTTCTTGCTGCGCTGTGTCCAGGAACATAGAAAATTGTATCCGGACTGTAAAAAAACAACTCTATAAAAAAGTTACCCTGGCTGATTGTTATTACTTTATGTTTTTGATTAAAGATTAATGTTCATTTAATTGAATTTTTACTATTATTCATTTAATTTATTGCATTTATAATGATTTTATACCAGACCGAAATATCAAGACAAAACACGTTTTTTACTAAACTTTGAAGCTCGGTCGGCACTAGTTGCAATTTTTCTAGAAAGATGAAATTTTATATTTGAGTATCTTATAGCATTAGTAAAAAATGTAGAGGGTATGCATTTCGAAATTCGAAAAAAAAATTTTTTTGGTCATATAAGGGACACCCTAATATACATGTGCATAAATAAATATTAAACTTGGGGTTAATTCATAACATTAACAAAATTGATTAAAACTAAGAAAATAAACCAATTGCTACGCACTAATCTGAGCTTTACGATAAATATCAGATCTTATTTCTATGTGTAAGAAAAGGATTATATAATATTACTATTGGGAAGCAGAGATACACAGATCTTTTCATCGAATATAAAACTGGCTTGTAGAAGGATCTGGAGACCCGCTACACTATTTTTTCATTAAAAACTTCAAACTGATTTTTTCAGTGAGATTTCAGCATCTGAAAAAAAATAATTCATGTAATTAATTAAATATGCGGGCCCCGGTTTACGATACCTGACTCGCGAGCCAAGCCGTCGATAGCCCTCGAGCTGACTCGCTATAAATCGAATTCAATTGATTAAACACGCCGACATTATCTTGCGCTGCACATTGTTTAAAAATCTCGTGTTTGCGTATAATATATAAATAAAGAAATACGAAAAAAACAATTAAAAAATCGTGATGTTGCATCTACTAACATATTCTTATTGTATACCTACACCACGAATGCACATTTTCTCTATTGCGCAGATTTAACATTTATAATGCCTTTTTTTTCAGAAGGCCTTGGCTAGATTAAAACATAGTACATTAATTAAATTATAAAACAAACTGTGCCTAAAGTAGCATTGAGCAGTGGCACGAAGTACGATTTGTATTTTTTCTAAAAGGTTCTTGATAATTTGTTATCACTTTTATAATATAGTTCGTTGTTTTATTAGAGAGATTTTTTAGTAAAAATAAAAATTACAATTCGTTTTAAAGAAACACATATTATTGTTATAAATTTTATTTCACTAAGCAAACAACTTTTCGGATGTAACTCAATGCTTATGATATTGTATTTTTTGATATCATTTACACGACTTGTTTCATTATTATTTTATTGACTAACTGCATGTAAGTTTTTGTTTAACCTTGTCTATATGATCTTGAAGCTGTTTTTATAAAAAAAATACAAATCACACAATGTTAAATAATTTTTTTTTAATAGATTTTTTACTGTGGTTAAAAATTCAGCCTATCCTCAAAGGCGCACCACTCAAAAAAATACTTTCAATCACAATCAATTTGTTGAGCAGCCTTAAAAATAAAAAATAAATAAATTCAAAAAGTATTTCATCGGGAAGCGGCAATGCTCACAAGATGGCGGCGCGTGTTTGTACTGCGGCGAGATGCAAACAAAACACAATTAGTCGCCTTTCAGCCGCGCCGTGACGACCAGGGGCGGCGCGGGCAGGGGGCACCGATTCTCTTCAAAAATATTATAAAGAATTTCACAATGATCTGTTAAAAGTAATTAAACGTCCTAGCAAGACATCAAACTGAATTGGGCACAATAATTCCATTCGTGTTCTGGAAAAAAAATTCGGGTATTTTTCTCGTCGTTTTGGGTATGACAATCAGCCTGTATTTGTAAGGTAATGCGGATTAATTGAATAGTAAAATGCATACATGCATAGATAAGCAGCCACTAGCTTGCGTTATACTATAAAAAAATCTATAAAAAGTGACATTATTAACCATTTTGTAATCTTAAAGAATTTGAAGCATGTAGCTAATCAACGGTTATTAACTAATAGTGTTACTAATATGATTAGGCACATTAGTTCACACATAGAAGATGATTAAAGAAATTCTCAGAAAAATATCATCGTGATTTGTGTGGGATTTGAACTCCCATCCCCTGGCTTACATGGTCGGTGTACTGACCCTTGTACTAACGAATCACATCCATAAATCGAGAATTTTTAACAATCATACTCTACATGTGAACCAATGCGCCCAAGCCAACCAATATAAGTAATAATATAATAAACCCGTAATGGGTAATAAAAACTAATAGTGTCTTTTAATTTTACATATTTTTTGTAGTTTTGAAGTTCAGTTACCGTTTGGTTGTCAGTTGTGTTGCTGCGTGTATAGGCATCTTAAAGTCAGTTACAAGCAAGCGACATGCACAAGGACGCTATTCGCTAGTTACCACTCGGCTGTTGGTTGTTTGGTAACTTAAAAAAAACTTTTCTCTAGTCCAGCACTGGGCGGTGACTCCGGCCCCATGACTTCCCCTGGCCGGTGGGCTTTTGTATGGGTGGAATGGCAGGCTCGATGATGCTCGCGACCCGGATCAGACTCCGCTTGTAAAAACACAAGAGACAGCTGCGGGCCTTCCACTGTGGGTGCAGTTTGATTCGAGCAGCGTTCGGATTTTATCGAACGTTTATTCGAGCATGTGTGAATGATAACAATAATCGAGACGAGTGTTGATGGCGAGGAAAAGATTTGGTATACAATATAAATAAATCGGAGATTTGATCTCAATCAGAGGGATTGTGGGCTGTTTATTTAAGTAAACAATGTTATGCTGGCTGGAAACATCAAGCTGTTGTGATTTAAACGTATGATTTTTTAATTATAATTAAATTGATGATGTATTTTATTATAAACCCAAGTGGACTAGCGTCCTCTTAACATAGGTTAATCCACAAAAAAACGCTATTAATTAAAAGTACAGTGATGTTTTAAATATTTGTTGTTCATAAGTAAATCACATTTTTTATAAATATGTTTCATTAAAATATGAATTGTCAGATGGCTTAAATATACCTGCCGTTGTCAATAATTTTCTAACAATCAAATATTCAAAAGAAATATTTTGATACGGACCACGCAGACCGATACTGGGGCGATCTCTCAGAAATGACTGGAGACTCGATACCAAAGGATCGTGTCAGCTCGAGGGTCCTCGTCGTCTGAAGAGGAGAGTTGGCGAGAAATCACTCGGGCCATTGTGCAGCGATGTGTGGACTCATAATAAATTTATTTGATTCATTCTCGAACGGTTGATGAAATGATTGTAATGATGGATCTGGTATGTCAGGTATCACAGTCATTGTAATAGAAGTTTCGACATGATATGTCTGTAACGCGCACACAACTTTTTAGGTTTGCAGAATTATTTTTGGTTCTACGACCAGTGATAGGTTTTGGCCTCCTTCAGATAATACACCTGCGGTTTTTGCTTAATTTTATCATAATATACAGCCATCTCATCGGTTGGTGATCAATATCCTGTCTTCTAACTCAGTGTAATTGACTCCACTATCTCAGTCTACCAGTTTTTGTTCACATCCTGGTAAAAATCATGAATATGAGAGCGGTTTTTTTTTTTAAATTTAAGCAATATTGAATTTAATCTTTTCTTATATCAGTTACAAGCACGTTTGCTTCTAGATAATTACTTTCTTGCAACTCTTTTTAAAATATAAATAAAGTTTATCACTCATACATATTTATTTGTATATTCTACACAACCTTAGCTATATCCCACTTTCTTTGTAAGTATGGTTTGTAAGCTCTTCGTTATAATATCTTCTATTCGTGTAACTAAATATTTCAATTGCTAAAAATATTATTTTTGATTGTAATTATTTTAATAAAGTTTCCAATTATATAGTTGTGTAAGCTTTATTTCAAATTCAGGTTTTAATGCGCACCTCCATCGTGCATATAATATACTGTACCTTTTCATCCCCATTGTCAATAAATCGCATATCCCGCGAAACTACCCCCGGGGGCGGATTAGCTTTGTGGCGCAAACACTAAACCCCAGCGCGAGCCTGCCGGCAAAATGAATTAATATTTCCTAAGGATTCGTTCAAAAGGACCACTGCTAAAGGATTACGTTGGCTTAACCGGCAAAGCATAAATATAAAATGTGCCTACTGCACTGCATGCGAATATACGCTGAAACCATTTCAGCTGTTATATCTAAAAAATTTAATAAAAAATTAAGTTTTAGAATTACTTATTTCCCACCCTTTAAGGGGTACATCAATTGTTATAAAAATATATTTTTAAACGTTTGTCGACCCTCAGATCTTAAAGTCAAATCTGGGTGGATTAAAAATCAATATTTTTTTTAAATTCTGAAGCAATTTAAATTTAAACTCTTTAAGGCTTTTAAAGATACCCTCTTTAGTGCAGAGTGTTTGTGATTTTCTATATACAACAATACAAATTCTACTGGAGACGTAACAAGTAAGAGAGTGCAATTATATCTAATAAATCCTTTATACTCCTCTCTTGCCGGCCTCACACTTGCGGCCTACGACTCTTACAGAGGTGTGTAGTTTTTAGATTTAGTGAGCTTGAATGATTTAAAGAAAAGCATATACAATATCTATATACATGCAACTTATATCATCGGAATTCGATGCGTTATTTAAACACTGTACCTAATATCCTGATATATTATTGACTCTAAGATTGAAATATACTCGTATTTCAATAATTTATTTATTGGTTTATACAAATGACGTATTTGTATTTTTGGATGACTGATTTTGGAATGCGATTCTTCGAAATATATCACATAACATTCCTCAAATAGTATTTGGAATCATCTGACAAACAAGAAAAGACCTTTTTGATGCTTGAAGTAGGGTTGAATCTTGTCAGGGTCGATATCAACGTCAGAAGAAAAAAAAAATTATAATAATAATACTAATATAATAAAATAAATAATATATGTAGTTGCAGATGCTGAATTTTTGGAGTTTATGAGTTTCAAAATAAAATCAAGCGATTATATGATGTGATTATGCCCAAAGTATCATCTACTATAATAATAGCCATTGTGTGTTTATTTGTATGTTTGTATGTATGTTTCATTTTTCCGTTCTGTATAGAATATCTTAAAAGATACAACGCTGATTTTTTGCACATAAGTTAAGTAAATTTTTCCGCAGCTATGTGCCGAATTTCAAGACGATAGGATAATATTTTCATTCATAAACTTTAAAATATGCTTTAGCTAAACTTTAATTATATAATTCACTTCTTCGCCGCGAGATGTCGTTAACCGCGAGAATTTAGACGCATCGTTCATCAAATTCGTCATTTTGTGACGGGCTACATTACTAGTTTAAAGATAAAAGACGAAGGAATTGTAAAATTATATTTTTCATACATAATGTCTATATACTAAGTAATGTTTCTTTGTAGTTTTTTTTTATATGCGACCGGTTTTGCAAATGAATCGTAGACAGATTTTCGATGCCAACCTCGTCTGTTGTCCGTCCATTGTGTTTACAATGGAGCACATTCTATCATTTTTGTTTAACTTCTTCAGATAGTATGGGCGTTGCTTATACAAATAGTTTCACAACACCTTATGATAATTTGGGTGTCCTTTATCGCATGCTATTTAAAAATATATTTCTGTATAATATACAGGTGTGTTGCACAAAGGAACGTAAATTGAGGAGGATAGAGTTGTTGTTTGTCCAGCGCCTCCTGTGGACATTGTCAATAGGCTTGTTTGTCATCATGAGAACGAGAAGAAGCCTCTTATTGCGCCTGAAAATATCCAAGGAAGGACAATACATCCTGAACCCTTTAAACTATTTTAGGACCTCTTCTAACTCTTTAAAATGGTGTTTTGAGAAATTAAATTACAATAAAATTTTGTTTTTATAATTTATAGGTCAAATATTTTTTCTTTTGCCATTGAAAAAAAACACATTTATTTTAAGACAGAAAATATTTGATATACTTCTTTTAATTAAATTAATAAAATATATATTTATACTTCTACAATACATAATTCAACGGTTGCATATATTTAATTAAAATTTTAAAGCCTGAGTGGTCTTATAAATTTAGAAATTAAAACGCGATGTGAGTTTTAATCCAAATATGTATCTTTGCAAACATTAATTATTTAATATGTAGGTTGAATCTGCAGTGAATTTTTTTTTGAAATAATTAATTTTGAGGGTATTTTTTGTATTTTTATACATGGAGTGACTTTAAGGAGGAGTTTCAGGAACAGTGGCACTAGAGGTGTTTGCGGGAGGGAGTTGGCCGGTCCAGGGTACCTGAAATGGGATCCTCTCCTACGCTGGCCACACTCCGCGCTGTTTGGTTTTGTTCCGTGTATCTTCAAAATACGTTTTTGGAAAATTTGTTTGATCTAAAAACACCCACCTGTGTGCCACCAGAATAGAGAGTATTTTAAAAAGCTTCACAGAGATGAAGAAGCAAACGAAAGCTCTTTCATTTGTGAAGACCGATGATGACAAAAAAAAAACTATATTATCTATCGCCGATTTTACAGCAAGTTATGTGACCGTATGCAATTCAATCTTTGGCTACTTGAAAACTTATATTTATTTTATATTAGGTACATAGTTTCTACAGTTTCTCTTGCAGGGATATGGGGCCACGTTGTGTTAAAAGATTAAGTCGTCAGGTAGTGAAAACTATATCTAGTTAAATCTCATCCATGTCAAGTAATTTTGTATGTCTATCGTGTAAAAAAATATCTTTATCGTGAGAAAGTACCTTGAAATATAACATGGAAGTATACTTATTAAGGATTTTGATCGTATCTCATGAAAGGATAAAGAAAAATCATTGTTAGTGATTTGGTCGTCTATAAGCAAGCATATTTCATGTTGATCGAGATACGCGCAATATTTTTGTCACAGAGATAAACATCAAGAAGCACACAATGTTTACGAAGAAGCTTACAAACGAGTTTAAGAGTATTATTGTATTATTGTCGTGCCAATTCAGTGTTATTTTGTTAAGAGGCAAGAAATTTTCTTTATTCTTATGTCAGTTGGCGCAATGAGGAGATTCTGGCGAAAGGGTATGTTTGTGGAATTCTTTCAGGGGTTGAAAACATTTGTTTTGAATTATATGATTGGTAAATGGTACAATGTGCACTTAATTAACCTTACCCAATTATATATACTACCACTTAAGCCTCCCCTGAGTGAAAATTTAATTGAATCCAGCTATATTAGTGTATTTAATTAATTATATAAAAGATTTTAATGAGGTGTTTGACAGTGTGCTAACATCGGGCCATGAATTGGCGAAAGTGAGGTATCGTGGAGATAAACTTTAATAAAGGTTATGTAAAATGAAAAAAAGTCTAAATAAATTAAAAAGAAATGGACATGGTTATAATGTAACATGATAGTTTTTAATACTTTTGGTGATAATTAAGTGATATATGTCGGTATTTTTCAACGAAGGGAAGAGTATACATAAATATTTTAAAAATATAACTAGATATATATATATATTACCTTATAAAACATCTTAATCACATGGCATTAAAATATAAGTGTTTATAAAACACAGTAACAGTATAAATTTTGCAAACTGAGAAGTAAATTAAAATATCATATAATTATATACTGGAATAAACAAAGTCTACATTAAAAGTAAACGAAAACATATATGAAAACTATATTTTTTAATATTGCATCAATGTATGCAATAAAAAAATCTTTAATGGATACATTTTTAATTTTACTCTGTTGTCAAGATTCTTGTAAAGATTTTTGTGGTCGGTTGCCAACTGCTGTCTGTGTGATGTAAATACAAAATATGTCAAAAATTCATTGTTTCCTCGAATAAAGGATATTTCTACCTGTCTGTGAAAATATTATCGTTTCATTTCCTGCAAAGAAGTTCCAAGAAGGCGGCGGTGGCATTTATCACTCTCCCATACAACCTGAAGCCATGGCGATCGCGCCACTCGAAGGGAGGTATTATGAAAGTAAACAAGGCACATACGGCCCATAAACATACCGAAACCTCCAAAGATCTTATCGAAATATTTTTCTAATGATTCTACATATTTACCTGGGACTGTGATAACTCAGGTAGGTTTGTATTTTACACAACATTACCAACGGCTGTTTGAAGTTCAAAGATTTATAGTAAACAAAATTAGTGGGCTTTGTACAGCCGAGCCCAAAATCAGCGCTGCCAATTGTAAATGACATACTTGTTTTTAATAATTAAAGTAGATATTAAATAAGATTAATAATGGCATTTTTTATCACCGTTTTGAACTTGGTTCATAAACAAGACTATGAAGAGTGTTAGAGAGACTATAAATATATATTAGAATAAAATACTTGAGTCTATTTTTTGATTGAACGTCAATTAGATGCGTATTTATTACCCATTACGGGTTTATTATATTATTACTAATATTATTAGGCACATTTAAGTTCATACATAGAAGATGATTTAAAGAAACTCAAATCACGATGATATTTTTCTGAGAGTTTCTTTAAACTTTATATGTATGAACTAATGTGCCTAATCATATTAGTAATAAAATACTTGAGTGATTTTCCACATGTTCGTTTATATTTGTGACCGGTTTCGCCAGCAATCACTCAAGTATTTTACTCAAAAATATTGAAATGGAATTCCACCATGTATTCTTTGTCAAAAATATTGAATTTCTAGACTATAAAGAGGTAAAAATGACACGTCATAATAACATGTAGCTTGACTTAAGATATGATCATGTGTAGTGTAATTTAATCATAGTTGATATTGAGTGTTTTTTTTTAAATTTATCTCTAAAGCAAATGGAATTTAGGTAGTCATTTTAATAAAAAATAAGCGGGTTCTGCAACTCAACGGCACAAAGATCAAATCAGTTTTCCGAGGGGGCGTGCGTATGATTTGTTACAGTGCAAATAATTTACAAATTGGAATGTGAAACACAAAACAATCGCGAGCGTAATTCGTGCGTTTCTTCGCAGGGGCGGCTCGGGGAGGGGCGCCGGCGACTCGGAAAAAATCTTCGCAATTAAATAAGTCCACTCGGCTGCCCGTCAATGCCCGCCTCGGCGAATCAACCCCCTAATGCAGCCCCCATTGTCCGGGGCCATGTCGCTCGATGCCACATCATTTTTTCGCATTTCTTCTATTGTGCCTTCTCCGAATGTTTAGTCGATTTATAATTTATATATTTTGTGTGTTGTAACGCATTTTTGAAATAAAATACTGTGATTAATTTTTATTTTTTTGATACTGCATGATTGATCCAAAGAGAGTATCGGGTATTTATACTTTTGTACGCAATAAACTCATATATACATAATAATGAGATTTTTATTTGGGTTGTATCACTGTAAAACAGAATAATTGCTAAAACACCATCCGAGACTCCACAAGGAGTATATATTCTATGGTTGGAAAACGTCCTACTTGACATGAAACGTACAAAAAAATATTTTATATTTAGCACCTTATCTACAGGGTGTCCAAAAAGGGTATCGAATATTTGTTAGTTCAGTAAAACAAAAACTACTAGTAATCAAGTATTTTTTTAAATTGTTGATTACAAGAATACAAAATTGAAAATTATTTTAAAAATATGAGGTAATCCAAATGGTGACCGTTACGCGTTGCTGGCACTCTTCTAATCTAAAACGAAGATTGCTGATAACACGCTGACACATAACCCTCGACATTGCTGCCATTTCTGACCTGATGTTTTGTTTCAAATCCGTTAGGTTCATCTGATTATTCTCATAAAACCTACTTTTAAGGTATCTCCATACGAAATAGTCAAGAGGGCTAAGATCGGGGCTTCTGGGAGGCCGGTAGATGTTACCTCTACGTGAAATGACCTTATTACGGAGTACTTCGTTAACAGCTTCAATTGATTGATTAGATGTATGGCAAGTTTTGTTGGAACCACGTTTTTGAGTTGAAACCTTGAAACCCCTGCAACTCTGGACCCAAAATTTTTCTCAGCATATCGCAATAACGGTCTCGATTGCAATAACCCGATACTCTTTTTGGACACCCTATACTTGAGTAAACCACCAATAGACATCTGGTATTGATGAATGTATTTTATTTGAGTAAAAGCTGCGCATAACAAAGGTTTTTATAAAAAAAATCACCAATACAAAAAAAACATTTGACTCTATATGTTTTTAGTTACATTAAAAAAAAGTAAATGTCAAAAACAAATAACAAAAAAAATATATTTATCTACACAATCAGGCTTTGGTATACTAAAAAAAATATCACATACATGGAAAACCATTTATAGCTTACATTTGACAAACTAGTAATTAAAACACTCTGATTTATAAGTAATACAACTAAATTATATATATTTGATATAAAAAATGCATCACGCATCAAGTATTTGAAAAACTGTCAAAATATTTTATTTTATTTCCAACGACTCGAATAAATTTAATTCGTACAAGCATTCTCACTTCCAGTCCAGTGGTTCTTAAGCTTCCATTGTTCCGCGCCACTTGCATTAGGGTACCTTATGGGAACCGCAGATGACCCTTGAATATATTATTTTGTTAAACCGGGTGCTAGAAGTTTTCGGCTGTATTGAGTGCATTTGATTCATGTTTATTATTTCAAATTAAACCAATATCATTTATATGACCTAGTATAATATCTAAAAAAATTCATGCATGTATTTTAATTATCAAATTCAATGAAAATCAAACGGTGTGATATTGCTTGATTTTTTTTATTATTTAATAACATTAAAAAGCAACATTTAAAAAAATATACTACTAACGATCAGGATAATGCTGAATTACAAAATTATTAAAAAAAATAATAGGTAACATGAAAAATGTAATTTTGAAGTAAAACTGTAATAGTCACCCGTAGAATATTAAATTGTAGTATATTAATTTTTTTATAACTCAATGTTTTTGTGCTAATAAAAACATAGTATTCTTTTCTAGTCAGGGCTTAGTTTATGATTCGTCAATTTTCAAAAACTATTATTTATTTTTATTTTCGAGTAAGTCGCAATAAACAGTTTCCAATTGTTATTCAAAGTATTTTAAGAAAAACTTTATTTTTAATTTAATCTCTTAAGAAACGAAAATACAAACATTGTTTAAGAGATCTTTTTAAAAATCTATATGGAGATTAAATATTCATTTATATTGAAAATACTATAAGCGGGCTTAGTAACATATAACAAGAGATACGCAAAATTGAAAATCAAGAGAATATGACCTCACTATTCTACAACTAGCATTTGAATCCGTGGCTTTATGATTGGTATTGAGCTCAAATGCTATTGGACATCAATGCATTCAAAATAATAGTAATAGATAAAAAAAATTATTTTTATTTATTCCAATGAATCTTCATCAAAAAAATTATTTTAGTAAAAAATGTACTGAGTTCGAATCTGGATTGTATTTATTATAAACGCTGCGCTGTCTGATGAGATATTTTATAATAACACAATCTTCAGGGATTACAGAAAGTAAAATATTTTTATTTAGCACGAATTTCACTTGCAACCACACAATAATTGTATAATTTGTTGCAGTGTCAGTATATTTACCTTTTGTTGCAGAGCCCCTCAGCCGGCCCTGCGGGGGTTGCTCCCTCCCCTCGGTGTGCGCGCACAAGCGTTTAACAAGCTCACACTCGAGAGATCAGTAAATACCAGCGAATTTGATTGTATTTATCCAACGCATTGGCTAGACTTATTGTCCTGCAATACTAGAATACCCGCCAGTGGCTCTTCAAACGTAGCTCGCGCGTTTAAAAAAAAATTCACCACAGTCTCGGCAGATAGAAACTATGCTACATGGATTATTCGAGAGGCACTCAGTGATGTATGTATGATGTTATATTTTTATAAATACGCCCTGTTAATTATACTGTCATATACTTAAGATCATGTAGTGCGCTCATTATTCATTATAATCGAAATAATTATGTACACACCATCATTAATAAAAGAGTTGAGCTCTATAAGTTATAACTTATACGCAGAAGCAGGACGTAGTTATGTGATCTATATATATACATCAAATATATCAATGCAAACTTGTAATATTACTTTTTTTTCATAACAGGTAAAATAATAATAAACTAAAGCAGCCAAAGCTTGAGAGTAAATCACCATCACACATCATTTATAAAACGGCAAGTATTGTTTTCTTACCTGTCAAAAATTACATTCGTAATAGAACTATTTTAAGTCGCACTTAGTTTTTTTAATGGGGAAATAATGTTACATTTGTTTTATTTTTTAATTAAATAGTTTAAGAATGTATTTATAACCGTGTGCGCTTAAAGTAATACATCTGATACTATAGCGTTTCTTGCTACGTTTCAAACGTTTGTTTGTGGTGTAAAATTAAATTGTGTTTATTTTTTAATGTAAACAATTTTAGACAGTAAAATATTGAAAGCCATGGGTTTTTAGAGAAATACGTCTGTTACAAGTTTACACCATGAAGCCTGGGGGCAGACTCCACGGGCGCGTCGACACAGAAAATGTCGCTTAGCCACGCATCGCCGCCCGTGTGAGCGCACCCCGGGGCTTCACGTTTTCACTCTTCACCTGCACGAGCACCACCCGTGTTGTACAGCCTCATTTGTTAAACCAGGTCCACAAAAACCACAGTCTGATAACTAAACTCATAACTACAAAATACGCCGAGGATAGTGCTTTGATAAATCATCAATAAGCCAATAAGCCATAGCTCACATTGACCTACTTTAGTGAGTGATTACGTAATGCCGTAAACATAATATTTTTTTTTATTTTGAGGATGAAAGAGGTCCGTTAACAAGCGGATCAGAAAACAGTATTAACAAAATCTCAAGCGCCGAAGAAGTCAGAATATTGAGCACAAAGTGATTTAACTTTCATTATTTATAAATGGGGTAAAACCAAGTAAATACTTTTACAACCAGTTAAATGTACTAACGTTAAAAGCCACAGTGTATTTTTCGATGATTATTGAATATCGGTTCAGTAGTACTTAAGAGCTAAATATTTGCAGCACAGAGCAAACAATGAGGGTATATTTGGCATCATTTCAAAGGGGTGAGTTTCCTGTGCGCTAAGAGGAGCATTTCAAATTGTTAGCGCACCGCCCGCGGCTGTGCTGTCTGCTGTGAAAGCGCCAAGTTATTTGTTGAAAAATATTATTCCTTATTACTTTGATACCTTCAAGTGTGAACTCGTCAGATCACCGAAGCGTAAGTCATTCATACTCTTAAAAATAAAATAATAACAAATACTTTGAGCTTTGTTACGAAATGTTCAAAAGCAATGAATTGAAGCGTTGAACCCGGTTATAATGATCGTATTACATGATTTTCAGTTAAATTTTATACATACGTGTGTGTGTATATATTATCACTAACGGTGTTGTTTTATTAAAATATAAAATAAAATTAACGGATATAAAAGAATATTGCTGATTTAAGAAAAAAATAAACTCAATTCTTTTAGAGGTTCTTACGATTTGTCACAGACAGTTTAAAAGCTCTCAATGTCTCGGTTATAAATCTCTGTAATCTCCTAGTCTCAGTTTGATAATGCCTAAGTGAAAGGTTGGCAAAACCAGTCACCAATACAATTAAACATATGGAAAAATCACCAGAGTTTATTTATAATATTAAAATGGAATTTCACCAAGTACTCTCTGATATTTTGAATACTTGAATTATTTTTGTTTGTAAATACATTTTTCATTCTTTATACCAGTCATAAATACGCAATTTAAGTGATAATTGAAATTTTATTAATATTTATACACTTTTAAATTTTTCAACATCTACAACAAACAGATTGAAATCTACATCTTGTATAAATATAATAATTTAAAAAAATAGTATTACGATAAACATTTTTTTTATCTTGTTTAAATATATCATCAAAACAGATGCACTATTATTCATAGAAAAAAGTAAACAATGTATTTATTTATGCAAACGAGATTTCCGTAGGAGGCACTTGAATCCAAGAAGGAGTTGTTTGATTGCGCTTCACAATTAAACAAAATAGAAACTAGCAACTAGGGTGGTACGATTTTAGTGAATGAAACGTAGATTATTTGAAAGACTAAAAAAAAAAAAACACATTCAAAGGCTTACAAACGTGAAAAAAACCTACAAACAAATTTGAAGTCTACACGGCCGGGCTTCCTGTTATTGTTAATTTGGCGGATTAGTCGCTTGTTTCTGGGGAAGACTCATTTGGAGACGTTCATTCACAAGAACACAGCAGGTTTCTATGGGGTTTTTTTTATTTCAGATTTGGTATGGGCAGGCGCTAAGTCGCAAACATTAGGCTTAAGCCGAGGTAAGCCCGGCAAGAACGGAAGAGTGTGTTTTAAATGGACGCCATTTGTACAAAGGAAGAAGAGATAAATGAGTGTTTAAAAAAAATTCAAATCGCTGGAAATAATTGTTTTTTGTTTTGTTTTTGTAGTATTAAAGAATAGTGAGGGTTTCTTAAAGATGAGTGGGAGACATTTCGGTTAAGATGGCTGTGTGCGGAGTCTTATAATCACGGGTAAGTTATCATGTATTGGTAACCGAAGATAAATTCAACTTTTTATATATTTTATCTGCGCAATAAGACCTTAGCTGCTTTGATAGCCTTGTGAGAACTATATGCCGGTGCTTAGATACGAGTTGAGTCTAGGAGTTCGCAACTTTTAGTGCGTAAAAAGTCTGTAACAGATATAGTTGCTTTTCGAAAAGTTTCCTTTAATAAAAACCTAAATCTTTTCTAAAGTAAAGTCTTCAGCATTAAATTCAATTACTTTTTTTTAAGACTAAAATTTTTTTACAAACTAAAACTATTATTATATTATTGTTTTAGTTTAAATGATCAAATATGTGGTGTACTTCAACAAACTGAATATAACCGAGCTTAATCCATTCCGCCTAGAGTCTTTAATATATTTAATATTTTAACTTGTAAGTGTTAACTCTTAAAATAATGTAATAAATTAATGCATTCTATTTAATTAAACAAATCACCATACAATTACAATGCATCTTCGTAACTATCGAATATATTATCTGATTAGTTATAATGAAGCCTCCGTGGATATGTGATGTGGGTATGCTGAAAAAATTTGACAGGACAAGAGGCTTTATAAATTAAAACGTGTCTTCACACATTAGCAGACAATAAAAATATATCACCACTCGATTCCGAATGTGATCTCCAACAACTAAACCATTGTATTAATTATCATTGAGAAATGGATAAAATAATATCACTTATCAATAGAGCGTCTTTTGAAACGGCGAAGTATCAATACTTTTCCTTGTCAGATATCGTGAGATGTGTGGTATGTCAGATTTAGATATTTCTGTCTAAGGTGGCGTCTGTGGGTTATTGTAGAGAACAATGAGATGAGCTACAATGGAGAGTACAGATTTTGGACTGTGGAATTGTTAGCGAGAGATTCTGTTATTGTTGAAAGAGACATTAGACAGTTGACATGCGTCTTTTTGTAGTTGTAACTGTAGCGATGGGAGACTTATGGTTTTTGAAGTCAACAACTATAATTTAACAGTTTGGATTTCAGGATACAGTTTTGATTCGTACGTGTAAATGCTTTCTTGGTGTCGCAGCTTGTTTGGAAATTTTCCTAGAATATAAAAATGATGCTATAATTTTAAACTACTGTGAATAAAGTTTTGTGATTTACAAAATCTTTAGTAAGAAAAGGGGTGAAAAAAAAATTTAAATGAACAAAAACTTTTTTGGGCTAAGATACTAACCAAAAATTACATGAAATAACTATAGTTATATACAAAAGGTTTTGCATGTCTGCATTTTTTAAGTGTTATACTCATTTTATTATTTAATATTCCTATGGTGTGCGGTCCATGCAAACAGAATGACAGTAAATTGATTCACATAATGGGTGTCATAAATTAATTTAATTTCATAAGTTTACAAAATTAATAAAAATTTCTCACTGTAGCTTTTGAAAACATAAATTTGATTAAAATTAATTTTATACTTCTTTTCAATATTTATTTATTTTTTACGTGTATGAACTACACGCTACTGATACCTATCTATATTTATTAAGTTTTTTCTCTCTGATGTACTTGCACAAGAATGCCAAAGGGTAGCCTTATACCACATGAAGTAGTCGTAGATGATCCCCGAGTTTCAAACGAGGGCTTAACCGAGTTTAAGGGTGGTCTTGTGGTAGGGATAAGGGTGCGCGCCGGGAGGGTGGTCACACAAAGTGTTCAAAAGCACAAGTTGTAAATTAATCTGGATTAGATAATACTATTTTATAATTAAATAAAATATGCTTAGTTTGATTGAGCCGAATTGGTGGATTTTATACCCGCAGTTTATAAAAAGGAGAAGCGTGCCGTGAAAAAAATATTTGTAATATTATTTTACTAAGTTATGAAGTGTTGTGCGGTTGATAATAAAAAATTGTTTACTCTTAATTTAATTTAATTTTAATTTACACCATTATATACACAACACACTTGTGGTGCTATTTTTCAAAAACGTTACGTGATTTTCTAGGCATATTTAATATTTTAGGAATAAGAATATATACTATATTTTATTACCCTTACAAAGAATAACGAGTATTTTGTCTTATTCAATAATAAAACACTCACAAGCTTCTTAATAGTAAAATAAAACTGTTCAATCTGTATTTTTTATACATTGCGTGCCCTCGCTGCACGCTTTTTGCTATTTTTTTCACATTCATTACGTTATAGATTATTTTAGTATTTTTTTATATTAACACTTCAATTTATTTAATACCTTTGAATTTATATTTGTTTTGAAATCGAGAGACTCAAAATATATACATTAATGATTATGTTCTGTTTTCTTCTAATACTGACTCAGTAAATAAAACACTTTCGTTTATCATACACTACTGATAATATAATAAAATTAAAGAAAATAAGATATAAGTTGAGATTAAGATGTTTAAGTACGTTCAATATGGTTCATGGTTATATTAAAAAAATACTAGGCAGTGACAGATATTTCATTTCAAAAGTTGCGTTGGTTCCGCACTTGCATATAATTATTAAAATTTTCTTTTATAGTACCACCGTTGTTCAATTAGCAAGAACACCGGATTGTAATAGCTATAAAGGTGTGGGCTTGAATTTCAGCTTGTTTTTTAAACACGTTTAATATTTTTGATGCTCTTGGTAGATTTATATTTTGATATTTATGATATTAATACTTCTATATGTTTATTTATGAAGCAACTTGTTTCGCCAACACACTTGGTTTAAATTCTAACCGTCGATGCCAATCACGGTTGTTGGCGAAACCGGTCATTGTTTATTTTATTGATATTTGAATATTAACGGTTTAAAAATATGTGTTTGTTGCAAATAGAAAAACGAACCGAAACTTTAACAAATATTAATGTTATAAATATTGAAAAAAAACTCATTTTACAAAATGTATTCTGTCTGTGTTTTTACTTACGATAGTTTTAATATCGGAGATTTCCATTATGAAATAAAAATATTATTATTGTGGGCTTAATATAGTTATAAATAAATATAAGAGTATAATTAAAGAATGTAATTTTTAATAATGCTTATATATATTGGTGATATATTTTTATTTCAAATGTTGTTATGTAAGTATTTTGCAGGTGTCCAATTCTTTGTGGTTTAGATTTAAATAAAATAGTCAGATAATATAGTATTTAGTTTTTATTTAATGTTTAATAACAGCTAAATTTATCATCATTAATTTGTTTCTAAAAGCTTAACATATTTCATATTTACAAACAGGTTAACATAAATCACTATAATGGCAGTCGAGGAGGTTACGAGGACAATCTAATTATAACTAATTATTTTACAACACGTTAATATACAATGTTATGATAGTAATATAGGTTTTTAATATTATTTTACTTCAGGACATTTTTAAGTGCTGATGCAGCTACACGAACACTTTATTTACGCACATTTTCAGTTCAATCTATATTTTATTATTTATGATTTAGTTTTTAAAACAGCGTTTTTTTAAACTACTTATAATTTGGTTTGATCGATTATAGTCTTCATCGTAAAATGGTTGCAATAGTGAAGACTTTGTATAATAAACGGTATTCTAAGCTGATTTTTTTTAGTTTAAAAGACATCAAAGTCAAAACACAGAACCTTGTATATAAATAAGTTAAGTAAACATGAAATTTTGGGATAAATAATGATTCAAAGCAAACTGTTAAATATTTTAATGATAGATATCATTAATTAATTTTTTTTAAAGATAATGAGATCGGAAGCTAAACATATTTACCATTTCAACGGAATCGGCATGTTTTATCAATTAAATATTTAATGAAAGCTATTCAAGCATGGAAAGTTTGTGGTGAAGAACACCATAAGGGTTGAAAAATCCAATGTATTTTCGGTAGCTAAATTTAAGTAATTTGTGAAGATTGTTAAGAATTGAGCAATCTCAATAAGTATCCGGAAATGATATTTCGTATTATTATACAAACATATTCTAAATTTATTTTAATAAATACCTAACGAATAATTTATTTTCAATGATTAAATAGTGCCTAATGGTCCTCGTTTACCTAAATTTAAATATTATTAAAAACATTTATGATAGTATTCAATAGCATGCGGCCTATACAATAAAAAAAGCAATATACACTTAATAAAAACTTCAAACAAGTTGTCAAAGCCTAGAGCGTATTTTTTTAAAATTACTCGCGAAAGTTTTCAACTGACAAATAATATTTTGATAGCTTATTAAGGGAATTCACTGTTTTTTGCTTGTATGGACCGCCCGCCACTGATAGTTTTATACATTTATATAGGTTTTATTAAAAACACAATACACTGGGATTCACTTAAAGCACAGAGATGTAGTTATTTAGGGTTTTTTGTATATTATTTGCTTAACTAGATATCAGATTTATTGTTAAATATTGTTTGTTCTATAAAAAGCTTAAGTATAGCTAGGAAGGTATAAGTTAAATTAATTTTAACAACTTAACAAAAATATCACAAGCATATTTTTAAAAACTAACCTGAACATGTCTGCATTCAAATAAAAATCTTTTAATATATCGTGAAAATATCAGACGGTAACTCTTGCATCAGTAATAAGGTACAGTGCTTAAATATTAATTCAAACAAGTATAGGTAAAATTTATTAAGTAAAATGTATTTGGAAGCGACGGCGCCGCGTTTTCTCTGGGGCCAAAATAATATTTGGGAAGATGTTCAGCTTTGTGATTTTTTTTACGGAATAGAATATTTAAAAATATACAGCGATGTTATCAAGTCTGAAGAAATATTTTGATGATTATTCGAAATGTTCAAGTTAACTTCAGATGTACTGTTCTTATAAATCTGAGTTATTGGTCAAGTCGCTGACGCGGTGCAGCTCCGGGCTGGAGAGAGGAGGACCCCGCCGCCCCGCCTGAGAGGCCGCCAGCTGCTCGTAGTACCTCCCCACCAGGGCCTGATCTATCGCCAGGCCGGGGAAGACGCCCCAGTGGCTCAGCAGGGGGTACTGGAGGCTCTGCGGGGAGCCGCCCGCCGAATCGCCCGGGAACCTGGCCGGGGCGTCCTTGTCGGGGTGCTCCGGAGACTCCTTTTCTTCCTGATCGCTCGCCACCACGTCTATATCCTCGTCCGCGTTGTCTTCGTCGCCGCTGCTGTTGAAGTACGGCTTGGAAAACACTGTCTTTTTGAGTATTTTTTCTTCTTGCCTGAAGGAGCTCTCGTCCGGCGCCAGGAGCGACGCCACGTCGAACTGCCGCTTGCGCGCTATTCCCGGGAGCGGAGCGAACACCGCCGTCGGAGTGGGCGGCCAGAAGGAAGGCATCGAGGGCATCCCGGGAGGAGGGGACACCGGCAGCGGAGGAGGGCTGGGAGAGTCGTTTCCCTCGTCGTCCACCGCCAGCCCCATGTGCTTTCTGACCTTCCGCTGCGCCTTTCTTCTTCTGAAATCTCCTTTCCTGAAGTCGTCGACGTTTGCGGGGTGAATCGCCCAGTAGTGTCCCTTGCCGTTGGCGCTGCGGCCCGACTTGATGAAGCAGTCGTTGAGGGAGAGGTTGTGGCGGATCGAGTTCCTCCAGCCGGGCCCTCGCGTGCGGAAGTACGGGTAGTTGTCCAGGATGTGTTGGTAGATATCGGACAGGACGAGCTTGGTTTCCGGAGAGCTGAGAATCGCCATGGCTATGAGGCCGATGTAACTGTGCTGCGGCTTCGGCTCCTCGGGCTGCAGCACTCGGTGGTGGAAGAGCGACATGGAGAGAGCCAGCCGAGGACCGTACGGGCCGGGGTAGGCGGGGCAGAGCGGCACGGGCCCCGGGTAGTGATGCAGCTGGGAGAAACGCAATCGCTCCGCCATCGCGTAGTTGTACAGCTGCAGCCTGTACTGGTCCAGCGGGAGAAGGCCCGGCGGCATGACGGGGGGCGACGGTCCTCCTCCGGGGTTGCCGCCGGGGTTGGGCTTCGCGAGGGAAGCCAGCGGGTACGGAAGGATCGTGGTTCCCGGCCCCGCGGGGCTGTCGCCGTTACTGCACATGACGACGGCGAATGAGAGCGCGCACGGCCGATGAAGGCTTACAGAGTTCGTTTCACTTCACAACAGAGTGCACATCGCGAGTGGGGCGGCGGGGCGGCGGGGCGGCGGGGCGGAGGGGCGGCGGGGCGACCTCGGCGTGCGGGAGTTCGGAACCGAATGAGCCATAAATCATCCGCCGAGTCTTGGGCCGGGGCCGGAGCCGAGCGCCCCCTCCCCGGAGCGCGCAGTGCTGGCCGGGCCGTGCTTGGCGGCGCCGGGCGCAGATTCTGAGCACTTATTTGTGGAGAAATATTTGAAAAGCTTTGGTGGGCCGTACGGCGCGCGGCGGCAGCCAATGGCGACGCGGCTGTCTGTTGGCGCGGTGTTGGTATACATGTTTTTGTTTAGGGCGAGGGGCGGGGGCGGTGACGTCAGAGGGGGTCGCCGAGGAGAACTTCTCCGCCTGAGAAAGGTTTCTATTTTTGCGCACCGGCATGGCTTTGAAAGTTCGAGCACGCGCCGCGTTAAAGCCGGCTAAACCCGCAGCGACACAACTTGCGACCGATATGAAATCTTCCAATATCGTTCCCTTATCTTGGGTGTTTTTTTTTTGCTTAGCGCAAAAAGGAAGCTTTCGGTTAATTGCAAGCCTTATCTAATGGATTTTGCTAGTCAAAACAATTTCTGAACAAATAAACGTTTAATAATGCCAACGTGAAAGGTTGGCGAAATCGGTCACTAATAAAAATAATAATGTGGAAAATCACTCAAGTATTTTATTCAAAAATATTAAAATAAACGTATATAAAATGTATTAAAAAAATAATTAATGTGCTGTATTACTCGTTCTTTTTCGTCATATTTTTTTTGTAATTCTGTGACAATATTGTATCAAAATACATAGCATCAATAATATTAAAAAAATGTGCTTGACAGTATTATTTCAAATCGTTTATCTCTTATAGAAATCTAATAAAACCGTTGGTATTTGAAGTAGTAAGTATATTAAAAAATTACTCATGCTTTGTTTTGATTTATTATAAATATTATATGCACAGGTGGGGGCAGAATATGGAAAAATAATAATATAAAAATTTCTGGATACCTTTTTGTATATTTGAATATATCATAATTTTTATACGCTTCATTCAATAGCCGCACCGGTTCTCGTACAAATGTTGCAAATTACTTGCGATTCCTCCAAGAGCGGTCCACTAGATATCACAACACGCGGACTCGCGGCACGGGGAAATCCAGCCAGAGAGAGATGCACGGAAAAAACGGCGCAGCGGCGCGTGCGAGGGAGCGAGACGCCTGCGCGGGCGGAGCGCCTCCGGTCGCGCGCGAATCGTGATTTCTCTGCGGAGGGTTGTTCGAAATTTGATTTGAAATATTTCTAATAACGAAAATTTGTCTTCAATGTTCCATATTCAAATACAGCCGAAAATAAGTACGTTTTTTACAAAACTTTATAAAAATTGTGAAGATAGATAGTATGTTTTATTTTTTTATAAATATAATTTAAATCGTATAATTTTATAAATATATTTATATAAGTGTCTTTTAAAAGGTGTATTTATTGCATTAATTAATGGTAGAAGGAAATAATGTGTGATGAGTAGATACTCGTATTAATTTTTTTTTTTTTTTTAATTATAGATCGTATAAATAATCATATATTTTTCTGCTATTATTTTTTTAGTTCCCAAAATTACAACATATAATATTATTTAAACACTTTAAAAACGGAGTATTTTATTGAATACCTCCGCTCCGGGGTTTCGTGCACATACACCAAAACAAGCTACACAAAGAAAGACAAAGCGAGCGTGAAATGACACCAAAACTGCATTCGGCCCCCGTGCGCCAGAGCGGGACAGCCCTAGTATCGCTGAACACTCACAGTAAGTGTAAAGAACTGAGCCCGCCGAGAGGGACGGCGATACGCGGCGCGCGCGGGCGAGAGCGAGAGGCAGCTACGCTTTGGAGAAGGTTTCGCGTGACGCCCCTTATTCGCCATCTTTCTTCTACGGAGCAGCCGTCTCGGGCGACGCGCTGGCGGGTTGTTTTCTTTTTGAGATTCACTCTGAGGGGGTGGATTTCGGCTCAGTATCGCTGCCTCTAGAGCCTCTCAGATTTATGGATCAGCAAATAAACATGATTGATTTTTATCCTCTCTAGTTTGGTAGTCAAGCAATATAAAAATAATGTAGTACTTTATTTCTGATGATCGCGATCGGCTACGATGTTCTGCAGAAAATTAGAAGCTTAAGTCTATTCTTGTAGTATTTTTGACTTGTCGCTTTGTCTCAACAAGTCTTTGAAAACTATGTTTAATTATACAGCCAATTTTAATGTTCAGCGTCAAACCTATAATAACTAAAATAAGCAATGTTTAGCGATCCTTTTTTTAGCAATTTTAAATACTTTAAGAGTGTTTTGTAACTAAGTGGGTGTACAGTAAGTAGCATTTTAAATTAATCTGAGTTTTGAATACTTACTATATCATTAACCATATTTTGGTTCAGTATGATTGCTTGCCAAGCAAGAGATTCGGAGTACAAACCCGGGTTGGGATTGTTTTCAAATATGACAAATACCTTTAAGACATAAAAACTCATATCATAATAAACAATAATGGTACTGCCTTGATTGCTATGCATATATACTTTTTTCCATGATGTTTCCTCCTCATTAAGTAAGCATAAAGATTCTCTTCATACACTTCTATTGAATATAAATATATTTTTGTCGATACATTGGAACTAATTTCTGCAATTCTCGTTTAGACCTAGAGCAAATAGCATTCGACTGAATTGTCATTTTGTTTCGACGTGAAGCCTTCGCCCCCATAGCGGTTCTTTTATATTTGCATTATATGGGGAGGGACCGTTTAGCGTCCTCCGCCCTTAACATTTGTACACAGCGTTTGTTATTTCAATCAATTCATTCATCGTTCAGAAATAAAAATATCAAATTCAGTTTCCACAGTTAGCGGCAGAGGTTATCAAGTTAATAGTGATTCATATAATTTGGACATGAACATGCATTTATATATCTATTTATAAAAAAGAAAATGCTTGAAAATATTATGAACTAACTCCATGGCATTTATTTAAAATATTTTCTTTTGCCTAAAATATTTATATTGTAAATACAAACATCAGAAATTTTTATATCTTTGTAAATCTGGATTCAGAAATAAAAATTGTAGCACCGGGGGTTGAACCCAGAATCTTTATTGTCGGCAAGCAAGCGTGCTCACCACTGAAGCACGAAGTGGTATGTACTTGGCAGTGCGCTGGACCATTGGTATATCATTTGATGAGAATTTGAAAATGAGAATTTTCTGTAAGGATTATATATATATGTGTATTAAATTTAACTTCTCTGGATCACGAAGGGTTGGAACCATTTGCAATTGAAGTTTCGGGGGTTGGGCTTTCACGTTTACCGACAACAAAGCAAGTTTGCTTTCAGCTATATAATTTATATTGTTTATTTAATATTTCAACGGTGACAGTTTATATGAAACTTATTTATTTGGTCTTCTATTATTTGGTTGTAGATGTGAAGCAATAAAAAACTACCAACAGAATAAACTATAAAAAAGCCCAGCATACGTAATATATTTTCAATATTTTAAAAACAGATTTTCTATGAGAAATTAATATCACAATTTTCTGAATAGAGCCACATTTTATTATTGAAAAATCTTATTGACTGTCTTTAACAATAAAATAAAACCAAATGGTTTTGGAGACTACGTTGATCAACGTTAATCAACGTAGTCTCCAAAACCATTTGGTTTTATTTTATTGTAATAAAATGGAGTATTACAAAATAAATACCAGTTCCATTAATGACTGTCTTTAAATTATAAAAAGTAAATATAACAATAATTATACCATTAAAATCATAATTCTGTATATGGAATTTTAAAATAGAGTATTTTTCACCGATTACGAATAATTAAGTAAGAATGTAAGTGTTTCGGCTAAATTAAACACAAGACTTTTTTTCTAAGAGTTGGGTAAGTTTCCAGAATATTCTGCTATGATGTTCGTAGATTCTGGTTTGAAAATATTTTTCACAACAAAGATCGCCCGAAGCTCCCCGCCGCCGTTTCCTTTGAATAAATAATTAAGGGGAACTAAGGGGTGTTTCAAACCAAATTTACTTATATTTTTTATATCATACAATGAAGAATAAATTTATCACGAAGAATACAGTATAGCTGGCCTTAAATAATGTTAATATGGCAATTTAAGTTGTATAAAGCAATTCAAACTAAATCGGTGTGAAAGAAACATGTGTATGTATATATATTATTTCAAAAAGTTATTGACAAAATAATTTTATAAATAATTAATAGAGATGTTCAAATTCATACTAAATTTCACTGATAATTAAGCAGTAAAAATAACACCCAGCTTATGATTATTGCACAAACGTAATGTTATAAATCTTATTATATAAAGCTTATATCCCAAAACATAATAAAAAATGCTTCAAAACGATGCGAAAGAATTGAAGTTAGCCTCAAAGGATGATGTGTATAGTACTCTTAAAATTTAAAAAATAAAGTATGAGACTTTTTTAAGTATCGTAACTTACTTAGAAAGTTTAATTACTATGCAAATAAAACTAATATTTAAAGAAAAAATAAAATAATATAAAACAGTTTTTATAAATATTTTTGATACATTTATCCCCAGTTTCCTCTCGCCGCGGCCTCCCCAGCGAGTACTTTGATGTTTAAAAACAATGCACCTAATAATCCCTAAAGGAAGACTCATTATATTTTACGAGAAAATTTGTTGGACAGCAGCAAAGAAAACTCAGACTCAAGAGGCTTTTGAAGTTAATGAAAAATATTTTCCAAAGCATTTTAGAAAAAAATATGAATTTATTAAGGGTGCCTTTTATGTTGAAGGAAAAAAATAAGAAAATTTGCTTTTTAATAAATACATTCTAGTAAAATAAACATATAATAAATGCAATAAATTTTACATATCTTATAAATGTATACGATACTCAAAAAGCACACATCTTTAGAATTTTCTTAAGTTTTAGCGTGCATTGATATTGAAAATATTGAGTTTATTCTGTAATGCTCCAACGTTTCGGTCACAAAAACCTGCTCTATAGAGGATTTGCTCGTAAGATATTACGTTCCTTTGAAGATTGAGACCATTTTTACATTTCATACAATCGAAATGATATAAAGAGACCGGAATCCATCGTTCAGCAAACAAGCATGTTAACACGACGAGAGGCCTTAATGCTGAAATGTTTTTTTTAAAGAACATACTAGTTGACGCTTGATACGAGTATTATAAGAAAGGAGTATTACCGTGATATTAGTATCTAATGGTTTATAAAAAGCTGATGTATGTTTATAATCGCGATTTCACATTTTATTTATCATTATTCGCAGTACATTAAATATTTTATTTTAGCATGAAGTGCGCTCTGAAAAAAAAACCCGTATTGATGAGAAAAAGCACTGTGCAGGACTGAGTGGCGGTCCTCGCTGGGCCGGAAGCCCGCCTCGGAGTTTAATTACATCCGCGGGGGCGGAGCACCACCACCTTCAGGGACGAACTGGGCTCTAAAGTTTATATACCAACTCTTATTTAATGGCCAATGTTTCTGAAGGTCACAAAAATCACCTTTCTTTGTAAATTTAGTAAGAAATTATTCGTGAAGTGTTTTTTTTTTTTTTTAAATAAATTATGTTGGTTTCTACAAAATAGCCTGGCCTTATTCTAGAATTTAAAGGTCACTCTATAATATTAAATTAATATCAAAAAAGCATATTTATGGGTTTGGGAAATAGATCGTTTGAACGATTTTTTTTATAGAGTATGATACACAAGAATTATGAGAAATAGCTTAGATTTCCTGTGTTAAAAAAAAAAGTATAAAATGCTTATATCCTGAGTGTGTTAAGGAAAAATAATTTGAGAGTAAACACACATTACAAAATGCAAAATAGGAGGGTGCTTTTTTAAGGTTTACGTTTTTGGCCAGTTACCATTCAGTTGTCAATTCGTGTGCAAAGGGCTTAATTTAAAAAGTACATTTTTTTAAAATAGTTAGGAGTTGTAAGCTCGTGATTTTTATTCGAAGGATGCCTCCGACTCTGTCCGCCGCCGCGCATTCAAGCAGGCACCGTGGCACAGGTAGTTAGTCACCACCCCCGGGGTGGAGGGGGTGGTTTAGGGGGTGTATCATGGCGGCGGCACATGCACGAGCTGCAGTGCTGGTACGCGAGGCTGAAACGCTGGAGAGTAATTTCTCCTGAACATAAAAAATATTTTTTTTTAAATGGAATTATTAAAAATAAAAATATACTCAAAACAATATTTTTATTCATTGAACACATGTTCTATTTAATACAAGTACTAATATTTGTATTAAAAAAATTGTACTTTTATGAAAAGTATATTTTAATTTGGCTTAAAATAAAAATGGTTTTCTCGCGTTATTTTTTGTTTCTATGGGCATTTGTTCTTCTAAACATAACTATATTTATAACAGACTGCTTGAATTTATAAAACCACATATTTGAACAGTAAAATATAACTAAAAAAATCTGGGATATTGCATTATTTTTGTTTGTGAGCGTTTTTGCATTTTAAAGGCTTTAACAGACATGAAATACAAAAGCGCTCATTAATTAAATGGGTCGACGAAACCTTCTAGCATTCACATTTATTCAAATTAAAATAAAACATTGATTGATAATCTACTTTTTAGAAAATTATTTTACTATAAAAACATACACAATTTTTGAGAGTTCAAAAAATGTTTAAAGGTTTCATTTATGTTAATTATAAAAAAATGTCGATTTAATTAAATGACTAAATCTATGACTTAGCTAGTAAATTCACGTTTATTTTTACTGATTAATCAAAATAATATGATTTACCAGTCCTATTTATTTGTTAGAGGTATACTGAAAAAGAAAGGAAGTGATTATTTATAAGAAGTTGAAACTGCAATCAGGTTGTACATCTTTGAAATAAATCTTTTTGGATTTTTATAACAAAGTTTTGTAAATATTTTAATTGTCATGATCGGCTTATAACTGTGCTAAACTGTATGACATGATAAGCTACAAGATGGGTTAAGGATAACAATACCTTAAGATTCATGAAGTGAATATTTCATTAGCAAGGACTTACTATAATCAAACAATTATGGCGGATGTTGAGTGAAATTTAAACTTTCATTAATAGTAATCAGATGTTTTGAAATAACTTACACGGGTTTCGCTCTGTAAGCAATTTGTAGCAACCAGTTTCAGCTGACGCGACGGTACATCTCTCTGGTTATTATATCGCCAGGATAAGCGCAATTCACCCTCGGCTTCCGCACCCCTCCATCCTTCCACCCCAACATGGCGGCAGATCAGTGCTTCACACACACCCCCGGTGGCTTAAACCCCAATCCAACCTCGAGAATTAAGTTTATAGTTGCTTCTTATTCTCTATTGTACAAATGAACCTTTCAAGTCTTTGATACAGTACAAAGATGTCATTGGAGAGAGTCACTTGAGGAAGTTTTAAAATTAAAGTTTAAATTTAGGATAGATGTACAATTTTTTAGTATGAAAAAAGTGTGCAATATGATTTTTAAACATAAAAAAACTAATAAGTAAAAAATTGATGACGAGTATTAATTTTAACACTTTTGCACAATTTTAGCACAAATTTGGAAAACTACATATAAATTTTCATCAAAAATATAATTTTTCCTATAATTTGACCGTGCTTATTGTTTGTAAAACGAGCTTTTGAATGCAGGTATACGCATACCTACTATTTCAATCTACCCTTAGATATTATGGGGGAGTAAATTCATATCAGCCCCCGCCCTGGGGTGGTATCGTTAGCCTTTTTCTTCTACGTGATCAGATTTGTTGATATATCCAGGAAAAGGTATTTCGTGAAAAATCTCGCTAGATTTTCTATTAAATGGATACAAATAAGATTTCAGTCTAGGAAAGAAAAAATATTTTCCCGGATATATTTTATTGAAAATAATTTTTATAACATTTGTGCGCACATTCTTATTATAAAAACTATATTATGTACATGTTATTCTTAAGAACCCAGAAGCCGTAAATAATGTTTGCAAAATTAAAAAAAACTAATTGTTGCACCTGGATTCGATCCTAGAATTCTACGGGATCTAAGCAATTGTGCTAATCACAGAACGACGAGGCGATTATAGGTATTCTAATTTATTTTTCATATATATATATATTTAAAAAATGTCCATTATGTAAGGCCTGGTTACATACAACCGTCTTTGTGACGTGCCAAGAAAAGAAGAACTCACCACTGGTTGTCATCGTCCTATTACACCGACATAAAGATATATCTTTTGAAATGTTCAAGACGTAAATTGGCACATCCATTTAGGTCGTTTGACACATTTATATCTATCGATTAAGTGGGACATTCATGAAATTAGAGCCTAATAAATGGCCTTTGTGATTTTGGAAAAAAACCCGAGCTGAAATTTGTTTATCTTGGATATATTGTTCAGGCTTTCTAGATGAATAGAAGGGAAAATCAACACCTCCGGGTATGCAATGAATTTTATTGAAGTATCGTATGTCGGGTGCTAGTATTGTTCAAAGTGTGTCTTCTTTATTCATTTTTTTTGTTGTTGTATCGATTGGGCAATAAATTGTAAGTAGCACGCAGTAGTTAATTTTTCAACTAATCGACGTACTTGAAATTTGGTTATTTTTGTAGAATTGATTACCTATTGTTTCATCTGATTAGCCAATTAAACCTTTTATAAATATCTATTTATAAATAAAAATTATTTTCTTATTATTATTTCATGAACTAAGAATATGGAATTCACACGAAGAAATTATTTATAAATGTTTATCTTAAATGTCTGATCTCTACGTCTACCCTTACCATTTAAAACCCTTTTCACCATGTATAAGCTTTAATTCTCCATAAGTGATGAAGCTATGATTTGACAGACACTCAAAGATAAGTGTAACACCAGTAGGCGAGAGAGAAAAAAAAACAAAGAGCCTTGAAAACACGCGAACCCGTTATGTGGTTTTTGCGAGCAAATCGAACTTCATTGTTTTTGTTATATTAAACAAGTGCTTTTACAGGTTTTCAGGCATATTTCTCAAATATTGCAAGCCTAAGCTTGTAAATAAATAGAGCTTACCTGGACTTATTAAAAACGTACAAGGGGGCCCCATGAAAGAGCGCTTAGCTTCATAGATTTATAAATGTAGTTCTTTGAGTGTGTCGTATATTGAAAGGCACAATTCACGGAAACCACGTGAGTTGAGAATGGCTAACCAGGCATGGGCGATAAGGCGATTTGAGATGTCTCAAATAGGATTACCTCCATGTAAGTGGGGGATTATCAATTTCAAAACAATAGGGGTTTAGACTGCTGGGGGTGTTGGCTACCTGAAACTGTTTCCGCTCTGAAAATTTTGAATACTTGAGCAGGATCGGACTTAACTAAAGGAATTCCACCGATTACTTTCTGTCAAAAATATTGATTACTTAAATATTTTTTAGCCAATCGGGAACCAAATAATTTAATATCGCCTCGTGGCCAAGAAGCCATTCCTGGCCACGAGGCACGTCTTCTAGATGACTTATGATTCGAATACGGGAGGGGGATTATATTTGTTTGGTTTTTGATTATGTCAATCACATAGAACTCGAAATTAGTACCGAATTACGAATAAGTACCGAATAACCTAACAAAATATGGTCGGAATAGTGTTTGAAGACATTAATTGAAAAATTCAGGGATACTGGATTTGTTGGAGACGTTAAACACACTGGTCGTCCAAAATCAAGCCGTTTAAATGTCAAGCAGTGCGTAAGAGTGTCGGTGACAATCCAGGAACCTCAATTCGGCGTCGTGGACAAGAATTGCTAATTTCAACAAGCTCTCTATAGCGTATACTAACTAAAAATCTGTGTCTCCATGCTTACAAAATTCAATTAACACAAAAACTGAAGCTTAATGACCATGCACTGTGAAAAGAGTTCGTTGAATGGATTATTGAACATCGAAGTTAAAACACTATTCCGACCATATTTTGTATGAAATTTTCGAACTGCCAAGCTTTCATTATTTTTGAAATATTGTTCAATAATGAAGACACGTTGTTATATCGTGTAACTCTCCATTTTTACAAACCCTAAATTGTCAGCTGTCAAATTGTTTTTTTTAAGTGTTCCCAAATCTTGCGTTATTTTTGGGACACCTATATAATTTATATATATTTATATATTAGTTCAGCAGGCAGGCTTCGCTCCGGGCCTGTTGTTCATGCAAAGAAACATCAAATATTTTCAAAAGCAGCCGTGAAAGGCAGGAGTGACGAGCCCCACAATGGCTCGGCAGAACATTAAGTGCGAGAAATTCGCAGCTCCCTTTGTGTCCGGACACGCATTTTTTCCTCGGTAATTGAAGATTAAATAAATAGGCAATTCTGATAAACGGCCGGGTTCTTCCCTGCCCGAGTGGGTGTGCTCGGCGCTCTGGGACTCTCCCACTTTGTTATTATTTCCCTAACAATGTGTGAAATTCAAATAATCACTGCTTACTTTGGATCGCGCGTTTTTTTCCCTTCCCCGTATTATTTCCTGAAGTGTGTGCCCTCGACGCCTGAACAAATGGTGGCTTATATTTATTTTGTGTAAATAAGATATCCTTTATAATGCGTTGAATGCAATGGTTTTCTTTTATAAATACGGAATCCGATAGATTTATTCATATTGTGCAGGACACAAAAGTTGCCCAATTTGCTCTCAATAAATATATAGTTAATAATGAACTGATTTTTTTTAAAATCTTAAGTCCATTAGCGGGGGACATAATGGTGCAGATAATTTTAAGAGAAATTTGGTGAGGGGTGCAGGCGGACGAGGCAATTACGTCCGTATTTATCTTTTATAGTCTCTGAAACTTGCCTCAACTTGTGAAATCAATTTTTTTTAGAGATCATATTTAACTATCGACTAAGTCTGATGAAGAAATTAAAAGGCAGTAGAGCACATTTAAATATATATTAATTAATTTTCAAGATATTTGGCAAAATTTTATTATGAATATATTTGATCCAATATATTTTAGGATAAAAGTGGACCAGTAAAATCTGAGATGCATTTTGCAAGTATCAGATTCGACTCCTCCTTTGCGTGCGCCTTGACTGAGAAAAAATCTAGATAAATTTATATTTTACTTTGTCAAGGAAACAGTTTAAGGTATCCTTGTGAATGAATAACGCACGAAGATTAGAATTTTTAAATTTATGTAAGCATGTTTATGTATTATGACTTTTAAAAACAACATAAAAAAACACAAATATGTGAGAGATGCTGAAAAAATATTTTCATACAACTATATACTATGGTTGCATTCAAACCGAATAAGAAAACTATATAGTTTGATTTTTATTTTAATTTAAGATTTAGACGTCATATTATCAATATTTAAATAGATATTTGAAAATCGTGTATTACTCAAAGCTTTGTATATGTTTGTTTGATTTGATTACACTTTCTGAGTTTTGTTGTTGAAAAAGTAGCATTATTACAATGTCAACATTTTTTCCGATAGTCCTAAATTTTTTAAGTCTGTTTTTATACTTTTTAATATTCATCATAAAAACTTATTTAAGACACAATAAAATACTATGTCTATTATGATGCGTTACGGGTTTTTTTATATTATTACTTATATTGGTTGGCCTGGGAACATTGGTTCATATGTAGAGTATGATTGTTAAAAATTCACGATTAATGGATGTGATTCGTTAGTACAAGGGTCAGTACACCGGCCATGTAAGCCAGGGGATGTGGGTTCAAATCCCACACAATAATAATAACAAATATTTTTCTGAGAAAATACAATAAAATAGATTTATTAAATAAATAATTGAATTGAAAATGAGGCATTGACCGCAGTTGCTCCGCGCGCGTCAAGTGCCCGAAGTCCACCTTTGTTGCAGGACACGTGGTCAGCCGGGAGCCTCTCCTGTTACAACACTGACCCCTTCTATGACATCAAACACTAAGCGAGTGCCACTTCCACCCCTACCTATCGGATGTTATCGAATTACACCCACTGGCCAAGTGCTCGGCAAATAAATCTGCCAATAGTCGAGAGTTTATGTTGTGGTGGTGTAACAAAAGGAAAAGCCTGCCTTTTTATCTACTACTACCCCACACACACACACACACACACACATATATATATATATATATATATATATATATATATATATATATATATATATATATATATATATATATATATATATATAGTATTGTAATGTATTAAGTTACTATCAAGTCTACAAAGTTATGATAATTCCAATTCAAGGTTCCTAGAAAAATCAGTCAAAAACCAGAGTGTTGTTTTGTGGTAGAGATCGCCACCATAAATGAAGTGTTTTGTAATGAATACTGGTTAGTAAAAGTAAATATAATTTTTTTTCTTAAGAGCCTCTCCTCACTGGATATTGGTGGCCATTTCACTGAACACATATTTAATAGATTGATAATGATTAAGAACATTTTTTTAAATATTGAAAATTGATTAAAGAAACTCTTAGAAAAATATATCAACGTGATTTGTGCGGGATTCGAACCCACATCCCCTCGCTTACATGGCAGGTGCATTACCAACTATGCTAACCAATCACTAGTACTAGACAAGAATTTTTAATAATCATATCCTATAAATGAAACAATGTTCTTATTATGCCTAATTAAATATTGTGTGACTTGCAATACTAGACTTTTAACACAAAGTACTGAGTGAAGCATTTTAAATCCAATCTGGATATTAGTCTATTTAATTATGTCAATACACGTACTTGTTAAATTTAATTATTGGTTTTTGTGAAGACCATCTCACAGGAAGTACGATTTTACCTATACAGGTTTAATTGATTGATAATGATTAAGAACATTTTTTTTTAAATATTGAAAATTGATTAAAGAAACTCTTAGAAAAATATATCAACGTGATTTGTGCGGGATTCGAACCCACATCCCCTCGCTTACATGGCAGGTGCATTACCAACTATGCTAACCAATCACTAGTACTAGACAAGAATTTTTAATAATCATATCCTATAAATGAAACAATGTTCTTATTATGCCTAATTAAATATTGTGTGACTTGCAATACTAGACTTTTAACACAAAGTACTGAGTGAAGCATTTTAAATCCAATCTGGATATTAGTCTATTTAATTATGTCAATACACGTACTTGTTAAATTTAATTATTGGTTTTTGTGAAGACCATCTCACAGGAAGTACGATTTTACCTATACAGGTTTAATTGATTGATAATGATTAAGAACATTTTTTTTTAAATATTGAAAATTGATTAAAGAAACTCTTAGAAAAATATATCAACGTGATTTGTGCGGGATTCGAACCCACATCCCCTCGCTTACATGGCAGGTGCATTACCAACTATGCTAACCAATCACTAGTACTAGACAAGAATTTTTAATAATCATATCCTATAAATGAAACAATGTTCTTATTATGCCTAATTAAATATTGTGTGACTTGCAATACTAGACTTTTAACACAAAGTACTGAGTGAAGCATTTTAAATCCAATCTGGATATTAGTCTATTTAATTATGTCAATACACGTACTTGTTAAATTTAATTATTGGTTTTTGTGAAGACCATCTCACAGGAAGTACGATTTTACCTATACAGGTTTAATTGATTGATAATGATTAAGAACATTTTTTTAAATATTGAAAATTGATTAAAGAAACTCTTAGAAAAATATATCAACGTGATTTGTGCGGGATTCGAACCCACATCCCCTCGCTTACATGGCAGGTGCATTACCAACTATGCTAACCAATCACTAGTACTAGACAAGAATTTTTAATAATCATATCCTATAAATGAAACAATGTTCTTATTATGCCTAATTAAATATTGTGTGACTTGCAATACTAGACTTTTAACACAAAGTACTGAGTGAAGCATTTTAAATCCAATCTGGATATTAGTCTATTTAATTATGTCAATACACGTACTTGTTAAATTTAATTATTGGTTTTTGTGAAGACCATCTCACAGGAAGTACGATTTTACCTATACAGGTTTAATTGATTGATAATGATTAAGAACATTTTTTTAAATATTGAAAATTGATTAAAGAAACTCTTAGAAAAATATATCAACGTGATTTGTGCGGGATTCGAACCCACATCCCCTCGCTTACATGGCAGGTGCATTACCAACTATGCTAACCAATCACTAGTACTAGACAAGAATTTTTAATAATCATATCCTATAAATGAAACAATGTTCTTATTATGCCTAATTAAATATTGTGTGACTTGCAATACTAGACTTTTAACACAAAGTACTGAGTGAAGCATTTTAAATCCAATCTGGATATTAGTCTATTTAATTATGTCAATACACGTACTTGTTAAATTTAATTATTGGTTTTTGTGAAGACCATCTCACAGGAAGTACGATTTTACCTATACAGGTTTAATTGATTGATAATGATTAAGAACATTTTTTTAAATATTGAAAATTGATTAAAGAAACTCTTAGAAAAATATATCAACGTGATTTGTGCGGGATTCGAACCCACATCCCCTCGCTTACATGGCAGGTGCATTACCAACTATGCTAACCAATCACTAGTACTAGGCAATAATTTTTAACATATCCTATAAATGAAACAACGTACTTATTATGCCAATTAAATATTTAAAAAAAGTACTTAATCATTATCAGTTAATAAGTTGGTTTAAATATAAAAAAATAAATTTTCTATTGATAAATAAGTATTTTGACAGCTATGCAACTGGACTCGTAGCTTTGCCGCCCGCGTGGGCCGCACGCCACTGCTAATCATGTAGTTACAGATAAATAAATAATCGAATCCCCGCCGCAGTGCTGAACTCCCGAATGCGCTCATTCAATCGCAGACTAATCGTCCGAAAATAAACGAGTCCCGCCACGGATCCCGCCGCGCAAACAGGCCGAGCGGCCGCGCTAATTGGCGGCCGATATATTTATTTATTTGCCGGACGCCGCTGCGGACTGTTCAAAACACGGCGCCTGTAATTATCGCGGGGGTGGCCGCGAGGGGCGGGCCCGAGGAGAATAAAATATATGCAAATTCGTCTAATTGCCCCTGGCTGGCGTGGCGCGGTCGGTATTTTGAACGGCTCTGTGCGCAACCCTCCACCAACCCCCTGCCACCCTCTGCCACCCTCTCCACCCCCTGCCACCTTCCGCCAACCCCCGCCACCCTTCAGGGCTGGCCGCTTCTGGGTTGCGTTCTTAGCTCAAAATTGGTATCAATATTTTCATTTTTATATACAGTAATACCCCGCTTACCGCGTGGGATACGTTCCAGTTAAAAATCGCGTTAAGTGAAATTCGCGTATATCGGAGTTTACGATTAAACAAACATACATAGTCAAAACATAATACAAAAACACTACGAACACTTTGTGCAGTATTACATGTTATTTTTACTGAAAAATACATCTATTGTCTTTTGGGTAGCGTTTCTTTTACGTTCTTGTAAAATACGTTCATAACACCCAAAGCTGTTTTTAATTGTTAAGAGAAGTCAATGACTACATTATGTTCATACACATTCTTAAAATAAGAAATTCGCGTAATGCGAGGCATTTTAACGCGAAATTTGAAATTCGCGTTATAGTGAAACCGCGCATAACGGGGTCGCGTAAAGCGGGGTATTTCTGTATTGATATTATTAATTGTATCATTCACAATATACCGGTTCAATTTCAATTACAGTATATTTAAGCAACTGTTCATATTCGATATAAAGAAGCTACTGAATAGCGAAAGCGCTTAGAAACAAAAATTATTGTAATCAGTTAAAGCGTAGCAACAAATTGACGTCTCGTTCAATAGATTGAGCAATGGTGTAGCCATATACCAGTGAATCTCACAAATACTACTGGTTATGACTACACCATTGTTTAATTAGTTGATACGTGTGTAGAGCGCTTAATTCAAGTCTTTTTACATGCCCTACTTGTCAATGGCACGATTGCTTGAGATTTGTCGTTCGCAAGTCTGTACTAGACGGCGTAAATTTATATTTTACAAGTACTCATCAGTTTCCTAGAACCCGCACTTATGGCTGTTGAAAATCCTGCCGTACAAAATTGTATTTATGAGTTAAAATGTACCTGAAAGTTTTTCGTTTTGTACTAATTCAATCTTTATTACAAACGCTCTATTTATACTTACATTAAAAAGCACAAACTTGTTGCAAAAATCAAAATTCAGGAATGATATTTTACTTTGAGTGAAATTTAACGATTTATGCAATGACCGGATTCAATTTTTTTTTACATAACGCACGCGTGATTATAACAAGATGTCCGATTATGCATCCACAATAGACTTGCTTTTGATACTCAATAAACGAAATAATCGCCTCTGTCGGCTCCCTAACACCAGCAAGCGGCAACATATTTTTCAAACGTCACAATCCCGAGCGCCGAGAAATTCATTTCCCTTAATTCGGACCGCCACTCTGCGGATGCGTGGCGCATGCTAATGTGATCCCTCTCCCCAGGGTCTCAAGGACCAAAGTGCCGCAAGCAACAGATGGAGAGTGGGGACTTAAGACGTTTCTGCAACGCAGCCAACTTTGCAACAGTTTTGAATATTTAACAAATATTTACCGAGGTAAAGCGCCGTTCATCGCGGTGACCACGGCGCATTTACTTTTGTATTGTATTTAATTATTTTTAATTTCTTATGTATCGTTCATTAAAAAAAAAACACACACACACACACACCAATACCAGCACTGTAATAGTATGAGTGAAACGAAAATGTTGATAAGTTTTTAAGAGAAGAGGAGTTGTTTAAAACATTTTCTATATAGGCTATTTTTATAATACTACTGTTACATACTACGTACAAAATAAATAATTACGATGATATCAATTATATAACCAATATGCATATTAGTTCATACATAGAAGATGATTTAAATAATCATTAAGCCTAATCATATTAGTAATAATATAATAAACCCATAATGGGTAATAAATACGCATCTGATTGACGTTAATAAAAAAATAGACATATGTATATAATGGTGCGCGTCTTGGCTAAATTAATAGATTTTAAAAATAATATCCAGATGGGACTAAAATCGCTTCACTTGTTACTTTGTTCAAAAAAGTCCAGTGCTTGCAAATCACTAAATATTGGTTGGCCTGGGCACATTGTTTCATATGTAGAGTATGATTGTTAAAAATTCTCGATAAACGGAAGTGATTCGTTAGTACAAGGGTTAGTACACCGAGTTTCTTTAAATCATCTTCTATGTGTGAACTAATAAGCCTAATCATATAAGTAATAATATAACAAACCCGTAATGGGTAATAAATACGCATCTGATTGACGTTAATCAAAAAATAGACATAATTATATAACCCATAAAAAATGCGAGTGAAGCTGTTTTTTTAAAACAAGTGCCAAAGAATATGAAGCACATATGTTTTTATTATAATTAAAAATGTACCTAATTCGATCAAATAATTTGTACAATCTCCATGGTCTTCCTACGTTTCATATTATGCAAATATGAGACTCGGTAAGTTAGATATAAAAAGATTACAACAAACTCTAAAGTGTTGTCATTTTTGAGGCAAAGAATTGCCAAGCATTTTATCGCAGGCGCGGCCGGCAGTAATCGACTTTGCGAGAGAAAGTTATTTCTACTTTACGGAATCCCATAACAATAAATTTCAATGAATTAAACTGCTATTGCTGCTGAATATTTCTGATATCTTCATGTATATACTGTAAGCATATGCTATTATATATATATGTATATTTTTATGCACCCTTTTAGCCAGTACTCGTTTGTCCATGCAGCGCAGATGTTCAGCTTACACAATCTGCCAATTTTCATTGACACAAATCACAGAGCTCAGCGTTATAATATATCATTTTAAAAATGACCGTCAAAATAGGTATGCATCATAAAATACGGATCAAGATTTACGCACATGTTTATTTTTTATTGCGCAACGCTTTATGTTTGTAACAATAATTGAAATGCACATCCAGAGTAATATGATGAATTTAAACACTGCGTGCTGGCTCGGCTGCCTGGAAACTCGGAGTGCGGCGACAGTGCAGCCGCTAATGTATTCCGCCGGCGTAGTTTGGCCTGTCACTATCTAAACAATTCTTGTTTGTCATGTTGTTAATTCGAATACAAAATAAACCAATTACTGTTGCCATGGGAACGCGCCGCTTTGCTTGACGTCATCGCCCGCCCGGCGCGATGCTATCGCGCTTTTACACGGGAACACTTTGTTCGCGTGAATTGCCGCTTTTTGTTCCGTTCTAGATGGGCTACTTGCCGGTTTTGTTTCCTATGAATTATGAAAAAATGCTAATTCTTAATTAATTACAGCTCTTGATGTGTTTCTTTTGAATATGGCTTATAAAGACAAGACCGACACCAGAACGCGCTCGTAGCATTATTCAAAATAACGGATATAAATACTCATGTATCTGAGATTTAATGATCATTTTTTTTGTAAGCACTGTTGGTTTTTAAAATAACCGTAAGACTTTAAAAGGTAAAAGCTTTTACAAACATAAACTATCATATTGCTTTGCATGTTGATATTTAGTTATGGATTATTGCATATCAAACTAGCCTTGCCCGGTTTCAACTTCGCTTGCAATATGCAAGTCTTTGGCGCCCTAAAATGTCACAAAATGTAAATATTTGTCATAATCATTCTGAAAACTACAGAATGGTATAAAAATATCCAAATCTGCATAAAAGTCGGTTTTTTAAGGGGTTTGAACCTAGAACTTCACGGTTGGCGATCGAGCGAGCTGAACTACGAGGCTGTTAAGTAGTCGAATGGCTTGTCTCTCAATGCATAGTCTAACCATAGTTTCTTATGAATGATTTGTAAAATGCTAATTTTAAATTAATTACACTTCTTGATGTGTGTTTTAATTCGGAATGGACAGTTATACAAAAGAGTTTTGTGTACCAAGAGCATAAGAGGTATTTATGTGAACAAGTAAAAACCGCAGCCGGTGCATATCTCTGGTCGAATCTCAACAGCAACAACATAATTTGTGCCGTCAGTCGTTTCTCGATATGACTTTAATTTTGGTTTGCGTGGTGTTTGCTCCGTGATAAATAATTAAAACTACTCCCGGTGGATTTATATCAGAAGCTAGGCACATTATTTTTAGAACACACTGTAAGGATACCTTTTGATCTCAATTATTGTGTATGAAGGATTGATTGAAGGGATAGAATGAGACATAGCTGGGTTATACATATATATACATAAAATATGTTATTTATTAAACAAAAAGGATAAATTTTTAAAGGAATCTAATAAATGTACAAATTATTTTTTATATATTTTCACTTAATGTATTTTTTAGGGGGAATTACTTTTATTTTCTCGATAAAATCAATATTACAAAACGTAAAGGTAGAAAGTCCATATAATGTATTAGTAATGTAAAGTAGCAATATATAAGAGGTTTTAAATTATAATAAATAATAAAATCAAAACAGAGAACACAAACGACAGAAAAAAATTACAGGCCTGAAAAATAAATAAAATAATGCTCACAAAGAAAATGGTACTTTATAAATTAAAATGACTCGTGAAATGTCTGATTATATTTATTTCATTATTTTTTTTTTGTTGATGATAATTTATCAAACAGGTAACTCAATGCATATATATACTCAATATATTATATATATATAGAAAGTGCAGAATAAATCGATAGTATCTAACAGTGCTATTACTGACCCCACTAATCTACAAAGGATTATTGAAACGCGCAACCCTATGAAAGGGGTGGATTTTGCTATTTTCATTAAGCCGCCGTCGTCGGGCCGTTTACGCGGAAGCCTCAAAAGCGTCCCGCCCACTGCATGCTCAGAGTACGCTAAAGCTGCCTACACCCTCTGCGACAAAACCGACAGCCAAACGTAACTGACCAATAGCGTCCTCTTTTACGTTGCTTACTACAAAAAAAAACAGCGAAAAAAGAAGACGCTACTGGCAAATTACAAATTGGTTGACAGTTGTTTTGCAACGTGTGTAGGCTGCATATATATGCTCGTCTGGCGATATTGACAAGGCGAGTCGCGGGGACTAAACCAACATACTTATTTATTTTTGTATCTATTTCAGTAAATATTTAATAATTTTCCAATAACAAAGTTGCCTACACATGCTGTACTCTTACAAAAATTCGACGCCCGGTTTCAGCAATTGGATTTATCAGTAATTGTATAATTATTAATTGTACCAGGTATTATAAATGCTAAAAAGCGTCTCGATAAAAATATAGCACGATTACTCTGTTTGCTACTAGGTAAATGCTGGAGACGTATCAAGACACAAGATAATGCCTGTGATTGAAGCAAATCTTTTTTCATTCCGATACTGAAAAAAAAAAACAAGGCGAATAAACTCGCAGTGCCCTTGTTTGCAGTGGCTTGTTTTGTTGCGAATATTTTTTGATTTATAAGTTTTAGATATGAAAATAGTTTCAATTCCCCCCCCTCGTGCATGTTTGGGAAGCCCTGGTATAATCCTGGATTGCTTACTCTCCTAATGTGATTGAAAACGAAACAATGCGACAATCGGGCTGCGGCTAAACCGCTCTCCAGCACGCCGTGGCGGACCCACTGTGCACAAGTGCAGCCGAACCGCAGGGTCTTTCGATTCATGGACAATTTTAATTGAATGTTATAAATGTTCAAGTAATTTATTTATTTTAACCTTTAACTACTTTATAAATATACCCCACGAACGTGTGAGCGAGAAGGCGATAAGTACTCTTCATTGTAAGAATAGAAGCTCGCAAGGAAGACGCAGTCAAGCAAATAAGTAGTAGAGGCAATTAAACATGTGCTTAGACTCCAGTATTTTCTTTGTAAACAAACAAATACAATTTATTCAAATGGTTTTTTTGATTTGAAAAAAAATCACTGAACTATGAAGTGTTTTAATCATTAATTTCACGAGCAAGTCACATCCAAACACTGAAATTCTGGCGACATCTCGCACTGCCACTCTGTTTTCATTAATTATTAGTTTTTTTTTTAATACTAATTGTTTAATATATATTTTTGTAGTGGTAGTACTTAGCAGGTTAAACATCACCCTCAAAAAACCTTTGTTTGGTATGTACGGTTACCTATTTTTTCAGTGATAATCTGAAAAGCAAGCAGATTGTAAGATTAAGACACTATGTACTCACGTATCTAGAAATTTTTTTGAATGTTGGCAAATCACAGAAAATCGGCACCATGGATATTTTTTCGAGAAATGTTTACCAGTTAGAATTACTATATTTATTCCGAAAAATTTATATTTAACAAACAAAAGTGCTTACTCAGATTATAAACTTTTAAACGTGAAATATAAATCTGTATGATCGAATTTGCTTTTGTATCGAAAATTGTCGAATTGTAGTAAAATAAATATATTTCAGAGGCGTATCATAAAACAAAGCAGTGTTTTTTTAAAATGAAATAAAATACATTTTCATTCATAACATAAAATAATCCATCAAATGGAATAAAATATTTCCATCGGCAGGTTTTTGCGAATTGCGAAATTCAATGCGAAACATATTGAATAGCGTAAAAATATTTATTTGCAAACTTTTCGCTCAGGATTCTACGCCGAATGTTGAATGCATAATTTAGTGTTGCACAATGCAGCTCATTCAATAGAATAAAAACGAATTTGTTACCTTAATGCACTATATCACATGCCGCAAGCGCACGAGACTGCATTTTAAATGCAATATTGAATGCGGACTCATATCGGTAATAATGCACGCGATTTCAGTACAACATGGTCATATTCGTAATTCACACAAACTACTAATGATAGAGTATTCTGCATGTATAACTAAAATTTATATATATATATATATATATATATATATATAATAGACCCAGGGACCCACTACACTATTTTTCCCTTAGAAAACCATAAACACTTGTTCATCATGAGTGAAGTGGTCGCCAACCTCCTCTGAGGAGAGGCACTTGACGAAGAATATATATATGTATATATATATATATATATAGTTCGGACGTCCCTTGTTCATTGGCTAAATATATAAATGATAGTTTCAAGTCAATATATAAGGTTAATTGTTTTTATGTTATTATTTTAAATAATATCATTAATTGTATACATGTAGCTTTGGAGTAGTTTGCTATTATATTTGTATATGTCAAAAATGTATCAAATTATCTCAATGCTCTTTTATTTGATGTAATAATTTCATTTCACATAGCAGATGCGAAATAATATTACATTTCAATCACTCTGCGCCAACTCACTAAACACGGCGTATTAATTAGGAATTCAACACTTCATCGACCGAAGCTGGCTGTTTTCAACCCTCCGCTCTGTTTCCCCATAGAATTCAGACAGAGCGTAAGCGGTAAATAAATACCCCTAAATGCCTCTTGATTATACGAATAATAGAAGCTAAGTCAAATCCAACGACCACCAACCCTCGAACAAGCGGGAGCCCCACAATGCTGGATGCGGTGAGTGCTGCTGAACTGCCGGTGATTCTGTGTAAATTAAAATAAAATAATAATATTATTCTAAATAAAATTCTAAATAAAAACAATGCACAATTTTTTTTTACCTAAAATAAAAACCCTGAGGGATGACTCTTTATTTCAAGAAAGTTTATTTCATTTAACCTTACGTGCTATCTAAAACCTTATTGTGGTGTGGCGGTTATTTAAACATTGCAATTGTGATTAAATCAGCAATTAATCACAAAACGTTGAGAAATATCCTCTATTTTTTTTCGAAAAACACATGGGTATGATTTTTGGTTATAGTTGCCGTTGCAGTATTTTCGATCAGTGTAACCCTATTATAATTATATTCAATATTATTGACAATGACTTAATCTTGTCTGATCTCTGTTGGTTAAAGTTAAACTTAAAAATAATAAAGTTTTTTTTTGTTGATTTATTTTTTCATGTAAAAATCATAGTTTTTGTAAATTTACATTACGTAAAGCTCCTTTACTTACTGCTGCTGCTTATTCTCAATAAATACGTTCAATTTACACGAAAGTGACTTTGAGGCCTTTGAAACAATGTCTAGAGTGCAGATTGAACATTCGCTGGGCCTAGAACCAGTAAATCGCAAGCACCGGGGAGATTCAAAGAGTAAGCACAAATAATAACATTATTAAAGTTGGGCACCCTTCTAAATATAGAGTTAGTCGAATACCTTACAATAATATAATGAAACGAGGGGTGGATCTCGCATTATATGTGAATCGCTCCAGGGTGCCTTACAATTTGCGATGCGCGTTCTCTCACAGAGCGATACATTCCCGGCTTTCATCGCGTCATAACCGCCCCTATTTCGCCAGAAAATAAGGGTTGTTTCTGTCTACGTTTTGTGTCTGGATTTCGGTCGTTATTGTCTGATGGAAAGTTTAATTCTTTGGGGATAAACCTAAAGACCACAATTTTACACGTTAGCATTTTGTACGTCGGCATTACGTGTGTTGTGTGCTGTACAATTACGAAGGAGGTTCATGCTAATAAAAGAAGGAGCTTGTATGACTTTATCGGGATTAAAGGATGTATTTGCTGTTTTGGGAGATTGTTTCCCTTTGAAGATGATTAAAAATAAGATAAGCTACTTATTGTTTAGAAAGCACATGCAATATTCATTTGATTTGTAATATACTTTCTCTAGAAAAATTGAGATGAGTAATTTTTTGATTATTTTTTATACTATAAGGGGTAGATTCGTGTTTGCGCAACCTAAAAACGATGCGTTGCTTTAGCTTACTTCCTCTAGTGTAGTATTTTCGTTGCGTAACATTGTAGGCCGCACTATTTTTTTATATATGTTTATATCATTGTTAATTAATTTATAAAAGCATAATAGTATTTTGAATACAGATCTCTATAATTAACCAGGGTTGAAAGATGCAACCAGTGTCTAGGCGATCTTTATAACATTCAAATAATAAACAAATAACATTGTACTTGAGAGTTTATGGATTTTCGCAATCCGGTGCCGATTAGTATGTAATATTTATTTATATGCTGTCTAAGTCACAAAAGCATTTCGTTTTTAGTAGTTTAATACCTTTGTTAACACGATGACCTATGCAGATTTTTTTAGGATCTTGGTTCAGTTTGACTTCGGGAGTAAGTAGTTTTAGCGTACATCATAAATTTCATGCAATATTCTAGAAGATCATACGTTTCTCGGTGATCAGCCATTTTATCTTGATATCACCGTAAAAATAACTTTTTTTATGCAAAACAAGAGCAAAATTCATGCACTTGCAGATTTCATATTAAATGTACCGCATGTGAGCGCACCTCTCCGAACGCACGTTCAGTTGGGAACCCAGCATTTCTAAATCTCTCTTCCCTGTTTTTGGTTAGATTGTAATGAATTTATTTATTTTTTATAATTAATTTGATATCTTTAGAAAAAGATTACCTTTATTGAAATCACTCATCACCGACCGAATAAATGTTCGGGAATTAGTCATATTGTCGTTTCCCGGGGGAGTTGAGAAAATTTATTGAAAACTCCGCGTGTCCCTTACAGATGTGCGCGGACGCTCTCCCCTAATGATTATGGAATTAGAAATACGATCCAGCCTTAAACTTCGTTTGATTCGCGCGGGGGTGGCCGGAGGGTAGTCTGCCCTACTTTGACAATACTCAAAGGGAAGCCGAATGAAAACGTTTTGAATAAATAACGCGTACTTGTTGTCTAGCGAAATAAATATACCTAATTATAGCTTTTATTGGCGATAAATTAATTACATCAAAAATATTTTTATATTATATTCAGTTACATGAATAATTTAGAAGTGCTCGACCTTTTTTGTTATATTAAGTAAATACTATTATTTTCATTGTTTTTCGCAAGAAAATCATGCAATGATAAATTAAAACGTTAATATTATTTATTTTTTATGAAATTATTTAGTATTTATACAGCACCTGGGAGTGACCAAGTAATTGTATTATACTGTATTTTTGAGAAAAAAAAATTGGTTCTCAGGCACTGCATTATATTATGCATTGTAAATTTTTGATGTATTTAACTACGGATACCGATTGCATCGAATTTATCTTATACGGGGATGATCCTGCGATATAAAACATTTGATAATAGTAATATTTCCCATGCTACTTTATACACGTGCCGTGAAGTGTGGCTGATTGAGCAGCAGGAAACTCCACAGGGGTTTGAAGGGGATAGTTTAATCGAACGGACACGGTCATCAAACATGAGTAACCTTTAGATTTAGATACTTAAAACAAAACATTGTACAGTGATTAACACACATGCTTGCCAATTTTTCCAATTGCCAAAGATTTAAAAAAATTTAATTGTGAATAGGACATTATCCCAGATCTCGGTGGCATCAGCCACAACTCCCTCTCATTTGGCCCGTCCCTGTGAAATGTTTTATTGTCTGTAGCCAAATAATTGGGACGGATGGCTGATTTGTCGCGGGGATGTTCGCTTGGCTCGAACCCAGGCTCTAAACATTTTTTTTTATTTACACCCCCTTTAATAAAAATGAATTACTGCGTGGCAAAACGTAGCGTCGAAAATTACCACGAGATGGACTCCGAAGAAATGCATTTCTGAAACAGAACATATTAAATGAGTCTTATGGAAATTATTACTAATATGATTAGGCACATTAGTTCATATATAGAAGATGACTTAAAGAAACTCTCAGAAAAATATCATCGTGATTTGTGTGGGATTTGAACCCACATCTCCTGGCTTACATGGCCGGTGTACGAACCCTTGTACTAACGAATCACTTCCGTTTATCGAGAATTTTTAACAATCATACTCTACATATGAATCAATGTGCCCAGGTAATCAATATTGTAATATGTGGGTTCAAATCCCACACAAATCACGATGATATTTTTCTGAGAGTTTCTTTAAGTCATCTTCTATATATGAACTAATGTGCCTAATCATATTAGTAATAGTATAATAAACCCGTAATGGGTAATAAATACGCATCTGATTGACTAATCCGTAATAGACATCTTATGGAAATAGTGGTCACGACGTTTGTGACAATCAACAACATTGGCAGCATTTTTCGTTACAATGAACGTGAATCACAAATGTGTATTTGATGGTTCTGCTCTTGCGAAGAAGGGTTCAAAGTCCGATTTCATATTATTGGGTGTTTTTCGACATTTCGGTCGTGGCTCTGTGACCGTTTTCAAGGATTGCCATTGGGATCCCAGAATATGGCCTCAGTGCTGGGGAACCCTAGTACGTCACAGATTACTTGAAGGCGTTTAAAACTACAGGATATCTGGCGGGCCCGCGGTTGGGCGCCCCTGCGCGGTTGCAGCCCCGAGCGGGCAGGCAGCCATGCGTCATGTATTTAATTGTATCCGTTTTGATTATGCGCGGGAACTTGTGTGCGGCCCGCGGTCCACCGGGGGACCCATCACCCAGCACAGGGAGCAGATAGCAGGCGGCGACTAATTGCGTAACCATAAATATTTTTATGTTTCTATTAAACGATTCACACATGAAACGATGATATATATGCACATGTGAGATTCAAACCTATACCTCTTAGCTATCGCCGCCTGGTGTCTCTCGACATCTTTCGGCAAGTAAAATGTTTTCATATCACCAATTTGGCACTGCTAATCTTGAGGTTTTTCCTGTACTACTTAGTACAAAACTGGGAGCGTCATGAAAAAACGGACCAAAAACCGATCAGAGGCAATTCTAAATATTCACAATTTGAAGTCACTAGAAATAGCTTTTTTGTATACCAACTTGAATGAATTAACAATTTATATGGAATTTCAAAAATGTTTTGGTCTAGGATTTCACTGTCGGTGAGAATATGTGCTCAACACGGGACTACATGCTTTTGATCTTCAATATATTGTTTTTTTTTAATGTATGTTTTGAGTTATTTTAGAAGGAATAGGATTTTTTTGCGTAGTTCATATACGAACTGAGTAAATGTACGCTAGTTCAATTTGAAGTAATCCAAATTTTAATAGCGTTCTCTTTTGCGTTATTCACTAAGGCTACACCATCAAAACACACATAATAAAGAGGCTCTATTTTCTTGTGTCGCGAAAGCATTGGTGGAATACCATTATGATATCATGCAAATATTTTTAAGTGATTTCTTTACACCTTTCTAAAATGATAACACAGAAACTTATCACATACAAAAAACGTATTATTTTTTTTGAATAATGATTATCAAATAGAAGATAGTAGACATGGAGCAGAACCACCCTTCGCTGGCTGCCCCGGAGTGGCCACTTGGCACTAGGGAGGTTCCGGTTCGCCATCCCCGCCTATTGTCGCAGCAGACATGGATGTATCAATCAGGTGGCAGCCTATCCGCCTACCTTTTGCCGGGTGGCAGTGCTAGAACTCTAAAGTCGTGATGTATTATAAAGTATTTTATTGAGTCTGCTCAAAAATATTTTCAAACTGTTGTGGTGACTTCAGAGCATGTCGAAAATAGAGATTTATGAAAAAATAATATTTTTATGTTATTGTACTTTTCAGGTTTCAGGCAGGTTTATACAATATAACAAAACAAGTTCACTTATGTATATATTTTTTATCTACCGTATAAATCTTTTTTTACGAAGTCGTCATGTAACTAAGACATATTGTCATCATTTTCAATGTTACAATTTTTATAATAGTCAGTATTAGTTGTGTCCGTTTTTAAAGTAATGCAATCAAAATGTTAACGTTTTGATGTTCATGTTTTAATTTGCAATGAATTCGTTAATATTGTTTTTCCACTTGTGTTACTTATACAATCAATAGTTTTTAGTAATTGCACATATTTTTTCCAACATAATAATACGAAGAAGTATGTATTGACAAAAAGACACAAATCTGTAGAAGCAGTCGGTATAATAACTATGACATATCTCTCTTAAAAAATTGCTTTGATGTTAAAGCATTGAATTTTTTTTTAATCACACGCGATGTTTCTTAAATTTATTAACTTAAATGTATTTTCGTAGATAAATCCCTATTTTAACTTTTTTATTAATTACATTAAATCCTTAAATCCATCATGAATTTATTTGTTTAAAAAATATATTCAATAAAAATAGCTACTCTTGGGACACCTATGATAATATAACCAAATGTTAAACACTTTACATAAAGGATCGATGGATCTATAGATCTTTTGTCTGCCATCTTGCGGCCATGATCCAAATCTTTCACACTGTTATACAGTGCACCACAAGATGGCAGTAGACGTTCATTTCGACAAATCAATAATAATTTTTTTTTATCTATGGTGTTAATAACCGACCTTCAAATTACGTATTATTATTTTTCTTAAATGTTTGTGATTTAATGGTTTAAAAACTGAGGCTATTAAATTTCAATTTGACGATAGTTTCATGTTATTTTACGATCGGTAGTTATTTATTTCGTTTGCGAGTTCATATAATGGCTAGTTTATTAAATAAATTGGCACATACACTCCTGGGAACCTATAATCGAATTAACATCAGGTATTAATTTTTATATTAGAACATACGTCGTAAATTAATAACATATATAACCAAAAGGTGTTGAAATTTATGTTGCTGAGAGTAAAAAAAAAAAAATTAAACAAGGTAGGTAATCTATATTTACAACTTCAAAGTGGATATTATATAAGAATATAAAATAGAATTGTACGTTTTTTAACAAAGCTGTGTCTAAAATAATTATTTTTAAATGCGACAGTAATATTTTATCATATTAATTGCTGTAAGTTCAATTCATGCATAGCTCTGACTGGACCATGTCCAAGTTAATTAATAAATTAAGTTATTAGAATTACATAACAAAGATCAATTGTTATCGGTTTTGACTAAGCTCTTGTAGATTGCGATAAACTTTAATGAGAACATGTACGTACTTAGTACACAGAATAATGGCTGCATTAGTAAATACATTCTATAGACAGTAATTAAAAACGTGTGGATTTATTAGATTTATCTACTATTATTAAAATGTATCAGTAAATATGCACGCAATGTTTTGTTGTATAAATTAAAATCGTTCGTGGTAAGTTAGTCATAATTGTCGCCGGAGCCTGCAAAATACATAAAAATAAGCACAGAATTAACAATACAAAAAAAATATTAAGTAATTATTCTAACTGACTTTCGATCGCTCTCACTTGGGTTTCGAGTTTTTGCTACGTAAAGGAACTGAGCTATTAGGGGATGCATGATCAGTCACGGCGGGGATAATCCCGGCTGCAGCCAGCACGCACACACTGCGGAAGGAGACCATTACAGAGATGAGCCCATTGTTGTGTTGCCTTTCAAAGCAAAAACATACACACGCCAGCTACCCGTAAGCCGACATGGAAATTCATGATCACTAAAAGGATCGAAAAAAAATATCACGCTGCAAATGTAACACTGGCCAAAAAGCTAGATTTTTTTTCTCTTGTGAATATTTTCAGTGTTCTAATAAATATAAAAGAGAGCTCGTTGTGCATGCGCTGTAGACTTTTTTTCCAGCTGTATTTTTTATTTTGCTTCACTGTAGCATCGCTGTGTTCTATAATATTGTCACCCTGCAGATAAATTATTCAAGGCGATCACACGAATTTTGAATCAGAGAAAGAATATTTTGGAAGGTTTACTTTCAACACAATAGAAAAAACTTTAAATCGATTTTGAATCCTGGACCTCACTGTCGACAGGCAAGCGAGCTGTTCACTAAACCACAGGCTGTTGAAATACAAACATGTATTTTTTAATTTTTTGTGTGTGTACAAGGTGATTCTAATCGCGTTACAGACATTTCAACCTCCTATTCTTATTGTGATGACATAGTAATAACATATGGTATGATGGCGCGTAGCGAATATTTTTTTTAAATAAAAGTGTATGAAGTTTTCTCACATTGTTTTTTTATGCTAAATGTAATAAAAATCAAAAGATCTGTAACATGCTGTAATTACGTACGAGTAAATTTAATGTCGTTAGTGTTTATATTAATGATAGTATTTCATAATTTAACAGTACACAAATAATATATTGATATTATGGCACCGATCAATACTTTAGTTCATGTTGCACTTAATAAGTATTTGATAAAGCTTCATCAAAATTTGACTCACTATCTTGAATATATAAGCTTTCTCATTAAAAAATACTTTAAATTATATTGGTCATAATAATAGAAATATCAGAAAAAAACTGTTCAAAATATTTTTTGTCAATATTTATGTAGTACAATGAATCAATTTTTGTATATTTTATATCTTTTAAAATTAATGTATTTTTAAATACGAAATATTTACTTAAATTTTAAGGGTGCATTCACAACCATAACCCCTTGTTTCTAAAAGCAAACCCTTCTATTATGTAAAACAACAATGACAACCCTTTGTGAAATACTCTGTGGAGTGATATTGAAATATAATCACTATATATTAAAGGTTTATTCGTAATGGCTTTTGTGATGCTCATACGATATAACATTTGTTACACTAAGTAGTGGGTGTAGATGAAGCTTTATGTTATGAAAATTACTATTTTTTATGAAGGCCTAAAATAACTAGTTTAAATTACAATTCGGAGAAATTCCCAATAAAACATGGCAAAATAACATTAATTCTTTAATATTTGCACGATTACAAGTAAAATTTAACAATTTGTCATTATGGATAAATCTATTATTCCAAATAGCTGAACATAAATTGAAACAGGCTATGATTATATAATATAATGTAGATTTATCATTACAATAACCAAAATGTATAATTATATATTATAATTTTGTTACTTGTTAAGTAACTGTAAATGAAATTATATTTTGTATTTTATACATTTTAAAACTTTGAAAGCTCCGTTCAAAGCTTGACAAACTTTATTCAAGTAACAATTTAAGTATGTTAATACTAGAAGGCAATATTCTATTAATAAAAATGTTAAAGATTGCGTACAGCTCATTCGGAATAGAACCTTCTTCACTTGGTCTTGTTGTAGTGTAGGCTTCTCTTTTCACCCTCGTTACCTCGCGACACGAAATTGAATAATACGTAACCTGCATGGATAGAGCAACATATTAAATATATTTAAACTCAGAGAGAATCTATTGCTAACTGAGTAATAATTTTCATTGGGATCGAGAGAGAAAAAAATATATTGAAAGTAGTGATTTTTAGCAATAATAATATTTAGGGAATTTTTTTAACTGAATTTCATGATAAAAAAGGTTTACTAATTATATCAATATTTTAACTTTTTGACTGTAATCGATCACGAGTTACTTGTTCGTGCTGAAACTTCAATCAAATTTGAAAACCATCCATAAAACATTTTATTCGTAACTGATTTGTTTGCAAAGGAAATCTAAGTTATTACGGATAAAAATAGGAATGTATTTTTTACTAATACTTTTGAATCGAAGTGTCACAAGGCTTATAAGTTTTACAAGTTGACCACGAGTAGTGGCATTGATCTTATAACTATTATTTTGGGACTGCGATACTACAAAGGATTGCATGGATGCCTACCAGATACTTGATGCCGGAGTCCTTTTTGAAAATCATGCCTATGATTACATTCTCAGTGCCGAAAGCTCCAGACACGACCCTGCTGACGGAAGGCTGGTTTCCACCGGAGGATATGACCTCTACATGTGTGATGCATTGCTCATCCACTCTCAACTGGAACTTTTTCTAAATGTCATGAAAGTTAAATTAATACTTCATTCTAATTGCAATCAAATATAGTCTAGAACTATACAATTTACACGACAAAGTATCAGCCAAAGCATAGCATTGAACATATCTTAATAGTCTAGATCAGTGCTTCTCAAAGTGGTGCCTACGGACCCCAAGGGATCCCTGGGATCATTCAGAGGGTCCAAAGAAAATAATAATCGATTTGGGGGTCCCTGAACAACGTCAGGGGGTCCGCGCAAGGTTTAATATAAAATAAAAAAAATGTACCACATTTTTATTAATATGGAAGTTAAAGTGAATATATTATTAGCGATTTTTACGTCCTAAGTAAAATATAAATAGGTGCATAAAATACAAGTAATAACAGGTATCGTGGTGAGTCAGGTAGATTGATACAGGAACGCAATAGAGTCGATACTTGCACCAACTAGTCTATAATATGAATTTATGTAGTTTTCAACCAGGGTCCGTAGGCAAGTTGTGACTATGAAAGGGGGTCCGTGGGCAAATTTTGACTATGAAAGGGGGTCCGTGGGCCAAAGGAGTTTGAGAACCACTGGTCTAGATTGACGCTTCTGTGAGTCAGCACATCGAAGCTGGAAAGCTGGCATCACCCGTCACATCTTTTGGAAAATGACGTTAAAACAGAAACCCAATAGCTATCGTAAATATTTTCCTTGCTTATAGTTATTTCAGAGACGTGATAATTGTACAGAATATCACACTGATAAAAGGAAATGTTTATAAGCATTTAATATACCTTTTCAATTTCTTACCTCAAATGTTTCATTTGAGAAGTGATCATTAGAATTCTCGAATATTTCGTTACTTCCCAAAACCAGGTCCCCGGCCACTGGAGTCCCGTAGGTCACCGCCGCCGCCGGAGCCGATGCACCCACAAGGGCTGCCACTGCTTAGTGATTGAATTCCAAAGAAAAATAACAGAACAACCAAAAAAACTTAAGACAGGTGAAAATACAATTTTAATTACCTATATTATAAAACAAGTCCCCGCGTATTTTGCATGCAGCAAAATGTTTTATCGAGCGGTTGCAAGTTTGGTGTTTCTATAGGTTTTGTGGTTTTACTATTAGCAATGTGAATAAAATGATGTCTTAAGTGCTTACCAAATAGAATAATTGACTTCGTGGACATCATGGAGAATCGTCTGACCACCGGAGCCGGACTGAGCACTTCGCCTTAGACTGTAGCCGCTGATGCCTGAACGTCAGCTTTATCTGCAGACATTACACGACAGCTATAAACATAAAAAAACGTCGAGGGAAATTAAAAAAAGCAATTGAAATCAATATTGACTCAAATGTGACGCGGCAACTAATTTATCTTTCTGCAAAATTTATGAGGTTTTAATTATTAAATATTTTATTATAATATTGATTATTTTTAATGCTATATTTAATTAAGTACACGTAAACAAATCAATATCGTGTCTTTGGTATTAATAAAAAGAAAATATATATTTGAGGTAAAATGCTTTTGATAAGAATACAAAATCAAATAATACACCTATACCTCCCTTTACGGCCTAGATACGTTCCACGAAACTTGGCCGCTAGCCGAAAAGCCGTATAATGAATCAATTATTCTAATACAAATTAATACAAATTCAATGGGATCGGTTCCAAATTTGTTAAATATGTAACACTTTTTATACATTCTGGCCATATTTTTTTCCAAACATGGTTCATTGTTGTTAATTTTAATTCCTTCCATGATTCACTGATACTGTCAACAGCATCCTTGATGTTATAGTTTTTCCAAAATATTTTAACTGAAGCTTTACCATCGGTTTCCCTTATAAGTTGTCGGAAATTTCAGCGTAGGTAATATGCCTTAAAAGTGGCTATTGCACCCTGATTCATTGGTTGGATCAGAGCTGTTGTATTTTTCGGAAGGTACTCAATCATGACATCTTCAGATAACTCGGATAAATTAGTAGGATGCCCTGGTGCATTATGCAAAATTAGCAAAGCCTTGTTGGTTAAGGGTCTAGGTCGCATAATCGAGTTTTTTTGATCATTTTCTAGTCCGTTTTGCGAAAAATTCACTGCACCAATCGAAAAAATTTAAATGCAAAAAGTTTTATACATCTCTTCTTCCGAATAAAATATTTTTTTATTTCTTATAAATTTACTATTAATATGTTAAATATGTGTTTTTCGGATTGAAGTGTAGGAATTTGGAGATTCATCTGGTCCATTTTACAAGAGTTCTAAGCATTCAAAAGTTCTTTTTAAATTGAAATTAAAAGATTTAATATCAACCGTGTGTTTAATCAATCAAATTATGTTTATTAAACACGTTTCGGTGTCTTTAATATATTTATTGAAATTTCAGATTTTATTTTCTAACAAAAGTATTTTCTGAGACATAACGACATCTAAACACGACAAATAAAATTGATTAAAGAAATGGCATTTGTAGTATTTAAGTTAATAAAAATTAATTTAACTACTTTTTTATTTTTAGAATATGTTTTGAAAGATATAAAAAAGGTAAAAAATAAAACTGCCCAGTCCATACTATAACGTAACATAAGCTGTGTCGTCAGTTGCGTAGTCTTTGTACATCTCTAGTCTCTAACAATTATTTTCCTTGTTCTCTAAATGATGCTGGTGTTTTGATTTATCTGTGGTAAATAGTTAAGCAATTGTAGTATATATTATATACAATATTTATATATATATATTTATAAACAATAATGAGATATATTTTATAGGTGTGCTTTTAACTTATGGTGTTGAAATAAAAGGTGTAACTATCGGAAATGTTGATCCTAAGGAACAAATTATGGGTGAAAATACCATTCAAGAAACATCTTTAGATAGTTATAAACCCGATAACTTTGAAGTAGGTTGATTGACATTGGAAAATGGATAGTACATAATAACTTAAAATGGATATGGTTTTTTTAAGCTACCAAATATCATTTCAGAAAAGCGCTTCAGTCAAAATAAAAGGGAGATGCATCACGCGGGTAGTGATCACACCCGTCGGCTCTGAAGTACAACCGGAAGTAAGAATCTCGAGCGGAGCTATCGGGACGGAAGACGTCACTGTCACTATCAAGTTTACTAAGGGTTCAGGAAAATCATATGTTGTGAGTTTCATCATATATATAAGACATATGTTTATATTTATATGTAATATGCACATATGTAAACTCTAAAGCAACTTATTTTTTTTAGGTGCAATTCTATTCAAAACCGTGTCCAAAACCGACAAACTCCTCTTCTTCTTCTTCTGGACCAAGTACCTCTATCTCACATGGATCATCTATCCAGTCCAAGCCATCACCTTCTTCTACCTCATCTAAACCACCATCTCCGACCTCATCTGGACCGTTATATTTTTCCACACCAAGACCAACACCTCCTTCTTCATCTACTCCAACATTTTCTTTCTCATCGGAGTCATCGTTCTATTCTTCTGAAGATTGTTATTAGATAAGATTAGATATCTACACAAATATATTTTTAGCACACTTTTACCAGTATCTATATTTAAAAATTTAATTTTTTTGATAAAAACACTTTTATTTGATCACTCACTATGCAAAATAAACACCACTCAAAAAAATATTTTAAAAATGTTTTATTGTTTTATATACGACATTTCACAATCGCTTGAAGGGTTTGATAGCTTTAAAATTATATGACATATTTGTCACTCGTTTGAGCCAAGAAAATCTTCATTTACCATGGATAGCTTTGATACAAATAATTTTAAGATTTACAAGCGTATAACATGTAGAGGAGAAACGTAAAACACATTAAGAGCTTTTCCGTACATATAATAATTTCTTAGAAGACATCATTTAATAAATATAAATGAAAATTTATTCAATCAGTTTATTTAAATTATATAATGGTTAAATATTGAAAACATTACAAAGAAATGGTTGAATGGTCTCAAAATAACGTATTTTACAAATATTTAACAGAACAAGTGTCGTAAGGTTAATCAGTTTAATGAGTGTTGGCGGCAAGAAAATTAAATGATATTGATCTTATGGTTAATACTATGGGGTTGAGATATTAAAAAATGTTGTCCAGTTCAAGTGAGCCAGCGGAGCTAACCCTGTCGATAAGGGGGTGAATGCCGGACATGGGGAAGCTTGTCTAAATATAATAATCTAATATATATAATAGCCATTGTGTGTGTGTATGTATGTATGTTTCGATTTTTGGTTTTCTATAGAATATCTTAAAAGATACAACGCTGATTTTTTGCACATAAGTTAAGTAAATTTTTCCGCAGCTATGTGCCGAATTTCAAGACGATAGGATAATATTTTCATTCATAAACTATAAAATATGCTTTAGCGAGTTTCAATATGTACGAAATATATGATTCAGTTGTGAACCGCGGGTGAACCGCGAGATTTTCAAATTTAGAACTTTTACAAAAAAATAAATTTCCAGTTTGTCAGTTTGACACAAGTGCCATCTCTATTTTTTTTTATCGAAATTGCATTAGAAATTATTAACCACTTCATTAAGGCAGTTGCTCCCAGCCATTTAATTGCCTCTGGTGTCCAACCGGACACCACAGTCAGTGCATTACCTGGCGAAATCGTGTCATTTAATTAATTTAATTGTCACTTTATTTTTCTATATCGAAATTTGATTTTTTTACACAGTATTGAAAAAACTATAAATTATATTTATCTAATTTTTATTATTTAATTAACGTCCATTTTTAGGGTAAAATAAAATCTTAAAGATGTTGAAAAATTGGATAAAATGACGACTTTTCAAAACCAAAGTTTGTTAAAGATTTTTTTTTTTAATTTTAAAATTAATAAGACGCACATGGTTTATATTTAATCTTTTAATTCCAATTGAAAAAAAGACTTTTAAATGTTTAGGATTCTTGGAAAATGTACCAGACGAATCTCCAAATTCCTACATTTTAATCGGAAAAACACATATTTATCATATTAATAGAATATTTATAAGAAATAAAAATATATTGTGTTCAGAAGAAGGGATGTACCAAACTTTTTACATTTAAATCTTATTGATTGGTGCAGTCGATTTTACGCAAAACGGACTAGAAAATGATAAAAAAAAACTCGATTATGGGACCTAGACCCTTAATAACTCAAAATAACACCGTCTACGCACAGAAAACGTAATTCAACGAGAATTTTACAATTGAACGTGATAAAGACTGCATTAAATAAAGAACAGTGCAGTGAAAAGTGATGCGTTGTTTGTGACACGAAATGTGACATAAATGTCAAGCAATGAGTTGGAAGGAAAACGTGAACAGCGTCTTCTTAAAATTCAAGTACGCGCATCGACCTCAAGACAAAAAGAAACTGATGCACAGCGAACGCTGCGTTTGTCTTCGGATTAATTAGTGTGACCTGTCGATTCTGCAATGCTTTACATTATCAAGCAGAAAACCCATCAGATGGAAAGTTCAACGATTACTGTCACAAAAGTAAAGTGAAACTACCAGCAAGGCCTATTTCCCCAGTATATTTAAAGGATATTTATAATGGAAATTTCAAGAGAAAAATAAGATCATACGATAACAGTATGTCTTTTGCATCAATGGGAGCTAAATTAACAGTGGGCCACTCTGCTTCAAAGTTCAAGGCCAAGTATATCACAGAACTTCATCCAACTGATGGTACAAAATGAAAGCAATTATTCATCTTATTATGTTCAAACACCATTGCATCGTTCATCGAATGCGCGTCATTCTATGACGGGATACATTTCTAGTTTTTAATAATAGTAGTTTTTTATTCATTTGGTGGTCAAGTATACTGTCAATTATATACAATCATCATACCTACTTTACTTTATATCTATTTGGGTATTCGAGGTATACAATGCTGAAAATTCATCAGCAGTTTTAAATTTAAAAAAAATTTCTGATTACCTGGTAAGTCAAGAGACTGCTTCAGAAAAAATTACGATAACATTGAACATTTTAGAAATCGCTTTCATAATCTACAACAAAAGTGAATAATGATAAGAGAGCGTTAGCATCAATTTAAATATATCATTTAATATATATATATATTAATTTCTAATATTATAGCATGTATACACGAAATCGTTCAAGTTAATTTTCGATATCATTAAAATAGGCCTGGGAAGACAGAAAAAAGAAATCATTTAAACATATTTTCAATAAACATATAACATATTCTTCTTTGCATTAACTAAATAACGAAAGTAAGAATATATATATATATATATATATATATATATATATATATATATATATATATATATATCTATATATATTATCTATATATAAATACATATGATTTTCTTATAAAATAATTTAACAATATGGTTTTATATTTATCATATAAAAATTTAGTATTTGAAATTTATTAACATTATCAGCTGTCCATGATACATTTCAAAATCTCTATGGCTATAATGCTTGCATTCACGATCACGATCACTGATAAATTCACATCGTGATTCGTGACACTTGCATTCGTGGCGCAGTCACCATTAATGTAGGGTTGCATTGGGAGGAATGTGATACTGATTTCATCTGAATCTTTTCTAATATCTTTGGTTTCCAGGCAAATCTAAAAATAATTATGAAAGAGTAAACAATAAATACTTTAATTAAAAGGCACATATTTTATTGAACTTACAATTATTTTTCCCCATATATTAAAGATTGTTTTATTCAACCGATTTAACAAAAATAAATGCAAGGCAGCAATGTATTAGGCTTGCTTGTAAGATGACAATGGTTGTAAGGTAATATCAAACAAGCGAAAAAAGTCCATAGTGATAATTTATGGATGAATTTATTAAAATTAATATTTTGTTATGAGGTGGGCCCTGTTCGGAAAATATGTAATAAAAACGATAACAATATAAAACAGATTTATTAAAAACGAAAACATACATACATTTCGTCTTCAGCGGCTGCACATTTGCACGAGTTTTCTTGTCTAGCTGTGTATTAGCAATGAAGTTTCTATGGATTTTATGTGGTATGATGTTTACATTAAGCAAATATACAAATACACACACACACACACACACACATATATATATATATATATATATATATATATATATATATATATATATATATATATATATATATATGTATATATATATATATACTTATATCAATATATAGTTATATATAAATATGTATTTTTTTAGGTGTGCTTATTGCCTGTGGCGTTGCAGTGCATGGAACTTCTTTCGGAAATATTGATCCCGAAGATCAAATATTGGCAGAAGATATTGTTGGTGACACGTCTCCCGGTTCAAACGCTACGCAGAATTTTGAAGTATGTCGATTGCTGTCAAAAAATTATAAACATGGTATGCTAAAATGTCCAGTTAAATATCTTGTGTAACTTATTTTTTTTAGATATTCGTAACTTTTAAAAACAAAGGAATGTGCATTACACGCGTTGAAATCATCCCTATCGGTTCTAACGAACGACCAGAAGCAAGACTATCGGCTGGAGCTTTTGGAACGGAAGATGTGACAGTGGCGATAAAAATTAAAACGGGATCTGGAAAAAAATATAGAGCAAGTGCTATTTTTTTAAATTTGCCCACTATTCATAAATTGATTGAAAATGTCAACGTTAACAATTTATTATATACCTATAAATATGCCTATTGCTTATGAGGTTATTTTATTTATAGGTGATTTTTTACTCAAAACCCTGTACGAAGACATCATCTACTTCTTTGTCAACAACCTCTCCGTCATCTGGGCCAACTTTTTCTACACCATCTGAGCCAACAACATCTCCGCCATCTGAGACAACTTCTTCTCCACCATCTGAACCAACAACCACTCCTCCATCTGGTCCAACAACCAGCCCGCCATCAGGACCAACAACCAGCCCGCCTTCTGGACCAACAACCAGCCCGCCATCTGGACCAACAACCAGCCCGCCTTCTGGACCAACAACCAGCCCGCCATCTGGACCAACAACCAGCCCGCCATCTGGTCCAACAACCAGCCCGCCATCTGGTCCAACAACCAGCCCGCCATCTGAACCAACAACCGCTCCGCCATCTGGACCAACAACCGCTACGCCGTCTGGACCAACAACCGCTCCGCCGTCTGGACCAACAACCGCTACGCCATCTGGACCAACAACCACTCCGCCGTCTGGACCAACAACCGCTCCGCCGTCTGGACCAACAACCGCTACGCCGTCTGGACCAACAACCGCTACGCCATCTGGACCAACAACCACTCCGCCGTCTGGACCAACAACCGCTACGCCATCTGGACCAACAACCGCTCCGCCGTCTGGACCAACAACCGCTCCGCCGTCTGGACCAACAACCGCTCCGCCGTCTGGACCAACAACCGCTCCGCCATCTGGACCAACAACCACTACGCCGTCTGGACCAACAACCACTACGCCATCTGGACCAACAACCACTACGCCATCTGGACCAACAACCACTACGCCATCTGGACCAACAACCACTACGCCATCTGGACCAACAACCACTACGCCATCTACTCCAACACCCTCTCCGACACCTGGACGAACACCCCCTCCGACACCTATTACTACTACAAAACCTAAAAGTATAATACGAAAAATTGGTGAAGAATTAAAAGGTATTATTGATGGTGCCATTAAAATTGGTGAACATGTTAAAAATATAATTGATATGATTACGAAACGAAAACCCGGAACACTTGGTTAAAAGTATCTACCATAAAATACGAATTAATTCCGTGAAAAAAATTAAGTATTGTAAAGAACTAAGTAAAAAAGTACACGTAATATTACGTGTACTTTTATTATATATATATATATTTATCTTTGTATTATTTGACAATGGTTCATGGGAAATATTTATTGGTTCTAATTATATTTCTATCAATAACATGTATCATTACAGTCATTTTAATTTTCATGGAAAATATATATATATATTTTTAATGACTTTTATGTCTGAAATTAAATTATAATCAACAATTAAATAAGCATGACATAACAACGGATGTTTAACAAATGTTCAAAACAATTAAATAATAATATTTTAAATAAAATACATTTGTAATTTTTCCAAATTCCATGTTGAAATTATTAATCTGAGTTTAATAAGGCCACCGTAAAAGGTCAACGAAACCGGTCACCAATAAAATTAAACGTGGAGAAATCACTAAAGTATTTCATTTAAAATATTAAAATGGATTTCCACCATGTACTCTCTGTCAAAAATATTGATTACTTTATTAAATAATATGTGACAAGATAAGTATGTTTGTTTCTTAAGCGCAACATTTTTTTGAGTATAAAGAAACCATAATGTGACAAATTATAAATATATTGATTTAATGTAATAAGTTTGTATGTAAATAAGTTTCTTTATACAAGATACAAAATCAAATAACAGAAAATTCAATAATTACAACCACAAACTTTCTCAAAATAATGCATCTGTAAAACATTACTTTAAATATAGCTTTGAATAAATAAATAAAAATAAATTTTCTTGAGTATTTTCTTTCAATAATATTGAATAAATTAAATGATGTAATGATACATTCGTGGTTATATATTTTTTATGGTTTGAGTAATTCACGTCATTTAAAATTTATTGCTATTCAGGTAACAAAACTGCCTGACGCGATTTTTAAGTCACCACACGCCACTGACATATTTCATGGCACACGTGTTTTTATACTATTTGGGAATACTTTATTTTTATTGCTACATTTATCGCTATCGATTTTCCTTAAGTGCGCTTTGATAATTGTATTTTAATCGAATGCCGTGAGTCGTTACAGCAATGAAAATAGTTGTCATCCAATAAAAACGTAAGTTGCACTTAAAATATGCAGTACACTACTACTTTCATCTAACAAATATGAATACCCAAATGGCTGGGAAACCACGAGACATTGAAAGGTGACAGCGCTTTAAAGCTTGGATTTTCAAATTCGTTTTTAAAAAACAGATATTTGTAAATTGACCCAGTATTTCATAGATACATAGGTCACACGGTTGCGCTTGTTGTCCGGAGTGAGCAAACGCGGCACCCATCGCGCCGACAGGTTTCTCATGTCCAAAATTTCATGCAGGATATGACCCACGCGGTCCTTTGAGATGCCTACTGTTTCAGCTATCTCGCGCACCTTCAATCGGCAGTCTGCCAATACGATATCGTGGATTTTTGTCCCGTTATCCTCCGTGGTAGCCATTTTCGGGGCACCTGGGCGTGGCTCATCAAAAACCGACGTGCGACCACGTTGAAACTCAAAACATTCTCTGCAACATTTTCTTGTAAGTCTATTCGAAAAAATTTTTTTTTTTCATTTCTCATATATAAATATTATACATATATAAAACTACAAACCTCTGTAACTATATAAATATATTTATCATACGAGTATTTTTGTTATTTATTTAAAAGTAAAAATATTTAGTCTTAATTATTACGATGTTTAAAGAATTTATTAAGGGGGCAGATCCTTTTGATGGGTCCATTTTCGAGTTTTTTCAAAATAATTTCAATGCCAAAAGTTAGATAATTTTTTTCTTCTACAGAAAAGATTTTTTTATTTCTTCATATGATAAATATGTGTTTCCCAATTGAAGTTTAGGAATTCGGAGATTATTATGACCGACGGATCTATGTAGAACCCTAAGCATTTAGGTGTCCTTTTTTAAATTGGAATTTTAAGATTACATAAAAACCTATGGAAAAGGATTCGTTTTAACGAAACGAAAAACGAAAACAAACTTTGTTTTCGTTTTTTATTTGACCTTGGAAAAGAACGTTAATTTATTAATAAAAAATATAATTTACATTTTTTTTTATCTGTAAATAAACTAACTTTCAATATAGAAGAACAAAGTGTCAATTAAATAAATGAAATGACACGGGATTAATTGATCGACATAAATTGCGGGACTAAATACTTCAACCAATCGGTATTTAATTTTTTTTTATATATATGAAATGGCGGCTGGGGACAAAAATATGTAAAAACTTGTTTTTGGGTCAAGCTCAAAGATATTTGCGACGCAGGGTCCCAGCCGAGGAATGTCGCAAACTGAACGGCCAGCACTTTCGCCGCCACATCACCTGTAGATCCACCCACTTTAATATTTCAATCATCACACCATCCTCGTTAACAATTCAATTATAAATTAAATTGATTATTACAGAATAAAATTTAAATAAATAATTCGTATTCACGAAGTCTTCACGCATCCGACCTCTCTACATTTGACCGGTGATATTCCACACGAACATGTTTCCAGTGTATCTGCGTAGCCGAAATTCTCTTTTAAGGTTCTTAGGTTGTGTTCTTCATCTTATCAATATTTAGACCAAGAATTTACCCACATAGCTTGCTAATTTTACAATTACTCCACACACGTATCCAATGATAAGGGTAACGCAATCATGAAGTAAGGCGTTGCGTATATTTGAAGTATAAAATATTGCTCTCTGAGTGGGCGAGAGGCTGAATTAAACGGCATCCGTAAGAAAAATTATGATCGAAATTTCAAACAGAAAATCTAGATAAGGAGCGTTAATCGATCATAAATTATTTAATCTAGGACTACGTGATATCAACACGTTTGTTAATGCGTTAAAATGAGGTGAAAAAGTATTGCCAAAATGTCTGAGTAATTGTTACACAAAAGTATGCGTTGTCAAGGCTTACGTGAAGCAATTAATTAGGTGAAATACAATACACGGTATGAGGCGGCTAATTAAATCGAAAGTAAAATATTTTTTTGAAAATCATTATAAAATTTACAGCCGTATTAAGCATCAAATTCAGTATTCGTACTCTCTCAAAGTATATTAAAACAAATACTAAAAAATAACAGCATATTTGAAGATTTGCGCCTCCGAATCAGTTGATACATATGAGTGAGACAGTTGCTGTCCAACCACCTGCAAATAAGGTCGTTTGGTATCATGTTAAAACTTGTATCGTTATTTGCTCATATGATATTTTTTTTTGCCAGCAATAATTTCTAAACAAATACGATCGAATTCAAGGATCCTAATACCAGTGGCGTGCGGTCCTTACTAGTAATATTGCGTTGCATGCCCTAAAATATCTGTTGTTTGGCGGTTGCACTGAAAATTTTATACATAGTCTACTCGTAATGATTTCACAGTTCATAGTTATTTGCTTAAGTTTTTTTTTATGTGCTATTGCACTTGTTACTTGGTTATTCTTGTTTTATAACTTACGGATGTGTTATAAAAATGTAAGTTCATCATTCGACATTTATATGCTTATTGCTATAAATTGTTGAATATCAAATTTATAAGGTGTTTTACAAATCAAGAATGTCATAAGTCCAGTACATCTAACAATCGTAAAATAATTCTAACACTCTATATTAATATAGTTGAAATTATAACTGTTTAATTTTAAAAAGCTAGTTTTCTACCAAAATTATAATATCATGTCATGAATTTAATACATTCGACGAGTAAAATAATTTTGGCATTCAATTAATAAAAACGCTATTTAAATTTAACGAAACTAGTTATTACTGCGATTGCAGAAAATCTCATCATCAAATCAGATTATACACTAAAATTGTAAGTGTTTTATTTTTTTTAAAGAAAAATAATAGCATTTCACGTCCCGCCACTGTTTGTCATATAGCGGCAGCACCCAGGTGTCACTCTCAAGGGCCTCCCAGTCCAGACGCATAATTCACGTTTCCTTCAGTAGCGCCGAGTGGCTGCGCCCAAAGTTGTCTTGCGTCCATAATTTCCACTTTCGTTGCCAAAAACCTGTTCTGGATGTGGAGCAGCACGAAGCATTGTTGGGCTCGCGAGCGGCCCGCATATCCATGCAATATCATGACATAATGCCAAAACAGGCGAAATCAGAGCGCACCCCTGATCGAACACAGCAACGCCAGCAGTTTTTTTCATTTTTTATAGATTTGGTACCTTGCTTGTTATGTACAAGGTTTGTCATCACAATTTGGGGAAACTTTCCAAACTAGTCAATCGAAATTGTGCTATATATGGGAGTGACTGAAGCTACACCCCCTGGTTTATCTTCTTTATGGTTCCGATGACACCCTTCAAGAAGCTATCCAGTGACTTCATCAACTGTGGGTGTCTCGCCACTGACTTCAGGTCATCCAGGCACAGGCCCTCCTGTCGGCATTGGCTCTCCAGTTGGTGTCTCAGAAGGCCAAAGATGGGGGATGAACCCACAAGGTGGATCACTGTTTGTGGAGTAATATCATCACAAGGGCATGTGTCGTCGCTTGTCAAGTGGAACCTGCGGAGATAACTTCTCATCACTCCATGACCCGTTAGGAGCTGGGTTGATTCAAAGCTAATCCCTCAGGTATTCTGTATACAGCGGCGTCCGTAACAGAATCAAAAAACATCTTTGTTACGTTCCCTTGCGGAGAGCTTGTGTACCTTTCATTCCATGCAGTAGGAGTGTCTCCCACTCATGAATCCAGTCTCTACAGACCCTTGGTGCAAAGGGCAGAAACGACGTTGTTTCAATTTTCATTTTAAAATAAAATATTATAAAAACTACAGTATGGCAACAGTTTTGCAACGTTAAAAGTCAATTTAGAAAAAAAAAAAAAAAAAACACCGACTGTGAAAAAAGGTACGTTGGTGTACAATTTCAATGCTTCACTTAGTGTACAATTTCAATAAAAGCGTGGGTTTTTTTTACTGCCTCCACTATTTTAGTGATACCACGTTGTTATTCTGCTTGTCCAAATTTAAAATACTTTCATAAATTTTAATTTGGCGAAAGGTCAAACGCCTTGGGACTGGACCGGGCGTGTGCGTCGACAAGCTCGCCGAACAGGAGGCATGCGGTAGGGAGACCCCGAGAAGGATGACCCAGAATTCAGTTTTATGGTGAAGGTACTGAAAAAGAGGTCTTCTTGTGACAGTGAACTTGGCCAGGAGGCCGAATGAGAATTTCCGCAATTTTTTTATCAAATTTTTGGCGTAACTATTGATGAAATTATGAATTAAAAAAAGTAATTAAAGAGAACGTGAGTTATTAAACTACTAAAAAATAAATTAATACACCAAGTGAACTTATGAAATTATTTTTACGTTTATTTTCTACAAATTATATTTGCTTGTTTATGTCAAATTAAGAAAGCTGAATCAGCTAACGCTGTATACAAAAAAAAATCTTTAATAGGTATTTTAGGAATCTGACAATCTGAGAAGTCATTGCTATAGTATTTGCGTCGTTTCAAATGTTTATTAGTTAAAGATAGTGTATGTCATTATATGGGAAAAAACCTTCCAATATATGCATATAAATTAATAATTTGTACGAATGTTGAGCGAGAGAGAGTACTCAGTGTGTTAGTGCGACGAAAAAAACATACGTTTGCGAAGGTGACAGCGAATATCGTGCTTAAAATATTAAAACCTGTTCGTAAAAAGTTATTTATTTGTCTATTTCGATTCGGACTGAATTGCATAAAAAAGCATTAAATTTATATAAATCAGTGTTAGAATTCGGAAACCTTTATCTGAATATGATATTATTAAATTATTTTTTTGCTGCATACAAACGACAGTAACTGGACAATAGCATTACTTAAAAATAACCAAACGCAATTGACTTATTACGGTTATCGGTTGTGTCGTTACGTGTGTAGGCGGCTTAAGCATTCATGGACACTGTGTTTCACCTATGCTGCAAATTTTAATCTTAATTTCTTGTCCAGGTACAAAATTAAACGATGATTTTTTGACAGTTAGAGTCACGCCATATACCATTGGAAACATAGATGCTATAAAAATATTAAAAATCAGAAACGACAATGATTAAACACATACTCACTACACTGGGTAATGAGTTATGAAATCACACAAATTTTAAAATAAAAATAATGCAGAGAACTATAATTTCTTATAATTTTCAATGTGCATCAGCGGATATCTCGTAAACAACTAGTTTATACAGTTTTTTATTCTGTTTTTACGATGTCTCTGCAAACTACAAGATACTGGAGCTGGAATCAACTGCAATTCACATAAACAGATTTTTGCAGCTTGCGTACCTCTTGAAGCCTAATTCACATAGCAATGTACTTACAAAATTATCTTTCTTAGATAAGATGTCTTTCCCTCGTGGAATTAAGATAGAAAAATAAAACTGTCTACGATATTACACTATAATAATAGAATTTAATCCTGGCCTTTCCTTTTGTCAGTCAATTGTTACTCAGCTGATTTTCCTGAAGTTACAAGAGCAAACTAGTCAATTATTATGAAGCGATCAACACATTGTTTCCCTTTCAAAGCACAAAAAGCCTCTTGCAGTCCGGTATTTGTAGTGGCGGGCCAAAGAAGCAGGAACAGTTTCTTTATTTCTTTTTCAGAGCACGGTAATACACTTGCGATCCATTATTTGTAGTACTAGTCTTAAGAAACAGAAGCAGCTATAACGAATTTGCTGCATTCATAGAAGTAAAATAAAACTGCTTAAACAGATTATCTGTATACACATACGATGCGTGTTTTATAGTACTGGGCTAGTTACCAGAAGCAAAAATATTTGCCACATTCAAGAAAATAAAACGAAACTGTTGTTCTTAAACGAAACTGCTTATTTCATTGCTCTTTTTCAATTCATTTCACTTGAACTCACATCTAAAATTCCAGATCGCGATATCTAAAAAATGTAGGTTTGAATATATTGTGGGTATCGGAAATATTTTTAATATTTGTAATTTCGTATCTTTCATAGGGATTTTTTTATTTGCAAGAATAAGTAGCAAAACAGGCAATGGAATACTTTTTCTGATTTTTTTTTGTAGAAAAACGAGCCCTACCGTTTATTTGTAGCAGATAAATGTACTTGCTTATTGACGAGGCCGAAATAAATGTAGCCGTTTCGGTTTTTTCTCCGAATCGCCCGTCACTAGTTACTTGCGCCTCAGAAACTGTTTACATGCTCCACATACAAGCTGCAAGGCCTCAGGTAAAAGTTACTCGTGACCTTCTGTTTTAATGACCTTTGACTTTGATTTTGGCTCGTTTATTTTTTTTCCTGCAATAAAACAATTTGCAGTAGACTTGGCGAATAACGCCCGTGGTGTTGGAGCCCACCACAAAATTATGCTGCTTTTATTGCCACGTAATGCTTTATACATTTTTAATAAGCAATTTAAATGGTTAAGTTATGTTATGCGTGATTATTTATTAGTTGGTAGTATATTAACTGCAATCAGAAGCCTATCTTCTATTTGGACTAGTATTGGTTAATGTAAGGTTCTTGTTTATTTTAATAGCAAATATTACAATCGATAAATTTTGTATTTAAATTTTTTTAATTGATATTTTTAATATATATCAGAAAATCATTTTTTTTTCAGTTTATACAATATGTATAACTTTTTGTCATAAAAAGTACTGAAGTTCTTGGTGACACTGAATTTACGATAAATATGCATTAGAAATCGTTTATTCAATATTTTTAAAGCACCCTATACACGTTACAATACCACCGACAATTAAACGTGAATTAGAAAACACCATACTATTTTTTTTGGTGTTTTTAACAAAGCAATAAATCTTACAACAAATATTTGTCACAAATAGCAAAAACGTGCAGTTATTTAAAATCTAATCAAACAATGCTTCATTATTTAAAAAAATCATTATTTTATGCATATAAAAATTATGTATAATGTCATCACGGGTATATGCATGTTTTTGATTATTATTTAAATAGCATTTTAATAAATAAATCTAAAGAAGTGATAATATGTATTTTTAGGCACGCCACTTCAAATAAGCACTAAGTAAGTCATTTGCGGTTCGAAAACAATTACATACTTTTTATAAACCAATAAAATATTAAAGTAATCACAAAGCAATTTAAATTTACTATTTTTTTTAATTTCTAAGGCGAAGCTACTAAAACCTACGTAAATTAATTATAATAATCTAGAATTAAAATTGACATTTACATATGAGATGTAGATAGTTTTTTATATTTTATTGTTACGTAGTTTCAAGCCCATAATTTAATTTTAGCTTTGAGTAACTAATATATTAAAATTTTTAATAAAAGTACTATAAAAATAAGCGCTTTTAAGACAAAGCTTTAATAAATATAAATAAAAAAGTCAATGTGTTTTGTAGTGAACGCATTTGCTTTTTAAGGGCAGAGAAGTTTAAGTTTCTTAACTGACCTTTAATGTCAAAAGTATTCACTGTATTTATCTCTTGATATATTAGTCATTTGTTGATAAATAAAAGACTACGAATACTTTTACATAAAAAAATGTAATTTAAATATTGTCACTGCGAGATAAATATGATACATTAATTTTTACATTAATGGATTAATGTTAAAGCAAAATTCAAAATTGTCTTGAATATAAAAAAAATAAAATAGTTCGATTGTATGTATAAATGAATAAATGATTAATGTTGATTCACATTTAAGATATCTGCTTCCATGTATTTTTTTTATGTTTGAGACCTTTTTTGTTATGTTATTTGTAATTGTGACAGTCTACATGTATTCTAGTTGTTAGTATTTAATATATAGTATATTGATTAAATGATTTATAATATAAAACGAAAAATCAATAACCATTGAAAAAAATTTGTTTTTTTATATTTGTAATTTTTTTTTTGTTATAATTCACATACGCTGTGTTACGTTTGAATATCAATAAAAATAATGTTTTTATAATAAAAATTCATATTTTTTAAGTATCAAACTGTACGTTTGCAAATAAAGAGGGTTTTATTATTTACATAATCATAAATAAAACCGAACTATTAAAGAGACTACTGAGTTATTTCCATGTGGCAATTAGAGCTTTTTCATCTTTTAGGAGGATTGTTTAATTATTTTTGTGATATATACTTATTTATCTATCACCGTATATATTGATTAAGATATGAATTAATATATAAATTGTGCATCATTGATAAGTAGCAAATTTCAATATAAATAAGGTTTCAAACCTTTGAATTGACATGCTTTTTTATATTTTGACTTTGCCTCTAAAAATAAATTAACTAAATTCATATATTCAACTAACAATAACAAACTTATAATTAAATAAGTATTTTTCATTTTCTGCATTTTATGTTTTTAAACCCATAATTTAAATTCTGTGTTAATTGTTTATTATTGATTTAAGCAATTTTTCCCATTTTGAAAAAAATAAACTGCATTACGTTCTGTATAAAAGATAGAATCAATAAATAAATAATGTAATTCATTCTGATAGTAATCATATCAGAGTCTCTCAGGGTCTCAAGGTTTAGTCACCCCGAAAAGCTACCTACATTTATGTCTAACATAATCGATAGTGATTTATAATCCCAGCCAGCTCTTTCTTTTGATTTTATCAGCTGACGTTTGTTTTTTTTTATTTACGCAGGTAGGCAGTCGCAGTAAAAAGCCCGTGTCGGACCTCAAGGCCTACCTTTGGGCGGGTCTGTGAGAATGCTGGATTCTATTGTACTTCGTTTTGCATGACGCCCGAAGAGACAATTCGCGATTTCAGCAGGCGGGCGCAACGGCACTAGAAACGAGAAGGACGCACAATCTAGAGCGGATATAAAAGCAGCCGAATCAGTTTCAATGGTACAGTTTACTCCTGTTAACTAGACAGACAACAGTAAATCCTCAAAATGGCATTCAAGGTACGCATACACTATACGCATGTCGATTTAATTATAATTTTGTTGAGATATGAAGGTATAATAAAAAAAATTAAAAAGACTTTTTAACATAATATTTAGGCTAATGGTTTGTGTTGAAATGTTAAAAAAAAACAATTTAATACTTTTAACTTCTAAAAAAAATTTTAAAACTATGTAAGTATGTAAATATAATTTCGTAAATAAATATCTTTAATACAGTTCCTCGCCTTCGCTTGCTTCGTGGCCGTGGCTCGTGCCGGAGTGATTGCCCCCGTGGCTCACTACGCTGCCGCCCCTGTGGCTCACTACGGCCATGCCGCCCCCGTGGCCCATTATGCCGCCGCCCCTGTGGCCCATTACGCCGCCGCCCCCGTAGCCCACTACGCCGCCCCCGCCCACTACGCCGCCCACGCCGTGGAAGTGTCTGCCCCCGCCGAATACAACTTCGATTACTCCGTGCACGATGAGCACACCGGAGACATCAAGAGCCAGCACGAGACCCGTCACGGAGACAACGTCCAGGGATCCTACTCTCTGATCGAAGCCGACGGAACCCGTCGCGTCGTCGAGTACACCGCTGATGAGCACAACGGATTCAACGCCGTCGTCCACAAGGAGCCCGCCCAGCACGCCGTCAAGGTCGTCGCCCCCATCGCCCATGTCGCCCCCGTGGCCCACTACGCCCATGCTGCCCCCGTGGCCCACTATGCCCATGCCGCCCCCGTAGCCCACTACGCTCATGCTGCCCCCGTGGCTCACTACGCCCATGCCGCCCCTGTGGCCCACTACGGCCATGCCGCCCCCGTGGCCCACTACGCCGCCCCTGCTCACTCTTACTACCACTAAGAACTTCGACCTATGACGATCCATGAAAACCCTAGCTTTAAGTAGCGAATCTTGTAAATAAACATTTCAAGCCAATACAATTACTTTTATTTGTTTCGGTTACTTCTAGTTCCTCAACCCAGCACTCACACACCCATGTTTAGCAAAAAAACAATCTCACCATTGATACGAAATAATCGCACTCATATAAACTTTGCTATACAATAATTATTTGAGTAAACTATTTTTACGCGAATCCAATTTGTGAAAATCAATTTTTGTTTCTGTTTATTCTCATGGCAATCATCAGCGAGAAACATTTTTATCAATAGTACACATATCCATAAAAAAAAATGAGGAAAAAATATTGAAAAAAAAACATACACATATATATATATATGTATATTCGTTTATAATATTTCAATGCTTATTTCGTAGATTTGAGTAAATTCAATATAAAGTTTGTGTGTTTTAGATTTAATTTTTTTTTATTGTTTCTATAGCTGATAATAAATCTATAAAATCCACTATAAAATCCATTTTTCTCAAACAATATTTTTGTTTATCACTTTGAACTATCAATTTAAATTTCATGATATCTCTAATTTTGACATAATTATGTGTAAAAGTAATAAAATTTTCAAAATGAGAATGTCATGGATGCTGAATTTAAAAGAACGCTTTTAGATCTCTAACCGTCGTTCATAATTTATTTCGCATAAAATTGGGCAAAAAAAGGCAAGAACTGGTTGAAAATCCGGATAACCTAAAATGCCTGATTTTAGAAATATTTATTATAAAATGTTGAAATCAATTTTTCCCATCAAAAACATACAGTTTTTTGTTTAAAATAAATTTATCGATTGTTTGAGTGTGAAAAAGTGACTCATGTACTCAAATAAAAGCGTTTTGGGATTATTATGAAATTAAAATAACCTGAATATTTCAGTAAATTTTATAAATCTGAAATGCCACAAAATTTATATACTTAAATAAAATTATTTAAAAACAATGAATTTCAAAACAAACGAACTTAAATTTGTATTTGGGGAGCATCCATTTATTCAGTAATACTTTCCTAAAAAAATCACCACCCCTATACTATTATAAGGCGTTTCTGATTTATTTTTAATTTTAAATCACCTATTCGAGAAATTGTGTTAGATATGTAAATGCTTTAACCGTTTTAATAAAAATCTTAGTCTGCGACAGGAACACATTCGAGGACAATACTTATAAAAAAACTCTGTATTAATGCGACGTTTAATTAAATCATACTTTACACTAAGGATCGTAACTGATAACCGACCAACAAATCGCATCGTGTGTGGCGCTAAAGGCCAACTTTTAGAGTTATTTAGAATAATACAAAAATGGACGATAGTGAGTTTTTTTAATTTTAAAAAATGGCAAACAATAATTTGTAAGTCGGTTGTTGAAATTTATTGGTTGGTTGATGTCATTTGTTAGTCGGTTGATATTTATTTTGTAAGACGTGAAGGCCTAAAATAATCAGAGATTATCTCGGTTTTATCCAATTAATTCCAACTTTCACAAAAGACTTGATAAACGCAATACAATCATATTAAATATAAGATATGCCTTATTTTTAGAGATTATACAAACATATTGCTTCTGCAAGATTTAATAAAGGATCTTACGGTAAACAAGTATACTCGTATATTATATATCACTCGAAAACTGGTCGTTTATAACCTTTTAACCTTCCAAGTTCAACATACAAAAATTATATTAATTTTATAAAAATTGATGTTATATTATTATATGATATCGTAATTCATAAAATTTAGTAAAGAAAATTATATTATTATAGTAAGTTAATTAGTTGTGGTTATAGTCTTGTGTTCATAAAAAAATGCTTAAACCAAATCGGATATAAAATTACTTGATTAATTTTGAAGCAAGGTAACCTTCTTTGGCCCTGAGATTAAATACGTCATTCAAAAGTTCACAGCTCGACTATTAGATTTAAGTATTAAAGTATTTTTACCTACACCGGAAAAAGACAATTTCACGCGATTGAAATACATGAAACTGATTACAATTATGAAGTACTCACAAATCCGATTTAATCTGAAATATGTTTGGGTTTTTTATTGGAACTGTACAAAACAAATTACATTAGTTCGGACATAAAAGCAGTCACTGTACTTTAGATATTAGTTGCGAATGAATTCGCACCCTGACCTTGAACTCGAATGTGCGTGGTGGGGCTGGGTGACTATAAAAGCTCTCGCAGCCGGCCAGGAGGCACAGTCAACAGACAATCATCAACAATGGCATTCAAGTTCCTCGCCTTCGCTTGCTTCGTGGCTGTGGCCCGCGCCGGTTTGATCGCCCCAGTGGCTCACTACGCCGCCGCCCCAGTGGCCCACTACGGCCACGCCGCCCCTGTGGCTCACTACGGCCATGCCGCCCCCGTGGCTCACTACGCCGCCGCCCCCGTGGCCCACTACGCCGCCGCCCCCGTAGCCCACTACGCCGCCCCCGCCCACTACGCCGCCCACGCCGTGGAAGTGTCTGCCCCCGCCGAATACAACTTCGATTACTCCGTGCACGATGAGCACACCGGAGACATCAAGAGCCAGCACGAGACCCGTCACGGAGACAACGTCCAGGGATCCTACTCTCTGATCGAAGCCGACGGAACCCGTCGCGTCGTCGAGTACACCGCTGATGAGCACAACGGATTCAACGCCGTCGTCCACAAGGAGCCCGCCCAGCACGCCGTCAAGGTCGTCGCCCCCATCGCCCATGTCGCCCCCGTGGCCCACTATGCCCATGCCGCCCCTGTGGCCCACTACGCCCATGCCGCCCCCGTGGCTCACTACGCCCATGCCGCCCCTGTGGCCCACTACGGCCATGCCGCCCCCGTGGCCCACTACGCCGCCCCTGCTCACTCTTACTACCATTAAGAACTTCGACCGATGACGATCCATGAAAACCATAGCTTTAAGTAGCGAATCTTGTAAATAAACATTTCAAGCCAATACAATTACTTTTATTTGTTTCGGTTACTTCTAGTTCCTCAACCCAGCACTCACACACCCATACTTCATACCATCACATACCCACTACGGCCATGCTACCCCCTTGGCCCACTACTCCCATGCCGCCCCCGTGGCTAACTACGCCCATGCCCACTACGTCGCCCTCTCCCTTTCTTAAAGGCTTTCTGCTCTTATCTCTAATACGGGCATGAAATTGTCTAACTGGTAAAACATGTAAATACATTATTTCAAGCATAATTAATCTACGCTATGACTTTTGACTCATGACTACCTCCTCTTCACAAAAAATAGCTTATAAGGTAAATATTAAAATTATTTTGAATTTACTTTACGAAGTAACCTAATTCACAGATATGTTTTTGCTCATTGAACTTAAGGCTTAAACTTCTACATAACGTTAGTTACGAGTATGTAAAAAAAAAAGACAATGACATGTCGTCGTTCAAAATTTTTCTAGTTATTTATAAAAACACACATTTATTTTAATTTTGGCGTGTGTAGAAACTTACCGATCACTAAATCCTTCTCATGGCGAAAATTCATTACGTGCCGCTATATTATGTTAAGTCCTCACATCCATTCAATCCCTATGAGAACTAAAGACCAAGGTATACGCAAAAGAAATTAATGAGATTGGTGTCCTATTACGTTATATAGTAATTAAATATAATTTTTACAAATGGAGATATTCATCAATATCATTTTTGACGTAGATATTTCTGCTAAACGCTTTAAACTGTTGTTGGTCTTACTGGCTTTTATCTCGCAGCCTTTCACTCTCACATAATATTATGGTTGAAAATGCCACATTATCTGAGTATCCATGAAATAAAGATAACATTAACAAATGGTACATAGAATTCCATAACAGAAAATATGAATATAAGCTATCTTTTGCACGTTACCAATAGATATGGCTTTGTGGTCCATAACAATCCACCTAGAATGGCGCTCGTGGACATCCAGCAATATCTTGGATGTTTTTTTTTTTTTAAGGATATCGGTTTATCAAGGAGGCTAGCGACCTCGTTCCGTGAGAGAGTATTAAAACCCGCTCTAAATCAGCTTGTATACATCCTGATTCTACAGAGTCAACAATATATGGTAGTGTGGCCATTACGATTGTAAAACCTGAGGGTTGCAAGTCGATGTCCTTCACTGTAAACAAATCACCGGTCTATACATCTGGAAATGGGCCTGATTTTTGCCAGAGAATTTCCTCTAAACTAAGTTTTTTCTCTCTCTTCATTTTAAACCACATCCTCATCTGATAGTGATAATGTAGAATAAAATAAATAGATTGTTAAAAGATTTGTTGGCGACGACTATAAGGCATTTTTCTCGTTATCAAAATCTCTAATAACTATTTTATTTCTTCGGGGTTGACTCACGAATTTGCCAAAGTTCGTGAATCCCTGTGGACTATATTAGATAATTTATTAAACACTTTTTATTTCGTAAGCATTTATTTAATATTTTTAATTATAAATGGCACACGGGCATCGTTGTTTTGTAAGAGATTCATGATATGTTCACGGAAAGCGTGACCCTTCTGATGGGTTATCCAGCACTTACGGTTTTTATAAGGATTAAACAAAAAAACATGTATTTTCCAGTTCACGCTCTTAGTTTTCTTAATTATTTTTCTGATCAACAAAAAATATTATTCTTCGACCCCATCCATAATACAAATATGTATTGGTTATTCTTAATTATTTTAAATCAATGAAAATACTATTTTAATTCCTCGACCCCACCCATTATATAAAAAATTCGTTATTTTAATTTTAAAAAACTATCGAGATCATTCCTATAATAACAAATGTGTTTGTCAGTTGCACGAGTTCTTAAAATCCCCGATTGCATTCTGATGTGATGATTCACGTGAGATCTCACCATCTAATAAATTCAAAATTTCATATCAAGCCACACCCCAGTGTGGTTGTTATGCATTTTACAATAATATACTATCTCTAGATTCATTTTAATTTATAAACTTTTTATATCAAAATATAAAAGTTATCTTTAAGGTCGAGTTGGCAACAAGATTCTTAATAACTAACTAAAGTTCTTATTTAAAATAGAGCAATGGAGTAATCAATGTTAGCATAAAATAATTGATGTAAATATTTCCTAAATTGTGTACGCATATATATATATATATAATGTATAGAGTTGTTTACTTACAATTTTAAGTTGTTGTACATATTCAATTTAAAAAAGACAGAGTTAAGGTTGGTAAATAATTAAAAAGAAAAGTATTTAGCTTGAAAAGTTTATTTACAAGATTCGCTACTTAAAGCTAAGGTTTTCATGGATCGTCGGTCGAAGTTCTTAGTGGTAATAAGAGTGAGCAGGGGCGGCGTAGTGGGCCACGGGGGCGGCATGACCATAGTGGGCCACAGGGGCGGCATGGGCGTAGTGAGCCACGGGGGCGGCATGAGCGTAGTGGGCTACGGGGGCGGCATGGGCATAGTGGGCCACGGGGGCAGCATGGGCGTAGTGGGCCACGGGGGCGACATGGGCGATGGGGGCGACGACCTTGACGGCGTGCTGGGCGGGCTCCTTGTGGACGACGGCGTTGAATCCGTTGTGCTCATCGGCGGTGTACTCGACGACGCGACGGGTTCCGTCGGCTTCGATCAGAGAGTAGGATCCCTGGACGTTGTCTCCGTGACGGGACTCCTGCTGGCTCTTGATGTCTCCGGTGTGCTCATCGTGCACGGAGTAATCGAAGTTGTATTCGGCGGGGGCAGACACTTCCACGGCGTGGGCGGCGTAGTGGGCGGGGGCTGCGTAGTGGGCTACGGGGGCGGCGGCGTAGTGGGCCACGGGGGCGGCAGCGTAGTGAGCCACGGGGGCAGCATGGCCGTAGTGAGCCACTGGGGCGGCGTGGCCGTAGTGGGCCACTGGGGCGGCGGCGTAGTGCGCCACTGGGGCGATCAATCCGGCGCGGGCCACAGCCACGAAGCAAGCGAAGGCGAGGAACTTGAATGCCATTGTTGATGATTGTCTGTTGACTGTGCCTCCTGACCAGTGGCGAGAGCTTATATAGTGACGAGCCCCACCACTCGTGCGCTCACTACAAGGTCAGGGTACGCATTTTTTTCTTGTCGAAACTTTTTAATCCGTTCGGATTATTTGTGATTCAGATGTATCGTTGTTATATATTGAGTATGTTAGATGTAAACCGTTAATATTTTTTCTTGAATTTACATTATTTGTACTTTTGTATTCAAGTCAATATTGATTTTTTTTTTCGATTCGGTATATCATTTTTAAATAGATTATCAATTCACTCAAACGTATAACAAAGATCTGCAACAAGTATTTGAAAAGAATTTTAAAAAAATTACATATTTGGAAAAGTATACGTTTTTTATTGTATTTTCAACAATTTACATGTTTTTATAAAATTTTAAATTAATGTGTTATTATAATATATCACACTTCATGAAAGAGACAAAGAATCTAGTTCAATAGGACTGGTGGACGTTTTCAATGAAGAAAGTGTGCTCGATGTCGAGCCCTGCTCTCATTATTGTTTTTGAGTTCTTACTGGGTATATTGGGATCATTTCACTAAAAAAAACCTCGCTTCTGAATTCTAAGCGAGTCAGGTCGAGCTTTTACTATATATCATCTCTGGTTATTGACCCCACCTTCATATTAACCCTAGTACATTTTACATAGTAAGAAAAAAACATTATGATATTTAATGATAATAATATTTGAAACTCTTCCGTTAAGGTTTTTTTATTTTTAGCCAACCTTCATTAATTTTTGTGGCAGATTATTATACTTTTATGGCCAAACCACCGAGAAATATCACAATCATTTTAAAATTGTTTTAAATGTCCGATTATCTATATTTTCATTGTTATATATATTTTTCTAGTAATATTTCTGAATGTTCATTTAGAAACATTTAATTATTTTATGAAACCAATGAGAAAAGAAATTGTGTTTTTAATTATTTTAAAACTATTTTACCTTTATGGCAATTTTAATAAAAAGTTAATATTTGAAAAAATTGCAAAATATTTGTATATTAAGAAAAGCAAATGGTTATTTCATATGCTATTTTTTTTTCCAAAATGTGTTTATTTTGTAATGACTGATTTAAAAACCTTCACGGATTTTTCATTATTAAACGAATTCACATTATCATTTTATCAATTTAGGTGAATTTTTCAATCAATTTGTTTTTGGGTAAAAAAACTCGAGGATAATCGTTATGTAACCTCATAAGTAAAAATTATTTATTTTCGTTGCATTTATAAAATAACAAAATCAGAACATACTTGAGAATCATTGCAAGTATAAAAAATGACACGCGTTTAATCGAACGTATAGATGTGTTATAAAAGAAAACGATTGTGATAATATAATTTCGTGTCTCGAAGTCTATAGGGAAAATGAAATCTTGAAAAAATCACTGATACAGGTTTTCGATCTTTTGTTTGACTTATCAGAGATGTGTAAAATCTGGTACAAGTATAACAACTGGAAGTCAGATGAGCAAATGAGTTCTTGTCTTTCTAAATATGTATGAGCGGATTCCAAACATTTGACAAATCTTCACGGACTCGTGCTACACAAATTTGAGTGAGAACTGGTACACTAAAAATCCTGGAAATATAAAATCGAAGCCTCAGATTCCTGATTATATTCAGGAAATCCAAAGTAACAAAAAATATGTTTAATACAATTTTTTTTACATGAATTGCAAAATGTAATTTAAGTTTTTTTAATGAAGTATGTGTATGACGCGTATATTCTCATAACATTGGGTAAATGAGATAAGGATCTAAGTCACTCAGTTAATTTAGTTTTTTAAAAAAGTTATAAAAAATACTCGTATTTTAAGTATTCAATATTTTTGACTCCCATTGTATAAAGGATTTTGAGAAAGTACGTATTAAAATTTTAAAGCGGTAGATAGAGTATATGCTTTAGTATGTTTGGGCTGAGTTTAAAAGGATTGCATAAAAAACACTGTATTGTAACATAATATTGCCGGTGGGTAGGTGCTGCAGGATAGGAAAAGAAGTACAAGTAAAAGTATATAAATTGGCTTGGAAAATTTATTTACAAGATTTGCTACATAATGCTAAGGATTTCGTGGATCGTTGGTCACAGTTCTTAATGGTAGTATGAGTGGGCGGGGGCGGCGTAGTGAGCCACGGGGGCGGCATGAGCGTAGTGGGCTACGGGGGCAGCATGGGCATAGTGGGCGACGGGGGCGGCATGGGCATAGTGGGCCACGGGGGCGGCATGGGCGTAGTGGGCCACGGGGGCGACATGGGCGATGGGGGCGACGACCTTGACGGCGTGCTGGGCGGGCTCCTTGTGGACGACGGCGTTGAATCCGTTGTGCTCATCAGCGGTGTACTCGACGACGCGACGGGTTCCGTCGGCTTCGATCAGAGAGTAGGATCCCTGGACGTTGTCTCCGTGGCGGGACTCCTGCTGGCTCTTGATGTCTCCGGTGTGCTCATCGTGCACGGAGTAATCGAAGTTGTATTCGGCGGGGGCAGACACTTCCACGGCGTGGGCGGCGTAGTGGGCGGGGGCGGCGTAGTGGGCTACGGGGGCGGCGGCGTAGTGGGCCACAGGGGCGGCGGCGTAGTGAGCCACGGGGGCGGCGTGGCCGTAGTGAGCCACAGGGGTGGCGTGGCCGTAGTGGGCCACTGGGGCGGCGGCGTAGTGAGCCACTGGGGCGATCAATCCGGCGCGGGCCACAGCCACGAAGCAAGCGAAGGCGAGGATCTTGAATGCCATTGTTGATGATTGTCTGTTGACTGTGCCTCCTGACCAGTGGCGAGAGCTTATATAGTGACGGGCCCCACCACTCGAGCGTTCACTGCAAGGTCAGGGTACGCATTTCTCGCAAATTGAAACATTTTTTTAGTATACGTACTTGATGATTAATTTAAAGTAATGTGTTTCCTTTTGGTGATATTTAAGACTGTGTATATCATTATAAACAGAAAGTACTCATATATTTTTGATTTTATTTATTAAATTTTAATTTCGAGAAACTGTCATCTTATTGATATATTTTGATGGGATTTTAAACCTTTATTCACTAAGCTTAGGGCAGATATGACAAATTGAAAACTGTATGGCGCCATTAACAACTTTCAGGGCATATCACCAGGCCGGGCTTTCAAAATAGCCAATGTTATACTTTTGACAAGTATTGCTTATATTATAATTGTATTTTCTTGAAAAATATTACTTCGAAATAACATAATCGAAATCTGATCAAATGTAATGATTTTAATAATACAAATTTACAAAAAAACAATATTTTGATAAAATGATCCTCTTAATAAATAATTAGCCTAAAACAACAAGTACCTATATATTTTTCGTTTTCATTATATTTTTAAACTTTTTTATTTTTACAATTCATTACATGAGTACTGATAATATATGTTCAAGTCTTACGTGCCTCTCAAAATTTTTTTTGCTCAAAACATACTGTTATTGCTTGAACATAAATAATAAATTCTATCTCCTATTTTATCAATAGTCTAAAAAAGGGGAACTCATATTTTGAGAAAGTATTAAAAGTTTTACTTGTGGTCCCCAATCAGATCTCGTTGAATAGGAGGTGATGAGGTAAGCATTGCTTTTATTACATGTAATAAAACATACACTTATAATTACAATGTAATCATTACAATCGTGTAAAAGGATTTTTTAAGCATGACCTAAGGGGTTTAAAGCCCTGGGTTTTACTGGTCTCAATGCACTGGTGTGTTAGGATTACGATTGTCTTGACTCCGGTCTTATATTTTCATGGCAGCTTAGCTCCTAGTCTTTCTAGCTCTCTTTCTCTGAAAATAATTGGCTAAGAAGCACAAGGTTACTAAATGATACATGTATTATATGTTTTTAAATTCTATATTAATAATTCAGAAATAATAGTAAATGGACTATGTGAAGCAAGTTATTTAAGCTGGGACTAGTTTAATTGAATTCCAGCCTCTGTCGCGAATTCCGCATCCATGTTAACTTTCTTTTTCCAATGTCTATTTTTCTTGAACAATCAGTTGTAGTAGGCAAATTTGGAATTTATAAAAACCAAAAATAAAATAAATGCGCAGAATGCGCATAGAAAAATAACTCGTGATTAGGATAAAATATCGTGAAGTATTAAGATATTCAAATTAAAGTTTTTTTTTTTTAATTATCTTCATAAAGTGTTTGTAAATATTTAAAAAATATTATTTAATTTTACATTTGACTTGATGTTTGAAACGTTGGTTGCGCCAGTCATGTCGTGTGGTCAAAGCCAGCACATTTAGAAATGCGTTTATTTCGAAATATCATTTCTACTGAAATAAATATTTGATCGTCATGTTTGCTCTCAATTAAACTGACACTTGTAATTTGTAAACCAAACATTGAGTTATATACGTTGATAATTACAATTTAAGTCACAGATAACATTAAAACATGAATTTATATATAATAAAATGTATATCTACGAAATCGAGTGTTTGAATGAGATATAATTTTGGAATGGATCATGTTGATAATTGGGGTTGTGGGATTCGAACCCACAACCCCAAGCTTGTAATGCACCGGTCATGTAAGCTTGGGATGTGGGTTCGAATCCCACACAAATCACGATGATATTTTTCTGAGAGTTTCTTTAATCATTTTTCAATATTAAATAAATGTACTTAATCATTATCAATCAATAAAAACTCTGTGAGACGGTCTTCACAAAAAATCAATAATATATGGATTATGTTGTTTGATTTCTTTTAAGATGTACTGCTATTATTATTATTTTCTTAACATGTTTGATAGCAACATAAATAAAAAAATATGTGGTCGGATTGAAATAATTTATTTACAACAAATACTACTTAAGATTAACATGCCATAAATAGGAAGATTGGTTTGGTCGATGCTTAGTGGTGGTAGTAAGAGTGGGCGGGGGCGGCGTAGTGAGCCACGGGGGCGGCATAGTGGTGCACGGGGGCGGCGTAGTGGTGCACGGGGGCGATGGCCTTCACGATGGGGGTGACCACCTTCAGGACTTTATGGGGGACGGCATGCTGGGTGGGCTCGCGGTGGACGACAGCGTTGAATCCGGTGTGCTCATCGGCGGTGTACTCCACGGTGCGGCGGGTGCCATCGTCCTCGATCAGGGAGTAGGATCCCTCCACGTGGTCTCCGTGGCGGGTCTCGTGCTGGCTCTTGATGTCTCCGGTGTGCTCATCATGGACTGAGTACTCGAAGCTGTACTCGGCAGGGGCGTGGGGTTCTTCATGGGCATAGTGCGCCACGGGGGCCACATGCTTGTAGTGCACCACGGGAGCGATCACTCCAGCGTGGGCTACGGCCACCAGGCAGGTGAGAGCAAGGAGCTTGAATGCCATTTTAAGGGTTACTTGAACGTTACTTACTGATCACTATTGACTGTGTACTTTGCTGTCGTTTTGCTCGCTTATATACACCACTACCTACTACCCCCACCCTTCAACACGCAAGCGTAGTTAGTTCCACCCAACATATTAAGTAATACATGGTGACACTTTTGGATTACGCAAAAAAAAATTAGGACATTAACTACCAACGTAATCTGGCGATCAGGTCTGTAAGTCTCAATTCTCAATATGGTAATGTTGATATATTCAATATACGTCGTAGTTATTGATTACTTCACATTTTTTCCAAAGTTGACACAGAAAGGTCAATGCTAATGCACAATATTAGGTACTCGAGAATAAATAAATTCTCTCGAGTAGAGAGTAAAACAGTGATACCTTAATATATTATATTGAAACCATTTTCTTTGGTTGTATATGGTATTTCATAAATGGTGACTACCATATACAACCAAATATTTTCTTGGTAAGTGCGACAAGACCGGAAAAAAACTCTACAAATATTTTAATTGTCAATAAATTTTATCGCTTAATTCATCTCTAATAGCTGCAGTTTGTATTTGTTTTTTGTGAAATTTTTTATATAGTTAATTTTCATTTATCAATACTATCTTCTTAATTTATAAATGTTTTTATGTGTTTGATTTAAATATAAATTTCAAATAATAAATCTTTGCTGCAAACTGTCTGATTTTAGTGAGAGATTTTTAATATAAATAAGAAGTATTATTCATAAATATTTTTAGCATTTAAGTATATTTATTTGGACTGTAAGTTTACTATTTAAAACCATTTCTCGGATATCAGATATATTGAAACCAAAATTAAAATGTATAGTACGAGTGTAAAACAGTATTCGGGAAAATAGTTCATTGTTTTTGAAGATGTGAAATTGATTGAAAGTAAAATAAAAAATTTAACTGGTAATCTAAGAAGTACAGGTAGAGAATATATAACCTGTTTAGAATAAAATTAAAAAAAAATAATTTCATGTTAAATAAATTGCTTGAAAAACATGTTTCAAATATCTCGAATTTGATATTTGTTAAAGATGCACAAATAAATATTAAAAAAAAAATAAAAGCAATTCATGCACAAAAGCTTGTGCTTTCACTTTTATAACAGTTTTATACTTTAATGTATTACAGTACTCTTCTTTATTAAGACACGTATACATAATAAATACAAAAAATACATATATTTCATACTCAAAGTCATATGTGCTCTATACTGTATTTTATGATATTGGTAGTCAAATAATTCTCAGATTTGGAAATTATTGTAATTGAATAAATATTACTAATCTTTTTTGTTAACGTATATTAAATTTTAAACAAATAAAGTTTTTTGTGTGCCATACATAAAAAATATTTTTTTGTCATTGAACTTCAAAATTATAAAATATATAATATTATAGTTACAGATAAGTAACCGAAGTATAAGGATTAACTTTCACAATATTTCCATATTGAAATTGCGGCTAGAAAGATAACACATCACAGATTTCACACTGGTAATGTTCTAATGCTCTAATTTTTTACGTTTGATCTGAAAGTGTCAATTGACGTATTACTCAATATTTTCGTCAGATTATGACTGCCGATATCGCGTAAGGAGGGGAGAGGCCGACGCGAATATAAACGCGTTTGGAGTGCCATGAAATCATTCAGTAGTCAGATCAGACAAGTATAACAAATATTCAAAAATGGCATTCAAGCTCCTCGCTCTCGCATGTCTGGTGGCAGTGGCCCATGCTGGGGTGATCGCCCCTGTGGTGCACTATAAACACGTGGCCCCTGTGGTGCACTACAAGCACGTGGCCCCTGTGGCGCACTACGCCCACGAGGAGGAGCAAGGACCCGCCGAGTACAGCTTCGAGTACTCCGTCCACGATGAGCACACCGGAGACATCAAGAGCCAGCACGAGACCCGCCATGGAGACCAGGTGCAGGGCTCCTACTCCCTGATCGAGGACGATGGCACCCGCCGCACCGTGGAGTACACCGCTGATGACCATAACGGATTCAACGCTGTCGTCCACCGTGAGCCCACCCAGCACGCCGTGCCCCATAAAGTGCAGAAGGTGGTCGCCCCCATCGTGAAGGCCATCGTCCCCGTGCACCACCATGTGCACGCCGCCCCTGTCCACCACTACGCCGCCCCCGTCCATCATTACGCCGCCCCCGCCCACTCTTACTACCACCACTGATTACCAAAGCTCTGAATAGTCGCAATGACTGTCTAATTATAAGTAGATTTATTTAATAAATTATTTCAAGCAATTCCATATGTTTTTCTTACTTACTCAATATACTATTTCTATTACCACTGTGCATTAGTGCATACATAAAAAAATATATCAATCAATAAATTATGCACCACACAAGTCACCATGTGTACTAATACAAGCAAAATATTAAACTGACATTTTTACTAAAATACATAATATAAACCAATTTATGTCGAAATATGCAGAAACAGCCAGATAACCATCAATATTTGCCTAAAATCCCTGATTTCTTGAAACATTCAGATATATTTTTAATTAAAATGTTAATCTATTCATTTACTACCAGGATTAAAACTAATATCAAGATTAACTCCAAAATATACTTAAGTCAGTTAATAAATCGATGAAAAAATTGAGGATAAATATTTAATTATTATAAGATATATATTTGATCCTATAGATTTTATTTTGTCTTGGAAACTGAGCTTTCTTTACATGAACTCTGTAGTTCGTATTAGGATTTTCCTCAGTCACTATAGTTCCTATTAAGTAAAAAAAAACATAAATCGTCTTAACTAGAGTTTTTTTTAAAAATATTTATGTCCTATCTGGTCGTTTTAGGAGACAATAAATACTTATCTGTCCTCCTGGAAGCCATACAAATATCCTAAAGGTTTTTACTTTCATCAGGTCAAATGCATTACGGTATTAATATTTGATTTAAATTAGATATTTTTTATATTTAAATTGCCTATGCATAAATTAAATTTCGTCTACAATTTTTTACTGAAATTTAACCGTTTTTAGGTGGCTGGTTACGCCAACTTATAACGATGGCATTTTTCTGGAATTGAACCATAAAATTATTTAAAAAAACGTAGAAAAATAAACTTTTTAAATTACATATATATATTTTTTATATGCAATATTAATATAAGCTTAAAACAGATGAATACATAATTATATAAAAATATAATTCATGCTGGCTTAATATCATTAAAATTTTAATTGCGCTTAATATAGTTTTTATCTATTGAGATTAAACGAACTTCAAATATTTTGTGCAATACCGAAAATCATATACTGTATAAAACACGACCATGCATAGATAGCCTGAAAAATAAACTTATAACTCCACCACTTTGTTAGAGTAGGTAGCCGCAAGCGGAAGACGCCCATAGAAAAGTAACTCAAAGATATCAGAGGCATATGTCCGATGTTGAATATTTTTTAGTTGTATACAATAAAGTTTAGTGATAATCCTCTTTGGATTATCACTCAGTTTGATAGATTTGAACCGGAGAATTTATAGTCAGCAAGCAAGTATGCTAATCGCTGAGCCACGAGACGAACTAGTGAATTTGACAAAGATATAAACATTCTCGATCATAATTTTTGCTAAGCGATAAAAGCATCTAGTCAAGCACAGTTTTCAATGTTTTATCCAGAATAAATGTAGTCTATTGGTTTTTCGTATAACAAAATATGTTTTTTAGCAGAATACTTGTGATAATGACCTTCCACGGACAGGGCCTGTACATTGGCGACGTAGCACATAAATAGTTATCAAGATAAGCATATTTTAAAGAATTGCGTGTGCATAAATTATGAAACTAAGTGTTGATCTGATTTATATACGTTTTTTGTAATAGAACTAAAAGTGACACTGGTGCGATTACCTCACAGTATATTTAGTGTACTAATGGAATAAAATTCTTGGGGTGGGCAGTGGTGTGGCTGCCAGTATAAAAGGAAGTGGTATTCAACACACAGCACAGTCAATAGTGATCAGTCGACACAGACAATCTCCTAAAATGGCATTCAAGCTCCTCGCTCTCGCATGCCTGGTGGCAGTGGCCCACGCTGGGGTGATCGCCCCTGTGGTGCACTATAAGCACGTGGCCCCCGTGGTGCACTACAAGCACGTGGCCCCCGTGGCGCACTACGCCCACGAGGAGGAGCACGGACCCGCCGAGTACAGCTTCGAGTACTCCGTCCATGATGAGCACACCGGAGACATCAAGAGCCAGCATGAGACCCGCCACGGAGACCAGGTGCAGGGATCCTACTCCCTGATCGAGGACGACGGCACCCGCCGCACCGTGGAGTACACCGCTGATGACCATAACGGATTCAACGCCGTGGTCCACCGCGAGCCCACCCAGCATGCCGTCCCCCATAAAGTTCTGAAGGTGGTCGCCCCCATCGTGAAGGCCATCGTCCCCGTGCACCACCATGTGCACGCCGCCCCTGTCCACCACTACGCTGCCCCCGTCCACCACTACGCCGCCCCCGCCCACTCTTACTACCACCATTGATTACCAAAGCTCTGAATAGTCGCAATGACTATCTAATTATAAGTAGATTTATTAAATAAATTATTTCAAGCAATTCCAGATGTTTTTCCTACTTACTCAATATACAATTTCTATTACCACTGTGCATTAGTGCATACATAAAAATATTTTTAAAAAAAATTGTATCAATCAAATTATTCACCACACAAGACACCGTGTGTACATACTAGCAAAATATGAAACTGACATTTTTACTAAAATATATAATATAAAACCAATTTATGCTGAAATATGCAGTAACAGCCAGATAACCATCAATATTTGCCTAAAATCCCTGATTTTATAATACACTCAGATATGTTTATAATTAAAATGTTAATCTATTAATTTACTATCAGGATTAACACTTACGTCAAAATTAACCCCAAAATATAATTAGTCAATTAATAAATCGATGAAAAAAATCGTGATAAAATATTTAATTATTTTAAGATATATATTTGATCCAATAGGTGTTATTTTGTCTTTGATGGTATTAATATTAGCTTGAATAGTATCTAGGAAATTGAGTTTTCATTATACGAACTCTGTATTTCGTATTAGGATAAAGAAAAAAAACACAAAACGTCTTTACTAGACTTTTTTATAAATGTTTATATTCTATCTGTTGGTTTTAGGAGACAATAAATACTTAAATGCTCACCTAGAAGCCATACAAATATCCTGAAGTTTTTTACTCTCGTCAGGTCAGATGCATTACGGCAGGGGTCCCCAACTTTTTTGCACCCAAGAGCACATTCTATAATGCCGGTCGATCGGCGGGCACTATTTATTTTTTTAATGTATATTTATACTTCGAAAAGTTAACTATACATATAATACACAAAAAATATTTAATTCCATTATATAATTTTTATGTAAAATAAATAATAAGTAGTAGATAAAAGTATAAACATTCTGGTAATTGGGGCAAATGTGCAAAGAGTAATTATTTTAATAGCAACTCTAAAATGTACTAAGAACTATTATTATGATATAATTTTTTTCGCTTATATTTATCTGTTTAATTACTAAATTTAATTTTTTTATAACATTTTATCGTGGTCGCACATACACGGCGTAGGGTTGGGGACCACTGCATTACGGTATTAACATTTAATGTGAATTACCTATTTTTTATATTTAAATTATCTATGCATAAATTAAATTTCATCTACAATTTACGTCAACAAATTATTCATAAAAAAGTGAAAAAGATTTTTTTTGAAATTATATATTTATCTTATTTGATATGCAATCTTAATATAACCAAATAACAAATGAAAACATATTAATATACAAATATAATTCATGCTGTCTTTAATATCATTTCAATTATAACTGCGCTTAATATAATTTTTATCTATTGAGATTAAACGAACTTCAAATATTTTATGCAATACCGAAAATCATGTATTGTATAAGGGACGACCATGTAGAGATTGCCTGAAAATAAGCTTGTAACTCCACTACTCTGTTAGAGTAGATGTCCCTAAGCGAAGGACGCCCACAGAAAATTAATTCAAAGAGTTCAGTAAAAACTAACATAAGATGGATTTCCTCATTGGATTATTACTCAGTGTAATGGATTTGAACCGGAGACTTTATAGTCAGCAAGCAAGTATGCTAATCGCTGAGCCACGAGACGAACTAGTGGATGTAATTAACAAAGATGTAAACATTCTCGGTAATAATTTTTGCTAAGCGATAAAAGTATCTAGTCAAGCACAGTTTGGTTTATGAATAATGTTTATAAACCAAAATAATGAACAGTTATTATAAACAATGGTTTATCCAGAATAAATGTAGAACGAAATATTTTTTAAAGCAGAGTACTTGTGATAATGACCTTCCACGCACAGAGCTGTACATTGGCGATGTAGAACATAAATAGTTATCAAGATAAGCATATTTCAAAAAATTGCGTGTGCATAAATTATGAAACTGAGTGTTGATCTGATTTATATACGTTTTTTGTAATAGAACTAAGAGTGACACTGGTGCGATTACCTCATAGTATATTAAATGTACTAATGGAATAAAATTCTTGGGGTGGGCAGTGGTGTGGCTGCTAGTATAAAAGGAAGTGATATTCAACACACAGCACAGTCAACAGTGATCAGTCGACACAGACAATCTTCTAAAATGGCATTCAAGCTCCTCGCTCTCGCATGTCTGGTGGCAGTGGCCCACGCTGGGGTGATCGCTCCTGTGGTGCACTACAAGCACGTGGCCCCCGTGGCGCACTACGCCCATGAGGAGGAGCACGGACCCGCCGAGTACAGCTTCGAGTACTCCGTCCATGATGAGCACACCGGAGACATCAAGAGCCAGCACGAGACCCGCCATGGAGACCAGGTGCAGGGCTCCTACTCCCTGATCGAGGATGATGGCACACGCCGCACCGTGGAGTACACCGCTGATGACCATAACGGATTCAACGCTGTCGTCCACCGCGAGCCCACCCAGCATGCCGTGCCCCATAAAGTGCTGAAGGTGGTCGCCCCCATCGTGAAGGCCATCGTCCCCGTGCACCACCATGTGCACGCCGCCCCTGTCCACCACTACGCCGCCCCCGTCCATCACTACGCCGCCCCCGCCCACTCTTACTACCACCACTGATTACCAAAGCTCTGAATAGTCGCAATGACTGTCTAATTATAAGTAGATTTATTTAATAAATTATTTCAAGCAATTCCAGATGTTTTTCTTACTTACTCATTGTTCTATTTCTATAACCACTGTGCAGTAGTGCATTTATAAAAAAATTATATCCATCAATTTATGCACCACACAAGTCACCATTAGTACTCATACTAGCAAAATATTAAACTGATATTTTTACTTAAATATATATAAAATAAAACCAATTTCTGTCGAAATATGCAGAAATAGCCAGATAACAATCAATATTTGCTTAAAATCCCTGATTTCTTGAATACAGATATGTTTTTAATTAAAATGTTGATCTATTAATTTTCTACCAGTATCAAAACTTACATCAAGAATAACCCCTAAAATATAATTAGTCAATTAATAAATCGATGAAAAAATCGAGATAATATATATAATTATTATAAGATATATATTTGATCCTTTAGATTTTAATTTGACTTGGATATTATATTTAATAGTATCTGGGAAATTAAGTTTTCGCTATACGAAATATTAACTTCGTATAAGGATTTCTCTCACTCCCTATAGTTCTTATTAAGTTTTAAAAAAATACAAATCGTCTTTTTACTAGACTTTTGTTTAATGTTTATTTCCTATCTGGTCGTTTTAGGAGACAATAAATACTTATCTGTCCTCCTAGAAGCCATACAAATATCCTGAAGTTTTTTACTCTCGTCAGGTCAGATGCATTACGGTATTAACATTTAATGTAAATTAACTATTTTTTTATAATTATATTATCTATGCATAAATTTAATTTCGTCTACAATTTTAATAATGTTAAGTAAAATTTATCTATTTATAGGTTGCCGGTTACGCCAACTTATTACGATGGCATTTTTATGGAATTGAACCATAAAATTATTTTAAAAAAGGCGGAATTTTTTTTTTAAATTATATGTTTATTTTATTAGATATGCAATATTAATATAAGCATATAAAAAATGAATACATAAATATACAAAAATAATTCATGCTGTTTTTAATATCATTTAAATTTTTACTGCGCTATAATTTTTATATATTGAGATTAAACGAACAATAAATTGAAAATTATGTACTGTAAAAGACACGAGCATGCATATATAGCCTAAAAAATAAGCTTACAAATCCACTACTCTGTTAAAGAAGATGGGCGTAAGCAACGGACGCCCATAGAAAATTAATTCAAAGATATCAGAGGCAATCTCGATTGCATACGTCCGATGTTGATTTTTTTTAGTTGTATACAGTAAAGTTTAATAAAAACTAACAGAGGAAGGATTTACTCATTGAATTATCACTCAGTTCAATGGATTTGAACCGGAGACATTATAGTCAGCAAGCAAGTATGCTAATCGCTGAGCCACGAGACGAAATAGTCGATGTTATTAACAAATATATGAACATTCTCGATTATAATTTTTGCTAAGCGATAAAAGCATCTAGTCAAGCACAGTTTTCAATGTTTTATCCAGAATAAATGTAGTCTATTGGTTTTTCGTATAACAAAATATTTTTTTTAGCAGAATACTCGTGATAATGACCTTCCACGGACAGGGCCTGTACATTGGCGACGTAGCATATTAATAGTTATCAAGATAAGCATATTTCAAAGAATTGCGTGTGCATAAATTATGAAACTGAGAGTTGATCTGATTTATATACGTTTTTTTGTAATAGAACTAAGAGTGACACTAGTGCGATTACCTCACAGTATATTTAGTGTACTAATGGAATTAAATTTTTGGGGTGGGCAGTGGTGTGGTTGCTAGTATAAAAGGAAGTGATATTCAACACACAGCACAGTCAACAGTGATCAGTCGACACAGACAATCTCCTAAAATGGCATTCAAGCTCCTCGCTCTCGCATGTCTGGTGGCAGTGGCCCATGCTGGGGTGATCGCCCCTGTGGTGCACTATAAACACGTGGCCCCCGTGGCGCACTACGCCCACGAGGAAGAGCACGGACCCGCCGAGTACAGCTTCGAGTACTCCGTCCACGATGAGCACACCGGAGACATCAAGAGCCAGCATGAGACCCGCCACGGAGACCAGGTGCAGGGCTCCTACTCTCTCATCGAGGACGATGGCACTCGCCGCACCGTGGAGTACACCGCTGATGACCATAACGGATTCAACGCTGTCGTCCACCGTGAGCCCACCCAGCATGCCGTGCCCCATAAAGTGCTGAAGGTGGTCGCCCCCATCGTGAAGGCCATCGTCCCCGTGCACCACCATGTGCACGCCGCCCCTGTCCACCACTACGCCGCCCCCGTCCATCATTACGCCGCCCCCGCCCACTCTTACTACCACCACTGATGACCAAAACCCTTTACTGTTATATGAACTGTTTAATTTTAAGTAGCATTTTTCAAAAATAAATTATTTACAAAAAAACCCTAATTTTTTTACTTATAATTTTTCGTTTTATGTCTGATCGAACAATGCACATATTTTCAACTAATACAACATAATTTGTTTATTGCTAAAAAAAAATAAATATTGTAAAGACAAGAAGATAAAGGAAAATTAAATTTAGTAATCATTAGGTGAACATTCTAAAAAAAATTCTTTCAAACCAATTGTATTTATAATCACGCACTTTAATACAATTATAATATTGTTATGCATATTTCAAGTTTAATATTGCTTCTGTAATGCGAAAAAGCTCTTACTCCAAGAAACATGAGTGTGTGTTAACTGTTTTTTTATATCTAAAACATAAAAAATATTACATAAATTAGCATAATACGTATAAAAAAAATATTCTATTATTGTATTAATGAACTCAGCATCACAAACGGTGTAATTTGTATTGTAACGTGAAAAATAAAAGTACATATATTAATTGAAATAAAATAATGTACAGGATAAAATTTCATATTTTTAGACAAAAAAATTGAAAATAATTTGATTGGTTTAGAAGGCTATGGCTTAGAAAATAGGACAGAAATAAAACCAGCATACTTTCTGTTCACATCAAACATTCAAAATCACTGAGCCACCAAGTTTATTCAAATTGGTTCATATTGCATGTCCGAGTATAATTCTTAATTTTGATGTTTTAAGGAGCTTATATTGAAATGAGTAAAAATTGCAAATACCTTTTGGATTTACTGGACATGAAAAATGTTTATCTTTTATAAATGTATTCATTTAAATACACATTCTAAACATCTGAAAGGTTTTACTTTCCTGTCAATAAATTATAAGATAAACTATATTTTAAATGGAATTTTAGTAAGTTGTTTATTATGCAGTTATACTTTTATATTAGTATAATCACAATACGCAGACATCAGACTATGCCTGAGTGTTGGTTATATGATACAATATTAGTAAAAATGTCATTTTAAAATTTAGTTGCACTTCACTCGTGATAATCATCATATCACAGATTTCTTTAAAAAAATAGCTTTAACTTAGTTATTTATCAACTCACGCAAAAATGTTTTTTTAATACATATTTTTCTTTGCATTAACTTAATAACGAAAATAAGAATATATATTTATAAACGCAACCACCTAAGCCACACCTTGTAAGCCCCACAACCTGCGCCCAGGATCAGGGGATAGCCTCATACCGTATTATAATCATAGACCTTAGAAGTATTGTTAATTTACTAAATGAAAATATAGAATCTTGATATTTAATTTTTTCCAACTTCTTCTACTGTATAGCAGTTGTAACGTTTTTGCTTTGATTAGTTAAATTTATTATATTAAACATAATGATATATTTTGAGTAGGGTTGCTAACTCTATATTATTTATATTATAAAACAATCAATCAATCATTTGTGTTCGTATCCTTATATTGATTTTGACTGTTTGCTGATCTTAATACTACTAAAGGTGCTAGAGGTGTTTCATCATTGCACAGTTGAGAGGTCTTTAAATAAAAGGTTCATCAAAATATAATATTTTTTTGAGAGTGAAATATCTAAAGAGCTTTAGAAAAATATTTTTAAGAAATTTAGATATTCGTTCTTGACCTTCTACTGTCCGAATGCAGAGCTTGAGATTACCCAATAATACTTCTGAATGATATATGAGATTAACATCTCTAAAAGAATTGAGTCCACGTAGTTATGTGCATACGTTATGAAACTTGCTAATGATCTGATTAATATATTTTTTTAACTGAACTAAAAGTGTCACATTTGCTATTACTTAATCACTAATTTAGAGTATTAATGGAGTGTTAGGGTGGGTGGTAGTGAAGCAAGCAAGTATAAAAGGAGGTGAAAATCAACACACAGCACAGTCAACAGTGATCAGTCGACACAGACAATCTCCTAAAATGGCATTCAAGCTCCTCGCTCTCGCATGTCTGGTGGCAGTGGCCCACGCTGGGGTGATCGCCCCTGTGGTGCACTATAAACACGTGGCCCCCGTGGTGCACTACAAGCACGTGGCCCCTGTGGCTCACTACGCCCACGAGGAGGAGCACGGACCCGCCGAGTACAGCTTCGAGTACTCCGTCCACGATGAGCACACCGGAGACATCAAGAGCCAGCAGGAGACCCGCCACGGAGACCAGGTGCAGGGCTCCTACTCCCTGATCGAGGATGATGGAACACGCCGCACCGTGGAGTACACCGCTGATGACCATAACGGATTCAACGCCGTCGTCCACCGCGAGCCCACCCAGCATGCCGTCCCCCATAAAGTGCTGAAGGTGGTCGCCCCCGTCGTGAAGGCCATCGTCCCTGTCCACCACTACGCTGCCCCCGTCCACCACTACGCCGCCCCCGCCCACTCTTACTACCACCACTGATGACCAAAACCGTTTAAAGTCACATAGACTGTCTAATTTTAAGTAGCAATTTTAAAATAAATTATTCAAAACAAATTCTTTCTTTTTACTTGTAACACTAGTTAAATTTTCCCCCGTGCCCTAATTCAAACACACTACCTCCGTCGATCGTAGCACCTACTACTAGCAGGGCTTTATTTATATTTAAATTAATCATTTCAACATTTGGTTTTTACATTAAACATTTTTTTCAAATAGTATCACAATTATAAATCCATATAACAATAATTGTATAATAATACCACCAAGTATTTTCACTCCAATACATTATTTAATTCTATCACATTTTGGGTGGAATTTATGTCAAATTTTAAGCCAATATAACAATGTCACTTATAAAACTCATATAATATATCGTCTCTACTTTACTTTTTTTAGCAAAACCAATACAGACTTGTTTTTAAATAGTTATGCACAGACTCACCGTCTAGATGACAATCTCAAACTTGGCCGCATTAATCAATCACTAAAAGATAATTAAATAAGTTTATACTTGATTAAATATTTTCATCGCATCATTCATATCTCTGATTTTACAATTCACGTTAAATATTAATACACAAATATGTATTTTAAATTGTACTCGGGTAAAAAAAACGATTATATACAAAACTAATATTACAATAATTTAGTTTTGAAATACAACGCTTAGAAAAACATAAAAATCATATAAATTATTTTTACGAATAAAAAAGGCGTTACATATTTACGATTCTAGATTCATAACCGCACGGAATATAACGAGTAATTATGTGATATTTTTTCATATCATCAAACGTAACAATACTATGGTGCGAAACATTTAGTTTGTAAACGCAGTAATACGACGATTCATAAGTATTACAAGCTATTGTGAAATACCTTGTAATATTCCAAAAATACAAAGTTATTGTTACAAAGACCATATGTTTTTGCTCAGTGGATTCTTGCCGTTCAGAAGTGAGTGCGCGTGTATTTTTCTCTGTCATTTTTATTCTGAATATTAACTTGATAATCTCAAATGTTTTGTGTAGTAAATGATAAATAACTAGAGTATTTAATAGAAGTTTTTTTATATGATTTTATCTTGGTATATTCTTTGATTGCGTGGTTATTAAAGTGAATGCGTGTGAGACATCAACGAGGCGCCATTGCAGGGAACTTCGAGCTAGTCGACAAAATGGTGAGTTTTTATTATAGTATAAATATTTTATGTATTGTTATTTTGTATTTTACGTGTTTATCCACGATGCCAGTTGCGGGGATGAATTCGATCTGTATCCGATGTTAACGTTTGATTTTTGATACACTTTATTTACCCCAGGCTACAATTATAATATAACCGGACGAACTTGATCATATAGATAACGATTATACTTACAAATGCCGAAAAACGTCAACGGGTATGTATTTAATTTGACAGTGTGCGGTGTTTTCATTGTGTGCGGAATTGTAGTGAAAAATTGTGTGGAAAAGAGTAGTGGCGTAAGGATCGGCTTCGTTAGATAAAAGTCAGAAATTGCTTGATATAATTTATTAAATATAATTTCTACTTAAGACTAGACAGCCGTTATGACTGCTGGGGGCTTTGGTCATCAGTGGTGGTAGTAAGAGTGGGCGGGGGCGGCGTAGTGATGGGCAGGGGCGGCATAGTGCTGGACGGGGGCGGCGTAGTGCTGGATGGGGGCAGCGTGGGCGTAGTGCTGAACGGGGGCAGCGTGAGCATAGTGGTGCACGGGGGCGATAGCCTTTACGATGGGGGCGACCACCTTCAGCACTTTATGGGGAACGGCATGCTGGGTGGGCTCGCGGTGGACGACGGCGTTGAATCCGTTATGGTCATCAGCGGTGTACTCCACGGTGCGGCGGGTGCCGTCATCCTCGATCAGGGAGTAGGAGCCCTGCACCTGGTCTCCGTGGCGGGTCTCGTGCTGGCTCTTGATGTCTCCGGTGTGCTCATCGTGGACGGAGTACTCGAAGCTGTACTCGGCGGGTCCTTGCTCCTCCTCGTGGGCGTAGTGTGCCACAGGGGCCACGTGCTTGTAGTGCACCACGGGGGCGATCACTGCAGCGTGGGCCACAGCCACCAGGCAGGCGAGAGCGAAGAGTTTGAATGCCATTTTAGGGGATTGTCTAGATGACTGATCACTGTTGACTGTACTCTACTCTCACGTCTGGCCTGCTTATATACCCACCTCACAGACCACCCCTCCAAGCGGTATAAATATTTCGTCTATATCTAACCGGGCTGTTAAGTAATACGGCCTGTGACACTATTAGATCAAGTTAAAAAAAATAATTATAAATTGTTCGGTTTAATTTATGCGTGTATGCATTTACGCAATTCTGATTATGGTATGCAGAGAAATCTAATCTGGTTTTGGATAATTGACTTACTGCTTTTTGCCTCCTAGACGTAACTAAGGTCAGTGTCAAATATAATTACAGCTGGTAAGACTTTTTAGTTACTATTTAGTTACATTAACGAAATTTTTTTTTTCGATAGAATTTATTAACAGATATTATTTAAAAAAAAAACATCCAAAACTTTTAAAAATTTTCAGACTGAGAATGCTCTTAAAAGGCGATTGCGTAACAAACAATTATAATTATAACCTGAATATTTAAATCACTTAAATTCGCCTAATCGATTTCCAGTAATGAAAAAATAATTCACTAACAAGGAAATAACTTTTAATGTTTTCTTGTTGAAAAATGCAATTATTGAAGTAACTGAATAAAACAATATTTTGAGAAACCCTACGGTTTATATTTAGTGATTGATAAACTCTTTTTGTGGTTTTCTGGTGTTAAAAGAGTGTATTATATATTTTTTTGTAATAAATTCTAGTTAAAAATTGAACCTTTCAAATGTCTCTTTAGAGAAAAAATCTCTTATTATTTCTATAATAAAGATCAGTAATTTATAACATAATAATATACAGCTATAAAATAAATATATTTATTGATAGGCTATTTGATAAAAAGTCAGGTAAATTATTTATTTAAATAATATATTATTGAGTAAATGATTTTAATAATTAATAGTTTTTTTTAATATAAAGAGGCATTGGTCATTATTGGAGATAATATGAATGGGCGGTGGTGGGGACGGAGGGGGATGAGGCTATGGTATAGTGAGCGTAATGGTCGATGGGACCATCGTTAGAGTGGTGATGTATGGGGGCGGCGGGGGCAGCCTGAGCATAGAGCACAGGGGTAGAATATTGGACGACAGGAATGGCATGGACGTAGTGGTTCACGGGGGTGGTGACCTTCAACTCTTTTCTATGAGAAACAGCATGGTGCGTGGGCTTGCGGTAGACGAATCCGGTGTGGTCATCAGCGGTGTACTCCATTGTGCGACGGGTGTCGTCGTCCTTAATCAGAGAGTAGGAATCTTGCATCTGGTCTCCATGGTGGATCTCATGCTGGTTCTTGATGTCTTTTGGGTGCTCATCGTGAACGGGGTACTCGAAGCTGTATTTGGCGGAGCTGTGCTCCTCCTCATTGGTGAAGATCGCCACGGGGGCGATCACTCCAGCGTGGGCTACAGCCATCAGACAGGCGAGAACAAGTAGCTTTATTGCCATTGTAAGGGCAGTTGTTAACCTAAGTTGACTAATCAGTAACGACTGGGCATTGTGGATTATTATATCTTGCTTTTATACTTACTCTACTTACCAATCCACCTCTCCTTAAGTGTGTGTATCTTTTTCCATATAAACATATAAATTTTAACCAATGCAATGAGTGCATTTTTATATTCGATAAAAAATTCAAATAAATACATTTAAATTATTCATTTATGTATCTGATTGAAATATGGTAATGATTTTTAATCTAGTATTGAGTACATATGACGCTATGGCACACATTATGTTTTTTTTTATCTTTCGGGTTCATTGCCGAATTATGTTTTAAATAATATGAATTTCTATTGTTAATTGGTGTAAATCAGCACTTCACAGAATAAATTTTCTGCAGCCATTTATTTTCATTGAAAATGTATAAAAAATAAAGCTTTCTTTAACAAAACACCTTCATGATTTTAGTCTCAGTTAAGCTTTAGTCGGTTCACGCAAGTATGTAATTGATGCACCAATTACAAATGTTTGATGACCATCAAACATTTATTCACCAGCCGTAACTTTTTATTGTAATTTGTTTCTCGAAGGCTTTGTTTTCTGATTTTTTCTAACTTAACAGATGAGTGTATGTATTGACTTCTGTTTTCCAGATCATCCGAGCCTGAATGGGTTCCGTTCATCGAGAAAATATAGTATGAATATGTGACATTACTAAATTAATGCAATATAAAAAAAAAACTTTAGAAACCGGCAATGATACTGAAGTTGAAAACGTTAATCTTTCGTAAAATTCTTAAAAAAAACCTTTTACTCATATGTTATACGTTCACTACTACTAATCGTCAAATTAATTTACTCACATCTAAGTATAAATCCATTCTTTTGTGTTACTCATTCCTTTACCTACATAAAGTTACAAATGTGTAATTGTTCATATAAGTGGTTCAGTAATGTGTAATATTTTGAGAAATAATGAAGCGATACATACATATACTTCAGTACATGTGCAAAGTTATTAAATATTTAATGTTCCTAATCTCTGGCATTATATAAAAAAAAAACATTGTTGTTTTAATTGGATAAGACAATAAAACTTGTGGATAATTACATGATTCTGATTGCAAAATAATTAACTAACCGATTTATAAATATATATATCTGGTTGCACTTACTCATGAGTTTCTCTTACAGCTTCAAGGATTGTGGTTTAAATTTACGAACTCATAATATTAAACTTATAATTTTCCGAATATTTAAAACGATTTTGCAATATATTTTTTGAGAACAACTGTAATTACTAATAAATCCACATTCGTTCAATTTTGAGTTTCTATCACTACTGGTTTTTTTAATTGTTTATTGACATGACAATGAAAAGGAGGTCATAATTATAAAAAAAAAAAAAATTACTGTACTTATGTAAGAATGCATACTTTAGCAACGTAGTGCCTTTTTTTTAATGATTAATTGTTGCAAAATATTTTCTGCAAATCATTGTGTTAGACAGAGAGTACTTGGTGGAATTCCATTTTAATATTTTTATTTGTGACCGGTTTCGCCAACCATTCACGTTGGCATTATCAATCAGAGTCTCTGTTTGATAATGCCAACGTAAAACGTTGCCGAAACCGGTTACAAATAAAAAGTAATTTTATATGATTTTTGTGTTTGAGTACGTAAAAGGAATATCATTAAAATATGGTGTTGACTTGGAAAAGTTTATTTACAAGTTTTTTTGCTTATATATAGGTTTTCGAATCATTGGCATGTGAGATTTTTTTAGTGGTGGTAGTATGACTGGGCAGGGGCGGCGGCGTAGTGAGCCACAGGGGCGGCGATGTGAGCGATGGGGGCGGCATGGGCATAGTGGGCCACGGGGGCAGCATGGGCGTAGTGGGCCACGGGGGCGACATGGGCGATGGGGGCGACGACCTTGACGGCGTGCTGGGCGGGCTCCTTGTGGACGACGGCGTTGAATCCGTTGTGCTCATCAGCGGTGTACTCGACGACGCGACGGGTTCCATCAGCTTCGATCAGGGAGTAGGATCCTTGGACGTTGTCTCCGTGGCGGGACTCCTGCTGGCTCTTGATGTCTCCGGTGTGCTCATCGTGCACGGAGTATTCGAAGTTGTACTCGGCAGGGGCGTAGGCTTCCACGGCGTGGGCGACGGGGGCGGCGGCATAGTGGGCCACAGGGGCGGCGGCGTAGTGGGCCACGGGGGCGGCAGCGTAGTGGGCCACAGGGGCGGCGGCGTAATGGGCCACGGGGGCGGCTTGGGCGTAGTGAGCCACTGGGGCGGCGGAGTAGTGCGCCACTGGGGCGATCAATCCGGCGCGGGCCACGGCCGCGAAGCAGGCGAAGGCGAGGAACTTGAATGCCATTGTTTGAGATTGTCGGGTGACTGTGCCGTTGGACCGCCGACGGAGGCTTATATACGCGCGCCCCACTTGAATAAACTCACCCGACAAGGAGTAAAGTGACTTTCATCGCGTACCTACACAGTTTTGAAGTTCATGTGACATATGAGAAATCCTCGGTTAATTTCTTAATTCAACCTCGCGTGCGCGACTCCTACATATTCTCTGCTAGTATATAATTTTACCATGTAACCGTTACTCATAATTATTCTTACCTTTTCTTTATTTTTAATTATTTTAAGCATTTACTTTCATTGTGAATGTTTCACCATCTTTTTTGAGTCTTTGAAATATTAAGGGCCTAATTATTTTTAAAAATCATTTCATTGACGAAATCTTATTATATTATTACGTGGATCTTGCGCTCTTTAGAGACATCGCCAAATAAATTGATTTCTATATAATGTGCACAGATTTGTCGTATGTTTTGTCAAGCAATTAGTTAAATTCATATTTTTTTTATTATCACATTCAAATGACTGTTTCTTAATTGACGTATGTTTAAGGTGACAATTGTTTCATGTAGCTAACTTTTCATGGGCAGCTAGCCTAAAAACATTTTATAATTAGGAAATTATTGATAAAACTATTATTTTATCCAGATTCGAACCTGAATCTCTATGGTCGATATGTCAACTTACTGACCACTTTAACCACTAGGCGATTGCGCTGTTTGCTTCATATTTCCTTTTCTTACACAATACTGTATGATTGGAAATTGATATTGATTTATAAATCTTTATGAAAGTTGATACAGCTTTGTTAAGTCAATTGAATCAATATCGATTAAAATAATATATAATGGAAACTGGAACAAACGATTACGAATCTATCAGTTGAGGACTGTGAGAATCGATTTAAAATTTTAGACAAAAATCCTGTAAATGCTTCCAAAAATATTTTTTATATTTTATAAAATTTTGCGTTTTGTTATTAATCAAATAAATAAATATTAGTTTTATTATATTATTGATTGTAACCACAAAGTGTCACAGTTTTATTTATAATTTTTTTCAAATATATTTTTTTATCTGGAATTCAAAATCATGAGTTAAAAAAAACTATATTTATTTTTAATGTTTTATCAATTTTGAATATATATTTTTTTTAAACTGTGTGCTGTTTAAATGGAATAATTTAAAACATACTAAATACTTAAATGCGTTTTTGAAATATATAAAATCAATTTTTTTTTTTTAACTTTACGAGAAGAAGATTTCTATACTCAATTGATTTAAAACAGGCTCCACCTACATTCAAACCTGGGATCCCATAGTTTATTAATGTAATTACAACTAAAGGGTAATTACATGAATAAGTATTATAAGTCACAGGGCCACGAAAAGAACGCCTAAGCGATGGCTCAAACTTCTTCAGTGAAATGAAAATAAGTTAAGTAATACTTCTCATCATTTGTGACGAACTTTGAACAATCTTACAAAACAATTAAAAATTCACAAAGACTTTATGAATCTCTATATTTCATTTAAAATTTTAAAAAAACTGACACGCATACAATATTATTCATTACATGGCAGTAGGTGCCATAAACTATTTTTATTTCGACGAACTCTTATTCGTATACAATTGGTGCGTATAAATTACCATACAATGCATACTAAATATTTCATTATGCAATTGCAAATCTACTTTGGAGTGTCGAGATCAGCTGCTTGCGGCCGTTGACATTTCACAGACGTCTTGTCATAGTTTACCTGTGAGTCATGTCATAAACTCTCGGTGCTATCTAATTTGATCTGTCCTGAAAAATGTACCCCTTTAACACATTGGTAACGCCTTAAAGACAAACAAGGGTACTGGGAATTAGGTAAAACCCTTGGATGCCCTGTTATATGCTGTTAGTTTGTTGAAATTTATTTTTTCACAAAAGTATTTATTTAATTTTTTTTTATGCAATTACTATCTGCTAATTCAATTGAAAAAAAATTATAACCAAAATAATAGTTACTCTTATAATACATATATTTGTTTACTACAATCAATTTGATGGAAATGTACATTTAAACTATATTTCATACTGCAATTGATAATCTCTGAATGCATTGGCATAAATTTAATAATTATAGTTATTTCGTAGAAATATGAGTAGTTACCGGTAATAAATATCTCATGTGTCCTTTAGTGACTCAAACATTACAAATAGTCATGTTTTTTTGTGAGTGTTTTATTATAATTATATTTATCACTTCTGTGATTTTGCCTTTTACAATTTAAAATTAAATGATCTTTAATATTTGTTCAAAATAGTCGCATCGATGATTGGTTAATTAATATTTTTTAAAAATAGGTCTTAGAATCTTAAGGCATCTGTAGAGAATGTCTTGTCTTGTAAAAAAAGCTGTTGTGAAAACATAGCTTTATTTATAAACAACAAAAAATAAAATATTGATTAAATGTAATCTATGTGAATTTACCAAAGTACTAATAAGAACACAATAAATTTTAGATTTTGTATAAATTTAAGATTTTAGATGATTGAAATAATTTGTCAGTGTTTGTGGATAATTAAGATAATTTAAAAAAAAAATGTTTTAAAAATAAAACTCATGAAACGACAGTAAATCAGTTTTAAAATATTTAGAGATTAATTGCGTTGTTTCATGCGGTTTCTATAAAGTTTAAAGATCTCACAATAAGTCTAAAATTTCATATGAATAAACCTCCTCATATTAATTTATTATGAATAAGTAGATATTTTACGTGCTGGCCCAGTGAGCTAAATACTCATTTTTCCATTCATTATTTATCAATATTGGAATGACTTTGCGAATTATATTAATACTATTAACACACTAATGGCGGGGCGGGTACTAGTACCCGTTCCGCGGACTACTGCCTGAAGGCGGGGCGCATATTAATACGTTTTTTTAATGTGTTAACTCTAAAAGCGGCAGGTCATTTTATTCTTAAGGTTTACAGCTCGAATGTTTGTTTAGGACTTGTCAACGTTACTTCTACCAATACTGTCCAGTGATTCTGAGCAAAGTGACAATGAAGAAGTGGAATGGTCAGAGAATAATAATCCTCCGATAATTGAACAATTTTTAGGACAAAGTGGTGTTGTTGTGATGTCAAGTAATCCGCAAAGTGTGTATGAAGTGGTTCAACTTTTAAAAGGAAACGATTTATTTGACTACTTGCAAATCAAAGAGTGTATAGACTAGATTTCACACGCGCAATTTTACGCGAATTTTGCCCGCTACGCACATCAGTTTAGTCAATTTGGTACCCGCCTAAAGTAATACCAGGGTAATATTATACTCATCGCTACAATTGTGGAATAGAAAGTTTATACAAAAGGAAGGAATAAAAAAATATAAGTTGGCTTGAAATAATTTATTTACAAGATTTGCTACTTATGTCTAATGATTCCATTGGTGTCGAAAGTCGGGGTTCTTAATGGTAGTAAGAGTGGGCGGGGGCGGCGTAGTGAGCCACGGGGGCGGCATGGGCGTAGTGGGCCACGGGGGCGGCTTGGGCGTAGTGAGCCACAGGGGCGGCGTGGGCGTAGTGGGCCACGGGGGCGGCGGCGTAGTGAGCCACGGGGGCGACTACCTTGACGGCGTGCTGGGCGGGCTCCTTGTGGACGACGGCGTTGAATCCGGAGTGCTCATCGGCGGTGTACTCGACGACGCGACGGGATCCATCGGCTTCGATCAGAGAGTAGTGTCCCTGAACCTGATCACCATGACGGGTTTCCTTCTGGCTCTTGATGTCTCCGGTGTGCTCATCGTGGACGGAGTATTCGAAGCTGTACTCAGCGGGGGCGTAGGCCTCCACGGCGTGGGCGACGGGGGCGGCGGCGTAGTGGGCCACAGGGGCGGCGTGGGCATAAGTGGCTACGGGGGCGGCGGCATAGTGAGCCACGGGGGCGGCGTGGGCGTAGTGGGCCACGGGGGCGGAGGCGTAATGTGCCACGGGGGCTGCGTGCGCGTAGGTTGCTACGGGGGCAGCATGGGCGTAGTGGGCCACGGGGGCGATCACTCCAGCGCGGGCAACTGCCACGAAACAGGCGAAAGCGAGGAGCTACAAACAATTTCAAATTAGATCACATCATTGCATCACAACCTATAAAGTCTATTTTTAATACTTATATTTTTATACCAGAAATATTCTATAGGCAACACAGAACACATTGCAAAAAAAGACAGCAAGTAATCATTACACACGGAACTAATTTTCCAGACCAAAAGCGTCGATTTATAAATTTTAATTCATATTAAATTTATTATTGTATTGTATACAAAACAAAAACAAACGTGTTCGTGAGCTCCGTCAGAATTTCTCAAAGCTCGAAATGCAAAAGCGCTCATTATTATATCACATCAGTGACACTGTACCGAAAATAAACCAAGCTTGTCAAAGATTAAAAATGAGACGTGAATACCAAACATTTAAGCAGTCTTCTCACGGGAAAAACCAATAACTGACCAATAGCGTCTTTAACAGAAAATTAACGGAAAAGTGGACGCTCTTGGATATTTCTCATCGGTCAATTGTCGCTTAAGTTGTCACGTGCATTTAATACCGCGTAGAGTTTACTCGGATGTAAGAACTTTTGAAAAATAGATTAAAATGTTTGGCGAGGTGTAACAAGTGAAAGCCGAAGAGGACATACTTTGAATGCCATTTTGATGCTGTGGGATTGCTTCTCAGGTTGACTGTGACTGCACTGGACGCCAGCCTCCTTATATACGGCCTCCCCCACCCGTCGGCGGTGCTCCAGTTATTCCCGCCCTGCGGCACGCGATTATTTGTTTACCGCATGCGGCTTTGCGGCAGACCGGTCGACGGCGTTGCGCAACCCGCCGGCGTGGAGACGTGAACGGGATCTCCGCACGTCCACTATTCTAAGCAAGATCGATACACTTGCACGTCGCTTGGGAACCATCGCTCGACCACTCTTCTCAAATTTTTTGATAAGGCTTAAATTCTGTATTCTGTTCTAAACGTTCTTAAATTGCTAGACATTTATCAGTACTCTTGTATACAAAAAAAAAAATTCAATTCAAAATTCTTTATTTAAGTTAAATATGATATGTTACAATACTTCTTAAAGCTATGTTTTACAATACGGTATATTTTGCCCCAGCTCCTGCGCGCAGTTTCTGGGGCTTACAGCTTGGTGTCTTAGGTGGTAGCGTACATGAGTTTTTTACGAGCGAGGTTTGTTGTAGGTGTAAGGGAAAATATGTGTTAAAAACCCTTTTATAGCATGAGTTGAAATAAATAAGATAAATATTAAAAACTAGATAACAAAGGTAACAAGAGTGGTAAACTTAGTTGTATACACTCTCGTGTCGCAGTACCATCGCTCGACGACTCTTCTCTAAGTTATTTTAACTCTAAGATAAGGCTTAAATTCGGTTATCTGTTCTATTTGCATGTTTATAATATGTATTATTTTGAATAACACCAGAAATTTATCAGTCTTCTTGTGAACACTCTCATGTTGCTTGAGAACCATCGCTCGACTACTCTTCCCTAGTTTTTTTTTTTATAAAAACTTTTTGATATGTAATTCTACCTCTTGTTCTTCTCCTTCATCTGGTGCCTCTCGTCAGAGAGGCTGGTGGTCATCACACTAAGCATATTGTTATTTTGTTCTGAATATTGTTAATAAGAAGGCGTATTGTATATATCGCGATATATTTGGTGAGTGCAAAGAATTCAACGAAAGACGAAAGCGCTCTATATAAAAAATATTTTCGTAATCGTCTACTTGAATAATCACACTTCTTGGTATGAAGTACTTTGAGGTCAATTTGTTTATTGTTGTACTAATAATAGCATAAAAATATAATAAACAAACGAACATCACCAAGATTTTTTGTGATAAACAGATTACTAACAATAAATATTGTCACAGAGTTTCATTTTTGTATTTACTATGTTTTAAATAATATTATTCAAAATGATATAATGTGTGTATGTATTTATAGATAGAATACTATATCGTGTTATTTCGTCATGTTGTTTAAAATTACGTATTATTAAATTAAACACACTTACTAAACATCTATATTAAAAAATTAGACATGACGTTTCTGAACAAAAAGTTATTTATTCATAGTGTAGTTTTATTTGCTCGCAACGTCCGAAATGTATTACAAATAAGTCGATAATTTTTCAATAAATTCTGGCATTACTAATCATATAGATTTTTTTAAAAATAGTGCAAATTCCAAAATTATGTATAATTAACTAATAAGAGTTTAATATTACTTAAGTTATTTTTTATTTTTTTTCAGAAAATAATATAAATTAATCAATCACTACACAATAGATTAATTCAAGAATAGCTTTACAATAATATACTTAACACATAACAAGTAGGTAAGATATTATTTATATCAGTTTTATATATTAACATTAATTATTTTTTTAATGTATATTTTTAAATGTGCATCAAGTATTGATGACCACCAATACATGAGTTCTTTTTTACTACACAATAGTTAAAAATATATGAACCGTCCGACAATGCCTCAATAGAAAAAAAGTTTACAACGCATCAGAAATAAATATCAGTAGTCTACATGGTTTTTTTTTTCAATAAATATTGAAGTTCTTCAAAACAAAATATTTGTCTTACTTTTTGTTGAAGATCAATTTTATGAACATTTTTTTAATCACTGATTTATTTTTATTTTTTGTATAAGGAGTGTTTGCTAGTTGATTTACATATTTGATAGTTCAACGACCCTTGTTATATTTTATTTTCTTAGATTATGTCGACTCAATAACTGTTTAGTTATTTTATTTTTCACTCTCAAATAAAAGGTTTCTTCATTTTTAAAAATCTTTAAATTGTTCGAGTACCGTTGCTGAAATATTTTTTTTTCGAACAGTGTTATCTTTGTGTGCAAATATTATTGATTATTTTTAATCCACCTAGTGCCTCACTTGAGTGAGTGATTGATGGAGAATTCTGCTAGATTCTTTTGAAGAATCCTGGTATTATAATGATCATTCTATATTGCACGTAGCGCATTGACTTCATCTTAATTTACCTGTTGTTGCTGTTGTGCAATTCGTGAGTGTTTCAAATGTTGCAAAACATTATTTATCGGAAGCATTCAATTAAGTTAATCAAAATAATGAATGTGATTGAGTATGATTTGATGTGACTAATCGCTACCTGTATAGGAATTATTTTGTGTTTACGAAACAGACGTTTATAAGCGGAGCTATCTAAAAAAATAATTTACATATTTGGAGTAACAGAGGATAGCATGAATAGTAACTGTGGTAAATATCAAACTGAGTTTGCTAATATATTTACACCATTCAAAGTAATATTTATTTATTTATTTTAAAAATACAATATTATATTTTAAAAAACATTTGTCAGTGATTTGAATTGTTGGACCGTGAAGGATTGATTCTGAGTACAAACATAATTTTTAAATATATTTTTTTAAAACATACTTACCTCTTAAATTATTAAAAATTAAATATCAATAGATTGAATATAGAAATATACGAGTATGTAGATTTAAATATAATTATTTTATATAAACGATTAACTGAACTTTTCGTACAGTGATAAATAATTAATTGGAATTAGTGTACAGTAGAAAAATAAAAAATTGGTTTCTGCTAAAGTGAGAAGTAGGAACAATATAAGTTATGATACATATTTTAAATTAATCTGTCTTGAAAATCAATAAAATCAAATATTTCTACCTTTTTTTTATACCTTAAAATGGTACAATGGAAATTTCAACAAAAAAAAGCATAATACCCAATATGCACAGCAATTTTTAAAAACAAACATTTTATCATATGAATGTTACCATTACATTGAAAACAATTATAATATACGTATTTTCATATCCTAACCTCAATATCCAAAAAAATCTAAATAATTGCAACATTTAAAGTATTTATTAAATTAATCCATTAATAGCCATGACATCGATGTAATAGATAATTGATAAATGAAGTACGCATTCCAATAGACATTTGAGCAAAAAAACTTGTTGCTGAAAAGTGGATCTTGGCTTTTCTTATGCTTGTTAGTTTATATTTGCATGTACTTGATTTTTACTGTGTATCTATTTTTAGCTTGACTAGGCTATATATATATATATTTTTTTTTTTTTTTGCAAAATTGTCATTTTTTGTTTCATATTGTATTATTATTATACCATATAAAATAATTCAGTCAAAATATTTTTAATCACAGCTAATTATATTGATGCTAAAAAATTCAAAAATTATATTTTTAAAACCGTATGTCAAAATTAGGGACATCAAGGTAAAAATTCATTATTTAATAAATAACCAATATGAAATTGCAAATTTGTTAAGTAGCATTATGTATTATTTAAAGCTCATTTTTTTCTACTCCATTACTTTTTTCTTGGTAAAAAAAGTGATTAGCAATTAAATATCTTGTACTTATTGCAGGCACAGGTAGTTATACACCTGCTTAAGGCAATCATAAACTAATTGATAAAGCATTAGTATAATTTTCATGATATTAGGTTCTTAATTAGATATGAGCATGTCATACATCTAAGAGTGCCTTCAAATTAATTGAAGCTTTAAAAGTTGCCTGAACCACAAGCTCGATACTTTTTGCATTTTTTTGTATAATTTAAAGAACAAGGCGTTTTAAAACCACACAGTCAATAAACCATGACGTATATAATATTGTTCGCCAAAACGTATATAAGATTGTTCGCCTTTATTTTTACCCTTGACAATTTATACAAACTTCACATATTATCTTTAAAATATATTTTTCCCACAACCATCGTATATGGAACTAAGCAAGAATTGGAAACATTGAATGCATGTGCGGAACTGATATCCTTTGTAATTTCCATTTATAATATAATAAATGATTTTTGAGCTTGAATATAGTTTGAAAATATTTAACCTTGGTACATTTTCACATTGATTAAATTCCAACATAAATACTCATTAGCTCTACTGCGTATATCTTTAAAAGTTTATAATAAAGATACTGTTCAGACTCTCTGAAGAAGCCTCTGGAAGGCAAAATGGCTCACAAGTAAAAATTTATATTTTATTTATTAAATAATATCGTTGCAGAAGCACAGTCCGATCCAGCCCTGGGGCTGCACCCGTCGCACTGGTTAGTGAATGCGGAGCATTGGCATTGTAATAATTCCCGATTAAATAATCGCCCGAATATAGGAACAGATGTTGCCAGTCTGGGCCGCTGTGCCGTAACCGCAATGTTCAAGGTATACCAGCAGGGCCGGATCGGACAGACGAAATATCAAATTACTTTTATCCACAATATATAATTTTAAATACTACATGTATTTTATTAAATGGATACCTATAGAATACTAAAATTATTTTTTAGTTGCCTCATTTTCCTTCAAAAGACGTGGATGGGCTAAAGTTTTATTTGTTTTCAAATCTGTGAATTAATCAGCTATCATGACTATAGATCTAAAACAGTGCTCCTCAAATTGGTTTCTTCGGACCCCAGGGGGTCCCTGGGATCATTCAGGGGGTCCTTAGAAAATTAAAATCGATTTGGGGGTCCCTGAACAACGTCAAGGGGTCCGCGCAAGGTTTGTGACACATTTTTATTAATATGGAAGTTAAAATTAGTAACAATGAATTTATTATTAGCGATTTTTACATCTTAAGTAAAATATAAATATAGACAGGTGCATAAAATACAAGTAATAACAGGCATCGCGGTGAGTCAGGCAGGTTAATACAGGAACGCAATAGAGTCGATACTTGCACCAACTAGTCTATAATATGAATTTATGTAGTTTTTCACCCAGGGCCCGTAAGCAAGTTTATACTATGAAAGGGGGTCCGTGGGCAGGTTTTGACTATGAAAGGGTGTCCGTGGGTAAGTTTTGACAATGAAAGGGGGTCCGTGGGCATGTTTTGATTATGAAAAGGGGTCCATGGGGCAAAAGAGTTTGAGAGCCACTGATCTAAATGATAATCCATCATTGATAATTTTTCGTTAGATTTTTGATTGAATATGTTTTATAAATTGAATTTGATTCTACATGCGCAGGCTCGAGTCCGGCCCTGTAGACTAACTTTCTTTAGTAATGCGGTCATAAGGCCATTTCTTACGGCCGGTACTTTCGCCCTCCGTCGGCCTCATATAAAAATACTTGACTGACTTTTTATGTCGCATTAATTGAATACAATTTCCTACGTATTAAATTAGTTCGTAAAAAATCACTTTACCTTTCCGCCTTGTACTTGTCACTGAAGCGAATGCGGTTTATCTAGACCTTGACAATTGTACACGATTATGTTAATTAGTGTTTTAATTAGATAAAAAATAGAAATGAAATAATTAACTAGTTAAAAGGATATATGGTTTTTGAATACATGTTTATTAAACACGTATTAAAGCATAATTAATCACTAAAAACCAAACAAATAATTTGTACTTTTTAATTTTTCAAGGTGTATATTTTGTTGTACTTTTTTAATTATGCGTAATTAAAAACAAAATTGTTCAAAAATCTTAAAAACAAACTAGTGAAAAAATAGCTTTGTGCTGGGTTTTTATGGCTACAATGGCTATCTTCAGTGATTTGAAAATGCATCAAAGATTTGAGCAGGAGAGAGTATGAACACAACACCCAATAACAAAAACTGCATTCACATTTACAATCAATTACTTGATCCATCCTTAAAACACGTCTTCTGATTTTTTAAAACGATCCAAATACATGCACTTATGTAATGAGAAATTTATTTATTACATCACAAACGTTGCGCGAAAATCTTTTAGGTTACCAATGACTCCTGCTACAGATACCCTGAGTTCCTTGTGAAATATCTTAAATATTTACGAATAATCGGCGGCCCCTTGGCCTGACAAGTCCGCTGTAAAAAGTAGAGTGTTTTCATACTCGGGATTTGCATTGTTGCTCCATACGTGATCATTATTGATTCCGTAAAGGCAAGGCGAATGATGATTGATTATCTATAATAAATATTGAATATTCTCCTCGAGCAATAACTATTAAAGTTCTATTAACTCATGCTAATCCATTTAAGATTGTTTATAATACAATTATTTGCGTTCTTTGTTACTTAGTCTATTTATTTTGTTTTTATTTGAGTTTTGACTACCAAGTTAATTAAATAGAAGATATATTAATGTATTGAACGAACGTAAATTATATTATGATATTATCATTACTTATCATTTCTACATTTGGTATTGCTTCATATATTGCCAATGCTTCTTGAAGATTTGTATTGCAAGATTTATCCCACGGATGAATGTTTTATTTGTGGAATTATTGAATATATTTTCAACGGTAGATACAGTAAAGTTTGAGGGTTTCTTTTGATATCAAAAAATATAAAATAATAAAGAGTGAGAAGTATAAAAACTCTACCCTAAAATTGGTAGGGTGGAGGGATATAAAAGCTAGAGTGCCTGTAGAAAAATATATGTAAGTGTTTGAAAATGTATGGGGGGAAAGCAAACCTCGAGAAAGCCCGCTTTAGAGACAGAACAAAAAAACGAATTAAGTTTATTTAAGGTTATTGCTTTTTGAACCACCTCTCTGGCGATCTTTTTCTAGAGAAAGCAAAGTTTTTTTATGTGTTATAATTAAGTTTGTTTTATTTTCAATTAATAAAACTGTTCGCTTTAATATCCCCATTACTGCACCTGATTGATCCCTGGTATTTTTGGCAGATGAATTGAAGATAATCGATGAAGAGGTTAAGAAAGTCTCTTCAGTTGACTTAGCAGGTGTGTATTGTATTCTAAAGAACGGCTCAATAAACTCCACACTTGACAGGACGAGGGAACATGACACCTCCATACTCATGGCACACGGTACGTACAGTTTACTGGTTTGTTGGCAGAAAGAAATCTGACAGTCGAGATTTATTGTAGTGAGGTTATGAGATAGGTATATAAATATAAACGTATACGGGCTAGCGGCCTCAAAAACTTTAAAAGCGTTTACTACCGCATTAAGTAAGTTATTTAATGCCTATTAGTAAACGATAAAATAAAATCCAATAAAATCCAACAATTTAGACATTTTCTTTAATTTTCGAAACACGCTGTATAATCCTGCATACGATAATGAACGGTTACATTTTGGGTACAAGTAGTGAAGTGCGTGTGGTTGTCGCGAAACGACGACGCGTCGGGTGGACTTGCGGCTCGTTGCACAACAAGACAGAGCTTGAAATGCTCGGATGATCGATGAGAAAATAACTTAATCGATATCCACTGTGCTGATGCGGCTGAGGAACTAAAATCACCCCAAAAAATGTATAAATTATTGTCAAACACCACAGATATACGTCGCGAGGTTGAGTGCGAATTTTAACTGCGAGAATTGTATGTAATGTAAAATCGATTATGTTATATTTAATTTCGTTGATAGTATTTTTTTTTCTTTTAAAATCTTTACTTATGTACTTGTATGGGACTGCTTGCCACTGCTTCCCATAATGTTGTATTTGTCAGGTGGTAACAATGAAGTTGCCAGGAATGCCTTCGTTTCTGGAAGCTTTTCTTTCAAACGCAATCTTGAATATCTACGATTTATTAAAACGTTTTAACCTTGGACTATACGGTCTGTAAAAACGTTTCACTCGTTAAAAAAAACCTGACGAGCTGCCACTGGTGTTATCTGATGTCTCACCTCTCTCCGTTTTCGCCCACCGGAGAACAAACAATCCAGGTGATTTGAGAGCTTGTGTATGGCATTAAGTGATCCGAGACTGCAGCATTACGCATAGTAATTGAATTTGGGTTTTCACCAAGCTTGAATTGTTTAACAAATAAACGTGGGACAATGTGATGTCATCACTGTCGTAATATTTTATGCATTGTAATTTTTAGGGGCACGGTAGTTCATTGCAATGTCCTTTGAAATTTTTAATAACACATTATCAAAATTACATGAAATTCCAATATACTAATTGCATTACTTTAAATTTACCTGCGTATCGAATCGACGACCGCACGATCAGAAATTAATGACCCCTGGTATAAATGTTATTCAAAATTTGTTGTCAAGTATCACTCATCTTAATGTAGTGTGAATTGTAAAGTATTTTAATGCATTAATACATAATAAATACCATTAAGTTCATAGTTGTGTCTGAAATTTTCTGGATAATAAACAGTCATGCAGGTTAGGAAGAGCTTAAGCGATACAAAAAAAACAGTATTGTAGAATACTGTTATAAGTGATAGAAATGGATATGCAAGCTTTAACTTTTGGTTTATCAAAACTTTTAAATTTTATTGAATATTTTTTTGTTTTTCGGGTACCATGACAAGATTTAAATTTTTAAGATGTCCCAATAGACGATATGTGATAATTAAAATAATTTCCTTGATATGAGTCCCGTATCGAGATCGAAACGTTGGAATATTCTAAAATAAAATAAATAACGGAAATAGATATACAAGCTTACACCTTTGGTTTATCAAAACTTTTAAATTTTTAAAAAATAAACCTTGAAGGTATGCATCCAGAAGGTCAGAAGAATTCAGTACACAGATAGCATTTAAGAAAGTTTTGAATATTTTAATGATAATGTTGATATTTTAAATGTCCAAACAACAGAAATATTATCGTCTCTAACGGATTCGAACCCGAGACCCCACGGTCAGCAAGTAGACGAGCCTCGAGGCACTCGGAGCTGGTGAACTCGCCAAGTCGGTGGTTTCCGCGACTCAACTGCTTTTACCTCAGCGGGCGTGACTCCGATGATCTTGAACTTGACTGCCAGGCGATGGCTTGAGGGAACCTTCACGTTAGTTTTTTATCGGCGAACAATATGCCAGCAGAATTCACGCTTGTTTATGGTAATTCAGAATCGTTTATTTTTTCTATTGTAATTATTTATACGGCACGTTGATAATTTATAGCGACAAAGGATACTAAATTTAAGGAATCAATTTATTGCGAAATAGATCAAAGGATTTTTTTACTAACATTTATCTCGGATTGAAGATTTTTTGTGAGAGGCGTAGAGGTTCGGGAAATGATTTTTTTTATTTTCGATTTTTTTTCTACACTAATAGCTTCGTAGTAAGTACTTCATACCAGAAAATTTATAAATTGCTTCTAGGCTAAAATGCAAAATTTTCTCGTTCATACATGACTAAATTCTTTAAGAAATAAGCCAAATGGCTTGACCATTACAAAAAAGTTGGCTCAATGATTCAGGGATTTAATAATGAATTGTTGCCGGAGAGTTCCTCGGTTCGATTTCCACCTTGAAAGATGAATCTCAAACTGATGCTCATGTTTGTTTTTTATACATCAATTATTATGCAAGAAAGTCAATATATTCTGTAGTCTTGCAATGTATAAAATTGTCGGTGCGTTGATGCTATTTGACACTCCGTGAATAGTATTGCATACTTCAAGTATGTACCATTATCCACATTGGCACACTGTCTCTTATTGATCTCCCCGAAAATGTTCTACTTCATAAAAGTTGCAAAATAAAATAATACAACTATCGCTTTTTATTTATATTTATTTTGTAAATGATTATCATGCATTTAATTCAAGGAGTCCCGCATTTAAATTCACGTACATCTATTAAACGTAGTACATAGTATTTTTTAAACTAGCAAAGTTGGTCCACTCACACCAAAAATATAAATGAGAATATAATAGAACCTTAATACACTTGTTGCTGGATAGAAGGAAGCCTGGGTATATACTTAATTAAAATTTCTTGTATGAAAACAAATTAAATTTAAATAATTGGGTCCACACTGATATGTCTTAGTAATTTAGCCAACCTAAATAAACTATGAAATATTGAAACCAAAATAAACATTTACTGAATATGAAATCAAAAGGTCTTTTATGTCTATAATTTATACACAGCAAACCCTAAATCACTGTAAACTGTAAGGTACCACTCAATTATATTGTTTCTATGCCAAAAAAATATTTGATCACACTACTCTGCAATAAAAGAAAGCCACAAAAGTAATGAGGAAAGACCGTGACCGTGTCCATCTTTATACGCCTCTTGCATTTGCTTAGTAATATACAAAAAATAACGATAATTCTAGACCATGTATATTTGTAAGTTTTCACTTTGAACCTGGATACAATTTATAAGATATACAATAATGAATAAAATCATTGCTCCACCCGGACTCGAGACCGAGACTCCGTGGTCTGCAATCTAGGTACATGATCACAATGCGGTTTAATTACCTAAAAGCGTCATTCGATATCCGGAAACACTCGGGATAATGACTCGTGATATGAGTTGCCGTATAGCCTGAAAGCACAGAGACTGGGCGCGGCCTTCGGGACAGGAAGCTGTTGCCTCCCGGATGCAGGAGACCCGAGACTATGGACCTTGCTTCTAATCCTTATCTTCGTATATCCTACTTGACGTTTTATTCTTGTGAGGTACTTTACTCTTTTGCACCTGGAATTATGCATGCTTGTAATATATGCATATACTGTATGCGAATTAAATATATCAACAAATGCTTTTACCTTATCTACTTTTACCATACACTGGATTAATTTTTTATACCTCATATGCAATATCTTAGTAACTTGAGAGAGGCAATAACTTGAGCCATCTACTAAGTGAATCTAGATATGATCAAGATATATTAAAAAAGCTCTTTATATTCAGAAAAACGTACAATATTATATTCTCCATTACTGGAAACATTTTTTACTGGTATTTTTTTAAGTTGTGATATATTTTTATAAAAAAAGTTTTTTTACATTTGAAAAGTTCTTGTAAAACGAGTAAAACAATCTCGGGAAACCCGTCTCTCAGGTTAACATTCGTAAATCAACGCCTATGCCATGTTTTTAAAAAATATTATAAAAAAAATAAAACCATAAACACGGATATATAAACCTGTGAAATTAAATACGCCTTGTTTTTTTCATCGTTCCTTCCATTATTAGTTCAATGACAGAGCAGGTATTCTGTGTGATTGAAACAACCGTCTCGTATCAAATTTGATACATAAGATACCTTTTTATTTGATTAAATCGTATATATATTTTTTTATTTATTATATTATTATATAGTAGTCTACCGGATCTAATATAATTCGAATTGAATCCAAAGATTTGAGTAGATCATATCCGCGGTCAAAAAAATGCCCGTGGGCGTTGTACTAAAAAATTATAGCATTTATGCGTTGAAAAATAAGAGAATTACTTAAGACCATTGGTATCGACTTTAAGAATATTTTTAATAGAAAATCAAATAAAAACGTTTAAATGAAAATAATAGCAACTCAGAATCACAGAAAACAATTCTAAACACCATATAATGTCCTTATTTGTTGATGATGTGCTGGCAAATTATTATTGAGTTAGATAATTTATAATTGTTATTATAGATGAAAACCTTTTATAAAGTTTAATAATATTTGATGTTATACATTTTAAGTATAAAAATATAAATAATATCTATTAATCTTTTTGCCATTTTTTTTATTAACCATTGATCTAAAAATAAGTATTATCAATTTTTTTTACGTATTCTTCATTTATAAAAAAATAGCTTAAATTAATACAATCGTGTTTATAGAATATTTAAGTTTAAAAAAAACAGTTCACGTTATATTATGGATATAAATTATTTTATAAACAAATTTAAGTATATTTACCGCAATAATAAATCAATCCTCTTAAAAGGCAACTTAATAAAATATTGCTAAATTACGTTGCTAATAAAATTGTTTCATTTGCAGACTATTTATTGAATTTCTAGACTACAATTATATTTAATGTGATTTTAATCTCTTTCGTTCAATTAACTCGTTAGCAGATTTAAGGACATAGAAATTCCATGTGGTTGTTGTCTTAATAAAATAGTATTCGTTTATTTGATCACACTTAATATTAAAAGTAATTAAAGTTTTTACTACATATTCTGTTGAAATTATTATAATAATACTTATGGTATAATTTAAAAAACGTAGATTAACGTAACGTAACGTTTCAGTCTCTGTACAAAATACATTTTTGGGGATGTCCCAATAGATATCGCCCCCACAATGAGATCAAAACGTTGGAATATTCGAAAATAAATAAATTATTGTTAAATAAATTATATCCAAGAATTTATTTAACCAACGGCCGCCAAATCAAAACAATTATTTTATTGACACAATTTTACAGTGGTAAGATTACTATATCTACACTTCAAAGGCTTTCATGGTTATACGAATTTATAAACTTTACTAATTTGAGTTCTGTACATATTTAATAATAGTTTTAATATTTTTATTAAGTGTTGTTTCCACTTTTATTTTTTAGTTCTTTAAAACATGCTTTAAGCAAATTGAGGTTTCATAAACTGAATACGGAACCTCACTTTGCTTGAAGTTACCAACTTAGTATGTTTGTGAAAAGTAGAAACAACACTAAAAATTCGTTTAATAAAAATATTTTTATAAGGAAAAAATATGTAATAATGTATTAAAAAGACATAACGTTTTTTTTTTTAAATTTTAACCACGGTTCTCTGTGCTACTTAAAGACTATATATATAACATTATTGGTCACAAATTGTCTGGTTATTAAGAGTCGTTATATATTTTACATTTTACATAGTAAGTAGATCCATTTACCGTCCGCAATTAACAGGCAGGCAGTGATACGGCCTGGGGTATTAATTTACGGCCAGAAGTCGGTGGGAATGCGACGTCGCGTAACGCGTTACAAATCATACACTCTCGCATGTTAATATTATCTGTCGGCAGCTCTCAACCTGTGGTACGCGTGGGTACATAACAATAACGTTAAACCATATTTAAAAAAAAAAGTGCTTATATGACGCATGTCAAGATGACATTACTGCCACAGTCTACCAGTTAAACAATAAGTTAATATAAACTATTTCACTGCTAGGTGGTGCACATGTCAGAAAAGGTACGGAGCCACTGATATATCGCAATAGCTTCCAGTTGCAAACGCTTTGCTCAAAGTCTGACAGACGCAGCGGGAAATTTATTATAGTAAGCTAAGTTTTTTTTACAAATATAGTACAAGCATACGTAGTATTACTACATATAATAAAAAAAATCTAGGATATATTTGACTATATCGTACATACACATGTTAACTCCTGACTTAACAGTTTAAGTATTAGTAGTATATCAATATTATTAGCTGTAATGACTAACATAATAATTAACTTAATTATGTGCTATATTATTTAAAGAAACATTTTTTTTCTTAAGCAAATTATTAATTGTTTATTTTGTAACTCTTCTTTTCCTTAACTAATTAATTGTTTTCAGATCAAGAGTCATTCATAATGGTAATTATGTTCTATACTTATATACGTTTAAATAATACACGTAAATAACCACTCCACAAAATAATCGTCATTATAGTTTCTATAACATTTTGAGAGCGAACTCGCAAGTATATTTTTAAAATCATTATATAAAACCTCATCAATTTTTCTGTGCAGTATAGGTTGTATATTTGAATGTTTTGATTATTTTTTTCCTCCAATATAGGGCCACGGCATATTAATGCTACGAATCGCGATATTTATGGTGCAAAGTTTTCGGTCGAAAAGCCATTAAATTAAATTGTCTACTATGTAAACAGAATGTGTGAGTACTCATGGTTTCCCATGTGAGCTGCTTCCTCATATAAATTCCTGGTGCAATTCAAGATTATGTATCTGAGTCTCATGAGACCTACTTTTGCGACACATGTGGTCGATTGCAGTTCCAGACAAGGTAGTGGACCGTACGAGGAACCTGTCTTGTAATGTCTCATATTTCTCACACACCATTTTCTGACAGTTTCTATGCATTAAATTAAGTTAATTACAATATGCCATGTGTTTTATGAAGCAACATTTAGCAAGATTTTTAATCTTTTATAAAAAAAATTGGATCAATGTATATAAAAATTAACACGTACTTATTATTATTATGTTAATTATTGGATGTTCTAACGTAATGTTCCCGGTACTAAAACCATCTTGAGAGTACTAAAAAATATATGAATTCATTGCCGAAGAGCACCCGAGAACTGAACATTAATTTTATTACTAATTTTTAACGTCAACTTTTTCTCGTTGCTTATTGTGCCAATATAACAAGTTTATATGAGTTATATTTTATTAAATATTTCACCCTATAGATGAAAAGTCTATTTTATTTTTACACAAGGTTTCATCTATGTTCAGTGTGTCTTAAGCAATATAATTTGATAATATAATAAGCGTGCATGAATTTTCATTGTAAATGTATTGAGTATTCAAAAATCACACAAATTTAATTTGACAGTAATATATTTTTTTAATAAAAGACAGTTTTTTGTGATCTAGTTATAGCAACTCTTACTTTTTAAAATGCCTATAATATAAGTTTGTAAAACTAGTCACACTAAAATTAACACAAAGAAAAAATCTACCTATTATATGTTTAATACTTTTATAATTTAAAAAATATTATATCTAAAGATTTATATTACAAATTTTATCAATTTTTAAGCCTTCAGATATAAAAGTAATTGCATTCTATTTCTGTCAAAATTTGACACAAACTTTATCTCAATATGTCAAATTTAAAATAACTTTCATTATAATAGAGCACCGACTAACAAAGTGATATTTACGAATTAGTTTTGCTCCCAGCAAGGCTGTCCAAACCTTTTCAATGCAAACTCCAATACAAAAAATAAAAAATAAATACATGCGTACTCAACAGCAAGTGTCCTCTATTATGTGTCAAGGTCGAAAATAACAAATACAGTATCAAATGACACCTTACACAGGCCTATTTATAAGTAATATATATTATTATTTTTTTAAGCAGTAGGCTTATTTATTTTAAACAGCTTTTTTACAAAGTTCAGGTCAATGTTACGATTTTATTCCGGACTATATTACTGAAATATTATATTATGATCATTAGAATATATAATAAAAAATTTGTAATTCAGTCCATACAGAATGACTGTGTATACAATATTAAAGAAATAAACTGCAAAAATTACATACAAACAAACGAATAATATTAACATACAAACAAATGCTCTTAGATAAAAATAGTTTTATATTTGTGACTAAGATATTACGAGCTCACAAAAAAATTATAGTAATCTCATTGCCATTTGATTAAATATATCATATATATGTGTGTAAGGTTAAAAACAGTGTATTTAATAATAAATAAATCTCGTGGACAGTTTACCTCCGAATATATTTTTTTCTTAAATACAAATCAATATCATAGTTCTCAGATTTTCCATATTGTAACCTTCTTTTATAAAGCATTATTAAATGATCTATTTTGAATATAATTTGACCATATATGCTTTTCCAGATATCCATTGGAATTTCTATAAATATAGTTTTTATGATGATATACATTTCTAATTAAAATTTCTTATAATAACATTCATTATGATCTATTCTAAAGCCTTCGCCTAACAGTACTTGGCGTATTCTATACAAACTCACATACGTGACCGGGCGCTGCACGACCCAGTTAATTTAATACATTTTACAAGTCAGTGTGACTATCTGTACGACAGATACGTTATTTAGGTTTTTTGCTAGTCTATTGATTGATAATTTTATTTATCAGAGCCGTTATAAATAATAATAAAAAAACACCACTGAAAAAAATATGCACGCACAGTAAAAGCTAGTTTTTTTTATCCAACCTAATTGAGAAACAATAAAATGTCGGTCTTTTATTTCATAGTTTTTTTCTATTTAAAAGAGTTTAGTCGTTTAGTGCATTTTGAGAATACTTAAAAAATAATTACTTTAATAATGAATATCAATAAAAACAGTTAATTTAATAAGGCAAGTCTCATAAATAAATAATCCTTATTTTGAGTTATTGAAGAGATTAAATTTTCTTAGTAGAATTAAATAAGAAAAAACAAATTTATTGCAGTTAAATTTAAATTTAAAAAATAATTTTCGTAAAACATACTGTGGTATTAAAAAAAATTCAGCATAACTTAATATAGTAGTAGAAGTATGTAAAAATATTAACATCAGTTCGATTTATTGACACAATAATTGTCGTCTAAATAAAACTTAACTCAATACTTGACATTTTTAGCAGTAAATAAAAAATAAAAAGTATATGAATAAATATACTCAATAGATTTTTTTTAGATATATTTAATATAGTAAACATTTTAGAACGAATATATTTTATTTTTACAACATATCAATATGTCACATCACAAATATAAATTACGTTACCGAAGAGGTATTTTTCTTTTTGCTATAAAAATTACAGAATTTTGGTGGTCAAGACATGTTATTTTTTAAGTGTTCTTAACGCTTAAGCGTTTAGGTTTTAAAACCTAGATATAATTAATAATCTAAACGTATTTAATAAACTGTAAAATATAATATACCCGTAGTTGCAAGGAAAGCATCGTAGCCGAATCGCGGAGCAGTTATTATTAATCGATATCTCATGGATATTTCACACGTTGTAAGCATTTTATAACGAATGTATTCGATAATATATTCCGTGTTTACAATTTATCAATATGTCGCATTTACAAACATAAATTAGGCAACGCAAGTTATTTTCGTGTCCCGAAGACCCGACGCTCGGAGAGTGTTATAAATTCTACATGCGTGGTAGAATTCCGTTCCAATTTAAACTCGATCCATAAAAAAGAAATCACATATTACTTCACAAGCCAAGCCGGGTTTAATGAAATCATGTGCATAAACGTACAGGATCATAAATAACGCCGGAATAACCCGCAGACTCTGAATAACAATACACTTAAACCGACTCGTTGTCCGGTGGTTAGCACGTTTGCTTGCCGACCGTATTTATGTGTATTTCTTCACTTTACTATATTGTCTACTCGAAAACTAATATTATTGGAATTATTTTAACCTGACAATTTAATTTGATCGTATGAGCAATAAATATGAATAACCGAATGGTGGTTATAAGATTACGAACATTTTTTGTTGTATCTCCTTGCCAGTTGTAATAATTTTTGAAATTTTTCGCTTACGTCTATTTCCTTAAATGCTATTTTATCAACAGAGCAGTTCGGCCATAAAACTTTTATTTATTTGAGTACACTATTTTTAATAGTTTTATATCTGCTTCTTCTCTGGCGGTCTTTCATTCTTACAAAGTAGATTGATTCGACATTTGCGATTTCAGGTACAACGATCTCGGGTAATAAGACTTAATAATCACTTATTTTACTTTCATGTAATTTTTTTTTTTGTGTTCATATTTTTTTTATTTTTAGATGCACGTGTGTAAAATAGCAATTCTAGATTTTTAAGTGGACTTTAAATTGTTAATTACACGAGAATTACAATTATTATGTACAGCATTACTCGCTGTTGCATGTAATAAAAAATTAAACAAGATATTAAATGGGATCACTGATAAAACCCAGTGGCCTGCAATAGTATTAAAGAAAAAAAACATTGCACAAAGCATTATAAAACTCTCATTGTAGGTCATTCATAAAAATAACTTCATAAAACTATAGCTTTTAAAGCTGTGTATAAGATAATTATTTTACAATGTATTGTTACTTTAAAAAAAAAAATCTGATGGTATCACTTTTTAAGTATCGTTATTCCATGTACAAATAGATTTAATTTATGAAAACTTATATTTTTTTTAAAAATGTGACAAGTCAAATGGCTAGGAGATTACGAACTTTTTTTATTTGCGAGCGCTTTCGCTATAGCCTAGAAGAAAAAGGCAAAAGCGGTTATAATCAAATGAATGCTTGCAATCTCTTAGTCGTTTGGCTATCCAAATTTATTGAATCTCTCGCGTGTCGAAATTTAAAATAAATTACCAGGAAGAGTCATGGGTTTTTTTCTCGTACACCATCATTACGCGAGGGGTTTTTTTTTTTTCTTCTTCTCCAAATTGATAGTCGGCACAATGGACGCCGCGCGAGCCATTACCCCCGGAGCCGCGGCGTGACCGTGACGTGACCGTGCCGCGACCATGCCGCCGGGTGCGGCCGGTGAAATGAGAGGCAAGGTCGTCTGACCTGGCCGCTGACTTGCCTGGACCGCAGAACCTGGCCGGGGGCACAGCGGCTCTGATGCATCAGGTTGTGGTGAAAACGAAACGAAAACTACCTGATAGAACCAACAGTCATTCCATGTATCAAAGAATATTTATATATGTGTTACTCTAATATCGATTCGAACGATATGCATTATGTAGACTTCGAGAACTATATTTTTATGTCTATTTTTTGGATTGAACGACAATCAGATGCGTATTTATTACTTCACTTGTTACTTTGTTTAAAAAGTCCAGTGCTTGCAAATCACTAAATATTGGTTGGCCTGGTCACATTGGTTCATATGTAGAGTATGATTGTTAAAAATTCGCGATTAATGGATGTGATTCGTTAGTACAAGGGTCAGTACACCGGCCATGTAAGCCTGGGGATGTGGGTTCAAATCCCTCATAAATCACGATGATATTTTTCTGAGAATTTCTTTAATCATCTTCTATGTGTGAACTCAATAATAATATCCCATCAATGATATATGTTTCTATAGAAAAATAAGGCTTAAACGAAATATATTTAAATTTCATAGTCATTAGTGGGGAGCTATTTTGGATATGTGTATAATTACGTAAAGTATTGTTAAAGAGTATTTAGTTATAATTTGTTAGAATAATAGAAGACAAGTAAGATAACATCTTGATAAGTCGCTTGTCGTTTGAATCAATAAAAAGAGACAGCATCCTTCCAAGCTAATGATGAAATTTTAACTAAAAAACGAGAGTTAATAAAAAAAATTGTATGCACAGTGCATGTGGTTAGTTTTGATGTTACAACAGTCAGCATTGATTCAATAAAGTGTGTAGAAAATTATAGAGCACGATGATATGCAACACCAATTTAAATTCCACATATAAAATAACCGAAAGTAATAAATTCCCCGCTAGTCATTTCAACTCATAAACATTATAGATATAAAACGTGATTCATATGAGTAATACGCGTTAAATTAGTTATTATCTCGCATTTATAAAATAATTATTTTAGTCTGATTTTCCATTGCCATAAAAAATACATGAAATAGTTCTTTAGGAGTAATGGCCATGGAGGACCTTGTCTAGGCGCGGGCGTGGTTATTCGATACACATAATTCTTTGAATTGAGGTATTGCAAAAGGCAAAAAATTGATTGATATAACGCGGAGTGGGATACATTTGGCTATGAGGTTTCGCGGTGCATAAAGTATTGCATAATTCGGGCCGAGTTATTAAGACACGATGTGTTTGTTAAATGGCAAGTGTTTATCATACGATTAACTCGATAAAAAATGCGTTGCATATATGATATTGCACGGTCTTTCTTTTGTTGCTAGTTACTTTGTCCTTTGGCCTTCTCGGGTAATTTAAACGGGCCAACGTCTTCTCCTAACGAATGCTTTGCCCACTGCATAATTTATTGAACCTTAGAAAATCACTGTGTTTTTTTTTTATATTTAGAGAATAAAACGAACCATATAATATCTCAAAGCAACAGATAAGTCAGCTGGCGTCCGATTTTTGCTTAAATCCAAAACCCAGAAGTGCCAAAAATAGATCTCCGGGAGTGGATGCTATTCACAAGTCAGGTATTTTTTTGTGAATCGACATAGTATTCTACTGCCTGTGGATGCTAAGCATAACGAAACCGGTAGCATCAAAGAGAACGTAATAGAACAGAGAATAAAGGTAGAATAACACTTATAAAATTTCGATGATTTACGCTTTCATTATTATTGCTGATTGGCAAGGACGAGAGAAATATTTTTTCAAATTTATAAGTTCGAGAAAAAAAACAATGCGATGTCGTGAATCTACTTATAAAGAGCTCAAAGGCCATGGATTAATTACACCGTGTTTGTGCATGCCGTCAACATAAATTAACACAGCAATATAAATATGATAGATAAGGAACCTGCAAATTAATTTTAATAGTCCTCCCAGGTTTGGCAACTTGACACGAATTCATACGTTACAATGCAGAACAGGCGGCGTATTCGCGAAAAGCACAATGTCGCAATCATAAGCACACGGGGGAGACAATAATTGTCACCTGCAAAGGTGTATTTGAACCTCATTAACATACAAAGTTACCTGCGACCTTCTTTAGTGGCAATGCGAGATAAAGAGACTCGCTTCTCGTTCGTAAGTTCTATGCATCTTAAGTGGGGGCTTTGCTCGAAATGTAGCCTTAGGTTATGCAATGCATTTCTACTGCTTTAACCGCTTTCAGATGCTCTATATGCTAGTGGCAGATTAAAATAGCTGAATAATGAAGGCATCTGAATAATTTTAGCACTTAAAGAGAGCTGCTGTTTATTCTAAGAATGAACATCTTAACTAGCACAGAATTGTTATTTTTAACTTTCTTTTTATAATGTTATGCTAGGTTTTATAAAAAAATATTTTAACGCAAATCAACTCGAAAGGCAAATAAAAATCCACAATACTGAAATAATCTGTATAAATAGCTAACCTCATGCCACTATATGTAAAATTTGCGAGAAGCAAGCAAATTAAAAGTTATTCTTAAAGCAGTTAAAGGCATAAGCATTTTTCTTATACATTATAAACATAGTCTTCGAGTTTGTTTGTAACAGGACAAATCATTTTAATATTTTCATTAATATTATATATTAAATCATCGTCACATGGATTTATCAAATAATAATAAATAAAAGAAATATTTTTTTTTATAACTCATTAGCAAGAGAATTACTCTGCAATTCAGAGTCCATTAATAATATAGAATGTGATTTAATCAATTTGTCTGCACTCCATTAAATAGTAGAGGCGATAATTTTGTGTGATTACGTCAAAGGTACTCCAAATAAATCCTGTTCTGAAAAATAACCATGCTAAAAGCGCAGTTCACCTCGCTCTACAAGATTGGGCGAAACTCGACAAGTAGCGATACCGGAAAAGGCAAAGCTTCCGTTGGGTTTATTTTAATAATTAAAATTTTTGCAACTGGAGCAGTCGATTTGATTGATGTTGAGTTATTTAATTTCAAATATATATTTACGATTCAAATCTAGATGCAGCAATAAGTTTCAATATTAATAATCTCAAGATTTTGGTATAGTTTTTTTATGCATTTCCTGAAACATCAAAACATGTTCTATAGATATAGAAACCCTTGAAACATTTTTTCTGCTTTTTACCTGCCTGCCTGAATATTAAATGATTTATTTATTTTTATTTTTCAGATGTGAAGATTTTCTACTTTCTTCGCATGCGAGAGTATGTAAGTGATATATTTTTATTTACTATATTTGTGATGAATTAATGTTTGTTACACAAAATTTGTTTTTCGAAATATGATATTTTACACAACTCATCCAGGTTTTACAAAATATGAAAATCATCATTACTGTTTTTCAATTGATGCTGTAGGCTCTACGTTAGATTTTTATTAAGCTAGAAATATGACTTGAAACAGACGATTACTATAGTAGCCTTGAGTTGTTGAAACTATGACTACTGTAGTGATTATGGTCAGGTATTTCCCTGCAATTTAAAAAGGTGCAGAATTTCAAGTCTACTGTGGTATTTTTTTGAAGCATGCTTTGAAACTGAATCAGAACTGTACCAAAATTTCAACTACAAAACAACATTTCCTAGAAGTTGACTTCGGAGTCTTAACATTACTAATAATCAGTCACGTGCAAAAAAAATCACAAATTTTACTTTTTTAGTGCGCAGTTATATTTGCTTTATTGTAAAATGTGTTAAATTACTACATATTGTTGTATTCCAGCAATTTATGTTCTCGTTGAGACAAAACATTTTCGACAAAAAAAAATACACAACTAAATATCAGATCAAAGGCATATTACAGTTTTATTTATTATTTCTCACACATTAATCAGTGATCTTTGATACTTGTTCTAATAAATCACATTGAATAATTTAACATGTCTTATTAAATCACTATAAAAAAACAATTCACCTCCATATTAATCATGAAAAATAACTGTACTTTTGTACAAAATTTATATTTAACATTATAATATAATATAATGCATCTTGTCTGATTTTAATTTAAAAAAAACTGTTTGACTAATGCATTAGGACCAGTTCAAAGCAACCGATATTGCCCAGATAGCAACACCGATATATCACGAACTTTAGCATTAAAATGTTAAACAAATGTATTTTTTGTTAAACATACTAGTGCTTCCTATTAAACATTCCAGTGGCTCCCAAGCTGTGGCGACTCCGGGCCAGGGGTTCCGCACCTCTTCGCGGGCCCGGGTCGCCGCCCACCTCAAGAATCTGGGTTATTTTTTTGCGCCGAAAATCCATACGTTAACAAACAGTCGCATTAGTAACCTTCCAAGAACAGGTCTGCCCAACAATCACATTGATTAAATTAAGTTGACGTAGAATTAATACATACTTAAAGCCACGTCATGGTAGACTCTGGAGCCCGCGGTATGCTCTAGAATCTAGATTCTTCTGGGACAGTCATGGCTCACCGTAGTGATGAAAAGTTGTGAAATAATTATTACCATTATGAGATAAAAAGGTAACAATGGTATTTATGGAATTCCAAGCAGAAAAAGCTTGTCATAATTGGATCGGCTTCTTTAGAATTGTTTTGTCATAGCTTGTTTAAAAATTATCAAGAAATATTTTTTTTCCATTTTAAATGGATCAACGATGATTGAATTGAGTATCACTTTATTTATCCCAAAAACCATAGTTATGAAAACAAAAAAAAATTGTTTCACATAATTTTTTTTTAAAAAAGGCATGAAAAAAAAGCAGTTTTCCCAATTATGACAAATCTAGCAATATGAAATTATTTTATTATAAAAGTAACCTGAATTTCATAACCGTACAATCCAAAGTTTATTACTTTGTAAAAGTGTATGTTGCAAATATATGGCAAGCTTTTTTTTTATTATTTCAAAACTCTTCATTTGCACAAACCAATTAAAAATAAATACTGCATCGATTTTATCTTATTTGAACTCGCACATTTTCTAAGGAAAAGCCTTATTAGGAGCCTTCACTCGCCCCGACTCCTGGCGAAATCAGAGCAGGGAAATATTATTTTAATTTATAAGTAGCGACGTTCAGTGCCGAGAAAGGAGTCGAACCGAGTGCCGGTAGTGGACACTTATCGACCACCTGCATTAATCGATGAATCGCGATTTAATCCAAGGAAGTGACACCAACACGTGTGTCGATTGCAATGCAATTTTCAATGCAATTCCAAACAAAATTGATCCTCCCACCTCAGCAATATATAAAAAATATTGACATGATTTGGCATGAAAATAGTTTTTTTAGTGTACGCACACGTACACGTTTTATGAAAATAAAATGAAATACTAGTATTTATATTATATTTTAACTGATTTATTTAAGACATATTTTAAACCAATTTTTTAAATTTTAATTTCACCCTGAGGCTCTTCAAATTTTTGTTTTATTTTCACAGTACTATATAGAATAAATACACTCGTCTATAAATATTGTATACTTGCTGCTAATAACATTTAGATTACTTTAGGTGCTGAATATTTCACTGCTGCTTTACTTACCTGTCATTTGTCTCGTACAATATTTTCAGTCTCGTGATAATTCTATTGAGAGCTCTTCCAGAAAAATTATATAAAAAATATACAAATAAGTTTTTCCTAGCCTATTTTTGGACGTCTATAATTTTCTAATCTAAATATATTTAAGATTATACATTATAATAAGTATAGGCTGTTAAAAACTGTATACCATTTTTATTGTCTAGCGTCGATCAAAATCAATGAAACTTATCGATTAGAGATGAGACATATTTTTAAAAGTATGTGTCTTTTTGTATTCATGTTTACTTGTTTTTAAACTCCTACAACTTAAGCACACACATTATCTCAAATAATAAATAGCCAATAAAAAATATATTATCCTTTGTAGATCGAATTAGATAGATTCAAATTCTTTATCCGGAAAATCTGTTCACTTAATAGACATTAAATTAACTAATTAGCCCAGAACGGAAAAAAATCAATACGTATATAGCATTATTGAATTAAATAGTTTTTAAGCAATCAGCTGATCTCGCATGGATACCAAATCCAAACTGCTTTCATATCTTTACCGTTCCCCTTAAAAGGCAAGTTTACATGTGTTCTCTGTTCAGTTCAGATAAAAATATTATTAACATAATAGGTCTTACTTTTGCAGGTATTTTGATCCAGTGTATTTATTTCTTTTTGTCACGAAGTTTGGTTTGATTAATAATATGTATAATATGTTCACTTTAAAAATAAAATCATACAATATGAATATTAATTAAAAAATTAGGTATACTTCTTTATAAGGTTCTATTACTCTAAAATCACCCTCAGAGGGACTGCCATAACCAATCTTTCGCATCTTATTGATGACTTGGTAACTATTATTCACATTGATTAGTTTTTCTAAATTTTTAAATACTTTATTTTTAAATTTATAGCATCCAATTCGTGTTTGGTAATGTATGTAGTCCATTATGCGTTTATTTGATGCTTCTATACATTTAAAAATATTTTTTTCCTTTTAAATATTTATTGTACTTTTTTCCTCGAATCCCTATGATTGTTTGAAAGTAAATTATAATTTATTTTTTTTTAAATCAATTTTATACCAAATACTTGAATACCCCTGTGCGTGAAAATACGCTCATATGTTTTCAATATCTCTGTAGCAAAAAAAAAAAAAAAAACAATATGGCGAGCGGCGCTCGGACTCGTCGCTCGCGGTCCGCAAGAACCATTTCAAGAGCACTCGAGTGGCCCCCTTAAAAAGTGAAAGTCCCAGAATAACAAATAACAATTTAATTACCGGCCTGTGACGTCACGCGGACCTTGCCGCGGGGCCAGACCCGGCCCTTATAATTCCAAACAGTTTCTTTTTGCACGGTTTTTTATCCGTATCCGCGCAATTAAGTGAATCTTACGTTGCCACAAGGAAATGCCTAAAAAAACACTGTCGAAATGCGAGCAGCACCTTTGTGGTGTTGTGGATCCGTGCGCAATGAGTGGGAGACGCTTAAAATGCAGATATTACTATTGTTCGTATATTTTCTCTTATATAAAACTGCACAACGAACCTCATCGACTGATAAAATGTACACTATAGAAAGTCGATATCCCAGGCGCTTGAGTTAAAACATCAGACATAGTATATATGAAAATAATTATTTTACTGTGTTAGCGTAACTGATTTTTCGTATTACGACGTTTTTCTCCGTATTTCGGCATTTGGGATTGTCAGAGAAAAAAACAATCAACTGCCCACCATTGCAACAAAATATGTGCATACGTTAATACAATATAGTGAGTGGAATATTAGAAAATGGTTGCGAAATGATTCGCTGGATGTTCTTAACGATGAGAATGTTTTGAAATGATCAAAAGGTGAAATTAAAATACCGCGCTTGAAATGAAAGTAAAAAAAAATACAATACAGATTAAACGTGTATTAATATACATATATTTCAACTTAACAATTGTTACTTAACACTTCTTTTTAAATACCCTATTATTAACTCGTTTTTGTTCATTAGTTTATTTATTATATTGACACCAAATCTCGAATAATTTGTAGACTTTTCAGGACTTTCCCTGCAATTTATTCGTGACCTCAGAAGGTGACAAAATACTGAGTGAAAATTCAATTACACTGTGCGGTTTACGTGATGATATTAACTTTAGGTATTAGAATGACTCGTTATAATTTTTTTTGGATATAAATTTAGGTAGCGATATAATTGCTTGTTGATTCATAACTAACCTCGTCATTTTTAGTGGGAAATTTTGTCAATACATCTATATTTTAAACTATCGCAAATCATGATTATTTTGTAATTTTTATAGTATATAGTTTTTCCTAAAGAAGTATCAAGAAAAATAAATCTAAATTAATGAGTTATCATTTTGTTGATTTATAATTTATACGGTCATTTTTCAAAGATAAATATTATAAAATAAACTGAGCTTTTAGTAGTTTTTTGTAGTTTACCAATATTTGTAAATAATTCTTTGAGTTTTGGGTTTTTGTAAAAGCGTTTCAGAGATCAGTGAATGTATCTGAGTACTTTTACGATCATATTTTGTCAATTTTTCAAGGAAATGTTTTGTGAATATATTTAGATGTGTAAATGATCGCTTTGTCGATTTATATATTTATAATTTATCAGAGATTAGAGTGTGCGGAGTCTTCACACGATTCCACTGTTGATTCATAACACATTTCGTTATTTTTTCGAAAACAAATACTGAGTATATCTACGATTGCATTATCGTTTTATATCTTCGCAATTTATTAGTAATTAATGAATGCATCTGGGTTCCTCTATGACGGCACTGTCGATTCATAGCTAATTTCATAATTTTTGAGATAAATGCTCGTGAATAAATCAAACGTCTGTTCGGTGTTGAATAACGCCGCTGCAACGGCTGAATAACGGGCGTGGTTCTGTCGAATCGGGTCGTGCAAAGTGAACGCCGATCAATTTAATGTACCCGATATGGCTTTTGCAAAAAAGCCAGAGAGATTTCGATAGTGACTAATTAAAAAATGTCCGCCGCGGAAAACTCCCCGGCCGCCATTTTGCGATTCGCCATACCGGGAAGTCGCAGCTGGAAATGGCCGCGTGATTGAAACATTATGAATCAATTTAAGGGTTATATTACGAATAAATAAAGCCGCAGTCGTGTTTGAAATATTGTATGAAGAAATGCTCTACTTGTGTAAAATATACAGCAAATGCATGCTTCGTGCATAAATACTGAAACTATGACTAAGATATTTGCTTGTACTATTTACAGTACCTGTGCATTTCGACAACGTCCCGGAAGATAAATATTTTATTATAAATTAAAATGGTTAAGTCTTTCAAACGATTTTTATTAAAAGGGGATATAGATGATTTAATTATTAATTAAATAATATTTTTCATTTAAAAATGAGAGTTCTCTAGTATTCTTTAAATGAATGAAGTGACTTTTTTATTAATTACACACAGATTGTATATGGTCCATATTCACGAATGATATTGATGATAGTCATTACCGATGAGTCCATGTTAAGAGTCATTTTGAAAATAAGATTTTTCGCTAATGATGATTTTTACAGATTCACACATAAGGACTTCGTTTTTTTAACTAACTAAAATCAAGAAACGTTTTACAACTGTTTCGTTTTATGTTGTATCTTAAATGCAAGTTGCATTCACACGGACTAAGAAAATAATAATTTTATAACTTGTTTCTTGTTTATATTCTTAATAAATCAACATTTTTCACCCACACAGGTTTATTGTGTGTGCAACATTTGAAACGACTCATGGGGTTGTGGGGTTCCATTAAAAAATCCGGGGTTTCTTTTTGCTAGACTGGTTAAATTCATTCCCACCCTTTCGAGTTCTGGCACACATTACCAATTGAACTACAACACGAAAATTTTCTCGTCGTTTCAAGTTTAAATCGATCATCTAAATATTGCATAAGTTGAATGTTATTGCTGCAAGAGGCCTCGCTTCGAGATATAATTATTGTGGATTTTAATTAAGTGGTAAAACTCATTTTATTCTGCAATTAAATTTGATTGGTCGTAAAAAAGTTACAGATATGTTTGATATGATTTTATAACGACAAATCAGACCTTGATGCTTACATTTAAAATTTAATCAAAACAAATATATATATAAATATATCAAGTTATTTTCAATAGCTTGAGGCCTATTGTTCTTCAGCTCTTAATAAGTAGTAAGAACTGAAGTTTATTATTACATAATGGGGCAACTGAAATAACGGTGGCCATATTTGTATTATTTTGTATCAAGAGTGGAATCATTTTGGAAAAAAATAATCAATCAATTGAATTTTAAAATATATTATCACCCGATATTTTCCTCTGAGCACTTGCATTGGGTGTAAATCATCTTGTTTGTATTAATTGTAAATTGTTCAATTCGTTTATTCGATTTTACCCATCACTAGACCGAGGCACTCCAATTAGCCCGAAACAGAGTCTCGTTAATCATTGCAATAAAAAATCAACTAAACGAAATTCCTAGACTCGATCAGCCTCTTCGACTCCTGCGGAGTTGCCAAGTTGATGATGATGGATGAGCGAATGTGGCAGAGGGCCGAGCCCGGATGAGTCGATACTTCTGAAACAAATTATTTATCAGGCCAATCGTAGAACTGCTCGTAAATCACCGCAAGTGTTTAATATAATTTTGACAATTTGATATATTCATAATTTACTATTTAACCTGTAAATGCCTGCGCAAATATGCATCTACTAATTAAATGATTATTACGAAAACGCTTGAAAGTAAACGAGACTTAATTGCCACGCAATATGCGTTTGCACGACTTATTGTTAGAACCATTGTATATTGTTTAGATAACAAAAAAAAATTAAGTGATTCGTGAAATATTCGAAATGAAACCTGAAAAAGCTTTCATCTGTAATAATGTTTCAAAACCCGCTCTGGAGTATTTCAGAGCGAGTTTTGCAACTTGACGACTGTGGTGCAATATTTTTTTACGGTTTTTATATAAAATTATTGCATTTTTATAACCTAATTAATTTTATGTATTTATTATAATAACTTAATAAAAAAGTAGTTCTCACTTGTATATTATAGTATGCACCATATCTTATAAGAGTAGTAGCTCTAGTGGAAAGAGTAAATATGGATTTTAGTTCTATTGTAGTAGCATGCAATTTCGGTAATGACGTCTTCGGCATTTGCTTTGTTTAGTGCAGAAATAGAAAAAAAAACATTCAGCAAAACGTAATTTATATGGGTTTGAAAAAGATAATAGTATTTTTATTTAAAATAAATATTATTTGTTTTAATTACATACTGATTGAAAAGTATTTTTCATTTGGGTTAATAGTAATTATTATTTTTAATTTGCAATTAAAAAAAAAAACTTAAAAAGTATGTACAGTTAAGGATTGTTATAATTACTAAAATTAATAATCCAGAAACTAATTAAATAGATAAATTATCGCGGAAGTATTGTAATGTAACTAAATATAAGTATGTTCTGATTATAGCAAACGAAATTTATTATCAAGTCCTTCAAAACCAATAAAACCCACGTATTCCTCGCGTTTAATTGATACCTAAAACTTTGACAAGCGGTAGACATCCGATATCATATAATCTAAACAAGAACAATATAAATCACACTACTCTAATAATAATAATAAGCCGCAAGTGAAAGAGAAATCAATAGTGCTTGCCCAAATATGTAAAGTCCCACTCGAAAACATATTTCTTAACATTGAAACTAAATATAATTAATAATTTAAACATAGTCGAAATAATAATAAAAAATTTAGACAAATTCAGTTGAGGTCTATAAAAGTGGATTTTTTCCTCCAAAATTTTGACTTTATGCGTTCCTTCAATGTTGTATTATATACGTATAACATACAAATTATACTTAGTTTGAGTTCATTTCATTATGTATAAAAATTAGGTATTTATAAATTAAAACTGTACATTTTTTATATATCCACTTGCTATAAAGTAAAAAATCAATATTACGAAGGCAAGGGGGGGGGTCTATGGGACAATAAATTTTGGGAGCCTCTGTTTGTCTTGAATGAATTCCTCGAGAAGAGCTCGAATGCGCGTGATGGCGTGACGTGACGTGAGCGTTATATAACGGCGGGAGGGCGTGCCGCGGAACTGGGTCAAGTTTGAGCAAGAGGAGAGTGTCGAAAGCCCCCGGAGCCCAACCTTCGGCACTCGAGTGCTGATTAACATATAAATATAAAAAAAAAAAATTAAAAAAAAACTTTTAGAAGATGCACTGAGTTTTGGCTCCGAAACGTCGGAAATTTCAGCTAGAACTGCCACGAAAATCTATGAACACATTGATAAAATATATTGAATAAATTATTTAGATTTATATAGACTAGACCTAAATGCTTTTTTTAATGCATTAATATGAAGAAAAAAAAAATTGTGAATTATATTTGATTTGCCAATCAGCATAAACAGGTTTGCCAAAAATGAGCTTGAAAATTCGAAATGGCTCACAAACAAAAAAAAGACGTAACCTCCTAGCCGTATGGCTATTGATATTTATTTTTATTTGTACTCGCTTTAAATTTAGCCCGTCATCAACTGAGAACTGCATCTTCAAAAATATTTTTTTGAATAAAATACTTGAGTGATTTTCAACATGTTCGTTTTTTATTTGTGACCGGTTTCGCCTACCTTTCACGTTGGCGTTAGCAAACGTTATCTCTGTTTGATAATGCCAAACCAATTTTGACAATTCCACCAAGTACTCTTTGTTAAAAATATTACATTTCTCTTCAAAATATGTTAAAGTAGCGTTAAAAATATTTTCAATTTCTTTTATAGTCGCTTAACAAAGAATTTATATGCTTTTTAATGATTTTTAATTATTATTCATTTTTTAGTTAGAATTTTATCAGGTTAGTTTAGATTAGGTTAGGGTTAGGTTACTTGTGTATTTTCAAACTCTAAAATCATACAATGTCAGTTAATAAACTGTTTTATTTTATTATATTGACGATGCGACAGTTCTAATTATTAATAAAGTATTTATTTAAATAAATTGTCTGCGATGGTTGCGGACGCCTGCAGGTGAGCAAGACGAAAGCAGGTGGCGCAAGATCTCTCGGAAATCATCGTAACTCAGCATTATGAAAAATAAAAGCGGCAACAGGTCTGGGGACGCCGGAGAGCCGCTGGTGTCATAAATCTGCGCAAGCTGCGCCGCAGCCGCTCCTGGCCGTTTAATTGGAGCATGTTTCGGCCCGCCGATTACACGTCAGATAACAAAAGACAACTTTTACTTTATCTCACTGCCTTTTCGTGTTTTTTTTTTAATTGACAAAGATCTCATTAACAATATTGATTTAATCTTTTTAACAGCTAAAAAATTGCCCTCATTAATATTCGTAAGTAGTGCTTAATCTGTTTTATACGAAGCGATCGCTTTGATCGACATCTTAGGCTGATATTTGTTTACTTTGAGGAAGCCAGTTTAGTCTATTGCCTCAAACGCTTAACATCCACGTTAACTTCCTTCCTCCAATGCCTTTTTTATCTTGCATATTTCCTTTAACAGCTACAGTAGTCTATACTTGTAGGTATTTCTAAAAATATGGCCAAAATAGGATACCTTATGCCACTTTACTTACAAGACCCATTTGTGACGCTGTCGATTTTTTTATGGTTTTATAGATTTGTTCATAATAATCATCGCCATAAATTAAATCTAAGACAGAATATGAAACCATACAGGCGTGAAAAATATATTCCAGTTTCCGTTCGTCTAAAATATTTATTTCCAAGCAAATAAAATAATTCACACTGAGCCCGCATATACCAACTCAACATAACAAGTATAAAAAAAATTAATGAGGTTTTTGGCTCGTAGAATAATCTTAAACCTGCGATTATATATAGAGTAAATTATTAGTCATAATTATGAAGCCTGGATTGTAAACTATTTCGCGTTTTCTCGTCAGCTTTCCTGGCGTCCTTGCGTCAGGAATCCGGATGGGGTCAGACGAGATCCGTAATATTTCATGTTTATGTCGTTAACGAGCGGAGCGGTAGTTTGAGCTGCCTACACACACTGTGATACAACCGACAAACAAACAGTAACTAGCCAATAGTATTTAATATTTGATTGGCATAATAAGTACGTTGTTTCATTTATAGGGTATGATTGTTACTAGTGATTCGTTTGCATAATTGGTAATGCACCGGCCATGTAAGCTTGGGGATGTGGGTTCGAATCCCACACAAATCACGATGATATTTTTCTAAGAGTTTCTTTAATTAATTTTCAATATTAGTCTAAGTGTTCTTTTTTATTTACTTGCAGCTTGCGATTCAATTGATAACTTCACTATAAACAAGCCATGGCGTTTTTTTATCTTTGGTGTTTGTATTAAAATTGTTTGAACATGCGTTTGTACAAAACAAAAAAAATGAACAAAATATGAAGGCTCTTTATATTAAATACCGTTTTTTTGTGTTAAAATGAGTGTATGAAGGTTTAATATTTCAACGAAACGAAAATTTATGCTACCAATACTTGCTGTAACATAACCGACAAATGCTCTGTAAATAGCTAAAAGCACCCTCTCGTTTTGCGTACTTCTTAAAACTTTGCTTAAAAAATGACGGCAAACAGAATTTCATTGATTAGTTTTGCTGTCGGTTGTATTGCAGCGCGTGTAGGCTGCTGTAAAGTAACGCATGGGCGTAGCCTTGCGCTGCCAGAACACCTTGCCCACGGCGAAGGCTCGGTCGAATGCGTAACATAGTGAAAATAGCCCGGCTTGTGATTTATTTCAGGATATTTTACAGTCGTGACTGTACATTTTTTGATTTGTTTATTTGTTTAACGATTGCGAGACATCCGAACTCAAATAATCAGAGAATAATTAGGCAATAGTCACGCTACTAACGATCTGGTTTTTTCACAATCTCAAGACATCCAAGCTCAAATAATTTTAAACCTTGTATTCATGCGTGAAAATAATTAGTAGAAAGCATTCCGAGGAGACTGCAGACTTGATCGACTTAATATCTCAAGCATTTATCTTGCTATATGCAGGCTACAAATAATGAATAAAAATAATTTATTAATATATATTTTGTTTTAAAAAATTTAAATACTGTTTTTATTATACCGATTAAGTTGATGTTATTTGTTGAACAGAAACCGTTTTATAAGAGTACTGTAAATGTTAAAAAAATGCATATAACAGGTTTTTTTCTCGAATTGCTTTCTTCTCTTTGAACGTGAAGACATTTTTTTTCATACCCAGAATTAAAACCTGAAAAAATTACTTATATTCCCGAATTTGAGCTCAGAGCCCCATGCAAGGTAGCATTTAAAACTGTCACAACTCAATAAAAAAAACAATAGAAATTTCAAGCAGACAGCCAAAACCGAGTTTCTCAAAAAAATGCTTTGTATTATTTCTGCTGTGCGATCGATTTTTGGGTAAAATATTGAAGAATTCATTCCAACCTAGACACATTATACAACCTGCACTCGTCCTCGCCTTTCTGGCCGAGAGTAGCTTCGAATCAAAGTAAATATTTAAGTCTCCCGAGCACAATGGCCGCGCGGATAATGTGCCAAATCGAGTGTAAGGCCGGAGTCCGGGGTTCGGAGCCGCGGCGGAATATCGGAGGGAGAAATATAAAAAAAGCTAAACTAATTCCTGCCCGCCAGCGGCGACCGCTACAATCACGCCATTACATGGGAGCCATTTTGCCGGGACTTCCCCGCGAGGCTGGCTTGGATCTCCTCGCACCCGCGGCGGAACTCGCCCGTCCCGCTCTGGCGCGTGTTTTCAGATTGCTGGAGGTTGTTAGGAGCTTTTGAAAGCTTTTAGCGACGCCACTCGGCGGAAGTGAACACTTTGCCACCTCCCCCGCCCCCCCCTCCCCCCCCCTCCCCCCCCCGCCCCCAACCCTTCAGTATCGCGGCTTTCAGGAAAGTTGTTCGTCGCTGTGACGTCATTGTTTTATTGAGTTTACTGAGAAGAGATGCGTACACAATGGCAGCTTCGAGAAACTCGATTTGTCATTCTCTCTGAGCAAAAATTGTATTACTTGAAGTAATACAATATTTTCTTGCTTCTTCTTCTTCATCGAGTGCCTATCTTCATTTCACTGAGCATATACTCATGCTGAGCCAGTGTTCTTTTACACTGCAGCTTTATATTGCTGCTGCCCAATAATCCTTTAAGAAATTCAATATTTTTGACAGAGAGTACTTAGTAGAATTCCATTTTAATATTTTTGAATAAAATTCTTTCAAACAGAGTGAGATTTTATATAATAATACATTAAAATCACATTTGCCCTTACCACCTGACAATCATTCTCTCTCTTTCCAACAACCTCTCCCTGTAACAATTGTTTACCTAATTGCTTATTATTATATAAAATCTCACTCTGTTTGATAATGCCAACGTGAATGGTTGGCGAAACCGGTCACTAATAAAAACAAAAATGTGGAAAACTACTCAAGTATTTTATTCAAAAATATTTTTAAAAAAATACAATAATCCTTTCTTTACAAAACTCTAGCGTTTAGATCTGATACTCCTTCTGCAGCAAGCTACAGAAACAATAGTAGGAACCCCCTTCTCCCCCATCCCTCTATAATCATTCCAAGTCAGGGTACAGAATGGCAGCCATGCACAAGCAACAAAATGGGAGATTTTCTTTGCATCCTTCTATATTTCGTTTTATAAATGTTTTTTTTTTCCTCACTGTTTTTGCGTCCACATGGAGCTTCTCACCTTACTAAAAATAAAAAAAACTGATTCCTCATACGCGTATCAAAGCCTTGAAAGGTACACCCTCAACCCCCGGTTATATTTATACACCGTGCACGATATAAGGAGAAACCTTAAAATGCACTTTTCGCCTCTCTTTCAATATCCTACCTCGCATACAGCGCATTTATAATACAGGGAGAAAATATCGCTCATACTTTTAACCGCCTTCTCATCTCTTTCGAACAATGATTTTTTATCGCTTCTTTCATAATAAGGGATTAATAAGTTATCGGACGCCTGTCACACTGTTTTTCCAGCTTCTCCATCACTCTAATGGTTTTTTCGCAGCTTCCAGAGATGATCCTACATCACTACCACCCTCTCTAAAATGAGTCTTATATAGTATAACCAACCAATAACCTTAACTTTCCAATTTAATTTATTTAAACTTAAAAAATCATACTTTTTATGAATATAGAAACCTAAGTGTTATCAAATACATTATTGATTTATTAAATTCATATTTTTCTCATAACTTATTTCATAATATACACGTGTACCAATCTTAATAACTACTGGTTACAAATACATAAATCAATGTTTATACACATTGAAATATATGATACTCGGCTAAATGTCTTTTTGAATATGTAACCATTACGGAGAGTTTTTTTTTTATTGTTTACTATATGAGCTAGAGACATATAATGATAATCTGACTAAGAATTTTTTATTAAATTACTTAAGTAGCTGCAAGCATACATTGAAGAGGCGAACAGAACCTTTTAAAATGCATTATGTGTTGCAGACATTCATCATGTACAAAGGCAGTTTTTACTATTCAAGTGCAGATTTTCAAATATATCACAGTGATCTTAAACAAGTACGTGTATACTGATAATGCCTGAAAATTTAAAAGGCAGCCTGAAAATGTAATCATTCGCATCTGAATCGAAGGTCAGAGATTTGACGAAACAAGTTGATTCATACTTTTATATCTCGGTGGCGTTTTCATTGAAGGCTCTATTCAGGAGGACTTCCTCGCAGGAGCAGACGAGCTGGTGGTCGGCCACTGGCGCCGGCCGCGTCCCCGGAGACGCTGTTTATCCCAACATTCAATTATGGCGCCACGACCCGCGGGGCTGGGCTTCCTGGAGACGGCGGGGGATTACGGCCAGGCCGGAAATAGATATGCTCAAACGGGGGGGAGACTCTGATTTTCTACAAAAATGTTTGAAAAAAATTCATGGATCTAAGAAAACAGACTACAGTAAAGCTTCTGAATAGACTGTTTTACTTGAGTTTTTTTGTTAGAAATATAGTGTAGAAGAACCAGGGACTACACTATTTTTCTGAAGCAAAAATATATGCTCAGTGAACCTCATCTGTAAAAGTACATACATACCTCAGTATTTGACTTAATTTATATCACAAAACGCAAATTCGCAATATTTCAGACACGTATTATTTTTTTGGCGTATTAAGTATAAATTATACTATTGAATATCTGCGAAGCCCGCTCCGGCCCTGGGCGCGCAAGCTTATTCTGCGGTTTTCATAACGTCTCTCTGATTACTTCTTGCGATCAGACAAACCAAAGCTCCCAGGCCCGGAGCAGGTAAATAGCTGTTATTATATAGTAAACCGGCTTACGCCTGCGGGGTTCCCCGCAAGCGGCCGAAGACTCGTGTTTTGTTCAGAGCTGTAAGCAAATAGCGGGAAGTGAAAATCTACACTCGCTGCTGAATGGAAATAATACGCTTTCATTATATCGCAGGTTCTTTGTCCGGCTGTTAGAAAAACCGCGTTTTCAGAAAGCTCGTAACCATTGATTTGTGGCTTTCAGGAAGGAAATATGTGCACGAGTGTCTTCAGGAAGCTTTTTTCTGTATACAAAACTTTTCATAGAAAATTTGATAAGATGAAAGCATAATATTTTTTTTAATTTTAAGCTGATTGACCTTGATTATTAAGTATTTAGCAACATCGAAAATATCGGAAAGGTTTTGCACTATCGTAATACATTTATGCTAATATTGTTCACTACCAAGTAAGTGTTTATAGTACTTTAGTATATAAAAAAACACACCATAAAAATTACTCTACTATAAATAATTATTAAGTTTATTGGTGTGTTTGAACAATTTAAATTTAAAAAAATCTGGTTTTACACTTGAAGAGTTGTAAAACAAGAAAAAAATACCGGATTACAGCAATGTAATTATGCAAATGACTCTGAATAAGATGAGTATCGAATAACAAACTTATAATTTTACAATTGTTTTAATTTTGGTTCCTTATGTGCATAATTAGATTATGTGTGCCTTCTGAATAACAGTTTATTGAAATATAAATGATGTTAAATATATAAGTATCTGGAAAGCGGTTATTCGGTGTTTGATTTGTAAGTTGCGAGAGTGCCAAATGTTGACCTCAACTGGTATTTTTCATGCGCATCCCTGTGAAAGCGATTTGTCAATCTGGTGTAGTAGTTGGTAGGCATCTTTATCAAACATGGGGTAATTTTCCAATGATTAATTTCTGTGTAAGCGGCTTTAATGTTTCCCGGGGGAGGGGTGGTTCCTGCCCTGAACATTACACAATCATCCCCTTCCTTGTCGCTCCCACACCACAGTATTGTAAGGATTCCAACTTAACAAGAGTATTTATATAAAATTACAAAATATAATAATACTTAACTCAAGCATGCACGTGGCAATATATTTGGAACAAAATCATGACTCAATTAACTAAGGGAATTTATTTTAGTTTCCAAAATGTTCATAATTTAAGTCTTAGCGGGTAATTTTATTTTGATACATCTTATGAGATCTATAGTTCAAATGATTAAACAACTATCCGAACACAGTTAACGATTTTACCTTAACTTCTTGAGAAATATATAAATTAATAACAATTATGAATGTTATTATTTATTAGATAATCACATTTTTTCATTTATATATTCAAAACATATTTAATATTTTATTTTTAGGATATCAAATAGTTTACACTTTTATTCGTAAAATGTAGATATTTGTAACTGCTATTGCTACCTATTGAATTTTTATAAAACTTACTTCAGCTTTTATTATGGACGTACAGTTAATGATCATAGATGGCGTTATACACATGTAATATTCATTATCTTTTAAAATGAAAGCTATTTATTAAAACAGGCACAAACAAATTAAAACACAGATAACACTTTAAAAAAATATTATTCGTGTAATAAAAAAATATTTGTTACTAATGTTTGTTGAATAATGCATATATTAATATAATATTTCACTAATAGATGGCAGTATCAAACAATTAAAGTATTAAATATTTTTGAATAGTTCCTAGACTAAACAATAGATGGCAGTAAACACAAAATAACAGCAATATATTTTTAATTCGAATCAGTCAACATTATTTTGAAGTAGTAAAAAATAATAAAAACTAAACTGCTTTATATTATACAATTTTATCTTTTAGAATTTAGTGAAATAGAGAAAAAAATCTAAGGTCTCAAGTCTTGATGTAACTTATAATATTAATTTATGCAACCACATTACTATTCCGGTGTTAACTTAAAGCTCCATTTGTAAAAAATACATAGTTAGTCAACATGATGTATTGTTTTGTTTTCTGGGGTGTTTTATTTATATGGCAGAAACGAGTTTCTGTGTGTCCATAAAAATATCTAGATCGAAAGTCATGCCCGGCTAACAAGAGAAAACCTTTTTATTATGTTTCCCATTATTCTCTCGCGCGCCACAACACAGGACCCTTAAAAAGACTTCTTTCGTTAGTATTCAGTTATGGGCGAGCACTGCAACGGTACAAAACAATAAACCGTTAAAAAATATATAAAAAAATTTATCATCGTATCGTCTCAGGTGATAATACCTAACGGTTATCCTCCTCACCTCACCTGGTCGCAAAGAGCCCATTAAGCCCCACCCCGTTAAATTGATAGTTTTTTTTATTATTTGACTGTAATAATGTTCTTGACCCTCATCTGTCAACACTTAGGACTTAATGCTGACTTTCCGTAAATCGAGTCCTTTAAAACTTTATTGATTGGCGCGGTATAATTATCCTTATACATAGAACTACATTAAATATAATTTTAAGTAACAAATGAAGGGAGCATATTATGTTTATTTAGTGACATCCATGATAACTGGTCAATCTTTAACCTCAAATGGCTGGGTATCCTATAATATTTTCATCTGACTTTAAAGGTAGAAAATCTATATTATTATATAATATAATAAGTATTTTCAAAACAATATATTTTTTGCTTGTTTCCATATGATATCTTATCTCAATGTTGATTGACCAATACAGGCCTACCTGGAATAAACAATATTTTCATTTATTCAATGTGTCTCAAGCAAAAGCAGACAAAACAGCGGTTATAGGTTAAATACTGTAGTCTTGTTGTTTCGCTGAAAACTGAAATGAATATTTTTGATCCTCACCGGCGCACATCTCCTGCATCCTTTTCTCCTTGTAACGACAGCGGACGTCTATATGTAACGAATCCTGAATTAAATAAGGCGTTACGCTGTACGTGCGTTAGCCGTTAGGGGCTGCGGTCGTCGCGGCTCCCTGAAAGCCTCCGAGGTTAACGCTGAAATATTTATGAAGAAAGAACCTACTTATCACAGAAATGGTTTATTTTACCATCCCTCTAGAAATGCAACAAACTCCCAATATAAATAAATGCGTACCAATATTTATCAACAAAAAAATAATCCTCCATATTTATATATTTACAGTAAGCGCCTTTACAATTTTAAGATCATATCATGATAAAAATTAACATCGCTTTTAATGGTTTTTTATTTATTTATTTTTTGGTGAAATATGTTCGTATAAAATATTTGCATGTAAAAAAGGCTCTAAAGATACTTTGATTAAAATCAGAATACGTTATCGTGAATTGTAAGAATAATGAGATTTATTTACGCAATAGAATGAGTCATTTTTGTGAAAGAATTGAATAAACTGAACTCTTTTCAGGACCGTTAGATCGCTTTCCTAATTGAACGCTGAAATCTTTACAAATGGAGGGGTTTTATTGCCGGTTTTTTTTCTTTTCATACATTTTTTTTACGTAAAACGCGAACAGCGCGCCGCGCGGGGGGAGAGATCTTAAACTGTAAACTACTTAACGTTATAAAAGAAAAAACCTTTTGTACTCACAATTGCTTCTAAACGAGTATTCCTGAAAGAAACAGAAATTTTACTGAAAAAGAGACTTCCACGGGCGACTGTGTAACGGCCCACTTGCGAAGTATTCAATATAATTGTTTTCACTGATTTACAGACTTACTTGTTTTGCATGAACAAACTAAAAAAAAGGGAAAGATACATAAAGTCCTTTAAATTTCAACTCTACAACTTTTGGTGTCGTAGTATCAAAAAAATATTTACTACTACTCGTATATAAGAAATGTGAATTTATGTAACGTAGACGTTCATTTTCACGTTGCTCTAAACCGTTACAAGCTGGCGCACTCTCCTGCAAAGCCTTTTAGTCAAACTACTCGGCGCTAAGGATGTTCTCTTTTCATCAATGGATGGAGTTCAGGACTCTACAGCGGACTCACTGCGCGTTGCGTGGGTTTCCGAGTACTCGAGCGCTCTCAGCCACAGCCACCCTGTATAATGCATTCGTATCTTTATATCCGGGCTTTTTATTAAACTGTGCATTTGTCGACATACAAAGAAAGAAATGAGACTGAAATTTGATATTGAGAAGCATTGATACTTAAAAGTCTTTTAAGAGGAGATGGCCGCAAAATATCAACCAAAATATCGGAGAGGGTTTTTCAGGAAGCCTGAAAACTTCAAAACTTATTGTTTCGACATCCGGGCGGATACGGCAACGGATTATCTGAAAAATACTTCGCAAGTCTGGATAACCGAATTGTCAAAATAAATACGGATTTAATAAAAGCCTTATATGCAGCCCTGGGAGGGGTCGGGGGTGCGGTCGGTTACGTAGGACAGCCTGGAGGTTGTGTGTGGCGGGCGAATAAGTGTAATCCGCTGAAATTGAATTGTAATATCACCCGTTATTAATAACAATCGGTTTACGAATTCAACTGCTAACGGATTAGCTGCTACAGGGGGTCCACGAATCGAATATTGTGAAATTTTACAATACAACAACGATTTTTTTTAAGTGCGTTTATTAAGAGTAATACCCAAATTACGAGTAAACAATTTTTTTTTTGTGACAGACTTTTGGATATTCATATTAGTCGTTAAAGTTTATACTATTATAAATTATGCCAGGCTTTCGCGGATTAATATATAGTCTTCCATGCAAGCCTCTCAATTCAATATTATCAACGTTTTTTTTTTAAAGGTTTACATAATATTTACAAGTAAACCTTGAATTTATAAAATGTGTCATTAATGAATATTGAGGTTTTTTTTTAATCATTACACAAATAGAAATTGACCTGACGACCTATTTATTTGTTGCTTTTGGATTTACATTTATTTAATTTGTAATATACGTACAATAATATATACGTTTGTTCTATGAATATTTGTCATCAAAATAATATCTATAAGACGTTTATATCGTATATTATACTGTTAAAGCGTTAAATTATTTAAAAAATATATAAATAAAATATACTAAATATGTCACGTCATTTACTTTATAAAATTTATTTAAATAAATAAATAATGTATTTATGAACCTCTGTATATTCTGTGCATAAATAGAAAGCCTCTGTGTGTGATACGTGAAAAATGAGAATATTTTTCCATTTCGTGGTATTTTTAATTGACAACATACAAAAATTGTTTTGTTATATTTATTTGTTAAAAATTTCAATAATATTTTAAATAAAATAACGTATTTAATGTTTAATTTTAATAATTTATTTATACTTCTAAAGTAAAGCGGTAGCAATTATATTATTTTTAACAAAATTATAATAGATACATTGCGTACGTATATTACAAAACAGATAAATTACCGACTTTAAGACATTATTTAAGGATATCGTTTCGTTTATTTTAAATAATATTATTTAAAATATATTAAGCCATCGACTTCATAGTTTTCATATTAAAATCTCAATGAAGTTTATTATTTAAACAATCTCAACTTGGGAAAACAATTCACTCATAAAATGATGAAGAAAGTCAAAACTGAAATTAAATATCGTATATTCATATATCGCTATATTAATGTGGTTATATGTAAAAACATAAATATTCTTTGATTAATTAAATATATATATATATATATATATATATATATATATATATATATATTAGAGTGTCCCTTATATGACCAAAAAAATTTTTTTTTCAAATTTCGAAATGCATACCCTCTACTTTTTTTACTAATGCTATAAGATACTTAAATATAAAATTTCATCTTTCTAGCATAATTGCAACCAGTGCCGACCGAGCTTCAAAGTTTAGTAAAAAACGTGTTTTGTCTTGATATTTCGGTCTGGTATAAAATCATTATAAATGCAATAAATTAAGTGAATAAAAGTAAAAATTCAATTAGATGAACATTAATTTTTAATCAAAAACATAAAGTAATAACAATCAGTCAGGGTAACTTATTTTTAGAGTTGTTTTTTTACAGTCCGGATACAATTTTCTATGTTCCTGGACACAGCGCAGCAAGAACTGTTTTTGTTCTTCTTCAGCCGTGATAAGTCCGTTAAAATCTTGCATCATTTTAACAGCCCTTTCAGCAGTATCATTCACAACTCTCAAATAACTTATTTTTCTTTTAGCTTCCAGAAAAGCAGCATTATTATTCCAAGAAGATACATCTTGCTTTAGAAAACTGTCGTCGATCTGCAGTCGTGATAAAAATTGTTTGCTCTTTTCCGATACGAAATCATGCAGTGTTTTGTCTGGAAAAAAAAGAAAAATAAGACAAATAACAAAAAAAATCTACAACAATTTAAATATATCACAAAAAGTCAATTTAACTTACCAAACAACCTTTGAGGAAGTTCTTCCTTTGACGGGTCATAGCGTTTGCTAAAATCTGAGGTTTTGTCCCGGTTGAAGTTGGCAATCATTTTCTTCTTAGTTTGGTTATCAACTTCATCATCAAACAGTGATAGAATAACTGTCTCTTCACATAAATACCACAAGTGATGGCTAAACTTGCTTATAGAAGCATTAGAAATTGTTGCGTCAACTTTTTCGTACTCTTTTAACATCTTCAAGAAGCGCAAATCTTGGTTAGGTGCTTTGATCGCCACTGTACATTCGAGCCAAGGTTTAACATACAATATCATGACAAATAAGAAACCATCTTGTAGAGCCTTTTTGTCCTTCGCAGTTATTCTGCATTGTGACTGAAGTAAACAATTTTTTTTAAAGAATAGATCGTTCTCGCCATCCAGCGTGCCTGATGCATGGCTCCGGGGGGGCTTAGTTTTAATTTTTCCTCTGTGTCTCCTCCCAAAATTATTACGCACAGTTCGACCAATTTGTGGTAGTCATCTCTTACATAACCTTTGTCTAATTCTGCCTTATAAAATATTAACAAAGCTTGAATGTCTGTCTCGGCAACACGTTGTTTTACGAAATGAAGAGATGGTTCAATGTTACTAGCGTCGATGTTTTTCCAATTTTCTCTGAACTTTTTAAGCATTGGAATATCTGGGCTACTAGTAATTTGCTTAATTTTGCTTTCAAAGACAGTTTTTAGGACCAATTCATAAACATGATGACGACAGGTGAAAAGCAGAAATTCTCTTCCTAAAGTTTGCTCCAAAATAGCACAAGCTCCATTAATATGGCCAGTATTGGAAGCTGTTGTGTCGCAGCACATTATTTGTACTTTATCGTGAAGGTTCCAGTCAAAAAGAGCTGTTGAGACAGCCTTACCTTGATGTTTTCCAGAAGAATGTTCTAGTTTCGGCACTGCAAGAAGCTGTTCCTTATCGTCAAACGAAGCAATAACTGGCAAGCGTTCTTCTTTAGAACTTCGTACATCCAACCTGGGTAATAGTTTTCCATCCCAATGGACTGTGACTACGTCGGGTACATTGTTTTGGAAGTCAGATTTTAATGCTTCTGCCCTTGATTTTCTAGTTTCAGCAGCTAGTGATTCTCTTTGTCTTACAACCCTTTCCTCTTCTTCCATTCGTCGTTGTTTAGATCTATCTTCTTTTTCCGCCAATTTTTTATCAACACCACCTAAGCATCCCGGTAGACCTGGCTCTCTCTGTTTCATTAAAAATAATTTATCTTCCTCTATTTTCATTCTCTCAAAAGCATCAGCATGTGCAATATCAAACAAATTATCAAGATCAATTTTGAAATTGTTCTCACGGCTCTTGAACGTAACCTGAGTTTTCTTACAATTTTTTTGCATCTCTCTCCAAACATGATATAAATCAACAATTTTCTTCACGCAGTTAGGAAATGCCCTTGTTGGAATTCTTGCTTTTTCCCAATATATGATGCACTCCCTAATCACAAGATTTGCACTTTCACTAACAGTCAGTTTAACCTCAAGAATATTGTAAAATAGGACCGAGAGAAATTGTCGATTAGATGGTAATTTTGCACCATTTATTTGATATCTAGGCAAACCGATAAGGAAATTATTTTGTTTAACACTCCGTAATTCCACCGACATGTCAACGCACTAAACAATGAAGCACTACTAATCTCAAAAATCACGTATGAAATGACAAATAAAACATGTTTTATTTGTAAAAGTCACAGCGCAGTACTTACGCAACTTGTATGGACAAGTTAAAATCGCAAGTCGGCACGGGTTATCGTTTATAAATCGAACTAATATTTTTTTTCTAGACAATATAGGGTTATTACTAAACTTTTAAGAAGGTATGCGTAAAAAAATATCGAACTTGAAATTTAAGGGACACCCTAATATATATACATCCACGGTTCGTGCGAAAATTGTTAGTTTGATTTTTTTTTTTTTTTTACAATAAGGCTCGAAGTATAGAACAAGCAAATTATTTAACATATTTTATTATTCAATTTTGTTGTGTTGAGTCTCGGTGCCGAATCGTCTCTCCGGCTGGCAAAGTAAGCACAACCCCAGCTGGAAGGAGACCGCAAAGGGGTGAAGTACATGTACTACCCTTATTGTATGGAATAACCCTTACGGCAATGCTACGTAATCCGCAACAATTGCAGACGAACAAGTATCGGTTTGTAGTTAACGATCCTATTGGAAGCTGTATTCTGGGCAAGCCACCGATCAATGGGAAATAACCAAACATTTCACTCATGTGGTTAAGTATGGGATGTATCCTAGAATGGTAAAATAGAAAAATGTATATATATTAACGTTAAACTGCTTAGGGCGCATTTTTACTTGAAAGATATATTTTAATGTCACGTTACGGTGCAACGTGACGCAATACGAATATAATACGTCATTTCAAATGCACATTTATAGAAAGAGGTCACACATGCCATGACATTCATGGAAAGAGACATATTTAAAAATAAACCTGTTTAAATGAATATCTACGCTACAATGTTTCATGAAAGAATCGATGTATCGATATATTTTAAAGATTTCAATTTCACATATGCAAAAAAAATATTTTATACATATAAAAAACGTATAAATATACTGCCAAGACAGTGAGTATCCGGGAGCATCGATAGAAAAATATTTAATAGAAGGTTCCGTGTAGTAAGCGAGTAAACTGATTTAGGTCTGACTTACTTCGCGAAAAACATGGTTTAGACCCAACCGGGCGGAGAACGCGATTTGTTACCCACCCTTAGTACTCCCACCCCCTCCCCCATAAATCGGCCACCCGAACCACCCAACACCCTTCACCCGCCCGCGAATATACACCATCCAGACACATGAGTTAAAACACATGCTAAAACCTTCTAAACATTAATGATTATTGAATTGAAGCAGACTGTGTGTTAAACTACCACATATTTAGTGTTAGAAATCTTTGATTTACACAAAAGTGCTGTTGTATCTAGAGATTAAAAGCAAGCGTTTTTTTTTAAATTTAGTAAAATATGGTAATTTATGAACATATCTCGTTAAAAGATATGTTTACAGATTTGAGCAAAATTTTATATCTAGATATAAAAAAATTAATTAATTAATTTGCTACTAGTAGCAAAAACTTGAAGTACTTGTTGTAATTCTACCAAGTACAAATATTAATTTTCTATTTATTTAACCCAGTATTTTTATACAAACTGTTCAGTGACCGGTTTCGACAACCTTTCACGTTTGCATTATTAAACACAGAAAAATCACTCAAGTATTTGAATTATTATTTAAAATATTAAAATGGAATTCCACCAAGTACTCTCTCTGTTGATCATATTGAATTTCTAAACTATTCAGGTTATAAAAAAATTGTCTAAAGATCCATCACATAAAAAAACGTATTATTGACACAATGCAGATGTATTAAATATTTAAAAAAATTATTTATATATTTGTACCGGATTAATTATTCGATTCAGGTGTATTACAAATTTATTGATATATAAATAAGTATTATATAAGAGGAGATATAATAGATATTTTCGTTTCAGTAGCAACAGGACACGTTTAATTCAAGTGCAGACAATGGCCGGAGCGCACACAGATTGCGGCACGAAGATTGCAGGGGGCCGAGGGGGGCAAGGGGGCCATGGGGGCCATGGGGGCCATGGGGGGGGCCGAGGGGGCCGAGGGGCCATAGTTGGTGCGGCCCAGCGCCTAATGCGCCCCCCTGAGCCGGCTCAGGCCAGGGGACCGTGAAAATCACTTACTCAACTATTATGCCGTTATTATTTCGGAGATTCGATTCTATTTTGATTTGGGGCGCCTGGTGTGGGCTTGAACATGTTTTTGTACACAAATTGTTTGCACGCATGCTTGTCGGGACACTATAAACAAATTACGCCATACCTGCTTCATTTAAATATTTTATAACATCAAGTTGTACTATTGACGTGACTTTTTACTCTAAAAAATATACACGCATCAGGGAGGGATTTTTCATGATATCTAAATATATTTTTTTTATTAAAAATACGTTTTAAAAAAATCTAGTAACCATCTTGAAATTACACACGCTTCTACTTTTCACAATAAGCTGAATAATAAATTAAAAAAATTTAATTAAATATAATAAAATTTTATGGTTTAATTGGTCCGCCACTGGGCAGCGTGTACAGTCCGCCCCTAATTGAATGGCGTGTGGCGGCGATAGATTACCGCAGATTACCTGAGGAGCTCTCTCTCAATTAAGGCGGCGGCTGCCAACAACCCGTTAGTGGACTCCACCCCAGCAACAACAACAAATAAATCACATAGGCGGCGCGTGGCGGGGCGGGGGGCGCGTGCCATTTTTTTTTTGAATTTGCTGCTATTTTTTGCAATCGATTTAACGTATTATTCTTTATTGCAAACAGTGTTTACCAAGCATTTTTTAAAAATAATATAACATGTATTTTGAGTTTAATAATATTTTTTAGAATATCACTGATGTGGTGTAAAACACTCTACGCACGTATCAACAAATTGAACAATGGTGTAGCCATATACCAGTGAATATCGGCGAAATCTCACAAATACTACTGGTTATGACTACACCATTGATAAATTTGTTGATACGTGTGTAGGGCGCTTAATATTGTAATAAATGGTTGCATAAGCAACTTTCTTTCGAATATATAACTGCGGTATAGTATATAAATACTATATCGCAGTTTTATATTCGAAGGAAAGTTCTACGTATTTCTGATGCCCAATAGCATTATTACATATTCTTTTCATTACAAGTGTAGAAGGACTTGGGAAACCATGAACACTGGCTGAGCATAAATATATATGTTCAGTGAGATGTTCATCGAAGATCTCCTGGAAAGGCACTTGAAAAAAAAGATTTACTATACACATATTTATAAAAAATTGTTTCTTAAAATTTTTAAGAAACAATATAGTGTAGTGGGTCCTTTTACATCGCAGTTTTATATTGGAAGAAAAAAAATGCGTATTGCTGCTGCCCAATAACATTATTATATAATTCTTTCCTTACAAAGCTCTGGCGTTTAGATCAGATATTCCTTCTGCAACAAGCTTCAGAAACAATATCAGGAGTCTTCTATTATCATTCCAAATCCACTACTCCATTACAGATCCTTTACACACGTTCAGTGTACAGAATGGCAGCCATGCACAAGCATCATTTAAGAAGGATGATTTTGGATTAACATATCTTTTAATTTCGTGATCTAAAAAATACACGATCATACATAATTTGATATTCTATTAAATATCTGCGCTTGAAGTCTCGGCCTGCGGTTTCAGGTAAATGCAACCCCCGGATTAGGGGAGCTCTGCGCGGGCGCGGAGGCTGACCTCTAATTGGGCGCGCCGCCATGAAGGCGCGTGGCAAGCGCACCCCCGACCACTAATTCCAAACAAATATTATTCCAGCTCGAAAGCTGCATGCACGCGCTGAGACACACCCGACAAGCAAAACCCAACCAGCCAAAATCATTATATTTTGCGATGCTCACTTGGACAACATCCGAAGTAAAAAAACGCTCCTAGCTTACAACAAACCGGTTGTCAGTTGTGCTACAAAGTATAGGCTGCTTGTGCTGCCTTTACACGCCGCGATACAACTGATAATTTGGACAAAACTATATTAAAATAAATGTAGGCATATATGGTAATCACCGTTATATTGTCGGTTGTGTCGCCGCGTGTGTAGGCTGCTGTGCTCTCATCGGTATTGTGCGGTTAAAAACGCCGGCAATAAATGTATCGCTAAATGGGGATTTTATTTTGATGTTATTGCGGACATGCGCACAAAAAAATTGGATTTACATAATGCTTGCATAAAAAAAAGCTGTGATTGAATATATGTGGGAATATTTTTTAGACAAAAAAATAAAATCATGGTAATTGAGGCAATTTGAATCAATATCAAATAATTTATTGTTTATGGTATTTTTTATTGTATCAATCAAGTCTCTTTCAATGAGTGTATTTTTATTAAACTTTTTCTATGGAAAAAAGTAAAGATGTAGATAACATGAACTGTATATATTAAAAAAAAAATGCATTAAAATGCTGAAACGGTAAAACAGCAGTCATATTTTAACCCGTTGTCATGTTTATCGCACGGTTAATCTGAAATATAATATAAGTTCACGGCTTTCATAATAATTGGACACCCTCATGGTATCCATTATTAACAGATCCTACTTGTATTATTGAGTGTACACAGATCACTTTAAACTTAAAAAATCAACCCCACAGCGCAGCAGTATCGAGTAGGGTAACCATTGTGCTCAGTTGATTTTTTTTTTATCTTTAATATTTCTACTTTTTTTAGATTTAATATAAAACAGAAAAATACAAGTTTTGGGAATAGTATTCAGAATTCTAGAATTCCAAAATTTTTTTTTGGTCTAATAAATTTTCAAAAAATTTATAAAGCAATATTTTTAAGGCTTAATCAAACTGCAGTTACTTTGGTACATACAGCATTGATTTGAGTGTGGTCTCCGCAACCTCACCCCGTGTTTGCGCTGCGAAATGCCACCCCCCGAGCGGAACAACAGATGTTTGTAATCATTGAGTATTGTTACACACTGTATAGTCTGCAGCCGGTAACGACAGCCGCATTATGTTAATTTGTTTCACGCTCGGAATTGATTTTAAGCTTTTTCACAATCATTATTTTTAACAAGTGCTTTGTTATGTGGAGTTTTCAAATTGAAAATTAAATATAAGCTTTTGTATGAAAGCAGGAATTAAGTATAAAAATAAAGAAAAATGGCAGTCAGCCGTGCCTTGGAATTATTAGCATATATTATGCTACACATTATTAAAATACGCCTTCGCAGATATCAAAAAAAAAAAAAACCGAAGACTTTGTTTTACGGATTACTTATTATTATTCAAAGTGGTTTTTTTTTGTGAGATGAGTAAGCGAGCTTAAATTTTAATAATTGAATATACGTTTTATCCATGAAATGCTCAAAGTAGAATGTCTTTTCTTCTTCAAGTGCCTCTCCTGAGAGGAAGTTGGTGATTATTTAATTGAACATATTGAGTCAGTCTTAATAATTCGGCTGTACTCTCCTCTTTCTTGCCTCTTTTTCTCCTTCCGATGCCTCTTTTTCTTCCGGTATTTCCTTGGGCGATCAGCTGTAAGATGCTGTATTTATTGATTCGAAAATATGGATAAAATACTCTTACGCTTTTTTACCATTCTTTTTCATTGTGCATTATCTTATTAGTGATTTATCTAATATGGAATCTCTTATAGAGCCACAATTCAAATGTCTCGATTTTTTCATCTCCGTAATATTAAGTGTATCTCCAGCGAGCTTTCAGTGTTATGTCTCTGGCAGATAATTACTTTTTTTACGTGAATAATTATTTTAGATTTTTTTTTGTCACATGCGCAAACAAATAGATTTTAAGAGAGTTTTTGAAAGCAAGGTTTTCTTTGTCATTTTATTTTTTATTTGTATGTTACTCCCAGCAGATGTGGGAAACGATGACGGAGCGAGCGAGACATCCGAGTTTCGCTGCGATGCGGCGTGAGTGCTAGACAAGGACAGAACCACTGAAAAGAAAAATCACTTCATATGCTTCAGCGTCACTTTAATTTTCCCAAGACACCGCGACAAAAAGCACCTGGATGTGTCGGTGTGGGTGAGAGAGTGTGGGTGACTTGCCCGGCAGGGTTGTATTGGGATTTTAAAAACTTAAAATAATATTGCATAATTTTTTTAAATTAAAATACATTCAAATAAAAAAATAAATTTCGCTCTCGTATTCAATAGTTACTAGTTAAAATTTAGTTCAAATTTTTTTTTTAAAATATCGAACAAAAAAAATAAAAATAACTTTATCATAAAATTGATTTCTTTTTAAATAGTCGAAGGCCCCAAACAATGTTTCATAAAAACAAATACCTTTTATTTTTTAATAGCATTACAAAACAATTTGACTTAATTTTATTTTCGTTTTTTTTATTTATTAATAAAAAAAAATGTTATATCTTGATCGAGTACTTTAATTTTTATCTAAATTTTGACCTATTAAAGCTGTATACCCAAAAACTAATAATATAATTAATAATTTAATTTAGAATGTCAGGGAAAATATGATTTCTTTTCGACAATACTTGGAACAATTATATTTAAAGTTTTGGATTATTCGTACACCACAGAATGTGAATCTAAATAAGGCATCCGAAATAAGTGTTTTTTTTTTAAATCTATGTTCATGTAGGCAGCATTCAAGTGTAATTTTTATTTAAAAAATCTCCGGGAGGGTAGGTCGCAGTCCCGGGGGACTTGCTGAAAAAACATCCCCCGAAATGTGGCCTTGCTTAAATTTGGTCGGCGTTTCGTAATACGTGCTCACAATATACATAAACACCGCTCGCTATCATCTTAAATACTGTAGCTCAGGAATGTCAACCTGTATAATACTAAAATAAATTACTTTTTAAAGAACAATGAAAAATAATGAGATTTTTAAAACATATACCTGCGTATAAATCAACCTACATTTACTTAATTTATAATCAAAATAAGGCTTGCGTATTTTAAACACTGAATCTTCTTATGCTCCAAGGGTAGTTTAAAGGTAGTTTAGGGTCTCTATTGCATTGTTTATAATACCCAAAATAAACAGTATTGATTAATTGTGGTCGCAGTGTGTTTAGGCTGCTGTTTTATACGCAAAATTGGCATTTGTAGTAATTTCCGTTTGTAGACTGCTTACATCGACGGGTCTCTGTTTTCAAAACAGACGTAAATATAAATTCAAATGTTTAATTTGATGTGCCTCCTTATGGAGTAGTCTGTAGCGCAAGAGGCTCTTTTCCACTAACTGAATCCACAATCCCTGGCAGAAGCTAAATAGAATAAGGGTGGCGGGGTCCGTAATCCGCGAACATTTGTCGGCAGTGGCGGCGGGAGGGGAGTCGCCCCCTCGAGAACTGAACAGCACGAAGTAGCCAACAATCAAAGGCTCTACGAAATAAGTCTTAGTTTCAAAAAATATATATTAGAGTAAATTGTAAAAATTAGGTAAGACCTCCATAGACGTCCAAACTGTTCCACAGTATAAACGATGTTGAGCATTCAATTCTACGCGTAACCGAGTGCTTGGTCACCACGAAAAGTTATAATAAACGCACGCAAATATAACGCAATATTTTATCGGCGAGAAAATAAAAAAAAAATTAAATTTAACATAAATATTCCAGTAGTTTACTTAGTTATAAAATATTGGATTTTTTCAATTGACATACTATTCATATGATAAAATTTAAATTCTTACACAACATTTTACGATAGTTGTATTTTTTACAGTGGATAGCATATTTTTTTAGAATATTTATCAAATCTTTTCAATTTTTAGAAATATCGATTAGACAGATTTTTTATCGATGACATGACTATTTCAAATAACTATGAGTACAAATTTTTATCCCAAAAAAATTGATGAATAGTCATCAAGCAGTTTTTAATGATAAGCTGTAACTTCTTTGGTATTGGAAGAATTAATATATATTTTTTTTAATTATCCCAGTACGCCCCTGGCCCGCAGCAGTAAAGTGGGGAGGAGTTAAGTAGGCGATTGCTCAGTACAGTGATTCTCCTCGAGTAAGACATTGGCACGATTCATTATTTTGTATATGCAGGGCCAGCGAGGGGGCCAGTGCAATATTATGTTAACAGGGTATTATTCTGCTGAGGACGAACCATGCTAGGGGAAACTGCGACGACTATTTTATTTACATAAAAAAATCACCATCGTAACCTGCCGCATTCGATAAACAGATATGATATTCAGATTCTGCATATAACTGAATTCAGTTGGAGCAGCAAGCTAACATTAAAAATTGTTTGTATATACTCACTCTATTGCAGGCTTTCCTGTACACAAACAAATCTTAAGTCGTATCAAACAAAATTCAGCACGATTACATGATTAAATGCTTACTTAGTTAATTTTCACTTGCAGCCTCATTCATAATTAATGTAAATATGCATAAACCCATCATTTAGAATGAATTCCCATGTTTTTTTTCTCGTGGAATGAAAGTAAATACCGAGAGTATTAAAAATATGTATAATAAAATGGTTGCTAAGATTTTCACAAGTTTACAAATACATTGTTAATTTTCTGTACCAAGACTGATTCATTGTCATTATTTGTAAAATAGACACAGCTTCAGTGGCTGAAACGTAAATAAAATAAATTATACTTAAATGATTTTTTTAAAGATTCAAAGCATTAGCCTTCATTATAAGGTTTCATATATATGAGTCTAAAATAGATATTCGTTCGAATAACCTTAATTCATTTATTATTACTTTGCTAACAAGGTTCAATTTTAGGCAGAATAAAAATAATTTATTTTTTTTAATTGGGTATAGGGTCATTGAAAAAAACATTATTTCTAATTCTTTATTATATTTTTTCTAACTTCTACAGATATTTCTATTTGAAACAATTAATCATATATTTACAAATTAAACTTTAAAAGTAATATCACAATAAAAATAATCTACATAATTTATATTTAAATACTTTTTTCTAGTTTTATGTACATACTAATAATGACTTACATAATATTACAAAAAATACCTAGTATTTTTAATGTTGTCAGTTTTAATGAAAATTTTTGGTTTAGTTTACATTGACATATAACGTTATTTATTTTGGCCTGAAGTCTGACTAGATTTAGGAATTTTAATATTTGATTATTATATACAAACAGCTATTAATTTAAATTTCTAAATAGTAAATATTTAAGAATATTTAAATACATATATTAACACATTTTACAAATAATACAACGTACATCTATCTTATACAATAATCGAAATTTCTAATACAATTATTAAAAAATTAGAAAGTTTCACAATATCAAGATACTGTTTTGCCCACTCTTGAAAAAGATTTTTCACAAATGGTAAGTCGAATGGTAAAACATAATTTTTTTTCAAGTTAAACCAAATGCAACCATACGACGTTTATTGTAACTTTTTAAAAGTAATTACAGATTTATTTTACAATCATGCTAAGCCTATGTGATATGTATTTTTTAATTTACCTAATTAAATTCTTTGATGGACTTAATTTAATTACTATAGTTTAACAAATCATATTGCCTGCCTTCTCCAAGGGGAAGGAAAACCCTCCAAGATACGAGTTTTTTGTGATTTTTCTATTCACGGAGTAGAGTGAATTATTGACTCACCCAGATTTTCTGAATTTCGATATCCTGAAATTCATAAAAATGTATTTAAACGTATTAAAAAGATATTGAGTATCGTGGAGTTTTGTTCACTTTTTAATACAAAGATATAAAATAAAGAAAAAATGAAAGAAACACTTTGGTAACTCTACCAGAATTATTTAAGTTCTATTATATTTTTAGTTCTTTGGTAACAGTATTTTTATTTGGTATTAAGACATTTATAGTTATAAATCAATGGCTACCTTATTAATTAATTTTTATTTTTATTTAATATACAAACTCGTTTCATAAAGCCCTACTTTGCACATTAATAATTATTACAAATTTCATAATTAAAATTAGCATTACTTAATTTTCTATGTTTTTACTAAGAACTTATTATCAATGATATAGGTACAATATGTCTCAAAACCGTAGCGCATGTTTAATAATTATTTTTTTATTTACATATGTATATTTAATATTTTTGATTGATGTATTTTTGATTTAAGTTATTTTTTGACATGTGCTACCAGAATCATTGTCGCCTTATTATTTTGCGTGTTATCTTTTCCATCCTGGAGTTTTGCAGAGCTTTTATAATTAACATTCTATAACTGTCTTTTATAAAAGTTTTTTTTGTTATTTGACTGAACGAAGCAAGGTAGCACCGCTGTTGCTTCTAATTGCTTCTAAGTCAGTTTGCTGCTTTGGATTCTTTTAGATCAAAATGGTTAAAAGGCTTACGATTATCTGAGTTTGTATATCTCAAGCTAGCAGAAATAATATAAAATATAGTTTATGCTAGTGAATATTTATTTAGTAACCTCGCTTTAAATTTATCCCAAATTTTTAAAAATCCTACATTTTTCCGATGAGATATTTTTATATGACAATTTATTTGACAACAAATTAAGTATTTGTATAATTGTTTCTAATTTAAATTATATATACTAATGTGCATATTTCATATGATTATCCTCGTTTACTTGAATTTAAGAATTTTATGTGAGCATTGCTGATGAGGACACCGAGATTTATACTTCTACTCTTTATTTTCACGTAAACCAGTCCAAGCGTATACTTTGGTTTTAAATGTCGCTGTATGATTTATAAATTATATAAATTTTACGATTGCTTATTTTAAAAATAAAAAATCTGCATATTATGACGCTATTGCATTAAACCACGATTTACTCTATTTATATTTAAAAAAAAACACTTTGCGCTCAGCGCCGAGGCAATCTTGAGATCGACTTTATATTTGCTTTGAGTATTGGCAATATTGGTTATAAACTGAAAATATTTGACTGAGAATATAAAGCCATACGGTTGAGTCTAGCCTCTGCAGTACATATATAAACATGTAATATCATTCAATGACTTTCCACATATAGATATTGACTAGTTTCTGTCTGGAGCCGGCCAGTCAAGTTGTTCAGGGTGGAGGGTGAAGTTGTGGTGATTTTCAGGGTGCTGGCGACTTGTTGTTGTTGTCGGAGGTGGGTGGGGAGCGCGGGGGGCGGCAGGCGGGGCACGAGGGGCACTCTCCTGGGCGCCCTGTCTCGTGCTCTTTATCTAGATAAAAAAATACAATTTCAGGGACAGCAGTATCATTAAAATAAACATCGATAAAAAAATATTTTTAAAAAAAAAATTATTTGAAAATTAATATTTTTGGTGATTTTTTTGTTGTTCAACCTCGTACATAAAAATGGTAATTTAGTAACTTGAACAAATCGTGTTAATTTATCATGAAAAAAAAAAAGTATATTTGCTACTGTCGTGTAGGTGGTTCCCCTATAGAACATGACGTTTCAATTAACGATATAAAAGCTATACCAAACACGGCACCGGTTGAAAGCATAATGAAAATGTACTCTTTGATTTTTATCTCTCGAATTTGTACTTATTCAACAAGTGCCTCTCCTCAGACGAGGTAGGCGACCATTTCACTGAGCATATACTCATGCTGAGCCAGTGTTCATGGTTTTTAAGTGGAAAATAGTGTAGTGGGTCCACGGGTCCTTCTACACGAATTTGTACAAGTCGCGATAAAAAAAGATTATATATGGCTCCAACGTGTAGGTGGTTCCCCTATAGAACATGACGTTTCAATTAACAACATAAAACCTGTACCAAACACGGCAAAAGTTGAAATCATAATAAAATTGTACTCTTTGATGATTTTTATCTCTCGAATTTGTACTTGTACTTATTCAACAAGTGCCTCTCCTCAGAGGAGGTTGGCGACCATTTCACTGAGCATATACTCATGCTGAGCCAGTATAAAATAGTGTAGTGAATCCACGGGTCCTTCTACACGAATTTGTACAAGTCGCGATAAAAAACAGTTACATATGGCTCCAACGTGTAGGTGGTTCTGAGCACAGTATTTCGTTAAAATCAGTTCTCGGTTTTCGCCTTTCAAATTTACTCGAAATGTATTTATACCGATCGTGCTAAATTATCGTGAAAAAATATATTTGAGTTAAATATGGCACCATCGTGTGGGAGGCTCTCCGCAGGCCTGGGGGGGGCGGCATTGCCTAGCGACAGTGCGCAAAAGCGGCTTACGTACAATTTGCAGGCGAAATCACAGCAGCCATTCAAACCCGAATTCCGGTAAGCCCTTTAAACGAAATCGTTAAATATCACATGTAACCGGCGCGGGCGCCATGTTTGTTTCGGTGCGGCGCACAAAGCCGCGTTTCATTTCGCATTCAAATCGGAGGCATTCAACCGCGCATTCACGCCGCGGCATAATTATTTGTCGCACTGGCGGGCCATTGAGCCCAGCCGCTTTGCAGGCGCCGCCATTAGCGAGGCTCGGAGCATTCCAGATGTGTTAATTATACAAGTGTAATTATCGAGTTGAGCCGTCTCTGCTACTATATTTACAGTTTGAACTGTTTTTCTTAGAAAAAATTACGACTCCTAATCTAATATGGCACCAAGAGTGATCTCAAAAGTGTGCCATATCCACCCTCCCGGAATTGCAAAACTCAAGAAAACATTCAATATTGTATTCATTCATATAAACGTACTCTTTACTATAAAAAAATGAGTAGAATAATAGAGTTAATCAATCTTAAAGTCTTACTTCTATGAATATATGTCAAGATGGTTATACTAATGAAGTCTTATTACTAATATGATTAGAATTGAAGATGATTAAAGAAACTCTCAGAAAAATATCATACCACATACCCAAGCTTACATGGCCGGTGCATTACCATTATGCTAACGAATCACTGCAAACCTATAAACCTGTATAGGTAATAAATACGCACTTGATTGACGTTCAATCCACAAAATAGACATAATGAAGTCTTATTTAAAATACAATATAATTATGCTAAAATTACTAAATAATATCATGTACGACATAAACTAGATTTATCTAAAACAAAATATATGTGAGAATAGTAGAAAATTATAACTCACTTTTTGCATCAATGAAGCTGCGGATTTTTTGTTTCCGTTGTATATTCCGAATTTGGTAATCATTGATACTGTAGGGGTTAGTACCTACATCGGAACACGTGCCTTACGGCCTGTTGGAATGTGACATTTGACTCATAATCCATTAGATATTTTATTAGACGGCCCATTAAAATATGACATAAACCCATACAATTAGCGGTCAGTCAAAAGGCGATCGTATTCAGGCGAAATGTCCTCGCAATGAGACACCCCCCGATACGTGGGAATCTTCCTGTTTTACGGGACCCTATATAAGCGGCTTCTCAAGAGAGACCTCTCGGCATCGAAGCAGTAACCACGTACATTTCTACCCAGTGTAGTTATACTACGAATACGCAAATATTTTGCCAGCCTTCTGATTTCCAACCATACATCAATCCTGCAACCACAACATCACATCAACGACATCGGAGACAACAACACATCTTATTCATCGGCGAAATTGGTATACCCAAAAAAAATGCATGTATGGTTAACCTCTGGCATCGATGAAGCTGCGGATGTGGGTGACGTCAGGCCTGTAGAGGTCGGGGCCGCGGTCCAGGGTCAGCCTCGCCACGCTCCACAGCGCGTCCCTGGGCGGGTAGTCCCTCTCCCGCGGGCTCAGGTTGACCGCCGCCCTGAAGTCGGGCGGGTAGTCCCTGTCGCGGGGGCTGAGGTTCACGGCCGCCCTGAAGTCGGGGCTGGGGCGGTAGGCTCGCTCGTACAGCTGGTGCGCATCCGGGCTGACGTCACACGCCGCGTAAGGCTCCGCCAGCGGAGGCGGGGCGGGGGGCGCGGGCGGCGGGGGCGAGTCGCCCTCCAGCTTCAGCACCACCGGGGACGGCGAGGAGTGCACGGCCGTGGTGGAGTGGGAGCTGACCGGGGTCCGGGAGCGGTCCGTGGAGTCTCCCTGGCAGTGCCGATCCTGGAGAAGATCCGAATATCAGTAAAGTAACGGACCAATTTGGGGGTCCGTTGTATAAAAATAGGTTTTAAAACGTTTGAATTTTTTTTACATTTGACCGAATTTTTTTGGTCCGTTATATCCGAAGTCCGTTATATCGAGGTTTTACTGTATAATACTACTTAGTATACTTCATAGTAATCGATTCCCATATGCAACTACGAGATTAATGCTCATGTTTTTTTTCTAGACACACATGAAATAATGAAAATACGAAACGCAATATACTCAAAAATCGAAAATTCACTTTGGATTTTTATATTATTTAATAAATGTCAGCGCCATATGATTTTTACATAATTATTATAAAGGTGAAAATAGGTTTGTGAAAATCAAGTCACACTTTTAATAATTTTATTTTTAATACATATTTTTTTATAAAAAATTAAAACGTCCCTACCGTGCTTTAGTATAAATTTCAAATTGTTTTAAAAACAAAATTGTGTGTTACTAAAAAAACAAATTGAAGGAACACAAATATAAAACCATTCCTTCTGTATAGAATCGTTATTAAAAATACCAATTATATAGAATCCTCCATTTGTCAGGTGCATTAAACTCACCTGACTTTAATAACTATACATATCTCTCTCTATCTAACATCCAATATCTCGCTCATCAACAATTGTACACTTAATTTCTTGTTATTTTAAAAATCCTCACTCAGTTTGATAATGCCGACGTGCAAGTTGTACTCTTTGTAAAAAATATTGATAACATAAATTAAAGGAGAACAAGATTAGTACCATCAATCAAAACTGCAAACTTATGTGAATTGATTGATATTGATTGATAAGTGTTTCAGGGGGTAGTATTGGCTTTACCCTCGTGATTTAGGGGTGGCCACTCTCGCCCTCTGTCACTGGTGACCAGTACAGGTACGGTGATGAGTTTTAATTATGCATACAAACGAGTTGGAAAAATCCATACCTGTTAGTTATTCACGTTGGCATATTTCCATCAGATATCGCCGCCGTTATAGCGAGCCGGTAATTATTTTACCCGCATTATGAAATTGGTTTCATAATATCCGTGTACATTATTAGTAACCTATTTATGCGCTTTATATTCAGTATTCTAAACGTTTTTATTCGTGCACTGTGGGTCAAAACTAAAAACAAATATTTCACATGACAAAAGTGACTCGATATGTCGTTAATATGCATCCGAATTGGACGGCGTTGCTAGCGGAAGAGACCCAGTTTCTGAAACATGGTGTTAATGCTAAATATATTTTTAAATAAAACAATAAATCATTGTTTATGTTGCCGGAAATGTTTATACCAAATGACTAACAGAGTGTCTCAAAACATTGAACATCAAATAACCTATAATTAATTTATTGGTTATGTCATGATACCTGGTCTTTCTTTTTCAGAACCATGAGTGTGTAATATTTATTTGCGTTTGCGTAGTTCCGAGTGTAGTTTCGACATCGGTAAGCTAGTATAAACTTTTAGTTCTGACATTAAGTAGGTCTCACACATGCGTGGTTTTGTGTTCTGACATTTGCAGTAACATTTCAAGTATTCTTCTAAGCAACAGCCAACCAAAATGGAGTTTGTTTATTTAATACCACGCAAATGACAGTTAAAGCGCAGAATTGAATACATGTCATTTTTTTAAAACGCATGTTATGTTAAACTTAAGTTTAACTCACAACTTAGTTTTTAAAATAATATTTTAACATCTGAATAAACTAAAAGTAATAATGGTCTTAATATCAAATCCAAAATGAAAGGTTTATAAGATATTTTATTAAATATTCAGAAATCGAAATCTAGCGGTGTAAGTGTAACAAACTGGTTTAAATTGTACTGCTAAAAATTTAAAAAAGCAAACACAAATCGCCAAATTCAGCTGAATGATGAAATCCTTGAACAGTGAAAGCTCTAACAAACAACAATGATCATGTTCCTAACAATTTGGCTGATCAAACATACGATTTTATAAGAATCGACAATCAAAGAGCTTTGTCAGTCAGAATATATTGAAGTTATGTAGAAAACCAGCTAAGAATAAAAAAAATCGTAATCTCCTAGCTTTTAAGCAGTTCATATTTATCGTTTATAACAGGTACTTGTTAATAAACATATTTTGTAGTACCATTTACAACGTTTTGCAGAGAGAGTTACTCCTAGCAAATGGGCTATTTATATTTACTATTTTTAACAGTTTTACATTTAGGAACTTTCTCAGGCGAGTACAATGTTTCGTTATCTTCTAGCTGACGGGTTTCGTACGTTTACTGGTTTCACCTTTTAGGGGCTTTGTCAGGAGCAATATTTGCAAGCCCCCGGGTGGGCCGGCTGCGCTGCATTAGGACTAAGCGCGTCTTGACTAATTGATAATTGGACTGTTTTTCCAACTTTGTTTGCCCTCCGTAATGGCGGCCCGCTCGGCAGCTGTCGGGCTTTCCATTGTCCATTTTTCTGTGCCGCAGTATCGTTAGCGGGTCATGTACATATTTTTATATCTCCCACTGCGCTGCGATTTTCTCCCTTTTTAATGGGAATTTCCATTTGACGAAAAAATATTCACAAAGCGCTGATACGATTCGAAATCGAAATACAAGCAATAAATTTCTGATTGAAATTAAAACTATTTTCATGGAAGTACCTTGTCGAGGTGCTCTTAATATTATTTTTGTAGCTTGCTGCAGAATGAGTATCAGATCTAAACGCAAGAGCTTTGTAAGGAAAGTGTTTATAATAATGCTATTGGGCTGACTGCAGTGTAGAAGGACCCGGGGACCCACTACACTATTTTCCCCTTAAAAAACCATGAATACTGGCTCAGCATGAGTATATGCTCAGGGAAATGGTCGCCAAAAATGAAGAATAATTAATTAATTCGTTCTTCAAAAAACATTCAACTATCAGAGTATTTTTATTGAATTGATATTTTCATTCATCATTCTATCATCATTAACGACAAAATGATAAATCTGTGCATTACCAACTCTTGTATTCGATCGTTCATATCTATATATTTATTCGATTATTATTGCTCGTCTGCGTCGGCGTGCTCGGTTACTTTATGCAACGAACGACCAAAGATAATACGAAAGATAATAAAACGACCATATATGTAGCTTGCTTTAGAATGAGTATCAGATCTAAACGCCAGACCTATGTAAGGAAAGAATTATATAATAATGCTATTGGGCAGTAGCAATACGCGGACTTTTCCTTCCAATATAAAACTGCGGTGTAGTAGGACCCGCGGACTCACTGCACTATTTTCCCCTTAGAAAACCATGAACACTCGCTCAGCATGAGTATACGGTCGCCAACCTCCTCTGAGAAGAGGCACTTGCTGAAGAAAAATTCGAAGTTTAATTTCGACCCTGTATATTGTTTTAGGTTTGAATTCGGATATGCAAGCGCTTCACGTCGTTTCCGTTCACTCCGAGCTTAACTGCAATCACGGGACATTTAGTTACTGCAATGTCCATGGCGTGCGAATAATAAGGCCCTTGAATAAATGATGAGCCCCGGTTACACTGCGGCCGATCGCCGATCGGATCCGATAAGAGATAATGGGCTCGCGACTGTAATCGGCCGGATCTGGCGCAGGCCTCGCGTGGCTCAGACCGCGGGTCCGCCTTTCACTGGATTGATATTTAAACACTGGCCCTCGGTGGCACAATATGCCACAAAAGGGTATTTACGACCATTTCGTAAGCTATATTTATTTTTAAATTCATATTAAATACTGTGTAATCGCTGAGAAACACGTCTTTGAAAAGCTTATATCTATAATTTGACAAGAACGCCTACTCAAAGTAATCGATTTTTTTGTGGCGAAAAAAATAAGAGCTACTTGTTATTGTTTTTTTAACGATATTTTCATAGATATGATTAAATATTTTAATTATTAAATCTACTAAAAATGCTTAAATTATATGATTCAAACTCAAAAACAAAAAAAAAAATTCACTGTGCATATACTTGTACTAAGCCAGTGTTCATGGTTTTTTAAGGGGAGCAGTAGATCCTTAGGTCCTTCTGCACCGCAGTTTTATATTGGAAGAAAAGGTCAGCGTATTGTTGCTACCCAATAGCATTATTATAAATCCTTTACATACAAAAGTCTGGCGTTTAAATCTGTTACTTCTATGTATATAAAAAATATATTTAAATATTGAATCACCTGTATATGGTATAGATACCTTTTTTATGTTTAATATGTTGAACGGAATAACAGATCGAAAATCATCAATATCAACACTTAACATTAAATTTATGTGAAGAATATTATTATGTTTAATAAATCATAAGACATAACAAGCTAAACTTATATATATAGATTGCAAGGGTGACAAGTTTGAAATCATTACAGTCATTGTAAGAGATACCTATATTATTTTTTTTAATGCATCTAAGAGATATTGCGATGTTTAATATATCAAAATAAATTAAAGAAATATTTTTTTTTTAATTAAATTGATCTTAATTTTTATATAAACTGTGACATTTCGGAGCCACCCTGTATACGGAGCGCCATTAGTACTGTGATTGTCGCACACGTGATATCTCTTACGTGAACGCGAGCGGCGTGGCGGTAATGAACGTGTCGCGTTTCAAGCATGGAGATCTAATCGGAACTGATTTCAGAGAATACAAAATAAATAATGTCGCGGGGAGTAATACCCCACATTGTTGTATAATCACACGGTTATTAATTTTTTATGTTATTCGTTTACAAATCCAGCTGGGGATGGCTAATACAGAAATTATACTTGGAGGTTTATGATATTTCACTGTGGGTAAAAGTAATTAACTGTATAAAAAATTATATATTATTGACATTAAAAAAATCTTTGATTAATACAACCAACGTTAACACGTATAAAACGAGATAAATATAAATGACTTAGCCCTTGAAGGCGATTGTACTTTAAAAATTCTATTTTTTTGATTCAAGCTCTGCTATTTTATCCTTGGATAAAACATTGTTAAAAAATTTGACGAAATACCGTTGCAATCTACCCGTTGTTCAAAATATTATTATTTATTAAATAATCAATACTTTTAGCGGGTTTCGCAAGTTGGCGCCTCAAACGTATATTTCAGAGTCGCCCAGCCCCGCATCCGTCTGAACAATTGAATTTTTTATTTTAGTTTTAAATACTTCAGGATCTGTGCTTTATGCAGAAGCTCGCTAAAGGTCAACTGCTGGCATTTAAAGCACAAAAAATAAAATCACATAATTTTTTATCGCGCAGCGTTACTACTGTTGGACAAAAGCCCCACTTGCGTCCTTCCCCTATACACCTAAGGGTGGATTTTTAATACTGGATTAAATATGTCACCAGTACGAAAGGGTAGTTGGTTCGATTTGCAGGGTCTGTGATTCCGGCGGCTAAATGCTAACGATGACAGTGATCTATGGGGTGATTTAATGTGACTCTTTTTTGTATCGAAAAAATATCGAAGAAAATGATTGATAATTCCACTGCTTCTCAGGAAACTTAAGGTGAAGAAAGGTTATTATATTTTTTTTAGTACCCTATATTTAAAAATAGATATTCAAAAACGAAAGATTTTTTATTATTTTACATCACGTCACGAAAGCAAACTAAAGCAAGTGATACTTATATTATAAATAGAAACTGCATATTGAGTTCACTAAAATAGAGATAGCTCTTTCGCTCCAAAGAGGCATGATGAAACTGAGCTTTTAATTTCTTATTGATCAGTAGACCATTTGGTTATTATTAAAATTTATTTCATTATAAAACAAATAATTTTACAGTTAATATGTATTTATTGAATGATATGACTTCGCATTTAAAATTATTTCGATTATTTTATTATTTAGCAACGAGGGGCTTCTAAAGGCTCGTTTGATACTTTTTTTAAACTCTTTTTAATTGCTTGTTAAATCCTAGTGTATTTGAATATTTGATTACAAAATAAAAAAAACATTAATTCTGTGTTATGTTACAGTGAGCAATACATGTTACAAGTTAGAGGCGTAACTTTAATAAACGTAAACAACTAATATTCATTTTACTGTGCAAGTCTCAAACTACTGAGAAGCATGGTTTGTGCCGTCTTCATTCATATTATCTGAGTTTAGTTACCTATGGTTCCTTCAATATAGATAATATAACAATAAAAAGCACGAATGACTAAATAATAAAATATGTGCTTAATCACATAAACATACTAATACCTGCATGGGTAAATAAAAACGCATTCAGATTGACATTAATCTAAAATTAATATAAATAATAAAATCAATAAACCAGTCCTACATAAATGATACATTTTCAAAGGCTCTCGTCGGTTCGGTCGACACGCCATGGCCTGCATACATTCCGCGTAATTAAATAACACTTACGCATCTTGAGTGACATATTTTCATTACTTACAATTCGAAGATCGGATCGACAAACGTTATAAAAAAAACACATCGACAACAGTCCAAATTAAATTAACCGAAATCGACCGTCACAATCGCGAGCAATTACTCCACAAAACGTACGGGCATTAAGCATTCACGCGCCCCCGGCGGCCCCGGCGGCCCGCCTGGCTGAGTCAACACGGCAACCTCTTCCGGGGAACAAGGGCCTCCATTGTGGACTACTCGACAATGACTCTTCATTTAATGAGTTTTAATTTATAAGCGACGTGTGCTCGGCGCCGTGTTTGCCGCGGGGGGCTCCCGGGCCGTGCGTGCTCCAGCTTAACCCCGCGCCGAGGGGGCTTCAATAAATTAAGCGCTTTCTGCCGTCCTGCATGGTCATACTTATAGACCGTTTGGATTTCGCGAAATCAGGACCATTTAGCTGAGAGGTTCCCAAACATTTTTGTCCTGTAGACCCCGTGTCGAGTTTTCCTGTTGTAGCGGTCGGTACACATGCACCGATCTTCAATTCGCAAACAAAATCTAACTTTATATTTTTGAATAAAATACTTGAGTGATTTTCCACATTTTTATTTTTATTAGTGACAGAGTGTGGAAAATGTGGAAAATCACTCAAGTATTTTATTCAAAAATATTAAAATAGAATTCCACCAAATACTCTCTGTCAAAAATATTGAATTTCTTAAAATCTAACTTGTCAAAATCGAAACAAATTAAGGTTTTTATTTGAATTAATTTAGAGCCCCCAGCGCACGACGCGTCAGAGATACTCCGACAACCGACCAGTAACCACGTTTCTTTTTATATTGTTAATTAATAAATTGAATACGCAAATATTTCGCCAGCCTTTTGATCCAGACATATCAACATATATTATTTATCGGCGAAACTGTCATTCGTAGACTCCTGCCTTGATAATATTGATTTTTTGCAAATTCATCAACTTCAAACATATTTTTGACATCTTATATAGAACAACTCACTTTCATAGGGTTTGCTGTACAGTGGTTTTAAAAAAAGTTAATTATATGCAAATATAGTAACATTCATTAATAAATCAATACTTTCAATGGGAGGGATGGGTCTGATGCTTTGATAGCAAATTTTCAATATTTGGCTTTCAATAAGTCACATTTAACCTTAAATCTTCTCGCCCAGTGAATTTCAATCTATTTCTTTTCTTTTGTAGGAAGATTAGTAACCACACTGAAACTTCTTTCCACGAGGTATGAAAATGAAAAACCTATCAAAAGCCTTCTTGCTGTCCATAGCCTTCTTGATAGTCCATAATGCAGGATAAGTACATAGGTACAATCTTTACACATTTACGGAATGCCTAAATTTTGGTTATGACCTGCTTAAATTGGATCCACTCTCGTAGACCCCCAATTAGAGTTAATGCACCCCCAATTTAATTTTTCGCTGTCATCGACCCCTTGCAGGGCGGAATCGACCCTTGGGGGTCGATATTGAACACTTTGGGAACGTATAAATTAGCCATTTTTTTCAATATATGTTTGCAGGGTTTTTACAAAAGGTACTCAGTTCTTGCGAGCTATGCGACGCGTTTCAATTCCGGTGCTGCGGCCATCTTCAAAATTTTTATTCAATTATGTTAATATGATTGATTTATGACAGTAAATTGATTCAATTAACTCACATAATAAAATAACCCAAGAACCAAGAGTTTATTTATTTTTAATTTTAGAAAATAATCAATCATTTTAGACAGATATAATATTTTTTTGTTTTTCCTGCATTTTTTATTACTTACTAACTTTAATTAAAGATTTTTATTAATATTTTATCTTCGGGCGTGAACCTGGTGCCATCTTTTTGGGGTGCATATGTCCGGGCGGTGAAGAAACCTGAAATTATTGTTTAAAAGCCAATAGTCTGAGCAATGAGTTATAAGAAAAGTAATCTATTTAACTTTATGTAAAGTAATTTTTGTCATATTGGAGCAAATCAAAGGGTGAAAGAACCTCAAAAGGGTTCACGTCGGAAGGTTTAGTATTATCAATGCCCGTAATCAGATTTTTTACAGTGTTTCTACGAAATACGTTACAATTTTTATGGCTTTCCTGCCTATTGCTATTATATATCCTATGCACAAATGCGTATAAGCAATTTCCCATCAGCAAACTCACTGTGTGTACTTTCATATTTATTTTGTTTATTGGATAAACAATAGACGATTCATTGCTTTAAATCGTTTGCAGATTTGTAAATATTTAAATATAAATCAGCAAACTTTTTAATTTAATTAAAAGCTGTGTTAAAATGTGCGATCAATATTCAACACAAAAAAGCGATTTCCTCGTGTCAGTGAAATCCCTTTCAACAATGTACTCACTTAATTAAATTGAAAACTCGATTTTAGCAATGGGCGAATTCAATCGGACCTTCCATTCCCCACCAGTAGCTATACGTGCCGATATAAAAACCAGATACCTATAGGATATAAATAAATGTAGCGATAGGAATCAACCCATCTTGAAAGAGTTTAAACTAAACGGAAAAGTAACTAAAATAATATATATATATATATAAGTATATATATATATATATATATATATATATATATATATATATATATATATATATATATATATATTCACATGTTTTCAATAATTTTTATTCAATGTATTTTCAAAAAGAAGTAACGAAAATACTAATGAGAATACGTATTATTTCTGATAGACTTTTTAGAACCAAGGGGCTTAAATTGATTAAAGTTTCTCTCCTTTTAAATCTCACACAATAGCCCATAAACTGGTACATCAACAATCATCAATCAATTTTAACGTCCATTTACCGTATAATAGTTTACTAAACGCTTGAACCTGCCCCAGTAGATTCGTCACACTTGCTCTCTACCCCTTTTAATTGCTCCAATTTCATCCCCTACGAATCGCAAAATAAACACTCGACTGCTGAAGCGGGAGGTATACACAGCCGGTTAATTTTAAACAACCAAGTTTTCACCCCTTTGTGTGGGAGAGCTTCGTATTATTATATTTGAATGTTAAAATATGATCGCATTATACGCCTGACAATCATCCCTTGTGGAGGTTTATATCAATAGAAGGTGAACATTGTATCTTACAGTATTCATACATCAAATATGAATTAAACTGGTACCAGATAGGTATGTATTAATCCCTTACCTTTAGACTTATACGTCACGACTGCAAATTTGATAATTATCAATATTAAATTTGTCTGTTCTAACTATAATAAATTATAAAAAATTTAACAATTATTTTTATCTTGTATAAAACATCAAATCTTATATATTCTGATTTTTCAAAGACACCCTTGAATAATTGCAACCACAATGAACAAGTTTCATTAGATCCCTATTACCAGTAACCAATTTATTTAGAATTTGTCTTTTTTCTTCAGTTTATGGCAACCAATAACAGGTCGTTCAGTAACACTAACCATATGGTAAATTAATATCACACAAACCCCTGGCACGGTATAAATGTCCCTCATCTCCCGTTACCCTAACGTGTGCTAAGACTTAGTGAACTCTATTCGTTAATGAATAAGTTGGTTGGGGGTAATTATACATAAATATATTTTAAAACGCTCTACAATACCAAAACAGTTTTGAAATCTAAAAAATATATGATTTTTGATAAGGAATTGAATATATGGCTCCGAGTGGGATGGGGCAGAAGTGATCACCAAAATAGATCTCGGAGAAGTGTGCTCAAATCCTTATAACGCCTATTCGAACATATATTTATATTCTCTGAAAAAACATTATAAAATGCAAAATCTAAGCATGATATCCAAAAACCGAGTATGTATTATTACGACGGCCGTACTCATCTCTAAGATCTGCGTATAGTTATACTTTGTTATCTATGAACTTAGCTCGTTGTCTGAAAAGTTTTCATTATCTACTAAGGATACTTTTAGGTATTCCATTGTGCTTACTTCAGCAAATAACCATACAACAAAGGCAATATCCACGGAACACAGGCCAGGGCACCTGACCTTTCAGCATTTACCGGGCCGGCGGTGTATTTACTGGATTCGCCAGTGGCCAGCGGCGAAATGCAGGTAGAGCGCCTGCTTGTGTTCGACTCCCTCCGCGTTCAACTCCCGGGAAACGACAGCGAAAGGTCAATGGCGGCTTTAGTCAAGCACTCGGCAATATTCCCCGTTTGAGAATATTCATATTTACTTTTGAATCAGTTTCAACGGGTCTCAGCGTCGAAAAACATAGTTTTCGAGTTTGTCAACCGCTCAATTCTATTCGGTGTAAATGCGAACATTTTTTCTTGACTAACTGTATTATCTGACAACTTAAAAATTAACCAGGAAATTAAATGTTTGTAATTCTATATATTTCACTAAATCATTAAAAAAAATATATATATAACCACCGATAGTATTTCTTAAATAATTGACGTAACTGATTGGGTTTTTGTGTTCAATGATTTAAACTACATAATACAATTTTGAGTTCAACGCACGCCACTGCTATTTAATTAATTTTTGTAACTTTTTTTGTTTTTTTTTTTTATATAAAACCAATATGTACGAGTATACTATATATAGCAGCTAAATTTACAAAGAACTCAAAGACAGACAGAATAGGAGCAAAAAATAAAATGCGTTACACGTGAATGTATTACCGAGCTGGAGCAAGCTACAGGGTGGGCCCCCCGCGCCCCCCGGGGTCATGATGGATTAATCCGGACCCCCCTGTACTCCCCGTGCCTCCCATGGCCTCCCATGGCCTCCCATCGTCCCCCTCGCGCCCACACCCCAGCCCTGCGGCCGCCCGATGATATTTGCAGCTCCATATTTCGGATTAAATTTGAAACTTAATGCCAGGCGCGGGACGGAGCAGTGGTCGACAACTAGTGTACCAGATTAAAATACACGAATTGGTGGATAAAAAAAATTTAACATTACATTCCAAAGTACCGATCTATAAATCTCACTATGGACCTGACTTCAGTCAAAGACTTTCTTTTTTCTTTATCTTTCTCTCTCCATCTGTGCTCTACACATGACAGATTGACAGAAGTGACAAATACAATTTAAAAAGTATTACAATATACAAACAAAGTCCAGTAATACCTACATCACTCATTCATTCATTTGCATGTATTCGTGAAATGCTTACGTCACTTGCACCGGTGAATTGTTTGTTAGCAGCTAATGCAAAATACTTTATTTGTAACATATGTGAAAAGATTTGAAAGAAATCGTTGATCAGCTGATCAGATGTAAATCGATTTTTATCCTCTCTCTGTGTATATAAGAAGGTCCTACATTTTTTTTTAAATCAATTCATCATCTCGGTACTGCTACCGAGATGTGAAGATCGTATATGCACTGACAAGTCATTCCCCAGCATGCAGTTTTATTATAGTGTGGTTTTATACACCATTACTATGGTCATAATATATTTGATTCGATATTTTTTACCTCTGCATTTACGCCGTGTATGGCGCAATAGCAGACGCACTCAGGAAGATCAGTGAAACGTTTTAAGGTAATTTACCTTTTAATACCGCGGGCCTGTCGACTTGTTATGAAATCTGACAGTCACAGGGGGCGGCCATTGTGACCGGGTACTCAAATAAATCGGTCGCCGTCAAAGCTTTCAGTTAATTTAACTGGACTCTTTTAATCTATTAGTAACGTTACGGCTCGGCCTCGTACAATTCCAATTATGATTATGTATAAATACACTGAATAATAGAACCACTGTGTTTTATGTTAAAATGAAGTAGCCATTAAATTCCAGTTCTATTTTATTCATTTGACATTAATTATTAATTTGACATTAAAAGAATAAAAAATCACACACAATAAGCAGAAATAGGCTCAATGTGAAAATAACCTAACTCTGTTGTATATTTATTATTTCGTATTTTTGAACAGTCAAATAAGCTAAATAAAATTAAAAAATGTATATTTGCTTCATTCAATTGAGATTTTAAAAGCGTATATAATTTAATAACAAAAAAAATTACATACGAAAAGCTTATTTCAGAATTCACATAAATTAATTCTAAAATGTAACAAAACCTATTGTTCAATGGCATGTTAATTTTTATCGTGTATATTTTTTACTCCGAAAATATTAGCAAAAGAGTATTTTCATTTAATTCGTAATAATATTTTTTTAACGATCTTAAGTAGCGCAAATTCAGAAGAATGAGTAATTCGAAAAAAAGTATATGATAATTGTAGCAAATATGTATTCTGGTGTGGAAAATGTGACACTTGAAAAATATTCGAAGACCATCAACCTACAACTTGTATTATATATATATATATTACTAATATGATTAGGCACATTAGTTCACACATAGAAGATAATAAAGAAATTCTCAAAAATATATCACCGTGATTTGTGTGGGATTTGAACTCATATCCCCAGGCTTACATGGCTGGTGTACTAACCATTGTACTAACGAACCACATTAATCGAGATTTTTTAACAATCATACTTTGTTACTAATATGATTAGGCACATTAGTTCATATATAGAAGATGATTCAAAGAAACTCTCAGAAAAATATCATCGTGATTTGTGTGGGATATGAACCCACATCTCCTGGTTTACATGACCGGTGTACGAACCTTTGTAAACTAATGTGCCTAATCATATTAGTAATAATATAATAAACCCGTAATGGGTAATAAATACGCATCTGATTGACCGATCCATAAAATAGATACACAATCATACTTTGAACCAATGCCTAGGCCAACCAATATCTCTCGATTAATGGATTTCTTTAATCATCTTCTATGTGTGAACTAATGTGCCTAATCATATTGGTAATAATGTAAACCTGTAATAGGTGATAAATACGCATTTGATTGACGTTCAATCCCAAAAAAAATATTTAAAAATATATATATATATATTTATATATATATATAATTTTGCACGTTTGCGTAAGTCGAGACTCGTGTATGGGAGCAAAAGAAGAACAAACTAGATTAAGATCCGATAGAAGAACCCCGCCCCGCGCGCGCCCCTGCTCCGCCCCCACCCCCACCCCCGCCCGCCAGACACATAGAAGTCAAATCACGTCCTTAATAGATACTTACAACAGATTGTTCTGCGCTATCCGGAGGAATTGCACTTCAAACAAAATAACTCTTGTCCCGGAACGTTTGCCGACATTACTGAGTATTTTTCACGCCGGTACAATCTTGCACGGCGCGGGCGGGGCCGGACTGCCCTCCCGGGTAAGAAACTCTCTGCTGCATGTAACCGACACTCACGTTGTTTCTCATTGTATCTACATAGAAAAAAACTAACAAAAAAAAAAACAATTCGTTTGAAATATCATAAATTAAATCTTACATATATGCAATCACGTATGGCCAAATTCAGGAATCCGCGATTTCATTCAATCAAGTTTTTTGAATGTCCATGAACGTGTTGGCAATTAATAATATTGATAATAAGTCATTGTCTCTAAAATTGTATCACACAGTGTTTTAATTAAGACTTGTTGCATATAAGACATTCAATGATAAAAGCATGTTTTATTTGTTTGCCGTTTCAAATATTTCCCACTTTTTGATTGCTACTATGAAAATAAATGTATTTTGATTATCTTTCAAATGAAACTCAATAAATGTTTTTTTTTTTATTTGAAACTTTAAAATAAAAAAAACTAATAAATATGTAATAAACACTCACTGTATGTTAAATGTATTAACATGAATTTAATGTGAAAATGCATCGAAATGCAAAAATATTAGTTTCGAAAAAAATACTGTTTGCCTTTTTTAATTTTTTTCGAGTGCATATAAAAACAACTAATAAAAAAACTTGCTTGTTTATTTGCAAAAAAAGACAATTAATGTGAACAGAAGTAAAATGTGATAAATCAATTTGGGAGTTACACAATTTTTATTTGGGAGGGTTATGAAATTATTCAAAATCCAATTAAGGTTGTAAGATGTAAATGTCAAACGTATTCTATTGATTAATTGCTTTAAAAAAATGAAGGACTTTATATATATACAGAAAGAGGAAAAAGCGGTTTATATTTCAAACAATGATTTATCGATTTAAAATCGATTTGCTAACGAAATTAGAAAAAAACATTTTTTTTTAAATTATTACGAAAACGAAATATTTTTTTGCCAATCAAAAAAATATATAATAAATCCATGAATTTTAAATTAGGTCTACATTAATAATAAAAAAATACTTATAATAACACAGAAGAGTGCCAAAATGTGTAGGTGCATCGTCGATGTCCGATCTCGACAGCGTCGGTGCTAGAAAAGGCCCAATCCCGAGTTAGTGCCACAAGACACATGTATTGTCAAAGCTATTTTAAATCAATATCAACCAGGTGTAAATTTTTTGGCAAAAATAATGTCTACCTGCAAAATTTACCTTTGGTATCCAATACACCTTTTATAAATAATATTTAAAATATCAAACGACTTCAGTTATATTCTGTATTTATCATTGAAATACTTTTTATTCTTTTTTTACGTTAATATTTACTTTTTCTTTGATGATAATTTTTTTTAAAAAATCGATGTTATTAAAAACATATTAATGGTAGTTTAAAAAAAATCTTTGCGATGCTCGATCATTTACAATTTCATACCCACGGGATGCCGCTTAGAATGTTTCAATGTATCTAATATCAATTATATAAGTAATAAATTTAATCTCTTTTAGGGGTAGACTTGACGGCGAAGCACCCCACCACTCGTTCTACCCTACGGAGAGAACAGATGACCCTCTTATCGTTGTCGAATTGCGACTGATATTACATCCCTTCTGAAATACCCGATAAACATTGCCTATTGTTTCATATTATTTTCGCACGTGCTTAACTTTCAAACCAATAATATAATTGTTTTAAATCACACCTGAATCATTTACTTATATAAACATTATACATTCAATTTATATTATGAGATTTATAAAAAAATATCAATGGGTAAGTTCATAAGCACTTGATAATGATTCCCTCTATTAATTTTTTTTTTAAGCTTTTTATTTTTAGAGGCACATTTTTATAGTATCAAAATTAAAACAGTGAAATAATGTACATTTATTTTAAAAAATATAAGTTTAATGTGGGAAAGGGTAGGATGTGTCTTCCGAGCCGATTGGCTTCTGCGTTGTCACGTAGACAATGTTGATCGGGAACAAATGGTTATTGTAAGTATCGAACGCCTCCCCATCCCCGGGGTGGGATCTAATTCCTTCTTTAACTTGTTTTTGAACTGAAACTAACTGTGGGCCATTCCGATTGGAAACAAATAAATAAGGCTACCTACTCGGGCAACCGGGGGTGTGCGCGGAGGGACCACCCCGGCGGCTGGGATCTATCTATAAAATCTAAGAATCAACCCTTATGCCCGAAACTGAAAGAATTCACTTCTATTTATAAAAAATTTAACCAAAAATAGTTCGTACTGTTATATTATAAACACAAAAATATTTTATATTTTTTTTATTCACATAAATAAAATAAAGAATTGCATTACGTGTGAAACGATTTTTTAACAAAATATTTTTTTTTTAATATTCCTATACAAGCTAGAGGTGAAATTGATTGTAGTGCATCGCTTTAACTGAAAGAAATTAATAGGTTTTTTCTCGTCGTTTTACGGGTGAAGTGATTGTTTTTTTTATATATTATTTATTATGATGTTTATTTATATTAACGAGAGCCAAAACTACAAGCCGGGGACGAGTTCGGTTGCTATTCACCGCTCCAGCGTGCTCGCTGCAGATTTCTTTTTATCCTCGTACGTGAGGCGATTCCGCCTGTGAAATAATGTAGCGAGAAGTAATAACACCCGCCTGGGGACCCAGGCCCCCCTTTTGCCTCCCCTGACCCCTTCGCCCCCGCTAACGAGGGGAGGGGGCGGCGCCGCGTCCTCACAGACAAAAGCAAATTATTCTATTACATTTCAATTATCATCACCTCAGGTGAAACGCCAATCACAAAACTGCGAATGATTTTATTTTTAGACATATTTTGTTAATATTTTTATAAACGTATTTGCATCACATAAAAGTATTAATTATTAATATTGAACATTTTTACTCGTGGTTTATTGTGTATGGAATATTGAAATGAATAAAATTCTTGGTGTCGTAATGGATTAAAAATCGTTGCTTGAATGAGGTATCATTTATTTCGCAAGGGATTGTTAGTAAAACGTAGGTTTTTCCGATATTGATATGTCGAGGTTTCATTAGTAGTTCCAGCTTTCGTAGCTTTGAAGCCATTTTCAAGGAAGGGATGCTGAGGCGAAGTGTACGTTCACTTCTCTGAATCCACTCCTGAATTTGAATACATTTGTTTTCAATAAACCAATTAAAAACTTGAAGTATATATATATGAAATACAGAAGACAATTAGTGAATCATTTGGATTAAACACTCTTCACCTTTTTATTACTTAGTTTATTCGTATTTTTTAATTAAACTAATTTTATTTCTAAAACTTTTATTTGTATTTTGTCGAAAGAAACCAATGTAAATACAATATTTACACGTGTACAGTATTGTTAACATTCTACAAATGTATTATTTCGTTAAGATTGTATATTTGACAGTGAATTAGTACTAACACATTGGAGTACTCGAATTCTGCTAAGCAATCTAGTAAAATTAATTAACAATTTGTAATTAATTTTTTCTCAGGTAAACAAACCTACCGTTTACTTTTTGGAGCTAAATTCAGGAGCAGTCTTAAACACAGCCGATTAATTAAATTAAGGGTATTAAAATGTATCGAACGAGCCGGGGAACAAGTGGAAAACAGGGGAGGCTCGTCAAAGCCAGTTTTTTTAATCAAATTAAGTTTCAACCACTTTGTGATCCCGTGCTACAAACTACTTTCTAATTCCGGCCGGAGCAATATATATATATATATATTTTTTTTATTTTTTATTATACGAATACATATTTTTCAGGTTCTAGAGAAAAAAAAACCATTTCACATAAACAAACACAGCGGCGCAACTTTGAACGAATTTGTAATTAGCCAATAGTACTTCTTTATTTTTATGATTAAATCTAAATAAATAACCCAAGTGAGAACGGTATAAGCCAGATACTCTTCGAATGTCAGTTGTGTTTAAGCTAATGTTAGAGTTTACACCAATACTCCAAAAAACCTTAAATGATGTTTTTCGTGGCACACCATTTTTCTAGAAGCCTTTAATTTTATTTTTTAGGAATACATATTGATTTTTAAGCAAATGTTCAAAGGTTTGCCAGCTCTGCGCCCCGCGTTATATTTAGACGAGCCATAGACCTGAGCAGAAAGCCTTCAGACAACTTCAATTAATGATGCAATGAATTATTTTCAAGAAGCTTAAGCCTGTATACTTTCTAGAAAAGTAGCAAAAATAAAAGGAGTTGATGTAATTTTCTTATATCGACTCATTTTATTCCACCCACCATTTTCATGGAAGGGAAAATTATATTTCGAGTAGTTCTGATCGGTATAACTTTTAATTTCGACGGAAATGGAAAAACACCTAATTATTTTTATTAATTTAAAAATATTTACACAGCAGTGTTGTGGCTGTTTAAGTTTTTTTTAGTCAGTCTACATGCTGCAACTATTTTCATGGATTTTTCATAATCCCTGAAAACGGTTCCAGCACGGAGACTGAATCGTCGAAGAACTGAAAAAATTCAAAAGGTTTAAAATACATAAAACCTGTATATTTTTATGTTCCGAACTACTTCCGTTGCCTAAGACCAAGTACCTTAAAGTGATTATAATTAATTATTCTACTTTTTTTCAACATAGCAGTTTCGATTATGAACACGTGTATATGGGTGTGTTGGCTAGACCAACAAATGAGGTTTTGAGCTCCCTGTACTAAGTAACTAATGGGCGTTTGGTTACTAAGTGTACGGAAGTCGACATATTGTATTAAGCACACTTCATTACTGGTAACCTTCAGCACCTAATATGCGTTATAAAAAAATATTTATTTAATGCTTTACTAAATGCTTATACACTTTTAATTGATATTAATATTTAATATTAAAATAAAACATATCGAAGATATCCATTAAGCGGCTTATCTCTGTTAAGTTTTTATATCAATGTGTACCTAATCTTTAAAGTATGGAGTTCTGATAATCTACTTTTATTTTTCTCTGGTTACATTTATAAAATATTTTTATTCTCTGTGTCAACTTTTTTATGGCGATTGTCTTCGATCTAGCTATTATCATTAAGTCGACACTATTTACTCTTGTGCTTTTTTATCTTCATGTATTTTAAAGATGCGCCGATTTGATTATGTAAAAATAAAAATGTTTGTGTTAACTTAATAATCTCTTAAGAAAACTGAAGTTTTAAAAAAATATATATTTATACATGATTAAGTATTTCTAGCGAGACTTTCACATTGACTTTTTTCAGGAGAATTCCCTCGCTTGCCATAAAATTGTTCCCCGGCTTGTCGCTAGGGTAATTACAGAGTTTACGACGTGGCAACACTGCCAATTAGTGCGCAGGTGATACACCTGGATGCCAGGAACCGAGCGGCTTAAAACTTACTCGGGAATTTATAAAAAAATCATAGTTTATTTTCCTGGTCAAAATTAAAAATTGATTAGCAGTACCAACGTTACTGTATCAATAAAATAAACTCAACAAACATTATAAGACTAAAATAGAAAAACTTTCTCTGTTGCAGGTTTTTTTTCCGTATTTAATAAAGTAAATGCATAAGCCGTGCTTAACTAAGCACAGTCGCATTTTGATTAAGCTTCTTACTGCTTGCTCTCCTGTCTCATTTTGCACGGCATGCTTCTAATATTTATATACACACTAAATTGGTGTTATTACAAATTTTCATTATTGCACAATCTGATTTTCAGTAGCGGATATAAAAAGTAAAAGTAAAAAACATATTGATTAACAATAATCATTCATAAAAATTGTGTTTTTAAGTAACCAGTTATTTCTAAAATCAATTCTTTAAAAAAAAAAAAAAACACTCAAAGTATTATAAAAACGTATTTACTAAATTTTCATTTGTAGTTTTACTATATATTTTTTTAAATGTGGTTCACAAACTGTATATAAGTTTTACCCGAGTCCATTAAACGTATAATTAAAGAAAGAAAAAGTCTTTAAAACTTTTTAATTACCTAGCAACGATTGTGTCCGGAATTTAAATCAGTTTTTACAGGTCTGGCTTTCCCCTTAAAAACTACGTAAATACATAAGTCAACATTTTTATAAGATCACCGTTACGTTTAATATGTTTAATATGTTGAGGTGCTTTAAAGAAATGACATTCAATAATATTCATTCGTATTTTTTTTTGTTTTGGCTTTACCAATTGCATTAAAAAACAGTACTATGAGAAAATGATACAGTTTTCATTTCATTTAATACCTAATTAAATCTTCAATAAAAAGGAAAATTTAGTCATGACATATACAAGAAATACTTTGCAGACCAATTATGAAAAAAAATAATTTATAGACGGGGGTTGAATTTATAGACATTCAGCACCGAATAAAAATAATTTATCCCTTATTTGTGTTTGTAATTATCATATTGAGGTTGTGCTACAGGATTGTAACGTCTGTTCAGGTTCTTGTAAATGAAGAAGACGAGCCTACCTGAAACCTCATTAGAGAGAACCATAATCACCGTGTTACGATATAAGCCTCTTACGTGTACGAAGCATTCAGTCCACAAGTAATCGGTGCTGAGGTACAAACCTCCGCGCTTCACATTCACTCGGGAATCCTCCGAGAAACTGTAATCTGTGTTTAAAATTGTGATAGGTAATATTTTGAGAGACTGAGTCTCATTTCATGATGGCTACACATGACTACACATCCTGCGAAATAACCAGCAACCGTATGGTGACTGACTAATAGAGTCCTTTTTACGGTATTTTTTAAGCGCTTCACAAACGCAGCAACCAATCGCAAGTAACAGTTTTTACGTGTATTTTATTTTAAAATATATTTTATCTATAATTAAGATATATATTTGAAATATCAAGTATAATTGTAAACGCTATGATTTATGTAGCCTTCGTGCACATGTTTCTGTGTAAAGTAATCATTTGAGAAGCTTTGGTATAAAAGAGGAAAATGCGAGCTCAGAAAATAAGCAATTAGATATATAATAATTACATATTTGATTTAATCTTTAAGGTATATATTAAATATAAGTAGAATATATTTTAATATTCATCGGTTGAGTTACGTATTTATTTAACAAAGAGTAATAAATATATATTCAGTTAGACTAATTACAAAGGAAGAACCACAGTATCTAAGAAAAAACATAATAAGAGACCATAATAATTGTAAACGAATATTGGGAAAAAAATTGTCCTATAATGTATAGATTTTAAATGTTTTATCATAAAAAATTACATTTTTGTTCATAAAAAGTATCTTCATGTCAACGCTTTATTACTTCTATTGTTAAGTGTATTAGTCTTTTAATATATATTTAAATATTTGTTTTATTTTTAATTTGAATTTGAAAAAGCTGAAATAAAATTTTTCTTGTTGGTAAATATTAATATACATAAACCATATCGTGTATATTTTAACTGATATTCTTGTTAATCACATCAATATAACTATAGCTGTCTTCCACGGGGAAATAGTAATTCATTTTATTTTTAGTTAGAATGTAGCATTTTTGTCATCATTGTGACGTTTTAAACATTTTCAAGACATTTTAAATGAGTGCCCGTCATTTACCTAAAACCGTTGGTGTGAATAAGTTTGTTTGCGTTGAAATATGATTTTTTTTAAATATGCATAGTATGATATAAGCGAATTGAACTTTTTATTATATTTGTTGTTACCTTACATTTATAAAAAAATATAATAAAACATATAGACGCTTTAAAAGCTTCTCGGCGACTGTGCATAAAGCTTACGCGCGTATTCTTCCAGGACCCCTTTGAGTAATTAAATATTCAGCAGCACATAATATTAGTTCTATTGTTACCAATAATTACAAATGGCTCGGGCTAGGCCGGGCCTAGCCGGGCCTACCCCGGGCCTACCCCGGGCCTCTGTTTACCTCCGTGATGGTAATCGAATATCGAACAAAGCCCCGGGGTATTAAAAATTCTCCACCCCCCCAATCAGCCGGAGTAACTCGAAGCACCACCTTATTTATTATTGACAACTATTTAATACTCGGATAAAGCCGTTGGGTAAATATTGACACGGGCCCGGGCCGGGCGTCCGTCGCGGCCACATTTGTGAAGTTGTAGAATTAAGATTTTATCGTGAGTTGTTTTGTATCAGACTCACAGTTAATGCTAGGGTGTAATCAATCGACAGCGTATACACATGGTGTGGGCTTACCGCCGTCCGCACCCTCAAAGGGCGAATTTTTCCACCAGCCGTATTTTTAATGTCACCAATGCAATGAAGCGAAAATCATAAAAAAATGATGTCACTTTAGAGTTAAAAGACCTTTTAGCCAGCTTCACATACAGCGACACAATTGTCGATTTCCAATTAGCCAATAGCCCTATTTTTATTTTTGGGAGTTTTTCATAATTGCAGGAAAACGAAAAAGTGGACGCTAATGGCTAATTGCATGTCAATACCCGAATATGTTGCAGCAATGAAAAGAGAGTTTATCATCGAATGATTTTTTCATCAAGCACTACAGTTTAGCACCACACAGATATAGAATATGTTTTTCTTAATATTCACATCTAAAAATATAACTACCACTTATTCAACATTTGAAATTTTTTTGATACAACAATTTTTTACGACTTCTAAATAGTTGTTTTAAATATGCTTTAGTTCTTAGCATAAACTGTTGATCAAGCCGAATGCATTTTTTTACCCAAACGGTCAATACCTATTTGATATATCTGCAATATTTAATTTATAGCTTTTTACATTTTTAACTTATTGTGTATACTAGTAAATACCAATTACTCAAAAATGTCTATAAAAAGCCGTTATCGATAGAAAACAATGTTCAAATTTTGTATGAATTAAATGAAAATAAAATGCTCAGTACTCACTGATTCGTTTCTGGAGGGGGAGTTCCAAGCTGGTCTCGGAGAATCAGCAGCTGCTCTGATCGCCAGATCCTCGTCTTCCGTGGTCTCAATGTCCACCGTCTCATCGTCACTGAGCTCTTCCGCGCTGCGCATGTCCACCGCGGCACCCACCCCCGCCCCAGCCTGCACCGGCCGGAAGGCGGACTGGTGGAACATCGGCTTGGCCTCCTGGAGAGCTGTAGCACTTCTTTGAAATGATATCAGGGGTGACTCTGTCGCAGTGTGGCCGAAAAATAGCGGTGAACCTCGCTTCAGCCACGGCAGGGTATACGGGGAAAACGGAAACTGGTGGTGTTGTTTGGCCGCTTGGCTTTGGTGCCATACGTAGTCCATCACGAGGCTTCTCGATAGAGGAAGTGATATATCTGTAAAAGGAGGCACTCTTGGAGTTGGAGATGTGAGCGCCGGAGAAGGGCTCGTGACAGGAAACGTGATGGCTGTGGGTGCTGGGGTTGGGCTTTCGCTGTGTATTTTCGGATGTTTTGGAGGAGTTACGCTCGAAGTGTTTCTCTCCGAAGACATCGAAGATGAAGATGCCATAAGTCGTTTTCTTGTACCACCGTTGAACATGGCTTTCACGTCTTCCCACGCGTGGGTGATCTCGTCGGGAGGGTTCCCGCTCAGTTTCATGTGCCTTCTCCATGAGTTGAAGTTAGCCGCATCAGGCTGGACGTACTTGTCGCCGGGTCCCGTTCTGTGAGAGTGGAATATAAACTTGTTGGGGGAAAAAAACAGACCGCACAGGGTGCACTTGATGCATTTGGCTCTTGAAGAATTGTATCGCGAGGGGAGAAACGCTCCCCTGCACCCCCAGGCGCATTCGTGGTGCACCGAGAAGGCGAAGTCATCCGGGAGCCTCGGAGGGGCGTTGTCTCCGAGGAAAGACTTGCAGAGTCTCTCGGCTTCTCGTCTGGTGATCATGCCGCAGCGCCTGGACGAGACGGGCATGGCGCCGGCTCTCCTCAGGATCTCCAGCTGCACGGGAGTGCACTGCACGCAGGTGATGCCGAGAGCGACGCGCCTGTTGTGGATCTCGTTGTAGCTGAACTGCTTGAGGAGTGTGTTGGAGATCTGCGCCAGGCATAGTCGCTCTTGAGTGTCAATAACCAAAGACACTATTGGCACGCCGTACAGGAGAACAGTTCCAACCTGGAAAGCAAAATAAACATTAAGAAAAAATCCAAATGCATTAGCATAATACACACATACAGCTAAAACAAATTTCTTTATTACTCTTTATAGCTTATGACTACCTTCGGTCTAAAGTAGAACAACAATAAAAAATAACCGTGCATATAATCAATTTTACGCAAATAAATAATTAATAATAATAAATAATTTTGAGAATAGAAATTGAATGATTATTATTTAATAATTATAAGCAAAAATTATTGCTCAATTTAATAACAGTCAATAACAAGAAAAATCAATATAGTTACGATCAGAAAATAAAACCTTGCTAAACGATAATTGAATATGTAACATGCATCAAATTTAACTATTTTGTTAAATCGTTTATTTTATTATATACCATATTATGTGTTAAAACAGGTTAAAACACATTTAATATTATACAATAGGTACATCAAGGTTATAAATATTAAAGTCATATTTTAAATTGTCATATGTACTTTGATTTAGAGTAGACCAGTAAGATAACCAGTATTATGTTTTATATTTTAGTAAGAAAATTTGTGCTATTTCAACTTATTTTTATTACGTGTTACCAAGTTCTTAAAATGTAAAATATATTAAGTATGAGTTAACCTCAACTGCTTTCAAACACTGAGTGCACTACGTAAGGTATACTGTGAGTAAAATCTTACTTGGTTTGGTTTTGATGCGAAGTGTTGGTGTCCAAGATGGCTTCCCTTCTGTTCTCTGCTCTTCATGGCGTGCGCTGGCAGGGCAGACGTCTCCATCCTGCTGGCATCGAAAACAAACACCTCTGTAATTACATATATATTATTCAATCTTCATTAAAGACTCCTTTCATTTACACGATCACAGTTCCTGATTTAAATTAATTTTGCATTTACGCCGGATATCCGATTCGCGCCTCAGCTGAACAAAGATGGCTTCGGATTACCCCCAGATTTTACTTAAAGTTTAGACGGGAACAGCGAAAGCTTTACAACAGTTAACTTTGCCGAAAAGCTCCGATAACAAGACACCTTTAACAATAAGTTGTCTACAGACACAGCAAGTATTCACAATAAACACATATATACACACATTCGTTTCATATCTTAGCTAATGCCTAAAATAATTTTTTTAACTAAACATTAGTTTAGTTTGAAAACATTAGAAACATAGATGTTATATTTGATGGTGTTTTAATAATACTTATGCATGATATCGAATAGCCAATTCTAATAGCTTCTACACTCGCTTACCGATCATGAAGTTCCGAGTTAAGGAGATAAAATATTTACTGGTGAAATATTAGATTATCAATATTTGTGGGAAAATTCATTTCCATTATATGCGGAAAAATCACTCAAGTATTTTACTTATTTAAAAAATGGTAAAATAGTACTTTAAAAAGACAGCAACGCAACTGCCGCTCACCACTTGCTAATCTAGCGCTTTTAGGGGTGGTTTATTGACTCCTAATATAGATTATACGAGCTGGGAATGCTTTACTTCGTTAAGTAAAAAAGAAATTAAATATCTATCTAATTAATAAATCTTTACGTATTTTTTTGATCATTTAAATTTTTCTAAGCTTAATCAAAAAAAAAACAAAAGAGCGGATTTATTAATTAATAAAAAAAAAAACACACACACGTATATAAAAAGGATAGAAGCTTAAGTAACCAAAACAAAGCGAGTACATTTGTCTTATCACCAAACGGACAAACCAAGCACCGCTTAAAAATTAGGCGAGTCCATTCGCCGGGCGTTTAATTGAATCTGCCCCAAACATCCATTGTGTTGTAACTAAGTTGTTGGAGGGAGACAGCCGGCTTAATTATAGCGGCCTCCCCCGGGAGCGAGCGAGAGGGGCGGCTGCTAATCAATTTGACACTCCGCAGATTGCCTGCGCGAGGTCCGGCGGCCTTTTTATGTATAATTACCAGACATGGCCGTGGTAAGTAAAAAACGACCGGAAATTGGTCGATTATTGATTGTGCGGAGCTCGCCTCAACGTGAACATTTTTCACGTGGAGGTTTTATACTGTTGTACAATCAAACATCCTATTTGTCATTTTGCAATAATTTAAAAAGAAAATGGGTAATATTTAAAGTACGCAAACAAATGCTTTAATTTATACATAAACGAATTTACATTTGCTTTTTTATCCTTACTAAGATTTCATGTTTTCACCAAATTTTTCCAAAAACTTTATACTGAAAAGAAAATATTGTATATATTTAAAAAGCTTGTTAAATTTATTGGCTGAAAAAATCTGAAATCCTCTGACTTCCTGATTTCACTTCAGTATAGTTCATTGAGCTTGCCACGTTTATTTTTTATTCAGATGTATTTACAAAAGGTACTTTGGAAATTCAAATATTTGCAAGAGAGATTAATGATTTTGGTTTGAAATAACAATCGAGAAAACATGTTCCAAATATACTATTTTGCTATCCTCATAAGTGATATCAATAATTTTATGTTTACGTTCATAATTCCGTGGTCGGGGAGCAATATTCAAATTGGCATCGCGCTCGAGGCTTTTGCGGGTGAAATCAGAGTAATAGGTCGACTGCGGGGTGAGGGGTGGGCTGAAATGGCCATCGGCCAATAGCGTTAAACAATCCGGCGGTCCGGGAAATTAATTTGCGGCGGCGGGGCGCAGGGTGAGGGCGCGGGGTGCGGGGCGCTGGCGGGGGTGCGCTCGGCTCCCGTGACGTCCAGTGGCGTCACGAGACGCGAGGTGATTAATGCTCCGGATCGCGTACATGAAAAAACCAATTTATTCAAAACGTCTTTATTTTTTATTACATTCATATCACGACCGGAGATAACAATATCTAAATAAACCATCAGTTTCATTTTGTAAGAACAAAGCAGATAAGCGAGCAGTCAATCCGGGATATTATGAATCCGGCATCTGGTATTTGCATTACAAAAAAAAAATCACAGGATACCAGAATCAGCGAATGTTTCTTTTCTGAGATCAATTCTTTAGCAATTAAAAACACCAACAACTAGAATACAACACGTTTTCAAATAAGATTTTCTAATTTTTGAAACTCAACAAAATTTTAACAGTAAGAATCCGAATAAAAATATATTACATATTTACTTTATTGCAATGATAAAATGTTTAGATACGTCATTTAATTAAACGGACATTCGAATTGTTAGATTATATTCACTATATTAAACAATTAATGTAAGATTTTAGTTTGAAAAGGAATAAAAGGCGGCTAGTTCAATTTGTAATACTCCATATTTATAATAGATGAGATTGGTCCAATACATAAACTCCATTATTATTTAGCAAATCCTGTGATGCGGGTTTCAGTAATATTTAGCCGAATAAATCATTGTAAAATTGAAATAAAGTGTAATCCTGTAGAACGGGTCATGCTGCCATATTAGTTTATCCCCTTTTTTTATAAACACACACTGTCAAACAAGCCGGAATAGTTCCTGTTAAACCAGAACGTATTTTAATTATATATCTGTTAAAATTGCAACATTACTAATTTTTTTTTCAAACCTAGACTCGAGAAAAGAATATTTGCTTCGGGAGTTATAATGCATTAACTAGTTTTTAGCTTAAATGTACCGTATGTCTATTTTTTGGAATGAACGTTAATCAGATGCGTATTTATTACCCATTACGGGCTTATTATATTATTACTAATATGATTAGGCACATTAGTTCACACATAGAAGATGATAAAGAAATTCTCAGAAAAATATCATCGTGATTTGTGTGGGATTTGAACCCACACCCCCAGGCTTACATGACCGGTGTACTGACCCTTGTACTAACGCATCACATCCATTAATCGAGAATTAAATGTACCGGCAGGAAATATTCTAATAAAACCGGGATGTGCGGTAAGTTTAGCCCGCGGGTAGTCTCAGGTGGGTATGGGCACGGGCGCATTGACTGAGCTGCCTCCAGACAATCGAGTCAGAGTTGCCGCAAACTCAATAACCCGCCCGCGCCATGTTGGGTTTATTTCCGCCCCGAGAATTATCTTTCCTTAAATATTTAAATTAAAGCTGCGAGGCCGCGACTCGCTCCGTCCCTGTCTGTTTGCACGGTCATTGTTACCCGCCGCCTTTGTCTCGCTCCGCCCGCCGGCGCGCGCGCATCTCCGTCCCGCTCCCTCGGAAGCAATTTCGTGAGTCCTCGAAGCGATGACAAACGTCATTACGAGTTAATAAAAATCTCATTTCAGCGAATTGTCTGCCGAGGAATTACTCGTGCCTTGTGACGTGGCTGGGGAGGGCAGGGTGGCGCACCCCCGCCAGTATTAAAAGTTCCTCGGGCCGGATTTGCTTTGCCGTAATTAATTGATATTTCAGATTTGAATTTATACACGCTGATTTTATTACAGCGCAGCGGATACGACTGAAAGGGAAGAACGTTAATATTTTCTTTAATTTAATTTTTAAGTTCTAGTCTCGTATTTATAAATTACAGGGTGTCCAAAATGAATGTGAATAGTGACCGTTATTGCGATATGTTGCGAAATTTTTGGGCACAGACGTGGTTCCAACTTGCCATACATCCAATCAATCAATTCAATCTGTTAACGAATTATTCCTTAATAAGGTCATTTCACGTGGAGGTAACATCAACTGGCCTCCCAGAAGCCCCGACTTTAGCCTTCTTGACTATTTCGTATGGGGATACCTTAAAAGTAGGGTTTATAAGAATAATCCGACGAACCTAACGGAATTGAAACAAAACATCAGGTCAGAAATGGCAGCAATATCGAGGGCTATGTGTCAGCATGTTATCAGTAATTTTAGTTCCAGATTAGAAGAGTGCCAGCAGCGCGTAACGGTCACCATTTGGATAACATCGTCTTTTCGAAATAATTTTCCATTTTGTATTCTTATAATCAACACTAAAAAAAAATACTTGATTACTAGTAGTTTTTGTTTTATTGAACTAACAAATAACTGATACTCTCTTTGGACACCCTATATATACACTAAATTTATAATTTCTCCTTCCCCGCTCTTCCTATTCTGTTGCCTGTGCATGGCTGCCATTCTGTACCCTGAGGGCGTTTAAAGGAATAGTGGACTTGGAATGATTATGGAGGGATGTGATCTGGAAGTACCTTGTCGAGGTGGTATTGTTTCTGTAGCTTGCTGCAGGAGGAGTATCAGATCTAAACGCCAGAACTTTTTAATGAAAAGGTTTCGGGCAGCGGCAATACGCAGAATTTTCCTTCCTATATAAAACTGTAAACTATTTTTTTTCCCTTAGAAAACCATGAACACTGGTTCAGCGTGAGTATATGCTCAGTGAAATTGTCGTGAATCTCCTCTGAGGATAGGCACTTGATGAAGAAGAATGAAGAAGATATACTCGCTGTTAGTGTTAGTCTCAAGTGCATCATCACCCAATCAATACTTTCCACGTTGACTCGTTAAATGTAGACGATGTTGAGTCAATTCAATAAACTCTATTGGAAAGAAATATACCTTCTTAAATTTGCACTTACTTCATAATTTGTCATTGTTGAAAGCTCGTTACTTTCGAGAGTTTAAATAAATGTTTGCTGAAAATTGACTTTCCCAATTCGGGTCTGAGTTTGTCTTTCGCGAATTGTTTACGCCAGTTAACCTATTCATTCCGTTTCCAAATCAACTAAGGCGGAGGACTCTGTGAAGAAGCGTACATTTAATTGAAATGGATTTGCCGATGTCAAGTCTCCAGAAGTATTTAAATACCTACCAAAGACTAATTTACTTATTTACATATTTATTTGTTTGTTTGTGTAGACTTGATTAAAATAATTTTGACAGTAATGAACATAATTCGTTTTGCCTCCGTACCAATTTAAAACCTATATATTTAAATAATAAATAAATAATTCTATTATGTATTTTTAAGCAGTAGTTTAATGAATTTTTTTCAAAATTTTTTAAAAGACTTTATTTATTAATATATATATATATATATATATATATATATATATATATATATATATATATATATATATATATAAAGAGCCGGACTCAAACCGGTATTGCAGAAATAATATTATATGTATTAAAAATTAGTACTCCTTGCGGATCGCAAAGTTAATATATGGAGTATATTCAAACAGAAAGATATGTTAGAATGTTTTTTTAGCTTTCTTGTTTGTTGCCTCAGCCTTTATAATTATTTATTCGAACAATTTGTACCGATAAATGCAATTTCTAAACTGAAATAGCCACCAAATAGGAAATCTTTCGATAAAAAGTCAACCTTTCGATAAAAAGTCAACTATATATAATAACACCAAGTCAACCAGCCAAACGCATATATGTTCTAAAATTTTAATATATATACTATATATACACTTTATAATTCAATAAAATGTAGTAACTACTTATATAGACGCTAAATTTGTGTACTTATTTCACATCCCTCCTCTGAGATGCATTCAATGCTAAATTACGTTTGATTAGATAGCACTGCAATTGTAGATCCCTCTGCCATGTTTGAATAATATAATTTAACTTGTGTTTGGAATTTCATTTCATTTGCATAACTAGAAATACTGAAGATAAAATAAGGAATATTTCCAACCAAAAATCCCGTAAACGAATAAATTAAATTAATTTGGAATAATTTAGCTTACAAATGTGAAGTTTTTTACTTTTTAAACCATTGGTACTTTGTTGCAAATAATACCATTTTTTTAATGATGTGTTTAAAGGTATTATTATTAATAGGTATATAAGGTATTATTTCCGTCCTGGTACTAGAGCCATCTTTGGTAATTGGTTCTCCTGAAAATGACTACAATACCGGGAGTTAAATATTGGAAATTAATTATTATAATTAAATAATTTTGTTACATTCCATATTTTTTTCAATTTTTATAATGAAGTATAAATATTGAATTATTCGTTATTTATTTTGCAAGCGCGAGCAATCGAAACTTACCTATCTTAAAACGAAGTTAATTTACCACACTAGCCTATAAAAAAAATAACACTAACGGATAAAGCAGTTGAATAAAAGATCATCAACTGTGTCGAGTTTAGTTAGACGTACTTAAATATGTACTCCTACATATGTAAATCCTATCAAATAAGAGTTTAAAGGCATCAGCACACTCAACATACAAGGCTATTTCTATAACAACTAATGTTACTCTTGTAAATGTAGAACGAGTATCTCTATGGCGAGCAAGACGGTATTTATAAAAGATTAGGTATTATTTGAAAAGGTATTTTCTAATTAAAAAGGACTTGTAAGTTATGCGGCTTTTTGTTTTAGGATCAGTATGAAAAGTTATTTACTGTAAAATATCAACTATTGTTTTATCTACTTCATTACAGTATTTTGTGCAAATTTCTTGAGCAGGATACATCTAAGATTGTTTGTTGAGTAATATATAAATGAAACAAATAATATACTTAATTATTCATTTAGAACCATTAGAGTATTATCGTTTTTATATTTCAAAAGTATAGCGTACACGCCATGGTTTAAATATATAATTTAACATTTTTTCTACGGGCGGCAATATGAATTTAATTTTTCTCCATTAAGTCAGCCGACGTGAAATCTGTAATTAACCAAACGCCGTCTTAATCTTCAGCAGTAACATTAGAAGTCAGCTACTGGAAAACTAATTAAATAAAGCCTTTAAGGTCACACCACAGGGAGTTGAACCGGTGACATTTAGCTCCCCACCCAGTGACATTACCCACTCGACAACGTGGTACATGCTCATAGAGCATAAAAACATAGCTTCTGTGCTTCATAGAGATATTCATCACCATAACATAAGCTTAAGCAATACAACCCACAATTCAATCATTAAACCATCTTAATTCTTGACATAATCTATTTTAAATATTGGTTTTCCGTGAACAATAATATACCCGTGCATTTTTAGATTAACTGAGCTTTTTAAGACTCATGCGACAAACTGCTTTTGTTATAAAACTTTAAAGCTTACATTCACATTACAGTATGCCTAAATGGTAGGATAATTTAAATTTATTTCACTACTAAGTAACTATCAAAGGATTGGGTAAAAAAAGTACACTTTACAAAAAAAGCTCTGGATTTTTATTTTAAAACACTACTCAAAGCTGACTTGGGAATCCAAACTCTCCGACATATAATTGGAAAGTGTCATAAATAAGTGGGAGTTATATAGAATTAAGTTCCTGTGTCTTTTAGTAATATTAAGAATAAAGTCCAATTCAATTAATTTGAAGAAACTTTAACTGAAGTAAAATTTTACAGTTATTTTTGTTAATCTACTTGTGTTATCAGTTTACGCTGTAATTTCAATGATATGATATAATTCAAATGAACACAAGGCGTTGTGGAATATCATAAAAAATTGTCCCTCCGTGTATACTCCCCCCGCTTTGGTTGAGAACAATTCCTATGGGAATTACGTGAAATGCTATGATGTTAGGGTGTGCCGTAATAAATAAAAGACAGCTTTACAATAGATGCTTTTTGAACACCCTGCGATAAAAAATACTGACAGAATAATTAAATTACGGTGATTGAATTTTGGGTATTGGTAACGCTTGAGTAACAGATTGAAATTGAATCTTTGTACATAATACGATAAGATTGTTGGTACCTTACTGAGCGTTTTTAACAAAAATTCCTATTCAATATTTTTGATGAATCCTCATTTTTCACGCATGAAAATTTATTGTGTTTATAATTTTTTGGTATGCGATTAAATAAAATGTATCTAACAGCATATGTACATTAACTCCACATTTGCATATAAATAATCGAATTCTCACTTAGTTTAAAGTGTCACAATAGATTAATTTGCAAAGCATAGCCGTAGAGACATTCGTTAAATTTTACCTGTGTTTTACCTGCTTCTAATATTTTATATTATTATGTATTATGTAACTGTTATTAAAGTAAATTAACCGCTGATTTGTACTTTGAACTCCGTAGGAAGCTTGTAATAGTTATTAGGTTACAAAATGCATTGGCGTATAGTGAAATAAAATTAAATAAATTGAATACACCGCATCTGTAAAAAATGTACAATGAGTCAGATGGATTTATTATTGAAGAAGAAATATTATGTTAAATTTCACTATCAGTGTAACAGATTCAAAGTTGTATCAAACACTGGACCGTTGTAGTATTAATTGTTGAAAATGCTTTATGTGTAATTTAAAATCCACTAAATCACTCACATTATCACCATATTTTTATACGATTGTGTGTTGAGCTTGTCAAACAGGTGCAATAAAAGGTGTTGGATTGATTAAAGTTTTGATGAAATGATTTATACAGCCGATCTGAATCCGATTCAGATCAAAGAGAGTAATTTATAAGGTTTTACCAATTTAAAAGAATATTCAAGTATCAAATTAGTGAAAAATTTTATTTTTCTAGTCGCTTTACGCATAATTCAGTCTGAGACATTCGTAGTAACATTGCAGTTAAATCATGAAGTTTTTTTTATAAATCTTGCATACTACCTTTTTATAACGTGATATATTTATACACATTAAACATATCTCTGATTAAACAACAATGATAGATGTTGATTTTATTGTATTTTCTTCTTATTATGAGATATATTTTATTACAAACAAAGAAACATTTTTTTTGCTTTTGTGGACAGCAAGTCAAATCATCTGGGTAGCATTCAGTGGCGTGCGATCCATACAGTCTAAAAGTCAGTTAAAGCCCGTTAAACCCATCAAAAATGACTTTTTGACTGCAGCATACTTTCTTAAGCCAATGCATTAATCAATTGTAATTTTTAAAAATAATTACTAGGCTGTAAAGTATTTATATTTTATTTTTTAAATGTACTGATTATTTTTCTGCTTGTATGGGCACTTGTATTTCCTACTAAATTTTAAATCTTTAAAATCAATTCATGGGTTGAAATTTATTGGTCAAGAATGTGTTACCTATTAAAAAGTTAATACTTACAAATAATATATGAAATATTTAAATTGTAAACAGCTAAGTTGGTATATTATATTTAATTATCTTCACCTGGTTCTTTTATTTTACTTTTTATGTGTATCATTAGTATGATAATATACTTTTTTGACCTCTAATGCATTCAAATAAAATGAGAATGATAAAATAAACCTGACATATCATTAAATAATTCAATATATTTTATGTATTTTACTTAATAATTGTTTTACAACACACCTAACCGATTTTATTGATTTTTTGTGAAGACCGTTTCACAGGATATTTAATTGGCATAATAAGTACGTTGTTTCATTTATAGGGTATGATTGTTAAAAATTCTTGCCTAATACTAGTGATTCGTTGGTATAATTGGTAATGCACCGGCCATGTAAGCTTGGGGGTGTGGGTTTCGAATCCCACACAAATCACGATTATATTTTTCTAAGAGTTTCTTTATTTGAAAAAATGTACTTAATCATTATCACACCTAACCGAAACAAACAATAAAAAAAACACTACAATTTTTTTTATATGGTTTGTTTTGCTGTAACATCTAAAAAATATGCAACTGGTTTCACTCTAGTCAGTAGTTTTAAATTACATTAATACATAAAAGCGTACTCACATTCTAGCATTTGACGACATTGCATATGAGTCATATAAACTTTTTCTTGTTTTATATATATTTTCATAGATACATCATCAATACAACCAAATTAATAGAACAGCTTACATCACTTAAATAAACATTACAAATACTATTACAATATAAATTATAGCATCGGATGCATTTCAGGTCCCAAAATATATGCACTGAAAATGTATAAGCCACTCGGGAAACGATCTGTCAGATTGAATTGAAAAGAAAAACACGGACCGGAAACCGGCCGGCTGTCCGTCACTTCCGCTACTGACTCGGCGGGCCGCGGTCCTGGGCGGGCTCGGGGCGGGCTCCTCCCCCGCCAGAGCCTCCAATGGGGCGCGGGGGTGGAGCCAGCCGAGGGTTGCAGGATTGAGAGGATTGAGAGCGGCTCGGTGTTGCCGCTCGTGATGAATCGAATAATTTCAGCTTCTTAACTCGATGATTTTTGTTGTTCTTTGCGGTGATCTTGTTTTTTTTTATCGCAGGACCGCATCGGGAATTTTGAAATCGTGCGTTATTTGATATTTGATTTTATATTTTTTATCAACAGTATTATATGCAAATATCGAGATATGTCACAATTTAAAATGCATTCATTTCACACTTTTTTAATAGTATAGTTTATTACGCATTATATTTTTTGAGAAAAACATAATTATTACCTTGTCACTATTGGAAATTCAACTTTTCTTCTCCGTTACCTACAACATAGCTAAAAAAAAAACAAATTAAATTAAATTTCAAGATTCATTATTTAAATTAAATATGATAAGTTACAATACTTCTTAAAGCTATGTCTTACAATACGGTATATTTTGCCCCAGCTCCTGCGCGCACTTTCTGGGGCTTACAGCTTGGTGTCTTAGAGTTTCTTACGGGTGAAGTTTGTTGTAGGTGTAAGGAAAAATATGTGTTAAAAACCCTTTTATAGCATGAGTTGAAATAAATAAGATAAATATTAAAAAACTACATAACAAAGGAAACTAGAGTAGGGGGGGGGGTAGGGGTGGCGGGCGGGGTGGTTAACTTAGTGATTTTACTGAGTTTATATAATGCAAAGACATCCTAGTTATTACAAAGGAGCAGTAGCTGGCTTATTTGACTAACATCATATATTATATTTTGAGTTTAAATACTTCGGGGATAGAGATGGGGTACAACAATCATCCCAACATTTCTGGTCTTGGCTACTTGGCGCTCCTTCTTGTACAGAGTGCCCCGGGTGCCCTACAACATAAATATATGCGTACACACGATGTATCTATTATATAATATGCTAATAGGATATATATATATATATAAAATTCTAATTTACTATTAATATTAAATTTTTGAGTTATTTTATTTTTGTATTCTATGTATAAGTTATCAGAACTTTTTTAGTGTGACAAACTACTTGTTGTTAAAGTTTGTGATACATATTATAACATGGAAACACTGACATATTTTAACCATATCTTATTATTTAGTAATTTCGTCATGGAAGCGAGCTTTTTAAATCAAACTTTCGTGGTACTTTTTTTATCAGTCATTTAATTTAATTGATATGTGACGAAATGAAATATCACTCTCCACGTAACAAATTGGATATAACAAAGCTCAATAACCGCAAATGGAGATTTCCATATCACACAATGCGGGGTCTTCCTACCATTATGAATGTAATAAATATGTCGGAATGGTTTCATTTGGTATGCAGAGCACATCTGTCATGCAACACAGGGAGTGAATCTCCACTGTCAAACTATAAATATGTACAGCACTTACTTTATTATCCTTAGGTAAAAAAACTTTGCATTCTTGTATTTTGTATGTAATAATATAAAATACAAGAATGCACAGTTTAGATTATTCAGTTGTCAGTAGAATCGCAGCGTGTAACTGGCTATGTGGTTTTGCCTATGTAAATAACATAAAAGAGTATTTGCTGTCAATCATTTGGTTGTCAGTTGTATTGCAGCATGTGTAGGGAACTTAAGCAGTTCCCTAAAGTTATTTTATTTATTTCATAAACAATGTATGTGTGTGTATCTGCTGTTGGATGTAGGCCTATCCCCGCCACTCGTCTCTGTTATCGGCAATCCTTTGCCATGTAGCATCAATCACGAGATCTCATCAATGTATTAATATAAATAATTATACTATATTTCTTATAAGACACATTTAAAGAACCAATTTGAATAGCATAGTGGCTCTAAAATAACGAATGCGAGTAGTCTCTATATTTTTGTATATTTTCATATTTTTTTAAAAGTTTATTTTATAATATATACTATTTTTTGTTAATTAACAATTAAACGAAATTTTTTTATATATTAATCTATAATTTTTTATATTCAAAAAATATATATTTTGCATTAGATCAATGATTGAAATATTTTTATTAGTCTTTGTTCATAATTGTGGTACAGTAATATAAACTAATCATCTCTGTAATATAAAACAATAGATTTGTAAATATCCAAATATTATTTCAATAGATTAAACTTTTTAAATGTGGCTTTTATAAATTGGCTGAGGTAATCTCTTATTTTTAATCAATTTAAACAATTTTAGAAGAGTTTAAAAAATTTAATTAATACTTTGAAAAAATACGCCATAAGTGGTTTTCAAATTATGTCTCTTTATAAAAATAAAAATACCCACAATATTTCAATTTATACTTTATCATTATTTTGGCTGATATATAGAAGTGTTACAGCTTGTACCAAACCTTGTTTCATAACAGCAATTAAGGGTGTAAAAAGTCACCCCTAGTACACCGAGGGGAGTGTGCGCATTGTATAGCGGTGATAGGTCATTACACGTAGTAATGGTTTCTATTATATTATATTTGAATCGGGTTTATGGTTTCTATTACCATATCATTCTTTATATTTTTTCTCTTTTTTCAGATACTATTATATAATATAATATTCGAGCTTAAATTCATAATTACAAATATATTTAATACAGTAATCAGTAACACGTATGGTATGCAGTAAATATAAATTAAAATGCACTTTTTGCCGTTATTTTGGAATGAACTACATACAATTTATTTTTAAAAAAATGGTTAAATGTTTAATAAGTCAATATTTTTATGTAAAAATAATTTAACACGATCAAATGTTTAATGATTGCATTCATAAATTTAGGTTCACAGAGAAAACAGGATACTTATTTTTTATGATACCACGAGTTTGGGAGCCCCTCGTATTTTATATTTACACTTCACTGTATTATACTTTATTAGTAGGCACGCATATCGGTGTCTGCATAAATTCAGGCTGTGATTTAGTGACACCCCCAGCGAGTGCATGGTGCATCTGTTAAAAGTAGCTGTCCGCGACCCCTCTAATATTATAGTTCCAGTACACTTGCCTAAGTCGACTCCCTAATTAACTTTTCCCTACTGATAGAACAAATCTTGACTGAGAGCTTTACTGTAAAGTTACCTACTCACGCTGCGACACCTCCTAATCACAGATCGGTTGTTGCTTAGATTGTAGCATGTTTAGGCCGCATCAGTAAAGAAATGCTGCAATGTTGACCTTTGTGATTTGAACCCGATTTTTTTAAGTAAATAAAAATTTGGGCAGCGCTGGCTGCACCGCATGGACATCCGAGGGATAGAAAAAAGGGTATTGTTGGGTGATTTTAAAGGGCAGGGATAGACCAAATATAAAAGGCAAAATGCTGTAACGACGGATTGGTACACTTAGGGCGGCACACACACTGCGACGCAACTGACAACCGAATGGTAAATGGCTAAGAGCGTCTCTTTATTTTTGGTGTTTTAAATTTCGTGACTCAACTGACAGCCTTCAAAAAACCCGCAGCAAAAAAACTTCACCTCGCAATTTTTCGTAGTTTTTTCCTTATTAATATACGGCGTGTGTTGTCGCCATCAAGACGTCATGACCCTGAAATTGGTAATATTAGACAAGAAGCTCCATGTGATCTTTCGGAATTTTTCGTAGTTTTTTCCTCCTCGTTCATATGGGCTAATTTTTAACGCCGTAATTTATGCAACTTTGCCGAATCGGCGATAAATATTGCATAATACTATGTCATGGCGTGTGTTGTCGACATGACCCTGAAATTGGTAATATTGGACAAGAAGCTCCATGTGATCTTTCGGAATCTAAAATCCACCGTACGTTATAGAGACCATCACGGCGATTGTTCTTTAAAATATTAGGCAACTGGCAGGAAAAATCTTTAATAAATAAATGTCAGTGCCAAAAGCAAGTACATACGAGTAACAATAAATATGAAAAATTGTTTAATTCAATTTAATTTAACAAGCGTGGCGTCCTTGTTCTCGATTTGCGAATAAACGTTTTATTCAACGGTTGTCAAAATATCAAATACTTAAGAAGTCCGTATTCATTACTTATCTACTCTGTTGCGAATACAATTCTATATAGTATATTATGTACCATATGTGACATATGCGAATAAAATTCTATATAGTATATTATGTACCATATGGTATAAATTATAGGTCAGTACATTGAAAGTACATAAAATAAATAAAAAGCACATGTGCACTGTATGAACGGTTTTAATTAAGGGCTGCGGCAAATCGAATCGTGAAGTATTCGCACATTTTGCGTGCGACAAGTGCCTCATTCACACTAGAGGGTCGTAGACAATGCGACATGCTGTGGCCAATTGAAATATGAATGCGACATTGGTTCTGGTTACGCCACTGGCCTCTGACTCTAATCACCCTCTGCTAAAACGTTTGCCATTTTAAATAGTAAAAGTAGGTAATTTTTGGATGGTTGAGTAAATATTTCGTAAAAAAAATTACATTTTAAAAATATTTTTTTATCAGAGTTGAGTAAAAATCATTAGAAACTTCTTAAAAATTATATCGACACGTGTGTGCCAATGTGGCACAATCGAGCTGTAATAACGACGCCTGACCCACAAATTAAAAAACTTACGAGTTTATAAAACAGATCTTCGAAACAGCGTTGAAAAATATCGAATAGCTAATCAAGCGTAATTTTTTACTATGCATAAATTTCACTAAAACGACTATAACAGCTGATTTAGCTTTTAAATGGTTTTTGGTAAAATATATTGAAAAATCTGTGTCCGTGCGTTTTTTAGAGTTCAAAATCCACCGTGCGTTGTTATGTCAAACACGAAGATAATTAATATAAACTGTTAGGTAACTGGCAAGTAAAAAAATATATAAAAGGGGTAACAATAAATGTAAATATCGTTTTAATTATTTAAATTCTATAGTTTTTTTTATAACATTTATTTAAAAATTTATCTGTTGATTCAATATATTCAGAAGACTGTACAGTCTGTGACAATTTTGTTATCATTGGTTTATTTCATACTTTTAAATACTTCAAAATTATCATTTACAGTATCTTATAACGTATAATATTGGTCGGTAGTATTGCACACTTATTATACAAAATTACACACTTATAAATATTTCGGCTGTTTCATTTTCTAAGGTTGTATCCAGAGGTTTCAGGTGAACTGGCAAAGATTCATTTTCATGCTTTAGTTATTACCAAATAGCTTGTCCCTCTTTATTTTAATTTTTTTATTGTGCTTAAATCGTCTTCCTAAAATCACGTAAGTATTAGTTTATTTCATGTTATATTAAAAAACCTTATATAGTTTATAATAAACAAAATATTCTTACTTTTGTAAATCTAAATATTTTTTACTTTTTCTATAATTTACTTTTTTTGTTAATTGAAGATCAGAATTCACTGAAGTTTTAAGCATGGTTTGTGATCTGTAACAAAAATATTATCATGTTTGCGCAAAACAACCATATTTTAGATAACTATGAATTTCGTTGCCAACTAAATGTACACAAAAGAGAAAAAAATAATATTACAATCATTCGAAAGACTGACACGACATAAAAAATGGTTTCAAAATACCATATCGCATTATCGAAAAAATATTTTTATAAATATTAAAATACAAGAATATTATCTAACTTTTCCTGTTAAATTTTATGAACATAATCTTTTATTTTTTGACAATACAATGTATTAGTTTTCTTTAACAAATTCTATCTAAGACCTATTAGTATTAATATATTTAGTCTTCTCGTATTTTATATTAAAAAAACAAATATATTTTAATTTTAAAACTGTTTGAATATATATAAATACAATTAAATTGTTCATTTTTATTCATGTTTATCAAAAATATTAATGACGTTATTAATATACACACAAAAATAAGTACAATATCACTAAGAATGAGAAATGATTAAATATGTACTCGTAAATAATGTTTACAATTTGTTCTTTAGAATAACATTATGTTGATTTATGGAAGCACTACAGACTGGATTTTTTAAATATAAAAGTTACGAAGCTTTGACAAAACCATTCAGTTATCAGATGTGTCACAGCGTGTGTAGCTAGCTGGCTGTAATCTGCCTCCGCTCGCTGCGACACAACCGACAACCAAGCGGTAGTTAGTCAATAGCGTCTTCTTATTGTTGGTTTTTATGTAGTTTTACTCAAGTTAACAATTCAAAAATTAGAAATAGAAATCCAATGAACGCGATAGTGGGCAATAGGGATAGTTACTTGGGTTGGAGAGCCAGCTTCGCGAGATCATAGATGGGGGCTTCGAACGTCAAGTACACTACGGCCGCAATGGTGTAAGCCAAAACCATATCGCTCAGTGTATCTGAAAACTAAACGGATAACATACGCATTGAGGCTTTTAAAACGTAAGTATTAAATTTAACGGTACAGGGCTTAGTAGCATGCAGATTTTTAAAAATTCAGTTTAAGATAACGTAAACATGGAGTATATTGACATTTTTTAAGATAAGTAAAAAACAAAAAGTATACCGTAACATCTTCGGTGTTTTTTACTATATTTTAAACAAGGAAAATATAAAATAAAAATATTTTTAAATTTTTACTAGAATACTTAAATATTCATTATAAATTATTGTGTTGAGAAATACCTCACATGATTGGCTTAAAGAATGGCAGGGATTAATAAACTTTAACACGAATTATAAAAAAAATTAACGATGAATTTGAATAATAAATAAACCGATTTTTTTATGGTCTCTGTTTTCCTGTTATGTTCATAACAAAATAAATTCAAGACCGTCTTGAAAAACCACAGCCATCTACCAAAACTGCTTTTTCGAACTAAACGATTTAAAAATAATGCTATACTATTATTAATCATTTTGTAATTATTGAATAAGATTAGGAAAGTTTGATATTAGGAATTGATTTTTAAAATGTTCGGTTTATTTACAAACTAGTTAGGCAAACAGTCCAGGTTTTAGAAGAACCACACGAATTGAATTAATTTTATAACATCAAATAAATACTGTACTATTCTTGAACTTGTCACATAATTGGGCTGCTTGTACGCGCCAACATCAGCCAACTGAAATACATAGTGGATCAGATATGCCGCATACGACAACTTGGACAGAGGCACCAACCCATTCCAGGTGAAGAAACTGGCTGAAACAGAAAATAGTCAATCAATTCGTTAAATTTCAGGTAGTTTAATTTTCAATTATGTTACTTACGTTAGTGGAAAACGATTAAGCTGGCTGCACACGCCACAATGCAACCGACAACCAAATGGTAATTAGTCAGTTTTTTTGTTAAACTGAGCCTTACTTACAACCAAAACTAACTGCCCAATATATATAAATATATATATATATACTATATATAAATATATATATTATATACATATATATGTGTGTATATGCATATGTATGTGCGTGTGTAAGAAATAATATATTCGTAGTATGTAGTAACTATAGATCACATAAAAGTGCTACATTTGTGAAGAGACTATTTCTATTAATTCTTTATTTGCTACATTATTATACTACATTTTCCACTTAAAACCTTTTTTAGAATAAAGCTTCAAAATTATTTAATAAAATAGCAGCATACAAATGTTTTTATTTAATTAAAATACCAAAAACATGTTATCTAGCACAATAACGCATTTGTGATTGAATCCACGCTAAATCCACGAAACTCAAACTGGTGAGGATGAATATCCGAAATACAGACGAAAGCCAGAAGATGGAGGATTCACCACCACCATTAAATTTAAAAAAAGGTTAATATTGACATAGATAACAGATGGATTGTTCCAAACAGTACAATACTGTCAAAAAAATTTCAAGCATATATAAATGTGGAATATTGCAACTCCGCGAAATCCATTAAAAACACAAATATGTTAACAAAGGCAGTGACATGGCAGTGTTCGAGCTTTCAAATCGAAACAAAACAAAAATCTTCATGTTATCTCACTATATTGTTTATCCGCTAGCATAAAGAATAAAGCAAGATAAAAAAGTCAATAAATAAACAAAATTTCCTTTTATTTTTCGAAAAAAAAAAAGTATTTTATTTCTTTATTTAGCGTAGCAGCACGCGCCGGATATCTGCTAGTCACAAATAAATTTATAAAACTTATTCCGAATTAAGTTTATATATTTTTGCTATAGTAAAAATTAGCTCTGATATTTCGAAGAGTTGCACTCGTTCAATGATATCGAACAAACAAATTACGGGACGTGAGGGGTTTTATTAATAAACAACCATAATCCTCAATGAGTATGATTTTTTGAAAAAGTGACTATATTTTCGACCATCTCATTTGCAATCTAACGTTGCATTTTGGGCACGTCTTTCAAAGTTAGACAGCTCAATACGATCGTATTTTTTTTAAATTGTTTCAATATGACCGAGAAGCCTTTGAGCCTCTACTGAAAGGTAATAGCGCACATTTTTGACATAAGCAATGAAATGATGTGATATAAACTTTAACACAGAATTATTTATCATACTTACGAGGTGTCCCCAAGGTGCCAGAGATGACTGACACGCATATTGCTAGCCCCATTATAGGCCTATGAAGCCCATTGAACACTGCAGAACTTAATGGATTGATATCTTGCATATACACCGCATTGGAGTAAAATGCACAAAGGGTTAGCACTGTCGCGACTGTTGCGGTAATCCGTGATATTTTCTAAAACAAGAACAAACGTCAAACAAATGCATTTTGATAGTGCTCTTCAGTGAGGGAGAAACAATGCAGTTCTCACTGAAGAGAAGCGCTCGGCTTGCATCCGATGAAAGATGATGTACCCGGTGATCATGCCCAGCAAGTACGGAGTGGCTCTTGTGTGGGCCTTCACATACACTGCGTTCAAATAATCATTATCTCGCGCAGTTGTCCTATAACTAAAAAATATAATTATTATATATTATGTTTAACAAAAACAATATCAAACATAGTTGTAATTATTAAGAAGCACTCACTTTTCCCTAAACATATCTATAACGTTCCCTTTCGTGTTGTAAGAGATCACAGCCGGCACCGCCATGGAAAGCGCCACCCCCGCCGCCACCAGCCACCCCGCCACCCTCGAGCTGAGCCTCCGCAGCACAGAATACACCAGCAGTGCTACCACAAACATCTGGAAGTCGCATGGAACCGACCACGTGTGAAACAGGCACTGCAATATACAGAAACTTTCATTCATCAGATGCTATCAAGATGATTAAAATAATCGAATACGAATTGAATTCTGCTCGTACTCTTTTATCAAGTCGTATGTAGTTGTTTAGCATGAGTAAGTGGGTCCACCAGTTGACTCTGCAAAAGTTCGAGTCTCTTTCTATCACATATCGCCACATGGGACCGTCTCCGTAATATGGCAGCAAGAAGGCCGTCAAACCCACGACGAGAACATGCACTGGCGCCAGTCTGAATACAACAAAAATACAATAAACTCAAGTATCGAAAACCGCACAGTTCCCGCTGCTCGACGCCGACCGAACTCACCTGAAGTACCTCATGATGACCAGTCGAGAGAAGTCTAAGCTCTTCCCTCGATACCTGGACAGGAGGTTGAACGAAGTCAAAATGCCTGACAAGGTGATGAATATATCGACCACCAAATCACCCCGTACAAACATTTTTCCGAGAAGCGTGTCGGTGCCCTATCGATAAAAATAACCAAGGGTCAAACGACAACAATTTTCAACCGTGGTGAGAGCTCTATCGATATTTAGAAGCTTGGACACAATCTGTAAAATACAGTGTAGAATGTAACAGTAAATGGAAGTTCATTTTATATTTATATGATACAAGTAGTATAAAATATATAGCATGTAGTACCTCCTCGAACCATATAGGGTTGTACAGAGCTGAGTAGATATAAGATCCCACGCGGTGAAACATGATGAGAAAAATGGAGGAAATCACTCGTAGGCCGTTCATGCTTTTCAGGCGGGGGGTTCCCTCGGCCTGCATCAGCCGGGGAGCCTGATGCAGCAGTGACAGACACAACAGCACTTGTCCTGAAAATAATTAACGAGTGATTTATATAATCAAATAATAATCGGTTTTGTTAAATCATAGATTCTCGAAATGGTATACATTGATTTCTAGAGGTTGATTCTAACCTGAAAGTAAAAAAATGAGTGCATGAGATGAAAAGTGCATGAGATGTAAATGAGGGTGGATCTCGGATCAATACTGAAATGTAGGCTTCTGGCATTCCGTAAATGTCACAATTATTGCACCAAATTTCATAGATAACTTGACTTCAGAATTTGCTTATTATTTATTGATTAGTAACATTTCATATAAATGTATAAACAGGTACCTATTTGGTTTTCAATCGTAGTTAAATGAATGAAAAATATTTTTTTTATTTTGAAATCGTCTCTATTTCATCTCTACAGTGCACCCTATAAAATTAAAAAGGTTTTTGCTAGCTACGAGTATAAAGATCAATATAAGAAAGGCATAGGGTGTGCAAAAATCATAAAAGTACTGCACGTAATATACAATCTACTATAATATTAGCCATTGTGTGTGTGTGTGTGTATGTTTCATTTTTTGCTTCTCTATAGAATATCTTAAAATATACAGCGCTGATTTTTTGCACTTAAGTTTAGTAAGTTTTTCCGCAGTTATGTGCCGAATTTCAAGACAATAGGATAATATTTTCATTCATAAACTAATGAAATAAAGCTATCAAATATGCTTTATGTACGAATTATATGATTCTGTTGTTTACAGCGAGAATTTCAAATTTAGAATTTTTACAAAAAAACAAAATATGATGCTTCTAAGAAATTTCCAGTTTATGTCAGCTTGACACAAGTACCAATTTTATTTTTTAGTTGCGTTAGAAATTATTAATCACATCATTAATAACTTAAAATGCCTCCTAAAAAAAACCACCGTTTAAGCACAGCAAACGTAATTAAAAAAGAATAGCACAATTGAACGTGATAAAGACTGCATCTAATAAAGAACAGTGCAGTGAAAGTGATTCGTTGTTTGTGACACGAAATGTGATATTTCCTAGAATGGCTTTGCTTTAGAAATTAATACCCGGTTATTCCAAATATATGTGTACAAAATGAAATAAAATATTCATCTAATTGTCAGCCAAACATATGTTCAAACACTATTGCATCGTTCATCGAATACGTCATTTTATGACGGGCTACATTTCTAGTTTTAAATAATAGGGACCTCAGTTTTAATTTTAATTTAACAAATTAATAAGTGATTTTATGAAAGAATGCGTAATAAATTGTGAAAATACATTTACATTAGCAGTCCTCGTTTTGAAAACAACTCGCATACTGACTAGTATGGCTTAAAGTAAAAAAATTGACTAACTTTTATTGATTAATTTTATATAACATACCATATTTTGTCATAACAACAATCAAAATACAAAAACAAACACATTGAAAGTTGAGGCAATCAAATTTTCGATCAATAAAATGCGGTGAACGTTTGAACAATTTGGATTCACTTTTTTGAAATTTTTTTTTTTTTTTTTCGAGCAAGCAGATTTATAAATTAATTTAATTGTATTAATGACATGATTTTTAATCATCATTAATCGATTGAGGCCATAACTTCAAATTACGTCACAAAGCCTTACCCGGCTGAGTTTTGCGCGCGATGAGGAGCCAGTGATAGGTCGAGGCCGCCAGGGAAACCAGCAACACCGCCGCCAGGAAGCAGCTGGAACAAGCGAAGCAGCATGAGTATATCATGGCTGGAATTTTTTAAATGTTTATTCCTCGAAGAAAGACAGCAAAGTTTATACAACCAAAACGAACTATCTTAAACCAAACCACTTGCAATAGTGTGTAGCAGTTCGGCTTATTGCGGTCGAGTCTGGTTTGATACATCTCCGGAATTCAGAAATCATTTCATGTTATGTTTAAAACATAAAATATTATATACAGGTCAAACATGTTGAATGAATGAAGCCTCAGCTGGCTACACACGCAGCGTCACAGCTTACAACCGATTGGTAATTAGCCAGTAACGTTACTTTATTTTGTGTTCTAGCAAAATACCATCATCATTATTTCGATATAAATAAAATACAATATATTCAAATTGAACGTGTTTGCCATACAATCCCACGAGCAAACGATGTCTTTCGGCTGCAGTTTTCATAGCAAAAAAGTGACTCCCGCATATATTCGCCATATTTCAAAATTGTCCATGATTGAAAAAAGGCGCACAAGCAAATCGAACTGAGGAATAGAGCTGATTGGAGGGGTAGGTTGAGGTAAGGTTAGGCTCACAGCGAGGCGACAGCGGAGGGCGGCAGGAGGGCGGGGCGCGCTGGCGTGCAAGAGTGCGCGTGCACGGAGCCGCGCAGGTGGCGAGCCAGCAAGGCGCCCAGCTCGGCGCCGGAGCACGCGGCGGGCCCGCACACGCCCCAGGTGACCTCGTGGCGCCTCCACTGGAAGACGTGCTGAGAGGCGAGGGTCGAGGGGACCAGGCCCACGCGGAGCAGGCAGTAGCGGCGCGGCAGGCCCCCCGCGGCGCTCCCCGAGCACTGGTCGAAGTGCCCCAGCTGGAACGTCGCCCCGCTCAGGACCCCCGCGGACGACCTGGCCGAGGCGTCCCACACTGCAAACACACGAGTCCAGCACCTGACAACTCTGACAACATCCAGAATCGAGCACAGACACCCTAATGCCGAGTAAAATACATCGACTAAAAGTAATGGAGAGAGTTAAAGGATTTAGGTATTAGGGCAGCTGGTTGAATGACAACTGGGATCGTGACCAGGATATTCAAGTGAGGGTAGAGACAGACTTACAATATATAAACCTGAAATCTCGATGAAGATTCACCAATTGTTATATCGTCTCAGTTCACCTTTATGGAGTCGAAGTTTGGACACTAAAGACAGCTACTATGCGAAGAATCGATGCTGCATAAAAGAATCCTTAATTAAGTTACCGTGAGTTTACCGCGACACAAACGAAAAAGTCTTGCACAGAATGCGCATAGAATGTGTACTCTTGACTTTTGGCAACATTTTTTGCAACAATAAGTATGGCATCCTCCAGGTGACTGTCCAGGAAATGGGGCATTGGAAGAAGGAAGTTCCGTGGAAGCGGAGTTAGCGCTAGTGGCTAGAGATCGGAAATGCAGCCGGATTGGAGAGAGTTAGTTCAATGAAAAAACGCGACATAACGCTTCGAATAAAAATCGGTTGCAAAAAACTAGGAACACACTGTATAAGTTATTTAATAAATTCGCACTTCATAAAACCTTCAGATGATAATTGATTTGATTTGATGAATCAAATGACTAGAATTTTTTTTATATAAAAATTAAAATTCAAAATAAATTATATAGAACAAAACTGATTAATCATAAGTTTCACAAATAATTTTAGTTCATCTAAATTAATTGTCAATATGATCGATTTTCTTAAAAGTATCATATCGATTAAATAGCTCAATTTCTTTATAGCTATTGTCACAAACAAAAAAAACAGAACCAAAATTTGGTTATTTCACATACTCAATACGCAAACTTTACTAAAACCAAATTTATTCATATTTTATAAAACTGCTTCAAATGTAATCATAATGAATGACTTAGTAAAATAACTCACTCTCAAGTGCCCACGGGGTGTGGTTGCGTAAATTCATCAAATACACTTGAATCTGCTCGGAGCACTGTGCACTTACATTGGACTCTTTGTAGTCTGCGAAAATGTCAGACAAGTCCCTTACTCTCTGAAAAGCATCTTCACCGTGTACACTGTACAGATTGAAAATAGTAAATACACTAACTACACCAAAAATGTTTATCGAGACTAACATTTTGCTCTAGAAAATAAGCCACGACACTCGATTAAAGAATTCACTAATATTTTTAAAAACACACTAATCGACGACCACGCGCACCGAATGCAAACATGCAAATATTTAAGCCATCAGTTGAATTTTAAATTATATATATATATATATATATGTGTGTGTGTGTGTGTGTGGAAATAAATCCTGCATGATAATACATTCAGACCGTTTTTAAGACATCTTAAAAACATGACCTTAGTGTCCACACAACTAGTATTTATCACGAAACAACCTTGCGGAACCTCTATTTTAATATTTTAAATAAATATACTTGAGTGATTTTTCCGCATATTAAGTTTTAGTGGTGACCGGTCTCGCCAACCTTTGACGTTGGCATTATCATACAGAGTGAGATTTTATATATTAATAAGCAGCCAGGTAATCAATTGTTAGAGGGAGTGATTGTTAGAAAGAGAGAGAATGGTTGTCAGGTGGTGAAGGGGTAATGTGAGACCTAACAATTGGAGGATTGTATATTTTTAAAATTTTCAATTATATCATTCTCTCTCTTACAATTATATAAATTTTATAAAGATTCAAGCACTTCATAGTTTCCTCTGTATCAGAGCAGGTGGGCGATCCCAGGCCTTCGAACTGCTTAGGCCGTCCAAACTTGTTCGGGTAATTCCCATGAGCAAGCTGTCGTACGCAGCGTACTTGATCTACTGTGAGCTACAAATTATCGATAAATTTTTTTATAAGAAGTCAAAAACGTTTTTCCTGGCGCTATTTCTTCATTCCAAACCCTCGCAATAGCTTTGTGAATAAATGACAAGATGTGCGAATATTCAATAAGTACAGTTAATCGCGATCTACAAAGCGTTTACCCACTGAATGTTTTAAAAAAAGGATCTCAATAAAGCTATGAAAAAAAAAATATATTTTTTTTTATTTTTATTTTAGGCGATTTATTTCTCAAAATACTAAATCTACTCAATCAAAATACAAAATCTCACTTGACCCAGCGAAGCTCCAACTCCTTTAACCCATCTGAAAAGCACGTTTTCTCGAGGTCTGCAGAGTTGGCCTCCGTGGCGGCGATGACTTCTTCATTCGACTTGAAGTTCTGCCCGGCGAGTTACTTCTTCAAGTTTGGAAACAAAAAAATAATCGCACGGGGCCAAATCTGGAGAATACGGTGGATGGGGGAGCAGTTCGTTGTGCAATTCGACTAATTTGGCCGTGGCGACGGCGGAGGTGTGAGCCGGTGGGCTGTCATGGTGGAAGAGCACTTTTTTCTTCGCCAAATGGGGCCGTTTTTTCTGCAATTCGGCGTCGAGTCGGCCCAACAATTCGGCATAGTAGAGCCCTGTGACCGTTTTGCCCTTCTCCAGGCAGCCAATGTAGATCACATCTTGTGAATCCCAGAAAACGGTGGCCATCACCTTTCCGGCCGATAGGACAGTCTTCGCCTTCTTCGGAGCACGTTCGCCGGGTGAAGTCCACTGTTTCGACTGTTCCTTGGTCTTTGGTATGTACCAGTGAATCCATGTTTTGTCGACGGTCACGAAGCGAAGCAGAAACTCCTTCGGATTGGGCTTAAAAATTTCATGCAGGATATGACCCACGCGGTCTTTTGAGATGCCTACTGTTTCAACTATCTCGCGCACCTTCAATCAGCGGTCTGCCAATACGAGATCGTGGATTGTTGTCACGTTATCCTCCGTGGTAGTCATGTTCGGGGCACCTGGGCGTGACTCATCGAAAACCATCGAGCGACCACATTAAAACTCGTTAAACCCATTTTTGACGTTCGCCATCGAAGGAGAAGAGTCACCGTACACAGCATCCTAGCGCTCTTTGATTATGCTGCGCGATTTCCCTTTCAAAAACAAGAATCGAATCTCCCACCGATATTGCTTTCTTTCCATTTTTCTTAAATACGCGTACACGTTCGCTTCCACACGCGGTCAAAACAAAACTACGAGCCCGATTCGGCTGAAGCCGTCAGACAGTAGCCGTCTACGAAAATTAATTACACGATAGTAAATATCTTTTGCGATACAATTACCATCGGGCGGTGAGGCTAAGTACTTATCGGACCGTCCTCGTATATATAATATTAGTGAAATTTATGCATATCAAATTTTTTTGCTATGCATAAATTTCACCAAAACGACTATAACAGTTGTTTTAGTATATTTAAAAATCTGTGTCCGTGCGTATTTTGGAGTTCAAAATCCACCGTGCGTGGTTATGTCAAACACGAGGATAATTAATTTAAACTGTTAGGTAACTGGCAAGTAAAAAAAAAAGGGGGTAACAATAAATTTAAATATCGAAAGTGTTTTAATTATTTAAATTCCATGGTTTTTCTTTTAACATTTATTTTAAATTTTATCTGTTGATTCAATATATTCAGAAGATTGTACAGTCTGTGACAATTTTGCTATCATTGGTTTATTTCATACTTTTAAATACTTCAAAATTATCATTTACAGTATCTTATATCTTATACTATTGGTCGGTAATATTGCACACTTATTATACAAAATTACACTCTTATATATATTACGGCTGTTTCATTTTCTAAGGTTGTATCCAGAGGTTTCAGGTGAACTGGCAAAGATTCATTTTCATGCTTTAGTTATTTCCAAATAGCTTATCCCTCTTTATTTTAATTTTATTTATTGTGCTTAAGTCATCTTCCTAAAATCACGTTAGTATAAGATATTCATGTAACATTAAAATATATTTCATGTAACATTAAATAACCTAATATTTTTTATAATTAACTAAATATTATCTGTATTTTCTTACTTTTGTAAATCTAAACATTTTTCACTTTTTTCATTATACAGTAGATCAGAATTCACTGAAGTTTTAAGCATTGTTTGTGATCTGTAACAAAAATATTATGACGTTTGAAAAAAACAACCATATTTTAGATAAATATGAATTTCGTTGCCAACTATATGTACACAAAAGGGAAAAAAGTAATATTACAATCATTCGAAAGACTGATTCGACATGATTTTTTATTTTTATTTTTAAAAAAATAATAGAATCAATCAATTTTCAAAATACTATATCGCACTATCGAAAATTGATTAAAATAAATTATATATCTAATTAAAATAGATGAACGTAATGTAAAATTTAAATTTTTCTCCTTTTAAATTTTATGAACATAATCTTTTATTTTTTGACAATGCAATGTAATGGTTTTCTTTAACAAATTTTATCTTCGACCTATAAGTATTAATAGTCTTTTCGTATTTTATATTAAAAACCAAATGTTTATTTAATTTTAAAACTGTTTGAATATATGAATTCAATGAAATTATTCATTTTTATTAATGTTTATCAAAAATATTAATGAAGTTAATCACACTTTAAGCGGGTATCCAAATTGACTAAACTGATGTGCGAAGCGGTCAAACTTCGCGTAAAATTGCACGTGTGTAATCTAGTCTATACACTATTTGATTTGCATGTAGTCAAATAAATCATTTCCTATAAAAAGTTGAACCACTTCATACACACATTGCAGATTACTTGGCATCACAACAACACCATTGGCTACTAGCCATTCAGTTATCAGATGTGTCACAGCGTGTGTAGCTAGCTGGCTGTAATCTGCCTCCGCTCGCTGCGACACAACCGACAACCAAGCGGTAGTTAGTCAATAGCGTCTTCTTATTGTTGGTTTTTATGTAGTTTTACTCAAGTTAACAATGCACAAATAGAAATCCAATGAACGCGATAATGGGCAATAGGGATAGTTACTTGGGTTGGAGAGCCAGCTTCGCGAGATCATAGATGGGGGCTTCGAACGTCAAGTACACTACGGCCGCAATGGTGTAAGCCAAAACCATATCGCTCAGTATATCTGAAAACTAAACGGATAACATACGCATTAAGGCTTTTAAAACGTAAGTATTAAATTTAACGGTTCAAAGCTTAAAAACAAGCAAATTTTTTAAAATTCAGTGTGAGTTAACGTAAACATGGATTAAATTGATATTTTTTAAGATAAGTAATAAATGAAAAATATACCTTTATATCTCCTGTGTTTTGATATATTTTAAACAAGGAAAATATAAAATAAAAAATATTTTTCGATTTGTACTAGAATACCAGTGAATTATTGTGTTGAGAAATACCTCACATGATTGGCATAAAGAACGGCAGGGATAAATAAACATTAATACGAATTATAAAAAAATTAACGATCAATTTTAGTAATAAATAAACCGATATTTGATTTTAAGGTCTCTGTTTTCCTGTTATGTTAATAACAAAATAAATTCAAGGTCTTTAAAAGCCACAGCCAGCTACCAAAACTGCTTTCTCGAATTAAACGACATATTGTGACATGATTTAAAAATAATGCTGCACTATTATTAATCATTTTGTAATTATTGAAAAACATAAGGAAAATTTGCAAATTAGGAATTAATTTTCAGAATGTTCGTTTTATTAAAAAGACTAGTGAGGCCAACAGTCCAGGTGTAGGAAGAACCACAGGAATTGAATTGATTTTATATCATCAAATGTATACTGTACTATTTTTGAATGTGTCAAATGATTGGGCTGCTTGTACGCGCCAACATCAGCCAACTGCAATACAAAGTGGATCAGATATGCCGCATACGACAACTTGGACAGGGGCACCCACCCACTCCAGGTGAAGACACTGACTGAAACAGAAAATAGTCAATCAATTCGTCAAATTTCAGGTTGGCAGGAAAACGATAAAGCTGGCTGCACACGCCACAGTGCGACCGACAACCGAATGGTAATAAGTCAGTTTTTTAGCTGAACTGAGCTTAACTTACAACTGAAAACTAACAAACTAACTTACTGTGTGTGTGTATATGCATATGTATGTGCGTGTGTAAGAAATAATATATGCTGTAGTAACTATAGATCACATAAGAGAGCTACATTAAAGAAGGGGCTTTTTCTATTAATTCTTTATTTGCTACATACTTATCCTACATTTTCCACTTAAAACCTTTTTTAGAATTGAGCTTCAAAATTATATAATAAAATAGCAGCATACACATGTTTTTATTTTTTTAAATACCAAAAACAAGTTATCTTTCACGATAACGCATTTGTGATTGAATCCACTCTAATTTAAATGTCAATTTTGTTATAATATAAATAAATATTCGAAGCCATGAATTAACGATCAATTTCAAATATACTCATGAGATTTTTTGTAATAATTTGAATCTAGCAGCAGTCCAAATATATTCTATTGTAAATACAGTATAATTTTTACACAAAAATATTTTTAGATGAATTCCGAATTTCTAAAAAGCTTATCATAAATAAATTTATAAAACTTATTCTCAATAACACACGATACAGCCACGCCTTCATCAGGCACACGGTCTTGTTTATATATTTTTTTTGTAGTATAGATTAGCTCTATTATTTCGAAGAGTTGCACTCGTTCAATGAACTCGAACAAACAAACTACGGGACGTGAGGAGTTTTATTAATCCACAACCATAATCCTCAAGTCAGTATAATTTTTTCGACCATCTCATTTGCAATCTAACGTTGCATTTTGGGCACGTCTTTCAAAGTAAGACAGCTCAGTACGATCGGTTTTTTTTTATTGATTCATAATGACCGAGAAGCCTTTGACCCTCTACTTGAAGGTTATAGAGCACATGTTTGACATGAGCAATGAAATGATTATTATTATGGAAAATTATTTTTAACGTTATCATACTTACGAGGTGTCCCCAAGGTGCCAGAGATGATTGACACGCATATTGCTAGCCCCATTATAGGCCTATGAAGCCCATTGAACACTGCAGAACTAAAAGAATTGATATCTTGCATATACACCGCATTGGAGTATAATGCACAAAGGATTAGCACTATCGAGACTGTTGCGGTAATCCCTGATATTTTCTAAAACAAGAACAAACGTCAAACAAATGCATTTTGCTAGTGCGCTTCAGTGAGGGAGAATCAATGCAGTTCTCACTGAAGAGAGGCGCTCGGCTTGCATCCGATGAAAGATGATGTACCCGGTGATCATGCCCAGCAAGTACGGAGTGGCTCTTGTGTGGGCCTTCAGATACACTGTATTCACATAATCATTATCTCGCGCAGTTCTCATATAACTGAAAAATATATATATATATCATATGTATAACAACAACAATATCAAACATAGTTGTAAATATTAAGAAGAAAAAGAAGCACTCACTTTTCCCTAAACATATCTATAACGTTCCCTTTCGTGTTGTACGAGATCACAGCCGGCACCGCCATGGAAAGCGCCACCCCCGCCGCCACCAGCCACCCCGCCACCCTCGAGCTGAGCCTCCGCAGCACAGAATACACCAGCAGTGCTACCACAAACATCTGGAAGTCGCATGGAACCGACCACGTGTGTAACAGGCACTGCAATATGCAACAACTATCATTCATCAGATGCTAGCTAGATGATCAAAATAATCGAATGCGAATTGAATTCTGCTCGTACATGTTTATCAAGTCTTATGAGGTTGCTTAGCATGAGTACGTTGGTCCACCAGTTGACTCTGCAAAAGTTCGAGTTTCTTTCTATCACATCACGCCACATGGGACCGTCTCCGCAATATGGCAGCAAGATGGCCGTCAAACCCACGACGAGAACATGCACTGGCGCCAGTCTGAATACAACAAAAAATACAATAAACTCATGTATCGAAAACCGCACAGTTCCCGCTGCTCGACGCCGACCGAACTCACCTGAAGTACCTCATGATGACCAGTCGAGAGAAGTCCAAGCTCTTCCCTCGATACCTGGACAGGAGGTTGAACGAAGTCAAAATGCCTGACAAGGTGATGAATACATCGACTGCCAAATCACCCCGCATGAACATTTTTCCGAGAAGCGTGTCGGTGCCCTATCGATAAAAATAACCAAGGGTCAAACGATAACAATTTTTAGCCGTGGTAAGAGCTCTTTCGCTGTTTAGAGGCTTCGACATACTCTGTAAAATACAGTGTAGAATGTCACAGTAAATGGAATTTCATTTTATATTTATATGATACAAGTAGTATAAAATATATAGCATATAGTACCTCCTCGAACCATATAGGGTTGTGCAGAGCCGAGATCTTATAAGATCTCATGCGGTGAAATATGATGAGAATAATGGAGGATATCACTCGTAGGCCGTTCATGCTTTTCAGGCGGGGAGTTCCCTCGGCCTGCATCAGCCGGGGAGCCTGATGCAGCAGTGACAGGCACAACAGCACTTGTCCTGAAAACAATGTACGAGTGATTTTATAATCAAATAATAATAGGTTTTGTTAAATCATAGATTCTCGAAATGGTATATATTGATTTCGAGAGGTTGATTCTTACCTGAAAGTAAAAAAATGAGAGTGCATGAGATGTAAATGAGAAGACCTAAAGAAGAAAACGCAACATTTAAAAATTTTGAACATTTTATTTTCTCAACCTTTTGGAACCAAAAGTTCCAATTTTTTTTCCCTTCTGAATAGTAGAATTTGTCGAGATCCTCGAAATAGTGCGATGTTTCGGTCATGACTTCATCATTAGTGGCGAAGCGGCGTCCTCCGACCCATTTCTTCAGGTTTGGGAACAGGAAAAAGTCACTGGCGTAATTTTGCTATTGCAATGGCCGACCTGTGCGCCGGTGTGTTGACTTGGTGAAAGAGCACTTCTTTTAGGGCCATTCTGGGGCGTTTATTCTTCACTTTGGCACCGAAATGGTCCAATAACTGAGCGTAGTACTTTCCAGTGTAGGTTTTACCCTTTTCTAAGTAGTCGATGTGGACAGTGCCTTTTGCATCCCAAAAAACAGTCGCCATAACCTTTCCGGCCAATCGAGTCGTCTTCGCCTTCTTTGTCGGCGCTTCGCCGCTTTTTCTCCACTGCTTTGACTGTTTTTGGTTTCCTTTGTCATACATAATACATAAACATAATCCGCCAAAAATTGGTCGGATTATGTTTTAAAATCGCCAGAAGCGTCTCCGAAGTGGTCACACGTTTGCGTTTTTGGTCGATAGTGAGCAATCGCGGCACCCATCGCGCTGAGAGCTTGCGCATATCTAAATTATTGTGCACGCTGTTGTGAACACTGTCCAAAGAGAAGTTTACAGCCTCTGCTAGCTCTCGACAGACGATTTTGATTCGGCGATCGGCCAAAAGATATCATGGATTTTTTTATCATTTTCGGCGTGGTGACGATATTTGGCCCCCCCCGGGCGGTCCTCATCAAAAACACTCGTAAGACTACGAACACATTCAGCTATTCAAAAACTTGACTATTGTTAACAATCAAGTATCCAACTCAGCTTTGATTTCCACATTGTTTTACCTTTTCAAATGAAGGAAACTAATCACCGAACGATACTCAATTTTTTGCATGATTCACAAATTGCATAAGACGCTTCACGTTTATGGCTGCCAAAACGAAACTAAATGTTTTTTTGTCGTGTGTCATCTGAAGGATGGCAGATGTCAAAAATAATACGATTTCGTTCTACGGTAACGCTACCTATGTTAGGCCGGGTATACCTCGAACCGACTACGTATATTGATTTCTAGAGATTGATTCCAACCTGAAAGGAAAAAATGAGGGTGCATAAGATGTAAATGAGGATGGATCTCGGATCAATACTAAAATGTAAGCTTCTGGCATTCCGTAAATGTCACAATTATTGCACCTAAGTTCATACATAACTACACATTTAAATTGCCTAATTATTTATTGATTAGTTCATGCCATATTTTGTAAAATGATTCAAATAATCAAAAAATCCAAAATACAAAAACAAACACATTGAAAGTTGAGGCAATCAAATTTTCGATCAATAAAATGCGGTGAACGTTTGAACAATTTGGATTCACTTTTTTGAAATTTTTTTTATTTTTTTTTCGAGTAAGCAGATTTATAAATTGATTTAATTGTATTAATGACATGATTTTTAATCATCATTAATCGATTGAGGCCATAACTTCAACGTACGTCACAGAGCCTTACCCGGCTGAGTTTTCCGCGCGATGAGGAGCCAGTGATAGGCCGAGGCCGCCAGGGACACCAGCAACACGGCCGCCAGGAAGCAGCTGGAACAAGCGAAGCAGCATGAGTATATCATGGCTGGAGTTTTTTAAATGTTTATTCCTCGAAGAAAGACAGCAAAGTTTATACAACCAAAACGAGATATCTTAAACCGCACTACTTGCATGAGTTTGAGGCCAGAAAAGACAGGCATGCAAGCAGTTCGGTTTATTGCGTTAGTCTGGTTTGATAAATCTCCGGAATTCAGAAATCATTTCATGTTAGGTTTAAAAAATAAAATATTATTTTTATACAGGTCACACATGTTGTATGAAAGATGTCTCAGCTGGCTACACACGCAGCGTCACATTTTATAACCGATTGGTAATTAGCTAGTAACGTTACTTTATTTTGTGTCGCAGCACGTGTTGCGATTTTTTTAATACCGCAAAAATACCATCATCATAATTTCGATGTAAATAAAATACAAAACATCCAAATTTCAATTTGTAAACAATAAAAAAAAAATCTAATTAAAATACAAAATTTCTGATTGAAAAATGTTTAGTCACCCACCGCAAATGCAAATTATTCCATCGTGAATATTTACATTCTTGGTTTTGGTTATAATATAAATTAAGCAATTTTCATCTCAACACTTTGGGTATACGGCCACGTAATACGTAATCCCCTGTTCCTGCACGCCTAAAACGATAAAATATATCGATCAAATAAAAAGCGCGTACATTAATACGTAAATCTTTAGCACAGGTTGTCTTCGACCAATAACATTTGCTAGGAATTGATCTGTTCTGAAGGAGATCGGACTGAGATCTCCCTGACATGCGTCAACGGTTAATCTAAATCTTTTACTAATAAAATTCTCACGATCTTTCACGAATTTTCATCTCAACATTTTGGGTATACAGCCACGTAATACGCAATCCCCTGTTGCCGCACGCCAAAAATGTTCAAATATATCGATCAATTAAATAGCGCGTACATTTATACGTAAAACTTTAGCACAGGTTGGCTTCAACCTATTACATTCTTCGCAATAATTATTTTGGAGCTGTTATTGAACCCGAACAAAGTTGCAATATAATCAAAATAAAAATCAAAACAGTTTTTCGTGGTTTGATCGAAGATCCCATATCGGTTTCGGCGACGTGATTTCTCAAAGAAAACTCCACCTTGATTTGAGCCCACAACTCTACAGACGCTCAGAGCTGATTGGAGGGGTAGGTTGAGGTAAGGTTAGGCTCACAGCGAGGCGACAGCGGAGGGCGGCAGGAGGGCGGGGCGCGCTGGCGTGCAAGAGTGCGCGTGCACGGAGCCGCGCAGGTGGCGAGCCAGCAAGGCGCCCAGCTCGGCGCCGGAGCACGCGGCGGGCCCGCACACGCCCCAGGTGACCTCGTGGCGCCTCCACTGGAAGACGTGCTGAGAGGCGAGGGTCGAGGGGACCAGGCCCACGCGGAGCAGGCAGTAGCGGCGCGGCAGGCCCCCCGCGGCGCTCCCCGAGCACTGGTCGAAGTGCCCCAGCTGGAACGTCGCCCCGCTCAGGACCCCCGCGGACGACCTGGCCGAGGCGTCCCACACTGCAAACACACGAGTCCAGCACCTGACAACTCTGACAACATCCAGAATCGAGCACAGACACCCTAATGCCGAGTAAAATACATCGACTAAAAGTAATGGAGAGAGTTAAAGGATTTAGGTATTAGGGCAGCTGGTTGAATGACAACTGGGATCGTGACCAGGATATTCAAGTGAGGGTAGAGACAGACTTACAATATATAAACCTGAAATCTCGATGAAGATTCACCAATTGTTATATCGTCTCAGTTCACCTTTATGGAGTCGAAGTTTGGACACTAAAGACAGCTACTATGCGAAGAATCGATGCTGCATAAAAGAATCCTTAATTAAGTTACCGTGAGTTTACCGCGACACAAACGAAAAAGTCTTGCACAGAATGCGCATAGAATGTGTACTCTTGACTTTTGGCAACATTTTTTGCAACAATAAGTATGGCATCCTCCAGGTGACTGTCCAGGAAATGGGGCATTGGAAGAAGGAAGTTCCGTGGAAGCGGAGTTAGCGCTAGTGGCTAGAGATCGGAAATGCAGCCGGATTGGAGAGAGTTAGTTCAATGAAAAAACGCGACATAACGCTTCGAATAAAAATCGGTTGCAAAAAACTAGGAACACACTGTATAAGTTATTTAATAAATTCGCACTTCATAAAACCTTCAGATGATAATTGATTTGATTTGATGAATCAAATGACTAGAATTTTTTTTATATAAAAATTAAAATTCAAAATAAATTATATAGAACAAAACTGATTAATCATAAGTTTCACAAATAATTTTAGTTCATCTAAATTAATTGTCAATTTGATCGATTTTCTTAAAAGTATCATATCGATTAAATAGTTACATAATAATTAACTTTACTAATTAATTATTTAATACTAATGGTTGAAAAATGTATTGAATATAAATTAATAACTCAATTTCTTTACAGCTATTATCACAAAAAAAAAAACAGAACCAAAATTTGGTTATTTCACATACTCAAACATACGTACATACGCAAACTTTACTAAAACCAAATTTATTCATATTTTATAAAACTGCTTCAAATGTAATCATAATGTATGACTTAGTAAAATAACTCACTCTCAAGAGCCCACGGGGTGTGGTTGCGTAAATTCATCAAATACACTTGAATCTGCTCGGAGCACTGTGCACTTACATTCGACTCATTGTAGTCTGCGAAAATGTCAGACAAGTCCCTTACTCTCTGAAAAACATCTTCACCGTGTACACTGTACAGATTGAAAATAGTAAATACACTAACTACACCAAAAATCTTCATAAAGACTAACATTTTGCTCTAGAAAATAAGCCACGACACTCGATTAAAATATTCACTTATATTTTTAAAAATGAACTCATCGACAACTACGCTCACCGAATGCAAGCTTGCAAATATTTAAGCCATCAAATATACTCGTATATATATATATATATATATATGTGTGGAAATATATATATATATAGATTATATAGTTTTTCAAGACATTGCCATACAACTAGCTTATATCACAAAACAAGCTTGTGAAACCTCTATTTTAAATGATAAATACTTGAGTGATTTTTCCACATATTAATTTAAAGTGGTGACCTTTCACGTTGGCATTATCAAACAGAGTGAGATTTTATATAATATCTAGCGGATACCCGTCGTATTCTTATAGAAAAAAGAAATACATTTATTTTATTTGTTCGAAAAACAGGAAATTTCGTTTATTTATCAACTTGTTCATCTTAATCCTAGTGGATAAACATTATATTGAGTTTTATCGGTAAGTGTGTGAAAAGTCTTTTCGGTTTTGATTTTGATTGTGGCTTCGATTAACTACGTGGCGATAGTTTTTAAACAGCAAGTCTTGTTCCGTGGCACAATTGAGGTAGATCTAAGTTGCAAATGAGTATCTATGGTGATATGGCGTTCCAGATGGTTCCAAAGAATTAAAAAACTCTATTGGATAGTTGACTTTATTTTGGAACTACATTATATAGCAATGTTTTCGCAAAATTATTGTAGCCGTGCTGCCGTTCTTCGGCATTTTTTTTTCAGTAAAATTAACACGTTGACCGATTTCTAAATGACCAGCAAGATTGGATATCATTCGTGAATACTGAAACCAAAAATTCAGCAGACAGCTTCATTACTGTTAACATATTTGCATATGTACTTGTCAATATCAACGTTTCTTACTTTAATAGTGGTGGTGAATCCTCCATCTTCAGGCCTTCGTCGTCTGCATTTCGGATATCCATCCTCACCAGTTTGAGTTTCATTAATCAAATCGTAATCGATATCTTTTCGTGCATTTGCCGTCTTTCATACATGGCGAATTCATATTCAATGCTCCACATGGGCCGTGAATCATGTTCTTGCAGACAACTTCAGAAAGTTTCGGATCTTCTGTAGATTCGGTAGTTCAGCAGATAAGATCTGTTTGATGATGCCAACGTGAAAGGTTGGCGAAACCGGTCACCAATAAAATTTTATATGAGTAAAAATCACTCAAGTTTTTTTATTTAAAATATCAAAATGGAATTCCACCAAACCACTCTTTGTCAAAAATATTGAATTTCTGAACCTCTATTTATAAACACGGTTATGGATCCTAATGGAGTCACAACTCTCGGTATAAATACATAATGACTATTACTTGCAAAACAAAGAACCCTGATAATTCAAAAATTTAATTGGTTAGCATAAATAATAAGGATGTGAAAACTAATTATTTGCATTTTATTTCGACATCATTTGAACGATATTGATACTCATAATTAAATCAAATATTATCACTCTCAAAGGTCCTTACGTTTATGCAAGAGACCTGTTTATTATAACACCACTATTTAGATATAGGTTTGCTTTGAAAATCTTATAAATTTTGAAATACCAAAATAATATTTTTAAACGCATTATATTATTTTAAAAAGCGTTTTTTATATACCCCATTGCACCAAACAAACCGGTTTAAACATGCCATTATAATATTCGATCTTATGGATGTGAAGTTGAGTTCCTTATTTTTTTATAATAAAAAATAAAAAAAGACGAGAACTAATAATAAAATGTTATAATCTTCATTTTTGTTACTAGTTTATAAGAATGTCGTCCGAATGATTTGAATTAAAAGTCATTATCACAATCGACTTTTTATGATAACGTGCATTGCATAATTAAATATTTGACATATAGGTGCTGTCTGAATTCGGCGTTCAGGTTTTCAGATATGGATTAAATAATTTTGAGAAATTTATTCAATAAGTTAATAATTATACAGGATTGCTGTGAATAACTTGATTATGCCAATCAATGAAATTATTAAAAAGCCCTTTTCATTTCATTGCACCGTGTTACTATTACACGAGCAGAACAGGATTTTACTTCAGCTGAAACTGCAATCCGGTCAGGTTAGGTTAATCCCATCACTGAAAAGACAAGCGGGATCATCAAAATTTCCCCTAGTTCAATAGCAAGTAAAGATAATAAATAAAATATTTTTTATTAAACTTTAAATACTATAACTATATTTTACAATGAAATCAATAAAGTAAGGTTCATGTAAACATACAACGCGACAGTATGGAGCTTCAATTTATATTTTTTTTGTAATTTAATTGTCGTGGTTAAATTATATTTCCAGGATTCTTTACTTTCTTTTATGGGATATGCCAACAATACGGTATATTGTGGGGCTTACGACATGTGGCTTACGATCGCAAGCTATTAGGCATTCGAAGGTATTTCAATTAAATTTTTTGAGTTTGTGTTGGGAAAATATGTCTAAAAGAAACCATAATTAATTATATTTATCTGATTTTATAAATATGATTTTATAAAATCTAAATGTTTCAGTTTATATTCATTATGAAAAGCTCCATCTATATGTCAACTGCGAAAGCTTAAAATATACTGTTGAATAATCTTTAAAATGGTAAATAAATGTAAACGTTGCTGTTTTAAAAAAAGCGTAATTTAAAATATTTTGTTAGTTTTAAATTTTTTATGCTCTATTTTTAATAATTTGCACTTTATTTGAACAAAATTAAATATTTATCATTAACTGCTTTATATCTTTCATTTGGTTTGATTCATAAAACATGATTATTATCATGTAATTCAATAAATTTGGTCGTAGGTTTTGCTCAAGGATGTTATTCACTGTACCGAAACATCGAAGCAGCTTTTCTCCCAAGAAACAGCTACTCTTGTAACATTCAATCAGAAGTTGATAACAGTTAAACATTGTTCATTTTATTTATCTCACGTATATGTTAAAATATTGCCAATCTAACATTGACCTTTTTTCATTTATTACAAAAATCAAACTGTGAATTGGGTTGCACTCTAAAAATACATCTTCCGTTAAAACCATTATTTTTATTAACTAAATAGAAACCCGAGATCAAACAAAAGATCCGTGGCGGCGATGACCTCTTCATTCGACTTAAATTTTTGCCCGGCGAGTGACTTTTTCAAGATTGGTATTGGCGACGGCTACCAGATTTATTCTCTCGAGGAGACGCTGGCAGTCGGTTTACTTCTTCGGCTTCAGCATATGAATTCGCCAAGGTTCATACGCTAGCAGTGGACTGTATTATCATTCATTTAAAACACTTTATTCGTATAAACTTTTATTCAAGCTTCATTACAAACATTGATTACAATTTAACATTTATCTGATATTAAAACAGGTTACATTTAACACTTGATTTTAACTTTGGACCGATAACCGGGTCGTTTAATTTCACTTCACTTTCGACACAATATACTCCGAACTCGCGGCAGTATTACTTTATGAGATTTGTAAGATCTCTAACCATTGCGGCAGGTATACGAACGCATCGTATCCTGGCAGAGTATCCTTGCTCCCGGGCAGCGTCAGCCCGTGGAGTCAACTCGAATACTTTTCAACTTTTTAACGACAGACACGCGATCCTGCATGGTTGTCGGAGTATCCTTGCTCCCGGGCAGCGGTTACCCCTTGGAGTCAAATTCAATACTTTTTAATTTCACTTTTCAACATTTTAACGACAGCCACGCGATCCTGCATGGATGTCGGAGTATCTTTGCTCCCGGGCAGCGTCACCCCGTGGAGTCAAATCGAGAACTAACCCCCTTGAGGGGCTGGGGGTTCTTATACACTGTTTTCAAACATGGATGCGCTTTGGGCCGGGCGGTTGGGTCAAAGCAAACAGATTAGGTTATTCCGTGTGTTTCTCCATGACTCTGGGAACGATTATAATGCTAGCCGAGCCAGGTGGGTCAGGAATGCGGGCCATAAACCTTTCTCCGGCCGGTTTCTTTATTTCGCGAAGTTTTAAAAGGTACGCGACGATTCCCTAAGTGCAATAATCATTAAAAATTCCCCCGGCCGAAGATATCCATGTCGTCCGTGGGAGCGGGGCCTGAGCCTCCAGGCGCCGTCCCGGCGGCCGCTTCAAACTAATCATTTTAAAGTTAATATTTATTCTAAAAGAATTGAAACTATGATCGCGTTGCCAACAATTGGATACAAAAAAAAATCGCACGGGGCCAAATCTGGAGAATACGGTGGATGAAGGAACAGTTCGTAGTGCAATTCGACCAATTTGACCGTGGCGACGGCGGAGGTGTGAGCCGGTGCGTTGTCATGGTGGAAGAGCACTTTTTTCTACCCCAAATGGGGCCGTTTTTTCTGCAATTCGGCATCGAATCGGCCCAATAATTTGGCATAGTAGAGCCCTTTGACCGTTTTGCCCTTCTCCAGGTAGTCAATGTAGATCACACCTTGTGAATCCCAGAAAACGGTGGCCATCACCTTTCCGGCCGATAGGACAGTCTTCGCCTTCTTCGGAGCACGTTCGCCGGGTGAAGTCCACTGTTTCGACTGTTCCTTGGTCTTTGGTATGTACCAGTGAATCCATGTTTTGTCGACGGTCACGAAGCGAAGCAGAAACTCCTTCGGATTGGGCTTAAAAATTTCATGCAGGATATGACCCACGCGGTCTTTTGAGATGCCTACTGTTTCAGCTATCTCGCGCACCTTCAATCAGCGGTCTGCCAATACGAGATCGTGGATTGTTGTCACGTTATCCTCCGTGGTAGTCATGTTCGGGGCACCTGGGCGTGACTCATCGAAAACCATCGTGCGACCACATTAAAACTCGTTAAACCCATTTTTGACGTTCGCCATCGAAGGAGAAGAGTCACCGTACACAGCATCCTAGCGCTCTTTGATTATGCTGCGCGATTTCCCTTTCAAAAACAAGAATCGAATCTCCGACCGATATTGCTTTCTTTCCATTTTTCTTAAATACGCGTACACGTTCGCTTCCACACGCGGTCAAAACAAAACTACGAGTCCGATTCGGCTGAAGCCGTCAGACAGTAGCCGTCTACGAAAATTAATTACACGATAGTAAATATCTTTTGCGATACAATTACCATCGGGCGGTGAGGCTAAGTACTTATCGGACCGTCCTCGTATATATATCATATTAGTGAAATTTATGCATATCAATTTTTTTTGCTATGCATAAATTTCAACAAAACGACTATAACAGTTGTTTTAGTATATTTAAAAATCTGTGTCCGTGCGTATTTTGGAGTTCAAAATCCACCGTGCGTGGTTATGTCAAACACGAGGATAATTAATTTAAACTGTTAGGTAACTGGCAAGTAAAAAAAAAAAGGGGGTAACAATAAATGTAAATATCGAAAGTGTTTTAATTATTTAAATTCCATGGTTTTTCTTTTAACATTTATTTTAAATTTTATCTGTTGATTCAATATATTTAGAAGACTGTACAGTCTGTGACAATTTTGCTATCATTGGTTTATTTCATACTTTTAAATACTTCAAAATTATCATTTACAGTATCTTATAACTTATACTATTGGTCGGTAATATTGCACACTTATTATACAAAATTACACTCTTATAAATATTTCGGCTGTTTCATTTTCTAAGGTTGTATCCAGAGGTTTCAGGTGAACTGGCAAAGATTCATTTTCATGCTTTAGTTATTTCCAAATAGCTTATCCCTCTTTATTTTAATTTTATTTATTGTGCTTAAGTCATCTTCCTAAAATCACGTTAGTATAAGATATTCATGTAACATTAAAATATATTTCATGTAACATTAAATAACCTAATATTTTTTATAATTAACTAAATATTATCTGTATTTTCTTACTTTTGTAAATCTAAACATTTTTCACTTTTTTCATTATACAGTAGATCAGAATTCACTGAAGTTTTAAGCATTGTTTGTGATCTGTAACAAAAATATTATGACGAAAACAACAAAACAAATTTTATATATTTTAGATAAATATGTTAGATAAATATGAATTTCGTTGCCAACTATATGTACACAAAAGGGAAAAAAGTAATATTACAATCATTCGAAAGACTGATTCGACATGATTTTTTATTTTTATTTTTAAAAAAATAATAGAATCAATCAATTTTCAAAATACTATATCGCACTATCGAAAATTGATTAAAATAAATTATATATCTAATTAAAATAGATGAACGTAATGTAAAATTTAAATTTTTCTCCTTTTAAATTTTATGAACATAATCTTTTATTTTTTGACAATGCAATGTAATGGTTTTCTTTAACAAATTTTATCTTCGACCTATAAGTATTAATAGTCTTTTCGTATTTTATATTAAAAACCAAATGTTTATTTAATTTTAAAACTGTTTGAATATATGAATTCAATGAAATTATTCATTTTTATTAATGTTTATCAAAAATATTAATGAAGTTAATCACACTTTAAGCGGGTATCCAAATTGACTAAACTGATGTGCGAAGCGGTCAAACTTCGCGTAAAATTGCACGTGTGTAATCTAGTCTATACACTATTTGATTTGCATGTAGTCAAATAAATCATTTCCTATAAAAAGTTGAACCACTTCATACACACATTGCAGATTACTTGGCATCACAACAACACCATTGGCTACTAGCCATTCAGTTATCAGATGTGTCACAGCGTGTGTAGCTAGCTGGCTGTAATCTGCCTCCGCTCGCTGCGACACAACCGACAACCAAGCGGTAGTTAGTCAATAGCGTCTTCTTATTGTTGGTTTTTATGTAGTTTTACTCAAGTTAACAATGCAAAAATTAAAAATAGAAATCCAATGAACGCGATATTGGGCAATAGGGATAGTTACTTGGGTTGGAGAGCCAGCTTCGCGAGATCATAGATGGGGGCTTCGAACGTCAAGTACACTACGGCCGCAATGGTGTAAGCCAAAACCATATCGCTCAGTATATCTGAAAACTAAACGGATAACATACGCATTGAGGCTTTTAAAACGTAAGTATTTAATTTAACGGTACAGGGCATAAAAACATGCTGATTTTTATAAATTCAGTTTAAGATTACGTAAACATGGAGTTAATTGACATTTTGTAAGATAAGCAAAAAACAAAAAATATACCTTAATATCTCCGGTGTTTTGCTATATTTTAAACAAGGAAAATATAAAGTAATTCTTTTTTTTCAATTTGTACTAAAATACTTAAAAATTCAATTTAAACCAGACAGTGAATTATTGTGTTGAGAAATACCTCACAAGATTGGCTTAAAGTATGGTAGGGATTAATAAACTTTAATACGAATTATGAAAAAATCAACGATCACTTTTAACAATAAATATACCGATATTTGATTTTAAGGTCTCTGTTTTCCTGTTATGTTAATAACAAAATAAATTCAAAGTCTTTAAATGCCACAGCCAGCTACCAAAACTGCTTTCTCGAACTAAACGACATATTGTGACATGATTTAAAAATAATGCTGCAATATTATTAATCATTGAAAAACATAAAGAAAGTTTGCAAATTAGGAATTAATTTTCAGAATGTTCGTTTTATTAAAAAGACTAGTAAGGCCAACAGTCCAGGTGTAGGAAGAACCACAGGAATTGAATTGATTTTATAACATCAAATGTATACTGTACTATTCTGGAATTTGTCATATAATTGGGCTGCTTGTACGCGCCAACATCAGCCAACTGCAATACATAGTGGATCAGATATGCCGCATACGACAACTTGGACAGGGGCACCCACCCACTCCAGGTGTAGAGTCTGACTGAAACAGAAAATAGTCAATCAATTCGTTAAATTTCAGGAAGCATTTATGTGACTTACGTTAGTGAAAAACGATTAAGCTGGCTGCACACGCCACAATGCAACCGACAACCGAATGGTAATAAGTCAGTTTTTTAGCTGTACTGAGCTTAAGATACAACCGAAAACTAACAACCCTATAACCTATATAAATATATTATATACATATATAAATATATATATATATATATATATATATATATATATATATATATGTGTGTGTGTGTGTATATGTGTGTGTGTATATTCATATGAATGACGTGTGTAATAAGTAATATTTGCTGTAATAACTATAGATAACATAAGAGTGCAACATTTGTGAAGAGGCTATTTCTATAATTTTTTTATTTGCTTCACTCTTATACTACATTTTCCACTTAAAACCTTTTTTAGAATTGAGCTTCAAAATTATGTAATAAAATAGCAGCATACAAAAGTTTTTATTTAATTAAAATACCAAAAACATGTTATCTTTCACGATAACGCATTTTTGATTGATTCCAGGCTAATTTAAATGATTATTTTGTTATAGTACAATTTTTTTTTTAAATATTCGACGCCATGAATTAACGATCAATTTCAAATATACTAATGAGGTTTTTTTGTAATTATTTTAACCAACAGCAGTCCAAATATATTATATTGTATATATAGTATATTTTTTACTGAAAACAATTTTTAGTCAAATACCGAATTTTTATAAAGCTAATCTATAAATACAAAACTCAAAAACCGGCGGTTATTTATACGCTTAAGAACCATCCAACCGATGTGCCCCAAACCGGTTTCATTTGAAAGCCAATAATACTGACATCATTTTAGACCACTTAAATTAAACAATTAATAATCAAATCCGGTTTATTTAATTAAATAGATATTCGACATTTCCCATGCAAAAGTTTCAACAATTTGCGGTAGCGAATACTTTTCAAACAAGAAACAGTAACTTTTTCGCGTATATGCAGGCTGCCAACAAAAAAACACTGATCTTGATTTCATTTGCAATCTAACGTTGCATTTAGGGCACGTCTTACGAAGTAAGACAGCTCAATACGATCGTTTTTTTTTATTGTTTCATAATGACCGAGAAGCCTTTGAGCCTCTACAGGAAGGTAATAGCGCACATTTTTGACACAAGCAATGAATGATGTGATATAAACATAAACACAATTTTTTTTTTTATTTATCATACTTACGAGGTGTCACCAAGGTGTAAGAGGTGGCTGACACGCATATTGCTAGCCCCATCAAGGGCCTATGAAGCCCATTGAACACTGCAGAACTTAAAGGATTGATATCTTGCATATACACCGCATTGGAGTATAATGCACAAAGGATTAGCACTATCGAGACTGTTGAGATAATCCCTGATATTTTCTAAAACAAGAACAAACGTCAAACAAATGCATTTTGATAGTGCTCTTCAGTGAGGGAGAAACAATGCAGTTCTCACTGAAGAGAGGCGCTCGGCTTGCATCCGATGAAAGATGATGAACCCGGTGATCATGCCCAGCAAGTACGGAGTGGCTCTTGTGTGGGCCTTCACATACACTGTATTCATATAATCATTATCTCGCGCAGTTCTCGTATAACTAAAAAATATACATATTATGTATTATGCATAACAAAAACTATATCAAACATAGTTGTAAATATTAAGAAGAAAAAGAAGCACTCACATTCCCCTAAACATATCTATAATGTTCCCTTTCGTGTTGTAAGAGATCACAGCCGGCACCGCCATGGAAAGCGCCACCCCCGCCGCCACCAGCCACCCCGCCACCCTCGAGCTGAGCCTCCGCAGCACAGAATACACCAGCAGTGCTACCACAAACATCTGGAAGTCGCATGGAACCGACCACGTGTGTAACAGGCACTGCAATATGCAACAACTTTCATTCATCAGATGCTAGTTAGACGATTAAAATAATCAAATGCGAATTGAATTCTGCTCGTACTTGTTTATCAAGTCTTATGTAGTTGTTTAGCATGAGTACGTTGGTCCACCAGTTGACTCTGCAAAAGTTCGAGTTTCTTTCTATCACATAACGCCACATGGGACCGTCTCCGTAGTACGGCAGCAAGATGGCCGTCAAAACCACGACGAGAACATGCACTGGCGCCAGTCTGAATACAACAAAAAATACAATAAACCCAAATATCCAAAACCGCACAGTTCCCGCTGCTCGACGCCGACCGAACTCACCTGAAGTACCTCATGATGACCAGTCGAGAGAAGTCCAAGCTCTTCCCTCGATACCTGGACAGGAGGTTGAACGAAGTCAAAATGCCTGACAAGGTGATGAATACATCGACCACCAAATCACCCCGTATGAACATTTTTCCGAGAAGCGTGTCGGTGCCCTGTCGATAAAAATAACCAAGGGTCAAACGACAACAATTTTCAACTGTGATAAGAGCTTTTTCTCTATAACAAGGCTTCGACAAACTCTGTAACAAATACACAAATACAGTGTAGAATGTCACGAGTAAATGTAAGTAGTTTAAAATATATAGCATGTAGTACCTCCTCGAACCATATAGGGTTGTGCAGAGCCGAGTCGCTATAAGATCCCACGCGGTGAAATAAGATGAGAAAAATGGAGGACACCACTCGTATGCCGTGTATGCCTTTCAGGAGGGGATTTCCCTCGGCCTGCATCAGCCGAGGAGCCTGATGCAGTAGTGACAGGCACAACAGCACTTGTCCTGAAAACAATGTTCAAGTGATATATATAATCAAATAATAATCGGTTTTGTAAAATCATAGTTTCTCGAAATGGTATATTTCTAGATGTTGATTTTTTCCTGAAAGGAAGAAATGAGGGTGGATCTTGGATCAATACTAAAATGTAGGCTTCTGGCATTCCGTAAATGTCACAATTATTGCACCTAAGTTCATACATAACTACACATTTAAATTGCCTAATTATTTATTGATTAGTTCATGCCATATTTTGTAAAATAACTCAAATAATCAAACAATCCAAAATACAAAAACAAACACATTGAAAGTTGAGGCAATCAAATTTTCGATCAATAAAATGCGGTGAACGTTTGAACAATTTGGATTCACTTTTTTGAAATTTTTTTTATTTTTTTTTCGAGTAAGCAGATTTATAAATTGATTTAATTGTATTAATGACATGATTTTTAATCATCATTAATCGATTGAGGCCATAACTTCAAATTACGTCACAAAGCCTTACCCGGCTGAGTTTTGCGCGCGATGAGGAGCCAGTGATAGGCCGAGGCCGCCAGGGACACCAGCAACACGGCCGCCAGGAAGCAGCTGGAACAAGCGAAGCAGCATGAGTATATCATGGCTGGAATTTTTTAAATGTTTATTCCTCGAAGAAAGACAGCAAAGTTTATACAACCAAAACGAGCTATCTTAAACCAAACCACTTGCAATAGTTTGAGGCCAGAAAAGACAGGCAGGCAAGCAGTTCGGCTTATTGCGGTCGAGTCTGGTTTGATACATCTCCGGAATTCAGAAATCATTTCATGTTATGTTTAAAACATAAAATATTATATACTGGTCAAACATGTTGAATGAATGAAGCCTCAGCTGGCTACACAAGCAGCGTCACAGCTTACAACCGATTGGTAATTAGCCAGTGACGTTACTTTATTTTGTATCGCAGCACGTGTTCTAGCAAAATACCATCATCATTATTTCGATATAAATAAAATACAATATATTCAAATTGAACGTGTTTGCCATACAATCCCACGAGCAAACGATGTCTTTCGGCTGCAGTTTTCATAGCAAAAAAGTGACTCCCGCATATATTCGCCATATTTCAAAATTGTCCATGATTGAAAAAAGGCGCACAAGCAAATCGAACTGAGGAATAGAGCTGATTGGAGGGGTAGGTTGAGGTAAGGTTAGGCTCACAGCGAGGCGACAGCGGAGGGCGGCAGGAGGGCGGGGCGCGCTGGCGTGCAAGAGTGCGCGTGCACGGAGCCGCGCAGGTGGCGAGCCAGCAAGGCGCCCAGCTCGGCGCCGGAGCACGCGGCGGGCCCGCACACGCCCCAGGTGACCTCGTGGCGCCTCCACTGGAAGACGTGCTGAGAGGCGAGGGTCGAGGGGACCAGGCCCACGCGGAGCAGGCAGTAGCGGCGCGGCAGGCCCCCCGCGGCGCTCCCCGAGCACTGGTCGAAGTGCCCCAGCTGGAACGTCGCCCCGCTCAGGACCCCCGCGGACGACCTGGCCGAGGCGTCCCACACTGCAAACACACGAGTCCAGCACCTGACAACTCTGACAACATCCAGAATCGAGCACAGACACCCTAATGCCGAGTAAAATACATCGACTAAAAGTAATGGAGAGAGTTAAAGGATTTAGGTATTAGGGCAGCTGGTTGAATGATAACTGGGATCGCTAAAGTTCGCTAAATGCTATGTCGTCTCAGTTCTCCTTTATGGAGTCGATGCTTGGACACTCAAGACAGCTACTATGCGATGAATCGATGCTGCATAAAAGAATCCTTAATTAAGTTACCGTGGGTTGACCGCGTCACAAACGAAAGAGTATTGCACGGAATGCGCAAAGAAAGGGTACTCTTGACATTTGGCCACATTTTTTGCAACAATAAGTATGGCATCCTCCAGGTGACTGTCCAAGGAAAATGGGGCATTGGAAGAAGGAAGTTCACGTGGATGCGGAGTTTGTGCCAGTGGCTAGACATCGGAAATGCAGCCGGATTGGTGAGACTCGCCCAGGATTGGGATATATTCGAGGAAATGGTCACCAACCTCTTATGAGGAGAGGCAACAGAAGAAGATGATTCATATAAGTCCCGCAAAACTTAAAAAAGTGGTATAAAATTATCTTAATAACTTTTAATCACGATGAATATTGCTCCATTTTTACTTGTTTGATTTACGTAAGTATCAAAGAATAACGCGACACAACGCTTCGAATAAAAATCGGTTGCAAAAAACTACGACCACACTATATAAGATATTAATTAAATCCGCACTGATTACCTTCACACGATACTTGATTTTATTTGATTGATGAATCAAACGACTAGAATTTATTTTATATAGAATTCAAAATAAATTATATAGCCCAAAACTGATATAACATAAGTTTCACAAAGAATTTTACAATTCTAAATTTCAAATTTTCTAAAAAGAAAAGAATTCAAAATTTGATTGATTTTCTTAAGAGTATCATATAAATTAAATAGTTACACAATAATTAACTCGTCATACAAGTATTTAATATTAATGGTTGAAAAATTTATTGATTAAAAATAAATAATATAGTTTTTTTTAGCTATTTTCACAACAACAAAAAAACAGAACCAATATTAGGTTGTTTCACATACTCAATACTTTACTTTACGATTTATTCAAGAAAAGGTGTTTTTAAAAATTATTAAAACTGCTTCAAATGTAATTAATATCAATGTAATTAAGTAAAATAACTCACTCTCAAGAGCCCACGGGGTGTGGTTGTGTAAATTCATCAAATACACTTGAATCTGCTCGGAGCACTGTGCACTTACATTCGACTCTTTGTAGTCTGCGAAAATGTCAGACAAGTCCCTTACTCTCTGAAAAACATCTTCACCGTGTACACTGCACAGATTGAAAATAGTAAATACACTAACTACACTAAAAATCTTTATAAAGACTAACATTTTGCTCAAGTAAATAAGCCACGACACTCGATTAAATAAGTCACTAATATTTTTAAAAATGTACTAATCGACGACCACGCGCACCGAATGCAAACTTGCCAATATTTAAGCCATCAAATATATATATATATATACATATGAGTGGAAATAAAAACTTTCATAATTATATATACAGTTTTAATAGACCGTTTTTCAAGACATCTAAGATGTCATCAGTCTCCACACAACTAGCTTTTATCACAAAACAAGCTTGTGAAACCTCTATTTTGAAAAATATTGAATTTCTGGACCTCTATTTATAAATACGGCTATGGATCCATTAAGTTAACGGAGTCACAAATCTCGGTATAAATACATAATTACTATTACTCGCAAAACAAGTAACCTTCATAATTTAAAATTTTAATTGATTATCATCAATAATAAGGCTGTGCCAAAAATAGGTCGATTTTGAAAACTAATAATTTGCATTTTTTAATTATACTGTTATTTCAACAAAAATGTTTTCAAATAAGTAATAAGTAAATTTTAATTTAAAAAAAAAAAAATTTACGACTATGCAAATGTGAAAATAATCTTTGGACATCATTTGAACGATATTGATACTCATAATTTAATCTAATATTATCACTCTCAAAGGTCCTAACGTTTATGCAAGAGACCTGTTTATTATAACGACACTATAAATTTAGATATTGGTATGCTTCGAAAATTTTATAAATTTTGAAATACCAAAATAATATTTATAAACGTACTATATTATTTAAAAAGCGTTTTTATTTACCCCATTGCACCTTACAAACCGGTTAAAATTTTCCTTTCTATAACATTATAATATTCGATCTTATGGAAATGAAGTTGAGTTCCTTATTTTTTTATTTAAATAAAAAAAGACAAGAACTATAATTAAATGCTATAATCTTCATTTTTGTTACTAGTTAATAAGAATTTCGTCCGAATGATTTGAATTAAAAGTCATTATCACAATCGACTTTTTATGATAACTTGAAACACGTGCATTACATAATTAAATATTTGACATGTAGATGCTGTCTAAAATCGGCGTTCAGGTTTTCAAAAAAAAAGCGTATTTTCAAAATATTCGGTTTTTACTTTAATTTTATTTTACAAAATTAAATATTTATCATAAACAGCTTTATATCTTTCATTTGGTTTGTTTCATAAAACATGATTATTATCATGTATTTCAATAAATTTGGTCGTAGGTTTTGCTCGTGGATGTTATTCACTGTACCGAAACATCGAAGCAACATTTCACCCAAGAAATTGATAACAGAAAATCATTTTATTTCTCTCACGTATATATTAAAATAATGCCAATCTAACATTTACCTATTTTCATTTATTACAAAAATCAAACTGTGAATTGAGTTGCACTCTAAAAAAACATCTTCCGTCAAAACCATTATTTTTATTAACGATTGACGTATTCTAAATAGGAAAAGCAAACTAGATTGAAGACTTGATTGATTATTTTAAATTCTAGCCTTAGCAGGTTTTAATAGTTTATTAAAAATTATAATCTATGGAACAGGTTTTATTTATTACTTTTAAAATTGCTATGAATATCTGGTATTAATTATTTAAATTACATTGTCTATTACTTTTTCTGTTAAACGTTGTAAAAGAATCAATATTATTTTCTTGTTATTATCAAAATACACGAAACCAACAAGTATGTACTTGGATGCAACGAGGATGCTCATAAATCAGAAGATATTGAAGAGAACAAGTGAGAATACCCATGGGTTCTGTAATGTCATAAAGCCATCAGATGAGAGCAAATTTTTTTTTTTTTTACTTTTTTATCAGGCTTCACGTAAATGAGTGAATAAGTACCAGCTGGAAAAAAAATAGGCATTGTATGGGGAAAGCCAACGTTGATGCGAACTTTGCACCAATGGCTAGAAGTCGTAGGTACAGCCGAATTAGTAAGACTGGCTCAGGACAAACATATGCTCAGTGAGATGGTCACCTACCTTCCTGAAAAAGGCACTTGAAACACCACGACTGGAACACGCACACTGACGCCAGTCTGAATAAAGCAAAACATCCAATCAATTAAACTGCTTCAAAAGACCCACCGGTCAAAAGGTCGTATCTATCTGAAACACCTCATGAGGATCAGTCGGGAAACATCCATGTTTTTGCCTCTAAATCTGGACAGGAGGTCGAACCGACACAAAAAATAATCGACCGCTAAGTCACCCTGAACAAAAAATTTTCCGAGAAATGCCGAAAACACCTGTTTACGAAAATACGCGAACACTCGCCTCACGTCCAAAGGTTAGACAATTATTTTCAATTTAAATATATCCTTTTCGTAAGATAAACACTATGAACCCATTTTAACACAGAAAAGACATATAAAATTTAGGTATTTTTGATAAACAAATCTTTTTCAAAAGTTAAACTCACGACAAGTCACGAATATGTAATCTGATAACAAAAATTTTTTTTTTTGAAAATCTAATTTATATATATATGTATGTATAAATATTTTAATAACAAAAATTTATCCTTTGACATTTGGCTTTTATTATATAAATAAAGCATGCTTTGATTATCAATTTAACAATCAAAACATATGAATCAATAATGTCAAAAATCTACAATTCACCCTTTGGTAATGCCTCTTATATACTATACATGTTTATAACACTAACATCTTAATTTCTTGTTTTTCTATCGTATCAAAAAAATGTCATACAAATATTTGATAAAGAAGCTTATTAGCACTGTCGTGTGGTTAATACTAATGGTTATGCTTGTCAGCGAACACGAATACTACAGTTTTTTAGGAAAAAAAACTTGTTGACGTGTGTGAATGTGCTTTTAATTAACACTCCTTTAATAAACAGCCGACTTGTATGTGATTAATTGCACTTTTGACGTACAAATGTTAATTTGCTTTAAACACAACACCTCCAAGGTCAAAGCGATTGATTATTTTAAAAAAACCCTTGAAGGGAAATGACCCTTACAAGAGGATAAGTACGACAAGACTAAAGATTTCAGCAATTGGCGCTGTGTTCTCAAATATTCTCACTAATCCATGAAGAAATAATTTCAACTTGCATTGGCGGTGCGCGAAAAAAATCCTAAAAATATTTTTTTTTATACATAAAAAAAACATACATGTGCTTATATATATATAAGCACAGGAGCAAAGACAAAATTCATACACCAAAACTTATAAATACTGTATCTTAGGTGCCAAATCGAGATTCATATTTATTATGAACGACGTATTAAGATCCGATGTTTCGGTCATGCTGGGGCCATCTTCAGGGGTTTGAAATCTGATCGGACGTGAGAAAGTACCCAATAATGCATTATTTGTAATAAAATCGGTCGCCAAAACAAAAACGAATACACACGAAGGGACTGCACGGCACTGAGTAAATACATAAAAACTATAAACATTTTGAATATTTATCCTCAAGAGAAAACATATTGTGAATCTTTATATACTCAGGTAAAAAATAATTTGGCTCAGTTTGATCTTAGTAAACGTAGTTGTAACATTTGGATCAGTTGTAGGTTGATATACTTCTAAAATACTTTAAGAGTAATATGAAGGCTTTAAGAAATAATTTAATCATTGTTTGTGTATTAACTATTTTAAGTCCACATAGTATAAAATGTGAGGATGTTTCTCAGAGGATTAGAGACTTGTCTGACATGTTCACTGACTTCAGACAGTTGAATCTGAGTGCCCGGTGCTCCGAGCAGATTCAAGTGTATTTGGAGAATTTGAGCAACCACACGCTATGGGCTATGGAGAGTGAGTATGCACGCCGACTGGACAAAATAAACCCGCTCGTATTAACAACTGGCGACAATAATATTAGTGTTGATGAGAAAAACTAAAATTTATTATGTCACACACATATTTTAGATGTGTAGCTATCATAATAAACATAATTGCCACTGACGAGTATATTATGATAGAGTGTTTGCTATCGTTGCTGGCGAACTTCCCGAACCTTCGGCCTGAGGCTTCCTCTCGTCCTTCCACTTGCAGTGTGGGACGCCTCGGCCAGGTCGTCCTCGGGGGTCCTGAGCGGGGCGCAGTTCCAGCTGGGGCACTTCGAGCAGTGCCTGGGGGCGGCTGCGGGGGGCCCGCCGCGCCGCTACTGCCTGCTCCAGGCACGCCTGGCCTGCCCGAGCCTCGACACCGCCCCCAGCTTCTCCAGGGTGCCCCACGCCATCCACTGGGGCGTCTGCGCGCCCGCCGCCTGCTCCGGCGCCGAGCTGGGCGCCTTGCTGGCTCGCCACCTGGACGCCTCCGAGCTGGACCACTCCTGCACGCCCGCGCAGCCTCCGCCCCCGCGCCTACCTCTTGCCGCTGCCGCTACCCTGTAAGTAGCATATTCCCAGTCCCGTCCTCGCCTATTGACGACAATCAGAAACATAGCAAGTCTTATTCGCCCGGGGAAGGCTCGGGAGGGAATTACGATCTTCTTATGCTGCTTCATTTGTTCCAGCTCTTTTCTGGTGGCCGTGCTGCTGGTGTCCCTGGCAGCCACGGCCTACCACCGACTCCTCATCGCGCGCAAGGCGCAGCCGGGTAAGGTTCTCTCCGACCAGGATGACTACTCGGTGATAGTGCGTTGGTGAGTTCACCAACGCACTACGGATCAAATACTATATTGTTCACTTATGTAAGGACAATAAATTGTATTAAATAAAACAGGCAGTGTTTAAGAATGTATGTTATACAAATCACTCAAAGTTGCAGTTCACAGGGCGCGCGCTGTTGTGCCTGTCGCTGCTCCAGCAGCTTCCCCGGCTGATGCAGGCCGAGGGGACTTCCGGTCTGGAGGCCCTGAACGGCATCCGAGTGATATCGGCCTTCATCATCATCGTCTTTCACCGCGTCGCTTCGCTTTCTCTCTCGGCCCTCCAAAACCCGTCATGGTTCGAGCAGGTACCTTACACTGCAATCTTGAATATTTTTTGCCCAGAACAGCAATACCGTCTGAGAACCAAACTATTGGAGTTTAATGAATTTGTCCCTGTTAATGTGTTTCATAATTTATCAAACATAGGCGCTCATTTATGAAAAAAATTGTTTTTTTTCCCTTTATATATCTATGATTATTCAAAGCATAAAAATGTGAGTCTGGATTGTAACAGATTTCCTAATATACCATCAATAATATCCAGAAACTTAATTGTGTCGTAACGCTTTTGGATTAAGCGATTTAATTAACTTTTTTATTGATAGATATACAACGATCCCTTTGGAAAATTTTTCTCTCGAGTTGACCTGGCGGTCGATTCGTTCATCGTCTTGGGAGGCTTGCTGACTTCTTTCAACCTCCTGTCCAGATACCGAGGGAAGAGCTTGGACGTCTCCAGACTGGTCATCATGAGGTACTTCAGGTGAGTACTTCTGATCTCTAAACAGTGGTTGCATTCTTTGATAAAATTAAACTGATTTAATGTGTTGTTTTATTTAGATTGGCGCCAGTTCATATTCTTTCTGTGGTGTTCATGGCCTTCCTAATGCCTCATCTTGGAGATGGTCCCATGTGGCGCTATCTTCTAGAACCAGAAACCAACTTCTGCAAGGACAGCTGGTGGACAAACGTACTCATGTTAAACAATTACGTGAACATAGAAAAAAGAGTACGTGCTTTATTCGGTTTGCAATTGATAATTTAAAAATCGTCTGGTAGCCTTTGGCTCAGTTTGGGAAGCCTCGAGTTTAAATGGTTGTAATTTTTATATTCTCACCTTTGGGCTCCTGATTAATGAGCACACGTGTGTTTTGCAGTGCCTATTGACTTCGTGGTCGGTTCCCATGGACTTCCACATGTTCCTGGTGGCCCTGGTGGTGTACTCCGGGCTGCGGAGGCTCAGCGCGAGGGTGGCGGGGTGGCTGGTGGCGGCGGGGCTGGTGCTGTCCATGGCGGTGCCGGCTGCGATCTCTTACACCACAAAAGGAAACCTTTTCATTTTGTTCAATCCAAAGTGAGATCGAGAGTTTTTAAAATCGTTACTATTTATTGGTGTACATATTATTAATACTAAGTATTTTTTTCAGTAAATTTGATACATCTCGAGAGAATGATTATATGAACCAACTGTACGTGAAGAGCCACGCCCGAGCCACTCCGTACCTGCTGGGCATGATCTCCGGGTACATCGTCTTCCGCCGGCTGCACGCCGAGCGCGTCTCTGCGGTGAGAGCTGCTTAACCTTTTGTCCACCGCGCTATGTATATTGGCGAGAATCGAAACAGCTGTTTATAAACCTAGTTGTTCATTTTTTTCTTTGATTCATACAACGATAAATCAAGTATCAAGGCGATGTCAAACGCGATCGCCCTCGATGCCTTGACCGCATGCCCTTCTACCTCTTTCGCTTACGGTCTTCTGATCAGCCGTTAGTATATTACATAAACTTGAGTGTATCTATTTACAGTTGTATTGTCCTCACGCAAGAAGTACATACACAGCGATAAAACTTATAACAGGTTTTCAATTAGACAATAGCTTACCTTCAGTTTAGATCGTAGTTTCCGTTTTGTCGAGTTTTCCTGTTTTTCGTCGACCCCCTGCCTTGCTAATATTGAATTTTTACAAATGCATCAACTTCAAATATATTTTTGACATCTTATATAGAACAACTCACTTTCATAGGGTTAACTATACAGTGGGTTTAAAAATGAAAAAGTTAAAATACGTGTAAAGTTAATTATACCTTCATTAATTAAAAACACACAAAATGCAAATGCATTCTGAAAATCAATAATTTTGACAGAGAATACTTAGTGGAATTCCATTTTAATATCTTAAATAGAATTAAATACATTAATTAAAAACATAGAAAATACTTCTACGCTTCAGGGCTTCGATTCGTCAAAAAGTACACAGGTACAATCTGTGTTCGGTGCATTGTGACATTTACAAAATGTCTAAATTTTGGTGATGACCTGCCTTAATGGGATCCACTCTCGTAGACCCCCATTAAAAGTTCATGGACCCCCAATTTTATTTTTCGCTGTCATCGACCCTTTGGGAACCTCTGGTTTAGGTGATTTTAAGGCTTTAGCTGTAGAATGATGTTGATGTTTATTTCAGAGGTTGGCAGCCGCGGGCGCCGCCAGCTCCGCCGCGCTCCTGCTGCTGGTGCTCTTCTGCAGCTCGGTATACCAGGACGCCGTGACTCCTCTGAGCTCCGCGTTGTTTGACGGACTCCACAGGCCCGTCATGGGTGTGGCGGTGTGCCTCATGGCCTTATCTTGTGTCCTGGGGACAGTCCGTAAATACCAAAATTATATTCATTCATATGAACTTTAGGAGCCCATATAAATATTCAAATCATACCATTAACACCATTATATAGATTTTATAAAGATTCAAGCACTTCGTTGTTTCCTCTGTATCAGAGCAGGTGGGAGATCCCAGCCCTCCGAACTACTTAGGCCGTCCAATCTTGTTCGGGTATTGGACTATGATTGTTGGTTTCAGCCATTTTAGGCGGCTTCTTCAGCTGGCGGGGGTGGATTCCCATGAGCAAGCTGTCGTACGCAGCGTACTTGATCCACGTTGAGCTACAAATAATGGATGCCAGCTCATACAAACAGCCCGTGCACGTCACTTCGTTGTTTTTTGTAAGATGTTAATTTATTCTTATAGAAATAGCACCAGGAAAAATGTTTATGAGAAGTCAAAAACGTTTTTCCTGGCGCTATTTCTTCATTTCATACCCTCGCTATTGCTTTGTGAATAAATTACAATATGTGCGAACATTCAATTAGTACAGTAATTGATAGCCAAACAGTAATTTGGGTGTTTTTCTAAACCTTTATTTAACCATACACTGCAAAAGAGGACGGTTAAACTCATGAACACATGCACCAAACGACACGTGTATATATACTTCCAGTTTTCAACTGTACTGAGTGATGTGGTGATCTCCTATGTCCTCGCGGGCGTGCTGTTCGTCACATTTGAAGCTCCCATCTGTGACCTGGTGAAGCTGGCTCTGCAGTCCAAGTGAGTAGTCTCCGATACTCTTGCTTTTCGCTTTACGCTTTCTGATACATATTTTTTATAGAAAGTTCTTATTGGAGTACCATTACAATATTTTTTTCTAAAATATTTTTATTTGAAGCAACATTAAATTATAGTACTATTCGTTGTGTTTAACATTTCTTAAAGCTATTTTTTGTTATTCAGAAATAGTTTTAATATACACAGAAAATCACATAATTAATAAAAAATATCCCTTAACGATTGTTTTTCTGTACGTTAAGTTAATTATTTATTACTATACATATATTTTCTATATACAGTGAGATCACATACTCGTAAACTAATTCCAATAATGTTACCGTGAGCTGCATTGTTTCAGATCTCCAGTCACAGCTCATCCCGAATCGGAAGCGCCTCTGAACGGAAGTGTCACTCTCGCTAAATGTTTGGATTTGCAAAAGTAAGTCAATTTAAAGTTTTTTTATTGATATTTTAATAAATATTCAATAACTAAAAATATTTAAAAAAATAATATAATCCTCGTAAGTCAAAGCACAATCAGAACCTATCAGAACAATGCAAGTTGATAGCATATATTCTTGGTTTTAACATGGTTTTATCAATACATTATAGCGATTGCAGGTATCTGAACATTGTTGTCTATTCTTTAGTATTTAATGACTTACTAACATTGTTACCTTCTTTAGGATATGTTTATAAGTTATTTCATGTCTGTGCATGTTTGTGTCAATGTCGCATTCGAACCATTTCAATAGTTTTCTCGGAGCGTTTCTTTATCACACGTTACTTATACTATTTAAAAGATTCACCACATTGTTTAGCACAGATGCTAACGCTTGCGACTCACAATTCAAAGGCAAGCGCTTCTTTAATGTGAACATATGATTTAATTCTGCGTCTTGCTAGGAATCAACTAAGTCTCCATGAGGCATCGTGCTGAAGCCCAGCGCTTACAGGTGTCTATTGAACATAGCACAAAATAACAAATTATTGCCAACATAAAGTCGAGTCACCTACACCGGCCTCTAGACATAAATTCACCGGCTGCGTTTATATATATTAAAAAATCAATGCAATAAGATCTTTATTACAAAATAATCAGCATCTGACTATTTCGGGTTAAGTGCGAAGTAATAAATCTAAAAATTACTTAAGTATTGCTTTGATTGTTACCTACGCTGAAAAGATACGCAAAAAATGTCATTATCAAACTGATTTAAAATTATCTGAGACAATCTTTATTAAAATTACCTTATGGCACTTAGAATTAATGGAGCTCTCGACACTTTTTTGACCGTGAGCTGCCGCAACAATTTATATTATTTACTAGGAATAAAGTATGTATCGACATAATGACATGCTAGTTAGATCAGACAGGAAACTCGAGACCTATCAATGACTCCAAGATAAGATATCTTAAATACGGCAATATAGAATAGCATAATTTCTAAAATAGTGAAAATACCCCCGTGAGAATAAGTACGAATGCAAAAAATGGCACTCGATATTTGTAGCGCATTCTAAAGACAGCTAGTTAAGCACGATTCGTCTTGTTCCTCACACGGGCCGGACAAGTGCTGTTGTCGCGTCCGGCAAAGCCGTCTACACCCGATGCGGCGGAACTGCCGACCTAATGGTAGCCAACCAATAGCGTCCTCTTTTGCGGTATTTTATTGGACTGAACCATAAAACACACCCAATATGAAGAGACGCTATCGGCTAATTGCAAGCCGGTTGAGGCTTGAGGGTTGATAAAGATGTTCTTCTGCAGACCCCCAGCAGCAGTGCATGCCGATGCAGGACCACCGCTGAGTGGAAAAACCACGCACACATGTGATGATTCACAATTTTAAATTAATTTGATGTGTTGGTGATGGCGGATTGACGTCTCGTTCAACAAATTGAACAATGGTGTAGCCATAACCAGTAGTTTTTGTGAGATTTCACCGATATTCACAGGTATATGGCTACACCATTGTTCAATTTGTTGAACGAAACGTCAATTTGTTGTACGTGTGTGAGGCGCTTAAGGGTCTAAGTCGCATAATCGAGTTTTTTTATAATAAAAAAACTCGATTATGCGACCTAGACCCTTAAGATACAAATCTCCGATTGCATTCCAATGAGGTGACTCACGTGAGATTTCGCCATTTTTTTAATGGCGAGATCTCATTTCATAAAAGACTCGTCTTTTTACCAATAGCAAACTATCGGTAGATTAATTTTAATTTTAAAAAGAATTTATCCTTATGCTCTGCTCAAATCTTTTATCCTCAAAGACTTGTGTTGAAAAATATTAAAAAATAAAATCATGAAGTGAAAAAGTGAAGTCTATTTTAAAACTGCTTATTTTTATATCACATGTAATATAATTGTGAATAATCTTGTATAGTTGTAATTTGGCTTGATAATGGTGTTGTTGTTAAACAGTATTATGAAAGTGTATCTAAAGCATGGTGATGCAAATTCAGATTGATTTCTAACAATATGAAAAATGCACTGAATAGAATATATTTGGATGCAAAATTAAGCATGTGAATTCGTGTTTTCAGGAAGATGACATAATTACAACCAAGAGTTCCCACACAGAGGATGAGAGACTATTGGACATAGTTATTAATATCATAAGTAAATTTTATGTTTGTATATATTGTATTGATAATTGAAAAAAACTCCTAATGAATTCCAACTGGACTTCCATACAATAATATTTCAAATAAAATACTTGAGAGATTTTTTACCATGCTAATTTTTTATTGGTGTCCGGTTGGAAATGCCAACGTGAAAGGTTGGCGAAACGTAAAAATTATTTAATTTTAAATATTTAAAAGGAATTCCACCAAGTACTCACTGTCAAAAATATTGATTGCTTTCATACAAAAAGCATATTGATAAGATGGCAACAAAATAGATAAGACATCCACAAGATTAATGAAATCTGAAAACTGGTTTTCAATTTAATATATTTTTTTTCAATGCACTATTATTATTTTGAATATTCATCAGAAACTCAAAATGAAATAAAATTGATTAACTAAAAAAATAGAGAAATCTGTTTTCTTTGAAAATTCGGATGGTTTCCTGGGCATAAACTTCCCGTCGTCGCTTCAGCCTCGATATGATTACTATATACAGAGTGATCACATACTCGTAAACGAACTACAATACTGTTCTCTTAAATGAATAAAACCTAACTGTTTCAGATGTCCAGTCATAGCACATCGCGATGCGGAGGCGAGGCATCCCGCCTCTGAACACTCACGCTAAATGTTTGTATTCACAAATATACGCGAGATTATTAATTACAAATGTATGGTGAAATAAGCTGTCATATAGTTACGCCATGATAAAAAAAATTGTCGGTTTGTTAAAACAGGTTAATATATAAGCTATTATATATCATACCATGTTCAGTTTTCCTTCTGCAAGCAAAGATGCTGGAAGTGGATTTTTAAAAGCATTATTACTTTAGTGATTTAAAAATATTCCAAAAAAATTTATTACAATATTATTTATAGAAAAATGAAAAATTTTAGGAACCATTGTGTTTTGGTGTGTGTATTGACGTTATTTAATTCATACAGTGTGCAAAGTGACGATGTTGTCGGGAGAGTTAGGGACTTGTCTGACATGTTCACTGACTTCAGAGAGTCGAATTTGAGTGCCCGGTGCTCCGAGCAGATTCAAGTGTATTTGGAGAACTTGAGCAAGCTCACCCCGTGGGCCTTGGAGAGTGAGTATGCACGCCGACTGAACAAAATTAACCGACTAACTGCAGCAACTGGAGATGCGCTAAAACCTAAGAAAATTATTTGAATAATCATAGTCATTGTAAATAGTAGAAAACAATGCAAAAAGACGAGCAGTACGAGCACAAAAAAATTATAATAATATAAATACGAAATTTACAACAAAACAAATTTTGATGATTTTGTTGTTGAAGAAGTTAATTAATTATATAAATTAATTATATTAACACGTTGACTGCCACGGTAATTTTCAGAAATCTTGCCAAAAATGACCTTTTGATTTTATCACAATATATTATTAAAAACTCTAATTCAAGTGGCATAGTTATCATCAAAAAGCCTAAAAAATGTGTTTTAAGCAACAACAAAAAAAGGTTTCGTAGTTGGCTTCTGTAACAGAAATCTCTTCGCGGAAGCCAACTACGAGTTAATTCGCACGCAGACAGGCTTCGCTTAAGCTGAATCGTAGATACGTGTCCATATTCGTCAGTAATATCTCGTAGTAGTATCTCGTCAGTAGTTTAATCGTAGTTGCACAAAAATGGCAAGTAAACAAAGGCGAGATAACTCGTAGTTGGCGTCCTAGAAAAGAACGCAATCTACGAGTTATCACCTAGCCGGCAGCCAACGTGTTAATAAATTTTCTGTTCATGCAAGCCAGCATTGATTTTTTGTTCTTTTCCCAGAAGCCATCTATCGATATTAGCACTGATATATTCCGAGTTCAATCGTAGCTGCTCAAAAATGGCAAGTAAACAAGGACGAGATAACTCGTTGTTGGCGTCCTAGAAAATAACGCAATCTACTAGTTATCTCGTTGTTGGCAATCAACGTGTTGTTTCGTTGCTTATGTTATTTTTTTATATTTTTTTGAAATATTACAACATGCAAAGAGAATCGTTTTATTAAAAAAATACATTATGTTGAGAGTATAATATATTTATAGCTTAAGGTATATTGAACAATAATGAAATCGTTCAGCAAATATTGCAGTTTATTGACTCTCTCTCGTCCCTCCAGTGTGGGACGCCTGACTGGGCGCACTGCAGTATTAGCTTATGCGCTCAAGTTACTAACAAGACAGCAGTGACGGCTCCTCGTTTAGATACTCGGATGCATAGGGGATGTGGTTTGGCAAGAGGGATCTTGCTAACCCTAGCGCGGCCTAATTCGTTGACTCGAGCGGAGACCTCTCATCCGAGGGACTCGAGCTGAGGAGACGTCGACGGGAGCCTAGGTGAAGTGACAGTTAAGGTTGGCCGGTGTATCAAAGGGCTCTAGGGTGTTCGAGCTATGCTATCCCGCTGTGCACTCAACCCAACCTAATCTAACCTAACCCACCCGTCTAAGGTGCCGGCCGCCTTGTCGTAATGCATTATATGTGCACGAGAAGCGCCTTGTTTTACCGTAATAGATTGAACAATAATGAAATCGTTTAGTAAATATTGCAGTTTATTGACTCTCTCTCGTTCTTCCAGTGTGGGATGCCTCTGCCAGGTCGTCCTCGGGGGTCCTGAGCGGGATGCAGTACCAGCTGGGACACTTCGACCAGTGCCTGGGGAAGGCTGCGGGGGGTCCACCGCGCCGCTACTGCCTGCTCCTGGCGCGCCCGCCCTTCCCGGGCCTCGTCACCGCCCCTGGCTTTGCCAGACTGCCCGACGCCGTCTTCTGGGGCGTGTGCGCGCCCGCCGCCTGCTCCGGCTCCGAGCTGGGCACCTTGCTGGCTCACCGCCTGAACACCACCTTCCTTTACCACTCCTGCACCCCCGCGCGGCCCCCGCCCCTGCACCTGCCCATCGCCGCTACCGCTACGCTGTGAGTAGTGTATCACCCGATGTGCAATTTGGTTCATCTTGTAGCGGTCGGTGCACATGCATCGATCTACAATTCTAAAACAAAATCTAACTTTTCAAAATCGAAACAAATGAAGATTTTTATTTGAATTAATTTAGAGCCCCCAGCGCGCAACGCGTCAGAGATACTCCGACACCCAACCAGTAACCGCGCTTCCTTTTATATTGTTAATCTATCTTGTTTATAATAAATGGAATTCGCAAATTTTCATCACAGCTAGTGAGTTGTACCGCCGAATTTCAACTTGTGCCTAATCGAGGGATCTCTCCGGTACAACTCGGCAATCACAACCGGCGCTGCACCAGGACCAGCATCGAGACCAGAAAATGGCGACGCTAGCGACCGACCTGGCGAAACAAGAACACGGAGTACGTAAAACAAAAATAAATTTTCAGACTCCATTTTTTATTTTTTTTCATTTTGAGAAACAAAAGAAATTTTCAAACAACGCAAAAGCGTTCCGCAGATCTGCAACGTATCTGCTATATTACATTTCAAATTTAAAGATCGCGCTCATAAATATACACCCGGTTGTAAATTCTTCTTAGCATTCAACACAAGTGCATTTCGAATAAACGCCTATCACTCAATCTGCATTACAGGCATTCAAACAATGTAATGACTGCTTGCCAAAAGCAATTTCATGGCGCATCCCTGTCGTAACTGACATGCATCCGAGTCGCGGTTAAGGAAAGCAACTTGATTTCTTTTTCCGAAAAACATAAGGTTCAGTGCGACTAGCACTCGACCGAGAACTGCTCGGCACACACATGTCTTTAAAACATTTTCGACAAACGATCGAAGATAGAGATCCAACTGTCTTCAACGATTACAAACCGTCGAGTGACGCGCAGAATCTCCAAAATCCCTACACGGTACATTCGGTATCAAGAGATATAATCTCGAAATTGATATTATTCTTTTTCCTATTGGGAGCAAATTTATTTATGTTTTACGAAAAGACTCAATAAAAAATCGAATGCCAATAGAGTCGAGGACAGACTCGCTAGTGTTCATGTGCTATATGTGTTACATTTTTGTTTGCAAATTTTTTTTTTCCATATGTTCCTTCTTTTGTTTTCTGACATGTACTTTGTTTTTTTTTGTAAACGTGTTTACTCGTTTTGAGATGATATCGTTGATTGCTTATCGACTTCGAGGAGGGCAATGAAGCGGTCGGTGCACATGCATCGATGTTCAATTCTTAAACAAAATCTAACTTGTCAAAATCGAAACAAATGAAGAGTTTTATTTGAATTAATTTAGAGTCAGAGATACTCCCGACACTCGACCAGTAACCGCGCTTCCTTTTATATTGTTAATCTATCTTGTTTCTCATCCCATCCACAACCCTCTCATGCTGCTTCGTTTGTTCCAGCTGCTTCCTGGCGAGCGTGCTGCTGGTGTCCCTGGCAGCCACGGCCTATCACCGGCACCTCATCGCGCGTGAGACACAACCAGGTAAGGCTTTATATATAATAAGTAATCTCCGCGAAGACCACGACTGCCGGTGACAGAGTAGTCGTGTGTGTGTATGTTTCACTTTTTGGTTTTCTATAGAATATCTTAAAAGATACAACGCTGATTTTTTGCATGTAAGTTTAGTAAATTTTTCCACAGCTATGTGCCGAATTTCAAGACGATAGGATAATACTTTTATTCATAAACTAATTTAATAAAATATGCTTTAGCGAGTTTCAATATGTACGAATTGTAGGATTTTATTGTTCACCGCGAGAATTTCAAATTTAGAACTTTTACAAAAAAACAAATTTTGATGCTTTTTAGAAATTTTCAGTTTATGTCAACCTGATACAAGTACCAATTTTATTTTTTTATCGAAATTGCATTAGACATTATTAATCACAGCATTAATAACTCAAAATGCCCCCGAAAACGTCATTCTATGACGGGCAACATTTCTAGTATTCTTATAATAGGTATAGATGTTTTCAGGGCCAGTGCTGTTGTGCTTGTCGCTGTTGCGGCAGGTGCCTCGGCTGATGCAGGCTGAGGGGACTCCCGGCTTGGAAGCCCTGAACGGCATCAGAGTGATATCATCCTTCGGAATCATCTTCTTCCACCGAGTAGGGGTGGGTGCTGTCTCGGCCATCTACAACCCTTCTTTGTACGATGAGGTACAGCTCTCAATATCTGAGGCCTATGAACCACTTTTTTTAATAAATTCAGCAATAACTCGTTACGTGAATATCCGCTTACTTGCCAGGCAACCGGAAGTCCGTCTTATCAGACCCAAAAAAAAAATTGATGAATCCTATAACAGAGATGAGTTGTTGAGTTACACATCCCGATTTAAGTGTTTCTTCGTCGGGTTCGTGTGTGACTAATAGTGTTATTTAAACTTATTTTAATTTCTGTCCTTTCTTTTTTCAAAAAACCCCTTTAATCTCAAATGAGTATTTCCTAATTTAGTTCATTGAACCGCATAGCTTTATGGGGTTTGAATTTTCTAAGGTGCACTTTTTAACTATAAATAATTAATTTCGTGTTTAGATGTTATTTAAGAACGCTCTGCATTTTCCAGAGCATAAGTTGAATTCGGATCGAAGCTGCACTTTGCGATTGTTAGTGCTCTCGACAGAATCTTAATCTTTATGTCAATTTACCCAAGATCATATTTTATAAGTCGTTAGAAGTGACGAACGCATATTTGTTGACAGGTATTTCAAAACCCTTTCGCACAATTCACCTGCCGAATCGATTTGATTGTCGATATATTTTTAACCATGGGAGGCTTGCTGACTGCTTTCAATCTCCTAACCAGATACCGGGAGAAGGACATGGACGTCGCCCAACTGGTTATTTTGAGGTACTTCAGGTATGTACTGCAGGTTTAGAGCAGAGAATGATGTTATTTCTGTTATTGTTGAATTGATTGGATGTTTTGTTTAATTTAGACTGGCGCCAGTGTATGTTCTCCTCGTGATGTTCCTGGCCTTCGTGGTGCCTCACCTTGGAGACGGTCCCATGTGGCAAATCATGAAAGACACAGAAAGCAAATACTGCGAGGACAACTGGTGGACTAACGTACTCATGTTAAACAACTACGTAAACATAGAAAAAAGAGTACGTGTATAAGTCATCTGCTAGCTTTTATCTCAGCTTGGGAAACCTCGAGTTTAAATGATTAATATTTTTATCTCTTAAGTTCTTCATTCTGTTGCTGTGGATGGCTGCCTTTCTGTGCCCTAATTGTATGTAAGGTATCGGTATTGGAGAGGTGGACATGGAATGATTGTGGAGGGATGTGTTCTGGAAATGCCTTGTAGTGGTGGAAAAGCTCCTGGGGGGCACTAGAAGATAACCTGTTCTCCTTGGGCTCCTCTGATTTATGGGAACTCTTCTGCATTGCAGTGCCTGATAACTTCGTGGTCGATCCCTACGGACATCCACATGTTCCTGGTGGCCCTGGTGGTGTACTCCGGGCTGCGGAGGCTCAGCGCGAGGGTGGCGGGGTGGCTGGTGGCGGCGGGGCTGGTGCTCTCCATGGCGGTGCCGGCTGCGATCTCTTACACCACGAGGGGAAACATATTCGATTTAATAGATTTCAAGTAAGTGTATTCTGCTTGTTGATCAAGAATTCTAAATTTATATATATATATATATATATATATATATATATATATATATATATACTATTTTTTTTTAGAAACTATAGGAATTGGCGAGAGAGCGATTATATGAACCAATTGTACGTGAAGAGCCACGCCCGAGCCACTCCGTACCTGCTGGGCATGATCTCCGGGTACATCGTCTTCCGCCGGCTGCACGCCGAGCGCGTCTCTGCGGTGAGACTGGTCATGAGCCGCTCTCCCACCATGACTTTGTATTGAGTAATAATCCGAGTTCAGATGTCACCGCTCCTAAAACGCGAATGTTACACAATCGATATTGCGGTAGATGCTTTTTGCACACTTGAAATATAACGCGGAAGTACTACTTTGCGTCGGCAAAGTGTCGTTCAAGTTGCGGTTTTTTCAGAGGGTGGCAACTATCGGCGCATTAGCCTCTGTGGTGCTGTTTGTGTTCGTGCTCTTCTGGAGTATGGTGTATTCTTACTCCGTCACTCCCCTGAGCTCCGCGGTGTTCGACGGGCTCCACAGGCCCCTGGTGGGGGTGTCGGTGTGCCTGATGGCTCTGTCATGTGCCCTGGGAACAGTTCGTGAGTACCACATACTCAAAATTACATTTGTCCATTCAATCTATCGAATGTGCATATTCGCTCATTCGCTCTTCGATCTATCTTAGCCGCCCCAACTTATTCGGATAATAGACTATGGTTGTTGCTTTCAGCCATCTTGGGCAGTTTCTACAGCTGGCGCGGGTGGATTCCTTTGAGCAAGTTGTCGTATTCGGCGTACTTGATCCACGGCGTGCTGCTAACTGTTGACATCAGTTCATACAAGCAGCCCATGAACATTACTTCCTCATTCTTGGTACAGTACTATGTATCATTTAAAAACATATATTTCTGTGCTTTATTTGATGGCTTACTTGACATTATTGCTTTGCAAATAATTTCAACGTATTCAAACATTAGATAAGACAAATACTGACACCGATACTTGTGGCGAGTCCTCGTGGGCTCTGTTCGCCCGGGGAGGTCCGGTTGACGTGGTCTCTCATTCTCTTCTGCTTGTGATGTCTCTTACGCACGGAATATAGATACAAATATTTTTAAACTTTGCACTTAACTTATTATTTTCACATTTTTGTCCAGTTTTCTGCTACACTGAGTGATATAGTTGTTACGTACTCCCTGGCGGCCGTGCTGTACGTCACGCTCGAGGCTCCCATCTGCGACCTGATGAAGCTGGCTCTTCAGTCCAAGTGCGTAGTCTCCAATACTCTATGCTCTTGGCTCTATGCTTTCTGAAACATATTAATATACAACATATTTGATACATGTAAATAACACGGAACTCTATAGTATTTGAGAAAAAAATGTAAATTTCTACTCCAACTTACCTGCTTGTATTTAAAGCTATCAGTTGTGCCAACACCATTTTTAGATAGAAGAGGTTGTAAATTATCAACAATAAGCCAACGACAAAAGTTGTGTAGGGAGCCAATAATTGTCGAGAGTAATTTAATTTTCAATAAGTCGGAGATTCTAGTCAAGTACTATTTTTAACAATTTTATACAAATACCTACCTAATAGACGCCGCACGACTAGACACTACTGTTGTCGCATCCGACAAAACCGTCTACACCCGCTGCGGCGAAACTGCCAACCGAATGGTAGCCAACCAATAGTGTCCTCTTTATCGTTATTTACTTGGGCGTATCCATAAAATATTTTAAATAAATTAAATAATTTAGTGATTTTTCGACATAATTTTTTTTTTTTTTGGTGACCAGTTTCGGCAACCTTTTTTCACGTTATAATAATGCCAACGTGAAAGGTTGGCGAAACCGGTCACCAATAAAAAGAAAACTATATGTGGAAAAATCACTCGAGTATTTTACTTATTTAAAATATTAAAATGGAATTCCACCAAGTACTCTCTGTCAAAAATATTAAATTTGTATCTATAAAACACACCCAAAACGAAGGGACGCTATCGATTAATTGCAAACTGGTTGCGAGTTGCGCCGCTGCGTGTGTTGAGGGTTGATAAAGCTGTTCTTCTGCAGACCCCCAGCAGCAGCGCATGCCGATGCTGGACCACTGCTGAGTGGAAAAACCACGCACATATGTGATGATTCACAAAAGTAAGTCATTACTTTTTTTAAACAATTTTCAATTAATAAAAGTCTTGTTGTAATTTAAAATATATTTATAAGTAAAATCTGGGACTTAACTAAAATAATGTCACTTATAATATGATCTTTGTGATTTGACATGTTGGCACTTTAATTAATACTTCCGAACGACATAGATAATGATGTTATTGTTAAACAGTATTATGAAAGTGTAACTAAAGCATGACGATGCAAATTCAGTTAGATTTCTAACAATATGCAACATGCACTGAATAGAAAATATTTTGATGTAAATTCTTGTTTTCAGGAAGATGACATAATTACACCCAAGAGTTTCCGCACAGAGGCTAAGAGACTAACGGACATATTTATTAATATTATAGGTAAATTTTATGTTTGTGTATATTGTATTGAAAGTTGTAAAAACGTTAATAGTTACTTAATCTAATCAGACCCTTATAATATTCCTGCAATATAGACTTATAATATGTATATTAGGGTGTCCCTTAAATTTCAAGTTCGATATTTTTTTACGCATACCTTCTTAAAAGTTTAGTAATAACCCTATATTGTCTAGAAAAAAAATATTAGTTCGATTTATAAACGATAACCTGTGCCGACTTGCGATTTTAACTTGTCCATACAAGTTGCGTAAGTACTGCGCTGTGACTTTTACAAATAAAACATGTAGTTACCTACATGTTTTATTTGTCATTTCATACGTGATTTTTGAGATTAGTAGTGCTTCATTGTTTAGTGCGTTGACATGTCGGTGGAATTACGGAGTGTTAAACAAAATAATTTCCTTATCGGTTTGCCTAGATATCAAATAAATGGTGCAAAATTACCATCTAATCGACAATTTCTCTGTCCTATTTTACAATATTCTTGAGGTTAAACTGACTGTTAGTGAAAGTGCAAATCTTGTGATTAGGGAGTGCATCATATATTGGGGAAAAGCAAGAATTCCAACAGGGGCATTTCCTAACTGCGTGAAGAAAATTGTTGATTTATATCATGTTTGGAGAGAGATGCAAAAAAATTGTATGAAAACTCAGGTTACGTTCAAGAGCCGTGAGAACAATTTCAAAATTGATCTTGATAATTTGTTTGATATTGCACATGCTGATGCTTTTGAGAGAATGAAAATAGAGGAAGATAAATTATTTTTAATGAAACAGAGAAAGCCAGGTCGACCGGGATGCTTAGGTGGTGTTGGTAAAAAATTGGCGGAAAAAGAAGATAGATCTAAACAACGACGAATGGAAGAAGAGAAAAGGGTTGTAAGACAAGGAGAATCACTAGCTGCTGAAACTAGAAAATCAAGGGCAGAAGCATTAAAATCTGACTTCCAAAACAATGTACCCGACGTAGTCACAGTCCATTGGGATGGAAAACTATTACCCAGGTTGGATGTACGAAGTTCTAAAGAAGAACGCTTGCCAGTTATTGCTTCGTTTGACGATAAGGAACAGCTTCTTGCAGTGCCGAAACTAGAACATTCTTTTGGAAAACATCAAGGTAAGGTTGTCTCAACAGCTCTTTTTGACTGGAACCTTCACGATAAAGTACAAATAATGTGCTGCGACACAACAGCTTCCAATACTGGCCATATTAATGGAGCTTGTGCTATTTTGGAGCAAACTTTAGGAAGAGAATTTCTGCTTTTCACCTGTCGTCATCATGTTTATGAATTGGTCCTAAAAGCTGTCTTTGAAAGCAAAATTAAGCAAATTACTAGTAGCCCAGATATTCCAATGCTTAAAAAGTTCAGAGAAAATTGGAAAAACATCGACGCTAGTAACATTGAACCATCTCTTAATTTCGTAAAACAACGTGTTGCCGAGACAGACATTCAAGCTTTGTTAATATTTTATAAGGCAGAATTAGACAATGGTTATGTAAGAGATGACTACCGCAAATTGGTCGAACTGTGCGTAATAATTTTGGGAGGAGACACAGAGGAAAAATTAAAACTAAGCCCCCCCGGAGCCATGCATCAGGCACGCTGGATGGCGAGAACGATCTATTCTTTAAAAAAATTTGTTTACTTCAGTCACAATGCAGAATAACTGCGAAGGAAAAAAAGGCTCTACAAGATGGTTTCTTATTTGTCGTGATATTGTATGTTAAACCTTGGCTCGAATGTACAGTGGCGATCAAAGCACCTAACCAAGATTTGCGCTTCTTGAAGATGTTAAAAGAGTACGAAAAAGTTGACGCAACAATTTCTAATGCTTCTATAAGCAAGTTTAGCCATCACTTGTAGTATTTATATGAAGAGACAGTTATTCTATCACTGTTTGATGATGAAGTTGATAACCAAACTAAGAAGAAAATGATTGCCAACTTCAACCGGGACAAAACCTCAGATTTTAGCAAACGCGATGACCCGTCAAAGGAAGAACTTCCTCAAAGGTTGTTTGGTAAGTTAAATTGACTTTTTGTGATATATTTAAATTGTTGTAGATTTTTTTTGTTATTTGTCTTATTTTCCTTTTTTTTCCAGACAAAACACTGCATGATTTCGTATCGGAAAAGAGCAAACAATTTTTATCACGACTGCAGATCGACGACAGTTTTCTAAAGGAAGATGTATCTTCTTGGAATAATAATGCTGCTTTTCTGGAAGCTAAATGAAAAATTAATTATTTGAGAGTTGTGAATGATACTGCTGAAAGGGCTGTTAAAATGATGCAAGATTTTAACGGACTTATCACGGCTGAAGAAGAACAAAAACAGTTCTTGCTGCGCTGTGTCCAGGAACATAGAAAATTGTATCCGGACTGTAAAAAAACAACTCTAAAAAAAAGTTACCCTGACTGATTGTTATTACTTTATGTTTTTGATTAAAAATTAATGTTCATCTAATTGAATTTTTACTTTTATTCACTTAATTTATTGCATTTATAATGATTTTATACCAGACCGAAGTATCAAGACAAAACACGTTTTTTACTAAACTTTGAAGCTCGGTCGGCACTGGTTGCAATTATGCTAGAAAGATGAAATTTTATATTTAAGTATCTTATAGCATTAGTAAAAAAAGTAGAGGGTATGCATTTCGAAATTTGAAAAAAAAAAATTTTTGGTCATATAAGGGACACCCTAATGTATATATATATATATATATATATATATAAATATATGTGCACTTAGTATATATAGATATCTTTAATTCGCTACTAGTGAAGTAGATTTATATTGCTTTATAAAGCGAAAAGAAATAAACCGACTTTAAAAAACAAATCGTTAATACCATATAACTACATAACTTAGTAGACTTATTCTTACCTGATTCAATGCGATCAAGAATCATTCTAATTTACAATAGTTTTTATGGCTATAGTTAAAATACGGTATGTGGCTATCCCCTGATCTTGTGCGCAGGCTGTGGGACTTACAGGGTGTGGCTAAGGTTTTACTTCATTGGACCGGCTCGAATGGGGTCGGTGCGTTCAGTGCTAGGGTGTTTTCAGACAAAGATGAAATTAGATAGCATACTGATATGCAATCAAATTAACACGACTCCAGGGCTGATAACAAAAATATTTTTACCTTATTCCTGTTGCTTGTTTTTATTTTATTTTTTAAGGTATTATTCTGTGACATCAAAAAAATTAAAATACCACAAAGCCGACAGTCATTAATCATTATCAGCTTCAATTAATTTGTATTTGAATTTCAATTGCCATAAATGCTTGTTTATTTTTCACTCAAAGACACTAACACAGCTTGCCTAAAAGTTTAAGCGAGTGCATTTGGTAGTAAAAAAGAGGTGGTGCCAGTATCAAGGAAATTATTAATTTTATTTTATTATTAAAAAATTATATAAATGCAAAACAATTACCGATAAAATCAATGAACTCTCAAAGTCTTAAATTCTTAACATCCTCAAAATTAATGAAATATGAAAACCAGTTTTTAATTTGATACAGATAATTAAAATGTTTTTCAATATGATTCAATCAATCAAAAAATTAAAAAAATCTGTTTTCTTTGAAAATGTTTGTACAGATGACATTGAAATTAAAATAAAATATTTATTTTTTAAGAATAATTACCTTATTCGGGTGTTTACTTTACTTCTGACATACTGCAAATATAATCATAATTGCCATTATTTATCCAGATTTCCAAAGACCAAATAAACAAATGTCTCATCTTTGATTCAATCTCTGGATACACCAATATTTCCTATGAGAAAACTCGCCTGGTTCCCTGGGTCTCTAGTCTCCACTACATCCACTCGTTTGCTTTAGAAAGCCTGGCCTCAAGTGCAACTATTAATACTCTCTGTCTCATCCATCCAAACCCAAATCTATGAAGGCCAACTTCAACTGCACAGCGATGAACAATGAACCCATTTTTTGTGATGACATTCATATATTGTTGATCAAAGGACAGGATGTTATTGAATCAAACACGAAAAACATCTTTACATTTTATTTATTAACATTTTATGATATTATAAGTTCAGAGGCAAAGTATGAGTATAAGATGCACAGATAGAACAAGTGAGTCAAGTATGAGACAAACAAATCGTCAAATAACACATCCAACATTGTTCTATGAATACATCCATTATTTGAAACTTATAATGTTCAAACATTCATCGAATCACTAGTCAACATTAAGATAGAGACATATATTGATATTGTATTTAGTTTATAATATACACGTATTTCAAAGATTGACATAATCGTAACGATTAGAGTATTTTGAAGGCAAATGTATATTTCAATTGATACTTGTTGAAATTCCAGCTAATTCCATCAGGACAACCTCGACACAGCAGAAGGGGCTAGCTGGGCTTCCCCTCCGGCAGGCGGTGTTCTCGCACGGCAGAAAGCAATCGCTAATTAAACGACAGACACCTTTCAGTGTAACGAAGCTTAATTCATACAAAACCCGTTCGTCGACTTGAATAACAAACACTATAAACATTATACATTTATTTTGAAAGTATTTTAAGATTATCCGAGAACACTGATATAAAACGTGAAGAAGAAAGTAGTCACTTTATTTATCTGCAAATAATGTATGAATCTTACACATGGAACGCGTATTCAGAGTTAAGTATATGAAATGTTTAATTTTGTTTACATTTAGTTACACACAATAAGTAGAGCTTATCTTTATATTAGAACTAGGTATTGTCTTTTATGTATGCCAGATTCTGTATCCTCTCACTCGTGGACTCTGTGTAATCCCACTCACTGCATCTGTCCGTCCCGGGAGTTTTTTTATTGAACTGGAAGAAGTCAGTTAGTTTTGCAGGTTTAGAAACAGACGCATGCACTGCTTAAAATTACACATCTTCCATAAGTGCGAGTAGTTTTTTACCCACAAGTGTAAAATAACTGACATTGCCAACAATATTCTAAACAATTGTGCCAATTAACTACTTCAGTAGGTATGGCACTCTGAATGGTCAAACGTTTTCTCCTCTGAGCTCTCTGGAATATCACACAGCGTTACATGATTTCTTTCCATTGTTACGAAACCTTCCTTCAAACTCTTCCACCGTAACCGACCATTTCTAAATAAACGACTAAGGGTAAAAATAATAATTCATTAAAACATATTTACAGAATAGACGCACCTAAAAAATAAAACACTTGAGAACTCAATATTTTCAAGGACAAAAAGTATCCAATAATAGCAAGTCATAATGAGTTAAATACATAATATACATATTAACAATAAAGTATTAGTCACTTTTAGGTGATTTAAGAAGGGAAAAGAAGTAGTTTGAGTCGTTATAATTTATTCTTACACAGTCATAGTACAAAAAAAATATATTCAATTCTATTTAAAGTAATAGTTTTGAATTATCTATAAAAAAATCTCATCGACTCTTATACAATGCGGCAAATTTTAAATTCATTTAGCACCCATCAATGTGTTCAAAAATTTAATCAAATCAAAACTGCACCAATCTCTAATACATTGGCAATGCCAATTTTTACATTGCATTCGCAATTACGACAATCTGTTTAGAAAAGACTTTTAAAGCGGGACTTTTGACAAGGAGTTTCTCCGAATCAACAAATCTGGCGTTGAAATTGTTATCACTAGAGTTAAGACTAATACAAAACAAATGTAAGAATTTTATGTTTGAGAAGAAAAAAATTACAATGAGACAAGAATTTTGGTAAAACTCTGAACTGCCTTGGGAAGATTTTAATTTAGCCTCACAACTGCCAGTGCTAGCTGCAAAGGCACTAAATAAAAAGTAAGCATGTATTCTCACCTGTGAATAACATTTAAGTAATTTATTAATAGTAGTTTCGAAAAATACATTTTTCAATTCATCAAACATAATTATTTCAAATTAGATAAATCTAGAGAGGCCTAATAAAACTGCCACATGTAGATTCATGATTCATGTAGATTTTACTGGAAGAAATATTTCAATGTAAAGAAATATAAATATATAACCATACATAAAGTAATAAGCATAAAAATATTAACCAGTTAACAGCGGATTTAAGTTATCATAATCCCTCTTGGAGTGAGGGATTACAAATTTTACTAAATAATAAAGCAAAACGAGAAGGGATTACATTTTTACTAGATAAAATAATTAAAAATTCAAAGGTCAGCCGCACCGAAACGAGTTTTGGATTGATGTGTGAATGTATCAGTATCATAATGAGTAATCAGTATTTATAAGGCCATAAAATATTGTAAGTAAAATAAATCGAACCTGAAACAAATTTAGTTTAAATTATTTTTAATATTCCAAAATCAGGACAAAAATATGTATCATAAATTTGTTGAGTAGCTATTGTATTTACATAAATAATAATTGAATATTGTCAAAAAAAAAACACCTAAAAAAATATGCAAATAAAACAATATTTTATTTCTTTACTAAAGCTACTCTGGTTTAAGACACGCATTACTGACTACTGGTATTCAATGGAGGTGCTGAATCTCACTTGATCATCCATCAGTGCAAATAGCCTAGGGAAAAAAAATCAAAAAAATATTAAAGTATGTACCGATTTAATAGAATACATAAAATTTTAAAACTTTCACGGTGAGAAACAGGTGAAAACAACATTGAGGTATTTCTTATCCTTGAAAAGGACTAATGAAAGTTTCGATCCCGATATCATTTCTATTTTGTTGTTGAATGATTTTATTTGATATTAGTAGTATTAAAAAAACTCAAAAGCAAACTATCCATACCCCTGTGGCCACCCCCGATGGGCTACATTCAATTCCTATTACGCCTCCGTTATTCGTCGAATTTCTCAGTTTATCATCAAATTTGTCAATTTATTCATTAAAATTTGAAGTTATTATAGCCTATATTTATAACTTACATAATCTCATAATTATTTCAAATATATCTTTCTCAAAATTCAACAACATTTTTGTTTACAATATTGGTTTTTTGTTTATAATAAATAGCAATGTAGGCGTATCCGATTATTAGGAAATAATAAATCGAGCCGCTAGTAATTTTACCTCTACAAACCTATCCTTCCTCGTATGAGAGTCTCACGTGTGAGTCTCGATTACGTTCACGCACCGGCAGCTGGAAAGGGCCCATTTAAAAAGCTTTAACTTCTCATATCTATTTTCGATTTTACTCAAAATAATTTTTACTTTCTAGAGTTCATATATTTGATTAATCGTGTAATCATACTATATAATAGACAAATAATGAAACTTGAGATTAAAAAGACAAATGCCTTATACATTCCAGGAAATGTAGATACATCCGCAATATACCCAAAATATCTGCTATCACAGTATCATTCAAAATCTGTTTCCAAAGTTGTTTAGTAATCCATTCTTGGTAAGAACAAAAGTTAACAATATTCTTCAATATCTTCACTAGCAAGAAAAAATACATAACTAGGGATTTACAATAATTATTATTATGTACGGATGTCAATCTAATACAACATTAGGAGCATAAGAGGTACGAACTTGTTACTAACTAAACTCGGAATGTAGTGAGTGCAATACTGAAATTATTTCAACATCCAATCATCAATATGACAAGTATTGTTTTTAATTATCTGAACTTCAAATAATTCAGATCTTTTAATAATTAAATAACTATCTCGGCACTGTAAATGACTTGTGTACTCTTAATAATTTTAAATGAAGATATTGAAAAAATATAATATTTTCTGTAAGAAAACTAATTTTATTTGATACGAAGATAATTTATGATATATAATTTTAAAACAAAGATAGAAGTATTAATTAGTATTGATTCAAAACAATACTGTATAAATTGTATATCTTGGGTATTGGGACCCTATATTATTTGATATTTCATGGCTGCTACAGTTACACTTCTTCGGGTTTGTAAACAATTGTCACAGTAAATGGCACAAAGTAATTGGATTTTTTGAACAATTTTTACGCCATTCCAAAAAAAGTGTAACTGTTAAAAAAAACTCAGAAACTATCAATCAAAATATAAAACAAAAGAATACACGTCCCAATATCAAAGATCTACAACATGAGCTGATCAGCAATATTAAAAATAGATTAATATAACCCATTGACTCATAAAACAAGTTTTATTGGCATTTCTTTGATAAGCATAAATATTGCTCAAGACATTAGATATGACAGTCGTAAAAACATATAAATTCATATAAACGATGAAACTCAGAAACAAATATACACGATGGCTAGTAGTACAGGGAAAAGAATTTATACAATTATATACAAACAAAGCGAGGCGTCACTCTTCATCAAATTCGTCCTTAGAAAGATCGGTTTAGATATGGAAGAAAAAATTAGGATCTATATTTGTGCTAAGCCTGCAATGGATCTTCGGGAAATCTATAAATTTTCTTTTCAAGATAAAAATATTAGCCGATTATAATTTGAATCATACGATAAAATCGCTCAACAAAAGGTGTTTCAACCTATGAAAATAAAGCTAAAAATACGAATATATTTATTTCAAGACTGCGTTTTGGAAACGAGTTTAAAGAAGTAAAGTTCTCTTAATGTCAGAAACAGACGTCAGCACACACATGACATGATAAATTCTTAAATGAAATGAAAGATTTTTAATAAAAACAGACGAGAACCAATTGCTGCTAGAATTTTCAATAACAATATTTCTCTTCATGCAAATTTAATTTGCAAGTTGCGTAAATTATGTTAATTCGAATAATCAATTTCCAAAGACAATTTAATTTAAATAAAAACAATTTATTTGCAGACTACTTAAAATGTTGGTATTTTGTTGAAATCAAATTTTTAGAAGTCAGGTTACACTGCAAATAAACTATTGCGGGGTAAACATTGGTTATGCTATTTCAAAAATTCATGACAATATATACGCAAACTTCATTATATTTCATCAGGATTTTAAGAAAAACTCGAATAATTTAATGTGTATAAGAGAATAGCTCTATAACTTTCTTAAATTCTCGTGTTGATACATAAAATGTTTAATCTACTCCATAATTGCCTTACAAATGGACACAGCAACATTTTTCATTAAGACGTCAACTTATAATACTGTCGAAATGTCAACAAACAAATGAACCGATTAATGGAAAACGTCCGGCAGCCCACTCGGGCCTCTGCGGACAACAAACTATGAAGGTGACACATGACAAGCTTCCATTCCAAAAGGAAAATGTTCAAACGGAACCAAGAAGTAACGGTCGGCAGCAGCGACTGGGGAACTGAATGCGGAGGGTGCGGCACACTTAAGGCAGTGGCACCGTCACCTGCACGTAGGACACCGGGAAGTAGCCCGTGCGTCCATTCACAGTGCCCTCGTACCAGTTCTCGTCCACCTTGTTGATCAACGTGATCAGGTCGTTCTCCTGAAAAATAACATTGCTCTGATATATTAGCAGTTTTTGCACCTGTTTCTAAAATGACAAGTTGGAAATATTTTTTTTTATTAATAATGAACGTGTAGTTAATTGAGGTGATGTATTTCTCTTCGTAGCATATCTGTAATACTTTGTAGATATCAGAAATATTCAATTGCAAGGTGTATAGAATCAGATGGTTACCTTGAATCCAAGCTCTCCAGGGTTCTCGGGGTCGAAGTCGTAGAGAGCAGTACAGCACGGGCCCTTGGGGGTAGCCGGTGGCACCATCGGCGTTCGGGCTGGGGACTTCATGGGAGAAGGCAGCGGCGATGCTGCACGTCCAACATCACAACATGTTACACACTTAAACTTATAAACAAGCATACTGGCTACCTACCTAGTAGAACAACGCTATAGAGACCGATAAAAGAATCCAATATATCATTCACTATGTAGAATCAAATTTAAATAACGATCTTCTAGCATTTAAACATACTATCCCTTCTTAAGTAATTGATTTCAAGGAGATGCTATTTTTATGTGAATAATAGATTTTTAAAGAAATTTTTCTGTTTATGTGTCATTTGAAAATTAATATATCAAAATATTCAAGCGTGAAGTGTTTCAAAATATAAAACTCATTTTCATAGATATATCTTACAATGAGTATTAAGTATGATGCTCCTAACTGCTTTAATAGCTCTGATAGTTTATGTTCAATCATTAGCTAACTAAAAATATTGATTATTATACCGCTTTTAAAAAATATATCTTAAAAAGTATGGTCAAAACTATTTGTATACGTAGATTATTATTTTTTTTTTAAATGAAAACAGACATATTTTATTTAGTACTCAATTACCATAGCCAACTTTACAAATTCGACGCAACCTATGAATATGAATTTACAAAAAAAAGTCTGCGAGGAAAGCGAAACCACCACAATGAAATATTCCAAAAACAATATCAGGAATCTTGATGCACATAAAAATACTATTAAAATGAATGCTGATTCTTCTACAGTCTCCTATAGATTGCCCACCAGTGAAAACACTAGAGCCTAACTAAAGCTATGTAGAATGTATCATAATAATTTGCTAACCAAAATAATGATTCTACCAGTAAATTCTTAGAGGGAATTGCTTCTGCAGTATTTTCATAGAAAAAACAAGAAATTCCACTATAACTTTTATAACTCATTTATTAAATGAATATATATTTTCAATAATTGTATCACAATCAGTAGATTTTTAACTGTACATGAGGCCACTTCTACGTAAGGCCAGAAGTTATCATAAATGGCTGCCCATGCATTTCCTTTTGAGCACTCCGACCCTTTATGTAGAAGTGGCTTTTAATATTTTCATATTATGGTAAAATCAAAACAAATACTTGTATAAATATTGAACATGTAAAAAATGCACAATTTATATTCTTGTTTTATTGTATGAAAACCTACTTTCAACAAAGTCTTGAAGAAAAATCGAAGATGCTATTCTATCTGCTGTTTATACTGATACTTGAACAAATATATATAATGTATTATGATAACTTTAACTCATAAAACCTAAAAATATTTATTTTGTAATAACTACTAATCATTGTAGATGTGTCAGTACAGATGCAATTAACTATATTTTCTTGATGTGCCTAATATACAGAGTCTCAACAGTCATGGTCTCACCTGAGAAGAGGAGACCGGATATTGATATACTGGATAACCACAAAATAGCGATTATTTTGGTGTTTTTATTTTATTTTATTTATTTTTTTAGAAATATTTTATTTAATCGTATAAAAATAATAAGGAAAAATAAACAAAAAAAAAGTATATTATTATATGGTCCAGAAGTGATACCCAGTTTTCTCTTTTGGTGTAATATCATGACACGTGATACACTGTTTATTGATATACATACTGTGATTGTATTCTAGTTCAGTGCTTAGAAGTCTATTATAAATTACACCATTTAAAAAATACAATATATTATATTTTCATCAATTGAAACACCAATGTAGTATTTTTAAAAAGCATCATATTGATAATCACCATTAATGCTTTTGTGAAGCGAATTTTCATACATCATGAGGGAAAAAAAGCTTAAAGTTAGTCGAGGCTAGTTTTTGGTGCAAGTTAGTTGTTAGAGTGGTGCGAGCTACAAGTGTGGTAACTTATGTGCATTCTTCATGCGGGTGACAATTTTTTTAATTTATGTAGGTAAGCATATATAATACATTTAAGTGCTCAGGCCCACTGAAGCAAGGAGTCACTTTTAGTGTAATGTTCATTACTTGTTGGGTAATCATTTTAACAGTTAAAAGTGAGACAGCATGAAAGTCATTTATTCGTTAAATTGTAATGAAACTGTCAATAACTGATTTATCGACTAAAACAGTGCTTACAATTTATTTTTAACACATGCAATATATTTTGTCAAATAAATTTATTGATTTTTGTTACTGCCACTGAATATCAAATATTAAATTCAATTTGAATCTCAATATTAATTATAAATAATTACCGTTAGTATTTTTACAAATATGTACATCTGTAAAAATATATAATTTTTTATTATAATACAACAATGAGGTATAATTTATTTTATTTTTGCCTTAAGTTTGTACCGATCAATTTCAATGTGTGTATAATACACATTTTTAAAAAACTCATACAATTCTTTACTTAACAAAAAAAAAAAAACAACAACACGTGCATTCAAATCGGGGTTAGCCATGCAAGATTTGGAACAAAACTTACGAACACAACAAAAGGAAACACAGATCAAACGCAACTTACGAAGTTTGTAAAAATATGCTTTTTATGAAAAGGTACTTTTCCAATAAATTTAATATATAGACACCTCACTGCCAAAATATTCCATCTTGTGAAAAAAACCACACCCCAAAGTTCTAACTAAACCTCCTGGATGTCTCTACCTACAAGTCTCCGGATTCACCGTGATAATTGAGCTGTTGATTTCTTTCACTCTCTCTGTTTCAATCATTTTGTTCAGTGGTTACTTGCCGATTCAATCCCCACCTTAAAAAACAAACCCCAAACTGATTTTATAGGACTTACGCTTGTTTCGGTACAAGAAGACAGTTTGAATTGATATTGCATGCGAAAGTGCAAATTATTTTTAAAGATGTTCTGGCAGAAAGGTGTCAATATGCTTAAATAAAAGCACCCAGCTTCCAAGCTCTTACTGAGAGCAACAGCACACAAATTAGACTGTTGGCACTTAAAAAAGAGTCACAAAATTCGTAGGTTGAGTCTGAGCGTCGGTAGAGGAGGTGGCTGTAGGTGGTAGGTGAGGTTACCGTTGGTAGAGCGCTGGTTGTTTTGAGAATTGCCCCCCGGAAAGAGTTCCAGGTTGTTGGGCTTGTGGACAGGCGAGCCAGGGTTGGAGCCCCCTAGGAAGACACAGACGCATCACCACACCACGCCACGACTTAAATTTTACCCGCCACCCTGATAATACACTTGTACAAGGTGCTCTACTTCATATTCTCTCCTTGACCACTTTAAAACTTTGGTCATTTTGAGATACACGGCAGCATTGATTCAGATCACATTTGATTAGTTGGCTAGAGAAATGTTTTATAATTATTAAGATGCATTTAGTTTTTCTATTCAATAACAATAGAAAAGTTCTCCATTTTTACCCAACAGATTTTCTGTTTTTTGGCTTGTATCTAGATATTTTTGTGTGATATTGATTTTTTATCCCAACAAGTAATGCAGATTTCTCTTAACAAAAATAAAAAAAATCAACAAATGCTGATATTCATATCCTTGCCGACATAGTAATATGACGCTTAAATAGCGTAACGAATTAACCAAGCAGTTACGAGGACAAAATAAATCACACAAAGAAAAGAGACAGCTATTAACAAAAAAGAGAGCCAACATAAAAAGAAACATTGAACATGAATAGTGAAGAAAAACAAAGTATCCGAGAGTAAAAAGGGAAAACAAATATATTCACATCAATGCATTCCATGTCTCATGTTCTGAAAGTCAAGGAAGTAGAGTCAAGAGTTCATGCCAACATCCAAATCTGGAGTGAGACTAGAGAGAAGAATGGAACTTTCCGATATGAAGTGATCACAAGTAAAAAACGAGCAATAGATTTTCTTTCCATTTCGTCAGACATGATGCAGAATTTTTTGCCGATTTTTATGCTAAGCATAGATTGTGACCTTTTTTAATTTAATGGTTAATATACATTATAAATAGAATCTGAACTCATCCCAAACATCAGTTATTGAATTGAAAGTTGAAAATACCAGTAGTGCAGATATTTTAGATGCACCGATAAATGAGCTTGCAAAAGTTTTATCACTGTTATTAATTCTTATGATGATTGAGATAAAAAGGGTACTCAACAAGTTTCATTGTTGCCAAATATTAGATATTTATCGAGATGTCAAATACACATCTGTGTGTTACTTGCAATATTAACACTTCACAAGTTGTTTGTAAAACCAACAGATTATTTGATTTATTTGATGAATTAAAATAAATCAGCTAGAATAATGAGACAAATATAAAAATTAATAACTATATTTAGAAATTTTTATACTTAAAAATTCATGAAAAACTTTAGATTTGTTAAATAAATTATATTATTCTAGGATAGGGTTTAATATTAAAGGCAAAAGGTACCATTTAAGTATTTTTGCAAATAATATTATCTTATATTTAGAAGGAAATATTATTCTAGGAGGAAATGTTATAACAGGATAGAGGATGACCCATCAATGCCACATTCAATGAATTTACCAGCCCAATTGTGTCATAAAAGCAAAATACCAGCCAATTTGTCCATTTATAGAGAGAAAGTTAAATATAAAAATGAACATACCAGTCGTCCACGGCTCCTCAATGCAATTATCCAAGTATTTTGATGAACAAGATACAAAAGTTGATTAATAAATATATTCCTCGAAATACTTCCGAAATATTTTATCCTTGGATCCGTGATCTTGCAATTATATATTTTTTAAAGGTAAATATAAAATAAATTATAATCATAAATAAAATAATAACATAATAATAAAATAATATTTTTAATGTTTGGAATAGCCATTGAAAAGTATTTTTTGGAAAAAGCACCTCGGAGAAGAATGCTCAAAGCTATTGTACAACTAAGTGAGCTGCGACTCTTCAGACTCTTTATCGTCAAACCTCAGTCGGTGAATGGCTGTGGCCCTCGAGTGCGGGAGGGCCGGGAAGTCTCTACAGGTGTGTGTGAGTTATTTACAATTTACATTCCACCACAGCATTGTCACCAAACCCACCCGGTGCATTCAACTAAATCTGCTTTTTGCAAGAAAGTGCAAAGCGGGTAAAAGCGAGAATAGATATATTCCATTTTTACCAATTTCCCCGGCCAAAACCATCACCAGATTAATAATATCGCACCAGAGTATAGAAATAGTGGTAAGGAAATCAAGTGGATTGAAATAGCTTCAACCATAACTTCATTGGATGCGAGTAGTGCAAGAGTTTAAGGGGCAAGTGCCTCCTCTGCCAATTTTGAATCTCAGTGAGACAATTAGACTTTTGAAATCAAATTAGATTTCGGCAGATATGAAAACATTATTATGCTTTTGAAAAAGTCAAGTACAAAGTCATGACGCAATAATAAAAAACACACTAAACAAAAGAAAGAAACAAAATGCTGGGAACGAAAGAAACAAAATAAAATGGAGGACCAATCACCTGACCACGGATCCAAGTTGGAGTTGCGCTGGTTGGGGGGCCGCGCGGGCGGGGGCATAGGGCGTGCGCCCCCCCAGCTGCTGTTCCCATCCCAGGCCGAGCTAAAAGGATCGCCCCTCCCATTACTGGGCGCGCGCTTTTCATTGAAGGATGCGCTCTGGCTGTTGGCGATCTTGCTGGGGTAGGGCAGCGCCCAGCCTGCCTGAGGCCCGGGCGCCAGGTTTCCGATGGAGGAGCTGTGACGCATGGCTACTGAACCAGGGCCGGGCCCGAGGTTGTGAGCGCTGCCATGGGTGCTGCCGATGGGTCCGGAGTGGGAGGAGGGGGTTCTACCGTTGTTGAGGAAGTGCGAACCGTCAACCGAGAGGCCATCGATGTTGAGGTCAGCCAAGGTCTTGGGGACGAACTCCATCTTGGGCCGCGATGCTGCCTCCTCTGTCCTGAAATAACATCAATTCAATGAAAATGGCCTGTATATCTGGCAATATTTATATTTGTTTAGAATGGAGAGAATTTATTACTTTTCACGTAGATTTACAGCAAGGACATTTAGGATCTCCGTACACTGCTGGTGATATTCCAAGAGTCCTTCAGCAAAGGAAGTCAGCTGTGCCAACTGCTCCACCTTTATAGACAAAGATTTATTTTTTTGTATTTTATTATATTTTTTGGGAAATGATAATACAGACTAAGTTTTTATGCTCAACGATGGGGACTGACCTCGTTGTCAAGTAAGTTGAACATGCCCAGCTGGGCGAGGTGTAGAGATTCAGCAAACTTCTCTTCCGCCTGCCGTATCTCATCATCTGAAATATGCGAGCCTGATCAACAAGAATCCGTCCTCGTACCCAAGTGGCATTCAAAATTATAACCAAAACACATACAGCCCACCATACATTATGAAAAATTAAACAAAAAGTAATTATAAATATTAAAATAAAATTAAACATTGTAACATGTAATTAAATAAAAATTTGATAGTGTGAATTAATAAAACATTTTAATAAAAACCAAAATTAAAGAAGACACAGCACAAAAGCAAAACAAAACACATCATAAAAATAATTTTAAAAAGGGGTGAAGCAAATGGTTGAATACAGACCAAATGAACAGCCGCATTATGTACAGTGCGGTTATGTATCCAGAATGTTATGGCGGTGGGCAATGGAAATCCGATTTCAGAATTACATTCAATCAGATCAGATTTCATCCAAAAATAAAAGGCAGGGAACATGAAACAAAATTGAGGACAAATCATAATTAGTAAATCGCCTATTTACATTCCAGAGCAAACGGGAATCGGGGAAGGCAAAAGGAAGGCCAAAATATACAAATAAGGCAGTGGCAACTAAAGTAACAAAAGCGCCTTATTGGTGGTTTCTTTTTCAGTTGCACCGTAATTGTTTCTAGGAATAATTTTTAAAATGGTAGGAATCTGTTTGACACATTCACAAATAACTAAGCCAACTAGTGAAATGTTGAGTACAATACGCCGCTTGATATATAAAATAAATTAATATATTATTGGTTTTTCATGAATTGCACCTGCCTTGAAACACTTCCAACTCCACAGGCATAATTCCCAATAAATAACAAATATATGTAAAATATTTATTTGTGTTCAATTATTTTCAAAATATTTTTCAAAAAATATTAGCATTGAAAAAGCTAAAACATCCGAGATCTTACAATTTTTAATTTGATTGAACAAATTATCAAATTGATAAAAGTGTCGATATAGATTATTTTCAATATTAGTCATGAACCTTAAAATATTACATTTATAATATATTTTTAGATTTAAATTCGGATTAATTGGTGTATTGAAAAATTATTCCACTAACAAATTCTAAAATTTCAATATATTTGTTCTATTGAATTTTTATAAGAACATTTCATAAATACTTATAAAAAATATATATTGGCTGTATTGCTTTGAACATGAGAGTTTGCTGATAGGTTTCAAGCATGTTAAGTGTATTAAACAGATAAATACCTCAAAATAATTAACAAAAGGGGATGTACGGGGAAAAAAGAACACACAAATGACAACATAAAATAAAACCTAGCCGTGACATTTAAAGATGAGTTGGTACATTTACACACACTCTGATAATATGAGATCTGCTCAAATGATATGATAGAGTAGCAGCAGATGAGGACAAGAGCACATGAGTCCCGGAGACCAGAGAGAGCGGCACATACCCTGACGTCCTGCATATTGGTTATGCGAGGGGCTGCCGTATGGACTACCTCGAACGAACACTAAACAAAATTCAATATTTACACAGATGCTTCTAGAAAACATATCTTTGTAATGTAAAAAAAAATAGTTCACAAACAGGCGGTTTCATTGTATTTCTGATATTGTCCTCTTTTTAGTGAATTAAAAAGCAGATCACTCAATTATTATAAAAAACTAACACCTATAACAAAACACAAATTAAATTTTATACAGTATGTATGTATTCACACAAGGCTAAAAGCAAACCTGATAAATTTGTTATTGAATTTACTATATGTCCATTAATTAAGCTCAATTTTTTTGTTATTTATAATAATTTTAAAAATACACATTCTTCATAGTTTTTCTTCATTCATAATTAAAAGTAAGCAACGACTGAAACGACTAATCACCTTTAGCTTGCCTCCGCTTTTTGCAATCGAAGTCCAATCGCCTGCCTTGCAATTTCTTCCGATGATGCTGTACAGAAGAAAATTAAATTGAATGAGAAAAATAAATTCATGCATATATTTTATAAAGAATTGATTACATATTACTATAACCGGATAAATTCAGCACATTTACGTTACACTAGGCACATATCACTTTAAAACCATTCAATATTTTTTAGATTACATATAAGAAAAAAATTCTAAAACAATATTCTTCCATTACATGGCCTTGATATACCATAAGCACAGCAATCAAGGCTTTTATTTGCCTTTTTTAAGTAAGCATACGCTTTGAAAATGTATAAGCTACAGTTCTGAGTGGATCGACTCACCATGACTTCCTTGAGGTCTTTAGTTTGTAAATGGTGTAGCGGCTCGAGGAAGTTCTGTTTGATGTTGTCATCCAGGGAGTACTTGACGTCTGCCATCTGCTTCATGGACTCTCCCATTTCAATCAAGCTCTGGGCTGTAAATTACATTTTTCATTCAATTATTCATCTTAACTAAATAAACCTTCATCCTTAATTTTATTGTAACCATTCCCTAACACAAATCTCAATCAGTTCAACATGTTGATGCTTACCATAAACCTAATTGTACTAAAACTCGAGGTGCTCTATACGTGTGTCAGCGATGCATTTTCACACTGCTGGACGAGCGAAATTTAAAGACATGGCGGATTTAAGTGTTTGCTTTAATTTACTTTATCTATTTGTTATCGCAATATTGCATATGTTTTTTTTATGTAGATATCCAGAACACAAGATACAATCATAAAAGCGATAAACGGGTCATGCCCGGTGGACACAATGCGGACCCACTGCTTGAAGCTCTGGCACAATAGCCGGTGTAAAGTTTACTAACCGAAGATGGTGTCTTCTCCCAGTTTCTTGCCGTAGAGCAGCATGCAGTCGCCGAGCACGCCCTCGGGCTGGGGGTAGGTGTTGCTCTTGGCCTGGCCGGAAAGCTTGGAGATACCCTTGACGGCAGCCATCTTGGCGCGCGCCGTGGGGTTAGGCTGCAGGAATTCCCTGGTCTTCAGCTGCAGCTCCTCTACCAGCTCCACCGTCACGTCTGTCTTCTGTTGATGTAAACATAATGCATGAAGCATATAAATCCATGCATCTCGGCCTCTAAGAAGTAAATTCCAAAATAATCACAGAAAAGCCCGCTATCGAAGTATTTCTTGTTTTTAAGTAAATAGAGAAGGATTATTTTTCGACCCTACCCTAATCTCAAATTCGAGTCTCATTAAAACATATGTTCACATAAACTTTTTAATTGAAATTATCGAGAACGGGTTTTGAAACAAAATGACTTAATGAAAATACCTTCGAATGGCAATTTTTTTTTATATAAAAAAAAAACCATCTGGGTTTGATTATCCGTTTAAATTATTTAATAAAATAGATAAATCTGTTTCATTTGGGAATGCTTCCACGGTTATTGATATTGGCGTCAATGCTCACCAATCGGCCACATTCAAAATTCACACAAACAAATCAAACTCACGAGTTTGATTCCTACACAAGTGAGGTTAATTGAGATTAAAAATAGAGAACAGGCACGCTGTAGGATGTTTAATGCTCGTTTACAGCAGTGGCGTGCGCCTGCTTGGTCTGATGCAAGCTATTGTTCAATTTATTACAGCTTTTTCGATATAAAATACAATCTCTTGAAAAGCTTACGTTTTAAAATAATTTTATTTCAACACTTTTGAAAATCTAATGCGCGCATCTCGCGCGTAAAATACCGTATAATCTATACGCTCCCTTTTTTGCCTAAGCTTTCAATTCATTTTTTTTCAATATTTACTATCGAATTAAGATTAGTGGGTGTATATTTAGCAGAAGACTTGGGAGTGGTGTTGACCGCGCCGCTGGCCTGAGCGGCGTCATGTGAATTATTAATTACCCAAATGGACGGGCGGCCGGTCTCCGTTACATCAGGCAGCTATTTATAGAACCGCCGGATTTTTAATTGGCCCACTAGAGATCGCTCTGCGGGGATGAAAACTTCCGAGTGACTTACTCTCTCCATGTCCATGAAGTCCAGGTCCAGCTTGGTGCCCTCGGCACCGCCCATCTTCTCCGTGACATACTGCAACAATACGAAACAACTCTAATTAATACACAACACGAATAGGGCAGGAGGCGTAATTTTACGCCCAAATAAATTTTCAAAATTAATACATTTAAATTATAAGTATGTTCGTAGGTTTTGGCAGCCATTGTTGTTGTGTTTTCTGTCTTCCGACGTTTCGGTCCCTGTGCTGGGAACATTTCGAATGTCTTGTCCTTAAAAATGGTTTTAGTATACCGGAAAGACAGAAAACGTTAAACCGCTCAACACCCATGAAACCACAAAATTATAATTTAAAAAATAACGAATTTTTATGTTATGTATTCCATAGATAATTTTATTTTATATAAATAATTGATTCATTAACACCTGTAAAAGTTTTTTGCATTAGCAATATATTGCAGATACGCGATAAATAAAAAATAGAATATAAAATAAGAATATAAAATTTTATGGTTTTTCTTGTTATACAACCTAAAATTTTATACGAATAAATTTTAAAGTTTTCTATGCAAAACAAATGTCACATGTGTCAGTTGATTTTTTTACTTAAACAATAACGTTTAGGAGGCAATTAAAAAATTGCCAGTAATTTTATATTAAATCATTAAATATATTATATAAAGTACTTCATTCGTAATATATTGAAATTATCAAATGTTAGATAGCACAGATACTACATTTAATAATACATATGGTAACAAAACACGTAAATATTACAATCAACGATATACAATTAAAACTATTCGAAGTCTTATTTATTGTAAATTTATAATAAAAGTACTAACATAGATGATATTAAACAGTATTTATTGAGATAAGAAAAGGAATGACAAGAAAATATTTTTTGTCAATTCATGGCATAACAGCTCAAGTGACGCGCGAAGCGATAAGCCATTATCTTCCCCTTAAGACATCAGCGTCTTTACAATCTCGAGTATAACACCGAGGCATCCCATCGATCCAGACTGACTCAAAATATTAAAGACTCGAGTCATCCGTCTTCTCCCGGAGGCTCGCTCATACCGATCCGGCGCAATATCTAACTTCGGGAGGGAATCTTGTCTTCGTGTATAATTTTAATTTTAACTAACTAGTAATCATAAAAGACTGCACAATTTATTCCCCATGTGAAGCGCACGTCACTGATAAATAGTTGTTTGAGTCGGTATGTCCGATTCCGCTCGAGCTGCGCGAGCCTTTCTCCTGGCCTCTCACCGTCTCCTTGAGCAGCATTAGCCATCGCCCATTACTCCCAATCAGGCGGACGCTCTTCTGCGCCAGGAGCCAGGCCAGGCACTCAATTGGAGGTAGAGTAGAGCTAGTTCAGACTAACAAACACCACAGTACAAATGCGTATATACAGTGGCGGGCGATCTTTACAAGCAGAAATGTATTGATTTTTGAGTACGGAAAAATTCTAATCCAATAGACCATTATTTGTAACTTATAAAGAAATTCACTGCTTTTTGCTTGTATGTACTACAATACACTGGTTTACATTAACGTGTCAAAAAAAAAAAAACAAACAACGGCTGGATGGACTGACAGGCTATTCAAGACTACAACTAAGAATAAGTAAAGAAAACAACAAGATAAATAAATAATCATATTGTGGTGATTCCACCCCCTGCCTAAGCTAAGAATTCTAAATATAATAAACCTAATTAAATTAGACGTGAACGTTATAAAATTCCTAGTAATAATTTTCCTGAAAACTTTTAAAACAAAAATTAACTTAAAACTAGTGGTTCAGAATTGTTTGATTGAGGTAAATCTTTTTTCGCGATATTGGCCACCTTTGAGAACTGCAGCTCTCATTTCCATCCCCAAGTTCAGGTATCTTCAAGTGCTTCGTATTGTGTCAACACGTACAAGCACCCAAGATAGTGACTGCCAACCCGACGCTCCCTAGTTTTTTTCGACAATCTAATTTCGCGTACTCTTTATGACAAAAGGTGAGTCCTATGAGTCCAACATTTACAGGATAACGAAAACGAATCTACTCTGAATTCAACCAATCAAATCTGAACGAGAGTCAAGGAAACGAAATCCGTCAATACAAAAACATCTTCTGCTGCAATTTTGTTAGGACTTGCAATCCGTCTCGAACTGAAGAGAACTCCTTGTGTTTATGTTTAAAGTTGCGGGCCGCCAAAGGCAGGACACCGGATGATCGGGAACGTTGGACGACGGTGTCGCCGAGTAATTTATATGTTCTGGAACAAGGGAAATTAACCCTTTCTGCGTAGTTAGAGATATGACGAGATTGTTTCTGTATTGTAGACTCAATTCCTCAGCTCTCAATGCAACTAATTTACTCTCTACGGTTAGTGCAAATTTTGGTACGGTCGACTCGGACGCTCACGGTTTCTCCGAAGATCAATTATTGTTCCACAACGGCCGTTAGAACCTCATACACCCTAATCTGAACTGGAGGCTTTCACTCCGATTGTCGCCTGATATCAGGTTCACTCAGTGATTGTGAGTTTCAGATGAACGTTATGAGATGACGGTCGTTCCAGTAGAACGCGATCTAGCGGCTTAATTCGAATTCGGCGGAACCCGCGAATGTCCAAATTGTGGTAATGTTATGTGTCAGGAGATTATTTGAGCGGCTACGCTCTAATACATACAGGGTACTAAATTTAATACTAAACACAACATAATACTAGAGGTAATGAAAGTCTTATAGCTACTTCAAATTACTAAATACGGTAGAAAATTCCCCTTCGGCAATCCTAGAATCGAAGACTTATTAATTAGTTTCTTAAAATTATTACATATAAAAATACCATTGATAATACACGCTCCCTAACTTGGCCAATCTAAAATAAACCGCACGCTCTCTTTCGTTCAACGCGCGAACAGACGCTAGCGTTAATGTCGCTATGTACCGCCTCAATACTCAAAATAAAATACGCTTAAATATCTAACATATAAAATATTCCTTAATACCAATAGACGCCCGATAATAATCCGAAACCCAAGTCCGCCGCAACCGTATAGCGTGAGTATAAAATCCTTTAAACGCTTCCGTACGCAGGTCCCCTCCCCCCGGCTAGAAGAAACGTAAGCCACTCGGTTACACGATCGCGTATTTCTCCAGGTAAAATACAGAGCATATAAAATAATATAAGGGTATTTGAATGATGTCAGGTGGTCCGTGAATAGCGATCGAAAGCCCCTAATGAGATTTGCTGTAAGAAAAATACATTCTGCACCTTTAAAATTAACGTAAACTCAAATTAACTATACCATAAAATTACGCAATACGATCTAACTTGGACGCTTATTATATGACCATATAATTAAATAATAATAACGTAAATTATAAACCTATCCTAGATTTAGACGCCGCGGACGAACTCAATAAAATTAAAATTAACCTAGAACCTTACTTAACAATTATCAATATCAATTATTAACAATTATTATATAACATTAATCGAATACGAAGCTGGAAGAAATAACACATAATAACACGCACGTCGGCCCCTTCGCGTTCATAATAATCAGCGTATAAAATAAATTGAAACTCATCCGTCTGCTTCGATGTTCCAGCTCTCCGATCGGCAGCATCCCTTGACCACTGAATCTACATTTAATTAAAGATTCGAAATAATATCTAATTATTTGGTATTTAAAAGAGACGCGTTCATCCGGGACGTGACTGCTCGCCTTTGTCCTCAGCACCATAAGGACCCGTCTGCTCCGGCGATGACGATTGAATGCCCATTTTTGCGCGTCGGACGCTCTCGAGCCGCTGACTTTCTACCTGCGAAGGGACCCTACATTCCAGAAATAATGTCAACCATGTGTGGCGCACTTGACATGGCCTCTCTCCTGCGAAAGACTCCAGCCCCTAAAGCCCCTCGGTTTTTTTGCACGCTAAGTTTGAAATAGCGCCCCGCAAGATAACTTCGAATTATCACCTAGTTCATTATTTGCGACGCTTCGAATTCACGAATCGTCACAATATACAATACAATTACGAAATTCTTTTGTATCCTTTGTGACTTTATGGTTCTTGCGTTGTCGGTAATTCATTTTTTTACTGCCGAGGAAACAAAATTGTAAGAGGGTGGCGTCTGATGTAACACGCCGTGGGAAAATACGCGCGGGCCTGGGATAATAAACGCGGCCGTGGGAATATAGGCGCGGGCGTGGGAACTGCCGCCTAACGGGAGATGAAAAGTGGCTGTAATGTAAGACAGCGGCTCGGGACGCACTCGGCCCGAGGAGGAATTCTCCGCGGAAGCGAATACTCCAGGGCACAGCTGAGGTGCAAAGCCGATTGAAGCTTTTTAAAAGATATTTTCCAAAATTCGTCAGATCTCAGCAAGATATTTATTTATACCAGCATTTGTGCGCTAAAATATATTCCAACATACAAATTTTAGCGTTTTCGTGTCTACTTTTTTTTAATTCTTGAATTATACGTTATAAGCTCGTTGGGAAAATTTTTAATGGTTTTTATGTACAATAAATACTTTGCATGATTTATTAGCCTCGTTTTTATTCAGTGAGCAACACTGCTTGCCTTGATTTTGGACTAATATATGCTATTGATTTACACAAAAACGAAAATAGATATCGCGTTATTTTATGTATAAATATAGTGTTTATTTACATTTTATTAAATAAAGTAATATTGGTGTTTAAAAAGCACATAAATCGTAGTCTAAAATTTACAGCGTCTTATCTTATCTGAGATTTAATTTTTGGATACCGTATATTATGTTCGGAGGTTTTGGCATCAAAAAGAAAAAAAACATAATTTTTTTTATACATTTGATATTAATTATTAAATAAAATAATTAATGTTTGAAAATAAATGGTAGTTTGTCTTTGAGAGTTACTGAATAAATAAACGTTTTAATAACAAATACTAACTTTGATGCTTTAAAATAATACATAACAATATTGAAGCTCCACGGTCGGAAAACAACCGTGTTAATTACTAAACCAGCAGTTGTTGGCGAATAACTTAGAATTACTAAGGCAGGAAGGTGAGCATTGTTATTAGAGCCCGGTGATTATGAATCCCCCAGGTAGAGCGAGCTGCAGGACGCGGCCGGGAAACTTTGAGAAAATATTTCCCAGGAAAGTTGGAACAGCAACAAGGCCCAGATACAGAATTGGAAACTGTAAATTCTGCTACAACAGCTGACAATGGCGTCTCTCCCCCGCGAGCGCTCAGGCTGCGTGGCCGGGGTGGGTGCAGAGGAAGGACAAAAGGCACAAGTATTGAATCAATATGAATATATATATTCATTTCTATTTTCACTACAACCTAACCTTTTTTCTATAACCTAACTTTTAAGAAATCGTGTATGTACGATAAGAGTATAAATTCATTCTAAATGTACAAACGCTGACCAAGCGAATAAAAGTCTGAATATGTACACTTATAATATTCTCTTCACCGAAAGCAATAAAGAGATTACCGTAGCCGCAGGGGTCCCCAACCTTTTTGCACCCAAGAGCATATTCTTGAATGCCGTTCGGGCGGCGGGCGCCATTAATTTTTACAAGGTATATTTATAGTTGGATATAGTCAATAATACATATAATGCACAAAAAATATTTAATTCTAAAAATATAAAATAAATAATAGTATAAAACTCTACTAAGAATTATGATTTTAAAAATTATAACGATATAATTATTTTCGCTTATATTTCTCAGTTTAATTACTAAATATTAATTTTTACATATTTTACTGTAAACTTAAATAACGTCCTCATCGTGGTCGCACAGCGGCGGGCACACGCAAAAAGGTCGGCGGGCGCCATGGTGCCCGCGGACATAGGGTTGGGAACCACTGCCGTAGTGGATATAGCATGTACCCAGACTCCCGCGTGACTCACCCGCGGGCAGACGTCCTTCCCCTCCCCTGCAGCCTCTGCGGCCCCCTGACCTGGCCTCGGGGGGAGGAGGCATCAAGGACAAGGGAGAAGGCGGATAAACTCGCATTAAAACCTATCGTAGATGCGCAACTGAAAAATACACCGACTTGTCTTTAGTTATTAGTATTTATATATAAAATAATAATTAGAATTTATGTACTGTATACGAACTGGCAAGAGATTATTAGCACATCATTTATTAATTAAAGTAAAACTTTTCATGGTATCCACATGAATAAATGAAAATAAAAAGAAGGAAAAAATAATCTAATGATGCACATGTTTACAACATCTTATTGTACATTGCGAAATGTCAGCGGAGCGCGCCCGTCACACTTTGGTTCCCCCGGCCTCGCTATTCTTTTGAACATTACACTGACATTCCTGCCTGAAACCTCAGCCGTGTTTCAGCCTGCAGCGAGTCTAAATGTCGCCCCTGAAACTTCGCCGGGAAAGGTTCCATGAAATATCACAGACGAAGGCTTTAGATAAGCATTTAATCAATTTTAACGACGCCGTAAAAATATATTCTCTGTTTATCGGCTTTCCTGTCAAAAAATATCTGCGAAACGGGCGATGGGAAGCATCGTAAAAGTAACAGGTTTTCAGGTAGCGTTACTTAATTCGCAGGTCCGTGGGTCGCAGGCACTAAATAAACATAGCAGTTACTATAATTATGTTCACAGTCATCGATATACGCACTGTGATACAGACGTGCGGGTAGGCGGGTAAAAATATTAACAGAATATAATTAATACAATTTATTTAATTATTAAGTTGATCGATTCATAAGTACATTCAATATTACACATTTTATTAAATGATGACCTTATTTTAACATATAATACGGGAAGACTTCATATTTGAGCTTTTATAAAAATAAACATCGGCTAAAGGGCACGCACTGCTAATTATAACAACTCACGTATGAATGTTCGTGTGTTTTCCTTTTTGAAAATGTCAGTGTTTGAAAATAAATGGTGAAATAAAAAAAACAACTCGTGAGCCTCGCTAATTCTGGATTTTTTTAACTGTCAACAATGCTTTAATCCATAGAGTAAATCTCAAAATCAAAGTAATAAATTGCGTAGTCTCTAATGGCGTAAGCTTTTGTTTATATACGTACAATGGAGTACTGATCAAATAGCTGTGTTTCAAAGGGAATATCGAGCAACAACTGCCCCAACACAGTGGTGGATCAGTTTCATACGACCCCTGGTTGGGCACGGCGCGGCGGATTTACATTGAGAAGATCGCGCCCCGCCGGGCCGGGGATGTAGGTCAGGGGGTGGGCTGATCGATACGCCGGGCGGGCAGACAAAACTCGGCCGCTGCGCTCCCCGACCAGCCTATTGAGATCAGTGGCGTGCGGATAGCCTTGAAACGTGACGTATTGAATGTCTCTTAGTTTTACTAAGGTCGCGATAGTCAAATAAAGACTTGAGCCGGCTACGCACGCAGCTACACGTCTTGCAAGCAAACAGCGTCCCTTTATTCAGTTTTCAATTGTGTTCACCGTCTAATCCAGTGCATCTCAAAGTGGGTCCCTGGGATCATTCAAGGGGGTCCTTAGAAAATTAAAATCGATGTGGGGGTCCCTGAACAACGTCAGGGGGTCCGCGCAAGGTTTAATATAAAGTAAAAAAATTGTGACACATTTTTATTAATATGGAAGTTAAAATAAATAACAATGAATACATTATTAGCGATTTTTACGTCCTAAGTAAAATATAAATATAGACAGGTGCGTAAAATACATGTAATAACAGGCATCGCGGTGAGTCAGGTAGGTTAATACAGGAACGCAATAGTCGATACTTGCACCAACTAGTCTATAATATGAATTTATGTAGGTTTTCACCCCAGGGCCCGTAGGCAAGTTATGACTATGAAAGGGGCTCCGTGGGCCAAAAGAGTTTGAAAGCCACTGGTCTAATCAAACGTGTGAAGTGATCTTTGACAGTGCGTGATGTTCACATGTCGAATTAAAAATATTAAAAATTGTCAATGGCCTCGTAAATCAATTCATTTCACAAAAGAATATAGATCTAGTATTATGAGACTTACCAAGAAGCATTGACATCGAGGTGGCTGTGACCACACAACTATTACTATTGTAAAGTTACAAGAGGCATGTACATTATGAGCGTAAAGTAAGTAAGTCAATCAAAACTATAATAAAAAATCAGTTTTCGAAAAAAACTACAAGTGTGAATTTATAATTCTAGGCAAACGAAATATCTGTACACGTTTTAGATTTTCCCTGCTTACCAACGTTGTGCTGATAATTTAAAATATATTGGGTAATATTTCATATTACATTTATATTAATGCTTGTAATCGCTGAGCAATAAAATATTATTTTGGACTCCAAGTTAGACAAATGGGTCACAGAAGAGGCACGCGAAAATAATACGAAAATCGTGAAAATGAAGTGGTTAAGTCCGTTAATTAGTGAAAAGGCGTCGCTCGAGCACGCGCCGGGGTGCGCGAGCCCTGCAGGGAGTGGGTCAGTGGGGCGCGGCCAGGGGCGGCCAGGGGAGGCATGGGGCGGCCAGGGCGGCCAGGGGCGGCCAGGGGCGGCCAGGGGAGGCCAGGGGCGGCCAGGGGAGGCCAGGGGCGGCCAGGGGAGGCCAGGGGCGGCCACGGCGGCCAGGGGCGGCCAACCGCGCTCGATGCCCGTGACGTCACAGTCGAGCCCGGTGGCAATGAAGTCGCCCTAATTTCTCGAATTACTCCGGGACGGTGTAATTATAAGATATAATCACCCCTGTAAGATGACGAGTATTAAATTCACGACGATAGAATAATTAAAACTGCCTATTAAAAGAATAATTTTATTTATAAAACAAAATCCTTTGATTGCAAAACACGATAATATACAAAGTTACGATTATACTCATTAAAGTTAATGCAACGCACTATTTATAATGTTTATACTTTTACTACAATTATTTTGTTTATAAATTATTTATAGCGTGACAGTAAAGTTGCATTTATTTGAATTCTTGCTAGTTGTTTTAAATAATTATTTTTGAAACCACGGAAAAATGATTTCAAAGTTTGACGACAACAAAGGAAGTTATCGTAACCTAAAGTATTTGAAAGAGCGCCGGGCCTGGTCTTGATCAGGGCAGCATCGGATTCGCCAATCTGGCCAGAGTGACGGGGGCGAGGGCCCGCCGGCAATAATGTATTAATCTGCCGCCATAAATGCCAGAGACAGTCGAGAGGCCGGGGAAATCTCAAAACTTCCACAATAGGCCCGTAAAACTAAAGCCTAGCCTCGCGTGATAAAAGTTAACGCGTAATAATTTAATTCACAGCGGGGTGCGGGGAGGGGCTTCAGTGAGCTTATTTATAATTTGGAAAGTTTAGAATGAATATAAGAACCTGAGAAAGATGCATGAAAATGTAGGTAAAAGGTAGTAAAAAAATATTTTTTTACAGTATAGTGCATTTATGGCATGAAAATCCCAAAGTGCATGACAATTAAATCTTTCTCATATGAAAATGAGAGGTATTTTATTTTTATACTTTTAGGTTGTTTATCTTAACTAGTCTGAATAAATAAGACTGGGCCAAGATAGAATTAAAAATTAAAACCTAAGATATTTCATATGATTTTCTGTGAAAAAAGAGTTCGCAGTACCGCCAAAGATACAATCGCAAAGTAACAATTATTATATACTAAAATTAACAAGAAATAATATTCAACATCCACTTCGAACAAGTGAATACAATTCAACGGAATCAATATTGATTAACTATCATTAGCAATGAAACACGAAAGGAGATTTTAAATCCATTCAGCTGGAATTGCAGACGATATAATCGTTTCTCGATCGGAGGGAAATAAACAAGAGAAAATCCACGAGGCCCGGAGATGTCTAATCCGAGTTTACAGACGGAGGCTCTCATTAATCAAGGGAGTCGGAGAGGGGGGCCGGTGGGGGTGGGCATCGTCGCCGACTGAGATGTTCAATGATTCTTTGCAAATCAAATAGAGCGACTGTCATAATTTCTTCCACGCGTAATAAAGATCACAGTTTTTTTAATAAATTTGAGAGAAGCCAAATTCAACATTGATTAACTTGACAATATGGTTTATCGATTCTACAAACAGAAAACCATATTTTTCATAAAAGTTGATCAACAGTAAATCAAAAAACTTTGTTTTTTTAAATAAGTAATTAACCTCTCTTCTGCTTATACAGACCGCCACTGGTACTCCATTTCAAATGATAGTGATAAATTCCGTATAGATGATTAGATATAACAATCAGATAATGAGTATTCGAGTAACAATACATACATAATAGTTTGAACGGCGTCTCATCGATCGCCTTTGATTATTTTTATTGTATTAACCACAGGCATTGTTTTACTATTATAACACGTAAATAATAAATATAAAAAGAAACAGGGGGCTTTGAAAAGCTTTATAAAATTACATTATATTTCTCTGAACGTGATTACTTGTTCATTTTCTCTTGAAATTAACAAGTATTACTTGCGGTTATTATTAATTTAAAAAAATGATTACAAAGTCTCCAGACCATCTCCGTTTAGATTAAATTTTAATAAAAACCAAAAATACATTAAATTCGTGCGGAAATCGTCCATGTTATATTTAAGCAAAAGAATTCAGCGTTCGGGAGACCCAATCGTGAAGTGCACATAAACGGGTTGAATGGAGCGTATTGGAGGGGTTTATAGACTATAAACATTCGATAACCACCGGAATACTCGAAGCACATTTACACGCCACTTTGTTTCAATTAAAACTTTGCGTGTTCATTATACACGGTATTTAAAAACACATGTATTTCTCTGAAAGAGGATAATTCAGTATCTATTAAAAACACCATTTTTTCTAATAGATTTGTTTTAAACAAATTTCTCGTATTCTAAAATTCATTGAATTAAAAAAATTGCTTTAGTAATTTGGGAAAAAATGAGTTGTTACAATAAATAATTATTTAATTTACTATCAAAACTATTATAACAAAAAAACGAAATAAACAAATAAAATATATGTGGGCATTATTATAATACTCGCATGATACTATATTTGATAGAAAAAAATATTTAAGACAAGTGGAATATTAATAGATCGAAATACGGAGAGGCGGTAGTTTTTATAAAAAAATTAAGCGGTGTAGACTTTCAAAGTTAATTCAAGCCATAATAAAAAAATTAAAACAAATAAGCAAATACAAATAGTTTGATTTCACGTCAACTCGACAACGTACGCTATCTACTGAAAGTTTTCAAAGTAAACATTCGAAATGTTTTATTTTTTGTGACACCTGCAGATAAATTTATATATTTAAAAAATATGACGTCAAACGAAACGATAAATTTCATCAAATGATTACTAAAATAACATAAAACACAAACTAACACTATAATATACACACGTGGTATTAAAAAACTAAACCCATTTTAACGTCATGAGCCACTAACTGAAGTGTTGAGGGCTATAAGGGGTGACAGTCTCCACCAAAGCGGCCTGTAAAAATATCGCCCTGAAAAAAACAATTAGCAGTAAATTTGGTTAACTGCGACGCGATTAAAAATTTATGGGATTCGTTATGAGAAAATGGCAGAAAATATCAACGGGTTTCGGCAGAAGCGACGCATTCCGCCGGAGCCCGTCGGCCATGCAGAAAATTTAATACAACGCAGGCCCGAAATAGCCCCAAATGCCTAAAAATATCGAGGATCGGCACTGCCACTGATCGACCGGCTGTAAATTAGTTTTCAAAAAATTTCATTACTGAAATAGCAGTACGAAATGAAAATAAATGGCGACTAAAATATGTGAGTTAGCAATTATTACGTCATGCAATGAATCTGTAAGATATCTTCGAGTAGTTTCTATTTACATATAAAAAAAATATGTTGGTGCTGTTAAATATGGTAGAAGCGGTTATGTTTAAAATAACAGCTACTGTTCGTACCATCTAGTTAATTTAAAAACATATTTTGTAATAAATCGTGTAATTTCCAATTTTAATTTACACTTAAGTGTCTTGCTACCTAACCTTGCTTGGTTTACTGGAGAAATCGTGTCATTTAATTAATTCAATTGTCACTTTATTTTTCTATTTCGAAAGTTGATTTTTTTATAGCGTATTGAAAAAACTATAAATTATATTTATTTATTTTTTATTATTTAATTAACGTCCATTTTTAGGATTAAATAAAATCTTGAAAATGTTGAAAAATTTGATAAAATGACGACTTTTCAAAACCAATGTTTGTTAAAGATTTTATTTTTTTTTAATTTTTAAAATAATAAATCGCACAGGGTTCATATATAATCTTTTAATTACAATTTAAAAAAGGACTTTTAAATGTTTAGGACTCTTAGAACAGGGACATGACAAATCTCCAAATTCCTACACTTCAATCGGAAAAACACATATTTATCACATTAAAAGTAAATTTACAAGAAATGAAAAATATTCTGTTCGGAAGAAGGAATGTATCTAACTTTTTGCATTTAAATTTTTTTGATTGGTGCAGTCGATTTTTCGCAAAACGGACCAGAAAATGATCAAAAAAACTTGAGTATGGGACTTAGACCCTTAAAATCTACGTAGTATACGCGTAAAAATAATCTGTCGTACACTAAGCACAATACATACTCGTATATACGTTATATGTATCGTATAGAATTACACGCATGGATTTAATTCCCTGCGTGTCATTAATAGATATTATTGGTACCTACACTCTCTAAAACTGCATTTATCCGTAAATTTTCAAATTTTAACTAATTATGATATGGGTATAGGATATATACGACTTGCTACTCACTGTAAGATAATTTCATTCTCATAAAGTAAGATTCAGACCAGCGATGAAGCCCATTATCATCTTAATCTAGTAGCGAACCGACCTCGCAGCAATCCTCTACAGCAGACCTCTTCGCCCCTTCAGGACTGAATGTGCGAAGTTTTCAGGCACCACTCTCCCACCGCCCCTCGGCAGCTTACTTCAGTAACGTCCCCGAGTGCAGGCAGCGGAGAGCTTACCGAGCTGCCTTGGGATAAGAGGCTTTCGGACAAATGGCGAGATCTACGATTGCCCTTATAATTTAATATTAACTCCCAGGACAAAAGGACAAACTTTCTTTGCCAATAAGATAAAACTTTCTCTGTCCGCTGTTCTGTTTTGTGACATTCTTTAGACGGTTTAGTCCAAAACTAGTTTATGTTCCAAAACAAAGTTTTTCGTGAGAGCACTTCTGCGTCTGGAAACATGAGTATATTTCTTCCAAAGAAAAAGTTTCAAAGGTCATAATTAAAACGATTTTTAGAAATCATTAAGACCAACGATATTTTATCGCATCACCAGAGCATAACTGTCTTCAGTCTGAGATCAAGTTTCAATTATGTAATGTTCATTGGGAGACGTATGCATCTTTCTTGTAAAATATATTTCAATTGCAAAATGGTATTCAAAAAGTAGAAAACTTTTAGGGTAATGAATTATCTAAAAAGTATGTTTTTGTATGCAATGTTAGCTGTTATATTAGGGCAGCTTTTAACCTAGTAGAATATCTAAATATTATACTTTTAATTGACTCAGGAAATTTTCATTAAAGCGCCAACAAATAATAATACAACTTAAAAATACAAAAAAACATTATTGACACTTTATAATTGTTGACTCCCTCTAATCAACTGTTTATGTTCTTTCTCTAATCTATACACCTGTATTATACTTATTTTCCACATAGATATTTTTTTAATTTTTTAATGAGTATCTAAAGTAAATGTCAAAGTTGGCTGAAAAAGGCTAGACGTAGAGCGTATAGAATACGCAACATGACTTCAAGATGATGAATTATATATAAATCCTAGTGCAGACTGCAAGGGGACGAACGGTTGTCATAATTGATTTGGAAAATACCGTAAAACGAGAACGTGCCGCGCGTTACCGAGGTAGCACGTGCAAAACTTTTGAGGAAATTTCACTACCGACGGACCGAGTATGGCTTGTCCGTGACAAGTTACGCCTGACTAGTTTACGTTATACGCGATGTCGTCCAATACTCGATATCAGCCGAACGGAGAGACTGTAATAAGATTTAACCTTTCTAATCACACAAAATAAATACAATAAAATTATTAAAAAAACTCAAAAAATATCATAAATAATTCGTAGGCTATAAAGGCAGTGTGCGAGCGAGACAGAGCCCTGCCGCCGCGCGCCTCACTCCCGCAGCAGAGGTTGATTTTGATTGATCGAGTTAGCGGGACCGCATAAAAGCCTTAAGTTTTATTTTGCACCGGGGTAGGAATCCCTGGGTCGGGGGGTGGGTTTTCTCGCGTTATTTATATTTATTCGCGCAGGTAAATGACACCCGCGCGAATTGTTTGAGTTTCAGCACGCACCTGAAGCACAAGACGTGCTTTGTGATTTATTGTTGTGCTTACGATTAAAAGTAAGAAGTTGCAAACCTAAATTATAAAAAAAGAGATTTATGTGAGTCCATATTAAAAAATGTATACTTCCGTCAAACATTACAAAAAATACGAGATGTTTTAATGTTAAAATATTTTGAAATAGTATAAGTTCCACTTCGTATATTTTTGTGTAAATTTTTATTAACGGTTCAATTATTTATTTCGTTTTTATATAGTGTTAACAAATACTTTTAAAAAAACACACACACACGCTAAGCATATTTGTCTAATATTTTGAATTTTACCATTCTATGAGAAAAAAGAGAAAAATCAACGTCATTTAAACCAATAGTTTCAAGAAAATATACGCTGTAGTCCTCCGTTATTTCATGTAGGCAAGTAAGTGAAAAGTACGAATAAAAAACGTAAAATGTAAAAAAAAAAACAATATCACGTAAAGTGTACCAAGCAGTCAGGGAGAGATATGGTAATTACAATAGATACTAAAGTAAATCCGGGGTTGTCCTTAGGGGCTCAGTCGAGAAATTCGGACCGACGCGTCTCACAACTGCTTATCATTTATTCCGAAGGATTTGCAGTCCTTCGTACATAAAACATGAGCCTCGAGCCCAGCAAAGCCTGCGCACGCCATCTAAGTGATAACCGGGCCACATTACAAAGACATATTTAACGATACCAGTAATCGATTTTCTCTAAAGAATGTTGTTTTACAATTATCACATTGACACTGGAGGCTTAAGTCATAAGCAAGCATTCACTGTTCAAATATATAGAGTCCGATAGAAGTGTATGCTGATGGTTGTTTTATTCAACCTTGCCACGCTATGGTGTCATCGGCGATAAGATACCGAGGAATACTATTTTACGTAATTTATACGAATTATATATTAATAACTCCGGGGCGTTTTTTGTGAACATCATTACAAGTTACGTAACGTTCGTTTACAAGAAGAATACAGCCGTATTGAATTAAATTCTCGTATATACTTCATTTGATGCCAAGCAAGGTGTATTTGAACATTTACAAAAAAAAGGCACTAAGCAATTTTTTTTATCTATTCAAATATCAAACCATATTTTTATACTTGGCCGTGTAAATATGATGCAAGATTTATACAATACAAACAAGACAAAGCAGTCCATATTCGATCACATAGATCCCTGTTACAGAACAGCAAGTATTAAAACTAGATTTAGGCCAATGTAATAAAACAATATTCGCAAAAGAAACCTTTTTAACAGATATATCTGCATCTCAACCAAATTGCGGCTGGATACTTAATTAGATACCTAGCAGGCTGTGATAATATGCGAGGGTTCCAGTGGACAGAAACCGGTTATCTTACGCATTATGTAATGATGTTAAGCGATACCCGGAATGTGGGCCGCATCACAAGTTAATATCCGCACACCCGGAAGGCTACCTTATCACGGGGATGGGAGGCGAGGGAGGAGATCAAAGCCGCGAACCACAAATAAGAGCGAATTACAAAATTGTTTCCCAGCGAATGAGATAACCGACGATATATAAGGCAAGATGTTCGCGGAAGTCGGGAATATACGAAGAAAGTTTTTTTATTATTATTAAATCTTAAAAGATTTGCTGGGCGATACTGATGAAATACAAAAAATATTATTTTATCTCGTTGGAAATATTTTTAAAACACAAAAACAATGTAGGGTGCTGTGAGAGTGCTCATCTTGTTAACTGTGATTTCGATATTTATATACATGATTATTCACTTTCGTGCTATGATAAAACTCATGTCACAAAAATCACACCAATTCTATATTTGATGGAATGATGGATTGTTTACTTTTTTTTTTTGTTTCTTGAAAATGCATCCCACGTCGGATAACATGAAAACGACATATTATCTAAAAGTAATTTAGATTTTGAGAAAGACCTTCAATCACTAGTGTATACAATCGATGTAACAGTATATGTTTATTTTTATAACAGACCCACAAAAGTCCAAATACATTTATTTGCTATACTAAAAGCCTATACTAAAACAAAAAGCCTTAACACGTCTAATGTATGCAGCGCGGAATGTAATCGAGCAGCTTGGCGATCTAATCTGTCTCGTACACGTGACTACTCGGGTCTCTTAAAACTCTGAGGCTCCACTAGGGACTACCCTTCATACAAGTCTATGTAAATCATGTCTTATTATTTTTTTTAAATATGCTTAGTTTATCGACTGTAAAAAGCCATTAAATTGGATTGAAAAAAAAAAACACCATATTTACCATACATAAGTTGTACCAACGTATTGTACTTTATAAAGCAAATTAATTTTATATTTATGCTGGAGTTGATAAAAAGAGTCACATCTAAAGTCACCGCGAGCTACGTAGCTAAGGCTACACTGCTCTGCATCATAAAAGAGACAATTGTAGTACGTTAACGTAAATATGAAAAAAAAAAAAAAAAAAAAAAAAAAAAAAAAGATCGTTTGAGCGATACTTTGGTCTAAGGATTTATCCGGCAGTTACTCTGGCGTATCTCAGTCTAATCTTACTTATATTGCTTTACAACGCGAGAGATAAGAGCATAAAAAAGTAATGCGCGACAGTAAAGAGAAGCCCCTCAGTAAACTTTAGCATTAAACTTATTTGCTCGCGCCCTTTCCCGACGTCAAAGAACTGGCATCGAGGATATTCAAATGAGCCGGCGAGTCCGAAGTTGCAACACGCGAAGTTGGATCGCTCATGAAAGCGCTGGTGTTCGAAGGGATTTCCTCTGATCCATATTCACTCAGCTCCAGCAGCAATGGCAGCATTCTGCGAGCGAGCTTTACTGAAACCTTTGAGATCTTGGGCCGTGTATGTTGACGCCTTGATCACTGCAAAATTGAGTGAAGTTTTTGATGCTTAGCTGCTGGTGGGCGTGGTACAAACAGTAAATAAGTCGTGCTAGTGTCACAAGAATTATAAAAAAGATCGCTAAAGAAAAAGTTACATTCAAAAATCAATCAAACTAATGGAAGTTTAATCGTAAAGAATTCACACATCATCAAGATATGATTTTTTTTATTTTAAGCTCACTCTTCGAAAAGATCCTGCACATTATGAATGTGTGGCGAATCTCAGTGAGCTTTTCCCCTGAAGAGAGCGAGGGGTTCGGGTGATCAGAAGCTTTCCACATTTTCGAAAACTTAATCATATATGCATAATTAAAACCAAAGTTCGTATATACATATAATAAATTTGTAGTTCATCTTTCATTAACAATTCACTAAAATGTATTTTATTTTGTTCGATCATTCTTTGTTCAATGTTCAAAGCGTAGCATTCCTCTACAATTTTGTTACGGCTGCGAAGTTAACAGACAGACGGTTACAAAGAGACAAATACAGATCTGGATCAGAAAGAGAACATATAAATAAGTGGGGACGCAAGGGCCGGCGGGCTTGTCTGTTATCGTCTCAAAAGGCTGACGGCACAGAGGTTTCATAAAAGTAGAGATTATACAATGATATACTACTATATATAACACCATTCAGAATTCATATTTATATCTTAGAAGATTTAATATAGATAAAAGATATAAAATAATGTAAATAAATAAATAAAATATTTATGTTATATAAAATATATACTGCTGATAGAATTATTAACTAATATAATTAAATTTATATCCAAAAATTCTTTAAACTTATTTCATATTTTAAATCAATATACTACGTCTCAATAAGTTGTTCTTTGATAAGTACGTCGATAATTTCAAGGACAAATTTCTGACCAATCTGACTACAATTCAATGCCGTGATTTTTACCAACGGATATTATTAAGTATGCTTTAACAACATCACATTTATCACTCAAAGAGGTTTGATAGAGCAACAATAAATAAAAAATTCACTAAAATATCTGACCGCGATAGCCGTGAAGTGTGGGTTCGAGTCCCACCGATGTCGTAAAAAAACACTTAGTGAATCGATTACCTAAGCATTGCTTATCGTGACTATCAAGAAAAATGCTTGTAAAATCATAATCTCACGTAGATCCACATTAAAAAAATATTATGTGTATTTTAAACTAAGCAAACAATTTCATCTCTCTTCTCAGAAGAATAGTTATGGCGTAGTTGCTACTCTTTGTGAGTGGGTTACGACCGTGCAGACCGTGTGATTGCCGCCCTGGCCGCGGGCGCCGATAGAGAGTTCGCTCGGGGGCTGTAAATAAATTAAATTTTACGAGTGCGAGCTCCACCCTGGCCGTGGCGGCGTGTTTCCGGGAGATACGGCGCCGAGTCGGGGGAAGAAACGACTCACAGCGGGTGGTTCTACTTTGTTCCGGTCGCGGACGTTGAGATTTATACCCTGCGGGGTCGATCGCCGACCGTCTTATAACTTCAGTTTGTGAAGATTCACGCTATTATTATTATTTTTTTTATTTAAAAATCTACTACATCAATATAAAAAAAATGTATGCCAAAAGTTAGATACATTCCTTCTTCTAAGGATAAATTTTTTCCCGATTGGAATTTAGGCATTTGGAGATGATCATGACTGACGGATCCAGAGCCCTAACAAAAGCTTGCAGGTAAAAATACACCTTCTTTTTCAGTACGGAGCCTGTATAGCCGTGATGTGGAATATTGGTTGCAGGATTCAGGTGTGGTTCCAAATCAGAAGGTCGGCAAAAACTATTTACTTGTTTGATTTATTATTTATAATTTACGATACAGAAGTACAAGGGTCACTGGTTCTGTTGAGAGTCGAAGCGAATCTTTAAATTGACACTTTATTTCACTTATTAAAAAATCTTATCCGAAAAGGAAGCAATTTATCTAACTTTTGGAATTCAATTTTCTTTGATTGGTGCAGTAGATTTTCCGCAAAATATTTTCTAAAATTATCAAAAAAACTTGAAACCCCCTTAACAGGAACCGCTATGTGTTTGACAAAGATTTTGTGTTAATGTTTTTGAATGAATTATTTTTACACGATGAATACTTTGTTTCATTATTTTCAGAGCACAGCAGAATTTATTGATGTCTTTGTTTATTCAAAACACAGCGTATTAGAATTACAACAATACTAAATTGGCAAGCTGCTGAATTTCACTGTGATATTGAAATGCGTTTATTGTGTGGGCGTCTTCAAATGTCACAACGGAGTTGAGGCTTTAATTTATTGATATTAGAAGTCACGAAAGGTCACAGAAAACAAGGAGATCCTTCAGAGCCGCGTGGGTCGGAATTACTAAGAACGAGGCCCCATCGTCAGGGCAACGAGTCCTGCTACAAATTTGATTACTCGGGACTAATATTGACATTCTGGGCTCTACACCTCCTGTGACCCCCGGAATAGACCTGTTGGATTTAATCTCTGACACCGCCAACTGAAAAATTGGACTGCTAATCAATATGTATATATATATATATATATATATATATATATATATATATATATATATATATATAAAATAAAATATAAAATAACTCACTATTTAATTTTATGAATCCAGATACGACGCGAGGAACTGGTGAGAATCTTTTTCCTTTTGAAAGCCAGCATATTTGTTTTTAAAAAAAATCAAACCTGCGACATTCAATCAAGTCAAACCAATGAGCCAATTTACAATCAAATTAATATTAATGGTCTGGTAGTAAGAATAGTTACTTAGTAATCTACAAGCCTTGCATTGGAATCTGATAAAAGGTTGTGTGTCCATTATGTAAATATTATTACTTTCCTTCAGATTTAAAGAGAAGGAAAACTCTTAATGAAAAACCAAATCATTGGTATATATTTTGTGATATTCCTGTATACAACCACACCTGCATCACATGTGTTTAAAATGCTTTCAAAAGACACAGTTGAGTTTGGATATTCTCCGCTGGAGGAGTTTATATACCATTAAAAAGTTATATAAATAATTTTAATTTTACTTTAAACGAGTTTTGTATCGATTGAAAACATATAAGTGATTTGTTCACTAGTTATAGAGATTAGATCAACAATAATTTAATATAAAATTAAAATACGCTGCAGTTAACTTTCTCTATATTATGAAGTAAAAGCTTTTAGTGATGTCATCAGTAGTTTTATTTTTTAGTTCGTTTATTGTTTACAACCCTTCCGGGATTTCTCGCGCGTTACGTAATAGCAAGTATCGATTGGTTTACCGTACGCCGATGGAAAGCCGCATAACAAAACTGCCCACTATGAAATCAAAATAAAACAACTTAATTTCCTTTTTCTTTTTTAAGAAAAATAAATACGTTTTTGCTCGGCTATGCGCTGGAAATCTCCCAAAGATAAACATTTCGTGCTTTCGGATTTGATTTTTTATATTAAAAGCTTCAGACGAAAGATAAAACGAAAATACAATTTTTTATATAAAGTTTCATGGGATGATTCAGAGATTTCTTTTCTTATTTTTGTTTGTTAAAAAAAAAAAAAGATTCTCTTAAGCGTTTTGTCTAAATTTTGAGGAAAAGCAATACATTTCATCAGTTTTCTTTCCATTTATATTGAAAACCGAGGCTTTAGTTTAACATCCGAACCCAATTTATGCTTTAAATTTCCGTACCCTTTAAACAATAAATTCATTCACCCCAGCAATAGTTCTGCCTTGGCGGTTTAGAATCCCATTACTTGTTTGAATTCAGTTTCCAGCGTAAATACGATTTACATCCATTTTCTTTAATACGCTGACAACGACATGACTTACTCATTGAATTTAAATACATTTTACACTCGGTGCATATAATTGATAAAAAAGGAATATATATATATATATATATATATATATATATATATATATATATCAGATGGCTATATAGTGGCATGTAAATAAAGTTTATTCTTTCAGGAAGCTGTACTAAGCACGGTTTAATGTGCGCTTAGAGTAGTTCATAATAAAAGTACAGGGAAAAAACGCATAGATTGATAAACGAATGCATCAAAATAATTTTATATATTTTAATTTGATGTAAGCATACAAAAATTCATAAATATAAAAAAAATATTTGAATATATTTCGATTCAATAAATATTTGATACTAAATCGATTTCGTGGGAAGGATTCAATTTAGTAGAATTCATGATGGCAGGGATCTCCGGCGCCGATGGACTGACCTGGTTGGCTTTGTTGATCTGCTTCTTGAGCCCTGCGAAGGCCATGTTTGCGGCTATGACGTCACCGCCTCCCGCCTACTGCGGCTGCGCGCAACCTGAGGATCACCAGCTAACGTCTTCTGAAACAATACAAAAGCACCTTTAAAACAACCGCTTAAATTGTTAACTGTCTTTGTAGGTTAGAGGTAAACATCGCATACATCAAAATAACGATAGTATTTATTCCACATAAGGGAGTTATTTAATTTTGCATTACAAGTTGTTTGAAACTATAATCAGACTAAAGCCTCTCCATACATAGCTTGGTACTAAATTTTTTAATATAAATGGACTTCCTTAAAACCGATATTTTTGGGCTGTGGGTTCGAAGCTTGGGGATATGAGTTCAAATCCCACACAAATCACGATGATATTTTTCTAAGAGTTTCTTTAATCAATTTTCAATATTTGAAAAAATGTACTTAATCATTAATTTGATGTTTCTCAAGTACGCATTTAGAATATCAGAAGTTAGGGACGCATCACATCCCGTCTATTTCTGATTACCGATCGCACTAGTCGAGCCGATCCTTCAAAACCCCGTAAAGCCTTCTGCTGAAATTATAAATTTTAATTTAATTAAATACACAAAATGTTTCAATTTCATTATATCAGGAAAAGAAAGTTTTCTCTTAGTTTACTTATAGTAAAGGATGGTATTCAAGATATTTCACCACTTGGAGTGCTATATACTTTATCAAATATGATTGACTTAGTAATTTGACATTCATTATAGATCAACTATTATAAATGTATGTATATTATATGCAGAAAATCTCCCCGACTGCAAAAGTCATCACATAGCTTATAATTAAATTTATATACTACATCAAAGACGTGCAAACCATTTATGATAACATCTCCAAGGAAGCAGAAGAAGATTACGAATTCCTTTAGACACAACCAAAAACAAAATATTATGAAATTAAACGCGCGCTATAAATTTTATTATCCTCAAAAAAAAAAAAGCACCTCACGAGAATTAAGGATGAACCGAGGAAATTCTCCGCGTTGCAGTGTATAATATACAGTGTGTTTATTAAGTTAGGAGCTTCGGCGTGGGGATAATTTACATCAAAGTGGAAAGATGACGGCACGTACGGCGAATCACAGTCGGCCGCGCACTGCCTCGCTGGGAAGTATGAAATTTAATATGAAGTGAAATTTTCTCGACGGTGACCCAAATAGAAAACCCAGAGAAGAAGAAATTAAATGCCGATGCCAGAACTTGATTACTCCGAGAATATTTCACAAACAATCTTTTTTTTCTTTTGCAGATTTTAACGCCAAACGGTAATTTTTAATTATTATTTTTTATACCACGTCATTGTTTTTCTTCATGAGATCCGACGTTTCAACTGCGAGAATATATGAATGACAACTTATAGAAATTTTATGTCATTTATTGAAACGATTCCCGGCCTATAAGGGTAAAACAAACACATTGTGTTTTGTCACATTTTAACACTTATAGGAGAGTCAAGCACTGAGCACGAATGAAAGCTTCTAATTGAAATACGTGCATAACGTATTGCGACGCGAAGAAAGAAAATAAATTTACATTGCAAAAAGTTACTATGGGCAGATTTTTTTCGATTATAGGTTAGGTTAACAATTTTTTTACTTTTCAAACTATTAAAAATATATACAATATCTACCCATATTTTTATTATTTTATTCATGTCGAAAAATAAATACGGCCTAACCGCAACCATTACCCCAAAACAATGACAAGTGACCAGAATAGTTATCTGATATCATTCAAGGTCAAAATTCTGACCTTTTGGAAAACAATGTTTTTTAACCTATGTTTTAAATATGAACTAACCCGTGCACTTACTGCTACAACAGTTGCAATAATCAATAGTGGCTCGCGGTGAGACAGTCGCAGTCGGCGACAACACCCCTTTCTTGTCCAGCTGCACCGCACCCCAACCGAGCATCGTCTAGTACACAAAAAGTATACAAGAGGTCCAACCATTGAACACTGACAATCATTTTAGGCCGAGAAATCATATTGCTTACTAATCACAGGCATTACTTCTATTAAAAGTAGGAAAATCCGAATTTGTAGAGGATTTTTATATTACACTTGTTTATTAATAATTACCCTATCTAATGATTTGATAGACTCGATCATTGGATACCTCGATTGTTTGAGTAACGAAACACAGCCGCAATTGACTGTCGCTTCTTTTGCTTGCTTTCATGGCTTTTTCTTTGCTTCATACCGAATATTATGCTATAACTTACTTAATTTCAGTGTGAATGTCCACTTATCGAGTAATAAAGGTAAAAAATGCGAAACAGTGAAAAACGAGTGATATCGTAAAATCATCTGGTAATCGAGAGCTTGGGCACTCCCGGAGAGGGCAACAAAATCTTGGAAGCGACCTGATTGGATTCGCATGCAGATCAACAGTGAGTACAAGAGGGGGGCCCCGTCTTCGAGATGAAATAATTAATCGAATTATTTGTCAATTTGTTAATTAAAACGGGATGGTGAAAGGTGCAATCATTATGTCATTGTAAAGAATAACCAAGAATGAAACTAATTTATTAATATTGGAACCTTAGACGGCTTTTAAATTAATTACACTGTGAAGTAAATAGCTTCTATAAAGCCCAAGCATTCAAATTAAATAACAATTTGACGCAGTTTCACACCTAAGAACATAAATGCATTAAAAACGGCAGCCGAAACCTGAGAATTATCATCATCAACATAAGCGTTTACACTCTCAATCGAATAAATATATTGCGACTAAAATTCGTTCATAGCATATCCTCGATAGCAGCTGTCTTATAAGAGTGAGAAGTACAAACAGTTACATAATATGTCTTAGAACCTTTTCTCGTATATTTCCCAAGTGTTCGTAAAAAAGATAAAAACCCCGTGAGCAAGACACCGACCCGGACATTGTGACTCGCAGACAGCTCCTATTCACCGAAACGCCATAGGGTCAGGATCACAAAAGAAAAACACCCCCGAGAATAAGCCCGCTACAGACAAACATGCTTTTATGTAATCTGAGCGCACTGAAGATGGCGACGAGAGGATTCCAGACGTTTAATGAAAATCGCTACAAATTTAAATAAATTAACGATTAAAAAATAAAACCTACAGCTAATTTGTGAGAGCCTGATTGACGAGACACAAGTTGCACAAAGCGTTATTTCGATGTTATATGAAAACATTTTTTTTTTTTATATATATTTCATTATTTTAGAAAACTTTGTCTATCAGTAACTGGGTGTAAGTTTTCTGTTCACCTGCATACAGTAAAAAATATTATTTTATTGCAACAAAATAAATTTATGTGATAATCCAATTAATATTAATAAAAGGTGAAGATTGCTTAAATGGTTTTTTTTAAAACGCCAGATTTACTTGTTGCAAATATATACTGTTTTATAAAAATTTCAATATAAAAAAGCGACACATCACATATCTAACGAAGTTTAGCCCCACATAATAATATGTTAAAAATATAGAAATTTGTCAATGAATAAATCGCCATTTTTAATCTAAACCATAACAAGGTTCTGATTAAAAATGATGTCTGTACAATTAAGAAAAGCGCATAAGACATCTCGCAAAATAATCATGCATAACGCTCAAATCAATACCCCGAAGGAGCATTCTGTACCCAACGAATAAATAGCCTTTTTTTAAATATCAAAAATATTCACGATCAACGACTCTCAGGGGAATCCCCATCAAACTCGACGCGAATTCTGAGGGGTACAATTATGGAGAAAACCCACGCTGGCGTAAGTTGAGATGTGCTTTTAAGAAGCACTTACGCACCTCTTAAGGCAGTCAATAGGATTTATATGACTCCCACGTGAGGGATATTTTTTTTTTACAATAATAGTTATAATTGAAATGACTTTATGACGGTAGGTTTTTAATTTAATAAGGCGAAGCTAATTTCGGTCGATATAAACGTTTATGATAAACGTGTAAAAAAAAAATAAATGTAACGATAAGCTCAAAAGATGTAAAAAGGTACCACTCAGACATGAGGAATCAAAATCACCAATAAGATTTTCTACATTTAGATTTATCTGCCAGTGGTTTTCAGTTTCAAAACGAGCTCGCCGTACTATCTGAATCGAAAAACGTTACTTGTAAATACTATACGCTATACGGTATTATAAGCAAAGCGTCAAGCTCACAGAAAAAACACAAAGGATGCTTGATTTGCTAGAGGACCCTCTCGGAAATTCGACAGTCTGTAAGGGGTTGATACCACAAACGCTTTATACCACGATTACTCTAGGATAATGGTGAATCAACGAATGGGAAAAAAATTAAAAAGCTGCAACTAAAAAAAAACCAATAAAGCAATTTTGTGACATTCGATAAAATATTTTATACATATTTGTACATTTTTTAAATAAATTTTTAGTACTATAATATTTATTTATTAATACAATTACCATGCCGTTTATGAATTTGAATAAACGAAAAATTTTACCTTTGGCTGATGATTTTTTTTTGTTTTAAATAACAGCCTAAATAGATATATTTGAAGGCTCAAAATATCCGAATTAATTACGTGATAAACGTCGCTAAAATTAGCAGTTCCTTCGACGAAGCAAAAACGAATATGGCCATTTGACTGGAGCGCCCGTCACTAGCCTCGGGTTTGGGCGCCTATTTTGCTTGGCTATTCACAGCGAGTCGGGACGAGGGTTGCCAAAAAATACGGGGGATGAAAGGGCAGGTGATTGCGGTAGGTTCGGTTAAAAGCGCAAACTAAATCGCGTCCTCTGAGCGAGCCGCTCACTTTTAACGGTCATTACTTTCGAACGGACGCCCACGAGATTTTCGTTTCCCTTTGAGATAAGCCTAGTGAGTGGAACGATAACGAAACAGTTTTCATTTCATCTACTGATACAGCTATAATGACAATGAACTTTTTGACTGGTTAGGAATAACAGAAGGTTAACGCACTTTTTTATCTGCGCGAGTTAAAACGCAGCTTGTACAGATTTATTTATAGCAGTAAAGTATTATCAATTTATTATGGAAATGATAAAAACTTTAAACACATAATTTATGCAAATTATATATTTTAATAATAATGCAATAAAGTAAATTTTGCTCGTAATACATAAAAATATATATATATATATATCGAGTTTACCTGCCTGGTCGCACGGGTTGTGAAATATCTTACATGGCAACAGATTGGCCGAGGTTATGAAAACGGAAGAGGCTTCAGCCGCCCTCGCCATACAAATTCAATAAGTTCCGCGGGGAGATGAATGTAGGTCATTCAAGGGCGACCGGATAAACAACTCCTACGGGAAAGCTCCATGCCACTGACAACCCTGCCCGAGGCCTGAAACATCACGCGGTGCTTTTGAAGAAATCGACCATTAGCTCTAAGAACGAGAGATTTTAGAATTGAATAATGCCATACATTTATCAAAATTTATTTTAATTTTACCAATATTATAACAAAAAAAAACTTTTAACCAATAAATAGGAACTCATCTCGCCATGATGATATTTTACCTGTTTTATTTAAATAACTAAAATATAATTTAAAGCGAAAGTATAATACATCGAAATGAACAATCCGGTATAGGAACGTGTTTTAAAAAAATACGTTTTAATTCAGTGTTGTGTTACAAAGGCATTTTTTTCAAATTACTAGACATAACGGATCAATTGTGACAGTGCTAAAATTAAAAAGAACAGCAGCACGATTTTTCGTTGCATTTGGTCGATATCAGGAAAATATTGTGCGAGGACACAAGTAAGTAAATATTTTATATTTTGGACGACAAATGTTAAAATACTCAATTTGAATAACTTAATATTATTAACATAAACTTAAATAAGTGTAAAAAAAAATAATCAAATACTGTGCATATTTGTAGATTCATTTTCCAAAATTAACATAAAAATACAAAACTTATTTAAGATTAATTATTTGATTTATTTATTCGTTATTGTTTTAAAAACTTATATATAAAGTATTTAATTGAAATATGCAATTTTTTTTATGCACTTTATAATGCAATGAATTTACTTATATATTTTTTTTAATAAATTAAGTGAAACTAAGCACGTTTTGGGTATAAGTGTGGTATTACTATAGAATAAAGATAAATTTAATTATTTCACAAACTGCAATAGTTACTAAACAAATATAATCAAACCGCATAAACCAATAAATAAACATAAAATTTATATTATTACAATAGGCATATAATACCTGGTATTCTACACTTTTTATTTCATCAAAAATTAAATATTAAAAATATATATATATTTTATGTGAGCGATAAAAATAAACATTTAAATAATAAAACTTATTCCATAAACTGTGATTCAATTGTTATTCTGATTAAGTATTTTATTTCATAGATATGGAAATGCATAATACAGGATACTTCAGTTGTAAGTGATGTTTAAAGCTGGAAGAACTCATCCAATGCATCGTACAAATAAGGACGATACATCCGCTACAATCTCAATTTTTAAAGATGCATTTATAACATTCCATAAGAAAGCAATGAAAAAAAATTATTAATATATCTGTAATATTATCAAGATATTTATTTAATTTTGAGATCCTCTCTCATGAGATTACGAAAGTTATGAGAAATCACAATCAATATTGAATTTATAAGAACACGAGTATAGCTTATTCACTTAAATAATTTTATTTTAGTCATTTGAAGAGCAAGCAGGAGTCCCTACTGCGGTGTTATCTCAAACTATATGATCTCAACTCGGTAAGACATTGCATCATAATTTGAACGTATTAATTTTTTTTAAGATTTTATGCAATAGCAGTGAAATATGATTATTGAATAAAATATTATCGATAAACGCAATGAATTAATAGATTCATTTATTAAACAAATGGAAGTAAAATAACAACGACTAGCGTTTGGATGCTGAATAAGATTGCAAGCTACTCGCTATAAGCACAAAGAGTCCATTCATAGACACATAATTACCTGCTACTGCAGAAACGGACGATTCCTCTCAAACACGGGGGGGGGGGGAGGGGGCCGTACTTGTCACCTAAACTGACTCCACGAGGAGCACAGGGCTCCGCTAGCACAGAACCGGGCACTCAGAATCACAGGGGGGGCGCTCGCGGGGGACACCGCAGTCGACGCACAGACCAGAGGCGGACGTAACCTTGGCGCGGGCGGCGCGCGTGCGGGTCGGCTGCCGGGCGGGCGCTGTCTGCCTCCACCGCCTCTACGGCTCTACGGCGCTACGACGCTACACCGCTACCCGCTACCCGCTACCCGCTACCCGCTACCCGCTACCCGCTACCCGCTACCCGCTACCCACTACCCGCTACGCCGTGCCTGCGCGGCGCGGGTGCGCTGCGTTACGTAACGCGCCGCGTTGATTCTCTCCGGCCGGCGCCGTGCCCATAGGCCATAATCACCGTGTTATGAAATACGACCGACGATTTTGGGACCGACGTTTTTAAATTCAACAACAAATATAAAACAAAATTACTTATAACAATACTAAAATATATATACAGGGTGTCTATACAAAATTATTTCGAAAAGATGATGTTCATCTGTTCATAACACGCCGACACATAGCCCTCGACATTGCTGCCATTTCTGACCTGATGTTTTGTTTCAGTTCCGTTAGGTTCGTCGGATTATTCTCATAAACCCTACTTTTTAGGTATCCCCATACGAAATTGTCAAGAGGGCCAAGGTCGGGGGGCTTCTGGGAGGCCAGTTGATGTTACCTCTACGTGAAATGACCTTATGAGTGAATAATTCGTTAACAGCTTCAATTGATTGATTGGATGTAAAGCAAGTGGCCCTACTTGCAACCTTGTTGAATCGTTGATCGTTGAAACCTTGAAACTCCTGCAACTCCTTTACCCGATACTTTTTTTGAATGCCCTATATATATATATATATATATGTGTGTGTGTATATATATATATATATATATATATATATATATATATATATATATATATATATATATATATATATATATATATAGACACAGACAGCGCGCAGTACATTTAATAGTACTATGCTCAAGATATATAACCCTGAAATCTCGATGGAGATTCACCGAATGTTATGTCGTCTCAGTTCTTTTTTGTGGAATCGAAGCTTGGACATTCAAGACAGCTACTATGTGAAGAATTGAGGCTGCATAGAAGAATCCTTAAGATACCGTGGGTTGACCGCGTCACAGACGAAAGAGTATTGCATTGGTGAGACTGGCCCAGGATAGAGACATGTTCGAAAAAATAGTCACCAACCTCATATGAGGAGAGGCAACAAAAGAAGAATATATATATAAATACTTGGTGCGCAACTAAGTTTTTAGGTTCCTCCCATAACGTTCCTCAATTGGTTATTTTGTGGTACTTCAGGTAAGTACGGCAGGTGTAAATACGTGGGATACTTGAATATCTACTGACTTGCCAGGCAATCGAGAGCCCGACCAATCGCAGAGTTTCATAAATCCAAAAAATATTTGATGAACCCAATAACAGAAATCAGTCGTTGAGTTACACATCCCGATTGAAAAGTGTTTCTTTGTCAGCTTCGCATGTGTCTTACAGTGTTTTTTTAAACTAATTTTATTTTCCGTCTTTTCTTTTTCCAAAAGCTGTTTTTTTTTTCCACAAATGAGTATTTCCTAATTTAGTTCATCGAACCGCATAGGTTTTTGGGGTTTGACTATGCTTAAGTGATCAAAAGCACTTTTTAGTTAAAAATAATTAATTTCGTGTTTTGATGTTATTCAAGAACGCTCTGAAATTTCCAGAACATACTATGTTGAATTCGGATCAAAGCTGCACTTTGCGAAGAGTTAGTGATAAGCCGCACATTAAACGATTCATTATCCGACAATTCGGTAGTGGTGCCATCTTCATGATATAATATCCTATTCTAAAAACTTTTTGATAAAACTGATGCCAAAACCTACGAACGTAGTTATTTATTATTTTTACGGTTTACGGGATTATTGGCGACTTTTAAACGAGTACCTTCGTGAATTATGCGCGCCTCGCCGACGGGCGGACGTCCCTTCGGTCTGGAAACCTGAGGCAAAGGAAATCGATTTCAATTCCAAGAATTCCTTTGGAATTCGCCAGATTCCAAGAAGGATTAGCACGTGGGCCACGTGAAGCTATTTCCAAAACGCAAGGTCAACGACCACAAAAGCGTCACACCCTGTTATTTATAAACCACCATGAGGGTTTATAAAAAAATCCCAGAAAAACTTCAGTAAACATTACAGGCTTTATATATTTATACTTTATATTTTTGAAATATATTTATTTATATATTTTTTAAAGAGGTTTATCAAAATGTCAAAACAAAAAGGAAATGTTTAACAAATACCTAAATGTAATGTATTAAATATTTGTATTTAAGTGTAAAAAAACTTTTTCGAATTAATAGAAGTTAACTGTGAATTTTTTTGATTTGTGTATTATAGGTTCAATACATGGAACAAGCTAAATAAAAATAAATCGAATATAAAGCTTTGCGTCAACTGTCTAAAAATATATTTAAAAATGATCACCTTAATTTAATATATATTAGACGTACTCTTTGATATTTTTTAACATGAGTAAATATGAGCTTTCAGCGGCAGGCTGGTTAAATCTATAATACTTAAACAACAAAACAAGACTTAGGAGATTACGATATTTTTTGTTTGGACACGCCACTGATATCGGCATTTTCTATAACGACAATACAGAGGCGTAACGAAAATATCTACCATCATTGATATTATTTTTTGCAAGTAAATCGATTCTAAATTTAGACTCCCGAGCAGCACTCAGCCCCGCGCCCAGGGCTGCGTGATTGGAGACTCGGGCAGAGAGCCTCCTTCAGCTACGATAGGACGTCGAACCGAACCTCAATCGATACCGTAAAGACGACTGCAATCATGAGAACAACTTGGAAACAACAAGAACAAGAGAGTTCCACAATCAACCGAGTGATTTAACGATGTATGGGCAGGGAATGACAGAATGAGTTCACGATGAAATAATTCAGTAGAGAGCGATCGGCTTCGAGGTTCAGTGGTAAGGACACTTGCTTGCTTGTTAAGAATCTGAAGAAAAGTAAGAAAAACAGTAATTTATTTTTAAGTTTTAGTAACTAGGTTTAAAAAGTATATTCAAAATATTCTTTTTGATACAAGTTTCCTGTTGTATTTCAAAAAAACGCAACAAGCCACACACAACAGAAATCGCCTCGAAGGCATAAAGCTTCCGGTACCCATAGAATGAGTCCCGTTAAACATGCTTCTGAGATTAAATGTCTTCCACTCGTTGACATTCTTAACTACAGTAAATGAAGCCCAAGTCACAAGTCTTAGTAATTCACCCTTTCTGGAAGCAAACAAACAACTTCCTCACTTCCTTTAATCAAATAATTCGCACATTAAAACAACATTCCGGCATAACTCAATGATGAATACATTTATGTACACACATATACGAAAAAGAAGTATATCCTTCCGAACGATAATGACCACACCATGGACATTTTGTTTAAAGCGGCGACCCTCTGTCAGTTCAGGTTTCAAAAATAATTGAAACACATTAATACACGCAGCCGGACTCGGCAAAAACATTCGCAAAACAGGAGCGGCGCAAAGTTTGAACCAAAAAAGGCGGCTCGCTGGGGACGCAAATCAAACGAGGACAACCCTCTCGGGGCCTCAAGCGGGCGCTTTTCGGTTTTTCCGCTCCGAGCGAAAGCCTTTCGGTTTTTCCAGCGACTGGCTGTACTCGCCGAGCGACCAGCGGCTCCGAATGTAATTAATTTAACTTCACAATTCAAATCAACAAATGTTTACTTAAAATAAATTAAAAACAATTCTATTGTGATTCAGAAAACGGTTGGTTGGTTTGCAAAAATACATGCTGAAAACCGCTGACCGCTAATTTTTAACACTGTAAAATGGTCTGTTTTATAGTGAAAAACCGATTTTTTTAAATTATAACGCCTGTGCAGCAAATTGCACAATAACATAACCTATCACTTAATTTGAATATCAGAAAATCTCAATACACTAGAAAATCATCACCTTTAACTTCTTGTTTACGTTGACCAAAAGTAATAAAAACGCTACAGCTAATATGTTTTAACGAACCTCTCCGAGTAGCTGTTGACTTGCGAACATGCATACAACCGAAAGAAGTATTTCTTTATATTAGCATCCCAAAAAAAAAATTATATAGTATTATAAAAAAGCGAGGCTCTTTCAGTGTTTATTTTACCACAGTGAGCATTTAAACTTTGCTAATACACTACATCGTTGAAAACATGCGTAAATCAAAATCGTAAAGCACAAGCTTTGAGTGGGCGTTATAAACTGTAAGTTCGCTCGTTCACCGAGAAGCTCCGGAGTGCCGCAAAGGTGCTCACAGCCTGCGCCCACGCGGCGGATCTCTCGAAGCTTTATTGATCACCCCGAGCACAGGGGCTGTAGCGATCATAAATCCGTTTAATTATTCTTACGCACAATACGTTTATAAATAACACATCACGCTTGCTCTCAATTACTACGTATACTAATCGATCTCGATACAAAATATGTGTGAATCAAAAAACTCAATCAAACACGTAAACGCTCAACTTGCTTCAATTTAAACATTTTAAATCATATAAACTTGCTAAGCAAACATTTGAACCATAACTCGTGGAAACTAGTTAGATGTAGACCTATCACAAAAAGCCATTTGAGGCCTAATTATTGCTGGTAACCTAATTTCACATATTTCATTGCAATATTTATTCAAATGAAACTGCATGCTCCACCGAGAATACAGCGCGCCGTATAGACATATGAAAGTTGCAAACGTTTAGCGATATACGACAAAAAGAGAGACATTAAACCAAGAAACCGTATAATTTAAAATTTGAACCGTTACCAAAACAACCAATTTATCGAAAGTATATGTAAACTTATATAAAAAATACAGTTTACATATAGTTTACAAGTGTCGTTATTTTATTATAAAAATGCATTGAAAGCATTCACTCTTAAAGATTGATATTTAAAAATATGTCAAAAAAGACCGTCGACATAGGTGCAAGTCCTCCATTGATTTTTATATTAATACTAGAAATGTAGCCCGTCATAAAATGACGTATTCGATGAACGATGTAATAGTGTTTGAACATATGTTTGGCTGACAATTATATGAATATATTTTCTTTCATTTTGTACACATATATTTTGAATAAGTGGATATTAATTTCGAAAGCAATGCCATTCTATGAGCCATCACAAATGAGTGGTACATACCAATTTTTTATTATAGGACTGTCTTGTATACAATGTTTTTTGTGAAAATTCTATTGTCTTGAAAGAGTTTGCCTTGCTGGTGACTTTCTTTCACGAACACTTTAATATTGTCTTTATTGGAACATCTTGAGAATGCCACATATAACTGTCCATGTGCAAATACTGGTTCATCCAAATAAATGCCGACTGAATTGAAACTTTGCCCTTGCGATTTATTAATTGTCATTGCAAACGCTAATATGACGGGAAATTGCCGGCGTTTTAATATAAATGGCAAACCGGTCTCACTGGGGGCAATTTCAATCCTTGGAATAAAAACTCGGTCTCCTTTATTTGTTCCAGTCAACACCTCCACATCGATGAAATTGTGATGCAGCACTTTAACAATCATACGGGTCCCATTACACAGTCCTCGCTTTGGCTGCATGTTACGGAGGAGCATAACAATGGCGCCTACTTTGAGGATTAGTTTGTGTGGGGGCATTCCCGAAGGAGTTTGGGAATTTAAAAATTCCGTTGTAAAAGTAAAATCGGTGTCATCTTCTGATACCACTGAATCTGCACTATAGTATATTTTATCAGTTCCCGGCAGCAGGCACAGAATTTGATGATTCAACTCTAAACATATTTTGTTTTTGGTGGTTAAAATCACTTTATCGGCTAGTTCATCACTGGCAATAATTGCATTCCCATAAATGGCTCTAATAATGGAATCTTCACAAACCATGTGAGAAGGAATTTCGATATAACCCCTTGGCAAATCAGTTATTGGTTGCGTTTTGCCTTCTCCAATGTCGATTAACCACTGATTGAACACGTCTTGTCCTTCTGATCGCATATTTACACTCAATTTTAATTTCAAAAAGTCACTCCAAAGTAAGCTTGATTTAAGACATGCTTCGATTATATGAGTTCTTGACCCTTTCACAACCACTGGTAATGTCTGTCTAAAATCACCACCCAACAACATCACTTTTCCCCCAAATTTAATATTGTTCTTTTGTATTTCTCGAAATAAAACATCTATGCATTGGAGCATATGGCAAGACATCATGGTTGCTTCATCGATAATAATTAGCTTTGCTTCACGTAAAGATACAGCTTCTTCTGACGCCATGCGCATATGGGATGTTGAATTCTCTAATATCGGAATCGGCAGCTTGAATCCACTATGGACAGTGCGGCCTCCTTTGAGTAGAAGAGCAGCAATACCTGTTGTCGCATGCGGTAGAACAATTTCTCCTTTTCCTCGTACGTATGCCATCAGCGTGTTATACAAATATGTTTTGCCAGATCCACCAGGTCCATCGAGATAAAAGCAACGACTTGACGATTCCGGATTTTCAAGTGCATCACGAATAAGATCAAAAGCTCGTTTTTGAAGTAAATTGAGTGTTTTAATTTTGATTGTCGCTTGATCTGCTTCCGCTTGAATGTCCATGTAGTCGATGGCTTGTTCTGGAATTGATCCTGGGTTTGGTAAACTAAATGATGCCAACTGAAGGCCATGTGACAGTAGAATGTCCTGTATGTCATGCAGAGCTTTATTCTTTGCATTTAACTCGCTCATATATATCAGATAATCTTCGCACAACATATTGGAAAATGTATCCCACAAACCTGATGCATTGGTTGGATTGCAAAAGACACAAATAAAAGCAAATATTTGTCTCAACTGTCGAGGCATTTCAAAAATTGAAGCTTCATCTAAAAGGCGTTCCCATTCTTGGTCATCTGCTAAGAGATTTCTTTGCCGTGCAGCTTCTACGAATGTCGGTTGCAATGTACCATTGAAGCTTTTCAAATTTTCAAAACTCATTGCTCCAGCTACTTTCAGTAAAAGCAAACGAAGGCAATATCTCTCCATATCTTTCGGACTAACTGTATAGATCCGAGACATCACATTACCGCTGGTCTTCTTCCTTGCACTCCATTTCCCTTTTGAAAAGACATAATGGTTAGGAATCTCAGAGTACAAATATTGTCTCGCATTTGCATCAATTATGTTCAACTTAAACCATGCTGTCAGTGTTGTATCATTTTCTGCAGCGCGGGCAAGTGCTGCGTGCTCTTCTCCATCGCTGAAACGGACCATTTGTTGGAGCGGAAGATGGATAGCTAGTCGAATAATTGCATGAGACCTATCGTGCATTTTATATTCTCTTAGCCGCCAAATCGCTTCAGGGGCACTAACATATCGAGCATCGATATGATTTGTTACTTCATTCAAAACAAATTCACCCTTCTGTTCCGTATTTCCAATGGTAACATTGGCCGAATCGTACCCTTTGTAGATATATTTATAAATATATTTTATAGATTTTCCGCTTCACAAAACTGCTTTACCTTGAGAATTATTTCTCGGCCCACACTTTTTATCACTTTAGGCATAGTAAACAGTACTTTTAACGTCTTTTTCTATTAAAATACGACAGCTCTCCTTAGCTCTGCTATCAATAATAATATAAAACATGGCCGAGCTGTCAAATTTAGTTCAATTTTTTTCCGCGGGACTTCTTTGGTGGCGAGGACTATAAGCTGGAAATTTGTTTTTTTTGTAAAAGTTCTAAATTTGAAATTCTCACCGTGAAGAACTGAATCATATAATTCGTACATATTTTAATTCGCTAAAGCATATTTTAAAGTTTATGAATGAAAATATTATCCTATCGTCTTGAAATTCGGCACATAGCTGCGGAAAAATTTACTTAACTTATGTGCAAAAAATCAGCGTTGTATCTTTTAAGATATTCTATACAGAACGGAAAAATGAAACATACATACAAACATACAAATAAACACACAATGGCTATTATATATATTAGATTCCACATGAGCTAGCTCGCCCACGACGCCCCGGCGCATGGGCCGCACATTCTATATTAGACGAAGAAGGCTATTCTTGAAAACTGATATTATAATATATAAGGGATGATGTTACGCTATAAGGCAGCTTGCGTTATGAATAGAGACCTCCTCAAATGGCTAGCCCAATTTTAAACGAAACTTTATTGCATGTCAAAAAAATCACTTTTAAATTGATATCTGCATTACCAGTTCATGAATATACACGTAAAAACCTTATAACATATATTTTATGAAAGTATATTTATAAATTCGATTGAATACTAAAATTATCGCGTTCTATAAGATAGAGCTCCTCTTTCGATGGTGTCATTTAATTTTTAACTTGATTCAATTGGTTATCTGCATATTTCTTCAAAACAAGTTTGCATATCAGACAGGGACTTCTATGAAAGAGATTATAAGTACAAGACTTGATGGTATCAGAACATGGACCTAGGACAAAGCACTGGCATCATTAAACCATATTTGATTAGATCCGCCAAGTTCATTATTCTGAATAAGACGGTAGATTATGCACAAATACCAAAAGGGGCATAATTACACCCACACGCTTAGAATCTCCGCCTCTAATATACACCACCCCCATTAAGACAACGTTATCTTTATATAATTTTAAACGCTCCTATTAGAGATCAGGATTTCCATAAACGTTAACGAGTTTCCCGATTAATTTTCGGCACATCGTAGCCGACTCACGAACACGAGCTGTGATACATTTATTATCATTATCGATTGGCACAAAGCCCGACCAAGTATAACCGCGCACTCTAATTCGGATCTCGTGATTGTGAAGATGCGGGGTAACGTGAAAATGGTGTAATTTTAATCAAAAAGCAATACAATGATTTAATACAGAATTATTTTTAAATCTTAAATATAAGCAGACGATGCACAATTTTTTGAGAAAAAATTTAGGTCCAATGAATTTTTAGGAGTAACCCTATTTTTTTAATTAATAAGCGAAAAAGTCTTGAATAAAATATGTAGAGAATACCAACGTGATTACAATTACATAATATGGATTTGGACCGCAGCCAAGACAGTGCCAGAAATCACCGTTTCATGGGCAGCGGAGGGGCCCCCAGAGACAGCAGTCTATCTGGGGCTCCAGTCGGGCTATGTACAATACACTAGTCAAAACATAAAGAGCTGATGTAGGGGACCTTGAAACTTATCTCTAATACAAATATATCCACAGAGACTACAGATAGACGTGGAAAATGGAAAATTTCGCTTTCATAAACGGCATGGGGAAAAAAACTTATTTGGGACGAATTCGAAATGATTACGAAACATTATGTTTCTTTCACCTTACAACGATGAATACAATCTAATACCAATCTACGCCGATGTCGTAAAAAATATTCGAGGTTTTTTTCTCGTCACACGAACCGATTGCATAAATATTGTAAATGCAATTTATGAAAAACACCAGCCCTTTATATACGGTACTTTTTTAAATTTTGACATTTATCGATCAATGACTAAAATTCTTGTTTACAAATTGATCTTTTCAACATCAAATATCACATTTGTGTTGTAAATAAAGCTTTTGTGAACATGTGGTCGGTTTATTGAGCTGGCGCTTCTCGGAAAACTCGTCAAGCCTTACAAATAAAGTTTTGACGACTGTCCTGAAGTATTTATTTCACGCGATCGGTCCTGATTGTACACTTTATGAATTGTTGCTTTTATGCTGATGTGTTTTCAGAATTTTAAAACCAACACGTTTAACAGGCGAAGTGTGGCGGTGATTGACATAAAACGAATATGCAAAGTAATTTTAACAAATACATGATTTTTAGTATTAAAAAAAATCGTATATACTACAATTCGTTACTATTTTTTCGATTGATATTGTAATGATGAACTAACTCCACACACATGACAACAATGATATCGAAATAAATATAATTCAAAACAGTGATATTAAGAAACGATAATCATGATTTAACAACTCAGCCTTGCAATAAAACATGCAATTAAATGTAAATAATGTTTATTTTTAATATCATTTTCATGTAACAGTCGACCTTCCGGCCAAGTTTTTGTACCGTAATTAATTTTGAACACCAGCGAATGCATTAACTGGTTCTCCGTGATGAATGTAAAGTGAAATGTTCTCGTCGTAAAAGCAAAAAAGATGTTTATATGAAGTCAACTAATAATATATTGTGTAAAAATAGTAGATCGTAATGCATTAAAAAAAAATATTCCGAAATTTTTGGTTAAAAACGTTTGTAAATATGGCAAGAAAACTTTATGCAAAAATTGTCGATACAATCACTGGACTAATGAACTGACATAATTAAATAATATAAGCCTTTTATGATTCTCAAAGAATATACTTTTCTAGAAGTCCAAGAGGAAACCATCCGGAAGTAATCTAACATGGAATAAAAAATCTGTTAACACCCATTTATACATTATAACAACTTATATTAAACTGCCAATAAATCAAGTTCCAAAGATAAAAGAGCAGATCATTGAAACTCCAATTCTACCGCATTAATTTTCGTTTTTGACAAAAATAGCACAAACGTTGCGGCGCACCTTTAACATCCCTTGTCTAACATCTCGTGACCTACACCAGTCCTAATAAAAACTGAAATACACTTTTAACCAGAAGCTTTTAAATTCTTACCAACAAACCAATAGAACCAGCTGTTTTTCATTCAAAATCAATCAATTATGACAATTGATTAAACACTTTATCCATAATGTGTTTAATGTACGCGCTTTATAAAACTTCACATGTAATCATAAATATTATACATCACGGCTGTTTTATAATAGAATCAAACGGGCGACACTCAAAGGTATAAAATGAGAAATAATTAGGTGTGCATACAAGCAAGAATTTCAATGCAGTTAAATAAAAATCACGTGAGAACCGAGTGCAGGCGAGGATAAGCGGGGAAATTCAGGGTAGTTATATTTTTTACTGCAGCATCCCTGGCGCCTGGCAGGCCAATTATTCACCCCCGCCGTCCCGCTCTGATACGCCATTAAAATTACTCAAACTGCCGTTGTTTGAGGTCTTGTGCACATAATCGTACTTTCGGTACCTGACATAACGAACGGTCGCGAAATAAAATGAGAAAAATTGTATTTGTGTTGAGATTCCAAAGTCACAAAAACACCAATTCTTAACCTAGATAAAAATATTTTGTATTGTTAAAATGAGTATTTAATAAAAGTGAATAACTCTATTGCGTTTTTTTAAGCAGAAAATTAGTTGTTTAATTATCGCGTTAAGACTATCCGAAATAAAATTATATGCTTCATCAAATACTGTAATAACTCAGCTTTTCACTAAAATATAATGATTCATTGTTTTTTTTTTATTTTCATAAATATATCAACATGACTTTAAAAGAAACTCTTTAAATATTAAATAAAAAAATAAAACCGAAGTCAAGAAATGACATCTTGTCTGCCTGTTCGGTGTGAATACATGAAATTTGAGCCATACGTATAATAATAATATATCGATTGACCGAATACTGAATTCAGTTTGGGCGTGAGGCCAGCATTCTCAGGGAGCGACATCCCTTTCTTTCTGAATAGAGAAACGTTCGATCTCCGTTTCCGGTAGCGGCTGAGTCTGACTTCAGCAGCGCGCGGGTCAAGATGGCGAACTTCACGACGCCCATGGATAAAAAAAGCCTATCCCGCTTGGGGTGACAAATGACCGATAATACACTATGGCTTCCAAAAGTACTCAAGAAAATAGAAGAACAAATAAGAATATTTATAAAAATTAGAAATATTCAAGAAGTGCAAAAAAAATAACAAGCACAAATTAGAAAATTCGATCGTTTTGAAGAATCGAGATATTAACATTTTAGCTAAAAACTAATAGATATATTTTAAATACCATTGTAAATTACCAGAATAAATGGGTGGGATAAGAACGATTAAGTTATACGATTAAAGTGACGCTAGACCACAGCGCTGTGCAAATGATTTTATATAATCGTAAATAAATTGCTACGATGAATATAAATTTGACAAAAAAGCAATGTTATACTGGCTAAGTGCTGTTAATAATTTAGCTGTAAGTAATTTTTAGAATAAATCTAAAATATTTAAGACATTTTTTTGACATGTATTTTGATTAAACCTAAAATTGTTAAAAAAGTGAATGAATGTACGTATAATCCCAAATCTTTTTGTAAGGTTTAAAAAAATATATGTATTTTTTTTCAAATAGCCTTTTAAGTATATCAAAGCGAAAATAAATCTTTTTTTTATTTATAAATAAGTAAATAATGTAATTTCTTTTAAATTCATACATCTTTTACTCGCTTGCGGAATATCACGTAGTCCGCTAACAAACAAAGAATAATAAAATAACATAAAAAAGCTTTGATCGTGATATGTTTTTCATACACAAAGCAAAATATTAAACAGATATTCATTTAAGTACAGAAGACTGCTTAGTAAAAAGTAAATATATTTTTAAAAACTAACAGAGGTACTTTCAAAGGCTTTTTATAGTAAAAACATAAATATTTACCCTTAAACTGACTGAGTCGAAATCAACGTGAGACTCGAAATACATTGCTGTACTTGTTTATTCAGGGCGTAGTTTATAATGCAAGTACAAGGAAGTGCTCAGTACATCTCCCAAATAGTTTTCAGGGATCAAAAAGGTCGAAGCCTTTAGGGTGAGGGTCCATCGGCGCAAGCTGAGGCTCAGCTGTGCTGAAAAAGTTGGAATGGGGCTGTCACGCGCTGAAAAATCGAAGAGATGATATGTAGCAATAGAGCTAGAAAGCTGGAATTTATTACCTCAGATATAAAGCGAGAAAAAAAATACAATTCACAGCCAACTAACCGAATACTCTCCAGAGGTGTAAACTGAAAACTTGATTTTATTACTTTGACGGTATCTCCCTCGAAAGGTATTATATATTCCTTGCTATTCACGCTTGCCCTTGTATAACTTTTGGAAAATGTACAACATTCAATTAAATTACCCAATCTTTATTTAAAGAACATACTGCCATCATTAGTGAATTTACGGAGGACAACGAATATATAAAAAAAAAAAAAAAAAACTGGAAGTAGAGAAAGGTTTCTGAATGAGATTGATTTTTTTTTTAATGAAATTAAAAACGATAAAAAATCTTCTATCATGTGAATAAGTGCGTTGTTATCAAAAATATTAAACGCATCGAAATTTAAAAAAAAAGATAACATGAGTATTATTAACAAGCATTAGTTGATTGCAGAGTCGGGGTTGGGGTGGCGGGGGTGGCGGGGGTGGCTTGCGCGTGCGCAGTGGCGGCGCAGGCTTCGATCGGCCCGCACCCCCGCTCGGTCCCCGCCATCCCCGCGCCCCGTGGGGAAGGTCGTGCCCCAAATTATACTTGTCGTTCGAATCCTATATTTATATACCGCTTTCATTATTACATAAGCACAGGCTGACCGAATGCACAGCACACGCTTGACAATTTGCTGTCATGACCCATCTTATCTAATGAAAAATTACTTATTATTTTTTTGTATGTCATGATAACTTTTAGTTGCTTACGATAACACAACATTGAATATTACAACAAACTTATGAAATATCTAAAATTTTTTATAAATCTCATCCAAATTTGGTCCAATACATTTATAGTAAAATAAAAGTCATTGGTTAATATAGTGCACAATATAAAAAAAATTAAATTAAATTACTGCTACAAAGGTAGTAAGTAATGAGGTAAAAAAATTAAACCTAAAAACTTAAACAAAATCAAGATATATTTGCAATCGAAAAGTACTGAACTTGTGAACTTTAAAATTTAAGAAAAAAAATGGTTGACTATATAAAACTACAAAGCGGTAAATTGCAAAAAAATATTCCATCGTAAGACATGTTTCAGATATTTTTTAAAATCATACAATACCAATAGCTTTTATTGTAATAGAGCTTAAAAGCAGATAGAAAAGTGATTCAATTCATATAATTTTTATAAAATACCGACAGCACACTCGCAAAGTTTCATCGCCGCGCTCGTAGGAAACAGAGTATTATATATAAAGAACTTCCCACGTACTGGATAGTAATATGGCGTAGAAAAAATAATCACGAATCCAGCGGGTAAAAACGAAACGAAGGAAGCAAACACCCGCATTACATAATGTATCCTCAGGTGTGAGAGAACCTCACCGCACCTGGGGGACAGTCGGGATCAGGGTGATTCATGATTTAAGATAAGAACCTTGCGACGGACGCTTCTCGGCATGAGCGTAAAGTATCCCCCGGAGCTGGCGTGAGTCTACGGGCAGATCCGAGCTCTACGCGTCTACGCCTCTACGATTACACAATCCCGGAGAAGCACACATCGCTCGCACAGAACTAAGTCGTGTGATTTTTTTCCGTAATTTTAATAAGTAAAACAATTACTAAATCGTTAATCTTCCAAAAAAATCCACTAAGCAAAATTTTAATCATAAAATTTAATTTAAAGCTACAATAAAAATACTTAACACATTCAATCTACAAAAACACACACACTAATAACCACGTTTTTTATTTTTATTTTATAAGTACGAACTTGTTTACCTCGGAATATTTTTCTTTGTCTCTTTTATTAGAAGACTAAAAATAAATTATTTTTCTTTTCAGTGCCTTTTTCGTAAGAAATATTAAAAAAATATTATCTTATATACTCTGTGTAACCTGAGGCTCGCCTACTACTTGTAATATAAATCGACGGAGAGATAAATTTTAATAAAATTAAATTAAAAAAACATCGCTTTAATATCACGATAGTGATTGATACCTCAATAAATTTAAAATGTATTACAAATATCAAGATAACACACCTTTGAAAAAAATATAGTTTAACAGGAAATTATTTTTAGTTTTTTGAGATCACAATAGTAAATGTAGAAAATCTGTCTCAAAACTTTTCGTCACTTTTGCTAATGGGTTGAAACCATGCGCCTCGATTATTATCTAGTTGATATGAATGTAACATAGAATATTTTAGAATATTTCATCGTATTCGCTGTATTTTTATTATCTACACAAGACAGGTGTTTCGTAAAATAAGTCGAACGGTTCCAAAAAAAGTTCATATTAATGTGATCACAATTTTATATAATCAAGTTTTTAAACGAATTCATTACTAAAAAAAACAATATATATATATATATATATATATATTATAAGCCCGTTTATCTTTATACTGATACTGCACATGTTCATTTAAAAATTTAAACAAATCAACACAGGTCAACGATGAGTCGTGGTCAGTATCAATTTGACTATTGAACTTGGAGAGATATTTCAAGAGACACAGATATTTAAAAGGTCAAGTATATAATTACAATCGATAGCAGTGCTGAACATATTATGCCATACAAAGAAACGAGAACGAACAACAATATCAAAAGTACATATTCTTCAATTTCGTATGGTCTTTTATTACTGGCTGATCGTCGGTTTCGTCCAAGGTTTCTTCTTGTATCGAGTGTGTCAGGAATCGCAAAAGCTCGGGCGCAGTAAAACACTTGTGTCTTTCGTATTCGCTTGCTCTGGAGCAGTGCTTCTCAAAGTAATCCCTACGGACCCCAGGGGGTCCCTGGGATCATTCGGGGGGGTCCTTAGAAAATTAAAATCGATTTGGGGGTCCCTGAACAACGTCAGGGGGTCGCGCAAGGTTTAATATAAAATTTAAAAAATGTGACACATTTTTATTAATATGGAAGTTAAAATAAATAACAATGAATACATTATTAGCGATTTTTACGTCCTAAGTAAAATATAAATATAGACAGGTGCATAAAAGAAAATTAATAACAGGCATCGCGGTAAGTCAGGTAGGTTAATACGTAATAGAGTCGATACTTGCACCAACTAGTCTACAATATGAATTTGTGTAGTTTTTCATCCAGGGTCCGTAGGCAAGTTTTTACTATGAAAGGGGGTCCATGGACAAGTTTTGACTATGAAAAGGGGTCCGTAGGCAAGTTTTGACTATGAAAGAGGGTCCGTGGGCAAGTTTTGACTATGAAAAGGGGTCCGTGGGCCAAAAGAGTTTGAGACCCACTGCTCTGGAGCAACTAATATCTCGCCGTTCGCGCTTCTAATTTGTTACCATGGACAATGTATCGGTATTGGCAACATACTATAAATCTTCAGCCGCCGTTCCACACAGCACATATATGTACAAAAGGTGGTAAAGAATCTAGTCTAATTTAAGATAACCCACTTTAAGACCAAGCAGGGGGCGATCATAGTTTTAAAATAACCACAACAACCTCACAGTTGCATAAATTATTGCAAGGCTTTGACGGACGGGTAGCCTAATGTCAACCGAATCTGCATACTGTTAAACCTACCCTCAGAGTTGGATAAAGAGCTCCTAGTCAGCACGACCCCGCCTCCACATCCGCCTAGTGGGCGTGAAAATATACAACCCTAAAGCCTGCTATTTCTGACTGCTCCAGGCTCAGATCACGGGGATAATTTTAACCCAATTATGCAATATTAAACTAAAAAAAAAATATTAATTTAAAAAACATGTTTATGTTTAAAAATACGTTTAATATCATTTTACTGTTGCGGCCCGGTATTCTATTATATTCGTTTCGAGTCCCACTCAATTTGTTAATATATTAATACTTTGTTGGATAGATAACCTTAAAATATATTTTCAACACAATAGATCTGCATGGACGAAAAATACGGATTTATTAAATATATAACAATTATCATTGGTGCTACTGATTTTAACACCTATATTTAGAACTCTTTTAGCTTGTGACGGCATCATCAAACTTTAAAGCTAAACAAAAGTTAAACGATTATTTGTAATAAGCAAAAACAAAACTTTCTGAATACTATTAAAATAATTTAGTATTTATACAATGACTCATAAAAAAACTTTTTATGGTAAGATTTTATTTAAACCTCTAGAAGTAATTTATATTTTTCTCATATGCTATAAAAATTGTCCTAAAATTAGTGTTGAGAGGGTTTATTTTTTATTGTCCTCCGTCCAATTCAGACCACTTTTTATCTGACGCTAGGGGTTGCATCCCGAGCGGTCGCAGACTCCCAACATCCCCTCTCCGTTCACAATCTAAGATATAACCCCGCAATCTTATTCGGGCATGATTTTTGCGCAGAACTTAATCTATTCTCATCCGGAGCGACCACCGCGTGGGATAATAAAGATTTACCTACGTCACGACTCCCGCGCAAATGGGTTTCCGGCAAATCCCCGTGTGGGCGTCAGATACCTGTAAGGTGATTATAAAGGTTAGATTATAATTACCACAGGCTTAACTCCATTATTTCTACACTTAATCGAGTAGAATTTTAAAGATATCGATTTATATATTAAAATATGCGTCAGTCTTCCTAATCAATACAACCTTACTTGCTGGTCGAACAACGAAATCTCACTTTAGTCTATGATAACAATTATGCAGTTTTTCATTAAATATAAAAAAAACAAACTACCATTACTGATACAGTGTGAGTAATTTAGCTACGTAAAGGCATCGTCAAATAAAAAAACTATTAAAAACCTTAAAAAACCAATTGAATGTTATTAATACTTATATAAGGATCACGTAAAATAACATATCTATAATGTTTTAAAGATATTCATTAAAACAAATATTTTATCTCCAAAGATTAAGTAATCACTTGTAAATATTTTATTTTCAATACAGAGAAAAGTTCAAGACCAATTGAGCCTCACAGAATTAAATAAAATCGATTTGTAAAATATGGGTCAGTATTCCTGGCACAGAACCAACTGTATAAACTACATGGAGGAACGACGTATAAAAGTTCAAACTGAAATATTATATAATAAAATTACAGTTTATTGCTTAATTAAAAGATTCCATTATATAATACAATGGTCAAAAAATCTTGGTATCATGGGAATAAACAAAAATGTTTATACCTCGTTTAATATAAAATATTTGTTCTATAAAACGATTTTGCGAAAATAATTTTTAAAAAATCGTTTTTCATTTGTACAGAAATAAACCTAAACAAACCTCTTCTGTCTTGTATTATGTATTTGTATTTTAAATATTAAAATATAAACGGTTGATGACTGGCATTTAGTAATTATTTTCCATGAAATTTAAATTTTCTATGTAATTTATCACGTGTATAATTTTGGAAAGGGTGAAATTAATGACAAAGTTCCAGCGCTAATGAAATAATATAATTAAATTCAAAATGACTTTTGTTGTAATGCAGTTTGGTTTGTGTAAATTCATTTACTAAACTAATTTTGGCGACTATCTCATTACTTGAATAAATTATTAATTACTTTTGATTAATAAAACCCGCCTTGTATTCAGTGGTTAGCATGCTTATTTTCCTTGCTGCATTATAATTCTACAGATAGGTTGTTTATAGGCTCCTCGTTCAAATTACCCGAGCTCGGATGTCTCTCGCTCGTGGGGTATAAATAAAGAAAATAGTAAATTTATATTTTCACGGGCTTGTTAGTTCAGCGGATTGGCGGCGTCTTGTTGAATTTCATTCTTGGAGAGTTCTTGAATCTGGCTTCTTGGTACTACTAGCAAAGTTACAAGTGCGCTTCATAACTTTGAGGGTCGTTCTTTTCACCACTCAATAAGGTTCACCTGTCTACAGTGCTGAAGTTTATTTCGACTTTTAATAACACCATAAATTATTTAACTTTTCTCATTTATAAATAATATTTGCTGTAGACATATTTCTAAACAATGGATATGAAGAATTAAATAGGACAGTGTGTATATTTGTACGATTCTCGATTATTTTAAACTGAAAACTTTCACACAAAAAAAACAGAAAAAAAGCAAGTACGGAAACATTAAAATTGCAAATTGTGTTTTATATTTAATATTAAGTCGTTACAGACACGCAGTTAAATATCTTATCTGCAAAACTCTGTTACAACATTTACAAATATCAAAACACCACGAGACTTTATTTGCACATGTTTGGAATGATACGCTTAATTTGACGACATGACGCTGTTAACTGCGATTGTTACTATAGAAACTTCTAAATTGAGAATCTAGAAAGAAAAACCAGCTTCAATTTGAAGATTTGTGAAATTCTATCTATAATACGGGTTATTATTACATATGCCTCCCCGCTCTACCTATTCTGTTGTTTTTGCATGGCTGCCATTTTACACCCTGAACGATCAGTAATGGAGTAGTGCACTTGGAATGATTGTGATATCAATATGCTCTTGAAATTCCTTGTCGAGGTGGGGGGCACCTGCTATTGTTTCTGTAGCTTGCTGCAGAAGGAGTATCAGATCTAAATGCCAGAGCTTTGTAAGGAAAGGATTATATAATAATGTTATTGTACAACTGCGGTGTAGAAGGACCCGGGGATCCACTACACTATATTCCCCTTAGAAAATTATGAACACTGCCCCAGCATGAGTATCTCAGTGAAATGGTCGCCAGCATCCTCTGAGGCAAGGCACTTGATGAAGAAGATTACATATAGCCCAGAAAAACAAGTTGAAACTGCCCCACCTCCGGCCAGAGAGTTCGCCAGCAGTAGTGAGTTCCTGCGCAAGACTCCGGCGGTGCACAGCGCCGTGATGGCAAATCCGACAGATCCGATTATGGCGAGCGTTGCGCCCAACCAAGCGCCTGCGAGGCTTGCGGCGGAACTGATAGCACGCGGGGATTACATCGACGCTCCACTCAACAACAATGCACGTACACCGGGACACGTGTACCAACCCCGCACTCGCCAGCTACAGCGTTTGCACCTTGTAAACACCCGTGTTCAGGATTCGAGAGAAACGAAGATATTTGGGGATATTATTAACCACATGACATTATATTATACTAAAATTAGATTTTTCAATGTTGATAAATTCAAAGTGGTGGAAAAGCATGCGAGAAAGTCAGAAATTGACAGTTGTGTCGCAGCGTGTGTAGAAGTCTTAAGCTATCCTTCCCAGCGTCGCTATCGTGGTCTGGAAGTAGATACGTACACGCCTCTACGGGAGAATTTATTAGAGATGCTCAGATGTTTCACGAGAACGCGATGTTCCTTGCTGCTGGTCTGGGATAAATAATCCTGAATCTCCGTAGGCGACGCTGCGACAGCCGGGCCGCTCGAGGACTCGGGCTTATGCGACTATCGGACTTTGGACTTAATGTCTATCAATCGGTCTCGCCTGAGATTTTGTAGGGAATGAAAACCTTAAACTATGTCGGGCGAGCGACATTTCTCTTGACTAACAGTATTGAAATTGAAATATTCCATAAGTACTGATATATGTACTGTTACAGTCTTAAATCTAAAATAGAAAAACTTTGAATACATGCCTTTAAAAAAACATGTATACTTATAACAAATTCGTTTTTTGCAATCACATCTAAAAATTAATAAAATGTAACAAAAAAAAAAAACTTTTACTTATTTAAAAATGATAATTATTGTCGCCCTACTTTTCATTTTTGAAGTTAAAAATAAAATTTATCATGGAAATATATAATTCATACCCAGTAATGAATTTATAAAGTAAACAACAAAAAGAAAAACTGAAGATATATTGCAGATCATTTTTACATACTTTTCGGCGGTCAAGGCTTAAATACCAGTAATTATGTATCCCCGGAGTATATAAAGGGTAGTTTTACACCAACCAAGTAAATTACAGGCTTAATAAACAATTTATTCCAAATTACCAAATAAGCTCCTCCAATGATCTCCCAGGGGAAATTAAACGAAGTCGATAGAGCTAATTCCACTAAAATACAGATAAATATAGCCATATATAATAAATAAGGCAGCAACTATGAAACTGAAGCCGCTTATTTATAACAATGAATAAAACAGAATGCCCTGGAGAATCCACCGTAAGTAATAAAATACAGAATTTTATATTTCTTGGTTAATTTTATTATTCCTATATTCTTGGAAATATTTCAGTGGAATATTTTAAGCATAGAGTGGCAGTATATAAAGAAGCAAACATAAAGTACTCACTCAATAAACTCCAAACAAAGAGAAAAAAGCTTTGATGCGGGATTCTAAGTACACACTACTATTAAAAGTTATGCTTTCATGTAATATATATATATATTTGGTCTGAAACTCTATTCACATAAAATTAATCTTCTTTTAAATTAATAAAAATATTAATCATTGCATACAAAGCATAAAACAAATTAGATTTTTAAAAATAACATCTAGTTTTGTTTGTAAACGTCAACGAGATAGCTTAACAAAACTAATCACAAAAAAATTAAAACTTTGAAAAATTACGAAAATAATTTTTGTTTAAAAAAATGTGGAAAACAATCAAGTACTTTCTGTCCAAAATATTAAATAAATTGATATCTTTTTTTTTCGGATGAAACTTTAATACTATGAATTCAAAAAAAAACAGTACTTTCTACGTTTATACTCATACACAACATTTTCTATTAATTCAACTATTTTATATGAACAAATATTTTCATCCAGCCTCTTTATAAAGTTGATAAAAGGTTCAGCAGCAAATGTTCAGCGTAAAATAGACACATGTTTGTTTGGGGGAATGGTCTCGTGTTTTGTGAGAGGAATTTCGCTTTGGTCGCCGGCAAATTGAAATTCTTTTACCGTCTGTCCTGCAGTTCGTGCACTTTACATGCAGAGAGGACATCGTCACTGGAAGTCGCACAAAAGTAAATCCAACAGACCCAACTCTGTTATTGCATTGGGAATTTTAACGACACTGTAAACTAAAACTGAATTATCAGTTACATTCAATGTTTTTTTTAAATAATAAACAAGTAAATTGCATGCAAAAAATCTCAACACAGGTACGTTTATAGTATCAATGATATAGCAAAATATATAATAGAAACTCAGCATCATTTCAAATTGTATATAATTTAAAGTTTTGAATTTATATAACTATATGAATAAATGGCCAATGACCTGGTATTGAATTGTGAGGAAATTATTTGAATCAATGGCAACACAGCCGAAATAAAACGGCAGATTCCCGATTCAAATTCCAAGCGTTGTTTTAACGTACATTTCGAGTCTCAGACGGGTGACGTAATGACGCGTGACGTTTGATACAACCGCCAGCTGGGACCGGATAACCATGGCAGGCGTCGTGGCCATTTCATTAGTGATGGGCACTATCGATTCATTTTTGTAACCGACTCTTACGATCATGTAAAACAAAGATTCTGCCAGCCTGTAAAATACTAATTCTTTTATCACGAAAACATACTGGTCAAACACTTGAATAACCAAATGGTATATTTGTGACATATTTGCAAAGGTTGTGTAGCATAACGTTTCGATCAATGGTGTATACGTATAGTTTCAAATAGTTTGTTAGATAAAAAATCTACACAAGGACAACACTTAAGAATATGGTATCTGCATTATATGACAGAAATGTGGTTCTAAGCCAATGGGGTACAAAAACATTAAAAATTAATAACTTTTATTATTTATTCATCGTTCTATCGATTAAGTCGATCTAGTACGCGCATCATTAGCTTCGTCCACTCCTCACTCGCCGAGGGGCCGGGAGGACCGCCGGAGATTGGGTCCGAGTGAAGCAGAAATTACCGCGAAGGTCGACCTCTCGCGATACCCGGCGAGCCAAAAAATCTACTCATTGAGACGATGCCCGGCGGCGGGATTTCAAAGATCGGCTTAAATTCACTTTCAATGGACTACGTGAATTCAGATTGTCCACGTGCGTATTCAAAGTCATTGGGTAAATAAGCGAGAATGTTTTTCATCCGCCATTAATACAAAAATTAAAACCGCCACGTATTTCTTTTGAGTTAATTTATCTTACTTAAAAAAAAAACATTCAAACCCAAGTAGCAAACATAGCATGTCTCAGCTCAATCACGGATCTCAAATTTAAATCAAAGCAATTTTTTTTTGTCAACTACATTGTTTTTGTGCTCTAATGGGATAAAATCTTGTCAAGAAGAAGTCCTGCCTGATGCAATTTTTCTCTGATTCCTTGTAATCCTTCTGCAGCTTACTACGACTCTTACAGAGTACTGTGGTTCTCGCTCACAGATATCTAGTAAAGTATAACTCGTAAATCACGATTACTTCACGTTTTATTTGCTAATCATGGCAGAATCGAAATGTCTACAACCAATGAAGAAATCAAGAACACTGCATACAACAACGAATACTCATCGCAATATATAAATAAACAAATTAAAAATTACAATATTTGTGAAGAAACATAACAAGACAAAGAATACGCTTTTAATAATAAAAAAAAGTAATTAGATTTTACTATTCGTAGCAAAGAAAATTCCATGATATATCTTGCAGCGTTTAATCCAAAAATAAAAACTCACCGTATAAACGCAATCTCGATAATCCTTCAGCGGCAGCGATTCTGAAAAAAGAAGATACAAAGTTTTAGATTGGAATCGCACTTTATGAGGAAATGGCTTGAAAACTTATTTCATATTTCATCGAGGACTTCTCGTGGAATAGGAGTTTGCTCCGGCTGTCCGCGCCACCCTGTGGACTCGGAACTTTACAAGCTACTTCTGACTCAAACTTGTCCACCCTGTAGCCGCCATGTAACAACACTTTTACAACGCTCTTGGCCAAAAAATGCGGAATAACCAAGCATCTGCATATAAGAACATTAATAAGTTAATCGTGTCTGCTACAGATATGAGCTTGTGCGCCCACACGTGTTAGGATTTTAACACTGATAATTTAAAATTAGCTTAATGGGAAAAAGATAAATCATTATCATGGGTCCTAAAGGTAAATATAAAGTTTCATCATTCATTTTGATAGATTTGTTATTATAACGCGAGCAAATAGGCCTACGTCTAAAAACCTTTCTGGTTTTATTACATGTAAGTTTTCACAGATTACTTCATACGCAAAAAACCCATCGACAAAGTCACCTTAGGTTTTTTTAGTATAGTAACAGGTTTTGCTTTGATGTAAAAATTATACAAAATTACGAAGTATTATTATCATATTACAAAATAAACATAAAGACATTGAAATTTGTATATTTATCAAAAGTAAATAAAGCGTCGAATATAAAGAATGCGTACAAATAAATTGCCACCGAGAAAATAAATAAATAAATTAGAATCTAATAAGTGATGTCGTATAACACAGTAGTCTCCTGGCGAAAATGTCTAAAATATAACATAAGCTGGTATATATAGTGTAATTTTAAATAGTCCTAATATATGTATGTGTGGGTGTTATATAATAAACATGGCCTCCATTCGCAAGGAGATCGCGAGGCGCCGCGGCCGCTGCGGGTATCAGGTTAATTTACAATGTTTACGTCGCTCAAACAATTACACCGTCTCGAGTGGGATATTAATAGAGAAGGAGGTATTCCTGCGACTCGGTGCGTTTACGACCGGGTGTATTTTGATACTCGGACTAATCGAGTCATGTGATTCCATTTGGCCTGAGTGAAAATAAATAAGAGATCATTTGAGTGGTTAAGAAGGGTAGCTGTAAAATTTAACCTTTTAAATTACAAAAAAATATTATTCTTGTAATATGAAAAATTTCGTTTTCGTCGATCGAGACTTTCCTGTTGTTCGTTTGCCTGGTTTATAAATAGAAATGATATTCATGAAAGTGCGCTCGAAAGCAGCCCTCGAGAGTGGATCGAGTGCCTCGCGACGCCGCCACAAAGCCAAAGGAGGGCGGCGCCGCCATTATGCCCTCCTGGCAGAGAGCGATGGCGGCGAGGCACGCGTGGGTGGGAAATGCATTTACACCGGCCTGAGTGGCGGCAGCTGAGGACGGAGCCCCGCGGGGAGGAGCCCCGGGACACCAGAGGTTAAATGCAAGCAAACCGAGACACAAGGCTCTGGGAGACAGGGTTACGCCATCGTCACAAAATATCAATTAGAATCCAAAATAATTTAGCTGAACCCAAAATACGTATTTTGGGAACCTCTGACGTGAGTTCGCGTGCATTACGTGTTCGCACCAGTGCTCACTTGAAATAACAGGAGACACAATGCAGCCCAACTTTAGTTTGCTTTTTTTTCAAAGTAATACGCAGGAATATTTGAAAAATAACACTTTTGTTTAATTTATCGGTGACCGGTTTCGCCAACCTATGAAACAAAGTAAAATCACAAAAGTATTTTATCTAAAATATTAAAATGGAATTCCACCAAGTACTCTCTGTCAAAAATATTGAATACTTTGATCCGTATGAGTCGAAACCGCAAACAAAAAATAATTAGTTCTATTAGATTCGTAGTGACCCTGCGTGGTATATAGGTCCATCATGCACTGCTACTCACTTAGAAGTAGCTAGCAAAATCGTGACACCATAAATTTGTTGGATTTTAAAAAGTGGCGTTTGATATTTTAACTTTTTTAAAGTGCCGAGTTTATTATTTGAAAGGTTTGTAACAAGTGTGGAATCACCCTTTATATTTAAATTGAAAGTTATGGTGTTTCGCCACGGCTAATGGGCCACGTGGAGTACGCCGGCGACGCTGCAGACGAGCTCTGTACGGACTCGGGACCTCTGACAGCGAATTATCCAATCGGGACGGCCAAGGACGAGCGCGGCTGACCTCTGCTGGATACATCGAATCGCTTTACTACCGTAGCAGGGATCCCGTGATTATAAATGTATCGTGAAGTATTATACGAGTTTCTGGATTCACATTAAAACATTAGTCTAGTTGTTAGTAAGAAGGTTATTGAGTTTTCAACTAGAAAGTTTATGTTATTTTTACATCTGCGTTATAATTTAGCGAAGCCTATATAAATATTGCGGTGTATAAATATATTGTTTAAAAGGTACTTATTTTGATTTTGTTTTGATTGATAACATAAGCGGTACCATTTTGGTTTTAAATATTCACTGCGGAAGTAACTACATATAATTTATTTATAAATCGCCAAACTTAATTTAAACTCACATCTACTTACTTCTTAATAATTCATGCTTCGATGACATACTGTGGTTTTCCCAAAATGCTTGCATTTATAACAAATTCATTTAACTAACAGACATACACAATGCTGCTATGTTATAAATTCAATTTATTAATAGAATTTCAGAGGAACCCACACGCGACGAAATAGAAAGTTCTTAAGTAGACGTAGACAGTAAATGTTTACAATCACATGGTGTACCTTGTTTTAACCTGCACAAGTTTTTTTATATAAAAAATAAAAAAAACACAGGTCAAATTCGAAAAAACTATACAAACTTGAGCATAATTATATCAGTAAAGAATTCACCTGGCAGGTAAGCGTTTCAGTGAGAAAATTCAAAGTCAGGTGTCAACTCTCCCAACCCCTTGGCTGACAAGCCGATCGAAGAAGCATGTACCGCAGTTCCATCATTGTGTTACAGTTTATTTTGCTAAATTCTTAGAGCCCCTAAAGATTCATATTATCAGTTTTACAAAATGAATGATGAGCGCTACATGTAAGTAATAAATCATCTTTTGTGCAAATAAGCTTGTCCTGTTTGAAAATGTCGATTCAACCTACGACGACAATAATACTAGATTTTGTTTTCACTGACAAGCCACAACCTGGCGTCGTATCAACCACGACCACCTTGACTGTAACGAAGTAAGAATTTTTACCGATTAATGTAGTTATAAATAAATAAAATAACCTCCCTTTTGGCAGAGTAAAAAAAATCGAAAACTTCATCGTTATATTTATGATACACAATAAACTTGTATGGATAAAAATACGTATTTATTAACCATCATTCACTGAAAAAAATGCTGTTTTTCAACAAGTTCTTTCAAAGAATAGTATTATCTTTTAAAATTTTAAGTAATATATAAACAATAATTTATTACGAGGTGATGGGGATCGTATCAAATTTTCATTAAGTGTTCGTCGATAAAACCCTAAAATGAAATAGGCTAGATTTCAGGATAAACCGGGATATCCAAACAGATTATAAATAAAATTTGTAATATCAAGTTATCATATTTCGGAAGCCGTGGAAGATTAAATTTTAATAAAAATCATTTACAAAGGAACCCGAAAGAAAAACGAAAAACCGAAGCGAACATAATATAATTAAAGCTCTTATGAAAACCTTCATAAATCATAATACCGCGAAAATGTTCGCAGCGAATAGTAAAAATAGACATTTTTAATTAAAAGCGACATGCTTTTTGTGTCCAGTTTTTGAACTCCCAAAGGAACTTAATGAAACGTATTCAAAGTTGTAATTTTTATCCACAAACAAAAAACGAAGTTTTCGCAAAAGTACAAAGGACAAAAAAATAAAACCTGAAGGAGTGCGTGAGATTTTATATTCAAAGCGAGTCATAAACGAAATGAAATCAGAGGGCTCCCGCCGCGGAGTGTGACAATATTGCAAATTCACCGGATTTATACTAAAAACCAAGAAAATATTTTGTTAATATAATGATAATGTAAATTAATTCAACGGTATTTCATGTTTTTAGATGGATTTTTTTTTTCGTGAAAAAATATGTAATCTAAGGCACAGACATTTAATGATACGGTGAGCAAATTCAACAGGCAACTACATTACTCAGGTATTATTAATCATTGCATAAACATTTTCAAATATCACTGCCATGCAGTGAGTTTGACAGTTTATATATTAAAAAAATATATAACCACGAGGTTAATATGAACACATTTAAGATGTATAAATGCATTGAAATATACATATTTAGAGCATACATTGCAATATAGATATATAGTTAAACAATAGCAGTCTAAATTAATACGCAGTGTATATAGTAATTTGCTAAATCAATAACTTTCAAATATTTGTTTTAAAAACATATTTACAGTAGTATATATATTTTTGAAATTGAAATCATGACAAATTTTTCCAGGGAAAAAAATATTTTTAAATTTAACATATAAGATATAACGCTACCGTTTAGTTGTGGTACAAGTTAAATCATTCATATCGATTTAAAAAAAAAAAAAAAAAAATAGTAGATGGTTAACTGACATCGATCAATTTTAAAGGTATCAAACGAAGAATTTTAATTATTACAAGTTTGAAAGCAAAAATGTCAGTAATTAAATGTTTGGAAATCAAACCCACCATATATTATTCAGCGATAATATTTATTTTGTTTCACGCATTTAAAGCTGCCTACACACCGAGCTGCGATAGCCGATAGCGTCCTCTTATTTTGGGTGTATTTTTTATGGGTTTGCCTAAATAATGAACAACACTAATTCGATGCTAATAACTGGTAACCGTTCGGTTGTGGGCTGTTTCGCTGCGTGTGTAGACAGCTTAAAGTACTATAAGTTAAAATGAATAAACACTTATGTAAACCACGCTGTATGTACGTGTGTGGGCAATACACGTGGCCGCCTGTGGGTTATCTCTCATTAGAAATCTCAAGAAAATATTAAGCACATTTCCTGAGGTCAACTAACTGATCCTGGGTATGAAAAATTTATGAAACATGTAACATGGAGCGAGCGACGCTTATTTTCTAGAAAAAAATACCATAGCGTGTGCTGGTCAAGAAGGGTTGAAAATCCACATTCGCTGAACGACGCCTGATAGAGATCTCGGCTCAGAAGGGAGCTTAAGCTGATATTACTGTTCAATTTTTTTTAAAGCGGAACCGTTTTGTGGTGAAGTAAGTAATAGACCAATAAATATTATTTTTTAAACCTATCGCCAGCAATTAAGTATTATAGCGATACTCAAAATAATAATAATTCATGTTTTATTTTTTCATATTACAGATGATCGTTTTGGAAGACACCAGATACTCATCTGTACTCCGTAATTGCAAAGAAATTTTGTTGGAAAAGCAGCAGTTTTATTGACTTTGCTGACGACATTAGTCATTATTTATGTCATTTTCTTTCTAGATTCAATGTTTTTATTGTATAAAATTACTTACATTGTATTATAAATAATTATTTATGTCAAAATAATTTTTCATCAAGCTAATGCGTTATTGCGAGGTATTGAAACAACAGTTTAATTGATAAATAATTGAAAAGCAAAATTAAACGTATTTAATTATTTTCTAAATCCGGCGTGATTCCTCGTATCGGCAACGGTGCCCTTAGCAACAGAGCCCAGGCGGCACGCGACAAGCAGCTCCTCCATCCCCCGAGATCCATCCTCCGCCGCCGCGAGGAGAGCCAACCGGCTTTATTAGTCTGGCCACACACCAGCGTGACGGGCGCGGGCCGGGGGTATCGATCCGCGAGGGCGTGGCCTCCCGCCGGAAGCGCCCGAGCCGCCCCGAGCCGCCCCGAGCCCCCCCGAGCCGCCCCGAGCGCCGATATCCGAATGAAGAGCCGATCAATTATGCTAACTGAGAAAAGCCGAATATTCGGCGGACCGCCGCGCAGACGGGCTCGAGAAGCGCCTTCCTCGAGAAAAGTTGACATTTTCTGCTAGATAAGGTCGAGCTCGGGGTCGTCTTATTTTTGATATTTATTTGAAAAGGTCTCATTCTGGGAAGCACAAGAATATATTACTAGCCACAGTGGCGGGCCAAACGAGTAAACAAAAATTGGCTTGCTCTGCAATTTTTATTTTAAGTCCAGCTTATTCAAAAGTTAATTTAACGGGAAACCCGCAACTTTTTTTTTTAATATCAATTTTAAATAAATAGCTGATTTTGGGGCAAATATATCAATATCAATCATCAACACAGTCACAAATTTTGGATTTTTATTTTACAAAAGAACGGCATAAACTGTTTGTTTCTGAATTTTTACTCCTGTTTTAACTTAATAATATACAAAGTGGGATTGAATACTTAGCTATTGAACTCCCCCATCATATCAAAAAATAAATACATGAGCATCTGTATAAAAAAACAACACTTGTCAACCTGGCTCTGAGCGAGTTAAATCCGTAGGGGGCTTGTGACTCGAGGAGGGTAAACCGTTGCCAAGGGATCTCTAAAGCCTTGCGACTCGAATAATTAAATGATCCTTAACAACCGAAGTACCCAGAAGAGGTAAGTAAAGAATAGATATTATCAACATACTATCGTCATGTATATGGAGTGCGTCGACGTGTCGGCTTCGGTAACGACTAACGACTGGTATTTTTGAATTTTTCCTTCAACACGACATTCGTAGATCAAGTCTGTAAATATGTACTAACGAAACTATTGACATTGAAGCATGGAGAATTACACGAAGACATGGTGTGGGTAACAGAGTACATACTACATTGTAGGATATTTAATGATTACTCTACAAAAAACATACGTTATACGTTTCTTTTTTTTTTTTTAATAATATTCCCCTTTCCTTTTGACAACGTCACGGAGAAATCAATGATTTTAAACAGAGAAAACATTTTACAAATTTACACAAAAATACTTCGTGTACAAGCACCGGCGGTCCCGGCTACAGACCGGCAACAAAAAAAATATTTCTTGCTTCATTTAAAAACAATGACTACAATTTTTTTATCTGAAACCTATAATACATTGTAAACCCAGGGAAAATCATTGCTCGTTTTGTGGGGGGAATATACGAGTATATCATAAAAGGAATACAAAAGTGATTGAAACTTTGTTTAGTGTGAAACAAAAAAAAAAGTTATTGGAACAAAAAATAAAATAATAAATAGCATGTCATGGTATTGAAACATTTCTTTAAAGAATACCCGAATCGCCTTGTTGCTTTTTTATACAAATTATTGAAAATAAACAATCTGTAAATCAATTCGGGCCATTTACAAATGTAAATTTCATTTTTCATCGTGAATAAACTAAAAAATGATTTTTTAGCAATTGATTTTGAAATGCTTTATATATTAAACTTAGATTTCCAGATGAATATTACAGCATTTGGAAGTCTACACGGCAAATTTTATTAAACGAGACACTGAGAGTTGCTAATGGGGGGTCCACTTTCGACAGTACTTTTGAATAATTTTAAAAAATGCCCTCAAAAACCAGAGGCTGGCTCACTCTTATAATTATATAAGTAGACTTTTTGAACATTTTCATATAATCGAAACTCTTGACTCGTCCAAAATTATACTATCGCAAGCGTGCATACCGCGTTTATCCGCATACATTATATAACGTAACATATTCAAAGGAGGACACAGCACCCACCAAGCAGCCCCACATTTAATATACAAGCAACTTCTCATAGCAGCACACACACGATAAAAATATTGGACGCGTTCCAATGCGGGATACGAACCCAAAACCTGTTACACTGCAAACTGCGCTAACTAACGCAAAACCACTGCGCCACGCTTAAAGCGCTCCAACACTCTGCGCAATTAATTGCAAGGGTAAATTTATTTTCAGAGTCAATTAAGGCCACTTTTCGTTGAAATTTCCCGATAATTGATAAAAGTGATCCCGGGCAGGCCGTGTCTGCCGTAAATTTCAAATATCACATTTTTAAATCGTCTGCCACGCTAAGCAAAATAACAGAAAATATTTTAACGAATTAGGTAGTAAAGTCAAGTAATAAAGCGTTGCAGTTTTGTCGCTTGCACTCGTTACGCTACTAGGCTTGGCTGAGTGAAAGTGTCATCAAGAAATACTCGACCTACTAAATAACTACTCGAGTTGAGCAGCAGCAGATAACAGAGGAATAGTAATTATCCGTAGTATAAGACTATCAAACAGCCTCTCATCCCGTCAAACAAATTTGATACATTTTGCAACGAAAGGAGTGTTGAGGGGGTGCAAAGTGAAGATGGCTCCGATACGGGACCAAAACGTAGGGAAATTCAAATTATAACACAACAGAATGTCGGCCGAAAATATATACACACGGTAACTCAATCCTTTCGTCAACAATACGCTTAGCATTTATTTTGTACAATAAAACAAAATGTCGAAAAATAGTGGTTTTTAAGGCAAAAGCTTATAGCTTTAAGGAATGTTTCCAATTGTAAGGGACACGTGACTTTCCGATGGGGAATTAATATTCCATTTAACCCCTTAGAAACAGCTCATTGATTACGAAAACCAATCAAGCTTTGTATCGCGGATTCGTATTGAAGGAGTGGGAAAGTTTTTATTATAATTGCTAAAAGCGAGGCAGCCTGACATTGCTCGCAATATTCACCACGAATCTTATAATATAGTATAAAATTACAACACTCAAAGAACATTACACCGTGTGGTAAGTAATATAATTTTCAAACATTTTAAACAATCGTAGTAAACCACTTGCGAAAATATGGATTTTATTATTTACTCCTTAAATATGACGGCAAAGATAAAGTGACAGAGCAAACAAACGAACAGTAACTAGCCAATAGCGTCATTTTTATGTTGTTATAAATTATTTAAAAAAATATAGTAAATCGGTTGTCAGTTGTGTTACTAAGTGTGAGCTGCTTTAATCACAAGAAATAGATCTTTAGTCTTGTAACCATATTTTTTTATTTGTACAACTGAATTGTCTTGTTATCTTCTCTTCCGTGTGTTTTATCTTTATCACAAAAAACTGGTTTGATTAGTAAAACTCCATTTAAACAACAAATATGAATATACGAATATACGTATATGTTGATATAAACCGTCATGAAATTCAATTTTAAATGTACAGTTTTAGGCACTGAATGTAAAATATACCTAATCAATGTAAACCGACACATAAAATATGATAAAATAACAACAAAAATTTCATAACAAAAAAAACATTTATTTTTTTTACATATTTTAGGCATGTTAAGCGTTATTGCTTGAATGAACTGCATGCAACTTCTCTACAGCAAACAATGTCTACTCTTGAAGTGAATCACTTAGGGAAGACCTGGCGCCTGTTCCGTCATCTTTGACTAGTAGTAAGTACCGATGAGTAACTTTTTTTGTTACCGATGCCGTATATACTTGTGAAATACTAGAAATTTCCACGCCAAGGTACACGATCTTCACGTGAAAGAACAAGAAAAATAAAACAGAATCTGTAGCCTTGGCTGAATTGTTATTGCTGAACTATTAAGTATTTTATGTTTGCACAGATAAATACATAAGATCCTTTTCGTAAAAATCTACAAACGACATTCAAAAGAAGTATTTTATTCTGTATAATTAGCAGGAAACGTAATACTTGAAAGTACCTTTTAATTTATAATTACATTTTCATCCCCTCTTAGTGCTGGCGGTTGCCTTTCTTTTGTTTGTTATAATAAAAACATGAAAAATCTCATCATGTCCTTTGGTTATTAGAGTAATGAAGTATATTTTAAAAGGATTAAAATGTTATGCTGTTAAGAATGACCGCCCTAAGTGATGAACTGGGAGAATAACGCCGCACCACGATTTGCAGCGCCAAGGATGATGATAATAAAATACCTTGATATCAAATTAAATATTTGTACGAAACATATACACAGTATATATGCAAATGTATTTTTTTCTATCATTGGTTGTTTTTTGTGAATAAGACTGGATAGTCTCTAAACTCATATTCTCATAACTGTATTATTTTAATTGAAAGCACACCCATGGGGATGATACAGGGTAGATGTACACACTTGGAGGTCGGGTAAAATCTGCCATAAGGGCAGTAGTTGGTGTTTTATTAATTTTTGGGTGCTTTTCGTCATCCCACGGTATTACAAGTATACGTGATTTTCTTGGAATACAATTTGCGATATAAAGTTAGTCCCTTGGCAAATATGAATGTTTATTCCAAGAAACGTATCTATAAATATTCCTTGAAAGAAAAATAAATAAGGAGTTATGGTTCTGCTTGAGCGGAACATTTCAATTCGGAAACCGTTAAGTTATGAGTTGTTATAAAAGAACGAACAATAACTGTTAAAAAATAATAATATATTTTGAAAGTTAAAAGCTGCAATAACTAAAAGAAGATATTGAGCGTGAGAAATAATCAGATGAATTTGCAGGTGTTTCCGGCATTTGTCCCATAGGAAATTACGGAAAATCTTTGTAATTAGATATTTTCTTATCAAGGATTTACTTTTCCTTTAGCCTAAAATCATTTGTTTTAATCAGAACTGAAAAAAACTCATTCATTTACTCTGATTCGAAGCTGGTACCTAGTGGTCGCAAACAAGTGAGCTAACCGTTAGTAATTCTAAGATATTTATTAAGGTTTGATATATGGGGTTGCAATTTTAAACAATAGCTACTACCTAGGTAGAGCAGCCTACTAGGGGAAGGGTTGGCACTTAATGTAGCACTCAGGGGTGAACGCCAGCAGGAAATGGCTTATTAGAAACCCGGCTTGAAGCAGTCAAGAGTGTGTGTGTGCTTGCTCGAATTAATGACATTATTTTTATGTCAAAGTTTTTACGATGGCAAAGAAACAACAATGCTAGAAGGTAAGAGAAATTGTAGGGTTATACTATAATTATTTTATTAATATGTTGGGAAAAGCGTGTTTAAGAATATTCAGCAAAAGACACTGTACAACAAAAAATATATATAATGGAATAAACAAAAAGGAAGCTTTATTACAGACCACACAAATGTAAAAAATAATTATACAATAAAAAGGCTAGTAAAATGCGTATATAATGTAACTATCATTTTTGTTGAAAAACTGAAAATTAAAATAATTTCATTGTTCATCATAAAGAACACGTTATACTATCATGAAAAAGTTCTTCCTTTATACTTCTACAGAGCATTTTAACAGAAAAAAGTTAAAGTAGCCCAACATGTAAATATACACATTATTATTTCAAAAAAATATATATATATTTTTTTTATTTTTTTTTAAATTATGTCTAAAATTATAATTAAATATTATAGTATCCAGTTGCTGTGTCTTATATAATAAATAGCGTTACATTTGAAATACCCGTGTACGCCCGAACAATGAATATATCAATTAATCTGAATATTGAATTGTAACATCGTTATTAATCAAAGGTGTATTATGAATTACTTTGATACGAAAACAATCGTCAGAGTCCCTTTTCAAAGCAGCTGTCAATGGAGTTGATAAGCAGCGACTGAGGGCTGAGCCCGGCAGCGCGTGCAGGGTGACTACATTTGTCGTATCTATTACGAAAATTCGCAAAGGTATTAATAATCAGAGCTTAATTGAGTTAGTTGTAAGGTATTCACTGCGCGTAGTCATAAATTTCAAACTGAATTAGTACACCACGTTCTTAATTAATGTACGGTACTAACAGGGTGTTTCGAGCTTCCCTGTATTTCCACTGATGGATTGGCTGCAAAACACACTGTGGTGAAAAGAGGTGAATTTTTATATAAAGCACACAACGTACATTAAAAAAAAATTATCGTGATTTAAATGTTAATAGATCGCTCAAAATGAAAACCAAAAGACTTTATAAAATTTTTATTTAAACGCAAATCGATTACCTAATGTTATTTGACTTTTCTCAATTTAAGGAAGTTAGTTTTGAAACACCCAGTTTGTGTAATTATGTTTATGAATGATACACGGGCACGTGCCCGCGATAGTGCGGGCGCTGCCTTATCTCGCGCCGGGCCTGGACGCAAGTAATAAATACAATTAATCCGAGGAGCTCGCTAATCGGACCGTGGAATTGAGAATACAGCCGAGGCGAAATTACCGAAACCTCCGGCAAATGATATCAGACACGATGAGATGCGCCGGATAACAGACCGAAATCAATCGTTTCGAATAAATCACCCAAACGAATTGAACAGCTGCGAGAATATTTATATATGCGTGAACCCTCTAGCTATTTTAAAATAGGCGTGCAAGTTAAAATTATCAGAAAGAATAAGTCGATAACTGCCTCTATATTTCATAGTCAGGGACTGCAGGTAATTGACAGCTGGTAAAGCTGTAAAACACAATTGATTTAAATTGAGTACTGTATATACATTGAAAATTGGAAAGACGGTGTTATTTTGTGTAATGCGAAATATTTCATTTAGCATTTGGAAACAAAAAAACCCTTATATAATAAAACACAACTGTGCAATAAAAACAAACCTTTTTTGTTCTCTTTGGTCAGTGTTCGAGTTCAATGTAAATATAAATTATATTTAATGAAAGAATTTAATAAAGTTCAAACGTTGAGAGTGGGCGTCTGCAGCTCGGCGAGGGCGGGGGCGGCGCCCACGCAGCGCAGCAGAATGCCAAAGGTTAGCCTCCCCCGGGCAGGAAGTGCTCTTTCACGACGGAGGGGCACAATAGACCCCGTGAAGCATAACTCGAGAACTACTGTACCCCCCCATAAACAAGATAAGATATAAATTTCGTCGGGGGCACGACAAAATATAACGGCGTATAAAATTACAACAAAGATATTTTAGATACGCAAACAGAATGCGCATCATATTAGGTGATAAATTTAACAATGGAAAAGTTCTTAAAGATAACAAATTGCAAATTTGTTGGCTAGCAAGTGAACTGGAAAGATAAAAATAGAAGTGCTGGCTATGCAGAATATTAAAAAATATCGTTGACTTCCTTAACACCTTCAGTGTTGATAATATCGCACTCGCTCTACGCTGTAGATATGACACTGGAATTTATCACGCAGCGTGTCTCGTATTTGATTTTTCACTTTTAACAAATCACACGGAACTCTGATTTCAAAAATCCTCCGTGAAATTTGGTTGATTTTTGCAATTTTTGTGATAGCTTCAGTTTATTGATTCAAACTGAAATATTAACTTGTTTTCGATTTTTATTTGACATTTATATTAGTGCGTTTTATAAAACATAACCCAAGTGTTGAGAAAACCAAAATGGGTCAATCATTAATATACCCATTAATAAAAATATTCAGAAATATATAGCACTTTTAAATTCAAGTAATATTTCATTAGCAGTCGATGTGTTTCAGAATCGTCCGCGCCCACTGCTTCCCAAAATTGTACTTTTAAAATGTAGGTTTGATTGGTGATCAGCAAACTCAGTTCAAGGAGTGAGTCGGGAAAGTGAAATATGCTTAATGTTTTTATATGGATATAAATATATTATTTCACAAAAAAAAATCATTGAAAAGTTTACGAAAATCCGAAACCGCCCCCTTCATTCTGAGAAGGCGTCCAACATTTGAGGCTTAAATTAAAAACATGTGAAATACATATCAGATATATTTTTCTGTTTTCTCCATAAAATGAAAATAATACAGTAAAAAATGGACTTTCAATATCATGAAGTGCCCAGAATGCCAGAGCGCCCCCACGTCCAGAGGGAGCCTGACAAAGGCGGGCGCGGGGCGTAAACGGGGGAGACAATCCAGTTACAGGGAAATATATCCGGTGTACGGCGCATGACGACAGGCAGCGCCGGCATCACTTCCGCCTTGAAAAGAAAATACCGGAAGCTGGAAACTCAATTAATTGACGCTCGCAAATGTGCTCCGAGGGTTACCTAAACTCCGACTACATAACTCATTTACGTCCATATTCTGGATGCCTGTTGAAGTAAGCGAACAAAAGATTACCAAGCTACCAATTATATAATAGCTATGTGATAAAGTTCGAACAATTAAAATTAGAATATTAATAAAACTTGTATAATAATTTTACTTTATTTATAAATGGTATTAATCAAGCTAATGCCGGAGACTTCGCGAGTCAAACACGGTCGCATTTGTTTCTGATTGTTTTGTCTTATTTTTAAAACGTACCATTGACAAGATTTTCTGCGCTGTATCCTGCTTGTTTTAGTAAATCTAAGATGATTTAATTTAAAAAAACTCATAAAACCAAATGTTGAGAATGAATGCTCCATTTCTAAATATACTACATTTTTTTCAAATGAAAAAAGAGAAATAGTAGAAAGCATAAAGCAAAAAAAGTGTGGGTTGAACACAGTACAAACAATGGGCATAAAAATACTTGCGTATTTGTCCTAAGCGGAAACGACGATAAAAACTATAATATTAGCCATTTGTCTGATGTATTATCGGATTCCGGAAATACCGTCTGACTCCAGCGGTTCATTATTCTTGTATCTCCTCTCCACTAGAAGTTTAATAATTCATAAAAGCGATTCCATGAACGGAAGACCTAAATTTTACTTATTTTTAAATAAATACCTAAAACCCTAAATTATCTTAAAAACATGAAACAATGTCAATTAAACAAAATCATATTAATGATTTTTAGTTAATGTATGTTTTTAATATAATCTCGTAAAGAATTATACACTTGGTTCAGCGAATAATATATTACTGCAAAAAATGCATAATGACGAGAACATGTATTTTAATATCAAAACAGAACGTAATCGGTATAAAAGGAATAACTATATAATGAAAATGAAATACATAGATAGGAATTATAAAGATAGTATGCAAAATTAACCTGATATATTATATGCACGGTCAAAGATATGATCATAGTGATTAGTGTTATTTGCACATTTATTTAGCATTTAAGTGTAGAAATAAAAGCAAAACGAGAATGAGAAAATGTCGTCAGATAACTAAAATAACTACGTTCCCCTCGATCAACCCTGTTGCGAAATTTCACAGAGTTGCACAAGAGCATCAATTCCACGAAGAGCTTCCGCAAGCTGCAAGGTTATTTTTATTTTTACCGGCAGCGGTTTGGATCGGGGTATAAATATTCCATGGCTCGGGCCCATGGGGCGCGGGGGGCGGGGCTCGGGGACCGCTCCTCCAGGGGAATCGATAGGCCCGGGGGCCGCGGGACTCCGGGCGGGTCGAGGGCGGGCCGCGGCCGTGACCCGCCGGGGCTGCATCTCGGTCACGGGACGGGGCCGTCCTCGGCACAAGGGGAATCTCCAGGAATTGGAGCGAGAGCTTTTAACGGGAGCATCATACCTGAGCCTCTCCGGTTAAAGTCAATGGGCTGCATGCGATGTTTTCAAAGCCATATCGAAAAAAACTTATCATCTCACCTGCACCGACGACAAGTACAAATTAATGATTTCTGCAAATAAAACTACTTATAGTATATGATATATAGTGTTACGGTCTAGCAGTAAGTTTGAAAAACGAACACCACGCTAGAAAACAAAAGACTCTGGAATGATCGAGCGACCGTCGGTTAGGAAGCGAGGAGTGCGCCTCGCGCGAGCTCCCGAATCTTGGACATGCAAGGGGAAGCCATCTTGGATTTAGTGTCAAAGAGGGCTTCGGTCTGACAGCACTCAAAACAATGTTAAAATAAATACTCTGTATACATAAATAATAAATATAACTTGTGTTGACATAAATGAGCTTTTAATTGTGAACCCCGATACGTTACAATAGATATATATCATTTTTAATATTTATTTAGCAACCCAGCAATTCCGCACTTGCATACAACGAGTCAAATCCTCGTTCAGTTGCAGCGGCACTGCAGCTCATTGGGCAGACATATGATTCACATCTCACCGCAGTCGTTAAAAATAATATTTTATCTTGTTGAGGGACAAGGCATTTGATTGGTGAAGATCCATTTTTTTAATTAATGATAAGGGTAACTTTTTATTCTTTCTTCACTTTGAGTTTATTATAGTTTTTGCATGACTAGTTTCGACCAACAGACTTGGTCATCATCGGATGCAGAACAAAACTGTTTTGTTACCCTTATCATTAATAATATTTCAGGTGTTTTCTAATCTCGACTGGTGGAGTCGCGCGGATAGGGGCCCACAACGGCGAGTAATTAATAAGCCTCCAGCAACAGGTACGCCCAACGAGAAATGTTACGATTTCTGTGTATACATTATAATACGGACCGGTTCTTTTGTACAAATCAGGTGTTGAGGCATAATGCTATCGTGATTCTTATTTGCGAGACGTTTTAATGTACTAATTGTTTTTTGTTGAGTAAATAAAAAAAACACAATTTAAGTAAAAAAAAAAATAACTCAACACAATTCTGAAACACTTTTTAAGCTTCCCTTGTTGTATTGTAAAAGTTTCTCACAGTCCCCTTAATTTTTCAGCTAGAGGGTATTTTCTTCGTCTTTGTAATCTACTCGTCAACTTTTACTTTGCAAATAATATTAAATTACGAGAAGTCTCGTCGAGTGAGCCGCGGATAAGGATCAAAAAGCAATAACGCCGGAAAATGGGATTTTTATTGTCCGCCTTCTAATATGATAAATTTAAGGGACTCTGGAATGGGCGAAGATTGAACACTTTGTATTCTCTCGTCTTATCTTACACGCACATACGCCTTTAATAATTTTAAAAGTGTAACATTTTTGAAAGCGATATTATAAATTATGGTACAAATATACCAATAGTGCTGTGAAATTTATTAGAATCTAAAAGTATAATATTTGGATATTTGGCATAACTCAATTTACCAGTTTATAACAAAACCAAAATAGTTTGTTTGAATAGTTTCGGTTAATTCTGAAAATAGTTTGAAACCGCTTGCTTCCTAAAGAGTGAATAAAACAAACACTTTTTTCCTGCAGATTGACGTAGTATCCACATATTACAAACATATAGCGTTACCATCCTATATCTTTCAAATCCATGAAAAGGTCATGGTTTGAATTTTAATGATAAAATCAAAGTTTGCTCAAGGTGTTCATAGGTTTTAGCAGTCGTTGCTATTAAATTTCCTTATTCTGCGTAATTCTTTAAACCTTCAGACGTTTTGGTCTCGGGACTGATAAAATTTAGGTCGAAGATTTAAAGTACAACACAGCACAGTTCATAAGGACGAAGTCAAAAAATATATATTAAAAAAAAAAAACACAGCATGTAATATTTTCCCATACCTTCAATATGTCAAAAAAAATAGATAGGCTCATCTCAACTCGATAAAAGGGTTTCTCACAATATACGCGTACGCAATGGACCGCACAAAATATTGAAAGATGAAAAATCCCAAAGTTGGAGTCACACTGGACTGGCATCTTCGGGAGAACAATAAGTATTACATTTCCTGCGAAATATTTCGAGACGCGGTACCTGACTCACGTCACGTCACAAGAAGTCTGTTTTCTCGGCCTTAATAATTCATTGCTGTACATTTTCGAAATCCTTTTACAATATACTTGAATTATAATTCGTTTTTAGCTGTAATATATCTAAATAGTATTGGGAGATTATACTCGTATATATTAAACAAAGGTAGTGTATTGGCATAAACCCAAAACCCTGGCTTAATATCAATGAGGATAGCATTTTTCATATTTTTAATTAATTATATTTGATTCGTTGGAGTGTTTTGGTTGTTTTAAATATTTTTTGGCTTTAAATATGGTCATAGAGTAATAGTTTGTTAATGTATACTTTATTCATAATGTAAAATAACCCTCATTCACCAAAGAAAGCTAAAAATATGATAAAATACCGATATCAAAAGGTGAGAACTGTAGATCTATTTTGTCTTTTTAAGTGTCACGAATCTATATTGTACATTTTCAAGATAATCTAAAGGAAGCGCGCGAAATATCAAAATATGAACACTATCAAGCACAGACCCTATATCCAAGGTCTAAAACAAACTTGAAATTCACAGCTGACTGCTTTAATTTGGTGCATTGCATATTGAAACACCAAATATGAATAGCCAAGTGACTAGGACTTTGCTGAGTTTTGCTTTATAGCGTGAAAGTGTGAAAGGTGAAAGCGCTCACAATTAAAAATTATTGCAATATCATAACCATGTGGCTATTTATATATTTTTCAATATAAAGTCATAAAAACTATACAAGATAGCTTAAAATACCTACTTGGAATGGAGAAATAAATACAGCCAATTTGAATACTTGTGCCACATTTTGTACCAAAAATTAACATATAAAATCAGCGATACCACGAGAAGGAGATTCTTGCAAAGAAAAGAATATATCTTAGCTACATGTCTATTTATATTTGTTAAAGAAGCAAGATATATAATACGGATTTATTTTTATTAAACAGATGGCAAGGTTAGGTTAATATTTCTAGATGAGTATCCACTAAACATAAATCTCTCAAGTTACAAAGTAAAGGTGACATGATGCTTGTCAGCGTCTAATTGTCAATTTAGCGTCAGGGATCTTCGAGAGATCAAGTCATTTAACCCCGCCACTGGCACCAGCGAGGCGCGCCGCCGTGGCTTCCTCGAATAATATGATTAGACAATACTCACTACTGACAAAATTGTATCGCCGCTATAAGGACGTGCCGTAAATGAACACACGAAAATATACGTCGACATTTTGTGTTTAAAAATAAGACAATAGTTTAATTAAAAATAAAAAAATATCATAATTCACAGCACATTTATTTTTGAAAAAAATCCCATTATTGGCTTGCTTCCCTTAACTGCATATAATGACAGATCGGTAACAAACCATAAAACCTTTTCAATAAACTTTTCATTTCGTTTTGTGACTGTTATGTTGGACCTGTCTAAATAATTTAAATCAACTTTTTACCCCTAACATCCCTAGAGTAGACACAAACCGTATTAGAAGATGACATTTGCCAACTTTTGGCGATTGAGTGAAAACGTGATTTAAGTATAAGCTATTGGAACACATTATTGGAGATCTTTTTTCTACTTCAAAAATATATTTTAAATTTCAAAGAAAGCTATTTTCATAATCAATTAAAATAATTTGTTTTTTTTTTTTACTTTCGAATTAATTTTTTCAAGGTACAGATGTGATATCAGAACCCGCACTCTTCAGATATTGCGGTCGGAAGCTTTCGTTGGATATATTACAAAACCGTAATCAGGGTAAAAATATGAATATTTTCTATTTAATAAAAAAGAAATAATCTTAAAATATGTTGAATGGACATATCTGGTGAATATTAATATTTCCCAACGCACGTTTCACGTTCGAAAATTGTAAGCGTAGTTTTTATATATTAAATTGAAGGTGATACTTTTTCAGATATCATACAAATACTATTTTTTATGCATAGCAATATTTATCCGTTCTTGCATAAAATATATTGTAGCACATATAACACCATATTATTGGATACAAAAAAAATTAAGAGATTTTTTTTATTTAACCCGAACTTTATGCAGAAAGACGTCATTAGACTGAAAACGTTATATTTATAATTATGAGTAAATTTTCTTATTTTCAATTTCATTTTTTAATGTGTTCAACCAAATAAACCTCATAAACGTTATTAAAATATTCAGTAATACAAATTAAACCAGTCGATCGTGGTTTTACGTGTTAATATAAAAATATGACTTCGCATGCAGAAATAAATACGTTTCAGCTTTATTTTCAACTAATCTCAATACTTGTGTCAGATGTTGCACCGAAAGTTAATATTAAAGATTGCCAATACCGCAAGTAGGAGTTTGTTGCAAAGAAAAGGTATAAGAATTTGCGGCAGTGGCGGCGCCGGCAGTCGCATGTAATGAACAAAGTTCTGCACCCCTGCACCCCTGCACCCCTGCACCCCTGCACCCCTGCACCCCTGCACCCCTGCACCCCTGCACCCCTGCACCCCTGCACCCCTGCACCCCTGCACCCCTGCACCCCTGCAACCCTGCGTCACTACACCCCTGCACCCCTCTGGCCGCGGTAGAGATCTTCCCTGTTCATGGTCCAGGCGAGCCAATCGCCCAAACCAGATCCACGTGCAAAGTGAACAACTAAGATCATTACCGTGTTTTTTTTTTTAAACATAATCTTGTCAATTTTATTAAATTCCGGTTTTTGAAATTAACAGCGATATGATTTATAGCTATTTTTGCGAAGCTGCTGAGTTCTAAGCGATTAACAATACTTCTACATTACGACGAAAAAATTTATTGCTTTATATAAATACATACTTCTATCGCCATAAATACGCACCAGAGCACCAGAAAACCTGTCATATTTAATAAAGAAAACTCCACCTTTTTAACTCTACTTATAACTTTTTAAACCGACAATTTTTTTCAACTAAAAATTTATTTCTACTCAACGTGCTTCTAAGTGTTTTATATTTTCATTGTATTGAAAGTATTGATAACTCACAAAAATTATTTTATTTCGGTTGAAAGTTTCGACAACATAGGACTTCTCAAATTCATTGGTTATTGAGCTTTTTAAAAGCTACAATAAAATGTTCAGGTTTAGTGTTTGTCTTTTAAACATGCGAGAAAAGCAATACTATTTATATGATATTATACTGTTTTAATTGATGACTGCTCGGAAGGAAGAAAAATATTTTACATTGGTACAAAAAAGTCTTGATTTTATTTATCGTCGATCTAATTAAATTCAAAAGAAATAATGATGTTTCAAAAATTGTTTTCAATGAAAAATATTTTCTCAAACGAAAGCCGAGCTTTTGCGGCTTAATAAAAAAAATGCACACAAATAAAAACAAAAACTGCGGAAGTAGCATTAATTAATGAGACACCGTTTTTAAAAGGAATTGCTTGAATGAAACCTTGCTAAAAAAGATAATTCGACCCGAAAATCCTATTACAGTGGAGAACGAATCTGATAAAACGCGGCCCCCATTCCGGGGAAGGTCAGAGGCTGTCTGCGCCCGAGCTCGCTCTCCGCGGGTCATCCCCGCGAATGATGATGACCATCCCAATCCGGAGTAGTTTTCATAAACCAATGCCGAGTATGACGGTTTTTGGATGTGGAAAAAGTTTACCACCCCTGTGAGAACTACCAAAGTCTTACGCAATGCTGGTAAAGCTACTATTTTCGTTTTTAAGATTTGATAATTTAACGGTTCAATCGACGGCACACACTCACATCGTTGGACGAATTTTACATAATTATTTTACGACATTTTTTTGTATTTATAATAATATAACCTAAAAATGATTTATTTAGAAAATTGTGACTAACAAAGAAATTCAATATTATTAACAGAAATTACTTGACGAAATTCCTTGTTAATATTAAGAATAAAATACTTTTGTGGTTTTTCCACGTGTTTTATTTCATTGGTAACGAAAGTGCCAACCGCAAATGCTGGGCGAAACCCATCACCGATAAAAAAAAAGAAGAAATTAATAAAATCATTCATATAAACCCGAGGTTCCCAAACTTTTTTGTCCCGTGGACCCCCTAGTCGAGCTTTCCTGTTTTTCGTAGACCCCTGCCTTGCTAATATTGAATATTTACAACATCAAACATAATTTTGAGATCTGATATAGAACAACTCACCTTCATAGAAAATACATGAAAAGTTAATTAGAACTTTATTAATTAAAAACACACAAAATGCAGATATAGTAACATTCACTAAAAAAATCAATACTTTTAATGGGAGCTTTGATAGCAAACTTTCAATATTTGGATTCAAATAAGTCAGATTAAACCTTAAATGTTCTCGCCCGGTGATATCCAATCTATTTCTTTTTTTTGTAAGAAGATTGGCAACCGCACTGAAACCCTTTCCACGAGGTATGAAGATGTACAAACTATAAAAAAAACCTTCTTGCGATTGTCCATAATGCAGGATTAACAGCATTAATATGTAAGTACATGTGTACAATCTGTGTTAGGTGCATTATGACATTTGTGGAATGCCTAAATGTTGGTGATGACCTGCTTAAATGGGATCCACTCTCGTAGACCCCCATTTACAGTTCATGGACCCCCAATTTAATTTTTCGCCGTCATCGACCCCCGGGGGTCGATATTGACCACTTTGGAAACCAGTTATATAAACATGCATAATATAAAAAGAGTTTAAAGTACAGTCGAACAACTTAAGATTTCAAATAAAGAATCGCGGAATTTTAAAATAGGAATAAACCGTCGATTTGAAATTGGAACACGCCGGAGACTCGAGGGGCGGCCGACAGATGGCGGCATACGACAGTCACCTTGTTGGCGAGAACAATCAACGCTCCACTCCACAGTCTAACCCGCGGGGGCTGACTAAACATTTGCTACAAGCTGCTAGGTCAAAAGTGATTACGTGTTCGTCTGACCTCTGCGCTAGAAAGAGACGCCAACATCCATAACTTATTTTCTCTTAGCGTAAATGTATATCTAATAAAAAAAAGGTACTTTCTCCCTTCAGCGGTTCCAAGTTAAAGCGGACACTATTCGTTATATTGGAAATAAAAAATATATATTTTTCATACAGAAAAAAAGTATAATGAAGGCGCTTCCCAGTGGTAAATAAAAATATTATTTTAATACAACTTTTGTGCAAACACTTTTGATCGCCTGCTAGCTTGCACGCGCCGACATTCCCTCGGTATTTATTCAAATAATTATAGTTAGCGTGCAATCTTTTATTTAGAAAAATATTAAATACTTAGTAGTACAAATATATTTTCCATCATTTCGTAACAAAAAAAAAACGTTGATAAAATTATCGTGCGACATTTATTTTTACGGAAAATAATACCAATGTGAATACATGTGTAGTGGTATTGTAAGTGTATGTGTGTGATTTTGAATTAATTTTCTGTAAAAAATGTCACATTACAATTATACCAAAGATTTTTTTATTACAATATATGATAAAATAACCAGATAATAGACAGTCTGATACAATATTTATCTTTAAGTCGATTTACAAAGTTTATTTGTATGGTTTGAATGCACCATCACGCGTGTTTAGTAAGTTTGTATGAAAAATTGTCTTAAATATTGAAAGACCTACCCCTCGTTCATGCGTACCATAATAGAACAAAATCAACATTAAACAACTATAAACCTAATTGAGAATATGTAACAGTTTCAATATTATTTTATTTGAGTCGAGATAGACTTTCTCAAGGATTTAAAGAAAAAAATCAAATCGAGTATTGGTTTATTTTTTTGTGTATTTACAGCGCCACCCGTCTGGCGCCACGAAAATGGCTTTTACACAGATTCTCAACATTTTAGTTTGAATGATTCTTTTAATAACATTTTACACAGTGTTTGTTTCAACGCCTTACTACACACGCGTTATGACAACATAACAAGTCTATGTTTATAAACAAATAAATACACTAAGAAATGTTTGATAATATTGTACAATGAGGGAAAACATAGTATACAAGTAATCGTATTAAAATGTAAACAAAGGTTGACCTATAGTACAGAAAAATCAAATCGTCTTTAAATAAGAAATAAGTTTAAAAAAAACTAAATCAAAATTAAATTGCGATATATTTACCATCAAAAACCAAATTAATGAGTTTATCAAATATTTTAAGTCAATAACATGAGTAATGACTTAAAATATTTTTATTGGTACTTTGTGAAGGGCACAAGATGAAATCGAGATCTCTGATAAAGATTTTTTGATAAAATTATTGATCAAATACACCACTCACTATAATTTCCTTATGTGAAGACTATTAGATACTGGCGGTTGGCTTTGGAGCTAATTATAAAAAATAAAAAATTTCACCACCTTAAAAATAGAAAGTCACAGATGACGCGGTTCATAAAAGAGATAACACTTTTATTTTAATCATAAAATGTCGCAATAAAAAAAAAAATTATAAATTATAAGAAAATAGGGTTTGGAAACGCTTAGTTTTTTTTTTATTTTGGGCTTTTTATTTACTTTGGGCATTTCCATTATACATTCAAATAATATTTAACAATAGAAAACTAAATCTTGGGGGTGAAGAAGCATAAAAGTAAATGATACGTTAACACAAATCTGTATTGTAAATTGAAGCGACGAAATAATTCTTGAAAATAAATACCCATCCTACTTGTCTTGAAAAAAGAGCTCAATAATCTCTACCATCGTTCATTTGTGAATCGATTACCGAAATATAATCTTTTTCTTCGAGTATAATATATATACTCTCTTTCTTAGGATAAATGTATAAATATACATTTATCCTAAATCAATCTTAGTTAATCGGCAGTACTCCCGACTTCCAGTCACTAGCGCAAATTCCGCCTCCATGATAGCTTTCTTTTCTTGAATAAGCCATATATGGTATATCGAAAAGTGTGGCCAAAATAAGATACTCTTTATAGGAGTTCTCTTTGGTGCATTCTGTGGGTGTCACTCATTTGTGACGTGGTCAACCCATGGTATTGTAAGTTTTTTTTAATAAAATGATATAAATATTAAACTGAATATTAGTAACTGGTTAAAACGATTTCGTTTACGTTGAAATCTTTATATTCTGCTATCGAGCCTAACGATAGTCTTGGTGTTGACACCATTCCTACAAACTACAATGACATCGCAAATTACAGCACTCAGAGTATAAACAATCATGTAACTGGAAAATTCAAATCCCGGAGAAAAACCGGACAGCCTTGGAGAAGCGGAGCTGCCAGCAATAAAATGCATTCGCTGCAGTTTCCCACGGATCTTGAATATAAATGTGCCAATAACGCGCAGCACCACCAACTTGCCGCCTGCCTAGGCCATTTGAATTTTTATTGCAGCTGCAGATCCTTGCACTCGCGAATCGCATAATAGAAGAGTGGAGCATCTGTTATGCAAGGAGATTCAAGCCTATACAATATATTAAGTAATCGATTTATAGACGAAACGAAGTTTCGCGTATTCACATATTCAAATAGACTTTAAAAATAAGTCTAATAGACCGGCTATGCACTTGGCTTAATTAAAGAAGAAAGTCAGGGGTGTGAAAAACATAAAAATCCAAAAAAAATGTGTTTATTGTGTAAGAAAATGCTTTTAACAGTAAACATAAGCAACGAAGAGAAGTAAGAGAAGAATCACAAATTTTTGTTCGTCTCATCACATGTCACACGTGTACAAAAGTTTGCCAAAAGAGGGTTTTATTTTATGCTACATTTAGTCAACAGTATTAATTCGGACTCCGCGGTGTTCCGGGTCAGAACACTGTCGGCGGAGTGGGCAAAATAACGTCCCAGTCACAACACCGCGGAGTGCTCCTCGCCGCTGAGGATTGTGTAATAACCCGAAAGTATTCTATAATTAAATTTCGCGTCGTTGCACGTTACAGCGTGATCCGCAAATAAGTGTGCCCGCGGATTCATTGATGAACGCATCTACACTCTTCGTATTATATTTATTCCACCGGCGGAAGACACCCGAGCTCAGACAGTCCGAGAACGAGTCTAACCTAAGAACACATTATTTTATATATTAATTAATTATGTTTTTTATAAATTGCTACTTATTGCCATCTCAGTTGCCATACATTGCCGATTTGTGGCAAACTGAAAATCGTCGTTTTTCGAAACACTGCGGCGACTAATTGACCTGGGGAAGGTGTGAAAAAATTATTGACGTATGAAAGAAACCATGGAGATGCCAGAAGTTAAGAAATAAATATAATAAATGTACAATATTGACAAGGGAGTGAGCCGAGGAAGTAAAGAGAAACTGATGAAATCATAGAGATACAAAATATTATTAATTTAAGGTATTATATTTTGATGTTACCGATTTGTGTCACACGCTTTAATGGACAAGCACTTGAATCGTAACATAAATTTTTAATGGCAGGCGTAAACAGAAATAAATATTGTGCAAATGGCCGGCCGACTGCATGTGCGCCGCCCCGCACTTCGAGCAGCAGCCCGAGGCCACCTCTCCACGAGGCCGGAGGGAACATTCCAACACCCCAAATACCACAGACCTACTCAAATAACTGACCCGCATACTAAGCAATTTATTCGAGTTTCATCAAAGTTACGAATAGGCAACTTGTGTTCGAAAGTTTTGTTATGTCAACAAATATTTAAATGGCCTATTAACATCGACTACACGTAGGTTTATAATGCTTGATATTCCCGTCAAGTTACAGGGTCACGGTGGGCGAAATAATTAAATCATCAGGACACAATAATTACTACGAGCAAGTTTGAAAAAATCAAGATGTTTTTTTTTCTTCATATAATGTGTACCTAAAACGTCAGTAAGGTTGGAAGCTTTATGTTGCCTCGTTTCTGAAAGCTGTCGTATTACCTCGTTGAATGCTTATTAATATTTTTTAATTATTATCAAATTTTCTTACATGGAATGCGTACATAGTACAGTCCCTACAATACGGCCCTCTTTCAGGAGCCACTTTGCACCTCCTGCTTTGCGAATGGGTCTTCCTACAGATTGCAGTATCTACTATTCGTGATGCACCAACAATAAAACTGCAATATTACAAGCAACAGAACGAACTTTACTGTCAACTCTTTGTATGTAAAGAATATTACCAATTGTCTAAGTTTGAACTTTTTTTATATATTTAGGTTGATTGTATAATTTATGCGAAATATATGTATACGATGATCAAGAAATTGTTCATAACTGATCAATTTCACGAGTTATTTTTTTATTATTTTAAATACATTAAAATATTTTTATGATGATAGTGCGCGATCAGACAACATTTTTATATCGAAATGAACAAAACAAAATATGTAATTTTTTTCACATTCTATACGGCATTATTTCTACTTCAAAATAAACAGGACAGTCAACATTGAGCACTACTTTAAATCGACCAGCAATCTTCAAATGTGGTTGATCGGCGCAATCAAAAGATCAAGAAGAAAAAAAAACTGTCATATTTCTGAAAATCCATACAACGTTAGAAGCTTAATTTGAAACATGGTACAACTCGATATTAAAAAAATTAAACTAATAAAAATAATCAACATTTTTGACAAAGAGTCTTGTGGTGGAATTCCATTTTTAAAAAAATACTCGAGTGATTATTTACACATGTTAATTTTTATTGGTGACCGGTTTCGCCAAACTCAGTTGGATAATGCGAACGTGAAAGGTTGGCGAAACCGGTCACTAATAATGATGATAAACTGCCCGGCCGTGCGAGCCGCGTGATAATTGCTGCACTGATTAGACACTTCTCGCCGCCAGTTCGTATGAGAGAGTATTTGCGAAACAATGCACACCGATTTTCGCTTAAATATTTTAAAATATAAACAGCTGCAATGCTCTAAATTCTATTTATTAAGTACATTATAACATGGTTACGGTTATCTCTTTGTATTTTTTTTGGATACGTAAAAGTGATCGGTGTAAGAAGCATCTGATTTTTTTCACTCAGACGGTGAGAGCTCTTTTGCTCTACAGACATTGTTAATCTGAGGCTGACGACCGATACATATTTCTAACAATACTATCTATTTTAATAAATACGTGATTTTTCCAAAAATAAAATACACGACGATTTTCCATCCGCTTGCTTAAATATTTTGAAACTTATTTATAAAAAGTTTTGGGCCTGAAATTGTGCACAGGTCCGACCTTAATCTTAAAATTGTCAGTAACAGTGAGATAATATTTAATTTGAATTCAAACATTCACAACCGATGACTACATATTGTACATCTTGGCAGTCGAGTCCGTGTGTGATGATGACTTAATTGATATTTAATGCACTCGATATGTCATTAATTAAAAAAATCATTAAAACGTAATACACACGAAATTCCCAAGACCACCTACATTTTTTTTTTAAATTGTATTATTACTACACCACACACCACTTTGGTTTTCATTTATAAAAGCAAACTATTTATTTTTTAACATTAATGAAATTTGATACAAATATTACTTACAAAAAAGCATTATGCTTAATTAAATATCCAGCTAATAGCGTACGTTTATTTTTGGTGTTTTTTTATGGTTTTGTCTAAAATGTATGGTGCCATTGACTACCTGCAAGTTGAGGGCGCAATTTGATGTTACGTGTGTAGAGGGCTTTAAAGTGGCAACATTCTACTCTAGGCGGTGTTTTTGATTCGCTGATAAAAGCGGAATTACATCACTATTGTGTGGTAGTCAATGAATGCAGTATGGAGTGACGTATGACAGCCGAGTGCATCCAAACAGCTGCGACGGTTCATTAACGCGACGCGCCGCACACACGCGAGGGCCGGACCCGTTGTGCCTACAACCATTGTCATTGAACTCTTAACGATTTTAAACGCCAGGATGTGCGTATAATGAGATGAAAAAATTAAAGCACAATAAAATATTTCAGTACACTGCCAATTTTAATCGCGAAGGCGAACTTTGCTTCAAACTAACGTGGGTACAAAAAAATTGCAACAAGTCAGCATGATTTATACGCGTGTGCTCGATCAAGTGCTAATTCTGGAATATACAATGTAACTTTGAATAATATCATCATCATCATCATCAATTTCACGGGGTTCACGTTGCGGATTCACTCTTACCCGCATCGTTTGATTGAATACAAAAAAAAGTATTTACATATCACGAAGCAGAGTGCATCTCGTGTAAAGTTCTATGTGCGATTTATTTTTTTTAAAAAATGGTTACATGCTGCATCCTTCGTAGTCATGTTGAATAAACCAAATACGGTTTTCCGCCAGTGTCGCCGTGTTTAGTGACCGAATTCAAAGCGAGAGCCCTCGAGAGCGCGGAGACCTCTCGGGGCACATGTGGTCCCGGCGTGGGAGACCTGCCGCTGCGGTCTTTTTGTGGCCGGCTTGAGTAATGCGCTCGAAAACTTTATAAATAATATCAGTCAGAAATACTTGTGTACTAAAAAAAAACCTAAGCTAAAATTATCTCAAGAATTACACTGGAAATTCATACATTCAATGCAGTTGCATCTCTCTCAAATATTTTTTTGTGAAATCGTTCAAAAAGTTTCAATGAGCGAAACTTTACGGGAAAAATGGAATGACCTTATACGATCATTAACCACGTAAAGTTAGGCTTAGCAAATAATGTATATTCATCATCATATCGACATCAAAAGTAGAAATAACTTCTTAGAGGAGGTTGGCTCTCCGTCTCACTGAGCATATACTCATGCTGAGCCAGTGTTCATGGTTTTCTAAGTGGAAAATAGTGTAGTGGGTCTCCGGGTCCTTCTACACCGCAGTTTTATATTTATAATAGCATTACTATATTTTTTTTTCCTTACAAACCTCAGGCGTTTAGACCTGATACTCCTGCAGCAGGCTACAGAAACAATAGCAGAAGCCCCCCCCCCACCTCGGCAAGGTACTTCCTACACTACACAATCATTCCAAGTCCACTACTCCATTACCGACCCACAAAATGGCAGTCATGCACAAGCAACAGAATGGGGAGAACGGGGAGACGGCTTAATCCATACAAAATCAAGTTTTCAGTAGATATGAAAACTACAATCTAAAGGGGGCGGGTGGCTCGGAGATGCGCAGAACCTGATTTTGGTGGTTAGCGGAGAGGAAAGGGGAGCGTGTGTGAAATTTCCGCGCTAGTGTGCGCTCGTGGCTTGTCCGCTTTATAGATTGTGTGGTCTCTATTAAATATATTGTTCAGTCAACGGAAATATCAGTTTCCATTTAACTAAGAAACGATAAAATTAGAACATTCGAATAATTATTTCATTTTGTTTGCAACGGTTATTAAAATCATTAGATGGTGTGTATACGTTCGTATGTTGAAGTCTTTTTAGTGAACACGCGTCCATATTTTTTTTTATTGCTGGCGTATCTTCAGTTGCGTTTCTAGAAGTCGTATACGGCGGCACGGTCACGACCAATACTGGTACATGAATAAAAATCTATATAAGGAGTATTCGTAGGCACAGCTCTACTTTCTATCGCTCGAAAGTCTTTGAAAACGTTTTATATTATGAGCACAGGTGGGCGTTAGCAATGGACGTATTGAATAAAACATTAAAATTAAAATATAATTATGAGTTAACAGCTTAACTCGCAAGGTCCTTCTATCCATTCTATTGGAAGCAAGATGAAATATTATTATACAATAATCCCAATCACTCGATAGATATATCTATAACATAAATTCACCTTTTATGTTTGTGGTACACACGTGAAAATATGTTAAAAAAATCTTGATATTTTGCAGGACATCCGCGGGGCTCGAACCTGCAACCCCTCACTATAGCAGCCCAGCGACCAATCAACAACTGAGCTAGAATTTCAGTCGTTATGTACACGTGTACAAACGATATAACTTGCAAACACTTGAACTTATTTAGTATAAAATGTAACATCTGTGCTATTTCATGACGTATTTATTTTTATCATATTACCCAAGGTGCAACTTTTTTTTTATCCGGTGATAGTGAAAAATTCATGTCGTTTCAAAAAATATCACGTAAACAAAAACACATTATTTTTGAGAATGCTATAATTTTAGAAGAACTTAACCAAATCATAATAAAATTATAGATTCCAGTAAAAGACCCGTAATTGCCCTTTCAAAAATTAATATATACATGCACAGTAAATAATTTTAAACAAGGATATAAATATTACTATTTTATTTGTGAATTGAAATTATTTAGAAAAACACTTGCATATATTTTGAGCAAATTCATACGGAAATATAATATTACGAAATTTTCCATATGGATATAAGACCCGGTAAAAAAAACAAAACTTATCAATGTGTGCATTCGTATTTATTACTAGGTGATACAGTATCGACTGAGGTTAATTTTTGTATCTAATGTTTTAACATTCAAAAGCAGCTGTTTATACAAAAAAAAATGTAATCAATTCGTTTGCCAAGGTGACTCCAATTTACTTTATATAATTACACGTATTTTTTTGAGACACGAGTCTGTAATACTCCCACATCACTTAGCATAGTGTAATTAATTTATTCTCAACCCGCGCCGCCCCTGGGCGAATCGAGCCCAATATGACCAGCCACAATTTGCTGCATAAATTTATATAACATGTAAAATACATAACGAGGTGTAAAAGGAGATTGGTAATTTTTGTTTGAGTTGAGTTTATTAATGTTTATATAATGTCTCATGAGCTGTGGAACCCGGATATATGTTTTCTATAATTACTTAAAATAACGTATTTACGAAAAATTTTAATGTTAAAACATATATATATATATTTATATATAATCGTTTAGAGTTGTTTCGGTTTTATGGGTGTTGTGCTACTCGGGGCATATATGACTCCGACGTTTACGTTGGGACCATCTTCACACACTTTCTCGTTTTAACCCAGGGTGCTAGCAACTACCAAAGGCAAACATGCTTGACTTATCAGGGAGGCGATTGTAATTCTTAGGCTTCCTGATAACACCAACAAATACGACGGCCTAGGTTAAAGACAGCGATGTTGCCGACTCTGCGCTCGCTCAGAGAGGTGCGAGTGAGCAACCTTCATTTTTCATATTGAGAAGAAATCCGTAAAAGTCGAAACAATCGTTCATCGATTCAAGAAACCCGTGCAAATAGATCGCCAATAAAAAGGTATGGAGCGCATTTTTTTGTGGATCGCGGGCGCTTGAAGCGGTGGACCAGATCGAGTGACATCAGCAGCTGGCAGCTGGCGGATTCTCGGTCAGGTCCACGCTGGAGCCAAGAGGCGGCCGGCGGGTGCAGCCGTGGCGGAGAAAGGCAAGCAGACTATCCCGGAAGGGGGGATTCTTCGCGTATGACAACACCGATTACGTTCTTTGACGTGTGAATGAACGAAAATAGCCCGATCGATTAGCATTTTATGCGTGTTTCTTGAATAAGTGGTTTAGAAATGACTTTCGTGTATGCGAAATTCTCACTTTGAATAAAAGTTATGACACAGATATTTTAACAGATGTAACCTCTGTATAATATTATATAAAACAAAAATATTTTTTTTTTAGAAATAAGTATTTTATTATAGTTAGGCAGTGTCAGTGATTACCGAGCTACGTCATACAGATTTAAGAAAATGTTATTTCTCACTATTTAAATTATAAATAAAATTATTCAAAATGGTAACGTTTACATTTCGTAAATTAAATCACGTGTAATTAACTGGCGAAATAACTTGTGTATTTCACGGCTAGGTGATCACTGTTCAGTTAAATCAATCTTTTAGAATTTGGGCATAAAAGTGAAAATAAACTATCTCCAAAAACCATTCAGTTTTGTTGATAACTTACATTTAAAAAATACATAGTGATACTTTTACATTGTGTGTTATTTAAATAAACACGAGCGTATTATATTTTTAGATTTACTAAACTCGAAAGTACTTACAACAAATGAACTCTCAATGGAGACATTAGCGAATTAATTTGATAAGTAAACTTATATTTATAATAGCATCATCATAATCTGAAGACACCAAAATGCTCGCCCGCAGACAAATAAAATATCATAGTGAATCGATGTTATCTAAAATTACGTTTTATAGGATTTATCATTTTTCGATAAAAATAATCATAGTTTCGATAAAAATTATCATAGTGATTAAAGATTTTGTTTTTATAAAGACATGGTGATTTCAAAAGCTGATATTTTTTATAGAAATACTATGAATAAAGTCTAATGGGACGATTTCATGTTTTTATTGTGTAGCAATTTTTTTCTCTTTAGTTTTGGTAACTTTTAATTGACCTGTCTATATGAGACATAAATTTCAAGCATTAACCAAGAGCAGGTTTTTTTCGCATTTTGAAAAAAACTTCAGACTACTCATTTACTGTCACGGAATTTGCGCCAGCCGCTGGAAGTCGAGAGTAGAGCCGAACTAAAAAGACTGGCCCAGGATAGAGATATGTTCAGTGAGATGATCGACAGCCTCCTCTGAGAGGCACCTGAAGTAAAAGTAAAAAAACAATAATCAAACGTCGATATTGAACAGATCTATCATTTAACTGTCAACTGTGTGTAACTACAACACTAAGCTTACAAGCAAAACTATATTTAAAAATTTTTAAAAAATCATTAGTGACACGTGTGGTCCTGAGCTCATAAATTTTTATCATTCTTGTAAATAATTACAAACACCACTAAATATACAAATACATCAAGAAGTCAGAGGTATCATTCTGAACAGGATGTTTTCATATTCTTAGGGGGTGAATCTCACAATAGCTGCAGCAGCGTCAAGCCCAAATTTTTGAAATTTCTACTATCCGATACAGGAACATGTAAGTAACGTTGAAAGCAATCTCTATTTTATGTTTTACAAATAAAAAAGTAAACATTTGAAGAATAATCAATTACATAAAAATAAACACTCAACTGAAAAATGCTCAGTGATGAATAAAAATTGAGTGAACGAGAAAATTGATATATTTACTCAAGCGTTAACAAAATATGTAGAGCATTGGAATAACTTTCTGAAAAGTAGAACTTGCAAATGTGAAATCATAACAGGAAAGGATTTAAAAATACTTAGATAGTTTTAAAAACTTAAATTACAACAAGGTGCTTCTCAAATAAACATTAAAATGAAATCTAAAACCTTACCAACAAGATAAACAGCTTGCACAATTTATGCCTCATTTTTAATTATAAAATAAAGAATCATTTATAAAAAAATTAAGAAATACCTGGCAATTGATAAATACACATTTAACTGTGCACACAAATAAATATAAATGATGACTTAAAATAAATACCTTGGTACGTATTATATATATAGTACCTATTTGTGATAAAGCGTAAATTTCAACGCGATTTTATCATCATAAATAATTCAAAAAAAATTTATACTTCATACTGAGTAACTAGAGATAATAAGTCCCAAAGCGACTTGATAACAGCAGAGTCAGATAACCAATCATGAATGTAGACCATTTCCAGTATCAAAAAGCGGGATGAAAATATGATAATTAAAATAAATCAATGGTAAACATTTTGTACAAATAACATCATGTGGTGAAATAAAATAATTATTAAGGGTAGGTTCTCAATAATATTAAATGAAACCATACATGTTTAGGGATTTTTCATATATAAATAAATAAACATTTATTTGTCTACAAAATGTAAACTTGATATTTTTTGTTCATCCAAATTGTGTAAATTTTCTAATACCCATCAAACTCTTCTTTTTAAATAGCTAACTTATCTCAACTTAGAGTTTAAAAACTATATTTTTTTCAGAGGTAAGTCTTAGAAAAATCCCACATAAATTATTTTGAAGTTGCATAGCAAACCAGTATTATTAGTTAATAAATCCGATAGCAGCGTGGTACAAAATTAAATTAGAAAAAATCGAGAAACGAATTGCGAAAAATATTAAAATAATATTGTTATGAAAGAGACTTAACAATTCAACTATAAATAAAAGAAAACTAGTTATACAATAAATTGTTGAACCTGTCCGCTCGAAATTAATTATGAACATGACAGATTGAAAAACATGATGTTTTCAAATTTACAATAACTATCAAAATTTGAAATATTATTTTCTTTATTTTTATAAAGAAACATATGAACAGATTCGTAATTCACGTCGTCATCAATCCTAGAAATATAATGAAATTAATAATACTCAAAAAATGTGTAGTATGACACCAAGAATCGATCCAAGTTTTGTATGGCTTCAGATAGTTGTCAAACGCCAAGGACACCAACGTTATTTATGTTTATGATTTAAAATACAACTCACCTGTATGCAATTCCTTTATAGTTTTTCAATAGTAAGCACTGTGATAATAAAACGACGAGTGACACAGTTGAATCCACTTATTATTTTAATTTCACACTTTTTACGAATCGTGGCCGAGCAGCCGATACCTAGAAACTAGAACTCCAAAGCAACAACAATGAGTATTACCAGTACAAATTATTTTATTCAATATTTCCCAATATATTAGCTTATTTTTTAACAGTGATACCAGCACATAATGAGTGAAAACCTTGTAGATCGTTAATACAATATTTTATTGTGCAAGAAATTTTGAAAATAAAATGTTGATCCAAATGCATTTTGATTATAAATTGAAGTAATCAAATGCTTGAAGTAATATTCACGAAAAATTTAATTGATAGGGATTTATTTTTTACTGATTATTTTTCAAAATTTATAAAAATTGTATGTACACATATTTCATAAAAAATATGATAAATATTAAACAAAAATGAGAAGATATTTGTTTATGTTAATGTTAGTTGTTACTTAAAAATGGCAACATTCAATATTAACGTCAATTCAAAGTAACATGCGCGAAAACTGTCATACTGCGGTCGTTAGTCGAATGCCTATTGTCCCATTTAATTATGCTTGATCTATCTTGATAATATTATTAATAGGTTTCTTTATATGCATCATATATATATATATATATATATATATATATATATATATATATATTTAAGATTAAAGAATCCACGATCTTCTAAAAGAAATACTACGTGTCTATACCCCAATCTGACGATTGTCAAGTTCTGTTGAGGAAAAATGATTTTACATCTTTTTCCAAAAACATTTACAGGGAAAATAGTTACCCTGTAGGTAAACAATCTTTCAATAGTCCCGTGAAGGGTTGTTTCTATTGAAATGTATTATAAATTCACTTAAAATGAAGTATTGTAGAATGGTCTTATATCTTAAAAATATTTCTCAGTTAACATCAGGCTGTTGTCTCTGTTGATGTTGTCGGAGAGTTTGAGAATCCCAATCGTTTATCTGACAAGCAAACTTGGTTATGGCAAGCCATTTTGATTTTAAGGAAAATGTGTATCTCATTTCTATGTTCCCATTTCGACTCTATGCTACGTGCGCTCATAACTTCGTAAACAACTACCACCTACATGACATAAAAAATCTAAATTTTGATCATATGATGTAAGTCATGACATTGTAAACAGATACCATCTACCAAGCAGTAAAAATTTACATTTCCCTCCCATCCTTAGCACCTGATAGAGACCTCACCATTGGAATAAATTAATTTTCACTTATCATATCTTGTCATTATTTTAAGAACTAGATTATTAATGATTTAAGATAATAAGGGTGTTTTTGAACACCTATAATCAAGCTGCTACCTTATTATTCGTAGAATATTCTGCAACTTTATAAAAGCTGTAATTGATTTTGCTATCTGTGACTTCTGTCTCTTATTCATTAGTCACCGCTTTTAAAAGTTTGAAGCTCTACACATCTGCTTTTGGATTGTCAATCTAGAGAGTTATCTTATCACATACGCTCTTTGGCTTATTACCTGAAGGTCTGGTGTGTGGGAGAATCCAATAATTCAAGGGAATGCAAATGGTAGGCAGAACAACTGAACTAGGAACTTCATTTGGAAAATAAAAAGTAGTTATATTACTTTCTATTCTGATCGGTGCAGAGCACTTAAGCGCATTAAATAACCTTAGCGGGCTCCTTCCTTCAGAATTATCAGGCGAGCGCACTTTCTCATAGAATTGTTAATCGATTTAGTGTCTTGGTCCAAAACATTGTCTTGTGTGTTCCTGATTTCAATTCAAAAGAAGTCGCAAACATTGAATGCATATTGAAATATAGTAAATTTTCCTGAATTAAACATACTGGAATTGCGATGTATCTTTATATCAGAAGTCTACAAATCCGACAAGAGAGAACCTGAGTAACAAAGTTTCTCTACCTATGGTGAATTAACCTTCGTTTCATGTATTCTTATAAATTAATTTTAAGAACTATTTTATGTTTAAAAAAAAATTAAATGTTTAATTGAACAGTAAATAATTTTATTTTTAATCTTATGGTTTTTGGTAGCTTCAGATACTCATCTGTAATCCTGAATCTTGTTCAAACATCCGTAAGTCGTATATTGTTGATAAGCAGCTATTTTACAGAATCGGTTCTCCGATCTCATTACCATTTATTTAACAATGACAAATTTATTTATCTGGTCTATAACTTAAAAACCGGAATTTTTTTAAGAAATTTGAGCGTTTATTAGAGAAAATCTTGTACAATACTACTTCTATCTTCATAAAATGTAATGGGTTGATTTATGATGCCTTAATAAATAGATGAAACAAATTGCATTGCTGAGTTTGTTATTGTATAATGGATTTTTCACTTTTTTCTGAAACACATGGAATCATAATACAATAATTATGATAGAATTCAGGATTACCATTAGAATTTCATAAACTTCAATTCAGCTTTAAAAACTAGTTGAATTAAATTGTTCTGTTGAATTAATACTACTTATGAATGCAAGCAACAAATCCACCTACTGAATTAAAATGTAGATTTTGATTGAAACACCTATTTTGGCTTATCTTATGGATTACTCACAAGCTTTTCTGACAAGAAAACACAATAAATATTTCAATCTAATATATATAATAGCCATTGTGTGTTTGTATGTATGTATGTATGTTTCGATTTTTGGTTTTCTATAGAATATCTTAAAAGATACAACGCTGATTTTTTGCACATAAGTTAAGTAAATTTTTCCGCAGCTATGTGCCGAATTTCAAGACGATAGGATAATATTTTCATTCATAAACTATAAAATATGCTTTAGCGAGTTACAATATGTACGAATTATAGGATTCAGTTCTTCGCCGCAAGAATTTCAAATTTAGAACTTTTACAAAAAAATACATTTCCAGTTTGTCAGTTTGACACAAGTGCCATCTCTATTTTTTTTTATCGAAATTGCATTAGGAATTATGAACCACATCATTAAGGCAGTTGCTCAGTGCATTACCTAGCGAAATCGTGTCATTTAATTGTCACTTTATTTTTCTATATCGAAATGATTAAGATAATTTTTTTTTTTCCGATTGAATTGTAGGAATTTGGAGATTCATCTGGCCCATTTTACAAGAGTCCTAAACATTTAAAAGTTTTTTTTAAATTGAAATTAAAAGATTAAATATAAACCATGTGCGCCATATTATTTTAAAAAATGACACGATTGGGCTGTCTCTGGTGTCTGGTTGGCACACCAGAGGGCAGTCCATTACCTGGCGAAATCGTGTCATTTAATTAATTTAATTGTCAATTTATTTTGCTATATCGAAAGTTGATTTTTTTACACAGTATTGAAAAAACTATAAATTATATTTATCTAATTTTTATTATTTAATTAACGTCCATTTTTAGGGTAAAATAAAATCTTAAATATGTTGAAAAATTGGTTAAAATGACGACTTTTCAAAACCAAAAGACGCACATGGTTTATATTTAATCTTTTAATTCCAATTGAAAAAAAGACTTTTAAATGTTTAGGATTCTTGGAAAATGTACCAGACGAATCTCCAAATTCCTACATTTTAATCGGAAAAACACATATTTATCATATTAATAGTATATTTATAAGAAATAAAAATATATTGTGTTCAGAAGAAGGGATGTACCAAACTTTTTACATTTAAATCTTATTGATTGGTGCAGTCGATTTTTCGCAAAACGGACTAGAAAATGATAAAAAAAAACTCGATTATGGGACCTAGACCCTTTAACTCAAAATATCACCGTCTACGCACAGAAAACGTAATTCAACAAGAATTTCACAATTGAACGTGATAAAGACTGCATCAAATAAAGAACAGTGCAGTGAAAAGTGATGCGTTGTTTGTGACACGAAATGTGACATAAATGTCAAGCAATGAGTTGGAAGGAAAACGTGAGCAGCGTCTTCTTAAAATTCGAGTACGCGCATCGACCTCAAGACAAAAAGAAACTGATGCACAGCGAACGCTGCGTTTGTCTTCGGATTAATTAGTGTGACCTGTCGATTCTGCAATGCTTTACATTATCAAGCAGAAACCCATCAGATGGAAAGTTCAACGATTACTGTCACAAAAGTAAAGTGAAACTACCAGCAAGGCCTATTATTGATATTTATAATGGAAATTTCAAGAGAAAAATAAGATCATACGATAACAGTATATCTTCTGCATCAATGGGAGCTAAATTAACAGTGGGCCACTCTGCTTCAAAGTTCAAGGCCAAGTATATCACAGAACTTCATCCAACTGATGGTACAAAATGAAAGCAATTATTCATCTTATTATGTTCAAACACCATTGCATCGTTCATCGAATGCGCGTCATTCTATGACGGGATACATTTCTAGTATCCTCATAATATCTGTTGTGATGACTCGAATAAGTACTAGAAACCAACATGGATATTGGTACTTACTTAAAAATGACATCAGTCATGTTAATGCTTGTTTGAGTTTCATGCGTGGCTCAATTTAGTGCCCTGGTAGCATTTACTCCTATTATATAATGCAAGGCTTGGAAAAGTAGATACAAATTTTTATGAAGTATCGATCATTATTATACATCTAAAATTTTCCAAGAACCTTTTACATTCCAAAAAATGTGCTTTTTCTTTTTAATTCACCACAAGTTTTTGTTGTTAGTTCATGATACCACCCAAAACCAATAAAAAAACAAAAGCACCCATGGAATTACTGTAAAATAATTTATAATATATTTTTTCATAAAAATTACATATTTTTAAAAGCATACATATAAGTAAAAATAAATATATTGATTTTTTATACATATAACGTATATAAACTCTATTTAAATATCTTAAATCAAGACACATTATTAAAAAACTTAATAATGATTTGTTTCTTCAATAAAACCTTAATTTTAATAAAATGGTGTATTTTAATGATTAAAAAAAGTCGCACGAATTAAAATTATTAACTACTCTTAAATTATATGCATAATTTTAAAATAAATCGTTTTAAAATATGGCATATAAACATTTTTAAATTATTACTTATATTTTTTATGAAAATTTTCGCAGATTTTTTGCAGTAATTATTTCTATGGCAACATTATTGGCTGATTATCAAATTTTGTAAGGCCGCGGTCTAGCAATGATAGTAAAATGTCGTCCGCAGACCTAAATGTCATTTTGAACTGTGTTTTTGTAATATGTGGATAATTGATTCATAATTTTGAGAGATCAGAAGTTGATTTCTATCAACTCAAAGTGCTTGTGAAATATGAATTGCCATCAGGTGCTCAGTGGTGCGTGCAATGCTGGTGACCAATGTTTTGCAGTCGGATCTGTCGAGGGAATACCATTCACGGTGAGCAAAAATATGGTTCATATGTAATTTTTCTGCCGCTAATTGAGTAATTTAATGTATTGAAAAAAATATTTTGGTACTTGTCTTTTATCCGACCACCAAAAAACATTGTCCTATTTTTTTTTTTTTTTTTATTGGCAACAGTGTCTATTTTTTGCGTCTTTTGTTGGCAACAGTGTCTATTGGCGAGAAAACACGTATTGTTTATTTATTTAATTTAAAGTATTAACCTAACCTAACCTAACCTAACCGTCAAAGATAACCGTTTTTTCATTGTTTGTAAAATATACGATACAAAATTGAAAAAAAACTTTCATTTCTATGACGAGACTCGCTGTTGCCAACAAAAGATGCAAAAAATAGACACTGTTGCCAATAAAAAAAAGCAAAATAATAGGACAATGTTTTTTGGTGGTCGGATAAAAGACAAGTACCAATATTTTATTTAGCGCATTTCGCTTATGTAACATTATTTTTTTCGTCCTAGTTTTTATATTGTCAATAGCGAGAGATTTAATTGTAGACAAAATAGATAAGATAGATAATTCATTCCCTATTTCGGAAGATCCACAGCAGATATATCAGGCGTCGCTCCTTGTCAGCTGATAACCACCTGACTAAGCGGAAGGTCTGTGACCGTCTTTTGAATAATCAAGTCTGCAACATCTTCGCAAATGTAAAATCTTCACTAATTTTCTGTCTGACATTTGACCCACAAAGATCTCTTGTTATTCAATACAATTTTATTGGCTGTCAAGATCAGTCGTCACGATATTTTTTTGTTTACGGCATTGCGAGCACCTTATGCTGGGTGCAAATTTTATTCTAATTGATATGGCTACCTACTTTTATGAATAGTCACAACATTCAATATATTTTTAATTTTTACATTAAGTTGATGGCATTGAAAAGTTTTTTATTTGACACAATAGACAAAATATTAATCATTTCAACTACACTTACATAAACTTTTGTATATCTATGAATAGTACTTTTTTTTAGTATTTACCTTTTGAATAAAAATACACTTGGAAAATTACAAAAAAATTAATCAAAGCTGTAATTTCACAAAAATTTACAATCCTGGAAATTCTCAATTCAGACCCCTGTGTTCTTGATTAAATATAAACACTTAATGAAACTACTTGGAGAATATATTTTTCTTCTTATATCTAATTGTATATATAACTGCTACGACTAAAGAAAATTAAGTTAGTAAGGGAAAATTATGTGAGTTACTGCCAGCAACATACAGCTTGACTTGACGTGAATGTCAATTTTGATATAAAATATATTTTAGCTTCATTCATTTTAATATTTCGTGGTTTAATTGAATATGCGCACTGAATGAATTTGATATAATCGTGACCGTACTAAGATCTGTTAAATAAACATGTAAGTACATATGTAAAATTTCAAAATGCCAAGATACCAGGCTATCAGATTGATTTATCTTTGTGAATTATTATTTTATCTCTGCTTCTCACTTTTATAATTTATAATTCTAAAGTACTTGAGTTTGTGTTAATGTAACGGTGCTAGGTACTCGCTTCTATATTGATATGTATTTTTACTTTTTCTCAAATAATTACTGTTCCTGGAATTACACTGTATCTTAAATTCACAATTTATAGCTTAAATGTCTTACAGTATCAAATATTTAGATAGGCTTGCCATAGAAAAATTAAATAAATTATATTTTGAGGGTGACGACAGATGAATTCATGTTGCAAATTTAAGTCAGGTCCAAGTATGATGGTAATGATAACCTTCTATCAATATTTCAAGCATATTGCAGGTAAATTACCAATTAAAATCAGTATTTAAAAAATGCAATCAGTAAATTCTCAAGACGTGTAGCTACAATATGTATTAAATGATATCGCAAGATCATCATTATTACCAAGTACTCTCTGTCAAAAATATTGAATTTCTATCATCATTATTGTCATAGAAGGTACCAATACTTCAGTTAAGTCTTTAAGTATACACCAAATAAGCATATAAGTAAGATTCATTGGAGAAATATTTAAATTTCTATAAGTATGAAATTATCTCTTACATAAATTTATATCCATGCTATAATAAAGTACTGCTTTATCAAGTAAATGCTGATTGATATTTTGTTTACATGTTATTTAATTAATCACAAGTTATTGACTTTATAGTAAATACTGAGAATATTCTACTATTTGGTGACTCAGACATTGGTAGACGTGTGCGTATCCTTATTCGTTTATTAGGTTAATCATTTTATCTTTGATGATTCAGATGAATTATATCACCAATAAATTATGGCAAAATATCTTGCACATAATGTATCAATAGTGGGCAGGGGGAGGAAAGGAGGTGAGCACATACAATCATTAGTTCTTTTTATAATTTATTATTGATTACTATAGAACATATTTTGCTTTACTGCATAATTTTATTATTTAACTCTGTTCTAATATATAAGAAGTATAGATAGAAAAAAAAGTAAAAGATGTATAGATATAATATTAATAAAATTGTTGCAAAACATAGATACTAAATATGATAAATAAATCAGTATTGTAAAATTATGTTCTCATACGCCAGGGTCTTATGGGAAATTCCCCAGCATCCCTGCTTTTATATGTATAGAAAATGCAATATATACATATCTTGATACCGTGGAACAAACCAAAAGACATTATTTGTGGCCAAGGCTGTCTCTTTTGTATGCAATTCTACTGTGGAACACATGACCACATATCTGAAAATGGAAATTTGCAAGATAATATGCCTTGTACAATGGACACGCTTCTTGCTTCACACTATCTTCACTACTGTAACCACCAGCTCAGCCTTTAATATTTAATTTTAGAGTAAGAATTATCTCCATGGAGACAAGGATAATTAGAGACCTGAGTATCGGATGCTCAATATTTAAAAAAAAAATTCTGTCTATTGTAGACCTCTCGCTGTGGTGTGAAATAACATAATGTGTGGATAATTAACATAATAATAGCAATTTATAGTTAACAACACAATACTAGTAGCCGACCGATATGAGTGTTATATGTATGCTTTTTAAAACATTATCTTATTCAATAGTTATTGTTGGATATTTTTTTTGCAAAATCTGGATCAAATCCCATGGAAATAGGTTATTCATCTGTGTTTTTGGTTTAGGGGAAGTAATTGCTTCACTCACATGATTTATTCAAATTCAATTCATGTTCTTGAAGACTGGTTTAATTTTTTTTTCAATCTTTATATGTTATTACTTTATAATTATGATATATATTGAAATATTTTACGTTAATATTAGATAAGCACTAATGTTTAATATGATGCCTATTAAATCATGTATGTTTGTATTTTATTTATCAGCATTTCAAATCTATGTATTATTTTTACACCATTTGTGTAGAAAAATCATTCTGACTATTATTATGAATACAATATGACATTTTTGTATAAATTTGAGGGGATAACTATACGAACACACCAGAAATAATATTTATTTTTTGATTTGTGAATTGATATTTTAAAAAATGCAGTGATTTATGGACTGCAGTCCGATTATATTAATATTAAGATTATTTCAATAAATTAAAAAAAAAAAAAAAAACAGCCTTTAAAGGCATGTCAATGAAACCAATAGTCAGCAAGCCGATTCAATTATGGTGATGTTAAATATATCACACAAATTTAATAAAGCCCTAGCTACTATATATGATTGGTTATTTGTGATTTATAAAAAACAAATGTTCACTATATCAAAAATGGTTATTCAACAAATTATTGTTTAATGCGACTGATATAACGTATTCAGCAACTTATTAATTATTCCTTTTATTGATCAGTCTCTCAAAATTCAGGTTGCTAAAATGAGCAATCAGCACAGCGTCTCAAATTATTTAATGAGTAAAAATTCCATGGCAATTACATCCAATGATTTTATCATGCAGATATTTAAAATGATCAACATTAATGATATTTATATATTAAAATAGAACAATAATTACTTTTGCCATTGTACTGACTGCATGCCTCTGTCATTCATATCGATAAAGTCTAAACCTGTTGTTTTAAAACTTCAGAAGTAAAATAATATGTAATATAATGGTTATTGACTCCATGTATCAGGCTATGTAGTATAAGTAAGATGTCTCCCGCTCGTGGAAAAAAAAAGCAATGATTAATTGACTATGACCTTGAGAAATAATATGTTGATTTTTTTTTTATAAAATACGAATTCTCTGTTCAGTCTACATAAAAGTTTATAAGTCATTGAAACTTTTTTTATGTTATGCACGACCTTGAGACGTGAAAAGAAGTTGTAATAGTTATATTATGCAGGCGTTATTTGGTGTGGAATATTGATTTTATTCTAAATGTATCATAACCAGGTGCTAAATATTGCCTTCCATTGAGTGATAACCTATATTTATATCACCTTGAATGTAATATAATATCCCTCACGAATAATCAGACATGGGCAGCCACCAGATCTTATATTTATAATCATACTTTAATTTAAATAGACTTTTAATGAGCATTGTAATTAGGAATTCTTGATAATATGTACAACAACTTTTTTGACAGGTTCATTTGATGACCTTAAGCTTTGATAATTCCATTTTTTTTCTTGTAGTCGGGCTAGTAACTTAAACATTACTATTTATATTTTATGATAGAATTTGATAACACAAGGGAAAAATAAGCACGGGATTTTTGGATCATCTATATATGGGTTCTTCAAACATGCTTATATTCAAATTAAAATTACACATATCAGGCAATGTGAATATCCAAGAATGTATGTTTTTAAAAATCCTCTCCTTATTTGTTAAATCCAAGGTCTTTTTATTATTATCGTGCATATAACCCACCTTTCTTGACTTAAGCCATAATTTTTTTTATAATTTCTTTTGTAGTTATGAAGTCGGTCTTGATTATACAGTCTGCTTAAATTGATCCTACTTAATTGGGAGTCCCATACTTACATCAACTACCTTAAAAAAATTAAAACAATACTTTGTGCAGACAGTGACATCACATTATCATTACCATCAACCGGATAATCATAGTTAGTGTAACCGTGTGTATCATTTTACCCACAACAGACTAGTTAAATTTTCAATTCTCAATAACATATTTATAACAAATATGATTAGTTGAATAGCTAGAAGAAAACTAAATATTATCAGCAATGATCTCATTTGCCTTTTGAAAACTTTCTATGACTAAATTACGAGAATATTACTGATGGTTTACATATGCTAGCGAGGTTGAAATGTATGATTATTCATAGCCTTAAATAGCCTTTAAAATGCGAAAGAACTCTCTACAAAAAATATGTGTTAACTATTTTGATTATTGTAATTTTTACTATATTACATTGTAATGTTTTAAAAATTCTGTCTAATAAATAAGATGGATGTAATAATAACCAATTTGGTGTGAGGTTCTGACAATTTTTGTTTGTGACTGCTTGCTTTTTTCAAAGGTTTCTTTATTCTAGTTATGAAGACTTTTATAACTTAAATATGACAAAGAATATACAAAAAAATAATAAAATAAAATACCCTTTGTTTGAAGATGACTAGGTGATAGATTTAGTAATAAAATTGAATTTGGTTTTGCAGGCATACGCAGCAGGATGCAATATCGTAATCCTCGCATCCAACTTCGAGCGAGTGCAAATCATCCCCGGGGCGGTGCACAACTATGTGCGCATCACCTCCCTCGACTGCAGCACGGACACTGGCAAGATTGCTGCTGCCTACCACAATGAAGTCTGCATCTTTGAGCCCACGCCCCTTATCCACACCAGCCGCTCTCACGTGAGTACTTATCCCAAATGCCATCTTCATGAGATAAGCTTAGGCATTCACTTCGTAAAATGTATTATTATTTTTTATTTATCTAAATTGCTACACAGCATCTAATTGAGTTAAACAACATAAAAAAATATTATTTTATTATTATAAGAATATATAGTATTATTAATTAGAAAATCACAATTTGAAGTGCTTGTTTTTAGAATATTTTTCATAACTGGTTATGACTGAAGCCTCCCATCAGGTAATAATATAAATTATAATTTCAAAAATTTACATTTTGAGCCATCATACTATTTTTTCAAAATGATTATTTTTCATATTCAGTCTAGCGGCATGTAGTTTGTATAAGCAGAAAATCTATAATAAAAATATATTTTAAAAAATTAATTAAATTCATAGTGGCAAATAATACATTTCAAAGTAAATTCTTTGTTCTTTTGTTACTAACCCACTGATAGATATTACTAAGCTTTGTTTTGAGATAATCTTACTTTTTACTGATTATTTCTGTTATATTGTAGTAGTGGCAGTATCTTACACTGGAATATCTATTTTAAGGTTCTTTCAGTACTTATTGATTATCTTGCTTGCACTGAGTGAGTTGACATTATCATCTTGCTTCCTATCAATTTGTTTAAATAATGCAAATTGAAATGTACATATGTTTCAAGACATTTATCAGTAGCAAAAAATATCTATCTCCCATGCCGATTCAACAGCTGTTTTTATACAGCGGTGTCTCAAAATTCATAATATTACACAATAAGGGGAAACTACTGGACTATTTTTTTATTTATTTATAAAAAGGTGTTTTTAATAGAATTTTTTTTATGTGAATTTTACTTTTTTTGTTTTAATTAACGAGCAATTGATTTTCCTTTATTTTTCATTTTGATTATAAATTTCTGAAAAGTTTATCATGTCATTTAAAAATACTTAATAAACATCCAGTTTCTCCTTTTTTCAGTTTTCAGCATAAAGTCTATTTGACTGTCTATTATATTGCTAATTTATTAGTGGTTATCTTAGTAGGTCTTTTCCCAGTATAAATTTCCATTATGAGAGCTTTACGAATATATTTTTGTTCTATAAGCAATATGGTCTAAACCAGATGAGTGGATGTGATTATAAGAATTACAGTTGTGTAGATGCCCTGAAGGTTGCAAGTCCCTGATCTCTTCATCTCGTTGAGGCGGTTCCTGTTTTTTCAATGGGCTTGACCTGTGCTCTTAATTTCTTATACTATAAGTATCCGGTCATTTATTAGGATATATTTTACATTCAGAACCTAAAAGTGCATGCTCTGAGTTAAAATACCGCTTTATATTTATAAATGTGTATTCGTTATCTTTTAAATTCAAATCTTTCAAATTTAATGAATTTATATTTTATAATTTTAAAAAATTGCTCAATTCAATATGATTAAGTTAAAACAGAACATAAATCCTAGTTTTTGCGATTACATATTGATATATTTATGATCATTGAATTTTCTTGCGGCTTTGTAATGATAATGTACCAAATTGCCTACATCCTCCTATTACTTCTTGGGTCCAATAAACCTGATGTTATCTCCGCGATCTTATCTCAAACCACATGGGGAACACACAACGTTATCTTCTAGTATCACAAGTTGTTTGTTTTATCTCAAAATTAGACTTTTTCTCCTTGAAAGTTTATCATTTTTCTCTGAATTCTATTTATTTATACAAATCTCATTAAAGCACTATTATTTATATTTATGTCATTTAGCTTCCTCAATTACACTGTCTACGGTTTAATGTCTTGGATGACTACATTTGTTGTACATTTTTGATGCAGTGTAACCATTACAACTGCAGTTGTCTCTAAATTTTGGCTCTCTCCCAATCTTCCCTATTGATCTGGTATTTGGCTGACCTGTTTTGCAAGGGTCACAAAACATATTAGTGGTAATATAATTCAAGTGGTGATTTTAATTTCATGGATACCAGGGTCTGGAGTACCGGTGGGTGCAGACGGGGCGACTCACAGCAGCGGGACCACTCTCTGCCTTATCATGGAACCTGGAGGGGACACGCCTCCTCACAGGGGGTGCCCTATTGCAACTTTGGCATCAAGCTGGCAGTTCTGAGGATGAGCAACGTAAGTGCACTAATTTGCTTTTGAAGACATCTGAACTATAAAGCCGTACAATGGCCGTTACAATGGTTTTTTTTTGAACCCCAAAAATTGAAACCCTGTTTTTATTTATACATAACACTATCATTTAAGAACTTTGATATTTTTGGCGGAAAGCATTTCAAAGGTGGCAGGAATTCCAGATAATTTATTTAATAAAATATAAAACATAATAGTAATACTTAGTGTAGTCTCACTGCCACCCAGATCTACCGTGCTAAAATAGACTTCATTAAAACCCATCATATTTGTCATTGTCCTCAATAGATCCTTCAGAATTGTTTACTGGACAATTAGTGAAAAGAGATATTTACTTCATTCATAAAAAAAATACTAAAAAGGCAAAAAAATCAATATTTAGACACAAAGATACGATAAAAATAAGCGCAAAGCTGGGATCATTCTGCCATTCTACATTTTTAAAATAAACCAATACTACTTTTTTATTGGCTGCTATGCATTATTATCTCCATCTCCATTCAAGTCACTTTAATTTATAGTCATTATTTAGTATCTAAAAGCGCCAGGCCTGAACCTTATTGATTTTCATTTTCTGTTCTATTTGCATTGTTATCAGATTATCTATGAAGCTTGTCATAAATATGACACATATTACTTTATTGATCTTAGATTTTGAGTGTTTATAGGTTGGCCTTATTGTTAATGTTTGTTGCCATAGTGCAATTTTCAAAAATAATATCGATAGTGGATTTCAGGAATTGATTATAAAATGAAAAGTTTTACATTTATGGTTTTTATCCAAATATCGAAAATATATTCTTAAAATTTGGCCTGTATTTCCTGAAGGTAAAACAGTAATAAATTGAAAATTTATTGAATAGTCACATGTGCGAAACTGCTGATTTATCTTTATTTTATTATAATACGAAAATTCATATCTATCATTAGAATTTTTTTTTGTTGATACAATCACTAGTCAAAATCAACCAATCAAAATGACTTGTTAATCTATTTGCTTAATTTTTATTTTTCATTTAATCATTTTGACGGCATTGATTTATCAAAATATTTGTGACCTTCAACATTTTTTTATGCACTTAAAAAATTGAGTAATTATTTTTTTATTATTTACAGCTCAGAGTGCCGGCGTTACATTTGAAATCGGCGGAGGAGACAAGGAGAAATCAGGGACAGAAGAAGAAGAGCCTGTAAGAAATTAGCACACTTCATTAAAGCTATAAATATGCATACCTGTTTGAAGAAATATATCCAGTCAAACCATTTTGACATTATCCTGTCGAAATATGTTATATACAAAGATATAATCTTATTCAATATAAGTGATTTATTTGGTGTTGTGTTTGTAGAGTTGGGTGTGCGTATGGCGCTGTCATACTGCGACCCCCGCCTACCACCTTGCCTTCTCGCCGGATGGCACTCTTTTTGCAACCTCCGGCAAAAATGATCGCCTAGTCAAAATATGGTACCAGAATAAGAGTGAGTGTAAATTTACATGTACTACATCACATAAATGGTTCCTTAACAGGATGATCACTAATAAACCCACATTTATTTTTATTTCAGTACTGTTTACCAACAAATCAACCGATCATCAGTCTAGTCCAACAGATCTAAACTATGGCTTCATATACGTGGCTCATCCTCGAGCGCTTACTCATCTCTCGTGGAGGAAAACTAGTAAATACATGCCCAAGTGAGTATTTGTTTTTTAAAAATAGTTATGTAACTTCAGTACTAATTGCCTATTCATATTTGTTGTTTAAATATGAAGTATTACAAATGAAAACAGTCTGTCATGAATAAAATTTTTGAAATGTGGTTGCTTCATTAATAATTTTAAAAAATCCGTGTGTGATATTTCCAGGGGCAGCGTGGGCAATATGTTGGTGACATCTTGCCTGGACAACATCTGCCGCGTGTGGGCAGAGACTCTGCCGCCTGAGGAGGGCTGGGGCCCAGGCGGTGGACGCACGCAGCCTCACACGGCCCGCCACCGTGCTCACAGACACAAACACCGCTTCATGCAACGCCTCAAGCACATGAAGTGAGCCCTTCTTACCATTTAACACTACTTAAATCTTGAATTGTTTTGTTTACCTAGTTGAATGATAATCGGTCATTAATAATGAGAATAATACATTTAACATTAGCGTTGATTTGATTTTAAATTTAGTTCTCTAAAGTTTATTTTACTCCGTTGGCGAAATTGGCATAAAATCACCATTCTGCTCTTGCACTTCTTACTGTATATCTTTATAGATTGGTAGATTTATTTGGAACAAACCACACTCTGGCTTCATTGACTGAAAAGCTTTGAATATTTTTAAGCATATTATAAACATAAAGAAGAAATATTTATGATATTATACTAAGAGGCTTAAAAAAAGAAATAATACTGAAAACAGGAGAAAACATTTCTTGAGTACATTTCCATATCTATTATGTTCAACTTTTATTGAAATATTAACTCCGATTTAATGCAACTCATGATTATTTAAATTCACAAATAATACCTACAATTCCTGAACATTTCCACACTCAAATTACTGACTTTAACAGCAGATATCTAAAATTTATTGATATTTTCTTTGAATGTTTATAAGATGACATAGAGGATATATATATATAAATATTTTATAAAATATATTTATTTTGTGTGATATGCATATAATTTATGTTCTTTTTCTTTTTCAGAACATGTTTTCATATTCGAAGAACAGCACAGTCTTCGAAGCAGCTTGGGACTCCAATCCCTACCTTGCCGTCCACCTACAGTGTCCACGACTTTCACAACAACTACCAGTCCAATTCTTCTTCAGCAGGTATATATCTGATTATCAAAAAAAATGACTCCGTGTTCCATTGCCATGCCCATAGACACTTGCATCACATTTGTTCTAAAGGGTTTCTGAAACAAGCTTTAAGGGTTGTAAACCCCTGGACTTCATTAGTCTAAATGCACCAGTCTCTAAATTTCACGACATGCCTGACTTTGGTTGGGGAATTTCGTAACAGTTAAGCATTTGATCTCTTGCAGACATAATAAGTTTTTATTTCTCACTAATAAAATTTATTTTCGATAAGGCCTTCACTTTCACCTGGCTGCCTCTATCAATGCGGAGACGGACATCCCGCTGGTACCATCCATGCGGGCGCCAACCAACAATGACAGCACGCCCCGCCCACACTTTATCTTGCACTGGCTGCACAACAAGGAGATGCATTTCACTCTGCAGGCAGAGACCATTTTACATGATCTCACTAAAAAGGTATATTACATAAATTAAACTTGAGGCTAATTCGGCCTTGTCGACTAATGGGCGATAAAATTGAAGAGATCAATCTGTTGCTCTTTCCTTCTTAAACAGTGCGCTCCCCAATTGACTTAAGGGCTTCCGTATGTATAGATCCCGCTACTTTGTTTATCCTCCGTTGTTACCATGATACCCTGTTGATATAAGACTTGTGTTGACAGAGGTAACAATCCAGTGAGGCTGCTAAGAAGGACGGTAGACACTGCAAAACTGCAGTTCTTCTACTCTGTGATGATGACCAATTACTGAAATGCTTGCTTGCTTACGTTTGCTTGTCACTAATAACTTGTATTTTCAGATATTAGACAAAGAGGATGCCGAGGAGGCAGGACTGACTGAGGGACAAAATCACACTAACCATCACCCAGAAGGGGAAGAGATGAGTAAGTTGCAATACCTTGTATCCCACCTATTGTTACTCAATTTCATTCTTTCTAATATATTTTTTAAACTTGCTCACATTCAATTTTGTACATTTTGAATGCTCTCAGTTGGCGTATTTTTTCTCTTTTACTTCCTCATTCAATATTTTGATTCACTTGGTGTTCTTGATAAATCTCTATACTTGATAATCAATGTATTAATTTATGTATCTTATAATAAATTAACTTGTTTCTTGATCTCTTTCATGAATACTTCAATCACACATGCACTCTCATCTATGAAGTTTAGCTTTATCCAATATAAAATTAAATAAAAATTTATTACATAAATGAAACTGTATTTAATAAATTTAAGTATATTTCAATATAACTATGTTTATAAACATATGTTTTAAACATATACGAAAATATGATTGGATTGTCTAATTTATATTGAAGATAAAGCTATCGATGTTTAAAGAAAACACAAAACCCAATCAAGTTAATTAATTAATTATCTTGATTTGGAGTCGTTTTCTTGAGTTACAATGCAAGTTCACCACTCAACATAACCCAACCCACACTGATTATGAACAGCATGTTTTTTTTCCATTCACATCCCATGACATATTCAATACCCATTAGTATATTATAATGGTGGGTATAACCGAATATTCATAATCAAAGTACTAATTAAATTATTGGATAATTCCCTCAATAATACAGGTGACGAGTGAGTAACTTGAATCGATTATTCAAAAAATTCATTCATAGAAGTTGATTTAAAAATCGATTATAAATTTTAATCTTTTTTTTTTATATAGTAAATTTAAAAACCTATTTAATATGTTGAAATAATTTTTTTCCCTTAATTAAATAAGCCGTCAGTAATGTCTCTGATGGGTATATTTTAAAATTCTATAAATATTTTCATAAAGAACAAGTCATCAAATATTTGGCAGAAAGTCCAAAAAATATATATTAACTTTTGTTCATACAAAAAATGTACATTTTTTGATTAATCGATTATTTTCATAACTTATTCTAATTAAGTTGACTGTTAAAAACAATCGATTATGCCCATCTCTACCATTATTTTACTTTTACTGATCATATTTAAATAAATATATCTCAAAAACTTGAAGATTACGGAAATCACCGGAAGGACTTCCTGTTACACTCCAACAATACCACTCTACTTACTGCAGACATGAAATGTGGCTCGTGTGGGACGACATTGGACCTTGAATTTTGTCTTTCAGAACTTAAAAAGGGAAAACTGAACAAGTGTTGCTCCCAAGACGACAGCAACAGCGATGAGCAAGCCCAGCCAGGTTCTAACGAAATTTTGGTCTTGTTTCGCGCACTTGCTATGTGCTGAGAATCAGAGACGTTTTTTATTTTGCTCCCGTATTTTGTTTATTTTTTGTGAATCGTGTGCACTGAATATCCTACTGCATTGAATCGCATGCCACAATAAATATTGATACCACATAAGTCTAGGATTTGCGAAAATGGTGAATGTAAGTTTGTGTAATTCTAGGCATAGATTTCAATTCCGTGTGACTTACTCTTCCGTGTTAACATCTGAAGATAATTTTCAATTCATTTTTGCGTACGCATAGAGTAAGTCAAACAGCATTAATATCTTTGCCTGTTATGTGGATTAAATCAAAATTGAATGTCATATTATGCACATAAAATACAAGGTAGTTATCAATATAAGTTATTAAATGCATATTGTGTAGTTGCAATATAACTTAAAGTAATTCTGCTATGTAGCAACCGTGATTTTAGACTTTGGCACATATGCTTAAATCATGCTACACACACTTATTTATAACAAGGAGGCATTGTTGTGTGTGTAGTGACCTTAATACTGATAATTTACTACTTATCATGTAAGAAATCAGTTATAATGACTTAAAAATTGATATTATGAATAGAAAGCTAAAAACTTGAAATCTTGATGAGTCTCTTGTTTTTTGTGTGATAAAATGGTGTGATTTTGATACAATTAGTCAGTAATTCTCTATACATTTATATATATATAATGATGTGTGTAAGAAGAATGAAAGGATGGCAAACTTCGAAGAAACTAGGGGAACCTTTGAAGTTATTAATAAGACTATAAATGATAAGTAATAGCATTAAAGCATTTTGCCCACCATATGGTGACACGCATGTTAACCTGTACCTCACTATAGTGTTCACACTTGTAACAATATGTAATCACTAAGACTTAAATTGCACTAGAGCACAGTGACTGTACTTCCAGATGTATTTCAATTACAGTTTATGAACATGTATCAAATGATTTATTAGTTATATTGGTCAACTTGAAATATAACTCAATCAAACAGACCTTTAGGTAAGGAATTTATTGAAACTAGCTAAATTTCTCTTGGGTATCTCTCAATTTCCTGAAAACTTATGATGTAATAAATTTTGAGTATTTATTTAGCTCATATTTTCGGATACAAGATATATAAATAATTTTCTGTTGGTTTTATATTAATGGAATGATTCTGTATCTTATTATTTAGAAAATATAGTTCAAATCTTCAAATAACAAAAATTTCAGAATAGCAAACAATTTTTGTTGGATCATACAAATGTTACTACAGTTCATTATAGTGAAAATTCAGCCAAACAAGATCCCGTGAGGTTTATTGTAAGGAGATTTGACAGCATTTACTTAATTATCTTATGGAATTACAATATGTAATCCGGCATTATTATTTATATATTTTAGCTATGCCTAAGTGAAAATATATTTTATATCAGAAAATGTTTTATGAAATTACAATTGGTGATATAATATATGTAGGTACTCATCATTGTGAGTTTTCAAGTTATTTATTTGTAGTTTTCTTCCAGAACTCTTCTACCACTGTAAATAACAACTTAGGCAACACTATTAGAGTCCTTTACTGCATCGAGATAGTTCAATTACAAGTATCTCCCACAATTTAAAGCAATTCTGGGATATTAATGGATCTTGTGTCATTCAGGTAGTGCCAACCAAAGCCACCCAAGCCTCTCTAACACGACGTCCATCAACTCCATCGCCACCGACGTGACCTGCACTCACCTGCCTGACTCCCTGGACGCTAAGATCGAGGCTCTGCTCCGGGACTGGCATCACAGCCCTGATCTGCTCTTCTCCATACATCCTATTGACGGCAGCTTCCTTATATGGTAAATATCACTAGCATGCGGTGGATTTCAAATCTATGTTTTATTACTTTATATTGAATGCAAAACTCTACTAGACCTAGTTGTGTATAACAGACGATTCGAAGTAGTGTAAACAATACAATTGTGTAAAAAGATCGGCATAATTTCTTTGTATTATCTTCTGACCGTACCAAATCTGCCAAATAATAAGATTGCATGAAAATTTGTCATGCTACATTAGCAAGAAACTATATATAACATTCATCTAAACAACCTTCTACCTCTATTTTTTTAAATGACACAGATTGTCAATACAAATCGTCTTTGACCAAACTGATATATGCCTTATTAATAACATACAATGCATGGCATTACAATGATTAGGTACAGTTCTTGGTTAAAATATTGATATCAATTTCTGGTGATTCGATTTTATTGAAAAATCCATTTTGATTTTTTTACTTTTGAAAAATTAATTATTAATTAATAATAATAATATGCAATATATGTAACGTATCTATCAGTTTGGTAGTTATTGTTCAATTAATTCAGCTTGAAACTACTTTTTCAAATTAAAAAAAAAAAAACTATAATTGCATGATTACCCTGCAGGGTGGTGGACTGGCTAGATGAGTACCACCCGGGCTCGTTCCGGCAGGCGCAGGTGTCCTTCAGCACGCGCATCCCTGGTGCCTTCCCGCTGGGGGACGCCACCACCATGTCCACCGCTGCCGCTCTCTACCACACGGCCGGTCTGCTCCTGCATGTCCGACAACGTGCTGCTAAGCCTCAGGATGGCCAGCCGCAAGGTATTTTTCATCCTAAAATTAGCTAAAGGTCACAGAAATTCTGAAATGTGAACTGAGATATTAAGGACTCAATACCATGTTATAAAACCCCATTATTTGTCATCTGGGAATATAATCATTTTTTCTGACTCATTCTGATTTGTTATTATTTCACAAAAATGTCAAAAACTGCTTATTGTATATTTTATCCATTATCCGATGAACTGACTTTGTAATCTCATCACTGAATTGTGATCTCAATAAATAAATATTCTTAACATTTTAAATTTTTAGTGGCAGTTCTAAAGGTTGCAATTTATTTTATCAAAAATCATATATTTTGGTCCAATTATTATGTTGCATTCTGTCTTTGGTAATAACTCTAAAAGTATTGATTAAAAATTTTCACATGCGAAAATCTCACCTATCTGATTAGAGCATGTCAAAATTATCTCTTATCGTATTTGCATTAAATCAACTGTTTTTATTTTCAATAGAAATAAATCTCTACTGACTATTCACCTGCCAAATGTTTTCGAAATGTATTAATATTTCAGAACCAATAATCAACGAAGTCACCACACCTCTAGCGAGCGTTCTAGAAGAAAAGGAAGAAAATGAATGGCCTCAACCTAATGAAAACGGGGAGACACAAGAAAATGAGGAAAAAGGTGTGTATTTATAAAAGACTGCACTTGCAACTTCCTACCTGATGAAGTAAAACAGATGTGTGGATGTGAAAGTGAGCATTAGTTGTGCACCACGATTCTTCAAGCACTCTCTAAAGGTTGCAAATCCTCCATCTGTCTGATTTCTGATTTTCACAATGGGCCTGATTTTAATTGAATGTTCCATTGCAGCTGAGATCTTAATCTCATATAAAACATTATGTGGGCGATCATGGTGACCAGTTGAATATAAGATTTAGTTTATTTGACTTCATAAATTTAGTTTCACAATCTATATTTTCAGATAAGAAAAAGTCTTCTACTAATGACAAAGATGCAAAAGAGGGAGATGAAAATGAAAACAAAGATGGAGATGTCCTCAGCGCTCCTCCGTGTCCAGTCATCTCCATGGTTACCAACCATGCCAACGGCACCCTCAATCTGTGGCAGTTAACATTTGCAGATAAATCGAAATTCTCCCAGGTGAGGATCACCTTTGAATATTAAACTGGAATTATATACAAAATTCTTTACTAATGTAGGTGATAAAGTGATTTTTGGCAGATAAATCCAAAGATCTTAGGGATCGGATATATATGGTGATGATGTTGGTGTGTATTATTTCAGTCATGACATAATATCGACTATTATTTCATTGAATCCCCAAAATCTACAACATTACATATCAAACATTTCAAATTTTTATTGCTTTCATTGTAGGTGTTGTCGATAGGACACGCATCCAGAGCTTCCGGTCATAGGTTCAGAGTCAACGACATAACCTGCCATCCAGTTCTTCCCCTCTTACTCACCACAAGTCATCACAACATTGCCGGTAAAAATTAAAACTTTTTCTGTTTGTATAGTAAAAAAATATTACAAAAAAGTATACTTATAAAAAATGGCCATGTTACTATTTCGGTTTGCAGATATGGCTCCCGGCGGAATCCTTGCGCCGCCAACCCCCGGAACCGCGGCCACTCCGGTGCCTCCTGAAGTAACTGAAGTTGAAGCGGCAGAGGCAGCAGATGGGGGGGGCTTCTGTTCAGAGCTGATTCTTTGGCGGGTTGATGCCGTGGGCCCACTATCCCGCTCAGGCGGCGTCGGGGAGCTAGCTCGAATCAATTCCCCGCACCCTTCAGCGTTCAGCAATGTTGCTTGGATACCTACACTTCTGCCCAGGTATCAATAAAGACATTTTAATAATTTATATTTCTGCTGTTGTTTTATTTTAAGACCCTGAAAGATTCCATATAAAATTTTTAATATTAATAAAAATTGTTTCAGTTCCACTCTGGGCAATCTGTCCAATTCTCCTTCGGCATGCTTTGTTGCAAGTGATGGAGAGAGTCTCCGGGTGTACCAAGCAGTCATCGATGCCAGAACTCTTCTAGCCGAAGTCGCCAGCTCTGAGAGACGACACCGCAGCATGGTTGTTAGTGTCCATTCATACTTTTATTTCAAAAGATTTCTTCTTTTCCTCATATTTCTTTTAGTAATGCATATCACTTGTATGAATGAGTTTGTGCTTGTATGGACAAGATGAGCCATACAGTTTGATGTCAAATATCAATTCAATGTCTTACTCAAATAGTACGCAAGCTCATGATAGAAGTGAACTCAGACGTTAGAGTTAGAGCAATTGTGTTCAGCAAAAAAAATAGCTGCAGATTATTTTAAATTTTTTTTGTTCTTTTATTAGGACTCAATGCTGTCCATTTCGACGGAGTCTTCAATGGAAGGTCCTCATGCCAATCCTTTACACGACCGAGTAAAGATTGTTTCTCAGCAGTCCACGGCACGGCCTGGCTGCGTTATCCAGCTAGACGCCATCGCTGACGCTACTCACGATTGGCATAACACCCAACTTCTGCACGTGTTCCAAGAACAGCTTATCACTGGTATGCTAAATATTTATGAAGTTCGTATACGAAAAAGTTCAAACTTAAAACTAAATGATGGCTAAATGAAATATTTCAATTCTCAGGGGAAAGGATTACGCAATCAGGCTTAGAGGCATCCGGCGAAGGTGCTGGACACCACGCCCCCAGCCTGATGGAGTCAGAACTGGACGCCATGGTGGATTTACAGCAGGCGGCTATATTTGAGGAGCCTTTTTATATTGTGGTGCTGGAGAGGACTCCCCAAGGCAGCAGTGTGCACATGTGGCGTTTGCTCATTGCTTCACAACCTGATTCCTCAGGTATTACTTCATGTTTTAATCTTAACTAAAATACGTGAAAAGCAGAACTCTGATAAAGACTTGAGCTATAGTTATAATACCATCTTCTATCATAATAATGTTTGAAGAATTCAACATCTGACGGTGGATAATTATGATTATTCTAGGAGACGTATTGACCGGCAGCATGATGTATGTACCCGACAGTGCTTTGGTGCAGGATGCTGAAGATGGGGCAGATGGAGACGGCAGAAAGCGGTCTGTATCTTTAGCTGAAGATGCCGCGCCAATGTCTCAACCCTCTTCACACGTTGTCATTACCACCACCAAGGTATGTTCTTTTTACTGTTTAGATGTACTAATTTTCTCTAATAAATATTTTGGTTTGGCTGGCTTGATTAAATTAGAAAGTAAATTCTTATATTATTTTTATAGGTGTGCTCGTGTGAGTTGCCCTTACCTCAAGGAGTAGAAGTGATCCACGCCAGCCCTGCAGCCGGTCACCTCAGCTCAGCTTCCATCTATCCTGCCTGCTTTGCTCCCTATATCATCACTACTGCATGCTCCGACAGTACTGTCAGGTAATAACTCCAATATCTTCTTATATTCAAAAATGGTATCTGAGGATAGTCTCATGAGAAAACAATTCCTCAATATCAAGATTCATCACAAGAGTGGATCTAAAATTTGTGTACAGATTTCTGTATATCAAACTTTAATATGCAATTGTGTGTGCAGAATGATGTACAGTTTTTATAATACAAGGGAAATTAGGAAAATTGCCACTGTGCAAAGATTTATTAACTATTGGTAAAATAATTGTATTTTTCTCTATAGATTCTGGAAATGTGATGTGGAAAAGAATGAAGAAGGTAAATTTGAGTACAGTTGGCGAGAGTGGGAGATGATCAACAAGGACCACGAATCTGTCATTGACATTTCGGGTAAATTATTATTTTATATTTTTAAAATTAAACATTTTATCCATGTTGATAGCCGTTAGATTTGGGACTTTTTAAAAATATTTTTGAGTAAAAGACTTGAACAGATTATACTCTGTTTGATAATGCCAACGTGAAAGGTTGGCGAAACCGGTCACAAATAAAAACGAACATGTGGAAAATCACTCAAGTATTTTACTCAAAAATATTTAAATGGAATTCCACCAAGTACTCTCTGTCAAAAATATTGAATTTCTTAACAATTAAAGACTGCAACTTTTTTTCCATTTATATATAAAGTGACATTTCAAGGTATCACAGAACCACAAATGTCTTGATATTTTTGTAAAAAATAATTTTATTTAAAAACTATTGTTAAATATTGAATAGATAATTATTTTATTCAAAAATTAGAAAATATATTTTTACTCTGAAAACAATACATTTCCAAATATTTTCCACTTTTTGAGTAGGCCTTGAGACCTTTCACTATGGCATCAATAAAAGCTCTGTGTATAGTAGGTGACTTTCTTGTATTGAAATATTATACATTTTATTTCAGGTCAACCACTCAACATCAGCGCTGCGTATTCTGGCCGCATTGCTTGCGCTTACAAGCACGGCAAGTCTTTTACCCGACCCGGTCGTCACGGACCGGATGCCAATTCAGATGCACGATTCGTCAACCTCTGTGTCGCTGTGTACGAATGCGAAAGTACCGGAGGCTCCGAGTGGCTGCTGGAAGACACCATCCATCTGAGAAATATTCACTTACCTCGCATCAGGGTCGATCCACACTTGGACCTCAGCTATTTGTATGATACAAGATTCTTGCAGAAGAAGCAAAGATTGACACAGGTATGTTTTTTTTTATTGTTGGACTCTTGAAATATCAAATAATAAGGTTTTATTAATCATGTAATAAATTTATTTATTTATTATTCAGGTTCTTCAAACTTTATCCCATGAAGATCTTCGCACCACTCGCAATGGAGAAACAAATCTCAGTTCTGATTCTACAAAGTCATCTGCAGGCTTACTGGCTGTCCCTTCGTTCAGTACTCTCCAATCCCTGAGGAAGAGCATCACTGAAAACGGCAACACGTGTCCTCTGACACAGAAGCATCTTGTTCAGTTGGATTGGGTCTCCAAGGAAGACGGCTCTCATATCCTGACAGTTGCCGTAGGATCCAAAGTCCTACTTTTTACGCCTGTATCGAGTGACTTGGCTCAAGCCAACATGAAGGTAAGATTCTATTGCATTTTATAAGATAAAGATATCCAAGAGACTTGCAATGAATAAATTAAAAAATCTTATTTCTTTTTTTAGGCAATGAAAGAATCGTTGAATGCCAACCGTCCGCTGCTTCGCAAGGCGTCTTCTCTTGCAGCACCGAACTTCCAAGATGAGATTCGGTGGATGAAGCTTCGAGCAATAGATCTTCGCACAGCTGATGGCTTGCCTCCTCTGCCCATGCAGATTTCTTGGGTTCGAGACGGCATCCTCGTAGTGGGAATGGACTCCGAAATGCACGTCTATTCCCAATGGAAACCAGAGGCTCATAACACTTCCATGTCTACATCGCATCATTTCATGCAACAGGTAAGTTTTCAATAGTGGTACTTTAATATGTTGACTGTTTCATCATAATTAAGATAACAACTTTATTATTAGGCAAACAAGCTCAATTTGACTTTTTTAAGATAAAATAAAATTTAGAAATTTTTTAAATTCATTTAAACGGTTAAAATAGAAAGGGTATAATAATGTATCATCAGCCTCCTCTCAGATTTGGCTGCACTAGTAATAAATATGTCAATTTATTTCAGGAATCTGAAGATGGTCCTGATACTCGTAATCTTCGTGATGAGGACTTACGTCCCGCAGGCGAAGGCCGTCGCCGGCTCGCGCATGTCAGCTCCATGCCCCAGCTGTCTCGGGTCTCGTCTATTAATCTGCAGCTGCTGGATCGCGAGGCCAAGAAGCGCCGACCCAACCAGCCTGAGCAACAGGTACCATTCAACTACAAACATCTCTATAGAAAAGTCATCTAATTAAAAGCAAAATCATGACCACCTTTAGTTGAGTGTTTTGTAAATTGGTTGCTGACCATGAAATCCCATCAGCCAGAATCCATATTGAAAAAGTTACAAATTGTCTCCTGGTTCAAAGGTTTAAAAAGATCCATAACCAGATCTTAAAAGATCTGGTTATGAAACAAATATAAAAAATCTTTTTAAGTAAAGTATTACAATAGTGTAATATTTCCAGCCGCTCCTGGACTACATGCCAGACTACGGGCTGTTCGAGGCTTCTCGCATCGCCTGCCCAGTGCTGCCGCAGTACCACCCCAAGCAACTCATGGAGCTGCTGAACAGCGGCAAGATCCGATGGGTCAAGGCCATCCTGGCTCACCTGGTCAGGTAACTCCCATCCGTGTCAGCGCTCTGCATCACACGTGTTACAAAATTTCAACTGTTTTAAATTTGATCTTTTCTTTTCAATCAATGACAGACACACAACATTGGTAAAGTTCACATTTCACCATTTTATTTTTAATTATTATAGCCTTATTGACATTGAGCCAGTTTTTTTTTTTTTTCAAAAAATTATTGTATTAATCAAACTGTCCAAACCAGTGATACTCAACCTTTTCTTTGAGCAGGTCACATTTTCATTTTTATGGATGTAAACCACAGTTCCATAGGATAGTTAAAAAATAATCAATTCATTCATTTTTTTTATGTCAATAAGGTCTTCTACATTGTATTATAGTTTTGTAGTGAAGTATGAAACGATCTTAGAATATCTAAAATAAATAAATCAAATCTAGAGAATTATAATTGACTGCCACATTACTTAGTTACTTTAACCATCTCCCTTACTCGGGAATTTTCATTATTGTTTTGTTGAATGTCAGAATTATTTGTGATCCTAAGTTATTGACAGTGTTCTTTTGTTTAACTCGTATAAGTGAAGTGAACGCTGAGACCGTAACAGGCGCGATGATACGCCAGGCACTTTTTTCTAATGCTACTTTGTCTGCTATAAAATTATATGAGCACAACTGGATCAGTTCTAGCAAGTGAAAGTAGCAAAGCAAGTGTGACCTATAAGCTAGCATAGGCTTTCTGTAAAATTCTTCAAAACTGGGTTTAACTGTTGCTATGGTCTACTAAACTCATTCTAATTATAATATTTATGCCTATGGAAAAGCGACAAGTGTATGCAGTATCAATGACACATTGTCATTATTGAAATATTATTTTTTTATATATTCTAAGTTATCAACCTCTAGAGACTGAATAACTGCATTAATACTTATATCATCTCTACACCCTAGAGGCCTAGGGTATTGAAAAATTAACTAATGTGAAACACTTTGTAATACTGAGCAGGTGCATCGGAGGTTCTTTCAACTCACGGAGCTCAGCGGGGGATGATGACAGTGTGACGCGACAGGTGACTACCACAACGTCCTTTACTAACTGGCTTGAAATGGCTTTAACATGAGCGCACTACAATCGCCTTATTCAATGTGATTATTTTGAATGTATTAGCATTTTCCGCACCCCTTTGCAACACCTTCCGAAACCTCTAAATTAATGCTCTATGTGTATAGTGTGTCTATCGATAGATTCGTAACTTAAAGTAGGCCATTAAGATTTTATTTTCGTTGTTTGTAAATGTACAACACATGTGCGAGTAAATTCATTGCTAACAATAATAAAAAAATTAACAAAACTTTACACAGAAGAAATATTCACTTTTTAAAAAATTATTATTAAACCTCTATTTTTTTTTCAATTATTAGCCAATGCATGTGTGTATGTTGTGTGCTTGATATATTCAAAGTTCTGAATGTGTTTTACAAATGCGATGCTATGTCATAAAAAATCATTTGCATCTTCAAATATTTATTTTTTCCTACAATATTTTTTTTCCAGTCGCCCGGCCTGGCTTATTGAATGTACGGCAAATTAATACACATAAAACACCAAGCATTTTTTTTTTAATCAAACCATATTTCTCAATAATCAAATAATCACGATATCTAACTTTCCTACTAATTGGTTCTTACTAAAGATTACTTACTTATTTTTAAGTTTGTCATGAAAAATATTCTGTCAAAAAAATGCATGTTCTGGTCTTCAGACTATTCAATTTTGCATTATAATTGACTTTCTCAAAAATATCTTCAATCATTAAAGTATTAAACTCCATTATTTCAATAGTTTCATCAAAAACTATCTTCAATATTTTCTCTTTTAGCTTTTATGTTCACAATACAGAAATTTCTTTCTCGCTACCTTATTACTAAGAATAAAACTTAAGAATTATAACATTGAAATCATAGCACTACATAAAAGGTGGTTATTTTGAGATTATACAAGTTTTTATCTCTGCATTATTATTTTTGATATGATTTGTGTGTTTGGAGACAAATACTGCAAATTGCATTTGGATCTAAGAAAAAGTGGTCTGGAATAAAATATAGTTCTATTTTTATTTATTAAACTATCTGTGTTATGTAAAATATATATTTTGAGAGGTGATATAAGTGTTGGAAAAGGATCTCTGTATTAGAACATCATTATGATTTGGCCATGTTTGAACCATCACGTATCGAAGCTAGTTCACTGGTACCGGACTGTCAGCCGGACCTGGCCTTGTGTGAGGTAAAGCGTGAGGCGACCAGTGTGTTGCAGTATGAGCATGTCTGTTTCAGCGCGGCTGGTCCCGCTCGCGTACCCTCTCGGTCTCCTTCGTGGCAGGGGCCGCCTCGCCCATGGACGCCGTCGTGCAGGTCAGTACACCTTCTTCCCCACTTGATTTAATCCAAGAGATGGAACATCTCCCGAGCTGGAGTGCTAACAGACTTTAATTCAAAACAAATAAGTAAAATCTAACATTGAAATATACTTATTTAAAAACCAAAACCTATATTTCAGCTCTTCATGAAAAGAGGTAAAAAAATCATGATATTATCCAAAATAGATTAATTTGGTGGCAGTCCTGAACCACAAATATTTTTTTTTTAAATCCATTACTGTTTTTAAAGTGTCAATATTTTCTTAAAACGTTTTCAGGAATTGCTTTTTATATTTGAGAGAAAAATGTTTTGAATTGAACACTATAAAAATAAAGTATATATATTATTTTTGGGGTACTGAAATGATACCAAATTCGGTCTTTACCTTTGGATTATAACATGATTTTTTTTAATACAAATATAAATTTTAAATTTCGTCTTATGCAGTCATTTTCTACAAAAGACCTAGGTAACCTATGTTCAATTTCTTAAACAAAAACTGGCTTTGCTATTGTCAAACCATATTTTACTTAGACCTCCTTTAGTAAATGACTCTGCATAGATTAGTACCTGTTATAGATAATCAAATCTATATTTAAATCTGTAATTAGAAAACTAGTGCTGTTGTCGTATTCTTCTGCATTGGTGTGATTATTTTTAGTTTTTACACATATCGGTTTCAAAATTTTAGTTGAAAATACTTATAAATACAAAATAAGTACGCACTCTCTGTTAACCTTTACATGTACAACACCGCTGATGTACAAGCTTCGAGCATTTTGTTTACGGCTTGTTGCACGTAGAGAATTGCCGCAATTCATGTCTGCATAAAAATACATGACCTTGACTTCATTGCTGTCTTTCTTACCTCGTTTAGCTAGCCTATCCTAGATGCTAATTAGGCTGCTAAACGAGTGAGGACTCAGATCATTGTGTAAATAAAGCTTCATATTGACTTGTTATTGTTTGAGATTGGACGAAAGTAGCCAAAATGAACTCCAGCTTTTTTACGTGAATTTAGTGATAATTTTAACATGCCTCTCGTTCAGTGATCATGTGATCCCATAATTTCACCTATTTTTCACAGATGTCAATTATGGACACATTGAAATTAATCTGAAACACTCTTATACAAACTTCAGTAAAAAGTTTACATGAAATATCAATTAAATTAAATAGTATTTAATTTTGCTCCAATAGCTACTTACTTCTGATCTCTAGTTATTACAGATTGACAGATCAGTATCAAGTATTTATTTATATGAATGATTTAAAAACTTTATGTAAATATAATCATTAAGGCAGTGTCAGCATCGTCTCCGGAACACGATCACAAATAGACTAAAGAGGTAGTACAAAATCCTATTGAAATATAAATACTCTAAATTTTATCATGTTTATTAGAAATTAGAAATCGTGACAGGAATACTTCATACCTGCAAGCCGGAGCTCTCTTTATATAAGGTCACAAGAAGACTGTTTAAAATGTACATATATTGAACCAATATGTTGTGGATGCAATCTATACGCAGTGCCTTAAGAGTCTTGGTATTATTCAAAAAGGAAACACCAAATATCACCTCTGATCTAGAAAATTGAAATTTAAGACATTTAAGCATGAATCATCTCTAAATGATAAGTCTAAGATGAGGTGGTGAGCAAAGGATTCGAGACAACTGTGGCAGTATTTGTCTCATTAAGCACTCTGCATATACCTTGTATACAGATAAATCACAAAAACTAATATAGAGGAATTTTCTTTAAAAAAAAAATCCATTTTTTAACCTCGAGGCAATCAATAATGTAATATTTTTTTATAATCTCAAAACTTATATGGTTGCACTCGAATTTGATTGGTAAGCAAATATTCTAATCACTAGATCACAAGGTGATAACACTAAGTACTTGACTTCCCTGATTTGGATGTTACTATGACTTTGAAGACACCGTGTATAGAGTTTAGTACTGAATTAATAAAACAATGGTGATTGCTTTGTTATTTCATTTAGTGATTAAAAATTTCACACATAAATACCAACGGATCACATTGTCAGTTGGTTTTTTTAATTTATTTGCAACACCAATGCCCAATATTCGAAAACCTGATAAAATTGAACAATGATTACCAAACTATTTAATATGTCATAAATTTTATATAAAGTTTTATCTGATAAACAGTCTGATACATCAAAAATTAAAAAGTGAAAATATTTATACCTTGCTAATTAATTTAAAGAAATAATGTTTTATGCTATCTTTATATTGTATTTAACAACTAGGCAATCACTATTTATTTTAATCAGTCTTTTAGAACTTGGGCGAGAGTGTTGGCAGATGGCATTATAATATTTTTACAGTAACATTCATTGATACATCTTACATTACACTGATCCAGTGTGACATTGTTAGATTTCATGACCAACAATGCAGTATATCTAAAAATATTGTTCAACGGAGACTAAACAACAATATTTGTGTAAATTTTAATAAAATCCTTAATTCAATATTTTTTAAATCAAATTGTTATTATTAAATTGCTATACATCAATAATATATTAAGTCATTTTCAATTGAGCGGCTATTAAATATTTAATAGGTTTGCATTGACCAATACTAGTATATGCAACAGAGACATGGGGACTATTCAAGAGCAGAGAAAGACGTCTTAGCCTGTTGATAACTTCATGTTTTGTTATTTTGTAAGTTTTGTAAACTACATGTACTCCAGACATAAAAAGGAAGGTATAATAATAAACTTTATCATAACTACAAAATTGTTCGGCAAAACTTATACACTCAGATAGCTGGGGCACCCGGAGAGAATAGAGAATATGATCAAATTCCACCAAGGAAACTTATGAAATCAGCTAGAAAACACAAGCAAACAACTGGCAGATCAGAGCTGAGGTTGCTTGACTGCTGGTAAAAGAGACCATACACTGGGGGCAGTAAACTAGGTCCAATAACATTGGTGCGAAGGAATGGTGAAATACATTAGATATTGTATATTTATAATATGTTTATTATCTAATAACAAATAGACCTTGAAATTATTAAAAGTAAAATTAATTATTTAGGAAAGAAAATAAATTTAACAGGGTAAAATGATATTATTAATAGTCAGGGTATACTTAATAATTTTACGGATTTTATACTTTATAAAATGTGTAAAGTAAACAAAGGATTTAATTAAAGCCTACATAATTGACCTTCACAAAGTGAATTTAGCTAACCTTAAAATTGTCAATAATTAATTTGATAATTCATATTCTAGCAAATACCCGAAGAAGTCCAGTTAGACTATGCGGAAATTAATTCCGTTCCCCCTCTACCACTATGGACACTCCTCGTTGCCGACAAAGAGAGACCTGGACATCTGACCACCAAGCAAGAAGCAAAAGTATGCAGTGTCATTTAATTCCTTACTGTGGCTGTGATGTAATTGTTGCATTTTATATAAATTATAAAAATGAATTGGGACATCTCCAGGATTATAATGAGCTGTTTGATGGGAATCTCTCTGGAGAAGATGACTTGGACGAGCTGCTACAGGAAGACCCTGAAAGTCCCCGCCGTGGCGACCGCCGACCGTCTGTGCCGGAAAGGCAAGGATTATCGCACTTTGGTCCTCGTCAAGGTACAGTGCAATTTAAAAAAAAAATACAATCACTGTTAGCATTAACCAGGCCTAGACTAGCCCGTTCAAAAGCTGAAAAATCTCTTTGAAGGCCTTGATATGCACTCTCATACATTTTTGAAAACTTGTATAATTGCATCTCAATAATGTGAAAAATAAGGAAAAAATACTAACAAAACTAATGCCTTAATTAATTAAAGCAACTAACTATTATCAAAGTGTTAACTATTTTTTAAATTCATGCGCTTTCATTGTCTTTGGTCTGTTTCAGGGCGCATTCTTTCCCGATTACTGACACACACGCACTTACCCGGGCTGAGCTCGTTAGATCAGATGCACTTGTTGGCTTTAGCCGACACGGTGTCCACCTGCAACACTGATTTTGCAGAGAGGTTTGCCAACGATGCTGCCAAAACTGCCATCGCTAAGGAAAACCTGCAGGGAACTCCACAGGGAGACGACGTATCTACAGGTAAGCAATCACCTAATTAATATTGGCTTGATTTTGAAATTGTGGTTTGACTTTTTCCTCCTTTTTTGGCTAAATGTAAAAATGTTGGTACCATTATGTGCAGATTCTTTCAGGTTCCATTTGATAGTCGTAAAACTGATATTTTATTTTGAGTAGTTGCTTGACATAAAATATTTTATCAGTGTAAGATCCTCATTGAATTGTATAAACTTTGCAGATGCTCTGGATGACTGTGGGCTACGCTTCCTGCTGGCCATGAAGCACTACGGCTACCTCTTGCGCTGTCTGCCCTTGGCCCAGCGCGCACCACTGCAACACAGGGGTGTTGGGACGGCCAATCTGGCCTGGGCCTTCCACTCTGAGAGCAGTGAGCAGCTGCTTATGCTCATTCCTTCCTACGCCAAGGGTCAGCCCAAATGGAGTACCCTCAAGGAGCTAGGTGAGCATTACTCTGCCGACCCTCTATCAACTAATAATTCACTTATCTATTCAGAAGACAAAACTTCTATAAATTAAAAATATATCTTAAGTGTATTGTCTTTTTCACGTTCATACCTCACCATTTAAACCATTAGAATTAATTAATTCAGTTGTTTACTTAAAATTGGATACTGAAAAGTGTAATTTCTTTTCCAGGGGCCGGCTGGTGGCTGAGGTCTCCTACCCTATTGCGCACATGCATGGAGCGTGTTGCACGTGCTGCTTACAAATCTCAGCAGAACCCAATGGATGCAGCACTGTACTACCTTGCCATGCGCAAGAAGGCACTATTATGGGGACTCTTCCGCTCTCGTCGCGATGAAAAAATGACACATGTAAGTCAAACTACAAAACCTTTCTGACTTAACAGAAAATATTTCAACTGGTCTAAATTGCTTGATACAAAATAATATTTCATCAAAATATTTTTAGTCATATTTGCTTTCATTTTGGGTAAATAATTATATTTGACTTTTTATAGTTCTTCTCAAACAACTTCGCTGAAGAAAGATGGCGAAAGGCAGCCCTCAAGAACGCCTTCGCTCTTCTTGGCAAGCAAAGGTTCGAACATGCTGCCGCATTCTTCTTATTGGGAGGAGCCTTGAAAGATGCTCTGGAGGTAAGTTATCTCAAACACGTAAATATAAATTATTTCAAGTTGTCTTGTGACTCTGCAATAAATTTTTTCTCATTCTTCTTTAGGTACTGCTGACTCGCCTTGGAGATCTTCAACTGGCGATGGTGGTGGCCAGACTTTATGAGCCTGAATCACAAATGCCTGACAGCTTCAAGCAATTGCTTTATGAAGAAATTTTAGGGTATGTGATGCGGTTGTAATATTTTTCAACATTTCAGTGACAAACTGAACTCAGGTCCTCTCACATTTCAATTATTTGAGACTCATGTTAAATTTTTTAGAGATTAGATATTCTTGTTGCAATATTGTCCATGAAAGCATACAATTTTTGACAATGTATCAACAATTGCTAACAATATGACAACAAATGATTCAGATTATTGTGGAATACCTGTCAACACCAGCAAAAGGATTGTTTTGTAATATAATATAGGTAAACCATTGTACCCAAAGCAAACAAAAGGGAGACCTTACAACTATCTATTTTATTATCTTATCACTCCTTGGATCATATTTGATGTAATGAGATGTCCATTATGACAATGGTATGAAATTATAAAATGTATCTGAAAATGGTTGAAACCATATTGATTAAGATTTATAATGAAATATCTATAAAATGTTTTAGTTCTCTATATATAGTAATAATTCAGAAACCCAATGTGAGCATTGTATAGAATGAATTATTTATCACCAGGTTCGATTCTGAGGGAGTGACTCAGGACATGGCGCGGGCCCACCCTGACCCGTTTCTGCGTTCCATGGCGCTGTGGCTGATGCGCGACTACTCAGGCAGTTTGGCCACACTGCTGGCAGCCCGGCCTGGTGCCCTACATGCGGCTTACGAGAATACTAGCCACCCTGGTGGGGTGAGCGCTGCTGGCCACCCCCAGGCCGACCCCAATGTCTTCAACTTCTACGTGTACCTCCGCACACATCCCCTGCTTGTGCGCCAGTTCATCGCTTCCCAGGTAATTTAGTTATTTAGTAATTTACCTTACTTAAAAACGATTTATTTATTTAAATATCATCTAGTTTTACTTAGCAAGTTTATTTTTTAAAATTAATAATACTACATTTAGATCAATCTCTTCTTTTTTTCTTAAGATAGTGCCTGTTCGGGTTTTTTCAAATTTCATAAAACTATGATTTTAGGGTGGCGGAGTAGGTCTACTCCAGGAAGGGGAGGAAGGTATCACTCGGCTGGAGCGACGCCTGTACTTCACCACAGCACACGGGCATTTTAAGGCTGGCTGCCCCGCCTTGGCGCTGGAGGTGCTAAGCAAGCTCCCCTCCAAGGTTATCGACGATCATGGCCCATTGTCCAGTCCTATTAAGACTGCCAAGACCCGTGATGCTCAGATCGACACCGGAATGCTGCACTGGGGTCAGGATAAGAAGGCCGCTTCTGAAGAAAAAACCGTCACCAAAGGTATATCCTCCATGCTTGCTCATATCTAAATTATATATCCATATCCTTTACTATTTCACTGTTCGAAGTATGACAGGTCAGGAGTTTTTTAATGAGCAAACATTTTACTAACATCTGATATATCAAAAAATGTATAACAGCCATATTGACGCACATACAAATACCTTAAGAGCATTTGATTATATAAAGAATTGTCTGCTCTAATAGGAATGCACATTAGGTTTCTCAGTTTCTAGAATGTTTTCTTTTTATTTTATTTGTTTTCTGTAATATTTTATTCTTATCAGGACCCATCAAACCGGCGATGGATTCCATGGACTGGGGAGCAGCTCCATCTCTGGACTGGGACGCCCCTCCCAAGTCCCTGGACAAGGGAGACGATGATCTCGTACTCACATGGGATGAAGATGAAGAGAAAGGGTATTAATATATTTTGTTTTCTATTTTGTATTCTATGATATATGTTTCTGAAAACCTAGTTAACCAAGACAAGCTGTCGAATATGTCAGTTGAGTTATATAAAGTATTATTTTGCTGATCAGCTCTGTAATTTAGTTAACTTAATGTTAATTTAATTAAGAATTTTATCTGTATTGTAGATAAAATTCTTAATTGCAACACACTTGACAGTATGTCAAGTACTATTTTGAAGAATTACAAGATTTTTCAATCAATTGCTTTATTTTCAGATCTGATGGTTCTGAAACTCCGCCTCTCGCTCTGAAACTAGACAATAAAATTGACGCCAAAGATAGTAAAAAAGAAAAGTTAGATAAAGCCACCAGCGAGGATAAGGGGTCCGGTGTCACCTCTGTTGACATCATGGCGCAGCAACTTAAGTTTGTGGCCTGCCTCAAGATTCTTATGGAAGAACTCTCCACCCTTGCAACCGGATTCGAAGTTGATGGTGAGAAAAATAATAAGAACAGTGTTACTTTTTCAAGTGGTATGACTTTTGAAACACCTTACATAGCTGAGAATAGCATTTTCATTTCTTATTCATCTCAAGTTCTCTAAATGGCCAGATAACATTTGTAAAAATATTTTCAGGTGGCCATCTCCGTTATCAGCTGTACATCTGGTTAGAACGGGAAGTGGAAGCTCTGCGCCAGCTGTGCGGTTACTCGGCTGGAACGGGCAGCTCTGTAAACCCGGAGCCGTCGGGACGGCTGAACATGCCAGACATAGTGGAGCAGCTACTGCAACAGGCCCGCCAGGAGCCCACAGAGCGCCCTACTCTGCACCAGGTGCTGCTGCAAGAGAAAATGGACTTTGAGGCTAAGGTGCAGCGGGCGGTGCGGCGAAAGCGATGGCTCAAGGGTACTTATCAAATCTTATTTGAAAACTTTAAATATTAAGATATCCGAGTCTTAATCTACAGTACTTTTAAATTTGTGTTTTCGTACATTCTGGGAACCATAACAATAAATTTACAATCACTCATTTCTTAAAGAATATATATGAATGCATTTATTGTCAATCGCAGCAAACGAGACCCTTCTTCGCACACTGCTGTCTTACTGCAGCCTACAGGGAGCAGGCGGAGGCGGCCTGGCCTCTGTGCGCATGGAGCTGGTGCTGCTTCTGCAGGAACTCCAGCAGGACAAGGGCCATCAGCAGCTGCTCAGTCCGCTGCCCTTCCCCACCACGCTGCCACTGTTGTCCGCCTCCGTGGCCTGCTCCAAGACTGTGGTGGCTGACCCTGTCAGGCACTTACAGGTTAAGCTCTATTGATTTTATTGAACCTGCCTCATTCGGAAATAATAGTTTAAAACTGAAAAGCTTAATTTATCATGATCCTCATTATTACCCAGGAAGTTTGATACTTGATTACATATTGAAAGTAATATTTTGATCCTACGATAAATATAGCGAATCTTTTGGGCTCTATTCAACCAAAGAAAACCCAAATTGGCAGTAGATCTCCAAAATATATAAAATTAAGAAGCTGTTATCAACTTTGAGGGAGTAGATACCTTCGAAATGTAGCCGCACAGAGAAATCGAGGCCTTCTGTAATGAACATATTTTTATTGATTTAACCAGATTTTTTTAACTTGTATTTTCGAAATGAATATATCATTTTCGTTTCAGGCTCAAGCACATGACATGCTGCAGACGATGATCTGTCTGCCACTCCCCATGCGGAACTCTAATAATCTGGGCATCATCTTCATACTTCGAGACCTGGCCGTCGCCCTCTCGGCTTGCATATACCAAAGTCTGTGCGATTCGGACACCTTTAGTGTGAAGCACTCTCACCCACACCACGATTCGTACGTACTCTTAATAATAAAATTTAATATCTCTTCAATAATGTCGTATCTATAATCTCGGTTGGTAAATCTATTATCGGTTATTTCAGAGGTGGCATGGAGTCTTTGGCGCGCCTCGGTGGCCTTTCAACCCACGGGTCGCACCTAATGGGCGGCCGCCACCGGCGATACTCCTCGACCGAGGAAGCCATGCCGGTCACTACCCTGCCCAATAAATGGCCAGGTAAGAAGTTTCAAATTATCACTCATTAATACATTGCTGACAACACAGGTAAATATTATATATGCTTCTTGTACACTTTTGGCAGAAAAAATATATAAAGTATAAATAAAGCTTTATATATGCAGGTACAAAAAACAATACATTATTTCAAGTAAGATCCTCATTTTTTTAATTTTATTATTAGCCATGTTTATTAAAATTAAACTATTAATTATTAATTAGGAGTTAAAATCAAATTTGAAGGACTATCTATCTTCTACTATAATAATAGCCATTGTGTGTTTGTATGTTTGTTTGTATGTGTGTATGTTTCGTTTTTCCGTTCTGTATAGAATATCTTAAAAGATACAACGCTGATTTTTTGCACATAAGTTAAGTAAATTTTTCCGCAGCTATGTGCCGAATTTCAAGACGATAGGATAATATTTTCATTCATAAACTTTAAAATATGCTTTAGCGAATTTCAAAATACGTCATTTTATGACGGGCTACATTGCTAGTTTTATTATAATACCTTTCACCAATATTACTATTATTTATTATTGCTATAGAGGTAACTTAGACATTCATAGAAGAATAATTTATTTTCATATCACCCATATTTAAACACTCTTGGTTCACTGTGATTGCATTCACAGTATAAATAAATTATGTTTCAGGAGTGACTAACCTTCGAGCCCTGGTGGCTAGAGAAGGAGACGATGACACCCCACGCCTGGGCGTTCTTCTATGTGAGGCATTCGTGGCCTGCTTCCTCGCCCTGCTGGTGTATGCCCTGCGTGTGTGCGATGCGCATCTGCTCTACCGCCTCAGTGCGCGCCGCCTCACACCTGAATCCTGGGCTGCGCTCTACGGAGGCGGCGTTAAGAGGCTACTGAGGACTGCTTCTATCAATGTATGTTATATATATCAAAATTTCAACAATATAACTGATAAATCCTAATCATAATTAGAACACTTTCGCCATATTCATCAAATATTAAATCTAGTTCATCGAAAATCACCCCATAAGCAAAATAGTGCTGTAATTCAACATATTTGTTGTATTTGGATTTCAGAGCAGCAGTGGGCTTTCCCTGGAGCGCCAGGAGGGTGGCAGCATGTGGACTTCCCTGCGCAACCAGCGTGCGCGCCTCAACATGCGGCTACTGGGGGCACCCACCCCTGTCCAGGCCAAGCCCATCAAGGAGGGCCGACCCACCTACCGAGAGCACTTTGTGCCACCCCTCATGAGCATGGTCTCTTACCTGCTCGTCAAGGTAATTTAACTAGTCTTTAATACTATATCAGTGAAAACTCAGTTAATCTGACTCTTTTAAATACCCTACTCCAGTGGTCCCCAACCTTATGCCTGCGGGCACCATGGCACCCACCGACCGTTTTACGTGTGCCTGCCGCTGAAAGTGAGGAGAAAGCTATGTGAAAGTGTCTCTGATATTTTTGCAGTAGTAAAAGTGAGGAGAAAGCTATGTGAAAGTCTATTTGATATTTTTGCAGTAGTAAAAGTGAGGAGAAAGCTATGTGAAAGTGTCTCTGATATTTTTGAGTTGATAAAAGTGAGGTGAAAGCATATGTGAAAGTCTATTTGATATTTTTGCAGTAGTAAAAGTGAGGAGAAAGCTATGTGAATGTCTATTTGATATTCATCAAAATCAAAGTACAGATCTCGACTTACAGATGAACATATTGATGGTTGCTTACGAGCAGGAATACCATTGTACTCTCTAAATTACGAAGCAATGGTCAATGAAATGCAATTCCAACGATCGCATTGACTTTTTTAATTAATTTTGGTAATAGGGTCGAATTTGGGCAATTCTGTGGTCAATTTTTTTAAAAGTCAGCCAACAAAAACAATTAAATATTGTTGGTTCATTAAAATCTTAATAAACTTAGTCTGGACCCTAACTGATATTTTTCATATTCTATCCTGTTTTCAAGTTTTAGCTATAGATGTACATTTTAAAGTTGCTATTAAAAATTATTATTCATTGCATTTTTGCTCCAATTCGACCCAATTATCTAAATTTTTATGTTATTTTTATGTTATTATTTTAGGAATTAAATATTTTTTGTGCATTTGATGTATTATTGACTATGTCCAATTATAATTCTACCTTGAAAAAGTAATGTTGCCCGCTGCCCGACTGGCATTCTAGAATGTACTCTTGGATGCAAAAAGGTTGGGGACTCTTGCCCTACTCTATATGATTGTCTATTGTGTTGTCTAACAAACAATTCAAAGCGTTAATGTCCAAACTCTTTTTTCCCTGAAAACTGCTAGAGTGTGCGGCCATCTTATCGGTGGAAAGATACTGTCTGCATTTAGTTTCTCCCAATACATGCTGCACCGAAATTCCAACATAGGGCATTGTGGTTAGTAGCCACTGTGCTCACCATTAGGCAACAAAGCAATGATGTCACTAATTAAATCGGTGTATAAATAAAATAGTTCAGTCAACTATGCATTAGGCATTCATTAAAAAAAAATTATTATAACCCTCTGCTTGTATTTCCACAGAAAATGAATGTTAGTCCTTAAGACCTTGTATTAGACCTATTTAAGTATGTATTAATTTTTGTATTGATCATTGCAGCCTACCACTCAAATAGACCCCGATGCGGATGAATATGATTCCGCTGAATCAGTAGCATCTGATGCAGATAACTCTGATGAGGAAGAAGATGATGAGGAAGTATTTGGTGATCCTTTGGCAAATAATTCTGCGTAAGTACAGCAATTTTGCAAGAGTATTTTCGAGAAAAATATTACTTTTAACACGAAATCTACTTAATGAATTAAAAAATATATATTGTTTGACTAAAATTTATTTTACAAATGTTTGGGTAATTTCATAACACCCTAAATTCTTGTTGTCAGATCTCAGCCGTACAGCTCTACAGACAGATCGAGGATGAAGGACAACACGGAGCACAGCGACCCTGGGTCCTACTCCTGGAACGTCATGCGACTCGCCGTGCTCAAGATAGCCCAAGGACAACTGCAGGAATTCCTGAGCATCGCTGGAATTGAGATGCAAGGTAGCTAGCCTACTACCCTTTCTGACATTTGCAGTGTGCCTTTTTGTGGTGATATTTATAAATTTGTACGAATGTGGTTGTTCAGAACTGGCTGTGAGCAGCCCCCTGGTGCATGGAGCCCTACGCTGCTTGTCCCAGTGGCAGACTCAACTGGCGGAGCAGTTGGCCTCTCGAGAGGCCCCCATCCGCTACATCCCCGCCTGCTTCCCTGCTGAGCAGACCTCGGGACCTCCTCTCAACAAATATAGGTATCATAATCACAAAAAGTTACCATTTTCAATGTAAATTAATCCATTTTTTGATAAATCCAAAACTCTCAGTTTAATTACATGATTTTTTTTTTATATTTCCAGTATCAGTTACTATTATGTAGATAGAAAAATGTTACTTATAAATTTCTCAATTGTTTCAGATGTCTTCTAGAAAAACAAAATACGCCTTTCAATTCCAATCTTAACAGCTCAGCTCCAGCAAGAAGATTGTGGAATTTCCTCGTTCACCAAGAACCGGTTCAGGTAAATTGGATCACTAATAATCCATCAGAACAATCTTCGAGTATCACGGTTGATGTATCCGTATTGTTTTAGAGTTTTGTGGAGCTATAAAATAAATTCTTTATAAAGCTAGGTTATGAATTTGTTTTCTTAATTATATAAATGATGTATTAAAAAAGTGTTTAAATCAGGCGGTCCAAGCATGTTAAACATCACGAAGCACATATTTCTACAGATTTAATATTAAGTTTGTTTGATTTTTTATTTAAATTTAATTATGTTTTTAAAAAAAAACATAGACTACAGTTTTTTAAGGTAGCAAAAGATGCAAAAGAAAATTTAATAAAAATATTACACTTTCAAGCCATAAAATAGCTTAACAATGAAACTGAAATCCAATAATAAAAATGAAAATTTATCTTTTAAATCAGGATATATTCATCCGTGCGGTATTTGCCAAGCACCGTCCCTCAGGCATGACCAGCACCGATGACAGCCGAGACCAGTACAATGAAGGCACCGTCTCAGAGTCCAACCTCACCTCCATCCACCACCACGGCGGTGCCCATGACTCCACTGGCGGAGAACTTCTGCAGCCCGTCAGGATCATACACAAGGAGCAAGACTCCATACTAGCCTTCTGCCTGAACCAGGTACATCTTTCTCTATAGATACATGTATCATTTCTACGTGTACTTTACATTTATAGCAGTAATATGTCTAGGATTTCAGAGAGTTATATTAAATACCACTAGAACGCATATCAACTATTATAGTATTGATTATTTTCTTTATTGGGAATTCAGTTTGGTATTTATGATAATTGACTTGCGGCAGGTGGGCGGAGGTTTCCTAGCAGTGTCCAGTCCGCGGGAGGTCCAGGAGATGGACATCTCGCTGTTGCTGCGGGGCGCAGCCTGTTGGGCCTCGGACGAATGTGAAGTGGACCTGCTGGCCCTTAACAAAGACCCCGCCGATCTCCCTGACTCTGGTTTTCTGCTCATTCAGCACCACAATGACAAGTGAGTTTCACCACATTCTTCCACTAGCACTCAGTGTTTTGATAAATTTTACATTAAAGCATTGAATCTTACTCTTAAAAAAATAATAACAGACTATATTCATCTGCTCTACCCAGCTAGATCTGAAAATGAAATCTTCAAAATTCTTTCAAGGATTAAAGTGACCCCTCAATAAATCCAAATCTTCAAGGAGGTGCTTTGCAGGCTTGCTTGCTGCATAGCAAAGGACCGCAAAGCTCTTTTTACTTCTAGATTTTCTATGGACTTTTTACTTTGTAAGAACCTTACTTAAACAAATAGATAATGATGTCCAAGCGGAGTGATAAACTCAATTATGAACGATAATTATTTCCATCATATAATATGTATGTTTATTTTAAAATATAATTATTATAAATGTGTTTCAGAAATTCTTCTGGCAACCCCGGCGGCATGTCTCCCCCACAACCTTCCACCCCGCAGCCCCCTACGGGTCTGGCGGGCCAGACTGGCCGGGGCGCAAGTGTGGTAAGTGCCCTCTTCATGCCAGCACTTCTTACCCCTAGTACTCCAGAATATGCCATCACTGGTCACCTGTTCTTGCTCTCACTCAACCTATTTTCAATACTGCAAAAAAGTCCAATCTGATAAATAGCTTCACCGTAACTTTGTTTGAAATGAAAATCTTCTATATTTTAGTGTGAATTTCCCAGTTTTTTCTATAGCACTAATAAGTTGACATAAATAAGTAATATCTCTGAACTGATTAAGACTATTAGTTTTTCTTGTAAATAAGCTAAAATGAATTATCCCCCTACACTCTCGATGGAAGAATCCAAGAACTCTGATTGCATCCAAACAGGTACACTGATTGGGTGGTACTTATCTTAAAGAAACCAACAAACATATTACAAGAATTATAAAAGATTCTGTTCATGCTTTAGAATAAATTTATTTTGAGTACATATATATATATATATTTTAACGGTAATCCAACTGATGTTATTGTTTATTGTTACCTGCTATTTATTTATGAAAATCAACATTCACACTACTCAATTTACCAGACAAGTGTCTTATAATTTGCGAAATATTACTCTAATATTAATAAGTTAAATATTATATTACTAAAATAATCTAAATTTTGTTAATTTTAAAAGTAAATAAATACATAGTTTTTTTTAATGTTAGTTGGTTGCTTTTTTATAAAATCTGCCGAATTGTTATTATAAGCAGTTATATTTACAGTATCTCAATTAATTTTAAGTAATATATATGTATTATTTATACAAAAGTAATTTATGTATTATGGAATTAATACGGCATATATAATTTAGATACGATGCTAGTTTGCATGCCTGTATTCTAATACACTAACGCACTGACAGATGATGATGTCCAGCCGATCCTGGAACCGCGCAAGCCGAGGATAGCTCGCTGAACTAAAGCCATGAGTTTGCATTTTATTCCAGTTGATGGAGTCGGGTGCGCGAGACAATATCGGGAGTCAGTTGGCGCTCACTGCCACTCCGAGAATCGTATGTGCACAATCCATCTCGCCTCCTGCTCCTCCGCTACTGTGAATTGTCTGATTACTTAAGTTTGCAGCCTGTCTGTCTGTCGCCTTTTCCGACTGAATGGCAAAGTGCGAGTTCTGTCTCTTCTGTTTTTTTTTTTTGTATTTGTTTATCACTATTGACAACGCTTTGGAACCAAACTTCAAGTTTTTTTTATTGGTTATTTTGTACTCATTTGAAATGGAAACACTTTTATCGAAAATTGGATGGGAAACTACCGCATTTAAATATTAGACATGTTCAATAAAGCTTCTTTTCTTTTTAAGCATTGTGATATTTGCCTTACCAAGAATACTACAATTCTTGAAAAAATATGTATTTCATGGCTGGAAAAGTGGAGTTTAGACCCACCCGCTAAATATTCTTTGATTAATTTTTAGGTCTAGACCAAATTTTATTATGGTCTTTTGATTGAGAGTTTATTCTGATGTTATGATTAGTATGATTGCTTTTATTTACAATATTCAGGAACAGGCTAACTATTTTATTCATGTGTCAAAAGGACTTAAATTTAAAAATGAAGTTAAATGAACTTAAGTATAGAAATGGTATGATATCCTCGATTTGTCGATAAAAGTCTCACATATCGATTGAGGGAACGATGGGCTGGGGCACAAGTGATTGGCCTGTGTTGAGCGTTGTGTGTTTGTGTTCTCTCCATGCTTGCGTGTGGCGCCCGTAGCAGATGAAGGGTCTCCAGTTCCCGGGCTGTCACGACCCCAAGTACTGCCGCCTCATCATTCACCGCTCCAAGCTCCTCATGAGACTGGTCAGTCAACCTCTAGACGAGTCCCTCCTTACCCCTCGTGGTTCACTCTATTTTCCTAGTCAGTGTTTTTTTTCCGTTGTTTCTTTTCAGCTAGTCCTGACTTTATTTTGTTTCTTATTTTACTTAGTACACAGGTAATCGAGATGATCTTTTTGATTTTGAATTTTCAATACCCCATTATCAATAGCTCATTTCACGAGATTATCGCGACTGTGGTCCATATTTTCTTCACCCATTTTTATTTTTATTTTTGTATCTAGTGTACTGGTTATGGAAATCGATTAATTTATGTTTTTCATTCTTTATAGTTTCTGCAGCTCCTGAAGTCCTTCTTTTGTATTTAAATTTCAATGTTTTTTTGTAATTTTTTCTATGTCATGTGCACATAAAGATTTACTCTGAAGTCTCCAAAAGATCAATTATACAAACGTAAATTATATATTATTTTCATGAAACCCTTGAAGCTTCAGTGTAAGATTATTTGAACATTTTATGCTTTTGTGAACATAAACTCCGCTTATTATGTATTTTAAATTAAAGCTTTTATCAATTACTATTTTTATATCCATCAAATATTTTATTTATTAAAATATCTATTGATTATTTGCTGTATTTTCCGGTGCTAGTTTTATGCAACCGATTATGAATTTAAATAATTATCTATGCTTGTCAAAACTATAACACACTAACTGAGCTTTCTATTTGAATATATTTATCAGTTTTAATATCTTCTCAGTGTTCAGTGTTCAGCAATGCAAGAATTACAATAATTATAATATCGGTACTTCGTCTTTCTTTCAGGTTCTCAAACACAAAGTTGACAATATTAAAAGAATGAGCGCGCATCCGCTACTACCTCTCTGTAAGTTTTACACCATTTTACTTGTTAGTTTAAAGTTCAAAACAAATATGGCATTTGATTTAATAGAAAATAAAGTTATCTATAAATCTGAGTAACATATAGAAATATTTTTTTATTTGTTGTTTGTTAGTTGATATAAGTCAAAATTAATATACGATTCAAAGTTTCGTAAGTTTTCTGACTTTTACGCAGGGATCCTTGTGTAGTATAAATGTAATATTTTTTTATATTAGATGCAATCTAATGTAATATCAATTTTCTAGAACTTAAATTAAATTACTCTTGATATTATTTAACCGCATGGGAATCGTTAATGTGCAGATCTGACGGGAGGGCAAGACGGAGCGGTGCAGATGTGGGAATGGGGTCACCCCGCGGCGGTGTGCTCGCCGCGGCCCCCTGGCACTTACGCCAAAGTCACGCGCGTCCGCTTCTCACAGCACGGCAACAAGTTTGGCGTAGCCGACGGCGATGGCAACCTTTCGCTTTGGCAGGTCGGCCTCGCCTCCAATGCCAGCCGACCCTTCTTTGTAAGTTAGCTGACTGTCATTTTTTTTAATCATTTTTTTGTATTTTGAAGGCCGCTTACGAGAGACGTTCAGAGTCGGATCCCCCGAATGAGAAGTCCAAAGTGCCCCATTCGACGAGAGACGAGACCCTCAAGTGGAGCCCTGTCCATCTACAACTGTCATTTGTAACTCATCTACAATACTTATCTAGTCAAGAGGATTTGCAAGTTTTTAAATGTTATAGCCTAGTGGTCACCGTGTCTTCGTACTAGTCTATGTTATACACTTATATATTATATTTGACATCTTGATATGACGTGTTTGCACTTGATATTCTAGAGTTTAATTATAATTGCAGTATTCTAAAAACATCCCATGGTTTTTAGGTTATATTTTTTAGAGGTGGATTCATTGATACAGTAACTGAATGGATAAATTTGTTAACACACAAATACATTGCACTTTTAATGAATCCACCTTGTCTGAACATAGCCATAGATGAATTCCTATTACTTATTTAAGAGATTCTTTCATGTATTATTTTCCCTTGCAGACTCACCAGTGTCATAATAAGGGAATTAGTGATTTTGTCTTCCTGGGTTCTTGCAGCTTGGTTGCCACAGGTATGTTCACATCACAATATTCAACATTTTATAAAAATACACACCATATCAAAGCTTTTTTTTTTATTTAAAAAAAGGTGTTGAAAGTATTTACAGAAGCCAAGCCAAGTATTTACAGAAGATACTTGGCCAAAGAAAGCACTGTAGCTCTTCAAGAGTTTCTTGAAATTCATGAGAAACCTTCTAAAATTTTGTTCATTACCAAAGAATTTTTCGTAATACATAGTCACTAAGACAAATCTGGAGTGATTTTATAGAAGCCTTTGCAGTTCTCTAAAATTCTTCCCTTTATTTTATTTTCAGCTGGACACAGTTCTGAAAGCAAGAATGTAGCCATTTGGGATTCACTGATGCCACAAAAGAAATCTCTCGTTGTCGGTGAGTTTAAAAATATATTCTTCCATTGTTTTTAAATTAGATAAAAAAAAATTTGAAGGTATCCTTAAATGATATTAATGGTTGCAGCTTTTACCTGCCACGACACGGGAGCCAACTGCATCGGTTACGCTGCGCAGCACGGGCTCATAGTCTCTGGAGGTCGCAAAGGCGACGTATGCGTTCTAGATGCACGTCAGCGCGCCCTGCGCCACCGCTTCACAGCTCACGATTCTCCCGTCAAGTGCTTGGCACTTGGTCCTAATGAGGATATCTTTGCGACCGGCGCTGCTGACGGGGACATCAAGGTTAGATACTGATCGATTAAGAAAGATGTGGAGATTAAGAGCTAAGATGCGATTGCAACCCTTGGCCCTGGCTTACCCAATAGTGAAACTCGTGGATTTCATTACTCAGAGCATCTTTAAAGGATCGTTTTAACTGTACTGACAACTAGACCCCAAGGCAGCTTTTTGGTTTTCTGTAATTGGGTTGTTTATTTTGCAGGTGTGGGGCCTGAACGCGCATGGTCTAGTACACTGCTTCCCGGGCGAGCATGCGCGCAGTTCCTTCTTCAAGCACATTGGCCAGGGTGTCACTCAGTTGCTGATAGATTCACAAGCACGCCTTTTCTCCTGCGGTGCTGACGGCACCATGAAGGTGCGCCAGCTGCCCGACCGCCCTCCTTCGCACCACTTCTAGGTAAGTTTAATTAATGGAAACCTGTCAAATTTCATCTTGCAGAACCCAAATAATATTAGTGTAATATATTAGTGCAAATGTCATGGAATAGATTGTTCGATTCATATGATGAACTGTATATCAATACAATCTGCATATCTTTATTATTGAAATACACTTTATTGTATTAATTCAATCACTGTAAATTCGGTAATCAGGAGGACTAAAACGCCAGCCAACGATAGCCAGGATATGTGGGTATGAATCCTGAGGGCTCTGAAAATAAGGCTGTGGGATTTTTTTCTTCAGTATTGTGCCGACACTGCTAAAGTTCCTATTTTATCTGGAAAACAGGAAACCTAATTTTTAACAATTAACTGACTTTTACGAGGTGCTATTTTGATTGATTTGTTCATTCATAATTTCTTTTACTTTAATCCTAAACCATTGAAATCTTATGGATTCTTATTTATTTCCTATGTAAGTAATTTCTCTGTTCGACCATCGCAGTGGACTGCTCACTACAGAGAGTCACTGCTGCTGCCAGCTGATTTTGACAGATGCAGGCGTGAATCAGGTCATCATAGATTTGATTTCTAACCTACTGATGTTTTTATTTCCAGATTGTCCCTCCCCATATGACCCCCTCCCTCGTGGCCTTCACCATCGTGACCACTACCCCCGTGCCCGCAGTGTGTGTTGAAGCAATAATCACCTCTACACTAACAGTATATGCTTTGTAGGTCATTTTAACGACACATAGAATATTATTTTATCGAAGACAGATTATTTTGTTAAACTTCAAATATTTTTCTAGAAATATTAAGCAGTGTATGTCTGTTATCCATAATGAGTAAGAAGCTTTTCTTGTATAATTATGCATATATAATAAAACGTATGATATTATCTAAAATGTATTACAGAGATTAACATGAATCACAATGAAACTCACGCTTCACAACCTTAACTTATTAATATAAGAATATATCTTATAACCCGTTGCACATGTTAACTTTCAGTATATGCAGAATTATTGAAAATTCAAACCTAAATAACTTTCAAAATTGTTTGTTGTGTGTATTCATCTTCATACATTTTCTTTTTTGTGTCCATGTATACGTGTTTTTCTCTTGAAACTGAATATTTTCAAGACACCATAATAAATAAAAGTCTCCGAAATTCGGTTACCGCGTCAAAAATAATAGACAGTCTCTATTAGACTTTAGTGTTCCGGAGTTGCCGCAACTCAAAGAATCGTTGGCCGTCTGTAGACTGCAGGTTTTTCTACTTCATGTGTATAAGCTGTATACATAATATGTGTCGTTCTCAATCAGTTCAGATTGGTTGAACATGATTATATTGATATTGACAATAATTTATTTATCTTCTGTTCTCGATGTATGTGTAACTACTCGCTTATTGAAATTCCTAGAATTCTATTACTAATCAATTTTATACCAAATCTTGTGATGACAGTTTTCAATGTTTTTTATTTTAGAACAGCAACTGGTGCTTCGGGCGCGCTCCCTCGCGATCCGCTCATACTGTGCAAATCTACTTTGAATTTAAAAAGATAGTTTAGAAAATTTACTATAATTTAGTTTATTTTGTATTTTAATTTAATTTCTTGTGATTAATTAGTTTTAATTGATTTGAAGATTTTAATATAATTGTTGGGATTAGCGTTAATTTCCGGTTTAGAAAAGTTTGCATCCTCACGGAATGTAATAATTTTAAGGTCACTTTGTATATTCACACCAGTTGATGGTTAAAAACACTTAACAATGGAGGTTTAACCGTATCATTGTTTACTGATAATTAAATTTATAATTTAAATTTTAAGCATACTTGAATTATCAAACTGATCTGCGATTAGAATTCGAAACGTCCATTCTGGCTGTAGAAGTGATCTTTCTCTTGGTGATTCCTCTGCTTCCGCAGGCTCGGCTGTCTGGCAATGTCCATCAGCTGTCGCAAGATCGCCTTTTTGTATCATTTTTACTTTATATAATCCCATGGCCATACCTCTCTTGGCTTTACTTCTCAAAAAGGCACTGCTCGTCTATGAAAGTTAATTATCAATTGTAAAGAACACTGCGGAGCTACTTAGAGACAATTTTACTGAACTCTATTTTCCTATTTGTTAACGTTTCGATTTGATTCTGAAAACGTTTCAATATTATCGTAAAATACGTATACCAAATCGTACACTTTGAATTATTGATGTAACGTATCACCTTGTATTTATTGTTAAGAGGCTATAAAGGCGCCGGTCAGTTTGTCCGATGTCAAGTTTATTTGAAATTTGGCATTAGAATAAAGAAGGCAGGTCGGCACCGTGTTCTGTATATATAAAACTTTTTATGAAATGCCTTTCTGATATATCCTATGAACGGTTCTCAATATTGTCGCTCTTTATTGCTGTTGTTTGTCTGGTTACGTATTAGTAAGTAATCCTAACTTTAGTATGCGCAGTGCGGGATGAGGATCATTATTACATATGAAGTGTTATGTATTCATTACAATGTAGGATATAAATAATCAACAATAATTAAAAAATGCCTTGTGAATGAGTATATGGAAACGGTCCGAGAACGCTTGGAATCGGCAGAGAGGTGTTCCACATCGGATGTGTCGTTTAGATGAACTTTGTATATTGATATCATACGAGATATTTAGAAAGGCTGTTCTTTATATGTAAAGCTTTGGAGTCATTCCTTCCCTGTGTATTTGTACTTTTGTGTTGGTTCCCCGGAGCGTTGTAGGAAGGGACATGATGTCCCAGCCTGCGAGCCTCGCCGCGCCCGGCCGGCCCTCGGTGCGGCCAAACTCCCCTCCGCGAGTTGCAGCTTTTGTCCACTCGTTATAGTCGTTCTTAAATCTCATTTGTTGAGGGAAAAATTGTCATATTACGCCATATTTAGTCTAAACAAATAACCGAGCATGATACGCTATCGATATTGTTTATTGTATTATCATTAGTATTAAATAATAAATATTTTACTTTCCTGATTTATTTTATGAATATTGTTATTTTATTTTTTATGATAAATTAATTATTGCAAGTGATTGTTATCTAAATGATCCCTAATTTATTGTATTTTTGAGCTTATCAAAGGTTTACATATTGTTTTTATAGAATTAATAGTTCATAATAGGAGGAGTACTCGCGAACAGTAGACATGGTTTTCGAGCATCACGATTATTTAAAAATTTAGCACAAATAAAATTCTTAGATATTTTGTATTAAGTTTTGGATTCTCGAGTTACATTACGTAACTCGAATGGTAGGTCAATGAAATTGCAATATATTTACTGACTCTCAAAACAACGGCAACAAAACTACAGTTTTGGAACGCAATTTTTGTGTTATGTTTCATAAAATCAATCAACCTGTTCAATGCATATATTTAATAGTTAGCGTTTGTTGAAGCGCAGTACGTGTAAGGCTCTCGGTGACCCTCCGGCAGTATTGAAAGCCTGCATGTTCACGCGTCGCCAGTATTTCTGTTCTCTGTGAGATATCGTCGGCCTTGCGATCATCTGTCTGAATGATTGCGAAGGCGAACTCTTCTTGTGCTTAATTGTGGATTAACTCTTTTCTCACTCATTTGCTCATCATATAGTAAATAACTTATTGATAACTCTTTGGTGTTAAATTAAAGTTCACTGTAGGTACTAGAATAAATCTCTATCTATTTCTGTAAAAGTTTACATAGATATAATACGGGAGGCAAGTTATTCAGGGCCCTTTCCCCTGGCACTTATCATGTACGCGTGTTATTCAAGCCCCCGAGGGAATATTGTATTTCTGTTCTTCCGCGCACGTCACTATCTTTAGTATTATTCCGGAAGGTTGAATATTTGCCGACTTGTGTATACTTCGAGATGAAATATTTTACGTAGACATTTTTACAGCACGTCCTAAATGCTAAATTATTTTAAAGGCCTGTTAAAGCTGCTGATAATTTTTATTTGGAATGTTGATAAAAAAATGTTAAAAGTGGTTTCTTTGCAAGTCGCCTATGACTGTAATATTTATATTTCAATCTTATGAATTGCATAACCTCAAGGATAATTATGTAAAAAAAAATGTATCAAAAATTGAATATTTAAAACTATGTCATTGTTGCTGATACTTATTACCAAAAAATTTAAAATTGAAAATATGTTTCAATAAAGAAATGTAATAATCGTTACACCGATGTTTTATTTTTAGCAAAATATTCTAATCGTGCTTTATGCATAGGTTATGTCCTGCGGGTGTTTTGATTTCACGGTGAAGAAAGTATGTAGACAGGGGGGTATTATCAGAAGTATGCAATGCCACGGCGGGAGAACAAGGCATTGTGAGAAACACATAGACGAGGGGACTCGCAAAGAGTACTTCTGATTAAATAATAGTGATTCAATTCGTGGACAGTACAGTAATATCCCGCTTTACGCGACCCCGTTATGCGCGGTTTCACTATAATGCGAATTTCAAATTTCACGTTAAAATGCCTCGCCTTACGCGAATTTCTTATTGAATGTGTATGAACATAATGTAGTCATTGACTTTTCTTAACAATTAAAAACAGCGTTGGGTGTTATGAACATATTTTACAAGAACGTAAAAGAAACGCTACCCAAAACACAATAGATGTATTTTTCAGTAAAAATAACATGTAATACTGAATTCAAATGATTCGTATTTTTTTGTACTATTGTATGTTTAATCGTAAACCCTGATGTACGCGAATTTCACTTAACGCGATTTTTTCCGGAACGTATCCCTCGCGTAAAGCGGGGTATATATTACTGTATAAAGACACGATATTCACATTTTTAGTTACTAGTATGGTACCAAGAAAACCTCACAGTAAAATTGGAGTACGGGAAAATATATCTTTATATAAAGAAAATATTGTGTAAAATATGTACATATTTACAATTTTGTACTTTTCAGGTGATTTCATTATTGATGATACAATATTAAATATCTTTACTTTTCATTGTACAATCAGGAAACACAACAAGTGATGTGCAAATTTACAAGTTTTTTGTGAGGTCCGCAAGAGCTAGCCCCCCACTCGGCGCGGCCTCCCTGGGGAGTTCCCGGTGCCCGGCCGGAGAGGCTCCGCATTCCACGTGGCGCGCGCCGATAAGCTATCGCGGCGCACATGGGCCCCGCGCCGTACCAGCCTGTCATCGTCTCCGGAGGAACCCGACACCCGTAATGGAGCCGCAGCGGATACCGGCGGGCCCCGGGGACCACGCGACGCGCGCAGGAAGCGCAGACCCCCTGACCCCCCCCCACTCCCCCCCATGCAACCCTTTTTACTTTTGGATATCCGCAATGATCTATTTATTCATTTCTGTACCAAATGAATCCGAATACCTATTTAGAGATAACAACGAAAACATGGGAATGATATACCTACATCAGGTAATAAATATGCATTCAGCAACTTAGGTTTAGTATGTTAGGGACCTTGCATGTGTGAACAAGGTAGGATAGAGAAACAAATGGATGGATGCTTCTATGGTAACTAGGATGAGTAGAACAAAAAAAACTATTTAATTTTGTATGCTGCTCTTTTCAAGAATGGAAATTTGTTTATGTCAACTATATTCCAGAAGTCCTCATCTGATACATTGGATTTATGAATTATTATTTTGAAAAATTTTAACAATATAATTATTTTCGTTTATATTTCGCTGTTTATTTATCGTAATATCAGAGACACTTTCACCTCACATGTACTACCGCAAAAATATCAGATTTATATTTATTCAGCAACTTTTCCATCAAGTACCTGAACAATATCGTAAACGCATTACTAGAAGGCGTTATTACAGAGACAAAGACAAACCAAATTACACCCATAAGATGCTATTTCAACAGGTTTTCATATGATTTTCTGAAAATAATTATTATTTTGAAAATTATAACGACATAATTATTTTTGGTTATATTTATCTGTTTAGTTACTAAATATAATTTTTTTAATAACATTTTATCGTAAACTTAAATAATTTTTTTATCGTGGTCGCACAGCGGCACACGTAAAACGGGCGGCGGGCGCCATGGTGCCCGCGGGCATAGGGTTGGGGACCACTGCGCCTAGATCATCCGTATTGCTAGCGAAGTGCAATAGGAATCTCAGGAGCCTTTTTTAAGTCTGCAAAGCCTGATTACTTCAGCGCGAGATCTGAAAGACTGATTAAACTGAACCGTGTCAAAATAATATATATTATATTTCTCGAAAAAGAGTGGGACACGAGACACGAACGAATGATATTATATACGTGCCAGCGCCCTTCCATCTTCCAGAACACCATCAAAACGCCGAAATGGGATCTGCTACCACACCCGCCGTATTCAACAGACCTGGCTCTTCCGATAATCACTGTTCCGGTCGATGGCCCACGGCTTGGCTGGGCTACACTTGGCCAATTTCTAAAAGTGGAAAATCGGTTGAACGAATGGTTTCGGTCCAAAGACGCGTCAAGACGTGCCAGAGAGATGGCAAAAAATGTGTAGCCAGCGAGGGACGATACTTTGAATAAACCATTTTTTGTATTCTCTTGAAATTACAATAAACCTAAATACAGTTAAACCTCGATATAACGGACCAATTGGAGGGAGGGGATGTCCGTTAAAGCCGAACGTCCGTTATATAAAAATAGGTTTAAAATAAATCAAAAAACTTTTTTTTGATAATATGTGTCTTCTTCAGATATAAGAAAGAAATACAAAACAAACAAAATTGTATTAAATTGTCTTCGGACACTCGTCGTGAAGTGAAGTGAAGTTAAAGCTTATATATATGTCTGCATCTTGGCCATCAAATGAATTCTTCCAACCATTTTTTAATGATTGCTCTTTCACCTCTTTCCATGATGCAGCAAAATTAAAAATTGTAACACTTTTTTTTTAAAGTTAATTTTTTTTATATTTGATCGGATTTTTTGTCCGTTATATCGAGATTTTACTATACTTAGTTGCGCACCTAGGATATATATACGAGTCATAAGCGCCACACTGCGCACAAAGCTAGTGGTATTGTGCCGCGGAGTCTGGTCAAAGTCCGCGGGCTCGGTGTGACTCCGTGCCAGGCCCGCGACTCCGTGCCTCCGGGCGCGCGGTACGGCCTCCCCGGGGACCGCCGCGGCTGCTGTCCAGGGCTGCCCAGGCCTGCTGCCCAGGGCTGCTGTCCAGGGTTGCCCAGGGCTGCTGTCCAGGGCTGCCCAGGCCTGCTGCCCCGCCCCGACCTGAACCGAACCCGACTCCTGAATCAAACTGACACCTAAACCAAACCGAGTCGCGGTCCAGTTTGCTCGCTGATCACGAAGCCGCGGATTCGAATCTGGGTAAAACCGAAAAAAATAAACACCCCCGCTCTCCCCATTAATATGCGTGGGTAATGGAGTAGTGGACTTGGAAGGGATGTTCTAGGGAAGTACCTTGTTTCCCTGCTCTTGTTTTTGCAGTCTGACCCGGCAGCAGGAAGACCCGGAAACTGCAATATTCTCCCTAAGAAAACTATGACTACTGGCTCAGCATAAGTGAGTAACCTGCTCTGAGGAGAGACATCTGAAGAAGAATAATCATGCAAATGACAAAATGTACTAAGTCGGAGACGCTCGCTATTCCCTGGCATTTTTTTATTGCAGCCTCATACTTTTAAAGAATTGTCTTTGTTTTTCATCTAATCTTCGACTAAGCTAATAATACGATATGTTTCATCCCCTGGCCCTGCGCGCAGGTTGCAGGGGCTTACTAGGTGTGGCTAAGGTGATAGCAACAGGCTTTTGTAATAAGTTTCATTTATCTAATAAATATGTCTTCAAGTCGCAAAACCCGCTGTGAGTAATTGAAACCTGTCACGAGTTACAAATTTCACTTTGCTTTTACAAAAGTTTTAATTCAACAAGTAATTATTTGCAAAGTATTATTAACTTGCAACTGTTGAATGTATCGAAATGTGATGATGATTTATTGGGATTTTTTTCTCCATAAAATCAGGATCCCTGAAATTTCACCTTCAAACCCCGAGACTGAAAATCATAATCCTCATTCAACAAATAAATAAATAATCAATAACAAAAAAAAATAGTAAAGTTACGCGATATTTTAAATAGAAAACTAAAAACCTACATGTTAGATCTAGAATATGTTTTAAGACTTGAGGCTAGGAGATCATATTTGTTAGTGAGCGCTTACGCCTTACAGGATTTTAAACGATCGTAATCTCATGCTTATTCGACTATCTATATTTATTGTTTAAATATAGAGTATCAAAAAAATTTGATTAATTAGATTTTCTATTGAGTTACGAAATGTCTCCTAAATCTCCCACCAAAAGTAGTGCGAGACCGTGACTTATGGGACACCGTGTATAGGTCGAGCCCGCTCTGTATTTAATTTATGATATGTTCAACACATTTCCATGCATCGTAAAACGAAACCGCCAACACATTGGCTCTAGCGCCACTTTGATTTGTGCCAATTTATAATTTTATTTTACATCTGGCCATTTTTATCTCCCGATTTTTTCTCGTCATTTTGAACACACGACAAAACCCTGCAACGACGGGCTCTCTGGACGTCGATTGCACAATATTTTGTGATTTAATTAAATATATTTTTGCTTGTCATTGTTTCTGGCTACAAAAAAAAAATCAGAATGCTCAATGTGTAAATTGTATTATATCATATGCATTTATCGTGACTCTAAATTAAGTATACGTCCTAAAATATTTCAAGTGATTTTCTCGTCATTTCATATTTGAACCGTTTATCTAAAACACTGTCAAATGCGATTTTACGTTAAATATATAAAGTTTCGATAAAACTATTTACAATATAATTAAAATAACACTGGGATAACTGTATCGTAGACATATATCTAATCAGTGAAATAGCGTTGCATTACAGACACCAGACTGTGCGCCCGCGATTATTTTCAATATGTGAAATGATTGCTTTATATTTTTTAGACATTTTTAAAAGGCTAGGTTAGTTTGGATTTTAATTTATTAAGTTGCTTCATCAGTCCCTGGGTTTTTGAGAAAGTAGGTACTCATTTTTATAGGAATGCAGGAATAAGGGATGGGCTTTCTTCAGGTGCAAATGCGCACCATAACGGCCGCACTGGTATACGAGCCCCCGACCTCGTATAAGTATAATTAAATTCTACCAGGTAATTTTTAATTATTATAATTCATCTACGAATGGGGAACAACCGAGTATGGATCAATCGAGCGAGGAGCTCACAAACACACTCGAGTGTGAGGCCGCAAGGGAGGAGACTGGCGAGCGAGCGGGGGAAAGCGTTCAGAGGCAATTGCAGCTGCTCAAATCGAAAAGTTTTTGAGACAATTTACAATTTTCCCCAATAAAAAAGACTTCCACCAGGATTCGAGCCCGGCGAGCGAGCGAGCTAACCACCGGACCAAAAGTGGTCGCTCATACAAGTAACAAAGCTCGCCCGCTCCGATCGCTCGCCAAAGGGTTTCGCGCAATAACAGACGAGGTTTTTTGTGTCCATTACTGCGATACCGCGTCAGCCATCACTCGACGCAGTATTTATTGTTATTTGTTTAAGCTGGCCGCGCGCGGAGTGGACTCGGTCAATCGGAACTTCCAACTGCCCGGGCCTTCATAGATATCGGAACCGCTGCAGGCTCTGCACCCGCGCTCGTCTGCATCGCCTGTTCCTCGGATAATTCTCTGGCAGACGAACTTCTACGTTTATTTTTAAAGGCGAGAAAATATTTCGGGTTTTTGAGCAATTCGTATTACTCGTACTGTATTTTTAATTATTTAATATTTATATTTTTGCGTAGATGACGGGCGATACGTCGGCGTTTTCCGGCTTCGAGCCGTTCGAATTCAGCAGCTACTTCCAATACGGAGAGGCTCCGGAGAATTACGAGATGAATTTCTCGCGCCAGCAGGATTTCGGCGGCCCCGCGACCGGCCATCGGGACGCAGAGCGAGTCTCGCCCTCCTCCGAGAGCTCGGAGCTGCTTCTGTCGGACGTCCTGCGCCTCAACGAGCTGCGAGTGAACCCCGACTGGGCGGAGCACCAGCGGGAGTACTCGCAGAGCGACCGGGGAGGACCGAGTGCCGGCCACCAGTACGGCACTCCCCCGGACCTCATCGACCTGCTGGATATTGACAAGGAGCTGGACAGCTTTCTGTCGGAAACGGCCTCCTCCTGCGATTCTCCCTGGGACGCCAACTCTCTTCCCGACAAAACCGTGTTCTGCAATGAGCTATGCGACAATTTTCTCCGAGAGAGTTCGCAAAACCTCTCGATCGGCAACGAAATAGAACCCCTGTACATTCTAGGCGTGGATCTGTTCGCTTACAGGGACGGAAACCTGGTGCCGTCGGAAGCGAGCGAAGAGTATCGCGGCCCCGGAAGCCAGAGAGAATCGGGACCGCCGACGGCGTCCTCCTGCCCGGCGATGAGAGACAGACCCTATTCGAAAAGCGATCGACCGGAATCCATGGAGGACAAGGTGTTCCCGTGCCAGTACGGCGGGTGCTCGAAGCTGTACGCGAAGGCCTCGCACCTGAAGGCGCACCTGCGGAGGCACACGGGGGAGAAGCCGTTCTTCTGCACCTGGCCGGACTGCTCGTGGAGGTTCTCGCGCTCCGACGAGCTGGCGAGGCACCGGCGGAGCCACTCGGGAGTCAAGCCCTACAAGTGCTCGGACTGCAGCAAGTGCTTCAGCAGGTCGGATCACCTGGCCAAGCACAACAAGGTGCACCGGAAGCGGCTGCTCCAGGCCCGCCAGGACTACCGCGCCGTGAGCATCCACCGCCCCCGAGGCAGGCGCGCCCTCGCCGCCGGGCTCGTCTAGTGAACAATTCAACAATAATCTACAGATATCGTATTGCATGCACGTATATATTTTGTCCAACGCAGTGACAAATTATTAAATACTGCAAACAAGCTGAAGTAACCCTCATTTCATTAAACATAATACAATTTTTGCAAACAGTTGTATCGGTGCGCAGTATTATCTGAATCGCGAATAACTTATCGGCAAAATGGCGCTTTTCGCCCCAAGTGTGACGTATTTTGCAACGTGTCTTCTGGGAATTGTTTTTGTTGAAAAGTTCAGAAATCAAAGTTGCGTCATATTAGAAAAAATGGTAAGCGGTAGATTTGTGCACATTTTGTAATTTTTATATTAATCGTAATATTCCCCATAACTTATTCGATATATCCCCTGCGTCAAACAAAATATCTCCGTGCATGCAATTTGTCTGTAGATTGTGAAATAATTACTAAACACTGAAAATACGGTAAAAACAATCACCCCCAGATGTGCAGTGAACAAACTATTCGTAATGAAGAGATTTCTGTGATATTTATTAGTATTTTTATATTTTTATATCGGTAGTTGATTTGCTTAAAAAATCATTTTTAATAATTAATAGCTAAATTAGTAGCTAAAACATGTTTTCTTAGTATAAGTGTACACTGTGCAAATGCAGTGAATAAATAAGAAAAATAAAACAAAATATATTAATTATAATGAGAGGCGATTGCGGCTGTGGACGGGGAAATCACAAAAACCTGTATCGGAGAGTTATCCGTATGTTTTCCTGACCAAATATACGGTGAGGTTTTGATTATTGATTATTCAGCAGTGCATAAAGCATAACGTTTAAAAAAAATTGTAAATAGCAACTTGGTTAATACATATCTATTAAAAATAAATGCTATATGCCTCTGCACGTAAATTTCGTACAAATTATCCAAAAAATAATTAAAGCATGTATGATTCATATTTTGTACCTTTAATTATAATGATTATATTATTATCTTTAATGTTTAAAAAATAGTATAAGCACAAGTTTTTTTAATTTTAAAAGCTAGAAATTGTTAATGCATACTTTTTGTGAATACCTACTAACATTTTATGTTTCTGATTATTATCAGCAATTAGTGTAAATTATAAATACAAATAAAATATATTTTGAAATAACGGTTTGAAATACTCATTTTGATACTCACCAATATAAACGTTATTTCCTAAAAAAGCTTTATTATGCGATTATTAATTTTAAAAACATACACTAACTTTTATATTATTTTTCTGCTTGTTAAAAAAGTAAAAAAACGCAAGTGATTTTAAAGACTTATATTTCAGCTCTAACATACATTATATAATTTGTTTTGTTATTTTTTCAAGATTACTTTCAACCGCTCGATTTCCATTTATACTCGTTACAATTCTCACTTATAAAACGTTTAATGATGATTAATTACGAACACAGAATGTCCACAATATATAATTCAATAATAGTGGAATTATATCCCAAAAGAGCTAATTTGGACATTTTATATTTTGGCATAAAACTATTGTCTATTAATGAAAAAGGAAGTATTACAGAGAATAATATAATACGTAGTATCGTTACAAGTGGGGGTTATGGCATTCTTAGTATTATATATGTACTGGGTATAGAATTACTCAAATCTCATAGGTTATTTCAGTCTCTCATGATGAAATTCACACTTATCGGATCAAAAAAGAGTGAATTACACGGAGGGTCTACGCATTGTAAATTTTAGTCAAGAATGCAAAAGAATGTTTTGGTTTTTTTCACATCACCTTCTTGTATATTGTATGGGGCATTTATTATAAACGACTCTTAATATCAACTGACATGATATAATAATAGTAAAAGCAATCTAAATAAAAATTAAAGCAAAATTCATTAAAAAATATATATATAACTTTCAACTGTTCCATAAAACCTATCTTTGTTCAAGATGTTTGGTTATTAGAGACTTAGGTTTGTTTTTTTAAAGTAGTTGAATAAGTAGAATAAATTAAATATCTTTGAATGAATTAAGTATTACTATGGATAATCAACATATTGATAATCCATAGTCTTGCAATTACTAAATATAATTTATTTTAATTGAGAATAAGCAAGGGAATATGACAAGAGTACAGATCCTTAAGCCCATATGGATTTAACGCAGTTTGGAGCATCGCTAATGTGGATTCGTCATTTTTTTGGTTAAACTAGATTTTATAATTACATATTTGGCATATATTCAACATTTTTAGTTTCATAAGTATACAAAGATTACTCGACACACTGCATTAATATCTCAAAAACACACAAATTATTTCCCTGTCCTTATGCAGCTGCATCATGTAATCCAACGAGACTTGCAATAACCTATGAAATTTTTCAATGTGTAATTTGATTAATAAAGGCGATATGTGAAATTATTGCATACATAACCGACTTCCTTGTATCGATAGGCCTGAGGAGATTCAACAATTCTTAATTGTCCAACTATCTTTCACAAAAAATATACTTTATAAAACCCACATCGGTATTTGTGTCTTTTAAATCTATCTCTTCTTTGTACATATATTTATGACATATTTGTAAATATAATATTTATGGTAGAATATAATCATAATCAACAATGTTAATGGCTTTAGATACACTTATTGCTTTAAATAAACACAAACGTTTTATTTATTGCGTTGCAAATGGTAAATAATACAAGATTAATGATCAATAAACTACACTTGAGGATTAACCTTAAAAAATTAGCTTAAATTACAATATCATGGAATGCTATGTTACACCGATTATAAGTATAGTTTACACATAAATCACAAGTTCCTAATATCATATCATTAAAAATACTATCGTTAACACACTGATAAATCCATGCAAAAAAAATACCCTTGGACTTGTTTAACTGTTCTTTCTAGTAAAATATCTTGTTGTACTTTAGCCGAAATAACCAACAATAGTGAACATGGCAAGCTTTAAATATATAAATGTTAGTTTTGTAGATATCTCGGTCACTGGGCTCACACCCACTGATGGTGATGATGGAACATCAATCTAGACCTAAATTGGTTTAAATCAACTTACTAAGAAATTTATATGAATTTTAAGCAAACTGTAAACTGATAATCTACCTCATGGAGAGTCAAAGGTTTTAAAATTACGCTTGCCCATTTTTAATGAAAACCATGGCAATGGTCCAAATATTAACACATATTTTTATTTCTGAATGTTGACTTAGGGGGTTTTAGGGTCACCTAGGCAGCGATTTACTTTAGACTACTCTAGAGGCAGCTCTGCCAGATCCCGATGCGGATAGTGCTCATGTGCATGCTCTCTGTTGCTCGATTCGGCTAAAGTAGCTTTTCATGCGTTATCAAACATATGGAACACTTTTTGTGGTTATGAATCAATTATGGATTCTTCGATTATTGTTTTTGGATTTTTTACAAATGGATATAAAATAATCTTAAATAAATCCATTACATGTGAGAAAATAACAACAAAATAGTCTACTTATTGAAAAATATTGTTTTGTTTAGTATAAACGACCGTTTCGTTACTAGAGTTGGTGGATTATATACTATACATTAGAGTTGGCAAACTTTCAGAAGTCTCTGCCGTGCACATTACAGAAAATATACCATTATATATCCAATCTCTTCTAACAACCCTTAGAATCTGGAATAATATGGGTCAGGCTTGTTATGAGATTTTTCAATAGTGATTTGAGACGAGTGGAATTTAGAGGCGCACTACTCTTTGGACGTGTTCAAAGGATTTTTTCAAATAATTGTAATGCCCACTTCAACCGCATGGCGATGCACCTCTAAAAGACTTCCACGTTATAATGTTCAAAAGATAGATTTATTTACTAGATTTTATTTGACAAAATCCAGGTGATTCGCTAAAACACATAGAACTCGGGAAAGCAATTATTAATTTACTCTGGTGTCCATCAAAATGGATTCGGGGATGCACTGAGGGTGTGCTTTAACCTGGGGTCCAGAACATACACAGTTATCATCAATTTTTTTAAGGTTAATAACGGGTTAAAGCAAAACTGTAAAAAACGAATTAAAGATATTTAATCCCTCAACTCTAGAAGAATACGGCGTAGTGCGCTGCTTATTCCTAGAGCCTGGAAGGAATGTTTTGAGATGGAGACCCTGGTCGCAGACAGCGTTCAGGAATACCTGCGCCCAGGCATGAACCAGACAACACTTTACATTACACTCTTAAATATCCACAATAAAAAATAAGATTAAGTTTATACGGCAGTGAGAAATTCACAAAGATGGAGATATTTTTAAAGAATATAGATAACTTTAGACTTAGTTTAATTTTAAATCCTTAAATGCACATTATAACAACGCTGGAAAGGGTAAATGACACGACCACATCAGAATAACTTTTGAGGTAGACTATCTTATTCAATTAGAATTTCTCTTTTCTTAAATTTGCTTTGTTTTCACCCAATCTGTATTACAGAGCATTCATCAATGCTGACTATGCAGAAAATTAATATATATTAAAAAAGTACTCTTGGCATCTTCTCTGACTCAACTTGAACCTACTTGTACCTAGCATGTTGGCAAAACTAAAGTTGGAACGTAGAAAATTAATACAACACAAAAATTTGGCACAATGTGCTTTTTCACCCATCACTCTGTCACACGTCACAATATACCTGGCCTGATTGAGCTTTGTTCGCTCAGGAGGCAGTGACAATGGGTTAACTCAAATAATATATTTTTTTAATTGATCTTAATATCACCTCTGCAGCCGTGAATACTTCAGTGACATATTGGTTGAGCAATAATAAAGGTAATTTTCCCTTTCTAGCGTCGACATATATACGTTGTGTAACTGTGATTTCATATTTATCACATTATAGCCACTACAAAGAACTAGACGTTGGCAGTCGAGTTCACACGTAGAACTACTTTAAAAGTAAGAATACATAATTATTTTTTAGTAACAAAACAACAAGGAAGCTCATTGTATACTAATACATGTGTTAAATGCTATTACATTACAACAACAATAAAAAGTCTATCACAGTATAAAAAAAATAATCCATAATTTTTTTGAATATATCAAATATCTGGAATGTTTGTTGTAGATCTTGGGTATTTGTCTGTTTGTGACGTTTGATGTTCTTCTGTGAATATTTACAGTTACGTTAGTTACAAATCACGTGAAAGTGATTACAGACCAACGTACATCATCATTAGGGTGAAGTCAGCGCGATCCACGAGTTGATTTTATGACAACTTGAGTTATAAAAGTGGGCATTTTGTAATTTCATCCATCCGGTCCTGTAGAAGTGTAAATATTGACAAAAGCTCATAATCATCACACACGGACTCAATTCTAAAGATTTATAACAGAGATTCTTCAACTGTGACATTAAAAAATCACCCGTAGATTAGATTTTTTATAATATAGACAAATGGATATAGACATTCAAACAAAAATGAAAACTTAACAAGGTCTTAATATCTATTTCTACAATATTAATTAAAAACCAATTATCAAATCATAAAATGACTTTTTCAAAATATAATTAATTGTTTCGAAAAACAAAAATATGAAATATATCAAGAATTATATAAATATATAGAAAAGTCATACAAATACTATAATTATATATTTTCAAATAGAAAATACTGCAAAATGCATAATAAATAACATGAATATAGTTCTATAGAAAGAAACTTTTTAGAATAGGTTTAAATAATATAATTTTATCAAAACAAAAAAATCAGAATATACTTTTATAAAAGATAAAATATACTCCAACACAAGGAAGAACTAATGATATCACAGAAAAATTATAGGAACATTAGAACGTAGCTTTAATATTCAATATTAAACAATATTTGGTAATGTCCAACAATAGTAACAAAAAAATATATGATTTACCAAATTTAAGGAACGAAAAACAAGAAAATCTCAAAAATACACTGTCCTCTTAACATAAAATTAAATAGTTGACTAAGCCATAATATTACTTTATGAGCTAATACATAAAATTTATAGTAAAAATAATAATCCATTGAAGTAATCGTAATAATACCGATTACTGCAATTAAAATTCAAATCACTAAAACAATGCTCAACTTGCTCCGATCCGACAGATCAGACTTATGTGCGTCGAAAATGGTAAATGAAATGCTGAAAAGATTAGTGCATGTCGAGCATTATTTTAAAAATTAGATTTTTAACAGCAATAAATATTAACAATTCAGTAAAGCTAACATGAATATGTACACATACATATTATTCCAAAAGACGTATCTCTAATAAGACCTATGATTAAAAATCGTGGCGTGTCAAATCTTTGAATTTAGGTCATTTTTCAGGTACCCATTTGAGTAATTTCAAGATTTTTATGGGAATGGAAATACTCTCGAGTATTACAAAGTACAGGGTTCCATTCCACCTCGTCCTTTACGCTAGTAACTTACTCTAGTTTATAATGTTAGGGCCTTAAGCGTTACAGTTAATTGTGTGATGACAGTGTCGGATGGTACTCGTTGATGACTGCTGCTTAATCCTCCTCCGATGAAGATGTCCCCGGCATGGAGCTGAACCAAGCGTCTCGCGCGCCGGGGGGACACCTGCACAAAAAAATATTATCTCACACATTCTCAATCTCATCTTTAGTTCAAATTTAATAGATTAAAAAAGAAGTCAAGCTTACTGTTTCTAACACAATACTAATTTTAAAGCTTACACTGTCATGTTGTCATTTACTATAGTAAAGTATAGCGTACCGGTTTCGCTTGGTCTTCACTGGTAACGTCAGTGAAGTTGGAAGTTGATTAAGGTCCTCCGCAGTGTGCTCTGGCAGCGGTCTTCTGTGAAGAGTCATGGTCTCGCACAACTCGCTTCCTTCCTCGGATTCGTCCAGATAATACCTGAAAGAAATAAATATAATAATAATCGGTGAACAAAAACACTAAAATGGACATCAGCAAATAATAATAAAAATTAATACATCGACAGTAATTAGGAACTATTTAGGAACCAGAAAACTTGTTTACATTGTCTCGAAGCTTAAATATCTAAATTTTAGATACTGAAAGAGTAGCTAGATATAAGACAAGTTATCGAGTTTTTACAATACAAAGGTGAATATCATGTTATTACTATTTATCTAAATATCAACATATTCAAGAAATAATTTTCAGATTCTTTTCACCTTGAGCCGTTGGCTGACTTGCAGTTCTCACATTCGCTGTGATAATCATCAGGGTCGTCATTCAAGAGAGTCATGGGTTCAGATTCATAACTGCATCCACATGGAGTCTGAAAATCACAATATTCGTGAGTGCTGTTAAAATAAATTAATATTTAAGGAAAATTACTATTTTGACAAAAACTTTACAACAGGAAAAACGTGACGACATAGCAGGGATTGAAAACATACAGTGTCAGCAGGCATGGGCAGAAGTGGGTGGCGCTCCAATAGTCGTCCCAAGGATGCGCTGGAGGCCCCCTTGGGCAGCTGTGTATGCGCATGCGCGGGGCTGTGCGTTTCCACCGTGCGAGACACCTCGCTGAGCGAGCGTGGCATGTCACTCGCCCCTTTGGACTGTTCATTTGGCACACGGGAAGAATTCTCATTTCCATATCTTAAAATATTTTCTTTTGACAATCTGAGATTATTATCATTAGGCAGTCTAGCATCATCGCCGGGGTGCTTGACAAGGTTGTCGCTGGGCAGTCTGGCGTTGCCAGTTTCATTAGATAATCTAGACGACCCGGAGCTGGAGTGTCTGGAGGTATCGTCAGCTGGTCTGAAGGTGCTGACATCGCGATTCGTTCGAGAATAAGTAGGCCGTTGCTTTAGATGCATAAAGTTTGAACTCTCATTGGTCTGGTCTTCCAGCGCACTCAGCATACGTGGGATTGTCCTATGCCTAAAAATCAATTCATTTCAATTAAATTCAATTTGCAAAGTGATATGATTCGAATTTTGATAGTGTACTTCAGGTCTATATGGTCTTTCCTTTGTTCTTGGGCAGGCTCAGGATAAATTAAATGCACCCAAATCTATTTCTAACGGATCTTCTATGCCTACTGACAGGCATCAAGGCAATTTATCAAAACTATAGATATCATAATGCTCTCTATACATAATAAAATGAATAAGTCAAATGACGTCCGATACACGTATCGTTTTTTTTGTTTCCTCCACAAGCGAGACATAAATGCTCAGATTACCTGACTGATAAGTGTATAACCACACTAATTTGCAAGAGTAGAAAATTCGAGTAAACAGGCAATTGGTATTATGATAAAATATGTCATACTGTCGGGCGGATTCGATGGCTGAAGAGGGCAAAGGCCGGGGCTGAGTGGAAGAGCCGCTGCTCGCCACGGGCTCGGGCCCAGAGGCGTGGTTGGCAGTGTTGAAGAGGAAGCTGGTGCGATTGCAATCCAGCTGATCCCGAATGTTAGATACACGTCCCCGATTGGTAACTGCGCCTAGAGAGCTGGTAATCTTTAATGTACTGATGAAATTGTTACTTCCTGAAAACAAAATGAAAATATGCATTACTTTTTAATATAAAATCAACTACCACTTTATTAGTACTAAATACAGATATTTATAAATATGTGATCAGAGAGACTTCTAGTTGCTAATAGCGTTCAGTGTCTCTTTTAAAACTATACTATATAGTAAACAAATACCATGGTACAATAAATGTAACATATAGTGTTATTTACATGAACTGATAGGTCAGATATTTATGCACGTAAATTTCCCAAGACAAAGAAAATCAAACAAGTCAATTATAACTAAATAATCCAATACATAAGACAGATATTAGGAAAATATAAATTGTCCTTCTTATATTGAATAATTGTAATTATAATTTATTCCATTTGATTCCCTTTGATTTATGTAACATTATAATTTTCATAAAATATACTAAAACCTGCAGAGCTGGTGATGGAATGCTGAGCAGTGAAATTTCTGGAAGGATTGCTCCCCATGAGCACAACCTGGCGGTCACGCATGTCAGCGATGCTATTACCCACGGTGGAGTGTGGGGCAGCAAGGCTGTTCAGGTAGAAAGGGGTGGAAAGGCGTGGGTTGCTGTTGGTGTTGTTGTGAAAATGGCTTGCCGAATGGTCAGTGCTGGCCTGCGCGTTATGGTTCCTTTGTTGAGGGGGGTGACTGTTCTCCACCCGGATGAGGTTTTCCATATTAGTAGCTGCATTCAGAGGGAAGCTCCGGTGGTGGAACCCAGGCATGTTGCTAATACTGAAAAAATAGAATGATTTCAATAATAGATGTTTAAGCACCAATGCAAATAAATATAATTACGCAGATGTGATAAACAACCAAATCGAAAAATAGCCAACATGAGAAAAAATTATTGATACTGTAACTATTGTCACTCAGTTTGATAATGCCAGCGTGAAAGGTTAGCGAAACCCGTCACCAATAAAATTAAACATGTGGAAAAATCACAAAAGTATTTTATTTAAAATACATATCAAAAGTTAAATACCTTATAGCCTCAGCTCTAGCTTGAGCGACAGCTTCATCGTAAGGTGGCGGTGCTTCGCCTCGAGGGAAGTAGTTTCCTGGCGGCTTCCACAGTGAAGGAAAATGCACCGGAGCATCATCACAACCACCACCGAGATACCCCAGGCTTCCTCCTATGTACCTACAGAATATTTACAAAAGCTCTTTAGAAAAATTCAAAAGATATTTAAGAATACTTTTACATGTATTTTATTTTATGAATAAACCAGTTCAGCAAACAATGTTCATTGGAATCGACAGTCAGGCAGGAATATTTAATTTATTACTTTAAGAATATTAAATGGCCAAGTCAAAAGTTCATGTGTAGAAAACTATTAGATGTCTCATAATTAAAATAAAATAGTACAAATTTAGCGCCAAACTTTAGGTTTGATTTCAAAGATTTGAGAAAGAGCTTACCCAATGCTCGCAAGACTGCGCTGGTCCTCATTCATCTGCCTGTTCTGATGACCTCGGAGCTTTCTTTGTCTCAGTCGGTGCACCATAAAGAATAGCACAGAGAGAAAAAGAATAACGGTAACTGCACTGGCTATGAGCCGCAAGCCGAAGTCCTGGTGTCCATCCAGTACTGAGTCTGGATGCTTTGAGAGGGCGTCATCCAGGCATATAAACTCGCAGCACGTATTCCCCAACCTGAATGATTTGCAATCCTGAAAAAAAATTTTTTTTTTTAATATACATCATAAAAGATGAAGGCTCTAATAATGGTATATATTAAATTATAAAATTTAAAATCTTTAATAATCTATGACAATATAATAAACACGAAAAAAATATTGCCTCCCTTTAAAGAAATATATAGGTCATAACATAGAATTCAAAAAAATTACACTTTTACCATAAAAATTCACTTGATACCAAACTATATCATGATAACTAGTTTTTATTTACTCAAGAAGTCAGGTTTTTGTTACAAACAAATCAAGAAATACCTGGGGTGGAGAGCACAATACAGCTTTGCACCATTTTGGTTGACCATTTTCACAAATACATAGAGTGCAAGTGTCCGGGCCGGGAACGTAATGTAATCCTGGCGAAATGCTTCTCCCGTGAATATCTGGACATTCTCCGTCGCCGCGAACTAAAACTGTAAATCACAGAACAACACATTAAATTGTATTTCAATAAAAATTAATAATGACAGCTGTCATGATAGTTTTCTTACCGTAAAGGTGCAAAGAAGATAAACCCAGAAGAAATAGCCTTGCGAGCATACTTCCAAAGGAGACTTGTGGTTTATTTATTTCCCTATTGATTCAGTTTTAATCCATCAAATACATATAAAATAAAGAAGTACGATTATCACGGAGGCTCGTCGCAAAATCGATATATGGGTCAGAGATCACTGGTGCGTTTCAAGTCGTATACTTTTTTTATTGTGATTATTAAAAAATTTGGTAGCATTGAAATAGTTTTTTTTAAATGCTAGTATGACTAAATATAAATCAATATGAATATTAATTCTGAAGATACTTATTTATTTTGTAAATTAATTTATTAATGAAAATGTCGTTGAAATATTTTTTGTGTTAAAAAAATAAATAAAATATGAAAATATTATTTAAAAAATAACGAAAACCATACAGTATTATTAGTTATTTGTTTCTTATTGACGTTGTTATTAAAATCGTCGACTAGCAATTGCAAATGCACGGCGTACCCATAATGCAAATCATAGACAACAGCCTAATCCCAGACTTGTCTTTGGCAAATAAATATCAGTTGTCAAACTGGGAAGTGAGATGTATTTTTCTACGATAAAAAAGCACGCATAATTAAGAACTATCACATCATTATGTTTAATTATGGCCAATTTCAATAAGTTCCATAAAGGTTTTAATAGTTCCGATGGTCAGAATTGTAATACAAATATTAAGAGTAGTGATTATTTCACATCCGAGTTTGAAATCAATGATACTCCTATTGGTGCAAGAAATCTTTTGACTAAGGTAGTATAAGGCATTTAAATGCCAAATTCAAACCATTAAAAATGAATAATTGTATTTTTGTCATTAATTTTTGTGTATTCTTCTTATATAGGGGTTTATTCAAGATGAAATCAACCAATGCTCTGGAGCAGCTATCTCTACGCGAGGGAGATATATCTCTAAAAATGATCACATGAAAAACTCCAGTGATAGGCCTTTATACCTTTTTATTCAAGGACCTACAAAGCAAAGCATTGAATGTAAGAGTCCATAAAAAATCATAAATACCACCTTCATGACAAAAAATTATATATCATGTTGTACACTGTATCTACAGAATATCTTAATAATTTCAGACATTTTCTCTGCCATAATTATTGGAGGTTAATAAATATTATGTGTGGAATTCGTACCATCAAAAACGACATAGTCTCATTCAGGATCATTATAATTCTTTCTAAACTTATACTATTTTTTTTTCAGTGGCTATTCAGAAAATTCATTCCATCATTCGCACAGACATTGGTAACCTTAGCCGGCCTGGCTTTAACGACCTTCAAGGAAATCGTCAAGGGTCATTCTCAGTTCAACCCATCGCTAAGCATCCTCCACCCCTCATGAGTTTATCCGATAACTTCAGTCAGGTGGAGAAGCTCTTCGTCGGGCTAGACGGCCTTCCTGTATCGTTCGATTTGAGGACAAAGATAATCGGTCAAGTGAGTTGATACTCGTTAGATTATTTATTTTTGGATTATAGGTCTATTATAATTCTCTCTCTCTCTCTTTCAAAATTATACTACGCTAATTAAAATATTATTATATAACTTCTAATAAATGTTTCTATTTTTTTAATCAATGCCAAGTGTAAAAGGTTTCCACAATCAAATGAAAGCTCTCCTGATTAAATTGAGGTATTTACCAAGTTGGTAAATGCACTACACAGATTGTAAAAAAGTTATTTCTATAAATTAATTTTGTGTATACTCATTGATAAAGTGTAAATATCATTATTTTAAAATTTTGACTAGTTCGATTCAAATTACAGATCGCTTACCAGAAAAAACATAATATTAATTTAGTATGACATATGAACAGCTTGCTAATCATTGTTTAATTTGATTAGTCTTTCAGAGCATGGGCATTAATGTTATTACAATTTATTTTACCTGTTTAAATTAATCATGAATTTCTTTTGCAATATTTTTAGAGTGGCTCCAATTTGCATTATATTCGGACTGAAACGGGGGCTGCAGTAACACTACGCGGATGCGGTTCTCAATTTATTGATCCAGCTCTGGGACGAGAGAGCTCAGAGCCCCTTCACCTGTGCATCGAGCATCCACGCCCTGATGGACTCTCTGCGGCCCGACAACTGGCTCTCAATCTTATTGAAACCTTGGTACAAGAAATACAACAGAACTTGCCAGAAATACAACAGCAAGGGAATCCTCCAAATCAAGGACAGGTACGATATGATTGCATTTGTGAGCTCACCTTCAGCATAAATTCAAAATGATGCAGTGATTAACAAAAATATTTTTTCATGACCGTATGATTCTGGGATCAAATCCCGGGTAGAGCAATTTTAAAAATATTTATTCTACACTTTAGTCTTGTCTTGAGGCAGGGATGCTTTAGTTATCTTTAAGTGGATGTCAAAGAAATTTTAGGAGCGCTAGTTCAAATATCCGATAAATTAACACAGAGGAACAGTGCAGAAAGCAAGTGGTAAACCATTTCACTAATAATGATATCAAAACAACTATCATGGTGAGATACTCGATTTTCTCTGCGTGATTTTCTGTCTACTAACTGAAAAGAATAGGTTTTTCTGTGATGAAATACAATTTCATTTTGTAAATATTACATGTTATTTTTGATTTTCAGCCGTCTCAAGCTCATCCCTCGTCCATCCTTAATGGACCTCCGCTCTCAGTTCCGCCACCCCAGCAGCAGTTCACTTCTGTCACTGTACTTCAGCAGCAGCAGCACAACATCGACCAACCCATACTGATGGGAAGTGACCAAATGCACAGTGTAAGAATTTAACTCATTAATCAATAATGGTGCACCAACTACAAGGAATGACGGTATTAACAATGAGACTACTTTGCAGCTGCAGAGCCAAGTTCAGCAACTTAATGGTCAGCATATGCAAGCGCAGCAGATGGTGCAACACGTTCTGTTGCAGCAGCCTCTCGCTCGACCGCCTACTGTACATATCCCGCCTCCCGGGGTGCATATTCCTCAGCATCCAGGGCCTTTGGTAAAAACTCAGTTTATTTTACATTATTACAAGTCAGAAAGATGACCCAAAACTGTTATGTTTCAAACACAAATTTTGTTTGCAGGTTCCTCCACCACAACTTGTCCAATTGAGTGGTCCCCCACCCACGCCTACGGGCAATGTCTTAGTGGTGGGTCCTCCTCCTGACCGGCCGATGTACCTCCCTCCCTCCAGCTCTGTAGCTACATTCTCGTTGCTACAGGGTGGTGTTCTGTATCATCAGGCGCCACCCATCCAGACACAAGCCCAGATCGGTGACGATCTTCACATAATTTCTGCTCCATCTCGCCGAATATCTGATACAGTGGATATCTCCATGGCTCCTCATGCTCAACCGCCTCCACAGATGATCATAACCCAAGTGCAACTAAATGGAAACGGTAGAATGGTTACTCAAGCTGGAGAACAACTGACTCATTCATTCGCTCGTCCAATAGTGTCACAGCAGCAATCCAGGACACAGTTTGTTCTGGGACACATTCAAGGGCACGTTCAGGAACATGTGCAAGGACATGTTCAAGGACACGTTCAGGGACATATTCAAGGACATGTTCAGGGACATATGCAGGCGCACATTCAGGGACAGCTCGATCGGGACCGACCTCCCCTTCAGCAGCCTCGGCAGATAATTCAACAGAATCGAGAAATGCACAATATTGAGAACTTTACCCATTTCAGTATTGCTAATCAGCCTTCTTCTTCCGAATCTGTGGTGATGACTTTTCCCTATCATTTGAGTGTCGGCGGAGGGGACCCTAATATGACCGCCATCTCTGTGTCACAGCACGATGGTCAATCTCATTTACGGCAAATAGATCCGGTCAGTCGTAGTATTCAAATTCAGCAGTCAAATGACGTAGAAAATTTGATGAAGCAGTCTTCTCGGCAGATGATCCACGCCAGCATTGTGGCTCAACAGCAGAGGCAACCGTGCGTTGATCCATGCGTCAATATCCAGCTTTTACCTGGTGTTCCTCTGCAAGTTGATCGATCTAATCGAGCAGCTTTCAATCAAATTATCCCTGGTCAACCTGAGAATGACCAGAACATTTTGAATCATCCGGTCCAGATGCCACCCGATCAGATCATTACCGGACAGATACCGCCTGATCGGCTTCAGAATGGTAACCGACAAATTTTGTCACAAGTCAATCAGCAACTCGATCGTATGATGATGATGCCGCAGCAAAACTTGAATTTAACATCTAATATGAAACGATTGTCAGATCAGATGCCTCATGATCAATTTGGCGTAAATCAGATTCGACCCAACATGATGAGTGAACAGGAATTAGATAGATTTCAGCAAAATCGACAACAAATGAATCAACAGACTCCCTGTCCACAGAACTTCAATCCAAACCCATTCGGTGACAACAACTTTGATCAATCCAGAATTGATATCAGAAAACAGAACCGAGATAGACCGGGGGGTGGCAGGAATCGAAGAGGTATGAGAAACGGTAGACAAGGCAATATACATCCTTGGAGTAAACCTGATCAGGAAAAATCCAAGTACGTGCACACTGATCCAATATGGCTCAAAAGAGACGGAGACAGAGTTCCCGATTACGAAAAAAAGCATGATGACTATCCTCGTAATATTGAAAAAAGACCACGCTTTCAGCAACAGGAATATGAAAATGCTAAAGTGCTGGAAGACGACCGTCCCAACCAGTATGACAACAACCAATCTAAAACTCTGTCTCCCAACAGTCAAGGAAGTCAGCGAACCTTTCAGCAATATGAACAGACGGATTCCAAGCCCACGGTAAGAAGATTTTATTTTAATTCTATCTTATTGCTATCAGCTGAGAATTTTCCACTTACGACACTTGGCTTGAAAGGCCACTACTACCAGAGTTGCTTAGTATTTCTTCATTACAACACAGTGTGATAATGAAATCTGACTATATGCATTGTAAAAATGGAGATAAATAAATGATCATAGGCAAGTAAAATCTTTTAACTTGCCTTGTCTAAACAGATGCTTGGGGATAAATTAACATTGTAAATACTTTTACCGTCAACCGTGCAAGGGACTGGAGTTTGTGATATTTATTAGTTTTAGATCAAAGGAAACTTAGCTCCAAGATATGCTTACACAAAGACAACTATTTAAATATATATTCTTTATGATTGCAGCAAGGAAACTGGACCAGAACGGATAAATTAGACGACAGGTCACCAGAGGCTGGACGTAAACGCAGATTTGATGAGGTAGATTTCTCATTTATTTTGTTAAGGCAGTCAATCAAACAAGTTTACTTGGGATACTCCGTAAGAGTATTTGTATTACCCATAACCAGTTTAATATGATACAGATTAATACTCGATAAAGTTATTAGTAATCTTATTTTACTTGTGTATTATTTCTTGAACTTGAAAATATATAACAATAAATAGTATAGTATTAAAAGTATTGAAATATGAACTTTTAGGTTCCGTGGAATAAGAAAATCGACACTATGCCACAAACAGAGACAGTGAAGATGCAGATGAAAAAAAAAATTGAGCAAGACTTCAATCCGGGATCAGCTGGGTAAATACCATAAATATTTACTTTTTATAAACCATAAATTCTATGTTAGGTATTGGTGACTTTCTAGGCATGCTGAGATCAAAAGTGAATACACAAATACTTGAGTACATTAAATAAAACTTTCTGCAACCAATTATAGCAAAATCCTCATCTGCTGCAGATTCTCGTGAAGATTTGGCGTGTTGGACTGAACAAAGTATTCCTGAGGTTTTTGCTTAAAATCTGTCTCTTTTTGTCCCGATTAAGACCTGATGCTGATTTACTGGAGGCTGGCTGCTTACAAGTGTACATTTAGTCTCAGCAAGGAGCCAGTCCGGGTCCCTCTGCCCACCACACCTGTTCCCCCGCATGCCAACTAATATTGAAGTAATTCTCTGCCATGACTGTGATTGCCATTTATAATAATTCAATTTCATTTTCAATTCAAATCTTCTAGGCATACAATATATTTAATTTAGTTGCTAGATCAATTATAAATTACAAAGTGCATAGGCAGCGTGTTGCTACAGTTTTTAACAATGCATAAGGGGGTAAATATTTTCAGTATATAATTATTTTGATTTCCAGAGTTCTTTATATTTAGCCGATGCTATTTTGTTTAGTTTTCACAAAAGATTGTTTGACTTTCTAAAAATAAAGTGACATTTTTTGTTGTCTGTTTATAATTCTTATTATTTTATTTTCATTGTGACACATTAATAATATTGCTCTTGCCAAGTATTTCAATCAACTTGTTTCTCGGGGACTATATTTTTAATACACAAAGGCGGGTCGGTTCTCTCGTAATAATATTGACCGGTTATTAATTATAATTAGTTTTCTTGTGAATCCCTACTCGAATACTCAAACAATAAACTTTCTGAACGAAACAAAAGCAAGGCAAACGATGGCAAATTAATGTTATCATTCTTCTTCTGAAGTTGGAATGCATAGAAACCATCACTAGACTTGCAAATTCACTCGAGCTCGAGTGTCTCAAGAGCAAACGATATTCAGTTGTCTCGCTCATCCTGAAGTCAAATGCCATTTCGAATGTCTGCCATATTCATTTTCAGACCCCCTCAAACTGTGCAAACAGAACTGACGACATCAAACTGAACCGTTCAACAAATCCCCAGCCGTTGACTTCGCAAATGCCATCGATTCACAATTTTTATGTTCTCTTTTGTAAACTGCAGTATATATTTTCAAGGATTTTGAATAAAGGAGCTTTTTCTATGATGGAATTGCATCATCCTCTTTATTAGGAAGCTCTGACGTGGCAGTGTAAAATGCAACCCTTACATAGGAGAGGAGGCGGTTTCTTCTTTACATTGAATTAACTATAATCAATTAATGCTTTTTAACTATTTTGGGAGAAAATATTAATTATTGTATATAGTTAATATTCAACTAAAAAATATTTTGTACAATATGGCTTTAGTCTCCACTTGTAGGAGAGGGTGATATTTTGTATTTTCAATGTTTTTGTAATTTTCTATCTGAGGACGTATTAAAAGTGCAAGCTGAACCTCGGGAAGTGCGTAACAATGAGTGGGAAAATAATCTTGAAGAATATAAGGAAATGATTTCATCACAATAAAGTTATCTTTCAGGATCATGTCCAGGCAATTAGTTATCCGTGGCGTTGTAAACATTGTGACAGCCTACAGCTGAAGGTCGTTAGAAGTATATGCATTTTAGATTGAACTTTGGCAGCTCAAGGACTCTCGGCAGCCAATGAAGGGCTGTACCAATGGAGTAAAAGCCCTCAATGATGCCGTTCTGGACTTCAGAACCTAAACTCAATAGACAAACTGACTGCTTATATTTTTATAGTATAATTCCTTAGAGCTTGGGAAGACGATGTGTGCAGTTACGATACCTTTGGTTACAGTTATTTATACTGAAGATAAAAAATAATTCTTTATGAAAAAAAGACTGGAACATCAACGGCTGGTACTAATTTATTAAATTGATCTTACAATTATAATTCGATTAATGTAAATCTTCTGAATATACTTTTTTAGAATAATTTATTGTTTTACTAGAATTAGGTTTGCGAGGCTTCCCCTCGATTGTTTCGGAAGACTGTTTGTTCTGAATGAAATGTATGTACATAATGCAAAGTTTGTTATTTACGGTCCATCCGTGTTAACAATATTTGTGCTTCAAACAATTCTCAGATCGCAAAATGCCGGCAATCCTGCAAGCAACCCTCTCGTCAAGAATGACTCCCTACAGAATGACAAGGCTGCTCCCGGCTTATGGTCCGACAAGTCAGGTATTGCTATTGAAAATGACAAGATCTTTCTATTACAGATATTGTTGCCTTTTACTACTCATTGGGCGTACCGTTGATCCTTTATACTGTAGGTAATCGCCGTTGTTGTCCATGCAGACGTAGAATGTAGAAACATAGGAATTGGTCAGAATATTGTTTATTTTATTTTTTACTTAACAATATTTTCAGCTGTTTGAGTGCTTTAGATCATATTCTGATATATATACAGCACATATTGGTGTTTTAAATTTTTTTTTTTTTATGTTGTCCTTTCATACATATTCAAACATCTGCAATCATCATTTTAATTTGTTACATAATTATTCTACTAGGTAAAATGATTTGCTGTCGTGACAAAGAGAAAGAAAACAATTTACATATTATTTCAATTTGATTTGGAGTACGTGTGGCAGACTTTATGTCTTGGCGTTGTGCCAATTTATGCAACCGCTTGCAGTCAAGATGTGGTCATTGCAAATTTTCCAGTTTTAACACGATCCAGAAAAACACTTGCTGGAATTAATATTTTTAATTTTATTTTCAGAGTCCTGTCGTGAACGCTGAATCTATTTTAAGCAATTGCTTTTTCAATTATTTATTTGTTTATAGAAGTTTCCGGCGTACCTCACGGTGTTTTTATATATATTCTATTATTATTATATGTGTACAACACTTTATTTATGGTCTCAATTTATTTTATCTTGATTTATTTGAATATGAATTTCTCAGTGCAGTGTTAATATGAAGTTAATAAATCATATTTCTAGAAGTATCGAAGACTGAGCATGCAACGAGCAGCAGATACAATTATAAATATACAATATTTTTATTATTATTTTTCACACTAGTTGCATAGTATATATTATTATATTTTTTCCCTCTTTATTACAGCTCCTGTGAGTTAAGCTCTTAAGAAAATTTTAGAAAATGGCTGGTCAGAATTTCATTTTTTTTTTTTCCTCTTTTTATTTGGTATAACACTGAAAGTCTTAAAATACCTTTCAGAATCTCTAATTATAACAATTCTTGGCGACTCGGATGACCTCTGCTTCTTCACTATCTCCATATTGGCTGAAGTCCAGCTGTTGATTTGAAAATAACTCCCAAAATTGTTTCCATATTTTATCTTATTACATATTATTTCAGTATGAAGTCATTTTTTTTTTTTTAAGTAAATGACAAATATAATTTGATGGCAGTTTTTAAAATCTTGAGCCAGCTAACTACTTTTTTTCAGATGCCGTCCTAGTCCCTACTAGTATTTTTGAATTCATGTATAAATCTCTAAATATATATTATTTTATATTACAGAATTGAACTTGAGGAAAAATTTCCATTTTAATTGAATTTCAGGTTTTTTCCATCGTGGATTTGTTACCAATATTGATTAGATTATTAAAAACTACATTGACTGTAAAAATAAACGGTTGTAAGAAAAAAATATATTAACTTTTTTACAATTTTTTTTATCTTTCTTTTTATTTTTTATGATTAGTTAGGTGGAGAGAGTCTGCGTCGCCCGGTGACAGGCGATATCTAATCTTTTGTTGATGCTTTTTTTTATTATCTTCTGTGATATTTTTTTATCATATTTACAGGTGGGCACAAAAACGATATTTCCTAAAGTTTGATCTATATTTTCTTTGTACTTTTCTTAAGACCTAGTCGGAAAAAGCTTTTCTAATTAATTGTATTTTATAATTTATTTTTCCGAACTGTCCGGTGTGTCTGACCAATTCTTATTTTAGTTAGATATTCCCTGTGCTTACAAATCTGTATTATTCCAGATGAATCTATCATCAACAATGAAAAATTGGAGAATAGAAAAAGTGAGGACAAGCTAAACTGTGGACTTCAAGTCGAGTGTCCGGGTGACGGTTCTCTTGTGCAGAGATCTGAGTTGGCAGACAAGCCCAATGAAATGTAAGATCGTGAATCTCTATTTTATAAACAACATAAGTGATTGAAATGTTTAAATACACTATTTTAAATCGCTTATATTTGTTATGGATACATGAGTAGTTTACTTTTTTAGTATCAAGTGTATGTTTAGAAAAATCCAATAATAAATGAGGAAAAGAAATCTCTTTAAATGCGTTGTATCCTTATTTTATTAATTTATAGTATATAAAAGAAATCAATACCATCAGCTCTTCCAGTGTTGTTAGTTTATATTCTTTAAGTATAGCCATTGGTAAGATCAAAATTAGAAAATTGAATTCATTCCCATTTTGGTTTATTTAAAAATGATTAGTGTTGCCTCGCTTGTATCAATGATTTTTTTTGTTGATTTGCAGTATGACTGATGGGTCCCCGATGCTAAATATAATGACCAAAAAACCGACTCCATGGTCTGAACAACGACCTAATTTTAAGAATAACAACCCTCACATCCCCATGCAAGATAACAATCCCAATCAGTTCCATGTACAGAATTACGTACCGGAAGGGACGGTCGAACGCCAGTACCAGCAGGGCTATGTGAACAACGGCCAGGTCTTTCAAGGAAACATTCCATACCTCCTGCCCCCTCCGCCTTCACTTACGCAGCATGTCGCTTCTTTCGGCATGCCTCAGAGCATGGCCCAGGGCATGCCTCAAGGCATGCCTCAAAACATGGTATCCATGGCTCCCTCTGGTCCTTCCCAGATGCAGCCCGCCATGGCCCTCAGTGTGGCGCAGAACTTTCCCGGCATGCACCAGACAATGCCCTTCGACATGATGAGCGGTGTGGGTCAGTTTAGTCAAAATATGGTGGCCAACGGTCCGGTTGGGATTGATAACGGCATGGGACAAAACGTGCAGCCCAACATGGGACAGAATGTTTCACCCAGCATGGGACAGATGATTCCTAATTCCGTACAACCGAGCGCCGGACACACTGTTCCTGTGAACATGGGGCACGCTATGATTCCCAATATGAACCCTTATATGGCGCAGAACATGCCATGCAATGTACCCCAGAACGTTCCTCACCAGATGGGCCAGAACATGATGGGACAGAATCCAGGACCCGGCATGCCTCAGAACATGCCCCCGACCATCGCTCAGAATGTCCCCCCGCACTTGAACCAACCGATAGCTCATATGATGAGTGTCAGCTCGCCCAACATGGTGCAGAACATGCCCAACATCAATCAAAACATGAACATGCAGCCCATGGGACAGATGACTATGAGTATGGTGCCCTCCATGGTGCCACCTCCTAACATGCATGGCAACCCTCCGCAGAATATCCCAAATATGGTGCCCTCGCCGCTCATGCCTCCCCACATGGGTCCCCGCCCTCCCCCACCACCCACACCAGTGCACTACCCCTACTGGGTAGGACAGTGAGCTCTGACATATCATTATGAATAAATGATGTGTTCTTACTTCACAAGGTTAATGTCATAAAGATGGCACTGGCTAGGTTAGAGAGAGTTCTAGAGTTCAGCTGCCACTTAAGTCTCTGTTTGCAGTCAGAGCTGTAGTCCAACAGAGGCTGGCTCAAAGTAATCAGCAACTCTCAGGAGTCCAGTCCAGGAATCTGCAGCTCTCAGGGCTTTCTTGATTACATAATTTGATCTTAAAGAAGGCCGCAAGCGTAGCTTTTAAAGTTATCTTGAGGAATGAAGAATAAACCTCATTGATAAGTTTTTAAAGAGGCGCTACATAGACTTGGCGGAGAGTCCACAGGCACTAACACAATACATAATAGTAGATGCTGATCTCTGATTTCCTATGGTGTATTTCAAAAGGCTGAGCTGATTGTTTGATTTTATCCACCGATCAATTGGAATGTAAGATTCTCAGAATAATTAATTCTACAATAATAACATTCTTATAAATGTTTGATGTACAACGATATCTGGGAGGAGCATAGTGGCTCTGAGGAAGTTCAGAGAAGTGACATCAGTTGGCTCTAGTATTTTTGGTTGTTTTTGAAAAGTTGTACATAATAAAAAAAATTGTGATAATATTGTAGATCTAACTCAATAGAAAATGTTTGCATAATAATGTGATCAAATAAAATGTAATTTTTGTTTAAATTTTTAATTTCAACCATGTAAAGTTGCTATTTTCGAATCTGTTACGTATTATACTTTTTGTAAATAGACTCAAATAAATTATTTAAATATATTTTGATATGATGTCATCATAACGAATAACGCGTGGGAAAGAATGAAATGTTCAATTATGAAATATACATTTATGTATTGTCTAGTCCCAGTGATTTGAAAAATAGTGATTGTTATTGCAGAAAATATTTGTAATATAGAATATTTTTCAATAAAATGAACTTCTTTATATTCAGTATTTCATTCAAACCCTTTCTCCTAGTATTAATATTAACTAGATATTGGTAGTTGGTAGAAGAAAGCAATGCTGTAGTAAATATGACCAACAGTATTTTTATATATTGACGTCTTAAATAAAATAATGTATTTTTTTTAATCCACTTCATGAGCGGGAAACCTCAGAGTTGAGCATTAGTCATAAATTAAAAAAATATATAAAAAGCAAAAATCTGAACAAGGAGAAAATAATAGAACCTCGCAACTCTATCAGAGGAGCCTGCCCAAGAGGAGGTGGGCAAGTAGTTTCTCCGACATTTGCTTGTTTTTATCAAGGGCAAACAAATAAATAAAACTCCATTACTTTGGTGATCATAAATCTTTATGTAATATCAACATTTACATTGGGAGAGATGGTCTAACTTAGTCAAAGCAAAAAAGATTAAAAAAATACATGAACATCATATAAGTCATACATCTACAAAAGGCACATCAGTATATTAGTGTATCATTTACACAAACGGTATTTACCATACCAACTTAAAGAAATTAGCGAGAAAAATTAAGTACAAATAAATACAAATGAGCATTCACTTTTAACTTTGAACCACTCGTAGTGAAACAATAGGGCTATTGTTAGCTTCTCAATTATTGCATAATTAACTGTATACCAAAATAACACATTTAAATGTATAATTATTGTTTGATAGTCTATTTTATTAGAGATTCCACATTTGGCACAACTCGGTTATTTATATTCAAATCATGATTTGAGGTGTATGCAGTCAATAATAATTTGATTACGCGCATTATTGGTTTATATGTCAGGTTTAACAGATTAATTAGCCAACTATTTTGTTAAAATAAAAATTACATGCAATTTAACACTACTAGATAATACTGAATTCAGAAGAGCTTCATCTATATACACCAATGTTTCATAGTCGTGAACATTTCGAATGGAGGAAAAGGATTATGAACATCGAGCTAAAGTATACTAGATACGACATCGCTACACCTGTGTAAGTCTTACTCACCGACTCGCATGTAGAATTTTATAAGAGTGAAGGAAGAAGGGGATAATACCACATAAGTCGATTGACTTATATGAAGTAGCCCATGTTTCGAGCGCCTGTCGTTGTTAGTATGATATACCTCAATGACAATGAACTTACATTTAATAAGTAAAGCCTATATAATAGTGTGGTTATATAGCTAAGGCAGTAAGTTTCTCCGTTTTACTTGATAATCGGAGAGTACTGTCCATCCAAATAGATTGAAAATGATCAACATCCATAAATAAATATTATTGGAGTATAGTATATATATATATATATATATATATATATATATTAGTGCAGGTAGTCTCCTTTGTAAATATTTATATTTTCCTCTGAATATATAACACGTAATATTTTCTTTGTATATAACAAATTTTAAATATTGATTTATTGTCGAGACTAGAAAAATAAAAGAGTACCGAGGATGCTTACTTAGAGGTTATTTAGTTTTTATCAACAAATATACTGTACAGTATTGAAGTATTTTTCATATCATTAAATTGAGATTCAAAGTGCTTTAGATTCACTACTGTAAATTTTAAAGGAGAATTTGAGGTTTTTTAACTACTACAGGGTTTATATGTTATTCGTAGATAACTCTTTTTATAAAAATAGTTACATTTTATATTCACCTCATATAAATATATATAAGTATATCAACGTTATTGTTCTCTTGTCTGATATGCGTATCTTGAACAATATTACAGCCTTGTTAACACATATATTATTTTAAGCTCAAAGCTATTTGTAAGTAAACACTAAAGTAAAAACTAAATATTATTTTAATAAAATACAAAGTTATTTAAAAAAAAATCAATCTAAAAATACACTAGTGCCTATAACAAATTTATAAATTAAGAACTTTAAACTAAAAGATTGCAATTTTTTATAAATAATATCAACTCAAAACCAATTTCATGGACAGTATCAAAATCAATCGGAATAACTTTCTTGGGTTAAACCTTTTTATATGTACAACAAAGAGTAAGATATAAAAAAAACTCTATTTCTTTAAATGTGCTGTTCTGGATGAGTCAATTAAAGCAGCATAAAATAAACAATAGGCATGACGACAGTATCAAAGAATCAAAGAAATAATTATTTTAAGGGAAAATACATATTAAAAGGATTTAAAAAACTGATTTAGTTTTATTTAAAAATCTAAGATTAATAAGATTTTCAACAAATTAAAAGGTTAAAATACTGCAATCGGCCATTTTGACTGAAACACCAATCACAGCGCATGACGTCATACCACCGTAAACAACTCTATGGTATTCAAATTGGTCTATGGTTTTCAATACAAACACAATGACACGCCGGTTGACAATATAGTTAATGACGTCAGAGCGGACGCGATGACGTCACGCCTCGCGATGAAGCGTTTTCGCGCACTTTTGAAAAAATATTATAAAAATGGCTTTAAACATCGTTAAACTCTAGTTTTTTACCGAAATAAAGTTTTTTTCGTAAATAGTAAACGTGTACCCCCATTATGGAAGAGGATTTGAAAATCTTTCGTCATGCCTATTATAAAAGCTAAGCAAGTTATATCAGTTTTAATGAATGAAATCATTGAATTGAAATTAAGTTTACGTCTAGTTATTGCCTGGCTTCAAAAAAAATTTTAATATGTATTTTTTTGATTATTTACTATGTGATGTACATATTATAGAAAAATCCACCTGAAAACTTAATTTATATACTGTTGAGGTTTGTATACTGTTATAAAGATTTTAAATGATAAAAAAAACTAAAGTAAAAATATGTGAATTTGAAAATAATACAATTATTTTTAAATAATACGAAACGTGACTAGAATAATTTAATGTGAATTTTTAAACTAACTTATAATGTTTTACTTTCATAGTAGCCTTTTGAAGACGAGACTTTGTAAAACAAAAAAATAACTGCATGCAAATATAAAAATATAAGTGTTTCTTTCAACTTAAAATCAAATCAACATTGAATCAATATATTTCTTGTCAGCTACTATGTCTTTAATAACACAGAATAATTTAATACTATTTATTCAGTTGGATCGATAATAATATTATGATTGATACATATGGAACATTAGGAACAAGCGAATATAATAGAAAGCCTAAAATGGGCAAATCGACATTAACGGCCTAAATATTGATTTCGGTGTCACTATCAAAAACGTCATTAAAAAAATAAAATAAAATTATAACTTAATACTACAAAAAAAATGCTGAAACAGTAGCATGTACTAAAAATATAAAAGTATTGTTATATAGGTGAGATGCAGTCTAAAATCAACATAATTAAAATTTGTATTTTATATATCTGTAATAAATTAAATATGAAAATACTTATGACATTAGTCGTGATACATGTGCTCATACAAGAATAGAGATATCGTTATATTAAGATTAATATATGCTTATTCTGGGCACAATAAAAGTACAATCGAAACAAAGTCACATCGTCTGAATTACTGCGCTCTTCGAACAATTACAGCTCGTGTGACTTCTTTCTTCATTTCAAATTCTTACTTATTCAACGGGAAAAAAATCACTTCTAGAGACTTGACCGACTTTTCTACTACACAGAGCATGCATTGCATAGTTATTGTTGCATCTGTCATTTCTAATCAATACAATATTATTTGGAGATTGTGACTTTTAAAGTCGAGAGATTACAATATATAAAATATATGACTCTATTTATTAAATTTTATACCTTGCTTTGTATTGGCCATTTCACAACATTTAGAACAGAGATAATCTGACATGGGGCTGCCGTAGAACATGCAGAAAGGGGTCCTGCAAGGTTGTGGTCCCTCGAAGATGTCTAATATGGGTTCTCTCTCTCTCACAGGAAGACAGATATCGGTGGCGTCCCATCCGCTTCGGTAGCCGCTGCCAGTGGAATGGACCTTGGACGGGAGAGTGCTGCGCTTGTTTTTGTCTCTCCTGCAGTGCTCGTTGCTCAAGCTCATCAGATCATCACTGGAAGTGTTCTTCCAGTCAGCTCGGTTTCGCTGAGAGTAACGATCCGTGGAGTGTCCGTTGAGTTGGTTGGCAGATTTGGCGCTCATGAGTGACGGCTTACCTGTGTCGTTATAGAAGGTCGACTTTGAAAGATACAGAGTTTGATCAGTGTTATTAACGGATGTAGGAGGCATCCGTCGTACGATATTGTGAGATTCTGTATCGGACTCCGTGTAGAACTTGGATTTGCCTGTCCCATAACGAGGCATCCCGTTGTACGAATTCCTATTAGTGGGAGAGTTTATGGAGTTGCGAGCTTCTGACAGTTCTTGCTGGCGCTGCTTTTGGAAGCAGGAGGAGCACATGTAGCTAGTGAGAGCGGTGCCGTACTGCTCGCAGCCAACGTTGACACACTTCAGAGGACCTTCTATGAGTGCTTGCTCTCGCAATTTGAGAATTTCAAAATCCTTTCTCTCAGCATCCTGCTTTCCTTTCAACTGCTCCGAATTCAGGAATCGGTGCTCTGCATACTCGAGATAATTTTTTACCATTTCATTTTGAATGGCGTGTCTCTTAGCTTTGAGTTGACAGCAGAGAATCTTGTATTTAGTGGATGAAAATACAGGATTTTGAGCGGACTTCTTGCCTGCTCCATTGGTTTTGGTGGTAATTTTAGCGATGGAGCCGAGATTTTTCTTTAGTTTATTACTCATTGACTTTCCAATACTTCCAAATTGCTTTGCCACCGAATGAATCTGCTTCGCCGTTTTGCTCTTATTATCAAACATTGAGTGCTCTATTTGATCGAATTCAGAAGGAGGAGTCAGCAAATCTGAAAACTTATCAGTGATGTCCTCTTCGCGCAGATTTATAAAGTCAGGTTCCTCCTGCCCGGGACTGGATGAAGGCGATATGTACACGACGTCCAGATACTCCGACAAGAGATTTATTTGATCTCGCTCCGATAAGACCAACCTGTTGATGATCTTTTGATCATTTTCATCTTTGTTCCACTGGAAATCATCTCCCGGATCAACAGAGAATTGGATAGGAAGCAAACAACAATCTGAATCCGTGAGGGGAACAACTGACGGAGGTTGGGGACTAGACTTCCCATATACTTCATTTTCCATGATGACAAGCGCAGAGAAGTGTCCCATGTCATACGCCAATAGGAGAGGAGACTTGTGGCAATCTTCCGGAGAACATTCGAGTGGCAGATATACTCCGCTGAAGGGAATAGGGGCCATGGCTTCACCATTCAAATCCTGTCTCAAAAGGTCAAGAAGTCAGTACTCGAAATATAACGTCATATAGTTATTATAAAATAGCAAATAAGACTAACCCTAAGAAGAAGATCAGCAATGACGATGATGGGTCGGCGCAAAGTATGGGCAAGCGCACATACATGCACCTCCTCCAGGCTGTGATGCGCTGGGGCTGCGCGCTCCACTACGGCTGCCCACTCAGCTGCCCACTCTGACGCACTTAGTACTAGGCCGGCCTGCGTGTGCTGACGGGTCTGAGTCCATCTCCAACGCCGCTTCAGAGCATGTCGCCATGGAGCCGCCAGCAAGGCGGTGTGAAGAAGGCGCCGCAGAGTGAGCAGTCGGTCATGGAAACCCCACAAGCCCAAGGAGGCGGCGTGAGGAAGACAGTTACCATCCCCGGAAGTGGCAAGAGGCCACAATCGAGTGGCCCCGACTGCACCCCACCAATTAAGACGACCACTCTGCTCCAGTGATATGAGTGTCGAAGTCTCCAGTAGATCTTTTTCCAGAAATTTTCTGAAATTTTGCAAGATTGTAAAAATCAAATTACTTAAATCCTTACTGATTGCAAATTGGATAAAATCCATATTAATTTTTTACTTTTATTTTTAAAGCAGGAATGCGTCAAATGGAATGGAAAAAGGAAAGGAATGCGTAAAGGTAAAGATTAGTCATTGGGTGCATTAAATTATTAAAAATTTAGTTCAAATACTGTTTTCTAAATTACCTGAATTCTTCTGAATAAATAGTTATGTCAGGTAGAGTAAAGGTATATTCGGGAGTATCTATGTGAAACTGGTCAACGTTAGTGTCAGTACTACCGGATATATCCTGAGCACACTCGGAGCGAACTTGAGATACGATACTTTCATTGTCCGTCGCCCGCGATATCCCTCGAGCCAGTTTCTTACCTGCCATGACAAACGTTTCAATCAATAATATTATATTTTTTAATTTAACAATTATTAATAATATAGTATTACATATCGTATATATATCAAAAGGCATTTGTTTATACAATTTACAAGTGAAAATAATAACTAACAATCAACAATGTCAACTGCGTCTGCTTTTTGTAGCAGCGGCTTAGAGCTCTGGAAGTTGTCAATTTTTACAGTTGCTGGTTGCACAAAGCTGGGGGTGATGACTGTTCCGTCGACAACATCCACATCTGCAGTGTCCATTTCAGGTATCTCGTGTGTCGCTCGCCAACTTCCGGAAATATTGAAACGTGAGGCTTCATCCAATTTATCTTTGGGATCTTTTTTTGCTAAATCTGAAACATTAAAATGATCATAATATTATGCAAACAGTATGCAGTGAGTTCAAATTTTGAGAAAGCAGTTTTATTCATTTAATATAAAATAAGTTTAATAAATAATTTAAATTACTTTTTATATCCATATCATATTACATGGGAAAAAAAAGCATCACGTGGAGAATATAACATCTTTATATTAGTAATATATATATAGCTTTAAAAAAACAGTGAACAGACAAATGTTTGGTGAAATGATCACCAACCTTCTTATAGGAGAGGATAAAGCTTAAAAGTTATTTTAGAGCAAATAATGTTTTATTGTTTGAATAGATATTCTGCCATTCTCAGATACAATAATGTTATGTAACTCTTTAGCATATTAATTGAATATAAGCATAATTATATCATTGAAGATTGTTTCTTACTATTGAAAAACGATTTTTTATTATAATAAATATTTTGATTAGAGAAAGAAATTTCATGGCGCACACAAAGAAAACTATGAAAAAAAAATACAAAAAGAAATGCGATTAAGGTGATTCAATTACTAGCCTATTTAAAATATTATTAAGCATTTCAAACAAATATTATTATTTTTAATATTCCTTGCAAAAATATAATGTCAATAACCTACAAGTTTATAAATAAAAGTTTCATAACAAACGCATATCATAGGTTTAGCAAGCACTGTTTTAGATATATAACTTTACGAATAACCAAATGACTGAACTGCAAACTGACTAATAAATATGTAATTAAAAACTTCCAGATCAATTTAAGCTATCATTACCAGTAATATAGGTCGAGTAAATCCTCTATTATTATTAGGTGCGTTGGAATACAAGCACAAGAAAAATTTTTGGTAGTCTGAGAAGTCAACATTACAAGTCTGGGTCTACTGAAGAATCTTTGTAAATAATTATCTACAGCAAGCGTTATATTAAAATAATAAATTAGGTAGTTATAAAAAGAGCAATGTCATTACAGTTATAGAAAAGGTTTACAATGTGAAATCACTATGGCATGTAAAAATAAAAATAATGTGCTTTTTACTTCTTTAAAACAACAGAAATTATCAGTGTAATATATTTATAAAAAACAGAATTCCAAAACCCATGGAAATATATATATATTTTGCAAATCAGATTATTGTAAAATATATTGAATTTAAGAAAATATTTATTGAATTAAACAAAATCATTACCAGCCAACTGCATATAGGCCACCAGAGCTGAGGTGAGATCCCACCCCTGACCTTGCAGCAGAGAGTAGCAGAGGTCTTCAGATGCCCCAGTCTGTTTCTTCAGCTCGCAAACCAAGTTGGCTTCCATCTTGACTTATCTTAAAATTGACACATCCATTAAACAATGAGTGTCAATGACACTGAAACATTTTAAATCAATGATAACTCAAATGGCCTTGAGCGGAATTTGTAGTACGACCTTTGAAGATTAAAAATTCAAAGCGACAATAAAATTATTAGCCTATCAAACCGATCTACCTATAAGAAAACGATGACTCTATTATTGTCTGTCATTTTCAAAACATGTCACACATAACCTTGAAAATGTCTGACAATGTTTTGACGGACACTGCAGCGGAAAATTGACTATCCGATGCCGAATAGCAACTATTCAAAACAAAATACTCTAAGTATACCGAATTTCATACCACACTACTAATGCGACGGACAAATCTTCTAATGCGTTTTTGTAAACTCGAGATGACAAATAATATTCTAGTTGAAAATAAGTCGTGTGCCAAAAATTATATTTTGTTGAAAATTTTAGTAACCACCCAAGGCTAGTGATGAAAGCGATCAAAAATACTAACAACTTCAAGATATAAACCATCGCCTCACTACGCGAGGACACCTGAGGTTGTCACAAGCAGTCCTTTCGCAATATTTACCAAAAAAACAATATTGAGGTCTGAATTTTGACACTTCTACACCCAGCTGAAATTGTTGCCAGTTAAAAAATATTATTTAAATTTTTGGGTTACCAGCAAAGTATAACGTATTTTAAATTAAACGCAGGACAAAAACGAAATTAAATCTGAATACTTCAAATACTGCACAATTATTTTTACAGTTTTTATTAAAGGAAATATAATATGTGATGACTAAAAAAAAGCATAGGTTTACATTTCTCAGTAATTGATATTACCATCTATGGAAAAAATATATAAACTATATGAAATTTGTAAAATAACCAATTTTTACTAATGCCATCTACCGGGCAATAATTATACTCAATGAAAAATTCTTATAATTCTGGTATTACCATCCTTCTAACTTTTTCCATATTCCAAGGAATTTGTTTTCTCTAATAGTTGTCTCATTTTTTTTTGTGAAATGACTCAATACCTATTAAAACACAGAGAATCTATTTTTTCTCACTTTAAGCATTTCCGATAAAAATTCACAATTATTATTAAAGGGTGGGGTTTACTTTTGTTGTGTATTTATATTAAAGGTATTTAAAATAAGTATGTTATCAAAAACGTGCTGGAGATTTACTAAATGTTATGTTGTCTCAGTTATTTTTTTATGGAGTTAAGGCCTGAACTGAAATCGAGGTGGCAGAAATGTAGGTTTATTTGACTGGATTAGAAATGAGAAAGTCTTGCAGAGAATGCGCAAAGAAAAAAAATCTTAGTGACGATAATCAATTACAAGGCATTGTAGGGGTTAGTACCTACATCGGAACACGTGTCTTACGGCCTGTTGGAATGTGACATTCGATCCCTAATCCATTAAATATTTTATTAGGCTGCCATTAAAGTAGAACATAATCTCTTAGTAATTAGCGGTCAGTCAAAGGCGATCGCATTCAGGCGAGATGTCCTCGCAATATGACACCCCCGATACGTGGGAATCTTCCTGTTTACGCCAGCCACAAAGGCAGCGGGACCCTATATAAGCGGCTTCCCCGCGCCTCTCCTTAGAGACCTCGCGGCATCGAACTAGTAACCACGTACTTTTCTAACAAGTGTAGTTATATTAAATAAACTACGAATACGCAAATATTTCGCCAGCCTTCTGATTTCCAACCTTACATCAATCCTGCAACCACATCATCTGAATCTTCAACAACACACACTCTACCACCGGCGAAATTGGTGACTCCGATGACATCATAATCATCGGCGAAATTGGTGACCCCGAACTTGAAAACTACTACCTGACGGACAGAAAATTACGCGAGTTACAAATTTTCATCACAGCTGGTGAGTTGCACTGCCCAAATTCGATGCCTAATCGAGGGTTCTCTCCAGTGCAACTCGACAACCACCGGCGCTGCATCAACACCAGCACCGGAACATCACCAGCACCAGAAGCTGCACCAACACCAGCACCGGAACAGCACCAGCACTAGAAGCTGCACCAGAAGCTGCACCAGCATCAGCATCAAGACCAGAAGATGGCAACACTGACGACCAATCTGGAGCTGGAAGACCAGAAAACGTCCCACCTGCTACGCCGGATGAATGATCTGGCGACAGGACAACCAAGGACGAACGAGGACGAACGGTGAAACAACAATCCAAGAACATGAGGTATGTGCCACAAAAATAAATTGTCAGACTCCAATTTTAATTTTGAGAAACACAGAAATTTGAAACAACGCAAAGCGTTCCGCAGATCCGCAACGTATCTGCCATTTTTAATTACATTTTTTTTTAAATCGCGCTCTTAAATGCTAACCCGGTTGTAAATTTAAAAAAAAAAAAAATCTGTTAATTTCGGTCCACGAGCTGGCCGACAGATGCAACATAATTCATCGCATTAATGCAACGAGCTAGACAATCGACATAACGACTATAACTTGGACTCCTGCATTACAGACATTCAAGCAATGTAAAGACTGCTCGCAAAAAGCTATTTCATTGACGTCTTAATGTAACCGCATCGCTGTTTTAATTAACAGATGCATCCGAGTCACGGAAAATGAAAGCAAATTATTTCTTTTCCAAAAAACATAGCGTTCAGTGCAACTAGCACTCACCGAGAACTACTCGGCACACACATGTCTATAAGACATTTTTCGATAAACGATCGAAGATTCTAACTATCTTATCCGATCACTCACGTTTATGCTCAACGCTCAAACCAGCATTTTTCATTGAAAAACAACAACAATTCGAATTTACAACCGCTGAGTAAAGCTCAAATTAATTGCACAACGCGCAAAATTCAAAAACGTTACTTATTCTGGAAATTTCTGAGCATTTTGATTTCACCCCTGCTCGAAAGCTAGCCAATACGCGAAATCGGCTAGACCACGAACAAGGAGGAAAACGTTATGCAAAAGATATTTTCTAAACAGAAAATGTGATCAGACATTAATTTTAAAAAATATTAATCGAAAATTTCGAATTTGATATTATTTTTTTCCATTGGGAGCAAATTTATCTTTGTCACAAAAGTTCAGTATTCAGTTTGTTAAGTCTCAACGAACTAACTCAATTTAGGTCACTATAACACTAAATAAACAAATGAGTTCAGAGACCCTTCGATTTACGAGTGCATCTCGTAAACAAAACGGCTCAATGTCAACACACAGCTGACTTACTGATACCGACATACAGCTGATCGCCCAAATTGTTCTTGGGGATAAATAACATATTTTTATGTACTAATAACATTTGTTTTACATATATGTTTTATTTTTCTTTGTGTACTTAATTAGATATATTTTACACATTTTTCGTAGTCTGCGAACTATATATTTTTTTTTTATAAAAAATTTGATATATGCTTATAATTATTTTTCGTGGTCTGCGTACCACAAAAATTTCAGTAATGTTTTAAAATTTTCATGTTCTTTGTATTTTGTAAACGTGGTTACTCTCTTCGAGATGCGAGTCATTTTTCTCATCATCTGAGGTGGATGATTTTGGCTTTTTACAGTTTCGTTGATAATTACTTACCAACTTGAAAGGGGCCCATGTAGGGGTTAGTACCTACATCGGAACACGTGTCTTACGGCCTGTTGGAATGTGACATTCGATCCCTAATCCATTAAATATTTTATTAGGCTGCCATTAAAGTAGAACATAATCTCTTAGTAATTAGCGGTCAGTCAAAGGCGATCGCATTCAGGCGAGATGTCCTCGCAATATGACACCCCCGATACGTGGGAATCTTCCTGTTTACGCCAGCCACAAAGGCAGCGGGACCCTATATAAGCGGCTTCCCCGCGCCTCTCCTTAGAGACCTCGCGGCATCGAACTAGTAACCACGTACTTTTCTAACAAGTGTAGTTATATTAAATAAACTACGAATACGCAAATATTTCGCCAGCCTTCTGATTTCCAACCTTACATCAATCCTGCAACCACATCATCTGAATCTTCAACAACACACACTCTACCACCGGCGAAATTGGTGACTCCGACGACATCTTAATCATCGGCGAAAGCATCTTATTATGAACACATTTTTCAAAGCAATAAACAGCATTACTCAGTAAATTGTACAAGAAAAAATTTACGTGGATGAATATGTGTTCAATGGAATGGTCACCAATCTCTAGAAGAAGATATATAAAAGTGAACATCAAAATTCAAGTGTTTACAAGCGTACAAAATAGAAGTGAGAATTATAATATTAGAATTAAATATTCAATATTTTTGACAGAGAGTACTTGGTGGAATTCCATTTTAACATTTTAAATATAATAAAATATTTGAGTGATTTTTCAGTTTGATGACGCCAACGTGAAAGGTTGCCGAAACCGGTCACCAATAAAAATAAACATGTGGAAAAATAACTCAAGCATTTTATTATATTTAAAATATTATATTAGAATTATGTAGGGGTTTTAGATTGCTGGTGTGGCAACACTGGCGCCGATGGTGGCAGGAGCTCCCTCCGTCCCCGTGCTGTTGTTTTGCCGTCGCTCTCGTGTATTTCCTTCAGTGCGCTCGTCTGGACTGTTGTTTATTAAAAATATTCCGACTGTCGATCTCACATACAAAAAAAAGCTCAACATATTAAAAATAGTGCTGTGTTAATAATACAAAAATTATTTGAACACGTTATGTGCTCATTCATATAAAAAAAATTAAAAAAAACATTGCTAATTTTTAACTAAATGTATATTGTTGCAGTATTTATTTGTTGATCGCGAATTGTGATTTGTCAAATCGGTTAATATTTACCATGGCGGGGTCTGCGATGATTGAAATTGAATCCTGGATTATTTACCAGTGCATTTTGACAGACTGCAACCAATGTCTATGTGAGTACACTCGATTTACGTTTATTTTATATAAAATATAATTTTAAGACATATTGTTTTTATTTTGCGGTTACTCGAATATATTGTCCGACATCGTGACAGTTGCTTGAGATTGCACGAGGGCAGGTGGTCGGCTCCTTGCAACCCCTGTGTTGTGTCTCAAGGTCTGTAACGGTTTTTGGAGCTTTACATTAGTCCTTCACAAAAGAGGCATGTTTTAATTCATTTATGAGTAAATAAAGCGTCCGGAAACACGCCCATTTTAACCAGAATTAACAATCACACCGGGGCCGAGAGACGGCGGCAAATTGAGTCATATCAATATTTCACGATTTCAATTAGATAAAAGCACTGATAAATAAATAAAACATGTACACACTGTCTCTTATAATTTTAATTTTTGCTCGATTCATTGGGCCACGGGCGTAAAAAAATAAAAATAAAAACAACACGAACTGTCATATTTTTTTTTCAGTAAACAAAAGATACAATGCGGTTGTAGTGATTCTTGAAACGTTACGTTTATTTTTATTGCGGGTAGTTTTTTTTATTTTATTTTTCAGTCAGGTTGTCATAAAATATTTATTCTTCCAGTACTAAAGGTTTTGCACACTTTAGATTTTATTTTTTGGTGGATTTATGACAGGTATACAGGGTGTCCCAAAATGCATTATCATCACCATCACCTGTTATTGCTTGACCAGCCGCATTTTCGAAGAAGATTAGTCCGATGATGACTCCAGCCCAAAACCTGCACCAAGTAGTGACATGATGTGGAAATGTTTCTCGTGGATCTCCTGAAACCGAAATGCGATAATTTATCGATTAACCGAACCATCAATAGAGATGACTTTGTTTGAAATATGCAAAGCCTTGGAGAGCATTTACCAGATTTGCTATTACATGCATAAGCCCATACTGTATACTTAACGAATCAACAATTTTTTAAATAATAAACCTGTGTTTTTTCGTGAATTTTGGGACACCTGTACATACGAAGCCAGTAGATTCTCTACACTTTGAAGATAAATAAAAAACAACAATGACAAATACTCTGTTGTAATAACAAAGACAGCGATTGGTTAAATAATAAATATAACAACTAATGCTATAATATTTTATACACTGTTAGTCAGGATATTTGAGAGGTTTAAAATTGAACCAGTTGCAATACATTATATAATATTAGATCTAGGACGAAAGATAAACGTTATATTTTTCGACGTAGATAGCAACAATTATCAGATAATTTTTTAAAAATATTTTGTACACCGTTGGACTGTTTTATCCTAGAAAACTACTGTAAATCAATAATTTAAATATATATGTTTTAAAAATTTTAATACTAATAACTTAAAAAATCTATCACCATGATTTGCATTCAGTTGTCCTATGACTCATCTTTTGTTATGTTTTGTGCGATATATTTTATTTAGGCACACAATTTTAATCGAGTAAAAATTAATATATATATTTTATTTAGAGATTTTGATACATACGTACTATTAATCGTATTATAAATATTAATCGATCATTATAATCATCATTTTTTTATTTATTTGCAATAACTGAACTTAACGTAAGATTAAAACTACATTTTTTAAATATATTCTAGATGTTTTATTTATATATATTTTTTATTTTTATTTATTTTTTGTGTTATTATTTTATTATTTCTTTGCAGAGAGCATGCGTGTTGTTTATTGAGTTGAAGATTAAATACACACAGTATCCTGTTTTTTTCGTTTCCCGATTTATTTTCCATGGTGCAGGAAGGTGAGTTTTTTTTTTATGATTTATTTTGTTTTTATTTTATTTGTCATTGTATAATAATCCTGGTTGTGATAAAAGCTTGCTCCTTGTTCATTATAACGGACATAGCGAGCCAAATGCACCGCCATGCCATGTGGGTCGACCTCATTGTCCCCATGTATTTATTTTTTAGGTCGAACTAGGGTCCACATACACCACACCAATACACAATTTATTTAAAATAAAAAGTAATAATTATATATATTTTTTACTGCTAAACATATTCTCAATGGCGTATTGTTCTATGCGGTAGTGAATTATGCGATCTCTCCGCCTCTGATACATTTATTTGGTGATTTACATATGTCTGGAGTCGATCGGTCATTAATTTTTGTTGCACCTCTCATTTTCTATAAATACTGCTCGCACGAGGAAAATATTCGGTATACGCTAAAATTGTATCGGTACGTTTGTTTAGGGTATTATTTATTATATATATAATCTTGGAAAAACAGTGCGAGATCGAAAATGTTTACAGAATATGATAAATTGTGACGGATGACATGCCGAAACAATTGTGTTTGTAGTTTCTTCTTCATCAAGTACCTCTCCTCAGAGGAGGTCGGCGACCATTTCACTGAGCATAAACTCTTCGGGTCCGGGTCCTTCTACACCGCAGTTTTATATTGCTGCTATAATCCTTTCCTTACAAAGCTCTGGCGTTTAGATCTGATACTCTTTCTGGAGCAAGGTACAAGGTACTTTCAGAGCACATCCCTCCACAATCATTCCAAGTCCTAGATCCTATACACACGCTCTGGATACAAAATAGCAGCCATGCACGAGCAGCAGAATGGGGAGAGCGGGAAGGAGTTTGTAGTCTAAAAGCAAAATAAATATCTGCGGCTGTAAATTGCAAAATAATTTACGGCAATTTGAAAGCAACTCTAAGCGCCATGCTCCCTTGTTCCGGTAATAAAACACCAGCCGTCTGCAGCGAGAGCTGATGAGCAAATACCTCATCCAACCTGTCGCGGCGGCCAGCATTGCTCGCCGCCTGAAGCGAGACTGATTTATGTGGGAACAAATAATGCCATTGCCCAACAAATGTTCGCCTCTTAGCAAGCAATGTTTGGCTATCAGAGTTTTATTTGTTTTTTTTTTTTTTTTTTTTTCATTACATGACGCTACTAAATTATCATCACTCATGTGCGGTTTCTGCTGTGTGAAATAGTGCGAATAAATGAACTAAAAAGTAATTGGGTGAACCGATTCACCAACATCAATAAAATTTTAATTAATATTACGTACGTGTATACAAAATCTGATAAGGATATAGATGGCATTCGTAGAGACTTTTTTTTTTATTTGATTAACCGACCAAAGGCTGGAGTTTTTATTTTATAGAACCGGCTCGGTCGCCATTTGCTTTATCTTCATACGATGTCGATATTGCTATCGGGCTTGGTTTACCACAGGAAGTGTGTGTGTATCTTGCTGCATACGTATACAGAGCTGCCCGAACAGCTGACGTATGATGCAGCAACTCGTGTATATTTTTGTATCAGACGTTGGGCTTCGTGCGAGTTCCTTGCACCTAATGAAAATTCATTAGTGATCTCCATAATTGTAATCCAATAGGCCTCGTTCAGGTTTTCAATATCTCGAACAGAGCAGGATTTAAAGGAGAGTTGCATTTTATAATTTTTTGTTGATTTATCATAAATGTCGTGTTAAACTTATATATTTAAATTGTGTGCTGTAAGGTTGTTCTTAGGCTACACTTCAATTATTATAACTATTATGCGGTAAAACTTGCGTTTTAGCAATTTGCGTTTGAATATAGTGGCAATTTAGAACTCGTAAAATGTTAATAAATAATATTCATTGCTCGTTCCCTGTTGCTTCGTTCGGGTTGAACTCGAAACTTTACATTTTTTTAAATGTTTTATATACACATAAACACGACGAATGTCTAGTATATTGAGGCACATTAATTAAATAATCAATAGCTTTTACAAAAAAATGCATCATAAAAATAAGTTATTCCTTCGAAGTAAAATTCTCATACTTCGATTTCATTTTTTTTTACTATTTAAACGACATAGGAATTTGGTGTGTTCTGACTAAAAGTAAGAAAAATAAATTATGTAAAATTTCCAAATAAACAGGAGGATGTGTGTAATACGACCACGAATTCGTAATCCGCTTTTTTCAAAATGGTTTTACGGCTGTTGAGCACAGGGGCCCACCTGGAGGAATTACAAAGTTACTTTGAATTATAAAGCCGCCGTGGATGATAAATTTATTTTTACGACCGTCCCATTGTAAGCGGGCAGTGTCGCCCCGGCCGGGTGCAGGTAGGGGTGGGTGCAGGTGGTGGGGGTGCGAGGGGGTGCAGGCAGGGGTGGGTGCAGGCGGGGGAGGCGCACACGCGCGAGGCGAAAGTCCGCTCTATATTTGTACAAGTGTAATTTCAACAAAGCCGCGAGCTCAATGAATAATACAACGGAAAATAAAACACGCGGCTCCACCCCGAGCCCACCTGGTTTTTAATTGAATCAGATCCGAGTTTGATTTGAACGAGAACTTTTTCTGCTGTCGGTACAATTTTTTTTTTCAAAATGGCGGCTTAACGAAACACAAAACAATACATGTTTTAAATTCTAAATCGTGGGCTGTTCGGTTTTTTAATTAATTTATTTATACATATAATACTTATATGTAGCGATATATGAAGCAATCAGAGGCAATTGTGGATGAGTTCGACCGGTTACGTTTCCATGAATCGCAGAATATCCACAATCTATAATTTTGAAAGCTTACTACTAATACTATCCGGTAAATCAGCAGCATATATCGCGTATGGAATTACATTCGATCGCTCGTGTCGAAGGAAAATGAGCGCGCCAGTCCAGGTGACTCCGATTACACCATTAATCAAACTACCTGAGGGGGACGGTCCCTGGCGCACGTCGGGGCTGTCCCCGGGGAGGTGCTTCCTGCCAGTCATGGGTGCGATCGATCCATCCAATACAGCTTGATTCGAGCGCGCCATGAAAATTATTAGTTAATGAATTTCAATTATTCGATTTGAATGATTAATAACGCATTTTATTTCCACCCCTTGCTCCAATAGTGGCGAGCGTATTTTTCTTGATTTCCGGATTGAGCACGTATTTGTTCTGAACTGACAACCAAACACTAACTAGCCAATAGCGTTGTCTTTTGCGTTACTTACTTGGGATGAACCATAAAAGATGGACCCCAAACAAAGGGACGCTATTGGCTGATTGCAAGTCGGTTGCAGGTTGTGTCGCAGCCCACTTGGACCTGCCCAATTCACCCTCGCACGAAGCGCTGAGAGGTTGAATAGAAATTTCGACCTGGCTTTAAGTATTAATCGATACATCCTTGGCATTTCACGGTGGATTTATTTATTTAAGTCCGCGTCTCGACCGGCCTAATGTATATTTTATCGCTGCTCTTTGTGTACAAATGTAAACAGGATCAACCCACAGCGACTCGGCTGAATAGGATGAACTGTTTTTACTCCAGTTCATTATGATCGCGTTACGATTAAAATTGATTGACTGTGAAAAAATATTGAAAACTCTTCTTCTTTCTGTTTTCTTTTCGAGTGTGTATTTTATATATTGTTTTAATTAAGTTGAAAACAGGACCAAAGCGCAATCGCACGGCACTCACTGGGGTGAAACCTGATGGGCCTGAATCATTCTTTTCCATTTTGGCTTGCGCTCGCAGCTCCGCTCTCGAACGCCATTTATTCCAGCACGTCTATACCTTTTCTTTTCATATTAACGATTTGATTTTAAAATATAAACCGGCATCTGTATCCTCATTCAACTCCGGACGATTCACAACAGACGCAGTCTGCCCATCCTGTACCGCTGACATAGAAAGTCAACACTCGCAATTTTTCTCATTATTATTCTACCGTTATTTATATCATCAATAGTAGCGTGTAGTTAATTCAACGGTTGATCAAGCAATTATATGTTTTAGACATAAAATAAATTCAATCAAACGCATAAATTCTATACTTATAAATACATTAAAATATGTATTTCAACATTGCCTAAAATATATTTTGGTGCAGTTACGTAATGAACGGGCTATTAGAGTCACCTACACCCGCTGTGACACAACTGACAACCGAATGGTAACTGGCCAGTAGCGTCCTCTTTTGCGTTGTTTACTTTGGAAAAACTATAAAAAAAACACCCTAAAATAATGGGTCGCTTTTGGCTAATTACAATTCGGTTGTTGGCTGTACCGCAGCACGTATAGCTGACTGTTTTCACTAATTGATATTCTCTGTTAAAATACAGCGACTAAGGAATAATGATTTGTTTCGCTACATACAAAGATTATATCTGTACCGCAGAGCACGACCGCAAGATACTATTTGTAAACATACCATATTTCAACTGTAAACACGTTACTTACGACTACATGAAAACCATATTATAACAAGAGAAATTCAATATCGATGAGGGGGGTGCATTGGTGTTGGTAAAATTTATATTGATCAGTTCATTCTGTCGTCCGATTGCCTGATCTTGGATTCCGCCTAGTGGTCATCTGCATCATCTAGTCCGTCTGCGGTCAGGCACTCTCATGCCAATGGACTGCAGGTTTTTCAGTTGATACAGGCCAACATTACAATATTGAAGAATGAAGAACAGAGAACATTGCAACTTTGTGAACGTCCCTGTATATATTAATATTTTTTTAGATGAATCGTTGATATTTTTATTTTGTCTAGTCGATAGTACAACTGCTTTAACAACCGAGTCTCGGAATATGTACGAAAATTTATATTTTTTGCTTCGATGCTAGTTGATCAATATCTAAGTAAGATTAAACGACAATTTTTTTACGTTATTATAGTGTTCGTAGATTACAAGTATTATGTCTGTTGACTTGAGAAGGATCATTTGGGGCGTTGTATTTTTGACAAAGTGGAATTTAGGTAGACTAAATAAGTATTAGTAGGTGTTTCGTAAATCTGTACAAAAATCATATTACAAAATGAATAATTTTGCCCTTTAAATATCTGGCAGCACAAAAGGTCAAACGTTTGACTGAATCATAATTGAAATTGTCGTTTTTTTTTTAGTTATAAATCTACTGCTCTTGCTGTTTTCTGTAAAAGAAAAACATATTTAATCGAACTTAAAAATAATATTTAAAAAACTACAAAACAACAACGAAACTAAAAACTGAACACATTTATTTGTCATTAAACTAAATCTGCTAAATCCCTTATTCTGTTTATTCTGTTTTCGTCTTATGGATGTTATTTTTAAAACGAACACGATCTTATATTGATGTGTATTATTTCAATCGATTTTAGTCTAATAAGACGGACGAGATATCCTATTTTTTTCACTTGATATTTTTGAAGAATGCTATAATTTTTTTTGCATAGAAAAAAAGGATGTATACCGGAGCTCGGAGTATAGTAGCACTGGTGGGTAGAACGCAATGTGGAGCGAGTAGGTTAAAATCACGCAAATCAAATTACTGCCACTTGAACAAGCAAAAATCTTGATTAAAACAAGTCAGGTCAGCCTCCCTGACCGGCGCTCACTCCACGGTATCCTTGCAATCAAGATAAATCATCCCACTGTCTCTCCCAGCTAGGAATGCATTGCAAGTGAATGTCAATTGGATGAGTTAACCCGCGACACGCAGTCCTCGCCTCCTTGAAATAGAAATACCTAGCTCTTAAGTGACCCACTGTAGGTGCGGTGGATCATTTGTCCAATTTAGTGTTCACGTGTGAAGTATTTTTTTTTTTAAATACTGGCAGTTATATAAATATACTGGGTGATTCAGACGTGCTTATCGATGTTTTTCAAAGTTTAAATTTTTCATTATTTTTTTTTACACATTTACTAATTACTATCGTTTAACTTGCTTTTTCAATTTATAATCGGTATGTAACAAAAAAAAGTTCTGTGGGATGCTTACAGGTCGAATCCTAAACAATCACATGGGGATAATGCTATTATATATTATGTATATAATTGTAATTTTAAATGTTTGCTATGTCATAAATTTGATATTAATAATATTTCACCTGTTAAACAATTTGTAAATGAATTTCTTTTTTGAAGAAATATGTTTTGTTCCATTAAAATATAATCATACTTTTTTCCTCCAAAATAGTAGCCAAGGCATTATAAACGAACAACTCCTACTTTTTTGAAGTAACTATCGTTTTTTTATTTGAAATGTAATTTTGATTTGAAAACTAAGCTTTATTCTTCTTTGTGTACTTCACCGGGCACTCCTGCAGCCCCCCCCCCCCCCCGTCGTCCATTAATCCTTGGATTTCCCACAAAACGATCAGATTATTAAATTCCACAGTAGTCGAATTAGATTGGAGATCTTTAAATGCCGCACTGCCTTATTAAAGGGCGACCACGAGCAATGCCGCCGAGGAATTTCCACACTTTCCATGCAAATCAGCTAAAAATGAAGCCTCCGCCGGCGTAATGGCCGAGCCCGATAATAACAGCTTTTTATATGCAATCCTCTACGCACCGCTGAGATAGAACCTTAAATGACTCTCGGTTATTACCTCTCTACCCCAACTCGAGCCGTGCTATGCAGAGTCATCCGTTACACCGGGTCTACGTAAGCTGTGGCTTAATGACGTAATCATCCTCTTTTACAAACTAATAAAATCAATATGTTTTGAGATAATCGATTCACCCATGAAATGACACAAGGGATCTTCGATTTTTTTTATCGCGACAGGGGTGATAATCCTGAGTTTTTTAATCGTTATATGCAAGTGCGGAACAAACGTGCCTAGGTTTTCCCCATTTGTACCAATTAGAGAATATCTAAACGCTATTAAAAATTTCAAGAATACTTGCGAGTCATACGGCATTTTCTCGGCGTTTCATCGGTGATTCGATTGCCTAAAAATATCGCATACATTCTAAACTTGTATGTGTTAACAATGCGGATTAATTAAATATTTAATAGTATCATCATAAACTATCATTAAAAATGGTTTTTGTCAGGGTTCCTTGTACCATTGTCGCCGTGTGATAGATTCAGCATGAAATAAAATGAAATTAAACTCAATGTTTCAGCTTCGCTAGAATGTTAAGATTTGATCAAACCGTGTCCGGTTTCGCCTGAACACCAGACTTCCTCAGACGATCAAGTAAAAACGGTCGCGGTTTAATCTCATTAAATATAACCAGCGAAAACAAAGCTCGCATTTTGTTTATCAAAAAAAAAAAAAAACTTATAACTGCGATATTCTGTTTGGGTTTATTATATTTTTTACAACATTTCAAGAAGCAAAGTTTAAAGCCAGGAAATCTTTTTTTTTGTTGTAAACTTAATAAAAAAATATTTCGTGTTTAGTGAATTATAATAAATGTAAGTACGTACTAATTTTATGTTTATAAAAAATATATATAAATATTTTTATGATTGAAATCTTTTTCGTGCCGGCTTTCACGAGTTTCTGATCACCCTCGTCACGAAATGGGTCGTTTTTTGCAATCTAAAGCTACGTTTAGACTAAGCGGATTCACTTGGACTATAATTCTATATTTATTTATGAAATATTCAATCCGTAGCTTTTCAGTGCCCTTATGTTTTATATTCCCAGCGTATTTTTTTAAATTCTGCATGCATTCTGAATCATTGTTGATTGACATTGTCGCAGTTTATTGTCATTCGACAGAGTGGGATTACGGTGTATTTTTTTTGCTTTAATTATTTTTTTAGTTTCGTCAATACACAACATAAAGCTTAAAGTTGTCGAATATCTTGTCTCATTCACTTATTTGCTATATAAAATAAATTAACGTTAATATTTTTATTATTTCATTAGAGCAAATAAAGTGGCCAATTCACAAAACGTGCTGTGTTTTTCTAATATATTTTTTGAATTAAAGTTTTATTTTTACACTTACATTTTTGAAACACACCAATAAAGATACTGTTTTTTTGAGAAAAAAAAATATTTTTTTCTTTATTTTTCGGGTGATTCCGTGTTTTCGGAGTCACCATAAAATTGTAATTTACAACTTTAGTACTAACAAAGTATAAATTCAATTTAATTATTATGAATACCTTCACTGACATGTTTATTGAAATAAAAATGCATTTTGGAATGCGTTTTTTTTTTGTAGATACATTTTGCTATTTACGTGCATTTTACTTTGTACTGGAACGCAGTGAAGCTGTGTGCATTTGAAATCGCGATTATGCTACACCTGTGCTATGCACAAGTCGGCCAACTGTGACTTGACCTTTACCGACGAGGATATACCGGCGTGTGTTCAACATTTCAATAGAAAGCTACCTTCGTACTAATTTTCCACCTCTCTATTGTATTATTACGGCTTTGGGCTAAATTTTAATTATAACACACGAATGTACTTTCTTTTATTCGTCTCCTTAGAGTAATTATAAATAACATTTAATTTTTGAAATATTTATTTTTAATTATAGTAATTTGTAGTTCATGGATAAATTTCTGTAATTTATATTATCTGTTTCTCTATAATATATGTGTCGTTCTATATGTATTGTTTACATGTAGCTGTTGTTTGTGTGCGGATTGTATGCAAATGAATGCATAAGCATGGGTGTTGGAAACATGCAATGTGACTTATTATTTTTAGTTGGTTAAGTTTTTTTTTTTTTTTACTGAAAGCACACATTTGGTATTCCTCACTTTTACACTTTTCTCATGATAAAAACGTATTCCTCGGCCCATCCAACGGCCGCACTGCACTTGTACTAAATATATTGATTTGGAATTCTTTTCATTGTGACGTAACTGCTAGCGTAAGGGCTGTTTTGGCATGAAATGTTGTATTAATCCCCAATAAAATGCTTATTTGTAAGACGAGTCGTTCTCCTTCTGAGCTACTCTTATTAACTTATGCATGCACGTGTAAGAAAGAGAGAAATGCTTATTCGTTGTGGCATATAATTTGTAATAATCGTATGATTTGACAATGAAATAAATAGGTGACTAGCATCTGCGTTACTTTGAACATATTATATATACGTGCATTAGAAAGAGAAGTAATGACAGTTGTTACTGTAATTTTGCAATCAATCTTAAAATGTCTCACAGAGTTCGTCTCGATGATTCTTATAGGTAAATTAAATTCTAGATAACCGAATTTTTTGAAAACGTTTTTATGCGTTGTTGTACTGTCAAAAAATATTCTAGATTTATCTGTTACATATAAAATATATTATTTTTAGTTTTATATTTGACGTGCATTTAACACGTTTATGATATTCAATGATTATTTTTTTAACTTTAACAGCAACTCCTGCAGTAATGAAATGTAAAAATATTGTAAATAATTATTGTAAATTAGATGGCAGGTGATTTGAGAGTTCAATGGCACTTTTAAGTTTAAAATATGGTCAGACACGGCTGTCAGCGAAATGTGTTGGTGAAATTCGCAAACTCACTGTCTGTTAGTAACTTAGCTTAGCCCATACATTTATTTTGAGATAGAACGAAGCTAGTGCAATGTGTAGTATATTTGTGATAACGAATGATAAGATATTACTGTTTGTGACAGCATAGCTCGCAAAAGCAAATTGTGCAAAATATGACATGCATGTATATTTTTTAATATGTCACGCCCAGGTTCTGAAAAACTGATTAAAATAAACAGTGATTACCGTGCTGTAAAATCACACAAACGTCACACAGCTTTATTCAAACTCTATTTTTACTGATCGACCACGTGCAATGTTGACCAATCTATTAATTATTAACGCCACCGAGGTGGTAGTCATGCCCACCCTACCTGGTACACTTTCCCCAGTTCGGGGAAAGGACATGGGGAAGGTGTAGAACGCGGTCCGGGTAATCCTACCCTGCCGAATGGACCTAACAACACTTTTATAAATGTTTCCCTGTTGCCTGCTTGGCTGTAATAAATTACAAAGAAACGGATAGACGTTAGAAAAAAAATTATTAATTAAAATAATCAGCATAACAATAGATTATATTATTTTGTTAACTTGGTGATATTTAGTGGTGAACTTGATATAATTTATATTATGAATGTTAATTTCAATAATCGGTTATCTATACCAGGGGTAGCCAACTTTTGTGTACATAAGATCTACTTTTTATCTTAAAAATGTGTCGCGATCGACTTGTCATAGGCGTAGTCTGAGTGGGGAGAGGCAGGTGTGAATGCATCCATATCTATACACCGTGTTTCAGAACGAGGTGTACACTCGCGAGCTATGGGTAAATAAGCAAAATATTATATATTTATCATACTCATAACTATTTAACGGGGATCGACAAAAATTAGCATCGCGATCGACTTGTTGGCAACCCCTGATCTGTACTGTTGCCTTTCGGTTGTCAGTTGTGTCGCGGCGTGTTTAGCCGGCTTAAAACCACTAAAATTAATTAGCATAATAACGCTTTGCGCAATCTCAGTGACTTATTTATCAGCTTATTATTTTGTATTTGATAAATGGCGGTTGGAGACATCGTGGGAGCTATCGCGGTGTAGTTTTTTTCTATTAATATTATTTATTCTTAATATGTATAATACGGCTAACAAATGATGCAAATTTTATTGTAATTTAAATACTTCGAACCGTATTTGTACACCAACGTATATTATATAAATTAATTGTTAACAGATAATGAGAACATAAGAAATAATTTCACCTAAAAATTATATTATAAATTTAAATATTATATTTACGCTTAATATTTCATCATGGTGTAAATAATTCAACATATTTTTTATCAATTAAAAATATACGTTTTGAATAAAAGTCATATATATGACTTGCCAGTAGCGTGCAACTTATATGTTTCTTGCCATTTTTTTCTACAATTTGAAACCATTAATTTAACAACCAACGCATGAAGCTGTTAATTAAGTATATTTTGCATTCCTCGTTTTTATTTCACCCTCGTATTTAAGGTTTACCATACGCCAATGCGGTTATAAAAATAATTGATGGAATTATTTACTCCGGCATAACAACTCAAAACTCTTACGAACGGTAAACCTAATTTATTTCAAACCACTTATGCAGCAAAATATCCATTATTTTCCTTTTAGTTTAGCCGTGATTTATAGCGTTCATAGTTCAAAACGAAGTATCGTTACGTGATTTTAATTTCCTAATCGATTGGGATATATGAAAAGCTGCCAATGGTGAGGAGCTTTCCTTCAGCCCAGCAATCTGTCGGCCTGCTTCACTTTCCTCAGGAGAAAAAACGAATCCAACGGCCGCACTGCACATAAATATATTGATTTGGAATTCTTTTCATTGTGACGTAACTGCTTGTCGATTGTAAGGGCTGTTATGTCATGAGACATCCCCAATAAAATGCTTATTTTATATTTAAAATTTACCATATTTGTATCGCGAGTCGTGCTCTACCTTCTACGCTTCTCTTATTGATTTATCGAAACACGTGTAAAAAAGAGATATATTATTATATATGAATATTTGTTGTTGAGGGACAAGGCATTTGCATGGTGAAGATCCATTAATATAATGAAATAAGTAAACTTTTTATTTATATCTTCACATTGAGTTTATTTTATTATTTGCATTACTAGTTTCAACCTTATAACCAGGTCATCATCAGATTTAGTCGTGCATCTGATGATGACCTGGTTATAAGGTTGAAACTAGTAATGCAAATAATAAAATAAACTCAATGTGAAGATATAAATAAAAAGTTTACTTATTTCATTATATGAATATTTGTTTTATTTTTCAAAATGTGGCATGCTATTGGGAATAGTCGTGTGATTTGACAATCAAGTGGGTAACTATAATTTGCGCTACAATAATCGTGTTATTTATATGTGCGTTGGAAAGAGAAATAATAACAAATGTACTAAACACCATTACAAAATGTTGTGTTTATAACGTGGTATATGATTTTCGAGAAAATAAATTGAGCCGTTACGTATTTCGTATATACGTATATGTGTGATAGTAAATATATCATATAATATATGTCTACTTTTTTTTTAAAACGTAACAACTAAGAGTGAGTAATGATTTTTTCGAAATGTCACTTCAGTAATTATTGCACACAAACGCAAAATGTCTATCAAACTGATTAAAAATTAAAATGGAGAATTTCTCGTTTACAATTTGCTTTTACTAATTAACTTATTTTAATTAAATTACCTACCATCGTAAGAAATATGCTCACTAATTAATGTTTACGTCGACTTTATCGAGAAGCGGGTGCTAAATGATTGCCGGATAAAAAAAAAATTCTATGCAACAGTGTTTCATTTTTGAACGATTGAAACGTCGGTTAGTTTATTGAACTGGCTGAGAGTAATCGGCGGCTTGTTTTCTTCTTGGCCTGGAGGAATGTTCGACACGAGTTCGCACCGCCGGCCGCATTTTCTAAAGCGCGCAACGCAAGAAAGATGAACGCACCGCCCGAGAAGCGGCGCATCCGACATTATCAATTAAATCTAATTTGCCGCTAGCGGAGTCAACGCCTCGTCTGTCTGATACATATTTATACTGAATGCACACAGCACGCGAATAAGCACTCATTAAATGTGTCTCCATCCGCGGCCGTGTTGCCCTACCAACGCGACGGCGGCGTGTCGAATTTTTGGGTCATCCAGACTCGGTAGAACGACAATAGATCTACGAGGCGATACGACGGAAGGAGGACCCTGTCATTCTCAAGATCGAGACTTGGCAACAGCGATGGGCGGCATCCACCAAAGTCATCACGGACATCCGCCCATGAATCTCGCGACGCCACGGCGATGTCACCTCCAGGCTGACTCAACTTCTCTCGGGACATGGCTGGTTCGGCAGCTACCTCGGAAGGTACGACCGACCTGTGAACGCAAGCTGCCGACTACAGCGACGACGCGAAGCACGCCCTCTTCAATGCGGGGCTACGAGGTGGAGCAATGGGGACTCCGGAACAGTCTTGGCATCGTCTGGACGGAGGACGAGCTGGTGCCGTCCATGCTAAAAAACCAGCGAGATTGCTGAGAAGACCATGACCCGATGGGAGGAGCTCGAGAGGCAACGCCAGCTAGGGCCCAGAGCTTTGACCTAAGGAGAAGCCCACGGATTAAAGAACTGCGCTGAAGAGGAATGAGAGCTGAAGAGCACGATGACACACTATTTTCTATGCTTTTCAGCGTATCACGGAGACGCTTTTTCCATAGATAGTCATGAACGAATGTCAGAAATGAATAGAAGGAAGGGGAGGCAGACTGGGAAACAGTGAAAAGTGCGCTCCCTGACTCCCTTTCACGAATGAATTAATCGAATGCATGATATCGATATTATATATTACATAAAATATATTTAAATTAAAGACCAGCTGTCAGCACCCGGAAGTAGTGGCACAGCGCTGAGCGCACCACTCCGAGTTACACATTGCTAATTACTATTTATTCTCTCTGAAATAGCGAGGGTGCGCGTACCATAGATTGGAAGCCGCTTTTGAACACATTTCGACACATGCACGACCTCGATTGTATTACAGTAACACCTTTTTAATGAAAACGGTACATTTAAGGATTATTTTTTTATAACAACTCTCAAACATCCAATTACAGAACAATGCGTCATATATTTTAATGATTGTTTTCGTAGAGATTAAAAAATAAGCACGGGGCCGAGACGGTTTGAACTGCGCATAAACCAGGCCCAAAAAACTGCATGAAAATAAATAACAGGTGAGCTCAAATTGCACGAAATTTGTGTAACCCCAATAGCATTTATGTTATTCTATTTACAATATACGAAAAAAAATATATAAAATAACTTGCTTACATTACGAAAAGTAAACAAAACAAGCCTACCAACACGTATTCTCTCAGTCGCCTAAGGTTTTTTCTCCTAGGGCCATTAATCCCACACAGCCTTAGGGTGGCGGTAACTAAACAAGTAAAGTTTCATTGAAATTTCACGAAATCCTTTGTCGTTTAAAAGATTTAATAAAAATATATCGTATATAAACCATAAGTGTCATATTTTAAATAAAATACCTTAGTGATTTTAGGCGAAACCGGTCACCAATAAAATTAACATGTGATAAAATCACTCGGGTATTTTATTTATAATATTAAAATGGAATTCCACCAAGTACTCTCTGTCAAAAATATTGATTATTTATAAGTATCATAAGTAAATTGGCTGAGTATTTTAATATTTTTTTTGACAAAACTATATCTTACTAACCGTGAACAAGTTTCCCTAATTTTAACTAAGGAAATGCATTATAGGAGACAATAATTATTTATAGATATTACCCACGCGTTTTAAGTCAATTTTGCGTTAGTGCAAAATAAAATTATTTTATTTTCATTCAACACGTCCTCCTAAAAAAATAATTCAATGAAATGACGTTTATAACTTTAAATAATGTTGTATATGTCATATTTTTAGGTCAAGTATCTGACCTATCCAGAACTTTCAATATTACTATCATGCAATGTAAGCGTTACTACACGGAAGCAAATGTTTTTTTTTTTTTAGTTCTGAATAAAAGGTTGGCGTTTGATATTACTGAAATACACAGAAAAAGACCTCCTTTGTTGGTTTCTTTCATTATTCCCAATTCAGATTAAGTCTGTTAAAGTAAAAAAAGTAATATGTGGGATCTTTTTTCGTTATACTGTAAATGCTTTTCCTAACAATGAAATATAACATCCTCGTAAACACTGTACTTCCGAAAAAGCCTTTTTTTTTTTTTTTTTTTTTTTTCTTCACACGAAGCACACTTCAATAGCCCGCCCAGATTCATCTCAATTTCCTTTATTCCTGTCTCGGCGGCTCCCGCACTTAACGAATCGGTGGCACGACGATTGTGTCGAGATCCACTCTCACTTCCGGGACGACCGCGAGGAAAACAAATCGTCCCGGACGCTCGAGGCCGGGGGCGCGTCGCCCTTATTTATTCAGCGGGATCATGCTCGCTCAGGCGGGTCGCCATTTCGCTATTATTTCGCAAGCGGGCGTCCGCCGACCCCCGCGGTGTTGGCGTCTCGGCGGGTCCTCCCCGTGATGGCCCAATCAGCTGTCGCCTTTTGCATAGCGACCGACATGAAAAACAGCGACCCACATATCATACATTATTTATCAAATAAAATGTTGTCAGTCTCTTTTTAAATGAAATATATAAAATTGTAAAAGCTCCACCCAGAGTGGGTACACCGTGGCCAGCAAGCAAGCCTGCGGTTATCGTATAGCAGGCCAATCCTGCACTTGTACAAAAGCTGCATTTGTAGTTGGCATAAAATATCTTGTAATAAATCAAATCCTCTCTCGCCTTCACGCAAACTTAACCGTGTCCTTTGTATCTCCGTGTATAGATTTACCATAACCGGAATCTGTTCTTCCTCGTTCAGTGCCGGATGTCGCCGAACCCGCGTGTGAATGGACCCTTATCAACTTGTGATGTCGATGTGAAGGCCCACAATTGCTTATGTACTCAGTCTGAACCTTTTCTTCTATAGAATTGTATTAAAAAAAACTTATAGAAATAAGTATTGAATATCAGACTGTACATTCAAAGTTACCGCCGTAATTGTTTTTGTTTTGTAACTGCAGCGTCTAAATAAAGAGCGCCTCTCGTTACATCAGTGGCGTAATGAATTACGCCGATCCGTGTAACTCGCGAGACGGGCCGGGCCTTCTCTTCCAGGTGTCGCCTATTCGAGTCCCACGCACCGACATAAGAGCATTGTGCAACAATAACTCGCCGAATCGTTATGGCATTGTGCGGAGGCGCTCGGGGGGCGACAGCTCCTCGTCGCCGTGTCAGCGCCAGCAGCGTCTTCCAGAATGTGCCACCGGCTTATATAAACACGGATGGATTCTGGTGTATTTCCGCGGATTGTTCTCGCAATGCGTTATGTATAAGTTTGTTCTGCATATTTAACAGCTCGCGTCTATTGTTATCTCCTTTTCGTTTCCGTTTTTGACTTGTCTCGCGCTGATTAGGCATTCTATTGCGAGGTTTTGGTATAAAATAGTTATTGCGTTTTTAATATTAAAACATCATTTTAATTGTGTAAAAAAATGTTAATTTTCATTTTTATGCATATCTGAGTTTGTTACCTAACCTAACCCAAAATTTTACAGAATTTCTGACGTATAATATTGCCGAAAGCTCGAAAAAATGTTTATAATCAAATAGAGCTGTCTGGCACAGCGCAAAGCTCCAATTTATTTGTTTTTTTAATTTTTTTTTACTAATGGATAAAAATGTTGTAATTGTGCTCTGCACTTTTTTGTCACACATACACACGTAGTGCTTTATATTCTCACTGAGTAGATAGGGATAGAGAATACACAGACGACATGGCTGTATTACGAAAGCAGATACAATACAAGGTGTATTTTAAGCTCAAAGAAAATAAAGACAATGTTTACATAACTAAGTTATGTACCTTCACAGACCCCGCATGTGTCAGAGCTCAGTAGAAATAAAACATTTATACAATATTTATTATTAGAATAGTGACAACACAGTGCTGCGTTTTACCGAAATAGAAAATAGAAATGATAAATATGTTATATCAATGTTCTTTCAATCTTTTGTGACTTCTTATAAAATATTTATGGAAGTGGAGAATATTAGAAAATCAATATATATATATATATATTTCGTCAATATCCTTGCAAGCATAAACTTCCCATAAGATTTTTCAAACTACAACATTTTGATAGGATAAATGTATTCCCAGCATCGACTATTACTTTCAATTCGTTTGGCTCTTTGTGTGTTTGTATAAATAAAACAAAAAACTTTAAAAGTAAAATGGAATAAAATCAATTATAATCCCCTGTGGTGTCACTTATTCTAGAATATTTGATCTGTTGAAATTGAATATTTATTTTTCCTGAAACACGAAAGGGGTTGATGTTTTCAGTCTTTTTTTTACAATTACCACCGTTGCTGTGTTCGCACTCGGGGTTGAATATAGCCTTCATCGCGTAGTGTAGGGTGGAGGGGTGAAATCGCAGAGGCCGTATGGAAATAACCCTTCACTTCCCGCCATCGATTTTCTATAAATTAATTTGAAAGTGCTCTAACATCTTCGGGACATTCGGTCGTAAATGCTTTGCAATTCATTTTCAAATATATAAATATATATATATATATATATATTTTAAGACGTACCTCTTTAGTCCAATTTTTTTTCCGAAACACAAGAGGTTGTCTTGTGAATAATTTTAAATACATTAATAAATTTGCTAATGATACCGTTTTTAATTCGATAGTATTTAAGTTTTTAAAACATATAAGCCAACAAGAATATATTTCATAATTTATTTTTTCACCACTTTCTTACCACTGATAAGAGTTTTTTTTTAATAAGAATGAACCCGATTGTATTTTCCCCTTGAAGAACACATTTAATAAAAGTAAACATTAACTCCACCAAAGTATAGTACTCCCATTGTCGGTTAGTCATGGCCGACAGTACTTATTTTTTTAAATATTACTGTTTTTTTTTTTCATATACGCAGGTTATTTTGATTATATTTCGTGCATCTTTTAATGCTATTTTTGCTTCACACAATAATTATCTAGTGTAATTGTGTGAATCATTGAAAATTAACCATTGTTAGATATGATGTTATTTTTAGGTCTATCAACAGATAAAAAAAACCACATTATAATGATTATTTCGTGCGTTCGTTGGTTAACAAGACACCGACCATTTCTGATATAATCTTTAAGCGTATTAAAAAAAAAATTAACCAGTAGCTGTAAAAAATCGTTTAAATAATAATCATTGGGAAGCTTTTAAGTGATATGTTCAGTTGTCTTTTGTGGTTTCCATTTTCAACTCCGTATTAATTACGCCAACAAACATCGTATCCATTTTAATTTGCAAGTTTTTCCTCGCTAACCGAGCGATATCTTTACGACGTACATTTACAAATCCAACGGTTTTTTTTTTGTGTTAAAAACTGTAGCGCCTTTCTCGCAACTCGGACGGGGCGCATTTCTTCGAGTCTGCCGGATCGCTCGCACTGATTCTCATTGGGTTGTTAGCCCCGAGTTATGTGCGACCATTGCCATAACGAACCCCCTATCTGGCCGAGTCAGCCGCGCCCCCCTGTATTGTTTCAGACCTCCGTAACGTAAAACAAACTGCCCTCTAACATACACGCCAAAAAAACTAAAGAAAACGCCATTTTGTCGAGAATACTGTGCAGTTATCAGCACGCTTGCTAACCAGGCTTATTGCAGATATATTACAATTATTATTTATTCTTATATATTTTGACGCAACTGGTTTCGCCAACACGCTTGGTTGGCATCTTTGGGCAAGTTTTCCAGATACCAATCAAGTATTTGTCTTTTTTTAAAATTTATTTCCAAACAGTTTAAAGAAGTCCCCGAAAGACGAATGTGTTCAATATTTCAAAAAAATATCACAATATTCTTGCCTTTTGTCAGAGGAAGTTGGCGATCATTTCACTTATGCTGAAGCCAGTGTTTAATGGTTTTCTAAGGGAAATATAGTGTGGTGCAGTGGTCCCCAACCCTATGCCCGCGGGCACCATGGCGCCCGCCGACCGTTTTACGTGTGCCCGCCGCTGTGCGACCATTATTTATTTTATTTTATTGTATATAAAAATATAAACAATAATTTTTATATATTATAATTATATTCTTGGAATTAAGTATTTTTGTGCAATATATTTTTTCATATATAAACTTGAAAAAATAAATGGTGCCCGCCGCTCGACCGGCATTCTAGAATGTGCTCTTGGATGCAAAAAGGTTGGGGACTCTTGGTGTAGTGGGTCCCTTGGTCCTTCTACACTGCAGTCTGCGTATTGTTGCTGTCCAATAGCATATAATCATTTCCTTGCAAAGCTCTGGCGTTTAGATCTGATACTCCTTCTGCAGCAAGCTACAGAAACAATACCACCTCGACAAGGTACTTCCAGAGCGCATCCCTCCACAATCATTCCAAGTCCAAGATCCTTTACACACGCTCAGGGTACAGGAATGGCAGCCATGCACAAGCAACAGAATGGGAAGAGCGGGGAGACTTTGACTATATACTTTTTTTATTAATTATTTAAATTCTGTTTTTGATATATCAGATACCTTGAAAATATCCGACCCATAAAATATTTTTTCAAATCTACTTCCATAATTGCAACATCAATTTTTTTGCGTAGCAACACTTTTTTTTTGTGTAATTAACGGCTCGCCCGCCCCCAATTCTGGAGGCTCTAATTATCCGCGTCTTTTGTACGATAATTAAATAAACAAATAGATTAGCGCCCACAGAACAGCACGACCCGGTCTAATGCAAGGGGGGGCCTGCGATCGGGGATGCGGCCGAGTGTATGAATTGTTGCTTTCGTTGGGATCGCTAATGGACGCGTGCGGCGGCACTAATTGAGGTCGTTATCACGTAAGAATCATAAGGCCGGGGAAATTTCCAGAATTTCCCTGCTCCGTGGGAAGCGCCCCCCCCCCCCCCATACAAACTTGCGAGAGATACCATCGAAGTCGTAGTATTTTTACAATTAGTATCTCCGTGCTGTTCCTTGATAAAATAGATACGATCGAATGAACAATAGGATTTCCGTGTTGCTCCTGAAATCGCTTGCACAGTGGGATTCGGGCGCGGTAAATGTAGTGATTTTGTTGACTACTACCGAACTTGCATTAGTGTCTAATGTCAGGTCTGAAATTGAGTTCACTGACACTTGGTTATACAATGCAATAGATTCACTCATATTTACGATAGTATCTTCATGTAGCTTTCATTTAAATTTAGATCGCCATAACGATTTTGCTGATATTAAGCCACTTTCTCATTATAATATAATATATATCGAATTTGAAATATTATATTATTGTTGCTTCTGTCAAAAGTTACGTATGAAATTTAACCCCGAATAGTGTGCTGTAATGGACGAATTCATTAAAATTTATGCATATTTTTTTTTAGTGAACGTCACACATATGTAACTACAAGAAAAATCCTTGTATACTATTATTTTTTTGAAAAGGCAGATTAAGACTAAAATTTCACGTGTATTCGGAAAAAATATATAGCGTCTTGTCGTGTATTATTTCTTATCTAACACAACGAGTATGTGTAAAATAAATGCTGACCAATGGAAAATTTCACTCTTCGTGTTTATTAAAATAACTGATACTATAGAATTTTTTATAATTTTTATTTCTACTTTGTTTCTTTGGAAATGTTACGCCGGCTCGGATTAATGCGCTGTAATGATTTTGCGGATGTTTATCCACTTTTCATTATTAAAATAGCTAAAACGAAGACCACAATTAGCTAACGGGGATAAGTGGTTGAAAAGAGACTAGGCAATTTTCTTGTGTTAGTAAAATTATCCATGAATTAGGTTTGTGTGTTGTGGTGTATTTTTTTGTGAAATATTTTATAATGTTCTTTGTTCTTCCGGGCATGGGTAAATTATATAATCATTTATAAATAATCAGTTGATAATTTCCATTACAAATTATATTGCAGTCCGTATTAGCATGAAATCAGTATTTACCTTATAAATGCGTAAAACTCACAATATCAAATAGCTTATCTGAAATACTCAAAGTATACATTTATTTAAATAGCTCTTTATTGGTTTTCAACGTATGTTACCAAATTCGCAAATGGAGCCTGAAGACTAATTTAGTTTCGCCATATTGAATTCTCACGCTGGCAATAATTGAAAAGCGCCGCGAGGCAACGCAATAACTCGCAGTGCAAATCGGTGCCATTGTTCCGTGGATGCGCCTTTCTTTTCTAGTCTGCGATACAACAGTACCGATAGAGCCAGAGCGATCCCCCTGTGAGAACCTCGTGATTATCCAGCCTCCCTTGCAATCGTTCAAATACAATTAAATATATATTGAAATAGTATAGATTATATACAAAACTTAATTCAACATTTTGCTATCCAAGTATGGAAATACGATAGAGGCGGTCTCTTTAAATTTGTCTTACAATACAATGGTTTTTTTTAAACAATAAATGTCTTCCATACTGTTTGTGGCAAGCTGCCTGGTTAGTGAGATTTCCCAGCGATATGCATATTAACCCTTTGCGCTCGAGACCGTTTCCGCGCGGACTAATCAGCAACTCGAAGCGTTTCGTATCACTTTCGGTGAATTTTTTACCTCTAACTTAAAATGTTCACACACACAAATTGACACATAATTTTAATATTTAATGTATATTGACATCTTTACGAAGATAGGTTCGTAAACATAAGTCTTTGTAATTTTGCTTTGTATGATATTTCATGTAACAATTGCCGAGATGCATGCCCGGCTTTTCGGGACAAGTATCACAAAAGTATGTCGTTTGATGTCTTTTGCCGGGTTTATTTTTTTGAGAACAGACTTTGAAATCCTTCCTAACTCCTGTTAGAATGTTATGCAGCCTTCCACTTAGGCGGATTTTCGGAATCGCAGGTTGAAGTGAAGCTCTAGCACGTGTCTGACGAAAATCTCCAGTCAATTGCCGAACTAAGGTTTTCATATACCGCAAGTGATTAAGCGGCTGTTCTCCTCTCAGCTGTTTAGTGAGATACACATTATCATAATATTATTATATATTATAAAGCAAACAAAATAATGGTACGATAAGTGAATGGAAAGGTTATTGATATTGTGAGGGAGAAAAAAGTCTATTCTTCAGTGCAATATAAGTTTAAGCAAATAAGGACCCTCAAATGAATGATTACGATAAGAAGTACAAGCAAAAAATATATGGGTTTATTAGGTAGGTATACATCTAGTCATTTTGCCATGGCTGTCAAGGTCGAACTGAGACCAAAAATGCAGTTCGCTTTATGGTGCCGCATTAATCTTGGATAAGAAATTCTAGCGTAGTTTGAAAGGGGGATAACATGATCTTTGTAAAATTATATGGGCAGTGCTTAGTAACGAACTTTAAAGAACAAGATCACATAAACATAAACAAGAAATCACCAGATAAAAAACCTTAAATAGTTATCACCGCACATCGAATTTCCGCACCAAGCAAATTGGTGCGGAATCCGCACCTCTCGAGTTGCGGCATTACATCGTGTGGTGCGGAATCCGCACCTCTCGAGTGCAAAGGGTTAATGATACTTCTCCGCCACTGCTTTGGGCGCACCGCTAGCTTGTTTGCGTAACGGGCATGTTATGTCTCCATTACCTTTTTTTTTTTTTTTTTTATTCGAATTCTCTACAATCAATACTGTTGTGAAGTTCACACTAACATTATTGTATTCGGCAACCATGCAAACAATGGAGTGTTTCTCTGTAAAAAAGATAACGGCCATACAAAAATACGCCCGTTAGGATTGAGCTGTTAGTTATGCGAATTACCGAACTGATGAAACAAGCCTAAGTGGTCGCAACCGTAAGAAAATTTATATTTAATTATCGTTTTAAATCATCAATTTACTTAGTTACCTATCTTTGACAGCCTTCGAGCCCGAGATGTATGGGCTGAAAATTATCCACGAATTTCTCGACAGCCGTAAAGTTTCCACCGCGACGCGATAAGCGTTTCGATGTTAAACAATAATTAATCAGCCTCGCAGGCGACGCTCCAAGACAATAAACCCGTTTGAAAAAGTGCACTTAGCATATTGACCTTGGTTCTGCGAGTCGAGGACAAATTACCGCCTTGGGTGACCGAAACTGGTCGGGTCTCTAGTCGCAGCCTCGCACGTCGGGCTCGGCAGAAATCAGCAAAACCGCTGGAACTTCTTGGCTAAACTCAATAATATATCTATGCTGCTTTTTATAAGCGCCTAAGTGAGTATTATAGATACAACAAAACAGGTAATCGCCTAACGTCTATACTTCTCACCGATAGACCACCCGACGGCAGGATGGGATCCGAGCCAAATGCTTCCGAAAGCTCCTCCACTTTGGCGAGGCTGCTGCAGCTCCTTAACGTGACTTGTGTACCTGTTTTTGTAAAACTCATGACTCATGACAATTGTAATGATTTTAGGGTTCGTACTTGATATATTTCCGCCATTTGTCTCGCTATAAATCACAATATTTTGTTACTATATCAATTTATAGGAAATTGAGTCTTTTGCTATATTATATATTTATTATTACAATTATTTCTCATTCACACCAAATTTAATTTAAAGTCTTTCTAGGTATATTATTTTGACCCAGAATACTTAATGGTTCAAGCTCAGAATATAAATTTTAGTACCAAGAAGTGACTAGAGATAAGTGGATATTGTAGTACTTTATAATATCTGAAAACTTAATCTTTTACTTTGATGTTAAGTTTCAAATGTCAAAAGCCTCCTTTGTTGTTGTTGTTTGCTTATTTTGTTGGATTAAAATTAAATTAAGCTTACCACGAAGCTGTTAGCATTAGTAGATAGAAAACAGCACTTACCAATTACCGTGCCAGGAATGCTTGCGACCGTTCCGCCACATACATGTGAACCGACTATACCGCCAGTTGGACACGATGTCGTGTGTGCCATCGACCCATGTATATAAAAGACCCGTTCCATCAACTGGACTGTCCGCATTTTTATGAAAGATTACTTTTTATACTTAATTAAATATGTCGTTATACAACATATCTTATAATTGATGGTATCATCCGAAACGAAAAAAACTGAGTATGATTGCTGAGAAGAAGTCTTTGTGTTTTTAAATCATATTGTTTTATATATACATACATATATGCATATATTTAAACACGTTTTGAAAGTTATTTTGATTGAATAATATTCAATGATATTTTTTAACCAATAATTATTTCATATTTATTATATAGCAATTTTTTTGACAGTATATATATATATATAGTCTACTCGCGGTGGATAATCCCAGGCAGATGGGAGGCTGCTCCCTCCGCCTACCTGTGTTATTTATCTGTTTCGTTGACCTCTTGGATATTTTGAATATTTGCGTCATGAGCTGTTTTATAAGTGTGCTGTTTTATTGACCGAATAACTAAGAAACCTGAACTCAAAGTACAAAATGACGACTTATCCAAATCTTATATATAACATGTAACATTGATATTAAATTTAACTTACTTTTTTGCAGACATGACAAATACCATATATAGTGAATTGTTATACAAAAAAATGCGTCAATATCTTTAAATTACTGTGTTTTCGTACAACAAACCTTGCAAAAACTCGAATGGTGCCAAAGGTAATCAAGTGTATGTTATAGGACATTCCTTATCTTGTTTTGTTTGCGATTATTTTTGTTTATATTTTATTTTAATACGTATTGTTGTGTGGTATTCAGTTATTAAAATAAAATCTAACTTGCAGTTGCTACTAAATCAAATATAAATTTCATTGTACATACTACAACGTATAGGTTTTAAAAACCTCGACTCACGGCGAGGTTCGGTTCCGTCACCTTAAAGAGGGTCTTAGTCGAATTTGGCTGTATAAGTAATTACTCGTTATCTACGAAATAATAACGTTTTTTTTTAATTCAGTGCTATAATTAATAAATAAAATTACTAATCGACAATTGGCGCGTAAACCAGAAAACTACTAGACGAACATAATAGCATTTTTTGCTTTACAAAAAGCTCTAAATTATCTGCGTGTTTACGCCACGCCGTATTGAGAAATCTAACTCTTTTCAAAACAAATTACAGTCGACCTTTGTACGTGTATTGCCCAAGTTGATACTTGGGTTCACGGTTTGGTAAATATTAATTATTCTGCGAGGCGACCTTTCCAGCCCCGCCACAGCACCTGCTGCTGAAGAAACTGATTGCAGAACATTTGCAGAGCTTAGCGAAAGCTCGTGTCCCGTTGTTCCCCCGGAGGACCGCACGAAAAAATACGTTTTTTTAACTCATCGCTCATGAATTTGAGAACATCATTGATTATGAAATTGAGTTATTCTTTAAAAATGTCGATTAAATTCTAAAAACATTCATTTATGTAAAAAAAAAAATAAAAACGTTTCGTGCGTTGTTTTCAGGGATTTTGATTGTATCACTTTTCTATAATTATAAATGTATTTTTTAGGTCTCTATTTCATACAAAACAAGTTTATATTTATATTCGTTAATTTATACTTTAAAAGCAAGATTTATTTATTTTAATAATATTTCAAATCAAATACTCAAATTAAATGTTGCAGATAGGCAGAAACGGGATTCATTCTTCAATGATTATCTGTTTATAAATAACTTTTCAAAATAAATCGAAAATTTGTTTTAATAACAGCTGATGAATTAAACAAATTTTGAATATTTATAAAAATAAAAACGCATGTATCAATATAATATTGATAAAGAATATCATTTTATATATTTATTTGTAAAACTTATTATAAACATGCATCATGTGTATGGCAAAATTAATTAATATGTTTTTTCTTTGTATTTTGCATCATTTCTCTTTTGTGTCAACTAATGAACATTTGTGAGTACTGTGAATGAGTAACACATTAAATCCACATACAAGTATGTAGCAAGCTCATTTAGATAAGGTTCAAGCACATGCAAATCCACGTATAGTAGGCACTTTATCTATTAAACTACCTGACTTTTTCAAATCATGCAAAAAAAAACACGACACACTTTGTGAATTGCTTGATATGTGAATATTTATCACAATAAACATTTTTTTTTGTTATTTCACATGGTAAGTCTATTTAAATCTTATTGTGTATCTAAACAAACTAAAGTCTCACATTAATGAGGCATGACTCACGTGTAACATATCGCACAGTGCCCGACCTTTGAATTATTTAAAAAAAAAAAAAAAATCGAGCCAAAAATATTAAGGAATTTCTTCTCGTTTCCAGTGTATATCGTGCACCCAAAACACACTGAACCACGATTTTGATCAAGCATGACTAACAAGCAGCTATTGCACATTGCTTCTTTTATTGAGACCCTCGTAGTTTATTATAGGCTGACGAAAGAATCAAATCAAGCAAAATATATAATGTTTTTTTTATCATCGTTTAGTTTGCATACCGCCATTTACTTAAAAAAAAAACAGTCATGTAACAAGCAACATATTGTAAAGTACCAGACCTTTCAACGGTTTACTTTATAAACATCCTAGAAGATTTTCTAGTCCTAGCTAATGCGGCTGACAATAAATTAAAACAAGCAACAATTAAAAGGGTTCTTTCTCGTCGTTTCGTGTATATTCCGTGTACACAAAAATCAAAGCTGAAGTCTGATATGACCAAGTCTACTATTCAAGTGTTTCGTTTATTGAGACCCTCGCGAGCTGAACGAGCTATAATCCGTGGCGTGCTGGAGCCCCCGTATAATATTCTGCTATCATTTGGGTAAATGCGACGTACAAGTTGGTCCTCATCGATTTTTTGTTTTATAAATAAACCTACATTGTTACTGCATACACCTGGGCCTAGTCGGACTTGGCCACTTACAACTTGGAATATCGGGCGGCCTGTAATTTGGACTCCACAATATTCGTGCACCGTACTCGTGTTGATGGCGTTGGAAGAGAGCGTTAAAAATATTTTAAATGTTTTGCAATAAATTTATTATTCTCTTTATCCAAGCCCAAGCTTGACAATGTCTATGAATGATGATAATTGACTTATAAAAGGTTAGCATTTGCTATCAATGGTACTGTTCGGATAATCCAAACGTTTTATCCGACAGTCCGAATTTTCTGCTATCCATACTCCTTCCGCTCTCCCTTAATATTTTTTTTTTATAAAAAAAATATAATCAAAACGAAGTACAATAATTTATTGTTGTTCAATGACAAGAGTAAATACAAGCTATTATAAGTTTTAATTGCCGATATAAGTTGGTCATTTGATCGGAGGGTTTGAAACTGGTGGTATTGTGCAAAAATTATTAATTAGTATAAAGAAAAAATATTTGAGTTTTTTAAAAGTATTTTGATATATTTTAAAGGTTTTTGCTTGTAATTTAATAAGTATTTGATTTATATTTTCTATGAGAAAAAAACGCTCTTAAATGTAGGTACTAGCCTACAGTGTATTATTATTTTTATTTCTATATATTATGAAAATAAAAAAACCAATTAATAATTTAAAAGTAACATGGTATACACAGTGGCGGGCGGTCTATATAAGCAGAGAGGCACGGAATTTTATTTTATTTAATTAACACATGTGAATTTTTATATAAATACATAAAGCATTGATAATGTTTGAAAGCTTTCTGATTTTTACGTATGACACACCAATTTCACAAATTATTATTTTTTGCTAGAGTAAAAAAAGTAATATTAATTTTTTTGCACAATTTGCGAGTAATGAAACACCACGTATAAGCTGCGCTGTTCGTTTTGTAAATGAATAAATCCACGTTATGCCATCCAATCCAACTAAGTGGGGCTTTGATCCGGCCCGCTGACGGCGCGGCTCGCCCAGATTTCCAGCGGCCGCGAGTTCCGGCCGCCCTGTGTGGCTCGTGTACACGGTGGCTGCGCGCACATGGCACGGTCCCGCCCACCGCCGGCCTTGCCCCGCCGTGACCTGACCTTAACCCTTCCGATGCGATCAAATTCTGCGAGGGGGCCGCGCACAGTGCCCGCTCCGGTACCGACGGATGCGAGCGTGCTGAAACGTGTCAGCTGATTCAGAACAGCAACGCTGCCTACACTCGCTGCGACATAACTGACAACCGAATGCAAAGTAGGACGCTGTTGGCAGCTTTAAACTGTTTCTAGTACTTACATACACACGCCTATAAATGTATTGTATTGAATATTTTTAACGTAGTTTAATATATTTAAAAATATAAACGATGTTTGACGTGTTTTCATCAACATCATAAAATATTTAGACGCCGCCGATACGTTGATGTCGACTTGAAGGCTGTGGAGTACAAGCCCCTTGTGTGTTTGCGGTAGGGTTGTATGTGTACGTAGTTCATTAAAAGAGACCTCGAGTGGGAAAATAATAAGGTTGAATATATCAAATACCAAGCCACTTTATAAGGAACTCTCAACTGAATGCCTCTCCGCGCTACTGCAAACAAACAGAAGGTCGAGCAATTTTATAAAACACCACTTGAAAACTGTGCACCTTAGTTTGAAAAACAGTGCATGAACAATTGTCTATGCGAAATGGCTTAGCAACTTGAATTTAATTGGTATCAATATTAAACGGTTGTGATTTTCTTGCTATTAAAAAAAAAACCCCCCGATGTTGTTACAAGAATAACACAATTTTTTATCTCTCAAAATTTATTAACGAGTTCATTTTATAATAGTTGTCGATATCGTATAAATTTTAAATTCACAATAATCTATGGATTACATTTTGAAATGCAATGATTATTTAGCGACCAACTCATACATTTCAGTCAATCAATTATTGAATTATTCCAATGTGTTGATTATACGCGTTATGACGTCAACCAAGAAGGCGTTAACTGAGGTTAGGCTAGGCGATGCATTAGTGAATAACATGGATTAAGGTTTCAATGCCCTGTGGATACTAATAGATTGTAAATGACGTCATACTTGCAAAGGGTTCTTATCGCGGCTCTGGGGTGAACGTCAGCCTTCGATTTCAGAGCTCTAAGTAGACCAGCCAATGTAGCCCATTTCCATAAACTATGCACTTCCGGTCTTACAAATGAAACATGTTTATCATATACAACATTTTTTTTGTTTTTAGCGTATTTGTATTGCAATGATTAGTGTTTTTTCTTGTCGTTGTTACTTTTATTAATATTGTTTCTATTCACAATATATTAAGACTTGTGCCTGTAAAATGTATTAAAAACATACAGTGCAGTTAATAATCATAAGTAATCTTAATTTTCGTACAGTATTCTTCATTACACGTTCCAATAAAAGCACTCTAAAATCGGAATCGTTTTTAAATAGATCGTCTAGTTTACAACGCGCAGATCGATATCTGCCTCTCGGGTAAACATTTCACTATCTGATAAATGCCGTTATAAATTCTCACTCGCTGTGAAAAAAACAATCCAGATTAAACAAACCAACACCCGGGCAATATCGAAATACACTTTCCTTTCCTTCCCTGCAGGCGTCCCGACGCCAGCCGTCCGACAAAGCCGTCATTTGTGGATTTATTTTCTGGAAATTTTAGTTTTTCATAAAAAAAAATTAAAATAATAACAATCAATCATACTTTCACATAAATAAAAGTCTACCCACGCATATGACGCTGCCAACGTTAATAGTTTTAAAATGATAGATAATAAACCTTGTATTTTAATTTAGTTATAAATATTACATCACAATTTAAATGTCAAGTCTTCATTATCATAGAATAAAATGGAATAATTTTACAAAATGCAATTCGAGCTTGCTAAGCTTCAAACTCCTAAGTATTATCGATTCTCAAGAAGCTTCCATGCCAAAGCTCTCGGAGCGGAGCTTTCTCCGTACTGGAGAAGTGGCCTGTAGGCGCTCGATCAAGCTCCTACGTTGATTGCCTACTTAAATTCTAACAAATTATTCATTATATACATTTTAAAGTAAAATATAAAGATCGATTTTTTATAAAATATGTTGTAATTTGATTACTTATAGTTTTAGAAAATCGGAATAATTTATAACACTTTTCTAAAATGTAACTCGGCATTTTGAAGATTCTGTTTGATTGCCTTACAAATTATCAGAAATAAGCATTGATCATTTTGGAGAATAAAAAAAAAAGATTTGGGTTGTGATTAATGAAAATTTCAATGAAATAAAATCTTACATACAAATTTTTGCTATATATATATTATAGTGAAAATATTTAATTTAATTGTATAAAAATAATGTCCAATTATTTGCTTATTCCAAATTTCGTACTATGCAATTTGTAAAATATTGATTTTGATTTGATATGTATACATTTATGATTCAAAATAACTATTTTAATTAAATTACATATAGGCGATTGTGCCTAGTGCTGTGCGAGTACCACTGACGCATAATCATATATTATTTACGCAGTGTAATATAGATAAAACTAACAGATGTTAATCTGTTATCTTCGACTAATGCAAGTCTCCGTGCGTGCCGTTTCACCGGCTCGTTAAATATTTGGCCGTGACTCAGGGGCGTTCGCTGATTGCGGAATCAAATAGTCCAGCGGCTAATTACTCACCGCGCATCATCACCTGACACCAGGTGACTCACCCCCGCACCGCGGCCACCCCGACCCGCGACTTGCTATAGTCTCTCCGAAATAATACGAAAAAACTCACAAAAAAATGGAGCTCTAACAATGTATGAATAGCCAAATGACTAGGCATTCATAAACACGCTTGTTTGTGAGCGCTTTCGCTTTCAATACTTCTCCAGGTAGAAAGGCGAATCTATTTGATTGTGTATATTTGAGTTTTACAAATTATGCCCGTCTGTCGTGGATACGCCTTAATGATGATTGAAATTACATTAAACTGAATCTTGTAGTAATGATATTGGATTATTATAAACATTTAACACGCTCTCTTTGGTTATTTATTTATATTCATATACGGTAAATAAATAGATACTGCGTTTATTTCATTAAAATATAAATAAATTAACATCAGTACATAATTTGTATGTTTCATTTAATTCATCAAACGTTTATGGTCTTTATTAATAAAATGATGATACTTTCCACTTTTTATAGCGATCAAAAAAAAATATTAATTGTATGATTATGCTTTGTATAAATGATACAAAGAATGCTTATTGGTACTATCTTAATTATTCTTATCGTGAGTGTGATTGTGTTGTGTGCCCCTCTCGGAATGCCACTTGCTTGACAGGTGACTCCGCGGATGCACACTGGACTTCCCTCGAACTTTTGAATAATAACACTTTGGATACTTAATTATGAAGTTTATTTATAATATACATATATACACCGGCAAACATCCGATGGTCGAAATGACTACAATGAATAATCCATCCCGAGAGCATAGCTCGCTCCTCGCTCCTATTGTTTTGGGCGCCAGAGCGTTCCATTTTATTTATGGTCCCGTTACATTTAGAATTCCGACATATAATTACACAGGTGTTCATACAATAAAATCATAAGACCTAAATCGGTCGGTAAGAACAAAAAGTATTACAATATTTCCGAGAGAATAGGATTGTAAACAAGCGGGGAAAAAACACAACAGTTGATTGCCAAGAAAATTCGCTAATTATCAAACAGTAATGTTCGAGTTGAGTTGCTTGCGTTGTTTTCTCAGGGCGAGTTCAGAATTTCTCAGGGCGAGTTCTGACCCACCACACCTGCCATCTCACCTGCTTGATATCGTCGACTGTAGCCGAGACTGGACGCAGGTGTGACGCAGGGGGACCGCACCTCGGCCCGGCAATGAGTGCGACAAATCGTGTGCGCGATAAATCACAACGTGTCAGCCGAGGAGTGCTCTTAGCGCCGATTGCGGCTGACTAATCGAGAATGTCGGACGAGCGCACCGCCGGCCGATTAAATGGAGCTTTTTTAATACTTCACATTAAAAATAAAAAAAAACCTATGGAATCGTGCGAATACGAAGTTACACTCGTGAGTTTCGCAGTTGAAAAGCTTTGATGTTAGGCTAAAAAAAAATACTTGAATCGATTTTTGTTATATCTGGATTTTGGTGGTAATTAAATATTAATCGTCGTATTCAGAGATGCTTTGATAATTTTAGCATCGTTTATTTCTAAATTTAGCCTTTTCACATTTAATTAGTCAAGTATCAGTTAAATTATATTGTGTATTCATGAAAAAAAATTGTAAATATCGTATTTATTGTAAATCTTTTTTTTAAGACAGGTGTAGATTTTCAGATATTATTGCTTTCAACTTCATCGAGTGCTTCTCATCAAGATGAGGTTGGCGATGACTTCACTGAGTATATACCAGATCTACAATATGTACTGTGCAGAATCGGACACACGGGCTGTGTTTTTTAGTGCTAGATTTATATCTTCTTCATCAAGCGCCTCTCCTCAGAGTAGGTTGGCGATCATTTCACTGAGCATATACTCATGCTGAGCCAGTGTTCACGGTTTTATAAGGGAAATAAAGTGTAGTGGGTCCCCAAGTCCTTCTTCACCGCAGTTTTATATTGCTGCTGCCCAATAGCATTATTATATATAATCCTTTCCTTACAAAGCTCTGGCGTTCAGACCTGATACTCCTTCTGCAGCAAAGAGCACATCTCTCCGGAATCATTCCAAGTCCACTACTCCATTGCATTTTTGTAGTAATCGATAATTTTGTATCATACCCATTCATACATTAAAATAAACTCTTGAAAACCGAATTATAGACAGTTATCTAATTTCGGAAATGACTTTTGACGCACCGTGAGGTGAAGGTAAAAGGGTCGAGCGGCTTGTTGTGGAATATACCCGCAGCCCGCGTGGCTTTTGATCCGTCGACTGTCGGTGTATCCTTCGAGACTGAGTGTCGCCTCAAAGCCTCCCCGGGGCCCCTCCCCCATCCCCATCCCCCCGGTCCCGTGACAGCCCCCGAGCGCCGGTGTTTCAGCCATTGTTAATAAATGTTTTATTTCCGAACGATCCCTTAAGCCGCTATGTAAATACGCTGGCAAACAGGCCACCCCCGATGTGATGGCGATTCACAATTTGCAATTCACAACAGTAAATTACTTTCAAAACGTTTTTCTATTTCCTAACTTAAGCAAGGCGTTTTGTATTTTGTATAGCGTGTTTGTTACCTGTCTATTAAATTAAATGCTATGTGTTGATGTTAAAAAATACAAGGAATCGATATTTATGGCTGATGAAGTGTATACGCAAACGAGAGGGACGGAGAGGTTTACTTCTTGTACAACAGGAAAAATGCAACATCGATGTTGGAACGGCTAACTGATGTGAACCAGATCTCAAAATATCGGTATAAGCCAATAGTAGAATGAAATGTTCATAAATATAATTTGTTTGAAAGTAGACTACACATATTGACGCCAGAAAGGGTGAAATTTTGTAGCATAGCATAAAAAAGACATATATTTATTATTTTCACTTTTTATACATTATGTGAAATATTTTAGGATCATAATTTCTTAAGGTTGTTAAGTGTATTTTTTATGTGTATTTTGTCGACTCATATTATCATATAATAAATAGCTTGTATTTGAATTTTGAACATTTAGCATAGTAATAAGTTTTCGGCGCACTCTACAATTACGTGGAATTACATAGTGTATTATTTTCTTAAGTGTGTAATATTCTTGAAAATGTTTACCAATTACTCATTAAAGTCAACAAACTGAGCGTCTCTCCGTTTTGCTCGTTGTTCAATTACAGCGAGTATCGATTTCGGTATAATGATATAATATCCGCACGCGAAATAGCAAAGGAATACTTAATATACTCGTATATACCAGTGGCGTGCGATTTGAACCTTGTAAACGTCTAAAAAAAATTTTTATATTTAAAATCTGTCGCTTCAAAATTTATTATATAAAATATACTAAATATTATGTTTAATTGCTTTTAGAGGGTATTCACTACTTTCGAAGGCAACGCACGCCACTGCGCTGTGCTGGCGTGCAGGTCATGTAGTTAACCGCTGTTCATGTCGTTACATGAATGTACTCTGAAGTGTATTTAATATTTTGTATGGAAAAAATATTGATGCGGTGTTGAGTCACCCCTTCAGTTTCCATGATGCTCGACTATAAAGGTTTTACCTACAGCTCATTTTTTTCTATATCTACGGAATATTTCACCGTGGTAACGTTTCGGTTACAGATGTTTTAGCCACTTTTAAAGTATTATAAAGAGGCTCAAAATCTGGTATATAAACAGTCACTAAAACCATCGCTTTCAACTATTGTAATTTGCTAAAATACCGTTTATATATTTTTTCTAATTTTTAGTTTTTGCTATGCCACAAATTCACGAAATCACGAAAAATCTATTCAGTTCCTTTCATTTCTTCAAATGAATAACTGATGTGAACCTGTCAAATATCAAAACTCAATTTTCATTAAATATTTGTTTTTGTAAAGTTACGCAATATTTATATAATTCTTAATACTTAATACTATATAAAAACAAAGGTAATTCTCTTTCAGCGCGTCCCGTCAGCGGGACAAATAATTTAGAATCGCGCCGTACTTTCGACCCGCGCCCCCTTACTTTTCATCGACTTTTTCATGTAATTACTTGTTGTTTAGCTCTGTTAGTTAGAAGAAGAAAAAAAAACACGACTTAATGTTCCGCTCGGCATAATAGATTAGAACCGGAGGGAAGTCCATATAAATAAGCGCGTCCCCCGAGATAACAACACCGGCGGGGCGCGACGCAAGGGGGGGGCACTTAACGGGAAAACGTCGTTACTCGGGACAAATGACACGTGACACGGCCCGAGATAACACCATCGACTCCAGCAACTCCAGCAACTCCAGCAACTCCACCCACTAGGCTTGACAAAATACCAAGTTTATTTATTATTTATTTTTATTTTATTTACAATACAATGTTATTGGTTAGATTCAAAATAGTCAACATGGTATTTCAGTATTTTCTTTGATTTACGTTGTGCTTAAATTTTACTAAATCAATTCAACCCTAAAGTTGTATTGTAAATAAAATCTATGATGATGATACATACTACGTGTTCCACTTAACCCAAGTGAAATTGAACTAAGTATATTTATCAATAGTACATAATAGCAATACGACACAACTACGAGAAATATAATTTTCACAATAGCAATATACAATTATTTTTTTTATACTAATAATACTGTTTTCTGCAAAACTAGCCTATTGAAAACAACTTTAAATTCTTTCATACACACCGCAAGAGCTTATCACGAAGTATGGTATTTTTATGTTATTTCAAAAATGTAGTTTGTGTCTGAAGGGGGGGGATCGATACTCCGACCTACCTCGTCACCTCGCGGGCTGTAGTCATCAGTTTTTAAAAATGGTTTCGTCCTATCAAAATTGTAAATTGATTTTTTCACCTGAGCTCGCAATGGCCCGCGCCGCTGTAGGAAGAGAACCCATTTCTCCGAGTTCAAAAGTCGCTTATGAGCCGTGCTTTTACCACCTGACGTTAACCCACGGGTCTATCGTAAAGCTTTACTTTATTCTGCTCCCTGCGACAAACAATCACATGAATCAAATTTTACTAACAAAAAACACCGACACATCCGGCCAAGACGCAAACCGGCCTCGTGAATTAGATCAGTTTGGTATTCACCTGCGAAAATAGATATGTCCCTAGAGCTAGTATCTAATAATTCCTTGAACCGAGTGCCATTATCATAAAAGGCTATAATGTGTAATATGCAGCAGCTGATTTTTTTCTTATTTTTTTCTCTTGTTGTTTTTCTTTTATATTCACGATGCACACATTACTTGAGTGGTGTCAGTTAAATTTTAAAACAAAATTCTGCATAAACATTGTATGAAAAAAAAACTCGTAAATCTTGTTTAAAATCCGAAATTACAGTCACTCTGCCGCAATCAGTGTGCAGTGGCTCAGAATACCCGCTCACAAGCCACAATAGATGACAGCATGTGCACTGGCAGCCCAGCTGTACATGCCAGGGGCGTCGGACTATTCTGTAGATAAGGCCGCAAAACCTTGCAAATAACGACACAATGCAAATCGACAGTTTCCCTTCAACATCTTAGCCTTGTTTTTTTGAATTGGTTACGATCGGGGAAGGTTTCGGTCGAAACTTTTATTCGTCTCATGAAAGAATAATAAATCATTGTTTTACTAAACAATTCAACAAGGCTTTTATGATATGATTTTATAAGGTATTGTTGCGTTTTGCACGGCAATTGTGTGTATTTTTTGTTTGCACCTCACTGGCGCAATTTGATATTGAAATCGATCGGGGAACGCACCGGCCAAGGCAACTCAACCGCAAATTAAAAAAATGTGATTGTGGAACCGATTGGACTAGTGTGCAAATAGAGCGTGGAGCACACGCGGAGCCAGCCTGGATAGTCATCAGCCTCATCAGCCATTCCGAACCAATCGACAAATCTAATATCAACCACTTTATTTCAATCAGCTCTTGTTTGCAAATATTTCAAAAATATAATCGTCTTGAATTAACTCAATAAGGATAGGATTCGTGCTGAGCCAGTGTTCATGGTTTTCTAAGGGGATAATAGTGTAGTCTGTAGTGGGTCCCCGGGTTCTTCTACACCAGATTTACATAACAGGTTAAATTTCATAACTTACATTATGAATTGCATATTTATGTATTTTATTTAGGCTATCCTCAGTTTAGGGGATCATGAGAGATCAGTTGAAAACCTGTCGCCTTCTACGACGACCACTGGGAATCTTTAAATTAACTTCGTTTAGTACTCTTATAGAACTGTTTTTTTTTTTAAATTGTAAAAACTTACGACTCTTATTAATCCAATAAACGATTTTTAACCCAATAAATTACACAGAGGTCTAATAGCTATAGCTAATATTACTCCTAAATATATATCAAAGGAATAATATAGTTTAAGATTATTAATATTATATTTATAATGTTCTCGCAGAATTCCCGACCACGCGTGAAATCCATTATCCTATTTGTCATAATGTAATGTAATATTGCGTATTTCTTCCAACACATTAGTTGGAATTTTATTTTTTACCCTACATTCTCTGTGATTTATATAATTATCATCCAGTCAAGGCACGTCTGCAGATGTAGATAAAAACAGTCTAAATTATTAATCTACGGAAGTTTAAACCCGGTAAGGGGTTGAAAATCGATTTCTTTTCTACCTAAGCAGAGTTTGTTGCAAGAAAGGTATTTTTGTAAATGCGAAGATTGCAGACGAGCGCGTTTTTTTGATAGTATAACAGTTTCATTGACCTTGTAATGTAGATATGCTAAATCTGTATAAATAATCATGTTTATCGAATACATAATAAGTCAAAAAAAATCATGCAGTACATAGCCACGAGAGTATTATTAAATTTGTTTTATTAGGCTGTGACTTTTTTTATTATTTTAGATTTTTCACTATGGCAACAAATATTATATTTTCTCGTCACATTCTCTAAGGTACTTAACAAATAATTTGAAAGAAGAGGGGTAAGCTTGTAATATGATGTGGAGTCATTCATCTTTCGCATCTGCCATCTTGTCATCATCTATCAAACAAAGCAATTACAAGCCTTGACGCTGCGACGTCGTAGAAAAAAAAAACATACCGATACATGTAAAAGTTACTAAAGGCATTTACAAACATCAAAACCTATTTAGTTATCATTTCTCGTCCCGGCCTTCGTCGCATTAGAATTGAATTATTTATTTACTCCTTAATTAACGATCTTCCATTGGCTCATTTAACTGCCTTCGTACATAATATATTATGTTTATTTCGCTGTTGGGCTGCCGGGTGAGTATACAAGGGAAAACAAGGGGATGGGGGAGGAAGGCTCACCCCCCTCCCCCCCCACCGCGGGAAATTATTTTGTTTTTCTTTTTCCTGCGTCGTAATTAAAGGCCGTACGGAGCGATATAAAATAATCAGAAAAAACAAACATCTGAGACCGCGGAGACTCGATGCGAAACGGAAGTCTCCATTCCGAAAAACAAAAAAAAAAATCCAGTTTTGATTTTTAAAGAATTGTTTTCGCGCTGAGCTTTCAATTTTAATTATAAACAGTCAAATGTGTATTCCTGTTGTTTGTATAAGAACTCTGCGCGGTGTTTGCCGTTGAAAAAAATAATAATAAAAAACGCGGCGAGGCTCTGCTCGAGCGAAGAGGAAATTGAAAAAGTCCACATATGAACAATGGCGATACCGAGCTTCTATGAGTCGCTGTGCTAGTTCAAAAGGAAACGGCTTTAAATAAAAACTGCGCCTTCACACAGATGAGTTGCCATTGCTGCATATAATAAATACTCAGTGCATTCGTAGCATTTATTTTAGAACTGTGTCATGTTAAATTAATTAAAATGCACTGTGTAGAGAGCGAGATAGTGAGAGAGGTTGCGGCTCACTCGTTCGCTTCCTCGCAGCCCGTCGCGAACACAAGGCCCATTCATGAAATGGTGATTCGATCATGATGACGATGATGATGCGAAATCACATCTGAAAGGAATATTACACGCTTGGCTCGTCCGCCAGCCCTTCCGCCCTTCGTGGCACCCAAATTTCTATTTGCTTGTACATTTCTACCGAAATTCGTATGATGAAATCAACAACGTCAACGATAAAAAAAATCTGACCAATAGAAATAAAAATAGGGTGAGTATTATTTATAATAATATCAGATTTATCCTGATATCAACTCGCTACTATTTCGCTAGGTTTTCATTAAAATAATATTCATACTTAAATCAAGTTATCCAAAAAAGCGAATAAGGTAAAAATGCTTGTTAAGTTACAAAAACTTAAGATAGGTTATCAAATATGTACCATTATTTAATGTATTAATTATGACGCTAAATGCGTTGGTCCTCTATGCTCATGCTCTAAAATGTTGCTCCACACGAGCCACCAAGCTCCTTCAAAATGTGGCTTCGTGTGCCAATTAGTATTCGCAAGCCATGTTTGCAATTTGTATAATATTACGTGAATATTACTACAATGTTACATATTTGATTGCGCCAATTAAACCGGATGTATATATTTTATTTATTTTACGCATACAAGGATCAATAGTATTATAGATATACTCTGTCACAGTATATGATAATATGCCTCGCCCCCAGCTAGGTGCCTTTAAATTAAATTTAAAAAAAAAAAACAATTACCTAACTTACGCATACTACTGTCTCAGATTTATAATTTTCAAATCAGGCTTATATAAAATAAATAGCACAGTTATGTTTATTTGACAAGTTATATAATATAACAAATTTCATAGAGAAGCATGAATTAGTCAACGTCCTAAAATTGATTTTATTTATTGCTCAATCCGTTTCGTGTAATTTCGCCATTAATAATTTTTAATAATGCATGGCGGTGGATTACTTATTCAAATTGTTTATGGGATTCAATGCACAGCCTATTAAAGCGTATGATATCATTATACGGCGGTTTATTGAATTGCACGGAGCGCGTGGGACTAGGAATTGATCTCCGATGTGGAGATTTATTCTCATTGTGACCTCACCGCAACAAAATACATTAGCAACCGAATTCAATGACCTGCAAATTAAAAATATTTATTAGAATCGCGCGTGTGTTTTAATTTGATCTAATGAGAGACGGCATATGATTAATCTTTAAAAAAAAAATCTTGTTGCTACCCAGACCCGAGCAAACATTTTAAAAGGCATTAAGGGGCAGTTTTTTAAATGAAGGCAATTAATCACACCGACAAATAACCGCCCGTAATAAGTATAAATCATGTTACTTGTCAGTCTCGGTGTAGTCTTTGTGAAAATTATTATTTTATATATTTTTATTTTGTTTTTAAAGAAACGTTTTTTTTTGTATTTCACTTTAATAAAGTCAATTATATCTCTCGATTTTTTTTATTTGATTTGTTTTTGCGATTTTCAAAATCATGGATAGTATGACTATGACAGATATTGAATGACTGTTTTAAAATTCAATCGATGTGCTTAAATAAAGTGTTGTTGATGAAATAAGTTTTCAAAAAAAATCCTTGAAATAAAAAAACACAAACGATTCGAGACTGGATGAAATAAAATATGTACTAAAGCTCCAACAATTTTTTTCTTTGTTCGTGGTCTTCGGGTGATCCCCTTTTAGTGTGACACGGCTTTTGAGAGACCGTATCTTCACTCCTTGCACGGTCCTATTCGACAATAGATAAGCGTTCAATACAAACGGCCTCGCTTTCTTCCGTCGTCCAAGTCCAAGGCCCGACCGACAGGGTTGATTGCCAAAGTATATTTTTAGCTCCGAATCCGAATGCTAGAGCCTGCGTGCTCCATCCCCTAATGGGACTTGAAATCGTCTTCGACAAGCCCCTCAAATCTTCGCTTAATGCGCCGATAAGCCCGGAGCGATTCCCTTTCAGTAATTTGGACCGGCGGCCTCGGAGGCCGCGGGCTTATGTGGGTCAAGGCCCATTCGCGGGTTAACCCACGGCCGCCATGAGGTAATTTGAAAGTTTGCAAAAGCTTATCTGTGTTTCAAAACAAAGATTACTTCTGTGCAATTCAAAAACGGTCGGGCCAGATATTAGCATGGACTAATTTCTTACCTGGGGCTGGAGGAGCTTTTAACCGATAGCTGCGATGAGTTAATTTAAAAGTTTGCAAAAGCTTTCTTTGTTTCAAAACAAAGAATGCTTCAGTGCAATTTGAAATTGTTGTTTGATAGGCGAGATTTATCACGGAGTTTCTTTTCTGGCGCTGGAGGGGCTCATGTAGGTCAAGGGCCATTCGCAGGCCAACGCACAGCTGTTGTGCGTTTATTTGAAGACAAAAAAAACTTGCCTTTCTTATAAATCAAAGAAAAATAAATTTTATAAATGTTAGTTCATTTTAAAAAAATTGTTGCTTGCTAGGTCAAGATATTGTCAAGGACAAATTTCTGACCTGGGGCTGGCGCGAGCTTATGTGGCTCAAGGTCCGTTTGCGGGTCAACTTACAATTGTCATGCGTTAATTTGAAAGTTTTAAAAATCTTATCTCTTAAAAAGAAAAATTAAACTTATAAATTATTTTTTGATAGGTCAGTTAGTTTTACACATGAAAACTTTTAAAATTATATATATAATATACACATAACGTTACTCTATCAATTCCACCTTCGGCATTATAACATAATGTATTAATTAATTAGCGCACTCTCAGATCTTTTCACGCAGTTCGTTTGCTCGCTGCCTATTTAGACGCGAGGAGTTCGTCGGGCTACAACATGACGTGCCGCCGACAGCGCGGGCGCCCGCCAATGGTGAACCATCTCGCGTCGCTGGGAACTCCGAGCGTGAGATGCGAGGCGGCCGCCTCGCAGCGATGCCCGGAACAGCTTTGTAAACGTAGGAGCTACGTTTCACTGCCACAATGAAGCGGTTGAATTTTGGAATACGATTCCCTAAACTCATTGAACTTGAATACCGGATAGTAAAACGTCCGGCTCTGCACTTGAATGTTTGATAGTAAACTAATCCGATTATCCAGATGAAATAATTCAATTATCCTAATTTGATTTGATGCTCATATCCTTTTTGTTTTTATGCATGGAATGGCCGAACTCTTGTATTTGTAAAAATTTAAACTGTCTTTACCAATCAACTCGTGTACTTGTAGTTTAACGTGTAGTTTTTTCATTGTGACGGGTCTTCGTGGGCTCTATTCGCTATGCAGTTTTAAATAAAAGGAACACGAATTTCAATGAATAATCAAATATGCCTGCGCGCCTGCGTCATCTATTTATAGGAAGCGGTTTCGTCGCATCGCCTCGAATGTAGCAGCTTCCTTGATTGCTTCCGCTCTCTCGGCCCATCACTACTACTTCCTCGTGAGGTAACCGCGGCCCGAAAAAATTAACCAGTCTCGAGACAATGGCCGCCGCTAATGAAGAGCTTCGCACACTCTATTTACCCGGGCGGCGCGCATCTCTAATCGCGCTTCGTCAATATTGTTATACCATCGGTGTAGCTTTAGGCGTGTATCGGTACAATTACCAGGCTAACGGACCCCACCTCCCTCCGTTTGTGATGCCGGTGGTGCGAGGTCATCATCATCATAATCGATAGCGAAGTACTTTTAATAACATGTATTAAATGTTGCAATAAATTGTTTTGGAGTAAACGTGTATTTGATTTACTAATACGCTCCAAAATATGCCACCCACCGCGTGAATTCGTAAAATTGCTACAATAACAATCAACATTAAATTACATAACATACTTCTGCTCGTTCGCTCGCACCCCGCACCTGCTGATATTACAATCGTAAACTCGCCAAGTATTAATCCCCCATAGCTCTTCCAACTCCACGAAAGCGAAATTTCAGTAAGCCGGGAAACGGAGCTGCGCTTTCCCTTCCATATTGGATCCATAAGTCGGGGCCCGGCGGGTGGCCCCGCGAGTCGGCTGGGTTTGACGCGAGGTTTCTTGTGCTTTCAGTCATGACGGAGAACGCGTTCAAGGCCCGGGACATCGGCCTGCGGGCGCAGAAGAAGATCCTGTCGCGGATGAGCAGCAAGAACGTCGTCAAGGTGTTCATCGACGACACGTCCGCCTCGCTGCTCGACAACCTCTACAAGCTCGCCAAGATACACGTGAGATGCCCTTATTCTATTCCTTAAAAACCGGATTTTTTTTTTGGAAATTTGAGATTTCCCCATCATTTGTGGAGGCCATCCCAAAAAGACCGGTCATGTTTTGAACCAAAGAACGAATCGAGCCAATTTTTGATGCCTTGGACTGAAGTGAAGCGTATTTCGGAAAGTGCATTCCGCATCGACCGAAACAAAAGGTAGTCAGAAGGCGCCAAGTCTGGACTATATGGCGGGTGGGGCAGAACTTCCCATCCGCTATTTTCCAAATAGTTTTTAACGGGTTGAACAACATGTGGCCGAGAAAATCAATGTCACGTGTCTGGTCTCCCGTTCTTGTCGTATTCCCTTCAATGCTCTTTTTTAACGAATCAGATGTTGTCGGTACACCTTTCCAGTAATGGTTTCACCTGGTTTTAAAAGCTCATAATACACAAATTCCTTCTGGTACCACCAAATACAGAGCATTATCTTGGCAGCGTGAATATTCTTCTTCGGTGTCGATTTAGCTGGTTGGCCGGGCTTCAAATACAATTGTTTGCTCTTTGGGTTGTCTTAATGAATCCATTTTCCGTCGCCAGTAAACAACTTATTTTTATGACACTCGAGCAGCATTTCAGACATGCAAGATAGACTTTCCACGTCTCTCGGGTTCAACTCGTATGGCACCCAATTTCCTTGGTTCTGGATGAATCTCAATGCTTTTAGGCGGTTGGAAATCGCCGCTTGAGTCATGTCCAATGATTCCGCAAGCTCTTCTTGTGTTTGACACGAGTCTTGATCGAGTAACGCTTCCAATTCTTTATCTTCCAACATTTTCGGCTGTCCAGGCCGTTTTTGTCTTTGGTCTCAAAATCGCCACTTTTAAAGCGTTGAAACCTCTCAAAACACTGTGTTTTCGCAAGAACATGACTCCCGCAAATGCTGTTTTTTTTGCCATATTTCAAAATTTTCCATGATTAAAAAAAATATGATGCACACAAGCAAATCAAACATTGTTGACTGATTTTGTCAGCTTATGAATAGAGCTTTAAAATGACATATATAAGCATACAAAAGTGTTGGCATCTAGTGTCAAATTCAGGTTTTTAAGTTACAGACCTATTATATCACAAGTGCTAGAAGGTAATCAATAAAAACCAAAATGAATTATTTGTAAAACTATTCATTGAACGGCCAAATATAGTTTTTTTTTTATTTTGATCACGTTGTGGCAATACCTCTTCAGCACTCATGATAGATGGTCGCAATAAACAGCGAATGTCAGCACATCGAACTTCCCGGAGAATAGTAGCCGCGGCGTGTGTGAAGTATCGATGCACGGCTCCAATTCTCAAGATTTATAACACGCCTGATACGTGTTGCTGCGATCGTACGTTGAAAACACCTCACGTGCTGCATGGCGATACAAATCAAATATGTTGAAGGACTACAGTACTTTCGTATCTACAGGGCGATTGCAACTTTTTTAAATAAACTTTCTGATCTGTTTATTGAATACATATACGCATGGCTTAAAAGTCGTGGTATCGCCCCGAAAATAATGGAATATCACTTTTATTCATTTTGAACAAATTGTATTGAGTAAATTATCGTTTTTTACATAATTTAAAAGACAAAACAATTTCATGCAGTTTATTTATTGAATTAATGATTTTTTTAAAAGTAAATTGTTGTTTTGAAAATAAAAATATATTTGACACAATTTTGATGTATGCATTTTTAAATTAAATAGGTTTTCGCAGGTGTTATTGAGGTTGTAACTTTAATATTTATTGTTCGATAGATCAGATATTTTCATGTTTATTCAATTTTAAAATGTTATATTTTTTCCAGTCTGGCAACAAGAAAGAGGCTGAGAAGTTAATAAAAAATATCATCAAAGTGGTCATCAAGCTGGGAGTCCTGTACAGGAATGGGCAGTTCTCGCAAGAAGAGCTGCAGGCTGCCGACAAGTTCTGGAACAAGTTCCAGGTAAGCAGCTTTATAGACGCTTCGTGCTTCATTTAACGCTAAAGAAGTTACTCAAGTTAAAATAATGATAGTTTTAATAAAACTAAAAATAAATAAATAAAAATTTAATGAATACAACCAATAATTATCTGTCCTTGTCTGATTGGCTAACTTTTTTCACGTAAAGGATTTGACCTGTGGGATCAAAAACACATTGCCTCTTCATCGTTGTTTATAATAGTTGCACTCTTTTTAATTTTGTTTTAGTTATATTATAATAAAATAATATATTTTTGTTTGCATAAAAACATTGTGACTAATTTATGACTGATCACATTATAAATGACGATGAAGTCATTTCCCAGTAATGATATTTACCTGAAGCTCACTTATCTACTAAATAATTCATGCCATTATACCTATAACGATTTTTTTAAATTTGAACAATTATGAAACCAAATGCGAAATTTGTTTGCAATGTCATTTCAATTAAAATGTAATTTTGTTGTTTGCAGCTGGCGCAGATGGCAATTATCTCCTTCTATGAGGTGGACTTCTCATATGACAGGCCATACTTAATGAATGCATTCAACGAATCACATCAAGCCCTTAGGTAAATATTCAGCGCTCAAATATTCAATCGGTCGGTCTCTATCAAGGCATAGTTATTATTATATATAATTATATGTGCCAATAAGTTTGTCGAAATTTCAAGTTTTCAATGTGTTTTACTTTTTTAAAAATGTGTTTATTTCCTCTCAGGTTTATTGTACAAAAGCACCTCACAGAGAAGTCCCTGGCCCGAATAGACTGGGTGTTTTCATTCTTCAACAACGCCAAGTTCTTGGACGCCCTCTTCAAGAAGGACTCCGAGTACAGCGAGACTCTGTCCAAGCTGGTGTCCGACATGCACAAAGCCATGGATAATGGAGACTTGTAGTTATCCCGGCGCTTGAGTGTTTGAAACACTGTTCATTACACAATTTCGAAACACCCTCGGTGTTAAAACTAGCAGAATTTTCTGGGTCAGAGAAGCACTCTGAGTGCTTTTATTCAAAGCTGTTTTCGTATTTTGTCTTGCCTGTGATATTTTCTCCGACACGGAGACTTGAAAATATTGCAGGAAATAATGGAAAGTAAAATGTATGGGTAGTCGTAAGATTTTCAATTGTGTGATTTTCTTTTTTAAGAACACCAGGATGTGTTAATAAATTGTTTAACATAAATGAACTTTGGATTATATGCAAAGTCATTTTTATTTGTGGATCTCTCGTCTTAAATTTATGTACAAAGCATTTTCCATTTCAACACTTATTAACTAGAGATAATGTATACGTCGGTGAAATCTGTGTGGTGATAAACATCTCAAATGGTGTGCTGCTAAAATCCACTGATCTTTGTAGATGGCATGTTTACCGCCCACGGGCAATGAATGATTGGGCTCATCATTCACAAGATCAATAATGCATTTAGAACTTGAAAATAAATGCAACTTTGTATATCACTTGCATATAATCTGATGAAATGTAAGTATCGTTTGATATGCTTAATATCAACAAGGACCTCCTTCTCAGTCATTATCTTAACCCTAAGTTAAGTAGTCAACTAACAAGTGGACCAGCAAAATTGGAATAATTATTGCCATCTATACAAAAATACAAGGAATCCGTTCCTGTACTTGCGTCCGGCTATATTCACTGTCTTATATGGTAACTGGATAAATTTAATCAATAGGACAAAACTAACTGCACATTTTTTTACAATAGTGTCTAATGACCTTTGTTTTCAACTCTGTAACCAAATCCTAAACTTTTGTTTCTGGAATATACAATTAGCTTGTAATAAGTCTGTGTAATTGTTGTGTTAGTGGGAGGCGGAGGAGGCTTGTGCAGATAAGATAGGACGCTCCTTGCCCTGGTATAAGGACAACTCGTAATGCCATCTAAATACAGTTCATTCAGAGATTCATACAATGTTTTGGAGCAAATTTTTCTCCATACTTTTTATGTGATTTTCATTTCCATAAACCACCATAGCAAATTTAAATTAAAATGCAGGTGTGAAATGAATTGAATATTGTTATCATGGTCATAAAATTCCAACTTCTACTTGGATGCTATTTTTGGTGTGGTTTAAGTGAATAAAGCATTGGTTAATCCAAAATAATTACAGCAACTTAAAAATACATGTTTTTTCATCTAAATTTACACTATAAAGGCCCATAGTACAGTCATGGTGTTTTTTCGCTTGATTGGGCGATTTATTTGACTTAATTTTTGTTTGATGAATAAATTTCTTGCTCTGATTCCAAATTTAATGCACTCCACTGCCAGCTATATACATTACGGCTTTGTCTACTTTGATCCTCTAAAATGGTGTATAAAATGTTATTACTGAATTTCGTGTGAACTGTATTTATTTGTTATAAAACACCGTGAAATATTTGAGGAAGATTAAATGGTTTCCCAGATTGTTGTGTGTTGCAATATGTGTCTTATGGACTACCGAGTCCAAACCTACGTAACAGTCAATGTATTCATGTTGTCTACGAGGCATAATGTGTAGAGTTAAGTGCTAGTACTCCTTATAGTTATTTCGAGTATTTTGTAGCTGTTTATATTGTACTCTCTAGTTGATTTTATATATAAACAAACATATCCTTGCAAACCTTCAACATATAACGTGTAATATATCAAACTGTACATCATCATAATCAAATATACTTTACGAGTGCCATGAGCCGTCGCATCTCAATGTAGATTCTACGATTTGAGGTGTTATAATTTATGGGTACCTTAAGTATTTTAAGTACCTCCCTATTCAAAAAAAATTGTTCAAATGAAAGATATTGACATAAGAAAGACCAATTTATGTAACCAATCGATCACTTCTTGTCTATGAACGCGAAATTAAAACTTAAAACGTAGAAAACTAGAAATGATTCAGGTGACTTGACCACTTTAGTAGCATATATTTAACTTTCTATAGATGTAATAAAAAACTAATAATGCAACAATTTCAATTCGTTTTCTGATTACGTAGATTTGTCTTTTTTTCGTCAATACTAAATATTGCATAATATTGTATTAAAAAAAAAAGTTATACATTTGATCTTTGCAAATATAAAATGTCTTGCCAGGGTTTTATATAATTTATTATTTAATCATAAATCCTTGCCGATGATCAAAACTATATTTACCTAAAATACCAAATATATTAACCTAAATCTATTATTTAGTTATAATTGTAATCTTTTAACTTATTTTAAAATTTATAAATATAAGAATTTTTTTTCTTTAGTTTTTAAGCCTCAGTTACTTTTTTATAACACGTTATAATCGATATGGATAAATGAAATTTAAATGTAAGTTACACGCGGTTCATAACAAAATCTTTTTATTGTATAAAAAAATGATATGTATGCCAAATTATAAGCTTGTTATCATCCCCTTATTTGTAATTGAATACATGGTATTTATTGATATTAAATAAGTTGAATGTCCAAAAATTAACAATAATTAATGTATGTTACTTGAATTAACGTTTAGTCCGTAGTCACTGAGTGAGTCTGCGACGGTCGTCGCCGAGCCACACCGGTCTCTTGCCTAACAAGATTTACAAGTTAAGGTTCTGCGACTGTCTTCGGTCTTTCAAACGAACCTGCATTTAATTGTTTTCTCATCATTAGCGAGAGTCTTGCCATTTTCTATGAATCCTATTCATATCTGCTGTTTTGCCAATTTCGTGAGATTGTCTTTATATGAAATAAAATGAATAAGTTATAAAGTTGATCTTTATACATGGCAAACGGTATTACTTGAAACTTCAGGTGTGTCTACCTAAAGGTACTTTAAGTAAATAAATACATATGCAATTTACAGGATATTTTTCAAATAGCAAAACTAAATCAATAGGAGCACATATCAACTTTTCGGATAATTCTCTTTTGAACTAGCGCCATAAAGCTTCATGTATAGGATTTTTATTACTAATAAAATTCTTCACTGCGCCTTCTATCGATAGCCCCTGCGTATAATTATCATGTGCAAAATTACAAACAATGAGCAAGTATGAATGTTATAGGTCTTCAAAAAGCCAATGAGAATTTATGTAACGAGTGAATGTAAATTTATTAAAACTTTGTCACGGTCTAAAGTTCATAATTCATAAATCTCAGATGATTTAACATTCATATTAAACTGACCAAAATTGCAGTGAATTATTTAAGACGTTTTGTAATAGATACGCGGGGCTCATCGATATGACTTTATATACTAATAAAATGTTACGATTCTCATAAAATCGCACTAACATTTTATACTTCAATATTAAATACTCACTTGAATGTTATTTTATGAGATAAAAGAGTGGCATTTTCATGATCGTAATAAATAAGTTTCGGATATGAGTACACTTGGTAAGCGCCTCCTGGATAGACTGCTGTGCCGAGTTATTCATGTTTTATATATTTTATTGTTTATCTTAACAAAACAACTATCTTAGAATATATAAAATGGAGGAAGTGAAACGAAAAGTAAAAGTACATCATATATTTCATACAAACATAAAACACGGCTTCTGCATATTTATGATTAATGATATTTATGATTAAACAAACTGTGCATATTTATGATTAAATTATCGGATTATTTTTTAATTTAAATGTTCGTATGACCCGTTGCAGAAAACCTGTTGTCATTTTGAAAGTAATGTACCGCAAATTTAATCTACAAAGATTGTCATACCTCCAAAAATATTAATTTCTGCCTCGTTGTTTTATTTATAAAAGGCTGTTATTTCTGTTCAACAATGATTGAAATGGCCTAAAAGATATAATCAATACTTATTTGGTTAGAATGAATTTTTGTTGAATGCGAATTAATTGACTTTTAAGATTTTTTTGGTTAAACTGAAGAGATTCGAGTGGTCTGCGGTGCTAAAAATGACAACCTTCGCACATCGCTATAAAGCTTTTAGAAGTCATTTTAACTATAAACTTTGTTATGAATTTAGAGATTTGCAAACTTACTTCTTGTTTTACTTCCGTCTGAATTAATTTTCTTAGTACTATATACTTGTACTTGCAAACATCAAAAACAATACCATGTTTTTTTTTATGCAACATAAACTGCTTGCAATAGTGTTTACCTTTACTCAATGTCCTAAAGAAAAGTGTATTACTTACGCACGTGTACAACATGAAAGTTAATATACTTTCAACAATTATAAAGTTTTAGATATTCATTGAATTAACAGTGAACAGTTGCATTTCTATTTAAATGTATGTATATTTTTATTTAAGTCTAGTTTCTGTCAAAATGTCAAATACATCACACAGTTTATTTTTATGGGCTGGGAGGGGAGGTTTTGAAAGGTTTCATCTTCGACCTCGAACCTGAGTATGATCGACACCGGCTGCAAATACACGACGGAGCAGACCCACTCGCACACATAGTCCACTTATTCTTGCAGTGCTGTGTATTTTCAATATATATGTGATGTTTTTGACAGCTTGTCAATACTTGTTTTCGATAATACTTTTCAGATGCCGAGTATTAGTTTGAAAGATATATCAAACCCTATATAGTATTAAAGGTTGAATTTACTTTTCGCAATCGGCATATTTGTGATCGGTTTATAAGGTGGGCTGTATTTTAATATGTCAAAATACTCAAGTTTATGAAATCTAAAAGTACGAGGGCACAACAAATCAAAATTATCATGACACTTCAGAAGCTTTACACATTTTTGTACTGTATAAATATTTTTTCACTTGTAAATTGTACACTTACCTGTGTTGATATTCATTTTAATAAAAAAAAGCTGAATCCAATTTATTATTCTGCAGTTCTTATTCCACGTCACTTCTCGGCACTTTGATTCTACACATCTTGTTTGAAAGAAGAAAATATGTTACATATTCACAGGTTCTTGTAGCGGATAATTGGACGATGAGTTGCATCCGAGCTTTTTCCTTGTTTTCTTTTTACATATATACAGTTCTAGAATTTTTTCATTATTGGTACGTACAGGTTGATTAAAAGGGAAAAAAATTTAAAGTTTTTGCCTTTTTATTATTCAATACTAAGGTTTTAAATCTACCACAGATGTCTGTAACAGCCACAAATCAAAGTATGAAATAAAATACAAATTATTTAATATGTTTATGTTTAAAACATAATCAATTTAAATCCTAAATAAAAGATTACCTCTAATTTTATTAAAAATAGCGTAGTATTTTCTATAGTATATATTACACTACTCTAATATGCATGTCATGTTAAAATTTGCTAAGAAACTCTTCTTTACTTCGTCTTCTACAAAAATGAAAACAGACTTTAACATACAGTTATATCAAAAGTCATGGTATTTATTATCTGAAAAATTAAGACTGGGTTGATATATTTTCAATGGTGATTTCAAAAGTCTCAATACAAGCTTTTTTTTTGTACTCAAGAAGTCAAAATTAAAATAATTTAGTTTTAATCTCAATTGTTAATTTCTTTAAAGATTGAGATAAGTTCAAATGTTATAAACAAAAATAAAAATATAATTTCATATTGAAAACACATTGATACAAGATTAAATAATTAAAATGAAAATAATTATTTTTAAGTTATCCAGTCTTTGGCTTTCGAATATTGTGCCATGTCTTTTGAGACACCGTGTATTGACAGTTAAGTTTGACCAAATATGTTTATCTGAAATAATAGTACGTAAAATGTATTTATGCACATTTGTGTTTTCAAATACGTTCGTTCTACTAGCGCATTAAAAAATATTGGTCGAAGTTTAACATTACATGGTTAAATAATATTAGAGTAGTGTAGAACAAAGTTAAAATGAGGTTAAACTGAGAAAACGCAATATTGCCCTCAGGCGTGATTCTATCCAGGCAAAACGTGAGTCCTTTGTCCCTAAATCACTCTACCCACACGTTGTGCGTAAACCTCACAAATAGTTTCACAATGCAGTAATCACACCATGATGTTGCAGCACTCGGAAGGTTTACACGCAATGAGATTGGAGTAAAAATAAAATCCTGGTCCGCTTGCAGGGCTAGTACATTCCAGACAAATTCCACGACATCACAATCTTATTTACAAACTTTACAACACATTTCTTGTACTTTTTCACAAAGCTAACCGAGCGAGTGGAGCTCTTTACCGAGTCAGAATTCAAAAGTCGATATTGCTTTGCTTCTCGGTTTGTTCAGTTTTCTTTGATTATTTCTTTTTTCACAGTGCTAAAAAAAAGATGACCCATAAGTATAGTATAAAATTCATTCAAATAAACTAGACTTACTTTAATTTCATAGAAATATGCAACATATTACTGAGGGTTAGATTTTCCCAGATTGAAAATACCAAATATCATTTTAGACTAAAATTAAAGATAAATAAAGCGATAACACAAATATTAAGGAACAATTTGGTTGAAAAAACATTATATTTGGCTATCTTTTGCCATACAACAAGAAATTGTCTTTTGAGATAGGCACTAGCATTAAACTACTGAGTCATGCCTGACCGATCATCTTTGCAACCTCGGCTTCAAAATAAACAAACACCAAATATTCTCTATTTTACAACGTTATCTCTAAATCTTATTAGAATAATTTACCAATTATTACAATTTTTCTATAATTTTATATATTACATGGCTCATGACGGAGACGCTGAGTCTACCGAGTAGAGCTACAGTTTTTTTTACAGCCTATGCTAGAAATTCACAATCATCGAATCGTCAAGGATACGTCAGCACACCTCCTTTCGGCACCGAGGTAGAGCCTTTGCAGCTCTCGGAAGTCTTTCTAGAATAGGAGTATATTGCCACTATTCACACAACAATAAATACCTACAGACTTCCTCACGGAGAAATTAATATCATCATGCTGGGGTAACCGCTTGCAGAATATCAAAATTGAAAATCAAGATATAAAAGTCAACATCAATATCTTTCCTAATCTAAAGAAATTATTAGATTAGAATAATAAAACAAAACAAAGAGCTGTCAGTTATTAGCTATCGAAGATGAAGCGGAGAGCGGAGGCTAGTTCTGTGCCCTCACCCCGGGCCAGGACTCGTCAGTTTGGGTGGCGGGCTGCGGAGAGCCACGCACGTACTCCGCTCCTCGCTCGCCGCATACGCAGTCCTCTGAGATATGCACTGATAGCACGTCGGACCCAGGAATCTCGAACATTGACTCCAGAAGAATGCTCTCCTGCAATTATCAAAATGCCATTGGTTTCCATCAATTAATAATTTTGCTATAATGAAAGCAAGTTTTTTTAAGGCTTTGGTTTTCCTAGTATTTTTCAATTTTCCCCACGAGTAATATTACTATTAATAAAGATGCATGCATTATAATTTTTTATTACATTGCAAAATTGAAAAATGCAATAGTTTACATTTTGTTTCTTAAAAAAGCCACATCTAAAATATGATTTGAGAGAGATTAAGATCTTAGTTGCCCTGGAAACCTTTGACCAGTGTCAGATTTATAGTGAGATTTAGGGGTCAGTACTTTGAGGCGAGTAAAGTCAGGAGCTTGCAACATTTAGGGTGTGTATATGGAATCCTTTAACACAATAGTAATGCTCACTTTATATCCACTCGTTTTTTATATGCGACCAATATTACAAGTTGACTAATGGTAGAGATATATATATATATAATATAAACCAAAGTATTTGTATCGCAGATTGATAGCTGTAATAAAATTATATAATACCATGATAGCCCTTAGGCCTCGGGCACCAGTTTTCCTCTCCATGGCGAGGCAGGCGATAGCTTTAAGGGCATCCGGACTAAAGCTCAAGGCACATCGGTCCATGGAAAACAGCATTTCATATTGCGGCACCTGCACACACCACACATTAAAGGAAATGTTACCATCTAAAAAAGTCTATGATGGTGGTGTAAGCAGTCTTTTTACTAACCAGAGCATTCTTGGGTTCTGTCAATATTCTTACGAGGAGTTCTTGATTTAGACTGTGGAAGGGCACAAGTACAGGGAATCTACCAACGAATTCCTGAAAAGAAGAATGGGTTGAAATCGTATACTAATATATTTTACTGAAAATTTTCAATATTAATTTATATGCCACTCCTGCCAACAGTTGTTGTCACATTTTTCATAAGTTCATTATAGGATTTACTATAAACTCAAGGAATGGTATATAAGTAATATATTTACATTGACAGTAAGCAAATTAATGTCCATAACAGCTCATGAAAACCAATAAATAGTGACATTAAGTGTGCATAACATTCATATGATTATCCATAAGACATTTCATCCATTTGCAGATAAAAGATGCATCAAAATCGACCGCTTTACTTTTTTAAAGTCAGGCCAATAGATGAGCGAGTGGTTTTAAGCAATTAAGGCCTCATTGTGTACAAAGAAATCAAATAAAACTTACACCAGTTTCTTTAAATAACCGTTATGTTTCAAAATTGATATTGAAGCTGATAAAAACATACCGGTATCATGCCAAAGTCGATGAGATCTCGGGCCTGTACTAGCCGCAGGAAGGCATCCCTCTCGCGGTTCTCCTCTTCGGCGGAAGCTCCAGCGCTCTGCTCCGACAGCGCTTGCTGTGACGCCGCTCGGCGACCAGGGGATCCCAGAATCGGAGCTCCAAAGCCCAGATACTGAAATATTATCAACTGACGGTTAGAGAATTTTGAAGACAAACTTGCAATCAACTCATAATAAAAAAATATTCCTATTAAAAATATATAACACAACAGAGTAGCTCTTTATGTAAACCATATTTATTAAATTTTTATCAATTATGTTTAGAGAGACAAGAATATAAGAATATAAGAAAATAAAGAAAAAAATAACCACTTGATATTAATTTATAACAACTAATTTCACATGATGCTTTTATAATAGTTATGGTATCTTTTGAAAAAGGGAAGGGGTATAATCTGATATCTCCTAACTTTCTCATTGTTGCGGCGGGAGATGAGCCTGTCCAAGCCGTTGTAAGCACCGCTGGCCACAAAAAGGATGTTGGTGGTGTCCACCTGCACGGTTTCTCCACGCAGCTTCCGAGGGGAATTCCTTTCGGGGACATTCACAATAGTTCCTTCTAACATCTTCAGCATGCCCTGCTGCACTCCTTCACCTGAAAATAAATTATTATAAGACATTAATTTTAAATGATATTTTCTTGATGATCTATTACTATAAATACAGTAAAAAGTAGGGTGTACAGAGAATTACATTGAAGATATATAATTTTTATTTTACCTCCGACGTCTCTCAGTTGATGGATACCAGGAACAGCACCAATCTTATCTACTTCATCGAGGAAGACAATGCCCATCTGTGCACGGTCAACACTGTAATTCAAGATATCAAATGATTAACTCACATACACCACAAAATTCTTAATTATTATATAAGTTGGAGCATTCGAATCCTACCTATCTAAAACAAATATTTTAAAACTAGATGTCACAAAATACTAAACAGCAGTTGTAAATATTTCTAGAGCAAGTTCATTAGCAAGACAACTCATACTGTATATATCACAAAATAATTATAACTGTTAGTTGATTTGGTGAATAGTTAAATAGATAATTGAAATAAACAAACTTGTAGTTGGCATCTTGCAGAAGTTTAGCGATGACTGACTCAATGTCTTCCCCAACGTAGCCAGCCTGCGTGAGGGTGGTGCAGTCACAGATGGCAAAAGGAACGTCCAAGCACTGCGCTATTGTTTGGGCTAGGAGAGTCTTACCTGAAAACAAACATTTCATATTAGAATTTAATTATCTACATTCATACTCATTTGAACCCATTTAATCTAAAAAAAAAGGGGTAGTATTTTTCTTTTATAATAAATTTGAGTATATGTAATTTATAACTAAGTTTATCAGTTTATATTGTTAAAAAAAGTTTTAAAACGTCCAGGTACATAATGATCATAACAACTAACAACTAGTTTCGATAAAGAAATTGAACATCTATAAAATTAAAAAAGTTCCCGAAGAACTTGAAAAGTGCAGTTTTCCACCTCGACACAATATCAACAAATGAAAAGAAAAACCAGATATGATCTTTCCAAAATCCTTACAACCTTATTCAAATATATTACACAAATTATTGGGTTAATCCTTATGAGCATATTTTTATTGTTCTACCAGTGTAGAGCACTGAGCAATGGAAGGTTTGGTTTATTTACCGCAACCAGTGGGTCCAAGCAAGAGGATGTTGCTTTTCTCGAGACGGAGGTCATGGCTGGCGCGGTCCAGAATGTCGGAGCCTGACTGGGTAGAGTGGGGAGTGGAAGGCGAGGGAGGGGGGGAGCCCAAAGAGGTGCCGCTCCCGCCGCTCATGCTTCCATGGCCGATCCCCGTGATGTGCAACAGATCTAAATTAAAACAATTGTATTAATTTTATTCTATAAATATCTTTGTATGTATTTTATGCAACTTATGACATATTTAAAAGGTGGCTAATGATTTTCTTTACTGAAATATAAAGCTTGGCTATCAACAAGAGTTTTCACCGGCTCTTCTGTCATGTACGGTCATCATGAATCTTCTCACTTTTAAATATTGGTAGATGACTTGATATCTTTTTAATTTTATAAATTTGTTGTATTTGTTGTTGTACATTGAATGAAATCTTGCCTTATTTAACCCATCAGAGCTTAATCACACATTCTTCGAAGAGATTATGTTAGACAGACCTCAATGAGGTTTTTGCCTTGGGGGATCCGAGTGGTCAGAGAGTTTTCAGATAGAGGGTGATCGGAATCATCATCGCTTATTGTCTTTGCAAGTTACAAGTTGCCAAGACTACGAGTAAATTAAATGTTGAGTTTTTAAATAAGATGTGCTACCTCTGTGCGTGAAGGACTGGTGCTGCGACTGGTCAGCATGCGGCTGCTGCGTGGCGGCAGGCGGAGGGGGGATGTTGTTGTATATCCTCTTGTAGTGATTATACACAGCCACCGACAACACTTTCTTGGCATACTCCTGCCCCACCACATGCTTATTTAGGTACTCGAAGATCTTCTTTGGAGGCGGTGGAGGTTTTCTAAAAACAGAAATCATAGAGTTATTTTACTAACCTCGGAGCAAATGTACATTAATGATCACTCAAGTTTGATGTCAAGCATAGAAATTAAATTTTGATTCAAACCAATAAAGGCAGTCTTCTTTATAAGAATATACAATTATAATTTATTGTAATTGACATTTTAATAACAAAACAACAAAAATAAAACGCGATGTACCTGGACGGACGCACCCAACCTTTGTCCAACCCAAACTCTTGCAAATATGACATGTAATACAAATATTACTCGATAATTGGAGACACTGGCAAGACTATACAAATAAATATGAAACACATTACGATGTTTAAAAGTCCCAATGTAAATAAGTTGAAAATGGATTTTTACAGAAGGCCTGAGCTTTGTGTACATTATAATGTGCTCCGGGTTAGACAACGTTAATACACTTTATTTCAGACTTTTTCATTACAATTTTACACTTTTTTATAATAACTGGCACACGGACATCTTGGTCTTATAGAATGACAAATCGGTACCCGGACATCGTGTCTCTTCTGATGGTAAATTAGCTCTGGTTTCAGAACATAGAAAAGGATGTTGTTATTAACCCGATGACAGAATAAGTTTGTTTAAGATAAAACTCAATCTAGATATGATTTGTTATTGTTCAAGTAATGGCTGCCAAGACGAGGCTCTTTTATATAAATATTATGTTTAAAATTGTAAATTCTCCAGTATGCCACCATTAAGATGCCATCGGAGAATATTATTATTTTCATAGGTGCAGAGGATAAACATCCTAATCAATTGAAAGCTGATCTCATGGGACTCTTGAGAGTCCCCATATTATAGATATGTTTAAACTAGAATAATAATTAAGAATAACAATTATTTGTGTTATATATGGAGTCGAGGAATCATTTATAGTATTTCTGACGATTAAAAACTAAAGTCGAGTCGGCGTATATTTTGGCGGCATATTTGCCGTGAAGTATTGCTCCGGTGGATTGAATATCCGTCGTTAGCAAAGTAGAGGTCGTGCATACCTCATGGAATATACCAGTATATTGTGACGCATTGTCACGCAAAATGTTAAATTACCGACCCCTGTTGTCGGTTCAAAAGTGAAATCGAAAGGTGTTTTAAATAAGTGTCTTGTACAAAGCGATTAAATAAGTATCTTATAAAAAAGTAAAAATGTCTGAAATTTATAATAAATAAGTGTCATGTAAAAGGATAAACGAGTATCTTATAAAAGTTGATGAAATAAAAATTTACACGAATGAAGAGTTTGAATTTACCTATAATACAATCCCACACAAATCACGATGATATTTTTCTGAGAGTTTCTTTAAATCATCTTCTATATATGAACTAATGTGCCTAATCGTATTAGTAATAATATAATAAACCCGTAATGGGTAATAAATACGCATCTGATTGACCAATCCATAAAATAGATATATAATACAGTCCACTAAGTATTCACGAACTTTGGCGAATTTTGTGAATAGTGTCTCGAAAGCGAGAATCAAACCTGGTAGGCGTCGCCCACAGATGTGTTTTCCTGTTCACACTCCTGGTTATCTTAATTATTCTTCTAATCAACAAAAATACTATTAACAGTTTCTCGACTCCATCCATAACACAAATATTTGATATTCTTAATTGTTACCTAGCATAATATATCGGCTTTCCAAAACAAGGGTACTGAGACCTCAACATTCCCATGAGATCGGCTTTCACTGATCAGGATGTTTGTCTCCTACACGTGTAAGACTTTAATAAGCGGGAATTCACCATTTTAAAACATAATATTTATTTAAAAACACAGCTATCATTTAAACCATAGGTTCCCAACACTGGAGCTTTCCAAGGGGGCTGTGGCGGGTCCAAGGGAAAATGGGGGGCGTTATGAAATACCTCTATGGTATTTTTATAAAAACTATATTTTATCTAGCCGTCAAAAATGTGTTTATCTTATTATTATGGCCTAAATTTCAACTGTTAAAATCTCAAGCTAGTTTTATAATTAACAATAATATTAATATAATATTAGCTTTAATTAAAGCCTGCACAGATATCGCTTTAGATGCCGCAAATAAACAAGTATAAGCTAATTGATTTGGCTTAGGGCTGTCGGAAACAAATCTATGCAAGTTGATAAGCAAAGACGTGATTTACACAATCAAGCATGTTTCGACAAAAATACGTGAACTTGTAACAACCTGAATGCAGAACAAGTGTATATAAAAAAGAGAGAGAGAGAGAACTAATTTTTAATTTGTGATTGTTATTAAATAGTATATAGAAATAAAATTGGTATAATTATAACTGTTATGTCAAAGGGGGCGTTGGAATTTTTTTTTCTTGTCAAGGGGGCGGTGGTCAGTAAAAGGTTGCGAACCTATGATTTAAACAATAACAAATCATATCTAGATTGAATTCAATTTTAAAGGAGGATAGATTCCTTTAAAATCGGGTTGGTAACAGAATGTATTACATTTACATGAACACCATTTTACATTTAAAAATAAAGCTAATATTTGTAATCATCAGGTTAGCAACACATTACATGTAATTAACGATCATAAAGCACACCTGAAGAATCCGTTTTTAGTCTCGGCGTTCTCCTTGAGACTCTTCTTGGTGTCAACCTCGCTGAGCACCACGAAGAAGTGGTGGCACTTGTCGCACTTGACAAAGCGCGTGGAGCTGACGAAGGTCTCCACGTGCGTGCACGGATCGCCGCACTTGGGACAAGACAGCGTGGATGATTTCTTCCCTCCGCTGCCTGTTGTGCTGGCGCTCGAGCCCGACGTGCTGCTTGGGGAGCTCCCTGGAATATTTGATAAAAATATTATGTATAAACTTACATAAACACATAATGATACTGAAAAAATAGCATGCTTTGAAAACTTCACTTGCTTCAAGAGTATATATTATTGACTAAATGTCATTAACAAGTAACAAAATATAACCGCCGAATGATAATAAATAAATAAATACTCTCAGCACACGTAGTCTTGAAAGTACGAGTTTTTCTTAAAATTATTTTAATGGCATATCTTATCCATCAATTATGGCACATTGACTGCACAGTGGTTTTATTAATGGAAGAAAAGTTATGCGACTTAAAGTAGATAGTCTTTTAGTATTTTTAGTGATATGTATTTTGTTATCTGACGGTGAAACATAAATATTATTAATTATTTATATATATTTAGGAATTTCTTAGCAACCTAATAAATATCATTTAATTATAAGCATGCATGTTTTAAAAAATATATAAGTGGGTTGATTGAATGGTAGGTAGATGAATATGATAGGATGATGACGAATACCTGAGGAGCCTGAGGTGGGATCATGGGGGGGTGGTGGTGAACTGGGAGGCACATCGGAGGTACTTTTTCTGGAGGCGATGGAGCAGCTGACCGTCCTCATCAGCGTGCGCCTCACCGTCGGCCGCCACACGTGGCATGCTGTCATTTCACATCCTGCAAACAAACAAATTTCCATATATTACCGAATTAATCAAAGATTAGAACACTAGAATACTATAAATTTTGAAGCGTGTATTTTAAGTTTGCATAATATAATTTTTGTGATGTATAAGTTACTTTAAATTTTATCGTGATTTATGATCGATTACCAACGTTACAGCAAAATATATAGGGTAACTAGTAACATTAACTGTGGTGTAGATAAACACGTGCATTTTGCAAGATCTGCTGGTATTTTTTTAAAATTATTTTTAATAACGTGTGAATTTGCAAACATCAATATTGCCCTGAACCATTTGAATAATTGCGATCCGCCAAAAATGGACATGTGCCGAAATTGCCCGGAGTCACTGTCCAATTAATCAATTAAAAACTGAAACCCCAACCAACGGCGGCCGATAATTCCGACGAACTTGCACAATCGGATTTATTAGTTGTTGTTCGCTGAAAAAGTAAAATAAACGCCTTCGTCGAAGTCGCATTGTGAAACTCGAGTGGCAAATTCCGTTGGCGGGGTGACACAAAACAAAGGGGGTTGTTTATCGGTTGACATGGCGATGGTAAAACACTAGAAAAAAAGGATACGGATTGCAAATCGGCTGCAGGTTGTGTCGCTGCGTGTGTAGCCGGCTTTACGAGTTTGAAGGTTGAGGACCAATTAGGCGCGGGAAGGCCGCTAACGAAACGCTACAGAATATTCAATAATAAATTAATAAAACAATAATGCGTGCATAGAGACTCGAGAGACTGGATAACACAACCGACCGATAAATCGTCAATTATTTTAACATTTTTTCAACAATGCTACACACGTTGCAATTTATCGATCGGTCGTGAGATAGAAGCATACATCGTTTTTTAGAAGGAAGCCTTCGGATTTATTTTTGTAGACAAAGCAAGTACAACAAAAATTGCAAATTTATTCGGCACAAACCAGAATTAATCCAGTATTCCATATTAAATATATTGACAACCATAACTATGAAAAAAGTCATTCTATTCGCATACTTTGCAAAACCTGTTAATATTTATAAATAAAAATCAATTAAATAAATAAACAAGTATTTTCTGAGTTGCGGCAGTTATGTATCGAAGCGTGATATATAACTGATTGATTTTTCAATAAATCACGTATGTCGGTGATTGAAATCAACCAAACACCGGCGATATCAGAGCTGCTGACTTCGCGGTGTGAAATGTAAGCAGAAGCAGGTACCGTCTAATAAATCAGTATTTCCAATTGGTTTGACCTTATGGAGCTATAATGGAACGGTCAGCAGCCGTCGCATCATCACATTTGTGTGAATATCAAGGTTCTGTCGGCCAGGCCCCCTATTCTTGACCTCATCTTCCGGCGGCTGTGCACTGACGATGGCCATTAATTAATTCAATAATACCAAGTGATAGTGACTGAATGACGGGTGATAATTAGAATCGGATAATCGAACATTTTCGGAGTTATCCAACAATCGAATATTCGAAATAAACGATTCGTGTAAAATCGGAGAGTGTGAAAATTTGATTCAATACAGTTTTGGGTAAAATCGATAATTTTTATTGATAATACGACTGCAGAGCGCAGTTACGTGTGGTAATTTTCAGGTATTTGGTAGCAAAACACGGATGTCGCGTACACTTCCTGGCATTATCATAAATGGTGGCCGTCATTATGCGGCACCGGCAAGGTAACAAGTGCACTGGCATTGTCAGCTGTGTGCACTCAAGGAAATTGCCCAGTATTTTATGCAGTCTCGCTGTCGTGTAATGAAAAATACGACAGTTTGTGACAGTTGAAACGCCAGTGAGGTGGCGTGGCTTCGAAGGCACGGCAAGCCCACCTGTATCGCTTAAATTAAAAACATTTTTTTTTAATATGAATATTTCATGTATACTGTAAATATGTGTCAGCAAGTTACATCAATAATTTGTACAAAACAATCGTTATCGAGTGTGACAAGCGCGATAGTTTTTGCTGTGCAATCTCGTGGACTAGTTTAAAAAGTGGTTATTTCCAGTAGGAGAGTTGTTTGCGCCTGGCCCCGAGAATTAAATTATTTCAGATAATGACGCGGTCCAATGACCTGTCTCAACATCGGCTTGCGATCTGATAAATAAACGTACAAAAATAAACAATAAAATGTCTAGACAGTGCGGACTTTAAAACCAAACAGCAATCGACACAGCCATACGGCGATGTCGCAATTAATAATAAGTAAAAAAAAAATTTCCGATGATTATTCTATGTATTCGGTTTTGAAGCGATCGGTTTTGCAGACAGACCTGCTGCACAAGTGGAATGCATTGTAATTGGATTATATCAATGCTTTCTGTAAACAAAAACATTACTCGTAACAATAATAACATAACATGTATAATATAAGGCTTGAACGCTTCCTCAAAATCAGCTGTATGAAATCGAAATACGTGAAATCATTCGAAAAACCAGTTTTCCCGGTACTAGTAAAAACAAAAACAATTTTAAAAAAATCGTATATATTTTAGTAATTGTACATTTTTTTTTATTAAATTATTTATAAAACATTCTCGCTCGAGGCAATTGATTTCATAATACACCATAAACTAATTTTTAAAAAAATACGGCTATAAATGAACGCAAGACGTGTGTGAATGAAATAACCGCATATGTATAAAATATAACTTGCTAAATCCACTAGCATCCTGCATTAACAAATTACCATAGCCTTGATATGTACTGCAACGTCCTCCACGGACAAAAAACATTAATACAATAAAAAAAAAACAATATTACAATAAAAAACTCTGAATCCATAAAATTAGAATTTTCACAATCGAAATGTTAAATATCAACAGAAAATTAATCAATCTATATTTTCTCAAAATTCGCCTCGCAGACGTAAACAAACGCTTGACAAAATATAATAGTTTCTATTTTTAGTTAGATAGAGAGACAAGTTTAAAAATATTATTGATGTATTAGCAATATGGGAAGGTGAGATTAAGAAAATCTCTAAATTACGCTACCTAGTAAACAAACAAACACGATTGAGTTATTCAAGTTGAATTTTACAGACTTAGTATCTATAAATATCTATAAATAATAGTATCTGAGTTGCTGTGTCCTAGACCTGTACGCGATAAACAAACATAATGATAGCATATAAATAAAATAAAAACTATCAAATTACATTTAAAAAAGACTTTTACCTAAGTTAAATAGAAAAAAAAATCCTCGTCTATAATTAAGTCCGCGTGTTTTCGGCTATAAATCAAGTTTGTAAAACACGGCCGGCTCGTCAATGAAGGTCTCCCAAAAGCATAAATAATCGAATAAAAAACTTTAATTAAGGTTACGACCGTTCCGATCCCGTCTGGCACTTCGATTCAATCGTGATGACAAGCGCCTGCACCGCAATGGCCTCAATGGTCATTTAAAAAAATATAATAATATTAAATTAATGGACAGTAAAAATTGGATCACGTTAAGTAAAAAAGATTTAGGTATTTGGGCAGCTGGTTGAATGAGAACTGGGATCCTGAACAGGAAATTAAAGTGAAGATTGAGACAGCACGCAGTGCATTTAATAATTTGAGGAAAGTACTATGCTCAAGAGATATAACCCAGTTCGCCTTTATGGAGTCGAAGCTTGGACACTAAAGACAGCTACTATGCGAAGAATTGAGGCGTTTGAAATGTGGCTGTATAGGAGAATCTTTAAAATACCATGGGTTGACAAAGGGAACTCTTGACATTGGTGAAGAAGAGGAATATCTCCTATTTTGTCCACATTTTTCGTAACAATAAGTACGGCATCCTCCAGCTAATTGTCCAAGAGAAAATCGAAGGAAAAGGGGGCATTGGAAGAAGGAAGTTCACGTGGCTGCGGAGTTCGCGTCAGTGGCTGGAGATTCGGCTGCGGCGGAATTGGTGATAATGGATAGGGATATGTTCGATAAAATGGTCACCAACCGATGAGGAGAGGCAACAGAAGAAGTTTGAAAAAAAAGGACACTATTGGATTATTACTGTTCGGGTGTCAGCCGAGTCGCAGCGGGTGCAGAAGAAGAGGGTTAAGTTAGGTACTTTTGAGAGAAGATCCAGAAGAAGATAGAAGAGCTGGAGCGGACAGGTCAATGAAACGCCTGCGGGGATTTTCTTCTTTCAGCTTTTTTGTTTTTATAAAGGAGACGCTGCCGGTGCTGGAAGATTACCTGACGGTTTAAAAAAAAGACTTAACCATAAAAAAACACACACACCCGAAATTGAGAGGCGCTATTGGCTAATTCCAAAGCGGTTGCAGGTTGTGTGGCCGGCTTAGAGCCAGTTAGGCGTGAAGCGGCCGCGCCGTGATCTTGCCTGAGTGTAACAATCTGATTACATAATTAATATCAGTGTGTCAAGGTGTGCGCGACCAACGTTGCTAATTTGTATACAACCGGCTGCCGAACCGCTCTCTGGGGGGGGACACACACATGCGATTGAACACATTTTAGAATTCAACTCGATTAAAGATTCATACTCTCTTGGCCAATAAGTATTAATTTTCGCCAACGTGCCAGGTTGGCATCTTCAAGCGGGGTGAGCAAATCACAAAGCATTTGGAGAGGCAACGATTGTCAGATGTAATTTAATTGGCCAATGAGTCGGAGATTCTTCACAGTTGCTTTGTGAACGATCATATACAAATGAAAAGGAATTTTGATTTTGTGTGTAGCGGTTTGATTCAAGTGTGAATTAGAAATGCGGGCACACGCACAGAGATCCAGCTGAAACAACCTAGGGAGGCATTTGTAATCAAAGCCTTCATATTTCAAAGTATTCGTCACTTCTTGGCCGTAAAGATAATATAATTATTAGGCGAAATCATTAAATACAAACTTTACTAGCGGGGGCAGCTGCACATCGGAGATCGCTATGAAAATATTTAAATCCGTTGTGTCCCCGTAGAAGCCGATTTGCAACCACTGTGCTCCGAGGCGTTGGACGACGAAACTAGGAAAGCTAAACAGATTTGCAAACGTTTTATTGATCTTGTTGCAATACAAGATGGCAACAAACTGTGAATTGTGAGACGTTGCTAGGAATGTCCTGAAACGCTTTAAGTTTAAATATTTGTGTTGACGACATTTCATGAAACATGAAACGAATGTATTGTATAAATAAAAACAAATATAATTTTAAAGTAAATTTCAAGTAATTTCAAAATTACAAGAAATGAAAATGGACAGTTTTGGAAATATAAATATCTACTTTTGATCAATCACAACACATGGATCTTTAATTGTTAATTTTTTTCACACCTCGTCGATCGCCCTGAAGTCGTTTGGCAGAAGTCTGGTTAGCTGGCTCCTAACTCGGAAGAATACTCGGAGTTCTCCCTGAACCTTCCTGACCCCTCCGGTCTTGTGCGAGAAGAATCTCGTACCTTCTCGATTGTTCCAAGGCGTTCGTTAGGACTATCGAACATTCTAGGGCGTGCAACATTGACGCGAGTTTACCAAGTGCCATGAATATTCTACTAACGTTTTTTTACGATCAATGCACTATCGTATAAAAATATGCGATAGTGCTGACTGAACCTTTGAAACATTCAAAACAATTTAAAAAAAAACCATTTAAAAAAATTAAAACAGCAGGTTTCAAAATCAGTAAAAAAAAATGTACATCGATTCTTCTGAAACATTTATGAATATATTTTACCTGTACATTAAAACCGTTTTCAAAATAAATCGTTAAAAAGCGTGCCGCGACTTTGAACACGTACACTTTTAAAAAATTAAATTATTTATTCTATAAAAATGTCTTTACCTCGAAAATTTTAATGAATCTCAATAATGTTTCAACAGAAAAAATACGACCGATAAGACACAATAGAGACTATTGCATAATTTTTATAATGATTTGAAATATATGCAAATGCAAGAGGTACTAGGTAGAAAATTAGAAAAACAACATGTCGCAGATCGGACCGGCTTATGAATACGTTTTTTTTTTTTATTACTCTGAAATGACATAAACAGAACCATTAACACCGTTTTCATAGCGATACATTCAGAAGCTTTGAAATATCAATCAACTTCATAAGCAGTGTTTAAATTAACGCGGCTTTATTCATCACACAAAAATATTTAAAACACAACATTTTATTATAGTACATCTTCGGTGATTTCGTAAAATATATATCATAAGAATGTGGTGATTTTGAAACACAAAAATTTACTAATTTATAAATAGAGCCTCGACGATTTATGTGACCAAACTCATTTAATAAATAATATGTACATATTGGTATGTTTATTACGAAACGTATGATTTAAAAAAAAAAAACATAAGTTATCTTCACTTCATATTTGTTTGGATCTCTTTTGCACAAGTATATTTCATTGCAACTGCAATAATAATAGAAGTGATCTTTTTACATGTACAGTGCGTATTCTAAATATATCGTTGATTCATCGTCTTATGGCACAGAAAAAATTCTCAACTCATATCTAATATTTCAACAATTCTCTAGTAATTTCTAGATGTATTGTTTCTCGATACAGAATGTTCCACATTGTTCTGTTTCTTTTTTATTGCGTTTAATTAAAACATTTTTGAATTGAGGTATGTAAGAAAGACAATACATGTATCTGATATGCTGAGGTATATTTTTTTTATACATACATAAAATGTTTTTGTTATTTACAGTTCGACATCTCCGCGCTCTCGGCACAAGTTTTATCTTTAATTATAAACAAGCAATAGTAAACTACTTTGGTAAAAGATTACGCAAACGTTTAAATAAACAAGATTAAGCGCGACACGAATAAGTGTTTTTAAACCGAGTTTAATTTTTTTTTTATCTCAGTTTTATTATTATAGTTGACATGGAAATTCGGCCTAGAAACAAATCTACTTATTTATACATCGTGTTAGTAAAATAAAACAATATTTTACAATCACATAATACCGATTTATGACTCGATACCACAATCATTAATAAAAAACAAGGAGCTTTAAAAAGTCATATCACAAAAAAATCCGAACAATAATATGTTTAGGATCGTACAGATGATTTTTATGTCGTATTTTATAATCATTTAATTATAAAAAAAATTAAGTGATGTAGTTAAACAATTTTTAAAGGATTAGGAATAATATTCAGGATCTTTGAGGATCGGAATAATCATGGATATCTAATGGACTTGAAAAATCAAACTGTGGGAGCATCACCAGGTAATCGACACTCGGTTGGTCAACAAAACGTCGTACCTGCAACGCTCAAGTGGCAGCCGATCGTGTTTGGTCAACGCAAACAATTAGTCACTGGTATTCCCGTTGAAAAAATATTTAACGGAGTCCTCGAAAAAATCGAAATACTACCGATTTTTAAATTCCCGTTGTTTGCTGGTTTTATTAAAATATATATATCATCAAACAATGAACAATGATTTCTACTGAAAATAATACCTAGAAACACAAACCAAAGTCCAAGTCCAATTCCAAAAATAGGCCATAATACTAATTCAAGATGCATAGTCTCTAGTGAGCCAATTGCATTCTCTGGAATTTAATGGTAAAACCTCTTAATCAAACACAATTGATTTTCCTATTAGTTTCTTAGTATAAGTACGCCAAAACTGCCGCTACGATTTTATTTTCGTAGATAGCCTTAACAAGACATGTCAGTCGATCGTATTAATTTATGACTCACGATCGGACATAATCGTTCTGAAAATCAATAAAATTTGTAAACAAGCGAATTCTCCGTTTTTTTTTTTTATAGGATCCATTGAAAGAAAAACTTGGCGTTCTCGGTATCGAAGCCTTATTCAAAGTGCATGCATGGAAAAAAACCTAATGCATAATTGGCTTATTAGAATTCTCGGTGCAAGAATGTCGCAAATGCATAATAACAATGCGCTCCGACAATAAATAGTGCAGCAAAGGGTCGAGATATAACTATATTTTGCAAGGAGTCAAGAAACGGAGATGTCGTTAGGATGCATTCATGCCTAAAATAATCGTTTAAAAAATATTTATAAAATTAAATTTATTATTTGGCAACTGATTCCGCAAAGAAAATGCTTCTTACTGAAGATAATTTTGTAAACATGGTGTATATTTTTTGTTGGTGTTCAAGATATATCCGCGATTAGTCTAGATTTCACAGGAATAGCTGGGCAACCGATTGGGACCAGCGTCGATATAAATATACCTGCGGACATGCATTGGATTAGTCCCCGATCAGACTTCCGTCCCAGATATCCAATACAGCGTCATCTGTAGCACACTGTATAAGTATGTATTCAATGTTCAAATTAATTAAATTCAATTATAATCTAATGACCGATCGATATAAATATATTTTCCCTGTGTTTTATATACCTAGAGTGTTGGTTTGGATCAGCATCGCAAAGCTTTGTCGTAAATATATGTAGTAAAGAAGGTGATTGAGTATACTGTCGACATAAATATACCTGGGTTTCTGAACAGATACTAAATATCAGATTAGTATTTATCAAAATAAAATAGATCCAATTTAAATCGAGTTAATGACAATCATATTAAAATCTGACGACTAATAATTGCAATGTAATGATCGGCTTTAAAATATCTGGGATCTCTGGACAGACTTTCCTCCCAAAACTTTACACATTAGACCGTGTGACTCCGCCGTCAACAGTGCAATCATCAATTGATACAATATTGTAAAATACTGATTATAAAAATCACAATGTAATGGTCATTTCAAAGATACTCGTCTGACCTATTTTTTTTTAACAAAGAAATCGATCAATTAAGTAAAAGTGACAAATACCGATTATCGTCTTATCGGCGAACCTTTAGTCAATCAGTGTCTAGTTCATGATTCAGAGTCTCGCGCAAGTATATTATACCGCCTATTGATTTAAAAATACAGTAAAGCTTGCTGTACCTGTAGTCATGATTGATATTTCAAATAAAAAATATTTTTATCAATTTTTCAAATTTCATATCGTAAAATCAAAAATATTCAAATGAAAATGGTTGTATTGAGCTTTGCACTCATCAATAGCGCACACGGCGGGGTAAGAATAATACGATATGATTAAGTGAGGTTTCCAAAAAATATATATATATATTTTATTGCTAGTTGTATATTATTAATGTTCTCTATATTATTAGGAAAGCACTAGGCATCTTGAAGACAGATAAGCCTTTATTAAAAATTACCCCGTCGTTGATCAGTGCTTAGTGACAATTTTTTTTCTATAAGCTTTCAAGTTATGTATCGCCTGCAGAGGAGTCTATGATGCAACAGGTGTTTAGCGATTTCCCTATAAATGAAGATAGAAAACGGCAACGAAGGTTTTTTTTTTTTCTTCACCGATCACGTATATACAAGGCACTCAAAACATCATAGCACATCAGCAGGTCGCTTCCGTTGGAATGCAATTCTGAGGCAAGGTTTTGGGGATATGCAGCAGCAGCAGCACCGCCGACGCAATACACCACAATAAACCACAGGTGTGTACAATCACCTTTAATAGATGCAGGCGGGTATCGAGCCCGGGCAGTTGGGAGGTTCGCATTGTAATCGCGACTCCAAATCGACTCCGGCGCGGAGTGCGCAATGTTTGCACTCCGGTGTGAATACTAAGAGCGGGCAAACAAGAGTCGCGCTCTCGGAGTGCGGGGAGAGTGGGGAGAGTGCGGGGAGAGTGGGGGGAGAGTGCGGGGAGTGCGGGGAGAGCGCGGCCCGGAGTCCGCGGATAAGGTCACGGCAGCTCGCGTCCCCTATCGCACGCGAAAAGATAACGCAGAAGTCACTCTCAGTGGCAAGACAAAAACATCATATTGTGTTCAAAAGAATTTGACATTGAAATATTTTATAATTTGAAATACGTAAACTTGATGTATCGAGTGGTTAACTTATAAGCACCGCGCGTTATCGCACGCAGCAAGATAGCTCAGAATTGACGCAATAGCAAATCAAAACATTTATGTACAGTTTAAGTGAATTTGATATTACCATACTGAAAATTTTCATACAAAGGTTTTTGCTTAATTTTGCCTTATCAGCAAATTTTTAAAAATAAAAACAATTATACAAAGAGCGTTCACTATAAAATAATAAGATATAATAAATAGGGATAAATACTGTAACAGTCTAAAATTCAGCGTTCTGATTCGTGAAGAATCTGACCAATGAGAATTTGACATTTTCTCTTCAGTCACTTTTTTTTTTAGTGGCAGGGGTCGAGAACAATTATTATATTTATTGATAATTATGAAACGCAGTCTTAAAAAAATATCAAATATAAGTAGATAGGTGCTCGATGACGCCTTCCTCGGCAGGTGAACCCACTCGAAATAATATATACTATAAAACTATCAGGAGCGTAAATAATCCGAGACTTGTGACAAGGGGCAGGTGAGTGTTTATGCTGGTGTTTGAACAAGCGAGACACTCCACATCATCTCAGCCCCGAGTGCCTGTAACTGATTGCTAGAAGAGCACTTACATCATCACCACATGTTCTAATGATGTACATAATAAAACATGCACGATCGAATAATCGATTATTTGTGATTATATGATTCGTTCGCCTCGATGAATAAATTAACAGGCGCTTGAGCAATCAATTAATATACGAATGCCGGAAATAATTCACGCGAAAAACTATTTCTCAAAATACTCGGTTATCAAAAAAATAAAAAATAAACAAATAAACGAAAGTGCCCAGCACTAACTCGTGCTCAACAAAGTGTGCTCTTCTAGTGTGTGCATTAAATACAAAACCAAAGCACGGCGAATGTTATACAATCTAGTCGAGGGGGGAGGGGAGAGATTAAAGTATAAATGACCGATTTATTATATAATTCACGAAACTTAAAAGGACAATGGGTCTCGGCAGATCTTTCGTCAGACTCGCGCGAGGTAATCTCCCCAACTCCGACACAGATAGCACACCGCAACCGCTCATATTACAAAACGTGTGATTTTTTGTAAAAATCGACAAGTGAAAAGATAAAACCGTCCTTTATATTTTTTTGATATTGTCCTATTATTTTTAAATTTTCTGGTTTACAAGACACACTATAACAGTTTTTTTTTTTCGAAAAAAATACATTACGAGTGAGAGCTCTTTCTCCCTATAAAACCATCGTTTAAGTTCAACGTACTTTTTATATCAAACTCAAACCCATTAAGACATTATAGTTTCTAGTATTACCAAAAAGTATGACGGTGCCAGTTATTCAGCTAATAAACATTTATGACATAATCAAAATTATTTTTTTATATGAAGGTCAATAGAAAATTATTGCATTGGATAGCCCGAGTGTTTGCGAATTAGTCAGCCGATAATCTCCGAAGGAAGCAGAAGATGCAAACAATTTATCACGTCCGACAGGGAGGCGATCCTTTCACTTTCATTGGTTGGAAGCGAGGCCTAGCATTTATTAGGCTGACTCGCCGGACCATCCGCCATAAAATATTACAATCAACATATACACCTCAGCGGTAGTAGGCATTAAAGCTGACTACACACGCTGCGACACAACTGACAACCGAACAGTATCTAGCCAATAGCGTCCTGTTTTGATGTCAGTTGTGTCGTGTCGTAGACTAAATTATTCGGCAACTGTAAAAGTTATTGAAGTTTACCTGTTTGTGCTTATAGGCACAATTAATCAGAAAAATCACTGTAAATTATCTAGTGATATATTACATATAAGTTTAAGGATATAAGTTCAGTGTTGAGTTAAATAAATATTTGTGTTGACATTGTTCGTATCAGTGTACACAATTTAAAAATAAATATATTCATTTCACACACTCACCGCATACATTTTTCGTGTGGAATTTAATTACGATTAAGTAAGGTGCGAACTTCACGAATGCCTAAGATTTTATGATATCTGCCCATCACGAGAAACATTGTCTCGGTTTGATTTTAAAAAAAATGCGTATTATTAGCGATTGCGAATGTGACGAGCGTGCGCTATTTTCGCAAATTATATACTTTGTAAAATAACACCCGTGTACACCGAGTGACAACAAAAACATCAAAACACCCAAACGTGATGCCGGAGGGATCTTAAATATATGTGAATAACCACAAGGTAGGCGTTCATATATTTCAAAATGAAAATACTTGTTGAGAAATATATACTTTGAATTGACTACTTTTGTTTGAAAATTGAAATTTTTATTTTCAAAAAACTTGAAATAGGCTCAGGCGTCATGCATTTCAGCAACATGTATTCGCGAAGAGAAACATTATACATTTTAATAATTATAAGTGATAAAACACATAAATGGCTTTCTGATAAAATTCTGAAAAATTTTAAGCCTAATTATGATACGAACATTACATATTAATTTACTTCAATCAATACAAATGCGACCAGTAGCTTAATTTAACCTCGAGCTTAAACGAAGACAGATTTTTGCAAAGCAACACTTCCTCCGGGTCTGCCCAGAGGTGGTCTCGGTAACGAGCCCCCATATAGGACACTTCAAAGACGAAGCTCAAAGGTTACCAGAGGCAAGATTTCGCATCTCTCTATGGCCGAATTATTAATTCCCATTATGCAATCCGAATTACATTAAACGCTCTAACACAATTCACGGTTGTGCAACGCCGGGCGTGGACTGAATACGCGCTCGCCGGCTTGGCGCATAACTTAAGTCGCCGGAATAAAAAAATGTATTCATGCTATGCATATAAGCCTGCGAATAAGTTATAAATAAATTAAGAATAAGTAAATAAATCAAAAGTTCATACCAAACGACAATATCGAAGCTGAACATGACGATCGACTTAACAGTCACTTCAAATATATTTTACTTTGTTTGCAATGTATTGGTATGTAATCGTAAATTTTACGTATTTGTATTGATTATTAATTTTTTTTTTAAACAAATACAAATTGATAAAACTAGGGATAAATGATTTTATAATGAGTGTTTACGACAAATGTAAACAAGAATAAATGAAAGAACGCTGCAAGTAAAAGCTTGTGCAATAGTATATTCAATTTATTAATGATTATAAAAGCAGTTATATTTGTAAATAATTCATGAACTTTGCTTTATCCTATTGGCAGAATTGATTTTTACTAATTGGGTCGTCACTAAAATATTTTTTTTATTATTATGACGTGTTTATTATACAAGCTGCGACTTTTTGACATTTTGGTGTGTATACAACATATATATTCATAGAATAATGTTTGTTGATGATTGGAATTATATTAAAAATATTTTAATTTTAATTTTAACCGATAAACAATGTAAATATTGTTTACATAAAAATGTCTTATAAATCAATACTATAACTTATTATGTTCCACACAAATATATGGACTCACTATATTAAAGTATTGTATCTGCAGTGAGTGTTCATATTTAGATCTCTAGCAACTGAATCAGTGGGTATACTAAAAAATAAGAAGCTGTAGAAACGCATTTTAAAAATTTCAGAGATGGAAATATTACAGAATCCAAGAAATTCTTCCAGGAACCTCGAGGATGCACCATACCGTGCAAAATATAAAAAAAAACGTTCACAAACAGATAAATGTAAATGAACTAATAAACCAATAAACATGTTATATTTGAAATAAACGCTGTTTATTTTTTATTTATTAAGATCGCGAAATTGTAATATAAAAAAAATATAGAACGAGATCACTTGAGTATATTGACATGATATAATATAAAAATTAGTCTAAAATTGTAATTATGTTTTTTTTAAACTATTGAAAATAGATTTATAGTATTGAGTTTAGACATCGAAATGAGTGCAAACCGGACTTACGGTGAAAGCGAAGTTATAATTTGGCACCTTGAAAAGTAAAGCCCTGACCTGGGCAAGTGCTAATATAAAATATGCGCCGTGCACTTGCATGCAAACTATAAGTTATTAATAAGCACGTTAAGCTACATTGTTTGCTGGCATATGATAGTCATTTCGTGTCATAATTCTGTCCTCGGATATAATTCCAAATAACACAATGAGTCAGTACAAGTGACTGATCAGATGTTTATATTTGATAAGGTCATTCAAATAATGATAAAGTTTGCTAAGAGCTTTTTATTGGACTAAATCGGCACGGGTTCATCGACCTCACACTCAATGCATCACGGGTGATAAACCGCATTTTAATACAAAAACTTTGATTAAATGTATATTAAAGTTCTCTCGTTTATAAAAAAATGCCATTTAATATAAAATAATACATAAATCGTTCGCTATGAAGCAAGAATTTTGTTGATAAAAGTAGTGAGTTAAGTATATACTCGTAAATATATACGATTATTTTTGTAATTGATTTTGACATTTTTTTCATAGTGCGGTATAACTCTCCCAAGCGATAAAATCAATAGTCTCTGAATCCCATTTGGCTTTACAACAAAATAAAAAAACTTAACAATTAATCATATCGCTCGTGCCAGAGAAAGTTATATGATAGAGCGGAAGCAAACTAAACCTTTTCCAAACAAAAAGTGAGCGTCATCAGAGGGTTAAATCGCAACTGAATAAATATGCTTTTATATATGGCCAGTCTTCCGCGTGTTAAATCAGCTGTCAGAGGCGGCGAGGCACGTGTAGCGAATTGCAGCGAGCAAGCCAATGTTTTGAAACAGATATAAATTTGCAAGCCAGCGTGATGTCAAGAGCACCCGGGAGCTGAGTGAGGCCCAGTGAGGCCCAGTGAGGCCCAGTGAGGCCCAGTGAGGCCCAGTGAGGCCCAGTGAGGCCCAGTGAGGCCCAGTGAGGCCCAGTGAGGCCCAGTGAGGCCCAGTGAGGCCCAGTGAGGCTCAGTGAGGCCCAGTGAGGCCCAGTGGGGCCCAGTGTGCCCCGCACCGCCAACAGAGCTGATGACTCGAGACGCTTATCTAAAATTCAGGGCCATTCATTCCCTTACAAAATAATGACTTGCTCCTTCATCAATCATCACAATACCCGTGCGTGGAATTTCAAAATGCGTTATCAGCGAGTCTCTTTTGAAAATAAATAATAATTTTAATTCTATGGTTTTTTTTATGAATGCAGGACTGTCAAATCTCAAAATCATTATTTTATAAAAAATGATGTATTAGTAAGCCCGCAGCAGTGACGACCTCGCGATTTAGTGGTTTTATCCATATTTTTAAAGGCAAGCAAAACTCTTTGTAAAAAAAAAAAGAATGGATTTTTATCGGTTGTTGCAAGACAAATAGGAGTGACACGACAAGTCGGACACGACCACAGTCGATTTGAGTTTGACTCATTTCACTTTCCCACGTGTGCACTGTACACTTGGAGGGTCACAAAAATAAAATTTCGGTATTATTTACCGTCGGTTTTTATTGTCCGGCTAATCGAGGTTAGTCATGAGATGGCACTGCGGATAGCAACGAGACGCGGAGTCGGTTTTCCTGGCCGAAATGAATGGATAGCCGAGAAAAAGAAAGTCTTTCGCGTCGCACGGTGGTTCGGTCGCGGTCGCTCACGAGGGACCCGCGCACAATGCCCCCGTAGAAACCAGGCTTGCCCAACATTGTTATATCACACCGCCTGTTCGGGTGTATTTGAGCAAATAAGAAAATAAAATCTGATATCACGATAAGGCCAGCCGCAAGCACACGATTCCAGCTGAGCGTGTAAAGTGTAAATAGTAAACACGTACAATCTCCCCGCCAGTGTAGCCTCCCCGAACCCCCCATTTTGTTGCTTGTGCTTGGCTGCCATTCTGTACCCTGAGCGTGTGTAAAGGATCTTAGTGGACTTGGAATGATGTACCTTGTCGGGGTGGTATTGTTTCTGTAGCTTGCTGTAGAAGGAGTATCAGATCTAAACGCCAGATCGGATTCCTAATAATGCTACTGGGCAACAGCAATACGCAGACGTTTCCTTCCAATATAAAATTGCGGTGTAGAAGGACCCGGGTACCAACTACACTATTTCCCCCTTAGAAATGAGTATATGCTCAGTGAAATGGTCGCCAAAAATTATGCAGTGTTCAATATTTTTGCCAAAAAATACTTGGTGGAATCCATTGACAAGTTTATAGCGATTTCGCCAACCTTCTATGTTGATATTTTCAAGCAGTCATTCTTTAGTCTGTTTGGCACAACTTGCCATAAAAATAACGTGGAAAATTACTAAAAACAAAAAAAAAACATCTGGCATTATCAATATATAAATTGGATGGCCAGGGATAGGTTATGATTTTAAAAGTTTATGCAAAACCCTTTTTATGTGGCTTACCTGTGAAATATGACTGTAAAGGCGTGATTAGTCGGACAATAGTGCGGTTAGAGCAAAACAACAGTAAAGTCGGATCGTAGTTTAGTAGCTGGCAGATTACTTTAAGACCATAGGAGTCCCGGGTTTGAATCCGGAAAATCAATAAATCTTTGTTATTTATCAATTCTCAAGGTCACCAATGTTTCCTTAAAACAGCAAGGATTTCGGGATATTTGAAGATGTATTCGTCGTTTCATGCGTGAATCGATTACCTAAAAACATATTTCGTACACAATAAGCCTGGATGGTTATTAAATATTAGGTAATTGAAATCAAGAAAGCAATTTACAAGAAAAGAAGTGTCCATTTTTTGGCAAGAACAGCACTTGGACACAATTCCACGATAAAATGCAAAAAAAAAAAAAAAAAACACGAAATCTCCTCGTCGGCTGAATACGGAATATGAGAGATGATCAGCGGTTCTTAAAAAAAAAACACTTGGGACATGTCCACGACATTTCTTCAACATTGCCACCAATGCGCATGCATTCAAGATGACATAAAAAGATTTCAAAAAAAAAATTAATACATTCTGGCACACTAATGTTTGGTTTACAATTTTTTTTTAAATATTTCTAAATATATTATAAAGTTGCGAATACAAATATATAACTATATATTTTAATATTTATAGATACAGGCAAACGTGGGAAAACGTGTAAGACATTATGCAACGTGTTAACATTAAATTTGGTAAAATATGCTTTGGCACATTTGAATGCAAGAAATTTACAAATTCGTAACATAAGCTTCAAAATTTATTCTGAATGCGAAATAGATTTGCATATATTAACACAGTTCTGATCGCTGCTGACTGATAACGGTTTATAACCAGATGCATACATTCCATGCAAACAAGGAACTGCATGCCCTAAAACATACCAGATTTAACTGTATTACCTCATTGAATATTTTACCACCAATACATGTTTAAAGTGTTTAAAATATCAATCTTGGTGATTGAATAACACGAGAAAAGATGAGAAAAAAATACAGGATTTTTTTGGTCGTTTCATATGTGAGGCGATTACCAAAATATTGAATATATTGTTTAGAGTTTTAATACTGAAATATAAGAAATAATATCCATTATTAGGTAGGTTTGAAGTATACTGCAAGTCACTATTAATTACAGCTGATGCAATCATTGTAAACCAAATGGTGCTAGAATAGTAAACAAGAGATAAGATGACATTGAAGTCCCAAACACAATGATTTGTTACTTAAAATAATATATTCCCCCAGCAACAAGCATCGTTTGACAAAATTAATAATATAAATGTTTGATTAGAATACATTGACAATACGTGGAAGGACACAAGTCCCACATTGGAAAGTTTGAACCTCTGTTGGCTTTATCACGTCGATTGTTGCATTCAAACTATATATATAAATATAAATTACTTTTAAATATATTGAAACTATTCAATACAGCGGTTCTATTACAAAGTATGAAAAATTTAAAAGATCCATATTTTCAGCCAACAATACTTTTGTACAATATTGGCTACAAACTCGAATATAACTGGGATTAAGAAACGATAGCCAGGAGAGGGTGAACTGTGATGCAAACAAAATAATCTTCCGTGGATTTTTCTCTTCGTTTCGTGTGCATACCTAAAAACATAAGATTCAAAAATCATGTATTACATATTAAGAGTAAGTCAAGGATGTAATAAATTATTAAACACAATCAAACATGTTTTTGTGAACAGATAGATGGGTGTGAAAATACAAATTGATTTGTGGTGTTGAGTCACCGCATTTGTGGTGTTGAAGACTGGACAGTGTGGAAAACCTGTTCACAAACATATGATTCCGTTTTCAAGAATGCTGCTTACGTTATTCCACTTTAGTTACGATACATCGGTAAGATCACGCCTCTAGCGCGAGATGACTTAACAGCCACAGCCTCGTAAGTGACATTTGAATTGTGATTGCAAAATAGGAAATTAATTGCTGCGATCCAAATGTTTTGATAGCCCTCGGGCCCTTAAGTATCCACTATATCATGAAATGCAGGTTGCACGCTACGAATGTTTCCTGCTCACGCTCACGCTAGTAAGAGGCATAATCAACATAATTTTAATTGCACATGAAAATAACCGATTGATTAATATATTTTAATCTTAACTCTATTAAAAAAATTACACTTTTGTTGGGAAAATTATTTATTTACCTAAAAATTTTGGAGGACTTCCGAAAAAAATTATAAATAATCACTAACATACTTTTTCTTAGATTTTTTTAATCAGTTTTTCGCCTAATAACTAATAATGATACCATTCACGTTTATTCTAGGCACCGTTAATTCGTGTATCATTGAGTTTTCCTTATTCAATAATTGCATGATAATACATCATAGATATTAAGTATTATAAAACAATATTGCAAAATAACCTTAGACATGATGCCAGCACATTTTTCCTTGTCTCGAGCATTTTAATGAATAAAGATTACAAAATTGTTTCCTTGCCGTTTAAAACGCGATTAAGTAAGGTTAGGATCAATTCTGCGTTTTTCAGGAATTTACCACTTATGAATCTCTTGTTCGACAAGAGACGATGAAGAACTGCATCGCTAAATCGTCCGAAATACAGCATTATGGAGCGAGTGACGTGTCGTTGACTTGCAGAAATTGATTTGAACGATGGTATATTTAATTTAATACGCATAAGTACGAAGTCGAAGCTGAAAGCGATATTTCTTTGTTCCAGAAGATAACGAGGTTTGATCATTTCGTCCTTTTATCATTGAATTATTCGGATTCGAACCGAAGGGCTCAAAAGAATACAGCGTGTAATGTAAATAATACATTGCCCCAGAGTAGTGGCCATGACCAGAAAAGAAGTCTTAGTGCACCACATTTAACTTTCTTCTTCTTCACTTGTGCCTCTCCCCCGAGGTTGGTGACCATTTCATCGAACATATCCCTATCCTGAGCCAATTTCACCAATTTGGCCGCACTTCCGATCTCCAACCAGCCACTGGGGCAAATGCGTTATCCACGTAAACTTCCTCTTTCCGATGTCCCTTTTTCCTTGGAAAATCAGCTGGAGGATGCTATATTTATTGTTACGAAAAATGTGGCCAAAATTGGAGACCTTCAGCTTCTTTACCAACGTCAAGAGTTCCCTTACTTTGCGCATTCTGTGCAAGACTCTTTCATTTGTGACGCGGTCAACCCGTGGTATCTTAACTGGTATATTTAACCTCGCCAACGTAATATCAAAATAATACTATTGCTCAATATAGTCAGTTACATAAAAAAAACAGTCGATCGGTGCAGGCCGCTTAGTTTAAAAAAATTCAGCTAGTCGAAATCGTGGTTGGATAATTTACAGTTTTTTAATTCAGAAATAAAGTTTTCAGCTGCGGCGTGTTCAGGCATAAGGTTTATTTTCAGCCAGGACCACCCTAACCCGAAAGCAGCCCGATCTCTGATTGCCGGTCGCTGGATTTTGATTGAATCGTTTGCACAATTGCGGTTTGACCCGAGCTGTCCCGTGTTGAGTCATTCGTGTGTAGCGAGTGCGCTTTGTTGGCAAGGTCAATGCTATCTCGGAAAGATACAAGGCTGTGAAAATACACGGGCTGTCTATTTATATGTTAAGCCTACCGAATTGATCTTAAGCGACCTACACAAGTTGCGACACGACCGAACGATAATTAGCGCCAATTGTGGGTGTATTTTTATAGCATTGCCGAAAAAAAAAAACAACACAAAAGGGGACGCTTTTATATAGCATACCGCTTGTTTATCGGATGTTATGCAACGTGTGTAGGCCACTTTGGCTACGTGCAGATGTGATAGTCGTTATCGAATAACCGATTAATTCAAATGTATGCATAATTTATTCAATAGTTGCGGTCGTAAATTTTGGGCGAATAATAATAAATCGAACATCCGAACCGTTCGATTCACAGAAGAAGAGTGAATAATAATTATTTACACGCTGTGGCATATCGATGTTCGGATAGTTATAAAAAAAAGTATGGAAAATCTAATTAAAGACGTAGAAACTTCCTGCAAAAAAAAAAAAAACCACAGGATCCGTGAGGTACGTATAATTGGATATTGCGACTAGAAAGTTTTAAAAATAAGCCACCAACGCAGATTATCATATGACTGAGAGTCAAATATTTTAATGACTTATTCAAATAAAGTCGATTATCAATATAAAACCATTGTGACCACCATCAGTGTACAGTAAATATTGCGTGAACTTTGGATTAAAAAAAACTATACGGTGTACAATATCACTAGAAATATTTAATTACTTAAAAATTCCACGGTAGCGTAGCAATAGTAACTAGATTTAATAAATCATAAGATACCCCTTTGTCATATATTATACTAAAAAACTACGTAATTGTGAGGTCATTGACTTAATTTATTTGTAAACACTCAAATTTAAACGAAGTATCTTATTGACTGTGGTTTTTATAAATATATTTTTAGATCATATAAGTAATACCAATAAGTTAAAATTTTCTATTGCAAGTTGAAATCACCTGCAAAATTACTCGGATTCATATAACCCACATAGAAACGGCACCGGCTTTACTAAATAATAATTTTATTGCATATTCGAAGTCATAACCTTCAAAACATAGATTGTACAAAATGAATGCCATATAAATCTCCAACTTCCCTGCTACTTCAAGACCTATATTTCTCAGCTTACTCCTCAACTCATGCAGTAAAGGGTTTCTACCCAAACTCCATAACGAAAATAGAGAAATCCATGTAAGCTACCACCTAAGCCACATCTTGTAAGCCCCAGGACCTGCGAGCAGGATCAGAGGATAGCCACATTACGTATTATAAGCATATTGTAAATTTTATACATGAAGGATCCTGTAATTACATTTATTTTTGATATCTCGATCTCTCCTTCGCGAGCACTAGCAATCTGACTAAAATCGCCCATAATTTTAAACTTGTCGAGTTGTTATAAATATGAATGATATAAATATCTCAATGCTAGAATAAATTTACTTCAAATATTTATAAAAATGCATATTAATGGATTTTTTTTAAAAGTATTTCTATTATTTGTAAATGTTTTCACTGCCTTTGCTATCATACGATTGACGATCGTCGTGTAGTTCTAGTGAATCTTAACGAGTTTTATGTGAATCATGCATTGAAAAGCATTGTTATTATTCTAATTGTTGAGTTGTTTGCTTTCTAGTGCTCTATATTATATATGCATACAAATCAAACCAAATAGTTTACGAGACTAATGCAATTTATCGCCGAGACGGTGAGAGCTCTTTTGCTATTTGTTCACCGATACCTATATAGAGCGAAAGAGCTCTCATTGTCTAGGTGATAAATCACGGAAGTCTCGTAAACCTATCGGTGTTATTTATATTTATTAAAAATTATATATATTTATTATTTCATAAAAGCGTTTTCTATGACAAATCTTAGTGGTATTTTATGCCATAACCTCAACAGCACACAGCAAAAAACTTTGATTTAATTTTGTTCTTTCTAACAAGATTAAAAATAAACCACGATTAACCTAATCAGTACAAACAACACACTAGTTACCTAGTTTTGTGGCGAGTGTATAGATAATGATAACATTGAATTGCATATTATGTTATCATTTTTTTTCTAGGTGAATAAAAGACTGGCAGTGTTTAAGCTCACCCAGAATTTAAATTATACAGATCGTTATTAAATATTTGATTGCCTGAGTCTATATTGTTTTAATTTTATTGAAAATAATCAATATAATAACTTTGGAGGCAACCGTATTCCCAACCAAGGTTGCATGCAATATAAGCCGCACCAATGTTAGAGGGAAAGGTTAGCGATGTGAAAAAAAAAAAAAAAAAAAAAAAAAACACCGGGGAGCAAGAATAGAAGCAAAATATTATGTCCGATAATTTCCAAATAAGAAAAAAAATCTAACCTAACCGAATAGGTTATGTGCAAATCACACATGAAACTTGCATGTATTTTCAGGATTAACACTGGACACTCCAAATGTCTTTCTAGATATCCCTCAAAAGGAGGCAATCCTCATCAGAGAATTTGGAAAGGTACTTCAAGGACAAATTCGCAAAAATAATTTTTCACTTTTGATAACTGGATTCCGTTGTGCTTGTTTTTAAACCTGCTCAAAATATTTCTGCACGTTAAACACTGAAATGCACGTTGCTAATTGTATACTTGCGAAATACCCGTTATTAGCACAAAATTAATGAAAAAAAATATTTATACACTAAATTAATAATTTTACTATACACGAATCGACTAATGATTTAAAATCTTCGCTCGTAACAAACTGACTTCTGTAGAAACTTTTATAGTTAAAAAATCATATTGGATAAGTGTGTCACATTGTTAGTAAACAAAATTATGCATTCGTTTTTATGCAGCAAAAAATATTTATTATGAATCACATCGACCTTAAAAAAATGTACGAAATTGATAGTTTATATTGCTTCGAATTCCTACACGCGGTTTATAATCACCGCACCGGCCGTGGCATCATTATTGCTAAAAAAAAAAAACTAAACTGTTACAGCGGCGGCAGAATCCGGTTGCTCTATCTCTTAAATATTTATCCTTGTTATTTGGTCCTTACTTATATATTCAACTTATTCTTCAACTCGTGCAAAAAAAAAGGTTATCAAATAGAAAAACCCACGTGTTGTAAGCCCTCACAACCTGCGCGCAGGATCACGGGTAAGCCACATGCCGTACTGTAAGCATAGCCCTAAGAACTATAGTAAATTTAAAAATATATATAAAATTAAAAAAAAAAAGAAATGAAGAATCATGAAGTTTAATTATTATTTTATTGCCTCGGCAGATTACAAAGTTACAGACCTCAGAAACAGGGTCTTGAAGGTCGGCGAGGCGACCATGCACGGTGCTGAACAGTCGCCGTGCTTAGACGAATAAATACTAGACTATGATTGAATAATTCATATTAAAAACATCAAACCAAACAAATGAGAAAATCCGGATAATATAATGTCTGTTGTTATAGTGCAATTTAATTGTAATTTATTGATATTTTTGCACGAAAATGTTACAAGACTGCACACTTTTATTTAATATGACGATCTGATATATTTGTTACTCACTAAATTAAATTATAATATAAATATAAATTGGCATTGGCATGATAGGAGTAAGTACTTTAAGCAGTTATAAATATGAATATTTGTTTTGAAATTTCTGTTAATAATAATTTATGTGAGTGATAATGTCTTGTGGGGTGACCCCGAAGTAAAAATATGAATTAGATTTTAAATTGGTTATTAATATAAGTATTTTTTTTTGTATGTCCAGTTATCCTGTTCAGATATTCTATTTCTGTTAATGTAAACATATTACACACGGAATAGAATTATTAATATGGAATAATTTGCATAAACATTAAAAACGTATTTCTAAATATATATATTTTTCAATACAAATCACTTTTTCGATCAAATACTAAAAATGAAAGACTTATGTAGTTAAAATGCAAAAACCACACAAGTATTTTTTTCCTTTTAACTTAATAAATTAAAGCAAATGCAAGTGCACAATTTATAAATTTGGCTGTTCATTAGTAAAATTATACGCGCAAGACAAAATCTAGATCGTTTATTTATAACTATAACTTTTTTTTAAACTGTAAACAACACTTCAAAAAAACAAGTTTTAGTTTGTTCATATATCCAAAAATAAAAAAATACAGATTACATATATATATATATTATATAAATATATATATAAATATATATATATAAATATAAATATATATATATATATATATATATATAAATATATATATAAATATATATATATATATATATTATATAAATATATATATAAATATATATATATATATATATATATATATATATATATATATTTATATATATATATATATTTATATATATATCAATGCAAATCAGTTAAAAACAAATTGAGATATCGTTCCAACTAGATACAATATTCATACTATTAAATTTTAAAAAAATTTAAATGTTTTGATTTCTAATAGTTTTTTGTAATTTATTAAACCATTAACAAGTTAACATTTTAACTATACTTATATTATTATTGGGTGATTGCAGTATGCTTAAATAACAATAACAGCTGTATATTATTATATACTATACATAAACCATCCATAGTCATATCATATATATAATATTTATCTGATGACTGGGAAAAGATCAAAATGGTTAATTGTTTAATTAATGCAAATGCAAGTTGTCAAATACATTTTATTTTATTATAAAAGAGAGTTGGAGGCTAACGGTTATTAGCAGTATGTCATAATTAAAAATGACCATGTCAATGATACAATAAGGATTTACTTGTATATTTCCTATCCTTGACTTAATAATTGTTTTAATTTATTTTAATTTATTCTATTGAGAGTTATGAAAAAATATTAAATTGGTAACTTTTCATATATTCTGTTCATTAATTAATTTTGTAACGCACCATACTTCCATAGTGAAAAATAAAATTTGATTTTTACCTAAGAAGATTTACTCAATCCCTATTGTTTTTTTTTTTCTTTCTCATATAATAATAGAAAGAAGATTATGCATAGGTATATACATGTTAAAAAAAATATGCACACACATATGCCAGTATATCCATTTTATAGTTTTCTGCAAAAAATAATGTAAATGAAACATCACGTCAAAAGACCTTTTGTACTTGAACAAATATAACCGTGATGTTCGGTCGAGTTTTTTGACAAGACCTAGGATAATATGTTTAAGATAAGATATCTCGGGCAATAAGCAATGTTACCCAGTACTTAAAACATTATGTTCGTTAGTATTAATAAAATAAAATACACTGTCAAACAGCATTCACAATAGTTAACAATTTTCCATGGCATTTTTCAGAGTAAAAAATTGAGAATCGTTACATACGTACGGCGCAGCGTGTAATTTAATTTTGACGTGTATCGGTAATTTAAGGTTATATCAATAAGATGCTTTGGTACGCCACCAATGAAAAAGTCACATAGAATCGTTGAAAATCTTATGCAAATGAATATCACGACTAACCTGTTTGAAGAGTTGTATTCCTTGCAATAACAATTATTTTGCCAAATGATAACAGGCCACTTCTGACACTACTCATGATTATATTTTTGGTCACTGTAATACACAACTGTTGTTGACAAACAATACGAGAATGCTTATAGAATCAAATGAGTAATCGAGTAATAATTATGACTCTATTGTACGAATGAACGAGGTGTCTTATATTTAGTTGTAGAGCGATAAGCCGTGTCCAGAACAGAAACCAAGTCGCGGAAATGTAGTGTTTATAAGCCACTTGAGATCTATTCTTTCATGACGCAACACTTTTTGATATAACTGATAATCGATAAAAAAATATTATTTAATTTGAATTGAAATCAAAATCACTGACAGATGACTAAATGAGCAAATTTTTTCACAAATATTGTGCAATTAATTTATTTTATCGGAGCGGCCATTGCGACGAACACAGCTGATTTTGATTTGCGAGTCCATTGTGAAGATAGCGAGCATTTATGTTGCTCTGTCTATGGTTTGACCATAGAGCGTAAACATTTTTTATCATAAACAATATTATTTTCTTAATCTTTATGGTGTATTCTAATTTTGACAATAGAAACTTTTACAATAAATTAAAATGAAAGAAAAATATATATTTTTTCATTGTTTCACTTTATTGGAAGCTTTTTTTGGAACAGTGATAATAATTTTTTTTGCTCATAAAAATATCATTAATTGTTTAAAAAAAAAAATATAGCTAAACCAATATTAATTAAATAAATCTTATATATTTTTACAAAGAATGAAATCAAAAAATATCTGTACTGTAATGTTTTGGGTTTTTTTACGGAGCTTTTAGAATGCATATTGCTATATTTAATACCTAGTTTGGATAATGTTTTTCTTTTTAACCTTTTGAAATTTTAAATGGGTGAAAATAAAAAATACCGCTTAAAATACAGAACCATTTATTTTCAAAATATCATTTTAAAAAATCCTAAAAAAACACTGAAATTAGGTTTATAAAAAACACAGTAAACATAAACAATACCATTAGTATGGTGAGTTTTATACAAATAAGATTTTACACCCAGACGTAGTTTTAATTTTATAAAGTAGTGATTTTTCTGCATATAATATCTATTACAAAAGCATGGCAAGCTAAAACATAGTCATGATAATATTTAAATTGACAGTATACCTATACATTTATTGAGTGTTAATATTATTTTTCCAATATATTTAAACAAAATATTACATACATTAATAAGCCTTAATTTTTATTCATCACTTTAAATAGAGGCTCAAGAAAATCTGGATATTTTTTAAAAATTACTACTGAATCTGTTTGAACTTTCTCCATCATGGTTTAATATTTTTTTAATAAGCATTTAACGTTGAAATTGTCAATATTATTTGTAATTATATATATTTTTAATGCCTCTATAAAGATGAGGAATAAAACTAAAATAAATATGGTTTATTAAACAGTTATATTGGGAAGTATTTATCTTATGTATGTTGGTATATAAACCTTGAAAATACAATTTGAGCTAAGAAGTTTTAATTATACCATATATATGTCTTGAGACTAATTACTATTATCAGATAAATATTTTTGAATAATCAATATTTTAGACAAGTAAACGTGCCTTAAATTGTATTTCCTACTGAATCTTCAATACCTAGGTACATTTATCTAATAATAGCAATGATATTAGATAAACAAAAACGCTTATTGTAAAGTAACATTTTTCATCAAACCTCATGGTGATATTTTTAATTAAAGTTACAGATAAATTTTATAATAGTAAAACGTTAAGTACTGTACCTCAAATTCTAGTTCACAAGATAAAACATATTCCTCTCAACATTACGATTCAACAACTCAAAGTACTCAGCCAAGCAATCAAAGCAACGTTATTTCTGAAAATTATGATTTATCATTTTACTTCCTAGCAGGCATCAAGCTTTCCCTTATTATTATTAATATCTGTGTAATGCTTTAATTGGTTATACCATAAAACACATATAATCGATAATCTAATAGATACATTAATATCAAATTTAAGGTGAATATATAATTTCGAGAATGTTAGTTTTCAATTATAGAGTAAAGAATATATGAACAGTGTATCAATACATTAATAAAAATTGTTATATTCACACGATGTTGAAGAACCTTTCAATTTATATTTTTTTCCAAGGATGATATCGTTATCAGGTTCGTCCTTGAACATTTTGGAACGTACAGGAGAATTCAATACATAAATGAAACAAAACTGCAAATTTTTTAATTATAATACATATTTGGATCGAGGTTGTGTATCCATATTCATAAAATAAAAACAAACATTTGATTCGACTGCTAAGTATTGGGGAAAAAGTTTATAAACATTGACATAGATCACACGTGAATAAAGGACATTATCTAATATGTAGTAGTTGAAACAAGGATGATTTAATATATTATATTCTTTACATACTATTTACAAATTATGTTGTATTGCTGAATATTCTTAGTACATTATAAGAAATCTGTTTTTTTTTAATTACCAGTTATTTAAAACAACAGTATGAGACCATAATAGGTAGTTTTATACATTTACTTGAAGTCAAAAATAACCAAAATAATAGTAATAATACTAACTGGATTAATAAAATTATCCGAATGATAGTTTTATTTAATGCAAATGTTTAATTTGAATACTTTTTATGTCAAAATAATTATTAAAAAATAATGTATAAGTCACTTTTATCTCAGAGACTCTTTTGTAAATATCTGAATTTAACAAAGTATGAAATAAAATTAAACTTCATCAAATCAATTATTTTCATTACTTGTAAAACTTTTTGCTAGTTTATTCAATATTTTTGATGTGGAATTCCATTTAATTTTTTTTAATAAAATTCCTTTGTGATTTTTCCACACGTTGAATTTTATTGGTGACCGGTTTCACCAACCTATTTCGTTGGCATTGTCTAACAAAGTCATCTTCGTTTGATAATCCCAACATTGGCGAAACCGGTCACCAATATAATTAAACATGTGGAAAAATCACAAAAGTATTTTATTTAAAATATTTTTGTTAGTTAATGTTAATATCTACATATTGAAGGTATGCAGCCAAAATAATAGATAATTGTTGTGAATACTTCAATTGATTTTTATAATTGCTCATAATATATAAAAGTGGTGTTTCATTTTTTTTCTAATACGTATATACCAAGTTAAACTTATTTAAATTCTACTTACATCATCAATATATATATATATATATATATATAGATGCACAAACTCTTTAAAAGGGTACTATTGATTTTTCTACTTATGTTTATGCAATGGTATTGTTCAGCTAATCAAAATTATAAAGTACATTTATTTTATATCTTTTTATTTCGATTTTCTAGAATCAACTGTAACTTTGTTAAATGAAATTAAAACTTCTTAAATTGCCGATATTCCTAATCTATGAAAATAAATTGAATATCAAATGATGGTTAATATACATAAATTCATTGGTTATCGATAATAAACAAATCGTTAAATGCCACTCACATTTTTTATCTACTTTCTAAGACACATGGAAATATAAAAATGTATACATTATGAGTATTTTACTAAATTTTGGAATGTTTGTGAGAAGTATGGGTATCATTAATGCTCTACACTTTTATTGTTATACCACATTAATTATTATAAGGGTCTAACTTATTCAAAGAAATAGTTAAGGTATGAGATTTATATTTATATTGATAAGACATTTATGCTTAATTTCAGTATTTAACCTAAGCACTAAATATAATAAATAATGGGTATCTATAACCAGAGAAATTATCACACCCACACTTATATATATGACAGTAATTTTAATTTTATTTTTACACTTTAAATAGCATAAATTTCTTAAGATTAAGCCTCGTTCTTTGCGTCACTTTGTACGTGCTCAATATCACGCCTGCACGTCTTGTTAGACGTTTGAGGAAGTTTAAATAAAAAAATATAAAACAATATTTTTGCTAGCTACATGAAAAAATCTAGTTATAATCTAGTACATTGATGCGGTTGGAGTATTTTTTAATGAAATTATGATATTTCAATTTTATTTACACAAATTATTGAAACAAATATAAATGTTAACATTTTGGTACTCAAGCAAAAGCTAAGTGCGCTTTTTCAATATTTTATTAGTTATGTGAATTCAACACTTCTTTTCAAATCATCCTTTGTTTAAAATGCAGTATCAATATTAAATTGACTAAACACCAAATTGCAGCTTTATAAATTAGCTATAAAAAGGAATTTAAATTATCATTGTACTTTGTATGAAAAAATGTGTATAAATAATGTTACTAAATAATTAATATAATTGAATATGTAGATGATAAAATGAAATTCTGAAAATTGTAAACATTCTGTACATACATATTCACTTCTAATTGATGTTATGTGAAAATGGATAATAGGTATAAATGTTACCTAACCAGGAAGATAAGTTTGTGCTGGACACCTAGTATGATGAATGGACAGAAGCTCGTAAATCAATAGCACAAGGTATAAATGGCCCCAACAGAAAACATTTAGCATGAGATAATCAAAGTAATATCAGCAATATTATGTTCGTACATTCCAAGCATTATGTAGGTTACATTACTAATTAATAATAAATAGCTCGAAACTTGATATGATGTTACATAAGTAGGTTTTAAAATTCAGCCATTTAAGACAGAATTTTCAGCATTTTAATGGCAAATTAACTGCACACACTCGTGGTTGTACATTTGCTGCTTGTATATATACTTTTTAATGAGATCTTTGTGAAATAATAAATTAATATGATCCTTGTCTAATTACACTTTTCAAATTCTATTTTAGGCCATTTATATCCATTATATTTTTAGTGAATTAAATTTAACTTATAAGCTTGTGTTCTGGTGTAGACATGATGTGGTTATCACTTCTTAAAAACTATGAATAATAGACAGTCATTTTAAGTAAAGGAAAATTACTTTGGAAAAGAGATATTTTCATGTGAAATAGATTACGATTAGAAGTTAGCTGTTAAGTTGAATTTCACATGAAGTGGTGGCTACAAGCAATCTTTTTTTTATATTTGACTTTTATAATGCTTGGAACATTCTAACTCGCTTATTCACGCAGCTTGTGCCAGTCTGCAATCTGACGACGTGGAGAGTTGCAGACCTCATTCCAGTGGTGGAGAGCACTTCCGACTGTCTTGGTACCTCCCAGCTCAAGTCGCCCGATCACCTGCAGAATATTAATTGGATTAACCAACTTGAAGTAAACACTGATATGTCAAAATCCCTATTCGTAGTTAGTGAAAGATATCCATATACAATGAAATAACTTGTGTAATTATAGAATTGGAATTATTGAAAACATCTCAGTGATGGCTTTTTACTAACCTCATTTTTAGTGACCCTATCCCAATCCAGCAGAAGGAATTCCAAAGAAACAGAATCCAGTCCCTCACCACCAGCAGGAATGTCAAATACAAAGCTCTCATTGAAAACTGGATTCAGCGTCCTCTTTTTAACGTGAGTCTTCTTCTTTGCAATGCGCTGACCATTATAGAGAAGGTACATCTTCACATATCTGCAAAAACATTCTTTGTGAAAAAATGAATTTCAGAAAGTATTTAATTTTTTTAATACTTTTTACAGTTATTTACCAAAAAACTTTTAAATATATATATATATATATATATATATATATATATATATATATATATATATATATATATATATATATATATACACACTATTTATCTATTTAAAACTATCCATGGGTTTGGTTGGACGGAGAAATCAGAAAATTATATTAAGATCTTACGGGTCAGCCAAGCCTGTGACATCCATCTTGGGTAGATTGCGAGCTTTCAGCAGGACCACAGTCAGTCGGTTAGCAGCTGGCTGCCAGCAAAGAGATAGAAGAAGCTCTCCTCGTCCTTGGGAACGGATCTACAATAAACAGTACTCACATTTTAAAACCAAAAATATTTCAGTCACTGTGTAGGTCAGGCTCAGCATTTTAGTTCTGTAAAATGGACTATGTACATATTTTAGCGCCCATCAGTTTATGGATATTTTTTCACAGATTGTTTTTAATGTAACATCTATTTAATAATGGCATAAAATAATCCGATTTTTCACATTCTTAGCTCTTGTACGCTTATGAGGCATCAAATGGAAAACACTATAACCATTTAGTGTAGGATGCAGCATCGTAGTCTTGTGAATTCATTTATGTATCTTCACAAAATGGGTGATTTGAGTTTCATTATTGTTCAAAATTAATCATATTCCTATTGATAATATTAAAAACACGTTTAAGGCTAGAGTGTGTTCTGAATATCGGTGCAATAAAATACCTTCAGGCTGCGAGGCTGGATCTCCCGACACAGAGGCAGAGCCTGTGCCCCGGCCTTAGAGAGGTCCACGGTTCCAAGAGCGCAGAAAACTTCCCCAATAATATCATCTCGGGAGTACCTTTAAACAAATAATATTGTTATTCAAAACAAAGTTTTTTAACCTTTAAAAAATAAAACCAAATGGTTTACTTGACTATATTTATCTGAGAGAAAGTGAGCGCTCTTTCTTTTTCTTTAAGTTCAATAATGCCTCTGAATGGCGAAGAATTCTAGCTGTTTCAGAGACAAATACAATACTTAATTTATTGAAGATGCTGTAGGCAAGCCTGTGCGTGTGTTTATAACGGAAGAGTAAATTGTAAAAAAAGAAAATTACCTGTCAAAGCTCAGGACTACGAAATGAAGAGTTATAGTGGAAAGTTGGTTGAAGTTGATGCCATAGAAAGTAAAATCTTCATCGTACACGGGATTTCTTGTCTTCCGAACGACCCTAAAATAAATTATGAAACATACATAATAAATAAAATAACATGAAATTATTAAAGTATTCTGCTGAATTTGATTTGGAGATAGTCAACACTACCTGGTTTTGACTTTGTGTTGCTTGTCCGGGAGAAGCTGCAGCTTGACATAAGGATCACTTGAGCCGAGGTTGGGATCTTTGGCAGGGAGGTCTTCGCATTTGATCACCGATATTATCAGTGAGCTCTTCTCGTGCTTGTACCTGGTGAAATAAATAAATTCAGATCTAAAATATGCACTGTGCAGAATCAGACACACGGGCTGTGTTTTTTAGTGCTAGATTTATATCTTCTTCATCAAGCGCCTCTCCTCAGAGTAGGTTGGCGACCATTTCACTGAGCATATACTCATGCTGAGCCAGAGTTCATGGTTTTCTAAGGGGAAAATAGTATAGTGGGTCCCGGGGTCTTTCTACACTGCAGTCTAAGTATTCCTTTCCATGCAAAGCTTTGGCATTAAGATCTGATACTCCTGCAGCGTCAGATTTATATATCTAGTTTTATTTAAATACTTGTTTTTGTAGTAGGGGCCCGTTTGTGAAATTCATATTATGATTGGTGTGACAGTTTTCCATGGCTTGGGGTTGCCCATTGTGAGAGCTCGCTCGCAAACATCACAGTTGGTAAAAGAAAGTAAGGGGTCGGTTGTTGTTACCTCAGCTTAAAATGCAAGTGTCCCAGCATGACATATTCATCGTTTACGATGCCGTTAATCGCGGGCTTGGTGATGATCTCGGCTATGCTGACGTGCAGCCCGGGCAGCTCCTTGTGCGGGGTGGCGGGGCTGCGCGTCTCGGCCGCCCCCTTCTCCGTCTCCGAGTGGAAGGCGTCCTTGGGGACCTCCAGGGGCGCCGGCGGGGAGGCGGGCGTCGCGGCTCCAGACGTTTGCTAAAGGAAAAAGGAATCATTACCCACGCTGAAACTGAACCCCTTAAATAATAAAAACAGGAAAGAATTTACTAACTCCACTACGTACACGCCTACTTGATTATTAATGGAGATTCAAACCACAAAACTGCAAGCTTGAATTCCACCCCCAAGCGGTGCGAGGGTTGGAACAATGTATAAAAAAGTAACAAGAAAAGATCGTTAAAGAAACCAGTGGGTTTGGTCTCAGGCCAAAGTGGCTAGCATAATACTGCTATGATCAAGGGGGGGAAGGCTATATCTCGACTGTATCTCTAATACATAGGGAACAACCAAAAAGTTAGACCAAAGAAATTCGCGGAGTCTGCGATTCAACGGGCAATATGGATGTAAAGTATATTTTCTGTGAAATGGAGTATATTTATTTGGGGGTTCGCGCTGAAATTCATGAACTCACCAAAAACTCTTATGTCTACTGTCATGTCTACGAGCTCCATCAATTCAGGCAATTTGAAGACGATTTTTTGTTACTGTAGTTATTTTTAAACACGACACTATCGGAGATAAAATGCTACACCATTTTGTAATAAAAATAATGAAATACATTTCAGTATTTTTATTAAAATAAAATTTAGCATTGATTCCATTTGTATGCTAGGTTGACATTATCAAGCAGAAAGAAGTTTCGTTACCTGTATTTATATATTTGTAATTACTATATAAAATTGAATGACAAATATATCAAATCCCCGATTAGTCAACAGTATTAAACTTACTGGCCATTTAAATTACTGCTGACAATCGTTGTCTCGCTATCACTTAGTTATTTGTTCATTCGTAAATAGTTTTAAATCCTCACTCTGTTGAAGATGCTAACCTAGACCTAGCATGCTGGCGAAACTAGTCGCATCAAAAATGGGTGAGTACACTAAACATTCTAAAATCAGGCATTAACGTCTTAATCACATGTACGAATTATATCAAAATAGGTTTAGCGTATTCAAATGGAGTTTTGCTCAAAATAATTAATTTTCTGCGATTCGGCTTTGTTCTGAGCAAGAACTAATTTCTTGGGTTATGCTATTCCTAATATTGCTTTTCCACGCAAAATATAATGGTGGAATATCACAATTGAACTACTAAGCAATTACTTTGCTCGAATGTTTATTCACCCCAGGTTTAGCTTAAATTGAAACTTGATTTTAAAGTTTTGGCATTTACGGCATTGTGTTATAATTGTTGTAAAAAAACTCACTGTTGGACTCGTACAATACAAGCTTACTGACATCGGAAGTGATGAGACTTCAGCGGCAAGGCAAGCCTTTAAGAAAATACTTGACACGTTTTAAAAGACGTTTCCTTTGTTTGATTAATTAAATATTTTTTTTATTAATTTACAATCATTGCAATAAGGCTTATTTTTGTCGCGGAAATGAGGAATTTTGATTACTCTAACATCAGAGAAAACTTTTCGGTCTTCGTGTCTCCAGTTTGCCTGTAGCGGCGGGGCTGGATCTACTTCTGGTTGCAACTCACCCCTGGGGGCGTCTTGGCCTGTCCCGTGGGGCTGGGAGACTTCTTCAGGTAATGAGAGCCTCCGCCGGGGCTCCTCACGGCTGTGGGGCGCCTGGGAGGGCGGAACGCCAGCGGCCGCTCGGGGCCATGCCGCTTGCCTGCATTTGGTATAATTTAACTTATAGCATATATTTAAAATAACACGAATCAACGTGCATGCACCTGCTTGTCTCTTGATGAAATTAAAATATCTCACTTAGCACATATCAAAGAGATCTTCTTCATAGAGCGCCTCTCCTCAGACGAGGCTGGCGACCATTTCACTGAGCATATACTCGTGCTGAACCAAATGAAAGATTGTGTAATTACACAGTATGACATCTGCTGATTATAGCAGATTTAGATGAGAAGTCAAAACTATCAGTGGTTTCGGAAAATATCTTGTTCATAAATGGATAGAAAAACGCCTTCAAAAAATTAATTTCTCAGATTAATCATCGTGCAGCCTCCAGTAGAAGGACGCTGGTTGATGATGATGACAAGTGCCGCGCACAAACTTTCCCCAATTTGGTTTCGCAAAAAACGAAGGAAAGTCCGATGCGCATATTAAGTTACGTATTCATTTGACCTGCTTTTGCAATAAAGTTAGCCTTAATTAAGAAAATTGTGTTTTGTTACGCCGTAAACTCTGTAATTGGACGGCGCAACAGCTGAATATTAAATATTGTGGTCCCCGGTTCCACCCTTACCTAGTTTGTTATGCGCGGCGGCGATGCGGCGTCTCCTCAGGCAGAGGCAGACCCCCATGACCATCACCACCAGGGTGATCACCCCCGCCAAGATGAGGGTCAGGACGTCGGAAGACACTGGAAGCCGAGCACAATGGAAGCGTCAGGAGAAAGCTCGCAAAGGTCACGGCCACGCTTCACAATGCGAGCTAGACACCACGCTCTACTTAAAATACCCTTTTTTCTCAGATACCATTATTTACGAGATGAATTCATTGTAAGCGACGGGGAAATGTCAACACGGAAAAGGCATTTAAACTCATTTCCACTGATATGAAAATAATATTCGCGATGAAGTTCAGAAATGAAAATAATTTCGATCAAGACCTTTACCGCTTTATTCAGAGCTGTGGTTTATCATTCAATATATTATTTATTCAATAATTCGTTTCATCTGACTTGACGGTGAGTAAACAAGCAATAGCTCAACTACCAAACCGACAAACCGATTAGCATAATACCAGAATAAAACTTTGAGCATAATATCAAAGCGAGTACACTCCTTATTAAACGTGATGTGAATATAACGAAGTTTGTACTGTAAGACGTGTGGGAACTTTATTATTACGACATATATTCATATGTCGTGTCGTTTTTGTCTCCATTTCCTCCAGCGTTTACTCAGTTCCCGAAAATCACTCCAGCCAAAGTAATCGAAACCTCTGAGACATTCTGAAAGCTTTGCGATCCTCTCAAACCGCCATTATTCGTGCTTGATGCTGTGTTTTAAATTCTCGTCGCTCACACCGAGTGCCGGGTTACCTGTGCGAAATAAACTTTACTCTGCTATAAATACTCGATGGATAATCGTTATTCATCTCGGTAATTTGAATTTCTCCCAAGTTTTTTTTACAATGCTCGTTCACCCGGAATACTCGCCCCAGTCTCCTCCCCCGCACAACCCTCGATACTTCCATGAAAAGAAAAGTAACAATAAGATAAGGCTGCGTCGCCTCGCACGTTTTCCTCTACAGACTTTGACGGGGGTTATTGTAGAATACAGATAATATTGAGGTCTCGCAAGCCTCGCTTGGTGGAGGAAAGAAGCGGATGACCTTTGAAGGAAACTCTTGCTTATGTGTGAAAAAAATCTGAAAAGGCGAAGAGTTGTTATTACTGCGAATTTGTGACCTAACAACAAATTTGTGGCTGAGGAATAATTAAAATATTTTAGTAATCTCCGTGAATTTTCTGAAGCAGATAGAGTATTGATGAATGGTTTCATTTTTCTCTTTTTATTTTGTGATTTTACAGCCTTTGACCAAGCCAAAAACGAAGCTCAAAATAATATTTTCTTATTATTGGTAGGTTATTGGCAGCATCTTTTGTGTCCACGAGTATGTAAAGACCAGCATTTGATAGAAAATAGCTGATCCTATTCAATAAAAAAAACATGGAAGAATAAGTAGTGGTGTACGAAAACCTTTTAGTAAAAGACCAATACATTTATCATTCTTCTACTATTTCTCGATTAGCTTTCGAGAAGTTTCCATTTTGCCAATCATTGCTTTAATGGTTAAATATAAATGACTATACGATAGTCCTTAAGGAATAAAATAGATACGAGCCATCAAACTTTCGAGTCAAGTAGACTTTCCATTTCTCTCTCAAAATCTAATTATCGTTTTTCACTCAGGCTTCTTGTGTTTCAATTATTGAACTCAAGTTATATTTAAATGTCTGAAGCCATTTTGAAATAAGAGAAGTGTGAAATGAATTCATTAGTGTTTTTATTTATTTAAACTTACTATTAAAGTGTTTTGTTATGTAATCGATACTCTTGAAACGAAAAGAAAATTATTAAAATTTTCGCTTAGTGTTAGTGTCGCAGTAGTTTAATTAGACAGGGCACCTGGTCTCGATAGCAGTTAGGTGAGGATTCCAAACCCACCTGCGTTTCATGTGTGAATAAAATAGACTAATGTATTTAGTTTGTTAGAAATATTTTAAAGTATAATTGTGATTAAAATAGTGATATTCTGGAATCGAGTCTCTGAAGCCAAAGAAGCGTACTTTGGCCTTTAGTCGTCATTAAATATTCAGTCATGATCGAAGAAGTTGTGTGTGAGTAAGGAAATCAAGGAGTCACAAGGGTTTGTTCCTAAAACGATAACCCTTAATCAATGAATTAATTAAATCTAATGCGTACTGAATATAATTAAATAGTATACATAGACTCGAGTACATACATCAAACTTATATAAATTATACAATGACTCAAGTAGACATATAATTATTGAATAATAATAGACATAGACTCGATTAGATACATTACACAATATTCGATATAATAATAATACATTTTGGACGCGATTTGTAAACAACAAAGTATATGTCGGAGACGTATCAAGTCGGGCATTATTCCAATTACATCTGAATTATCTTATTAACTTCTACTTTTTTTATCTGCTACAGTGTGGTCATAAACTAGATATCCTCTAGATAAAAAAAGGAAATCTACGCTTTTTCGTCTGAACTAACAAAAAGCATCGCACGTTCAAGGTCGAAATGATACGAGGGAAGGTCACTTTTAAATTTCTGATAAAATATGGATTACAATTTAATAGTATCTGGAGGATAACGGACTATCATAACTCTTCCAAGAGGGCTTTAAAGGAACAAAGAAATGGAGAAGTTCTCCAAACCATACATCATGCAGACAACGAGCAGCTGGACACCTCTATTGTTCCACAGGGAGCACTGAATAGTGATGGGCACCATCGAACTACCAAGTAGGTCTAAGAATTAATATCAAATCGAATATTCTGACGATGTTTACATAAGAGATATAGAAATTAAGCCCAATAAAATATATTAGAATTCAATATCAAGCCGTTGGAAAACCGTTTTGGGCTTTTGAATAAATCTCAAAGTTGTTTGCAAAAATACAAACACTGTGCTCGATGCCTTTCACATAATTTTCATCGGGTTTTTTTTTTATATTCTAGGCAAAATAAAAGATTGATTGATTTCATAGTTCGTTCTGATCGATCGTGCACATCACTAGTGCGGTGCTTTATTTGTCGCCTCGGTGTAAGATTATTTCAGTATGCCAGACGCCTTTGTGTAGCTTCTGAGATGACAATCGGGTTAGATGCTCGAGCAGATCCCGCGAGAAAAGAGCCAACGCAGTAATTCTAATCTAATCAAGATTCTCGCGGCGACTTCCCCCGGGGCAGGTGCTCCTCGACAGGTGAGTTAATTATGCAGAAATAGGCTCCAACGTGACCCCCCAAGTTAACCCTGTGCGAGGGGCTTGATCAAACAATGAGAACGGTATTTTAAGAAAAAAATTATTGGTTTGATAATAAATGTAGCTATTTATAGCTGCACTGTATAAATGGTTTATTTTGATTGCTTGGTTTACGATGAGGCAAAACGTAATTTATTTGCTATTGTCAGACAAGCTGATGAGATCTTCGGAATGTTTGTTTGCCATACAAATGGACATATAAATATTTAATATATTAAAAAAAAAAACTACCGATATATGATTTTTTTACAATTTAATATCACGTATGTAATTTTACTTGCGAATACTAAAGAAATAAAGCAGTTCATTTTGAAATAGATGAAATTTCATTGTCTCCAAGATCTAGAAGCCGAATCCATTGGATTGTTACGCATCTTTGCTGTCATGCTATTAATATTTTATAAATGCTAAATATTATAAAAGGTAGGCTATTCATTTTTGGAAACATCTCGACCATGACACCCTTAATGTTTGCCTACAACGGTCGCTTCATCATCCACATGGGAATCTCTTCAAGGCTCCCATAGAATATGACCCAGATATAATCAGTAGATGCCTTATTATATGCTTGAAAATAACTTTACGGTTATATATGCACGAGGAAATAAAAAATATACGCTGTAAAAAGAGCTCTCATTTATTTTTACCCTTTTTACTTGTAATTAATCTTTTAGACAGTGGTTATAGAAAAATCGCACAACAGACTTTTGTTAATTAATATACCTTGGAGATTAAGTAATTATAATTAAAGTCTGACTTTTAGCGAACATGTAGAAAGTGTGACAACTCAAAATCAATCTTACTAATGTAAAGCGTAGACTCAGTCTCAGGTATTCCCGGCGAGAAATTTAGATTAGTTTCAATACATAAGCGTTTTTTCTCGAAAAACTATAATATATTTGTATTATGTTGGAATAATTATGCATATCAAAACATTGATAGTTATATTCCTAACCAAAACGATGATCTTGAACGAATACTTGTGGAAGGCAATATGATTAGATTATTAAAACATTTGTTGTGTTTTGTTCAGTTCAATAAGATTTCATAAATATTTTTTTTCGGTTCAAAACAGTTATTTTAATTTTGGTGATATTTTGTTGATTTTTTTAATTTATGTTTTTAATGAAAAATTCAGAAATTTCTCTTACGACGGATTTTTCCGAATATTCTATAATTTCAATAAATCCGAAAGCCTAACCGAGCTTCTGAAAACCGCATGTTGGTAAAATTGAAATTTACTTGAAAATTAATTAGCGGTTTCATAAATTTCATCATAGGGAATTAAATGTATATATTATATGTACATTTAATGTAATATATACATATAAATTTCTTGACTGTAAGTTATGGCTTAGAGTGATTTTATCAGTTAAAGTTCTTTTAGAGCATGAAAGCCGTGGTTTATAAGTTGAATATGAAACTATAAAACTCCTGCAACCTGAGCTCAATTTATACCGTAAACTTTTGCTTATAATACATACAAAACCTTTTTAAAATCCACATTTATTAAATTTCGAAACTTAAATCTACTTTGCGGCGGAATATTGACTTCTTTCTGCAGGTGTATTATATTTACCTGGATATATAATGTATAATCTCAAAGAGAGGTCGGTGTGACCTGTAGCGATGAAGATGACATTTTAACCTTCAATTATATATCATTTTCGGTATATGTAAATATATTATGAATCTCATAAATATGGGAACGTAGTATAGAGTATTGTTTAGTAATTTTCTTGTAGGCAAAAGGAAATTTGAGGGTTACTCTGTGTTATAGAAGGGAATCAAAAAAAACTTGAAAATATCGAGTTTTTCTATGGGCCAAAAACATATATCAAAGTTGATTAACTTTGATATCTTCTGGGAAGATTGCAATAATATTTAAATATAATTTCACACAATTGTGACTTTGCGCACGTTGCCTTGTTTATATAAATAATAAAAGGCATTTTCAGATTACACAGTGCCCGCAGGCGGTTGATGAGGCCGCTAATGAGTGCTCGCCATTTCTGAAAAGCCAGAGAGCTGTAAGGGATGCGCACAGTTTACCCCAACCCACCCCTTTCCCGGCACATATTTCTCCCTGATAAAATAAATTTTAGCTTAAAGCTAAATGCTTTATTTGATAAAACCAATTCTAAAGGGTACTCTCGTCTCGTCTCCTAATACGCACTTTCAGAAAACCTCTTTCGTAAATTTCATCGAAAATACTTGGAATTTTTCTTTGATTATCACTGCTGTTTTTTTAATCTCTCGGCGTTTACGGAATTCTGAGTTCGTTAATTAACTTAGTTCTGAATAATTTCTTGCGTCAAGAGGATGTTATATTTAGATTGGCTTGATAGCAGTTTTTGGGAGTTTTGACTTTCAACTGCGGATTCAAGAACTCAAAACATGAGTCAGGTTTTTCTCCACTTTATGTATAAATAACGTTTTTAAATTTTTTGTAGCTCTACTGTCTTTTATTGGTAAAATACGTGTTAAGGTGAAATTCTATGAATCACGAAAAAATTGAAAAATATCACCCGTAAATTGATGATTTTTTTTATAAATTATTCTCCGCTGTTTTTTGCAATTTCAACAAAAATATATCTTTTTTTATAATATTAACTGTCTTGACGCGTGCTTGAGACTACGAGAAATAATAAAGGGAAAACAAAGGAAGCAGGCAGTCTACATCTATTGCGTCAATTTTCACAGTTTAATTTTGTGGTAAAATACGTCTAAAGGTGAAATTCTATGACCAGGTAATCACAAAAATATCACCAGTAAATCGATGCTTTTTTTATTAATTATTCTCCGGTGCTCTCTGCAATTTCAACAAAAGTAAAAATCTTCAAAAGATGAACTGTCTTGACGTGTGCTTGAGACTACGAGAAATGATAATGGGACAACAAAGGAAGCAGGCATCTACTGCGTCAATTTTCACAGTCTAATTACGAGAAGTTATGGATGCTGCTGAATTACTAAAGCGTAGCCGACAACAATATTTCAGGAAATATTACGTGACTTTCAGTAAATGTTCCCAGCTGCTCTGAGCCCCAGACTCGCAGGCCGTGAACGCTCGAGAGCGTGATTGATTTTATTTACCCGCTGAGCTAAGGGCTAATTTGATAATCCAGCACCCGGAACACGCGGCATTTGCATTCTCAACCTCATGTTTTGCATGTTTGCGTGTCTGGATTTCATATTTGTGACTTTTTTATTCACAAGTACAGCGTATTTTTTCTGGTAAAATATGTACAATTGAGTTAAACGTGCTATTCAATAGATACGTATTCAACCTGTACACAGGTTTATGGTGCTCATAATGTTGATTGGAAATCGATTGAATATTTATTTAAAACCTGCTGTTATACTTACTAAAGCTTATATCAATACGCCGAAGGATTTAAACCTCTCTAAAGCCGAGGTAGTAAAACTCGTTTTTTTTAACGTCTGTGAAAAGCCTCTGATATTAAAAAAGCAATCCAGAATTCGTCTTCTTTGCCAATCTCTTGCGCAAAAAAATCGGAGAGCGAAAAACCTCCCCTTATAAAAGAAATCCAGCATGAACGAATACATGACATTAAAATGAATAAGACACTACTATTAATTAAGTGAAATTGAAAATTCATGCCAAGCCTAGAGATTTTTTAATAATCAGTAGGTTTTAAATTGGTTGAATTTTGAAAAGGCGAAAATTCATTGTTTTTACAATTTTTTTTTATTGGAATAATTTAATTTTGTATGTCAAGATCGTGTTTGTTTTCAATCGCTTTAAACAATATCAAGAAAAAGATTGCAGATTGAAAATTGCTATTATATATGGCAGTGCATTTATGAATTCCTCGCTCTCAGATTATCTGAGCTTGGTTGTAACCCACGATGTAATATTTGTGAAACTTTTATTATATTTATTTATGAAGCGACCAGTTTTGCCAACGGAATTGATCGTCATCGATTTGCCATTTCGAAAAATACAGAGTCAATATATTTATCTGCATATAATAATACCATTTCCGAGAGTAGTTTATTGCGATTCTTTGTCGTTTTCAGGCATGGGGTGGTACAATGGGGACAACGAGGCTTTTGTCTGGGTCGAGTTGTTATCCAGTAAACTTGTTGAAGGCTGACGTCACCCATTGCAGATAAATGTCTGTCCCGGGTGACACTCGACTTGAATATTCAGATAAACCGTCTTTATTACGATCTTTTCCAATGCTTTTGAGGCGGTTTTTCGTCATCAAGATGTCTAACACAAAAAAAAATTAGACTTTTTCATTTAAAAATTTTAAAATATAAGATATTCATTAAAAGATTGAATTCACGAAAAAAATATTTTAAGTTGTTAAAAAATATTTTTTTTTTGTTGTAAAATTAATTTATTTTATTTTATTTACCCTTTTGTAGACAAAATAGCGTTGTAAAAATAATTCTCTCATTTTTAAAAAAATTTTAAACTGTATATATTTTTTTTTATTTAAAAGCAACGGATCGTATAATTTCCGTAAAGGCAGTTTATTGCGAGGGAGGCTTTCATGTCGATAATAGTTGTTGTTGACTTCCGCTGAAAACGCTACATTTTTCCGGCCAATTTTCAGTTTCGCAGAATTATTCCTACTTGATTTACATTGTGTGTTATTATACGCAAAGCGCAATAATATCGTATTCTTCGCGAATCACATTTACCTCCATCGAAGAATACGAGGAATAAATTTCCATTTTCATCAGTTAAATTACTTGAATTGGATGGCTATCATTTTAATAAATCAATAGAAACAGTCTAGAGATGTAGTCTCCGCGGTATATTTAAGTTATTACTATTTTAACTATTATTTAGCACACCGCAGTTTTTATCTAAAAAAACAGAAGCCGCTTTAGCCTTTTTATTGCACCCATAACACAAATTTTATAGCCCTTTCGTGTTTCGTTAAATAAAAAGCAAAAAAAAACGTCGCCGCACAAGCCTCATGCTGGATTTCTAGACAACGAAGTAATTCTGGATTTCGCAAAGAGCAGAAAATACATATAGGGTGACTTCAAACGTGTAACAGACCTTTCAACTTGGTATTCTTACTATTAATTAATATAAAAAATTCAATGTCACACAAGAATTCCCCCTGTGAATAGATTCAATCATCCTGAAAGATCGTGACGTCATAGCGTTACTGAAATTATCACAAAACTATAGGATTTTATTTCCCACTAAAAATAATATTTCTTTATATTTAAAATATCAACAGAAATTATAACCATAGAATCCCTGTGAGTATGTAAATATCACTAACATCAGATCATTAACCATTTCTATGTTTTTATTCTGAATTAATGTAAGCATACAAATTATATAAATAATAATATTCTCGAAAATAAAACGCAGGTAATTCTAAATCATCACCCTTTCAAGTTGATTTTCAATTTAAACTTTACTTCCATTTACCTAATGAGGTATGTTTTCCGGGGGGTGGTGAGGAATAAACCTCGGTTTTCTGTTTATCTTTACATTAATGGGAATCGGGAGGCTTTGAATGATAAAATAGGTTTGTTGAATGTTGTAAATAAGTAATAATTCCCTTCCTAATGAACCACTTCCCACGCGCTTTTTCCGAGAAGAAAATCTGTATAATTTTGTACACAAATTAAATCAACATTTTAATTTGGGTCAATACGATTTTGCAGTTTCATTTTTGTAATAAAGTACTCAAAGCGTTTTTATTTCGAAAAGGTCTTAATTTTTTAATTTTTAATATTTCAGTGGCCTTTTGAAACTAGGATTTCGTAAATATCATCCCTGTTGGTTTACTACCTTGTTTTGTATTATGAGGGTGTTTATATTTTGAATTAATATTTATGACATATTAAGTAGTTAATTTACAGATTTGTAAATTCACGTTGTTTTAGTTTTGATATTATATGCGTAATAGATATTGGCCATATTGATTTTAATGAAAACTAGTTTTCCCATACGCTTGTTAAGTTGTATTTATTAACACTGATTAAAATTAAATAAAAGTCAACTAATTATAATGTAATGATTAAATTTATAATCTTTACTTCGTTTTGTTATTTACATACATCTATATTTATTAAAACAATTTAAAAGAAGATATAAGGGATAATGTTTTCTTCGGTCTGTAAGAGTTATTGTTATGTCATAAAAATGTTACGCAGCGGGTGTGTTTTTATTTTTAACCAAAACAAGTATTCACTGCTTTTATATTACAATTTAGCAAAAAGTCATAGATTGTTATGCAATCAAATATCAGAATTGAAGCGCGTCTATCCGTATAAAAATTACTCTATTTAATTATAATTTTTAACCGCATTTAACTATGCATAGATTCCTATAACACTTAATTAATACTTGGTTAAAGATTATATCCATCGTTCTTAAAGATTTATATTACTACGTATAAAAATTTAGATACAAGTATATTGATTTGTCATTTCAACATTTTTTTTCTGTTGCTATATTTTTAAAGATCGATAAGAAGACACATGACTCATGCAATTTCTGAGAAAACAATCCATTTTGGATGTACCCAAACATCTCGTGTTTATATATGAAATGTCGAGTACATATTTATACGAGAAAACAGAAGTTTTTGAATATATTTTATTAGTAATTCACGACCACACAGACGGGCTCAACTAGGCTCGTAGATAAACTATAGATTTATCGAAGAGCGGGCTGTCCAAAGCCCACATATAATTGGATAAATGGCGTTCAGAAACTGCGTTTTAGAATTATTTGCTCACCTGTGTCGATGGCAGTGATCTCCGGCCCGTCCTCCAGCATCTTCATTTTGACGATTTAGTTCTCTCCCTTATTCAGATGCTAAACAATACCGATTGACAGGCGCAGCGGCTCCGAGCCGAGGTATCCGAGCAAGTATCCGATATGTCGCTCTCACAAACAAATATTTCACTACTGTGCCGATTCACATTTCAAACGCCAAGTACGGAGGGATTGATCCCTCATGCTAGCGGAAACAGAGTCGGCGGCTGCTTCTGGAGGTTCTCTGGAGCTGTTGCAGTCGAGTGACTCTCGGGGAAATCCGGAGCGTTGACAGCAGAGCCTGAGACACTTATGGCCGCGAGTCCGCGAGTCCGCCAAGGGAAGATGCAATCAATAAGGCGGCGCAGGCGCTCAGGACGCGACCTCCGTGACGCAAGTGCGCGCCGCCCCCCGGGCCCCTAGCCCCCTAGCCCCCCAGCCCCCCTAACCTAACCCAAACCCCCTCACCAGTGCAGCCAGCTTATTATCAAACAATGCACCCGCACAATCACACTAATAGAAACTGGAAAATTTTCTATGCTCAAAGTTGTTTCAAACGCATGGCATGTACAATGGCGATCCGATAAGTACTCAGCCTGCAAAAGAAAAACGAAAATAGTCTCCTTTTAGCTCGATACACCTGACCCAGCGATGCTCCAACTTCTTTAACCCATCTGAAAAATACGTTTTCTCGGGGTCTGCAAAGTAGGCATCCGTGGCGGCGATGATCTCCTCATTCGACTTAAATTTCTGCCCGGCGAGTGACTTCTTCAAGTTTGGCCAAATCTGGAGAAGACGGTGGATGGGGGAGCAGTTCGCAGTGCAATTCGACCAATTTGTCTGAGGTGTGAGTCGGTGCGTTGTCATGGTGGAAGACCACTTTTTTCTTCGCCAAATGGGGCCGTTTTTTCTGCAATTCGGCGTCGAATCGGCCCAACAATTCGGCATAGTAAAGCCCCCACTCAAGCAGAGAGATCTCTGGGTATCGAGACAGTAACCACGTATATTTATCCTTCCGCGTAGTTATTATAAATAAAGTACGAATATGTAAAATATTTCGCCAGCCTTCTGATTTCCAACCATACATCAATCCTAGAACCACAACATCACATCAACGAAATTGGAGACTACAACACTTCATAATAATTCAAATATGACCAAGTTTGTTTATTTTTTTTAACATGTTGACTGCCACGGCAATTTTCAGAAATTTGGAATAAAATGACGGTTTGATTAATCACATTATATTATTAACCCTTTCCACTCCAATGTCGAGTGTCACTCGACATTGCAGGTTTCCACCAACTCCAATGTCGAGTGTTACTCGACATTGGACCTGAAATATATTTTGGTTTGATTTTTTTTAAGGCAATTTTTTTTTTAATTTTCTGTTGAAACATATACAAAATACATACTATTTGACAAACTGTGTAAGCATTTTAGAACGTTGGGACCCTTCGTATTACTACCTGACGTGAACAAAAAATGGTGTGTTCCAGGATGGCTAGCGGGCGGCGACAAAACAAAACAGTTGCTTTCGTGCAAAGAAAACCTGCAAGGGGAAAACGAGGAAATATTCGCAGTTATAAACCCAAACAGAACTTACTGATAGAAGTGAAAAAACCGACGGTTATTGTAAATTACAATAAATTTATGCTTCGTCGTACTGTTTTATAAGAAAGACTCTCAGATGGTGGAGAAAACATTTTTTTTTTGGGGACTGGAAGTCTCTATTATAAATTCATTTATATTATATAACAAAGGTGCAATAAAAAATGGAAATAAACCGCTGAGTCATAAACATTACAGGCAAAAATTATTGATGGCGCTGATCGGAGACTTTAGAGCTCCGATTTCATCTCGTAAAATTTCGTCCGCAGCTGACATAGAGCAACGATTAGATGGGACGTCACATTTTATATATTTGCACTCAGATGGCAAGCACAAAGATTGTGCCGTGTGTTCCAATAGAAAAATTAAAGGTGGAAGAAAAGAAACCTCGTATTATTGTAAAACATGAGAGGCAAAACCATCACTCCATCCTGGAATATGTTTCGAAAAATATCATACTCAAATTAATTTTAAAAATTGATTTCAAGGATAACTATATTGTACACTATATTAGAAATAAGAATAAAAAATAATAAGTTAATAAAATCGTTTTATTTAATATAAAAAAAAATAATTATGTTTACTTACTTAATATCAAATTTTGTACGGGAGCTGGTGGAAACATACAAAAAAATGCTTGGAGTGGAAAGGGTTAAAAGCTCTTATTCTAGTGCATAGTTATAATCAAAAAGCATAAAAAATTTGTTTTAAACAACAACAAAAAAGGTATCTCGTAGTTGGCTTCTGTAACAGAAATCTCTTCGTGGAAGCCAACTACGAGTTAATTCGCACGCAGACAGGCTTCGCTAAAGCTGAATCGTAGATACGCGTCCATATTCGTCAGTAGTATCTCGTAGTAGTATCTCGTCATTAGTATCTCGTCAGTAGTTTAATCGTAGCTTCACAAAAATGGCAAGTAAACAAGGACGAGATAACTCGTAGTTGGCGTCCTAGAAAAGAACGCAATCTACGAGTCGGCAGTCAACGTGTTAATAAATTTTCTGTTCATGCAAGCCAGCATTGATTTTTTGTTCTTTTCCCAGAAGCCATCTATCGATAATAGCACTGATATATTCCGAGTTCAATCGTACTTGCACAAAAATGGCAAGTAAACAAGGATGAGATAACTCGTAGTCGGCAGTCAACGTGTTAAATTGTATACAGACAGTCTCGCTTTGTGGAAGGGCAGGGGTGAGTTTTGTATTAGAAAAAAGATCATAGAAAAAATATTGTTATAGTTTATTGATAAAAACGAGGCATTGTTTATAATAATAAATACTTTATTTTACCTTTAAAAGAAAGTAGTAACATAATTTACATAATAAATTTTTGTGATATTTGTATGTGTAGATGTATAAAGTCATAAAGAATAAAAAAAACTAGGCGTCACCGCGGATCGACAAGATGTCCTCTCTAGTTTTTCGTTTCGGCTGAAACTCCGCCGGTCAGTTCTTGCCATTATGACGTGTTTTTTTGTAAAGTGTAAAAATAGAAATGTAATGAGAGCATCCGTGGTGGTGTGCGTGCGGGGCGGGCTCAGTACCCGGCCAGCTCGGCGAACGTGGAGTCCATCTCGTCGGCCAAGCTCTTGTATCGGTCCTTGTTGATTCCCAGCTCATCTGCAAGAAGTCAGTGGACGTCAGCGAGGAGGAACTACGATCAGCCACGGAGCTACGTCAAGCGGACGATTCAAGCGAACATTCGATTGTCCTTTGCGTTGAACATCATGGGTGGATTCCTTCCCGTTTGTTTTTGTTTAATAGCGATGTGATCCAAAAATCGTCAGACAGTGAACGTACAAGACGTTAAACAATGAACGAGAGCATTCCTCAATGCCGTTTGCAATGTCAGCGGAATTTAAATTAAATTGTAAATAAACGAGCGACTATCTGTTGTAGCAGACAATTCGGCTCACAGTTGCACTAGATCAAATAAAAAAAATGCTGCTTGTCAAAAAAAAAAAAAAAATAGACAGTAAACATGATTAATACGTATGTACAGTACAAAAACACCTCTTAAAATAGAATAATACAAATTAGAGTTAATAAAATCTTATGAATACATTAAATTTTGAATAAACTTATTCTATCTTAAAAGCGATTAAAAGCAAGCAAAGAAGATCATAAAAAGTTGTAAATATCTACCTTTACGTTATCAGTCCTCTGCAGTTTAGCGATAAAGCGACAGGTGTCGTGAAGAGTGAGTTAGTCACAGTGAGATAGTAGAAGAGTATTACGATTAATGGATTAAAATTAAAGTTACAAAACGCTTAATAGTAACATTTGGGGTTTAGGGTTAGGTTACATACATACTCAGTGTAGGGGGAAGGGAGGCGACGGCGGGGGCGGAGGGAGTAGTCTGTTAGGAGGGGGGAGACAAGCCAAGCGAGGCGCCACGATTACAGGAGGAGTCTTGCGAGCCGTCTGTCTGCACGTAGTGGGTGTGGGCAACATGGAAACTGAAAAGGTACTGAAACAAAGAACGGGTCCCGGGGGCTGAAAGGGTTAGTATCCGGTGAGCTCGGCGAATGTGCTGTCCAGGTCGTCGCATATCGCCTTGTACTTCTCCTTCTCTTGGAACAGGTTGTCTGCAATTCGCATCCATAAACCATGTTAGTCCATATACCCTTAAAGCTAAGTAAGCGCTACGCCCTCGACTGACGTACAAAGGCATAGATGCTCGACTCGCCCGAAGCCTTCAAACTCATCCCCGACTAAAAGGGAGGAAGCGCTCATTCTGATTTCCTCCAAAGTTACATCACTACATCAAAATGTACACTCACTCAAAAGCGCCAGGGTTGTCTAAAATTATTAATATTCGCAATGAATAGCGCATCTATGCTTTTATACATTTACGGCCGTTGTCATCAATAATGGTTAATTGAGAGTTGTCTAAATATAAGTGAAGATCAGCTGTAGGTTTTTGCATGCAATTAAGCTTATACTAAATAATATCTTAATATCTCTATCCTAAAATCCTACGGATAAAAATGATTTACAAATTAGAATTTTTTTTTAACATCGATATCATATACTAAACAATTTTAGCTAGATGTATAAATGTAAAAATATAAAAACATTTACAATGTTTAATCGGTCTATCTAAATATTAAAACAATGAAATTAATATAAAAAAACACTTTTGTAACAAAACCTAAATAACTATTCTAGATTTATTATTTTAAAAGAAACGTTTTAATTGCAGGTTAATTGAGTTCGGTTAAAATTCTTACATAATAATAAAATTATTCAAAAGTGCCCTTAATCTTTACACTTGGAACCTTATCAGAGAAATATATAACCTGGCCAAAATTAACACCGAGCTTTATACATCTTTATCTTCAACTTCGTGAACTCCAACATTCTTCTTAGGGGCTGTTCAAAGCTCGTCATTCAAGCATAATTCGCAATCATCTCATCACTTCATAGCCAGATATCAAATCGATGCTTAATTTCAAACCGAAGGATGTATATTTCAAAGCCTTGGAGTTGATTCCAAGTGCACAGATCTGTCCTTGAAGCGTTAGGGGTGCGCCGAGGGTGGCGGCCTTGGGCGTACCTTCCAGCCTGTCGACTTCCTTCTGGAGCTTCTTGACGGTCTTCTCGGCGAACTCGGCGCGGGCCTCGGCTTCCTTGTGCTTCACGGTCAAGGTCTTCAGCTGCCTCTTGAACTCCTCCACGCGCTGGTTGGCCTTCTCCTCGGATACTTCCAGGGATTTGAGGGAGTTACCTACGACCTGCAAGCCGGAATCACACATTATCAACCGAAGAAATCGACTAATTCCAAAATATCCAGGACATGAGCAACTCTTCGTCTCTTACTGAAAAATAAATCCGTGCAATCCATTATTAAGAAATTCAATATTTTTGACAGAGAGTACATGGTGGAATTCCATTTTAATATTTTTGAGTAAAATACTTGAGTGATTTTCCACATGTTAGTTTTTATTTGTGACCGGTTTCGCCAACCTTTCACGTTGGCATTATCAAACAGAGTTCTCTGTTTGATAATGCCAACGCCAATGTCAATGCCAAAAATATCAATCCATTATTGTTACATTGGCTTATTTATGACTTGGATACTTTGAATCTAATATTGCAAGCTAACCCTTTATTATTTATCTAAACGTTTTTGATATTTTTTAAAACATCACTTTTACTTAGTATGTCAACATACTGTGTTAAAAATATCGTGCAGTTTTTCACTATTTTACAATTAAAAATACTTGCCTCGTCTCATTCAATATCACATTTATAAACACGCGATATAAAGAGAAAAATAATTAATACTTTTTTAATACAATTGGAATTTGAAAAACCTAAATACTTGAATTGTTTGCATTGAATATATTAATAAATTATATTGTATTTTATAAAATTAATAATCTAATAATTACATTTTTAAGCAAAGTAATTTTAAAATAAAATACTAGAAAGCTGTCGGGTAAAATACTAATAATTGAACTACGTCAACATACATTAGTAAAAAGCTCGATAAATCCTACTCTGTCTAATAAATACCAAAATGTTTACAAACTTAAAAAGTTTAATTTTGTTACGTTGAATAAACATTCTACTATATTAAGTTAAGTGATATAAAATAAGTTTGTTAAGCTATTCCTAAATGAAATTCTTGAGTCTCTTCTTGTACTAAATTCCTAAATAATTCCTGAAAAATCCCTGCGTAATTCCTGAAATATTATTTCTAAAGTACATTCCTTGGACTCAGTTCACAAAAATGCATTCTTATGGTGTCAATTTTAATTCTTTAACAAATTCCTGAGTGTATTTTAAAATACAATTATGAATGTGTATTTCTAGAATTGATTTTTAATGCACGCTATAATAATAATGTATTCCTGAAGGTTTTTCGTACTTTTATTACTGAAAGTGCAACTTCTATGAATGATTATTTGCCTAAGTATTTTTCTCACCTTTAATTCTTCCTCGAGCTCCATGATCTTGGAGTCTCCAGATTTGACACGGTCCTCAGCTACTTCAAGCTCGTCCTCAACGAAGGCCAGCTTGCGGGAGACCTGGGGCACACGAGGACCATCAGACAAACAAGCTCGGCGACTATAAATAGCATCAATATCTACAGGTAATCCAAAAAGCTCCAGAGCTTCCATCGCAGCTGAGCTCCTCCGCCGCCCACAGGCACTTAGCGGAAAGACTCTGACGTTAATATACTGAGTGCTTTACTTTATTTTTATACTTACAAATATTTAATCCATATTCGCTTGCAAAATAAATCATTTTCTGTATTATTTAAATAGCAACAACACAATGACTACTCGGTAAACTATCATACTCTCAATAAAAAACTAGCAAATAGTTCAAGAGGCAACGGATCATCCACTGAGCCAACAAGTCAATTTTAGGTATTAATTTATAGTGTAGATGGAAGACATATTGACTACATGAGAGGCTGGATCCTCGAGTCCTCACCTCATCAGACTTGCCGTCAGCGTCTTCAGCCAGAAGCCTGGCTTCCTTGAGCTGGTTGGAGAGTTGGTCCATGCGCTCCTCATCCTGTTGGGATCTGTTCTCCAACACTTTGCACATACTGAAATAAGACAAATTTTAAATTAGTAAAATATATTATATCATTATACAGTATTTTTAACAATTATATTATATGTTTAAAAATGCGTCAAAAAGTTGTTTAGATTGCATTATACAATGATTAGATATTTAAAAAAATTTAATGGACTTGAATATCCTAAAAACTGAATATAGGCATTGACATTGTGTTAATTGTGTAAATCTAATGCTGAAAAATATTTGAAGATAAGAGTTGAGAACTTGCCGGTTGTTCTCATCAGCAGCAGCGGAGGCCTCCAGGAGTTTGCTGGTGGCTGAGCCGAGCCTCTCCTCGGACTTCTCGAGATCCTCCTCAATCTGCTGCACCTTCCTGTTGAGTGTAGCCACTGTGGCCTCTGTGGTAGTCAGGGTCTTCTCCTTGTCCTCCAGGTCCTTGTTGGCCTGTTCCAAGTTGTTCTTGTTGGTGACCAGGTCCTGTTCCACCTGAGTGAGCTTCTTCTGGAGCTCGCGCACCTCCTCATTGATCTGGAGAACAAAGTGATCATTACATAGAGAACTGTTCGAAACGCTGTGTAATGATAAAATACCAGTTATTTTATTATAATTAGTAAAGTATACATTTATTGTATTGCTCTATATATGAATATAAGATAGTTAGCTTTGTATAATTGCAGCCACTGAAGTAGCAAGATGGAGTCTATAATTGAATAAGTGATACTTGAATGCAAATAACTGAAACATTAATTGAATACGAATTATAATTACTTCCTCAACCTATAAATAGTACGCAAGTATTTCAAGTACTTATCTTGTACATAACTAACAAAATTCGTTTGTATTTTTTTATTATATCATACTACACAGTGTGCTCAATTTTGCATCGACAGAGTGCGCAAATAACATAAAATTGATTATGAGTGTCCACCTAGTAATATTGGGATGAGATTGTATTTGCCCTGGCGCGACATCATCTGCCTGGGATTTTGGCTCTGCGCCTGGCGAGCTGATCCATCTTATTGACACCAAATTACTAGCAGAATACTCATTAACGTTTTACGAGCACAACGTTTATTATGAAAAATGGACACAGAGAGCATTATTCAACCTTCAACTACGCGAGTCTCTGGATGCCATTTTAATTTAAAAACCCTTTTTAACTTATATATTGTTAACAGCCTATCTCGTTTCAGGAGAGTGAGTGCCTTCTAAAGAGCTCTGTCAGGGTTCAGGTTACATATAAATGCGAGCCTGTTAATATTTCTAAGGGTGAAAGTTCAAAGATCAATAGCCCCTAAAGATAAATCAAGAATGAAAATTTAATTCAGATGTCATGTTTTTAGTTTTTATGCTGTTTCACCTGACAAGGGTTTGTAATTTTCCTTTTATCCCCGCTGCCAACACAGGAACAAAGGTTTTCCTGTTCGTTCAATTCTATTGTCTTTTTATTATCAGTTTAACATTGAACGCTGTTCAATAATTCAGCGGAAAATGAATATTAGATATAAAAATGTATGAAAGTATCTTCATAAATCTGACTCTTGACTTGTTGATGTGCCTGAAGGAACTGAAAAGCACCCTTTTGGAAAACACTTGATACGCCATATTTTTATTCTACTTTAACGAGTTTTAATTTTAAAAATCACACATAAACTATTCACCAGTAAATATTTTAAGTATTACGTTTGATGTCTGTTAATTATAATAATGGTTAAAGGACCTATTTTTTCATCACCGGCCCGATTAATTGTAAAAACTAATTATCGTATATATGTATTTTTCATTGTCAGCAATTGCAATGGTTTCAGGTGTTTTATCAAAGTAATTCGTAAATGATGGGATTGATGGTGGTTCAAGGGGATCGACTGTGGTACCTTATCAGCCCTGAGGTTGGCGTCCTTGGCCTGCCCCTCGCAGGTGTCGGCCTTGTCCATGGCATTGTCCTTCTCCAGCTTCATCGCCTGCATCTTCTTCTTGATCGCGTCCATTTTGGCGGCTGGGAGTGTGCTCTACGACTCGAGGGGAAAGACAAGACGCTGAAATCAAAATAAAAACAAGCCATGAAAATAAACCTACCCGAGATGCTTCAAATGTGCATTGTTTCTCACGAATAAACGAAAAAAAGCCTCACTGCACCCCTAAACCACTATTTAAAATTTATATGTTTTAAGTTTGAGTTAAGTTTTATTTAAGAAATATGTTTGCCCTCTGAAATAGCCGAGTGTTAATAAAGGTACTCTGAATCATAGCGGCATACTAAGATATAAAAAAATGATGTTTTTCTGTAATTCAATTGTCGTTGTTATGACTAACACTTGTTAAATTATCAAGTATTTATTTTTACATAAAGATATTTCCGGTTAGAATCAAGAAGAATTGGTAGCTGGAAATGTGACACACATTGAATCTACCCTTATATTAAACGAGCTGGGATTTATTTTCGCTCAACCCACGCAAAGCTCGCAGATACTTAATATACTCGTATATATATAGTGTGACGAATAAAACAACTTATATAGTGCTTTGGATACAACTTAGTAAACTAAACGTGATTTCTAATTTCCGCATATACATTTTGCGCTACTCAAAATATCATATTTATACATGTGGGATATAGAAAATATGAGACGTTGAAAAATCTTTTAAGTTGGCATCATTAATTTTTTTGAATTGCTAGTATTTCTAAAATATAATAAAAATGTATAATTTGCTTTCTTTTTAGTTAAAATACAAGTCGTCCATCGCGTACTTCGCAAGCGTTCACATTTAAATGTAGTTGTTAGGGCCGGAGCGCCATTCGCTCTATTTCCAGACATCGCGTTCCGTTCAATGTCTTTTTCGGTCTCGCCATCTTTCGTAAACACAGCATCCCACTTGCGAGAGCTCCTAACTTTCCCATCCGACTCCTTCTCTCTGACACCTCCTTTAAAAGCAACATCCTGACGTCGGGGATCGAGTCTCCTGACGCGGCGCGGGCCATGCGAGTGTATCGGGAAAGATCATATAGAAACTAACAGCGGTTGAAAGTATTTATAAGTGTGAAATATTTGGCCCTACAAAGGAATGAAAATGATATTAATTTATAGATTTGTGTTTATATAGTTATTTAGAAGATAAGCACTCGCTATGTTGAGTGTTGTTTATAAATATCTTATTTCGAGTTTTGAAATCAAACCCGAAATATCACCATCACCACGGGCGGTGGCTAATTTTGTTAAAATAAATACCCGAATATCATATTGCTCGTGAAATTGAGAGTTTAGCATAACAGAACCATCCCGAAACTAAAAATACCACAGCCAGAAGCTAGGCGAGAGGCGAGTTGTTGAAACGGCGGCGGATTGGCCCGAGACCAGCGGGACAGAGTTACAGGTGGCAACTATTCCTGAACGAGAAGTGCAGGTTAACAATGCTGGCCTCTCCCACGCCGGGCGCGACGACGCCTGCTTCCGCGTGGCTCACCCCCCGGAGCCCCGGAGCCCTGACCGGAGCCCCGGAGCCCTACCCAGAGCCCCGGAGCCCTGCCTGGAGTCCCAGAGCCCCACCCTGAGCACCGGAGCCCCGGAGTCCTACCCGGAGTCACAAAGACCCACAAGGAGCCCCGGAGCCCTGCCCGGAGTCACAAAGATCTACAATGAGCCCCGGAGGTCTGCCCGGAGTCACAAAGACCCACAAGGAGCCCCGGAGCCCTGCCCGGAGTCACAAAGACCCACAAGGAGCCCCGGAGTCCTACCCGGAGTCACAAAGATCTGCAAGGAGCCCCGAAGGCCTGCTCGGAGTCACGAAGACCCACAAAGAGCTCCAGAGCCCTGCCCGGAGTCACAAAGAGGCCTGCCCGGAGTCCCGGAGCCCCGCCTGAGCCCCGCAGCCCCGGGGCTCTCGGCGACTCTCAGCTGCCGAGATATGAATCGGATCGAAAATAGCAAGAAGGTAGACACAATGGACGCGAAAATTATTGCGTTGGCACGAGATCAAAGCGGGACGTCTTTTGTGTATTTTCTGATATCGTTGCTATCAGGGTTTAATAAAAAATATATTTTAAGCGAAAACGTGAAGTCAACCGGCTCCGTATTTTTGTAAGGAACTGCTCGTTTTTCTATTTATAGTACAAAGTTGTTAAAATCAGATATAATAGAACTTATTTATCAAAGGGTTTCTTTAGCAAAGAACATCAAAGCCATCAATACAATATAAGGTCACAATAATGATTACTGTTTTACAAATAAATATATTCGGGCGATCTTATTGATAAAGCTCTAGGTTTGTTCATCCAAAGAAATAAAAGGGCCGCTTCATTCATTACAGTTACTATTTTTTTTATTCTATGTTTGTACTTTTGTACAAAATAATTTTCCATCCTTTTAATTTTTTACTATTAGATAACGAGAAGACTCTTGACGCATACCGCTCTTTGTTTACACAGAATCTAGGTCATGAAACGTAACTAAGTTTTTTTTTTTTTTTTGGCTACTATAAACTGTATTTAAAATATTGTGAGAATATTTGACCTAGCTTAAACTTTCAATTTAACTGCAAAAAAATCCTTGACCTTTAATATTTTTATCGATTGAATTCAGATATTAATTTTTTTTTTGCAAATGGCTGATGCAACTCGAGCTCGCAATTGACGAATTGAATCGTCTTTATGGCGATGTCCCAATTTGAATAAAATAAAAATGAACCAGCGGTAACAATATATTAGTAAAGCAGTGGGTCAGATTCGTTGTTTACATGTTTGAGCATACGTGCAACGCCTAAAATAAAAATCGACGCCCGGCGCCGGTGGGCGGTGCGGCTCGCAAAAATCTCCGCTCATTTTACTTGTATATGCATACGAAATGATCGAAAATAGGACGGGGAGGAAGAATTTCGTCTGTTAGCCGGCCGGATTGACGGAAATAGACCTGGCCAAGTATGGCCGCCGACACGCGACACCGCCGCGGCGCCCGCCCCGCGGCCGCCCGACGGGCCCCTCCAACCGACTGCGGCGAATAACGCTTCCCAACAATCGGCCCCGTCGTCTCTGACAGGTGGCAGAGCTGGGCCCTCTCCCCGCGTCGCGACACATCAGTCATTAGCGCCCTACTTTGCCCCGCTACTTGGGCAAAACCGTAAAAAAAAAAAACACCCAAATCGAGAATCGCACGCGCACTGCTTTCCAACAGATTTCTAAGAATTTTTTCAAATAAATCAGTACTTCCAAAACTACTGTACAATCTGTCTTTTTTTTTAAAAAAAAATCTTAATAATGATATATTCGGGTATTCAATTTAGTTCGCGTCAGAATGCATCCGGTAATCGCCGAAGGGTTCACTAATTATACCGTCTCGCCGAGCTTCCAAATTTCTTTCAAGGCGAGTCATCCGAAAATACTTCCGCCCGCGACGGGGAAGAAGAGCTCTCAATTACCCGCGGCCCGCGGCCAAATTACAGACAAGTGCAAATGCCAGCGAGCGAAGCAGAAACACAAAAAACAGCCAATAAGCTCTCCATCATCGTGCGCAGCTTTTGCACGTTACGACATCGCATTCTCGAAACGCGAATAGAAAATCGCAATCAACACACAACTCCGTGCGATCGCACGGTTACTGAATCGATTAGCGTGCAACGAATGGAAAAGGATCTGCGGTTTCGAGCACTGCTACACTTTGATCCGAGAGACGTCAAACTACATGTCTTCTGCAACCTGACGGTAAAATAGCGGAAAACCAGCGGTCAAACGTCCGGTAAACACAACGGGGTAGTCCGCTCGAGTCCAACTGGGGTAGCCTTACAGAACACACAACTTGCACTATTACCTACACACGTCAAACTTTAGCGTTTTCGGATAACAAACGGGGCGCACTGGTCCAGTGGCGGCGGGCGCGCGGCACTGGCGGGGGTGGCCGAGCCGGCTTAGGGGCGGTGCGGGTTTAGGGTCGCGGGTCGTGGCGGTGTTTTCGTCTGACGCGAGTCGCGGGTGCGGAGCCGTCTTACCTGATGCAGAGTCGCCGGCGGGACAGGCACTGAGCGGCTGGCGACGGCCGGAGCGGCGCAGAGGGACCTTATTTTTGTCCGCCGCGGCGAGGGGCATGCCTGCCGTCCGCGATTATCTCGCCTACCAAAAATACTATTTTTCATTCGCCATTGACTCTCATGGACATGCGGGAATTCGGTAATCGAATTGCGATTGACTTATGGCATACTCGTGTGATCTTTCGCACCAGATTCAACGTACTCGATATAACGCGCGTCGATCGAACGCAGCCTTCGATAAATAATTAATATCAAACACTACAAAAATATTTTAATATAAATCACATTATCAACGATAAAACTACAGTAAAAAAAATTAAATCCCTCAATGTTTTCTTTTTTTATTAAAAATTTTAATATTAAGCATATTCCCTAGCAACCCCTCGCTTCGCGTTGTTTTTGTAAAAAAAAATCATGGAATTTTGGAAAGAACTGCAAGTACAGGAATAGATCGGGTGGCATCATATTTTATGCTCTGGGCATATTTAGACACAGGGTCAAGAAATACTAATTACGTACAGTAAAATAACACTATGTATTGCTTAACACGACGGATAAATAATTTATAAATAAGACAACTGAAAAAATATATAAATTACACTGACTGGTGCCCAGTAGAAATTTATTTTGAACTCGACACATTTTGAAAATCAAAAATTTATTAAATTGCATATTATTTATTATGCTGTAAAACGTCATTAAAATGAGTGCACACTCACACAGGCGCAGATGGCGGGGGTGGTGGTGGTGGTGGTGGTGGTGGGTGAGGAGAGGGGGGTGCATACATAAATACTTCCTCCCCCCCGGAGCCGCCGCCCACCAGCACCAGCGCAGACGAGGCGTCCTCACGACCACTTCCAAGCCCACCACCACCACCACCAGCGAGCCGCACCAACACATCGCCGAGCCCGGAATTCTCTGCAGAGGAAGGATAATTCCCAGAGATTTAGGAAGGGACGTGTTTTCAGTAGATATTTATCTCGCGAGCGCTTCAGATCTAATTTAGTTCCACCCTGGCTCTCCTCGCGCCGAGTCGCTGTGGATTTGGTAACTCATTCAGCGGGTCTCCGATTTCAGGCAGATGTTATGATATTTATTGACTCGTAGATTTCACAGCTTTTCAATAGAGTCGGAATGAAAGCGCACCAGTATATACGAAATACGCTTGAGCGTTTTCAAATATACTTGTCGTTACGCGATCAAGGAAGTTTTTATTAGCTTATTCGCTTATGACAAAAAATTACACACACCTTTTGGCAAATCTCAAAAGACTCTCAAGCTTATATAATTTGAGAACGATGTGAGCAAGAGAAGAGATGTCGGCTCTGCCCGACTTGATACATATTTGATATTTGAGTTTGCAGAAAACCTTGCTCAAAAGTGTCTTGGAACCTGAGAAAAATTATAATTTTAAGCATAATGATAGATATGTATTCTTCATCAAGTGCCTCTCTTCAGAGGAGGTTAGCGACCATTTCACTGAGTGTATACTCATGCTGAACCCCGGGTCCTTCTACACCGCAGTATTGCTTATTGCTGCTGCCCAATAGAATTATTATAAATTCTTTCCTCATAAATATGTCAGTAGAATTGAAATTACTGAAAAAGATTAGTGTTCGAGTTCAGGATCGCGTAGTCGGCAAGCGGGCGTGCTGGCCGCCAGCCCCGCGTCTGTCCCATCCCTGAAGAGAAGGAAGTGTCGATAGTCCAATTTTCACGAGCAATTATGCCAGAGATGCGCGTGGGACGATCGGGTCAGTCGTATTGTCTTGTTGGTCTAATTCTAGTTCCTGACCAGATGCCTGACGCCTGAGTCAACGGCTTGGCGTTTGGGGGCGAACGTCTTCCATCTCTGGCGCAGTAGAATGCTGCACTCTCTTCATCATCCCGCTGCTCCACACACTCTTCTGACTCACGATGATTTCAAGTGATTGTTGAGATCATTTCTTGAGTAAAAATAAAACAAAAAAAATCTTTATTTTCATATATTAAATTTACATTAGTCTTTAGGCTTATTCTTACAATACGGGATATGGCTATACCCTGATCCTGCGAATAGGTTGTGGGGCTTACAATATGTGGCTTAGGTGGTAGTGTACACGGATTCCTCTATTTTCGCAAGCCGTTTATGTATAATATATATCAGCTTTCAGTTTTTGAATATGTCAAATTATAACAAAGTAATGATGTTATTGCATAACAATAACATCGCGGTCTAAAGAAAGCTTGAAGCTCCGCGAGTGACAAGTAGAAACTTTGTAGCGGTGTACGTCTTTATTTAGATTCAACGACCTTCTTAGAAATTATTATTTAATTATTAAATATACTTTTTAGCATTTATCCACGAATTTATTAATAATCAGACTTTTTTATTGAATTATTCTATGCTTTTCTTGAGGGTGTATCAATATGATATTGATTACAAAATTGTTCATATGATGGATACAATAAATATAGCTTGAACTAAACACTCAGCGAATTTAAACTGGAAACGGTTAAAATATATTTTAATAATTAAACTAAAATAATATTTATAAATTTTTCAGTCTATAAACCTACTTAATAAACCGACACTTCATTAATCAAAAATATCTAAAAATTACACGATAATGATCATAAATATTTTCCAGGCTTATCTTCTATGAAAATACTAGTCGAAGTTTTTTTTTTGCTAAAAATATTTTTTAATGGGCACTTAAGCGACATTTAATACTTCTTCGATCACCCCAAAAGTGCTATACTAATAATAAAAATCATGGCTCCTTGAATTTATTGCAGAGATTTTACTGAGCCTACTGCCAACCCCTACGCAGTTTTTTTTTATATTATAAACTCTTTTAGATAGAAGAGCCCACGATGAAGATGTATAATAATTATTCAATGATTACTTAGTCGTATTTTCTGTGTCTCCTAGTAACAAATATTTATAAAACTTCGTATAAAAGCTGAAATAATTTTCTTGCCTCCAAAATACTTGCTGCAAATTTAAATAAGTTTCGTCCTTTATCCAATTAGCTTTCTCATCCGTTTAGAGAAATGCAGTATATTTAACATCTCGTGACCTCTGGTATAATATAAATGCCTCGTAAATCAATTCCTAACCACTTAATTTAGATCATCTATTGAGGACAGCAATAAATATGGCGGATTCAAAAAGGCATTTTCAGGAAACATCCTTGTCCTAAAAACACTTTTTAATTTTATTATTAAACCCGTTTTAAAAAAGATATTTTTAGGATTTTAATTGACATAACTTAGGCATATATTTTTTATTCATAGTTAAATTTTTTCCAATTGGAAATCAGAGTACTTTATATTCTCAGTACTCACTTTACTTATTATTGGAATTCGTTGTACGTGGTTATTTGTGTAAGCATTATAAATTAAAAAACCACATAAAAATTGAATTTTCAAAAATTATTTAAATATGAAAAATACCTGTTTTAAACATTACAAACGTTATATAATATAACTCTGTAAAAACAGTAACAATAGATATTGTATTGGGTGGAATATTTAATTCCATAGTTGTGAGTCTTGTAGATATTTATTTATTGTGTGAACTGAGTTATTATTTTAAGTTTTTGTAAGGTTTTAAAAATTATTTGGAATTTATTTTCACACGAAATATACATTATTATCAGCAAAAGAACATCACAGGTAACTTCTTCGTAACAAGTTCGTGTTTACCTCGGATAGTGAAGGGGGGGTTGTTTTTGCGACTGGGGCGATATAAATGTAAAACACAGTTGTTTAAAAAACTTGTTTATTGGCTTTCTTCATTTACACATGAATGAAATTCGGCAGACAGTACACAACACAAGTGAGAGGCCATCCGGCGTGCTCGGGCTCGAGTCCCGGGCGAGGTCTCGGGTGGTCCAGTAAGGCGGCGAGAGGAAGGATGAATTGAAGAAAACATAACAAGTAGAATGTTCCTTACTGTGAATGAATGAGCTTTATCACGATACGACATGAAGGAAATGAATTTATCACGCCTAACGAATGAAAAAAAAATAAGACTACAGAGATAAAAACTTTGAGAAAAATACTCTTAATTTGTACTTAGTCGTCAGTGTTTTCAAAATAAAATGCAACAATATACAACGTCGTCGAGTTGCCAAAAGCGTTTCCTAAGAATGCGAAGTATTTTACAAGCAATCGACTCATAAAGGCAATAATAGTCTCGTTTGTCAAAAGTAACGCGAAATAAACTCCCGAGATGAATAAACGAATCGCTGCACTCGACAATTATCTTATAAACATTAATATATAAAAACGTTTGCATATAAAAATCGCTTACAAAAATTGCGCTATGATCGCAAGCCTAATAATGAATACGTAATTCCAAACTTATCCAATTTGCAACAACTCTAAAGCGGCATTTGTGCAATACATGAAAAACTCATTTACACTATTGGTATTCCTTCCAGAAGTAGATTATACACCAGCCGAGCCTACCAGGTCGGCTTTTCGTTTCCGAAGCACATATCGACCCTTCGTGCGATCTCCAACCCTTCTTTTCATATTCTGATATTCGGCATCTGAGCCGCGTATCGCGTGAGTATCCAGTGTATAATATAAAGTGGGAGCACGGCAAAGGTATAATTCTGATTGGGGAAGATCTGCGTTAGTAAATTAATTGACAACGAAGACTGACAACGAAAGCGAGTGAGGATTTTCCGGCTGAGGGGCTGGAGGAGGGCAGGACGGCCTCAGTACCCAGTGAGGTCGGCGAAGGTCTGGTCCATCTCGTCCGCGATGGCCTTGTACTTGCCGCGCTCGTGGATGAGGTCGTCTGGAAAACGGAGTTAGTAGGGTGTTAGAGTTAGTGGGGATCAATGATTCGGGGACGGATTGCTGCTCCTGTAAATTTTTTAGTAGTCATGCGTGCTCCTCTGACCGCGCTCAAATGTTTTGTGGCTGAAAGAGGAATGGCAGGTAGGTAGAGTTAGTATCGCTGGAGCTGCTGCTTCACCTGCATCTGAAAACTGATTAAATTAGTAAAGGTATTTATTTAAGGATTTCTAAGGATGTACAAAAGAAGGATAGATACGTGGATACAAATAGCTACTCAAGCTTGCAAACTAATACGCGTGTACTCTCCTTTGCCTGTGATACAATATCGATTATAGATCCGTATGTGTCCGTTAGTTTTTATTTTCAATATAGGTATTAAATGAAAAAAATACTCTGTTGTGTTGACGTATATTATTTTGTTTTGTGATATTGCATAACTATACTGTTTAAACATCTTAAAAATATAGATACCAAAATTTCAAACATCAGACAATAAATATAACGATATACAAATAAAATATTTAATATAAGTTTTAAAAAATTATATGCGATAAATAGATACGATAAATATTTATAAATATATATATAAACATAAATTAAATGAGTCGTAACATAAGATGGAAGAAAACGCTACCTCCACCGCAACCGAAACTACGACCAAATGCGATAATGGAAGATGTTATTGTGTTCTGGATTGCGAGAGGGCCTCGGCGATAAGAACGTAAAGCTAGAGAACGGGACGCCGAGCTTATTCCTTGAGGATAAGCTCCACGAAGGCGGTGTCGAGGTCGTCTCCGATGTCCTTGTACTTTTCCTTCTCGGCCACCAGCTCGTCTGCAACACAAAGCCCATGCTGTACCACCCGCTCCGGCACCCGTCTCGAGTAATTCATCTTTGTTAACTTTCATAATTATTTAGTGAAGATTATTGTTACCGAAGCGCATGTAAGATATTAAGTAATAGATAAGAAATAAAAGCATTAATTCCTTACGTGTTAGAGTCTTCTTTCAAGCTGGCGGTTAGGTTTGGTTTAGAGGTAGATCGATGAGGTGAGTAGTAGAAAAGTAGAAAAAGCAGAGCGATGATTTATTTTATTCAAAGCGTTTTTATTAAAGTGTAAAAATAACCACTAGAGTTGGCGGTCGGTGCGGGCGTTAATGGTTTTAATATTCTGTACAGACTGGCGGCCGCGATGTCAGTAGCCGCACAGGTCGCGAAAAGCGCAGTCCAGGTCGGCTCCCACCTCGTAGAACACTTCTTTCTCAAAGATGAGGTCGTCTGCAATGCCAACGGGCGAGGAGAGACTGAGCGAGCCGGAGAAGCCAATATTAACACGATCGCGGCCTCCTCCTCGCGAGCTCCACGCGTCGGGGTGTTAATCGAAAGCTTCCCTATCGACTCGGTTACATTTGCAACATTGTGAAGTGTAGTGATTTGTACACGCACACATTTACATTACAGAAAAAAATAAAAAGCCATTACAAATAAATCGTAATATTTATAAATAATAATAGTTATACATTATATGTACATATATCGATATTTATTTTACACAAATATTCTGCATAAAATATTATTATATATGTTATTTTTTTAGATAGAAAGCGTAAGAAAAAAAAAAGCACATCGATCCAAGCCAGACTCGCGCGTCCGAATTTTCGTACAAGAGTAAAAAAAGTGGTGCTCGGAGTGCACTCGGAGTCGGCCCGGGGCCATTCGCGGTAAACAATTCGGACGGTGGATTTGCCGGCTCGTCTGCTCGGCGTCGGCGAGTCTGACTTGGGCGGCGGGTTTCACCACCGGGTCGCTTGTTGGATAGCCGACCTTTCGGTAGCGAAGTGAGTACACAGTAATTATGGCTAAAATATTATTAAATCTTAAGAAGCTGGCGCCTCTGCGGGGGCAGGGGCGGGGGCCGGGGCGGCTTCGGGGGCGGGAGCGGGAGCGGGGGCGGGAGCGGCTTCGGGAGCCGGGGCGGGAGCGGGAGCGGGAGCGGCCGCATCGGCAGGGGGAGCGGCAGCAGGAGCGGCCGCGTCGGCGGGAGGAGCGGCAGCGGGTGCGGCCGCATCGGCGGGAGGAGCGACAGGGGCGGCGGGCGCCGGGGCTCCCTCGGCGGGGGGACACGCTCCCTCCGCCGGGGGTGCTGCCGGAGCCCCCTCGACCGGAGGAGCCGCAGGAGCGCCTTCGGCCGGAGGAGCCGCCGGGGCGCCCTCGACCGGAGGCGCTGCCCCTTCCGCGGGAGGAACCGCGCCCTCCACCGGGGGAGCGACTCCCTCGGCAGGAGGCGCGGCGCCCTCCGCGGGAGGAACCGCTCCCTCGGCCAGCGGCGCGGCGGGAGGAGCGGCGCCCTCCACCGGAGGAGCCGCCCCCTCGACGGGGACGACTCCCTCGGCGGGAGGCGCGGCTCCCTCAGCCGGCGGTGCGGCTCCGTCGACAGGAGGAGCTGCGCCATCGGCAGGCGGAGCGACCCCGTCGGCCGGCGGCGCCGCGCCCTCCGCGGGAGGGGCGACTCCGTCGGCGGGCGGGGCGGCCGCCTCTGCCGGAGGAGCCTCCGCGGGAGGAGCTTCCGGAGGAGGAGGGGGGGGTTCCTCGACCTTGGGAGGGGGAGGAGGAGGGTGAGCTTTGAGATATGCTGCCTGTTGTTTCTCGGAGAAATCCACGCCCGGAATGAGTTCGATGAACGCGTCATCCAAGTCGTCTCCGATATCATTGTAGTGTTCGATCTCGCCGATGAGTTCGTCTGCAAATGCCGATAATGCGTCAGCGATCGATAGAAGTAATCGGCGGCTCGTTTGCGGTGTGTGGGGAAGTTCCGTGACGGCTCAGCCGTTTCGCATCGTTCGTTTTAAGGCAGTTTACCCGAATTTTGTTTACCCCTAGAGTAGCCGATGTCCCTCGCCGGCCGACAAGCGCGTTGCCGGCAATCAGGCGTTCGTTCGATTCGATCCCGTCGCGTCTCGACTCTCTACTTCGAACCGTTTGCGAAGAACTTCCGCTTTTGTAAAGTGAGTCTCGTGTATGCAACGTGTGATGGTGTCGTCATGCAGAGGAACTTCGAACGTCCCCGTGGGCTACTTCAGGGTAAGACATATGCAATTCAGTCAAATGCCCGTGCGTTAAGACAGTGGACACCATGCATTTACAAAATATATCGAAACTAGTCTAATCTGACAAAAACCCATTCCAGAGAATTTAGAGCGAGCCAGACACTATAGTTATATAGAAGGGGCACTGCGAAAACTAAATTGTCTTTTTTATACTAATTATGCACATTTCTTAAATTTTACCCGGTATGACTTTATTAAAAAAATTATTTGATTCGTAATGAAACTCTTATCTAAAATGTTGCCAAAATCAGAGGACCAGGGAGTGAGCTTGGCGCCAGCATTGTACTTATATAAATAATAATAATAGTTTATGGCTAAAAATATAGCAACTCCATATTGGCGGTACGAATGTAGCAGACTTGGGAAAATCACAATTTACTTCTTACTCCTGTGTATCTTCAGGTATTTTAGTTTCATTCCTACATGTACCGCCAATATGAGTTAACAAATTCATGCTAACAAAAATCATGCAGGAAAATTTTTTATTTACTTTGATGCGTATACCCCATGTTGTAGTACTCAATTTTTTTTGTGAACTATCAAAACTCTTCAAAGAGCTTCGTTTTAGCTAATTACCTCATAATATTGTCTCTCGTGACAATTGATATAATTTGTTATGTAAAACAAAGGTAAATTGAGAATTTCTTTACATGTTAAGTATATTACTTATTTTGTTATGAATGATGACTGAGAACTTGAAATGGGTGTCAATAGCACTTACCTTTTCAATTTATACATAACTTTATTGTAACATCAAAGTAACACTTAGTTATTCAGCAAATTACCCATAAAATATTTCACTAAAAACATGACACACGGTCAAGCATTTAAAAGAGAAACTTGTATATTATTAAATTTTGTTAAAATTTATTTAAAATGCTTTCTTTACAGTAAAATTGGCCATTTGGCATTTTAGCTAATGCTCTTTTTCAGTGTTATAATTCACAAAAAGGTAATGAAATTAATGGGTATTTTGCAGAAACTTGATCAAAGGGATATCATAGGAAAAAATAAAATAAAAACAAAAAACACACACAACACTAAATAAAAATATTATAATATATTTTATAAACACATATTATTAAAGTTCTACATCATCCATGATTTATTTCAATGTTTTTTTTCTAGCAAATATATTAGAATGTGATTGCAACAATTTTAAAAAAATCAAATGCACTCTCCTATAGTATCGCTAGGATGTGTTGTAAAAAGCTATTTTATTGCTAACAATATATAGTAGAGACAATAATCTCAACTTTACAAGCAAAAATAAAATTAGAACTTCTACAAACCATTCGGTACAGTCTATTTACTTGCCTTTGTGAAAATGCGGACAGTCAAAATATCTCAATTTCAAGTCTCATTATTTGAATGTATGGATTAAAAAATAATTGCACAAGTATTTAAACATTTCTTATCCATACAAATGGTTTTGTACGACTACTCTATTGAATCTAAACAATTTATTTAACAACTATTCAAATGAAAAAATCATTCAAATAATGATAATCTAGCGGATGGTAATTAAAAAATCAAAAATAATATACAATAAAAAAAATAATATTACTAAAAATTGATATGAAAATGTCTGAGGCAGTAAATACACTACTGGCAGTGATCGTCATTCATTCCATCAAATATTCTATGCCAGCTTTGAGTTTTCTCGTAACAATAAGGTTTGTTGTTCATATTAAAATAGAATTTGTCACATATGTATGCATTTCAAACTGAAAACAATTTAAGCATTAAAAATATAATCATGCTTCAAACAACACTTAAGTGCAATTATCATACAAGTAAGGGAATGTTATATTATATGGTCCTCGATGGAATATTCCGGAAGTACAGCCAAGGTACCTACTAACCTGCAATTATCAAAATCTACTCAAATATTTCAAGGTTTGGACTGTCATTTCAATTCTTGCCGACTTAAAATTATGGCGACATCTCAACTAAATGACTGACGTGGGTGTCGGCTCCAGTCGTTTAGAAGAGATGGAATATAAAAATAATAAATATACCATAATTTGGAAAGGGTTATCATTGTGCCGTCAGTAAAAACTGCATTCACGTAAACACTTAACGTATTGTACAAAATAAAGACACTTGTGCGGGGGCTCGGGCGCTGCGCCACGCCGCCCCGGATTACTGATGCTATCTTATCGTATGCTAATTTGGAAAGTCGGGTTTCGGAGGAATAACTTATTTGTAAGGGCTCAATCTGAAAACATTTCACATATTTTGAATGTCGTGAAGAGTTGCCTCCATTTCTTCCTGTAGCAATTTGTTTTTTTCGCGTTCGGATACGATGTCATCTGAAATTGTTTTATTTTTCGAATGTTAAAACAAAGCGGACACATAAAAAAAGAACACAGCAAATCATATGGTAAAATTTTAAGTATACACAATTTAAAATTTATTATGAAAACGATATACATGCACAATGAGGTGATGAGGCAATGCACCATTTTGACTGTTCAGAATTTTCTAGATGACTGTCTCATCACGGATTCAATTTTCATTATTTTGGAAGAATTCTATGTTCACAAAAACAGGTTAAATTTCTTTAGAGGCAAAAACCATGACAGTGTATGAGTATTGTTTATGATTTTTATAGGCATCATGATGATAGCATCTGTTATTGTAAAAAGATGAAGCAGTTTATAAACAAGTTAAAGATTAAGATTGGATTCATATCTACATAGCTACAAGATAATCTCATTGGTTATAACATATTCAAAATTATAAAAATCAATATTTATAAATAGATTTTAGAGAAAATTTATTATATCTTTTTAAAGATTTCAACTTGAATTCAAATAATAACTTTAAATTTAAAGTTTTACCAAACTATTTTGAATTTAAAGTGTTCAAGAGTACGAACACTGCTCAATGAGCAGAGCAACTCTCTAAGAAATCTCCCCCCCTTGAGGTAGGGGCTACTTGATGACAATACGATACCTTCGAGCCTGTCCACCTCCTTCTGGAGTTTCTGGACGGAGCGCTCAGCGAACTCAGCGCGGGCTTCAGCCTGTGGAGACAATCAGATGGATGAGAACATTGCCGAGTGTCCAAACAATAATATTAAATTTGCATGCATTATGACACTCAAATATGAAGTGTTTCAAATAGATCTTGTTTTACAGCATTTAAAGGAATTTATGTTATATTAGATATTCTGTAAAAACTGTAATTATATTTGATTTGGTGATTAGTAAATGAAAACCAAGCGCACACGAATAGTATCAATTTACCTTACTGAATCACCATCACCTTATTCTTTCGGTTACTCTGAACTGTTTAGAAATGTGCAGAATAATCCTTATGGATATCAAAAAATAATAACAGACCAAAGCGAGTTGTGACAAGTAAGAGATTAATGTCATATTATATTTTGGAGTTGGAATGTCGCTAGATAAAGGAGTCGTTGGATTGGTAAATAAATGAAAATGAAATGAAAAAAAAAACTAAATGATAATGTAAAAGTGGGACCACAATAAGCAAGGCTAGTGACCAATGGATGAACAAAAAACAAATACAGGCACAGAGGCACTATATAAAGCTAAACAGGAAAATACTATATTGCAATGTTTTATTCGGTGATTGAATGAAAAAGTGTTGAAAACGGTGAAACAATGAATGATATTTTAGTGTTAGTGAAAAATATTCAAATGAAAAATCTGTTTGCATTTTGATCTAAACTATAAGATTTTCAGGGTGCCGGGATCCCACACTATCAGTAAAGTCTATGATGTGCACAATGGTGGGGGTAGTTATATTATTGATTGTAGGGATGGAACTTACATTACTGAGCTTATCATTAATCAAATGGATCTTATCCTCGGTGTGCTCGCGAGTGGCGGTGGCCTGGCGGGTCCACACCAAACAACCAACATACAAACAAAACAGAAAAGGCACAACAATGCCAAATGTTACAATGCATCTTGCCAACACCATGCCACTAACCAACTAAACAAACATAAAGGTTGCACCGGCCGCGTCGGTTTCTCGCACCGGACGCAGAGAGCGCGAGGCCACCCGCACCCGGCACTAGAAACCCGGCCACTAGGAAAGATTACTTTCGACCCGATGACAATTCGAACCCTTTGGATTTCCAAATCATCACGAGGTTGGTAAAAAGTCCACTAGTACAACAGGAGGATTAAAACTGCACTGAGGACAATTGACAGTTCCACGAATCTCCTGAAAAAAATTCTCGCACCGAAGGAGGGTCAGGGGACGGAGTTAAAAAACAAAGACAACAGCGACTGAGACGAGGTCGGGGAGGGGAAGAGCCAAACTCGCTATGTTCTGCCTCGAGGTACGAGGGTGCCAGCCAATTACCTCATTCAGTTTATTGTCCAGTATTTTTACTTGTCCTTCATAAGTCTCCTCTCTCTGTGTCGCCTAGGAATCACAATCAGCGGCAGACAAGCAAGTGCATGTTAAAAAAATGTTATTGATTAAAACTAAAAGTCCACGACACTGTCAAATCTTATACATAATGTTACAGGGCAGTCAAAAAATTGAAACTTCAGAACAAAATAAATAATTACAGTAAAAAAAAAAAAAAAGTATCTTGTTTCAAGTTTCTGAGTGCCCATTATTTTTAAAACATAAATTTATATTAGGTTTGGTTTCTGTTATTCAAATAGACTAGTCTATTTATCACTCATTCAAGTAGTGAGTCTCTCTAAAATAAAAACATCAAAGGTCATCTCTGGAGTTAAGGGTGAGCTGAGGGAGGGAACAACTGAAAACCAGGCCGTTAGGACAACATCAACACGTCTCTGTTCTTCACAGACCTCCTTCAGACGAGTGGTGAGGGTCTTAATTTGGTTCTTGTACTCCTCCTCACGTTGGTTGGCCTATTTGCATATTATCAATTATATATCGAATTGCAACAGATTCTTAAGTCTAGTCCTAATATAAGATTATAAATATATAACTATACATCAGTTAAATTACAGTAGAATCACAGCATAAAACGATTCTGATATGGACAGGACTTGAACCCGTAGAATTATTTGTAAGAGAATATCTCATTTATAGATTTGTGATATAAAAGAAATATGCAAAGATTTTATTACCTTCTCCTCTGATACTTCCAGAGACTTCAGGTTGTTACCGACAACGCGGAGCTCCTCCTCAAGCTCTACAATTTTGCTGTAAAAAAAGTAAAAAATTTGTAAACAATATCAAAAAGACTAAAGCTAAATTCACACTCAACGAGAATTCCAATTTCAATATGAAAGTAAGAGAATTGATAATGATTGAAAACTTATTTGTTTCATTTAAAAAGAATTAAAAAAATATATCTATGAATTCAGATACTATATATGCTAACATCAAATCTGCAGTTTTAAAAAGTATTACGAAAATTTTTGTAAAAAAATTAAGTGGCAATCTTGCAATTAGCTTATTCTCAAACCTGTCAGAGTGTTCAGCACGCTCCTCTGCTCTCTCCAAGTCTTGCTCCATCATGACAAGTTTTCGCGCCACCTAAGTTTCATCAGCCACAAAACACAACAACAAAAATCAAACTCCGTGCATTAATTGACTAACTAAAAACTACTAATATTAATAATAAATGAAAAAATGCAATTTTGTCCACTAGCTTATGTCAATTGTATTTAAAGCTTGCAAGTGCAAATTGAGGGATCAGTAGACCATATTGCAAAATTTTCCTCATACTTATGGACTATTGTTATAAAAAATACAACAAATAACAATATAAAGAAAATAAAATTAGCACTCAGTGAAGACCAAACAAATGTCGACTAGACATTGTATACATTTTTTATGATTGCAGACCAAGTTCAGAATGGACCCGGCGAGTGATTTATTTTCCTCGATCGCTCACTCTGATACCAAATTTTTTAGGAGCAAAAGTCAAACTAATCAGCCAATTGACTTATATGGAATAGCTCTCTGGAGGCATTCACTGAATACTAAATGTTAACCAATACATAAAGCAAAAAGTTAAATAATAATATATAACGTTTGACAAAAAATGAACAACCATGCTACAACTAAAGCGACTGCAACTGGGTATCTGCACCTGTGATCTAAAAATGCTAAAATACAAAAATACTATTGACATTCATGACACAATGCAGAAGTCTTCACAATCCCGAGTGGCATTGGGAAGACCCTCCATCATGTTATGAAACTATTTAAACAAGCCCTGCAACTCGGAATGCGTCAAGCAAACACGGAAAACGTTTCCAACAAATGAACATACGATTCTCCGGAATCGGCACGCTCCTCAGCACGCTCCAAGTCAGCCTCAACCATGGCCAGCTTACGGGCAACCTGATCATCGGACACAATGAGCATTAGCCGTCAGTCAACAACAGAGCACTTTCAAACTGTTCAGCACTACTTTTTTATATTTTTAAAATTATTATCTACATATGTTTTTCACAGCCCAGGTTTAATTTTATCGTTATTTTTTAAAATTAATAATGGACTAATAATCAATTTATTTTTCAAAGTATTTTTGATTCAACAGTTCTCAATAATTATAAGTAACAATTTTACTAAGAAATTTGAAGATAACACAAGCTAAAGTCAATATTCTTAAAGATTTAATCAGAATGATGAATAATAAAATGGATTGGTTACTCTATCGTTAAACATCTTATCAATTTTTTTTAATCATTTTGTAGAATTCAGACAACAAAGAGCACACAAATACAAAAAAAGGAGCCACAGCAAAATTTATGATTTTAGGAATTTAATTAAAATTGTAAGTATAGTATATTTATCTGTTAGAAGGAATGATTATTCTGAATAGGCAATTGATTTAAGAAAAACTTTTACATGCAGAATATTTAATTTTGTGAAACTAAATATTTATGGTTAGCATCAATTTAAAGAGAAAAAAATTGTATAATAAATATTATTATTTAGACAGGTTTAGATAGATGAGTGTTAAATATTATAACAGGGGAGGATGGCAGCCGGACAACACTGAAATCACACAGCAGAGGCACTGAAACAGGAAAGACCTCATCATATTTCTTATCGGCCTCCTCAGCCATGAAGCGGGCCTCCTTCAGCTGGTTCTCAAGGGCGTCCATGCGCTCCTCATCAGCCAGGGACCTGTTCTCCAGGATCTTGCGGGCACTGACCAACAAAATATCCAACTTCAGTTAACGGAACGCACCCGATACCTAAGACGTTGGAATCAAAGTCACACTGATACAGTGTTGAATCAATATGGAAAAACTATTATTTATATAAATTTAAACATACTGTTGAGTGTACTATTTTTTTTCCATTTATCTTCAACTCAATTTCAGTCACTTTTAATGCCTAGTCTTTATAATTTCCTAGGAATAAAGATATCATAAAAATCAGCAGCTCTGCATCTAGAAATGTTGTTATTGTACCGGACATGCCTTATGTACTAAACTTAATAAATAGATAATCAGAAGACTATACAATATATTGTAACAATATTTGTGCAATCTTCTATAAATACTTTGCCGTCATACTGGTATCATTTCAACAGTCTGAAGACAGAGTAATATCTTGTACAAAAATTATGATTTTCCAGCAGACTAAGTATTTTCATAGAAAATGATTACAGTATTTGTAAAATTGATTTATGAACATAAAATAGATTATTTGTTATATTTTTTTATCAGATTCTAAATTCACTATCACAAATTAAATGTTTTATCAACAGCAAATACATAGATAGCGCAAAAAATTAACTGGCTAATGCATACGAAGGTGTGCTGACAAATCATAATACCGTGCATACGCAAATGTTTTGTGATTAACTTTTCAGATATTGCTTATCCAACCAACAGTGATACAAAATTACTGGAAACCATAGTTATAGAATCAGATTGAAAAATGATTGCGTACGCCCGGTTTCAGTGGTGAAAAATTAGGTAAGTCAGGTTAGATGTTCACCTCCTCGTATTTCTTATCGGATTCTTCAGCGATGAGCTTGGCTTGGGACAGCTGGGCCTCGAGAATAGCCACCCGGTCATCCTCCATGTTGGTTCTGTTCTCCAGTGCCTTCCGTATTCTGAACACGGTTTTAGTAAGCCACACGACACACGCACAGTGGTGTTAGAGTTAATGGAGGTGGGTGGTGGACGGTCAAACATGGATGACATGTAAAAAATACATTTCAATTTAGAATAATCAGAGTAGTTCAGCAACGGTCTTTTTAAATTAAAATTCAAGACCATTTCAAACTATCCTGGCAGGACGGAAGCTTATAGAATGCATAACTCTTTTATTGCTGTTCCTTTGAACTACTTAATAACAATCGCAAAGAGTATGTTTGAAGATTTTCAATTGAATTGGAAACGAATAAAATAAATCACCTATTTTGTTAAATAAAAACCTAACACATTAGTGAATTTTCAACCTCATGAAAACTATTTTAAAAAATTCATATTCTATAGCTGCAGATGAAATTTTAAGATTATTTTTAGGTAATATTTGCAGTGTTTACTAATTAATCGTATAACCCATTTCCATAACAAAACTATGTGACATAAATCATCTTATCACCTCAATATACAGACAAATGTGCAAATGGTAACAGCTAAATCAAATTTACACATTAATCAGTTAATTATAACAACCTTTACAAGGACAGATCGTTACGTTTAAATCCCATCGATACAATATCCTTCAGTCTTAAAACTAAGTATAAACAATAATATAAAAGCAACAATAAATATATCAATATTTACTTAAAACTGTTACTTTGTTAAAAAAAAAACATAATGGTCAACACCATTCTGTATATTCACTAAATCCATTGAGATTAACAAAAAAAAAAATTATATCACCACAAAGATATGCATTGCTTGCAATTGAATGACTCGATTATAAAGTGTAAGTACTTAAATTTAATTCATTGCAATGGACTTAATAGAATTTCTAGTACATTTAATAGTATAAGCACCTACTAATCTAAGATTAACAGTTTACAATATTAGTCTTCATTTTGATAATCCAACTACTGCCCAATTGATTATAATAAAACTTGCAAGTACCGGGTGAGGTACATTAACTAAAAAATATACTTTTTATATATTATGCTTTGTGTATTATGGTAAACAAAAGTATTTAAAATCAAATGTTAAATCAATATCAGCTATGGAGAAATTATTTATAAAAATACGTTGATGTGAAAAATATAAAAATTATACTTAACAAAAAAATTAAAGAAACTTTACAAGGAAGAGTACACGACAGTTCAGCTAGTAATAAAAACAAGTATAAATATCTTTGGTACCCATACAATATTACTGACAATAAGGACAGCTTAACTGTGGTGTGTCTCCCCAGTGGTTCGCAATAGCTGATGTTCCAGGCTTCAAGTGCACTGACCAGTTTAATTAAATTATACTATTGCAATAACAGAAGTAACTGTCAACAATAATTATTATTATCACGACTTGTGTCAAAGCGCATAGGACATGATCTTTGCACCTGTGCGCTTGTAGCCCGGGCTAGAAGGTTGGATTGTCAGGCGATGAAGTTATGGAGTAACATGAAGTTGGGGGGGTGCGGGGCGGAGCCCTCACCGTTCAGACTCGTCGGCAGCCTGGGAGGCCTCGGCGAGCTTGGCGGTGGCGGTGGAGAGACGCTCCTCAGAGCGCTCCAGGTCTTCTTCCAACAGCTGGATACGACGGTTGAGGGCGGCCACCTCTGACTCAGCCTGGAAAGAGAGAAAGTAACAGTCAGAAACTTGTGATTTTTTTAACAAAATGATATTATGAAGTTAGGATACGATTAAAACATTAAAAAATTGTTACATCGATACGCTAAGCCTGTTCCTATAATTCAATACCACTTCCATATCAAAGTATTCAAGTTTAAATGCTAGTGAAAAGAGCATTGAGAGATAAAATAAGTGATAGGTAAGTTATTTATTCAGTGTCCTTAGAATAGTGCTGACAGGAAGTATTACTAGCACAATACTAATGAAATGAGGCAACTTTTTTCACAACAGATATTTGTAGACTGCAAAAAGAATTTGTCATTTCAGAGCTGTATGGGCTCATTTGTACACTACACATTGCTAATTATTCATGGAGACGGGTGACTTGGCAGTTTTTCAATTCAACCTAAGCAGAGTCGAGTACTCGTGCATTATTAAGATCGGAGACACCATGGCAAAGCCTCTCAAAGCAACCGACATTGCTCCCCTCCCCTCTCGGTGGTTTCGAATGAATTAAAGAGGACCACGAAAGAATTGAGGAAAAGATAATGATAAAAAAACTGTTCGTACTAGTTTCATCTATTGTGTACCATAATTCTATTGAATCATAATGATTGAGTAATTTATTTTACAAATAAATACTATTTATACTAATAAATATTACCCTAATACGTGTATAATATGATGTCCTTGATATCAATAAATATTTATAAGCTTCAATATTCTTATTTACAACATATTATCTTACAAAAATGAGGGTAGGAATGTAGATAAAATAATGCAAATCTGTCACCGCATCATTCTGTTAATTTCCTAAATTACTTGAATAACTTTTAATTTAAAAGCAGCCCGGGAAGCATTCAACAAGTAATGTATATTACTTGCATTACGTAATAACTTGTCAACAAACGTGCTATTTTTATATTAAAAAATTCTTGGTGCATTCAAGAAGCGTCGAGTTATCTTCAGTATTTGTCTCGTTACGTATGCAGAAATATCGACAAAAAAAAAAGATATTCCTTCATTTTGAATCCAAAAGTCAAATATTATTTTATTTCACAGTTCCCAAACGAATCACACCCATGTCAACTCTATTAAAAACTTTGAATGATTTTAACAATGATTTATATAGTGTACTTTTGGTTTGGTATCGTTTCATAGCATTGCGATTATGCTGGGTTCCTCAGGGAGAGACTCCGGCTCCATTATTGCCTGGCATTTGTATGCACGGCGGCTCGGGTGGCGAGTGGCGAGTGGCTGGTGGCTGGTGGCTGGTGGCTGGTGGCTGGTGGCTGGTGGCTGGTGGCTGGTGGCTGGTGGCTGGTGGCGAGTGGCGACTCCCGGGCGCGGCTCCGGCCCGGCGACCTTGCGGCCCGGCGTCGCTCATTGCGGCGAGTGCAGTGTGTGCCATTTGTATTTATTGGCCTAGACGAGCCCGCAAGGATGACCCGCTCCGCGCGTCCCGACCGAAAAGGAGGTCGCTTTTGGAAAACTCATTCCTAAATTTTAGTTCAATCAACGTTTCAAATTCATTCAGCGTTTTATGTTTATATCCAGTAAGCACGAGTAACGTTTTGCCCGTCATACAGCTTTACGAATGTGGCATTGAGGTGCCGATATCGAGCATTCTACTGAATTGTGTGAAAATATAAGCTAACGATAATCGATTTAAATTTTGGTTTACGATATGAATACAAACTGGAGACAGCGTTTGTACAACTCATATCGTGCATACAATTTTTCCACTTCTGCTGCTGAGGCGCGCATAACCGTTGAACTAATAAGATTAAGAAAAAAAGACGTGAAACAAACTGTGATCACTGGAGGTTTGTCTACTATTTATTCGCAATACATTCCCATATGCGTTGAAGTGCGCCGCTTCCGAGCACGTTTATGAATATGGTGACTTATTGTAGCAATGTGCAAAACCATCTCTACCTGCCGTAATTTGCTGTCAAAAATGAAACGGCGGAGCATTGAGGTTCTCTTCTCGAGTCATAGCGCAAAAAATGCACATCTGCAGAAAAACACGACGACAGTCTGGGTCATTACTATCTTCGAACTCGAGAAGACTCATCGAGAAACCGGACGCGTCTCAGAAATCTTCGATTTTTGCAAACTACATCCTCGATTAAAAAATATATATTTTAACATAATCAACAACGGTCACCGTTCGCGAGTGGCCGTATCCATTCATTTCCGTTCGCCGAGTTAATTAATTGAATCCATCGATCGATAGATAGATACGGACGGCCATATCGGATGGACGGGTATCCTTTCGCTTTCCAACGGCCCTAATTAGTATGCAAATGCGGATCGCCATTTTGACATAACGATTGCAGAGCTAATGGCGAACGAGCGCTCAGTCGATATCGAAAGTGTCGAGACAATCGAAGGACCGCCACAATGAAATAACTCCCATACGGTACGCACAATAATAACTATAAATATTGTAACCGGAATATTAAATCGGCCACCGCCCGCGCCGGCAACAATACATAATGCAGTAATGGATACATTTAAATGTCATATGAATAACAATAAAGTCCTCAAGGGGGGGGCATCCGATCGTACGATCTGGGTATACAAAAGCCCGGCTCGACGGGAGCCGAGGGGAGCGAGCGATTGGAAGCGCTGCCGGCCGTGCCCGAATTATCCACTGCGGCTGCGGCAATCGACCACAGAGAACCTGCATCGAGGCGACACCGTTCCTTCAGAAATGGCAATCAAAGTAGGACCAGAGGAAATCGGGGTTAATTGACGACATAGCCATATTTTATAAGCTTTTACAATGTACAAATGCGGGATCAGGTGTCGTTAAGCCGGACTGCATATATTTTGCTCGAGGGAGTGATCGAACAATACGGTCAGATTGCGATACAAAAAAACATAAATCGTTCCACAGAGGATCTGAATACGGGAGCCCCAAGTTCTAGAGACATGTCCACGCTAACACGCGGGGCAGGGTGAATATTACTTTCTACGAGGCGAGCGGGCTGAGGCCGCCTCGGCCGGTGTTTTTTTCGGCAAATCGCGTAAATGAATTAGGAGCGCGCGAGGCCGGCCGCGAGGACCGCGCTCTCCGGGATTTGCCTGGGTGTGTACAGTAAACATTTCATCAATTGTAATCCGAGATAATTTTTATTGGGTGATGTCACCGGGGGGTACAAAGCGGCGGCGGAATCCGCAAAGACGCCGACGAGAGCCGAACTCCGCGCCCGGGAATCTCGCATCCACACTCGGCAATATCGCCGCGAATGCGCGCAGGCGGCGGAGAGTGCCCGACGGAAGCCGGCAGTTCCCGGCGTCTCGCGTTAGATATCTTAAGTGATTTACTTGCGAAGCGATTCCCCGCACTCGCCGAGCGGAATGTCGTTCTTTCGACAAGATATCGCCTATCAGCGGAGAGGCCCGATACGCCTGGAAGATTGCGCTATTTGCCGGTGCATCCGCCGGACTATCGAGTTACCGCGGGCGGTGTCGCCTGTCGCGGCCGGCCCCGAGGCGACCCGAGACGACGGCTGCGGCGATGGAGCGGAGGAACCGGCAGTTCTGAATCCAGGGAGAAGGACGAATGAGACGTTTCCATTATTTTACAGAATTTCCTTTTTCACTACTCCGATTTGACAAGATCTGCCATCATACTGATCGATGATGACTGCTGTCGCAACGGAAGCAGATTCTCTCTTATTATTTTGGATAAGTAGCCCCAATTGAGCATATAGCTGAACAATAAAAATTCTCAAACAAAAAAAAAAAACAACCAGGGATAATATTTTTTCTATACTGTTATCTGCCATTCTAATAGTGCCGCTAGTGGGCCGGAGCGCGAGGAAGAGGTGTCAGGTGCGGTCGGGCGAGACTGCCGCCCCGCCCGAGGGCGGCGGCCGGAAGCGAGCGGGGAGCGCGGGCCGGACGAGCGATCGGACTACCCGCCGACTGAGCACTGAGAATATTTTGATTGTACAAAAATGAAGGCGGCACACTTGAATGGAGAAAACTGCGATAGTTTGGGAAACGAGGGCGCCAACTGGCCCCCGCGTCTCGGTCACCCCGAAGTCGGGCGCGCGCTATCGGCCGAGTGTGCTCTCGGTGAATCACCCCGGTTCGTGGGGAGCAGCCTGACGGGCAAAAAATACGATAATATATCGACACGGGCAGAGTGCTCCGCGGTGCGGCACCCGCGACCGGCCGAGCCTACTCGGGGATCGCATAGTCGGGAATAAATTAACGGTCATCGATTTCGTATTCGGGAGCGAGCCTCTCCTCGGCCGGAGCCGCTGCCCCGAATAGCCGCGGCACAATCGATCGTTCGATTTCATCAATCGTCCAAATGAATGGAGCTCGAGGCTACCGGCGAAGCTGTGCCGCGGTTCAATGGAATTCCCGGCACGGGAGATCCTAGGAATACGCGGCGGCACCTGCGGGGAGCAGTTCCTCTCGACGAGTTCGGAAGAAATGCTCCCCGCCGCTGAGAAAAGTGTTCGCTACGGGTGCAATGCGTACTGCACACTATTCAAATCGAAGATCGCGTGAATTGGGAATTTGTACGGCACAAGCGACTCGATAGGCTGAGAACGTGTTCTGCGCCAATCGACGGAGGAGGGCACCGGAATGTGGACGCAACGCAGGGATGAATTGCCCTACAATAAGAGAGTTTTCCTAGAAAAACTAGGACTCATCTTGCTATTTGCACGTTACTATTCCAACCAGTTGCCGCTTTCTCGAAACTGAGCTACGAATCGAGCAACTTCACTCTTTGTTTGTTTTTGCGGTTCAATTTGATCCGTTAATGTTTCGACCGAAATGTAGTCTCGCGCGTATATATTTGCGGGGGGGCGCCTCCGCCTCGCCGGTCCGCTTCCGAGTGGCCAAAAGGCTACACTATTCAAATAAATAAAATACGGGCCGGAGAGCGCCGCTCGGCCGCGGAGACTCCAGCCGGGCGGCGTGGCGCGGCCCGATTAGAATTCCCGAGAACCGGCTCCGGTGATTCATTACGGAGACACACGAGTGTGACGCGCAACGGTGTATTCTCCGAGCGAGCGCGATCGCCGGCGAGAGGCTCGGAAAAAACCAACACTCGAGACAAATCGAAAAGCACGCGAAGGCGTCCGCGCCCTCGCGGGGGGTGCGCTTTTGGCGGTAGTAACATCATCGACTGGGCGCGCACATACTGACGAACGATAGTCCGAGCGAATGGCAAACTGTCGAATGCTCTTGTTATAGTGAGTGTCACCCGTGATGTTTTTAAATATGTTTGAAACGATACTCAGAAATAGTGCATTCCGTATACGAGTGCGGCCGCAACTCTACTACACTTTTACGATACAGATCACAACTTGAAAACAATAATACAAATAATATCAGCGGCTTTGCAACATGAGATATGCAACCCCCGTAGCATTCGTCCGGATAACCTGTTGTCGAAATTGACACGATCGGACGGATGACGCGCGCTTCCTCCGACGACGACGACGAATGACAAAAAAAATTAACGATCCGCCGGGAGCCGTGATGGTGCCGAAATCGTAAAACCTAATTGAAAAGCTGCCCGCCGATCGCAGGCGGAGCGCCCGAGGTCGAGGCCCGCGCCCGGCGGATTCCTTCTCGAGCACCCCTGGCGACCCGGAAGACCCGGTCTTCCGTCCTGAACGGAAGATTGATTCAAATTGGATAGCGATGCAAATCGCATCGCCCAAATCCCCCGGAACTATATTTAATTTAATAAAAATTAAATGGCCCTTGACGCTCTCGATTGCTTATTTGTTTTCAGCTGTGCGATCGTTCTGTCGGTGGGGCGTACAAATACCGAACAACTCACTCGAGGTTCACGATTGCTCCCTCCCAGATCGAACGATGGCCGTGTATTTTGTATGGTCATAAAGATAATCCAAGTTTCTGATATTTCGATAGTATCGACAAGTGCTCGCTTTTTTAGCAGATCTTGGCGATCGGGGCTTCTCTCGCGGATCGACAACACTTCCCGGGACTCGCGGCGAGCAGTGCGGACGAGCACTCGGGGTACTCGTTTCGAGAGCGGGTCTCTCCTCGCGGCTGCGAATCGGATACCCCGACTTTAAGTAAATTAATAATATTTCGAGTCGACCGAGAAACCCACCGTTGCATTGGACGAACACCTCGAAAGGGGTCTATTTGATATCGCATTGTGTGCCGAAATGGAGCCGCTCGGGGCAGAATTATTTAAACAATAAAAAAAATCCGTTCGACTAGCCTCCCGCGCTCCGATGAAAGAATACCGGTTCCGTAGTCTCGTGTCAACGGTACCCGTATGGGACTGCGATTATGTCACGCGAGGTATTTCTATTGAAAACTTTTTAAACAGACAGTACGTATCTGCCGGACTACAGACCGAACCAAATACAGGCAGGTACCTCTCGACTGGCTCCGACTCGCGGGGCTAGAGCGACACTGACGATGCAGAACATCATCGATTGCCGATTCGATGGAAATTCACAAAAACAACACCCTTCAATGGGTGATACGAGTAATTAATATAATTCGTCGTAACCTACAAAATCTAATTTCGGTGTTTATAAATTATCCAACAGTATCCTTATGAAAAATAAAACTGTACATTCAAAGTAAAATATTTACACATTAATCCGTTACTTATGATCTATCAAAATCGTCCCGTCGAAAAATCCACGCCTCACTAGCATTCAAACATGCACAATCTATTCATTCCAGTGGTACCTGACTTCGATCAATATTTTCGCTCGAGAGCGTACGGCAAGGCAGTTCAATAACAATCTGATATTAAAAAAATCAATAAAATTTTGCGGGCGAATGCCGCTGCGATTAGTGGAGAAGATTCACGGGAAAAACCAAAAAAACATTCGATGTGTATTTTCAGAGCTATTGAGTCATAACATTTATTACATGTGCATCGGTTTTTTTTTTTCACGTAGCTTATCGTTATCAGAGAAACGGGTCAAGAGCGTAAATCTCGACAATCGAGCCGGACGGTCGCGACATTTGAAGTGAAAAAGGAATCAAGTCATACTGATTGGGGCACGAACTCGGGTTGGATGCAAACGGTAACAGAGGAACCAATAATTGGCTCTCACTGGACGCGCGCCAGCAGTATTAGTATTCATTATTATATATGTTACTGCCATTATTAAAAAAAAAAAAAACAGACAAGGGCAGAACAACTAGTTTAGATCGTGAAAATGTGCTGGGTTCGTGTCATAAATACGTTTCGATTCCCAAACAGACACTAGCACGGGCCAATGTAATATCTTCCAAAATCTCATTGAGTATATATTCACACTTGTTTTTTCCATCGTTAACATTGTTAGCGGCCATTATTGAAATAATGATATCAAAGTTAAGTTATACAGGTGGTATTGTAACGAGTGACGCGTTATTTGATACCCGAGCCTCCAACTGGGTCATCTCGCGTCGGTTCGGCGTCTCCCGGCAGGTGAAGTGCCGCTACTCAGCTCTCAGCTCTCAGCTCTCAGCTCTCAGCTCTCAGGTCTCAGCTCTCAGCTCTATGCTCTAAGCTCTAAGCTCTCAGCTTTCAGCATCCAGCGAGCGAGGCTCTCACTCCTCGGCGGGCCGATCGTGACATCAGCCATACGCGGCTGAACTGCGAGCAGTGAAAGTAGGCGGGCGGCACAGACGCCCGGTTGTCACGAATTGTTATGTTTTCGCGGAAAATGTGACTAAAAGTATAGAAATCTCTAGGCCTTCTATTTCTCCACGCTGAGAAAGATGGCATTATCATATTTTACATTATGCAGGTCTTATTTTTTCAAAATTACTCAACTTGATAACAATATCGAGATTATCATATTATGAATAATTGCAATTGACCATTTGCGGTTTGAAGCCCATCCTTGTCCCGCCCGTTATTGAATTTTTAATACAAAAAGTTTATCTTGAGTAATCTTACCAATATCGAGAATGGAATTAATAAATAATCGATCCTGATAAATCAATATTTCATTACAACTTGCGTACGCTATGAAGAAAATATAAATTAAATTTCTACAGAACGGACAGCAGTTACTCGCAGTTGATCATCGATCATTAAATAATAGATACAATGTGCGAGTATGAGACCAGATCGGTCAATTGACTGCTCAAAGGGGAGCTATAGCGGTTGAATTGGACCAACGAGAGAATGCGGTTGAACTTGAACGTTTTACGAGTGTTCCTGTCGGAAACGATCGTGTTATTGAGAATTATCAAAAATGTATCCTATTCATTGAAACGGCATTGGGTGTACTCATTACTCCACGAGTGGGGGGGGGGGGAGTGATATTCGACTTCAGGTAATCTGAACGACTATTCCTGCTGGACAAACTGGATCAGATTTTTGAAAGGGTAGTTCTGCTTAGTGAACGAAATGTTAAAGTCCCGGGAGGTCGGTGTCGGCAAGCGAGCTCACCGGCCGGTCATCAGGAGATAAGGTCCCGCGGCGGTCCACGCGCTGGAAGTGAAAGTGGAGGCAGCGGCGCGTCCTTGGCGGGCGCGCGGCCGAATTCCCCGGAGGTCGCGGGCAGGCGCCGGTCTGACCCTCCGGACCGACTTCTCGCTCACCGGTACTCGTTAGCCGCTGCAGTGCGACACCCGAGGCCCGCCCTGCCTCCTTCCATGCGAAAAGGACGAACGAGCCGGTGCCCCCCGGGTGAGCCGATTAGCCCGCGCGTTGGCCCTGACTATTGAAACAAACGAACTAAATCGTGGGGCGTTTTTTTTTTGTGATTTTGCAGCGGGCACGGCTGGGCAGCTGCAAAAACGTCTCACAAAAAGGAAGCCGCGACACCCCTGGGATGTCAGTACACTGCACTTTTCATAAATTTATGAGAATAAGACTATATATATATAAGTGCACATTCCATCGCTTCAAAAACATGTGCCAAATTATAAGTTCAGTAATTGCTCAGCGTCCAAAAACAGTAGACTTCGCAAATGACCGGAAACACACGAGGTGTGTGTATAGAGTTTTTTTTTTTTAGTTCAAAATGAAATTATCGCAATCGAGCGTTCGGCAGCAGGAGTAGCTCGGAAACGAGCCATTGTGTTTAGAGCGTCGCTGGGAACCAAATACGGTCGCGTCGGGCGGGCGCGCGAGTCCGGGCGCTCCAGAGTGCGGTGCCGCGGTTCGATTTCCAGTCGATCGACCCTGTTCGTCCGGCGGGCTCGGCCGGCGACGACTCGGTGTCGAGCGAGCGCATTTTGAATCGGAATACTCGACAAAAAGGCTGACAAAACAGTATCGAGTTTCGCTGCAGAATCCTGTCGCGAGCCGCCGACCTTGGGTTCTCGAGCGTGACGTCACCGCGAGGGGTCAGCCGCGGGGAGTGTGGCCGCGAGAGTTTCATTTTGCTACTGCGATTGACAATAGCGAGAGTTGGAAAAATTGGAGAATAAATTTCTCTCGCATCTGAACCGATCTGATAAAAAAAAATCAAAGAGTTAAAAAATAATTTTCAACAATCGCATCGGACGGGTGGCTCTGGGGGCGCGGCGCACTCCGCTGCTATTGGACTGGGATTGCTTCCTTGGCGGGCATGCGGGCGCAGACACGACCTCCCCGGCCAGCGCCGCCGAGCGCTTCCCGGCCATCCCGTTTTAGCGGTGACACACTCCGCTCGGTACTCCGCGAGAGTGGGCCATAAACTATCATTTGATTGGGTCGAACGTTGCGAGCCCGGGCGAGGACAAAAAATGCGACCGGACCGTTTTTTTTTTTTTTTTTTTTTTTTTTTCTTCAAAACTTTTGATTTCCGCTTGGGAAACCGTATTGCAGTCGGCGGTTCTCCTCGAGGCTGCGTTTTCAAAAGCCGCAGCGATGACTTTTCAAAAATGCAAGCGGACCCAAATTCGAATACTGATTTGCAATTGACACCCTTTTGTTGGACGTTCCGGGCACGAGAGCGGGTCGGGGGATCTGAATCTCCGAATCCGTTTCGGCGAGTGATTCGGTATTCCCGGCGCGCGCATCCTGCCGACGGCGAGGTCCTCGAGACGGAAACCTCAGATTTGGTTTTCCACCGCCGACCGAGATAGCCCCGCTCCCCGCCCCCTGCCCTCGCCCCCGCGCACCGCAACGGCTTTAGATTATTCCATTATTAACACTTGCAAAAAGGAAAAGATTTATGCCTTCGCGGATAAGAGACCGCAGTCGGTCCCGCAAAACAAATAAATGAAACGATAAGCGCGCGGACGAAGTCCCATTTGATAAATTAAAACAGTTTTTAATAGTACGCGATGTGTTTTTTATCCGTATATATTTAATATTAATCGCGTTAAATGATCAAAACGCAAAGATTAATAACGGTATATCTTATCGGGACACTTCTAACATGCGAAGGTTGTTTACTTGTAATTTATTATCTTCCCTATCGAAGCGGCAAAACTACACTCGAAACAAAATGAACAGGCCGCAAGACGGATTTAATTCGATTTAAAAAAATTTAAATTCAATAAAACCTGGAAATTAAGTAATATCTAAAAATAAATCTAGTGAAGTCTTTTTCAACTACAGGAGACCGTCGTATGGTATTAATATTTTATGGGCACTGTATATTTTAAGTAAACTTATTCGATTAACGTTGAAGCAGTAGAAAAGCTAGCAGATTCAGTCCAAGAATGTAAACCTGCTTTTCTCTCCGGTCTCCTTCTCTGGTGCGATGGAATATTCGAGCGTTTGCGACCAATGGGGGAAACGACACACCCTGTTCCGGCCCAAAGGACGCAATTAAAACAACTTTTGGACATAAAAAAAAAGTTAACCTCACCTAACCGAATAGCAGTTTCTGCTAACCGATCAGCAGTTTATGCTAACCGAATAGCAATTTATTTCAGAACGACCACAGTGTTGCTCCTTGTTTGGACCATGAAAATAACACTAGTCAGCCGGGATAATTAATTTGTCCACGATTGGACATATTTGTGGCAACTCATTCCCAATGACGACCTAAAAAGCTGTATTTATTCAATACACGAAAATTTTAATAGATGATTAAAATATACAAACATATTGAAAACATGAGTAAAATTACTTGGATACATGAGCTTTTTTTTCTTTTGTGTTTGCACACCGGTCTAGTCTAGAAATTATACCTTGCAATGAATACGGGTATTATTTCTCGTGTCTCGAGATTATAGGTAAGTAGGCACTACCTGAATCAATGTTACAGTAAAAATGTAGAAATTTTCTCATCACGAACTTAATTTCGGTACTGTCTATCTCTAAAAGTTAATCTGCTTTGATATTTAGAAAGAAAAAAAAAACATGAATACCCATCCAATTATTTTCTTGTGCAATATATTTCAATAATCGCATTCCAATACAATTAGTCGTGATTGTTGCTTTATAAAACATATGAACCGATTCATAGCCTACCTACTTACCATAACTCAAATATGAAAATAAAATAAGACATGCACGCTATCCATGAAGCTAAAATTTAATCAACTTTGATATGGTTTGTATTATGAATTGTATCCATAAACAGTAATAAGAGCACTGAATTGTGCTGGTAAAGTAAATGAAGTATTTAGATTATTTTAATGTATGCGTATATTATTGTGTATTACATCCATTTATTACGGGTTTACTGAGGGTTTCCGACATGAATATAATATTAGTACTTTTACATTGCAGCATTTTACCTACTCGGGAACACGAATCACGAACATGGCAGTGAACTGACACGTAACGGCCGGCGAGTGAAATACCTCGTTTGTTATTTTAGCCGATCTCTGTCTCGATATTTAATATTACCAGTGTCCCTAGGAAGAAGGTTGGCTTTGAGCACACGTCACCTATAGACGATAGTGAGATTTCAAATCGATACAAGAAAAGCAGGGGCAACGCACTGGTCGTGCGAGGCGACCATTTGTACGCCGAAAACCGGCGACCGACGTCCTGGCGATCGTCTCTTTCTACTTCTTTCACTTTGACAGATGCGACGAAGACACAAAAATACACGTATGTCTGAGCACGGCGCCGAGAATTGGGCGGACGTTAGTCATTCGCCGATTATTATTCTCGTATAAGCGTTTTACCGGTCCCGATCGAATGCGTACGGGCGCGGGGCGATCCCGCGAAACGAAAACGATCTGCCGATGCAGAGAGGACTCGTCAAAAATGGCACAATTCCTTACTTCCTCGCGCCGCATAATCTCCACTTGCAAACGTTTGTGGTATTCCTCGCACTCGTCCTTGTATTTTTCCATTTCCTCCTTGGTTTGACGCATTTTTTTCTTGAGCACGTCGAGTATGGTGCCTTGCTGGATGTTGGTCGTCATTTTTGTAAGTTATTTACTATCACAAACACTAAAAAATGAACTCGGCCGGAGACAGTACCCGCACGTCACTTACAAAAACCACCGACTGACGAGGATGGGCTAGGCTCGCTGGGTTGGCCCCGCCGGCAAAATGGCCGCCGCGCCGGAGTGGGACGGCGCGGGCGAACACAACATTTGCATGCCGTCACGCGTCGACGTAGCCGAGACAAAAAATACCTTATTGAAATACAAACTGATAAATGTTGTAAAAAAACCCTACGCGATTAAAAATAGATTTGAGGAATCAAACTTTAAATAATTATTAAAAAATTAAAATACACATATTTTTTTATAAAAAAATAAAACACAATTTTTAATAAAAATACGTTTGACTTTAATGGTAATAAAAAAAATAATTTAAAAATATGTTCAACGGTGCATGCATGACGGTATTTTGTACGTCGCTACAAGAGTGTGCCTGCCGACGGAGGGAATGGCAGCTCCACCTGTTAGCGAACAATGGCGGCAAAGCATAACTTCCGGTGGGATTCGAAATTCGAAAAGAAGCGCCAAAGCAACAATAAAAATGGGCTAGCCCGCAACGCACCGGTGGAGGCTCATTGTGCTCGGTGAAGAGCGGGCGATGAATCGACAATGGCACGCATGGTTACATTATCGATACGTAATCAAACAGTCATTCTACTATGGGAATTACACGGTAAACGCATGGGATCCGTTCATATTTGGAAATCAAATGAAATAAACAAAGCCTCCATGCGATGAATGCATTTTTAATTTAGCATTAAAAACGATCGATTTGATTGACTAGTATTTTAAAGCATCGCAAGAGTGTCGAGCTTTCCAAACTGAGTGATATATTTGAGAGCAGATGTTCGACGCTACGTCACCCGGTGCCGATTGTTTAACCCAGTTTCGCCGATGCATTGCTATGCAAGTCTCGCGTCGAGTCAAAGGCTCTCGGTCGAGTCACCGTGGCCGCGGTGACTGGATAAATGAAAAAAGCCATGGAAGCGTTGCGATGAATTAGGCTTTAAAAATGATTTCACTCGAGCATATGGCGGGAAGCCATATATGCCGAGAGAACGGCGGACCGCGAGGGGTCGCAGGCGAGGACGCTGCGCCGGAGACCAGCCGGCCGTCTGGCCACCGACAGCTCGCCATCGGTGATTCATCTCTGCCACTGCACCGAGTGTACTTCGTTCAGAATCAATAGTCAGAACTCCGCTAGCCTGTTTTTATAGCGAGAAAAACATATGCTCCGTCTTCTGCACGTGTGACGATAGAAACTTCACACTTGGATAATTTAAAATATGTTTCAATGCGTTCAATAATTCCCATTTAAACGAGTCTAACCATTTGCAGATACACCGGTTAGGTGCAGGCCGTTTGTATTATATTTATAATATAGTGAGTCACAAATAAAGTAATAACATCTGGACGCGAACGCCGCCTCCTCCTGTGTGCCGACGCCATTACTTCGCTATTTGCCAGCAGTGCGTCGCCATTGGAATATCAATTAGGGATTAACAACGATTTCCTTGAGACTTGAGACGTGTGAAATAAACAAAGGACACGCGCGTACCGAGTTTAGCCTTTGCCACATTAAGCAAGCACCAGTGCAACAAAACTAACAACCACAGTGGAACCCTCGACACAGACCCCCAAGTAGCATGCAAATGAGAAAACCCTGCAGTCTATCTAATTTGGCATTGCATTTGAGTCCGATTTCTAAAAATTACTTTACTCCGTAGCATTTGCACATTGTGTGTGCATTTGCTTGTGTAAAGTCATATTGGACATTTTTATTTTTAGGACTGTCCGTCAGAATAACCTGCCCTGATTTGATTCGTAAACTGTGTCAAATGTCACTCCCTATCAGTGCCCCGGGCAGCGGGGCCCAAGAATGTTAAAAGCCATCCATTCTTTGATGATTCTGACTATCGTCAATCGATATCTGTGCTGCGGAGTAACGGAGGATACCCGGAATGCATATGGGCACGCCCACGCGGGGACGAACTATTGACAATTGCGTGATTTATTTTGTCTCGTCGAATGATCCAAACACGCTTCCAGTCCACCACCGAAAGATGGCGATGAGACGCAGAAATGAAAATTGAAAATTAAATTAGCGTCTTGGAGTAAATAGATAACACTATCGGGGATATGGCGTCATGTGATTGGCATTATATAAACTCAGTTTACCCTCTTGTTCTGTTTTGTCTCTTAAATATTTATTCTTTTAATTCTTACGTATTTATTTAACTTATTTTTTAACTCATGTAAAAAAATAGAGAAATCCACCTAAGCCACATATCGTATTGTTAACATAGCCCTAACTAACAACTATTGGATTTTTATACGTTCTATTATCATTGGCCAATTGTTTTCAGGATGGTGACGAAGTCGAGTCTAAATCGAATATTGTAACTATTAAAATTGAAAAACCATATTTTTTGTGGATTCATGCTTTTTACTTGTACGAGTTTGTCATATCGTTGTATAAAATTATGAATCAAAATTATCTAGAAAACTAAGCGCGCTGTTTAAATATTAATAAATAAACAATACTTTAAAATGCATATAATGATTCAGCATACAATAATGTGCATAAGATGCCGCAAACGCCATGCCAACATTTGGGCGGTTTTATATTAATTATGCCTAAATGTCAACTGTATCTAATATCCATTGTATCAATAAATCATTATTTTTGTTGTAACGCTAAACATATCATACGCTGTCTTCGGACCGGCAACGATTAAAGGTAAACAATAAAATGTACATTAGCACTACAATCATTAATCATTAATTACACTGTCGCTGAATGATTAATTTCATCCGGGGTTCCTGCTCGCATGCTTGCGACATCGTTAGATTTATTTATAAATCGACTGGCACACAACCTTCGGGGGTACCCGAGACCATTTCACATTCAAATTCAACAGCCATAAAAGGAGAAACCGAAATATTAATTTAAAATTGACAAATTGGCAACACTGACCTACGCTCGGCACAAGGATGCTGTGCAGTAGAGATTTGGAAATAAATATATACGGTTAGGTCACATGCAGTGATGTCCAGCATCTACAGAGCATGACAGTATGAGATGAGAATATCTGTTGCTTTGCTGAAATATATCATTGTAATTTTTTTTTTTATATTGTATCCGTACTTACGTACGGATGTGTGGTGGAAATATGTTTTTTAGGAGTCGGTGCATGACGCCGGTTGGCCGGTGGACGTCGAGCCTTATAAGGGCCGATCCTAGCGGTAGGCGCACAGATGTCAGCGGTTTAGAGGTTGCCTCGTTACTTTCCACCGCCGGGCCGGGGTCGAAGCAGAAGCTTTTTTGTGCAATTGCTCAATCCGACCTGGATGGAGACGACTCCGCAGCCCGCCGAAGAGCTGGACACCAGACCGTGAGGTCGCTGGAGTGGTCGAAGAAGAAAATAAAAAGACAGAAATCATGTATAGAATCATCCAGCTGATTGTCCAAGGAAAAAGGGTGTGGAAGGAGGAGTATTTGCGCCAGTGGCTAGAGGTCGAATATGTTCGGTGAAACGGTCACCAACCTCCTATGAAGAAAGGCATCAGAAGAAGAAGTAAAAAATATTGACTATCTCCCTAGTATATAGAATTTTAATCCACTTATGGTCGACTCCTTGCACCGAGTCATTTCGTTGCTGAAAAAATCTAGAATAAAACCGTTTTTTTTTAAATGTATATCTAATACGTTCATAATCACAAATAACAGACATTAGACAACCTCCCGCACGGATTATTCGTTTCAATAAAAAGGTAATTTTAAAAACATAATTACGAAATTTTACAAGCTATTTAATTAGCTTTTAATTATAGTCACTAAAATAATCATCATGTAAGCGGGCGCATAATATGGTGTGTGTTGTTTTGGATAATGCTATTATAAATACATATATTTATAAATATAGTTCAAAGATTCATCGCTTTTCATCTAGAAACAGGATATAGGCAGTGTAGAAACCGTAAAAGAAAAAAAAAATATTATATTGCACACAAAACTCACATTCGTTGATATGGATTTTTTAATGTAAATACAAATTATAAATGATTAAAATTTTACAAAGCAACCGGGCGAGGGCAGTCACTGTTAAGGGAGAAATTACTTGCAGGTAAAATAATAAAATACCAACATTTAACCGTGAATAGCAATGGAGATTTACTTCACAAGTAGCGGATCAATCACCGTTCTGCGTAATTGCTAACATCTGTCGTTCTTGCTTATCGTCGTTACGTGGACGTTACAAATGTATAATCAGACAAGTTACCTGCTAAAAGTGACTGTTGATTGAATACACTGCAGACTTGTAAAAAATACCGAATCACATTTATGGACACCTGTCGATACTATTGATTGACGAAACGGTTGCCAAGCTACGCTAAAAGCAACCGAAAACATGCCCCGGCATAATTTATGCAGTCACATAAAAATATTTTTGCTAAGCCAGAACTCGCATATTTAATTTTGGCATAAAATTGATAAAGCCGCACAAGCGTTCGTGCCGTTATAGGATTTCAATTAAAGTACGCTTCTACAAATATTGTAATCATTTTCATGATATGCTAAAGTAAAAGATAAATTAATATGCGCTCATGTGCTAACGTTTGAGTTAACGACTGCTACTTATGGAGTACAATTTTAACACGATGTTATTTTCAACAATTTGTAGCTGAAATAACAAGCCAAACTTCGGCATTGCGGTAAAACACGAAGGTTCTATTTATAGTAATTTTCTATAGTACTAGCACCGATTATTTTTATGTAAAAGTAATCATTTTAAGCATTGAGCCGAGCTTCAACTAAATGGTATACATTTGAACATTTTTTTTGTTGTTGCCATTGAATCACACAGTGTCAACTGAAATATAAATTTACTAATAAAACTAAATAATCAACCTGCACATTTATAGTATAACCGATATGTAGAAAGTATCAGCTACACTAACAGACAAATTCATAAAAATACAATTTACCTCTGAACTAGGAAGAGTGGCGAGGGAAAAAGTAAATTAATATAAGCATTGGAAGTACAAACAATGGCTGTATCCAATTCCGACACGACAGAGTTCATATTTTTTTATTAACAAGGCAACATTTAATAATCTGGCAGCGGTCGTCAACTGTGAAGCGGCGAGCGCTAGAAACGAGAAAATGCCCCGAGGGCGCTCAACCGCGAAGAAAATATATTTAACGATGACTATCAAAGCATAACTGCATGTATTATTGTAATTTAATAAAAAAAACACGCCAAATAGAAAGCGGCCTGTCACAATTTAACACTCGCTTTATTCTACAGAATCAGTCGCTAGAGCGGATATCGGTAAACTACGTTTAAGGTGTTTCGATTGCGTCATGACCAATTTAATGAATTATATAATTTTAAACCGGGAGAGCTGCAAAATCAATCAATAAAAATCGAACTGTGGTGTCATAAACCGACAGTATACTTAAACCCGTTTTAACGGATGACCGCATAGAGCGGTCGAGCAAATATCCTCGGCATAAACATGCGCGTAAATTTTAACAATAAAATAATACGTTACGGATATATCGAATCGAGAGATAAGGTGTATCTCGTATTATTTACGAAAAATATGTATAGTAACAATTTTTTTTTATATCGTAACGCTTATCGCGGGTGTCATTTCATTAAAAATTAACAACAATAAGGGGAACTCAAACAGCTAGACCGATCGGTTAGTTTACAAAATCTCAATCGTATCCGTAAAATTTGAGCTAAACTGCGAATATTCTGCCCCGATCGGTCAGTCCTCGCAACGGCTGACTTATCACACGAGGGGGTTTATCGCTACAGTAGTCGCAACGGACGAGTCAATAAGATTATCGATCGGGCGACTGGATAAAAAAGTTAAGGGTTGCGGGTCGGTATCGAAAACTGAGGGCACATTTTTTTTTTAAATAAGCAACTGACCACTCGGGAAGTGCGGGAATACCCTTGAGGGCGGAAATTTTACGGCCAACGGTAGCATTGCGGGGAAACGGTCGAGACGCATTTTCCTTCCCGCGACGACGGATCGGGGTTTCGATCGCTCGAGCGGCACTCGTCGCCGACGGAGGGGCGCCCCTGCCCGGCGAGGCGGGAAGGAATGCGCCGCGCTTCGGGAGAAGTTATACAAAAACCGCGAGCACCGCGCTGCTGTGCAGGCCGGGCGCTTCAATAGGACGCTTCAGATTCAGCAGCGCGGCGTCGGAGAGCGAGCGCGGGGCGTCGGGCGATATTCTAAATATAATCGGGCGGAGCTCCGCCCCCGAACGGAGCGCGGCGAGGCCCGAGCGTCCCCCACTCCCACTCCCTGTTTACATTCTGAGGGATTCGCGCAGGTATGCAGTTTCTGCGCCGGCGGGGGGGGCGGGGACGGGGCGGCTAGCGCCATTCGCAGTGCGAAACGTCAAAGCCACGTGGCCGGCAACAGGCGGCGGTCGCGTGGCGCGCGTGGCTCGCGTGGCCCGCGCGGGCGCCGCGACGCCGCGGAGTCTCTCTGGTGACGCGCGGGCTCCGAATAGGACCCGAGTGCGCAGTCTGAGGTAACTCCTCGGCAAACGGACGGAGCCGCCCGGCCGGGACGTCATCGCTCGCCTCCGGCCGGAGGACGGGCGCCCCGCACTCGAATTCAAAAATGCGAAAGACCCGCGACAGTCGTCCCGATGACGCGCGACGGACGTCAGATTTCCACCGGGGGGCCGATCCGATGAGAATCCGGCGAGAATCCGGCGAGACGAGGGAGGACGGGGTCGGTCTATTTACCCTTTTGAGTGCGGTGTTCTTGATGTTCTGGAGCTCGTTCTTGATCAGCGCGAATCGGATCATGGTGTCCGAGCTGAAGATCGAGCTGCCGAACGCCAGGCCGGGGTAGTCGGGGCAGCGGTGCCCCCGGCGGGCCTCCCTCTCGGCCGCCAGCTCGGCCCGCTCGCTGGGGCAGCGCAGGCGGGCCAGCTCCTCCGTCTCGGGGTCGGCCTCGCCGTCGCCCTCGCCGTCGCCGCTGGACGACCCCTCGGCGGCGCCCCGCGGCTCCCATCGGATGTCTCCCTCCTTCGGCTCCCTCGGGAGGGCCGCGCGATTCTTCTCGGGCCGTCGCGGCCTCCTCGCCGTCTTCCCGTCGGAGTCACTGTCGCACAAGTCGATAACGTCATCGTTCGCTTCCTCGACGGCGGTCCTCCCGCGCGGGTCGGGCTCGACTCTGACGGCGGCCGAGTCGTCGGTCGCGTCGCCGGCCGCGGGCGAAGAGTTCGATCGGTCGCGGTTCGAAACTAAACTGGATCCGCCGCCGACCGGGAGGGTCGCGGGTGTCCCGTCCCCGGAGTCACTCGCGCGGTCGGTCGCCGCCGGTCGGACTCCGTCGGATTGTTTTGAAGCACTCCGGACGACAGTCGAGGTCGCGCGGGCGGGCGGCGCGGGCGACGCGGGCCGCGCGGGGAGGACGGGGGCGGGCGCGGGGGCGGGGGTCCGGGAGCCCCGGTCCCGGGGGTGGTGCTGGTGGCCGCGCTTCTTGCCCGAGCCTGCGCCGAGCTTGCGGGCCGACATGTCGTGCGCTACCGTGGCCCCGTGCCCGCGGCCATCTTGCCCCGACTGGGGGGGCGCGGGGGGGGGCGGGGAGGGGGGCTCGGGCCTCGCCGCGCCTGCGCACCTCCCGCGCCGCGCCCGCCATCTGTCGGCCGCCGTTGCGAGCCGGCGGCGCGCGCGAGTCGTGATTTGAAATCTTCACTTGTTGCTTCTTGCCGAAGTACAGCAGGCCCGGGGCGGGAGTCCCGAACGAGGCGCTCCGACCGCCACTCCTGAGCATCCTGGCCGATTCGAGGCCGGCACCCGGCGATTATTCTTAAAAAAAATACTTAGAAAATTCGCGTTCCGCGCGAGCGACCGAGTCTCCGGCTCGGAAGCGACGTCTCGGAGGGTAAATTTTCGACTGCATGGAAAAATTGGCACTGTCGCGAATCTCGAAAAAAAACGGTTTTCCCCATTCACCCGTCGATATACTTAGTCGGTGATGGCGGAGGCCGGAGAGCGGAGAGCGGAGAGCCGAGAATAGCGGCGGGCGGGGCGACGCCGTATTTGGCCCCGGGAGCCTCGCCGCCGCGGAAATAGCCGCGGGAACACCCGAGAAGGTCCGGCGTCCGGCAGAATTAGCCGAGCGGGCTCTCGAGTCGCTCCCTCGCCTCCTCCGGAATGCCGGCCGACCCGATTTCTGGACCGATTTCGGTAATTTTGCGCAACCTTGAGCCAAAAAACTACAAGAGACTTCCTCCCCCCTTCCTTGTTCTAGATTACTTAGTATCTAAGTAAAAATGTATGCCCGCTCTGGTAAAACTTCCTCTCCCTGTTTGTGGAGTGTGCGGATCGAAGAAAAAATATGCGATATGCGAGGGATTAGATTTTTAAGTCACCCGTAAGTATCTATCGAAACCCCGAAGATCATGACGATAGGGAAATCTTCCCTGCGGTGTCCCGGTGGATTGGAATTGGGTTGTGACTTACGTTCTGCAGGGCCTTGTCCTTCTCCTCCAGCTTGGCGTTGACCTGCATGAGACCCTCCTGGGTCTGGTCGAGGTCGTTCTCTATGGACTGGATCTTCTTCTGCAGACCGCGAGCCTCTTCCTCAGCCTGGAGTGAAAGCGAGTTGAATATGATTAATCGTCGGCATAATGCGAATAACATTCAATTTCATCACTGTGACGGTCAATTTTCAATAATTTTTTCATAGGTTTGAGGGAAATTAATGATCAAATACTACAAAACTGAAACATTTACATTTTGACTATTGCATGTATTGCGTTTTTTTTTATATTCATCGTTTTGTCGATTCGACTGTTCATTGCTTGTATTGAGTTAATTATTTTCTGCGACAGTAACACATATCAATGCCAGGCATTGTAGCAGCAGTACTTTTCAACTGTTGTGTCTCATTTTAGAAGTCAATCATAAGCAAATTCATTGTTTTTCCACTGTTTACCGTTACGCGTGATGCTCTGCAAGTATGCTCTGATATATGGCTGGGAATCGTAGTTATTTAGGTTAATTGAATTAATTCGTTAATCATGTATGAAATAATGAGTCAATAACCAAAGCTCTCGAGCAAAACAAATGCGATCTACTTAAAATTGAAATATTCATCTTCTCTCGCACGTCTGTGCCGCATCTCGAGATCATCCCGAGTCGGTCGGCGCTTGTTTACTTTCAATACGGAATGGCTGCAGCAAGCATCGTAAAACAAGATTTTGTGTAGAAAATATATATATATATATATATATATATATATATATATATATATATATATATATATTCTTCTTCAAGTGCCTCTCCTCAGAGGAGGTTGGCGACCATTTCATTGAACATGTATTCTGAGCCAGTGTTCATGGTTTTCTAAGAGGAAAATATGCACATTTTAATTTCTCAATTTTTTGTAACTTATCTATTGAAGATAAAATATATTGATAAATTGATTCTAATACGTATTTTTTACTGTAAAAATAGACAATTTACCAATGAAATAGCATTGTAAATAGAGTATAAGGTTGATTTATAAAGCTATGGTAATAATTATTTTTCCATCGTAATAAAGTATATGCAATATATGACACACGCTTTAACCCCTTGCAATATTTTGATAAGTTTTTGGAGCAGTTTTGCGCGAGCTTTTCTGTTTTTTTAATTTATTTTATTGTTAAATTAATGTTTGGTTTAGTTAGGGATGAGTGAGGTGAGTAAGACCAGCGGCGCACCTTCTCGGCCCTGAGGTTGGCGTCCTTGGCCTGCTGCTCGCACATGAGAGCGCGGTCCATGGCGTTGTCCTTCTCCAGCTTCATCGCTTGCATCTTCTTCTTGATCGCGTCCATTTTGGAAGTGGGTGGTTAGCTCTGCCTCCGGTATATAAAAAATCTGAAGAAAATACAAGAAGCAAAATGAAAATCCTCCCCAGTAGCAAAACACTCGGTGCAATTATAAAAGCCATCCCCGTCTACCCCAATTGATTTCATACTTTATATTGAATAGCGACTGTGTTTTTACAAATAGAGATATATAAATCTTTAACATTAAACTGAGAATCATATATATAAAAGGTCATATTTTATGTAACATTTTTATCCCAAAGAATAGAGAAATCACTTTTGAAAGATTTTTCTTATGTAAAAAAAACACGTGTCAAAGATTGCTTTTATTTAACGGTTTTACAGCCTTTACGCTTTGGTATATGTAAAACCATTAAAAAAACATCAGGCTTAGAATTTAACTTTAATCTGCTTGAGTAAATGTCGATACATAACACGGTACATATTTAATTCACATGTGAGGTTATTTTTTTAAATTGATTTTATTGTCTTATTTTTTCCAAAATATTCACCATTAGAGGTGTAAATACCAAATATACATCGATATTTGTGAATAAAATGCAAGTAGAAAACTTCAACATGTGAATTATTTATATACACCATCTGTTCAATTGCAAAATCAAAAACATTTTTTTACAAAAAAATATATATCAAACATAATATAATATATAATGAGCATTTTGCACTGTTTGGCATGAAAATCTTTTGTACTTTTTATTTTAGTTTTTTTTTTATGTTTTCACCGAATGTATGGTTATATTGTATGATATGAATATAAAACAAACTCTTTACTCAGGTGTGGTGGAATGTGTATAAATGAAAAATTCCTCAACAAATATGCAATAATAACACGCCTGAATATAATCAATATCTACAATTTGGCAATTTGAAAATAATACAAACAGAAAACTTATTTTTATATTAATCTATATAATTCTGTTAAGATTTTTAAGACCTTTTTATTTAAAAAATAACTAAAGTTTTAAGGAATTAAAATGACCGATTTTAAGAAATTAGACAAGTCTAAAAAATATGTGCACACTCCTTGTTGAAGACCTCTGAGTTAGATCATCTGATTCAAGGCATTCAAGATTCCACGAATTCATCTCATTAAACCGAATTAAACTCAACTCAGACAAGTACATCCTCAGCTGCATTATACATATGTTGGTTCTCAACATTTTCGCCCGGTGGAATAAATTAGAATAGATTTTGCAGTATTGACAGATTGTAAGGAAGTCGGGTATTTCACATGGCTCGATATGCCTCGGAGAAATGACGGATTTCCACATCGACACGCTTACTCTATCACGCGAGATACATGAATAATGGAAGACTAATTAGTAGGAAACATCACCTGTCCGCTGTAATGCCTCGAATAGTCGACGGGCAGCAGAACGAAGGAATATCTGGTACTGGTCTGTTTAATATGCCACATCTCCCTTCTCTCGTTTGTTTAATGCAGCTAAGTAAACTGTTTAATTGAAGCTATAGAACCATAGGTCACTAAACCCTAAAGTTATAAGTATGCTCAATACGACTACTATAAAACGATAATTTACATGGATCTTTTATACTCTAGTTAAGAATCTCTGTTTGCACTTGAAACAGCGACAAATGGAAGTCTGCTTACATTTAGTGTTAATACAAAAACGTATGAAGCTTTTGGAAACATTTAATATATTCAATGTGTGAATGATATATTGGCCTTGCATAAGACAATACTAGGTTCGTACTATTCTCCTACCAAAAACTGGCTTTAAATAAAAAATCAAAGTAAGTTCTTAATATTTTTATGCACTGCATACCCTTACAGTAATTGACTGCCACAAATATAATATATACCGACGTTAATATTCTCAAAAACATGCCTACCTGCTGTAGTCAGTTTTTATAAAGACTTACAATCTACATCGCTAATAATGCTTGACAAAGCCAAATAAATTGTTTTGAATATAAACGATCAAATTTTTTTCATCTATGGTATTTTACTTTACTTGATCCTATATTAATTGTTGAATGGCATTTTAATAATTCGCTGGAGATTTACCGAGTCTTGTGTCGTCTCAGTTCAGATACTCAAGACAGCTACTTGGCGAAGAATTGAGGCGGCAGAAGTGTGGCTGTATAGGAGAATTTTTTAAATAATTTGATTGCCAATAGTCAATTGATGCGTTATTTTTAGCAACGCTGAATAATGTATCCGAATCAAACCACATGTAATTTTTTTGTCGGAGATAAGTGCGTCTACCAGACCGGTGCCAAATATCTTTACGCCGCTCCGTGCGAATGAGGTTTAGGATTTCAGCAGTTGCATCATTAGTGCAGTCGAGATGCAGCGGAAGCCCGAGAAGCCCGAGAAGCCACTTCCGCCTGCGCTCAGCAGCCTGTGACGTCAGCCGAGTGCATCGCGTCTGAAGGCTCCGGTGCATTTCCATCGCTAATTAATCGCATTCCGTGCCTTTGGTCTTAATATAAGTCTATTAACAAAATTATTTTTACCGTTGAAAATATTCATGAAACGGAAAACCTATTCTCGAATAAATCTTCTTCACTTTATAAGATATACTCGAACCGTAACGATTCGCGGTTTCTCTGTATTTTTAAGTAAAAAAGCAAGATTTTAATTTTCAGAGGTAAGATTGTGCGTTCGTGTATATGCTGACGCTAATAAATTAATTACAGCGATTTTTTCAATCTAAAAAAAATAGAAGTTACACTGTCAATTGAATCAAACATAATATATGTTCACTCATATAATATATTTTATTTTATTAAAATATTTTAAAACTACTTGCGTATTGTATATTGTATTTCGTATTTAAATTTAAATCAATAGATGTCCTTTTAATGAAATCCACTCTCGTCAATTGAGATTATATCGAATGAGAAAGTTAATTAGGCAATTTTATTTATAAGTCACAGTGAAAAAATAACAATAGCAAAAATATTCATTCAATGGCAATAACTTACGTGGCTTACTAGACACTATCACTGATTCACTTCATAAACCATAATAAAAAATCGGACTCTCGACTTTCGTATAAATGCAACACTAAACACGGAAATTTCAATAGATTTTTTGCCAACTAAGAACACAGCTTGTACTTGTGCATACCTTCGCAGTCATGCGTTTTTTTATGCGAATTGTATTGTACAAAAATACGACTATGAATCATTAAATACAAACCGAGAAATAAATAGCTTTTCGCACAGTTGAACTATGCAATTATGCCAGAACAACTTTAACATTAACATGGCAAAATACACAATTAAAAAGTAATTTATGTTCTTGACCGCAAGTCAGATGATTGTGCATGGATGCCGATTAGGTCAGAAGATTGTTTATCGAGTCCGATGACCATAAAAGGACAAATTTCATCCGATCCACGAGGATATCTCATGTTTTTTTTTCTTTTAAGAAATCAAACGACTTGCGTGGGTTTTAGTCGAACACGACAACGGAATTTCAACACTAAACCACAAATATTTTTGCGGTTGCTAAATTTAGATTTAAAGCGAACACATCGATGCATTGCTTAGATGCAAAGGTTCAACATTTCAATTTTTTTTTTAAATTATCAAATGATATCAATGTGTCATATCTAAATGCGTGAAATACGACAAAAAATATCAACTCCAACATAAGTAACAAAATAGATCAATAGTTTGAAAATGAAGTCTTTATCTTTAAACTAACTTTCATTGACTTTATTTTATGTGAAAAAAAATATTAATTATTATAAATATTTTGAAAAAACTGCCTTATCAAAGTCGTTAACTAATACTTATATTATGAATTTAAGATTGATTGATATTATAGTCTGATTAATGGGTCTACAGCTCTTCTGGTCGGAAGCAGCAAAATCATAAAATATAAAATAAGACATGACACGAGTGAAAGATTACAAATATAGTTATATATGGTAGCTTTGTATTAGGTTCAAGATGATAATGTCCAATTAGGTTTTTAAAAACAGATACTCTCTATTCAAGGTTGTAAGGCCGAGTTATAATAACAAGGGTATTTTGTTTATCTTCAGTATGCAGAAGGTTGAATTATTTAAAATTATGCTTAGGTGAATGATCAAGAAGAATAGGACAAAAGTGCTATATTTATCTACAATATTCAGCAGTTGTGATAATTGAGAATTCAATATAGTTGATAGATATGTTATAATGCGTGGAACCCCGTCGGTAGAGTTTAATGGAGATTTTCCACAGTTATTTATAGTAATATAGACCTCTCGTGGGCCAGCAGGCGCGTCCGGCAAATTAGCATTGAGAATCAGTCAATGAACTAGAGAAGTTTTGCATAAATTAATTTGGACTCGTTTACATATAACACAGTAGAATGAACCATCGAAACAAAAAAACCGAAATCTCTGTATCTCTGATGGTCAACTGCATGGATGAGCTTCATTTAAATTAATTTACAATAATCATTGTCTTTAATGTTTTTTTTTCATAGTAATTTGAAATATATACAGACAGTATATTTTTTAAGATTAGGTAATAATCCAGTTTGAATTCATCAGACAAACTATTTCCATAATTTGATATCTAAAAAATTAAGCACCATATGTTACGCTATTACTCTACTATTGGGCAGCAGTTTATTTATTAAACCCTAAAAAAAACCACGAACAGACAAATGTGTTCAGGGAGATGGTCACCGACCTCATCAAGGAGAAGCACCTGAAGCAGGAGATATATAAAATATAAGTTACTGTTTTTTCAAAGAACATAAAGTTAAACTGACCCCTCAAAGACAGTGAAGCTTAACAAGCAAATCAAGATGTATTTTTTAACTGTAAAGTTCAAAGTTCGTGAGTGAATTATGACATACCCTGCAAGGTTCACATTATTGCCTTTGCGCAATAAAGATATGAAACCTTTGTCCGTGCTCCACGGTAACTTTAATTCGTTTATCAAGTACGAGAATTGCACAACGAGGGAGGGAGGCGAAGAATCCTGCGGTCATTTGTCTCGCAAAGAAAGTACTCGAGTGTGAATTTTTATAACCGGTCGTGGCATTTATGCAATACACGAAGAAAAAAGGCTCTCGGCTCTGCGCCCGCCAAGGTCGCGCCTCCGCGCCCGGGATCGACATTGGCAATTGATATCATTATTTAATTGACCGGATTAACTGAACAGTCAATTGATCTATTGTCGATTTGGTCAATGGTAGATTTTTGTGAAAAGCGAGACTTCCGAAGGCTATCGAAACTCGTAGGAGGAAAATTGAGCCACTCAATACCTCGAGACATTAAAAACTCAAAAGAATCCAGCTGCTTTTTTTATTACTCAAGTCGGCATTGTGTATATTTTGTATACGTTTTAATGGACAGCGTATTGTATCGTATACACACAACAGTACTGATGTTACAAATAAAATAAAAAACCAAAGAATTACGATTACTTTTACTCGCATCCAAGCTTATACATCAATCATTACAATTTTTTTGCTGACTATTCAAACTGTACTAAAAGATTATTATTTTTTTTTAATTTATTACTAATCCGAGTAATGCCACACTTGCCTTGGAACAATGATAACTTCCCATGTTTACAGAGCGAATCGAAGGTGTCAATCGGCGTGTTACTAATATTTTCTTCAACAAAGAGCAGTGTTCGTCGACTCCGCGACCGGCTGATAAGCGAGCCTCGTGCGAGTTATTCGGTTATTCGAAATGAGATCACTCGCATGCAGTGATTCACCTGAAAGGCATTCCAGCCTCTGACAAATGCATTTAGACCAACAAAACCATCGAGCAGGAGGCCGCCGAGCTCGCCGATGTGTGCTCTTGATAAGTCAACGCGGCACGCTTCGTGAAAACAGATAACAATTTAATTTTTGATCAAACAACTTTTGTAGGCACTCCGAAAAGTCGCAGTGTAAATTTAGCTTTCCATCATTTATCGCTGTTTACCTCCGACTAAATTATCTCCCAGGGACTCTCCGCGCTAGTTTTGCACAAGTGACGGTGTAATGCTCCGGCGGCATTGTAAAACAATGGTCTTACATCACGAGTTCTTCAAATGCTCGAAATCGCATTATCACAAGCGTGAGGTATCACACGACATTTTTGTGTGCTTTTGTACTATTTCTTGTTCCAATTCTGGCTTAGATAGACACCTTCGTCTCATAATACACAAACAAGATAATTAACAATCTTTTCTGAGAAACACTCCCTTCTTTTTGTAATTGTATCATATTGATGCACGCAATGGAAGTAAGTTAAAATATTTACTGTAAATTTTACATATAATTTTTCGTGTAAGGAATTCTGGATGACTGAAAAATTTACTTTGATTTCTTCAGTCATCATGATTGATTTAGTTATCTTTGAGAAAAAATAAATTATTATTAATAAGTTCAGCAGTCGATTCTGAACTCAGATCGTTTGTAATCAAAAGCGTGACATTAGTATAACGGCTTCCCGGAGAAAGTTCTGGACTTCCAATATATCCCGTGGACGTATGGTAATACCGAGTTTTACCGGTCATGAATCATCAATGCTTCGAAATAGTAAATACATCCTTACAAAAATGGATAAGCTATTTTAACATCTCGGCTTCTTTATTGACCGTATATCACGTTGAAAACATACTCATGTCGTGAACCTGACTACAGGTTTTAAAAATAAGTAGCCAAAGAGGAATTGAAATTGTTTCCAAATACTGCTCAATTTCTTCACATTGTTTTTTTTTTTTTGAAATCGACACCTGCGTACAAAGCCATATTAGAAAATCTGTTAAATAACAATGAAATACATTTGAGCAATTATCGTATGGTATTTTAAAACCAATCATTGATGAATTTATACAAAATAAACGCTAGGTTATAATAGCAAACCATATTTTAAAAAATAATCAATCCAAAATGTAAATATAGTACATAATAAATTAATTTTGAAAAACTAGGAATCAAAATTTAATGTTTCAAAGTGTAGTTAGAGGTGCAAAAATTTACATATATTTGTATCAATTAATGTACTAATAAATCTTCGACAGGTGAGCATATCTACCTATAAGGTAATTCATTTTATTGTGCTTGTGCATAGACGCAGATTAAATTTCTCCATTGATTACTGTTTTATTCAATATCTTCTCGCAAATCACGATCAAATGCCTCGTTAGCCTCTGCAAACACTGTTGCATCCTATAACTCGCGTGCATTAGAATAACTAATGAAACATCGAAGAGTTAATGTCCAAGTAACAGTTGAGAGCTGTCACACGCACAAGTTACGTGTTCCACTAACTAGACACGACCGACGGTGCTTCGTGGAAGTGGACGACTTGGCAACGTCAAATATAAACCACAGAAATCTCAATTACTCCGTTATTGTACAGTGCAAATGCATTCACAGTCAGAAGGGCCACAGTAGAAATATAAATGCAGTCTTCGAAGCCGAAAATCGAGGACGGCGTGTGATCGGAGTGCCCGAGAATCAAACGATCCCCAACAACAAAGAATACCGTACGGTTAATGCCCATAAGTCCTGTCTTGAATATCAATAACACAATGGACTGGAGATTCGGTACTTTTAGGTAAATCACGACAGGCGTTCAAGCCTACGCCCGAACTGGCGATGCAATTAAGATACCTTCTTTGTAAAAAATATACTGTTTTGTAGAGCAGTCTATAGTTTTTATTATCAATCTGCTCTCTCGGTTAGCTCTCTAACGCTTTGTCGTCCAAGACAACCGCCGACCGGCCAACAAATTGCATCGTGGGCTGGGCTGATGTATTTTTGGCAATTCTGTCCACAAAATTTGGACCCCAGTGCTTCAAGCATCACGAATTGTGAAAATCTTCATTCCAATCCGTCTATATCAAAGGTCTCCAAACTTTTATAGGGTTTACTGTATGAGTGGACAATTTAAAAGTAAAAAATATCTATGAGGTGTTAATTCTACTAACGAGATCCACTCTCGTAGACCCCCATTTATAATACATTTATTTGCTAACGTAGACTCCGTGCAAGTAAAAATCAACCCCTTAAGATTGATGTAGACCTCATTGGGAATTTATGGTCTATACTGATATCGAGGTTACGGTTGAAGTGCAGTATCCGTCAATAAAAATAACCCAACAAGATTTATATTCGAAGTCATGCCACGAATAAACTTATCGGAGAGTACAACCTTTGGATTTATTAATATAAGAATTTCATAATTATTCGTAAGACTTTGTATAATCATTGGATATTGCTAAATGGATGGAGCAGTTAAAATATATTTTTTTAATTTAAAACAAGCTTCGAAAAACTTCATCAATTATACGAAGTACTGTGCAATTGCAAAATTAGCATTAAAAATGTATACATTTTGAACTATATTTTTTAAATTTTAAGCCAAAAAAAAAAAATTATTGTAAATGTAAAAAAAAATGTTACATCAATAAATTATAATTATTGTGTGCGAAATACGCATCGTATTACAGAACCATTAAAAATAAATTAATGAGAGCACATGTGGTTTTAAAAGTATCCAAAAATAGCTTTTGTGAAAGAGTTATTTCCTTTCAACTAATTTTTATATATAACGATAACAAAAGAGAGAAATAAATTTAAAAAATACTTCACTGGGTCAATGTTGGATAATCACACAAAGCAACAAAAAAATGACCCATTCACAGTATCTATTCAATATAAGTATACAGAAAAGAAGTGCAATTTTTTATTAAAGCTGTACAATTACTTTTAAACGTAATAACTGCAGCATCAATTTTTTTGAATTTTTTTAAATGTGTATTACTGCATACACTATCGATCAATATAATCAGACAAAATGAAAAAGCAATCAACAGAAACTGGTCCAGGTGTCTGAGAGGAGATTGCCGGTTGATTGTGCGTCGATAACAGGTTGATTATGAATGCGTGTGGTGCACAATGTTGAGTGGATTGTGCATTTCAGAGTGCATGCGAAGGTAGGACGTGGTTTGAATGCGTTTTTTTAATCTCGCTTGCATTCTGACTCATCGGAGGTCAACATGTTTCCATCACGTATTCGTGTACCGACTTTAGTAAGAAATCCCTCATCGCATGTGTTTCACAGTTGTCACGGCACTGACGTCTTCAAGCATGTCCATATTTGCATTTCACAACTGTCGTCTTCGGCATTCTTTTGAGAAATCTATAAAGTTAGCAAATGTGCTATGAAAAATTCCGCTTTGTACGAAATATCATCGGGAATCATTAATTAAGTTTGATGTTTTTTTGCTGTGAGGTAATCTGGAAATTATTGCTTTTTTTGTTGCTGGCGGGAATTTCCTCAGTCGGCTTCTCCTGACTGGGGAATTTGCAAAAAAATATTGCTGTCGAATAACTTTAATACGTTTCCAATCTAACGTTAGGTTATAGATTTTAATCTCAGAGTTGTATTTGTAATTCATTGTTATTCAAATTATTTCATCGGTGTCGATTCAATGCAAATTTACAGCGAAAGCTTTAATATATTTTCATGTAAATCTCCTAATCGAGGAATGATAAACTATTATCATTAAAAATATTGATGTTAAAATTTCTATAGATTTTTTTTAAAGATATAAGAAATGTATAAATTAGTGTAAGATACCCCCAAAATTTTATAAAAATTATTCCACGTATAAAATGATCGATGCGTGAAAAAAATATGATAGCTTCGTATAGCTGATATGCTGATGCAAGTTGTTGACAGTCTGTTGTTTAGGTAGGCAGTTTAATTTTAAGCGTCATACAAAAAAACTACGAATAACAATAGGCAGTAAGCCAATTTTAAATCGTGAAACCTCGACAGAAATTGCAGCGATTAAAATATTCAGTTACTCGCTGTGTTTGCTATGCCGGGCAAGTGCTCGATGCGATGTCGGTTTTCGGATCGAAAGCGGAAGCTGACATCCAATATTCTCGCCTATCTGTCACTCGACTTGCGGCCCGTCAGCTCGGACGGTCGGTTCGGTTTAAAAGCGGATCGCGGATCTGCCTGAATTTGAATACCCGCGCCGGTAACACTACACGGACTGGCAGCTCTCCAAAAATTTTCATAACGATAAAAAGATGGAGTTTAAAAATACGCAACACCTCCACGTAATCTAAAATAGAGAGCACGTCTTCCGTCCGGTCTCGGAAGCGAGAAAAGGGCTAGGGGCGGTGGGTCAAATTGTCAATCGGGTTTATCAGTTTCAGCTATAAATAGTAAACAATGAAACAAAAATAGGAAGCAAAGCGAGCAACCGAAAGAGAGGGAAAACTCAGCCGGGGTTTGCTATTTAAAAATACCTCGTTACCTCCCAAATTACGATGTATTTTTACGAAACGACATTCGCTCAGGAGGCTAAAGGTAAAAGCAAGATTTTACGCTTGCATATTATAAAAATAGCTGTCTAATTAATTATTGCATCCGTCTGGATGACGATTTTAACAGATAATTGCGAGACGGGGATTCGCGGGTCTCCTGAAGCGCAATTTAATGCAAATGCGGATACGCATCGAAGTGTGCAGCACAGTTTTTTTTTTTTGTTTCTGCAAGTGCAGAGATAAGTCTCCGCGTCGCGTTCGGCGGTGCGTCCAAAAGATTTTCTCGCGAAAATAAACAGTGCAAAAAAACTCACCGACCTCCGACAGCCGGCCGGGCTATTCGAGGGGCAAAATATCACAATAGAGAATCACAGAGCGCAGAACTTCACTGAGACCGGGGCGGGAGGCTGAGACTACTTACGGAGCTGGGAGAGGTGCTACCGGTGCGCGGCTGAGTGCTCGACTGGCGGGCGGCCCGCGGTGTCGGCTTACGGCTGCCCCGCTAAGGGCATGCCCCCGCCCCCGCCGCCCCGCCCCGCCCCCGCCCCGCTCGACGCCCCGCCGCCCCGCCGCCCCGCCCCCGCCCCGCCCCGCCCCGCCCGACGCCCCGCCGCCCCCGGCGAGGAAAGCGGACGGCGCTTTCAGCCACCGGGAAAAACGCATTTCAACAAAAAAATACAATTGATAATGATTAAGTACATTTTTTCAAATATTGAAAATTGATTAAATAAACTCTCAGAAAAATATCGTCGTGATTTGTGTGGGATTTGAACCCGCATCCCCAAACTTACATAACCGGTGCATTATTCCAATGAAATTCGTTGGTATAATTGGTAATGCACCGGCCACGTAAGCTTGGGGATGTATGTTCAAATCCCACACAAATCCCGATAATATTTTTCTGAGAGTTTCTTTAATCAATTTTTAATATTTTAAAAAATGTACTTAATCATTATCGATCAATAAAACCTGTATAGGCAAAGTCGTACTTCCTGTGAGACGGTCTTCACAAAAATTAATAATATTAAAAAAATATACAAATTCAATCGTGCTTGCAAAATAAATAAACACATTTTTTGCACCTTCAAAATTTTTCGCGCTTTTTTCAGTAATAACTTTGGAGCATATTTTTTTTATATACAGTGATACCTTGCCTTACGCGAGATATACGTTCCGGAAAAAATCGCGTCAAGTGAAATTCGCGTATATCGGGGCAAACATACATATGAAAAGTACTTGGTGGAATTTCATTTTAATATTTTTGAGTAAAACATTATCAAACATTGTCACTCTGTTTGATAATGCCAACGTGAAAGGTTGGCGAAACCGGTCACAAACAAAAACGAACATGTGGAAAAATCACTCAAAACTACATAGTCAAAACTTAATACAAAAAAATACGAATCATTTGAATCAATCGCTTTGATTCTAAGAACACTTTGTGCAGTATTACATGTTATTTTTACTGAAAAATACATCTATTGTCTTTTGGGTAGCGTTTCTTTTCCGTTCTTGTAAAATACGTTCATAACACCCTACGCTGTTTTTAATTGTTAAGAGAAGTCAATGACTACATTATTTTCATACACATTCTTAAAAGTAAGAAGTTCGCGTAATGCGAGGCATTTTAACGCGAAATTTGAAATACGCGTTATAGTGAAACGGGTTCTTTAGTAATTGCTAGCACTCTGTCAAATGCGTCGCGCGTGTTGCATAAACCGCTGTCTAATTGACGATTTGTATTTTATTGGCAAGATTTAATGTCAATCGCATACGATATATTTAGACCTGCATCGTAGATAGCTAATTAAGGTAACAGCGCGTTATCATGCTACGTTCTTTTTCTTTTTGTCTTTTGCTTTTGTGGCGGGACAGGAAAAAATGTAATTTCTTTAACGCCTTCATTCTGGCTTGGTGGTTTATGCTATGTTATAATCATTAGTTATTAAAAAAAAAAAAAAAATTATATACGTATATTTATATATAAAAATATAATTTAATGAAAATTTTAGCAGCAGCCCTTGTTTTAAAACTGTAAAAGAAGGAGACGCCCCCCGCACACGGGCGCGGGTCTCGCACAGTGTCCGTACACGCGACACATGGGCGCCGTGTGCACACGCGCCCCTCCCGGCCGGGGTGTCTAAATTTAAAGTCCGCGCTTCGCGACGGGAGCCCCCCTGCCCCCCCTGGCCCCCTCTGGCCCCCTCTGGCCCCCTCTAGCCCCCCCTGGCCCCCTCTGGCCCCCTCTAGCCCCCCCTGGCCCTCTCGGCCAAGCTCGGCCGCGGCTCGCATTTAGCGTCCGTGGCTCTGTACGGCCATCGGCGGCTGGGCTCTCCTGTAAGCGATATAGTCTGTGCGCCCCGCCCGCACTCGTGTCCTGCGATCCCCGAAGCCGCCTACACCCGCAGACACGACTTCCAACTCGCCAATAGCGTCCTCCTTTGCGTTAGGGCTTAACTCCTCTTATCAAAAATCCATAGCAATCTTGTTGAGGGACAAGGCATTTGCTTGGTCGATGCAGTCATGCATCTGATGACGACCCGGTGTATAGGGTCGAAACTAGTTATGCAAATAATTCTAATAAACTCAAAGTGAAGACAAAAATACAAAGTTACTTTTTATCGTTGCATCTATAGCAATAGCTAAAGCAGCCTACACTCTACACTTTGAAAAACAGCCAACAGAGTTAGTTAAAATTTTAAGATTCTGCATTTTCTTACCTCCCCGCTCTACCCGTTCTGTACCCTGAGCGTGTGTAAAGGATCGGTAATACTCGAACTCCTGCTATTGATTCTATTCCTTGCTGCAGAAGGAGTATGAGATCTAAACGCCAGAGATTTATAAGAAAAGCATATACGAGTAGTCTGTGCGCCCCGCCCGCACTCGTGTCCTGCGATCCCCGAAGCCGCCTACACCCACAGACACGACTTGCAACTCACTAATAAAACACCCAAGACAAAGGATCGCAAATCATAGCTTAACTCCTCTTATCAACGATCTATAGCAATAGATAAAGCAGCCTACACTCTACACTTTGAAAAACAACCAATAAAAAACGTTGAATTAATTAAAATTTCAAGATTCTGTATTTTATGTACCCTGAGCGTGTATAAAGGATCGGTAATACTCAGACTCCTGCTATTGTTTATATACCTTGCTGCAGGAGGAGTATCAGATCTAAACGCCAGAGCTTTATAAGAAAAGTTATCAGCAATCTTCGTTCCAGATTAGAAGAGTGCCAGCAGCGCGTAACGGTCACCATTTGGATAACATCATCTTTTCGAAATAATTTTCCATTTTGTATTCTTATAATCAACAGTAAAAAAAAAATACTTGATTACTAGTAGTTTTTTGTTTTACTGAACTAACAAATACCCGATGCTCTGTTTGGACACACTGTATAATAATGCTATTGGACAGCAGCAATATAAAACTGCGATGTAGAAGGACCAGGGGACCCATTACACTATTTTCCCCGTAGAAAACCATGAATACTAATTCATATACTTAGTGAGATGGGCGCCAATCATCTCTGAGGAGAGGCACCCGATGAAGAAGAGGTATTTTTTTTCGCTTATAACAATAGTTTTAAGGGCTATGCTTACAATACGGTAAGCGGCTGTCCGCTGATCCTGGAACAGGTTATGAGGCTTACGAGGTGTGGCTTAGGTGGTAGCGTACATGGATTTCTCTATTTTCGTTATTGACTGAGTAAGTTTTTGCGGCAAAACTGTAATGTTAATTACAGCTCGGTTGTCGGTTGTGTTGCAACGTGAGTAGGCTGCTTAAGATTTTCCGGGCTCTTGGGATGTCTTGCGGGCAAATTTCATTTATTATTTTAATACGGGGCCATCTTCATAAAAACAAAGATAAAATGAAAACTTTATCCATCAATTTGTTATTATTTGTGTAAATAAGCACATAAAATTCTTTAGGTGAATATTATAAGCTTAATTGTTATAACCTTAGTAATTTAAATACACTAACGTAATATCCAGTTTCCATGAAAATAAAGCTTTTTATTTATAAATAAAAATTTCCAAGGAGGCGGACCGTTAAAATCAAGATAATATGATATCTTTTCCTTCTCTCTATACCGTCTCATGGTCCAGTGGTTAGCACGCTCGCCAGCCGCGGGGTTCCGGGCTAGAATCGAGGGGGATAAGTTTATTAAAAGTTTACGTCATCAAATTCTCGTCGAACTCAAATCGTGTGCCGATGTCTTTATAGGGTGAAAGAGCTCTCGCTGTTTCACTGATAAATATCAGTATTCTCGCTGACTATTTATTTTTTTTATAAACGGAGTCTACAAATTAAATTACTCTTTAAATTATTGAATGTATGAAAGTGCCATTTAAATCAAATACTTGTTGAATGCATTAATATAGCGACAACCCTGCGTTACTATAATAGTTACTAATAAACATATCTTGTTACATTCTGCGAAAGTAGATGCCTGTGCAAGAAATTTAATTAAATTGATCATGTTTGCAAACTCACTGGCTATAATTATTATTTTATTGATATTTGATTCCAATGAAGTCCAGCAGTGCATGTCATACATAAATAAACATAGAAAATTATAGTAAATATACAGAGAAAATGAGAAAGCAAAAAATAATTCTGCACGGTGCAAATAAATTATAATATTTTTGTTTATATAAGGATATCGCGGCATTTGTTATTTTAGCAAGTAACTTATGTTAGTTGTATTAATACGATTAATTGTTTTTAAAAACATATAAAAATATTTTCATTATACATTTATTCATACATTCCCACACATTTTATTGTGTGCGTGGCTCAATCAGTTTAATTATCAATCCACTACGCATGTCACGAATCTCAAGTATAAAATGTCTAAATCTAAATTGTCATTAATTTATTTATTATTTCGCCCAAGGATCGGATGTAAATGAGGATGTTATTATTTTTTATTTGATTGGCTGAAATTTTGCGTTCAAAATAGGCAAATGTTCCGTATATTGTTAAAGTCATAGTCTAGTTGCCAGCTTACGTTGCTGGCAGCTCATATGCTCGAACTTGCTGAAGCAAAGGTGCCTTAACTTTTAATTCCGTGCACCTCTTCTACATACAGATATTTAAAATATCACTGGCTAGATTATTGGCTTGATATATTAATATCCTCCCCGCTCTCTCTATTCTGTTACATGTGCATGGCTGCCGTGTAACTTGGAATGATTGTGGAGGAATGTGCTCTACCTGATGAAGTACCTTGTCAAGGTGGGGGGCTCCTGCTATTGATTCTGTAGCTTGCTACAGAAGGAATATCAGATCTAAGCGCCAGAGCTTTATAAGGAAAAGATAATATAATAATGCTATTGGGCAGCAGCAATACGCAGACTTTTCCTTCAAATATATAACTGCGGTGTAGAAGGACCCGAGAGCCATATTACTTATGAAAACCACGTGAAAACTATAATTAAGTGTATCTGATATTTTTGGGTTAACACAAGTAAGGTGATATTTTTTTATATTATTAAGTAAAGTGTAAACTACAAGTTTAGGAGGTGGGAGGTTAAGAGTTGCATCGATGCTTGTTTCGACCTTTTATTTTAGTAACTTGGGGCGCGCCTCACAGTTTGAGCACCCGAGCGCTTGAGCATAATAATTCACACGAGACCTACATTCATTACGGCATCACTTACAAAGTTATCGTGATCTCGGTTATCCCGAATAGGAACGGTGCGAGCGGACGGACCATCTGTTGTCAAGTCCGCGATCGAACGGCCGCGCCGTGCCTTGACCTAGAGGCCGCGAGCTGCAGAACCCCGGGCTCTCCTATGAGCTGCCGGGCCCCGAGGAGTCTCCAATACCCCGGCTTCCTCGCCAGGATCCCGTGACGTCACAGCCGCGCGGTGCCTTGACCTGCAGCAACCCGAGCTCTTGTCTCCCATGAGCTGCCGAGCTCCAGCAGCCCCTCCGGTTTCTTCGACGGGAGCCCGTGACGTCATAGCCGCGCGGTGCCTTAACCTGGAGGTCACGTGCTGCAGCAACCCGAGCTCTCGTCTCCCATGAGCTGCCGAGCTCCAGCAGCCCCTGAGGAGTCTCCAACGCCCCCGGTTTCCTCGCCGGAACCCCGTGACGTCAAGGCCGCGCGGTGCCTTGACATCGAGGCCATGTGCTGCAGAACCCCTGGTTCTCGTCTTCCATGAGCTACCGAGCTCCAGCGACCCCTGAGGAGTCTCCAACGCCCCGGTTTCCTCGCCGAGACCCCGTGATGTCACAGCCGCGCGGTGCCTTAACCTGGAGGGCAAGTGCTGCAGCAGCCCGAGCTCTCATCTCCCATGAGTTCCCGGGCTCCAGCGGCCCCGGTTTCCTCGCCGGAACCCCGTGACGTCACAGCCGGACCATGTGGTGCAGAACCCCTGGCTCTCGTCTCTCATGAGCTGCCGAGCTCCAGCGGCCCCTGAGGAGTCTCCTCCAGCCGTCACAGCCGGACCGCCGTCGATGCAACGTCCGAAAATAATCCGACCCAACGCTGCACTTATAGCCTCCTTTTTAAAACATTATTGGGCTTTCTGGATCTACGATTTATTACTGTATTGTTGAGAGTCGTTCGCAATTTACTGATTTTTTTAAATATTTTAAATTATAAGAAGCATTTTGTGACTCATTGAATAAACAGCATAAACGCAGACCTTCGTGTGATTCAGCTATATAATTACAACGCCACTTTATTTATTTAACATTATAACACGTTTGAATCTCCTGTTATCAAAACCCATCGATACTTAGAAGTTTCTCTCTGGATCGAAGTTATGAATAGTATAATGGTTGTTTGATTTCATACAAATTCATAAGTCTTTGGTTCAATGAATATGTCTTCGGTTCGGAGAATATACATTATAAGTAATACAGATACAGCCGATACGAAAAACAGTTCAAAATTAAAAATATTATTGACACCTGCTTCATGAACTATAAGCAATTTACAAGAAATGATATTGATGATAAATGTATTTGTATTTTTAATTTTTATGATTTTTTCCTCTCCATCTTCTATTCTGGTGCGTCCGTGAAAGCGAATACCGCAACGATAATTATAAAGTATGTTTCTTGAAACAATAATAAAATACAAAAATCATTCAGCATAATGTAACACGAGAAGGTAAATCTTCACTCTCTAGACTTGTAACTACAACAATTACTTGAAATGTGAAAATCGGATTAGAAAGGTACGTATAAAATCTACAAGAGATATTATTGGATAAAAGAGCGTTAATTATGCACAATTTATTGTGTTAATCAAATAAAATATGATTTATTTTTAATTAAAAAAAGTACTTCAAATATATCATTGAAACGAATGTATCTAGCACTGTTGGCATGTATATAAAAAAAAATTACTTGCACCTTTATATATTTTTTTAAAATCACACGCATTGGATAAATCTTCAAATCATTGATTTGACTTATTTTAATAAATCGCATGATAATCATTGCTTAGTCTTTCATGATTTGGGAATTATTTGCAAAGAAAAAGACAATAAACACTCCAAGGCTCCAAAGATGTGAACCCTCTAAAAAAAGGTTCAAATAAAGTTAAACAGCTTTCTTTCATAAACATGATGATTTTCAATGACAACACCCAAAAACATCAACTTCTTTGACCAATGGTATAATTATTTTTTAAAACTTGCATTAATGTATATTTATATAACAATAAAAATCATTGGTACTAATTTGATGATAAGGTAATATTAGCATGCTCTCATTTGATTAGCCTGATTATCGCGGGTGAATTTTTTTGACCTATCATCAGACAACAGCATTATCATAGTCACGGCGTCATTTTGTATAATTTTTTTTGCATGAGAAAGCGTTTGAGGTACTTTGAGGACGTGTGTCTACTGGCAGTCTAAATGTTACATACGATGAGGTTATTATGTAAAATCCAAGGCATTACCGCACTGGGTAAAACAATGTTCAATTTGTAAGTTCACACGCGAGCTTCTGTTGCGAGGAAATCGTTTTGACATGCTAAGTGATGCAAAAAATATTATTGATTAACACAAATGGATCATCGTAATCGAAGAAAGATGTAACTTCTTTACACACACATTTTTGCGACATTCTAAAATCACAAATACTTTCATTTTCTACACGCCCAGATGATCTCTATAATCTATAACTAGATAAGAAAGTGTGACATTTGAAGGCCTGCATTGTAGATGTATTTTTCTTGAAGTGTTTTCTTCCCTTTGAACCTAGAGACACTTTATATATTTTACTAAATTTACTTTATATATTTTACTAGCAAGTGTGCTAGCCACTGAGCCACGAGGCAGTTTTCAAAATAACTCATTTGCGATAATTATATATAAGGTCCGTGATCAAAAGAAATATGTGCAAAGTGCATACAGTGTATAGCAAAAGTAGACGTTTACGTGGTTTTTTTTTAGGGCAGGACATACCTCAAAATAATTTACAGGTTTTTCTTTTCTTGGGTGTCGAGCCGCGTCAAATTTTGAGCACATTTTTAAAGTTTCGAACCTCAAATAAACTAATGCCATTAAACGAGAAATAGTTAATATTCACATCGAAATTATTAGTATGTTGTATCATGTTATTTACTTGTTAGTTAACTTGGAGTTGTGATCGATGTTGAAAATAGTTATTTTTTCGGATTACTTATACTTGAAAAAGTAGTTAATTATGAATTATTTAAGTTGATTACTTTAAGTAAGCAATATGTGTAAATATGAATCAGATGAGAATCCAATAGCACTGTATTGGGATTCACCTGCCAGAATGGGGATCAAACCGGGAGCTTGTCGATCATGAGTGTTAAAGCCTCATAAATTACGCATTATGAAACTCGTGCTACACATTTAACAACTTGTCAAATGTTTGATTATGTTGGTGTCAGTAATTTATGAGCTAAGCCTTTCATTTTCCAAAATAACACACGTCTTCAGAATCTCTCTACGAGGTTTTTATAAAGTACCTTTTATAAGATTTTATTAATTTTGAGTTCCCTGAAAAAAACAAAAGGTTTGTTTTTAAAATTAGTATGTTTTTACAACTGTTAAAGTATAAGTATTACACTGTACATTAAAAAAAATAATGTGGCTTTTAAAGTTGGAGGCCATGCGCCGTGTCAGGTCTCTCGCAGAGGAATCCACGACCACCTGTCGTCAGTCAATGTCACAGTCAAATTATAAATAATCAAGCATAAATAAACTGCTTATGTGACTGGCTGAACGTTTAAAAATATTTATACTTCATATTTAATAATTAACTTGCTTAATAAGTCGATCCATGCTGATATCTATCCTGTCATTTTATAGTGTTATTATTTCACTTGCCGCATTTTTATTGATGCTTTCTGAAGTGTTTGAAATATTTATATTTCATATTGCTATTCGCCTGAAGGATAACTGACAATTACCCCGACATAAATTAACATTTTATAATGTCAGTAATTAAGTTATCCGCATTATAATTTCACCGCAAGTATTTCTTAAAATGATCTGCATTGCGATACTTCTAAGACCCGAGTGTTTCCCGATTTATATCTTCCGTATACTTTCTGTTTCGATCTTTCTACTTGCGACACCGTGTATTGTTTTCACGTCGTGTCTTTTATTACCGCACAATATAAGTAAATTTCTGAAATGTTAAAAGGTTATCTAGCAGCCAGTACACAGATTCTATTCTTATGTGCCAACCCTTTAATTTATATAAATTACCGCATTACATGTACTACAGGAAGACGAGATTTTCAATATTGTTTTATTTATTTGCTTACACTGAAAAACTGTTTGCACATTTCTTGTTTATAAAATATGTTTCTAGGTCGAAAAAAAATTTTTTTTTTGTTGACAGGTAGATATTTCCCGGCTATCGTAGACTGTCGCCGAATTCAGGTCGCCCATAGTGCCTCTGTAACTGAGCGAGAATTTGAACTGTTACATGCAAGTGAAACTATTGTGAGGCTTCGAGTCGCTAACAAATTTTACACAGTACATTTAATAAGTGAGAATTTAGTAAATATTAAATTGTTGTCATTGGTACTTCTTGTTTGGGGTCAAGTCGTCGAGTGGACCGCAAGGTCACCTATGATTACCTTAAAACTGGTCTATCTTAGACTGGGGCTCCTCCAGGGTCCTTCAGCTCTGCAGCCTTTGGATTGTTATCTACCTGGACTTGGAGCCAGCTCCTGCGCCGTCACCTGTTATCTTCATCAGAAAATGCATCTCCTGGACCATTTATTTTTTGCAAATGCCCAGGAGATACCGAAAAACTACATCGAATAGACGTCTCCATCTTTCATCCTTCAATAGGTTCAGCTACTGGATTATTTATATCGGTTTCTCATTATTTTTCAAGCATAAATAGAAAGGGCGGCTCCATCTACACTCGCTTTCAATAAGCCCCGGCGATGTTTAGCCGTGAAAGCTATTCCGATGGTGTAATTTGAGAAAAATGGACAAACTTGGAGAGGTTCCAACGCCCGACATGCGCCACGAATCTGCGACTATTAAAAACGCTTCCGCCGACAATATTCAGGAATGCTGGAAAACTAAAATATTCCAGATTCAATACAAGATAAAAAAAATATATTTGATCGCGATTGAGTAATCGGTGGTTACTTTTAACCATTGCTGTAGCTTCTATCCGAGGAGATCTTTTTTCTCAAGCGATTAAAGCATCTGTTACAGTCTGGAGGTTCTATTATCCAAAAGTTTTTCGCTCGACTCAATTGTTGCGAGACTAATTATTTTAATTGATGCCAATTAAACATACATACCTTTCTTGGAGCCTCTTCGCACGTATCGATTAAATATTAAGAAAATTAATATGAATAATATTAGCATTTGTTTCCGACCTCATAAATCACATTTTTACAAACCGTGCTTTCTAGTGGCAAAAAATAAAGTGCACAGCTATTTAACTCAAACTCGAAGCAAACTGGTCTTTAGTTAAACCCATATAATATCATAAAGCCGAAGGCCTTGGCAAATCTATTACACGTAACATTTATTCCATATATAGATAGCTACCGCGCTGCAAGCTGCTACAGCAAAATTATTTAATAATAATAAATTACACACCTCCCCATATCATTAATCTCGCCAAAAAAATAACAGCTGTAATTTAAAACGCAGCGAGAAAATTAGGAAAGAAACGGGAAAATTCCGCTGACGGATCATCGGGAAACGGTTTAGTTCATCGCATTTGTTCGTTCTCACTTTATAAACAAACCGTGAGACTGCGGAGCCAGAACGCTGTAACTCCAGTGTTTTGTCGGCCGTTTTGCTTGGAGAGTCGTCCAGTTGCTTTTTTTCGTTTTAAAGCCCCCTACACACGCAGCGATACGACTTGCAATTAGCCTTCTTCATCAAGTGTCTCTCCTCAGAGATATGGTTTTCTAAGGGGAAAATAGTGAAAGTAGTTCATATTGGAAAGAAAAGTCTGCGTATTTCTACTGCTCAATAGCATTATTATAAATCCTTTCCTTACTTTTATTTACTCTAGCTTTTAGATCTGATACTGATCTCCTTCTGCAGCAAGGTACATAAACGATAGCAGGAGCCTCCCCACCTCGACAAGGTACACTATTCCAAGTCAACTACTCCATTACCGATCCTTTACACACGCTCAGAGTACAGAATGGCAGTCGTGGACACAGGGAGGACAATTAGCCAATAGCGTCACGCAGCGACACAACTTGCGACCGATGTGATATTAGCCATAGCGTCTCTTTATTTGTGATGTTTTTTTTATGGTTTTGCCAAAAGCCCTTTAAACACGTTGCGACACAACTTTCGACGCAATTAACTAATAGCGTCTTATGATTGGTCGCGAGTCGTGTCGCGACGTGTGTAGTGGGCTTTACGTGATTCACTATTGCATATTATTTGTTACTAGGTCAATCAATCTCGTTGCATAATTTGTCAGCTGTCTGGTTTGCGAGCAATCTGATTGAATTAAATAAATGGTTGTAATTAATTTTACCAATTTTATATTTGAAAGTATTGAATGAAACATTTTCAAATAAGAAACCATTTATATTTTTTATATTGATTTCCTTTATCAATGCCACATTTTTATTTTGTCGTTGAAGGCAGTTTTACACAAAAGAATTATATGATCTCAAGGGCTGACATATAATTTATTTCATGGCGATTATATTTTTAAAACAGGATGAGGAACTAGTAATATTTTATATAAGAAATTGTTTGATAAATTTAAAAAAAAAACATTAAGTTGAAGTAAATTCACTTTATTTAAATTAACGAAATTTAATTCAGGCATACAACATGAAAATACCAATTTATTAATATATGTATATAACACACATAATTTAAAAAATATTATCTATCTTTGAATAGGTATTTATAACTCAAATGAATTTTAAAATTGCAATACAATAAAAATTAGTTTAAAAACATTATAAAAATACATTTTCACTAATGAACAACCCAGTTATTTTAACGTAAGCATACATTTTACACAAGCTTGAATTATTGTTACAATAAGTGTTAAAGTGTGTAAACTTTCCAGAATCAAAAGTAAAAAATCAACTGCGGTCATGATCAAACAAAATCATCTCGATGCAAACATAGAAATCAACATTTTCATGCAATCGACATTGCCGAACATCATAGAGAGTAAATTTTCAAAAACACAATAAGAAATGAAAGGAGTGTATCATCACTCTTTCATTACACCAACACCACCAGCATATAAAATTGTATCACAAAATCTGCTAGGTTTTAACACAATGCTTCAAGGGTTATTAGTTTTTATTGTTTCAAGTTAGTTTTGTAAGATTAATATTTTTTTATATTATTCTGTTCATATGTAAAAATCAATATCAAATGTGTCTTTTAAAATGTTTTTAGAAGACACACATGACACGAAGGGGTTAAAATCACAAAAAAATTATTATAGAAGAAATAACAACTCTCTAGACAGTTTAAAACGACAGAAATGCAGATATGACTTTATACCCTGGAAGTATAATATGAATTGCCCATCATACTTCAATATGCTTACATGCTTTTAATACCAAATGAATAATTAATACCTAAACGGTAAATACTTTAAAACAGGAGAAAGAACTGCATGACGTATGGAAAGAAGTACCTTTATATTTTACAACTCTTCATCCTTTCCAAAAATATTATTCTTATGCATTAGGTATTAAGCGTAAAAAAAACACAACATGCACTTTAAGTATCCCACAGACCTGCGCAAAATATACATCTATGGTGCAAGCATTTCAAATTGATTAATTTGTAGCAATACGAGGGACATGCAAAGGCAGCAGATTAAATCTGAAACGTCCACCATATTCACATTTGAAATGTAAGTTTACAAGTTACTTTCAAGACATTTTATTTATAGCCCTGTACATCAAGCACAAAGCTCTCTTCACTTAAATAAATCCCTTGAAATTTTTCCAATCACTGCCAATTTTAGTTTTACAAACCTTTGTAAAGTAAATTGTTTATAATTTAAAGTAAATTAATAGAAATAATAGTTCAGTATAAAAAAAACAACCAAAATAAAAAAAAAATTATTAAATTCAAAAAAATTATCAATGAAGAACATTTCTGTAATTTGAAATATATAAAAAAAAAAAAAAATCTAATAATATTATTTGCTCTTATTTTTAAAAATCCAGTCAGTATTGTAAAATTAAATGTCCTGTCCTTAATAGCAAAAGCAAACAATATTCGTAGCTTTAATACAGTGTGCAATAAAATATTGAATCCAAGATAAAAATAAAAAAGTCGTGGTTTATTTACATCTTTGGTCCCAAATTTCATCAAATAGTAAATAGAATTTCAAAATTAAAATAATTTAAAAAAAACTTTTACTCAATCTCATTTTGGGTACACGTAAATTAGTCAATAGTAGAATTCGATCAAACAAAAAAGCTGTTTTGACATAAAATATTCACGTCATTGGCAAATATATATGTGCTTATCTGTGGGATGCTTGAAGAGTATAAAACACCTCTGAACATTACGAGAAACAACTAAAGATATAAACTTAAAACATCATACGATCTAGATAAATAATACATATTTATGCGGATCAGGAATGGATAGTTAACATTACAGCACTTTTCTGTGGTACTCGGGAGTCGCGTTCCCGTAATCTTGCAAGTTAAATAGGGTGGCTCTATTGGTCACCATATATTTCAGTAAGTCCTGAATGTGCGTGAGCACATGCTGAAGGGACTTTTCATCCAACGCCGTGTACGCCAGCATGGCTCCCATTTTAGTGAAGAGCCTAAGAAGGTGGATAGTTCCATATATCTTGGACATGGGCATGTCGGGATAATTTTGCAATATCTCGCTGTACTGGGGTCGCTCAAATTTGTAAAGCAACTGCGATCCCAGAGTCGCATTAAAATATTCCTTAATGCCATTGGTTACATCGTGAAGTACTGATTCCTTGTGTTGGTTGTGGGTTTTGCTGGACTTTTTATGGGCGAGATAATTGTCAATAACTTGGAACACTGTTAGCTTGGCCGGTAGGTTAACTAGTTTTTGCTGTCTTGAGATTATGTCCCAGTCGTCCACTAACCAGGTCCTCAATTCTTCCGGTATTTTTATTTTAACTTCAAGTTTATTCATGAACTGTTCTTCAGATTCAATAGACAGATCTAAGCGTCCCCTTTTTTTCCTATGAAATAAAAAGTTTGTCAATATTAATAACCGAACTGTAGTATATATATATATATATATATATATATATATATATATTTAATTTTAATAAAAAACCAAAGCAGGTCGCATAAAAAGTGAGTACTTATCCAAGCAAATGGCAAGAAATTAAACCAAGATGGTCTGCAAATGTTTACTACTGTAAATAAAAAAAGATAAAGTGAGATTAAATTTTAAATAATAATATAATTAGCACCTAGGTTGGTCAGAGCCCGAGTCCTGTGAGACGACCTCAGCTTGCGGTGTTGAAGCTCGGGATTCATTTTCTTTCTCTTTCTCTTTTTCCTTTTCTTTTTCTTTGTCTTTATCTTTTTCCTTCTCTTTTTCTTTGGGTGGCAAGCCTTCAGGTTGCTTAGCTACAGGAGTGGCAGCGGCCCCTACTTCAGACTTGCGCCCTTTAGCTGGAGCTGTAAAGGCGATAAAAATTACAAAAATGATGATAAATCACTCAGCTGATATCAAACACATGAATGAATCCTATGCTTAAAGAAACTATAGTAAGTTTTAAAACTTTGAATAAAGTCTTTATAATTTCACAATGTAATGAATTGATTAGCAAAAAAGAAATAATCTTATTCTATAAGTCTTATGTACCCACCTTATTTGTTTTGCAATTGTTGGATACTATATCATAAATTAACAATACACAGTAGAAAGATAAGCTTATTTCATAGATTTATAAAAATATTTTTTTTGTTGCGAGTTTGGAATTAAGGTACATTCTTGGTAAAGACTGGGGGAATGAAGTTAGAGAGCACTGAGGAGGTAATTATCTCTTCAGCAACCGAAATAATTATTAAATTAATTTGATTTTGAAATTTAATAAAATGTAATAAATCAACACATGAAGTAATACATTTGTGACATTTTGAAATATTTTACTACACAGAAATAAACATACTAGTCTTAATTTATATTGAAATGATGAAACTGCCTACACAGATTATGAACTCACTGAAAGATATAGCCGAATCCATATCGTAAGTTAATTAGGAACTTAATAAAAATCTTACTTACTCTTTTTGGTTTTGGTTGGCTGACTAGAATGAGCCTTTTGAACTTCCCTTTGCTTTTGCACATTGGCTTCATTATACTTCAGAACTCTGCTTTCGGGAACCCACTCGTCCCAGCTGCGAATTAATATTTCCTGAGTTTCATTTGCAATATTGTGTTTTTACACAATGATTGATAAGTTTTCATATTTATGAAAACTTATCAATTTCAGAGGTAACTTAGTATAACGAAACACATTTCCAATTTATCTCGTTCAGGTAAAAATTTTATTTCACTGGCATATGGCGAGAACTCTTAACATTTCAGAGGCCGCCTCTTTCAGTACAATTTCCGTGTGCGGCCAGCAAGATATTAAATCTATACCTTTTCCAGGAAAATTTGTGTATTTCTCAAACTACATTAAATTCATAAATACAGCATAAAGCGACGCCATTAACTATTAAATAAATGTCAAGAATGCGTACATTCATCATATTTTGGAAACACTGTGCTCAACTGCAAATCTTGATGAGTGATATATTTTATTTTAAGCTTTATCATATCAATAATCCACTTGCAATATTTTTTTCCTCTCCTATAGTAGAAATGTCACTGTTCTCTTATTATATGTTTTAAAATTAAAAAAAATACTATATTACAAAATAATCTAGTCAAAAATGAAAATAAATTATCACCAACATCAAAACATTTCATTTGTTTGTGAATACTGTCCATATTTCAGATACAAGTTGTATTTTATTGGTGACAGCTTGCGGGTAATTTTTCGGTGTAACTAAGAGCACGCCTCGCAAGTAAATATCAGGATGAAATAACGTACTGTTTACTAGTAACACTGTACACACCAATGCTTTTCTACCCACAAACTAGTAAAATGCTGAATCAAGCATTATTTACTGGAACAAAATGGAGTGTATAAAATATATGCTTACTTCTTATTCCACCCAGCGTAGTGTATAAAGTATTTTATATGCTTTTCTTTGGAAACAGAACTCTTCAGACATTTCGCTTCATATATCAATGGTCCATGGAAACATAACACCTTTTCTCCTGTAAAGTTTGCATATAATGAAACCAGGTACTTATAAAATGTGTAGAAGACAAAAACATTTATCAAGAATAATACTTTACCATCACTAAATTTGAGCTTTGGTGCCATTTTAAAGCCAATCCACAGTAGAATATCGTTGAAAGCTTTAAAGATATAATTTCATAAACGCTCTGACAAAAACAACCACAATCACAAACGAACCGGCCATCCAGAGACAATAACTTTAGTGGCCTTCCTATAAACATAAACAATGAAATAAAAAAAATATATATTTCTTTATATAATATATATTACTTCCAAGAATATTGAAATAAATGCTTTGTGAGTTTTTTTAGAAACTTGAAATTTTAATTTAACATGTTTCTTTCCATTTATATATAAATAAATGTGTTTGCTGCGTACACAATTTTTATATTTGTTTTATTAAATATTATCGAATAATTTCATAAATATTTTTTTAATTCAATATTTGCTGCAATTAAAATGTTTTAAACTAGGCAACTATTTATTTAGCAAACATTTTTAAAATCAAAATTAATAATAAAATGGGATAATATGATTTCTATCATTCTAATAAATGTAATCGATAGCTCATTTCATTTTGATAAAGATAATTAAGCACTGATCTGATGTTTAAAAATTGCACCATTATTTTATTATTAATTATATATTTTCAAAACATTAGTAAGTACAACTCAAAAAAAATTTATTACTTAACAATTTTGGTCAATTTATTGAGGTTTTGATCATAATAATGGATTTTACTCTGCTGTGTTTACTTTACTAAGAGGTTTATCAAATAAAAATGATTTTTAATAAAGATTCATTGAAGGTGATAAATGGTTTTGTCGATGTTTTTTCGGGTGATATTTAATCAATTGTCTATGTCCGATAGTCTATTGAAAATATGGCCACCTTTTGTTGAGCTCTCTCGAATTTACAGTGTGCTGTGAAGAGCACGAGTTGCACATGAATTTTTTTTGAAGATTATTATTTTTAACTGATTATTCTGACTTTTTAGTCGCGTTTTTATTCTAATGTTAACCAAGTTTTGTGCAAAAAAAAATTACCAAACACGATGAGTGTCGATGCATACGGTCCGAGCTCTCAGACCCTCACGTTTTTGGACACGGAAGAAAGTGATCTTATCGGAGCTGACACTCAAGGATCCGAGTTTGAATTTACTGATTTTACTTTGCCGTCGCAGAGTCAGACCCAGGCGTCCCAGCACGATCATGGCTCGCACGGTATTTCCAATCAGGTAACTGCGTCAAATGTTGTTGTACGTTTTATGACGTTGTCACGTAGTGATTTTCTAGAAAATAATTTTGTAATCGCTCCTAAAACTATTTGTTGGTATCACGTTTTTCATTGAATCAAAGCTATGTACACAAATCGTATCGGATCTATCAAAGATCATCGTATGTTACATCTTGCGAATGATAGAAATTCGATGTTTAGGTATTTATAATAATATTTTATCGATCATAATTGGTATTAAATTTTATAATAATTCTCTGACTGATAAGGAAACGTGTTATCGGCGTTTTATTCATCTTTCGTTTCAATATCAGAAACTGACACATATTTGTGATAAAACTTTTCAATGATATCAAAATACTAAAGAAATTGGTTTTTACAAAGCAGGCATAGGAATAGCAGGTATTTACAAAAGTATATTCTAAGATATTATAAATACCAATGTTACAGATATGAGATTTTTTATTTTGAATAACAATAGTGAATTTAACTCATTATTGTGCAACATTGTGACCGATTGCTTCGTAGTAACTAAATATCTTCATAACATTCACTGGCCAATTATTGTATAGTCGTATTTCCTTAAATAAAAACAAAACGTTTGATAGATAAAGATTTGATTGTACATTATCATTAGATATTGTGAACATATTGAACAATCTATTTGCTAGATTTTATAATATACTCACAAACACAATTTGGTTTAAATTAATTTCTCATACCAAATTTGTATTTGTGTTTTTAATAGGTAATTTTAAGATAAAATCATCTCAATTGTGTAATAAACTTATGTAAGTAGTATCTAATGCTCAGTTTCTGCAAAATTTATCAATGAAAACAATTGTTAATGATCTGTCAAAATGGTAACACGGCTTGCTTAAAATACAATTTTGCCATTAATACACGAAAGACTTGGCTAAAATTTGTTTGTTTTAACAATATGTTTTTATCAAAATTGCAGATAGTTAATTGTGTTGCACATTTGACAACTAATTTATTTTGCTTTAAAACTATGTAGTTTATAAAATTAATATTGAAATGATTGAATTAATATTCACTCTTCGCTATTTTTATGTTGCTTAACACTAAACGTACCAACACTTGATATATATCTATTGCTACCACAACCGGTCAAAATGACTGGTCTTTATGTTTTCTATGAAATATGGATGTAAGAAGGAAATAAACATAGTAACTATTATAATTAAACAAAAATGTATATTAACAATTTCTATTACATACACAAAGAAAAATAATTTTTAATTCATCGCTCATAGCATTTTTTTTTTACATATACAGGTGTCTCCATTGTACATTTTCCGCAAACATATTTTTCACATTTAGAACAAATTTATATAGTTTTATTTTCGTTACAATAATCTATTTGACACGTCTTGCGTTGATAAGAATATGTAGTAGATTTAGGCAATGTCCCTTTCGTATTTGTTTTTTCTTTTGGTTGTTTACGGGCTTCTTGAAAATCGGCGGCAAGTTCTACTGCTAACTGGAGTAAAAAATCTTGTCTCGAGATATTTTCTCCTGTCGTTTGCTTGTACAAAATCCAGGCATCTATGCCAGCTAAATCAAGGATATTGAAAATACTTGGAGAGGCCATCTGCGAGACTTAGATTTTGTTGAAGAGCGTTCCATACCATCTTTCTTTTGCTTCGCAATTATTGGTAATTCCCTTTTATTTGAGCGGATAGTTCCAATAATGTAGTTTTTTTCACTAGCAGTTATGTTGCTAGGGATTTGCTTGTAAAGAAGTTGTCAGTGGTTACAGTTCTTCAGCAACCCGTTAATGCTTCCATGAGTTTGAATACAACATATTCAGTGAGTGGTACTGAAGAGGGCCACTCATATGGATTTTCCTTGATATGGAATTGCATTTATGATGTATTTGCTATCGACGTCCCATGCTAACCAAGATTTGATTCCAAATTTATCAGGTTTGTTAGGCATGTATTACGTAAATCTACATCTTACTTTACTTGGAAATAGCTGTTCGTCTACGTCTACAGTAATATTAGCACCCGGTTTACCAACAACAGTTTTGGCTGGTCTCAATGAATTTATACAAAATCATAGATATTATGGCGAATTTGTCTGTTTTCAAAAGTTGGCTCCGTTCACTTTTTTATCAAAACGGATAAATTTGAAAATTTCTGTAAAATTATTTCTGCTCATAGTTTCTGAGAAAAATTTAGGCCCCCATATGTTATTCCACAAAAAATAAACTTTCGAATTATTTGCTCCATATGCACCTCGTGCATATAAAATTGCAATAAATGCATCTAATTTCTCATGAGATAAACTCCAATCGGTTCCTAATACTCTCTTTGCTTCTTTTATTGTGCATATTCTTATATGGTTCATAGAACGGTGGTCAATTATCAACGAAAATGCAGTTTTAACTTTACCCTTCATAATATGACGTTTTGCATATCCTGTGGGGCCTATTTCTTGCCTGAAAATGTTATTAAATGGTGATCTTCCAGGTGTACCACCTATTTGTATTTCTTTCCAAACAGTTCCACCAATTGTAACATACTGTTCATTTTTTTTTTATATCTCTTCTGAGTAATCTCATTTTTTTTTGTCCACGACATATCTTCCTCTTCATCGTCAGTAACTGTACATTCAAACTCTTGTCTAATAGTTCATTTCCAACCAGTATATATTCATTTTCATAAAAATCATCTACATCAATTTCCGAAAACTCTTCGTCAATATTACTTACATCTTCTAAGAACCTGTAATCAATCTAAAATTTTAGTCACATTCTTGAATTTCTGATTCACAGTTATCTTGATTGAACTAACTACGCAACAGTCATTGCAGAAATGTGCAACTAACTGAACGCATGCATATGTTGACAGCGCATGCACATCATAATTTCTGATCCGATAACCTTATAAAGCAATAAATTGTTCTACTGGTAAATTTGACCGGTTGTGGTAGTAATAGGTATACTACAAGTATAACTAAAAAAAAATACAAAATAAAAACATTTAAAAAATAGGATATTACTTGTATTTAATAAATAGAAAAAGTCATGAAGTCAAATGTGCAAAAAAGATAGAATTATATGCGCATTTTCTATACCAAAGTACCCAACCGGTCAAATTGACCGGTGTGGTATGTTTAGTGTTAATAATATTTATTCTGATGCAATGGAAGTAACTTTTAGAGTGTTTGTTTTGGTGGTAAGACTTTTTCAAGGTCAAATTTATGACTAATCGGACAATTTTGAAAGTTATTACTATAATTGAATTGTAGTAAATAATTTTCATGTAATGAAATGGATGTAACATAAGTTACATCATATATTGATAATTCAGTAAAGATAAAATATTGTTATCATTCGAGAGTGAAATTAGACAATTTAAGCACAAGTGCTACGATTGGGTTCATCTATGATGATCCGCTTTGTCATTCTTGAACTACAATAAATAATTTTGGACCATAGTTATTTGTTAACTAAGTTTTTATGTTTATTAGCTATATTGTTATATTTGTAGGTGAATGGGATTGGGAAATCTGTGGACATAAGTTCCAAGATAGCTGGCACATCCCAGGCATTAGCAGAGCTACAATTCGAGGAAGAAGATGAAGTTCTGTACAACAACAGGGAGCTGCCTGATCATGCTTGTAAATACTGTGGCATTCACGAACCCAGCACAGTCGTCATGTGTAATGTCTGCAAAAAATGGTATGTACGAGCAAGTGTTAATCAATTTTAAAATTTAATCAGTTTCAGAAATTGTGCTATCAAATACTTTATTGACTAAATATCCTGAGTGGTTCTATAATCCAAAATACCCTCGGTGTTTCAGGTTTTGCAACGGGCGAGGTAGCACATCGGGGTCGCACATCATCAATCACCTGGTGCGGGCCAAGCACAAGGAGGTGACGCTGCACTGCGATGGGCCCTTGGGGGAGACACTGTTGGAGTGCTACTCCTGCGGAGTTAGGAATGTCTTTGTACTCGGCTTCATTCCTGCCAAGGCCGACTCCGTTGTTGTGTTGCTTTGCAGGTACCATTTTATTTTTTTACTTTGCTTAAACTATTTTTTATTTCTTTAAAAAAATATTTTTCAAATAATAATCCGTGCTTAAGAAAATGACTTCTTTTGCATTTTATATAGCATAATAATATTTTATGGAACTCTTGAAAATATGAATACTCAAATATTTTTGCAGGTCCTATTGAATTACTACTAGATCAATTAAATTTTCTAATACATTTTAGTGTTGGGAAAATTATTTTAAATTTTTATTTTAAATATTTTCAGACAACCTTGTGCTGCACAAAGTTCCTTGAAAGATATGAATTGGGATCAAGAGCAATGGAAACCTCTAATAGGTATGTTTTTATCCATAAATATGAATGAATAAATTTTTATAATTTCCTATTTATGTTATGTGATGAATTTCTATTGATATTATAATTGTATTTTCAATATTTGTGAACAGCGGACCGATGCTTCTTGCCATGGTTGGTGAAGGTGCCTTTAGAGCAGGAGCAGGTGCGAGCGCGTCAGGTTACACCACAGCAGATCGGGCGCCTCGAGGAGCTGTGGCGAGACAACGTGGATGCTACTTTCCAAGACTTGGAGAAACCTGGAGTGGACGAGGAGCCCCATCAAGTACTCTTGAGGTATACTGACTCATTCCCAATTATCGCATCAGTAATTATTTAAGTTAAATATGAATAAATATTATCATATGAACATTTTATTTTAACAATGTGTGTGACGTGATAATAAGTAAAGTAATATAATAGAAAGAAATATAATGAAATGAAAGGTTTATCTGAAATTCAACTGAAAACTTCAAAATTAAAAAGATCAAATATTTTTCAATGTTGGTTTTTTAATTTACAGATACGAAGATGGTTTCCAGTACCAAAACGTGTTTGGCCCGCTAGTAAAACTTGAAGCCGATTATGACAAGAGACTGAAGGAGTCTCAGACCCAGGAGAACATTGAAGTGCGGTGGGACGTTGGTCTCAACAAGAAGACGATAGCCTACTTCACACTGGCTAAAACGGACGGAGACATGAAGCTAATGCATGGGGATGAATTAAGACTGAGGTTAGATTAATATTGAATATTTAACAAATTCACATTTTTTACCCATACAGACTTTTAATCTCAGCTATATATTTTTTAGTATATTTTATCTTATGCATGAAAGCATGATAAAGATCACTGAATTTTTTTGAGACAAATGGGATTCTCACTCAGTAACAGAGCCGCATTGGCTGAAAGAATTAATTGTGAATTCAAACCCTACCAGCGGTTTTAAACAACCTAGAAAAATTTTCTTGTTCTATGCGAGCTGTTTACATATTGTTAAATCTGAGGGAATTAATATTTGTACAATTATATGTTTTGTAATACTGTTTTTATCTTTCTATGTTGTATTATAATTTTCCCCCTGCGGTAAGCAATGCTTGCTCCTGTGGTTTTAATGTAAATGGTTGCTCTCATCGACAGGTATGTTGGAGAGCTCCATAAGCCGTGGGCCGGAGTGGGTCATGTGATAAAAGTGCCTGATAACTTTGGAGACGATATTGGCTTAGAGCTGAAGAGCAATAGTGGAGCTCCGAGTGACTGCACCAACAACTTTGTGGTGGACTTCATTTGGAAGAGTACATCTTTTGATAGGTATATATTTTTTTATGTAAGGATTTAACTCTTGTCTTAAAATGAAATAGTATGCATGTAATGTCATTAATTTGGAAATTACTTATTATTGCATACAGCATATGTGCTTGTACTTAAAATTATAATATTGCATTGTATAAAATATTTTTATAATTGATGAAATTTATTATGTACAAAGAATAATATTTATTTGCGGCCCATTTCGACTTCAGGTTAAAATTGTGTCAAAATTCTAATAAATTTAGTTTCTTTACGTGATAATTATATAATCATTTCATTCACCAGACATATTATTTGGTAAAATATGGAATGTTACAATATAATTTGTATTTGGTTATGGTGTGAAATATATATTTGAATACATTTATATCTCAATATAATTATATTATTTCAGAATGCAACTGGCTCTGCGAAAATTCGCAGTGGATGACGCTTCAGTCTCGGGATACATCTACCGCCGCCTCTTGGGCCACGAAGTGGAGGAAGTTCTGTTTCGGTGTCAGCTACCCAAGCACTTCAGCGCACCCAACTTGCCAGACCTCAACAGGTCACAGGTGTATGCCGTCAAGCATGCTCTGCAGCGACCACTCTCTCTCATCCAGGGCCCTCCTGGCACAGGGAAGACAGTCACCTCTGCCACCATTGTGTACCAACTGGTGCGCCAGGGTGGTGGGCCTGTGCTCGTGTGCGCTCCCAGCAACACTGCTGTTGACCAGCTCACGGAGAAGATACACCGGACAGGCCTGAAGGTATTACATATAAACACTTACCTACAGGAGCATATTACTCTCTCACCTCAGTTTATCAAATTTGAACTTGATGTCCAAACAATATGTTAATTTTTGCTATATTATAAAACGGTATATATATATATATATATAATTTCCTTTTCTCCGTAAGCATGGTGATGGTTTGATAAATATATTAACTCTTTGCGCTCAAGGCCGTTTCCGCGCGGACTAATCAGCAACTCAAGGCGTTTCGTAGCACTTTTGGTGAATTTTTCACTTCTAACTTAAAATGATCACACATACAAATTAACTCATAAAACTTTTTTATTTTAATATTTAATGTATATTTACATCTTTACGAAGATAATTTCGTAAACATAAGTCTTTGTAATTTTGCTTTGTATGATATTTCATGTAACAATTGCCGAGATGCATGCCCGGCTTTTCGGGACAAGTATCACAATAGTATGTCGTTTGATGTCTTTTGCCGGGCTTATTTTTTTGATAGCAGACGTTGCAATCCTTCCTAACTCCTGTTAGAATGTTATGCAGCTTTCCACTTGGGCGGATATTTTCGGAATCGCAGGTTGAAGTGAAGCTCTAGCACGTGTCTGACGAAAATCTCCAGTCAATTGCCGAACTAAGGTTTTCATATACCGCAAGTGATTAAACGGCTGTTCTCCTCAGCTGTTTAGTGAGATACACATTATCATAATATTATTATATATTATAAACCAAACAAAATAATGGTTCGATAAGTGAATGAAGAGGTTATTGATATTGTGAGGGAGAAAAAAGTCTATCCTTCAGTGCAATATAAGTTTAAGCAAATAAGGACCTTCAAATGAATGATTACGATAAGAAGTACAAGCAAAAAATATATGGGTTGATTAGGTACACATCTAGTCATTTTGCCATGGCTGTCAAGGTCGAACTGAGATGCAGTTTGCTTTATGGTGCCGCACTAATCTTAGATAAGCAATTCTAGCGTAGTTTGAAAGGGAGATAACATGATCTTTGTAAAATTATATACGCAGTGCTTAGTAACGAACTTTAAAGAACAAGATCACATAAACATAAACAAGAAATCACCAGATAAGAAACCATAAATAGTTATCACCGCACATCGAATTTCCGCACCAAACAAAGTGGTGCGGAATCCGCACCACTCGAGTTGCGGCATTACATCGTGTGGTGTGGAATCCGCACCTCTCGAGTGCAAAGGGTTAACTGTGGCTCGAGTGTAGCTCGACATTGAATGTATGTTTATCTTGTTGAGTCTTTCCAGTAGGTTAAGATGTCATTTACGGCATCGGCCACAAAATCGAGAAGACGGTTCGCCAAGTCTGTTCATAGTTTTCTTAATCACCATTTTATTTTAACAGGTAGTTCGCTTGTGTGCCAAATCTCGTGAGGCAATGGAGTCAGGTGTAGCATTTCTTGCATTACATCGACAAGCGCGCGCTCTTGAGCCCTGCTCGGGGGAGCTGCGCAAGCTGCAGCAGCTGCAAGAGGAGGCAGGAGAGTTGGCAGCGGGAGACGAGCGGCGATATCGGGCCTTGCGTCGCCAGGCTGAACGCCGTCTACTTGACGCTGCTGACGTGCTCTGTTGCACCTGCGTGGGCGCTGGGGACCCCCGCCTCGCCCGTCTTCGCTTCCATTCTATACTCATTGATGAAGGTGAGTCTCGGGCTAGAGTCTATATTAATGAATAGTTTTTAAACAGTTTTGATATTTAAAAAATATTGCTTAGACTTTTACCATATATATACTATTAAGATCTTGGAAATTGGTGTATTCTTTGTGTCTTCAGTCAAACAAATCATATATTATTTTGAAATTCATTGTTGATTTTTATTGCAGGAATGCAATCAACAGAGCCAGAGTGTATGGTGCCAGTAGTATTGGGGGCTCGGCAGCTGATCCTGGTTGGTGACCACTGCCAGCTGGGTCCCGTGGTAATGTGCAAGAAGGCAGCCAAGGCTGGCTTGTCCCAGAGTCTGTTCGAGCGACTCGTGGTGCTGGGTATAAAGCCTTTCCGTCTGGAGGTGCAGTATCGCATGCACCCTGAACTCTCTCGATTCCCGTCCAATTTTTTCTATGAAGGATCACTGCAGAACGGAGTCAGCTCTGATGAAAGGAAGCTTCATAAAATCGATTTTCCGTGGCCCATCCCAGAGAAGCCCATGTTCTTTTATGTAACTCAGGGACAGGAAGAGATTGCTGGATCAGGTACTTCTTATCTCAATCGTACAGAAGCAGCTAACGTTGAAAAAATAACAACTCGTTTCCTGAAAGCTGGAGTTAGGCCAGAGCAGATAGGGATAATCACTCCCTACGAGGGGCAGAGAGCATACTTGGTTCAACATATGCAGTACCAGGGAAGTCTCCATTCCAAACTGTATCAGGAAATCGAAGTGGCTAGTGTAGACGCCTTTCAGGGTAGAGAGAAGGATATCATCATTATGTCCTGTGTACGTTCTAATGAACATCAGGGTATAGGTTTTCTCAATGACCCTCGTCGGCTCAATGTGGCGCTAACGCGGGCCAAGTATGGAATCATCATAGTCGGAAACCCCAAAGTCCTTTCCAAGCAGCCCTTGTGGAATCATCTGCTCAGCTTCTATAAAGAGCAGAAGGTGCTGGTGGAGGGACCCCTGACCAATCTAAAGGAATCGATGATCCAGTTTGCAAAGCCTAAGAAACTAGTGAATGCAGCCAACCCGGGCTCGCATTTTATGTCCACGTCCACGTATGACGCTCGGGAGGCATTAGCGCCGGGAGGCGCATACTGTCGTGCTGCCCCTCGTCGACCACACGATCCTTTGGCCTATATTGGACCGGAGCGGGCACAGGCGGCACTCCATGCGGCAGCTGTGCCTGTAGCCATGTTCATGAATATGGCTCATGTACCCCCACGTTTCTGTCAGCAACAAAGGCGTCGCCGACCACCACCTGCCGCTCGTCCGTTGTCACAAGAGCCACTGTCACAGGCTGGCGCGCCCCTGTCATTATCGCAAGGATTGTCGCAGCCTGAGCTAAGCCAGGAGTCTGTACTGCTAGAGTTCCAGTCACAGGCTGATGGGCTGCTATCTCAGGACTCCACGTACCAGGGCAATTACCATCCGCTGGCGCGCTTCTCGCAGCCGTACTGAGCGCGGCTGCGAGGCCCGGCCCGGCTCCCCCTGCGCCCTGCGACCGAGCGTCGCCCCCGAGGCTCGTTGCCTGAGCCCGACCGACCGAGCTCGACGCGCCTCATGCGCCTCGTCGACTCATTCATTTTTTTCTTTTGTTTCTCTCGACTGCAGTTTTACTCCCGTTTTCTGTCAACGTCGGCGTATCGATGGGATTGGAATCGTGCGCGGCCGCAATGGAGGCGCTTTAGGCTTGTAGTCGCTTCGACCTTTCCGCTCGACGACAGTCAGCAGGAGTGTCGACTATCCGAAGGCTCGGATCAGATCCGTTGAATCGGCAATTATCGCCAGTGAATCGAGCGAAATCCAAAATACCCAATCGAGGGCGTCGATCGTTTCGAATGTCAGATTGGCCGTTCATCGTGGGAGGAGGAAATTTTAAAAAGAGAGTAAATATTTCTCATATAAGTTGAATAGTCATTTCAATATTTTTATAGTTCAGAATTAAATTGGCTATAGAAAATGAGATGTTATATTTTTGTTAAACGTATGCTGAACGATAGTGTCGACTAGTCTATTAGGTTTTCAATCAGACAGAAGTAGTGTGCGATCGGACCGAAGCCGTCGTAGATGTTCTTTATATTACATTATTGTCGCTTGACAGACGAGATTTCAAATCAAATTTTAACAAATGGTTTCTTGTTTTGAATTAGGGTTTCCCAATTGGCACAGCAACACTGACTTCAGAGCACAAAGAATAAATAAAGTATATAAATACATAGCGATGCAGATTTCAACTTGTATAATTTGATTCGTTTGCTCTAAATTTTACATTTTTTACTAATCACACACTATCGCAGATAAAATATCTTAAGTTTCATGGGTAAAATTATTTTTTTCTGGTGTCTCGAAAAGAATGTTACATATTATGTTGTTACAGTATATATTATGTTCGGAGTTGATAATAAATGAAATTCTGAATGTGAACACTTTGTTTTTTTTGATGCAATATTTTATTCACTGCCAAAAAACTTTTGGAATATTTTATTAGCAATGAATGTATTAAAATGTATCCATATCTTTAAACTTCACCAATTACTTCTCAAAGCATTTGCAACATAAACACAAACGATTTCTTACATAACATTTCAAGGTTAGACCGCAGACTAAGCATATTACATTATTTGCTCAATTTTTTTTGTAAGAATTGTATCAAAATTTACTCTTATAAAATTAATCTTTTAGGATGGGTATTTAGCAAAAATAAATCTGTTATATATTTTTGACAGAATTCCGTTAAAATAATTATCAAAAAAAATTGTTATTTAAGTGTCGCTACATTTCGGATTGTATCTCTAGGGATCTCTAAAATATGAAGAGGTAAGCCATTTATAAATTCTTTATTTGTAAAGATTACATAAAATATTTTAAAGTAATACAATAATCTATATTGTGCTTTTAATTATTGTTCTTAGACCTTGTCAGTAATTTCAGAAATTTATATATATATATTTTGTAGAAATTAAGTACAGGCTTTTAGGTAAAAACTTTCGCAAATGAAGTTTCCCAAACACGAGGGCAAGATGAGAATTGATTATATGTTCAAGGAACAGATCAATTCGATCCTAATTAAATAAACAAGAAAATTATCTGTCATGCTAGGAATCGTTTCAGATCTAATTACTTCACAACTCAAAGAGTATTAATAATAAACATTCTAGAATTGCCTAGAATGATGATATAAGATTAATATAAATATAGACATAATGTTGGTTTTGTCTTCAAAAAATAGTTGTGATATTACGTAACATTTCAATGAATATTAAAAATTAATTCTGAATGAAATAGCATTTCAGAGTTATCAAATTCTCTTCACAATAAACTTCACAATAAGTATTTTTAAACTCAAAAGTGTGTGAGTATGTATTTTTTTTAATAATGAAATTTGGGGTTAGTGTCAACAGGAAGTGACATAATTGTTAAATTTGTTTCAGTGCATAAATCTATAAATATTGGTAACAAATAAACTTATTAGAAAATTATACATTTAAATTAAATATATCTTTCATGAAATATAATATAATGAGGAATGTTTTTAACAATTAGCAAAGACTTTTTTTTATATATGTTTTAAATGATGCATATTTTAATTTTTTTTTTATTATTTTCAAACTATATTAATCAAGTTTCATGTAAATGAGCAAATATATATAACTAAAAACATACTAAGCACGAGGTATTTTGAGAAAAAATTATAAACAATATGGCTGAATCTTAATTATCAGAAAACCGACAGTGCGCTGTCTTTAAATTAAAAGAAACCATTATGATAATGTAATCCTAAACAAAAATATGTTGTTATTGGCACTTATGAAAAATCAAAATATAAACATACTTCATTCGATGAAATATTCAATAAATCTACGTTATGAGTTATTATAGTACACGATACAATGTTATCGTGCAAATAATATTCAAAATTCAGTCAGAATTCACAGCCTTTTTCCTCATTGTTATTTATTTAAAAATTAATACACAAGACTAGTCGATCAGTGGGAAGTCTCGTACATCAGCGCATCAATCATTATCTTTGCAATATGCGTGCGTGCATCAATCTACCAACGAGAACATTTACACATTGGACATTCTTTATATTACCGATTACAACTGCACAACATTATTTGAGATGTTTTTGTTTTTTTTTTTTGTTGATATTTTAAGTACATTTTTTTATAGATATAATCATAAATTAGCCTCTCTGGGAAGGCAGAAGAGACAACAGGGATGGAGAAGATTTCAAGGCTTCCGTCGTCTTCTTGAAAACACCACGAATGTGTGAAAACACATCGGCATCGTACACCGAGCGAGCTGTGTTGCTGAGATTGAAGGGCTCTGTGAAAAATATAAAATTGCTATTAACTGACCATTTTCTTTGTGTTTCTATAAAAAAATATTAACCTCAAGAAATCATTCATACATGTATTCATAAATTAATAACATTACAAACTACAGATATTTGCATCTGTATATTTTAACTCTCTGATCTCTGATCACCAGCATATCTTTCTTGACGAAAGTTAATGAACAATCAAGAGGACCAAGCAAGAGCGTCCTGACTACTTTGATTTGTGATAGCTTTCACGGATATTCTTACTACAATCAACATTGGAAAGGGTAAATGACATAACCGCCACACGTAAAATTTCGTAATAATACCTGAAAGCTTGTTTTAAGAGCAAAAATTTAATTTAATGCTCTTGATAGATTTTCTCTTGATAGAGAAATTTCCCATTCAACAATCAATGTGTTGTGTATGGATGAATCTTTGCTAGAATTATTTCGCTTATGGTTGAAAAAAATACACAGCATCGAAGTTGTAACTAGATCTCGTACCTTCAACGCAAAGAAACTTCCACTGATGAGGCTCATTGGAGCGAGCAGCTCTGCACTCCCGCACACTCAGCAGCTTGCCCGTCCTAACCGACACGGCGTAGTGATCGTAACTAAAAAAATCACATTAAATTATTATAACTCTTCAATACCACTCATGCTGTAGATCTTAATTGTATTCATGTATGATGATAGTTATACAGGCACTTTTTTGGAACTGTAAGGAGTGCAGCTGTAATGTAAATAAGATATTGAGTTTTCAAATCGTAGCACTAAAACTTTAAAATTAATTGCAAGTGATCTTATAACTTAATGATATTTAAAAGAAAAAAGGAAACCTACTCAAACTCCGTATAGTATTTGAGGAATCCGTAGAGAAGCTCTCCGAGAGTTTGGGTGTTCTTGGTGTTGTAGCGCGGTACTTGCTCCAAAAGATCGATCTGGTGAATATCCAGGTCACTGCTGAACTTGCTTGGGTTGTCAGCTTGTAGGCATGGAAGCACTGCCGGGGTAGTACCACCTAAGCAATAACATGTTATATTTAATTCAACAAAAAAATTCAATTGGAAAAGTAACATTCTTGCAGATTCTTAATGAGATTAGCACACGACCGTATTGTGACCGTTAAGTCCGATGGTAACAAATAAGAAAGTAAATTAAATAAATAGTTATTTGATTTCTACTCACATTGTAAAAAGTGTATGACCATTAGGACGAGGGAGTAGCTGGAGATGGTTCTGTTCTTCGCATCATTGATGTCGTGGTGCTGTGCCCATATTTTCACTATCAGAACGAGCGGACGCACGCGTTTATCCACTGAAGAAAATATAAACATGTTTAACATTTGTGCACACATTTGATTTTGAAAATAAGGTTCATGAGTTATAATTGATATTTTTTAAATTAATTCCACAAATGGAAGATATCCAAGAAACCATTATCTACTGGACCATGACGTAGTTTTTAGTGATTAAGATACAATATTTGTAATAAAAAGTTTATGTTAGTGTATAAGTTTAGATATTTAGTAGCGAGTAAGCAGAGGTGAATATTCTTACGTTGTGAGTAGCAATATAAAAGATGGGTGTTCCTTATGCCAACAACATTGTTGCAATTTAAATCGACTTCTAAAGACAACCAGTTGTCTTTAAACTTCAGAATAGGAACTTTTGCTCTTATTAACATTGCATTACTAAACTTATCTGAAAAAAATTATAAAAACATATTTTCATTTAATTTATCAACAAAATCTGATAAGTGAACTGATGTTACAAACAACAACACAAGAAATAACTACACGATACACTGCTGTACTGTCGAAATTGGCATTCATGGATCAAGTCAAGTCTATGATTAATTCACTTAAGAATTTGCATTTACAGAGGAGGCCAGTTGCCTTGTTCCTTGACAGTATCAAAGGCTCGTTCTATCAGATCTGGCTGTGTAGAGCAGACGAGTGAATGTAATGTTAGCATGATAATTGGCTTAGGATTGTATAAATATTCAGTGGGGGTTTGTGAGCCCCTATAATCCACTCGTAAGGACAAGTGAACCAAGCTAAGCTCTCAATCTGCAATGTGGTTTTACCTACCCATAGATTTGATCAGTTTTGAAACAATCTCCAGATGATTTAACGCAAGTATTCTATTATCATAAGACTCTTGAGAATTCACAAGAAGGCACAGGTCCACATCCGAGTTGTTAGCACTGAATCCCGATATTGTAGATCCGACCATGTATATACTGTAGCGTGGAAACATGTTCTAAAAATTTAAGAGTTCTTTGTAAGTGCATACAAGATCGAAGACACAAATAAAAAAAATACTCTGCATTTGATTATTAGTAAATAAAATTTAACTAGTGTGATTGTTTAAGGAGTCTGAAATTTGAATACATTTGAAAAACAGCGTTGATAAGTCATAAGCAAAAAGAAAGCAAGTTTTAATAAATATATAGTAGAATCTTGCCAAATCTTTATAAAAAAAAAATATACTCATTCGTACACATAATTTATTCTCAATATCAATTTCTAGACTATCATTTGACAAAAAAAAAAATCAGCTGTTGAGCTTCTATGCTAAAAATATATTCAATATATGAATATCTTGACGGCAAGCGCATGTAAGATTTGTTGGCCTTACGTAACAACTTAGTTCACACGCAGGCAAGTATAACAGTGGGCAACATAATTGTTATTCCTTAATATTATACCATAGTTTACGGATTTCAATATGATATTATTTACTTTTATAGTGACAAATAGGTATCTCCACAGCGTGATTTTCTTTTTGTAAGTTTCTTCTGTTTGTTGTGAACACAAAAACTTGTTCCATATATCTAAAGACAAAGTATTCCATTTGGATCCTGAAACAAATCAAAGGTTGTATTTTGCAGCAATACAAAGGACAGGATAACACTGCTTTTCTATAGACATTTAGCCATTTCATCTGTGTTACTATGAAATACTAAACAAATTATTCGGGTCTCATTAAACGTTAGAATCATGTTATGTGAATTAGTAAGATTTGTTTGAAATGTCATAATGTAAATGTATATTCTTTGGAATTGGTGAAGCAGGGAGAGCATTATAAAACATACCTGATTTTAAGCTCGGTGGATCATCCACAACTTGTACGAGATGAGATCTCATCAAGAACCTATCTGGAGCTATTGTGAGGGGCGTGTAGAAAGGAGGAGGCCCATGACGCCAAGGCAGCGGACCCAAGGGTGCTCGAGGGGCACGGCGTCGCTTGTTGTGGAACAGCAGGCCGGGCTGCTGCCATCGACCTGCCTCCTCGCTGGCAAGACATTGGGACCGATCATAATCTAGCTTCATGGTCACATGCTCATGGACACGTTTAGCTGGAAAGAATACAAAGGTTGCAGTAGAATTAAGACGTCTAAAAAGAACAATTTTTATCTCCATTTCTATTAATAATTTGCAAAATATCATAAAACATTTAATATACCTTCGATAGCAATTTATAAAATTGTGTTTGTTTTCAACACGTTTGGAATAAAAATTATATATGTGTGTAACGTTACAGATAGATGGAACATTTTCAATTAATTATACACAAAACACCACTATCAACATTATTATTTGTCAGATGAAATTTTATCAAGTTTGGAAAGACAAATTACGCACTATTAATTTTTGAATGGTTTCAAGTGATCTTTTGATAAAAAAATTACAACTTTGAGATATTATGAAGGTCTATGCTATGTGGTAGAATCTTCTAAATTACCTTTATTGAATTATTTAAAATACTATACTGTGAAATCATTATGTGCTGGTTAAATCAAATTTGCTTTCCAGCAACATAATAACTATTTGCCAAGTTATTAAAGCTTACATTTTATAGTAAATAAGCAGAATAATTTATATTAATTCTAAATGAAACTACTTTTTATTGTTTAATGTTACACAGTGACAATGTCATAGTGAATTAATGAATGTATTTTGTTTCAAGACAACAATAAAATAGCCACAGAGTTCAAGAACCATTTGTTTTTTTATGTTTTACTAGTACTTTTATCAAAAAGTTTATTATGTAGCTATAGATAATAAAAGCGTTTTCGCATTTTTAAGGTAAAAAACAAATTTTTAAAGTAAGCACAAGAGTTAAGTTAAATTATTTGGGTTGAAAATTAACACAATATCACAATAAGGTTACAGGTTACTAAAACACTACAATAAAGTACATACCTATATTCTAGTGAAGGTTTTATATAAACATTTACCTTTCAAACTGTGATGATTATTTGCAGGGATGGTAGAATCTTCAGAGTCATTCTGAAAGATTCCTGAGTAAGGAGAGCTGGCTTGAGCCCCTCTAAGAGTGCGCCGGGAAACCCAGTAGTTGCTTTTCCTTCCTCCCTGCTGGCGGAGGAGAGGCTGGGAAGGGGCTCCGTGACGCTCATTGGTGCTCCCCTCCGTCTGATGGAGAGATTCTCCAAGAAAGAACCTTCCATCATAAGGTACATCGTTTCCAGGCATAAATGTAGTATTATGCGGCATGTAGTAATGAGCAGAATATAGAGCTTGATACATAACAAGAATATCAAGACTGTGTCATGCGCCACACACCCGACACTTCAAATTCTGAAATAGTAACTACATAGCTCGAGAATCATACAAACAAGATAGTATGAAGTTCATAAAAAATAATAAAATGTATATGGGTACCTTTATTATTAATAGATAATTGACATGAAAATACAGCTTAATAAGAACAGTTGAAAATCAATCTGAAAAATAATATTGTTTCTTAGTTTATAGCTCAAATAAGACATTTATAACAGTGAACTAAATGGTTTTGTCGTTCGACCAGCTATTTACCAGCTGAATTGTTTCGGTTTGATCGCGGTAAGTAAATAGTAAAGTAGGTACCCACGTTTTAAAATAATATATATTTTTTAAATGTGTATCAAGCATCATTTCATTTCAAATTGGTTTGCAGATATCGCAAGTAAGCTAGTAATGGGCTAACAAAACTCGTGTTCATCCAGCTGACACATTGCGCGTTATAATGATATAAAGACGCGAAGAAAATGAAAACACAAAAACCAAAAGCATTCACAATTGTACTGACACTCGGGATGTGCAGTGCTGCCAGTCTAATAAAATGCCGGACACAGTGCAGGCCGTGGGTTTTTTTGTTGTAGCCACACTGGTTATTTGATTGTCTGTCTGTCATTTTCAACATTTACATCAATTTACATTGTCAGGTGCTGTTTGTTCGTTTGTGAATGGTGTCCACGAAAAAATAATGAGATTACACCACAAAAAATACACCAAGGTAAGTTTAGCGATCGATATCTTTTTGAACTGCGTTTCGTTTTCCTTCAATGACGAACGTTTTTCCGCATTCGTGGGTTTTATCGCTAGTAAATTTTTGTTTTAGGGAAAAAATGTCTCTGAGCCATTCAGGAAGTTACATGGATGGGGTGCCTGTGAAAATATCAGAAAAATTTAAACCTCCTCCGACGATCACTTTGCCATACGGAGTTGTTGAAAAAGCTTCGACTTCATCGGAGCTTATACAATCTATTGACTACGATTTTAATCTCGAAAAAAAGGTTTTGAAGAGGTTGACGGAATGGCGGAACGTCAGAGAGACGCTCAGAAATGAGAGGAATCACAGACTGCAGCTCAAGGAAGAAGCGAGGCAGCGGGAATTAGATCAGATCGCTGCTTCCGAAACTGAAAAGAGATTGAAGCAACTCAGTGTTTCTGAGGTGTCCTACCCTAGCACTGATGAGATCAGTGAAATTTCACCTGACGACAACGTCGAGGTTGAAATTCCAGAGAGCACCAGAACAATACCTATAGTCCAATCCAATGATCTTAATATCCAGAACAATTGTCATGTCAGCAAGTCTGAAGCATTTACTGGTAGTACATCTGACAGTGTTTACCAGTATGGAAATACCATTTCGAATGCTTATTCTTCCAATAGGTACTTAGAAAATACTAACCATGAAATACCATCCAACATTCTCCAACCAATTCCCGTTTCCCCAAATAGGATAAGTTCTCCCCCGAATCTCCTGGATGATCCAGACCCTATCAAACAGTTCCACCAAAATATGCTCAATAAGGCCCAGTGGCGGTCGTCGAGCGTCAGACCAGCATTCATCAAAAACAATATCGACAATCTGACATTCTCTGATTTTGAGAATGATACTTCTAGCCCGTTTGATAACGTGGAGTTGAAAACGATAAATGATTTGGAGCTTTTGGCTCAAGTACTTAACTCTCAGCAGTGTGCAGTCAATCAGGGCAGTCAAGTCAAGGACAGTATTGCCGAAGAGCAGCCGGTGGTCAACTTATCCATTAACGGATTGACATCTCACTCTTATTCCAACCTACATTCCATGCCAGCCGGAGCTGATACTTTCTCACCAGCGCCGACGTACAGCAACCTGAATGATGGCGTGCTGCCATATTCCAACACTGGCTGTACACCGATGACTAACGGCTATTATGAAAGTAGTAATAATAAGCTTATTTCATATCCTGATGCGAGTATGAGTCACTTGAATGGTTATTATGCTTCCAACTATGGTTACTCTGCATCAAATTCAGTTTACCAACATATCCCAAACATGAACAATTATAACCTCTCTAACAGTGACGGCAGTAGCTTTAGTAATCCCGGCGATCGTCGCTTAGACAGGGATAGTGATCATTACCAAAGAGAAACTAAAACTATATATCATCAGACACCCAGCCTTCCTTACTCGGATCCTTATGGAATGCGCTATTCCGCATATCCTAATACTAATAGTCACTATCGGCCCTATTTGCCTATTCAGCCCACCTTTGTTGAGAGTTTTAAGTCTAGACTCGAGGGTTCAGACTCGCAGGCTTTGATCAAGTCAAGGTCGAGAAGCGTGCCTGACATTGTGAAGGAGTTGGATGATGAGGTGACAGAGGCGCGCCTCAAGGCACGAGAGCGCTCCTACAACTGCAGCCCGGCTCCCTTAGTCCCTCGTGCTGACCCTCCACCAGCCCCCGAGAGTCTGGCAGATCCTTTCCTCTCGCTGGCTACACCATTGCAAGCCATGTGTCGCCACATCAGTGGGATGGGCTTCCCCTTGGATAGGGTGGCTCGGGCTTGTGATAAAATAGGACAAGATGATAAGAAGGTATGTTGTTAGGTCAACGCGAGTGATTTGAATATAATTGATCTCATCCTTATTTGTTAAATCTAGAGTTTTAGCTAATCTTGTCATCATTTTCACTTCATTTTTAATTTTTCCCTCTTACGCTAGAAGTATTTACTACTTTTGAAGTCAATCTTGATGAACAGGCATTGATTGTGGTATATTGGAGACAGCTAAGGAAAGGATATTCAACTTGTACGAGTAGATAATAATATGCTCGGTGAATTTCCAGATCATTGAGTACCTGTTGGTGATGGGCCAGTTGCTGGACTTGGGTTTCCCGGAGGGCCGAGTGGGGGCTGCACTCTTACAACACAATTGCAATAGTGATAAAGCTCTCGATGAACTGATATCCTAGCCAGCTATTTTTGTAATATTCCTTTTTTTTGTTTTATAAAACCCTGTCGTAAAAAGAATGACATAGTATTAATGGGTTTTAACGTGAGAGAATCTTTTTTAATAAAATAAAAATATTTATATATCTTGTAAATAAGATAGTGTAGTTTTGCTATGTTCCGAATTTGTAAATAAATGCCTAATAAACTGCGATGCAATAAATCAATTATGATAAATAAACCTGTGTTAATTAATTTACTATTTTTTTAATTATGTCCAATACATTTTATACGTACATTAGCATAGAAAAATAAATAAAAACATGACAATCTTGAAAGGTTCACTAATGGTAAAATATCAACTTATTCAAGAGCAGCTTAGAGTACTTTTATTTCAGTTTTGGGTTGAAGGTCATTTCTCAGTTGCTAGAAGAAACTGGTTCACATTGTCAATTTTTCTTACACAATATCTTGAAATATTTGTTTTCACTATTACTTGTCCAAGGTGAGTTGTAAACAAGCACGGTGCATTAAATTAAGTTTCTGCGCACAGGAGGTGTAGTTGATCAATTAGGCGGATAGTTAATTGTGCACAAGTTTTTCATAATATTACATATTATAAGTGTGATGCACCTTCACATTTAATTTCATAATTGAATTACTGATTACCATTGTCACCATTCTTTAAAAATATTTTCGACCGGAGAGGGATTAAAGTTTACCTGTCATGAAAATCTATCACCAGAATCGTACCCATTGTGATATTCAGAGATCGGGCCCTCTGACTTGTGTTGAGCCTAGAGCACGTTTGAGATATATTACACAAATTGTAATGATAACACTAGCTCTACAACTTCAAGGTCACAATTTCAGCATTTGGTGTTCTTACAAGAAATGAGGCCACGTGTCTCCTCAAAAAAACTAATTTTGCTAGAAGTCCACAAGCACCAACTTCAACTGCTTATTAATGAAGCAGGAAGTCGAAGATTGCATTTGAAAGACCTAAGTAATTACTGGGTTTTATTCGACGGCCAGTTAGCATATTTGATTCTCAGGGGACGACACCACCAGTTTTCCATATGAGATGCTTTTGCTATGCGGACAGCAGTCGAGTACTATTGTAGAACTCAAGCTCTATTCAAATAATATTTTTATATTATTCTATGCTATTACAAAACAAATCATCAATGCGATACTAATTACAATGAATAATATAGATTTTCTTAGACTTTTGCATGCGGAAAGATCTGGTCTACCGGATAACATTTTAGTGGTACAACCACAGACAAACCGTTGCTACTATTATTTAAGTATAAGCTGTATCAAATGCACGTGGCTTAAGCCTCGATGCTACTTAAACACATTTTTAAGTATTAAATTTATTTTAAATGGTTTTAACAATTAAAAATTGCCTGGATTAATTTTTGCATGTGCTGAGGTTGAGACAGCACGCACCTGGTTAGTATCGTATGATGGCACTGGCCATCCCACGAGTTTACAAACATTTACTTATTAATATTCAAACACTCATTTAGAAGACAAAAATCTGAATCTTTAAATTAGAATAAAATCATTGATGTTTTGTTAAAATTTGTAATGTCAATAATGGTTGCAATGTAAATCATTTGGTGGGGAACACTTTAATAAGCATATTTATCACAAGTCTTCAAAATTAAATAAAATTTATTATCCTTGCAATGCAATATAAATAACAAAGGTTATCATGTAAAACAAGTTTTATTTAAGTATACACAACATAACAAAATATCAAAAGATGTCGTTGTTTGGAAATTTTATTTTGAAAGTATTAGGAAGTGATTGACACACATCGTTACACAAAATAAAAGTTATGAATGTACATTCATTCGAATGCTGTCCTACACCTACGAAGTCCACATGCTCTATAAAATGCGATGAATATAAATCTCAGAGAGTTAAGAGATCAAGGACGTATGTAGTGAAAACTCCAGAAGGTTTCTCAAAAGTTTACACCGTTTCATATGAAGTACCGTGTCCGGGCTCTAATGACTCTAATATAAAGAGAGCTATCGGTGTACGTAAGAGTCCATTGTCTACTTCATGTAAACCGTGTAAAACTGTTCTGAAATTGGAAGATTCTACAGTAAATATATCTGAAACCGAAATCAGTACCAATAGAGGCATTAAATCAAAATCCAATATCAGCATATCAAAAGAAAAGGTCAGTCAAAAAAATCCAACATTAACGTGCACAAATATAAAACAACCTTTTCAAGCATCCAGTAAAATAAATATTTGCAAGAGCACAACTAGAATAAGTGACATTTCAAACTGCGGAGCTTTACAAAGGGGCACGACCAGCGTGGAGACCATCATCAGCACAGGGAAGTACTGTGCAAATGTTGATTCTAAATCCAACTTAACAATCCTAGGGAAAGATGGAAACGTGATGTTCTTAGACAATTCACGGCAGTTTAGCATACCCATCAGGGTTGGGGAGAACTTCACGGTCTCCAACACAGACTCCAGTTTGGTAATCAAGATTACCAAGCCGTGCAAACCGTGCGAGACCAAAGTAGACTCCCACAGAAGTAGTGTACAATCGTCTTCATCCAAGACCAATGGAAAAACTACCAAAAACGTCATTATAGACAGGAGTAACTATTCAAATTACGAATCAACTAGACCAGCACTATACTCGCGCGCCGCACAGCAAATAGCCAGTCACAGCTCCTGTGCTGATGCCCAAGAAAATGCATATTTCAGCCAAACCAAAGAGTCTCGCAAATATCCTAGCCCCAAAAGACAGGCTGCATACTATCGCATTGAGCCTAAACTGTCATCGCATGGTCGCACTGAAGATTCAATTTATGACGAATTGCTTACGGCATACTTATCTAATTCAGAAAAATGTCACCCACGTTGCGGCAAAAGATCCAGCAGCTGTCCACGTAAAAATTACGAATATTGCTAAATGGAAATCAAAGCATTTGTAATATTGTTGAATGCAGAGTTTTTCTGAAGTAAATATATTCATTTTGCGTGACGTCCTAGACAGAGCTCAGCACTCTGCTGTGATCCTATAAAGAATAACTCAATGCCCACGTGGCTTCAAGATTGTAAATCACTGTAACTTGTCCGAGTTGATGACCAAGTCGGGAATGTTATTTTAAGTATTGTAAAAGCACCTTGTCTAAATTGATGACCGAGTCGGGAATCTTATTTTCAAATAAACAAATGAAACAAAATTTTGTATATATTTATTTTTATTGACACTTCAAAAACGGACTAAACATTATATTTAGGATGGAATTGACCAGCTATAAATATAGTCTTCATTACAAAGTTATTAAAAGTTCCCAGGAACATTTACTTCTGGATTAGAGGTGCTCAATTATAATAATATAGGTATAGATAAATACTACTAATTCAACCCAAAACGCTCTCTTCGGCCGTATGCCTTCCATCTTACAGATGGATTTGATCCTCTGACATTCGCTAACAACTCACCACTGATTGATTAATACAATAGGTTCTATGTTAGAATTCTTCACAATAATAATAATAATTATACTCGATAAAGCCAACATATACTAAACAGGATACATTTGGTTGATTAAATAATTCATCCACCGAACGAAGAATACAATATCACTCTAGTGTATGTTTAGACAATTATTTCTCCGGTGGAGATGCGAATTACACCAATCAGCTAAGGTTAATGACTGCATACATGTTATAGTATTATGGAAAACTTTTATGGGTATAACAAATTTTACAACAATAAAAAGAAACTTCATTTTTGCAAAGAGTAAGAAGAGAAATTATAATGCTAGATATTAGAAATATGCTTTAAAGTTGGAGATGTATAAATATTTAAACCAATTACATATAGAGCTATGTAAAAAAAAAAAAAAAAAGTGAAGTGTATTATTGGAAGTACAACAATGTTTACAATTGTAAATAATAATCAATTTTCTTCCAAAAAATATCACCCTACAACAAAATAAAGGTCTATAGAAAATCTAGGAGTTACTCGTTTCCAACTTCAGAAGTATCCATTTTTTCCTGTCCTTCAGTTTTGACCATCTTACCCTCCCCTGCAAATGAAGAAACAGCATTAGCATTGTATTTAATAAGCATTGTCACTATTGACCGACGCTTCTGAGTGACGTTGAGTTCCGACTGACCTTCTGTCTCTGTATTGGAACGCCTCCTTTTACGGGACAGCCATGGCGGGGGCAGGGGTTCCATATCTAATACCTACAAAGCCAATTCCTTTTATTAAACTGTGCGAGAAAAAATAAACCATATTTATTCAACTAATGCTGTGTGGAGATAACTCTGGCAATTATAAAATAGCAGCAAACAAATTACAAATAGTTCTAAAAAATTACCTTGTGAATTAATTTAAAAGCAATCTGTCTCAGGAATTGCTGAGCTGATGCGGTCAGATCCTCACGTTTCTGGGGAGGCAGAACACCAAGGGCATCCTAGAATAAAGCATTTGTCAGATCAGAATCTCCAAGTCGCACGACACTGTACAGTTCGACATTGACTTGACACATACCTTGTGGTCCTTCTCGCAGGGGTCAAGAAGACCTGGGCCGTTTTCCAGTAGCAGACCACCGGCCACAGCCTCCATGACACGACGTAGACACTCACCCGGTGACAGTGGTACGCCTGCACTGCTTGCCACCTTCTCCACCAGTAACTCCATTGCCTGGATAGACGTGTGGGAGGTCAGAAAAAGAATTTCTACAGGGCTGCAAAGTCAGCAATGCGGCTAAGCAATACTCACCCAGGAGTTGAGCGGAGTCCAGGTGGGAATGCGTTGACAGAGATCTCTCATGATGCGGATGGTCATGACACAGGACTGAAGGCTGGATGCCCTAGCCTGGAGAGCAGAGAGAGTTAGCGAGAGTTGGTGGGCGCGCACCCGCCTCGCAGTGCGGGGCGTCACCAGTGTTTCCATTTTATTGCTCTGATTTGACAAGTGCCCGGATTGAAAGATTTGAAGTTTGCAGAGCATTAAATGACTCTAGGACGTGCAGTCGGCCGAGGGCCCGACGGCGACAGCCCGCAGCGGGCAGAGCAATAAACGTGGCGCAACGACTCGGTTCGCCGGCAACGGGCAGAGTGTAAGTTGGATTTGTGTTAAATGATTGTACCTGGAACCACTTGGCGTGTCTTAGTGATGCCAGAGCGTCGAGACACTTCTGCCTGGGGAGCACATCCTTGTCGTCTCGCTTGGGCGCGTCAGCACCGCCACCGACATCTAACGGTAAAAGGGTGTTTGACCATTTATATGTAACGGGGCAAACATCAGGGTTAACAGTGAGCATTCTTCCTCTACATTACTCCAAAGTCGCCCATCAAAATGGACATTTGTCCCCCAAGATTAGAATCCCCAAAGTAATAGTGAAAGGAAATAAAATATCTAACATAGGTACTAAGAATGTGAATCTATGTGATTTTGTTCCAAACTAAAAATAAAAAGGCAGAAATGAACCCTTCCGTGGACTATCCTCTTACCTGAAGGTGAAATAGTAAACATGAGAGTAAAGTAATGTTTGCCCCACTACAGGTATACATATATCAGTGTGAGCCGGCAGCCCAGGCGTCGACCACACGTGATATAGATGATCAAAAATCCTTTCTTCTCTGGGATATGGTATAAAATAACCTAAAAGCTTATGTTAAATCACATTATAAAACAGGCTAAATGAAACCACGAACAAAGTATCTCTTCCCTGCGAGAGATGGAGGGTGGATGACGGTGAATCCAGCAGTTATCAGACTGGTAATGGAGCCTACGTGAAGTCGCCCTCGAGACCTACTCTATGGACAGGGCTGCCGATGGTCCGATAGTGACAATTACATTTACAACAGAGCATATAGACTGGCGGTCTTCACAGAGCAGTTTAGCACCTTTAGATAGTTTGTTCTTTTTCGTGTAGCCTTCTTTCCGGCGCCGACCTGCACGAAAACCGATTTCGAATACCAATTTCAATCACATCGCATCATAGTACTGAAACACAGTAACATGTGGTGAATACGAGCATTACAAGTTCATCAAAAATCATATCAAATCCTAACAGATGAAATTGGCGTATCGAAAATCGTTCCCTTGCTTGAAGCCTGGCATCTCACCGTTAGGCTCGCGCATCACTGGGGAAGTCAGACTGACGAGCACCGATACATTCCCTTCTGCGATGGTCACAGCTCCTTCCGCAGGACACAGCTCCACTTTGTATTTGAATTCTGTGGTGACCTGAAACACGTCATAATTCAAAGAGGCCATTTTCAAGTTTCAGTGAGAAGTTCCATGATTAGACTAAAGGCTAACCTTCTGCAGGTGCAAGGGGAGCTCCTGAGCTACACGCTTGAGGAGAGACACAGTGGGCTTGTCAGCGCATAAAACTACGAGGCGGACGGAGCGATCTCCTTTCAGGAGCAGTCCTTTGGCCAGCAGTCCTACACGCATTACGCCTTTCAGCAGTCGCACGCCCCCCGTGTTACTGGTTCCCTCGCCTTCTTGCAAGAAGGAGAATCTGTAAATTTAAGTGAAATTAATATATTGTAATCTAAAACAAAATTGATCATGAGAAATTTATTAGTAGCATAAAAACTTACAGTTGGTTATCACGACCGTCTTCTTTGGCTTGTTCCTTGTTATCTCCTTCCTCTTTCTTTTCTGGGATGACCGGAGTGGCAGGTTTTTCAGCAGATTTGTCCACCTTCGCCGGGGTGAGTGGTTTCTATAGAATTGTGAATGATACATGAATGACGGGCCATTGGGTGTAGATATAATCATTAATGTACAGATAAGGTGCAGCTCACCTTAGGCTGCTGTTTGAGAGCTTGCTCTGTGAGAGTATCGGAGACAGACTTGAGAGCGCGTTCTGTATGGGACACGACTCGCTGAATGGTTTGCAGTTCTTCTTCTCCGGGATATATCTCACCGTGCCTGGCAATCATATGTCTGTCTACTAAGGACTCAGGACGGTGACCAGGGGGCGGAATGAACTGTTCACAAATAAATTCGTCATTAATTTTGATAAACAAATAAGTTATTTGTAATTGAAACAATTTTTATGAATATCTGCCTCCCTGGTACTCAGAGTGGGTACTCACGTGTGGCATGGGTGGGTGCGGCGCGAAAGGCGGCAGCAGGGGGGGAGGGGGGCGCGGGGCGTGAGGGGGAGGCAGGGGGGGCCCGGCGCGACGGCACCAGTCCATGTAGTCACATTCCTCGTTAAACCGCCGCCGTTCCTCCCAGTACAGGCGCTCCTCTTCCTCCATTTCACACTGCAGAGAAGCAGACTCGTGAGCCACTAGCCTTACGTTTGTAAAATTGTGAATGAGTGAAACCGGTGTTAATGAATTGAGGCGTTAGAGAACAGAGCGTCAAAGATGAAATAGATAGTGCACTCGTACATGTTTATTGCTCGCCGCAAGTGCTTGAGCTTACAATACTTCCACTGTGGGTAAAGAGCTCTAGGAATCTTATTCTGGAAGCGAGTCTAGCGCCACGACCGACTGCGCTCCAGTATCTGCAGTATAGAAATGAGGAAGAGGTGATAGTTTACTTACGGGACTTTACCTTTTGTCATGAGTTACGAGTGCCAGAGTTACATGCGGCCAATATTATGGACTTTTAAGGTTACAATGACTGCTGATACTCTGAACAGTGGCGGGAGCTACTCACTTTGTGCATGCGGCGGCGCGCCCATAGTTCGTCCAGCATTCTCTGCATTTTCTGTCCTGGTATCTTCCTTTGACGGAGGGAAGGCTTTACATCGACTATGAGATCCGGTTGCACCTGAAATGATAAATAGGCTTAACAATATATTTCCATATGGTGGTCAGTGTTGATCAGGATCGATTCCAAATTGAATATGCATTAAAGCCTCATAAAAACTCAAATCATTAAAAAATGGAACTCTTGATGTGAAAATCAGGCTCTACATTTTTCTCAAACCTTTTACTACTAATCATAAGCTCTTGCTGATACTAAATTAAGAACCTTCAGTTGAATCAGGTTATGTACCTTTTTTTTATACTGCAGGCGATGTCTTCTGCCCTTCATGTGCATCTCCTTGGCATTGGGGTCGTTGAAGCGGCAGTCACAAAGCTTGCAGTTGAAGCTTAGCACCTTGCCATCGTCGCCCTTGATCTCTTCTATGTAGTCTTGGCCCACAGGCTGGATGTCTGGCTCTGGCTCGCCTACATCATCCCCGGGCGTGGAGTCACCTTCGCCGGTGCCTGAAGCCTCTGCAGGGTTGCCTACAGTGCTCAGACCTCCGGAGGAAACGAATTTTATTTTGGTTGTTCCTGATACTGTTGTGGTTTTTTCTGTAGAATAGAAAAAGAATTTTTGATCGCTTTGCTGGTACAGCAGAAACGAAAGGGATGCAGATCTATGGTAACTCTGCATCCCATTTACTTATTTCAAAATCTATTCTACAAATAACACAACGAGCAAAGGGGGTTACACTCACCTCCTCCGATGACCTTGGGCTCCTGGGATGGGATAGGTTTTCCGAGCCGGGTGTGCAATTTCACGACTTTCTGGTGTTTGATGCCTCGAACGTGGGCGGCATAAGCATCTCCACCTGTGCATGTCACATCACACAGTTCACAGCGAAGAGAGCCGCTGGAACCACGGCCACCTGCCGGCGCTGTTGGAGTACTGCCAGCTCCTGTGGCTGTTGATACTTTCATGCTGGCTTCCTTCTTCTTGTGTTTCTGGCCCTCCAAGTGTTCACGGTATGTCTGGAGAGTGATATTAATTAGTTTGGTGGCTTAATAGATAACTAACTGGTAATTAGAAGATACATGTAGGTGCTGACCTGTGGACCAGCACAGGAGATCCGGCAGACATCACAATAGTGTAGCTGTTGAGGTTTAGGAGGTTGCTTAGGTCGTGGTCGCACTCCTCCTGCATTGCCTCCTTTTTTGTATCCCTGCCAGCCAGTTCCGGCACCAGAACTATGAGTCAAATTCAAAGGAGATCGACATCAGCAGATGAATGAGAGACAAAATTAGGCCTAGTTTTAATAGGGACAAGCAAGTAGTGACTTCAATATTTATGTTTTTGAATAAAGAGGGGTGGAACAAATATAAAATAATCCACAGAAAATATTTATACCTTCCACCACCCCCTTTATTTTGCTGAGCTACGTACATTGTAGCCGCACTGTACAGAGCCGCATCGTACCCGGAATAAGTGGTGCTGTTGGTGGCAGCTGCTTCTGCAACATAAGGACACTGTTAGAGTGTGTACAGGAGTAACAGGTACCTTAAATTAGGTCAGTGGCTAGGAACTCACGCTTAGCAGGCGGGGTGGCGTGCTGGGCAGCAGGGGAAGAGGCGTAGGCTTGCGCAGCAGGATAGGCGGCCACTGCTGCTGCGCCCCCCTGGCCGTAGGAGGTACCATACTGAGTAGCCTTGGCTGGCTGGGCAGCCCGCGCCGCTCCTCCCTGCAAGTACAACGACTATTCTTATTATAGAATACATGTTAACAAAGTTGGAAAAAATACCACACACTCAAAAGGTTGTTTTGAGTGTGTGGTATTTAACATAATTTTTAAAGATTAGTAAGTAAAGAATGTGTTGTTTTTAGGATAATTTATAATAATTATTGATTCTGTACAATGGACATTTGATGTATGTGATGACGGCAAAGTTAAAACATCAACCTGGTTAGGTGAATTTGTTTTGAATAGGAGTTTAGCAGCGAACCGTGAGCAGAATTGAAAGCGTAAAGGTCTGATATTGAGTGAGGCTGACCTGGGCATAGTTGGGAGTCGTGGTGTAGGCGGGTTTGGCGGCTGCAGGCTCGTAGGCGGGGGGTTGTTGGGCAGGGTAGGCTGCAGCAGCAGCAGCGGCTTGCTGGTAATAGGCGGTCTTGTTGGCGTCATAGTTCTGTTGCGCAGCCGCTGCGGCCGTGCGCCCATAGGCCAGCTGGTATGTGCCGGCCTGGGCTCCGGCCGCTGGAGACATAACTGCGTTTGTAGTGTATGGGTGAGTTTAGTATGGAAATAGTGGTAGTTACAAAAGAAACAGATGTACACGGTGAAACTGTTTTGACAACATTGATACACATCACTTTATAAAGATTCAACACATAGTTGCAGAATTAAGTGATGTGCAGCAAGGATCTACAGTTCAACAGTGTACAATAGTAAGCTACAAAATCACATGCATAAAAGGATTGTTCTTAAGCAATAGTAGAAAAATGACACATTCTATTTAAATTATTGAATCTAGCATATTCAACTAGAGAAAAATTATTAAAAGAAGTGTCGACTTCAAAAATAATGAACGGCAATTCTAAATATAATATAATCCCAAACCTGTGGAATTATTTACACAGAATTTCACAAAATCTAATAAACGGTTAGTTATTTCATTTTAGATAAATGACAATACTAAATGATAAAGTTCCTTCTATGCATGTGAGATATATATTCTAATAAATAAAGAGACTTGATTCAATTTTAAATATAATTTAGTAAAAAAGAAAGGCGATGATTCATCGCAAATAATTACTTTTCATAAATTTATTTAGCTACATAATTAATGATAGTAAAAGTAATACCCCAAGATCAAAATTGATTACATTTAAAAACTAAATACTTAAATATACTTTTTTGAATTAGGGCGTGTGGTAAATAAACAAAATTGACTGTACGGTTTTTCAAGACCGTAATGATTTAAGTTAAAAGCGAGATACAGAGAAATTAGATATTTATTAAATAAATTATGAATTAAAGCTGACCTGCGTATGTTCCCTGGGTGGCGGCTGCTTGGTAAGCAGTGTCATAGCCAGCAGCCGCTGCTCTTTGAGTTCCGTAAGTTGCTGCAGTAGCGGCCGGGGCTACTGCGTATCCTGTTTGACCACCGGCATAAGCGGCGCCGGCGGTCGCAGTTCTATAATACGTAGAGAAAAATCATCATTCAATGTCACAGCATACTTCTTAACTAAATTAAAATCTTTCCCGGCGCTGCGGCAGACAATCGATCGCAGACACTGACCGGGCCACCATTTTGGTTTGCGGCATTCACTTATTTACAAGGGTCTCGCAGAAAAAACGCAATTACAGGCGTTTTTGATAATAATGAACGGTTAAGTATATTATAAACTAAACAAATAAATAATTATTCGTACCCGTACTGCGTTCCACCGTGCGCAAATCCGAAATAATTATTCGCAGCCATAATTCACGTACGAGATTATGGCATTGAGCGCGTCAAACGGAAAGGATGAATCATAAACAATATACACAAAGCGGAAACCAATCAATCGGTTGTCTATGAAAATAATATACTATAAGCTCCACTCTCACCGATGTTATATTTTAAAATAAAAATAAATATCTTTATGTTGAGATTAAAAAGACTTTAAACTAAAAATAAAAAATAAACCACCAATACATCATTTTAGGAAAAGGGTCATGTGTAAATTTATTTTCAATGATATTTCAATTAAATCGAAAAAGAAAACTGATTTGATTTTTTTAATAAAATAAGTTCTTCGGGTAAAAAATTATCAACCAGAGACTAAAAATCTAGACAGTTATGCTAGAAAAGAATTTAATTCAATACAATACGGGTATTTATTTAAATATTGATTGATATTTTCGTTTTTTTTCAGTTTTAAAATAATTACAATTTCTTCAATTTAGAATTTAAAATTAAGAAAAATAGAATTTAAAATTTGGATTTAAGCTAAATTGAAACGAATGAACGATTACAAAATTTTGGTTTTTAGGTTATGGTTACTGACATCTTTCAAAAATTAAATGGAGCCTAATTAATAAAATTAAACAATCATCTGGTGAACTCCAAAGAAAACCAAATAAAAGAAATATACCTACTTTGAAAAAAGTCCGATTTTTTTAAAAAGATATAGTTTTTTTCCAACCATAAGTACAAAAATAAATATGACACAAATTTCACAAATTAACAGAAAAACTTTCCATCAAAAATTATGAAAAGATATTGTCAACTTTTTCTAGCTAACTGGTCAGATTTTTGGGAACAAAAAAATCAGATAACGGTATTTGAGCCATAAGTTCTTTAACAGTGAGTCGCTATAGTGTTTGCGTCATTATAAATATATTTTTTTGTTAAGATAAAAGTCAAAAACTCATACACATATTAATCACTTAAAAAAATATTTGTAAAATGTCGCTCTAATTCTCAAATATTTATTAAATTTACTAAGGATGTTGTTAAAATTGATACGTAGATGTATAAAACGTTCGCTAGTAAATCAATTATGGGCGATTTAATTAAGAAATGTAAATGTTTTTAATTAGGTTCTTTAAAAATTTGATCTAAATAACACGTCGTTTAAACGACAAATAGTAAAAATAAGTGTGTATTTTGGTTATTACTAAAGAAATCTAAAAAAATATTTTGTGTGTTGAGATAATTTAATCTTTCACCTATATTTTAAAATATTTATTTATGCTTGGAAATTTGGTTGTAAGATATTTATATTTTTTCCCACCACAGAAAGCTAATTAAATTTCGATATCATGTCAACTTTGTAGAATCATGTGATAATACGAGCACTGAAGAATCAAAACCAATTAAATGTTTATTCTCCATCACTATTAATATTTAAATTATCTGAGCAGGAACAAGAAAATATCAATAAAGAGAATAAAAACTATGATTGTTGGCTTGTGTGGTTCCGGTATCAGCAATTGGAAAAGCGAGGTCTTACATTATGAGATAATCGTAGATTTATATCTTCTGTGCTAGAGATGGCCTGATACTGGATTCATTTATGAAATATAAACTAACAATGTCAAAGAGACCAAAGCGTGACAAAAATTATTTCAACGAGTGCAACCGAGAAAATTTCTTCTAAAACAAATTAAATATTATTTTTTAAATTCTCAAATTAATGCAATAAACTCTAATCGCTTCAATTTGATAAGTCAGATTATTGCGTGTGAAAAAAAAATATTCGATACGATTAGGGTATTAAATGTTGCCATTTGGAAGGTTAGATATTTTAAGGGTCAGATTTCTGATCTATGCGATGATAACTAAAAGTCAATATATAATAAAAGCACTTTTACTTAAAATTGGTTTTTAGGTAATTCACCACAAAAATTATATATTTAAACAATTCAAATGTTATATGACGCTTTTTCTAATTTTTGCAGATAGCCTCAAGTCGGTCGTGATAAGCTATATTTGTTCCCTGTGTTATTGTCACGATTGCCTCTAAGGTCACCTCGTCACTAACCCAAGTGACACAGTCGGCACTAAACGCAGTAGGGACTGGCTTTAGTTGTAAACGAGTATAAATATTACTTACAGCGATGCCGTAGGCGCAGTTTAGTTTTCGCACCAGGAAGAAACAGACGCGCGCAGCCGAATCAAACATCTCACTATACACAGCTTTTAGTGCACTCAAAACTTTAACTAAACTTTAAATCTTACAACAGTAAAAAAACAGTAAAAAATGCGTTTATCAATGAGTAAAACGTGTGTTAGATTTTCATCAATCAAAAATATTATGAATGTGAATAAGTTTGTTTTTTTTATAATCATTGTGTTGAATATTTCTGCGGCTGGCTCGTATCCATTTTACAAGGCGGATCGGAAAGAAACAGGTAAAATATGTTTATATTATTACACCGATATTATTATTATTAGATCGATACTGACTTGTTTTACATTCGCTAGTATCAATGGTTTTTGGCTTAAAGAATACGCATCTTTCGATATCGTAATAACGCTTTATTTCTTACATACATCTGAGTGAAGTGAGTTTTTTTTATGTGATTGACGGTGATCATGTACTCAAAATTGTCAAGAAAATAGATCCAAATTCATATTTTTATTATCTGTACAGTAGCAAATAGTAAATACCACCCGGCCAGGAGTTCAAAGTGGGCAATATGAATAAGTGAAGGGTACGGATTCAAGTCCCATGCCTGGCACCTGCGTGTTGCAATTTTTTGATTTAAAAAATCATACATATTTTTCTTTTAAATACACGCAAAGCGTTATCGTTATTAGTCTTGAGTTTAAAAATTATAATAGTCAGGCACTTTTCCGGGCCTCAAAATGGTACAGACTATGTATGATGAGTAGGCTTGAACTCATTGGGACGATTCCTTGTGCTGTCAGGCGTGTAAACATCCTGATTGTTTATAGTTCCTTGTTAGTGGCCACCAGACTCTGCTCTCTCCAATGTCAACTTTACTATTGTCATGTTATTATATAGCGTAAGGTCAGAAGTTCACGGCGACGTCACGTCGTTGTGAATGAAAGTGGGCCATACGCTATAACGAATATCAGAATAGCGAGCATTTTGAGTTGGACCGAACCCACAAAATATAACAAGGTATTTTTTTATGTTATTAAGTCCTTTTAAAATGGCTTTACTACTAGGCAGTATTTTTTAAAAGTACTTGGAAATACTTGTACTTGCCTTGAAAGAACAGCTTCATCTTCAGTTGTCCTCACTCATGCCCGGTGAATATGAAATCTCCCTTGAAGGAGTAAACATACTATATGTTGCTTTTCTTCCCTTCTCTTGAATTTATCACAAACTGTCATTCTGTTTACTCTTTGCAAGGAGGTGATGGAAGCGACTAGCCTAACCTAACCGTGTTTCTGTTTCTTTCAAACGGATATAATGACCTCAACCAAGACGAGGTTTTCAAAGGCCGCTTGGTTACTGATAAAACACAAAAATCTCGGAGAGGTGCGCTCAGCTTTAAAACATAACTATGATTATTAATTTGACTACTAAAATCGATGCACAATAAGAGCGTTTGCTTCAAATGATATGATTTGATCGGATTGATGATGCGAGGAGATGACGTCACGGCCTCGGTGCTGGCGCAGGTAGAGGATCGCAGACCTCCATCAGCAGAGACGGTCGCCCTTTCGAGGGCGAGTAGGTTCATGGCCGATTTTCGGTAATTCGATAATGGCGGTGACCCTTGGGCGGAGGAGCAGGTCAGGAGGCGACGCTTATCAAATAAGGTCACTTGGGTTCAAACGGAAGCAGCATGAACTGCTCGGCGTCCGGAAACACCATGCCCAATGCTTACAGATAAGTAGTGGCGAATAGTGAACTGATGAATAGTCAGATGGCTAAGAGATTATGGTCATGTGTTTCATTTGATAAAATATGGAGTATTACAAATTAAACCAGAATAAGCCTGATAGATCGCGTAAATGAGCGTTGAGTTGCAAAACACCCCTTGCAGGTATTATTGGAATGTTTTGGGACACTCCCTAGTTTTGGGTTTCAGGCTTTGAATAAAAATACTGATTCTGTTATAATGTCTTAAAAAGTTTCATCGCTAATAACTTATTATATTGGAAAATAAATTCTTAAAATGTAATAATATATATGCTATAAATGAAAAAAATAGTACGACATTTTATATATTTATTATTCTTTCATCAAGTCATTTTAAGGGATATCGCAAAATAATAAAGCTTAGTTAATTAAATATGAAATTTTTGTAAGATTAAATCCAAGATAACCTTACTCTGTTAATATATTCAATTGTTTTAACAGAAAGCACTTGGTGTAATGCGTTTTGATATTTTTTATAAATATCACTTGCTTGTTTTTTTTTTTAATATACCTACATCTCAATAGATTAACACAAAATATATACCTTGATCAATATCAAGGCATATATTTTGTGTTAGTAAGAGTGAGTGAGTTACTTCAGCAGACGTAGTGGTGTTCCACAATTATTGGCAACTGCGCTGATGATGAGGTATTTTAAGCCTGCCCGCCCAGCGTGGAAATAGAGCAATAAATCTTCAATACGGAACAGCTCCAATTACTTCAGCCACGGGGATTTTCCACTGACTTGCCACGAGTGATCCAAGAAGTAGTGATGGGCACAATCGATGTATTTAGATATACAACTCAATTCGAATAAGACATAAAAATTAGCGGATAATCGAATAGTTTTTCGATTACCTGGAAACTCAATAATATATAGAGATATGTTAAAAAAAGATTATCAGATCACGTATACAAATAAATCTGTAGATGTATAATAAAATGGTTAACAAAAAACACTGCTTGATTTTTTACCAAAATATAAATTTTTTTGATTATTCGATATCGATTAAAAGTTTTGAAATTTTATTTCGACTACATTAAATTTTAAAGCTAATTTATTATATACGTTGATAAAAGACTTGTTTGTTTTGTTTGACATCAGTGTATAAACATTACTTGTCATCTGAAACAAACGTACACCAGTTTGGGATTCGTTTGCCTGGGCGGATATCTCCAGATCAAGTCTCAACGGTTTAACCACTCAGCTAACTGATAAAAGTTATAAAACTTATTTCAAATATATGTTTGCTTGTAGAGCCTATATCAGTGCCGGATGAAGTGATCATCAAGCGACTGGGGGGAGACACTCTTCCAGCCAGCCTGTGGCCAGTTCCTCACCGCAGACTGCAGCCAATCCTGCATCAGCCCACTCTGCATCAGGGCTCCCCTGGTGCCCCGGGCTATGTCAATCGCTGGGTATCTACACTTATTCCATGAAATCTTTCTACATATTCACAAAATGCTTACCTAAAAAATCATTCAATCAACCGATGATTTTATTGGGTACTCAGCCTCATCAAACTTACTAGAGATACTAAAAAAAAAAAATGAAATGAATGTGTCAAATTTTGAGCATCTATCTGAGGGTACCTATAAATATGGGAAGCCTAAGGGTTGAAAAGATTATAAATTGTTTCACACCCAAAGATGAAGAAATTCTCTCGAGTAGACTATTTGTGATTCCAAATCCTGAAAACGTTTCATGAAAACTATCCGGATGCTTTCTATTGCTTGCGTTTTTACATAGTAGTATTGCTATACATTATCAAATAGAGATATGAATAATTGCCTTAACGATATTTATTTGCTCAATTTCGGTTTTTTCATTGGGATACATTGTTTAAAATGTGTATTTGTTTCAGATTCCAGGCGGAACTCCGAAGTTTTATCCTCACCTGTACGCAACTGTAGCGGATGGAGTTTAACACTAAACCTATACTAAGAATAACGGGTCAGGTACTTAATAAATTATAAATTAAAATTTCAGCGAAAGATAAATTATTAACACATTTATTATTATTAGTATGGCACTCATCGCTCTAGGGTTGATAAATTATGTATTACTTTGGAAATAATTCTATAATGTACGTAAAATGACAGATGTTAAAGACTATCTCGGTAATTATGTTTTCGATACCTTTTTGATGCAATGTGATTTATTTTATAATGTATTTATTATTAAGATTTAACAAGCGATGATCTCAAATTTAGTTTGAATATTTTTTCAGCCTAATTTTGATTATCAAAGATTAAAAAAAAACTATAAAAGCAATTCTAGGATATATTCTTAGTATAAAGCAAAGTAGTTAAGCAAATTATTTATTACATAATTTTAAATTGTAGAACGATATTGTTATTAGTTTTTTAGAGAAAATTTGTGATTTTATATTTAAATTAGTTTATTTATTAAGTAGACCAGAAATAAATATAATTTAATGCGCAAACGATGATGTTTCTCACGTGGAATGTGATAAAGAAGTATAAAGTTTGCTCTAATTGGTAAAACTGCTGTGATAGTTCAGTGGTAAGGGCAGCGAAGAATAACAAAGGCTTAATCTTTGATTACTCTACGATTGGTCTAGATGTCATATTTTTGTATAAAATATCAACTTTGTTAATTTTTAGTATTTATTGGTTATAGTATAAATAAAAATGTTATAAATTTAAAATGGTTTTATTTTTTTATACCCATATTGAAATCAACTGAACATATCTTGACGATGATAAAAAAGCGTAAAGATAATTTTGGCCATATTTTTCGTAACAATAAATGTAGCCTACTACAGCTGATTGCCCAATAAAAATCGAATGAAAAAGAGAAACGAACTAACGTGGATGCGGAATGAACTCAAATGGCTGAAAGTCCGGAGCCGTATTAGTAAGACTGGCCAAGGATAAATATATGTTCAGTGAAATAATCACCGACCTTCTCTGAGGAGAGGCACTCAAAGAAGAAGAAAATATTGTCATTCATCTTCTTTTAGAACTTCTCCTTATAGGAGGTTGGTAACCATTTCGTCATCTATCTGGTCCATTCTCACTTATTTGGCTGTACTTCCGACTTCCAGCCACTGGCGTAAATTCTGCATCCACGTTGGTTTCCGATTTTTTCTTTAACAATTAGCTGCAGGGTATTATATTTATTGTCTTAAAAAATAAGGCCAAAATAGGACACCTTACGCTTTTTTTTACCATCCTCAGGAGTTCTGAGCAATTCTGTGCAAGACTCACTCATTTGTGGCGCAATCAACCCATGGTGTTTTGAGATTCTCATTAAACTATGAAATACACCGATTCAAGTAATCTGCGCAGTAGTCTTTCCAGGTGTATTTCACAGGTGGTTTATTATTCCATCCCTAGACCTGAAATACATAAGCACTAAAATACAATGTGTTCTAAAGTATACTCAAGGCAGTTACTGTTCCTATATTTTTCCTTGTTATTAAGACCAAACTTATTTATTTTTTAGCTCATGCAAAAAATAGTTTTTTTCTTCTTACATAACCACCTTTTATCATTTTATTTTTTTGTTTTACCGTGGTACTACTTCCGGGTGCCGACAGCTGGTCTTTAATTTGTATAAATAATTTAGCATTTCATACACAATTCATTCATTCGTGAGAAGGGGTTTCCTAGGAAGCGCACTTTTCGCTGTTCCCCAGTCTGCCTCTTCTCCCTTATATTCGTCTCTGACTATCAATGGAGACAGCGTCTCCGTTGAATGATGCGCTGAAAACATAAAAATGGTGTCTCGTGCTCTTCAGCTCTCGATCCTCTTCAGCGCCGTTCTTGTCGTGTCCGTGGGCTTTTCAAAAGCCACACAACCTTCGCGCACGATCAGTGGATCGCTTCATACCGTATTATCAGCACAACTATTGTAAATTACTATAACTGAAAGGAAACCTCTTTTTGATAATCGCTCTTTCACTGAGCCAGTAATGGCGGGAGGGAAATTCAAAGCTGGTTAGTTCAAAGAAAAGGTTTCAGCGCAGGCGCGGCGCTAACGTCGTTTTATCGATCCCGCAGTGAAGCTTGATGCTGTGGTGATGTGGACCTCACAAGGCGCCGAGCTGTCCTCGGGCTGGTCCTCCCACGCCCACTTCCCGACATAACCTCAATCTTATATTTATAAATACAGAACCACAGACACAAGGCAGACGCGCTGTCAGTGAGCGAGCCTCTACGCGCTGTCGGGGCACAGTACCAAGCCAAGGAAACTAGAAACGAAGTACAATGTTGAAGTTTAATAAATGTGTTAATTTTTTTGTGGTTTTGCTGGTGGTGCAAGGCAGCTCTGGGGGTAAGTTGATGCATAATAAAATCATTAAAAAGTTAATAATTTCACATAAGCTTGTAACGGATATTTCGAGTTCCCACTGTGTGATATATCAGTGTTATTCAGTATATTTTTTTAACTTGAAAGTAATGGTCACTCAATATTTTTTTTTATTTTAAAATACCTTTGTGTTCTTTTAAAAACGTTAAAAATATTATTTAAAGTTGTCCAAAAATATTATCAATTGAATAATAAAATAAATATAGTACTACTATTTTTTTGATATGATTTATCGATGATAAAATTGTTTCTAAAAACTCAAACAAAGTTATTAATTATAATGCTTTAAGTATATTTAAATAAAATATACATCCAATAAAAACATTTTGAGAAATAATACAGTGTTAAAACAATTTTATAAAATTCCGCTGGGCTTACTAATTATTTTGTATTTGTTTAAATTAAATATTTATTCATTGTGACCATAAACAAAACGTATTAAAATCAAACAAATAAATATTTTAAAACAAAATCAAAATTTTAAATCCTACCCTTCATTTTACCATTGAACTTATTTTTTCTTTTTAAAGCACGCTTAGCTGAATGGATATGAGATTACTTACTTGTTCACCAAAGTGTTCAGTCAGAGTAAACCACTAGAATATTATGAGTACCAATTAAAATAACTCTTTAATATTTGGTATTTTATTATTTTGATTCCTACCCCTAGCATCCAGTTTATTTTGTTATTTGTATATTTAGGTATTGATATGATTTGGTGCATACTCCTCGCATTCAGTATCATTAAGTATTGCTGTTATATGTTACGTACTTCTGGCAACTGGTATATATTTTTGTTGTTCCCTTTCACCCAGTCGAGCTGTACACTGCAACTATAAAGCATATCGAAGCAAACCCTGATGCCAAGCGTCTGTATGACGACCTCCTCAGCAACTACAACCGCCTCATCAGGCCCGTCATCAACAACACGGAGACCCTCACGGTGTGGCTGGGCCTGAAGCTCAGCCAGCTCATGGAGGTCAACCTCAAGAACCAAGTCATGACCACCAACTTGTGGGTGGAGCAGGTGAATTCTTGTTATTACACGATCCTCGGATTGGTTGAGTGCTATGCCTCGATAGATTATTTGAAGATTTGAAGATCTATTATATATCCAAAAATAGTTCCAGTACCTGAACTGAAATGTCAAAAGACCGCCAAACCTATGAACAATATTTAGCAAAAACATACGAGGCCTTCTTATTCCTAAAAAAAGCTCTCTCTGAAGCTTTATGACAAGTCTTTCTTTAGAATATTATCTGATATAAATTATGATAGAACTTTAATGTGAATGTGCTTTCTAAAAAGAACTGACGTGTTTCATGTAAATAGTAGTTTGTTTATTATTGTGTCTTTGATAAGTCGTACGGAAATCGGGAAAAAAATTGGGTTATTATGTCATCTGATAATGATAATGGACGTGGGAAACTGATTTCAGAAATGGTTCGACTACAAGCTACGGTGGGATCCTGAAGAGTATGGTGGCGTGGAAATGTTATATGTACCCTCTGAACATATTTGGTTACCAGACATTGTTCTCTACAATAATTGGGATGGAAATTACGAGGTTTGTTGCAAAATTATAAAGTAGATCTGCATATAAAAATCTACCTAAATAAGGGTCCAAAAAAATCTACATACGGTCATAGTTGCCCAAAGAATAAAAGCACCATGCTCATATAGAGGTGTGGGTTTTCTCACCCACGAGTTTCCTGTAAAAAGTAGATAATTTATATTATCATTTTTAATTTACCCTGTATAGAAAAATATACATTTTAATTGATCAAACATATTTTTCACAATTCCAGGTAACATTGATGACCAAAGCTACGCTGAAATATACGGGAGAGGTGTTTTGGAAGCCTCCGGCGATTTACAAGTCTTCCTGTGAAATCAACGTTGAATATTTTCCCTTTGATGAACAAACTTGCTTCATGAAGTTCGGCTCGTGGACTTACAATGGAATTCAGGTAATACGATTCGTAAATCTTCTAACTGTCACGTCCAAAACTGACTAGTGGCGTCAAGTGCAAATCGTCTTTGAAATACACATATGCTGATTTGATGATTAGAATAAGTAACATTTCAGTAACTCTATGTGTGAGAAACGAAATATTATTATTTTTTTAATTTCAGGTGGATCTGAAGCACATGGGGCAGGTTGCTGGCAGTAACTTGGTGCACGTGGGGATCGACCTGAGCGAATTTTATTTGTCCGTGGAGTGGGACATTCTAGAAGTTCCAGCCACCAGGAACGAAGAGTTCTACCCTTGTTGCAAGGAACCCTTTTCAGGTAATCTTATTTTAGATAAATAAAGCACATATGTGACAAAACTCATATATTTTTTATGTTATTGTTAGTCCTTATTACTACTTAACTATTTAATTTTATTTCTGCAACGAGACATAAAAATTCAAACATGGCCGCAATTGGCTCGTTCACAAAATTATTTAAGCTTTGATGTAGCGCAATAATGATTACAAATACTGAAAAACCTACGTGAAAATCTACTTGTGATTTAATTTTTAGTGCAGATATCATATTTTTGCCTAAAAATTAACAACCCTTTTCTCTAAGATAACCCAAACTTGTTATTTAATTTTTTTTAAATATATTTCAGATATCACTTTTAAGCTAACCATGAGGCGGAAGACGCTTTTTTACACGGTGAACTTGATCATCCCCTGCGTTGGCATCACATTCCTCACGGTGCTGGTGTTCTACCTGCCCTCGGATTCAGGAGAGAAGGTATCATGACGGTCTTGCTAGTTATTCACGGCTTCCATAGCCTAGAGAGCACATTGGGGTAATACGGCCTAAGCTGCAACGATATTCACATATCGATAAACACTTAAGAATTCTTGGACTATAATCTTAATATTAGTTTTGAGTCACCATCAGAATGTACATCCTTGCATAAGACTGCGTATTTACTCACAATAATCATATTTTAGGCTGTACATGAAATGAAACAATAGTTAACTTTTACGAAAAGCAAATATTAATATTAAATCAAAATTCATTTTATACGTTTTATCAATATGAGATAGTTTTATGAAGGTTATTAAAACACACCTATGTTACTCGATCTACTAAACATATATAATAACTATTGATTGTGATAACGGTATTATAAATTCATCACTTATATTGTTGAACAGGTTATATGCAAATCGGCATAAAACCAGCTAAGATTGTGGGTGTAAAAAATGGAATCAACAGTACAGTAAAAATTCTTTTCATGACGGTTTGGGGTCTATTTTTTTATATTTTAATTAAATTAATTTAGTTATGAAATATTGACTTTGAAAGACGTAACGTGCAGAACTATTCCAATTATATTTAATATTAGAAAATTTTTGGACTGCTATCCAACGTTTAGATCAAATAAATGCCTATTTAATGAAAGAAAGTGGCGTCTTAAAAGTGAGGGACGACATTGGTTTATAATTATTATTAAGTGTTGTAAATATGGAGAATGCACACGCATGAAGCATGGCAACATTCGATGAAATGCTTAGACATTCAATGTGCCCCTGTTAAACATATATACTATATAATTAAATAATGACTCGTTGATATATCTTAATATTATAAAACTAAGGATTCGTATATAAGCACTCAAACTCTAGAGGGTAATATTTCCAAGTAGATCCCTCATTTGAAGTCCTCTGTAACCCAAATAAGTAAATAACTTAGTAATATATTGATCACTGATTAGTTATTAGAACTTGTATTGAAATAAAGTAACAGTGAAGTAGAAAATGATCGAGGTAGGAGAAAACACGTGCACGCGGTTGTGAACAATGAAAACGCATTTTGCACCTAATAACTTTTAAAATTATATTTATACATATCTTTATTGCTTAATTTTAACTATCACATAAAAATTATAAGATATACTTTAAAAGTAAAATAAAATAATCAAGTATGTTACTATTAAATGTAGTACTTTAAAGTACCAATAAAAATATTTCAATGTAACATTATTTGTGTTTTTTGTAATTTTCTAAATATTAATATGTTTATTTTATTATAAGCTCTAAAGATATGTATAAAGTAACAAAATATATTATAAGTACACTATTTAATATACCATTAATACATTTAATATTAATTTAGGTTATATATTTAAATAATACACAGAAATATCCACATTTACAACGAGACATACTTTAAGATATCCTTTGAATGTATTGAATATCGCATTTGAAGCTGACTGACAAAAAAGTGGTATTTAGACAATAAAAGAAATGTATACAAATGAGTTCAATATTTATTCAGTTTAAAAACTTAATAACAATATATATATATATTTTATTTCGTACAAACAACCCATTAGACATTTTTATTAAGTTAACATTTCAAGGTCATGGATTTGTTCAATGTTTTTTTTAAGATTAGTAAGCGTTTTGAATTAATTTCTTATAAGTAAAAAATTGATCGCAATTTCATTCCAGCAGTATTGAGTCAGGTATTAGATATATTCTAAGGTGATATCAAACACAGACATTCATGTTATGTAGCCTTGATGACGTCACGTGGCCGTGTGTCGCTTATGAGCCCATGTATGTTCATGTTCATGTTCTTGTCATTAGATGTTTGTTGTCTGTTACAGGTGCTTATGACATTTCAGTTTTCAGGTGTCAGCTTGTGGTCCCATGTACCTACTTGAATATTCTTGTTTGTGGTCGTCTAGTAACTGTGTTGTTTGTTATGGCCCCCTTCGTTTCAGCCCCTTCTTGTAGAACCTACGTTTGTTTTTTAAAATAATTATATAATATGTATTAATCAATTGATATTACAGATGTTTTTAATGTTGAATTTAAGCATTAAAAAACTGTGAATTTTAAGGTTTGTCTTACGTACACGTATGTGTAACATAAGCTTTTTATAAACATGTTACTAAGATAACATGCATATAAACATTTATTTATTTTGATATAAAAAAAACTCTAGATACAGTTATAAGATGAACAACGTTCAAATATCCAAACACGATTTTTTTTTATATAAATACAATGGAGCTTACTATAGAGGATGCCTTCAAAGTAAGACAATGTATTTTTTACATTTAAATTAAAACCTAAACCATAGAATAATTTAAACACAATAAATTAATTACTCTTTTTGCTGTATCTATTTGAACTAGAGTTATTTTTTTTCAAGTACATTTAAAAGACAAACGTTTGGAAGCCTTAAAAGGTATACTAATAATGACAGTGTCTATTTAACCCCTGCTTAGGAAAGTTGCCCCTTAACTAGTTAATCCTATATTCGATTGTACAATTCTAAAAAACAGTTTACATTCAACAATAGGAGCAAAGGTTTAAAGGAAACGGTTGCAACTTTTCCAGCTCTTTGATTTTGGTGTATTCATATACAATAACTAAATATGCTTAATAGTCAAATAATACATTTTTTGTTACATAAATTTAAATCAAGCCTTGTTATTGCTTTGTGTTTAAGTCAGAATATAAATAAAAAGTATCTGTGATATTTTTCAGATGAATATATTATTTACAAAAAAATATTACATTTATTCGAATTGAAATCAACGTATCGGCATTTCCCAATTTCAATAATTTGTATGCAATTCATAGATGTTTTTTAAATTGAACTATATCCGTAATACTAAAATAATGTTTATAGTAAAATAATCATAATGCAGATATATATCAATTTACGGATCGGTCAATCAGATGCGTATTTATTACCCATTACGGGTTTATTATATTATTACTAATATGATTAGGCACATTAGTTCATATATAGAAGATGACTTAAAGAAACTCTCAGAAAAATATCATCGTATCATCTCAGAAAAATATCATCCCACACAAATCACGATGATATTTTTCTGAGAGTTTCTTTAAGTCATCTTCTATATATGAACCAAGGTGCCTAATCATATTAGCATAATGCAGACTTTAGTGAGATTAATGAAAACACAAAATACGTAGTAATGGAAGATAATAATGATATGCTACAAAATACAGTTGATTAGTTGATATATTTTAAAATATTTATAACAATAAAATAATGTGTTTGTAAAACTGAGAAGATATGATATCCTGGTGAAATCAGACAACATATAGATATGAGATTTTTGTAATTTTTTTTTTGTATTGAGACAAGTTATTTGATTAGTCAAAAGTAAAGAGCTGTAAGTTTTTTCAAACTTAATCTGATTCACAAAGTTGTTATGTAAACTGTTGGGATTGTCCATAGTGTTGCCCGTTGCGCCCCATGGCGAGTATCGCCAAGACCCACCCCGGACCGTTTTCAGCAGCCGATTGTTGTGTGTGCCCCAGCAGCCTTTGTACATGTCCATATGTCTTAGCTTACCGACCCCTGTGTTTCATGTCAACCTCCCGCTAGGGGATGAACACGACACTCACAAAAACTACCCTCAGTTCATGAGCCAAATCATAGGAAAATTTATTGGGCGTAAGTATATTATAAATTGAATAAATCACAGACAGAATTTCGTGGAATTAAATACAACTACACAGTCAGACCATTGTCACATTTGAACACACGTTTATTGCTAAATTAAACAGAAATTCATGTACTGTATAATAGTATATAATAAAAAAAACTGATAGATGTTTGGTTGGCTTCGCTAAGGCTTGCTATTTTATCAGCTTAGTGATTGACGCTTATTATATGTCATTCATTTTTGAGACCAATCATGCATCAACGCTTCGACCCCATGAATTATCGGTAAGTTGGCTTCGTATACTTAGAAAGTTGGGCTGAAATCCATTCCCTCATTTTGTTGACAACATCATGTATCATTATAATTTAGAACCTCATTTCATGGAAAAAAAATTACTTTAAAATAGATGCGGATAGACTCGCTTATTAGTTTTAATGTTGAATAAATAGAGATGTTGTTAGAAAGCTGTTGTTTACTGTTGTTTATTATAATTAAGAATGTGCTACTTTACTATAATTACTTTGGTGATTCATATATAAACGTATTTGCTATATTACAAAAAAATATATACGAGAGTTCTATGCTTTTTAATATAGATCTGAGATGCAAAGAATTGATTAACTTTGGAATATAGAAAAAGCCACTTAATTAAACACGAAAATCATAACCCGATTTGATGGCTTATAACGGAGTCAACTTCAATAAAACATTCAATCATCCTTATTTCCACTCTTATTTTAACATGTGTCTCTTTTATCAGATGAAAAAATATATTTGAAAAATTTATTAGTTAAATTTAAAGCAATCATAATGAAAAAGATAAAATGATTTAACATAGATTTGAACTGATTATTCGAGTTATGTGAATAAAGATTTTTTTATTTTCAATTTTACTAAATTATAAAAAAAAATCAACCAATGCATAACCACGTGTGGTGTTCATTTATTGTTTTTTATTTAATTCAATCTGAAAAAAAGGATTTGAAAATTAGGAGAGAGGTAAGGAGAAAACGTGAGCGAAACTAAGTATATTATACTGAAATTATGAAGTATCTACAACAAATTTTAACATATTTTTTTAAAATTAATAATGTTTGTAGAATAATTTTTTAATTATTTCTCTTTTTCTTCTATTCGCTTTTAATAAAATATTTGTACATTTTAACAATCTTTTTTCCGCTTACCAAGCTAGTAAAATGCAGTAGAAAATAAATAATAAAATTAAACAAAGCACCGAGGTGCCGGAGCTGTTCTACTCAAAATTCTAGCGAAATATTTACAAAATCGTAAAAGGCAAGTTGTATAATGCACCAAGCCAGTTCATCACTTTCAAAGTGTGAAATTTAAATAGCACAAAAATACCATTTAAACACCACACCACATAGAAAATTATAAATAAAAATATTAAATCACAAAAAATCCTTTTGAAATCAGACTGGAGAGATGCAAATTGATATTACGTTAAATAGCTAAAAACTTAATAATAGTAATTTTATAACATTTTGATCTTTAGTTTTTTTATAATCTACAAAGTTATTATCGAAAAACAATTAGCCATTTGGTTAAGTATGTGTTTTAAATGTGGATTAAAAGTAACTAGTCTACTGCGGAATAACTAAAGTTCTCTTGGCCAATTCAGGAGTATGGCTATATAAGAAAACTCCATACATCCATAAAAAAATATTTGATTAAAAACATTCGTTCAAGCAATTAAAATGCAATTTTTGTATTAAAAATAGCTTAAAACTAACATGCTTTTAATAATGATGCTCAAACAATTTAAAAAATATATAAACAAAACCACTTTTACATTTTCCGATGCGATATATATTTTAACGTACATTTTAATAATAAAATAAACAATATACAACACTACAAGGTGTTTTTATTTAATCTCTCAATATTTTTTTTAATTATTAAAAATATGTTAGTAAAGAACGGTAATAAAATTTATTTTACGAAAGTGTTTGATTAAATTATATAACCTCAGTATTCACGAATATTAAACGAACTATTTGATTTAAAAAAATAATTTAAATTTACAGGGTGTCTTTTATACCTCTGTATGAATATTTTTATTATAAAATATGCTATTTAAGGATGGTAGAATATAAACAGGGACGTAGCGAAGTGTTGGATAATTCGTCTCGCCTGACGGTCCCGGGTCGGTTGTACGGCGGGTTGCCTGACTCCAGGCGCTAAGCTCGCTAGGGCGTTGCAGGTAACTCTGTGCATTTCGATCCTCCTGTCCCTGACGGTGTTCTTCCTCCTGCTGGCTGAGATCATTCCTCCCACCTCGCTGGCCATCCCCCTGCTGGGGAAGTACCTGCTCTTCACCATGATCCTCGTTTCGCTCAGCGTCTGGATGACTGTCTGCGTGCTCAACGTACACTTTCGGTAAGTGCAATATCATGTTATCTCTAACAGTTTCATTTGTCTCGGGCTTTTTAAGCATCAGCAAACTTAAGCTGTTGAGACACTTTCTAGGCGTGAAATTTTAAAATTGCTTGTTTTTTCACAAAATATTTTACTGTTTATTTTTTGGATTGAACGCAGGTCAATCAAGTGTGTATTTATTACATATTTTGGTTTTTTTTTTTAAATATTATTACTAGTATGATTAGGCACATTAGTTCGCACATAGAAGATGATTAGAGAAATTCTCAGAAAAATCACATCCCCAGGCTTACATGGCCGGTGTACTGACCATTGTACTAACGAACCACACCCATTAATCGAGAATTTTTAACATATGTGCAAATATGTCTATTTTTTTTTGATTAACGTCAATCAGATACGTATTTATTACCCATTACGGGTTTATTATATTATTACTAATATGATTAGGCACATAAGTTCATACATAGAAGATGGTTTAAAGAAACTCTCAGAAAAATATCATCGTGATCCCACACAAATCATGATGATATTTTTCTGAGAGTTTCTTTAAATCATCTTCTATGTATGAACTAATGTGCCTTATCATATTAGTAATATGTGCAAATCACTAAATATTGGTTGGCTTAGGCACATTGGTTCATAGGGGATGTGGGTTCAAATCCCACACAAATCACGATTATATTTTTCTGAGAATTTCTCTAATCATATTCTATGTGTGAACTAATGTGCCTAATCATATTAGTATTAGTAATAAAATATTTTTATATAGCAACAAGCAACACAAAACTAACAAAGTAAAGATTTTCATTAAAATAATATATAAAATGCTATTCTTCATAAGGTGAGATTAAGTATTTTTTCATATATGCATTAAATATATTTTTCGTTTTAAACAAGCATTTTTTTAAGCGATTCCTTGACACTCGTCGCTTTTGTTAAGCAAAAATTTACATGTATATCTACTATAATTTAGATATAAATAAGTTAAAGACACCAAATATGTATTTGTAACAAAAATATGGTATTTAAAAAATGAAACAATACACTGTACTTAAATTTTTAGATGTCGAATGCAAGCTTTGAAAATTAAACGTGTTTACTGAATAATAATTTATTAAACATACATTATTATTATTCTTTAAAAGTGTGGTCTGTTCAAGCTTAAAAGTTTTTATCAAAAAATAAAATTTAGTAATAACTTTCAAGTTTTGTGAGAGATATTACTTACGTGAGAGAATTTCCAGAGCTTTATAGACAATTCAAAACGTGATACATCACTCCGATCAGTCGATCCGCGCTCGGGGTTTCTCATACTTTGTGTTCCCTGATACATTTTTTATATAAAATCATTATAAAGAAGAACCTAATAAAAACAATTAAATAATTTAAAAAAGTATAAATATCAATCGAAATAAAAATTACAACCTCGCATCCCACAAAGTTTTAAGCTCATGCATCCAGACGCTCGTATAACGTATCAACGGAAGCTGTATTTTGTGCTTTATTTTTGTTTATTTTCCCTTTTTGCTTCATAAATCAAGAAAGTGTTTGGAAAATCACACAAGTCGCAGATTCTCACCCTCCGTTAGTGTTATGCTACCAGGTTCACTTTATGGATAAAATTTGTGTTCAGGGTTTATACTTGTTTGGTGAGCATTTTTTTGAAAATAGCACGGTCAAAACACACGCAACATTATTGATGTTTAATAAATCAAAATCCATCGAATTTACTGAATTATTAAGAGTGCGATAACCAATAAAACAAATTCAGTATGCAAGTGACTTTCCCTGTGAATACTATTTTTTTGCATTTTTACGTTACCAGTTTTTTTCAATTTTTATAAACTATTTTTTAAAGAATAAGTAAATCAAAATTTTCATTCAAACATACTCTTTTACTATCCTATCAGTTCATATATCGGAAGGTACTTTGATCTTCTACATTAAAAAAAGGGTATTTTAATAAATTGTAATCCAAAATTAGAAAAAAAAATGCATTTAGCAATAAGTAAATACATAAAAAATATTTATTTGATCGGTCCCTTTATTGAAAAAAGACATAAAAAGTTTCCATATAAATGTAAAAAAACTCGATGAGGACGTGAAATTTTACAATAAATTCCGAGTATATAAAAAAAACAAAAATCTTAATGAGCGGATTCAGAAATCAGCATCAGAGGCAACATTTAGCGCTTGCGGTGAATCCAGCATTTAAAAAATCATCATTTAGCACTTTTATTGCTTTTTATTGTCTAACAGCGGCCACGACAATAATTATCACAATTTTAATCCTCCCAAACAATTAAGGCCGCAGCAGTAATGATGATGTTAATTCGCTGGAACACCCACCCGAACAAGGGCGCATTACCAGCAGCACATATCTCACCCCTTCACCCCTTCACCCGCTCCCACCCTCAGCCCCACCCACCCCAGAGTCAGCCAGGGGCAGTAAACAAGCGGAGATAAAGATCCTGGGGGCGTACTGCCGCGCGGGGAAGTCGCATGCTGGACGTACGTACTTGCGATTTGTGGGATCAGCCTTCAGGAAAATACAGAGAGAGCAAAAATAAGACAACAACGGCTTAGATAGTAGCTGATTATATGGTTGATCTAATAATAGTGCAGCAGTTGGTCATATAGTCATTCCCGCTTGGAGGCAGATTGATATTAAATTTCTGAAAAATTATGCCTTACTTTGAGTGTTCAAGATTATTGCAGAGTCATTTCCACTTGTTAGTAATTTCCATTGTAAAAATGCAGACAGCAAAAAAAAACGACGAATTTCAAAGCAGCTGATTATTCGCCTAACCTTACATAAGTGCATTAGAATATTTAAGAGTTTTAATAATAATTGTGAAGAAATTCTTGTTTTTTGGTAGTTGGGTTTATGGGATAAGTCTCAAACAAATTACGCCAAGATTAAATATAAGAAATCTGTGTCGAGGTGCCATTCTGATATTTCCATAAAAATACTAGATTCATTAAAAAAATCTACTGATTACTAAGCTGCTAGAATTACAGCTGATTTAATAAAAGTATTTTTTTGATTTGCTCGTTTTAAAGTGATTCATAACAACGAGTCGAGCTCAATTTATAAACTGATACATAATAAAATAATTCAGTCTATAAACTTCTTGATGTTTGTGACGCACAAGAAATATAAAAAGCTTATTTGGACTGTGTTTTATAGCTCGTTCACACTCTCGCAGAACCATTGTTACTACCCGAGCACGAGAGTGCAGAGGGTGTATTCCCCTTGTCTCGCCCTGAAGCCTTCGAGGCTCGAAGATCGAACTCATGGCTGAGAAAATAAAATAGGATTCGCAACTTTGCCAGTTTTATTCGTTCTTCTCGGCGGAGTTCACAAATGTTTCTGCGCGAGAGTGTGGGTCGAGCCGCTGAGAGATAAATTGACAAATTTATTCGCGGTTATCAAAGCAACGAGCTGGAACGTCTTGTTTACCGACTGAGAAACTCCATTAAAGTGATTGCAATAGTGTCGAGTTAGGTTTTCTACGCAGTAAATTTTGTTTATTAGGATGTTCGTAGTAGCGATCTGATAAAAAGGATTGCATAAAAATCAATCTCGTGTAAATAATTAGAGATACGTTTTTTAAAATTATTTTTTTAAGTATTCAAGTTAAAAAGATTATTTTTTAGGGAAAACGTTCTCACGCATATATTCACACATACATTCACACAACTTCCCGCAAATGGTGTTTTTTAGCAAAAAATTTGACATCTTCAATGTTTTGCGATATATGGTATTACGACTGCTTATTGTTGACAGATGTCTAAGCTAAAAAAAAAAACACGTATGTCGACTACACGTGTCGTTAGCGCCATCTATGCGTGAAACCTAAAAACTTAGTAGAGCACCCAGTATAACGCATATGGCCTAGTCTTCTTTTCTGAAGCCTTTCCTTGGTGACCATTTCTATGAAAATATCCCTATCCTGGGCCAGTCTCACTAATTCGGCTGCACTTCCGATCTCCAGCCACTGGCGCAAATTTCGCATCCACGTGAACTTCCTTCATCTAATGCCCCTTTTTCCTTCGATTTTTCCTAGGGTAATCAGCTGGAGGCTGCTATATTTATTGTTACGACAAATGTGGCCAAAATAGGAGACCTTTCGCTTCTTTACCAACGTCAAGTGTTCCCTGTGCAAGACTCTTACATTTGTGACGCGGTCAACCCGTGATATCTTAAGGATATCATTTCTGCCGCCTCAATTTTTCGCATGGTAGCTGTCTTGAGTGTCCAAGCGTCGACTCCATAAAGGAGAACTGACCCTAATGAGAAATAGAAACCCTAGAAATGCCCCTAGCAGCGAGATCAATGCACCGGAAAGAGAAAGAAAAATACCCGGCATGACATCAAAGAATCGAGTATTTATAATATATACATATACGTTTGTCTATTTTTTGGATTGAACGTCAATCAGATGCTTATTTAATACCCATTACGGGTTTATTATATTATCACTAATGTGATTAGGCACATTAATATCCCACACAAATCACGATGATATTTTTCTGAGAATTTATTTAATCATCTTCTATGTGTGAACTAATGTGCCTAATCATATAATAGTAATAATATACATATACAGTAAAACCTCGATATAACAGACCAATTGGGGGGAGGGATATTCCGTTATAGCCGAAAAATACACTGTATGTATTTAGATATAAATAAAAGATATTTTTGAATAAAATACTTGAGTGATTTTCCACATTTTTGTTTTTATTAGTGACCGGTTTCGTCAACCTTTTAATTCAAGTATTTTATTCAAAAATATTAAAACGGAATTCCACCAAGTACTCTCTGTCAAAAATATTGAATTTCATAAATAAAAGATACAAAATTCTATTTAAACAAGTGCCGTTGCTGTTTGATATCGACGCGCTTGCTTTCGGCAATCCTACTAAAAACGAATCAACTTTTGCTTGCACTTTTGAAGTTTGCTGTCAGTATATATTTTTTTAACATTTGACAGGATTTCTTGTCCGCTATAGTATAGCATGTAGTCTAGAGTAGTATGACGTCACAGGGGCACGGCAAGTGACCCCGCACAGCGCGGCTTCCGGTCAGCGCAATAAAATTACGGCACGCCATTTCACGTCCGGAATCTAAGTGATTCCTACATTATTCAGTTTCGTTTCCTTTCAGGGTAGTGTCCGGGCTCGCGTCCCGGGGCCGTCACTCCGTCACATCCCCGGTCCCGCGGGGCCACGTGGCCGCGTGGTCGCGTGGTCACGTGGTCACGTGGTCACGTGGCCCCCCGAGCCCCCTCGGAGGCTCTCGCGGGACGTGCGGGTGTCCGCGTTTGAATTTAAGGCCTCGATATTTACCGGCACGCGCGGGGGAAAGCGGCGGTCTCCGTTTTCGCCGAGAGATTTGCAATAAAGCGGGCTATTGCGGATTTCTTTCCTCCGACGGAAATTCGAAGTTTGAAAATTAATCTAAAATTGAAATGTGCCGGAAATGGAGATTAAAAGATTGCTTTTTGATTGGAAATCCGTTTTTTTTTTTTTTTTTTTTGTCAGCTGTAATTGAAATGTCTTAATAATCAATCTCAATATTTTTATGAAGATTAAAAAAACGTAATATTCAAAAGTGCTGGGAAATCAAAGATTGACATTATTTAAAAAAAATATATATAAAATTTTAATCAGCATGAAAGCTATCTCTGTATTTATTTTATTTTTAGTTGTTATTGTGCGTTTTAATAAGAAGTTTTAGTTCCAGTATTGTGGCCATCTTAAATCCCTGAAGATGGCCCCAATACCAAGACCGAAATGTAGAAAATTAAAAATAACGTAAGATAAAAAACACAAATAATACTATTTGAAAATCAATATCTGTCTTTAATCCCTATGTAGTTTAGTGGTTAGGTTAGGTTAGGTGAATTAGGTCGTAAATAATTTAACATAAAATTTATTTTTTAGGTCATTATCTTTTTGTAGGATTTGAAATTTGATATATCACATTAAATCATCGCGGTTGAGTACATTTGCGACAGTTTGAACTCTCAACCATTTGGCTGTCACACATTTACCATAAACGCGTGGTACTACAAATTAAACCGTTCCGTCACGGATAAATACGTTAAAGCCGAGAGCCAGCCTCAAGTGGTATTTTCGCGGAATAAGAGCTCCGGGTTTCCCCGAGATTGCGGGTGACGTCACAGCGCGGAGCTAATGCGACTCGACTGGCACAGGATGCGCCCAGCTGAGGCCCGTGCACACGAGGACACGCTGGGAGGTGAGACAAACACGTCGTGTGAACTTGTCTACGACTACCTGACTAGATTACCTGATGGTTTCCCAGCTCCAATAGATTGAAAAAAATAATAATTAAAAAAAAGATTCAATCCGTGACGAGCTATCAGTATCGATCCCCCAATTATGACATGCTAAGAAACGCTTATTCGTGAGTCGTTCTTATTGTAGATGAAATACTTTTTTTAGAAAATTAAACAGAAGACTTGCTTTCTTACAATAATACAAATACAAAAATTGATTTTAAGTTAAATTTATTTGTGGGTCTTAGCAGCCATTGCCATGTTTTTGGATGTTATGTAAAGATTTTATATGCTTCAGTGATCTGGTGTTATTAGATCTCAGTTTCTACATCATTTTTGTAATGCCGCAAAATTAGACTTCACGCAAACTTCACCTGGCTCGATGTACGTTTGCTTTTTCACTTTGTTCTATCGCTTATACATAAACAGCAGATATAAACGTGGCTGGTCTTAATTGGCTCAATTTTCTCAAGGGAGGCAAAAGTAACGGTAAATCCTTTATTTGAGAATAAGGTGGAAAAAAATTATCTCTAAGCAGGATAATTGTTTCGACGTAACTAAAAAGCACGATGTAAATAATAAATAATAACGTTAATGAATGCAGATTAAAATAAATACACCAATTTTTTAATTCATACATGTAAGTGTATTTATTCAATCGGATAACAGCTTTGAGAATTACTTCCGTAATTGCATTGAAAAATGTTTTCAAAAAAGACTACTGTATTATTTATAATTTTATGAGATTTAATCTTTTAAACAAGCGGACAACTTTAAATGTTACTAGCATATACGAAGTGGCTACTGTGTTTTATTAACTATCAGACAATATTAAATGTTTCTACCGTATTTTCACAAGAATAAATGTTTGAAAAAAATATTTCGTAGGTTGTTTTTTATTTTTCGCGATGTCGTCTCGTTTGTCTCGACAAGCTTTAGTTTTCTTGTTCGCTTGTCCGCCGGGCTGTCTTCGTGTGCACCTGGCACAAGTGTGAGAGGGAGACAGTTTACGTTAAACCGCGACGCAAGATGGTACTGCTCAGGTGCTTGCTAAAATAACGCGATGTACCACGGAGGAGATACGCTATTACATTATTACGCATTAATACGACCTCATAAGAAAAATAATAAACATTTTTGAGTTATTATAATTATATTTATTTAATTTCAGTTAAAAACGGTTACATACTGCGATTCCGTCGACTTACAAAAACCACTCTCGAAAAAAAAAATCTCAGTATTGTCTGCATATGTTGCGATTTACCACAGCTTAATAATAATAGCTTTATTTGATTAAAAATACATACAGCTAGTTTTTCAACTATTCAAACTATGTTAGTTATATATTATTAAATAAAATAAAAAAAAAACTCACGTATATGTGATTCTACATCAAATTTATTTAATGTTTGTTTTATTGAAATATTGGGTAATATCAAACGTTTTAAAGCTGCACGTGTAATTTAAATCACTAACAAAAAAGTAAGCATCATGATCTCGATGAAAATCAAATGTGCATCAGATAAAGCTCAATGAGTAAATTTGTTATCTTGAGTGTTGCGTTGCCTGTTTATATTACTCTAATATTTCATTCCTCATGCTGAAACGATCTTTAAGGATTTCGTTTATGTGTCCTCACCTGTATTCTGAGATCACCATTCAACATCAGCCAAAACCTTGAAACATACATAACGAGTAAAAATTCAATTCACATTGGCGATTATGAAACATAGATATATTTCAGTCAAGCCTAGTTTTCGCTCTTCCTCCCCGTTTGTGGGGGTGAATGTGTAAATATGTGTGTATGTAGAGAGGAGCGATTTGGGAGCTTCAGGACTTGCGCCTTAATTATCCTTCACCACCACACGACTGTGTCGAGCAGGCTGGCTTCTATTAATAAAGCGGGAACTCCACTTCCATTCCACTATAAATAGCTCAGTAATTCAGACCTCCGAGAAGACCGCTAGGTATTTAAATTCGGGGGCAGATATAAATCTCAGGACCCCAGCGATCCCTGCTTTTGCGCACTTCGGCCAGTGAGGATTCCCCGCTCCGGCAAAGGCTCATGTACTATTTATTTATTTAAAGCTTGCTTTAGTTACCTTCATTCTATTCTTATTTAACTATTATTCATTTTGTAATTAAACCGACACAACGGCTGCTATTGTCAAAATAAAAATTAACATAATGCTAAATTAAGCATAATTATAAATATTCAACTAAATCCTTGGTGGTCACAGTCGTAAAATCATAGATTTTTGGATCTGTTTCCAAGGAGTGAGTATAGCTGTTATCTATGTTTATATTTATGTAACGTGTTTACACATTTATGATTATTTTAATTTTAAATTACTTTGTGTTTATCGACCCCTGATAGTCGAAAAAATAACGGCGCCCGACGGTGCTGGCCTATCTATGGATTTTTAGTCATTTCATGTAAGAATACATTTATTAAAAATGCCCAAAAAAATAAATAATATCATGGTACTTTCATAAAAAAATATATTAAGTGATTTGGTAAAGAACAATTGAACAGTGGTTTAACAATTTAAAATAACAAAAATATGAATATTTACTTAGGCAGGTGTATCCCACCTGGATTACTTGTGACCTCGTAAATTATCTGCGGTGTTATGGGTCTCCATTTAGTTTGTTTTATTCGCATTGTGATGTAACGGAGACTTTAAAGTCTTAACGCATTTTAATATAAATATTCATGGCCTCGAAAATGTTTATTTAATTTCAAAGTATTCAACGTTTCCGCTTTTCGGTTAGTAGAATCAGTACAAGCTCTAAGAGGCGATAACGCATTTATTCAAACAGCGGGATTATGCGAGCAGTCGAGCCTCGCAGAGCCTTCCCCTCCCTTCAGGCAATAAAGCCATTTGCGCGTGAGAGGACCCCAGGGGCGTGCGGGTCACACAAATAAAATGCATTTCGCGGCTCAGCGTGGACCTCCTCTGGGCGAATAAAGCCTACAAGACTGTTCATATTTTTTGGTGTCTCAAACCCTTTACCTTTGTTCTACGAGCTGAAGATATCTAAGTTCAAATGATTTGGCTCAGACTTCTCTGTAAGAGTGAGAAGCAGCTAGGGAAGACGTTGATAATCATGCTTTAAGGCAGTCATGTCAAAGATACGACCCGCGATCGCAATGTGTCACAGAAAGAAGAATCATGTTTTTTTAGAGCTTTTAGACGTATTTTATTTGAATCTGGCCCGCCTACACATACTAAATTTAATATATGGCCCTCTGCAAAATTGAGTTTGACACCTCTGCTTTAAGGCATTATGGAAATGATGGTCAATCTTCGAATTATTAGAGTAATAAAATTAGTAAACAGCTTAGATCGCCGGGCAACAATAGACGTGGAGTGTGGGTTCGAACCTCACGGGTGCTACTCAAAAATTGTATATTTACTAGACTTTTTTGAAAAGTAACTACAGTGTGTCCAAAGAAAGTATCGGGTATTTGTTAGTTCAGTAAAATAAAAACTACTTGTAATCAAGTATTCTTTATTAAAATGATTTCAAAAAGATGATGTTATCTAAATGGTGACCGTTACGCTTCTGGCACTCTTCTAATCTGTAACGAAGATTGCTGATAGCACGCTGACACATAGCCCTCGATATTGCTGCCATTTCTGACCTGATGTTTTATTTTAATTCCGTTAGGTTCATCGGATTATTCTCATAAACCCTACTTTTAAGGTATAGTAATAGATATAATACGATATACGAAATAGTCAAGAGGGCTAATGTCGCGGGTTTTGGGAGGCCAATTGATGTTACCTCTACGTGAAAAATACCCTATTAGGGAATAATTCGTTAGCAGCTTCAATTGATTGTTTGGATGTATGGCAAGTGGAATTATTGAAACCACGTTCTTGAGTTGAAACCTCGAAACTTTTGCATTGTACAATGCTTACAGCAATCGGTGTCAACTGCCGTATGTTGCAGATAGATAAATCAAAACACAACAGCGTATAAATGTATTTTTAACACGATATCATCCGCAAGGTAAACATCACATGGTTTCACGTATCAAATGCGCGCTTTGTGTTCCGTATTGTCTCCGAATTTTTATCAATTTTCGCGTTTGTTTCCCGACTTTTGGAAGTGGAATTATTGGAACCACGTTCTTGAGTTGAAACCTTGAATCTCCTGCAACTCTGGGCCCAAAATTTTTAAACGGTCACTATTCACATTCACCCGATACTCTTTTTGAACACTGTATATTTTGATTTATAATTTAGGGCACGGGTAATTAGACAGGATGCAGCCGAGTGTGCCACGTCCGTGTGACGCCCCGCGGTGTCCGCTGCAGCATGCTTGACCCTATCCGGCGCACGGGGTGCGGTTAATTGCTAATCAAACATTAACGGGGTTGCGGTCGGGGCGGGGAGGCTTGCGAGACGCCGGCTTAAGTGCGGTTGCGGCTCAGGCTCGATTCAATACGATTTGCGATCCGATCGGAATCCCGCAATATCCAGCAAGTGAGGCACTTTGGTGTTCAGCTGTCAACAGAAATTACTCTGTACCTAGGACTCCTTTGTTTCAGCGCAAGAAGCATTCGTGAAAAAATAAAACACGTATCATACAAGTATGTCTATTTTTGGATTGAACGTCAATCAAATGCGTATTTATTACCTATTACAGGTTTATATTATTTACTAATATAATAAGGCATATAAGTTCACACATAGAAGATGATTTACATCAGCTGTCAACAGAAATTACTCTGTACCTAGGACTCCTTTGTTTCAGCGCATGAAGCATTCGTGAAAAAATAAAACACGTATCATCCAAGTATGTCTATTTTTGGATTGAACGTCAATCAAATGCGTATTTATTACCTATTACAGGTTTATATAATTTACTAATATAATTAGGCATATAAGTTCACACATAGAAGATGATTTACATCAGCTGTCAACAGAAATTACTCTGTACCTAGGACTCCTTTGTTTCAGCGCATGAAGCATTCGTGAAAAAATAAAACACGTATCATACAAGTATGTCTATTTTTGGATTGAACGTCAATCAAATTCGTATTTATTACCTATTACAGGTTTATATTATTTACTAATATAATTAGGCATATAAGTTCACACATAGAAGATGATTTACATCAGCTGTCAACAGAAATTACTCTTACCTAGGACTCCTTTGTTTCAGCGCAAGAAGCATTCGTGAAAAAATAAAACACGTATCATACAAGTATGTCTATTTTTGGATTGAACGTCAATCAAATGCGTATTTATTACCTACTACAGGTTTATATTATTTACTAATATAATTAGGCATATAAGTTCACACATAGAAGATGATTTACAGAAATTCTCAGAAAAATATCATCAGGTTTACATAGCCGGTGTACTAACCCTTGTACTAATGAACCACATTCATTAATCGAGAATTTTTAACAATCATACTCTACATATGAAACAATATTTAGTGATTTGCAAATACTGGACATTTTAATCAAAGTAACAAGTGAAGCGTTTTTAATTCAATCTGGATATTATTTTTAAAATCTATTAATTTAGTCAAGACGCGCACCATCATATATGTATGTCTATTTTTGGATTGAACGTCAATCAAATGCGTATTTATTACCTATTACAGGTTAGTACACCGGCCACGTAAGCCTGGGGATGTGGGTTCAAATCCCACACAAATCACGATGATATTTTTCTGAGAATTTCTTTTAATCATCTTCTATGTGTGAACTAATGTGCCTAATTATGTTAGTATCATACAAGCTAAAATAAATTAAAAAGTGCTTGATGAATACATTCGAGCGTAAAGTTTAGTGACGCATATATGGGCTTATAAAAAACGAGATCGGTACTATGCTTTATAATTTTTGCTTCAACATTAGCGAAGTACTGTCTATAAAAATTGTTAGATTTTGGAGGTTGAGTCATTTTTACCACACGGAGAGCTGAGATTAGGCAAAGAGGGTATTGTATAGATGTATTGTGGGTAGACCGAAGGTGAGATGGCTCGAAGACGTGGCAGAGGACTACCGTGCTTTGATGGGAGGAGGAGGGTCAGCTGGAAGGTAGTGCGTTGAAAAAGAACCTCTGGTACATTTTCTAGACCTATAGAACCTACCGCAGGCTACAGCGTTAAGGATGACAAAATTGAAAAATCAGCTTTGTGTTTTTTAAAAATACTTTTCAATTTTATATCATTCAATTCTTAAATATCTTTAGAGAAAACATATATATATTTTATATAGATATATACATATATAGATCAAAACTTTTGCTCGGAGGATATATAATACACTCACAATGATATTTAACACGATGTTACTATACAATGAATAGTTAAAATGATCATGGTCTTGGTTTATATTCAATTTTTAAAATTCCTTGATCAAATTGCGAAATCACTGCTCTCTGCTGATTTTAATAAGTTATTTAAATATATTTTCAATGAAGTATAAATAAATTTAATATAAAGCACTTATCAAGCAGCGTGTTATGAGAGAAAAAAATTATATGCATTAAACAATACAAAAACCGAATTGGTATTCAATAGGCGCATAAAATCGCAAATATTTCTGTATTATAATAATAAAAATACAGCATTTACTTCGAAAACAGAGAAGTGTAAAGGGATTATGAGCCAGTTAAAAGACACCCCAATGTTGCTGGTCGTCGCCATAAAGTTCCATATAACTCTGAAACCATCGCAGCTCATAAACACTTTCTCAAAAATAATGGCGCAAAGATCAAAAGGTTGAGAAATAAAATGTATTTTTACGATAGGCCTTCCAATAAAACCCTTCTGCATGGGAAGCGGGTGTAATTTTCATATGATTGATTTCACCAGTCAATCCCCCTCTCAGGTTCGGATTAATAATGGAGCAGTTCCGAGTAACTAGTTTCGAGTAACTGGTGCCGATATTCAGTGGCTAATTCCTCCGCCGTAAGCAGTTAATGAAACGGTCCTAATTAATGGGGCATAAGATAGTTCGGTGAGCATTTTGTGTATTCATTGATTACCTTCACCGGCAAGACTCCGGGGCGTTTAGGAATGTTATACGAGCGGCACTTGATGCGTAAAGATATTGCCTATTACGTAACATACTAAGCTGTACAATTTTGAACCCTAAAAACAACAACTCATACAAAACGAGGATGATAGTTTGTCGTACGAGTTTAAAAGCTTAGCATTAAAAAAAAATTGATTGGATGGCACTAATATTCACTCATACTATGCCACAAACAAAATTATCATAATAGAATAAAAAATATTTGTTGTAATCAGTTGGGAGATAAGTTAAACGAATGTTATACGGATGCGTAAATATATTGTATATTACGTAACACACTAAGTTGTACTATGCCAAGAATGATAAATATTATACTAGCATTGAAAATATTTACCCTAATCCTGTTGAGAGAAAAATAGATTTTCGTACGATTTGAAATGGACGGAGTTTGATGCGTAAAGATTTTTAAAAAAAATTTGAAGTCGGATAAGGTTGAAAGATTAGCGTTAATTATTCTTTTTATCAAGGTCACCGTCCACGCACAACATGCCAAACTGGGTGAAGAAACTGTTCCTTCACTTCATGCCCAAGATCTTGATGATGAGACGCACCAAGTACTCCTTGCCCGACTACGACGACACCTTCGTTTCCAACGGCTACACGAACGAAATCGATCTCAGGTTAGTTTAAAGCTTTAGTATTTTTCCTTCTAAACATGATGTTTAAAATAAAGGGTTGATTAATTTTACTCTCCCCCAGCCGGGAGAGCCTGAGCGACCCTTTTACGCCAGATTACAAAAGTGGCCAAGAAGGCTTCGATTCTGTGGGGCAAGCCTTCGGCAGAAGCCCTGATGAGGATGCAAGACCTGGTCATTTGCCACGTGCTTCGGGTAGGTTATAATTTGTCATTATTTGTTTGCATGTACTCTTGTATTGGAAGTCACGTGTATTGGGATATCTTTCTTTTTCAGTGGCAGACTCGGAGAACATGCTTCCCCGTACAATGAGTCCTGAAGTCCAGGCAGCTTTGCGCGGTGTCAGGTTCATTGCTCAGCACATCAAGGACGCCGATAAAGATAACGAGGTATGAGCATTAACTTACGCAATATTTAAAAAAATAGTTTTAACAATTTAATATGTTTTTATTTTGATTATTTTACTATGGATTCTTCATTAAATCATGCCGATTTGGATGTATTTCTGTCGTAGAATATAAATTATCTTTTATATCAATTATGTATCTGCGTTAGTCCAAATATTCTGAAAGCGGATTAAAATCAACAGTTTTGATAGAGTGAATACACAGTGAATGGGATAATGCACTTATGCTTGTATAGTGTAAACAGAAGAAAGATAAAGCTAGTTTCGCAATAAACAGATCATCTTCAGCTGTTATCGACCCACTACGAAAAAAGAGAGGTCCCTCTGACACTAAACCGGAGTCCGTTATTCCAGTTGTGTTTTCTTTTATTGTGTCCAGCTACCCCCTCGATGACACTTTGCGACCCCTATTTGTCGTGCTTCGTGTCCCGCCCACTGAAATTTCAGCATCCACTCCCTTACAGCTTTATCGCTTACTTCCGTTTCTTCCCCCATTTCGTCTTTATGTATTTTCCACGTTGTTATTTTTCTACAATTACGCCATGCTTTTCTTGTCATGTAACATTGAATTGCACCAAAAGATTTTTGTAAATCATTATATGTCAATATTACTAGTAAATCTTCAGTATCAAAATAATAAAAAAACGATGGTTTTGTGCTCATTTAAGGTGTATTCATAGCGTTTTTGATATAAAATGGTATCAATATTGTGAAATAAAGATTCAGTATGTTCTCGAGCGCATTCATCATAGAAATATAATAAACTTTATAACTTTTGTGCACAGTGATTTATAATACAACAAGAACCGTGGTAGCCAGGATATCTTAGGATATATTGCCACAGTAAACTAGGTATTATCTTTATGAAATCCCAGGTATATTATGAATCCCTGCTGAGATTGATACCGGAAAGCTCGCTGGTGGAATTAGCGTACATTTCCAAACAATCTATCGGTTCAATATTCGCATATTGGAATACCTTTGTTCGGGAGAGGTGAGAGACGCGAGCCAATAATGGGCTATTTTATTGAAAATTCTTCACGTCTCTCTGCCGGTTTGTCAACACATCGAAATGTTTTATTCCCACGCGGCTGTTTGAATGAATCCGACATGGAATATTTTCTACTCCGTGAAAATACGGGAATTCGTGTCGTGGATGGTACACGACTCGGACAGGTACATGGCGTGGGCAGGTACACGCCGCGGGTAGATACACGATGACACGTGTGAGTACGTTGCGTTAACGTAGGGCTGTCACAATTGGCATGCAATCAGTTAATATTTTATTTTAAGATATTGAAATTTCCAAAAAAAAAAAAATTTGTTAATCAATAAATCACTTAAAACGTGGATACATAAAGTATTAAATTAAAATTATTGGTTGGGTCTTATATACAAATATAAGAATTAAAAGGTATCAATCAAATCAAATATTTATCAGTGATATAGAAAGAGCTCTTTTGCACTGTAGAGGCATGACGAAATTTAGACAGAATATTAAAAGTATAATATAATGATGCTAAGAATTCGTTAAAGTTTTATAAGTTTTGGGTGTTCATATTTGTTGTTTATAAAATACAATTAAAAATATTTTACAAAATACAATTTCTATTTTTACTGAAATAATGTATTGTACTAAATATCATTAATAAAGCTAAATTCCCACAATATAGTAAAATTTGATAAAATCCAGGAAAATGACGTAGTTTCAATAATAAAATGTGTTCGTAGGTTCCTCTTAGGCAATCCTGAAATTTCATTGGTGTTATGCGTGTCTTGCGAAGTTTCGGTTCCGGTACCGGGATCATCTTTATAGATCCCTGAAGGTTGACAGAAACATCAAATGACACATCCAACGTAGACATCTCAAGATCATCTAATGAAATCAGTTACTTTCAAAGGTATACGTAGGATGGTTCATGTATTTTTTTTAAGCTCCTTTTGATATTTTAAATAAATAGACAACCGCATTAAGTTTGCTCGTCTAGGAAACTCGCGTAATTATAAATAAATCATTGTAATGACTTTCGGGTGTGAAATTGCAAACATTTCATTACAATATGCAAATTCTTAATTAAAACAGTGTTACGGGTGTGTACAGCTCGCGTGAACTAAATCCTCGCCGAATAAACATATTCGTAACGACGTGTACAAATTGAACCACCCCCGAGCCCAGCTCCGCACATGACATATATTTATAACTCATTTATTTACATTAAACAAACACCGAACCATAATTCCAAATTAGTCAACAGGATAAGACCCTTCGTGGGCTGGTAAGGGCACACTTGCTTTCCCACCAGGTATTCTCAAGTTCAAGGAATCTATCCAGTGAAATTTGCTTTTGCCTCGTTTAAATGTGACATTGCACTGTCGTTAAACATATTCATCACTCGCACTGTAACAGTTTTATTCGGGTTGCGGTTTTCTTTTGTGGTTCACTTTTTCCCTGAATTCATTTCAAGTAAAAGATTTCTCTTCTTTTCCTCTTTAGATGAGACTTCCTCCATAAGATTTAGCTATTGCTCGTAACGCAGATCTATAATTCGATGACCTTTCCAAGGACACATTTTTATCGGCAATTGACGGCTCCTGATCATAAATAGACCGCTCGACACAATCAGGCAACAGTTTTATCTAAGCAGAAGTAAAGGTTCTCTTGGTGAACCCATTACACTTACCTTGTATATCAAGCTACAAATTATGAATGAAATTGCTCATTTTGCCAAACACGTAATCCAAACATGCACTGTATTTGTCTCGTCAATATTGTATTTTATCGCGTCAAGAATTCGTTGCTTATTTTATCTCTCAGCTACCGTAAAGGTAACCTGCAAATCCGTTATATGCATACCTTTTTTATTTATTAAATATGTGAAGTTTTCATAAAAATAAACGCTACCTAACAGCAAACAAGTCGGCCACTCATGTTTTGGATTATCTCAAAACTTTATCTATGGTAATATAATCCTGACGAGAAAACTTGCAACACTGAGCGTATCCGCTGTTAGTTTATGACATATTGGGTTCCACCTTTTGTTGGCTAGCTCGATGCTTAGCATATAAAATGGAGATTTCTCTCCTCGGCTTACATTTTTCATCAAATAGGAATTTCAAAATGAACAGCTAAATTATGTAAAGGGAGGAGTATGCAACAAGCGCGGGGCTGCAGCAGCGGGAGGGATGACGCTGAATATTTAACCTGATTGTGTAATACTCCTCTCTTCAAGTTTATTATCCAACTAAGCACAGTACAGAGCAAAAATATTTTGTAGGCGCGAATCTGTTTTCTCTACCAAGTCATAATTTTTATTTTGTTGGTAATACTTATTAATCTTCTTCATCAAGTGCCTCTCCTCAGAGAAGGTTGGCGACCGTTTCACTGAGCATATACTCATTCTATGATATAATAGTGTAATGAATCCCCGGGCCCTTCTACACCGCAGTTTACAAAATTTGCGTATTGCTGCTGCCCAACACCATTATTATATAATCCTTTTCTTACAAAGTTCTGGCGTTTAGATCTGATACTCTGCAGCAAGCTATAGAACCAATAGCAGGAGCCATCTATCTCGGCAAGGTATTTTCAGAGCATTTTCTTCACCCACTCCTCCACAATCATTCCAAGTCTACTACTCCATTCCCGATCCTTTATACACGCTCTGGATACAGAATGGCAACCATGCACAAGCAACAGAATGGAGAGAGCGGGAATGATTTATGCTGAATATATATTAAACCATGTGCGTTATAGTTTTTTAAAGTGAAATGAAAACATTCTTTCACACGGCATAAATATTTTTTCTTGTGATTAGCACATATACGAAAATATATACAGCTGCTTTACCATACTTGTCGAAAAGAAGCAGCTTTTGGTATTATCCAATACGAAGTGAGAAATTGCAAGTTCAAAGGAATCCCAACCAATTTCGAATCCCATAATGCTTCGTCCGCATTTGTCTGCAGTCAGACCACCCCTGCGACCCCGAGCATCCCCTATCGGCTCGGATCCCGCCACGGAATTTGAATTCCGCCCCCAGCGGAGCGGTCCACGTGATCTCCCTGCGGTATCAGCCGCGAGTGCATCTCGGCTTCAGAACCCTTCAGGTGCACCCTTCAGGACCTGCGGGCTTACATGTCGTGACAGATGTACACAGGTCGGGTTCATATTCGATTCAATGAAACACTCTCCAAGTTTATACATGTGGCTGGAAAATAAATTTTCACCGGAGGAATATGTATATATAATGTATACTATATATATACTAGAAATGTAGCCCGTCATAAAATGACGTATTCGATGAACGATGTAATAGTGTTTGAACATATGTTTGGCTGACAATTATATGAATATATTTTCTTTCATTTTGTACACATATATTTTGAATAAGTGGATATTAATTTCGAAAGCAATGCCATTCTATGAGCCATCACAAATGAGTGGTACATACCAATTTTTTATTATAGGACTGTCTTGTATACAATGTTTTTTGTGAAAATTCTATTGTCTTGAAAGAGTTTGCCTTGCTGGTGACTTTCTTTCACGAACACTTTAATATTGTCTTTATTGGAACATCTTGAGAATGCCACATATAACTGTCCATGTGCAAATACTGGTTCATCCAAATAAATGCCGACTGAATTGAAACTTTGCCCTTGCGATTTATTAATTGTCATTGCAAACGCTAATATGACGGGAAATTGCCGGCGTTTTAATATAAATGGCAAACCGGTCTCACTGGGGGCAATTTCAATCCTTGGAATAAAAACTCGGTCTCCTTTATTTGTTCCAGTTAACACCTCCACATCGATGAAATTGTGATGCAGCACTTTAACAATCATACGGGTCCCATTACACAGTCCTCGCTTCGGCTGCATGTTACGGAGGAGCATAACAATGGCGCCTACTTTGAGGATTAGTTTGTGTGGGGGCATTCCCGAAGGAGTTTGGGAATTTAAAAATTCCGTTGTAAAAGTAAAATCGGTGTCATCTTCTGATACCACTGAATCTGCACTATAGTATATTTTATCAGTTCCCGGCAGCAGGCACAGAATTTGATGATTCAACTCTAAACATATTTTGTTTTTGGTGGTTAAAATCACTTTATCGGCTAGTTCATCACTGGCAATAATTGCATTCCCATAAATGGCTCTAATAATGGAATCTTCACAAACCATGTGAGAAGGAATTTCGATATAACCCCTTGGCAAATCAGTTATTGGTTGCGTTTTGCCTTCTCCAATGTCGATTAACCACTGATTGAACACGTCTTGTCCTTCTGATCGCATATTTACACTCAATTTTAATTTCAAAAAGTCACTCCAAAGTAAGCTTGATTTAAGACATGCTTCGATTATATGAGTTCTTGACCCTTTCACAACCACTGGTAATGTCTGTCTAAAATCACCACCCAACAACATCACTTTTCCCCCAAATTTAATATTGTTCTTTTGTATTTCTCGAAATAAAACATCTATGCATTGGAGCATATGGCAAGACATCATGGTTGCTTCATCGATAATAATTAGCTTTGCTTCACGTAAAGATACAGCTTCTTCTGACGTCATGCGCATATGGGATGTTGAATTCTCTAATATCGGAATCGGCAGCTTGAATCCACTATGGACAGTGCGGCCTCCTTTGAGTAGAAGAGCAGCAATACCTGTTGTCGCATGCGGTAGAACAATTTCTCCTTTTCCTCGTACGTATGCCATCAGCGTGTTATACAAATATGTTTTGCCAGATCCACCAGGTCCATCGAGATAAAAGCAACGACTTGACGATTCCGGATTTTCAAGTGCATCACGAATAAGATCAAAAGCTCGTTTTTGAAGTAAATTGAGTGTTTTAATTTTGATTGTCGCTTGATCTGCTTCCGCTTGAATGTCCATGTAGTCGATGGCTTGTTCTGGAATTGATCCTGGGTTTGGTAAACTAAATGATGCCAACTGAAGGCCATGTGACAGTAGAATGTCCTGTATGTCATGCAGAGCTTTATTCTTTGCATTCAACTCGCTCATATATATCAGATAATCTTCGCACAACATATTGGAAAATGTATCCCACAAACCTGATGCATTGGTTGGATTGCAAAAGACACAAATAAAAGCAAATATTTGTCTCAACTGTCGAGGCATTTCAAAAATTGAAGCTTCATCTAAAAGGCGTTCCCATTCTTGGTCATCTGCTAAGAGATTTCTTTGCCGTGCAGCTTCTACGAATGTCGGTTGCAATGTACCATTGAAGCTTTTCAAATTTTCAAAACTCATTGCTCCAGCTACTTTCAGTAAAAGCAAACGAAGGCAATATCTCTCCATATCTTTCGGACTAACTGTATAGATCCGAGACATCACATTACCGCTGGTCTTCTTCCTTGCACTCCATTTCCCTTTTGAAAAGACATAATGGTTAGGAATCTCAGAGTACAAATATTGTCTCGCATTTGCATCAATTATGTTCAACTTAAACCATGCTGTCAGTGTTGTATCATTTTCTGCAGCGCGGGCAAGTGCTGCGTGCTCTTCTCCATCGCTGAAACGGACCATTTGTTGGAGCGGAAGATGGATAGCTAGTCGAATAATTGCATGAGACCTATCGTGCATTTTATATTCTCTTAGCCGCCAAATCGCTTCAGGGGCACTAACATATCGAGCATCGATATGATTTGTTACTTCATTCAAAACAAATTCACCCTTCTGTTCCGTATTTCCAATGGTAACATTGGCCGAATCGTACCCTTTGTAGATATATTTATAAATATATTTTATAGATTTTATGGATGTGCAGGCCTCTACATTGATGTGAGCATTGTATTTAAGTAATAAATAAGGATTATATGGCACAACAAATCTGTTGTCTACAGGTGTTTCTCTAATCCTTATGCTTACTCCTTCCTGCCTTTTATACAATGGATATCCATCTTCACTCATTTTTGTGGTCACTTGAAACTTTTTAGGGAAGTCTTTTGAGCACTTTCCCTCAACCATACATGGAGATTTGGGATTTAATGTTCCACATGGGCCATGAATCATTTGCTTTGTTACTATGGCGAAAAGATTTGGATTGTTGGTTGTGCTCGGAATCTCTGCACTTATAAAACTGTCTACTTTTGCCACATCATTTAATTTGTCTTCGTTTTTTAGTATTATTAAAATGTGTGCATGGGGTAGCCCACGTTTTTGGAACTCTATAGTGTACACCCATGCAATCACTTTTCCAAACAGATTCAACTTAGTAATATCGCACATGAGTGATTTCAATTTTATATTAAAAACGCGTGCCACTAAATCTGGCCTATCTGTTGTATATTGTCCAGGAAATAAGTTGCTGGTAATCTCAGGCCATTTTGGATTACACGTAAAAGTACAAAATATGTCTGGTTTTCCAAATCTCGTCACAATTGCCATGGCATCATTATACCTCTCTCTCATATTTCTTGGGGAGCCTTGGAACGAAGAGGGCAGAATAATGGCTCGCCCTGCTGGCATCCCTGCGTCTGCTGCTCCTTTCGAGACATAATCCATCAATCCATTATAGTTTTCAGATCGTAATTTTTGCTGTTGATATTTGATGAAATTTAGATTATTTGCCTCTACTTGCAAGTGTGAGTCTATAATCCATTGTTGCGTTAAATTTCCTCCATGAAGTATTGGATTGAATTCACCTTTTCGAATTGTAGTCTGCGCGATTTTATACTGTAACATGGTGACTTTGTTTCGTACCCCAATATTTGCGCCAGAATAACCTACTGCTGTAATATTAGGCTGCCACCCAGGTTCACCATGAGGATAGAAAATTGGATATGTCATAGGATCCAAATTTGGGCTGAGAATATTAATGTTAATGAAAGGATGTTCACTATTTCGTGGATATATTCTTATATCGCGAACAAAAGGTGGCTCCCCTTCGTCATTTTGAAAGATCATAGCAACTTCGTTAGACGTCGGCAAATTATAGCGTCGATTGTCCGAGTGACGGTCTCTCCGTATGACCATGCTTACTTTTGGCATAGGTAGCTGATTCTGCTGAGCATGTTTTTTTTGTGCCTGCTCTACTTCACTCATTGTTTTGAATGCCGCTGCAAACGGATTGGACTGCATGATTTTTGCTAGCTCCCTCATTACAACCGGATTGCAATCAATGTTCTCTGCCAAGCTCATTCTTTCTACTACTGCCTGTGCTGGATCGAGAACGTACAGTTGAGCATATTTTCTCGTACTACCATCAGTTGGATGAAGGTGCGAAGTTCTGTGATATGTTTGGCCTTGAACTTTGAAGCAGAATGGCCCTGATCCTGCCACTGGACCTGCTAATTTAGCTCCCATTGATGCAAAAGATATACTGTTATTGTATGATCTTATTTTTCTTTTGAAATTTCCATTATAAATATTTTCTGGATTTGACATAATATCTTTTAAATATACTGGAAAAATAGGCCTTGCTGGTAGTTTCACTTTACCTTTGTGACAGCAATCGTTGAACTTTCTATCTGATGGTTTTTCTGCTTTAAAATGTAAAGCATTGCAGAATCGACAGGTCACATTCATTAATCCGCAATTGTGTGCAGTAATATTTTCTGGGACAGCAGCCGCTATCAAACGCTCCTGTGTGAGTTGTCTTATTGTTTCTTCTGTTTCTGTTTGTCTCGATGTGGATGCACGCACTCGCTTTGAGGACAAACGCTGCACTCGCTGTGCTTCCGTTTCTTCTTGTCGTGAAGTGGATGTACGCACTCGCATTGAGGACAAACGCTGCACTCGCTGTGCTTCCGTTTCTTCTTGTCGTGAAGTGGATGTACGCACTCGCATTGAGGACAAACGCTGCACTTGCTGTGCTTCCGTTTCTTCTTGTCGTGAAGTGGATGTACGCACTCGTATTGAGGACAAACGCTGCACTCGCTGTGCTTCCGTTTCTTCTTGTCGTGAAGTGGATGTACGCACTCGCATTGAGGACAAACGTTGCGCTCGCTGTGCGTCCGTTTCTTTTTGTCTCGTTATCGATGCACGCTCTCTCATTAAAGACAAACGCAGTGTTCGCTGTGCATCAGTTTCTTTTTGTCTTGAGGTCGATGCACGTACTCGAATTTTAAGAAGATGCTCCTCACGTTTCCCTTCCAAAACAAACAACCCATCACTTTCACTGCACTGTTCTTTATTTAATGCAGTCTTTATCATGTTCAATTGTGCAATTCTTTTTGAATTACGTTTGCTGTGGGTAGACGGTGTTATTTTTTTAGGAGGCATTTTGAGTTATTAATGATGTGAAAAATAATTTCTAATGCAATTTCGATGAAAAAATAAAGATGGCACTTGTGTCAAACTGACATAGAATCCGCGCCACCAAAGAAGTCCCGTGGAGGCGGCGCTGCTATCGCTTAGAAAAATGTTGCCAACGTTATTTCATTTATTTACGCCAGAAGTTGAGAAATAGATTTGAAGAAAGTCGTCCTGCATCCTACTAACACTATAAATGCGTAAGTTTATGGATTATGGATGTTTATTTGGCATAATTATGGTCACATAATGGACCAATACCAGACATACTACTATCACTATCATCACTGTCATCGTTGTACGAGTCTGAATTTGTGTCACTGTCGCTTTCTGTCGAGATAATAAATTTCTCCATTTCTACATCAAGCAATCCGTCAGCCTCAAAGTATTCATCTTCCAGGCGCTGTACGTGTTTGCATTGCTTACGCCATTCATCTGGTGTAATGGTTGCAAAAGCACCTTCCATCAATGCGACAATTTGGTTGGTTGTTGTGCAACATTTTTTTCTGCAACTCTTCTTTTCATGAGAGCCCATATTTTCTCAATAGGGTTTAAGTCGCAGTGGTACGGGGGTAATTTTACAACCTCATGACCTTTTTCGGCAAGTAAGTTTGGCAAAAACAGGTCGTTCTTTATTTCTCTTTATTAGAGCGTACAGCACTGGCTTTGTCCAACTATCTTCATAATATAATCCCTTTTCTTGCAACCATTTTTGCATGTCTGATTTAAGGCTGGCCATTGTTGGCGCCTTATTGATTTGCGTGCAGTGATAAGGGGCGTTGTCCATTACAACAATCGAGTTTTTAGGCAAGTTTGGTATTTGGTCACTAATAAAAACAAAAATGTGGAAAATCACTCAAGTATTTTTATTCAAAATATTAATAATACATACATTAACATTTTATATGCATTTCCTTATTTTCCTCAAAGTTCGGGTAAATATTTATTCGATGGCAACCCCAAATAATCACCTGTCATTGCAGAAACTCGGACGCGAACATTATTTATTGGGATCAAAAAAATTTTTTTTTTCTTTTCCGCTTCACAAAACTGCTTTACCTTGAGAATTATTTCTCGGCCCACACTTTTTATCACTTTAGGCATAGTAAACAGTACTTTTAACGTCTTTTTCTATTAAAATACGACAGCTCTCCTTAGCTCTGCTATCAATAATAATATAAAACATGGCCGAGCTGTCAAATTTAGTTCAATTTTTTTCCGCGGGACTTCTTTGGTGGCGAGGACTATAAGCTGGAAATTTGTTTTTTTTGTAAAAGTTCTAAATTTGAAATTCTCACCGTGAAGAACTGAATCATATAATTCGTACATATTTTAATTCGCTAAAGCATATTTTAAAGTTTATGAATGAAAATATTATCCTATCGTCTTGAAATTCGGCACATAGCTGCGGAAAAATTTACTTAACTTATGTGCAAAAAATCAGCGTTGTATCTTTTAAGATGTTCTATACAGAACGGAAAAATGAAACATACATACAAACATACAAATAAACACACAATGGCTATTATATATATTAGATAGACTATTAAAAGAGTCATAATAACCAATTTCTCGATTTATGGTGGAAACTGACAAGAATCCGGTTTTCAGCGATGAATAGAGGTGGTGTCATCCGTTCATCTCATCTCAAGCATTAAAATAGTTGGTTACATACCTCATATTAAAAAATAACTAACAAGTTTTAGAAGACTGGTAAAATTGAGTCAATGTCAATATATTTCAGGCATTACATTAAATGTTATTTCATTTAGTTAGTATAATTGTGATTATTTAATAATCGTAACAAACGTTATTTATCATAAATGTACAGGATAGTGGTTGATCGATAAATAATAACAATATTAAATAATTTCATATCGACCAATGTACAAAGTAGGTCACTTATTATGTTTTATACGAAACATAAAACATATAACACATCGTTAATAAACAATCCACCAAAACTCCAATAAAACCCATCAGCAAGATTCCCCAGAGGCTTCATGTTTACGAGATAAATCTCCCGGACTCGGGAACTCCCCTCAGGAACTTATTTACTAAACAGCATATCGATAATGTCGTTTCAGGGCTCTGAAGTCCTGTCGTTTTCTCGTTACCGGGCTGACCTGAAGCCTTTCAGTGGCGCGTTACGAGTAATTCCATTACCTATGATTTCTACCCCTAGCATTATCCTCGTCCTTTTCAAACTATATAGGTATACGCAGTTATTCGAGATCACAGTTATCACTGCATTTTTTGAAACAATTTCGTACAAATATCACGTGGTTTTGTTAATTATATGATGCAGCTCCTAAGACGAGGTGGGTGACCATCTCACTGAACACATGTCTTTTCATGGTTTTCTTAGGGTAAATAGTGTAGTGGGTCCCTGGGTTTTTCCCCACCGCAGTTTTATATTCGTAAGAAGGGTGTGCGTCTTGCTGTTGCCCAAGAGTATTATTATACAATCCTTTCCTATAGATAAAAGATATAAAAAAATAATTCGACTTTTATGTGTTAAGTATAAAAAAGTAGTTTTTTTTTTATTTATAGTTTCTAGTAGTCAGCATTTTTATTGAACTAATATTTTTATTTATTTTCAATAATAAATGGATGGATGCGTACGGTCGAATAACTCCTGGAGACGCTGCCGTAAGCCGCACAGCCTTACGACATATATATTGTACATTTGTAGAAGATTATATTTATTTCACAATTTATCGCAGGCGTGGCGGGGCGATACGGCTCTCTACATTAACATATAAATGGCGTTGTTTTTCTAACCGACCTCCACTGGAACAGGCTTGTATTTCAGATGATAACCGATCGTTTTTTATCTGTACTCTACGAATGTGAAACGCAATAGCTCAGATAATGTAAATTATGAGTTTTAGAATCATCAAGACCTCCAACGTTTGTTGGTGTCCTCAACGGATAATTTATGAAGAACCGTTAGAAGAACTTTTCAATTAAGCCAGAAGCTCCCATGTGTTATGAACGATATGTAAGAAGAAAAATTAAAAGGACACTGTAATCAATTTTGTTTGACGTAATTGAAATCTAATTGGCAAATTTCGATTCCAGCGTTTTATGAAATCAGGATTCAAAACTAATTACTTCACTCAGATTAGCATCCAAGACCTTATAGTCGGTAAGCATGTGAGTTAGCTACTGAAAAATGTGATTTTCTCACACGTATACAAAATACTCAATCATCTTTTTTAAATATATGTTAGGTTGTGTTGAATGAAAAAAATATTTAGAATTATAAACTAAGTCTTAGAAGTCGGCAGGCAAAAATACTAACCATTGGACCATGCACCAGTTTATGGAGTTCTAAGAGGACCATAGCAAGGTACGTACGATACAAGGGGGATGTTTCTGCTTTTTCCTGTATTAAATTTACTATATCAGGAGTTAATCTTAAAGCGGTGGAAAACCAATAAAGCACAGCCCGGAAGAGGCTTTTCAAAATGATATTGGTTTTTTGTGATTTACTTTTTAATATTGAAGATTTCTTATGAGGCGGTAGCGTGATTTTCTTATGTATTATTAAAAAAAAAGTATAGGCTTGTATTGAGTTATGAAATGCAGTTATTTTACTATTTGATCATAAATATTTTATCAATTAAATTTTTATGAACTTATCAAAATACTGCTGGTTTGATAATTTTAGCAAATCAGATGAAAAATAAAAAATATACACATATAAACCAAATTTGAAGATTCAGATATAAAAATGAATGAATTTTTTATATCTTTATTTAATCAAAAACTAAAGATTTGAAAAATTGCTACAACACTTTTGATTTGTCCACGATAAGCAAGTTTAATTATTGATAGTCCACATTTGAACAACTATCTAGACGCCAAGTTTATTACAATATTTTTTGTGAACCCTTGCACTGTGGTGAAGTCCTCAAAAAGCGAAAACAATCTCATACATACATTATTGCAGTATTCTATGAATTTGGGTATTCTTGTTTGGTAGTATTTTTGACTTCATAAAACGAGAAAATATAACTTGTATGCCTTGTTGGAGTAGTAGATATGAGTCTATCAACTTCACTCCTGCAGAATTTCAAATGAATATCTTATCAAATTTTCTAGGTGTCTTCTGTATCGATGCGGCATTACGGGGAAGGCTGACGCGGGCCTGTTCGCATTACATATTCAATAAGTTACCCCCGGCCGAATCACATTATGTGATATTCTTTTCACGATTACGCGAGCTCCGGTGGGAAATTCTACTACATCCGATGTGACCGGTCCGCGCCGTTCAGTGTGATACGTGCATCATATTGGATAGGACGTGTAAATTTTAAATTTCAGGAAATAAGGGAGGCAAGAGCGCTTCGCCCCTCGGCGGTTTTATAAGATGCTAGGTTATGTGGATCATTTATAATCATGCTAACAATATTTATTGTTATTAATTCACACATAAATTGACGAGAAAAAATCCTCGTTTTTAATATGACACCGGTAGGATTCGAACCCACACTCCAAGGCTACATGGCTCGGTTCTCTACCAAGTTATCGTGTAGTGTAATAATTGTAGGCTCGAATTCTCGTCGTTTCATATGTGAATTGCTTACTGTGCAGATATTTCACAGAATGCAATTGAGCGTGCATAGTAAACAGTATGTTTTATAATATATTTATAGTGTTAACACACTAAAGGCGAGGCCGGTACTAATACCCGTTTCGCGGACTGCTGTCTAAATACCTTTTTGAATGTGTTTACTCTAAAAGCGGCAGATGGTCATTTTACTCTTTAGGTTTACAGCTCGTAATGTTTGTTTAGACTCGTCAACGTTACTTCTACCAATACTGTCCAGTGATTCTGAACAAAGTGACAATGCAGAAGTGGAGTGGTCAGAGAATGATAATCCTCCAATTATTGAACAATTTTTAGGACAAAGTGGTGTTGTTGTGATGCCAAATAATCCGCAAAGTGGTTCAACTTTTTATAGGAAACGATTTATTTGACTACACGCAAATCAAAGAGTGTATAGACTAGATTTCACACGTGCAATTTTACGCGAATTCTGTCCGCTTCGCACATCAGTTTAGTCAATTTGGTTACCCGCTTAAAGTGTGTTAATAACCTTCTATTAATTAAGCTTGCTTATTTCTTATGTGTATATAAAAGAAGGCCAAAAAATATATTAAAGTTCTATAGGATCACATTAAATTATCACGGAATAGATTTTAACTGCTCGCTTATCAGTTTTATCATAATAAATGAAAGTTACGCGGGGATGACAGATTACTCGGATTTCACACCGAATTTTCGCTTCTACAAAACAGGAAAGTTAAGAAGTAAATAAATGCAGAAATAATACACTTACGCTACGTTTATGAAACTAAACTTAAAAATACGCCAGACAACCCTCTTCGAGACCCACCCCCGCCGCCATTGTGGCCGGCCGCGCATATTTGCACATTAAAAGGCCTTAATAATTCACGTCGCCTGCCAGCCGTCCTCTGCGCTCTCCACAAGACATAATAAAACCGCTGCCGGCTAAGAGAAATACAATTACGCATAGGTACTGTATACGCCGAGAGGGTAGCAGAGGGGGATGTGCCATGCTACCACCCGGCTAATCACTAGAGTTATTTTTATATCTTTAACCAAGTATAATTTTTCCTTGAATATGTTCTCGTGTAACCGTGTTGCCTCTATCTCACATTTAATCACTGACAAGTATTTATTTATATGCTGGTAAACGTCTATATGCATCACGCCCTTAGAGGGCCCTGGAGGTATAGGATAGGTCTATATAATTATTTTAAAATAAATACCCTGGTTAGATAAAGTATACTGAAGACATATATTATTGATTTTGGTGAAGATCGTCTCACAGGAAGTACGATTTTGCCTATACAGATTTTATTGATTGAATGGTTAAGTACATTTTTTCAAATATTGAAAATTGATTAAATAAACTCTCAGAAAAATATCATCGTGATTTGTGTGGGATTTGAAATCACATCCCCAAGTTTACATGGCCGGTGCATTACCAATTATACCAACGAATCACTAGTACTAGGCAAGAATTTTTAACAATCATATCCAATAAATGAAACAACGTACTTATTATGCGAATTAAATATTGTGTGACTTACAATACTAGATTTTTAACACAAAGTACTGATTGAAGCATTTAAATCCGATCTGGATATTATTATTTTTAAAGTCTATTTAATTAAGTCAATACACACACGCTTGTTATATATAATAATTTTAAAATAAATAGCCTGGTTAGATAAAGTATACCGAAGACATATATTATTGATTTTGGTGAAGACCGTCTCACAGGAAGTACGATTTTGCCTATACAGGTCTTATTGATTAATAATAATTAAGCTTACATGGCCGGTGCATTACCAATTATACGTATATTAAATATACAATTTTTGTATAATTGGTAATGCACCGGCCACGTAAGCTTAGGGACGTGGGCTCAAATCCCACACAAATCACGATGATATTTTTCTGAGAGTCAACATTTGTTTGATTTTACAATCATATATTCGATTGAAAAATTTCAGTTTCCAATGTAAATCAGTACATTGAATTTCGATGTCTCACGCTTGTATTAAAAAAATAATAGTATATAGAGATTTAAATTTAAATTGAAAAATTATGCAGTGGGAAATTTTCATTTTCGTTGTTTGAAAATTGCAATTTTAAAATGACCGCTCCGATTAGCTAGAGTACCCATTGTGCAGCGCTGGAGTGGCACACTCTTCCAGCGGCTCCGCGGTTCAAGTGGCAGATGCAAGGGCCATCCCCCGCCGAGAGCTTTTAAAATTTGCCTCGAGTACTTCGTATTCCGTATTATATTACTCCCGTGGACACTTGCTATGAAAATATCGTTTTACGGATCAATAGAGCTTGGATGGAAGTTTCAGGCCATAAGAGGATGCTGCCACAAGAGCTTACACTCGCTGGATCAGCAACTGAAATTCGGATACAATGCCTGTGATGCTAATAGTTCTTTCAGAATTTGAGGGTTGATTCTGTAGCCCAGCAATTTATTTGTAGGTTGTAATTAAAAACCACCGCGTGAGTTTTCCAACATTGTTAAATTTTAAATCAGATTTTATTAATTCAACGAAGACGCGTGTGAAAGCGCTGGCTGAAATTCCCATTTATACTGTAAACAATGCGTGTTGACGGAAAGCGTGTTTGGCGTTGCAAGTGGTCTGAATTCTAATTGCGCGCAATCCGAGTCACGTTTGTGGTGAGGATGATTTATCTCCCCTATAATTGTCGAGTACAGCCAGTCTAGTACCAGGCAGTGCAAGCTATTTCAACTAGTGATGGGCTTGATCGAACGTGCATAATTTAATGATCGGTCTATTGTACGTTTCCTCCTCAAAATACTCTACGAACTATTAAGTAAGCCATTGTCTATCGTTTGTTGTGAGAATGATTTATATCCCACGAATCCCAGCCAATCTAATACCAGACAGCGAAAGAAATTTCAACTATTAATGTGCTTGATCAAATGCATGCATAAACGAATAATTGAGCTTTCAAAAGTTTTCTTCTTAAACTCAATCGAATCCTTAATTAAATAGTTGATTTAGATAGATTTCGATTACGTCCATCACCTATTATGATATTTTTGTTTAGATAATGCCTTGCCGCTTGTGACAATAAACATGAAATTCACTTAATTTTATTAAAAAGCCTCATTTAAAATTGTTATTATGTCAGTAAAAAAAATAACGATCAAAATTTTTCTGACCAAATTTATTTTCATTTAAAGTCGCTTTACAGCGATAATTTTCAAATTTGACTGTTAATTATTATTGTTTACCGTGGTTTTTGATATAAATTCACAATTTGACACCATACTTTATTTAATAGAAAATATCCAGTGGCGTTGTATTTATGGCCGGGCGCGATAATAAATTCAAAATTTATACCACTAAATAATTTTGTTAAAATGGCTGTGAGCGGTGACAGTCCAAAATATATCGCATCTCTTCCATACAAGCCGGCCGGGGCGCTGGCTTCTCCGATAAGTACTAGAAGTTACTATCGAAATAGTTTATAAACATATTCTAGCACTAGCCGGTGACGTCACAGCTTCCCCACACGGATGGGGGAGCCTGCGGCCTTTGACAGTATCTTAATATTACAAGAACTCATTAATTTTATTAATACGAACTAAGATATTACGATCATTTTTGAGGTCTTTTAAATGAGAAAGCGCTCATAAATAAAAGTGATCGTAGCCTTCTAGCCATTGGCTATTGGATTTCAACTGGGCGTTGGCAATAACATTGAAAACTCAGTTATTCACTGTGGACTAGAGGCGATTAAAAATGAGAGAGTCATGATCAGAATGCTCAGACAACAAAAATGGTAAAGACGGTAAAAAAGCGTTTTTTTTTCCAAAACAGTAAAACATCCTACAGCTATTTGTTCTCAAAACTTATTCCAAGGGGCTGAAAATTTGAAGTATGGCCGAATAAGTGAGATTGGCTCAGGATAGGAATATATTCGATGAAACGGTCACCAACCTCACATGTGAAGAGACACTAGAAGAAGAATAATATTTTCACGAATTATCGATCGATATTTTCAGTCGCGAGAGATAGACTGAACCAGACAGCCGGTGTTGAAGTACCGAGAAAACACGGATAGGTTTTTGCTGATTTGCATATTACAGCTGAGAGTGCACGGGGGAGGGGCGCGGGGCTGCGGGGCTGCGGGGTTGCGGGGCTGCGGGGCTGCGGGGCTGCGGGGCTGCGGGGCTGCGGGACTCGCGGACAAACTTCGGGGCTTTCATTTTCGCGGCGGCGGGTAACTTACTAACTTCGCGCCGCTTGCAATTTTTGTTTGAATTCCCAATGATTTCGTGCCGCCCTCGTGTTGCCTGACTTCAGAGATGTCTTACTTCGAAAGGTCGTTTTGTAGAGCTTCGCTCAGGCTTGTCAATGTCTACGGAAATGCATACAATTGTTACAACTAAATAAAAAAAAACCCATCAAAATGATATCAAAGCTTTCAGTTTTAGAAAAAATAAATAAAAGATTTCCTATTAGAGTTTGTTACAGTATGTAACACAAATTGTTTTACATGTTTTGATTACAAGCATATGTTCTTTGTGACCGGTTAAATGCTATGATCAGAGTAAGTAGCTTTTATCCCAAATTAAGTGGTTTAATTTGTTTAACTCTATACTTAGACAGCAAGAATGAATAGTCTAAGACAGGGGTCGGCAAATTGCGGCTCCGGAGCCGCACGCGGCTCTTTAACTCCTTAAGTGCGGCTCTGGCATGAATATTGTTTTTAAATTAAAATTAACAACATACAAACCGGACTTACTAAAACTTTCCAAGGAGATGCAAGGACATCGTTCGCATTAAATGTTTGTCGGTCATTATCATGATATAAATTTATAGATTAAATTTTTTATTAAGAACGATTTCATCGATAATTGTATTTTAATTTTTATGTGCGACTTGTAGAGAATATATTATGATTTTTTGATCTTAAGTTCGTACATATAATTGATAAAAATTTCTTCTTATAATTATTTTTATATTACAGTAACCTTAAGTTTTTACATAACACTTTCAAAATTGTATTATATTAACTTTAAAGCCCTAAGGGCGTTTGTTTAATAATATAATAAATAAATCAATCAAGTTTCATTAAGTATACCCGTAGTAGTTTTTACGTTGTAATGTACATATTTGGCTCTTTGGTTAATAAGTTTGCCGACACCTAGTCTAAGAGGTTCCGATAATATTCGGTTTTCAGAGGTCTTAATAATTTGAAAGCGATAAAATATAGTAACATTCTCGCAATTAAGTATTTCATGCTTGCAGCTTTTGCTTTAGTTTAAAAGGTCACAGACATAAACCAGCGATAATGTCTGCAACGAAAAGCACCCCACAGTGAATACCCACCACTTCAGAATTGCAGTGCAAGCTTGCATTTACATCTAAGTGTTTAGATCCGCCGCAAAAGCTCTGCAAAAACAAACGGTCCAGAGCGCAAGAGAGCTTCACGGAGCTTCAGCCCGGGCGGGTAATTTCGCGAGGAGTCCGCCCCGCCCAGGACATCCCCCTCCCCATGTCCCCCCATGGCCCCCCTGGCCCCCTGGCCCCCCTGGACCCCCATGGCCCCTCTGGCCCCCCCCTCAGCCGATTAACTGCACCGCCGCTGCAGTTGTCGCTGACATGCAGCCGGAGTGACGGCGGTTTTTGCATTCAAATGCTTGCGGTCGGGCGCACTGCGGCTTATATCGAGGCTTCGAAAAGTGCTCCGGAAGACTGCTTTTACATTTTAAACTTTCAATTTTTATTACCATACTAGAAATGTTGCCCGTCGCAGAATGACGTTTTCGGAGGCATTTTGAGTTATTGATGATGTGATTAATAATTTCTAGCGCAATTCGATAAAAAAATAAAATTGGTACTTGTGTCAAGCTGACATAAACTGAAAATTTCTAAGAAGGATCAAAATTTTTTTTTTTGTAAAAGTTCTAAATTTGAAATTCTCGCGGTGAACAACAAAATCCTATATTGAAACTCGCTAAAGCATATTTTACAGTTTTATTACAAATTAGTTTATGAATAAAAATATTATCCTATCGTCTTGAAATTCGGCACATAGCTGCGGAAAAATTTACTAAACATGCAAAAAATCAGCGTCGAATCTTTTAAGATATTCTATAGAAAACCAAAAAATGAAACATACACACACCAACGGATATTATTATAGAAGATATTTTAACTCGATTGATAATGATATAGTGCATTTTTTAAAATATTGAAAATTGCTTAAAGAAACTCTTAAAAAAATATCATCGTGATTTGTGTGGGATTTGAGAACCCACATCCCCAAGCTTACATGGCCGGTGCATTACCAATTATACCAACGAATCACTAGTACTAGGCAAGAATTTTTAACAATCATATCCTATAAATGAAACAACGTACTTATTATGCTAATTAATTATTGTGTGACTTGCAATACTAGACTTTTAACACAAAGTACTGATTGAAGCATTTAAATCCGATCTGGATATTATTATTTTTAAAGTCTATTTAATTAAGTCAATACACACACGCTTGTTAAATATATTATTGATTTTTGTGAAGACCGTCTCACAGGAAGTACGATTTTGCATATACAGGTATGATTGATTGATAATGATTAACTAATCATTATCAATCAATAAAACCTGTATAGGCAAAATCGTATTTCCTGTGAGACGGTCTTCACAAAAATCAATAATATATTTTAACTCATTTTTATATACATTCTATAGAATGATTAACATTCCGGGTTTTTTTTTTATATACAACTAATGTGCCTAATCATATTAGTAATAATACAAATATATGATAGTCATCACATAAAAACAGTTAATAGAGGGGTTTATAATTTTTATTGATATCTATGATATAAATATATTATTTCTATATTTATTAAAAAATATTAAGTTACTGCCTTCAGTATTCATCTCCACAGATTCCATTGGAGCGAATAATACATGAGTACATTTGTTTTATCCTTATCGGCCTATTTATATACATTTTCTATTTGAAGCAAGATTATCTGAGCTCAAGCGTCTCCCGCTCGCGGGGTAACGATAAAAGATGTATAAATATTTTTATTAATAACAAAGAAAATCAGTTCGGAAATCACGTCGCCAGTAAAACCGCGGGGGAGTTAAATCTTTTATGATCCCGTTACACGAAACTGTATTTGAGCGAAAGGTATTCCGGGGAGTTCGCCTGAAATATCGGCCATCCCCTCCAGATAATATAATAAAATTTTACCCTGCAGCTACCGGCGATTTTATTTGTTTTCGCTCCGCGGCAACTCTGGGAAGATTTTCAAAGTTAAATCGACAACGATCACATTAGATTGTTGAAAACTTTGGTTTGCCGTTTAAGCCCTACGAGCTGCACGGGAAACTAGACGCTGAGTGCAGTGCAGAAAGTGCAATATTCTGTGAAAGTGAATGAGCTTTTGTTTAACATTCCTTTGAAAAATTGCTTAGTACCGTTGGAGGGCTTTATTTTCAATAACACAATATATATTTTACAAAATTAAATACATAAACTGCATGTAATATAATTTATACTTATGTTGGAATGTTTGATCGAATTGATGTCCGAAGCATATTGACATAAAACTTACTATTACATTACTCTACGAAATTCAATATTTTTGACAGAGAGTACCTGGTGGAATTCTATTTTAATATTTTTGAGTAAAATACTTGAGTGATTTTCCACATGTTCGTTTTTATTCACGTTGGCATTATCAAACAGAGTTTCTATTGTCATTATCTGTTGGCGAAACCGGTCATAAATAAAAATATATATACAATACAATATTAAAGCACGATTACACGATTTACCTCATAACATATAATCGGTAGATATAAAAAGCAGTCATACTTACATCTGTATATAACTATCGTATCAATATAAAACTGACTTTTTTTATCCTTCTCTATATAAATGGGAACTAGCAAGTTGGCGTCTTTTTGATGATGATAAAACCCGAACAATAATGTAAAATATTTTTATAGTACACTAGTACAAACAATAAATGAAACAATGATGTATTAATAATATTTGACTGTTAATCCAAAATAAAGGGTAAGTTGAAAAAATATTTTATCCGTTATATAGACGATATTTAATCTGATTCTGAGTATGGGGAGGAAAGGTATCCCTCTACGAGTACAAGCATCCATTATTGAAATGGAAACTATTCCCAGCCCGGCGGGAAGCGAACCTTTCGAGGATATTCATCCGGCCTCTCCAAATATCAAACAAAATTTACCTACACCGTCAATTTGTACCGCCGTTATAGATTTTATGGATCTCTTTTGATCGTCCCGGCGCTCGGTTCCTTTTAAACTTAACCGAAGTGCATCTGATCCCCCGCGACCCGGTTAGTTGCGTCGCCAGGGGTGGTGCACCGCCTAGCCACCACTTCTATTTATCTGCAATATCCCACATGTATTTAAAATTTATTTATTTACATATATTAGTCCATAAATATTTACTTTACTTATTTTTCAACTCATTCAAAAAATGTTTTTTTACACATATTACTCCCTACGTAAACTCAATAACGAATAAAGAGAAACCGTGTACGCTACCAAATAAGTCACACAACCCGCGCGCAGTATAACATGCTAATCAGATTTCGCATTGTTACCATAGCCTTAAGAACTTAACGTAAATTAACTAATAGAAAATTAAAATATCTTGAAACTATTTAAATATGTATTATATATATTCTTAGTTTTTCGCTGACTTTACAATGGTATCTTGTAGCCAAAATTCAGACAATCCTCATTATGTAAAAGAAATCACTACTCATCAGTAGTGTTCTTATCAAAGAAATCACTACTCATCAGTAATGTTCTTATCAAAGACATCTCTTTGATAAGAACTGCAGATGGGCATTGCATGCTATTTTGTTATCAGAAATATTAGATAAAATGTGTGAATCCATCCAAACACAAATTTAATTAATTTGGTTGGCTTGTTAGGTTAGAAGGTAAAATTTGGACTCCTGATTGAGAGTTCCTCCGTTCAATTCTCGTCCCTAATCCTGAATGTGCATTTGTAGGTGTGCTGTGTTCTTGGGTGCTATGCCGCGTTTTTACTTGAGATTTCCCACAGTACCGTGTTAAAAAAATGTGTTATCACAGTTTTTTTAAGTTGATTTCGTTACTGTGGTGCTGATATTTCCCACAGATATTTTTTTGAGATTGATTGCACGAGGGCCAAAACGGCAGAGGAGTACACACCCCCAAGCAGCACAATACCCAAGTGACCGGATCGACTAATAACAACGGCTGCTATAATCCACGAACATACCTTTACATTATTAAAAAGTCGCGTTATTCTCGTGGATTATCATCGAGGGAGTCCCCGAGGAAGCGCGGCGTCGAACTCCGACGTCGGAGCCCATCGGCTAATGTCGCCGGGAACTTTTCCCGCTCGGGTCGCCCTCAATTTGCATCGCAGATCGGCTTTGGTTACAGTATGGGGCGAGTCCCGAGTCACCCCCTCGGCCAGCCAAGGGAACTTCCCTAATTCAGCCCTGCTTGGGGTCCCAAGCAGTTTAATACATCAGACGCTGCCGAATTAATATGTACTCAGCCGTTCGCTGCGAGTTCAGCTGTGATGTTTTTTTTCAATCAGAATTGCGGCTTCAGTAAATATACATTTACCATACATTTACCATGCCTGCTATAGAGCTAGAAATGTGTGTATATATTAAAAGCGTTTTCAATTTATTTTTGTGATCGAATAAGACTTTTATTAAGTATAAATAAAATGTATAATATTTTAAAATATTATCTTTTCTCTGTTTCAAAATCGTACAGTGCAGCCGAGATCAACTCCCCTAATTTGAATAAATTGTATTCATACAACACCTCTCGCCGCACCCGTGAAAGTCATATTTAATGGCTGGGGTCCGTGTTCGGTGCCCGGTGGAGCCAATTTGCGGTGCCGGGGCCCCGAGACGTCCCTTCCAAGTGGATACAGAAATCCGGACCAATTTGTTACAAGTCGGGAATTCGTTTCAATTACCTCCGTACTCCTCCAGCAAGTCGCAGTCTTAGGCAAAAGCTCCTGATTTATAAATCTCCTCCCCGAGGAGGGCGCATCCTCCTCTCGGTAACGCAAAGGATCAGGATAAATTCTTTTAATACCAAAGAAACTTCTGAATTATAATTAGAATTTGAAGAATTTGTAAGTGTATCTTTTAACTACTTTCAGAATTGTAGATTTAGAAAGTAGTGATAAACGATTGCTACTTATGTTTTTAACACTATAATAAAAAAAAAAAATTCTTCTTAGTGACGAAAAGCAAAAAAATATTGAGAATCAAAATAAGAAAGCTAAAGAGTAATTTTTAACTTCTTACTACTTTAATCATTCAAATAGTTGATAGCTTAATGATTGTGACAAAGAATTAATAATTTATAAGAGTGCGATAACTTTTTAATATGATTTCTATAAATAGTTCACATTCGCAAAAAACAATTGTTTAAAGATTTTTATTCATACCTTAAATAATTTATTTCTAAGATATGCAGGCCTATATAAAATATTATCGCGGTGGTTTTACAAACAAATTAGAAAAGACTGCATTTACTTTAATTAATAATAACACACCGTAACTTGCAAAATTTGCATTACTTGATAAATTTATACAGCCGGTACCTTATCATTTTATCTTATTAGTCGGTAACCTAACATTTTAATATATTCTTATATGTGCAAAGTATACTTACGTTTTAAAACGTTAGTAAATATGAACCTTATAATAATTTAATTTTAAAAAAATTGTGATAAGCTTTACATCTTTTTTCGTTTCTTTCTCTGCACGCGTCTACTAGCGCCAGCTGCGACCGCAAATATAAAAGAAAAGATTCACACAAAATGGCCATACAAATATCCTAATATTCTATCAACAATGTGGCTCTTAAACAACACTTACGTATGATTTCGCGCCGGACTGATTGCGTATCTTTTGAAGAATAATAAAAAAATGACCACTAGACCATGGAGCGGTTTTGAATAGACTTTGCAATCAAAGTGCAATTAAGTAAGCTTGATTTTTAGCAAAAACATTCGGCAAACCGTGTTATATATTAAAAGGTTGTTCTATGCAGACAAAATTCCTAGTGGATTCGCAATTATCGAGTTTATTTAAACAGTAGACCGCTCTATTAACTTTCGATAATTGGCTGTAAGAGAATGCTAAAGTGCTAGGGAAAACAGATAAATGACTATCTTACCGATTACTGTTAGAACTTAATAAAAAAATTGTAGATTTTGCCGACGTAAGCAATGAAATCTAAAAAAACACACCCCTTTTGAGTAATCTGCGAGAAAGTTTTGCTATTTAATGCAAAGTTTTGAAACCTTGTTAAAAATTAACTTTCAGTCTTATTATTTTTATAGATTTCTTTTATTTTGTCTCTTTAAGCAATGCTGAAACCTAGGAATGATAATAATTTAAGTTGGTTTTATTATACACGGTGTTTCAAAAATCACTGGCATAACTGAAAACGGTAGATTATCTTTTTCAAAGACTTTTTTTGAGTGTATATATATTTTTGTCTTAAAATGTAAAACCTCTGATTTGATAAGAAGAATAAGGTTTTGAATAAAAAACATTTAAAACTTAAATACATGTAATAATTTATAGTTTGTACTATCGCGCGCCGCTGATGTTTTTGGCGACGTTTCACGGAAGACACCGTGAATTTCGAGTCGCCGTGTATTTATTATCATTAGGGTGAGTTTTTCTCGGTCTCGGATGCCCGCACCCTCTTATCAGCATTATAAAGATATCCGGAGCAGTAATACAGCGTGGCTGTGCGCTCATGTGGCGCGGCTTGATAATTCCTTCGGCTCGCCCCCGCCGCTGGTCGGCCGGCCATAAAGGGTTGGCGCTGGGCAGGGCCGCCACCTTATTTTTAATATGTGAACCTTATTATAAATGATACAATAAAAATAGAAAAATTGTATTCAGTTTAATTTAAGCAGTACAAAAAAATATATTCTATTTTATATAGGGTGACCGTTATTGCGATATGCTGCGAAAAAATTTGGGCCCGGAGTTGCAGGAGTTTCAAGGTTTCAAGTTGGGCCACTTGTCATACATTCGATCAATCAATTGAAGCTGTTAACGAATTATTCCCTAATAAGGTCATTTCACGTAGAGATAACATCAACTGGCCTCCCAAAAGCCGCGACCTTTGCCCTCTTGACTATTTCGTATGGGGATACCTTAAAAGTAGGGTTTATGAGAACAATTCGACAAATTGAAACAAAACATCAGGTCATAAATGGCAGCAATATCGAGGACTACGTGTCAGCGTGTTATTAGCAATCTTTGTTCCAGATTAGAAGATTGCCAGCAGCGTTACGGTCACCATTTAGATAACACCTTTTTTGCGAAATAATTTTACATTTTGTATTCTTATAATCAACAATTAAAAATAACCACTTGATTACAAGTAGTTTTTGTTTTACTGAACTAACAAATACCCGATACTCTCATTGGACACCCTATAGAAGATTTTGTAGGATGAAAGAGATTTATGTTTAATTTGCTTATTTTTTTGTTGGTTCCGTAAATATAGTTACAATGTTTTTTATGAAAAAATATTTTTGGATTTTTTTAGAACAAAAAATGCAAAAAACATTCAGCAAAAAGAATCAAACGATATTTTTTGGGAGTCCTCGTCTGGAAAGGGTGCGGCACAGCCCTGCCTGGTAGGGTCGGGCGGGTATTGCAGATAATACATTATTTTTATTTCTCGAGTGAAATACGCTTCGTGTCATCTGCAGGGGTCGTAAAAGTGGTCTCCGTGCGTCGCGACTTCTTCCAGAGTTGTTCTTCAAAGTTTCCTCGAAAATTCTTCCTAATTGTTAACGACCCCGCCCGCTTGGCACTCGAACTGAAAACTTAGTCCCTATTAACAAAAACACGCGTTTGAAAAAAACGGTTTGTTAAGTAATATGCGGTGTATAATTAGTTAAATAATTCAAGTATCGTAAATCATAGGCTATGACAGTAGTTGTTATAAGATGACTTAATATCTTGTATGTTCAGCTGCTTCAAGTTTTTAATCCCCCGGCGTTTCGGTTCTCGTGCCATGACGGAGGTCTGAAAACTAAATCATCATCGAGACTGGTTGATTTTAATTTTTTTTAATTCATGTCAGAATTTTTGATAGTTTTTATATTAAACTGGTTAATTATGTGTACTTTGTGTAGTTTTTTTGTTGTTGTATATAACGTATTGATATACACAGAATGCTTGCCTATTTCTTTGCACTTTCTTATTTATGCAGATTGGTGTGGCTGTAGACTCTTCATTTTTAGATTATCTGACAGCAATGACAGGATGAGTGTAATCACTGTATATTTCGTTTATTTGATAACGTTAACGATTATTAACCACTATACCATTATTTTGCATATGAACCATTTTATGAAAATAAAATTATATAAATAAATACGACGCCTATTACGACACTACCTGCAATTCTTATTGAGTGAAGATTATGTCAATTTTTTTTTTTAAATACTTGTACATTTATCTTGTGATTTATGTTTATGGTTAATAAATTAGTCATTCACAAAAATACGTGTAGCATTTACCAGGTGTACTTGTAATTAATTTCCGGTTTTTTTGTAAATAAAACACAATATTGCAAGAGAAGTGTTAAAGATATTTTATTCAAAATATTTTCCATCGTTTTCTATATATTTTTTCCACTTTTCCGGTAATTTGTGGATACCACGCCAATAGAATTGACTGTCTTTGGTGGTGAACCACTCGGTGAGCCAATTTCGAAAATTTTCATAAGAATCGAAGCGCTGCTCAGAAAGTGCGTGGCCCAGCGAAGCAAAGAGGTAGTAGTCCGATGGAGCCAAGTCTGGTGAGTAAGCCGCATGATCAAGCATTTCCCACTGGAGTTGTTCCAGCGTGTCGCGAACGTGTTTCGACTTATGCGATGGTGCATTGTCATGGAGCAAAATCACCTGCTTCTGTCTTTCTTTATATTCTGGTCGGTTTTCCGCAATTGCTCGGCTCAAATCTTTGATTTGTTGTTCGTAGCGAACGGCGTTCGCAGTTTCACCAGGTTTCAGCAGTTCAAAGTAGATAACACCGGTGTGGTCCCACCACACACAGCATGGCCTTCCGACTGAAACGATTTGGCCGTGCCGTCGATGTCGATGCTTCACCTGGACTCACCCACGATTTTTTGCGGTTAGGGTTCTCTAAAAAAATCCATTTTTCATCGCCAGGAACAATACGATGCAGAAAAGACTTTCTTTTGTATCGTTGAAGCAGCATTTCACATGTCACTTTTCGATTTTCCATTTGTCTCTCGGTCAGTTCATGCGACACCCCCTTTCCGCACTTCTGAATTTTCCCCATGGCTCGCAGACGTTTGGAGATTGCTTGCTGTTGAACTCCCAGCGCTTCTGCAAGTTGTCGTTGCGTTTGCGTATCGTCTTCATCCAATACGCTTGCAATTCGACGTCATCAAACGATTTTCGCTTTCCGGAGCATGCGACGTCGTTCAGGTCGAAATCTCCATTTCTGAATTGTCGAAACCACGTTTCACATGTTCGAAGTGTTAAAGCATGATTGCCATAAACTTCCACAAGCGTACGGTGGCTCTCGGACACTTTTTTCCATGAAAAGCAATGCATGGCGCATATGTTCAAAATTCGGTACGAATGCAGACATCTTTGACACGCAATAAAAACTTTCTAAAATAATTTTTTAGGAAAACTTCAACGCCGTTTAGACACTCGATAACTACTTAACAAAATGACATATAAGTGCTACCAACAGCAAAGCAAAATACAGAACACCATCTATCGAAAAAAACCGGAAATTAATTAGGAGTACACCTGGTAGACAGGAAGAAAAAGAGAAAGTGTGGTATTAAAAAGCATTTAAGCACTGTGCAAAGTTCCAAGATTTGTAAATAGGTCAATTACTATTATATTAGCTGGCCAGCTTGACCGGGCTATCGCGATTAGCTATTCCACTCAGGTAATAATTAAGATAGCCTAAATCACTCCTGTGTCCACAAAATATGTATTTTGTATGTGCACATTAAATATACAGATAAGTCCCTTGGAGTTTCAAACTGTTGGCCGGTTCTTGCTTTGTTTATTGCTCCAACATGTCAGTCCCAGGTACTCAGTAAATTTAATAATCAGAATGTGGACGTACATGTATTATTCATAAATTATATAAAAATAGATTTGATGTTTTAAACTTAATTGTTTAAAATTCTAAGGCTAAGCTAAAATACAAATGTGGAACATTTTAAAAAAAAATTAAATTTAAATAGTTTTGTGTAATGCTTTAAAAAAATTATAAAATGATTTTAAAATAATAATAATTTACTTGCAATGCCTTTAAAAAGTGTTAAAAGTGGTTTGTATTTTCTTGGGTGTTTTATATAATCCGACGTTTCGGTCCTGGTACTGGGAATTATTTTTTTTTTGTAATTTCCTACTGCTCATCTTAAAGATTATTATATTTGTTCAAGGTCGTTGAAGATTGGAAGTTCGTATCAATGGTGCTGGACCGCTTCTTTTTGTGGGTGTTCACCCTGGCCTGCATTGGAGGCACCTTCGGAATTATCTTCCAATCTCCGTCTCTCTATGACACGAGGATCCCCGTGGACCAGCAGCTCTCAGGGATCCCTCTGAGGAAGAACAATTTCATGCTGCCAAAGGACATCGAACGCATCGCTCCGATGGATTGAAAAAAAAAACTAACCCCGAATACTACTTGAAAGCCTCGTCTTTCAATGGCGATTTGCATTTTTTTCAAATGGAAAAATCGCTTTGTAGAATTGAGATAAATGGCAACAGTGTGACATTACTTAAAAAAAAAACACACACACAATGTTGTCAATAATTATTTCTAAATGCATCTGCGCATATCAATGTGCTATTTTAAAGTGAATCTATATAAAGATTTAAAGAAAAGGGTTTGTTTGTCTTCATTAATGAAGATGATGATTCCGTTACAGATAACTCTTCTATAATTTATTTCTTACAACAGGTATCAAAGAAGTGTAATTGAAAATTATTAAGGAAAATGCTCCATTTTTGTGACCGCCGAATAAAGAAATCCGTAAAATTTAAGTTGAAATGAGAAATCTGCGAAGTTTGTTGATAATTTTTTGTAATATCTCAAAATAAATTTTTGTTGAATAAAAATCAATGAAACGAAATATTTTTCGTTTTTTTTTTAAACCAATGTATTCAATGAAACTCATTTTGTCCAAAAAGAAATATTAATATTGCACTTGCAATAAATATTTATTTATTCGATATGACTGTTTAACCTTATAATAGCTGTATTAAAAATTACTGAATATAGAAAAATAATGTTACTTAAGTTATGAAGTTCCAAATATAGATATATACGATATTCCATCAACAATTAATTTAATCTTTAAATTATATATTTATATATATATAAATTGTATAAAAATAATTTACGTATAAATCTTCCAATAGTGATGTAAAGATTCAGTAATTGAATTTTTAAAATTATAAATAACAATGAACTATTATATATTATTAACGAACATACACAATATGATCTCAGGTATATACTATATATAGTGTACCCATAAATACATGTTATCTAATATTGAACTCTTGTTACTATGTATGTGTTATAATAAAATAAAGAGAAATCCATAAAAACTATCGTTACTCTAATTTATTTAATCGATAGTCAAAATTATTTAATAACATGTGTGGGAATTTGATATGAAAAAAATGTAATATTCAGAATATAAGATACAATAATAAAAAAATGTTGGGTAACATCCTAAGCAATCATCTAGTAGTTAAAGATATTATTTCAATAAAAATAAATATATTACAATTCGTTAGTGCAATTAAAGAGGTATTAATAGCAAGCACTCTAAGTACATTTTTTTTGTTAAATTTGTTTTGTATAAAAAGTAGCCAATTACGCTGGAGGAGATAATTTCACCATTGAATAAAATAACATAAGATCACATATGCCTTAACGAGTTAGGGGCGGCTTGGGGGTGGTGTCTAGACCTCCATTGTGAGGGTGGTGATTGGGCCAGCCATAGCCTCTTCTCCATATGCTGGGCTTAAAATACCCCATAGCTACGCTTTAGTAATTAGTAAAGCCTCCATCTTCTAGAACATGGTCAGTCACACCAATTGACTTCAGAACTTTGTAGAGTAGAAAAAAAGTATATAAATGATTGATTGTGAATTTTTGACGATCGTTGAGTGTGTTTGCGTTCTTATAAATGTAAACTCATGTATGTCAGGTTTCAGACATGATTGCATTCATGGATACAAGACAAACACCGATGTCATTTTGTTAAAAATTACAACGTATTTATGTGAAATTTATATTTTAATAAATGCAAGTACCTCGGGAGCGTGACTTAATTTAGAATATAAGAGTTAAAAAAAAAATAGAAGCTCAATTATTCAAAAAAAGTTGTAGATATACGAAAAAATCGTACTGTTAAATTAGTACAAAATATCAAGCGATGAATACCAAGTAAAATTATACATAAACGTAAAAAATAAAAATTTATTAAAAGGCATGATATTTTTTATATAAATATTTATTAAATAATTATGGTTAAAATATAAAAATAAATAAATCACATAATATATAAGGGGCTAGGGCTTGGGAGGGGGGCACTGGGCGGCGGCCCGGCGCAGCTTGGCGCGCGCCCGGCTGAGTCTGCAGGCGAGGGTGTTCTTTCTTCTCTTCTCCATCTCCTCTGGGGTGCGTTCCTTGTGAGCAAACCGCCGCACCATGTTCGGGTTGTATACCGTCAACATGTTCTTCAACTCCTCACTGTCAACCTCCATATTCGGGCGGCCTCTTTTTCTTTTAAGCGATCTCGGAAGAGTTGTTGCAATCGGCTGAGACGGAGACGGCAGAAGGGGTGACGGCTGAGGCGGTGACGGCAATGGAACCGACGACGGTGCTGCTGGGGGCGGTGATGGAGACAGCGATGGCGGTGGAGATGGAGGTAGTGATTGATGCAGGAATGACGATGTAGACGGCGTGGGCTCTGGTTTCGGCATGTATGTCGGCGGATGTAGCGGCGGAAAATGTGTTTGCGACAAAGGCGAATGTGGAGGCGAAGGTGGAGGTGAAGTCTTTAGCGAAGGCGTCCGCGTAGGCGTCAGCACAGATGGTATCAAAGGTGGTGGCGAATACGGTATCGAAGATGAACACGTTGATATAGGCTGTGGTGAAGACACTGACGAAGGTGGTGGAGAATACGTCGGCGACTGTGGCGATGGCACTGGCGAAGAAGGCGGAGATGGCGGCGGAGATGGCGGCGGAGATGGAGACGGAGAGGGCGTCGGTGACGGTGAAGGTGAAGGCGAAGGCGGTTCAGCTGACAATTCCTTTGCTCTGATATGGTATCTATACATCTTCCTGAGATAAAGGACGTCGGACGTAATTCGATAGCGCTGGAAGGTATTGTCGTGGGAGTCCTCCTCCTCGTCCGCCAGCCCCGCCACGCGCAGAACATCGACGCCAGCGGCAATCTCAGCTAGATCGTCGTCCGCATACTTTGGGACAAATTTGGTTTTCGGCATCTGCAAAAAACAAAGATTTATTAAGGTGACAGTTCAATTAAATACACGCAATGGTAACATATGGAGATTTAAATAAAATACACGTACGTTTATGATCTTGTATAGCTTTGCCCTGTAAGCCATTTTTCCTGTCGGTAATAGTGCACGAGGTGATTCAAGGTGAACTGTCTCAAGACTGTGGCCTCCATAGAGCCCATGCACCTTTTATACACCCCTAATGACACGTAGAAAAGGAAAAGGGTAAAGTCCAGTGACTCCGTACATCATTACGGAAGGTGATTTAAGTTCCCAGGGATTATTATTTCCGCCAAATTACTATTGGAAAATATATTTTGCACATTTAAGCACCTAATGCACACTAGGCAATTGTACATATATTTATTTAACGATAATGGCCGAGTGGCCTAGTGAGCTTAATTACCTGTAAAAATTTGGATAGTCCGTGTGTTTATTAGTAAACACGAATGTCATTTCACAAAACTATTGATAAATAAATAGAACATTGATTTGTGTTTCATTGATAGATTTTTTTTAACTCAGAATGTTAATTTTAATAAACACGGTTTCTAACATCCTGAAAGGCATATTGTTGAGATGACTTTCCTTTCAGGTTTTTACTACCTTTACTACCTTACTACCTCAGGTTCATACTACCTTTTAAAACCTTTGTTTAAAATACTCAAACAATAGGAAAAATATATCTCTATATTTTTCGAGGAATCAACGTACAAAATAGACAATCTTTTTTTTGATATTAAAATTATTTCTTGTAACGATTTTAACTTAATATTAAATTAAAAGCTATGTTATTTTTCAATAAAAGACGATACTTCACTTCCGATAAAAAAATATTTTAGTTCATAAAGTTACATAGAATTTGCTTTAAAACAATAAAAACTCGACTGAATTATAATTTTGTAAGTAATAATAAGAATTCAAAGACATTCAAAATTATAATATGTCAATATAGAATATCTTATATTTATAATGAATTTGATAAAAATATCTGCAGTGGTTTCAGATTATAAGATATTTCATAACGTGTACATTCTGATGCTATTCAGTAAAAGGTATAAAATTCTAAAAAAATAAGCACGGTGATATCCAAAACTTGTTAAAAAATGTTAAAATGATATTCATATGGACTCACGGATGATCAGTTTATAAAATTTAGTCTTTATAACAGGCGAGACATATATTTGATATTTTAATAATACAAAAATGCCAACAATAATTTACAAACAAGTCATTTATTAAAGATATATTTTGAACAATAATTCCATGTATAATTTCATGATATTAAATTGAAATAAGTATACTAGATATTTTCGTAGGCACGGGGACTGAAACATCGGAGAAAAGAAAACTTGGCTTAACACCCAAGAAACCAAATTAACCCAATGAAAAATCTATGAATGTTGTATGTTCAAGATTGTTTTACATTCCTAGACTTAGTTAAAAAAATACATATATTTTTTAATTATTATGAAATCCATAAACTTTAAATTACTCAAGAAATTGTTATTTATAATCGAACAGTGAGTATTTGGAAATTAAATCTACCCAATAAATTCGATATAAATATTCTCTTTTACTAAAATTATTTCCAATATTATACTCGTAATTACAGGATTGTGTTTTGAACTGAAGTGTCTTTTTTTTTTCCAAAATAATTTTAATTTATTTTTATGCATATCAGTTTTGAACTTTCAATATTGCTGTTGAACAAATTTATATAGAAAATATATCACCTAATCGCCTTTATCATTATCAGCATATGTAAATGTATATAAAATAAATTTAGTATTGGCAAAACATAGTGATTTAATGTCGTTTTTGGGAACGTTAGGTATTGGTGATTTATGGATGAATGGTTTAATGGGTAAATTAATAACCTCATATCAGGGTTATTGCATTATCCTGACTTCATGTCAGGGTTATTGCATTATTTAGAAATTCTCCACTTTATAAAAACTATTATTGCTATTCAATAATATTCTTACCTTTAATTTAATAAGTTCTATTTTAACTTGCATACCACATATATTGAATTATGTTGCCATGTATTAGCTTTCTCACCCGATGATGATTATGGTGTCTTTAATCACCCAGTCCTATACTTTTATATATGTATAATATACATATATAAAATATTCCATATACATTGTATATATACAAATAGTACATATATATACAATATTTTTGTCAGCTAGTACTAGGTTGAATTCCATTTAAAATTTTATATTGAAATGTTGGCGTTATCGGTCATCAAAATAAATAAACATGTGAAAAAATCTCAAAATTATAATATATGTATTTATTATTACGATTTTAAATTTATTATCTAAAGTTCTGTTCCTATAATTAAGGCAATATTGATTTTTCCTATCAACTAATGAAATTACTAAGTATTTTATAATTTAAAATTTAAAAAAAAATCATATTTTTATCTTAGAATATATATTGAATTTTTTTCTCTCACTTCTGACGTTGATCTGACTAGAATCGTTCAGCTTTTTATAAACTCAAATGCATCAAAAAAATATTTCTTAAAATACAAGCAAGATATGAATAAAGTGATTCTTTGCTCGAAAATTAAAAATAGTTTTATTTAGACTGAAAAAAGTAACTCGCCCTTAATATTTACCTCAATGAATTTCAGGAGTATAAATATTTGAATAAAAATACTTGAGTGATTTTCCACATTTTTGTTTTTATTAGTGACCGGTTTCGCCAACCTTTCACGTTGGCATTATCAAACTCTGTTTGATAATGCCAACGTGAAAGGTTGGCGAAACCGGTCACTAATAAAAACAAAAATGTGGAAAATCACTCAAGTATTTTTATTCAAATATTAAAATGGAATTCCACCAAGTACTCTCTGTCAAAAATATTGAATTTCTTAGGAGTATAAATCTTAATAACTCAAAATTATGCATTCAAAGGAAGACACGTCAGAAGAATATTCATGAAAAGATTACATGTTAATATGAAATCAATTTATTTACAATAATTAAAAAAAATTCAACATAGCAATTATTTAAAATAATATTGTACAAAAATATTCATTGGGTTCTTTTTCTTAAAAAATAAGATGTAGTTCATCCTAGAGCTCCGGCGGGGAAGAACACGCGCTGGACCTTCGGAGCTTGGCGCGTGCCCTGCTCATCCTCGAAGCCAGCGTGTTCTTCTTCCGCTTCTTTTCTTCATCAGCCGTCCTCTCTTTGGCCTCAAAATATCGGATCATCTTGGGATTATATTCCGAGAGTATTTTCTGCAGCTGATTCTCGTCCACGTTCGCCCTGGGTCTGCCTCTCTTCCGCTTCACAGATTGAGGCCCCGAAGAAGCATCACTGTAAGTCAGTACGGGAGCTGGTGTTTCTGTTTTGACAGGTACTTGGTTATCGATATGCATGGCTGCGGTATCGTTTTCGACGTCCCGGGGTGGAGGGTCTGGTGGGGCTGCAGGCTGGGGCTTCAGCTGGTTTCCACCGAGGTGCTGCATCAGCCACTCTTCAAAGGCACGGGTGGACGGGGAGTCGTCGTGCTTTTTGATTTCATCTTCTGGCACATCCATCGTGTTCTCGCCATTTAAAAGGCCGACCCTGTGCAGCACCCGGATGTCCGCGGCCATCTCGGCATGGCGCTGCGTCCGGGAGTCCTCGGAGGCTTTATGCGCTGTGGTTCTCGTCTGTGGACAAAAAAAAAACAATTATATTAATTTCAATGGCGTGGTTGCGAATTTTACGGTTTCAAATTAACGCTCACAGATAGACACTTACAATCATTCTAGTTGACATTGGAAGGATATAAACGAAATGCTTGGGGAAATTCAAAATGACACACTGACTTCTTGTTGGTAGATGTCACAACTGACTATGGCTGACCTTGCGCTGGTGTCTTAAATAGTCCACCATTGCGTCCATGGGAGAAAGGGGTGACAAGGGGGCGGGGCTGTCATATCATTACGTCCTTCGGGTATATATATATATATATATATAAATATAAATATATATATATATATATATATATATATATATATATATATATATATATATATATATATTCTAAATCTATTAATAAATATATTAATATATTATTTAAATATACTATTTTTGATAAAGAGTACTTGGTTGAAATTTCATTTTAATATTTTAAATAAAATACTTTAGTGATTTTTTCACTGGCGAAACCTGTATATATATATATATATATATATATATATATATATATATATTATATGTATGATATATAAGAGTTACACACATTCAAAATAATAATAAATTGAATAAACCTATATAGTCATTTTTTAACTATAATTTGAAATAAGCAACACTAACCAATTTGTTTATATATATATATATATATATATAAATAAATATATATATATATATATATATATATATATATATATATATATATATATATATATATATATAAATGGCATATTTAACTCAAAATAATCACGAAAGACAAAACCGCTCTTTTGAATGGATTCGAAAATATTTTGCAATGCTCATTTATAATTTTAATAGATAATCACTAAAAGTATTTTTTATAATAAATGAACTTTGTCTTGGTTTACATTGTCAATCTTGGATATATATGAAGAACAAAATAAACATACTATGAGCTGTGGTATATTCGTGAGATTTTAATGAAGATTTTAAAGATTAGAAATTTACGAAATACAGGAATAGGATAATAAACAGTATTAAATTAAGATGCATATTTCAAATAAATAAAAAAATAATGTTAAAATCATAACATAGTTTGGGAATATCTTCTCGTGTTTTCGAATAAACACACGGACTATCTGAATTTTTGCAGGTAGTTAAGCTTACTGGGCCACTCGGCCATTATCGTTAAATTAATATTTGTACAAATGCCTGTAGTTTAATTAGTGCTCAAATGCACAAAATATATTTTTCCAATGGTCATTAAGCGGAAATAATGAGACTTGGGAATTTAAATCACCTTCGGAAATGATGTACAGAGTCACCAAACTGCACCCACCTTATTTTCGGGGTAACATTAGATATGTATAAAAGTTTGTATTTTATGACCGAAATTTTCCAGTAAATATCTTTATATTATATTTGTTAATTATTTTAGTACGAATTTAACCAACAATTTTTTTCAAACGAATCGTTTATATATATTGAATCTTTAGTGTTTCGTTTTGACTCAACGAATTTTTTTTCTTATGTATATTATTTTATTAAGCAGTATTTATTTGCCGACTATTTTCATTATAGAATTTTATACGGCTATTACCGACATTGACCCCTAAACTTTATAGAACGAAAAACACTTTTATAAATTAATTGAAAAATATATTTATTTACTTACGTAAAGGTTCTATCTGACAGAGAAATGGTGTTATATATATATTTATAATAAAAATATTTTTTTTGTGTTAATATCTATATTGCACCCAACGAATCTTCGTGTTAAATAAATAATTTCTTCCTATTTATATAATTCGATTTTTTCCCTTAGGTTTTGTGGAATGGCTCTAAGCCAGTATATAATAGAATTATGTCAAACTAAAATACAAATGACATATAAAAGAAAGCAGACTTTTAAATGTATAAATGTAGTATATTTTGCAGAGATATACGTTTTGTAGTATTCCGCGAATAGCTTCTTCTATCTATGCGGTTTCATGAAAACCATGAAAGCATTTGTGCCTGAAACCTGCCTTACGTAAAATGCAATTCATACAATGTTGAAACATTCTACGATTCAATAAAAATAATGAGATATTGCAATGAATAATTTAAAAATTTTTATTTTGTAGTACTTTCTTGATCTTATAAGCCATGTAAGCTATGTTATACAATATGTTATGATTTTAAATAGGTCCCTAATATGTGCTCTATTGCAATTGTTATTTATCGATTCACCGTTTCAAAAAACCATTAAACGATGAAAATAAATGTTAATTTATATTATAATATGGATTTATTCTTTTCGAGAAAAATCACAAATAACAAACTTTATAACTTTGTGCTGAAGTTATCAGAAGTAAACATAATTAAGTTCCAAGTCAGCAGAACGAAAATATATTTGGACATTGATAAAATATTAAATGTGTTAAATCTACATAGCAACATAATTTAATATATGTGGTATGCAAGTTTAAATAGAACTTATAATAATAAAGGTATTAATATTATTAAATAGTGAAATTTATTATAATCTACTATTATTTATGAACTTTTAAACTTCAAAATATATCTTTAATAAATGAATTGTTTGTAATTTATTGTTGGCATTTTTGTATTATTAAAATATCAAATATATTTCTCGCCTGTCTTAAATACAAAATTTTATAAACTAATCATCTGTGCGTCCATATGAATATAATTTAATTTTTTTTTATTGTTTTAATTATAATATAATATAAAATATAATACTACAATAAAAAATTCTAAGTTTTGGATATCACCATGCTTATTTTTTTAGAATTTTATATCTTTTACTGAATAGCATCAGAATGTACACGTATTGAAATATCTTATAATCTGAAACCACTGCAGATATTTTTATCAAATTCATTATAAATATAAGATATTCTATATTGACATATTATAATTTTGAATGTCTTTGAATTCTTATTATTACTTACAAAATTATAATTCAGTCGAGTTTTTATTGTTTTAAAGCAAATTCAATGTAACTTTATGAACTAAAATATCGGAAGTGAAGTATCGACTTTAATTTAAAAATGACATAGCTTTAAAATTGATATTAAAAAAAATCGTTACAAGAAATAATTTTAGTATCAAAAAAGAGACTATATTGTACGTTGATTTCTCGTAAAATATAGACATATTTTTCCTATTGTTTGAGTAATTTAAACAGAGGTTTAACACATAGTTTTATAAAATTTTAAATATGTGCAGTCTTTTCAAAAATATATTGTAGTGAAAATTACTGTATTGACATAAAAAAATTGTTTGATGTCTTCCATTCATGTCAGGTATATATATATTGAAAAAATAAAATATTATCTTTCACAAATAATATATAATATTAAAAAAAACTGATAGTAAATATAGATTTATAAAATTTCGTTACAAAACAGCTTTATTCACGTCAATATTAACGTATTTAATTATGATTTTTTGAATAGAAAATTTTATGAATAAATATTTTTAAAATTTTAATTTTGTTTATGCATTTAGTTTATTGATAGTGATAATATTTTTTTTTTTTACAACTTTCTCTGGATATATCCAGGGAACTCACAGCGGATAATCATTATTGTAATTTGCACAAAATTCGTACCTAAGTACAGGACGGGGTGATTAAAGACACCCTAATCATCATCGGGTGAGAAAGCTAACCGCGATTCTCGGTGACGTGGCCTGTTAATGGTTATTGACCTATTTAGAAATCCTGCAACACTTTTCGATGATTTAATGCTTTAAAAACTTTCTCTACTGCTCTGGACTAAAGGCTAAACATGTGTTTTTATAAACCACAAATTTATTTACCCCAAACATAAATCACACCATAAATTTACAAATATTTTGTAATGTCGAAAATGCAGTTATATCCACAAAGATGATACAAATTGCATCTTGAGCTAAATTTCTGAAATACTTATATTAAAAAATCCCATTGTATATTAACCAGTAATCTTCAATCAATATGGATTGCGGAGAATGTCACATTTTTAAAATTAACAAATTTATTTACCTACAACAAAAAATTGCATATTGGGCTAGATTTCTGAAATATTTATATTAATATTAAAAATATTAACAAGTTATCTCCAATCAATATGGATTGCGGAGAATGTCACAATGGGCGTTTATACTATATTTTATAACAAAATAGTTTATATGCAAAATAAATGTAAATAGTTATTGATCGTATTGGTTTTAAATGAACAAATAAACAATCGATGCACGAAATACTGAAAATTTATATATTCCTCGTAAGGCATTACAAGAGTTTATTGAAATCAACAATCTTCAATAAATAAATAAACACTGTATAAATGAAAAATAATATATATAGAAACAAAAATCGAAGTAGATATGTCAGCAATACAATTTTATTATCTATTTGCGTTTTCGAACAAACGCACGGACTATCCATATTTTTGCAGGTGATTAAGCTCACTAGGCCACTAGGCTATTATCGTTAAATACATATTTGTACAATCACCTGAAGTGCAATAAGTACTTAAATGTACAAAATATATTTTCCAATAGTAATTTGGCGGAAATAATAATCCCTGGGAATTTAAATCACCTTCCGTAATGATGTACGGAGTCACTGGACTTCACCCTTCTCCTTTTCTGCGTGTCATTAGGGGTGTATAAAAGGTGCATGGGCTCTATGGAGGCCACAGTCTTGAGACAGTTCGCCTTGAATCACCTCGTGCACTATTACCAACAGGAAAAATGGCTTACAGGGCAAAGCTATACAAGATCATAAACGTACGTGTATTGTATTTAAATCTCCATATGTTACCATTGCGTGTATTTAATTGAACTGTCACCTTAATAAATCTTTGTTTTTTTGCAGATGCCGAAAACCAAATTTGTCCCGAAGTATGCGGACGACGATCTAGCTGAGATTGCCGCTGGCGTCAATGTACTGCGCGTAGCGGGGCTGGCGGACGAGGAGGAGGACTCCCACGACAATACCTTCCAGCGCTATCGGATTACGCCCGACGTCCTTTATCTCAGGAAGATGTATAGATACCATATCAAAGCTAAGGAATTGTCAGCTGAACCGCCTTCGCCTTCACCTTCACCGTCACCGACGCCCTCTCCGTCTCCATCTCCGCCGCCATCTCCGCCGCCATCTCCGCCTTCTTCGCCAGTGCCATCGCTACAGTCGCCGACGTATTCTCCACCACCTCCGTCAGTGTCTTCACCACAGCCTATATCACCGTGTTCATCTTCGATACCGTATTCGCCACCACCTTTGATACCATCTGTGCTGACGCCTACGCGGACGCCTTCGCTGAAGACTTCACCTCCACCTTCGCCTCCACATTCGCCTTTGTCGCAAACACATTTGCCGCCGCTACATCCGCCGACATACATGCCGAAACCAGAGCCCACGCCGTCTACATCGTCATTCCTGCATCAATCACTACCTCCATCTCCACCGCCATCGCTGTCTCCATCACCGCCTCCAGTAGCACCGTCGTCGGTTCCATTGCCGTCACCGCCTCAGCCGTCACCCCTTCTGCCGTCTCCGTCTCAGCCGATTGCAACAACTCTTCCGAGATCGCTTAAAAGAAAAAGAGGCCGCCCGAATATGGAGGTTGACAGTGAGGAGTTGAAGAACATGTTGACGGTATACAACCCGAACATGGTGCGGCGGTTTGCTCACAAGGAACGCACCCCAGAGGAGATGGAGAAGAGAAGAAAGAACACCCTCGCCTGCAGACTCAGCCGGGCGCGCGCCAAGCTGCGCCGGGCCGCCGCCCAGTGCCCCCCTCCGAAGCCCTAGCCCCTTATATATTATGTGATTTATTTAGTTCCATATTTTAACCATAATTATTCAATAAATATTTATATAAAGAATATCATGCCTTTTAATAAATTTTTATTTTTTACGTTTATGTATAATTTTACTTGGTATTCACCGTTTGATATTTTGTACTAATTTAACAGTACTATAATTTTTCGTATATCGTAAATTATTTTTGGTTAATTAAGCTTCTTATTTTTTTTTAAAAATTCTTTTTCTCAATTAAGTCACGCTCCTGAGGTACAACATGCATTAATTAAAATATAAATTTCATATATATACGTATTAGTTTTTAACAAAATTACAAACCCGTATATTTATAAATATTCAATTTGTAGAGGTGTTTGTCTTGTTTTCCCCGCCCGACTTCTCTGTCTATGGTGGCCTTATATAAACCATGAATGCATTCATGCCTAAAACCTGAACTTATGAACGCAAACACACTTAACGATTTACTTTTAATTTATTAACTAAAAATTTATAATCAAACATTTAAATTCTTGTTTTCTACTCTACAATAAATTCAATAGGTGTGACTGACCATGGTATGGAAGATGGAGGCCTTTGCACCCTCGGGATGATGATCTGGATGCAATCCCAGGCCGCTTACACTTGTTTCTTCAATATATGATTTCTGAATGTTGACTTGTAAATTTGTGTTATTAATTTTTTTATCTACTTTTATTTATTAACAGTTAAGTTGTACGTGAAGTGATTGTTACCAGTATCTCTTTGATAACTCAAAAAATGTGATTTCTTTAATTTTATGATTAATTGACACAAAAATTAAACAAAATTGGTTGTCTTTCTACATTAATGCATGTCATTTTACATTATAAGCTTGAAAATTGGCCAAACTGAGTGCACCAATGCAGTATAATATGTTATTGAATATGTCTTTAACTACTGGATGCTTGCTTGGGATGTTACCCCACTATTTTTTTTATATCATCCACGTATAAACTTGTATAATTGTATAAGTCACGCATTTAATGTTATTAATTTAATTAGATAAGCGGATTTCTTTATATTTAATAATAACACATATAAATATTAATAAGTGTCCTTAATAGATAATTCTCACTTATGGGTACAACACGTAGAGTGCTTAAAAAATAAAGCGTTTAAATCCAAGTTTTCGGTGTAATGCTTCATTACCGTACAGTTTATAAAATTAAAAAAAATATCCGGTGGCTTCACAAAACTTGAATCTCCCATGACTCAAGCACACTAACATACTTAACTTAATTGATATTGCAAAGCATGCTGTCGTCTATTTAAATAAGTTGTAAAATATTACAGTATAATTTATTAAATAAAACCACAGGTTTTTTAAGGTGATTTTTATTTATAACAAAATATATTTGGTTTTATAATTCTACGTAGTTTATTTTTCTATGTAATAAATACAATTTTGACATATATAATTGAAGGCTTTGCTAGTACGTTTTCGTCATTGTTTTAATCCGAAATCTTATACTTCTTCCGTGATGATGCATAATGATATCGAAGTGTTCGACTCGAATCTTGGAGGCTCTAAGATTTTCCATCATTATCAATGTTTTTAAATACATAAAATTTATTCAGGAAAAAGTAAACGAAGGACACATTTGCTAAGTGTATATTTATTATTTTTTACATTTTATTTGAAATTGCATTATATTTTAAAGTTTCACATTTCACAAAACAAATAAAACGCTATGCATTCAAAACACATTTTTCAAAGCAAACACAAACCTACATTTAGAATAAAAATACATAGTACAGTGAAAATTACAAAAAAAATATTTCAAAATGATCGATAACATCATTGTGTCAATTATTCTCTAAAAATATTTATCCTTCCCATTATCCTGGGATATACATTTCTCTTCACTAAAAATTTCCTAAAGCACTGGGTATAATAAAGACTCGCGCTAACATTTGAAGTTCTTTACTACAAACTAAGCGTTGATGTGAATCTTCGACACCTACATGAGTTCAGGGCAGCCTCGTTGACTACAAGTTAATGACGTCAAAAAACTACTGATGATGATTTTCTCGAGTGTAAGTCATCAGTTGTTCAAATTTACTTCCTACTTTACATTCAATCAATCGTTTCTAGTTGATCGGCGTTGGCGTCTTATCCACGCTTTGCTCCTGGGGTGTCTAGTAGAAGCCCGAGGCGTTGTCTCGCGATGCCTGTCAATGTACTTCGCCAGCCACTTCCTGAGCTCGCAGACGGACGAGGCGGTCTCGAATCTTCGAATGTGTTCTTCCGAAACGTTTATGTAGTCCTCGACGTCCACGAGGCCTGCCATCTGGAGTACCCGCACCCCGGCTGCAATCTCTGCGAGGTCATCCAGCCGGAAGTCTTTTGTATACCTAGCTGAGGCACTTCCCGTCTGTGAATAGAAAGAAAATAACTATACAATGACTGCGTAGATACTGCTTTTTAAAGTAATGTTTTGCAGAAATATATATATTAATATGTGTATATATATAAATATATTTATATATATACCGAAGTTCTAGGATGAAGGGTCTCGTGGAGATTTAAGCGATTCAGAAGAAGACTCTCCGACCAGCCGCGTCTTTGGAGATTGACGGCTGCAGCATCTTGGCAAGAACTGATAGGAGTCCCAGTGTCGTGGCCAAGAGCGTTACCGAAGGCATGAGTATTTTAGATTTCGTACCGTTTGAAGAAGGAAATGCAGCGCATGTTCTCATGGTTGAAAGGAGCAAGTAGTGTCGTGATATCTCCTCTCACGATAGTTCTTCCTCCGCATCATCGAGTTTCTTGATGTCAACAGAAGCTGACTGCTGCTGCTGTGAGAACTCAAATTTTAGAAAAATGTAGTAACCTCCCGACGCTAATTATAATCCTAATATGGTGCAGGGCTCACGACTGGTCATTGGCAGAGGAGCCCGAGAAACGAAGGAAAACGCGCACGTCTCCAGTGTCTCCCCGAGCTAAAAGAAAATGTTGTTTGCTATCACAATTAAAATGATTTACTGTGAGTGCTCTAATCTTTTTAAATTATCCTTTGTTTGATGGAGATCTTTTTTTTAAATTTGTAATATTTAAAATTATTATCAAACTTAATCAAGGTTTGCCAGGTGCCTCTCACGAACACTGCCAATCGTTGAAAGCAAGTGCCGTCCACCGGTAACTTTTGATTTAACGAGATCTCAGTGATTTATCCAACGTAGTAGCGACAAACTGAAAAGTAAAAGGATTGTATTTGTTAGTTTCAATACAAGAACACCGTAGATGTATTTATTTCAAGAGTGTACGAAATATTGATCATCATTTTAATATTTGAAAAATGCTATGAAGAATTATTGTTTCATATATATACATATATATGGACAGGAGTGATGGAGATTTCGTACCACTTAAAGAAATGTAGAGCATGTCCTCGAGGGCGAAAGGAGCAAGCAGTTTGTATATATCATCTCATACGACAAGTTTTCCTCCACACCGTCGAGTTCCTTGCAGTCGAGTTGACAGAAACAATATATAATCCGAACATGGTAAAGATGGAGAAGCGTCGGAAAAACACGTTGGTCTCCAGAATTAGCCGGACGCGCGCCAATTTATAACTTTCATTTACTTTTTTCTGAATAAATTTTATATATTTATAAACAGAACCCATCTTGACATGAATGTGTTTATATTTTACATTGTTTTTTATGTTTGTTTTTTTCGTTGATTCCTTCCCAACAATTGCGTTTATATCACTTCAAACTAACCGCTTTGGTTAAGAATTTTTGATAGTAGAGCCCTTGAACAGCTGTTGCGTGGACGGACAGGCTCGCCAAATTTAACAACGCGTCTGTCTGAATCGGTGTTTTAGGCTCCGTATTCCTGAAAAAATTCCAAACGAAAAATATATTAAATATGTACTATCCCGGATGCTGCTTATTATTTCAAAGTAAATTAAAAAAGTATTTTTAAATAAAAATAAAACCTTACTTATTTAATACACTGTCTCAAAGCCAAACTTCGTTGCTTCCTTCGTACCGTTTTTCATGCACAGCAGAATTTAACGGAGTCCATTGAACTCCTTTCCATTTGGCATTCACAATGTCTTCGATGAGGCCAGACAGATGATTTTCAGTGTTTCATGATGACCAGATGTACCCGCTGGAGAAAAATCTCTTAGTGAGATATATGGACACAAGTCGAAACATCTTCCTTTTAATTTAAAATAGATAACGATCAATTTAAATCAATAACAAAATATATTGTTAATAATTGATGTTTAAAGGAGAGACACAAAAATATACCTATTAAAATGGAAGTGGAGTAAAAAAAATGTGGAAAATCACTCAAGTACTTAAATACTGATTACAAAGTACATTTTTGACTTCTAAAAAAGAACCCTAAAGCTGACTATAGCTTCATGCTCTGTTTGATTGTTGGCTATACTACTTCCATAATTTCAACGATTATTTCATATAGCTTAATTTTTTTACATTTTTCATATGAATTTTCTAGAAACATTTTGCTCAATTCTAGCAAATGCACAGATTACTATTGTTATTAAAATGAATACAATTTTGTTATAGCAAAAATCCAAAAAAATATCATTACATTTTTACAGGTATGCAATGCAACCAGATATGCATCTGACAGGTATGCATTCGTGTCAGTTAAAGTAATAAAAAACATTTTAATTTTAAATACTTGAAGATGGTTCAAGTAGGGGGCCGATATGTCGGAGTGCCAAAAACTTAAAAATCTCAACCACCTAAATTCCAGTTTATACTGTATTATTTTACTTTAACTGATGAAACAAATATATTTACAATTGATAATTATCGATCGCATTCGGGGTTTCATTTCAATAAACATTTTACCAAAATTTATTTGGTGTCACAGAATAATTTTTAGAACATTTGAATGAAGCAAAACCAAACTATGTACTAGAGGATTCCAAAAAACCCAATGGTTTCTGTTTCTAGATAAATTATGAATAACTTTGGTGTGAACTGATAAATCTTTGCGAGTGCCTCATAATGACTAGGCAAACACTCTAGAGAATAAACCTTCATAACGCCGAAGAGGGTTAGAATTGAGTGAAATCAAGTAAAAGACAATAAAAAAGAAATAATAATTCAAAAAGTATATGAATCATCTCGAAAAGTATTGTTTTGTAATGAACAATTTTTTTATCAACGTCTAGATGCAAGTTTCTATACTCGAAAATAAATTAAAGTCACATCTTATGTCGAAGACATTGTGCATGGTTCCAAAGTATCAATTCTACTCGGGTTATATTATCAACAATTATTGTTACTATTATCCATATGAGGTTATCAGGACTCCCTTACAACATAAAAATACACTATTAATTAGTAAGTGTTAGAATTTTCATGTCGAATTCAAGTATATATAGGATTTGTAAAATATTTTATTTGAGTAAATTATTTTTAAGTGTTATTTCAACCAAAAACTTCACGTTTGAATGTTATTAAATCCCCGATGATACAGTTCCCAGCACGGGAACTGAAACATCGGAGGAGAATTAAAAACCCTTAAGTAGCTCAAACTCAAGAAACCAAATCAATTTTCATTGTACTACTATTTAAAATTCACTCATTAGTGATTGAATTTTAAATAAAAATGCACAAATGAACATATGAGAAAAATAAGAAAAGATTGCAGTGTGCATCTACTTATTTAGCTTACGTCGGTATAAGTAATGTTAAATAATTATATATATAGCAAAACAACATATTGTATATGTAAAGTGCATTTTAGAAATATTAAAATTACTATCTAGGTTACTGAGGTTGTAAACAACTGTATGATTCACCAATAAAATAAAACTTAGTTAATTTTACGACGTTAATCACTGTTGTATTCTTTCATATAATACCAATAAGTAAAATGAAAAAAATACATAATTTTTTACTTAGTTACAAATTAACAAATTCTTTTACAAAATATAGATTAAACAATGAAAAGACGGTCCCTAGCACAGGGACCGAATTGTCAGAATTATATGTACCCCAAGCAGCACAACACCCAAGAAATCGGAACAATACAAAGGATGAAGCCGGTATGTTTAATTTTAATACATATACCCTTGCTCATATATAAAATAAAAAATATATACCCAAAATAATCATTAACTCTAAACATAATATTCAAAATTGTTCTTGATTAACATTTTGGTATATTTTTCATCTTTACATCCAGTATGACATCATTATGAGCATTACTATAAGTATTAACTACAAAATTCAATGGAAATACGGAAAGAAAATACAGTCCAAAATGACAATGCTTTGCTGATGAATATGATTTATTGACCTTAAAAAGGTTAAATGATAAAAATGAGGTGTTAAATTAGCTCATAGAAGCCTTTTTCAGAATCTGGCGAAACGAGATTCTCATGCCCAAGAAGTATTTTTTTTGACGCAAAAAGCTTTTGGTTAAAAAAAGTTAACAATATTGATGCAAATCAAAATAGTTGGTGTGATAAAAAACATTTTTTTTTTATAAAGATACGCGTCAGAATATAATCCTAATATGATAAAATGAATTCTGATGCCGTGGGTAAGGTGCGTTTCTTAAAAAAATATCCAAGAACCGGTGCTTAACTTTTGGAAAGTGCAAGCAACATAATTGATTGTCTTTTAAATTGTTTTCAGTAATTATACTTGAAAAATATCGTACATACATGATCATATTTTTTTTTTGAAAAACTTGATTGCTGAATTTGTACCCATATTCGGGAGTAAATGTATTGCGCGTGGAAAGACTTGAAGGCGACGTCTTTTCGATTTGTTCTAGTTACCGCCTTAAGGAGCGGTATTGGACACATATATTAATACAACAAGAAAGAACAACAGTGCAGTTGGCTGCTACACCATCTCTCTGCTTCTACTATCTTCATAATTTCCACCACCACAACAATCTCTACAAGCTCCACCAAAACCAAAAAAGATGGTACGCCATCCCAAAACCTAAAGCAACAAGAAAAGGCAGCGTGTCCATCTATTCTTCCTTTGGAATGTGAAGAATTATCCAGCTGGTAGTCTGCCCACCTCATGAAGAAAGTTGAATAAAAATAAACAAAGAGGTGATATGCCATCCTAATCCAGATGTGATACTACAGTGTGCGTTCGCACATAAAAATATCTATTTTCCGGGACGACTTTGCGTCATTCCTGGTCTTCACCAGGGGATCTCTCTTGGTCAGGTTCCTCATCTCCAGACCTGCTGCTGGTAGCACAGTCTGGAGAGTCCTCGGAACACGCAAGCCTCCCCACCGCGACAAGGTGGAGATCCCGACGGGGAGGAAAAAATTGAATAGACTGTTGAAATTCAAAACTCTATTTGATATCCATGACAGACCGGTTTAATTAGTTTCTCTGTATTCAAACAATACAATATCCAATTGATTATCTGAAAGTGCCTTTTGATGGTGAAAGTAGTCTCAAACAAAAAAATCAAATCCTACCAGCAAATAGACTACGCATTTGTCAATTTTAATAAACATTTATATATTGTTATTAACTTTTGACTAAAAGGTTAGGAGAATAAAATTAGTCAATGAGAATTGTGTAGTAAATTCAAAGCAGAAAAAAAATAGATCCAGTGTAAGTATACACATAAAGATAATAATGTGTGGTTAAAATAAATAAATGTGGCATACGTTTAAAATTATCTGTTTTAATCAAGAATACGATATTAAGTTGCAAGCTGAAAAAAATGCGATTAGGAAAAAATAAATATAAAACGTTCAAGCTTAGAAAATAAATATGAAGGAGATAAATGTAAGATGTTTGTTCGGTTATAAAATTATTTTCAATTCTCTTATTGATAGCCACTGCAATGTAAATTAATGGGATGTTTAAATGAAAAAAAATATTTCATACAAGGTATATTTAAATATAAAATAATACATTATTTTTCTGTTTAAAATATTGTAAAATATTAAATTAATTAATGTTACTTAATCTTAGCTAGGTGAAGGTGGCGGTAACGTGTACATATTGCGTTTTTTTCCCTCATACCTCTCTTGGTCCTTTTCTTTCCGCAACTTTACAGGAGCTTTGCTGCCTCTTGAGGAAAGAGTGTGTCCTCTCTTGCCTTTTTGTTTCTCTGAAGTCCTCACAACTGGTACAATTTTACCAGTCAAGCTTGCGACAAGGCAGAGATTTTGAGACAGCCCATTATTATTTCGGCTTGGGTGAAAGATGTATGGATGGTAGAAGCTGGTATCTAGTAGAGATAGTGGATATGGTAAAAACGATAGAAATGTAAGAAACGGTGGACCTGCTGCATTGCTATATTTTATTGGCAGTTGAAAATTTCATCTTGAAACTACTCCCTGTGCCGGAAGCTTAAGAGCTCGTTCTAGAATCTGCTGATCTCAGCCTTGGAGATTGTGTTGATTTTTCTTCAACTTAACCTGTCATCTTCAAAATGTTGACATCCACAGTGACCTCAGCCAAGGAGGCAGACGTTTTTTTTCTCATTGTGATAATATATGTGTTTAAAACCACTCCCTGAGTTGCATAATGTTAGGCGCATGTCTTTTTTGCCCATGCATACCTTTTTTCCCCAAATTCCTGCATATATCCCATTAGCACCGATATCCTCAAAACCTTAACTCTCCTCTGCAAAATAGGTGGTGGAGTAGCTGGATACATCACTGCTCTTGCTAATATTTGTTTCCGATACCTTTTCCTTAGGTGATATCATCGTTCATCTCCTCAGAACTTCGCTTCTTCTGCCAGCCTTGCCACCTTCAAAACACACATCCCGTTATAATATTTGCCAGATCGTCGTTCATGTTGGTGGGATATTTAGCGTTCTAGAAGAAACAAATTAAACATGTTTGTTAAAGCGATGCATCTTTTATAAAAATATGTGCAATTTTACAAGTTAAAATGAAAAAACATGAACTTACGTCGTAATGCAGGTGAGGTTACGTAATGATAATGTTAAATCAAGCAAATACAAAAAAAACTCATGCGTATAAAAATAAATACGATTTTATTACTTTTGTGTTTTTTATAAAATACAAAAAAAATAATATTTTTACCGTGAAAATAAAAAGAATAATTTTTCAATTTTAAATTTTTTCTAAAATATTTATTATTCAAAATATTTTTTTTGATAGTGTTTAAGATTTTAATAGTATATTATTATTTATTTTTATTGTGAGGATATTAAAGGTATTTTAAAAATCATATGTTTATTATTTAAACGTATATCAATGTTATTAAAAATCAAAAGTTTTTTACTAAAACAATATGCGATGTTTAAAAACATTAGAATATACGTAACTTAAAAATATCATTCTCTTTGAATATGGCAACATAGAAAGTTGGCGAAACTAATTACATAAAATTAAACATATTTTTCTTGTTTAAATGGAAAAAAATATTAAATTATTTGATGTAAAATATATATCTTGACAAAATATATAGATTTTTTTAATTTTAAGAAACAATCAGAATTAAAGTAACAGGCGCTACTAAATACATTGACTAAACCGTATATACAGTAAATATAGTTTTCATAGCTATTGTCGCTTTATCGCACTTTCTTCTGAGTATTTTTAAACGAGCTCATTAGTAAGGTGATCCTTAAATGGATGAGCAGGTTTCTAGAAATTCATTTGGCTTCATGTAATTTTATATCCCATGGAAAACTATATTGCTTCCAAGAATTATTTATTTTCAAGATGAGTCTGAAACATACATTATTATTAGGTTTCTAGGTCATCGTTAGGTTATAAATTATTATTTATTAATGTGTTATATTCAAAATAATTTTATTTTTGTTGAGTTAATTTAATCATGAAACGATGAGTAAAATGCTTGATATTTGTGCCTAGTTGTTATGTAATATAAACATAAATAAGTTTATACTAAAAATTAGTTCTAAACAGCATGATTGAAATAAAAATAAATCCCGCACGAAATGTATGGTATTTTAAGATAATTTTAGATTTTTTGTGTGTCGTGTTGCGTAGAGGATTTTTAAAAGATGGTCCCAGTACCGGGACCGAAACGTCCGAAGACACAAACCAATACGAAATTACATCGACTGCTCAAACGTACGAATTCATTTACCTAATGTAAAATATACATTTAAAGATATTGGTGTTAAAGAATTGTATACTTACATTTGTGATAAGGAGAGGTATCAATAGCGTTATGTTGATTGGACAACCGCCACTTGGTTCAGTAGTAAGCGCCCCGGCTACCCGAACACGAGTATCTGAGTTTGCTTCCATACAGACCATATGATTCTCAGATCATATTATTCTGTTAGTATTAAATTGTCTACGCGCTCCAAATGATGAAAACGCTTTAGGCAAGTAAGTTGCAAAGTAATATCTTCTCCAGCTGCTTGTATAAATAAATATATATTTCTTATATTGCTGCTCTTTTCTCTCTTCAATGAGTTGGTTGTAGACTTCTAGGTGTCTTCTAGATGTTTTCTTGAAGTACATTAAGAAACAGCTTCAGAAAGTCTGTTTAAGCAGTTTCAAGTACAAATTATAAAACCTTCGTTACACCCTACGTTGCAATGGCCACGTTTATGCCACATGTATAAAATTCAATGTATTTGTTTTTATATAGATTGAGTATAATCAAACATTAGAAATGAACATCATTTCAAATAATAAGCGACAGGCGCTTGATCGAGGTAGATCGGGGTAGAAAATGACATGGAAAAACGCAGAAGAAAAAATCATAAAAGCTACATAACCTACAGATGTTAAATATGTGCACTTAACAACCCACTTGAGAATGTCACAAAATTCGCTCCTGAAAGACTTATCGATTACATCAAATGTTTTGCTCCTACTTTTTTTACGTTTTTAAGACTTTCGATTAAAAAATCTATCTTTTATCAAAAAGACAAAAAAAAATTTTTACATCGTTTCTTGAATATCCAAACTTCCACACATAACTGGATTTAATTCTCTATTTTTGTAAAATTTCGTCAGAGTGGGTTTTGCCACTTGACAACACATGATTACTCACAGTACAGTAATAAATATAATAGGACATGTTACTATGTAAAAAGCCATTATAATTTACAATCGATAAAATGTCAATTAACAATTTAATACATGGCCGCAAAAACATGCAAAGTTATCTTATCTTTATCGATATGTGTGATTCTATTACAGGTTTTAGTATTTGTGTAATATATAAACATTGTTATGGTCGAAACTTGTAATGCATTAAAATATACTCTTTTTTTTGAAAAAGAGAAAGTGCTAGATGTTAACCAAAACTTACTGTCGAAGATCTCCGAATAATTTTTATAAATATACTTATGTGAAGTAACAAAATACGTATAATTCATAATTACAGTGGATCTTCACAGAGTAAACGCCTTATCCCTTAACAATATAAACATTCATTGATAATTATTTCTCACTGTGAAGATATAAATAAAAAGTTACTTATTTCATTATATTTTATAATAATTATCAATGAATATAGTTATAATAATATAATAATATATTATTATTACCACTTCCCACCCATGGTCCAACCCTCGAGACCATGGACACACATTTGTATTCATATTAAATCAAATCATTTCCAAAAAAAGAAAAAGACCTAAATTGTTAAGATTCGCCAAAATTTAACTGTGAATTGAAGATTGACACACATTACTTTATATACTCTTAAAACTTTTGGTTAGTTCTCGGCTTGAATACAGATACATGTTGTAGATCAAAAACTCTCAGGTTAAACATTCACCTTCAACTTGAACAGAGAAATTTGTAAATTTTTATTTTTGCATACAAGTAGTAATCTGTACAAGTTGTATTTAATATAACATTGTTTTATATGATTACTAGTGTTGCAAATGTATAGGAGAGATTAAGAGAACATTGTAATTTTGGTGGTTGCGTGTTTTTGAGACATCAATATTTTTCCTTAAAAGTACGCCAAACATATCGATTAATTCGGCAAATGTACGAATATGTAAATAAAACTTCAATAATAAACTTCAACAAGATTGACCTTGATAGGGGTCTGCTGGGTGTTAACATGGTGGTGCTTGTAACGGATTCAATTTTTCTCTTATTCAAAATATATATTTGTATTAAAAATCATAGGTGGTTATGAATGCGCGATTCAAATATTCTTACCACCCTGCAGTGATAACTTACCTAAAACCGAGTTAGGCTTTGCATTAAAAAGTATTAAGGTTAAGCTTCTTTAATTAATTTGAGATGCAAAACCCAATAATATTTTTACAAAAATACCGATTCTTATACATGCGCAAGATAACGGAAATACTACCCGCAGAAAAGTGATCTGCAGGTAAAATTCATCCGACATAAATTACCGAGAAAAATAATTAAAAGACGGATTTCGATTTTGTCGAAAAAATTTTGTTGAAAAAATTTCGAAAAAACTAACACACCCTTAGAATAAAAATTTCTGAAGATTATCACAATATCATAACCATTACACTTTAAGTGTATGAAAAATGAAGAACAAGCGAATCTGTTAAATAAACAGTAAAACTGACGGGAAGCTTCTAGCAACTGTTCTGGTTCCGTTTCGTGAAATTATACAGTCGAAAAGTATAGATCTCTGAAACATTATATTATTGACTGAATATGCTGCGTAAAAGCCCATGAAGGTTTACAAGGAAATAAGAAAACCCCTTAAGTGGGCACCAGTAACAACTGAAAGAACACTCTACAACAGTTTCTCGTTAATTTTACAAATATACGTATATATATTTATACATATATGTCTGTCTCCGTGAATTTAAATCAAAGCGGTAGTTTACATTAAATCTAAAATAACCATCCCGGCATTCAAACAACAGATGCTTGGTTCATTGGTACACATTAGTTAAGTGAGTTTAAGCACTATTATAATATAATACTATTAAAGATAATGGTTATACCACCAAAACTAGTAAAGTAAGTACCATAGAATACTGCAGATGATAAACCGTTTTATTAAAATCAATAAAAAGATTTTTAAACAAACAATTACGTATTATTTTGTTTTACCTCGGACAGCCATATCATATACTGCAGAATTTCTGACTTACTATAATATAATGAAAGATTCTATATTAAAACGTCAACCATAAAAGTGGGCTAAACTAGATACAAAAAAAAATATTATTTGGAATATCACAAAAAATATCTATTTTATATAAATAAAAAACATCATATACAGCATAAGCAAGTACCGGCGGAATATAGTATTTTTTAAAAAGTATTTCATAGTCGTTTTCAATATACTATGTATTTTTCTGTTTCTTTGAAGTTTTTCATTCAATTTAAAGAAAAACACTAATTAAAACATTAAAAGATCTTAAAAAAGATTTTAAAAAGTTATCTTAATTCATCTTCACCAAACAAATACCTTGATCTTGAACAATATCAAAAAATCAATGCATATCCAGTTTCAACTGCGCTAAAAAAACATTAGTGCTTACAAATTGTCCAAATTTTGCCACAATTTTTTCTAATTAAATTATTAAACATTGATGTTTTTTTTAGATACCTATTGATTAATTATGCTTCAAAATGAGTCACATAACACGGTGATACTATTGATGAAAATTTAGGCTTTTATCAATAACAACTAGCAATATCACTCTAAGTTCATTTCTACCTGGTAACACCTTGGGACGACCAAATTTAAAGCGCCAGGACAACGAAAATACCAACAACGAGAATATAATCATCATAAACATTACGGCAAAGACGTATCTTTATCAAACACCGTAAACGTGCACTTTCTCTACACTAGTTTTGATATATAATTGCATTTATTATATTTGCTGTTTGTTTGTTTAATTTGCCTTGAGGAATTAAACAAAGTTATAAAATGTAAGTGAATATCTACGCAAGAGTAAAATAATATAATACCCTCCGCATTAAATTGGACAAAATAATTGCAATAATACAAAACATTTATTTCCCTACTTCATATATAATATTCACTTTTTAGATGTTTAATCAACGAAACTCAAAATTTATATTTAGCAAAAAATGCACTGTGTTCAGAAATAATTAAGTGATAGTACACCACAATGTAACAAGGAACTCAAATCTTCAAGATCAGACTGAAAATATAAAAGAGTAATTGAAAATATTTTTTCATATTAACGTATGCAAAGTACTTTTATACGAGCCAATTTAATTGTTATTGTTTTATCAACAATTCAGATCTACCAACAAAATTATGCAGAAATGCTTGAAAAACCTTGAAATATTTGTCGGTATCTTTCACCTGCATCGCTCTAACCAAAATATTGCTATCGTCAGTTGGTGTTTCCCATAGAAGTGTTAATCTAGCTCAAGGCTGTTAAACTTGTTCAATATATTGAAAATGAAAGCAAATACTAAAAGAAAATTTGCTTTGAATCTTGAAATGATTCAAACTACCCCTAATCTTACAGCAGTAGCACAAAGACGTTGAAATAATAAGTGGTCCAAATATGGACTCTTAATTATTTATGACAAATGCATTCTGCTCTTATCAACAGGCTGGGTAGAAGTTCCCGCCGAGTATAAATCTTGCAATCAGCCTCTAGTGATCGCTTTATCTGAAACCTTATGTTTACTTATTCAGTAATAACATCCTTATTTATATGTTCAATGTTCTAATACACAAAAGAACTGGCTAATGATAGCTTGAGAATCAGCCGTATATGCAAGTACAACGATGACTGCTCTGAAAATCAAATGTCTCAAAGCGATGCAGTTTATTCGAGAATAATATTTCTATCTCACTGAAATCTCAATGCCATTATATGCTATCTACAAGTAATGTTCAAACTATTTACATAAAATAGCACAAGTCTTCGAGAAAAATTATTAAAAATAATTAAAAATTACTATTAGTATTTATTTCATTGCATAATCAAATGCAGGTGTTTTTAAACATTATTTTAGTGTTTCCAACCCTTTAAACATTTGATGGGAGTAGTCGCACCAAAAAAAAATTGAAGTTCACTACAAATATTTTAATGGACTTCCACATTTTACTATTATCTATACTGATTAATAAAACTTTTAAACGTCAACATTATACAAAGCCAACACTAATATGAAGAGAACTAGGTACAATGAAAGTGAAAATAAAAGCATTATCTTTCTAATACAGTGCATTATTTACAGGAAGATCATTCCTTACTCTGCCCCAGTAGGCTAAAAATTACTATTCTTATAAACTATTGAATATGTCAATATTTTTAGGACCACGAGGTGGGTTTTAAGCAAATGTTTACTTATTTTTATAATTATAAAATCTCACTTTTACAGTGACAGTAAAAGAAATTGCATTTGTATCATCGAAGAATTTTCCAAAACTGCTGTAGCAGCCACTATCGCTTTTCTGATGAATGAACTCACATTTAAAATCCCAGCATGGGTATCGGAACGTCGGAGGAACGAAAACCTCAAGCTGCGCAAAACCCATGAAAACGAATTAATCTTCTTTAATATGTAAGATATTGAAAAAAAAAATGCAATTCTTTGATATCAAAAGTGTTCCGGTAGAGGTAAAACTAAAAAAATATACCTGTTTGATTAAACATGGAAGTTATATTTTAATACGCGTTTTAAGTATGGCTTCAATATTAACCACGAAGAATGGTCAGCTGTTTGATTTAGTTTACGAATATTTGCCAAGAAAGTGACTTCTTGGCGCATAGAAAAAGAACTGTTAAAAATTTGGAAATTACTATTTTTTCATCACACAGTGATGCATGTTGTATTATTAACTGCATTCTTATATCTGATTTTTTTTTAGTTTTTAAGGAGTGATTCATGTATATTTTTATTAAAAAAAATCTGACATCATTGGTGCAGCGGGGAACTATAATATAATCGGGTTTAAAATAAGGGTTAATCTTAAAATTCTGTAACTGTTCACTGGCCAAGTTACTTTCATAAGAAGGTATATTTCTCGGCGTGAGATTAATTATTTTTCCCTTAGAATCGATACAGAAAACTGCATAGTTCACATTATTTTACAAAATCTATAGTTCAATTTTTGCGACTGAGGTTTTAAAAAATTTTGGCCATCAAAATGATTATTAGGTATATAAACGCTTTTTTTTACTTTGATTTTAATAAACCAAAACGCTTATATATATACAAATTTAATCAAAACAATAAAATGTACAATTTTATTAATTATGATGAGAAGTTTTTTTATTCTTTAAAAATTAATGACAAAAACGACGACTTGGATGGTCTCTTAACAGTTTGAAGGCTAATTGATTTTTTTACGCTTAGATCAATATAATAAAAATAATATATTAATATTGTTTGACGAATTATCTGTGATTTTAAAACAGATTGGTAAATCTAGTGGCGTCAATGAACATAAAGTAAAGTATTCACTTAAACCAAAAGTGATAACAGAATATGCATTGAAAACCCACCACAGATCTGTTATTTCCGTCTTCACATAACTTCCAATTTTTTTTTATTTAATATATTTTAGTATGAAACAGGAAGTAGTTTATTTGATAAAGATAATCAAATTGTCTTATTTTTTGGTTTAAAACAAAAAAAAAAAAAAACAATCAAATAGGTTCGATTACTTTGTTGTTACACTAGGGAACCTTCTTATACTTATACGCCCTGATGTGGAATATACTACAAAAAAAGACCACAGTGAAACATGAATAAAACTCTAAGAGTATAAGAAAAGCTATTACTTGTATTTTTAATATTTTCCAAATTATCTGTCTCAACGTTGGTATTTGCCATTCGTGAGTATACCAGACACTAACTTTCCTAAATACTAGTTGATAGTATTAAAGCAGAAGTCATTACAGTTAAGTTAGACCGAAAGCTTAGGAAAAAATAATTAAAAATTACTATTAGAATTCGATACAATTTACATTGTATGACCGAATTTTGAACTAATATTTTAATTTACGTTTTGACAGTGGCATAAATGCTACACCACGCGGAAAAGTGAAACTCAATACACAACCCACAACCGAATAAAACATCCCCTCATCAATATGGGAAATACAAAACCAGTGATCATTCTCACAACTCATATTTATTTTCTTATCTATTCCTACATTAATAAGAAAAAAAACATGTATGTTTTTTTGCTAAAAAATAAATGAAAAAAAATGACGATTTTTATGGCCTCTCAATAGTTTGAAAAGAATATATTAAAACATAACGATAAAATCAACCTCATCGCTGATGAAAGATTTCTTCATTAAAAAGAATTATTATTAATAGATTGTATAACCGGTTCTTGGTTTTTACAAGATGATGTTAACCTTGGTAGGTTAAAAAAGAACGGCCTTGCATGCTTATGGGGTTTATATGTACTATCGGAACAAGAGATGTGGTTCTATTACCTAAAAAGTACGAATGCTGTTTTCACATCAAACGTAGAAACGAAATAAAGTCGAGTGACACGAACCAGCCAGGAATGTCGAAGAATCGAGATTGGCACAAAGAACATGATGCTTTCTTCAGAAACAATAAAATGTATTCAAAACATTTAGTTATCTCTTGACTGATTAGGGTCGAGGGCTGTAAACTGCGACGGCACCGTTTTTCATGGTTTTCAGTGCATCACGGAGACGCTGTCTCCATAGATTTATAGGGAGAGGGGAGGCAGACTGGGGAACCCCTTTTCACGAATGAATCGATCGACTGTGTGTGATATTTATTTATAAAAATAAAGACCAGCTGTCGGCACCCGGAAGTAGTACCATAGGGCTGCCAGGAATCGACAGTAATAATAATATAAAAACATATTTATCATGGTGATGTTAAGCTCAGAGAGCCAAAGATGCAGCGTTCTCAGGGGTCTGACGTCACACAAGGTGATCATTCACATCTCGTCAGTCGACTTTTCCCTCACTACTCGTAGATCGTAATAATAATAATAATTTAAAATGCTAAAATAGCTCTAAAACATCATCTTCTTATCTTATCATCTTCAATTGGCCGTTTTTTATTCTAATTTGAATTTTAAGTAACGGCGACTATTGCTGTATTTATTGAATGTATTTGTTTTAAAATAAATCAAACATCGCGGTGATATAATAGTGAAAAAAATAAATGCCTCTATTTCTCCAGTGTGTGCTCTATCTGGCAACACCTTGCGACGGCCAACTGATAAACGCCAAGACGACAGAGATCAGAAAAAGATAATTTTTTTTATTGTGTGCTTCAACGTTACAAAAATATACCTAAAGTGATTCTACAGCACCATTAAGATACACAAATTATACGCAATACGAAGCATATAATATCAAAGTATGAAATTAAGCTTCCATTGGATATTTTATTTCCTTGTGTTGTTGCGTTAACGATAACCATTGGTTTTCTTAGTTATCACAACTCAGAATTTATAATATATAAATCATTCACAGCTGTTGGCTCAAATACGTGAACGTATTTTTTAAAAAATTACTCTGAATCTAAGCGATTGTATATATTTTAAAGTAATCATGGTTAGATCAGGCTGAAGGCTTGATATAAGTATACAAATCGGCTGTATGCTAGAAATGCACTTCAACGAATCTGGTCTCTTCTCACGGAAGTTCATCTTTCATCGTAAACAAGAGCAAACTGACTAAAGATTGGTATGATCAAAGACAGTTAAAACCATGAAAAAACATTTTGTTTAGACTGAAAAATGTATTTTTTCAAAGTACCATAAAATGGCGGTATTTTAGTTTTGTGTTAAAATGAATGTCGAACGATTGATTTTCAAGAGTTATTGATGATCCGGGGTGCATCTCTATTGGCTTAGAATTTAATTTGAAAAAAATAGATGTAGTATTAACATTCAATTGATCATCGCAAACATATGCAAATTAACTAGAAGTGAATGATTTATTAAGCTAAGTAAAATCAAAGCAATTAAATCCTTGCAAAGCATTTTGTTGCGATTTCACAGTAAACCTAGCATTTAGACGGAAAAATGTTTTTATAAAAATTATAATTAAATGTTTATTAGTGTACCAAAAAAATGGCGGTATTTTAGTCTTGTGTTAAAATTAATGTCGAACGATTGATTTTCAAGAGTTATTGATGATCCGGGGTGCATCTATATTAGTTCATGAATTTAATTAAAAGATATCAAATTTAGTATTAACATCAAGCTTTTAGCTTTTGTCCCTGTTTTTAACCGGGGTAATTTTAATAGTTTGTTAAACTTTCAATATGCAAATACGGTTAAAAAATATAAACCTTAAAATAGAAGCATGGAATATTGTCATATGGTTTAAAATCTGTACGCATATTTATTACCATGCAAAATTTTCAAAATGAAAATTATTTTAAGATTATATTATTAATGATAAGAGATGCAGAATATTTTCGAAAAATAACCTCTAAATAAAGAAATGCAAAGTGATTTTGGGTTTGCTGATACTTTGTGCTGATACACTTGCTTTTACTCTTTCGTACAATGGTATTTATTTTATTTTATTTTTTTTAATGGTATGGATTCTTTAAAATGTTCGCATAGCAAACCTGACGAAATAAAAAAAATGAAGCACAAGCTGTCTGCCATACTTAGCCTTCCCACTCACCCCCCTTCAGTCTGGGGATGTGCTAAAACCACGTACATTATTTTGATGAATCGTTATTGATGAGAAGTTGCTACGAAATATATTTCTAAATCACTGAAATTAAAAATTTCAAGTATAGTTCCACCTATTTTCAAAAAATAATAAGAATCCGGGAGATGTTTAATAATAATAATTAAAAATTAATTAGTTTGGTGACAAACTGTTTTATTTATTTATGAAACATAAGTGCAAATAGCGGAGGTATATTTTCACCACCGTTTTGCCTGTGGAGACAATAAAAATATTTTGCAAGCTGACGGTCGTTCCCCTTTGCCTATCCCCTCTCCCCAGCAAACCCCATCCATAGTCAACGAAGTTAATCTCTCGTGGTAACGAGCTGATAGTGTCTACAAAAAATATTGCCAATAAAAACTCAATTATATTTTTTTTATTAAAAAATATAACTGCCACAATAACTGTCACCTACGAAGATGCATAAAATCCACGATGAGGCGACTACGGTTACGTCCAAATATGTTACACAAGAGATGATTTTTTTCCAGTAAAGCGCTGAATATTCTAAAAAAATATGAATTATTATTAATAACTATCAAATGCCATTGAAAACTCAATTATATTTCTTTTATTAAAAAATATAACTGGAAAAATCTCTGTCACCTTTCAAGATGCATAAAACCCATGATGAGGCGATTACGGTTACGTCCAAATATGTTACACAAGAGATGATTTTTTTCCAATAAAGCGCTGAATATTCTAAAAAAATATGAATTATTATTAATAATTATCAAATGCCATTGAAAACTCAATTATATTTCTTTTATTAAAAAATATAACTGGAAAAATCTCTGTCACCTTTTAAGATGCATAAAACCCATGATGAGGCGATTACAGGTATGTCCAAATATGGTGCAAAAGAAATGATATCTTTTCACTAGGAAAATGGTGCCAAAGGCACGTTGTATATTCTGACGATCGGCTATTATTGTACTTATTATTTTTCTAATATAAAAACAATCACGGCGACCAAAAAATATGACGCCATCAGTAAGACGGTGTATTCTTCCATCACCTTATTCAAGACTAAGTTTATCAATAAAAAAAGTGAACAAGACGAACACGTCTGTCCGTGAATTAACGAGATACCAGATAGTTGGTGCGCAACACAAACGAAATTACTTGAATAAACTCATAACACATCCAAAACCACGGATATATATATATATATTTTTTGCGTTAGTGTATCAACGCTTAAGAAAAACTATTCCTGTATTTAATTATCACGCAATACGTTGATTTGCGATCAATGTACGTAGACTAGATGACTAGACGTTCTGTATCAGTTTTTATGTTTTATATTAAAAAATCATTATTTTATTAATATTTAACATGCAAATGAAGTGACAACCGAATATTCTTTGGTTTTATTTCAAAATAAATATTCTTGTGGATGTTTACAAAAGTGCAGTCATGTAAACACTAATAAGTCATTAGCCGACTATCTGACGAAACCTTTTAACCTAAGAATGCTAACCATACGTGTTGGCGAAACCGGAAGCATCATAATAAATGCAAGGCTGTACCGGATCTGAAGTATCGTAAAACAGAATAAACATATGCATCACTACATCTGAGAAATCCTTAGATCGTTTAAAGTTAAATTATTGTAATGCATTGTTTTAAATAAACCTTTACAAATACAAGTTGATAACCGAAAATATACGTTAACATTGTAAATTAGATTGCATCACGCGTACGTTTGTATATATTTTTAAGATTGTTAATTGAGCACATGCATTGCATGCAGTTGCCATGCCAAAGAACCATTTGTCCTTGGAGACGAAAACGAAGTCGTTCTAGTGTGGAACGAATTCGATAATGATAAATTCTAGCCAAAACCTATCGAGAGAATTACCTCGAAAGACATTTCTATCTTACTACCTCAACGCCAAAATATACTATCTTCAAGTATAGTTCCACCTATTTTCAAAAAATAACAGGAATCGAGGAAGATTCGCAATAACAATAATTAAAAATTAATTGGTTTGATGAATTAATATTTTCATCCCCGTTTTGGGTGTGGGGACACAGTGAAAATATTTGGGAGTGTAATAAACGGTAACTAGCTATCGTATTTTTCTCCTTGTCTACAACTTCATCCAAACACTCCCTCACCCTTTGCAAAGGAAGTACACCCTCTTGGTGACGAGTTGATCGTTTACAAAAAATATTGTTGATCAAAAATTACTTTGAAACATATAAATTAAATAAATTATAAATTTATTGTTATACACAGAAGTAGTTTGATTAACTGGGAACAGTCCGCTTTTGGCAATATATCTCTTGCCTACTCACGAGTGCCAAGGTATGTTAGCAAGTAGTAGCCTTCTTATCATGGCGATAATCTGGTTGCCTGTAAAAAATATAACCGTCTAGTTCACGAATAAGATTAAAATATTTAACTTAATCTCAAATTAATAATTAAGCTGAAAATTAGCGACTAACTAAACTTCGATTGCCCGAATGCTTTAAAAAACACTAGTCTCACCACAAGAATAGTTGACAAAAAAATATGAATTTCAGCTCAATGACGTATTGTTGTACAACTATATTCGTTGTTGACCCAATTGTATTCATTTATTACTTTTAAACTGTTATTTCGTACGCGGAGTGGAAGAAATTTGATATCTTTATTAAAAATAACAAACAATCTGAAATTGAAGACGAACGATTAGCCTGTGAAATATAAAAAAAATAGATAAAAGCACTGACTCAAAAATATTCCACGACAACTGAAATACAGGCAGTAATACAATAACACTATTGGTTTTATATTTGACAGTATTAACTACCTTTATGGCAAGTAATACGTATTAGATTTGTCACCTGATAAAGATTTTAATAAAATTCAAGGGAACATCTCAGCTGTATCGCCATTGTCTCTCCAAACTGCACAGTACTACTAGAATACCCGAGTTGTATGTAAGTTCAGGCGAGCTGCCAATAGTCGTGCATGCTTGCTAAGCACTCTTGGAAAAATATTTCGTTAAAGAATAAAAGAAATTGGTATAACCGAAAAATCAACAACAAACATTTAAGTACTTATAACTGTACGTAGTGTTTAATTAAGTACAAAATTTCGTAAAAAATTTAAGAAAATATATGAAATCTGAAATCAGTCAGTCTGCATGTCTGGAGCGTCCATGGCCATCCGCCACTAAATTAAAAGAAGGCTTTACAGGGTCTGCCCCTGTTCTATGGAATAAGTCAAAGTAAAAGAGAAAGAGATTATTTGAAACGAATCGTTAATGTTCAAGAGAGTTTTCTTTCCTTACCCGACCTAGTAAAGACCATTTTATAAATTATTTCCCTATATTATTGGTATCATTTTATCACCTTATATATACGCGGGGATTTAGATGAAAACATAAAAAACCCGATAATTGTTCACTCACCCTGGCTTAAAAGACAAAAGCGCTCACAATTAAGAATGTATTTTGCAGAAATATATGTTGCCATTTGAACGCCATCTTAGTCATTAGCAAGTTTCGTGCTAGAATGAATTCTAAGCGTTTGCTACAAGAACTACCGATAAGTAAATATACCGTCCATTGTACAAGCGAGTAAATTTTCAAGATATTCACGATCCAGAGTGATGGTTCTACGCTCCTTCATAAAAAAATACGAAGTCTTTTAAAATTAATTTTGCATACGTGAAACTGGCACGCTTTGAGCTTCGAAACGAGCTTTTATAAAGCCCCAGCAATATTTCCTCAGAACTTTATATACCTCTGGCGGGTCCATTAGGTTGATTGGAATGCTTGAACGAGTGATCCGTTGACTTGATCCCTGCAGCCAGAACACCTGCTGCTTTACATGTCATCATATATTGTTTTATTTTATTGCATTGTACACATTGCATAGTTCAGTGTCGTTAGGACGTTTTGCTACAACGAAAAAGCCTCAAGCATATTTTTTGTAGCGCCACTGAGACGAAAAAATTACAATATTCATAGCATTGTAAATATACCTCTAATAATAAAATTAGGATTATCATACCATGCATATGAAATTATATTATTACAAAAATTAAATTAACGTTTACCATATGCCATTTATATATATTTTTGAATATTAAATTTCAATTGAACTCTATAACATAAACTCCTCACATTAATGCCATTCATTCGGCAAGTATTTTTAAATTTAATTTATCTTTGTAAGAACTAATCCTAATAAGACTTTTATATTGAAGATATTTCTCATAAACAAAACATAAAGGATACTATGGGAACCCACACCGATAAACTTATAATAACATTGGAATAGCCATTATTCTCTTTTGATCAATGGGGTTTTGTTATTGTTATTAGATGCCTATTTTATCTACTTTATTCGTGAATATATTTAATTATTTATCCCGAATCAATCCATTACTCTCTAATATGTCATCATGTAGTATCAGAAAGATCAGTTTTTAACTCGCAAAAGCAGCATGAAATTTAAAACAAAAACGCAAAGATTAAGAATATCTTTGTAATTAGTATATTTAATAAAAATTAAACAATACCAGAAGGAAAGCAGACTTTGTTCTATTTTGCATTGTATAAATGAAATAAAATTAAATCATTTCTACTATTAAATAAAATGTGTCATCTTATAAATATAAAGAGTCACGGTTAACACTCAATTCGAGCAAACGTTGCAGTATTATATCAATAGATAATGATTCATTTAATCTAATATTATATTGAAATTTCAACCCCCTGAAATTTTTGAATTTTTTAAAACTTGAAACACATGTCATTAATAAACAATATCATTCAAATTTAGCAAGTATTTCATTAAAAATATTAAAATACATCAACATCAGCACTGGCGAGTTTCTGTCGTAACAAACTATTTCCGGGTGTTTGGTTCGAGGGGGTTTGAGTCTCTGCGAGGGTGGAAGGGATTTTTTCGAAAAGTTTACAGCCCGGTAGATAAACCCCACCCCTAAGCCCGGAAGGCTCGCATCCATCACGAAGGGCAGAGGACGGACCAAAACTGTACCAGCGTAATCCAACCTGAATTTGTGGCGTCTTTGCTGAGGTGTGGGCCTTGGGATATCCAACCAAGTGACCACACTTTAATTTGACCGCTTAAAATATTTTGGATATTGAAGAAAACGAAAGATGTTTTCAAAACATCAAAAGAATATCTGCTCTTGTCTCCTTGGGCGAGACTGTTTTATGAAGACAACAAATTAATCAATCAATAATGTTATCTTGAAATCACTAAATGGTGGTGGCCGGAGAGAAAGACATGCAGTATTATTAGAATCAATATATTTTTATAGATTTATTTTAGTAAGGTGCTTCCTTATACAATGGTGAATGAATTACGGCGGTATTTCTACCAAAACTAGACGTGAATTTTAAAATTTGTTTTTTTTTCGATTAAAAAAGGAAATTGTCTTATTTTATAAATAATAATTATGTATTTAAATGTGAAAACAAATACGTGATTTGCTGATTCAGTCTAAAAAATTTAACACTTTTTAGACTTTGAGAATGATACGCTACCATGCAATATCCTTGCATGTATTGGTGTCCACTTTAAATAATGTAAATAAATATTGCAATATCTATATCGATGGCCCGTGTAAGAAGAACAAACCTTAAAATCAATTGCCACCTGTCAAAAGTGTAATGTTTGCTTACAAATATGGTGAGTAATGTTGATAAGTAATCTTCTTCGGATTCGCAAATAAACTTAAAATCAAGCTAGACAGTCGTACACAAGATTAAAATATATATTTGTCATTGTAACAATATAAGAAATATCACCAGATTCAGTTTTTTTCGTTATTCGAGAATAATAAAGCTTTGGTTAAAAGAATGATGAAAACCGGTGTTTGCTCGTACGGACAGTTATGTAATTATTGCACAGTATATCTAAAAACTTTCTTAAGGCATGTGAATTTTTGAAACAGATGATTCAGCTCGGTTAGGCTGATTAACCAAGACAAATTTACCAAAACATCATTCCGTTTCTGGTTAGAATATCAGTATTGTAAATAAACCTTAAAAATAATTCCTTGCTAAAAAAAAATATTATCCTTATTTATTTAGTTTAAAATGACCAACGGTAATAGCAAACCGTTAATGTTTAAAGCAACAAAAAAAAACTTCATCTTCAAAAATCAGAAAATACTTTTTTTCCTTTGGATCGCTTGGCTATCAAGTCTAAGCGCGTTCCCTAAATACTGAAATATTATGTTTTCATATTTAATAGAAAACGTTCACAGCCGTAGAGCCGAAACGTCGCGGTTAGCACCAATAAATTGAGTGCAAGTGCTTATTTTTTTCAAAAACAAAACTACAACGCCATACCTAACAACAAGTACGAGTCCTATTTTTATTCGAAACGATGAAAATATATTTGGTTTGTATGCGGCTGAAGCGACTTACATCATGTCATTCGTGATTTAATATTTTATCAGCTCAAAACACTTTATCAGAAATTGAATGCATTGAAGCGAATTCTTGATAATTTATATATAAAAAAAAAAAAGTAATCTTTATTTTTTATATTTAAATGTTATGAAAGAGGCTACCTTATCAATGTCAGATATGAAATGATCAAAGGCGACAAGTTAGAAGAGGCACAATATCCCAAAAAACACTTCACAAGTTGACACCTAAATTGGTAAGTCCAACGTAAACTACATAATTTGTGAAATATTTTTTTATTTCATAAACCAGATTTTTTGGTGTTTCAAACTTGTCCTTTCGATTATGCATTTGATCGATAAAAGTTTGGAATAGACCGAAACGTGAACCAAACTGCAATAAACACACAGTGAATTAAAAATTGTGCATCATGCATAAAAGTGTATCAAACAGCTATAACAACAAAACGCATTAAATAGTTTCATACGTATGGATTATTGTTGTTCTTATATTATGATGTTAATGTGTTACAGATAACCTCAGAAGATGGCCTCAGTATCGAGACCAAAACGTTGGAAACTTCAATAAAAAATACAGATTGATGAAAAGCTTCTATTAAAAGTTTAATGACATATATTTTGTATCATGTTATATTTTTACTAGAATCTGGCTAGGCGAATTATGACTTTACAAAACAAAGAACGTAAAGTTTAAATTTTTGTTATAATTTTGTTATACTGTATCATTTTAAGTAGATAATAACAAAAATAAACATGTTTTCGCAAGTAATGCGTGTAAGGACGAAACACTGAACCGAATTGAAATAGAGCATAGCTTAATTTACCTAGGAATCATTAGTTGTTTGTAAAAGACGACCGAATGCTTGAATCGGAAGCATTTATTATTTTTTTTCCTTTTGTTAATACCAATAATATATACAAATGAAAACACCGAAGATCTACTCAAATGCAATACAAATTTCGCCATACATTAGCATGAACTGCCAGCTAATTTTTGCTGAGCCTAACTATTGCACTGAATTAGATGCATACAAGAGCTTCTTTTGTGTTAGTATTTCATTGTATATTCGATAAAAACTAAAAATACTCATAATACACCAGAGAAAACTTCTACACTCGGAAATATAATTAATTTAGAAAATATTCTAACCCCTGAATATCAACGGCTCGGTCAACCGATATTCCAGTTTAGGATCCTAGAATTGAAAGTGAGGTAACTGAAACTGCAACTAAGACATTTTGAAAACGTTTTAAATGTTAACATTAAAAAAATAAAGCATTGCTTCTAGGTTTTAGATTTCCATCGTTTCGTTGTTCAAAAACGATTACATTAATTATATTTTAATAGAATATATTGCTAGATAAAGAATATTTCTACTGAAGAAACTTGACTTAGCTTTCGTTCAAATGGCCATGGTTAACCAAACATATATATTTTAAATATTAAGCTTACATTCAAAATGATATGTTGATATTTTTATTATAAAATTTTCAAATGATGCGATTTCAAATACATGGTGATAATAATATAATACATGTATGTATGTATATTAATACATAAACACGTACATACTTTTCGAGTCCGGCTAGAGGTTTTTTTAAAGTTCTGACAGTTTTTTTTTACATATAAGCTTATATTATTAGGCGAAACTCGAGATGTTGTGTACTGATCTGATAGTGAGCGCTTTTGGCTTTCGAGGGCTTTCGTTGGGTTTCATAGTTTATAGCCAGCGTATTGAACAATTTGAAATGTTGCAATGAACAACGACTATTAACTCAATCTATTGGAGTTTTATATAAAAGGATTATATTCGCATACTAAACATAAATTTGCTTCTTATAGAAGCTTGGAACTATTAATAGTAAAAGCTGACATTAATGCAGTTTTTAAAAAAGAGATTGCTTCACAGATGGATTGCAAAACTAATTTTAAAAATAAACATTTATTAGCTGTGATTACTACGTCGCAGCTCAAACCAAATAGAGAGGAATTATTTTACGTGTCTTATTCGTGAGGGTTTTCCTTATATAAGAAATAATTTAATTCTCAATGTTAAAAGACTGTGTTAATTACTAAATGTAAATAAATATTTGACGATGATACAAACCTTACCGATCCTATTTCCAAACATGTATGCATGCGCGATCTTAGAAATAATATCCTTAGTAAAATCCCTACTAAATTCGATAAAGACATTACTTAAAATGATGACAAAAAACACTACGTTTCTTGAGTTTTTGAAAAACCCTAATAAAACAATTAGATATAATTTCATGCCACAGCTTAAGAGTATCGACAGTTATAGAAGACACACGGCGTATTGAGTATCTACGAGACATTGGAAGAAAAAAATAAAAATAAAAAAAGAGACATACAACACATTCATATATATACACAGAGTACATAAATTATTTTATGTTCTCTGTGCTTAGCTATAAAAAAAAATTAAATGAAACTAGTAATGCAACCTTATCGCATTACTAGGTATTAACTACCAAGTCAGTAAAACACTTTCGTTTTATGACATCCCTGAAAATGGTCACAGTACCGAGACCGAAACGTCGGAAGACAAAAATCACTATGCAGCGTATAGCCCAAATAATCTCAAGATCATCTGACAACAAGTTATTGACAGATCTATCGTCATAAACCTGACAATATTACTATGAAAAAACTCAAACTGAACGTAACAGCTTTACATTTTTCGTTTTACTTGAAGGCGGCGATTTGACTAATTGACGCAAAAATAATTTACATGTATATTCTGTAGACTTAGAAACATATAGAAAAAATATTTAACTGAATCTTGAAATACTATCATGTCTTCATTAGGTGAATATGCTGAAAAACATTTGAAACTCAATGAAAACTATGAAAAAGTTATCTTAATTACAGATTTTACGCGAAGTGTGTGACTGCCTGATGTATAACAAAAATACTTTACTCTCAGTGAGTAGAAGCGTATGGAAGAAAATGAATAATATTCTACAAATAACATCATTGCTATATATGGATATATATTATATTCCAAATACCATATCCATATGATAGTAAGTGTAAATGTTTAAAAATTGTTAAACTCAACTAACTTCTATTCTATTGCTGAAATGCCAGGATGGTTATTAAATTTTATTTTGAAAACATAATTTGATTGCCTGATGCATAACAAAGATACTTTATTCTGTGAGCGGAATCCGCAAGAAAAAAGTGAATAATATCACTTAAATTAGATAGTTACTTACATTCCATTAATTCTATCAAAAATTAATAAAAACATATTTAAATCAACATATTTTGAACGCCACTTTGAAAAAAAGCAAAGAGTGATTTCGCTTGATTAAACTTGACGGTTTGATTAAACAACAAACATAACCCGAAGGCAGCGTCCTTTCCAGTTTCGGTTAAACAATTGTGAAAATCAGATATTACTGTAGCAAATAGTATATACAATTTGATCACTTATATTTGAGAATCTTTTTGTAGAACGTTATTGTACAAAAAAGAAATGAAAATGAAAAAAAACTTGAGGGTTTGATCAAACAACAAACATAACCCGAAGGCAGCGTCATTTCCAGTTTCAGTTGAACAATTGTGAAAATCAGATATTACTGTAGCAAATTAGAATATATAATTTGATTACTTTTATTTGAGAATATTTTTGTAGAATATTATTATACAAAAAAGAAGTGAAAATAAAAAAAAACTTGAGGGTTTGATCAAACAACAAACATAACTAAAGGCACCGCCCTCTTTTACTTTGTTATAAAGAACTTGTTGTTTTTTTCAGAAACAATTAAATAGATTTGATCACATAAACCATTATTTAGTTTACATGTTTTAATAATGCATTTGAAGTTTTCTAGAAGCGGGTTATAAGCATCTGTAGAATACGATCCAGATTAATGATGCCTTTAAAAGGCAAAAGAGCTCTTTTTCGTCGTTCTTAATTTTTGGAATACCAACAGCACTGTGATTTTTTTTGTGACAATAAATATACACTCGATTCGCGGTTAAGTGCAAATATTTTAGTGTAAATTAATACACCAATTCGCTTTAAATGTAAACTATTTTTAAGTTTGTAGTGTTATAGATTTTTGGACACGGTCGATCTTCAAATAAATTGATTTATGGGTACATCACTAAAATAATCGATAGTAAGCTTTTCGAGTTTATTTGCGTGACTGTTAATCATTTAACCATTTATCCACCGAATTCCGATATTCTCTTCCTATAAATTATTTTGATAAATTATAGTTAGTAATAAAAATATTACAAATGAACAATCTTACATATATACATCAGTAAGAAAGAAAGCAATATGAAAAATCGTATTTTGATTTTTATACAAAAAAATCTTATAAACACATCAGAATACACATTGAAGATGAGACCATTTTTGGTTGCCAATCAAATCGTATTGATAAATAAACATTTGATTGAATAGATATACACACGGATTGCACTTATTTAGTATAAATAAGTATAAGCGATCATATTCAAAAATTGCAAAACTTAAAACGTGTATCTTAAAAAATATAATCAAAATATTTAAAAGACATGTTTAGATTATGCAGGCATATTCGTAGCGATGATCAATGATGGATACCTACGGAAAAAAATTACAATGCAATAAAGCAAGCTATAAATTTCTCGAATACGCAGTCATAAAATAAACCAATGTGCAAAAATATACATCACTTACTACTTAGATGGCAGCAAGCTGGTCAAGGCGGATAGAGACCTGTGAGTAAATAACAATTTATAAATAAAACACTCTTCAAATAGAGTATTCAAAGATACATTGAACGATCAATAATAGTAAAAATAAAATATAAAAAAAATTCATACGTATAGATAAACGATAAGCTTACAGTTTAGCTGGATTCGAAGAGTCCGGAATGGCTGAATTATCGGCATGATGTCTCGGCTGGTAGTCCATCACAAGTTGAAATATACCAGAATTAAGCCATCTGTAATGGAAAATATCTAGAGATTCCTGGATAGCAATGATGATCACTAGAAAAGACGCACTCAGGCCGAAAGATGATGCAGCACTGCTGCATGGCGCGGAGTGCGCCGGCTTATGAATTTACAATCGTCACAATACTATTTATAGCAAAAATTGTGATATTTTAGAAAGTTGCACCGAAATAAATCGATATTATTTTATATAGATACGTGTCTGTATAAAAAAAGTCCGTAGATATTTTTTCTGTCTAATTTAGCTTATACACGAAAAGCGCCAACAGAAAAACGCATTCTTGTTTGAATAAGATACTTTTAGTGCTTGTTATGTTACTAAAATCAAATACTTCAATTGTTAAGTTTAAACATTTACTTGTTTAAAAATACAATTACGCTTACTTGCAGAGGAAGATGCTAAATGTTTCATACTCTGAAAAGAATATGAATATTTCCCAAAAAAAAAAAACTGATGTCACCCGAACACGTTTCCTGAAATTTTACTGAATACAATGAGGCAGGTTATGGAGAAAATTCTCAGCTTCACAGCCGAAATCACCATAGAACGCCTATACGCTTGCCCGCCTGTTTCATTCTGTTTTTGCAAAAAATATATAAAATATACTTCTTGACACGATTTAAGGGCCTGCACATTTCGATAAAAATCTATGCTCTTAAAAACAAACACATTTTAACTTTCTATTTTTGCAGTCGGTATCAGTATTGTTACCAAAATGTAGACGATGCGATTATTTTTTTGTGATTCCGATTCAAAGATGAACATGAACAGACTCATTGCAAATAAGACCCGACATGACAATTATTTAAAAAAAATATCCGAAACGACACCTCGGCACAAGATGGCCGCGGTCGGACGCTCCTGAATTGCATTACGCGGGAATAAATTGCCGGCAAAATGTTTTATTTTCTGTCAGCCCACCGAAAACCTCCCGCCATTAACGGAGAAAAAAACATTTTATAGCAAAGCCCTGAATGGCACTTAAGGAAGATGCTTGAATCTGTAATCTGGTTAGTTTGAGTCCGAGAGCTTCTGGAAGGTTCCTCCGTCGATTAAGCAGCATTCTAAAATACGCAAATGAAGCACCCAATATTCAATTTTAATAATTTAACTGATATTAAGTAAACTCTTGTAAATCTAATCCACTTGATGTCTAAAACAAATATTATAGGATACACGCTACAAAGAAGGATACATTTTAAAACGTTAAATTTTTTGTTGTTGTAAAAATCATCGCATGTCGATATCATTGGTGCAAGCTAAAAAAAATATTTTATAAAATTTATTATATGCAATGTTTAAAACTCTTAAACTAAGATAAAAATATTATATTTTATGAATTTTTAAATACAACTATGTTTTTGCCAAAAAGAAACAAACATTCTTATTGGTCTAATTTCTCTCACAAATATTATGATTAAGTAAATACATTGTATTCCACGAACTTAAGAATATTTATATGTATTCAATCAACAACTCTATATTTTATTAAATTGACATAAGTAAGTTTAACTTATTACATTCTATTTCACGAATTATTACTAATCGTTTTTTTCGGATTTTTTTTCAATCGTAAATAAACACCATGAATAAAAAAATATGTAAAATTCACTTCGCGTATAATCAAATGTTTTAATAAATCTATTTAATATATCATATGATTTCAATGATACTCTAGCGAATTTACAACGATTTTATTTCATCTATTTTTTTCATAAAATTTTTGCTTATCCAGCCTCATAAATTTAGAAATAATTTCAAGTTTACGTTAAGATGAAACGTATACAATTTTTTTATATAATTTTTGCTAATCTCAAATAAGTTAATATATTAATTTAAAAACTCTAAAATTTACGTCAATTTTGTAAGTCTTCAAGCAGTTAATGATTAAAAATATCATAACTCTTAACGAGCTGAAAAAAATGCTGAAAAAAGCAAATGAATGTTTTAAAAAAAACATTAGGCCAATTAGTGTTTCATAGTTGCCCCATTATCTTAATTATGTAAATACACACAAATTGTTAGTAGAATGGGTTGCAGAATATTGGGGAGGGGGATGGTCAGAAGGGCGGAAAGAGGGAGAGGCACTTCCGCTGCAATTAGAAAGACTTAATATATTACAGCCCTTACCCTGCCGCAGAAATTAAACGAAGTTTTCAGGAACTGAGGGTATTTTTATTTTCTGAAACAAAGTCTGAATTTCACGACGTATATAAGTGTAAAAATAAATTAATTTTAATGCTCTGTGGCAGTTACATTTAAATATTATTGTAGGATAAGTAAGAAATTTTTGCGTGTAAATATATGACCTTTTATATTAATTTAATTGAGAGTGTCAATAAAAACAATACTTACGCCTAATTTTTGGGGCTTTCAAATTCTGGACTGTAAAATTAGTTTTAACATCTGGCATTATCGATTTTTTTAATAAAATAACAGTAATCAGTATTTTGATTTCTATTGAAGTTTTAATTTCAGAAAAAAATTATAGATTCACTTGAATCCAGACTCAATAGTTACACTACTTGAGTATTTATTTTATTTTTATTTTTACTTGGGTATTTATTACAGAGTAGTGTAGCAGTAGTAGCTTAGATTATCTTAGTTTAGTTGTATGTTTTGCTTATGAAATAAATAAAAAAAAAAATAATTTTATTCCTCTTGACGCCACTGATTGTTTTTGCATTCAAAGTACATATTCTTGTAGATATATTTGAATTGTAACAATACTAAGTGTACGTCTTCTTTATAACAATAGACCACATTGCCGACCGCCAAAACATACTTTAAATATCAGATTTTAATAATTTTTTTGTTAAAATATAATTTAATGATAATTATTTGACCGTATATCAAAAAAACATGTAAATAATAGCAATAATTAAATATTTATCATTGACCGAATAGTTTTATTTGAAATTCTATATATTTAAACAACATATATGAATAGCCAACCTGCTAGGATATTATTTTTATGTGCGCGTTTGCTTTTGAAGTTATATGTAGAAACACATTCCGAAGAAATTCTTGAAAGGCTAAAGCGATCACAAACAAATGTTATCATAATCTCTTAATCATTCGTTGAAATATTTTTTTTTCTATGAATGCACATTTGAATTTGAATTTAAAATATTTGTGCAATTATCAATATTTAATATAAAATAAATTTGATATTAATAGTAGAAGACAGATTTTTCAAAGTATTTTTTTTAAGTAACGAGGCAAATGTCGGAGACATACCAAGTACAGTTACAATTGCCTCTGAATACCTTTAACTGCTTTATAACTTGTTTATTTTAATGTTGTTTCATATCTTATTGATTAGTCTGTTAACCTCCATGTTTAGATTATTGAAAGTTGAATGTCTCAAGTTCGTAAAATGTTCACAAATTTCTTTTGACAGCTTTTTAAATTCAAATTTATTTTATAATTAAGCATTTAATGGCGAGTACTATAGTTATTTTAAAATTTTGGTGGAACCAATAAAATTATTAGTAAAAAATATAATAACCTTCACCTTTAGGTAAATAATGGTTTTTTTTTGCAAACGAGAATAAAGCAGGGACAGGATTATTGCAATAACTGATTGAATGCCGTAAAATATAATTTAAACAATTTACTCATACTTATTAGATATCGGATGATTATTTTCATATAATAAGTAGTATAAGTTATTTCTAATTGCACGTGGATACTAAATTTTTTATATCAATTTTATTTTCTAAATATATATACAATATCAAAATTTCATTAAGGCAATCAAATCACAAAGTCTGCAAATAATATCAATCTATTTTTATTATCAACTTACAAATATATTATTTTATTTATCTCATATTAAGTATAAACAAGAACACAATAAAGCTAAGCGTTTTGCGTTGATAAAAAAATTATGCCACAAAGTCTGCTTAAGAAATCTCCCAAAATAAATAATTGCATTACACAATCAGTACAGTTAATCTTGATTTGTTTATTTTAAATGCTATTTATATTTGATAATTTAGATTATCTGGTATAGAAGCATTGTCTGGAATATTCAGTGCATTTGCGGTCGACATATTGATTTAGGTACTAGCATTGCCATCTGTCGACATTATTGTGTACTATTATGTACTACCATTTCCGGTAAATTTATTTATTTTTTTACCATAAAAATATTTTTTTATTAACATACACAGAAAAGTTTTACAATCAACAAATATTTATTCACGCACTATTCAGAGTAAATATATATTTTCTAAATGAAAAAAATATTATCAGTAAATTTAATTTTCATTGAGCTTAATATTTTTAAACTAATTATAAATCATTAAGAATAGCTTGGTTTAGTCAAAATATATTTTCAAAGATAAATTGAAAAAAATACGATGTATTATAAAACAGGTTGCAGGTACAATAAAATAAAACCAAATGGTTTTGGAGACTACATTAATAAAATTAATTAACGTAGTCTCCAAAACCATTGGTTTTATTTTATTGTAATAAAATGAAGTATTACAAAATAAATACCAGTTCCATTAATCAGATTGAAAGTATTTTCAAAACTGAAGTAAATGTGATATTAACAAAATATTTATAAAAAAGACTAAATTTACTAGATTTTTAACCCTTTGAACTCCGGACTTTTTTTTTTAAATTTAACACTGAATACGTCCGAATAGCAGCAATTACTTTGCAAAACTGACAAAAAGGGTTAATACCTGCTACGTTAATACGCACCTAGACTTCTTATAGGGTAAACAATAAAAGGTGTTCTATGGGGATCTATAGTCGCCAACGGAGTTACAAAGAAATTTACCATGTCGACACATTGTCGCCAACGGAGTAGAAAGGGTTAAAAGTCTTCAAGTAGCATTACCTACTATTATATTACCTGTACAAATATGTCTCAAGGAGTTTTTTTCAAGTTTGACGATTTATTGTGAAAAAATTATTACAAGCTCATTTTTCAAAGTAGCGCTACTTTTTTCCCATCTTTCTGGCAATTTTCGGATACCATCTAGAAAAAACGATGTGTCTTTTGATGCAATCCATGAATCGATCCAATTTTGGACTTCTTCAAAATAGCGGAAGTGCTGACCCTTAAGAGCCTGCGTCATCGACGAAAACAAATGGTAGTCGGAAAGAGCAATGTCTGGGCTTTGTGGCGGATGGGTTAGGACTTCTCATTTCAGCGTTTCAAGGTATGTTTTGACCGGCTGTGCAACATGTGGCCGAGCGTTGTCATGTTGCAAAATTACCTTGTCGTGCCTCTCCTCGTATTTTGGCTGTTTTTTTTCGCAGTGCTCGGCTCAACTTGCAACTAGTAACGTCATCTCTTGAAAATCCTTTAAAACTTATTTGTACATCAAATAGTTTGTAATACCAGAATAACAATGTGCATGTCGTCGTGCACCCCAGTTGACTCTTTGTAAACTGGGGTACGGGGCGTTGTCCCTAGTATAATGAGCTGCCCCCTTGTATGGCTTCCGCCGGCACAGATTATGTTGACTTCCTGCCCGTGCACGTCTTTTCAGGAGCCGGGTTCTTCAATATCTGCGCTATATCCGCGCATGTTATCCCCGCCCCCACCCTCGGCGTGTAACAAGACTTTCTATGCAGCTTAAGCCTTCGGAGTACACTGAATAATAAAATGCGCAACCCTCGCGCTCACCGATACATACCGGACTAGCTGGAGATACAGTTTATGCAGAAATACAACCATTTTCTAAAAAAATATTCTAAGAGTAAATATTTCGATGTTCTAATTTTTGTATGGTTCAAACCAGTTTCTCTTTATCAATAAGTATATTGTTGTATTCGTATTAGGATAATGTAAAATTCTGTATTATACACTGTCACTGTTGCAAAATGTGCGCTCCGTTAGTCGTGTAATATTTCACTAAGCAACAATGGCGACGAAAACGCGAAGAGAACACTATTTTTTATACATCGAGAGTCCGCAGATAATTTATCTCGGGGTTGTAATTCGATGATTTAGCAAGGGGATGCCGGGCGGCGGAGCTCCCCAGGAGCACACCTCCCTTCCGTAATGAATATAATATAATGGCCATTATACTTTGTGGAAACATAGATTTATTGCAATAAAATTCCTATTGTGCCTTGCGGACATAAATCTACAAGCTTTTAGAGCGGAGTCTGGTCAGGAGATAATGTCCATACATCACGAACACCTTCATCTGGACAGCCGAGCGCACCTCTGGACTTACGGGTGATATCTAGCGCAGTGCAGCGAGGGCATTTTTAGATTTGTCCATCGACAAAACCCGCTCCGGGAATTTTTTGTCATGAAAATAAACATTGAATGCTGTACGAGGGCGGTCCGATAAGTACTATCGCAAGAGAGAAGAGGCGAAGACTGTCCTATCGGCCGAAAACGTGATGGCCACCGTTTTCTGGGATTCACAAGGTGTGATCTACATTGAATACCTAGAGAAGGGCAAAACGGTCACAGGGCTCTACTATGCCGAATTATTGGGCCGATTTGACGCTGAATTGCAGAAAAAACGGCCCCATTGGCGAAGAAAAAAGTGCTCTTCCACCATGACAACGCACCGGCTCACACCTCCGCCGTCGCCACGGCCAAATTGGTCGAACTGCACTACGAACTGCTCCCGTATCTGCTATCCACCGTATTCTCCAGATTTGACCCCGTCACTCGCCGGGCAGAAATTTAAGTCAAATGAGGAGGTCATCGCCGCCACGGAGGCCTACTTTGCAGACCTCGAAAAAACGTATTTCTCAGATGGGTTAAAGAAGTTAGAGCATCGCTGGGTTAAGTTTATCGAGCTAAAAGGAGACTATGTTAGAGAAATAAATCGGCACTTTTCCAAAAGTTTCGTTTTTGTACTTATCGGACTGCCCTCGTATTTCGTCTGAGCTGTGAAGCACTTTTTACGAGGTTCGTACAAGCTGCAAGTACCGGGAATAGCCAATTCGCTGCGTACATATTCTCGCCGGTCTGCTAAGGGTTTTCGAGCAGATCCGAGACTGCTTGTACGAGGATTCGTGTGCTTAGCATGCCTCGAGGAGCTGACTTGTTTATGCGCTGCTTTCTCATATGCAGCTAGCGCCGTAATCTATCCCAGTTATCATGCAAATGCGGTTTCCCCGCGCCGGTTGACTCGGGCGGCCGCCGCGACAAGCCGGGCTTCGGGGTTATTTATGGCGATGCGGATTTATTTTCAGATTAAAAAATGTATGTGCTATGTGTCGTATTGTATTATTCATGTGGACGCGCTCGTACTTTGATACATCTGCGTGCGGTACGCTCCCGTACGTGCCGCAAGAAATAATTAAAAAAAATGAAACGAAAAATAAGGGATATTGATATTATTACTAATATGATTAGGCACACTAGTTTACACATAGAAGATGATTAAATAAATTCTGTTTAAAAATTCAAGTGCATGCAAATCACTAAATATTGTTTGGCCTGGGCCCATTGGTTTATATGTAGAGTATGATTGTTAAAAATTCTCGATTAATGGATGTGATTCGTTAGTACAAGGGTTAGTACACCGGTCATGTAAGCCAGGGGATGTGGCTTCAAATCCCACACAAATCACGATGATATTTTTCTGAGAATTTCTTTAATCATCTTCTATGTGTGAACCAATGTGCCTAATCATATTAGTAATAATATAACAAACCCGTAATGGGTAATAAATACGCATCTGATTGGCGTTCAATCCAAAAAATAGACATACGGATATTGATATATTATAAATACGAGTGCGTACAGTTCATTTAAGTGAAAATCATTTAACACCTTCCATAATACAAAAAAAAGTATGAAAAAATAATTGTTTTCAATAGTTTAAAACTAGAATATTGTAAAAGTTAAAATCTTTTTTATATTCATCGTGAACAACAACAACAACAGATGTACTTAAATATGATTTACGAAAAAATTTCTTAGTACATAAAAAAAATGTTAGTATACATCAATAAATTATCAATTTGCAGTTGACAGGAAATAGTTGTAAATATATTAATATTTTTACGAAAGCCTTCTGAAAGCTTAGTGAAACAACGCTAGCAATATATATTATACTTCGTAGTGAAAGAAAAGCTCGGGCGCAGCATCCTGGCACCGCCAATTAAGGCATCAATCGTTCGTCTCGGCGCTGGCACGCGCGGGAGGGCCGCTTCCGGGAACACTCGGCGCGGCACTTAACAAGATCACGTGACTTCCGGCAATAATTTGTCTCGGCGGAAGGCTCTACTTTGTACACGACCTCCGCCCGCGGCTCGTTAGGCGCCGCGGCCCGGGCCGGTCGCCGAGTTCCCCGAGTTCTTCTTACTGATGCTCACAGGTAAATGTTTATAATTAGGGTAGTTTCTTAGTTAGTTGATAGTAAAACTAGAAATTATGTGTTCGCTCGAAATATCAAATAATAATTGACGCACATTTATTTGAAATCTTCATTAAAAAATGGTAGATATTAATCTATAAGTACGTAGCGCAAGCTGAGCAAAGTATCGAAATATTAGTATTTTATTATATGCAATTAAGAAAAAAATAAATTTGGTAATTGATTAACGAGTGTTTTAAAATATCTTTTTTTAACAGTTTGTATATGGAGGACTAAAATTTTTAAATGCTTATAATTTAATACTTTAATTGAGTGGATAAAGGATGTTGCAGTAAAGACTGTCTGCACCCAAGAGATATTGAAACCCGTAATCAGACCCCTAGTTGTATCTGACGTGAAGACTTATATTTTTTCAGTCATTGAAAACTAGAATATTATGCTTATGGTTTCAGCTAGAGTTTTAGAATTAGAATATATTGAAAAAGCGCGCTTACCACTGGAATGGACATTTCTTATGTAAGCAAAGACGCTAAGTACATACGAGCTATACTGAGAAAATAAATGTTAAATTAGGTTTTACGATTAATCTATGATGATTGTATAGGGTGTCCAAACAGAGCATCGGGTATTTGTTAGTACAGTAAAACAAAAACTACTAGTAATCAAGTATTTTTTTTTATTTGTTGATTATAAAAATACAAAATGGAAAATTATTTCAAAAAGATGATGTTATCCAAATGGTGACCGTTACGCTGGTGGAATTCTTCTAATCTGGAACTGCTGATAACACGCTGACACATAACCCTCAAGATATTTCTGCCATATCTGACCTGATGTTTTGTTTCAATTCCGTTAGGTTAGTCGGATTATTCTCATAAACCCTACTTTTAAGGTATCTCCATATGAAATAGTCAAGAGGGCTAAGGTCGGGGCTTCTGGGAGGCCAGTTGATGTTACCTCTATGTGAAATGATTGATTGATTGGATGTATGGCAAGTCTTGTTGGAACCACGTTCTTGAGTTGAAATCTTAACTCCTGCAAGTCTGGGGCCAAAAATTTTCGCAGCATATCGCAATAACGGTCACTATTCACATTCACCCGATACTCTTTTTGGACACCCTACATAAGTAAGAAGTAGAAATCCAGTCGGTGAAATATACATATATTTACAGCTCAAAATACAACGCGGTCAGCCAGCGTGGAGATAGTGCGAGGAGGTTAATCTAGTGGATGAAAAGACACGGGACGCGTTAATCCCGCGTCGCTGGGCTTAACAATATCAACTCGAGTAATTAAATATCACATGTGATATCATTCAGTGAAGATGTGCGACGAGTAAAGTCATTTTCGCAGCCATATCGAGAGAAACCGGTGGGATTAGAGCCAAAACCTTCATCGTCAAGCGCTGTAGCCAGTTTAGCATACATAAGTGATACGAAGAATCTAAAGACGAAATATTTTATTTTGCTGTGTTATTATATTATTATTTATTATATCACAAATTTTATTTGTGTATTAAGTCTCTTTTAAAAAAAATATATATAAAAAATCACTTCAATACAGAAACTCGGTTTCTTAGGTGTTGAGCTGATTGAAGTTTTCTGTCCTCCGTCGTTTCAGAAATTTACAGGAAAAAGTCCCAACGCAGATAACTTCAAGAAACCAACGAAAATACCTAAATTGTTTCACAAGCTTCGTTTTCAATTACGTAAAATAAAAATTTCCTCCTAAAATAAGCAAGACTGATACTTCCGCGGTTACAATAAATATTAGTTTTAAAGTAAAAAAGTACGGCTTTCAAATGAAAATAGCGCAAATTTCATTTCATCTCCGAAAATCTCCAGCGAATTCGCAGCGAATGCTTCGGATAGTTGATATTAAATCTTGAAACTTGAAGAGTGCCGCTGAGCATTCCGGTCGCCGGACTCGGCCGAGCTCCCCCGGGCAGCAGTCAATTTCTAAGGATCACATTTTTGGAGGAAACCCCGGAATATATTAGTAAACAGTTTATGCTCGCTCAGAGATTATGCTTGTGCCGGGGCCGGCTCGCCTTGTAGAAGAAGCAGCTTTTATAGACCGTAAAGTCGAATATCTTTTTTATAACCATCTAGTCATATTTTTAATATATTATTTACAGTCTGCTCGCCTTAAGTCGGGTGTATATTGTTATTAAAACTCCCAGGCTATTAAACGAATTATTATTTTTTGCTATCATGAATGGTATTAACCGTGTTCTGTGCTAAGAGGGTGCAGACACGGTAGACTGCGTTAAAACTAAATAAAACTTATAGCTTCATGTGTAGCAAAAATAATATAAATAAATACGCGCTTTTACTATCTTAACACCTTACAGACCGTATTTTTACATGTGTGGCAGGCAAAGTTTTTAAAAATTAGTATATACCTCAATATTTCAGATTTATCAAGATAGTATGAGACTTAAATATTTTTTAAGTATTTTAACACACTAAAGGCGGGGCGGGTACTAGTACCCATTTCGCGGACTGCTGTCTAAAAGCGGGGCGCGTATTAATACCTTTTTTAATGTGTTTACTCTAAAAGCGGCAGAAGGTCATTTTACTCTTTAGGTTTACAGCTCGTAATGTTTGTTTAAGACTCGTCAACGTTACTTCTACCAATACTGTCCAGTGATTCTGAACAAAGTGACAATGAATAAGTGGAGTGGTCAGAGAATGATCAATTATCCAATTATTGAACAATTTTTAGGACAAAGTGGTGTTGTTGTGGTGCCAAGTAATCCGCAAAGTGTGTATGAAGTGGTTCAACTTTTTATAAAAAACGATTCATTTGACTACATGCAAATCAAAGAGTGTATAGACTAGATTTCACACGTGCAATTTTACGCGAATTTCGTCCGCTTCGCACATCAGTTTAGTCAATTTGGTTACCCGCTTAAAATATAAATATAATATAAGCTATTGTGTAACAATAACATTTAATTTATTAACAAAAATCTCATAATTAACTCGAAGTTGCTAGACGGAAGAAAAATAATCAAAAAGTGCAAATCAAAGAGTTTATAGACTAGATTTCGCACGCGCAATTTTACGCGAATTTTGCACATCAGTATAGTCAATTTGGTTACCCGCTTAAAGTGTGTTTAAGTATACGACGGTAGCAATAATCCACTCTGAAGAAGCTGCTGGATGTTATTATTATTATATATTTTTTTAAATTTGTTACAAATTCGCTTTAATATTACAAAATGGCGTCCCAGCAGGCGGGGCCGTGAAGTTTGTTATGGTGCTGCACAGCGTGCAAGTTTACCTGCAGTTCCGGCGGGTCAAGTATTATGACTCTTGTGGGGGATTTTATGCATCCGCCGGAAGTGAGGGACGCGCCGCGCCGCGAATTTAAACAGCGAATTACTATATGTTGCTATTTAAATTAGAAACTATATTGAAAATATAACAGTTTCAAAATAATATATTTATAATACCCCGCTTTACGCGACCCCGTTATGCGCGGTTTCACTATAATGCGAATTTCAAATTTCGCGTTACAATGCCTCACATTACGCGAATTTTTTATTTGAAAAATGTGTATGAACATAATGTAGTCATTGACTTCTCTTAACAATTAAAAACAGCGTTGGGTGTTATGAACGTATTTTACACGAACGTAAAAGAAACGCTACCCAAAAGACAATAGATGTATTTTTTAGTAAAAATAACATGTAATACTGCATAAAGTTTTCTTAGAATTAAAGTGATTGATTCATATGATTCGTATTTTTATCGTATCGTAAACCCCGATATACGCGAATTTCACTTAACACGATTTTTTCCGAAACGTATCCCTCGCGTAAAGCGGGGTATTACTGTAGAGTAGTTTTAAAATTAAACTTTTGAAAGTACATTTTCAGCATTCAACATACAAAAAAAAAATATTTTGATAAGATCAATATATGTATTATTGAGTTTTGAGAAGACCGTCTCACAGGTAGTACGATTTTGCCTATACAGGTCTTATTGATTGATATTGATTAAGTACATTCTTCACATTATCACTCTGTTTGATAATTCCAACGTGAAAGTTTGGCGAAACCGGTCTCAAATAAAAACGAACATGTGGAAAATCACTTATGTATTTTGCTATTTCTCATGTATGTTTAATCGTAACTGAAAAATGCGCGAAAAAAAAAAAACGTTTTTTTGAAAGTACGAAAATGTGTTTATTTATTTTGCAAGCGCGATTGAATTTGAATTTTTTTATATTATTGATTTTTGTGAAGACCGTCTCACAGGAAGTACGATTTTGCCTATACAGGTTCGATTGATTGATTATGATTAAGCACATTTTTTCAAATATTGAAAATTGAAGAAACTCTTAGAAAAATATCATCGCAATGCACCGGCCATGTAAGCTTGTGGATGTGGGTTCAAATCCCACACAAATCACGATGATGATATTTGATGATAAGAGTTTCTTTAATCAATTTTCAATATTTTAAATAAATGTACTTATTCATTATCAAGCGATATATATTATTTGAGCTTATTTTAAGAACTTTAAATTTCATGAAAATATTAGTAATTATGAAGTTTTTTCAGTCGGCGCAGTTTCCACTGAGGCTTTGATTCCTTGGACGTTCAGGCCGATGCCCCCTTGTATCGTGGAGGCTTCGTAAGAAATGCGTCCGAGCATTCAAAGTCTGCAAGTCTGCGCCTTCAGTCGACGTACCGCGCACTGAAAACTGAAAGAATTCCGACTTCAAAAAGCCAATGGGCCATTTTCAGCATAGCCTTATACATCTTTTGCTTGCATCTCGGGGCGCGTACAGCCTCTTGCGAATCTTCCCAAAATATTACATGTAAAGAATTTTCTTTTGAATTTTATTTGGATTAAATATTTGCTTCTCCGCTCGACAAATATATACGGATTTTGTTCTGTCCTTATTGACGTATAAGAATTTGATAGATAAGTTGGAATAAATATTACATCAAAGGCGTACTGAGATATATAAAGCATTGTATTATACTATAAGAGCAATCAAGTAAATATTATATTTTGATGTTAGTGGCGTACTTACTATCCACGCGTGTAGAATTTTAGTGAAATTGAATGTTTGAAACTCAAAGTAAATTTTTATGAAATATGTCATGCCAATATTAATATCTTTTCATTGTAATAATTGCATATACAGTATATTTTTAAAGTCACGAATTAGCGTTAAATACGGGTGGGATTCGAACCCCTACCTGCGTGGTGCCTTAGTCTTTTATTTTATTACCGTGGCTTTATATGAAAGTTCAAATCATTATATGCAAACGTATAACTAGTCTACCTATGCTAGAGATAGTACAATAGTTGAGCTGCTTGAACCTAACTTAACTCAAGAATATTTATATTTCCGTTCTGAAAATTTTATAAAAATAATCGGCTGTTTTTGACTACAGAAGGTAGGCCCAAAACGTCTGCAAAAATAATTTAATATAAATTCAAGCTATTCCATACCCACGAAGTATATATTGAACTCACAATATTCAAGATCCTGAAATCTTTGGCCAGGACCGAAGGCGGCGAGTATTTCTACTGAAAGTGTATTTCACGGGGCCTTCGATAAATAAACTTACTCTTTTTCTGTTTGCAGAGCTAAACGATTCCCGAGAAGAGCCCCGCAGACTCTCATCGGAAAGTTTAATGTCGGGGCGGCGGGAGGCCTCCAGGAGAGGTGCAGGCACCCACCCCCATAAACCTACCCCCATAGTGTGCTTTGATACCATTTTTCATCTCCACTGCCCCCCGAAACGTGAGCGGTTAGCGTTTTGTCAAATTGGTACCCGACGCTAGTGCTATTTGATTAATTGTTACGTCGCCGATCAACGAGCTGTTTGTTTTGTGTTTATTTTTTCAACTAGATTAGTAACTTTAATTACGCCTTGTTTTTTATATAAAAAAAATATATATACAGCTATAACCATCCAGTGTTATAGACATTATATAGAAAAACCCGCCCTGAAAATAGATTTTAAGTAAACCTTATTGTTCTGTTTTGAAAATATATTATTTATAGCTTTGAATTCAACTTTAGTTAAAGATGTATATTATAGAAGATGACAAATCAAAAACTCCTCAAAAAATTTTAATTGAAATGAAAATCAAGTTTTACAAAGCAGAGTGGGTTTTGCAACTTGATGTCAGAAATATACATCTTTTTTGGATATTAAATATTTTTTTAAGAAATTAGAAATTGTTGAAATTAAAAACTGCTTTCAATGATATATTTAGAATTGATAAATACTTTATGTTTAGAAAAAATATGCATTCAAGGGGATAACTATAAAAATTGCAGTAAATTACGGATAACACCTAACACCATCTATAAAATACGAAGTTTTGCTAAATATTGACATTAATGGAGTTTTTTATATATCTCCGTAATCTGTAATCTTTAGACCACAAAGCTGTCGAAAATGTAATTAGATGTTCGTTGAGATCGATCATTGGATATTCAATATTTTTTATCACTCGATTTTCAGGCGGTCACCATTTACTGGCAATTCATTGAAATATATTTAGAGTTCAACAAGTATCACGTTATCCAATTAAATATTTTGAATTTGACTGACAAACATATGGAGATTTAGAAGAAAAAGGTATTCGGCAACACGGAATGTTGAGATACAGTTGTGATGATTATTACATATATTAAACTGTCCATATACTATATACCGAAGAAACGCATCAATTAAATAAAGCCAGGGATAAAAATTTATAAAATAATATTTTTATTGATATTAGTATAAGATATAGAAAACTACCAAAAATAATTTACCTGTTAGCAGAAACAGACCGTGAAAATATATCAAAGAAAACGTAAAATATTAGAGCTCCTTACCCACCTGAGTTATACATTTTTTGAAGGAGAATCATATTTTATTCATGGTCCAAATACACTTCAAACGAGCGCGGCTTCCGACTTGTTTATTTTGTATCAGGAACTTGAGAAGACGACCGTGGACTAGCCGGTCAGTGCCTTTTTTTTGGTCTATGGCAGTGGTGCCCAACCTTCGAAAAGGCTCGAGCACATTTAGAATTAAAAAAATATATATTGTAGCGATATATGCATATGTTTAAATCAATTTATCAAATAGCTTTTACTCATAAATATCGATGCCCTAGTTGATACAAAGAGCTAGTCACATGTGGTTCGCGAGCTGCAGTTTGGGCACCACTAGGCTATGGCATACGAGGGAACCAAAATGACCCTTAAATCTTACTTTATGCGGTGATGTTCTCCATGTAAAATTTACTACAACCTTACATGGAAAAGTTTTCAGCATCTTCAGTATTATTTGAAATAAAAAAAACAAGAACTATTTATCTGTGAACATAGTCGTAATGTTAATGAAATAATATTTTATATTTTTTACTCATTACCCAACAAACTTCCCCTGGCTTGTATTATATATATCTAATTTTAAAATAAATTTTTGTTGTCCATATTTGATAATATAGTAATTAATTTTAGACCTCAAAATATATCTCATGTAATCAAATGATATTAAAAGTATTTCAAGACTCAAAATATGCTTTTGAATATTTTGAATACATTTTAGGCAATTTTTGGTAAGCATATTGCTCATGTCTCAAAAATAAAATTGATAAGGTTTTGTGTTAATCGTATTTATGAAGTATAATGTAAGTTACATTTTTTATTTGGTTTATACAATTATGCGTCCGGATTTAAAATGTATCAATCATGGTAATTTTTTTTTTTTTATAAAAATATATATATATAAAAATATAATATTTTTAAAATCTAGCACTCAACGGATCCCTCAGCCATTCAGAGATACAGGTAGTCAGTGTTACACACCCTTCATCGAGCAGACAATGGAGGGGGCATGTATTTTTTATATTAATAATGATAAAGGTTGAGAAGCTCCTCGCTAAGGGATGCAAGTGTTTCCTGTCCGTATAATCTGCCAGGCGCGATGAATGATTGATTCCACCGACAAAGGGGTGAGAGTGAAGACAGGAGAGGGTAAGTGGAGGACAAGAGAGGGTTGTTTCTAGTGGGTAGTCTTGTCGATATTTGTGAGCGTTTGTGAGTGTCAGAATACAGAAAAAGGGTACACGCGAAAGATACTGCCTCTTCAATAATTTTTAACATTCAGTTTTTTTTTTTACAAAGAACAAGATGCTCATGTACCCTTTTTACTAATTTCACGCATAATTGCCTGAAACAAGCCATTAAAATTTATGCAAATGAGACTATGGTAATATAGTACATTTAAAATTTGTATTACGTTCATAAAACCTTGTGTAAATCATATTGTATACTTATGTAAACTTTATAAACATTAGTATTTAAATAATTTTAGGTTTTTGACTGCTTAGCCTCGTTTATTATTTTATTTATTTCAGCCTAGATACTAAGGCCATTCTCAGGTGGATTTCATGCCAGCTTAAAAATAATGACGAATGGTCATAACTGACGTAGTCCTTAACTTTGAAATTATCACCGTCTTCTTGCAGAAGTCCTCGACGGTTTTTCAGATCATCATGCATCATCTGCATAATTTATAAATCCCAGGAAAGACATCTAATCTACCCTCGCCTGACTTCCAGCAATCGCAAACAATATCACGCAAAGGCGCATCTGTTATTGCTAAATTTGAGTACAAATGGAAGAAGCCTTTGTTGTATTTGCAAATACAAGAGGTCCAGAAAATATTTTTCACAGGAATCGATAAAACGGGGCGAGACTTGGCCGGCGAGGGACGGGTCCTTAGACCCTCGAAAATGAAACGTCCCTCGCCGGAAGCGGGCAACATTAAAAAGCACAGCGAAAATCGCAACACTGCGTTATAATTACCACGAATTTTGTTATATTGTATAAAATTACCCCTCAGAATTGCTGATTCTCGGTTTTTTGTATTTTAAACGACTACGTGGCGGGAGCTTGAGTTATTTTCATGTTTTTTTGAGTCTTAATTTTAATATGTTAAGCCCTCTACACACGCTGCGACACAACTGATAACCTAACGGTAACTAGCTAAAAATATCCTCTTTTGCACCACTCAGCAAACTAAAATGACGCTATTGGCTAATTGCAAATCGGTTGGATGGTGCGTCTCTGCGTGTATTGGATGGATTTTTTTCATATCAACTCAGAAATAAGTCACATCAACAACAATTAAGCTGAGTAATTTCAAACAATTTTGGTCGTTTCATTATTTTATCGTTTACAGCAAAAGTTTATTTAGAATTTCAAAAGTCATTATATCATACATACAAATATGACAGAGTAACAAATTTTGAACCGAGAGAAAAAAGCTGACCTCCTTGTATTTTAAGTAAATATTTTGATGTCTATTTTTGGATTGAACGTCAATCAAATGCGTATTTATTACCTATTACAGGTTTATATTATTTACTAATATAATTAGGCACATTAGTTCACATATAGAAGATGATTTAAAGAAATTTTCAGTCCGGTGTACTGACCATTGTACTAACGAACCACATCAAATCCCACACAAATCACAATGATATAATTCTGAGAATTTCTTTAAATCATCTTCTATATGTGAACTAATGTGCCTAATTATATTAGTAAATATTTTGAAACAACGAAAAACACTATAAGCAATATTTTACATATTTTTAAATCACTAGAAAGACATGTTTTTAAATTAAAAAAAAAACGAAAAAAAATATTTACTCGAGAGAATATACCCAATCTCTTTTTAAAGATGAATCCTTGATATTTTAAATATTATATGAAATTTCAAATAAATTTATTTTCAAAATAAAAAAAAACGACCAAAAGGTGTAAATTGCCTGCAACATGACCAGAATCGGAAAGCAAATATCGGCAGAAGCTGGTCGGCCGTGAACAGGTAATATCTGCGTCGGCACGTCCACCCCCACCCCCGCGCCAGGGGCTGCATCCGCCCGATGGTTTTGCTCCCCTATTGTAATATAAAACTGCGAGCGACTGTAAAATTTTAACGATGAAACTAGTGAGGCGAGTCCGCGCAACAAGTGAGACGGGGATGAAAATTAGTTTGCAGGTTGTCAAATAAAAATCCATCTACGTGACGTGCTATTTGACACTTTACGTAAGCAATACTTCACATAATTGGTCGTACAGTTATGCAGCACCGATCTCGTTTTTAAGCGATTTTAAACCTGAAGATGATCATTAAATACAGGACTTCTTATACGTCTACAGCAGAGGCTCCCAAACTTTTTGTCCTGTCGACCCTTTGTTGTTTTTCGTAGACCCCCTGCCTTGCTAATATTGAATTTTTTGTCCGTTATATCAGAAATCCGTTAAACAGGGGTCCGTTATATCGAGGTTTTAATGTATACCTTTATAAATAAAAACACACAAAATGCAAATATAGTAACATTCCCAAAAAAAAAATCAATACTTTTAATGGGAGGGATGGGTCTGATGCTTTGATAGCAAATTTTCAATATTTGACTTCAAAAGGGTCAGATTTAACTTAAGATCTCCTCGCCCAATGATTTCCAATCAATTAATTTTTTTGTAAGAAGAGTGGCAACTGCACTGAAATCCTTTTCCATGTGGTATGAAGATGGAAAAGCTATTAAAAACCTTTTTGCGATAGTCCATAATGCAGGATAAATAGCTGGTATGTCTCTCTCAAGCCAAAATTGGTGATATCCCTTTCTAAACTCCACCTTAGTGCTTATTTCGATCAGTTCTTCTTGAAGTATGACTTCCGATTCTTCAATATCACCGTATGGATTGATAATCCACTGTGGTATTTTGGTGATGACCTGCTTAAATGGCATCCACTCTCGTAGACTCTCATTTACAGTTCATGGACCCTCAATTTAATTTTTCGCTGTCACCGACCCCTTGTAGGGCGGAATCGATATTGACCACTTTGGGAACCTATGGTACAGCTATACAAATAATATTCAAATTATAAACATAATTAAATGTATACATTTGCAAAGCAAAAGAATTTCATTCAAGTAAGATGGAATTAGACGGCGTAATATATCTGAAAGTGTGTTTTTTTATCAGAGCGGGGGTGTTATAGGGTGCACGGTTAATTGTGGAAGGGTGGGGGGAGAACGTGGAGGCAGATTGAATAAATGAGGAGGAATACGTTTTCGGATGGCCTGGTAAAAATGAGCTGGCAGATCTGACAGCCTCCGTGAATCACAAGTGGGGTAGTCGGGGAGAAAGGGCTTGTCCAGCCACACACCCTGGGCCCTTCTGCCCTTTGTGCCTTCTATTCTTATGCTTTTTTATATTTTAGAATACATCTCTGTTAGTCTCATTTCTGATTTAAGATTATAGCTCTGTTTCTGAATGGTTAGTCAAGGAAAAAGCAGTTAAATACTTAAGCTTGGAGTGCTTTATCATTTTAAAAACATTTGAACAAGTAATTAATTCTTAAGGTAGTTGTAATTTCATTATCTGGCTAAGCGATAGAAATGTATGTCTATTTTGTGAATTGAACGTCAATCAAGTTTATATTACTTACTAATATGATTAGGCACATTTTTTCACACATTGAAAATAATTTTAAAAAAAACACCTACACACGTCACGATGATATTTTTCTGAGAGTTTCTTTAAATCATTTTCAATGTGTGAAAAAATGTGCTTAATCATATTAGTAAGCGATATATATGAAAACATCTTCTTAACATGTCTCAACTATTTGAGTCTAGTAATAATAGGGTTTATATTCATTGATCTGAGAGCTCTTACAGTTTCTTGAATATCTCTTGATAATACCACGTAAAAGTTTAAAATTTTTAAAGATGGATTCAAATTAGAAAAAAACAGTATTAATAAAATTTGTTGTATCAGAAATAATTTATCGTATTTGTCTTTTCTTGGAGTCTCTTATATTATTTTAATAATATAATAATTTAATGAAAAGGCTATATATCTTGTTAAATATCTGATTTTCCATATATATGTAAACGTATACACATTTATCAATATAAAAAGGATAATTCATGACAATGGTTACCAAACAGTTATTCTGTAAAATAGGATTTATTGCAGAAAAGGGTCATAAAACCTTTACCTTCGGGGTAGAATATAAAAGTTTCAAAATGCTAAGGCACTGAAGGGATGGGTAGAAATGAATAATAAAATGCTTGATGATTTATTAGTTTAACAATTGAATTTGATTTTATTATAATAAAAAGATAAATTATACCTAGGATTGTAAATAAAAGTAGTATAAATTTATTTAATATTTTTATTAGAACATAAACGTACATTTAACAACCATTTTATTTACTTTTCTAATTTATTTGTTATGTTATTAAAAGTAAGTATTAGTCGCCCATTTATTTACACATTCGTAACTCGCCCATCATTTATAATAATTCATTACTTGATTTTTAAATTCAAATATTATTTTAGTAAAAAGTCAGTACTTACTCAATTTTAGAAACTTCGCATATATGAGCCTAAAAAAATACTTCAAATATAAACAATAAACTACAAACTATAATCTAGATATTCAACACAAAAATATGACATCAAATACATTTGCTACAGTTTATTATGATCGTATTTTTTATTAAATTTATTTTACATATTTATTTAAGAAAGAGACACAAACAGTTGTTTTACGTAACACGTATTTAGAGTACGAATAATATAATTTTTAAAATCTAAATTAAATAACACTAAATAAGTAATTTTGATTGATTGGCTCGGTGTTGAAGACCGCTGATTATTAATCGAGTGTTTACCAGTTCGATCCTAAGTGAGATAAATATCTAGCACCAACATATAATCATTAAAATTATTACATACTTGTAAAGTTCACAATTGAACTTATATTAACATTACATTCATTGTATTCAACATACCTAAATAGTCTATTGAAAACAATACAAAACACAACCATATGTCTATTTAAATTTATTTGTTTAGTATATATACTCGTAGACATAAAAAAAAAACAACAAAAATTTTAAAACCTAGACATAATTTTTTAAAATTATTGTTAATTACTTCTCATTGTAATAATTATTCAGATGTGATTAATCAACATTTTTATATCCACGACAGTATATAAGATATTGCGATCATTTTTGTTAGCAAACGCGTTCTTTGCCATTCACCTTTTAATGTTTTTTATTATTATCATATAACTACAGATTTCAGTTGTATATCGAGCTGGAAATACTAAATAAGTGAAACTGTGTAGTAAATAGTAAACATAAATAGCAAAACGACTGTGAGATTTTGACTATTTTTGTTTGTGAGAGCTTTCGCCTTTCCATGGTCGTTTCCATGTTTCAGATCGAAAACGCTCGCAAACAAAATATATCGTAATCATCTTGCGCTTTGGCAAATTTATTTATTTTTGTAGTCTTATTTGGGTTTTTTTTTTATATTTAGGCATCAGGCTCAGGCAGGAATTGCTGCTGAGCCACCGAAGATAGAGCCATGTCGATGGGTTTGGTGTCGTCGTAGAGGGCGGGCGCCTCGCAGAGGATGGCGAAAGTGCCGACGATGGAGGCGATGGTGAAGATCCAGAGGAAGAGACGATCCAGAACCATGGCCACGAAGCCCCAATCTTGATCTTCCTGTTGATCAAAACATAATTTGACATTATATACACGTTAAATCGCAATGAGTTGATTCGGTATTTTGCGTGTTTTCGTTCCTACGACGTTTCGTTTATGTCTCAGCAGCTGTTGTCGTTAGAATTTTTTTATTCTTGGATGTTGTGCTGCATTTTATTTGATTCGATGATTCCGACGTTTTGGAAAATTATCATCGTTTCATGAGTGAATTGATTACTTAAGTGTGTGTATGCTTTTGAATGTGGATGTATCGATAGACTCACGGCATTGAACTCGTCTTGACGCTGCATGTGGTGCTGGATGAACATGACATTGTGGATGGCCTTCTCCAGCTCGAAGGGGTACTTCTTCCGTGGTGCCACGTCACTCAGGGAGTCATCCAGCCCGGACATGACACTTGGGAGTCCGTTGTATCCACCGAGTCCTCCCAAGGCTCCCACCAACCCGCTGAATCTGTTGCCGAACACCAATTATCATTCAACAATTACCTTTATTTGACCATTACGTAATTACCTTTTTTACTGTCCCCTTCATCTTTCTTTCATCCAAAAAGACCTCACATTTACACCACGAAACAGTTATCCCTCAACTCATATATAACTTATCCTATGTCCGTGCTCTTAAATAACCTTAATTCTACTAGCTAAAAACAAATCTGACAGGTCAGTTTGATCAGACCAGGGAAAGTCCAAAATACTAAATCTATTAATTTAAGCAAGTTGATTGTTGATTAATGAAATCAAATAGACCAGTTTATCAAATAAAATATACCTGTTAATACTAAATGGCTCGTATTCGAACACATTAATCTGGTCAAAAACAATTTCACTTTAATCCAATCTGACAAATGGTAAACGCTAATGTGCTGATAATCAAGTATTGGCATTTGCACAGTACATTATCCAAAGCAATAGATTGTGTGTACAAAATACGACTGAGTAATATATATCCACGAAAAACACCCCCGATAGAAGGCCATTGTCATAAACTGTTTTGACATTCAGAATTAGAGACCTATAGCCTCATTAGGGGATGCTATCAGTTTCAATTATATTACGGGTGACTCGATGCTGTATTATTGTGATCTTTATTGGCATTTGTCGAAGTGGTTTAGTCATTGTATGCAATTGTTGAATTCTCAATAGGTCCATATTTGTTTGCACAAACATGTTGATGTTAACAATACAAGATGTTTAGAGTCTCCTAGCCAATTAGGTTTTACTACTTGTTGTTAATTTATTATTGTTACCGGTTAGTCGCAGTGGTCGTGTGTAGTCCGTTGCATCCTCCAGGCATGTGGTGTCTTATGGAGTCAGGGCTGGACGCATTGGAATTCGGTTGCTGCTGCGCCGCTGCAAGAGCCGCGTTGAACTTGTTCTTCTTCATGTTCCTCCCCGAGATCTTATCTGCAGCCAGGTCCTTCAGCAGGTCCTTGGGGACCCGCATCAGCAGCAGTTTCGGTAAGCGTTTTATAAAGAATTTTCTAACCCACGGAGCCATTTTGTGAGTGCTGGGCTTTCTATAATGAACGTTCAATATGATGATAGTTATCACAACGCTCAAGCCGACCAATAACATAGTAAATAGGAGGTACTTTCCAAGAAGAGGGAGGGCTAAGGACGTGGAGGGTATGATTTCAGATATGAGCAAGAAGAACATAGTCTGGGAGAGGAGGATGGAGATGCTTAAGGCTATCTTCTCTCCGGAGTCAGCTGGTAGGTAGAACACGAGTACCGAGAGGTACGATATGCCCACGCATGGTACTATCAAATTGACGGTGTAGAACAGAGTTTTTCGACGAAGTGTTATATTGAAGAATATATCTGCAATGAAAAAAAAGCACCATTATATATTTTTTGTTACAAATTGTCCACATATAACATCGAAAGCTTATTAACATATCAATGATAGTCTTCAACCAACTGAAACAGGTGTGAGTCTGATACAATTAAATTAGAATTCATATATCAGGACAGGCATTGAACTAGGATCCATTCTTTCAAGAGACCACGGACTAATAGCTAAGTCAACCTTTAACCGGGGTTAAGCATAACGTTACTATATTATATATAGTATACACGTGATTATATATAAGACTTAAATTTGTAAAAATCTACATGTAAAGTAAATTTATTGTCTGTGCTATTAAACAAATACTGACATTTTATAGAAAAAAATATGAAATTACACAGTAGTTTTAATAACAACATCCCCCAGAGTCTACTAATACATTTAATATTAAAACATGTATATATCTTGTTGGTATGCTGTATTAAAAGGTTTTTTCTACGAAAACATAAAATTACAAAGTAAGCTTTTAATATATTTCGCTTTCTTGAGTTATTCGTATTTAATTGTTTATTAGAATTGTTTTTACGTTTGAGCATTAAAAAGACGTGTATTTCAGGAGTGCGCGCGTTTCTGAGACTTCCTAGAAGTTTAACGAGCAGATTGTTTGGATTCTTGAGCAGTCGGTTTGAAGATTCCTCGCTGGAGTGTGCTCGTGCCGGCTCCTCGAATAAATATACGAATAACTTCTACGAAATACTCGAGAAAAATTAAAAACTGCTTCCTGCTTAAGTACTCGAATGGTCAGTGGTTCAGTTTGGATTTTAATGGTCGGTACGCAGTTGAGCTAATCACGGGACAACAAAGTGCTCGAAGCGGTACGCTGAATAACGAATTAAAACTTAATCAAAAAATTTGAATCAAACATGAATATGGATATATAAATATTTCGACGTAGGCCTCCTCAAGCAAACGACATGCTTTAGCTAAAAAAAATTCATGTTAAAGCAGAAAAGCAAAGCTTCCCGCAAATGCTGTATTTCTGGCACAAAACTTGACATCTTCATTGTTAAAAAAAAATATTATCGCGTTGCGATATGGACTGCTTATTGTTGACAGATGACCAAGCTATAAAAAAATAAAAAAAGTTTAGACATTTATGTCGACTACATGCGACGTTAGCGCCATCTATGCGTGAAATCTAAAAACTATGTTGCGCACTTTGTGTATAAACCACCCTAGTTTCACTGTCTAAAGATCATTACTGCGAAGTAGTGTGAGTATTTTATACTTCAGGTTTCAGGAGATTTCAGGAAAGGGGGGAGCACACACGCCGCGGCCCCCGGGGACCCAAAGTTTGATTTGTCTGCGCCGGGCCTGGCGGGGATTGCAATGAATTTTGGATGCCTGTACTGGCGCGGCCACCCGCCAGACTAATGGAGACACACTATACCATTTTCAAAACTGAACCCTGCAATATTAAAAAAAAAAAAAAAAATGCAATTCAGGCTTTTGGTTATCTGGAAAACGTACGTTTCTATATATCAACGATTGAAATTTTAAAAATAATATTTTACACTTTTGATTATCTGCGTAAATAAATATATGTCTCATTATCATTAAAAATATATTTGCTTCAATAATAGTAAATGCTGCTTTGTAAAGAAAACAACTTTTAATACTCTTACATGACATTCATTTTTGAATATATAAACAATTATCTAATTCAGTGGTTCTCAAGCTCGCGGCTCCTTACATACATTTTTTTCTTTGTAGTCCTTCTGAGGGTATGCCTTTTATCCGGTCAACCGGATAATAAAGGATTCCAATAATTTATTGATAATATTCATTGTGCCATTCGGTTATCCGGCCTGTTTTCACGTTTTTTCTTTATTCGATATTTTATGTACTGCTTGTTTGCGGTTTTCTATGATTTGTGCCTCTCTTCTTCTATTATCCGTGTCCTAAAGATAATGCTAGCATAAACATGCTCGAATCTATCTCAAGTTATGCATATATGTCAAACATTAAAAAAATATTGCTCGTAATCTTGTAAGGGGGTAAATAGAAGCAACTAGGAAATAAACTAAAGTCACGTATTGACGTGATTGGCAAGTAACACTTAGTGATGGCATCTACAATAAGTTAAAATAAATAAATAAAATATGAAAATAAATCATATCAAATATGAATGGTTTAACAAGTATTGTTGCAATCGTAATACAAAGGAAACCGAGAGTAATCTCATAAAAGGGTGAATAGTAGCAACTAGAATATTATCTAGAGTCACGTATGGACGTTAGTGAGAGAAATAGGATAAGGATGTGTTAGCGACGCCAGGCTGGAGATAATCTTATTTTTTATTATCTCCGACTAGTACGATACTTGCTAATTAGTTGCCCGGAAAATGTACTTAAGCCTTTGTGTATGGATTATTAAGGGCGTTTTCTATAGATAAGGTCCTGATCGCAGGGAGAAATACTTGATTTAGATTCTCTTTACGGAGTATTCCAACGATTCAAGTTTTCTTATACGAATCGCAAAAGTTGGCTATCGTTTCTGGACAACGCATTTTTCAAATAAATATTAACATTTTATTTTTTAAATATAATATGTTTATACGTTTTATAGGTTGTTTGAAAGTACGTATATCAATGGAGAAACTGTGTCAGCTGAAATGCAATCTAAACTACTTGTCACATTAATAACAGCCGAGAACAAATTAATTAAGCTTTGAATAAGGACCATATTTCACAATAACGTTATTATCTAATCGACTCTGCTTTGTTATGAAACTCAACACAAAGGCATTTGCAATTGGCCACAATAACCCTAGCATTGATTCAACTGAACAGATTACCTTAATATAAAGTAAACATGCTTATGTAATGTAAAGTATTTTCATATAAGCTTTTAAAAATTTACTTTACGGATCTTCTCATATTTGGGCGTAGAGAACGAGATTGATTATAATAATTGTTATACTTATCAATAAATATGAATATCACTTTGATAGTAATCTTGCAGTTTGGCTGGCTTAGTTGTATTGGGAGGTCCTCGATTCGATCCCTACTGTGATAGGTGTAACCCGAATTGATTTTATTGAGTTCAAGCCTGTTTCAGTTTGGTTGTATGCTTAAAAACAAATTTCTTGTATACATGTTTATAATATAATATTATTTGGCTCACCGGGGTAGGGTTCTTGACAGCAGGGGTAGTACTTTTCGTGTCGCTCCGCTGGCACGCCGAGGATGTCCCACTCGACTGACGGATAGTATTCCCGAAGTTCTATACCCACTTCCACTTTGTTGTCCCCAGGTTTCTGGCTAATGTGCTTGAGATCGATCTGAAATAGAAGCGGTTCTTGTGTCATAACTTTGTGGAGAACTATCCACTCATGTAAATCATGAATATGATAACAATTATAAACAATTTAAGTCACGAATAAAATATAAATAAAAATATAATAGCCAATGATATTCGGTTATGATTGTTATTTAAATTGTATGAATTTTTAATAAAAACAGTTTTTAACGAATACATCAATAATGGGTAAGTATTTAAAGAGCATTTTTTGTCATTTTTTAAAAATATTTTGACATTTTTGTTGTTGAGTCGATGTGTTGTTTTGTAATCAACTAGATTTAAATGAATTTGATATATAATTTTACGAAATTCAATATTTTTGACAGAGAGTACTTGGTGGAATTCCATTTTAATATTTTTGAATATAATACTTGAGTGATTTTCCCGATCTGTTTGATAATGCCAACGTGAAAGGTTGGCGAAACCGGTCACCAATAATAATAAAAATGTGGAAAATCACTCAAGTATTTTATTCAAAAATATATAATTTTATAGTGAAAATTAGTTAGTGAATAATAAAACATATAATAAATATTGTAAAAATAAACTGATTTCATCTTAGGCTTATTTCATACAACCAAAAAGATAAAATAATAAGATACAATATAATACTTATAAAATTTAAGATGTTTTTTGAAAACAATTATTAACACAAATATTTTATAATTTACATCGTAAAATCAAATAAATTTATCCCTATAAAAATATAAGGGTATTATATCATCATTATTAAAAAAAGGAAGAGACATAGAAAAAAAATACTTAACAAATTTTTAATAGTGAGCACGAATACTAGTTTTAATCATTTAATTATATTGGAGTTTTTAAATGAACGGCTGACATTTTGAAGCATCAAGTGTTTTGTGATTAAATTCACCAAGTAGTTCAGAAAAGAAACAGAAAGGAAATGAGAAAAAAAAGAGAGGACACCAGATTAAAAACTTCCCCGGGACTTTGGAGATTCGATTCCCTCCCACTTGGGCACAGGAGCGGGCCTGCCTTACTGGGAGAAAACCTGCCAACAATCTTTTTTAATTATTTGCTGCAGCTTTACAGTGAGATTGACCTTGACCATATTTATAAAAAAAAGATGAAATATTTAACGTTAGAAATTATTTTAAATACATTTGAGTGAGTGGAAGAGTCTTTAATCCCGATAACAAAAAAAATGATTAACATATAAAGAGTACAGTTTTTCGACGTTTCAGCGAGGTCATAAGAATTATTTTCACGGAAAAATTTCAGGATTGGATGTGCCTAATTGATTTTTCCTTTATATTATATTCTTTAATTCCCATTACACTTGAAAATATGAAAGTATATGTTATTTAAAAAACCGCATTTGTTGATTCATTTCTTCATTGAAAATAGAAGATTTCCCCTTCTCTCCTAATAAGGCAGTTTCGCACGAAAATTAAACGAAAGTTCGATCCGTAGTCGATGGCTCGGGGGTGGAAAGTCCATTAAAAAACTGGTTTTTAGATTCGGGGAAGACATATGCAAAAGACTCATCTATATTTGGAAGCCTCCTCGCTGCCTGAAAAATACCGCGGATGTTTATTGGCAATCTAAAAAAATTACCAATATCCATAATTCTTTTAATAAATGTGTCATCCAGTCACAGATGACTTATTAATAATGCATTTCCTTGCATGCAGGTATATATAAATAGCTTTTTAATATTAAGCTTACAAATACGTCACATCGATTCCGTACTTGCAAATACTAGTTAAAATTTTTGATCATTAAATCGGTTAGTCGCATCATTCACTTTTATGAAAATAATTATTCTATTATTTTTTTAATAATATATTATGATTGCTTTTAAGGTTTCAATAATTGAATTAAGAAAATTACGTCATCAAAGTTTATGTATTAATGATAAATATAATATGATTATTATAATATCAAATAGAGTAACAAAACATAAGGTGCTGAATAGTATACGTAGGCAAACTGGGGTAATAGATTTTAGTTGGTAACGTTTCTAAACTAGATCCTATAGGGGATAACTGTCAAAAACTTGTACTTAAGTCTGACTTGAAACTGAGTCTGCAGAGTTTTGAGATGCAAATAGAAATGATTGACTGTCAAAAGTATTATAGTCACACTGAAAATAGGAGGTGTCCAAGATAATTTAATAATAGAATCCACCGTATTGGCTTCAAATTTACGTTGGTATTAATAGAATAACTTATTAATATTTGTACAGTTAAAAATAAATTAAACCAATCAGTTGCTTTAAATATTTATATCGAACGATTTTTTAAAATTATTTTAAGGTTAACATAAAACGAGTAAATTGAATGATATGTAATATAAATACATCGGTAGTATAAATGGGAATCTATATTGGTCGAAGCGATGTCCGTCTTAAAAGTTTAGTCAGTATAATATATTATAAAATGTGTTCATATATAAACGGAGGCCTGAGGTCGAGTTTTCAGTCAGCTATAAGTCATTTAACCCGGCGGAACACTTTGAAAGTCAACCTCTCCATTTTGCTGGAGACAAAGCTAAAAAGTGTACAAATTTTACTGTAACCGCCGCCACACCCCCTGAAAGGAGTCACGAGCTGAAAAAACACACAGGCGTCTGAAAAAACTATCAAGTGACGTAACCACTTTTCTGCAGACAAATCTGCTTTTTTCAAATAGTAGGGGCTTTACGATCCGCTGCTTTGTAAAAGCCGGTATCAGTTTACGTTAGCGAATTTATCAATGAAAATAAATTGGTTTTCTTTTTAACTAAAACATTTACTCAAGTACTATCTTGTGTCACTATATGTTATAATTAAAAAAAAATAAATTATAGATTGCAATAACTTATAACTGACACTATTAAATCTATAAACGTTTAGTTTGGCCATACGTAGAGTTTTTATCAATTCTAATTAAACGTTGATTATATTTGATTTTTTTTTTTATTAATTACAAAACCTGTTTTAAAACGTAAGTTAGTAAAATTCAATATTTTGTTAAAAAAATTTAATGTAAATATACACAAAATACCAATATTGTTTATATTAAAAATTTGGGGTATTATTTTTAAAAATTATACTACAGATATCTTCGTTTGGCCGTTGAACCCGTAATGTAAACAAGAGCCAGTGTTTCCACGTTGTTTTTAAAATATTATACTATATTTTTTAATGTTTTAAACCTAAATTCATAAATATTTACCGTAGCAAAAACTGTTCCGATATGTTATATAAAATTTCGTTGTACACGACGCCACCACTACCATACACGTGAACACGTCAAAAACACGTCTATTACAAACACAGAACTCCAAAAAATGATAAAAGTTTTAAGCTCGCAACTTGCGGTAACTTTTTTACTACGCACGCCGGCGCCATGGCTGAAACGACGCCGCTGCCGACATAGAAACCCCATGGATATACTCTGGTAGTAGCGTTTCGTACCACACTTTCAAAGCACGAAGCCCGATGGTTGAAACGGCCGAGTCTCTCTTCTCGTAAATCTTCGCGTGTGGAATGTTCTGGAGAGACTATTGTGAACCATCCGGGCAGGGAGGAATTCCCCGGGGTGGCGTTTGGCCGTGGGGACCAGAAGACTGGACCAGGGAAGGAGTTGTTCGTAATTAATTGCTTTGATACAAGATAATACATTGACTAACACAGCCCTTCGATGAATTCAATAATATAAATTAGCCTTTTTTATTTTTAAACTTAAATAACGTGGTTAGAACTGTTTTTGTTTTTGCTCAATGTTTATGTCTTATGAATACTGACTTTAATGAAACCAAAAATTAACTTTTTTACCAGTGAAAGCAGCTGAGTTCTGAAAACGCCTTCTGAAAGTATTTTATTTATTGTTTTTGAGTTGACTGCAAAAATATTGTTATGATGGATTAACACAAGTCAAATAAGAAAAGTTGGGTTATTTTTTTTACACAGTTTAAATAGATACCGCCTCCATGAAATGCCTATTTCATAAACAGAGCATCAAAATACCGAGTAACCGCTTCTAGATCTCCAAGTTTTGCAGAGGTCTTGTACCGAGGTTGAGTGGATAAAGGCCCTCCTCAGGTGGCTCGCACAGGACCGGGCGCTATTATACTGCTATAATTGAATGGCTCTGGAAACTTGTTAACTCGTCAAACTGATTTCAACACGTTCAAATTTTAATGGATACTGCGCTGGCGCCTTGCGCGGAATTTAAAACGGAGCTTTCAGAGCTTCTGATGAATCAGCGATGAAGAGGGATGTGCTTGCAGCTTTTGTTTATTCCAGGTTATACAAATCTAATAATTTTGCTGTAGTTTTTTAAATGTATTTTTCATACACAGCGAAAAAACAGCGCTAAATATAAAGCGGAGCTTTAGGAGATTTCTGAGCTTTTGATGAATTATTAATGAGAAGGGATGTGCTAACTGCTTCTGTTTACTTTTGAATGAGATAAATTTTAGTAACAGACACTTGTGTTGTAGTTTTTGTGTTTTTTATCAACAACAAAAAAAGTATCGTATGTAACTTTCGAAGCTTTTGATACAAAAGCAATGTGCCAATGATCTATATTTTATTAAAATTAAGCACACCTGATATTTTACGAACTAATATTTTGAATATTTTTTATCCACAGCAAAAAAAAAAACACAAAATAAAAAAACATATATTTTAGAGCTTCGTAGCAATTTAATTAAATATTGTAATTTTTTAAAAAATGATTCAATATATCTTTAGCAGTTTAAGAACTATAGCCTCACAAATGCATAAAATGTAACCAGAGAAAAAGTATTTCGACTGGTGCTGCTTTTCGTTAAAAATTCCGATCTATTATAATTAAAAAAAAAATGATTAAGTTGCTTAAGTTCTAAATTGCTAGGTTATATAATTAGAACTTATATTGAGTTGCTGTCCATAAATGAAAGTCCACAATGTTGTGAAAAAAAATTGAATAGAAGAGGCAAAGATCGGCTTATTGAAAATGTGATGGCCTGTTTGCGGAGCTTCATCGCCAGCAAAATGAATTATAAATTGCTTCAGAAAGTCAGGTATAAAATATTATACAAACTAAATAGATTTTTCAGGGCTTATTTCCCTGAATAACATTTCAGCGGGGTTTCAATAAAAACGCAAGCTGTTATATATTTTTCGCACCGCAAAGAAATCTTTTCTGAAAAAAATAATAATACAGCAACGTATTATATATACCAATATACCTTAATATTCGAGATACTAAAATTTAGTTAGTAAGTATTACTAATGATGTGTTTAAGACATGATTTTTAAAATTAAAAATTAAACATTTAAATTTATGCATTGTTATAATTAAATTGGCGTTGTATCCTCTTTAATAATGCTTGAACAAGTATAATCGAGTAAGCAAACCAACCATACTTTCATCTCAGAGCGCATTAAAACGTAAGAAAAACCTAATAAAGGGTATTACCTGACGCGGAAGGATCAAAAAGGGTGAAAAAACAACCTTCTTCCCCGATCGCAGAATTTAAAAGTGATGTAAAATTCCGAGTAAAATTTATCACGTTTCATTAGCATATTTTTTCCCTAATCCAATAGCTGGGACTCGAGAATAAATTCGATCGATCCTGGAGTAGCGACGCCGCGCGTGATGGAGCAAGAGAGGCCAGGATTATTGGGGGTGGTATTTCAGAAAATGGTTATTTTCAGCCGAAGAGTATGATCCGGTTCCGGTGCGGAATTATGATTCCCTTCCGAAATTCGCGAGACATTTATAGGTGAGAATAGTGATGGAAACAAAATGGCCGTAAGACGAGAATTACGTAATAAATTTTTGAGTAAATGTGACAGACCAACTACTACTCCATTCTGTTGCTAAGATACAAGCCATTACGCAAGATCTTTTAAATAACTGGAGTAAACCTGAGTATGAAACTTAACCATACATTGAACAGAATAGTTTATTTTATAGTAATTATGAAGAATCAATGATAATTAAGTTTCTCGGTGTTTAATTAAATATCTAGATTGCTGCGTTTATTGTTGAGCTAAGTAATAGAAAATCTTATTTAGACAGTTTTACAAAGACTCATTGACATCGAATACAAAAGTTTGCCCCGCTGTCTTCGTGAGTGCTTATAGCAGAGAAATCTCTCTCTTATCGGTAAATGAACTGAGAGACAAATAAAGTGGATCGACCTCCGTGTATGCAAAACACTCAACGCAAACAAACACGCAGCGAACTTTCAGGAACTAATGAAAAACTTCTGTCCCCCGGGGAGGCATGCGATCAAGCCTCCATCATAGTTGATCTTGACTCAATCTTACAGGGAAGTCTTCTATTAAGTGTTTATAGGAAGCTTTGTTCTTGGTTATAGGAATTATTATAGTATATCGTACATTTCTGAGAATTTCTGAAGAATTTTTTTGCTGAAATGTAACTCAGAAATGTACGATATACTATAATAATTTCTATTCTTTGCGCTATAAAGCGCAAAGAATCTGACCAATAAAGTCGAAGATTATTATTAAAAAAAGAATCTAGTAGCATTGATTACTGTGTATTTTTGAGATAAAAAAAATACAAAAATATTTATGTAAGTATACGCAAACGTATAAATCCTCCTAGAGTTTATTATTAAAACTTAATATGAGTGCATATTTGAGAGATGCATTCATATATTCAAAACCTCTCCGTTCTCCTCATTCTGTTGCTTGTGCATGACTGCCATTCTGTACCCTGAGCGTGAAAAAGATCGGTAATGAAGTAGTGGATCTGGAATGATTGTGAAGGGATGTGCTCTGGAAGTGCCTTGTCGAGGTTGCTGTTGCTCGTTAAACGCCAGAGTTTTGCAAGGAACAGATTATATAATAATGCTATTGGGCAGCAGCAATACGCAGTCTTTTATTTTCAATATAAAACTGCGGTGTAGAAGGAGCAGAGGACCGACTACTCAGGCTCAGCATGAGTACATGCTCAGTGATAATTTGAAAATGCTCGTTAGTATATTTTTTAATCTCTGAGCCGTATTTGAAAGAACCCATTCGTATGTAAAACGATAAAAAAAAACAAATCTGTTTAGCGTGTGTTTCCTTCGCACCTTTGATGTCGGCGATAATTTGCGAATGCGCGCTCTCGGCTCCTTCCTCTTAACGTTTATTTTGGAAACTCAAAGATAAGCTCGAGTCGCGCTTGCGAGATTTTTTCGTGATTTCAGGGTGGGACGTCCCACGAGGCCGGCCGGGGCCCGTCCCGGGAGGAGCCGGCGACAACATAAATCACGGGATATTTTCCGGTTCATTACGCTATTTGCCCGCTGTCCTATCTCGGAGTCCCCGGCGGGGCTGGCGCGATTCATCAGCGCCTTCGCCGGCTCCGCAGCCGCTCGGGCGGAGGGAATATTATTTTTTAACGTGGCAACGCTCCAGACTAACGGGGCAGTTTGTCTCTGCAAGTTGTCCGCGTTCATCGAACATTGTATTGGAAATGGCGCCCCGGGTGATAAGCCATTAAAGTGAAAATTTCTGTTCCGGCTCTTCCTCGTTCCACTTCCACTCTGGTAGCACCGAGCTCGCGTGGATCCTCGCTGGGTCGTAAAACCAGTTTCGCCAATAGGTTAGTTGTGATAGAAGATGATGTCAGGCTCGCCAGGAATGGTTGAGGTGGCACCAACTTCTTCTTATCAGAATCTTCTATTATCGTAATCAGAAGGCGGCGAAAGAATTTGCAATGTTCTTTATTAGGAACTACAATTAAGAGTCGACTACGTCAAAAGGTACCAGAGGAGTGCTAAAGAGGTGACTGAGGGTCGACTTATATAGAGTTTTTGTGCGTGCCTCCGCAACATCCATTGAAATGTTCAGCGTCGTGGCTGCCTGTATTTCGTGGCTGCTGATACGCGAATTCCTTTTCCGATGAGTATACAATATTGCGTTATTTGTTCTCGTTATACGTGGAACAATATTGCATTGTTTGCACTCGTTACTCATCGGAGATTGAACTTTAATGGATACGAATGTGGGGTGATTGACATCGCCACACGCTATCATGCTCACAGTTCGTAAAAGAAAGATGATCTCCTGTTTAAATTACACTGTTACACTTGTTCAGTAAAATTAGCACTTGTAGCTGATTTACGCATTGTCTTGGTGGCTAAGCAAGACGAGTTGATTAAAAGAATAGAGAGTCGAGTACAAGATAATAGCACAAGAGAAGAGAGCGAACTAAAGGCAGAGCTCCGCTTTTTATACTTGCTCAGTTTTTAACAGTAGTCGGAGATATCACCACTTGACAACTCAAAACTATTAACTAAAACCAAAGATGGCGGTACCCGTCTTAAAATCGTACAATTTCAAATACTCATAATTTCGAATCGTCCTGACCTGGTCTCCGTCGTACGTCCAAGATCCGAACTTGAGGAAACAGGTCTGCTGGTCGAAGGGGAAGTACCGCACGTCGATCTCGCACGAGGACTTGAAGATGGCCGGTGGAGTCCAGAGAACTTTGCCCGAGTGGTGGAGGACAGCCTTCGTCATGGTGGTCACCACGTACTCTCCGTCAGCACTGCAAAAATAAGTGACTCAATTGAAAGATATTAAATATTTAACTGTAATCTATCCGCATACAAAATAAAAAAAAAATATTTTTTTGCCACACAGGTGGGATTTAAGTTCACAGGTTTGAATAAATAAAATATCGGAAATTTTTATGGTCTTTATAAATATGATAAAACCAGTCATAGAACTAAATATTCACCCATATTTATAAAGCCAGGTTTACGAGTGAGAAAGTTCAAACTATATTTATCACAAAGGTAAATCTTAAACACTTCAGACGCCATACACAGAGCCACTATTAAATTAAACCCGGAAACACGTCTTATCTGCGATGAGCGTAACGCAATTTAAAATCTCCCAGAAATAATGTCAAATTTTGATTAAAGAGCGCAAGCTCTCGGGGCCGGGCGCGCGTTTCGGCGCAAATTTAGATGCCATCTTCGCGGAGCCGCGCCGCTAATCTCCCCCCGCCGGCGCAGCTGTAATCTGATTTCCGGCGACACTCTCGGCAAATTGTTTCCGGCGGGGAATGCGTGCGCAGGAATTTTCAGTCTTTCAGACTTAATGCACTCCGCCCAGCGCGTAAACACCGCCCCCTTCCCACATTATGCACTGTCTGCTTCCGCATGTTTGGACACGGAACAATTCATTCGAAATACCGGCGATGGAGACCTATTATATCATTTTAGCAATTTTTTTTATGATCAAACCGCATTTTTAACTTTAGGTATAATCACACAACATGAGAACATGATGAATACAAAATTGTATTTTTGATACTTGTGTCATTACAATTTAGTATTAAATGTCTTGGTTGGATTTAAAAAAGAAAATTAGGTTACTATCTGCTGGTTTCATCTGGTATTTTAGATTTTTCAAGAGTAGCCTGGAAGCTTAGCAAATATGAACAAGCTAATTACGATAATTTATGTTTGTAAGTGCTTTTGGCTTTCAAGAGTAAGACGAGAAGCTCTGAAATCTACTAGCCATTTGTCTATTCATATAAAATACTATCTTAGGTATTTATTGTACTTCTCGAATTAGGAAAACGAAATGAATATCAAAAATATTTAACTTTTTGAATCCAAATTAGTTAAATTAATCTAATTTAAGTTCAGTTAAAGTTTAAGTTTTAAGCTTGTTTTCATTCAACGTATGGGTGTTGGTAAATTGAATTTTAAGATATTTTTACTTAGAAGAAAATGTGCTCTCGAGTAGAAAACTAACAGTTTGAATGACCCATCATAAGATTAAACCTCCTCGTTTTGCCACATATCCAGCAGTGGATGCATTTCTTAATGATTCCAATTTCCCCGAGCCATTCGGATTCGAACTCAAGCTCTGAGGCTAATTAAAGAAGTGGGGAGCTTGGCGAGCAGTAGAGGGAAATCTTATCCCCAAATAGAAAAAAAATAGAATAGGCAATTACTTTGCCTTTAGTTGCCTCCACATATAAAAAATACCACTAAATCAGGTGCAGACTTGAAGAAAAGTGACCAAAAACCTCAATTTTAATTTCACTTATATTTAATATTAATTGATAACAAGTAACTTTGGAAGTGGTAGTGTCCGTTCTCAAACAACTCTAATACATTAAACTATATTTATTCCCAATCATGATATACTTTTTTACTGTAACATTTTAGGTAACTGATTAACACACAAAACGATGAAAAAAGGCTATACTTTTTGAAATTGCAAAGACGTCATCGTCTTGTCTTGGTCAATCAAAATAAAGGTGGATTTGTAAAAAAGTATTTTATTGAATTTATCGGTAGTCGATGTTTCTGTGTCTCAGTAATATTAAATATGCGTTGTAATATTTTTATGTATCTATTTTCATTAAGTTCAAAATCCGCACAGGCCATTAAATATTTACATTTTAATAAAAAATAAAAATTAGGGTATATCGAGACACAGACGCCAACAAGTCGCGGCTCACGCGTACCTCGTTTAGAAATTGATTTCGCACAGTAAGACTGCCCTTCGTTCATCGCAATGCAGAGTAACAACACAGGTGATTTATATTTCGATACAAAGACTTCAATAAGCGTACTTCGTTTAGCGATCGAGGAAAGACTGCGCTTTGTACAGTAATCGTCACAGTGCAGAGTAACAACACGGCTGATTTATATTTCCGCCGCGGCACAGTGGAACAACTCGCCGCCGGAGTTGTAAATTTCGACTTCATACGCTTTATGAGCTGGCGGGCAGGATTTACGACTGGCCACAGATATTTACCGAGCTCATATTTCCAGATTTCGCTGATAAACCGAAATCATTTCGATTGAATTTCCGCCAGAAACGACGCCTGCTTCTGCTACTCGCTAACAGATGGCGTTGAATGCAGCCGAGCAGCTGACGTTTTTCATGTTTTTATTTTATAAATTTGCTTTTTTTCAGCGAAACGTATCTCTCTGATTGTTTTGGATTTTTTCGTACGCAAAATACAGAAAATATTACAGCTCAGTAAAAAAATATTGCGAATTTAACGTTTTGGTCAACTAGTTCCTGAAAATTGACGTTGCGTGGAACTGTGTGCTGAAAAAAATTATTGATGATTTTTCATAGTTAAATTATGTTGTTGAAAAGTGCGGATTTATAGTAACAATCAATAATATTAATTTGTAATATTTATATTTTTAATGTTAATCGTTTGTCAGCGTATGCGGAGCGTAGAGTGTGTATCTCTACATCATAGGTTCTCAACGGGGGCGGTACCGCCCCCCTGTGGGCGCTGGAGCTCTCCAAGGGGGCGGTGGCGAGTCCAAGAGAAAATGGGGGGCGTTCTGAGGTTTACGGGGGGCGTTCTGAGGTTTACGGGGGGCGAAAAATCGTATTATTATGGTCTAAATTTCAACTGTTAAAATCTCAACCTAGTTTTATAATTAACAGTATAGGGATCTAGAATGTTTTTCAATCATATTTATTAGCTTTAATTAAAGCCTGCACAGATATCGCTTTAGATGCCGCAAATAAACAAATACAGTGTGTCCAAAAAGAGTATCGGGTATTTGTTAGTTCAGCAAAACAAAAACTACTAGTAATCAAGTATTTATTTTATTGTTGATTATAAGTATATTAATAGTAAATTTATAAGAAATAAAAATATATTTTATTAGGAAGAAGGAATGTATCAAACTTTAAGCATTTAAATTTTTTCGATTAGTGCAGTGGATTTTTCGCAAAACGGACTAGAAAATGATCAAAAAAACTCGATTATGTGGACTAGGCCCTTCCGCAAATTGATGTTGCGTTTGCGTATCATCTTCATCCAACAACGCTTACAGATTGGCGTCCTCAGAAATAGATATAATTTAACAAATTGTATGCAGGCGCGGAACTGTGCGTGGGGGGGGCGTTTTTCGTGACATTTCGCGCGAACATATTTATATGCGACCCGCGCTCTAGTACTAGTCGACCAAAGACGACTTAATATGCGACCCGCAAACAATGTGTTAATAAATAATATACAGAAATAAAATTGGTATAATTATAACTATTATGTCAAAGGGGGCGTTTTGAATTTTTTTTCTTGTCAAGGGGGCGGTGGTCAATAAAAGGTTGAGAACCTCTGCTCTACATCAAATAAGTGGCGGTGATACCAAAATGTAAGCTCTTTAGAATAGAAGTAGCAATAGTCAAAAAGTTCAGAATTCTGGAGGTCTGTTGTTACTGATCAATTTAATGGAATTTTCATTATATTTCTGTTTTTGTACTTTTTGACATAATGTAAAATAAGATGATATAATAATCAAGATTGAAAATCTGTTCTCACTTATTACGCATAGGCGTAATAATTTCGAATCCCATAAAACGTTTACCTATTGTATACTTGAAGGCCAAAAATCTTTACGGAGTGCTGAAAACGGAATACAAAATGTAAAGTCGGAAATCGCGCCGGCAGTGAAAAAGTAAAAGTACATTTAATTACGTATCAATTAAAAAACGCTGTAATTTGTTTCAGTTTCAGCGATTTAAGTCTCCAACGAAGGCAATAATGCTTATCAGTGTTTAATCAAGAGGTGAAAAGAACGATTCGTTAATTATAAACAAAGAATAAAAAAGATATATATTTGCAATCGTGATACCGCTTTGAATTTTTTAGTAGATTCGCATTATTCATCCATATAATTTTATTGGGTATAAAATCCTGATGGTTATCGATTCGAACATTACAACGATGGGAAAAATCTTCAAAAGAGTTTTGGAAAAGTGGGGTTTGGACCAATCCAACTACAATAATCACGACTAGGTGCTCAAACAACTCTAAAGTGGTAAGAGGACCTGGCAGCGATAGTTGTGAAAGTATGGGTTTGAATCGATTGCATAAAATATTGAATTTTAATGCAGTCTTAATATAAAATAATTTAAGAGATGTGGCTAATTATACTACTCTGTTAAGATGCTGCGTCGTTAGAGTAAATATTCAAGATCGATTCATTGCATTTCCAACAAGTTATTAAACGTATATTTTACTCTAGCAAAAAGCGTTTAAAAGTATTGTTGTTTTTAGTCTCGAAGGTAGGCAATCAGTATTTTATCGAGAGGTGAAAAGAACGGCCCGGAAGTTAGCCAATTATCTCCTCTTACACAAAGGAAGAACTCCATTTCATTTAATTTCACATTGCAGCAGCCGCCGAGCTCCCTCCGGGGCGAGTTGGATGTGTTTTTAATGCGTTTAATATGAACAAAGTTAAAATAAACTCATTAAACGTAGTAGTGTGTGCTGCGGGCGCGAACAAAGCAACCGACCCTATTGCTGGAACTACATTCAATTACGACCGCGGAAAGTTTAGCCGCTGGTGCGCGCCCGGGCCCGTCGTGTTGGTGCTGCTCGGACTTTCATTACAACGTCTCTCGTCTCAGATATTCTATACAATGCCATTGCTGATCACACTATCCGTATGAATTTATTAAAATATACAACAGTTTGGATCATATTACTGATAAATAATACTTGTTGTGTTAACAGATTTTTTACACATAAATAGGGTGTCCAAAGAGAGTATTGGGTATTTGTTACTTCAGTAAAACAAAAACTACTAGTAATCAAGTATTTTTTTTTTATTGTTGATTATAAGAATACAAAATGGAAAATTATTTCAACAAGATGATTTAATCCAAATAGTGACCGTTACGCGCTGCTGGCACTTTACGAAGATTGCTGACACATGATAACACGCTGACACATAGCTCTCGATATTGCTGCCATTTCTAACCTGATGTTTTGTTTTAATTTGTCGAATTATTCTCATAAACCCTACTTTTAAGGTATCCCCATACGAAATAGTCAAGAGAGCTAAGGTCGGGGCTCTTGGGAGGCCAGTTGATGTTACCTCTACGTGAAATGACCTTATTAGGGAATAATTCGTTAACAGCTTCAATACATTTTACTATACATTTTAGATACATATATGTTTGTGCCTGTGTGTGTATTGGAGATAAGTTAAAAGATAATTAGATTTATGGGGAGGTATATATAATATTAGGAGGTAATACATTTGGAATCGGGAAAGTCCGGATTGGTCTCCGGGTTGAGTAGGGACGACCCGGAGACAGCGTTTGTGGCATGCGGACTCCGTGTCGACCAGCGCTTGTCAGCGATAGTGCTTGCAAAGAGTTATTTTATATACTTTTGATAATAGCGAACATTGACACCATTTTATTTTTTGGACAATTTTTTAGAAATACAAACATCGACAAAAATTAAGACAAAAATATTAGTTGATTATTTGTGTTCTTCACCGAAAACATATTTTAATTTCAGGGTGTCCAAAAAGAGTATCGGGTGAATGTGAATAGTGACCGTTATTGCTTTATGCTGCGAAAATTTTTGGACCCAGAGTTGCAGGAGTTTTAAGGTTTCAACTCAAGAACGTGGTTCCACACTTGCCACACATCCAATCAATCAATTGAAGCTGTTAACGAATTATTCTCTAATAAGGTCATTTCACGTAGAGGTAACATCATCTGGCCTCCCAGAAGCCCCGGCCTTAACCCTCTTGACTATTTCATATGGAGATACATTAAAAGTAGGGTTAACGAGAATAATTCGACGAATTGAAACAAAACATCAGGTCAGAAATGGCAGCAATAACGAGGACTATGTGTCAGCGTGTTATCAGCAATTTTTGTTCCAGATTAGAAGAGTGTCAGCAGCGTAACGGTCACTATTTGGATAACATTATCTTTTTGAAATAATTTTCCATTTTGTATTCTTATAATCAACAATAAAAAAAATACTTGATTACTAGTAGTTTTTGTTTTACTGAACTAACAAATACTCGATACTCTCTTTGGTCAACCTATATATATATATTTTTTAACGTTTGAAAGAAATCAAACGTATTCCGTGGTATATGGTTAAATACGGTTTCCTCTTTGAGACTCAATCAAATTTTTGAAATACAATGTTGCTATCTGCCACGGAGGTTGTGCGTGACCTGTCAAAACGGAAGTCGATTTTCAGGGATATGAAAGAGATTCCCATTACTGCGAATGCGAGCTTTGAATGCGTTACAGCAGACAGGTGAAAGAAACGACTATGCTTGCATCTGAAGGGAAAAGAATTCGATTTCCAGGTGAATTCTAATAGTCTGGATGTATACTCGACCTGCCGCGGTCGATATGCGTAAACCAAATGTTGTTTGCGAATAAAGTTTTCATCATTTTTTAAAAAATACTTGTGCATTATACATCATACACTTTTTACAAAAAATATAAAAATGATTGCTGTGTTATTAACCTAAATGATATGATTATTTTCCTAGAAGTTGGTACCGATTCTGAAAAACAAGTTATTGCTTGTATTCATGTAACGAACCATTGCAGAATAAATACCTCCACAGGTAATAACAAAGTAAATATTCAAAGGAAATATTAATTGTTTTGTGTTTGTCTCAAGCTTCAAAGAAAAGTCAGTTAATTAATCATAACGATTTTCCTGTTCAATCTTTCGAAATGTCTAAAAAATAAAAAGGCAGGAATAAAGGCTATACCGTAAGCTGAAAAGTATTATATTCAGCCAATGTAAGCCTAAAACATCATAATGTACTTAAATATTGATAAATGAGGTTCAAAATGAACAAAAATCAAAGAATAAAATTGAAGGCACCGCTTCTCGTTAACCGAAAATAAAAAGCCTTGGCCTTATCTTAAAGGTAGATTAAACTTTCACATATTTTTTTTGAATACAAATGCAAGTTAAACAATGATATTTAATCGATTTAACAATTTTTCCCTTCATACATAACATGGAATTCAGGTATTTATGTTGAGCTGCCTGGAGTTTATAGTCTTCCTATATGTCGGAACCCATGCTGGGATCATCTTCAGGGATTTTTCATAAAGTTAGTTTTCAGACCGTTTCAAATATTATATCTCAAAAAATATTAATATTAAATTAACTCTAAATGAAAAAGGTTTAAATTGATATTTACAGGTATTATATTATAGGCATTATACAGACATTTATAGGTATGATAATCAATAGACATTTATCTGAATTGCATGGAATATAATTGGGAAAAGTGTCTAAATTATGCATTTTTTATTATCAATTCATAAAATAGCACGACAATGTAAAAATAAATACACACAAAGAAGAATACATTTAAAAAGCATTTCACGTACACAATTGAAAATTTTGAGCGATGATACATTTTTTTAAAATTATTTTATTTATCATAAAATATTATAAACAAACATAATCCTCTTTTTAATTTATTTTTCGTTTGAAGTGTTTGTTCATGTGATGACAGAAATTGTGCGATTTAAATAAATAAGTAAAGTATAAACTTCTTCAAGGTTGTTTTACTTTTAAGCCTTTTTGACTAAGAGCAGTAGAATAACAAAAGTTTCAGTGTACATTTGAATTCAACATTTCGGAACTTCCGGAAAGCCTTATACATAAATTTGATAAAGCAATCTCGCCGAGAAGCTGCTGTCAGGCTGTGTCCACCGTTTCAAAATTCGAATCCAATTTAATTTTTATTCTTATTTCCGGCGGCGGGGTCGGTCGCGTCCTTTCAGCGGCGAGGCTTCTTCCTGGGGGCCGCGCTGAAAAATTAATCTCCATTCCTTCCTCTATTGTGGGCCGAACATTTGTTTACTCGATTAGGATTTTAGGTTAATTAAAATTTCCGTAACTGTTTCGCGTTGCGATCCTCGCTTTTTACCTGGCAGGTAAAATCATCAGCTCAGTGACACGAATTTAAGAGTAAATCAAGCGAAATCGATTTTAAGCATAAAACTCATAAGGTCATTTATTTAAATAGTGAAATAATATAAATTTAGGTCACTGGTTTCCAAAGTGGTCAATATCGACCTTCAGGAATCGATTCTGCCCTGCAAGGGGTCGATGACAGCGAAAAATTAAATTGGGGGTCCATAAACTGCATAGTGGATCCCATTTAAGCAGGTCATCATCAAAATTTTGGCATTCCGTAAATGTCATATTGCACCTAATTCAGATTGTACCTATGTACTTACACAATAACGCTGTTTATCCTGCATTATGGACTATCGCAAGAAGATTTTTGACAGCTTTTACATCTTCATACCACACGGAAAAGGATTTCTGTGCGGTTGTCAATCTTCTTACAAAAAAAGGAAATATATTGGAAATCACTGGGCGAGGAGATTTAAGGTTAAATCTGACTCATATCAAGCCAAATATTGAACATTTTCTATCAAAGCATCAGATCCATCCCTCCAATTTTTTTTTAGTGAATGTTACAATATTTGCATTTTGTGTGTTTTTAATTTATAAAGGTATATTTAACTTTACATGTATTTTAACTTTTTTATTTTTAATTCCACTGTACAGTAAAACCCTATGAAAGTGAGCTGTTTTACATATATCAGATATCAAAACTTGTTTGAAGTTGATGAATTTGAAAAAAATCAATATTAGCAAGGCAGGGGTCTACGGGACAAAAAAAATTGGGAACCTATGATTTATGTCATAGATAATTTTAACTGGAGCTTTAAAAGCTGTATGAAAATTAGTGGTAAAAATAACAACGTATATTTTTTCATTGTTACATCCAAATCAGTGAGAATCAATTAGTGTAAAAATAGATAAAATAGTGATAAAGGATAACACTGATTCAGAATTGCGGGCGTCACAGGCCGGCGGGTTTTTTTCGTTTTAAACGGACTTTAAATATCTGCCTATGAGCTATGCTGGAGTTTGAATTTCATTTATCACGGTTTGCAGCGGATTATGGACAAAACACTTTTGTTAATTGCAGAAAAGTTGCAGCCGCTAATGGCGCCGGGAACACCACTCGTCAAGCCATTCTATGTTTTTTGCTATTTTTTTTTCTACAGCGTTTGCTTGTTTGAAACATTGCAGGGAAGTATTGACTAATGCTTGAATCGAATTAAAAAATGCAGCATGATGATATAACATTTCAAACGAATAATTGATTCACTTAATTTAGACTAATTGATCAAGCATAATTGAATGATTGATTCATAACTGTAATTGATTGAAAAAATAAAATAGTCATAATAGTGATTTTTATGGTTCCTTTGATAGTTCAAATAAAAATATTTATTCTAGAAAAGTATATAATAAATACAACATATTCAATTTTAGTCTAATTTAAGATATTCAGTTTAATTTGATTGGTGACCGGTTTCGCGTAAAAGTATTTTATTTAAAATATTATTAAATATAAAAATAAATTACATATTTGAGTGTTTATATAAACGTTAATACTGTTTATTTTACGATCTCTTTATTCAAAATACTCAATATTTTTGAATTTTAGAAATAATATATAGTCTCACTTTCATCACAGGAAAGGCTCAATTTCTTCATAGACATACATTTAATTGTACCTTCCAGTTCTCTCCATTCTGTAGCTTGTGCATGGCTGCCATTCTGTACCCTGAGCGTTTGTAAAGAATCGGTAATGGAGCAGTGGACTTGGAATGATTTTGGAGTGACGAAGGCTCCTGATATTGTTTCTTGCTGCAGAAGGAGTATCTGATCTGAACGCCAGAGCTTTGTAAGGATATAATTTTATAATAATGGTTTTAAAGAGCGTGTAGAAGGACCCGAAGACCCACTATACTATTTTTACCTTAAAAAACCATGAACCCTGCCTTGCTAATATTGAAATTTTACAAATTCATCAACTTCAACATATTTTTGACATCTTATATAGAACAACTCACATTTATAGGGTTTACTGTACAGTAAATTTTATTCATGTAAAGTTAATTACACCTTTATTAATTAAAAACACACAAATTGCAAACATTAAGAAAATCTATGTTTTTGACAGAGAGTACTTAGTGGAATTCCATTTTAATATCTTAAATAGAATAAAATATTTGAAATACCAACGTGAAAGGTTGACATTATGACGAATTCGATTCGTCACAAAGTACACAGGTACAATCTGTGTTCGGTGCATTATTACATTTACGGAATGCCTAAATATTGGTGATGACTTGCTTAAATGGGTTCCTTTCTCGTAGACCCCCATTCACAGTTCATGGACTCCCAATTTTATTTCTCGCTGTCATCGGATATTATATTATATTAAATAGAATAAAATACTCGAGATGCCAACGTGAAAGATTGACACGTCACAAAGTACATAGGTACAATCTGTGTTCGGTGCATTATTACATTTACGGAATGCCTAAATATTGGTGATGACCTGCTTAAATGGGTTCCACTCTCGTAGACCCCCATTCACAGTTCATGGACCCCCAATTTAATATTTCGCTGTCATCGGAATCGACCCATTGGGGTCGATATTGATCTATTATATTAAATATAATAAAATACTTGAAATGCCAACGTGAAAGATTGACACGTCACAAATTACATAGGTACAATCTGTGTTTGTTGCATTATTACATTTACGGAATGTCTAAATATTGGTGATGACCTGCTTAAATGGGTTCGTATCGTTCGTCCCATCGATATTGACCACTCTGGGAACCAGTGATTTAATTGAACTCGCTTTTGTTCTGATCTAATTATCAATTACTCAAGTTACGTTATTTTATTTTAAATTTAAATACGCGTTAAAAGTTTACGTTAACACTGATTGAACCGAGGAAGGCGCCCGCGCGCCCCGAGCCTCGTCGTTCGTCCTTTTGCCCGGCGAGCGACCCCGTCTCGATTCAAAGCGACCCCCTCGCCGGCCCACCCCGTGTTTCTTTTATTTTTGGCTCCCGATCGGGCTTCTCTTTTATTCGCTGAAATAGATACGAAAGTAATTGGCGACGGTCGGGCCGATAAGCCTTTGCAGTCGCCGCCGGCCCCGAGCCGCAGAACCGGTCCCGTAATTAATTTACGCCATAAATGATATTCGACCGGGCGGGCTGGCGCGCGGAATTTTAAAAACGAATTGTAATTTGCAAATTTGAAATGGCGTGCTCAAATAAAAAAAGTTTATTGTGTTTAATTTTTTTGAAAACTTTGATATTAGATTCGGTTTTTTGCGCCGAATAGGAACTTTTGTAACTTTGTTTAAACTGATTATTTTTGACAGTTTTTTTTTTTACTCTGAAACTTCTGTTTGAATTATTTAGTAGGTTATTAGCATATTTTATGGATGTAAGTAAATACATAATTTATTAAAAATATAAGTCAATTCCATCAATGCAATATATTATATATTCCATTGGTTTTTAATTAGAGGAGGTTGGCGACCATTACACTGAGCCAGTGTTCATGGTTTTCTATGGGGAAAATAGTGTAGTGGGTCCTCGGGTCTTTCTACACCGCAGTTTTATATTGAAAAGGAAAATCTGCGTATTGCTGCTGCCCAAAAATAGCATTATTATATAATCCTTTCCTTACAAAGCTCTGGCGTTTAGATCAGATAGCAAGTTACATAAACAATAGAAGAAGCCCCCCCACTTCGACAAAGTACTTTCAGAGCATCCTTTAACAATAATTCCAAGTCCACTACTCCATTACCGATCCTTTACACGCTCAGGGTACAGAATGATAGTCATGCACAAGCTACAGAATGGGGAAAATAGAATATATCTGTATAACGGATTTTTTTTTCTAGTAAATTACTCTAACTTGTTATTGAATTGTAGATAACTTATATGAAAAATATCGTTGTGTAATATGGCGTATTTAACAGCTATTTAATTATTGTTTTATTTAAATACACATTAAAATCTTTATTCCTACTATAAATTTATGGTGCAAAAAAAAATTATTAAGTACTAATGGATACAAAAGTTTTTCTATTTATCAAAATATGTTTGAAGTCTTGTTCAAATCTGAAAATATGGTGATGAATTTTCATTAAAGCAAACAAAAGGTTTAAACTATGAAATAATTTAAGAAATGGCTTTTTATTACTTATTTATTCAATAATATGATTTTCAAATGAAACGACGCTAAAAATGCTCAATTTTTATTCGAGACAGGTGAGATTTTAATCCAAGGCTTGGTGTTAATCGAACTACCGTTGTATTGTAATTAAAAGATACTTGTATATTGTTTAAAGAATTGATATTTCGAGTATGCCACACAAATATATTATTATTGGTATATATTTTAATAAATTCGCATTTTCATGACACATGCGGAATCTTATCATCATATCCTCAGCCATCGTAATATTATCGTTGTTAAGTTGTTAGTTCAAATCCCGCTTACCTGAAAATATGAACCACTGCAAGTAAAAAAAAGTGAGCTTAGAAAATATTTCGGAATTTTTATGGATACATTTTTAATATACATAAGAGTTTTTATTTTTAAATACCGTATAGAAGTGGATGTTAATAAATATTCAATAGAGCGTTAGAATCTCGTATGGCAACTAAGAGCAAGTTTTTAAAATACAGAGCGTGCTCTGCATTCAGTGCAGAGAGTAGCACCAAACGTGGATTTAGAGCCATTTGCACGAGTGCATTTTATTAATCGATAGAAGTGCACGTGCACATGCATGTGCAAGTATACTGCAGTTAAATATACTGGTCTCAACTCTCATGACTTGAGAATATTTTATTAAAGATTTTAAAAAAAAATCTTATCGACTAGAAACACTAATTTTTTATCACATTGACAGTCAGGGGTGTTTTGCTATTCAAGCGCATAGTTTTAATAGCTTAAAATAGTAAAGTAGCAGCTACTCTGTATAAAACAGCAGCATCTGATTGTTTGGTTTTATTATATTAACTTTCATTTCATTTCAAAGCGATCGCTTTAAAATAATGTCCCCTACAATCTTAACAACAAATATTAATCGCCTAGTTACATGATGGTCCGTTAATGTATATATTTATATTAATTAATTGATTTAATTGTGTTTAAGTATTTGCACAGTAGAAATTAGTAAAAAAAATGTAATAATTGATAGTAAATAATTAATAATTTATAACAGAGAGAGTTTGATCATTGACAGTGTTTACTGTCCTCGATTATTTTTGTGAGAGCATTGCGAGTTTTTCGTGATGCAATCAATATATAGTATAGCCATTTATTTCTGTTGTGCTTACTTTTATTTTGAATTTAATTATTTATTCAACGGAGGCCGACAAGTTTAAGCGGGTTCACTCTGAATGCATTCAAAAGTGGCTGCACGAGGAAGACACTTCGAATGTTTCGAGAAGTATTGAATTTTAAATTGCACCTCCGACCGTTGCATCTGGACGGAAGGACATGCAATGGGCTGCGTGTTTCGGTGCCTTAACGGAGAAGGCGTGTACAGGATCTTAAGGGATGTTTATTGCAGAAAAACAAAATATGTGTTTATAGGTTTTTTTTAGTAATTGTTGGTTTAATTATTCTATGCTTATTTGAAGTTTTTTGCGTTTTGGTCTTGGCACTAGAGCAGCTTCAGGGATTTTTCCCTGAAGATAGTCTCAAAACTACCATTATATGAAATACTAATGGATAATGATTAAGTACATTTTTCAAATATGAAAAAATGATTGAAGAAACTCTCAGAAAAACATCATCGTGATTTGTGTGGGATTCGAACCCACACCCCAAGCTTTCAAGCTTGGGGATGTGGGTTCATCATTATCAATCAATAAAACCTGTATAGGCAAAATCATACTTCCTTTGAGACGGTCTTCACAAAAATCATTAATATATAAATACTAATAAAATAAAAGTGAGGGTTAATTCAAATTTAAAGAAAATCCACAAACAGGCTTTATCACCTCATTCTACATATTATTTGCTATTAAAATATACTGTTAATGCAATTAGTGTTATTTTTATTGAACACAATAATAATGTGAACAAGTAAAAGGCTATGCGGCAATGATGCCTTCATTCAGTAAAAGTCTCAGAATTATTTGAATTGCCATGGCTATAAAAGATGTGTAATATAACAAATTAAACTAGAACATCTTGGTGTATTACTATTGTTAAACTTAGTTTAAGAGTAATGCTAGAGCAGCATAGCGGATATTGCGGACACTTGTTCTCGGATAAGCCCTTAAGTCGTGAATATTCGGGGTGTACGTCAGGCTGCATTAGGTACACAATGGACTACTTCCAGGAGTTGGACCGGGGGAGACATTAATTATCCAAGATACTTATTACCCCGGAAGTGCAAAGTTAGCCTGCAAGTTCAGACCAGCAATGGTACATTATGCACCTTCGTAGAGCGCCCATTAAGGAGAAAGTCCCCGAATTGCCCGAGTTACTTACCCCTGCAAACTTATTTTTATCGCAGTAAAGCCATGTCGAGTAGTGATTATTCGACTGATGTTTGTTTTGTTAGTTGCAGAAAAAATTGTTTTCCTGGACATGGATTCTAATTTGTTACCAAAACATAAGACTAAATATTTACTTGCTGTTTCGTGAATAAATTGATCACTCAAAAGTACAGTGTGTACGTTATAAACTTGTATTTATCAATTTACGAAAATACTGGTTTATTAAATAATTAGTAATGATTCTTGGTAAATCGTTTACTAAACCGAATGTTATTTGTATGATGATAACAAAAAATTCCTGAAAAACGATACTTTGATATTATTGTCACTATTTATGTTTTGGAAAAAAGTACACTTAAAATTTAAGACCCAAAACCCATTTTCTCATGATGTATAATAAAAAAATAAAACAGTTTCAACAAAACGTATAATAGGTAATTTAATTCTCCTTCCCATTGTACATGAACTTATTTCTGAAGTGAACAAAATAACAGTTCTGAGCAGTTTCTAGTTTTATTAGACAAAGTTTTATTTTAATGGTTATTGCGAAAACTATGTATTTGAATTGCACGCAGTAGTGATGGGTAAAGTCGATTGGTTATGTAATTATATTAAAGCTAATGGTACCTATTTCATATTTTGGAAGTATAGTCGACCGATTTATTTATATAATAAAATATTCAACATTATTAAATTATAAAATTTTGATTCACTTGTAGAAGATAAAGTCGAATAATTACATAAATGTGCTCAAAAATGTTGAGTACATGTATTATCGCTTGATATCAAATTATTTTATTATTTATTTAAAAATCAATATAAAATATTATAAGGCATTTTATAAATGCAATATTGAATATATTCGAGAGTGAGATTTTTTATTTATACGTATTTGAATATAACTTTGACTGTTGTACTTGACAATACCAAGAAACATAACTTGCGTGTGGGTTTGTATTCATCTTATGGTGTGCTAATTCATGTTAATTTTAATCGCACTAAAAAAATATTTAACATTTGTTAATATAACTGATACAACTACTGTAGTGAAAAAATAATTTGGGCTCACTTATTGTAAATGACAATATCGAGCAGTCTAATGTGCTTAAAAGATTACAGTTGGATAAATACTCATATGGTAGTGAATTTTATATTATTATTTATTATTATTATTAAGCTCACTTGTTGTAGAAGACGATATCAAAAAGTGGTAAGAGTGTTTATGTTTGTTCTCACATTATTACTAACTACTATATTCCTTTATACTTAAAAAAAACACATGTATTTGATTGCTCCCATCCTTAGATACTGCATTTCTAGGAATGAAAAATAATTTGGGTTCACTTATTGTAGATGACAATATCGAGTAGTCTAGTGTGCTTAAAAGATGAGAGTTGGATAAAGGCTCATAATATAGTGAATTTTATATTATTATATAATTAGGCTCATTTGATGTAGAGGACGATATCAAGAAGTGCCAAGAGTGTTTATGTTTGTTTTCGCATTATTACTTACTACTATATTCCTTTATACTTTAAAAAAATACATATTTTCGATTGCGCCCATCTTTAGATACTGAAATTCTAGGAGTGAAAAATAATATGGGTTCACTTATTGTAAAGGACAATATCGAGTAGTCTAGTAAGCTTAAAAGATGAGAGTTGGATAACGACTCATAATATAGTGAATTTTATAATATTATATAATTAGGCTCACTTGTTGTAGAGGACGATATCAAAAAGTGCCATGAGTGTTTATGTATGTTCTCGCATTATTACTTATTACAATTAACTTATTTCTTTATACTTTGAAAAAAATACACGTATTCGATTGCTCCCATCCTTAGATACTGCAATTCTAGTAGTGAAATATAATTGGGCTCACTTGTTGTAGAGGACGATGTCGGGTAGCCAGATGTGCTCGGAGGGCACGTAGAGCTCGGTGACCCCGCCATACTCCGTAGGGTCCCACTGGAACTTGTGGTCCTGCCATTCCTGGGGAATACATTGTTGTTTGAGTCTTCGAGTTGCGAAACTCGCTAATGATTTACATTTTTGCTAGCGAGTCTAGCAACTTGAAGACCAGTATAAAAAAATGGAGAATAAAATAAATTCCACCTATGATTATATTCATAGGTTTTGTTATTTTACTTTGTTTCAAATATTCTTTTTTTTAATGCAAAAATAAATACTTTAAAAAAAAAATTTTTTTACCAAACAATATTTTAAGATCGAAATTGGCAACTTCAAAACCCTTTTATTATTTGGTGTATGATATTAAAATTATAAATAGGCATATATATTGTACATTCTATAAGTAGTATTACACAAAAAATGGTAAAATTTTTATCAGAATGTAAAATAATTTAAAATAGGCAATTTATATGATTTAGTTTTATACAACTCTTTACAATTGACAGATAATATAAAATACACCAAGTCTTTAAAAATACTATAAATAATAAGCTCGGGCATTATATTTTTACAATACCTGTTTAATGGTTTTTATATTAAAATAAATCAATTTTCGTTTCAATGACAATATATAAACAAAAATTACAGTTTTATTTACAATAAAATTTTATTAAATAATCGTTTATTCACGTCATAAATAAATATCAATGAAAAAAATCGAATTATCATTTAATTATATAGATGGAAATATCCAGGGAAGCAATTAAGATGAATATTAATTTTCGTGTGAATTTCCAAACCGAAATTAATTTGGGAGTTCGTTAAAGAATTTCTTATCGGTAAAAGTTTTCACGGGGGAGTAACGTGTAATCGATATCCACGTCGAGCATTCTCGACATCAAAGACCTTCATCTCTTATTTATCATTTTTATCTGTACTTTTCTAACTCAACCAATTAGTGAAGCCCAAACTCGCTCGAAGTAATTTACTTTTTGCTTAGATGATTATAAAATGTTTAAAAGATAACCATTTTTGACCATATAAGAATACTGTGCCTATATGCCAAAGGTGAAAATAAGTCCTTGGTTTTTATGTGCGTCTAAACTTCTGCTATAACTGCTTTAAATACACACTGTATGCAATATAACAAAACTACATAAAACCATATTTATATGACCAATTATTATTACTTACTTTTTTGTACATTTGATGTCTTTGAAAACCAATATTGTTGAATCATGATAAAATGATTTCTTGACATTTTTTTTTCATGAGCGTAGAACATCTTATATTAAAAAATCTTAGAGCAAGTAGCGTTCAGAAACTATTGCGGCTTGCCATATGATGATAGAAAAAATATGAATCAATAAAGGCAAGTTTTACATTTTTTAAGTAAGGGAATAATTTAAAATAATAACAAAAAAAAATCAACAAGATTAGATCCTTAGCCACGAGATTGACAAAAATATGAGATAAATAAATAAATCGTGTCATATCTTTTTATTACTATACCATGATATAATATAATTAACTTCTAGTAGTACCAGCGTATCTTTTTCCAAAAAAATGTACAGATTAGACTATTTTTTAACTTATGGTCTAACAATGTGTTTTTTCGGGTGTTTCAGGTAACGATGATGATAATTTTATCATTTTTATGGGGCCATTGGCGAGAGATAATCACCTCGAGAGCACTTTTTCAGTGATTTATGAATTCGGGTTGCTTACATGTTGGTGCTACATATTTATTTTTTTTATTAATTTTGAAGCTATCTTCATGATGGTATTTGAAAGAATTACATTATTTTTACACCAAAAGCTCTGCTACGTTTTATAGATTGCTGATACATAAACGAGATATGATTGATTTAAGTATTACTTGAGTTGATTTTTGGGAAATTTTTAACGTAATCGTAAATATTTAATAAGAAAAAAGGTATATGATTTACTTTATTAATAAGTGCACGTTTTTATGAACGGTATTTTAAAAAAAAATATTTTTTTAGAATTAATGATAAAAAAAACCGATAAAGAAAACCCTTTCAAATTAAGGTTTTCTAACTGTTTTCTTTATACAATAAAAGACATAGCATTCATATAAGCTGTACGATATACCAAATGAAATGATCTTCCATCTTTTCTTGCACTTATGGTTTATTTTACAACACATTTCATGAATAAATGCACCTCTTATATTTAATACTAGCTTAATTCAACCCATTTAACCACATTAGTATCTATTTAAAAGCACTGTATAGTATTGTATTTACATATTTGATAATTGGCTAGTAAAGCTGTACCACAACATGTGACATTTTAAGCGTTCTACTATATTTAACATTTACATATTCCCATTTTCTTATACAGGGTGATTCATACAAACAAACAAGCCCCTTAGTACTAATGACATTAGCATTAAATGAAATACTTATATGAACAAATGAGAGTTTTACAATATATAGCTCTTACGGTTGTTCTGCTTATATTTGTATTACAAACACAAAAGATATACATAAATTATGCGTTTCTTAAATGAATATTAAGTGAATTATTTATTGTATATGTAAGTTGTAGAATATAAAGCTAAAAGATTAAAAACTACAGTATTTATGTTGAAAATCTGTAGTATCGCATTTTTTAAAATGATATGTTTTAATATACTAAATAAATATTTCTACAATAAAAAATATTTACTAAAAATTATTGCTATACAATGCGTGTATTAAAATAGTATTCAACCTGTATATTTATGTGTTACTATCACCAGTTTCAGTGGTGTAAAAAAACAATGCATAAATTTCATAAATATAATTACACATACAACAATAAAAAAATATGTGTTATTGGAAAAAAAATTGTAAGCATCTTGTTTTCACCTGTATATTCACGTATTATTACCGACAGGCTTAGTGGCGCAATAGAGTGGTTTGAAAACTACAACATAAATACATTGATAATAAAAAATATGTAATTGAAATCTCCATTCTGTACTATATATGCATGTATGACTGCTCACAGCTTCAGCCTTACTTCAACATTATAACATTGTTAGTTAAAACTATGTTTAGGTTATTGTTTTAAAAATGCTGTTATTGAAGTACGAGTGAGGAGTTTCTGTTCAGTGGCAACTACATCATAAATATATTGATAATAAAAATTATGTAATTAAAATCTCCATTCTGTACTATATATGCACGTGTGACTTCTGAGAGCTTAAGCCTTTTTAAATTTTTTTTTTTAGATTCAGCCTTACTTGAACATTAAAAAATTGACAGTCAAAACTATGTTTTGGTTATTGTTATGAAAATGCTGTAATTGAAGTACCAGTGAGGAGTTTGTGTTCATCTTGTATATACACGTGTTATTGAAAACAGCCTCAGTGGCGCATTAGAGTGCTTTGAAAACTACATCATAAATACATTGATAATAAAAAAACATGTAATTCAAATCTCTATTTTGTACATGATTTAAGTATTACTCGAGTTGATTCTAGAAAGTTTTTAACATAATGGTAAATATTAAATAAGAAAAAAGGTATATGATTTATTTTATTATTAATAAGTGCACGTTTTTATGAACGGTATTTTAAAAAAAAATATTTTTTTAGGATTAATGACAAAAAAACCAATAAAGAAAACCCTTTCGAATTAAGGTTTTTTAACTGTTTTCTTTATACAACAAAAGACATATCATTCATGTAAGCTGTACGATATACCAAATGAAATGATCTTCCATCTTTTCTTGCACTTATGGTTTATTTCATGAATAAATACACCTCTTATATTTAATACTATCTTAATTCAACCCATTTAACCACATTAGTATCTATTCAAAAGCGCTGTATAGTATTGTATTAACATATTTGATAATTGGCTAGTAAAGCTGTACCACAACATGTCACATTTTAAGCGTTTGCACGTGTCTTAAGCCTTTTTAAAGATTTTTTTTAAGCATCGGCCTTACTTCAACATTAAAAAATTGACAGTCAAAACTATGTTCAGATTATTATTATGAAGTAATTAAAGCACCAGTGGGGAGTTTGCGTTCACCCTGTACATGCGCGTGTTTCTGCCGCCAGCCCCGGGGGTGCAATAGTGCAACACTCCCATTTAATCAACCGCAGAATCAGTATAATGAATACAGAGCGGCGCACATTCGGCCGGCTCGGCGGTGCATATCGCAGGAGGGAGCCTCGCGGGGCTGCAGGTGACACGCCAGCAATCAGCGCAGCGGAATTACCTTAAGGCCCTTTGTATTGGCGTTATCAGATTGAATGTTCGACTGAGAACGACAATTAAAATATAAACTGATAATGATTAAGTACATTTTTTCAAATATTGAAAATTGATAAAGGCAGCCTTTTAATTGCCTCTGGTGTCCAACCGGAATCCGAAATCGTGTCATTTAATTAATTTAATTGTCACTTTATTTTTGTATATCGAAAATTGATTTTTTTATACAGTATCGAAAAAACTATAAATTATATTTGTGTATTTTTTATTATTTAATTAACGTCCATTTTTAGGGTAAAATAAAATCTTGAAGATGTTGAAAAATTGGATAAAATGACGACTTTTCAAAACTAAAGTTTGTAAAAGATTTTTTTTTAAATTTTTAAATTAATAAAACGCACATGGTTTATGTTTGATATTTTAATTCCAATTGAAAAAAAGACTTTTAAATGTTTAGGATTCATGGAAAATGTACCAGACGAATCTCAAAATTCCTACACTTCAATCGGAAAAACACATATTTATCATATTAATAGTAAATTTATAAGAATTAAAAATATATATGTGTTCGGAAGAAGGGATATATCAAACTTTTTGCATTTAAATATTTTTGATTGATGCAGTCGGTTTTTCGCAAAACGGACTAGAAAATGATCAAAAAACTCGATTATGGGACCGAGACCCTTAAAGAGACTTTTAGAAAATATCATCGTGATTTGTGTGGGATTTGTCTCTAGAAGAGTCTCTTTAATCAATTTTCAATATTTGAAAAAATGTACTACATCATTATCAATCAATAAAACCTGTATAGGCAAAATCGTACTCCCTGTGAGACGGCCTTAACAAAAATCAATAATATAAAATATAAAAAGCATTATTCGATAATATTATATGTTATTAAATATCCCCGGAGTAGTGCCAGTACCGAGTCTCTAACCGTATCGTGGATTAGTAGCTGGTTCTGGAAGTTTAATATGTATATTTTTAACAATAATCAATTATAACAAATTAATTAAAACAAAAATTATAAAAACAAGCTGAATGCCAGAGACGTATCAAGTCGAACACAATTTCAATTGTTTCTGAATGTTTCTTATTGCTTGCCTACTTGTGATCTGGATGTATGATTATGAATTTCAGATTACTTGAGCTTTCTACTGCTAAAGAAATAAAAAAAAGAAAATTTTTTAACAGAAATAATAATTATTTTTATAAAAATATGCCTTGATATTTTAAAAGAATAAATCATGATAACTGTACTTAAATGGAAATAACTTTAAAAAAAATATCTGAAAATAATTTTACTATGATTTTTTCTTGTAATAAATTTATTTATAGCAATGAATTATTGGTTATTGCTAAGAAAATTTAAATAATTGCAGTATTTGATCAAATCTTTATGTAATTTAATCTTATATTTATAGCATCAATTTAGTCTTTATGGTTCTAATTTAATAAATGTAGTTTACATCCCAATATAATACAAAACCAATATAAAAATTCATTTATTACTTTATTTCTTTATTATACAAAAACACCATCAAATAAATAGTACTTAAAATACATTTTTTTATAAATTGTAAATACTTTTGAAGTAAGCTGTGAAAATTATATTATTGATTAAAAGGCAATGATTTCGTGTTCCCCTTCGATGTGAGTATGGGCGATCATATTTCAAAGGGTGTAATAAATCGGTTTCTATATGAAATATAGCAATGCTTTTGGAGTATTGAACAATAAGAGAGGCCAAGGGAGGGGTTGGTGTTCGGATAAGAGAAATTAGGTGGGGGCAGCGGACGATGATGAATACGAAGTTAGGGGTCAGAACATAAAGGTGTAAACGTGTAACAAAATTTTCAGATTAATTTTACGAGATATAACTAATTTTCCGATATCCGCAACCAACTCGCCAATTTACCGTAGAGTTAGGAAACATTTGTAACATTATGGAGATTTATCATTAATTCGTTAAACACTTGCTGGATTTATTTGTCAACTAGATATTATTATAAGTTTACTTTAATTAGAGCTTGGTTTTTAATGTTCGATTGTTTATAGGTTTAATTTATAATTATACTTACGTGTTCCAACCATACGTTGGTTGTTAAGATCTGATCCTTCAAGTTCTGGAATGAAAGAGAAAACAGTAGATTAAAAAAATGAAATGCATAGATAAATATAATAATACAAGTAAATATTCCAGGTTGTAAGAAAGGTTGTACAGTATTATATAACTCAGCAAAGTGTACAAAGCATAGTAAAATCAGAAGCCTAACAGAAAAAAAATACAAGAATCACTCGTATAATAAAGATAGAACAAGGAAAAACTTTATAAAAGCTCATGAAAGGCGAATGCGCTTACAACCAATAATGATAGTAATCCACGATAGTAGTTCCAAAGTATTTTATGTTTCTATCTACAAACGTCTTGTTAGAAAATATGCGTATATATAATACTATAATATATAATACTATGTTTAGCATGAGATTTGTTTGCTGAAAAATCAAACAGAAAGCTTCATGTGAAATTGAGTATAAGTCAAATAGCTCAAAGGCTGAGTAAGCAAATAATTTTTCTCTAAAGATTCCAAGTTACATTTTCTTGAAACAAGACCATTGCAAATAAATTCCTTATGGCATTGTTATCCATTTGTCTTTATCAGATTTGTATATTCGTACAAAATAATTAGATTTAACTTTATTTTCAATACAAACACGGCTTATCATCCAAAAATATCACCACAATCCAATTACACTGTTAATTTATCCAATGCGATTCTTATAAACTAATTTGTCGGCCCTTTCAATTTCAGCGGATCGAGTTAATTCTCCTCGTTGTTTCCAAGTTTGCTGAATTCATAACGAATTTAAGTTCGATTGTAAAGCCAGACACCACCAAGCTTCACGCAAACCAGGGCTGATAAACCTTTGCGATTCCATGAATAAACATTAGGAATGTATTAAGATGGTGGAGCTACAAAATTTGGCGAGTAAAAAAATGTTTGAGAGCACTCCTGAAAGCTCTGCCAAGTCATACGTGTGATGAAAAAGCGACTGAAAGAAATATTATAGAGAACTTCAGAGTAGTCGACAGTCGTTGTTATACTTTGGAAAAAAAACAAATATTATTTGATTTAGAATATTACAGGGAACTCTTAAAATGAGATCAAAATTACAAGTGTAAGGGAGTCAGTCAATTCATATTAGAAATACTTAATATTTTGTATATCGCGAAGCGGAAAATAAATAGCTTCAGGTTGCGGAAATATAAAGTAGTAGGTTAATATAAAGCAATGCGTGTATTTTTTTTAAATATATTAGATTTTAGTTTACTAGACCTGCTGTCATAAAATTCACTCCGTGACGAGTTATGTATGACAATGAGAAATTATTATATTACTCTTTTTATATGTTGTTGACTACCTTTGAAAATTTAAACATACTATTAAAAATGAATGTTTCCCTTTATTTCCGTCTGAAGATGCTTTTAAAAAGCAAAAGCGCCTTCTGTGAAAAATGCTTACCTCTTAAGCCTTTGGATGATTTATAATAAAAAAAAATGAAATGATATTTATACTATTAAGATGGATGCAGCAGTTATGTAGGTGTGAAGATTTTTCCAGGTGTTTCACATTATAATCAATAACAGAATATTGTATTCACAATCAAACTGTGTGAAGAAAAATATGCGAATTTAATAAAAATATTATTTATTAAGCCTTAGTCTTTTAAGGGCGTTATCTCGTATTCCATTTTGCCGCAGTCATGAACGACAGTATCGCTGGCGATGCTAGAGCAGGTCTTTGCGCAGATTGCGCGGCTCCGTGGAGCTACTGGGACGTCGGGGATGTCGCCGGTGACAGGCGCCCATTGTTGGTGCTCGCTGATGACTCTATCTTCACAGGTGAGCGAGAAACCAGGTACAAGGTAGATACGGCCAATTTCACTACTCATACAATGCGGCTTAGTCAAGCACCTGTAAATAAACACTATGCAGGTGACCATGGTTAAAATTCAATATTTTTGATTCAGTCTAATTTAATAATTGACACAAGAAAATGAAGTGATATTTTTATATAATTAAAGTTCTTAATGCTTTGGGAGTGAGACTACAGATTCATCGAATAACAACGGCTGCCAAAATCTATGAACACACAAATATAACAGACGTGTAAGGGCGATCAAACACGAGGGCCCAAGGATTAGATCCAGTAATTTCCCTGGCAACAGACAGGCTGGTATGGTCCAGAATGCGGCTCCATTATTTAGGATGGACGACATCTGCAGCAGCAATCGCCGCGAGCAACCCCCGCGTGGCCCTCTGAAAGGCCCGCGAACAATATTGTGATGTCACTCGCCGGCTACGGGGGCAGGGGCGGACTAGTGATTAAGGAATTTCTTTCAGACTAATCCAATAATCTAGAATAATCGTGTGCATAACCTAACGTCCTTAAGACTGAACGCTGGAAACGAAAGTTAAAAAGCAAATCACTACCAAAAAAGAAGTATACCAATAACGTAACTGGCCCCTTGATTACACGATTATTTATGCAGCCCGAGTTGAATCCTAATAAAAAAAATACTTTTATTAAGTATAATCAATGTTTTTGTCAGACAGTACTTACTAGAATTCTGTTTTGATATTTTTTGAATAATAAAAAAAGTGATTATTCTTCTATTAGTGATTATTATTATGTTTTTATTGTGACAAGCTTCGCAACCTTATCTCGTTGGAATTTTCTTTGGAAATTGATTTAATTTTTTTTTGTGTTTAGCGTGATTATTATTAATCTTGATATAACCCATTGAATTAAAATCTGCCAATCATTTTAGTTTGGCAAACAAGCAACTCAGTAACAAACAGCATGTTCGTTATTTCTTTATTTTACTTATTTTATTTATATACAGAGAGTACTTGGTGGAATTCCATTTTAATATTTTTGAGTAAAATACTTGAGTGATTTTCCACATGTTCGTTTTTATTTGTGACTGGTTTCGCCAACCCTTCACGTTGACATTATCAAACAGAGCTCTGTTCACGGGTCACAAATAATGTAAAGTATTTTACTCAAAAATATTTCTTTATCTAGTGAAAATATTGAAAAAAAGGTAATAAGACTCTGCGCTACCACTAACATTATACCACCAATATTATTTATTAAGCCTTAGTCTTTTAAGGACTTTATCTCGTATTCCATTTTGCCGTAGTCATGAATGACAGTATTGCTGGCGATGCTAGAGTAGGTCTTTGCGCAGATACCACAATATTTCATTGGCATAATAAGTACGTTGTTTCAGTAATAGAATATGATTTTTAAAAATTCTTCCTAAGTACAAGTGATTTTTGGAGATGTGGGTTCAAATCCCACATAAATCACGATGATATTTTTCCAAGAGTTTCTTTAATCAATATTCAATATTTGAAAAAATGTACTTAATCATTATCAATATAATACCGGTTGGTTCGGTAGTACATACATAAGCGTCTACCTTAATTTACCAGGGCGTGAAACACAGCCATGCTACACGACTTTTATAAGCCAAATTGATATAAGAAAAGAAAATAGCCAAAAAAAAAATTGCACGCATTTTTCATGGCGGCTCGGTCGTTAGCGAAGCGGGATTAGTGACATTGTGGGCCCCCCGAGACCGGGGCCCGGGGCGGGCGCCCCACCTGCCCCTCGCTAATGCGCCCCTGTCAGCCCCGCAGCCTGGGAGGCGATGTCTCCACCCCGAGCATTGATCCTGCCTGTCGATGTTAGATAAAGCTAAATTGATTTCGGCACAGGGCTGGACCCGTCGGACGTTGATTTGCCTTAATGACTGGCACGCAGAGCATATGCGGAGCGACGTACGGGAAGCACTGCATTATCGAATTCGGCGAGATGCGATCGGTTGGCGGATTGGAAAATTGAATTCTGCCATGCCAAAATAATTTAATTAATAATACTCCTTTACTAATAGTTCACACATAGAAGATGATTTTTTAAAAAAATTCTTTCATTCTCAGGCTTACATGGCCGGTGTACTAACCCTTGTACTAACAAACCACACCCGGCCATATAAGCCTGGGGATGTGGGTTCAAATCCCACATAAATCACGATGAAATTTTTCTGAGAATTTCTTTAAAAAATCATCTTCTATGTGTGAACTAACGTGCCTAATTATATTAGTAAATAATATAAACCTGAAATATCCAAAAATAGACATACATAATAATACTCCACAATTAAACAACAAGCATTTCCAAAAAAATTCTGAGCGCTTTTGCATCTCAACATCTTTTCCAGACATTGATTTGATCAAAACCCTAAATGTGAAAAGAAAACCTTTATTTTGGAATAAATTTTTGGCCTAATGACTCGTCACACAAGGAAACGATGTTTCACAAAAGCTTTTAGCTCTCCAGTAAATAAGCTTTACGTACACCTTCGAAACGATACAGTAATACCCCGTTTTACGCGAAGGATACGTTTCGAAAAAAATCGCGTTAAATGAAATTCGCGTATATCAGGGCTTACGAATACTTAGATAGTCAAAACTTAATACAAAAAAATACGAATATTTGAATCAATCACTTTATGCAGTATTGCATGATATTTTAACTGAAAAACAAATCTATTGTCTTTTGGGTAGCGTTTCTTTAACGTTCTTGTAAAATACGTTCATAACACCCAACGCTGTTTTAATTGTTAAGAGAAGTCAATGACTACATTATATTCATACACATTCTTAAAATAAGAAATTCGCGTAATGCGAGGCACTTTAACGCGAAATTTGAAATTCGCGTTATAGTAAAACCGCGCATAACGGGGTCGCGTAAAGCGAGGTATTACTGTATAAGTATATTTTTTCACGCAATACTCAATACTTTTTTTAGATCACATTTTTATTTAGATTAGATTTTCGTTAATACACGGTTTTTATATAAAATTGTTTCAGTTTCAAAATGGTTTTAAACTGGCATATGTTTGGGCTTAGCTTACAAATGACAAGCAACAGTAAATTTTTAACGAAAACTTTAAATTAGTTTTGATAAGTTGGTGGTCGAAACTTATTTGCGCTCTTGAGCAGCAGGTGCGATCGTCCCCTTCGAGGATCCCGAGGTCACTCGCACCCCAATAGGCAGCCTCCAAAAGAACATACATTGTTTATATTCATCAGAGACCTCCTGGGAAGGGGCAGCGAGGCGCACCTGCCCTTCGCAAACATCCGAGGACCTCCTCGGGACTATTTGCAGAGGGTCCCTGTAATATACGCATTTAACCCCAACCCTTAGCATTTTTACCTATGGTAATCTGGTAACTTACAAGCCCTAATCTATTACCCCATGTAATTTAATTCAGTATTTACGGCTTATTTATAATCACCATGAAGGTTTATTACAAAATTCATATCGCAATTAAGGAGCTAGTTGGAGTTTGGCTCATTAAATTTTTTTTGTTCAAATAATATATTATATATCAAATTAAAATAAACTCTTCACTCAATATAATATGAAAATAAATGTGTGGCAAATATCCTTCAGATTAAAGACATCCAGGTACAACTTCCGAAGCGGTTTTATCCTACCATAGTTTCTCACCCCCTTTCATCCCCTAATCTGACGGTTTTTCTGCTTATGAAGGAGCGCTGTCGGTACCACATTATACTCCCTGGACACGACCCATCAACGTCTTAAAGTTTAATCTGGCTTTTATAAGCCACTTCATCAAACACGCTCAATTAATATTAGACAGGTTATTATCATAACAATGTTCAATTATAATATACCTTTAATATTTTAAAAACCTCTTTACTTACTTAATGCTAGAAATTACACGTATAAAAAAAAAACAGCTGAAATCAATTTTGACGTGTGTCTTTCAAAATCTTTTTTAAAAATAAGCTCAGAGATCGGATTGAATTTTTATCAGGCAAAGTGAAATGCGCTTGAAGAAGGTTTCTGATCTCGATGAAGTGGTTTTGATACAAGTGCCGCAGGCTGTGCTGATCAATGTTGCCAGCGCAATAAGGTATTCATGAGAAACCACCGGCGGGGCTGTGGCCGGGCTGGACTCAGATGCAATCTGTTTGAAATGTGATGATACACCGCATAATTGATGCTATCTTCTGCTAAGAACAGCTGAACATTAATTGTCTGCATAATAGTGTTTGTAGCAGCTTTATGGCGCTCCGTGGTCTATAGACGATTGCTTTAAGACTATGAGGTGCCGGCTTTGAAGCGATAAGTTTCAGTAGAAATCTTGAAATATGATGAGGTTTATTCAAATAAATATTGTGTTTATTTTTCACTGTAGAATAAACAACCCAAAGATCACGCTTGCGCCTTGAAAATATTTTAAAAATTGTGTGAAGCTGATATATTGAGAAGGTCGTATTTTGGTAACAAGTAAGAAATTTCCCATCGTTTCATATTTGAAATGATCAACCTTTCAAACTTTCTATTATAAAATTCAAGACGCTCACCCTGTTCCGCCGTACAAAAGTCTACTATGCGGAAAAGAAATCCAATAAATTTAATTATTTCTTCATGGTTGTTACAGCAACCACCACCCGATCCCTTAATCTGGGAAAAATGTTTTCTCTAATGAAACTTAAAGACGGAGCAATATTATGGCGGAAAAAAAAACGGTCCCGCGGGAAACCAGTTAGCTCCGCGGAATGCAACGTAAATTTTTTACTGTTAGCATAAATGTCGGTTACTTTTACACATTTAATTTGTATATATTTTGAGTATATTTTTATTTTCTTGCTTTTCAGCGTGCTTAGAATACCTAATTAGTATCACGTCATATTAAAAATATAAACGCTGTTCTCTGATTTAAGGAAACATTGGACAATAATTATAAAGCAATAGATTATACAATAAATACTTGTCAAATATTTTTAGTTTAAGCAAATATTTTGTTAATATAATTATTTTTTCCATGTAAATGGTGTGACTCAGGGACTTTTTGTCTTCTTATTGGAATATAAAAATAAAATAGAATTTTCAGCAAATGCACATTGAGAAATTTTATTAAAGTAATTTTAAATCTAAAGCGCAGAAATTTTACTTATACTGCTCTTGATTGATAATAAATCTTATATGTCAAATAACACGTAAATTTACTTTACTTCTGAGGACTCCTATACTCAGACTACTAAAGGTTTAAAAAGTATTAAAAAGGCGACAGCGCTTTCAAAGCCCAATTTAATAAAAAATAAAAAAATAAGCCAGCTATAAACGTATATTAAAGTACGTAGCATTTTATTTTTATGGTTTTATTGCTTGTTTTTAATGTATACATAATTTAAATACCATGTCAATATTTTGATAGTAAAATAAATTGTAGTGAATAATCAACTTGAAAATAAGTATAAACTACACAAAAAAAACCAATTATGTAGTACGTAACAAAAAACATAAAATAAAAATAATAAGATCCACAAGTGGGTGTTTTGTTACTGCAGAAGTCTCAATTACAACCTGCAGAGGCATCTGCGGTGAGTTTTAGGGCGTCGTTTGCAAGCAGCGGGAAACAAATATTTAACCTAAGATTTACTGCAAGTGCTGACATTACGGCTGGCGCGCTGTAAAAACACAAGGGGTTGTAAAGCACACCCTGAAAGCCTGACGACAGCGGGTGCAGGTTTGCGGGGAGAGCATATGGAGATGCATCTGATAGTCTTGGCATTTACATCTATGAAAATTTTCACTCTTCCAGCAATAGCTTTACACAAATGATTTAATGGGTATTTCGGTAGTTCACGTGCATATAGCGAATGAATTTTTTTACTGATTTACAGTGATTATATTAAGTAAGTAATCGTATCAATAGTAAGTAAGCCTAATTATAAATTTGAAACGAGTTAAATCGGTTAAAATATATGATTTTTTTAACCTTAGAATGGTCCTGTTTTCAGGTGGACATATCTAAAATTATATCAAGATCGTACATATCAAGAATTCGCCTTAGTTTAAAATATCGGTTAAATATTATAAATAATTTCGAATTTATGATGGCGTTTATTTAAAAATGCATGAAAATTAAATGATAAACTTCTAGATTACGTTCCTTAAGTACAAAAAGAAAACCTCTATTGCCTTGCTTTTAACATTCAAGTTATTCGACAGAGCGATGTAAAAGTTATTCAGAGCCTCATTATTTAGTGGCGTAAGATTCTTTAGAGCCTTTGATGAAGAAATGCATCATTATAGCACGTCAAAGAAACTAATATTCAATTGGACTCCAGTGGGCGTGACGTCGGTGAGAGACCCGGCGCTGGAGCCTCCCGCGAGGGTCGATTCATGCTTACTAGACGTGATGAATTTCAAAGAAATATTTATATCAAATATTATTTTTTGATTTAAAGACCGACATGTATATTTCTCATTAGAAAAAAAATCAGCATAAAACCGTATAAAAGTAAAAAATATATATATTAATTAAAAATTAAATAAAAAATTATTATAAAGATTTTTAAATATATATATATAATATATAAACTGTCTAACTGAAAATGAATATGATTACTCAAAAAAAAATAATGAAAATCTTTTAGTAATTTGGTATTATTTCTAATATGATTAGGCACATTAGTTCATACATAGAAGATGACTTAAAGAAACTCTCAGAAAAATATAATCGTGATTTGTGTGGGATTTGAACCCACATCTCCTGGTTTACGTGACCGGTGTACGAACTCTTGTACTAACGAATCACTTGCGAACGAATAACGAATAACGAATTCGTTCGCACGAATTACGAACGAATACTTGCGAACACTTGCGAACGAACGAACACTTGCTAACGAATAACGAATAACGAATTAACGAATAACACCGGTATGAACTAATGTGCCTAATCATATTAGTAATAATATAATAAACCCGTAATGGGTAATAAATACGCATCTGATTGACCAATCCGTAAATAGATATAATTTGGTATTGTTTAGGGAAACACCTTAACTCTAGTAAGAATTATCGCTTACTAGAAATTTCTAAGTTTTTCTTTCTTTTCCGTTCACACGCAAATATACAATTAATATAAATAAATAAACAATAAATGATTTCTCTCATAAACACTCAGTTGCTGCAATGGCGTTGAAACTTGTTTTATCGGCTGAATGCTGAAGTGCATATTCGAGGCGGAAATATAATAGATACACTTGTTGCAGGCCGCATTGTTTACCCCTTATCGCGAGGGTTTCATGTTTTTTGCTCATTTTGTTATAAAGGCGTCAAGGGTGTTTTTCTGAGTATTTTCAAGGGGGTGAGTTATGGGGATGAGTGGATTTGCATGTTTGTTCAGCTTAGAGCTCGAGCGGCTTTGTTTTAAATTAGTCTAGATTATTTATTTTGCTTTTGAGAATAATAATGTGCCATGATACAATAGAACTTTAAATATTTTTTGATTTTATGAAACTAAAAATTATCAAGGGAACTAGATCTTGCTTTGTAAAAAAACTATTTTCTTGTTTGATATTGATTAGCTTACTTTGTTTGCAGTGAAGAAGGATTCTATCCCGATTTTTTATGGCTATCACATTCCGGTGCTCTTACTAATCGTATTTGAATGAACTACTTAATACATATAAAAATATATTTTATTAAACATATAAGTAATCTTGTAAGCAATTTGTTTTTGAGTGTTCCTATGTTATAATCTCGGTACGAGACCAAAGTACAACTCAAAAATATAGGAATTCTTAAGATAACGGCTACCAAAGCTTACGAGCACATTATACTCGTACAATTGTAAAAGCTTAATATATAAAAGTCAAGTCAATATAAAAAAGCCGCATTATCTATAAACTTATTGGTGTTTGGATATCAAGTCAAAATATATACAAAAATATGAAGCAGGTTTTTTTTCAAAATGATATTTTTTCAGATTTAATCAATAATTTTTACGCATTAACAGCCTTTTTTTAATATGAAAAAGCTTTTCATTGTACACGGTAGTGGATATGCGTGTTTTTGCTCGTTTTGAACGCGATAACACCATAATGTTCTAAGATGAAAAGTCCATCAATCAACTTTGGTTTACGTCTGGCGGAGCGAACTTTAAACTTCCAAGAAGGAGCGGCGAGGGCGGACGATAGCGGAGACGAGGGCCTGGCGCCGCACAGTGGGGCTGAAGGCACTTTGAGGGGACAAAATGTTTAGAATTTTTCATAAAAATGTAAAAAAAAAACTCATCAGATTGCTTTGCTGTTAATAATTATAATAATGCACCGTCAGAAATTTAATGTTTACTATCACAGGTTGTATTTATGATTGAACAGCCGATGTCATTTTTATGAGATTTGTTTTTTATTTACATATCACGTATAAATAAATATAATTAATGTTATATTATTGATTTTTGTGAAGACCGTCTCACAGGAAGTACGATTTTGCCTATACAGGTTTTATTGATTGATATTCAATTATTGAAAATTGATTAAAGAAACTCTCAGAAAAATATATCATCGTGATTTGTATGGGATTTAAACTCACATCTCCAAGCTTACATTGCAGGTACATTACCAATTATACCAACGAATCACTAGTACTAAGCAAGAATTTTTTTATAAAGAATCAAGAAGTAAATATATACAATATTTAATTGGCATAATAAGTACGATGTTTCACTTATAGGATATGATTGTTGAAATTTTTTGCTTAGTACCAGTGATTCGTTGGTATAATTGGTAATGCACCGTCCACGTTAGCTTGGAGATGTGGGTTCAAATCCCACACAAATCCCGATGATATATTTCTGAGAATTTCTTTAAATCATATAATCATTATAAATTTATGTTATTATAACGTACGTTTGGGTTAAAATAATTTATAATTCACAAAACATAATCCATGAATATAAGCATATACGCCATGTTTGAACTAGTAACAATAAAAATATTAAAATGACCAAAAGTGGGTTTCCTCTCGTTATGGTGTTTCAGTGGGTATTGTGCGCCTCGGAGTATGAATTCTTATCGCTGAAAATAACATCTCAAGTCGAAAAATAAGAGACAGACTCATCAAAAGCGCGTTGCAGCCGATATCGGACGGAACCTTCTACAAAACTTTCAAAAACACCCCCTGAGATGAAATTTGCATTTTAGGGTGCTAACAACAGCTCTGCTTTATAAGAAAAATAATATTGTTTGGGTCTCTTGTTTAGCGTGAGTAAGAATTTATACCCAAACAGTGCACATAGCTAGCCTGAGAAGATTATATTTATATATATTAGGTGATCCAAATTCCATCAATTGGTATTCATGAAAATGGTTTTAATTATAGAAGACATTGAAAATAAAATTTCTAAACAGCTTTGTAAGTTAAAAATGGAGCCGAATTAATAATAATGCATAGATATATGTTTAATGATATGATCATCGACCTCTAATGAAGAGAGGCACCTGAAAAAAAATCAAGTACTCTCCTGCCAAGACTTAAATCAGTAATGTCTGCGAGTAGTTAAACTACTTAGTTTTATTATTATTTATATTATGTATAATTAGATACACATATACGCTTTTGAAGTGAAAGTACGAACTATTTTTTTTAGAAGGTACATTGGCTATTCTATAATTCGGAGTTTTGATTACAATGGGTCGAGTTTCGTCCAAACTTTCTGCCCTTTTTTGAAGGCACCACTTTGTGCGTTTTTTAATGCCAAGCTGTTTTACGAGCGGCGAGATATTTCGCGAATCGCCTTCGAAGCAACTTTTTGCTCCAAACTGTCGACTCGTAAGGGACAGGGTGCCGCACCCGTCGTTGGTCACCATTATTTAATAAACAAACTATTCAATAATTTTAATTAATTAATCTTTTTTGGTATTTATTTATTTTTATATTGACTTCAAAATCAAATTTGTATCCATAGTTTAGGTTCGTATAGATTTCAATATAAAAAAAGTTATTATTATTGTCAAGCAACTATTTTACAGAGAAAATAATATATTAGTTATACGTCAGTTAGGTGTACTTTACATACTTGATAATGAATATATATATTTGTAGAAATTGGGTAATTTATTTACATAAAAAAAAATATTTTAGATTTTTATATTATTTTTGTTGAGTACCCTCTGACTTCATTTTTTTTAGAAATTTGAAGGCTGTGATATTTATCATAATTTTGCATAAAATATTCTTAAAATATTTTTGTATGTAGTTTAGAATCATATTATAATGTTTGTATTTTGTCTTCACTTTGAGTTTATTAAATTTTTTTTGCATTACTAGTTTCAACATTTATCATTTAGTTATGCATCTGTTGATGACCCAGCGTATTGGGTCGAAACTAATAATGCAATTTTTTTTAATAAACTCATAGTGAAGACAAAATACAACGGTACTTTTATCATTATAATAATGGATCTTCACGAATCAAATGCCTTGTCCCTCAACAAGATAGTTTAGAATCGTATACGTTTGGTGGTAGGCGATTTCAGATGTTTATCTGAAACTCCTTGTATATATCACTATTAGATATCAGCGATGTGCATAAGGTGGCCAGCCGTGGTTGCTGCACCCTACTGTTTTATGTCTGTTTGATTTTAGTGCTTTATAACACCCCGCGAGTATGCTGGGGGAGGGGACTCTCCTGGCCGGTGGCCACCAACTGACTAAGTGATTTTACGACAAATTACTTTTACGTTTACGATCGGCACCAGATTAATTGTGCTTTATTTGCGGTTCGCAGTAACGCTCTAGGATTTATACTTCAAACCAAGGATTGATGGGACTGTAAAAGTGTGCATGGGTTGTAGTTCTCACGGGCTACAATCGCAAATTTTATTGCTATTCATTCGTGCACAATCAGATAACGTTGTCACCATTTCAATATGAACGATGAATATAAAAATACTTTTAAAATTCATGACAATTGAATTTACGATGGGCAAAATAAATATATATGCATTCAACAATCAAATCCATTTATTTACGTAGCAATACATATAACAAGTATTTATCGCAAATCTCATACTGACGTTATTGGACTCATGCCTTTATCAATTTGACCGTGGACGATAAATCAATGTTTCAGTTTATTCAAATACGATTTTTAATTATTAATAAAATAAAAAAAATAAATGTACCATTTTATTTTGAATCATTGAGGCAAAAGACGTTAATAATATTTTCATGCAAGATTATTTCGCCTCAGCCAAATTTGTGCTGTGAATTCGTCATTTTTAACGCCGAAAGCGTTGGATTCACTCGAGTCAAAAGTAAACTGCGGCGCAATGCAAAGCAAGTCTAAATTAAAAACGTAATCTATTTTAGGTAGCTGTGAGGAAAGGCAAATCGCTGTCATCTTGTCACCAGAGAGCAGCGGTCGAGGGAAGGCAGGGCCAGAGGCTCGGCTTTAAAAGTTACCACCGTAATTAAGGCCGGCAAATGAACTGTTTTTGTGCGAAACCATAAATCACCCCCGGAGGCTGGTGACTCGACCCGTTCTTTATTCTCCATCCCTCCATCCGGGAAGTACCCCATAACTCAAAGATCTTCGTTCACCGTGAGCTCGATTCACCGCAGATGGCATTCACCGAATTTGAGCATTTTGAGATTTATTAATAAAATATTTTAGAAAAAAATGTTGAGTGTTTTTTTTTATATAATACTTGTTTTTATTTGATACTATCAGTTTTGCCAACATACTTGGTAGGCATCCTCAATCGGAATGAGGTTATATATTATACTTTCAATGGGTAAACTACACAGCATTAGAGACAGAGGTAATAATTTTCCGGAGTAATTAAGTGCAATGCAGAATTAATTTTATGTAAATCGTTATTATTTCAAGTCACATAAACACCACGTTGCAATTTTTTTTTTGTGAGTTTCGAATACTTGTGGTCTTGACTTTCAATGGTCACACTAACGGAAATAATACTTCAAATAGCCTGAATTGATGAATATGTATTAAAGCAACTATGAATTGCAACTAGTGAACTGAGGTCGATAAATTTCAGTCGACCAACCATCCCTTCTTATTCACCCAGCAGCGGTTTCTTCCCCTTTGTCCAGATCCGCATTGGGTGGCGCTTAAGGTGACGAGCCAACAAAGCAACTGCAATACGGCGCCTTTAATCACGGCCTCCGAGGAAGTTGAGATGTCGTTACGAAGAGAGGGTAGCGTGTCTCGCTATGGCGAGAGGCGGTGGCTTGCGGCTCATGAAAGCGAGGCTAAAACTATTCAAATACTAGAAAACATGTAACAGTAAATTTAAATTTTGTTTAAAACTGAGATTGTCTCAGTTTTAATTGAAAAAAAAATTGTTTTAACATCGGAAAGCAAGAATAATTTAGGAATTACTCCTTTTAAATTAAAAAAAATATTTATTTAACTAAACGGTTAAACAAATCTCAAAGTAAAGTTATCAATTCACACATAAAACCCAATCTTAAAATGTAAAAAAAACGATTTGATTCGTGATTTTTGCTATTCGACGCTGTATCCAATTCAACCATCGTGACTTACTCTGAAATAATGAAAAAATATCTAGCCAAATGTTTCACACATGACACGACGCAAAAAAAGCTTTAATGCGTGTATGCCTTTAGTATGTATAAATAAATAAATTATTACTAATATGATTAGGCACATTAGTTCATACATAGAAGATGATTTTTAAAGAAACTCTCAGAAAAATTCTTTAAAAATCATCTTCTATGTATGAACTAATGTGCCTAATCATATTAGTAATAATATAATAAACACGTAATGGGTAATAAAAATACGCATCTGATTGTCGTTAATCAAAAAATAGACATATGTAAATAAATTAATGCGAATATTTTAAATATTCAAAAATCATCTACGATAGATTTTAAAATTGAATATACAATATTGAAGTTTCATGCATGAATTGTGTTAAAAAATTTACTTAATGCCACAGTGGAGTTTAACAGTCCCCCAGCGCAGGGCCAATTATGACTTCAGCGAGGCTGTGTAGAATATTTCAGGTATTTTCAGCGCGACAGTTCGCAGTAATCATCGCGGGAGTACGCGCTGGGTTGCGATTTAAAATAGAGGCTTGCGCGTTGATTACTTATTAGTGTCTTTCACACACGTTGTTTTATAATGTCATTATGAGCTATTTGGATATTATATTTCCCGAGAGCATGACGATGATATGTATGAATTTTCTCATTAAATAAATACAGCAGCTGATCTTTTTGGTAAATTTATATCATCAAGGCACGTAAAAGGCTTATCAGGAAGTTTACAAATGCCAGATTTAACTATATAGCGTTGAGCCTTGAATCCACACAAAATAAAGCTTTTTTGAAGAATATGTGTGAACGACGATATAAAGAACAGTAATTTTTTTAATGTATGTATATTAATAATTGAGTTTTTTTGTTACTGTCTGCGAAGTGAATATAAATAAGAAAATAAAACTTGCTGTCTTCAAAACAGATCAGACTAGAAAACGTACCAATTTCTATATACTTTTAAGAGTAATCTTGTGCGTAGTTAATAATATAAGTAATGAATGCTTTTATTTGGACGAGCTCGTTCTGTTTTGTAATATTTATCGTCAACTATAAACAAAATCAACATTCACGTGGAAAACGCATACCTTATTAATGACTCAAAAATGTTTCTATGTGTATTGTGTATATTATAAGTCACATAAGAGTACAGACATTAAAATATTAGGCTCAATTATGTTACTAACATTTACGGTAAACAATAGGTCATTGTTAAACCATATCACAAATCGTGAATTCACGCACAAAACGGATATTTTACTAACCCATATTTTAAGAAACTAAGGACAGGAAAATATTCGACTCAATTATGTTACTAAATTTACCGTAAAAATAGTTAATCGTTAAACCGTGTCATAAATCGCGTATTCACGCAAAAAGCGCACATTTTATTTACAATTTCTAAACGCCCCCAAAAGAACTGTTACATCATCATATCACAAATCACAAATAGTGGGTTATTGAATCGCATCAGGCTATATTTTAACATTTCATTACGAAGCGTCATTATTGCGCTTTTGTTTTCAGTATTTGTCATATCGCTGAAGTGTATACAACATTTTTTTTGAGCTCTCAACATGTCAACTTTTGTACCAACAAAAGGCATATTCTATTTACCCATATTTTCAGAAACTAAGGACAGGAAAATATTCGCCTCAACTATGTTACTAACATTTAGCGTAAAAATACTCAATTGTTAATCCGTGTCATAAATTGTGCATTCACGCAAAAATAGCACATTTTATTTACAATTTCTAAACGCCCCTTAAAGTGCTGTTACCCTCCGCGTGTATAAGTTGGAATAGTAAACGACTGCAATGAGAACGGTCTGCTGCCAGCCATTCAGGAGAATTGTAACGATTTTGCTGAGCGGGCGTTAAAATTTAACACTGTGGGAATTGGCATTATACCGCTGTTATTCGGTAGCACGGCTACACCGGCGTAGCGGAGTGAAATTAAGACAATGGTTACACATACCAGAATTTATTCAGTCAAAATACATGGTTTTCAGCGTGGCTGTGTCCGCTGGACGGCGGACTAAATCTTCTTCAGCTTAATGGCGAATTCACGCTTGGTGATTTTGCAGAGAACACAGTCTAGAGCGTTTTGTCAAAACGACGCTATTTCATAAAGTGAATATTTAAATTACATTTGCATTAATTCTTCAGACTATGCTAGCTTGCTGGGTCAAAAAAACTTTAAAAAAATATACTACCGGTCATTAAGTAACATTGAAAAATACAAGTAGGATTTGAACTTACACCTGCTGAAATTCTTTCTCTTCCATGGTTCTGTAACTAGGATTGTTATTTAAAAAAATAAATATCAATAATATTTCATACTTAAGCAATGCGAGAGTGTTAACAATTTCCCAGCCGGATTTCACGTTGTTGTTTAAATTATTTGTAAATTTAAGTCTTCTATATAGCAGTCGTTTGTATTGATTTCCAGGCGTTCGCTTGTGTAAAGTATCCTGATTTTGGTCATAAAAAGTAAATACCTTCGGACGTGTAAACTTGCAATTACGGCAGCTGAACTCTGAACAGCCGTAATGGAGCATGTCGCGTTCGATTCCCGGCGAGTCATTAATCTCATATGCCAATCCTAGGTGCCAGTGAGTTTTGTGAAAACAGAGCTTGATTGAAAATTGAGCCATGAATTAAAATTTTGAATAAATAAAAAAAAACGCCAAAAATTATGAACGTATAATATTGTTTTTGTTTGCGAGCGCCTTCACCGTTTCTAGTCACTAGCCAATTTAATATTCATATTTGTTATATAAATATGAAAATATACATATTAAACCTGTTTATCGTGGTCGATAAGTTATTGAAGTCAATATTGACAATTTTTTTCATAGTATTAATTATACAATGATTGTTTGACGAGCAGAAGTCGTTTTAAGATAACATGAACGATGAATACTTTATTTTGTAAAAGTTGAAGAAAAATCAGAAGAAATCGTGTTTGTTTCGTATTCAAAATTTACCTAGCATCAAAATAATTTAAAAAATACCTTAATCGTATGCATATTCTTTAAACTCAAAAAAACTTACTTATAACGGGAAATAAAAAAATTGCTACATATGTTTCCAATAAAAAAAATGAGAAGGTCAACATGATTTCAATGACTATATTGATAAAGACTTATTTTGGTTTTTGCTAAAAGCTAAAGTCAAACAGAGGTGCTAAAATTTTTGTCATGTGATATCGTGAAAGTACCATAAGCATTACTGAAAAAATCAGCGATATCTGAAAAACATTTTAGCATGAAAGCAGATAGTTGGGCTGGACAGTCTTGTGAGCGGTTTGAAACTAGACCTTTTTAATATTGGTCCGAGCCGAAGGCTGCTCGGCCACCCCGAGGGTTGGGGCTGATGTCCGGATGTATTTTATGGAACGAAAAGGTCCCGCGAGCCGAGGGTGAATTAGCATAGTTTGGTGGAGCAGATGTACTGGAGATATTTGGTATCTCAACTTCTATATACAAATGACACGCATACGTATTAACGTTCTGAAATGTACATTTATCTGAGACGTAAGTCAAATAACATCACTTTGAGATTCACCTGCCAGGAAGGGTTTCGAATCAAGAGTAAGCGGTCGAATCAATGAGCCAATAACGTAACAATGCCAATAATTATTAAAATTAAATAATAACCTAACAATTTGCTGCATTACTTTGCACTTGCACGATAGTCAAAGACTGTGAGTTCAAATCCTTTCATTGTTTCTAAAATAAATTTGATGACTTTATTCATCATTTCATGCCCCAAATGTATATTGTATTCAAAATGTAAATATTCTCACTATATATTAATTTAATTTTTTTGAAATATGCTTCCGTGGCAATGAAAATATATTCAATATGTCTGTGATCATGTTTTTTCTTCTTAATTGTAGATATTATGTTTCGGCTTGAATATTAAATATTTAAAAATAATATTAAATTTTGTTCAGTGAAATATAAATACATTCATTATTTATCTTATGCATGGTATTTTCATTGGAGTTAAAATATTAATATATATAAGCGGAACCGAATTTGGTTGTTTTAAATATAATTTATATTTTTAATGTAAAATAAAAAATGAATGTATAAGAAATAAAATTTAATACGTTGCTTTCACTTTTACCTTGAAAGACATTTTTTTAAAATTAAGATATTTTTTTAGTTTTGTTACTGCGATAGTTTAAATATTTATGATTAAAATTTTGACGTACTTTTGCCTCTTTTAATATGCGCATATCGGAAATCTACAAAAGGCAAAAAAATATGCAGAATGCTGCTTCATGCCCCTTCAGTCCGAAGGGTTGGCCCAGCGGGCGCAGGGCGCGACGACCCTCCCCATCCCCCTTCGCATTATCGAACAAAAATAAAAACACAAACTCGAACAGCCGCCATCAAACACAAATAAAACAAAAAAGGGTGGAAAAAAATGCTTCTTAAACGCGTAAACGATCGCGGAGGGTGGAAAATTCAAAAGTAGAGCACACGTTTCAAAAAAAAGTTGCAGAACAACCCGCGCCCCTTGGTGTTAACTTGGCGACCAGAGATCGCGGCTGGAATTCGTTTCTCTCATGCATCATTCAGGAGGGAGGGGGTAGTGGTGGGGGTGGGGATAGGGGTGGGGGTAGGGGTGGGGGTGGAGGAACGCGACTGGGGGGGGAGGGATTAAGTGAACCAGCGGAAATTGTCGGAACAACGGTTTTATATCGAAGGATTTTGCTTTCACAATGAAATGATGAAAATAGTCCATGTGTGACAATAATTATAAATTACGTTAATATTTTAAATAAAATACTTCAGTGATTTTTACATTTTTATTGGTGACCGGTTTCGCCGGCTGAGTAATTTTTATTTACAACTTCCACAGCCACCACCTAGGAGAGCCTACGCCGACGGGAAGGTCTATATGTCTAGACGACCCGAAGGCAATAGCGCAACACCCACAATTGATGAAACCGTTGAACGTTATACTCGTAACTAAACTATTTTATTTTGCTGTGGGTTTGGTATATTTTAGTTTGCTTTGGCATAAAAAAAATTACGAAAAAAAATATATATAATGGACTTTGTAAAACACTGAAAAGCGAAAATCGCCGACATACAAAAATGATCAGAGCTTACTAGCAATTTGGATATTGATATTTATTTATATTTGACCATGGTGTATTACAAACTCAACCACTCTGTCGTTGATAAAAAAATGTATTACAATGAAAAATATATTTTATGTTTAAGTATCTTTACATAATATAATAAAAAACCCTGCTGCGACATGCATCTCGATCAAGGTATAATATATTTATAAAAAAGTTGTGATGGATCACATTGTAAATAACGTTTATCACAAAAATAATACTTTCCGCGTAAAAATACGGATGTACTAAATATTCAATATTAGATACCGAAGATGTAAGTTTGTGTACTGTATTTTCATATATAATATTATATCCATTTGATTGCTTCCAGAATCGTGATACACACAACAAGCAAACACAAACGAGATAGCGTATATATCCACTGCAAAGCTACGGTCCCAATAAACGGCGTTCTGAAATGCTATATTGTAAAATAAGTCATACAGTAACTCAGGCACGTATTGAAATCGAAGACTTTATATAAATGTGGTATGTTATTTGTTTGCTCGGCTCCTCGGCACATTCACGGTATCGCCCTCCGTCCGCCCCCGGGGATTAACCCCAGTCACGTAATCTTGGCTATCTAATCAGCAGGCGAAATTACCGGCTGTCGTTAAGTTGGGACTTACGCGGAACGGCTGATGATGGAGAGGATCCCGACAAAGGACCTAATAACTCGTGTACTTTTTTTACAAGGTAACGTTGCGTCGTTGATACAATAAAAGAGAAAAATGCAATAACAGCAATTCTATAAAAATGGTCAAACACTAGATTGTTTCAAAAGCATGCATTTGCTTATGACTTGAATAGTGTTAGTCAATTTTTTTTCCAGGAGTATAGTAAATGATCAATTACCTAAATACTCTTACTCTTAAACTATCTATCAAAATAATTCTAATGATAAAATTACTAGAAGATCACTGCTTTCGTCCTACAAGGGTTTCTCAATACTGTTTTCGTATTATTAATACTTGTTAATATGGAATAATAAGTGTTACAAATTAAACCATCGAGGCTACATTTGAACGAATATAAATACCTACCAAGCGGTATGTAACATGCGTAATTCATAGCATTATGTATTCGAGCTCGTACAATGTCTTTTTATATGATAATATATTACACGCTAGCAACTTGTAAACCCGATTAACTCCGCTACACCTCTTAATGATCAATTAATAAGTCAAATCGCGAGTACACGCTCTCGGGAATCTCAGAGCCGGCGGATTGAAAAGTCTCCGTATTTACGAGTGGAGTCATACGACTGTAAAGTCGGTTATTAAAATTAAATAATATCCAAAGTTAACGCAGTGTGCTGTGATTACCGTCTCCAGAGTGTGACTGCTCTTTGTTCCGGCTTGTACTGAGACAGCAGTTGGGAACTGTTGTAAATGAGATATTTAATCGTGTTATGATAAATCTGCGGTGAATTTAAAGTTACTGCTCTTCACAGCACTGTGAAAGCTTGATTTGTAAATCTAGAAGCAAAAGTTAAATCGTATTCATAGAATTTAGCATGTATTTATTTATAAATTTTCTATGGTGTGATCTTTTTTTGCTTGCCTCGTAATGAGATAGGAAATGGAAGCTGTTGAAAATGATATATTTAATCATGTAATATTATTTAAGTTGTGTACTTTAACATTCCACTCTTGACAGTGCCGTCAAAAACTGTAGCGTAATTTTAATGAATCTAAAAAGTTTTCCTTTTACTCTATTTCATTTTCCGGTAAAATTGTACAAGAAGATACACCGATAAGTAAAAGTCGGTTGATTTTGATCGCGAAACTTGAGAGCTGCCTTTGTATTTAAAAACTTATCTTTATAATGGCTTAAAATATATTTAGTGTATTTATTTTAACACAATACACACAATTTAATAATATTCTTAATAAACATACTATTATATTATATAACTTCTGATCCTGCTTGTTAATTATGAAATTTTTGCAGCGAAATTTGTAACTATACAATCGTTAGATGTCTTAAATGTTGTGAAATTTAATTTTTGCAAAAATCAACCGTATAAAAAATAAAATAAATTGTAATTTTAAAATGAAAAAAAAGCTATAAAATACATTAATTGAAATTCACATATTTTTGAGTTAGTCGATTTCGCAACATCTAAAATCATGCAATATAAAAAAAAATTAATGGTAAAAAATTCCCTTCGTTCTCGACTGAAAATATGAAGAATCAAAGCTTTTAAAACACACATCGCGCAGAGAGGTCGATTTCCTTTATTTTCCTGCTCAGTAAGCACGTAGATAAGTATTTGATTGCGCTTGAGTTTAGAGAAGTTCAGGAAAGTGCAGTAAGGGCGTGAGAGCTCAAGGGGTGGAAGGAATAACCCCCTGCAACCCCCAGCCGCTTTATTACGGTTCACGCCTTTCAGTTCAGTGCTGACGGCTTCTCACAACTAAACTGTACGGGATATCAAAAATTATATAGACGATATATATATATAAATATGTATATATATATTCTTGTATTCATGATTTTTTTAACAGAAAAATCCATCGGCTTTAATTTCAATATCTAAAGTGCTTAAGAGATTTCCTCGTCAGGTTGTATTGACTCAAGACCCTAGTCATCCCCGGGGCTCAGATGGATCTGATAGCCTCGCGCCTTCTAAGCTGGGGAGTTCATATGCCAACCTTAAAAACGTGACTAAAAAAAGGTAATGTATTTTCGTATAATAAGCCGACCCCGTAAGAATCCCACCACGCTTCAGTCGTTATACCAATAAGTGGAGTCTTTTAAGTTTTAAAACGTCTGTTGTTTTCAGTAACGAGAGTTTTTACGGAATTTATAATAACGGTTTTAAATATTTAAAATGTGTTCGCTTTGGAGAATCTCATTAAAACTATTTTCTGAAATTGAAGATCGAACGTGTTTTAACTTTTTAATAACCAAATCTTGTCATACTGTTTTTTATAATAATAAAAAAAAATATATATAAAAAAATTGAGTGAAATGAAGTAATTTCATATGTTTAAGAGCTATTTGTATTTCCATACAAGTAAAATGTTAATATTTGTGATATTAGTGTATTTTGCTATTTGTAAATTACTCAATTTGATTTAAATAAATTTAAATTCTGTTCTGTTCTGCATTTGATGATGACCAAATCTGTTGGTTGAAACTAGTCATGCTAAAACTAAAATAAACTCAATGTGAAGAAAGTATAAAAAGTTACCCATATCATTAATAAAAAAATGGATCTTCACCAAACAAATGCCTTGTCCCTCAACAAGAATAAATTTAACAGTTATGGTCTTTAAAAACTAATTTCATTATAGACAGTAATTAAAACATTTCGTAGGTGTTCATCACTTCTGCAAGTTTTTGTTGTTGGCTGATCGTCGGCTGCGTCCGAGGCTTTAGTCGTGTTGTAAATACGATTTATACTTTTCTTTTCGCTAATTCACCCCCGGCTGGCAACAAATTGTACAATACATATAATATTACACAATAAACAATAATTATTTAAAAAATATATTCAGCAGCTGTCGTCCGATATACATTTAGAGCAATCTGAACTGTCTCTTGTGAATTAATTTTGGGCAAGTGTGTCAGCGATAAGGGCTAGAGGGGACAGAATCGCGATTCGCACTAAATAAAATTATCCCGCTGAACAAAATGGCCGTGAATGGAAAAGTACTGCAATGCGTTTGCGCGACTACTCCGCCGGAAGTGCCGGGGGAGGCTCGAGAAGATTTCAGAAGATCTATACGGTCGTTTTGATAAAGGAAACTTTTCTTTTTTTACATTTAGGATCCAAACGATCGTATATTAACGCCCTTTTTATGAAAAAAAAAAAAATGATTTAAAACAGCAATTAGTAATATGCATTGAAATATTTAACTTGATTTTTATACGGAATATTATATAAAGAAACCTATGAAATTTAAAATTTATTAGATAAAATAATATTTTATGCAATATAAGTAACGCATTTGAAAAATATATACCGACTAGTTAGTATACAAACTCAATAAATATTAATTCAATATTTTTGACAGAGAGTACTTGGTGGAATTCCATTTTAATATTTTCGAAGTGATTGAATACTTGAGTGATTTTCCACATTTTCGTTTTTATTAGTCCATCGTACATCTCTGTTTGATAATGCCAACGTGAAAGGTTGGCGAAACCGGTCACTAATAAAAACGAAAATGTGGAAAATCACTCAAGTATTTTATTCAAAAATATTCAATAAATATTCTTTGCTTTTTTTTATAACTACGAATACACTCAAATATTTTTTGGAAAAAAAAGCTCATACTCAGTAGTACTTTTAGAGCATTCATTTATTCTACTAATTTTTAATTATTTTATGATGTTTATTATTCTTGGAATTCTTTTTCAATCGAATCGGGAACACCGCACGAACATGTTTATATCAATAGTTTTCAGATATATATTACATAACAATGAAGAAAAAATGTAAAAAATATTATGAAAGAAACATAGGCATCAATGTAGATTTTTTTATCATTATATACAGGTCGTCTACCTCGAATCGTAAATAAAAATAAAGCACACATTCAACACAAGCATGAAATTTTTACGTAAGGAATATTCCGCTCATGTGGAATAAAATATCTTTATAAGCAGTTATCGATACTAAAAGAAGGAAAAAAATCAATACCGATGTGAAAAGGCACCGACCGACCGCAGAGAGCAACAAAACAGCCATTTTTCTATGGCCGTATCTACGCACGCCATATTGCCTCTTCCGTGCCATTAATCCGCGCCGTCGCTCTTCCTCCGCGCACCACCGTTTGGGAAGCGGCGGGCCTTGTTTATAAGCTGCGAAGAATCTCGGGCGACAGACGCATCCTGACACTTTTCAGGATTAAATCTCGCGTTGATAAACGACACTTGGCATCAGGAGGTACCCTAAACTCTGCGTAAATGACAGCTCTTGGTATTATATTGTACTCACTTTGAGCCACGTGCGTGCAGACATCTTTACCGTGTGTACATCACTAAATACGGCAAGACTTACGGCTGTTACGTAACTAAAAATAAATATTATGTATCATGTTAAACTTTGAACATAATATGTAGCTGCTTTTGACTTGTATGTGTATTCATTTATACACACATATTGCGATTAAAGCTTAAGGGTCTTTATGTCGCATACTCGAGTTTTCTTGATCATTTTCTGGTCCGTTTTGCAAAAAATCGACTGCACCAATAAAAAAAAAATTAAATGCAAAAAGATACATTCCTTCTTCCGAACAGAATATTTTTTCAATATTTACTTTTAATATGATAAATATGTGTTTTTCCAATTGAAGTATAGGAATTAGGAGATTCGTGATTTCCCTGTCCTAAGAATCCTAAACATTTAAAAGTCTTTTTTTCAATTTGAATTAAAAGATTAAAAATAATTCGTGTGTGATTTATTATTTTAAAAATAAAAAAAAAAACTTTGATTTTGAAAAGTCGTCCTTTATCAAATTTTTATTATCAAATCTACAATATTTTATTTTATCCTGAAAATGGACGTTAATTAGTTTTTTCAATACTCTATAAAAAAAATCAACTTTCGACATAGAAAAAAAAAGTGACAATTAAATTAATTAAATGACACGATTTCGCCAGGTAAAACGGTCCTTTTTTTGTGGCAGACGGGGGATGGACACCAAGCGAGGTTAGGTAGCAAGACCCTTAAAGATGGTCACCAACATTCTCTAAAGAGAGTCACCTGAAGAAAAAGATACACACATTATAATTAAAGAATACCGTAAGAACCGATGACGTGGCGCAAACTTGATGTAGGACAAGAGCGTCGATATATTTATTTTTGTGTAAGACGTCACAAGTATTTGTCTTATCGTATCATCACAAAAATATGAAAACGCAATCTATTGCAGGGCACATGTATATTTTGATAGGTTATGCTTTATAGTCTAGGTGGTTTTGCGTAAGTAACGCAGGCCTTACAATTTAAACAATTTTGTGTTAAAAATGAACGAAGCGTCATGTGTCGCGGATTTAGTCGAGTTTATATGTTCACACATAGAAGATGATTAATGAAATTATCAGAAAAATATCATCGTGATTTGTGTGGGATTTGAACCCACATCCCCAGACTTACATGGGCAGTGTACTGACCATTGTACTAACGAACCACATCCATTAATCGAGAATTTTTAACAATCATACTCTACATATGAACCAATGATTAATGGATGTGATTCGTTAGTAAAATAGTCAGTACACCGGCCATGTAAGCCTAGGGATGTTTGTTTAAATCCCATACAAATCACGATGATATTTTTCTGAGAATTTCTTTAATCATCTTCTATGTGTGATCTAATGTGCCTAATCATATTAGTAATAATATAACAAACTCGTAATGGGTAATAAATACGCACTTGATTGACGTTCAATCCAAAAAATAGACATACATATATTGTAATCATTTTTTTTTTGAGGAAATAGTGTAAAACGCGGCATATTTCACATATTTTTTTTTTTAGGGGTGGTTTTGTATAAGTGCGTGTGTAAAAGTGCCATCTATCGCGACTTGCACAGAGCGACGCGAGCTCAGCTGTTGGGCCACATTTTGTAGATGGGGTGTTGCGTAAACAGAATGTTAAAAAACGCCATCTATCGCGGGGCAGACGACGAGCCGCGAGGGGCCAACTCGGGGGTGTAATGGAATAAAATGCCGACGTGACCGAGACAGGCAGGCGTCCTGGAGGCAAAAACCGTCGTTATTTTTCGAGACATCTATTGGGGTTGTATAACGGCATGGACGATTCCGGAACGTAAACTAAAACAGAATTTGTAATATTACTGTCCTTGAAATTAGTAATTTTTTCGGTCTATATGATTTTATTAAGAAAAAAAAATATTTTTATTTTTATACGGTGTGTGCATTAATTTCTTCGTATTTAGCCACTACTTTTTCCCATCTTTCCCAGGATTTCATCCGAAAAGGACTGTTCGTCTTTTGAAGCCAAGAAAGAATCAAGCCAATTTTTGATACCCTGTTCAGAAGTGAAGCGTATTCCAGAAAGGGCAAGGTCTGGGCTATAAGGCGGGTGAGGGAGAACTTCCCGTCCACTGTTTTCCAAATAGGTTTTAACCGATTTAGAAACATGTGCCTGGTCGCAATTCTCGCTTCAAACGCATCAATTGTTGTCTGTAGAGCTCGCCCGTGATAGTTTGGCCTGGTTTCAGCAGCTCATAGTGGATGACACCCTTCTGATCCCACCAACTACACAGAATTACCTTGGCGCCATGAATATTTCAGCGATATGATATATACTGAAAACAAAGTCGCAATAATTGCGCATCACAATGAAATGTTAAAGTATAGCCTGATGCGATTCAATACTAGTAACGCCATATCTTAGAAAATACGAAAAAAATAATGCACACACCGTATAGATAAATAATTTATTGTAAAGCGTGGAAAAATGCTTTCATTCAAATTTATGCTATGTAAAAATTTAGAGATTTGTTTTGACCCCTATATTTGGTCTACTGATTATCACGATTGTTACAAATCAAGATGGACCAATGCACGGCTTTCTTTTCTAGAAAACAAAGTTGATATCTACAGTGATTTATGTTTTATATAAATACGAGTACCACCGTTTGTGTTGAAACTTTAATTTTTGATTATTTTCCTGATAAGTTTGTTTACTTTAATGTAATTAATATTTAAAAAAACGGACTAAATTTTTTATTTATAATTATGCGTAAGATTGTCCATATGGATGAATGCCTTAAACACTCAAAATAAAATAGCATATTTATTCAAATAATTCAAATTAATAAATAATCAAGTATATAGATTGGTACTGAAGACACAAATAAAAAGTAGCGTAGTGATAAAAATATTCAGCACGATATAAAGGCACAGCATTTTTTAATATTTCTTATCAAGTGACACTTCCGGTGGCTGAAATGCTCGAGGTGACTTCAAAACAAATGTATAAAGAATGTTATTTATTATCCATAATTGCCGGCCAAACTCCCTGGGAAGAGATTTACCCCTCGATCGTGACGCAGGCTACAGTAGGGTTGATGCCAACCAACTCACCCGGAAGGAGGATTCTTACACAACGTCTTTAAGGGTGACTGCTTCCAGCCCGTTTTAGGTTAAAAAAAACAATTTTTGAAATCCTTTGTAACTCGTTTATAGATCAAGATAAATCAATAATATTTCAAGATGTCAAGAATCTGTTCTAGAGTTTATACCCACACAAAAACCATTTTTCGTTTCGAGAGTTATTGAGCATTCATTATTGTGTTTGTTTTCTCTATTGAATTTTTTTATATCATATATTAAATAAATACTGTACAAATAAATTCCCGCAAAAACTTTGCCTCATTTGAAATTTTAATAACAATATAATCTCGTTTGGGGAAAATTGGGTGTATTTTGGTCACCCCGGAAAAACAGGAAAACTAGGTCGGGTAATATATCATCTCATACTTTGCAGAACAAACTTCAGATGCGACTGAAATAAATATAAACTTTTTGTGATAGGGACGAGGGACGATACAGGCCTAAGAAATCGAGAAGACAATAAGGGACGATGGGGGTGGGACACTCGAACAAAACTGTTACAACCAGTTGGTAACTTGCTAATTAAATTACGACTCAAATGAGACTACACTTACACCGATTAATCACATTGTGATATTTGATTAAATTTGATAAAAAATGTTATTTACGTTATTGATTTTGAGAAATCGATACGCGTATTATGATGCTTGATGTTAAATCAATCACAAACACATATTAACGATAAACGATATAATACAATCATTTAGGCTTTGAACTATATTTTAATTCTACAATTTAATTAATATATTGTAAATAGGTCCCGGGGACCAAATACACCATTTTTCCCTTAGAAAACACTGCAAGCATAAGTATATGCTCAGTGAAATGATCGCCAACTTCCTCTAAGTAGAAGCGCTTGATGAAGAAGAAATAGTTTATATCAACCAGTGTTCAGTCACAGTGTTGAAAGGCGAGTGTAAATAAATTATTTTTCAGTAATAAATCCATTAATTGAAAACATTTAACATTCAAATTGGAACAACGCGACATTTGTTCCCGATTAAGCACATTTACCTCGCGTCTAAATACCAATAATTTGACATCGATGCGGTGTTGAGTGTAGCTCACAATATTGTGCTGACGTTGATTAATAGCGAGGTATTTGAATCAATATGCAATTCGGATGATGAATGCGTCCGCCAGAATCAAGAGGCATTGGCCAATATCGAACATAGCCTATTAAGTGAGCAAATAATTACCTTCAATTTCAGTCCAAGTGTACTTGAATAATCCAAACAATTTTCATATTAAACCCCTGCTTAACTTATTTATAATTATTTCTATTAAAATCTTGTTAGATCTCATCGATGGCGTAATTTTGCTATGAAATTGCAATAGAAGAAAGAAAAATATCTTTTTTTTAAATTAACCCAATTTTATTACTTGTGATAAATGAGAAATCTTGTTCAAATATTAGTATTAACGGATTTGATATGAAAACAATTATTTATGTAAACGATACGACTATAAAATATAATTATCAAGACTTATAAATACCGCCAGACTAATGGGTTACTCAAAAATCAAAAGCGATTACAAAAAATAATATTTAAAATAATCGAAGTTGAAAAACTAAGTTATTTCAGATGTTGTTGTTGTAACCATTTGTACAGCTCTAAATCTAACATCACAAAAAAATAATACAATACACTGTAATATTTTGTATTCAAAAAGACGTAAGAGCACGGTCGTATGTCGAATTCACCAATATCGAAAATTTGTTTATTTTTTTGGGGAATCGTTTTTTCCCCAGCAAATCGCGAAGATACTAAAATGACGGATCTCGCGGAAAAATTCCCACGAGAAATTTCAGGCCAGACGTTCTAAAGATAGCTGTGCGAAAAAAACTTTTTTAAATGGGTTTTTGTACTAACCTAGACGAAGACGCGATTTCACAGCGTATAGCTTGCCATTTGATAAAAAATAAGCGAAGACCGAGTTCACTATCAGATTTTTTGATGAGCTTGGAATCGGCGCGGAGAAAGTGGATTTAAATATCTCAGTTATTTATTTTATAATAATAATTGTGTAAGGTTTTGTCGTTGAAAACCACAAGCGAAAGAGGAAGTTTTATTTTATTAAAATTCAGTGTTGTTTTCAATAAAAATGATATTTAAGATTTAATCAAAACTTTTAATTGATTTAAAACCTAATAAAGTCTATTCCCCAGAAGTTATTTCGACACTGAAAATTTAACTTACTTTCACGCGTTAATTATTATTATATGTATACTCGATTAGTCGTTTACGAAGTGCGGCACGTTTGCAAAGCAAATAGTTGGGTGGATTCAAGAGCCTGTCATGTAACGAAATCATTCCTTGAAGTGTATTAGGTTCCTAGCGGCTCGTGTGCTATCGCTAAGTTTTAATTTATTCATGAGTGCTCGCAAACAATGTTGTTCTTCATACCCAAATTATAATCACAATGAATATCAGAACTTCAATAACAATTTATCTCCAAGTTAAACAAAAGTTCAAATCGCACGACGCGTGTTTACTCTGCCTCTGAACATAAACATAAGCAGAGTATAAGTTTTCGTCCGCCTTTTGGTCCGGTGGTTTGCACGCTTGCGTGTTCGTTCATATAACCCGCGATCGAGTCCTAGTCCTAGTCCTAGAGTTTACTTAAATTTGCTAAATTTTAAAATGCCTCAATGTTCAAAGAAAGCAAATGCCGGAAATGTATCAATCCAGACAGTTGCCACTCTATTCTTTTAATTATAGATTATTGTGGTGCGAATTCTTGTTTTAAGACAAACTGAGCTTTGAGAAAATCTCAGATTAGTTTTAAAACAATAAAAACAAAGTGTTTGCTAGTTTTTTTGTCTTTTTGGCTGAATAATATATTATTATTCATACAAACTATTCAATGGTCTTTCTCTATAATATATGTCTATTTTGTAGATTGAACGTCAATAAGATGCGTTTTAATTACCAACACAAGTCACGATGATATTTTTCTGAGAGTTACTTTGAAATCATTTTAAAAAATGTGCCTAATCATTTCTCTATAATATCAGTATATTAAAGTGAAAAGCTTTATGTATATTACGCGTGGTTTTTTATATTTACTTTACCAGCTCAGGTAATTATATCCATTTTAACTTAAAAATTTCTTGCAAATTATTGAGGATATATTTTGTATGTTATTATTTAAATTGTAAATAAATTTCATACAGTCGTAAAATATCATTGAATTTCATTGCAAACGGTAGGTACACGAGCACGGTGGGGGGGTTTTGGTTAAAGGGTAGCTGCAATCTGCAAGGCGCAGGGTAAACATCCCCTAAACGTGTAGCTCTGCCCTGTCAATAGCAAACTAAATGTTAGTTAAAGTTGACAGTGTTAGTACATAAATCTTACGAGTCATTCCTTGCCAACTACAGAAGCTGGGTTGATTTAGTTCTGACAATACTGCTTGTTTCCAATTGCACTGAACCCTCGACTTTCCGTACCAACTATCGTTAAAACATTAGATGTATTCAATTTAAATTATTTAACACTATACTAAAACTTTTATAAAACAGTTTATGGATTACGATACGCGTTGTATAAGTCCGTATTGTTTTATTATTTATGGAAATATAGTAATGATTTTTATTGGCCATACAAATTTAAAATTATTTGAACATTGTAAAAATATACTCACATAATTTGTCAGTTATTTTAATTTTAAATAAATGTAAATATAATTTACGGGTTAGCTTTGATCAGGTCATTTCAGATAAATATAATGCTATATATGTATATATAGTAATGCTTCAGCATTTTTTTCAAAGAGGAAATAATAATGGGAGAAGTTTTAACCATTTAAACAGCTGAAAAAATAGACGAATTTCATTTAAACCCACTCCAGTGATTAAATACGTTTATTATTTAAATTCTTTTGATTAGTTTTTAAACATATATATATATATATATATATATATATATATATATATATATATATATATATATATGGTTTAAGCGTAAATCAAGATAATTTTTATGTTAATATGGTTGTTTAGTTTAAGTAATTTATTAAAAGTACTCTCTTATTATTACTAATTATTAAAAAATAACTTATTTTCAGCCACAATGGTTATTTATGTCTATATTAAGGATAAAAAATTATTCTCGTAAATTTTTAATATACTCGTTGCCAATTAACACAAAAAATTGAAGGTTATTCCATATTTGTTAATTCAAATAAATTAAACAACTTATAAATCTCATTATTCCACAAAATATATTTCATTTTATAAGTCGAGTTTGTTATAACCGCATTTGATCTTAATAAAATCAGAATTATCTAATGAACAGGGTAATATTGACAACAGGTTTTTAATATTACCACTAAATAATTATTTTCATTGTATTTTTATATATACTCTAATACTTTGAGTCTTTGCACACGCTCTTCGTATTAACAATTGAATTATTCTCTAGTTTTATACTTAAAATAAATGACATTATTAAATTGTGTAAAGCATAGATTATATAAGAAGCGTATAAATGATCTCCTTTCTCTAAACAACAGAGTAAAAAAAAAAAAAAAAAAAAACCAGCAGCAAAGAGAATCACATACGTCAACACAAAGGATAAGGCTTTCGAAAGCGAGGCCCATCTAGTTAATAGAGGTATCCCTATAAATACGGGGCAGGGCTCGGGGCATAAAAAAAACACTTGTCAAGCAAACCGTTACCCCCGGGGCGGGGGGGGGGAGGGGAAGGCAGGGGGGGGGGGGGCAGGGGGGGGGCTCGCGTGACGTCAGACGCGCGTAACTCGGTTAGCCGCTTATTTGATAGTGGCTCCTGAAGACGTACTGTTTTATTTCACGACGGAAACGCTGAAAAGACGTAATGCGCGAGCGTACCGCGAAGAGCGTCTGCTATTTTTCACGGTGACGTAAGCCTGCCGCCGCTTTTTACTGAAAGTTTTTTTTCCAGCGCTCGCAGCAGCGGGGCGTTGATATTTTGTGTAACTTAATAAATTCGCAATGAGTACTTACGGTATTATTTATCACTGTGTATTTAACATTTTTATAATTGTATTTATTTTCAAATAAAGTCGAATAGAAAAGTGATGTTTATCCGAGACAGTAGGCAATTTTTTGGGGTTTTTTTTAACACTTAAAAAATATATCTACCTTAAGCTCGCAGCGGTGGGGCGTTGATATTTTGTGTATCTTAATAAATTCGCAATGAGTACTTACAGTGTTATTTATCACTGTATATTTAACATTTTTATAATTATATTTATTTTAAAATAAAGTCAAATAGAAAACTGATGTTTATCCGAGACAGTTGGCACTTTTTTGAGGTTTTTTTAACGTTCAAAAACGAATACCTAAAAAATATACGTGTATGTATCTTAAGGTCGCAGCGGTGGGGCGTTGATATTTTGTGTAACTTAATAAATTCGCAATGAGTACTTACGGTATTATTTATCACTGTATATTTAACATTTTTATAATTATATTTATTTTCAAATAAAGTCAAATAGAAAACTGATGTTTATCCGAGACAGTAGGCACATTTTTGAGGTTTTTTTTAACACCTAAAAAATATATGTATCTTAAGCTCGCAGCGTTGGGGTGTTGATATTTTTTGTAACTTAATAAATTTGCAATGAGTACTTACAGTATTATTTATCTCTGCATATTTAACATTTTTATAATTATATTTATTTTCAAATAAATAAAAACGTAAAGTCAAATAGAAAACTAATGTTTATCCGAGACAGTAGGCACTTTTCTTGGGTTCAAAAACGAACACCTAAAAAATATGTGTATCTTAAGCTCGCAGCGGTGGGGTGTTGATATTTTTTGTAACTTAATAAATTTGCAATGAGTACTTACAGTATTATTTATCTCTGCATATTTAACATTTTTATAATTATATTTATTTTCAAATAAATAAAAACGTAAAGTCAAATAGAAAACTAATGTTTATCCGAGACAGTAGGCACTTTTTTGAGGTTTTTTTCAATCATAATCTACATGCGAAACAATGTGTCCAGGCCAATCAATATTTAATCATATTAGTAAGTAATATAAACCTGTATAGATAATTAAAACGCACTTGATTGACGTTCAATCCACAAAATAGACATCCCTATTATAACTGAAAACAATGAAGGTAATAAAAGGCGTTTGAAAGGTAAATTACGAATATCTTGCAATAAAAAGAGTGTATATTAAAGGGTTTTTTTCCTCAAATTTGATGAAGTACAAAAAACCTGCTTTTTAACCGGATTTGCTTTTCACTAGCCCACAAGGCGGTTAAAATGTTTAACCCTTTATACAATGAATGTGACTATTTTTCACGCATACTGCAATGTTTGTTATTTGTTTCAATACAGGTCAAGATTGGGAGGCATCTTGCGATCGCCTGAAGGCTAACCTTTTTAAGAGGCAGATACTTTGGAGGAGGGTGTAACGCCGGGACGTGCTGGGAATCCAAGGAATAGGGCGCGTCCCACCCTTATGAATTAATATTTCAGCCCGAGACCCATGGAAGACGATGCTTTAAAGTCGCAACGCCCGAGTATTGTTGTTTGCTTTTGAACACTTGTTAATTTTTTTCAAAAATTTTTTTTGTCATAAAACCGAGCAGATTATTAATTATTATTTCTTCGATTTAGTTATTTTGTGATAGAAGTGACCATAAAATATTGGTATTTAGTCTTTACGTCTTCAAAACTTTTCTTGCTGTAAAGTTGCAGGACTAAGAATTGATTCTTATACTTCTCGGTTGCCATTTCACTGTATTCATTTTTATACAAATTTAAAATTATATTATACTATCAATTTTCACATAAAAATTTGAACTTTTAAATGCTCTCATGGATATTTTTAATGACATCTTAAGTTTTCAGATGACTGTATGTGATACAATGAATTTATGGATGACACCATATATTTTAATGTGGCTAGTTTTGATGAATTTTTATAAAATATTTACACAATACCTATAAATTTTTAGATGACACAATATTTTCAAACAAAATTGAATTTATACATAGATGTTACCACGAAGTTTTAAATTCCACCATAATTTTTCAGGCAGCCTTGTAAATTTAGATCTTTTAAATTTGTAACTATGAGTCTAGATTCATTTTGTACGTAGCGTTTATTATAATACATTTTCAACCTAGCGTCAAGTTCATCATCTCCTAATAACTTTAATTAAGGGCGTTTGAGGCAGAACGATGATTGAACAATGCCTTATTTATCATCTGATACCGGCAGCTGGGCGAGAAAATAATTACGAAAACTTTTCCACTGTCGTCTTAATTTAACAAATTTCGCTCTCAACAACAAATTCAACTGCTCCCCGAGAAACTTAAATCTGTCGTATGATTGATCATGTAAACTCGGAGACACCGCGGAAGTTTGCATCTCGCCCTCCCATTAATTAGTTTCAGTGAGTACTCTAACACCGGTACGCATCGCTATTATCTTTTCATGAATTAAGTATTGCGAGCACAGAAAGCTCTCTGCACCGCTAAAGCTATAAAAGCGCGAGGGTTACTTTAAAGTGCAATTGGATATTAAAAATTAAAATCAATATTTTCCACATTGATTTCGCCCATTATATTAATTGGCTGAAATACTAGGCCTCGACTTCCGTGGGCTCGAATTCTCAATATTTCTCAACGTCGTTTCAAAGATGAAACCTGCTGTGTACACGAAAGCGTGTACGAGCGAATTTATTGAATATTCAATAACAGTTCTTGCTAAAGAGTTTAACTTGCCATTGATACGCGAATGGCACATTATATAGACTTTTGCAATTTGATTAATTGACGAAATGTAATCGAATAGATGGAAGGCGGGTTAGCCGAGCAACTGTAGTGAACAAATGGACGGGTCTTTCTCCGGGAAAGCCCAAGATTTACTGGGCAGAGCGGGCGGGGATCCGAGGAGAATTGTGATAAATAGCGGAGTGTCTATTTGCATATAGAAGAGATGAGGATAAATCCACTGCCATAAATGCGAATTTTTGGGGCTTTGGGATTTTCTATCTCTGTTAAGTAGGTATATTAATGTTTTGAGATATTATTTTTTTTGGCTCGGGTCATTTATATCGCTTATATTAAAGTTGCAGGCTCAGTTTATCGGATATGAAAAAAAAAAATATGGAAGTTTTACTCATGTATTTTTTTTTCACAGTGCTTGACAGCAACAAGATGCAAAAATTTTACATTTTGAGTAAAATCAAATCATTGATCTAAATTAAATATACCATTTTATTCATGTTTTTTTGTTATACTAAAAAAATATATGAAATACAATAGCTAAATAGTTTAATTACATCATTATTTTATCAACGTTCCGTTTAACACAATGAGTTTTTTTTTTAGAGAAATTTGCCTTTAAAACTGAAAGATAAAACTATCGAGTTATTTCAAACTTTATTAATTCAAAATAATCTGAACTATTCAGGTTAAATGTAAATAAATAAATAATTTATATTGAAGTTGCATGTATCGATACTAAGTATTATAATAAATAAGCAAACTGGCTCATTTATCATGAAATATACCGCTTCAATTATTTGTACTAATAAAAAATTCAGCTGGTTTTAAATCTTTAGATTTTAATATGACAGGGTACACAGTCTCATGCCTGTTTCAGTTTGATCGAATACGATTTGTATTGCAGCGCATATAAAAAAAACTCAAGCTAGCTTAAATGTTTTTTAACATATCGTTTGTTTTTGTTTTATTAATTTAAAACCGCGTATGGATAATTTTAATTGTAATCCGCGGTCGCTCCTGCCGACATCCAGCGGCGTGACGCCCCCAGGCAGAACAGATCCCTTGTCTGATTCCCGTCTCGTTGCTTGCAGCCCACGCGACTGATCCAATCCCTTTAAAGCCTACCCGATCCCCAATTGAATGCGACATGTTTTTTGTATCAAATAAATGATGTTTTTCGTAACATAGAGCGACAATTTCTGCGTGGAATAGAGAGAATCGGCTTTCCGAATCGATATTGTATGGAGTTCAAAAATATACGAATACATTCATCTGCTATAGCCAAGCATATTATCTGTATGAGCCTTTCAAGTTTATACTAAGAGTTTACTCGATTTCATGAATCAAGGCTCATTGTATATGAAAAAACGTTTTAAAAATTTAGACTCAACAACACAAAAATGATTATCATTTTTGCAAGTGTTTAAGCGGAAAATTTTCTCAAAAAAAAAAAAAATACACTGGGATATTGTCCAATCAAAATGGCAATAGACACATCAGTACCGCCGATGCTTGAATGGCCTCGACGAAAATTTGAATTTGATCAACCACAAATTAACCGCCAAGTTCTGGCCAAACAAGGGATGGCCCGGGAGGGCGCGAGGAGGGGATGGTCCGCGCCCTCAGCCAGAGCCGCCAAAACTAATTAGGCCAATGGCTCTCAAAAAATAATTTCCGTTTTAGGAACTAAGCGTTGGGTATTCTGCATATTCTTGGAGCATTGAGATAATTCCGCTTTGCTTTGTATTTTATTTATATTGTTGCTGTTGTAGTGCAGTCTTACGTGTGAGCTGTGAAAGAAACCTAATGAACAATTTTCTGTATTCCATTGTTAATGGGATGTTAGTTTTTTAGTTGAGAGAGAAACGTATAATATTTTAAAATAATCATACAACGCTTAATCCGCTTTTGATAACCAATATCATTAAAACGTATATATTTTCCATAAAATATTATAAAACTTAAGTTAAAAGCACGGTTTTTGTGTTAAACAAGACAATGATAGACAATTATATTTATTTATAGTGTATCTCATTACGTTTAATCTGATTTAAAGTTTTTTTATGGGGAAAAAAGAAAAACCAGGAAGAAGAGACTTAAAAATAATTTTAAATTTATAATTCTTATGATTGAAGTTAACATGAAAGTATTCTATTAAAATTGTGACAAGCTTGTCTCAAAAGTTGCAATATAGGTGATCATATTTATAGCAAATGATTTTGCTAATATATTTATTTAAAAAACGTAAGATGTTTGTTTGGATTTAAGTTTTGGGGGTGTGCTATTGAATAATGGAAAAAAAGCGAGAGTATAAAAAGTTTGTAGTCCCTTTTACAGCGCTTTCCTTTCAGTGGAGTTTACCAACTGTTAACCCTCCGCTGTCAGCCATCACGCAATAGAACTTAATAAGCCGGTAAACGCCCTGCTTATCGATCGTTAAGAGACAGCAAATAACAGATCAAAGACAATAAGAACGGGGTCCGTTTTATTTCCCGGCCCCTTAACCCTTCGCCGGCTATCAGCGATCGGGGCGGGAGGGCCACGTAATAAATTGCCCCTGTCAGGAAGACCCCCGCCCGCGACGGGTTAAGTCAACACAGCTTCTGCGATGTTCGCAAGCGTCTTGTTACCGTTGGTGCCTGATATATGTCGCTAATTTAATTTCTGTTCCTATTCGGTTATTTGATTACGACAAGCCATAATGAAAATTTGAGATAGAGCTGTGCAATTAGGCTTCCACTATCAAAAACCACTATATACTTTTTACCATATACTGTAAAACTGTAAATGTATATTTTTTTAAATTTTTAAAATCATGATCTGAACTGGTGAACAAAATATACTACAAGTAATTAAATTATAAAAAAAAACTCTCATCAAAGTTGTTACAAAATATACCTAGAGTAGATTTTACCACTCGGTGACACAAATTACATTATTTTTGGGTTTCTAATGCCTTCCTTGTAAATAATATATATGTTTAACAAAAATATAAAATAATGTTGTTCAATGATGTTGAGAGACAATGCATTTATAATGATAAATGTAACTTTGTATTCTTTCTTCACTTTGAGTTTATTATATATTTTGTATGACTAGTTTCGAACATGCATCTGATGATGACCAAATCTGTTTGGTCGAAACTAGTCATGAAAAAAATACAATAAACTCAAAGTGAAGAAAGAATACAGAATGTTGTTCAAATTTAAACAAGAAAAAATATTTTATACTTTTTAACAAATTGCACATGCTTGCATGAAAAAAAACTTTCGGATATAATACCATTATAAAGTATTAACAAATAAATCTAAATTAATTTATAAACGTATCTAGAAACATAAGTCTTTATAAGTCAGATAAACTTAATAAAAAAAGAAAAATTAAAAATAAATCATATATATAAAAGTCCGACAATAAATTTTGCGTATTTAGGGTTGTTTTAGGCCCATTGGATAAACACAATAACTTTGGAGTTTGGTTAAACACAGCGTGTTTCGGCTTAGTCGCGAGAAACCACAAAAAACCGGGGCCGATCAACCGCCTCGCTGCTAGCTGATAAGGATTCGGCTCGGTCGAAAGTTTAAATGAGAAAATGAAATTGAAACGAAATCTGCCCGGGAATAAATTTAAAAAGCGCGTCTTGAGAAGATAAGGCGGCGAGAAACACGGGAACGAGGGCGGCGCAATTTAACGTTTGCATAGTTTTTATCCGAAACTTCGGTTGTGTGAGATGTTGTCGGGAGATTAAAGAAAAGACATTAAGCATTCATCTCAACTTTGGGCCGTTTGAAGTGTAATTAAAAAAATCGTTCATCGCGATGAATATCGCGACTATGGATATGTATTATACGTGTTGGTGCACCCATGAAGATGTACGCATACTGCAAAAAATATTATTAAAAATCTTCAGTTGCGTGAAATATTGTCAAGAGATCTCTTACTCAATAACGTGACTTATATTCCAGCTGAAAGATATTTGTGTAATAGTGAACATAAGATGTGGCAATAAAATTTAATATTTTCCATGCGTTGGATATCTTCGCTGTAATATGAATTGCCTGAGCGCTATTTTTTAACGAAAGGCTTTGATATGACAGTGACAAATGTATGGGATTGCAGTGTCCAAAGCACGGTTGATAAATTCACAGTTGACAAGGAATTGACTTGCGAGCATTAGATTTGTCAATCTTAAGGCCAATCAATTATCGGAGCGATTCTCAAGCATGGGTGCTAGGGATGGACATAATCGAATTGAATTATTGAATTAAATTAAAAATAAAATATTTATTCGAATCAAGTCGTTTAAAAAAGTTGATTCGATTCGCATTTATATTTTGTTCATTAAACGCAAGGAACTTTTTTTATTACAGAAATCAGACTTATTTATTTTATTTAAAAACTAAGCTCAATTTATTTTTAATAAATAACTCTTATTTTTAAAAACCTAAAAAGCCTTTTGACATGTTAAAATCTTTTTAAAAATGTGCATACTCTAAAATATAAATTGAAAAAAAAACTGCTATTCATATTCGAAAATTAAATATTATTAATGATACAAGGCGGCAGTAATAGAATAAGAATTATTCCAATTACTTCATGGGTATGTAAAAAGTAGGAAAAAAAAACCACGGGAAGCAAGATCCAGATATCACTTAAGAAGGCTGGGGTGCGTCGAAGCCTGAGACAAGAAGTGAAAGATATAAATGACAAAAACAAACCGGATATACTTATACAACCTCCGCTGGTCTTACACCAAATGAGATTCTTAATTGAAATTTATTTACTTATTTAATGAAAATTTAGCTCTCAAGAAAAGCGTCAAAAAGTCAATTTTCAAAAGAATATTAAATTACTATATTTTATAATAACGACGATGATTTTTTATGATTGCTGAAATTTAATTTAATATCGTTTTATTATTAATATTATGCGAGGTTTTCTTAATTTTGTATTAATTTATTTTGGTGGTCTAATATGCCAAAAAGCAAAATTTCCAGCCAATCAGATTACCGAGATAAAATTACAGGTAGATAAAACTCTCAAAATATTCAAACACCATTATTGCTGAAATAATTTTTATAAGTTAGTTTTGTTAACGATGGTTTATGTTAATAATAAAAGTTAACAAGTATTAATTTTAAATAAATTTGATAAAAGTGTTTTTTTTTCTATACAAATCATATAAACTTTCAGAAATTTGGATTTGTCTGTTTGTTTATTCAAATGACATTGAAATAAGCATTAACGAGTAAATCCTTTTTTATATGAAAATTAAGAGGGTGGTTTAGTTACATGAAACAAGTTAAAGCACAAAAGTAAAATATCATTATAATTTACTATTAGTCTATAAAAAAAATATATTGTAAGATCTATCTAAATAGATATTTCTCTATAGCGTTACATTCAGATTATTTTTTCAAAATTGCATAATTCAATGCAAACGAAATCTTCATAAATATTTATTCAAGTAATTGTAATTGAAATAAATTCTTCTCTCTATTTCTCATGTAAGTCGATTACCTTAATAAAGATAAAATACATTTATTCTTTGGTAATCGGTAAACTGAAGACAAACGTCAGGTAGTATAGCAAGTTGGTTTCTAATATTGTTAGCACAAGTTGCTGTCAGGCATTACACTGTATCCCGAGCCAAATCCGCTTTTTATCACGTTAAGCCGAACTTAAACTCAACTTAATCAAAAGCACAATGGCACTATTACCAGCCGGGAAACGTACGGCGAGATAAGTCCCAATGCGGCGCAATTATCGATCGTGTAGTTATTTCATTTGTCACAGGTCCAAGTTGATCCTTGTTTCCCGGAATGAGGACTCGACGAACTTAGCCCGGAGTAACCCCGGAATAATGCCACGTATCCCGGGTGCGGGGAAAGTTTCCGGAGTACGCGCGCGATGGCATTAATTACCCAAGCACATTTGGGATACGTGCTTATATTGTTTAGTGTACACAGAGCCTCGCTGGCTGTATGGGCTGTAATGTACTGCGCATTTGCTTGAACGAGAACATGTTAGTGCCGATTTCGAAGCACATTTTTTGTGTGAAGTGTTGAATCGTTTGTTTCAGACTGCCTGTGGTTTATAATGTACTGCGTATTACAGGAATACCCGCGGGATTAGCTTTGAATCAACCCAGCTCCTAACGAGTCATGGAGTGATGAGAAGTTATTTCGACGACAAATGCCCTTGTGATGATATTACTCCACAAACAGTGATCCACCTTGTAAGTTCTTGTCCCATCTTTAGCCTTCAGAGACACCAACTAGACAGCCAATGCCGACGGGAGGGTTTGTGCCTGGATGACCTGAAGTCAGTGGCGAGACACCCACAGATGATGAAGTCATTGGATGGCTTCTTCTAATTAGAACCATAAAGAGGATAAACCAAGAGGTGTAGCTTCAGTCACTCCCATGTATAGCACAATTTTGCTTGACTAGTTTAAAATTTCCCCAAATTGTGATGGCAAACCTTGTACATGACAAGCAAGACACCAAATTTAATTTTAAAAAAAAATGTACTGCGTATTTGTTTGAATGAGGACATGTAAGTGTCGAATTTGAAATACATGTTATTATTTAAAGTGTTTCATTTGTCTTGAACAGATCGAGGTTTCCAATGCACTGAGTATTTGTCTGAACCCAAATACATTAGTGCCTGTATTGAAGGTTGAATCATTTGTCCTTAACCGACTGAGCTTTAGTGATTTTGCTATATGGTACACTTTTTTTGCATAACGTATTGAAGCATTTGTTCTCAATAAGACATACATATAATCTATCCATGTAATGATTTCCATAATTTATATATGTATAAAGATCTTCAGTTTGGTCTTCGTTTTGGGAGGGTAATATCAGACTGATATGCTAGTTTGGTCGAAGACATTAAAAATATAAATAAAAAATCTTTTTATAATTTATTTTAGGTTATCAATTAAAATAAAATATGATAATTTATAAATTTTATTTTTAAGTCCTAGGTATAACGCGATACATGTGAATGTGTAGATTTGTATCCCACCTGCGTTTAAATAAACACATGATTTTTCTCGTCGTTTCATGTATGAGTAAATTACCAAGAGCTAACTCACAATAAATATATTAGAAATAGCATGAACTGATTATTTAATATATAGAAAGACATAAAAAAATTCAATGCATATATAAATTTAAACTTGTTTGCTGATGGTAATATTTATTAACTATCTATTTCACTGTAACAGATCCCGAAGTTTTCATTGGAAATTTTGCGAATTTTTGAGGTTATATGATTTCCCGCATATATTTTTTTATTAAAAAAAATTGGCTCCTTGTTCCACACCCAAGGAGCGACCTTGATATAATTCTGGCTTTCAAAGCCAAAACACACACAATAAATTTCCGAATTGACGGCAATATTTTCGGGCAAATCAAAATTTGAAAACTTTATAAAACAATCAAAAGCATTCAATATATTGTTTTGATCCCATGAACAGCGCTTAAACGCGGAGCGACTGGAGAGAGTCGCGCCCGCGCCCAAAAGGCTTACAAAGCTCCCTACATTTACACGAATTAACAAAAAAGCGCCATTAACAAAAAAAAAAAAAAAACTTCATTAAAACCGGCAGCGAAAAACCGGCTCGTTGACACGCGAACCGGCCGCCAGAGACAGCCGGTTTTCCGCCGAACCGCCACTAATGAGTTATCCGGGCGGGGAGCTCCGACACCTTTGTTGGTGCCTTCAATACACCAGCCCAGTGGGCACCATTCAGGGGCGTCTCGTGGAAGCGACTGAATGGCATCTCGCTGTAAGTAACTAACGAGCCAGCGGCAAGATGTCTTCGTCGCGATCTGCTTTGTTTATGTTGAATAAGAGTTATGGTGTTATTTCGCTGGGGTAGGCAGAAGTCGCACGTGTATGCGGGAAACTTGGTTTAGCTCATGGTTTCCCAAAGTGGTCAATATCGACCCCGCAGGGGTCGATGACAGCGAAACATTAAATTGGGGGTCCATGAACTGTAAATGGGGGTCCTATTTAAGTCTAGGTCCCATAATCGAGTTTTATTGATCATTTTCTAGTTTTGCGAAAAATCCAGAACTTGATTTGATACATACAATATTTTTTTTATTTTTTATAAATTTACTATTAATATGATAAATATGTGTTTTTCCGATTGAAGTGTAGGAATTTGGAGATTCGTCATGTCCCTTTTCCAAGAGTCCGAAACATGGTTTTGAAAAGTCGTCATTTTATTCAATTTTTATCCATGATTTTATTTTACCCTGAAAATGGACGTTAATTAAATAATAAAAAAATAAATAGATATAATTTATAGTTATTTCAAAACTCTGTTAAAAAAAAGTGACAATTAAATTAATTAAATGACACGATTTCGCCAGGTAATGGACTGTTGGACACCAGAGGCAATCAAAAGGCTGGAAGCAACTGTTTGAGATTCCGTACAACCCAATGTTTGAGATTCCGTATTTCGTATGAATATATAAGCACTAAACTCCAACTTCAACGCAGTTTTTAAAATGCACACTCAGTTCTCATTTTTTTTATTATCATGAATAAAAGGTTTACTTATTATGTTCTTGCAAATCATATTGTTACCCGATGTAAAACATGTATATACAATTACAAAAATAAATTGAAAATTGAGCAAACACAGCGCTTAATTACATTGGATTGCATTTTCCACATTTACATCCCAGTGGAAAATTTTAATTGCTAATTGGTTTAGTATAGTTTTAAAATTGAATTCATTACCGGCTTGCTTCGTGGGACGCGTGGACTCATGAATAATCTAGTGTAAGAAAATTGTAAAAGGGATGCTCGGCGACTTGATGATAATTACTGGAAAAGGCGAGTCGAGACTGGCAAGACCGAGTCTCGGCGCAAGCTGCTGCTTACTATTTGTTTTTATCCTGAAGTAAAAAAAAAAATAAGTGAAATGCTTCACTTTACAGAAGTGTCACTTAATAACTTACGCGATACACTGATGAATGTATACAATAATATTTAAAGAGGGAAAAACAGTTTATCAAAAAAAGTAGATTTTCACGAAATCATTTAATGCTTAGAGTTGAAAATTTTAAACTGCTATTATGAAGAGTAGTAACAGTTCCATCTAAATAACAATAACGGGCGTCTACCCTGTGGCTAGGGGTGGGCCAGATGACTGAGCCGCCGTCACTCTCGGGTCATTAATCTCCGATCCGTCCCATCTCTACTGCAGTACATTAGCCGGCTGGGTAGTGATCTCAGTTTAAGGGATGGAGTGAAATAGAGCCTTGATTGCGCTGTCACTGCAAAAATATACTGGATTTAATACAATATTTAGGTGTGCAGGTTAAATCTACTTTAATTATGTAAAGGTGACTAAATTAATTTTATATATTTCATCCCAAAACCCTTAGGCTTGTACTCAGTAGTATAATTCTGCAGACGTAGGTTGGTGTGAGCACTACTTATATCATTATTAACAAATAGTATGATTTAAACATAATGATTGTTTTCGAATAATAAAATGGTTCATCTTAAAACATGTTTCTTATCAAAACCATAATTGTATCAAGATATAACCGACGATTACTTGAATAAACTCGTAGTCCAATTCCACAGACGTAGGTTGGCGGGAGCACTGCAGATATCATTATTAACAAAGAAATACTGAGAACATCAGAGTAAGAATTCCAAGCAGCCCGAGCAGCGAACTAAGATGGCCGTAATTGCACATCCAGTACGAACCATCCAGTTTAATTAATGTTTGACAACGTTATTCAAATAGCGGGTGGGGGTGGGAGTGACAAAAACCAGCCCCGCCGAGAGGCTGCGCGGCCTCAGCTTGTGTGAAAGCCTTAGAAAATGAAGATTTCGAGGTCCAACCAAGAGAGCGTTTATATTTTTACAAAACCAATAATTTGCTTGGCTCTTTAAAGGTTTTACTTTAGGTGCATGTTCTATATTTTTTTTATATATATAATGTTTAAAAAAAGCTGGCTAAATAAATACAATACATATCAATTTTTTTTTAATGTTTTCGTGATACGAAACTCTGAAAGCTATTTGTGATTTTTTAGTTAATTATTTGCATATGTTTTAATTATATTTATTTAATTTCCTTTTAAGGGTCTTGCTACCTAACCTTGCTTGGTGTCCATCTCCCGTTTGCCACAAAAAAAGAACCGTTTTACCCTGCGAAATCGTGTCGTTTAATTAATTTAATTGTCACTTTATTTTTCTATGTCGAAACTTGATTTTTTTATAGAGTATTGAAAAAATTATATATTATATTTAACTATTTTTTATTATTTAATTAACGTCCATTTTCAGGATAAAATAAAATCTTGAACATGTTGAAAAATTGGATAAAATGACGACTTTTCAAAACCAAAGTTTGTAAAAGATTTTTTTTTAAATTTTTAAAATAATAAATCGCACAGGGTTTATATTTAATCTTTTATTTCCAATTAAAAAAAGACTTTAAAATGTTTAGGACTCTTAGAACAGGGACATGACGAATCTCCAAATTCGTACACTTCAATCGGAAAAACACATATTTATCATATTAAAAGTAAATTTACAAGAAATGAAAAAATATTGTACGTATCTAACTTTTTTTGATTGGTGCAGTCGATTTTTCCCAAAACGGACCAGAAAATGATCAAAAAAACTCGAGTATGAGACTTAGGCCCTTAAGAAGTTTAAAACATTTTTTTCGTACTATTGGCGTAATTGTTCAAAGTAATGAATTGGAAGGCGTTTCTTATTTCTAAGGCCCCGTACGAGCGCCTGGGTTGGGCCCCCCGGAGCCGCCGCTGCCTGCTGGGTGGCTGCCAACTCTTCGATAGTCTTCTGGCTGGATGGCGAACATGTCACCAAGTTTCTGGTGCCGAGAAAAAGTTTTGTAATACTACGCAGATAATAGAAGAGAATTATGGCCGGGGCCGGGCGCGCTGGGGCAGCGCTGTTGTGTTTTTGAGGATCGATGCCGTGTGGATGATTTCATAAGTGTTTTTGTTCGAAGATGAGCCCCGAGTTTTTGCATTGCGTGATGCGAGAGGAGTAATAGAAATTTTCTGCGCGGCTCACATGGGAGAGATAATAATTCTTTTGTGTATATTTTTTTAATGAACGTAAGAGATACTTAAGATGATACGAGCAAATTATTTACTCACTTAACTCTTACTTTTTCATACAATATTAATTATATTATTATAAATGTAATTTTTTTTCTTTAAATTATGTTTTTGGGTATCCTTAGTTTATAACAAACTGCTCAAGAACATGAGTGCTAATAAATAAATTAAAAAAACACAAACATCTTGATTTTGCTGATTAATGTGGGAGCCTTTCAATTTTTGTAAATTCCCTCAAGACGGTATTACGTCTCGTTTTAAATAGGTGTTTTTAACAAGTGCAAGACTTATAAAAAATATTATATTCTTTAAATGGCCAATTACTGATAAGTGTATAATTTTTTTTTATATTGATCGATTTTCGTCCGTCAAACACAAAAAAAAAATTGAGTCATGAAATTTTCGTCCAAATACATATTATATCAAAAATTCAAGGAGTGGATTTCCGGCGATGGGCTGATTTATAATTCCTTTAACTCTTTGTACGTTTTGTGCAAACCACTCACAGGGGCGCCTCCGCCCGGGGAGTTCGTCAACACGAAAATTCGCAGGGATCCGCAGACATTTGCATGTTCCCGGGGCATAAAACTCAGGCGGAGGGTATAAATCAAAATTATTTATCTTAGCGATTAGCCTCCACCCCTAAAGGGTGTCAATTCCCCACCGGAAGTGCCTTTGTTTTTGCTCTCGTAATGGCGGACGGAATGCTTCCGGACTGGACTTACAACCCCGGACTGGCACTTCCGTCCAGATATATTTGAGTTCTTCGGTCTGATCGCTTTATGCTGTTTGCTAAGCCTACTTCATTTGATTATCCGTATCAAGTGAACAAGATGGTAATGGTACTCTTGGAATTACAATCGCTGAGCATAAAATGTTTATGCTAACAATACAACTGTACAAATAATAAAGCAATTTAATTATACAACTATTATTGTCATCAAGTCATAATTGAAAGCTATTATAAGCTCATACGTGTGTATCACGTAACTAGAACAAATTGTTTGTTTCAATAAATAAATCAACAAATTTAATTCAAATTGAAATATATAAATTTAAGTTTTTATATCCGCAAACTGAAATATTTTAAAGTACAAATATATTTTTTAATCATTAGAATTATATTGGAATAATCAGGCGAGGAAATTATCTTTATCTTAAAAGTGAGTTGTTTCTACGTAAAACAACGACCAAAACGAATTCATTTATTATATTTTCTTTCTCAAATATGTGTTAAAAATTTATTTCCAGTTTTTTTTTGAGTCCAGCTAGTGAAAATACGACGCATACTTTTGCTTTTGGGATATATCTCTCGGAGCAAAGTAGATGAAAGGCGGGCGGACACGAATCTCACCCCTGCGTCCTCTCGAGCAAGACCGGTAATTGAATGGCGCTGGTCCCAACTAATCGTTGAGGATAAATTAATTGGCCCAGGTAAGTGTCACACCTTCCTTCATGTAACACTCCTCCATGTGACGTCACACACAGGCGAGTTTCTCTGGGGATCCATAAACTATTGTAAATACACAGTACAGGTAGATATACCAGCAAGTTAATATTTAATCCCAGGCTCGTTCTGTTATAATGTTTCGATTTTACCAAGTAACTAACGATGTTTTACGCTCACCTTGTATTATGTATTGTGACTTGTTTTAATATTTATTATTTACTTCACAATAGTCATTACACGACACTTCATTTGTGTTTGCAATTCGTACACAGAAGCTTCACTCTCAGTACACTATAGTTATATCATATTTAAACAATAAATATGAATAGTCAATTAGCTGGAAAGTAACAAAAAAAATTGTTTTTGTTTTCTTCCGCCTTTTGGGGGCTTAAATTTGAAGTCGACGAAGACTTTGAAAGGCAAATATACCAATTTTTGTAATATACGATAAATGAATCCAAAGTATAGTATTTCGAAAACCTTTTTTAAAACTAACACAGCTTTCAAAAAACATAAAACGAGGATAAGAAATCTTTCTCAGTTTGATGCATTATAAATTTTCACACGTACATTTTTCAGAGGGCAATAAGGCTTCCGATCTATCATTGGGAGTCCCGCGGAGGGTGCAGGTACCCGGGCGGGGTGGAGTGTCCTTGGGACAGGCCACACGTGCCTCGACAGTCCTTCGGGGATGGACTACGGGCGCACCCCCACGGGGGTGAGAGGACAGGCGTCGTGCTTTTATTTTTTATTTAAACCACCAAACTTACCCGCTTTCGAATATCTAATAAATATTTTGTGAGATTATATTTTTTAATATATTTTTTTTTCACATAATGTCGTAACGTTAAATTATACGTTACGACATACGACACATGCCCTTGTGATGATATTACTCTACAAACAGTGATCCACCTTGTAAGCTCATGCCCCATCCTTAGCTTTCAGAGACACCAACTGAAGAGCCAATGCCGACAGGATGGCCTGTGCCTGGATGACCTGAAGTCATTGGATGGCTTCTTGAAGCGTGTCGTCAGAACCATAACGAGGATAAACCAGGGGGTGTAGCTTCAGTCACTCCCATGTATAGCACAATTCCGCGTGACTAGATTGGAAAATATCCCTAAATTGTGATGGCAAACCTTGTACATAACAAGCAAGGTACCAAATCTATTATAAAAAAAACGTTAAATTATGTTGATAATCATTTATTTGATTAAAAAAGAGTATCAGGTGAATGCAAATAATGACCGTTATTGCGATATGCTGCGAAAAATTTTGGGCCCAGTGTTGCAGGAGTTTCAAGGTTTCAACTCAAGAACGTGGTTCCAACAAGACGGGGCCACTTGCCATACATCCAATCAATCAATTGAAGCTGTTAGCGAATTCCCTAATAAGGTCATTTCACGTAGAGGTAACATCAACTGGCTTCCCAGAAGCTCCGACCTTAGCCCTCTTGACTATTTTGTATGGGGATACCTTAAAAGTAGGGTTTATGAGAATAATCCGACGAACCTAACAGAATTGAAACAAAACATCAGGTCAGGAATGGCAGCAATATCGAGGGCTATGTGTCAGCATGTTATCAACAATCTTCGTTCCAGATTAGAAGAGTGCCAGCTGCGTAACGATCACCGTTTGATAACATCATTTTTTTAAATAATTTTCCGTTTAGTATTCTTATAATTAACAATAAAAAAAAAAAACTTGATTACTAGTAGTTTTTGTTTTACTGAACTAACAAATATCCGATACTCTCTTTGGACAAAAATGTATAAAACCTGTATAAAAAAAATTATTTAACTTTTTTATGAAATATTGAGAAAAAAAGGGAGGCGCATTTCAACCGAGGTTAAAAATTCCTAAATTTTAAGAATATATAAATATATAGTCTTATGTAATATTTTAATTCAACAACATAAGCCATTTTTTATTATTGTGCAAACAATATGTTTTAATGAAAAAAAAAATTAATCCTGTAGAGGTAGTTAAACCTGCTGCACGTATTTCGACGGGGTAAACCATTTTCATGTATTTAGTTGAACAGTTAATCCAAAATGGAGATTATTTACACAGAAGCTGAACACACACATATATTCAGAAACAATTCTCCAATTGTATTATTTTTAAGTGACCGACTCTCATTAATAACGACTGAAAAAATCTTTGAAATTCGTAACACAGGTTGGATACGTTTTGTCGCTTTATAGGCAAAATATGCGAATTCAATTAATTTTTAATAATCATTATTGGCAAGTGAATTTCCATGTCGCGTGTGAAGAGCAAGTTTAAAATACGTTATTTGGTAAAACGGGAACTTCAATTTAAAAGACAACACTGACATGACCGATAGGTTGAACGAAGTTTCAATTTACTTATATTTTAATGAAACAGCAGCGTTTTAAATTGAATTATATTGCGATCCAACAGAATATCTCTCGTTCTCATCAATTATTCAATGTAGACAGTATCGATTGCTCGCGTTACTCTGTTTCCCTTCGAGGGACGATTTATCTGGAGAGCCTCCGTAACCGCGGATCTTTCAGATTCTAGAAATAACCCGGGAGTTTGTAAACATACAGGGTAGATCCTGAAACTTATTGATATATTGCTACGTTTAAATTCCAATAGCGAGACACGACGGTGGAAACGCTGATCGTAAAGTATTCAGAAACTGAACGGATGATAGAAGATCGATCTTGGATATAGAATGCTTCAAACCAGCTGGACTTCCCAAAGTGAAAAACTCGTTCAAACCTACTATAGCTCAATTGTGCCATCACTGGATTTTTGAGAAGTAAATATTAAAGCTATGCTAGTTAAAATAGGGCTTTATATTGTGATATGGGTGAGTGGAGAATGAAACAAAATATTGATTTACCTCTAGGAGTTTTTTTTCTCGTAGTTTACTTTGACTAAATATTCTTTAAGCAACTGGACCAAAACTTCGATACAAATGATTAAAAAAGTTTAATATATAGTTTTCAAAAGCCATATTTATCCACCTACATTCATATTGAAATGAGATTATTGAAATATTTTAAACGATTGCTCGCGATTATGGTTGATTAATAGACGTAATAGCAAGGATCGAATTATATCTATATAAAGTAAAGAAACTATTAAATTTATAAACGTTATTTTAAATATATTTTTTAATAATTTATTTTATATGCATGTTAGATATTATATTAAAAACGAATTCCAAAGCTTACAAAAATATCTAAAACTTATGACATTCAAAAATACAAAATTAGATCAATTTTAGATCAAATAAAAACGTCAGAAAAAAACTCACTTTTCTGTGATAAAAACGCCAAGCGTCTCAGAGCGCCAACTACTGATTACTAAATTTATGGAAAAAAAACTATTAAATTGTAATAATGTCCAGAGAAAATAACAATTTTCTTTCCACTCGGAGCCTGCGAATCGCTATTCGATTGCTGCAATCGAATTGATTATCAATTTTCTCGTGGAAAGGAAACCTTCCCGACCCCAGCCTCCCCGGCGCAGCTGTGTAGAGCGCTAATGCCGTTTCTATCAACGCTGAGGATAAAGTAATTAGGGGATGCGCTTTATCACATCCCCATGCAGGCATTGTCACCACCCCGCACTTGCTGGCCGGAAATTCAATCTCAACAAACTGAATGCTCAAAAAATCTAGATGCATTGAATCTGTTCTATACTGTCTACGAGTGGCGTGCGGTCCAGTGTCTGTGCACTGTGCGTTATTAATCATTTTATAAATAAAAAATAAGGTTATTATTAAACTAAGGTTCACAGATAAAAGTCTATCCTTACAATTATCATTTTAAAAAAAAAATATTTTTTTTAATATATATAATGATAAAAGTACCTTCGTATTTTGTCTTCACTTCGAGTTTATTAAAATTATTTGCATTACTAGTTTTCACCCAATACACTGGGTCATCATCAGATGCTTAACTAAACATTATCATTATACTAATGGATCTTCACGAATCAAATGCGTTGTCCCTCAACAATATATTTTTTAAACTTTTTACCTTGAAATTTCATATCAATATATTTTAACTGTTATGTATTTGAAAAATAAAAACATGGTTATTTTAATAATAATTGCGTTAGTTTGCAAAAGAGAGTAAGGTGAAAATATTTTTAAACATTTGAATTTATAAAAATATGTAAATTTAGCAATTTATACACAAAATTCTAGGAATAATCACTTAACAGGAGGTGCGTCCTTATATTAACTATGTAATTTGCGCCATTTATTTATGCAATGAAAAAAGAAAATGTTATAACACATTCCTATAGTATTTTTTTCAGAGGTGGCCAATTTCCCAAGTAGGTTAAATTATGCTACCACTTATAGCTCGCTTCGGGCCAATAATCATGGTGTAATTTAAAATAATTTGTATATAAATTACATTAGTTATATTTATATAAAAATAGATTTAGACCAAGCCATAAAAAAAATGGTTTGTATCTAAATTTTCCAACAAATACATAATAATAAATTGTACAGCTGCTTTATTCGAGATACATAAAAAAAACCTACTAACCTGTTTCAAAACAATTCGTTTGTATGAAAAAGGTAAAATAATGGGTTAATGACGTACTCAGTTAATTAAACTTAAACTTAACATCCAATACAGTTAGTCAAGCAACAAGGCGTAATTAGAAAAAAATTGTAACTAACGTAAAAAAAGTCAATTATATCGTCGTTGAAAAAATAACTCGGAGAATCAAAATCAGTTATTTCTTACCAAGCAATTTGCTTTGTTTTTCAAACTCAAGACAATTTTTTATCTCAAACAGAATTATAAAAGTGAAAATTGGACTGTATGTATTCGAGTCAGTAAGCGAAGCCTCTCAACAACTATGCGGGTATTTTTTTAAAAATATTTGTTAACTTCCCCAATAAACGGTCATCGAATTATTCAGGCTGTGCTGCGCCGCTTCAGGAGCACTCCGCAGCCGTTGTTTGTCGCTGAATGTACATAAATTACGTCGTTAGGAATGTTGGTTCATTTTGCCGAGCCGCAACCGCCGTGCATTTAATAAACGTGATATGTACGTCACCCCGTGACGTCACAGCACATTAAGGAGACTGTTACTGGCGTGTCTTCGTTTTGAAACAAATGTGCTACATATGAGTAAGAATATAAAAAAAAATATCGCCTTAAGTTTAAAATTACTCAGTGTTACTTGCTTGTTGATCAGCTGTTAAAAAAATAAATATAATCGTATGTTGTTTTTCTGTTATGCTCAGTGTACAAAAATACGTTTATGAGTGAAGTATATATATATATATATATATATTTAAAAAAAATATTTTCATAAGTATTAACCTATTTCGTGTAATGAACGACAAGTAAGCCTTTTTAGCACGTAATTTTATTCCTTTCAAAGTACGTGCATTTTTCTTTGATCCGTTCGTAAGTCAGCAGCTCATTAGGCCACTCGGGCCGGCTCAGGTTTCAGCTTCAGGCGAGAATTTCAGAAGCTGACGAACCGTGCCTGAAGTGTTGACTGTGCTAACGAGGTGTTCGGATCCGAGCAACTGCCGTAAATATATTCTGATAGAGTCCGCGTCCTCGCAGTGCTGGCGCTGCAGGTGGGAATGCAAAAAGCAAGAGACAGGAAACCAGCTGCAGAGGCAGGATTCTACAGTATCTCGAATTGTACATGCTGTAACAATCTGGCGGTCCAGTGATTAAAACACCGTATAGAGAGATTTCATGATATTCGAAATAAAACACGCACTAGTAAAGGTTTGATTTTTTGTTGAAACGCATTTTGTCTCCGTATGTAGATTTGGACTGGTCGATCCTCGGGTTGTTCTGCTTTGTTTCCGAGACTGTTTCTTAACAAATATACATATCCTTCTTATTTTGTTGTCTTCTTATAGGAAGTTGGTGACCATTTCATCGAACATGTCTCTATCCTGGGCCAGTCTCACTAATCCGGCTGCACTTCCGATCTCCAGCCACTGGCGCAAATATCGCATCCACGTGAACTTTCTTCTTCCAGTGCCCCCTTTTCCTTTGATTTTTCCTTGAAAAATGAGCTAGAGGAAGCCATACTTATAGTTGCAAATATATATCTATATATCCAAATATCAAAAAGATTACGATCGTTATTGTTATTTTCCGCAAGGGTTTCTGGGGAATTTGGAGCACTTGAAAATTGACTGTACATATTTGTTGTTTTAAAATGGAGTATCACACATTAAACCAGGGTGCCGGGGATCTAATTGCCTGGCTCGTCAAGTCCTGCGATGCATTAGGAGCCGCGGGCCGTCGATGCGCGGCAGATGCGGAGAAGCAAATGAAGTCAGTCCAGAGTTTTGTTTTGCAGCTGTTTCACGCTTAAAAAGCGCCGCCATCTTAGATGAGAGTTTTAATTACTTTCTTAATGAGTTTTTGCATGATTCTCTGTTTGCTTAAATAAGTAGTTTGGGGTGGAGACACACCTGAAACACGTTTTTCGCAACAATTTACCGTCAATAAGTCAAATCAAGATTTAGTTTTATTCAATAACTTAACGCCATTTCTTTGTGTTGGTTTTAAATAATTGCTAGCAATATTTACTTAAGTTTTGTTAGCAAGTATGGATCACATAATAGTTTGAGTTACTTTTTTTAAATAATTTCTTACAATACTTAACTTTACAAAGCTTTTATTAAGACAATCAAGGTCTTGAAAAATCCAGCATACTTAGGTATCTAAGGCTTAGCTATTTACTTAGGTATATATTTTGATGCTATATCAGTATTTCAGTATAATTTTCATTAAATGCAATTTATCGAATTTCTGGATTAAATAAATTTTAATATTTAGATATAATAAAATTTATTTATAAATCCTGAAATTCGATAAATTGCATTTAATGAAAATTATACTAAAAATACTGATAAAGCCTTAATAAGATACAAAATAACACCACCAAAATATTCAGTCATCTTTTTATCATTCAGTTTATTTTTTTTATAAATGTTAGAAATTGAAACTGTCATTGAAAATAAAATTTAAATTGTTTTGTTAAAAATTCAATAATTTTGTGATTATTAATAATTTTAATATTCATTTCTGAAAGTTTTTTTTCAGCAATATATTGCATCTGCTGTTTTTTTAATTACGAGAGGTTTCATCATTCTGAAGTGGACGAACAGTATTCTCGTCAAACCATTATTTTTTCAGGTTTCCAAAGTTGTCAAGAGGGAGGTTCAAGAATAATTAAAAAATATCCCTTAATCGCGTTGAAGTGGAGATGGCCACTTGCTAAGATTAGGGGCCGACGGGTAGTCCCGGCGATGACGTAGCAGTCCCGAAGTGTCCCGAAGTGCCCCGAAACATTTCGTTTATCTTGCGAGGCGGAAAGATGAGAAAGACGGGTAGAAAAATTAGAGAAAACGGGAAGAGATACGCTCCGAGGTGAAGAACGTGCTAAATTTGGGTAGTTGGATGACTAGACTTTCTAACTACTTACGAACTTGTAGAACTTTGGGATGCCTCCCGTATTATTGCTGAGAAAAAAAAAAGACTTATTTTTCCTCTAAAAAGCTAGATGTACGTTCCACGGGACTTATTACTAAGCGCTTAGATAAAAAAAAATCTTTATTGTGACTGGATAATATTTTCTGATTATAAAAAAACATAAAAGAAATGATTTTTAAGACACTTTCAAATAATTTTTTTGTATAAAGGATATACTATTAAAACTGTGAAAATATACTGTGCAGTATAAATGGTATAATAGTTCATATGGCTAAGGATGTAACATGATGTGCGACTATCCCCTGATCTTGCGCTTTAATTAATAAATTGATTAAATGAATAATTAGAACTAGATAACAAAGATGGATATATAAAACAAAATTACAGTACTCAACCCCTGGATTTGTTTATTGACTACTTGGCGTTTTTTCTTGTATGGGGTGCTCCGCGAGCCGTCGGAGACTGATAGATTGTCACCAAGTAGGATGCGATGGTTTAAAATAATTTTAAAATTGATAGATAGATAGCGGTTGTAGGATGTAAAGTGGCGTGTAGGATGGTTAATTTTGTATTATGGTGTGTAGCTATCACCTGATTCTGCGCTTTCCCCTCATCTAATACAATAATCACCCCTGCATTTGTTTAATGAATACTTGGCGATTCTTCTTGTATAGGGTGCTCCGCGAGCCGTCGGAGACAGATAGATTTTCACCAAGTAAGATGCGATGGTTTGAAATAATTTTACTATAGGATGTGGGGGTCGAAAGGCTTTGTGGCTCACCAGGTCGATCAGCTGGGAGAGGCGCAGCCCCAGCTTCACCAGCACCGTGTTGTTGTTGTTGGTGACGGGCCGGATGAGCCTGTTGTAGTTGCTGAGCAGGTCGTCGTACAGGCGCTTGGCGTCGGGGTTGCACGTGCACATGTGCGCGAGCAGCACGACGGACGCCACGGCCACGCGCATGGCACGCGACAGCACCGCGTTGTCGTGCGGCCGGCGGAACTTCATGCTACTTGTGACTTCGACTTGCGGCGTGAAACTTCAATCTCCCGAAGCTCGTTTTAATACGAAATTTCTGACAGCTGTCAGATATAAAAACTTACTCCGTAAAACATTTTCACATTATTAAAATTATTTAGTGTAGTGATTTAGTGTATATCACATTAAAAACTAGTCCATAAATATTTTTAAAAACTTTTTTTAAAATTTAAATGTTCATCACAATTTTTTTCATTTTGCTGTTATTTTGTTAGTTCAAGCGAAAACTGATGTTTTATTGTGCATTGTCTGTCAGTTTCTTGTACACTTTTTTTGTCAGATCTTGAACATAAACACACGGCCTGCCGCTGTCAAAGCCGTCCAGGTTGAATATTTTGAGGTTATGTCCGCTCGGGTACGCGGAGGGCCGCGCGCGTTCGCAAAATCACAATTTTCTCAACGAAACCAACACGAACACTCCATTATTACTTCATATGCAACAACCGAAATGTCAGAACCGTCCATTGCCGAGGGAATAAACAACAAAATACAAATTGAAACACTAAAGATGGTGGCCGTACTGCGTCGACTCTCTCGGATGTACCATACCGACTCGCCTATACATTCACAGCACTGTGGCTCTATTTTACCGCGTGGAAATATTCCCGGCGGCGAGAGTTTCGCGTCCTTGCAGCAATGCCTACATCTCGCTCTTATACGAGCCCCGAATCCGATATCCTGGGCTATGTTTATCTCTTTCTTTTTGATATTCTGCAAGGAGCGAAACATGAACAATATTGGCGCGCTTGAAAAATGTATCGTATATCACCGACCGCTTTAAGACGCAACCGACACAACAATCATACATCAAAATTAAAAAAAAATAATCTGAATAAAAAATATGCATTACATAGCAAATTTACAAAAAAAAAAAAAATTATATGCAGACACAAATAATTCAATATTTGAAAGTAATGTAAAAATAACCTGCGAGTTACAAATTTCAATTAATTTTTGAACACTAAGTGTAATGTGTTATTTTTTTTTTTTTTTTTCAGAATTTGTTGTTAATGTAAATAAACAAGGGTAGGTTTTTCTCCAGAGCTTTGGCAGTACCGCAGCCTCTGGGTCCAGGCGGTCGATGGCCTGGCGCAGGCGCCGCGCGCTCTCCCGCCACACCCCTGGGAGGGGGCTCCGTGTGCCCCCCCCCGATAGGATTTTTGAGGTTTTTGAGCCTCGCGGATATGTGTCAGCTGATTACAAATATGAAAATTACGTCCCGAAAAAATGGCTTTTAATTTATCAACCAGGATTCTAAAAAAAAGTTAATTACAAATGAAAAAAACAAACAGAAGCAAATTTTATCACTGGAAATTATTTTTATGTATCCATATATTTAATTACGTATTTTTTTTATAACCTAAGATCCCACGACCAGGAAGTAAGCCTGCCAACCACCGGGCAACAACAAAAAACTTTATTGTATTAAATAGGTTCAAACAAAATATTACCTAATATATTAAACACGAACATGTTTTCCGAAATCTATAATAAGGCCAACAACTTCCTTTTTTGATTATAATTATTTTAATCGACACATGCAACGCACGAATCTAAATATGCAGAAACTTTTTATAAAAATTCAATATTGAATACATAAAAACACATTTAATTCTATATTGCAAATTTCATAGGAAAGTTTATGACATTTTCATGCCTGATTTTAAAGCATGGGGTCTAAATACATCAATCGTAGCTCCGCCTGTTAAGGCAATAGTCAAACCGGTTGGGTCTTCAACAAGGACCAAAGATCTACAGTTACACAAAAATATATATAAATTTAGCATCACTGAAAGGTTGTTGAGCTTAATACATAGACTATTAATTAATAAAATAGACTTTAAAAATAGTAATATCAAGATCGGATTTAAAATGCTTGACTCAGTACTTTGGGTTAAAAGTCTAGTATTGCAAGTTACACAATATTCAATTGGCATAATAAGTACGTTGTTTCATTTATAGGATATGATTGTTAAAAATTCTTGCCTAGTACTAGTGATTCGTTGGTATAATTGGTAATGCATCGGCCATGTAAGCTTGGGGATGTGGGTTCAAATCCCACACAAATCACGATGATATTTTTCTAAGAGTTTCTTTAATCAATTTTCAATATTTGAAAAAATGTACTTAATCATTATCAATAAATACAAATACATTTTATACATACATACAGTGAGTAGGTAAAATCAATTACATTGAATTGAAATTCATAATTAAGTTTGTTTTTTTACCGATGGCATTAAAATTAACAAATTTTTTTTCAACATAATACCAAGGTTATCTGCATTGCGAAATAATTAATACTCATAATACAAAACACACAAGATGTATAGAGAACAGTAATTTCCAACATGAGATCAGAGTGGACTCAAAATACGCATTTGCTTTGATACCCTGTTGGATTTGTCCATAATAAACTGAAGCAATTCATTCCCTAGGCATTAACATGTAATCTTTCAATTAAACACTGACCCTTCTGTCTTCCTCGCGCCGGGGGTCGTTACAGCCCGGCCTGGGGAGGCTGTGTGACTGGACCCGCTGAAACCTCGGCATTAAACTGGACACACTCACCCTTGAAATAATTGTAAAGTTTGTAGTTTGTTTGATACCGACGCAAAAGTCACCACTGTGCCTTCATAATGTATGTTACATAATCATTAGTTAATATTAAATTCTGTTATTTTTTTTCAATTACACAAACATCAATTTTTTATAATTGATAATAAAAACCTACTTATATACAGTAATTTAATTAGTATTTATGAATTTCAAAAAATTGGTCCAAGAAATTATTTAGCTCCAAAGTAAAGACGCCCTTATTCACAATAATGAATTAAATATTTACAAACCATCTTTTTCGAATATAATTAAATCTGTGAGTGATTCTGTTTGTGTTAAAATTTTATTCAACTCTTTGAGTGACTCGGAGTTTCAGGCAATAAAATGTCGACTTGATGCACAAAATTTTATATAATCAGTAAATTTGGAATAAAAATAACAGCGCACATTCTTTTCGAGTAGATCTTTTCTGTAGATATTTGAACTATATTTTATCTTACTAGTTGAGACTAAATTAGTTGAGAATATTTAGATTTCGTTTTAAAAAAATATCCATATGCATTTAAAAAGAAGAAAACTTTTAATACTGTCAAGTTTCTATTCAAATAAAATTCATTTTTACAGAAACTATGTAAGAAAAATAAATATTTTCTCAAACCACTTTTGACGCTGAAATGTCATAAGATACATATTCTTGTAGTTGAATAAATAAATAGCTATTTATAAGTTTGTTTTCATTCAAACTCAGACAAACTATAAACTTTGACCAAACACAGAGGTTGTGACCGCTGTAAAATGACAAATATTTATTCCATTTGTAATTAAATAGTAAACTAATTATAATTATTTTAGTACTCGTTAATATAATTAGGTGGTTAACGTGAATTTGTATATTAATCTAGTTGAGCTCGTATATGAACTGAGGGTGGTCTGTGGTTAGGGTGATAATGTACGCTGAAAGATTGAAAAATAATTACAATAATTATGACCTTAGAGTATTGAGATCGGTGGTTTTTACATTTTTAATTCTCAAACAGTTTGAATGCTTCTAAGAAATTTCCAGTTTATGTCAGCTTGACATAAGTACCAATTTTAATTTTTAGTTGCGTTAGAAATTATTAATCACTTCATTAATAACTTAAAATGCCTCCTAAAAAAATAACACCGTCTAAGCACAGCAAACGTTATTAAAAAAGAATAGCACAATTGAACGTGAAAAAAACTGCATCTTATAAAGAACAGTGCAGTGAAAGTGATTCGTTGTTTGTGACACGAAATGTGATATTTCCTAGAATGGCTTTGCTTTCGAAATTAATATCCGGTTATAAAAATATATGTGTACAAAATGAAATCAAATATTCATATTATTGTCAGCCAAACATATGTTCAAACACTATTGCATCGTTCATCGAATTTCGTCATTTTATGATGGGCTACATTTCTAGTTATATAATATTTATGGTATTTGATTGACAAATTGACGAAATTTATACACTTACATATATAAAAATACTAAAATTATAAAAAAATATTGATTAGTATACTACAAAAAAATATTATAATTTCAATGCGAACAAAAAAGGTCCAAAATAAATTCAGATCCGTAAATCAAAAATTCGAACTGAAATGTGTTACCTATCAAATACGGCGTAGGCTGCACAATAAGAGACCTGAAACTTTTATGAAAAACACCCAAATTAAAAACTCAGACCGTTTCATTTGGCAGGGGGCGATAAATAACAAACGCATGACTTCCGCGGCGAGGGGGCGGGGCCGAGGACGAGGGGGTCGATCCAACAAGGGTGATTATTGTGTAGATACGTCAAGTATAAGTAGGCTTTCGTTTTATATATATATTGAAACAAAACCCATATTTTGCTATATATAGATATATGTCTTGATAATGATTAAGTACCTTTTTTCAAATATTGAAAAATGATGAAAGAAGCTCTCAGAAAAATATCATCGTGATTTTTGTGGGATTTGAACCCACATCTCCAAGCTAACATGGCCGGTGCATTACCAATTATACCAACGAATCACTAGGTACTTGGCAAGAATTTTTAACCAAATAAATATTGTGTGACTTGCAATACTAGACTTTTAACCCAAAGTACTGAGTGAAGCACATAAATCCGATCTGGATATTATTATTTTTAATGTCTATTTTATTAAGCCAATACACGTACTTGTTAAATATATTATTGATTTTTTTTTTGATGGTGAGACGGTCTTAAAAAATAATCAATGATATATGTCTATACATTTTTTGGATTTACCGTCAATCAAGTGCGTATCTTTTACCCATTACGGGTTTATTATATTATTACTAATATGATTAGGCACATTAGTTCACACATAGAAGATGATTAGAGAAATTCTCGGTTATTCAAAATATATGTGTACAAAATGAAATCAAATACTCATCTAATTGTCAGCCAAACATATGTTCAAACACTATTGCATCGTTCATCGAATACGTCATTTTCTGACGGGCTACATTTCTAGTATTAGTAATAATATATAGATATGCCATGGTATTCAAAAAATCAATATACATTGTAAACAGTTATGATATGTAAGGTAATTTTATGATACTTTTAAATTGATTATTCAATTTATTACAACAGTTGTTTGCAGCAGGGAGCAATCTTCTTCTTCGACTTCCTTCATCATAGAGGCTGCAGAGAGACAACCGTGCGTTGAGGAGCCGGCATTTGCATATGAGAGGCGGCCTTATTGTGCTGGGCTGGGGAGGGCGGGGGTAAAGTATTTTAAGATGAAGATTTATCTTCGGGTCAGCGCCGAGTTTTTCCGCTGCCCCACGGCCGACGCAGCCCCGCTGCTCCCTTTTTGTCGGACTTCTTTGTGAGCGAGACGCCCGAGTATAATTTCGTATAATGCCTCCCACCCCCCAATTCCGGGGAAACTTTTTGGATTGGGAATTTTTTTTTTCTTGGAATTTCCGAAAAGATATTCGACGAGTTGTGCATCAAGCGGAATTGAATGTAGAATTGAGTAAGTGAGGTTTTGTCAGACTCAAAATTATTACACTCTATACAGTGTTTCTGTTACCAACTCACTAATAAAACAGCAAGATAAATATGTTAAAAGGATGGTCATGATAAGTGGTGTGGGGTTTGGCATACCTAAATGAAAAATTTAATCATTTAATGTGACTGTGAATCTTTATACTTATATTTATTGTATATTTAAATTGACGACACAAACTTATCGTTTATGCTAATACCTGACAAAGTTAACGCATGGGACAAAATTTATCTTTGCATCATATTTTGATATTAAAACGCGGCACACAATCTGAAAAACACAATAACGAACAACATGATTTCAAAAAAATAAGCTATTAGCTACTACTAACGAAGTAAGTTTATCTTGTAGGTTATTTATTTTATTTGCATCATTATTTTAATTGTTACTTTTTAGTGCTCAAATTATTTTCAAAACTATATCTAGAAATTAATATTTTTTACTGAGTATACTTGGTGGAAATCCATTTTAATATTTAAAATAATAAATATCTATATGTGGAAAAATCACTCAAGTATTTAACTAATTATTTAAATATTAAAACTATATCTGTTGAAAACTGTTAATTCAATCAATAACTATTCATGTATTCGGAATACTAAATACTTTGAGAAATATTTTTTTTCAAATTTTAAAGATATGGCCGAATTTTTTTAGATATTGAGTATTCTGAAGACATTATTGACAGCGTGCTAAATATTTTATAAATATTAAAAAAATTCATTGTGTGAATAATTTGATATGATTGATTTTGGTAACTAAAAACATGATATAGTTGCATAATAAACACAAAAGTTCCATAATCACGATGAAGAAATAGATTGAAGAAAAAAATCAAACCAACAAAAAAATACAACAGGGAAATTAAAAAAAAAACACACGACCGTTTTGCCCGCGGCATTGCAATGACAATATCTGATGATTTGATATCCGGGAAGTCGACACCCTCGCCGCAGTCACGTGGCGCGTCACGCGGCGGCACCCTTGAAGCCTCCTTTTATGTGTTTCCGATATTTGCGTGCGATTTCCGCCTCCGAAGGGAAAAACCAGCCCCCTCTGAACAGCCCTCACCCTCCGCCCCGTTTTGTTGAGTGATTTCTAGATTTTGCGCTACACTACGAATTTTTTGAACCGATCCTCGTGTTAACTGAAAAAAGACATCCAATGGATCAAAAAAAAAGATGTGAGATGCGCGAGTTGTTTGAAATTGAAAATCAGCATCTGTATGATCATCGACTGCTTGAATTAGCTTCGTACGATTATCACCACCATTAAAGTGGCATTTCAATGTCTTTTAGTGACGTCAATGACAAAATGCATACATCTTATGTATACCGCGCAAAAACACCCTGTGATGAAATTTATGTTGTTAAAAGCACACTTTATCAAAAAAAAAATTTTTTTAAAGTACTGCACGTGCAAAAGACATCAAATCTACGAAACTTTCAACCATTCTACACTTTGGGTCACATGGTTTGAAGCAGTTAGGCAAGCAGTAGAAACGTTTCAGAGAGATTTGCGACTGTGCTCAACTTACAACTTTTACGTCACTTTCCTTATTGTATACATTCAGAAAGCACGTGTTTCTTTAAACTTGAGGGAAATTTTTATTTCAATAGAATTATTTAAAAAACGTATTTCTTTTTTTTGATTATATAAAGCAAAACCAAGAAAAAATAAGACGTATCAAATTGCTGGGTAAATCGTATAGGCTTTACCATTTGATGTGTCAGACAATTTTTAATCAATGAAATGCTGAAGTATGTTTTTTATGTCAAGACGTGATTTGCTGGTTGCTACTTCCAACAGAGCATTAAGTCTTCACATTAAGGTTGTCTGTGATGATGATTTCCATAATCCGATTCAATAAATAAGTACGAATATATAATCAATAAATAAAGCCTATGAGTAATGTATTGTTGTGAAACTACTGAAACGTTTTAGATTTCTCCTGTTAAAAAAACGTTATAAAACCCATAATTGTGGTAACAAAACAAATTAAAAAGTACATAAATAAGTGAGTTTTTTGTATATTACTAAGTTGTAATTGCATATTTTATTCTTAGAAATTTGACATTATATTGGATACTGCTTAAAAATAAAAAGATGAGAAAAATAAACTTAACTTCATAATATTCAAGCTATCGAATGTATATCCATGTTTCAAGATAATATAATTTTTACTATTTTCATGATAAGCAAGCAACTCCTGCTTTGATTTTTTGTAAATATTTTCTAAATATTATAAAATCATAGTTTAATTTTTTTTAAATTTATCCTAGCTTATAAATTAGATGATAAAAAATATAATAAATGTTTACATAAAACTTATGGCTTTAAAAAATGGAAAACAAGTTGAATAGAAGTATGAAATAAAATTATCTTTAGTTCGTCTTACCTAAATTTTACGATGACTTTTAAAGCATTGTGTGTAAACTTTAAGTGAGTGTTTTCCTGTATGAAAGTATGTATAAGAAAAACGAAAAAAGAAAATTGAAGGTTGCTGACAGCGAAGGAACCCTGGTCCTGCAATATCAGAGAGACATCATCTTCGCATCGGGAGAATACGGAAAAAGGGCGATATAAAGTGATACTTTGTACAAAATTTACAACCCACGCGAGAGATAGAAATTTACTCCGAAGGTCACGCAAGTTTCGCTGAAAGGTGCATCGTTAGTATTGTTGGGCAACATCGAACAAACGAAATATCGATTCATTTGAAGTTGTTTTCACAAATATTAATTTAGATTAATGTTAATCAGGATGCGTATTTATTTACCCATGCAGGTATTAGTATGTTTATGTGATTAAGCATATTTTTTTCACACATTGAAAACGATTAAAGAAGTTTTCACAAACATAAATTTTATAAACATAAAATGGAAAATGATTATTTATGATAAACACAGTATTTATTTGATAACCGATTAGCAATAGTCTCATAACCGAAAGGCGTAAGTGTGAATTCGGGAAGTAAAATATTTTTGTACAAGAAAAGTTATTGCTGATTGATGTTCGTATAATTGAATATAAATACTAAATATGAAAGATTATAAATTTAATCGATCAATGAACAGTATAAAAGAAGATAAATATAAATGTGTTTTTTTATCAACACTAAATAAGAGAGAGGTAAAATGGTTTGTCATGTGTGCATTCAATAAATTGAGATATATGCAAACATTTTCAGCAAAGGCAGTTGAGAACAAATGAGATTATTTTTTTCAATATTTTGGCTGTTTGATAATACCAACGTGAGAGGTTGGAAAAACCGGTCACAAATAAAAACGAACATGTGGAAAATCACTGAAGTATTTTATTCAAAAATATTAAAATGGAATTCCACCAAGTACTCTCTGTCAAAAATATTGAATTATTTTTTCCACAAAAAATAATATTTTTACTTTCATTAACAAACGAATAGTCTGTCGTAAATTTTTGATATTTCTGATTCGAATCATGTTTTTTTTAAAATTTAATCAAAATTTCCCATCACTAGTCGTTGGACCAAAATATGAGATCGTAAGTAAGGCGGATTCGCACGGGCTAACCGTCGTCGGACTTGATTGTTCTTTATGAATAAACACGGCAGGACGTACAGGAGAGGCTCTCGTGGCTGGGCGCTAATGGCGGGGAAAATAAGTTTTCAGAATATCTTAACCTTTGTTTTTATGGGGCGCGCGAAGGCCTGAAACCACGGTTTTTAATCAGCCGCTTTAACGCACCGTTAATACTATAAGCATATCGCAACCCCTACAGCAGATGACAGACTGATTCCTTAACATGACCTTACCTTATATATATATATATATATATATATATATATATATATATATATATATAGCGGGGCGCCATGCGAGGTGAGGATAACCTTGGTTGATAAAAAGTGAGGGTATCCGCTCGTCGGGAGATTTTTGTAAGGGCAACATCCAAATTACACATTTAAAAAATAAAATTTAAGTTTCGTTGAAAAATGAGTGTGTAACTGTTATAACCTAACCTCACCTAACCCAAAAAGCATGGTATTTAAAATAAAAATTGCTCCCAAAATCTAGGAGCACTAATAAAAGTTGAGACTGAATTTTTTGAGACATAAAAAATTACATTTTTTTTGAATATTAGTAATTTAATATTTTTGAATAAAATACTTGAGTGATTTTCCACATTTTTGTTTTTATTAGTGACTGGTTTCGCCAACCTTTCACGTTGGCATTATCAAACAGAGTGATCACTCAAGTATTTTATTCAAAAATATTAAAATGGAATTCCACCAAGTACTCTCTGTCAAAAATATTGAATTTCTTATTAGTAATTAAGTAAGAACTACAAAATAAATTAATGTTGAAATATTTATAATGTATTTTTCTAGACGTGTACATTAAAGGAAAATAGTTTATATGTGTATTTTTTTGCTAAAGTTTAGGTTCACTTTAATTTTCCAATATATCCCAACAACGCCAGAAAGCGAGTCCACGCAGGGGCATTATATTCAAAACGAAACAAAAAACACGTCAAACGACATCATCCACGAAACTCCATGTATTGTTATGAAAATTTACAGACCAACTTTTGGCAGAGTTTTCGCAAAGTGGCTCGGGCCGCCCCGAGTTTCGCAATAAAAAAGGGGTTTATGGAACCTTCTGGGCGCGCCCGCTCCCAGCTGAAGGGGACGTCCTGAAATCATGGACCTACGACCATTCCGCCCGAAATATCGATAACTACACGACACGTCGACTTGCTTAGCCCACCTCGCAAGTAGGTTCTTTTTGTATAGATTTTGGCGTCTTTTGTACATGTTGAAAAACTTAACAGAATAAAAATTAAATACTTGAGAGGGTGAAGTCATTTTCAGTCAAGTTTTGTTCACTCATTTTCACGTACGAAATGATTTGTGGGATAACTGGTTGGTACAGTTTAGGTGGAATTTTTGTATCGTTTACAAATGTAATGAGTGATTGAAACTATTGTGCGGAAACGAATGCGAGTTGAGAGTGAATAACTATTTTGGATAACGGGTAGGGCAGCTTTTCGGGGGCGAGGGGTAGTGCGTGGAGGTGGTAGAGCTTTAAGTTCGCAGGAAATGTTCTACAAATGATTATCTCGAATTTGAGAGAGGGAAAGCTCCGGCGATGAAGTTTGTTGGAGGATATTGTCATTAAGAAAGCTGCCTAGAAGTTAAATTAGAATTTTCTGTAGTAGCTGAAATCGAGCATGTTTCTATTCTTCATTTTACATCTTACTTTTGTATTTAGTCATGTTATATAAAATTGAACATGACATATTACTATAAAAAATTAGCATAATGATTTATGGTGATGTTATAAAAAATATTCATTAAATATAATAACAAAATTTAAAAATACAACAATACTATTTTAGTGTTTTTTTTAATTTTATTTTATATGTATTGTTTATAATTACACATAAAAAGTGAATAAAAGGTTAATTTTTTATTGATATAAAATAACCAAATTTAAAATAAAAAAAACTTATGATGAAATTAACATAAATACACAATTGTATACGGAAATCTATCTGAATATAACTAATGGGTTTTTACTTTATAATTCATAACTGTATATATAACAAAACAGCCCTCACATCCCTTATTCTATTGCCGGTTTGCCCTTGCCCGCCCTGTATAACCTAATCTGGGGCTGAAGATTACGTACAGATACTACTAAGGTTATTTTATGTATTTAAGATACATGCGTAAATTAGTTTTCTCAAATATATTATAAATCAAAACAATTTAAATTAAATTGAACATTTTCAATTGATTTTATTTACAACTGTAAATTTCACAGGAAAAATATCTGGATTAAAAATCAAACTACAATATTATTCAGATTATTGTAGTAATTTTAGTTTTTAACGCATATAAGAACTGTTTAAAATAAATTTGTACTAAACGTGTTTTTATAATATGTGTATAAATTATGTATATCTTTTTTTGGATTGAACGTCAATCAAATGCGTATTTATTACCGATTACAGGTTTATATTATTTACTTATATAATTTGGCATATCAGTTCACACATAAAAGATGATTAAAGAAATTCTCAGAAAAATATTATCGTGATTTTTGTGGAATTTGAACCCACATCCCCAGGCTTACATGGCCAGTTTACTGACCATTGTACCAACGAACCACATTCATTAATGGATGCATAGGTTGCCTAGGCACATTGGTTCATTTGTAGAGTATGATTGTTAAAAATTCTCGATTAATGGATTAATAAATTATATTAGTATAAATTTTGTCTCTCAAGTATATTAATAGACGGAGCAGGTAAATTTATACGCATAACTTTACGTTTTGCCAAGCTATTCGAGGCTGTAAAGATAATGTCAATAAAACACATTCATCACAATAACTCTAATTGATTTCGAAGTTAAAATTCAGAGCCACAGCAGCCGAGAACAATACAACCCCTTACGTGGCCTCCCTCTCCGAGCGTCGGGCCCACCCTGCGATACCTGATCCGGGCTCAGGAATCACACGTTGGGATTACCGGAGTAACGGCCAGTACCTAATCGATGCGGTACACACTGTGCTCGGAATGCTAAGCGACGTGACGTCATCCCCCACCCCTTCCCGTGCAGGGATGAAGTGGCGTAGTCAGAATTGGATGGTCGCTGTGGTCGCCAGAATCCGGAGGGACTCGCTCTGGGAATTCGCGAAGGAGCGTCGGGATCTGCCGAGGACAGTGTCTACTGTTTTCCCTCTCCGTGTTCATTAAGGTGATTTTGTTATGTAAATCGTCCCTTAGAAAATTGTGTTTCGACTTGAAGAAGCGATTTTAATTAACCTCATAAGACCAGACAAATAAACCCGTACCGAGTGGAATACGTGAGGTTGTTTTGTGATCAGCTTAATAATGTCAAAAAATTATACATTTTATTCACTTCAGCGCTTTACTATTCAACATGAAATAAAAAATTCATATATTTGAAATTTTAATCATACGTTAAAAACAGAAAAAGAATGATGTCACTTTTTAATTTTTTGACGCTACTAGTTCCACCAACACGCTGGAAAAGCTGGTCGCATCAAAAAATGAAAAGTACGAACATAATTAAAAATATTTTTAAATGAAAGTATGCTTGATAATGATTAAGTACATTTTTTCAAATATTGAAAATTGATTAAATAAACTCTAGAAAAATATCATCGTGATTTGTGCGGGATTTGAACCCACATCCCCAAGCTCACATGGCTGGTGCATTACCAATTATACAAACGAATCACTCGTACTAAGCAAGAATTTTTATCAATCATATCCTATAAATGAAACAACGTACTTATTATGCCAATAAAATATTGTAAAGTATGCTTTGCGTGGTAAATAAAAAAAAATGGCATAATCACAGGAAGCAGTCTAGGCTGTCACCAGGAGCCCCTGTAGGGTGCGACAAGGCCTCACCGCGAACGGCCACCTTACAATATTAATTAGTCTCAGTTATTCAGCACCCCCGCCCTTGCAGGCTACCCTACAGCTCCCGAGCCTCCGCCACAGCTGACGCAGCAGCCTCCGTGTAACGCCGCACGGGTAATTTTAGAATAAGTGTGTCCTATTTTTGGAAGAAGTGCTTTATCTCGCGGCCAACATAACCTAGCCCAACCCAACGGCAACTTAATGACTTGCCCGTTAATTACGTTCATTAATAATAATTTTTCGTAAGTATGCTTTGCTTGTATACTGGGTAAGGTACAGCCATTCGATGAACTGGGCTTGCGAGTAAGTTAACTATGGTATCAAACCACCCTATAGTTACGATATTTACCGTTTTAATTTTTATGATTTTATTTATGTCGTATAAATGTTATAAATTCATTCAATATGAACATTGCAAAAAAAAGTTTATATGGATTTTAATTTTTTTCATTCATTTCATAGACAAGATCAAATGCAACCCAAATTTTATGACGTCATAACATGTTTTTAGTTTTTATGGTTAGACATATTTATCATGCTGATTTGTTAACTGTCATTTATTGAACGAATTATGATATAAAGTAAAGAGGCTTTAGTAAATGACTTCATAATACGGTAAATCTTTATACCACTTTTTATTCAACGTGCTTCAAAATTTATAAAACAATACAATAGGGGAGGCTATAAATTATTTTTAACAGCGTGAAGGTATGGAGTTTTTTCCGTAAAAATAGTTACTTAAAACATGAAATATTGACAGAATGTTAATCATCTTCAGTCAGAGGTCAAAAGATGTACAAGAATAGTTTGTATAATTAACCGAATAAAATAAAATTTAAGATAAGATAAGATAGGTTTTTTTAACTGAATCAGAATTGTAGTAAAAATGAGACGTAATCACTAACACAATTCCCAAAATCTATTTAATTTTTTTTGTTATAGTGACAAATACCTAGAAAAATAATATTTAATCCATTTTATTTATTTGGACAAATGTACATAGAAGTTTGACCGCATTTTAGAATGTTCACTGAAAATATCTGATGATTGTGTAAAAATCAATTCACTTATTTACAAAGCCTATCTAGATGGCCTTTTTGACCCGTAAAGAGAAATATCGTGACATTTAAGACCTCTTTAAGGCTTTTAGATTATTTGAAGGGCTTTTTTACGGTCAACTTTGCACCGAGATACCTCCCTGAAACCTTCTCAGTGAAAATGAATCGAAACTAATGTTTCTCCGCGTGTTTTTTCAGGTTGCTCGATTTGCTTAGGACGTTTTGCTTGTGAGATCAGAATGGCTGGAGCGCAAATGACCCGGGGAACAATTTGCTGAGTTGTAATCTACGGTAATGCAATGCAAGGGGAACTGCATACTTGAGTTGCATCTACCAAGTTAATGATCAAGTCTGTATGTACGTGCAACATACACGGAGAACACTGTCCTGGATATTTTATAATAATGACTTGCGCAATGTTTTAAATAGAAAGAGTCAAAGGAAATTGGCTATACAATATTCACATGTATACAGTTTACAATATATATAAATAATATTTATTTATTTAAATGTGTTTTTTATAAAGCGTATATTGATTGAATTAGAATTTTCACTGACGTGTTTCAATGTAAAAAGATCTCATTATTTAATAATTTTAAAGGCCGAATACATCAAAGATTAACTTTTATTTGGTTTGGTTGTCTGCATCTTGCTTCACAGTCTCATCATTTCACAGAGTATTGTGGTTAGAGACTCTTTGAACTCAGATTATCCTAGCTTAGGTGTCTCCCGTTTGTGGGATAAAGATAAAGATACAAAAAAAACAAAGAAAATATTTATTTAAGATAAACCAAATTGAAAAACAAAAAACCACGTGTAAATAAACACACAATTTTTGGGATTTTTTAAAATCCAATGATTTTTTTTAAATGCAATTTTCTATTTTTTCATTTTTTTTAACCTTTGGATTAACTTTTGTTTTCTTCACAAATTATAATTCTGTATTATGAGAGCCTCTTCATACTTAATTAGATAGGAGAGTGTTGTTGGATATGAATGCTTATATATTTAAAATAATATTTTTTTTAGCTTTGTTTACCTAAACTTAATATTAATATTATGAACATATCTATTTATAAAGCATGGAATCACTTCTAGAGTTTTTTAAAACTATTTAAAATAATTATGATCTTGTGGCTGGCAGGTCCTTATTTGAGTTATACTATGAGTTTGAATACACCTGTATAAATAAGCTACTAAAACCATACGTATCCTATACGTTTGTTCATCTCATCAGACATAGAGATCTAACGGATCACCAAAGGTTCTCTATTCCTCTGTATAACGAAAACACATTTTTGAAACTACAGTGTATGAATAAAGGAAACGGTCCATGCGAAACCAATTCCCTTTTCATTTCTATGCATTGGAGCAATGTCTTCAAAAAGCCTTTCATCTAGACGAATTCTTCATTGTCTATTTTCTATAAATATAGTTTTTCTTTAAAGGAGTTTTTATTAATAATCACACTGTTATTAATCTACTTTATTTTTAATGAAAAATCTGGACCAAGTTTAACTTATTTTTTACAGAATTTGTTACCAGTTATACTTACAAAAATATAATTTAAAAAAAATCATTACATTAAGAATGACTAGGGATATTTTTTTATTTTCAAATATTCTCCAATAAATGTTTATGAATTTTATACTGAGTTTTAAAGTGATTTTTTCCTTGATATTTGACACAGTCGTTTTTGTACAAAAAAAAAATATAATTAAGTGCTAAGCCTTCAATACGCATCGTGGGAGACGAAATTCCTAGGTTCTCATTAAATAATAACGACACCTCAAATACGTGCTTAATAACGTGAAGGGAGAAACGGTGATGCGGAGGACAAAAATATTACTCACCCTTACAGATGTTGAAGGGTAGGTACCTGCCAATTAAGTATATTTATTATCTTATAGAAGTGAGGGTACTTTATATTTGAAAATCAGAAAGTTTTCGTTTATATGGTGTATTTTGTCAGTTAAAAAGAGATACGTATATACCATTTTCTAAGAAATAAGATTTTGAATAGTATATTTATCCAATAATTTATTATCGAGAAAAAATACTCATTATCATATTTGCTACTGTTAATGTATAAAAAAACACAATTGAAAATATTTTTAGTCAAAAGCATCGTTTTAGCAATAAAACGTTATGATTCACAGATTTTAAAACTAAATATGATCGTTTTATTTAAATTTCACAGGATGATTGTTTTTTTAATTAGCAAAGATTTTATTTATATTTTTTGTTTCAGTTCAATTTTTCTATTTTAAATAAATAACAAAAAAACGCATCAATACGCAACAACAAACTGAACCGACATTGTTTGAACCAAACTACGGGTAGCTTAGCAGAAAAATGGTCCTTTGAATAACTCATATTGATTGATTGATGAATTGATTAAGATACAAATAGACTTAATAACATGGATTTAATTAAACTCTATTAAACAGCCCTTGAGCATCGAGATGAAAAACGTGTTTAATATATTTAACAAAGCTATACACAGAATAAAGAAAACCATTACCGAACAAACTTCTGTGTGCTCTCATGTACATATTATTCCATTTTTCATTAAAAATGTTTCAGATATGAAATACAAAAGAACAACACAATATATATATGTATATATATATATATATATATATATATATATATATATATATATATATATATATATATATATATATATATATATATATATATATATATATATATATATATATATATATATATATATATATATTGTATATACAGTAATACCCCGCTTTACGCGAGGGATACGTTCCGTAAAAAATCGCGTTAAAAGGAAATTCGCGTATATCGGGGTTTACGATTAAACATACATACACAGTCAAAACTTAATACAAAAAAATAAAAAAAGAACAGTAGCAGTATGACATGTTATTTTTACTGAAAAATACATCTATTGTCTTTTGGGTAGCGTTGCTTTTACGTTCTTGTAAAATACGTTCATAACAACCAACGCTGTTTTTAATTGTTAAGAAAAGTCATTGACTACATTATGTTCATACACATTCTTAAAATAAGAAATTCGCGTAATGCGAAACATTTTAACGCGAAATTTGAAATTCGCATTATGCTGAAACCGCGCATAACGGGGTATTACTGTATATATATATAAATGTGGTAGAAATTTGTTTCAAGAATTTTTTCACACCGATAATAAAAGAAATGTCTTTTTCGGCGTCGATGAAGCAATAAATAAATTTAAAACATGTACTCGCACAGGTGTCGCCGCCTGCGTGGAGGCTGTATCGCCGCGGCCAGTGCAGTGCGCGGATGGGGGCGGCAAGGCAAGGCAGGCGGGGAGGCTGCGCGGGTCACTGCAGTGAATAATTTAGGGACAGGGCGTCCCGGGGGAGGTGCAGCCAGCCAGCGGGCTACGTGCGTAGAGGCTTTATGGTGCTACGGACCGCGAGGCCGGGGGCTCTACGACCTGGCTTTATGGAAGATTCCACGCCCTCCAGAGGCCATGAAAATAGGCCGGAATTATGAACTTTATACCCTGTATTGACCTCTAAAATCAAAATCTTTAAAAAAAAAAATACACGAAACACACTGCACATAAAATATATGGTGTCCCAAGCTTAACGCACGATTTGAATCACTTAAAAAATAACAATTTGATAGCTGACAGTTTAGGGTTAGTAATAATGGAGCGTTACACGATAGAACAACGTGTCTTCGTTATTGAACAACTAGAAATGTAGCCCGTCACAGAATGACGCGCATTCGATGAACGATGCAATATTGTTTGAACATAATAAGATGAATAATGGTTTAATTTTGTACCATCAGTTGGATGAAGGTGCAAAGTTCTGTGATATACTTGGCCTTGAACTTTGAAGCTGAGTTGCCCACTGTTAATTTAGCTCCCATTGATGCAAAAGATATACTGTTATTGTATGATCTTATTTTTCTCTTGAAATTTCCATTATAAATATCCTTTAAATATACTGGGGAAATAGGTCTTGCTGGTAGTTTCACTTTACCTTTGTGATAGTAATCGTTGAACTTTCCATCTGATGGGTTTTCTGCTTAATAATGTAAAGCATTGCAGAATCGACAGGTCACACTAATTAATCCGAAGACAAACGCAGCGTTCGCTGTGCATCAGTTTCTTTTTGTCTTGAGGTCGATGCGCGTACTCGAATTTTAAGAAGACGCTGCTCACGTTTTCCTTCCAACTCATTGCTTTACATTTATGTCACATTTCGTGTCACAAACAATACATCATTTTTCACTGCACTTTTATTTATTTGATGCAGTCTTTATCACGTTCAATTGTGCAATTCTTTTTTAATTACGTTTTCTGTGCGTAGAAAGTGTTATTTTGAGTTATTAATGATGTGAATAATAATTTCTAATGCAATTTCGATAAAAAAAATAGAGATGGCATTTGTGTCAAACTGACATAAGCTGGAAATTTCTTACAAGCATCCAAAATTTGTTTTTTTTGTAAAAGTTCTAAATTTGAAATTCTCGCGGTGAAGAACAGAATCATATAATTTGTACATATTGAAACTCGCTAAAGCATATTTTATAGTTTATGAATAAAAATATTATCCTATCGTCTTGAAATTCAGCACATAGCTGCGGAAAAATTTACTAAACTTACGTGCAAAAAATCAGCGTTGTATCTTTTAAGATATTCTATAGAGAAGCAAAAGATGAAACATACACACACACAATGGCTATTATTATAGTAGATATTTCATAAATAATGAAAGCTTGGCAGCCGCAGTTCAGTACAAAATATGGTCGGAATAGTGTTTTAACTTCGTCTCTCTTCGCTGTGTTAATTGGATTTTGTAAGCATGGAGACACAGATTTTTAGTTAGTATACGTTGTAGAGAGCTTCTTGAAATTTGCAATTCTTGTCCACGACGCCGAATTGAGGTTCCTAGATTGTCACCGACACTCTTACGCACTGCTTCGATATTGACATTTCAACGGCTTGATTTTGGACGACCAGTGTTTTTAAGGTCTCCAACGAATTCAGTCTCCCTGAATTTTTCAATTAATCTCTTCAAACACTATTCCGACCGTATTTTGTATGAAGTTTTCGAACTGCGGTTGCCAAGCTTTCATTATTTTTGAAATATTATTCAATAATGAAGGCTCGTTGTTCTATCGTGTAACTCTCCATTTTTACTAACCTTAAACTGTCAGCTGTCAAATTGTTATTTTTTAAGTGTTCCTAAAACTTTACTGCAAAAATGGCGACAAATTTAAATCTTGCATTAAAATTGGGACAACCTTTATATACACGATACAAAAATTTGATATTGTGTGTTTGAAAAAGATTAAATGTATTTTTTTTTTATAATACGTCAGCGAATAAAAGAATCTGGGGAATCAAACAATTTATAAAGTCAATTGACGTGTGGGGTGAAAATCCATCAATCATCCCTTACGCCTCCACGGGGAACCATAATTGTATTTTTTAATGAATTCAGGTTTTTTTAAAGTACACTGTAACTTATATAAAATCAAAAGCATGGCAAATAAAAAATGTATAGATTGAAGTTTTTGTTATATTATTTTTGCTGCGTAGTAAAGAAATTTTTTTTTGTTAGTTTTTATAGATAGTTATATATTACAATTTTAATAATATTACCTTGATGGTGTTAAATGTAATTTAAAAAAATCAATTTATATGTTTGGAAAAAATGTTGAGTACATGTTTTTAAAATAACAGATCTAAATTTATTTAAATGATAGTCTATTGAATATTTGTAAATCAAAGTATATATTGAAATTTTTAATATCTACAAAGGAAACTGCATCTTGCAAGTGTGGCTTGTATTTTTACCAAACAACAATGGGATCTGTTTATTTTTTTCATATTCAAGATGCACACCATTGGCAGACGACCTAGTCTGCAAGGATTTCAATAGAATAAAACTTACAATGGCCAATGTGAATGACTATAGTATTTGTTTTGACTAGACACAAAGTTATTATTGTTAAAATTGTTTGCTTAGAAGACCCAATATTTTTCATAGATGACATACATTCTGCAATAAAACACTCTATTTAGTAAATAGAAATATAAAAAGAGGAAAAAAGATTAGTGATGTCACTATCAAAATTTTAATTAATTAGTAAATACAATTTCACAGTAATTTTCAAAAAATGATATACCAAATAAATCAGATGATCTGTTTGTGATCACGTGGCTTAAAAATTAAAGCATGATACTTTTTTTAATAGTAGCGAAAAAGTTTAAAATATTTTAAACTTCTACGCAGTAAATTGTGTTACATATCTCCCCAGTGTAAACATTTGAACGCGCAGCAGTTTTAGAAGTTGGCAGAAGCAGTCGACAAATCAATCACCGGCTTCGACGAGCTTTTTGTGAAACTTTTCATGGGGATGTTTTGGTACTGAACCCATGTACTTGGTGATTTTCATACAAACAGTGGTGCTACTAAAGTATACATCAGTCACAGCCTTTTGTTAACTATAAAATTATTTTTTGTATTAACAAATAATTCATTATTTTTAACGTATACACAGTTTTATAAGACAGCCAAAAAATTACAATAAAATGTGCTAATCGATTAGACATATAGTAAATTCTTCATTTATTTTTCGACTTGAAAAACATTAATATTATTTCATATATTTGTAATTGTTATCAATTGATATAAGCACAAATTAAAAACACATAAAAATTAAGTAAGATAAAATCATTTTTTTTTCATTTACTCAAGTCGTAATGAAAATACACAAAGCAGCAATCCTGTTTATCAATGAAACCTTTTTATTTTCAAAAATAAGTACCCACAAGGAGAAGGTATAAAACACACGGAAGATAATCTAACCTTCAACCCCGTACAAAAGGAAGTAGCCCCAACGAGGCGGGCAGAATAAAAAATAAAATACTGTAAAGTAAAATATAAAGCGGAAGGGGAAGCACGGCTGGTGTTCTACCCCCATTTGTGCTAATATCGGCGCTACAACACTTAACACTTGAAAAATTTATTCGTTGTACGAAATTTATTTACCTTCGAACTCCGCATCCTCCCGGGGCGTTGCTTGGTGGAGTAATGAACCGGATTCTCTGCCAGCCACCCAAGTAACCCAAGTAAAATACAAACAACAACAAAAAATTCTAATTTTACTCAAGAATTTTTTAAACTATTTTATGAAAAATCGATGCAATATTTTAATAGTCGATTCACACATTAAACATCAAGAAAATCCTCAATTTTTTTTGTTTATTAGAATATTCTAATATACTAAGAATTTTTATATTCTGTAATGCTATAATGCTTTCGACCGCTATTGCTATTCTTCTCCACGTGCCTCTCTTCTGAGGAAGTTAGAAACAATCTCACTGAACTTACGAGTATATCAAGTAAAACCACTCTTGCTAATTTGGCTGTACTCCCAACTTTCAGCCACTAGTGCGAAATCTACACCCACATTAACTAATTAATTATCCCTTTTCGATATATATTTATATTTTTTATTAAACTGTTAAAATAATATTTTTTAAAGATTTTTGTGATAGTAAATGCTATTTTAACTAGCGTCGTCGTTTCCAACGAGTGAGACCATCCAACTATTAAACATAGTTGAATTAAAAAAATATAAATAAAGTACGTTCTTTGAGCTAACCGATCGCTATTTACGAAGGTAGGTTGGGGTAATGAATTGATCGGGTTCTTGAGCAGCTCCCTCGCCTCTGTTCAGAAAAATGTTTCAGCTCCAGGAAGTAGCAGAAGACGTGTCGGGAACTCTCGTATCGGAGTTCCGGTGTGTTCTTGTCGGGTAATCAGCGGGAATACCTTGCAGTCGCTCAGGTCGGGGTCGGGGGAGGAAGAATTGAAAATTTCCCCCGGTCATTCTGTACAATCGCGGAAATTGCGATGAAGTTTAAAGTACCCTTTGTAAAAACATCCGAGATATTGCACGTTCTGGAATAAGCATTTTTCTCATGAACACTAATCTAGCCAGTGTATTCATTTTTTTTATTTTTTATTTTGTAACAAATTGTTTTGAAAATTCTTATGAGTTTAGAATACGTTTACATAAAAAGTTCTGCTATTTTGTTACTCGTCTTTGTAAAAATACCAATTTTTATATTATACAAAAAAATTGATGCATAAAAATATTGAGTACACATACGTAAAGTATAAGATAAAAGTTACGAAAAAATATTGATACTGTAAAATTACATAAAACTTGTTTAAGATCAAGAATCCAGTATCTCTAAAAATAACCACAGCCAAAATCTATGAATGCATTAATTTATGTTCAAAACAAAACTGCGTATTTTTTGGGTGTTGTTAAAAACTCACTCAGGATAAGTAAAAGATTATTACAGTATGCATTCATCTTAAAGCTGAAATCAGCTTATAAGCAATAACAAAAATCTAAAACACAAAAAAAAAACAATTCCATTTTCGTTACGTGAACAAAGAATCATATCTCCAATAAAAAGCTGGAGGACGCGAACCCGAGCGGCTCGGCTAAGCAATAAATAAAAGTTCTCAAGCGACTCCCATACGAATGGACTGTAGAAGATACGACAGCCACTCAGAACTGTTTTATGAAAATGCTAATCAAATGAAATCCACCCGGGGAAAAACTCCACCCTCTTCAGAGGCTTTCCAACCCTAATTGTTATTTTTTCCGATTATATTTTGTATCTGAGCTCAATATTAGGTTTCCGCCAGGCTTTCTGTTTACTCAGCTCTATTTTGTTTGTTACCGTAATGAAAAAGGCTTCCAGTGCTCCTGAGATGAAATAACACAAAGAGAATGAGGTTTTATCATAATCAAGAGGGTTGATTTCATATATATAATATCTTGTCGTTTTTAATATGGCCATAACTTATATAAATTTCTTTGTAAGCTGTTTGTTGCTTATCGCATTAATCATTTTGTGGTTGAAAAATAAACCTGCCATTTTAACAATAATACTAGCGAAAAAGCTATAAGATTTTGGGATCGATGCTTTTATTTCATTATGATGTCATCGACCCTCTTATTATGAAATTTTGTTAAAAAATACTTTAAAATAATTGCTTTCCTCAAATAACAAAGGCAATAATTTTTTTGCAAAATTTCAATGTGGTTGAACTATACAATTTATATGTATTTATTTAAAAAAATGTATATAAAATACATATAGTTCTGTATTTCAAGTAATTGAAATTTCAAACGGAAGAAACCTTAGCAATAAATTAAACAGCAAAATAATTTTTAAGACACTTAAGCGAAATATTTAATTGCAGTTTGATATTTTACGTTCGCCAATCTAACAGAAATTGAACAAAGGTTTTCCGTTATTTGATTTTTTTATAAAAATTAGTTTTATGCCACAATTATTGTGATTTATTCTAAATACTGCTCTTTGCAAAGTGAGTGCCACCCCTCAGTTGCTTAAACTGTCTTTTCGGTTCAAACTTAATATTTAGACGAGTCCATATCTATATTTCAATCTATCTACTATAATAATAGCCATTGTGTGTTTATTTGTATGTTTGTATGTATGTTTCATTTTTCCGTTCTGTATAGAATATCTTAAAAGATACAACGCTGATTTTTTGCACATAAGTTAAGTAAATTTTTCCGCAGCTATGTGCCGAATTTCAAGACGATAGGATAATATTTTAATTCATAAACTTTAAAATATGCTTTAGCGAGTTTCAATATGTACGAATTATATGCTTCTGTTCTCCACCGTGAGAATTTCAAATTTAGAACTTTTACAAAAAAAACAAATTTTGGATGCTTCTAAGGAATTTCCAGCTTATGTCAGTTTGACACAAATGCCATCTCTATTTTTTTATCGAAATTGCATTAGAAATTATTAATCACATCATTAATAACTCAAAATAACACCTTCTACGCACAGAAAACGTAATTAAAAAAGAATTGCACTATTGAACGTGATAAAGACTGCATCAAATAAAGAACAGTGCAGTGAAAAGTGATGCGTTGTTTGTGACACGAAATGTGACATAAATGTCAAGCAATGAGTTGGAAGGAAAACGTGAGCAGCGTCTTCTTAAAATTCGAGTACGCGCATCGACCTCAAGACAAAAAGAAACTGATGCACAGCGAACGCTGCGTTTGTCTTCGGATTAATTAGTGTGACCTGTCGATTCTGCAATGCTTTACATTATCAAGCAGAAAACCCATCAGATGGAAAGTTCAACGATTACTGTCACAAAAGTAAAGTGAAACTACCAGCAAGGCCTATTTCCCCAGTATATTTAAAGGATATTTATAATGGAAATTTCAAGAGAAAAATAAGATCATACAATAACAGTATATCTTTTGCATCAATGGGAGCTAAATTAACAGTGGGCCACTCTGCTTCAAAGTTCAAGGCCAAGGTATATCACAGAACTTCGCACCTTCATCCAACTGATGGTACAAAATTAAAGCATTATTCATCTTATTATTGTAAGCATTGTTCATCGAATGCGCGTCATTCTGTGACGGGCTACATTTCTAGTAGTTTAATAGTTACGAACCTCTATTATACCGTAAAATATTTCTGCAGGAACATTTATATGGAAAACTTTCATATCAAGTAGTAACGTCCCATAACTAAATAATAGTTTTTCAGTAAATTACATTTTAGTTCATGTGAATGATATTATGATAAAAGCATTCAACCCGCAAATATGTCAGAATGGTATAAAATGAGTAACTGCTTCTTTAAATCTATTACTAAGCATTTTTATACTGTTGAATAATGGCTTTTTTATCTCCGAAAAGTCAAGGTATTTTAAAAAAATTACATTAAAAAAATACAAACAGGGTGTCCAAGAGATAGTGATAATTTTTAATAAAGTTTTCGTTTTAAAATAATTATATAAATAAAGCGCGCTTACAAAGTGACTGTGATCTCCTAGCCACTTGGCTATTTATTTTTGTCGTTTATAAACTTTTCAACATTTCTGTAGTACAACGTAACTGGAGTACAATTACTGCCGTTCTTATAAATATTTATTTGTATAATTGGTCTCACTTTCTTGCAATACATATTTTATACTAAAAATTAAAGCATTCGGAATTTATTAATAATTTTTCAGTGACTCATTTTTTTGACTATAAGAAGTTTTTCAAAAACCTAGAACATTTGTTTAATTTATCATGAAAGTGCTATTTATTAAATTAAAACGACTAGAAAAGGTTTAAAAAATTTTAACATAAAAAACTATCAAGTATCTAAAAGAATATAAAAATATGAAGTATTTTGTAATTATTATAGCAAACGAGAGATCTCAAGTTATATTCCCAATAGAAGGATTATAAAAATCAGTTACATAAGAGCTTCAATTTAGATTTTACTTTGATAATCAAAAGAAGAGAAAACTTTACCAAAGAAACTGTCTATATTTTTGTATTATGTGATTTCGAGTATACAATATTGTTACAGTAGAAGATAAATTTTTTTGTAGAAATAATGATGAAGATGTTAAGCATAAAGAGAAAACAAAATTATTTTATACGTTTTATATCACTCGCAAATAAGTGTATTAAATTTAAAATATCCCTCGTAACAAGCACACAGCTGATTTTACTCAATTCCATTCCATATACTCGCACATAAATAAAATCAAAATAGATTTACGCTGATAAATATGCTTATTTACGATACATATTTTCTATAAAAGCCCATAAACGTATTCTTAAAAGGTTTTTTACGCCGCATAAAAACAGTAAAAAAATAGTTGCCTTTTAAAAATCACTGCCATAAAAAAATTCATAGTAGGCATGGGCTGCATTATTCGCGACCCAGTAGTGCGTCGGTGCGGGGAGGCTTCTCGGCTTAGATCGGGTTTTTTCGGCAAATAACCGTACACAATCAAATGGGCTGTTTTATTAGTCAATTTAAAAAGATTGGACGGAGGCGCTCCAGTGGCGGGGAATACCCAGCCATCTCGAACGTCTTCGGATGACGAGGGAATACATTATGCGAATTCGGGAACTTGTAACGCGCCGTGTGAACTTGTACTGTTTATCAAGAACCAATTTGCTGTTATTCTGTCTGCAAAAAAAAGCACCCGTCGATTTTCAAAACAAGCAATCAGTGCGGCGAGATTTTATTATAATTCTGCAGTAAAAAAGATTTTATTTTTAAATATCAAGAGCACAGTGTTTAGAGATTTTTGGCTTGTCGATAAAATGATGCATGTCTATTTTGTGGATTGAACGTCAATCAAGTGCACATTTTTTCACGCATCGAAAGTGATTAAAGAAACGCTCAGAAAATTATCATTGTACTTGTGTGAGATTCGAACTCACATCTCCAAGCATTAACCATGGAGATATGAGTTGAAAAATGTGCCTAATCATATTAATAAAATAATACATTTTAAATTTCTGGGTCGGGTTTAACACGATATATTACAGCTAGAGCTCTTTTGGTTTACAGAAGCGTCATAAAACTCCCCAATTTAGACATTTTATGGATTCAGTTTTACGTTGATTCTCATACCAATAGGTTTCAATACTATTTATTAAATTTTCAAAGTATATATCTGCACACTAATTACGCGTAATTTATATTTTTCAAATAAATATAAATAGAGATACAACGATCAGCATGCGATAGTACTATTTTTTTCGTTTCATATGAGTTTTGAACCTATCACAAATTGTCAGTTTGTCTTTTGATTGCAATAACAAGTATTTTTGCTGTTTCACGTATTTTTTGGGTAAAAAAAATTAAGGATTGGGATGTCAAAATTTGAACTGAACCCCTTTCCATTTGAATGAATCAAGATTCAATTGACAGAATAAATTTTCTTATAAATCGTTTATTCATATTAATTGCAATAGTTTATGAGTGCGTATTTATAAAAATAACATTGATGTACGGATATTAGAGTACACTGTGCTTGTACGAAAAGCCCGCCGCTCATATTCGTTACTGAATAAAATGAATAAAACAGTAAGGAAACCTTCGTGGAAAGAAATTAACAATGTACCCTAAAGAACAACATATTATAAATAACACGGCCGTATTCATAAAGGCTTGCCCGGCAGTATATCAGGTTCCCTCCCCGCTGTTTGCACTTCTTGAATTATTCCACTGCGGGAATTCTACCGCGAAACGTCCACATATTACAATCTTTTGCGGCCGCCCTCGCCCCGGTCACTCCACCCTCGGGCGCTTCACACTCCTTCTTGTGTTTATACGCAGTCACGCGATACAACCTCTTTACTTCCTGTGTGAAAATACAAAAAAAAACTTGAATTGCCTCTATATACACCAATCAGAGATAATTGGTACTTTATACTGAATGCATTTTATTAAAGCTCAATTTTTATGTAACGTTACAGTAAGAACACAAAAAACTATATCATCTAGAGCAGTGCTTCTCAAAGTGGTCTCTTGGATCATTTAGGGCGTCCTTGAACAACGTCAGAGGGTCCTAGCAAGGTTTTATATAAAATAAATATATTGTGACACATTTTTATTAATATGGCTCATTCCTTTCGAACACAATCCGTGTGTTTAGACCAGTGCTCCCTACGGACCTCAGGGGGTTCCTGGGATCATTCAGGGGGTCTTTAGAAAATTAAAATCGATTTGGGGGTCCCTGAACAACGTCAGGGGGTCCGCGCAAGGTTTTATATAAAATATAAAAATTGTGACACATTTTTATTAATATGGAAGTTAAAATAAATAATAATGAATACATTATTAGACATTTTTACGTCCTAAGTAAAATATAAATATAGACAGGTGCATAAAATACAAGTAATAACAGGCATTGTGGTGAGTCAGGTAGGTTAATAGAGTCGATACTTGCACCAACTAGTCTATAATATGAATATATGTAGTTTTTCACCCAGAGTCCGTAGGCAAGTTTTGACTATGAAAAGGGGTCCGTAGGCCAAAAGAATTTGAGAGCCACTGATCTAGAGCTTTATTATATAAAGCTGTAATTAAACCTAGCAGCAAATCATCATTTCGGTGTGTCTCATACTATTTTTGTAGCAACGATGTCGAAAAGATAAAAATTGTTATCTGTCAGGCACTTTAAAGCAATTGGAGGAAATTACGGCTAAATGGCTCCGTACGTCTTAAGAATTTCGTGTTGAACAAAAATAAAAATAAAATATGTAACCAAATCTTGTATGAATATTAACGGTATGTTTTGTATATGCTTGAAAACAAACTTGTAAAGATAAATATATGAATTAATTAAAAATTAAGATAACTCTTAACACTTAAAAAACCTTCACATGCAAGTTATAATTAAAAATTGATTCGCATCTTTCACCCATTTAGGTCTATTGTGCACCTCAATTCATATAATGATGATAATTTGTTGTTTTTTGTTCAGAGCACCAGGCTGTGAAAGCTGTGGAGGTGTGGGCTCAAATCCCATCTACGAGTGGATTGACAAATGGTTCATAAATAGTTATACTATATGCGTAATCTATTGATCAACAGAAAACATACTGAAGTTTAAAGCTCATTGAGGTTTGATAAAGATTTGTATTTTGGTTTCACTTTTGCAAAACGTATTGAAAATGATAAAATAATTATTATAATGAATAATCTTGTTTGTGAGCACTCATGTTTTTTATGTGGTTTTTCAGAGTAAAACGGCAAAAACATTCGCAAAACTCATTTTTGTATTCGTATTTGTTGTTAGATTGTAAAGTATTTTTAATGAAACCAGTTGTCGTGGACATGCTGCTAAATGTTTCAGGGCCTATTTCTTCGTCAGCAATGGCTTCTTTCCTCCGGCAATTACATACTTGCACGTTGGCAGCGGGGCGGGGGCGTGTCTGGAGCACACGCAACACACAAAATGGCGGGGAGCGCAAACAAAATGGCGCGCCGCCCTCCGCGAAAACAAAAAAATAAAGTGACGAGTTATTCTTTAAAACGGCGAGCTTTATTAGATTCCTCAAAGGGGGGACCCTTGTGAAATAGTAATGAAGTGTACAAAGAGCCCCGGAAGAGCGCCTGTCACGTATTTCGTAATTTTGATGGATGCTGGGTTTGCGAGTCCTCGAGTTTATTTATTTTTTTGTAAAAATAAAACACTATTTCGGGCGGATCGAGATGTTGTCTTGCAATTAATTATTTTGAATCCTTTTTACAATAAAACATTTGATAAATTTAAACGTTTCAATCGTCCATGTTCAAACCTCATCTGTATGACAATACATTTTTTTAAGATTTTATTAAAAAATATTTTATAATTATTATGAAAAGTTATATCGTGAAATATGAAAAATCATTTATTTTTTTGTGTTTACTGAAAAAAAAAAAAAAAAAGTAAATTAACTGAATATGTATGTATGTAAGTGATCGTAGTATTTAGATGAAAATTCATATATTAAACTTTTTATTAATAAATAAAATAAAACAATTGAATGCGAGATAATATATTTACAAATAATGTTAATTAATAAATTCAAAATATTTACGAGACAGGTCAGGCATAACACAGTAACTGTTGCGCTGACGCAGGCACCACGCCCCGCACAACGTACTGCAGCTTACAAGGGCCGCGGTAAAAACAAACCAGACCCTGCGAATATTCCCCGCACCCCCTGCGCCCCCCGCCCCCTCCAACCCCCCTGCCCCCGCCCCCCGCCCCCGCCCCCGCCCCTGCCCCCACCCCCTGCCCCCGCCCCCGAGGAGACGAGTTAATGCCGCCGAGGAGACGTCACGCAACCCCGTGCGGCGCGGCCGGGCCGGGGGCTAATTAACCTCAAATATAAACACAATTACGTTTTAAGTGCTTCTGTGCATATCTTTAGTCATACCGCGATGGATTCGCGTCTGTTTGCTTTCCTGGTACGAGTATTTCCCGACAATGCTGATGTGCAAATCTCGAGAACTGGACGTTCACGTTTTTTCATTTAAAATTTTTAAACTAAAGTTCTACTTGCACATGGATATTTAAATAAATATATGTTCATTCAAGATTAAAGATATATTCATTTACAAATGGCTGTACTTAGAGGAGGTTGGCGACCATTTCACTGAGCCAGTGTTCTTGTTTTTCTATGCAGAAAATATTGGAAGGAAAAGTCTGCGTATTGCTGCTGCCCAATAGCATTACTATACATCTTTTCCTTACAAAGCTTTGGCGTTTAGATCTGATACTCCTTCTGCAGCAAACTACAGAAAAAATATCAGGATACTCCAATACCACCTTGACAAAGTACTTCCAGAGCACATCCCTCCACAATCATTCCAAATCCACTACTCCATTACCCATCCTTTATACACGCTCACGGTACAGAATGGCAGTCATGCACAAGCAACAGAATACTTGTAGGTTGAGCGAGGAGCCTCGCATTACGCGAATTTCTTATTTTAAGAATGTGTATGACATCTCTTAACAATTAAAAACAGCGTTGGGTGTTATAAACGTATTTTACAAGAACGTTAAAGAAACACTACCCAATAGACAATATATGTATTATTCAGTAAAAATAACATGTGATATTGCTACTATTATTTAAAGCTGATTAAAGTGATTGATTCAAATGATTTGTTTTTTTTGTATTAAGTTTTGACTATGTATGTATGTTTAATCGTAAACCCCGATTTTTTCCGGAACGTATTCCTCGCGTAAAGCGGAGTACTACTGTATATATATATATACAGTAATACCCCGCATTACGCGAAGGATACGTTCCATAAAAAATCGCGTTAAGTGAAATTCGCGTATATCGGGGTTAACGATTAAACATACATACACAGACAAAACTTTAGACAAAAAAATAAAAAAAGAGCAGTAGCAGTATGACATGTTATTTTTACTGAAAAATACATCTATTGTCTTTTGGGTAGCGTTTCTTTTACGATCTTGTAAAATACGTTCACAACACCCAACGCTGTCTTTAATTGTTAAGAGAAGTCAAAGACTACATTACGTTCATACGCATTCTTAAAATAAGAAATTCGCGTAATGCGAGGCATTTTAACGCGAAATTTGAAATTTGCATATATATATATATATTATGTGTGTGTTACGGTACGGCTTTGGATAGAAATAAACTCGTTCGTCAAAATGGTCACCAACCTATATGTAGGTATATTTGTGTATGTGCGTGTGTGTTCGTCGCGGGTCCGGGCGGCTTTGTTATGAACACGAAATGACTAGATATATAAATAATCAAGCAAGACACAACAAAAATAAAAAGTTTGAAGCACCATTCATTACGCGGCATGGCGCCGCAGAGACCCGCGCCGGATGGGCCGCCGCGATGCATTAGGGGAGCAGGACGCGGCGGTCGAGGCGCCCTGATGGAGATTTATAGCGGAATTCTTTTTTTGAAATCCCGGGCCTCGGTGGGGCAATATCCGGCCGAGTGGATCACGTCCGGGCGGGGATTAGGCCTCTCCTTGCCGCGGGCGTGGGGGCTCAGGCGGGACGCGAGCGAGCCGATGACGCCTCAAGATCGCTCCCCCTCCGTGGTCAGCGCGAGATTTTTTCGACACGAATCATTCCACTACACATGGATATTACGTGTTATTTTTAAATTAAAATATATGCATGGACCCTTCAAATCTTTACATGTTTTGCTCTACTGACTGGTTGTTAGCTGAGTCCGAGGCTTCTTCGGGCTTTGGGAGAAGTGAAATGCTGCAGGTCGCTATGCATTTCTTGCAAAAGGCAAATACAATCAATTTGAAACAATGCCAATATTGTAATAATATATAATAATAATATCCATTGTGTGTGTGTATGTTTCATTTTTTGGTTTTCTATATAATATCTTAAAAGATACGACGCTGATTTTTTGCATGTAAGTTTAGTAAATTTTTCCGCAGCTATGTGCCGAATTTCAAGACGATAGGATAATATTTTTATTCATTCATTATTAATAAAACTATAAAATATGCTTTAGCGAGTATCAATGTAGGATTTTGTTGTTCACCGCGAGAATTTCAAATTTAGAACTTTTACAAAAAAACAAATTTTGATGCTTCTTAGAAATTTTCAGTTTATGTCAGCTTGACACAAGTACCAATTTTATTTTTTTTATCGAAATTGCGTTAGAAATTATTAATCACATCATTAATAACTCAAAATGCCTCCGAAAACGTCATTCTGTGACGGGCAACATTTCTAGTATATAATAACTAGAAATGTAGCCCGTCACAGAATGACGTATTCGATGAACGATGCAATAGTGTTTGAACATATGTTTGGCTGAATACTCGAATAGCTGGGTACTCGAATTTTAAGAAGACGTTGCACACGTTTTTCTTCCAATTCATTGCTTGACATTTATGTCACATTTCATGTCACAAACAACACATCACTTTTCACTGCACTTTTGTTTATTTGATGCAGTCTTTATCACGTTCAATTGTGCAATTCTTTTTTAATTACGTTTTCTGTGCGTAGAAGGTGTTATTTTGAGTTATTAATGATGTGATTAATAATTTCTAATGCAATTTCGATAAAAAAATAGAGATGGCATTTGTGTCAAACTGACATAAGCTGGAAATTTCTTAGAAGCATCAAAATTTGTTTTTTTGTAAAAGTTCTAAATTTGAAATTCTCGCGGTGAAGAACAGAATCATATAATTCGTACATATTGAAACTCGCTAAAGCATATTTTATAGTTTATGAATAAAAATATTATCCTATCGTCTTGAAATTCGGCACATAGCTGCGGAAAAATTTACTAAACTTACGTGCAAAAAATCAGCGCTGTATCTTTTAAGATATTCAATAGAGAAGCAAAAGATGAAACATACATACACACAATGGCTATTATATATATTAGTCATTCAAAAATATTTAACATTGGTTCTATATTGTTTTAATATTTATTGTCAATATGCAAGTATATATTTTTTTAATGTAACAATTAATATATTATTGATTTTTGTGAAGACCGTCTCACAGGAAGTACGATTTCGCCTATACAGGTTTGATTGATTGATAATGATTAAGTACATTTTTTCAAATATTGAAAAATTATTAAAGAAACTCTTAAAATATCATCGTGATTTGTGTGGGATTTGAACCCACATCCCCAAGCATACATGGCCGGTGCAAGATTGCACAATATTTAATTAGCATAACAAGTACGTTGTTTCATTTATAGGATATGATTGTTAAAAATTCTTGCCTAGTACTAGTGATTCGTTGGTTTATTTAATAAATTTTCAATATTTGAAAAATGTACTCAATCATTATCTATTAACAATTAATATTTAATTTTTTTTTTGACTGCAGGTTTTAGTTAATGATTGAATTCTTTTTCAATTGTCTTTAAACGTTTATATGTATATATATACACACATTTATGATATAATTGCTAACCTTGACCTATAATAAATACAAACGTAACCTTGCCGATACCTTTTTTTAAGATAAATTGATAAGTACCCACTAACTTTCTAAATGTATTTTGTTTTATATTTTAAGCAGATAGAAAATGTATGTAATAAATATATGCATGTCATGTCACCAAGTAAAGTTATTTATAGACTATCAAGGTACAAAAATGTCATTTAAATAAATAAATAAAAATGAAATCTTCCAATCACTTCCGCTGCCGTCGGCTTAATCGAATTCGACAACAGAATAATCGAAAAATCCAAATATATTCCATATTTGATTTCGTTTTCCGGCGCTCGGTTCGAGACTCGAATGACGTAGATGACACGAACAACACGTTTGCACAGCCTTCCAAATAACATGCGCAAACTTAGCCCCCTGCCGCCTGAAAAACTCCCGAAAAAATGGAAAATGTGAAAGGGGAGGATCCGGCGAAGTAGACCGTAATGGGGATGTACCGCTCGCCTCTTGTACGGGAATCAGAACTAAAGTTTACACGCCAAGTGGTTTCAGCATAAGAGATTTTATCTCCAGCCGGCTTAAGTGGGTAGACAAAGGTGCTGTAAATTTACCGAGGAATAAAAACTTATCCGAAAACTAAAATTTCAATATCACTTTTGTAAATCGCCCTGTGGTCCAGTCGCTTAAGAACTTTGCAACTCAACAAAAAGACACGAGCTGAATTTCAGGTGAATAAATATTTTTAATAAAATTTTAAAGCTAATATTATTAATTGTATCAAAATTTTTCATTTAGTTTCTAAAACAAAATAGAACTTACTGTGGATGCACAAAGAAAAACATATCTTCTTAGCTGATTCTTCATCTTGCGGATAGCTTGTTTTATAGCGTGTTTTTGTTTATAGACTATCAATTCAAAACCATACAATGATAATCAATTATATATAAAATATAGCTAGATGAGTTTTGTATGTAATGGCAAAAACATTAGAATACTTGCTATAGTAAATGCACGACAAATTATTTGATATCAAATTTAAGTTTGAAAGTTAAAAAAAAGTTGTGTATTTTAATTCCATATAATTTACATGACAGACTAAATTTTAAAATGATCAGTTCAATGTTGAAATTTTTTTTTTAAATACAAACAGAGTAACCAGTATTTTATTTTAAAACTTTCGAAAATCTCAGAACTATGCATAAAACACGTAAGAGACAAAATTACAAGAGATTGGAAAATTTTAAAGTAAACTCCAGCACTTTGGGACATCTCCGTAATCCGGTTTCCGGTTCCAATAGAAGATTTCAATTTTGCGATTTTCGACATTCCAGAACTGCAAGTCTTATAGTCCACTTCCGGTAAAGTTGTGTTATTACAAAACCGTAAAAAGCTATTATAATTTATAACTTAGTCTATTTGCGTATTTTTTTTTGTACACTTCGACTGATAATATAATTTGTAAACAGTCAAAGTGATTATTTCCCAACTATTTTTCATCTAGAATTATATTGATAAGAAACCACCTTTTGAAAAGATGTTTAATCTCGACAATTCGTACTGCCTGTTTGTCAGGGAAAATGATTTGCTTTGGCTCGGCAGTACATCGTCTCTTAATAATTCGAAGCCATGTATTGGAGAAATATCTATTTTTACAAATTGCTACTTACTTGGAAGCCGTGTTTGCTCTACCCATAGAGACGGCGCAAGTATTTTCTGTCGCGCAAAGCGAAAATCAGTGATTTCTCCTTCGACAGCAGAGCAAACACAACATCCGACCTGCTCGCGAAGACGCCACTCGGTGTCTTTTTATTTCCAGTGCAAACCCACCCCCGTCCGGGTCCTGCACCCCCTGTGCCCCACATGCAAAGTACCACACCCGTATACAATTAATGTCAGATGTGACAACAGACCTGTAATTTAGTGCTTACTCATAAAAAAAGAAATTCAAATCGCGATAAATTTGAATATTTGTATATTCATAATTTTTTTTTGGGTTTTTTAAAAAAAATATTCAAGAAAAAGGAACCTGCGGTTTTTTGCAATTTTTTGTATGAATTATAAAAAAAAACATTTTTTTTAGAGATACGTCGTTTAATAGCTTGTTTAAGCGATTATTTTTTATTATTCAATAGAATCAAAAATGCGAGTCATATACCATTAGAGAAATTGAGAATAAATATGTTTTAATTTTACCCTACAAGTCTCTGATACAAAAAATACCAAAATTACTGTGTTTAAAGGCAAGAAAAGAATAAGAAATAATTTTTCGCGTGTTTTAATGCAAAGAACATGAGAAAATAAAGATTTTACTTACATCACAAAATCGTTTTCATTTTGTGAAAAGGTAAGAAAATAACAATAAATAATTAGTCTACTGTTTTATTCGAAAGCATGTCTGTTCAATACAAAAAAATAAAGTGAGAAAATCTTGTTAATACACTTTCCTGAACATCGGGTCGCCTGGGTGAGCACATCTCGAACAATTCAATACAAAAGCAGACCAATTCCCTGTCCATGCAACTCCGACAATAGAATGTAGCGGTGAAAATGTTAAATTTATTAAGATTGGATTTGCACCAACTAACGATGAGATTATTCCGATTGTTTTCTCAAGTAATTGGCATTACAAGAGGAAAAAAAAAAACAAAATGCGCCAAATACCTATTCACACAAAAGTATTTAAACAGAATTTTAGAAAAATTAGATTTGCTATTCAATGATTAATTTATAAACGAGAACTCTCCGATTTTGTGATTATGTTTACATTCGTTCAATCAGAAATTTTAATATTTATACAAATTTGTAGAATAAATATTAAACGCGATTAAATGAATCGATAAATTTAAGCGGAGCACGAGAAATCTTTGACGCAGGCTACCTCGCAATTTACAAATAAATTTAAGCCATACGCTAAACTGAAATTATTGTTGTTTTATCAAAAAATAGATTACTAATATAATCACACATAGAAGATGATTTAAAGAAATTCTCAGAAAAATATCATCGTGATTTGTGTGGGATTTGAACCCACATCCCCAAGCTTACATGGCCGGTGTACTGACTATTGTAACTGACCATTGCTTGCAAATCACTAAATATTGGTTGGCCTGGGCACATTGGTTCATATGTAGAGTATAATTGTTAATTTTTTTTGATTAATGGATGTGATACAATGGTCAGTACACCGGCCATGTAAGCCTGGGGATGTGGGTTCAAATTCCACACAAATCACGATGATATTTTTCTGAGAATTTCTTTAAATCATCTTCTATGTGTGAACTAATGTGCCTAATTTTATTAGTAAAAAATAGATTATTATTCATTGCGTATAGTTTGATCCAACGAGTGAGCATCAAATATTTTTTCACCATTAAATAAACGCTTTTATTTTTCAACGTCGTCTGTGAAACTAAAAAAAGTAAAGAATATAAAAAAAGCGAACCCACGTATGACATAAAAATGAACTCAACAGCAAGATCCGTCGTAATGTTTCCATTAGAGACGTCTGGTCTGCTGTAATTTATCAATTACCTCAAATGAAAGGACTTTCCACGGTAACCGGGTTTAAAATAGCACGGGGGACAAAGGCCGCGTCTGGGCAGCCAGAGGGCACGTTCCAGGCACGTCCCGGGCACGTCCCGGGCACGTCCCTGGCACGTCAGGCACCACAGCGGGACCAACAAGAAAATGCACTCGCCGAGTGATTTAGTACGGCACATACGCGAGTTCAATGTGTTTGACTTCTGCAATAGCTCGCGTGGAATTCTAGGGTTAAACATAGATACCGTCTTGGATGCATCACAATGCACTGAAACGTAAACGAAAAAAACATTTCAGCATTGACGATATGTATTTACGTGGAATCGCCAAGTGATTTTGCATATTAAATATGTTAGATTTTTGCGCAAACGTCAAGCGTTAAACCTTGGAGGCCTCAAAACGTACTGAATGATAAATGAAAAACCGTCAGATTCAGATCAGATCATGCGTGGATGTCCAGAGTGATTTAAATAATAAATTGAGTATAAATAAAGCTTTATTTATTTTATTTCTGCATATGCTAGAGTGAACTTGGGGGTTTAAAGGTACTTAGGTACTTTTTATAAAAAATACTGAATATAATTATATAATCTAGTGATACGCGTATGAATATTAAAAAAAAGCACATGCGTAAATTTTCTATGTGATTTCTATGTTATAATGCAGGCTGCATTTTAACCCTTTGAACCACTTTGTAAGTAAAATAAAATCTTGAAGATGTTGAAAATTGGATAAAATGACGACTTTTCAAAACCAAAGTATGTTAAAGATTATTTTTTTAAATAATAATATTTTTAAAATTTATATTTTATCTTTATATTCAAATTGAAAAAAAGTCTTTTAAATGTTTAGGACTCTTGGAAAAGGGACATGACAAATCTCCAAATTCCTACACTTCAATCGGAAAAAACACATATTTATCATATTAATAGTAAATTTATAAAAAAATATTCTGTTCGGAAGAAGGAATGTATCAAACTTTTTGCATTTAAATTTTTTTGATTGGTGCAGTCAATTTTTCGAAAAACGGACTTGAAAATGATCAAAAAAACTCGATTATGGGACCTAGACCCCTAAGCATCTATGAATGAAAAGAGTTTAATTTCAGCACTGAAACTTCAGGCATAATTCTATATATTAATAAATGCAATGCTCCGTCCACACATCTCTCGCGTGGAGCAACCCCGCGGGGCCGTGTGGACGGAGCTCTGGTTACTTTATTATTTTCCCGGCCGAGTTAATCAGCAAGGTCTGTCGCAGTGGATAGAATAAAGTATGCATTAGCTCTATCCCCATTATCTCCCCTCGTCCGCTTATGATAAATGATCTGTAAATGTGTACTTCCTGAAGTAGCCGCATTTTTACTTAGTAACTAAATAAATTATATAAATTACTAAGCCTCGTCGAGTTGCAATTATTTTACCAATACTGAAACCTTTTAAGGAAAAAATTAAAATGAGATATTTTAATATTCAAACAACAAATATGAAGCGTCAAATGTTACTACTATTTATGTTTGTGAGCGCATTTGTCTTTCAAGATGTAACTAACTAATTCAGTTTATTATTGTTTTAGTTATTTATGAATATTTCAAAACATATTTTTAAGTACTGTTGATAAAACAATAAAAAAATACACTGACAACGTAAAGTGTTGATTCAATCAAATTAAAAACAGATTGATTTGAAATAGAGCACAGATGATCAATTGTTTTTTTAGATAAGACAACTTGTTTATAGACGCTGTGTATATATATATATATATATATATATATATATATATAAAAGCATATAGAAAAGTAAAGTTGTTTATCTTTTCAGCATAGCGCAAGGCAAGCACGCGATGACAAAAGATCTCACAGAAGCATTTGAATGTATTCCCAAGCAGTATATTCACTTTAAATTCTTACACTCGCGACAAACATCGTTCTGCAGGTAAGGATGTAAGTCGACCTCCTAGTGCATCACAGCCTCCTTCCATGGTCTCACATAGAGGTGGAAAAAAGCAGAAGCAGTCAAAGAAGCTGCTGCTTCCAATTAATCAGGTTTTAAAAAAACTGCCTCGTAGATCCGTGACGTTTACTTGATATATATATGATGGAAATTTTTTATGGTTTTTCTGGTAAATCATTGCAAATAACGTAAGTGCTGAGAGCTGTTTTTAATAAATAATGAATGAAAAATTTTCATGTGATTAAGCATATTTTTTCACACATTGAAAACGATTAAAGAAAACTCTCAGAAAATATGATCGTGACTTGTGAGGGATTCGAACCCACATCCCCAAGCTTATGTGTGAAAAAATATGCTTAATCACATAAACATACTAATACCTGCATGGGTAAATAAATACGCATCCTGATTAACATTAATCCAATTTAATATAAATGAAAAATTTTCATTGAGATCATCTTCGCTCTTGAAAAAAAAACAATAGGTTAGTTTGTAATCTGCAGAAAATCATACAAAAATTGTTTGTATTTTAGCTTTGTAGTTTTAAGCAAAGTTATTCACGATTTTAAGTTTTGAATTTTAATAATATTTATAAAGTATATTGCTTAAAACGTTACTTTACGCTTTTGAAATGAAATAAAAAAACAATCTTGCTGACAGAAAATATATTGTACAGTAGCGCTGTTTTTACTGTAGCAGTGAAAAATAACCGTTGTTACGGCGGATTTAACTGTTTGTTTTTGCTTGGACTTGCTCCTCACTAACCCGTATGGGACTTATCGGTTTTCGGTCCGGGTTACCTCCGAATCATTTATTTATTAAACTCCAAACGGAGACAAGTTTGTGCTGCTGCACTCCTGCAGCATGCGGGTGTGGCCTTTTTTCGAGCCACACGAAGAATAAATATAGCCAGACTGAATCGTATTACCTTTTAAGGTGTTACATTTTTTCCACTTTTACCGGTTGACTTGGAAATATGGAGTTTTTCACTCTACCAAACATTAAATAGACACATTCATTTATATATAGTGTGTATTTTTCTGCAGATTTGAACAACAACAAAAATAATACAACCCTTTTCATTTTAAAGCATTTTCGGCAAATACCTTGGTAAAGTTTTGTAAGTATCTTAAAATATTTTTTTCTGAACTTATTGCGATCAATGGTATGTTTAAATAATACAAATTATTGTATCCGCACTTTTCGTTCAGACAATTTTTCGTATGGCTTAAAATATGTTGTGTCAGTTCTTTCTAAAGCAACAAAATTTTGTTTCCAAGATATGCAAATTTAATTATTTCGTAACAATAAAGAAAAATAAAACTTTGGCACGCATAAATCGCAGTAATCCAGCAGTTCTCGAACTGCAATATATTAAAAACCATGGAAAGCCGCCAGACCCAAAAAGCAACGGTGGGCCGTATTATGCAAAGTACCATACCCAGCCAAACTAATTCTTTCAATCCTCACTCGTCCAGTTTTGAAACCCGTAAATTTTCATTAAAATTTACTATCGAGAAATTTTCATTTAAATGAGTACATATCGATATTCAAATAAATGGAATTTGAAACTGGTGTAAATTAATAAATAGTTTGAAGCGTTACGTTTATGTTGTATTTTAGGATTTTGCAAATTTTCGATTTACGGTGTCATAAACATTTTAATTTAAAAAAAAAAGTGTAATTGTACGGACCCTTCAAGCTCGTTTAGAAGATTGTTTTTTTTATGACTTCCATGAATGAAAGGTTGGATAATTTATTCAAATCACGTGTTCCTTGACCACCTCTTTATTGCCGACTGGTGACAATTTTTTTAAAATTTTATTAATACAACACGGTGGAAAGGAGTAGTAAAATTTATTTTAAAATAAAAAAAAAAAATGTTTTGAGTTTTAAAGATAAATCTTTCTCATTATTTATTTTTTATGGTTCGGAGAAAAAGATTTTATATCGATATAAAAGTAGTCTTGTTTTATAATCCGTGTACGTTTATATATCATTATGAATAAACTACGTACGACTGAAATCGTTTTAAAAAAGTCGCGTCAAAAAGTAATGTGAATTATAATATGGCAACGCAGTGTAACTCATATCGATGTTGCTGAAAAACGCATGCAATATTCAGGCGGAAGAATGTTTTAATCTGCCGGATTTGGAGGGAGCCTTGAAAGGTGAGGAGCGGAGAAACACGAAGGCTGGCCCACCCCCATGGACTTAATTAATCAAACAATACCCGACAGAGAAATATGGTTCGGACGTACGGGGACTAGGAATGTTGTTGGGGTGTTAGGGGGTTGGCAGTATGAGACTTGGAACTGAAATATCACAACAAGTTCTATTATAAAAAAATACTTACATTTTATATATATTTTTTGATTATAGATATTAAATAGTTCTTGAATAAATTAGTATCAACGGGAAGATGAATGTTAAGTGCGTTAGCACATAATTTAGATCAGATGGTACGTTAATTTAAAAAAAAAAAAGTAACTGTTTAATCAGAAATAATTATAATAAGGGTTATAAAATCGGTGTTATCTATGAGTATAACTTTAGTTGAATGAAATGAATTATATATTTTATTTATGCAAACCACCCAAAAAATGTGTTTTACACAATATATTTTTATTTCAAGTGTAAGAAGGGCGAGTAATATTTACCGGGTGATGCCAGCATCAGACGCCGTCTCTCCGACTGTAAACCATTTTATCTGCATTGAGAGATCTTATTGACTGCATACAAGATTCTCTGCCACATACCCGGAATATCTCCTCTAGTCTAGCACACGGGAGGCGTGAAATAACGAAATTCAGATTCTGGCCGCTTTGTAGGGCTGGATATTTAAATAAAAAATAACTTCAGCGGCTTTTATCAAGTGTTAGTAAAAAACGTTCAGAAAATAGTCATATAAATGAAAAGTTCAAACTAAACCCTTTATAATGAGTAAATTGAATTTCACCTACGTAGAAAAAGTAAAAACAATACCAAAATAGTTGCTTTGATTTATAGCGCAAATAATCCTCCCCGCTCTCCCCATTCTGTTGCTTGTGCATGTCTGCTATTCTGTACCCTGAGTGTGTTTAAAAGATTGGTAATGGAGTAGTGGACTTGGAATGATTGTAAGGAGTATTAGATCTAAATGCCAAAGATTTATAAGGAATGGATTTATAGTCATGCTATTGGGAAGCAGCAATACGCAGAATTTTCCTTCCAATAGAAAAATTACGGTGTATAAGGACCTGGGGATCCTCTTCGCTATTTTTCCCTTAAAAACCATTGACACTGGTTCAACATAAGTATATGCTCAGTGAAATGGTCGCCAACCTCCTTTGAAAAGAGACACTAGATTTCAGGCACTTGAGGCAGAATTTATATTGTATTAATTAAAGTATCGTGATTATTAAATAAAATATATTGTTACTTACAATTTCAATACATTTTATTTATATGATTATGGTATAAATTTAATTGAAAACATTTAAAAAAGATTATCATCACAGTTAAATAGGATTAGTCATTTTTTTTATTTCTGTACAAAATCCACAAGTATTTCTCTTTTCTATAAGGAAGTTTCAATTCTTTTTCAGAAGTTCAGCAAAAATATTGAGAGAAACTGAGAAAGTTTCATGTGATGTAGCCGGAGAGGGCGCAACCCTCTCGGCATTCCTCCTTTGAGGAAGTCTCGTTGGTGCATCAGGATTTCAACTTGCAGCAATATAATGCAGTTCAAAATTCGATTTGCGACTTGTAAGAAGACTCCTCCAACCTCGGTCCCGTGCCACCCTCTACCCGATACACGGCTAGCTACACAGCGATTTAATATATATTAGATCTGAAGAAATATTTAATCTGAAACTTGTTAAAAATCCACACGAGAACAAAAAATGTACCTATTCAAATAATTTGTAAAATTAAAAAAATATTTATTCTTATAAAGTCGTGTTGTTATAAAGGGTGTCCAAAGAGAGTATCGGGTATTTATTGGTTCAGTTAAACAAAAACTACTAGTAATCAAGTATTTTTTATTTAGTGTTGTTTATAATAATACAAAATGGAAAATTATTTCAAAAAGATGATGTTGCCCAAATGGTGGCACTCTTCTAATCTGGAACAAAGATTGCTCTTATCACGCTGACACATAGCCCTTGATATTGCTGCCATCTCTAACCAGATGTTTTGTTTCAATTCTGTTAGGTTCATCGGATTATTCTCATAAACCCTACTTTTAATGTATCCCCATACAAAATAGTCAAGAGGGCTAAGGTCGCGGCTTCTGGGAGGCCAGTTGATGTTACCTCTACGTGAAATGAGCTTATTAGGGAATAATTCGTTAACAGCTTCAATTGATTAACTGGATGTATGGCAAGTCTTGTTGGAACCACGTTCTTGAGTTGAAACCTTGAAATTCCCGCAACTCTGGGCCCAAAAATTTTTGCAGCATACCGCAATAACGGCCACTAAAACAAATACCCGATACTCTTTTTGGACACCCTAATAGACATCATGTTTTGAGCCTGCTTGTAAAATTGGAAATTTATTTTGTTTAATCTTTGAGAATAATATTCAGGACGGTTCAAAACGTATTACAGACTAATATTTACAGCATAAAAACAACATAATTTGCAATAAACGTATCCTGAGTATAGATTTAACACTCACTGTTATCTTTCGTATACGTATTGACATACCAATTTTGTGCATGTAAAATCATCAGAAATAACAAGTTGAAAATATTGTAATGCGTTTAGAATAAGCTTGTCTAATATATTTCGATACGTTTTATATAAAGCATGTTAAATCTTCTCCTGCAGTAAATTATAAAATCTAAATTAACATCACGATTCGCTGTTCTCGTTCAAAACGCCCCAGGCCACTCGCTGCATTTAATACATAATATATCATACTTTACATTGGGCATGCACGAACCTAGACAGCAATTCTGTAAGCTCCGGGATTATTCCTATTAAGAACAATGCATCTTCATAAACACAATTAGAGCCGTGATAGTCGGGGCCCAGGTGGCCTGCGCTGATGCATTCCCAGACGAGTGCAACACTGCAGGGGGTGGAGGGCGAGAGGGTGGCGGTGGCGGGTTAAGGGTGGAGTGGAGGTCGGGGAGGACGCAGTGGGAGATAATTAAGCCTCACGAATGTATAAGCATTTATTTTCAATTACATAACAATAATTTGTTTTCCACTATCGACCTATCATTATAAAGCATTTACGCTAAACCTTCGCGATACACCCCAGAGTAATTCAGATCATTATGCCGCACAGGTCTAATTGATCTCCCTTATAAATATGCTCTATATAAAATTACATATTAAAGCAATATGACTCTAGAATGTTATTATTACATTCAACATGATAAGATAAATTCAGTAACAGTGGCATTTACAAACTCAACTGCGACTCCTGCGAAGCCACTTACATTGGCCAAACAGGTAGATCCTTCAACACAATGACCAAAGACCAAACAATTTTGCATATTAACAATAAAGGCACAAAACTCGATCGCCAAGAGATTTTAGAGATCAATCGCATAAAAGATAACACGCCGGAGCACCTGCTTAATGACCAGGTTATTTTCAATAAGTTTCCACTATTATTCCCTATTGCTAAATCACATCTTTAAAAAACCATTTACTGCGCAAAAACCTATTATTTACAGATAAACACACTACAGGACAAACCCCAACACAGGATAACTGCTGCTACACCTCAAAGCCACTACTTAAGATAATTACCCCATTAATATAAAAACATTTGTTTACAAAAATTTGCAATTATATAGACACCTTCACTTGTCAAGTACATTAAAATCACATTAGCCCTTACCACCTGACAATCACTCTCTCTCTTTCCAACAACCTCTCTCTCTAACAATTGTTTTCCTAATAGATTAGTTGGCAAAACCGGTCACAAATAAAAACGAACATGTGGAAAATCACTCAAGTATTTTACTCAAAAATATTATTATTACATTCAATAGGAAAATATTTTGTGGTAAGGGTGTGAGCACAAATTTAAGATATGACACTTCACTTGAAAACATCTTACAGTCAAATTGCTTTGATATATAATTTTATAAAGAACGTATTTATAAGGGCATATTTACAGGCTTGAATTATTAATTGTTTTGTTTTATATTCAAAGCTTTGATTTTGAATACGATTTTTCTTTGTTGGGTAAATAAATTGTTGAGGATTTGACCGAACGAGATTTTCGAAGGCCCTGCTGATGCATTTTCAGAGAAACGCAGCACAGAGAAGCAGGGTGGTGCGGGGGTGAGTGTCAGAGGTTAAGAGGCGGGGCGGAGGTCAGGGAGGGTGCGTTGTGAGATAATTTAATTAAATTAATTTATGAGGTTTTTACTATTTGCGAACATGTAAAAGATAACACTCTGATTTGAGATAAATTAACTTATCCTTAGTAAAAAGAATAAAAGTTTTCTCATGATTCCTCTTTCAGTTTACTGAAATGAGAATTTTTTAAATTAAAATTTGCTGAAAACACAATTTTAATTAATTTCTATAGCATATTTATTTTTTATTAGATTGTATGTATTTAAATAAATGAACAATATTTTATGACACGAACCACTTTTTTTTTTTAAATAATCATACGTTATAAATTTATTCCATTCTTAGCTATTTGTATAAATTAAACATGTTTATCTGTTATTTTGAATACCTTAAGATTTCAGGTGTTTATAAAAAAAAAATCACTATATTATTGTATATTTAATGAACCAGTTAACTGTACCACACTGTAAAGCCAAATTCATAGATGCTCACCCTAAGATGGCTTGTGTAGTATTGATAACAAAATTAAATTAAAACCAAACATATTCACAGCTACAGTAATCCATTCCCTGCAAATTATACAATCAGAGAGTGTTGCCAGAGCAGGCTACAGGCGGAAGACAGAATCGATTCCAAGTCTTGTGGGCTACTCAACCATAGCACAAAACGTTATATTTATTTCTCACATAGTTGGCAGCGGAGTCGCAAGTTCTTCTAAGCCAGCGTGCGCTTAGAAAAAAATAAACCTCGCCGTTCAGCGTTCGGAGTTTCGAGGGTTGCCAAGCCAAATGGTAGCGGGATGATCCAGTTAGCGACACGATTACTATATAATACAAAATGTTCCATTTTTTAGTTATGTAAGGTTAGTTTAAAATGTTGGCGTTAATTTTGAGTTGTCTTGGAATCTTGAGTATAGGGCAGAAACATTGCGGTATTCGCTGTAGAAATCATAATTAATTCCCCACCTGATACGCTATTTCACATGTATGCCTCACGATTCGCAGCTGTGATGTTGTAATTTATGCAAGTGAGTGCCACATGGTAGACAGCGGTAGTGTTTGTAGCGGAATAATTAAATTTTGCGTTCACAAAAGTGTTTCGTTTTATGTGACATTAACAACGTATTTAAGAGCATAATATGTTCATTTGCACTAACTGTTAATAATCAATTTTTTTCTGAACAAAATTAGCCTGAGAATGCTACAACCACAAGTTCGTGCTCACAGTCTCTGCACGAAGACATCGTTTTCAAAATGGCGGATTCTATTCATTATGGAACACGCGACCAGGCTATTTCTCAATTTAAGAAATACGTCGATGTCCTTGTAGCAGATATTTCTTCTTCCATATAAATCTGCTTGATTTCGTGCTGCAGTCCGCTCGAAATACTCACGAAATTGTCGATTGCAAGTATTCAAGACTATTCTCGATTTTTCGATAGACTCATATTTTTAAAATAATATCAGTAATATGGTTTTAATAAATTCTACTTTTTGATTTGTGTATATTTCAGCATTTAAAAAAAAAACAAAATATAATCAAATGTATAATTCGTCATTTAAAATTTTTCTATTCAATCGAAATAATGATTGCAAATAGCTACGGTAAATATTATTTATCGATCAAGATCTTCACTAAAGTTTATTTTTAAATAAAAAGTTATAGTATGATATTGAAATATCTTTGCATTATTATTCAGAACACAGGTCATATATCGGTTGCTCGTTCGTATATACATAGTAATGCAAATTCACAAAGGGTGTCAAAAGGTGCAGAGCTCTGGGATAACAATAAAATTCACAGTCGAAAACAAACACGCAATCAATTGAATTTTTTGATTCGTAAAAGTAAAGGAGCTCTCTAAAAGAGATGATCATAACTGAGATTCTGAATGGGTGCTTCTTGGGTACAGTGATTTGTCATTTCGAAATTAAAAATAAAAGTAAACATTGAAGCCAAAATAAGGGTATTTAATTGCAAAATCATTGGACTGTGTATACTTTGGGTTCGTTCATTTAAACAGAACGACTCTTGTACGAACATGGCTTAGCGAAAATCGTACAAAAGTAATTATGCGGAGGCAAGTTTTAATGATTCCTTTGCCATGGGACTGTTTGTATTTGCTTCCTTACGTTCTGTTGTAATGGTGCGTCAAAGAAGCAGTTGCAGTTAAATAAGCTTCCAGCGAATTTTCTTATCTAAAGTAGAAAAGCAAGGGTTTTTCCACGTACATTTCATTACTTAAATCTGTTGGAAAATGGACAGTGTTATACGTTTTACCGCGTTTCTTTTTTTTTGTGTTCTGACGATTCAGTTCTTGTACAGATGACAACTTCAAATGATTGAAATAAATGTCAAATAGAGAGTTATCTATCTAAAAATGTTTAATATTAAAAACGTATCACATGTCATACATGTTTAAATTTTGTTACAATGCCTTCAGTATCAAGATTGATAACACAAATAGAAAAAATAAAACATTTTAACCAAAACCCAGAATTTAATATTTAATTCCTATTTGATATCATTAATTTTTTAAATATACAACAGATGTTGGAAATCATGTTTAAAAAAAAACAATTAAAAAGACTACTATAAAATTTAGTTTTAAAATTTAGACAGTCAAACGTGGAAAATGTCTCGCAAAAAATACACAAAAGTTTCAGTTGAAAAGCTCGCATATTCGAATTTATAATTAAACTTTGTAAAACTTTTTGTTGGCATTTAGAAATAAGCATTAAAAAATAATAAATATTTCAAAAAGCTTTTTATTTGAATCGTCGAGTTGCGAAACCCAACCTGATTTTTTTAAAAATGAGCTTTTGAATTCGGTTTCGAGTTAGAGAGAAAAAGGTATTTGGTTTAAAGCTATTATTAAAAAAACTAAAAAAATTAATCGTCAAATGTTTGAAAAATACTTTTACTTTTTAAATTGAAAGGCATAGCTAGACTTTCAGTCTTAAAGAATAACAATGCGCTCACAATATTAATAGTAGTTAAATGCTAGACGTTTATCATATTTTTGTATAGGATCAGATAATTTAAACTTATTTAGATACCAGTCAAATTTATCGTTGATGTTTTATATTATTCATATAAATCACTGGCTCCCAAAGCGGTCAATATCGACCCCCAGGGGTCGATTTTGGCCTGCAAGGGGTCGATGACAGCGAAAAATTAAATTGGGGGTCTATGAGAGTGGATCCCATTTAAGCAGGTCATCACTAAAATTTAGGCATTCCGTAAATGTCATAATTGAACACAGATTGAACCTATATACTTACATAATAATGCTGTTAATCCTGCATTATGGACTATCACAAGAAGGTTTTTGATAGTTTTTTCATCTTCATACCACATGAAAATAGGTTTTAGTGCAATTTTCAACCTTCTTACAAAAAAAGCAAAAGTTATTCAATGTTTATATACCGACATAAAATATGGCGCACCCTGTATATCATATGTCAAAAATATGTTTAAAGATGATGAATTTGTAAAAATTCAATATTAGCAAAGCCGACAGGACACAATAGTTTGGGAACGTATGCTTTAAATAATTGTTTTACACAATAAAAATATGTATGTTTTTAAGAATGGGTTTTTCAACTTGATGATTAGTTTTCTGAAAGGAGTTATTTTGAATAATTCAACTGAAATGTTTCCGTGTATGTAGAGTAGGAGGATTGGGAGTGCTGTAAGTTCCAAGCCGGTTTTGTTATTCCGTCCAAGTACATTTGGAAATTGTAGATAAGTCTGACGTCAGCGTTCCGAGAGCTGACGCTGCATTCGGGGTGGTTTATGTCCTGGACGTACAGCTGAAGGGGTGCATGACTCACGATCTGGATTCCTAGTAATTGGTTCCGCAGAAACTATGATATTCTTCTTGAAATATTGAAAAGAGAAAAGCTGCTTGATTTTTACAAAGAAACATTCTGAAAAAGCTTTTGATATGCAAAAAGTCTCACATAAAAAAAGTCATCATCACCATTTTGACAATAATATTGAATACTAATATGATTAGGCATATTTTTTCACATATTGAAAATGATTTAAAGAAACTCTCAGAAAAATATTGTGACTTGTGTAGGATTTGAACCTACATCTCCTAGCCTGGGCACATTAGTTTGCGTGTAAAATATGATTGTTAAAAATTCTCGATTAACAGAGGTGACTTGTTAGTACAAGGGTCAGTACACCGGCCATGTAAGCTTGGAGATGTAGGTTTTAAATTCTACACAAGTCACGATGACGATGAGAGTTTCTTTGAATCATTTTCAATATGTGAAAAAATATGCTAAATCATATTAGAAAGTAATATAATTAAAACGCACTTGATTGACGTTCAATCCACAAAATAGACATATATAAATAATATTGAATCATAAAAAAGGTATCATTAAATTATTTTGTTACCCTCTCTGTGAATTAAATTATATAATTTGGTAATGTTTTTTTAACTGAAGTCAACTTAACATAAATGTTTTCCAGATATTCAGTTTTCAGATAACAGCTCTCTATTTTATCCTAACACGTAATATTTCACACATTTCTATGCAGCAGCAAAGTATTGTACTTATAAAAATGTCTTATAAATATACTTATAAAGATAACTCAATACAAATAAAGATATAACACATAAATAGTAAAATAAATTATTTTCAGCTATAATCAAACCCTTTTGCGTGCTACGCACTAAGTCGCAACTTTAACAGTTTAAGGCTTTAACATGAAATATTTTTTTCTGGCGCCTTGCGGTAAATCCTACCGGTCGTTGATTAAAATGGCAGCCAATCAAGACTCGATGTGCGCTCGTAGAGGTGCGCTAGACGCGAGAGTCCCAAATAAATGTGCCCTGGATGGTTTATGTCCCGCAGGAGTGAAAATATACTCACGGTGAGAACATCGCGTTTTCATAAGTGTCTGCTTTACGCTTTAATAAAACTTACCCTTGAAGAATATTATCATGAAATATTTTTAAATAAAGGAGCATTGCATCTTCTACGTGAGGAAAGATTTTTATTTTTTATAATTACTAAAAATGAACATAAATAGATCGTAGAAAACTTAAAAGACTAAGTTTAAAAATGAGGTGTTGTAAAAAAGTTATTTAATTATTTAATAGTTTATATAAAAAATAAGGTAAATTACATAATATTAAAATTCCAGAATCAAGATTTTTTAATCTAAAATTAAGCAAAAGTCGGCTAACTGGCTAACCTAACCTAACCTTACAAAATGTTAAAAGAATATCAATATTTGACTTTTCATATATCATTGAAAATAATTTTTTACATCTATTTGTATATGAGAATAAATTATTTTATAAAACGAAGTTTTTTTAGTTTAAATGTTATTATAAAATATTTAATGCTTTATTGACTTATTTATTGTTTGTTTATGACAACAACTTTCATATATTTTTTTTTTTATAAAATCTATAATATATAAATTTTATCAAAGTGAAGATACCTAAACAATTAAAAGCACTTGCATTATCGAATTTTATACCTTTTATGGGGAAGAAATGCTTTGTCACGTATTTATAAATTTATTTTATTTAATTTGATTTAAAAGTTGAATTTGAGTAATGGTGTTTCACATAATAGGTACATTTCACTAATGCAAACATAAACTGTTTTATTTTTTAAATTGACAGCATCCATTACATGATTTTTTTAAAAGTAAATAATTTCAGCCATACTTTTCCGTACTCCACCGCCCTGCCCTTTTTTTTTGAAGTTCTTTACAAATTGATCAATTTAAATAATAAATAAGACCACTTTGCACGGAACGCAGCGGTCTTACGATTCTGCTATTTATTTAATAAGCCTTCTGCAGTTAACAACGCGAGCAAGTCTAGCGTGAAAAAAAAACACATCGCCTACACAATCTTCTATCTCATTTCACAGGACATTTGTCACATCAGCGCTGCAGTTCCACTAAGAATGTAAATCAGACGTCACTAGCTGTATCAATTTCCTTTTTCCCAAGATGGTTTTTTTTAGCTCTTTCAGCTCTGTCTCCTTATTTCGTCGCTTTTCATCCTCGAGCGAATAAAGAGAACATTTTCAGTTTATGCCTATGAAACTATTTTGGCATAGCGTTTGATATGCATTAACTGTATTTTTTAAAAATAATCTTAAGCTGTGATATTTAAAAGCTTTGTAAGCGTATTAATATGATTTAAAATATAAATATGAAAAATGTTTGTAAGTAAAAAATTATATAATGATTGACTTCATATGTCTCTATCTTGGGGCAGTCTCACCAATCCGGCAGCACTTCCGATCTCCAGAACTTCCTATTTTTCCTTGGACAATCAATTGGAGGATGTCATACTTATTATTACGTAAAATGTGACCAAAATAGGAGATCTTTAGCTTCTTTATCAACATCAAGAGTTCCCTTTCTTTAGACATTCTATGCAAGACTCTTTCGTTTGTGAAACGGTCAACCCATGGTATCTTAAAGATAATAAAGCCACATTTTTAACGCCTCAATTCTTCGCATAGTAGCTGTATTGAGTGTCCAGGCTTCAACTCCATAAAGCAGAACTGAGACGACATAACATTTGGTGTATATATATATAAAATTAAAAAAGTTGTTTATATAGATTTGATCTTAGAGTTAATTGCTCAGAATGCTTGCTTGTCACAAGTTCAGCGGTTAAAGCTTGCAATAATTACTTGAGCTTGTTCGTACTTTACTAATATTCATTCAAACAAATCGCTCAATGAGTCCTGGGGTCGTGCTGAAGCCCCCTCCTCCCTCTATTCTCATTAGGGCTACAAGATCTAACTCACGATCAGCAAACCTCGAGACCGCTTCCACCCAGCGCCATCCTGGGACCGATTCGAAAGCAAATGACGCCCGATTACTATGGATTCCATTCCTTTTGACTACGACGTAGCAGCTCTACGACGTTTCCCAGATTAGACATTTTTGTCTTCGGGAAACAAACAAACTCCGTAGCAAGCACAGCAGACAAATAATGCCGTGCGGGGAGGATTCGACTCGAGCGACTTAAATACTTACTTGGAATTGCTGTGCTTTTGAACACACTTACACGCTTTATTGCAACATATTGTGAGCCTTGAATTTTAAATATTTATTTTCATCATTTTGGATCTGGAAGCAAATATTGCTAATTTTATTAATCAACAAAAAATAATTACCATATACCAATAATAAATAAATATGTTTTTTGATTTTTTAATATGAAATACCAAGCTATTACCCAACAGGTTTAATAAAAATACGGACTTTAACAAGTTAACAACAAGTAAATAAATGTTATATTAACACGTTTTATATACTCTAAATACCAATAGCAAGAGATGTATATTCTATAAAAATCCATACAAAGAGAATAATCGTGTCTGTAGAATACTTGCAAGTGGAATGTTAAACGTTATATTAAGTAATCGCATTAGTGTCATCATTTTATTTATTATAAAAAAAAACCTTTTGCAACTACAAATACAGAATCTTTGCATCCAAATTATAAATAAGTTTTCCAATGTTTTTTTTTAATATAATAATTACCACAGGTTTTTTAAAACAATATTTTGAATATGTATTTTTTTAACTGTAGTAAAAGCTCTAATATAACACTTTAAAAATTGTCCTATTTGAAGAATTCGCACATAAAAAAAACATTCCAATTTTTTGGATGAATTTCACAGACCCTTATATATATATATATATATATATAAACATCTCTGCACGTCACATTCAAACAGTGTCTCCTCAGCTACGGGGCTCGGGAGATCGGAAAAGGGTTAATCTCACCCCCAAGATGTATGCCCGGTCAGCAAGATCTTTGTGAGGGAGGTATTTTATTCGCAGAATAACGGGAAAGGTATATTTTATCCTTTAACGAGGTGGGGATATTATAATGGCTACTTGCTATCTCCGATCTTAACGAACTAAAACTAATGGGGCAACTTAGCACTCGGTTTGCGGCGGGGATTAGTTTTTTGTTAGTGGATTTAAGCGACTTTTTATTCGCTTACGATAAGATCCAATACGACAGAAGCTAAGATAAAGCTTCTATTATTTTAGTAGATTTGAGATATGAATAATGATACCACATAATCGAAAGCTGAGTTGCAAACTCAGATTTTTTGCTTTATTAAATTGCGTCAAAAAAAATAATTAAAAAAGCTATTTTTACTATAAATTTCCGAATGTAAAACAACACTTATTCTTTTAACAAAAATTTGTGACAGTGTAATTAATTTATTAAAAATATAACATTGCCATCATTTGTATTTCTAAAACACAAGGAATAGTATTTTACATATTATATCAATATTTGTAACAAGCAATTTATTATTTTAATTACTTACGAAATATATTTTTCAGTACAAAACATTGCGTTGAAAAGACGAGAAGAAAAAGTTTTCTGATTAGGCTCCACTTGCCTCAGCAGGACGAAGCAACTTCTTCAGAAACAATATCAGAGGGTAGAGCTTAGGGGATGTGACTGCATTTTATAGCTCGGGATCTTCATTGGAAAGAGAAGGTCTGAAATGTATGGCGAGGCTAAGGGTTTTATTTCTGTGGTAAAGTTTCTCATATTCTTGATTTTATTTTTCTCCTTGCACGTATTTGGAATCTACGTGTGCAATTTTGACAAGTTGTATTTTCTGTTTTATATTTATATGAAAAATACTCGACAAATTTTGATAGCATATAAATATAGGTCTGCTTGTTGGCTCAGTGATTAAATTGTGTCTTATAACAGAGAAAGCTTGTCAAATTTTATAACTTTATAACTTGTCAAATCTTCGTCTTAACAAGTCAATTCTAACTATACACATATTGATTGTATTGCAAGTATTAATAAATAAATACTACTTTAAAAGTTTATTAAACATAGGGAAGACGTAAAACATTGGATGGCGATAATTAAAAATTTTAAAGAATATTTTGCCATTTCAGTTAAAAATTGATAACAAATTGAAAACGCAAGTTGATACCTTGCCATTTGTAAATTTAGTTTGATTTACTACCTGTGAATAGTACGAAATTGAAATAAAGATGATTTGCAAGGGGTCATGGCTGTTGATATTCATATGCTGTTCTAAATTGTGTCTGGTTCGGTCTACACGGTGTAGAGCTCAGTGTAATATATGTAACCATACAACCAATTTTCTCCACTTCAATTTCAAGTAACAATCATGAAAAAACAGAAATAAATATAAAAAGAACCGTTTGTGGGAAGTTTTTCGAGCAATTCGCATGAGCTCTACACGCTTACACGCCCATACATATTTATTATTGCCTCGAATATGACCGACGCGGGAGACCTTACGCCACTTTTTCATAAGACAGAGAGGGAGGCGAGTATGCGGCGTCCTTATCAGATGCAATAACCGAAATATTATTTTTATTACGGTCCACACTCAAACGAAGAGTATGAATACAAAAATTCATACATTTATAAAAGACGCGGTAGTATAATGTCCCTTCCGTAGGCCCGCTCGCTGAAAACGCGACTTTTTAGGACTGAAGGGTTGGAAAGTGGACATGCTTGCAGGGCTCATAAATAACCCACTGTAGGACATTGTTGCTTACTAATGTATAAAAAGCGTATCCCAACATCTCAATGTGCGGGCAAGCCCAACTAATACAGGGTGGTTTAAATCACAAAAAGGGCTGATGATTTAATAATATCTTTAATATGTCGATTTTTTGATTAAGGTCAATCAGATGCGTATTTATTACCCATTACGGGTTTATTATATTATTACTAATATGATTAAGCACATTAGCTCATATATAGAAGATGATTTAAAGAAACTCTCAGAAAAATATCATCGTGATTTGTGTGGGATTTGAACCCACATCCCCTGGTTTACATGACATGAAATATTGGTTGGCCTGGGCACATTGATTCATATGGAGACTATGATTGTTAAAAATTCTCGATAAACGGAAGTGATTCGTTGGTACAAGGGTTAGTACACCGGTCATGTAAACCAGGGGATGTGGGTTCAAATCCCACACAAATCACGATGATATTTTTCTGAGAGTTTCTTTAAATCATCTTCTATATATGAATTAATGTGCCTAATCATATTGGTAATAATATCTTTGATACACGGTTAATTTTCTCTTTTCCTGATGTATTAACACGTTAATTTCCAACTTAATCGGTATGATATGCTGCGATTCAAAGACGACTTTGGGTCAGTGTACAATTTATTTGAAAAAGGCAATCGATGCGTATAGTCTTAAGTTTAAATATTTCATATACCATTGCTTTTAGAAATGCTGTTTTCTTGGGATAACATTTTAGCCGCAGTAATTCAAAGAATCTATAATATTTAAATATGGCCCCCAAAGATCAGCTATTTCATTAAAAAACGCTACACAAATATATTATAAAATAAACACTATGAAAGAATATAAAGCATATTATGTAAATAATATTTCTATATTCGTACGGAGATGTGTGCAGAGGTTATGACAGTTTCGGAGAATAGAGAATGAACCGCCGACTAAGCTGTAATTTGCATGCAAATCTATCGAGGTCAAGAGGCTAATATTTTCATGCAACAAAGACGAAAACAGCAATAAAATATAGCGCCAGCTCCAGTAGCAGTCTGGCGTCCGAAAATAGCCCCGAGAGTGCCAGCGAAAAACAGGCATCGCAGTTTTATTATATTGATTTAATGAATTTGAAATAGATATTCGGGTTATGAGAATACTAGTAATCAATACAAAAAATAAATCATTTGTAGTAATACTCCGCTTTACGCGAGGGATACGTTCCGGAAAAAATCACGTTAAGTGAAATTCGCGAATAGCGGGGCAAAAATTTATTTATTTTTTTAGCTTTAATTTAATTTTGGTATTTTAAATGCTTATCGTAAAACGCAACAACTAACTGAACCGGCATCGTTTGACCCAAACAACGGGTAGCTTAGCAGAAAAATGGTCCTTTGAACAACTCATATGGTATAATAGACAATTGATTTACTACTCGTAATTGCTAGCTAAACATCTATTGTCTTTTGTGTAGCGATTCTTTTACGTTCTTGTAAAATACGTTCATAACACCCAACGCTGTTTTTAATTGCTAAGAGAAGTCAATGACTACATTATGTTCATACATAATAAATTCGCGTAATTCGAGGCATTTTAACGCGAACTTTGAATTCGCGTTATAGTGAAACCGCGCATAACGGGGTTGCGTAAAGCGGGGTATTACTGTATTGACATTTCTATAGAAGTGTGTTTACTTTGAAAATAAAAAGAAAAAAATATGATTTATGTATAATCTTTAAAAACATCAAAATTTTTGATTTATCAATTAATTTATGCCAGGTTTTTGTTTAAATACCGAAAAAAATTATATTTTATCTCCAAATTTATTGCGTCGTAAATATGACTATTTGCTGAACTTGCGAATAGGCGTGCATATAGACGACGTATTGAATAAAAAATTACAACGTAAGGAACGTTGTTCTATATCGGTATAGACTTGCAGACAAGGCTGCTTATTTCTCTACCAAAAAAAGAGAAAATGCCTTCTATAAAATACAGCACCTTTTCTAAAAAATATATTGAGATTGCATATACCTTGCTATTATTTTTATTGCCCTAAATTATCCTTCAAACAATTTGAAAGAAATATTTTTATGTGGTGGGACACGAATTTTAACTTATTTGTGAACAAATACATATAACTTTCTTGCGATGATATTTAACATATCAAAAAGTAATAAATAACCTTTTACTGTCAATATAAGATTTTTAGAATTAAACTTTGGTAATTTAGTTTCATCACTTATATTTGTAATCTACAAGATATTGGGCTTATTATATTCGTCATGACGCAATAATTGGTTCAAAACTGACATGTTTTGGGGCATTGGCTGATTAATAAATTAATATATTTTTATTTTTATTTGATCAAACTGAAAAAATGCTATTCTTTTAGTAAAACGATAATAAACGAATAAGTGGAATAACTTGACACTCATCCATTAGGGAATAGCTTAATTTATTAGCTCACAATTGACATTTTTGTATCTTTATTGGATAGAAATGTAAAAATATGCTTTTATGCTAATGAATATTACAAAATATTTACCCACATGTTAATTAATTGAAGAAATAAAGTGCTCGATACCATAATGTCATATAAAAGAGCCACAGCATTTGTTTGGTATGATTTTTTTATAATTAGTTTATGATTCTATGATAAAATAAAAAATATATACAGCACGCAATATTTACTAATAAATATATTCAAGAAAGGTCTTTTTTTTTTAAATTGATAAGATTACATTTATATCACTGTTAATATCAATATAAAAGATTTTAATATTAATCAGTGAATGTTTCTTGTGCATACTTAAGAATATATTTTTCCTTTCAAAATGTTTGCCTCTAAGATTACAATATTTTTCATATATTAATAAATACCATAATATGAATTCTACAAGTCTTTACAATACTCAATAACCAGGGACTAGACTCGGTTCTAGATACAACTTTTTTCTAAGTACCAACTTGAATTCAATAAAATATTTACAATCATGAAAATATTTTACAAATTATGCTGAGACATCGCGGTATGAAATTTGCTGAAACTGTAATTTTTATGACTCGTGTGTTTGCTTTCTGTTCATGTTTGTGTTTCTTTTTTATTTGTATCTTTTTTTTCTATCAATAAGTGAGCTGAGTCAGACATTATTTAAAGCAATGGATACTTGAAAGGCTTAACTGTTGCGATGCTGTTATGTTCTGACTAAAAAATAGTCTCAATAACATCGATAGGCTATTTTATTTCGCAATAACATACATTTAAAATAAAAATACAAAAAATCATATTGAGTTTGAACATTACGTTATTTTTTAATATACCCGTATCAGACAGTGTGATCATAATTTTTTTTTGAATATTTTAGGGTTTTCATGTTTGTTTAGACATTCACGACGTTTTCTAAGAAGTTATTATTAATCGACACGACATGTAAAAATAGAAATATACAGCTCAAACATGGCAGCTCTCTTTTGGATCAAAACTTAAAATTCAATGTTCCAAGTTGGATTATTTTACCCGGCGGCGAACTGCTGAGGCTAATCCCATACATTATTAATGAGGGGAGTGAACAGGGGGATGGAAAATGGGGTTGTACTGTCCGACCTGAAAAAAGCTCGCCTTCTTATGAATCTAACTGAATTAGCGAATAATGAGCAAGCAAGCCTTCCCGCAAGCTTCTTTGCCTAATGAATGCCGGCGCGCAAAACACTCTTCAGATGCATTTATTTAATTGTTATAGCTGTGCTATTAAACTAACTGCTCTTTTAGTCGACTTAATGATTATTTCACAAAATAAAAATCTACGCTTTTAAAATAAATTCTCTTAACAAGGAATCTATAACTGTGTAATCCTAATCTGTAGATGGTTTTTCTACATTTTACGCGTTCAATTCGACACTGTGCAATGACTTTTATTTAAAACCATTTTCTGTAATGCAAATTTGCAAGTATGCATTGAATTTCTTGACTCTTTTCATATTCAGATGTTTATCTTTTAGTTTTTATAATACTATCTTGCGCCAAAAAGTCAATAATTAACTTTTCAAATATATCTAGTAAAAACTATAAAATTTTGGCGGATTTTAACAGGCTTAATATGTTTTAAATGAATTGAGGTGGCTAGATAGATATATAGATGAGATAGATAATACAATGATAATAAACTAAATTTGTTTTAGGTTATCTTATAATAAGGTTCAATTTTGCAAAAAAGTAGATAAGAAAGCATTTAAAATATAATTGATCAAAACAGTCAGATATTCTTATACTTGCAAAAATACATCATAATCTAATATTTCTGTGTTCTAAGTAAAACTAGATTTCAACGGGAATATTGACTTACTGTATTATTTGCGAACATTACATAGTAATAACTTTAGACCAAACAGTATGATATTAGATTTTATGTTGTTATATATACAAAACCACGTATCCCACAGGTTTCACGGTGTTTCCGGCTAATATATTCGAATTCTCTGTTCATTCTCTTTGGAAGTAATTGCGATAGATTTGGTACAAATTCGGCTGCAAATATACACGAATAAAGCTGAAACTTCAGCCAAGGCAAGAATAACAGACGAGAGCTTTACAGCTCGATTATTGGTTTATTTTGCATTGTGAAGAAATAATATTTTTTAGAAGTTTTTAAAATGATATTTATTGTATCGCTTAGTGCCTCAAATTTTCACTGAAAAAATAATAAGATATTTTAACCGTCATTTCAAAGCACGATTTCCGTCGTACACTTGTAAATAAAAACCACCCCCTTATATCACGGTCTGATGTCTTAATTATTTTGACCAACGTGGATCTGCTTCAAAATTATCGTGTCCACGGTTTTTTTTAACACAAAATTAAAATATCATTGTTACAAAGAAGCAACAAGCTCATGAAAGTTTAAGGTACTTCCATAAATTAAATGTAACCTGCTAGAGAATAAGCTATGTATTGGATGTTTAAATATGAAGTATTACAAGTAAAGCCATTGTCTTGGATAGACACATTTACCGAATAATGGTCGGTCAAAGTTAATATATGCGCAATTAACCTGCTTGGTAAAATTAAACCGAGGGTTGCTTATTCTTAATTATTTTGATCAACGAGTATCTGTTTCAGAATTATCATGTCCACGGTTTTTTTTGAATACAAAAAAAAATGTCTGTGTTTAAAAAAAAAAACTTAAAGAAGCTCTTGAAAGTTTGAGGTACTTCCATAAATTAAATGCAATCTGCTAGAAAGTAAGCTATTCGTATTAGATGTTTTAATATGGAGTATTGCAAGTAAAGTCATTCTGTCTTGGATAGACAAGAATTGGATATACAGAATAATGCTTGGTCAAAGTTAATATATGCGCAATTAACATACTTAGTAAAATGAAAACAATAGTTGCTTATTCATAATTATTTTGAGCAACGAGTATCTGTTTCAGAATTATCATGTCCACGGTATTTTTTAATACAAATAAAAAATATCTGTTTCTGTTTAAAAAAAAATCTCCGAGATCTTGATTTAAAGAAGCGCTTGAAAGTTTAAGGTACTTTCATAAATTAAATGTAACCTGCTAGAAAATAAGCTATTCGTATTAGATGTTTTAATATGAAGTATTACAAGTAAAGCCATTCTGTCTTGGATAGACAAATTTACAGAATAATGGTCGGTCAAAGTTTATCTATGCGCAATTAACATACTTGGTAAAATTAAACCAGGGGTTGCTTATTCTGAACCGGGGCTTCCCTTCTGTGGCCGAAAAGTCACGCAAAGGAAGGCGCGTCAAAGACAAGCGAGATGTAAAGCGGCGACGGTTCAACTCGCCTTTAACTCCGAGCTGCCTCCGGCGCCGACCTAAGTATTTCATGCACCCTACACCCAATAAATCACCCATCCATGGTCTCGATGTTGTCAAAGCAGCTTTTTTTTCTAATTAATCAACTGACAGAAGAAGCAAATAAAGCCAGAAATAAGGACTGTTTCAAAAGTCGTACATAAGATATAAAAAAATTTGTTCAATTATTTAGTACCCCGTTTCAGGGTCTAGGTCCCATAATCGAGTTTTTTTGATCATTTTCTAGTCCGTTTTGCAAAAAATCGACTGCACCAATCAAAAATATTTAAATGCAAAAAGTTTGATACACCTCTTCTTCCGAACACAATATATTTTTATTTCTTATAAATTTACTATTAATATGATAAATATGTGTTTTTCCGATTAAAGTGTAGGAATTTGGAGATTCGTCTGGTACATTTTCCAAGAATTTTCTAAACATTTGAAAGTCTTTTTTCCAATTGGAATTAAAAGATTAAATAAAAACCATGTGCATTCTATTAATTTGAAAATTAAAAAAAAAATCTTTAACAAACTTTGGTGTTGAAAAGTCGCCATTTTATCCAATTTTTCAAAATCTTCAAGATTTTATTTTACCCTGAAAATGGACGTTAATTAAATAATAATAAATAGGTAAATATAATATATAAATATTGGAAATTGATTATTGAACTTGAAAATTGATTTTTTGTAGGATTTGAACCCACATCCCCAAGCTTACATGGCCGGTGCATTACCAATTTACCAACGAATCACTGGAAGTTAGCATGAATCATATCCTATAAGCGAAACAACGTACTTATTATGCCAATTAAAAATGTATTCAATAATACATTAAGTACCCCATTTAATTGAACCTACTCAATGGACGTGCAATTCAATATTTGTTTATAAATATATATATAAATATCATAACATGTTGGTAGGTTTGGTAGCAAAAATAATTTACGACTTTTTTTGATGTTCACTCTCCAATCATGTAATTGATTAAAATCATTAACATACCATTTATTTTAGCAAATATAATTGTCAGCCCTGCTTATTTAGAGCAATTACAGGGTAAATAATTATTTATCGCAAATTATGAGACATTTATGGGTACGACTGATGAAATTTGATCGCTTAATTTGAACAGTCAGATAGCTATAATGGATTATTACAACTTATAAGTTTTTCTTCTAAAATTTTTTTAACGATTTTTTAAAAAAAGCATGAAAAAACTTGAATCACGTTAAATCTCAGCAGAAATTTATACATTTGCATTAATATATTTTTCTGGTGAGATTCTTGAAAGTATTAATATTTGTGATACATTTATTTCCGTCGATAAGTCTCGGTGGTGTGTTTTTGGTGTTCAGTTTATTGCACTCGTGTTACGAGCCCTCGCCAGCAGACATCTTGAAAAATGTCGAAAACAAATGAGTGGTGAAATAACGTGACGTCAGTTGGCTCAGGGGGAGGGGCATAGGGGGGTGCATTAGTACCGAGGGGGATGAGCGAGCGGTTCAGAGGGGCTGTTTATCCGACAAAAACATAATTCTAGTTCTTAACGGATCAATCAATCCTTATAGAGAGGATTTATCAGAGGCTCTTAACATATCGTAGAGTGTTCCAAAGCATTTGTCAAAGAATATAGGCTTTTCCATGTACATGCGTGTATTAGATAGCATTGTGATGCGAAATGAACGTTTTATTGTTACAATAGAATTATTCGCTGGTACAAGTGAATAAAAAGTGTATTTTTTCACGTTTTAGACGTTGGAAATCAATTCTGTCTTCCAGAATTGACAAATTGTATAATGAGTTATTTTATGAGTTGAAATAACACACTATTTTATTTTTTGATAACAAAATTGCGTTCACATTTATTTTTTATAATCATATATAAGCTTTACTATGCTATGAATTTAGTTTAGCAAATTATCCAGAAACTTGCAGTGCAGGTGGTTTGTAAATGCAAGTCTTTAATTTTTAATGAGTATTTTTAATATTATATAAATTCTGTATTATTAATATAAAAGACTAATTTAATAACGTAAATGTTGATATAAAATATTTTTCAGTTTAAGGTATTTATTTTTTTAATTTTTCAGAACAAAAAACAATGAAACATCATGAAATAATCTTCTTTGAATTAAATTGTTAATAAAAGTGATGACCGCAAAGATTTTAAGGCATATTTTTTCAATATTACGAGTAGTTATTTCAGTTAATAAATATTTAAATAAATATGTTACTTGGTAAAAAAATAACCTGTGATGGCAATACTCGTATATTTTATGCGACTTGAGTATTGATCCATGGGGATTTCAATAAATATTAACAGTATATAATAATCAAAGTGTTTTTAAATTCATGAAAAATTGTTTTGACTCGTTTTAAAACAAAAAAAAAACCATTGAACGAATGAATTGAATTTATATACATTTAGTAAACAAAAATTGCATAACATAACGCAAGTATTGAAATATTATATGCTCTGTGTATTATATATTTTCACCTTCTTTTATTATTTATTTTAAAGAAATATTTTCTATGAAGAGCATTTATGTTAATAACAAAATTTCCAATACCTTATCCACTTCTAACAGAAGCACTTGCGTATAAGGGTTCTAATAATAAAACTCTACGGTTAGTGCGGGGGTGGCGGGGATCATGGCATCTAGCGTGACTGTAAATACTGATAGCGACTTAAAATCAACAAATCTGAGCTTAACCATCGATCTCCGGTACACATTAAACCTCCAAAGCTACAGTAAGCCCCTAGACACAGGACTTACAGCGGAAGTTCAAAGTTGATGCCTGAAAAGCTTTCTTGTTCATTTTGTCACAGACAATTCATCGCACTTAGCAAAATCATTTTTATTAATAAAAACCAACGCAGTGACTACAGCTGAAGCTCAAATCCGACGTCTTTAAAGCCATTTGTTCATTTTCACACAGATAATTCATTGCACCCTCACAATTTGATAACATAGGATATTTAAAAAAAATCAATGCAGGGCTTTTTTTTTATTTTTTACTTGTTTGTGGACCTATTGATAATTTTATTTATGATTTTCTTCAGCATGAACTTTTAACTAATTCCAGTGCATGTTTTGAATGGGATATTTATAAGCTTCGATGGCATATAAATATTTCAACCCCTAAAAGTGTGTAAATTTAATATGTGGTAAAGTATTGTTTTTCGAGAAATAAATTTAATATATGATTTTACGTTTACATATAAATGTTAAAAAATCATTCAGCGCTAGCCGGAAGCTGAAATCGAGAATAATCCAAATTGCTCACAGTATAGCCTCGGGTTAATTTCAGTGCAAGTTTTTCAGTGGATATTCATACGCTTTTATAGTGAATAAAGTTCCCGACGCCGAATAGTTTGCACATAGCTGGGGCCTTGAGAATTCCGGAACAATCTCTGCGACGCATTTTTGGCGAACTGCGTAGAGACATTCTTCCCCTCAGCTTCCAAGGAGGTATTCGCAGACAGGCGTATCATTAATACACGTGCAGAGGAATTTGAACTGAATTTCGTATAAAAGACCCTCCACGACATATAAAACTAAAGATTAAAAAAATCCAAAGTAATATAAAAACCAATGTTTGAATGTGTTCGTAGGTTTTGTCAGGCGTTGTTATTAGAATCGCTTTATTTTTGGGTATTGTGCTGCGTTTTTATTTATATTTTCCGATGTGTTGGTTCCGCTGCTGAGGGCATTCTCAAAGATTTTCAGATCCAGAAAATAATATTTACTATCCCCGTGCCAGTACCAAACGTCGTTAGCTTAAAATTTTATCATGACAAACTACCTAAAAACAAAGTAACTCAATAAACCAATACAGGTTTATTGTTTATATATCAAAGCTTTTTCGTCGTTTATTTGAAGCCGTTGAGTAAAAAAAATACGGAAAAATATTTTTTACCTATTTAATTTTTCGGATCCCTGATTGATTATAGTGGACCAGGGTATGTTAAGTAATGGGGGTAGCTGGCCGTTAATTATGTTTATTATGACGGGGGTGGTCAAGCTAATCCTCGATTGTGCTAGGAGGATTTATAGCGGCTGTTCTTCGAACTCAAAATGGCGGCCCTTGGGCGATTATCTCGTCCAGGGTGGCGTGTCAATTATTTGCATAATTACAGAATGGGGCGTTAATGGCGAGAATGTGTGGTTTGTATATACTATATATTAGGGTGTCCCTTATATGACCAAAAAATTTTTTTTTTCAAATTTCGAAATGGGTACCCTCTACTTTTTTTAGTAATGCTATAAGAGTCTTAAATATAAAATTTCATCTTTCTAGCATAATTGCAACCAGTGCCGACCGAGCTTCAAAGTTTAGTAAAAAACGTGTTTTGTCCTGATATTTCGGTCTGGTATAAAATCATTATAAATGCAATAAATTAAGTGAATAATAGTAAAAATTTAATTACATGAACATTAATCTTTAATCAAAAACATAAAGTAATAACAATCAGTCAGGGTAACTTTTTAATACAGTTGTTTTTTTACAGTCCGGATACAATTTTCTATGTTCCTGGACACAGCGCAGCAAGAACTGTTTTTGTTCTTCTTCAGCCGCGATAAGTCCGTTAAAATCTTGCATCATTTTAACAGCCCTTTCAGCAGTATCATTCACAACCCTCAAATAACTTATTTTTCTTTTAGCTTCCACAAAAGCACTATTATTATTCCAAGAAAATACATCTTCCTTTAGAAAACTGTCGTCGATCTGCAGTCGTGATAAAAATTGTTTGCTCTTTTCCGATACGAAATCATCCAGTGTTTTACAAACATAAGCAAACATCTTGTAGAGTCTTTTTGTCCTTCGCAGTTATTCTGCATTGTGACTGAAGTAAACACATTTTTAAAGAATAGATCGCTCTCGCCATCCAGCGTGCCTGATGCATGGCTTTGGGGGGGCTTAGTTTTAATTTTTCCTCTGAGTCTCCTCCCAAAAATATTACCAATTTGCGGTAGTCATCTCTTACATAACCTTTGTCTAATTCTGCCTTATAAAATATTAAAAAAGCTTGAATGTCTGTCTCGGCAACACGTTGTTTTACGAAATTAAGAGATGGTTCAATGTTACTAGCGTCGATGTTTTTCCAATTTTCTCTGAACTTTTCAAACATTGGAGTATCTGGGCTACTAGTAATTTACTTAATTTTGCTTTCAAAGACAGCTTTTAGGACCAATTCATAAACATGATGACGACAGACGAGCAGCAATTCTCTTCCTAAAGTTTCTCCAAAATAGCACAAGCTCCATTGAAACGGCCAGTATTGAAAGCTGTTGTGTCGCAGCACATTATTTGTACTTTATCGTGAAGGTTCTAGTCAAAGAGAGCTGTTGAGACAGCCTTAGCTTGATGTTTTTCAGAAGAATGTTCTAGTTTTGGCACTGCAAGAAGCTGTTCCTTATCGTCAAACGAAGCAATAACTGGCAAGCGTTCTTCTTTAGAACTTCGTACATCTAACCCGGGTAATAGTTTTCCATCCCAATGGACTGTGACTACGTCGGGTACATTACTTCCAAAGAAGTCAGATTTTATTGCTTCTGCCCTTGATTTTCTAGTTTCAGCAGCTAGTGGTTATCTTTGTCTTACAACCCTTTCCTCTTCTTCCAATCGTCGTTGTTTAGATCTATCTTCTTTTTCCGACAATTTTTTATCAACACCACCTAAGCATCCTAGTCGATCTGGCTCTCTCTGTTTCATTAAAAATAATTTATCTTACTCTATTTTCATTCTCTCAAAAGCATCAGCATGTGCAATATCAAACAAATTATCAAGATCAATTTTGAAATTGTTCTCACGGCTCTTGAACGTAACCTGAGTTTTCTTACAATTTTTTTTGCAACTCTCTCCAAACATGATATAAATCAACAAGTTTCTTCACGCAGTTAGGATATGCCCTTGTTGGAATTCTTGTTTTTTCCCAATATATGATGCACTCCTTAATCACAAGATTTGCACTTTCACTAACAATCAGTTTAACCTCACGAATATTGTAAAATAGGACCGAGGGAATTTGTCGATTAGATGGTAATTTTGCACCATTTATTTGATATCTAGGCAAACCGATAAGGAAATTATTTTGTTTATCACTCCGTAATTCCACCGACATGTTAACGCACTAAACAATGGAGCACTACTAATCTCAAAAATCACGTATGAAATGACAAATAAAACATGCAGTTACAAGTCACAGCGCAGTACTTACGCAACTTGTATGGACAAGTTAAAATCGCAAGTCGGCACGGGTTACCGTTTATAAATCGAACTAATATTTTTTTCTAGACAATATAGGGTTATTACTAAACTTTTAAGAAGGTACGCGTAAAAAAATATTGAACTTGAATTTTAAGGGACACCCTACTATATATGTATGTATGTATATTTATATATATATATATATATATATATATATATATATAATGCGGAAAAAATTTTTTTTTCTCCAATCTATTATAATAAAATTTAAGTCACGAATACAATAATGACTTTTGACCAAACACGTACAATATTAAACGATTATTTGGAGTATCATAAAAAATCACGTTCTTAAGAATAGATTATTTGGTTGGTCTGATTAGAGCTGAAGATGCACAAAATGACCCAATTGTCTCTTTTATATATTTATATGTTAAAATAATACAATTTTATAAAAATAAATAAATTTACACCCTCTTTTATGTTTTATGAATGAAAAAAAAAACCCATTAATTTTTGAAAACACATAAACCTTAAGAAATTGAAAACAAAAACCAACATCAGGAATGAAATTTAAAAAAAGTATCCAAGAAGCATCAAGACAGTCTAAATTAATTATGCAAGCTATCCTTTAAAAAAATTAATTCAGGTTTTAAATTAACATTCAGCTTATTCAATGAATTTAAAATTATTAATTCAATTTAATTTTTGAATAACTGTAAATGTGTTTATATATTTTATAAACGTAGTGTCCTTCGGACCCTTTTTGAGTATCTATAAAAAATCCTTGCCGATAATACTAGCCAAGGTGTTTGGATAGAGGAGGCACTCACAAGTATTCTAACCCCATCGGCCTTGGTAGTTGGTCCAGTTATTGTTGGACGACCGCTTGCACTCAATAAGTTAATTAAACTTCTGAGTAGTTTTATGAAAATTTCACAGCATAACTTTTACTCCTAACTGGTCCTAGAATAGAGCATTTACTGAATATTCAATTGATTTGCATTAGAAACCCACGAACGCATATTCTAACCATACATTAAAAATGTACGCAGAATCGACGTATAAAGTGGGCTTGCATTTCAGCAAATTTAAATGTATTAATTATTCAGATTTTTTTGGAAGTTCATAAATACCATTGAGAAGATATTTTTAATACTGATTATATTTTTATTCAGTCTAATTTACTAGTAACCTTATGTACTGTTCTTTAAGTGCCTATTAGGAACAGTACATAAGGTACACACAGAATTAAAAAAATATTGATCAATCAGTTAAGGTACGTAGCTTATACACATACAATGTTTTTTATGGTCTTAGAATATCAAAATACACTTTAACATGTTTTTAAAATAAATACGAGATTTTTTTTGTTTATTTTTCGTTACATTGTTTACATTATTTGTTTTAACTTGAAAATAAGTTAAAAAAAGATAAGGTTCTAAGCACATCATCTTTAATCCATCGGAATTTTTAAACTAAGAAAAATAACAGGCACCCCAATACGACCTCAATTACGAAAAGGCCTTTTTATTGGTTACTTGACAGATACAATAGGGGTGATAATTTCTTTTTGGGGGTGCAACTCACCCTCTTTCATATCGATTCATCGTCTTTCTGGAATTAATGGTTTTACTTGGCTTTCAATGTAAAAAAATTGAGACAGATGTATTTGTTTCATTGACAGTTTAATTATTTCACCATTGGGAGCTTTCAGTTCTTATAATGATGAAATCTAACAAAATACAATTTTTTAATGAAAAAATTAAAAAACAACACTATAAAAATAAAAACTATACCGTTGACTTTTGATCTAGATTAATTCCCTAATTCGGTCTTTATGTATTTTTATTTGCATCTGCTTTGATTTAGTCAAACTCAGTCAAATGTACGAGTATTACTTTAAACTGCTTTCAATATTAAAAAATATATTTATACAAGTCAGTAAGTTCGTAAGTGAACATGCTTTGTAAAATATCTATTAAAATATTTCAACCATATATAATTCTCTGTAAGTTTTTTTTTTTTATTTTAATAAAAAATTACCCATCACCCATATTTCCAAATTTTTAGTTGATAAATAAATTTTTAAAAAAATCGTGAGAGTATGAATTAGTACATTCTGAATTGTAACAAAATAAAGTACAAACTTCAGCTGTGACGAGCACCCCCGCCGGGGCTAATTAATAGTGTACCCGTGTAATGTCCTGAAAATATTCCATAGAAGTGGACGAACAAAACAACCCCGGGACAGGGGCGCATTAGGGGCGGTCGTCCTTGCGAGCCTGAAATCAATTTGTCCTGAAAAATGGGCGGATGCGAGCGCTAAGTTTGTTCGCCAAAAGTATTTGTATTATCTGCTTACTTTATTGCTGTACAAATGGACACTTGTATACAATATTAATTTTGCTTATCATATGATACTTTGTCTTCGTAGCCCAAGCCTAGCTGGGTTTATTTTATTTTAGTATGAGAGAAAAACAAGATCACGGTACAGTTAAGTCTAGAAATCCTTTTTTTTTTTATTAAAAAACATTACAAAAATTATAAAAGTTTATATCAATGATTATTTTCGTTTAAGAAGATAAATTTTATATTTAGGTGTAATTAAAGGTTAGTAGTTAGTGTTTAAAACTTTAAATGAAGATTTGGTTTTTATTAGGCTAAAAACACTTCATCGTGATATTCACCAAAAATTAACTGGGAAATTATTTAAAAAAACCTATTTTTGGTTAAAAAGTGATCTTTTTTGCTTTAAAAACACAAGTAAATGTTATTATTATCTTTGATACATATAATATTTATGTCTCTTTATTCAATAACATTTAATATTATTTTCTTCGGTAATGTTGACTTAAATAAAACAAGCTTGGCTTTTAAAGTTTGACGGTATAACCGAGTTATCTTACCTTGCTCTCAGATCAAACACACAAATCCGAGTTCCAACAAAGTTCGTCACCGCAGATCACGAGTCACCGGCTCCTTTCTTTCTCCAAAACTATCTACCATTGCCAATGAGCCTCTTGTTTGTTTTGAGAACACAAAGGCGATACCTCTCCCCGAGATACAAAGGCGTAATGATCGTTATAATAGCATTATCTAAGTATCGTTATGAGCGATAGAGAAGGCGAGCGGCGAGGGACGCGGGGGAGCAGGACGGCGACCTGCACAGTGGCCGGTGGCCACGTGACAATAAGGGTAACGAAGCAAGGCAGTCGGTAAGATCGACTGCTGCTTTATCGACTGCCAAGTGCAGGACAATGGCGGGGTTGATTTGGGTGTTGAACCAAACAGAAGCTATAAATTATTCCGCCTAGAAGCAGACTGTAGCGGTGTGGATTTCAGAGATCGTCTAGACCTGTGGCTCTCAAACACTTTTGGCCCACGGACCCCTTTTCATAGTCAAAACTTGCCCATGGACCCCATTTCATAGTCAAAACTTGCCTACGGACCCCCTTTCATAGTCAAAACTTGCCTACGGACCCTGGATGAAAAACTACATAAATTCATATTACAGACTAGTTGGTGCAAGTATCGAATCTATTGCGTTCCTGTATTAACCTACCTGACTTATTATCACGTGTATTTTATGCACCTGTCTATATTTATATTTTACTTAGGACGTAAAAATCGCTAATAATGTATTCATTGTTATTTATTTAACTTCCATATTAGCATACTTAAGGCTGGTACCAAATTGACTAAACTGATGTGCGTAGCGGGCAAAATTCGCGTAAAATTGCGAGTGTGAAATCTAGTCTATACACTCTTTGATTTGAAAGTAGTCAAATAAATCGTTTCCTATAAAAAGTTGAACCACTTCATGCACACTTTGCGGATTACTTGGCATCACAACAACATCACTTTGTCCTAAAATTTGTTCAATAATTGGAAGATAATCATTCTCTGACCACTCCACTTCCTTATTGTCACTTTTCTCATAATCACTGGACAGTATTGGTAGAAGTAACGTTGACGAGTCCTAAACAAACATTTCGAGCTGTAAACCTAAAGAATAAAATGACCTTCTGCCGCTATTAGAGTAAACACATTCAAAAACGTATTAATATGCGCCCCGCCTTCAGGGAGTAGTCCGCGGAACGGGTACTGCCCCGCCTTTAGTGTGTTAATAAAAATGTGTCACAATTTTTTTATTTTATATTAAACCTTGCGTGGACCCCCTGACGTTGTTCAGGGACCCCCAAATCGATTTTAATCTTCTAAGGACCTCCTGAATAATCCCAGGGACCCCCTGGGGTCCGTACTTTGAGAAGCACTGGTCTAAACACACGGATTGTGTTCGAAAGGAATGAGTTATTACAATCATCGATCATGAATTAACAACATTTAAATTAGATTAACTATGTACTGTACATATTTGCAATCAAAATATAGTCACGACTATTGTTTCTAATCTAAGTAATAAATAAAGTCTAAAACAGCTAACGGTTCAAGGAAAAATCAAGGAATAAAGAGACATTAAAAGTGGTTTGAAGTCGGACTGGCTCAGGATAAATATACATTCAGTGAAATGATCATCAACCCACTCTGAGAAGAGGCACTATGAGAAGAAGATCTACAACAGAGTAATTCGATGTGTTTATCTTTATATTTTAGCAGATAGAAACAACCAAATGGTTAAAATAGCATAATCTAGTATTATCAGAATTTACGACTCATATGGAGTTGTTTTTAATTGTATAAGAAAAATATGAGTTAAATTATTCAGAGAATTAATACGTGCATATAGTATTATTGTTCCTTTATATTATATGCATGATTGTGCCATCCTGATTTTATTATAGTATTTTCCAAATCTATCACGCCTTTTTTAGTTAGATCAAAGAACATTTCGTACATTCAATGTATAAATTTATGCACACTTATTTTTTTTGCTTATTTGCCAACCATACAAAATGGGAATCAAATCACATTTAAATTTAAATAAATAAATTGATTATACATTCATACATTCATTATACATTCATACATATATGTGATCAAATGATTTTTTCATGTAGGTTTTATATTTTCTATTGTGTACCCAAAAGAATGCTTGAATTCAGTGATTCTATTCAGGTAAAAAATTTGATTTTTTATATATTCAATAATCACCTAAATTAATAAAACATGTTTTTTTTTGTTTTAATAGAAATAACAAAGATCTACAAACATGTTTTAGTTGAATGCACGTAGACATATTATCATTGGAGGGGATACCACTTAAAATTCATTAAAGCTAATTAAGAGAAAACAGTCGCGACAAAGGCTGTGTTTGGTCCCCGCCTACTTCTTCTTGAATAACAATAATTATTTCTTCTTCTTTGTCACCTTCTAATGTCACCCCCTCCTCCACGTGTTATTTCCTCGAAAAACAAACAGTCGACAGCCTAGACGCGTTGGGGAACAATTATTCCGACGCACTTTGTGATTACAGAGTTTACCTAAACTAACGGAGGATTCTAAATAGCACTAATTGCTTCTGTATTTTGTAAATAAACACCGACGAAAATACATTTTTTTTTGATTGTGTGATAAACAAGAAGTTTTTAATGTACGAATGATTTGCACAGAAATCAACGAGTGATTGAGATGTGCTATATGTTATTTGTTTAACAGTGAATGAGTGTTTTTTAATTCATTGAAATATTAATTTGTTAATTTCTGTGTAGTGGAATTTGAAAACCTCTTGTATTGCTCTTTTAAAGATCCACTAATGTTGTGAAGTCTTGTTGAAGGCATAGTGGCTATTTATTTGATAAATTTAAATTGACTACATTGATATTATGCCAATTGTTATAATTTATTTAAAAGGTGCTAAGTACAATTTTTCATTGGAATTTTAATTTTAAATTATTTATTCATTTTGTTCATATTTTATACTCGTATGTGCAATGTCTTGAAAAGTGTCTTATTGTTATAATAATTAAGCCTTAATTTATGTTAGATAAACTCAAACGTAGGAACTGTATCTCAACTAGTAAGATAATTGGACCACAATAGCCGAGAAAAATTAGGTTTAAATCCAAAAATAAAACGATGATTTCTTAAGTGGTTTGTGAATCATTGTGAATTATTTTTTAGTGAACTTTATAATGACCAATAATTCATATCAGCTGAAAAACAATGAATCCGTTTTGGAGTCTGAAACTCAGCTACAAGTTAATTATCTTATCGTAATTTTTTCAGTCGATTTCGTCAGAAGCATGAACTGCGATGCGTCAAAGCGAAGGCTTCGTTGCAATTAATCAACGGCGAAAATTAAATTCGCGCTTAACGAAACATTGAGTTGTACGAAAGCGCGATTAAAATAATTTAAAGCCATCGGGGGTGTAATAAGACGACAGTTTTCTTTTATGAGCTAAGCCTGTGCTTAGCAATTAACAATTATCATTAACATTCATTAGCGCGCTCCTCCCTTCTCTCCCCGCGCTCGGGGTGAACTGGAAAATGAACTTTGCAAATAGTAAAGTTTCAGTTATTGCATATTAGTTCTTCATAAGCAAAGTCTTATATTCGAATAAGCTTAATTTCAACAGAATTATAGCGCGATGTTTAAAAAAATTTTTTTAATTGTTTACGCCCATTTTATCAAAACATTTTTTTATTTTATCAAATTTACCAAAGTGTCACAAAAAAATGTTTGAATCTCTCCAGTAACTCATTTTATTTGTATTAATATAATTCAACACAGTCACATATAACTTTACAATAGGCCTAACCATTAATTTATAACAATCAATCAAAAAAAGCTATGGCTTACAGTTATATTAATCTTAACAAAGTATCTCTAACAACACATTATTTATGTATTAAACACAGTATTATTCAGCTTAAAATTAAGTTAAGCAAATAATTCTCAACAATCAATCATTCGTATATTTAACAAATTCAACAAAGTTAAACGTAACTTTACAAAACCAAAAAGCGGAAGCTCACTCTAATAACAAAATGTCCCCAGAAATAATCAAATAATCATGTTTCTGAAGCACCAGTCTCGGGGAAGTTCCGGAAGCTAAACCTGCACACCGTCCCCATCCCCTACCCAGCCCCGCCACTAAATGCAAAACAACTTTGGAATCCGACTGCATGCATTTGGGGAAGTGAAATTCCACAAGCCAGGACACGTGTGCGGTGGCGACTTGATGGGAATATCGATGTAAAGCGGCGCACTAGCTCTGCTGTGCCAATTCAGGAATCCGCAAGTCTGATTCCACCGAAGAAACTGAAAGAATTTTCATATATTTTTCATGAGCACGACGAGTAAAACTTTTTAAATTTACTACTATTTTTCATGCGACAAATATAAGTTGTTCTTTTTTTTTGGGTGTTCTGTTTCTGAGTTGCGATTTGAGTCTTCCAATGTATCACTGAAATTCCTATAAGTGGCTTCAGTACCAGAAATAATAACATGTAATACCAATGGTTGAATCGCCGATGTATTAGATGTAGTGTGTCCTGGTGAATCGTGATGTGGAATACGAAATCGGATACATGTCTAGAGGTGATGGAGTGCCTGATGTAATGACGACGGTCTGAAATCATGAAAAGATTGGTCTCATCACAATCGATGAATCCAAGCAGCTGAAGAACAGAACGGGGTTGGAGACCATCGGTGTCTTGTCATCGAAGGGTTCAATGATAACTGTGAAACCGCGAGTGTATAAGGCCACTAGGGCTGCAAGATTAGCAACCAATGTGAGTGAAGAGAAATGCGAGGGGTCGGGAATCTCCAACGTTCTCAGCAGTGATGACAGCCGTGTTGAACAGAAGCGCAAGGGCTTTCTTTCTAAACACACGTGTGCTGCTGCATCCTTAAAAAAGCCAGCTGGAGTTTCTTGCACAACATGGTGCACGTGTAACCTGGTTTTCAAGTACTACACAGACCATCTACCATGCGCTAATACTCCTCAGAGAGACGTGCTGCATCCTCAGGGCGGAGGTCGGCGACCGATTTCTCAAGCTGCCGAAGTGCCGTGGTGCTCCTTTCGAAGACTCTGCGAGTAATCTTGACACTCAATCGGTTAGTAAAATGGTCAGTACACCGGCCAAGTAAGCCTGGGGACGTGGGTTCAAATCCCACACAAATCACGATGATATTTTTCTGAGAATTTCTATAAGCAACTTCAATGTGTGATCTAATGTGCCTAATCATATTTGTAATAATATAATAAACCCGCAATACGCACATGATTGACGTTCAATCCAAAAAAACAGACATAAAGATTTATATGTCAATCAAATCAAGTTGTAAACATATTTTTTTACACATTATTTTTAATCTTTACAAACAAGCGCTTAAAAAACCATGTTTTAATAAAAACACCCGCACGGCATCATCAGGGTAACAAGAATGTCCTTAAAGGCGCACTTAAGCATGCACCCCGCCACGCGAGCGAGATAACAAGATATGCTCATTTCAGGCAGCGAGTCTTCAGCGGCGGAAACCAGATAACTTCAATACTTCCGGCGGGCGGAAGGCCGGGCGCTCCGCCCGCCGAATCAAGGAGATCTCCTTATCGGCAAATTGCTCTCAGCTACCTGGAGGACGCTCCCGCAAATAAACACCCGCGCACAATCAATGGGGAAATTCGATCGGAAGTAATTTTCAAGGCTTGATGTCTGATTTTATTTCCGGGTTTTTTTTCAGCGAGGCGTTGCGGTTCGTGCTTCGTAGACAAGCAGGATTATTTGCCGGTGACGTACATTTGAAGCGTGTTTAATTTTTTTATACATAAGTATAAAAAAATTAAATTGTTCAAATGTTGAAATAATTCAACATTTGAACAAATTGTTTAACATTCAAATATGCATATGTGTATTTTATCAAATGCGTTTTAATTACCTTTACAGACTCATATTACTTACTAATATGATCAAAGAGACTCTTAGAAAAATATGATCGTGACTTGTGTAGGATTTGATCTTATATCTCTAAGCTTACATGGCCGGTGTACTGACCCTTGTACTAACTGTAAAAGTAATAAAACGCACTTGATTGACGTTCAATCCACAAAATAGACATATATGTATAATGGTAGGCGTGATGGGAATAAAAGTCGCTTCTCTTGTTACTTTGGTATAAAAGTCCAGTGCTTGCAAATCACTGAATTTTAATTGGCCTGGACACATTGGTTCGTGTGTAGATTATGATTGTTAAAAATTCGCAATTAACAGAGGTGACTCGTTAGTATGAAGGTCAGTACACCGGCCATGTAAGCTTGGAGATGTAGGTTTCATATCCTACACAAGTTTCGATTATATTTTTCTGAGAGTTTCTTTGAATCATTTTATGTGAAAAAATAAGAATAATAATAAACCCGTAATGGGTAATAAATACGCATCTGATTGACGTTCAATCCAAAAAATAAGACATACGTGAAAAAATAAGCCTAATCATATTAGTATTCAAATATACGTTGTCTCTTATAGATTTGACGCAAGGCAAATAATATATTACCGGTGATATCAGAAATAAATCACCAATTAATCGTTTAAAAAAAATTATAAATATAAGGTAGAGTTTGTACACACACTGTGCTATTTTTATTTGCGCTTATGTCTATTACATTTATTGTAGTCGCTATAGTGTATTTATTAACGCTTTTTAACTATGGCCCCCAGAGCCGTTGAAAATCATAACTACCTTATTTATAATTTGTTATCACTAACGTATTCAATATTTCCTTGTTGGTTAAAAATTCTTTCCGGGTATTGTGAAAATTGACTTATCGCCTTTCACAGCCATCAGCAATATGTCATTTTTTTATCTTCAGCAAAAACCATTTCCTCGCGTTTAATTTCATGCAAATACAAATTACGCCAAAGAGCGTTTGGTGTTTGACATTTTTTGAAGGACTGTAAATTCAATAAAATAAATTCGTTAGGGATGTCCTCAGAATTCTGAATATAAAGCATTAATAAACGCCTCAAGATTTTTGATATAATTAATACAAGAATTTACACAAGAAGGACAAAATGAAATATTTTTAAATGAATTAAAATTTCACTTTATCTCTCTTTATTCCGTAATAGAAATATTTATTTTGCCAAAAATGTCTAATATTTCCAAAAAAATATTTTTAGGTGATTATTTCGAGTGTGCACAGTAAGAATAACAACAAAATTGCTTGAGAATATCAACTGTAGAGTCAACAAATTTCAATATTTCATAAATATACTTTACATTCAGCAAGTTGTTATTTTAAATATATTTTTTAAATGATTCATATAAGTTTGTACGTGTACATTTATAATGTAGTAAGAAAAATTACATGAATTCGTATATAATAAATAATTATTTAAGTTGTTCAGATGTCAAAAATAGTGTAACGATGTTAAATGAAAATATTTGTCAGCGTGGAAATATTACAAAAAAAAAAATAGAGTCTTACAAAAATACAAAAAAGCAATGTTTTCACATCCAACGGCGTGGTAGATCAGATTAGAAAGTCGATGTTCGAACACACAGAAATTCCGGTTGCCAGTTATTTCCGGCCAGCATTTCTGCTGGGGCGGGAGGGCCAGCAGAGGGTCGCATAAAGTCCGCGGCACGAGCCTTTCAATATCCTGAAAAGTTGCTTTTACGACTCCGCTACAGCGAAATGTGAAAACCTTAATAACTCGGGTCAACATCATTTCATCTTATAAGTAAAGTGAGCGAAAACGGTGGAACGTACTCTGGTTTTCCAATAAATTCAACTTTAACGCTGAACGAAGAGCATGGGGAAATTTGGGATTTTTTTGTACAATATTAGGTATCGTATCGCCTAGCCTGCGCGCTTCCCGCTCCACAGCTTAAGGACGTTTTCGATTCGAGATAACAGATTTACGCCCCGCGAGCAGAGTACTTGGAATATTGTGCTCTCAAAGCTTCACATTGTGAGAGAACATAAAGAGAAGCATGCCCCATATGAATCTCTGAATTAATGCTGATCTTACCACCATAATGATAAAAAATCTCATGGTGTAAAGAAAAAAAATATTTTTGTATTACGGTACCTTAAGGGTGTCTGCAATCAATCTAACAGCAGTTAACAAAGCTTACTCATTAACATTAAATTGTACCATATTAATGTTTAAGCAATAATAACAAAGAATAAAAAATTCAAGTAAACATGTTCTATAAGTATATTATTGATTTTAGCGAAGATAATGATTAAGTACATTTTTTCAAATATTGAAAATTGATTAAAGAAACTCTCAGAAACAACAACTTACTTTAAAAGTGCGTGTATTGGCTTAATTAAATAGACTTTAAAAATAATAATATCCAGATCGGATTTTAATGCTTCACTCAGTACTTTGGGTTAAAAGTCTAGTATTGCAAGTCACACAATATTTAATTGGTATAATGAGTACGTTGTTTCACTTATAGGATATGATTGTTAAAAATTCTTGCCAAGTACCAGTGATTCGTTGGTATAATTGGTAATGCAGCGGTTATGTAAGCTTGGGGATGTGGGTTTCGAATCCCACACACATCACGATGATATTTTTCTGAGAGTTGCAAGTTTTCAAGAGAAATCATTGTTTTTATTATAATTATTTATTACGTACTTTGCGAGTGCTGACTTCAAATATTTTAAAGTGTTTTTACAACTAAAAAAACGATAGCACTTAAAATTGAAACAAAGTCCTCAGCAGCATAACCCATCCCCCATGGAAGCATACCTGCGTCAGTAGTCTCGCTATCACGTGAGGGTGGTTTCTGAGGCACGCGAATACCTCAGGACAAAGTGTAAATTCAACAAAGTAAATACGTTTGCCATACAACGTCCCGACATCCACGCGGGCTGAAATTCCGGTGGCGTAGGGGACGTGCGCGAGGGGGATGATTTTGAAAGATGAATGTTGCGGTTTTGAATATTTTTTGAACAACTTTGAAGTGACAACGTAACATAGGTTTAACAAAGCGATAATGAAATTCTTTCATAAATAATAGTCGCGCGTATTCATGGTTATATTGTTTTTGAGCCTTGAATATACGCACTATTTTTTTTTGACGATACTCAACTTCTTCGAATTTTATAATTAATCTGATTAAAAAAAAAAACTAAATCTATGTTTTTCACTCGAAGTCTATAAATATCTTCAAAAAACTACATTTTTATTTAAGAGAATAGAGGCTCCCTTTTCTTCCCCATATTCTATATATGCATCAGAATACGAGGATTCGCTTACTTCCCTAATGGCCAAAGTTCACATAAAATAAATATTTATTATTTTTATATACAGCGAGATTTAGATCTTTAGAAAAGTTTGCGTGAAAAAACAGACATAAAGGCTTTACCCTAGAATAAAACGTTTTTTGGAGGTAATGTAATACAAAACACGCCAACGTTAGACTCAATATGAATTACCAAAGACTTGCAACATTGACATGCTCAACATCTTTTTTCAAATGTAAATTGTTCTTATACATTTTTATATAAATATTTTTATAACACTAAAATGCTCTAAAGAGTTGTTGTTTTTTAAATAAAATAAAATTGTTTTAAAAATATACAAGAAAAAAGAACTGGGATGTGATAACCTATATTGAAATTTTTGTCTCCGTTTCTGGAGTAAATTGTTGAAACTAAAAAAAAACTAGGCATAGATATGTATATATAGATCAATGAAAAAAAATAAGTTAGGCGCTTGTTTGCAACTTCACTTTTAAAAAATCAATGTGTATCAAAATATTCAGTTACGAATCAAAAATATTATTTAGTTTTTACAGTCAAATAAACATATTTTTTCCACTTTCCATTTTATTAACAACATTCGATACGAGCGCTGAATTTGAAACAGCATTTCTAGAGAGCCAGCATTGTCAGGCATAATGAACTAATCCGTTTCCAAGTAATCCTATTAAAATAAAACTCAGATGATCATATAAAGCACGGGAATCCCCGATCTTAACCTGCCCCGGTTTATTTTAGCGTTATTTTTAAGCGGCCCGGATTATCAAGCTCTCACAATTTACTGAAAATAAATATCTTGAGTTCTCTATTTTGCAATTGTTAAAATTCAAGGTTCTTTTGTAATAATTTAATATTTTAGAAAAAGAAATTTTTTTTTTTATGTCATGGCATTTTTTTTTGTACGTAGATCTGCTGAAACATTTGGATTGACACAATAAGGGTTGTTATTCCAGTAGGAAGCCTTTGAATGCATTTGAAAACGGTGCATATTTTCAGCGACGTGACGGCCTGAAAAAAACTCAACCAGTAATAAGGTTTTGTAGAAGCGGCAAGTTTACTATTTGTAAACCTTGCACATTTGTCCGCTAAGGAGGTTCCGAGTATCAAAAATGACAAAACGGAGTATCTCAAAGAAGACGGGAAGCGAGATTCTTTATATTCGTATTTTTATATACTCATTCCACAAACGGGAGACATGTAATTTGAGAGAATCTTGGATGAACTGGAAACAAAATTGATATTTATTTTACGTATATAAACACCAATGTAATATTTTAGATCTGAAGCAAAATAATAAATTACTATCTGAATTAAATAAATATATTAATAAAAAAGTTTTCACTTTTTTATAAATGTGTGTAACGTGTTTAAAAACACAATGAAACTTTACGAAAAATTCATAACTATCACAGGGTCTTAAATGAGCGTAATTTTTTTATATTCATTTTAAAATCTTTGGTTCTTACGACTTTGTTCTACTTTGTCATCATTAAAAGTTATAATTGAACGTTCAGGTAAAATTTTAAACTTTTTTGTGCCAGATCAAAGTTTTAAATAGTTGATTTTAACTATTCAGTCATTACTGGTTGACTCCGCATAGAACAGTTGTTCGTTGCTATTCTTGTTCACCATAAAACTTTAATCTATTGAATTATCATTTGCTTGAATATTTTAAATAATGATTTGAATTGGTTATGTACTGAAATGTACTGAATGAAAAGCATGGAAAATATAAAGCAATATCACACGTAGAACAGATTTTTAATATTAAATAATGAGCATTTCTATAAAATATATATTTTTAATTATTGCGCTATCATATTATTTATTTTTCAAGTATCAGTGTCAGGGAGATAATTTATTACAAACAATATCCGAACCGATACTAAATCTCTCTCTTGGCCAAAAAATACAGAATCTTACACAAATTCAAATTTGGCGAAGACTTCCAGTTATGTATTGTTGAATAATTTATGTTAATTCCGGGACCCCGGAGAGGAATCCTCCCTGATTTGTAGTTCCCCCTCGCCCCCAACCTTTCCCCTTTTCCTTCATCCCCCACCCCCGCCCTCATGTCAGATTTGCTTCTTACGGTATGTAAATAACTATTCGCGTGCCTGAACTGCCATGTTCTTGCGTCTTTTTTCCTCCCCTGTCGGAGCATATTGTGTGTCTCTTTCTCCCCTTTTCATGAACAATGAGATGTTCCAAAAACGTTCAAAGCTTTTCAATGAAAAAACTGTCTTCAATACTTTATTACAAAAAAAATATTTATTTGAAAATATTTAATCATTACTAACTTCTTATTTGTATTGTAAAATGAATACAAATATTTTCCTATTAAAGATACAATAGATCAATTTTTTATTTTACATGCGGAAAAAAACCACGCCTCGAAATCTCGAAGTGCCTATAAAAACATCACTCTAAAAATAAAGAGGTCAAAAGTTGAAGCACACTGATGCTGGCAGAAGAAAGCGTTTGAAAACAATTGCTACTGTGCCCGAAAATTTGCTTCATACAACTATTTTTTCAAATTGATATCCATACTATATATGCTTTAATAGGTCACCCTTTAAATTGTTTCAGAAAAACTACATGCTTGTTAAAAGTGTGATACAATGTTTTGATGTTCAGATTAAATAAAACATTTTAATAAATTCTTCAATTTCAACCAATCATCATATTAACCAGCAATTAAGATCAAATGTTAAAATTAAATACGTATTCATTTTATTGCATGTGAATAATTTGTATTAAATTTTTTAATGCTAGTTAATCCTAGTATTGCAGCTTTAAAATTATTGTGTAAAACAATCAGCTTTGCAGAGATTGTGCTTTAGTTTTTGATATATTAATAAATAAAAAAGCGAATTATGTTTATTATATTCTGAACACAAAAATATATTTTAATAGCGTGATGTAAACGGAATTCTCGTAAAAAGTGATCACGGCTTACTACTATATACTGTATCAAATAATTTAAGCAGTTAACTAATAAATATGGTGTATTTAATTGTTTTGTAACCATTGTTCAAGATAACCAGTTTTCTAGAGGTATAAATAAGCATGATTATTATTTGAATAGTTTCGTGTTTATATATTTCAATCGCAAAAATGTTGTAAATCTCGTTAAAAGGATCAATGTTTATATAATAAATTTTACTAAATATCAGCCGTAAACTTAATATATGAGACGTTTTCAACAGCATGTAATCACTGTTCAAGGTATTTAGTCATTTAGAACATTTAGGTCGGTTATAATAAATAAATAAATAAATAAGTAGTTGTATCATTTAAATAGCGTCAGGTTTACATATTCTGGTCAGGTGAAGCATAGAGATGTGATCATGGTATAATACTGTATAAAATAATCTAAGACGCACAATAATCACACGTTACTGACGTGTGGTGTAACATTCACGAGAACGTAGCGCCATAGCTACACTTACTGAAATGTACAATTCAAATATATTTACCATCCAAATGAATATGAACTTGCATGTAAAATCCAGCTATTACAAAGTCTATAGAAAATATTCCACTTTCTTAATAAAAATAAAATATATCATTTCGCTGGTAACTAGTCATAAGTGACACTCAATTTACAATATTTGATAGATAGCATATTTTAATCAGACTACATAAACCTTATACGACATATTATACTGATTTATACAATATGTGTGAACATTTGATTTGTGCAAATGTACTCGTACATAAGCTGATCATTGCTATTATTATCACAGCATATATCTGATTAATCGATCGGATTGCTATTATTGTAACATAACAGCATGTAAATCGTTTTATGGATTACGACACAAGCGAGTAGTAGCTAAGAATTATAAATTATAACTTAACGCCTGTACAACAAAAGTATACCAATGACTGATTACCGATGGTTTATCGGTTGTTTTGTTTCGTGGTCAATATAACCTAATAGACTCAAAATTGAACGCGCAACTCATGGTTTACAAGTAATCGTGCCAGCTATTAAGCCACGAGGCGATTCCTACGCTGACAGCTCATGCGTCACAGACATATTACAAATCCAAAGTACCCCGAATCCGCTAGCCCTAAAGCCTCCCGTGAAGGGTGTAATCCACCAAGCACAGTGGCACGCGGCAGACTTCCAGACTTCCACTCATCTCGGCTGATAAATTAGATCTGTACCTCCCGAGTGTCTGCTCGCAATACAAATGGCGCCGGGATAGTTCCCAAACGCGCCGAGTTAAGTCCATTTCCGGTGGGGCGCTGCTGACTTTAGCGCCATTTCCTGGACTTCCTCCTTCATCTCTGGAGAGGACGAGCGCCCTCCGTACGTGTGGATAACATCCTCTAACTTGACCCTCTATTGTGTGCCCGGTATAAAGGCGCTTTATACCGATATGTAATGGTCTTTTAAACACAAATCAATTATGCTGAAAAATTTTAACGACGCTACTATTTTTATAGAGAAATCGACTTACAAACAAAACGAAAAAAAAATTGTGTCATTCACAATACATCAAAAATATTTTCACCAGGTCACAACTTAACCATAAAAGCATTTATAAATTATCAACACTCATGGAATATTAGTGAATGTCGTGATTAAAAATTAATTGACACAAAAGTCATCAAAACATTTGAGCATTCAACTGCTTGGCATCACTGAATTTGTGAGCGTCAAGTTTGATTGATGGAACTATTAATAGTGATGCAATAAATCGCGAAGCGAACAAGACCACGAGGGGCATTTTCGTATCATTTTCACCAGTGGCGCACAAAATACAAAAACCACTCGTATAAAAAAATGCAATAAATATTCCCTTTTATTCATTTGCCTCCATAAATTATCGCCAAAACCGCTCAAAGAGACGCGAGCGTCCCATTTTGAAATACTTTGCAATAAAATGGTTAATTAAATTTTAAAAAAAAGTATTTGTGCTAGACGTTAATTTTGCACTGTAAATTTGAATAAAAATAAAACAAGTTTTCGTTTAGGCTGTACTTATGCCAGTAATATCGAAACTGCCCAAATTTATGATTAATTTTACAAATATAAATGCTATAAACATATTTACAAAAAAACTAATTTAATGAAAATGTCGTTTTGAAAGTATCAACAAAAACGCGAATGTATAATTTTTTTGAAAACAGTGTTTTATGTCATTGTTATCAAAAAATGATATTTATTGATCGCGATAAACAATCTACCCAAAGTATTGAACATCCCTCGTATTTTTGAGCGTTCGCAGTGTCGGCATATTTATGTAATTAATTGTTCTGGGCAATAAATAACTCGGCGCGGGCCTGGGGCGGGGGCGGGGGCGGCTGATTGTGCACGCGCCCCGGGGGCGGAATATCGCCGCCTCCTCGGTCCGAGCTTCATTAGACCCCACCGCATCCAGAGAGACCCTAACCGATGGTAAAATGGCGTCACGATACGATCCATCTGAAAATATCAGTGAAATCGTATCTAAGCTCAAAGCGAAAAATCAGAAAATTCTCAGTGCGAAACTCAGACATGATTTATTAAAAAATCTATAAAAGGTTACACAACGAAGGCGGTCTGTTAAATACTTAGCCTCACCGCCCGATGGTGCTAGTACCGCAAGAGAGATTTACTATCGTGTAGTACATTCTCGTAGACGGCTACTAGCAAGAGCAACCGTGAGACCACTTCGGAGCAGTGTTTGACGTTGTTTAAGCACAATCCGAAGGAGTTTCTGCGTCGTTTCGTGACCGTTGATGAAACATGGATCCACAGGTACACACTAGTGACCAAGGAACAGTCGAAACAGTGGACTTAACCCGGCGAACGTGCTCCGAAGAAGGCGAAGACTGTCCTATCGGCCGGAAAGGTGATGGCCACCGCTTTCTGGGATTCACAAGGTGTGATCTACATTGACTACCTGGAGAAGGGCAAAACGGTCACAGGACTGTACTATGCCGAATTATTGGGCCGATTCGACGTCGAATTGCAGAAAAAACGGCCCTATTTGGCGAAGAAAAAAGTGCCCTTCCACCATGACAACGTACCGGCTCACACCTCCGCCGTCGCCAACATCCACCGTATTCTCCAGATTTGGCCCCGTGCGTTTTTTTTTGTATCCAAACTTGAAAAAGTCACTCGCCGGGCAGAAATTTATCATCTTCTATGTGTGAACTAATGTGCATAATCATATTAGATATAATAGCTTCATAGTCTTTTGGATTCATGCATAGTGGGAGAGGCTGAGGAGAGGCTACATTTTCAGGAGAAATAGTGTATGACAAATATTATTTTATTTTGATTGTATCTTTTATTAATGATAAGGGTAACTTTTTATAATAAACTCAAAGTGAAGCAAGTAATTAAGTAAGCATTAATAAAAAATGGATCTTCTCCAATCAAATGCCTTGTCCCTCAACAAGACTTGATTGTATCTCGATAGCTTTAAAGACGTTTTTTTAATATCGTTCACGTGATCTGACAATAATGACGCTGTCAGCTCTGAAGCTTATTCTGTCCACGGTGCGTGGTTCTAAGAACCTACGCACGGGCTTTACTAGAGGTGGCTTTAATTAAGCTCGGTGGGTACGATGAAGGAATATGCGGTTCGTAATCTTTTTGAATGATGCGCCCCCAGTCCCTGCACGGTAATAATTTTGAGAATGATTTGTTGAGAACCTTTTGAGGGTTATCTTCAATCTCACCTTGCAATCAGCCCTAATGGATTTTCAAATCAATTTCTAGAGCGATTGAATATTTTCAATAATAAATGATCATCATTTCAATTGAGTTTAAAAAAATTAATATTTTTGAGTGAAATACTTGAGTGATTTTCCACATGTTTGTTTTTATTTGTGACCGGTTTCGCCAACCTTTCACGTTGGCATTATCAAACAGAGTCATGTGGAAAATCACTCAAGTATTTTACTCAAAAATATAAAAATGGAATTCCATTAAGTACTCTCTGTCAAAAATATTGAATTTCTTTTAAAAAATTGTGTCTTCTAGTTACGAAACTTGTTCTGTTAAGAGCCATAAAAACAAGCCTTTTTTTATTATTACGTTCTTATTCATATTGAATACTCGATTTACTAAGTATTCGAACTTTTTTAACATTATATTATTATCATACAACATGACCAATTGTATTTGTACACATTGAAAGCACTTTTGCTATTTTAAAACCATTTAAATAGGTTTCAGTCTTCATCAACCACAGTTGCAACCGAATTTTATTTAAAAAAATTCCTACATTATATTTTTGTACAACCACCTAAATAATAACTAAAATAATCTCGAAACTATCTATTTAACTGTTACAAAGAGTATAAATTTTTTAGACTAAATTTGCACTGACGGAAACGTAGGTTGGAGTAACAACTCTTTTACTATCTGCACTAAGCCTGGAGTCTCCAGAACAAGCTCATCAATTTATCTCCGCGCGGTACTCCTGAGAACAGATTCGAACTTTCATTATCCAAGCTGAAGTCTGAACTTCAACCTTCGGGCGTGTCTGCCGCGAGAAGCCGGGAATCTCGATCAGCTTCTTTCAGGAGAGAAAATTCGGACCGGAAGTGAGGAGTGCCTCGTGGTTTATTTTCACCAGAACTTTGCACGGCTGATTATCATTTTGGCAGACTGCGGGTTTATCGCCGGAGAGAGGTTCTTGCTTGCACTAATCGGCGGCTTTGTGCTATGAATATTTATTTCATTTTAAAATATTTATAATAAATAATAAAATAATTTTAAAAAAGTAATGATATTCTGCTAAGATAAAATATATATTTTGATGCAAAAAAAAAAAAAAACTCCCTAAAGCTATTTGATGATTTAATCACGAAAGAACAAAAAAAATGCGAGAGCATAGAGTTTTATTGCTCGTAATATATCAAAAGGTACACTTGTTACCACTGTCAAACGAAGATGGGCTTCATTCCATGCAAATGGGCTACGCCGGTTCAAGGCTTGCGATTCGGGGCGCGTCCTCTCAATTACGAGAGAGTCTATCATGGGCTCGTATTATTAAGGGATGAAATATGCTCTTGTATCATTTTTTGGCGGCCGGGATATCCCCGGGGTAATCGGAGACGCAGCGTTTTAAAAACTCAGCTATAAAATATATTAATTGTCTAGCCACGTCGCTGATATTTATTGCACGATCCTCGAACAAAGGCAACGCTGGACTCCTCGTCGTAATTACACGTTTGTCTTTGTCGGAACATAAAACCTAATTTGCCAAGTTAATACTCGTTCTTTGTCAAACGAATTATGCTTCGGTGATAAAATATAACATTTTTAAACGTTGGTATCAAGTAGAAAATTTTAAACTAGCGACTAATTTGGGCGACTGCCTCAAACAAAGGGGAGTTTTTAATAAATAATCGGTAGGTTTCAGAGGCTTCTTGTTGGCTTAGTTTTTCATAGGTACTTGAGCTCAAGACACCCGTAACAAGTAAAAAAATATAACGAGTATGTATTTTTTCTATTGAATCCGCATTTTTTAAAGCATGAATATTATCAGAAGTGAGAGAATAAACCCTACTTGCTTACATTTAAAAAAATAGTGTGAGTTTTTGATATCGTTTTATGTGCAATTCGATTCCATTAAAATATTGTATTGTTTCTAAAAAAAAAACACACTCTTTGTATGAATATTCGAACTATTAACTAAAATATATTTCTGAGACATTTTACGTTTTTGTTAAAATGTTTTTTTAATAACAAAGTATTTCACAAAAAAAGTCATTTTATCGTAGGGTTTAAAAAATGGCGACTCGCATGTTCAACCCATTGTTTGAACCGTTTGAAATATTTTAATTTTAAGTTCAGGCGATTTTTTAAAATTATAGTGCATGTAGACGGTTTTTATTTATAGCGTTGAGTTCTTGAACATATAATGTAGATATACATTAATAAAATATTTTTTTTAATATGAATATAAAAACTTTAGCATGAAAGAAAAGGGGATGGTATGACGTCTAAATACAATCTAATTATTTTAGTCTCTTAATTCCGTATTTGCTCGCTTTCTTTTGATCATCCGTCGCAGTCCAATGCTATTTTTAATTCTGAGGAGGCGCAATTACCCGCCGCTATTTTGGGGCTTCCTCCTTTATACATTCACTGTGCCACAACCTCTCGGGGAAACCAGAGTAAACAACGAAGATTGTGATTCCTGCAGGAGAGGCGAATTCAATTCATAATTTAATGAAAGTGAACGATAAGCGATCGCTTATTCACTGCGATGGGGAAGTCTTTTTGTGAGGAAGACAGTCGCTCATAATTGGCTTTTTATAGATTTGTACTTGTTTAATATTAACTGATTTATACGGGTGATTTACATTTTGATTTTATGGGCAAACCACTCATCGTTAAATAATAAGTTCAAGTATAAAATCCTAGGATTGATTCTGGGTCTACACACAAAGTTTTGAACTTCAACCTTAAACTTAATTGGACTATTAAGGTAGAGAGACTACAATAATTTAAAAGTTGTTTCTTATTCAGCGTTTGTATTCATGAAGCACGAAAAGTCAAAGTATTTATTCCAATTGAATTTAACTCAGTGAAAAGGCTAAACGGTTTGGATACTACTAATATTTTAAAAAAAAGTTGTGTCGACTGAGGAATATTTTTCTTTCTTATATATATATATCTCTTCTTTCTTGAAAGACAGTATATTTTCAGCATTGAAAATATTTGTACCATTCTGAGCTCACCTCTAATCCATCACCTCAACATCAATTTATTTTACACCAAAAAGTAAAAATAATAATTTTGTTAAAAGTAATAAACATTAACTTAAATACAGCAAAATTGGACAGAAAACCACAATTTTTAACGTGTTAGTCATTAGATTCATACAAATTTATAAAATCCAATTTCATTGATTTTGGAAAACTGAGTGAAATGTATCTGACAACGCTGCTTTTAAGGTCCAAGGCAATACCAAAAACATAGTTAGTATGAATATTATTTTTAAATGTATCAAGTGGTGGTAAAGTGTTATCAGTATCGATACACTTTTAAGTGTTGCATTGTTTCCTATAAAAATAACGAAAGGCGCAAAGAAACGAGAGCAGTTAATATCAATGAAGCCTGCGCCGTCGCTTGGTCCGCTGTAACCCTAAACCACTTCAGATGAAAACGGTCTAGAAACTATTACAGGGGGAGGAAATAAAAATCCAAAACAAACGCACCAGAGTATCAGTACATCCTGAATGGCACATAAATATCGGAAGGCGCAATCTACTGCTTAATCGGGTTTACCCTAAAAATCAATGCCTGGACTACAATTCACTTCGGACCCCTCCACCATTATTAGGGTTGCGGCTGTCTCGGCAGGCAGCTGTCTGGCCTTAGGGAGGGAAAATTCAACCCCGAAGAGTTCAAATCCAAACGAGCTGCTACGTTTAAAGTGAGTATTTTGTGATAGATATTTTAGTGTTTACTCGGTGAGCGGAAGACATCTTAACTCAGTTAAAACAGTCTATACCCAAGCTGCTTGTTGTTACAAGTCACAAGGTAAAAAACCAAAAAAGTTGTGTTCAGTATTTTCTAGCAATTATTTTCTGTCTTCCAACACGGATACAATTTATACCCTTATATTAAATCAATTGAAATTTCTTTGGTAAACTGTTAAAAATAATAGCCTTTATGTTTACTTTCAGATAACTTTATATGGTGATATCGAAATATTTTATACAGCATATGATAAATGAAATTGAAACTTACCTGCTCGGTTCTATTTTACTTTATTACTACAAAAAAATATGTTGCTGTCTCAAAAATATTAAGTCAAGCGAAAAAAATATTTTATCGATGAAGTTACTACATTAGTTTTCCAACGTGAATCGAAACGTTAAAAAAAATGGAGAAAAAAGCCGTTAAAAGTACACGAGAAAGAAAAAATCAGCAAGATTGTCAGATAAAAAGTTACGGATTATTTGACAGGATATATTTGTGTATTTTTTGAGGTATTTGATTTATAATACAAATAATAGCAGAGGAATGTTTTTGAACTGAAAACATTAATCATTATATTATTAGACACTTTTAATAACTTTGTATAATTAATACATACAGAATTATTATTTTAAAAAATTGTTAGATATTGATATTTTTATGTTTGTAATTATTATGTTTTTACTTTTTTGTAAAAGATACATGTCAGTGGGTTGCATAAAAAAAAAACAACTAAGATATTTGTTACTTATATGGATGAATTATAAAAAAAAATAGATATTTAGACTGCTAGTGTTTGTTTTTTATACAATGTGTTTTTTTGGAATTTAACTCATGCAAGAAGAAAAAAAGCTTTCTTGTTATAAGTTGCATGAATTGATTATCTATAAAATATGCAGTACCCACAGTAGACCTGTGTTGTTGTAATTGTATTGTATAAAGTGTATTTTATGTATCCGATAATTTAAAATAATAATGTTGTAGTTAATTAGTAGCGATGAAAACTAAAGCTAACCAATTGGTGATAAATAAGGCGGAATTTGCGATTTATATATTTTATAATAGCCGCCGTAACTTTCAAACATCCCCCGACCGCTGCTTCCACCCCCATCCAACCCTGGAAACTTTTAGCAGGGAAGCATTAAAATACATTTAAAACTGAGGTTTAGGTTTTAGAATGTTCTAAAAATAAATACCTTAAAAGGAAAAATAAAGAAAAGTTCATTCATATTTAACGTTTAATTTTAAATTGTTTAGCTCTTTCATCAGAAGCTGTATTTTAAAACTTCTCTTTATTTAGGTATGCAATGGTAGATTTAATTTTGATTTCGACAACTTTTTAATGTGATTGTTTGTAATGAATTACTTATTTTTATTTCACGAGAGAGTGACCTCATTTTTGATTAGGATCTAGCCTGGATCCATATTGCTAGGTGCAATTGCTTGGAACGAATGAAAAGACAGCAAGCAATTTGTAGCAGTCTGATGCAATTACAGTTATTATAAGCAACATTTTTTTCTTTCTTTGAAACCAAGGTTTAAATTAAATTGCTAAGTATGTGCAAAAAATTTCATCGAAGATTTCATTCGTTGCAACAATTTTTTTTTTATAAAATAAAGTATCGTTCAACATTTCTTCAAAGCTGAAGTTTTCTATCTTTTTTACAGATCATGTCAATTCTTCTCCGATGACTTATGCTCGCTGGTTTCCCGTTGAATTATTGATCTTCCAATACGACAGCCGGACGGTCTATATATCAAATTTCCAGGGATGGTGAAGACGTAAATATTACTTTAGAATGCCTGCATACCTATTTGATATATCACCTTGTGAATAACAAAGCAAGAACCTTAAAATTTTATTTTTATACAAGAAAGAATATATAACTTGTTTAGATTAAATACGAGTGGACACTGTTTTTAAAATTCATATGTATTATTTTAACTTGGTTTGTCAATGAATACAGTTTTTTAATATTTTTATGTGTTTCTCAACATATCTTATTACTTGTAGTAAGTTCTATCCTTGTATATACCATCGATACATGAGTGTGTCATGGATTGATGGTCAATCAATGAAACACAGAGATCTACAGGAAAGTTAGGCTAAGGAATATAACAAAACAAAGTGTTCAAGTTTCCTAGAGGTATTTGCCTTTCGCAATCTAGCTTGCACCCTCTTAGTGATATTGGACTGAGGGGTGTATCGAAAGTTTTAAAGACAAACAAATTTCCTGGGAGGATATGTGAAGTGGTGATATTAATATTTGAACTGAATACATCACTTGAATTAGGTGCATCAATTATATGTTTTATTTTTAATGAACGCTTTCGTATTTCGGATGCAACCCTGTAACAATCTATACAAACAAAGTTGTTTTTAATCTGATATTATAACCATGTAACACTTAATATTTAATCAAACTAGCAATGGAGACTTTACTATGGGTAATTATTTCAATGTATTTATCGACGATCAAATAAGATTAATATACCCTGTCATAGTGTTATCATTATTGAAATTACTCGCGTCGTAAATTGTAAAGTGTGCAGGCTGTGAGAACCAAGAAGTAAAATGGATTTCTCTCGTCGTTTCATATTTAAACCTTGTCATTAATACAAAATTGGTATTGTGTAATATTATAGATGTGATTTTACAATTTAAACTGTACAACTTGGTAATATTAGAAATATTTTTAACCTGTGACGCTTACTGTCGACACTTTAATAAGATAAAGCAAAAAAATAAATTTGACGTATTCGTCAAAAAAATTATTTATCCCGTGTGAAAACTTCAAAATAACTCATTTATTTTTTTACAAACATTTTTACATTTTGTTGAAATTTCCAAAGTCTTTTTTTAATTAAGAAAAAAAACGTTATTTTACTCTTAAATCTGCTTTTCAGCTAACATGGTGATTTAAAAAAATGTGGGGTCTCAATATTAATTTTGATATTCTAATTTACAAAAATAACTTTGTTGTTTTTATGAAATGAGAATAAGGGTACTTTACATTTAAAAAGGTTGCCAACTTAAAGGGTGCGCCTGAAGATAACACTGTAAAAACTCAGAGAGGCAAACCGCAAACAAACATGTGGATAAAATAAAAAAAAATATGTGGTATTTTTGTAAAGTATTAAAACAAATTATAAATTACCAATCAATCATTACTGTCCTACAAAAAGGAATCGTTATACACAAAAGATCTTAAAAAAATATCAAATGCATGTTTTTGCTTGTATTGTCTTCCAAGCAAAGAGTGTGTATTCAACGAATTTTTTTTTTCTTTTTTAACTTATATAAATACAAACACAAAAATTAAAAACCTATGTTATTTTTAATTACTCAATAAAATATTGTTTTAATTTCATTTTTCAGATTTATGAACTTTTCTGTTCACAAAGTATATAAATTGTGAAATAAGTCAAGCATCTGTTTTTGAATTCGACGCCTTAACAAACTTTCAGCTAGAACATCACTTGTAATTAGCTTTTTGATTTTTGTATTTGCTATAATTCTATCCTGCTCATTTGTATTTAAGTCTACACATTGTATCACTGAAACGTCGATGAAGTGAATATATCAAGCAGCTCAGAAAACGAAATCAACCATATAAAATTACTTATTAATAAATTGTATTTTTATGAGAACAAAGAACACGTTTTTATCTACTCAATTATACCAACATAACAATAAACGTGACTCAGACTCCCGTAAATAATGGTTTCCAGATAATATTCTTATTGCAAACTGCTTTTAACGCCGTCCAATATCGGTTAGCCGGACCGTCTGCAAAACGAAAATGGACCACCAAGGAAAGTAAAGTGCATTGAGACATAAATTCCATGTTAGCATCTCCATATTGGGGTCAGGCGCACTGCAGGATGGAGGCTTCGCTGCTCCCGAAGGTCTCTGCGATGCTCATGGGACATATAATGAATCCAAGTGCTGTAAACCACAGACCTTATGAACAAGTATTCTCGTAATATTATTGTAACAATAATAATAGTATTTATTCATAAAGGTGTATTCGTAGATTTTGGGGTTTTCTTGGGTGCAAAGCTGCTTGATGTTTTCTGTATTCTGACGTTACAGTCTCATTCAAAGCATTCACAAGCAACAGCTTACATTTTCTCATTAAATTTAATTTTAATCGCCGGTAAATCATATTTAAGCATCTAATGATGGAAGTGTTGTGTTTATTCCAGAAACTATTTGCTGGTAGCAATATGCAAACTCTCTCGTCTGGCAAATGTTGTATCTCCTGGAACACAAATTCTTTGACAAACACGTGGCTTTAGTGTATGCAAACTATTTACCTGGCACCTGGAGTTCTCTCGCCATGCAAAACAACTTAACGCAGCCGCCGCGATAGGGCGATTTACCTGTATAGGTGAACGCGGTCCATCCCGCTTCGGTAGAAGTAATTAAAATAAACTACCGGTGCTTATTTGATATCAATTTATTCGTATTTACAACCTGATAGACTTTTTTTATTGATGATAAATGAGCAAAAGGATACTGTTAACAAATTATACATGAAAGTATAAAAAAGTTCAACAGACCTTAAATTTGTTGTGCACTTACACGTATTGATTCCACACTTGCATATTCAGTTCTCGCTTAGTTAAGGGTTAGGTCCCATAATCGAGTTTTTTTGATCATTTTCTAGTCCGTTTTGCGAAAAATCGAGTGCACCAATCAAAAAAATTTAAATGCAAAAAGTATGATACATCCCTTCTTCCGAACAAAATATATTTTTATTTCTTGTAAATTTACTATTAATATGATAAATATGTGTTTTTCCGATTGAAGTGTAGGAATTTGGAGATTCGTCATGTCCCTTTTCTAAGAGTCCTAAACATTTAAAAGTCTTTTTTTAAATTGAAATTAAAAGATTAAATATAAAGCCTGAGCGATATGATATTTTAAAAATTAAATTTAAAAAAATCTTTAACAAACTTTGGTTTTGAAAAGTCGTCATTTTATCCAATTTTTCAACATCTTCAAGATTTTATTTTACCCTGAAAATGGACGTTAATTAAATAATAAAAAATAGATAAATGTTATTTATAGTTTTTTTAATAATCTGTAAAAAATCAATTTTAGATATAGAAAACTAAAGTGACAATTAAATTGATTAAATGGCAGGAAGCAACTGCCTTAAAGAGTCGCGGTGATAAAAATGTAAGGAAGTTTTAAAAAGTAAACCGTATACTAACAACTCAAAATATTACTGGAGTATGTTTTTTTAATATGCATTGCGAAAATGTGTAGTTGTTTATTTTGATTTTTAGGATAAGCGAAACTCGGAGTAATCGCACCGAAAAGATGGTTCTGTACTTTGACGTGTTCGGAATATATCAAGTTTAACGTGCTGTTATAACGCGATAGAACACACTATCCGAATGGAGTTCGTTATCTACTTTATTCTAAGGAAAAACTTAGTCCAGACTTGGACAATAGAACGCATGCCATGCTTCGTACACGAAGTTATATGCGCAGATATCTCGTATGCTTACAGCGAGTTTGCTCACCAGGGACGCTGTATGGCGCAAAGTACTGTAGCGAACAGACAAATATACTGTATGACATGTTTTATTTCATCCATTTTATTATTCTCACTTTAAAATACGTACGAACACGGTTTTACAAAACTCTAGTAACTGATTTAGAGTGGCAAATATTGTATAAAGAAAACATTTTTTTTAATCGCTTATCAATGAGTTTAAGAAAGCTAAAATATTATTATTCGTTTTAAGAAACTGATAGATATAAACAAACAGTAAAATTCAAAAAAATGCATTTCCGATGAAGCTTATAATTCAATATTATTCATCTTGAAACCTTTCCAACTTTTTTTGTAAAAAATAGGAATTGCTTTATTTTGTGTATATAATAAGAAATGTTATTTTGTAAATAAATGTGTATAAACAGTATACACGAGAGTGAAAACAAAAAGCTATAATTTTAAATTTTAAATGTCAATCAGTTGCGTTAAACATGTAAAAATGAACACAATTTTAGCAATAAGTACTAATCAAATGAATAAAATACGATTTTTGTGTATACAGTATTTTAAATGTCGAGAAAAATATTTTTTTTTCCAGATACTGTTAGAATTTGAACCTTACGATTATCGTGGCTTGGTTACTCGTCGTTTCACATGTGAATCGATTACTTTAACACTGTATACACAATAAATCTGATGCGGTTTCATTTAAAACATGTCATTAGATTTTATTGATATTCCTATGTTGTAATTATTATTTTGATTCACTTTGGCTTAAACTGTTCTTATTTGACTAGAAAGTATACTTATGTGGCAGTTTCAGTCTTGGCAACATTTTCAGATTTGTTGCGGTGCCCGTCGCCCCTTTATTGCAGTCCAGCGCGGGGTTGTTGGACCTGAAAGAAGGACAGAATTACCCACACACGGCAACCCTCGAGCAATGTCATCCAGAACGTCCGGAGGTTGTTGGCTCGAGGTTCGAGTCTCCGGGGTGAGCATTTTTCTGCAATCGGCAACCAGAACAAATGTTGCGTACTTGCTGTAGACTTTTTTTATATTGTCCATGCTTACTTCACGAAAAAAAGTTGTTGAGGTCAATAATTACAATAAATTATTAGAATATGCGATTGCAATAATTACGAATAATTTATTGCAGTAGGACAACATTGTGACATATTTGGAAACTAACCTTGTCGTATGGGTCTTTTCGTGTGGTTTCTTCACTCCTGGCTGATTGTAGATCGTGTCCAAAGCTTCGTCATGCACTGTGTTTTCAAGAAAGCTGCTCGAAAAAATGAAAAATACTAGTATTTTCTTTGAAGCCACTGATAAAGCTAAAAGTCTAAAATTTATAAATATAGATAATTTGCATGCATTAAACATTTTAATCAGCTGCTGTTTCATACGATAGTTGTAAGAATAGATAAACTTCAAAGGAGGTTTTTGTTTATTCTATTTATTTTTATTTTAATCTAATGATACCGTGCATAAAAAAAAAATTAAAAACGTAGGTATAGTATAGACTCTACGATCATAATTTATGCATAAACATCCACGCTCTTTACTTTCAAAGAGGCAAATAGTTTTGTCAAAAATAACGTATTTTTGTTAAATAGTATTATCAAAGTTCATTTGAAATTTGCAGAGTTGTTTTTCAATAATTATCTTAAATCTGTTTTTGCGCCGTGCAACTACGACAAAAGCGCTGAACTAACAAAATTAAAATGTAACTAGTAATAATTTTGATAGAAATATTACATGTGTGTATTCAGAGACGCGCGGGGGTGGTTTGATAAATGACCTCCTTATGCCTGCGAAGCTCACCCGGAGAATGAATAGCTGATGAAATAAGCACCCTGGCCGTGTCCTGGCGTCAGGGCGCGTCCTTCCTGTGACTGAGTGGCGCTCACGGTCAGCACCGCACACTGGGTCGGATCGCCGGTCCAGAGGGTTATGTTATATTATGTTACTAGGTGCGCAACTAAGTTTAAAGGTTTCACACATAGATGGCGCTAACGAAACATGTAGTCGACATACATGTCTAAACTTGTGGTTTTTATACAGCTTAGACATCTGTCGATAATAAACAGTCATAATATCAACACATATCACAACGCAATAATATTTTTTTTTTAAATGAAAAGTTTTTTTTTTTATATATAGGTTTGGTACCTTGCTTGTTATGTACAAGGTTTGTCATCACAATTTGGGGAAACTTTCCAAACTAGTCAATCGAAATTGTGCTATATATGAGAGTGACTGAAGCTACACCCCCTGGTTTATCCTCTTTATGGTTCTGATGACACGCTTCAAGACTTCATCAACTGTGGGTGTCTCGCCACTGACTTCAGGTCATCCAGGCACAGGCCTTTCTGTCGGCATTGGCTCTCCAGTTGGTGTCTCTGAAGACCAAAGATGGGGCATGAACCCACAAGGTGGATCACTGTTTGTGGAGTAACATCATCACAAGGGTATGTGTCGTCGCTCGTCAAGTGGATCTTGCGGAGATAATTTCTCATCGCTCCATGACCCGTTAGGAGCTGGGTTGATTCAAAGCTAATCCCGCAGGTATTCCTGTAAAAGTTTAAGTTTTGTGCCAAAAGTTTATACGCTTCAGAAGTGACGATTCCACACTGAGGACAAATAGCGCTCCTCGGATCAAGAAAATACCCAAACACAAGATCAACTTGCGGAGGCATTAAACATGACTCGCCAAGGTAATTTCAAATGTTTATATGCCATGGGAACAAACTTACCTAACCTAAATACTTAGTAGCGCACTTAATAAAAAAAACACAATCAGAATAAAAAAAATATTTCTCAAAAATATTCAAGCTTGCGAATGCTTTGACTAATTTTGTAGATAAAATAAATACAAGAACGAGACTGAACATAGGAATAACAGATATATGTTTTAACTATTTTACAGTAAAAAAAATCTATAAATATATATAATAGTATATATGTATATGTGTGTGTTTGTGTGTGTGTGTTCCCGTAGTGAAAAGTGAATCTCAAAATGATGTTAATGGGGTCACGCCAGTTTCAGTTCTGGTGTATGAAGATTTGTATTTACATTGCATCTGACAATTATTATATATTTTTTAAATAGACATAAATTTAAATTTATATATTTGAAGTCAGTGTGATTGGATTGATTTGCGGACATTTGGCCCACTGTGCGGCGGTCTGGGGAGCGTCTGCCTCTCCGTGCAAATGCTGAGGATTATTTAACAGCGGCCGTTTTTGTATTCCGTGTAATTGTATGGAGCGAGTAGAGCTTTTAATTATGATATGTGCGTTGTGTTATTTGGGTAATGTGTTGTGTGGTAAATAATTTTATTTTGGAGATTAATATTTATTTTCCTATTATTGTTATAAAATACTTGTTTGGGTACTTTTACATAGTACAGTTCAAAAAAAAGTTGTTATGTAAATGAATTACTCAATAATTTTATATTGCTTTAGTGTCACATCCGATATGTTTAAAATATTAAATATCGGTTGTTAAGTACTTAAAAACAGTAGAATAAAAATATATATATATATGTATGATCAGAAAAACATCCAAAGCACAGCATCTAATATTTAATAATATTTAGCGGTAATTCAACGATGAATGTTAAGATTTATTTAACAATAAAATTTATTGCGTCAATCGTATTAAATTTTTATTTTAATAATTGAAAATTGTGCTGTACACAAAAAATTGTGTAAAAAAATATATTAAGTAGTTTGAACACGAAGTTACATAATAATTACTTAGCATATGAGCAAACGTAAACTTTCATAAAAACTACTAAAAGTTATAAAAAAAAATCTTATATTAAATTACCCTTAACGTGATATGCGGTGCAAAATTGAAAAATATTTGCCCAGCAAAATGCTTTTTTTTCTCGTAATGAATATTTACAATCACCCTGCACCCTTATTCGGGTAACGGTATTTCAGAGATTCACAAACTTGAAAAAGCCATTAAGCATGACAGTAAATATTATGTCGAGAAAATGTTTTATATATATAAATATTGCTTGTAAAATTTATACATTTCAAATTCTCGGTATGTAAAGGTATGATATTTTGATTTGAACCAGTCCAAATTTTAGTATGTTTAATTTATTACATATATTTGTGTGCATTTATAAATTATTATATAAATCAAATAGTATTTTTACAGAGCGATTAAATGCAGTACACACCTCTCGTGAAGCCCAGATGGAGAAGCGCTGGCGCAGATAATAAGGATCCTCGTAAGTTTCGTATTTATGTAGCGTGCGTGCCGGGGGTGGGGGCGCGTGCTATCCAGGAGGATTAGGAACAAACACCCTCGAAGCCTTTGTCTGTCGGTATATCTGCGTCTTCGTATCTTTGCTGGAACCACGCTTGGCCGCCGCTGTGCTGACCGGGGCCACCGCTCGGGGCTAAGCCCCCCCGGACTAATGGCGGCCCCCTACGTTTCTATTTAAAAATTATTGTAGATAATATATAAAAAAAAGATAGCCCTTTAGCTCGCTGCGGGTTGGCTGAGCGCTCTCGGCTGGCTTATGCTCTTTTATTCGTTTTGGATTCCCAGAATCTTTTAAATTGCTAACTTAAAAAGGTCAATGTCATGCGGCTAAAGCTGGCGTTCCGACGAAGATATATTACATTTGCAGATGAGACGTAAATCAATGTCTATATATAAGCTTAACGACGTTTGTAATAATATTTAGTTTATACTTTTTAGCTATGCACATATAAATATTTTGAATATTACAATTATTTCTGTTCTTAAACGTACTCTAGGGGGTTTACAGATTTTGAAAGATGTGTAACGCGTAATCTACAAGTTGTTAGGTTAGGTTTAAATTAACTAATGAGTATGTGAGTATTAAATGTATCTTATCATCAATCAGTAGCTATCAATTTTACAGTCGATAATAGGTTGTATATTGCCTACACTCATCGCGCAAAATATTCCAATCAACACGCAGTAATAATTTATTCGTGTTTTCTGAGTTAGCAGGGATCTTTCAATTCACGTCGGTATATCCAAGATCAAACGAATGAAAGATGTTTAAAGTACATAACCATATCAGCCATCGACTGACCTCGGCGGAGGGTTCCATCGCCCATCTGGATTACCGGAGACTGCGGCTCGAGACTTAGATCGCCCGGAAAACACAATTCCACAGCGCCATTATATGGCCGGGGATTTCGAGGGCGATTTTCGAACAAAGGCGTAATGCGTGCCACAAAATAAAAGGGATATTCGCTATTTAGAAAAATATTGTTACTATACAGGGGGGGGCGTCTGATACAAACGCACGTGCTCCGGCTTAATCAATCTGCTAATTGTTCGGAGACACCCTGTGCGCAAGTGTTTGTGGGATTAACAATTTTCTGGATCCGGTCGATTAACTCGCTTCTGGAGAATTCGGGCTCATCGCCTTAGCGGGTAATATGAAAGGCTTTTCCTAATGTGATATTACGTATTATGAATCGTATTTATAAAGACGGATAAATATCACAAAATTTGAACGGATCATTCAATGTTATATAAATTATTCTTACGTTAATATTTTGCTAAAAACTAGCTTCTAGTTTCAGGAACAAACTGGTAGAAGATCGCTGTTTATAAGTCTGAAAATTTCATTGTGAGGCGCAAGTTCGTAATCGCTGAGCCACTTGCTTATTTGATGTAAATAATATTCAACTGGGAAGTACATTTAATATTTTTAAATAAAATTCATGTAGTATTTAAAAAAAACAAAAATTGATCAAATATTTTCATTGTTAGGTTTAATGTAAATTTAAAAAAATGTTTTCATTGGAATAAAGACTTTGCTAATTTAGTCAAAGAACTGTCAGTTTTTATTGTATAGTCAATAAAAGTAAACTGGTTTTACTGCGTAATTAGACAAGAATAATTCTATCTTTACGACTGGTTTATGAATTAACCGTGTACATTATTGTGTTGTATGTTTCATTGCCTGGTAATGGTATGTAGGATTTTAAAACGCTGTAAAATAAATGAAAGCCACCACCTCATACCTATTTTATTGGTCACTGAACAAATGCAGTCTTTTATACCTTTATTTAAGGGTGACCATACCATTAACCAGTTTGAATATTATTTGTAATATAACATGGAAAAATATTAATAAAAAATTGTTACGGTTCAATTAAAAAAAGCACAGTTAATTGCCAAAAAATATCTAATATGTCATTCTATGTCTATGAGAGGCATACAGAAATTGAAAATGAATGAGTTTTGGTATTCACAACTGTGCGTATATTTATTTGCGTATTTTACGCTGGTGAAGTTAACATAAACAATATTGTTTACATATTTTTAACTCAGAGAGGTGATAAGCTGAAAACTATTTTATAAAAAATATGTCAGTAGGCAACGAGCCAAATAATCACTATACCTTTTGTGTAGAAAAATCAATTACTGGAGACGTAACAAGCCATAACTTATTCAGATTGTTTGTTTGCTTAGCCAGCTATTGAATTTCATTATTCTACATATTAAAAAGCTTTTTAATTATTTGCACAACGCATTTGTAAATGAGAGAAGTGCAGTGTTGCTTCTTTGAAAAAAAAAAATTCCCACGAATGTGTATCCAAAAATAGCATCGCTTTCAATCATGGAAGCTTTTCCACGAGGCGAGAATTCTTAATAGAATAATAATAGACACGGAGCTAGACAACCTGCATCTTTTACGCACAATATCTGCTTCTGAAAATAGACTATTGTCTGGTGACCCCAACCCTTAGCACTCCGCCCGAGAGCCCGGCACTAAATAAAACATACCCTCGACGTCTCGCTACTTTGATTCAACGTTTTATAGATCGTATCGCTAACTCGCCTTTATCGGTCATCCGTTAATGGCGCCGGGGTTTTATAGTTTTTTCGTTCTTTGAATTCAATTTGATTGGGATTTACAATTTACAATTTACAAAGAGCGCCCGTCGTTGTTTAGTAATGCGATTAAGCGGAGCTTTTTGCTCGCCCGCGGATCGATTCGCATCGGATTATTTGCCGCCGGGCTGTGTAAATTCGGATTTAAATGACGCCATTTTCTTCACAATGGGACGCGAGTACGGCGGATAAGCTCACGTCACGTCACGCCACGGACTGAAACGATTTTATTTGCGATTCAGTTTATCACGCAATATAAACTTTATGAGATGCCGTGATGACGTGATTTGGCTCTTCTTACTCCGAGAGCATAACCTGAGCAAGTCTGACTCTTTGTCCGGCTATAGAGAAAGCCGGTTTCTTCGTAGGTTTTTACGCTTTCTAGCCTGACAGGAGTTGATAGGCTTAAACAGAAAAAAAATTGTTTAAAAAAAGTATTTAAATAAGACTTAGTTTAAAATTCTGTCATAAACTAGTTTATCGTCAATTTATAGAAAAACTTTTTTAAAAATAAATATGTAGCGAATTTGCAGAAGAAGAACCTAGAATCCATTGTTTGCAATTTTAATTATAATTCAATAAAAAACCAAACTTTTTTTCTAGAACAACAATGCATACACAAGTCAAAATCCATATTATATTTAAAAGGCACATATTTTAAGTAATATCTGTAAGTAGAGATAATTTTTTATAATCGTGTCACTAAGAGTATTTTTATGATAAGGTATCGTATCGCATAAAGAATTACAAAAAAATGTTAGCGTTTCAAGCTTCCAAGTAAAAACGTAATTATAAAATTAACTGATTGTTCTACCAATTATTTTTATTTTTTGTTAATTAGGAATATATCAGACATAAATAGAATATCAATTTCGAATAAATTTAACTCCCAAATGAAATTTTGTACATTCATACTGTTACCAACCCGATGAGAGAATATATTATTTTAAGTTTGAATTTAATCTGGATGTTATTTACTATTGTTAAATGTAATGACGCTCGCCATACCGGCGCCACTTTTATGTTTAAACTAGTTTAACGAACCGACCAGGGTCTTATTCCTTTGTAATAATGAATTTTAGTACTAAGTTTTATATTTTTCAAAGATTTGTAGGCATACGGTTTCCTATACAAAGAAAGATTTATTTGACATTTCGTATTACGGTTACCTATTCATATAGAGAAATAATTCCTAAAAACAATCCTTCCCACGGATATTTTATATTTGATTTTAAGCCTTGCACTTGTTGAAATACTAGATGTCTTTGTGTAAGAACCGATCTAGTTAATGTTGAATAGCTAGGAAACCAAAGTTTATATTTTCTGGACACGGTCAATTGATATTTTCGTTGATTGTTAAATTTAATATGTTTTCAGCGTGAGAACTTGTAAACACATTCCTTTCTTTGTTCTGGAACCGTATAAAGATCAGTAAGAGCCCTATAGGGCTAGTGTTCAACATGTCTTCACGGGGTTACGATGCCCGTAAGATTACACTCCGGTAAACGCGAATTCCGTTCCGCCGTTAGGTCCGGTGAGGTTACGAAATGTTCGTACCTGCCGTAATTAAAGTAGAGATCTTACAAATCTCAGTGAATATACCGCCGCGAGTTCGGAAGTATATTGTGACGTTCGTAGTCACGTAAAGAAGTTCGCGATCAAAGCGAAAGTGTTAAGTTACCGACCCCTGTTGTCGGTTCAAAGTGAAAGTCTTTTAAATAAGTGTCTTATAAAAGTGTTAAATGTAACATGTCTGGAAATCATATATTATAACAAAGTTTGTAATAAAGTTTAAATAAAAGTTAATATGAAAGAAGTCTTTAAATCACCTACAATACAGTCCACTAAGTATTCACGAGCTTTGGGGAATTCGTGAAGTCACATCGAAGAAATTGAATGTCTACCAGAAGTCTCGAAAGCGAGAACTATACCTGGTAGCGCAATCCTCAACATGGTCCTTCGAGCCGGATTTGAACTAGAATCATGGATCTTTGGAAATAAATCGGAAACCAGGATCAGAAACAGTGATCCTCTGAAGCCAAAATGTCAGTGCAAATTGAATTAAACGCACTCGTAGAAATGGTAAACAAAATGTTACCACCAGCGTCAGAACAAATACCTGTCGACTGGAATTTACCAACATTCAGTGGGATAAGCTCAGAATGGTTGGCCTTTAAGGCAGCCTATCTAGAAACAACGGAGTTATATAAATTTTCTCCACGCGAGAATACTTCTCGACTACGGACGTGTCTAAAAGGAGCAGCCAGAGACTCAGTTATGGGCCTTTTGTCTGCTTGCTGTGATCCGTCAATAATACTGAAAACGCTTGAGCGTAGATTTGGAAATCCACACATGATAGTGGCAGACCAAATAGTAAAAATAAGAAGAATGCCTAGAATGATTACTGGCAACGCAGAAGAAGTAACGATATTTTCATGTGCCATTAGCAACTGCGTGGCTACATTACAACAGTTAAAATTGAAAGGACACATCTATAATCCAGATCTGATCTATTCGATATTAGAAAAACTGACCGCAGTGCAGCGGGGGAAGTGGCTGGACTTTGCCACTGATAACAATGCTGATGAACCTGACATGATATTATTATCAAAATTCCTTGAAGATGAAGCCGACAAAGCTTGTCGATTCGGCTTAAATGTAAGCCAAACAAACAGATCGCATCCCGCACCGTTACCAAATTATCGTAGGAATTTTACCCGCCCTATGCCACACATGGTACATACAGCTGACGCATCAGGTATAAAAGCAAATACTCAAGAGGGTCGTAAATTATCGGCCAATACCCGAGAAAAAATGGTACACTCGGCGCGTGCCACAGACCAACAAAAAATGACAGCCGACATAACGGCTATCTGTGTATACTGCAAACTCACAGATCATAACATTATTAAGTGCGACAACTTTCTACAAAAGTCGACTTATGACCGTAATAGATGGGCCCGCAAGGAGCACGTTTGCCTTTGCTGCTTGAAAAAAGGCCACAGCTGTAATCAATGTGAAAAACCGCCCTGCGGGATAAACAGTTGTAAGCTACCGCACAACCGCTTACTTCATATGGAATATGCAGAAAAAATACGGCAACCCAAGTCAACACTTCTCGAAGCAGAGCTTGAAGAATTACAAACTGAAAGCGCTGTTCGAGAAAATGTAAACATAGACATCTCGACACCCGAGGAGCTGCACCCTCACGTAAACGGGTTGTCGAGTGAAATTGCGAAGAGCCAGTCTCCGCCCAAGCCGCGGCTAGATAAGCAAGCGGTCCGAAGCGACCCGGCGCCGTCCAAACCTGTGCGCCGCGACGTCGCCCCAAATGAAATCTCGACCGCCGAGGAGTCGCCGCTGATGCTGCATCCTCTAGAAAATGGCTGGTCGAGAGAAGTTGCGGAATGCATAAAAACTCCGCCCAAGCCGCTGCAAGAAGTGCAGACGGCCCGAAGCGTCCCGGCGCAGCACAAACCAGTGCGCCGCGACGACATAATGAATAAAATCTCGACAGCCGAGGAGTTGCTGCTGATGCCGCATCCTCGAGAAAGTGGCTGGTCGAGTGAAATTGAGGAAAGCTTGAAGATTCCGCCCAGGCCTTTGCATGCCGTGCAAATGGTCCGAAGCGTCCTGACGCCGCACGAACTCGCGGGTCGGGGCGCCGCCACTGACGCCACGCCAGTCGGAGAGCCGCCGCCTGCACCTCTTCCGGCTGCGCTGGCAACCCGAGTCGTCTCGACGCCGCCTCAACTGGCGGGTCGTGACGCTCCCACTGACGACGCCGCGTTATCGGAAGAGCCGCCGCCTGCACCTCTTCCGGCTGCGCTGGCGACCCGAGACGTCCCGACGCCGCCCAAACTAGCGCGTCGTGACGCTCCCACTGATGACGCCGTGCCAGGCGGAGAGCCGCCGAGTGCACCTCTTCGAGCTGCGCTGGCAACCCGAGACGTCCCGATGCCGCCCAAGCTGGCGGGTCGAGACGCTCCCACTGATGACATCTCTTCAGCTAAAATGTCACTACCCACGACACCGCCTAAAACAGCGCGACGCGAAATCACCATCGCAGAAATCCCGATGGCTGAAGAACCGCCCCCCACGTCGATGCAAACGTCGCCCACGCCGCTGCATAAATTACAGCCGGCCCGAAGCGTCTCGCCGCCCAGACCCATGCGTCGAGACGCCCCATCGAACGACATCTCGACAGCTGAGGAGTTGCCGCTGATGCCGCACCCTCGAGAAGGTAGCTGGTCGAAAGATGTCACAGAATGCTTAAATATTACGCCCGCACCACTGTATGCTATACAGCCGATTAAATGCGCCACGACGTCGCCTGAGTCAGCGCGTCGTGTGAATGTTATAAATGAAAACTTGCCCGTGAAGGAGCCATCGCTGATGTCTCACGATCAAGAAACTGACGGGTCGAACTACCCCATGAAAGGTGTAGATGTTTCGCCCGTGAAAATGCAAAGATTGCATTCGCCCGTAAATGTTACGAGGCCGCACGAGACCGCGTACGATAAAAACGCATTCAGTGAAGTCTCGTTTGGGAGAACGTTCGAAGAGTTAACAAAAAATAACTATCGAACAGCTGATGTCGGGTTCAATGCCCCCGACTACGCTCATGTCGTGTCACAGCTGAAAGGGCTCGCGCCCGAGTACAATACAATGCCACAGCCACAAGACAAGCCGCCCCCAGAAGGCGCCTGCTACATTAAAATTGGCTCTGAAAATAAATTGCGGAAAATACGAAGACCCGGTACAGGATAATTGTACCACAACAAAGTGCACTGCACAGAAAAGGGAGATATGTAAATCTCGCCATTGATAAAATATAAACAAACCGCACAGCTGTGAGTTGAATAACCTTTCAAATATAGGCAATAAAACAAGCCGGTGCGAGTCGCAGATGACAAACCAACATCTGTCATCGGTGACCCCCCGCGCACCCCACACCCTCGGGTCGAGTGCCCGACAGCAAGTATAAAAAAAAGAGTCCCGAGCTCCCTGCAACCCGACGCCCGCTAGGCGCACCCGGGCCCCACCGCCCGGCCGCCTGAGCCGCGCTGTCTGCTCGCCACTCGAGGCCAGCCAGTACCTCGTCGCCCGGGCCTTGCCTTGCGTCGCCGGGCCTTGCCCTGCGTTGCCGCTTGCCTTGCCTTAATGAGTCGAAGCCACTTCGAGACTCAGAGACGGGACCACGGGATCTGTAAACAAATGACCAGGCCCCCCGCGCCCGCACACCCGTGCCTCGCGCGACCGAGTTGAATAAAAAAAAAAAAAAAAGGGGGTCAGTCGTTAAATACGACAAAAAACCTATGCGCGTCGATAACACAGCTGATGCAGAATGCCGAGCTTGGGGGCTGCGCCAGCGTTGATCTTTGGGCAACCCCCCGCACCCCGCGCGCAAGGGAGCGCGGCTTAAAATCTGAAATGCGTCAGTACAGTTAGAACCGCCTGCGAGACCACCAGATGTTCTCTAAACTGTCAAAGTGATTGACGTTAGCACACATATTCAATTTGTGTTTCTGCTAAGCATCCCGCTGTTGCAAGCTACCTGCACTCTGCAGTGATGAGTGCACATCACGACCCCGGCGCCCGCTGAACGCGCCCGGGCCCTGCCGCCCTGGTGCTGCCGCCCTGATGCCGCCCTGAACGAGCCGCGCCCTGAATGCGCCGCTCTGAGATCCGCCGCCCAGGCCTTTCTGCCTGGTCGAGCCGCGCCTTGAATGCGCCGCCCTGTGTGCGCCGCCCTGACTGCCCGCCCTGAACGAGCCGCGCCCTGTGTGCGCCGCCCTGAGTGCGCCGCCTTGAAACCCGCAGCCCAGGCCTTACTGCCTGGTCGAGCGGCGCCCTGGATGTGCCGCCCCCGCCCTGGTGCCGCCGCCTTGCAGCCTGAACCCAGCCGCCCTGCCGCCTAGGCCCCGCCTAGGCCCTGCAGACCCAGGCCTTACCGCCTGGGCCTCACCACTCCAGACCCGCTCATGCCCTGCCGCCCTGAGCCCTGCCGCCCTGAGCCGCCGCCGCCCTTGCGCCGCCGCCGCCCTGCTGCCTCGGGCTGTACTGCCCGAACTTGCCGCCCTAACAAAGGGGACGCCACACCCGCCAGAACGAGACAACCGAGAGCGTTCGATTGAACCGAACGCCGCTCCACAACAACGCGCCGTCCGATCGAGCTCAGAACTTCCCAGAAGAAACTGAAGACATCCTGTGAAGTTCGGACAGTTAGATGGTCGTGTTAGAACGTGTGTTACATCGCACATCGTGTTGGTGATTATTATTTTGGTAAAAAAGCTATTTTTTTTACGTGGTGGGGTATGTTACCAACCCGATGAGAGAATATATTATTTTAAGTTTGAATTTAATCTGGATGTTATTTACTATTGTTAAATGTAATGACGCTCGCCATACCGGCGCCACTTTTATGTTTAAACTAGTTTAACGAACCGACCAGGGTCTTATTCCTTTGTAATAATGAATTTTAGTACTAAGTTTTATATTTTTCAAAGATTTGTAGGCATACGGTTTCCTATACAAAGAAAGATTTATTTGACATTTCGTATTACGGTTACCTATTCATATAGAGAAATAATTCCTAAAAACAATCCTTCCCACGGATATTTTATATTTGATTTTAAGCCTTGCACTTGTTGAAATACTAGATGTCTTTGTGTAAGAACCGATCTAGTTAATGTTGAATAGCTAGGAAACCAAAGTTTATATTTTCTGGACACGGTCAATTGATATTTTCGTTGATTGTTAAATTTAATATGTTTTCAGCGTGAGAACTTGTAAACACATTCCTTTCTTTGTTCTGGAACCGTATAAAGATCAGTAAGAGCCCTATAGGGCTAGTGTTCAACATGTCTTCACGGGGTTACGATGCCCGTAAGATTACACTCCGGTAAACGCGAATTCCGTTCCGCCGTTAGGTCCGGTGAGGTTACGAAATGTTCGTACCTGCCGTAATTAAAGTAGAGATCTTACAAATCTCAGTGAATATACCGCCGCGAGTTCGGAAGTATATTGTGACGTTCGTAGTCACGTAAAGAAGTTCGCGATCAAAGCGAAAGTGTTAAGTTACCGACCCCTGTTGTCGGTTCAAAGTGAAAGTCTTTTAAATAAGTGTCTTATAAAAGTGTTAAATGTAACATGTCTGGAAATCATATATTATAACAAAGTTTGTAATAAAGTTTAAATAAAAGTTAATATGAAAGAAGTCTTTAAATCACCTACAATACAGTCCACTAAGTATTCACGAGCTTTGGGGAATTCGTGAAGTCACATCGAAGAAATTGAATGTCTACCAGAAGTCTCGAAAGCGAGAACTATACCTGGTAGCGCAATCCTCAACACATACTATATTTTTATGAAATAGTGGTTTGAGGCTAACAAAGACACGTCCCTTCAAAAGGGGTCTTTCAAAATTTCCGGATACGCACATCTACAATTTGTCGGGCTGGGGGCTTATTGTGTGAAAACTTATCAGTTCGCCATGTAACTGTCGCGCTTTCAGGGGTAATAATTGACCACCCTCTAATTTCCGTGGGGTTTTTTATTGTGCCGGAAGGTCACGCTGACGAGTCTCTCGATACATCCCAATAAAAAAACACTTACACTTTCATACTGAAATCAGTTTTCTTAAGGGTCGGTAGTGTTTTCCTTCACCCTCGCGAGGACAAAACGCTCAAATATAAGGGATGTTGACTGTAGAGGCAGTGCTATGGTTACATAAAAGTAAAGGAAAAGGTTCTAAGCGGTGGAAACGGTTTGTTTTTTTATGATAGAGTGTTTTTTTTTTGTTGTTCTAACGCCGGTTTTATGTTTATTGTTTTTTTTTTTTAGTTTTGTATACGAAAGTTTTTTTTGGTTTTTGTATATTTATTATTTGCGCTATGCTTCCAGTTAAATTAAAAAAATAAATACATAGAAACTCGATAGAATCTTTTTATGGTATTTTCATGGCTTACTTGAGAGCTCACCACATTTTTTAGGAGTATTTATAAACTATGTATGGTTTTTTAATACGTATTGGTTCCATTTCATTCTTTTTTTAATGTGTAAGCTATAATTTTTTGTCACTTTGCAAGGGTCTATAACATTTTATAGACTTTTGTCAGTTACTGATTGTTAGAATTGAATTAAAAAATCGTACTGTTAACGGACAAAGTATCGTATTGTATATGTAAATTTTAATTTGATAAGTAAAATATTTATAAAATAAATATTCTAATTTTACAAGATAATTTTTAAAAAACATTGAAAATATAACTAGATTTTTTTAGTATATGTGTCTGCTCTGCAATTTTACATTGTTAAAAAAATCGGTATCCAAATAACACCTTTTCTTAAAACTTAGAAATGATGGAAATTTCAAATAAATTGCTGTCTTTATTAATCTTTCTACCAAGTGTGACAAGAATTCTTTATACTACCGTCAAATTATTTCTGTCAAAAACAGTGCACTAATTTAAATATATTTTTCCAAGTACTTTAAATGTTAATAATTTAGCAAGAAATATTTCCCATAAATGAAGAGGTAATGCCAATAATACAAATATTGTTTTTAATATAAGCGTTTAAATTAAAAATAATAGTGAATATAATTATAAAATATAACAAAATATTGTTTACATTTTCATGTAAAATAAATAGTAAGTAGTAAATAAAAGCATACAAATTCTGTTAATTGGGTCAAATTGGGGCAAAAATGCAACGAATTATTATTTTTAATAACAACTTTTAAATGTACATCTATAGCTAAAAATTACAAACAGGTAAGAATTCAAAAAATATCAGTTAGGGTCCAGGCAAAGTTAATGAAGATTTTAATGCACCAACAATATTTAATTTAAATTTTCATGTCTATATTGGCTGATTTTTAAAATCATCAATATGTTCATCTGTAAGTCAAGATCTGTACATACTTTGATTTTATACACATTGATAAAAGCAATGATTCGCAGAACCGAAAAACGATTCAATTTTGTATGCTGCTCTATTCAAGAATGGAAATTTGTTTATGTCAACTATATACCAGAAGTTCTCATCTAATACATTGGATTTAAGAAATTATTATTTTGAAAATTATAACGATATAATTATTTTCGTTTATTTTTCGCTGTTTAATTATCGTCCTATCGCAAAAATATCAGAGATAGTTTCACATAGCATTCTCCTCACTTGTACTACCGCAAAAATATCAGATAGACTTTCAAATAGCTTTCTCCTCACTTTTATCAACGAAAAAATATCAGGGACACTTTCACATAGCTTTCTCCTCACTTTTTCTACTGCAAAATTATCAGATATACTTTCAAATAGCTTTCTCCTTACTTTTACCAACGCAAAAATATCAGAGGCACTTTCACATACCTTTCTCCTCAATTGTACTACCGCAAAAATATCAGGGACACTTTCACATACGTTTCTCCTCACTTTTTCTACCGCAAAAATATCAGATTGGTTTTCACATAGCTCTCACCTCACTTTTATCAACACAAAAATATCCGAGACACTTTCACATAGCTTTCTCCTCACTTTTATCAACGCAAAAATATCAGAGACACTTTCACATAGCTTTCTCTTCTCTTTTATCAACGAAAAAATATCAGGGACACTTTCACATTACTTTCTTCTCACTTTTTCTACCGCAAAAATATCAGATAGACTTTTAAATAGCTTTCTCCTCACTTTAACCAATGCAAAATTATCAGGGACACTTTCACATAGCTTCTAATCGAAATGCAAGCATTTTTCTCGCCGATTTATTTGTGAATCGAATACCTGAAAACGTATTGAATGCACAGTAAACCATTAAATAAATTGTGATATAATGTAACTGATCGACAAGTCCTCGGTTCGAGTCTTGTCCTGAAAGGTGAATCCCAAATTGGGCTTGGGGTCACGCCTGTTTCAATTTGGTCGAAGACAAATAATACAAATTGATTTTTCATAAAATAAACCATCATAATGTAAGAAGTTTAAATATATTCATATATTAATAGATTATAAAGTAACTGTATAATATAGAATTTAAAAAAAAAAACATAAAGCAAACGTAAAGGCATAATTTATTTAAAAATATACATCGTTTGCCTGGCAGCGGTTTTGCTGTTGTGCTCTCGTGATTCTTTTTTATGTTTTCCCTCCTTAAAATAGCCTTGGAAAGATTTCCAAATTACAGCATGAAGCTCGCCGATGGTATCTGGCGCCCATAAAGCAAAAAGAACATCCCAGAACATAGGAAGCCGTAGGGATATTCTTTATTTTAAGTATTCTGTACTAGCCCGTCTCGGGGAGCAACTTCCAAGTAGTGGTATTTTAGGTGTGTAACACCTAAAATAGTGATAACCACCAATACTCGTATTGAATATAAACACATTTTTAATATTTAAATATTAAAATGGTACTTCGACTGAATTTGAAATAAATAAAATTTCAACATTCAATATTTGTTAAATTTCACTTTTTTTGCTCATTGGAATATGCCCTGTTTGTTTTGTTAAATACCCTTATTGCAATTTTTTTTATTTATTAATGTATTATTGATGATTATTTTAAAGCTTTACAGTACTTAGAATATTATACAGTTTTTTTCCTGAAAATAATATAATATCCTGAAAACGTATTCTTCTTAATCATAAATACGATCCTGACAGGTACTGTCCGCAACACATGCTTTTGAGGGCTTCGATTGCTAGCAAGCCACTTAATGATGAATAATATATTTTTAAAAATATATATTGCACGTCTTCTCGATACAGTTTCTATGGCTCCGGTTGACGCGCGCAACTTAAACAGTACTCCGACTGTTTCTGTGCCCGTCAATTTATCACCCTCTAGCGGCGTCCCTCTCTGGCGCGCGCGCAGGCCCGGGAGGGAGCGAGAAGGAAGCGCGCCCGTCCCTGTCTTTTTTGAAAGCGCGTACTTAATTAAACAAGAGGTTTCGCGTTTGGAGGCCTTTATAAAATAAATTTTATTTAGAATTCCGGTTGTCGGCGTTCATGAAGAGATATTACCCGGCCGGCTTTTTTCTGCGCTCTCCGTTACTTCATTCTTCATCTGGTAAGATTAACATACTCGGATTAAAGGGCGTCACCCCGCGGGGGCTAATAATACCCTCAGTAGTTTCAAATTAAAACAGTTTTTTTAAGATGAAAATTTATTGCTGCCCCAAAGGCGACCATTGATCATTTGATGGTTGTAACTGAAAAAAAAAAAATTTTTATGAAACATTTTGAAAATGTAGCAAAACTGTTGAAATGTAGTTGAAGAATGTCAAATAACTCTAGAATTTTGAAAACAATAGATTTAAACAACACAATACTTTTTTGAAAAACAATCGGAAATAGTCTTATAAAGGTTTTTCAACATACAGCATTTTCTCGTCTAGGAAAAAAAATTATCGTTTTATACATGGATCGAATATTCAAAAATAAATTGAAAACATAATATGAAAAAACAGAAATTTCATCATAATGTGTAGAGTTACTTCTTTTAAGAAAAATCACTAAGAAATCTTTTTTCTTTTACTATTTGTTCATTTAATGAAGTCATTAAAACAAATACTAGATAAAACATGTCAAATGTTATCACATTACTCTTAATAGTTGTGCTTTCAAATGAAAACTAAATTCGAAATCGCGGTGGTTTGAGAAAAAGGCTTCTAGTTGCACCCTTATCTGCCAGCCCGACAGGCAGTTAGAACAATACTAATAGATGTCATTTATTGACACCAAGGGAAGGGGGGTGCTGAGCCGTGGGGAGGCTGTCTCATTTTTCAACCCTCCAAAGACCCCTAAGCCGACTTATGGGATATTAAAAGTTTCTATACGCAACCCCGATTCATTAGTTTTTTTCAACAGCTTTTTCATAGTGTTTTGAAAGTAATAGCACCATAAAAATACAAATGACTAGATTAAATCCCCGTACTACAAAAAACAAGGGTAAGTTATAATTGTTTGACATAACACAAGCATTTTATATAAATGAATTAAATTTTTATTATTTTATAAATTTTAGTGTCAAATTACAAAACATTTTCAATTTTGAGAATTTTTTCACAAGTTTAATTTTATATCATAATTATAATTTTTTTTTCAATGTTAACAAAAACCACTAACTGAAAATAAATCTAAATTTGATATTTTTTAATTTATTTTACGACTTAATTTTATTTCATATAAATTTGCTAGTATAATGTAAATAATAAAGTTAAAAAAAAAACATATTTTATGATATAGTATTTCAAATATTATTTCAGGTTTGTCTAAAAGCTCATAATACATACTAATAATTTGATACTAAAAAAGCTGTTTTGGGCAGCGATACAAATCTCCAAACAAAATAGGTTGAACTTTGACATAAAATCGTCTCGCGGGTCCAGGGTAGGCGCGGCTCCGGGGAAGGCATCGCAGATCTTTGCATTCATCAGGCGCACTGAAAAACACCCGCTGAAACAATACGCAAACAAAAAGCAATAAAGAATCAATCCATTCTTAAAGTTGCCTGCGAAAAAACCGCGGTTAGCTGGCGAGTCACGTGCCCGATGAATGACCACCGCCCCCGGCGCGGTCCCAGGCCGGTGCTTTGTTTTTCATCCCCCCACCCCCACCAGCCCCCGTGCGAATCACTTCAGGCGGATCAGGCGTAGGGGAGGTAAATCACGAGGCTTTATTGCGGCCTAATCCAGCTGACGTTTTTCCGTGGCGATTATAGCACAGCTGATTTATCCACCCTCTCCCTGTACGACTCACCCCATTGCTAACGAGCCGATTGATTGGGTCGCCGGCGGCGCTCACGTGCTTATGACCATATGCCCTAGTAAAGATGCTCATTTTGCGTTAAGTGATATTTTTACAATATAACTATCTATAATAAAATTATTTGCATTACTAGTTTTGACCCAATACACCGGGTCATCATCAGATGCATAACTAAACAGTTGAGTTTAGTTATGCAAATGCAAATAATTTTAATGAACTCAAAGTGAAGACAAAATACAAAGGTACTTTTATCATTATAATAATGGATCTTCACGAATCAAATGCCTTGTTCCTCAACAAAACCACTACATTTACGTTAAATACTAAGTAGGATAAATATTTTAAGCAAATGCATCCACACTTTAAGCGGGTAACCAAATTGACTAAACTGCGTAAAATTGCACGTGTGAAATTTAATCTATACACTCTTTGATTTGCATGTAGTCAAATAAGCCACTTCATACACACTTTACGGATTACTTGGCATCACAACAACACCACTTTGCTCTAAAAATTGTTCAATAATTGGAGGATTATCATTCTCTGACCACTCCACTTCTTCATTATCACTTTGTTCAGAATCACTGGACAGTATTGGTAGAAGTAACTTTGACGAGTCTAAACAAACATTACGAGCTGTAAACATAATGAGTAAAATAACCTTCTGCCGCTTTAAGAGTAAACACATTCAAAAAGGTATTCATACGCGCCCCGCTTTTAGACAGCAGTCCGCGAAACGGGTACTAGTACCCGCCCCGCCTTTAGTGTGTTAAGTACTTATCATAGGTTAACAAATTCAATTTTTGTTACTTGGAAGTTTTATTTTGAATGATAATGATTAAACCCACATCCCCAAGCTTACATGGCCAGTGCATTCCCAATTATACTAACGAATCAAAACGAATTGCGAAACGAAGTGAAACAACGTACTTATTATGCCAATTAAATATTGTGTGACTTGCAAATCCCACACAAATCACGAAGATATTTTTCTGAGAGTTTCTTTAATCATTTTCCAATATTTTAAAAAATGCATTTAATCATTATCAATCAATAAAACCTGTATAGGCAAAATCGTACTTTCTGTAAGACGGTCTTCACAAAAATCAATAATATATTTATTTTTAAACTTCATAAATAACTTTCATTAATAAAAACAACACCTTTGTTCCACAAAACTAATATAAATACACGATTCTCTTTAAACGCGAATGTAAGTTTTCCCTGCTTAACAACGCGTATGATTGAAATCTTTCAAACAATTTATTCAAACAGTTTTGTTGGAAACGGCGTACTTTGTATCAACGCACAGAAATATAAACTTCACGAATGAGCGAACTGCAAGCGAAGGAACTTCGTCTAACTTCCACAAAAGACATTGCATTTGAAGGACGGTTGCTCCGAGTTAATGCTTAAAATTGCAACCGCAAGTTTGAAATAAAACGAGTTGTTATAATCACTGTCGCGACAGCTTAGCTTTGCGCGAGCATCGCTAAGTGAAAATCTGTTCAGATATTTTATTTTGATTGAAAGTACCTGGCGATCTTCCATTTTATTCTATTCACTGTACGGATTTAATTTAATAATATATTTATATTTGAAATGCGAGACGTCAAAATCTAATTTTGCTTGCTGTTAAAAAGTATGCCAATCACTGAACTACAAATTGGTATTTTGTGTGACACTACGTATTTTTTTAAACGTACTTAATATTTCCAGGGGTTATCAGGTATAACAATACATCTTCTATCTGTGATAATACATCTCCTCTGTGTAATAATATGTTAATGGGAACTCACCTTGTCATGGGCGTAGATGAGATCTGTCACATCGCGAGAGAAGGTATTAGCACCGAGCAAACTGCATTTATCGACAGAAACAAGGCGGACGTCAAATGAACCGGATCCCCCTGATGGATGGGAATATTATGTAAAGCAACTGCCGGGGACTTCAGCCTCTCTCCGCGTACAATAGATCAAGAGGGTTTTGCCGGTTGTACAAAAACAATCCTTTGCCGGGCTTTGCGCAAAAAACTGAAGCTCTTTCTCCTAGGGCGATGTACAAAAGAGAACGCCTTGAGGTTTATTGAGTACTCGCGAGCTCGGCTTTCGTAATTTATGCAGTTCAATTATTTGAACCCAACTTTATGGATATTATCATTGTAAATAGATAATTTATGCTGAAGCAATTTTTATGTGAAATATAATACAGGATTTTTTCGGTTTTTATTTACGCTTCACGCGAGACAACAGCGTCTTCTTCATCGTCAATAGACAGAGAGTTTCACCAGAAAACAATGTTGATCATATAAATTAAATTAATATATAATATAAATAATATTTTTATTAAAATGAAAGGTGAATATAATTTAAAGTGACAATATAAACTCTTATTAATTGTACTTGAATCTAGTACAAATTTATGATTTTTGGTGCTCTTTCTTTCGACAATTGTTATCGCTTGATTTATCTGAATAAAAATATTCTTGACTGAAGCCGTTCTTGTTTGTAGTTTTGATAAATATGAAAATGTTTGCTTGATAATTATAAAAAAATATTTTATAATTGCCTTAAACCATTTTTAGAAGATTTGCTATATAAAATGACAAAAATGTTTATTTTATTTCAATAATTTATAAAAAAGTTATTTATAAAATTATTTTATGTTAGATAAAATCAACAACAAATACCAGTACTTACTTCATTAAGAAATCTCTAAAATCAATCAATATTAAAATATCCCTCTGAATGTGTTTTATCTTGGAATAAACATACATATTTAAAAATATATATTTAAATCCAAAATAGACATGACAAGAACAAAGAGTACTTTTTTCAGTCGTTGTCGCCTGAAAATAAAGCTCCGCCGCGAGGCTCCAGCGGCGTTTCCTTTCGGCTCTCGTTTTATCCATAGGATTCATAAAGATAAGTTATTACGTCATAAATAAGACCGTCTTATCGCAGTGTTCGGTAGTGCATTCTAATGTTTGTTCCATTCACCCTTATTTATTTCCACAATGACGACTTTTAGAAATATCTCGCAAATTATTGCGGGGGTGAAATTTTAGACCGTATTTATTATTCTAGGCGTAAAAAATTTGAAATTTCTAAGTAAACTGTTATACAAAAAAATGCGATTTTATGCATTTAATATATATATATATATATATCCCACAAGTTGATGATTTAATCATATGAAAACTTTCTTATGGCGCATGATTGTGGATTTACAGCAAGGTGTTTACGTGTTCAGGTTTTAAATAATCCGTACGTCACTACTATAAATTATTACCTAGAATTGAATTGTATTATTAGTTTAGAGGGTTATTATTTTAATATTAAATTAATACTTAAATTACGCTCATATTTTAAACCTGCATCCATATTTAAGTAGTCTCGGGGTGCTGTTATTGTTATCAGTATTTTTTGGCTTTAGAATCGAGTTTTATAAGTGCAACGTCCCCGAAGCATTTCAAAGCTTTGTTTTCATTTCCAAGTCCCTTTTATATCGCCTAAATCGCAATTCCAACTACACAGCTGACTTTTTGGATCTCCTGGCGGTGCACAGTGGGCACAGTGCTGGCTGGAGAGCGGAGAGAGACAAACAGGTCGGATTACTTCGTCTCTAGCCTGAGCCGCTCCTCTGCCGGAGACAAATAAGACATCTTACCCTCTGCGCTAACGCAATATACCACTCCGAAATACAAATGAATCGGGGGATGAGTCCTGCCAGGGTGAATTGAGACGACTTGTGGCAGTTACTCTTTCAGAATCTGAGTTTAGACACAGATTTTTATACTATTGTGTGTTTTATTTAAATTTGTATATAACCCCATATATTCAATTACTTTATGGTGTTAAGAAATTATTTAAAAACATATTTTGTTAAAATCTAAAATTGCTGTCAATAATGATTATAAATAATAATTTCCTATGCAATGAACATGAAAATAATAAGATGCGATTTTATATTTAAAGAATTTAATTGAAGCGATTGCAAGTTCTTATCCCATTTGAGACTTCATTTGTATGTTAATCGTAATAAATTTCTTTACTATTTTATAAAATTATTGCTTTTAGGACCTTCACTCAATAGAGGACAGACGTCGGGCCCAGCGAGCAGATGACACTCGATCTTGATTAATTTTCACAAACCGCCAGCGGATCAATCGCAGTGTACCCCTGTCGTATTAATAGTTGTAATATTATAATTCCAGACGAGCGGCATTTACCAATATAAGTGCTCTTGAATATTCAGATGTATCGCAGAGCTGTATGATTGATGAGTAGAACCTCATTATTAATGAAACAGGACCTTAAGGACCTATTCATTAAACACACAAAGCTAGGAAAATATCTCCTTTCATATTTGATGAATATTATGCTTTGTTCAAAAAAAGTCATTAAAATTTTGATGATAAAATTATACGATGTGTGGATTAATAAAATTAATATTTAATTTATATATTTATATGGACATATGCAAGTAGTTATTTTATTATAATTTTTTTATTGGTTAATTAATCATTGGGAGGGTGAGTTCTTCAACTTAACGAACATGTGTGCTGAAGTCCCATGCAGAGCTGGAGTCGAGAGACGTGACGGTCTGTTTATTCAAACGCGGGTTGGAGAGCGCTTTAAAATTAGTTCCTGTCGGGGGCACTTCATTGTTCGGTTGATAGCGACAGCAGTCACTGTCGGGGAAACACACCCGGAGAGCCCTTCCAGATAACGAATGGCGAAAAGTCCGGAAACAAACGCGAGAATTGATAAAAATCCGGACACAATACGAAACACAAAGCGCGCATTTGATACATGAAACCATCCATACAACGTGTGATGTTTACCTTGCGGATGATATCGTGTTAAAAATACATTTATACGCTGTTGTGTTTTAATTTATATATCTGCGACATACGGCAGTTGACACCGATTGCTGTAAGCATTGTACAATGCGAATATTTTTGGGCAAAGAGTTGCAGGAGTTTCAAGGTTTCATCTCAAGAACGTGGTTCCATCAAATGAAGATGTTAACGTATTATTCCCCAATAAGGTCATTTCACGTAGAGGTAACATCAACTGGCCTCCCAGAAGCCCCGATCTTAGCACTCTTGACTATTTTGTATGGGGATACCTGAAAAGTAGGGTTTATGAGAATAATCCGACGAACAAAACATCAGGGCAGCAATATCGAGGGCTTTGTATCAGCGTGTTATCAGCAATCTTCGTTCTACATTAGAAGAGTGCCAGCAGCATTACGGTCACCATTTGGATAGCATCATCTTTTTGAAATAATTTTCCATTTTGTATTCATATTATCAACAATAAAAAAAAATACTTGATTACTAGTAGTTTTTGTTTTACTGAACTAACGAATACCCGATACTCTTTTTGGACACCCTGTACTACGAGCTTAACACGTTTATAAATTTAGGCTAGATAACGATTATTTTTCTTATATTTCTTTTTTGATGTAAAGACCATTTAAAGTATATAATTTTGGAACCCTTGTACTGATCCAATAGTTAAAACAGATAATTTCTTTAATGGTCCGTGCAAGCCTCATTCTCTATTTCATATTTGATCGTTAATCATATATATGCGATGACGATTGCAAGCCAATAGCATGGCGTCAGGGGCAGGCAGATATAAGAAGAATTCAATAATCGCTTCTTCCTGTCTTGTCAGTAAAGTACACCCTTGAATGTAATATGTGTTCCGACCGCAAAAAGTCATATTGACGAGTTCACAATATGGCGAGGGTAGCGACAGACTGAAGCCTTTTACTAACATAATAACGTGCATATTTATTAAATTGCTTAAATATTATTTTTAAGTTTATAATTTTATTTACACATAGAGCTCATAAAAACTTCACACGCCTAAATGAATATAAAAAAAAAAAAAATATTATTTTAACCATTGCATTCAAAACTACATAAACTCCATTATTTTGACCTGTAGATAATTAAAGATGTTACATAACTGAAATAAAAAAAAACCGCATGAATTAAAACACCCGTAAATTAAAGTTCTAATTGTTGATTCACGAAATGGTTTTTATATAATGATAAAGTTATTATTAAAAATAAAGAAAAAATGTTTGTGTACTGTATACGAATCCTCTTTCAGCGATGTTTTTGTAAATAAAGAGTAACGGCAGAATGCAGTCCCGTAATTTTCATGAAAATGTATTTCTGGACTAATATGACTTTAGTAGTAAATGTGCGAACAACAAGGGATGAAGTATATTCTGTAGTAGTTTGGTAAAATCTTTTTACGTGAAAAAGCAAAATGTATTTTGAAAACATTTTTTTTTAATATAAATCGAAAATTCTAGACTACTTATAAAAAAGAAAAATCCAAATTTTTTATTTATTTGTTTTTTTTTCGTATATAAAAAAAACCATAAATGAAAACTTATAAGATATAAAATATTATAAGGTATAAAATGATTAAAATTTTTATGATATTTCTGGTTATTGTTATTTATTTTCCTGTATATTTAATGAACTGAAGACATTCACACTTTTCCGGACGAAAATAATTCATCACGTTATGGAAATATGTTATAAAATTTGTTTTCTTCATGTTCGGTTTTTATTAAATTTAGTTTTTATTTATTTTTTTTATGTCTGCATGATTCAAAATAAATTCACGTTAAGATTGAAATGGCAATAAAACAATATTTTTACATTTAAAAACCCTTATATAGGGGTAGAGTTTTGAGATATCATCAGTCTCTTAGATTTTTTGAACGCGGGGAGGTTTTTGCGCGGCACTCAGTCTGCCAGGCCAAATATACTTAATGACATACATAAATCTCCATTCGGATTCAATTTAAAGCCTAATGTAACGAACCACTTACGAAGTAAGGCTCTAAAAATGTATTAGGGGCGAATTAAGTGCAGAATACATTTTTTCAAAGTGCACAGTAGAGCCGTACAAAAAGAATATTTAAACCTCGGTTTATATACAGAGTGAACTTGACCTCAGTGTAGACATTCACACAAACAAAGTTTATTTTAATTGCTTGACAAACATATTCAAAATCATTTTGGATCATTAAAAAATAGAGATAGAATATATTGCACGATATAATAAATTATGGTAGACTTGTTTATTAGAAAAACTTCAAATTTATAACAATTATTCTCAATCAAATGGGTAGAAAACTCTCAGAGCCATTATGAAAAAATGTGTAAAATTTTAAATAAATTGATGTACCTTTAAACTTATCACCTAGATTACAATATTAATATTGTGAGGTTTTTCAGTGTATGTATTTTTCAATGTTGCTAAACTATATACAAAGTATTCTGGTAAAAGTATTCGCGTACTTAATGGAATATTTAGTAATCTAAGATGAAATAATATATATCCAAAAATATTAATCAAATCTGAGTAAATACGCCATAATTTTTATGTAAAATGTAAATCAGTTTTAAATATTTTTAATACCTGCTTGAAAAAATATTTTAGTTTATTAAATTAGGTATATCTTAAAAAAAATAGCTGTGCTTACGGATGAAAAATGTTTTTAAGTTAAGTATGTAAAAGTTAAAATTATTTAGGTAACGTTTTTAAAAATACCAAATGTTCTTTCTAAAACATAAAAGTATAAAGAAAACACATTAATAATCATAAGATTACCGCTACATCAGTTATTTTAGAACAGCATAAACGATAAGAGAAACAAAAACAACCGAAGGTAAAAACAGTAAATTATTTGTGATATCGTATATACAATTATATTTGTGATATCGAATAATTAATTTAGTGTAGCGAAAAGTAATATGCTGAATAAGTAACAAGTTACAAATTGTTTGTTATTTTTATTCGACTAATGTTCGTAAAATATAGATATACACGCAACGTGACAGAAAAGTCGGATCTATATTATCATACATTGAAATGGTATTTTTATTGTGGTTTTATTTATTTATTTATATATCTGTTATACCGCATGAACTGCTATGTATATTTTTTATCTAAATGCTTCAAAGTAAAACAGGATAAACGTGATTAAAAATTAGTGAATTTGCTCTATTCTTGTTGTGTCTACTCTTTGCAGAGGTCAATCTCAAAACTGAATAAACAAAAAATATAATAAAAAAAACTAACTGTAAATAAGTAAAGATGATATTTAGTTTCATTTATCGTTCGTTGCTCACAATACTTTATATTTTTTGCAAGAAATTTAACTTTTGAAGATATTCTTTTATTTAGTGTGTTCGTAGATTTTGGCAGCCGTTTTATTTTGGGTATTGAGCTCTTTGGAAGTCCATGTGGTGGGACCATCCTCAGAAAATTAGGTTTGTGTACCATTTCCTGTAAGTGACCTGTATTTTATGAATCAGGATAGTCGGAAGAAAGGAAATTTCAAGCGGCTCGACACCCAAGAAACTACAAAATATTTTGTTAATATTGCTATTGTAAATTTGTAACAATAATAAATCTGAACACGAATGAGATATTTTTTTGATGTTTTCTGCAAGTTAAATATTATCAGTAGAAAAGCTTTCATTTTACTTTCAATTGAATAAAAATCCTCTGTTCCTGGAGCCAGGGGGGTTTAATTAAAGAGTTATGAACTTTGCATATTAAGAAGAACCGAACGTCTTTTTCTCAATAAGTGAAACTCTGCGAGCAAAAAGACAGTGTCAGTGCGACTATTAGTCCTCAGAATGCGAGGCTTCTTCTGGAATCCCTCGCATTCTGCTGGCTGACGAAGGGAAGTGGGAAAACCAATATAAACGTCAGCGCAAACGGGGGTGGGGGCGCGTTTTGAGCTCCCTTTCAGGAGGTGTCCATTTTTCAGAACCGAATGAACTTTTAATCGAATCCGAATAGTTTTGCGTGGACTTAAAAGTTCATCTGAACGCTTTTGACGGCGACAAAAACTTTTTAAGTGATTTTTAATTTATACTGTACAGTTACCTCACACTCACAGTAAAAATATCTAATTTGCATTACTAAGCCAATTTAAGTATCACGTATAAGAGACACGACATTGAGTAAGCTTCATGAAAAAAAATCATTTTGTCTAAATGAAATACATATCAATATTACGAAGATAATTTATCTTTTCGCTACAATAGGCAAATGGCTGGAGGCACTGTAAATTGAAAGCGTTTTGAAAGTAATGGGCCTCATCTATATTAATAACTTAAAAAACAATTCCATTTTCTGGATCGGCAGACATTTTCAAATGTGAACAGTAAATAAATCCCAGCGCTTGACATATTTATTTTTCGTTTTAGATTTTCGCAATCGTGTCTTATCAGATTTTCTGTGACAATCATTGAACATGTCTCTTGTCTGGATTGAAACGGAGTCAGCTTTACGTTTTACAATTATTTACTGAATCGAATGAATATTCATTCTTTAGCTACTTAAATTGCAATCTATTTTTTTTTATAGATAAGTATTGTAATCCAGTTGCATTTTTTTACCTACTCGTGCCTATTGGTACAATATTCACTGCACTGATTGGCAATTATCTATTCAAATTTAATATTTCATTTAATTTTAATGTGAACTTTTATTTGTTTTTGTATTACAGGTTACTTTTTTGCTTGCTCTAGAATAGCGTTTTTATGTATATGCACTTATATTGATAATATTGGAGTGTACGATCATTTTAATCATTATATCAAATAGAAATCTTTCACCAATACTCTAACATTGAATTTGTATCATTACTTGCATTGAGGTCCAATATTTTGATGCTTTCTACATCAACAATATAATCCGAAGATAAACGCAACGATTTATGGTGTAAATGTCTTCTACAGGCAAAAATGTAATGACAAACAGTACAAACACGATTTTACTAGAGAAATCTCTAAAACATTTCTAAAAATCCCGCAGAAAATTTCGCTTAACATTTCAGATGCGCTTTTCACAGGTCTCCGTGGCTCCACATAACAGTTTGAAATGGTTGAGATTTTTTTACAGTCTGATTTACCTTTATATCTTGGCTTTAGTTTGGCTTGAACCGTAGCCAAAGAGGCAAATATTTTGCAAGTCTTCCAACTATGCAAGAGTGCTCAGAATTGCTCTGCAATATTTCTAGTGTTATCAAATAAACTATAAAGGGGATATGTGCTCTATGAGTACGAAGAAAGAGTATGTGAGAAAATTGTTAAAGGGTATATTTTAAATAACGACAATATATTTTTTTACAGACCATAATATAAATGGCTGACTTTCACTATTCTAGACTTGCAGTGAATTGCCGTCATAAAACGTAAGTGCGTTTTTGGTCGCTTCTTTGTAGCCATTTTAATATAATCCACAACAGATACAAAAAAGTTAGTCTTACTAATAAAATAGTTGAAAACTATCCTCTTGGATTACAGAGTAATCAAATTTAGCACAATGCTATTATGTGCCATTTCTGGCAGCTTTTAACTGTTAGTTTAGTTAAACTATTCATGGATATTTGCTTTTAATAATGTGGTTAGCCATATTTTTTCACATATTGAAAATGATTCAAAGAAACTTAGAAAAATATCAACGTGACTTGTGTAGGATTTGAACCTACATCTCCAAGCTTACATGGCCAGTGTACTTACCTTTTTACTAACGAGTCACCTCTGTTGATCGAGAATTTTTAACAATCATAACACACGAACCAATAAAACGCACTTGGTTGTCGTTCAATCAACAAAATAGACAAACTTTTAATAATGGATAAAAATTAGAAGTAAACTTTATCACTGACAAAAAAATCCTCAAAATTTCTACACGTAGAGATGATATTTTGGAAGCCTATCTGAAACTTTTTGTATGTACTCTTTAAATCTTTACTTGTTTGTGTATTTTATGGGTGATTGTCGATCACGATGAAAAAATGTTTAATGCCGTAGATATTATTAATAATAGACCAAGTGTACAATTTAAGTACAACAGCCACCACGTTATACATACACATTTTTTAAATTATCATGGAGTATAAAAAAAACAAACCGGTTCCTTATTCATAAGAATATACTTGCAGCTGGGCGTGTACAAGAAATCAGCTTGAAATTTTTAGCACTAAACGGCGCACTTCCTCTACCCGGCGTCTATTTAGTTATAATTTTATCAAAAAACTTTAGCGCTCAAGGCTTTGAGCAACAGTTGGGGCGGGGGTTGGAGGTTTCATCCCTGGCTGATGACGCCGGGGGTGGGGGTGAAAGCCACGGCCGAGCGATTAATGTACACCGCCGGGTGACGAATGCCAGCATTAAACTAAATTTGCATATTTTGGCGAATATTTTTTAATAAGCAGATTAAAAGCGCGAAATCTGCCCTGTTAATGCAATGATCACGTTATGAAAAAATAACTTTACTTCTTTCGAAACGACTTTTCCCGTGTTTTAATGTGCTTTTTTTTTAAATGTAATGATATCATCATGTAAATGTATTTAAATATATATTATATATCAGTACAAAGTACAAATCGTTTGAATCGTTGAACCCCATTAGAATCTGTTGTTATTCGGCCATTATAATTTTTATTTTAAATTTATTAAAAGATAATATCCGAAGCTTTTTCTTAAGGATGCTTTATTGTGTATTTATGGGTCCGTGATAAAATCACCCCTCTTTTAGAAGTTCTTTAATCACCTAAGCTGGCGATAGTAGGCCATGCTACATTCTGAAATTTAATATTATTTTCTGTTTGATTTTATATATATTTTTTTAATTTTTCATTAAAAAAATATCAAAGTAATTAGCGTTATTGATATTCATTCATATTAACACAGGGTTATCGAAAAAATATTAACGAGAAAGATTTTTTCTCTTTAACCCAAAAACATTTACATTAGAATGGCTCAAGGTCACGAGCCATTTTTTTATGCGATTCCTTTCATTACGGTTATAATTAATTATTAAATAATTTATATTTAGTTTTAAGAATATTTGGATGGTTTTTGTGTTTAAATATTTGACTGAATATACACATTCGTTTTAAACAAAAAAAAATGCTACATTTATTATATAAAATATTTTGAATAAAATATCAGCTCTGTAATAATTTTAATAATAAATATAAAATTAAAGTTTCTTCTTTATATAAGTTATTATAAATTTATTCAATATTATAAAAATAAATAAAAATCATTAAGTTTTTAAAAAAATATTTATTAGTTGAATATTTTATATGTATAAGAAAGTTTAATAAATAATGATATATAATATTTCATTAAAAATATACCCAAAAATAAATTACAAAAAGTTATTGAAATATTCTTCTTCTTCTTTTTCTGGTTTTTTTGGCGGAACAGGAGAAGTATGTTTTTTTTTCTACATGTTTATTTATAATTATCAATAAATTTACTTTAAATAAAAAAGTGTTTAAATTTATAAAAATATGCATGAATAAGCGTTCCTTGATAAAAATCATTATTACATGATGTATTACATTTGCCATCACTTAAACTAAAATGACAAGTATTTTGTTGAAAAGTCTACTTTGCAATATCTATCAGGTGGATAAAATAAAACAGAAAAAAATATAAGAAATTGATGGTGTCAACTGAGGCCCTACCCGGGGCTGTGCGCCTCGGCCTCCCGAGCCATCCCCTTCTTCCTCCATCCCTCTCCCTCTGCCCCGCTATCTGCGTCCCATTCTTCTCGGCCGGAACGGCGTTTTTTCGCTCACCTTATCCGAGAGATCTCCGTCGGACGCTTTTGAGCAAAAAGTTAAGAGTATTACACAAATTTATTGCTTGTTCTCTTCGCTATTTACGATTCGCGCTAAATTAATGTACGAAGTTATGCTTTTTGGATGATATTAAAAATGTAAAGTTGGGACGGCCGGCGCAATTTTCTGGAACAAAATGCCGAACGCCGTGTAATAAAAACGCTATGAAAAGTTATGTTGTCTATTATCATATCGCAACTATCTTACTTTTCCACTATTCCACTAGAATCACTACATTAGAAGCTATTTACTGCAATCCAACACCAAAACTACCCGGCTTTATAGTTCCACTTATATACGAGTATAGCAACTAAGGTTTGAAGGATTGTAGCGTCTTACACTGTTTTCTTTTATAGAGTGATAAATGGTTTTCAGTTGTTAAGCTTTCAATAGAGATAACGTATAAAACCATGCACTACAAAACTTATTGATATGTTTTATGTAATGTGTACTAGACATTTTATGAATCTGAGACTTAGTAGATAATAAACAGATATACCAACTCTGGGGTTAAATTTTTTATACTTAACCCCACTGAATCTCAGTAATTTACCTCGTTTATATTAATTCATTTCTAAATTGATGAATACTTAAAAAAAATCGTATAGTAAACGTGCTTTGGTCTTCCCGGATTAAAAGTCGATATGACTTTGTATAGACCATGATATTTAATACTGGATCAAAATTAAATATCTCAAAATAACTTCCAAAATGTAAGAGTTGCAAAAATCTAAGCCTATGTGGTGGTAATATACCTGTTGCCACAGTCAAAAGAGTAAATTATGGTTTTTATTAAAATGAGACTCTATTTAATATTAAAATAAGATGACAATTAGAAAAAACCTATTGATAGAGCAATAATAAAATGAATTATATCACTAATAGTTTGAAATGACCACAAAATTATTTTTTCAGGTCTTTACATAAAGTTCCTCCTTACCTAGAGTTATTAAAAACTCAGCTGCCAAGGAAGTATTAAAAATTGTAATTTGACAACCATAGTTCATGAATGGTATATTAAATTATTTTAGGCAACCAAAATATACTTTTATTTTAAATAATACGATTTTTTCTTCTTCACGTGATGAATTATATATCCTATCACATCTGACATGTCAAAAAAGGCAAAGTTTAGAGAAAATAGTTTTATTATATCTGAAAATATTACCGATGAAAAAATCACCTCATTTATCAAAACAAAAAATCATATAAATAAAACAATTGTTTCTCAAATCCAAAGGCGATCTTAAGCACGATAAATCCCTCCAAATGACGCGTAATAAAATGTATAGCGAAGTTCGGCACCAGATGGTGGTCTCTGCGTTGATATTCCATACATTGTATCAATCAAGTCCACGGGAACAAAGCGCCTTCGGCATGATCGATAGAGGACTCGGCCGCCAGGATCGATAAACCGAAAGGAATATTAAATATATTTCACTGCCGCCTCCTGAGGGCCATCTATCAAAAATTCGCGACTTAAGTGGCCGCGGAAGACTCGGGGGTTTCTAGACAATAAATTTACAGCTCGAAGGTCTCTGGAGAATTCCGTGTAAAGAAAAATGGAACAATTTACTAATTGAAACATGAATTCCGATAGAAACAGTTTGGATCTTCACTTGAACCTGCTAACGGCACTTCAAAAAATATTTAGATTTCTACATAAATATTTCTTCCAAAAAACTCTGAGGATATTTCTCAAATACATCAATGAAAAAAAAACTACCAATACTACTGATACTGACTTTCAAATATTCAATAATTTAATTTAATGTTTTTTGAGCCTTTTAACTAGCTGTTTTATTGCATATCGGGACTCTAAATATAGATGTGGATAACATGGATTTTAATATAAATATTTTTTTGAGGTTTTACGTATGAATCAATAACGTGCAAATTCTAAAAATGCCGATAGTTATAATCATTGGTGTAGTTTAAAAAATAAAAAAAGCTTGGCTATGCATATTTAGTAATTTTCCTCGCCATTTTACATGAGAATCGATAACCTAAATATTTTATTTACGACAAACACGTAAGAGTGAAAAGTGAGTATAATATTTATCATTGGTTATGTTGATGTAATAAAAATGCTTGGCTGTGTATATTTCTATGTGAGTATAGTGATTTTTATGGCTATCTTTGGCCCTCAGATACGCGTTTGATGTATTTTCATTTATCTGGGTCGCCGCTCCGCATTGTGTTGCCTGCAGGATATCTAAGATTCCCGATAGATAGAGATTCTGGATTCAGGGAAGACCGTGACTAAACATGGCAACACTGATATTATTTGCACGGACGCTAAGAGCCGCGCCGTATATCGTATCTGCTGCAGAATGGGAGAGGCAAGACTGTATTTTTGTTAAATATTTGAACATATTTCATATCAAATAAATTACTGTTGCGGTTCCGGCGTTATTTGATCGCATAACAAGAATTCTGTGCTGTCCGGGCTCAACGATGAATTATTGCCTTGCCGTCCAACGGCCAGCACTTTTATTTGCCGACATAAGGATCTCGAGCTCAAATCGGGACTGAGCAAATTTTTTGGTTGAATTTTGCTTTTTGCAAATAAAAATAGCTACTACAGGCCAATCGGCTATTTGTACTTGTTTTTTTTTTAAATTTAAGTTGGATTTTCTAATGCTCTTTAATAAATATTTTTCTGTTAATCATAAGGAAACTGAAACGTTATTTTCTCTAAACGCTTTAAACTACTTTTTTTCATACGTTTTTATACTTTCTATAAGCAGTGTAGTAAAAGCAATTTGTTGAATTATCTAAAAAAAAAAATCTTTTGTGGAAAAATAGCGTGAAAAACTGCATCGACAGTGCACGCATAGCACTTTTAAAGTGATATCAGTATGACGTCACTTTAAAAGTGCCAAGTTGTCGGCGCGCTCGGAGTGGTTCGCTCAATACGACATTAAAGCGCCCTGTCATTACTTGTTTGTTGCTTTTAAAAACCAAAGCCATATACCGTGAGAAAACTTGCGACAAAAAATAATGTTCAAGAAACGACGGCATTTGAAATTTTAATATTTGAAAATTGTAGAGGTATTGAAATTATCACGTTTGCTTTTTGATAAACAAATTGTATCAATCTATAAAACCTGTATAGGCAAAATCATACTTCCTGTGAGACGGTCTTCACAAAAATCAATAATATATTTAACATGTGCGTGTATTGGTTAAATTAAATTGACTTTAAAAATAATAATATCCAGATCGGATTTAAATGCTCCACTCAGTACTTTGGGTTAAAAGTTTAGTATTGCAAGTCACATAATATTTAATTTGCATAATAAGTACGTTGTTTCACTTATAGGATATGATTGTTAAAAATTCTTGCTAAGTACCAGTGATTCGTTAGTATAACTGGTAATGCACTGGCCATGTAAGCTTGGGAACGTGGGTTTAAGCCCCACACAAATCACGATGATATTTTTCTGAGAGTTTCTTTAATCAATTTTCAATATTTTAAAAAATGTACTTTAATCATTTTCAAATTTTATTCAACTTGACAATGAAAAAAAAAGACTGATGACTGATTTTCGCATTTAACAATTTTTCTAAATTTTTCAAATAAAGTTTACCAAATGAATATTTTTAAAATCACCCGATATTTCGACATAAATAAATATTTTTATGTGTGCGTTCATTAGCACCAAGCAATCAACGCGCTAACGCACTATTGACCATGCGGTTCTTATGAAAGGCTTCGACGGAAGTGTTTTGGCCACGTTTTCAGAATACGCCACCCTTCCTGGTGGTTTGTTTTCATCCCCCTCCCCCTCTGGCCCCGCGGCCCACCCCCGCGCTCCTCAACAATGAATAACCGCGTCACGTCCTCGCGAGCCGTAAAAAGTCAATGAATAGGAATTCCATCTAAATTTACTATTTGTCATATTTTAAAGGATAAATTCAAGTAAAATAAAGGAAATTTATTGTCGGGCGAGACGTGTTTCTGTATTTATTCCGATCAAGTTGATATACCCTTGTATAAAAAGGCTGTTTGTTGAATCCACGAGTGTGGACTCGATTTCACGTACAAAAACATGTTTTTTTCCTAATTTGGATATATTCAGAATAAATTGAAATATATTATAGTAAACGTTGCACTTTTTTATATTTAAACTAAAATAAAAAATTGTTTAATATATTTCTGATTTTTGTGAAGTCCGTTTCACAGGAAGTAGGATTTTGCCTTATGACAAAAAGATACGTAAATTTTCATATTTTAATAACAGCGAAATTGTATTATTCGTTAGTAAAATAAAGATAAAATACTTGTTGAGGGACAAGGCATTTGATTGGTGAAGATCCATTTTTATAATGATAAAAGTAGCTGTGTATTTTGTCTTCACTTTGAGTTTATTATATATATAACTTTTTGATTATTAATCTTTATTATTACTTTTATTATTAACGATAAACACAAAAAAAAAATTAATCCATTAACATAACCAATTGTTACCAGTATCCTGTTAGTTGTATTTAAGCATATGTTATTTGTATATTTTGCTAGTTATGCATCTGAAGATAGCCTGGTTTATTTGGTGGAAAATAGTCATGCAAAAAATATAATATGCTTTATCATTATAAGATAAAATACAATTTAAATGCTCTTATTTTATAATACATACAGCTACAGTATTTTCTTAATCATTGAAGAGAAAAATTCTTGATTCTGCTTCTGAAATATTTTAAGTAGAGACACAATATAAACGACTTATTCATAAACAAGATGCGTGAAAACCTGTTGTACATGAATTTTAAGCATCCCTGCATAAAAGCATTAGTTTTTCCACCCCCGCCCCCGTGTCCAACCTGTGGGTGTACACCCCAACAGCCCGTCCAGTGAGGCGAGAGGAGCCCTTTCAGGAAGGCCGTGTGATCGGCGGCGGCGACGCGAAAAATCGGGCAGGCTTTCAGTCGCGGAGGCTTCAACAATGGCCTGAAAGGTGCGCCTCCCCCGGCAGTGTTTAAAAGGCTACAAGGCGGGATTAAGGGTGCCGGAAGTGACCTAAGAAATATGACAACGACGTTGTTTTTATGTAGAACGTCTTATTTTGGAAGGGTTAAAGGGTTTTTGGCCTTTCACAGCTTACACTTTATTAACTCAAATTGTAAAGATGATTATTATTGTGAAAATTGAGGTAAATTTCCAAAACTTTAGTTATATAAAATTTCCAAGTTTTAATATATTTATTTTATTTACGAAAATTGTATTCTATGCAAGGTTTTGAAAGCTTTATGGGTTCATTGCTTTCCTTATATGTTGATGAGTTTTATATAAGTTAATTACAAGTATTCTGGCTTACAGATCTGACTCGGTAGATTTTTGGATAAGTCGTAATAATTTATAATAATACTTCCTGTCTAATGTTTGAGACGCAATATTTTTTTAAAATAATATCTGATACTGTGATCAGTTATATGATTCACGTGAATGGTAACCAGTCAGTTAGCGAATGTTATATTTGATATGCATCTCTGATCTGTTCATCTGAGTACATTCTCCTCGACACTTGGTTTCCGCACATTTCCTTTCAGTTTCATTTGTTTCATCTCTGCATTAATTAATCTTGTCGCGCGTCATTTCACCTTGAGCCATTTCTGGCGACAGTGTCATCATTTATGAAAACGAAGCTTTTACACACCCCTTATTTCAGGAGTATCATTAAATATCAGTGCTATTTTATTATAATATTCGCATGATATACTTGGTAATAACTATTTTTCTTTAAATGAATTTTAAGTGATGTATCTACTTTTAATATTAAAATGCAACAAGTTCTTTGTCATCTTCAAGCAGAGTGAAGTTGGGTTAACTATTAACAAATTAACAATTAAAGGAGTATTGGAAATTGATTAAATATTGTTACAAGTAATTTATAGGAAATGACCAATGAGTTTAATAATCCTGACAAATGAGGGATTCTATACAAAGCAAATGAATTTATGTTTGAAAAAATTAAAAATGTAGAATATGACTTAATTAAGTACTTTCTTTCAAAAATATTAAACACAGATATTTATATCTAGCTGCTTTTGAACACATATTGCATTATTGTATTACTAAAACTTTGGCTTCCAGAGGTTGTTCCTAAGAGCTAAATGTAGTGTAGCGTAGTTTAAAAAATGCTTCAATTATTGGCACGAGCTACAACATCACGAACTTGTGAATCTTTAAATAAGAAAAGAGAGAGATTGAAACCACAACTTTAATCAAATAATGGCTTTATATCTAATAAGTTTTTTTTAAATATACACAACTTATATTTCTATCAATATTCACTTACTATTCAATATAAACCTTATTATATTTTTTAATTTTCCATTTACATAGTTCTTAGTGTATTTTTGAACTTAATTTTTAATACTTTTGGTATTTCCAGCTATGTATCAAGGCTCTATTCTGATATTTTTAGTGAATTTAATTAGCTTTGTTATGAATCTGTCGTTTTTAGAAACAGGAACAGGTGCAACGTAAAATAAAAAAAATCTATGAACTTTTTTTTTTAAATATCATTGGTGTTTTAAGTATCACTGTTTGTTTTATAATATATATATATGTCTATTTTTTGGATTGAACGTCAATCAAGTGCGTATTTATTACCCATTACGGGCTTATTATATTGACGTTCAATCCAAAAAATACACATACATATATGATGATGCGCATCTTGTCTAAATTAATAGATATTACAAATAATATCCATATTGCATTTAAAACGCTTCACTTTGATTAAAAAGTCCAGTGCTTGCAAATCACTAAATATTGGTTGGCCTATTGGTTCATATGTAGAGTCTGATTGTTAAAAATTCTCGATTAATGGATATTGTTTGTTAGTACAATGGTCAGTACACCGGCCATGTAAGCCTGGGGATGATGTGGGTTCAAATCCCACACAAATCACGATTATATTTTTCTGAGAGTTTCTTTGAATCATTTTCAATATGTGAAAAAATATGCCTAATCATATTAGGATTCAATTATACGTTGTCACTTACAGATTTAACGCAAGGCTAATAATATATTACCGACGAAATCAGAAATAAATCAGAAATATTTACCATACCATTTAGCGATAACTACGTATTTAAAAAGCCGATTTATATAAGGTAGGGTTTGTACACACACTGTGCTATTTTTATTTGCGCTTTAGCTTATTAAATTCATCGTAGTCGCTTTAGTGTATTTATTGTAAAAACGTTTCACTTGTTACTTTGATTAAAAAGCTCAGTGCTTGCAAATCACTAAATATTGTTTCTTGCGATGTGGTTCGTTAGTACAAAGGTCAGTACACCGGCCATGTAAGCCTGGGGATGTGAGTTCAAATCATGATGATATTTTTTGAGTATGAGTATGAGTATGAGTATTTCTTGAATTATTTTCTATGTGTGAACTAATGTGCCTAATCATATTAGTAATATTATAATATATAGTTTTTGCATAAAGAACATAATTTCAAGGGCATGAATTCATCGTGAATTCTTCGCGAGGAGCTGCTGGAGACAATGGACACACTGTCGCTTGACTCCGACTGTGAAGGCAGTTTAAATATTTATCCAACTAAGGGATGGCCGAGCAGTGCGACCGCGTGTCGTCCTGTCCCTCTCTAATGTCGCAGGGGGGAGGCCTGTTGTTCGTCGCATAATTCCACAAAATTCGGACAAAATAATTTATACTTTATAATATACTTCTTGCTCACTTTAATGTCGCAGTAAAAGTATTTTAATTGTTCGCCTGGGTTTTGCATTCGTTAATATAAAAATAATTTAATTAAATATTACAGTGATGTAACAAGGTTATAATATTACACCGTAGCTGTAGAGTACTACGTGGAGCAGTAGTAGAGACTACGTGGTTCGTTATCGGTAAGCAACGAGTGTTTTGATGTTTTGATGTGAATATCTAATCTAGCGTATATACGACAGATTGGCTCAATTTGTAATACTCCATATTTTAAAGAGAGATATGAAAAGGCAGTTTGCCAGCATTTTTGTTTGTTTCGCCTTTCAAGAACGCAAGTATTTACGATGATAATAACTCATAGGAGGCAAAAAAAAAACCCAAAAAACTAATGTTGTTATATCACAAAATTTAAACATGTATTATACTTGTACAACATTTTATTTTTGTAATAAACAAACTGATTTTATTTTCACAATGACAACGACTCATTTGATACAAAAGAGAAACTTTTCACGTCGCGAAAGCCACTCGACTCGTCGTCACGTCACATAGAGTAGCTCAAATATCAGAGTAAATTCAAGCACTAAATATTATAAAATACCCTGTGATTCTATTATTAGTCACCCCGCCGGCGACTGCAAACATTATTAGGGGTTGGTGAAGCCTCCTATACATTTATGGTTTCGAGTGCCGAGGCCATGGCGAGGATTTGACTCGATTAGAAAGACCCGGCCCGTGGAAACCAATCCGGCGGCGCGTTTTCAAATTTGAGCAATCAGATAAGTTCGGAAGGATCTCCTGCACGGGCAGCAAAAGTTTGGGGTAGAAGTATTATTCCGAGTTTATAATTTCGATTGAGATAAGTCGTATCGCTTGATAACAATCTACATATCTGTACAGATAAATATTTGTATATATTTTAATTTCCTAAAAACGAATATATGTTTGCTAATAAATACAAACCTTTTTTTTTTGGGTTATTTTTAAAGTGAGATGTGAGTCTAGTTCAGTGCTTCTCAAAGTGGTCCCTACGAACCTCAGGGGGTCCTTAGAAAATTAAAATCGATTTGGGGGTTCCTGAAAAACGTCAAGGGGTCTGCGCAAGGTTATATATAAAATAAAAAAATTGTGACACATTTTTATTAATATGATGGTTAAAATAAATAACAATGAATACATTATTAGCGATTTTTACGTCCTAAGTAAAATATAAATATAGACAGGTGCATAAAATACAAGTAATAACAGGCATCGCGGTGAGTCAGGTAGGTTAATACAGGAACGCAATAGAGTCGATACTTGCACCAACTAGTCTATAATATGAATTTATGTAGTTTTTCACCCAGGGTCCATGGGCAAGTTTTGACTATGAAAGGGGGTCCGTAGGCAAGTTTTGACTATGAAAGTGGGTCTGTAGGCAAGCTTTGACTATAAAAGGGGGTCCGTGGGCCAAAAGAGTTTGAGAATCACTGGTCTAGTTGTCCTCACTATTCGTCATCTTGATCCCTGTTATTTGGTGCATTTTAGAAGAAAGAAAGATTCAGCATACATTAAACATAAAATGATGATATTGACACGAAGACATGGACATGTCAAGAAGAAGTCTTCGCCTACCTTCTCCAATTGTTCAAGTGGATCTTCTCGCAGAACGTCATAACCAAAACCATATACAAAATGTATGTCAGCGATTGCTGCTTCAGTTTATCTCGTTCAAAACTTTGAGGCCTTCGTTACACCGTTCAGATTTCTCATTGTTGCAATACTACCTTTTTAGCTATTTCTCGATCATTACGTCATATCAATAACTAGAAGTACAACTGGTAATTCCAATAATATAACTAGCGTTGATATTTTTTATATGTTGATATAACAGAATGAATATTTTTTAAATAAAAACTAGCGTTAACGATCACGCAATAAACTTTGCGTTGAATGCAAAGTATTGTCGCCATTCGAAGGGTAAATGCATTAAACGATAAATTTCATTGACACACATAAAAAGCTCTTTATTTATATATTTGAGAAATTAAATCTTAAATACGTCATGGATTTTACGGTTATTCACTAAAGCTAGCTTAGACTAACTCATTTTTAATGACGTCATAGGCCGTTTTTTGTGAGTTTACAACTTTTGTAATCTAAGTGCTGTAAAAAATAAAACAAAAGTACTTTGGCAGGGCTCAGAGTTCACCAATTTATACAATTTATACTAAGATATGCTTTTCTAATAAAATTCATATAAAATTTGTTTTAATACTTATTATACACGATCTATTGTATATTTATCGACAAGATTATAAAAATAAATATATGTATTATCAGATATCATCGGTTTTTTCTAAGAATCATGATAAAAAATGTAGTATTTATTATTAACATAATTAAATAAAAATATATTCACATTACATTTATTATTTCATTAGATAGTTATATAAAATTTTATCCACTCAATAACTGTTCGGTGTCCAAAATAAAAAAGTATATATTTAGAGTATGTCAATTATTATCGATCTGTAAATAGTATATAGATATAAGAAAACATAAAAATGAAATAAAAAGTTACAGCTCTGAAATCGGGGCATTATTTATAAAATAAGAGATAAATGGTTAGAGATTACAAATAATCAGAAAATGTTGTAGTATTATCATAAAAGTTGACGGTAAAATATTATTACAATTTCTTGGTTGATAAAAACAGTTAAAAGAAAAAAAAATAGTTGCTATTTTTTAAATAGGACATGGTTCGAAAATAAACTTTTGTTTTGTTAAAGTTTATACTTTTTACAACCTCGTAATCACATTCTTTCCGTGCTGTCTTAGGGAAATGTCTGAAAGGATTTGACGGTTCAGAGAATACTAAATGAACGTGTAAGATATCAATCAAACTTTCGGGGCGGATTATCCCTTGATGTGTCTCGCGTCCCGGAGATGTCTGCTCGGAGCCGGTCGCGTGGCGCGCGTCTGCCGGCGCGGCACGGCGAGACGCGCACGACTCGTCGGGTTATTAGCGCTCAGTAATGAAACTCTATTTGTGATAATAGGTTTTTAAGTTTAACGTAAAATGTTTGATTTATTGTAAGCCTGAAAAGTATTTATCTGGAATTTCACGCCTCAATCGAAAACTGGATTTTTTTCGAGACGCATGAGCCGCTCCGCATACAATTTAGTTGTACGATTTCATTTGATTTGTCCCCCATATTTACTTACTATATTCTATTTCCGACTCAAAAGGGGCGCTCAGAATAAAATATAGTATCGCGGAGAGCCGCATCTCCCGGTACATTTAAGGGATCACACTTATAAGGAGCGGAGAAATCGGGTTTTTCATCCTCGCGCTCCCCCGCCCGCCGTTGTCGACCTCGCGTTCGTATCGACTAGGCGTTTCTGTCTCGGACCTCTTCGGGAGACTCCGGCGATTTCCGGCGCGCGTCGGCGATCTCCGGGCCGCCTCGCCGGGCTCCGTCGCCGGGCGCGCGGGCCGAAGGCTCCGGCTGAATCAAAAACGGCCGTATCCCGAATTTCGCGGAACCGAAACCGCGCCGAAAAGAGACGAGAGACCGCGCGGGGCGGGCGGGCCGCGGGTGCGAGGGAGGCGGGGAGCCCTCCGGCGGGCCGCGCGGGCGCGGGGCGGAGCGCGTCGCGGGGCAGCCGGGCTTGCAGGCGCGCACATGCGCAGCCCCGCCGCGGGACTGCCGGCCCGCTCGCGGCCAGTCGGTGCCCGCGGTCCGCATCAGAGGCGCATCGTCGCCTTTTTCCACTCGAATCCGACATTCCCCCTACATGATAAGTTTACTTTGCGGATCGGAAGGACCGGTGAGACCCGCGAGCCCCCTCGGCCGCCCGACCTCCTGCCGCGTTACTTCGGGCCGAGTTTCCCGCGAGCGCCCGGGCGAGTTGTTTGGCGAGCGGCTCGGCGCGGCGGCCGCGCTGGAACGCGTCGCCTGGCCGTGAATTCGCATTGCGAATTCGGATACTCCGCGCGGCGAGCCTCTCTCCCGCACGAGCCTCTCTCCCGTGCGTGAAAACACACTCACCGCACACTTGTCCGATTACTGTGTAATTCGGCTCGCCGGTGTGTCTCTCAGTGATAAATATGTTGCTCGTTTTGTTTCAAAGATTCGTTACTTGTAATCCGCAATTTGTAACAAATTATTCGGGGATCACGAGTGCCGCAAGGTCTGCAGAGTAGGTGGGCGTGTTCCTGTCACCCGACCGGCTCCGCCGGAGCCGCGGCTTCGCGGCAAAGTTTATCACGCGAGACACGCCGGGCTCGCGACCACCTCGTCGCGCCGATCTCCGTCAATTAGTAATTTATAAATTTTTCGAAAAAAAAAATTTCGCGAAATTTTGAATCGTCACAAAGTACGCGAAAGTAAAGACGGATCGATCGGTTTCTCCGTCAGTGATTCGCGGCAGATCCTGATCGAATCGGCCGGCACATCTAGGCGCGCGTCACGCGGCCCGAATGATCTCTCTCGATCGTCTCCTCAAAGTGATTTCGTGTTTTTCCATAGAGCTCGAGTAAGAAAAGAGCGATGCGCGTCGCCGGAATGTCACCGCTGAAGACGCTCGGGCCAGTGGCCGACGCGCTGTAAGAAACCGCGTAAAAAGTAATGACAATCGACCTGACAATCCTAGGGTAACTCCCCCTGACTGTATTTTTTGCACCCCCGAGCGTAAGGGAGGATCGACAGTGTTAAGTGGCAAGTCCATGTGAGGATAATACGCGCGCAAAGAAACAGTGGTTAAAAGGTAGCACGATGCTAGACATGGTTTTTTTTTGTGTGACAGATTTTCCTAAAGCCCAAATATTGCATCGATTTTTTTTTTTTGTAAAAGTGAAATATATATTTACTCAAGATTATATACTCACTAACCTTGTAGTTAATTTTTCAATCACCAATATTTTTGCAGCATAAATGAGTGGAAAATTTCAAAGAAAGTTGGTCCATCATAATAGAGACACGCCTACCCGGCAGGGTTGACCGTGAGAGGCGCGCGTCGGCCCCGGCCGCCAAGGGTTGAATATTAATTCATTACTTAAAAACAAATTATACTAAACCGGAATATATTTAAGATTAACGTATTTTTAGAAAAAAAATTGATTTTTTGTGGGAAATTCGAAAATCTGTCGCTTGTGTTTAAACGCGCTTTATTGTTGGAATTAAATTGATGATCGGTTTTTATTCATGGTATATATTAAATATTTTCTGAACAAATGGTTGCGGAAGTCGATTGTAATTCTTGTCACATTATCTGGTCTGCCGTACTGGCATAAAGTGTGCTAAAACACAATTAAACTCTCGTTACGACGGACGTGCTGTAAATTATTTTTACGCGGATTTATCTTTAGTTTGAGAACAATACTGACCGAGAAAAAGACGAGTTAATCATTCTTTCTCTTATTTTCTTCACAAGCCGTAGATTTCAACGCATTTAACGCGTTTTTATAGAACTCATCAAAAGTGAGTTTGAGTATACGCATACGTCTGTTAGTTAAATTTTAATCTAAATATAAAATAATTAATTAATTGCAGTCATCTGTAAAGTCACAATAAGCCAACAAAAAAAAAGCATAGATCTAGCGTGCGCGTGTTGCGAGTTGGACAAGCGGGGAGGTAGGCGGGCAGCGGCGGGAGCAACGGCTGGGGCGGCGACAGCGGCGGGGGCGGCGGGGGCGGCGGCTGGGGCGGCTGCAGCGCCGGGGGCGGCGGGGGCAGCGGCTGGGGCGGCTGCAGGAGCCAGCGGGCGGGGGCGCATGCCAGCGGGCCGGGCGCGTATGTGCCCGGACGGCGCGGGCCGGCGCGGCGGCGGCGCGCGGCGCTAGCGGCGCCCGGGCCGGCGATGTGCCGCCCTCCCAATACACCGTGAGTACCACCCTCCACTTCTCCTCTCCTCCACTCCTCCACTCCTCCACTCCTCCTTCCTCCACTCCTCCGCACCTCGACTCCTCGACTCCTCCGCTCCTCCGCTCCTCCGCTCCTCCGCTCATCCACTCCTCCACTCCTCCACTCCTCCACTCCTCGACTCCTCGACTCCTCCGCTCCTTGACTCCTCGACTTCTCCGCTCCTCCGCTCCTCCACTCCTCCGCTCCTCGACTCCTCCACTCCTCCACTCCTCCACTCCTCCACTCCTCCACTCCTCCACTCCTCTACTTGTCCACATCCACCTGGTCACCATATACCAGGCTTTTTGCCTCGAAAGAATCCAATTTTTCGAAAATGTTACTACCCATTAACTTCTTCACACCAGTGACAGACTTTAACAAGTGATTCTGTTCCCATTTGCGATATTTTTAATACTATACACAGGAATTCAATATCTTTGACAGAGAGTACTTGGTGGAATTCCATTTTAATATTTTTGAATAAAATACTTGAGAGATTTTCCACATTTTCGTTTTTATTAGTGACCGGTTTCGCCAACCTTTCACATTGGCATTACTTTTACGTTGGCACACAGGCTTATTGTCTCAAGAGTCCGATTATTCGGAGAAGTTCCACTATTGAGGTTTTATACACCGTGAATACCCCCCTTAATTTCTCCACATTCAGCAGGTCACCATATACCAGGCTTTTTGTCTCGAAAGAGTCCAATTCTTCGAAGATGTTACTACTCATTAACTTCTTCACACCAGTAACAGACTTTAACAAGAAGTTCGTACTATTAGTGATTCTGTCCCCATTTGCGATATTTTAATTAATACAATATTACTAATATGATTAGGCACATTAGTTCATACATAGAAGATGATTTAAAGAAACTCTCAGAAAAATATCATCGTGATTTGTGTGGGATTTGAACCCACATCCCCTGGCTTACATGGCCGGTGTACTAACCCTTGTACAAACGAATCACTTCCGTTTATCGAGAATTTTTATCAATCATACTCTACATATGAACCAATGTGCCCAGGCCAACCAATATTTCACTACACAAATCACAAACAAATACACAAATCACGATGATATTTTTCTGAGAGTTTCTTTAAATCATCTTCTATGTATGAACTAATGTGCCTAATCATATTTGTAATAATATAATAAACCCGTAATGGGTAATAAATACGCATCTGATTGACGTTTAATAAAAAAATCGACATAATAATACAATACACAGTCCAATTATTCGGAGAAGTTCCACTATAAAGGTTCTTAACACTATATACCGTTAATACCACCCTCAATTTCTCCACATTTAGCAGATCTAAAGAGTCCAATTCTTCGGAGATGTTACTACTCATTAACTTCTTCACATCCGTACCACACCATATACCAGTGAAAGATTTTAATAGTTTTTTTGTGTCGAGGGGGTCAAAGTTCGTTCTCTTAGTGATTCTGTCCCCATTTCTGAGATTTTTGACACTATACACCATTGAAGTCTTCACATATACCAGTGACAGACTTTAACAGGTTATTTGTTTCAAGGAAGTTCCTAGTCTTAGTGATTCTGTTCCCATAGATTTTTGACACTATACACCACTAACTTGCTCACATCCAGCACTGTATACCAGCGACAGACTTGAACAATCTTATTGTCTCGAGAGTCCTATTATTCAACTCTTTAAGATTCTGTACCCATTAGCGAGGTTTTTGACATTATACACCGTGAATACCATCCTTAATTTCTCCACATTCAGCAGGTCACCTTATACCAGCGACAGATTTTAATAAGGTGTTTGTCTCGAGGGAGTCCAATTATTTGGAGGAATTTCAACTCTCTTTGATTCTGTCTTCATATACGAGGATTTTGAAGCTTTACACCATGAGAACCATCCTTAAATTCTTCACATCCGACGGGGGCACCATATCAACGGTGCAGACCTTAATGGGCGTGTCATCTTGTGGGAGTTCAATTGATCAGAGAATTTTCTTATTGATTATATTCCCATATACGTAAACATTACAACCCACCGTCGGTCCGAGTATTATACCACAACAATTTTATTGATTTAATTCGAAAATATTGTCTTCAGAAAATTTCCAAAAATACGTAACAAATCTCTTGAATTTTTTCACTACTATTTGATCACCATTAAAATTGCACACGCATTCTTGGCACAAAATATAATATTTTTTGCTAGTAATGCCTATCACCTTCTATATTTATAAAGACCTTTTGAGGAAAATGCAGAACTAAAGCAAATATTAATGGAATTTGATTGTGAAGGTTCTGATGTACGGTTGGCACTTCTAATTACCAAAAACTCAGTGGCTAAGCTAGACATCCGCGAGTAGATTTTAGAAGAAATGATTTCGGTATTCGTCGTGTTATTAATGCGTATTTATTTACATCACTCAACCCGCATTTCCTGCCAAGTGATTCTTACGTTTAAAATGACGAAAACGAGGCTTATTCCATTAACAGGCGTCCCTAATTGGAAGTCATTAGCGTCTGGAAGCAAAAAGGGGCGGAAACCTACAGCTCAGTCAGACTTTGTTGTCTATACATGCACCGGATATGAACCAGTTTGCCTGTCTGGTGTTTTCTTGTAATAAAACCCATCAATTATTCACCACAGGCTCTTGAAAAAAATTGCAAGAAATATTATCTCCAAACTTGGTTTTTACGCATCGTAAACGACAGACTTAATATTCTGTAGTCTATTACCTTATAAATATTTTTATTTGATGAGCATATTTGACACCTAATATGTACAATCCTAACTTTTATTACTTATCTGACCACTATGCTTTCAAAATTTCAAAAATATTTTTAACATGATTTAATGAGGACTTGATAGATATGCAGCCCCCAATAGGCTTAATTTTGGGGAGGTCAGGTTAAGGGAGAGCGTTATATAAATTAATAGAATTCCCTCTCTAGCAAAAAACTTCTTCATGTTCTATGGATTGCTGTTTTTTAGCAAAGCAATAATTTGTTTTTTTTTTTTAATCAAATTAGATCACATGTTTTCATATATTCATTTAGTTTTTTACCAATTACCAAACTAATTTTTCCACCTTTTTTTTAAAATACAAAGGTAATGATATCTTAACGATGATGAATCTCAGCTCTATCTTCATTGGCTTTAAAGGAAGAAAAGTCTGAATAATAACCCTGTAGTCTACCTCTGCTCTAAACTGCACTCCATGAACACAACAAAAAAACCCTCTACTCTTAAACAATCCATCTCCGTCTGTCTCCATCGGTCATGCAAATCGAGTGGGTAGTATCTGTTGTCGATTCGCTTTGCCGTCCTTCGCAGTCACATATGTTACTTCCGCGGCAGTGAAAAAGGTTTAAATCCGTTTTACTTTCATTAAGGACGCAGCTGCTGAAACAAACCTTATTAAATTCACCTCTCTTACTCATAGAATTGAAGTGTTAACGAACGTGAGCTTTTATCCAGCTGTGGATATTCAACACGTTTATCTCAGATGTAATGAATCCCCTGACGAACAAATTATAGTAAATATATTTTTTTATTTAAATTCAAACATTCTTTCAAATGCTTTGCTTGCTTTAAATTTTTTATTGAAATTCGGGTAATTTTTTTAAATTTTTATGGTTCTAAATAAGTCGGTTAAGAAGTTCATAAGATTTTTATGTGGCAAAGAATAAGAAACACAAAATTTTACAACTAGAGACTAGAGACCCTAGACTGAAACATTGAATAACTCATTCCCCCAAAGTGTTAGGTAGTTAGGTAAATTCAATGAGATAAAAATATACAAAATATCGATCATTGCTCCTATTTTATAATCATGTTTTAGTTGCTTAATGTTATGGTAATATGATTGTAAAAAAAATAATGATACTATGGCCATGCTTAAATCTTGTGATACGTTTATAACTGATAGCAAAAAAATACACTGGTTGATTTTAAAAAAGTTCAAATTTAGCAATTTTTCATGATTGTGTTATTATCAAATTATTAACCGCATGGTTGTTAATATATGTATTTTAAACCGCGTATAAAATATTTATTATATAATCATAAAACGTACTTTTGCGTCATAAAGTGCCACGCCCCTTTACGTTACCCATGACATCGTACAAGAGTGCGGAGTTTCAAGCTCGCAAGCTCAAGAATAATTTACCCTTTGCGATAGTATTTTAAAGAAAAAAAACCGTTTAACGTTTAATATAACAAAAAGAGATCAAGGTTTATCTTCATTTTGAGGAAGGGCTCCCTAAGTATGTATCACTTTAACTTTGAACTCTGTTCCCCTTTTAGCATCGAAACTCTCTCATTTTGGGCAAGTTTGTTCTCAATTCCTTTTAAATTCACCCATTTTTCGCCCCCAGGTGCAATAAGTTCAAAGCGTGCTAATGATGAATAAAATTCATGAAATGTACTGTACTGATATATTTAAATACTTCGAGACTAAAAGAATAAAATACATTTATTTTATTGTTAAATAAATGATAAGACTACGTTTTTAACTGTAATTTTTTCATTACAAACAATTTAAATGCATTCATAGTATATAAAACGAATATGGAAAATTACCAAAAAAACATTTAATAGTAATAAAAAATAATTGTTTTAATAAAGCTTCGCGTGGTTATTTTGGTAACATCTTTACCTAATCAAATATTATGTTTCATACGACATATTAATTTGATTGTTAAGATATAATTGATTAAATTATAAATTAGCTACAGCCTTCCTGGAAGGTTTGCGATAATATATTACCTTTGATATTTTAGTAATATATTACTGATTGATTGGGTACTATAAAATTAATGATATATTATGAAACGTTTAATAATTCATTACTTATAATCAAATTATAATTTTTAAAAGCAAATATTTTTCTGAAAAAGTTCTTGAAAAAGACCTTTTTCCAATAATATACAATTTATAATATTTAAAACACTCTTTATATTTATGCGTTGTTCCCACAGCATGTTTTTCTATATCTTAAAAAAAAAAACATTTTAATGTAGCCACGTTTTTGGTTAAACAATATCACACTAAGATTTATTTTTATTATGTAATTTATTATTGGATTTAAGTTTTAATCTAGATAAATATCAGTTAAATCGTCATATAAAAATCATTAAATGTCGTTAATATATTTTTTATTATAATCATTTGTAACGTGCGGTTTCATACAAGTTAAATTGTGAAATGTTAATTATACATTTAAAAAAAACCTACGATATTATTGGTAGACTTTTTTTTATTTGAAATTTAAATTCTATTTTATTCTGTTGAAAACTTTAATTGGATATTTTCGACTACTAATAAAGGCGGTGCAATCAGTGGTTATCGGTTCCTGAAAATGTTGCGAAAGTATCATTCAATTTATTGTCCTAAAAATAAACAGGGGGTATGTATAAGTAAATATTTTCAAGTTTCATATATTACATTGAAAATGTAAATAGCACTTTTGTCCAAAAAACATAAATTATACACTCGGATATAACTTCACGTCAAAAGAAAAAAAATACTTGCAATTATTCGAAGGCTCTTACTCAGCGTGTTCTTTTTACAACAAACAAGTATTTACATTCCAATAGCTCGAAAGAAAGACGATTATACTTTTTTCATAATTCACAAACATGACGCGAAGCAAGACAATCCGAATCCGTGGCCCGGGGCCGGAAACAGCGGCAGGCAGTCAAAAGGGATTATCGGAGGAAAACCAACCCCCGGCAGCCTTGGGGGTGCCGAGACAAAGAAGAGCGACCCACGCGTGTTCCCAGGTCCACCTGGGTGCCGTAAGAAATTGCCGATCCACCCCTGTCTATATATTTTTTTTACTTATTCCGCCATTACCAATTTAACTTTAGTATTCCTCGCCTGAAAAAAAGGAACAAGCTAGACGCAAACTTCTGTTTTTTGACAGGGCGCGCTCGGACGTTCAATACTTCAGGAATTTCAGGAATTGGCTTTTATTAACCTCGCTTTAAACATTTTCTTTGTGAATGATTTTTTTTGTTGCTTTAAATTAACAACTTTTGATTAAAATTTAATATACACACAAATTCGCATATAAAACAACTACACAATCCACGAAATTAGTTTGGTTTCGTACATGGTTTGATTAAATAAAACACTAAGCCGCTATAGCTGTGAAGTTGTTAGTTTGAATCAGATATAAAATATCTAAGATTTTTTTAAAAACCCTTTAAAAAGAAACAATATTGAATTTATTGCAATATGGTGTTATTTTATTGGGTATATATTAACCAATCATAACAAACTCATCCACAGTGTAATCGAAAATCAGTTGACCATCTTCGCCAACTCATCCAATGTGCCAACAGCTCTTTGCTTACGAATTGCCTTTCAATGAAGGGCTGCTATTGGTTTGGAATTAATATTCGATTAGTTGCCTTCTCTTCTGTAAACTATAAACTAATACAATACTGCGACAAGTATGACGATAGCACGGAGTTTCAACTTGGGGTATTTTGGATGTAAATTATCCGTTTTAGTTATTGATTTGATATTGAAGTAATATTTCATTTCGCTATTATTATTATGAATGAATGATTGTATTATAAAGGTATATTATTCATAATTTCAAAAGTAATTTTTATAGTGTTCTTACAGCTTAATATATATATATGTACGAGTATATGAAGTGTATATCTAGAAGCATATATTATGATGGATATAATTTGTTATAGCATAGTCTTTAGACTGATTAATATCTAGCCGTATTAAACCTTATACGTGACAAACGTAAAGATTTACAGATCTGATAGCAGAACATTGATGAATATTCATTAACCATGACAGTTGATTCCTTCGTAGTTATTAAATACCCCTCAATAATTATTTTCGGCAGTAATAACTTAGGGTCACGTTACATGTTAATAAAATAATCCATCTTTTGGGTTTTGACAGCTATGAATTACTTTTGATGATATGCCATCGATTAATATAAAAAAATCCACCAAGGTTTATTACAATGATTAAAACTGTAGGTTTAAACGTTTTTATTTTAAATAAAAGTCTCTATCAGACGTGGTTAAATCATATTTGCTTGATTATTTAGTAGTTTTAATTTCATACAAAATATACAAACATTTCTTTTAACCACCATTTGTCATCTGCCTATCCTCTGCTTGCGGGCTCTGATACACGCAGAGTGTGCTTGTAAATATAAAAACCTTTTTTAGATCTCGCTCGTAGAATTTTCATATAAAAATATAAATATTTTGTTTTAAAATAAATTGATTACTATGCGCAAAAACCTAAGGAATAATATAATGAGATCGCTGTCTTGCTACTTATGCTACATTTTATTAAAAACCAAGTACTTGTACTAATTTATAACTTTAAATCAGCATGTTTCATCTATACTCTGAATACATTACAAAACGAAAAGAAAAATCCTACATATTATTTATAAGTTATACAAACAATTTTTTTTAAACTTCACATCTAAACAATTATATACTTTTAGCACATTTGTCAATACAATTATCCCAAATAACACAAACTAAAATTTCAATTATCGTACTCGATTACAAAGTTCCGCTTTGATTTGCGTTTCAGCGAGGCTAATTTCAGGTTTACACGGAGAGTTCGACCGCGTGAGCTCGTCAAACGTTACTTTGCAGAATTAATAATGTAAATGGTTTTTGAACCGAATTTTAATGAAAACTGCCGCCTCGCAGAGGAGCCGGCTACTGTGTACACATCACAAATATAATTTCTCATTATTACAGGAAAAATTATTCATTGATTGTGTGATGACACTGTACAATCAAATTGCTAGAGATAAATTGATTATGTGGTTGCATTGCATGAGAGTCATTGATTAAACTATTACATTGCTGAGATTCAATGAATAAATAATTATATTGCTTAGGTTCATTGATTGTATGATGCTAGAGATTATATGATTATATTGCATGATTTTTTTAAAAATATATAATAACACTTAACCATGTGAAATTAAAATATCACAAGGAGAATTTTTCCACGGAGGCCTGCCTTAAACCCTTTTTTTAATAATTGATATGTATTCCAATCTTTTACTAACAGCATTTTTTTTATAAGCGTTTGCATACTAAAACAGTTAAAAAAATAATTGATTTTGGTTACATTTTAGGTGAAAATAGACAATCTTGTCAATAATAGTAGTCATTATGTAATATTATCATGTGTAAAACCATATATTTATCATAAACAGATGAAGGATTTATGCCGGAAACATGACTAAAACAGTAGTATATATATTTTTATTAAAATTTAATTCATGTTTCGTGTTAATTCTCCGTTAAACAGATACGTTTATACGCATTACAGTTTTATTTCACTGTTAAGAAATTCAATATTTTTGACAGAGAGTATTTGGTGTAATTCCATTTTATTCAAAAATATTTTATTTCACTGTCATAAAATTAATCACTCATTCAGTATATATCGAAATCATCACAGATACTAATCTTACGTTATTTAGATATTTTTCTATAGAATTTGAATTCGCAATTAATATTTGAGCAGTACAACACAGTATTATTAATGAATGTCTCTTGCAAAGCTCAAATCGCGCACTGTATGTGCCGCATTATCCTCCCGACTGAGACAGCGCTAAGTCTCCGTAAACTTTCACCGATCTGATAGGGAATTAATGGCGGAGTTGCCAGCCCGGCCCGCGCCGGTGGCTCGGCACTGATAACTCCCCTTCATACAATTTTGTTTGTGTTTTGTAATTGCCAAGTCACCCCGCGTGGGTGGAAAACAACCCTAATCGCGCCGCTATCTCGGTGCGGCTAAACCCACACAGGCTCCTTGTTGCTCGAGATGTGGGATTCGTCCATTAATAATAAAATAATTGCACTTGTCTCGAACCTTTGAGCTTGAGTATACAACAAATATAAAAACAGCCAAATGGCTAGGAGATCACACACAATCTTAAGTGTGAACACTCTCGTCTTTCAAAGTCTTTTTATTAAATTTAAACCAAACTAAACAGTCGTGTTGTTAAAAACCAATATACGAGAGCGGTCCGATAAGTACTTAGCCTATCGGCCGGAAAGGTTATGGCCACCGTTTTCTGGGATTCACAAAGTGTGATCTACATTGACTATCTGGAGAAGGACAAAACGATCACAGGGCTCTACTATGCCGAATTATTGGGCCGATTCAATGCCGAATTGCAGAAAAAATGGCCCCATTTGGCAAAGAAAAAAGTCCTCTTCTACCATGACAACGCACCGGCTCACACCTCCGCCGTCGCCACGGCCAAATTAATCGAATTGCACTACGAACTGCTTCCCCATCCACCGTATTCTCCAGATTTGGCTCCGTGCGATTTTTTTTGTTTCAGACTTGAAAAAGTCACTCGCCGGGCAGAAATTTAAGTCGAATGAGGAGGTCATCGCCGCCACGGAGGCCTTCTTTGCAGATCTCGAGAAAACGTATTTTTCAGATGGGTTAAAGAAGTTGGAGCATCGCTGGGTCAAGTGTATCGAGCTAAAAGGAGATAATTTTGAGAAATAAAACGCCACTTTTTCAAAATTTTCGTTTTTCTTTTGTAGGCTAAGTACTTATCGGACCGCCCTCGTATATTAGGCAATTTGTTCAGGTATAAAATACTGAAAAATAAGCTTTAATCTGTTTGGTATTATCGTCACATGCACATGAAAATCGTTGTATCCTGCTATTAGAATTCAATTCCAGTTGATAGTAATTCTAATTTCTTAGAGTATATTAAACATCAGTGAAAAAAAAAAAGTTTATTTTTTTTATTTGATAAAAATTAAAACCACAGTGAACGCACAAAGCGTGCGTCAGAATAGATAAATAATCTGTTACTTTCACGGTCGTTTTATTTTCCAAGCAATATTGCACATGTGCAAAAATCATTTATTATTATAGTCGGGGGGGGGGGGGCAGGCTTTCACAAACACAAGGGAAGGATCAACAATATCGCATGTTCGTATTTTAAAATAATTTGAATAAAGAACGCGAAGAACGTGGGACGGAATAACTCAGTCAGCTGTTCGGGCGCGGGGTGCGGGGGGAAGGGGGATGGGGGATGGTTCGGGGGCGGGGGCGGAAGGCGGGGGCGGCAGGGGCGGTGCGTGCCCCGCACCCCCGCCCGCTCTGCATTGCGGCTAAAGACCCTCCGACCCGCTGTCCGCCATCTCTACTGATCGAGAAACACAATCACAGTCACTCTACTATTGAATAGCAACACTCGCCTCACAACCAACTTGTTATTCAGTCCTTTATTATATAAACCATATAATATATACATATTAATTCAAAAATAAAAAAAATTTCCTCGCGATGTGTTTGAGATAGTTAACTTTCTTCATCACAGTGAAAAAAAAAAAAAAAAATTTTAACCTGAAAATAATAGCGTTCTTATTGTTTCCGATAATAGAAAACTACAAGGAAAAGACACTAAAATATAGAACATATTTCTTAACATGAAAATTAAAAACGGTTAAAAAAATGTTCACAAAACCTGATTTTGTTGAAAGCATGTCAATTAGTTTATACTAATATGATTAGGCATATTTTTTCACATATTGAAAATTATTTAAAGAAACTCTAAGAAAAATATCAACGTGACTTGTGTAGGATTCGAACCTACATCTCAAAGCTTACATGGCCGGTGTACTGACTCTTGTACTAACGAGTCACTTTTAATAATCGAGAATATTTAACAATCATAATTTACACACGGACCGATATTAATAAGTAATTTAAGCCTGTAAAGGTAATTAAAACGCACTTGATTGACGTTCAATCCACAAAATAGACATTTATAATTAGTTTATACTTCTTATAGTATTAGCGCAAAAGGTCTGGATACGAAATAAAATTAACATGGAATCAATTTATTTGAAGCAATTTTGACCATTAGAATAGCAATTTTATATATTCCCAAAATAAGATTTATTATTCATGTTTATGCAAAAAGTCAACAAGTTCCTTTGATAACCACCTTAGAACTTCAAACAATATTTAAATTGTGAAATAGTTCAAAATTACTAAGTGTTTTAAGGTGATAGAACGTACCTTAATACAGAGCAATTAAAAAAAGATTTTTCCTTCGAGTAATAAGTAATTAGTCTTTTTACATCTTCTATCAGTATAACTCAGCCCCGAAAATCCCTATATAGCATTATATTATAAATCACTTTCGGAGCAGTGCGAGGGCACGTTCCCCTAAGTGCCCCGGGCCCTTGAAGAGATTTTCTCGAAACTTTGCCTTATTAGGCGGAAGAAAAACAAGAAAATTTACTTGTACCTCCGAAGGCGAGGCTTTAAACATCTCAGTTTGGAAAATCCCGCGATGCTTTAATTTAATATCGCCAATATGGTTATACGGGGAAGTTGAGTATCGTGCCGCACTGTAGTTTCTAAGGCCTTCCGACTTCCGGTTTCATATGCACGGGGTGGCGAGATACGCCCCGATACTCGGCGCGAACGTGTGAAGTTAATAATCGTATTAAAGACTTCGGTCTTAAGCACAGTGATATTTAAATACTTTATCAAAGCCGAAATTAGCTACTAACTTCTGGCTGAAGGTATTTAACTTTATACTCTGCACGAGAATACAATCAGAACCTCTAAATATTATTAGATTAATTTATATGTTATTTTTTAGAAAGACATCAGAAATTAGAAAATAATATTTTAATATTAATTCTACAGCTGTTTATGAATCCTTAAATTATCTACTCAATAATTGATCAAACATTTTTGTATAACAAAAATTATTTTTTATCGATCATCGATTGAAAATATGTATTTTTTATTTTTGCCGTTAAATGTCGAAAGGTAGTAGACAAAAGTTCTATAATTTGGTATTATATTCTCATATAAGTTAAAAACTATATGATTCTCCACATAATATTTAGCTTATCCTAATTAACACAAGCAGTAAAAGATTATTGATATAAAATTTAAATAAAATTGATGTATTCAAATTATCTAATAATGTTAATTTTAATAGTAAAATTTCCTCAATCATGGATATTTCTTACAAATCTTTAATTATTTATTATTGTAATATATATACGACAAAACAGATTAATGAATACAAATATAACTGTTTCGGTTCGTAAGAGAGAGTTTCTTGCAAAGCGTTGCAATACAAACCGAAAAAGCTTGCTTAAAATTAAAACAAAAATAATTAAATCTATTTTAAAAAAATTGACTTTTAAAAAAACTTCGTTAGATATATAAAACTCCATTCATTCTCAAAGTTACACATATTTTCAATTCTATATTTTTTAATATAAATAGTGTTACTGGTTCAACGTTAATAAAACTGAAAAGTAGCTTCATGTATCATAATCTGTACACCTCACCTGTAACCTGTGTTTAACCCAAGCAAGGCATAGGTAGCTATTTTCCTGCAGTCTATCAAGCTCTGGCTTGCTCACAAAGCAGAGCTGATGGGATCAAGAATGAAGTTAGCTGCTAAGTACCCGGCGCCCCCATGCAAACAGCAACCTGAATATGTATACCGGATAATCGACAACGGATGATGTCTAGCGTTGTATACTTAAAGCCGATTAACCCGAACTTTAAGATAACTTTGCATCTACTTGCCGGTATATCCGTGATAGTGAGTCGAGACTTATTGACGTTCAATAATAGCCAGACGCTGGTGTAGTTTACCTGGAATATACGCAAGTGCTTGTTTATTCTGAGAAGGTGTCATACGATATGCACAGATTTAAACTTAATAATCGCGAAGTGTTTGTATTTCATCGTATATCTCTAACACAATAATGCATTGTCTTATCGATTTATTAATTAGTTTATATAGTATTTAGTTAGGAATATTTATTGCATTTACGAGGGAGAAACTTCCAAACACAAAAAATCCGACAGTAAAAAGTTTACGCGATCCCGTTATGCGCGGTTTCACGTTATGCCTCGCATTACGCGATTTTTTTATTTTAAGAATGTGTATGAACATAATGTCGTCATTGACTTCTCTTAACAATTAAAAACAGCGTTGTGTGTTATGAACGTATTTTACAAGAACGTAAAAGAAACGCTACCCAAAAGACAATAGATGTATTTTTCAGTAAAAATAACACGTAATACTGCATAAAGTGCTCTTAGAATTAAAGTGATTGATTCAAATGATTCGTATTTTTTGTATTAAGTTTTGACTATGTATGTATGTTTAATCGTAAGCCCCGATATACGCGAATTTCACTTAACGCGATTTTTTCCGGAACGTATCCCTCACGTAAAGCGGGGTACTACTGTATATAATGAGGAGTGGATATTCAATAATAATTTTTTTACGGCTTATGAAATCTAAATATAAATCCAATCACCGTTTAATGCTGCCTATAATTCGATATCAACAGGTTTTATGTATATTTTTTAATTATACTGATAAATGAAAAAAAAATTAAATTAAATATAGACAGCACACCCATCTTTGGTCTTCAGAGACACCAACTGGAGAGTCAATGCCGACAGGAGGGCCTGTGCCTGGATGATCTGAAGTCAGTTGATGAAGTCACTGGATGACTTCTTGAAGTGTGTCATCAGAACAATAAAGAAGATAAACCAGGGGGTGTAGCTTCAGTCACTCCCATATATAGCACAATTTCGATTGACTAGTTTGGAAAGTTTCCTCAAATTGTGATGACAAACCTTGTACTTAACAAGCAAGGTACCAAACCTATTAAAAATATATATAGACAGTAAATAGTCACAAAAAAAACGTTACAACGCTTGGAAATCAGGGAATCGTATTTACGTAAGCATACTAAATAATAATTGCTCATAATAAAAAAAAATACATTTACCTATTTATCGTAGGAGAGAATTCTGTTTTTGATACATTTTGTATTCCAAACATTTTCTAGAATATTCCACAGGGCGTGGATTAATAACACTCACTTTCATATCGAAGGAGGCGTTTCACAAATATCTCTAAGGGGGAGGGGTTTTCGGAAAAGTAAAAAAGGAGAACACGTTGCGGGGGGCAACCGAGCGAGGCGCCGGTGGTGATATCGAATTGAAAAATGTATTCCCAGACATGCCTTCCTGATCGCTGCTTCCTGGATGGGGTGGGACGGGAAACGCGCTTACCGCCGCCGCTTCCGCCATGCCGCGATAACGCGGTGACGCCATTTTGGAAACAATATGTACAGGTGCCTCGCGAAAAACCTGCGAAAAACCTCCACCCTTGTGATGGCGCAAATTAACAGTGTTTCTCTAGCAAACCTGCGGCGATCTGTCCTTACAAACAATTAGGCACTGCTTTTCTATATATGCACTCCGCGAGCAAAAAAATTCGAGTCTATAATATATATATATATATTTATTTTTTGTTTTCCAACATTTTTATCTATAAAGAGTTTAATATTTTTGAATAAAATACTTGAGTGATTTTCCACATTTTCGTTTTTATTAGTGACCGGTTTCGCCAACCTTTCACGTTGACATTACAAACAGAGTAAACAGCGTGAAAGGTTGGCGAAACCGGTCACTAATAAAAACGAAAATGTGGAAAATCACTCAAGTATTTTATTCAAAAATATTTAAATGGAATTTCACCGAGTACTCTCTGTCAGAAATATGAAATTTCTTATAAAGAGTTTCTCAAGATAAAAAAAAAGCTCAACGGTGTAAATAGTGAAAACAATTTACATGGATTTTTCTCGTCATTCAGTGAGTGAAACAAATACCTATAAATATATTAGTACTATAATCCTCTAAAGTTTTTTTTGCGTAACAAGCTATTTGACACTATGCATAAGACTATTTTTCATACTTTTTCTGATAATTAAGAATACCCTTTTTTATTGTCATATTTATTTTGTTTGATACAATTCCAATATGTAACCAATATCAAATAATTGCTTTGATGAGTTAAGAGTATTTTTAGATACTGAGAATATTAATATTATTAAAGTGAATATTTAATATATTTTTTGATTAAGATAACAATAGAAATGAATGTTGTTTGTTTTATTGATACATTTTTCGATCGTAAATATAATTAAACATAATAAAATGCAACCGTCCAATTAAAAAAGAAAGCTTTTTAAGGGAAATGGTATTTACTGTCCAAGAATAAACATGTAATAAAAATGAAACACCAACGAAGCTTATTAAGTGCCAAACTTTTTGCGAAGGCTCTCTGATTTACATGAAAAATTTAAGTGATCGTAAAAGTTACAAAAGAGACGGAAATGCTACAAAATTCGAACCGGTAATTAAAAATTAAAAATGAGCAACGTAAATATACCAAATTGCAACTCTTTAATTCCTAATTTTAAAATTGCACATAAAATCAAAGCATATCTATAGAAAATAAAGTGTGACCGTTAGTATTGGAAATATTACAATATTAGTGTTAAAAAACAGCTGTAAAACCGACAAACACAAAAAATATCTCATTAAAACATGTCAATATAGAAATTGGACTAGATATGGTCTTATTGGTATATTTAATCAATGTTGATTTAAGAAATTCAATATTTTTGACAGAGAGTACTTGGTGACATTCCATTTTAATATTTTTGAATAAAATACTTCAGTGATTTTCCACATTTTTATTATTATTGATAATGCCAACTTGAAAGGTTGGCAAAACCGGTCACTAATAAAAATAAAAATGTGGAAAATCACACAAGTATTTTATTCAAAAATATAAATGTTGATTTCTTCAAAGTTTTAATATACAACACAATTTTTTGACGGTCGTAAAAAAATAGGCATAGAAGCTGTAAATTTACTAAATCAAAAGTATTGTAAATAACTAAAGTACTAAATAAAGTATAACTAAAGTAAATAACTCTGTTTGATAATGCCAACGTGAGAGGTTGGCGAAACCGGTCACAAATAAAAACAAACATGTGGAAAATCACTATCAAAAGTATTCATTAACGCCATTACAAAAAAAACATTTTTCACGCAAAAGGTTTTTTTCATCAAAATTAAAATTTAACCAAAACTAGAAAGTACCTGGAGACTTCAAGTAATAGCGATTTTAACTTTTTACTCTTTGCAGCAGTACATTAAATATTTTTTATTATTTTAAATTGAATCACAAACAGTCTGCAGAAGGACTGTCAAAAGCGTACACTTAATAACTCTTCAACACAAATCTCGATATCGGAAAAGAAAAAATATACAATTACAAAGATCCGAGTCCCTGCAATTAGCAATCGCGCGGGGGGGGAGGAAGCGGAACGTCTGCCAGCCGTCCCTCTCGCCCCCGGCGTAATTAAACCGGAAATACCGATAAATTGACGGATGTATTAATTTGAGCAGCGGCGTTCGGATTGTCGGCGGATGAAACGCCAAACCGGGGGTGGCCGGGGCCGCCGACGAATGATGAAATTATTTATGCCCGATCGGGTGGGTTCTCCCCCGATTTTTTTATCGAGCCGTGGGGGCGAGGCATTCAACATCCCCGCGAAGGCTCTCCCGGTGAAAGTGAGCGTTACGAGAGAGACTAGGCTTTTGCTTGTTTTCTGCTTGAGGTATTAAAAATACATCTAGAATTATGGTATTTTTTTTTATAAAAAGATTAAAAAGCATGAAAATTGAGTATTCACGAGACTGGTTATGTTTTGATTATTTATACATAGGTAATTTGAAAAGTGAACGTTTTTTAAACCTCAAAAACTTTTATCAGTTTAAATTTTAGATATCATTTATTTAATCATAAATGTTGTAACTGAGTTTAAAAATCATTCAAAAACATGTTTTGGTTTTTGATTCACAAGAATAAAATTTTTATTTCAACTGAATTTATAACATTTCATTAAAATTTATATACTCTAATTTTATAAAATATGGGTAAAACAATTTTATATAAAAGAATTGAAACAGATATTTCACTATTTAAACCATATAAAAGTAAAATACAAAATAAAGACAATAAAACACTTTTAATGAAATCACATGTGCTGACGCCAATAATCACTATTTTTTTCATAAATCACCAAAAGAATGCGTATGAGCCACAAAGTCACAAAATTGGCCTAAAATGTAAATATACAATTTTGTCGAATTAAACGAAGATGTTTTTTTTAGATTTAGAGCGGGTTTTGCAAGCCAAATAATAAAAATTGCAAATACTATAATATTTATTAAAAATAATAATACGAAAACCGAAAAATGAGAGCTGAGACGGCCGCAGGTGTCTCCGAAAAATACGACAATATCCTTTTTTCCAATCTTCCCATCCAATAAGGAGAAGTTTATGAAGGCCCATAAAACAGCCTGGCAGAGTTTAAATAATGTACTCTTGTTTTTCTCCGTCACGCAATACACCGACTCGTTTATGAGGAAATGCAAGCAATACAATGGATACTTACAGATGTATGGAAATGAGAAATTAACATTATTAGAGAAACGCTGTCTCCGTGGTGATATAAAGTATTTTTTTATTATAATGAAAAATTTAAACCCGATCAAACAGCATTTCTTACAGCAACACCCACCATTATCTACAAACGGGAAACAAACATATCTAGAATGTTATCTTGTCACAGAAACCAAGACGAGAAAATTATCAAAACCAGTTCTTAAACTTAAATAATAACCCAAACAATTTTAATGAATATGCTTATCATAGATTTTGTCTCATTACGTTTTTTTAAATATATTTTCATCTATCTTGCAATATGATTACTACGTGCAACAACGGAATTTTGATTTATGTATATAATATTTTTGAATAAAATACTTGAGTGATTTTCCACATGTTAGTTTTTATTTGTGACCGGTTTCGCCAACTTTTGGCATTATCAAACAGAGTTTAAGAGAACACTCTGTTTGATAATGCCAACGTGAAAGGTTGGCAAAACCGGTCATAAATAAAAACTAACATGTGAAAAAACACTGCATATTCTATAAATCTTGCTTTGTTTTCTCAGTAATTTTACATACTATCCGTATTTTAGGACGTTTACTAAAAGGCAAATTACATATAACTTTTATTTATTTGATGTATTTTTTTATATTATTTACTATTAATCATCATATAAATATTTTTTTCAAATATTTGTAGATATGATTGTTTTTTTAATCCTTCTAGTAAAAAATACAGAATTCGAATTGTTTTAAAACTAAACGTTTTTAAAATATTTTTTATACCATGGTGTTAATATTAAGTACAATACGTTGTAAACGTTTAGTTATTTATTTATCAAGGAGGAGGGTGTGTGCGATTGACTATGAAAATATATATAAAGCCAGGAAATGTGAGCGAGACACATGTAGGGCGAGAGGGTTAGGTTAGGACGGGGCGGGGGAAGCGGTATTCAAAAACAATTTTATTGCCGTATGCTATTTTATTTCTTTTCCTCTTTTCTTCTTTTCATCCCGCCCCCCGCACTCTCGTGTTTTCTTTTGTGAAATCCGTCCTCAAGGAGACTGGCTGCAAAATATGGGTCGATTTTATTCCATGTTTCATCTTCATATAGACTTATTCAACGTTTACAATTTGTTTTTGGCCAATCGACACACACACAAGGCAACAATTTTTTTTCACAACACAGACAAGATTTGGATTCGCACCTTCACTGCCATTGCAGCTCTGTGCTTTTGCCTCTGTGCTTTTGGCACTGTTGGCAACGCGATCATAGTTTCAATTCCTTTAGAATAAATATTAACTTTGAAAAGATTAGTTTAAAGCAGCCGCCGGGACGGCGCCTGGAGGCTCAGGCCCCGCTCCCACGGACGACATGGATATCTTCGGCCGGGGGAAATTTATATGATTATTGCACTTAAAGAATCGTCGCGTACCCTTTATGACTTCGCGAAATAAAGAAACCGCCCGGAGAAAGGTTTATGGCCCGCATTCCTGACCCACCTGGCTCGGCTAACATTAAAATCGTTCCCAGAGTCCATGGAGAAATACACGGAATAACCTAATCTGTTTGCTTTGACCCAACCGCCCGGTCCAAAGCGCATCCCTGTTTGAAAACGGTATAAGAACCACCCAGCCCCTCAAGGGGGCAGTATTGAATTTGACTCCAAGGGGTAACCGCTGCCTGGGAGCAAGGATACTCCGACAACCATGCAGGATCGCGTGGTTGTCGTTAAAATGTTGAAAAGTGAAATTAAAGAGTATTAGATTTGACTCCACGGGGTGACGCTGCCCGGGAGCAAGGATACTCCGACATCCATGCAGGATCGCGTGGCTGTCGTTAAAAAGTTAAGAAGTGAAATAGAAAAGTTCTCGATTTGACTCCACGGGGCGACGCTGCCCGGGAGCGAAGATACTCCGACATCCATGCAGGATCGCGTGGCTGTCGTTTAAATGTTTAAAAGTGAAATTAAACGACCCAGTTATCGGTCAAAGTGTTTTTAAAAGTAAATTCAAGTGTTAATGTAACTTGTTTTAATATCACATTAAGGTTAAATTGTAATCTATGTTTTTTGCTGCTTGAAAAAAAGTCACAGCTGTAACCAATATTGGTCCATTCGAACCGGATATGAACCGGAGGACATATGGATGCCTGAAGCCGCATAATTGATCCTATCGACAAGGATATAAACCAGCGACATATGGACGCTGGATTTGAAATTAAGAAGCCAGAATTAAAAGCCAAGTGAATTTTTGAAATCAAGATGTCAGTGCAAATTGAATTAAACGCACTCGTGGAAATGGCACGCAAAATGTTACCATCAGCGTCAGCGCAAGTAGCTGTCGACTGGAAGTTGCCAACGTTCAGTGGGATTGGCTCAGAATGGTTGATCTTTAAGGCAGCCTATCAAGAAACATCGGAGTTATATAAATTTTCTCCGCGGGAAAATTCTTCTCGACTACGAACGTGTTTAAAAGGAGCAGCCAGAGACTCAGTTATGGGCCTCTTGTCTGCCTGCTGTGATCCTTCAGCAATAATGAAAACGCTTGAGCGTTTATTTGGAAACCCACATGCGATAGTGGCAGAACAAATAGAAAAAATAAGAAGAATGCCTAGAATGATTACTGGCAACGCAGATGAAGCATCGATATTTTCATGTACCATTAGCAACTTCGTGGCTACATTACAACAGTTAAAATTGAAAGGACACATCTATAATCCAGATCTGATCTATTCAATATTAGAAAAACTGACCCCAGTGCAGCTGGGATACTGGCAGGACTTTGCCGCTGATAACAATGCTATTGAACCTGATATGATATTATTATCACTATTCCTTGAAGACGAAGCCGACAAAGCTTGTCGATTTGGCTTAAATGTCAGCCAAACATACAGACCGCAGCCCGTACCGCTAACAAAGTATTGTGGGGAATTTACGCGCCCCATGCAACAAACAGTTCACACGGCAAACATGTCAGGTATAAAATCGTATACCCAAGAAAGGACAATAGACTCGGCACGCGCTACAGTCCGAGAAAAGATAAAAACGGTTATCTGTGTATATTGCAATCGCACAGATCATAACATAACGAAATGCAAAGACTTTCTACAAAGGTCAATTTACGATCGCAACAAATGGGCACGTAAGGATCACGTTTGCCTTTGCTGCTTGAAAAAAGGTCACAGCTGTAATCAATGTGAAAAACCGCCCTGCGGGATAAATAGTTGTAAGCTACCGCACAACCGCTTACTTCATATGCAATATGCTGAAAAAATACGGCAACCAAAATCAAAACTTCTAGAAGCAGAGCTTGAAGAATTACAAACTGAAAGTTCTATTCGAGAAAAAGTAAACCCAAGGAAAGAAATCTCGACAGCCGAGGAGCCGCCCATGAAGCTGCGTCCTCGAGAAAATGGCTGTTCGAGTAAAATAGCGGAATGCATAATGATTCCGCCCAAGCCTTTGCATGCCGTGCAAATGGCCCGCAGCGTCCCGGCGCCGTCCAAACTGGAGCGCCGCGATGCAGAAATCTCGATGACCGAAAAATCGCCCACCATGCAGGTTCGCGTGGTTGTCGTTTAAATGTTGAAAAGTGAAATTAAACGACCCAGTTATCGGTCAAAGTGTTTTTAAAAGTAAATTCAAGTGTTAATGTAACTTGTTTTAATATCACATTAAGGTTAAATTGTAATCTATGTTTTTTGAAGCTTGAATAAAAGTTTATACGAAAATAAAGTGTTTAAATGAATGATAATACAGTCCACTGCTAGCGTATGAACCTTGGCGAATTCATATGCTGAAGCCGAAGAAGTAAACCGACTGCCAGCGTCTCCGCGAGAGAATAAATCTGGTAGCCGTCGTCAATAGGCACATTAGTTCATACATAGAAGATGCCTCAAAGAAATTCTCAGAAAAATATCATCGTGATTTGTGTGCGATTTGAACCCACATCCCCTGGCATACATGGCCGGTGTACTAACCCTTGTACTAACGAACCACATCCACTAATCGAGAATTTTTAACAATCATACTCTACATATGAACCAATGTGCCCAGGCCAACCAATATAATAAAAATATACATACGTATATGATGGTGCACGTCTTGGCTAAATTAATATATTTTAAAAATAATATCCAGATGGGATTTAAATCGCTTCACTTGTTACTTTGTTTAAAAAGTCCAGTGCGTGCAAATCACTAAATATTGGTTGGCCTCTAAACATCGCACTTAACATCGATTAATGGATGTGATTCGTTAGTACAAGGGTTAGTACACCGGCCATGTAAGCCAGGGGATGTGGGTTCAAATTGCACACAAATCACGATGATATTTATCTGAGAATTTCTTTAAATCATCTTCTATGTGTGAACTAATGTGCCTAATCATATTAGTAATAAATATTTAAATTGCATTTTTCAGAATCGTGACAATTTTTTTTAAAATAATTTTTATTTGTATAGAAATTACCTTGAATCCTAAATATATACAAATTCGAAAAAATTTCAAAGCGTTTTAGGGGCTCGGATTTGTTCAATAAAAAGTATTTAAATCCACTTAAACTAACACGTCCGGTGTGCTGATAGACATGGCGCAGGTCTCGTTACAACCCTTTCACAGCACAGAGCCTCCTAAAGAACCCTTTCTGAAAATTAATTAAAGGACCCCGGACTCGAACCCTAAGCCCGGCCGCGGCAGCCTCCGCTCCCCTGGCGTTGCTTTACAAATAGACTGGGGCGCCTCGTAGGTTATGGCCTCTTGTATAATTAAAAGACAGTTTGGCCAGAAGCAGTTGAATTCTGCTTATTTATATTCTCATTTCAAGATGGTTTTGTTCTGAGGATTTGTTTTAATATATTTATCCTTTGAATTATATATTATAAATTGCATCATAAAAAATATTCAGTTTTTACATAATAGATAAAATAATCTAGAATGCAGAAAAATAACACTTCTTTGAACAGGAAATGCTATACCTAAATAAATTTTTAATTCAATCCAAAAGGTGAAAAAATTTTTTTTTATTTATTCAGCACAAATACGTAGAATATGCAGCAAAGCACTCAAAAATCCAATTCAGTTTTTTGAAACTACGACTATTTCATGATTACACATATATCACCAATTATTTTTTCAGGTTTAAAATATTTAGTCATCACATTATACTTGACATGTCGAAAATTTTTTTTTCACCTGTAATAGCATAAAGCAAGGTTTGCCACTGGAATTCTCGATTATTCAATCACCACCGACCGACCTAACTGCCGCACCTTTCTGCATTATTTTATTATATGCTTATATCAAGCACAGAAGTAAGGCAAACCTGGTGTATGATTGACATAACTGTGTTAACCTCACTTTAAGTCTGAGAAGGGTTGAGCTATGAGCATAATAAACCCTACTAAAATACGTGCCACTACATTAATCTTGGTTCAATATACTAACATAATTAAATTTTACACTACGTTTTGAAGAAATCGATTCACACGAGATAAGCTTTAAGAATTTTCATCGACACATGTGAGATTTGAATCCAAATGTTTTCAGTATTCACTTCTGAAAGCGTCTAGGTCCATTCAATACCGTGATTTACATTTATCCTGTATAGCGTTAAATTTACGCTATTTAATTTGTAAATTTATGAGATAAAAATACAATAAAAACAAATAACACTTTTATTGGTTTTTTTTTTTTTTTAAGAATATCGGTATTCAATGTTAGTTAGTTAAATACTTAAAAATAATCTTTGAAAATTTTATAGTTTATCATCAAGTTTCAGATATTCTTAAGCTTGATTTTATTTTTTATTCTAGAGCCTTTTTGAAATATTTGTTAAATGGATTATATTATTTCCCATATATTTAAGTAGAAATAAAATGGATTATAAAATACCACCACATCCTGCGTACATAAAATTCACATTTCTGTCATATGTTTTATATAACACCGTTCAATCATTTCTCATGAATGTAATTCCTTTTCACACAAAAGAATGTGTGTTTTGTCAATGTGTATTAAATTCATAAATACGAATTTATTATTTATATACAATATGTAATTACTTTTTTTAAACATACATTCATCTTTATTTATTTAAAATAATAATTATTTTTTACGGTAGGTCACAAAAAAAATTTCAGACATATTATGCAAAATGCTATGTAAAGACTCTCAATTAAATTTGCTAAAAGTTATTGACCGTTATTAAGAAAAAGTTATGCTAAAAAGCTAACTAATCATCATGATTGATTATTATTATATCGGTATTTTTAATATATAAATACGTAGTCAGTATTTTGAAGGTGCATTGAAATACTTTGCAAATTATGCAATCATCAATATATGCATTCGATTTTTTTTCCTATCAAACCTTTTAATCAATATAGCAACAGGTGTTTTTAGGTGTATTCACTACACCAGAAAAAATATTCCGCTAGATGCTCTGCATTACGAATAATATACATTTCGGCACAGAGTACACGACACACCACCGATTGCGATTCAATTTAGATTTTCTCATTGCGTCCATATAATCATAGCTTGACTTCTGAACGTTTAATATCATACTTTCAGCATTAAAGTATAGTTTTTGAATTCGTATTTTTATCTGATTTCAACATATCGAATAACAAAAAAAATAACACCAAAACGAGTTCACCAACCAGATATCTCAAATGCACAATCAAATAATACGAATGTTTGAATACGTATAACATATTGCAATATTCATGTGCAAATTTCGCATAATATTATCAGAGACTGTCACACGCTGCAGCGAAACAATTAAATTACCGAGCGGCCGTCTCAAAGAGCCAATCGTAACATGCATCCGTCTCCAGCGCGCAGTGTCCAATTATACGCGGTGCAGTATACGAGGATATTCCCGCAACCAGAGCGGGCCACAGGACAAGCACTCACTTCGGTGGGCGGAGGCGACGTCGTAAACCGCACCGAGCAGGGCCGCCCGCCGCCTGGCGAACGTGTGATTGGTGGGAAGTTGATATTGGCCGTGGTCGCTACAAACTTGATTTGATGTGCATTACACCAAACCCAAATGACGTCCAGAGTGTCGGGCATACCTCGGGGCAAATGTTATACGAGGGCGGTCCGATAAGTACTTAACCTACAAAAGAAAAACGAAAATTATGGAAAAGTCTCCTTTTAACTCGATACACTTGACTCAGCGATGCTCCAACTTCTTTAACCCATCTGAAAAATACGTTTTCTCGAGGTCTGCAGAGTAGGCCTCCGTGGCGGCGATGACCTCCTCCTAAAATTTCTGCTCGGCGAGTGACTTTTTCAAGTTTGGAAACAAAAAAATCGCACGGGGCCAAATCTGGGGAATACAGTGGATGGGGGAGCAGTTCATAGTGCAATTCGACCGATTTGGCCGTGGCGACGGCGGAGGTGTGAGCAGGTGCGTTATCATGGTGGAAGAGCACTTTTTTCTTAGGAAAATGGGGCCGTTTTTTCTGCAATTCGGCGTCAAATCGGCATAGTAGAGTCCTGTGACCGTTTTGCTCTTCTCTAGGTAGTCAATGTAGATCACACCTTGCAAATTGGTGGCCAGCACCTTTCCGTCCGATAGGACAGTCTTCGCCTTCTTCGAAGCACGTTTGCCGGGTGAAGTCCACTGTTTCGACTGTTCCTTGGTCTCTGGTATGTACCAGTGGATCCATGTTTTGTCGACGGTCACGAAACGACGCAGAAACTCCAAGCGCTCTTTGATTTTGCTGCGCGATTTCCCTTTCCAAAAACAAGAATCGAATCACCGACCGATATTGCTCTTTTTACATTTTTCTATGACAAATTTACTCACATGTTTACTTTTTATATCAATACTTCAAGGTACCTAAAATTTGTATTTAAATGGATAAAAAATTTAGGCGGGGGCGACGTCGTAAACCGCACCGAGCAGGGTCACCAGCCGCCTGGCGAACGTGTGATTGGTGGGAAGTTGATATTGGCCGTGGTCGCTACAAACTTGATTTGATGTGCTAATGCTAATTTTAAATGACGTCCAGCCGTACAAATTCACCTACATGTGTGCTTTTTATATCAATACTTCAAGGTACATACAATTCGTTACGTTTTAATTTCAGACTCATTTTGAGTAGTTTGGGTTAATTTATACCTCTAGTCTACAAATAGAAAGGACATACAAGCATTGCATTACTTACTAACGCTGAAAAACATGAAATTCTTTGCTCAGCTTTATTCAGAGATAGATTATCGCATTTCCTTGCGTTGATATATGATATTAATCGCTTTTCTTTTTATACTAATAGTGTTTATTACGGAGAGAACGCAGTTTCTTCGCTCTAAATTAACCAAAAAAAAAATACTCCTCGGATGAAGAAAAAAAATGGTATCTTTGCTAGGCCGGTTTCTTATGTTCACATTTTCCACTCGGTCAGATGGAATAAATCCTCATGAATACAACCCCTAGGCAGAAGCCTTATCTTAGAACAAATCGCATATCGAGTCACGTGACTCCCCCCACAGGTCCTGGGTAGAAACTACCCTGTGAGATCCGTGCGTTGGGCCGAGTGGCCGTCTCGGTTTACGCACACTGTTTGCGGTGACAGATTGAATCAAGCGATTTCGATGATATATGTGATAGCTCTGCCGTACTACCGCCAAACCTTTTGTAGTTGATATATATTACCGATCGGTTAAGATATAAATATATATATATATATATATATATATGACTATATTAAATATTTTTGACATAAAATTTTTGGTGTACTGACATTATAATATCAGTTTGTAAACGAAATATACGTTCAACTTTAATCACAGCAACGTTTCGTAAACTATCAAGGCAGTTGCTTCCAGCCTTTTAATTGCCTTTGGTGTCAAACCGGACCCTGGCGGAATCGTTTCATATAATTAATTTAACTGTCACTTTATTTTTCTATATCGAAAGTTTATTTTTTTATGCAGTATCGAAAAAACTATAAATTATATTTATCTATTTTTTATTTTTTAATTAACGTCCATTTTCAGGGTAAAAATAAAATCTTGAAATGAAATGACGACTTTTCAAAACCAAAGTTTGTTAAAGATTTTTTTTTTAATTTTAAAATAATATATCGCACAGGGTTTTTTATTTAATCTTTTAATTCCAATTAAAAAAAAGACTCTTAAAAGTTTAGGGCTCTTGCCAAAGGGACATGATGAATCTCCAAATTACTACACTTCAATCGGAAAAACACATATTTATCATATTAATAGTAAATTTATAAGAAATAAAAATATATAATGTTCGGAAGAAGGGATGTATCAAACTTTTTGCATTTAAATTTTTTTGATTGGTGCAGTCGATTTTTCGCAAACGGACTAGATAATGATCAAAAAAACTCGTATCGTTAACGTATTGTATGTAGTATTTTATAAATGGACATTGATACTCAGAATCAACTCCAATTCAAAGATTAAATTAGTTTTTAAGTGAATTGTATCATTTATCATTATGGTCTCCATATTTATATTTTATCCATAGTAAAAAAATAATTTTTGTAAGTTTTAGGTAAATTATATATAATTTTAAATCGTTCAGCAGATGTCTCTTTGATATAAAATTTTATTTGATAAATATTTTATTTTTATTTTCCTTAAATTCTCTTTGATTTCTCAATAGAAACAGCGATAATGGAGAGTACGTGCCGATTCCACTATTTTGCAGCCTCTTCGATCGCGTCATATCAAAAAAATATACAAAACTCCCCGAGAAAAGCTTTAGAAGTATTCAAATCTAAATAATAAAACTTTTCGAGAATATTATACTCGGGAAAAAAATCACGTAAATTCACCGATGTGACAGTGTGTTACATTTTTCACAGACTGAAATATTCAAATTGCCAGATAATATGACCCCAGCCTCCCCCGACTCGTATTATTCAGAGCGACAGGCTAATATAAAAACCGAGCGTAAAAAAATCATTGCGAGACTTGCTCATCAAATAAAAACTTGTAAAATCTTAAAATCGTAACAAAAAAGTGTTATCTTTACTGGGCGCCACTGCTCGGCAGTTGTATGGGCCACGTTATGGCGCCGGCATTTCGGATATGATTATTGCAGTGGCGGCGGTAATGGTTTGTGACATTTTTTTTATGAAGATGCGTCGAGCGGTTCCTTGTATTCGATGATGCGCGAGTACGTTTACGTTTAGATTAGGTTGGGTAAGGTTAGGTTTTTTTGCGTCCTTCTATTCCTTATTGTCAACTATATTCTCAACGTGAATTTTTAGTAACACACATATGATAGATCTCAATGGACTATTTTTGGTCAGAGGAGGTAAACGACAGTGGTTCAAACTAAACGTTGTTTTTTTGCTCTCTCTCAGCTTGTTTTCGCAGAACAGCTTGATTTATGTTTTACTCACACGATGGATTGATTTATGTGGTTTTTTTTTTATCCACCTTTGAAAAACACTTTTTTTCCGAACGAGCCCCATTATTTCATTATTGTCACATTTTCAGTATAGACCACCACGTTGGTGATTGAGAAAAAGATTCTCTCCTAAAATAAGCAAAATTTTTATCATTTTCATAAAAAGTGATTAGTAATTTATCCTATTAACATTTGTTCCCAATGTTTATTTAATTTTTACCAAAACTTTGCTCTATGCGTTAATTCCCTAAAGTCTTGGCTTTAATACTAGTTCAATCATAAGAAATTCAATTATTTTGTTTGCTTAGTGGTTACAATAAAGAAAAATTGGTAAATATATAATGAAGAGTTACTTTTAGTTAAAAATCCAAATTTTACAATCACCAAGTAGCACACATATAAAGCACTCTTCTATAGTATGTGTATTTAAGGGTGTATGTGTATGAGGGTGTGTTTGAGGGTGTGTGTGAGGGTGAGGGTGACACGACCCACGTGATTAATGGAAGCTTTTTGTTTCGGCCATGTTGAGTTTTTAATATATCTGGACTTTTATAAATCTTTATGACGTCCTGAAAACAATCAACTATAAATCACACAATGGACGTATCCTTGATCCATTGTGATTTCGTAACAATTAAGTTGGTTAGACTTTTTGGATAAAGAAAATGTACTAAATTAATTCTGGGAGTGGAGCTCAAATTCAACAATGATAAAATATTTTCTACATAAAGCCTTTTTGTTTTTATTAAAAATCGCGTTAAAATCGGGCTATATATTTATATTTATTCACGTGAACTTTAAAATCGCAGTATTATTAAAAAAAGATAAATATCACTTTTAGACTAACAAAGATTTTTCATAATGAGGTTTCTTTTTACATGTTTTACTGATAAAATGAAAGTAATTAAGAAGTATCAATCATTCAAAAATTGCTCGAAGTACGCTGAATAAATGACTTTAGGAAAATTATAATAATAAATTTTTAAAAAGTCTCAAAGTAAATGGAACCTATAGTAAAAGATAAATAATTACAAATTCCGACGATAAAAGACGTAATATTCTGCCAGATTTTCGATTATATCTCCGTTGATATTCAAGCTTCATTCAAAATAAGTAATTGAGATTGTAAAAATCAAATTGAACATTATTCAAGTATTCAATGAATTAATATAAAATGATACGTATTTGCATAATAAAATCTTATCTCAAAGGGAATCAATTACCTCTCTCAGCTGGGTGCTGCCTCCCCCTCGCAAAGCCTTGTTACATGAGGGACGCGAGGGGCGAAGGGGATGCTTCTTCCTCCTCCTTCCCCTCCAAGAACAATTACCCTCTCGCTCCTTCTTTATATCTTGTACCCGTTCTGTTTAATGACGTCATAACATATTTTGATTAGATTTTTTAATTAATCATCTTGAGGTGAGGCAAAGCGTGGTTGATCAGCCCTGTACCCCAAAAGTTCAGTTTACTAATAAAGTGATAATTTAAGCACAGCCTTTCATGAAAACAAGTAGTATTTTAATAAATTTTTCAATAACGGGTCTTGATTGACTGAAAACTCGCTTGCAGTGCGGTGACCTGATATTTTTTTTATATTAAGATTAAATTATTAAGTGTACAATTAGGTTTCAAAGGATTTTCAAGAGATGACATTACTAGTATAAAATCGAAACTGACAGTGTTGCAACTAATTTCATTTTATAACCCCATCATTAGGCTTTCTTTTTCATTATGTGTCATTTTACTGAAGTAGAAACAACTTAGTTTTTGTTTGGTCCGAATATGTCAACTTTTGTGCCAACATTGAGATATAATAAATAAATAAAATATTTCTTCCGACTACGATTTGTTTTCCGCTCTTTTGAAGAAGTCCAAAATTGGATCGATTCATGGATTGCATCAAAAGACACATCGTTTTTTCGATGTGGTATCCGAAAATTGCCAAAAAAATGGGAAAAAGTAGTGGCCAGCGATGAATAATACTTTGAAAAATGAACTTGTAACAATTTTTTCACAATAAATCGTCAAACTTGAACAGAAATCCTAGAAAACTTATTTGTACAGCTCATAAATATTTAACGTTTGGGGACATATTTTTGTAATGTAATATTAAAACATTCCTTAAATCACGGTGGTTCAAATACTTTTAGCTCATCAATTAAAAACGGTTATGAATGATTAAATGTTATTGAAAAAATATTGAATACGTGTTACGTTTCCAAAAATATAATCTGCATTTGAATTGTCTACAACTCTCCAATTTAAATTTGATGAAATATTTATGGGAACGTCGGAAATGCTTTTTGTGATAAATTCCGTCAATATGCTCTCGTCATTCCATATTACACCGATTAACTTTTTCCGATGGAAATGCAAATTTTTATCGCAAATGCATCGCAAATAAATAAAATCTGTGCTGAAATACTTTTGTTCAAACACACGTAAAAATCTGTTCAAACAAATTACAATCTGTAAATTTCAATATATAATATTATTCATAGATAAAATCACATTGGGTTTAGCAAGTTAATAAATAAAACTTTTGTTAGTTTCCATAAAAAATATTTTTTTCTTTAAAGAAATTTTTTTTATTTTTATAAAAGTTGATATATATATATATATATTTGCAACTTTTTAATGGCAGGTTAAAACATGTATAAAATGAATCTCGTTTTTGTATACACACAAATACGTGAACCTCTGTTTGAAGTTTGTTAAATATGGCTTTAACCCTTTGCCAAATTACAGCGGTAACCTAATATAGTAAGGTAAACTGGGGGTTTCTCTTAAACAAAATTATTTTGAAAGAGTTAAATTAAAATTCTAAAAAATCAGTGTATAATACTAATTGTTAAATAGAATTGTCGTGTTATTTTATTTCTAAATAATTAAATAATTTTGCCTAAGTTTGCTTAACAAGCAAACTTGTTATTTAATAAATTAATCGCGAGGACTCAGTGTGGATGCGATTTAGGTAGTAAAAATATTTTCACTATCGTATCAGGTATACAAAATTAATACAAAAATTATTTTAATGTAAAATTGTGTTTACGTTTTTAATAATAATTTTTTGATTAACATCCTGCCAATCCCCAAATTTATTTTTCATATTTTTAACAATGTAATTTAAAGCTACAGGCGTAATAAATTTTAAAGCTAGCAATTTATTTTTTATGGTTAAAAAAATTGTACTTGAGACACCCTCCTTTACCCCGCATGTAAATAGCTGCACATATCTCATCGGGATAACCTGCCGGGGTGGAGGGAAGCATTTTAAATTTCAGTGTATCAAACGCTAACCATGGGCGAGCGGTCTTCCTTATTAATGACCCGGGGGCCTCTGGTCTGCAAACTGTACGATGAAAAGTTACCCCAATGAACGTAGGCGGACTTCGAATTTACAGCTTATTCCTGAAATTCAAGGAACGCCCTTAAATAACCTTAATGCACGTTCTAACTTAGGCGAGCACAGAAAATACAAAAATGAACGTCTAAATAATATACTCCTGCGTATTTAGTAGGTTTACAAGCTAAAAAATACGTAAACATAAATTAATTTTAACGTTGAATTTTTGTATTGATGCAAGCAAAATTTTTAATTATTTAGTCTGTATACATAGAAAATGATTTAAAGAAATATCATCGTGATTTGTGTGGGATTTGAACCCACATCCCCTGGCATACATGGCCGGTGTACTAACCCTTGTACTAACGAATCACTTCCGTTTATCGAGAATTTTTAACAATCATACTCTACATATGAACCAATGTGCCCAGGCCAAACAATATTTAGTGATTTGCAAGCACTGGACTTCTTGAATAAAGTAACAAGGGAAGCGATTTTAGTCCCATCTGGACATTACTTTTAAAATCTATTAATTTAGCCAAGATGCGCACCATCATATACATATGTCGATTTTTTTGATTAAACCTCAATCAGATGCGTATTTATTACCCATAACGGGTTTATTATATTATTACTAATATGATTAGGCATATTAGTTCTTACATATAAGATGATTTAAAGAAACTCTCAGAAAAATATCATCGTGATTTGTATGGGATTTGAACCCACACCTCCTGGTTAACATGGCCGGTGTACTATCCCTTGTACTAACAAATTGATAAACGGAAGTGATTCGTTAGTACAAGGGTTAGTACACCGGCTATGTTAGCCAGGGGATGTGGGTTCAAGTCCCACACAAATCACGATGATATTTTTCTGAGAGTTTCTTTAAATCATCTTATATGTAAGAACTAATATGCCTAATCATATTAGTAATAATATAATAAACCCGTTATGGGTAATAAATACGCATCTGATTGAGGTTTAATAAAAAAATCGACATAGTCTGTATTTGTTTCATGAATCACCTAAAATAATTATTTTTTGATTATAAATATAATTGTATATATACGAGGGCTTTTCGTTGGTAGTTTCTTTTTATCGGATACAATTTCTATAATGACTTCCACTTTAATTCAAATCTCGCTAATGTCGCGCTTTTTGTTTGGACCCTTGAAATACAGTAATACCCCGCTTTACGCGACCCCGTTAAGCGCGGTTTCACTATAACGGGATTTAAAAATTTCTTATTTAAGAATGTTTATGAACATAATGTAGTCATTGACTTCTCTTAACAATTAAAAAGCAGCGTTGGGTGTTATGAACGTATTTTACAAGAACGTTAAAGAAACGCTACCCAAAAGACAATATATGTATTTTTCAGTAAAAATAACATGTAATTCTGCATAAAGTGTTTTTAGAATTAAAGTGATTGATTCAAATGATTCGTATTTTTTTGTATTAAGTTTTGACTATACTATAAATATTTCTACGCTTGACACATAAATTTTCTATATAAAAAGATATTGTATTGATATGTTTACTGCAACCATTACTGTTGCTTATTGCATTACCATTACTGCAACTGTGTATAGCTTAAAAATAACTAATGAATTTGGTGGGATTCAAAGTTATCAAATACTAAACAAATATATTATACTGAAATCAAAATTCAGCTTACAAGTTTGTTCACCATTAGTGATTTAAGTCAGCCAACCCTTATTTCTCCCTCATTATGCTATACAGTCTCGGGAAACTAAATAATTTGATTAATGCAGTCTGCTTCAAGAAGTACAAAGTTCGGATGTCGGAGTGCGTCACCAACGCCATCGGATAACGAAATCCGCCCTTCATTAGTGATCTGATCTTTCAAGGAAACTTGCTACGAAATCAGCTCTCAAGCGTGATTCAATATCTGAAAACTAAAATAGTATGTTATTCAATTAATAAATAAAATTTTGGACACATAACTTCTACATCTATAGAATTTTAGATTAAGGGATATAATTCAAGGGGAGTATTATATATATTGAGCCAATTTATAATAGATGTCCTTTTTTTTAAAAATATATAATACAATGGTTCTTTCTCTTCTTTTAATATTTGTGATATAGTCTTTATAAATTTTTTGATATTTTGAGTTCATTGCCGTTGCATAGGACTAAATGAAATATTAAAAAATATCACCTAAAAATTTCATTGATATTTCGCATTAAGTGTTCTCAATAAGTATTTTAATTCTATTTTTTGATATTTCATATAGTTTTTTTAACATCATACCGTCGATCTTTCAGAAACTAAGAATTTGTATATTCTCTAATGATGTTATTACATATTGACAATGACAATCTTCTTCATCACGAGCTTCTCCCCAGAGGAAATGACAACCATTTCACGACCCATGCTGAGCAAGTGTTCATGGTTTTCTAAGGATAAAATAGTGTATTGGGTCCTTCTACATCGCAGTTTTATATTGGAAGGAAATGTCATCGTATTGCTGCGTCCCAATAGCATTATTATATAAAACATTCCTTACATAGCTCTGGCCTTTATATATGATACTTCTTCACATCCCTCCATAATCATTCCAAGTCCACTGCTCCATAGAATCTTTTTTTTGTTTTAATTTAATTGTATTCAGTTGGATACAACAGAACTTGCATTCGTTATAATAGTTCAAGACCCTCCCTTCCCCCTCGGTGAGATTTCCAAAACTTGGTCACAGTTTAGGGTCCCCCCAGCCCGGATTATAAGCATGTAGCGAGTGCGCCCCTCCAGCCCCGCAGCCTCCACCCCATCCCCAATAATCACATTTAACTTGGCAAGAGATTGGACTGAATTATTTACTAATTTAGAATGGAATTCGTGTTCGTTACGGCGTTTGTTTTGTGCTTCCAGCAGAGGCACGCGCGAGAGATAAGAATTTATTTGATATCTTTTTGTTATGGCTCAAATTAAGTCTCTTCTACTAGATAATTTGTAAATTACGATGTTGAATTTAAATAAGATTCTCTTAGGCATCTAAAATGGCACTTTCTAAGTTGAAGTTTTGCAAAATTAAATGGAGTTTCCGTGTTTGTTTTTGTCCAATTGCTTCCTCTAAAGCCTATCTCGGAGAAAAACACTGCCTCCACATTTTTAGAGACAAAATATTTTTTTTAAACTTTCATTATAGTTGAATAGCTGAGTGCTTAGAAAAGCAATAACCATAATGTTTCTTGCTCGAATATACTAAGTTGAAAAAAATTCTCGATTATTTTTATTAATAATATTAAATATTACAATAAACATAATAATTAAAACCAACAATTACGCATGCTTTAAAAAAAAATGTTCTTTTACTATACTAAAAACCAAAAATACAAACACAATAAAATGTACGTATTTATGACTTTATAAAATAATATTGATATCTTAACCAAAAACAAAATATAATCAGATTTAATCTCCATTAAAAAATGACTTAATTTTGCACAAAATATATTATTTCAAATTTGACTTGTGATCTCTACAAAGCAAGTTTAAACTTATATATATGCGCATGTTTTAAATTTAAAAAAAACATGATTCAAAATATAAGACATTACCTTATTTTATCTAAATACACATAACATAAAAATTATTGCTTAAATTTTAAATTATTATACCAGTTTTGAACTCTATAAAAAAAGCCGGCAGCCTTTTTTTAAAGAGAAAAAAATAATAATACGGTAGTAAAACTCCTTATAAAAAATACACGACACAAGCTATTAACTCTGTACTCTCGCAGTTATGCCTCTTAAAAAATATAATCTCTTTAAATGAAATATGTTTTTATCAGGCCAATTAAACAGCACACGCTCTTGTGCGAGCCATCTCATTGACGCGTCAGCCGGGTTTATATCCTCGGCAAGTGTCCGAAGAAGTGGACATTCCCCGGCCGGGGCTGGCAGCGGCTTCCCGTCGGTCACTATCATATTTTTTACAACACCGTAATACTGGCTTTTTGATAGTCCATTTGCTTTTATCATCGGGTCGACAGTGTCGTAAAGATGCACCACGTTAATCCGATACCGGGGGTGGCTCGCACGGGGTGGCCCCGGCTAAGGGCGCTCCACCCCCTATTTTTATCAGTGTGGAAATTCAGTAAAACAGAAAAAATATCCAATCAATATCCCTTATTTCACACCCCAGATTTTTTTTTTATTTTGAATTTTTTTACCTGGCTTCAAATACTACATAAATACATATTTTTTTAAATTTTATTAAGCATTGAAATAAAACTGAGTTCAGAACACTTGAGCGATGTCACTATGTTCTATCATTTATAAGTAAGAAAATGTACGTGTTTATTATAAAATATCTAAAGTGAATATCATTTTCACCATAATATATATTAGGTATTTAAATAATGATTAATGCAAGTACTATTTAGCTGTTTTAATAAATACTTAGATATAAAGGCAATCGATATATTATAAATTGTTAATTGTAGATATAAAATATGTTATATACATACTGTCTATAAAATATCTTAGTGATTTTTATTTTTATAATTTATAACTTGATACCTCGTTAATATCATAAAATAAACATTTTTATTATATACCATAAAATAAATATTGAATTCAATACTATATTATACATACATCTAAGCTATGCTTCATTATGATTCAGCATAATAAAACATCTATTTCTTTTTTTGCTTTTTAAAAAAAGTTATAAAATCTATAGTATATTAGCTTAGTCATATTTTTTTTGTTTTGTTTAATAAATGTATCTTTAAAATCCGTTTGGATTATTAAAAACACATTCCTTCTGAGCATGATTTTTTTTATTGACGTCAATTATTTTGCTCTAAAAATAAAATATGCAAATTTTTCGTTATTATCATAATTTTACTTTAAACATTTTGATTAATTATAATTGACACCCCTGTTTTTTCACAACCCGCGTATGAAAGCCTCTCATCCCCGCCCCCGGCTATCGACATTTCATTAGTTGGACGTTAAACTTGGGCTGTCGCTGTCGTGTCGATTGAAAAAACTGCAGATGAGTCATCAAAATGTCAAACGGTAGGCCTGATTGATTCGGGTAATTGTGAAAGCGGTTTGTTTCGCAGACAATGGAAACTATCGTCGGGTTGATTGCTTTATTGAGTGATGAATGACGTTCCTAGGCCAAAAAATAAATACGCGCCTAAATAAAAGCTTACGAAGATTTGTGAGCATCGCCGTGATATAAAATGTAATTTCAATCGTTTAATTGACTTTTGAGTCTGTTATTTATTGTTAAAACTTTGAAATACATTCAAACATTTTTTTTTTAACTAACCCGATTCTATGCCTTTGGGCTATATTATATATGTTGATCCTTTTGTACTTTCTTTATTTGCATTCATATCTATTTTTTAAGCTAGAAAGTTTAATTTTATTTGAATAATTTGAATTAAAACAAACGTTAATTACACGGTACATAAGTTATTCAAAACTATATAAATGTATAAAAACAACAAACGCGCTGACATGTATACGTTCATAACTACAACACACATCTCATTTCGAATACCTCGCGTAAGTCCTGAAGTTGGTTGAGTAATACAAGGATATTTCTGGCTTTCTCTCTGAATTTATAATAACCTAGACATGTAAATGCGTACCCTTATGGAAATTCCTGAAGTTTATCATGTCTTCCTCGCCTTGAATAAAACATAAAGACTCACTCCACCCCACCTAGCTCCTTCTGAGGTTTTTCAAACTCGAGAAAGATCGCTCCGACGCTTGTACTATTTGTCGCCCGTCATGAGGGTTTACTTATGCAAGAGCCTGCGCAAGGCTTAACCGATAAGAAACCAGAAGCCTTTGTATATTTCACACTGTCGTGAAGGCTGCAGTTACATCGTTACGAGACAAATAAAACCAAATTTATCAAATAATAATTGCTATTTTAACTTTCATACCTTTTCTTGCAGTTGTTTAAATAAATTAAAGCTGCATTGAACTCGAGTTCAAAGCTTTGGCTGCCGTTATTGTTCGATGATTTTGTAGTTTTTAAGTGATCAGTTGCTTGATTTTTTAGTTTCGAATCGAAACGTAGAATAAAAATTATCATAAAACTAATGCACTAATATAATTATGCACATTTATTCACACATAGAAGATGATTTAAAGAAATTCTCAGAATCATCGTGATTTGTGTGATCCCACATCCCAGGAAATGTGGGCTCAAATCCCACACAAATCACGATTATATTTTTCTGAGAATTTCTTTAAATCATCTTCTATGTGTGAACTAATGTGCCTAATTATATAAGTAAACAATATAAACCTGTAATAGGTAGTAAATACGCATTTGATTGACGTTCAATCCAAAAAAAAACATACTTATAAATCTAATGCTTAGTTACAAATTGTGTTTTATTGTTCAAGTCCATTTTTTAAATTTATATACTAATAATAAAATTAAGCATACATTAGCAAAATAATAAGCCTAAAATGAATCCAATTTTTTTCTTTTTTAAATGAAACCGCATTCTTTAAATGCATTAATTATTTTTCAATATAAAGCTGGCGAAGACTTGCTTGTGCGCCGTTATCAGAGGGTGTAATGAAAACGAAAAGATGAAACGTTTTCGTGCAGACATCCAAAAAACCAGCGGAATTAAATTATATTTTTAATCAAAAGCCTTCATTCAAATATTTCATTTTTAAATAACTCTGCAAGAATGCGTCATTTTTCACAGCTCTGTAGTCCTCGCCCCTCCTCTCCCCCGCTCCCGGGGGATCCCCTTATTAAAATACTCTTGATGGAACTTGCTTCAATCTCTCTCCCTCCTTTGTTTCAGCTGTGAAGGTAAATTCTGACATAAATATGTGGATAAGATATAGAAACGGCACAAAGAAATGTATAAAGTTTTCGATCATTATGTATATTTATTGCAAGCAGACATATAACACTAAGCAGTAAAAGTGAATAAAACGTGCATTAAAAATAATGTGTTGAATTACTCGTTTCAGAGATATTAAATGCTAAAAAAATAATTGGCAAAACTTAGTAGTTATATAACTTGCCATTAATAAAATGCAAAAATGGTTAAAAGAAAGGTGTTTTTTTTGCTATGATGACGTTTTCTATATTACTGTTTTCTTTCGTTTATTTTTTTATCTAATGACGAAGCACAAAAATAAACATGATACCTATAACGTTTTTTTATATTTTTAATTAAAATATATTATCAAATAGCGTACGCGATATTTTAATGATATAAAAAATACCATCTTTGAGGTAATATATATTTTTTTACTCTATCAACTACTTGCTGATTATTATAACCGAGAAATTCCGCGGCATGAAAGTAACATCCCGAGCGCACACGCCCCTTGATCTCGCCCACCCCCGCCGCTTGGAATGTGATCCGCAGCAGGCCGGGCATGTGATGGTGCCCAGCGTAATCGCAGGCCTGATGTGATTTCCTCGATTGCAGTCGTTTGGAATGCTTCCGTGCCAGGTAGCCGAGAATTCCAGCCCTGCGTATACTAATACCGGTAAAGAAAACACACATAATATATATACATACATTAGGGTGTCCCTTAAAATTCAAGTTCAATATTTTTTTACGCGTACCTTCTTAAAAGTTTAGTAATAACCCTATATTGTCTAGAAAAAAATATTAGCTCGATTTATAAACGGTAACCCGTGCCGACTTGCGATTTTAACTTGTCCATACAAGTTGCGTAAGTACTGCGCTGTGACTTGTAACTGCATGTTTTATTTGTCATTTCATACGTGATTTTTGAGATTAGTAGTGCTCCATTGTTTAGTGCGTTAACATGTCGGTGGAATTACGGAGTGATAAACAAAATAATTTCCTTATCGGTTTGCCTAGATATCAAATAAATGGTGCAAAATTACCATCTAATCGACAAATTCCCTCGGTCCTATTTTACAATATTCGCGAGGTTAAACTGATTGTTAGTGAAAGTGCAAATCTTGTGATTAGGGAGTGCATCATATATTGGGAAAAAGCAAGAATTCCAACAAGGGCATATCCTAACTGCGTGAAGAAACTTGTTGATTTATATCATGTTTGGAGAGAGTTGCAAAAAAAATTGTAAGAAAACTCAGGTTACGTTCAAGAGCCGTGAGAACAATTTCAAAATTGATCTTGATAATTTGTTTGATATTGCACATGCTGATGCTTTTGAGAGAATGAAAATAGAGTAAGATAAATTATTTTTAATGAAACAGAGAGAGCCAGATCGACCAGGATGCTTAGGTGGTGTTGATAAAAAATTGTCGGAAAAAGAAGATAGATCTAAACAACGACGATTGGAAGAAGAGGAAAGGGTTGTAAGACAAAGATAACCACTAGCTGCTGAAACTAGAAAATCAAGGGCAGAAGCAATAAAATCTGACTTCTTTGGAAGTAATGTACCCGACGTAGTCACAGTCCATTGGGATGGAAAACTATTACCCGGGTTAGATGTACGAAGTTCTAAAGAAGAACGCTTGCCAGTTATTGCTTCGTTTGACGATAAGGAACAGCTTCTTGCAGTGCCAAAACTAGAACATTCTTCTGAAAAACATCAAGCTAAGGCTGTCTCAACAGCTCTCTTTGACTAGAACCTTCACGATAAAGTACAAATAATGTGCTGCGACACAACAGCTTTCAATACTGGCCGTTTCAATGGAGCTTGTGCTATTTTGGAGAAACTTTAGGAAGAGAATTGCTGCTCGTCTGTCGTCATCATGTTTATGAATTGGTCCTAAAAGCTGTCTTTGAAAGCAAAATTAAGTAAATTACTAGTAGCCCAGATACTCCAATGTTTAAAAAGTTCAGAGAAAATTGGAAAAACATCGACGCTAGTAACATTGAACCATCTCTTAATTTCGTAAAACAACGTGTTGCCGAGACAGACATTCAAGCTTTTTTAATATTTTATAAGGCAGAATTAGACAAAGGTTATGTAAGAGATGACTACCGCAAATTGGTCGAACTGTGCGTAATATTTTTGGGAGGAGACTCAGAGGAAAAATTAAAACTAAGCCCCCCCAAAGCCATGCATCAGGCACGCTGGATGGCGAGAGCGATCTATTCTTTAAAAATGTGTTTACTTCAGTCACAATGCAGAATAACTGCGAAGGACAAAAAGACTCTACAAGATGTTTGCTTATGTTTGTAAAACACTGGATGATTTCGTATCGGAAAAGAGCAAACAATTTTTATCACGACTGCAGATCGACGACAGTTTTCTAAAGGAAGATGTATCTTCTTGGAATAATAATAGTGCTTTTGTGGAAGCTAAAAGAAAAATAAGTTATTTGAGGGTTGTGAATGATACTGCTGAAAGGGCTGTTAAAATGATGCAAGATTTTAACGGACTTATCGCGGCTGAAGAAGAACAAAAACAGTTCTTGCTGCGCTGTGTCCAGGAACATAGAAAATTGTATCCGGACTGTAAAAAAATAACTCTATAAAAAAGTTACCCTGGCTGATTGTTATTACTTTATGTTTTTGATTAAAGATTAATGTTCATCTAATTGAATTTTTACTATTATTTACTTAATTTATTGCATTTATAATGATTTTATACCAGACCGAAATATCAAGACAAAACACGTTTTTTACTAAACTTTGAAGCTCGGTCGGCACTGGTTGCAATTATGCTAGAAAGATGAAATTTTATATTTAAGACTCTTATAGCATTACTAAAAAAAGTAGAGGGTACCCATTTCGAAATTTGAAAAAAAAAATTTTTTGGTCATATAAGGGACACCCTAACATACATACATAATACGTATATATATAATATATATAAATGTTTTGGACCGATCAAATCAGGTATAAAAATTATTTTGTAAAAATTGAAAATACCGTTTAAGATAAAAATATTTTTTTTTTGGTTTTTGGTACATGTTTGTTAAGTGTCGATTCTTAGATAAAAATTTATATAAATACCAAAAGTAGAGTCATGCATGTCCGATGATGCCGGTAGAGGTATGTTGTGGCACCGGATTCATTTTTAAGGCAGTTTATAACAATATCCCGTAGTCAGGTGTGATTCAAATGCTCGGGAAACTGCAAAGTGTCAATATTTTTATGTCTCGTATAAGTACTTTATATACAAGCCTCCTTGTCGTAAAATCACTTTTTTATTTTTTATTTTTGTTAACTTTACAAGCGGGAGACTTCGAATCTGATAAAATCCAAAGGAAACTCTTTGTGAGAAGTTACTGAATAAGAGCAATTAGAAGTTGTTATGTAATGTTACGCCTGCGGTATTTGGTGGCTCTTTATTCTATTTTTTAAAAACATAAAATGTAAGTAGTGAGAATTTCTAATATATTTTTAAATTTTATTAAACATTTCGTTAATGTTCAGTAAAAATGAAATCAACCCTTTTGTCCAAGAAAACTGCTAATCAAACGATTTAATTAGCTCCAGTCACTACATTTAACGCTTCGCAAAAAAGCAAATTGACTCCTCGGAGTACGAATCCTTCGTTTCTTCAGGGACTGTCACCGATCTCTTTTATAATTGCCGTTAGTCAGCTCTCCGGTGTTCTTCGATTAAGATGGATGGCTTCACGGCAGGTGGGTGGAAATCTGACACCTGTTCTCGTAGCTTTTGTCGAGAACGCCCCCTCGGGACCGGCCCACAAGGGCGAGTTTCCCGTGATGGAGTTTGAGTATACACGCTGAGTGAAATAAAGCAAAATAAAATTGCTTACTGAAATAAACGAAATACATCTTGTTTAAAAAAATATGTTATAATGAAATTATCCTAATTCCAACCGTAACAAATATTTGTTAACAACTACGAAAAGAAAAATACAACATTAGGTTTTGTTTAAATGTGATTTAAGTTTGATTCTGGAAATGATAACAGTGGTCGAAAAATTAATGAGTGATTATTCCATTGCCTGATCTCATGGAAGTATTGTTGACTGGTGTCACTTGGGTCGGGGAAGACGAAGAGTGAGCTACTGGGGGAGAGAGCCATGGGGGGACTTAACAACAGGGGACGAGGGAAAACAGAGGGAGGGGGTAGTAACAAGGGAATGAGGAGCAAAGGGTTTCAAGTATTAAACATAAATGAGCTGTGCTATCGACACTCCCTTATTGTAATGATATGCTTAAATGAGGCCGAACGTGATTTTGATTTTAGTTATTTGAAAGGCTGTGCTATGATGTACAATATATTATATTTCGAAACATACAATTAATTCATAATATAAATATATTATATAAACAAATACGTTAGTATTTTCAAACGAAGCTTAAAATGTAGTTTTGAACCATGGTTTCAAACATATTTTTTTAAAAAATATTTAATAATTATTATTTCAACATATTCAATTGATACACAGGACATGTGGGGTTAAAAGAGTAAAGGCACCATTATAAAATGGAAGGTTGTTTTGTTAACATTTCGTTTTATTTTTCTGTGTTTTACTCTATTTATACTACATCAATTTTATTTTTTCAATTCAGTAAACATATCCATATCATTAAATTGAATAATGAATAATCTCACGTTGAATGAAAGGCAAAAATATTATGACACAAAAATTACTATTTTTTAATTTGTTTTTTTTTTATATTTATTGTGATGGCAAACACGGAGTCTCTTAATATTATTTATTAATAAAACATTTTATTTATAATTATCAACATTTTAAAATAGAAACTAAGAGCTTATTATGGTTCAAACCTATATATGATCCACTAGTCCTGTACGAACAAGTGCGTTTTGATTATCGGATTCCAACAGCGGATACTTGGCTGCGGATAATTTTCGATGCGATACACCATGACATGAAATAAAATACCCCTTGCTACATTTACGTTCCCCATGCATGTGTGTTTACACAGGCTGGGAGGCTCTACGAGTATGTGCGAGGCTCGTAGCCCCGAGCAACGGCACCGTAGCTACATTCCAGACATTGCCACGCCGAATGCCTGGATAACAATGCAGGGAAATGTTCTCGAGGCTATGCAACCCCTATATATGACAACAAAACCTTAAATCACCATCTTTGGGCTTAAATATTTTTTCTGATTTCAAAAAAACATTAATATTAATACTTGGATTTTTACAGCTGAAAATATTACAAAAATTTCATGCTAGTAAAATAAAAGCTTTTTAACTAGATATTTATTAAGCAAAAAACAAATGTACATTGGTTTCTGGGCTTGCTAAATAAAATTCAATAGCTTACTTAATTTTAGTACCTTTGACAAAAATACCAGGTCTCAATAACTGTGGGCATGAAGGTTAAAGGTTAAGTTAAAATATTTCTATCCAAGTTTATTATAATCTTTGTGGCGCTTTAACAAAAAATAAAAATAGAACAAACCGCTCTTTTTACATAAAATTTAAAATGATAGCGGTTTCAAATCAAAGCGACTTCCTGTGATTTCAATGTATATTTCGGCTGTCGGTAAAGTGGTCATCAGAACTTGATGGTTTGATTTAATGTTTGGCAAACTTGACACCAAGTGTGTCAGTTATTCAGTTTTGGCGTTGCAAATTTTTAAATATATATTTACTTTTTGCTTACGAATAAAATTAAAGTTTAAAATGATTTAGCTATTGATATTTATTAGTGAATCAATAAACAATATATATTTTTTATACTTTTAAGTGCAAGTCTATTTTTTAAGTATATTAAGTACAACCGTTGTTGTATTAAATTTTGATAATTTATTTAGAAGTACAAAATTTTTGAACAGCTTCACCAATTATAAGCTGTTATAATGGTTTTCCTCATGTCGAAATGTCCTTTTTTAAAATAATTAGTACATATTTCATTATACTTTATGTAATATGAAATCTGAGCCTATAGATAAAATCAGCCTTAAATGATTTTAACTGGATATTTATATACTTGGAGTATATACTTGTTAATGCTTGTGTTTATAATATGTGTCGTTTCAATCGATTCTAATAATTTTTATTTTTTTTTGTTTCAGGTGAGTTGAACTTTACATTTATAACAACTATCACCACACCATTGGCGTCTAGTTTCAAGGGGAATTATGTAAATGTATTGGCTTGCATTGAGTGCTGCGATGTAAAATATTGGTAAGTTTACCACTTTCAGCTGTCAGTTTTCAGTTTCTACAATACTTATTGCTTATAGTACTTATTGCTAAAACTAAGATAATTATTATGAATTTTATTTGACTAGCGCTAGTATTTACAGCTTTATATGCAAAAGCAAATACGCGGCAATTATATGTAATCACACCTCCGAGTTATGCCAAAACTAGTAGACTTATAGATATACATATTTTCAGTCAAGGTCTGTGGGATGCTGTATATTAGCAAGCTTTGTATTTCTAAATTTAACGAAAGCAAAAAAACACATTTTAATCGAGGCAGGAGAGGCTCAGCCTCGGTCGGCCCATACAACTATTCCGTCCCAGGGGCTTGAGAATTAGGTGAGATGGCAGGGGTTGGGGTGCGGGGAGGAGGGGGGAGGGGGAGGGGGAGGGGTCAACCCCCGCGGGCTCCGGAGGCTTTGTGCGTGGAAACTCGCGCTGTTTAAATGGAGAGAAAAGGTGGAATTGTTAAGTGTTTGATGCGAAAATGGGATCATTGTTTTGTAAGATCTTAATGTTTTTTTCGTATTTTTTTATGATATATTATTAGTCTAGTTATATTGAAAAAAAAAACATTTATATTAGGTATAAACAAAAAAAAATTCACTCGTTAAATCAACTGAGTTAAACTAAAGATAACGTTAATTGTAAATATTTATGAAGCAAAAACTTTTTTTGTTGTGTTGGTTTTATTAATGAACCGATTATACGGGATTAGAGTGAAAAATAATATTAATTCATAATTAATAAATAGTCAAAGTTTTGGCTGGCGAAATTAAAGATAAATGACTCTTAATAGATTTAAAGTGTAAATAAAACTTTTATGAAAATAAAATAAAAGTTTAAAAGTACACCTTGTAATTTGCAGAAATGGAAAAATCAACTGAAACGAAAACAAATTTCAGAGCGAATAAAATTGTCGGAAGTTCATACATGAAAGTGACTGCATGAGAATAAAGCGAGTCGAGGTAATAAAATAGAAGTATTTAATAGTTCACAAATAAATTCAAACATATATTTTTTTATTAGAAATTTAAAAAGACATGCACACAAAAGTAATAATGTAAAATAACGCGATAAAAAGCATACAACCGTTAGCCTCGTGGTACTAATTGTTGACTAAAAAAATAATCAAAAATGCACCTGAATTATACTTACTAAAATCGAAAAACACATTTGCTCACTTCAGGCTCACAATTTTCCAGATTCACGAGAAAATTAAAAAAATTGCACCTGAGGCTTAAAACTCAAACGCGGTAGCTGAAAAAAAATTACACAGATTAATTTTCATTTGAGTAGGTGGCGGCGCTCCCGCCGCATTGTCGTCGCCCTTTTTATTTCGCCATTGTTGTCCACACCGAAACGTTATTCGAGAGATTTAAAAAAAACGAAAAATAATGCTCTTCCCGTGAAATATAATCCCCGCCGTATTATCTCCCCTGTAGAAACGTCCCAATATTGTATTGTGTGCGAATCGGCCTTTATGCCCGAGAATACGTTTTAATTTGTTATTATCTATGGCGCGCTCCCCAGCGTGGATATTGATGTGGAATTTTATGCGTTTGTTTGTGCGATTTTTGAGTCATGTGAATAATCAATTTTCTATGTAACCGATAGTAGTATTAAAACGTATTTTTGATCTTTACGTGTTTTGTGTTTACAGCTCGTTCATAAAACCACCGGTTAAATTTTGAGAGAGACGTATATCTGAGCTCGGGGAAAACGCCAAAGACGACCTGTGAAGCGTATCTGAAAAGCGATGTTCGGATTATTTTAGCAATAAGTTCGAGTAATCAAGTGAGCAGGCGAACAACCCCGACGTCCGTCACTTAAGCGCCATCCATAAACCGCGTGGTCTATATGCATAATTTTCTTACTAAACATAAGCGGCACGTCCGCGGCCGCCCTTTTCTTAAACTTTGACGAAAATTCCCGGCGAAACTCATAAAAGGCCCGTCCCGTAGTTTTATAGGCCGCAGGGTTAGTTGGATCTATTCCCTGGCCTACTGTATACACACACACACACACACTCACACACACACACACATATAAATATATATATATCGCATGTTACTGCAACTTTTTTTAAAAAAAAGCATGGTAAATAATCATTTTCCCGATACCGAATTTAATTTAAATCGTACAATAGAGCATCATAATTTTATACTATTGTAAATTACAAAAGGTTAACTGGACCAATAGAGGCAATCTAAATGTAATCTTATCGGCTTATATTCGATTCCCATTTCTTGGTGCAGTAGAGCAAACGACTACTCGTCTCGCACAATTCAATGTTGTGTAACCGATATTTATATACGATGTCGTCTCTGCTTTACACATATTCAGAATTACAATATAAACTATTTAACTATCCAAGGCCTGTCTGGGCAGGTTCCGGAACTCCCGTAAAATGGCCAAGACACAACTAATATCATAGCTAAATCGTAAAATTTATATACTATAGTAATAATTCCCTAACCCCAACATTCGCATTATCTTTCTGACCGCGAACGGTCGGAGACTATATCTTTCAAATTGGCTTTAGTCCTTTCTTCTTTTTAATGCCTTCCACTGGCCTTTCGAGCCAATATTACGTTTTTTGACTTGTTTATTGGTCCATTTGCCTAATACTCCTTCTATATTTTACGTTATAATATCCTTTTGTATGCAAATTATATATGAAACGAGAAGGAAATAAATACCGAGGATTCTCGATGGCAAAATTATTGCTTTTAACAAGGTCGTAAAAATAGATCTGAAAGTCGTTTTAGGCCAAAGAAAGTATCTAAAGTAATAAACAGCATTCATTATCAGTTATTTTATTATTAGTTCATATTTTTACAACATTTATAACAGGTTGGCTTGATTTGTATAACTCCATATCTAAAAAACAAATATGAATAAAGAATCGGCTAGGAGATTTTTGTACGTAAACAATTTATAAGAAAAATAATTTTCTTATAAAGTACTTTTTAAAGGAATTTTTCGTTACATATATATTATAAAATTTCATGTGACTCTAAAAGTCTTTAATAAATACGCTATTATATTTGATAGAAGTACATTATTTAGAATTGACGCTGATTCCATTAATTCGTGTTTCGTTGACAGCAACTTCATTATTTTTTCTATATTTATTCAATTTCAAATTCATCATTATTCAGTATCTTATTTGTACAGTTCTCGTTCTTTTACGAAAAGATGAATGGTCCATTAAATATCTTACCCAAAATATTATACTTAATCAAAGATATTCTTCATTTTGCTCTGGTAAATATTTGATTCTTTATATTAGAAAAGTGAAATGTCACATCGACGCTCTGTCAATACAGCATTATCTGTCAATTTTTATTTGATTGATGTCAAAAAGGAAAAGATACCAAGATCTCCACAAAATCCATACAGCGTTGTTGAAAAAATCATAATCATATTTTTTCGAGTAAAAGCATGAACGATAATACAGCGTGGATGTTTTTTTTTTTAAAGCAGATAATAAATTATGGTAACAAAGACCAGTTTTCAGTGTCTGATTTTTAAGATCCGATTGAAAGGGCTGTTTCCCCGTGACTGCTCGTCGGATCATTTTTGGGGTTCGAACCTCCGGCACGTGAGTTAAAGGTTTGGTGTAATGAAAAAGTTTACACTCCATTAGGCAGCGTTTTCAGAAGAGAAACCATTCAGTGGGGAGGGAGGGAGATTAAAGCACATCTCCGGTTGGTACGCAATACCACCAAACGGGGTTACTTTTATGTTGTCCTTGAAAAAAGAAGGCTCTATTTCAACGCTTTTTTCAGAGGAATTAAAATATACACTTTATGATGCTACGCTACCTTTATTGATGATAACGTTTCTACAAAAAACTAAGACTTATTAATCCATGAAAATATTTATTTATATTTTCAAAGGCTTCAACCAATAGCTCTATATTTTTTTCAGTTGATATATAATACAAAGTTACATGATAATATGAATTTATATAGGGATTAATATTTTCATGTGTAATTTAATCATTGATCAATCAATGAAAATATATGTTTAATGTAGAATACGTATTCAGCATATATAAACGGTATTAAGCTTTTTATTTTAGAAATTTAATATTTTTGAATAAAATAGTGGTTTCCCATCAAACAGAGTGAGATTTTATATAATATTTAGCAGTTAGGTAAACAATTGTTAGAGGGAGAGAATTATTGTCAGGTGGTACGAGATAATGCGATTTCAATGTTTTTTTTATATTTCCATGTAAATCTTTTTAGTATAACAACAAAAGTACAGTGTGTCCAAAAAGTGTATCGGGTATTTGTTAGTTCAGTAAAACAAAAACTATTAGTAATTAAGTATTTTTATTAATTGTTGATTATAAGAATACAAAATGGAAAATTATTTTAAAAAGATGATATTATCCAAATGGATAATATCCGCTGGCACTCTTCTAATCTGGAACATAGATTGAAAGTTGTTGAATCGCCGCAGCATTTCAATCGCAAAACTCAAGCGATTTGCGTAGTACGTATCCTTCAATTTTTGCACCAATTGAATTTTATACGCTTTTAAATGCATGCTCCGGTGAAGCAATTGAAAATGCACATAATTATTAGGATTATTTTGATAAATATATAAAATATCATAGAAGCAGTTTTCATTAAGTTCTGGTCCGTTTTTCGAAAAATCGACTGCACCAATCAAAAAAATTTAAATGCCAAAAGTTAGATACACCCCTTCTTCCAAACAAAATTTTTTTTAATTTCTTGTAAATTTACTTTTAATATGATAAATATGTGTTTTTCCGATTGAAGTGTAGGAATTTGGAGATTCGTCTCTGTTCTATGAGTCCTTATCATTTAAAAGTCTTTTTTTTTTACTTGGAAGTAAAAGATTCAATATAAACCCTGTGCGATTTATTATTTTAAAAATTAAAAAATAATTAAAAATCTTTAACATACTTTGATTTTGAAAAGTCGTCATTTTATCCAATTTTTCATCATCTTCAAGATTGTATTATACCCTAAGAATGGACATTAATTAAATAATAAAATATAGATAAATTTTAAATATTTTTTCGATACTGCATAAAAAATTTCAATTTTAAGGCTCGAAGCAACTGCCTTATACAACGCTGATTTTTTTGCATGTAAGCTCAGTAAGTTTTTCCGCAGTTGTGTGCCGAATTTCAAGACGATAGGATAATATTTTCATTCATAAACTAATTGAATAAAACTATAAAATATGCTTTAGCGAGTTTCAATATGTACAAATTATAGGATTCTGTTGTTCAAATTTAGAACTTTTCAAATAAAGAACAGTGATGCGTTGTTTGTGACACGAAATGTGACACAAATGTCAAGCAATGAATTGGAAGGAAAACGTGAGCAGCGTCTTTTTAAATTTCGAATACCCAGCTATTCGAGTATTCAACGTATGTTCAAACACTATTGCATCGTTCATCGAATACGTCATTCTGTGACGGGCTGCATTTCTAGTAATATCACAAAAGCGGTTATCTTTCATTCGGTAGAAACGATAGAGATCTTATACCATCCTCGGATAATTTGGTTAAAATCTTCGAAGTTAGCCTTGATGAATTAGTCAAAGCAGTGTGATGGTAGCTCGCAGGTCGTGTACACGTGGTGACGGCAGATGTGTCAGGCGGTACATAATGTATGGAGTGGTGCAGGCGGGGCGGCCACGTGGCGGGGGAGCGAGAGGGCGCGGGGCGCGAGCGGGAGGGCGCGAGCCACGCCCCTGCCAGGCTACATCGACCGGCCGCCGAGCCTCCTCCGCCCCCCGCCCCCGAGCCAAACCACCCTCCGGCGTATTTGTTTTATTTTTGTGTTTGTGTGTTTATTAAACAAATGATTTCGACGCTGTGTGTGTGTGCTTGCTTGTTGTACGACATTTTTAATTAAACGCTGAAATGTAAGCGAAATGTAAAAATACGAATTGATGTATACACGAATGACGTGCGACGCACATAAGCAATAAAACATTTTGAAATTTACTGTAGTGCACAGTAATACCCTTTTATGCGCGGTTTCACTATTACGCGAATTTCAAATGCCTCGCATTACGCGAATTTCTTATTTTATGAATGTGCATGAACATAATGTAGTCATTGACTTCTCTTAACAATTAAAAACAGCGTTGGGTGTTATGAACGTATTTTACAAGAACGTTAAAGAAACACTACCCTAAACACAATACATGTATTTTTTAGTGCATAAAGTTTTCTTAGAATTAAAGTGATTGATTCAAATAATACGTATTTTTTTGTATTAAGTTTAATCGTGAACCTCGATATACGCGAATTCCACTTAACGCGATTTTTGTTCGGAACGCATCCCTCGCGTAAAGTGGGGTATTTCTGTATATATTAAATTATGAAAAATAATAATGAAACACTAAAAAACATCGTTTTTTTATTTTAATATTTTTTACTGTCAATTACTATTTGAAGGTGTTTTCCACTTTCGAATCAATCAAAAAATATTACCCATATCTTATTAATAAAATGTGTATATAACAACTCTAATAAAGATCTATTAGATTACTTTAATAATCATGAAACTCTTTGGGAGTAACGTATTTTAAATGTCCGTGCGGGGGAGATAATTCAATATAAGGGTATTTTTTTTTATTCAAACAATTTATTAGATATGTTCAATATTCTTATACATGACACAACAAAAAATAAATAAATTATCATTTTAACAATGAAGGATTTAAGCCATTTTTTTTTTTTCAATAAAGCGTCTTTATAAAATATTACAACGCTGAAAATGTATAAATTCTGTACTTATTAAAATAAACATGATATCAAACATCAGCGTTAAATATTAAATAAAAATATTGCAGAGGTCCTTTATCAGGCCGTCAGGGCCAGGAGCCTCCATAACTTTGCATGAAACAATGCTGCGCCGGGGATGAACGCCAGCCCCTGTTTCCCACCCCAGCCAGGCCAGGGTAGCATCCCCCGCAGATAACTTAGCGCATTTTATTTGATCCAGCTCACAGGAGTGGAGATTTCTTAGAAATGAGACCATTATTATCAGAACCAGACATCTACATTTTTGTCAAATAAAGTTATGATTGTTCAATTGTTGTCGGTAAAAAAAATTTCAGCTATATATTATTGAAACCAAAGAAAAAGCCTGCTGTATTCTTTGGATAAATTTTATACAACCTAAATGTAATATTTAAAGTTCAAAATTTAAAAAAAAATCCGTTAGTTTCAAAAATTTGATTTAACATAACAATTACTTTCTATCAAAACTAGTGTCCAATGTCATTTTTTTGTAACAAAAATTTTCGTTTTAATAATAATCATATACACATATACAATTTTCCACTAATATTAATAGATAATATTTTTAATAGAAACCTTATTTTTAGAATCTCATAAGTACGAATATTAAAATAAAACCAAATTTTTGAGAAATTTTCATTGAAAATCTTATAATAATATAACAACGACAAATATTTGCTCATTCCACTGTAAAAGGCATCGTCGATTCGATAAAACTGATGGAAAAAATATAAGATTCATTTATTTTTCTTTATAAGCCATTTGACAATTTCAGCAATCTAGACGAGAAATTACAACGAAGTACTACAAAAAAAATATTTTGATTTATCAAATTGACGAATGAAGCGTGATTAACTCATCGTAGTTTATCATGACGGAACGCCTATTAACGCTAGTTGTTAATACTTTTCAATAGCAAAATTTCATTGGAGAGAGAATCTGCAGTACATATTTCATACAAAAGCTCGTTATAAGCGTGAAAGCATCGCACGAGATCGGCGGTTCGGAGACACCTGATCGTCTTTTGAATTGGCCGTTTGAGCCCCGGCGGGCTATTACATCCCCTGCCACCGTGGTAAAGTAAATATTACCGAGTACCATGCGAAATTAACTGTCTTGGAAATGAGAAACGATTAACTTTGATATGGGAATAGAATTAGTTATGCCGTACGCTCCGTTATGGCTGCACTTCGTAGATTATTATTTTGATTATTTATGGTGAGTTAAAAACCTCCCTGTAGACCGATAGTTTACATAGTTGACTAGTAATCAGTTCGCCGCCGGTGAATTTGAAGCCTGCGAGCAGTTATAATAATTAAATATGTATCATAAATGCATTTGTATTGATTATATATAAAAAAAAACTATCATCATCTGTTTATAATGAGAGAAAGTAAAGAGCCGAATACCCTGCAATGCGCACTGAGCGAGAAATAAACCGTACTGTGTCCATTGATACCAGTAGAGTGCGGTCCATACAAAAATAATCATAGCAATTTTTTCGGTTTGTACTTATGTAAACTATATATATGTGTGTTAGTGTGTGTGTGTGTGTGAGTACATACTCCAACGATTTTCTGAATATATCAAAATAAACGGATAATATTTAATCCCAATACATTAAAATCTTAGGCAGACACGCGAAGGCGCTTCCCACAACAGGAATCACTGTTAACAATGCGAGAGGGCCTCACATCGGCGCAGAACAATGCCTTCAAAGATCCGACCTTCCGGGCTTTGTCCGGAGTTGCCGTGACGTCATCCCCCCCCCTCCCCCGCCCAGGTGCCCCGCACCCCCTCTCCCCTCCCCCCCAACCCCCTCACCCCCTCCCCCCGCCCCCGCCGCCGGTTTTTACATTCCCTTGTATATTTTTGCGAGAACAAATTCGACTCAACTTTGGGCCGGCGCAGGGCCCATTCCAGCCTCTTCAACACTCCAAACGGCCCCTGGCAGAGTGATTCAGTTTAACTTTTTGAGAAAAAATCTTTTCGGAAAAGAGATTTCGTCGGCCATTGATGGCTTATTTTTTTTTTGATTTTGCTAATAAGTTTAATTTTTATTTTTTTGATTCGTTTCATAAGTAGCCTTTACCCTATTCAATACATTTAATTAAAAACGAGCTAGTGGTTTTGATTGATTGATAATGATATACAGAATATATGTTTTTATCATTTCTGCAAAGCGTGCAAACATCAGGCATTTAAAAGCCGAATTTCTAATACTTTACATATAAAAGGAAAAAAATCGTTTTCATGCTACACATTTGAAAAACAGCTTAAAATACGCATAATACGATTCAAAAGCAGGTTTTTAAAGAAACCAAAAATCACTACTGGATTGGAGGGTACAACAATACACAAATCTACCTGAGTTATACGGGGGGAGCTAAACATCGTTTGCGATAAATTCTCCCACCACTCCCCGCTCTCCCACCCTTGTTCTCACCCCCGACCCCCGGGCAAGTAGCCGTCAAAGGCATTCAGATGAAAACGTCTATTTAACTTTAAACCGGCTCCCATTGTTTGGCCTAATGACTGTGTGCCGAACTAAATTATTGGCAGGGAGAACCGTTGTATTGGGAACTCAGAATGTTTACTTATCTCTTAAGTGAACTGCTCGTGCGAATTGAAGTCACCCTAATCGGTTCGTGAAAATAATAATTAATATTCAACTTTGATTACCTGTATTTTTTATTTATAAATTTTATCTAAATAAGGTTGTTGTGATACAAATATTAAAGCTTTGGCGGCCTTTGTAAAAAATTATAAAGATTAAATATTTAATCTGACGTTCGGTTTTGATGCTGGACCTATTTTCATGGAATTTCATTCTTTGAAAATGCTCTTATGAAATAAATAAAAACTTTAAACATGCATGTTAAAAAAAGAAAATATTCTTATAGAAAATAACTTTTAATTTATTGACTTTCTCATAAAATATTTTATTATTTAATTAACGTCCATTTTCAGGGTTACATAAAATCTTGAAAATGTTGAAAAATTGGATAAAATGCCAACTTTTCGAAACCAACGTTTGTTAAAGATTTTTATTTTTTAATATTTAAAATAATAAATCGCAATATTTAAAATCATTTTAACTATTTACTCTTTTAATTCCAATTGAAAAAAAAACTTTTAAATGTTTTGGACTCTTAGAACAGGGACATGACGAATATCCAAATTCCTACTTTTCAATTGGAAAAAGACATATTTATCATATTAAAAGTAAGTTTACAAGAAATAAAAGTATATTATGTTCGCAAAAAGGGATGTATATAACTTTTTGCATTTAAATTTTTTTGATTGGTGCAGTCAGTTATTCGCAAAACGGACCAGAAATGTATGAGACTTGGACCCTTAAGGGTGTGTTGTATTGTCATTTTAAGAATTAAGAAATAAACACAGTAAAATCATAATATTCTAGTGTGTAATAATTTTATATACGTATGCTTATTTTAACATAATAAAATAAAAATAAAAACGTGCGTTTTTAATTGGAATCCGAAAGACCCTGTATTCAAAACACACGTGTACGTGTAATGTAAAATATTTTTAGCGGTAAATATAATTTACATAAAACAAAATTTCGCAATAAAAGGTGAGTGTATAAAACAGGGCAGGAATAAAAAGGCAGGGGCGTCGCGGGGCCGCATCAGCAGGTGGTCTCTGCTTACCTTGACCGCGCGCCCCTGCCCCGCCCACGCGGCCCCGTCTACGTCACTGGGCGGCGTGGGAGGGTTGGGGTGAACTTTCAGACGGATTTTTAAGGGCAATCTTTGAGCTGAAAACATTTTTGTTTATTCTCAGCTTATAACGCTCAGTAAAAAAACTCGCGTTTTTGAGAAAATTTAAATAAAATAATGTAATTTTAAAATTATGATATAGTTGATTCTATCTGTTATTTTTATAATTAATTTATCACGTTTTTATGGCAGTTTTCGTTGATGTACAAATTTATTGATAAGAGCATAATAATCTTTCATCATCTCGAAAATATGGCTTGAAGGAAAAGAGAAAATGACCACTGGCCATCGAGTAATGAATTTTCGTCGAAAGAGAATTATGAGGTAACTGGAAACGTAAATCTCTAAATATATATAGACGTGCATAAATAAAAAAGGAATTCAGATATGTCACGGTGCAAAATTTTTATTTGGCATAAAAAGTACGTTGTTTCGCTTATAGGATATGATTGTTAAAAATTCATGCCAAGTACTAGTGATTCGTTGGTATAATTGGTAATGCACCAGCCATGTATGAAACGTTTGAATCCCACACAAATCACGATGACATGAGTTTCTGTAATCATTTTTCAATATTTGAAAAAATGTACTTAATCATTATCAATCAATAAAACCTGTATAGGCAAACTCGTACTTCATGTGAGACGGTCTTCACAAAAATCAATAATATGTTTCATAATAATATTGAGAAGTAACGAAATTATGAATCCGTATTCTTTTAATATATCCCAAAGAAAATAAATAAAACCCACAGTATATTTTTATATCAGAAAGTTCTCTTTCTGTATTTTATTTTTGAAATAGAAATTCATTTCGAGAAGTCGCTCTGTTCCACAGATGAAGAGACGCCGGCTGTGGCGGCGCGGCTCTGCAAACACAACTTCATCCGGTCTATTGATTTGATGTAAATTTGGAGGTGCACTATTTCCGGAACTGTAGCGCGGAGATGAATTAAAGCCTCCCCTGTAGTCTGGGTAAACTTCAATCAACTCGGTGCACTCTGTTTATAAACACTGCATATATATTTTTGAGTTAATCTGTGACACATAAAAAAAAATCTTTAAATAAATTTATCGTTATTCGGTTATACACATTTATTTATATGTAACTAAATAAAAAATAAAAAATTCAACAAGGCTGGTAATGCTTTGATAAATATGTTGAAATTCATATTCAGAGTTTTTTTTTAGGTTATTTAAGTCTTTTCATGTGACATTCAGTGCCTTTTTAGAATACGGAAAATAATCTGACAAAATATTGGCCTTTTATAATACAAGACTATTTCTATAAATTCGTTACTCAATTTAAATAAGAAAATTGTTATTTCATTACAAATACAAATACTGTTTATGGTTTTTCTTGGAAATGATCTACATTTTTAAAAAAACTGAAATACCTCACCTCAGTTTGTAACCTTTAAAAATCTACTGAGAAAATCAAAACAATAGAAAATAAATTATTGTTGTGTTGTTAGTTTTTTTTCTGCTGGGGTGTCTGGATTGCGTATGAGCTAAAGCAAGAACATTTATAGACAAAGAAGTTAAATATTTATACCTCTGCAAAGCAGTGTGCCTGCCAATAATAGGCCAGTGTTGCCAGTTAACACAATGAAACACCCCCAACCCCGCGTGCACTCCCCGCAACTGTATATTTCTCTCTTTTTCCTTTTTTTATGCATGAATTTAAGATGAAATGGCGAGGAGGTTTAAATTTTTTATCATGCTGTCCCACCGATGTTCTGTTATTTGATAGAAAACTTTACACTATACATCTATGATGCATTTTGTTGACATATATTTGACAACTAAGTTAATGCGCCTGGATTGGTTTTGTAAGTCAAATTACTTATCAGGGATTTTCTTCATTGTTTCACTAATGAATCAATTGATAAAATAGTTTTATCAATGAACTTTTATGGTGAAATAACAAGGATTTATAAAAAAATTGTTATTGTAGCCATTTGTTGCTAAAGAGATGATGTGGTAATTATGACGAAATATTGCCATTTATTTATAGTTAAAATTAATTTTTAAATTATAACTGAGGTTCTACGATTTAGAAGATTGAAGTTGAACCCTATGACGGTGGTATTTCCGTAGTTTTATTAAACTGGGGCGCATTCTTCGCTTCCATAGAATTGACAACACGGCACGTGGTATGTGGCGCATGTGGCAAAGAGGCAGTTCCATAACAATAGAACCTATTTCATCTGTCAGAATTGTATTTCCCTTTATATGGATCTTTTAAAAAACCAAGCGGGGTGAAAAGAAACACTAAATTATGCTGAGGGTTTGCGTGAATGCAGATAAATCGAGTTAGATATAATTTAAGACATGAAATTTAACTATAGAGTGTAGCCTTTTAACAATCTAGCCCTAACAAGGCGAAAGCCCTATTAAGGCATATTTGTCGTTCGTGTATTTACTGCGTATTTTTAAATAGTAAAAAATTCAACGTTGTTAGATAACTTTAAAAATAACCGTACAAGAATCTAGATTAATGATTGGATATATAAAGAAAGACTGTGATGCTTATTGTAAGGATTTCCAAAGAGAATCGACAGCTGATGCATTTTTAGGGCAGTTTATTTCTTAATATTAACTCAAATAGCATAATACATATTTGAAATAATAAAAATACCTTTCAATCTTCGTAATATATTAAGTTTATATTTTATCAAAAAATATTTTATTTCCGTTAAAGCAAATCATAAAGTTCTGTAAAAATACGCGAATCTCCAGACAGAACACATAACAATAAAAAAACAAACAACAAAAACACAAAAAAATAAAGACGCGTATAATAAAAATATAAACTCAATAAGTAATGTCCCAATTTCACTTTCCGCACAGCCCAGCGGATAGTTCCAGAGAATTAGCATTTCGGGCCCATCGACTGTTCGCCGCTCAGTCTGTGCCGATCTTTTGCGCGTATCGATTCACTGTTGCCAGAGCGAAAAATCCGGGCCCGGAGCGACCGGCCCGTACGTCACGCGGTGTAATGGCGTCATAAAAGATAATTGCCTGTAGGGACCCACCCCCGGACCCCCGCCCCGCCGGCTTTATTTTTTCATTCATCCCTTGAATCTGAGCGATAATTATACAGGGGATGTGTTGCGCTAAACGCAGAGTCGGACTTTATGCTAATTTGATTGACCTCACAATAAATAATATGTAATAATCCGAATTACTAGAATTTATATAATTTAGGTTGGCATATTGTTTTCGAATCTTTTCACTTATAGGATATGATTGTTAAAAATTCTTGCGAAGTACCAGTGATTCGTTGGTATAATTGGTAATGCACCGGCCATGTAAGGTTTGGGGATGTGGGTTCAAATCCCACACAAATCACGATGATATTTTTCTGAGTTTCTGTAATCAATTTCCAATATTTGAAAAAATGTACTTAATCATTATCAATCAATAAAACCTGTATAGGCAAAATCGTACTTCCTGTAAGACGGTCTTCACAAAAATCAATAATATAGTAATACAATAGTTAAAATTTCATAACATATTTTATTATTTTGCCCTGCTTCAAAATTTTATTGAACTAAGCTTTAACGAATATGCAATAACATTTATAGTTTAATTTTAAATATTTCTTGCATTGAAGTCATTTTTTAAAATTAATTAGAGGTTTTTAGTCCGCCCCTGGTTTGCATGATTTTTACGTGACAGATCTGATGTCCGGTGATAATAGTCTCCGCCTGTGGTGCGCCCCTCCCACCCACCCCCAACTCCTTTCATCCCCTAAACTGGGCGTAATTTTTGTGAGCGATGGCCGCGTCATATGTGACTTTAAATTTAAGGAAATTGCTGATAACGTTTTTACAGCGCTGGGTTTCGCTTTGATTAAGTACTAACTAACTTTAATTGCAAATACTGCCTGATTTATTATCGCACTTGCCAGAATTATGTTTTTTTTTATTAAATTTACAGGCGTAACTTTACTTGAATGTTTGAAAAAATCATGCATTATTAACACAATACTCGGAATCGCGAGTTTCAATATTTTTTCTTCATTTCCCAATACTTAAGAATAAATAATGTTCTATTAAATTGTTATCATTACTACCACATTTAAAAAAAACACTTAATTTAATACTCGAATAATGTCTTTTTTTTTTCACCTAAAAAAAATATGCTCGAGAGCAAAAAAGGACAACACAATTTTTAATTCAAAGATCAATTTTAAATGTTGATTTTTTTACATACAAAATAAACGCAAAAATAAAATTACGCAGAGACAAATGCTTGCAATTTTCGCTCGGAAATCTATATTTCACAAATTTTCTGAATACAAGTGATAAACGAACTGAAGTCCATTTATTTGCGAAAATTTTCAGCTGCAGTACATTACCGCGCTCGGCTTGGCAGGCTCTATAGCCCGATATATTCAATAACTCCGCAACTACAACGCGATATGCCTGTAAACAATTGACTTGAAACTCTGCTGCATTTTGCTGCACTAAACCATATTTCTTATTTTACAAACAATTGTGCATTTTGTCAATATATGACGGTGCAAAACAGCGGCTGAGACGTGTTCAGTTTCATACTTATATTAAAACTATACAATAACTTCGCAGTGATTTCGTGCAATGCTGTCAATGTTTAAAAAATCATTAAATATATGATCAAAACTTGTTTTGTTTCAGAACCAAATAATTCCTTGCGTACAAATTATATGCCTGCCAACCTTAAACTAGCGTACACAGAAAATATAATATATATTTATTCTATAGATTTTATTTCATAGAATTTACATACAATGTATTTTTCAAAAATTGACTGGTTGAAATTGTATCTGTATTTCTTTCCTCGTGCATATTTTTTTATTTATTGGTTTTTGGTTAGGTTAGGTTAGGTACATATTTTTTTATTTATTGGTTCTTGGTTAAATGATTGCGTTAGAAACAATGTTTCAAGGACTGCTAAAACGAAATATCAAATTTTGAAGCTACACAAATTATCACTATTGATCATATTTAACGATGCCTTTGGATCAATCAAATAATACAAATGATACCTCAATGAGTATATTTAAAAAAAAAACTGATTTTGTTATTTTTTAATGAAGATACAAATTGTATGTTTCTTGGTTGTATTGATTTCTTTATAAATTTATTTTAATTGGAATAACAGCCGTAAGTGTCTCGTGCACAGTAATTTAAACTTCCCTTAAAACGCTCTGACAGTCCGTTTGATCATCCCCTCGTCCACGCCGTTTGCGCCGCACCACATGTATAATGAATAGAGGAGCACTGTCCGATGCTGGCGTATATAAATATTGTAAATTCCACGACTGCTACGGGCATTCCGGCGCATAAATCTTTGATGGTCGTGAGCATATATGAACGCGCGCCAGTACGGCCGGGGATTTATATCCCAGCAAATATATTCATACATTACACGGGGAGGTTTGTAATTTATGGATATGGAAATATTGACAGATTTAAATACTAAGCACATTGAAATGCACCGAGAACTTAAACTCTGCGATTTTTTTACAATTTCAATGTGATATTTTTTTAAAATATTAAAAAAAATTAACAGGTAACAAAAACCTTAAAAATAATTTTGGGTTAAGATAATGTTGACTTTTGATAATTTAATTTTTTTTTGTTTTTGTTTCAGGTAAGTGAAGTTATTATTAATGATGATGATGACCACGAAGTTACTTCCAGCCTTGAAATTATACAAACGCTGGTAAGTTTGCTTTAACATGACACAATATATTTGTAGTATGAATGAGAGGCGACAATAGAGTGGCGAGTTCCTAACCTAGAATATCAATCGGAATATACATATTTATAGATATTAATAATAGATTCATAAATATTCATTGAAAACCTTCTCTGATTTTTTTATAAATTCACATTATCATGCAAAGCAAATTATGGAAAAGTATATATAGATATATAGGTATATATAAATGATCATTATTTTATTTATCGTTTTTCTATCTATTTTTGCATGATAAATAAGTTAATTGATAAGCACGATTACTTATTTTAAAAAAAATTGTTGTTTGTCTTAATGATTTTCTTTTTTTTGCTTAGAAACAGTAAAATCCATTATGGTCAAATAATTTCTTGGTAAAAATATGTTTCAATAAAGTTTCTTTTAGATACTTAGAATGTTTCAATGTGTTGAGGATTGCCTACCAGGTATAGTTCTCGCTTTCGAGACTTCTGGTAGACATTCAATTTCTTCGATGTGACTTCACGAATTCCCCAAAGCTCGTGAATACTTAGTGGACTGTATTGTAGGTGATTCAAAGACTTCTTTCATATTAACTTTTATTTAAACTTTATTACAAACATTGATTATAATATATGATTTCCAGACATGTTACATTTAACACTTTTATAAGACACTTATTTAAAAGACTTTCACTTTGAACCGACAACAGGGGTCGGTAACTTAACACTTTCGCTTTGATCGCGAACTTCTTTACGTGACTACGAACGTCACAATATACTTCCGAACTCGCGGCGGTATATTCACTGAGATTTGTAAGATCTCTACTTTAATTACGGCAGGTACGAACATTTCGTAACCTGACCGAACCTAACGGCGGAACGGAATTCGCGTTTTTACCGGAGCGTCATCTTACGGGCATCGTAACCCCATGAAGACATATTGAACACTGGCCCTATAGGGCTCTTACTGATCTTTATACGGTTTCAGAACAAAGAAAGCCTGTTTACAAGCTCACACGCTGCAAACATATTAAATTTACCAATCAACCAAAATATCAATTGACCGTATCCAGACCGTCATAAATATAAACTTCGGTTCCTTGGTTATTCCAAATTAACGAGGTCGGTATTTAAACACAAAGACGTATAGTATTTGGCCATATGCAAGGCTTAAAATAAAATATAAAATATCCGTGGGAAGGATAGATTTTAGAATTATTTCTCTATATGAATAGGTAACCGTAATATTAAATGTCAAATAAATCTTAATTTTATAGGAAACCGTATGCCTACAAACCTTAAGTTAATTTAAACTTGGTCGCTAAACACATATGTTTGTAATAAAAGAATATTAGGATTTTAACCGTGACCAAGGATTATACCCCGATCGCCTATGCTGGTGTGTTCTCACCATTCAAAGGCACAAAAAATCATCGTAAGAAAACTAATATTCCACCCTTGTGGCATAAATCTACTTCAAATTTAAAGTCACTTAAATCTAAGAAAATAAAGATTATTTTTATGGTCGCGTTGGTAACATACCCCCGTTCGCAAAAAATTAATTTTTTGCCCATCTAAAGTAAAAACGAGACTATAAATTAACCGATCTTCACTTGATGGTCAGCGACGTTCGATTCCATCGAACGCTCTCTGTTGTTCCGCTCTGGCGAGCGGTATGTCCGAGGCAGCATGGCCCGGACTACTTGTCTGGGGCGGCGGGTTTTAGGGCGGCGGCGGCACCAGGGCGGCAGCGGCACCAGGGCGGCAGGCGCGAGGGCGGCGGCGGCACCAGGGCGGCAGCACCAGGGCGGCAGGCGCGAGGGCGGCGGCGGCACCAGGGCGGCAGCACCAGGGCGGCAGGGCCCATGCTACAAGGCGTGGGCGGGCCTCAGGGAGAGGCCCGGGCGGCAGGACAGTGTGGCCCAGAGCGGTGGGGTCCAGGCGGTAAGGCCTGGGTCTGCAGGGCCTAGGCGGAGCCTAGGCGGCAGGGCGGCTGGATTCAGGTGGCAGGGCGGTGGGGCCCGGGCGCGCTTTAGCGGGCGCCGAGCTGCAGGCAGCTTGCGACAGCGGGATGCTTGGCAGAAACACAAATTGAATATGTGTGCTAACGTCAATCACTTTGACAGTTCGGAGGACACGTTCCCTCGGGGACGTCTGTTTCTCGAATGATGCATTTCAAATTTGGTGTCGCGCACCCTTGCGCGCGGGGTGCGGGGGATCGCCAAAGCCCCCAAGCTCGGCATTCTGCATCAGCTGTGAGTCGATCAGCTGTTAATTGTCCCGTATAGATTTTTTGTCATCTTTACGACTGACCTTTTTTTTGGTCTTTTTCTTTACTCGTAGGGCTTTGTAATACTGGCCCATATTGAGTTCGTTCATTTCTGAGACATAACCATATGTGTGAGGTGGCTTTGACCGATTTTTATATTTGAACGGTTATTCAACTCACAGCTGTTCGGTTTGTTTATTTAATCTTTAGGTGAGATTTTTCTAATCTCCCTTTTCTGATGCAGTGCGTTTTTATTGTGCAATTACTTTATCGCAGGTCGGCGTAATTTGCACAATTTGTATCCATTTTCATTGGCAATTTTAATGTAGCAGGCGCCAACCAAGGTGCAAGTATTGTACTCAGGCGCGAGCCCTTTCGGCTGTGACACGACATGAGCGTAGTCGGGGGTATTGAACCCGACATCAGCTGTTCGATAGTTATTTTTTGTTAACTCTTCGAACGTTCCCTCATACGAGACTTCACTGAATGCGTTTTTATCGTACGCGGTCTCGTGCGGCCTCGTAACATTTACGGGCGAATGCAATCTTTGCATTGACGTGGGCGAAACATCTACACCTTTCATGGGGTAGCTCGACCAGTCAGTTTCTTGATCGTGAGGCATCAGCGATGGCTCCTTCACGGGCAAGTTTTCATTTATAACATTCACACGACGCGCTATCTTAGGCGACGTCGGAATGCATTTAACCGGCTGTATAGCATACAGAGGTGTGGGCGTAATATTTAAGCATTCTGTGACATCTTTCGACCAGCTACCTTCTCGAGGGTGCGGTATCAGCGGCAACTCCTCGGCTGTCGAGATGTCGTTCGTTGGGGCGTCTCGACGCATGGGTCTGGGCGGCGAGACGCTTCGGGCCGGCTGTAATTTATGCAGCGGCGTGGGCGACGTTTGCATCGACGTGGGGGGCGGTTCTTCAGCCATCGGGATTTCTGCGATGGTGATTTCGCGTCGCGCTGTTTTAGGCGGTGTCGTGGGTAGTGACATTTTAGCTGAAGAGATGTCATCAGTGGGAGCGTCTCGACCCGCCAACTTGGGCGGCATCGGGACGTCCCGGGTTGCCAGCGCAGCTCGAAGAGGTGCACTCGGCGGCTCTCCGCCTGGCACGGCGTCATCAGTGGGAGCGTCACGACGCGCTAGTTTGGGCGGCGTCGGGACGTCTCGGGTTGCCAGCGCAGCCGGAAGAGGTGCAGGCGGCGGCTCTCCGACTGGCGTGGCGTCGTCAGGAGGAGCCTCTCGACCCGCCAGTTGGGGCGGCGTCGAGACGACTCGGGTTGCCCGCGCAGCCGGAAGAGGTGCAGGCGGCGGCTCTCCAGCTGGCGTGACGTCAGTGGCGGCGCCCCGACCCGCGAGTTCGTGCGGCGTCAGGACGCTTCGGACCATTTGCACGGCATGCAAAGGCTTGGGCGGAATCTTCAAGCTTTCCGCAATTTCACTCGACCAGCCACCTTCTCGAGGATGCGGCATCAGCGGCAACTCCTCGGCTGTCGAGATTTTATTCATTTTGTCGTCGCGGCGCACTGGTTTGTGCTGCGCCGGGACGCTTCGGGCCATTTGCACAGCATGCAAAGGCTTGGGCGGAATCTTTATGCATTCCGCTATTTCACTCGACAACCCGTTTTCGTGAGGGTGCAGCTCCTCGGGTGTCGAGATGTCTGTGTTTACATTTTCTCGAAGAGCGCTTTCAGTTTGTAATTCTTCAAGCTCTGCTTCGAAAAGTGTTGACTTTGGTTGCAGTATTTTTTCGGTTTGTACGTCAAAACGGGCTAATTTCATTTGTACTTTAAGATCTATCATTTTTATTCGGGAATTCAAGATTTCTTCCTGAATTTTTGCTATTTCTTCTTCAAATTCAAACATGATCTGAAGCCTCTTCGCCATTCTGACATAGTGTGCGTAATTGCTCATTGATGATCGACAGCTGAGTTTTTCGGTCGGGACGGCGGTCACGGCGGCGGTCGTGACGGCGGTCGTGACGGCGGTCGTGACGGCGGTCGTGACGGCGGTCGTGACGGCGGTCGTGACGGCGGTCGTGACGGCGGTCGTGACGGCGGTCGCGACGGCGGTTGGGACGGCGGTCGTGGATTCCCCTTTCTGACTTCTGGCAGCTTCTGAGCGTGTAACAACCATCTTTGGATGTTGCACTATGGTTCCAATTCCTGGCTTCAAAGATCCATATGTTTCTAGTTATGAATCCGGCATCCATGGGTCGCCGATATAAATCCGGCTCGATATGACCATGTTGAGGATTGCCTACCAGGTATAGTTCTCGCTTTCGAGACTTCTGGTAGACATTCAATTTCTTCGATGTGACTTCACGAATTCCCCAAAGCTCGTGAATACTTAGTGGACTGTATTGTAGGTGATTCAAAGACTTCTTTCATATTAACTTTTATTTAAACTTTATTACAAACATTGATTATAATATATGATTTCCAGACATGTTACATTTAACACTTTTATAAGACACTTATTTAAAAGACTTTCACTTTGAACCGACAACAGGGGTCGGTAACTTAACACTTTCGCTTTGATCGCGAACTTCTTTACGTGACTACGAACGTCACAATATACTTCCGAACTCGCGGCGGTATATTCACTGAGATTTGTAAGATCTCTACTTTAATTACGGCAGGTACGAACATTTCGTAACCTGACCGAACCTAACGGCGGAACGGAATTCGCGTTTTTACCGGAGCGTCATCTTACGGGCATCGTAACCCCATGAAGACATATTGAACACTGGCCCTATAGGGCTCTTACTGATCTTTATACGGTTTCAGAACAAAGAAAGCCTGTTTACAAGCTCACACGCTGCAAACATATTAAATTTACCAATCAACCAAAATATCAATTGACCGTATCCAGACCGTCATAAATATAAACTTCGGTTCCTTGGTTATTCCAAATTAACGAGGTCGGTATTTAAACACAAAGACGTATAGTATTTGGCCATATGCAAGGCTTAAAATAAAATATAAAATATCCGTGGGAAGGATAGATTTTAGAATTATTTCTCTATATGAATAGGTAACCGTAATATTAAATGTCAAATAAATCTTAATTTTATAGGAAACCGTATGCCTACAAACCTTAAGTTAATTTAAACTTGGTCGCTAAACACATATGTTTGTAATAAAAGAATATTAGGATTTTAACCGTGACCAAGGATTATACCCCGATCGCCTATGCTGGTGTGTTCTCACCATTCAAAGGCACAAAAAATCATCGTAAGAAAACTAATATTCCACCCTTGTGGCATAAATCTACTTCAAATTTAAAGTCACTTAAATCTAAGAAAATAAAGATTATTTTTATGGTCGCGTTGGTAACACAATGTATTCTCTGAAAGAAACATGTGTCATTCCTTGAATGTCTATTGATGTAAACATAGTTTTCGATATTCATCCGAATTTCCCAGAACAGTTTTATGTCTAGGTTTGATATAAATATATTTACAATTGATAGCAGGCATACTAAGAATAGAAAGATTTCATAACTTAAATTGAATAATGTAACTAATCGTTACACTATCATTAATTTTTGACTTTTAAAAACAGACGAAAAATATTTGAAACAAGAAAGTGATTGAGACAATATAAATATATCTTAATTTAATTGTATATACATTTGAAATAAAACTTAATATTAATGGTATGTTGTGGTAATAAATTAAAAACAAAAATTGATGCTTTTATTGAATATAATAAAAATCATCTTTGTATGTATGCTATTAAAATCAACAATAACGTTGTAAATAATTTTAATGCTTTATTCATAAAAGCTAATTACGGTGGCAGTTTTGTTTGATAACGTTTAATCTTATTTTACGCAAAAGCAAAAAAATAATCTCATTCCGTAAATTATAGGATTTCCAAAAAAATAAAATTTTAATTTCAATCTCCGCGAGATACTTGTCTTACCTGATGATAACCGAGCAAATACTCTGATGAAAAAAAATATACACAGAAATTCCAAAGATTTTCCACACAAAGTTCGAAATTACAAGCCACGTAAAAGATAAGAAAAGAGAACACGACGGATCCTTCTTGGAAATCTCGAACAAACCAACCCGCACGGCCTTTGATCTAAGGCTGGTTTCAAAAATCGTTTCAACCATAATTATTCAAGCCTTTTATGTGTTTCAGAGGAACAAAGAGACTTATTAAAGGCTGATGTGGATTTTTTTATTATTTTATTGCGATTCTTCAGCGACGTGGACTTGCAAAGGCTCTCCCGTCTCCAGGCGCCATTGCTTTATTAAAAGTTTAACAGACTGATTTTTTTTGTACCATTCGCAGCATTGTGCACTTAACTTATTTTTAAAAAAATGTATACACGTATTCAATTTACCAAGAACACAAGAAAAAAAACTGTTCAAAGAGCGTTCAACTTTTCATTTCTATTGATTCAAACCCCTCGCTTTAGAATAACAAAAAACACGTAAAAAATAATATATAATTATAGATAAACTCCTTGAAACAAGGCAGAAAAATAGAACTACGTTAATCAAAAGTATCAACTCTTATCTTTTAACGCCTCAAAGGTTTTCCAAAGAAAACTTAAAATTTCATTGACGTCAGAGGGTGATGTTCCGATTCAGAAACTTCCGACTTCCTCCTACCCCCATTCCCCCACGAGGTGTCTGTGAAAATATCGACGCTGTAATCGGGGGATGATAAGACAGGGAAAGATAAAATTTGGATCATCTCTGATCAGGGATGAAACGTTGCATGAGAAAAGAAGCCTGTGTGATCAATATGGAAAATCTTTCTCAATTTCACAAATATGAGACAAATTCCGAGCAAGATGCTCGGAATTTCTATTCATATGATTTGTGTTTTTTTTTTCTTATTTGTATATGTACGGGAAGTATAAATTTATATATAGTGTTGACCCAAAAGAACACAGTTAAACAGTAAAAACTTAAACGGGTTCAATTTTAATATCCGGTATTTTCCGATTAGAACTCTGAAGCATAAAAATATTTACACAACTCAAAACAAACAGAGATTTTATTACAAATTTCTTCAAAAGCAAATATCCAAAAACAACCGCCGAGAAACTTCGGATTCCCCTTCAAACAAGCATCAAAGAGTTCCGCTAATCGAAAGACTTGCAAAAACAGGCGGAGGACACGATGGGGGCTTAAATCTGAAGGGCCCCTGTACAAGGGCGCTCCTGCAGGTGCTCGGGGCCCCTCGGGCGGACTCCACCCCCGAGTCCCGAATTTAATCGAGATGCCGCCCTCGTTTCGCTTCCGTTATATCATGTTTCGGCGATGTGTTTTTGTGATGAGCACCCGTGAAGATCTGAAGTATCCGATGCTACCTGATTATTGGTAAAAATTGGTAAAAAAACTTACGTTGACTTAATTTGTACTACCTCATATTTAAGCATAAAATACAAATATTTACTTTCTGTATGATCACAATTGTGAGCATGCGTCATAAGTATTTATATTTCCTTAAATCAACACCTAATTTTTGAGGCATTTGTCTTTTTCATATATCATATTCCAATATCCAACCGATGTACAAATGTAAGATTGATATTTTAATTAAATGTAAAAATCTGTAAATAAATAAATATCTAAGTCAAAGGTAATTAATTACTTTGAAATAACTTGTTTTTTGCTATTAACGCTACCGCTCATAAAATAATTTTTACAAGCAAAAATATATTGTTATATCCTAGCCATATGCTTTTTCACATTTTTTTAAGCATAGATTCTTTGTAATCGACTTTAAAATAGTATTAGTAAAATTTCAGGTTGTACATTTTAACAAAAGTTACTTTGAAAATACGTAGGTTGTATCGGTACAAGCTTAAAGTATCACAATGTCAGCCTCGGCCGTTTTCACTAGACGGAAGATCGAGAGCTTTATGTATTATCTTACAAGGGAGGGAAATACGGTATGTAACCTGCCAGCAGCTCCATGCCAGGTAGGTTAGTGGGTGATTTTGTATGGGGGTAGCTACCCTAATCGAGGCTCCGGTTTATGTGCCGGAGGCTCGCCGTTTACCCTCGTGCTCTTAGCCACACAGTAGAGCCTTGACTGCACTTTCCATCGATCCACCAGTTGAGAGTTGCTCGGCTACAATGTGTTGCGAGATTCATATAAATTTACCGCATTATTTTATATTTTAGTTATAGAAGATAATTTTTTTACATCACGATATTCATCTTTTCAATTTTTTTAAGCTGTACCTTAAACAAATACAGTTTTATAAGCTTGGTATCCAATATATTATCTTTACGCACACAATTTTCAAAATAAACTAAAAAAATTAATAAATTAACAATACAAGTAACCAAAAGTCTTTCTTCAGTTATTATTATAAAAATGTTATAATTTCAAATAGATTTAAAAAATACGACGTGTTTATCTTTTCCGTCGTTTCTTCAACGTCTGAGTTTTATATCTGTTTAGATGATCTTACATTTGATATCTCTCACTCGTGAGCAGCATGACGGGCAGGGGCGTAGAAAATTATATTGTCAAATTTATTTAATAATATATGAAAAAAATGACTTAAAGAGTAAACCTATGCTGTGAATTTCATGCTGAGTGTTTGTCGTCAGTAACGAGTTCGCTTCGAACTCCGTTGGTAATTAATATTCCTAAACAAAACACGCGTTAGAACAACAGTGTGTAACGAATCCACAGGGGCGGCTCGCCGCGGGGCGGGCGGGGCACTGAATAATGTAGACGGCGCAGCGCGTCTGAGCGCAGATCTCTTTTAACGGAATTAATATTAGATGCTGGCTCCTGTCGGCGCTACCCTAGAGCCGAACCGTACGGCACAGGGGGTGGTTCACCCTAATAGGCGATTTTTCAAAAAATCACCCTGAAAAAAGCCAGCCACCACATCGGTGTGACGACCCAAACTTTATTCGACCCAAAAAAAAAGTTTTCGTGAATAATTAGCGTCACACCAATGAGACACTTTGCAGCCTATTTATACTACCCTCAATTATTTTTTTTTTAGTTTTTATTAATTTTTATTAGTATTTATTAATTTAAGAGTGTCATTCCGGTATGACGACAAAGAACACCGCAGCACTTGCACTTTGCACGGCAAATCGGATTCATTGAAGCTCGCTTCGGAACCTCCCCGGATTCGGGCAACTTTCTCTGTCTTTCTGAGTGCCCAAAGTTTGCTTGTAAGTGCTTTTATTTACAACTTCGGTGAATTTTAAAAATGGCGAATTTCGCTGAATACATTCGCCGTTGATTAAAAGCTGTGTTCGAATGTTCGATGGAAACTTCTTATCTACGCGAAGTAATTAATTATGAATCGTCTAAGAATATTTTTTTTATTTTAATTGAGTGGTACGTTTTGAGTGATACACGAAAGCGTCAGCAATGCTGTGATACTTGAAATAAAAATGTCTTACGTAATCACTGATTCATGGTATTAAGTCATTGAAATACTTTGAAATCAGCTTTCCGTTATTTTTACTTTGCAGTATTAAAAACAACTTTGACAAAAAATATTTTTAAATCTTTTTAATGTTTATATATTCTTTTTAATGTTTATATATTCTTTTATAAATTCTTTTAATTTTATATTTTTAGAGGTATCGATTATAATTAACATTGAAATATTTCTTAAGATGATCAATTGCCGATGTTATATAAACATTGAAAAGCCATGCTTAGATTTAAGGTTATAGAGAATAAATAATCAATTCAAAGCATCAAAACATCTGAAATATTATTATTACAAATTTGTTTTATCCTTTTTTTACATATTTCAGTGATCAATAAGATTTATGTAAAATTAACACTTATGAAAAATATATAAGATTTGTTATTTATTTTAACTTATTTTTATAATTAAAAACTATTTTAATGAAGTTCATGGTTCATTTTGACCGAAATAATAGCATATTATACAAAAATACTCAAGAATATTACATCAATCAGTGTTTGTTCTAGTATTTAGGTCTTAAAAATAATGATAATAATAATTTATTCTTGTTGAGGGACAAGGCATTTGATTCGTGAAGATCCATTATTATAATGATAAAAATACCGTTGTATATTGTCTTCACATTGAGTTTATTAAAATTATTTGAATAACTAAATCAGTTTAGTTTTGCATCTGATGATGACCCAGTGTATTGGGTCGAAACTAGTAATGCAAATAATTTTAATAAACTCAAAGTGAAAATAAAATACTAAGATTCTTTTATCATTATAATAATTATTTATTTTTAATAAATGATTTGATTACATAACGTGAGATTTGGTAAGTCAAACTTTTTATTTTAGGTTAAACTCTACGGCAAAATTTATTTAACCGAAAGATAGGACAAATCAAAAAATCCCGACACAAGAGCCATTTATCAAACAGTGTAGTTTTAACTAGTTAAAAAAATATTGATAATATTAAATTTAACAGCCTGGTTTAATTTAAGAGTCTACTATATCTAATCTCCGTTAATATTTACAGCGAAATCCAGTGCTGAAACATCGAGGGGGGCGCGGTCCCGCGCGCTCGTGCTGAAGGGAGATAAAAAAGAACCTCCCAGAGTCGGGGGCGGTTTACGGCCGCCGATAACGAAGTACCAATAACGATTCATCAAAAAGTCTTTTGCAAAAATGGAGATAAAATTAAAAATTATCCGGAAACTTTCTGCGATAAAAAATAGAGCCACTTTTTTCAGTTTTTTTTTCAGTTACTGCACCCAGCATTCTAGCGCAGAATTTTAACTAAGATATTTTGAAACTAAATAGTTAGTATCTGGACTTTATTTTTGTTCATCATTGATTACTACTAATTCACATATAATGTCAAGTTAATATATTTTAAACAAAATAATTAAGAAAATTTATTTTTAATATAATTTATGATTCACCGTATCACCTAAAATCACCTGAAATATATTATGCTTAAAATTGACAAATGAGCTTAATTTTCTAGTTTAAAGTAATTTTAAAAAATACGATTGGTATTTGTTGTTGATGTATTGGATCATAACCCTTTTTTTCTCAAAAATTAAAAGTTTAAATATTTAAACTGTATATTTTTTTGCGTCTAGTAATAAATGAAATATTTTTTGTACTCTTTACCAAACGTTTTAGTTAGTAAGTTACAAAATTGATTATACTTCTCGAGGTTTTCTTAATATATATAATTTACACAGCGTGAGATGTCAAAAGTGTGTCATTTCCAAGGGGCTGTATATTTCATCCCCTTTTTTTTCTTTCTCAGCATTACAAGATAATGACAAGGTATGTTCGTTTAAATCGCTGCGCTGTATTGCTAGTACAACCGCGTCACGCCACTTAGTATCTTATCTCCCCTTGAGAGATAATCTCGTTTCTTTTTTTTTTACTTAATTACTGTGTGTTATTTTTTTATCAGTTATATAAAATAATCAGGTATCTTTTTAAATTCGAATACTGCAAATTCCTTTAATTTAGAAGTCAATAAACTATGTATTACAGTCGTTAGCTTAACATTAGAACCGTTGAAAAATTTATCTATTCTTCGGTAGGATTCAAACTCACAGCCCGGCGGTTTTTTTTCAGTATATAATGTAACTTTTTTATGATTTCTAGAGTTGTGAAATATTCACCTGGCAACACCGGCGGAGGCCGCAGGGACTTCCTTGTCTGAAATAAACGTATCGGCCGGCATACGTCGCGCTGCTGTAATGACCCAACTTATTTATGCCCTGGCCTCTAATAGCCCCAGGTGCTCTCAGCAAAGGGCTGATGATACGTACAGTCACACTATTTACCCTTTTTTAAATTTAAAGATTATGATAATTACTTACACACTTTTTCTTAATTCACTTAGCATGGTGAATACGCAACTTGTATTTTTACCAATATTATATTTGTACATTTAACTGTTGTAAAATTGTATTTAATTAATTTTATCTTTATAGTGAGCAAAAAAACTCAGTGTATTGAGAATTTCTCTACTGTTTTAGAGCACCAACTGCATTGAATAATCATGTAAAAAAAATTGAATTCAAAGCCAAAAATTTTCATAATGCGATTCAATGCTATTAAGTTAATAAAAAGTGAAAAATTACATATTTCATAAATAAGAAATATAGCAAAAAAATATTTTATTTTACAAGTGTGGTATTATGCTACTATTTTTGAATAAAATACTTGAGTGATTTTTCACATTTTGTTTTTATTAGTGACCGGTATCGCCAACCTTTCACGAAACCAAAATGTGGAAAATCACTCAAGTGTTTTATTCAAAAATATTAAAATGGAATTCCACCAAGTTCTCTCTGTCAAAAATATTGTATTATACTACGTTATGAATTTTTTTTTCTAGCCTTATATTAAAACTATATTCAAGATTATTTTTTATTTTTCAAAATACCTTCAGTACCGTGACTGAGACGTCGAAAGCATCTTTGAACAGCGCAGCACAATACTCAAGAACCCAGCAGTTCTAGCATGCCATATCGTCATGAAAACACTCTGCCCAGAGCTAGTGGACTTCGTCGGCCCCTCACGCGCGTTACAAAACGCGCGGCTCGCATTCAAAACGCTATAAAATGAAGCACGGCCGGCCTACACGGATTCGCTCTCGGCGACCCCGGCTCAATAACGCCCCTACGTGTTTCAGCGCGACAGCTTCTCGGCTGCCACCCCCTCGCCTGGTCGGGGTGAGTTCTATTTCGGAAAATGTATTATATTTTCTAATGACTTTATTCGGAAAGGTTTTTTCAGGGTCTCCTTTAATAATTTTATGGTGGGCGCGACCGGAGTAGAGCTTTCACGGTTGGGTTAGCACTCGATTCTCCGTTTCTAGACATCTTCAAAGGGTAAAGTAAATTTGATAGAATCTAATATCCACGTGTCAATCACACCCTAGGAGTCGAATCCAATTAATTTTTCTATTACTCATAGTTATTACAAAAAGTTTTCTATAGTAAATATATTTATTTGAGTCTTAATATTTAATTGATTTTTGTGAAGACCGTCTCACAGAAAGTACGATTTGCCTATTTACCTAGTGATTCATTGGTATAATTAGTAATACACCGGCCATGCAAGCTTGGGGATGTGGGTTTGAATCCCACACATATCACAATGATATTTTTTTGAGAGTTTCTATAATCATTTTTCAATATTTTAAAAAATGTACTTAATCATTATCAATCTTAATCGAATAAAAACTGTTTGATTCGAAGCGAAAAAAATCATTTTAAGAAACATAGTTTTTGTTGCAATTCCGTTTACCAAGGAAAACTTTGGAGACTTTGGAGAAATTATATGAATCGAAAAAATTATTTGCAAACAAAATTGTAGCATTAGATGGGGTAACAGCATTATCAAACCGCTGTTTGAAAAATCAAAAAATTCTTATGATCTAGCAATGAGGCGTATTGATATGCAATTCTAGCTTTCAGTCACGGCTGTAACAAGAAACAAAAAGTTATAAATGAAGCGAGAAGTCATGGGATGAAAGTGAGGCTCCTGCGCAGCCGCCCCGGGTGGCGCCCGAGGGGATGTTAGCGCGGCGCCCCCCGGTCTGGAGGCGCCGCAGCCAGCCCCGCAGAAAACGCCCCCCTTTATTATGTCCGCAATAATAATATTATATTATATATCAATGGGATCTTTTTGTCTTGTTTTTTTTTCGCTTCGCAGAGAATAATAGATGTTTTATTGCGCGCAAGCGAAATAACTGGATGAGATAGGGCCTATCGTTATGTTTTTGTTGTATTCATCTGATTTGTCGTAATATGAAAATGTGTAATTTAGTATTTTATTAATCATTTATGTTGACAGATATGAAAAATTATATATATATATATATATATATATATATATATATATATATATATATATATATATATATATATATATATATGTATATATATATATATATACGAGGGCGGTCCGATAAGTACTTAGCCTACAAAATAAATACGAAAATTTTGGAAAAGTGGTGATATATTTCTCAAAATAGTCTCCTTTTAGACACTTGACCCAGCGATGCTCCAACTTCTTTAACCCGTCTAAAAAATACGTTTTCTCGAGGTGTGCAAAGTAGGTCTCCGTGGCGGCGATGATCTCCTCATTGCCCGGCGAGTGTTTTGTGTTTTGGAACAAAAAAAAATCGCACGGGGCCAAATCTGGAGAATACGGTGGATGGGGGAGCAGTTCGTAGTGCAATCCAACCAATTTGGCCGTGGCGATGGCGGAGGTGTGAGCCGGTGCGTTGTCATGGTGGAAGAGCACTTTTTTCTTCGCCAAATGGGGCCGTTTTTTCTGCAATTCGGCATGTTAGGGCCCTGAGACCGTTTTGCCTTTCTCCAGGTAGGCAATGTAGATCACACCTTGTGAATCCCAGAAAACGGTGGCCATCACCTTTCCGGCCGATAGGGCAGTCTTCGCCTTCTTTGGAGCACGTTCGCCGGGTGAAATCTACTGTTTCGACTGTTCCTTGGTCTCTGGTGTATACCAGTGGATTCATGTTTTCTCGACGGTCACGAAACGACGCAGAAACTCCTTTGTATTGCGCTTAAACTGCGTCAAACACTGCTCCGAAGTGGTCTCACGGTTGCGCTTGTTGTCCAGAGTGAGCGAACGCGGCACCCATCGCGCCGACAGCTTTCTCATGCACAAAATTTCATGCAGGATATGACCCACGCGATCTTTTGAGATGCCTACTGTTTCAGTTACCCAAAGCGGGGTATAACTGTATAAATATTTTCCGATTTAAAATCTTGCATAAAAACCAATATTTTAATTTATCATTACATTACTCAAAACATAAATAAGTTAGAATAGTGTTAACGGATCAAATTTGTATCGTGTGTTCGCTTAAGTAGGTAGTGAGTAATTTAGAAACTTTCCACAAGAAATCGTGCCGGGGAAAGCAACCCTTGAATATGGCCTTTGAAACAAAGCTTTCTCAAAAATCCCCCAATGAAAACATAAAAAGCCGTGCGCACTTTTGAAAGAAGCATAGAATAATTGAGTTATTCTGCTCTAAGTCCTGACAAGGGGGGGGTATTAAATAAAAATGGTTGCGCCGTAATATTGAACGATTGTTTGCGTTGGGTTTTACATTTTATCCATTCAAGCAAATGTGACCCAAAATAATATTTTTTAATGAGTGTTTTTTTTTTAAATCATCATGTTTTTTATTTGACCATCAATTTTTTAGTGCATTCAACAGATAATAAAAAACGTGTTTTTTAGTTTATCGAAACATGTTATTCATTACGTATCTTGTGACTTATATAAATTGATAGTGAAAATAATCTTTTTTTTTATAATCGACACTCTAAAATAAAGTCGTAGAACAATATATTTCATTTGCTATTCTTACCGAATTTCAGAATAACGGATAATAGAAAATTAACCATGTTTAAAAAGAAAAAAAAATTATTTAATATATTTTTTTATTTGAAGAGATGTAAAGTAATGATGATTTCTAATATTTTTAGAAATAAAATATCAAAATTCAGTAAAATAAGTTTATTTTGTAAAGAAAAACCTAAGACATCACAAATAATATACTGAAATGGTTTCAAATAATTCATTTACGTATCACCAACAAATATAAGTCTGAATTCTAGTTTTATTTTAGATTTTCTTCCAAGTAATACTTAACTTTACTACAGCTTACTAATTTAACAATACGTTTAGTATGTGGTACACTAATAAAGCGACGGGAAAAATGCATGGAGATTTTTATTGGTCCTATTAAAATTTCTTTATGAGCCATGAAAATAAGTGCACGATGTAAAAAAATTGTAAAAGTATTTTCATCGAATAGAAAAGTCATAGTAGCTAAATAAATGTTGCAATGCTTCAATAACTAAAGAATATTCTTTCCATACTCTCTTAATATTAATAATATTCAATGCAAAAATGTGATAATCTTTAGTTGACAGTATAAATAATTTTGCTAATAAAAAAACTATAGATATGATTTTTTTAATATTTATTACATCTTTATAATCTTTTTTTTAGGAATATGACATTAATTGTTCTCTTTAAATATTAAAAGAGATTTTTCAGTGACTTGTGATCTTGTGAATTGCGTCACCCTCTGTAACTTTATTTTAAATTAGTTTCAATTTATATACCTTTAATGTTTTTAAGCACGTGGATATGTAAATACAGTCGAGTTTTTTAAACGTGCATTTTTTTTCTAGAACATCTTAAATAAAATTTTACATCATTATATAACAAAAATATTTTCAAATTTGAATAATTTATATTACTGAAAACAATAGCAATATGCTAAAAATGTACAAAAAATTAATATCAGCAAACATTTATTAAACCGTAAATATAAATTTTATAAAATACCTCAATAATTTCGGTGACCTTTGATATCACGGATAAGTTTCCCCATTATATGAACTAATAAAATATTGTGATATAAATTTTAAACATGAACCCTTTAAGTTTAAATAAATCTTTAAAAATGTTATAGGATTTTTTTCATAAAATATATTAAAATAAAATACATTTTTTTATAAAAACTTTGCTCATGGATATGGATATTTAAAAACCCAAAACATAATTTTGTAATATGTAAAGACATTCAATTTTTAAACGATTATTTAACCCTTCTGCCTGAACATAGAATAATACTGTAAAATTAAAAGCTACATTATCACGTCAATAAACCGTAGTTTACGAACACCTAGCCTAACAAATAGCTCGTCATTGCTAGATTTAATTTCTACCTGTTATAGTTAAGTACAACATGTGCTGAATAGATATGTTTTAAGTTTTGTTCTAATCAAATAGCAATTAGCAAGCACTATGTGAAAATATAAAAACCTTTCTTCAGCGCAAACGAGGGGGTTGTTTTTTAAAAAGGAAGTCAGGTTGAATTTAAATGACGCATTTTTGTTCGTTTTTACAGCCCTGAAGTAACTTAATGAATAAACGAAACCAGAAAGTGGGTGAAATAACAACCGAAAGCTATTTTTCATGTTAATTGGATTTTTTTGCAAAGCGACATTTTTATTTTGAAAGATATGACAATTTATCACCTTAAATTAATTACGGCGCAAATTTTATTCGCAATTATGTGTATCTATCTCTATCAGTAAATTCTTGGATTAAAATAATTAATGAAATTAATAATATTCAATTATGCTTGATGTTTCAAAGCTGTATTTTAACTGAAAAGAATATCTTTAATACATTAATTTACAACGGCATTAACCCTTCCCTCGAAACTGTTTTCCATTACGATATAGATAAATGAGATAGACCGCTCATGCGAGTGTGTTTTTTAGTCAATACACACCATTTTAAAATCGTTAAGCATATAATAGGCCATAAGCATATAAAATACTGTATCATTAAACTTCAAAATAAAATTAAAACAAATTACATTAGTTAGTCATATGATTATTGTTATTATTTGAAACAGCCTGCCAAAAAATATTTATAGGTTTTTCCAGCAATAAAACGTTTGCATGCAATCTTAAGATAAAAGTATTACATACCATAGAAGCTATACCTGGTCTACAGGAACTTCCTCTGAAAAATCGTGAACGTAATGGTCCCTTATCCTAGCAGTGGATCAAGTCAATTAAACAAAGGGAATTACGAAATTACAGGAAGAGAAAGAAAAAAACACCCCGCGCTGTCCGATCTCTCGAGCTTTCCTATTTTTGGCGAATGTTTACTTTCACGCCAATTTACATGAAATTATTTCTACCGTTTCACTTTGCGTTTGTTGAATATCGTTTTATATATTTTTAAGGCATTTTAACTCGCAGATTTTATTAAAACACAGGTTGTTTCTTTAATATAAATTTTAAACAAGCTAACACACACTATCATATTGGCTGTCTTACTTATAAAAGTTCAGATCTTTTTCACGTGTCATGTTAATTTCAGCTTACAGGACTTAATTAAGCAATTTCTCCAGATTAGAGCTTAGACTATTTTTAGCAAGCATGCAACTAAAAAAAACTTATCTTGTCTTCGAGACCGCAAATTGTAAAAATAAACGGTTATCAACTCCCTATCGTTTCTCTCAACAGACGTTTTATAATCAATGAGCCATCTACATTGGTTGCAACTTTTCCAATAGCTCATGTTTTATCGCAAGTATTGGCATTTTGGATAAACTTTTAAGCTCACTTCAGCAAAACTATGAATTTTATATAAGTTGAATGAACCTATGAGAAAACCTAGCAATAAGCTTATTCAGTAATATGAATTCTGATAAAATTAAATTTACAGATTGTACATTAGCTCTTTATCACATAGTGCGAACTAATTGCTCCCCAGGCTTCTTCTACGAATAGAGGCAAATAAACTCACCGTATGCTTGATGTCCCCAAAGAATCATTTAGAATAAGTGTCAGAATAATGAGTACGAGGGGATGAAAAGCTTTAGAAACTATTATATCTACTGCATATATAAAGATAAGATAAAGTTTAAACAAACTTAAAATTAAAAAAAATTCCGAATTAGTATTATTTAACGTCACTAAGTGCTGTAGTCTTGAAGAATCACTCAAATTGATTGTAACTTTGCGAGTAGTTTTTTGTGTGATAATTTATCAGAGGTCGAACCCAGATTACCAAGTTATATGCCGACTTTGCAGCGAAACAACGCAGTCATACTTCTTATCACATTAAGCTGATCTCACGTGATTCATGGAGAAAGTTCTCTCCTGCATTATTTCAGATGAATGCGTTAAGATTTTTTCGCAGTTCGACAATAACTCCGCTAAAATGGATTCCGAAAAGTTCCGCGAAGAAAGTTCCTTAAGTTGTTCTCGTTTTGTTAATCGAAAGTTTATCGTTCAGAATATGTATTTCGAAAAGTAAATATTGACCTCAATTTCTATGTAATGTAATAAAAAATACGAGATGATAAACTTTCAGATGTAACCTACTTTTGATAAATTGAATTAATAAGTGTTTTTCTGTAAACGACATCTGTAGACAGAGAATCATTATTAAATAATACAGGTCCACAGTATTATTAACCTTCAATCTATTAAAACATACACGTTTTTTAATGTAAAGTAATTTTCGCTGTCTACACATCAATAAATCTTTAAAGCAGATTTTTTTTAAAATTATAATCAAACTTCGTTTTTATTTTTACCTTTAGACTAACAAGTGGAAAACTACTGATTCCAAAATAATATAAGCGATTTTTTTCATCAGTCAGTCCTTATTAAATAGCCTTATTGGTTTACTAAAGTTTGAAACTTAAAAAGTAGGTAGTATATAACCACCTGTAAGAGTAAAAAGCTACCATGAGAGATGCAGTTAGAAAAGTAATAGAAATCATTTTAAGACGATGCAGATGTGACTAGCTTTAAACGTCTTATTTTATATATAGTATACATAAAGTAAAAATTGTAACACTTCACTTTTAACGTCTTCTCTTAACTTAATCCAAAAAAGCCCTAGAAAAATAAAAGCGCATACCAATAAGAAATACCGTAATCTCCATTTGGTTTTTCATATTTTTTGTTTAAAATTTGGTTCAAAATTTTACAGTCATTCGTTTTTTCTCAAATATTCATGAATTCTCAATCATTCTCACCATCAGACTACTTCCCAATGTTTGAAGAAACGAAGAAGTGAGAATATTCTATGATACCGGACTTGAAATTACCCAATTTACTAGAGTGAGGTGTATTAATCGATATTTATAGACCCACGTGTCTTTTTAAATTAATTTAGAGCCTCCCTTAAAATATCTATTGGGCATGGCGATAAAAAATGAAAATTCCGTTTCTATTATGAATTTAAATGAATTTTCCGAGTGGCCTTGGCTCGCAGGGGGGAGACGTAATTAATGTGCGTTTACGTTTCTAAATTGGATTACTCTATTAAAATTAGATTAATATTTTATATCCGGACCCAAAGTTAAGATATTTTTTTCAGATCGTTGGAAAGCTCACTGTAAGTTGATATGTCGGCATTACGCCCCTTTTTAATTTTATGGAGGCTCTTAAGAGAGCTTATTAAAAATTTGTATAACGTTCTACGCATATACTTAATGTGCGAGATAAAAATTAGATTATTTAAAAATTAATTATTTATTTGCGTGGTTTCATTTTAAATTTTATCTTAAATATAGTATACGGATTTCTACACCTTATTAAACGTTTGTTTAAATATTAAATTTATTTTTATTATTTTATTTAAATAAATAAAAAGACATTAATTATTTTTAAACTATGTTAAAGTCATCTTATAACATTTCACGCAAATACATATATATGATTTAATGCTTCTATAATACTCGAATATTTTAAAAATATAAAATTTACACGGTCATCTTTGGATTGTGGTACAAATTCGTAAAGATGTGTTGCTTTTAATATTTAGTATTTTAAAAGTGTACACAAAAATAAAGGTTCTATGAAAAAATATATATTACATGTAACTTAACTTATATTAAACTGTAGACCTGTGTATTATTAAGTGATGTATCATAATAAATAATTTTTTTATTTAGTTCTTTATTATTTTAATACATAGATTTTACTTTGGGTGTATCAGTCAGATATTAAAATTTCTGAATAGTTGAGTTGTATATGAAAATATTATCCACTAATTTTAAATTAAAAAAATTAATTTAATGAGCTTAAATACTCACATATCGTATTTGGGAAACCTCCGACAATATTTGACAGCGAAGCCAAAAAAGCTTTGACTCAGGATTCACTTAACTAAAGTTATACGAAACTGCTCGCTTATGGTCTATTTATAGGGACATTTCGTATATATGGGACATTCTGAAGGGCCACGAATATAAGAATTTCGGATCCTTAGCAGCATAAACTGGAAATGACATGCGACATTCTGCAGCATCAACACATACCGCGGGTGTTTTCTATGAAGGCAAAGGGTGCTTTTTGCTGATCTTTCCAAACCTTCATATAATTATTTTATGACTTAGAAATAATTTTTGAATCGCGATCTTTTGATTCGATTGATTGGGTTCATTATACGTTTTATTTGTGTTAGTTAACGCAATAATATAAAAAAAAACTCGCTAAAAAAATGATCATTATATTCCTTCATATATTTCTAACATGACCTTGAACCGTAAGAAAATATTTGATGTTTATAAATTTCCATATTTTCCGTTAATATACTTATGATGTGTTTTATAATTTGATAAAGCCATGTTTCGGAAAGAAGACGAAACTTCACTTTTATAACAATCAAAAGGAAACTTTTGAAACATTATCCTGCATCAGAAATACAATAATTTGTCATTTGAAATAAATAAAAGACGGAATTAAGCTGAACATTGGAAGTTTTGTCATTTAATGTAAAAGAAAGTTACCAACTGACAAAAAACTTGAACAATAAATCTTTGAGGTTAAAGATAATATTATTTATGTTTTTCTTACTAGATAAAACAACAATTTATTAATTCGTGAAATATTTCATATCAAAAATATGTTTGATTAAAATACACGTTAAAGCTCCCAGTTTTGAATCATGTTAAATGCCTTTATATATACAGGCTGTCCAAAGAGAGTATCGGGTATTTGTTAGTTAATTAAAACCAAAACTACTAGTAATCCAGTTTTTTTTTATTGTCAATTATAATAATAAAAAATGGCAATTTATTTCAAAAGGATGATGTTATCCAAATGGTGATCGTTACGCTGCTGGCACTCTTCTAATCTGGAACGAAGATTGCTGATAACACGCTGACACATAACCTTCGATATTCCTGCCATTTCTGACCTGATGTTTTATTTCAATTCAGTTAGATTCGTCGGATTATTCTCATAAACCCTACTTTTAAGGTATTCCTATACAAAATAGTCAAGAGGGTTAAGGTTGAGGCTTCTGGGAGGCCAGTTGATGTTACCTCTACGTGAAATGACCTTATTGGGAAATAATTCGTTAACAGCTTCAATTGATTGATTGGATATATTGCAAGTGGCCTCGTCTTGTTGGAACCACGTTCATGAGTTAAAACCTTGAAACTTCTGCAACTCTGGGCTCAAAAATTTTTGCAGCATATCGCAATAACGGTCACTATTCACATTCACCCGATACTCTTTTTGGACACCCTAAATATATATACGATTTTTATTACTTACTCATCTCTCAAATCACAACAATCACGTAGTGTAGTGGTTTTCAAGGGAGTCCATAGTTTCAATTGATTGACTGGATGTATGTCTTGTTGGAACTACGTTCTTGAGTTGAAACCTTGAAACTCCTGCAACTATGGGCTCAAAAAATTTATAACAATATAACATATAAAAATAACGGTCACTATTCACATTCACCCGATACTCTTTTTAGATACCCTATATATATATATATATAGACTTTAAAGTAATTCAAGGGTCCAAACCAAAAGCGCGACATTAGCGAGATTTGAATAAAAGTGGAAGCCATTATAGAAATTGTATCCGATAAAAAGAAACTATAAACGGAAAGCGGAGTAATATTTAAAATTATTAAACTGTTTAATTATCGAATTGGGGTCCTACGCAAACGCGGCCGAGGGCAGAGCCGGTCGCTCGATTCCGCTCGGGCGGCCGTTTGCTTGAGCCCGCCATTTTTACTAATTTCCCGAAATGGCGCCGAAGACCCTCGCGCTAAGTGTAACGGCGCAAGTTTCCGAGCATCGGACCGGAAACGACGCCGCCCTGCAGCCTGCGGAATGGCCGGCCCCGCCGTAAAGACGCTTGTCGGTCCCCGCAAAACAATTGCGTCATTTTTCAGCGGGTTTTTTTTTTTTTTTCAGGACGGAAAATTTTTGAGTGTTATACAATTTAATGTCTATCGAACCTTCTGTGGCTTTTAAAGTCGTTAAAAAAATTTGCCTGCGCAGATACGTCGATTTTGCGGTGTCACATTACAAACTCGTACTGGTCGAAATTGTAATTATTGTATGCTTTGATAACCTGGTTAGAATCCCTCTAATTTTATATCATTTATTTATCATTATATATATATATATATATATATATATATATATATATATATATATATATATATATATATATATATATACTATCTAAAACGTAAACATGCTTTTTAATGCACACTTAGTTATAAAACATGTATTTTTAATATATGACTGTTTTTACGATGAAATAAGATTCAATATTTTTCACAGAGAGTACTTGATGGAATTCCATATTAATATTTTATATAAAAAGTAAAATACTCGAGTGATTTTTCTACACATTGATTTTTATTGGTGACCGGTTTCGCCAACCTTTCACGTTGGCATTATCAGACAGAGTTTGATGAAACCGGTCACCAATAAAAATTTATTTGTGGAAAATTCGCTCAAGTATTTTACTGATTATTTGAAATATGAAATGAGATAACAATTTTTTTTGTCTATCTAGTTCCGACGTATTTTAATTTTAAACATCTTTAATGGATTAATTTTAAAATCTAGACAAAGATCCACAATTGTTAATTTTTGTATGGAATTTCAAATTTTAATGATAATTTATTTACTTTCATAAATACTAAGTTTTATGTTAAAAATATTCTTTGAAATTTTATTTATACAAAATATTGTTAATTATTTATGTATCAAGATGTAGGGTTCATGATAAAATCACTTTATTAAACGATTTGTTTGTATTTCAGAAACGTAAAAGAAAGTTCGCAATCAGGAACAAACATTGGTTATTTTATATTTTTACAAGTCTTTCCTCATCAAAATTCATCCATCACAACTCGCAGAGAAAGAGTCATTTACTTCCATAGAATTTAAATTCACAGTATTCAATACACTGGAATAAACGTAGAAGGTAAATTGATATTCATTGAAGTCCATACTGAAAACAAACGTCGTGATTGCAATTTTGCCTGGGCTGTATTTTTCATTGACACTACTCTAACAATCATTACACACGAATATGGTTTTTACAATAAAAAAATTATGAAATTTTTATTATATCCAACTTTATTTTCTTTTTGAATTAAATCCGAAATAACGTCTAGCGTGTTTACTTTGACTTATAATTTAATATTGTATAAAGATGGTCGACTAACCAATTTTTGTAATATTAATGAATTGTATTGGTTAAACAAATATAAAATAATGATGAATGAAACGTATTTTAACATTTCACATGAATTATGCCGATATTTGTATTAAAATGTTACATTTAGCATCTGAAGATGACTAAGTGTAATGGTCGAAACTAGTAATACATTAAAATAAACTCATGTGAAGTAACAAAACACGTTTCATTCATCATTACAATGGATCTTCACAAAGTAAACGCCTTATCCTTTAACAAATATAAAGTAACTTGTAGTATAAAATCTTGTTTTATACAATCAGTATAGTTGCATAGTTTTTTTTGTGAGCATTGATCGAAATTTTACTTATTTATTGTTATCTAGCTTATACAATATATATATAATTTGATAACAAAAGCTCTCCCCATTATGTTGCTTGTGGAAGGCTACCGTTTTGTAATGAAGTAGTGGATTTGGAATGATTGTGGAGGGGTATGAAGGAGTAACAATTTTTAACGCCAAAGCTTTGTAAGGAAAGGGTTATGTTATAATGCTATTGGGCAGTAGTAATACGCAGACTTTTTTTTTCAATATAAAACTGCGATACGCACTACACTGTTTTCCCATTAGAAAACTGCCTCAGTATATGCTCAGTGAGGTGGTTGCCAGTTTGCTCTGAGGAGAGGTACTCAATGATAAATTTTGAACAGAAAAAAAAATTTAATAAATGTACTTGCTAGAATTTCAAAGTCTCGTTTGGGTGGGCGAGTTTCTCGCGATGTAAGCACAGCTCCGGGGCGGAGACAATTTTGAAGCGTTCATTTCGCGCGGTATCGGAAACAGGAAGCGATTCATTTGGACGGGGCACAAAGACCCCCGAAAGCCTTTACTCACTCGCGCGGCGCAGCCAGCTCGCGAGACACTATCTGAAAGCACCAATTCATCGATCAATAAGGTGCCGCTTGCTGCTTTAAAATGAGTTTGGAAATTCACTGGAATTGCGGTAATTTACGACCCCTTCCGGAAAAAACGACTTTTGAATTTCTCGGTTGTTCCCGGGGTGGGGATTCTTTTCGCGAATGGCTGGAAATATCGGAGCCTGTTGATAATTCGGGATAAAATATTATACGTTGCCGCATTGAGTCATTTCACTAATATGATATAAGTATTCATAATTTCGCCAACCTTTATTATTTTATAGAAGCGAAGTTTGACAATGCCTTGAGTAGATTATTTAAAAATATTGATATGATATAACGAAATGCATACATGCAACAAATTATTTTTTTTGCGTATATGTAAACATTTGCATATATCTTGAAATTTACTCGTTTAGATAATGCACACATGTTTGTGTACTATAAGCAGTATATTTTAATGAACGAATGTTAACTGTTTGATTTTTATTCGTACGTAATTAAAGAAACACTAATTCGAACAAATTTATTTTCTAAAATAAAACAACATTTAAGGCCAACAATGCCGGAAAATCATAAGAATAAACATTTAACAATAATATGCAAAATTAATTCTTTTTTAGTAATCTTGAATTATACATGAACGTTTTTCTTGTAAAACTCAAATATATATTTTTGTAAATCTAATATATTTTTTTCCATTTTTTGCAGGTAAGTCTCAACAAAATCTCCTATCAACGACTGATTCATCTATACTAGGATCTATGCCGCTTGCTTGTTAAAATAATTAAAAATACAATAATATACAATGAATAACAACAGGTAAGTATTTATATATATTCATCGAATTTATATATATTAGTATAAAGTCTTATTTGCAGAGTTTTTTGTTAGTGTTGAATTTATTTACACTATGACATAATGTCTCGTTATTAATCCTAATAATATAATTTGTGATCAAACTGTGATTACTTTACTTCAAACGAAGTGTTCATCAGATATAAGCATTTTGAATACAGATAATTTATTTGCGGGTGAATTTTTTTAGTATTGCATAATGTCCGTGTTTTCAGCTCGAAATTTGTGATTTCGGACCAGAAAATCGATAATTTAATTAAGCATGTTTTTTAGTTGGTGTCGTATATATTTTATGCGGGGAGAGTGCAGGGATGCATTTTATTTTTCCGTCGCTCTCGTATGGAAAGAGGCATTTTCGATTAAACCTCCCCCCCTGCGGTGAAGCTCCCGCCACTGCCGAGGTACTTTATATAAAGGCGAAACAATAGAAAACGTTTGATTGTTTTTTTTATTTCTAAATTAACGTATTTCAGCATTCAGAAAGCCTTAATTAGTCGGTTGAAAGAAATCTTTGCCGTAAAAGTAAAATGCTATTTATTATAGCGTATAATCTCTTTTCATCGTTTAAAATAAAACAGCCTTCGCTTAGTGTCTGAGATCACGGTTTTTTTTTTTGTTGACTTTCATGGATACTACAGAAAACATAGGCGTTAATGATTTTGTGTATTTGTGTGTCGATAATTGGTACGGTATATAAAACTGCGGTGTAGAAGGATCCGGGGACCCACTTCACTGTTTTCCCCTTAGAAAACCATGAACACTGGTTTAGCATGAGTATCTCAGTGAAATTGTCGCCAACCTCCTCTGAAGAGAGACACTTGATCAAGAAAATGGTAAAATTATTAAAAAAAAACCATAAAAGTTTCGCTGTTATTGATACTTTATATTTAAATAAATAGCCTCTAAACTCATTAATCAAAGTCGCTACAGCACCTGTTCAAGAGGTAAGGCTTGCACCGAGAATGGCACCCCCAGTAGCCCATGGGTATCAATTTAAATAAATTCTTACCATCTTGTCCAGGGACACAATCCCCCGATGATACAAAGGGGTAAGTACATCGGGACAATGGTTTTATCTCTCTTCAATTTAGCTCAGCGATTTCGCTCACTGCAGAAACTTCAGCGATGAATTTACTTCCCTTGGAGCGAGTCCGGAAGATATTATTTATTCAGGGAACGCGGGGGTATTTTAACTCAACTATTTTGTATGGGAATAATTTCAATAAGAATTTGTAGGTAGTTAATTGTGTATTCTGCAACACGGCCAGCGTTCCATCAATTGCCTTGTTTTTATTATCGAGATCTAACGAAGCGAAATTGCTTGAAAATAAGTTCAAATAAAGCCAATTCGTTCAAAAAGAAATGAAACAACTCTTCTTGATTTGGTTTCTTGGGATTTTGTATGTAGTTATTTTTCAATTTTTATTAAAAAACTTAAAGCTAATTTTAACCCCAGAAGTAAACGTTGTTGTTTTTTTTAGAATGAAAAATTTATACATAGAAATGAGATAATCTGAATCTACAAAGTCTCACAAATTATTGTAAAAATATTTTTATTGGTTGACGATGAATAAACATAATTTATCTTGATGAAATATTTTCAAACCTGTCATATTACAAGTCTTTCAAAAAAATATTTGTGAACAAATATGTTTTAAATATGTGCTGTATTTATGTTCAAGGTGTATAGCCTAAAATATACATTTTTCAAAATAAGAGAGATGGTCAAATGCTTACTATATTTTATAAATAAATCGATCAACTATAAATATATAGTAATATGTAAAGCCTTAATAGTAAGATATATGTTAAAATAGTGAAAATGCAGTTTTCTTACATGTTTCATATTTATATCGTTCATCTTAAAATATATGCAATCATTTCAAACCCAAGTTATAAAAATGCGATTCTATTGAATATTTAATATTCATCAAAGAAAAAAGTTGATTTATTATTAAAATACCTCTATAAAACAAATAACAGTAAAAATGCTGCTTTAAGATCAGCATTTACCTTTCATACCTCTGTATAAGCTTTTTGCTTCGTGCGATGAATTCCGTTATGATGTTTTACAAAAAGGCTCCGAGTTCGTCGCGGTTTTACCTTCGTCATGTGTTGAATATTGTATGCAAAATTTTATGAATTTTCCACGTAGGGCGATCAAAGTTTTATATGCAATGACAGTATAATATTTATGCATGTCGGTAGTAGCGAGAGCTTTTGGATACACAAATGTAAAAAGCGAGTCGCTCTGAAGAAGGATACGAAATGATGTTCGAGATGTTTCGTTTTTATTGCGAGGAATTTTGATATCTTGAAGTATATGACCGAATATTACTAGGCAGTTCGTGTCTAGCCCACTTTTAAAGTTTCATTAATAACTTTAACATACAAGGTAGTAGCTTCCAGTCTCACCTGTATATATTTATAAAAAATTTAGAAGTATCAAAATTTAAAAACACTTTAATGTTTGGTATGCTTGGTATATTATACGTTATTTACATTCAAAAATCTTTTTTAGGTACAGAACTACAAAACGAAAGAAATACTACGACGTTTGGCTACAAAAGTGAAGAAACTTCTATTCCCTCTTCTATGTCGAAAAACTTCAAAGACGATTTTCGTCGTTTCACTTTGTAATTAAAATTGACTTGCAAGAATTTTTTAATGAATGCGTACACATCAATATTCAATAATTATTTTTCTATATAATTGACAATCGAATCAAATAGGTTTAATTCCGTGAAACTCAAATATCGCTAATTTAAATTCAAAATCCAATGACGTGTTTTTATTACACTGTATTATCTTTATTTCAATGTTTTTTAATATTTTATATATTACCCTCTGATTGAATTTCTTTTTTTCCCTCTCCGTGCCTGCTTTCAAGGTAATTGACTCTCATCTGGGCAATATTTACTTAAACGACAATATATGTTTTCTTGTTAGACTCGTAGAACTTGAAGGATCAGATTCGTTTTATGCTTGAATAAATAACAATTTTGAACGGAAAATAAACTTTATATAATTTCTCATCTTAAAAATTTAAATAAAATATGAGATTATCAAAAATATTTTAGCAAAGTTTTTGATCAATTTCAATAATATAATCATTTTATAGCATTAATATGTATAAATTTTAATACATATACCATCCACGATTGACTTGAACCACAATGATGATAATATTTTAAATTCGAATAAAAGTATAACTTAAATAGCCACTATAATTTTTTTTGTGCCACGAGTCTTGACTCTTTAGTGCAATTCACTAGCTTTTTTTACATTGCACTATCAAGACTGCAAATTTTATTAAATATTTAAACTAATTTGTCTATTTATTTAAATAAAATATTCTTTTATGTTTACATATAACAATATATTTAGAGTTTATTACTTTCCATATTACTAAAAAAATATTGAAACCAATTTTTTTTTTTGTTGCTTTCTTATCTATTTTGGTTTTGGTAAAAAACGTTCGATTCCAAATTCTTTTTTTATTTTTTCTCCAATAAAACCCTACATAATCATTTGAATGCCAATAAAATATATAATATCGCCTTAACGTCCCACCTCAGATCGATTAAGACAGCATCCCTTACGGCGCCGCACCCTCCACCCCATGGCCCCCGGGGGCGGTTGTGGGCAGGGGTGGGGAGTGGGCGAGGGTTAATGTTTATTATTTTTTTACGATTTGTAACCGCCCCGGCAGTAAATTCCGGCCCCGTTATTCACTTCTCTGAAACACTTGCTGTAATTGATTGAATAAAAAGTACAAACAGTATGAAAATTATTATACGCTCTTAATGAAAATTGCCCGATTCTCCACTATAGAAATGTATAAAACGGAATTATCAAATTATCAATTTGAGATGTTGTATTTTTGGAGGCAATAAAATGATCAATTCCGTGGTTTTAAAAATAAAGATGCGTTACGTGAATTTTGCTTTAAATTAACAAAAACAGGCTGTAATGGTCTTTATCGAGTTTTTTTTTTCAGATTCGCAGAAATAATCTGTGTAAAATCTACTGTCTATTATAACAATACATCAAATAGTATATTATTATGAAATAATTATAAAAAAACGCATAATTTTTCTTTTGATATGATAAGGTAATTCCAAACTGAAATTGAGGTTTTGAAAAAAAAAATTGTACGAGTTTATTTTTACGTTTTGTATGTAAAATCGTATGCTTCCCTTTTATTTTTTTAAAGATACACATTTAACGAATGAAATATGTATTTAATAAAATGTTTAAAAAATACCTAAACATAGTAAAATAAATATCACACAAGGCAAAATGGTTTTATTTACAAAAGCTCCCTGAAAGCTCGCCGCCCACCTGTGAATGCATCTCGCGGAGCTACAGGGCGTTACGTCGACGAGGTTGACGTAAAACCGCTCTAGCAGCGACTGGCACTTACTGCAGCTCTTGAGGGAGATGTCGTCTTGTTTACACTAAAAAAAATTGAATAAACAGCGAATCTCTTTCCCATAACATTTATTTTCACGGTAAATTTAAACAAAGCAAAAAAAATCTATATATATATATATATATAAAATTTAATGTTTTTTTACGGTAGACTCGTTCTGTGTTTTGTATCGAACAATTTTTAATTAAATACAACAATTGCTTAAATTGAACGTGATTAGGATTATATCTTGGGGTGTTTTTTTTATTGATGTATCAACAAAAATTATTTTAAAAAATCGAAGGTTCGTCTCTTTTCAAGCAGAGGTATTTCGTCGGGGGCGCCTTCAACACCTACTAAAGCAAATATCAAGAAAGCGATAAACTCCAGCGGGGTCAGTTTGGTAGACGCTAATATCGGGGAGCATCCCCTTTCTCGGCCAAAGCCAAACAAGCGGGCGAGCTCAACCGGAATAAAGTGAACCTTTCGCGAGTTTCTCTCACTTTCCGTTTCCATTATTGATGACGGGGCGAGAGGCGACGCTGAATCCTTCATGAAACCAGCCCCGCTGCAGCGGAGCCGCGCTCGCCCCTGCAGAGAAGGAACTTGGCCTCGGCAACCTCCGAGGCTTTACATGCGACGGTTAGTCGGTTGAGTTAATTAAAGTGCGCATTTAACCGTCGCCTTCGCAGCCCCGCAGCCCCGCAGCCCCGCAGCCCCGCAGCCCCGCAGCCCCGCAGCCCCGCAGCCCCGCAGCCCCGCAGCCCCGCAGCCCCGCAGCCCCGCAGCCCCGCCGTCCCGCCGCGTGGGGCCCAATTCATTTCGGCGAGGCTGGATTACAATCTCATGAATTGTAGATTTAGTTTTTGTTGCGGCGCCGGCGATGGTATCGATTGGGGTTCGGAGCTTCCTTCTCTTTGTTGTGGATTATTCTAATGAAACGACTAATTTTTAATTATTTTCTCGAATACATTAACTATGCCAAGTTAATAAATATCACGATCTGTAAACGTATCGCTATCATGCTTCCAATCAGATTGATGCAATGAAATGCGTTATTTAACTGTACAACGATCAAACACTCAAGCCATTTTCGAAGACAATACTGGGATCTCAGATAGACAATAATAAAATTCCTTTCAAAGCTATTAAGATTTCATAATTGTCTATGGTAAACTTTTTGCTTATCTAAATGGCATCGTTACATTTAGCTACAGGCGGAACCAAGTTCGGGAGCTTCAATCCTGAAATCAAACAGGATCAGCGCAGCCCGGGAGCTTATACGATCCGCGCCATGATTGTCTTCTATTCCCTCCAACGCCCCTTCACCAAGTTAATTTTACTGCTAAAGAAAATACATCATCCGAGTGAGTTCTCGAGCTGTATGTACTTAGTAATGATGGGCGTAATCGAGCAAGCCTTTTCGAATAATCGAGCATTCGATTAGTTCGTATAAACAAACAGCCAATGCATTGAAGAGTGAATACGACTAACGAACTCGTAATGCTATTTTTTACATTTAAGTGTTACCTAAAAATTAACTTAGTAGAGCTTGGGAATAAATGTAAAGTGCTATGGCAGACGGGTGTCTATAATGTACTCTTAAGTAACTAGCAACGTAAAGATTACATTTAATGAATGTGTTTAAATAAATATAAAATAAAAGTATTTACTCTTTTTTTTATAGAATTACAGATCGAATATTTTTATAAATTTTAATTCATCCCGAAATTCCCAGCACTAGTGTGCTCGCGTCTCGTATATAGCTTTAGACTTTGTCATTTTAGAGACGCGATATTTAATAGATACTTCCCTACATTTAGGGGTGATAGGAGTTTAAAAGATAATATTGAGCCAAAGCATCAACGATGAAATACTAAATCAACATGGTTTGTAAGATTACCATGATCTTGTTTGGAAAAATTTAAAAGAATCAAATTTTTATGTTAGGTAAAAAATTGGAGGTTAATAAATGATTATCGTAAATACCAGAAAAGGAATTTAAATTATCAAATACGTATAAAGTTTGAATCCAGATTAAATATTTCGTTTTTCTATGCAGTATTAGCCATGAAATTAAAATGAGTTTCTGAAAATTTTCTGTTAAATTTTGAATACAATGTGGGAATGATTGGAAACGCATCATGATGTAAAAAACTGAAATTAACTTTGAATCCAACTAATTACTTTATTTTTTGCGAGTACAGTTGATTATTAGTAACTAATTAAATAATAACTGCAACCATTTTCAAAATATATTACATTTAAAAAAAATACAAACTATGCAGCAAAAGCACAATAAAGATATCGCATATTCCTTTACCAAAATTATTTTGCTTTTTTCTACCAAAACTTATTTTAAACATCAGCAAATGATTATATGTTTTACATGCGTTTCAAACAATATAGCAGCTTTTCATGAGGTAGCTAATTCAAAAATTACCCAGCTTACCTTTAATAAAACGTAATGAAAAATTTCCATGAAATTTAATACAAATTTAAATTCGCAGGTATACATGTTTAAAATTCACACTCGCGCCCTTTGCCCGCAAAGCCGGGCCAGCCCCTCCGTTAATTCGGAATGATAATTTAATAATATTTTAAAAACCCAACAAAAACGCGATTTCATTTCTCTCCTAGGAAATTACCCCTCTAAGACAATGGGGCTTATCTCGATCCCGTATTGTTGTCCGTTGTTTTCAATCCCTTTTGTTATGAAAGGAAATTACGTGTCCTTAACAGTTGCACTCACACATAAAGCATGGCCGCGTTATTCTTTGGGGCTATATTTATTTTTTTAATTTTAAAGGTACTTTGTTGTGTAAGCCGCGTTAAATAACTGCCCATTGTTTCACTTACATGGATAAACCCATAAACAATACACTTGAGTATATATGTTTTACAGTTAATAACAAGAAATTTAAGTATGTGCTTTTACTATTAAAATATTTTTTTAAATATCCGAAATACAACAAAACCAGTAACAGAACACGTTAAAACATAATTAGATTTACAAAGGTCGGTATCATACTTTTTGACAAAATATTTAGATTAGTTATTTCTAACAATAACTATTTTTTAAATATACAATCTCTTCTTTTACCCTGACTTTAAGTACCGGTTAGACAATTTTATGTCTTCAGAATTTTTGGTATATTTATTATTTTAACAATACGCATATAAATAGGTTTTTTTTCATGACTGTTGAAGAATGAATTCATTAAAATGATTAAAATATAAAAATATAAAGCTTGTACATATATTTGACTTCATCTTAAGCACTAAGCACTATATAAGTGTTACGGGTGAACTGATAAACGCACTAATTTATTTGAAGATTTCGCAACACTTCAAGAAGCTCGCACTCACAAAGCTCTCATGAACTTCACCAACATTTCTCAAACAGCACGTCACCAAAACTCCTTCATTACTTCCAAGTGCTTGTCGTGCCATCGACCCGCGACAGCAAAACTTCTTCAAACAACCCTGTGATTGCAAATTACAGCACAATCGCTTATACTTCCAATCATCCTCCAACCCCCATTCCCCGAACACTTGAAAAGTTGCGTAACTGCAACTTTTAGTTTCAGCTTCCGCTCGTAGTGCCTTCATAATATTTTCGCAACTGAGACAATGCAACACAAATAAAATAAACTTTTTCGTATTTCAATGACTTTTAGTGAATACTCAATCAGAATGAAAAATATTTCATATACATTGATCGTATTTCAATTTAACAATGTTAAAAAGATTTTTCGTTATCAGTTAAAATTTCAATACTCAAAACAAAGTCAATCATTTAAAAGTGTATTTATGAATGTGAAAACACGAGTAACCTAATTGCAAGAAAAATACAATCATTTTTGTGTGTAAGTAGTTTTGCATTTTAAAGCCTTCTTCAGTATCATGAAAAAGTTCTTCGTGTACTTAAGAAGACCTTGAAAGGCAGAAACTTATAATAACAAAAACGATCGAGATCTCCTTGTTTTTTTTACTATTCATGTATATCTTATAAAAATGTGTTTAAGATTAATTGGTTATCTTGAACGATGAAAATGTATTTTTTTTGAAAAATAAGTAGTCTTGAAGTAAAACCTCCGGAAATGGAAGTATCCTCATGGAATAAAACGTATTTTTTTAATATTAGATCAGGAAATCCGGACAAGTACGCCCTCTCACTTAGTCTCAAGTAACTGGATCTCAGAGAAGTGCCTTGAAAATTGAATGAAGTATCAACATTTTTCATTACGGATTCAAAATGCTCAAACCAGATAGATATAACTTAATTTTAAATCAATCGCCTTATTTACGAAGACTTCTGATATACAGTGATATCTGAGTAAAAAAATTTGAAATTCAATAATCTTTGTGAACTGTGAATGAATTATCTTAATGAAACAAAGACTTCGATGAAAACGTATCAACTAATACTTCCACATTGCCTGCTTCCTTACAACATCATACTTTTACTGCGTAGTATGGTTTAGAAAACATATTCAACCCTCAGTAAAAATATGTATATAATAACTTAAACTCGCTGCCTCAATGTCCAAAAATCTTTTTTAAACCGCCAACAATTTAATAATATGAGATATCACTACATTTCTTTAACATAAGATTAATTTAGCACACCCTTGCTTCACTTGTAACCCTTCTCCCCTTGTCCCACCACCAGTACCTTCGTTATTAATTACGTTTATCGCAGATCCGAAGTCCGCATGTGGCTGGCGAGGCCTCTGAAGGTTTGCGCTCTCGATTATTCGACGGACAATTAACTACCTCAGGAGCTAAGGGATGATGCGATGGATTAAGGGTGCAGGGTTTGATTGCGGCCCTATTCTGATGTCAGGCGTACGTTTTAATTATTTTCAAAATTCGCTCATGTTTATTTGGTGGAAAATTTATTCGAGTATTTTTACTAAATATCGCAAACTATTAAAAAATAATATATCCAGCGATAAACCATTTTGAAATAAAAATTATCGCAGAATAAACATTTAATATATTGTGTCGAGTAAAACACGATTTAATCATGTAAAGGCAAAAGCTTTTTTTCGGTTCATCCGAATTATATTATTTTCAAATATTTTATGTTTTATACTAAATTAAAATAGTAAAGACCTTGTTTATAATTGAAGAAAACGCTGTTAATGTTTTCTTCGTATACTGTAAGAAAACCCAGTAAATCTACCGTTAATTGCACGAGGCCTGCCGGGCTAAGTAGGGCGTGAGTTAAGTTGCCTTAAGTTTTGTATTATTTCCCTCGGGATCAATCTAAGGCAAGGATCCTCGTAAGTTTCGCGTGTATTCTCGGAAGCGATAAGGCCCTGTTATTTGAGGCTTTTGGTCACGTGTGGAAGCTCATTTTCAGAAAAGTGCAAACTTTCACGAATTGATTCCACAAACGGTGAGTTTGAGAACTGTCGAAATTTTAGTCTTTGCGTATTCCGAACTCCAAATTGGTTTTGAATGAGTTTTAATAATATAATACTCTGTCGAGAGATGAAAACCTATCAATCGAAACGTGCGAAAACAGGTTTGAAAGATCTTTAAAACACATATGGAATGTTTACTTTTCCTAAGTGATTACTTTGTGTTTATTGAAATAACCTGCTAATTGTTCATTCCATGTTATTTCTATGATAATAAAATAAAACTGTAAAACCTTTTATTAAGCAATTAATTTAAAATTTCCTTCTTTTTAAATTTTCACAATTACTGCTTAGTAAATTATTTTTTTAATTGACTACCTTTTTTCTGAAAATATATATATTTATTTTTTTTTAAATTATATTTATCACATGTATCACATGCAAGGCAGATTCCAGTGCTTGAGAATTTTATCGAGTTTCATTATTCATACAAAATAGATCAAAACATAAAATAGTTAAAAGTGTAAGAAAAAAATATTTCATTTGTAATCCTTTTTAATTTAATTAGAGAACAACAAATATTTATTAACTAATAAAAAACCTCTAAATTAATTTAAAAAAAAAAACATTTTTGCTACCTTTTTTATAATGAATACACTTTTAACAAGAGAGATGTAATCTTCCGTTTCATTACAATTTAAATTCTTCGGGCTGTATTTTTGCCTTTAAAATAGAATAAAAACATAGTAACAAGACGTTTTCCATACAGGGAGATGTTATCGCAACTAATAACCATTTAATGGCAAAGAGCGCGGCAAGGAACTAAAAAAACAACACAAGAGAGCAGCAAAACGTTGTCAGGCTGTCTGCCGCCATTCTTAGTGTCCCTCCACCATTTTGGGCTTCTGGCAAGAATAGTTACAGCTGTAGACAATAAAAAACGAAGAAAAGCGAAACTATAAAAAGCTAGTATCAATGTAGTGCCTCGCTGTCACTTAAATAAATTAAAGAATTTTGCTATTTTTCGTTAAGTTATTTTTTTTATATAGAACACGAGTGTTATCTAGCAATGTGAATGTTTTATTAAAATAAAAATATATATTACGTTACTAGTGGAAATTCATCTTCATCTTATTAATTATTGAGATGCTTGTAATTTCTGAGGAACTAAATGAATGTTTCTATTATTGGCAATGTGAGTACAAATTATTCACTGTGTACTTGTAGGTTTCAAATAATGCTTGTACAAAAGTCAAATGAAATATGTATATTTAAATTCTGATACATGATCGTATTTTCTGTTATTTGACAGAAGTATTGATGCAAATTGAACGCCAGAAATGTATTTATGATTTCTACTACTTGTATGTCTGCCTTTTTGTATAGTATTAAATATCTCGTTTTCAGATTATGTGAGTATAAATTTTATTTATTAAACTCCTGTTATATACAAAAATTTAAAAAATGGATGATTATCTAGCTATCGTTTTTTATTTTGTATAATCTTTTATGAAACATAGCGTATGAACGTTACTATTGTAAGCTTGGAAATAAATGCAAACTAAATTTTAAAAAAATTACATCATGGTCATTTTTAGAATATAATTGAACCAAATATACTAATATTTTACTTATTCATTAATTATAAATATAATATTTTATTTATTCATTTATTTTAAATATTGCATAAAACTTATGATACTTTTTATTATATCCGTAGAGTAATCTGCATATAAAAAACTTATTCAGGGTCTGAACAGTAAAGGGTTATTTCATGAACCATCATCGCAGACCCTTCAGGCTCTGTAACAATACTAACAGCCAACGACATATGACCTCTTTCTGTTGAGGTTGTGCTACATTTGAATCCCACGAGGTTTAACGTATTTCAACTGAAATCATTTAATTACTCACCATTGTTCATCTCCCCGGACGGTATTGTGACAATACAACTGTTTTTTTTTTATTCATAAATCTAAGTATGCATCACGACATGAAAATTCAGTATTCAGGAAATGAGTTTCTAAAAAATATCAAAAAATAATTTTCAATAATACATTTCTTGTATGAAACGACGAAAAATAATCTTGGGTGTGAAATTTATTCAAGGTGAGAGCGATAAGGCCCTGCAAGATTTTTAATAAGTTGATATTGATATATCTATTAACATGACAACAATAGATCATTAATTTTCTCATATAGTTCTTATTGGTATAAATATACAAAATAAATCTTTATATTATTTCTTTTCCTGTTTGTTATTAAATTTTTAAATTTACTGAACATTTAACAATATAAAAGTTCTTATTACGTTTCTCATGCAATTTAATTATTTGTTTTAAAACAAAAGTCGTATTCCGATGTATATGAAAGTACCGGAGAAGAGATCAGTTGGTACATTTATCATTTCCAATTTAATTTTCTTTGTAAGAATTTCCTCATAAACAACAAGCCATCATACTTTCAAAGCTCTTTCCCAGACATACATTTTCATCGTTTTCCGTTCAAGCAATTCTTAAACTGTAAAGTATAGTTTTCCACAATGTTCCATGCGCACTTTAATAATGTAGAAGAAAATAAAACACGAGCTGGATTACAAGTATCGTTAAACAAGAAAACTTTCATAAAAGTTACATCATCCCATTGTTTCTTTCAAAGAAAACTAGCAAAAGGGACTAAAAAACACATAGCCCTTGCGTACCTGCTGGTCTGGCCTCCTCTCATACAGGACTTGGACCTTTATTTAGAATGGATTTCGCTGACTATTGCCAATAAAAAGGAAGTTTTTTTTATAACGACTGCCTCATTTTTATTACTGGCGAGTTGAGAGTTTATTCAAGTGGCAAATAAGCCTTTGCTTATACTTACGCAGTTCTAGATTTTTCTTCTCTTGCACTTATATAATACGGCCCACTTTTTATACGAACGTCGGTTTTATTATATTACATAAATACTAGACCAGTATCTGCCAATAACATTGATGTGTTTGATACAAAAAACGGAATAAAAACTTTTTGCTTTTACTTTTATATTACTTTTCACTTTGTTTTTTTCTTTCTTACACCCATGATGAAATAGCTAAAGTGGATGCTAACTTTAGATCCAAGTATATTCATAATATTTTAAATACATTGCAATACAATGAACTACAAAATTTAGATGATAATTTTTAAATGCAACAAATTATTGATATTTTATTTCTATATTTTTTACTATAAGTATAAAAAAATAAGCGAGTTATTATGTATTTATTATTTCACAAAGATTAATTTCGAATAATAGTATGAAAATATGTACAAATAAATAAAATAATATAACTTAAAAGATATATCGAGTATAATTTATGTGCATCTATTTTTGTATCACGATTTAAATATGAAAGTAATATATACGAATTTTTTTTAATTTTTTGAACCATTTCCTTTAAACAATTTTTTGAGAATACTACCTAATATAAATAAAGATTTAGCAGTTTCTTGTATGGAAAGATAGCTTATAGTTACATACTATATACACTAAAAGTTTTAAACAAATATATTTTTTATATATTTATAAACATATATATATTTTGAAATTTAGTTTGTGTAACACAAATAAATAAGAACCATTTGCAAAATATCAAATAATTAACTTCATTACTTTGCACACGTTTGCACAGTTGTCCATATAAGAGCTTGTATATTATAAGTTTCGTATTACATTTATCTTTTATATAAGAGACAATATAAATATAAAAGCATACCCAACAATATTGGTTTTATACTTACAGTAATATTACTAAAGCATCACGAGGGAGAGAGAGAATACGGCTGATTAAGCTATCTCACTTAACAGACGGGCTTAGGGGTGGACTTTAGTTGGGGTTTCTTTTCCTTGTTGGAGTGTTTCTAGAACCAGAAGACTTTTCCTTTATTCTTATCATATCTGCGGCAGACAACTTACAGCCTCCGGTCACTACAATCACATTCTAACAATAGTTTTTTTTTTTTTTCTTATTTTTGGAAGAATAGACTTATTAGCTTCAGTTATTTTTTCTATTAGATTCTTACTTATACTTAAGAATATTTCTGTAACTTCGTATCAAGAATTTCTGATTCAACATTCGCTTAATTATAGAAAACAACCTACGAACACAAAGCTACAACGAATTGGAAGTAAGAGAGGCTTTTTAGTAAGCAAAATAATATTCAAATCGTGAATTAAATAAGATTCTCGGTAAACAAGTTAAAAAATTATTATTTTTAACAAAACATAAAAAAATTTAAATTTGACTAAGCTTTAGAATTGATAGTAATGATGAAAATAAAAAATACGAAATTTGTTTTTCAATTTAGGTGTTTGGCCGTGTCAAAAAATGTCCAAATTATCAAAAAATATATAAATCTGATAACATCTTAATTGTATTGACTTTTGTCATTTTGTCAAATTTGTTTAATTAAACTGAATCTGTGTCAATTAAAAAAAAACGGAGGATAATAAATTATTGTTTTTTGTGTATTTTTGCAAAACACAAATCAGCAGCAAAATTATTTTATGTGTCAAAATCCATGTTTAAAAAAAAAAAAGAAAAGATAAATACCAATACTCAACAAGATTAGTATATGCTTTTATAAGTAATGTAAAAAATATATAAAAGGTCTGTGAGGTTCAAATTATATTTGTTTACAGAAAAGCGTAATAACCCGCCGTTTATAAACTTAAAAGTTTCCCATATGTTTTTCGTCAGCAAAAAATCTTCATATTATTTTATAAAAACAGCTCTGTGACAACAATAAGCTTCTAACTTACATATTATTTTTCAATAAAAAAAAACTTTTCTGTAACTGCAATGAATGTCGGATATATTTGGGAATTATTTACGCAGGGTTGAAAAACGTGAATGAAACTGCGATATTCCACCTGCCGGGGCAGAGTTCGGAAAGAAAAGCGCCATGAAGAATCGAGAAAGTTAGAGGACACGTCGAAGCCTTCTCAAAAAACATCTTGTTGGGGGTGAAAAAATGAAATGTTGACTTTCAGGTTTATTTACTTAAAAGCGGGGTGGTTCTTGTCTTTTAACGTTTTCCTGAAATGTAATGCTCAAATTCTTAAAACTTCTTAGCAACTTCGAAAGTTCCATGATAGATTTCACTTTGGGTTTAAATGCTTTGTACAATAATATTTTGTTAAAACTTCTGTTAAGCAACTTAACAATTTCTTGAACCTTTTACGCCAAATTTAAAGAAACATTTTTTTTATGTTGTATAATTTAAAACAGTTCCGCTTACAATTTAAACATAATTTTCATTGTTAAAATATACATTATATGTTTATAAATATTTTACTTCATTTAATAATATAATTATTTTCATATTTTTTTATTAAAATGGTGTGTTTTCTATGCCCCCAGTATATTGTTTTTGAATATATCTACAATCATGGCATTTTTTTCTTTTAACATAATATTTTCCGGTGGCGAGAAACACCCGAGTTATTTTTTTCAGAAAAGTTTTATTGAGTCTGAAAAAACAGACAAGTTTTCAAAAAAGGTTATAAAACATGGTTTTAAAAGAAGCAAGACGAAATATTTTCATCATATAACCAGACTCTTCGATAAATCATTTTAAGTATATTTTATTTGCCTTAAAAAAACAATAAAATATTATTTTTTCATTTAAAATTTGTAAGATATGAATAATATCAAGCATATATTAGAATTTTTTTGATACAAATATGAGATGTCTTATATATTCTTAAAAACTTAATCTAATGAATATTTTATTCATTGAAAGTGTTAAAATACGGATGGCAAATTAATTTAAATATAATTAAACGACATTAAACGAACAAATATGGATAGAAAAACGACTTGGAGATTCCTTTTTTAGCTTCTTAAAACTCGTGAGTGAGAAGAGTTTGAAGATATTTTATTGCAAGGCAAAAGACATATTATAAATGATCTAATTTAACAAATTATAACCTTTATACCGCTGGTTCCCAAAATGATCAATATCGAACCCCCAGGTGTTGATTTTGCCCTGCAAGGAGTCGATGATGGCGAAAAATTAAATTGGGTGTCCACGAACTGTAAATGGGGGTCTACGAGAGTGGATCCTATTTAAACAGGTCATCACCAAAATTTAGGCATTCCGTAAATGTCATAATTGAACACAGATTGAACCTATGTACTTACGTAATAATGCTCTTAATCCTGCATTATGGACTATCGTAAGAAGGTTTTTGATAGCTTTTTCATTTTCATACCACATGAAGAAGGGTTTCAATGCGTTCAATGTTTACATACCGACATAAAACATGGCGCACCCTGTATATCAGATATCAAAAAATATGTTTGAAGATGATGAATTTTCAAAAATTCAATATAAACAAGGCAGGGTTCTACGAAACACAGGAAAACTCGACAAGGGGTCGACGGGACAAAATAGTTTGGGAACCTATGCTTTATATCGTGTTTTATAAAATCAAATATTTTCTAGTCGACGAGAATGTCACATGTAATCTTTGTGACCATCACATTTATATACAAAATATTTTTACTAATATGATTAGGCACATTAGTTCATACATAGAAAATGATTTAAAGAAACTCTCAGAAAAATATCATCGTGATTTGTGTGGGATTTGAACCCACATCCCTTGGATTACATGGCCGGTGTACTAACCCTTGTACTAACGAATCACTTCCGTTATCGAGAATTTTTAACAATCATACTCTACATATAAACCAATGTGCCCAGGCCAACCAATATTTGCACATTGAATTGATTTAAAGAAAGTCTCAGAAAAATATCATCGTGATTTGTGTGGGATCACGATGATATTCTTCCGAGAGTTTCTTTAAATCATCTTCTATGTATGAACTAATGGCCCTAATCATATTAGTAATAATATAATAAGCCCGTAACGGGTTATAAATCTAAAACAAAAAATAGACATACGTATAAAATATTTCATACGAGATGGTAATCCAATGACTAGTGTATATACATTTTAGTAAAAAAAAAAAAACTTCTTCGAAATCCGTAGTACGTAAATAAATTGAAAGTCATATAGATATAAAGATAAAAGATCACTGAGTAGTAAGACGGCGCCAGGTTTGTGACTGCTGGAGCGGTTCCGGGTCGTTTTCGACACTAAAATGCACCCGAGTAGCGAGGGTGGTCGTCTGCCACCCCCTGAGATATGTTTTATTTAGGGAACTGGCTGTGCGGGGCGCCGCTAAGTAAGCGAAGCCTCCCGGGCGGGGAGCCGTGCAGAAGGAAATTGTTTTGTCACCGCGGAGCCTTTGTGAAAAGTGGAAAAATGGCGCCGTAATATGGTTTTTCTTGAATATCATCCCCGGTGTGTGTGTGCGCTGAAAACGGGGGAGGTTTTTCTTTGCAGCTGAAAAGTGTACTTTGCGCTAAATTTTAAATTTAAATTATGTCTTTAAGAAGAATTTTTCTCCGCGGTTCTTTTGAGCGTGTTACACTTGAATTCACTCCTTTCTCGAGGTCTGCCCTGTGGGTTTCATGTTTCACTTACAATGATTTTATGTGCATAAATTTTAAAATATCACCTCTCTGTCTGCAATACGTAATGAAACTAAATGACCATTCTTTCTTAAAAAAGATTGTTAAGATTTATGAGTTAACGAAATTCACTTTGTTGTTAGAACGTTCACAAAAATGACGGGCGAATTATATGATGTTTTAATTCTGAGAAAACAAAAATATAATAATATCATCTCAATCTTTTATTAATTCCATGTATCGAAATTATTATAAAATCGAACTTTTTAATAAGGCTCAACCATACCATAGCAGAATGCAAAATGAGATAAAATAAAATGTTTGTATATTTTTCCAAATTTATAATAATAATAGCACAATACTTCAAACTTTATATTTGTGGGTCTCTTAATGGGTTTTTAAGTTTTTATTTTCTACTTTCATTATAAACACACCAAATGTATTTGATGTAAGTGCACCAAAAGCCTGAAGAAACATGGCGCTCTAAGGCTTATATTAAATAATACCGTTATAAGTATTAAGATGTTCTTTGTTCTCTACAGATGACGGATATTACATTTTATAAGACGGGGTAAGAAATTTCTGCCAGAAAAATGCATAACTTAACATCAGGGGCTGCAAGCTTTTTAGCGAGGAGAAAAATTATATAATCATAAATTCTCTTCAGCGCGACACTTACTTCTTTTCAAGTTAACTTCTCGGGACACTTAAAATGATTAAAATTAAAACTTTTCGTCGCATTTATTCCGGTCTCCGGCTTGCGGTGCTGCACTGTGACGACTGGTGCGATGGCCAGGGTGCTCACTTGTCGATTACGTGGTCGGGTGTTCATATCCAGGTGAACCAACAATTATAATATGTAATGTATTACTTATATGATTAGGCACATTAGTTCATATATAGAAGATGATTTAAAGAAACTCTCAGAAAAATATCATCGTGATTTGTGTGGGATTTGAACCCACATGTTCTGGTTGATATCCTCACGATGATATTTTTCTGAGAGTTTCTTTAAATCATCTTCTATATATGAACTAATGTGCCTAATCATATTAGTAATAATATAATAAAAACCCGTAATGGGTAATACATACGCGTCTGATTGACCAATCCATAAATAGATATACATATGTAATGTAGGTAATATACAAGATACGGAACCGATGTTATTGGTTGTATGCATTCATTTTAAAGACTTTTTTCGTGAAATTGGAGCTTTATTATAAAAAATTGGAACAATATATTCTATTCAAAGTATTGTCCATCGCTAGCCACTACTTTTTCCCATCTTTCGGGCAAATTATGGATTCCATCCCAAATGAACTGTTCGTCTTTTGAAGCCAAGAAGGAATCATGCACCTTGTTCCTTGCTACCCTGTTCAGAAGTGAAGCGTATTCCAGAAAGGGCATTTTGCATCGATCGAAATAAGTGGTAGTCGGAAGGGGCAAGGTCTGAGCTATAAGGCGGGTGAGGCAGAACTTCCCATCCACTGTTTTCCAAATATGTTTTGACTGGTTTTCGGGTTGTCGTAGTGAATCTATTCTTCGTCAACAGTGACGAAACGATGAAAAACGACTGATTTTTGTGGCGTTCAAGCAGTATTTCCGAAAAGCAAAATCGCCTTTCGACGTCTCTTGGCTTCGATTCGCGTGGCACCCAATTTCCTTGCTTTTGAATCATTACCAATGCTCTTAAGGGTCTCGAAATTGTTGCTCGATCAACTCCCAATGATTCTGCGAGTTCTGCTTGCGTTTGACATGAGTCTTTATCAAGCAATGCCTCGAATTCTTTATCTTCGAATTTTTTTGGTTGGCCTGGACATTCTTTGTCATTCACGTCGAAATCACCACTTTTAAAGCGTCGAAACCAGTATTCATACATTTGTTGCGATGGTGCATGTTTACCATAAACTTCACACAGCAATCGGTGACTTTCAGGTGCTTCTTTCTTCTAATTGAAACAGAATAGTAAAGCTTCCCGCAAATTGCGTTTTATTGGTACAAAATTGACATGTTGAGAGCTTTTATAAAATATTAAAAAATACTACCTTTTATTTTCTAAACCTGCAAACTGATCTATGAACTGCTTGTGTTAATGAAATTCGCTACAAAAGTGCAACGTTTGAACTGTAGCAATTCAGCATTTAAGATTATATAATTAGGAAGAGATAAAATAAGATGCTATAAAATTTCCCCCGTTGACAACGACCATCTCGCATTTGCATAATGCAATAGAGAATCGTGCACTCGGGCGCATCCTTGCGGCGAATAGCTAATTCCCGACTAGCTGGGGTATTTCAGGCTGTAACTTGATAATCCTGCGGAACGAGAGAGCAGGGGAGTCGGATTCATTTGGCAACCCGCTAAAGTTCAGCTCAAATCCTAAATTCCAAAGAAATACAACAAGTCTGCTGGAAGCATACAAATTAATCATCATTCGTGATTACTCACAGATGGATTTAATTGATAATTAAACGTGTATTGATAAAAAAATTCATTTTTAGCATTGCGTATTGTATTGGACGACGGCTGTATAAATCTATTTTCATAAATTATCCACTTTGTCTATAGAAATTAATGTGAAGCGAGTTAACCAAACCTAACCTAACCTAGTAGAACGCATGAGCATCAAAATAATAGCAGGAAAATAAAAACATGAACGCATGTAAAGGGCCTGAACAAATTTAACTAAATTGAATTTAAAATATTCAATTTTTATTTGTGTGGTAATGAGTTAATGAGTAAAAAATCTGAACATTGAGTCTCGCTTCTTGACTATAAAATAAATTGAACAACACTTGAAATCTTTGTGGCATAAAATTAGCAATTTCAATTATTAATGTTCTTGTCAATAGTTAAGAATTTTTTTATATACATTTCTTTAATTACGAAGTCGCCTTGGGTAAATTATGAAAATCCTTTGGATATTTTTAAGCACGATATATTTTCTCATTTTTATCAAATCTTAAATTACTTCCAACAGCTTTTCAGGCATATAAATGGATTCTACAGAAAATGAAAGATTGTTATCGTATTAATATTTTTCTATATTACACTGAATAATATTGATTTTTCAAGCTTATTAGCTAAAATGTAACAGCGAAAATATGACGAAATAGTACAATGGATTCTTTTGAATTTTTTATAAATATTTCATAGGCTTGTAGAGTTAACAGGTAAGTGGTCTTCAACATCAGCCTGTTTTCTCTGATATATTAAGGCTAGACCTCGGAGAGGTGCGCTCACCTGAAGAATTGTGAGATCAAATTTTTAACGTATACTTTCGTTGCTTGAATTTGACTATCGATCTAAAATTAACGTCATTCTACCGATAGTTGACCACCTACATTTCTGATATTTATAAATAAAATATATATTTTTTAGATACAGTAGGTATTTAAATTTGTTTTTGAACTTCTGTTTCATTTCAAAGTACGGCTAAACTAGAGAGGTACGTAATTAAAGTACAGCATTATGGGATTCGGTAACTCCATGAATTCGACCAAACAATAATAAAGTCCGTAAATGTGTCAAACTTCAAATGCTTTGATTCAAAATGAGGGACGAATGGTTCACTGGAAATGTTTTTTATTTTATTGTTGGTTTTAATGGTTTTTTAAAACTTTTGCTGATTGATCAAAGTTGTTTCTTCGAAACCAATTCGGCTCATTCAATATTTTAATTGTTTTCTGTTATTTCGAAAAGTTGTGAAAACTCTTTGATTATTTCAATAGAATGGAATATCCCTGTTTTGGCAATTTTTAATTCTTACGGTAGGATTAAGATAATTCCATTGTATTTATCCCACATAAAATGTATAAATTCCTTTTATAGTAATTAATTATGTTATAAATCTTTTTTAATTATCACTTAATTGCCAGGTGTCACATTCATTAGCTTAATAAAGGTGGATCAACGCCTTGTGAGTGGTGTGTAATGGCGTTAATAAATATTAATAATTTTACAGTTTATCCAACCTAACACAATACAGCGAGTTTTTAGGCCTTTTTTGTCACAACAGTACAACTACAGTAATACCCCGCTTTACGCGAGGGATACGTTCCGGAAAAAAATACGTTAAGTGAAATTCGCGTATGTCGGGGTTTACGATTAAACATACATACATAGTCAAAACTTAATACAAAAAAATACGAATCATCTGAATCATCCACTTTAATTCTAAGAAAACTTTATGCAGTATTACATGTTATTTTTACTGAAATGTACATCTATTGTCTTTTGGGTAGCGTTTCTTTTACGTTCTTGTAAAATACGTTCATAACACCCAACGCTGTTTTTAATTGTTAAGAGAAGTCAATGACTACATTATGCTCATACACATTCTTAAAATACGTAATGCAAGGTATTTTAACGCGAAATTTTAAATTCGCGTTATAGTGAAACCGCGCATAACGGGGTCGCGTAAAGCGGAGTATTACTGTATACACATACTCGTAATTGTATATTTTTAAGTAAAATACTAGAATGATTTTCCTCATGTTCGTTTTTATATGTGCCCGGTTTCGCTAACCTTTCACGTTGGCATTATCAAACAGAGATCACTCAAAAAAATCAGATCATAAAATCACAAAAATGTTTAAATGGAATTCCACCAAGTACTATCTGTCAAAAAGATTGAATTACATTATTGTATCTTAATAATTACTGATAATGATTAAGTACATTTTTTCAAATATTGAAAATTGATTAAAGAAACTCTTAGATAAATATCATCGTGATCCCACACAAATCACGATGATATTGTGTTTATTATGATATTAATCATTATCAATCATTAAACCTGTATAGGTAAAATCGTACTTCCTGTGAGACGGTCTTCACAAAAATCAATAATTTATTTAATAATTACTGTTTCTTGTTTTAGTAATCAGCAAAGATAAAAAATGAAAAGTATTTTTTTTTTCTCTGAACTTGTATTGAAACTAGAAAAATCAGTATATTGCCTCTTGGTCAATACAATGAGTTAGCAATTCGTTCGTTATTTACGTCACACGGAAGCCGCGCTGCACAGCCCTGCTTCAGGCTGTATATTCCACCCCATCGGCTCTCGCTTGCTTGACTTTACTCAGCCAGGGTTGCCACAGCGCTCCGAGTGGAATACTCAATCCGGGGAATGTACACAAAGTGACTGCTTGACCCGTTTCAGGGCCTGGCGTAGGATGCAGCCGGAATAAAATCCTTTGAGAATTTCCACAAGCGTAGTGGCAATAGACGAGGAAATAATATATTGAAAAGATTTACTTGCTGTTGGTTACTATAAAATATGAAAGTAGAGTTCGCGATTTATAGCTAGATTTTTATTAAATAAATGCCTTGTGGCAATCGAACTAAATAACTGTTTCACTATAAATTCTGAAAAAAAATACAAAAAAAAATTATATATGTCTCTTTTATGAATTGAACGACAATAAAGTGCGTTTTAATTATCTTTACAGGCTTTTATTACTTTCTAACATTATTAGGCATATTTTTTCACAGATGTAGGTTCAAATCCTACACAAGTCACGGTGATATTTTTCTGAGAGTTTCGTTGATGAACAAATGACTCTTACCTTTAAAATCAAGAATTTAGATTTGTTGGTTAGAATTGAATAAAACAAGTGTTTTATATATTCAGAAATTCCATATATTTTTCAAGTAAAACCAAATACACAACACATTTTTAAAATATTTTTAACGTGACATATATAGGAGTGTAAGAAATATTTACAAAAAAATATATGTAGTAAAAATCATTTGTGGTAATTATCTATCGGGTACATATTTATTTTTTAGTCAAAAATCAAAAAAAAAACTATAACCTGAAATATATCCGTATTTAAACCCTTGTAAATATTTGCAAAAAACCATATAAGTATGTTTTTAAAATTTTGATGGTTGTACCCTTCACAATTTAGCGCTGAATTTCGCGAAAAATACATCCCGCGCCGCAGAGCAAACTCTCCCCGCGGCCGCCGTTTATTCCCCTCACGTTTTTCAGCTTTCCGAATATCGGGGCCAGCCCTCCGCCATCTTTGAACGGGAAAATGGCGCCTACTTATGCAGCTAAATGTTTGACTTGCCATTTTTTCATCAGAATAACGCCCCGCGTGATTGGAAACGTGTCCAAATAATGAAAAATGAAAAACCCTCCGCCGACCTTGCCGCGATTCACTGGGGGTGGGTAATTTCAATTTTTCTAGCTAGTTTTTTTAACATATTTTTTAATTAATATTATTTTTAAAGCTTATCCGGTAAATTTGTAGGGTATCGAAAAAAAAATAATCGAAATATGCTGGCACGAAAAAGACTTCAAATAAATATATTCATAAACTTACTTGTAGGCTCTTTTTCACGTATAACTTTAACATATAAAAATAATCACAATACCCTAGCTATTTTTCTTTTCATATTTTATGTTTAAAGTTTGTTCAAAAAAAATAAATATTAAACATTTATTTAATTTAAATAATTGTATATTTATTTAAAGTGTTTAACTTGATAAGAAACATCAACAAAAAAAAAAACAGAACCAACAAGTAATTTAAGAAGACAGTAGATGCCAAACACGCGATCTGAAGTTAATGCAACAGATATATGAAAAAATAAAAACGTTTTATTGTATACAGGCAAATTACAACAAAAAAAAATTGTTTCTCAATAATATTCATATTTTTTGAGGTGTTGCATAAAAAATTAAATCTACTGTCTATGGCTCGTCAGTGAATTTTAATAATAATCCAGTTATGTTTAAAAATTTGTCAAAAATCCTCTTTCACACCAGTATACACATAATTCACAAATTTACTAATAAAATAATTTTTAATTTGCGATCAGCTGTTCGCGGCCATATTGGCCCGGCGTCCTTTTATTAAAAGGACGCCCGACAAGAGCGCAATTTGTTTTCGCGCAGCATTGAATGTTTTCCGATGGCGGAGATTTTTTCTGTCCTTGTTCGGTGTCTATTAAACTGGAGTGGCTTTTTCTATTTGGGATTTATATTATTTCAAGTTATACACAAAGTTTTTAATGACAAAAATTTTACTCAAATCCATTGTAAAATATATATTTCATCGAGAGTGCTGATGTATAATTTTATTTTTACAAAGAAATTTTTAAATAAAATATTTTCAAACTTGTTGAAATTTTATAAAAATATTTTTGTAAAAATAATAAGTTACACTTATTTAAGTATTGTATACACATTTTAATTTTAAAAATACCCGCGTGTACCATTTCAATATTTTAAATATTCTTTTTTCTTTCTTTCAGGTAAGTTAAATTTTTCAACCTAAACACATTGAAAACATGACACCGCATGATTTCACTCCTGGAATCCAGATTGCTATAAGGTAAGTAAAATAAATTAGCATATATGATTAGACCCGTGGCTAGAAGATAACAATTATTTTTACAATGACCACTTCGTGGCTTCATCAGACACAAGTCTCTAGATATTTGGCCAGTCGAATTTGTTTATTTAAATGTGAAGCTTTACAAATTTAACAAGTCTGTAATGGATGTTAATTAAAGTTGGAAAGTGCGTTGCCAAGGCGAGTGTGTTTACTATTAAGTATTTAATTAAAATGCTGTATGTGACAGACTTGGGCGGACTTTTATAATTAATTGATACTTTATCAAACGACAACAGTTAAGCATAAGTTATAATGAGTTTTTCCACTCTCAAAACTTACCGTCAAGTTCTATAAGCCAGTCGCAATACGTACAATGTATTTTTTGTTCGGCCTGGCAGGCAGTGGAAGATAAGTTTTATAGAAACATTTTTAATAATTTTTAAATTGTGTCTTTAATATTTTCCAACTCAAATTTTATACAACAATTATCAATATAAAATTAAAAAGTAATCTATTATTTACGAGACTAATTTTATTTGAAATTCATGAATAGCAACATTTATTGATGTTTCGCTGATTTATTTTGTATAGTTTATTTAGCCTGAATTCGTTTATTGCTATAGATGACTCTTAAATTTGAGTTGGCCACAGACGTGCTTAATAGATATTATTTGAGAATTATAATAAACATAACCATATCTTTAGCAGGTTGTATTAGTAAATAACACGTATTACGACGATTTTGTGAAAATTTAAACTTAAAATATGATAACTACATAAAAAAATTACTTTTATTACTTAACACAATGCCATAGATAATAATATTAATTTATGTCATTAGTACTGTTAGTAGGCATATTTAGATAATATAAATTATAATAATGAAAGAAAATTACCATTGTAGATGTTTAGAGTCCTTGTCTTTTTACTGCAGATAAAGGTCTCCCCTTCCGCGTAATTGGTAGAGGAGATATGCCGAGTAACTTGCCACATTTAGAGTCAGGTATGTTGATAGAAGTTCCGCGAGAGGTTAGGTTTAGGGGAGTTTATTCCTATCTCAACCAAATTGTTTCCATTTTATGGCACCGCAGGTTTACCATTTACCTTTTAGTGTTTGCTCTATTTGACTTCCCACACAGCTGCAGCGGCCTATAAAGTGAGCGAGTACTGTAGACTCTCCAGAGACACAATAAACGGGAAGAATTCATCTGAAAACTTATCATAATGTGCACACTCGTTGAGCACATAGATTTATTCGTGATTCATTCAAAAACTAATCGTAATATGCAAAATCGTTATGTATTTGTAATAGTATAAAAACAAAAAAATAACACAAAGGATATTTTTTTTATATCTATTTTGACATAAATAATAACTTTAGTTAAAAATGTAAATCTTTTTAAAAAAAAAACACGCCTGAGAGCCTCATAAAGCAGTGTCTTTTTGACAAGGGCTGAAGAACTGCCGATGGCTATCTCGTCCTATCCACCTCCTCCCCTTAATTTTCCAGCCCAGTGTACCGCAGGACTGAAGTTCATTTCCGCTACCGATAAACGTAATCCTTCATAATCCACTTTGCGCTCCTCCGGGACTCGGGCGGGCGTCATAACTTACAACTTTCGATGATTTAATGTTTTCAAATAAATTGCCTACCCTACCCGCCGCTGAACCTCTTTCTGATCGCCTGTTTTTAAGGGCTACCCTTTGATAGACAAATCAGGGGGCAAGTTGCAACTCAGACGGAGTTACCGTAACTTAAAAAAAATAAAACCTTTAAATTTTGACATTAATGATAAATACGTTAAATGATAAACAAGTTTTTAAAGCACAGGTTGACTTCGAACCTTCACTTGATATCGCTTTCTTACTGCGTTTTTATTTTGACCTCCTTACCTTTGTTACAGTGCGTTAAAATATATTATACTTTTAATTACACAATGCAGGTAGAATAGTTTTTATTGCTGTGGGTTTCGGTTAGCAACCCTGGCGAGTCTTCTGAATATTTGAGTTACGTTGGATATAGAAAATTTGTTTAGTTGTATTTATTTGAAAGGGACGAAATACGGGTCTGGGGGAAGTGCAATAAGTCTCGGCATCGAAGTTATAATGTTGCATAAATAATGCTCAAATATTTTATGACATTTTTATGCCGACATAAATCAGAAGAAGCTCTAAGCTCTTCCCCGGAAAACGACGGCAGTCTATTGTATCACTTGGCATATTTCAGAATTTAATAATATACGAAATTTCATTTTCAGTAATAATAAATAACAATATTTTTTCTACAATTATAGCACCCTTATCTATACGTATTAATACAAGGCATATAAAGTAATAAATATATTGTTACATAAACTATTTCAATATTTTACCAACTATACAAATACTTTCTAAATATCTGAATTTTTTGTCGTATATAACGTGTTGATTGATGTATGTGAATAGATTACATCAATATTAAATATTTTAACAACCCTCATTAAAAATATACGTTATTTTGGTAGTTATTAGTATAAGATTTTACATGATCAGTTTTGTATCTTTTTGTTGCATTTGTTCAGGCTTCTGGGCGATACTTTTAAAGCGTGTTTAAAAAATAAAATGTCGGCTTTATGCTATGGGGTATGTGGGGAAAGGGAAATAAGCTCATCCAAAACCACACGAAAATCTTGGTATTCAAAATATTTCTTATTTGAAACAGAAATCATCTATTTTCTTTGAAAAACTAGTGGTTATTTGAATCATTTTTCAAAGTAAGATTTATTGACTTATAAACCTGATTTTTTTAAAATCACTTTTTTATTTAGTGTTCACATCAAATTTTCTCGCTTTTGTAAATTTTTAGTTTTTGTATGTTTTGAATAAACACTAAGCATCAAAATCTATGAAAACGATTTAGTTACCAGAAACATTTTGGGTTTCTCAAGTAAACGCTATATGGCTGCAATAATAATTCCTTGAGGGTTTCCTTCTACCCCGGCCTCACCCTCACCATGAGTGATCTGAAATCCGGCTCACAATTCAGATGCAGTGACTGGATATAAATGCGATTAAATAAATTCCGGATGTGCTCGGGTATTGGTATTCTATGTCAAAGACTAGCAGGCTATTATATTCGGATAATACATCCACCAGCGGAATTTGCATAGAGCCTTTTTTATGCCAACTTTCAGGATTATTTGTCATCCCTTCGTAATTCTATGGAGTGAGCCAATTTCAAAAAAAAAACCTTACCAGTGTTTAAAACTGAAAATATTGGCATAATTTTACTATTTTATAACAAATATATTACCATTCTCATAATCACTTATTGCCTTTCCATCGTTCTTTACTTGTGATAAAAAAATAATTTTCTTCTTGATTAAAGTAAATATCAAATTTGTGCACTAACGTAATATCATGTTGTATTTTTGAATAATTGGTAACGAAATTCTTTACAATATTATTTAAAATCCGTTGCCCAATTTGCCATCTTTTGTATAAGTTATATTCTACTTTATACTCACAGTAAATGTACGAAAATTAGATTTTTGTGTCGCTTTATGTGTGAATCGATTACATAAATATAAACTGGATGCACAATAAGCCTATTTGAAAAATAATTAACTTTATTAAATAATTATAAACGTATGAAATATTGAAATTACTGAATAAAATAACAGGCAAATCAAATAATCCACAAAAAAAAATACTAAGTTAATTTATATTTTAGTATCTTTTATTAAAGTATGAAATATTAAATTATATCTGTTCACTGATGTTTCTCTTTTTGGGGTTGTTTTTCATGCTCCCTGAAAAAAAAAACATAAAGACCTTCCCCGCGGCCGTACGCACAGTGCGCTGCTTTTATATGATTTGAGGGAATGGGTTCTATTTCCGGTCAGCCCAATATCAAAGTGATTTTTTCACAATGATATTTGAGCTCGGGATTGGATAGTTGCGCGACCCGCCTTTGAGATATTTTCCGGCTGTTTGGAAAGGGGGTGTCCTTCAGATGATTTTTGTCGTAAAGATGGCGTCGCCACCCTTTGATAAGGGAGAAAAAACAATTGACAACCTACGAGACTTGGATGGACCGCCGGAAAAGACCCTTCGCGTATTTTTCAGACCCTTTCAGTGAGAGATCAAAGATGTCTGGTGCTTGTTCAGCATTTTTCAGGATTTGGCCTGCCGGTAGGGAGGTTGTTTACTTTGAACACATGTGCTGACGCTTAAACTCGCTTTTCCCAGCCATTAGCTGTCGTAGTCGCTTATTTACCTACTATCAACTCGCTCCTGTTCGAGTCCCTGTGATTATACCGCTTCCCTCGTTTGCTCCGATAAGTAAATATTTTCATTCAATTTACTTCGGGGGGTGTCCCCTATTATTGGAAGCTTTTTTCTGTCTGCCAGTAAAACACGATTGGAATATTAATCATCAAACACTTAAAGAAATGAAAAGAATCTGTATTTTTTATGAATCAAAATATTATCTTTGAAGTAAAAGAACCTATTTTCACTCCAACAAGATTCTTTAAAAACAGTCATGGATTCATTAGCACTCAAAATATAATATTGCTTAGTATTTTTCAATAATTTAAATTGTATTTAAAGTTGCTTTTTTATTATTTTAATACAGGGAAAAAATCAATAATGAGTTTGTCGATTTCTTGTTAAACTAAAATTGGACTATAGACAATTAATAACGCAATATGTGGTTAATTTGCATTAAACCACAATACGTTTTTTTTATTTTTAACCTTAAAGCAAGATTGATTCGCAGGCTTTTTGAAAATACAAACTTTTTTACGGTACAGTAACAATATAACCTTAAGTTGCAAATTTTTTTTAAAACTATTCAAATAAATATTCATTGAAAAAACCAAAATGTACACAAGGCTCAATTTAAATTTGTAATCAACGCAATTTAATTCACGTGGACCACTTGTCCATATTTACTCTATCCCTTTGAGTTCACATCGATCGACGGTTCGTAAATGGCTCTCCGGGACGCCCGGGCCTGTGATAGGGAGGCTGCCAAGGGGTGCGGGGGATGAGGCTTGCGGCATTTTTTTCACTGCTGGAATTCGGCTTATTTACGTCTCGCTGAAATCTAGAAAATCATTTTGAAAGAGACGCTTTAAATTTTTGTGTTGACATTTTCAATAGATTTTAAAAATTTTAAAAATTGAGAGCATAATTAACTGCAAAGAATTGTTTTTATTAATACCAAAAAAAAAAACATAATGAAGCATTTTGAGTACCTGTCAGTGTCAGCGTTTTCTGGTTATTTTTATTTGATAATTTAAAGCGATCTTGTACTCATGTTTAAAAAAAAACACATTTCCTAAAGACTATTAATTATTTTGCTCTCTCGCAAAGGCTTTTACTGGAATACATTTTTCATAAAACACGCGCTTCGTAAATGCGTTACATCTTTCAAAGCATATTTTTAAAGATTTTTACGAAATCATTTGCTAAAAAAATGCGAAGGTAATATGCAAATATATCTAGTTAATTTACAACCCCGCAGAGAAAAGGCTGAAATCCTGGTAAAACTTTTTATCGCTCCACCTTGGCGTACACTCTCTGCCCTTGTTTTTCTATATATCCAGTTAACGGAACCAAAGCTTTGACCGTCCTGAAGTTTTACATATTTATTAAAAATGTATTCATATTCATAAACGAACACTTAAAAGGCTAGAGCCAATTTTAGCTTGCCGTGTGAAATTTAATTATTTTATTAGCCTTGGTGAAATATGGTTTTCAAGTTTATTTTTTTTAACTCTAAAAATAATAATAAAACACCGAAGCGCCCTTTGCATAGGATGTTTTATTAAGAGTGAGGTTTTCAAAACATTGAATTATTAATTAATTAACATTTGGCAATTATATGTATTTGATATTTAATAATAATTGAGCATAAAAATTTGAAAATGTGATAAAAGCAAGTCGATGTTTTCACATAAAAATATCAGTAAATATAATAAATATGTGATTACAAATAGCTTAAGTATTTATTTTCAAATTTATACCAAACATGTCTTTAGTTCTTTAGAGAAAAATTACAGAAAAAAACTATTATCGTTGTTTATTTATTAGGTTAGTAAATAGTAAGTACTGATGTATTCTTGTTATCAAAAATAATACAATTTCATTGTACCGAATTTTTCCGTATGGGATATTTATATGGTTTTATTTTACTATTTTTATATTATAACAGGTAAAATTTTATTATCTACTCAATGTATATGCCAAGATACAGCATTCTTTTAAAACATTGGGACATTAACAACACAACTAATATCTAGTTGCAGTATTGGGAAAATACAAAGAGTAACTGCGAGTACGTTGACAATCTTGATGTGTGTAACTTCAATGTGAACTTCTCTGTTCTCTCTTTATTTTCTACACTGTACAAGGTTTTATTTATTTAAAAAAATTTAAAATAGGTAAAATGAGAGTGTATGTGTTAATAAAACGCAGTAAGAATCAATATTCATAATGAAACAGTTTTATGTATACTACATTATCTCCAAAGTAAGTCCTATAAAATTGAATAAGCGACGTGTAAATGTGTGATTTGATTGCTGTCACATCTTTATATTTATACACGGCGGAGATATTCCTTTCATTGCCGTTCCGAATAAAAAGTCAGGCATTTTATTATGCCCCATAAAAACTACGGAACGCAATATTATCTCACGTCTCCAGTCATTTATCTTTTAAAACAGAGAGCGAATGTACTGCTTCATATCAAAGGTCCCCGCATACAAGATCTTTCGTCAAATCTCTGTACTCAAGGAAGTGTTGACAAAGGGGCAGAAGTGTGGCGCAGCTTCCTTGCATACATTTATCGCGGCGGAGCGACTCACGTTTATTTCAGAATACATTATTCCTTAAGGAACATCTTCGAAGCTGAAGTCTTTCCGCGAGTTTATCGAATTCGCGTATGTAAATTAAACAAAGATTCAGGACTTCCGGTTGTCTCGTTTATTTTGATGTTTTGACAGGCCACTCGGCGGGCGTATTGATTTCTAAGTATTATGAACTTATCATTGATTTTGAATGAACTGCGCATATATTTGCTTGCCATTGTTTGTTATTTGTAGATAATAATACAGAGAAAATATTATTTCTCGAACTTTTTACGTTCATCACGACTTGGCTAAATTAATAGATTTAAAAAATAATATCCAGATGGGATTAAAATCGCTTTACTTGTTACTTTGGTTTAAAAAGCTCAGTGCTTGCAAATTATTAAATATGATTGTTAAAAATTCTCGATTAACAGAGGTGACTCGTTAGTACAAGGGTCAGTACACCATGTAAGCTTGGAGATGTAGGTTCAAATCCTACACAAGTCGAAAAATTAGTAAGTAATATATAATCATAAATTTTGTTCAAACTATTTAAAATAAATGAAAATTTTCTATTTGTGGGATGAATATTAATATTTTTACCTTTTTGATCGGGGTATGAAATATTATTTTTTTAGTACTACTTTGCATAATCTCACAATACTTACAAGACATAACATTCATACATATCGTATAAAATTTACAAACTTTGTAGAATCGTTGCTAAATATATTTTTATCATAAGTCTTTAGTACCACTTCAACATTAGTTTCTTAAATAGTTATTTTAATTCTTGTGTTCGTTTTCACCCGACCTCAAATAATTCAAAGCCTTTGAAACTTGACAGACGTATTTAGCAGAACTCACTCGAGCAGTTTTGCCCTCTTAATTTTTTGAGTTCCATTTGTATAAAGATAAATAACTTTGGGTTTTCGAGAAATATCTCAAGGCTGAAAACCACGCTGAATGTTACCTATTTCACCGAGTAATACAAAAGCCTTTCTTTAAGATTGTTTCCGTCCATTTTTGCAGCCTCGCCGGGATTCCATTGTAAACGTTTTATCAATTGTTTTTGACTATGAAAAATCGTTCGAGATATTCTCAAAGATACCTTCAACAATCCTTTTGGCAAAAACATACCTAGGAAGGCGAATCTTCCAAAAATTTACGGAGAAGGGGTACCCCGCCTGGCCTCGGGCGATCCCCTTCACAAAAGCCTCGGAAGTTCACCAAGCAAAAACAGAATTAGCCCGTGACCCACCCCCCTTGTATCAAAGCCTTTGCCTCCTACGTCCGCAGGCTGCATTATTCAATTTTAAAGTATTTTCGATCGCGCAGTGCCTGATTAGAGTATACCAACAATTTTCCATGTAAAATCAGGTGTTTTGGGGAATAAACGAGATCGTCGTGATTTTTAATACATCAAGACGTGTTATTTTACATTAGAACCTTTAAAGGCAATTTATTTTTTATCATTATGTGCTTAATCAAATTGTAGACTTATGTACAAATTAGAAAATAATTAATAATTTACTTATTGACGTATTTCTACGCAATTTTATGTGGGGCTGGTATCCATATTACTTATTGTAACTTTAATTGTACATGTAATCGTCTGAAAAGGGAAGGACATGGAATCATCAAGTAATAAAAGCATCATAGATGGCTTATTGGGGTTTGTGATGGTTAAATAAGGTTTATACATATCGATGCAAGATCATAATTTGCATAAATTCACACAACTCAGCGGAATGCCTCTCTTGCTCATTGACAGTGATTAACGCCATATGTAAAGCCTTATTCAAATGATAGCTATGCTAGCCGTATTTGTGTATGGCTTGGATAACTAGTAAATGAAAATGAAAGCTTGAATTCTGGAATTTTAATAAAATGTTTATGTTCGTTGAAAATTTAGAAGAGAAATCGTCCAACTTTGTGGAAATCCCTCGGGCTCGGGGAATGTTTTCTGAAATTTTGTCGCATATTTAGAGAGTTAGGGGCAAAGTGATGTCCAGGTTGACGGTTTGTTACTGGAATTAAATTAAAGTATATATTTTGGTTTTATTAATGAAATTAAAAAAATACTAAATATACGCACATAGTTAAAACTCTAAAATGGCTTCGCACAGTCCACGTTGATGTTAATATAGTTAACATTGATTAACAACGGGTAACTAAGGAAGTGTAATTTATTATAATCCAGTTTATTTAAGTTTTTATTACATTTATCAAAACGTATATTTTAAAAAGTAGTGAATCAAAAAATACATATTGTCTGCGAAAATGATCAAAAAAAGATCTTTTGTATTTCTAAGTATTATTTTGAAACATGTAAAAAAATTAACTTACTTCTTGCTAAAAGTACTTTATGTAGAGAGGTGCTTGATATAATTACACTGTTATTCAAAAACAAGCGTTAGTTATTGTGAGTTAATATTTAAAAATTTCAAAAGTGCTATTAAACGAAACGAAATTAAAAAGTGCGAAAAAGTAATTGTATTTAAACATGACAACAAATTAACTTTTCTTTATAATTTCTTCACAAATATGTTAAAAATTTCTAGATTTGTTTAAATCTGTGCATTTAGTTTCATTTCCATGACCAGCTTCCATATCAAATAGTATAGAAAACAGCATAATAATTTACTTGTTGTAATACAGTAACACATACAAACTGTTTGATCTTTCATTTTAACACAAGTAATTTTAATATTTTTGAATAAAATACTTGAGTGATTTTCCACATGGTCGTTTTTATTAGTGACCGGTTTCGCCAACCTTTTACGTTGGCTTTATCAAACAGAGTGAGATTTTATATAATAATAAGCAATTAGGTAATTAATTGTTAGAGGGAGAGAGAGTGATTGTCAGGTGGTAAGGTGGTCAAATAAAAACGACCATGTGGAAAATCACTCATGTATTTTATTCAAAAATATTAAAATGGAATTCCACCAAGTACTCTCTGTCAAAAATATTGAATTTCTTACAAGTAATTTTACTTCAAAGAAACGAGATATTCTGATGTATTATTTGGCACAAACAAGGTCTACAACACTTTTGCATTGAATTCAATGCACCAAACTCGTGTATTCGGATTCACAGCGAACCTGAACCGGCGTCCCTCCGTTCTCCGCCCAGAATCTAAAACCAAATAACTCTACGTTCTCTTACGTACGAAGATATAACGTTACAATAGGGATTTCTCCGAGCACATTGCTCCGGCAGAGAAGGCTTAGAATTTCAACATCTTTCGTGACAGGTGGCCAGAAATTTGCATACGGCACTGGGACCGGAAGCGTAGGGGGTGCGACCTCCACATACCGAAAACCGAAATTCGAGATATTTCGGCATTCGGAGGCTTTCTTTGGAATTCCGTAGTCAAATATAAATCTCAGGGAGACTCTGCCTGGATTCGCCTGTTTGAAGATTGATCCTCTCGCGTTTGCGTGTAAATTCATATTAAAATTAATGTTAGCTATGTGATCACTAACGTGTAACTCTGTTTGCTCGTTTCGAATAAAATATAGCAGCGAAGGCTTTACGTGGGCTATTTAATATAATGTGTATGTTACAGCTGGCGTCGGCTGCCGAAAAAACGGCAGAGCTTGTGGTGTATTAGAAATTTAATTATTAATATATTCACTCGTCGGCTGCTACCATTTCTATAGAAAAGCTTATGACGAATTTTAAACGGAAAATCGTGCATGCTTATTTTAAAATTATCTTATTTGGGAAATTATTAAGTTAATTATAATTATATTGAACTGCTTATTAGTATTTCATGAAATGTGTTATCTGTGTCGATTTAATATTTTATGCGATTATTATTATCAACGCTTCGATTTTAAGCATTGAATGTAACAAAACAACACCGCTAGTGTACAAACCTACCAACCCTGTAAAGTAAAATATTTCAAAGAAACATTTCAAAACGAAATAAAAAGAAATAAGAACACAGAAAATAAAACCATTTATACCGGCAGCGCAGGATGGGACGCAGAAGTTTTCAAGAACGAGCCGCCCTACGTGAGGCGCTCCGGTATTCTGAAGGATTATAGTTCAACTCTGAAACTTTCGCTCGTTGCTAATCTTCCTGATTACTGGGCTAATGTTTCAGAAACTGCGTCGGATCCTGGCCGGCCCACCCCGCTACGTGATTCTGCACGAGGGGTGAAAAAATTAACTTGCCACTGGATTAGGGGTGTCTTTGGGATGATCAGTGGAACGCTAGATAGAAAAAAGCCCTCTTAAAAGCTTATGAAGTAGCCTTGCTTACTTTTATACAAACCATCTAGGCTATATATCTAACAGAAATTTGAATTTTGTTGAGGGACAAGGCATTTGATTCGTGAAGATCCATTATTATAATGATAAAGGTACCTTTGTATATTGTCTTCACATTGAGTTTATTTAAATTATTTGCATTACTGGTTTCGACCCGATACACTGGCTCATCATCAGATGCATAACTAATGCAGTTTAGTAATGCAAATAATTTTAATAAACTCAAGACAAAAGTGAAAACAAAATACAAAGGTACTTTTATCATTATATATAGAAATTTTAATTGGTTCATTAACGGTTCAAAAAACAAAAAAAAATATTTATACTCTGATATTTTGGAAACTCAGTAAATTTAACAAAAATTTGTTCAAAAAGTTTTATTTATCAAATTTTATATATAAAATTTTTCGTTTTCGTTTATAAAATGTTTAATACTTAAAGCAATGTTTTTGTTCTCTTAAAATTAGAATGATATCAAAGTTCATAATATTTTTATATTCTTATGCAGTTCTTGAATGTTTTTAAACCGATTCTTCGTTTTTTTCGGTTGGAGTTTAGTTTTTTATTCAAAAGAATATATCAAATAAAAACAGCCATTAACGCCTTAATGATGTATGTAGTAGTTATTAAAAATCTATGTATTGAATTAATTGGACTAAAATTCTTATCTAACGACAAAATTCAGTGAGGCAATTAATATATTTAATACGATGATGAACTCTCTGATATTTAAAACTTTCTATTATGCTACACCGCTTAATTTATTTTCACATATTATTAAATATGATTTTATATATTTTAATCAGCTCATCGCTTTTATGTATACGTGCTGAAAGCAGTTACCTTCAAATCTTCATTAAATCAAATTTAGGAAGATATTTTTGAACGTCCCTGAAGTGGGAATTCCGTTATCCATCTATCTCATTTTCAGGCAATATTTTAAGTTTCACATAATGAATTCTGATATAATTAACCTCCATCATTTAAAACTGAAATTTATTTGCAGCGTGTTTCGAAATTAGTTTACTTATCAATTTCCTCGTTCTCAATACCTGTTTGGCCACTTAAAAGTTAGCATATAAATCGAATTACCAACAATTATTTCGAATACTTTGTAATAAACAACAAGCAAGGGAGCCACGCCATCAGCAAAACTTATCAGAAATTAATTAAACAGAATTTCGATGGTAATTAGTCGTTCATGAGTAATTCCGGAACATAATATAAAAGATCCGGCATTAAAAATTCATTGAATAGATAATTGAGTAATAAGGCAGTAAGTGTATAAGCAATATGAAACATTAAGCTATCACAAAGCCTGCTTAGCTTTATTAAGCTACGCAATATGAATTTATTACTTTCAGCACACAACGACAAAGTTCTGATTGATATTCTCAATGCTAATCTACTCCGACACTTTTCTTCGTTAAAAGCTTTTTCACATTTCTGCCTTCCTCCCCATGAGCCAATAAAACTTAGCCCACTGAAAAAGTTCAATTTAATATTATTTAAATAAACCAACATCGCCCCCGTCATTGTCAATTTAAATCAATTAAAATCGATAGCGACGCATATAAAATTAAATATTAGTTTCGATGAATAAATGACTTTTTTAGATGTTTAAACACATCTTTTAATTATATCCACTGCATTTAAAAAAAATCGTTGATTAATTCAAAAGACTTGAATAACATCAACAAGGTGTTAATTTTTTTCTTTATAAGAGGAAATTTTATAAAACCCTGGCATGAACCCGCGACCACATTGAATGGCAAGCAAGTGTGCTAACCGCTAAACAACGAGGCGGTGAATAAAACTGCTCCGCTGTGTCGTGTTTAATTTTTGACTTCCTCGCTTTATTGAACATTATAATAATTATCAGTCGAGTTTCGTGTTTCGGTAATTTTCCGCAATTTCCTAAACGCGCCATTATTTGTTCGTAAAAACAAAATGGCCGCGCTACTCTCTGGCTGTGTACATTGTTGGCGAGCATTTTTGTGCCGACGTCATCCCAATTTAACGTATTTATTTAGCATTGCGTATTCATAACCATCGTGAATAGGACATTAGCGCCCGAGAGCGAGGGGGCCTAAATCTGTTTATATTGTATAAACAAAAAAAAAACAACAATGAAACAACAAACAAGTTGCGAAATCTTTGAATTGGACATAAAATATTGGAAAACATATTTTTTTATATCGCTTTCTATTAAGTCAGATTGTAGGTCCGTTATGGTTCAATAATGCAGGCAATTTATTTATGAATATAAAAATGGGTATACATAATAGACTGATTTAAATTTAAATACTCTGATACTAAACTGAGTTGGCGTTTTTTTTATTTACTACTCTCTAGTCTAGTCTGCTCAATTAAGCCATAATTTAAATGTCTTTTGTTATACTTAGAGAAACTTATTTAATCTTAAATAAACCTAGATTCGAACAAACTTATTGATTTTAAAAAAAAATCAATAATCACGCTAAAAAACGAAAAATATGCATAGTATATTTTTTATTGGTGGATAAGCATGATTGTATAAAATTATTTTTTCACATATCTTAAATCTCATAAATGACAAAAGACATTATAATTTTAAAAATAAACGATTCTTAGTATCTACGTTACAATTTATAAATATAAGGTAAGATACACAGTTTACATGAAAAACATAAAGATTCAAAGGTATATTTGGAAAGTGCACATTTATCAGTTTTATGTTCTTTATTATCACAATATTTTTTCACACTTAATAATTCCCGTCTTGACTCTGACATTATTTCATATCGCATATCCCAGACTGCAAGCTTTTTGCTGCTGTATTAACTTTCAGCACGTACATTTTCTTCACCAGACCTGAATAATCTCCTCATTCTGCATGATCGGAGCCTCGGATCATATAAAGAATTTTTGTACCGGTAAGAAGCGTGCATGGCAGGATTCAACAAAATCCCAACTAAAAAAATGGCATTTTCATGCTGAAACTATCGAATTACTTCCACGCTGCAAATCACAGAAGTATTCTCATATCTGAGGCTGGGAAAAGCATTTAACTTTAGACGATGAGAATAAAAAAATCGATGGTTTTTTTTTTAAAGTACGCCAATAAATTTTCTGAATATCCATAAAATATTATGACTGGATTAAAAATATTATTCAATTTGTATAAGTGAATAACGCAACTTACAACTTTAGTTAAAATACTGCTGTAAATAAGCTTAAAAAATTATACAAAAATTTATAATAGTAATCTCGCAGCTGGCTTTATCTGACATCACACCTTGATCCTACGCTTTTTGTATCGAAGTTAGCATATTGTTTAGTTATTCATTAATGAAAATACATTGCTGAGCTGTAAAATTGTCTAAAATGTGTGAGCGACCTTGATTTATCGGATATTTCTAAGTATAAATTGATTTATATAAAAAAAAAACACTCCACCCTCGTTGATTCGATTTCCGTTGAAATTTATTAATTCGCTGTTGTCATGATATTTTAAGGCTCTCTTCGTCAATCAAAAAAAACTGAGCAACCATAACATTTCCATCATATTACAGCCACAGATCAATTTTTGCTATTGTATTTAATTTTTTTGTTTAAATAAACTTCTAAAAATTATTTTTTAATATTTTACACTATGTATATAAAACTTAGGTTACGTAACATTCCATATTTTTTTTTGTAAATATATTATATATTTTTCTGACTTATCAATTTATTTATTTTTCTCTGTACTTTATATTCATTGTTTTGTTAAAACAATGCTTAAAGCGCAAAATTGTTCTTATGCTCTTCTCTGAATATTTTAAATTTCAATACTCAAATGTACAATTGATGTGCATAAATATTTGCAGTAGATTCAGCGTAAAAAATATATTCTTGTATAAAAAATAGAATATGAATAACTAATGAAACAAAAAGACTAAGGACGGTATAACGTTAATGTGAAATGTATTAAAAATGCATTCAGTATCTGAAAATTATTTACAGGGTGCTGCGCCAGGCCAGGCCATTAAGTAGGTTGTTTATAAACTGAAACTGGCAATATTTCCATGAAACTATGTTCCGCAGCCATTACTCCGTGATCGTGCAACCCTCAGCCCCTGAGCGAGGAAGGCTTTAGCTGCAATGAATATTCAACAAAACTCTCTATTGAATATTGATCACCTTAATGCACGCAAAACAAACTTTGCAACCAATATATTTAGAATTAAAATACCTTCTTTGTATTTTCTTATAGTAAGTCTTCCATACAGTAAGGTTAAAATATATTGAAAAATGCAGTTTTTAATACTTTAATATAACGCTTAAAATTTGGAAAAAATATAAATTAAATAGTTTATATAATAAGTATAAGTGTGACTTTTATTAATTAAAGTTTAATTCAACATCTTAGTTGGCAATTTATATTCTTGAACAAAAAACATATATCATTCAATAAGAAAGTATGATAATATTAGATAAAGTTTTCAAATTAATGCCAAGTACGCATAAAGTTTTTTTTATTTACATTCGGATAAACATTTTAAACAACATTATTAAAAGAAATCATATATGTCTGTAAAAAATGTGTAATACTGATATTAGATTGGTTTCTTTGTAATATTGGTATATTCAATAATTCAGTTAATCTTGTTGAGGGACAAGGCATTTGATTGGTGAAGATCCATTTTTTATAATGATAAAGGTAACTTTGTATTCTTTCTTCACTTTGAGTTTTGCATGACTAGTTTCGACCATATAGACTTGATCATCATCAGATGCATAACCAAACAGTTTAGTTATGCATCTGATAAGAAAGAATACAAAGTTACAATGTTTCGCAAATATTCATAGTAATGCAAGATAAATTTAATTTATTAAAATATGCATTCCCGAGTTGTTCTCAAACAACAAGCCAGTTAAGGGACCTCTCACCGAAAATATAAAACTTAATAAAAAAAAAAAAAAAAAAAAAAAAAACAACAACATGGCGGAAATTCGGCTCAAAGTTTCGTTCGGAAACTCGTAAAGTAGCATGCAAGAGAAAAGAGAGACTCGAGGCGAAAAACAAAACTCGCGGACCCAAACAGGAAGTAACTGCACCGCCCTGCCATCTAGCGGCGCCTTCTGCCACTAAATACGCGGAAATGCCGGCGTCGGCGCCTGAATTTCAGGACTGAAACTCTACAGTAACTTCAAGACCAACCAGGAGCGGATTCTTGGAAAATATCAAAACTGCATCTGAAGCTCTCCCCCGCTGTGCGCCGGAATCGCACTGTTGTGGAAATACACAATTCTCGCCTCTTTCGCAACAAGCGTTGCAACTTTGGAGAATCTCGCACTTGTATTTATTAATATTTTTAAAAGTTGCATACAGCATTTTGAATCATATACATATATTCACGCATCACACAAGTTTTCAATTTAAAATGCCTACAAAACTTTTTTAAGCAAGTTTTAAGTCAAGATTTGATATATTTGTATTGTTTGTCTTAGCTGTAAAAGATGCGAACTATCAAAAAAAATTAGGTATGCCTTTTCTTTTAATATATTATCCACATACTTAAAGTCTTGCGTGTTTCAGTTCGTTTATATCATTACTATACATAAGATATTCAATTTTAGATTATCATATTAGAAAGTCTTTTAAGTATACACTTTTCTCCCACTAGGTATAAGTGGAAAACTTTTAACTTCTTCTGAAATATAATTAGTGTGAAAATATACAATTCTCGCCTCTTTCCCAATAAACGTTGCACTTTTGAAGAGTCTCGCACTTATATTTATTATTTCACATCAAATACATATATTCACGCATCAAACAAATTTTCTATATAAAATGCGTACAAAATTTATTTAAGCAAGTTCTTGGGTGTATTTATATACATTGTCTAAGCTGTAAAAGTTGTGGACTATCAAAAAAAATTCAGGTATGACTTTTCTTCTACATACTAATATACTGAAGGTCTTGCTTGTTTCAGTTCATTTATATCATCACTGTACATATAAGATATTCAATTTCAGATAATCATATTGGGAAGTCTTTTGAATACACTCTTCTCCCACTAGGTATAAGCGGAAAACTTCTAACTGCTTCTAAAATATAATTAGTGTATAAATATACAATTCTCGCCTCTTTCCCAATAAACGTTGCAACTTTGAAGAATCTCGCACACATATTTATTATTTCAAATCAAATACATATATTTTCGCATCAAACGTATTTTTGTAATGTTTATTGAAATGGCTACAAAACTTTTTTAAGTAATTTGTCTTGGATTTCTTCTTGAGTATATTTATATGGTTATAACAATTTCTAAAATGATATAAAGAGTATTACGAGACTCAAAAGAGATTGATTATTTATAAAGTTTGTATATCACAACCGATGAATTCGTTAATCTGCAACCTGAACTAATCCGATTTCTTAGATCGAGAACATAAACAAGTATGAAAAAATTATATTCGTTAATATGTATATTAATGAGAAAGAGAGTTTCACATAAAAATAACAGAGGTTGAAAGAAATCAATTTAATGTGAAATAGTAATACAAATACTGTAACATAAAAGTAATAATATAGCATCCCCTAGATCCTGAAGTTCCCTCGCACCCTTACCCCGGAGGCTCTGCATGTTTCAGGAGCCGGGAAGCCTGGACGGTCCAGCCAAGGCGTGACTTCAGGATCAGAAGGTAGCAGCTCACGTTACCTTCAGATAATGGCGTCTTTATGGCACAACACTCACAGTCCATTGTTTCCTCCATAGTAAGGGGCTTAGAGACCCGAGCTGGAGTAGTTTGGAAACTGTATTATTTATCGTAAATATTATATTTATACATAATTAAAAAAATATTTGTAAGTAATTAAACTATGTTGCTTAGAAATAGATTACTGTAAATAGATGTTTAAAAAATATTTTAGTACAATTAAAATACAAGCAACTTTAAAAGAGTTCTGTAGCTGTCTGAAACAATTAAAGCCATTCGTGTGGTTTATTTTATTAAAATGTTTATTGGATTCATGTTTCTTATAATGATAATATTTACTACATTAAATATTGCTTTTTCCAAGAATGAATTGAGTTAGAAGAATACGTATTTTTAGCTCTGTAAAAATCTGAAATAACCTCCAGGTTTCAGACCAATAAAAAAACATGATAAAAATTATTTGTGATAACAACGCAATAAGACGTACAGGTTTTTTCATTTCAAATCGATTGTTTACTTATCTTTTCAGCAAGGGACTGAATTTTCTCTTACAGAGAACCACTAAGTATTAAGAGACAGTAAACTCATCCAATGTTTATTGTAAATAGCTTTATTTTGAATTTCCAAATAGTTTTAAATAAAATCAGCCCGAAATCAATTAATTTGTTTGTGGTACATTCAATTCAAATAATAACAAACGCGTATTCAATATACATGAAAACATGAAAAAAAATTATTTATATAATCACCAATAAAAAGTATGATTCAAGGCTTTCGACAACTTTGGTATTTCATATTTATAAGCTTGAAACTTTTTTTTCCATTTTGATACGGTATTTTATACGGAAAAAAGTTAAGAAGGTTATGTCTTTGAAATATATATTTAGAAGACGATAAAGGACAATGAAGTAATAAGAAAGCCGTGAGCCACTCGATAAGGGGTGAAACCACCCCTAATAATGTCAGGCTGATGGACGTCAAAACAGATAAATCACACGAGATAAAATTGAATAGACGGATTCACGAGGCGAGTTTGAGGACACGAGAATTTACGGTCTTGAAGCGTACATTGTCTACTTGCTGATCCGACAACTGTGCCAACTCCTTTATTAAAATACAAGAAAACAACCCTCTCAGTACGGAGCTTGAATTGCGCCAATGCATATGAATGCCAAACTTTATGCCAGTAAACTTTCATAGAACGCATTTCGTAAGTTTATTTGCACGCTGACTTCGAACACATGTATTTTTTTTTACTTTACAACATACCATATTTATTTTAATAAATCACTTATCAGGTTGTGGTTATGAATATTTGTAAAAAAATCGAAGTAAATGAAAATAGTAACCCAACAAAAATACTTTTAAGATTATTTTATAGTGTGATACACTTGAATTGTGGACATGAAAGAAAATTTTTGTTGCTATCTAATCGAGTTTGTCTTTGCTGTAAAAAATTCGCGTATAATTTCTCTTTTAAAATATTATTATTTAAGGTCTTGTTTGTTTCAGTTCATTTATATCATCACTATACGTAGAAAATATCTAATTTTATAAAATCATATTAGGAAGTCATTTAAATACACTTTTCTTCCAATAGGTATAAGTAGAAAACTCTTGACTGTTTTTGAAATATAAATAGTCAATTGAATTCTTAACAAACATTTTATGTTTGACATTCAATATCTTTTGTATTAGTCTTGTTTATAAAGCCATTTCTTAAAATCTTTATCGAAGAATAGTATTTTAGTGAATATTTTACTGCACTTAAAAACTTTAATTGCTATCAGCTAGTATATTATTTTTTAAATTAAAACCGTATAGCAAAGTTTTTGTGTTCTCAGCTCTACCAGAACTTTTTATTCCGACCCGTATGTGACAAGATCTTATCCGAGATAAATTGGTTCGAGCCCTGGATTTTAATAACAAAATCTAATTCAAAAAATTAAAACTTTACAGATACAACCGAATGCATTTCTCGGTTTATTCTTATTGCGAAAATTCAAAAACAAACTTATCAAAGTTGTTTCCATAGCGCAGCTGAAAAACACTGTAAAAGTGTAATCGGGGTCGCCTCGTAACCCACTTGTCCAGGGGTGGAGTCGCCTGTATTGCTACTCTCTAGGGGAGCAGACGGGGGCACTAATCATATCTGAGTCCACCCCTGCACTACCCTCCCTCGGCGGGCTGCCATGCAAAGCGCCAAGCCAACTTCCCCAAAGATAAATAAAAATAAGTGATGCTATGTATGTACCATCGACTCTTCCGCTTCCCAAAAAGACCTTGTTTTTATTTTACTTGCAATAGAAACCCAAATGGATTTCCTAGAAAAAAGATTATTGGCGTATTCTCTTCATGCTTAAGATTGAAACATATTTGTATGTAAGATAACTTCTTATGAAATATCTTTGTACAGATGAGATCAACGTTCATATTTATTTTAAAAAGTAAATATGTTTTTTTAATGATTAAAGTGAGTTAAAAAAAAATGAAGAAAAATAAAAATTTGCACTTGTAAACTAAGAAGTGTTGAAATGTGTTTAACATGTCCAGGAAATATCAAGTCTCTGGCTTTATTTGTCTCTTCACCCTGGTATCTTTATTTGAGTCGGACTCGCATGACAACTGAGCTCTTAATCTCTCTTCAAACTCAAGGATGTGCTTCGTCATTTTTTTATTTTTAAGCAATTATTATTGTTATATTTAGATGTAAGTCAAAATAGATTTTTTGAGTTGAAATATTTAATAATATAAAATCTCAATAGAAAATAATTCGAAAACGTTAACGTTCATCAAAAGACATAGAAATAACAATAAACATAATTCCAATTGATGATGTTATACATATATATACCATATGTATATTTATTTACTGATGAAAATACTTCAGGGTGTAAAAATTTCAAGGCTGTATTATTATTAATCAATAGTGCCGTAAAAATATTTAAAAAAGTTTATACTGATTAAAATAAAAGGCACTTTTTTCTATATATTTTTTTTAATATTTTCAATCAACAGAGTAAATAAATGTTTAATTTACTGTCTCAGTGAAGAACTGGAAAATTTCTAGTTCCATTTCTGTAAATTTACAGCTGGTTGTATTTCCTTTTTCAATGTTGTTATTTCAATTCGTTTCCATTATTCGAGTTCACGTCCTTTCCTCGAACTCTCGTCGTCGTAATGGAAAACATAAAATTGCAATGCTTTCTGCGAGGCAAAACAAGACAGTAAAAATATTCCTCTTCAATTCACCGCTTCCACGTTTACTGTGAGTGCTAAAGATTTGCCGTCTTAATTCAAACCGACAGTCGGACGTGCTTCCGCTTCCGATCCGGGGATGCTAACTGCAGCCTCCTAATTCTCCCCGCCCTCGGCCAATCAATGAATATGTAACAATAAACGGGGACGAGATTTCATGCGGTCTGGCAAGCCTTTTGTCTACCCCTAATCCACACACGAAGCAGACGGTCACACAAAGAGTAATGTACTTTTAATTGATTTCAACTTGAATAGTCGAAAGCTCAATTAAGTTCAACTAGTTTCACAGTCTGGCTATTTCAGTTTGATTATCTTGCGAATTATTCGAAAGCTTTTTGCGTATTTATTTACACGTTCGTTTGCCGAACTTGCGAGCTTTCACTTTCACGCAGAAAGAGACAGCAGTCTTAAAAAAAAAAAAAAGCGTTTCATCTCATTGGTCTTTTACAACTACCGCAATACATTTTCATCATATTGGTCTGAAAAATGAAAACAAATAAATAAAGACAAATAAAATCACCGAATCGAGGCAGCGGCGTTCCGGGGAAGAAACTTTGCCTGATACTCGGCTGGAATATTGCGTAGTAAATATTATTTGTCATTTATTTTTTTCTATCGAAATTGGTTTAGAATTTTTCTATTACTTTTATACGAAAACCACTTCTGTACTTATCAATTCGCTGGTATATCTCTCTCCGCTAGAGCGGAAACAATTTAATGACATCGAAAATGTAATATCTGTAAGACAAACACACAGCGACGAGAAAACAAGGAAACTTTATAAGGGGGGCATGGGAGACGAGCAGTAGCTGGAAGGTTCTTATGGAGTAATGAAGCAAAAATCATGACAACAAAGGCTGTCCCGGGGCTCGGGGGCTGTGGGTACACCTGTGGCATTAGCGACAACCCCCACTGATGCACGAAATAAGAGTGGGCCTTATTAATAAAGTACACAAAACGCTGAGGTGGTCTATGAGATTATCGGAAAACCCAAAGAATTTTATCTCTCTAGAGATATAATGTTTTTTTTTATACGAGCTTGGTAGCATTTTGTCCTAAATTAAGCTTAAGATAAGTTTTTTCTATAAATTTGTTAAGTTGGCTTTTTTAAATCAAAACTTATTTTCTAAGTCATTTTTATTCATTGAAATAATTTTATTAGAGTCCACTATCGATTTGATACATTTATAGTAAATCGTGCCTAACGAGGCCTACATCTACTTTTTTATATTTTCGTACTTATTTTTATAAAATGTATAAAGCAAACAGAAGACAATAATAAAATCACATAAAGCTTTTGGTTATTCACAAAATAATTTATATAAATCCGATCAATAAATCACCATGGCAGCTGAATCTAAGTCTCTTTCTCACTTTTTTTGAAATCATAAATATAATTTTTTTATATACTGTGTTTTTGGTGTAGTTTGATAAATCTTTAAGGGTCTTACTACCTAACCTTGCTTGGTGTCCATCCCCCGTCTGCCACAAAAAAAGGACCGTTTTACCTGGCCAAATCGTGTCATTTAATTAATTTAATTGTCACTTTATTTTTCTATTTCGAAAGATGATTTTTTTTATAGAATATTGAAGAACTATAAATTATATTTATCATTTTTTTAAACATTAATTATCATCCATTTTCAGGGTAAAATAAAATCTTGAAGATGTTGAAAAATTAGATAAAACGACGGCTTTTCAAAACCAAAGTTTGTTAAAGATTTTTTTTTTTAATTTTTAAAATAATAAATCGCACAGGGTTTATACTTAACCTTTTAATTCCTATTAAAAAAAAATACTTTCAAATGTTTAGGACTCTTATAACACTGATATGACGAATCTCCAAATTCCTACACTTCAATCGGAAAAACACATAGTTATCATATTAAATGTAAATTTACAAGAAATGAAAAAAATATTCTGTTCGGAAGAAGGGATGTATCTTGCTTTTTGCATTTAAATTTTTTAATTGTTGCAGTCGATATTTCGCAAAACGGACCAGAAAATGATCAAAAAAAACTCGAGTATGGGACTTAGACCCTTAATTGATAACTCATTTATAGATATGAAAAAACAACACATGTGGCTTGAAAAGCGTAATTCGTTATCCCCAAAAATCTAACAGCAATTCCGAACAACTTAAAACAGCACTTTCCCAATCCAAAGCGATTTATACCTCAAGTATTCATAATACCCGAAATAAGCGAAAGCCTTCCGAACTCCGTATTAAACGAATCCCAAAAGACATAAGCCCAAGTATTACTAACTCACGGTGAATATGTTTCCCGAAATAGGCTCCGGTTTAAGCTCCCCGCGGCACACGTCGAACAGCTGAGCGTCAGGGCTTAAAGCTCGCGCAGCTCCTCGGCCCCGGACCGACACCTCGCGGATTGTTGCCCCCAACACACAGCCGTTACTTCGATATAATATACTATTGATTATTCCATTGGAATTCGGCTCGAGGCACAGTGGTGGAATTATCTGCATAGCGATCTCCAGGGGTCCGGTCGAGCTCTGCAGACAATGCGGCTGCGAGCGTTGCCAGACAGTGGAGCTGACCGCGATCTTCTAATTAAACCGTTTTGTGGTAATTGCGATAATATCTCATAAACAAGTCTTTTCAAGATTTTAAATAAAATATATATCATTTTACGTATTTTCAAACAACCCTTAAAATGCAAAAAACAAGTAGCTAAAACTGCGGTATCGGTATTTGTTCCAGTAACGAAGGGGAATGTGAAGTTCTTTGGAACAAAATACAATAAGGTGAATGTCAATTTGTTGATAATAAAAATATCGCAATAAAGAAAAAAATAGAAAAATGGGCTTATCACCTTTATCAGCTTTTAAAACACTTTCGCTGACCGCTTATACAACGATACAAAGCTCTTTAAATTTCAGTAAATCACGTATTTGCATGCGTAGTGCAACTGACGTAAAATATTCATGCATTCATGATCTGATCACACTATTTTTTATAACAAGGTTTACAATCAAATGAAATTGTATTAAAAGTGTATGTTTTTTTTTTTGTAAATTTTTAATGTAAACTCACTACATTTATCAATTTATACAGAGTTTGTAAAAAATGCATTTAATGCCAGTGAAATGAATGACATGTGAGTTTAATTGTTCACAGTAAATGTACAATCGTTATTTGTTGATTATTAAAACAGATATACACAATAAAGCACAATAACAATAGTACAATATACATACAGTCATTTTGTGAACTAATATTTATTTATTGTCAGGAATTTATTAGTTATAACGTTTAATTGGATATAAATCACATGGATTGAAAGCAAATTCAATAAAAAACATTTGCAATAATATATGATAGACGATTGTCAGACAAACAATAAAGTCAAACAGAAAATCAATCCATCCCTTTGATTGATATATATGAATTTATGAAAGCTTAATTCGAGTAGGTCACTGTACCAACAACAATTAGATATAATATTTTTAATTTGTTTTACACCGAAAGTTTTACCAATATTTTATTCGCATGTTTTTGTAATAAATATTTTTATTGTGACATACGCTATAGTCATACTTTTAAGCAATTAAGAAAATTGAAAAATGCTTTTTAATACAACGTACACTTATAATATTTCATCTCTAACTTTAAAAAAATAATACGCCCTGTGCACATTTAAATTTTTAAGCCATTTGAACATACACTAAATAAAAAAAAACCTTGTATTTCATTTTACATTGTCTACAATCTAAAATACCACATACTGAAAGCATTTATTTAAATTAGGCAGAGGTCCATGGGATCGCCGGCTTTGTTTGGAGAGAAGCCTTTGTGGTATCGGTCAATACTACGGTTCTGATAGTCGAGGCCCTAGGGGGATGTTTTATGTTCTGAAATATTTCTCTCCCGGTTAATATCGAATGTCTGCTACAAGCCGACCTGCCCTGCTCGCCTCTAATGGATTTTCATAGCGAAATTCGTAGCTCGAAGAGTACGGCTTAGAATTCAGCTCTGGGAATTTCTCGCCGTTGTGTATTCGAAGCTTGTAGTGTACCTAATTGTAACTACAGGTGGTGTTTTATTTGAAACTGAAATATATTGTCATATATATTGCCCATTATGGAACAACCCATCGTAACCCGCATTTCTGAAATTTAAAGGAATCTTAAAATAATATAATGTATCAATATAATGTTTTATACTGACATTTTATTGGAAATGAATTATTGGTTTAATATTTTGACTTTGATGCTTAACCTTTTATAAAAAGTGTTTTAGAGCCTAGAATATTTCGTAAAAAGGGGCTTCAGTATCGGATATGAAAGAGATCACCGGAACCCAAACGTCGGAGGCTTAGTATGAATTAATGTGCCTAAAAATAAAGTTTTCAAAATGCCTTATTTTACTCAATCCGATAAATTGTTTTTACAGTGTGCTTTAGTTGAACTGATCACACTCGAAAGCTTAAAAAAATCGTTTTGTTCTATGCAAAGATAAGAGTCGCATCCATTGACCATAGTATATCAAAATCTTTATTTCAAATACCAAGCTCCTATTATTCATGACAAATTTTATCTTCTTTCGTTGCCTCTCCTCATTGGTTGGTGTCCATTTCCTTGAACTTGTCTCTATCTTGGGCCAGTCTTACCAGTCTGGCTACACTTTCGATCTTCATTCTTCCAATGCCCTTTTTTCCTCTGATTTTTCTTTAGACAATCAACTGGAGGATGCCATACTTATTATACTTATGTGGTCAAAATAGGAGACCTTTCGCTTCTTTACCAACGTCAAGAGGCCCTTGATTTGCGCATTCTGTGCAAGACTCTTTCGTTTGTGACGCGGTCAACCCATGATGTCTTAAGGATTCTCCTATACAGCCACATTTCAAACGATTCAATTCTTTGCAAAGTAGCGGTCTTGAGTGTCCAGGCTTCAACTCCATAAAGGAGAACTGAGACGACATAACACTTAGTGAATTTCCATCGAGATTTCAGGTCTTGAACAAAGTAGTTTCCTTAAATTATTGAATGTACTGCGTGCTGTCTCAATCCTCACTTTGATTTCCTGGTTAATCACAGTTCTCATTCAACCAGCTGCCCAAATACTTAAACCTTTTTACTCTCTCCACTACTTTGTTGTCGATATAGATGTTGAAGTTGTTAATCAACTCTCTGCTGACAACCATTGTTTTCTTTTTTTTAATGTTCATGGAGAGACCGTATTTACGGCTAGCATCGTTGACTTTGTCAATTAGGGTCTGTAGGTCGTCAGCACTGTCTGCTAGGAGGACAGTGTCATCAGTATATCGTATGTTATTTAGTGGTCTACCATTTATTTTAATACCGATTTCAGGCTCTAGGGCCTCGTCAAAACTTTTATCTTAGTATATTCTAAATAAATATACCGAAAAAGTATTTATTGAAATATTTTTAAAGGTTGAATTTATTGAAAAATTCAGGCGTTCAACATATTCGGGAAAAACAAACGTCGACGGGAAACCACGTCCGTGAAAAAGCTTGCATTTTAAATCTGTCGCCGGGAATTGAATCGAATCCATTTGCAGCTCGGCCGGCGCCGCTGCAGTTTGCAGTTTAAATGCATTTTAAAATTCGCCTGCAATTAATTACGGAGTATTGGCGGAGTAAACGAGTGCACGTCGGGCGCCTCGCTATGCGAAAATATTAAACGCCAGTAAATATTATCATAGTTCATACGAATATTTTTAAAGTTGTATTTTTACATAGCGATCGTTTTTCGTTGTGTTTAAACTTTTCTTTTTCATAATGTGCCTTTCCTTTCATCGATAAAACAATGGAGGTTGGCGACCATTTCACTGAGCATATATGTAAAAATAGTACAGTGGGTTCCCGGGTCCTTCTACTTTATTATATAATCCTTTCCTTACAAAGCTTTGCCGTTTATATCTGAAACTTCTTCTGCAGCAAGTCACAGAACCTCACCCTGACAGGGTACTTCCAGAGCACATCCATACACAATCATTCCAAGTCTCCATTACCGATCCTTTACACACGCTTGGGGTACAGAATGGCAGCCATGCATAAGCAACAAATTGAGGAGAGTAGAAAGATTAGAAGTTCAGACTTTTAAATGATAATAATTCGTTATGTAGCTCAGTTGTTAAATCGTTGATTCTTGGATGAGGAGCACCGATCTCCATTCTGGCTGGTTGATTTTAAGCTGACGCGTGTAAATGTCTCATACATATATACAATAATAATTCCCTAATTAGTTTTAAAATATTTATTTTCTTAAAAATGTAGCTTTGAAATATTTGTAATGTTTAAAAAATAAAGAAAAGAATCAAAAGTAAAAAAAATAAAAAAGTTCATTATGGCTTATCAAAAGTTAAGTAATAAACGCAGTAACTAGTAGAATATTTTTTATGTAAAATTTATAGCCCTCAAATAAATCTTAAATATTGCATTAGAAAGAATGCATCAAATTTTATGAAGTAGATGGAAATGAATTGTGAAATAATTTAATATAAGCAAATAGCGATATCCGGACATGTTTTACGATTCAAAGATAGAGAAAATTTGCTATACGAATACTTAGTAAATTTCTATCGGAAAATAGTTAACGTTGCCCAAATCGCTTACATTCACATTGATTTGCCCCAATACTTGTTGCAACAGGATAAATTTTGATAAGTTACACACACAATCATATTATATATATTTTTTTTTTTAAATTACTGGTAATCTTGTTTTTAAACAAAAATATATATTTAAAATTGAAAGTGGCGAAAAAAAATTCACAAGTCCACCGGACGTAATTAATCCCAGAGGTTGTATAAATCCCAACAGTAATTTGAGATTTTAAAGCTTCTGTTGTTTTATGACATCACATCTCTGCGAATGTGCCATGTCACGTCATTATCGTCATTAACTTTAACAACCCCTGAATGATGGTGCTCCCATAAGGCTCTATTCATCCCCCGACTTATCTTGTTAATGCCGCCTTTCCTTGACGAACCTTAATAATGCGCCGACGTAAAGGGCTTAGAATGCCCCGAAGAAAGATCAACCAAATTACAAGAGACCTCAGAAGTCACTGCGGCTAACTACATCGCGGCTAGGATTATACACGAATACACACTGTGACATCTGCAGCATCATGGTCATGTGGATCCATATACAAGGAGTGGGTGAGGATGAAATCAAAAAAAAAAAAAACTTTTATTATTATCATATTTATTTTTTTTTTCAATCTAAACTAAAAACCTCTCTTGATTTCTTTTTATTTGCATATTTTAATTAATATATTTGTAGCCATGCATTATGTCTTTTTACATTAATTTATCTTAATTCTGCATGTCACTTAGTTTTTTTTAAAACAACATATATAAGAACTTCACTCATAATATCTAAGTTAAAGTATTTTTTTAAACATTAAACATTTTATTTTAAAAATATCTACTTTATTTTGCATAAATTGTTAATGTGAAAGTTATTTTTTTTTATTCAATTGGTTTAAACAATTATGTAGAATTGACGAATATCTAAAATTAATGAGTTATTTCAATATACCAATTTTCCATGATAGTGATATGAATGTTTTAAAAACTTAAACGAAAAGTCTTTAATTTGCACTATTTTTGCAAACATATTCATTGAAGCACTTTAAATATAAGAATCCTTGGCTTAATTAAATGTTATTAGATTATTTTAAAAAAGCACTTTTTAAGGCAATTCCATTTATGCGTCAAAATCACAACTACTACTAATGAAAAAAAAATGCATATTCATCATATATGTTCTAATTCGTATATTTTTCTTTGTTTCAGGTAAGTTTCATTTTACATTTACGACAACGATGATTTCATCGTTGATATTAATATTGGATATAAAAATTCGGTAAGTTTTTTGGAAAGAAATTCAATTTTTGTCGACATAATGACAATTATTATATGGAAAACAATTAATGATTTGAAATCAATTACGAGATTCTCAGGTTGGTATTTTATATATTTTCATGCTCAAATTTATCATCAAGAGAAACATCTATATTTGTTTGCCTGTACCTACATTTATTTACATTACTTAAGTGTCCCATACTTAATGGTTTAATAGTTATAATGCCTGTATGGAAATTATGATAAAATACCGGTAAAGCCATTTCTTAAAACTGAATTTCTCTTTTACACAGCTTTCCTGTGTGACAAAAAACGTTTATCTGCTGCCTCTCTTGCTGGTTCTTACTATTCAAGGGTAGTACGGTTACAGAGTCGACGTTCACATTACAAAACTTGAATGTTAAGATAAAAGTCTCAAAAAAAAAAAAAAAAAAACAAAAGTAAACCCTCAATTAAAAACACACAAATCCACGTTACAGAATTTTCCACTGTAAAAACGGGAGCCGGAATCTCTAAACTACTCTTTACGTTTACCGAGCGGGAAATCATCCCGATTATGCAGGCGGTCGCTTCAACCCCCGCGTATAAGCCGCGCCTAATTTGCATTGAAGGGTCGGTCCGGACCACAGAACTGGAAACACCCCACAGCCTCCGCCAGCGACTCGTACTGGCGACACTTGACGCGGATATTATTATTCTTTACACTGCTGCACTGAAAAATTCTCTGAAATTTTTATCAATTATTAACAATTTATCTGCTCGAGTAAAATACTTGAGTGATTTTCCACGTGTTCGTTTTTATCGCTTTCACGTTGGTATTATCAAACAGAGTGAGATTTTATATAATAATAAGCAATTAGGTAAACAATTGTTAGAAGGAGAGGTTGTTGGAACGAGAAAGAGTGATTGTCAGGTGGTAAGGGGTAATGTGATTTTAATGTACCTGACAAGTGGAGGATTCTATATAATTGCAAATTTTTGTGAACAAATGTTTTTTTATTATAAGGTAATTATCTAAAGTAGTGGCTTTGGGGTGTAGCAGCAGTTGTCCTTTAGTGTGTTTATCTGTAAATAACAAGTTTTTGCGCAGTAAATGATTTTTTAAAGATGTGATTTAGCATAGTGGAGACTTATTGAAAATAACCTGGTCATTAAGCATGTGCTCCGATGTGCTATCTTTTATGCGATTGATCTCTAAAATCTCTTGGCGATCGAGTATTGATCCTTAATATGCAAAATTTTGAGATTGGGGTTCTGGTTAAAGTCGTGCTTATTATCAGACCAAATATTTATTCAATTTCACGGCTGAAAGATCGATCAATGCTCAGATAATTCGATTGCAGAACCAGCTTCTAAAAAGATCATTTTTACCTTTGAAACTAAACGTTATTTTATCTCATGCGTTTAAATCTGATAAATTATACACATTTATAAAAACAACTTGTGATACTTTGTTTAACAAATTACGTGTGTACGAAAATTTATGTTTTGCTACGCTTAATAATGATTATGATTTTGTTATAATTTAAACATTCATTTTATTTCGCTCAACAAAAAAGGCACTGCAAATTTTTATGCGATTTATGGATATAATTATTTCATCATGTATTTTTCGTAAGGGCCTAAGTCCCATACTCAAGTTTTTTTATCATTTTCTGGTCCGTTTTGCGAAAAATCGACTGCACCAATCAAAAAAAAATAAATGCAAAAACTTAGATACATCTCTTCTTCCGAACAAAATATTTTTTTATTTCTTGTGAATTTACTTTTAATATGATAAATATGTGTTTTTCCGATTGAAGTGTAGGAATTTGGAGATTCGTTATGTCCCTGTTCTATGAGTCCTAAACATTTTGAAGCCTTTTTTTTATTTGGAATTAAAATATTAAATATAAAACCTGTGCGATTTATTATTTTAAAAATTTTAAAAAAAATAAGTATTTAACAAATTTTGGATTTGAAAAGTCGTCATTTTATCCAATTTTTCAACATCTTCAAGATTTTATTTTACCCTGAAAATGAATTTTAATTAAATAATAAAAAATACATAAATATAATTTATAGTTTTTCCAATACTGTTTAAAAAAATCAACTTTCGACGTTGAAAAATAAAGTGACAATTAAATTAATTAAATGACACGATTTCGCCAGGAAAAACGGTCCTTTTTTTGTTTCAGACGGGGGATGGACACCAAGTAAGGTTAGGTAGCAAGACCCTTAAGCTTAATTTAATAAGCGTCTTTTGCAAAATAGACTAAGACCCTACAGCAGCAACAGTCCAATAACAAATCCGGGTTCATTTCAGTTGAAGCAATTAATCAAATTCTGAGCCGCGATCGATCATAGGCTATATTTCAGGTCGGATATCGCTGTCGATTCGTAGCAGGTATGTGTGGGAGGCTCTGGTCGCGCCCCTCCGTTCGCATGCTCTAAACTTTACAAATATTAGTCCAGCAAGGGGGAGGAATATTGCAAAACAGATTTATCAGGGAAACCTCAAAACTATATTACTTTCGCCCGGAAAATAACACAACCCCTTTCGTATTTTGCTTTTCCCGAGCCATATTTTTTTACAAACGTGCACATGCAGTCGAGCCTAAAACTGATAAAAAAAAACCTTTTGCACCCAATGAAATCACAATTCACATATTATTAGGGTATATTTTTTAATATATTCGTAAATTTTTAATTTAATGACTAATATAAATCGTATTTTTTCTCGTGCTGTTGTCGTTAAGTAAATCAATACTAAAAAAGGAGTTTTAATCTTAGTTAAATTATTAAATTAGAAACAATCTGATATAATTTAAAAGTGATCTAAAATTTATATCATAATATTTTATGTCTATATTTTTACTTTCTGATGTAAAAATTCTTCTCGGCTGAGTTATTTCATTGTTTTAGTTTGACTTATATTGATACAAAACTATAAATACTTACTCTCAGAATTTATGAAATATCAAAAAGTTTAAAAATGTTTTTATGTAGTCAAAGACTCACATAAAAATTGTTATGCTTGTCAATAAAAACATTTGATATATATTACAAAACTTGTATATAAGCCGCCTCGTGAATCAGTGATAAGCACACGTCCTTGCCAGCTTTGGAAAATAAAAATTGGGAAATCAATCTTTTCTTGAAACGACGAGAAAAACTCTAGAATTTTTTTTAACAACACCGTTAGGTTTTGAAACCGCATTTCTACAGCTATCGTGACCCGATACTTTAACAACTTAGTCTCGGTACCACTGAATCTGAGCGAGATTTTAAAGCAAGTTGCGTATATTACTAGATAAATAATTGATGACTCGCAAGCATCCGTGGCGTATATTTACGTACAAAATGCAGGTTTAATATTGCCAGACAAATGAATAATTTAAAAGTAATTAAACTCAGCAATGACGCAAACCAAATATTAAAATTAATTATTAGAGATTTTTTACCCATGCAGAATCAATAACCTTCATGTTGTATTTTAAATAATCCCATAGGGGCAAAAAGTGCGGATGAATTGAAAAAAATTAATATTTTAAATAAAATACATGAGTGATTTTACCGCATGTTAAATGTTATAATTAATCCTCCATTTGTAAGGTACATTAAACTCATATCACTCTTAAATAAACACTCTCTCTATACCTAACAACTTGTTTTTTTATAAATTGAAATAATGCCAACGTGAAAAGTTATCGAAACAGGTCACCAATAAAAATTATCCATGTGAAAAAGCACTCAAGTATTTTATTTAAAATATTGAAATGGAATTCTACCGAGTCAAAAATGTAAAAAATATTTTTAATAATAAGTTAAATACTTGAGTGATTTTTTCACATATAGATTTTTATTGGTGTCCGGATTCACTAACCTTTCACATTGGCACTATCAAACGCTGAGGTTTTATATAATAATAAGCGGATAAGAAGTTGTTAGAAAGAGAGAGTATATGATTGTTAGATGGTAAGGGCTAACGTGATTTTACTTTACTATCTGTATGTCTATTTTTTAGATTGAACGTCAATCAGATGCGTGTTTATTACCCATTACGGGTTTATTATATTATTACTAATATGATTAGGCACATTAGTTCACACATAGAAGATGATTAAAGAAACTCTCAGAAAAATATCATCGTGATTTGTGTGGGATTTGAAGCCACATCCCCAGGCTTATATGGCCGGTGTACTGACCCTTGTACTAACGAATCACATCCGTTTCTTTCATCACGAGAGTTTTTTTAATCATCTTCTATGTGTGAACCAATATGTCTATCTGTCATAAATATTGAATTTCAAAAATATTTGATAATAACCGTTGGTGAGATTGCCTAGGCGTGGGGTGAAACGTATAAAAATGCATCAAACAGCAAACATTCGCAGAGAGCTTCCATTACAATTACACCCGAAATTTCCCAAAACAACCAACTGCTATACAATCACAGCTCCCGTTGGATTGGACGCCATCGCAGTCATCGAGAAGTATCCACTCGAGTGTGCGGCAATCATGGCGTATATCATACGGATTCGAGCAACCCGCACCAAATAACAACGCCATATTTGCGTAATGAAACGCGTTCCATTATGCACGCGGATCTGTTGACACGCGCCCCCAACAACCACCCCCGCGATGATTCTGATTTTACGCGCAATCAACCCACCCCTTCGAAGCGCGCCCCCGCCGTGTTTTGTTATTCCGTTGTGTTTTTTTTTTTTTATGATTTATTGTTTTTGTTGGCCCTGAAGATTGTATTGGTCCATAAATATCAGGCTTTATAGACTTTCTTTTTTTTTTTTTTTATTCTTTTCTCGCTTTTAGTGCGATGCACAAACCTCACTTTACAGCCGCCCCTGACATGTATGAATAAACGGCTTGCGTGTTTAAGGATTTTTGGCGGAATTGTGTTTTTTACACATATTTTGAAATCAAATCGGCGTTGCAATTTAGGAAACATTTTATTTTAAAGAAATATGTCGGTAACTTTCCAAATTTTATTTGTTGATGTGACAAGTTTTTCCAACGTCCTAGGCTGCCAACTTAAAGCAGGAAAAATATTTCTTGTGGTTATAATAATGTGGGATTTGTTTTTGCTTACTTACCCAGCGTTATAAATAGTATATTATACAATACACCTAAAATAACCTACAAATTTACAAATCAACATAATAATTGCAATTTATGTATATATGTGACTAATATTTTATTTATAAGTCTCATTCAATTTTCCATTATTACTTGTTATAAATATCATGTAAATAAATATAAACATTTATTAGGTGACAGCACTTTCCTTAAAATACAATTTCTTTTGAATGTAATAAAAATAAATATTTTTGATAGTCAAATCAGTCTTTAAGCTTAGACGGTATAAAAGATCGAAAGTTTCATAAATATAAAAAGTTTCGATGGTAAATATATAAAATATTATTTGTAAGAAATGTTTTAAATTTATTTATTTAAAATAAAACACCCCAAGGAATTGTTAGGGTGTATATAAAAAAAACTATAACAAATATGTTATCTTCTATAAATAATACTAAATCTAGGCCATGGCATAGACAGGCAAATAAATTCTAACATTTGCCAAAAGTGTCAATGTCATCAGATAAAAAAATTTAATACCGACATAGCTAAATTTGAGATGTTACACACGCAAAAAACAATTTTTGTTTCACATTTGGTCCAAAATCATGCTTTGGATGTTTAAGTATAGTTTTCTGATTCTACGAGTATATCATTCGATTGAAATGTTTTAAAAAAAAAAAAATTTATACATAGCAAATAATCTCTTTGGAGTTTTCCACGTCCGAATTCGCTTAATGACTGTCGGCATTTCTAACCCGAGACGAAAACCACTCCTGCTCAGCCATCGACCCAGATTAGCGGCGAAGCCTCCAGCCGCGCGAGCCTCGCCCGTAAATTTAAAAATACGGCTCGAATCCCCGCCACGGCCTTTCAGTAATGAGGACATCCCGGATAAGCCGGGATTCGTTCAAACGCGTCGCTGAATTCCGCCCCCTGGATGTCATTTTTCCTCGCAGGACATTCTTCGCGGCTGTTTATTTTCATCGCGGTCATTTTCAACGCAAGTAAACATTACGGCCTCCCTTATCGACGATTATTCGCTGAAAACTTCGATTATAATAACTTTCGTCGACGTCGACTTCGCTCGCATCATAATGGCCGCAAATCTTTCTGTGGAAAATATCGAATTGATTTCGACCGCTTTCATCCCTTGTCAGCTTGGCACCGCTTGTCAATTCCAACCCTATCACGAACTATATTTTCAATGAACCCACATAAAGCAATCATTTTTGACATGATTCATTTATAGAATCTCATTTATTAATTTTTTTATAATTTAAAATATAGAAATGTTTTGTACATTTCTAATCTAAATAAAATTTCAATGATAAATTTAAAAAAAAACCTTTAGCTGTACTTTGTGTTAAATATATAATGAAGCAATTTTTTAACAAAAATCTTAAAATTTTCAAGCAAACTAGTTAACCTTCTTCTTCTTCATCGGGTGCCTTTCTTCAAAGGAGGTTAGCGACTTTCTTACTGAGCATAAATTTATGCCGAATTATTGTTCATGTGTGGTGTTGATAAGTTTACCCATAGTTCAAAATGTAATTATACAGTTATTGAGAAAGAAAAATAACTCATCACATGCAATCAAAATGTCAAAATTCTTACCTATCAAAGAGCTAAGAAATATTATCCTAACTTATAACCATCCAAACATCAAAATTTAATAACAATTTTAAACAAATTTTTATTCTGTTGTTGAATAGGCAATACTATTATTATAGAGTAGTTCTAAAGTAGTATATGTAATCCAACAAGTGTATTAATTATGCTTTTATTCAGAAATCTGGATTTCAGGTTATGTAACTATTTGGAATGCGTGGTAGGTATAGTAGAAAAAATGTAAAAAAAACATTAAATAGACAATCAAACCTTTAAAGTTATAACGACTTTTTTCATAAGTGAGCATTTTTTCAAAATTGTAAAAATCTCTTTGAATATAAAGTATTTGATTAAAAATTCTACATATACGGTATTACATTATTAATTTGCCTGTCATGACTTTTCAATGGTTATCTTTGCTTGTATGAGTAACTATAATAACTCCCTGACCAAGTTCGGTCAATATCAAGCATTGGGCAGCGGCGTCATAAAAAACTCGAAGGCTTCAGCGCTAACAGAGGCAATCTAACGGACTAATAAATAACAAGAGGACCGGGTCGTTTTCCGCTGTGTTTGTTTTTCGAAAAGAGTACAAGCTGCTGGGACGGGGTCGCCCACGCGAAAAAATGCGGCCGCAAAAACTCATTTTCTGGTTCAATTTTCCACTACAAACGGCGCAGTCCCACCGCCATATTGACAACTGATGCGGCGTCGCACCGCCGGCCATTTTTTATATTCATTCCAATAGCGGGAGACATCCGAGCCGCAGATAATCTAACCCAGAGGACCCCGACTTTTTTATACCGCAGATCGTCGTCATACCAATTTTTCTGGGCCTTCCCAACATTAAATTTTTACAGTTATTTCAAACATATAGCAAATAGACAAAAAACTATCTTCATTTACAATTGTATGAAATGTACTTAAATAAAAAATTATTATATTTAAATTTTGGTAATGACGTGTGAAGCCTTATCTGTTGAAATCGACTTCTAGATAAAGATCAAATTAGAAATCACTTTGTAAAAATATAAGGCCTGATTGTCACATGCAAATAAGCATGATATTTTCAACAGCCAACTGATATCATTAATGTCCCTTGAAGTCTTATTACATTTTTAAAATTTATTTTATTAGTGTATCAAAAAAATCATTGAAAATTGCACAAAAAGTACACATTTAAATTTCACACTTTATTTAATTTGACTGACTATTTATCATCTATATCAGAGGTGTCAAACTCAATTTTGCAGAGGGCCATATATTAAATTTAGTATGTGTAGGCGGGCCGGATTCAAATAAAATAAGTCTAAAAGCTCTAAAAAACATGATTCTTCTTTCTGTGACACATTGCGATCGCGGGCCGTATCTTTGACATGACTGATCTATATAGTATTAAACTGTTAATCTATAAAAAATATACATATAAGAAATATATGTGCCTTCCGTTCGTTTCAACATAATAATTAATAAACTCAACCTGTTTCAATGTTTGAAATAGTCATTCTGTATTTTTTCCTTAAAGCGCCGTTGAATAACTGTTTAATAACTGAGCTCTGTGGATTTTTCGATTTCTCATTTTAACTATTTTCACTTTCAAATCGAGGTAAATTATTTCAATTCTAAAAAACCAAACCTCGACATTCAAGTTTCTCTATTCAATGAATATTAAATGGAATTGATTGTAGGAAATTCTCTTTTCAATTCGGGAACGCTGAATTTTAAGCGGTTTTTGCAGATATTTCTTGTGATCTTGTCGCCGAGGTTAAAAGATAAAAAACTAATCTCATTCTATTCAAGTTAACCAAACCTTACTTTATCGTATTATTATCTGGAATATTTAAATTTTTTATAAAAAATAACTAAGCCTTGATATTTATCTGCATATATATGTATTTTTTTTTTTTTGGTAAAATATTCTATAAACTTACAGTTTTACGAACCTAACTTAAATGTGCTAGCAATGAGAAATATTTAGGTAATCGATTTAAACGTGAAACGACGAGTGATCAAGTGCTCTTTCCTAATTGATACACTCTATCATTATTCGTTGTTTTCACGTAAAATAGCCTTATTTTGGTATATTATATAACTGAAAAAAGTGGCTGTAGTAAAATATTTAATATTGGTGATAGAAACATGTTTATGTTTTAACGGATAAATAAATCCATGGTTTTTTTTATCTTATTATTAAGGCATCACACAGCTTTTATTTTTTGTTGGAATTCAAGGTCGAAACTACCAAAATTCTAAAACGCGATCTCAAAAAAAATCTGACAATATTTCGTAATGGTAAGATGTAGGTCTAAATTTTTATAAGTACTAAATATTGAAACAAAAATAATCTTAGTTTATTCCGATACTTTTTAATGAACTTAATATTTATATTACGATCTTTGGTTAAGTTATGCAAATAGATAAAGAAATATAAAATTACTGATAAAACAGCTTATTTCTTACACCATAACAGTGGTAAAGTAATAAAAAATAAAGAATATTTTTTAATTTTACAGTAGCAAAAATGGCATGTACTATTCACAAATAGTTTAAGCTTCGAAACCATTTGCAAGACACTATCAACATCGATATTTCCAGTTCCAAAATTACAGAATTCAACAAACATGCGAGGAATTGGCACAAAAATCAGAAATCGCAAAATAGCTTGCCAATTCAACGGGTTGACTTTTTGCACCCCCACTGAATCTCTCGTTCGGATTTATCAAGAGATAACCGAAACTGAAATAATTCACTAAAACTTTGCGACTTAACGACTAAAATTTATTGAAATAGCATGTCGCCAGCAAATACTGATTGGAATAAAATTCGCCAAAGGCGAATACGAATATTATATAAACGCGTCTGAACTATATTGTTATCGTAGGTCATTATTGAAAAATTAAAGCATAAAAATACTACTACTTAGTTTTACGATTACGGTCAATATCATCATATACCTTGTTTAATTCAACGAAAAATTATATAACTCCAAAATTACACTTAATTAAATGTGTTCGTTGTTTATTTTGGTATTCATGGCTATTAGGCTCCATTACCGGAATAGAAACATCGCAATATTAAAGAAGCACAACATCCAATATAAGACACATTTTAACTTAATTTTAACGTGTTTATTTGTTAAATATCGATCCATCAAAACTCTAAATAGCTTGTGTCCAACCGTACCCATAGTGACCTCAGCTCTCTTGCTGTAATGAAAAGTGCGGCTCTGGATGTGAAAATTTCATTAAAATCTTATATTGAGTAAGTCGGTCGTAACAATGGCGTTCGTGTGGCATCCCTCCAAGCCCTAACGACTTTATTTTATTTGCTCAGTACAGAAGCCTTAAGCGAGTCTAGGTACAGATTCCCGTTGCTCTATTTATCCATTCTGTAAAACTAATTTTAAACTTACTTTAAAAGCAGAAGACAGCGATGCGCAGAAAAATTCAGTCTACTATCGAATAATTTATATAAGTTACTACTTAAAAGCTTCTTCTCAAGTGTCAAGGGCTATTTCAGACATCTCAAGACGTGACAAAAGCGCTATAGAAAAATCCTAATCACATAGCCATTTCTCTATTCATATTTAGTATTTACGTATGGAGTATATCCAATTTATTACTTATGAAAAAAAACATCACAGTATCATAATATTAATTAATGTAATAATAATAATCAATTATTGCTAATCAAAAGTCTTGTGGTGACATTTTACTTTCTGAAAGTCATCGACACGACTTTAAAATTAACTGGTGCTCATTAATATATAACTGTTGGCCAATAACGTTTACGGTGCTTACAATTTAAAATACTGTTATCTATATTAAACCTCGATCAAAAGTTTAGAATAAGTCATGTGAAATTAAAGTTTATTCTAGAAATAATAATTCCCAAATATTATATTGGAATTAAGTGGTGCTTCTAAAAATATATTTATTGCAAACATTACTATTGTATTATCGTTGTTTATAATAGTTATTTTCCGAGAAAACCACAACAGGGCTTTTGTTTATTGCGCTGTAAATATCTTCAAAATAAAATTGTATCCATTCGTCTTGGTTTAGAATAGTAAAGAAAAATAAACACGAAATTATCTCGTGGGAAAAATGCGCTGCACTCTCCACTCTTTGCTATTTTAAGTAATAAATATTTTAAACAGACAATCGTAAACCGTCTACAGAGAATATTTTATATTCTAAATAATAAAAGGAAGAAAGTGATATTTTTTGTAAATTTTATTTTACGTTTTGTTTATTTTAATTTAATTTTACATTGTTTTAACTATTACCGAAAATGATTTTCAAGTAACTTTGTAACCAAAAAAAACCTTGCAGACAAAAGAGCAGAGACCCACGAACTCTAGTTTGTTAAGCAAGTATTTCTGTCACAAGAGCAAGTGGCGGTATTATTTAATTATGGATGTACTTAACTATTTTACGGTGAAACTTGTTAGTAAAATACGATAAAGCATTTTAAACAGTCGCATATATACGGGGTGAGTAAATCCCCCACTAAAGGTAGGGTTGGATAGCCGCGGGCTTAGCGGGAGCCTTAAGCGGAAGTTAAATCATTTCAGAGCATTGTAGGTTGTATTTGTAACCCCGCTAATCCAGCGTTGTTCACCGGACCAGGCTATAGTTTATCCTGAAAGAACATTTACAGCGTGACCACCACTGAAGTTCTGAATAATATTTAGAATAATCTATGATCTTTTTCATATTTATTTATTGAGTGAGTTCCATTTAATTTAAGGTGATCTGAATAATATCTTATATTCTAAAATCTACACCATTCTTAAAATTTAATAAAAACCAAATACATAAATATTTTAGACAAAAAAAATACCTTCGAAATTAAAAGAATAATAATATTAACCACTATTGAGGTGTTATAAAATCTGAATAAAATTATAAACAACACTGCTATGTTAAGTAAGAAATCATGAAGAAATTCAATATTTTTGACAGAGAGTACTTGGTGGAATTACATTTTAATATTTTTGAATAAAATACTTGAGTGATTTTCCACATTTTTTTTTATTAGTGACCGGTTTCGCTAACCTTTCACGTTGGCATTATCAAACAGCGATAAAATGTGGAAAATCACTCAAGTATTTTATTCAAAAAGATTAAGAAATCATGAGTAAATGAAGCAGGAATAAGCAAGTAATACCATTGACCGTTCCTTTTTTTTATATCAACAGATAAAACTATAACACTTTTTAATAAATAACCAGCTTCTCGACATTTCATAACACCAAAAATACATGCATTCTGTTTAATATTAAATACTAAAATATAAGCCGAAAAAGAAATAAACTCGCATATAAACCCAAAGAACATATTAATTAAGGGGATAAAAACTTTCACACAACCTCACACCCTCTACCACGTCATGGAAATATCTTTGCACCCAAAATAATGCAAAGGGATTAATTTACAATTTACACGGGCTTCCGAACCGCCATTTTACAAACACCTTCGGTGTTAATTGAGAAAGTTGGCGGTGCCGGCGCCCATCGCCGTCTGGTCCGTCTTTTCATATAAATTAGATAAGCAAGTTTTGGAATCCCATTTGCGCAAAATAATGCTAATCTCGACTGTCATATACCAATTTTTGGCTGCAGTAACTTTTGGGTTGTTTTATGTTTCAGAAACTACTTTGCATTTTAAACGCTGCGTAGTTTTTGGAAACGCGTTTCTAATCTGGGATTACTGAAAGCTTGATTCATGTCCTACAAAGCTTTTTTGCAAATGCTTGATTTTCGGGAAGCAGTGACTAGGAAGAACAGGCTGGCTTTTACAAAGGTTTAATTTGTTAGGATGCTTACCAGAAATCTATATTTATTGTGACACTCTATATTTATTAAACAAATATAAATACACAATGACTTGGGTGTTGTTAGTCTCTTAGCCTATTCATATTTTTTATTCAAATATGTAGTTTTACAAATTAATATCTACCTATGAATTCAATTTTAAGATTGCATGAAAATTACAAATATTTATATAGCAAACTTAAAACATCGATTTAATACTTTCACATGATGAATTCTTACTTAGTTACAAAACTAGGGTGATTGAATTTCCGCAATGCCAGTTAAGTAGAAGTTTGAGTATTACTTAGTCTCTAAGACAATTTAAAAAACTTTTCTATTGGTTTCGTGTGTAAATCTCGCGCTAAAAAAATATTGATCACACAGTGAACCAGTAATCATTGGTTTAATAATAATTGTCTTAAAAATTTATTTGGTAACAGTAATAATTATAATTACAAAGTCAAAGCTGGTAGCAATACAGTCATAATAATTATCAATTAAAAATAATATTAACTTAAATATTAAAAATATTATTTACAGTTTAATTAGTAACTTTTGATATTCAGCAAGAAAACTTTTGTAATTGTTTAAGTTTTGCGAATAAACTAGATTTTAGTGGATTTAGAACAATTACCAACAAGTTTTATTCGATCTATTGTTATGAATATTGGAAACAACAACGATTCAGTAACAGTAATTTCTATGGTAGATTTATTTCAAGTGCAAATTGAGTTTCTCTAAAAATTTCGATTTTTATCGGGTAAAGGATTAGTACAAATAAGACGAGCAAAATAAAATAGCTTGACTGGGGTGAGAAATGTTACAAGCAAGCCTGATTTGACGCTATTGAGAAAGGTTGAAAAGCACTTCGTGTTAGTTCATATTCAATGTAAAATAATCGATTGTAAAATACTTAAACATAGTATTAATTTATTTCAAGAACATCAAAGGGTGTTTTGACTTTATTTTGACTTACAATAACTTTGGAAACACTCCAAAAACCATAATATTCTCCGTTGAGTATTTCACATCTGTGCGGGTTGTGTCGGGTAAACTTTAATTTCCAATCTAAAATCATCCCTTCTGTATAGAATTATAACGGTAATTGGAGACTTCTAACTTTCAGCTCGATGGAGCTCCGCCTGGCAGGGGTAATTAATGACAGCCCCTTTAGTTTTATTGGTACCCCGAGGGCGTGTAGAAAATCAATAATAGAAAAATTGAAAATTAGTAAAATTGGCTGATATACAATTAAATTTATTTATTTATTATAGTTACACAAAAATGAATATGGGTTTGCAGAATTTTTAGAATACACTTTTTTTAAATTGAAAAGATTTTGTGCTATAATGCCGAAAAATATTTTGCACACACAATCTAAGCTAAGATAATATTTTCATAAAACACACATTTTCAAATTGAAATTTCGAAACTTTCTGTGTACCGAAATCTACTGACAGGTTTACTGTTTACTACATCATTTTTTTAATTGTATATTTGCTCTTGTTGAAATCCGCCGGACTTGTCATGTGACCCTCGTAATAATAACGACATGTATTTCCGAATTAATACTAAGCCGGTAAGCACCGCAATTATTCGTAACGGCGTTAGAGCCTGACGGAATCAAACGCTAACGAATACGAATCTTCGCGAAGGCTTCCACGCGAATTGCTCAGGGATGACATTAAAACGAACTTACCACACCTTGCGGGGGTTGCCGCCCCTTTCAGGACCGCGAGCGGCTGTTAACTTTAATGCTTGTGAAATGAAGACAAACAGCACGGCAGACATTCTTTCAGTGTCCTGTGCTTATTAAAAAGCAACCATGGAATGAGAAAAAAATCAGAATTCGTAAGCCTACTTCACCAGCGGGAGACATCCGAGCGAGAAGTTTGTAAAACACTAGGCCAAGTATAAATTTCAGGCTGTTTGAAAAATGTAGACATGTAAGCGAGATATTTGAAGCAATTAGAGGTAGGAGCTGTTGTTTTACCAGAATTTGCCAATGTGTATACATATAAGTAAAAAAAAAACTATATAACATACCTACAATATTCAATTGTTCATTTGATGAAAATATTTTTTTTACACCTTGTTACTTCTAACATAATCGTACCTGATTTCTACATTCTTCTTAGTACAAGTGACCTAATCTAACGTAAACCTGATTATTTTGACATGTTTGCATATAATTTTTGAAAATATTTATAAAATAGACACACAATATATCTGAGAATGAACCCAATAAATTAAAGTTCTAGTAAGAGTTATTAAAAAAAAAAGTATGGATGTCTTTGTTATTTTCAAGCTACATACCAAATTGGATTTTTAAAAGATAAAAATGGTTGCCCATTTCTTCTCTGTAGTTTATGGCTCTATGAATCCTGTTTACTGATCAAGGTCAATCAATACACCAATGTCCAGTTTATGTACCGGACTGTTAATAAAATACTTTTTTACTGCCCTCACTGTATTCGGCACTCATAAAATGTGTCACGTAGCTCTTTGTTTTCTATTTTCAATGAAACGTAAATATAAATATCAATGGGGATCAAAAAACTCTTAAAAACTTTTACGATATAAGTTTGTGTATTTATTTAACATATTTAATTTTTTTGGTTGTACAATTTTATTTTACTGTATTATACATAATCCCATCGGTGATATATGAATAAAAAAATATTATACCTAATCTTCAAAGCAAATATATTTTACCTATAATATTCTTTCTCACATTTTATTAACTCAATCGTATCATTTTCTCTAAGGCAGTAAAAAAGTATCTTATTTTCTGATGATGGTCTATGAAGGCCGTGTATAAACAGCCCATACTTTTTGTAGTAAAAACTACTAAAAATACAAACATTCTTTCCATTAGCATTCCATCTCCATACACTCTCGTACTGGTACAAGGCAGGGTCGAGAAAAAAACAACTTATTATTTATTTCTTTCAAGTTTCCCGGAATCTCCAGCGCCACCTAAAAACTTGCTCTGCCCCTAACCAGGGACAGGGGTGGGATTTTTTCACCCTCTTTAAAAGAATTTTCTCATTCTCTTAGGGCACAGTACTTCTGCTTGGCTTTTCAGTTCGTTTATGAGGAACCCTTATTGTCTTCTACTTCGGAAGACAAAACGCTACGAAACTCTTGTCTTTCAAATCGCCAAACTGATTGGATTAATTGAATATATATTTTTTTAAATTTTACTTTTAAGATAATGGATACATGTGCATATAACTTTTTTTTTTGTGTGTATATGTGAGTATTTCTCACTTCAACACGAACCACTGTGTGAGTTTATTTGTTTATTTCACACGGCATTGTCACCAGTGATCGGTGAGTGTATTTGCATTCACAAAATGGCGGTCGTGGATCTGCTTGGCGTTGCATGGAGCCAGTGTTTGCAGGACGCATCGTGCGAATCAGATTCAGTGCATTTGAATAACCGTCAAAATCATTTCGAGTCATTAAGGACCAGCGGTGGTGCAGCTCGCCCGATCGGGGCCAATTGGGCGGAATTGGCAGAGCCGGATCGTGCCCACCGGAAACTACTGTTTTTAATAATTCAACGAAATTTTAAATCATCTTTCATTGAATGATAATGATATAAAATATATAAATGCATTAAAAAAATTATTTGACTCACAAAACACGTACAATAATTAAGGAACAAAAACCACGCCCCTAGAACCCACATATCTATCCAGAACAATATTTATCTAACCGATTAATCAAGTGCGGATAAGTTATATTGATTATTTTTGGGCGTTTCTTGAGAATTTTCCTTATAAATAAATGACATCGCATCATGTTTTATTAGCTCAAACTTAACAAACATATTAAAAAAGTTCGTAAACAACGTATTTTATAATAAACTAGAAATGTTGCCCGTCACATAATGACGTATTCGATGAACGATGCAATAGTGTTTGTACATATATTTGGCTGAATACTCGAATAGCTGGGCACTCGAATTTGATGAAGATGCTATTCACGTTTTCCTTCCAATGCATTGCTTGACATTTGTGTCACATTTCGTGTCACAAACAACGCATCACTTTCACTGTGAACAACAGTTTGTTGTGAGCAACATATTGAAACGCGCTAAATCATATTTTATAGTTTTATTCAATTAGTTTATGAATGAAAATATTATCCTATTGTATTGGAAAAACTTACTGAACTTACATTGTATCTTTTAAGGTATTCTATAGAGAACCAAAAAATGAAACATACATACACACAATGGATATTATTATTACAGATTGTTATTCTTGATTTTTTGCACCCCAAAACGCAAATATATATATACGAGTACAATACATCTAATCTATTAAGAACAGTATGACACGTAATATATCTAATCCATTAAGCGAGTGTATAAATTGAATCATAATTCAATTCCGCATAATAATTAAACAGCACATTGGCAAAACCCGAAACATGCCGCAGCAACACCAACAGCGGGAAAAAAGCGGAGCCGCAAAAAAAGTCTGCGCCGCCATAACTCAGCGCGCGCAGTTCTGTCTCCAGTGTTGCCAACTCCCATTGTGCCCGCCATTATAAATTCAAATATGTAAAGCGACCAACTAAAAACGATGATTAATGTCGCGAGTGCGGCGCCCGCGACGCCACGCGGCCCGGGATTTATTTCATGTGAATAATTCTCTTGTTTATGATTTCGGTCTTTATTATCATTTTGCTAAGTAGGCCATAATGCCATCTTCGAATTAATAGGCGGAGATAATACCCCGAGGCCTTTTCAGGGATTGCGTAAGTGTGAATTCGTACAAGTGCCCTTGTAATTAAAAAGTTTTTTAAATCAGTATTTACAGAGATAATTTATAAATGTTGCTAAAAAGGTCGAACTGATTTAATAATTTTTCATTTTTATTCTTCATCAAGTGCCTCTTTCTGTACCATTTCACTGAGCATATACTCATGCTATGCCGGTGTTCATGGTTTTTTAATGGTAAAAAAAATAGTGGGTCTCCGGGTCCTTTTACACCAGTGCTTCTCAAAGTGGTCCCTACGGGCCCCAGGGGGTCCGCGTAAGGTTTAATATAAAATAAAATAAAAAAGTTAAAATAAATAACAATGAATACATTATTGGCGATTTTTACGTCCTAGGTGAGTCAGGTAGGTTAATACAGGAACGCAATAGAGTCGATACTTGCACCAACTAGTCTATAATATGAATTTATGTAGTTTTTCACCCAGGGTCCGTAGGCAAGTTTTAACTATGAAAGGGGGTCCGTAGGCAAGTTTTGACTATGAAAAGGGGTCTATGGGCCAAAAGAGTTCGAGAGCCACTGTTATACACTGCCCAATAGCATTATTATATAATCCGTTCCTCACAAAGCTTGGGCGTTTAGGTTTGATACTCCTTTTGCAGCAAGCTACCAAAACAATAATTCCAACTTCACTACTCCATTACCAATCCTTTACAAACGCTCAGGGTACAGAATGGCAGCCATGCACAGCCAACATAATGGGAAGAGCGGGGAGGTTTTAGTATTTAGGTAGTATTGTTTTTTTGTAGTATATGCCCTTGAAAGGCGAAAGCGTTCTCTGTAGCAGACCAACAAATCAAATTTTCTCGAAATAAACGTGCATAAGAATAAATATTTATTTGACAAAATCACAAAGTTTGCACCATTTACAATTTTTACACCATTCAAAACTTTACAGGCTACCAGACCCGCACTTTATAAAATAAATATTATTCGTATATAATAATACACATTTAATTTTAAGTGTAAATACCATTAATTCACATTGCACTAAATTAATTTATGCAAACCGATTTCATACTTTGCACTCACATGAAAGACCACCATCTCTCATAAGACATTTCAATAATACTCGTAAATATATATACTGAGTAACTCTACAAGTGATGGAATAGAACGTAGAAAATTTTTTTTTTCTAATTCACAGATTGCACTATACACTGAATAAATTTACACAAACCGATTTTCGCCATTTGCAGACACGTGAAAAGGTATCACGTTTTCATATAAAATTTCTCAGGTTACATTTTACGTACACACGACCTTTTATAAATGCGCAACGAGATGTTTATTTATCTCGCCGCATCACGTGAAGAGGGTTCTGCCAACTGGCATTTATAATTTAGGAGGCGACAGAGACAGAGACCCTTTCTTTAAAGACGCCCTGCACACACTTTGACATTAACAAAAAGCCGAATGGCCATTCGAGGCATGCAATGCTAACATACAGTGTTACTTTAGGAGATTTTCTAAGTAATAGTGCTTGAAATTTACTGGCATGCTAAATTTGTTGTATACTCTTAACAACATCTTAAAGCAGGTTCAGTTGAGTCTAGTTTTCATCTTTTTTAGAAACACACTGCATTATCTGAACACTGAAGCAGATTATCTTTGAAACAAGTGATTTTCCATATACTCGTATACTATAGTACTCTTTTTAACATTTAAGGGATGACATTTTTCATTTATGGCTTTAAATAATTATACCAACGAAGTAATAAAAACAATTTACCCTCTTTTAGTATTAAACGTTTTTACTAAATCTAACTTGTCATGTATAATGTATCATTTAATGCAATTCTTTGTAGGATTTTTTTAATGTACAACCCTTATTTAAGCGTAGATTGGCAGAATACGAGAATTTTATAACTTTAGGTTTCAGTCTTAGTATAGCAACTACAAGAAATATGAATCTTATAAGAAATCTGCAACATAGTGGCGTATAGGGGTTTTCTGAAAATTGCTTTTTTTATGCTGTTTTTATTTGAGGGATGAAGATATGCGTTGTGGCATATATTTTCATACGCTTTAGTTCTTTATTGTACAGTCTGGCTTGTATTTGACTTTCGTTTTAACGCCATACACAAGACCGTAAAATGTAACTGTTTGAGAGTTGGTGCATCAGATTGCACAGTATTCCCAGATATGCAGTTTTTACGGTTCGTACATCGTTCAATTCCGGCTTTTATGTTTTGTGATTCTGGTGAATTGTCAAGTTTTTACGAGCGAATAACTTTATATCTTCATAAAAATCCCAATTTTATTTGGCTATTGGTATGTTTTTCCTTGAATATGAGATATCAAAGCTCCGATAATCCGAGCAGAAGTATTTAACAGCACTAATCTGTAGGGGTGAGCAGCCACAAAAATAAGGGCGAGAGCTTTTCTGGAGGAGCTTTTTCAAAAACTTTCTTCAACGAAATGAACTATTCTGAGACAGTGTCTGGTTTATATGTTTTGCTTTTTTGTAAAAACATTTGCATAGAAAACGTGTTTCAGGTTATTTCTTTAAACTTTCGTTTAAGTGAATTTTAAGTTCTTTCTACTTACACGATTTAGATAAGTATTAATATTCCTTTTTTAGTAAAAATCACAGCTATTTCAATAATTAATTAACTACGTTATGTACCTTAAATTAGATTTAAACTGTGACTTTTTAATATATTTTTCAACAAAAAAATATTTCATATTTTGAAATGTGTGTTAGAAACCAATTTATTTTAAATTTGGGATTCTTTCTTTCATAAACTATCCGAAAAACATGTGTTACATAATTGATAGCTTGACTTTACATTGCATACTAATTATTTTGGAATCATTTTACTAGAGAATTTATAAACATTAATTTAAATCACAATTTTTCATTCATTTTCTTTGTCTAATTTTATTTACTATGTAACAATACAAATTATATTTCCTTGCACAAAATCTCAAATTCAATAAACATTTTAAAAAAACATGATCTCCATGCGTATATAATACATCCTTCTGACATTTTGTTGGTATTGGTTTGTATTAAATTTAGTACAAATTAATCGCGAGTTAGAAAAGTTGACTAAAAATCCCATTACCACAATTGTAATAGCAATCAAAAAAAAACTTAACAATAATATACTAGCCTAAAAGACAAATTATTCTCGAAGCATGGTCGATTTGAAGTTCTTACAGATGCAATATAGTATTATCGCATTGCACTTAATAACTTTGTACAGAACTAGACATTCATGGCATGTCTTCTTTGGTAGGAAGTTTTGTCAATAGACAAAACTTCCTGATGAAACCTCTTGCACAGCCTGACAGCTCACCGACATCCCAACTACATTGATAAAAGCGACAGCTGCGACTGAAATTAATGACCGCCCTAGTGACCACCAAACTTGCATACCAGTTTTGTCTGCATTAACCAGTGCTTCTCAAACTGCCTATGAAATAATAACGTACCCCATTTAAGCAAAAAAAAACCTTTAGAGAAGCCCATTCAAAGAAAGACTTTTATTTAGTTCAATGAAAGTTTTGAAACGCACGTGACAGTGAAATCTGAAAAAAAACTGATTGCATGAAATAATCGTAGAAGAGTCCTGCGGAATTTGCAATAAAACAAATCAGAAGATGTTCAATAATGAAAATAAATGTGCGTATGGTAGATTATACGTACTAGTACTACAATAAGAAATAAGATGTGAAAGATAACAAGTTTTTGGAGTAAAATTAAATGTTTAGATCTGCTGGCAAGGGTGCTACTAAACCTCGGACGAACGACCATAGACTGTCTTCAGACGCGCAGATCGCCATTCCCTGCAAGGAGGAACTTCCGTGAGACTCGAACAATGTCAAAGTGCAATTAAGATGTAAAATAGGGGATGGTGGCACCAAGTTTAGCATAAGGATCGTATAATGCCACGCCATTGATTGTTTGCCTGAAATTTGTATGGAGAGTAATTTATGCAATATTTTATTTGGTGATTGATTCATACACGAAACGAAAGTATGAAACCTTAATTGGTTTTCTTGAAACGAAAAGAGTGACAATGTTCGGGTATTTTTTGGTCGTTTCGTGCTTGGAAAACTGAAATTATGACAAACTGGAACTGTGATGTAAAATAGGGGGTGGTTGTCCTGAATTTGCTCAAAGGGTGATTAAGTACCGCGCCATTGATTGCTTTTCTGCATTTTATATGGAAAGTACAGAATATAATTCGATAATCGATGCACACATGAAACGATGAAAATTTAAAAAAATGTTGTTGGGGGACAAGGCATTTGAATGGTGAAGATCCATTAATGTAATGAAAATAATAACTTTTTATTTAAATCTTCACAGTGAGTTTATTAGAATATTGTTTTGCATAACTAGTTTCGACCCTATACCGGGTCATCATCAGATGCATGACTAAACTAACTACTAGTTATGCAAAACAATATTCTAATAAACTCACTGTGAAGATTTAAATAAAAAGTTATTATTTTCATTATATTAAAAAAATTGTTTGACTTTTAATGTATTTTATGTATAAATCGATTTCTTAAATAATCCATATCATTATATGGATTATTGCACAGTGACAACTGCACTATGATTTACTTGCATTGCCTTGCCTTTTTTTACGCCTGTGTTGATGACTATGGGATCTCAGGTTCAAATCCTATGCTGAGAATAACTTAATTTTGATTGTTTTTCTATAAATAAAATATTAAAAATATCAAAAAGTAGTTAGTTTTTCTTATAAACTTTTTTTATTGCTGCATTAAAATTAATAACCATTAAATTTCTCGTATTCAAAGCAAAACGTGTCATCAATTCTTTTATGTAAATAAATTTATATATAATACATATTACGAATAATTTGAAAGACTTTATTCATTCATTTATGATTTAAAAGGGGTTTTTTTTTTGTATTTCATATTTATGAAAACCAAAATAAAAGAGCAGTTATCAATTAAGCGCGATTAATTGAAGAAAAAAAAGATAATTAAACAAAAATCAAAAAAAGCCCTCGAATCAACCCTGTCATCAGTCAATAATTAAAAAGGCTTCGCGGCAAACGATTACACAGCCTTTATTAAAACCAACCCTCCGTTTGTACTTTCAATCAATCAATAATTTAAATAACTCAAATACCATCAAAAATCTGAATAATACGAATCGCTCGGATAAACCCCCTCACACTTTGCAATAATAATGGATGTCAATATTCTTAGAAGGGGTTTTCCCAGAATGGTGCGTTATTCGCGTAAGGGTGCGTTTGTATGGCGCCGGATTCCAAGGCACGAAGGCACATTCTGGGCAGGGTAAAAAGTTGATGGATCGATCCTTGCTTTATCGACACCTCATCGGAAGGCGAAAATAAAAAGGAAAGTTTTATTAACTCGCAAATAAAGTACGCAAACTTTTCACTGAGAACTTGCCGTCCAAGAGAAACACGCCTGCTTTCCCATCAAGGATTTATATATATATATATATATATTCACAAATACCCCATACATATACCTCAATTGTATAAAATTTAATTACTTAATAAATTTAAGCATATTTTATAAAGATGGAAATGGAAACAAGATAAATTTGTTCGTAAGTTGCAGTAAGAGACACTTAAAAATTCTACCCAATATTTTGTATTTCAGTGAATATTTTAAACTGGTACTTTGTGCTATGTTAGAGTTCAAAAATCTTAACCCTCTGCATGTAAAGCAGTTAACAAACTGTACATAATACGCTGTGCTTTTCTGAAAGGTGCATCTCACAATAGAAGAGAATTTATAGGAAGAACCACGAGTAGTTCCGTGTCCGAACAATAAGAAGTGCTATTAACGCCGCTGAGTTCAAAATGTAGTGGATCAGAGAGAAAATGGAAAATGCTTATTTTTGGAATCTAGATACTATTAAATAGAAACATGAATTTGATTTGATACATCGTTTCGATATATTAATTTTATTTTGTGCTCTCATATTAAAGTCTAAAAATCAAAGCGTCCCTAATGTCTGTCATGAAAAAACTTCTTAAAGAACAACTTAAAATTTTTAGCACAGAGATTTTGTTATAGGATACAAAAATAAAATAAAATGCTTTTTTTAATGCATTTTGAAACATTGTCAAAAATACAAAACAGGACATATTTATAGTAGCGTAATATTTTAAAGAATTTTATTTATGGTGCTTTAAGTATTCGACTCACACAAGTAGAAATTGATTTGAAAAAAAAACCTTTACATATGCCATTTATATAATTGTATGAATATATTTTTTAGCGCGAATAAATACAAGAATTTATACGTTGTTTCCAAGAAGTCATATATTCCTTAACATTAGGAAACATGTTATTTTTTCATGAATGTATTCATTTAGCGCAAGATTAAATCTGTGCACGGCATTTTGTCAGCCCCCGCATCCGTGTCCTAGTATTCCATGCCGGATAAAGGCGAAACAAAAATCCGTGCTGTTACAAGCTACATGGCAATATGGCCTCACAAAATGGCGTCCCTTATCCGGCAGCGTCCTGGCGGGGGACCATTTGTCACGGACTCCCCCAGCCGACTGGCGCGAGGACTTTTCACATTATATTGATTTCAAAATAAATTGGTTTTCTGACGTCCCCCGCCTCTGACAGCTGATGCCCCCACACCCCTCGCCTGGCAATTTTAATTTCGAAAACCTTTTCTCGCGCCTCATGTATATATGTATATATATATATATATATATATATATATATATATATATATATATATATATATACATACGTATATACCCCGCTTTACGCGACACCGTTATGCGCAGTTTCACTGTAGTGAAATATATATATTTAGCTCTTCACAAAGAATTTCTTGAAAATACTTGATAGCGTTGCGTGTGCATTGTTAATACTGGATTAGATTTTTGAATATCAAAAATATATATATACAGTAATACCCCGCTTTACGCGACCCCGTTATGCGCGGTTTCACTATAATGCGAATTTCAGACTTCGCGTAAAATTTCTTATTTAAGAATGTGTATGAACATAATGTAGTCATTGACTACTCTTAATAATTAAAAACAGCGTTGGGTGTTATGAACGTATTTTTCAAGAACGTAAAAGAAACGCAACCCAAAAGACAATAGATGTATTTTTCAGTATAAATAACATGTAATACTACATTAAGTGTTCTTAGAATTGAAGTGATTGATTCAAATGAAGTTTTGACTGTGTATGTATGTTTAATCGTAAACCCCGATATACGCGGATTTCACTTAACGCGATTTTTTCCGGAACGTATACCTCGCGAAAACGGGGTATTACTGTATATATATATATATAAAATCAATGTACCAAAATAAGATAAGTAATTGTATTTTATTTGGTTTTGATAATATGCCCCAATGACTTTGCGATATATCCTTAATAAGAAATAAATCATAATTTTATTTATACTTGCATACATTGCTTGACCTTATTATAATTTGAGCTGACATAAAATGGTCGCATTTATGCGACTTTGTTTGAGGGGAACATCGCAAATAAAACGATGGTTTATTTGTCGCTTATGGTGTTTGAAGACGCCGTCTTTGTAGGCTGCTAAAATTAATACATTCATTGACTAGACCAGATTTGAATACAAAAAGATAATTATACTTTTTTTTTAAACTATAAAAAGTTTCTATAATAATAAACAGCACATCATTAACCTTTATAACTTGTGATAGAATACACCTGCGTAGGCCGCTGAAACTTGACAAATGGCTGTCTTTATTTCTATCACTCAGGCCTCGAGTCAGCCACTATTAAGATGATATTTCATAGAGGCGCGGCGGAGTGAAAACGTGCGGCGTGGGCTTCTCCGAGGGGAGACGCAGGCTGTTATTAAATCTATTACCTTCTCATTTAAGACGTATCATTAAATTACAAAGATTTGCATTATTTCTCTTCCTCGTCAAAAAGATTGACTTGTAATATGATTGTTCAAGATGATCATGTTTCGAAAGGTACCTCGGTTTTGCTTTCAACTTAACCCTGCATAGGGTTAACTTGACACAGCTATGTCCTAACCTTAGTTATAACCAATTCTAATAACACATTTTCCATGAAAATAATTGAATATTTTCCTCATCGTTTATATATAATATCTTAAAACATTGTAAAAAAAAATTACTACCTTATAATTTTTTGCGTGTTCATTCATTATTTTCTTGTTAAAAAGACACCTTGATAGGCAATAACGTCGAACATTTATATTATCAGTTGAAAAGAAAATACAGAGGAGTCTATTCAAATAATAAAAACCTTTAAACACTGTAGCTCTGAAGGAATAAAAAAAAAAACCTTCGCGGTATGTTTGGCACAAGTCAGAGAAAATCTAAAATTCACTTTGCCCAACAAGGCGTGTGAAGGCTTTTTAAAAATTCTCCGCGCATAAATCACGTCGACCGACTTTCATTTTTTAAGGGTCGATAAATATTACAATTCTCAGAGCTCCGATGGTTCACTGAAAAAAAATTATACTTGTCTTCCGCCCCTATTTACAGCCCGCAGGCGTCGTTCACGCCATAAAACCGAGTGTTAAGTCGGAGTGAAGGACACCCGTAAAAGCAGACGATCATTGTTATCACACGTTGTAAACTATCCCTTAATGTAGCCGTTACTGAAAATATTAAATCTGACTTTGGGGGTTTATTGCGCACTTTTGAAATGAATCTTCAATAGACTTATTTGATTTGTGATACTTAAAAAAAACACATATGAATAGGCCGTGATATCGCGTTTATTTTTACTTATGAGCACTTTCACCTTTCACAGGTTTTAAATATACGTAATGTCAACTTGTAGTGTGTATCTTGGACTCCCTGGGTAACAATCATGCATTAAAATTATGTATAATGCAATCAAAGTTACCTGTTTGTGATATTTATTACATAATTACCCATATGTGTTATTTCTAAGACAACTTTATATTCAGTGAGTGTCTTGATTTTGTACTTACCGCACGCCACTACCATATATAATATATACTTGAATAGACCATGAATGACCGACGATCTAGCAAGCTAACCACAATATATGAACACGTATTCAGTAACTCCGTAATATATTCATGATAAGTCCTTCACGTCGCAAGGCAAGTATTAAAAACGACATTATAAACATCATTATTCTCGCCGAGTCGCCGGGGGATTCGTCGTCCTTCCTCGGCTACATAAACAATGAAGTGGATATTGCTTCCAGCCGGTATGTGCATGTGCATGTGCATGTGCAGCGTGCATGCCAGTCGCATAATAAACGTGGCTGCAGTGGCGGCTCGGGCGGACGGGGTATGATAAAGTGCCTAACTTTGGGAGATGCCTGTTATAAATATTCCACTGCTTGGAAAGCCCTTGCGTAACGTTGCTTCAGCGCTATGAAAATGCCACCGTATTTTATTTATTTTTAAAAAAGTAAATTTATACAAAATAATATTTATTTTTTTAAAAATACTTATAATTATTTTTTCGGATATTTTACTTTATTAAAATTCCAACATTTCGACCCCAGCTCTGAAGCCATCCTAAAATATGTTTCAACATAGCTCAAATTTCTAATAATCCCAACACCCAAAGAAGAAAGCAACATAATACCAAAAAAAAAAGTCCACGGTCTTACTACTAAGTTTTACTTCTAAGTTAATTTACGTACTTCTATGAGCAATTAATTTTATGACCTAGTGTCTATTTATTTAAATCATCTAATAGTTATTAGCTTATAAACATTTGTGTACTTTTGAACAATATTTCAGACAAGGCACATTTATATGTCAAAATTAACCCATGGTTTATTAGAAATAGGCGCTTATGAGAAACAACCATATCGATATTTTTTTAAGTTAAGTGTAACATTCATATTAGCATGAATTAAAGATGTAAAAAAAAACCAATGGAACTAATTGACTAGAGGTGTGTTGTGGGTTCAAATCCCAACTACTGAGAATATTATTTGTCGTTTTGTATAAGAATTGAATACCTGAAATCATTTTGTGAACCTTTAATGATTAATGTCTAAAAAGATTAATTATAAATATTTTGAGTGCACCGTGAAGATGGTCTTAGTTGTAACGTCTTTTTTTTAAGTCAAATCGTTATTGTGATGTTAACAGTGCAAACATTGGTGTCATTTTTGGAGATTCAAGAAAGTTTTGATCGTAAACTTGGAGACTGTTCTCTTTGAACTATTGCTTCATTTTATAGGATGTCAAATATGATATATTTCGGAAAACAAAGTAAAAATAATAAACCCAATTTTCTCTGTAGATGAAAAATCGCTGTTCGGAAGTAAACTTTAGCCGGAAAATTACCTGCTTCCGTTTTATTTTGTTTCCATCCACTGCTGAGGAAAAATACTGTACAAGAATTACAGCAAAGTTGAGTTATGTATTTTATAATTTATAAGCTAAGTACTTGTGTAGATAAATAGCTTTTGAGAATATTTCTAAAACACTTCAGCAAGCTTTGAGATATTAATTTTGATACTCCCTCGAGAAACAACTTGCGGATTTTCCTCTCCACCAACCCTTTTCTTTGATTCACTTCCCTTTCAGCAAACAATTTTGAAATATTAATTCGAAAACCACTCAATACAATCGCAGAATAATTCACTGTATTTAATTTTATATCACTGATAAAATATAATGAGAAAATGTCTTCTAAGTAATTTATTATGATTCAATCACTTAATTTTTATGTATTTTTTAATATTTTAATTAAAATTGACATATACTATTTATTTAATCTGTAAAATTTTGAAGAAAGTAATAAACGTTTATTTAAATTGTTTAATGTTCCCTCACTATAAATTTTGTAACACTATAAAATTTTATTGAATAGAATTCATAACACAAAACGCAATGTAGATTTTTATTGTATTAGTGACAATAAATTTAACACCATTGAATCCATTTAGCAAAAACAAACAACAGAAATTTCAGTTTTTTACTCTTTTATTTATTTTGAATTGTTAAAACGAAATCGTTGAATTTAAAAAAAAAACTTTTTCATAAAATAGTGTTTTTTTTACATAAATTTATTTATTTGAAATTCAATTTGTTACACCAGCTTTTCCCAAAACAGAAAGCTTCATAATGTTTCTGCCGCCATCGAGATAAAAGATTAATGTTTTGTTTCCTCTGAAACGAATAAATATAATTTCATACATTCTCCTAAATGGACGGCTTAAATTTTCAAGTGTCGAAACTCAAGCACGGTTTCCTTGGAGTAGTGTGTATGTTTATTGTCGTATTTTCTTGAGTTTATACTATTTATTTTTTTACTAGGAAACGAAAAAACATATAGTAGCGATTCAAAATAATTACATATACAATACTTTTTCAGAAACGACGTTAATCTAGCAATCTTACACTTTCTAAACAATCAATTTTATTTTTTTAAATATTTATCTTAAATTCAATAGTTGTATCAGTATAACGTAGTAAATATGTGATCAGAAGCTAACAGCCTTCTAACACCACCATAAACTTTATTATGTTTCTATAGATTACAGGAAAACAGATAAGTATCTCACAACTCTCTTCACGAAGAATTTCTTGAAGATACTTGATAAGGTTTCGTGTGCATTGTTAATACTGGATTAGATTTTTGAATATTTAAAAAAATATATATATATAAATACAGTAATACCCCGCTTTACGCGACCCCGTTATGCGCGGTTTCACTATAAAATGCCTCGCATTACGCGAATTTCATACTTATGAATGTGTTTGAACATAATGTAGTCATTGACTTCTCTTAACAATTGAAAACAGCGTTGGGTGTTATGAACGTATTTTACAAGAAAGTAAAAGAAACGCTATCCAAAAGACAATAGATGTATTTTTCAGTAAAAATAACATGTAATACTGCAAAAAGTGTTCTTAGAATAAAAGTGATTGATTCGAATGATTCGTATTTTTTTGTATTGAGTTTTGACTATGAATGTATGTTTTATATACGATATAGGTAACTTTGTATTCTTTCTTCACTTTGAGTTTTTTATATTTTTTGTATGACTCGTTTCGACCAACAGATTTTGTCATCAGATGCATAACTAAACAAGTTTTAGTTAAGTTAAGTAAGTCAGTTTAGTTATTCATCTGATGACCAAGTCTATTGGTCGAAACTAGTCATACAAAAAATATAATAAACTCAAAGTGAAGAAAGAATACAAAGTTACCTTTATCATTATAAAAAATGGATATTAACCAATCAAATGCCTTGTCCCTCAACAAGATATGTATGTTTAATCGTAAACCCCGATATACGCAAATTTCAATAAACACGATATTTTCCGGAACGTATCCCTCGCGTAAAGCGGGGTATTACTGTACATGAAAGCTCAATTCAAGTCGTCTTTGAAAAAACTGAAGCGGGCACGAGCCTTATTATATCAGATTGGATTGCAATTACCAAGGGAACAAGTATGGTTGTTGGGTTGGATTCTTGTGTATTATCGATGAAGATGGTGCTGATGAGGTGTTCTCTCGTGTTGCAGGGGTGGAGTCAGCCTAAGATGGTGTATGTGCTGGTGGCGCTGGTACTGTGTGCGGCGGGCGGCCCCGGCGCGGCCAACCCGGAAGCCAAGCGCCTGTACGACGACCTTCTGAGCAATTACAATCGCCTCATCCGCCCCGTGGGCAACAACAGCGACCGCCTCACAGTCAAGATGGGGCTCAAGCTCAGCCAGCTCATCGACGTCGTGAGTACTCCGCCTTCCTTCACTCTTCAGCCCCAGTTACTTGCAGATGATCACCTTAATCCACATAATAGTTATACCTATAAATAATCAGTACTTTTCACAAAGAGTACTTGGTGGAATTCCATACTAATATTTTATATAAAATATAATACTTGAGTGACCGGTTTCGCCAACCTTCTTTCTACGTTGGCAGATGAAAGTTATCTTTCATTACTGTGAAAGTGGTATTTTTGTCTTTAATTCAGACGTAATCTCGATCTCCTTAACATCAGTCGTTTTTTATGTTCAAATGTTTATCTCTATCTCTTAAATCAAAATATTTTATTTAAAAATTTACAATATGGTCATGCTTTAACTTAGTTACTTGCAGATAGCTGTCAATTTTTTTGATTTAGATCATAGTTTCCCAAACTATTTTGTCCAGTCGAGTTTTCCTGTTTTTCGTCGACCCCCTATAGAATTTTTACAAATTCATCAACTTCAAACATATTTTTGACATCTTATATAGAACAACTCACTTTCATAGAGTTTACTGTACAGTGGGTTTAAAAATGAAAAAGTTAAAATACATGTAAAGTTAATTATACCTTTATTAATTAAAAGCACACAAAATGCAAATATAATAGCATTCAGAAAATCAATATTTTTGACAGAGAATACTTGGTGGAATTCCATTTTAATATCTTAAATAGAATACAATACATTAATTCAAAACATACAAAATACTTCTACGCTTCAGGGCTTCGATTTGTCACAAAGTACAAGGTACAATCTGTGTTCGGTGCATTATGACATTTACGGAATGTCTAAATTTTGGTGATGACCTGCTTAAATGGGATCCACTCTCGTAGACCCCCATTAAAAGTTCATGGACCCCCAATTTTATTTTTCGCTGTCATCGACCCCTAGCAGGGCGAAATCGACCCCTGGAGGTAGATATTGAACACTTTGGGAACTTCTGATTTGGATCTTTACAAGTTGAATATTTATATAAAATATATACTTAGATATGGCTCATGGTGGTATAAATTTGCCAATATGACTGTCATTTGAACTTCTTGAATTTGATTTTATGCAGAAGCTAGTTTTTTTTTTATTTTGTGGTGACGCCATTGAGTTAAAACACAACATCAGAAAAAATGCAGTATTTATAAAAACAATCAACATTTTAGACAGAGAGTAGTTGGTAGAATTATATTTAAAGTCCCTCAGACAAATGAATACGCAATGTCCGAGACTTTGTGAACTTCCCAAAATCCCAGCACACAGTTTTAAATTGGCTAAGAAAGTAAACTCATTGATCGAATCCACATTAGAATTCATACCAATATATAGTATGGTAAACTCACTTGACTTAAATGCCGACGTGAAATGTTGGCGAAACCGGTCATCAATAAAAATTAACATGTGGAAAAATCACTCAAGTATTTTATATAAAGCGAATACCTGAGTTTATTGATATCACCAGAAGCTTGTAAGCTTCCATACAGATCGCCTGCAAGGTTCCGTCGTCCGTTGACTCCATCCCCCTGGTAGGGTTCCCGGCCTTCAGCCAGCTCCTCCCCCTTCAGCTGCAGCTCCACGACCAGACACAAAAATGCACTCAGCTGCATGATCATTCACCCGGCAGAGTGAATGCGGCTCGCAGAATTCCCACATTTGTTACCACCGGTCAAGCAGGCGGGCGCGGCTCCTGAAGCCTGCAGTCGTTTCAGCGGGGTTAATTCACCATAAACATCCGCCGGAAACAAAATAAACCTATAAGTTATACCATTCGCAAGCTTAAACTGTTGAATTTATTACTACTTTAAATCACATTGACATTTTTATGTTTATTTTTACTTGCAAATATTTGTAACCAGAGGCGCAAACATTGCTTATTTGACGACTATGGGGGGGGGGATTATTCTGTTTACAAAGAAAAACACCTTTTTTTAAAACAGCTAAAAAAATTAAAAAGTACACAATTATTTATGGCTTTCTCTATTACAATAAAAGCTGTGAACGTACCTAAATTTTTTTATCTTTTAACATATCTGAATTACATTGTACCTCTTATCTGTAGTCTTGAGTGGGCCCACGTAAAATAACTTTTTCTCTTTGGTCTCGAGTAATTGGCTCCAGAGAGCTTAGTGGCTTGTCTAAAAATAAACATTTAAGATGGAAATAACGAAGCACGGATTTTCTGAATTTAGCAAAAGACAAATTGGTTGATTACAGATAAATCGGAGCAAAAAAATGTCGTGCGTTGCTTTAAATACTGACATTTATTGAATGTAAAATTGTTTATTCGCTTGATTGACATTACTTGTTATTAAAAAATATACATGAAAGTACTCTAATATTTTATCAGTGTGTGTCTTAAAATGCAAGCATTGTTAGTGCCTTACCAAAAAAATTAAAAGTAACAAATAATTAAAAAATATTTGCACTTCTTATGTTTTTAGGTAATCGATTCACATATGAAACGAAAAAAAAATTGAACTTACGAAATCGAGAAATCGATGTACGTTTTTTTTAATATGTATATATTTGCACCATAAATTATTTTCAGTGTGAGGTATATTTTCAGCTTAGATTTTTGGGTTAGCTTAGGGTGTATTTCTTCTGTTTTTGCATTTTCAACACCAAAATATTAAAAAATGCAGTGTTCCACGTGTATTTTGTGAGCAACAATTTAAAAATATTACAAAAATATATTTTTGTGTCTACAAATGATAAAATGCGGTATTTTGCAATCCGCCCTCACGTAGCTTTGGCAAAAACCGAATTTAAAATTCCAGACAGGCGACACTCTCACTAATTCCGAACTCAGTTTAAAATAGTTTAAAATAGTTTTTTTTCCCACTTATTCACATTCAACGCAAAGCTTTTAAGTTGAAATTCTATGAATTCTGCGCACCTGTTATACGACTAAATCTATTTAAATGTATGCGGAGGGTTCAACGCAACATAATAATTTAGGTAAATTTATGCAAAATATTCCTCATGTTTTACTTTGACAATTATGGCGAATCGCGAAGCAATCTTAGGATTATCTCAACTTCAGCCTTTCATATTACAGCAGTCCAGAAATATTACATTTGATATTGAGCGCAGTTGCCACTAGTTTGTCTTTGTAGCTAATAATGCGGTCACAATCAGCTTCTATATATATTTGTAACCATGACAATGTTGTTTTCATATATTCTAACAGTAAGTCACTATTAACGATTCGTTGAAAACATGTCCACTTTTAAAGTAAGTCTTGCACTGCTTTGCACAGTATTGCTTCAACTTTTCAATACTTTTATGTGTGTTACCAATAACGTCAAGCGCTGTTTACTTTTGGAGTATCTCATGCATTTGCTATTTATTTTTTACACTGTACTTGAACAATTTTAATAATTATATATTCGTATATCTATTTTTTGGATTGAACGTCAATCAAGTGCGTATTTACTACCCATTACGGGTTTATTATATTATTCCTAATTCCAGTGCTTGCAAATCACTAAATATTGGTTGGCCTAAGCACATTGGTTCATAAGTAGAGTATGATTGTTAAAAATTCTCGATTAATGGATGTGGTTCGTTAGTACAATCGTCAGTATACCGGCCATGTAAGCTTGGAGATGTAGGTTTTAAATCCCACACAAATCACGATGATATTGAATTTCTTTAATCATCTTCTATGTTTGAACTAATGTGCCTATTCATATTAGAAATAATATAATAAACCCGTAATGGGCAATTAATACGCATCTGATTGACGTCCAATCCAAAAAATAGACATACGTATATGATGGTGCGCGTCTTGGCTAAATTAATAAATTTTAAAAATAATATCCAGATGGGACTAAAATCGCTTCACTTGTTACTTTGTTCAAAAACTCCAGTGCTTGGAAATCACTAAATATTGGTTGGCCTGGGCACATTGGTTCATATGTAGAGTATGATTGTTAAAAATTCTCGATAAACGGAAGTGATTCGTTAGTACAAGAGTTAGTACACCGGCCATGTAAGCCAGGGGATGTGGGTTCAAATCCCACTCAAATCACGATGATATTGAATTTCTTTAATCATCTTCTATGTGTGAACCAGTGTGCCTAATCATATTAGTAATAATCATATTATATATTCCTTTAAACAAGAAGTTTATTTCTTAGAAAATTATGAAAGTCGACCGTGAAAATTTCATCAATTTAAATAACAAAATTGATATAAAATAAGTTGGCCACTCCTGAAAAGTCCACCCCGTAATGGCCTCTGCCGCGCCAAGGGAAGTTTAGACGCGAGTTACTGAAACTTCATGACGGGCCCTAACGACGAGCCCTTCAGGTAATGCGCGCCGCGAAGCCTCGCGGGCCCCTCCCTGCTCGCTCTACCCTACTCTGACCGGAATGCTGAAAACACCCCGTGTTTTCATTTGGAAAATTTTGTGGCGCAGTGATAGAAGGGTCTCTTTATTTATTCATATTTTATCCTTACGCTTTCTACTTAAACCAACCGACGCATTTTCAATTATATAAAAAATAAACCATGATTTATTTTTAGCGCTTTTTATAAAAAAATAAAAATAAATCGAATACTCATAGCAACAAACAAATGATTTGTAAATACTGTCAAAATCTAAAGAAGCTCACTAATAAAAATGAATATAAAGTACAACAAATTAAATCAGTCTGCCGTAATTATAATATTACTAGTGTATATTGAGCAAAGCTTAATTTTTTACCACTATAGTATACGATTGTGCAAAAAGTATACAATTCCATTAATATATTATTCTCTCTTCAGATTTCTTTCTGCGCTAGAAAAACTCCGTAAAATGAATATTTAATGCAAGAACAGCTTGCTTATTCATCCTTGCGAGAACAAGAGCACTGCAACGCAAAACTTACACGACTAGTTTTGGAAATAATCCGCATTTTGATACCGCAAGAGCACGGCGCCGGTGGGAAAAGAAAGAAAATTAATAGTCATCCAGTACAAGGCATCTTGGTGCTGGGAGATTACTCGGGCGCCCGCGCAGTGCTCCCGCCTCGTACGGACCCAGCCAAACTAATAGAACCATACCGTTTTAATGTAATAAACGTTGTAAATCGTAGTTTTAATATATTTTTTTAATTGTAAGTATTCGTTGATGAACACTCTTTCGAGAATATAATTTAAAATGTGATGATAATCTACTCACCCTTAACATAACAAAAACTTTACTAACATATTTTCCGTTGCATTGATACATAAATATATAGAACCATACATGATTTTTTGTTTAGTAGTATATAATAAACAGTCATGTTTATTTTAATGTACAAATGCAAATATTTTTTTATATATGTATAATATGAAGCTCAAATACATTGCAAATCTTACACATTGCCTTAAAACCTCAGTAAAAATACACACATAACTTTCAATCATAGAGATGTTGATAATTTTACAAAAAAATATTTATGATGGTTCTAAAAACACTGTGGTTTAAAATTAAACGAAATTGTTGGTCATTTAATGTGGCAGAGTGGTTAAGTGATTCAATTAGCTTGGCAGGGTTACCGAGGACGTGCTCGCGCGAGATCGCCCGGCGTCGGCAGCGCTTTCGACTGGAAAGAAACGCAAATTTATTAGTCTGTGAAACCAGAGACCCGCCGTAAATACTGCTGTCCGCTGCCAGATAGCGCGGGCGGACTGTGCGCCTGCAAGTGTCCGGGTGCTGCAACTCCCGGCGCACTGTGCGGCGCCGTAAAGCGGCCGGGACAAAAGCACACTGGCTTATTTACTAATGCGCCCAAAATATATGAGACATTTACTCTTTTTGGTCTCTTTTTCTCTTGAGATGGCCCTCGAAGCTGAAGTTGAATTGTCGGAAACCAGAGACCCGTATGAGGATAGCGCAGGGCTGACTGTGCGCTTACAAGTGTCGCAGGCGGCTGCAGCGCACTGTGCGGCGCGGTAAAAACTTTTTATATGTTATTGTATTTAATATGTGACTTTCCTCTGAGTTTCGCAAAAAAAACTCCAGAGGAAAATTACAATGGACACATGGAATCAAAGGTACACAAGCTCTCTGCAAGGGAACGTAACAACGATGTCCTTTGATTATATTACGGACGCCGCTGTATACAGGAATACCTGCGGGATTAGCTTTGAATCAACCCAGCTCCTAACGGGTCATGGAGTGATGAAAAGTTATCTCCGCAGGTTCCACTTGACGAGCGACGACACATGCCCTTGTGATGATATTACTCCACAAACAGTGATCCACCTTGTGGGTTCATGCCCCATCTTTGGTCTTCAGAGACACCAACTGGAGAGCCAATGCCGACAGGAGGGCCTGTGCCTGGATGATCTGAAGTCAGTTGATGAAGTCACTGGATGGCTTCTTGAAGCGTGTCATCGGAACCATAAAAAAGATAAACCAGGGGGTGTAGCTTCAGTCACTCCCATATATAGCACAATTTTGATTGACTAGTTTGGAGAGTTTCCCCAAATTGTGATGACAAACCTTGTACATAACAAGCAAGGTACCAAACCAAAAATAAAGAGAAAAATCTGAGCACAAAAAGAGCGTCGTTTAAAATAAAAGTATTTTTATTGAACTCCAGCAAAGCTTGGAAGCTCTGCGTCCATCACTCGACCCTCGACCTCGAAGGCTCGAAGAACGCGAGCCTTCGCGCTGCAGCAGGAGTCGGCAAGCTTTTCATGATGAGGGAGCGCTTAGCCGGGATGAAAGCTTTGATGTGCGGTAATAGTTAATCCAGGTTGCGTTTGTGTGGCTATAGAGATTTGTGGCTTCATTATCATTCTGGCAATGCTTTTCATATAAATAACGTATCTTAGTAGAAGATTTTAAAATCATCGAGCTTAAAAAACTAATTTAAATCATTTAAGCTATTTTTAGAATATGATTAAGTCAAAGTATTTAATGAAAAAAATATCGTCAATAGATAGAATATTCCTTAAAAAACAATGAAAAACCAGATCAATTCAAATAAAAATATTCTTTAACGCAAGAACGAGCCTTTTCAAAAAAAAAGTCAAGTGATTATTAGAAGTTCTAAAACATCAGTTCTGAAAATATAAAATCATTCATGCAATTTTTAAAATGTTTCAGCTTTAAATTTTTTCGCCGTTGTTCTCATTCGATTATTGGATTTTATGTCACGTTTCTTCTTTAATTCGGCCATTTTCATATAAAAATCATCTATAAGGACTTGAGCGCCTCTCTTTCCACTCTGTTAGAAACGGCGGAGCAGAGTCGAAAAAACATGGCATAACCTTCTGTGAGCCGAGTATTAATAATAATAATAATAAATTATATTCAAAATAGCAGCTTTGCGTCTAATAAACATAAGTGCTTAGTTTGTCGCTTAAGCAATTTAAATGCACGGCTTGTAAACTACGCCACCGAGCAACGGACTTATTCCAGCAAAATCCCACACCCGAGAATCGTTTTTCATGAAATTTGGAAGCAATTTAGGAATTTCGGTGCGGCTGAACTCGCACACACCGCGAGAAGTTCTGTAGCTGCTCGGCGTGTGCTTCGGAAATAAAACAGAACCTTTTGGACTTCAGCCAAGGGGGCGGGGGTGCGGAAGGGAATGCGCCAGGCCCGGGGAGGCTGTAGGGAAGGCGTTGGCCTCTCCTCGCTGCACTCTGTTATAGCCAACTCTCCCGTGCGCTTTGATGAACGTTGGCAATCCGTTTCAATAATTTACAGCGATGAATGCAATGCCATTGTATTGATCCTTCACTCTCCTAAAAGGGTGAAAAGGCCATTGAAGTTTTTCTACGGTTTTTTTTATCACATATAAATGTGATAGAGCTTTGCTGATTGATGAAATAACACCTTTTCGCCGGAAAAACAAGAATTATTTTAAAGCTCAAAAAACTACTTTGATAAAAAGTAAATACCTTTTATATATTTCTTGGAGATACTGAAAGACACGCTGTATGATATACGAGAATATTGAGTTTTACCACCAGTACAACTAATTTTTTTTTTTTATATATTTAAATATTAGTACACACTTAATATAAATATACAAAACCCATTCAAATAAAATTAAAAATATCATTTTGTATCCAGTTTCAAACAAAGATTTAAAAAAAATAGCTCCATTAAGTGTTAGCAATACGAAGCATACAATAATGAATTCAGCAATGTAGGGATTATAGGAATAATTCCATTTAAAGATGAAACAGCCGGAGACTTTGATCATACACGACATTTTTAAAGCTAATGCATGAAAGGGAATAATATAACGTCACAAAGTGCTTTGGAGACAGAATCCTGAAGAGAACCGCATCGTGAGTTAATCAGTTCATTATTCGAAATGGGATTCCGTAGATTCTGGTTCTGTGAGTTTGCTGTGTCATTATATCGAGCTTTTCTCGTTATAACCGCTAATTATCATTACACTAATCATAAATCGAAACTTATCCTTTTAAAAAAAATGTTTAATTTGTGAATTCGTCTGAAACAGCTACGTTGAGTAAATACGCGGATTAGTTAAATAGGAGAAAATTTCTAAATGAAAATGGATTTTCCGAATCATTTCCAAAGTCCATATAAGGCACGTTGAATCGTAGAGTAGAAAATTACAAGAGTGGCGCTTTTCATCCCTCTTATTCCGATCGGGCCGCCAGGTAGCCGCGGAGGGCGGCTCCGAGCGGAATGCAAGGCACGACTCCGCAAACAAACAGAGCTTTGAAATCAAAGCGAAAATATTCAGCCGGAAGTGCGCGAGGCCCATTGACGCGAGGAGAGCCGCCAAGAATCATTTGATTTTTAAACAAACGCCGCGCGGAGCTTTTCACTGACGGAGCTTTCGAATGGCGCTCGACGCGCGGCTCGGGAAATCATTTGCAAATAATGGACGGGCGCATAGGATCGGAAATTTTATTCAACTGAATATTTTTTTGCCTGATTTATTGATTTCAATCAGCGCTCGGCGTTTGGAAAATATTTGCTCTAAGCTTATTTATGACGAAAGACATTAAATTATGCTCGTAAGTCAAGAAGACTTCAAGTTTCTCATTTAAAATAAGTTGTTCAAATAATCCAGAAATCACTTGTTTTTGTACCTACATTTAGGTATATTCAAAAAAATATCTTCACCTTTGGTCTAAAGTATCTTTTTTAGCACACTTGAGAAATTAGATTTTCAGTTCTCTTGGATACTGAATGAATGAATGGTCACTTCAGTCTTGCAGTTTTAAAAAACCAAATCAAAGAGGAGAATATGTTTGTTACACTTTAGTCAAAACCTAATACCCAGGAAACTAAATCAATTATAAATGTAATCCATAGAATGTAAATCGTGCCCCTTGGGCCTTGTCTTAGTAACTTTTTTGACAAAATTCAATCCTTGATTCTCATAAAACATCGCAGGTACCCTTTTCCTCTAATATAAATGAATCTTCATTCATGTGATTTTCATAAAATTACCTTACTACGACCATCGAAAGTGATTCCTTAGTCTTACTTCAAACAAACCATTCTCTAAGTATTCTTAGTTGCATTGCATGATAATAATGAAACCATTTCTCAACCAGTATCTTTTTTTTTGTTAACCTTGCATTTTTATATCTAAATTCTATCTGAAATTACAGAAAAATGTATAATAAAATAAATACTTCCATAAAAATTCAGCACTGCCAAAAATTCGTTGCTGTAAAATATATTTTATTATGAGTATTACAATATTGTAAAATAATCATTAATTTAATTCAATAGAAATAAAATGTCTTTTTTGTATATTTACTAAATTTTTCACAAGACCTTACAGCTTCTGCCTGTGAATCTTTATATTGTTTAATAAAATTTTGGAGATAGGCCATGAAAATGTAGTGAAGCAAGTGAGCTCAGGTCGTTGAGCCGTCACAAATAAACATCATGTTTTATTACGCATTTGGCTAGGTATGATGGGCTTTATCGTATTTTTATTTCGAGAATGATATTTATGAAGTGGCGTGACATATTAAAGATAGAAGTCGCCGCACGGTGCATTAAGGGTCGATAAAACGGACTTTAGTGTTAATATAGTTGTTTATGCCGCTTCGCTCTGCCTTATGAAGCGAAACTCTATTTAATTTAAAAAGAATTAAAGTCGGATGTTATGGGCTTCTTTTATGAGCTTATTACGAAGGGTCATCTTTTTGCTGGCTCATGTCGTAAATAAAAGTTGCTTTTTTGATAGGTGAGAAAAATTCTGTACGTGAGGTATAACAATTATGAAATTATATTGAATCATAAACAAAGAAAATCAAATAAAGATACTTTAATTATTTTTACAAAACAAACAACCATTTTGTTTCTTCACGATTATTTTTGATAATTATTAATTTCAATGTTAATTTACACAAATAAACAAAATTTAAGATTATTTAAGATGTTTGTGTTTTGTAAAATTATTAACGCGAGTTTCAATAAACAATGAAAATGTCGTACATCTATTAAGTAACAGAAGAATATTTTATCAAAAATATTGTTTTGATGACTATTTAAACTATTTTTAAAAGACACGTTTCTTTTAGGTTTCACTGGCTATAGCTTTAGTCTGGCCCTAAAATTTTACTTCTGTAGCTTAGTGTATTCTAAATAAAAATATTTTTTTATTACAAGGCATACCCGCCCCATTTCTACAAGTCATACTCCTCGCTCCTGCGTCATCCACCTCTTATCCAACCCCAACCCCTATACTCTGAGTAATTCTTGTTTGTAAAAAATCCCCCCGACTCGATGGCTCCCTATGAGGGCGTTATTAAATTTTCCGATCTTACAGAAATAACCATATTTATCATTTACTCAAAAATATAATTTATGTATGCATATATATATATTTATATATCGATAGGTCAACTTTGGCATTTAAACTGGTAACTTTAAATTGAATTTCTACTAACGACATAATCATCCGCGCGAATAAACACTCAATTCTTTTACACGTTACAATTGGAACTCCGGTTCACTAATTTATTGTAATCAAAAAAATCCACATTGAAAAAATCACAGCCTGAAGAGAAACCTTCTATTTATACTGAATAATTTTCTAAATATATATTTATAGCAGCTATCTCCAAAGGTTGTGTAAAAGTATTCTAACAGTTGGACTTAAATTCTACTTTTGAGCTTCAGTAACTTTAGTTTACATTTACGGTTGATTATTTATAAAAAAAAAACTCAACCCTCTAAAATATAGCGAGCAAGTATTTTTACTATAATCAACTTGTGTTTGTTATTTTACACAGGTGTGAAAATTATTTCAAATAACTTATCTGAAATCTGACTTTGCGGTCTATAAAAACCTGTTGTTATGTTTGATGTATTTTGATGTCTTGCTCCGATCAAAAAAATTATATTTACTATGTCATTACTATTCTGTATAAGACATACATTTTCTTTAATATATACTTAAGACGTTCTCACGTTTTGATGTTTTTTGACTAGATCGAGTAAACAATTTCTAATCCAATATTCCATTTTCATCTTAGAACTTTTATATATTAAAAAATCAATATTGTCTAGACTAAAAATATTTTTCTCCGAGTTCAATAAACCGACTCGGCGATTTTGAAAGCTGAATACAAACTTCATCCATTATTTGATCAAAACTTAAGCAAATTTGCAATTTGGTATTCATTAAATTTTTAATATAACCATTCTTGTTTGTGAAGCTCGTGGAATTAATAATTTAAATAAATTACAACTTAAGGTCTACAATTTTTATTTTTATAGTATAGAGTATATATTTTATAGTTTTCTTATGCGAAGTTAGCCTCTGAGCAACTTCGTCTTTTGAGTTATGTGTTTAGAGTTTTTTTTTTTTTCAGTTTCTTTGTGAAGAGAATGTCTTTTATTCACACTTGTAATAAAATAATGTTGAATGTTTTGATACTGCCATATTTTTGTTTCCAATTGAAGGTGCAGGTATACAGATGACCTCATTACGTTAAGCGGGAGTGAGTTCATTCATTAGTTGACAATTCCATTTCGTGTTTGCGGCTAGAACAGCAAACTGTTGCTCTGAGTGCTCTACACTGAAAGCCGCCATGACAGATGCACCTGAAGTGAAACATCACAACACTTCCACTAGGTATTTAATAACTCGGTTAAGTTTTAACCGGAAGCCCGACGCACTGCTCAGAGCTTCTCTATTGTTCAGGAACTTTCGAGCGCTGCGGCTTCAGAAGCAGGCGACTGCCAGGCGGGTGGGGCTGTTTATTCAACAGTTAGATATTAATAAAGCTCCCCGTGCTCGTGATATTAATTTGACATTACTATTATATATGGCTTTATTGTTTTGTAATTAAATAATTGTAATTTAGCACTGTGTTAACTTTGGATCCATCTACGTTTACATAGAACCCTACAGGAAGGTACAAATGGCCAAATATTCAAAGATATTACATTTGAATGTGTTTGCAGGTTTTGGCGGCCCATTGTTAATTCAATATTAGGGTCTTGGTGTTATGTCGCGTTTCTTACTTTTTGGTTTTGTGATGCTCCCCAAACACACAAATATCTTTAAATAATAAACGTAGCATGTTACCCATTGACGTAATGTTATATATATCAAATTTGTGATAGTATAAGATCATATCTTTCATCAAAAAAATAAGGAAAAATTATTTAAACATAGCCATCTATTTTTATTTAGTCTATTAATATATCTATTATTGATTTTTGTGAAGACCGTCTCACGGAAGTACGATTTCGCCTATACAGGTTTGATTGATTGATAATGATTAAGTACATTTTTCAAATATTGAAAAATGATTAAAGAAACTCTTAGAAAAATATCATCGTGATTTGTGTGGGATTTGAACCCACATCCCCAAGCTTACATGGCCGGTGCATTACATAAGCTTGTAAGATGTTACCCATGTAAGTTTGGGGAGTTTCTATAATCAATTTTCAATATTTGAAAAAATGTACTTAATCATTGTCTAATAATATATCGATTGGTTCAAAAAGTAATTTTTTTTTCGGACATGTACAATTAGCAACATTTTAAAATAAATCATTCTGGTGGTATTTAGTCCGTGTAGTATTTCCTAAAATTGTCGGTTAAATAAAATGCATTTCATTCGTTCCGTTCGACTCTCATATAACGAACTCATGTGAAGGTTATTTGTAAATATAACGGTATTTAGTGAATGGAATTAAATTCGCGGCATTCAATCGAATCGCACTAGTCACGCACCGGAACTTCCGGGCGGACGCAGCGGACTAGCACCTGAAGCGATTAAGTCACCAAATACTCCCCCGCGAGTGAACCACCCTGGCTGCACTGAAAATCAAATACATGGCATGCCTGCACCACAAAATAAAACATTCTATTTTAATTCACGACATCTCTTGATTTTTATACAGTGTGTCCAAAGAGAGTATCGGGTATTTGTTAGTTCAGTAAAACAAAAACTACTTGTGATCAAGTATTATTTTTTTATTGTTGATTATAAGAATACAAAATGGAAAATTATTTCGAAAAGATGATGTTATCTAAATGGTGACCGTTACGCTGCTGGCACTCTTCTAATCTGGAACGAAGATTGCTGATAATACGCTGATACATAGCTCTCGATATTGCTGCCATTTCTGACCTGATGTTTTGTTTCAATTCCGTTGGGTTCATCGGATTATTCTCATAAACCCTACTTTTAAGGTATTCCCATACAAAATAGTCAATATGCCTAAGGTCGGGGCTTCTGGGAGGCCAGTTGATGTTACCTCTACGTGAAATGATCTTATTAGGGAATAATTCATTAACAGCTTAAATTGATTGATTGGATGTATGGCAAGTGGCCCACGCTTGTTGGAACCACGTTCTTGAGTCAAAAACCTTGAAACTCCTGTAACTCTAGGCCCAAAAATTTTCGTAGTATATCGCAATAACGATCACTATTCACATTCACCCGATACTTATATTATACGTGTTTTCAGGTTTTAACGTGCGTTTTCTAATATGCCTTGTTTTGTTAAGTGTCGGTCTTAGCACTAAGGCTTTTTCCAAGAAATTAAAAAAAAAATCTTTGGAGTACATATTAGGCATTTCTCTTGATGACGCATAATCAATTTAGGTTTATTTGACATATCGAAATGCGAATCATCAATTACCGGCGTTGAATATTTCCGCATTTGTAAGTCTAAAGCTATACAAGTAGATTAATTTAATGTCACTGTATTATTTATTACATTTCATATGGGTTCAATGAGGCTTGCTTTAATTTTTATTAAAATTTTACTTATGTTATTCAACATTTTATCCAGAATTTGCTGTATCCAACATCTCCGTGTTTTTTATTTTAATTGTAGCGTACGCTTTCTCATAGCAACATCGCCTTGTTTTCCCATTTTATTTCAACATTTGTATATTGCTCCCCAGAGTGCAATCCTCTCTTACAGCTATAAATCAGTGTGGAGCACATTGCTAAGAACAACGGACGAACTGAAGTTATCTTTGTCATTTTCTTTTCTGTATCTAAACCTTTCATTTTTATTATAAATACTATGCGTCTTTTTGCCCCATTATATTTATGATTTATTATAATTAAAATAGTACAATTATTACTATGATATTCGTCATACTTTTGTGTTATCAAATATGTATATAGCAAGTAGATTTATTAATGACATACTTTCTTAAATATATTTAAAAAAGCTCTGGAAGTGTGAGTGTTTTATATCAAAAAATTGAGTAATTTTCTCATCGTTTCGTGATTTTATTGCATACAACAAGTATCTTGCTGCGTGTTGGTAGCACAGATTGAAACGTTCATGTCAGTAGTTCCAGCAGCATCTTTCCATCGCCATAGCATATTAAAGGTTTCCTTCTCAAATTCACACTGTTACTTATCACTTACCAGGGGCGGCTCGTCCGGCTAAGCGAATATATCAATAAGGTCACGACCGGGCAATTTATCAGAGCCACTCCGAGGCGGCCCTGTCACGTCATTTGTTCCCCGTTCCAGCCCTGGGGGCCCAATAAAAGAACCATTTCAGGAAGTGAATAATGATACTTTTAGCCCCCTCCCCTTCTTCCGCACATGAAATCTGTGCCCCCTTCCTCACCCCCGTGCCCCGTCGAAAATGTTTTTTGATGCATTGTTTCAGCCCGGAGCCGTGAATGTTTTCCTCGTACTTTACAGAAGATGGGGGGGAGGGGTATTCGCGATCGCGTTATCCCCGATATCTTCTACTGAAGCAAATGCTTCCACGTGATTGTAGAGTATAATGAGAAGAAATATAATATGTGATTATTACAGAAACACTGGTTTTACTTCGCCAGTTTTCAAACTTTCCATTTAATATTTACTAAAAAAATAATTTAGGGGTCACTAATTTGAACTTTGTTCTGGCTTATCCGAAACTAATAATTTGTTGGATGAAGATTTATAATGATACCACATATATATTGTTTAAAAACGTGAACCATATATAATATATTCTTTTCATATTTGATTTGATTTTGCTGCTAACATTAACTATAAAAACGTTGTTTGGGGTTACGTTTTTTTTTTAAACCACGAATGCCATTGTTCTATATAACTGCATTCATTGCAATTTTTGCATTAAATATGTGTGAAAAAATACCACCCACTGAAAAATTATACTACTGGGTATTTCAAAGTTACATAAAGACTCTCTAAGAGCTTATTAACATCAAATGTGTATCTACATATAAAGTCAAAATTTTTAAATTTAATAAAAAAAACTATTAACTTTCTACGTTGATATTATTTCTAGTAGTAATATTTTGCCTTTGGTGTAAAAGCCCAAACCAAGTTTCTACCAGATAATAAAACCCGTAGGAAAATAATTTTCAAGGTGCTTTTAAATCGAACCGAACTTCTATGCTACATCCATGTCTCCTTAAGGATCTTTGGTTAGTTTTAATGGGAATTCAGTACCCTTCTGTAATTATTTAATGAAATCAGATTTCGTTAAGTGACGTCCTTTGTCGCTTCTCGTCGCGAATCTATCTACGCGTTTCAAAGTTAAATTAGACAGAATATATATGTTTTCCGTTTGAGCCCCCCTATACGCCTAGATTTATGTTTGACGTTATTGAAACTCAATAGCTTGGAAAACTGAACGTATTCATTGTACACTTGTCCTTAATTAAATGGCGTACGTAATAAATAATTTGGCATCAAAGGATAACTGCGAATCAATAATTCGAGATATACTGAAGACGTACAAAGCTGGTGAATAGCAAAACACGTTGTATATCGTATTTCGACGTTGTTTCGTCATAACAATGCTATGAATATCGGCAACTATTCTCCCTCGTCAGTTTTAAATTTCGTTGATTATAATATACTCAAAATACTCAAATGAAAGGCAACTTATATCTGAACAACAAATAAAAATAACAAATACCTGGTATATTACGATGATTTGTATTTGTGAGCCATTCAAAGGTGAAATGATTAAAGGTGAATTATAATATGAAACATGGAGTTAACTAAAACATACTGACGTTGAAGAGATCTGACTTTGCAGACAAATTAAAAAGTCCAGTGGTACATACAGATTTTTTCCGACCAAGGGATCTTGAGTTCAAACTCTGAAGAAGCAATAATCTCTATTTATTTATATAAAAGTTATTTCTATCATATAAAAAATATAAAGATAGAAATTTTTAGTTTCACAGTTTTGGTTTCACTTGTTCGAAGAATGAATACAAATAAAATTCCTCGAGAAAAATAATTTTTTGCTTTTCTCTCAGATTTATTGATACATCTAAGATTCTGGTAATCGGTAATGTGTAATATTAGAAGTGGATATCAAATCTACCGATGTACATTATATTACGTGTAATATTAAACTTAAACTTTTTCTGGTCTTGAGAAAAATAAGGTTTAAAAGAAATGTATTTTTCATAAACGAAAAATTTACAAGAAATCTTTATAGTCTTGATCGCATTTATTTTGAAAATATGTAACTGAAATATTTAATATACATTCAAAGCAGTTAATTATTCTTTTATTAAATTTTTTCCCAAATGTTAAATCATTTTTCAGTTATTTGAATCGCATAAAAATATTTTGTATAAAAAGTTCACTTCACCGCCAAAACAATGCCGGATTGGAATAAGCGACCAAAAATATGCAGCAAAAATACGTGGCGAGGCTCTCTCTGTTTTAAATTATCACATTTCGTAACAAAAATATTCAATCCGGAGTCCACTTGAAATGCGCGAACTGTCGGGCCGGCCCTGTACTCTGCGAAAAAATTCTGAATATCTAAATGAATATATTTTTCCCAGAAAAAACCTGTCTTTGCACGGCACACGCCACCACTGAAAAACAACGAATAGAAAAAAAATGCCTTCTTTCTTGGAACTGGCCGATTTCGAAATGAGATAGAATATATAAGAACGGTAACAGGTGTAAAAAGGATGGAAATAATGTCTGAATATCGACTCGCGACGTGACTCGACTGCCTGCGACTGTGTACTGGCAAGGCAAAAATAATGATGGAGTTTTAATGCAGAGTATAAAGAACAGGAATCCTTAGGGGTGTCTAAAAATAATGACACTGCGTGTTTGTTCAAATCATTTTGTATGTTTCGCTTTTAAGTAAATACACGTATGTGACTCCCAGCAACACAATCAGATACGTCCTTTGTTCGGAGATGAATGCGGACAAATACGCATTCATCCATTGTATTTCATTTGTGTAACATACTAAAATAAATACACGTACGCCTTCGCATATTCGTGTAATATCAGTTGTACCAAAACCAGTACATTCACACTTTACAGTTAGAGATAGATTAGAATAAATGCAATAAACATATTTTAATGTGAAATCGAAAAAAAGCAAATGCTCTGTGATTCATTTCCCAAAAAAATCCCAAACACGGCTATTTTATATATATACTCGTTTTCAAAATAGATTATCAAATAGAAGTAAATTGTAATATTCAGTATTGATTTTTATTGCAGACTTAAGAGAAACTCTAATGACGTTTCGTAAGCAACCATAATACAAAATAAAGCCTGACAATTTACTCGCAATTAAAAAGGCGCTTACACATCCAACTCAAAAGGAGAGCTCATTAACCGCCCCCGACCACCCCCGGTCCATCCCCATGGTGGCTGCGGGGCATTCATTCTTTAGCTGATTAATAATCCCACTAACTTACCTGTAAGGTATCCCGATGGAGCCCAGATTCTTGGCTCATAATTTCTACTCTAAAACGTTAATGCGAAGGGAATTACTTTCGAAAACTGGCATATCAAATATGATAAATTCGGGAGATAAATCATTTTGACTATCTACGACGTTTTAAATTTGACTTATCTGCGTTTATAAAAGTTTCGACTCAATTTAGCTAAGTTTTTTTTTTTAAATATAGATTTAATTCAAGTCCGGGTGATTTATGAATAAAGTTAACGAGTTTAAACCTACCTAACGTCTTGAAAGTGGCTGCTTTGTTCTGGGTAATTATTTCGCTAATTGTTGATCAGTTTGATTTGTGATTTGCCCAGATCACAAATGAAATGCCAAGGATTTTGGGGAGCCTCGTGATCTGTGACTCTTGCTTGCCCACCATGGATTCCAAGGGGTTTAAACCAACTTTCAAAAGTATTTTTTTAATTTGATGAAATTTGAAATAACATCCTGGCTCAAAAAATTGTATATCTGCCGAATCTTTGTAATAAAGTGCGTTTAATAGGCTCTTCGTTCTCAAATTTTCTAAGCATGAATGTCACCCGCTCGTGAATTTAGATACAAGATCTATTCAAAAAGAATATAAGTTCTAGCACTTCTACTTCTTGGATCAAGATGCTTCGAATTTTTTTGAGCTTCTTCAAACTGAAGAAGGCTTTGAAGGGCAAAAGCGTATTCAGGTGAAAAAAGAGAGTCTCCTAGCCAATTGGCAATTTATATATTTTTTGAATTATTTGTAATTGCTCGTAATGTGATATATTTTTTAGTGTTTTATTATACAGCCAATAATACATATAATGCTCAGTGGTGTGAGCTCCAGTAACGACATTTTTATTCGGCGTCTGCCATTTAATGCGAAATTCGGAACCGAGTCCGGCGGCCGAATTCCCAGAGGTTAACCGTCGCAGACAGCGCTGCTCGCTATTGACAAAATCTACATTATTTATTAGCACATTCACATCGCCCGATACAAAGCCGTTATCCGCTATCTTTCGATCTGAATGGGTCGTTAGCGTCGCTGCGGACAATGTTTTGCACAAGCTCGCCGCCGTACGCCGAAAGTTCACCCGCAGCCTGACAACAATATGACTCCGGCGATAATCATACCCCGTAGATTTACACCCTCCTGATACTTACGTTTGCCCCAAACTAATTTGAGTAAATATAAATAGATTTTTATATCTTGAAATCTCGTAATAAGTGATGTTTTATAGGTTTGGTACCTTGCTTGTTATGTACGAGGTTTGTCATCACAACTTGGGGAAACTTTCCAAACTAGTCAATCGAAATTGTGCTATATATGGGAGTGACTGAAGCTACACCCCCTGGTTTATCTTTTTTATGATTCCGATGACACGCTTCAAGAAGCCATCCAGTGACTTCATCAACTGTGGGTGTCTCGCCACTGACTTCAGGTCATCCAGGCACAGGCCTTCCTGTCGGCATTGGCTCTCCAGTTGGTGTCTCTGAAGACCAAAGATGGGGCATGAACCCACAAGGTGGATCACTGTTTGTGGAGTAATATCATCACAAGGGCATGTGTCGTCGCTCGTCAAGTGGAATCTGCGGAGATAACTTCTCTTCGCTTCATGACCCGTTAGGAGCTGGGTTGATTCAAACCTAATCCAGCAGGTATTCCTGTGTACAGCGGCATCCGTAATAGAAGCAAAGAACATCTTTGTTACGTTCCCTTGCGGAGAGCTTGTGTACCTTTCGTTCCATGTGTCCATTATAATTTTCCGCTGGAGATTTTTTGCGAAACTCTGAGGAAAGTTGTAAAATACATAATTCATTTTCTTTTTGGTGGCTGCTTTAGCCATTTCGTCAGCTTTCTCATTGCCAACAAGACCAACGTGAGCTCACACCCAGCCTATCTCGATGTTAACATCACTTGCTTGAATTTCTTTAAGCTTTTTCTGGATATCAACTATTAGAGGGTTGGTTGATTGTTTGGATATACTGTCTACTAATAAGTGATGTTACATTCAGAGTCACAGTGTATTCTTGCTACAGGATAACTTCAGCAATATGCCCTCCTGAAAAATAAATTTACTTGCTCTTCATCAATTGCTCTCTTATCAGAAGAGGTTGGCAACCATTTCACTGACCATATACTCATACTAAGCCAGTGTCCAAGGTTTTCTAAGGGAAACATGTGTAGTAAGTCCCCGAGTCCTTCTACACCGCAGTTTTATATTGAAAGGAAAAGTCTGCGCATTACTGCTGCCCAATAGCATTATTATATATCCATTACTCCATTACCGATTTTTAACACACCCTCAATGGCTTAAATTGAAATAAATTTACTATACTGCAATAATTTTTGCCATAAGATATAAATGCACAATTTTTGTCTTTGTTGAGATATTAGAGCTGATGGCAATATCGTTAATTTTATAAAAACGTATGTGCCGAAGGTACTGTACTTGTACTTTTAATAATGTCTTAAAATTTTTATCTCTACTGCCGCCGAATATTCTAGACGCCCTTTCAGCATCTTCATACATAAAACAAAATCTCAAGAAAAATCCTGTCACACGGCTAACCCGGTCGACATTTCGCCGCCCCGCGTCTGCTGAGAGTGGAGATTTCATATCACATCCCCATAACCAAAGTGTCAATTTCTAACCCTTATCAAAAAATACTACCGCCGAATTTCCATACGTCCTGATTCGCACAACTCTCGCGTTTTCTGTGAGTTCGCAAATAATTGAAGTCTCTCTATCGACGATGGTATATACTCTGATCTTTTGGAAGATGTCTTGATATCAGAATCGCTTTTATAAGCTTCTAGGTTTGTTTCTGCCGTAGGCTGTCCTCGATTTAATATTCACTGCTGTAGTTGAAACTCAAGCTGCTATTATTGAGTTTGATCGAAGACGGTTTGTTTTCCCATTATTTTACTGAATGTATTTATTGTCTTATTTGCGAATTGGAGACAAACGTTAAGGCAGTTGCTCCCAGCCTTTTAATTGCCTCTGGTGTCCAACCGGACACCAGAGGCAGTCCATTGTCTGGCGAAATCGCGTCATTTAATTAATTTAATTGTCATTTTATTTTTCTATATTACAGAGTATTGAAAAAACTAAAAATTATATTTATCTATTTTTTATTATTTAATTAACGTTCATTTTCAGGGTAAAATAAAATCTTGATGATGTTGAAAAATTGGATAAAATGACGACTTTTCAAAACAAAGTTTGTTAAAGATTTTTTTATTTAATTTTGAAATTAATAATACGCACATGGTTTATGTTTAATCTTTTAATTCCAATTGAAAAAAAGACTTTTAAATGTTCTTTAAAGGATTCTTGGAAAATGTACCGGACGAATCTCCAAATTCCTACACTTTAATCGTAAAAACACACATTTATCATATTAATAGTAAATTTATAAGAAATATAAATATATTGTGTTCGGAAGAAGGGATGTATCAAACTTTTTGCATTTAAATTTTTATGATTGGTGCAGTCGATTTTTCTCAAAATGGACTAGAAAATGATCAAAAAAACTCGATTATGGGACCTAGACCCTTAAACAATGTAATCAATTTTTTTTAATTTCATATGCAATTTTTTTTTGTATCTAAGTTGATTATTACAGTGATTAATTAATTACATGTTGTAAAAAAAACTTATTCTTGGAATAAGTTTTTTTTTTATATGTGAATAAAAATTTGTAATAACGGTTATAAATAGATTTGAAAATATATTATAATGATACAATTCTGGGTTTTTCATGTTATTTTCGCGATGACGTAAGTTGAATTCTAGTCTTCTGAGGCTAAAAATATTCCACACAGTTAGGGAGTCCTGAAACGGGAAGCATGCAGGCTGTATATAATGTTCGTTCATTCTTCACGGCACAAAGGCCGCCAGAACATCTCGGCCCTGGCTAAAGTGCTCTATCGATGGGATATGTACAGGTTTTATCGAAGTTTTGCGCAAACATTTGAGTTCACGACTGTGATTACGTCAGAGCGAACTGCCTATTTTTGGAATATATTTTGGATCGTGAATAAATACATGTTTATACGTGTTTTGCAGCGTAACAATGATAATTTTGATAGACCGCACTAATACATGAATTGATATGGATTCTTGGGTGTTGGGGTATTTAAAATTTTTGGTACCATCTTCAGAGATTTTGAATTTTAAATCCCTAGAGATGGTCCCAATACTGGGATTGAAACGGAAAACTTGAAGAAGCTCAACACCCAAGACTTCGAATAAACTCATACCATACAATATGGTTTTGATCTAAGAAATTTCTTAAGTCGGTAATTGCATTTAATATTGTAGTCTATTTACCAAAGATATGCTTATAAATATATACATAATAATTTTTAAAGTTTTCAAATCCGGAGAAATATCATTTACATATACTTTGAAATATTGGTATATTTATTTTAAAATGAAAAAACAATGAAAATCACATGCTTATTTATTTTAAGTATAAGTTTAATTGTACTTTTATATTTATTAAAAATAGTTTTCTTGATGTGCATCATATTTTCATCAGAAAACGTGTTATGTTTCTCAGAAATAACAATTGTTTCTTAATAAATATAAAATCAACAGTATTTTATGCATCATAATAATAAGTTTGATAGTTTTTATGTTGAGTCGCATAAAATGTAATTTGAAAAAAAACATATTGATTTTCTTTTATTACGTATGTCTATTTTTTGGATTGGACGTCAATCAGATGCGTATTTATTACCCATTACGGGTTTTATTATATTATTACTAATATGATTAGGCACATTAGTTCACACATAGAAGATGATTAAAGAAACTCTCAGAAAAATACTATCGTGATTTGTGTGGGATTTGAACCCACATCCCCTGGCTTACATGGCCGGTGTACTAACCCTTGTACTAACGAATCACTTCCGTTTATCGATAATTTTGCACAATCATACTCTACATATGAACCAATGTGTCCAGGCCAAACAATATTTAGTGATTTGTGATTTCTTTTATTAGTTTCAGTACCATCTCATTTCAGTTTTCAGATGATAATCTATTTCTATTTAGTCACTACATTTAAATATGAATTTCAATATACTTGATCGAATATATATTTAAATTTTCCTATAATAGATATTCACATAATTGAAAATTATACCACACTCCGCGAGATAAACGCGTCTCAGCTTAGTGTCTTTTCCGGGATCAAAGAAATTTAAAGTTGGGCCCTGAACGCTTTGCCAAAAGGCTTCACGGCCTCATAATGGGCTTGGGGTTCCCCAGTATCGAGCCTTACCGCACATTCAGAACGGCCCATTCTACACTTTGACAAAAAGGGTCATTCACGAACCCTACCTTTATTCCCCTGAAACATTGTTCGATTATTCAAATAAAGAATTGATTAAAATATTTGATCCTCCCTGAAATTTAGGGACGCCCTTGTGCAGGATAGAACCTCCGATAAATACGATGGACATTATGGCTTAATAGGGTATTTAAAAATTATACGTGCCATTTATTTGCGGATTAGGGGTTTTAAAACGCTCGAAAAAACTTATTAAAAAAATAAGCCCACAAATATTTGCGCAAATAAATTTTATTCTGGCCTAATTTGAATTTATGTTTATCTTTTTTACTGTTTTGCTTAAATCCCAGTACTGTCCTAATTTATTTAATGTATGCTGGCTAACTACGAAAAACAGCAAAATTGTATCGAATTTAAGGTATTTAAGAATGCAATTTCATTTGGCACAATTTACTATACAATATCTAGTAATCGATAAAAGTTTGGAAATATAATTGTTATCTTTGTTAAAGCTTAATTTGGAATATACTTTTCTTTAATTCTAGACTTCAAAACAGAGAAAACTTAGTCTAAAGAGAAGTCATTGTATATCTAGGTGAACGTTTTGGTTTTATATAAGAGCCTCCTTAATAATATTGTGTAAGTAAGTAAAAAAATTTAAATGGTTTTATAACACGAATAAAAAAGATACGCTGATTTTCTTTACTGCTAATGTTGCATATTTAAGTGCAACGAAAAGGGTGTAAAGTCAACTAAATCAAGCTGAAAACATGAAAGTTGCAGACTTTTCAGGACGCAGTCTGAAGTAATTAATTTAGTGCACAGAGAAGAGCGGCGAGGCTGCCAGCAAGCACGGCTTCTCGAGCCAAATTGGGAACCATTACCGAGCTTTTGTCCGGAGCTTTTTTCTGTTATCTTGATATCCAAATCTTAACTTTATAAAATAGCTCTATTTTCTATGTGATAGTTTTTTTTTTATTTTTTTATTCGAGTTCTATAAATTCTGTGTTATTTTCGGACACTTGAAAAACGTCTAACGAGATGTTAATATTAAATAAATTATTAGCGAACTTGAAATGTCTTTTCATTGCTACATTTTAAGTTGCTTGTTGTTTCCATTTGGAGACATAAACATATTATTGTAAGTTTAGTTTTTATATCTACAATGATTATCGTATTCAGAAGAGCAATCATTTCAAATCTGTTAATGTTTGTTTTATTTCTCAACATAAACAAGGTTCAATACAAATAATAATAAAACAATTTTTATTTGCACTGTACGTTATTTATAATTACACCATGTTGTGATAAACTTTGAAATATATATTTTTAAATGATTCAATTAAAAATAGTTATTAGATAAACACTAGCAACAAATGCACATAAATTCGTCAATTCAAAACCCTATATTTTATTGCACATCATTCCAAGCGGCACTTTAATTTAAATAACCGACCACTTTTAATTAACGGTCAGAAACTCAATATATTTACATGCAAATGAAATTAACCTTTTAAATAAGCCTTTGATCAAACTGTACAGTTAAAAAATATAGAACATCGACCGAGCTATAATTACATTAACAATTCAAAGCCTGGAGCATTTTAAAAGGGTTGAAATTTAAACACTTTCAGCCCGAACAAGGCTGCGTCTGTTTTTCCGCCCTCTCGAGTATTCAACATAATTTTTAGTTTATGAATTTCCCGACCAGAGCGGCAACACCGCAAAACTTACAAACACAATAGTTCAAAATGAATACAATGTTTGCAGAGAGAACTTCGGCGCCAGACGAGTTGGTTTTGCCGGCCGCGGGGGGTTAAGGGGTTACTGAGAAGCCGAGGATTCTGAAAGGGTGATGACTGTGCCTTTGGCCGAGTAAGAAAAATTCTCTCAATTTGCAACTAAGACTTTTGCAACCGAGGCGGGGAGCTTCTGCTGATAGCATTATTCCTGAAAACTATTTTATACTTTTGAAGAAATATGAAAGTTTGCGCGAGTTCAAAGATACAAACACAGCTGAAAGTTCAAAATTATACTCTTAACTAATAAATGATTACGTTGTGAATTTTATTGCTTTTTTATTTATTTAAAGACGAGTCGTCTTATTACAAAACATTCTTTAAATACATTTTTTAAATTAAATCGAAAAAAACTGGTTAAAGATTATTTTTAACTAATTAATATTAATACACCACAATATAAAAAAACACATATTTTTTTTACTAAATCAACAGCATACAAAAATAGCTTAAATTTACATTGTAAGAAAATAAATAACGAATGCCAAAAAACTGGTGAAATAATGAAAAATGAGTAATATTTTTGAATATCAAATAATTTATCAAACAGAGTTGTCTGTTTGATAATGCCAACGTGAAAAATTGGCGAAACCGGTCACTAATAAAAACAAAAAATGTGGAAAATCACTCAAGTATTTTATTCAAAAATATGAAAATGGAATTCCACCAAGTACTCTCTGTCAAAAATATTAAATTTCTGAATAATGAGTATTTAAAAAAAATATTAAAAATTAAACAAGTATTTGACAGGTGGGAAAAATTGTTACATTTAATTTCTTTGAATGGTTTCTGTACATATTGAACAGATTTCTAATGTCACATTTTTTTTGTTTCAGAATTTGAAAAATCAGATCATGACAACGAACGTGTGGGTAGAGCAGGTAAGCCAAGCATTTACTTCCATAATATTATTTTTTTAAATTTGTTACTGCACAAAGATTAAACAGCGACCGAAAACTACCCCAACCCGAGCAATCCCCACCCCAATTACTGTAAAAGTTCCGCCGAGCACACTACAGCGCAATTTATTCCTTGGGCAACTGTCTAGCCCCGGTCCGACCGCCATGGATCCGCCAAACTCCGGCACAATGATATAAAACGCCGGCTGATTAATAAATTTAATGAATTTCGTAAACTTTGCGAACTGCAGCGAAAGCCCGGAATGCAATCTGCTTAATTTGCAATCGCACTGTGCGGGGAAGTCTGCTCTCTAGGCGAGTCTGCCTGCCAGACTGCCTTCTGGTGCAATGCAACAGGGCAAAATTATTGCAACTTTGAAACAACTGTATCTTCACATGTTCGTAAAGTTTGCGACATTTTGTCGCTTTTTTCTTGTATCGTTGTTGGTGAATCTTCTCTTGTATGGGAAGATCAAAATCTGCATTTGAAACAGCGACTATAATACATATTACATGAGCACTAAGCAAAGCATATTAGTAGCAGATATTGTTACTAGAATTCCAGATATTAACTGATAAGTTTAAACATTATGATAAAGTTGATTCTACGTTATCTATTTTCGTTTCCTATTAAAGCGACTGATTTTGATAGAGTCATAAAATACATACAACAATAAAAATAAAGCAATACAAAATATTTTTTATTAAGAAGTTTTTTTTTACTTATACTTTATTTTTACTTTATGTAATTGATAAAAAGGCTTTCATATAAATTACAGTATATTTTACTGGCTTTTTGCCAAAAAAAATCTACAACAACAAAAAAACACATTGGTTTCTCGCTTCATAGAGCGTGCTCGCAACTGGGAGGTTTTTTTTACGCAGATGATAGTACGCGTAAAAATTTACTTCGTAGTAAGAAATTTCTCCAGTAGTCACAGAACCCCTTGCAAATCCTATCTTAAAACTAAACATTATAGAGCCATGTAAGCCAGGGGATGTGGGTTCAAATCCCACACAAATCACGATGATATTTTTCTGAGAGTTTCTTTAAATCATCTTCTATATATGAACTAATGTGCCTAATCATAATAGTAAATATAATAACCCTGTAATGGGTAATAAATACGCATCTTGATTGACTAATCCATACATAGATATAAATTATAGAGCTTCTATATATTCTTATGGTAAGTTAAATTTTAACAGCAATACGAATAAGTAAATAATTTAAAAAAATACAATTATTTGAGTTCTTTTTTTGTTTGAAATAATCAATTTTTTTATTACATTCATTAGGTTTATCAATAAAATGAAGTGCAGGATTTGTTTTATACCCAAAATATTTATTACTTATATGAAAGGTGCGTTTCGTCTTTAAAGCATTTTTTGTATATTATACGTTATGAATTCAGCTTGAATACAATAACAGTGATTTCATTATGAGTGTTATGATTTATTTTTAAAATATTTATTGCCGAAAACTTTTCCATTAAGAAATATGTCCGCCAGTGGCACCCACACGAGGGAGGTCGGAGCAGTCTGCCACATACATTTTTAACTTCCTCCCGAAGCCATCTCCGTGCCGCGAAGTTTAATGGCACGCAAGAAAGACTTTCCTTTTTTTTGACAAGTTACATTGTTAAAACTCACTTCGACCTTCAGCACTGTAATTCAAATCGAGACGCTGGGATCGCGGCCCTCTCTAATTGCCGGATTATGTGAAATTTTATTTTTTAACTTTTTTAAGAATCTGCATATTTTAACATAATGAAGCGAAAAGCTATTTCTGTTGTGCGAGCCGGAGATTTTTCCTAGTACGCCGTCGTAATTTTCCGACCGACGAAAGTATGTTTTCATCTTATTCTAAATTCGTTACAATATTCTCCTAACAAAGGAAGCAAAAATCTGAGACTTCAAAAGCATTGTCTCTTATTCTTTGTAATGTCTAAATAGGTTTCAAAAATATGCGTCTTATTTTTATTCTTTCATGAATAAACGATAATGATTTTCAAAATGTACGAGCGTAAATTTAATAAATTTGATTTTAAGTATTACTTACATAATGTTCTCTAAAAAAAAATGAGTAAGACACCCGAACCCTTAAAATATACATTACTAGAGGCTAGGAAACGGGAGCTGAAAATAAAACCGAACCCACAATAACCTATTTTTAACGTTAGTTCTAAATATATTTTTAGTTATAAAAGCGTTTTTTGTTCTTCAACAATAAATGGTGTATAATAAAAGATCCTTATGGCTTAATAAATAGATTATTTTTTAGTGTATTCAATACAAATATAGCAAAGAATATTTAATATGTTTTATTGAGTATTTATCTTAATAGTATGAGTGATCACACATTTAATAAATTAAAATAAGAATAAGAGCTTCTTTACTAATAAAATCTTCTTTCTTTCAAGAGAAAAAATTATCACCATAACTTATCTTAAACAAACAAAAATACTATATATAACGTAAAGTATATTTATGTTTTATTATATTATTTATAAAATAAAAATATTGTACAAATGAAAAAAAAATATTATAATGTTTTTCTGCTGAAATGTTTCTTTGTGTTTTAAACCAAAGACCTTTTAAAAAAACATAAATCCATAAAAAAACTAATCGATAATCTTAATCGAGACTATCTTTTTTTTGTACATTGCAAAAAATATCCAATTTTATATCAGAGGAATTCTATATTTTTTTTATCATATTGATATTTATTTTTTAAAAATCTCCCAACCAACAAACTCTCACGTGAATTTCTTTAATTCATAATGCTCGGTATTTATACTTTTAAATGAAGTTACGTACATTCAAAATAATTTAAAAGAACTTCATTATATAAATCTACTTCTCCCGAAGACATTTAAATCCCTCCATTAAGTTTACTTGTAAAATAGGATTCAAATCCAATGCTTAGACATTCAAATCCAATCATTAAACATTCATTCAATAATGCGTTTTGCTTTTGCCTCTGACTTCTTCTATTTGCATTTTTTTATTCAATATCATCTAAGCTCCAGCGCATGCTTAAACAACAAACATCTTATAAGCTATTATTCTTATTTATAACATTATATATTATTATATCCTAACAAATAGGTTTATATTTTAAGCATGAAATCATAATAATAATGTCTTCTAACGTAGTTGATTTACACGTGGAACAGTTAGAAAAATCCTTGGAAATTTCTTCCCACCTGTCTCGAAAAAAAAATTGTCGAGGATCGATTACCTAAAAACATATTGTATGTACAAAAACTAATAAAGGCGGATGTCTTACGCAAGTATTTATAATACTCTAAAATAGAAATACTCGAACATAAGGCTTCATATTTCAGTTCCAAGTTTATAAAGAATGTGGTTAAAGTTTTTTGAATATTAAACTTATACGAAAATAGAGTCAATAGTTATAATATGCAAGTAAAAGCACATATGCCTTATATTAGCATAAATTATACCATACCCTCACGATCACGTGTATACGTCTATAAGTTTATATGTAAATGGGTGCGAATCATTATTATTTTGATACGGATGCTGGCGAAGACAGCTGAAGTGGGTTAGAAGTGACAGTCATTATAATAAGGTGAAATGTCACGAAGAAGCGTAGTGTTTTTATTTCAAGGGCTGAAATATTCCTCCCTGTCTGAGAGATTAATGGTGAATCCCCTCACTGTCCTGAAAGATGAGTAAAAATGCCGCAAACTACATGTTCCGACACGTTTCAATCGCTTCATATTTTATCAGTCGGCGTTTGGAAAAGATGAGGATCCTTTATTGCAGTTATTTAATTTAAATTGTATATATATATTATACTAGATATGTTTAGTGTATATAAAATATATGGATTTTTAATAATTGCTTTGGGGTCAATTTTGCGGGATATGCCTGATAAAAAACCTAGTATTTAGATGTGTAAATAAATAACATATTAAATCTTTTAATAATATACAAGAGTGCTATATTATAAGTTCTTTTGTTTATTTATTATTTGATTTTTAAAATGATCGCACTTGTTACAGGAGTGGAATGACTACAAGCTGAAGTGGAACCCGGACGACTACGGTGGAGTGGACACGCTGCATGTGCCTTCTGAACACATTTGGCTACCCGATATCGTGCTTTATAACAAGTAAGTTCAACCCCCAAGTAAACACACAATATTATCTACGAGAGCCATTCATACTCAAATAGTCCAAATAAGCAGTACGCCTACCTCCCTAATCTGTAATAAATTGATAAAAACAACCAAAAAAATATTCGATTTATTTTTTATATAAACTTGAGTAAATATATATTATTAAATAAAAATAAAATGTTAGAATAATTGTTTGATTAATAATATGTTATTCGACACTGAAATTCTAACGTATCAGAAGTACGCTTGAATCTAGCAAATTTTTGAGACTGACATCCAAATATACTTAACAGTCGGTGGTTGATATTGAACTATTTTTTATTGTAATTCATACTTCACGAGAGAGAGAGACCTTATATTATCTAAATTTCAAATTCAATGTACACTATTTTGTAAGGAAATGAGACCCAGAAAGCAATAAGATATTCATAAATTGGCTTATATTCACAAGAAAACCACAAAAATATGCACGAAAGACGGATTTTTCTTAAAATGTTATATAAATTTGGGTGGGTTAAAATGACGGATTTATAAAATATTAACAAAAGTTTTCTGAAGAAATATTAATAGAAGATAACATTTTTATGGAATTCAAACATTATTATTTTTTTATATAAACTAGCAAAATTCCTTTGGACTCAAGCAAGTACGCTATCCACATAATATACCATGAGAAGGTTTAGCATTTTAATATTCTTAAATATAAAAAATCAGCAAAATTTGAATACCTTATTACAATTAAAGATATATGTAATACAAGGTATCATTCTCTCATTTTTTTTCTTATCGCCGATTGAAATATAACCTCACTTTATTACCACACGTTTACTCACTTACATTCGGTGCCAACTTTTTTGACGATGAAATATTCTTTACCGATATAAAAAGAGTGATTCATCATTCCAAGCGTCAACCATAAGGCCTACAGAACAGAAGCTGAAACATCTCTTTATATCCTGCTAACTTTTAAAATTATAACAAAGAATAGGATAACATTTCGCAGCGTAATGGCGTGATAAATCGATTTACAGTTTTTACATCTACGGACAGATTAACGACTTGTCGTGTCGTCGACACGGGGATTACACTTCAAAATGTTAAACAAAATATTATTTTTTAAATTCTGATATTTTTGTATTGAGCCAAGTAAGTTGAACGCTATGTGAACGTCTGGCTGACATTTTTGTATTGAATCTAGTAAGGTGAAAGCTACGTGAGTGTCTAACTGATATTTTTAAACTGAACTAAGTAAGGTGAAAGCTATGAGAAAATCTGGCCGATATTTTTGTATTGAATCGAGTAAGGTGAAAGCCATGTGAAAGTCTGGCTGATATTTTTGTATTGAATCTAGTGAGGTGAAAGCCATGTGAAAGTCTAGTTTATATTTTCATGCTAAATCAAGTGAAGTGAAAGCTATGAGAACGTCTGGCTTATATTATTGCGTTGAATAAAAATATATAAAACCTGTGTAAAAAGTCTGTCTGATACTATTGTTATTAAAAATGAAGTTCATATCTAAGCCCCAAATTGTATAATCAATTAAATCAAATAATTTATAACAAGGCTTTATTGAATATCCATATCAAAAAACACACCATAAATGTTATCGCCAGTACAAATCAAATATGTAAAATCAGTTTCACCCTTGTTTGTTTGAGAGCATTTATTTTCGAGAATTAAATATATATTGCATCGCAGCTAAATAATTACACTTTTCAATTAATTGTGCCAGAGTAATGCGATGGCTAATATGTCGGGAATTTATTACAACACGAAAACGCAAACAATAAATTTTATAAATCAATTACGAACATTCAGTAAGCCATTAATCAAGGCGTATGGGCAGATATTTCATTCGTCCGCCCAAGTCAACAATATCATTTCCGTGGAATGTTCCAAGCCTGTCTCTGCGAGAACAAACTAAATTAATTATTTAGATAGTTACTTACTAAAGTATGAGACTTCTGAGGGGGATCTGTTTTACAAGGAAAGCTATCTGGGATTCACGTTTCAAGTGTTTCAGATAATTTTAGTTTTAAAAAAATATGCAATATTCTCAATATATTGAGTTCAATTCACATACGATACAACAAAAAAATTATCTAAAAATACTTTTCGTCAATCAAGTGCGTTTTTATTGCCTTTACAGGCTTATATTATTTTTTCGGGTGATCGACAGAAGTGAATCGTTAGTACAAGGGTCAGTGCACTGGCCATGTAAGCTTGGAGATGTTGGTTCGAATCCTACACAAGTCACGATGATATCATTCTGAGAGTTTCTTTAAATCATTTTCAATATGTGAAAAAATATGCCTTTAATCATATAAGTTTAAATTTTGAATGAAACGAAGTATGTTGTTATTTTTTCTTCTAAACGAAATAGTTTAATGATTTACTTATTTTTCTGAAATTTAAAAGTGTGTTTTTAAATATTAGATAATTAACATTTTTTCGTTCTTTGATACAAATTATTAAGATCATTTTGTATGATAGACATGCTATTATCATGTGGCGGCTATGCACCGACTGTACGATTAAGGCTACGTCATTTGTATGCCTGTATAACAAGTCTTTTAGAATGTAAGCGCCATGCATTAGCGAGAGTGCAGGTCGAGTCAAGAATAAAGTGGTTGTAATACTATGCACTCAACCGCGAGGGTTGGCTGCAGACTGAAATTTTATGCAGCCTTATTTATTAAATGCCATCCCCCACTGGTTCTCAAATTCAAAGGGTTTCAGAATTGCATATTCTTATAAAAGCTAATGGCGTGAGCACTTTTAACAACTAAAATGAGATATTCTTGCTGCATGATTAATTTTTATATAAAAAAATATAAAGTAGTAATTTTAAACATTTGAAATGATTAGATTGATAAAGAAGATTTGAAAATAATTTTAAAAAACAAACTGAAAAATAAGGTTGACATTCAAATAAAAACCAGTTTGATATATTAATTCAAAAAATTATGAATAAAAAAAATAAATAGGAAAATTTCCAAAGATGTTTTGCTTGATTAAGAACTCAAATTAAAAAATATATTATATATAAACCGTACTCGTTTGTATCTTAACACTAAACAAGTAACAAATAAATAAATTGTAAAATTCACTACGGAATTAAGTGGTAATTAGAAATAAAAAAAACAGTAATGAACTACTTAAAACATTACGCTTTATTGCAATAGGAAAAACTTATTTATGTACAGGTAAACTACGCGCTCTTTGCCAAGATTTGACCGTCATAACTATTCCATCCAGTAACCTAACAATGCCATAAACTTAAATTAAACTGACAGTAATTAATTTCTAAATTAAATATATTTTGTTCATTAAGTACTCCGTCCGTTATTTAAAAAAACGTTTATTACTTTATAATTACAGCATTATTTGCATATCGAATTTATTCAAAGGCGGTTATTTCATTTATTTTCTGAGTAATTTATTCCACATGCAAATTCAACGAACAATCAGCCGTTCAATTAAGTTTTACAGACAGACACTAACGAAAATAAAGCAATCTTCTTAATAAACTAAAATAACAAAGAGTAGAAAACTTTGTTAAATGTCTCTGATCTTACAAGAATATAGCATCTAACATATTTCAGAACTAACAAACTGCATTTTATTTTCACAAACTTTCCTTTCATAAATTGTGCATTAAGAAAGTAAAACTTTTAATAAACTTACACAAACTCCACTCGCATAAAACTTACAAAGCCACCCTCAACCCTAACAAGATCCTCCCTTCTCATCTCCAGCGTCACGCTACAAATTCAGCTCTCATTTGACAGACAATTTAATATTCAAAAATGCACTCTTCCGCCGCGGCGCATCGCTTACGGGGTGAAAACTACCCGCAGTCCACCCCCTGGAGAATGAGATATCATCAAGGATTCTAGAATCTTCCGGGTAGGTCCACGCCCGGGAAAGGCTCCCGGGAGAAAAGGAAAAAAGAAGCCTAAAGTATAAGAGTGTGATCCCGTAGAGCGCCAGTAATGTACGATAAGCCATATCATGCCAGCGCATTAATTCAGGAGTTGCAAGTTGGAATAAGTTTTGAATGCATCAAGCCTGTGCTCTTTCTCAAATCGCTTTCGCAAATCGCAAAGGTACTTTGTTCCTTCGTTTTTAATATAATAAAAGTTACGCGTATAATGCATTCTTCTGGCCAGAAAAAACTCTTAACACTAAAAAATCTTATTACTACTTTTTTATGAGTCAGAAATTGAAGTGACACAATCAATGTCATTTTTAGTATTTTACGTATCTACGTATCTTATACTGAACCACAGTCACACTAGATAAATGAATACCTTTGAAGCCGAAAAATATTTATAGGCTTTACAAGATTGAATTGTCAAGTTAGCATGCCAACCACTATATAAAATTCCTGTGAGGCTTAATGAAGATGTAAAAGAATTTAAATATTTTTGACAGAGAGTGCTTGGTGGAATTCCATTTTAATATTTTTGAGTAAAATACTTGAGTAATGAGTGAGTTTCGCCAACCCCATTAATATAAAAACATTTGTTCACAAAAATGTGCAATTATATAGAAACCTCCACTTGTCAGGTATATTAAAATCACATTAGCCCTTACCACCTGACAATCAGTCTCTCTCTTTCCAACGACCTCTCCCTCTAACAATTGTTTACCTAATTTATTATTACTATATAAAATCTCACTCTGTTTGATAATGCCAACGTGAAAGGTTGGCGAAACCGGTCACAAATAAAAACGAACATCTGGAAAATCACTCAAGTATTTTACTCAAGAAGATGTAAAAATTATCATCTGTATCTAACTGCGTATTTGTGTATCGTACGGTTATCATCAGAAATCTGTGCAAAACTCCAAACGAATATCCATACATATAGAATGAACAAGTGTGCATAAAATACCCTTAAGCGATGTTTAAATAGTTAGCATTTTTGTAACAAAGCCTCCGAGCCACCCGGGCGGGGAAGGCGCCTGTATAATCCATCAGGTCGCTGGCGGCGCTGGTAATGGCCTGAGCTCTCAGCTTCAGATAAGCAGCCACAATAAACAATGTTATGAAGGGAGTACAACCCTCCTGTGCTGCCGGTTTGTTGTTTTCCCGAAGCGGGGGCGAATAAAGCCTAATAATGTTTTCATGGGCCTGATAAAAGCCTTTTATTACACCTGCGTGATTTTTCAGGTAACGGTGACTGTTTGCAAAGGGCCCTCCGGCTCGTGCTGGTGCAAGGAATCGGTATCTCGCGCTAGAAACTGCCCCTCGTGTATATTTAGTAGATAATCTATTTAATATTACCCCCAGATAATGTTTGGCGCTAAATTAAAGGTATACTAATAAAGTTTCGATTAACTTTACATAGTGTAGAACAACCTTATAGCTTTATGTATAATACTAAAGCTGAGCACTGTATGCACTCCCATAAAATATGAAAACTACTCATATGTGAGAATATAGTGCCTTTACTTAGAAGCGCAGTTTTTATCGTGATTCTATACAAAGAACCAATAAATTTGTATTATATTTTATTTAAAAAAATGGTATTTATTTCACCGACAGAAGATATCAAAGATCATATGACACGAAAGTATGTTTTATAAGATAGATTACTTAGAAGTCAAACAGCACATAAACGTTAATTTTAAGTTTCCTGTTAGGACGTTTATGCTTTGATTTCAATGTACTGATGATATTTTTATTTTTGCAGCGCTGATGGCAACTACGAGGTGACCATCATGACAAAAGCCATCCTCCACCACACAGGGAAAGTGCTCTGGAAGCCGCCAGCTATTTACAAGTCCTTCTGCGAGATCGACGTGGAGTACTTCCCCTTCGATGAGCAGACCTGCTTCATGAAGTTCGGCTCCTGGACGTACGATGGATACATGGTAAGCAAAAACCTAATTCTTACTACACTTTCATTTAAGAGATGATACATTAATAATACTAAATTTCAAGTTAAGACACAGTAAACCAGTAAATTATTATTAAGTAATAAATAACTTTTCTTGTGATCAGTGAATAACCAGAACCTTAACACTATAATTTAACTATACTCAAAGAACTTTAAATTAATCTCGTATTTATAAAAAGCTTCACGTATATATAGATATGTTCAATGAAGTTATCAAAACGTGTATGTATTCCATACTCTGCTCGTTTTTGCGAGTCCTGCTTAACAGGGCGATAGTTATTCCTTCATCTTCATCAAGTTGGCGACCATTTCATTGAGCATGTACTCATGCTGAGCCAGTGTTCATGCTTTTCTAAGGGGAAAATAGTGTAGTGGGTCCCTGTGTCCTTCTATATTATTTTTTTGCAATTATAGGTTATAAGTTATTCCATAACAACTCTTAATTTGCTATGGAAAAAAAACCTTTCGATATTTTGAACCTGTATTGGTGAGCGATGGATTCCCTTGAAAATCACTACACTTCGTGATTGTTGTGATTAGAGATGAGTAAATAATACAAATCGTATATATATTTAGGGTGTCCAAAAAGAGTATCGGGTGAATGTGAATAGTGACCGTTATTGCGATATGCTACAAAAATTTATGGCCACCTGCCATACATCCAATCAATCAATTGAAGCTGTTAATGAATTATTCCCTAATAAGATCATTTCACGTAGAGGTAACATCAACTGGCCTCCCAGAAGCCCCGACCTTAGCCCTCATGACTATTTCGTATGGAGGTACCTTAAAAGTAGGGTTTATGATAATATTCCGATGAGCCTAACGGAATTGAAACAAAACATCAGGTCAGAAATGGCAGCAATATCGAGAGCTATGTATCAGCGTGTTATCAGCAATCTTCGTTCCAGATTAGAAGAGTACCAGCAGCGTAACGGTCACCATTTGGATAACATCATCTTTTCGAAATAATTTTCCAATCTGTATTCTTATAATCAACAATAAAAAAATGCTTGATCACTAATAGTTTTTGTTTTACTGAACTAACAAATACCCGATACTCTATTTGGACACACTGTATATAGACGATAACTTATTTTGGCATTGAAAAGAAATTAAATCTTTTCGTTTGAATGATTCTGTTTCTCCATACACTGTGCGGAAACGCGCAAGCCGAGCTGTTTTCGAGGAAGTTCGATACAAAGTAAAAAGCGATCGGTTTCACTGTGCGCTTCATTGCCCGCTTCTGCAAAGCGACATCCATTGTGCGCCGCAGAACTTTCCTCATTTGGGTTGCCATATAACAAAATAAATCGATAAAAACTTTTTAATTTTAAATGAGTTTTATTCACCCGTTTGCCATGAAAAATCGCTTTGCGTATAGAATTTTCTTTTACTGTTGGATATACTTTAGTATCCGCGTTCCCACGGATATATATGAATGCGTAATTCAAAAGTTTTATTTTGCAAATCACAAGAAAATATTCTTTTGAATGTATAGTATTTAACATAATTTGTAATATTTTAAAAAAAATATCGTTATTTTAATTAAATCAAGATCAACAGTTCTGAATTGTTTGAACGTGTTTTAAACTGTATTTATAACCACGAGATTTGTTAAAAATAAACGGTCGCACATTTAGTCAATGGAGCTGTTAAATGTGCAATTATGCGAATGATGATATCACTCATTTTAAACAAAAAGAGTATTTTAAAATAAAGACATTAAATATAATAAAACTATACGATAATTTTGTTACCTCTTAAATACTTATTCAAGGATTTCTAAATTTAATACATTATTCATATTTCTATTTTTTTTTCCTTACCATCCGAAGCACAATGCGAGATTACAATTCAGCCGTAATTTATTTACGGCAAACGGTATTTATATCCCATACAGCGTAATTTGCTTCCACATTTGCGATTCCTCAGAAGCCTCCGCGCGTTTTATTTGCGTGGAATATGAAATCCTGAAGCTGAACACTTCTCAGAGACGACGCAAGTTGCGGATTAAACCAATAATACATCCCCCATAGCCTTGTTTACCCCCGCGCTTTATTGTCATACTGTGCCTAATACAAGATATCGAAAATCAATACAGCCTAACCTAACGTGACTTTCAATAACTAACGTAATAAAATGAATCAAATTCACGTCATTTCCCAGGCAAACTCCGACGAAATAATTCCGGAAGTTTAAGTTCAGCGTGCGCTGCGATAAAAGTCGATTATTATTTTCTGTGATGAATTAAATGTCAAACAGCTTTCTACCTTCAGCGAAGACAAAGATTTATATCTAATCTCCACCGGGGGGTTTTTTTTTTCTTCCCGAGCCGGACTCGAGATAGATTGTTAAATAACAAGCGAAGAACGCTTTTGTTGTGAAAGAAAACCCTGTTTTCGAAATAGTTGCCGCGAACAAAGGGGCCGTAGAATAAAGCGTATTATCAAAACAAAACAAAACTTTGCAAACAATTAAAACGGGCGAACTCGCTCCGTCTCCGCTCTGTTCCTCCGGCAGCGGCGCGCAACCTTCCCTGCGCCACCCCTGGCCCTGAAGGGGCGCCGCACCCCGGCCCGCGTGCCGGCCGCGGCCCCACTGCGCCCAGGCAAGCGGTCCAGTGCGTTGCGTGCTTTTCAAACACATGCGACAACCGTATCGTACAAATCGCCTGCCAGGAAGCGAAACGAATATTTTTTACACACAAGCTTCGTGCGACAGAAAGAACAGCGAATATACGTGAAGAATTTAACTATAGACGAAATGTGATAATTTCTAGTATTCCTTCATCAAGTGCCTCTGTTGTCGACCATTTCACTGAGCATATACTCATGCTGAGTAATGAGTCTCCAGGTCCTTCTACACCGCAGTTTTATATCGAAACGAAAAGTCTGCGTATTGCTGCTGCCCAATAGCATTACAGTTATACCCCGCTTTACGCGTAAAATACGATTAAACATACATATCTTGTTGAGGGACAAGGCATTTGATTGGTTAAGATCCATTTTTTATAATGATAAAAGTAACTGTGCATTATTTCTTCACTTTGAGTTTATTATATTTTTTGTATGACTAGTTTCGACCAACAGACTTAGTCATCATCAAATGCATAACTAAACTGACTTACTTAACTTAACTTATACTTGTTTTAAGCTTGCTACACAAAAAACAAAAACAAAAAAATACGAACCGTTTGAATCAATCCCTTTAATTCTAAGAACACTTTATGCAGTATCACATGTTATTTTTACTGAAAAATACATCTATTGTCTTTTGGGTAGCGTTTCTTTTACGTTCTTGTAAAATACGTTCATAGCACGCAACGCTGTTTTTAATTGTTAAAAGAAGTCAATGACTACATTATGTTCATACACATTCTTAAAATAATAAATTCGCGTAATGCCTAGGCACTTTAACGCAAAATTTGAAATTCGCGTTATAGTGAAACCGCGCATCACGGGGTCGCGTAAAGCGGGGTATTACTGTATTACAAATTCTTTCCATACAAAGCTCTGGCATAAACATCCCTTCACAATGATTCGATGTCTACTACTCCATTCTATTGTAAGCATACCTTAAAAAATAGTTTTAAAAAGGTCAGGTCATCAAGTCTGCGTTCATTTGCATCGCTCTCGTGTACTGAGTATTCAGTTTAATACCAATCGTACATTTGGAGCAATCTTGCTCCAAACAAAAAGCAGCCGTATAATATATTATCTAATTCCACACATTTCGGGAAAGCTATTTTCCTGTTCCTCATTCGGGAAAAGAAGGCCGCAGCGGCCGGGAACTTGAAAGTTTTATTCGAGCCCCTGACGGCCGGGGCGAAAAGGCCCAACTTTGGGACTTAAATTATTAATAAGGGCGACCGAACCACAAAATAATTAAAATGGCGACGAGTTTTTACGGGTTTATGGGAGAGTACCATTTTTCGCGCTGTAAATTGCGATTATGTGAGGCATTTTTTAAAACTTTAATTAATTGCAGTAATTTATGGACGGAATTGGCAGTTTTGTAATAAGTCAAAAAGAAAGTGTTCGGAATTTTAATAAGAACACAAAAGCTATTTTTTTACCTATGCATTGGCGTTTCTTGATTATTAAATTTCCTTGAGGCGCTTGCGAAAAAACAAATTTTGGGATTTTACCTTCGGAAGTAATTTTATTTAAATTTTTTTATAAATTTCAAAAATATGTAGGTTAACAGGTTTTTAATTATAGAGTTTCAATTGAGATCTGGACTTTTTGCTGTCGGTCGTTTATAGGGGACAGTCAGAGCGATCGCGATGAGTTTGCTAGAGTCCTTGTGCACGTGCTACCCGGTGTCTTGTCCAGAGTTTGAGTTCGAGAAAAAGCAGAACGAGCAAGACAAAAGACTTCATTAAAAAACCAAATTAAACCGCGGCTTAATCAAAACTACTCTCCGCATCGAAAGAGCGTTATTAATGGAAGAGCCTGGAGGTGGCTTGGAGTTGCGCTGAAGGTTCGGAGATTAGCAGAGGCCAAGAACAGGGAATCCGGCGGCTCTAACGGCGCCGAGATGAGTTTTTAATGAAATGCAAAGCAAAGCAAGCCTAGCGGAGGGAGGCGGGGATTACTTCTTTTCTCTGAGGCGGGAACGACTCAATAATGTACGGCTATTATTGCGGGGCCGCCCAGCAGGTGGAAACCCTGGCCCTTCCTGCCTTTGAATACTTTAAAAAATCTTCAAACACACGACATAACATCAAACCTTTCTGTATTCATTCTATCGATAATTTTTTTCCTTGGAGTCGATCAGTGATCAAAGAAACCTTGGAATTCAATATAGTATAGCAAAATATATCATGCCACCAACACAAACTAACTGGAAATTTATATCTATGGTGATATTTGGATTCTGATAAGATTCAATGTTGACTACAAACAATAATAATTCTTCTACAAAATAAAACGTATTACATAATATAAAATCATTTCGTGATCATCAGCACCGTGTAAAGTGGCGTGTTTAATATATTTAAAATTATTTCAAACGCCATTATCTCTCGTGGAATCAAATTTGTCTCGTCATTCATAAAAATAAAGCAACCCTCTCTCAGTCGAAACGTTATTCCAAATTCCGAAAGACTCCCCGCTCCGGGCGCAGTTTAAGTGCGAGTCTTTTGTCTTGGGGGAGCGCTGCGGGCCTTATGTTAATGAAATACACCCGGAAGCTCCCATGTTACTGCGACACTAGCCGGAGCAGCCGACGAGAGCTCAGTAATTATCACGTTTTACTGTCGGACTGGCGCTACGACGGCTACGAGCTTACTGCTTTAAGCCCGCGGAGCTACGACGTAGCAGTGCTACGGCGAAGCACTGCTCCGCAGACTTTATTAAAGAATCAAGATTCGGGCGACGGAATTGTATATTGTAACGTAGGTAGTATATACGAGGGCGGTCCGATAAGTACTTAGCCTTCAAAACAAAAAAATTTGGAAAAGAGGCGTATTCTCCAACTTCTTTAACCCATCTGAAAAATACGTTTTTTCGAGGTCTGCAAAGTACGTCTCCGTGGCGGCGATGACCTCCTCATTCGACTTCAATTTCTGCCCGGCAAGTGACTTTTTCAAGTTTGGAAACAAAAAAATCGCACGGGGCCAAATTTGGAGAATACGGTGGATGGAGGAGCAGTGTGAGCCGGTGCGTTGTCATGGTGGAAGAGCACTTTTTTCATCGCCAAATGGGGCCGTTTTTTCTGCAATTCGGCGTCGAATAGGCCCAATAATTCGGCATAGTAGAACCCTGTGACCGTTTTGCCCTTTTCCAGGTAGTCAATGTAGATCACACCTTGTGAATCCCAGAAAACGGTGGCCATCACCTTTTCGCCTTCTTCGGACCACGTTCGCCGGGTGGAGTTTACTGTTTTGACTGTTCCTTGGTCTCTGGTGTGTACCAGTGGATCCATGTTTCGTCGACGGTCACGAAACGACGCAGAAACTCCTTCGGATTGCGCTTCTTAGTTCTCCTTCGGAAATGTACTTTATAGTGAAAAGGGTCAAGGACGAGTTAAAATTACCTACGTTGATTGCTGTCATAGGAGACAGATCATATGAATTACTAGTGGATCTGGTGAGCCCAAAAAAAACCGTCTTTACAGACTATTTTTACCATCTGATGATTGGAAACTGTACTGCCTTGAAGCAATTATTTGCTACGGCGTAACACTGATATCATACGTTTTTAAATATATAATACACCATATACACCATTTTTATCTTAGGTGATGAATTGCTCAATCGTACTTTTATGAATTTATTTTTTGAAAATATTTTTATCACAGTGTAGGTTACAATTACCTATTTTACTAGTATTCTGGGATGAAGTCGTACAAACTTGGCAACTTTCCATGTACTTGTCTATCTACAACCCAGTCTATCTTTCATCTTGCTGCTTGATCTTTTGTTCGTCCAGAGTTCAAAGCATATCCATTAGTTTTTTTTTATATCATGTTACGATTTGATTAAATTAAATTCATTCTATTTCTTTTCGATTTTTATAATTTATGAAGGATTATATACAGTAAAGGTAGTCAGAGATTTGCAGAGAAAATTTTCATCATTGGATACGTGTTAAAATGTAAGATAGTTGTGAAGTGTTGCAGCCTCCTCGCGATCAACTGAAACTCCCACTCCATGCGATATTTGTTCAGAGTTACTCCCTCACTAGAAGTGCTGTAGTTTTATACGTTCTCGAACAAATAATACATTCGTGCAAAGTTGAAATGTTCTTGTATTAGCTCAGAAGCGATATTTACGAAGAAAGTTCTCTCAGCGTTCATTAGCAATATTATTATATTTATCGTAGATGAAGTGAAATGGTATTGTGTTTACATTTATAATCAATATATCTAGCAATCGCTTTGTGATCAGATGGTTTGAAAATATGCTTACCAATTATAGGGTGAATGAGAATATGGATGTTCAATTTCATATTTATTTTTAAATGCCTATAGATCTTAATAATAGATAAAAATCTTATTTGTTATTAAGATAAGCATATTTTTGGTAATCAACCTCTATTAATGACTTTATTTAACAAATTATTAACAACATGGAATTATTTTTATAAAACTTTTCATTTTAATTACTACTACTAATTTGGAGATGTGAATCATAATAAATATCTTGTTATAAAAACTCCCAAATGAAATCGTCATTATTAATGAAAATCTTTTAATTGAAGTACTTACGTAGTTACTTATTTCAAGTACGTGATAATAATATATTTGAGTAAAATACTCCACATGTTCGTTTTCAATAAGAAGGATAAAAATGATAAATTCAGTAACAGTGGCATTTACAAACTTAACTGCGACTCCTGCGACGCCACTTACATTGGCCATACAGGTAGATCCTTCAACACAAAGACCAAAGACCACATTAGAGGATGGAAAAAGGGAGATGAAACATCTACCTTCGGCCTCCACCTCTCTGATTAAAATGGAATTCCACCAAGTACACTCTGTCAAAAATATTGAATTTCTTTACGTAATTACGTATAATACATCAAATTTTAATTTAAAAAATTTAAAGCCAATTATAGCTATGTCAATTTGTACAGTAAGCAACAATACTAATTACGTTTTACTCAAAACGTCTCTACTCGCAAATTTGTCCAGATCCATTGTTAGATAAAGACTGTGTGTATCTCCTTTACAAATCCAATTTATCCGGCATTGTAAACAGGAGAACATACCTGGAGTGCCTCGTAAACAAGTGCATCCATTTTCAGCAGCTAATGGCGCGGACAACCGCGAGCATCCCCAACTGAAAAAGGACCACCCCAACCCCGCGGGGAGGTCGGCTGAAACCAACCCTCCCACTCTCGTTGCGGCGCTATTGTTTCTATTTTTTGCTTGTTCCGTTTGTGATTAATAAAGGAATGCACACAATGGGTCATTGTGTGTGACTTCTGCACTACACGCCGTGGTATAAAATTAAAATACAAATGAACCCGGGAAGAATAATCCTCGCTGGATAATTATTTGATTCTAATGACATTCTGTTGTGGTATTCAAATACTTAACAGCATTTTTTTACTTTGCATAATTTGAGATATTTATTAAAATTATTTTGTCTGCTTTTTTTTTAATTTCCAGTCGTTTCAGTCCCCGTACTAGGCCGTCTTTTTAAAATAAAAAACGCAGAATAATATCCTGCTTTTTTTAAATTTAATTTATAATTGTGTATTAAATCAATCAAACCTTTTATTTTATGTTCATTTCGCAATAAATAATTATTACAAATTTAGTTAATACATTTTTTTTAATATTTACTTAGTGTATACACACCCTCAAAAGAAGATATGCAAATTTTAAAAGTCGGTTATATTTCTCGCCGTCCTTTTTTATTAAGAACAATAAATGCAGGCAAAAACCAGACTGTCCCGATATTCCATTCTTACCCCATCATTATAATGACCAGGGGCTGAAAACTTCAGAATTAACTTACAGCGTCCCTTCAGCCGTGAAATTCAGACCAGGATGATTAACATAATCACAAGAGAACGGAGAGAAGCAGGCGATCTGCTATTAGTCAAAAGTTAGGCCGAAGGTTTAATTGGACCGGACGAAGTATGCAGGAGAGGCTGCTCTGTTCTCTCCCCGTAATGGGTTTCTGGCAAGGGGCGGATTGGAAACGACTTTTAAAATGTTTTAATAATTATAATACGCCTGAAAAATGTCCGTAGAGCAATACTGTAAGAACGAACGCGAGAAATTAAAAAATACAGTGAGTGTAAATTGACATCGTAACAATAATTATTATCGTCTGATAATTTAAATTTATATCTAAATAGCACAAATACAATAATTGTAAAAAATAAAAAGTGTCTTAATCTTTTAGCCACGTGGCCTTTCAAATTGGTTAATTTTTTTAAATATACTAAATTAAAGCTATGGATTCTAAATTATCGCTCTTACTTCCACCAGCTCGAGCCATAAGCTGGGCACTTGGGCATCTGGAAACCCAAAGGACTAATTTATGTGCGACTCTACTGTGCAATGTCAAGCGAGGGCCTGGTTACAGTGACTCCCCTTCAGCTACGAGGGATGATTCTGAAAGACTCCTCCCTTCGATTAAGCCGAGTTTTTATGGTCGCGGTTCGAATTTGATGCCTAAAGTTCTGCGGTTTTATGGAATATAATTCGATGTTAATCTAGGAATTTTACGACAGTTAGAATTAAACGCATTCGGGTCGGCCGTATTTTTTATACTGTTTATCTAAAATTAATTACGTAAAACAGCTTTCAATTATAATTGAGTTTAAAAACAACCACTCATTCAACATCCATAACAAACTGGTATAATTTGTAAATTTTCCATACTTTTAGTAAAAATTGCTTGACAATACATTTTTAGGAAAGTATCTGATACAGCACTTGATCAATAATAAAATTACGTTTAGCTGCAGCATATTTAATACTAATTAAAGATTTTAAAATTTTATCCAAACTTGTGAAAAATTGTTGTTACAGATATTTTATTTATTTTTCTACTATTAAATGAAAAACTAAAGTTTATCATAATTGTTAAATTTAGTTTGGTGACAAATAAAGTTTTATTTTTATGTACATAAATGATTTTTAAAAATAAATACTTCTATATTCAGTTATCACATCTTAATAACCCGTTAATGGTTAATTAGAAAGGTATATTTACAGTATTTGTTTGTTCTAGGTGGACTTGCGGCATTTGGCGCAAACGCCAGATTCGGATATCATAGAGATGGGCATAGACCTTCAGGACTACTACATCTCCGTGGAGTGGGACATCATGCGCGTGCCGGCTGTGCGCAACGAGAAGTTCTACTCGTGCTGCGAAGAACCCTATCCCGACATCATCTTCAACCTGACCATCCGCCGGAAGACCCTCTTCTACACAGTCAACCTCATCATCCCCTGCGTCGGCATCTCCTTCCTCTCCGTTCTCGTCTTTTACTTGCCCAGCGACTCCGGCGAGAAGATCTCTCTTTGCATCTCTATTCTTCTCTCACTCACCGTGTTCTTCCTGCTCCTCGCTGAAATCATCCCTCCTACATCCCTGACGGTCCCTCTGCTGGGGAAGTACCTCCTGTTTACCATGATGCTCGTCACGCTGTCGGTAGTGGTGACGATTGCGGTACTCAACGTGAACTTCAGATCGCCGGTGACGCACAAGATGGCGCCGTGGGTGAGGCGGCTGTTTCTTGAGCTGCTTCCTACCGTTCTGTGCATCAGGAGGCCGGCCAAGGAGGAGCCGAATGCCGAGGAAGAAGATAAAGGCCTCACGGAGGTGTTCAGCGTTCCTCCCGAGATGGATAAGTTCGTCCCTTACGGCGGGAAGCGGTTTAGCGCGGACTACGAGATCCCCACTCTGCCTCCCTCGCGCTTCGAGACGTCCTCCCCCACCGGGCCGTGCTTCGGCGAGCCGGCCTTGCCACTTCCGGGAGCGGATGACGACTTGTTCAGCGCGGGCGGCGGGAGCCCCTGCGGCGACCCTGGTGACGTCAGTCCCGCCTTCGACAAGCCGTACATTAGAGAAATGGAGAAGACGATAGAAGGCTCCAGATTCATTGCTCAGCATGTTAAGAATAAGGACTCGTTTGAGAGTGTAAGTATGCAACCTACATCTCTTACACCCAGAAAATTCTGTTTTGTGTAATTTGCTGTCTTATTTTGAGTTCATTACTTTAAACGCATATATTTTTTTTTTTGCTCATTAGAAATTACGCCACGTCCATTGATTTAAATTCGAACGTTTAGCCTTGATGCTGGAACTATCTTCGGGGCTAAGTTCATTTCGTGAAGAGGGTTTTATTACCGAGACCAAAATGTCAAACCTAAAATTGACAGACCTTACACCCATGAAACCCATGTTATTGGGTTTTTATTTACAATATTGGATTAACCTTCTTTCCGCTGAACAACAAACATTTGCTTCAAAGATTTACAATTTTTTAACTGATTTCGAAAACGAAATCTTGAAATTTTTCAAAAATCATTAATAATTCGTAATCAAGTATTTTGACAACATATTTGTACACAAATATTAAATACATTGTTTATCTTTACATTTAATTACTTTAGAACTGTGTGACATTTTACGAGAAATTATTTTATGTTTTTGACAAAATTATCAAAAATCTGGACAGCTATTTTAAGGATTAAACTATCGTAGTTTCATAAAAGTACAAGAGTTCTAAGAGTGCCATCTTGCTGCATCGCGGCTGACTTATCGTCTCGGTTCTTTGATCAGGTCGAGGAAGACTGGAAGTACGTGGCAATGGTGCTGGACCGGATGTTCCTGTACATCTTCACGTTTGTATGCCTGCTGGGCACGGCGCTGATCATCTTCCGGGCGCCCTCTCTGTACGACACCACCAAGCCCATCGACATCCTCTACTCGAAGATCGCCAAGAAGAAGCTCGAGCTGCTGAAAATGGGCTCGGCCAGCGACCCGGCCCTCTGAAATTCGTCTTTCGTCTTTGGTAGCAATTCGCCACCGAAGACGTTCTGGGAGCTGATCGTGATGTGGTGGGACGGGTGATAGGGAGCCTCCGAGGCGCAGGCCCCCCGCGACCGCCACTTCCCCCGCCAGTGAACGCCGAACTGAGTGCGAACTCTAAGTGACCGTGACGCGAAGCGAGCGTTCCCGAAAGCTCCCGGAAAGACGCGAACCCGCGGTGAATCGATTTGTTATTCGTGTTTTATTATAAATGTGCCATGTTTTAAAAAAAAATCCTTGTGAAAATTTGCGGTTCTCGTTTTTGTTATTATAAGACTCGATTCGTAGACTCTAAAATTGGATTTCTTTTGTATGAATAACGTTTAAGATGTTTAAATTTATACATTAACCGGAGTCCGCACGCGAACTGCGCTCGCGCGTATCCCTCGGCATGGACTGTAAACCTTTAAAAACAAGCAAGTGATCGAGCCGAGGGGCAACTCTAACAACTCCCTAGAATAAATCTTTTGTACGCTAAATGGTAACGCAGGCGGAGTCCTCCAGAGGCTGTGCGCGTGTTGCGTCAAACTGTTAATGAATAAACTGTTGTGTGTTCGTCTACGATAATGTCTGTGCTAGTTTTCAATCTTGGAAAACAAAACAAAATAAACAGTTGTATCAAATTACATCGTTTTTTTATAAAAAACGACAATATGCTCAAATAGTGATTTTTTAAATGGATTTTTAGGTTTTCTCGTGCAGAATATGTAAATTAGTGTTTGTGCGAGGCGTGCCGCATATTTTTTACTCCGAAAGGCGACCTGCAGGTGGGGGTGCGTGCCACCACCCCCCGCACCACCCCGCCGGACAGCCTGTCGTCCTCTAGCTCCACACGATGCTCAGTGACTCAGTAACTAGCGTATAAGTTTACACGCAGCTCACTATATTAATCATTTTTCTATCACGATTTTAAGTACACCGTAATACCTGTAATGCTCAAGCAATAGACGACCTTCCGTGTTTTGTTCCGATGACTCCCTCGGTGACATTTTTCGATGCAGCCAGAACGACTGATTGATTCCAAGCGCTACTGGAACCGTCAGCCAACTTGTGCTGCATCGAAAAATGACACCTGTTAGGTGAAAAGTTTTCATGGTACTCCAATAGTATTTATATGTTTACCTCTGACAATACTTATTATTAGGACACATTGAAATCAATATATATATATATATATATATATATATATATACTAAACATATTTAAAAGTATTAGTGTTGGGCGACAAAATACTAATTGTATTAAAAAAAAAAAACGAGAAATATTTTTTTATGTACAAGTTTGTGATTCAATATAAAAGAAATTTTATACTTCATCACAATTTTTACATAAAAAAATGTTTATCTCGTTAAAATTTTACTAAAAAGAGTTTGAATTTTGTCGCTTACCATATTATGCTGGTGAGTCGGTTTATGACTTATTTCGACCATGATTTTCTTGAATTTATTTTAAAAGTCATCTATATAACCCCCATGCTTTCAATATCATTGCAAACAATTTGATATTTTAAAAATGTGCTACTATTATTACTGGATAATTCGTTAGATATACAAGAGAAATAAATAAACTATAGATGAAATATGTAAAAGACTAAATAACACGCATTAAGATACTGTATCATTGGAAACCTCTTGAGTTTTTTAATCAACGCATTTAAAATTTGTTATTGGTATGTTTTATAAACCTAAAAAGCCATGGATCTAATGTTTTTTGACATAATATATTACTAGCAATAACAACAGCGCGAAGGCTGTTCGTAAGTTTATTTCCTGTTTTTGTACTGCGCCGAGAAGTGCTGCTCGATACTCTAATCGTATGTAATTCAACCATAATTCAGAAATAAGAATTTTGTTACATATTTTATATTTAAAAAATAGTAACATTCTCACGCGAAACTACTCAATACGTTTAAGTCACTATAAATATCACTTTTTAATCCATTTTATATTAAAGGAAACAGCTCAATATAAGCCGCATTTTAACGTGAAACATTTGTACTACGTCTGCCGTAGATATTAAACAATTTATAGCATAATTCCCTTAATATAGGTTTTGTATCGAACGAGACGAGCCGTACAATCATTGCACCTGGACTAACATTTATACTCTCCACTCTAGTCACGATTTCATAAGACACGAGACCGACGCGTCATTTGTTGTGCACGGGGCCGGAGCCGGGGGTGGCCGGGGGGGGGCTGGTATATAATAGGCGCAAGGGGTGCGGGTGTTGGCTCATCACGCACCCCCAGTCGCCATCCCCCACCCACTCGCCCCCGCCGCCCTCGCCTATTATATACAGTAACCGAATCGTAATTAGGTAGAATATTATCGTATCCGGTATGTATTATACACCTAAACGCCTAAAAACGACTATATGTGGTATTAATTGTAGGACTTGTACAATATATAATATATATATAAATGATTGTTGTTGATAAATAAATAATGAAATTATGACTACACTCACTATTATCTGCGATTTGATTTCAGATTGTATATACTGATGTAACTCTAGGCGGGGATCCCGATAGGTAGTTATCGATTACTATTTGTACTAATGTATCTGTAAGTCACTCCGGTTATTAGAGTATGTAATTAAACTAGTCGTCTAAGGCCCGCGCTCTGGCCGGCGCCTCGCCTCGGTGAACATTTCCAGTACACTCTTAAGCGCCTGCCGATATTATTACACATCATGACGTAGTCTAAATCTTTTCACACCAGCTAACGGGAATCACTAAATAACTGCCAAAACGAAACGCCCTTATATAATGTACGTACTTTATTACTAGAACGCTCGCGTTGATGGTGCAACTATCGCGGCCGATCGGATGAGTAGCTCACCGCCAAGCGAATGACCCTCGACTCCGAGTCGACTAAGTAGTATTAACACCCCCTCGATTAGCACCGCCAGCTCAGTTCGCCGGCAGAAACGCAGAATACCTCAGGTTAGACGAGGCCCAAAAAATCGAAAACTCGAAAAATCTCTCGCGTTAAGTCCTCGGCGTATTCTAGAAATTCTTCTTCGCCATCTCTCGGTAAATATTGTTTGTATCCTCTAAGACGTAATACGATTTGGTTGTGTCAAAATGTTTTTAAAAGCAATCAAACGTTGCCAAATACCGATAAGTAAGTGTGTGTGTGTTCAATATTTTCATACAACGAATTAAATTTGAGTAGCTAGTGACATTGTGTAAGAAAACTTTCAATTCGTAGGCTGTTCGTTTCATTTCCGTCACTATCAGTGTGTGTGCCGACTTATCATTATTGATAACATCGATCAATATTTGGATATATTTAAATAATTTAAATCAGACTCTCTCCGAGGCTCGACGCGATACGAGCCGAAGAGGCTGAGAAGTAAATCTATTTAGAATTTATTTGAAACATAATAATATAAAGCGATGTTGTGTAAAAATATTAACATCCAAATATTTCCAAGTCAAATCAATGGTCTTCCATTACATCAAAATGATTTCCAAAAATGTTTCAGGTAGGCGTAGAGATAACAGGTGTGGCTTATTTGAACTTTCCCTCGATACTCCGCTTGTACCGCAGTTCTGATTCGTTAAGAATATATTTAATCTTTCGTGTAATTATTAAACTTAGAGAACTCGCCCTACTATCGTTGTAAATATAATTTTATCCCCGTCGATCGGCTCTGTCGAGCTCGCGCGAAGAAGGGAGGAATCGAGGCCTCGAGACAGGGACGAGCCCGAGTCTTTAATTTCTAGCGTGCATAATATGAACCGATTTATAAATACAGCAATCGAAATATAATCTTAATAATCACCCGTATAAGTGAGTAGTAGAATCAATGTTTATACTTAAAGACGATGCATAATAAAATTAATTTCATTCGATATAAAAATAACAATCGATGTTCCTTATTGTGTAAATTGATAGTGAAGGGTTTGAAAATGCAGTTGTTAGAGATTAGACACTCGCAGTTGATATTTTAATCGATAATTTTATATACGTCCGAAAAAAGGAAGTCCTATCAGACTCTTCGGAGACTCGCTCGTGCCACTTTTGTGAACTGTCGACGGTAGATCTGGATGCGCTCACCGCCAAATCCATGCCAAACGCCGTGCCGGGGTCGCCCTGCCTCGGGGCCTCTGTCGCGGGCCCTGCTTCAGAACCCCTGCCTCGGGCCCTGCCTCGGGGCCCCTGCCACGGGCCCTGCTTCAGAACCCCTGCCTCGGGCCCTGCCTCGGGGCCCCTGCCACGGGCCCTGCTTCAGAACCCCTGCCTCGGGCCCTGCCTCGGGGCCCCTGCCACGGGCCCTGCCTCAGAGCCCCTGCCTCGGGCCCTGCCTCGGGGCCCCTGCCTGGGCCCTGCCGCGGAGCCCCCCGGGCGGGACTACTAATCTAAGGTATTTACGAAAATCGTAGAAAAGGTCAGCCCTTTATCGCGCTCAAGGTTTTGAAAAACTGTAAATTTTAGACGATGCTCTTCACAGTTTGATCCTCTCTCGAATCCTGGAACAATACGGGTTTAATATTAAAGCTAAGCGAATTAATACCAATCAAACGTTGGGTTCATAAAGTTATTATAACATAATTTAATATAAGGTTGTCAGGCTCTTGTTTGTCTGCGTCTTGCGAAAATAAACGATTCGTACTTTTCTGTTTAGTTAGTGAGGTTGTTTTTTTTTTTTAAATATGTATCGGGAAATCGACTTTTCGTCACTTGCCGTCTATTCATTTCCTAATTTTGGAAATACTAACAAAGCACACATTCAATGGAAACGAAATTCTACAGAGAGTTTTTTTCAGAAACACGAGACGAAATTTCAATACAAATTAAATAGATTTTACTACTGGAACTTGTACCTTTATTTATTGTGGATTAATTACACTTTGTAAATTTAATTAACACTTAAATATCCCCTCTTGATTATACTGTATAAAAATTACTATTTATTTATAAGTATTGTCTTCAAAATACCAGGTTGTGTTTTTGTTTGGGTTGCTCATCTGAAGTGCCCCCGACTCTCGCGGTCGAGCCTAGACGCGATTTCCGCTTGATCTATGATCTATAGCTTGACTCTGCGTTGACTAGCGACCTCTCGAGATGTTGATCGATCCCACAGCGCATAAATGTATTTCAAATGAAGACCTTTATATAAGACACCCAAGTAGACTTTTGTCACAGGCGACGACTCGAAAAGTAACACTTATCGAATATGAACTTTCGACACTGCCTGTAACAAAACTAGACAAGCACTTAATAGTGAAATGTTGCCTCGAATGATTTTCAGTGTTTTCCGCTGGCATTCCAATCAGCTGAGCTGTAAAGCGACGCTCCTGGCTGCCGGCGCTTAGTACTGAATCATGGGGGCAATAATCACAAATTAGATAGCAAAATCATTCGAGCTGAGCTTCCAAAACATATAGGTGTAAATATTTATAAAAATATATATTATATTATGTACTTTAAATGTATTTCCCTTACAGTGTGAAACAAGAAAGCAGGCTGTTTATACGGAGAGCCAATGTTACCGACGGCGGTAATTCGACTCCAGCCATGGGCTCAAATATTTACCGAAAATTAAATACTTTGCCAATTTGACTTCAGTTGGTATTACCGCGTCGGTCTGTTCGATGATTATTGCATTTTTAATTATTATGTAACTTTCTTTTTATCAAATTTTATAAAAAAAAAAAACACTTTTATAATCAATATTATATTAATGTAAGCGAAATTCCATGTTCACAAATTTGTAAGATATATATACTCAATTTGTTTACATTATTTTGATAACTCACTGATGCTTAAAATAATCTCTTGTAATATAAACTCTGTTTTACAGTGCAGCAATAATAAATATTTATTTATTTTGTAAGCTTTACACTTTATCATTATTTAAAGGTAAATTTACACAAGTGAAAGTTATACGATTGCATGTACAGTTAAATAAAGAAACATACACAAAGTGTATTACAATCATCATAATGTTGAGTTAAAAAAAACAATTTGTTGTGTACGACGTGTAAATCTACCTTTACAATTTTGAACGCTTTTGAATAATTTTTATCTACTACTACACTATTGCCATACGACTTTAACATTATTAAGAGCAGCCAATATTATGTGATTGACTGAAGCACAATAATTTCAGAAAATAGCAACCCCATTTATGTAATTTTTTCACCACCTCCCCTTAGCTCGGACACCCTCTTCTAGGCTGATTCAAGAAGAAAATAGCTTAATATTCCCAAATCAATTGACTGATCTTTCAGGTATTAGATCGCACAGAACCTTTGAGGTTGTTGTGATGATTAGAATTCATTTTAGTTTACTTTTTTATGTTGGTATACCTGTTAGATGAAGTTAGAGCTTTTAATTTGGATATCGACTAAATAAAAATGAATACCAATACATCGATAGTTTAAAAAAAATTATAGAAATATAACTAGTCAGCATTGTTAAAAATTATGATTGTGAATATTTAAACAATATTATTGTTAAGTATTAATTAAATTTCTTAACAATTAAGTAACCAATCATTGTTAATTAAACTTCTATTAAACCTATACTTACTGTTAAAATATAAATTATTATTATTATTATAATTGTACAAATATTTTTTGTTTTTTTACAATCATTAGAACTACAGTAGATAGTCCATGTTAATGCCGAAAAGAATGCCCGATTACAATAAAATGATGAAGCAAAATTTTACAAATTTACCTTACTATTTTGCTTTTAATGCTTTGTTTATAAATTTAATTTTTTTAACCCTAGAGCTTCCGGAATATCAACCACAGTTCACATGAAGGTGTAATTTTAAACAATAACTATAACGGCAAATAATTTTCGTAAAAAGACATCATCAAATTATTTATTTTACATTTTTGTATTTTTAAGTGTGAAATGGAATTGATCACGCTTTGAAAAGTGACTGTCTAATTCTGCGAATTGATTAAAATATATTTAGATTTATACAACAAAAGATCGACTCATCCACGATGTTTAATTATATTTCTGATCGATACGTGGTTTTCGGGCTCAAATGATAAGACCTCATGTTTTTTCCGATATTTTCAGGATTATTGTCTCTTTTCCATTTATAATATTATTGCAGACGATATTTTAGCTTTATCCAAGCTTCTGCAAAGATGCTCTTTGCGCAAAATACTTGTTGGTTTTTTTTTTATTTCCTGTAGTAAAAAAGCACGGCAAACTTTGAGGTATCAACAGGCTGAATACTAGTAGGAGAAATGATATTCACTGGCAAACACCACTCTAACATAATGAAATGTTATATAACTGTAATATATTAGATATAATTAGAATCTAACTTTACTAAATTAGGTAAAATTGAATGAAAACAATAATATCCATTTATATATTAAACCTTGCGTACTAAACCATCATAAGAAAACTGTGACATTGGAATATGTAATACACTTGTAAGGTTCATAATTGATAATTTCATATATAATGTAACTGTAAAAGTATAAAATTTAAATAGATATTTAATAATTAATTTATATTTGAGGGAATAAGCACTACCATTATTGTTTATTATACCTATTATAGATTGTATTGTAAAATAAATAAACTATGAATTAAATGTTATGCGTTAATAATAAAGAAACCGATGTTTTATTTACCGATTCATAATTTTATACATGACAAGCAGTGGCATGCAGTCCATAACAAAACAACATTTTTATTGATCGTCATTAATTTTTTTAATTACAATATACCCTAATTTACAGTGTATTCAACTTTTAAACACAACGAGCAAAAAATATCCAAGCTCAATTAATCTGAAACTATACTAAATATACTGCTCTGTAAAAGTCAGAAGCTGCTGAAAAGGAGACAGATGGAGAAGCAGAAGAAAATATTTTGAGGTAATTGTAATTACATGTGGAAATTTGGTTTATTTTGAACCAAGAAATTACAGAAAACTTACTTATTTAATCTATACTTGGTAAGGGATTCGCGGTAGCCAATAAATAGTGAGACTTCTTGTAAAAATAAATTTAATAAAAAGTTACACTAAGGTCTAGACTTTCTTCAAAAAAATTTTACGAAAGGGTTTTATTTGTATTTGTAAGGTGCCTGTGGTCAAATAGCATGCATTGTAGCCACTTTACCACTAGACGTGAGCATGAACGTAACAACAATTTGTTCTCATTAAACTACCCCATGCTGTGTATTCTTCGGTCTTAAATGTGAATGACTGTAATGCCTCCTTACTTAAACGGCACAGCAACCACGTATAAATTCACAGCAAGCTAAAGAAAAATCAAAAAATAAAAATGATAACGTATTTTTTTTACATTTCTTTTTGAGGACAAGTTATCGGGATATAAAAGCCAGAAGAAGGAAAGCAGCCTTAAGTACCAGGGCTAAAATATTTTTTAAATTCTTTTGGTTTTTTAAAATTCTTATTCTAAAATCTTGATTTACGTAAACCACCTATAACTTATGACTTTGCTCAATATTGCCATATTTTACGACCTCTATTAATATAATGGAAATAGTAGAAGTATTTGTGTTGTATAAAATTAAATTACGTTTTATAAACTCAACCAAGTCTTTTTAAAGAAAATGTGAGTATAGTTTATCAATATTTATACTTTAATGAGTTTTTACTAGGCGGCGAGTGGTAGCCGAGGACTAAATCTAGCAGAGAGAAAGGACATCCCCTGTACTTCAAATGGCAGTCGATGTTGGAAAATCCACTTCTGTGTGCTCGAGTGTAGAGTTTATGTTCCGATGGCTCCGTGGCGTAGATCTTGGTTAAGGGTAAGCTGAAAAAATAAAACTAACTCAAAAGCTGAAATTTCTTCAGTCGCCTCTGACACACGAACAAATCAAATAACATGTCTAATAGCATTTTAAAAGCCTTCAGTCTCCTTTTTAGATGTAGTAATATTTTCCAATAAAGGTTTTAAATTTATGTTCAAAATTTTACCTGAAAACCGTCCTGAAAAGCTCTTCTATAATTGAGTTTCCTTTGGGCAGAAGCCTTTGAGCTGCTTCGCAGAGAGCGCGATAGATACACTCCCTTCCGTTATATCCCATACTGAAAAAAAACACAAATGTAGAGAGAAAAAATGAAATAAATCGCTTTACTGAAAGTGTACTCACCCTCCCTGGTGAACCTTCAACCACTTTGATTGAATATTTGCTAAATTTTAGAGGATAATCTCACCACATAATACCTACGTATTCGTTAAACTATTTACAATAAACTGTTAGACTATCAATACTGACTATCAAGATAAAAAAAATTACTTAGAAATATAAAAAAAAAATTGTTTTCTAATTAAAATTATTCTACATTTTTATAGATGTTTTAATTCAAACTTTCAGCTTTTGTTTAACTAATTAGTATATCTATTATTATATTATTTTAGTAAAAATTAATAACTGAAAAACAAAGTGGAAAATATTTTCGTATCATGTTTTTATTACTTAACTTAATAAACAAACACAAGTCTGCTTGTGTTGAAAAAAATTTAGAACCACTAAATATTAAATATTTATTTCTAAAATTTATTTACACATTTGAAATAACACCGATATTACCTAGAGAATTCTACGAGAAAATACGTTTATTTATCATTTCATAAAAGTTCGAAGCTTCCATCTATTGCATTACGGATAGAAAATGAATATTTTATACTTTCTCGAGGAGACGCCACCTGTGGCTCCCAACTACGTCATCACTATATCGATCTTTTGTTGACAAATGTGCTTTCGGATGAGTAAGTACATTTTTATTATTTAATCGGAGTACGTGAAACGTCTAGAAAAATCCTCAATTTAAGTATCTAGGTATTGATTATAAAACAATAAAGGTGCTCAGTCAAAATAATCAACTATTTTTTCTTTTGTTCATAAGTGTATTTCATATATCTTATAACAGTATTTTAAGCCTGGATGCGTTTGAAGTGCTAATCAATTGTATATGTTACAAGAACCGTGAATAAATTATAAATAACTAAAATTGGTATATATATATAAGTCCTTTCCATATAAATCGATGAGAAAAAACGTAATTTGTTTGTATATATCAAATATATAGTATATGTGTCTATTTTGTGAATTGAACGTCAATCAAGTGCGTATTTATTTATCTATACAGGTATATATTCTATTATTATACATTATTAGATGTTTTTCTGAGCGTTTCTTTAATCATTTTCGATGTGTGAAAATATAAATATAGTTTTAAAAATATTGACAAATATTATTGTATTAAAAACTAAAAGATTAAAAATACACCTTCCATAGTGATTTCATGTGAACGTTTTTAATAAATATTGATCGAGTGAATTTTGAAAACTTACTTTTGTCTAGACTCTAGATACAGCGGCGTGCGATCGGTTTTATATCAAGGCAAGCAATTTTAATCACAAAACAAATCACACAAGTAATTTTAAGAAAAAAATTCACTATGAACGCACTACATATAATTTTAGCATACATTTACTTTTAAAATGTTAAAATTTGAATTTAATGATTTGTTGGCTTACTCTCGCATGACCATTTCCAGCTTGGAGTACAAATCTCGTCTAAACCTCCTGGCGACCAGTGGTTTGGGGATCTTGTGGAGTCGCTGAAGAGCTCCCACCGTCATCGTCTCGTTTGGCAGCTCGTAGGCGATTCCCCAGTTCATGCCCCACGTGAAGATACCTGCTTGTGGGTTTCCGATGACCCCCACCGTCATGCAAGCCGCAACCTGGAAATTAAATATTTTTGACAGAGAGTACTTGGTGGAATTCCACTTTAATATTTTTGAATAAAATATATAAGTGTTTTTCCACATGTTCGTTTTTATTTGTGACCGGTTTCACCAATCTTTCACGTTTTTATAATGTGATTTTCTCAAGTACATAAATATGATTTAATATTAAAATATTAATATTTTTAATATAACAAATTTGATAAGATTATATTTAATGCAACATCAACTTATAAGCATTCCTAAAAAAAATAAGTCTTAATATATCGCTCATGTTTAATAAATAAATTATATACTAAAAATATAATTAAAAGTTCAGCGTTGTTTGTTTGAAAAACCACTAAAGCATGTCTTCAAATTACAATATATATAATTTTAACAAGAAAATTACAAACCAATATAAATTAATACTTGGTTGGTAAGTTTAACATAATCAACACTTAAAATATGTTCATCTTATCATTTTTTTTAAAAACTCACTGAAAAACTAGCTCCTTCGGGAAAAGTCACGTATCTTTTTCTTCTTGACAATATTTCAGCACTTCTATTTGAATTATTTTCAATATCACCTGAATTGGTTATCATTATAGGAACACAAACTATTAAAGCCAAAAATTTAACGCACCCACTATGTGACAGCATTGTAAAACAATCAATATCTATTTCCAAAACAGTATTTTATAAAATTTTATCCGCATATTTTTTTTAAACATACAGCACTAACTTCTATACAAGAATTGTAAACGCTTTGATGTGACAAACATTCACAAACAATGCTTCGCCAGCACGTGGGGCACAAAAGACTCACGTGTACCAAAAATGACAACAAAGCGTGTGCCGCCGACAAAAGATGACCGTATGGCTTTTCAGTTAAACAATTCCATTAATCTAACCTCGCCGGCGCAGTCGGCCTCGGAGCTGCCAGCCTGGAGGGGAAAACGAACCAAATTACAACGGAAAGAGTGGGAAGGACGTATTGAAGGCTGCGGGGGTGATGAGAGAGGGGGTCGGGCTTCTCCCTCCCCTGCCCGCTTTAGTTTCAGGAGTCTCTAACGGAACGACCTCTGATTGGATACTTTGAATTTAGCGCAAAAAAATATTACTACAAGTATCGAAATTTTTCCAAAATGTTATATAACGATAACAAGTATATTTCATGTTAATTGTTTTACTAAAGCATACGGGGGTTCTAAAAGCTGTATCACGAGTTAGTTATTGCCACTAGTAAAAGACATGTTAGTTCAGATAAGCTATGAACGAAAAGTTCCCAGCCACTCAAAAAGCAAATTGGCAAGAAGCTAGAATCAGTAAGAGTCACCAGCGATAAGCCACCAGCATTTATTTATTATAATCAAGTATTTTTTATCCAAATGGTGACCGTTACGCTGCTGGCACTCTTCTAATCTGGAACGAAGATTGCTGAATGAACACGCTGACAGAGCCCTCAATATTGCTGCCATTTCTGACCTGATGTTCTGTTTAAATTCGTCAGATTATAATCATAAACCCTACTTTTAAGGTATCCCCATACGAAATAGTCAAGAGGGCTAAGTTCGGGGCTTCTGGAAGGCCAGTTGATGTTACCTCTACGTGAAATGACCTTATTGATTGGGTGTATGGCAAGTGTCTTGTTTGAACTACGTTTTTGAGTTGAAACCTCGAAACTCTTGCAACTCTGGGCCCAAAAATTTTTGCAGCATTTTCACACTCACCCGATACTCTTCTAGGACACCCTATATAAAAAAGCCAGCTTCAAAAATCTCGCTGGAGAGATTTTTATCCGTTTAACGATATGTGATTAAAAAACAAAAATATAATATCGACAAGCAATAGTGCCATTCACCGGACCGGAGGCGATTCGATGAAAGCGTAAAAGATATGGCAGTCATTTTTCTAATGCTGTAATTAAATGCTCCCCAACAAAAGTTGTACGTCTTCTGAGGCAGCGGCGGTTCAAGAGATTTACTGCTCGTCGAGGGATAACATTGTTGGGAACGTCAGCAAGCCATCACGCCTCGCATCCGTCAGGCTCCGGTCTCCGGCCCACGGAGAGCTGGGGGCGCAGATGTATCGCCGTTTCGGGCTCCCCAAGGGATGGAAAGGGGTTGGAGAGGGATGGAGAGGGATGGAGAGGGATGGAGAGGGATGGGCGCTGCGCGGGCCGCCGCGGAGTTTTGTTTTTGTTTCGCGACACTTCGCCACTCGAGATGACTTCGCCAGATAATCCGTGGAAAATAAAATGCACTTAAACACCTTCTTACTCGATTTATTTAATACAAAATAAAAATTCAAACTTCAAGGTTTCAATAGTTCGTCTACAACCAAGGTTGTCCCATGGTGTGTGACTATCCCCTGATCCTGCGCGCAGATTGTGGGGCTTAGGTGGTAGCGTACATGTATTTCTTTATTTTCGTTATTGAGTTATGTAGGGAAAATATGATAAAACAACCCTTTTTCTGTTTTTCTTTTTCTGAGTTGATGAATAAATTAAATAAAAGATAGACATTTAAAACAAAATATAAAACAAAGTAAATCAATCAAATGTCTTTTAGGTTCAAATTAAATTATCAACATAGTTGACGAATAAAAATAGTTGTACTATTATATTATAATAATTATACTGTTGATATTTATTATTGCATTTAACAAGATTCCAGTTAATTCACTCTGTTTACCATATATATTTTTTTTACACAAACTCAATAACGAAAATTGTGATATTCATGTACGCCACAATCGCGCCGTATTGTAAGCATATTCCATAGAACTAATGTAAATTTACATTAAAAGAAATCTTGTCAAGTGCTTGAAAAAAATATTGTTAACTACTCTTGGATCTATGTGTGATTCGATCCACACTCAAGAGGTTTGATTTGATTAACGCCTGACAAACCGTATGGACTGATACAACCAATTGTATTACGTGCATGCAATAATGTCTCTAGGCCACTTAAATAAAACAAGTTAGATATTCTAATATTCAGTCCAAACTAAACCTGTTTTTTTTTCTTTTTAGAATACGATGACCAAAGTAAAAACAAAATTGAACATTATATAGGATGTCCAAAAACAGTATCGGGTTATTGCAATCGGGACCGTTATTGCGATATGCTGCGAAAAATTTTGGGTCCAGAGTTGCAGGAGTTTCAAGGTTTCAACTCAAGAACGTGGTTCCAACAAAACGGGGCACTTGCCATAATTCCAATCAATCAATTGAAGCTGTTAACAAATTATTCCCTAATAAGGTCATTTCACGAAGAGGTAACATCAACTGGCCTCCCAGAAGCCCCGAACTTAGGCATATTGACTATTTCGTATAGGGATACCTTCAAAGTAGAGTTTATGAGAATAATCCGACGAATTTAACGGAATTAAAACAAAACATCAGGTCAGAAATGGCAGCAATATCGAGGGCTATGTGTCAGCGTGTTATCAGCAATCTTCGTTTCAGATTAGAAGAGTGCCAGCAGCGCGTAACGGTCACCATTTGGATAACTCCATATATTTGATATAATTATCCATTTTGTATTCTTATAATAAACAATAAAAAAAATAGTTTGATTACTAGAAGTATTCGTTTTACTGAACTTACAAATACCCGATACTCTGTTTGGACACCCTGTAGAATAACGGGCGCCAATCACGAGCCTCTCGCGCATTGCTCGAGCCGCGCGGCCACTTAGGCGCGCTCTAATTGGTTGGAGACGTCGTGACGTCAGGGCCAGTGCCGCCAATTATTGGAGCAAACAGCGGCCGGTCGCTAAGGGGCTCGCCACGGAGGCCTGCACAAACATCACAAGCTGCTGACGCCGGGGTCGACGGCCGCTGCCCAAATGTTTACCCCGCGGCCGTACACTCGCCCATGGCTTCGTGTGTTTCAAACACCCTGTACACATTTGTCGTTAGTGATACATTTAGTCTCATGCTATCCATTCTGTGCCCTGAGCGTGTGTAGAGGATCGGTAATGGAGTAGTGATGTTATGTGCCCGTTAGGTACACACACCGGACTTCAGTTGGACGTATGGAAATAACAACACTTTTAATACTTGTTATGGAATTTATTGCACCGACAGTGTGTCGTCGATGGTCAGACTGGTTATATTGAATCGAGAAATGATACAGTCTTATATATGAAATATAATGGACATAGTCCAGAAAGAGTACAAATATACATAATCAGATAAATGCACAAGCATGTTGTTGTATGTTAGGCATGTTTGTGTTGATTTAATAATATAAGATATTTAAGTAATTGAATGGAAAGTTACTTGAGATTGTGGGGCGGAATAAGGTCCACTCCTCAGTACAATATTAGTGTGAACTAACAAGGACTTTCAATTTATGATAAGAAGTACTAGTAAGCATAGGGTGATTAGGTAGGTACATTACAGTGAGCTTAGAATGATTGTGGAATGACGTGTTCTGGAAGTACCTTGTCGAGGGGGTGGGAGGAGGGCTTCTGCTATATATGAAAGCTATATAATAATGCTATTGGGCAGCAGCAATACGCAGACTGCAGCGTAAAAGGACCAAGAAACCTACTACTACACTATATTCCCCTTAAAACCATGAACACTCGCTTAGCATGCTGAGCGAAATGGTCACAATAACACATGAAAAAGAAGATACATTGAAATGCGATGAGCTGAGCTTCGCGCAGTCGCCCCTTCGTTCGCAACGACGATGACCTTGACCCCTAAAAAAGGCTGTTTTTTTAATAATTTTTATTTGATACTTTTGAAATTAACTTTATTTATGCAAATATAAGTTTTATTTATTAGCAAATAGATTTTGTCGCACTGTCATCCTAGACCTCGCACAGAATGATACCAAATTTATAAGCTCTTTCAATACCAGTTATGGAATAAAATGCCTTTCAAATTAAAACAAAAATTTTAAAATAGTAATAAATATATTAGTACTTATATTCAAAGATTATGTAGGTTTTTTTTACATGTAGAATAATTAATTGCGAGTATATCATTTCTATAATATCTATTTAAAACTACAAATACTGCGGTATCTTCAAATACTTATTTTTTTAAAATGGGATTTCTATATAACCATGATTCGATGCGTAATTCAATAAAAAGCATGGCCAAGATTATGTCGTTCATTCTTCAAAGCGTCTAGTGTATGATTAAAATGCTATAAATCAACTCAAAGGAATTAAATGCTATAATATATTAAATGTATTAAAATGATAGGGAAATATCAAATGACATCCTGAAACCTACGATATGGTTGAAACCCTCGAAGCCGATTCCAATAATCTCACCTTGATACCGCGTCCTCGTTTTCGGAACGATAATTAACCTAATATTCTTGGAATATTAATTATAATCGTAAGTCCTGAATCTGTACAGAACTTATCTGATTGTATCTCAAACAGAACCGAAGACCGCTCGACTGAATCCCGGGAGTTGAACCTCAAACTCGCTACTCAAACACTGCCGCTCAGCCGTGTTTCTAATTAGTGGGGATAATAGCAACACCTTCAGCGTATTAAGTCACATCAGTAGACCATTTCAACGCGTGATATTTGATAACTTAAATATATTATGAATGTTGATTTTAGAGCTCCTCGTCTTCTTCATCACCTCGTCCTTGAATTAACTTAACCTAGGCTTCCTAGTATGTGAAGGTGGCATGGAACAAGAGAAGTTACCCACGCATAAAGAATGGAAAAGATAGAACCACTTTCTCTAAACCCACCGAAGACACAATGGATTTGTAAATTTTCAACTTATTTTATTAAAAACTAAAGCACTTACAAAATTACGCATAAAATTTCCCTTAGTTATTGTTTAAAACACTTTTAATTTCCTTTGATAATTTGTTAATTTTGTAATGTATCATTCGACTGAAAAGGTATATAGATCAAAGTACTATTAAAAAATAAGAATCCGTGCTTCATTGACTATATTTTATGTTAGGTGACATTTTTTGAAGAAAATTATTGTAGTTTATTATATAGTCAAAATTTTGTCAAGTTTTTTTTAACATAATATTTCTATATTTACATTTGATGCCTGGAATATCTTTTAACATCCTTTGACTCAAAACCTTCTTGTCGATAAAATTTCAAAGTAATTTTAAAATCACAGTTTGTTTAATGTGTAAAATATAACAATTTTCTATATATTCTATTGGTAATAAAGCTTAGAATATGACAACAGCATTTTTAACATTGAAAATGGACATGTATGGTATCGCGTGCAGTCCTCTGCCTTGGAGGCTGCTGTGTACAGATCGCTTGGACCTCCCACTTCCGGAGCTCTGTAACAATAATAAAATAAAAAAACAATCGGTTTTTTGTATTTTCTAGTATTTTAATTTGTTGTACACCTTTTATCTTTTCATTTCCAAACAATAAATATTGCATGACGTGTATTTTGGATTTCAGGCAATCTTCATAATAAGTTTAATTTTTTTAAATTTTAATTAATGAAGCCCAGCATTTTTAATAACCAACGGATAATTGTGAAAAAATATTTAAGAAGTTATTTTGTTTTAAGCTCTTTGGCAGCAATAATAAATATTTTTAATAAATTTTGACATTAGCAAAAGAAACGCACGAAAAAATTAATCAGATTGTAATTGTGAGTAATGATTTGAACGGGAAAAAACACGCGACGCGAAAAGTGGGTTCTGTTTTTTTATATAATTAAAACTCGAGGAGGCCCGGCCACTTAATCATTTTATTTACAAAACCCGTCAAAGAACTTCGGCCAGGACTTCGGGGAACTTTTGAATAATTCAGGCCGTCAACTTTGAAAAAATAAATGAATAAAGTTTGACTGATTTTAGAGACAACCTAAGTTTAAGGAATCCTTAATATTCATGCTTTGATTATTTGCAGAAATAATTTGCATTTCTTATTAACCTGCAGGTTTTTTTTTCACCCCCTCCACCGCCTTTTGCCGACGGTGTTATTTATTATGCTGATTATATTTTTGGCTTTGTTTTTGATTTGAAGAATTTATAATTGAACTTATAACTAAGTCTATTTTAAAATATTAATTACAAGGCTCAGAATAACAAGTAAAAATATTTGTATAAAATAGTTAAGGTCAAACGGATAGGATAATTTTTTATTTGTGAGTGCGTTAGTAGAACGTAAGAGTAAAATAGACTCTTGCTTATATTTTTAGTGTAATTTCTAAATTACTAGTTGTTTAGAGCAATTTTTAGCTAAATTGTTTACTAAAATATTTTATTTCACATTTTAAAGTTAAAAATAGCACATTTAGATAAACGAGAATAAATTTCAGTTATTTCAGTTCTACGATGTTTCTCACGACAGTGTATTTTATTTTCTAAAAAAAATAAGTCGCTTTAGGAGCGGGTGTGAGTATAAAGCGAGTGGAAAACTGTGACAGTGCCGCAGTTTTACTCCGTTAGGGATAAAAATAGCAGTTTCAGGAGTCAAATGGGGTGAAATGAAATATAATCCGCGTTCCAGGGCGACGAGACGGATGGCCTGCCCCAAGCGCCAGGCCTGGAGGGTGGAAACGCCAAGGCTCTCGGAGGCTACCCTGGTGCACCCTTCGATCGACGGGGAGGAAAATAATCATTTCTATCGTAAAGTAAAAATAATGCCCAATCACATTATAATACACTTTTTTTATTTTCTAAATTTCTGCAATAATTTTTTTTATATTTTACTGGTTTGAACTGATTTTTAGTTTTAACTGGTTTTAATTTACAAAAAAAGATTTTCATATTTATAATAAATTTATGACTATTCAAAGCCATTAAATTATTGATTTATTTAACGAGATTCTCCAATTAGCCATTTTGTCTTATTTTAAATTTGTTTATTTATATAATACCAACAACCATAATGAATACTTTCTAATTCTATTAAATAATACTAAAGATTGCATGAGGTCTTCTATCAAATGTGGTTGTGTAGATCAGGCGATAGAATATTGTGTAAGCATTTCAATTATACTTAGAACTCTGCTCGCCTTGAGGCATCGGTCTCTAAATTTCACGATGGACATGATTTTTTTATTGAATGCTCATCGCAACATAGCTTGTTATTTTAAATTTCAATATTTTTTCTGTAGCAAATATTTATTTCGTTATTTGACAATATAATTACTTCTCCTTTATTTTATTTTTTTGTGAAACAATTAACTTAACCAAAAAGACAGTTAATGTGATTGTAATCAATATAATAGCCACATCCATAATTTAAAACTTTTCAAGCGCTACTTCTGGACTTCTGTTTTTCTTCCATTGAGAATTTACGTTAGTAATACGGATTGGTTTCAAATGGGAAGCCCTTGGAGCAAGACGCAAATATTGGATTTAGGATTTTATTAAAGTTTTCCAACCAAGCCGAAGACTTCAAAAGACAGTGCTTTACATCCAACTGAAAAATCTACATCGAAGTTAACGCCGGGGGTGGCTCACTTGGCTTAATGAAAAAAGTTCCCCTGCCCGAGAATCCCTCTCGAGAAATTGTATGATGAGACATGCAACTATCCGGGAGAAACTAAAGATAAGTGAATGGAATAATAACAATCTCTCTTTAACCCTCAACTACTATCCACGGACAATTTTGTACCACAGAACGTTAAAATTGTAACTGATGGAATAATAAAAACCCCTCATTAATTCATGGAGATTTTCGGACTAACGGACCATTCGAATCAAACTGTTGAATAAAAATTCGTGAAGATAACCCAAGCAACTCAACACCTAAGAAACCGACTCATGTTTAAAGTAATATTTTACATTAAATTCACGCATCGTAGGTTTGCAGCACAACTCGTACAATGCGATAAACCAGCCCCTTCCGCGAAGAGTGTTGCGAGTCGTCGACTCTCACCAAACGTTATGATTAATACTAAAAGTGATTTGCTTTGGGTCGGATAGGCCGGCGTTATCTCTCGCCAGACATTGTGCGGCCAGGCGTGGACTTAAGCCGACTACACACGCTGCGACACAACATACAACTGAATGCTAGCTGGCCAATAGCGTCCTCTGCATCATCCTTAAGCAAAATCATAAGAAAAAAATCTAATTAAAGAAACGCTATTGGTTGATTGCAAATCGCGCTGTTTGGTTATCAGTTGTGTCGCACTGTGTGTAGCCGGCTTTTTTCTAATTTAAAGTGCATTGTAAGACCGGGAAAGTCTGCATATAAAATCGTAAAAATCACAAACACCATTACAAAACCGCGATTTGAGACGAGTCCAAAAACTCGAAACCCCGACGCATACTTAATATTGTAACATCATATATGAGCTAAAGATGCTTATCTAATACACGAGTCAGTTGAACTGAAAAATTCATGAAAGTATCATATAAATTACTCATTCTATATTATAAAACATAAGATCAAACTGGTTTTAAAGTAAAGCACGTTACGGAATTCACTTTTATAAATTACTTTACTTAAAAAATATAAATATAAATATTTTTGTCCAAGAAAGAGTTATCTTCAAAGAAAATGCAATGAGCTTTCGGAAGGAAGTTTTCAGGAGAAAATTAGTTTTTTTTCACGAAACAAGGTTCGGGGTTAATTAATCATCGCAGCTTGTCTTCGGGGATTATCCGATTCGGAAGCTGGAAAGGGGAGGAGGAGACTAAGCCCGGGCGAAGGGTGTCTCGCCTAGTTTGTCAATCTGCCAAATGTACTACGACTTTCTGGCAGTTTTTATCACGAGGCTATGATTGACGATTCATGTTATGAAGGAATGGTCTTTAAAGGTGAATTAAAACATTAGGCATCACTGTATCTTATATTCCTACAGTAACAAAAAATCTTGGTATTAATTTGATATAATGAAAAAAAAACTAATAACGATATTAATACATTGTTAATTTTACAAATCTTATCCACATTTATGGTTATTTAATAAAAACAGTTAAATACAATATACCCATGTCTCAATTTTTTTATGCATTACAACTTAAGATAGCTCTAATTTAGGTTTGGTAAGGTTGCATATAAATTATCACAAAACCTACAGTTGACAAGCTCCCACTGCTAACTTATAAGTCTCGAAAAAACTTATAAAAATAAATAAATTACAATAAAATTATTGTAAGCTAGTACTTACGAAAAAATAATCCTGAGAAGGTCGTGTACAAGAAAGACGTCCTTTGGGGCAAGATATCGCGATGCTTCACATATTGTTCTGAGAATGCATGTTTTCCCTTCGAAGCCATTCCTAAAATTAACATATTAATAATAAAATAATCAAATTTCAATAAACGTAAATAATAACCACAAGAAGAACTCCATCGGCCTCAACTCATTGTTTGGTTGTCGATTGTATTTTAGCGTTGTTATAGTTATTATATTAGCATTATCAAACCGAGTCGATGAAAGCCGTAAATGATTGGTAGGTAATAATAATTAACATGTGAAATAATCACTCAAGTATTTAATTTAAATTTTTAAATGGAATTTCAGCAAGTATTCTCTATCAAAAATATTGATGATTTATAAAATAGTAAGTCAAATCGTATTATTTTAAAGGAGCTCTTACACGTCAAGTACGCCCTCGAAGCGCCCCCAAAGGTCCCTGCGCTGGCGGTGGTGCAACCCCAAGCGAGGGTACTTGTACCGCAGCAGCTCCAGGTATCCTGGGGTCTTGAAGGGGATGTCTACCTCCAGGGCGATGTTCCATCCTAAAGGCACGCCGAGCAGAAGAGCCTTTACGAGCGACAGCGTTATCTGAAATTATGATGAAAAAAAAATTAGGATTTCTATACATCCCATCAACTTTCTCCATTTGAAAACTAAAGTTGAAAAATTTGAGAGCACGTAAATTAATATATTTTGAAGCTTTGCTCTCAGCAGTGTAATAAACAACAACGATATTTACATTGCAAGCAAAGTGTTATTACGTTTTTGACTAGAATAATATTTTCAACATTTTTGACAGTATCAGTTCAGTTCACTCTCTAATAAATAAACTTCTTTATACGAACTTTATATTTTTAGTTAATTTATTGTATACATAATATATCTGCATATTTAAAAAATGCTAGTTTCTATAGTATATTTTTTAAAATAAGTTTATTTTGATACTTTTCTTTACGTGTTATACATAATCTTTTTTTCTCTTGTATGAGCAATGCATGCATTTTGAGCATCATTAACTTGTTAATAAAAATAAATAAATGTATAATATATTGGTTTTAACACTAGTGCTTAGATGCTGTAAACTCACAACAAACGAACTTCCATCAGGCCAACTTAGCGATCGCTTTTTCCTAGATAAAAGCACTTGCGAACTTTTTAAGTTCGGACAATTTCCATATCCGGCGACGCTTTTGATTCCCCCTACATTCTTACATGCTTCCGCGTTATTATCAATGCAAGAGCCATTAGATTCTTCCGACCTAGCAGACAATAACCAGCAGAAAATTATACACAACGATAATAACTTAACCATCATTATACACTAAAAACTATTTTTATCACACACTGTATATTATTTAAGCGTGGACATTATTTCTAACAATATCACTTAAACCTCACACAAAATCGAAAAAGTTTTAATTTCACATTAATCTTCTATTTAATATATTGATAAACAACAGATCATTTACACCAAACACTTTAATTTTAATAAGTCATTGATCATTTCTCTCAATTATCACATTCTCGTGAAGGGTTTCTAAATCTTTATTGAAGTATTATATTACATTATATTTAAGTATAACGAAAAACAAAACGAGTAAAAACGTGACAACTAGTTGGCCTCCCAAACTATGACTGCTGATCGTATTAGTTAAACATTTACTTGGAATATGCCAGAATGTTTGGAATAACGGAGGCTTAAACATACAACCGAATAAGCACGAACACCACACGCAATGACGTAGGACTGTGAGAATAAATACAATAATATTGATAAACAAAACTAACTTACAAATGGTTAAACTAAAATTAAATACAACGCTTTTCAACTACTACAGTTTTTTTAGTAATCGATTCAAAAATTTCTAATACATAAAGCATTTCACCAATGATCATGCTTTTTCTTCAAGTGCCTATTCTAAGAGGAAGATGCTGATAACACGATGATCATTATTAATTATTTAAAATAAAATGATAATAACATGTCAATTAAATTCACGCGAAATAAATACTAATATATTTTTTGGCTCGCTAGTATTCTTGAGTTTTATTTCATAGTTTGAATACAGCTATTAGTTTTACAAAATAATAAATTAATATTTTACTTTGGGTTCAAATACCACCAGTGTCGTAAAATATAATTATGTTTTTTTTACGAGTGATTTGGTTGTCTAAATATTGGATATATAAATTGTTTCATTTGGTTCTGATCGTTAAATAGATGATGACCTTTTACCTTTTGAACTTTTTGGTATGCTTCGCGACCTGCCCTGAATAATTCATCGAAGCGTCATTGATTAAATGATATTAAAGGCGAATCCGGCCTGCAGTCTCGCGCTGAGGACTTATTTATACCGCATTTCAGACAGTTCTTAATTAATCTTGCATCAGGCTTTTTTTAATCTTTCAATAAAACACCACATTTTTTAAAAAATTTATTTCAATTACCAAATAATTTCTATTGAAGAAAAAAATAAACGTAAATAAAATACCCAAAATATTATACACAGAAAACATAACTGAAGAAATTGACTTAAATGCATGTATGAATTAGTTACATTTTTATCGTAAAGGCATATTTTTTAGCGATGATGAGCATTTAGGATAAAGCTCGGTGCAGTTTTTGGTGTGAGTGTGAGCGTCATCGTAAGCCTGGTGGTGGAGAGCCAAGAATTCGTCTCCCCAAGGAAGCCTGATAAAAACGAAAAAAAAGTATTATGAAACACAGTTATTGTGAATACCAGACAAGAATGAACCTATTTCATTTCCGGCGCTTTTTATTACAACCACGTTCAAAAGACATTCAAAGCCAAGAGTTTCTACCCCTAAATAGATAGGCTCCGTATCTACGTGATGGGGGTGTACGAGGGGAGGCGCGGAGGTGGGAGAAGGTCGGTTAATCAGCTACTTCGGAAGATCCGGATTAAAAGATGAAGATTATATCAACTCACGTGAATATAACTCTCATTATTTCATCTAAGAAGGATCCCTGTTTTTCTCTCTGTCCCTGTCCAACCTCGCATAAGGCTTTTAATATACAGTGTTTTCCATCGAATCCCATTCTAAAAAAAAATATGTATCATCAATATTTAAATATTTTTTAATAAAATACTTGAGTGATGTTCGTTTTTATTTGTGACCGGTTTCGCCAACCTTTCACGTTGGCATTATCAAACAGAGGCATTAAAAACGAACACGGGGAAAATCACTCAAGTATTTTATTCAAAAATATTAAAATGGAATTCCACCAAGTACTCTCTGTCAAAAATATTGAATTTTCCATAAATATTTAAAAATAACCACATCATCTATGAAAAAATTAACATTCATAAAAATATCAAATTTTCGGCAATCACGGTTTACCTGTTATTTATCTATATTTCATCAAATTGGTCTATGAGTTTTATTGGGTAATAAAATGCATAAAATAGATTCTGCTATGTTTTGTACAAATTCTCAAATGCCGCCACCACAAAATTCAAGGCCGCGAAAAATAAATTTGATAAAATTTTAACGTGGAATCGATAAAATAAGATATTTCAGTACCCTCTGAGGAGCTTTTCGAGCTTTTCGTAAAGGCCACAGCGGCTATATCGATGGTACTCCCTGTTGTCTCTGCTCATGTATCCCGAATTCAAATGCTCCCTCCCCTCTCGCCGCCTGTGCATCCCTCCTCTGTCAATACTCAAAATGGCCGCCTTCCTCTTCCTGACTTTAGCCCTTAAGTCCAAATTATCTATGCTCCTCTTTGCGAAAGCCGGATTGATTATGGTCTTTCTGCGCTTGTATTCCGCCTTTTTATTCCGGTCTACGCTATTTTTATTCAACTTCGCTGCGTTGCTGTAGTACGCATTCGCCGTCGGCTGTATAGGCTTGCCGGTGAATCTAAAAACCAAATTTTTAATCACATTATTTATGTATATCAATCACTTTCCATTAAAGTCCAATGCTAATGTATAAATAATGTATCGAATGTTCAATAAAATCGCATTGAATTTACAAAGTTATTCAAATTAACATGCTTTGTGTCACAAATTATGATCGTGTTTGACAATTCAAAAATTTTATCCATATGTGAATTAAATTTCATATCAATGGTTTTTAATTAATACAGTAATAACCCGCTTTACGCGAGGGATACGTTCCGGAAAAAATCGCGTTAAGTGAAATTCGCGTATATCGGGGTTTACGATTAAACATACATACCGAGTCAAAATTCAATACAAAAAAATACGAATCATTTGAATCAATCGCTTTAATTCTAAGAATACTTTATGCAGTATTACATGTTATTTTTACTGAAAAATACATCTATTGTCTTTTGGGTAGCGTTTCTTTTCCGTTCTTGTAAAATACGTTCATAACACCCAACGCTGTTTTTAATTGTTAAGAGAAGTATATATTTTCTTTGTATTGATCTGGAACCACAAAATATATTTATTTATTTCGAATTGATTATATTGAATTACAACAGCGATCTCAAACTTCAGTTTCCACATATAATTTCTAATTTCATTCCTTTTGCGTAGACGTTATTCTTTATATTTTTTATTTAATTTTCCGAATGGGTATATGTAAATACATTAACACGTTTTTGCTGAAAATTCTCAACTGTTATATTCGAGCTTGAATGAATGCAAAACAATAATAGATACAAGTGCTTATTTCAACCATGGCAGTTTAAAAACATATCTTATTTAAAATTTACTCCGTCGTTTATTATTTGTCCAAAGTTGAATTGATAAATTCTCAAATACGTAGGAGCATTGCACACTCGAATGGAGTCAAAATTTTGTTTATAAACATTTGAGCGTGCTTTCATTTTGTTTGCACGAAACGTAGTCCTGAATGCATTGTAGATAATAATTCAAATGCTAGAAATTTTCAGCGCATAAATCCACGGGAGAAGTTAGTTTTCCGAACGGCTTTCATAATTTAAACCGAGCTTGAAAATTTTTCACAAAAACAATGATTTTCAGGGAAACAAAATGGCAGCTGTGCTCGGGGCGAAAGTGAAAATGTATCCATCATCGTTTAAAGCACCAACAACGGGACGCGGCCGCTTTTTTTTGCATTTTTAATCAATCAGAAGCTTCATACATGCGTCATATCATGTAACGTAATTTTTGTAGGGAATTTCATTTTTCACGTTTTATTTACAGAATGCATGATTAATATGTACTCTTACAACATTAGAGTCAATTTGTAATCGTTTTGTTTTATTAATACAAAAAAATAAGTAAAAATAAATATTTACTATTATTGATAGTGAGATATCCTTATTTGATGAATGACCTCAAACTTTCAGTGGAGACTATCAGTTTTTTTTTTTTTTTTTTACTCTTATCTGATTGTTTTTACTTTCTATATTTAATCACCTGACAGCACACAAGTATTACCTGTTGATGAGGATATTCTTACTCCAGTTGGATTCCTTGCTAGAAGGTTTGGAATTCACATACTTGTAGGTTCCCTCGTCATTTCTATGAAGAGCCTCCGCGTGGTGATGAAAAGGAGAATAAGGATCTTGAGGCAGTTCCCAGGCCAATGATGCAGTCGCTCCCATAAGAAAAATGTCACCAATCTTCAAGATCATCGGATATGTCAAGCAAAATACTGAAAAAAAATAATTAAACAAATTAATATGAATATCCAAAGGGATCGGATAAAATTTTATTAGGATATTTTAATACTTCTTCTATAAGGTTTTTCAAACTTTAAAACACTTTGTTATATCTCGATAATATGTCTAGGTTTTTTTTTTAAATAGAGTATTATATAGTAAAGAAAATATTATAATATTACAGTGAACTGTACATTTAAGTGGCTGCAGATGTGTGTGCAGATCGCTCAGTGGGAATAATGGTGCGGTGAGCGTTCGATTCCACAATAAAGCATTCGATTCCCCGAATATCGATTTTAACAGATTAGCGATTCACTCTCGAATCATGGCTAATTTTGAATGGCCAGAAATCGACAGAATTACCGCTGAGTAATTTTATTGGGGCTTTCAGCAAAATAAACGTCGGCAGATAACCGGGCAGGCGATCGCTCGTACCATAAAGCACCCCATTGTTGATATAGTTTAATATTTCACATATATTTAATAAAGCGATGTAATTATGCGCGGTCGTCCGATTGAATGTGCGTTGCGGTTTTGCTATCGTGCAATCACACAAATTACATATATTTAGACAATTAAGTTCATCTTTAAATATTCCAACTAAATCAATAAAAAAAATTAAATACATGATATAATTGTGATGAATATTTTTTTTTTAAATCCACGCTTAATGTCACATTGTAGCTGAGATAAAAAAAATTGTACATAATGAATTATTACAGTAATTTTAATAGAAATTTTTGCAACCTGTTTGATGTTTTACCCATTAAGAAGGTTCCAAGCGTGTAGGCATGATTTTTCATATTTTTGCTCTGTATAATGATTTCAAAATACTTCATTCATTCATTAAATCCAAATAAAATTTACAGTTAATGAACATTGAAAAACGTATCAATGATATTTTTCTTTGACATTCACAAACATTAAAATCTCCAAGTCCTTTGCAGTTCAAAACAAACCAGCGCGAAGGAGCAAACTTGGGAATTCGCAACAAAACGGCGGAGTTCTCCATTAATTTATCTCTCCGTGTTATTTTCTCAAGGAGCGGCTTGCAATACGATAGTATTGTGTAAATTTAAAAGACTTTCATAAGTTTTTCTTGTGACTTACCGACTTGCAGAGAGCTGCCCTCGGGGAAAATTAAATACCTCCTCCTTCTGGAGAGCGAGACTCCCTCGCTCCGCAGAATAGCCTCCTCTAGGGGTAGAGATGCATTCATCCCCGACGCGTCGCAATAACCTTTTTCAGGCAAAAATACAAAATACATTGCCACTGCGATAAAAATCGATAACGTCATTTTAGATGCGATGGTGTTTAAATTTATTTTATCACATAAAAATAATTTTATCTTTATTTCACTTTTACAGTTTTTTTTTTAATAAATGATTAATGCTAATTAAATGTTTACATAATTGACATATTTAGCGCTGTAACACGTGTTTGCATTTCACAAGTTACGTAGTCTCTATCCTGTTTTGGTGTCGGAACGAGTCTGACTGAAAATGGTGTGTGAAACCGTTACAGCACCGTTCCTCTCGTTACGTGCTCATTAGCGATATTTTTATTATGTAATTCTCAGGTCTGAAAGGTTCATTGATCCCGTTAGAATAACGGTTTCTGGAATTCTAACTGTATCATGATAATTGGAATGAATAATTTTCAGTTAACACAGGGATCGTCAACTGATGCAAGATATGTTTCGAATTAATTTATTATATGATAGAGCTGTATATTATACCAGCAGCAATTGATTTTGATTGCTTTTAACACTCAGGTTATCTTCTGGGAAGATTTCTATTGAGATTGTATGAGTTTCGATATATAACGATGGTAAAATTTGAATTGAAAACTATGCACTCCTCAGTCAAAAAAGTCGTTAACGCTGTAAATTTGGCTGTGCATTTACCGTTGCGTCTTCATATTGTGGCGTTATTCAACTCAGGCTTGTATGGAGGTGGTTTATTATCGTCTAATTTAAATATTTCACTTCCGATGCATCGATCATCTAAATATATTGCTAATAAATCCGAGGTGCTGCAGCCCTCGTGGATGCGCCGATATTATTAATGTTCGTTAACATTTTATGTACGATAATTTATACGAAGCTGAAAAAAAACATGTCACAGTTGTAATCCTTTATTTTGTAAATACAACATACATAAATAGCTCAATATCAATTTTCAGACTAACAAAAGCATTTGAGTAATTTTATTGCTAAATCCAAAAATATAATTTCCTCGGAGTGCATAATTCATTTTTAAGCAAAAAAAACGTATGCGAACCCATTTGTCTGGCTTAATTTAGATAAAATTTTAAAGTAATCAAAACAGAGGGTACTTGGTGAAAATGCATTTTAATATTTTAATTAAAATACCTAAGTGATTTTTTCCACGGGTTAATTTTTATTGGTGACCGGTTTCGCCATCATGTGGAAAAATCACTGAAGTATTTTATTTCAAATATAATTATATTAAAGTTTAAGTGCACACTGCTAATACACCAGAGCTTCCCTGATGAAGTGAGCCGTTTAACAAGACCACTGTGCCTCCACTTGCAGAGTATTAATGGCGCCGATTCCAGGTTGCAGAGTTGCCAGCCGAGCAGATCTATTTTGGAGTTCACAGTTTCATTTAACCACCTCGGCAATAAGTGTTGTGGAGGTTCATTTCCTTTTTACTATTTTTTTATCCCTTTCTGAAAATTAACGTTTAGCAAGAATACAGAATATAATAATGCTCCGGTTTATGTAACTTTGTTCAGAAATAATATGGAGTTAATGTTCTAGAACAAGTAGAAATTATTGAGCATCAAAGTTGAGGTGCTACTGTTGTTAAATAACAAACATGCATCACTGACTGTATATATGTTTTAATCTTATACTAATTATTTTTTATTTAATATTTATTTACAGGTGCACATCAGTTAACACATCAACCATTATTTACTTTTTTTTTCCAGTAAGAGTCTTTACGTTAATGATAACTCTGGATTTCATTTGATTTTGTTTTATTAAAACCACAAACTATTTATAAATATGGTTATAATTTCATTGGAATTTGTATATTTATATTTTTATTTCTTTTGGCATAATTGTAAGAAAACTTTTTTTGAAACTTTTATTAATAAATAAAACTTAATGCTCTGTTTCTACTACAATATCTGCCTTATGTATCTGTTTATAATTGAGAAATTAATGGTTATTTTAAACATACTTTTTCACAATGAAAATGAGAGTTAAGATATATTTTAATGGGCTTTTGTTTGTAATCTTATGTCTTCTGTTTGCAATAAAGAAGAAAACAGTAGACATAATAATATATAAACAATCACAATATCATACGAAACCTTAAATTACTTGCTTACATCTCTTTATTCCAAGAAAAGATCGTTCAGTTTCCGCAAGCTCTGATGTGATCCCATTCCTGGAAAAAATGTAAAAAAATATATATTATACGTAGCTTTTTGCCCGTAAGTTGCATGTAGCTGTTGTTTGTAATTTTCCTTGAGTTTTCCATGGAAGTGCATTAATGCAACCCATCGTTTTTCCGTTTGCAATACATTTCAGGACTGCATGCGCTGCCTTTCCTCGTAATGCTGAGTACCTCGCTAATTTCCGCTGCCGCTCCGCAGTACAGCCTTTTATTTAATCCAACTCTAACTTACTCTGAGGGCACTCATATATTAAAAAAAAAACAACACACTAAGCACTAAGCGACTCCATTTTTAAATGAACCGCCATGAGTACTTACCTGCCTTGATTGACTTAAACTTTCATACTTCAGACAAAAAGTGCATGGTAAAAATTTAATAAATCAATTCGTTATTAAAAATTATAAATATTTTTTTGATCATAATGAGAAGTAATCTATAGAAAAATTTATTTTGTTATATTTCTAGATTATAGTTTATGACTACTGCAGTTTTACAAATCATAAAGTTTTAACGAGTGCTACTTTTTTCGACAAACACACATAATCGTATGTAAATATTACATACACTTGTACATCACGAGATGTGTGTTTAAAATATTCACATGTATTTGGGAACAAATAACGGATACCTTACCGTAAAAATTCACCTCGAGCATTTAATATGAATGTCACAAAGTCACATTTCCACCGAAACACGATCAATACCTCAAATGTTCTCAAGCGAGTGGTTGAAATTCGATATACGCACATAAAACATGTGATAATTTTTATTTAATATAAAGTTATTGGAAATTAGCATCTGAAAATTAATTACCAAGAATGAACGCGTATGTGTTTATACTCTTAATCACAATTTGTTCATTGCTAGCATTCGCAAATGCAGAAGTATCAAAAAGTAGGCAAAGAAGATATGTTGGATTTTTAGAGAAAACTAAATTTTTCGTAAGTACAAATTTGATGATTATTAATAATTTGCAACACGATGATTATTAAATTTCCTGTGTATTATATTTTTTTAATAATGTCAGAAGTTTTCCTGGTTTTCAATGTGTAAATTTTATGACCAGGTACGCCTCAACAGTAAACATAACATGGTGCAGGAGTTTCTGGTCTTCGCTCAGGGAACCGGGTTCAGGGCAAACTTTGACCTGCCCATCAGGTGGGATATGTGGAACAAGAGAAAAAGACACCGCATTGTTAGAAGAGACGTCTATCAGAATCTGGAAGAGCTGATCATGCAGTGAGATTATAATGAGAGCGTATCTGATATTTTTCTTCCTTTCCTATATATCTTTTTTTTTAAATCATATACGAAATATTTTGAGTGTTCTCGAAACCTCCACCAAAGGATCATATTGATATTCCCTAAAAATATTTTTCCATGTGTTATTTTGCAACTTACGTTTATTATTTTACTTTACATACTTGCAGGTGACAGTAATTTCGGTAATATCAGGGATCGCCTGATTTGGTTTACGCGCCTAGCAGCATGAAATAGTGCCTTTTAAAGCCTTCAAAACTAGATTATATTCAATGAATAAATAAATATGGTATAAATATGCTCTAAGCGGTATTTTTGTCTTAATATAAAGGGGGCTGTTTAAAGAGTTTTCACATTGTCCTTATATTAGGGCAATGCTGAATTTCGTAAAATCAGTTGCTTTGTGTACAGAAATTACAAATAATATTACTTTTTTTATAAATTCGTGTACGATTCTTCAATCTTTTCAAAATATTATTTAAGAAAAAATTTGTATTACTCCACATATTTTAATCAAATATGGCAAATTTTGGTTCTTCTAAAGTTTTTATATATTCGTTTATTATGAATTTGTATTGTAATTGATTTTTTTTTTTTTTTAAGTAAAAAGTGCGTTTTAAAATGGCGTTTCCTTGTTTCCAGTCACGGGTTTGACGGCAGGGCCTGCGTTCTGCGAACTCTGTGCGAAGCATCCAATATCGTGACTCCAGAAAGCGGAATATTACTCAAACTCTACAAAAGGATATTTACGTAAACCTCACTATCAAATATACCTCATCATAATATGATATATTTACGCACATCAGTCACTGCGGCATCTCATTATCCTTCGTCATATCAATTCAGCACACCACAATGTATTAAACAAACATATTTCACATATTTGTCTTTCACTAGCTAAACCCCTGATAGTTATATCTGTTATTAAATTTGATACCACTCTTAAACAGAATTCCATTTAAGTAAATAATGATGCGAAGGAGTAGAAAGCACGTACTTCATTCCCCTTTTGTATTAAATTAAAGCGTATTAAAAATTGACTGATGGTCTAGTTGTTGTTGTTTTGTAATAACCCTGTATTTGAAATTACAAAAATGTTCAAAGTTGAATACAGCAGTATCCGTTTCAGCCACATACAACCTCTTCCTTGGCTATTAATTTTCGATATCGATTCTAGGCAATAACAATAACACATTGCTTTACTTTGAATATCTTATTATTTTCATTTTTGATTACGCACAGTTTCAAAAATTAATACCAAAAATTGATTGTGTCTTTATTTTTAGAATACCGGATGGTGATGAACAGTACTACCCCTATTTGAACTCTGAAAAATGCGAAGAGCTGAACCTGCATTGTCCACTGTCTGTTTTGGAGCTCACCAAATATACTGATATGTCTTAATATAAATAAATAAACCATAAATATTAAAATATCTGTTTTTATTCACAACATATAATCTTTTGCTGCTATATTTTATATAATTTAAAATATCAAACACATCAATTAAGAATTAGATTGGGTTGATTTTTTTTTTTCTTCAAATATTTTTTTTTAATTTGTGTTAATCTCAATATACTCATGGAGCTTTCTTCGGTTAATTTGTGAACAATAACTGCTTCCAAAGCGGTTTTTTCAACTTGGTGGCTCCATTATTCCAGGGTAGATATAAAATCGAAAAGCCCATGACCGAGCGGGCACTCGGAGTATATTCCCCTGCAGTCGTACATTTGTTCTCCAGCCTGTCTGGCCGACAAGTAATCGATGCTCTCATTCAGCATATTGCTATTTTGAAAATACAGCTCGCTGGGATCATCGTAGACGGGCCTGAAATAAACAGAAGACGTCAGAAACTATTCAAAACTAAGCAAATAATGCCTCATAATAAAAACTATTTGTTAAAACTGTTGATAAATATTTGACGACTTTGTAAAGTTGTCATGCGATATAAAAAAAAACGTTAAGCTAATTTCATAAGTTCGAAATTTACTTGTCTGAATGGGAATCGTCCCGAGGATCTATTGATCAAAATTCAACGGTCTAACGGTTAGGTTAGTACTCTAACCGTAAAAACGTGAGTAAAAACCTATTTTTTTTAATATATAAATATTCAAAAATATTTATAACGTTCTCATCGGTGAGAAGTTATAATTATTAAAATAATAAAACAAAAATCATATTTATTTATTTTTACAAATATATCGTGATAATAGCAATGTAAATTATATTATTTGGTCGTATATATTAAATTATCATTAATTTATTATTTGTAAAAAATATATTGAAATATCTAAAATTCACATTATTATCAATCAAATATTTACAAAAACTTCATTATTTAAATGTATTATTTATTTTGGAGTGTAAGAGCATTTGAATTGGTGTGCTGAAAAAAATAATGGCTCTATCGACACGTCGGGGGTGCTTGGCTTTTAAACTCACGTCAGTATGGTATGCAGCAGCTCCCCTATGAGTCCGTTATGGTGACGGATGGGCGTCTCTGCCGCCTCGCATATACTCCTGAGGAGACATTCTCTGCCATTCACGCCGAAGCTGCAAAATAAAGTCATGTGACATGCAAAATACCATCGCATCCCTTACTCATGACATGTGACAGAAGTATGTCACGAAGATAACTTTATATGTACAAATGATTATTAATAAACACCATAACTATTTTTGACTCAACACAGGTTTATTGTATGGGGTGCCCAAAAAGAGTATCGGGAGAATGTGAATAGTGACCGTTATTGCGATATGATGCGAAAATTTTTGGGCCCAGAGTTGCAGGAGTTTCAAGGTTTCAACTCAAGAACGTAGTTCCAATAAGACTTGGCCAAATTATTCCCTAATAAGGTCATTTCACGTAGAGGTAACATCAACTGGTCTCCCAGCATCCCCAACCTTAGCCCTCTTGACCATTTCGTATGGGGATACCTTAAAAGTAGGGTTTATGATAATAATCCGATGAACCTAACGGAATTGAAACAAAACATCAGGTCAGAAATGGCAGCAATATCGAGGGCAACGTGTCAGTGTGTTATCAGCAATATTCGTTCCAGATCAGAAGAGTTCCAGCAGCGCGTAACGGTCACCATTTGGATAACACCATATTTTTGAAATCATTTTCCATTTTGTATTCTTATAATCAACAATAAAAAAATACTTGATTACTAGTAAGTAGTTTTTGTTTTACTGAACTAACAAATACCTTGTACTCTCTTTGAATACTGCAATATATTAAAGACTATTTGTATCGACAACCGATTGGGATTCAAACCTACACCTTCAGGTAAAGCATCCGATAAATTTGAATACATCGCCTGGCCACGATTAATGGGAAATTGAATATCGCTTATTTTGAAAAAGTAATTAATGAAATGTCTCATAGTTTTGTTTTCTAAATCAGTTATCTGTTAACATTGTCGTAAAATCGTCTTTCAAATATTCAGTAAGTTTAAAGTAATTTTATTATTTGACGAGGAAGTCAAATAATGAAATAAGTTGAAAACTCACCCGTCCATTGTGCTCTTGACGGCTGTATAGAAGGCGTTTCGGTCTCTTCCCTTTTCCGTGCGTGGGTGACTTCTCCTGTTTCGCACCACCTCCGCGTAAGGGTAGTAGTTTGAGAAGAAAGTGATATTGGGTGGAACCGGATACTGGTATTGGAAGTTCAGCGCGAACACCAGATTAATATTGGCAGGGTTTTTTATCGGCGTGCCGAATCCCAGAATCAACTAGACAAAACACAACAATAAGATTAACCAAATACTAGGATATTATATGAACGACTTCAATTTCATGTGAATTTTAAATCTTTTAAGACAACCCTAGCTAGTAGTATCTGGAGAATAAAAAATAACAAACGCAGTATAATACTCAAAAACAACTCAATTTTTATTTAAATTGAAGTATACTGAGTACAACATTTAATATTTTTAATTAGTACTAACCTCTAGTAGAACTTATCAATAAGTAATGAAACATTAAGAAAGCATGATAAAACATTTTTTTTTTTTAAACTCTAAAATAACAAAGACTTGTTTAAAATTCGTTAAATACAAAAACCTTCAAAAATATGACTTGATTTCTTTGTGAATAAACATTCCCAATTAGAATGTTAACAAGCCCGCAGTTACATTCTTACAACGGCATTATTAATTCTAACTATTTAATTAGTTTTTTCAGTGAAAAGTTGAAGTTGAAATTAGTTTCAGGGTTGTTTTTGCTTTTCACAGTCAGACTTGGTGAGTTCGCAAAAAAGCGACCCCCGACGCGCGCCGTCACCTCAAACACGAACAATTTTATTTTCAGCCCCTAAAGTTTCTTTCATTCAGACGCCCCCGGACGGGTTAAGATTTAATGAACTTAGAAGCTCTCCATACCGCAAATTAATCAAATGCTATTTTACATCCCCGGTACTACATCTAATTGAGACTAAGTTATATTTATTTTAAAATAAAATGCAGTCAGACATACCGCCTGTTGCAAATTGGAGGAAATAATACAACTCGGTTTAAGTGAACACTTAGAATTGCCATATAAAATAAAATATAGTAGAAAACCTCAAGCTTTACAGCAGGTATGCCTTAAACATTTTTTGGCCCGCGAGATTCATCACACTTTTACAAAATATATTTATTTTATAATGAATTAAAAAAAATACATTATTTCAAAAATTTCAAAGATTTCAAAAAAGGTCTAATTTTTTTTTGATATATTAAATATTTGAAAGGCAGTCTAAGGCTTAATGAAAATATGAGCTTTCAACGCCAAAGCTCATATTTTGAGATTGTAAATTTTTCCATAAAATTCTCATATGAGCTTTAATATTGAAAGCTCATAATTTTCAAATACGAGCTTTCAATGTCAAAGCTCATATTTTCCAAAATATGAGCATACAGATTTTGAAAAATATGAGCTTGCAAAGTCTAAGCTCTATTTGGTGTCTGTGAAAAATTTCTAAAATTTAAAATGTTTTTCATTTGAAAAATATATATTTTTTTAAAGAGATGTTACTTTCGTAATACATTGAATATTAATAAATTAATAAATAAAATCATAATTTATATCCTTAAACTCAATTTCTTTAAATACTCTGAGCGTAAGTAATTTTAATAACATTATGCGTTATTTCAATTTATTATTAAAAATCATTTTCATTAAATTATATTATATGATATATATAAAGAGCTGAAAGCAAGAAGCGTTTTATATTTATTTCATTAACTATTTTTATGGAACAAGTAAAAAGTACTTTTCAAGAAACGTTTTTATCTAAAATCATTGGTAGGGACTCAATGGCATCCTAGAGACGCCATCTTGTAAAGAGCTGCTCGAATGTTTAGAATTTCTCGAGAGTAATTTAATTCCAGACTGTCGCAGGCCATGAATGATAAACCCGAATTCTCGAAGGGTACAATTACATCTGGAAACCTCAACTTTATTAATATATTTAGACGCAAGTAAATATAAGCAGATCTAATACTCAAGACGCCACTCTATCAATCGCGGAATTATCTTTTGCGTCAAAACGAACTTTGCTAGCGGAGATCGGAAGATGGTGGCGGAAAATGGGAAGAACCAAATCCATTTATATGTTAACATGTTTTAATTTTAATTAAAAAAATAAAAGAGGAATTAAATTTTAAAAAAAACACATTAGAAGAAGGAAATAAACGTGAGTGGCTGGAAGTTGCGTATACAGCCTTATTAGTAAGACTGGTTCAGGATAAATAAATGTTGACTGAGAGGGTCACTAACCTCCAGGCAATATTAAAAAATAAATAATATAGTATTTAATTAAATAATTCAAAAATTAAAACATGTTAGATGTATTTAAAATTACATAAAATATTTTAAATTATAAGCATCGGTCATAAATTTTTTTAATTAATATTATCGGGTATTAGTTTATCTATCACATTGGTGATATAATATATAATTTATCTGTCATTTAACTACAAAATAATCTCTTACTACCTTAAATATGCCTCCTAGGGGAAATACGAGTGGTAAATGTCTCTTCTGCCTTGACAGGGCTGTGAAGTTCCCCTCTAGCTGAAAAGTGTTGGCATCCGCCCAGTACCAACACAGCAGCCACCACACGGACAGCATCCCCAGAGCCACCGATGCAAACCTGAAAAACAAACATCCAAATTAATTCAATGCCAGATCCACGCTGTTGGCAACGCTGCTATCACAAACTTGCAAACTTAAAAACAACAAAACGAACGAGGTGAACTTTGGACTAACAAAAATACAATACTACCGAATGTAATGTCAAATTTCCGCGTTATTTGGTGAACTTTCGATGACTGATTTTTTATGTTTGTTTGAAAATTATTCAATGACCATTAATCGTAGTAAATTTTTGGGGGATCACCAAGTTTTTTGCGGAATTTTTGATGACTCACCAAACAAAGTGGTGATCAAGACGCACCTCTCGAGTGCAAGGGGTTAATTACCAAAGCTTGTTCAAATATTTGATTTATTTACCAGCGCATTGTCGGTGTGGTTGGGGTGTGTCCACGTGCTCGGCGTCCGTCACTCCTCGCTCTGGGGGCCACGACAGGAGCCCCGGCGGATCACGGAATGCGCTAATTGGCCGAGTAAATCTCCCGCCGCCATCTGTCGCCGGGCAGAGAGCCGCGCCGGCCTTTCCGCCTCCTCTCTCGGACTCTGAAAAACGAGCGCCCGGGTCAGTGCAGCCCGTAAATAAAACAGCCCCGGAACGAAATGGATGGACACTATTATTTAAACGTTAATATATACGCAAGCTGAAAATTTACAAGGCGTCTTGACCACGCTGTGATATAGGGTAAGGCAGGCAGAATCGTAAAGTCTCCGCTACTGCGTTAATTCAGGCGCTTCCCGTACTGTTTACAGTAATCTGGAAGGGCGGCCGCGACTCTAGGTGGGTCGGGAAGCCCGAAATGATGAATTTCCAGGTCACAGCGACCGTTCAAAGTTCTAAAAAATGTCCTTATGCTACCATCAAAGAGTCACCTGAGGTCAAAATTTTCAAAACGAAATGTATGGACACTATTTTTTAAACATTAATATATACGCAAGCTGAAAATTCACAAGGCGTCTTGGCCCGCGAAGTCTCCGCTACAATAAATATGGCATTCTCCAAGGAAAAAGGAAGTTCACGTTCATAAATTTGCGCCACTGGCCCAGGATAGAGACAAGTTCAAAGAAATGGTCACCTCCTATAGACAACAAAAGAAGAATAAGGGAGGTATGGATGATTTGAAACGAATTTTTCAATGAGTATCTCGGATCTCCCCACCTCGCGTGGCACCCCGTTCAAATCATCCATACCTTACCCTGTATAAGCAATTTCGTATCCACACATATCCATCCACATACGTTTCAAGATTATTTATTTTTTCATTTGGTGAATTTACAATGGTTCTTCTACAACTAAGGTTGTCCCATGGTGTGTGGCTATCCCCTGATCCTGTGCGCAGGTTGTGGGGCTTACTTTATTTTCGTGATTGAGTTATGTAAGGAAAACGTAAAAAAACGCTTTTTTAAAAACGGATGAATAAATTAAATAAATAACAATGAAAGGCATTTTTTTACGTATTTGAGTGCCTCAATGTATTTATTTTATTTTTCTAAAAAAAATTACATCTGCATTCTTCATTTTTTTTACTACTACAATATATCTACTACTCGCATCTTTAAATATTTTTATAATGACACTTACAATATTTTGATTCGCCCACAGTGCTCTTACAGCTTCATGTACCTATCTACTGTTATTTTTTTATTTTTTCCTCTTTGTCCACAGTGCGGCCCTTATTGAGTCCGACGGCGTGCCCACTAGCAAGAAAGAACGGCTCCTCTAATAAGACCCGGACGATATTGAGCACTGCGGCGCACGTAGCGTCGCCCGCGCCGGTTATCGGGGCAATATGATCACTTCCGCCCACATGTTCCTGTCCGGTAAAGAACGGCAAGCCATAATATACGAATACATTCTATTATATATATATATATTAATCTATTTTTTTTTAATAAATTATTTGAATCCTTTAAATATGTAATCACCTTGAAAAAATATTTTTAATTTCAAAACCTTTCCGCTCTCCCTATTATGTCACTTGTACATGGCTACCATTTTTTAGCGTGAGTAAATGATTGGTAATGAATCAGTGGACTTGGAATGATTGTGGAGGGATGTGCTCGAGGTGGGGAGGCTCCTGCTAACACCAGAGTATTGGGCAGCAGCAATACTCAGATGCAGTTTAGAAGGACCCTGGGACCCACTACACTATTTTCCTATTAAAAAACCATGAACATTGGCTCAGCATGAGTATATGCTCAGTGAAATGGTCGCCAACCTCTTCTGAGGCGAGGCATTTGATAAAAATGATTGAACAAATCGATTTTGCCATTCGCTGCTTATAATTGGTTTTAAAAAAAGTCATACTGAAACCGTTAGAAGGAGGCATACGTTAATGACCCTTCCTTCCATACAAAATAAAATTTTAAAAACATTTGATTCATCCTTGATAATTCAATAATTCATGATATAATAGAATTGTTTTCATTGCCAAAATAAATTGATCTCGCCTATCACTGACTCGGTACAATCCTACACGTCGTATTTTGGGAAATAGTTATATTTGGCTAGAGTTGGTCTTTTGTGGGTTATAAACTCCACTAGGTTGTTTAACGGCAAACAAAACTTTGGTTTAATTTCTATACGTAAATTATATCGAAAACACAGCCAGTGTGTTATTTTTAATGTTTGTAAAGCTTAATAGTACATTATTATTTAAGTTTTCTAAGAATATGTTTAAAAAAATTACGTTTGTATTTATTATTTTTCTTAGGTTCAATTTTATATTTGACTCAATAATAAATAAGCATTTGGTTGTATTTAAGCATTGTTAATTGTAAAGTGGAATAAAAATGCTCTTTACTTTGTTAAATGTATGTATTTAATTACAAATTCATTGGAAGAGCGAAAGTTTTTTTAAAATACGTATATTTCATAAATTTAAATAAAAATGTTAAAATTTTATTTTTATTTAAATAAGTTACATCGAGTCTGCTAATGATAAATCCTTCAGTAATTATTTTTTAATAATAATACTATTAGTCCTTCAAAGGAGACTCGCATATTTAAATCATTATTCTGTTAATTAAATTGAAAACCTTTTGAACGATTTCTCAAATATATAAGCAGTGGTAATTTAAAAGTCGCTTATTGTTTTTCATTCAAATACCTCTTGTTTCATACTCATTAAAATTAATTCGCCCTGCGTCTCGCAAAGAACCGAGCATTTTTATTTTTCTTTTGAAGGCTTTATCTCTCTAAAATAATTTCGTGTACAACCTACTTTGACATTCACATTTCCAAACAAGCCATTCATCATTACGCTTTGTGCGCTCACGAAATGTGTACTTAAATGTGAATAAAATTGATAAATAGGGACTTATATGGATTCAATGGAATTCTCTTGTATTCGTACCTTTATATGTGACTACATTCAACCGCTCGTGTTTACGCGAACCATTGAATACCATTTACGTCATAATCTTATCTAGAAAAGTCTATTTATAACGACGTACGTGTACGCAGCTCGGTCCTTTCAGCTTGCGGGATGCTGAGGGCAAGAAAAACCAAGTTTTTGCGGGAGTCGCCCGCAGCCCCGAGAATGGGAATTAAATAAGACGAGAGACACAGTGGAGGGATGGGAGGCAACTCGCAATTCATTACATCCATGGCGAGGGCCTCGGAGGCCTGGGAGGGGGCACAAGAAAGAAAAACCCAAATTAAATCCCAACAGCCTATGGAGCAAGTATAAACTGGCAAACTCTGAAACAATTAATGCTTCACATATACTTCCCCGCTCTCCCCATTCTGTTGCTTGTGCATGGTTGCTTTTATGTACTCTGAGCGTCTGTAAAGAACCCGTGGACTTGTAATAATATTGTGAATGAGTATCAGATCTAAACGCCAGAGCTTTGTAACAAAAGGATACGCAGACTTTTCCTTCCAATATAAAACTGCGGTGTTGAAGGACCCGAGGACCCACTACACTATTTTCCCCTTAGAAAACCATGAACACAGAATCAGTATGAGTATCTCAGTGAAATGGTCGCTAACCTTCTATGAGGAAAGACACATGGTGATTTCCTTAGGCCTACACGCTATAGGCTCATTTGTACTTGTTTATTTAAACAATTTTTTACGACACTGATGAAATACGATCCTCACTTCCGTAAACAATTAAAAATTCAAGCTCGAAAACGTCAAAAAAAAATTTACAATTTTTTCGTCGTTTCATGAGTGAATCGATTTCCTAATTATCATACGTACAAAAAACCAGTGTCGATTATGATTGCTGATTTATTTAAATATAATTAATAATACTCATTGGTAACGTTATTTTTTATTATTAAAAAGCTTTTTCTCAGTTGCCGGAGTATGTTGACAACACTGAATCTTTTTTGTTCTTTACAAATTGTTATAGTCCCCGAGGATTAATGTCGAAACCAGAAAACTGTCCTTAGCAAAAAGGGATTGTTAAAAGTTAACAAGAGCAATGGAAAAAGATGTTTGTGAAGCAAGAAAGAAATACTCTCGCCTATTATTTATTTTAACCCAACCACTCGCACACAATTTTCAGCAAAAACAGAGATAATTCAAGAAATTTGCAAGCATACGAAAAGATGTCACGTACTTAAATATCATAGATTTTATCAAAAATATTAAATATATAATAAAAACTTTACTGTGTATATGATATATAATGTGTAATTTATATTTAAAAATAAATATTTGGTTATGTTTCCACTTTTTATGTATTGATGCGACTAGTTTCATCAACATGCTAGTTTGGCATATTCATGTTTCTCTGCTTGATCATGCCAATCTAGCATGTTAGCGTAACTAGTAGTAGACCTGGTAACTCATGTTTTATAAAAATATTACAGTGGAATTCCACCAAGTACATGTCAAAACGATTAGGCTCATTATATCACTACTCGTCTTAAATTTTTGTACTATCACATATGGTGTGTGTCTAGTGTGATGCTGCGGAAAACACACGAAAAAACTACACTTATGAAAAGACAAACATCGCTGCGGGGTTTCCATATTAAAAAATAAAACTGCGAGGCCCGCCAGATATACCGCCATCAGAATCAATAAACGATCGGCCCGGGTTAAAAATTCAGGTTTGGCGCTCAAAGGAACTGGGCGTCCAATAAAAACGTATGTAAAGAGGGCGGCAGCTCGCGACGCCATTTAACGTCTTAGAAAAATGGTCCGAGCCAGCTACCCCTAACCTCTGTGGACCCTACCAATAAAAAAACTGAAATTGAATCTTTCAGCCAAATAGCTGGGATATTACGTTTTTAATAACTAGCGCTATTGATTTTCGATATTTTTCTTAATCACAGTTAAAGATTTGAATCTAAAATGGTTGTTACTTCATAGGTAATGAAATACTACAAATTATACCAGACTATTGCGAATATACTATGCAATATAAAAATAAGATAATGCAGGGAAAGAATCACGTAGGCAATCAGTGGAGCGGCGAGTTTTGGTGAAGATCTTCAGAAGCTGTTTTTTTATACAGTTATGAATTTAGCATCGATAGATTTCAGTTTTAGAAGCGACGGTTTACCCCTTCCCTTCATCCCCTATCAAGAGCCGTTTGTCTCCCTAATGCACCCTGTCCCCAGCGGGGTGACCTGGCCTTTGTTCCACCCCCGGGTCTAGCGCGGAATTCGGGAGCCCTACTAGAGAATAAATATTAGAGATCGCCCACTCGATTTTGGAATTTGTATTGGTTTGACGTCAGTTTGGGTGACTCAGAACCTACCTTTTTACGAAAAAACTATTATAAATATATATATAATATAAATATCAATGGTCAGTATAGAAACAATACATTGAAAGTTTAAGCAGTATCTTAGATTTTCTGTTTTGAACCCTTGACAGAAATAATTTAAAGCCATTTAAATTTTTTCTTTCAATCGTCTATCTCACTCTAACACTTATAACAAATAGTTAAGGAAAATTTGCTCTGCTTGAATATGCCATTTATGCATATTGGCGAAACAAAAATCTCTGTCTATAATAAAACTTTATTTGGTTATTTTAAAAACCGTGGCGCCCTATACAAGAAGGAACGCCAAGTTGTCAAAAAACATACCCATGAGTGATCATTGCACCCTCCTGCCCTACCTGTTATTGTTATAAACTTTTATCCTTGTTATTTAGTTCGAAGATATTTATTACACATAAATACATGCAAATAAAGGGTTTTCCCACTCATTTTCCTTGCCTAACACATTACTGAATCAATAGTAAATCATGGATGCTACCATATAAGCCACACATTTCAAGCAGGGACAGAGCGGGGATAGTCACGCACCAACTGTAATACAACTTAATGAAAAATAAAGAATTTTAAAATTTAATTTAAAACCGCAGCAGTGACATTACGGCACCCCGGTTTATTATAAAGTAGTGGCTTGTTTCTCTTGCGGAGTGGTGTGAGGCCGTATAAGAGATTCCTCGCACGGTGCGTTAAACTTTGTTGCTCTCGTGCGGGGGTCGTACTTCACCAGCGCAGGTGTCCGGTCACCCTTTCGGATTAGAAGGGATGGGATAATCTCGCGAGCCGGGGCAGGTAATGGGGGTGGAGTCTTAGTGGAGTACTACCCGCTTCGGCCCGAGCAAACCTTGGAGACTTTTCAAATACATCTAAAAAAACGATATTTTATGCAACCTTTAATCAATGAAATATTTTTTATAAATCATCGCATTTTTTTATGAACAATATATGTGCGAACGTGTTCTACAGTGTGTCCAAACAGAGTAACGGGTGTTTGTTAGTCCAGTAAAACAAAAACTACTTGTAATCAAGTATTTTTTAATTGTTGTTTATAAAAATACAAAATGGAAAATTATTTTGAAAAGATGGTGTTATCCAAATGGTGACCGTTACGCTGCTGGCACTCTTCTAATCTGGAACGAAGATTGCTGATAACACGCTGCCATTTCTGACCTGATGTTTTGTTTCAATTCCGTTAGGTTCGTCGGATTATTCTCATAAACCCTACTTTTAAGGTATCCCCATACGAAATAGTCAAGAGGACTAAGGTCGGGACTTTTGGGAGGCCAGTTGATGTTACCTCTACGTGAAATGACCTTATTAGGGAATCATTCGTTAACAGCTTCAATTGATTGATTGGATGTATGGCAAGTGAAGTCTTGTTGAAGCCCCGTTCTTGAGTTAAAACCTTGAAACTCCTGAAACTCTGGGCCCAAAAATTTTCGCAGCATATCGCAATAACACCAATTTTTGGACACCCTATATTAGATTTTTAGACTCTCTCACTGAAGGAGAGTCAGTGTTATTCAATCAACACGATAACGTTTCAGTATATACAGGTACCGTAAGACTTAGGGCGTAAATTGAAAATACAAATATGAAGTCCAAATGAAGTAACGGTGGACCACAAACTTGACAAAATTGAATATTTCAAGCCATGTGCATAAGTTATGTGACGGATGAAGCACCTTCTGAGTTTTGACAACTGTTGTGTATTTTACAAATATTAATAGCTCTGAAAATTATGTGATTATGTGACAAAAGTGTATAAAATTTAATCAAAAGCATGCGATCGTTAAAGAATTCTTAATATAAAGTTAGACTAAAAAAACGAACTTTAATTAATAGTATGTAGTTAAATCATTCTTAATTTTTTTGTAAAATGTTTACAATTATATTTTTTACTGTAATTTTGAGTGTTTTAAGACTAACATCAAGTAATGACTACGATTTAGGTGATGTGTTTACTAAAAATACTATATTTTCAAATGATTATCACAATTCACAGCTAATCTCTCACGATCGGCAAAAAAGACAAGTTCTTGTGTTTCCTAAGTCGACTGTATTGCAGGTAAGTCATTATTTATTTAGCTATTATTTATAAAGTAGTGATACGCAAATGGTTTGTTTTTGTGCACCTGTATGTTTTATTGAAAGCAGAAATCGAATGCAATTAGTTTAATTTATTCTGCAAGTACTGATGCATTTAAAATTCTCTGTGCACTCACACTAATTCAATTCCAATTAAAAATTACAAAGCTATCAACTCGGTTGGTAAACTGATACTGCAGTAAATTAATCGAATACAGCTGTTAAACAAAACCTCATTCACGTTAGAGGCTTTTTTATTTCACGAGTGAAAGACACTCAAGTTCGGGTAGTGTGAGATCGATAAGTCTATAAACACACTACTCTGTGAGTATAGGCGATAAATTCCAGTATTAATTTCGCCTAGTTTCCGTAAAAAATCACAAATTTTTAATGCGTTTTACATGTTCCGTTTATCTAAAAATATTATATAAAATATGATATTAATCGAACTTTTATGTTCATTTCATATAGCATGATTTTTCCAAAGCTTTGTACAAAAACCCCGCAAAGAAAAAACAGCATTTCTCTAAATCATAATTATTCCTGGCTGTAAAAACAGATCAAGGATTTTTTTTACATCCCCCGTAATGAAAGTGGCTTCCACGCGCGGCTTCGGATTATTCCGCCAGGGTACGTTTCGATTTTATATAATTAGTTTAGACAATCTGGCAGGAAAATTTTCAATCCTCCCCGGATAAGCTTTTCAGTGATTCTTTTTGTCCCCCGCATAATGTGCAGCGAAAAACTTTATCCCGCAAAACCCAATTAAAAAAGAAAAACGTTCCGAAGCTTCAGGAGGCGGCAGTTATAGTGAATTCTGGCTACGTTCAAGTAAATATGAATAGCCAAACGGCTAGGAGATTACGATTTTTTTTTAGAAGATCGTAATCTCCAAGAATTTGAATTGTCGTTGATACACATTTAATTTTGATAATATGATCTCTAGACAGGCTTTGTTTCCATGGAAGTCTCTGACCAAAATCAGGCTCACCGTATAACCAACAGACCGGTGCTTTGAGACAAGTGGAGTCCAGGGGTTTGCAACCCTCAGGGCGCGTTTATTTATTTGTAATTCACACACCACTTCCATTTGTCTACTCTACACAACCAGAACTGGTAGAAGGCCGCATTTGATAAATAAACCTGCACAGGTATATGGTGTTTGGTTAAATATAATTTCGGTATGCTTTTTCAAGGTGTCATTCTGCGTCGCGTCTCCGCTTCAGCTGAAGGACTACAATATCTACATAAATCAAGGGTTCCAGCTTAACTTCGTCCTTCCGAAGAAAGTCAGTGAGATACCGTCAACCTTTCTGCTGGTGCCTCCGGTTATCAACGCAAGATCCAGGGAGAAACGAGCGGAATTTGACTCTAGCATCATGTCTCTGACTGACGAAAACTCTCTTCTTGACCTGAATGATATCACGACTGAGCACGTGTACATTCTCATTGAAAGTTTTCTAACCAGGTAACTACCGTAAACCGATATTTATTAAGAATTTTCTTTTTTGGTTATTGAAGAACCATTCAAAAGCAAAGCCAACACAAGCCGCGAGGCGTGTATAACAACACGTCAAATAACAACTTTCGTTAGTAGATTTTTCAAGAGTATTAACGCCAATGTTAAATTAAAAATTTCTCAAATCAACATCACGGATTCATTGTACGTGATGTTCAAAAATCACATATTATCATTATGCATATTTTATACTTATAGATTAAATATCGTAATGATTATTTTCATTCCAGTAAAGGATACAATGGGAGTGGTTGTCTGATGCACTCAATATGCCAATTGGCTGCAGTTCCACTGCACCAGGATGATGACCTCATCCATGATGTTCTTCACTTTATACTTACGTAAGTAATTGAAACTAATATATTTCCAATGGAGGAGTTCTACTAAAGCAAAATAATAAAATGGAATAGTTTTTCTTACTCATTTACCACAATAATAGAATCCAAATCAATGGATTTTTATTAAATGGTTAACACATCACTTTTTTACCCACACAGGTGTATTATGCATAAAATATGATTTTTGCATCGATAACCTAAAAACATTTTTTATACCTGTTAAATTGATAATTCAATGTATATTCCATTTTAACAGTCTCTTCCTTGATTGTACGTGAAAAATCTAAAATAATGTTTTTTTTTTCATGCTTAAGTATTGATAATAATTTATTCAAAAAGTACGAGTCCATATCAACAACTCCTCCTAGAAAATTTAAGCCTTCCTCGTAATCTAGTTTTTTATCACTGTTACTGAACGGTTCATTAAAATGTACTAGAAAAGTAGATTTTAAAAATATTAATCTAATTTCTGTTGATTTCTCAAGTAAACATGTTCAGTGTTCAATTTATTTACAACCAGGCCTTCCGAGCATGGGAACCTAGACGAGAAACTTGGAAAGGAGACCAGCGAGAGCGAAGGTGCTCACCATCATCAAGGAGGGCACTATTCCATCACCAAGAACCCCACGACCCTGGCGCAGTACCTGGAGGCTGAACACCACGGGAAGAATGATGACGATTGTGATCTGCTCTACCAGGACTGCCCGCTGTCTCCGCTTGATGGAATAACGAACATCGTGGATGTCGATGATGAACATGAAAACTCACGATAACACTTTATATATATATATATTGGAATTTCTCGTAAGCAGTATGTCTGCTATTCGATTATAAATTTCTTTTAAATAAGCCTGATATCAATTTATATCATATTTATATAAAATATTTAGAGCTGTGAATTGTCAAGAAGTCGATTATTAATTTCATATGGTGTATAAATTAATAAAATTTGGTCTCCAGTGTATGAACATTATTTTAATTTTCAATAATAAAAAATATATACATAAAACTAAAATACCTCAAACTGCGCGTGATTATAAAAATATTTAATTTTTGAAAAACAAAACACATTTAATAATAATAAATTGAATGTGATATTATAATACATGAAACGACCTTTTTACAAATTTGTTTGTAAATCTCTTCATTATATGATAAATTATTTATGAATTAAAATTAACCTTATAAATCCGAGCCTGTAATCTAGCATTTTGTTCATATATAGTACTTAGAAGACCCCATTACCCTTCATTTCATCTCCCATGGCGTTGAACCAGCATCCAGAACCTGGAGCTTTTGCCACCTGAGGTAGTCCCCAATTTGCTGCCCTTTTTAAGTCAATCAAAAACAGCAAAAAAGGGATCAGTTAAAAATGCATACTTGATAACATTCTTATATAATTATTTTTATTTTATTTTAGAAATATTTTATTTAAATGCTGTCGCCCCCGCCCCCATATAGGTACACCATTGCTTAGAATATTCACTTAGTATTTTTTAATATGGTGTAAAATAACACATCGCATTGGAATCCATTTCATTTATTTTTTTATTTCTATTTAACCACTTTATTTTTAAGTATATTTATAATATTCATTAAGCTCAGAGCTTCATCCAAACAGAGACTCGAACCCGACTTGTGAAAACATCTCCAGCACAGACTGGGAACACTCTGGAAACAGATATTCGCAGTTCGACTCCTGGTCAGATCCAAGAACTTCAGCGGCAAGGTACTCATTATCCGAGTGGTGAGACAGACGGTCGCTGCTTGAAGATGGACTGGATAAACAAAACAAAAAACCGATTATTTTTTATTTGATGATTTTGTGGTTTCTTGGAATTTTCTGTCCTACAACGTTTCAGTCTAAGAAATCCCTGAAGATGGTCCAAGAAACCACAAAATCATCAAATAACAACGGTCTCAAAAACTTACCACATTACTTATATTCTTTTTTTTTTGTTTGTAAAAGGTCGAATACAGCTGTAAACTTTGAGGTCATGAAAAAAAGGACCATAGTTTAATGGTTGAATTTGGTGACAGAACTTCGGAAGATAACCAAAGTTCAAAGATACAATAATAATACACGGTGTTACTGAACTTCCGCATTTCCGTTCGCGTAGGCAGTGAATGACGAAGTTGTAGCGACTTACGTAAATATAATATGAAACAGCTCCCCGAGAAGTCCATTCTTATACGTGAAGGGCGTCTCCGCGGCTTCACATATAGTCCTGAGCATACACGCCCTCCCGCTCAGCCCGTTCCTGCAAACAAATCCACGCAAGTCTCGTCTATTTACAGCAAATATCATTAGCAACAGACGTGTTTGCATAGCGTAAGATTGTACTGACTGCGCCGCCATGTGCTCCAGCACCCTGTAGATGTCCCAGCGGGTTGTTTTCGCCCTCGCCCTCGCCCTCGTTTCCACCTCTTCGATTTCCATTACGTAATTATCATGCGGTTTATCCTTTTCCCTCACAGAAGTTTTCCCCCCTTCTGTATAAATGATATTAAATAGATTATCTTCTTTGTATTTGTCTTCGGCACCTGATGCGTGGTTTCTGCGTCGCCCCCCTCGCTCTTCGTCAAATACATGTCTATCGACGGGATCATTTTTGTTAATGATATTTTCATCATCGCCTCGCGCGGGATTGTATTGTGTCTGACCTTCGTCTTGTCTGCTGATCGTGATGTCTTCGTGCTGTCCATCTCGTCGGTCTCTGTTCGACCTCACGTCGACAGCTGAGCCGTACATGGGGCTGGTGTAATCCGAGCTATTGAGGGGGATGTGGTATTGTATTTTAATAACGTATCCGAGGGTGACGGACTGGTCTTCCAGATCCACAGGTAAACCGACGCCGAGAATAAACTAAAAAAATATCAAGCTTTAAGTATTCCACGCGTACTTCGTACACATTCATTATCTCTTATAATACAAAAATCTATTTTATAATGACAATTATTTGATACCTTTGTTTAATAATAATCAACAAAAATTTCAACTCTATTTTTATTCGGGCAATAAGCATATCAGGAGAAGTTTATATTTAATATTATTTAAAATTCCCGTGTTAGATTTATTAATTTGGCAATGCCTCTATAGGTGAATGAACTTTCACTATCAAGATTCCATTCTTCTTCCGATGCCTCTTCTCGTGGTGACCATTTCATCGAACATAACATATTCCATGATCAACGTTTTTAACGTATCCCTGACATCACAAATCAGTTATTTTTTGTTGCTGAGTAAATAAGAAAATCTGCCATAGCTCACCTGAACTCTCGCTGGGTCTGCATCAGGGTATGTCAGGTATCTTCTGTGTCGAGTCAGGGTTTCTTGAGATTCAGATATCCAAGAGTTGGCCAGGGTTATTAGCATCTCAAAAACCAATCCCACCACTAAAAGCAGTCCCAGGGGTGACATCTCTAAATCTTCTGAAACAGTAATACATTAGCAAGCAGAAATTAGAATATGTTATGTAAAAACTGGCATAAAAAAATGAACAACAGTCCAAATATCACAAATGATTAATTCATGCAAAATAATATATCTTTCTTTAAAATGGTGTTATTTCAATTTTCAAATTATCTTTATTTTAGGCCGCCATTGTAAACGAATAAAAACGCTAGAGTGAATTTTTAACAAATACATTTTTCTGGTGTAGTTATTGTTTGGGAAAAGTAAAAAAAAACTGTATAAAATAGAAGGCACTTTAGGAACCGTCCACTCGAACATCTCAAAAACACCCAGTTTCGGACACAGAGCCTCAACATTTGTAAGAATTTCAGAAAGCCGGGATCAAAAAAGAGGCTTTACTTGTAATGAACATGAAAAGAATCCTGAAATAAATTGAGAAATTCGCGTTACTCTGGAGAGTTCTCATTTAAATTCGGTGGTAAATATTATTACTACAATAGTCTCCTCTCTTATTTCGGGCGCATTAAAGATGCCAGCTGAGAGTAGAAGGAGAACCCCCATTGAAAATTACCCGAGCGAAATAATCGTCTTAACTCGCGACTTAACCGTAGTGATTAGGCGGAGTATTCTTGCCTTGAGTTTGATATCTCTCTTGCATTTATCAAAATATCTTATGGTGCTTTTGGTTTAAATGAATATAGCCGAATTAAAAATGAACAAAGAACCTAACAACTTACAAATGTCACGGAATATCTAGGAAGTCGACACGAAAATGCAATCAAATAAATACGTGGATTCATTTCATTTTGTGACATACAGAAAATTTTCCTCTTAAGTATGGACTAATAAAAAAAAAACCTGAGATATTTTATCACCTCGATGTTGTCTTAAATTACACTCCCATAACACAAGTCACTGCCTGCAGCTTTATTTTTGAAACTATGCTACGATAAAAATAAAAATAAACTATTTGTAGATTCAATAAATATCACTTTTAAAATGGCACTTGTATTTTTTTATAACTTCCTGGTTACTTTATTCGCGAGGTTCGTGCAGTTATCACGCAAAACATGAAAGGCAAGTGTGTATTAGATTCCGTAACATTAAGATAAACATGTGTTACGTTGTTTGAACTGAACAAGACACTTTGCCTGCAAAGGCGATATAAATCTCGCGGTACGGACGTGAGTTAACGCGATGTTTACAGGATATGTGAGAGGACGCTGTGGACCAGGGGCTCTGTATCTTTTATGATTTCTGATGTTCAACACAAAACAGGCACCTTATTCTCAAAAAATCCTAAAAGAAAAAAATTATTCAGGCAGGTCAGATATTTACGCGCGCAAAAATCTTATTAACCAAAGCGATTATGTCAATGGTAACTTAATTAAAGTTTTCTATGTTATTTAGAAATATTTATGATTATCCACAGGACGATAACAAATAGCTTGTTAGAGTAATCACAGAACAGTTTGGGTTTTTTTTTTGTTTTTATAAAGAAATTTGTCACTATCTTATAATTAATTTTTAATTGAAGACTACTTATTTTTGTTTGTGGCATATAACTTTTTTATTTTTACTTCGGTACTCATTTTTATTTCTAGAAAGTGGCTCGAATGTCGGAGCCAAAACATTTGGCACACGAGAAAGCTTAGCACTCAAGAAAAACGGTCAATCGGTAACAGCCCACAAAACCTAGAACATATAGATAAGTTTATTATCTTTTTTATCGTATTGAAATTAAATTTGGTTGTAACTAGAGCTACAATAAAGCCAACGATTATGCACGTCTGCTCAAAGTTTGAACTGTACAAGTTGCATAGCTAACGGTTTATTTATATGATTTTACGAAAAAGGCATTGCTTTTAATAAAACCTTTCATTATTATTTTCTTCATAAATTTCTTATGCAATTTAACTTTTTACATATGAAAATAATAAAACTATAAAATATTACTTTTGTAATAATGTAACCAAGAATTATTATATAAATAAACAATTTTTTTTATAACCTGATCTAAAATAATATTATCTGATTGGTCATAATTTTCTTTGCGAAAATACTTTTTTATGAATACACCGTATTTATTTATAAATCAAATTATACTTTTTTGTCAGAAATATGTCAATGAATGATAATAAATCGACGATTTGATTTATGGTTGCAGTGATAAAAAAGTATAATACATATATGAAAATATATGGTTTCTTGAGATCACATATTCAATATTGACTAATGTTTCTTTATGATTCAACTTGTTATTATAAAGCATTTTAATTATTTGGTTTTTTAATGGGACATGATAATTTAGAATTTTATTTACGTTTACGACAATAAATATTTTTACTAGCCTGATTTTTTTTTTTAATATTTTGTTTGTATAGAAATTATTTTCTTTGTGGCAACACTAAAGTTTTCTGTCTACTAGTTAAGTGTTTTGCAATATCAAAACTGGGTCTTGCCACCAAACAGTACAATTATTGTTGTTTTGATTTGGACTAGGATATCGTTTTGTGAAGATAACAAATGTGAGGATTTTGTCACATTAAAATACAAATATCATACTTATCTGTAAGACTTAAACTGTTAACTATTCTTTTTGTTCAAGTTCTCTTGAACTATGGCTAAAAATTAATAGTACAATTCATGGCAAACTCTAATCGGTTGCGATTCGACGCAGTAGGAAGAATGCTTACTTGGAGATCCGACGATTCTGCTGTCAACGATGCTCCCCAGAATATGCAGCCATCCAACCGACAAGCCAGGCAGTGCGCTGGCTGTGTTGACAGGGAAGGGTCGGGTGATAATGCAGCAGCAGCTCAGGAAGATGACTCGTCACCTTCGAATGCTTACGGTCCACCGGCCTACAACTGGCAAGCCACAAAAACAACACTGAAAGAAAGACTCGCATTCCTTTTCAACAGTGATATACTCTGCGATGTCTATTTTATAGTCGGCAAAGATACTCAACAGCAGCGTATCCCTGCCCATAAATTTGTGCTATCCGTTGGTAGTGCTGTCTTCGATGCGATGTTTAATGGGACCCTGGCAACTCAATCTGATGAAATAGAATTACCCGATGTAGAACCGGCAGCTTTCTTACATCTTCTCAAATTCATGTATACTGATGAAGTACAGATTGGTCCCGAGACTGTGATGACTACTTTATATACTGCTAAAAAATATGCAGTATCTGCTTTAGAAGAACACTGTGTGGAGTTTTTGAAAAGCAACCTCGGAAGTGACAATGCATTTCTCCTGCTAACTCAAGCCAAACTATTTGATGAACCACAATTGGCCGCTCTCTGCTTGGATATGATCGACAAAAACACTGCAGATGCCTTCAGTGCCGATGGCTTTACAGATATAGACCAAGCTACGCTCAGTGCAGTATTAGAAAGGTGCAAAATATATGTTTCAATATCTTACCATCTTTACTTATTTTTACCAAGTACTTTACTTTATTGATTTGACCAAGTTTTCTTTTTTATTTTGTATCTAAAAGATCATCCTTATTATATATCCTTGATGATAATTACAAGTTCATTATGCTAACTTAAAACCAATTCATTATTGCAGGGATACATTGCGAATTCGAGAATCCAAAATCTTTGCAGCAGTTCTAAGATGGTCTGAAGCTGAATGTAATCGTCGCCAACTACCAGTCTCTCCTGCCAATCAGAGAAGCGTCATTGGCCGTGCATTTTCAAGTATAAGGTTTCCTTTAATGTCAGTGGAAGAGTTTGCAACGGGACCAGCTCAAAGTGGTCTTCTCTCTGATAGAGAAAGCGTCCAATTGTTCCTGTACTATATTGTCAATCCGAAACCTAGTGTGGACTTCCTCGATTTACCTAGATGTTGTATGACTGGAAAGGAGCAAACTGTCAACAGGTAAGGTTTCTTCATATTTTTTTCTTTTTAATTTATTTTAAAATTACCATAAATCAAATAAGATATCACCATTTTACAATAACAGATCAAATACAAAATATTATAGTTATTCGTAATTTATCTTTCATACAATTTACGACTAGCAAAAATATTTTGATTTGCAACTTTAACTCCGCAAAATAGCATAGTTTGGCTGTATTTAGAGAGTATTTCTTGTCATTACATCAATAAAAGCAGTTTTAACAGCTGGCCAGGGAAGGTCATGTTTTTAAACAGCTATGTAAATTCATAGGTTAATGAAAAGCATTTAATTTGTTTTTTATTGACCATATAAATATACTTTAAACTTCTTTAAATACGGTATCATAGAATTACGTTCTTTACTACTAAATAAAAACGTTTCTAAAATCTTGAGGCCATAAATTCAAAGATATAAATTTATGATGACTTTAAAATTGCTTACTTAGTTATGAAATATTAAAAAATTTCAGGTTTCCGCACACGGAGTCTCGATGGGGCTATAGTGGCACTTCAGACAGGATCCGTTTTACAGTCGATCAAAGGATCTTTGTTGTTGGCTTTGGACTCTATGGATCTTTCTTCGGTTCATCTGAATATGAAGTACAACTACAGGTAATCTAGATATGTCAAATAACTAGATATTTACCAAAAGATCATACAATCACAAATCTCTGCTCTAAAATTACACTGTCTGAAAGGCCATAATTCATCATGCCTATTTGATCATAGCATGTTAAAATAATTTCTTTATTAAATCAACCATTTGATTTTTAGTTCTATCGCACATCATATTTGTAAAATCTTATTCTTCTTTTAACACTCAAGTAACAAAAATGGTATTGTAGATCAGTAGCTAGTTTGCTTGTTTGCTAACCCAAGTTCAAATCTCATGTGAGTAGCCTTTGATTGTTTACCACTAATTGTCTACCTGACTCGTCTCTTGTAGCCTCTTACTATTAAAGAGTAGTGTAGTTATAGATTCCTCGTTAAAAATAAATTATTGTCGCAAAAATAACTTTATTTCTTATAAACAAATTCAATTCTAAAAGAGTCACACATTTTCAAATTCAGTATTGTATAAAAATGCATTACTATTTTTAATTCAATTGTGATTTTTAGATTATCCATACAGCATCGCGGAAAGTACTAGGTTCCAATAACACTTCATTTAGTTGCGACGGAACGGACGATACGTACAGAGCAATGTTCAAGGACCCAATAGAAATACTACCAAATACTTCCTACATCGCGAGTGCAACCCTTAAGGTAAGTGATAAAATCAACGGGAAAATTATAAATCAATAGCATGAAATCGACTTAAATTATAAAATTTAACTGGCAGACACATTTTTAGTTAATATACGCGCATAGTTTGTTATTGAGACACAAATCAGCAACACCTCGAATTATAATATTGTATTGTAATATTTGCTTATGTAAAGTGTAATAGAATAAGGGGAAAAAATAAATCAAATATAAATTAAAACCCATCACACTAAAGAGCATGGATATATTTACAAAAAATACGTAACTGTTGCCAAAATAACTTTGTCATCAGAGAAACTATTCAAATGAATAGCTATTATACCAACAAAGGAGAACTTTCAGACATTAGTGACGATTTAACAGTTTTAATTATTTCAGGGCTCTGATTCCTATTATGGAACTAAGGGAATCAGGAAGGTAGTAGCCGAGTGTCCCAACGGAGATAAAGTAGTCTTCCAATTCTCCTATGCTGCCGGGAACAACAACGGCACTTCTGCTGAGGACGGGCAAATACCTGTCATTATATTCTACACGTAATCTATTGTGATAACAATAACTCTCTTCATGGACGCCGGTTACCTATTATGTATGAGTAGACGACTTGCAAATAACTTTAATGCTTTTCATCCTAAATTGTAGCTAAAATTTTACAATAGACTCAATTTACTGGTCAGAAAATGGTAAAAGAATCAGTGGCCTGGGGACCATACAAACAGGAAAGTACTAAATACTATATAAGATAAAATATAAAACCTAATGGGACACCATTGTCAAAAAACAAGCGCAATAGCAAGCACTGAAAATTTCATGCTCTTTCAATACCCTTTTTTTCTCTAATCTGTGACTGTTTCCAAAAAATAATTATATATTTCTAGTGCTTTCCATTTATAGATATTAGATACATAATGAATAATACCAGTAAATAGAGTCTGCTGTATTTGATTTTTTACTCTTCTATCGTATGAAAAGTTTCCTAAAAAAGCTATGACTGCTTGTTTATCTATTTTTTTTGAATAAGCTGTATACTGAAAACCTTTTAAGTTTTTCTCTATTCGGATATCTTTCATTTGAAGAATTAAATCTCATGAGACATATTTTTATCTCATTCTGTTATGTATATATTTATATGTATCTGTATTTTATTAACCGTTAATATTTGTTTTTTGTTTACTAACAACTACATTTAATTGATTAATTTTACGCCTATATTGTATTTTAACTTCTAGTCAACAAATTGTTATATATTTTTTGTTAAAAACTCATGAATTCTGATTATTTAAATCAGAATAAAAAAATGTAATTTATTTTCAAAAGTGTTCAATAGTTTTTATTATATGTTCAATGAGATTGTATTCACGAGAAATTGACCCAAATACTGCAGTCCTTCCGATATTATTATCTGTACATAAAAGGTATTTATTAGAATGATAAGCTGCATCAAATTTTGATTATTTATCTAATGTCAAGGAAGATAGGAAAAACTCCCCAGAGTACAGACTCCATTATTTCCGGTAGCGGTAGTCAAACACTTTGTGCACAGACAAAGACAAATATTCACATCTAGTCAGGAAAATGATTGAGATGTATAAGCTCCAAAAGAAGGTTTGACGTTTTGACTAACTACACATCCTTGGAAAGGCATGGCAAATTCTAGTTCTAGATAAAGAGTCTAAACATCTGATAAATAATCAAAACCTGTAAGCATATATTCCTATAACAGTAGTCCAAACTATGAGTTACTTGTGAGAATTTATGCCGTTTCTTAGCAGCATTAAAAATAAAAGTCTCTTAATAATACTTGATACTTATCATCTCTCAATACTTATTAATTATGTAAAAATACGCTAAATTGGGCTTCTGAAGTGAATATTTAATATACGTATAGTATCTGAAAAAATTAAGGAATTGCATTGAGCTTCAAAAAGCTAAAATCTAAGTGCCATGCTTAATTTCTTTATTTAGATTTTGTCACTTGTGTTTATGTTACATATCTAAAAGTGTAAAAAGAAGTTTTTTAATTCATTTTTTGTGATAATTACTCTGTTATCTCAAATTAAAATAGGTAAAGGACCATGGCACACTTAACCCTGATCAACCTCAAAATATTGATGAACCAGTCAACAATGACATGGATTTATCTGCCAAGATAAAAAAAATTATAAATCATTTGATTTTCATAAATTTTACTAGATTTCATAGTCCGTAGAATCATTATTTGTTATCAGAATTTTAAAATCACAGAATATGCTTTTAAATACAACATGTAATTTATTATCTCAGTATTCTCAGTACACAATTTTTTTGTTTAAGTGCTTCGTACTGCTTATTTTTAAAATTGGCTTTTTGCCAATTCATGATATTATTAAATATGTGATAAAATAAGTATATATATATATATATATATATATATCTACATTATTGATATTGGCTGCCTTCTTCTGTGTGTAGCAAAATATATAATCACTCTCACGAGTATAAATTGTATCTATACCATTACTGTATTGACTTACATTACTCGGTTTTAATCAAAGAAATCGTATGAAGTCACCCTACCAAAGTCTTGGTGGGTGCAATGCAATATTTTTTACTCTTAATAAGACATTATGCACATTTTATTTTCATCTTATCAATAGTCTATGTTTAAAACTGTATAGTGTATTTCAATGTAAGTTGTTTTTTTAATATAAGATAATTGATGCATCCCATCAAATCAATTTAAGAGAAATCGTGGAAAACTCTAGGACTACATTTTTACACAAAATATTTATACTTGTACTAAATCAATACAAATACTTTGAAAAGATAATCTCAACTGCTCTTAACTGATAGGTTAGTTTTTTTATGATCTCTCAGACAACAGCAGTCTAGACATACTACCTAAAATACTTTTAGGCTTTAATAGAAAAGCAGCGCTGTAATTGTTTTGATTTCTTTTACTTATAAGGCAGTTTTTATAAGTGAATATTGATTGTTTAAACCAGCAGTGAGCAACTAATGGCCTGCCAACTAATTTCTAAATAGTTAGTGTTTCAAGTTCAACTTACTGACCAGTTTCAACTTTATTAGAAAAGATTGCCCTTGTCTGGTAAAATCTGGTGAATCTCTAAAAATCACAAAAAAAATACTTATTACTCCAAGGGTTGCTTAATTTATTATGTTATAAAAATATCTTAAAAATTATTGTTATTATACATAAACAATTTTATTGTTTTAAAGTAATAGTTATATTATTTTTCTAGATTATTAAATAGATAAATATGTTTTAAAAAAAAAAACTATTACTGTCCTAATGTGTGATATTTTCCTGGCAGTCTTTGAATACAATGCATTTTAACATTACATGTACGACCATCGTGCTTTTCTGTTTATCGTTCTTTTTGATATAATGCTGCCATTTATTACATGTTTTAATTATTTAGTCATTCTTTATTGGAGGGAAATACTTAAGACTGTTAATTTACTTGAAATAATGTTCTCTACATTCACAGAGTCTTTGTGAGCTATTTTTATTTCTCTCCTGTTATTTTTGTTTATTATTGTATTCTTTTTTTATTATTATTAAGTATAAAAGTCCTTTATAAAATATTCAACCTTATCAGTGAAATAAAATATTTTAAAAGATATCTGTATTGTGTTTATTTTTCTAAAGTAATTTATTATGTATTCTACTTACTCCAATGATTTTTACGAGGTATAATTTCAGAAAACAGCATTCCTTGAATTAATACCATTATTCGGTGATTACATTGTCTTAAATATTTATTGAAAACTGAACAAGATTAAATACAAGTTACGTGACCTTATTAATCACTAGCTAAATATTTTTGAGTAATTTATTGAAACTCAAAATAAAAAAAATTGTACCTGTTACCGGGCACCTCGGCCACTGGCACTTCTACTTGTTTGCCACGATACTATTTTATTTTGCTAACCATCCTTAGCCATATCTAAAAGATTGTTTTTATTTTATAAAATACATTGTAATGTCGTTATCATATATTTTTACTTGACATTATTTGGTTTACATTAATATTATTTTCCTCGATCACTCAGCTCCCATAACTTCAGACCAATTGTTATACTTATAAAATAAATCTTTAACTGATGGTTTGGTTTTCAAAATTGATATTTCTATATCCTTTTGGCTTATAATATTTTTAGAAGAGTCAGAGTTACCTGAAATAGCAATTTAAAATTTGACCAATTGATTATCAGTATTTAATATTACCCATGCATGCTTACAATATCTCTAAGATAAATGATTCATACATAAAATGATAAGCTTATTAAGTTAATAAGTAAATATTTGATTATTCTAAAGCAATCTTGGCATTAATTTAATACGAATCGAAACCATCCAATAAGACTAAAAATAGATATCTTGTTAGTATATCGCCAGATCGCGATAGTCAGAAAATATGGGTTCGAAACCCGCCTGTGTCATGAAATAATTTTCAAGGAGTTTTCTCATCATTTCATGTGTGAATCGTTAACCTTTAAATGATTTGACTTATTGTTGTATTGCACTGAATTGGTTTTCTTACCGACAACGTTCGATGCATTTATCATATTTCTTACAGATATCATCGCTGCTTCTTTACAAACGATCCGAATATCCGATCCAGAATAGCCTTCAGTTTTTTCAATGATGCTTTCAAAACTCACACTGTCCGCGTTAAATTTAGATTTCTCCAAAAACATTTTGAACATTTGCTCTCTTGCTTGTGAATTTGGTAATGGAATATGGATTCTTTTTTCCAGTCTTCTTAACAGTGCAGGATCTATTTCCCTTGAAGATACATTATCAATTGTAGACCTATTTATTTTGTATTATTTTAATATAAAAAAACCGCGCAGTGATACTATCGTCTTTTTGTCTTATCGAGGCATTGTCAAATTTTGATAACCATTTAAAATTTTAATTTATCTTACTTTACTACTACTTCACTATTTATACTTTAATGTGTTCTGGAGTTAATTCCCATTATAATAATAGTCATTAGTGTTCGAAGCATGCATTGGTGATGGATCTTATTTATTAAAGAGACGTCTTACCATGGCAAATTAGATGTCACCAAAAATAGTATATTGTCCGAACATCTGCCAAGACCATCTAGCTCAATTAGGAGTTCGCTTTTGAGTCTCCGAGAGGCTTCATGCTCTGTCGGGCAATCTCTCTTGGAAGCTAATGATTCAATTTCATCGATAAATATTATGGATGGAGCATAAAACCTTGCAAGATTGAATAATATCTGTAAAAATATATGGAATAATAATATATACACATTCTTAAATTGTTCGAATATTTGAGTGCAGCGATCAATGAATCTATTTTTTGTAAATCTTCAAAATTGGTCCATATGTGATGATAATATTCTTCTGTACAATTTACAGTTATACTTCTTTAGAACTTGTAACACGACATGAAGATGCCTGAAGATGTGAAAATGCATGAAATTTGGACCAAATAACAGACCCAACTCTAAAAATATATTTTATTTAGAAGTTAAAGCTGTTACCTTTATATTTTTCTCAGATTCTCCTCTCCATTTACTCAAAACGCTACTTGAAGATATGCTCAGAAAAGTTCTTTTACTTTCGTTAGCCAATGCCTCGGCTAATAAAGTTTTTCCACTCCCTGGTGGTCCGTAGAGCAGGATACCTCGCCACGGGGACATAAATCCACTAAATAATTTAGGGTACATCAGAGAATATATGGCTGCTTCTTGCAATAACCCCTTGGCATTTTCCAATCCTTTTATGTCAGTAAATTTAACATCAGAAGGTTTAAAATAGGTCTCTTGATACAGAGCTTCTGCCAATCCTTTAAACTCTGGTGAAACGTTGGCAGTAAAACTAGCAATAGGCTTTCTTTCAAAATCATCTTCGTGGTTGTCAAAACTATATACGTCGTTAACATCGCCCTAAACATGGTAATTCATTATACATCATTTATATATTTTACTGCTCAGTAAAATAATAAAATTGTGATAAATTTATTAATCTTTAAAGATTAGCATACATACGAGCCCATTGAATCAATGTTACAGATACGATCATTCATAACTTTTATTTTAATTAATTGAAATAGACTTAAAGAAAAAATATACTTAACAAAAAATGCTTAGATGTCAAATGTGATATTTATGAATGCATAATTTTCACGCATTATTAAATTGTTTGTCTTACCATATGGCGTAACTTTGTAATCACAAATGGATTATCAACTGTTTTCTCTTCGTCTACTTTCTTAACACAATCAGCTTGATTTGGGGTTGTTTGATTTTTATTTGGTTTGCTTTTTCCTTTTTTGCCTTCAACGCATATACCGAGTGGTTCCTTGCGATCATCTCCTTTCTTACAAATATTTGGATATTTAGTGAATTTAAGGTAATAATAGTTGGAGTATTCTTGTAGGATGATATTTAGATCGATATTATCACATAACTGATAGTCGTTATTCAACCGGCCTTCTTTTATAAGATTATCTGCAGTCTGAAAAAGTCCCTCGTCTTTCAGGTAACCAAGAATGAGATACATTATATTTCGACGTCTTTGATTGATTGTATTCTCTCTCTGAAAAACACAAAAATACAGTTGTTGAACAAAGAGCTCTCAAAATTTAGAAAAAAAAGTTTTGTATTAAACTGCTTTTCACCACATCCTTTATTGTTTTTGATGGAATCTTGGGACTTATTCCGATTTCAATAGACATTTTTTTTATCGATTAATACCCTTGCACTCTTTTTTTCATATAAATGTTTCAATGCTTAAATATAAACACTAATATTGAAAATTATTTAGTTATAGTTTAAATTAGTTGTCGTCATGGAAATAATATAAACAAATACATTGACATTCAAGAAAGGGTAGAATTTTTTAAGAAATCAATAGTTACCCTCATACGAATCATGGTAAACAAGTATTATTATGTAAAAATTTACCAATCATATATTATACAAGATTTCAAGAATTCAGAAAAAAAGTTTATTTTTATATGAAATTTATTGTTACAGAAAAAATAAATATTGTGCGTACCTTAAACGTTTTTTTTATTTCAAAAATTTTTGTCGGCTAGGATTAATATTGAATTGAGCATTTTATTGGAATTTTTTTTTTTTTTACTTTTGTTAATTATTTGAGAAAAATGAATGTTGTAAATTAAGTTTCAAGATTTTTCAATTTAAAGTTTTATTATTTATAAACTAGCAATACCTCTTACATGCTCTGTCAAATAAATGATCTATAAATTTTGCTTTGTAAATAATAAATTAAATAATTGTTTATCACGTCAAAGATGTTCGGAAAGCTAATGCCAACCATATTTAGCACAATCCAGTAAGTTTTTGTTTATTTTCCTGTAAAAGTTCACCGGACTTCAACATATTAACCTAAAAATATTAATACAACCTAAAAAAAAATTACAGACGATTTGCGCCTATGGTAGTTCAAGGAAATGTTCTGCCGTCGATGAGCTATGCCAATATTTCAAATGCCTGGTCTCTTACTCAAGTGCGAACAAATGTTAGATGCTATTTTCCAAGACCAAAGGAAACTATGAGAATCAAGAAGCACGGGTGGGTTAAGAGAATGTCTAGCATCGGGGGAAGGAGGATTCTTATGAGGAGGTTTTTGAAAGGACGGCATGCTTTGTCACACTAGATTGGTCATTTCGATGATGTTAATATATTATATGTTAATAAATAACTAGTTTATAAAAGTTGAATTTATCAAAAGGCTTTTTATTGGTGATATCGGAAACCATAACTTCCAGCTATCAAATGGACAAATTTTAATACGATCCAAACTGTCATAACTATGATTTTGCGGATCTTTACATACAATAATGAAAAATTCTCGATTCTTAAATATACCCATTAACGGAGAAAATATTATTAACGTAATATTTTATGAGAAAGTTGTAGAACTGAACTACCATGGAAAAATCGAATCAAAATCAATAGAGAGCAGAATGCAACTTAAGAGCAAGTTTGAAGATTCCTCTTATATTATTTTAATACCCCCAAAGTATTTTATTTAAAATGGAATCCCACAGAGTACTCTATATCAAAAATATTAAATATACCCTATTATTGGTAAGCAGTTCAGTTAACCATAGAACCATGAGGTGGTATTCGAAACATAGACTCTAAAATTTTATGATCGCTTCTTGATCAAAAGGGAAATATTGCTAATAACATTGTTTTTTAAAATTTATTATGAAATATTTAATAAATAAAATGCGCAATTCAAGACTTAAGAATGTATTTTATAATATTTACAACATTAAAATAAGCTTTCAATTAATGAAAGTCAAGAGTATAATTAAAATCATTACTACTTCATAAACACTAACACTTTTTTAAATTACGTTGGCAAAAAGTCAACGAAAATATCGAAATTTTAATGAGTATACGAATACAAATATTATTTTATGAATTATCACTTATTGTTTCTTGCCCAATACACTAATATACATGGTTATTTATTTATTTTAATTAGAAATATCAAAACTGGAAATATTTATCCATATATTGAAGTGAACGAAACAAATGGAAACAACTGTCTGTATTTATACTCGTAAATATTAAAACAACAGATTTTAATTACTGTAAATTAACCATTTACACAAAAGGCTATCATTACTATACCCACTTGAAAATATTACAGACCCAAGATCTACATATCATTCAAAATGATTCAAAGGTAAGGAATACTGCATAAATACCGCTTGAGTGAGGCAATTTTCACTGATATAAATAGTAGTAAATCAATGTTATAATGAAAATTCAAACAATAACGAAAAAGTAACTTAAAATGAAATAACAAAATAATGAAAAAACAATGTAAAGGTATGTAAGAATCTGAATGTAAAAGTAAATGAATTCATCAATGTTAAATGTGTCCAATCAAAATGACTTTAACTAATTAAAGTGTAAATAAAAAAATAATTTAAGAATAAAAATCAGCGTAACCTTACAAACTAACGACTTAAACATTTTAGTTGAATAAATATTTCTGCTGGCTGTACAACGATTGTTGTGAAGAAGAGGCCGTTATGACGGGCTTGGGTGCCGGTCGCAGTAATATGGTTATCTCTGTGATGGCCCATCTTGTCATTTTAAGAACGGCTATATGAGCAGCAAACTGCAACACCAGAGCTCCGAATCCTTTGTAGAGTCCGATAAAACCTTCCTGGGATAATGCAGTGCGATAGCAGTCAATGAATCCTTCGTAACCAGTAAGAATAGGAAGGACAGAGTAGCCAGTATCCAAATTATCAATAATAGTCCTTGTACCCTAGAATAATAATAAATTTTTAATTAATATTATTTACTTATAAACCAAAAATTGTTTTTTAATTGATTTTTAAACAAAACAGGAATAAGAGTATTTTAAGTGAAAAAGATTTTTAATGAAACTCAGAAAAATAAATTTTAGTGTAAACAAAATAATTTCATATTATTATTATATTATAAAATAATTTCCTTTAGATTGGCATTAAATTCACACCTGCAGATGAAGGCGATGCATTATAGTCTCCATCGGAAAGAATACAATATCACTGACAATAAGGGCAGTCAGAGATGCGCTCAGAGCAATCTCGTCGGTCTTTGAGGAAGCAGGAACATCTTCCTTAGGTTTAGGATAAGCTCCTTCGATTTCCTGTATCTGCCGTTGACGGAATCTCAGCACCCTTCCGACTAGACCACGAATCGAGACACTACAAAATAAATTATATATGAACTTCATAAAGTAAAATAGGCATAGAATTATTATTTATAACCATAAAACTACAGCTTATCAAAAATACTTCACTGAACTAATCTATCTATCTATCGAGTTGCATGATCTGATAAAATATCTTCACATGCAAAAATCTGATCTCTTATACTACATTATAATAATATAGCATAGCACCGGAACAAATATTGCTAGACCAGCTGGCTCAGTGGTTGGACCTGGGATTCTCGATTTGTAATTCCTCACTCCGATCCTCATCCTGGTGGATGAATATAACTAGGCTCACGCCTATATAGTTAAGTTGACGATAGTTATGCATTATAGTGTCAATACAAATTGTTTATTTTTTTAAAGATAGATATTGTTTAAGTTTACTAGATATTTAAAAAAAATTAATTAAATACATACTTGAAGAGGTATTTTGTAATGCCAAGACAGACTGTAGGAATGACGATTGCCCAGATGGGAAGCATTCTTCCTTTACTTGGAGCCCCCCAAGACAGCAGCCTCACTGCACCTTCCTTGAAGACATCCAATATGCCTGGTTTTTCGCTTGCGATGTCACTTTGTACAGTTTCAACAAAACTTGCAGAATAAAATGGAGTGACAATCGCTAAACTTATCCTAGAAACAGAAGAATAGATAGTCGTACTTTTGAACAGTTTGTTTTAGACTAAAGAAAGAAAAAAAACAAGTTTTCTATAAATTAATAAGTTTGTGTATTTTGCAAGACTATATTTTACGGTCCACAACTAATGATTATAGGATGGCCCATCAACGTACCAGTCGGTACACAAAGCTGACATGTGTTTAATTTAGAATTAGTAAATTAGTAAAACATCAACTTACGATTTCAAAAAAATGTGCTGGCAGAATGTCAAAAACGAAGTACAGTTGTTGATATCCCTAAAAATAAGACGTATTCAATAAGACCCTTTTTATTAGAGTATAAAGATAAATTTGTATATTTAAATAACGTTTTTGCATACTTTGGCCATGGTGTCACTTTCGAAAGGAGGTCCTCGGCTGCCAGACTCATCCCTCTCACCATGCAGACCGACCCAATACCCTTCCATAGTGTGGTCAATCCCTGGCGCTTATGCAAGTGTACAATAACTGGCCCCAAGGATATCGGAACCAAATGTAACCTTCTTGATCCATTATGAACCTGTGTAAATACACAAACATATTATGTAATCATCACGTTAAAATTGTAGACCGAATATTTCTTCATATATTCAGAATTTTAACTGTCAATAGCCAAGACTACTCATTTAGTATTTATAATAGGTGCTAATCGAAACTAATACAGTAATATTTAAATAAAATTTTCAATACATGTTTATGTAATGTGTGAAAGATGCGTTGATAAGTAGATATAAAATATATTATATCATAAATTATGACTATAAGATTTTATAAATCAATTTAAAATAAGCCCAACATAATATAACTTTCAACGAGTGTTAAGAAAATATGTATACATATATTTCATAAAATATCAACAATTTGCATCAGTTAACAACAAATTAACATGTATCTGCAAGTCCTTGAAAAAAATGGAATAAGAAAACGTAAGCACTGATATTACCTGACACTGTCTTCTTAACACAACAAACGGGTGACTCAATAGATTCTCAACTATCAGAGTAGCAAGGCTGACTCCAGTCCCAACGTACCGTTTTAATGAATCTGCGCAAAAACATTCAGATTATACTTTACAATCCAAACTCGTGGTTTAAAAATAAAATTATGCATTAGCTTACCATCTTCAGGGTTTTCTTCGAGCACTAAAGTTTGGTTTTGCGAAGGGAAATCGGTAGGGCCGCGGGGCTGAGCTTCATAAATATACTTGAACTGATTGTTAGGCGGTTCATACCCATAGGAGTTTCTGTTGTAACCATTGTAACCGGAATATTCACCGAACCCAGCCATTGAGCTATTGATATATCCCCTCGACTTATATCACAAATTATGACATCTGAAGATGAAGTGTCAAATGGACGCGGAGGTTATGTTAGGATGGCGATGGTATCTTCTTGGTTATGTCAGATTTTTGTTATCGATACTTATTACTTATGGTTTGCTGGACAAACACCTTTCCTGAAATAAAAATATGATAAATCTACTAATAAAAAAGAGCTTGCTGCTTTCGAATAATAATATTGCTTTTTTTTTTTTCAATATAATTAATCACTGCTCAAACTAATATTTTTTTTGACAATGCCATTTTTTTGTTTTGTTGCATTCAGTGTATTCCATGTCGGCAAAATCTTTCAGTTTTTACATTTGTGCGTTTCAAGATTTTAGTTTTATTGTAATATAATTTAATTACAAAATAACAATATTGGGTATGTCGAGCATATTGATAAATAAACCGTGTTTGGAATTCAAAATACTAACAAGTCTTGTAATTTTATATTTTCGTTTTTTATTGTGATAAGTTTATTGATACTTCAATAAAATATATACATCAGTATTTTATATGGAAAATGAGTTTCTATTGTTAATAAATATATTTTTCAATATTTGTATAAAAGTGATATTCAATTCATAAGAAAATGGCATTTTAAATTTCCCGGCACAATGTCGGCCTGTTTACAAGCGTGATGCGTTTCGCCGTTGTATACTGTCATATAGGCCGTTTTAGCAGTATTCACTAGTATTTTGTCGCACCGTCGAATTACGCGATCATTAATCACTAGTTATCGAGTGCTCTGGTATAATTTCGGACGTTCCCGATATTTTTTGGGGTGGCCGCCTCCGCGACCCGCCGACCATGGAAGAAAACGAATCTTCGGATAATGTCATTTTGCCGGACATTTCCGAAGCCGAACATCTCGTGGCGAGCGAGCACGACGGCGAGAGCAATGGCGGCGTCGTGTTGACAGCGGCGGCGCGGGGCGGGCGCTTGACAGGAGAGCCCGGAGTGGTCGCCGTGCCCGTCTCCCTGCCCGTAGGCTCCCTGGTGGCTGGCACCACCTTCAACGTCATCACCTCCGAGCAATTGTCCCAGTTCAAGCCTCTCCTGTGCGTCGACAATGGCTTCATTTCCGGGAGGACCGTCGGTGAATCTGACATTAAACCCACACACATCGTCATTCAAGGAACCGCGAACGATGGAAACACTTCGGATTCGTCTTTTCCCGTTCCGAATAACGCATCGTGGGCCGAAACCGCCAGCATGCCGATATTGCCCATCCGATGTAAGAACACATCGGCGGAGCTTCACAAGGCGAGGTTCGGTTCCGGCGGGCACGGAAGGTGCATCAAGTTCGAGTCTCAGTGGTATACGCCTAGTGAATTCGAAGCCTTCTGCGGAAGGGCTTCGAGCAAAGACTGGAAAAGATCCATAAGGTTCGGTGGAAGAAGTATTCAGACTCTTATCGATGAAGGAATTTTGACTCCTCATGCCACGAGCTGTACTTGTGGAGCGTGTTGTGATGATGATACGGGTAATTCGATAACCGTTAAAACAATATACTGTTGTTTTGAAAAAACTTTTTATAATTTTATAAATTTCTTGAGCATTTATTGCATTATCATAATGTATCTGTGCATTTTGTGAAATGAAATACTGTGGGGGGCGTGATTGTAGCCAAGGTCACTTCAACTGCAGATTTTAAAAATAAGCTTTCTTTGTTTCTACAAGTTTTAAATTTGACATATTGATTTAATAAAATAAATATTTTAGCTACTGGGCCGGTTAGAGTATTCACTCCATACAAAAGACGTAGAAGACAACACATGGAAGGAGAGGGCAATGGAGATGCAAAACGTACTAGGAAATCTAATCGTGAGGGAAGTGCCGACGAGAGTGACTCGGACCCCCTCACTCACAATTCTACACATTCAGCCAAAGAAGAGGCGTGGCAGAGTCTCGCTGACGGCTTGGATGCTACCACTGACTACCAACTTCTCGACAGTACTGCTGAGAGTCCCGGTAATTACAAGATTAATTATTTAATATGTACTTTTTTCAAATAATGTTTAGTTTGTTAAATTGATAGTTGTAATGATTTATTTTATTTTTGTACAGCTTTACCAGATATAAATCCCGTATTAAAAAGAATAGACGAATTAAGCCAACAAATGTCTCGATTTTCACAAGAATTAAAACGATGCGCCACAGAAGTACGATCATTGGTAACAAGACAAGCGGAACGCATTCAACAAGAAAGAACGACTGCCATTATTGCGGCGAGTGTAGAACAAGTGGAGCAGGCACAAAACCATCTTCATAATATAGACACCACCAACTCCAAAAAGGTATCATTTCAGTTTCACTAGTCAACTGCAGAATTTAGTTTTAAGGCACTCACAGATTGCGTAATAAAAATCGAGCAGTGCCAAAATACACGCTTACATTAAAATACATTGAATTGACATTTATACACGTTGAACGTAGTTAACTGGTTGATGAAATAATTTCTATTGTATACGTTTATGCATTATTAGTGTTATTCATGCTGCATTAAACATTTTCAGTGTGCCAATTGCGACCGAGAAGCTTCTGCGGAATGTTCCTTGTGTCGTCGAACTCCCTACTGCTCTACCTTCTGTCAAAGAAAGGACTGGGGCTCTCACCAGATAGAGTGCGTGCGAGCAGTACAAGTCACCGACCACACCAACTCCCAATCTATCATGCTCATAGTCGACAACCAACATCAATGACACGAGGTTTCTCAGGCAATAACCTTCACTCCAAACAATCAATAGGTTTATTGTCAGAGCTCTAACCTCTCACATAAGAGAAAATATCAAATGGGATCCAAGTTATTTTTACAAGTGTGCATGTAACCCAGAGTAGGTACTGTCCGATGTATTATTTACTGATTTCTTGAGATATGAGACTCAAATGGACCCTAGCTGAATACCACAGCATCGTTAATTTTTATTGATGATCTGATGCTCTTATATGCACAGAAGATGGCCAATTTATTTAGCCCTGCCTCAAAATGTTCAAATGGGTGTGTGTTTGTTACCTAGGTTTTCTCATAAATTTATTTATTCCGGTGATATTTTGGATAGTTGATGTATTTTTTTATGTCAGTGCCATCGATAACTAATGAAGTTTTTTATTTGAAGTGACGATTATTACTTTTTTGTGATCACATTGTTTCATAAAATTGTGTTGCAATACAGCTATATTACGTACCCGTACCTTTTAAAAGGTTTCACAAATATGCTAGTTGTTCTGTACTAATTCACATTTTCACTATAGAATTGAGCAATAGTTTAAATGAAACGATAGTCAAATTCATATAACTTATTACAATACATGTTGCAAATAACTCTACTAGTTTTAGAAGTAAACTAAACATACTATATTAGGTTGTCATAATGTAAAACATTTGACTGGTAATATTCAATTGTCTACATTTTTCTAGAATATTTTTATGAAAAATATAAATAAGTCATCTTCTTCATTATAAAAAACCAGTAAGTACTTATACACGCACCAGAAGGTATTATCGCTTATGAATACAGTTGTAAATATTTTTGTATGAAATTGATTCAATACATCCAGAATGCGGTGCTTTCCAACTTTTGAAAATATGTAACAAGTTTATAAAAAAGTACACCTTAGTATTTTTTTTAATATTGGAAATTTCCTAACTATAATGTACATAATATGCCAAAAATTGTTACTTATATGAACACCAATAATTAATAATAATTAAACTATTTTCCAACATGTGGTACGTTCAACAGTAACATTTAATTTTGTCGATGCCTTTTTTTTATCAAATAAATCATTTTTATCTTCTAAAAAAACCGAAATTTGTTTTCATAAAATAACTTTGGTTATCACTCAACCTACGGAATCTGTAAAAACAAATTTATTATTAATAAACAAACCTATTATTAATAGTAATATCACAAACCTTACTGATAAAGAAGAAATGTAGCATTACAAAATAAATAAATAAAATTATTTAAAGAAAAGAGATTTTATGTAGATGTAAAATATGTATTCACATTATTATGCAAGTATTATACTGTAACGCGCCGGGTCTCCAATAATTAAAACATGATTTATTTGCACTATTTATATTTAACCTATATCATACAGAGTCTTCACAATTATTTATATTAACAACATATTTATATCAACGACACCCGAGGACTATCTCGCGCTCACGGCTCCCGAGAACCTGTCTATCGAGCACTACTCCCGAGCACTACTCCCGAGCACTCTCTACCGAGCACTCCTTCCGAGGACTCTCTGTCAAGCACTGGCCCGGTCGTCTTGTCGCTCATTCTCCAAGACCACGTATTGTTGCCCCTAAACGACGGTCGCTTGATCATTACAGATGTTTCTGGACTATGGACTAGAAGTAGACTCTGGAGTAGAATCGCTTCGATCGATTCTATCGCTAACCCGTTACACTACCCCCTTCTCAGGCATTGTTTCGTCCCGGAACACTCGTTGCCTTATCTGCTGATCCTCCTTGCGCCCGTCATCGTTCTCACTGCAGCCACGCCGCGGGTCCTCACGCCGTTCTTTCCGGCGCCCGATGTCGCTTCCTTCGCGGCCACGCTGCCGATTCCCGCGCCGATCCATCCGACGCTCAATCTCGCTCCTGCAACGGCCATGCCATCGATTTACGCACCGATCCTCCAGGCTCCAAGGAAACCACAATTCTTCTATCCCGTTCCTTTGGTGTTTACATCTGCCACAGGATCGCTCGTTGCTAGCCGCGGCCGTCGGCGAGCGTAATTATCACGAAATTTAAAACTTTCTTTAAAACTTAATTTAAAACTGTGGTGTAAAGTGTCGAGACGAATACATCTGTTCTGTACAGTGGTTATTAATAAACTGACTAAGTGCGAGAATGCAACATAGATTCCGTATTATTGTATCCTACCTACGTTACATCCTCGCACTTATCTTTAACCCTTTCATGCCCTAAGTACTTTACAAAAAAGATATTTTACTCAAAAATATAACTTTACAAAAACACAAAAATTACAACTATTTTAAAGAAAAAAACACAACATCATACAATGTTTTACAGTCCTGTCTCCTCCTCACACATTTCTCGCTCGCAGAGTGCCACGCTCCGCGACGACAGTCCTGTTGACTGACTCCTTGGCACTTTGTCCAGCGCCTCTCGTCCGCGAAGCTCCATGCTTCGCAACGATGAACCTGCTGGCCTCCTCCGCGCTCTGCCCAGCGCAATCTGCCCGCGAAGTGCCATGCTCCGCGATGATGGACCTGTTGCACCTCCCTCACGTTCTGTCTTACGCCACTCACTCGTGAAGCACCATGCTCCACGGCAACGGTCCCGATGCACTTCTTTCGCGATCCGCCCAGTGCCACTCGTCCGGGAAGCACCATGCTCCGCGACGATGATCCTGTCGCACCTCCTCGCGCTCTGCTCAGCGCCACTCGCCTCTGAAGCACCATGCTCCGCGACGATGGTCCTGGTGCACCTCTTCGCGCTCTTTTTCCTGCGCCTGATCCCGCTCCGACCGACCCGCCGTCGGTCTTCGCGCTAACCCTTCCGGCGCCTGACATCGCTCCGACCGCGGCCACGCCGACGGTCTTCGTGCCGATCTCAACAGTGCCCGAGATGGCCCCTACCGCGGCCATGCCGACGGTCTTCATGCCGATCTCAACAGTGCCCGAGATGGCCCCCACCGCGGCCACGCCGACGGTCTTCATGCCGATCTCAACAGTGCCCGAGATGGCCCCTACCGCGGCCACGCCGACGGTCTTCATGCCGATCTCAACAGTGCCCGAGATGGCCCCCACCGCGGCCACGCCGACAGTCTTCATGCCAATCTTTCCGGCGCCTGACATCACTCCGACCAATTTTGTCGAGTGATCCGCCAGCATAGTCCCAAGCTGTTCGTACTGCTCAGTCCATATTTCGTCCAACTTTTTGGAGTATTCATCCATCTTTCTGGATTGTTCGTCCATCTTTCTGGATCGTTCGTCCAGCTTTCTCATTATATCATTTAAGCTGACCGGCACTTCAATGAGGAACTCTTCTGGGTTGTGGCCCTCTTGCGCCAGGAATTCCTTCAATCTTTGCACAAGGGCTGACTTTAACCCTGTGGTTGACAGATCTCGTTCTTCGAGTTCTCTCTTCAGATCCACTACTTTGAGGTCACTCACCTTTACGAGCTTTGCCATTTTAATAATTTTTTAATCTTAGGTCATACAAAGAGTTAACATTTAAATTTTAATTATTTATTTCTACCCACATCTGACACCAATTGTAACGCGCCGGGTCTCCAATAATTAAAACATGATTTATTTGCACTATTTATATTTAACCTATATCATACAGAGTCTTCACAATTATTTATATTAACAACATATTTATATCAACGACACCCGAGGACTATCTCGCGCTCACGGCTCCCGAGAACCTGTCTATCGAGCACTACTCCCGAGCACTACTCCCGAGCACTCTCTACCGAGCACTCCTTCCGAGGACTCTCTGTCAAGCACTGGCCCGGTCGTCTTGTCGCTCATTCTCCAAGACCACGTATTGTTGCCCCTAAACGACGGTCGCTTGATCATTACAGATGTTTCTGGACTATGGACTAGAAGTAGACTCTGGAGTAGAATCGCTTCGATCGATTCTATCGCTAACCCGTTACAATACATTAATTAGTCGAAAGTAATTTTTTTTCCTTTAAAATGGACTATAGATGTTTTCTGTTTTTTGGCTTCCCAAGACGGATGCAGTTTTTCCTCAACTTTAGGAGCAATCGTATCCATTTTACTATACTTACTTCCCTTTTGATAGCCATCATTTTTGTTGATATTGTTAGATTCATTAAAATTATCATTCTTGTTATAGTTATTTATTTTATTAAATCTGCCCGTATCTTGATTTTTAAAGCTATTCATTTTAGAATCGTAATGTTGAGATTTCTTGGGTCTTTGAATGACATTTGTACCAAACATTTTAGCTCTTCTCATCTTCCTGTTGACTGCACTGGTTCCATATTCCCGGTTTTGCATAGCATCCTCTGGGTTTATATCAGGTGGCCTTGGCAACGCTACCGTCAAATAATTGCTACCCGAGTCTGTTTTGAAAAATGAATCGACTCGTTTTTCTGCAGTTTTGATTGCTGTTTCATCGTCCAAATCTACTAACATCTTTTTTATTTTACGATTTGCTTTAGGTATTTTATCTGTTTTAGGAGAATCATCAGTAATAAAAAATGAGTCACTATTTTCATGTACTGCCTCTTCATCTTTGTCAACTGACATCTTACTAGCTTTGGGTTTTAATTTTATTGCTTTGTCAATCTTAGAAGATTTATCTTTAGAAGTTTTTTCCGGTTTTGAGTTTTTAGTCTTGTTATTATGAGATATTTTTCCATACATTTTAGGTGGACTATGTTCGTAAACATTTTCTACTAAATTGATCTTCTTTGAAGGTATTTTACTCATTTTATTTTTAGACTGTTCTTCTTCCTCATTGCTAGAAAACTCGGAGTCTTTTTCCTGATCATCTAAATCTGCAGTGTCTGCGTCTGAATCCACCTCTCTTCTATCGGAACCTACATCTTCACTGTCTGAATCTATATTTCCACCAGCATCTTCTCCACTATCATAACTTCTGTAATTATCTTCACTACTGGGAGCATCACCATCAACAATACGATTTTCATCATCAACAGCACTCATATCACTCTCTCCATCTGAATTTCCCTCATCATTTCCACTGTCTGATTCAGAAGCGTTATTATCGTCGTCTTTTGCATCATCTTTAGGTTTATTCTTTTCAAGCAATTTAAGTTTTTCTTTCCGTTTCTTTCTCCTTAACTTCTTAGGATCAACTTCAAGCAATCTTACGGTAGGTACGTTTGAAAATTTTTCTATAATAAGTTTAAATTTAGGTTTGAGAGATTTATGAGATATTAATTTTGCCATAGCTTTTTCTTTTGTAGCAACAGGTGTATCCATAGCTTTTGACAAGTTGTCGAAATTGGTCATCGCAAACCGAGCGAGTTCATCAATTTTTATTTTCTGTGAAAATAAAATCAAATTAGCATAAGGTTGAAAATCTACAATGGTCTACAAATAATACATTAAATACCTGACATTACAAATGTAGTCCATCAGGTACATGAATTTAATAAGGAAACATGTAACACTGCATTTTATTAACTGCTTGCCTCTACTTTTAACACAATCTTTAACCACATTCACAAAAATAAGCCAAAGATATAAAATACATAATTTATTCACCTTGATTAAAAATATTTCGGCTACCATCACCTCAGTCTTTCGTTTAATTTTTTCTTTTAACTCCACTGGTGCGTTATCTTTTGATTTAAACTGTTTCAACTTTTTAGATAAATTATTAATAGTCTGCGTCTTTGCCTGTATGATGAATTTTTTAATTTTAATAACCTGAAATTCAATAAAATAAGAATACAATATAAAGAACAACTCATTTTTGCAAAGTTTTGTCATCTTAGTTTTGAAATAGACCATTCATTTAAAAGACAAACCTCATTGTTAAAATCAAGTTTAACTTGGCTCAGTTCCATTGTGATATAATTATGAACACAATTTTTGAAAATGTGCTATATATTATAATTCTTTTGGTGAGATAATCCAACCTCTAACACGAATACGACAGACATGCGTGCAACAAATTGACAGATAAAAATGACAGCCACAGACCAATGCGGTCCTTGTCTATGGTAAAGAATATATCTGTAGTTTATGGTTACCATAGAGTAGTTATTACCGAAAATGAAAATAAATCGTTCCTTTTTTAAATCAACTACTAATGATAAATTGTAAAAATAACAATGAAGCAAAAATTTAGACATCACTAAATAATGAGTGAAAACAGCATTTTCAATTATTTATTTTTTTAATATGATAGTTCATAACCCAAACAAAACGTTTTTTTTTTTAGTATAGAGCCATACTGTTTTTAATTCATTAAGACATTCAAAGTTTTGAATTTATATTGATTTAAGTATAATTTTTGATTTAATAAAACTTATATATTTTAATCTTCTCAAAATATATGGTGTGGTAAATTTTTCTGTTCTCTAGATTCACTGATCACAGTGGGTTTTCAGAAACTTCCAGAACATTATTGACTTCACATGATTAAAAGAAACTGATTTAAACATGATATGATACTAATTACGTTTCTTGTTAAATTACAAATATTTTATTTAATATTTAACTCGTTCATGACATTTGCACTGCACAGCTTTCAAATTATTGACAATAATGAGTGGAAGGTTTCTAACGTTCATCACAAACATATGATCAACTCTTAATTTACATAAATAAGAACACAACATTCATCAAAAAAATTTATTGAGAAAATGCAGACAATAAGTTTTAAGCATATTACTATTTTAACACTAACATAAACAAACTTTACAAAAATTACTTCACCAAGTGATCTAACAATTACAATTTTTTTTTTTAATGGAAGTCATTAAATGAATTTATTTCCTAAATTTAAGAGTTATGTATTATGTCATAAATTTTCTAAATATTTGATATTAATATTGAATAATAATCAATTTGTGAATTTATAAGGCTAAAATAAATTACACCTGAAATCTAAGCAACATAAATTAATTGGCAAAATCACAATTTTCTTAAAATATTTAAGTACCCTGACATTTAACAATAACATTAAATTCTAGTACTACAGAAAAATAAATTTAAACATGAATAATATAAGGGTTTGTTTATAATCCACAAATAATTTTAAAAAACCTAAGATTATATTGATAGCAGCACATAAACATTTTCAGAAATAAAAGAAACTACTTAGCAAATTTAGAGATGATAAAGTATGAAATGAAATTATATTATGAAGTATTGTGAATCGTTGATACTTGTGATCATGTATAATTATTTTTCTAACATACAGATATACCTTACAATACTTTGCTATTAAAATAGTATATCACTTTTATAAGTGGCAGCATTATCTTTATTAAAATTACATTAGGGTCTTATTTATTCTTAGAGAGCGTCCTCTGTTTCTCAGCAAACTCCACCAGCTTGTCGTCCACGTGGAGCCCCTTGCGCCTGCGCACCGCGTCCATGTACCGCTTGGCTCTGTTAGCGCTGTCAGCCTTTTCTCCAAAGTGTTCGTACTCCATCTTGGTGGAAGGTGTCCAGAAGGGATCAATCTCGATAGTCTGAAAAATAACATTTTTTTTTGTAAATATGAACATATAGACTGGATTTTTCTGAGCTTCTTACGATAATTTCCTTCCCATTCCCTTATACTCTATAATTGTCAGCTATTAAGGAAAAACTATTATTTATGTTTAGTGATTTTTAATTTGTTTCTATGTTGGCATTTGATGTTTTAAAATTAATAAATAATAACAGGAATTTTTTTTTTTAATGGAACACATGTGGTCAGGTGAGTTTTTTCTTTTGACTACCGTAACATGATAATAATATTAAACATCATTTACATGTATAAAACCAATGTAAAATCTACTTATTTGGTTGAAAAAATCTGAGATTTTTTTTTACATTATATAGTTTATTAAAAAATATGCATATGTGTTAAATGTGGAAATATAGAATATTCCAGATATATAATATCTCAAATGAAGAAAAAACTTTAATGCTGGTTATCTGAGACTCCCCTGAGTTCAATACAAATGACGCAACAAATCAGCCAGTGCGGTCAATCAATTATTCATTCAGATTGAAGCCTTAAAAATATTGTTGAAACACCAAAATTTAAAACGTTTCAAAAAGACTTTAATTCAGCTATGTGGATAAAATTATATTGTCAAATAAAATTCATATTTTTAATTATAAAAATAGCGTGAATTTGGAAACTGAGCGTGAGGGCTGCCGAACGGCCTCGATCTGGCCCTGCAGACACCTTATAACTTTGACCCTCATCAGGTAGATGAAAATAATAAAATAAATCTAATCTTTCATTGGGACACACAATTATGTGAATGAATAGGATATGAATGAAACGTTACGCCTGGGCTGCAAGGTATTATTGACCTGAATATTTCTTTCACCCTCGGGGGTGGGGGGAGGGGTCACCTATAATTTGAGCCCGTCGTTAAAGCACGGCGCGTTTTTTCCGCCCTGCTCCGAGAGCAAACCACGAAAAAAATATTTGATTACATTGTACGTCGCGGTCGGTCGTGTGGTATGATGCTAATAAAAAGAAATGGACGGCGGGAGGTCGCGCCAGCCAAACTCCGGGAGCCTCCGCGCGATAAATCGGACTGGAAAAAATTCAAATAAACGTACAAAAAACGGGGGCTACCTGGGACGCGTCTCCCGAGCAGCACACCTGTCTCTAATATTGGTTCGCCAGCACATGTCGGGAATATCAATTTCATTATAAGAAGGGTGCTGCCGGCCCGCGCTATTTCCAAACTTTTACTTGGCAGCGTTTGCTCCATCGCTTTTTGAATATCTTTGTAAATCATCCGCCAAGGAGTATCGTGCGAAAAAAAAATAGCGATCAATTAAAGCGCACATATATGTTTAATATCTGACAAAAGTGGGATTATCATTGGGTGATTGACGTATACCAGGGGTTGCCAAACTTTTGATCCCTACGGGCGACCTGTTTTTTTTAATTATAGGCGGCGGTCAACGCTTTGGTAATAATTAAATAAAAAATGCTACATTTATAAAAAAATATATATTAAAACTAATAGTATTTCGAGAGGGCGTTAAGTGAGGTTGCGCTAGAATAGTTTTATTTAAAAAAATGTACAAATGGGTAAAACTGGATTAGAGCCCCGGTTCAGGTGGGTCAGGTGGGTGGGTCCTGGAGGCAGGCTGTACTCCCCGGCGGGTAAATAATTGCTCCCGGGGAGTAAGCCCAGTAGTTACAGGCTGCACCCGAATCGTCTTTAATGAATATATAAATCAAATAAAATTACTTATATTTCCAGAGGCCGGGCGCGGGCAGGGAGTAAAAACTAGATTCTTTATTGCGGGTAAAAAATACGCCCGTTGTTACGTTCTACAAGATAAATGATGATGATGATGAGCGGCTGGAAGGCAGTGGCGGCGCCGGAAGTTTATTATTTATCGATTGAACTAAAAATATATATCGTCTAGTGTGAGAAAACACCTGACCTATCATGAGATCAAATATGTCAAAAACAAAAAAAATTCTCGTTACTTTTATAAGTAGGGTTGTATATGTAATGTAAATAATGACATTATTATAGTTTATATAAAAAGCCAAATTAAAAAGAATTTACACAAAAAAACTTAGGGGATGGGCATGTTTACAAATAATCAAAATTCCATACAGCATTGCATTCAAGAAAATAAACCTAAAATATTCGAGAATCCGAAGCGCTAAAATATTTAAAAAAAAAAATCCTTTTTCCGTTTTTAATGATTGCAGCACGGCACTGTCGAGAGTTAGTGGATATAAAGGAAGATAGAAAGGGTAATTAAATAAAAATACAACTGCGTCTCGTGTGGAAAAAAACTGAAATATGAAGCCGAGGGCTGAGCAGCACGAGGGTGTACTTAACAGCGCGCGGGTCCAGATTAACATCCTCTCATGATACGAGCGTCCAATTGTGGACTCGCGGGCCTCGGGAATCACTCCAGTACAATTATCTCGATGCACTGACCCGGAGAAGTTTTCAAAAGCTCAAGAAAGGCAGGGAAATTTAAATAGTCATTCAAGTATCTCATTCGTCGAAGACTTCGATCGATGAGATCAACGGAAATTCCCTGACATTTTGTCAAATTAACAAATTGATTTTGAATAACAGCATCATAATGATTTTTTTAAAACAAACTATTACAATGAATTATGATTTCATAAGTCGTATATTATTAAGTTATCTGAGTGATTCGTTGAGTTAAATTTATATTTGGGTGTTTGCATTTTTTCGTGTCGCGAGGCGTGCGGAGGGCTCTGCATGCGCGGAAAGTTATTTTTTTACGTAAACATTTTTAGGGCGCGAGCGGCCGACGTTTATACGTTCTTTTGTTTCTGGACGCGTCCATTTTTTTACGCGAAACAATCGACCGTTGAAAAATACATATTTCAAAAAAGCAACGGCCCCGCGGCTGATTCATTAGCTTTTTGCCACCTCCCGAGTGCGCGTCGCGGTCACGTCGTAAACGCGGCCGAGCACACGCGCCCGCAGCCGCATCATCGATTACTTCGATCAAAATATCGATCGATTCGAGCAAAATAATTCCACAAGACGCTCGACCTGTTTTTTTTCTGTTCTGCCCATTTTCATGAAGATGACTCTAAACTGAAGAATGAATACACCATAGTTTGGAACCATCGCCACGTGGGCCTCTCCATTACTGAATGCTAGTTTGTTGTCATTCATTGAATTTATCTATGACACCGCCATCGAATAATTAATTGTTCATATGTTCAATGTTCTCCCAAAAGAGAAAATACGCACAGCAAATATGATTTACAAAAAATAAGCGATCGAAATCGTAGTCCGGATAACCGGATTATAAATCGAGTTTATTTTTCAAAAAAAAAAATAAGCGGCCGTGTCCGAGTAATCGGATATTCGGTCCTGGTAATATTTACACAAAAGAGGCCACCGAAAGTCGTGCCCCGAAAATGTAATATTTAATTCGGAAATTTTTCACAAATATGATATGGTCGGTTACATCGATTTGATCGACGTTTCGGGTAAAATAAATAAAGCCCCATCGTATTCACGGCAGATTCGATTTATATCGATTTCGATCGGGCCGATTGCGCCCATCCCTAGTGAGTATGTTAAAAACCTGTCGTGTACGATAAAAAAGACCACGATGGCCAACAAAGGCGTAAGCCCGGGAGCCGCGCACGGTAGCGAAAAGAATTAGTGGAGATTAAGCGGAGCGCGCCAGGGCCAGGACCAGCGCCAGGGCCAGCCGATGCACACCTGATGAGGCCAAATGAGACCGTCTCCATCCGTGACCTTGAAAATTATATATTTCAAAATAAATATATTAATATTACTATTCGTGTTTTGTCGTTTTTGAGTCAGCGCTTCATGTCAGGCAAAAAGGTGTAACGCAGATATTAACTAATTTTTATTTTTATTTCAGGTTTACCACGGTAGGGTGTATCCGTTTCCCGCAGTTAATGTTAATTGTGTTTTAATGACGATCGAAATTATCTGGAAATTTTATATCAATAATGGCGATATATCGTGGGGGTAACATTAATATTTTTGTACCTTATTTGGATTGTGCACCTGTCGTTCTCGGAAGCGGTCGTATGTTTAAATCATTCCCGTAACTCTGAGCGCGTGTCGCTCATTTGAATTCAACCGATTGACATCTAACACGAATGAATTCAAGTCCATATCGAAATATATTTATATCACATACAAAAGGTTGAATTCGCAACGACTCGATGAGACGAGGAACTATCTATAAATAATAATATCAGCTCTGAGGCCGGGTTTTCAAAAGTCGACGTTGATTAAAATAAGAACACAGTTCGAACGGAATCGGCACGTTCGTTTTTTAAAATTCAAAACTCAAACTGCCGGCATTCCAAATTCAAATTTCAAATCTCGCATTTCAGCGCTCCACGCTCATCCACCGCAGAGGCCAGAACACTCTACTCGGGTCGCATTGTGATAACAGCCGACCACAAATATTACTTCTTGTTTCTAAATATTTTTTCTAAGCTATATTAGGTATATTATTTTTTAACGGATTACTTATTCTGACTGGCCGAGTATTTTTTTTATTTTTGGTACCGTCTTCAGCCAACCGACCTCGAAAATGCAATGAGAATGGACAGCATAAATTATCGTTGTCTAGTATATTCTATTTGTGTCTAAATTCATTTGATAAGATTAAATATATTGCAACTACTCATACTTCAAAGTACTACAAATTAATGCATACAAAACGATACAGAAAGTTAAATAATATTCAATTTAATAAAACATATTTTTATGTAGCATTAAAAAGTGACATTTCAAAGTGTTTTTTTGTAATTGTCTCACGGTGTCTTGTGGATATTAATTTCCAAGTTGATTATATTTTGACAGTGTTGTGCGATAAATTCCTCGCCCCTTGCAGATTGATAATGAAACATAAAATTAATATTTTTTTAAATTCGCAGTCGGCACCCCTCGCGCTCCTCGGGCAGAATCTCCCGATGAATGATTAGCCCCGGTAAAAAATGGTCAAGAATCTCGGGGGAATATGAGAGATCAAGTAATAAATTACAGAATAAAAAACTCGCCATGTAGACACGAAAATATAACCGAAAACATTAAAGTCGAGAGCGAGAATCTTCAATTTAAAATTTGTTAAGGAACCGGTCGTAAAATGTATAAAAATGCCATAATGTCGGACGCATTTTAAATAACGTCCGCCATTGTGTCGGGATTCGGTGCACCCGCGGGAGATGAGCCGCCGGGCCGGAAACGACCGACGCGGTGTGACATATCTTACACACCTTACAACGCAACTGACAACCCAGCGATAATTAGCCAATAGCGTCCTCTCATTCTGGGTGTTTTCTTTAATATCTTGTTTTAAAAAAATAACGCAAAAGATGACACTACTTGCCAACCACAATTCGGACATGTGAAGACAGCTTAATGCAACATACACACACACTGCAAAAATTGTGTAATTAGCAAATAGTATCCTTTTATTTTGGGTGGTATATAAACAACGCTATTCTATTCTCCAAATACTGTTCGGCTTCGGTTGTGTCGGAGCGTGTGTAGGCAGCTGAACCTGCAGACTGTAACAGCAATCCAACCTGATACAGCATCTTTACCATTTATATTGTTTTTACTTTTAAAAACCAAAGTTTATAACCGTCATTAGCTACATATCTACCAGCATATAAAAATAACACCCTAAAAAAACAACGTATCGCTAAGAATCAAATAAATTCATGTACACTGAGCTAGGGATGTTTCCGAAAAATCAGTAATTATATTTTATCGATGCTGTGAACATAAAACAACTTGATTATTTAATCAAACGAAAAATATACATCGCATGCAGCTTATCCAAACTAAATGACAACTCTTTTTAAACAATTATAAACATTAATAAGTGTTTAGTTACGTATAAGAAATATCATTTTATTACAATATATAATCGTGATTACAAAAACGACGATGAGTCACGTCCGAGGCTTCTGTTTAATAACTGGTTTGTAAAGCAAGAAATAATAATTGCGCAAATATGTAGTCCAACTGGTGGTGGACTTGAAGAGAAAAACTCGAGACAGCTATGTTTGTTGAAGTAGCAGCTTCTTCAAGCAGTAGTTTTCAATAGCAAAAAAAATATTTATCATTTTATTGAGTAAATATTTTTAAATTCGATTATCCGAATTCTAATTTCTGGAGATTGTTTTTTTTTGTTTTTGCATTTCAGCTGCATGTTATTTTGTTCTTAAAAAAGAAGAAAATAAAAAATTATTTACAAAAAATAAATCCACTCGTTTGAAAGAACCAGTTTCGTTTCATTGCCCTTAATATAGCAGTTTTTTTGTAGTGTTATTGTATTCATTTTCAAAAATATTTCAGCTAAAAATATAAAGTAAATTTAAATAAATATAATTTTGTTAAAATCTGCATTAATTATGTGCAGGAAAAATGAAAAAAAAAAAAGGATGTATTGCAGTAATAACAATAAATAAAATTAATTGCCTTCTTATAAGATTAGCATAAAATTAACTAAAAATATAAAATGTAAAATCACACAGGGGCGTATAAAACAATAAAATAAACTGAATTTATTTAAAAATTAGAATATACAAAATCCCAAAATACTAATACTAAATGAATTTTAGGAATACGTTTCCGCGCATCTCGGTACAGCTGCATTCGTACGTGTATTTGATTCTGCCTTGATTATTTATGCAAATAAAGCTCCTTGTTTAAATCTCTTGATCTATTTGGATGTAGTAATATATAAAAATAATATTTGTTTCGGTTATAGAGAGGCTCATGCAGTCACATATGTGAAGAATATTAACAATATTAACAATACTTAGAGACCGGCAGAAAGATAAAAAAAGATATACTCATAAATAAAATAGAAATATCAAATAAGTAATAAGGAATATCACTAAAAAATTAAGTAAATTGTACAACTCAGGAATCGGCTTCTAATATTGATACATTGAAAAAGTTACAGTAAAATATAAACGAAATATCGGATATTGTTGCAAATTTTATTCCTTTTTAAAAACTCAATTTAGTTAATTATATCAACAATGATAAAAGTGAATACTTATAAGTAGATATTTTCATTTATGTACATTTTTAATGATGTCCTCTCAGAGGAGAGCAACCAGAAGCATCAAAATATATTTGGTTAATTTAACTAAATTCTCTCTGTGGTTTTTTTTCTTCGCATAGCAACTCTTTCCAGTATTCAACCAACAAACACCCGCGTAGGTAAATATCTATTTTAAATCTGGGGCATAACATTATCGTTTATAAAATAAAATATATACTTTATCAGCTGTCATAATAGTAACCTTTTGAACTTCATAAATCACAACATGCCGATAGCTGAGTACCTACACATAATAACAATAAAAAGCGATTAATCTAGCAAGCCTACGGTCTACGATGTGACTTCCTTTTTTTTTTTTTTTTTTACTATTTCACGAGCGGAAGACATCCCAAATCAAATATTAAAAAAAATATGAAGTGTATATCACAAATAAGAGACAGGTAAGCCAGCAGTTGATGGCGATTATGGTTTGGCACAGTCTATGCATGAAATACGTATAAGCTCATTGTCCTTTTCAACATTTCGTTGTGTGTCTAAGTTCACAGAGTATTTGACTTTTGAATACATATTCAAAGCATAAAAAACATTTTTTTTAAGATGATGAAAAATCTAAATTATCATTACTCCGGTTCAGGGAACACGGGCGAGTCAGGTGGGCATCCTAATTAACAGTTTGATAATCCCGGAGAGGCTCGCCTCGGCAGTTCCCGACTGCGCCCCTGAATTAATTTGGAACACCTTTATTTACGATTATGGCCGTTTGAAATCCTCTGAATGACCACCATAATGGTTCATCTTATTACTTTTAAACGGATTAAAAATACGGCACAGTGGCGTGGAGTGAACGCACAGTTATATCATATATATTTTTTTAAGTATTTAAGGTGTAGCGATGATGGTATGCCTCGATTCCGAGCTTGCGATTTTATGGGATGAATATAGAATGTATCTAAAATATCTTAATATTAAAAACAATGTTTTTAGGTAATCGACTCACATTTTCAATCCACAGAGTAAGAGTAATTAAATTGGCTAGAACACTGTTTTGTGATAGGATCGATAGTTTTTTTTTTCATTGTTGCGTTTGTGAATCGATTGTCATAAAAAACTGTATGAAATAGTTAATAATAATAATTAAAAATAAATAATATAAAAATAATAATATTTGATAAAAATGAGCAAAGTGAACGTTACAATAAATTGTATTAAGTTGATTCTTTTTTGCGCGTTTCCTAAAAACGCAGTAATCCTGTTTATGTAGTGAATATAGATATTAAATAAAACATTTTAAAAAATATTTAAATTTCTTGACAAGTATATTGCTGCATTTCTAATTTAATAAAATCGAAAAAAAGTAAGTGCTCAAAAATGCATCTGTTTTATGAACATTAGTTACACACTTGCTTATTTCGATTCAATTCTCACTCAATTCCAGAATCGCGATGGTCGAAAAAAACATGGTAGCAAGACTTTGGATTCAAATATCCCTCGTATTCCCAATAAATATTTATTATTTTCATTCTAGCGTTTACCTCAAAAAAATATTAATATTTATTTGAAAGGACAAATTCAAATCTCTTATTAATATACAACAGATCAAAAGTCGGACTTATCTTTGAATGCTAACTACTGATTGTCTAACTGACTCTTGCAGAGTTAAAGTCTCATCATTAGAATATCTGAGTTCGGATGTCTACTGCTCGCTGCCTAAAGATGTTTAATAGTTATATATTTTTAGTTATACCTCTTTGTAGCTATCATTGTTATATGACAATGATAAATAACTTTTTATTTAATTTGAAAAATGGTTACGACAAAGAAGTGAGTTTTATGGACCTGCGTGTAAGATATTACGACGTTGACCACATGACCGGAGTTTACAAGCAGCTACGTCGTTTGATATGTGATTAATGTAATATTTATGACACTTAATGCATTTTAATAACTTATTATAAAACAATACATGTCCATCAAGCGTGCTCTCGAGATAATCGATACAAAGGAGTGTTGTTCCGACCGAGGGTTGTTGTTCGAGTGAGTTATGTTTTCGGAATATCCTGACGATGGCTTTGAATATGACAAAATGTGTTTATTAGCTGAAATTCAGTCTCATACAAAATACGCCCTTTATTTATTGGCTTTTTGGATTTGAGATATTCCCAATTCTATTGTCGTCCCCATAGGTTATTTTCAAACTCATGACTATACTCATCCTCTCCTAGTTGTGGTTTGTAAAGTTTCGATGATGACTTAAAACGATGATTTATTATTATTGGATTAAAATGTAGACACACACGCATTGCAATACATTTTTCCCGTCTTGACCAGACGTATTGTAGAACTCTGGATAAAGGTAACTCTACTTGGCAGAATAATGCCAAACTGATGTATTTAGACTCACACCTGTTTTAGTTGGATCAATGACAACGTGTATTGATATTGCACAAGGAATAAAATGTCATCAAATTGAATACGATTAAAAATATAAGTTTATTTTATTTTGAGACCCAGAAGAAAACCTTCTATTTTTGCCTGTATAATTACTTTACAGACACTTAGTATTTTTTTTGTATTATAAGCATCGGTAAGAATTTACCACTAGAAACTTTCCACGGTGACACACTACGAGATATTAAGTTGCCTTGTCTAAAAGCTCCCACCATCCCGCTCAGTTGCCAACCTTAGCTTTGGCTGCGAACTATTCGAGACCCCGAGTGAGGCAGGTTTACGGACGGTTACGGACAGGTAATTTAAGAGCGACCCCTGCAAGGGGGCGGAGTCCAAAGCCTTCCATGTCGGAATAACCGCGAAAAAGGTACTAAATTATCTCCGAAACCCCAAAATAGATTAATCAGAAAAGAACGGACGGAGGTACATTAGTTCCGCGGCTACAATCTACAAGGATTATTTATTTGTTTTCGAAGGCAACATGAGCTACCGAATGCGCCAGAGAAGGCTCCATCAATACTTCCTCACCGGTCACGAAAAAAAAATACTAATTATCAAAATAGATACAAAACTGTTTAGAAATTGCAACCTAACTAACGAATCTAAATAGTTTTTTTGGGAGTGCCCTTGCCTTTTAAGGGTTTCTTCTAAAATAAATTTACAAACATATTTTTTTTACTTAACAGCCTTTCTATTATACTTTTAAAAATATTCAACACTGTATTCAAGAATTATCTTATTTCAATAAATACGATAATTAATTAAAAATACATAAAATATGATGCCTCTTTAGTTGGAACAATGTATATTTTTTATCGTGAGTTCAGATCGGAGGTAAATGTTGTATAGAACGAATGACGTAAGCTTTTTAAGAATTAATAAAAATAATGCCTTATTCCATTTAAAACTGGGGATTTTTCTTGCTTTGGATAGTAGTTTGCTCCTCCGATAAGTATTGTTTAAAATTTTAAATACCAATAAAACACATTTTAGGAGTATGAATAAAAAAATTCAAATGGCTACTGTAAGATCGATGAAAACAAAAAAATTAAATATGCAAACGATTTTGAAAAAAACCCCACTGTTATTAGTTGGTTTGTCTACATAACATATTTATTTTTAAATATACAATTCCCCGAAATCTAAGATCGATTCCTATAAGATGCTAATCTTCATATTAATATTTTTTAGGGACGCTTTCAGCTACCTGTATTCGATAGCTTACAACATACCTTTTTTAATGATGCTTAATATTTCCACTAAATAAATTTAATTTTATCAACGCCAGAAAGGGAAAACGATTATGCGAGGTAAACAAGAGTTTAATTTTTCAAAGATAATTGATGACTCGGTTGGTGTTATTTATTTATATATACATATATTGCAGTTAATGGTTGACTTTTTGTTTTCGGATTAATCGTAAGAAATTGAAAAAAAAAAAAAAAAAAAAAGAGACATACAGCAATAAGATATATCTGAAATATAACATATCCGGAATTTGCCTCATTGCATATATGTAAACAACTAAAAACCTGTACAAGTGAAAGTTTTTCTTTCAAACTTTTTTTCAGACATTTGCAAAATATAGACAGAACTTGGATCAAATCCGAGAGCTTGGGTTGGCAAGCGAGCGTGCTCCCCGCTGGACCACGAGGCGGTTATAAACGTAGCGGCACGCCACTGCCAATAAAACATTCCATATATTTGAGACCGGAGCCCAAATCGATGGAAGCTAGATACAGCAGATTTAAGATCTGAGAGCGACCAACAAATACTAACAAAAAAAACAAGGTTTATTGCCACAGTAGCTCCTCGTCCAGATATCGATCTGGGAAGACGAATGGGCTCCGAGGTGTAATTAAGCCGGGGACAACACCTCCGCGGGCGCTGCACAGGTGTCTGCGGACAGGCGCCCTAACGACCCCGTGTCCGACACGGAGATGGCCGATTGCCGAGAAGCCATCTGTCAGACCAACACTTCAATGAAAAAACGACGTACCCCGAGATGTGACAAAAGTTCTACTCTTTTTTTATACAAACATATTTATCATTCATTAATGAAGCGCTATTGTTTTTTTTGCTGAAAATACTTTTTTGGTAATACTTACTATATGTGGGATACATTGTTATCCAGATAGACTGATATGTGAGTCTACGCACTCAGGAATATTTGAGACCGTGGAATGAATGTAGAAATATATTTTCAATGTTCTTATTAGTACATTTTTTCAAATATTTAAAATTGATTAAAGAAACTCTTAGAAAAATATCATCGAAATTTATGTGGGATTTGAACCCACATCCCCAAGCTTACATGACCGGTGCATTCCCAATTATACCAACGAATCACTCGTACTAGGCAAGAATTTTTTAACAATTTTAACAATCATATCCTTTAAATGAAACAACATACTTATTAAGCCAATTAAATATTATGTGACTTGCAATAATTTAAATCTGAAATGCAGCTTATAATTTACACAGAATTTATAAAAATATTCTTTAACCGAAATTAATCTCGGTGACTCTTTTTTTTATTCGGTTGGTGTAAAATATTTTTTTGTTATGAGTAGATGTATTTTATATATTAAGTAGTTACATTTACGTCTTTTTGAATGGTCGTATATCTTGTATTTGTACACTCGGCTAGGACACCTGTAGAGTATTATAATAATTATGCCATATATTAAAAAGGTAGATAAAAATACCTCTATAAAAACAAGGTTGACTACAACTGTAGAACATAGTATTAATTTATCAATGAGAAAACGTCTGATATAATACAAAGGCCGAAGAATTATTTCATTCAACTATTTTATAGTTAAAGTAATGTTTAAAAAATTGTTTAGTGGTTTAGTTCGCTTGCTTTTTTGCTCGTAGTTCTGTTCGTTGTTCCCAAATAAAAAACAGTTAAAAGTCGTCAAAAAAATCATAGTCCTGAAGGCATTTGGTGATTTGCATATATACAATAAGGGTCATTTCGGAAATTTGTCAAATTGGACACAGCCACAATACTTTTGCTTGCTTCGACCCGATTGCCTCTTTCCCTCTTCCTTGCAATGGTTTACTTTTACCCCTTCATTGTTTATATACACTTTTTATTTTTGATTGTATGTTTGTATGTATTCAATTTATATTTCCCGATAAAAAATAAACATCATATTAATATTACTATATTAAACAAAGGTCTCATCATTGGCAAAATAAACAGAGGTATATGATTGAATATATTTTTTTGATAATAAAGCAGTCTAATATACAAAAAAAGGCTGCGTAGAACACTGATGTCATTTTTCAGAGAAAACGTTTATTTCTTGACTGCCATTCATTGCTGGGAATATCATTCAATCGGAATGTTTCAGCACAAAAAAAATCAAAAACCCAGAGAGTTTCAATCTTTTTAACATAATTTTAGATTATAATAATGTACCGATTCGGATTTATGACTGAATGCTGTTATGAAATTAAGGCACTACTGAGTTTATTTCTGAAAAATGATGTATTTTTTCTTATACAAAGTATTGCATTATGCATTATGCTTATATGAAACTGAATAAAAAAAGGATAATTGTTTTATTAAAAATAATAGGTATACTAGTTAAATATTTTACATGTTATAACTTAAAATTTATAATTGATTTTGTGTAAGTCTCCAAAATATATCTGTAGTGTTAAAACTCTAATGCAGTACTAATACAATTACCATTATCATCAAATACAACTCACATAAATACTCGTAAGTAATTTAAGGCTGTTGATTACTCCAACCAAACTCGAATTCACTATTTCAAGATCGATTGCCAAAGCTCACTTCAATACCGCAAAGCATTTGATATGTGATTTTCTACTTGAGGATTATTTTTTGAAATTTTATGCCTCGTATGATACGTATAAACTTAATTTATAATAACTTACAAAAGGAAAATAATAAATAAAATAAAATGATATTGTGTTAGGCCAATTTTGAAAATTGCAAACATCAAGTTCTGCGCACCCGAGTTTTACATTTGCAGAATATCGAAGAACACAGTGCGTTGAATAGAGCAAGACAGGTGTTGAGTGGGCCCATTGTCCAGCTCGACAAAGCGGCTCCAAACAACGGGGGACGCGCATGTGTAACCTGCACCACGGTCAGAGTCAGGGGATCCGTCAACCTGCCGCGGGGCACAATGCCCCTACCGGGAAGCGGCCCCGGGGGGAGGGGGCGGATTCTCACCGAGCGGCCATTGTGCCCGGCCCATTGACAATGGGTCTTTCAATGATTTAATCATCTGCGATCTGCGGCTTCCGAGAACTGCCGAGACATGAACGCCTCGTGGCTCGGTGGCCGGCACGCTCGCTCGCCGATCACGAGATCACAAGAAAGTTACAATGCAACGGATAGCGCCCGGAACAAGAACATAGAGCTCGGCTCGCAGCCTCCGCTCGGCCGCCCCTGGCCGAGATGAGCCAGTCAAGTTGGTTTCAAGTTTTCACAGAGCGGATGTCGAGCTGGCCCCGCCCACAGCACGTGGCTTTCTCTGTCGCCGGAAGTGCGCCAGCGAGGCTCTCCTCGGACCGACTCGCCTGAATAACTGAGTAACAGGGTCACACAAATGTGCCAAAGCAGCTTGAACTAACTCCCTGAAAACACCGCGTCTCTTATCCGGTCATGTCACGCTGATCAAAGACTTCTAAAAATTCGATATAAGAAATCAATTTCGGACTACAGTGCTCTTTAAAATTTTGACGAATTTTTCAAGAGTGTAATGAACTTGAAAAATTTAGGTTGCAAATTTTTTAGTTTTAGATTTTTAATTGCTGAAACAAATGAACGGAAAAAAACTTAACACTTGACAAATATAAAATAGATTTTTTAGACAGGATTTAAAAACCCATTGTATTAGACATTTGTAGAAAAAGTTTTAAATTGTAATTTTATGGTTGCTGCCTGTTCTGGTTGCGACAATTTGTCTCCTTACCTCCCAGTGGCTGAAGACCAGCTGCATGCTGGCCAGCCCCGACGTCTGCTTCCTCAGCTCGTCCGTGAGGCGGAAGCTCTCCACTACGGGCAGGTGCGCCGTCACAGAGAAGTTGGAGGAGAGACGGTCGGCCTCTTCCGTGAGCACCCTCCCGTTCCGGCGACCTATCACGTTGTAAGTGCATCCTGAAAGAAAATCACGCATTCATGAAAACTGAAATAATGATTACCTTATTTATCTATGAGTCGATTGGTTCGTTAGATCAGTGGTCGTGAATCCAGTTGGATAAAAGTTTTCAATTGGATCAAAGAAGGATCTATTTGGTCGAGCGATTTGTATTGGTATAGCATATTCCAATATAAAACACAACACATTTCTCATATATTCATATATTTCTTACTTAAATTGACAATAAAATAAAAATTACATACAACAAATTGTTTTAATGAATTTTAGAGAATAAGTGTTTTCGTGGAAACAAAATGTTAAATTGATAATTCTACATATTTATTTTGATTCGACAGATTTTGCCTACGGATTTACTTAGTATCGACGGGCAGAAAATAAATATTAGCCCTAAAAACACCAAGAGTCCGTAACCACTCTATTCTGTATGGGTACAAGGGAAGTAAGTGAAACATTCAGAAGTTAGTGACAAGAGACAACGATTTGCGACCGGCAGCGCTACGTTTGAATTATTTTGTTAAATTTTGATTAAAATATTATTATCAGAGACTGCTGATATTTCTAACAACACAACTTCGGGTCACACGAGTGTCAAATAACGTGTACAATAAAACATTTGTTATAACAGCGAAGTGTTAAATTCAACTGCAAATTTTTCTCGAAACTTAAATATAATACAAAATCCTGTGCTTACATCCGATTTCATGGCATTGACTTCATGCTCAGCCGTTATCTGCGAGTTTTGCGTCGTTATCTCGCCGTTACATTGACAATAAGCATCTGATATTAAGCTCGTATCGCGTCGTGCTTCTCCGGTGACCTGCCGTGAGTCGGACGACAGGAAATGCGCGGAGCGATAACGGCCAGTTTATTATACATTCAATCAATACTCGATGCATTGAAAGCGCAGTCGCTGAAGAGCTGCAGTCGGAGTCTCAGCCGGGTGCCGCGTTGTTGGCAGCGGAGGCGTTTATCCCGTGACGCCAAAGCGCGAATAATAAAACGTGGCTGTCGGTTTGAGTTGTCACTCTTGCAACTAATGTATTCTAATAAAATATATATATATCCGTTCCGGCGCCAGACAGGTAAGCTGTCTGTACCCGTTTGGGCGTCTTACCGCCTCCCCGTAAGTCTGCGTGCATAATCTCGTTTCTTTATTCCGAATACCGGCATTACTTCCTGTACGGGGCTCTTCAGCCCACCCTGGCGTCAGCGCTGGAGCCTCCATGAGCGGAGACGCATCCGAGCTGGTGAATGGGGCGAAGTATTTGACGCTGTCGTAGCGAGCACTACTCCGGCGTTCATGAATGGGCCGATAGTAAAAACTTGTATGAATGGATAATGCGACTGTTGCTCAAGGTCAAATGTGGAATGTGTAAATCGACGCCGTATCGAGCACATGTCTTGAGACTACCATTATCATTTATAATAATTCAAAATAAATAATGGGTTTACATGATCTATGTTACATATATCATTTGATTAATCGTGTCGCAAATATCCGTGTTTGTAATATATTTAATATAATATGTTGAATTCATTCAAATATTCAAGTTAATTGAATATTCGACTAGGCCATTTCTCATAAAAAAAATAATAAATCAGCATTTATTACCCGCTAGAATTATTTGATTTTTTTTTTATTTAATCGCTTTACTCCCCAATTGTATTTATTTATTTTTAGACACATGTACCTGTTGATCCAAACTCATTATTCGTAAGGTATAATTAAAGTTACAGTTACTTTTTATCGATGCTTTAACATATTGCTATGCATATTGGGTACCTGTATATGTTGGATATCTTTGTGTGTTGGATACCTGTCGGGGTTACTACAGTCTGGCACCAGGATTCTGCAGCGTCTGGCGTACCTGCCTGCAGGACGTTATCAGCGAAACCGTCTCGTAGTAAAACGATTGACTGCCGACCCTCAATAACAGATATGTAGTACACTTTACCAATTTATTTCAAGGTATTTCGCAAAACACGGTGGTTCAGGAGTGGCATACATTTTTATCATTATTGTATAAATAATGGAGTAAGAGTAACATACCGCAAAGAAATTGCGATTTGATATGTCTTCAGAATTTGCTTTGTTGGATACAGGGACATCGCAGTAGACTAGAAGAGTAGAGTTGAAAAAAACTGAATAATAGTATTAATCTTCCCGGAATGGAAACAAAGATCCATTTTTGGTAAGTATGCGATCATGAGACAGTTTTATAAATATTGAGATTAACACTTACGTGAAAATCCGAAAAAGTTACATTTGTTTTTGCTCTATAGAAAAATACAAATAAGCAGTTAACAAGATCGATTAGTCCACGATTTACGCACGAATCGATATTTTAAAAAAATATATACTATACACACAATAAACCTGTAAATCAATATAATATGAAATATGAATCAATATTCATTGATTTTTGGAAAAATTGATAAGTCAACGATTAACTACATGCCACTTTATCTTGTTGGAGCAGCATAGAAAGCAGAATTTTTTTTGTGAGATCAGATCATAGCATGATCTGCGCCAGCCAAAATCGCGTGTTAAGTTTGTTATTGCGAGTACTTATACGGTCCACTTCCGCTCGGTGTGAATCAAATATTCATATTTTTATGGTGATTTCGTATTAAAATAATAATTTTAGGGTTTAATGGCATCCAGCATCCTCTCCGTTTTAAGGGTGAATTGCGGACGTCCGTCTCAAGAATATCGTAAAAAACTGTAATAAAATGTTTGCGTGAAACAAAGCACTCTGAAACAATAAGATGGGCATAAAATTTTGAATAATTTATCATATATTATATACGCATATGAATAGGATCTTGAATTAAATAAAAACGCTTTTACAATTTACGTAGACAAAAGGAACAAACGAAAGTTTACGTCGAATGTGATTATTTGCTACAACAAAAAAAAACCTCTTGTACTTGGCTCTAGGGAATTAATAATTTTTCATATGTTTTTATGCTGCCAATTATTTTGAAATTTCAGACATAAATTTTCAGAAATTTTCACTAAAAAATGAACCTAACTGAAATATCAATATAAGAATTAAAACTAAGCCAGTCCAATCCAGTCCAAAGATTTATTATAAAGCTTGTGTATTTATTATAAACATTCAATGATTTTTACTCATATTTATTTTTATGTATATGCTTGAAACATCCTGTGAAAAAGGACCAATACAATAAGAAAGCTTTTAGACGGATGTTAGTCGACATCCCTGCATTAGCAGTTCCATATCAGTACCTGCTATTTCTTATCACATGAGAATAGCTACGCAACGGTCATAATATAGGAGGCGCACAGGATAAACATTCAATATTTAATTGTTTACAGTAAAGGAAGTAAGGCTTTACAACTGAGATTACTCTGAGTGTTTATTATCTGTGTTTCCGTATCGATAGTAAGGCTGAAATAGTAAAGATTATAAATGTGCTTTACCGTGCAGGTATTTAGCACTTTTAGTGCTTTAGAGGATGTACTAAAATAACCGGAAGTTGGCTTTTAAATCAAAACTATGCGAAAAACTTTAAGGAAAAAAAGAAAAAAAACAAACGTTTTAAAAAAACTTAAGTGTATTTTCATACAATTATCTCTAAGTAAACACACATTTATTTACATGCTTCAATTACGGTACTGACTTTAAACGTTGTTGCATCGGTCAGATATTCTCAAAAATAAATTAAGTATACATATATTTTGACAAAAACTAATTTTAATTTGAAATAAAAAAAAAATTACGTATTGACTTACATTTGATAATTTATTCAGTACTTTAAGTATTCAGTTGATTCATATCAAACACCAGTGGTATGCAGTTAAAATCAAACGATATATTATACGTTAGCAATACGTAGTAATTATTTTTAGTAATTTTATAATGTACCCAAATGTGAATTTAATTAGAGCATGCTGTTCTTATAGAAATCACAACCTGACTGCCGTTTTCCTGAACTAAACATTTTTTTTAAAAATGTGATAGTATGTTTTAGATAACAAAGTGCTTTTAAAGTAGTCATCATATGGTAGCTTCACTAATCCTAAAATCAAATCAAACGCCAAAAATTTACCGCAAAAAGTAGCATTTGCTATTTAGCATAGTAGGTATAGCACCGGCAGGGGCACAGCAGACGGAAGTGCCCGAAGGGTCTAGACAGCCCTAAGTGGTCCAGACGGTCTATAATTGTATTGTCTGCCCGGCTGCCGAGGGAATCGGATGTCGGGGCACAGACGGTCCCGGGTCTATATCGTTTTATTGCGTCTACGGATAACGATTTGGTGATTTTTTTTTTCAATTTAATTTGCTGATTAGTATTATTATCTTTATTGACTTCGTGATTGTTTGTTTTCTCAATAGACCCCACTTTGCGTCGTGGCGCCTATTTAATTTTTACAACCGTATTTGATTCATTTTTTTGTAAATATCGTCACTAACATGAAATTTCCAAAATTCTAATTTAAGTATCAGTGATGACGATAAAAATATAATTTATCTAGCTTATACTAACATTAGCTTCACAGATTGTCTTAGAGAGAATCGTTCACTTTTTATTTCATGGGTTTGCATATTTCAAGTCCGGAAAGCTGTAAAACAAAGCGACTGTGATTTGTTTATGTTTGAATGGTTTACATACTTTTGACGTAGTATTTTTTACTAAGGTTATATTATTTATTTTTTCACAGTGAATATTTAATTAATAATTTGGTTAAAAATGAAATGTCCATTTAAACCTGCATTGCGGACCACAATGTGATAACGTTCAATCCAAAACATATTTATAATTAAATCTAAAAGTGTACAAACACAGTATTCCGTGTTAAGTACACGCATGGGATTTTGATTCAACCATGAAAACTACCTGGGCTTGTCAGTGATTGCGCTAAAAACACAGGTATATCACCTGTAACCCTAATTAAACAAGTGACCATCACAGGTATTATTAGATGCTAAAGGTGTATTTTTAGTTACTTACGCAGAACTGTAATATATTAATATTATTATTCAAGCCAGACCCCTAACGATGGGGTGGCGTGTGGTTCTGTAGGCAAGAACGTATAATTATTTAAAAAAACACACTTACGTTTAAAAATAGCCGAAATTAAAATAGAACTTGCGTAACTCTAACGATATTAACATATTAAAATGAATGGCAAATGTAATGCCTTTGTTATGGGGTTGATTATTTAAATGGCGAATGGCCACATATTCAGCTATTTAAAATTGTAATAAAGACTTTTTTAATAAAAAAAATAACATACAAGGATATTATAGTATTTTCCATTGGTACTTGATAACAATATTCCACCTGTTTATGACTGCCTTACACGAAATGAAATTATGAATATTTTGCCATCACTGTAATATTATTTTATATCGTGGCCAAATTTGAAGTGGCCGGTAGCGCTGACACTTGTTTCTCGGACGCTAAGCCGCGTCAATTTATTTTCATATTGAGACCAACGTTTCAATTGCTGTCAATAAATAAAATATTGCTTCCTACAAAAAAACATTTAACTTGTTTTTTTGCGAGGGCGGAACCGATGTACCTATATGGAAGATATTTTTTCAATATCGATCTTGTATAGGTTTAAAATGCGGATTGATCAATATTAGAAGGTCAACCGTAGAAGTAGCAAATACGCAATGTGTCGCACACCGGACCGGCAGGTTGACTAATTTGTATGGGGAGAGTGAATGAATCGACAGTCGTGTCAATATTATGTAAATGGAGACAGCCCAGTCACACTTGGGGCCACTCCTGCTGCTGCTGGCAGCTTTGCAGCATGTTGGCAGCAGTCACCAACCATGTGGCAAAAAGCCTGTTAAGATTCACCACAGATCTATCACGTTCTCGCTGAAAATTTTCTAAGAAAAGGCAGTCGAGATAAACTCTCTTCTTTTTCAGGTTCCTTAGAGGAGGTTGGTGACCATTTCACTGAACATATTTGCCTGTTCATGGTTTTCTCAGGGTAAATACTATAGCTCGTCGCGTAAAAGATCTTCATGACACGATTACAAAATAAAGTATTCTCCACCCGGCGGCACCATCAGAATAGTAAAAAACTGTTTCGCGGTTCTCGACTGTAAGACTTCGGGTTCAGGTGGAGCAGTAATAACTACCTAAAATTATTAATTATCTTTAGGTTCAAATAAAAAGAAAATAACTAAAAAAAAACTTATTTGGGTTGGATTATTACGTCTCTGGCATCAACTCTGTTGTATGGAAGGAAGCATATTGCATGAACAAATATTCTGTACAGACGAAAAAAGACCATTTATTAAATATTTTATAAATAAAAACAGATTTTACGTATTCAAGTGCACATTTTTCTTTTGCTGCCAGATACTTACATAAAAAATATTTTATTGTTTTAAAAAGGTTTGCAATACATGTTGATACGCACAGCCAGTAAACTGAGGGATATGTTGTGTTATTACGTTATGAAAATAAAATATGCGTGGGCCTAGTGGGAGCAACTCGTGCTGGCTGAATGTCAACCTAATTGGGTTTGCGCTTAGTTATCAATCGAAGGTAATACGAAATGGTGTGTTCTTGGATGCTATGCCGCGCTTTTTCTAGTGATTTAAGACGTTTAATTCCGATACTGAGATAATATAAATTATTGTGGAGGGATGTGCTCTGGAAGTACCTTGTCGAGGTGGGGGGGGGGGGGGGGGTTCCTGCTATGAACGACTATCGGATCTAAACGTCAGAGCTTTGTAAGGAAAGGATTATATGATAATGCTATTGGGCAGCAGCAATACGCAGACTGCAGTGTAGAAGGACCTGGTGACCCACTACACTATTTTCCCCTTAGAAAACTGTGGAATGTGAAATGGTTGCCAACCTCCTCTGAGGAGAGGCACTTGATGAAGAATATATGACATGGATTCCCAAACTATTTTGTCCCGTCGACCCCTTGTCGAGTTTTCCTGTTTATCGTAGAACCCCTGCCTTGCTTATATTATTTTTTTACAAATTCATCAACTTCAAAAATATTTTTGACATCTGATATACATAGAACAACTCAGTTTCATAGGGTTTTATTGTATAGTGGATTTAAAATAGAAAAGTTAAAATACGTGTAATGTTAATTATACCTTTATAAATTAAAAACACACAACATTCAAATATTCACAAAAAAAAATCCATTCTTTTAATGGGAGGGATGGAACTGATACTCTGAGATTTTTTTTCAATATTTGGCTGGAAATAAGCCAGATTTAACCTTAAACCTCCTCGCCCAGTGATTTCCAATCTATTTCTTTTTTTGTAAGAAGATTGACAACTGCACTGAAGCCCTTTTCCATGCGGTATGAAAATGGAAAAGCTATCAAAAACCTTTTTGCGATAGTCCATAATGCAGGATAAACAGCATTAATATGCAAGTACACAGGTACAACCCGAGTTATTATGACATTTACGGAATGCCTAAATTTGGTGATGACCTGCTTAACATTACATTGCCCTAAGTTTAGCAGTCAAAATGACTGCTCTTGGACAATCTAGGTATAACACACATATATTTATATATATATATATATATATATATATATATACCGGAAATGAAGGATAGGGAGGTAACTACAATGATTAATTAACGCATTTATATGTTGTACCAAAAGTCAGAAAATTATATAAATTGTGTAAATATATACATAATTGTTTTTCTAATTGAAAATAAAAAGCAGTCAAAATGACTTCCTTGGGCAATCTAGTGTTAAATGGGATCCCCCATTTACAATTCGTGGACCCTAAATTTAATTTTTCGCTATAATCGACCACTTTGGAAACCAGTGATATATGACAATGATGGTTTACAGAAAAAATAGATTTTAAGTAATAATAATAATCGTTGTAACTGATGATTTAAATCTTGTTATAATAATAGTTGTAATAATAGGTTTGGAGTAATGACTGCAGTGATAATGATAATTTGAAGTCTTTGATTGTGAGTACGAACAAACGAGCGGTTCCTCGTGTCCCACGCAGCAGCCGGTGTCGCGAGTCGCTAAGCGGAGACACGCGCAGGGCGTCCCTGTCGCGCGCAGCGGGGCGGCCACGTGCGCGAGTGGGAGGGCGACAGCGCTGCACGTGGAAGCCTCCGCTCTATTTCTGGCCGACGTACGCAATTTCATTTATTTCTGAATTATTCGCAATCATGGGCGCCTTGTGCGGCGCCGCAGCCGAATCAGCCGTCATTCAGCGAGCGAGTCCAATGCCATGGCGCAAACAAGGGGGCACCCCGCGTGACAATTCTGGAGAATCATTATTTTTATTTGTGTGGCAGAAAAAAAACTGATACTAATTGTTGACGGTACAGTAATACCCCGCTTTACGCGAGGGATACGTTCCGGAAAAAATCGCGTTAAGTTAAATTCGCGTATATCGGGGTTTACGATTAAACATACATACATAGTCAAAACTTAATACGGATCATTTGAATCAATCCCTTTATGCAGTATTACATGTTATTTTTACTGAAAAATACATCCAATGTTTTTTGGGTAGCGTTTCGTTTACGTTCTTGTAAAATACGTTCATAACACCCAAGCGGTAACTAAATTCATACCGGGTAACTAAATTGACTAAACTGATGTGCGAGGCGGACAAAATTCGCGTAAAATTGCACGTGTGAAATCTAGTCTATACACTCTTTGATTTGCATGTAGTCAAATAAATCGTTTCCTATAAAAAGTTTAACCACTTCATACACACTTTGCGGATTACTTGGCATCACAACAACACCACTTTGTCCTAAAAATTGTTTAATAATTGGAGGATTATCATTCTCAGATCACTCCACTTCTTCATTGTCACTTTGTTCAGAATCACTGGACAATATTGGTAGAAGTAACGTTGACGAGTCTAAACAAACATCATGAGCTGTAAACCTAAAGAGTAAAATGACCTTCTGCCGCTTTTAGAGTAAACACATTCAAAAAGGTCACGCCCCGCTTTTAGACAGCAGTCCGCGAAACGGGTACTAGCACCCGCCCCACCTTTAGTGTGTTAAGAGAAGTCAATGACTACATTATGTTCATACACATTCTTAAATAAAAAATTCGCGTAATGCGAGGCATTTTAACGCGAAATTTGAAATTCGCGTTATAGTGAAACCGCGCATAACGGAGTCGCGTAAAGCAAAGTATTACTGTACTAAAAAATCCTTGTTTTTGTATTAAAGCTACCATGTGCTTAATTTTGCTAAGCTTTGCAAGCGGATCCAGGTTAATTCAGCGTTACTGCTCCGGCCTTGTGTAGACGTGGGCGTAGTATAAAAGTAAATATAACACGCATGAATATCGTTAAATATTATTACAAGAGTATATGTTAAAAAAAAAATTGCAAATTGTGAATAATTCCGGGTGATTTCCATTAAATTCTATTTTAAAAAATACCTACAATATTTCATTTAAATGTGCGAAAATCATATTTCAAATAATATGCTAATTATTTTCTGTAACTGTTCACTATTACGTGCGGGAATGACTTCACATGAAATGCCATAAATCGTACAAGTTATTTGTTAGAAATGTTTTACAAAATATCATATAAATAAAAGTACTATCGTAAAAATCCTATTGTTGTTTTTATTATTTTAAATTTATATTAAAAAATGTGATGCTAATTTGAGCCATTAATTATGTTAGTAAAAAAGCTTATCAGAATTCAAGGAAATTATTTTGAATTTGATTGATTTGTTATGAGTATTTCGATTTATTTTTACACATCTAACATTTAATTAATGATTTAAAATGTATTCTTAACTAACTCGTAAACAGACGATTTAGACTTTACTGATACCCACATTTTTACAAATTTTTATTACTATTATTTGTATATTCAAAAATGCGTACAGTGATTTATATATTATATATATTTATTTGTGAAAAAAGGGTTAACTTGTCGGTTGGTATTTTAGCTTTAGAGGTTTTCCATAAAATAAAGTTCTTGGTGAACCCAAAATCAATATTGCCCACTGAATAAAAATAATATCACGCAGATGACTAATTTTATAATGAATATTGTAAAAAGTATCTCCTCGGGTATATTATACGTCTCTAAAGCGCAATTTTTTATATTGAATAAAATACTACGCATAGATTCGAGGGTTTAAATATATTTAAGGGCAAACAATGCTTTTTTGCTTGTCACTACTAAATGTAAATAACGTCTAGCTTGTCCTGTTTGTAGCAGAGTATACGATCAGTATTGACGGCGAGTATTGACACACTAAAGACGGGGCGGGTACTAGTACCCGTTTCGCGGACTGCTGTCTGAACGCGGGGCGCGTATTAATACCTTTTTGAAAGTGTTTACTCTAAAAGCGGCAGAAGGTCATTTTATTCTTAAGGTTTACAGCTCGTAATGTTTGTTTAGGACTTGTCAACGTTACTTCTACCAATACTGTCTAAGTGACAATGAAGAAGTGCAGCGATAATCAGAGAATGATAATCCTCCAATTATTGAACAATTTTTGGGACAAAGTGGTGTTGTTGTGATGCCAAGTAATCCGCAAAGTGTGTATGAAGTGGTTCATGTGTGAAGTGGTTCATGGTTCAGTGGACAACATGCAAATCAAAGAGTGTAATTTTAGACATCACATATCAGTTAAAAGTCAATTCGGTTACCCGCTTAAAGTGTGTTAAGTAATATTTTCGCACACTCAAAGTGATCTCGCCTAGTATCTCTGTTCACTGAGCTCTCTGCCGTGCCTTGCTTTAGCGCACGCCGCTGCGGGGTGTATCCGAAAACGGGCACCGCGTCAGGCACGAAAAGCCCGGTTTTCCGCGGGGCCGCGGCATTCCTCGCGCGCCCGCCCGCGCGACACGCAACCGCCGCAAACAAATGTTTGTACAGCCCGCGGGGCCGCCGCGCGCCGCCGGTTCATTCATAAAACTCGGTTCATTCATAACTCCGGCGGGCGGCGGGGAGGGGGGGCCAAGTGCGGAGGGAGGGGGCGGGGGGGGGGGGGTTTACAAACCACTCACACGCGCGCGGCGCACGCACACCGGCGCGCCCGTCCGTGTGACGCTTGAAAAAATCAAGTCCTTCCGACGGCCGAGGCGCGTCCACACGCTCCGTTTTATATTTTATTTAATTAGAACATTTTTCGCAAAAAAAATTTTTTCTACAGTCTTCCTGAAGACTAAGGCACATCCACACGCTCATCAGTATACTTAAATATATATATATTTTTTTTATATTTTTATAATAGGACTTTTCTACAGTGTACGATATTATCAAAATATATAATACAGTTGCTTTAGAGCGTTCATTTTTTCATTGACAAAGAATAAATACTTGAGTATTTTTTATTATACTTTTACGTTGTCTTTATCAAACTGAGTATCACTCAAAAGAAGAATTCCACTCTGTTAAAAATATTGATTACTTTTTTTTTGCAATACACGATTAATTGTTGTATTTAAAAATATTTATTCATATAACCTTAAATCTATTGACTCCTGTATTTATATCTGAGGCTAAATAAATAGTGATTACGTCTGATTTTTTTCTTAAAGAGAATTAGTCATAACTATAAATGGATATTACTTATTATCTGTAACATAGTAAACAAGATTTATCTACAATTTTGAAGTGTGTGTGTCACTTCACGCATAAATAAATTGATACAGGCTATCTATGAGATATCCTGAGTCTCGTATAATGTTATCTCCGCTTCGATTGAGGCGACACTGGCAGACATCGTGTGATTTTTGAGGATTATACGAAAACAAATGACTCAGAATATTGGACGTTGTTTTTATTTTCATTCTGCCAGAAAAATCTAGAACTACGAATAATGACCGAATAACGACTATTAATATTTAAAATATTTTTTTTTGCATGTTTCGCCAACTTTTTACCAAAATGTAAATTTTACCAAGTAGTCTCTATAAAAAATAATATTATCTATTACACAAAGAATAATTTTACATATTTATTTTATTAGCTGCCCTTTATAATAGCAAAAAATACCGTTCTATTAGATTTTTGTATATATGTAACCGACACAAGCAATTGTCACAGCTTTCATTTTGCAAAAAAATATAATTTTTTTGAAAATTTATTTCAGGTAGTACTGTCAGACCTGCTTTGATGTGACTTGTTAAAATATAAATATCACTGGAAATTAGATTTTTTTTTTCTAATTTTTAATAAAAAATTTGGAATTTGAAAATAAGCTTAATCTCCAGAGCGGCTTTTGCAGCTCGGCGTTTCGGACGACGTGAAATGCACGCTTCAAGGCGCCGGGGCCGGGGCCGGGAGTGGGTGCGCCTCGGGCTTGTGCCCTACCTGGCGGCTACCTGCCCCCCTCCCCCCTCCCCCCGCCCCGGCCGCTCGCAAGCCGCTCCAGTGCGGACCAGTCGATCTCCAGTCGCCGCGCCAGTCGGTCGTCCGTCGCTCCTCCGGCACAGCCCAGCGCGGGAACACCGACTCCAAACCCGAGTGCTCCAAACTCTCCAAACCACAGTGACACTTACAACCGCTCTAAAATATTTTCACTACCAGCACTGCGCGTATCAATCGTACGTGAACTGCGTTAGTTTATAAATTAAATTAAATTTTAGTGTTGTGTAGTATTGTCACACGAAATCCGTATCGGACGGCATTCTCGTCCGCGCGCTATCGTGTAGTAAGGAGAAACAATACTCGAGTCTCGAGATACGTAACCGGCCTGAGACGCCTTCGTTTGTAGATATCGCCGCCGAATTGGTCACGCACGATACCTCTCCCAGCGTGTAACGCAACTCCGAACACTTAACCCGAGTCCGACAGAAAAGAAACACGATAGGTCAAAAGTTTACGCAGCCGTCAGAGTTCAAATTTAAAATCAATTTCAACACGACAAAAAAACTATCCGAACAATTTTTGACAGCGGACGTTTGTATATCGAGTATCTGCGAGTGATCACGGGGGGTCCGGAGAAGATGTCGCAGAGTCAGGTGCTGAGGATATGGGTGGCGTTCATGATGGTGCAAGGGATGTCGGGGGTGGCCTTGAGGCTCCCGCTGGAGGTGTTCCAGGGGGGCGCGACCAGGGCGGGGGCGCCGGCCACGGGACCCCGCGCCCGCCCCGACAGACCGCCTCCCCTCTGGCTGCTGGCTCGCAAGAACCCCCTGCCTTATAAGACACTTTTCCAAATAGGGGTAAGTTTACTTTTTTAAAATAACACATTTCAGATAAATAATTAATATTATTAATTGTGCAACTTATGTTCGAACATTTGCATTTACGCGACTGCGTTTGTGCCCTTCACTATTCACTTCTATTTTCCATCAGCTATCACATTCTACAATACAAGTGTAAAAGCAGTTTATTTCCTATAAAAAAAATTTAAAATATTTTTAGACACGTTGTATATTTTCATTGGTACATTTTAAATCAAGATTGATTTATTGTACATAATTTTATAAGAACAGTTTTGCTTGTGCGAATCGTACGTTACAATCAAGAAGCGTCTAGTATATAAAGTAAATATACCTCATCTTAATTAATCTAGGTAAATTTGCTTCAATGACATGCAGTTATGTTTTTATCAAAAGAGAGACTTCGCGCCAAAATACTAAGAACTTTTTTATGATTTATTCACTGAAGAAGGAATTAATTACTCATCCTCGTTATTAAATTTAAAGGCTTTAGTTTAAATGTTTACAGTCTCCTTTTCAAGCACCCTGTGGTATCTCGGTTCGTCGTGTAACGAGAATTGCTTTGTTTATGTTTTGTATCAAGTAACATATCCTTGAGTACAATTTATGTAAGCATTAAGATATCGCACTGTTAATTGAAATAATTTGAGAGCACAGTCTTACAACACGACGATATCAAGTTCCAATTGATGTACTCACTAGAGATGGGCACACTCGAGCATGCCTGATCGTTTGAATTAATGAATAAATTGATTGATAATCGAATGAATTGATTCACAATTTAGTCTCATTCCAATCGAAAATACTTCGCAAAAAACATATCGCAGTCGAAGATTGAATATCTTATTTTGTAGTATTCGCAAAATCGAGCCGTCTATAATCGAGCTCGGATAGTACAAAACTACGAATAAATAAAATGATAAAATCCAAAAGTTTTGATAGGTAAAACTCGTTATATTTTGTTGCGAAATATAAAAGAAAAAATATTAAATATTTTAAAAGTTAAAAACTTCACATAAACGAATTTTATTTCTCTTCAAACATAATTTGTCCAATAGCTTTAATTACGCCAATAATAAAAATAAGTCGATTATGCACGTCACTGGTGCCCATCGACCAATATACATATTCGTATTCGTGTAAACACTGACTGGAGCAATGGCTGTCAGCAGAAATCAATCCGCCACAAGTAGATTGGCCATATGTGTTTACTACATATTTCATAATAACCACGAACACAGAAATTGGCACACAAAGCTAAGTAGTGCATTGACTTAGCACGAGCGTTAGAACATGCTACAAGTAAGTTATATTTTTAATTTTAAAAATATACTCACCTGCCTATACCATTCAAATCTTTAATAAATTAAATGTTTTTATAGTCGTATAAAACTAAAAATAAAATATAAAAATCAAAGAAAATTATCAATGGTATTAAAAACTTTTGATCATATATGAGATGTAAGAAGAGCTCTTGTGACCACAATAAGATATATATATAATACATCTGAATCCAATGGCTTTTTTAAAAAACATATACATAAAAAAATATAATTGCCAATAAGCGTGATGACTTAGTAAAGCATTTATTCGAATAATTTTATCGAAAACTACCCAAATGTTTGTTACTATGATTAAACATTTAAAAGTATGTGAATAGATTATGTGAACATTTTTGGCTATAGTCAATTTTCTAGTCTTACGTACTGAATTTAAAATTCACAAAAATTTAAAACTATTATTGTAAACTAAAGTATAAAAAGGTAATTAAATTCAGTAACTAAGTTGTGTATTTAAAATTCTTCAAAATATTTTCTTGAACAAGCAATGCTTTCTGTAAGGACAGCGCGTATTATTAAATGAAAATATCAATATCAGAAGTAACTATGACAGAGATCATTGTTACCATAGTTAAAATTTTATGTTTAATACATTTATTGACATGTGTGTTTTCCTGACAGTCATTATCGTGTAACCTTAATTACTGATCCATAAAATTTATTAACTTATCCATATTGAATTCATCTGTCCATCGATGACTTCACAAGCTGCGACACAATCGGCAACCGAACCGACCGATTTAACACTATTGACTGAGAGGCTGAACCATAAAAACACCAAAGATAAAAGGACGTCATTCGCTGCTTACAAATCAGTCGTGCAGTTTCAGTAATTAGCCAATAGGTCATTGCTGGCCGTTCGGCAACTGGCCTATTGGTTAGTTACAGATCGGTTATCAGTGCAGCGCTTATACACAGGCTAAGTAGGAGTTATCGGTCACTCTCAGTTCATAGTCCATGGGTGCACTCGTGCAGCATCTGAAGAGTGCACCTTATGCAGTCGGTATGCTGAGGGCCTACCCTCTGACCCCGGCCGCGGCGCGTGACTCACGGGCCACTTCAATGAGGACTCTTCACGCACTGTCTCACACGCCGGGGCTTGCTCGAGGATCGTTCATCAAGATGAAGATATGATGAGACAAAAACTATATATGAATAATTCATTATACGCTTTTGGGTGTTATGATGTATTGTTTTATAAGAATTTTGATGTTTCCTGATATTGAGGAATTTAATGCCGGAACCTATATCAGTCAGTAAAAGTAAATATCACGTTTATAACATAAGATGCTTCATCAAGTGTCGTTGGCGTGCAGTTGTGCAGCATGTACTCATGCTGAGCCAGTGTTCATTGTTTTCTAAGGGGATAATAGTGTAGTGGATCCTTGAGTCCTTCTACACCGCAGTTTTATACTGGAAGGAAAAGTCTGCGTATTGCTGCTGCCTGATACAGCATGCTGAGATTGAAAATGCACCGCACGCAACTGGCAGCGGGAGAGCTTTTAATGTCTTCGAGCGTTCATTCAGTGGCGTAGTTTATTGCGTGTAGTAAACGGAGTCGCTGGCGATAGTGAGGGGTGCAGAAAAAAATCCAAGATGGCGACGAGACGCTGCGCTTCTGCGAATCCGAAGACCGGTGGACGTCCTGGTGGGCGATGGCGCCTCGGCAGGTTTTTGCTGAAGTCCGCCAAGCAGCGCGGCGTCTGGGAGGAAGCGGCCGCCGTCGGTCGCGCAGGAATCTGCAGCGACGACTCGCCTCAAATGCGAAGTGCACGCGTTTTTATTTCGTACATATTTACGACCCGATCATTAATCCATCCACTGCGAAATGCAGGTCTCCCTTCATCGACGACATCCTACCTGTCAGCGCCACGGATAGAATCGCCAGGGAGCATTTCACAATTTACGTCTATATAGTGCGCCGGCCGGAACATAAGATTTGAAATAAAAATGTATTGTACGCAGAATAAATTATATTATACTAGGATGGCTCACAAAACAAACGTTATATATTTAAAGAAAAATCGGCCAGGGTGCCATTAAGAAAAACTTATATTTTATTATAGTTTATGACAAAATAAATTGGGTAGATTTACGACTGATTCTGACTGAAGTCAGATAACTGATTTTTTTTTTTTTAAAACTGAAGGAGCTTTAGTTTTATCTATGTGAATATATATAATTTCATGTAATCCATAAAGCCCGAAATTTTAAGTAGACCTTAGCTTTAGTCTAGTAAAAGGTAAAAAAGTTACAGTTGTAAATAACACCTGTGTGGTTATCAAGTATATTGCAAATCTGAACAGAATCCACTTGTATGTCTGTACGAACTTAAATTCCTCGATAAGAAATATGCTCACAAAAAAGGTAAAAAACGATAAAAATGAAAACCTTTACTATTTTCTTTATATTATTTTGTAATGTCATATTCTTTTCAAATAAATATCATAATTTATATAATCTTAATTTTCAACACAAATATGTTACATTTAAAGCTATGCAAGCGTGACGGATTTGTTGATAAAATCGCAAATTAAAATTCTTTAAAAACTTGTACATTTATCTAATAATATCTGACGGTAAACCGATGCTGGCCAGCCACTAGCGAATACTTTTTTAAACCAATCGAAAGCACGAGCCTTAATGATCGTCCCACTCGAGCCGGGGCGGCGCGTGGGCGCATGCAGATCTTGCACCACCGGGCCCGCATTTAGGCCAGCCGGCCGCCGCGGCGCTCATCCATCAGCTCCGGTTCTGGCCCTCGAGTGCGGAGCCAGTTCCTTTCTGCTTTATTTTTACCGTTGCGTATAAGTGATTGTTGGCAATCGCACTCGATACTCCCTGAGTGCGCCTCGCATGTTAGGATACACGCAAATTACGAAAGAACCGAGAAAAAAGTATAACCACCGAGAAAAATGCACGGTTACTTTCAGATTCAGATAACCAAGAATTAATCGTTTATGATTTTTTTTTCTTTGTTAATATTGTAAAGAAAAAATTAAGCTTAACGTTTGCGAAGTCCCTGTATTTCAGGAAAACCCGCACTGGCCGAGGTGGTCACTTTTATCGTGATGAGGGCGCGGACGAGGGCGGGTCGCCTCCCGCGGCCGCTCGGAAGCTGAGAAGTTCTGATTTAGGAAACTAAAAAAGCGTGGATTTTTTATTGAATGAGTATAAACTAAATATTGATCCCAACGGACCGCGACCGACCGCGAGGGCGGCCAAGTAGAAACCCGACACACCGCACCGCCGACGAGAGGACAGCCCTGCCGGGGAGTGCCAAAACTACGCACCCAAGTTTAACATTTCTAATTATTTTATATATTCATAATCTATCAATTATTAACCAACATAACCGTGCAACGAGATCATATAAAACATATTTTTATGATTAAAATAACAAAAAATTGCATTTCATGCGAAGTAGCACCACAACTAACAACCGACCAAAGAATTTCATTGTGTATAAAATGAATAACCGTTTTTAACTAATATGCGTCAAAAATATAAACACTCAAAATTAAATAGAATATTAACTATACTTATCCCTATTATATGATATTCTCTTCTTATGTACTTTTTAACAAGTTATCATTAAAATGATTAGTTGAAGTAGTGCGCACCTGTTGATACGGATGGGCCGAGGCCGGGCCCACCAGCCTCGTGGGCCCTGCGCGGCACCTTTTTTTTTTGCCGGAGATCGCTTACGCAATGGTCCGGCGGGGAGAGAGGAGGAAGGCACTGGAATTACTCCGTTGAGGTAAACTCTAAAAAATGTCGTGAATCCGAACTCAAGCAAAGCACTGAGAACTCTTTTTTGGTCCCGCGGAGACCAACGACCGTTTCTTTCGGCCGAATGAATCACTTTATAATAAATACGCCATAAACTTATTACCGAGCGTAAGTGATACTCGCCCAGTTGTAGCTTTTTGTGACACAAAGGTAATACAATATGTTTATGACTTAGTGATTTGGTTTCTTCGATGATAAGCTGCTTGATGTTTTCAGTCCTCTGACATTTCAGTCTCCATGCTGAGACCATTTTCAGGGATTTAAACAACTAAAGTACGAGGTGGTTTTCGACACTAGAAAACTAATTGTTACATTTATTGTAAGAGGTTTAATCAGAGTAATGCTATTAATTATTTGACAAATGGTTAATATTAAATGTTTATTACGCCCGTATTTTCTACCCATACAAGTTTATGTGTATACAATGTGTTAAAGTCTTAAATCTGATTTAAAAACTCCTTGCTCTGATTATGTGAGCCTAACATTTAAAAAAAATACTACTACATAGGTTAATTATTCCTTCCATTTATCAATATTTATGAAAAATCCATTAATATGGTGATTAATAAAAACAAAATTTTAAAAAATGCAACATTGGGAAGTTAATACATTATATTTTTTTAATGTTCACAAGAAATCGTTCAAAAAGGCTATCAACATTTGAGAATATCTTCTTTTCAATCAGTTTGTTCACATAAATCCGTAAGGCCATCCGTTTTTTTATTTTTACGAATTACAATAATAATAGCAAAATGAATAAATTAATTAGCAGGGGATTCCCTACCCGGATGGCATAAAATTCAGGATGTATGAGATCACTCGAGTGCTCAATCCAACTTGTTCTATCCCACCTAATAGAATTAAGATAAGAGACATTCTAGAAACACTGACATTACACCAGATTCACGGGGATTTCCCCTGGATCCGTTAATTTTACCAAATTGTAGAATATTTTATAATATGCACCTTATGATTCATAACTTAAATATGATATTTAATATTTATGGTAATTTAAACAAAATATTCACTCTGATTACCAAAATAAAAAGGCTTATTAGACATACAAAAACAAAATTAAGTTAATATACTCTAATTTACGTTATTATTAAAATAATAATACCAAAGTACAGTAAACTAATCAGTAGCAAGCGATCCATATTACCAAAAAAAAAAATTGGTAATCCTAAAATATACATCTAAAGCGATTTAACAAAAATATATTTTGCGCTTTAAAACATTTTTTTTATAAACATTTACGCCGTAAGGATGTGTAATACACTTAATTTTCTTAATTCTTCCAAAACAAAAAGTACTTTGCGTGATGCAAAAAATAAAAATGGTAATGAAAATCACATTTTAAACTCAATACATTTCATTATTTTGATTTTCTTGTTCCTCGTATAATTTATAATTAGCACCTCAATATTTATATCTGTGTTTTTTTTTTGGAACAGATTGTTTAGGATAAATTAAACAGGATATCCTAACTGGAATACACGAATAGCTTGAGATATTATTTGTCGATTTAGCTTGGACGGATGTGTATGGAAAACAAACAAATACACAGCAGCTCTGCGGTACGCGCAGCCAAACGCATTATCCAGTCGTTTATGTTTGAGAAAATAACACGCGAAGACGTCCAAGTTAATCGATATCAAATTTATTTCAATAAAAATACAAAAAATCAAAACGAAATTAGGTTTTTTGGACCCTTCTTACAATAATTAATGCATCAATATTGCTTATTTTATTTGCAATACTGGCAATCGTTGTTATTGGATAATCTTGATAAATTTTTGTAGAGTGGTTTGCATCTTCTGACGTTTGCAAGTGAGCAACAGGAAATGACAAAAGATCAAACCCCTGAAGATTGTACAAAACCACTACGCAGTAAAACACCTATAGCATCCCAAGAGCGTATTGCAATTTTACACATTATCAATGCAACGCTATTGCACTGCATCATGGAATCATCATCATCACCACCAGTGCACTTCGTGAATGCATAATCCGCGGATAACATCAGCACTGCGTAATAAAGTATTGGATGCACCGCAGCGCGACAGGCCGGGCGCTATATGCCTCAGAAGCCTCCCTGCAAATGGAGTACTAACTTACATTCGTAAATACAAGCCCAGTAAAATAATACAGCAATAATTAAAAGTAACCTAATCGATATTTCTTTATGTAATCAATTTACAGACCACCAACGAAAATAAAATTCCTGACACGAGAGGTGTGGGATCAAACCGTACAAATCAATTACATCAAAATAGAATTATTTTTTTTATTCAATTCTATTGAAATCGATTGAAGCATTTAAAGGGATATGTCGTGGTTCCAGTTTGGGTCTGCCATGAGGCGGGAGCTGCGGCTCCGATTAGGGGGCCGGTCACGTCCCCCGGGGTCATGTTCCGCGAAGCCTCCCCGGCAGTTTGCATGCGCAGCGTCCACTGCAATCCGTTCTGCTCTTGCTTTTCGGCGCCCTTGAGAGTGCGCTGGTGCATCGGTTCCTGACTTGTTCGGGTTCCTCATATCGCGAAATCAAAACACAACTAGAATTTATTTTATTTAGGTTTTGGTTGCGTTGCATTTATCCTGGGCCTGTCTCACCAATTCGATCGATTTCGATCTCCAGCCCCTGGCGCAAACTCCGCATTCAAGTAAACTTCCTTTTCCAGTGCCCCCTTTCCCTTCGATTTTTCCATGGATAACCAACTGGAGGATGTTATACTTATTGTTGTGAAAAATTTGGCCAAAATAGGAGTCCTTTCAAAAGTTTCAACCAACGTCAAAAGTTAAGAGTTCCCTTTTTTGGTGCAAGACTTTTTCATTTGTGACGCGGTCTACCCATGGTATCTTAAGGATTCTCCTATATAACCACATTTCTGCCGCATCAATTCTTCTCATACAATAGTTGTCAATAAATAAATAACTTGCGAAATTATTAATCTCATTTGCCTGTCATCCAAACATTTGAACACTGTGCATTCAAACACACTAAAGCCACGCGTGTATTAGTAATAATGTAGTGTTATTTTTAATGTAGCCTAGTAGCAAAATATATTACGCTCGTCCCTGTATTTAGATCATCCTGTATATGAAGGATAGGTTCATTGTATTTGCGCGTAACACAATATCCCGCTGACGAAGCGCCGGCCCGTGCGCTCGCAGGGACTCGCTCAATTAACGTCCTGCTAATTGGCCAGCGACGGCCGGCCAAGTCTTCCACTGCAATTAGCTCGATCGCTGCACGCGTCACGTTTCAGGGAAATACAATGATTTATAGTAAAACCTGTGTTAAAAAAATTAACCTTATTATGTGTTAAAACGTCACTAAACCCAGGAAACGCTCGATTAATTTCTGCTCAGTAACAAAAAAAAAACTGGTAACACGAATGCCGAGCCCCGCGCAATAAAACTAATACTTAAGCCTAATTGATTTATAAAGATTATATCATCGGAATGGAACGCTTAGATCATTCAATGATACACCGGTTTCGAAGCATCAATATCACATATTTTCCAATTGATTTATTTTTAATATGTACTCTATGGTATAAAAATCTCTAAAATATATTCAATATCGATTTACGATGTAATAAACGTATCAATTCTTGTTTCTTATTGAAATTAAAGTATAGGTATACGATAATAAAACGCGATTAAGCTGGAGTCTTCAGTTCTCTGCTCATTCATATGTGGACAGTCTACCCGCATTATTCCATTCATATAAGCGATCGACCTCTATTTCTCCTTGTCGAGCAACCACTGTGGCTATCCCAAAATAACCAAATTCATATTCTATATGTTTAATTTCATCTCAGCATTTCATTCTCTCTTTGAGAAAAACTCTGCAAATGCGAAAAACTTATACTAGCATTACAGATTGAAAGTTTATAATCATCATTTTTATCAAAATATATGGTCACTAGTTGAGAATAAACGTCCAACCGAAAGATCAATATACACCAAGACCCTTATATTTAATCAACAGTAATATTGAAGTGCTGATTATTTAATGTGTTTTTTTTTTTTTTTACTGATAATGGTTTATTTGATTGACAGACAAAGTTCTCTCATAAGAACTGTAATGTACTCAGCAAACAGCAACTAACAGCAAAAGGCTTCGCAGAAATTAGTCATTGCAGCTATAATTTTCCTGGGAGTGATTTATAAATCGAGAGTCACGTTGTATCAAAGGGCTCGCGAGGGACAAGCTTTCCATTCGCAATAAAACGAGTCGAGAGCTCGAACAAAAGAGCTTCCCAGAAGCCGAATAAATTAATATCGCATTACCGTTAGCGGATACTCTTATCTCCAACTATCGTCTGGGAGGCGTCGAGAGAAAAACGAACGAAAAAAAAACTGGTAGAAATGAACGAGCGCGTCTCTCCGTGAATCACCGAGGAATTCCTGCCCGTCCGAGGAGTCCAGCGTAATTATTAAAATTTAAGTAAGCCATTTTTTACGCGCCATTGCGTAACGGCCGCATTCTCGACTCTGTTTACTGCGCGAGAATGACGTCGGGATTTTATTAATTAAAGCCACATTCACGCAGACACACGCGTTAGGATAGGTTAGGTCATCGCGAAGATAAGGTTTTTACGGCGTAAATATTTAAATTAAAGTTTGACATTTTTGACGCGTCATCGCGAACGGCCGCGTTCTTAAAAATTGACGTTGTAATTTTATTTATTAAAACCCACTTGCGCAAGCTATCTTAAAACAGGCACATGCATTAGGATAGGTTAGGTTATTGTGAATATAATGTTACTACAGCTTAATTATTGAAATTAAAGCAAGCTACTTTTTTTACGCGTAGCGGCCGCATTCTTGATTTTGTTTACTAGGCGAAAAGGACGTCGTGATTTTATTTATCAAAAGCCATACGTGCGAGCCATGTTCACAAACACATGCGTCAGATTAGGCTAGAATGGGTTAGTGCACAATGAAACCTAACCTAACCTTACGATGTAATTATTCCTTTGGAAAATGTTTGCTTCGCAAGTGAGAGCTGAAATGCACTAAGAGAAAGTAAGTCCCGAAGTACAATTGATATATTGATAAAAAAGATGAAAAATCTCCCGATCTCCCGGAAAAAAATAGTATCTAAATAATTAGGGATTAAAGAGATGTGTCTAAAGACAAAACCTCATCTAAACAGAATCCGTAAAATAAAAGACTTGTCGCAGTTTTAGAGTAACTTAAGACAACATCAAAGTTCTAAAACAATTTTGGATGGCTGTAAAGCAATCCTACAAATTTAATAAAGGGATACATTACATCGAATAAACATCATCCCCCTTTGTCCCTTTTTTGTTTGGAACTGAACTATCAAGATTATTGTAGGAATTTTTCGTGTTCTTTCTAAAATGTATTTTACTATCTTCCAATATACCTTTTTGAACTTGGAGATTTTTATAAAGTAACGTTGAATGTTGAATTTCACTGAATGTTTCTGTCTATTCGATTTCGAAACTAAACTTTGTCGTTTTTTATGGGATATTTATTATTTTAAACATGTATTTCTTTTTCTTTCCGTGTATTTTTTTTGAGAATCGGAAATTTTCCTAGACGTAAACATACGAGTGTACATATTTGCAAATGAACGTGTTGGAAAGTATTGCGTACGCGGCGCATCTCGCAGCGCGGCCGAGTCCCGATCGATTCACGCTGTAAACATTAATTGCACATGTGAAGGAAGGGTAAAAAAAAATAATACTCCGAGAGATTAATTAAAAAGCATCGCCGAGGACTGGCCGAGGCCCGCGCGGGGGATGTTCCGGCGAGCACCTGCGCGCGCACCGATTTCATGTGCCGGTTTTTTTTTCAGTTTTATTTTTAAATTCAGATTGGATCTACAAGAACACGCAGGGAGGGGCAAATATAAGTTCTAATATATTATTTATACGTCCGTAATTTTTTTAAAAATATTATCATTTCTAATAGAAATATTATGTTAATGTAAATAAAACTAAATTGTTCAACGCGACACGTGCTTCTTTCAACCGAAAATTATTATAAATATTTACTATAAAAAAAATCAAACTCTATTATGAACCATTTAAACATTAAAAACCATCCACTGGAAACTTTACCAACAGCTCTCACTGTATGGTTTTATTTGTGTCTGACAGTCAAACAGAGTATATCTGGATTTAAATTAAGTTAAAGTGCAAAATAAGAAAAATAAGTAGATTTGCAACTTTGTCGAGAAAAGTAGCAATCATTTTATAAAAATATTAATAAAACAGAAAATAAGCAACAGCTAATCGATGATAATTTTGAAAAAATTACGTTTGATCAAATCCCAGTATCCATATAATAAAAAAAACATTCCTTCACAATTGCAGACCGTAAGAATTAAAAAGATTTTCAAATATATTAACAATTTTTTTGCTCACCTCTAAAAAAAAACAAATAGTAAAACAGTTTTATAAAATAATTTTTTATTATCTCTTTGAATTGTTTAAAAAAATTGAACCTAGTTTAGAGCGTTATTTCCAACCTACGCTCATTGTTAAAAAAATATAATTGATTATTTTATTCTACGTTGATTACTATCATTATCGTATATTATAAGAATTTGAGGAAATAAACAATTTACTAAGTAAAGTGATTGTTTGTAAAAAAAAAAACATGACCTTAATATTTGATGCTGTCTAAATAATTATACAAAAAAACAAAACACAATAAATTGCCGTCAGATCAGTTGTTTTGGCTTAAGATGTGAGATACAATTAAAAAAATATTACGAAAATTCCACGAAAAAAAGAAAACTCAAATGCCGGCGTGTGAGTGTAACAAGACGCAAGTAATATTTATTACTATTTCTAGGAATTTTTGTGTTTTAGATGCAAAAATAGCAACTGAATAATATTTTTTTTATTATCACTTCGTAGAATAAGCTCTACTTATGAATTCCTTAAGTTCACCGCATGTGAACCAAAAGAGAATCGAAACTATTATAAATGATCTCATAATTAGTCATAAAATAGATAAGTTTTAAACAGCAAAATTCTTACGAAGTATTTTTAAGTTTTCATTCGCACACGAAACGATAAATATATATATATATATATATATGTACATATATTTGTTTTTTTTTTTTTTTTTGAGATTTGAGTTGACAAGAATTTACCAATTGAGCTACAGTGCATCGGTCGGTGTAGCTCAATAAATTTAATAATATTTATTATAAAAGTATATTATCAATATAGAAATAAGATTTCCAGTATGATAGATAAGCAAATATGACATTTAAGCACCATAACCTTTAAAAGCCTTCGGAAATTCTGTAGCCCTAACCTTTGCGATATTTTTAGCTAAAGTTTAACAACTCTATACATCGCAACTAGACTTCTGAATCTCTTTTCCATTGAACTAATAAATATATAAAATATTATGATGCTATCTGAATATATTTTATATTTTTATAAATTATATATAGTAACTTGGTAGAAATAAAAACGATGATTAAAATGCGTGTTACTTGATAATTTTTTTTCCCAATCTCACGTATTCTATTTTACTTGATACGGGTCGGAATTGTTTGTCATCATATTTTTATTAAATTATAAATTTATGTCAATATAAAAACCTCTCAAAATTATAGCTATAATGTTTTATAGTAGACCTGTTGCAAATCAACATTTGTAATAAATAATATTTGTATCTACCTGGTATTTTATGGATCGATCAATCAGATGCGTATTTATTACCCATTACGGGTTTATTATATTATTACTAATATATTTTTGAGAGTTTCTTTAAGTCGTCTTCTATATATGAACTAATGTGCCTAATCGTATTAGTAATAATAAATAATATTTATTAAATTTAAATCCAAACATGGATATCGTGAAAGCCAACCAGCTAACCTGCTGCACGAAAAAAGAAATAATAATTGTGTGAAAAAAATATTATATTCAAAGATGCGAATGAATAAAAATATTTTGAACACTTGGAAGCCCTGCAGGGGTCTGTATGGCTCGGGGCCCATTGTGTGACGCAACCACGTGACCGGCGGCCGAGCCAGCACCTGTGTTACGCGGGGGCCTTCCTGCGGCCGGGACCCTCGGAGCCCTTATTATGGGGCGCTATCTCGGAGCCCGCCTGCGCCAGTGGCACTCGGGACTGTCGGCCATTGTCGCAGATTCAAACCGCGTTTGAATTTTGCTAATTCATTGACTTTGAGCCAAGTGGCTGACGCTTAGTGACGCTATGCTGAATGAGCTATCATGCGATGATAAATGACGTGAACAATAGTTAAAAAACTGTCACATACACTACGTCACAAAACTTTTGTAATTTCGATTTTGTTGGTTTTTTTTGTTTTTGTTTTTATTGATTGGATTAATGTGTGCTAACGTCACTTTAGTAGACTAAAACGTTTACAAACAATACAATTTATATGCTAAATATAGTTATGTTTATCAGGAAAGTGCGTTTTGTGCAATACATTGTTCAATATGTGTTTGTTATTCTTTAAACTATTACTATTTATCAGTCTGTTTAAAACAAAGATTTATACCAAATAGGTTACAAGTATTTTTTTACTTAAAGAATCATTAAACAGCGTAAAATTTTTAGTTAAAAACTTGTTTTATTAGAGTTCACGAAAAATACTGTTACGATATCAGCAATGGTTCTTCAAAAAAAATACATGCGTTTTTTTTTTTTTAAATTTAGACACAAGTAACTTTATTAATAAACAACTTTTCAACTATAAGTGAGTATATGAAAATCATTTTGAATGAATAAATGAGTAAAAAAAAATTTTTTTTTTTTTTATAACACTCGCTTTCATCCCATATTCAGCACCGAATCTTAGTCGAGCTTTTGAAGTACGCTCAGAAAAACCAGGTACTGTTCAAACACACTCCACACGGGCGGTGATGAAGAGCGGAGTCTCCCAGACCACAAGCACTCGGTGCAAGAATGCTTACCAGAACCGATAAAGTCAATCGACCTGACCGCTGAGTTTATCTCACTCAAAATACAAATATGTACTCACACAAAATTAGGAAAACGTGTCCGCTGGTATCCGATGCTGGTTTTTATTTTATTTTTGGTTTTGGGAGAATCCATGTTCTTGTGGTTACACCGTGTATATAACGAGTAAAAAACATTGTTATATCGGTATTAAATTATCTGGAGAATTTGGCGTAAATTGAACCTATTACAGTGGATATTTTACGACCAACCTCGTCTACCGTAATAAGAGCGGAATAAATCATTATACTAAAAAAAAATGTAAATGTGACCAAAAATCAGTTTACTGATATTGTGAGAGACGTATTGACTAAACCTCTAATTTAATCACTTTGCAAACATTAAAAGATTTATTTTTAATATAATAATAACATGGGATTTAATCTATTTTCTTTTATAGTATCAATATGATTGTGTAAGTATAAGATTCGAAGCTTAAGAATGTAAACATGTACCAAATTATTAACGATATCTTACGCAATGCTTGGGACATACTAAAAGTTCCAGTGTTTTTCAATATCCTCCTTGCTTCGTATAATTAACACGGTAGGAACTTGTCGTTTGTTATGTTGGAGCCAGTCGAGTCGATCAATCTCTTTATGACTCAACCGGAAACCCAACCATTAATTAACTGCGTGAATGAAACGTATCACAGTTAATGTAAGTTATACTGTAACTTCAGGAGGAAGTCGGATATTTGTCAATATGTAGCAGACGGAATGGTACCTCTAACGCGTATAATACATTTGGGTTCAAACGACTTTACTTAATCTTAATAACAGCTCCTGAAATTAAAACTAACCGCTTCAAGTATTTAATAGTCATATTTAGCGATTTTGGTACACCTAGGATACTGACAAATTTCATATACGTATACTTTTAGAGTTGTCAAGGTCATCTGTATTGCGAAAGAAAAAGCAACGGTGTGAAATGCAATTCTCGTAGAATATATAAGATAAATTGTACTAAGATGCGTTTGGAGTGGTTTCCGAGATTAGGGCAGCTGTACAGTGTGGGCTAGGTACTCGGTTTCTTGAACGCGACTGGTCAACCGTAAGTCTCATACACATGCCCAAAGAGCTCGTGAGTATTGGTACATGTGGAGCCCTATATAGTTAAGACCAGTTCACTTCCCTTGGCCAGTGTAATGTCCATCGGATGCTTCGAGACGGCAGGGCTGCGGCTCTTCCAGAGAAATATTGATTACTACCACAAATACAAATAGTTTGCAGCATCTTTTTCAACATGTAAAATATTACTATATAAATAAATTTCAATATAAATGCTTGTAATGTTGATTTTTAACTATGGTTTTAGATGTTGTCTTCAAGCATTCTGTAAACTGTTTCGTATAAACAAAAGTAGTTAAAATGATAAAATAATTCAGATTATATATATTTTTTTTAAAAGCTTATGGAAATAAAATCATCATATTAAAAAGATAGTACAATGATTATTAATTTTTTGAAAAAAATAGGTCTAGGTGATATGCCCAAAATATTATTGTATTTTATTGATGTATTATACGTAAATAATCAATACAATATTTTTGACAGAGAATACTTGGTGGAATTCCGTTTAATTATTTAAAATACAATACTTGAGTGATTTTTCTACATATTATTGGTGACTGATTTTGCCAACCTTTCACGTTGTCATTATCAAACTGAGTGAGAATTTATATAATAACAAGCGATTAAGTAAACAATTGTTAAAGGGAGTAATGTAGAGTAAGGGAGAGGTTAAGGGGTAATTTAAGAGTAGTGCGAGTTTAATGTACCTGACAAATGGAGGATTCTATATAATTGCTAGCTGTTGTGAACGATTCTATACAAAACAAGTGATTTGATATTTGTGAAAGTATTACACGTACACATATAAAATTTAGAAACACAGTTGTAGCAGGTATTGCTGCAGCTGTTACTAAGCAACTTACCCCTAAGCTCATCAATTAATTATATATTTTTTTGGCGGTTTTTCTAAGCCTGTAGAGTTAGAACTAAGCCTGATGTCCCGGGGGGCAGCCCTGGGCTAGCGGCCCATTCACGAGTCCGTTGAAATCCGTTCCACTCATTGATGTCTCGGGCGGCGCGCGCCTCCCGCCGGGGACGGAGTGTGCCGAGGAGCCGAGGAGTCGAGGAGCCCTGGCTGGGGGCCGCTTCCAGGTGATACCAATTACCGGATTAAAGGCGGACAAGCAGCTGTGTTAAGCCAACCTGTGATTAGGCATTATGGTAATTTACAGTGTGTAGCTGCATACTATGTCGTATGCTAATAGCCTGCGATGTAGCTTAGCATATGTTATTGCTTGTTGCTAGGCAGAATTAAACCAAAATTGAATGATGAAATAATAATTATGGAGCAAATTTACTTGCCAAACTTCTATATTCTGAATTAAAATTCGATTTATATTAATACATAGTGTTAAAAAAACTAAGGCAGTTTGTTCTGAGAAGTATATTTTACTCGTATCGAATAACGTACTTATTTATTCTACGAAGATTACCAAAGCTCGGATGTCCCTCGCCCGTGGAAAAAAAAAACACAATAATGAGTCTGGGAGTTGGATAATCGATGCATGTTCAGGTGTAATTGATTCTTTATTTGGCGTTCAAGGTGGGAACGAATCTGTTCTTTTGATTTCCGTTCGATGATTGGTGCTTAATTGCCGTCGTTATATCAATGAGACGGCCTTTTAAATTTGTTTCTTCCGTTCGTTTCGGAATTCTGTAAATACGCCAGCGTAACTGTACTCGTGTCTGTTCAGGCTATTCGGTAACATCTCATTGGAAATCTGGAGAGTGCGTAGATGTAACGCGTTGAATTAGTGTGGCCATACTGCTGGTGGCTCTAACGAGTCCAGTTTGGATTCTAAGCCCGGTAAATTCTCCAAACTGCCTAAACCGCCCCGTGGTAAAGTGTTTAGGATATTTGTTTATCGGTCACGGAGTCCCCAGGTTTGATTCCGAATGACAATCGCAATCAAATATCGGCGCATGCTATTTCAATTTATACAGTACACTAGGAAATAACCGTCCGTGAGCCTACATTTTTTTGAGATTCATACTGAGATGAATATCAAACCGCGGATCTCTTTTTAAGAGTCAATGATCTAGTCTAAACCGTAAAACACTTTACACATAAAATAAATATGTTGTATTCTTTACTCAGGTTCTAGCATCATTTTTGAGACAGTGTATAGAGCGAAGATTCATTATGCTTAGCTAGGGTAGCTTATCGATGACGGCTTCGTTGTATCGTTAATACTCAGTTGTTTATTCAAACTGCATATACAGTATATACTTGAAAAAACCGATTACAGTTTAGTACAAATCCAAAGAGAATCCACACAGCAACTCGAACTAAAAAAAAAAAAAACAAATTTGTATCGTCACTTTCATTGGACACGACTGTCGATCGAAAGAATCCATTTCCCCAACGATATTCTATGAGATCGTTCACGCTGTGTCTCGGCATGAATGGGCGATAATGCGTCCACGTGACCGCACCGGCCCTGACTAAGCCCATTCCGATACAAAAAGCGTCACTATTCGGAAACCCGGAGAGCGGCTTTTTGTACGCACCCGCTCCGCCGTATAACAGTACGCCCGAAAAAGAGCAGAGCGAGCCGAAGAGGAGTCGAGTGTAATTTAGAGGCGCTCGTGGCCGACGATGGGCAAAATCGAATGCGCACAATTAAACTATCGAATAAGCCAGACACACCACGCAAGCGACCAAAAGAAGAATCAAGTGAAATTTCAAGTCACTAGTGCATATGATGAGCATTTTTTCAAAACATACAAGCTGCTGTAACAAATATCAGAGAAAAATAAACTCGGAGTTAGAGTGATCGGATAATTGACAGATAAAGTTTGAGAAACACAATAGCCCGACTGCAGTATATTTAGATAAGAAATGCATATATTTTTTTTTATATCGATAGTACTAATGTATGATTCGAATAGTCAATAATGAAACGGCGCCCGGCACTGGCCGTGGTCGTTAATAAATTCGGACGGCGCGGACACCCCGCGGCCCGGCCGAGTGCGGCTTGCGCCAGCGTACTACGTCCATTCATGCCCGCCAGCCTCCATTCATAAACGCTGCGCCCACCGCTTCTCAACATTGAGCCTTATTTCGACGGGGAGATTTCATATTATAAAACTATACCCCCAAGAAGGGTGAGTCTGATACCTGTGAATCAAAAGTTCCGTAAAAAGTTTTTAATGAAATGGATAAGCTATGAATGTTAAACGTGAGAGAGTTATAAAAATCCAAATTGATTTAATGAATATATATTTATTTTTTTATTGTGTACGAGTCGAATAGTAGTTGAGGAGTTTTTTTTTTCTTCAATATATTTGAAGTACCTTAAGTTTAATGAGAAACGAATAGACTATTAGAACTGAAAATCGTTGGATAGTAATAACATTGATTCCTAAAATTTGAACGGATAACTTATAAATATTTTGAATAAATATAAATTCTGTCACTTGATATATAAGGTTGCGGTGTTGACATGCGCTGGAGTGTGTCGCCGGACTTGATTTTTTTTCTCTCAGATCACGTTTTGCACGGCCGGCCATCCGTGGCTCGGGCGTCGTTCAATTCCATTTTTCTTTTAATTCCGATCCAATTCCTCGTTTAATCCGCTCCGCGGCTGGAGGGCGAAGCGGGGAGAGGGGGGAGGAGGCTCGCTCTGCGGACCAGCGGCGGTGCCTTCGGACATCGGCTTGGTATTTATAATAATTCAATGAGCAATCTCCCATACGCATCAACATTTTGAAACATTCTATCATTACGACGAATAAGTAAATATAGAATAAATTTATTTAAAACATTATTTTAAAAATACATTGTTATATTAGTTATATAGCCGCACGCCAGTTCTATTGAAACCATCGCATACAAAATATACGTAATGTTTAAAAAATCAATAAAGTAGAGACAATGAACGCAACGAATTCATTATTGGCAAGACGAAAGTACGAGTATTTATCAGAAGGATGCCAGCTTTTCCCTAGAGAGGAAGTCGAGAATATCCCGGACGCTTTTTTGTCGAGCCGAGCGGAAGTGTTCTTATTTCCATTCTTACTTTAAAATTTCGCACGGGGACTTCCGGCTGGCCGTCACTCTCGCCCTTTCTTCTCCGCCCATTGTCCGGCCGCCGCGGAGCCCCCGCCCCCGCCTTCCGACAGCCTTTTCGGGGCGACGCTCTGTTTGCGATGCGCTAATACTGTCATTAGTGTGACAACAATGCGGGCAGAATTACAGGTAAGCAGTGTACCTTTGTGCGATTCAACAAATTTACGTTGTATTCCGACAAAACTAGCCTTTCTTTGAATTGAATTGAACAAAAGGCATTCAACGGTATGAGCGGTAGCTGAAGTTCAGAAATGCCTGTCACATCAAAAATAATTTATTATGAGTGATATTTCATCAGTAGCGTTTCGTAAAATAAAATAAAATTTCTAACTTTAAACTGATCGACTAATCATTTATTGAGATTATTTGGACATCATTTAATGTGTAATTATGACAATAAATCTCCTGTGAATCAGTCAATTCACTTCTAATCGTATGTGCTGACATCATAAATCACAGTTATAAAGCAAGGTCCCCGCTCAAAACCTCGGAAACAACATAAGTACACAGCCTTCCTGAACTAATACTCACATGAATATGATAAAGCTCTAAAAGCTTTTTTGTTGCCAGAACAACCAAAAGCTCACAAGCGAGCCCATTCATCCTAACTGCGTAACGCGTAAACCTTTCTCGGCGAACCTCGGCGTGTTTGTATTTACATACAAAGCGAGCGGAGCGGAAACGTCCTTGGTTGCTCCGGCTGCTCGAGGCTCCGGCTCCTCGTAGCATCGGCTCCAGGAAGTTCCTCGGTATCTCCGAAAAAACGACGAGTCGACAGAAATAATGCGGCGAGTGAACCTGCGAACGGGAGTGCCGGAAGCGTGCAGAGCTGTCATGCTATATTGGCGTGTTTTGGAATTTGAAATTGGGTCACATCGTTGGCAACATTGAGAGTACGCGATACGAAAACCTTACAATGAAACATACAAGAATTTTTATTCATACGTGTTATAGTTTTACTTCGATATATCCAATGATTAATAAGAGTGCATTTTTAGCGAAACCAAATAATGGAGTTGACTGAAAATAAAACAAAGTATATAAGATAAACAACAGGTACACATAATTGTGTAGTCAGAATACTCTACTGTAGACTTAATTACTCTTTACTTATCTGATTCCTTGTAAAATTTGCTTAGAGTTAAAAACATATTAATATTTTACATAAATCAACGTTTTATTCTGATCCCCACGTGGTAAGTTTTTATATATAAAATAACGAAGAAGTGTTGGCCATTTAAATAAAAAGCTATTCTTTAACACGATCCGAGTTTAACATAGAACATGAAGAACTCATGAATTATGAAAATAGAAACTGATTTAAAATGGGAGCGTCCGCCGAGGGAATGAATGAGGCTACATAATAAGGCAGTGTGGATATAGCCTGCACGCATCTACGGAATAAAAGGCAAGACCGGACGTCCGGTGCTGATTTTTCAGCCCTTAAGTTATTGGACCTCAGAGACCCACACACCTGTGTGCTTTTTATTTACCTGACATAGGGTTGCCAGATTCCTCGCAGACCCGGATACAGAACCATCATTACCAATAAAGGTTTTTAGAAAATGTTAAATAAACTTGATATGAAATACGTTATATTTTAATTATTAGTTCTCTCTTTACAATAGATCAAGTAAAATTTAATATTGATCAATAAAACGTATCAAAACTGATTGTTTATTATTTAAATAAAAAAAACTTTTTTATTCACAAAGCTTTAACAATAGCTTTTTTTATACAATCGTTAACTACTTACAACGGCTATAAACCTGCGTAAATAAAAAACCACTAGTACATACATTGAATAATACACATATGTAAACTTTACCCACTGTCACTAATATAATACAGTTTTTTTCGACGATAGACTATATTAAAGTACAGAAATACTACAGCCTGACCTTATAGTATACTTTAGTCCCAACTTTTACTACATTCCGGCTTTTTTGTGTCCACAATACTCATCCTTGAAAAAATTGAATACAAATCGATTGTTTAACTGCCAACAAAAAGCGTTGAAATTTTTTACAGTTTGCTCGTAAAAAAACCCGTAGGAAAGAGCGTCACATATCCATCAGCTAATCCTGCGTGTAAAAAACGGCCTCAACCGGATATTCTGTATTATTCGGCCGTTTAACCGGCGACCCGCGCCCACGTGTGCGCGACTCCACCCCTGCGCGAGGTCGCGTCAAAAAATAAATCGCAAAAAATACCTGAAACAATTTGGTAATAACCCTTTTGTATTTTCAACTTCTTATTTCTCATCCATATAAAAAAATATTGACATCAAAAAAAAAAATAAATAAACACGAACATTTTGATTGCATGTTTCGTTTTCATAAATGTATTTATACGTTTTAATTTTTTGGCATATTTCACTTTTAAAAAATATCTGTTTTATGATATCAGATATTTTTTTTTAAATTAAAGCAATAATTATGTTACATAGCTCAAAAAGAATTTAAAACGTTTAGAAAAAAAATACTCATTTAGAATTCATAAATGCGTTCTTTTTCATCAAGTGCTTTTCCTCAGAGGAGGTTGGCGACCATTTCACTGAGCATATACTCATGCTGAGCCAGTGTTCGTGGTTTTCTAAGAAGAAAATAGTGTAAGTGGGTGTCCGGGTCCTTCTACACCTAAATGCATAAAACCTATTCGTATAGGAATAAATACCTGAAGCCATGTTTTGTCTGTCGAATAAATTCCGAGTAAATTTTTTTGTTTTTTTTTTGTATTCTATATAATTTATTTTAAGAAAAATGGATATAAAAATCTCGGCATTACCGTAAACGAGCAGAATAAGGAGCATGATAAACTTCGGAGCCATCTGTGCGGCTCGGAGGCGCTCGCCCTCCCCTCGGCTCGGTTGCCGGTTCCCACGCCGGGGTTCGGCCACCACCTTGCATCCTCTCCGGTTTTTTTGCGTGCATTTACGTACGCCCGGATATGTTCGGCGGGGTGTCGAACCGTTGCGAGGGTGCGCCCGCGCAGAGCATAGGGGTCGTCCCGGGGGATGAAAAAGAGTAACAGGTGGGCGTCTTGTGATCTGAGACTCCACTTGTATCCTCCGAGAAAGGGTTCATTTTTATTGAATTTTATTCAAATGGGTTAGATACATGATGAAATACACATTGAATCCTATATATTACTAAAAAATATTTTCATACTTCTATAATTATCAAACCACAAGAAAATCGTCAGGCTGCGAAATCTGCTCATAATGTATGTGTTATTTTCTCAATAATTTATCATTACAATATTAGAAACAATAAAAAACCCAACACTACATAACTTATTTGGTTTAATGAACTTAAATAATTGTATTAGGAAGAATGACTTAAGACAAACATAGTTTAGTGAAATAGTCACCAACCTCTTCTGAGGAGAGGCACATGGAAATACATTGTAAAAAACACATTATTTATTGCTCTCAAAACTATTTAATCTTATATATATATAATAATGAAATAGTTTTTTAGTTTGAGGTAATATTTTTATGTGCCATCGGTTTGCGGTCCCTGCTATACATTCTCGCATTTTCGGCAGCCCGGTCCAGCTGCTCACAATAGAAAGACTGCAATAAATTTACTCTTTGGACACGCAATCCTTGTTCTTAGACCGTCCTCTGTAGACCCCGCGATGTTACGCCGTTGTCATCAATGCACGCGAGATAATAATAGTTATATAACAGCAGAAAACACCTGACTCTCAGGTGGCTAGAAAAATGCGATACTCATCGATAGATTGTATTTATCATGAGTGATAAATCATATTCGCACCTGATACTTAGATTTATCGATATAATTGACAAAATACTTACGCATAGAAATATTCATGCAAAAAATAACTATCTTTAATTATCATGTGCTTATTAAGGCATACACTATAATGAAGAGTGTTCAAATCAGGCGATCCTTCAAATGAACTTTTTGGTAGAGCATATTAAGTATATTTCAGTCCCTCTCTTTTAAATAGTACAATAGAATGACAGGTCCCATTTTTATAAGAAAGAGTGTAGTATATATTAAATATAATATTAGTGACAAAAAATACATTATTTGTGCAAATACGCGACTAATTGTGTATTAAACGTTGTGTTTAAGGTAAGCGAATGTAAAAACAAAATGATCTAATTTAATTAATCAACGTGTTCGTGATTTTGGCGGCCGCTGTTGTAAGATGATCTTGGGATTTCTTGGGTGTTATGCTGCATAGTGGTTTTTGTCTTCCAACGTTTTGGTCCCAACACCCGAGAAATCCCACAATCATATCATCCTATTAAATAGACCATCTTAATTATATTTCAAACGAATCATAAATTTAAAATGTAATATAATCTTCCTCGTACGGTTTTAAAATTGAATCTGGTAGAAAATGTTTGTGTGTGTAATTACGGTGTTAATAATATTTCCATCGCGTATGTAATTTACTCGGAGCGTCATAAGTGTATCCTGTAACATTATCCGGGCTTATGGCACAATCACGTACATCACATGACCTGTTTTTTGTGAGCCAGAGATTACGGACACGCCATCTCGCAGGAGCTCATCCCATGCCGGCTTTCCCACACGTGATCTAATTTTAGGCGCAAGTGTCGGAGTGCGTACTGCTCTGCACCGCGCACTCTAAATAGCTTCGGGCCAGGGGGGGATTGCTTCAGGAGAGTGTGGCAACTGAAAATTAACATTGCTGCATATATTTCATATTATAAAAACGAAAGGTTTTCGAAACTACTGATACTGAGTTTAAGTTTTAAGTTTGACGGTTAATATTGAATTATTAATTTAACCTGAGGACACGCTGATTAACAAAATATGTGCCTGCACACAATCTTATTATTATCTGCAGACATCACAAGATGCTTTTAATGCGGTGGAAAGTCAAACCACCGGAAGCGGGACGCGGCCAAAAGTGTCATGAGAATTGGAAGCGTCTGGGGCAGGCTTTCGTCTTCCGGTGCAAGAATAATAATTGAAGATGATGATGCATGAGCATCGGAACATCCAAATTAAACCATATATATATATATATTCATACCTCGGCTCGCATGCAATTCCTCTCGAGCACGCCATGGAGATAGAAAATGCAATTAAATTATAGTTGAACGAATTAGGCACACGATTTTCATAAACGAGGGTCAATAATAGCTTGTGATTTGGAAAAAATTGGGGAGTCGTTTTATATTTAACGGTGAAGTATCTGACACGCTATAGATCTTTGACCCGGCTCGGGCCGGTGTCTCGAATCTAATGAAATCTCTCAAAAAGAGATGACTATTTTGTTTATATCATTTAAAAGGTATTAATTTCGTAGTTCTCGATTATATAAATTTAAATAAAATCAATTATTTGAGAGAAAACTGAAATTTATCACATTTGAAATTGGGTCTAAAAAGACATCGCCTAAACTGTCACTTTATGTCTTTACATGACGAAAAAGATTTTTATTTCATTAGCAATTTTTATAGATGGATTCCTCCTAGTCAATCATTACAGTATTTTTTTTTAACACATTTAATTTGTCTTAAGTTATTATTCAAAAGCCATATTCACTGTAAGCTCGTTCAAAACGTCTTTCCGATCATAGTTTTAAAAATTATAAAACGCAGCTTGTAACGCTGTTAACCCACAGTTTACTCATATCTGATTTAGTATAGAAGATTATATAAGAACAGCAAAGAGCATCTACTGACTGTTGAAATATTTGCACGGGTCTCAGCGTGAAGTGAAGGGTTATTGTATGCAGGAGTGTGTGGGGACCGGCGCGCGAGTGTTTGCCCTCGAGTCGCGGGGCTCGAGCCTGGAAGGACGCGCTCAGCCGAAGATCTTTATGATGTAAATATAATAGCACAAAAACCCCGCCACTTCAAGTATCTCAGAAGAATGGTGGACGTCTTGTCTAAGAGATAAAAAGCCCGGCGGATGAGGGGACGATCCCCATTCAGCGGGGAGGAAAAGGAAGTGAGCGCTTCGAGGAGCATAAAAAATAACGGCGCACATGAAGAGCATTTACATGCGAGGCGGAGTACTCGAGGATGACCGCCGCATCCTCGTCTTACAACCGGGAAGAAAAGGCTTCATTCACGCGGCGGCGGGGGAGCGTCCTGTCCGCGCCGCAGGATTTCCTGATTGTGTAATCTGCTTTTCAGTTGCTTAGCGACGAAATGCCTTGTGCATTCCAAGTATCAAAATATTTCCATAAAATAATCTATGATATGCTTTCTCGCGTACATCGATGTGATCAGATTCATTTCGTGCTAAAAATCAACGCAACTTTATTTTTTGTAAGATGGAACCATGAACATTTTTTTTTTAAATACTGGTGTATTTAAATTTGACCGGGACACGCAACACTTTTCTACTTCTATGAAAGACATGCCGCTGATTATTATAAATACAAGCAATAGGCACTAGAATTACTAGAAATCGATCGCTATTCAATTCAAAGTAAATTTTCTCTTTACTAGCATAAAAGTTATAAAATAAATACTGTACTTCCGAGCAATAACCGTCGCCGTATCCGCTCGACATAAGACCAAAGGAACGTACGTTTGTCGTTTTCGATATCCGCACAGGGCTGGTGGTACTTAATTTCGATATTATTAGTAATAATTAGTCCGATTTTGGATTATTAAAAAAAAAATAAACACTCCTTGTCATAGCAGTACGAGTGTCTCAAAAATCATATAATTACACGAGTTGGTCACGATTTAATAGACTTATCATATATTGTATAAACAATAGATTTTTCATTGTTTCTTTAAATTATTTAAAAATACTTTAAATGTGATACTAAATTAAATAAATTTTAAGTCAATCAGTACTCTCGCTAAGTAAAATCATCGTCAGCATGAATTTAAATACATCGTTATAGGATTCCACGTATCTCAAAAGCACGACCAAGTGTGAATATCCCCTCTAAAGACAAAGGTGACTAGGCATCTGAAATATTCAGTAGTATTTTTGCTATTATGATTTGATCGTCAATTTCAGCTCTCAGCACTCAGTCCAGCGCAGTTCCTTTCTACTGGGCGTTTCAGGCTTCAGTGCCGGATCTGAGGTAGCGACGCTCGTTGTGAAACTACGTTGTGTCCAAGTGGAGTTTTGTTATTATAGCCGCATAGTTTTAATTTCACAACGTACGTACCGTGGAAGGCAGTATTAAAATTCATGTGAAAGGTAAGGGTTTCCGGTAGCCTCGTTAACCAAACCTACTTAGAATACGACACACCCGCAGTTCTAGGCATAAAAAGGAAATATAAGATTGTGGCTAAGTGGCCAATTTTACGTTCAACTCTGACTTCTAGATTCACTTTGAAGAAAATTCAAAAGCTTACAATCCAGAGTTGTCACTAAGTTAAACGTGGTTTATGGACGCTACAAGGCTTATTAATATTCTTTTATGTTTTTACAATTGTTTATGTAATTTGAAATGATAAATCAGACATCCGTTTACAAATAACAAAAGTCGTCCTAAAAGGCTTTTTTATTCTATAATATTGCAGTTTTTATGCCTAGACAGCTATAAAAGCACAAAATAAAAATAGGGTATTAAAATACTGATTTTTGTATACTATTATATGTGCAGACCCGGTTTTTCAAATGACTTTGTGTGGAAAAATAAATTTAAAAAGAATGATACTTGTTGTTTTTTGTTGAAGTTGAAATATTCAATATATTTATTATTTACACAAATAAACCAAAAAATATATATATCAAGTATGGGTGATTTTTGTTAAGAGAATCTATCGTTAAATATTCATGAAATATCGTTTTTGAGTATTTTTTACCTTTGAAAAGTTTAATGTAAAAAAACTTACCTATTACTATTGTAAAACAAAATAAAATATTTGAATTCAGAGGCTATTTACCAACTCATTCATTTTCCTAACGCTTAAGTGACAAATCCGTAGTAAAAGTAAGCCTCCCTATTGTAATAAAACAAATCTTCCATTTTATTAGTCGAAGCCAGCGCGGACACAATGTTAATGCGGCAGTACATAACCTAATGCCATCTGTCCGGAGTAAAAAAATACCGAAACAAGGTACGTTCAGATTTACCTTTTTAGTTAGGCCCCAAAGGCCAGTGAGCGAGACTCACGGTTAAGGGGACTGATCGCAAATGTCGTTCTATTATTATATTATTATTTAGCTTAATTACAAACAAAATACTATGCATCTTAAGCACGATAATTCTCTTAAGTAAATAAAGCAGATCATCATCTCTCACCACCATATTGGGTGCGTATATATATACTTTATTTACCCCAACTATTATGATCATATAATTGTAACCCTAAACTATGAAAGAATCCAATTAATACTACGAGTAAGATATTGGTGCTTTAACTAATTGCTCTGTTGCTTATTTTTAATAAGCAGTTGAGGACGCCAAAGAATATAGGCACTTTATAAAACTAATAAATCACAACAATTCTTAAAGTCTCCGATTTCAAATATTTATTTTCAAACCACGAGAGCCGAGACAGAGGGTCTTAACGACGGGAAAGTAATAAAAAGAATGGACGGTGCGAGTCCGTGCGGAGGCAGCGCGGGTCCAGCCACACACTCGCCCGGCCAGAGGAAAGAAGCCTATCCAATTTACAACCGAGCGCTTTGGGGGCACAGGTCACATACTTTTCATTGAACCATTGAATTGAAGCCATTTAGATATGCAAGCTTCTTCATAGCATCAACAAGAATTATGGTCTCGGTCTCCAGAAAACTTCTATAGTTTTTGAGCCGAAAATCGGATCAACAATCAAAATTTGACACGGCTTAACGAAATTCATTAACCACGGTCTCCGAAGCCTTCGAGCATATCTTACGATAATGGGGATGAAAAAAAATGTCTCGAGAGATGATACAAAGCGGCGAGTGTGTGGCGGCGCCTTTAGAGGCCGAGCGGCAGAAGGCGGAGGACGGGCCGAGAGTCCGGCGGACAAAAACGAAGCCTCCCGCTGGGCGCGCCTGCACCTGTCCGCACTTCCGGTGTCCGGCGAGGCTGCGCGGACGTGCCGGCCCGAGCGGTGGGCGGCTAGGGGCACGGTGGGCGGCGAGGGCGCGGGGCAAGGGGCACGGGGCCCGGTGGGCGGCGCGGCATCCGAGTTTCAAAACGTGCATTTTGTAACACACGAAATTCAATATCATTATCCAGCATAATTAGAATCAAATTAGACTCACGAAATAGATACCTACTGCAAATAACGGAAGGATTAAAAAAATACAACAAGCATAACTAAAAAACTTCAGCCAATTTAGAAGTATCAAAATTAATACTAATAAAATCAAACGCGTATAAATAAGTTAGTTAAAATATTTTTTATTTAATTTAACTATCGTTTCTATATTTACATAACCTTAAAATGCCTTTGAATAATAAATTTTAAATTTAAAATATTTATACAAATATTTTTTTATTTCTCACGCTCCAAAATCCCTTAAATACGTACATATATATATGATATTATTATACATGTATAGAGATATACAAAGATTGATTGTTAATATAAAAAATATTACCGAGCGTAAACCAATATTCTTTTTGACTTATTGAATTAAATCCATTGCCAAAATATGTTATACGAACTAATATAACCTCACGACCAAATATTACTCAAATAAAGGAAAAAATATATTGCATACAGAGAACTACTTTATTTCTGTCAATGTCGCTATCAATTTATAAATTGTCTACTAATGCATTGAATTGAAAAATATCTATTTTTAATAATGAATTCATAAGGGTTACGCCACGGAGCTCTTGAACTAATAATATCGCTTAAAATATACAAAAATCCGCTGAAAAAACCCTATTTTTAATCATGTTTGATTTGACACGCTTTAAAACCGTTTTTAAATTTAAAATCTTTAGATATTATTTTTTACAAAAATGTGATTCATTTAAATCTTCACATTCCGCCTGATTACAAGCCCAAATAGAAGTAACACAACTGGATAAAATTGAAGTAAATAAGAAGCCCTTTATCTTATTTTTAAGTCGTTTGTATGGTTTAAAGTGTAAGAATTCAGTGTAGAACATAAATAATGCAAGGTCCCGCGCGCCCATTCAGATATCGGAGGTATGCGCCTGTAGTAATCTATTCGAGACACATTATTGTCAGATTTAAATGGACTTATACACCCACATCCGTGGCCATTTCCGGCTGACTATTATGGCTACGAAAAAATATGTTTTCGGCTAATATACTCACTATAGAGTCTCGTAATCTTGAGAACATAACTAAGGAGATAAACCTTCCTACTATGGATATATTTCATCTCGCCGTATATATGGGTACAATCATTAGACTAATACAAAAGTATTGAAAAAAATATATATAATTTGTGATAGCACATTTAATTTCCATTCAAATTGTTGGTCTAACCAAGGAATTTTCAATCAAGAGTCAACTGACCAACCACTGAGCTAACAGTCAAATTGTGATGCGTAACCAATTGTGCTATGCATAGTTATTCGTTAAATCAAGAATACGTAAACCGTGGATTATTGACGTCATAGCTTGTCATACTTCGCTTCTTTATGGTTTTATAGATGCTGTATAATAATAAAATACAAAGGGTAACGTGACGTTATCAAATCACGATATACGTAAACTCACTTGTGCAAATCTCGTTATTAAGTATTAGTTAAAAGAAAATGTTTAAAGCAAAAAATAGCAGAGTTATTTTATGCATGATGATAAGGTGATAGAAAATTAAAAATGAATAAATCTTTCGCTTTTAGAGTAATGTTATTGAGTGAGATCATGTAATCGAAGATCTGTGAATATGAGATACGCGATGGATAAAGCAAAATACCTATTATTATTATGTAGATAAGATTCTCGATTTTTTCAATATACAAATTTGGTGGATTTATTATTATTTTTTAAGGTGTTTGTGGTCAGTGCGTGGTGGCGCCACAATATATTAACTTATTCAGAAATATATTAATAAAATTTACAAAATTATTTCATTGCCGGATCCAGGTTCACCTTGGTATAAAGTATGCAATGTTTTCGACAAGAAAAAATAAAACGCTTCAGTATGTTGCAAATCCAAAGCGGATATTGTATTATGATAAATTCTGGCTTCAATAGAATGTACTTCTTGCTATACAAAAAAAAACTAAGAGAATACATTAAATATATTTACGATAGAAAACCATATGGTTTTTTTAAAGTATAATAATTGCTATGCTACTTTTAACCATACAATATGCACCTGGCGGACATTACAAACTATTGATTATGAGTACTTATTTATATTTAATAAAGTCTTCTATTTCTCAAGATGATACAGCTATAATATACCTCAAGGCAACACATGCATTTTTAAATACCATAAAATGTTTGAAAAAAATTGAGAAGGTTAGTGCACATTTTTAAAAATATACTTTTACTTAAAGCGATTTGTATTTACTTTCTATTTCTCCGTATTTATTTTGATCAGGCTTTAAGATATTTATATGCAACTCAGATCGTCAATAAATTTCGTTAAATGAAAGCGCTTTATAAAAATTGACATACAATATGAATCTCTTAACCTCATTGTTGAGGTTGTAATCAATATATATGTAAAAAATATAATTTAAATTTATAATCTATGTGTGCAATCAGACAAATAAGATAATCCATTTGCGAATTCATAATAATTATGTTTATTAACTTGTTGATAAAATATACTTTGTATTGAAAATATCCACTAATCAGATTAGTGCATACAAAGTCCAGTGGCACGATAGCGCGTTTTTTTTTATTATTTACGATGATGATGATGACCACGGGGCAGCGGTTTGGGTGTCGGGTGCCCAACCGCGAAGTGACCGCACACATGCGCTCTGCTATAAACACGTTTGCACAGGGCAGGACTTCGATAGATTCTTCAATAAAAATAAAATCTAAAAAGTCACACACGTTTAGTTTTATCGAAAATATGATAAACACTATCACCTTGCCGAACAGGTTAATAACTTGTTAACTTTTTTTTTACTTAAGTATTGATGCACGTTACATTGCTGTAGTGTAGACCAATCCTAAGTGGATATCTTCACTGCGCGAAGCAGTAATAAATGAATATGAAAATGCCATAAGAAAGCTTCAAACAAACGCATTCTGTAAGCTTTGAAGAATATTAGAAAAAAGCCTAGCATTTTGTAAAAATGCATATGCTGTATGTTATTAATGATTAACAAGTACGGTAAGTCGCTATGTAAATAGTGTCATTTGTGATTACCAAGGAGGTTGCAGAGCAAGTGCACGTCGCCGTATTAGACGGAGGACAGAGGCAGTCACATTGCATGGAGTGGTCGATCAGGCCGCGCTGACTCGCACACGTGCACCAAGCACACGTGGAGGAACAAAACCACAAGACCTCTGCGCCCAGCTGTTGGCCGTCGCTGTAGAAACTGAACAAATAGAACCTGCAACCTGTTTCATTTGTAACATTTTCCACTGAAACAAATTTTATACTAAATTTAAATTTGTCATAAAATTAATGCTATTTAGGGACACGACACTATATATATATATATATATATATATATATATATATATATATATATATATGCATATGCATATGCCACCTGTCGTGAACAAATACTTCAACGAGTGGGGTAAAGAGAAACCTGCTAAACACCTTTACAATTCTATACTGTTTGTACGAATGACTACATAAATACAATTTTAAATTTAATATAATTGAATAACAAAAATAATTAATACTTAAAGACAAACGGAAATGATTTATTCTAAGCAAAAGGTATAGCGCAGAAAATTTTAAAGTAATAAGTGATTAACTTCATAATATCCGTATATTCTGTTAACCTTGCAGGTGTCGAGAAATTGTCATAATCTTGTTTGCGAGTCGTGTTGAAACGAAGCATATTAATAGTGTATTTTGTAATTTGTTTCAGAATTCCGAGGAGGAATTGCCCACGTGCAGCCCCCACGCCGTCTGCAACAAGGTGGACTTCTACGATGAGAGCCAACCCTGGGTGGAGAGGCAGTGCCGCTGTCCCGGCCGCCACGTCTGCAAGAGGTGAGCGTCTCAACCTTATTGTGAAACTATGATTTTTTTAAAATAATACATTGAAAATATAAATAACGGACCGTCGGCGGTTGAGAATTTCAAAATTCAAGTAATGTCATATAAAAACAACATCTAAAATTATCTTTTTCTTTTCAATTCTTGCAAATACTTTGCATTTTAAAATTGCGCATACATAAAATCCATACCTCAGCATATCTTCCTAAGAATTTAAATGTATTTTATCAATGTTTCGCTTTTACTTCAGAGCAACAAGCGATGATATTTTTACAGTTTTTTTTAAATATAATAAGTAGTCAACATTATCAATATAATCATTTTTGAATTCACTTATAGGAACCGTTCGCTCTGGTTTAGTAGTAATTATTTTTGATACCCAGTTCTTTAAAAACTTTAGGACGCGGATTCAATCAATAATAACAATTTCAGTGCAAAGCGTACAATTTCAAGCGAGCACTTTAATCGAAGCGGTTCCTTTCAGATGTAAATTAGCCAGTATCTCCAAACAACGCGAGAGATCTACGATGTACATTATAATAGCATCCTGTCGCGAATTATTGAAATTCTTTGCAAAAACGGCAAACGACGAGCGATAACCCCCGCGGGACTTTTTGCGGCCGGAGGAAGGGGGCCATTACTGTTGCGCAACGTCCGTCCCGTAATTGACCGCCGCGTCTTGCCTTCCAGCAACCTGAACGCGGACGACGGGCACACCCTGGTGGACAAGACGCGCCACTACAAGATGTGCGAGCCGGTCAAGAAGCTGCCCAAGTGCCGGCCCTTCATCGACGCCACGTGGACCCTCGTCTCCAGCCCGGACGCCAACGCCACGGAGCAGATCGTCCACTGCCACTGCCCCAAGAACTCCGTCACCTACCTCCTCAAGAAGCAGTCCTACGAGACATCTGGCGGCCGCCTGGGCTACCAGTACACGTTCGCCTGCTCGCCGCAAAGTGTGAGTTCTCCACTCCGAGCTCCCTCTACTCCGAGCTGCTTCTACTTCTTCCACCCACTCCACGCCACTCCATCTGCCGCTCGCCGCTAGATGGCAGGCCCACCGTAATGGCTGCTTTCACTTGTTTCGTCAAAGAAACATTAAATTCAACTAATTCATCAAATTTAAATGGTCAAAAAATCTGTTTCATTTTTGATATGAATCCACTCTATTGTTTGACCCAAAACTAGCCACACGCGTGTTTTTGACGTATAATTTTTTTTTTTTTTTAATTAATTGTATTATTTTCGTCAACAGAAATTGCGGTGTTCGCGCAAGGAGCCGTGCAGACTGTTTTCCGTGAGAAAGCGGCAGGAGGCGCTGGACGAGGTGAACACGAGCGCCCTGTGCCAGTGCCCGCGAGCGCACGCCTGTCCGCGCAGACACACCTCCTCGGGGGTGCTGCCGGGCAAGACCTACACGGAGGAAGCCATCCGCACCTACTCCGGCTACTGCATGCCCACGCTGCCCCCGCCGGAGCCGCCGCTCCACGCCAAGTGAAGGAGCCGAGAGCCTCGAGGGTGGCTGCTGCGGTGCCGGCGGGTGGCGAGGGTGGCGAGGGTGGCCAGGGACCCCCGAGTGGTGCGAGGACACTGAAACTAGAATCTCCCCGAGTGTGGAGCCGCGGGTCCCTGTCGTGCGGTTTCTTGTTACTCTAGTAAATAATTTTGTAAAGTTTTAATAACGGCAGACGTACTGTGGATGTCGTGCGTCCGCGGAGACTGATGTGTACAAATAAATACTAAACATTATATTTAATATTTAACCTGAAATACTACTTCCTAGAGTTTCATTCGCGTCGCGAGCGCGCCGGAATGTTTTTTCTTTACATTTTGTTTTATTTATTTTAATACTAATATACGATGCCGACGATTCCGATGGCGGCCATAATTTTTATTTACCTCAAATTTGAAAATAAAGATTGCGCGTTGTTCATAAGTAATTATTATATTTATTTAAGTGCCATTGTTGTAAAAAGGAGGTCCCGTAAAGTGCGCCCCGTGCGCTGTGTATTATAAAATGTCTAGGGTTAAATAAAAATTCTTAATATATAAACTTGTTCTTTAGGAAATATGTTTACGATCATATCGCAGAAATGAAAATTGTTTTGATAGACGCACGATAGAAATCGTGGAGTGAATGTTTATAAAGAATAATTTAATATTAACTTTTTTAAGTACGATCTACCAAACATCGATAGTAGAAAATGTATTATTTTAAGATCTTCATGCTTTAACTACATTTTATAACTAGAAATATATTTAAATATCAAATATAAATATTTTTATCTCAAACAAATGCACAGTTAAAATTTTGAGTTTGAAGTATGTTATGTAAACATTTAGCATTGTATAAATATTGTCTTACGTTCCTGAAACTCTTCCATTACTCTAGATTTCAATCGACTGAAATGTTCATTTTACGTATAAGTAAAATATATATTTTAAAAGCACACTGCTTTAATGTTTTTAAATTATATTTTAACACAAGTTAAAAACAAGAATTAATAAATTATCTATCGAGGATTTTGAAAAAAAAAATTGTCTCGAGTTAAACATGACAACGATTTTTTTTATAAATACCTTAGTCTTCCGATAAAATTTATAAAGACGCTATATTTTTTGAAGTATACGATTTCACATTGTAAATAATAACATTTTTTTCTTTTTCATTATCCTCGATCAACCTTTTTATTATTTTAAGTAAAGTGTTTTATATTCAGAAAATTATATAAATTTGTTTTTATTTTGAATATTACCGCTTTATTGCTATTGAACTAGTATGTCCTTAATATGTTTTACCTATTTAAAATAGTAAAAAAAATAAAGTGGTAAAATCGAATTTGACGTCAGATTGACAGATTTATGTACATATAAATGTGAAATATTTAATTATTGTTATTTCATGGGAATTGAAAATTCAAATGTCACGAAGAAGTAACATATGAATACCATGTTATTTACTCACGGCTCTTATTGTGACATTATATAACAAACAGCCAATTAATCAATAATTTTTAAATTGTTGAATCATTTACAACGAATCAATTTCTGAAATAATAAATGTATTCATTTCATAAAAAATCACACGTGTTAACTTCAATACGTTATTTTTAAACGAAACGGATATCGTTTTGATAAACTAATAAATTTAGAACGGGTAAAGCATTTTATAAAACCGATATCTGTATATTATTTATTCCTAATACTTATAAGTTCATAGTTATAGTGCATGATTAGGATAGAGGCGGTTTTAGAGCTTCCCATTAGTCTGTAGAGGATGTAGAAAAAATCTTTCAAAATGGTTTAAAGCTTTCATTAAAATGTATTTATTCATATGCAAGATTGTTTGAAAATGTACTATAGGAGAAAACTCTTTTATGTAAAAAAAATATTGCACATGTTAGATGAAAGAACACCCCAGTGCATTTTCATTGATTATGTTATCTTGATATGGTTTAATAAATGATTTTTATAGTAGAAAGTGTTTTTAATAATAACGTATAGACTACACTCAGAGAATAATCCTAAACATATGTAATTATTGCACTTATGCAAAATACTTGTATAGAGATATTTAAAAAATTCCGTGACAGCAAGAACCTTTTTGTTGTAAATAAGTAAAATCTAAATATATATAAGCAAAATCGAAAATTTTCTACTAAAAGCGATCTTTATCTCAATCAATATCTCACAAAACACGTAAGTACTTTAAAAAAAACTCGTTAGATATCCTTGTGAACTATATAAACTAGAGTTTTTCACACATAAGGTAGTGGTTACACTATGACAGAACTGGCGGACGAAATAAATAAAGACACTGCTTCATTGAAAAAATAAGTATTACAGTAAATTTCTGCAGATTTCTCGAGGATATATAGTTGTATTTTAATGCAATCGTGTAATTCCATCTTCTTGAAAAAATTATTTAACATCTTTCGCGTAAGCCGTTTACAATAAATAAAGTCGAATTAAAAATTATTGAAAATGAAACCGGCAATAAAAATTGAAACAACGAAATTTTAAACATAATGAATAATGAAAATGCTAATACATTCTGAATTAGTGCCTTAATTTAATACATTAATATAATTTGAATCTAAGCAAACCTTTTATTTATTCACGACAGACTGGTTTAATTTGTAGTACTCCGTAGTTAAACAGCAAATCAATATAGCTAAATGGCTAGGAGATTTCGAGCATTGTTCGTAGTCCCTTCTATAAACCATTACAATTCCTACTTTTTTATTTTTGATCAATAGGTTTCCTTAAAATAGAGAATAATTCAAATAAATCAAATGTTTGTTTGTTCGGCCGAGGCGAGTAAGCGGGTAGCCACGGCCTAAGCCATAAATATTCAACCGTGGCATTATTTACAGTAGCAGAAACCGCGCAGTTTTATTCGGAATTAATTACTATTTTCAGATTTCTGGCGAACAATAAACACGAACGAAAAAAACAGCAACTCGCGCAGCCAACATGAGAAGATTAGAACAATCCGACATTAATTACAAAATAAGAGGCGAATGTGTTCCCGTAAACACCCGCTTACCTGCGCTGAATAATACAACAGATTTCAGGAAATAGCTAAGGCTGTAATTTTGCCTTTATTCGTTACTCCGAGCATTAATTATATTATACAAGCTTCCAAAAAAGGTGGAAGATATTTTGACAAATGAATTTCACTGTTATTATAATCACCATAGGAAGAGAACAAAGAAACCACTCGATCGTGGGTTGCAGAGATCCTGCTGATACCGGATTAGTGATTATTTAAAACACAGTATATACGATATACGAGAAATACCCCGACTGCTAATCGAAGAGGTTTACATTTAATGTGTGTAATTATCGTGGCGGTTGGGCACGAATTGGATTGTTCTATTTTCACGATTTTCTCAAACTTATTGTTGTAAAGAATCTGTGAATGCAGGTGTTAAATCTACTCGCGTAAATACTGGTTGTTACGATTGTTTTATATTTTATGTATGAAAAACTAACATTATTTTTCAATTGATTTTAAATCATTTTTAAAACAAAACAAGAAAAAATCTTTTTTTCATATGTAGGACCAAAATAGTACACAATAATCAATCTATCAGAAATCGGGTGTATAATGTAAATATTATTATAAAAAATTGTGAACTAAATTGTAAAAAAATTTAATGAGAGTGGTGTATTGTTTTGTAAAATAAAATCTTAAAAAAAAGTACGTATATATTGTATATATATATATATATATATATATATATATATATATATATATATATATATATATATATATATATATATATATTATTATTTTTTTTTTTTATTAATATATATTTATATATACACACACCTAATAGCTTCGTTTGTCCTTTTTTTAATGAATAGCGTATTTATGTTATTATTTTACTACCTAACTGTAGTGAATTACATATACTAAAAAACAATGCAAATATAAACAAAGCACACAATAATTCAAAACTTCATATCACAATAGTAAAAAGTCACTAAATGATAGGCATTTCCCTGAAAGATTCTTACTTGTTTTTTAAACAGACTTTATTTTCCGCAAAAATATTCCAGTGTATAAAAGTACGTTTAACGGGACTCAAGCACAGCTTAAGAATATTTTAAGACTACCCGTTATAAAGTGAAATAGTATATTGTAGACAACTATTGTTTACAAAATTCAAAATATGATTAAAATATTACTCTTTAACTAGATATGTGCGCGATACATTAATATTATTTTTTTATCAATGGCAGTCTCGTTTAATATGAAACATATTTATAACAAATATGACTCAGTAAACAGCTAAAAAAATACTAAATTAATTGTAGAGAGCGCTTTCGCTCTTCGAGGATTCCATCTCATAGAATTGTGTGAATATATAAAAAAAATAATCTGTAATATATTTTGAAAATGTTTAAAGCAAGACGATTAAAATGACAGTATATTTTTATAAAAATTAAAAGTATCAATTTAATAAAATAAAACAATAATTTCGCACAGTTATGTTACGATAATTTGTTTCATTGAAATAAATAATTGTGAATTTCTTCATGTTATTAACTTTTAAAAATCGTTGTTTTCATTTGAAGTATCAATCATCATAATAATTAGAAAAGTCTGCCATCACTAAAAACAAATAGACTGAAGAAAAAAAAACACTCTCTGTCTCGAGCGACTGCTCCCACCTGCGCGGCGCAGCTGAGGCTCGGCGCTCGGTCAGGGTCTGGAGACACTGGGCGGTGGACGTACTCCCCCTGCATGAGGAGCAGCATCGGGTCGGCTATCTATCTATTGTATTTGGCTTTGTCGGCGGAACAGGAAGATGTTTTCCTTCAACGCCTTCAAAATCACTGGGTGACTTATGCTACCGTGGGGTTATGTTTGGGGTTTCGTGGGTGTCGGAGGAGAAGGGGAAGGAATGGCTTTTTTTGTAGAGTCAGTCCTCGAGGGTGTTGATTTAGAAGGAGTGTGCCAGGTCGATGATGACCTCTTGGATCGTTTTGGTGTTGGTGTCTCTGTGGAGCTGGGCATTTTGGATGAACCACGGGGCATTGAGTGCCCAGCGGAGGATTTTATTTTGGATTACCTGGAAAGGCTTGCATCAGGCCGGCCTGACATGTCGACTGCATGTCCAAGAGGAAAACCCCCCCATCTTCGAGGCAGTCAAGACTCATTTTTTTAAAAAATATATATGTTATAAGTAGTCCTCTTAGGAAAATACTATTACTGCATGTTTTTCAAAACAAGTAAACAGGCCGAAAAAAAAAAAAAATAAACATTGCATGAAAGTATTCAAAATAAATTAATCATGAATAAAAAACGACAAAAAATGACAAAATTCTTCAAACGCATTGTTTTCCTTTAAATTTTAATGTTACCAGTTTTTTTTCAATCGTTTTGTACTTGTTGCGAATTATTTGACGAAAATATTGACATTGCATGTAACAGAAAAAATCTATTGCCAAAAATCCAATTTTTAAATTGATAAAGCGCGTGTTTATTTCTTTAACACAATAACCAATTATTTCCCATTCAATTTGACAGGTGCATTTTACCGACTAGGAACATTCCGCTATCGATACTAAAATTTACAGCGGTATTACCACGTCATTTATTTTATGATGCGACTGGTTTTTTCAACAATAACTGCAAGCGAAACCGGTCGCTTCATAAAGTAAACAATGCCAATTAATTTTATTTTTTCTTAAATATTTCAATGTGTTTTTTGTTAATTTATTTAAATAGAGATACCATGTAGCTTACTGATTAGAAAGACAAAGAGAGGTATTATATATTTTGACACAATGATAAATAGCTCTATTTAAACGTTCACATGCACAAGAAATAAAAATTAAAAGACGTGCACAAAATCCCTGTAAATATAATTTGTGGAATTCGCCAGTTGTCTTCTGTACCTTGATACGCATATGCGTGAAAATATTTTTAAAATATCGTGTAAACGATATTTGTTTTGAAAATGCATACTTAGTTGCTAAAAAAAATAAACAACGTAAAATTTATATTCATTATCGACTTTCTAAATTCTTTACACTGGAGTCGTGTTTATAGTTATTACAAACATGTATAAAATGTATTCCTGGTTTTCTGAATACTTGGATATCGTGTTTTAATTAAAGCAGAACGTTTCTGATATCAACCGGAACGGTTTCATACAATATACAATACAATGTAGCATAGAAGTATCTAAAATATCTCAATAGATAGCAAATGCGGATTCCACTAAATAAATTGCTTAGATTAATTTAAAAAATACATTAAACATCATCGTTACCCATACTTAGCTTTATTTCAATGTTTCATTTGTTATGCTCAGCACAACCTCAAAAAACACTTGCATTGGAATTGTTTATTCGATATTATGCTGCATTTGGAATTTTTCAACGTTTCGGTACCAGCAATCGGGCCATCTTCAGGCATCCCTGAAGATGGTCCGAAAAAGGACCAAAAGATTCAAAGTATATAGTTTGTATCTTATTTCTAGCGTCTCATAAAAAAATAATAAGTCTCTCCACAGTTTGTTAACTATTTAAAAGGATGGATGGGCTTGGCAAGGTCTTCACAGGTTGCCTTTTTCTCTTCCGCCGGGCGATCGCCTTTACGGGTGAGTGGTTCCGGGGAGATCATCATCAGAGACACCAAGTTGGCGTCATTAGCTGAAGAGACATGGTGAATCGATTTCGTAATAATTCTGATTGTTTATGTCGCAAGGAGGCTGCGCAAGAGCGACGCCCTTTGCCATGACGAAATTTTAAGACAATACTGCTTCGGAAAATTATTCTCGGTTTTCAGTAAATAAAAAAAAGTGTATTAAATTTATTGACATTAAATCGGACAGTAATTGCTGCAGATGTATTTTTTACAATTTGGAATCAATTATAACCAAATTGACAATATAGAAATAAAATTTAAGATATATTGCAGAATTTTAATGATTGCATTTTAAACGCAAATAAACAACGTCTTTTTTGTAAGAATTTTTATTAAAAAATACGTTATTTTTTATAGTGATTTATTGGCAGTCATACACTCAAAATTTACATGTCATCTACTAAAACAAAAAGCGTAACTTCGTGCGAGTCGCGGATACGAATCATTTAATTAAAAACGAGGCGAGCAGCTCAAAGTTAGAGTGCTCCAAGCGAAGAAAGACTTTTCAGGCATCGGCGAGGCTTGTTTCGGCCAAAATCAAATTAAAACGAAACCAAAAACGAGCGCGAAAAGCGAGAATCTCGAAGAAATCTAGTTCAAGCAAACGAAATTAAAAATATAAAGGTATGCATTAAAAGAAAAATTCTTCGATTCGGAAGCATTCCTCACACCTAGAAACTAAACGTGCTACTTTAAAAATATCTAATTTAATTTTTCACACGAGATTTTTTTACAAGCATACGAAGATAACTCGTATTAGCGTGTAGATTATTCCATTTCTAGTGTTGAACAAATCGTCAGGCGGAATAAAAAGTAAGACGAAGACCCTTGAGTATTATAATCATCTGAGATGACAGTAAAAAGCTGTCGCTGTTTCTTTCTCCGTCATTAGCGTTGATTTTCTCGTTTAGCGATAGAAAGAGAGACAAAACAACTTAAACAAAAGAGCGTCGCTTCCTACAGGGCCGCCACAACCAGGCGATGGACAAAATACCACCATCAGTACAAGACCCTTATTGTTTTATTTAAACCTTTCAACTAGTTGAAAATATATTTTTTAAATTTGATGGATTGGATGTTAAGTTGTCATTATTTGTCTTATGTTTCTGCTCTGCACTTAAACCATTTTCAATGCAACATTTGAAGCAATTTACATTGAAAGGGAAGCAATAGAATATACACATTTTCCTGTAAAATAATCAATTTTATATACACTGAAATATTTAAGTGATAAATCTATAAATCGATAAATAAAAAAAAAACTCAAATTTATTACCATCGAGACAAAAAAAATAAAATCTTCTCTAAAATATCTACAAAGTTTTTTCAAAAGGGCTCTATAAGAAAGGTTTTGCAAAAGGGCGCATTGCCTATCGAAGGCAGCCCTGGAGCGTCCTACAGTAGAAACCATAAAAGGTCGAATTACGAGAAAGGCCGGTGATTCAAAAAGGGCCATTATAATACACTGATTTCAATTTAATTCCCATAATAAATTTAAAAAATCGCGTTGACTTATCGGCGACTTTCGCTCGAGCAGTTGACACACAATGTCGAATAAATAAGCGCGTCACGCTTGCCGAGGCTTTCTTCGAGCCGACAATGAACCAACATCCAGCGTGTTATTAGGGCCACGCGGAGACATAAATCTCGAAAGTTCTCGCCTTGTCGCCTTCACAGGGCAGAGGTCGAACTGAAGGGGTTGGCCTTAAGAGTGCGTGCAAATGTTGCCATTTTTTTAAAATTATAAATAACATGATTGCACTAGTATATTCTTTCGGTAAAATTGCAGCAACACCAAGTCTATAACCGCCCTATGTAAAGAAAATTGAGTAAAGTGTGATTTTTTTTGATGTTGATTATCAGAAAAAAATCCACCTTGAAAAACACGGAAAATGTTTATATAAAAAATAAACAAATCAAGAGCATCACTCACAACAGAATGAGATTGCGTCGTGCAAAATATTATATTTACTTAATACATTTGAATCGTTATAGTTATACTTCTACATAAATCGCATTAAAAAAACAACAACACGAACAGTCTGCGGTCCACGTTACATACAAGAGCGAACATTTACGGTAACACATAAAAAAAATACGAGTACAAGACATTAGGCAGTGGGTGCAATAAATGCAGCGGTTGTTCGAAAATACATGGTTATAATAGTACGGCACATTACAAGTCGCGCCGTTACTGGCCTCGGCAGGAGGGCGGGGAGGCGGCCCTCAGAAACCGAATCTATTAATGCATTTTATTATAAGCTGCCTACACACACTGAGACACAACCGACAACCGAATAATCACACATCAACATTCCTTTATATCAGATATTTTTTTAAATTGTTTTTCCTTATGAAACAACGCAAAAGATGAAGCTTTACTTGTGCTGCGCTCTACGGTATATACTGATCTCTTTATCCTATAAATAAGTAAGGCTATGTGCGTCTCAATAAATTTAGTAAACAAATTTATTGTCCAAGGGAAAAGAGGCATGCAAAATTTGCGCCAGTCGAACAGCCGAACTGATAAAACTGGTCCAGGAACTGACAAATCTCTTTCGAGGAAAGACGACCTAAAAACGAAGAAACAAACAACTTTATAAGTGTGATTTTGAAATAAAGAAAATTATACAAAAGCAGTGGAATTAGAGAAAGGATAATTTTTATACAAGTCATATCACGTATACAGAAATAGATACAATATTTATTTATGAACGTGTCTTTTAGAACAATCATGTATATTTCAGCAATAAACATCCCCTAGTGGCAGATATAAAATAAATAGCCTCTATTATGTAATTGAGAAAAACAATAAGGAAACTATTAATTGAAAACTATATATTCGTTAGAGAATCTCTAATAAAGTATACAACTTTGATTAGACCTACCGGTCCCTACATCAAAACTATAGATACCGGGTGTATTTAACTGTATTAATAATTACAATCAATGTTAAGTTAGTAAATGTATAAACATAAAACATTTAAGATTAATAGAATACCATAATTTAAATATCTCAGTATATTAAACAATATTATATTAATATTTATTAACATAATCTAACTCATTTACGAACGAAAATATATATATATATATATATATATATATATATATATATATATATATATATATATATATATATATATATAATTTATACAACATTATTATATTACATATAATTTTAACTTTATACTAATAAATTTGTACAGTAAATTTCTCAAACCTGAAAAGGCCAATAAAATTAAACAATCATTAAAAAAAAGGTTTAACTTTTTCAACAATACACTACTTCTGTTAACAAAATCACGCGATTAAACTGATGAAAAACCAAGTGATGGTCTTAGTTTCAAATAGCTTATCAGAAAAATAGCGCTTTTACGACGTTTTAGAAATCTTTCGGGTGATTTTGTTTTCAGAATGTGAGCGACTATGTAATATAAAAGTAGGCGCGAGTAACGCTTCCAACAGAAATTATCAACAATTTCGCACACAGTTACTTAATGTGCGAAAAACGACGCACAATCGGGAAACACGCAAGCGAGATAAGCATTTCTTAGAAATACCGGATATTCCAAAGTACCACCGTCGTAAATCCAAAGTTGGCGCATATCCGGGACGCATCTCGCTTCTCGGAGATGAAACACCAGTTCTGAGCAAATAGCACTGCAGAAAAATCCCATTCGTACGGGATCTGAGACCTTCACCTGCTGAACCGCCTCATGGTCCAGCAGTTAGCACGCTCACTTACCGATTATAAGATGCCGTGTTCAAACTCAATTCGTTATCTAATGAAATCCCTGTAGATGGCACAAGTACTAGAATCAAAACGTCAGAAGATACAAACCACTATACAACATAACATTCAAGACCATCGAATTACAATGGCTGCCAAAACGTACAAACACAACTACCTGTAATTTCTTTGAATACAAGGTAAGCAATGGATTTGCTTCTAGTGACTTTGAAATGCTTGTTTTGCTTGCTCTTTGCTTTATTCCCTATCCATGTAACAGAGCAGAGTAGTTATATACTCCTTGTTGAAATAGTTATAATTCAGTCTTCCTTATAGTAAGAGATGTGCAAGCTCAGTACCGTGCCGTGTCGAGTACATAAAGCACAAATAAACACAGAATTCGTGCAAAATGCGACTGGATATTTTACCCGAAAACGTGAACGTAAATTTACGCCGCCGCGGACGATCAACTTTGATATAATGCACAACGTAATGGAGTCCGGCAAAAAGTCTAACTGTGAAGTTCACACCGAGACTTGTTGGCTGGGTGTGAATTTTTTAGTCATGAAAACTGTATTACATCGAGCATTTATAAGCTACGAATCGATACGCACGCTGCAGGCGCGACAATGGAAAAATCCACACAGAATGAAGATTTACAAAATTGGCGAACGAGTCAACAACGGTTGTGGTGGGGACGGAGCGGAAGTTCGCAGCCTTTGAGGTTTATGCATGCTTTTAGAATATTTTATTTTAACAAATAGCACTGTTGGTTTCGTTCTTTTTTTTATTTCAAACATATTTTAAAGTAGATTTTTTTTTCATATCAAACCTTGATAATGCAGCAAGACAAACTTCATGCTTGTGTAAATATTTTAATCAAGGTATTTGTTGTATAAACGCAAGATAACTGTGTGTAAGGTATTATAAAAAAAACTTCATATGTAATATATCACATTTGAAATCAAAAACGCTCCGAACTTAAGCATCAGCCCGATACATCCAGCCGTGAGCACGGCCGTGCTAAGTGAGCTCCGCAACTCCCGAGACATTTTCGATCTTCGCAAATATTGCATGCGATATTATCTCGGCTGTGATATTCACTTGGCCGTCGTCTTGAAACAGTCACGAAGCGAGTCAATAATGCCTTCCGGAGAGTTTGAATAATCAATCTGCTTGCATGGCGCATACTTGCGGAAAACTTAAAACATATTATATTTAATGCATATTTATTCATGAGAGGAGTCTCTCTGGGCGGGGAAGAATGCCGCGTACTTGCCAGTGTTGCTGTTGCTCTTAGGGCCCGTTTACATAGTGCGAGATGCGGTGGACAGCTACTGCCATTGTGTGAATGTATCGTGCGAGTTACTTCTAATACTTCAACACACTTTGTTTTACTGTCCACTTACCTTCCTCCACTATATCACGTAGCAGCAGCTAGTATTATGCTCTTACTGTGCGAACAACTGCATAATTCAGTATCACTCGCCCGCCTCTCTCAACGAGTGTTGATAACGTATAGTTAGTAAAGTTTACAAAAATCTCAGAAAGGTGGTCCTTACAGAACAATGTTAAGTTTGTTGAGTTGTACAAATAACTGAAAAAAAATAGAGATTAAAACATATTACCAAAAAAATTAATGTAACATTATCCGAACAATAACAATATTTCGTTGGTTCCTCATCAAAACTACCAACTCGCCGGTAATCGAGTTGACATAAATCGACCGGTAAGCGAGTTGACATATCAGTGACTGTTTACTCGACAGGAAAGCTACCCCCGACTATGTAAACGAGCCTTTAGCACGACACGAGTAACTTATAAGGATTATTATTATACAGACAAGTTTGTACACAGAAATGACGGGCATAATCGAATATGTAAAATAATTAATTATTCGCAGTAACCAATTCAATCGAATTAATGAATAAATTAATCTATTAAAACATTAGTCACATCTAATCCCGATATTGATAATCCGGATATATATCAAATTGGACTCTATCGCTCATTTACAAAAAAACTGTGAATATTCTCAAGATTATAAAAATCTAAATGGCAAAATAATTCGTGAACGAATGTATGAATTATGTATATTTAGCTTAATTGAAATTAATAGTGACATAACAAATCAAAATTACACGCGCATTACAACTGTGACATGTTTTTTTTTAATCAGCTTCGTATAAATTACCGTACATAAAATGTTAACGAACATAAATAATAATGTAATAAAAATAACAAAAGCTGGCCAGCTGGTCGAAGCGGCGAGTCGGCGCCTCGGATTTATTAGCAATATATTTAGATGGTCGATGCATCGGAAGTGAATTATTTAAATTAGAAGATAATAAACCACCTCCATACAAGCCTGAGTCGAATAACGCCACAATATGAAGACGCAACGGTATATGCAAAGCCCAGTTTACAGCATTAACGACTTCTTTGACTGAGGAGTGCATAGTTTCCAATTCAAATTTTACGAGCGTTACATATCGAAACTCATACAATCTGGAAGTCTTCGCAGGGCCCTTTTATTTTTAATGTTCGGGGACTTCAAGCAGGAGATGGCAAGCTAATTCTACTGGTATAATGTACAGCTTAATCCCAAATAACATATTTGCACAGATACAGGATATTTTTCTCGGAGGATTATTATTAAAGTTGAACCCATAATCAAAAATTCATTGCGTAATCACAAGGTAGTGATTACTGCAATATTCATTATAAAAATCAACTAGTTTCAAAGAAAACAGATTGAACTTCAGTTCTTTTCCCTTTTGTGTATATCATTAAAGCCACTGAAAATGTCTTTAAAGCACACGCCTGTTTCAATTTGGTTGAAGACGATTTGTATTGACAGTGTGTGTCGATACAAATACTTTATTTTTTATTTTAAAAATATTTATTATTTAATAAGCAATCATCTGCGAGATTGTAATCAAAGATATGAAGCACCGGAATCGAAACCTTTCGTCCAAATACACTGTAATGGAACCTCCGATTGAAATTCGTTCATACTCGATCGCGGGGTATGTACACAATGTACTGTTTAATGGTACCTCTATGGTTATGGCTGCGGTCACGAGTTGCGTAAGTCTAGAAGCCTCTGTAACGTGTAACCAAACAGTAACATCAATATACACATGTAAATCGCCCAAACATTCATCAGACATACCGAGCAGCTTTATCTGTACTCGGGCTGAAAAGTCCCAATACAGTTTAAATAATATGAGTAACTTAAATTTTAATCAACACAAATGATTTTTTGTCATGTATGATTGTTATGTATAAGTACTATTTCTGTTTAATGGCAATTTTTAAAAACGGAAAAATTCAAGCATATTTTTGCAAACAGCTGCGACAAAAATTAAAGCAAAATTAACATCCCTTCAACGAAATTGAATTTGTATAAACATTAAATAAAAATTATAATAAAACGACTAATATATTGTACTATGAAGGGTTGACGTTTTTAAGCAATTTTAAAATTTGGGGGCTCTTTATCTTTTGCTATCTTATTAAAAATTTGAAACCTTAAAATAAAACATAATATTTACATTGTACAGTGTTAAGAGACAAAATAAATGAAAATCTTTAGTTTATTTTGCATATCGTGATAGTACAATTGAAAAATAATTTCATACAATTTACTCAGCAGTAAAACACGAATGTATATGCTTCCTAAAACCTCATATTAGGATTTAAAAGAGTTTTTAAACAAAGCAAGTAGACTAAAAAGACTATTACAAAAACGGGAAAAATATTTTTGTTCATATTTTATCAGCTGAAAAAAATACCTACAATTAGAAAAGCAGAATAAAAATATTTTCAGTTTTTGCCTGCGTTTGAATGGAGACACTGTTTTGAATTTAAATGCGTAATTTATCTTATACTCCAGTTGTTCCCGAACTGTGGCTCGCAGCCAAAGACTAACAAACAGCAAACAATAAGTGCGAAATGTTTGAACGCACATACCCAACCTATCGCAGCTAAGTGATTTGATCTTTCACATATAGTGCCCTGGGAGTGCAGGAGACATCAGAACATAATTTTTCTTAAAATGGAGTCCGAAAAAAACCTATACTGTCACAATTATTAATTAGGCTTGAAACGATTTCAGCATTTACACATCGATCACAAAAAAATTAAATAGATTTATTAATTTTTTTTTCAAATTGGAGACCAATATTTAGGTAATCGATTCACACAAGAAAAGGATTCAAATTCCCACCTCAACGGCTATAGCCACCCGATACTTTAACTATTGAATATTGAATCTACTGTAAATTTGATAGATTCATAAAAAACAATAGTAAATTAAAGATAGGAAAAAAAAACCTTTATTAGAAATGGTAAATATTTAAAATGTCCGCATTTTTACCGACACTGACTTATCGGTAAATCAGGGTTCAAACTTTATCTAAATCCAGAAAAAAATCTTTTCGATTTTCTTTCACGTGAAGATCGTAAATATAAAAAAGAAAAATAAATGGTACATTCATATTTTTGCATTATCTTTTTTTAATATTATGAATAAGTTGATGCGGTCCTAGTATTTAATAGTTTGGACACAGCAGTCATAGTGTAATGGTGCTGTGTGTGCCACTTGGATCTGCGTATTGAGACCTCGATCTCCAGGAGAACACGGGAGTCACTGGAGGTCCAGAGGTCAGGTCATCTCCGGGTGGATTCTCCATCTCTGGTGGCTGCGTCACTCGCGGGGGGCCGACCTTGTTTGCCGGAGACTCCGAAGAAAGCGGAGGCTGACATTTGCCTTGAGCTCGCGGTGATTGCCGTCGTAAACTTTATGCTATAATTTTTGATTAATTTTGCATAAAGCTTTTAGGAATAAGTAGAACGAGCTATAAAATGTAATGATCGGATTAACATAAATTTTGTTCAAAATCGGCAGTAAACGACATGGCTATTTTTCAATTTCATCACTTATAAACTAAACTGATATTTTTATGTATAAGATGATCGTAGATGTTATAGCTTGTAAATATACCGGGATATCAATTAAACAAAAAATGTAAATAAGCAATGTATAAAAAAAAATTTCTTTTTTATTTTTAGCCTACGAGCGGCAGACTGCAGAATAAGGTAGACAAGCAATTTGAAACATCCAGAGGAAACTTCACTTGTGTTTGACTTGGTAAACACAGAGAAATCTATATAGACCTACATTAAAGATTTTATATAAATAACAATTATATCAATTGCATCAAAAAAATTCAAACTCGGGATCTCATAGTCGACAAGAAAACGACCTACACTTAGGAGGACTACGAGGCAGTAATATTTAACGGTTATGAGTGAATTATAAGCTTTAAAACAAAGTTGTAAATAAGTACACGTCTATGCGTGTATTGTATATCTAAAAAAAATGCCGTGCTCAGTAAGAAAACCCTAAGCTCAATGGTTTGCAAGCAAGTGAGCTAACCACCGAACCACGAGGAAGTACAATATACAAGTCACCAATTCTCATTTAAAATCAGTTATTCATGGTAATAAAAAGAAAGCCTAACCTCCCCGCTCTCCTCATTTTGTTGCTTGTGCTTGGCTGCCATTCTGTTCCCTGAGCGTTTGTAAAGGATCGGTAATGGAGTAATGAACTTGGAATTATAAAAAACAATCTTTAAAGTATCGATTAAAAAGGTTAGTGCATTCCTATTTAAAGAACAAGGTTTTTATAAAAATAAATATTTTTATCTTATAAATAAATTTCAACTAACTAATACACAGCTAATCTATCTTAAATATTGGATCTTTATCAATGTCAATCATATAGGGAGACGAGGTCACTAAAAAAAGTGCACAAATCGAGGCTGTGCACAAGTAGAGGCCGTGCACAAGATCAAGCTGTGCATAAATAGAGGTTGCAAGTCAACGACCCTGCGTCGAAAATCAGTTCATCTCCGTGAAATTGAAGCTGAAAAATTTGCATGAAACCGCATTCCTGTTTTCGCAAAGCACATATTTGAGATTATCTCCTGCGTATGAAAGGCCACTCCACGTGACAGATGACGGCCTTTTGTTTACGTGACTCGCATTCGGAGCGGAGGCTGGAGAGGCAAACACTCAAACTGAAACATTATACTCGTGAAATCAGTTTGAAATTCACCTGCAAGGGCGGGGGTAAAACTGGGTACGATCCCATTTTGTAAATATTAAGCTAGTACTTATGATTACACAGTATTAATAATTGTGCAACAAATGAACTGTACCAGAATTTCAATAACCTATACAGAGCTTCGGCGAGAGCGGCGGGGCTCAACGGGCTCAATTAACACAGGGGGTGGTCAGGGGGTTCAGAAACACTCATATTTTATTCGTACAAATACTCGACGTCAAAATTATTTGATCTTAATAGTACGGAGTCATTCAGTGTTTTTTTATGTATTGCTAGCACGCCATCACTTTAGACAAAACATAAATAAAATTAAGCAATAGAATTACAAACTACCGATTACTAAACGTGAGGTTTTAATGGTCATGGTACAGTTTAAGTTTGAAAATTCCGGGTGAAGCGACAAGGACGCCCAACATGCGCCGCCGCTCTAACCGCACTGTTCTGTTTTAAAAATTAAAACCGCAATTAGTCGATCGCTGACCAATGATGCCGCAGGTGGTTAGCTCCGGACTAGCGCGGTCGCAACGTCCTGGGCGGCGACGAGCCTCGGAAATATCACAACCGTAATAAACCTGTAAAGAATAACCTTGAAAACATCTCACTTGTTACGGCAGCCTTTAAAGTTACTACCGTAATAGCATTGGTATAAATTTTTACCTAATAATATCAACTCAGGTGGATTAAGCACGTTGGCACACTGCTTACAATCAAGAGAAGCCCTAGTGCCGGAAATAACAACACAGCATTACTAAAGGCACCACTCGATTCTATTTCTTCATGTGGCGACCTTTTCAATAATAAAAAACCCAATACTTAGTACCCAATGAAAAACACAGCTTCCAATGCGCCGAGTCGTAGTTTCGTCGCATCGAAACCATAAACGGTATTACTTATAGAGCGTTTTAACTATTTTATGTTCAGATAAACGAAGAATAGAATCTTAACTACAGTAGTGGAATGCAAAAGAACATGATATAATTTATTGCAACTGTAAGAGATAAAACTGCCGAGTTTACAAATACTAAAGAGAAGTTGATTTATTTACTTATAAACAGACTAGAAGTTATAATAATAGAATGCACAAGTCATGTTGCACACGGCTGGTTGCATAATTAAATAAATGATCAATGCAGTCTGGGTAGATTTATATTACGCTGCGTGGCGTCTAAAATATTCATGATAAATTTCTATTTATAAAATACGAATATATAGTTAAATAATTACTACACGAGCGGGAAACGTGTTATAAGAAACGGATTCGGAAGTATGTACACCAAAAAGCTCTATATAAGTCGAAGGCCGCGAGCGAAATAAGCAGAGTATTTGAATTAGGGAAATTAAAAAATAGATTTTTCAAATGGTTTTTGCACCTGGATTAGATATAAGACAATTAGAAATACTGGGTTATAAGATTTTAAGGGGGGGTTTCTTCTTTAAGGTTCCGACATTTTGGCATTAGTAGGCGCTTTAGCATCCAAAACCTCTTATTATTATTATTATTCACCGTTACTAGGAAACCGTCATGTAATTTTCCAGCTTCAGTAGCATCTTCTAGTATCTCAAAAATGAACGGTCTTAAACGCCTACGATCATAATAATTTTAAAAAAATCAGATAATTTGGTTTTATAGGTGTTGGGCTAGTCCCTTTCGCCTTCCAGACCATTTTCACCTTCTCGTATTCCTAAATTTATTCGGCGTTGCTTCTGGAAATCGTATAAGTTCGGAGACGTCCACTCAATATACAATCAAAATCCATGAAGATAGTCCCAGCACGGTAACCGGGTCGGACTCAAAACATCAACACCCGAGAAATCAAACCATGTACCATATAGTAATAATAGTAGTTGCCAAAACATACGAACAAAATCAGGCAATATTTCTTTAGGGCCGTTAGAATAAGAGTGTTTGGTTTTAAGACGATGTGGACAGCAGCATCAGAGGTTCGCCAGTATCGGTATCTCTGCAGGCGCCACTTCTCACGGCCACCCGACGCCGTGCGACCACCGGTGGGGGAACCACCAGCACCGGTCCGAGGGGCACGCGAACCGGAACCGGTGCTGGGCCAGGCCTGTAGCCTGCTCCCGGGGCAATGGTGGCGATTGAAAAATAGCAATTGCTGTCTGTAGAACTCGACCGTGATAGTTTGGCCTGGTTTGGCAGCAGCTCATAGTGGATGACACCCTTCTGATCCCACCAAATACACAGCATTACCTTGGCGCCATGAATGTTTGGCTTGGTCGTCGATGTTGATGCATGTTCGGGCTTACCCAGTGATTTTTTACGCTTCGGGTTGTTGTAGTGGATCCATTTTTCATCACCAGTGACGAAACGATGCAAAAAAGACTTCTTTTTGTGGCATTCAAGCAGCATTTCCGAAATGCAAAATCGCCTTTCGACGTCTCTCGGTTTCCATTAATGTGACACCCAATTTCCTTGCTTTTAAATCATTCCCAATACTTTTAAGCGTCTCGAAATTGTTGCTTGATCAACTCCTAATGATTCTGCGAGTTCTGCTTGCGTTTGACACCAGTATTTATCGAGAAATGCCTCTAATTCTTCATCTTCGAATTTTTTTGGTTCATCTTTTGGTTGTCATCCACATCGAAATCACCACTTTTAAACCGTCGAAACCAGTTCTCACACGTTTGTTGCAATAGAGCATGTTCACTGTAAACTTCACACAGCAATCGGTGACTTTCAGCTGCTTTTTTTTTCCAATTGAAACAGAAAAGTAAAGCTTCCCGCAAATTGCGTTTTGTTGGTACAAAAGTTGACATGTTGAGAGCTCAAAAAAAAAACACTTCAGCAATATGACATATACTGAAAAATAAAGCGCAACAATAACACTTCACAATGAAATTAGTTTAAGTATAGCAGATGCGATTCAATACTAGTAACGCCATCTCTTAGAAAATCCTTTAAATTAATGCATACTACCAATAAAATATAAGTCAAAAATACTTTAAATTACTAGGCGATTACGAGTATTTTTAAATAAAAAATTAAAGTGGTGAAAAATCACTTACGAGCAATGCTCCGAATCGGTTGTTTAATTCAGGATGTCATCACGATGAAAATATTTTATTTAGAGTTTTCATATTACAAATAATAACAAACATGAATGGTCTATTGACAAAGCGATTGCGGATAATTAAATTTGTAAGTAATCACGCTTTTCGAGGGCTTCTTGAGATGGTGCGATGAGTTCTTTAAAAGTAGATGTATTTATCACATGACTATGGAGTATTACAAATTGGTACACAAAATCTGAAAACTCAGGAAAGTCACTGAAATAAAAAATACTATTGTATCTATTTTTAAAGAAAAAAGTGTACATTTTGAGATGTGTTGTAAAATATAAAAATTAATTAAATTTATATTACCATAATTTTCAATGGTTTTTTTTCTATTAAAATTAAATAACTATAATATATATAATAATTAATTGTTAAAAAAAAAAACAGCATGTAAACTTTGTATTTTTATATTGTAAAATTTATTTTGGTCATAATAATTTCGACAAAAAAATGTTTTGATGGAAAAAACACATGAATATGCTTTTGATTGTTATTATAAAGCGACGCCTCAACAATTGTTTATCTAATAAATATTTGCATGTGAACAGCGGACTATAAAATATTTCACTTCCATGAACTCCCCCAAAGTCTTTGGCAAACAAAACAAAAAACTTCCCGGCGCGTAATTCTCGCAGAAATACGTAAATGGAATGGTAATTCCATGGGAAAATTATCTACATCCGATACAGATTTTTCAGTTAATACATTACGGAACAAATTACAAATGATTAAAAAGATATTATTAGAAAAGATGACTTCACAGTAATTTAACATCTAAATGTAGAGGAAATTCATAATATTTAAAACGTATTTTTTAGATTTAGTAAGAATCATAGGCATATTATATTTTGCTTTGTGATATAGAAGTTAATTTTTATAGAAAAACGGACAAATATTGGAGAAGTATTATGCCAGGCACAGCCGCAGGTGCTTCTGGTGTCTTTGACTCCGCTTGTCCTTCTGCATCTTCCGCTTGCGGGTTTCTATTCTATAAATATGGCAGTTAAATTTGTAAACAGTCTGTGTCTAATTATTTGAGATTATATATCTCACACTCAAAAAATAAAATATAACAAATAAATTCTAAAATCACATTGCGAAGCAAATAAACGCCTAATCTATGATAAATCAATTTACTAAATCTAACGGTTAACATTTCTTGTGATAAAATTATAAGTATCTATAAGTAATTTCGGTATAAATCTAAAACAGTAAAAGTCACATGACTTCATGAAGAGAGGGTGGGAAAATCGAGTCACGTCGGATGACGGAGATCTTAAATTAAGTCAAGAGCTGACCCGCCAGGCATACATCAAACACCGTATCGTGGGATATGAAATAAAAATATTAATAACTTTAAAAAGATGCGGAGTAATATTTTAATTAAATTCACATTGATAGCAGAGGCCGCTACACCTCACGCAACACCAGGAACCATTTTGCAAACAATAATTTAATAGACGAGCGCAAACAAGGGTGTACAAAATTGAGTATATTTTTCTTCAAAAAACATTTCTATTAAATTTGTGAATTTATTACTTACAAAGAGACAAACACTTTATGAATTGATAATTTATTGTTAGATAATTTACAGTAATATTTTTTGGAATTCCATAGCAAAAATCGTCGATTTAATATTTAAATCATAATAAATACTTTGCATAATAAAAGTCACACTAAATAATTTAATAATGTAAGTAAAAATAATAATTCATCTATACGGTGGCCCTGCCAACAGAATTAGCATACGTAACTGGGAATGAATAAACATAAAGCCCGCATGCAGGAGCGAAGAGGAGATCAACGACCTGCGATTATTATATTCTTCAAACAAACTTTAAATTTAATCGCCTTGTCATCTAGCGATTAGCATGCGTGCTACACAAATATTAAAAAAGATTTTTTACTGGGGTTACAACCTAAAATTCCTTAAGACCAAGCAGAAAAATTCCTGGGTCATAGGTTTTTTTGTGTTTTCATTACAAATAAATTCTGGAGACGTAAAATTCGTAAATTTTTTTATCGATTAAGGATAAAGAATACCAACTGGAATCATGCGTGTTGATTTAACTAAATAACAGTAAATAAGAAACAAAATTTAAAAAAAAATCAATAAAGTGTATATTTTTGAAATACCCAATAGATAAATGAGTTGAAATTTAGAAAAGCAACTTCACTACTTATCTGCTTGTGCGAAACGCAAATCACTGACTAACTAACTCATTTTAGTAATAATTTGTATTTCTCTATACAAATAAACTGAAACAGGTATGAGCCCAATAAAATCAGTTTGGGATTCGCCTGCCAGGGCGGGCATCGAACCGGGGACCTCTCGAGCCGTCGAGCCAAACAATTAGACATGCCTAATCCTGTCGCGCTGTCGAACTGGAACTCGCGACTTTCAACATATCGAGTATCCTACTTGCAGCCTGCCATGTTAATGCACGCATGCAGTTCGGTACTTCCTGGCACGCAAAATTACGGGCATTCCCAAGAGACGGTAAATGCATACTGGCTTCGCGAGGGCAGGAGCTACGAGGTTCTATTCTTCAATGCTGATTGGCTGATGGAAAATATCCTCAATTTGACGACGAAGAAAATAGTGATTGTATGATTATAGGTTATTGAACACAATATATAGCGAGTGCAATTCTTCGGTAATATTTTTAAATTTCCAAAAAAAGTGTTATCAATACATAAATTGTCAATATAAATTGGCATCGAATAAATTTGAATAGGCATGACGTTAATCCTATCAATGTCGCTAGTAAAAAATAATAATTTGCCCTAAAACGTAATATCTATTAATGTTTAAGAATTTAGCCAGAATGTACTAATTTTATAATAATTATATAAGTATAAGGAAAGGAAATCGCGATTGTGTTTGTTAAAATGAATGATAGGCAACAGCTCTAACATCGATTGTTCAAAAATCAACAAAAGCTCAACCACTACAAAAAAAATATATATGTATAAAACATTGTCAACGTATGCAGTAGACAGTTATTTTGAAATGAATTATAATCAAATAGGTAGTAACACAATATCTTATAGCAATTATTTTGTACATATAGCTTATGTCATATGAATAAGAAATAAGCTTTTTCCATGATATCACATCGCATACTAATTACAGCGGTGAATACAACTGGCATATTTCACTGGCGTGCCTACGATTTCACGGAATTATTGTAAGTAGCTAATAATGCGGAGACGTTAACCTCACGTGAGACCATTACGTCTTAAATTGCGTAATACCAGCGCTGCGCCGCGGAATAGTTATGCTTTCAAATGAACATTAAATCATACGTTGGAGTTTTAACTGGCAGGGAATCGATTCTGAAACGCTCCATTATTAAGCTGGAGTTGGGCCATATGGCTCTGACCCGACTACTGTTACATTTCACAATAATTTTGTTTTGATCTGTGCCGTCAGAATTTTAAACTAATTGAAGCCGCTTTCTTATTAAATCAAAATTAAAATAAAAAATACCCCTTATTTATAAAATTAACAATTTGTAGTAAGCTGTCAAATACGTAAACGTGTCTATATACACACACATAAATTTATCAATCTCTATCTCTTTTCACAATGAAAATTCATAATAATATCAATTTAATCTAGACGGTATATAAATTTTATGTAAATTCGGTAACAACGGTAATATACTTATCAAAAATAATAAATATTTAAACGCATAAAAAAAAGCTTAGCCTAGAAAAAAATCACAAAAATAAAGCTCTTACTGTAAGTACAGAGCATAGAAGCTGAGCTCAGAAGTGCGTTTACTTTGCCTGAAATGTGAACAGTAAAGGAACGTTTCCGAGAGGAGGCATAAAAGATAATATGTATATTTTATATAAATTAAGCTGTAGCAACAGTAATATACTTATCAAAAATAATGAATATTTAAATGCATAAAAAAAAGCTTGGCTTAGAAAAAAATCACAAAAATAAAACTCTTACTAAAAGTACAGAGTATAGAAGCTGAGCTCAGAAGTGCGTTTACTTTGCCTGAAATGTGAACAGTAGAGGAACGTTTCCGAGAGGAGGCATACAATGTAAGGAGACACGCCGCAGAGCTGGGGAGGCTCGTGAGGAGGACCAGACGTCGTGCCGGCAATCGCGCACCGCCCCGAGAGAAATACCACACACAAGACTCAAGCCAGCCACGTGGGATTAGAAGAAACACACTGCGGTCTAGTGGTTAGCGTACTAGCAAATTCCTGCAAAAACTGAATAAAACATGTTACATCAAAATAACTTATTCTAAGCGCGATCTAGTGGACATCTTATCGAAAGTTACTGGCGGTTCAGTTGTGAAGGAAGAACGTGCGTTTTAATTCCTCTTCGAGCCCGCACCCCTTTTTAAACCTGAAATGCGCCCGACGATAAGCCAGCTAATCACTTTAATAAACTGAAAGTTTATTTTTATATCATTTTAATAGACTACAAAAATACATAATCTTATGAAAATGAAACGCTTTTTATGTATTAATTAAAAAAAATAAAAAGCAGCGAAAGTATAATATTTAAATATAATATTTACTGATCAATAAAACATAGAAAGTAATATGTTTAATATTCAAATGGCGCGTCCTCAATCCTAATCGAGTGTTATCTCCACAATGGTAACACAGTTGCATATAAAAAGCCATTACCCCAATATTTATGGCACCGTCAGGGCCACTCTCGGAGGAGAAGAAGGCCGGAACTATCGCGTCGGAAACGCCAATAGGCCACAATTAACTCTCGAATAAATCCAAAGAAAGCAATAAACGCACTCATTTAAATATTTAATCAGATTTTTCAAGAAATTCTTAATATAATTTACTAAAGCCTATAGAAACTCAATTCGGCGTGGCGTCTCGGATCGCGCTCGACCTGTGAGCCGCGGGATCTTAACTTAGTAGACCATCGCTCAATAGAGGGAAATGAATAAAGCCAACAAAAGTAATTTTTTGATTTAACGCGCTGCTTATAATGGACGCACACTCTTTATTGCTATTATATTTTATTGGTTTTTAATTTAATACTTGAGTTTTTAAATATTCAAAAATATTTCTACGTATGCAACGTGACCTATTACAAACGAACTGTAAGCATAATTGCTTGCTTAAAAAATATATAAATAGTTTAAAATACAAACACAGAGTTCGCAAACGCGAAAACCTGCCATTTATCAATGTCTTCCCTTGCAGCCACCTACTATTGAAGAATAGTGTGATTATTTGACCTCGGAAGTCTTCCGTTCATGAAATAAACATAGCTCGCTCACACATCGCACCGTAAATGCAATATAAAGCAGAATTCGTGCGAAGTACCTCAAAACTATTAAAATTACTTGTTGCGTCTCTTTCCGAGCGCTCTTTTACAGAGAACTGCAATTTAAGACTTTTCGTTCTGTTTATCTGGGCATAGTTGTCTTCCATTTAAATTAAAATTAACTCATAGACTCATCACTGTACAATATTTACAATATATACAAAACTTGTGCGAAATATCTCAGAACGTCTCGTGCTGCTTTTTGTCTCTTCCCGTAGGCTTTCTCTTACAGAATAGTGTGGCTATAGACTCCTCCTTTATTTTATCTAGGCTTGGATGTCTCCAGCTCGTGCAATAAACATAAAAAATGATAACCGAATTTTCTCCAAGCAGAATAGCCAGAGGTGTGAGCATCGGACACGAGGACCGCCGGTATATCATTAGATCTCGGAAAGAGTCCAGCAATTGGGTCAATCTGTAAATAATTTTGGGAACTGTCTGCACTCGGGCCATTGTGGAGACTCCCGATGCTCGGATCACGCCGCGTGATTATCTCTTATACTTTAAAACAGATTACTATCATGGGCGCGGACGGCGGCAGATGGAGGCAGATGGAGGCAGATGGAGGCAGATGGAGGCAGACGGAGGCATAGCGCTGCGCTTAGCCTGGGACGATGACGCGGCGCGATTCTGAATAGTCAAAAGACAATTCAATGTTTTGGACCAGATTTGTGTTTTTTGATAAGCTTTGATAAGGATTCAAGTTATTTTACTAAGAGGATCGTTCTCGGTTTGTTTGTTAGGGACACAATCAAAACCGCATACGTTATTACAGCGTTCTTGATATTGGATACTTAATTTTAATAAATTAGGGGGCGATATTTGTATTTTATCTTATATACATTTAGGAAAAAAAAAATCTCTTAATTTTTTTTTAATACTTGCAGGTAACGATTTCAATTCTCTTAGCAACAGAGCCTCGATGTTTAAGGGGTTGCGGCGCCAGGCCAGATACACAAGAGGACGGAGGTCAAATCCCATCAGCCAAGCTATCCTTAGAGCGAAATAATATTTTTTTTTTTTTTATAAAAAAAAAAACTAAGTTTTTGTAATAAAGTAAGTAAAAATAAATTTAACACATAATTAACAGGTTAGGATTAAAAATAGATTTATTTAATAAAAATTATTGATAAATTCAGATATCAAGGGTCTTAACAGAGCTTAGATCTCTTCTGCTAATATAACAATCATTGCGGACTTTTTTTTATCATAACGGAAGATTTATTCCACTAATTGGCGTGTTCAATAATAAGAATAGTAACCCAGTATTGGTTTTATTTAGTCACGTTTCGGATTCGTTGAATGCAGGTATGTAAATGATTAAAAACTGGTATTTTTATGCGTAAAATTGACGACCTATAGCGAAGGTGGGTGGTAATCCGAGGAAGTAACGGCCACCAACCATATTATCGTAATTGGTTAACAGTAGGTTACGTGAAACGAAGAGAATAAACTCTAGATTTTTTTAAACGGAACTTAGAAGGAACTCAATCTCAAACACCTATCGGTGACAAAATTCGTTCAATGTCTTTTAATATAATAAATATACAATATATGTTTTATCCAAGCTAACAATGGCCGTAGAGTCGCCGCGAACATTTCTCTTTTCAACTGTTCATAACTTGTTGATTAAAGCGGTATTTTATCAAACAATGACTCTGAGGGAAAATTATCAAGATTAATTTTCCGATTTGATTTAATAGGATTTCATATAACAGCCACGGTAAAGATCTTCATGCAGCTATGCATTACTCTCCACCGCACTTTGCGTGTGCCTTCACACTACCGGAGAAGTCACCTCGTGCACGTGGTGGATTGCAGTTCCTGGAACTGAGACGATTACTCTCCTTGACACCCAAGGAATGTGTAGCTTGCAGCATCAACACCATATTGCAAAGCACACATTTTGCAAATTTAAAATAATGCCAATCTCGACCGACTGGTTCAATCTGTAAAACTCCATATTTGTAACCAAAGCACAAAGCTAAATTCCTGCCGACCTGCTTAATATTTTTTAGGGTTAGAACTTATATGCCCATAAAAATATTTTGAATTTTTTTAACAATTAACTTATTTTTAAAGTAAAAGTATGTGTTTTGCTTCCTTCGTAAATCACAAGTATAAATCAGAATTAAATTAATACAATATGAAATTTTTTTAAATAAAACTTGGAGTACCTAAATGTGAATTTGAAAGAAAATCAAAAGGCACTTCCATTGTATCTTTTTCTCACGTACATTTATCTATATTTACATATTATTATTTTACTGTAGATTCGCTCATTCTAATATTAATTTTATTATTGTATACTTAATTGTTATTTTATGTAAACCGCATTGACTTCTTTATATAATTCCTTATAATCGTATTTGAAATTAGTATAATTAAATAAACAAAATGTCTAGTTCCCGTAGCATGTGGACTTAGCAAACAGCTCTCATTAGAGTGCAGCGTAATAATTCCCTAGACAATTGCAAGCACTTCATACAATTAACTCTAATTCTGTTTATAATAAATAAGTGGAGGTACTCTGTCTGAATCTCCAGCCAAACATCTGCCGGGCCATGTCTGGCTTGAAAATTCCCAGGATTGTAAATTTAAAATTAAGCTTGCGAAAATTCAGATATCTGTATAAACATCACCGGTATTGAAATGTACTTTAAATTAAGCGCATAGCAAGACAATATCTCTTATGGAAACTTGGTTTAGCAGTTTTTTTAGAGTCAATATAACTCGTGAGTCTAGGTTTAATGACACCAGTAGACTTTACAGTCAAAAAGGGGATCAAAGCAAGCAACTCTCCATCATAAGTCAACGGTCTTACCATTGACCTAACAGTACACTATCCAAAACTATAACCTAAGTGACCAGTCTAATATTTAAAAAAAGGTTATGTACAACAGCTGTATTATTTTTTTCACATTTTTTTATGAAATTACTAATAACTTACTTAGTATTGCAGTAATGTATTTTTATTTAAAATGATAAAATATTTTAAAAGATTATTAAAATTCTTGTCTGACTATCGATAGGTAAAAAACCATGCTAGGATTTTTTTGTTCTAACTGACATATAAAAATTTATTTGTAGAGTAAATACAAAGAATTTTTTTCACAATTTTTATTATTTTCTAGCCCATAAAGTTATATTACAATACAACAACTTTCCATTTGGTAGTAAGGTACAATTATTAGATATGTAAAAATATAAGACGTACTCAATTCTATAAATTGGATTGCAGTTTAATTTCCATCAAAGCGTTAGTTTAATTACCTGTAGTTAATATTGATAATTGTTGGAAACCTTACGGAGCACAAAGAATTATAGAAAGCGAACGCTTATAATTATAGAAACTTTATACATAAGCCTTAATGTTCAAGTCTTATAAATTCCCTTCCAATTAGATCTAAAGAGATTGAAAATCAAAGAGGCTGCAGAGTTATAGCAGATGAATTTGAAATTATAAATTAAGTGTGATAATACAAAAATAAATAAAAAACGAATAATAAAAGTACAGGCTGAGAACTAATGGTTGTTGAGAAACTGTCTTCCTTGATTTGAAACCATAATAAATTATTTAACGTATTAAACTATTAAATAAGATGAAAAGAGTATTGATCTCTTTAATCAAAATTAACCTGTCAGCGCAGTCCAATCGATTAAAATACAAGAGCTTACGTTAGTTAAGGGAATTTTCACCGTAACGAAGATATAAACTGACTTAGAAAAATACAGTTTAACAACCCGTTAAATCAAAAAAGGTACACGGAGGCCAAAGACGCCAAGAATTTTACTATGTTATGAAAAATATTATGTTACAAAAGATTTTTTTTTAATACATATAAAGTCATTTTTAAAAAAATTCTTAAATTACTTACGATAGACTGGTATAATTTTTAATACTAAATAATAACACAGCAAATACGAAAAACCAACTGAATAGAAAATTAAAACGTTTTTTGGCTGGGCTGGGCGTTTTGGTTGGGCTGAAAACAAATCGTACAAAAACCAAAATTGATTAAATCTCTACTTCATTTCTTTTTTTATTTTATTTTATTTTATTAATTACGATGAAAAAAACTTTTCAAAAATTTGATCAAGCATAAAAATTCAACGATTCTACTAACAGTTTTTTTCGTGCACATTTCTAAACACGACGGTTACTATAATTGACACAATAATGTATTAATAGTTTATACTCGTAATTATACAGGCTAAATCAACTCAGGTCCAAACACGTTATTATTATTTTCGTCAAACACTTTGCATTAATAAAAACTTATTTAAACTCATTTCAGAATTTCATGACACTTCAGTAAATTTTGAAAGCCACTAATAAATTATGAGGTTTCACAAAATATAAAATACTTGCAAGTAGATGAATACGATTTTTATTTAAATATATCACATTTAATAATTATATCTGAGTTCCGAAGTTATTCTCTGAAGAAGACTCTGGTACTGAAGTCGAAAAGTTGCAACCCAAAGATAGGTACTAAGATACAGATCAACACCCGTGAAACGAATTTTAACAATAAGTCATAACTTGCAACGGTTCATACAAATGTTAAAACATTGCACCATATTTTTTTATGTTGAAAAAAAAAAAACTTTAAAAATACAATATCAATGGTTTTTAATAAAATGTATAAATTATTGAATTTGGACATATTGGAATCACCCTGTATACATTTTTGGATTGCGCAGTGAGAATTTATCGTTGAAAGTTTTTAGATAGTGCATTTATAATAGCTTTACATCCGCAGGGTGACATGGCAGCAATGGGAATTCTGTAAAGTGGTGTATTTCGCGGACGTGAACAAAAGTGCAATGACTCTCAGCGCGAAGAACGACACCCGCGTTGTTCATAACAAGCGAGAATAATTCACTACACGGAAATGTCATACTTTATTGTATCAAAACACCAGAAACGACGGCACATACATATAACTCCTTCTCTTTTTTTTAAACGGTGTCGTAAAACTCATTGCTACTAAAAATAAAAGAGCGGACTACATATAAGCCCTGAATTATTATTTTTAATTTAAAATGATATTGCAATACGACAACTTGATTTATTGATAAAATACGGTAAAATTACATAAAGAATACGGTGTGTGTATAAATTCAACGATCAAATAATATACATAAGTTAGCAAATGTATTTTTATTTAATACACCAAAAAAACTGGGTTATTCTAATAGACTTATTATTACAAAAAGAAAAACAACCGTTAAAATAAAATTTATCAAGCCATTATATTTTTAGTACCCGTCTAGATTTTTATTTAAAAATAGAGATTTTGACTCCTAATTTTTTTTTTTATATAAAATAAAAACTTAATACTAGTTATAATCAAATCAACATGTGAGCGAAGGCAGACCCATTATCAAATGAAAATTTAGGTGCTTTGTACATGTGGAGTCTATAAGCTTGTGATTCTCAGGGCGTGGTTGAATGATCCTGTTGCAATATTAATAAAATTTTCAGCCGCCAGAATTCAAACCTGATAAGCGGTCTTAAATATTCTGCAAATGAATAAAGTTATTAGATACATAAAACAAATCATGACCCTGAAAATGTAATTTGTAGACTTCCACGAGCGCCAATTTTAACTGCATAGCAGTGATCCACAAAGCCATCCGTCGTGACAGCGTTCAAAACATAGACGTATTTATCATATTTTACCTGATGGCCAACTGAGTAAATATCTTAAAGAAAAAAAACTGTTACTCAAAGGTTAAACTCTATAACCACGTTCAGTTTTTCATAGTTCATTTACTTTCTCAAATGTGGAGAGTAGCAGAATGCGATCGAAGCTGGTGACAAAAAAAACATGAATCTTTACAAAGAATCAAGTATTTTCTTTTACGGTAAAATCTAGTTACAAATTGTGACTAAAGGAATATTTCCAAAGAAAGTAATAGTAATTAGGAGGTATAAAATTAAAAACATGCCATCACTACATATTTTAATAGCTAGAAAAGCTTTAAATTTCTCTAATTCTTTAATCACAATATTGTGACAGTGGAGAAAATGCAATGATTTTTTTGCCATAATTAACGTCTGCTAGATTAAGAGTACATTGTTCTGAAAACAATAGTGATCGCTAATTACAATGCGAAGAGCAAATTTATCATTTTCAGGCGATTTTTTTCTTCGTTTCGGACGATCTAGATAAGGGGAGAGGCCGGGGCGGCGCGAGAAGATCCACCAATCCGGAGTCGCGCGAGACCTTTCTCCAGTCTGCACGCTGCTAATTGCAAAGATTACAAAATGACAGGTAAAAGCGAAAACATCCGTCAAGTTTCCTATGCGTTTCACCCGTGTTGCCCGTACTTGGGTAAAGATAAAAATTAGCACGCATGAAAATGAGAGATCAAAAAAATATATATAGTATGTCGTGAAATCAATGCGAGCGATATTTAACATCAAATTGTAAAATAGGTTAGGTTATGAATTTTCCACTTCCACATTTATCTTGCGTTTTCCAGACCCCGGATGCGAGCGGAAGTCCAACGCGCGGTAAAGCATAAAACCCACATTTTAGTTTGTCCTAGATAGAAATAAATCATTCCGATATCCGCAGGAGAATCGCGGGCTGCAGCGCTCATTCTAGAAGCTACAAACAATGATTGTCATTATCGAATACTATCCACTAGCCCTGCTTACAATGCGAACCTCTCGCCAAGCAGCCTACACACGCCGCAACATATCGTTGACCGAACGGTGATTAGCTGATACCATCCTTTTATTTATAGTTTAGCTAATATAAACTACACAAAAGTAGTAACCGTTTCGCTATAGTAAACGATTATAACTCATTATTTGAATAATGCGTACGTTATTTAATATTAACTGTTTCAATATATTTAATTCAACTAACTTTTAACTATTTGGTTATATATGTCAATTGTTAATAAATAAATTTGAAGTATCTTATGTTTACAACATAACGTAAAAGCGTTATAAATTTACTCAACATACAAAAAAACTTACCGGATAATTTCTGGACGAAATGTATTCTAGGGACTTGTCACTTACCTGTAAAGAAAGAAAACAAAATGTATTATTTACATTATTTTTAAATGAATACGTAATGAGGAGTTGTAGCTGAATTTTGATCATATATGAAAACATGTAAAATACTTATTATAATAAATTAATATTTAAAAGTATAAAAAGTGACTTTTCCGACAGTGAATATTTATTACATTTAATGGAATTCAATATATTAAAATTAAAATGCCTTTTTAATTTTACCGACAATGTTAAAATAAATGAACAAATAAATAAACAAGCCATGCCATAAAAAAAATGCATTGCATACAATAGAAAACTACAAAACTGTTTAATATGTCAAAAAAAGTATTTATACAGAAAGAACTACAACCTTATAATTGACGTCGAGTTATTACGTAGTTAACCTACAGTTTTAAAGGTGCTATAAAAATGTAATACTGCTTTATTTTGCATTTAATTACAACCATTACTGTAGTTTTTTTTTACAGCTGGGAATTAGGTTCTAAAAAATATATCACTGTTAGTGTGCAATGAAAAAGCTGCAATATTTGACAACAAATGCCGTTTTTCGAGAGTTGTTCCTACATTGTCACTTGACAAGGTACATCTTCAGTTATATATGATATTTATTTAACCAATTTAATAACAAAATCATGAAAAAAAATACTATTACAAAAAACCATAAAAAAGAAAAATTAAATATACACAAAATATGTATGTGATGTATTGTTAATTATAGAGGTATTTATTTCGTTGTACTGGTTTTTATGTGTATATGCACATGGTTTAGAACACTACTAATATTTATCATAATAACATTGATAGCTCTATACTTCTTACTGTTTTAGTTCATGGCATTTTCGAATGAGTCGAACAAGACTTTATACATCGAAAGAGTTCTCGCTGCATCAGTAATGTATAATACATAAGTCTTAGAAGTTTCATATTAAACAATGTTTCAAACTAATTGGAAATAAAGCCATCATTAGTATTTGCAAAAGCTTGTGAATATTGTAGGTAAGAATATTTAAATTTACTGGTGCAAGATTGAAATTATTATTGCGACCGAAGAAAGGCACACCATTCTCACTGAAGCCAGAGCGGCGCGAGAGCCCTTCAGCTAAATGCAGTAAAAAATACAACGCGGCTATAAAGACAACGTTTCGCAGAGAGGCGCTCGGGTCATCTTGTCACGATTCACTTTATTTCGTGGGAATTCCCCTGTGCCCGGTTATTTAACACAAATTTTATATGCAAATGATACGCCTTGTAATAGAGCAGGGCCGAAGACCGTTACAAATGAACCGTTTCTAGCAATATTTTACATTTAACGACATTAAATCTAATGCATTTCTTTAATACATAAATTATGAAAAAATTTAAATTTATTAAAAACACAGTTGTTTTGAGTAAATTAAATATTGGAAATTTTGCAGTAAGCATTAATTCAAATATTTTTTTTACAAAATATCATAAGATATAAAGGAGTCCGAATTCAAAACAATTGCTTATAACGTTATTATAAGTGGTAAAGATGTATAGTATGCACATACAAACTAAGAAGCTACAGGATATGATCCCTAGCTCACGATAGCTGGAACAAATCCACAAAAATAGAGGCTTTCGTGGTCATTTGCAAGTAAATCATAATTAAACATTTGTTTTTTTTCTGTAAATGTAAAGATTTTTAGTTTTTAAAAAAGTACTTGTTAAAGTGAATATTTAATATAATCGTTTCACACAAATATTAAACAGGAAATAGCGTTCCGATCTATCCGAATCCCACATTAAAAATCAAATTCAATTCGCGATAATCCGATTGGTCGCGACGTCCGAAGAAAGAAGACATTCGCGAATTGGCGACGACATTGTCAATCGACAGCGACCCCGATAGCGCGGGAGCCGCCGGGGCCCCCCGGGGGGCGAGGGGCGGGGGCGGGGGCCGGGGGCGGGGGCCGGGGGCGGAAAGCCGCGGGGAGGAGGTAAGGAGGCTTTTCCGCCAGGAAAGGGGCGACCGGCCGGGGAGGGGCGCGGCTCGGCGGCCCCGGCGGGCCCCGCTGCAGCTCAGTGTTAGCCGCGCCGCGCCGCGAACGGTCGTGACTCCAGCCATGTCGCCCCTCGTACTCGCAACCGCCGCGCTCGTCGTCTTCGCGCAGACGGCCGCCCAGCTGTCTCCCTTTGCGCGCATAGGCTACGCGGAGGAAGTGCTCCACAAGAACAGCCTGAACAGCTACGACTACTCGAGAAACCCCGGCCCCGTCGTCCCGACGAGACGCAACTCCAAGTCCATGTCCTTCATCGATTATTTCTTCCCGTCGTCGCGTAATCCCAAAGTGTCCAGTACTTTCGATCGCAAGGAGAACGCATCGGTCTCCGAGGCGCCCAGTTCGAGTGTGAGCGCTGAAGATAAAGTAGAGACTGTCACAGTTGCCGACTTCAATCCCACGGCACAGGATTCTACCCTCCCTATCACGATCGACGAGGGTCGCGCGACAGGTTCGACCAAAAAAGGAACGACGACGGCGGGAAAGCGAAAGAGCTCGTCGAGCCGCATTCCCTCCTCGACTACCCCCAAAAGTAAAGTAACTCAAAAATACAGCAGCAATTCTGCATCGTCCTCGACAAAAACCACCCAGCGCGCGACCACCACCAAGCCGCTCACCAAGAACACGACCCTCAAGCAGGGGTCGACTGCAACTACGCAGTCGCAAAAAACGACGCACAAGCACTACACTATCTATCCCAGCGTGGTAATGACAAAGACGAACCCTCCCACGAGCGTGGTCAAGTCCAAGGTCACGGAATCCACAACAGAGAAGATTAGCAGTCAGATCATGCAGAAAGTCACCCTCGCGGAGCTGGCGAAGGTCTCCGAGGGTTACACGGAAACGTCAGTGGCGGAGACGGTCACCGAGGCTAACGGCAGGGAGGGCGAGCTGGAGCTGAGGGACCGGCCGCAGACGCACCACGTGAAGATCAACGAAGAGACCAAAAAAGAGGTATGTTTACTTACCGATAAATTGAAATAAACGGTTGCAACATCGCTTTAAAAATATTTTGATTGGCTATTTAATATTTGCCGTGATAATAAAAGCAACGCAAGCGGTAAATGCTATGTATAATGCAATCAAAGAGCTTGTAAATTATAATAATATTGATGTAACGTTATTTTATCGTAAGTGGAATGTGAAACTGAAGTACGTACATTGTATGCGTTGTCCATAATAGTTTACAGGGAACACAACGCCTCACTTATTAGCTTTTAAGTAGATCGATATTAACAACAACAAAAAAAATCTAATACAATGCGGCCCGGAGATTCACTAGAGCGACGGCTTTATTTTATTTGCCCGCTTTTAAATTGATATTTCATCGATACAAAAGCGCGTGTTTTTTTTTTACTACTCTGCCGTTGCTCAAAATGAATGTCGTACCGCAACAAAAGTAAACAGAACGATGACAAAAGTGAGTCAGACAAAGCGCCTTGCCTAGTGCCCTATCTGGCACCTCAAGCGGACAAGAGCCCGCTCGACTTACTTCGCGCCGGTGCGGCAGCGCAGCCTCCACAAACCCAAAACACTCTTCACGGAAACTACGGAGGATTACAAGCACTTGTAATAAATAATGTCGTTTCGTGTAATAATGCCGTAGAAGAGCGCTGAAGACCCGAGATCCTACAAGTTTATTGCTAGGATGTACGCCAGGTCGATATGAAAGGCGCCCGTTGTGTCGAAGACGACATTTGAATATTAAAACGGTTTTTAGTAGCGGAGGTTTAGAGTCCGGCTCGGTACTCCGGTAGAAATTATTCGTACTTAGTGGCCGTAAACCGAAAGAATGCACCCATACAATGTAGCGTGAAGTACTAAAATTGATATTAATTAGTTCCAAGTCATTTTTAGCTGCCGAAACCCCAGTCATTCCCTCGAATTATCCTTACAGTTAAATGGGGAGTATTTCATAATACAAACGTGTACTTTTGATATATAATCTTACCTAAGAATGCCAGCAGTACTTGAATAAATCTACAGCATTAGATGAATAAATAAAATATTTTTAAACTATAATATAATACTCACTAATATATAAAAGAAATATGGGAAATATTAATAAAATTGATTCCGAGTTAACTAATTTATTTTTTATTTGATATCACAAATCCATTTTAGAGGTGATTCGTCTTTAGGATTTGTCACCAAAAATCGGCTAGATTACAATGTCAATAAAGGTATCAATCATTTTACATAAATATACAGTCACTTGCTGAGATTGAAACCAGTCGCATAAAAAAGTAGCAAAACATTGATTAAAAAGATTGCATAAAAATGACGTAAAACATAAATCGATGTAAAATAATCGGTAGTCACTCGTAGCTGTCTGGTCAAACACGGCATGTGTTTGTAAAACAAATTAGCTTATATTTGCGACTAAATTAACATTAAAATGTTATTAAAATAAATTGCGAGGAAATTTCAAGCATATCAAAATTAAACTCACATAATGTGAGAATAAAATTAGTCTATAACAAACTCTCTGGCCGGTTTCGAGCCATCTCGGTCGAATCCGAAACGACCACACGGCTTTCTTGGTGAAACTTATCACTTTCATACAAAAAAAAAAACAGCAAGATTCGAAACTCATGTCCATTGTACTTGAATCATGAAAGTAAATCGATTCTGGAGATCCATCTCGGAAATATACGAAGCCTGACGTCTACGCGAGCTCGTTCGGGCTTTGTAAAAATGCGAGCAATTTCTGTTTGAATGAATCATTTCATTCAATACCAAAACACATGTATTGTTTTCAATAATTGTTTTTTTAATATCTAAAAAATAAAATGTATTTAACTATATCGTCTTGGGTGATAATATATGTAATCTTCATAAGAATACTTTCTTTTTGAATTTTAGTGTGATTTTTTAAGTGATGCAATAAAATACAATCGACTCAGATACTAAAGCCTCAGGATATAATGACATATAACAAATCTTAAATAGATTTTTTTTTACAATAAACAAGAGATGGAGTCTTAATTTGTATTAAACTGTACACAGTAAATTATAAGTTTGTAATAGTTCTGAGCGTGGGAGGTCTGCAAATTCCTCGAGCTATCCAAAAAAAAAAAAACGCAATTTTATAATACAGTCATAAACAAAATAAAAACATAATCGACGATTCAATTAAATCGAATTTTTTAAAAAGGCAGAGATGTGCGACTCGCGGCAAGTCATGGCCGGTGCATCGAGTGGAGGTAGGAGCGCAGGCTCTGCTAGGCTGTTACTACAAATTACAGTCAATCAGACCGCGAAACCTTCGGCCACAGCTGACGGGTCGCGGTCTCCGCGGAAACGGTGCGTTCTCGAGATATTATATTTACAGAGCGTTCGATGCTGAATAAAGCACTGAGCATTGAATAATCCTATAATACGATAAACGCCCGAATCTTCGCAGTGGCTCGCGCTCGTTTTTGTCAGACGATGTGTTTTTTTTTTTTTTTTTTACGTCAACTTCCTGCTGGCAGCGACTGCAGCCGTCGCAAGACGAATTCTTATACAACACGGCTTTGTAATTGGATTTAAATGCAAAAAATATTATTACAGCAAAAATGTTACATTGTTTTGAAAAAAAAATGCAATACGTAAGGGTATATTATTAAAATAATTAAATTGAGTACATTTAAGCTGGGCATGTAAAAACTACAATGCGGTCGTTGATACCGCGATGAGATCTATGATGAAAAAATAAATTACAGCTATCTAGCCAAAATTCCCTTCCGGATGAACTGTAAAAGCAAAGCCAAGGCTATTATGAATGAAGAGCAGGTCGTTTTGCTTGCAGCAGGTTTAGTGTTGCATTTTGTCCGCAAGGATATTTAAGCAGCGTAATTGTACACATGGTTTTATTTTTATACAATTTTTTTACTCTGTTAAATAAAAAAGGTGGCAAATCAAAGTTAATATATATATATATATATATATATAGATGTGTGTGTGTGTGTGTAAGATAATACTAGTATTAATTTTAAGTATACGACAGAATGTCCATATTACCAGAGAGTCAAGCAGCAATTGGAATATTTTGTCAATTGTAAATTTTGAATAATTCAATTTTTTTTCTAAAAAGGGACTAAAAAACGCAATTTCTAAGATATAATAAATAACGCTCGATTTATAAAATTCTCAATGATATTTATCACTTATAAATATATTATGAAGAATTAATTCTTGAATAAATATTTTTTTACTTAATTTGGTCAAACTATTGTTGTCGACTAAATATTTGTTTTCTAATTCAATATAAATAAACATCATTTTTTACTTGTGGAATATTTTATTGATGTCACAGCTAACAAACTGTGAATAAAGCTGAATTTTTTTTCGAAAAAGAACATTTCACCGCAATATATTGAATTGATATGACACACTTTGATACTCATCTAGTGGCGTTTCTCTGCAATGACAGAATGAAAAGGTCATTGTTACTTTTAGCGATGATCGAGCTAGGAGCAGCAACCCCAGCCAGCGAAAACCAAGATTAATTTCCAATAACACGTACGGAATAAATTGTATATGGTAACGTCTGATCACGTCTCGGTTGAATCTTAATTTTGAGTCATTTCTAATTATAAAAAACACAGACCAGCTTTCAACAATATAGCTTTCAAAAAATAAACATTTAAAATATTCAAAAGTATGTCAAATATTTTTATAATCGGATTACGCTGGGAAAATATATGACATTATAATTAAATTCGACAAAATCTAAATTATCTTTTATTAAATTATTTTAGTTTTGTAACTAGACCCAACCCCTAAAACTCTCCGTTACTGATTTTTAACAACTGACTTAATAATGTATTGTTCAATCAAGTCTTAATTTTAAAGTAATAGTATTTATTTTTTCAGGAAAACGTATTGTGTTTGAATTAAAATACAATTTCCAAACGAAGCCACTTTTCTTAAAAAGTTTTTTTTAAACGTGAAAAAAATCTTTACTTTCAATATTGCAGCTTATTATAAAAGTTGACAAAAAATAATATTGCAAACATATCAATGTGATAAGATTGTAAATATATTTATCAGATAAAAGAGATGTCATTTGATGGCATGGTTCGAAAAAAACGTCTAAAGCAGCATTCACAGAGTATGGTAAAATTATCTCCGATGTCACGTATTGAATTGGATGTAAACCAATCTTGTGACTGCTGGCGCGGGGGCTGCCGGGCACTTTCTTCAGCTGATTCGTACAAATTGGCAGTTTATAGAAATCAGAATATAAAAAAACGACCCGCAATCACGCCAGTGTCGTACACCATTGTGCAAAATCTAAATTTCAAAAATAATAAAATTAATTCAGAAGTGAGGTCACAGCTTTTGTATTTAAAATAAAAAATTCAATATTTTTGACAGAGTACTCCAGAGATGGAATTCCATTTTAATATTTTTGAATAAAATACTCGAGTGATTTTCCACATGTTCGTTTTTATTATTGAGCCGTTTCGCCAACATTTCACATTGGCATTATCAAACAGACTCTGTTTGATAATGCCAACGTGAAAGGTTGGCGAAACCGGTCACAAATAAAAACGAACATCTGGAAAATCACACAAGTATTTTATTCAAAAATATTATTTAAAATAAATCAGCTTTTAGTTTGCTTCAGATCTAAGTAATCTTAATTTTTATAAAAAAATTAACGTAATTTTTTTATTCATAGATTTGGTTAAAATTGTCTAATCGCACTATTTCCTATAAAATAAAATAACTAAATTGAATAATGCTCATTAAATTTTCAATAAAAAGAGATGTCTTTCAGAATTATCCGTTGATAGTTCAAATCAATTTTTACTGATTGAACTTTGGATTAAAAAAATACCCTGTTGATTTGTGAAGTGATTTTTTAAATTGATAGTCTAGGTTTAGGATATATTTCCAAAATCAACATTACAATTCTCAGCTGATATCGGTGAAAATTTTTTGCTCAGTGTAGAAAAAGTTAAATGATGTGTAACTATGGAGTAATTTCATCTCAGTAAATAAAAAAAAACAATGACATATATATACACAATCGTTGCAATTAATTATCAATAATATTACTGCAATAAAAATTTCAATAAATGGGTTTCGTCGAATTCACATTCTCGGCCAACCGAGGGGATCGCGAAACAAAGAGAATCATCGAACGCACTGTTTTTCCTGCGACTTTATTGTCCCGGGTGTTATTACTCGCGGGGCAGGTGTTGATGGGGAACCGATCGGCCGCTCCGTCCCGACGAGCATGAGAAAAGACTCAATTATTCACATATACCGTATGGCCCTGCCTTGCTGTGAACGATAATTACTACACGCCCAAGTACACCGCGGGAAGGAAGGCGGCCGGGTCGCGAGACATATATTTTCCTTTTTTTCTACCCATCAAGGCCACCGCGATCACAGTTATATTCAAATATTGAAACACGTTCCCACAGGCCGACGAAAATTAAGAACGAAACGCAACAATGAACGGCGTGACATAAAACAATTAACTTCCGATGTAGCATTTTACAGAAGAAGGTTAATTTCGCGCCGCGGGTCGAGAGTCGGGCCCGCCATGAGAAAATCCCAATATTTGAATAGATCGCGGCAGTTTTTCGAGCGGCTCGCGATTTATGGCCATCGCCGCGCTCGGCATCGGAATTGACTTATGGGGGATCTGCGTTACGGTATTTTACATCATAACTGGATCGGAGAAGTGCAGTCCGCGGCAGGCTGATTGCAGTGTGTGGGGAGGAACTCGCCGGTCCGCAGGCAAGCTGCAGTCGAGCCCGAGAGCCACGTGGTTGGCAGCGGAAGCGTTTGTAACAAAACAAACATTATATACTGAAAATAATTACTGATATGAACGCAACAAAAGATTACGGGCATTTTTGGTCGTCAGAATGTTTACCATTCAAGGGCTGAATGTTAATGTGAATTGACTGCTGATTGTAATTTTGAAAGTACTCACAAACAAAAATGATATTTTCTATTTAAAATAAAAGATGTTTTAAAACAGTCTATCGTGATTTAATATAAACATTCTAAAACTTAATGTACGCTCGATTCAAGATCGATATTTTATAGTGATAAATTTGAAAAATTGTATTTTCACCACTCAATGCATTGACGCTTGGCAAGCCAAATTTTTATTTCATTTAATAACATACAATTTATATCGAAGTATATAATATATTTTTAAAAAATCATAAGTTGAAATATTTGATAAATTTTTCAAGCACATTCTTAAAATTTAATTTTATGTTAAACAAAATTTAAATCGAACTTTTTATACATGTCCCATCGATGTGCGTTCACATCAAGATTTAAAATTAATAGAGTGCGACATTTAAACAGTCAAATTAAACTGTTTTAATTCAATCTCTACAGATTCAGATTACATACTACGCTCATCCTGCCAACCGAGTGCCCCGCGTCTAGGAGCCGAGTCCAGCGCTTCGTACTATACTTATCGCCGATCGCTGCTCAATATTAGACATGCGTATTGGTGTAATGAGGCGCTTAAACAGAGCGACCACCACCTCCGCTGATTCCGTAGCATTACCAACGAACTCGTGCAGATTGAAACAGCTGACCGATGTCACGTGACCCGCGCGTAAAATGGGTTGCACGCCACAATACGGCGAGACTAATCACTTATTTCTTTGAATTACTGCAAATGCATATCGACTGTCTATAATAAAAATTGCATGACCAGCGTTTAATTTTAAGTATGCTGTAAGCAATAAAACATTCTATAATTTTAGAGTTCAAACATTTTATTTTTTGACACGACTAATTATCCCAATAGGTTGGCATCTTCAAGCAGAGTGAGGTTTCGTAAATTATTTACAAATAATCAAATGTTTAAATGGGCGTTGAGTTGTAAATTTAAAAAAAACTTGGAGCAATACTAAAAATATTGAAATGATATTCCATCTGTCAAAAATATTGAGTATTTAGAACAATTCAATTTTTTTTTTCAAATCAGAGTATCATTAAAAAAATATTTTATTTACACTACCAAACAGTTTTCAAATAAAGTGTTAACAATTATAAAATACAATTTTAGATATTAAAAATCTTTAAATTTCATAAAATCTAAAATACAGTAAAATAAAAAAAATCAACCAAAGTAGAAAAAAATACAAATACCAATCATTAAAAAAAAACGCTAACCGGCGTGTGACGAATCCGAATTCATTACAACCGAGCTAATCGCTCCAAACAATGAGGTAGTAAATAAGCTGAAAAAATTGTCTGCAAGTAGTAAAAAAAACATCAAGGGTCATCGCCACAGCCCGCCGAGGGAGTCTTCAGGACTGAGTAGTTTTTCACAATGGACGGGGGGGGCTACCGTCTGGCTCGGTCTGCCCGACCATATATTTGACGATCCGGTCTTAAAATTATTTATTCCCATGTAAGCGTGAACTTATTTTCATATATTTGTCAAAAAATAAATCTTTGAAATTATATCCAAATGAAAAGCCACGCACGACGGTAGCTGCTAAAAATATTTACGCCGACCATTAACAATGTCAAACTTTGCATACAACGCGAAATTGCCAACACCGAGATCGACAGATCACAATCGAAGCTTTTAATGGACCTCGTTGCGTCACAAAAAAAACATAATTTACTTCTTGACGTGTGTCTCGTGCGAAGACAGCTTCTTTCGAGGGGAACAAGGAGCGTGAAAATCGTGACGAGCGTCTCCGCGGGGGCCGAGTCGGTTGCCGGGGGGACCTGCCCTCGGAGCGTCTGCTAATGATCCGGCTTGTTCGATATCGACTTCCGATTGAGTGAGACAAATCTGCCTGCCGATCTGTGATTTGGAAAATTGTCGCGGAACCGTTAATAGCAATTATCACCGTCGGAAAACTCCAGCTGCGAGTACCTGGACTGTCGTTTGGCAAATTTGTTACAATGCACCTGTGAAAATACCGTAAAATTGAGTTAGCTCTACGTAATTATTCATTGCTACGCTGAAAATTAACGTTTAAAATTAATTATCATCGAGTATTTACTTACATCATTTGTAATTTAATCTATTTGTTAAAAACTAAAGACAAGCCGTTTTTTCCATACTTATTGGAATTCTGAATGATTTATAAAAGCTGAAAATGATTAACCTCGACAATTTTTTTCTAGCGCTTTACAAAAGATCTACATAAAATATTTATAATATTCACAAACTGGTGTTTCAGTTTGGCCAAACGCAATTTGTATTCTGTAACTAAACAATAACAAATTACAAATTTCTGCAGGAAGATTTGATCAAACACAGCGAACAGTACCCAGTACCGTTTAAAACAATCAGGAAAATTTACAACCCAATACAACGGTTTTGATAATTATTTTTACAGAATCAACAAGGAAACGACGGCGAATCTTAATAATCAAGCACCGTTGGTTTCATGCAAATACAATAAAGAACCATCGGGCTTATTTACATTGCAAATTCTCATTGAGTTTAATGCCGGCGAATCACTTGGCGGAGACCATCCGGCACGGCTCGGACTCCCGTCGCCACTTGCCGGATCAGCTGAAGAGCGCACACCTCCAATCTCATAAAATAAACACGTTTGATTAAAAAAACAATAATAAATCAGATCAGCATACAAAACTCACTCCCCAAATTGTAAATGAGTGTTGTACCGGAGCACTTTCCATCCACTAAAGGAAGACAACTGAGCTAATATTTTCTGAGAACTCGGTAAAAGCATGAGATCCCACGAGCATAGAAGTAAGCAAGCAGTAGAACTTTCAAAGCAAATAGTATGTGATCGATGCAATACATAATGTATAGCCAAAATTGCAGTAAATCGAGAGCTTAATAAATCATCTACTGCATATCAATAAATAAACAATAAAAATATATTGCTATAAAGATTGGTGTAATACGGGGAAAATCCTCGATCTTTTTTATTTTTTGAGAAACAAGCGGGAATACTTCTCGCCCGTGGACTTTAATATTTTCGGCCAACGTAACCTTGCAACATACACCGCTACAGTCAAGAGACGTAAGTTCAAATCCCACCTGTTTCTGCGCCCCAAAAAACATTAAGGGTTTTTTGCCGTCATGTTCAAAAATTATTGTAAAAGTTTTTTAAACGTCAATTTTTTAAACCTCATATTTTAAAGTTAGATTAGTTTACATAAAAGCATATTGCTTATACAATAAGCGTGTAGTATTAAAAATGCGAAACCATTGAATATTCAATAATCACCTATAATCACAGTTAATCCAAAGCACGGTAAAGTTGCGCAGGTACAAAAAGATGTGTGCAAAGCAAGTACCGTAGCCCTTCAGCGTGACGGCTGTACTGTTATTAGTCCGGCGGTAGCGACGGCAGAGCGGCAGGTAATCGCCGCCCAATTAATTTGCTCTACACCAAACATCTTCATAATCATCTTCGGTGCTATAGTCCGAAACGAGTCCTGGAAAGACCCTACATAGCTCTGATATCCTTCGGATCATCTCACCCAAACCACGGCAGTTTAGCCATCCCGACTTCAGGCTACCCTCATTATCGCCGTAGAGCACGCTCTAAGGCAACACCAGATCCACCACGTAGTTCAAACGACTCAACCAACGCAGGTCTATACAAAATATTCGTAACCAAATGACTATGTTTTTAAAATATTTTTTATTATTTTAAAGAACGCTCTCATTTTTCAAGAGATTCACCTGACAAATAAAAGGTGAAAATCACTATAAAAAATATACTTGATCATATTTGTCACTATGTGATTAACAACTGATCGCAGTTTCTCGTTCATAATTATTTCGTTCCATATGAAATCGCCTGGATTAATATGAACTTAGATTAAATGTTCAAAGAAAATGCACATTGATATGCCAAATTACCGGAAGTGGAACTGCGTATTGAAAGACTTTAATCAGATTGCTTTTAATTTGTGAATTTTCGTAAAAGGTTCTACAGAGTTTATTTTTAACTGATTGATATGAAACGGTTTTGTAAGGTTAATAAATATGATCATCATATTAAAATATCGCTTGGAGCTTTTATGCATTTGATTAATATTTAAATGATAGGCGAAACCGAGTGGTTTTCAAATATTAATAATATTATGAGATAAGATTCAAAGAGCTATACTAAAATCAGTTTTTGAAAACCATTTAGGTTTCGACCATTATATGCGCGGTAAAGTACTGTAAGAATAATATAACAACAATGAATTTAAAAAATTCTCAACGCTTGATTTATTATATAGACTATTTTCTAGACTAGACTATAAACATTTACTATCAAATTCAAAAAATCTGAAACAGGATTCAATGTAGTTATTAAATATTTTTTGAAGAAATATATCAGTTTAGTCACTCTCACGGCGTAAGTCGCGTGTAATTGTAGATTAACAGCCGGGGCGAAGATTCAACACGATTTTCTTAGATTGATTGATTGTGATACAAAGGAAAATATAATTTTGACCGTAAATTAAAAAAACCAAACAATTTATAAATAAAATCATCACCTAAAACATTATTGTGATTCAGTGATCAACGCTCTTGCTCGTGTCTCGGGTTTAAATCTAAGTGGGTTTGGTAGTTTTCAGTTGTTAAAATTCAAATTGTCTTCAGATTCAAAATATTTTTTTTATGTAAACGTTTTGGTTTTTTGGCAAATCAACCTAAAAATATATTTAATGCACTCTTACACCTTGTTTATATGCCTCTTCCACCATAGTTTAAGTTTTGATATTGAATGCTTGGATTTCTCGCGGACTAAGCATGTAATTTATTTTCTTTAGTTATAAATAGAGAAACGTGTGCACTTTCCTGCATTTTCCAAGAACCGATATCAAGATGCACATCGAGCCTGAATGCACGACTTCCGACCAAATAAAAGCACGCAATTAAAACCGAGCCACTAGTTCATGATTCATATACTTATTAATTAAAACACTATCTGATTTCTTTTAAATTTAAAAAGCAACAAGTAACTTTTAGATATAAATGATTTTTTTATTTAATTGCTAAATGCACTCGTTTGAATAATATAACAGGATAACCATTCAAGAACGATTTGAATAAAATGAAAACCACCAAAACGGCATCTGAAAGTAGATATGAGAATTTGGCGTCTCCTTAAGTGATCGGAGTCGAATTATAGCATGTTGATTTTATTATTATTTGTTATGGTCTAATATTTTTGTTACAAGTATTCATGATTTTGAGTTCGTAGATCTTGGGATTTTTTTGGGTGTTATGCTATGAAGTGGTTTTTGTTTTCCAACGTTTTGGTCCCGGTACTGAGATCATCGTCGAGAATGATGACAGAAGACGAAAACCACTTCGCAGTATAGCACCTAAAGAAAAACAATTAGTGCTTTTCTCTCAGCTGTTGAAAATAAAAATTTCGTAAGATATTTGCAATGAGTAAAACATCCGTGTTAAGTGGCTTTTGTTTACAGTTCGGAATGCAATGACCGTTTACGATTAAAAGGGAAATGACAGAATGCCGTGAATGTTTCGACTATTCGCATTTTCCACATCGAGCACAATCCGCCGCACCATACAGGAAGATAGATTAAAAGAAAAAGCACAAAGTGCTTCTATCCGCGGTGATACTTGAAAGCAAATACGAGCTTTCACTTGATAAAGAGAAGGTGCCAGCAACAAAAAACGTAAACCTCTACCACTTAGTTACGTGATTACAGGAAACGAGAAAATACCCTAGGTCAAGCGTTTAGTGAAATAATTCATATCACTCTCGTTAAAGTGACTTACTTTCTCCGTGTATATATAAAAATAGCTACTGAAATCATTTATCATAAATGCTTATGAATATCAAGATACCACGATAGTACCGCGATGACAAAATATTAGATTACACACGTGCACACACGTTTACTGTCATATATATGAAAAGATTTATAAATCTGTCGAATTATAAATATGTAAAAATTACATAGATCGCATAATAAATGATTTTGAAAATCTCTAAACTTCTTTCTTTACAACGAATAAGATTGTTTTCCATGTAACCATTTTTTTCGAACAGTGGCATATAAAAAAATACTGAGTCAATTCCATCAACATTATGAAATAACGACTATGAGGATTTGTTTTTATTATTGCTATGAAAGATATCAATATGAAACGTAAGCTTTCTTGATGAAAATATTTATAAAATTATTATTAATATTATTTTATTTTTGCAAATAACTACATTTTAAAAAGTATAATTTTATGTGAATTGCATAGAAAAATATCACACAAGTGATGGTCCCCTCTTCTTTTATTTAATTCAATCTTTAATAATAATAATATTATATAATTATTTTTTTTAGCGATTAAATTATATCTAAATACAAGCTCATTTCAGTAATTTCTATGTCATAGTTTGCTGTGGCGGTAGCCACCAAAAAAAAATAAGACCGGTATCTGAAACACGAATAATGCATCACAAATCTAAGGACCGTTCATTCGAATACACTGAACTTCGTAACGTGATGTGATAACACTTAAAAATATACAATTATCAAAAGTTTGTAAATCATTTTATGTATGATAACTTTGGCATAATTTAATAAGTATATAAACTATATAGATTTTATGTGTAAATAACTGGATGCAGTGATTGGTTTTTTAAGCGAAGAATATGTATTAAAACCGTGTTCAAACACGTATTTACAATGAGTAATTAAATATGATAATTCAGAAGAAGCCTCTATTACGTAAATACACGCAGGCCGGTCGGTACCGTTCGAGCGATAACTGTTTTCTATGAATTACATCGCGATGCATATAGAGCAATACGGCAAATAAAACAATCATCGAGGGATACCGACTCCGCGGCGCAAGTATCGAGCCACGAAGTAAACCAGAACAAAACCAAATAATGCGTCTTAAAAGTACGCGGCCGGCCTGTCTTCATTACGTGAACACCTTAACGATTCAACTGCCACAAATACCAATCATGTTACATAAAAATACGTACAAGCAATTACGACAGATTGCAAAAGCAAACAGCGATTAATCGAGGTTTATCAACTTTTTTCTTAAAATGCTACACTCTTTGTTCATAAAATTTTGTATTTAAAAATTGTATAAAAATGTTATATTTAGATCACTTTTTCCTCCTCCTCTCTGATAAGAGGCTCTCTGATACTATATTTCAACATTTACTGAGTGAGAGTTTGTTCTTTCACTTCACATTTCACTGAACAGTTTGACGATGCCTTTATATGGCGAAAGAGTTTTCAATGTCTCGGTAATAAATGTCTATAGCCCTATAAACCATTGTTTTAAACGGAAACCGAAACGTAAATATCTCTTACACATCTCTAGAGCGGTTTTACCAGGTATATAACTGAGTATATCAATCGTGGGTGTTTTATAGGTCATAAAATGCACGATTAATGACATTCTACTTAAGTATTCATAAATATGTATTTGATAAATAGCGCGGACAAAGAGGATTTCATTCAGAATAGAAAGATCCTAAAATGCCAACAATTTATGAGCTCTTCGTATGATGTGACGCTAGAAACTAAGATTTTCTTATATGCCGTTATATATGTTTTATTTATATATACATATCCTGACGACGTTGATGATTTCCGGTAAGGAGCTTCTGTTGATAACACCGAGGACTTTATTTTCCTCTCACGGAATAGCAGATACATTGATCAGTTTTTGATTTTAAATATTTGAAATCGTAGGCTGCGGCACTGGACTTGATCTCCAGGTCGAAGACAGAAGACAAGCGTTTTGGATGTCGATACTTTTAAGTGACGGAAAAAAGTGTTTATCTGCTTAAATATTTCCTATTATAGTTTTAGATGAAATATCATCGATGTAACGTTGAAGATTGCGCCCGTAATCGCTCATGTACCGGCAGAGCTCTTTGTAGTAGCGCCGGTGTAAGAACCATATCCGTTTACCAGCGGAACAAGCTCCGAGGCCCGGGGGTCTCCACTCCGCTGCTGTGTTTCCAATACGCGATAATGGCCTCGCGGTCATAGCCAAAGATGCATACAGAGGAGATCGTATCGCCGCAGCACAGGCGGAGGTGGAGTGATGTTACCAATAAAGACCATCGCTTTTATGAATAATACCTTCTCATAACGGCGTAATCAAATGATGTTACGTTTCTTTTGAGACGTTGATAACAAAAAGATTTTTTTATTATTCGACATGTACACATAATAAACATACAAATTGCAAAAACACATAACCGACGCTATAAAAAAACAAATTGACACCAACTCATATGATTTACGAATTTACTTTTAAATTAATTTTTAATTTTATAAAACAAATAATTATAAATCACAAGCTGTTTATTTTTTATGCCCCCTTTTTCATGCAAAAATACAAATTTTATCTGTTGATGCTCAAGCATCCTAATAACAGCAATATCATAAGCAATCGCAAATCGAGCGCCTGTCTATATCTCATCTTTCTGCCCGTGCTTTGTCTCTCAGTCTTTACCAGAACTCGCCGCAGATATAAGACAATTTTCTAGAAACATATTTCCGAGATAGCGGCCTATAACGCGAGTGCCATCGATGCAGGGAAGTAGGTGCATAGCCTACTGTGCGCGGAAACAATGAGACTTCTTGTGACCAATCACCCTCTTGCGTTTACTGCTAATATGGAGATTACTATAATTACTCATTCGATTCGATCTTGACGGCTGCATAGATAACAATCTATAAACATATTTGCAGAAATAACAATGGATGGTAACCGTCTCGCGGTTCAATGTTGGTTGTTCCAGTTTCTCGGTCAATAGGAGCGGCAAGAGATATGAACGCCAACCTTACACTGATCAAAGATTTAACCATCGGTAAATATGACAAATAAACATTATTATTATAATAGAGAATATTTTCGGATGCGCGAATAACAAGCTATAAAGGTGTTTGCTTTAGAATTATTATTTTGCATTAATTTAGGGGTATTGTGAGTATAATATTTTTAAAATCGATTTATACGAAAAACGACGAGAAAATTCTCAAAAAGTTTTTTCGAGACACCGATGAGATTCAAACTCACACTCCACGGCGATTGCGTCCAGGTTCTCTGACCTTTTAATCAATGGTGCAGCTGGACTCCAATTATCTCAGCACACTGATCTATAGGTTTTACGATTGGCCTGACTTCAACCGGAGTCTTCTACGGGGCTAATTAAACTTTAAAATCGCGTACTTTATTGTTATCGAATTTAATGTATGCCTTGATAAATATATTTCGATATATAAATAATAGAACGTACATAATAGCACAGAACACTTTGAGGAGGGCATTCATTTCACAGGCAGTGGGCAGTATTGAAATATTTCTATAAATCTATGCACATCAAACATTGCCTGCGGCTGTATCACTATAGAAATACACAAGCAAACGCCCATCGCCAGTAACGAGCCCTGGCTAATACAATGGAACGAGCAATTCGAGAGCCGAATTAACAAATCGATCGCCATCAAACTTATAGAACAACCCTTTGGATTATCAGATGCCTTGAATAGCAATCACTTACAATTGAAGAGAGTCTAACGCAGTAAATACAGAGCATGTGTTGCAAAACAATAAGAATGCGAATCGACCATCATCGAACAAATTGCATACATGTAAAATGAGAACCTATTACAAGCTCTAATTTTTAATTTATATAAAAAATTAAAAACAAACTAACCTAACCTTACCTTAAAATAAGTGGAAGCTTCAATGCTTCAAAAGAAAAAAAATACTTTTTTTGCAACAATGTTCATCAGATTCCAAACTGCGAAAAGCATGCAAAAAAACATATATAATATTTATTTACTTATTGTATTTAATTACGTATTGTAAATACGTAACTAACCAAAGACTGAATTTTTTTTATAAAGAATCCCAGCTTTGCTTCTTGTAGATATTTTCAATTAGAGCTTTTTTCAGTTAGTGTGAAAATGGCCTTTTGGTTTAAACTCTAAAAACCTACAAAATTTAATGTCGCAAAATTTATTTAAATGCTTTAAGTTTTATTAAATGCTTAAAGGTTAAAATACTAATAAATAAATAATGAAATATTCATGCAACCCAGTACCAATAAAGCCTACGGTAATCAGACTCACGCCTCTCTGACATATTAAATTAAAAGTTATGTTTTCCATAAAAGATCTGAAAAAAATAAAAACGAATCAAATATAAATAAATGAACAAAAAATAGTGACTGATAAAAGTGTACATCGTATAATAATATTTTATAATAAAAAATACTGACCAATATTAGCGTCTTAACACATTGTGATCGGGAGACGCATAAATGCGTTCCTCGCTGCCTGGCGGTAGAGGCCGGGAGACGCATTTATGCGTTCTGCATAGACTGGCGGTGGGGTACGGCAAACGCATGAACGCTCGCTTTACCCGACCAGGTACCGGTGCCGTATCTTTTGCCAGCTGTTTACAAACATTAGACACAAACAAATATCGAAGTATTTGAAACCATGGTCATAAAAAATAACGGTAAACTATACCAACAGAACACAATAGTTATTACTGCAAACTAAATAAACAGAGACTCTCTCCCTTATTTCAGTGACACTGTGATACTATTTTCGTCATACTATCATACGTTGACGCATTATTAGGTTGTTTTGTTTCTGATTAGATCTAATAAAAATTTACAAAAAGTATTGTGATTTTTTATAACAATGTAATTTTGATCGTAAAAGTGTGTTTTTCGCTTTCCATTTCATTTATTGTATAGTAATTATGTGTACAAAGCATGTATGTATAATAAATAAATAAAGCAATTATTTTAGATTAAGACAATAAAAGTTTTTTTGAAAAATACCCAATAGTTCGAAAGATATGGCTATTTTACAGAAACTGTAATTTGAGACGTAAATATCCAAAAAAACCCCGATCTCAGCCCCTAGGTGACAAAAAAATCACCCGATCACAATGTGTTAATAAAAAGGAACATCGCTGGACAGGACATTGCCTATTAATGGGTGAGGCTCGTCTTTCCAAGCGGGTTTTCTATTTCCAGCCTGCGAAGGTCACTGACCTCAAGGATACTAGAAAAAACACCTAAAGGACACGCTCAAGGTCTTTTCACGGAGACGACAGTAGAGACGGCTGACAGGTACTTCGAATGAGACTGGAGGAGGCTCGGGGCTGACAATCTGATGGGATAAACCCAAGGCCGGCAGAAAAAGTGCGGTCAGGAGGGGGACGGATAAGAAAGGCGAGAGCCTGGTCATGACTGCTCCGACCACAGAGCAGCAATGTCCCGACTATATACGACGTGTAGATACAAAATTAACACTTTTTAATGGATACATCCACTTCATTATAATTCTTTTATTTAAAATATGCGATTTATTACATGACGTCACCAAAAAACGAGATATTTATTTTTTTAAAAAATCGGTTACGAAGTATTATCCTTTTCGACTAATTTTTATATTTTGTTATAAAGCTGTTTATATGCAATTATATTATGCATAAAAGCATTCAAACAAAACGTCAATTCGAAGTGTTTCGGAAATCCGTATAATAAATCAGCAGCTCCGGAATCGGGTGAGGATGTCGAGATATTTGTGCAGCTCACGGGCGCACAGATAAGCATCCGACGTCCACGAAAGCGACCATATAATACACAAAGGGTCGTCTATTCAAGTCCGGTGTTAATATGATACTGTAGCGGCGAATGCTCTCTCACGGCGTCTAACAGTAACAGCAGACTAGAGTTATAGAGCTCGCGTGGTTAGGTCTCGCCTGGTTGTGTAATAGTTGCGAGTCGATTGCGAGGATAACGTCTGATTTAATGTGCTCTGAGGTCGGAGATACGACGCCAGCCATGGCTGGACATCACGCCACCGAGCGCAATTAAAACAATAGACCAACTAGAATTATTTAATTAAAATCACACACGCTGTGCTAATGTAAATATTCCAATCAATGTAAGAATATATGTACTTACATTTAAAATGTCATTCAACCGATGCTTTTGACTGTGGGGTTTTGGTAAAAACCCGAGACGCCAACAGTAATTTTTATGGACAGTTATGCAGTGTTACAATCTCAGTGTCAAAAAACAAAAACAAAAATTAAAATAAATAATACAATTTCCGTATGACCTATGTTAAGTACAATAGTTATATTTTGATACTAGACTAAATTTAAAGACGGCAACCTAAAAAATCAAATAGTTTTCATTTGTATAACACTCCTATAAAAGTTTGGGTTTCAGATTGATGATTTTTAAGAAAAAAGTCCGAATTCATGCAATATATTCAATCATCCGTAATGAATTAACAAAACTTTTTTAATATTAGATTTAGAATTCAATTATTCTAAAATCTTAAATTATCACCAAAACTAATAATAAATACTATTTAATTAAGTATTAGATTTTTTAAACAAGCATTGAACGATAACTACTATAATAGTAATCATTTTATACAACACATCAAAAAGATTAATTAAGATTGATTGAGATTACCAATATAAATAATTAAACTAATGGCATCATTAGATTTAATCTCTCTAGCACATTGCAAGTACTAAATAATGAATTGTGTCTTCAAATATTAATTTATATCAAATCAATCATTCGATTTTGGCCATAATTATACTTAACCTTTCGAACTCATTGTGATCACAACTCATTCAATTCAACCGACTTAAATGTAATCAATCATTCGATTTTGTTATTCTTACTCAATCAATCGCATCGTAGTATTGAACCATTTCGATGTATTGGAACTAAAATTCGTTTAATTCTTTTTTTCGTTCAGTAATTCGAATTAATTAATTGTACCTATCGATTAAATAAAACATTGGCTAATTCGATCGCCAGCAGTCTCCAGAGAGTGCGAGTCCCGCGCAGCTGGCCAGGTTCATCGACTCGCCTCGCTCGCTGCAAGTCCTCTATTTTTTCCCTGCACCAAGAAAAGCAATAGCATACTATATGCAGTGGTGCCATTTTCGATATAAGAAATCTTATATATTATACACGATGCTAAAAATTAAAAAAATGTATTATATATCATTTTTAACACTTAGTCTACTAAACTAACACTTCAGTGTAAGTGTAGAAATACGCAAGACAAAGAAAAAAAAAGTGGCGTCTATGTCTAGCATTTGATTTGATGTATATAATAAAATTAGATGATACTGTTTTTTTTTCTTGAATTAAAAAAACCGACCGGGATCCGAATCCGGGAATTTATAGTCTGTAAGAAAGTGGGCTTCATTTGTACAGGAATAATGCAATACATTATAGAGACAGAGCGGTAGATCAGCCTCCTAGATAGTGTCACGGCGACCAAAGGCACTCTAGTCTACTGGTAGAGTAGAAAGTCACACCCACATACCAGTGTACTTTCAGGGGACGATGCTAAAAATTCAATCCATGACATTCGATAAAAGAAAGAAAAGTTTCGACTTGCGGTCCCGGTACCGGGGCCATCTTCAAGGGATAAAAACGCTGCATAAAAAAATGCATGTAGGTTTATTGAGAAATATGGAGTCGGTAAATACTTACTTACAAAATTGTTATGAGTGTTGTTTATTTCATTTTAAAGTATTTAAATTTTGCACGGTGAAATATTTAATTGAAATAAAGAATTAACTTTCGAACAAATATTTCGAAAAATCCTCCAACCATCATATTTTAGAGCATATATTTAAGCGGCGGTTCGTAATTTTATATAAGAAAATAATATCGAGGTTTATTGGTGCAATTGTACGAGAGATAATACTCCGCTCCAGGTTCGAGGTCCGCTAGAGGTAATTGCGCCGGGCCCTGATTGCCGCGGCGCTCTCGGGGCCGGGTTCGAGTCCCGGCGGTGGGCGCAGTTTCCGGGTGCCGCTTAATTGCGGCGTTTACTTTCGCCGCAATTAGCGCCCGAGTGGTCGAAAAGCCGCGGCGTGAGATGCACCGCCCGGGAAACTGAGTGCCCTTTCAGCAATTTCAGACTTTCAATACCGACGCCAAATAAAACTGAGAACTTCATTTTCTTTCAATTCCATTTCAATTTCTTCAATATATCTGATATAGGCGTTTACTTAATTCTTTGAAGCACAGCGGAATCAAAAGTGTCGCGACATTTTTGTATAAACACCTTTAAAAAATACTATAGCCACAAGAACATAGGTACAAAAGTAGTCCCTTTAGCTAAGCATTTTATTAGGAAAAAAATAGCAGAGTTAAAATATCTACAGCAGTGACTCTCAGACTCTTTTGGCCCACGGACCCCTTTTCATAGTCAAAACTTGCCTACGGACCCTGGGTGAAAAACTACATAAATTCATATTATAGACTAGTTGGTGCAAGTATCGACTCTATTGCGTTCCTATATTAACCTACATGACTCACCGCGATGCCTATTATTACTTGTATTTTATGCACCTATCTATATTTATATTTTACTAAGGACGTAAAATCGCTAATAACGTATTCATTGCTATTTATTTTAACTTCCATATTAATGAAAATGTGTCACAATTTTTTTATTTTATATTAAACCTTGCGCGGACCCCCTAACTTTGATCAGGGACCCCCAAATCGATTTTATTTTCTAAGGGACCCCCTGGGGTCCGTAGGGACCACTTTACCACTTAGGGAGCACTGATCAACAGGAACAATCTACCCGTAAAATGATCTGTGTCACAAAGAGTTACAAATCGCAGCCTAGTAAGTATTTATCCTATTTACCGTGCGAATTGACAGCGACCCCGACGCCATTTATAAAGCGTTACTGTAGTTGTACGTTACTGTACAAAATGTTATTTTTATACGATAATATTCACTGATACGATTGGCTAGTACAATCGGTACTAAAATATAATTTTTATTAATACTTCACAATCAAAAGTCGAATTCAAAACTCACATACGTGGTTATTTCGTTTTATGGGTGCGATATGCATTCCACCTTGTTAAAAATATTCCATCATGTTAAAAAAAATTATTCCGAAAGTACTGTAATCAGCATCCCATAACTGAAAATAATAATTCGATCGAAATGATGTGCATGATTTTGTGTAAGTGCTTAATACTACCGCGTGGTATTTACCGATAGAGATTCGCCGAGGGCTTCCCAATTTCAATAATCGACAGTTAAAAATTCTAACCTTTCATCTCCGGGAACATCTCTCGGCGCCGAGTCGGTGATTTAAGCTCCGCGAGGCGAGCCATCCTACAGACAGATTTCATTACGACAGGTCGAATTAGAGGATTTGCGGAGGAGTCGCGGGCGAATCTCTCTGACGAATCTCATAAGTAGAACATCGATTCATATTATTCCAAATAGACTAACGAGGAACATCTAAAATAGATATACACGAACAATACACTCCTACGCTTGTAATCAATCCAAAACACCGCCATTTACCGCTGTGTGATTCAGTGGCTATCGCGCGTACTTGCAGGCTCGAATACAGTGAAGCAATATAAATATATATTAGGTTTTTAAAACCCTAATAAAGGTTTAAACTATCTCCATCTTGACTTTTTGAAACCAGGGTGTATCTGTTATTTATTAATAAAAAAATCAAATTTCGGAAACGTATCAAGCCGAGCTAAACTACAAACGCCTCTACATCTTGTCTTACAGGTTTTTAAACTTTTTCAAACAGTCAGAGCTTTTGCCTGCCTCTTCTTCTGCGGCCTCGTACTCCAACAGAGTAGTGTGGTTATAGTAGCTTCGTTCCTATATTGTCTGAACGTGGAAATGACTCGCGTATAGAAAAAATATACAAATAACTATTAAAACGTAGATTTGAATTGGTTGAATAAAACCTAATACCTTTGAATCATCGCACACCATTAGCGTCTCATAACATGTATTTTTTTACGTGGAAAAAGCTTTTATAGATTCTAAAACTACTTGTTAACTGGAATAACAGGGTTTATAAGAAGTCGCATGATGTAAGCATCCATATAAGACGATAGCGAGCAACCCGATATGTAGGTTATCTAGAAAATACACAAAACACGTTACATTTTTATAGCCTTTTGTAAAAAAAAAATCAGCTCTACGTGTTACGAGTTGTTCAAATATTGCTTTACTTTCAAGATCAATAAAGTACAAGTGAAACGATAAAATGCGTTTGCATATTTTGACGGCGATTGTTTATAATTTAATGTTCTTGGGTGTAACGTAAAAGATATAACGAATGCAGAAGGTAAAAAAACGTGAGAGGAGATCAGAAAGAAGATGAAAGCAATATTACACAACCATCTAAAAAAAGATATAATGACTTTGCACTTTTGAATAGAAAAATAGATAATGGCATGCACAGTCAATAATAATAAATTCAGAAATTCAACTTCATGTTTTGAAATAAAAATGGATCTTTTTTTGCTTTATTGCGTGTAAATAAGCGGCAGAAGACCTCTTTCATATTGAAAAGAAATCAAAATATATTCATAGAGCATATTTCAAAGAACAAAGTCAATCAGAATGTTTTCAGTGTAATAACGGTAATGTGCGATAGAATCGAGTATATCCCAGGTCGTATCGCATTACACACGATGCCTCAAACTTATGGTGCTGCCCGAGAAGGGGGGAAACTGGATATCACTTCCGCACAGAACATTTAAAAGTTATTTACTATTATATCATGTGGAATGAAAAAAAATATATTTATGTATATTACATGTACTTAAAAATAAAGATTTATCTGAACCAAAAATCAATATAGTTGATAAAAATAATTATGTACAGACAAATGACTACGAGATCAAGATTTGTTCAAGAGAGCATTTCCACCTATCACGAGCATTGTCCGACTGAATAGTGAATATAATAATTAAAAATAGTATTTTTTTATTTTATGTGGAGAACAACACACATTTTGACGTCTTTCTTATTATAACAAGTATACACTATTTATAGAGAAAAAATACGTCAAAATTATAAAAATAAATGTAGAAAAAAAATCATATAAACCAATATTGTGTACTTGTGTACTTATATTTATAATGTACACTTTATAAACATAAATAGTGTTTTGAGCACAAAATTTAGATTTAATTTAATTTATTTATATTATCGTGGTCTGGAAACAATAGACACCCAGTTCGGATAATTCGTGACGAATCGAGCAGCGCCGAAGTGGAGAAGCACCCGAGAAAGATCGCCGTGCAGGTAGGGTGGCGCGGACAAAGCCTCACCGGAGATCACCCATCATCCATCACCCATCACCCATCACCCAACACCCATCCACCCGTAACGCAGACAGGGAAGACCCACCGCAACCGTAGACAAAGACCTCGCGCCGTGTCTTCGCAAGAATGGCATTATTATCTCTCTAGAACTGCATTACCTGCCCACAAGCGCTTGGGCAAAAAAATAACAGCGAGAGTCGCGTTTTTATCCATTCCACATAATACAAAACCGCAAAATAATAAAAATATGAACATACAAAGATATAACACAGATTTTACCCATTGCAATATCACACATGTTTCTTTTCACCATAGCTTTTTTGTTTTTACTAAACACTAATAAATAATTATTTATATTTTTAAAACCGCAACTGATGTTTTTATCAGATTCATATTTTTGCGTTGTCGCTTTTTGCGATCTAATTTTTTGGCACGAATTCTAAAAAAAAACCTCTTCGATAGATATAAAACAGATAATAATCGAATAAATTTCGAGTTCTAACTCTAGAAGCTCGTGGGAATATCACAGTTTATTCGTAATAAAAAGGGTTCTTTCTCCTGAAAGTCAAAGCTGCGTTTATTAATTACCAGTTTCCTTCAACAAAACGTACTGATTGTTAATAGCACTTTATCAACAACTATAAAAAATGTAATTAATGGAACTGGTATTTATTTTGTTATACTCCATTTTATAATAATAAAATAAAACCAAGTGGTTTTGGAGACTACGTTTATTTAACTTGTAGCGAGAGCTCTTTCGCCGAACACGGCATCTTCAAAAGTAAAGATTGCCTAAACTAAAACTCGCCGAACACGACGAAAGAGTTCTCGCTACAAGTTAAATAAACGTAGTCTCCAAAACCACTTGGTTTTATTTTATTATTATAAAAAATGTAGGATAAAAATTCAAAATATATACAACCACAACGTCAAAATATAGAAATCCAAATAACCAGAAGATGCGATCATAGGCTAGTTATTTGGCTATTCATATTTATTGTTAAACATGGAGTATTGAAAATTAAACAAATATATAACGAATGAAATAAAAAAAGTGCAAATTATTAACACAGCAAAAACTTAATATGGAATTGAAAGAGCTGTTTATTATTATGCTATTTATAAAACTCTGCCGGCACCCATAAGTATTAAAACCAGCGATGCGCAGAGCTGAGATGTCAAAAAAAGGTTAGGTTAGACACACTGCTTCTCGCTGCTTTAAGTTTTATGGTACTTGTAAGTCTTATTGTATAAAATAATATTGTCAAAAATTAAACGTATTACACATTCAGCTGCTTTCAATTATTTTTTTTCGGTTTTAAATCGGTGCCCTGCCGCCCCCGGGTTGGGGCGGGGGGCGGGGGCGGGGGGCAGGGGTTTGGGGCAGGGTAATGGGGCGGGGCAGGGGGGCAGGGGCATGGGGCGGGGGCAGGGGGGCAGGGGCATGGGGCGGGGGCAGGGGGGCGGCGGGGGCAATGAGGCTGCATTCATCAGCGCCACCGCAGAGGCGGCGTGCGAACTCGCGCGGGGATGGCGCATCTCCGGCCGCGTCATTAGGCAGGTAATGCTGCCTCAAGAGTGGCTGGGGTGACCACCCATCAACACCAACACATTAAAATAACAACAGAATATATATATTATTGATTTTTTTGTGAAGACCATCTCACAGGAAGTACAATTTTGCCTATACGGGTTGTATTGATTGATAATGATTAAGTACATTACCAATTATACCAACGAATCACTGGTACTAAGCAATAATTTTTAACATCGGTAATGCACCGGCCATGTAAGCTTGGGGATGTGGGTTCAAATCCCACACAAATCACGATGATATTTTTCTAAGAGTTTCATTAATCAATTTTCAATATTTTAAATAATGTACTTAATCATTATCAAGAATATATATAAGACGTATGTTCCTGTTGGTGATAGATCTTACTGTCTACATCTGTGAAACTTGTCACTTTTGTTTGCGTATTCGTTTTGTCGAAGGCCTCTTCATAGTTTGAAAAATTCATTGAAACGCAAAATCGCCCGCAAATCCTCGTATTCATAAAATTATTGTTTTTAATTCTAATCATATGGTCATTCAATTTATTTATAATTTTTATCACAAGTCGTGTATATGCTTTGGCACAATACTGTGCTTAAATAAACCAACTTGATAACGTATGGTGGTGTATAGTAGTTTTATGTTAAAAAAATAATCTAGTATGAAAAAATACAATATTTTTGTTGGACTGCGAATATTTTTAAATTCTTTCAAAATTTACGCATTCAAAGATATATTTATAACTATGACGAATATATGAATAAAGCATATTTTTCATTTGTGCATATAGAAAAGTGTGGTCCTCTTAGGGTGGTGAACCCGAGTGCAGCTCTCAACTGCGGTTAACTCCACAAGCTGACCTCGCGCAGAGAACCTTTGCGCTAGTTACTTCTGTGGTTGTTAATTTTTGTAACGAAAACCAACAGCGTTTGACACCGATTCCCGTGCGCAACATTTTCTTTTCATAGTATCCCTTAACATAAGAACACTACTGAGTAATAAGTCCTATTTTTTTTAAATCATAAATAAGTGTGAATCATTATTAACACGAGATTATGTATGTCTACAAGAATAGCATTTTCCATTAAACTTTTTTTTTAAACAATAAAACATTAAGAATAAAAATGTGCCTTATTATTTATCAAAAATAAGTTAAAATATCTGTTAAAAACACAATTTAATGAAAAACAAAGTTCATTTTTTAATTTTTATGAATATCTTATATCATTTATCATTTAATTACAAGCAATTCTGATATCTTCCTTTGCTTCACTCAGAAAAATTATTTTCAATTTTACTATTTTTTGCATTTACATTTATACTGGTAATATGGAACTATGAAAGCCGACGTTATCTCTGGACCATAAACTTTTAGCATTATTACTACTATTATTATATATTCGCATAGTAAACCGTCTTTATATTCAGTGTGAAGGATATAAAGCTGTTATATTTATTCATAAATAAGATTTTTACAAAATAGAAGTAGTAGCATAAAATTCAGCCATTGTAGTAATCATTATAAAATAATTATTCAAAACGACAGGCTCTCGCATCTTTACAGCGTCCATAAAACTGAGTGTAAACCGTAAATGCAAATAAAGCAATTAAAAAGATACCATGACACAACGTATTCTCCAAAGCAACTCCGAACCAAAAAAGCTCTTTATAATAATTCTGGAGATGGTGATTCGCTGAGGCGACTACCTGCTTTCCTTGCGATGCTCATCTACTCCTTAAACACGAAGTTTTATAAATGGCCAGAACAGTTTCAGGCTCTAAATCAAATTGCTTTGATAATATTTATACAGAACATCCTCTCAACTTCTTTAGTTCTATCTTTTTGGTGCAATGTTCAGAAAGAATAACAGTTAATCTATTTGTACAAATTAGTTAAGGGTGTCATAATTTTATCAATCCTTAGGGTATTAACTCATAGAAATTTTAAGTAAATGTGACCTTATGACTAATACAATGTTTCTGCAATAAATTAGTAAAAATAGGATAAAGGAAAGATATTTGCAAACTTTAAATAATCGTTAGCTGTTCAGTTCCACTAACGAAAAAATATATTAAAATTTTAATTGAATTTTCACAAACCCAATTATAAACCAGAATGACTTCAAAATTAACCAAAAAACCTTTGTGTTAAATAAATAATATCATAGTACAAAAAAAAAACATGTAATTGAATCTTGACAATGCACGGGCCCTTTAAAAATTAGATTGAAATTAAAGTGCTCCAAGAAACCCGATCAAGTCCCTTTCGCCCCCTAAGAGTGATTTCGTCGAACCGGAGTCGTTCATAGGAAGCGTGAACAACTAATTCAATTTCCATCGCCAGTCACGCGAATCAGGGCTCGCTCTCGAAGCCCACCTACTTAATAAAACTCGATTACCCGCCGAACATTTTAATCCTAGCAGATGGAGTTTTTTTTTAACGCGCGCTGCAACAAGTGTTAAGAGAGAATCGATTATGTTTGTAAAAACGTAATCGATCGAGAATCGAGTAACCGCGTCGTGAAAAAGCGTGTTATTCAGAGACGATATGTGTTATGGAAATTATGATCGCTTTGTAATTACCGCATCTCTCATCGGGCTGTCGGACAACTTGATAACAGCAACGGCGGTTTTTTTTATAGTATGAATGTGAAGAACGTGCTTAATTTTTCTGCAGGCAGCTAAGCGAGATCTAAATCTTAGATAATTAAATAGCTTAGTCTATGCTCTTCTCTAATTGCGTATTCATTTTGGCAACAAAAGTAATAAAAATATTTGTAAATGTACTTTTTATTTAATGCACTGTGTCTTTTGGCTTGTAGTGGTGTGCCGATGTTTCTGTCGACATTTTATGAATATCGGTTTTAATTGTCACGCCCTATGATAAAAATATAGCAGTACTTACCTCTTCAAGAGGTTAAACAATTTATATGATATAAATTTGACTTTTTTTGCATTATTCGTTTCAAAACGTAATATCGTACGAGTATCACAATATTCAACGTTCTTTAACAGTTGAAACAGTTGTTAGGGAAAAGATTTTCTACTACATTATGCATTATGGAAAGATTCTTTGTTTATTAAATTTCTATGTGATTTAATCAAAATACAAACAACAAAAGAAATATCAATAGTTGAATTTACCAAAAATATCATACAAATAAGATACAAATCTTCAAATATAAACACAGAACACAAAAACAATAAAATTGGATGCCGTGAACAAATATTTAAATAAATATTCCGAAGAGAAATTTTTCGTCAGAAATGCGTAATAGTTAACATTCAATACGTTGGAGTAACTGTTATATATATAAACCAAATAAGGTAATATTTCTTGATGTTAAGAGTGTATGCTGTAATACGAAGGCATTACCTTCGTATAATGATCGTACGGTATTTAAATACAAATAAAACAGAGCGCCAATAGCTTACATCAGCCGTCGCCTCCGCCTTGAGCAATCGACTTTTTCCTTCCAGAAGCACCGACAAAACGAAAACCGCAAAGTGCATAGAAACCCTCGTTCTATGCGAGTGGCCGGGCTGTCGACTGTTTTGCTGCTGTCTTCTTTGTGAATTTCCTTTTCGTCGTTTTTATGGGGTGACAATGTCACTGCAGAGATGAGCATTCACAGGCCACTTCAAAGATGACCAGTAATTTATTATCGTGAGTGAATATAGCAGAAACCTGCCCCGAGATTGCATATTTGTTTATATTAAAATTTAGCAACACAAAGAACAACTTGCTTTCTTTTAGAGTTTTAAATTAACCAATAGTTAAACCAATTCTCGGTTGCTTACTAAACGAAGATTACTGGCGATATATCTTCAAACAAAGAACCAAAATATAATTGTTAGATATCGAAATAGAACTTCTTTTAATCACACCATTCTTGTACAGTTATTCAAAAATCCTCTTTAAAAATAAACCCAGTAATCAAATTATTTTTTAAAATTGATATATGATTTGAGTTTACTAGGTCTAAATGATTCATTCCTGCAATGTGCATATTCCGAATGGTTAGCTGAAGTGCATTTTCAAAAGTCCTATCCATGATTGATGATTTCTCAATTATAACAACGATTCCTCGTGCCAAATAAAACAGTAGAGTTCAATCGTCCAGAGTAAAAAAAGCTCCACTAAACTGTACTAATCGATTATAGCTCTTTATAATTAATTTGTAATGACTATATTGAAAACTTTTTTATGCATCGCAATCAAAATATTCTTTATAATTATGATTGAATAAATCACACAAGGTAATCACTATTTTATCAGTCTAAAAAAATATTGGCGTATTCACAAATTAAAAATTAATAAAAATTCAAAAAAGCATTTAAGGTAAAAAAAAAATTACTATATGAAAACTATAGAACAAGAAATACGTTACGAGACTTGTAAATAAAGAGTAGGTTTATGTATTTTGTGACAGCGACATGTAAATTATTAAATTTATTTTCATTGCATATTTTTTAAGGCAGAATATTACGTTTGCACCAGTCAAAATACACCTCTTGGTGGTTTTCCTGTCAATTTAACTTGTGAATTTGGTAACTGCTAGACAATATTTTTAGTGAAATTAGTATGTTTTGCCTCTCACCTGTCATATTTGTGTCCAATTACTTATTTGAATTGTTTTGGTCTAGGTCTAGACAGACCACTCAGAATAATAAAGTCAATCTTATTGTCAAGACAGCAGACTGATTTAACTGTCATACATTTTGGCAAAATTACATGGAATGACTTTACGATTGTTATTAGGAGCACAACCATGGAATATAATAAAATGGTGAATATAACAGTTATTTTGAATATATATCATATATTGTTTTAAAATATATAACATTTACAACATCATTGCCTAACTTCATAACGGTAAGCGATTCTTACTTTGTTGCGCAATTTGAAGGTTTAAACAATATACGAATTAATTAATATTTAAATTAATAAATTTTATTTAAAAAAAAAAAACCTAAACTAAACCCTTAACCACATAGGTTTTATATTAAAAAAATGATACAAAAAAAAAAATTAAAACTGTGCAATTGGGAAACGCATGTTTTTGCATTTTACTTTTTGTACAAATTAATACGTAAATATAATAAAAAGTTGTTTTCTGAGAACGCGCCATGTCATACTTTGGTTGTTGATCTAAATTTTCAGACCAAGCAAAACATAGCAAATGTTATATTCCCTGTATGTGGCTTAAAGATCAAATCAATAATTTGATAAATCAATAGCACTTCAGCAGGTACATATTTAACTATTATTTTCTAAAAACCAGCTCAAACATTTATATAGACCTATGTACAAATAAACATCGTTCTGTTTACGAGGGCACACTTGCAATAGAACAATGCGTCCGCTGTGTCGAGCACTGTAGATCTTCCATTCTCGCCGACCACCTGCGCACCGGGCAGATCTCTAACGAAGCTACCCGCCATCCATGACCGGGCAACATTCTCAAGCGGACGCTTTCTTCGGATTATTTACCTGAGGCTCGATACCATCGCGAGCCGTCGAAGATCCGAGGACTGGAAGATCAGACTGGCGACAGAGCACCCGACGGGCGCGGCCCCGGGAGAAATGATAATTCAATTGCGGCAACACGTGGCCGCTAACGGTGCGCGCTCGCCGGCTGATTGCAGGTTCCGCAGGTAATAACACCGGAGCAGTTAGCACGTCGTAAGTCGTCGATTGCGGCTCTTATTGTAACTCGCGAGCGCATTACCATCCAAATTGTATGCAATGACGTTAAACACGACGAGCCCACAAATTTGTTCTTCCAATACGCGACGGCGATTACGTACTTATGAATGCGTTTTTTTTTTATAGAATGGGTGGCATATACAGTAACATGGAATATGTAATTACTAACCGACGTAGCTCCCCGGCTTTTTATGTATTTAAAAAGCTGTAATAAGAAACGACAGTTATTTGTAAAATAAAAAGCAATGAGCGTGATTTATTTTATTTATCAAGGAACCTATTCCATTAACAGCTTTTGCATGTTGTTTTCCAGATTCTATACACTTGCCTCGGTGATATTCCGCCACTAGCTATTCAAAGTCGTCTTTATTAACCGCCAGTCCCACAGTTTTCCCCAAGGACTCAATTTAATCAGCAATTGGCGGTATCTGTATGAGTAAACCGCTCGACGCAATCAGGCCACAGAATTGAGGGTTCTCTCGGTGATCCCATGCTGGGCATTATCTAAGAACTTAAGGCAACTGTCTATATTTTGATACTGCTCGTATATCGAGTTATAGTATTTTAAAAACTTCAAATCGAGTTACTCACGATCTGAGGTTTGACTGTATTAGCATAAAATATATAATTTTCACAAGTGCGCAGGAGGGACAGTGCCTAGGGGGTAGTAGCCATTACAATGTATCGCTCGTGTCGTGCAACGTCTATCGCACGGCGACTACTTCGTACCAGGCGATGGGAGGAGTGCATTATGCTGGAGTATTACGACGTACGATTATTATTCGCAGTTGTCGAAGCCAGACCTATCGCCCGCCTACTTTATACGCGCCACATACCCGCGGCACTCAGACGGTGTGAAGTTTGTGCACTTGTATCAGTTTACCCGGAGAAATAGAGTGTGAGTGATAATTCCTACGAAATCCTGACACTTCACGCCGGCTGGAGCTGTTACTCGCGGAATCTGCTAAACACTGTGACAAATTCAACTGTTCTCAGACTCGAACCGGGCTAGGTCACACAATTTGCAGATAATGCGCTGGGCTATGACGAAAATGACGGTGATTTGTTTTTTTTTTTTTTCACTTTAATTCAGCGTATTGGTGTACGTTTAATTTGATCAAACGTACAAGACGAAAAAGAAGGTATTTAACCGAAATAAAGCAAGAACGTCGAAAATTTTATCTATATAAGTTGTACACAGAAAAAAGGCGCATTTGCGGCAATAATATCTATTGAAAAATTTTACTTGGTGTCTGTGTGTACAGCCCACATACAGATGCTATATTAATCCTAATATGTATAGTAAAATAGCTAGGCACTCGCCTGAAATCCATCGTTCTTTTTATTAAGAGTACATTGTAACCAAGGTTATGATATTTTACATTTAAGTCAGTATAGTCACAATACTAGATTATATCATACAGGAGTTGTACTGAGCATGAAAAGTTATCATTCACTTCATAATCGTTGTCAAAAGGCAGTTTAATCAAAACACTTATATTTGTGGTTGAGTAAGTATTACTTGCACTTTAGCAGGTTCGAGTTTCTATATTTCGAAAAGCACAATTTTTCAATGTGTTTTGAATATCGTTAAAATTTCATATCGTTATATATTTTAAAAATACAATTTATATTATAGCTACAATCCATGTGAATGTAACATTTCGAATTAAAGACCTTTCTTTAAAAAACAGCTCGTATCCTTTCTGCGTGCTAATTTATTGCCTTCGGGTTTCCTCAATCCAATGCATCCGCTTGGTGAAAAAATATCGACATTATCTGTGCATAAATTATCATATTTTGGTTATCTTCTGAGAGAAACTACGGGCGGATGAGGCCGATGATAAACGACCGATTAAAGAAACAGAATAAATAGGGTTATATAAAGATTTCTGCGATTTTTGATTTATATATAAATATATAAAGGCCCTATTAAAATTTATGATGTAAGTAAATCAAAAAATACAAACCTAACTGCCCATAAAACTTTAAAAAGCTATAAAAAATAAGTAGGACACTTAATAAAACTTAAAACACAAAAGCCATGCATCAGTTCAAAATAAAATTGATATCTTATGTTTTGGAAATTATATGTTCGGTGCATACTTTTGCGACTTCGAAGCCGTCTGTAAGACAAAATATAAAAAAAGAAATGGTACTGTTATTGGCAGTAATGTAAAATTAATGTACTGAAATGTATACTTAATAAATATTGTACACAAAAGGCATCGAACTTAGTCATCGCATCATGACTAACAAATCTCAAAGCACGACTACATTTCGAATATTCGGTTAGGTTAGGTTAGGTTAGTGCGGATATCGGACAATGATGGTCGACTTGCCTGCCTATTAAGACCTTTAAACTGTACATTAAAAAAATATTACAAAATGAATTGGTTTAGATATCTCATTATGTGTAAAAAAAAAATAAACACCATAAAAGTCATGTCCATCAAATATGAGACTAATAAAATATTTTCACACTTTGTAAACTCTTTAGGTATCTTCATTCAGATTCGATTAAATTGTGATTTTTTATTCAATTATAAGTTTAATATTTAACTTTTAATGTTTATTTATGTTTCGTCTGTCTTTAGTGTCTCCTAGCCACTTGGCTATTCACATTTGTTGTTTAAATATAGAATATTACAAACTTAACTGACGTGGATATGCTGTGTAAGATTAAGTGTTTTTTTTTCTGAAACGACATACAATTATTTGCAACGGTACTATGTTATAGCAACACGAATTCATAGATTTTCAATTCTCACAGCACTGTAGTGGTGTGCTCCGCGCCAGGTTTGCATCGTCTCTGATGAAGGCTCTGGCGAACCGCGAAGTTGCCCCATTGACGAGGGAACAGCACAAAAGACGATTAATCGATGAATCAATATTAGCATTGAACGCGCATCCGCCGTTAAGTGAAGGCTGTACTGTGAACTGATACTTCCGTTAGTGTGTCTAATGGAGGCTTTACAAGAGATATGACTGAATATTAAGAAGCAGCCGCGCTCCATTTCTCACGATGTAATATAATGGGACACTGGCGAATGCGGCTAGACCTATTGTATTACCGTAGCATGTTAATGCAATCACTCGAACTTTAGAAATAAAACACAAATTAAAACTAAGCTTATGTGTCTTAGGTAAACAGTTCCAAACGTAACGACGAGAAGAAGCCTCGAAGTATTATTTCGGCACACAGATGGAATTCGACCCCATACGTGATATCGATCGCATCCTAGCACGATCATCATATCGACAAATAACTTATATTGATAATTATTTTTTAAATAAATTAAGTGTTTTGTTAATATTATAAATAAAACATTGGAAAAGCAGCAATGTTAAATTTGGGTATTTTTAAAATATTCAAAATAGTAAAAATTCACTTATGTTTTATTCCTACTGTAGATACAATTCAAGTGAAGGCACTGCAAGTACTTTCAAAAATATTTGATGTTTAATATTATAGTTTGGCAAAGTACAGTGGGCTGCTATTCTCTGTCCGGTAGACTTTCCGGGTGAAGTTGATTAAGTATTATTTTCGGCTAAGTAATTTAGGTTGAATAAGAGAACTTCGGCTCGTTTGCATTCTTATCATGCAATATATTACGGTGATCATTCATTTTTGTCATTACGCCGCCATTTTCAACCGTCACTGTCGTGGAAAGAGGCTAAATGGCATTAATGGCGGAGTAATTCCGAATCCCAAAAAACGATTCTAATTAATATAATGCACTGAAAAATGAACTTTTTGTTGCTATCAGAATGACAGCACAATGCAAGAAGTTGTAGATTTATTTGACCAAGCATCGTTAAGAAATAAAACATATTTTTTACCAATGATTATATTAATAAATAGAGATTCATCACAAACAAAATTTAAGTAATCTTTTCACACGTCAAGTAAAAAAAAATCCTCGAATTTTTTTTTGATACTGATGGAATATAAGCTTCACACTCTACGACTTTTTAAAGCCATTAAAAGAGACACCGTTGTACTTGGGCTTCTAGATAAATATTTGATACTGCTAGCAAATAGTATTGCTCCACTACTGTATGCACAACGATAGTATAAATCGTGTGCAGGCAACTTAGTGACTCTAGTTCAATATTTTGCAATAGAATGCTTAGTCACCGAGGATCCAAAAAAAAAAGTTCGTAACATTAAGATAATAAGACAATTTCTCCGTAAATCGATGACCTGGACATTGTCGTCTGGCCTTCCCGGCCGCCATGTTGTCAACGCAAAGAGATAGGAATTATCTCTAAAATTCAACAAATGTCACACCCCGGGTTCCCATCGTAAATCATTTCTCAGCTCAAAGCGATCTATCTGCAGCTTTTTTAAAAAGCACTTAAGTGAATTTTGCTGTCATGCTTTTTTCCGGAGGTGGGAACGAATTAATGTTTCTTTTTTTATATTTTACAGTAATGTGATAAACCGTATTTTCAATTTGAAAACATATTTTTACCCAAAGAAAAGAAAAATCAAAAACAAACGTTTTTAGAAACTATATATAAGATGCAAAAGTTATATTAATAAATTAATATTTTCACATGACTTCTTTTATTTTTTTTAATTTTAGACTACAATAATTTTGTCTTCATCGATTATTGATCAACATATTTTAAAATATAAGGTTATTTTTTTATATATTTTGTTTCTTGTGAATTTTGTTTTATGATTTTTTTTAATACAGTCGTTGGCCAACGTATTTTTTATTTTATTTAAAGCAAATGAACATTCATTCACAAATGATAATTTTTGGATAAACAAAAACACTCGTATACTGCTTATTATTAAATAAATACAATAATAAACCAACAATAACAATGAAATAAAACACTGTTGAAAATATAAACTAGACGTTAATCAATTCAATTACAAGATGATATCTAAATAATATAAATTTATTTCCGCGGAAATACTCACGCTACCAAAACGCGAATGCACAAACATAAATTAGCGAATTAACAATTACTAATTTGCAACATGACACGAAATTAGCGCAAAGATTTTCGCGAAGATCAGAATTTAAAACAACAGCTCATTGTGAGCGCAGCAGAAGGACTCACTACTTCCCGAGCACATCGTATAATTATGGATGCTCCTAACAGGGCCGCGTCAGGCCCCATGAACACCTAAATGAAAAAAAAACTATTTTAACTATACAATAATTAAAATCTTTACCCAACGCTCTTCTTTTACGAAACGTGTAAGTGTTTTCGGTACTATTTTATTTCGGTTTTCGGTGCAGGCGCCTCTGAGGCAGCGCTAAGCTATTAGTTCAGTTTGTAATATAATATATCACGTGGCAATTGTCATGTGTTGATAGTTCTACTTTGAAGGGCGGTGTATCGAAAATCTCCCGTACGACTCTGGCTCCGAACGGTACAGCGGTCACTCTGTACCTGAAGCTTCAGGAACAGTTCGGAGTAAATCGTTTAGGAGCCGCCGTGGGTTTTTCGGCTAACAATGCAGAATAACTCTATAAACCATTTCAACGATTCCCACCGAAAAAGAACGTAATTTTTCTCGCACGGAATCTCGACGGGAGATCTCTTCCCGGGCTGCGAAGCGGTGCAGCCGAAATGCTGGACAACGGTACTCTCTCCACTGCGGAGCCGCCCCCGCACTCGCTCGTGACGTGTTCGTTGACACCCTGCTGGAGTCATGGATGTCTTGGATGTCTTGGAGCCTTGGAGTCCGCCGTGAATCACGCCGGACGTACTCACGACCCGCGAAGAGCTCGCGGTCGGGATTATATTCTGCAGTCTCGAGTAGCCGGTAAAAAGCATCTTCTCGCAGTTGTATACTTAAAAAAAAGATTGATAATGATAAAGTACATTTTTTCAAATATTGAAAAGTGATTAAAAAAACTCTAAGAAAAACATAATCGTGATTTGTGTGGGATTTGAGCCCACAACCCCAAGCTTACACGGCCGGTGCATTACCAAATAAACCAACGAATCACTGGTCCTAAGCTTAGTACTAGTGATTCGTTGGTATAATTGGTAATGCACCGGGCATGTAAGCTTGGGGGTGTGGTTTCAAATCTTACACAAATCACGATGATATTTTTCTAAGAGTTTCTTTAATCAATTTTCAATATTTGAAAAAATGTACCTAATCATTATCAATCAATCAAACCTGGATAGGCAAAATCGTGAGATACTGAGATACTATCTGTGAGACGGTCTTCACAAAAATCAATAATTTAAAAAAAGTTTTTTTTTACACATATTTTCCCTACATAAACTCAATAACGAAATGCATGTACGTTACCATATAAGCCACACCTTGTAAGCCCCACAACCTGCGCGCAGGATCCGATGATAGCCACATACAGTATTATAACCACAGCCCAAAGAACTATTATAAATTTACTCATTGAGACATAAAGAATCTTACAATTTTTAATATTTTTTTAAAGTAAATTCTACTACCAAAATTACAATATTTCTGCATTCATTTTTAAGAATACGAACCAAGGAGATTCACAACTAATTACGGCTGTGTCCGACTTGTTACACAGGTATTTATTACCTTTGATTTAATCATTTTAACACTTTTTTGAGTTACCATTTATTCTGCGTTTCAATTTTAATTAACTTTCCCTCAGACTTTGTTCAAACAAAAAATGATTTTTCTATGTGGAATGAAAAAAACAAGAACTTTTAATCACAAATAAATGTGGGTTTTGACTATAAAAAACACGAACACAAAACTTCCGTTGAAGTTCAAGGCTATCTTGTGTAAGGTCGTGTAATCGCGGGTAATTTGCCCAGCTTCAGCAGCAAACGATTTTTTATTTCTGTCTGAGATGCTTTAAGAAATAATTTGTAGAAAATTACATAATTATTACAGTTTTTGTGAACATTTAAAAGACATTTAACAATAATTGCTTTGCTCTTGTAAGCAATGGGTTAAGTAATGTTACGAATGATTATTCTTATTAGTAATAAGGCGCTCTTGAAGCTGGGGATCATAAAAATATTATAAAACAACCCGACTATTTCATTTTATTTTATACTGTCCATAGTATTTTAATGTTCCTTGGACAAAGGTAGGATACTAATTAAGATAATATTATTTGTTGATCGTAGAACTGGGGAACACATGACAAAATATAAGAAATACTGATTTATTTTTCAAAATGATAAAATTAGCGTTAATTTAATTACACAATGAGTACAATTGAAATAATAATATATGATTGTGTGTTGAATTAAGTGTAGTTTATTTTTTTCTGTGGTCTTCATTTGTTTCTTTAGATCTATACTAACTACATTCTTGATTAAGAATATTAAGTAATTTGTTACAATAATGCTACTACAATTTGAAACATCCTCCTAATTTAAAAATATATATTAAAAAAAACTACTTCCGTGCGGAGTTAAAATAAATGACTGGCAAAATTCAGGTTCAAGTTTGAGGTTAAAATATGCAAATCACCCATCAAAAAAAAAAAAAAAAAACGAAATGAGATGACGCAATATATATAAACAGCATATGGCAGATATTCATGCAAATATCATTAGCAAAAGAAAACCCGGCTGAAAAAATACAACGCCGCGCCAGGCCCACGGTGCGGCGCCGAATCAATCATGCAAAGATTGTATATTAATAAGCGAAATAAAAAAAAATGCTTTCGAATTAACGCTGAACTCAGAGGCCAAGGCCGTTGGGCGGCCGCACGCTGGGGGCGGGTAATGGAGGCTCATTCAATAAAGCTCGCGCAAAAAAAAGCTTCGCAAAAAGCGGACATGAGTAAGCCGGACTGCCGCACAGTGGGCCGTTTCTCAAATATAACTGATCGAAATATTTCAAATATATTCAATATTAATAACATTTACATGTAGCACATGCTATTTATAGCGTTTAAAATTGCTATTTTATTAAACCAAATTTTAAAAAAATGCAACTCTTTAAATGAAATATCGAAATCATTTGAATGCATTTTTATTATATAATTATTATCAAAAAGAATGCGTAAACTTGTCTTAAATCAAAATTGTATTCCAGCAATTGCAGTATTTAAACGAATGATATATGATTTATTTTTTTAATTAATTTTTATTTTTTTTACTTCAATAATGTCCCTCTAAATAAGAAAAATATCCCACGGTGCTTCATATTTATATGATATCATATTCCATTACAGAGGCCGTCATTCTGGACGAGATGTTTACTAGAATATAATTTAAACAGTAATCGATATTAATCCAATCAATTTAGACGGTCGAAAGCATTTTTAAACACACCCTTTAATTAAAAGAATAACGATGAATCGAGAATTGGAGCAACGTGTCTTTTAAACCATTATATAACATCAGTTAGGCGGAATTATTTTCATTACTTTGTGAAATATAAATGTTATTTTATAATAATATATAACATTAAAATTATAATAAAAGTTACTACGTCACTGATTTCCGAAGCTTGTAGACAGGTAGGTATTTATCGGACCAGTAACAATATTTGTTTTGCTTCCAAGTTTTTTTTTGTAAAGTGACAAGTCTTCCGAGACGAATGGCGTCTTTTTATGGATTTAATAGATCATTCAGCGATGAAAGACTCCCATTAAAAAAATAAAACATTCCCAATGAGACATTGCAATGAGAATAGCAGCAATATGATATTAAACTGTAGAAAAAAAACCGACAGCCGTCAAAAACCAAAATATATTTTCAGACAAAAATTTAGATTGAATTCGATTTTATTATTGCATTACTAAATCAAAATTCACGACGCAAACGCTTCGAAATCCGTTGTAGATCACGAAAACGAAAAAAAAATACTGTTATATAAATTGTTTGTGATTGGGAAGAATTCTGTGAACTGCATCGAACCAGATTCTCTATGGAAATATAGCTCGACGCTTGCGTCATTTGTAACGTAATATTTGCATTTGTTGGGGTGTCACGACTCTTTAGATCTGCCCGGAAGGTCAACATGGAAATGGGCGAGATTTCATATAAATCGAGTCGGATATCGGATCGCTCGGACTAGTAATGACGCTTTCCGTTAGCTTTTCAGCATTAGACTGGATGTTTTACTTCATTAGCGATAGCATTATTTGTAAAGCGAGAGATTTGATGCGATACTTATAACGAAGTCTATTTCTTGTCATTATACTGTAGCCGCGTTATAAATATGCAGAGAAACTCGTGATTGAAAACTTTAAAACATATCTCGCTTCATAATAAAATCTAACAAACGTGTTTCGATAGCGTATAATTTGATCACAATAAAAAAGTTTTAGTATAGTCTTTGATTGATTTTGTTCGTAACAATATTTTTCAATAAATCGCAATAAATCACTTCAAATCAATATATTTATTCAAGTCTTAAAATAAAATTTGAACAACTAACCTAACCTAACCTAACCTATTCATACACAATTTTAATAAACATTTAACGTATAAAATATATTTGAAAAATTGTATACTAAATTTAGACTTTTACAATTGCACAAGATAATTTTTTTTACGATGTAAAACTGCTTGCTTACGTTACTCAAATATGTATGTTTTTAAAAATAAAAAAATAGATTTTCTTTAAATCCGTATTCTCTATCTATTCCCAGTGGAATATTTAGACAAAGGCGACGATTTATACAAGAAAGGTGCGGGTAACGGTGACAGGAGCCCCGTCCCGTGAGACCTCAGACATGTGACGTCACCCCGGGGCGGAGGTCACGGGCCGCGTGGCAGGCGATCAGCTGCTGCGGGAGACGAGGCGTGCAACATGCAGAATGGCTCCGGATGGTTGGATATTTGATAGATCCGCATCTTTCCGTGCACCGGCAACAGTTTGCGGTTAAACATGACACAAAAATCTATTTTCAAACCATAATTTTGACAATTACTATCAACTATTTAATTTTTTTATTTTTTGTCACACATGTGCATTTTTTGTAAACGCGATCGTCTCATGTAACTTCTGTGAAAATACTATTTAAGAAATTCAATATTTTTGACAGAGAGTACCTGGTGGAATTCCATTTTAATATTTTTGAATAAAATACTTGAGTGAGTCTGTTTGATAATGCCAACGTGAAAGGTTGGCGAAACCGGTCACTAATAAAAACAAAAATGTGGAAAATCACTCAAGTATTTTATTCAAAAATATTAAAATACTATTTATTAATTTTAATTATTAAATGCAAATGTATCGGTGTGACAACTGAAAACTTTCAAGTAAGTGTGACATTTTGTCGTCGTATTGTTATTTCTGCAGCATTGGCAAGTGGAAGTAATGTTGTAATTTTTTAAGGTTAGTTTGCTGGCGAAAATACTAGAATTTGCTGTATGGAAAATGTCGAAATCGACTTAATCGACTTAATTATAACGGTCCGAATGCGCCGAATTCATTTTTTTAGTAGTCTATAACCACCTTAGTATTATTGGCTTTCAAATGAAACCGGTTTGGGGCACATCGGTTGGATGGTTCTAAAGCTTATCGCAGCCACATATACGAAAAGTTTTTGAGTTTAGTTTTTATATATATATAGATTATCATAGAGCTCCAGTAATTGTTAATTAGTTCTGCTTTATCTCTATTCCAAAGGTGAGAGACATCTAAGCCTACTCAATTAAACATCGAAGATCACAAGGGTAGAGCCAGATCGACAACCAATTCGAAGCATTCGGAGAAATTCACATCGTTGCATACAAGTAAAAATATAGAAAACATACATCCCGGTGGCGACAAGCAAGCGTGCTACTAACTGCACCACGAGGCGATCGCTTATCGAATCTGACCTTTCACACAAGCTGGGCGCACTATGGGCGATGGGCGCACTGTGGATGATGGGGGCGCTGACTTTTTATAATAGTAACTAACGTACGCGGAAATCGCAAGATTCTACAAAGTTCTATCATTAGCGAGTTTATTCTAGCGGATCTGGATTGATTTACGATGGAATGATGGTGCATCCGCAGCGTCTGATAATTTACCATCAGCGGGTGAAAATTGAAGAGCAATCCACGAGTCGTGGAATTAAATAATTTCCATGCTCATACATTGTAGGAAGCGGAATACTGGAATTTAAATACCGTATGACACATATTGAGAACTAACACTTTACCTTCCATATAATATGTAAAATTCACTGGGAGTTCATAGTATTATAAATAAATAATGCGTTGTTTTATACAAACCCGACAATCTCATCAACGAAAGCGAAGAAAATTACACTTCTTAAAAAAACCGCTGAAATGCATGACACGTAAATATGAAGTCAATAAATTACAAAGCGTTTATAAAAACTTCAATACGGCGATGATTTTAACGATATGTACAAAAAATACATGTATGGCAATGAATAGCTTGAATAAAAAAAAAATAGGTAGCAGTTTGGAAATTAGATTCAAATCGATTTTTTTAGTTTACTCCGGCAAATTTGTTGGGTTTTTTTTTTGTTTGCAATTTCGCCGGATTTTTTAGCGGTTCCGATGTCAAGTCGGTTAATAGATTCGATTGCGGGCCGGTGGAGGCCGACACGCTGGCTAGATTCTGTCGGGGCATCGTCTCGCCACACAAAAGACGATGGACTCTCTCCTGAAACTCATAAAAAAAAACCAACGAAGACTTTGATTTGCGTATAAGCCGTGCATGTGCGAAGTAAGGCTCTGCATGTGGAAAGAGAGGAATTAAAGGTTGGGTTTGTATAAAATGCCTTAACCACCATCGCATACTAACCAATTAAATTCACGATATTATTTTATAACAATATATTAAAAACATTAAATAAATACCTCATTATAAAAGTCCTAGCTTAGATCTGAAAAATCAAAACTGCGAGTTATGATGACTTTTCGTTTATCGGTATTTTGCGTACTTTTCAAAATATTTTTTTGATTCCGAAATCAATATTACTGAAATATAAATAATTATCGGAACATTTCAAGCTACATATATGGTGCTGAAATACCCTGTACCAAAATAAAACTGACACACACTCCACTAGCCGCCAATCGGCTCCATGTCGTCCCGCGCGGTCTGACTGCCAGTGAAATCCGACTCCGGTACGCGCTGTGGAGATGAGAATCGTGTGGTCTGCTCTAGTGGTTACGGAAATAGGTATTAGAAATAATGAAAATAATCTATTTTTGATTTCCGGTTCTGTGTTAAATAAATCAAATGATTTCGATACAATATATCAAATTTTCATTAAACTTACATTCAAAAATTCAGACAATAGATAACTGTTTCGCTTCGACTGATACAAAGACCGATATGCAATAAACTTTACTGAAGTTCAGTTTGATTTTTTGTCGTCCATTTATACAGATCTTTTGATTCTTAAATATTTATGTGGTTCGAATTCGATAAAACGCTGCGTTGCGCTCAATACAAATTATAAACAAAATGCCATGTTCTTTTATACCAAAAATAAAACCACATTATCAGCCAATCTTGCATACATTTGTATAAATAAGTATAAATTATGTCCATCCAAAGGATGGTAGGTATAAAAAAATTTATTTTGAAAATTATGGGCTTTATTAAATTATTTGTAACAGTATAATCATTGGCTGGTGAGATCAACAGCAGATCGGCTAAAATGTTTAAAAATAACAACGATATGTCTAGACACAATATCTTACGTCTCATGGTGTTTCATAATATTTTAAATGTGGTTAACAATATGAATTAACCTTTTTGCCGATATAATATAAAATTACAACCTCCGTAAAAAAAAATGCTATTCTTATCAAACGCAGTTATATAACATATCTAGTTGCACCTAACGGAGGTCTTAACCTACGCTTCGTATCTGCTCACCACCGACACGAATCCGTGCCCAAAACTAAAGCGAGTGGATTTTTCACATACCTCTTCAAAACAAGAAAAACGCACACCTCATAAGATGCGCAGGTAGATACCAGGCTAAATTATAGCCTGCTTGTGTACAATGCCTAAGTAATCATCACCTCTTTGACTCCAGACTGCGATACTCTCCCACGTGTCGGATTCACCTGAACCTCGGGGGGCGGCCCGCCATCTCCGGCCGTTCCCAAAATTATGGAAACCCGTCGGCCACGGTTAATTGACCGTTTAGATCCCAGATCTTTTCAGAAATGCTTTCTCTGGCGCGTTCGGGTATTAAGTTATTTGGCCTCCTCCTACACGGCAGATCGGCGAAGGAAGATAAGAGAACGGTAAATGTGTAGATATGGATGAAAAGGTTTTATTTGCTGTCCGAAAGGCGTCAGACGCTATTAATTTTATAGGAAAACTAGTGTAAGTAAGTACGACTTATAAAATACCATGGGCTCATTTGAATATTCATAATGACCGCACATAAAAAATCACGTCTTCTTTTACGTTATTTAAAATGATGTTTTAAGTACAACAACATTATAAATCAATTAATTAAGCTGTACTTTATGTTGTACACGCCATATTAAAAGTGTTAATTCAGAAACTAATTTGCATGATGATTCTGAAGACACTTATCTTCACAACAGTGTAAGTTTTATCTTAATTTTAATCTTTGTTGAATTGACGACAGTGTTAAAACTGAAGAATTATTATATTTGAGGTGGATGCTAATACGATATGTAAATCTTTAAATTCAACAAATGTATACATAATACACAAAAAAGGTTTTGACACCACAGATATAATAATTTAATTGCTTAAACGATTTCCGAAATTTTTACTTAACAAAACGCAAACATTAAATGCATTTTTGTATGATTATAATTAGTTAAAAAGTAAATATTTTACAAGGTATTTTAATCAGATGATGCAGTACATCTATAATTACGTGGGTAGAGCAAAATGAGCAGAATGTAATACAATACGGGATTTATTTCAGATTAAAATCAATAGTCTATAACAATGGCGTGTTATCTCACGATTAGGAAATAAAGAAAAGCTGTTTTCATGCTTAAATTCTTTCATGTATTTCAACATTTAAAATGTTTTATCTTTTATCATTACGTGATTCCAATTAAACAAATTTAAAAGCACACCATTTATTACAATTGACATCCAATACAAGAACATAATCACCATATTTCATACGTAGACCCAAATCCGTTTTATAAAGAGAGTGAACGGTTTAAATTTCTCGAAATGATGCGGGAATCTCTCGAACAGCTCAATTTATTAAAAAAATTCATTTGAATAATTACAATTTGCTCAATACATCAAAAAACATATTTTCTCTTTGCTTTTAATAGCACAGGCGATTTAAGGCGTATATCTTTGGCGGGTCATTTGGGAATGTATAATGCATGAAGATTTTGTAATTGGGGAGCTTTTCCACTTTCTTTGGAAACTCACAGCAGTACCAAAGAACTCGCCGGCTTCGATGAAACCACGAGTGCTTCATACATTTTAACCAGGGTGCTTCACGAAGCAGAAACCGTTTTGTTAATGGTAATTCGCTTCCGCAGAACTGGGCCATGAAAATATTTTTGTAAAAGCGAAAACGAAACTCGGATTCCATCTCATACGTCAAACGGCCTCTCTAGCGTTAAAAGACTCGGGAAATGAATATTGTGTAATACGGTGATGGATATTCTTCAGATATTAGATGATTTGTTTTTATGGTCTTGTACTTCTTGAATTTTTTTGACCTTTGATGTTTTGACACACAAACAAAATCCCTAATGTTGGTTCCAGCATGGGAACCGAACCTAACATAACCTGTAACCGAAGCAGTATTTTGTAGTTTACCAATATATGACAAAGCAAATTCAGGAAATGTATGATGATATATACATCCTCAATAGCCCCTAAACCCAAACGATTAGTTTGTTTGTCTTATACCTACGGCTTCATACTTCAAATCATCTAATATAACTGAATTATTATTTATCTCGTTGAATAGAGTCATAATTATTAATTATATGACAACTTACACGATTTTAATATAAATTACTCATTGAAGATATTATAGATAGATAAATCAATGATTCTTATGTACCAAAAGCGGTTTTGCAAATCAACAGGAATATCACTAGATTATATCGCAGTCACAAACAGTAATTATGAAACATTTTATCACGAACGCATTATAATAACACTGGTTAAATAAGCGAGTACATCTTCCGGTTGCATCGAGGAGGCTGCGCGCTGGCGGAGGTGCACCAGCTTCCGGTCATGCTACATTTAAAACGCCCCATAAATATCCCTGGGCGCGGTGACAGTCCTGCTCGATAGGAATTTATGCGTAATGGACTCGTTTGGCCTCCCCGGGCTGAATTTTATGAATACTATTAACAACCATTGTGCCGTTATATGGTGGCGTCTATTATTAATCAGATTTAAATAAATTAATTCATAAACAAAAGCACTGCTTATGAATATTCATTTACGAAGGTCAGGTATTTACTCATGTAATATGCTTTTAGGTAATCGATGCTTACATGAGACGAGAAAAATCTTTTAATTTTTTTTTCAAGATGTCATTTCAGAGGACCACTGTGAAATGAAATTCACTCTGTAAATGAGCGCACTCCTCCGAGTGAATATATCTAATCAACGAAAAACCTTTCAGTGGTTATAATCATTTCAAAAACGGGGACAAATGAACATAAAACCTTTGAATGCTATTTTATGTTAAAAACAGTGACAAGTCAACATAAAACCTTTGAATGCTTATAATTATGTCAAAAACAGGATAAATAAAAGTAGCCGCGGCTAGGAACAGTCCGGGAAGCACTGCTAATGGTCAATTCACGAGCGACCAGTTCCGCAGCGGCTCCGGCTTCTCTCGACTCGACTGAGGAACTGCCGGCCCAAGCGTATTTACTGGCGCGGACGGCTTCATTGAAACGTCCGGGGGCCAATCAAGATGGGGGACCTGGGGCTGGAGGATTTACAACCCGGGAGCAATAGGCGATACGTACCTACCTAACCGTGGACTTTATAATACTAAAGGTATACAACAAACTAAAAGGAGTCCAAAGTTCTCTTATAATATATTAAAAAAAAATTATAATTCATCATTTCAATATTACAATACATCCAAGCTACATTCTACTATTTGATTTTTACACTCTAAAGTTACTAATTAAAATTTAAAAAAAAAAACATTTTTTTAAAACAGAATCCTTTTTATCAGAAGGTACATTTTTGAATAATAACACAAAAGTGATTAATATACATGCATTTTTTTACTTTACATACCTGGTGAAAATGCCATCTGCTTTACAGGTAATGTAGGCAATTTAAGCCACCTACGCACACTTTAACGCTACGTCCTCTTAGTTTAGCAGAAGACTTGGCTTCCTCTGCTGTTGGCTGTGTTGCAGCGTGTGTAGGCAGCATCAAGCTTTATGGAGGTTGGGCGCCTCGAGTCTCGGCTTAAGTTACGTCGACAGCACGCAGTGTAAGCTACTGCACTAATAAAGACCGTAAATAAACCCTGCGTAGCGGAAACTGTCGTCGTTCCAGTAAAAGCTGGCGCTGGCCGGCGATACCGTTTTAAATTTTGATCATGTGTATGGCTGCATAACACTCTCCGGAAGTAAAACGGATGTTAAGAGCCTTTTAAGGGGACTGGTCTCGCCTTTTCGATGTTTAAACCAACTGTCAAGAGACGATATTTATTAACAGGTCACCAAAATATTATATTTACATGACACAGATATTAGTTAATAAGTTATCAATTGTTATTTATGGCAATCAATATGGCTGAAATACTGCACGTGAAGTATGAAGTTGGAAAATTGCACTTATAAGCAGATTTTGTTCCGTGGTATATTTAGCTGAAATTTACGTGAAAAAAATATCAGTGATATATATTACCAAAATCATAAAAAAATTTCACGCATAAAGTACAATGAGTCAACGGGATTCGAGATCGAACCTCTTAAAACGGGAATTAACAAGTCAGTTAATAGTAAATTATATTCGCCTCTCAGGCTGTGCGACACGCGAGCAATCTAAAGACAAGCGTAGGACACTTGTCCCCGCTGCTCAGCTTCCCAATTAACTGAAAGCACACTATCTGTTGAGAGCATCTCTTAATAGTATCCGCCGTAAATCGCGTGGAAACGGTCGATAGAATTCGCCTTCCGTTTCGATTGTTGCTCTCTAGAGAGTGAGGCCTGGAAGCTCGTGTAGCGCTCGTAGATCTGCGACTGTAGACCGGTTCACTCGGACGACCAGTGACTCTTTTGGTGCTTAGAATGAGACGAACGTTAGATAATTCGTTTCGCGAAACAATGAAGCTGGTTGTACATTTTTTTACTTTACTTACTATTACTGTCCGCGCGCCGATCTTTGACATTTATGAGAGCGTGGGTAGAAATTCAGACTTTTAATATAAATCTGAGATGTTTTGTGGGTTAATTTTGAGGAAGGAAGCTGTCAGATTTTAGCGGTTAGTGTGAATTTAATGAGACATGGTTATTTTTGTGTTATCCGCAGAATTTTTTTCTTATCATTCACGGTTTGTTATATTAACATGTGTATTACAGTAATAATTAACCATCTAAAGGATGATTTACAAAACCATTAAAATATGTATAGGTAAAATAAAATCGTATTGTACCGTAAAAAAAGCGCTACAATAATACAGTGTGGAATCACTTAGTTATTTAAAAATATAAACTTGCAGATATTTATATAGTTTTTTTTTACTGCTGGCGTTTGACTAATGGGCGGTTTATAGGTTTTTCTAAAAAACTATTCAAATATTCTTCTAGTAATGATAAAAATCTATCAATTCTTTGTAAAACACCTTACTATATTGCAACTGAAATTTAATTAAAAGTATTTTTTTATAAAAACACATAAATAAATAAGTATTGAGCGTCATTCTGCGATGTTTCGTGTTAATAAATATACAAGTACTGTTATTTTGTAACACTTCCGCAAATTAATTGGCCAAAATACTAGAAACAAAAACAGCACAACCGTCACCTCGTAAGCCGTGGCATGCTGATATGCATGGCATGTCGCGCGTCACGCGATGCCGGAGCCGGAGCGGCGCCAAGAAAGGCGCCTAAAGGGAGTCCTCGCTGATCGCGCTGAAATATACCCTAACGATGGAAAATTTTGGCTGTTGTTATTTGATTCGTCATGTCAAACGTCATTTTCCATTACATCTGAATTCAATTGTAAAAAATAAATTAATACAGAGCCTGAATTCGTGCATTAGACCGACAGGGCTTTTAGGTTAATCTGAAACTCTCTCATCGCTTTTACTTGCTACCGTGGACAAACTTACATTTAAATAGCAAACATGATTTGTGCATTTATTTTTAAAGTCAGATTTAAAAAAAAATCGGTGCCTAAAATCGTGTATTACACGACCAAGGCCCTTAAAACTAATTCGAAACTTTCGCGTCATTCCCAGCCGTGGTTTCAGCTAATTGCACGTCAGCACAATGACATGGAGATGAAAATATACCTCGCCTGACACAGTGACACGGACGCCGCTCGCACAAGCGGATGACATTTATTCTTCGTCATTATCTCCAACCAGTGAGTGTTTACTGCATGACTTCTTTTTGTCCGGCCACCTGAAGAGTCGACAGCGCAAACCGTGAAGTCCCGGCGACTAATATCAAAATAGTTGGGATGTATTACGTTAAATTGAATATAATCATCGGATTGTCTTGTCGCATTGTAAGCACGTACAGAGCAATCGTGTTTCTCCCACGAAAATATAGTAGATTTCCCAGGGACGTTTGTGTCAACGCATAATAAACAAAGATTCATTGCAGATTTGGAGATTTGCTTAAAGTGTTAAAAAAAATACCAATTTGCACGTAGAGTATTTAAATAAACGTATTTAAAATAACAGAAAGACTTTTTGGGTTCCCAGTGTTTTTATTGTGAAGAAAAAATACAGCGAATGAAAATAGTTTGACATCGTTTTCTAATTTTATCTTTAAATAAGATTTAGAAAGATTATCGCCAGTCTTTGAGAAAATAGAGGTATTTGATTTTTTTTAGAACATCTTTTGAAAGAAATGGGAGTATTAATTGATATTAAAAATTATATTTATTAAACAATAACTGTTTTCGTGCAGAATATGTCGTGCTAGGTCAATGTTATATATTTTTTTGTATATTTAACCCTGCAAACTGTAATTTACAGAATATTTATTAAAGATATTTTAATCCGCATTTTTAGCCCATTTTATTGTAACTACCGAATAACATACACGTCCAAATAACCACCGGTATAAAAAATATAATTAAAATAAAAAAACACTGCAATAAATAAAACGAGGTGAAGAAATTCATTAAATTTAGATACAAAAGTTTTTTAAGTGGTATCCAAAAAAAGGTTAAAAAGACCCAGCGGAATCTGTCGTTGAATTAGGTAAAACAGTAAATTGGCGATGGATACAGATTGAATTATCGATTCTTTTACCTGACATAATTGGGTAAAATGCTCGTTCCGAGTGTCGTCATTATACGCAAGCGGGTGCTGCGTGGACTGAAAAAAAAACCGAGCAGCGTTTCAGTCTGACGAAATAAGTTTAAAGTTTTTCTCTCCGCTAAAAAGTGTTCCGTACAGTTAGCGGATCCGGAAATAAGAGAAGCAAGCCACTAAATTACGTCGGGCTCCACACCGCTGGCGTTTAATTCCTCTCTGAAGGTCGATAATTAATTTAGATAAAGGTAACAGTAAACCTCGGCGTACAATATCGTACGCGTGATGAAGAGAGCAAAAACCTCCGGTTACTGGTGCCGAAGGGCCCGCTGCACGGGGTTTCACATGCCCCGAATAGAGAATGCCATAACTTTCCTCGGTCGCTTAAAAACGCATTAGACGCGTGCGTACTTCGAAAAAACTGAGTCTTTAATATTTATGGCCAATTTGATTTTTTTCGTATTAAATTATCGTCATCTAAAAGCATTGCTTTGATAAATTGTAGTGAATATGCCGGCGGCTATATATCTGAAGATTTCATAAATGAAAAGTCTGCAATCAGATTTATAATCAAGTTTATATGGATAGCGTCAAGAGAATAGGGTAAAATAACAAAGAAAAATATTTGATAATTATCAAACATCCGTGCTAGAAATAGAAAAACATGCGTGAATTTTTCCGTCGTTTCGCGAGTAGATCGTTTGCTTTAAAACACGTTAGTAACACAATAGGACTACGTAGGCATACAAACATGCGGATTAATTTTATTTTAATATTGCAACATCGTATTGGCATATCATAGTACGACAGCGTTCAGCACAGATACTAGAATGACAACAAAATTATTAAATTTTAGAAAGGTTAAATTACGTGTTTTTATTTTTAAAAAGGGTTAGTTTGAGATTGGTATTTTTCCGTCGATTATAACATCAAAAGAAATGACTGGCAGAAAAGCCGTGTCACATGTTTGGAATCACCCTATATGCACCTGCAGCCAGAGCAAATGAGCGGAACACGCTAATGTAATATGTTAATTGAGATACAACGATAGGCAAATGGGAAGCTAAACTGTAAGCAAGTAGTTGCCGCCGGAACTCATATCGTGCATGGGATCGGGAGGTGTGGATGCGAGTAATTACCAATACACCTTCGTGCATTTCGATAAGCGACTACGTAAGTCTATTTTACACAATTTGAAATTGTATATATTTTATGGAAGAAAATATACTCGATTTAATTTTACCAAAAAATAATGATTTCTATATGATACTATGAAGATTATTTCAGGCTTCAGGATGGTACAAAACTTGTTACATATGTCAATGTGGAAATCGTATTCTTTTTTGAGATACGGATAATAAGATACTTTAGAAGAAAATATTGGTTATTTTAAGATATTTAAGATTTCGAATTTTTTTTTTTATAAATTTAATAAAAAGTTATGTATTTGAAAAAAATATCATATCATATAAAATTAAATTAAATAATCCTGAAAATGTGAATGAAATGAATCCTAAAAAATTATGCTCCATTGAATTCTCAAAAAACGATTAGTTTTCAAAATAGCAAAAGCGTTGAACTTTTTTAATATTCCAAGTCCATAAAGATTTTAATTGTTTTTTAATATGATTTGAACTATAGTGTCGAATAAATGTCTTGATCAAATATTTTCGTTCTTCTTTTATTGCATTATAAATGGCAACCGCTTGAAATTGAGCACTTGATTATGGCCACTCTGTATATCATCTGGTTACAAACAAGATATTAAAGAGTTTTTTGTCGATCTGAAATTCACGTAATTCCGACCGCAACAGTATTCTTCAATTTAAAACACCTTAATAGAGAAATTGCTTTTTTTCGAAAAACCATCGGCCCCCACCTGTGATTCCCACCCATAATAGGACGAACATGCGCGCGTTGCACGAGCATTGTACAGCCGTTGTACAGACGTTGTACAAGTCAGGGGAGTTTAAACTATCGGTAACCACCTGTAGTTTCTAGCTCACAATAGGACAAACACCAGCGAGTTGTACAGAAGTTGTATAAGCGTTGTACGGGGGTTGTATGTGCGTTGTGCATGTATTGTACTGGCGACGTACAAACGATGTGCAAGTCAGGCGGGTCAAACAGGTCGCAGTCAGTGAGACTCGGTAATAATAAAAAAAGCCAATTCCAAGATGTTCTTTAGTGAGGCATTTAATGCCAAGTGCCCCGAGCGTTTATCGCTGACTTCAGGCGAGTAATTTTCATATACACATTAAAATGAACATTTTGTCCAATTTTCACGAAGTGCTCTATGAAATGGAAGATAATTTGATTTTTTATATTAAAAAAGGTACATAACAGGCAATGCGGGCCAGCGGGCGTGGGATATGGCCGTAGAAAATACTGATATATTTAGGAATCATTAAGCCTGCGAGTACATGCGAGAAAATAAATTCGTAACTTTTGAGAAAGGCCCTTAGAGCTGAAAAACGGTACAAGCGGCACAGCCGAGATGCAAACAGAAAAAAATATAATTGCGCTTCGTGATTTGTTATTATTTGTGTGCCTGTTTTGTAATTAGGCGTCGGCGACTAACCTGGGAAAATCAAACTCGCCGCTGCTTCCGGTAAAAAGGACCGAGGGCCTTCGGTATTTTCAATCCAATGGTTTTTACTAATAAATTATATTTTGTGTATTTGATTTTTATTAACAATAGATAAAATAATTTTTTTTATAATTTTCCTACATCTACTCAGCAAATTCACCTACGATAAGATTAATACTGTATTTATTTATTTTTTTGAGTAAAATACTTGAGTGATATTCTACATGTTCGTTTTTATTTGTGGCCGGTTTCGCCAACCTTTCACGTTGGCATTATCAAATTCTCTCTGACAAAAAGACAAAAAGACTCTGATTGATAATGCTAAGGTGAAATATTGGCGAAACCGGTCACAAATAAAAACGAACATGTGGAAAATCACTCAAGTATTTTACTCAAAAATATAAAAATGGAATTCCACCAAGTACTCTCTGTCAAAAATATTGAATTTCTTAACAGTGCTTGTGTAGCAAAATTGACAGTTTTATTCAAAAAATAAAAATTAATACTCACAAATAGACGCAACAATATATGGATAAAATATTTTTTCATCAAACCTAAATTATTTTTTTAGAAAAAAAATGTAATATATATATATATATATAAATAAATTTATTTATTTATAAATGACTTCATATTATATAATATAAAGTACATAAAATCGTAGTTTTCATTTACAATCATTGTTACGAAGAAAGCAAAATCCGTTGCGTAATTTATTTCTCCGGTGTTAAATAAGAAAATTTTAACGGATTTATTCAAATTCATATTATTTTGATCATATTTTAAATAAAATAAATACAAACGTTGAAAACTAAGAGCATAATAGATGTGCTCTTTGCTATGGGAACATATGCGCGAGTAATGTCTATTCGACTCAGCATGCGGGCGTCTCGGTGCGTGGACGAATGCACGCAAAACGGTGGCGTTCACACGACCGCCGCACGCAATCAGACGTTCACAGAAGGCCATCGAAATGCCCCGAAAGCCTCCCCGGGCCGCCATGGAGGCGCGTCATTATCGAATGAAAGTACGACAACCGTTAATGTATGAGGACTCGATTCCGCTTGATGTCATCGCACGCATTAGAAGCGAAATTACATACCGGGTATGACAGCAGCATACCTGCGCGAAATGTATGATTTGCAAATAAACGGTTTGCGGAGAGTGACACGTGGAAAATTTTACTTTAAGTACATTGCTGATACTCACTTTTCTCTAGAAATGCTCCGTGGTTGAATAAATTAAAATTAAAAATAGCGATGTCATTCATCATTGTGGCACTGGAATATTGCATCCTTCATTCCCAAATGGTAAAACGCGTCGTTCATGACAGTTTATAAAAGATCTAAAATACTTTGTTCAAGGTCAAATAGGGAATAAAATACTGTCATCATACTTACGGACTTGGTTCCGGATGAGTCCATTTTTCATTTTCGGACCGTTAAAAGCGCGTGGTATGAAAAATTGTACAAAACCACACATATTTTGTTTCAAGGTCAAACAAGGTATTAACGAATGGTGCAAATTCACTACCGTGCCGGAAGAAACGCGTAGTATGACAGTTTGTGATAGATGCACCGATGCTTTGGTACAAGGTCAAAAGCTGTATACAACAATGCCTGTAAACTTCTCGAAACAACGGATTCAGCATCGTCCGGCATATTCGTACCCCTCCACCTTTCATTACCGGACCGGTAAAAGCGCATGCAGTACGGCAGTTTGTGAAGAATCTACAGATGATGTAGTTCAAGGTCAAACAACGAATAAAACAATACCTCGAAATAACGGCTTCGATGTTGTGCGTCGCATTGGTGGGCGGTGCGTGCCGCCAGGACAGGCACGCCCCGGCCGGCGGTTTCGCACTCATCCCAGCCGTCGCTATTTATTATGCCACACTAAAGTGTGCCTAAACGCTCTAGCACACATACCCCGGGACGTGACGAGAAAAACTGTGTTAGTAATGCTGCGGCCGGTCGCTGCTGAATTCGGAAATCGGAAATACGGCATCGCTGCTCTCAAAATACTATCATATATCGCTGGAAACCAGAAACAATCGAACAGGTATCACTCAGTGATGATGTGTTTTTGAGCGTTGTGCTGCGTTATTTGTTGAGTTTTATAACTCAACAAAAACGCAACATTACATTAATTCAGATATTTTTTTGTTCTGTGATCTTATTTTCTAGTATATGTGACAATATACAAAAGCAATACATTAAAGCATTATTGAACCGTTGTGTCACACATGTCTCACTATACACCCTAGCAAATATATTGTTTTCGCTGAATTCACAAAATATATAATAAAAACCTTACAACATTTGATATATGTACATGACAGTTACATCCCAAATTGATAAGTCCTTTATTTAATTTTCTCGCATGTACACTACAAAATAGCGCTATTTTTAAAACCACCAAATATCGATAATTAATGTTCCGAAAAGATCGCTTCGGTGATTATTGAGACATTATAGATTTGGTGGACCTTTTTACAGAGTTAATGAATGAATAAACGATACGGTCTAAAAATTATATGCATAAGATGTTTCCGGTGTTATATATTACAACGTAAGTGACACGACTATTGCCTGTTTGATAAAAATAGACGCAGTGTCTATTATCTCGCATATCTATGCATTTATGACTTATTCTGCTGTGTATGCAAAAAACGAATTCACAAAGGAGCCAAATTGTAACGCCGCGTCCAAACAAGGCCACCGTACACGCGGCGAGCTCTGAATCCAAATACTCGAATGATCAGAATTAGGATAATGGCAATATTGTACTCGCGGGCAGTCCCAAAACCAAGAGTGCGCTCAGTGGGGCAGTGCAGGCCCGGAACACGGACGCGAGTGGAATCACTCAAATGGATTTTGTGGCAATGCGGTCTGCGGAGCTAACGGCACTCCTCGCTGGATGGATCATTGTGTTCTTCGGAAATCTCGCATGGGACGCTTGAAAATGTGGACGATTTGACACCGTTTTTGTATTGAGAGTGTAAAAATAACGCGGTATGGTAGAAGTTGAGTTTTTTTTTATGCGGCGGGCACGCGACGCCGTGAACGATTAGTTAATGACAATTACCTCCATTTCCTGAGTGCGGCATGGGACCTAATGGACGTCATAATGCTGATAAATCCGAGCGCTTACCCTGGATATTAACTGAGTGTGTGCACGAGTAGACTCGGCGCTTACCTGTAAAAAAAGAAAACAACAAATTAAAATACATTGTAAAGTAACTTTCTAGTTGGCTAGATATATATTTATTTTTTATTCTGATGCAATATTACTCTTAGATCTTAGATATACTGTAGTAAGAAAAATTATTATTCAAATGATATCTCCATGCACATGCAGATGCTTTTAAACTTAATTGGAAAAAGAAATAACTTAATTTCATTAACTCAGAGTTTTTTTACAAGAATTGAACAGAATTAACAACATAGAATCAATGATCAAATTAATAGGCTCATTATCGAATATTTATTACTTATAACAACCCATCGATTCGGTGATCAAATTATTGACTTTTGGCTTAAGTTTTTTTTTTATTTTTAAATGTATTAAAATATTTTAACATGATTTATAAAAAACCGAATATTCTATTGTTTTTATGCCTAGAAGAATAGAGACGTGACAATTGTCTTTCAGTCTCAATAAAAACCATTGAAAATCTCATCATCTTTGGTTTAATTCATTGAAATATAGCACTAACATATATTTGTAAACAAAAAGACAGGGAATAATTCTACTCTTAGCTTGAATTTACAAGAAAAGTTCTTGGCGACAGCGAATAAGGTAATATAGCGAGAGAGATGTACTAAAGACGGACGATATTAACGTATTTTTATCTATCAATCGATTGCGAGCGAACAGTCGTGTTTGTTATTCGTATTGTATGTCGGTTTTGATTTTAACATACCTACTTCAAATAATTTTTGCCAAAATCAAAAACGTTTTGAAGCCAAATATATTTCAAATGAAAAAAAACTATTTCAATACAATTACATATGTTTGGCACTAACAGCAAAATTGCCTAGTATGTATTTAATTTTTAAACAATTAACATTATTTTTTATGCGACGTATTGTTGAGAATTATCAGCGATTACTTTCGAACAAAGTTGAGAAAATAATAAAAAGAGGAATCTCTATACCAGTTCCGTCACAAGAGGTGTCGTAATTAAAAATGCGGTGAGAAAAAATTATAAGATAATTGTTATGCAATTATCTCCGAAGTAACTGTAAATATATTTTTCTGAATCGTAATGTTATGAGAAAATTAATAACTACAATAATTAAACATCGACCTCAATATCAACTTTGCGCCTAGGAGATTTTTTTATAACTAATATTTGATAAATATGTGTAAAAGATTCGACTATAGCCTAAGATATAATTATTTTTTTTTGTTTCAGGTAAAAACCAGACTACATTTAAAGAATCAACTAATGTGATTACAGTAAGTGAATTATTAGTTACTTTATTTAGGCTCGTTAAAAATTATTTTATCTGTAAAGAACAATACTCGATTGAATTATATTATACAAACATAGTTAAAAATTGACTCAGCACAAATTTTTACATTCAACATTGTCTCGAATCAAGCCAAGGGTCGGAAGCCACTGAGCTGGAGTAACGCACTGTACCTTCGTAGGTCCAAAAAAGACGTGTCCAGTGCAGCTGGAGGAAAACTCCCGATGGAAACGGAAGCCGAAACGCGTGTCACAGAATTCAGGGTATTCATTTGACCACACAGCACTCATGCTGAGGTTTATGTTTTTAGTACCAATGTTTCGGGAATACCTGAAGATGACCCCGTTACCTTCATAACTTAGAATAAGATAGTAACTCAATAATGTTGTATTCACAAGTGGAGGTACTTTTGAAAAACCACACGATTTGAACACAATTTGAGTTTCAAACGTTCATTCAGATTATACCTGAAACCTGAAAAGTTTAATTAAAAAGTGATCACAATCATGGCGCTAAGCCGTACTGCACTATTCTATAGCTAAACCAGCATCCAGCATGTAACACACCGCAAACATACGCCCATTTTACTTACAGGCGGTACTTACGAGCGCGAGATGCTCAACCTTTACACTTTCCTTATCTCATAGCAATTTTCTCGTACAGCGCCTTGTCTACAAGTGCGGACTTAATCTTGGGCTGAGTGCGCCGCCGTAATTTCTTTATTATTAACAGTAATCTTGCGTTGTTGGCGCAAGGCGAGGGACGACTTGCAAATTGATTCCAGCGAGCAGGAGCGATATTGAACGTCGGCCATAAAACGACAAGGAATTGAAATTTCACTCCACCCTGTTACACCGCGATGAACTATAAAAGCAGTATTTTTAACGTCCAAATAATCCAATATTTATCGAGCGGTGTCTCGGTGTACGTACTATGGATGTGTAATTCATCACAAACGATTCGTCCGCCGTGATGATAGTTAATTTTTTAACAAGCCAATCACTTAAGGTCTTACGAGAATTCTAACAATATACCATGTGACCGTGATCATAAAAATAACAGAGCAAATACTTGATAAATATGGAGTGGATTATAACTTTATATATATACTAAGATAAGAGACCACCAATCAGTTGTCGGTTTACTCGCAGCGTGTGTTGGCAGCTTCAGTCGAGACGCCAGCTGAGCACTTGGAAGGCAGAGTAATTTTAACGATTTACAACTGAGCGTTCTCTTTTAAGTACGGAAGATTGATATTTTGTCGAAGAAAGTGTTTCTACAATAGAACAATGGCGTACTCAGTTAGGCACAGGTGCGTGATTAATCTTCGTCATTCTACTTTTTTTCCAGTCTCGTATTTTCAATTTTAATCGAAAATTATTAAATTTCACTCTCGAAATTATTTCCCCTGTATTTTAGGTGGATAATTACGCATGTTGAATAGCCTTTGAGAATAATTAGAACTCTGATTGACCAACCTAAAAATCTTTTATTCCTAATCTCTTTTAAACTATCGTCCAAGTAGAAATATTTGAAATCCCTTCGATGCATAGACAAATTAAGATAATAAATAGTAAAACTTCAACTTCAGTATATCGCACAAAAATAAAAATCGAGGCGACTTTCAGCGTAAAAATTAAAATTAGTGAAATAGGTATTACTAACATCGAAACAATACCTGAATTTGAAATTAAATGATGAGAAATGACTGATGATGAAAATCAATGAAAAAACACTTAAAATTAGCATAACTCCGTCATCATTGTGTCTATTAACATTATATCAAGATATAGGACCGCGGGATTTCCATCAGGTAAATCGGCCGGAGGGAGAAGAGGCTCTCGAGGTTTCCGAGGAGCGCTCATTACTAAGTCTGCGCGCGTTTGCCCCGGCGGAGGCGCCAAGCACTCTCGGTTTCACGGAGAACCTTATTCTTTAAATAATGCATTTCAAAAGTGAGTTGTACGGCCAGTGCATTGTGCGAACTGTAAAGCGGCTCTGCGAGCACTTTAACTCACTTAATAATGATCAAGGAAGAAACTGTGTCGAATCGAATTCCATTATTTCAATAGTTGAATCCATTGTCCGTGTTTTCATTCCGTACCGTCCAGTCACCCGCACAAATTGGCGGTACTTCTTAATCGATTAGAATGTACTTCATATACTAAATCGATTATATAGAAAAGCATTATTAGAAAACTTGGTGATGATTTTGAATAGCATAAGCAAGATAAACATCCCATCGCCTGACTGCTTTAGCCTAGTTTTTCTAATATAACCAAATCATTTCAATTAGCACCATTTCACAATACATTATTTATTGTAGGGCTTCCGGCACTCAGGCATTCCTAGCGTAAATCACATCATCAATACACCCAACGTTGAAATAATTTTTAACCCGTTGTACGACATTGTTTATCGGTGAAACCTGGGATTTAAATCTGACAGTGTATTGCATTTTTACAAATCATTCAATATAAATGTTTGGCATTTCATGAATGATTTTTTTTATTTTAATATGTGCATTAAAATGAATCGATCAATAGTTTGAATATTAATTGAAAGCTCATTTCATCAAACCGAAATGATAAACCAGCACCTCCAGGTCAAAGGTTCTGACTCAGCAGAGCAGCCTTACAGTCGATCTTTTTTTTTCACAGTTCTAGACTGACGTTTTTTTTTATCAGAGACAGATTCAATCATTTCATTTCACTGACAGTCTAATAAATTTCAATTCAATATAGTTGCAGGTAATCGATTTACACACGAGAGAACAAAGAGAAATCATGAAAATCTCGAATCAAATAAATCTTTCTTCCATATGTGATCAAATAACTAAAAGATTATGTAGAAACATACCAATAGCAACAAAATTCATAATCTAAGTAAATACACCAAAGCTCTTTTATGCTTGAAAACCTATTTGCTTCAGAAAATCAGGATAGAACATAGTTTTTGTGACAAATTCTGAAACACTATACTGATGCAAGAATCAATCATTACGAAAAACGAATCTTGTTTGCAAAATCAAAAATATTAATAAAGATTTTATTTAAAGCTAAAGCTTTTTTCAACCCAAAAAATCAAACAATATTTATGAATTGCCGATGCGGTTATGACCCAGAGCGATTTAAATTTAACCGGATCAAATGTTGAAAATGAATTCCGTCAATAAGAAAATGTAATTAAACCCATCGGAGCCCATCGGAGCAAGGCTGCGCAGGGGAAAGGAGGCATCTGGGTCGCAGTTTAATGCAGATGCCTCGATAAGCGGCGGCGATGGTGGAACCGCACAAGCAAATAGAATAAAACGCTCCGGGAACTTTTGGTGACGAGGCGTTAAGTGTGGTGAAAGTTTTAATTTAAAAATTCAATGAAACGCTTCATAATATTCAGGGCCCTTGAAGAGTTATAAGCAATCAACATGTTAAGGTACGGTTATACACACGTTATAGACGCTTAGAGTGTGCTTTTGTCAGCTGAGTCGTTAAAAAACGATGAAACTAATTTTGAATAAACGGTGAGAAAAAATCAATACAAAGCGATGCCTTGTATAGATGTATGTATATATGTGTATATTATAATATATATATATATATGCGCATCAACATGATATTTTACTAATAATTAACATAAAATAATGTGTCATTAAAATCATCATGAAAAAAATTATCCGACAGAGGATAGAATGCAGCTGATAATAACAATAATATATCGCCTATCGTTACAGAAAACCAGCAATACTAAAATCATTTACGACACCTATCTCTAGTTACTATGATTATTATTGCCAAACTAAAACACAGACTCTAAGTGCAAAGCACATCCATAAAGCATAGAAACGGACTCTAAAATGACAGGGCCATAACATTAATGACTTGGCTTAACTTTCTTTCTTGCAACAATACGTAAATTTAAACAACAATATTTTCTTCCAACAATATTTAAATTCAACGCCTGAGATTTACGAACGACTTAAACGATGCTATACAATCTAATAGTCGAGCAGTAAAAAGTACAACACAAGCAGTCTTAATGTAACGTCGGGTTTAATGTAACGCAGCAAACCATTGACCCATTAGCACAAATTAGCTGTGTCGAATTATCCCCAGTCCCGAGGAGATTCGACTCTGCTTTTTCTGCATCTCTGTTAGCTCGCGACATTCCTCAGATGATGACCGTTAGTCGGAGGGACGCACGAACCGCGGGAGGTGCAATGATAACCATTTGAGATGAATTAGTGTAATATAATATAAAAATATGTACCCTAATGTCCCACAGACGGAAGCCGCGGTCTTGCAAACTCGATGATTGAAAAAACCGCGAGGTGTTTTGTGTGAAGCGCGCGTGTTTTTCATCGCGAGAGTTTTTTGCTTGCGTCTATGTGGTACACAGACTTCAGCGGTAAATTGAATTATAAAGGATACGCAGTATTATTAACACAACCAAAAAGACAATAACTTTCATAGCTTCCATGTCGCATTTCAAAACTATTACTTTTACTCGTTAAGAAAACGGTTGGTATTGAAAAACTTTACGTTAACCTACATTTTCAATATGAACACTGTACAATGGGAATAAAAAGTTATTTGTAAAAACCGTCTACAAGACATACAAATTATATTTGCATATTGTTACATCTAGAAAATATATATGATTGATTCAAAGCGTTTTATATTCACATATTAAAAATTGCAAGATTTACCATTTTATCAGTTATTAGTAAACTAATTCTTTCCATATTAAATCATAGGATAGAGATTTCCGCAGAGAAATCACATAAAATGAATAAGAAAAAATTCTTTCTTCGATGATTTTCCTTAAAGTTTACATTGAGACATCAGATATAATTTTCAATCTGTACATATCTTAGTACGAAGCGGCCTTTGATAAGTGTATATAATAATAAATCATAGTTTTTTAAACAGGAAATACGTAGTCCTTTCGTACAAATCGAACCCATGTAAAATCGTGCACATTCATCTACCTGCCGGGCGAAACAATCTTTCCCGTTGATTAATTTCAATCGATCGAGGATCACAACACAAGGAAGAGCTACCAAAGATTAATTCCTCCGGCAGGAATGAGATGAATCAGCCGAGCGCGGGCCGTCCGCGGGGCTCTCGGGCGTCTTCCTGGTTGATTAAACGCCGGAGCAGACCAGCAACCCGGCATTACGGGCGATTCTTCACGAAGTCGGGCGGCCGCGAGCCTGGGAGCTGAGGACCCGCGCTCCTGGGGTACGCGGGGCGGAAGTCAGAGCCGAGGAGCAAACAACGGAGGGCCGTGATCGGAGATGGGGGTAATGATTCTGGATGCTGGGCGCTCGCCGCAGCGATTTGCGTTACCAGATATCGTGATCATTACGAAAAAAGGACGATTAGCATCAGTTTAACCGTGTTTGTAGTTTTTATAATATCATTATAAATAGAAGCATAGATCATGATAAAATATTAGTACAATATCAATGAACAATATATCGATTAACGCATAGGATAGAAACTGGTGGGATTCGACCCCACACCCCCAAGGCTATGACTACCAGACGCTCTATCCAACTGAGTTGCAGCTAGAGTTTGAGTATTTACATACAAGTATGGCATTGTATGCACAATTACCTGGTATCGGTTAAAAATGCGGATCAACAGGTATAATACAAGAATCAATGGTATAGTTTAATTAAAATTATGTCAATACGTATTTACCGCGACTGGTTAAATTATTGATTTCATTAAAACTATCCGGGGTTTTTTCCTTGCAAGTTTGGCGTTCTTTGCGAGAAACAAAATGCAGATGTATTAGGCGTTAATTTTTACGTAGATTTTAAATTGAACCAACCGCGGCTAGCCAAGTTTTTGTCCGTCGGTTTGGAGTTCTGAACAATTGCATACTGGAGCAAATTTATTAAAAGGTATTTGGTTCTTAAGTTTTATATTTTACCTAACGCGGCTAATCCATATTCTGTTGAAACGACACTCTTCTCTCGCGGCCCGCGCCGGCCTCCCTGTCCGGCAGGGCGTACGGCGAGGCTCATCCATCAGCCGCAGCCATTGTGCCGGCGGAGGAAGCCCTATTATTTCACAGTGAACATAAACACAGTGAACATGAACACAGTGAACATGAACACCGTGCAATTTGCACGACCCCGGGGCAGACTGGGGTCCGCAATCTCCCGCTAGGAGTTCCCTCGCTGACGAGGAGGATCTCCGAGGACCGCCGGCCCGGGGCTCCGGGAGATTTATGAATTGCCTGGCGAGCATTAACGAAGACAGGTTCTATCTCTGCAGCGTCCTTTGCGGCTCGGCATCCTAGCGCGACCTGTGATGTAATATGGTTTGTTTTATGTTTTATTGCAGTAATTAACACGTTCGCAGTTTTAGTTTAACTCCAGTTATAATGCTTAAAATACATGCTGCTATGTGAATATATTGTAACGACTTGGCAACAATTTTTAAAAAGGTTATTAACTTATGTTTAGTGCGAGTTCTGGTTTGCATCAAAAACGCACTTTCGTAGATATGTTAAAATATTATTTTCTTAAATATAAAGCCACAAAAATGCACCAGTATAGAAGTACGAAAGTTGGATAAATAATGCCAGAGGTAGATGTGGTTCATTATTCAATTTAAAATTTAAAAAAAAAACGAATTTAAAATAATATACAGATAATAAAAATGTATGCTATCTTGTTTTTCATTCTTATGACACGTAGGAAGTCATTATGAAATTGTATTCAATGGGTTTCAAATATGAATGAACGTAAGTATGATCTGTAATCATTTATGATTCTTCACGAACTATTCACACCACCGAGCAAACCAAAAGAGCTGGCCTTTTGTATTCTCCATTCATACAAAAGGCTTTTGAGTTTATCAAATATAGTTTTCTTGTGTTCAAAAGGACAAAACTTTACCTGTTTTAAGATTTATCTTTAGAAAACTGCATATTTAAACCAAATGATTTTTTTTTATCCAAGAAAACGCATCCATTTAGGTGTTATTTATTAACTTTAAGCAAAAATATAAAGAGTAGTATTCACATACATTAATAGAATACTAATTATTTTTTTGTCTTTTCTCTTAATTATATATGTTAATATATTCCGAGTTATTTACATTTATAATGCAACAAAAAAAAATATTGTCAATGTATAAAGAATACCTGAAATCGATCAAAACAACTTTTTTAAATTCATAAAACCAATAAATCTATACGGGTTAAGAGGTCTAACAACTAATCCTTGTAAAAATAAAACACTCTCTGATAGAAGTTTTTTTACGGTTTCCAAGACGGTACTTGCTTTAGTTGCCTCTAATCGCTTCAAAAAGAGTTTGCTCGCCTGCTTACGTTCCGCTTGCGGCTCCCGAATAATAAGAATAATGTGCTCTATAGACTAACCATTTCAATAAAGTTGAAAATTGTCCACTCGCAAAGTTAACCAAAAAATACTTTTTGATTGATATATCAAAACTGTTTCCGAGATATAAATAATTAAATATAGTAGATAAAAATAACGAAAAGGACAAAAAAATATATAAGTCAAATTTCGCCAGTTTGCACTAGCGTCTAAAAATATAAGTAGTCTCATAGCTATATGGCTTTGTTTTTTTTTTTCATTTCGAATGACAATAGTAACAACGACACTGCTGGTGTGTAGTTTTCGTTCTTTTGATCATTTTGATTATATTCTTGTGCGTTATCCAATCAGGCGTGTCCAGTCCCAGGTGAGACTCCGACACGGGATTTAAGGCATGCCAGGGGAAATATTCCCATCGGCTACTGAGTCGCAATCACAGGCAATGGAAGTGAGAGCCGTTCTCGTATTGATACAGGAATTCTGTTCTTTCAGTATATAATTGGTAAATTAGATAGAGGTAGTAATCTCTTTGAATTGGCTAAGTTAAGAGATTTTTTATAGGAAGGCTTAAAAAAGACGTCAATGTGAATATATACGCGGTGTGTCAACAGCAATGGTACAATTCAAAAACATTTTACTTCAATACTACTTTTTTTTTACAATATTATAATTTTCATATTTTTGATGACATTGAGTAATGCGATTTAAACTGTAATATTTCATATTCATAACATTTAAAATTTAGTCTAATAGCCGGAATATTATAAACGATGAACTCTTTAGTCAATAGATAAACTTGAAAAACTCTATAAAATATTCCAAAGCACTAAAAACACTATACTTATTTCTATTCATCCAAATAATTTTAAAAAACTTTACAATTAAAATATCCAAAACATTCTACCTGTAAATTCCATGCCATGCAGTTGGGGCATACTAAACACATATGTAAAATTGTTACTTAATATGTTTCAAATATCAAAAAATATTGAGTACAATTTTTTTACAACATCGTCGATATTAAACTAGAAATTAAAAAAAATAATTGGCGAAACCGATCACCGATAAAATTCAACATGAGGAAAAATCACAAAAGTGTTTTATTTATAACATTAAAATTGAATTCTACCGAGTTCTCTATGTCAAAAATATTGAATATGAAAATATAAATATTAAAAGAATAATTCATGGTCCAGTAGATACTCATCCCATAAATTATACTTTAACTTTTAAAACATTGGATGGTTTTGACTCAAAGTATTGACTTGCTTACGGAACGTATATATTATTTTTAATTCGAAGTAACGGTAGTGTGAACCCGTACAATAAAAGCTTTAAGTCAAGTTCATACCTTGTTTAAAAAGTCATAATGATTTACGACAAGTCGCGTGTAACAGTGCCCATCTTCAGAGCTGCAGAAATAGAAGAGAAGTGACTAACATTAAGCACTATGTGCTTTACGGCACTAAGTAAACTTAAATAAGGCGCATCAAGGAAGTTTTCTATGACACTAGAGCCGAGGACAGTTCAATGCCACCGACTCACCACAGCACCAGGCCCCGGTGAAGGTTAGGTTTCATTGCGGATCACGGTTCAGCACCAAGCCGTTTCAGCACCGGGATATTTAAGCTATGCATATAAATCTTAATATTGATAGTTAAAGCCAACACTAACTAAAACTAAAATTTCAACCTTATGTGAAATGAATGAATGGGTTTGAAATTTTGCTGCCCTGAAAATATAAACTCGATAAACAAAAATAAATGTTTATTTCGAGTCTTATACGTAGTCTAAAAATTCTGTAAAATAGAGGCTAAAATTAAATCAACAAATTTGGCCGGTCTTTGCGGTGATGTAGCAGCTAAAGCATGCTGAAACAGCTCGAGCTTGCGGTGCTTAAACAGCTAAAGCTTGCGGTGCTGAACCGACAGCGCTGAAAGATCCTAGAACCCATAAAACAGCTTTAGTATCCTTACGTACATGAGATATAATGCTTCATAATGACACTGGACGGTTAAAATGCGTACATACGAGCGAAGGAATGCGGACAATTTGTGAGACGTGTCTATACGAAACAGGAATCAAATGCACAAAGTCTCTTGAAAATATCAAGCTTTTTGACAGTTACTTCAACAGTGTTATATTCAATAAAACATTTAATATAATACTCGTAATAAAATACAATAGTTTAGTTGGTTTCAGCTGCCAGTATACACAGCTCGATTTAATCGTAAACAAGTATGCAAATGCCGTTTAATAATTTATAATAAAAATATATTGTTAGTGACATTTTTAATATTGGAAAAGATTTAGTTTATAATTTGAAAGTTGTCCGTAAATCAAGTGCAATAAAGATATTGGACATCGCATGTGAATAAATTAACAGGTTCACATATTTAATATTGATTGATGGATTCAAATCATGTTTATGTAAATTTTATTCGATCTGCTAAGCTACACGTCACTAACGCTATTCGGTGTGTACAGTTAATTTTATATTTTTCACAACTCAAATAAGGTTTTATTAAAATTAAATATTTTTAATCTGTGAAGCGCAAAGCACTAATATATTTTAGTGATCATATCGCAGAAAATACGTTATTATTCAATAATCAACAAAAACCTAAACTGAAAACCTGTTGTTGTACACCTCAATGAATGGTCTACAATATACAAACTGCATTTCACAGATACCAATGATTATTATTAAATCTTTTTATGACCATACTGATGTATTGCGTGTACAATATAAAATCAGTTTTACATATAACTATTTGATTAGAATACAAGTCCGCGAAAGCCTAGGAGTGAGTTCAAATACCACCTGTGTCGTAAAAAACTTTTCAGGGATTTTCCTCGTCGGTTCGTGTGTGAATCGATAAAATTTTCTACTCGTTGGATTAAAGGTTGCATTCTCGCGGTAGCAAAATGACAGTTGCTTTCACCAAACTGGCAACGAATACTGAACTGTATGTATAAATGATTTCCATTGCGCGGCAGTGCGACATTTGACATTTCGTGCATAGAAGTGGAGACGAATGGTGTCAACCGCCAGGGCACCTGACCTGACCTCGCCATTACTCGGACGAGAGACGATGTCCTCCATCGGTGGTTTGTCCGCCATCACCCCGGAATGGTCCGTAACCACTATCCCAGCCTAACCACGTCGCATCCTTCTGACCCGTGTGGTTCTCGTCGAATATACAAAACAAGGCGGACGGAGAAAGTAGGTCTTTCACATTTTTATTGAAATATTATTAATTAAATATATTAAAATTATCTGACGGCATCTCGTAAGCAGGTTTTCGTTCGCGTACGTTTAAATTTTCGCTAAAGGAATAAATATGAATATTTAAGTATATTTTGGTATATTATTCGACTAAAACAAAAAATATATATATTTTGTTGGTTAAATAATGTATATTTATTTTTTTAATATGTTAAAAAAATATCTGCTTTTAATTTATAAACTAACTGATTTCTTTAAAACCCACTAGCAAATATTGTTTTAAAAGCCTCTAGTATTCAAATATTGAGAACAATATCATTTACAATCATCATTCATATCAAAAATCATTAATATATTAGGTAGAAATTAATATCTTCCAATTGCATATAAAACAAACAGAGATGAGTTCATGGTGGCGATCAATCACAAGCAAATAAAGTCATTCTTTAGGATGATTGCAACAAATATTGTTATTTGACTTTTGTGTGTAAACGTCCGTGATTTATATCAAGAATTTTATACATCAAGCTAAGAAAGGTGAGTTTAGAAGCCTCGGGCAATCTAAAAGCATTATTTATATCGCCCAGCCTCTAAAACAGGATCATTAAGTCACGGAGGGCTCGAATATAGCCATAAATATGATCGCGTCCCCGGCTAACGAGACGTGTACAAAGGGCGCCACGTCCAGTCGTAAAGGGGGGGCAATCAAAATACGGGCTGTATTAAAAACGCATTCCCTACGCCCCTGGCCGGCCGCCGACACGCTCTCGCGAGTGTGACTGCGGTCGCCGTACAACCAATTTGACAAATTAAAATGCTCTTACACGAATCCATGAATCCGCTTCTCACGTTTATCAACACGTTTTTTTTTTCATACGCGATATTTAGGTAATCGATTCACACGCGTCCTGTGTTTTTGTAGTCCTGGATATTTTAGCAATACTGATGATATTCGAACCCACAGCTCCACGGCTAACTCGCTCCGGTGGTCTTGCAAAGGGAACTACTGTACATGACCAAATATTTGAAGCGCTTTGTGCAAGTGCAAACTGGAGTATATATTTTGTTTAAACAATAGAACTGCTAATGCAGATTTAATTGGTGTAATGAATGTTGAAGGTATAATTCATGATATTATAAAATATTCAATAGATTATGAGGCTATACTGCTTATTATAAACAATAACGTTAGAAATTATGTACGATGACCTAAATATTAAAGACGTGCGGTACATACATGCAATAAAGCATTTGTTGTCTTAAAATATACATTAAGTATATTAGTGTTCTATTGTATTCTATCGTAGAAATTTATGCAAGTGAATTTATGTTTAGTAAGTAATTTGTGTGATTTTATGGACATGCATTGTAATTAGTTAATAAATCTGATTGTTTAGATTCTAAGCTCGCAACGCGTTAAAGCTCAGTATGCATACTGAAAGGCTGGAATAAAAATGATGATTTTAAAAAACATTTATAATTAACAAAAATTGATAGTGTAAAGCAAATTAGCTTTACGGATATTTAAAAAATATTAACAAAATTGTTGCTTTCAAAAGCGCCGTTAAAAATATAATAATAAGTGTTCTTTACTTTTTATTCGATAATTAAATTCATTGTGCTGTAAATCACGGATCCCGTTAAGCCCACTTTAGTATAAGCATGATTTAAGTAAAAATAAAAAAAAAATGCTTTTTAGACGAAATGGACAAAACCAAAAGTGTTTTTTGTTCAAACAGGGTTTTTATTTAAGAATTTTATAAATATAATAATGTATTACTAATATGATTAGGCACATTAGTTCACACATAGAAGATGATTAAAGAAATTCTCAGAAAAATATCATCGTGCTTTGTATGGGATTTGAACCCACATCCACAGGCTTACATGGCCGGTGTACTGACCGTTGTACTAACGAACCACATCCTTTGATCGAGATTTTTTAACAATCATACTCTAAATATGAACCTAATCATATTAGTAATAATATAATAAAGCCGTAATGGGTAATAAATACGCACTTGATTGACGTTCAATCCAAAAAATAGACATAAATATAATAATGCTCATTTTGAAAGTGGGTTGAACATAAAAAATACATTTTTTTAAAAAAAACACGGTGAAACTATAAGCAACCATTTAACATAATTATAATTATATATCAGACAAAGCAATCACATCGTTTGCGTCACTCAAAAATGGTTATCGACATTGCAAGTGGGTAAGAGAGCTGCTCCGCATTGTCGGCCGTGCAGCGGGTATTGTTATTCCAAAACAAACAATGATTCAGGCGACCCAATTCCCGGGAATCGATATTGTCGTCTTGCCCCGAGATGGTCGCAGATCGATGTCCGCGGCGGGGAGAGCGCGGCGGGGAGAGCGCGGCGCGACCGCAGCTCTTCTGCTCTATTACAATGGTAGGATTCCAGCGCGAGTAACTGTCCGGCGGACAAGACGTCTGCGGACCAGCCCGAGCACAGTGCTCCACTGACATCGCACAAAACCACTGAATTAATAATTAAAAAAATATTTTAAATCAAGTACTTGAGTGATTTCTCCAGGTGCTAATTTTTATTGGTGACCGGTTTCGCCAACCTTCACATTGGCATTATCAAACTTTTAAAAAAATAACATGTAGAAAAATCACTCATTGAACTCCACGAAGTACTCTCTGTCAAAAATAAATGATTATTAAAAAAATATATATGTATCGTTGATGTATCTAGGCGAGCAATTGCCCAGTTGTCTTTATATATTTCTTACTGCCTGTATTCTTGCAGCTTTTTCTCTTATATGTATAATAATACTATGATTTTCATACCTCAGTTCATAGTTGACATTTATAAATAGGGAACGAGAACGTGTTTTTTAATAATTAAAATTACTGTTATTTTGCTAGTTTAAGGGACACACCAGTGTGTAAAAATTAACATGTGGAAAAATCACTCATGGAACTCCACGAAGTACTCTCTGTCACAAATAATTGATTATTTAAAAAAAAATATGTATCGTTGATGTATTTAGCCGAGCAATTTTCCAGTTGTCTTTAAGTATTTCTTACTGCTTGTATTCTTACTTCTTCCCATACAGCATTTTCTCTTATATGTATAATTATACTATACTTTTCATACCTCAGTTCATATTTGACATTTATAAATATTATAAATAGAGAACGAGAACGTGTTTTTTAATAATTAAAAGTACTGTTGTTTTGCTAGCTTAACAAAGGGACTCACTGGTCGCATTAAGATAACATCTGGCGACTTTACAAATAATATAAAATTGGCTTGATCAATCTTACCCGCTGGATCGATCGATACCTCTCTCTTCAACAATTTTTCACTTTCTTATTTATAATTTTCAAATTCTCACTTAGTTTGAAAATGTCACTAGTAAAGGTTGGGAAACTATTCAAACAAAAAATAAAATATGGAAAATTATTCATATATATTTTATTTGAATAAAAATTATCAAAAGGACGTAACTTAAAAACAACCGTTTAACAGATACGAATATGATATGAAAAATTTATGTGTTTTTTATAACTTATATTTTGGGTGACTATCAAGATTTTTATTTTGTAATTCATAGTTTATTCAATAAAAAATATTATTTAATAGATTTATACACATATGAAGGTACATATCGATTGTTGGTTTGACCTAACTTTACTTTAAAATATATTTAATTAAGCCCTTTATTCAAGTAGGCGACGTGTTATGTTAGAAAATTGTTATTTAATGGATTTACACACATATGCACGTAGACTTAGGATGATGGCGTGCTTGCGAACCTTAAATGAACACTTTAAGTAACCGGTACATCAAGAAATTATAAAACCATGATTTAATAATATAATAACATCCTATTACAATCTATCATACTTAAAGCACAAGCCCTTGCTATTTACAAAGGCAGCATAAATTTTAAAACCTAAATGATAAAGTGGCTAAATGATAAGATACAAATATATTTCACAATAACTTCGTTCAAGAATATATTAATTTCTGTTCACTTCACACTACTTTATTGGTAAATAAGCTCAAGAGGCAGTGGTATTAATTATAAAAGTTAGAAATTCAAATGGAATTGTTTAAACTTATATTAAATAATTAAATGATATCAAAAGGAAGTATAACATATAAGGAGTTAAGATATCTTCCGTGGTATAATTAAGTATGTAAACCAAAAAACCGAATTCATTCATACGGTTTCACGAAGAAATACCTCAATCAAAGTTAACTGGCTGAAGCAGTTCGGACGATCGTGATTTTCGGCGCTTTTATAGCAATGAGAACTAGAATCTAAATGAACTATGAAGTATCATAACGATTACAAAATTATATCATAAAAATATAACCGTTATTGTAAGAAAAAACAAACGTTATAGAACTACTTTCCGAGAATATAAAAATACTTATTTTTAATGTTATGATTTTCGTATAAAATCTATAAACCCATTGTACTCGTAATATCTACGTATTACAATACCTTTATATATACAGTAATATAATAACTTTAATAATAATAATAATAACACTAAAGTAAGGAGAAATATATAAACGCATTACAATATAACCGTAGGCGATTCCACAGGGCCTGAGTGATGACTGTGTAGATTTACCTGGCGATGAATGGGGAAGGTGTGAACTCAGCGCTCCTGCCGGGTACAACGGTATGAATTGCGATGATGTCAGCTGGCTATATACGGAAGAAGCCAATTTTCTATAACTACTGGTCACTTTCAGGTTAACCGGCGGAGTTTTTACCGGGGTAGAAAAACAAAGAATGCGGAGAACGCGAAAGACGAGGAAAGGGAATCCACTGAAGAAATATAACAATTTTACATTGATACTCGTATTTACAACCGCCTTGTTATTTCGCAGTTAGCACAGTCACTTAGTGACCGCAAAATTCCGGGTTAGAATGCGGATGAGGCAGTTTTGTATATTTTTTTTTGTTTCAAAACTGCGTGTCGGTCATCTCTGTATATGCATCAATGCAAGGGTAGAAAAAGCGACAAGTCACGCGCAGCCACAGTTGCCTCTAACCGCTTCCAATCGTTCAACTCCCGCTTGCACTACACTAAAGAACATTTATTCTAAAATAAAAAATGGTACATAAAATTATATATATATAAATAAGTATTTCTAGGTCCCCTCAGAGGACGCCGGCACGGTTCCTGTGTATAATTTCGCTGCAGAAGTGCATTATTAATGCAGGGGAATGGCGCAGTTCCTTACGCAGGCATGAATAATGCCTTTCGATGGTGCTGGGAATAATCGAATGTGTCAAACACCTGCATTTGAAAAATAATTTTAATTAATCGATAAATTCATTTAACTGTTTTTCCCAAATATTCTCGTATTTTGTAAAATAAAAAAAACAGTTGAAAATATTTTTTTGCATTTGTTTTCATGTATATTAAAACTCCTTGAAAGTGTTTTATGTAAATAATATTTGCTCCAAAATGTTTCCTTTTAGAAATGATTGAATGCAAAGCAAATTATTGAATAAATAATAATATTTAGATTAATCAAATCATATAACAAAATATTAGTAACAAAACTGCATTGAATCGTTTAATTTCTATCGAAATTTTCGATTAAATATATCAGATCGATCGTACCCATCTCTCCCGCGTGGAGGTCAATATCTCGCAACTATCTGCGACTCGATAGACTGGCTCGCCTGCGCCCATGGGAATATTATCTGCATTACTGTTTCTACCACCATGCGAGAGTTCAGGCACATTTACGTAGACAGCCAATTATAATATGGACTAAATTTCGAATAGCGGCCTAGAGAGAGCCAGATTCGATCATTTTGTGGAATAACTGAATATGTGCACGCCGGGCATCGAACGAATTGATAAAAATATACGAAAACGTTTAAAGTTAACTGTCAAATACTTATTACGAGAAATCGGATCGAGATCATCACGAAATTGTACTGAAAATCCGTTACTGTAAAGACTTAGTGCAATGAATTATTAATTATGTAAAATACTTATGTTAAATAATAAAATATACAACTACACTTGAAAGACTTGTAGCATGAAATAATATATCTTGTAGTATATCAATAATTTAAAATATTTTTGCTGTTGTTAAATATTAATAAAACAACGTTTTTAATTCACTTTTTAACGCATCTAAGCAAAAATAAAAATAAATTGCTTGAATAGAAATTAAACGAAGTAGTGAAAAATTGTCAAAGAACATGGATATGCAAACAATATCGTTCCGAGTGTAAAAAAAGTTTATACATTTTATACATACAACAGTCACAAGGCAAATACTTATTCGAAAGTACCTTTAATAAATAAATTGTTATTCAATATTATCATTAAAGAGCTTGCTCAATTGATTAAATACTGTTTAAAATAATTATTATTAAAATTTGTAGGACGGATAGATAGATCAGAACATTGGAAAGCCTCACTAATCGATCAGATTGACTTAACAGAACTATTATGACAATATTTATCTCACTAAATAAACAAAAGTTTATCGACTCTAACTAATTGAAAATAGATTAAACGTTTATTCATGCAACGATGCATGCTTAATCTCAAAAAATATTTAAAATGCAATATCAAATAAAATACTTCAGAACATCAACTAAAATGCCAAACCGTCGCTATGGATCAATGGTTTACTTTAACGGAAAACATCCTAGCTCAAATATTCTAGGGCCAACGAGACTATTGCCATAAAGACATTTACAGACATTCATAGATCTGCGAGTTTAGCAGGCTTATTTTTATAAACAATGCATAATTTGGTAAACGTTTCACGCATATGAAGATAACAAAAAAAATCTATGGGGCACGATAGACGTAAAAAAGCTTTTTGTCTCGGGGTTTCATTTGCGAATTATTAACCTTAAAATATATTCCCAACATATGATCAAATCTTGATTCGCAATCACTTGTTGATTAATCTTAATCTAGTTGCATTCAGCGTATCTTGTCACTCCACGCAGAGGACGGGCCGCACTATTTGCATTTACGCCGAGTCCGCGGCAATCTTTCAGGCCTGAAGACTTTACGAGACAGCCTGAAGTAACGAGCGGGGCGACCATAAGAAAATACCATGGTGGTAATTATCGTATTTTACGATTTATAATACAAATCAGATGTAGCCGATGTTACCTTTAAATAATTTCTTTGCTCATTCACTTAACCTGACAATATTAGTCAGTAGAATTTTATTACACACATAAATTTATAAATTTTATCTACGGCGTTAAATATAATCTTTCATGTAACCGGGCGTTTTACAAAAATAATATGCAGTATGTCATACTTGTTAAAAATATTGAATGAAAATGAGATTTTTTCCTGGCTGCACCGGTTTTATGGGCGATGGAGGATTTGAAGAGCATCTACAATGAAGGAGGAAGCGTGCAAGAAGTCGATTATGTTAAACTATAATTCTGTCGACTCGAAAGAGTTATGGCCGCTGAACGAAGAGTTCCACGTCCATTGCCAGCGCTCGTTTATTTTTCTTCAGATAATTAAACATGATGGCAGATTTTCACATAAGGTGTATTTGCAGCAACAATATCGAAGGTCGTAACCAGAGTTGGGCGTGGTCGATTGAATTCAAAGATCGATTATTCGAACGATTTTTAATTTTCAACATATTATCAGCGTCAATATCAATTGGCACAAGCAGTGATGAGCATTATCAAAAATATCGATTGTTATTTAAAAAAAAATTAAAACTATAATTAAACTTATCTAAAAGCTGCATGAAAAATCTAATGAATTAATGTTTATAACATATGTTGGCCATAGTCCATTCGGTTATCCATCAATTAAATAAATTAATTATCTTTTTAACCATTCATTTGAAATAATTATGATTCGATTGTACGATTAAAAAAAATTAAAATTAAAAAAAAAAACCGGGAAGTCAGTCAGAAGAAAGCTGTTATACTACATAGTGATTAAAAAAGAAGACATTTCTTGATAAAAACACGTTATAGAATATGGAAAAATATATAATTATTTTTAGCGACAAAAAATGACATAAAAACTATTTTTTCGAAAAAAATTAATAGTGATTACAGTATTTATTGATCGGTTGTCAGTTGCATCGCGACGCGTGTGGAGGCTTTACTTTCATCGGCCGCGTCTGTTATGATACACGGGGCTATGGATATTAAGACGGCGTAGCGATCTGTACCGCGATGGATCGAAAATCCACAGGCGTCCGTGAGAACGCGCCCGGCGGACGTCTCCGAATAGCATCACGCGCCCGTGATTGAGGCACGCGGCGCTGCACGGACATTATCACGCAGTTGTGCTTCCTGATGCTGCGTGAGATGGCCGCGGGAGATACGGACGAGGAAGTCGCAGCCGGAGACACCGCCGGGCGCTGCCTGAGAGGCGGGACGGTCGTATCTCTGTCCATCTTGAAAACAGACCTACCGCAACTTAATGCCGGCTACACTCGCTGCAAAGCATCTTGCAATTATCTTTTGGTGATTTTCCAAATTTTTATTCCGAAGTAGGCGACTCTCATCAAATATATTGAATATGTTTCATGACGCTATTGGCCAGTTACCGTTCAGTTGTCAGTTGTGTCGCAACGCATAGCTTAAATGCCGGCTATATACGCTGCGACACAACTTAACTCAGAATGGCAACTAGCAATTGCGTGTTTTTTCCGTTATTTACATAGGCAAAGCCATAAAAAGCACCCAAAACAAAGTAACACACTTCAGAATTTTTTTCGAGGAATGAAAACCTTAAACTGCGCAACACTCATGAAACCGAATCAACACGTAACAACTACCATAACCCAAGAATATAACTATGTAAGTCCATGTATGTATATCATTATTCGGACTGAAATGTCAGATGACTCAAATAAAATATCCAAGTAAGAAAAGCATCTAATACGAAAAACTACGAATACATTGTAAAAAAAAAGAAGATTTTGTAGACACCATCGGTCTCTGTAGCACGCTCACCGATTACAGTCAAATAAGGCGCAACCTCTCGAGCCTCGTTCGATATCTCCAGCGCAGACACACCGAGAAGCCTTGACGAGACGTGTTCGCGAATGACACTCCAAAGGTCACCAGGCAGCAGTTCAGCCGCCAGAGGTGAGCCACGAGAAGAGGGAGTGAGGACCGGCCGCTCCTGCGGTGAGGAGTAATGGATCCGCACCACAAATTAGCGGGTCGTGCAATCTCCAGGAGGCTGCAGCAGGGCTGGGAGCGCACCGCGCCTCGTGCGCCTGCAGACGCGCCGTGCAGCTTAAATGGCCGATGCTTCGGGCCTGGGAGCTTTCCGTCTCACTCGGTAAATTAAAGTCGAGTATTTCCAATCTGCGCCGGCACAATTATATTCATGTTAGAGAAAATGACAGCATTATATTCAACCGAGAACAAATAAATGCATAGTAATGATCCAAGAGAAAATGACAGCATTATATTTATCTACGATAAAATGACAGCATTGTATTCAACGGATAGAAAACGAAAGCAATATATTCATCTGAGATAAAATGACAAAATTTTGCCTGGATCATGTTTATATAGTACAATACGCCCTTGAAGCTAAATATAGCCCCTGCACAACCGACATAAAATTATACACATAGCAAAAGCAAAATACTAGCATATAAAATAATACAACGCAGACGTCAGTTCAAGGCAGCATCGCAGATCTTCGAGGGTAATGCCTTGTATGCTGATAAGCAAAATGCATGCAAAACACGGGGTTCCGCCGCGAGCACCAAGTACGTGGCGCGCCGCGGCGGCCCGGCACGGCGAGCCGCCTTGTCGGATTCGCCCCAGCCCCGCGCGAGGCCGGGCCGGGCGCCTATAAGGAAGCAGAGTCGGCGCCGACGGGGGACAATGAGCCGAGATTTACGAGCTCCGGGAGTCGCGCAATCCCAGATTACAGGCATCATGGGGACCGCGGGTGTCGGGGGCTAAACCCTCGTTTCGTAAAGACCGAGAAAACGATCACGCCGATGAAGTCTACAGGCCTGAGAACCCACATCACCTTTTTTTTTTTTTTTTTTTTTTAATAAATCATGTTTTTTCAAATGGCAAGAACTAAAATTTAAAAATTATTGTTCAGTACTTAAGTATACGAATGTATTTAAAACTAAGAGATAAACCGTTTAAAACACAGCCAAAAACTAAAAACAATTAAATATTGGCTTTTCCCTATCTAATAGTGTACCGAAGCACCTATATGTAATTTTAAAAAAAGATTGTTTTTACTGTCATTTTATCAAAATTTACATTATTTGTATGACTGGTTTTGCTGTATTTGTTAATGTTAATGTTTGTGCATGAGAAAAAGCGTATATAAAAATATCGCGACTTATCATTGGTTAATTAATACCTACCTACACTCAATATTTGCAAAAAGATCGAACGAATTCTATCTCTTCTCAGAGGAGGTTAGTGTACATCTCACTGAATATAGTTATGGCCTGTTTATGGTTTTCTTAGGATAAATAGCACAGTTCTAAAGCACAGTTTTATATTCGAAGGGAATGTCTGCGTATTGCTAATACCTAATAGTACTATTACACGATTCAGGTACAGAAACATTATAAGGAGCCTCCCATTCAATGATAGATACACTAAATATTTTTCAAAACATGCAATTTAACACTAACGTGCTGTATTAGCAAAGCATTTACCAGGGTAACCCGGGACGAGTGGCTCGGTGGCACCTAGGCGTGCCGGTCACTGAACCACGAAGCGGCAGATGCGGCGAGGCCTTTATGCCTCGTTAGCCTCCTTATGCACCGAAGTTCGATATCAGAAGCTTCGATACGGGCACCGGGGGAGATCGTGACGGTGCGGCGGGACGAGGAGCGCCCGAGACACGCCGGAATGATCGCACACCAGAACACCCCACACCACGACCCTAGCTCGATATCCAATTCAATAACACGACAATATTTAAACAAAATGTTTATCGCAAAACAGTTTCGATCTCTATCTAATAAATACACTTAAACGTCCTAACCTAACAAATATTTCGATTTCAGAGTATCTACGCTTGAATGTAGTATCTTCCGCTCAAAAAATTATGATTAAATAAGGGTTCCTAATAAAAATGGTTATATGTTATTGAAATCAACAAATTTTGTATGCATATTTAATATTTTTGAAAGACAGTAGTACTTTTGTGATTTTCCCACATTTTTTTTAATTTTATAAGTGATGCATTTATTTACAAAAAAATAATAAATAAATCATTTCAGACATATTTTATTGCACAACGTTCATCAAATCAAATCGATTGAGAGATTATTGGCGTAGCAACGCCGGTGAAAGACAAAACCGGCCTTTGTTGCTTACTTTAACCGAGGAACGAGCGCAGAGAACAAAAGCATTTTCCACAGACCAACGGTCACCGGATATTGAATTTTAACAGAATTAAAAGCTACTTATTACCGAGACGCGCGTTAATTATGTTGCCGTAAGGAGAATCGCATTTACCGCAGGTAGTCGGTCGCCGGCGCTACGTGCTCCCGCTCACCTACTTGTGACTTTGTAAACACGAGAAGTTAACGTTAAAAACGTAGCGTGTTAAAATTAGAACCTCCGTTAATTTGGAGTGCGGTAAAATACCGCCGAAAGATAGCGGCTAGCATTTCGGATCGTACTTTTAATATTTGCTATCTTCTCCGGACTACATTCAAACTGGGTCTGAGTGAAAACTTTGTTGAGTGTAATAAGAACTTTTGTGAATTTAGGGCACGGTAGAACATCTGCAAAAGACACTCGATTACATCTTCATTTGTAGTTATGATATAATAATATTCAATAAATAAAACGACGAGAAAGATCAGTAGGATTCGAAACCTCTAAGTGGATATCGCGAACTGGGGATTTAGACTCTCGGCTACCGTTTGCGTAAATGGTTATTTTAAGACATATTTTATACAAAATAAACTTGCACGGGTAATGAATGCAGATAATTATACAATGTTTAAATACAATCATCGGAAGTGAAGCGCGCGCTTACTACTCCAGGCCCCAGTTACAACTAGAGGTAAATAAATACTCCAGCGATTAAAATTATAAACTCAGTAAATTTAGAGCGCAGCGGAATACTATTGAAAGATAGCGGCTACTATTTTAAATTAAAAAAAATATATATTTATCACTTCACACTACACCTCAAGTTTTTTTTTGAAGAATTATACAACAATTAAATAATGATAAAATAAAAAAAAAATAAAAAAACACACTGTTTTGTAGTTTTGTTAAAAAATACACGATCGGCTTCCATAACAGTTAAATTAAATTAAAACGAAAAAAAAGAGGATAATAATCATGAAATGTTAGTAATTTTCATTAGTGAAGATAAATGAAGAACATTTCTCAAGACTCCAAGGAACAAATTACTAATTAGGTCCAATACGCGGATGTTCTGTCAGGTCAAAAATGATAAGTTCCCTGTGGCTAGATAAGATAAGCCTACACGACGGAGGTAAATATAACTAACCTACATTATACTCTGGGTAACTGTTCACTGTATGAGTATTAATAAACTTGTAGTCACATTCCAGACTGATTTACAATATTTTTTTACAAAAATGTAATTTACCACAACCTATAATTCCGCCTCGGTTTACTTAATAGAATAAAGTGATAATCAAAATTCTGTATATATTAAAATAATTAAAGTAGATAAATAATCATAAGGTGTTTTCAATACGCGTTGATAATAATCTGGACAGTTATGCGAGAAGTAGTCTAAGACCCAGTCCCTTGCTCATCCAAATTACGAGTCTATACAAATTTACTAACACGCTGTATATCAAAGATGGTAAACTTCTAACAGGTGATTTGAACGTAATGAACCAAATATACCACCTATTTATTTAAAATTCATATTCAGCTGTAAAACTTTACTATCTTTGAAATATTTTTTTTTTGCGACATGTAATTTTAATAATTTAAATAAAATACTTTATCATTATCAAAATGCTCAGTTTGATAATGCCAACGTGAAAAGTTGTCACCAATAAAATTAAACAAGTGGAAAAATCACTAAAAAAATTTATTCAAAGTATTATAATGGAGTTTCACCAAGTACTCTTTGTCAAAAATATTAATAACATGTAATTTGAATTGAATTTACTGTCTTAAAAACGAAGATACAATTTTAAAGATTTTTTAAAAACTATATATCATATTATTCTTCACCAGGGAAAATGAACATTTTCTGTTGCTAGTATAAGTAATTAAAAATAAATAACAATACAAAATGGGACCTCTCAAATTCGCACGATCTGTCAAATAGGTAAACATTTGACGGCTAGTTCGAATCTATGAATAAAACAGTTAATACATAATAACAGATCAGAATATGTTTCATCCATCACGCATTTTTTATTTAACAAGTAGCACATACAGATATGGTATCGCTGCTCAAAATGCAGCTTTCTATTAAAAAAAGACGATTTATGTGATGAATCGATAACGCTTTGAGCGCCTGCCCCTTAGGTGTGCCACCGAGTCTAGTTGGCAGTGACAAGCTGTGATTAACTCCAAAACCTACCGCCACTACCACCACACGCCGTCACTGGCTATAAAGTGACCAAACCATCTTCTGAATTAATTACATATTTACTCTTACGTTATTCAAATGAACTGCTCGGCGAGTCAATAGTGACGAGTCGCTTTCACGACCCGCCCGGAGAGGCCCATCTCCGCCCGCCGCTGACACGGAGCTGCAGGGGTGCACAACATTGAGATTCGGTCACGTATCGAATAAACTTACAAATTAATAACATTGTTCTTATTTTTTTCAGAAGGTACTAAGAAGATTTTCAATAAGAGAGTAGCCGTTTTGCCTTTCAGGGGCTTCTCCTGAATAGATTGTTAAAAAATATCAAAGGTTGAAATGAAAGAACACACGTGTATAGTAAGGCTAGGTGATGCTTTTATGGTAGAATTTTTTTTTACATTAATTGCCACAAATGAATAATAATGACTTTTTTCGTAATTAAGAAATTCCATTAAAAAAACAGATGTCACGTATACCCACTCAACTATTTACCCACCATCATTCATTCAACACAATATATTTGACATATCTATTGTGAACTCGACTCAAACATAATGTGTATATACAATCACACACATATATTATATATGTAGCCTTTGCACATCCCTAGTGAATAATCATGATTAATTGTAGAGTTCAAGCAGATAATGCATTCTTACGAGTCAACCTTGTCACACGAGAACGCTGCAGTGAGTAATCGCCTGTCACTTTAGCACTCCCAGTTGTATTTGATTTACTTTCGTGTCACTGTCCAGTGTTAAAAAGAAATGTAACTAAGCAATTAATACTTAAATGAAATTTATAATTAAATAGTATTAACATTTATCTTAAAACTCGATTAACGTTTTTCATTACTTGCAGCATTAACCAGTTGAATACTCACGCATGTTTTATCAATAACTTTTTAGTACACATTAATCACTATCGACTCCTGATAAATATGAAAAGAGAAAAGAAAATAAATAAAAGTAAGAAATAGGTAGAAATATTGCAGTTAAATCCTCATTTTTTTTTAACATAATCAATCTTAGTTAATCTAGTAATAAGCTTTTAGAGTATTTGAGTTACACTCGTGCTTTGGAAAGTCGTACATTTACGCGAAACATAAATCTTAATAACCATGTCACGTAAATCGTATATGCCGAAAAAAACTAAACAACATTTTGAAATATATATGAATAAATATGTATTTTATATATTAGGATCATGCACTCCGGGAATACCGAAGTGCTTTCCACGTTCCAAATCTACACTGATCACCATATAATTCAAGCATGTTTTACTTCTACGTGTTCAATCAGCATATCAACCTGCCATAAAAGGGGTGAGTTGGAGAGTTACAAACATGGCAAACGTTTCCGGACGAGTTCACTTTCCATTAATATATTTTTTTATAATCAATCCACGAGCGGAAGACATCCAAGTACAGATAATTTAAACGAAGAGTCATGAAACATACACTCCAGCTCATTTAAAAGAAAATCGGGCCGCAAACGGAAGAGACAGATATCACGAGAACATCTAATAAAAAAAATCTTAAATCTAAAAAATAAGTTATTGTATACCAGACCGGAGAAATAGCATCATAGGTTTTTTTTGTTCGTTTTTTCAAGAGTTGTCAGACTATAGAGCTATTCGCTTCAGAATTAGGCGAGGTGCGCGGAAAAGACATACTCTTATGAATAGGATGGACTTAAATACGCTTTATATAAAAAAAAATTAAAAAACAACTGCTTTTTACCAAAAAAAAAAAAAGTATTTGAATTTCACACCGAGTTGTGGTCATCCTGCACGGAGGTTTTTTATTTTAGAGTATACAGGGATAGAATATCCATAGATCGCAAGTTTAATACGAGGAGTTCGTCTCGTATAATATATTCACATAACCAATGTTGGCATGAAGTTTGCATTCGCCGGTATATGAATAAAGCATAGCTTTTAGCATGTACGTGCGATGGTGGCTTCGAGGGAGATCAAACCGGCTGTTTTAGCCTGGTAAAGTTGTTATCTTCATTAAAGCCGACGGCTTTCCGGTCGCCATTACGCGTCACAGCTTCACCACCGCAATCTTCTTGGGAGGCAACTGAACTGATTCAGGGCCTGGTCATGGAACACCGTCGCCAAGCCAGGACTGAATAATCAAGTAGGATATTGTATTAGATAGTGATCCAGTTATTAACATACTAAACATAATAAAACACGCTTCCACCAAAAGAACCACATTGGTGATAGTGTTGGTTGATGGATTGCATAGTTTTAGTGTCCATACAAGTATGAATATAATGTGACAATGATCGTACTTAATTGTGAGAGGTAAGAAAATTATGAAACCAAAAGATTAATAACTCTATTTTTCTCTTACTTATGATATCGCCGAAGTATAAAAATGAAATTCCTATATATTAACTGAAAATCATAAGTATGTCTCAATATTTTTACAGATATTGGAGATTTTGATTACGTCTAAAAAAATCTACATGCTTTGAATATCACGCGTGTACGAAATCTGATAATTTTGTTTGCGTTGAGATCGGTGTATCCTGGATAACAATTCTCACGGCACAGACGCTGTCTAGTAAGAGAGAAGCAAAACCAATCAAGAAATATAACGTTTAAGCGACAGTCGGATCTCTTTGTGCTCTCTGTTCTCTAAATTAACGGAATTGTAGCAGGAATCTGATTATCTCGTAAGCCACTAAAAACATTGTGAAAATGGACCACGTCTGCGTGGAATCCTATTAAAAATCAACGCAAAAAGTACACACAATAGTTCCTATAATAAACAGAATACTTCACGCCTGGCGCAGAGTAATTTTTATAATCTTTACGGTTAGTCCATATGCCTGGAAATTCTAGGGAATTTAAGTGAAAATCAATAATCAATAGCAAAAGAACTGAATCGAATGGACGGTTGAATTTTGTCTTAAAAAGTTGTGCGTTTATAATTTTGATTTCATCACTTAATTTACGCCTAGTAAAACTTTTATTGGTAATATAAAAATAACTATACGTGAAATTGCTCTAAAAGTTTCATTCAACTACATTTAAGAATTAAAAGTTAACCTTTATACTATTTTATATCAAATAGTAAATTACCAAAGGGGTAACTACATATATAAGTACGAGTTTACATATAAAACGACAATAAATCATATTTATCAATTCGTACAAGGCACAAGCCTCGCTCAAGTGCCTTAGGACTCAATTCGTTTGCCCACCGCGGCCCTGCTATTTTCATGTTTGACGAGATATTAACCACTATTAACATGTGTGAAACCGGTGTACCAGCATTTTACAAGCATCATTGTAGGGATGATTATTTAAGAAACAAGTTTCAATAAACTATTTAAAACAGGCTTATTTAATGAACTTTATAATAAATTTGTAATTTTAATAAACGATTTTATTCTTTTGTTCCAGGTGAGTTTAAAAAATAAACATCCAGTCTATGTGAACACGACTACTCCCATCGCATTTATTAGATGATAAATAGTAAGTAAGTACTATTCAAAGTTTTTAAATATACGATTTAAGTAGTTATGGCTAAAAATATTTGGTAATATAAATAAAATATATAAGTTCAAAATGAATAGAGAAAAATAAAATTGAAAAATCCATTTGTGATAATGAGACAGTAATAATGAACTTATGTTATGATATTTGTAATTCTGTATTTTAAAATTAAAAACGTATGATTTTTTTAGAATAATTGTGAATACATTATTACTGCACTATATTATAAATTATTTAGCCGAAAAATTTATTCAAATTTAAAAATATATTGCTAAATATATGAAAGGATATTTTGAATAGAAATCACATGACCAGAGTTATACAGTTAGTATCAGTTAAATAAGAAAGTGATAATTTAAGTACCATGACATATAGTTATCTACTAAAATGTTCATATACTAAATATAAGTGAAGTCAAATAATTCAAATTTAAAAAAGTTTGCATAAATACAAGTTTTTTAAAAGCAAAATATCTTAAAACAAAAGGAGGAATAAAAAGTCATATGTTTTACACTTTAATTAACATAACACTCAGTTGTAAAAAATATCTAAATCGACTAGCCACTAGTTTTAAAATAAACTAATAGCCGGATAAAAACCATGGTGATTAGCAGTTCGCCATTTCCACTGTATGCGCGAAGACCCACTAATAAATGACATCCCATTGGCGCAGGCATTCACTGTAATTAATAAAGCAAATTCAAACCTATGAAATTAGTTTTCAAACTGTAAATTTGCAAAGCCTCTCCATCCGGTCGCACCCCGAGCAACGGATGTGCGAATAAAAGCGCGTCGGACACATGACTCGCGTGTAGCATTATACAACATTCTTGAACGGCTTCTTTCCAAGTGTCCCACGACTATCAATGACTTAAACAAATTGAATTTGAACGTTTCACACACAAAGTGACGAGAAAAATATTTTAAAATCGTATTTGATAATCTGTATACGTAAAAGCTTATCGATTGACAAATAAAACAATTAAAAATATCCTCTGATTTTTTTTTTCGAGGCAGATAGATTTTGAACCCACACGTGGTTATAGTAAAAAAGCTTTAAACCTTCTTCGTAACTGAGCGAGGATTTGGATCGATGTGTGCAAATATGAAACCGATTTACGACGCAATTGCAAGATAAATATATGTTCAAATTTGCATAGAGTCTTTTAAATTTCAGCATAGCTGCAAAACCACGGTTAAATGAATTGTTGCATAAGAGCGCGATAGCCCAGCAGTGTGAATTCAAATCTCACCTGTTTCAAAAATCCTAGTCGTTTTGTGTATGATCGATTATTTTATTAAGAAAAATATTCGTAATCTTCTAGCCATTTGGCTACTCAACTTTTTTTTTTGTTTATAGTAACGAAGTTAAAAGATATAAGTTCAAAACATGAACGAATGAATAAATTTAATTTATGACCAAAAAATTAGTTGACAAAGCAAAGATTTTTTAAAGTTTTACCACTGCTATGGGATTTTCCAGCCAGAGTGTGATTTAAACAACGGACTGTCAAACAAAAAACAACAAGCCTTATAAAGCAAACTAACAGAGCGACCACATTGTTTTTATGTGAATTTTGCGAACGAAAGATATCCAATTTTGAATATGATCCAAAATCTACGAGTTTTATCAATCGTTTTCTTTTTAAGCCAGTGTATTATATATAAAATAAATTCGCTTGTAAGTATTTAATATTTAGGTAATAGACGGTAAAAAGATGAAGACCTAATTCTTCATTTCATGTTAATCGATTACTTAAATGTTATATATAATAACACAAACATTATAGTAATCGGTATAGCATAGTATATTAATAGTAATCATCGGTATATATAAATTGATCTGTGATGACAGTGATTACTGCTAAGCCACGAAGCTGTTTTACGCAAATCACTTTAAAAACACCTGAAAGTGCAATGACTTCAGTAAATTCTAAAGAGAGACTTTTCAATCTAATTTCAATTTCACATAAATATATTATCAGAATTTGTAACATTGCAAACATATATAACGCTGAACTGTAAAATACACTGGCGATTACGCAGCATTATATAATTTACCAAACCCTCCGTTAATTGCTTTTACAAGACGATTAGTAAACGTAATAATTTGAATAGATATTTTGTAATACTCCTCACCTGTATTCAGATTAAATTTAAATCAAATACAAATTAGTGAACGTACTTGAACAATAAAAATTATATCAGGTACCGCTAAGGCTTATCTATGTGCAATATACATACATGTATAACAGTTATATATTCTAAATATGTAACTATAAAACCTATATAATAAACATTTTTATTTAAATTTAAATATATTACATTTGAGTTTTTCAATTAAAAAGCATGTGTTTTATTTTCAATATAAATTTTGACCAAAAAAGATCTTTTAAAAAAAATTGTTGCTCATAGTCAAATGAAATAAACCATATACGAAATAAAATAAATTACATACAAAAATTGTACACATCATACAATTTTTTTTAGTCTATATCAGATTTAAATACCAACTTAATTAATTTATTTTTAAATATTAGTTACTAAAATTAATATTTTTCCTTTTTCCATTTGACAATGTTAGTCGTTTCGGTCTCGATTCCGGGGCCGGACGATTTAATCAATTTTGAAACCCAGAGGATTTAAAATTTATTTCATGTGAAATATTCATTATAATTTTGCATGAATTAAATATCAAATTCCTAAAGCAGCCCCAGTACAGGGACCGAAACGTCGGAAATTTAAAGTAAAAAAAGCGCCATTACACCCAATAACGGAGTACTTGTAAATTTCGAGTAAATTTTTTAAATAAAATAATTACCTGAACAAAAAAAAAATGTTTTTTTATTATTTTTAAGCAATATTGCACATGAAAAATATTCCAAGAATAATTTTGATAACTCAATTTTGGTGTACACGTAAATTATTAATTTATTTTTTATATTTATGTAACCTTTGTTCGAAAATGCCAACATAGAAAGTTAGCGAAACTATTCACATGAAAAAATTAAATGTGAGAAATCACTACAAGTATTTATTTTATTTAAATAAAAAATATCATAATGGAATTCCACCGAGGACTTTCTGTCGAAAATATCGAATATATTTATTTAACCATATTATGGTAATTATTTCACATGAAACGCTCGAACGCTATAGAGTTGCGAGAAGGCTTGTTAATCGCGGTGAAACAAAGCGATTGAATATTAACTCTAAGCATGAAATAATTAAAAACAAGTAATCAGCCATGCTGCGGATCCCGGCGTGGGACAGTCGGCCGGCGGGTCTAATGGGGGACCATTGTTATGGGGGTGATCACCGTTATCAGTCGATTTGGCTTGGGATTATTCATATCTACGGAGTGATCTGAAAGGCGGATTTTTTTTTTATTATGATGACGGAAAATGTCTTTAAATTTATACGCCTCGCCCGTTACACGATGTAGGCTTTGGTGCTTCCGCAGACGGTTTTTCTGCATGGGGACGTAGCACTGACAACGTGTAGTCAGGAATATATTTTTGTAGATTTTTTTTTAGATAATTTGGTTCCTTGGGTATTGAACTGTTTTCGTGAAGATGTTCTCAACACGGATATCATTATAATCATTAGTAAAACTAGAGACACTTATCATACGAGTTTGTTTTCAAAAATAATACTAGGCGCAATTTAACTGAATAAACATGAAAATGTAGATAAAATCGATATTAATATTTTCTGATCCCGACACTAATAGCCCTAATAAATTAATAACAATATAATATAATAAACACGAATGAAATATTATTCTTTGATTTTGAGTTCTCTCGAGTCTAATACCAATTCCTTTATAATATATTTTATCACCATTTTCCCGCGAGCCGCAAGAAGTAGTGCAATTAAATTGTGAAATCTATTAAATATGTAAACTGCATAATAAATAGTAAGTAGTGCAGCAAAACAAAATTAACTGCTTATTCCAGGGACAGAGACGCTCTGCAGAGAGATTTAGATAATAAGCTTTGACCTGCATGACCACGTTTGACATTTTATGAGAAACTGACTGTAAAATAACCGAGAATTTACTTCGTTTGCAAATAAATGTTCAGAATGATACAAAAAATCAATAATAATATTAATGTAATATACCAATCGTTTATTGCTACTAAAAATAGATAACTGTTAATATTTATATTCAACTACACGCATTATTGTCACTATAGTTATTATATATTCAAATTTACTGTAGGCAAAGCAAATAAATAGTTTTAATAACTTCGTGATTGCAATCTTCGGCTTTTACAGAATTAACACTCCATTTGTTCGGGATTATTCAGTAGTTGAGAGTTCAAAGAACAACAGATTGAGATGGTTTACAAACCAGTTACTGAAAGAAAGTATTGCTGCATTTTTACAGGATTTTTCAGTTATAAGGAGTCTAGAGATATGCACACCACGCTAAATGCGACTGATCAAAAATGCGTTATAAACCAGTTTCTAAGATTCGTGTACGTATTTTCAGTGGAAGGCAGCACTACATTAAATATTTCTAGTTTTAGCAACCTTAAGAGAAAAACGTACAAATACAAATAGCCTTTCTATTCTGAAGAAGCCGTTGAAACTCTAACTAACTCTAGCAAACTCGCAAACTAATCTAGCCGTTTGGCAGTTTCGTCTATTTGATAGTCACTCTCCTGGGTACTCTAAATACTCTGATGGCGTCCAGTGTGCGAATCGAACAGTTATATATTCAAGACAATTAAATATATAGAATTCATCAGACCGAGCCAGGTTACCTCGAGGCCTCACAGCACCGGCTGAAGTCCAGCAGGAGTCACGCCCCCTGGTACTCCCGCCCTGGAATTCAAAGGGTCTAGCGATGTCCAGTGTGCGAATCAAACAATAATATATCCGAGACAATTAAATACATGGAATTCATCAGACCGAGCGAGGCAGCCTCGAGGTCTCACAGCACCGGCTGTGGTGCAGCAGGAGTCACGCCCCCGGGTACTCTCGCCCTGGAAGACAAAGGGTCCGGCCTCGGCCAGCTGCGCAGTCCCGAGGATGCTCGTATCGCCACCGACAGCTTCCGCGTCTCGATACCATCGCCTTAATTAGCGCAGAGTGAAGTTATTTGCCCTTTGATATGTAGACCATAAATCAAAATAGCAATAAAAAAGTTACCGCCTCGCTTTTCAGTGGTCAGCACGATTGCATGTAGATTACGGGATTCTGGGTTTGAATCAGGTATAAATTTGTTTTTAATTTTGTGAAAATCATAAGTGGTTAAAACTTTTCATGGTGCATATTTTTTTTAAATTTATCTCTGCACGTACCGCACTAGCATAGCCGCAATCTCTCAAATGCGTATGCAAACGCATCATACTGCTTGGCTTTTTCTCTTGCGGTCTCATCTATTAAAAGTAGTTTGATTATAGTCTCTTAGTTGGAATATTATTTAAGTTTAAGTGTCTCCCACTCTTAGAACTTAAGTTTTTTCAAAGTTCAGGGTAAAAAATATTTATTAAATAAAATAAAAATAGATAACACTTGAACCGTTTTACAACACTTTTTAGCTGTTCAGTATAAGTTTTTTCCCAAAAAACGAACGCTTGCGACTTTGGTTACAATACATAAAATAATAATACTTGTAATAAAGTTTTAAAAAATATCCAGGTGTTGTATAAAAGCAAAAATACAGGTTCATTCAATGAACTGATGACTAGCAATACAGACAAATTAAAACTCATTGACCGTTATTACACAGCACTGTTGTGCTGAAAAAATTAAATAATTAACCGAACTGCAGACCTAACGTGTTATTATCATAAATACTAATAAACATTATGCTAATTGTAAACAGCGCCGGTATATCGGAAGCCGAGCAATTTAGTAATCTACATAATATTAATTCCTAAAGCTGACTACAGCCAATAAGATATTATATTGAAAAAAATATTGTTTTTTCTTCTAAACAGCCAGCTGTCAAGATCTAGTTTCAATCAACCTCTCTGCTATAAATTACACTCTTAATTAGTCCTAAGCATTGTATTAATATTTTAATTAAATCTCGCGATATTTATTAATTCGCTCGAGTCGGTGCGAGGCCCGGGGGTGATCACGATCTCATTGAACGGCGCTAAACGAAATGCAATTACAGGATTTTTATCAGCCGGCATAAGTAACGGCCGATCATAACGAACCCGGATCGCGATCGGGAATCGGGATGTGTAAGATTGAAAATCTTTTCATTGGTTTGAGCACGTGCGGGGTTCCCACGCAAAATAAACGCATGTACAAATAAAAGCACCTTACAATAGCAAAGTTGATTGACAACTTTAATATCTACACCGACAACAAGTAGCGGAGAGAGTTAGAGGATTCAGGTATTTGGGCAGCCGGTTGAATGAGAACTGGGATTCTGACCAGGAAATCAAAATGAGGATTGAGACAGCACGCAGTACATTTAATAATTTGAGGAAAGTACTATGCTCAAGAGATATAACCCTGAAATCTCGCTGTAGATTCACCAAATGTTATGTCGTCTTAGTTCTCCTTTATGGAGTCGAAGCTTTGACACTCAAAACAGCTACTATGCAAAAAATTGAGACGGCAGAAATTTGGCTGTATAGGAGAATCATTAAGATATCATGAGTTGACCGCGTCACAAATGAAAGGATTCAAGTTCACGTGGATGCTGAATTTGCAGCCGGATTGGTGAAACTGGCCCAGAATAGGAATATGTTCAAGGAAATGGTCACCAACCTCCTATGAGGAGAGGCATCAGAAGAAGAAGATAATAGTAGGCTTCGTGCATTGAAGGCAAGGTCGGAAATGTTTTCGGGAAGAATTCAGTATTCATTACATTATTTGTTTTTTTTACGAGGATCATCAAATCTCTAGAAAAATAAAAGCTCCACGCGACGACGGCTGCACAAATTATTATTTATAACAAATGTTGAACTTCGTATAAAGCGCGAAATGTCACGCTAGCCTGGAGTCAACCGAGCAAACAGAGTACATTTTAATAAAAAAAAAATGAACATATACCAAACTGAACTGAATATTTAAGGCAATCGTTTAAAACACAGCTTAGGTATGTAATTGGAGATATACTCGTCTGAAATTACCCCACAGCCATTACGTTTCCGCAAAACTTGACATCGGGCATATGGGAAGTGGGCCGAGCGCAATACAAATAAGTTTACCCAAAAATATAAACCAGACTGTGTTCATTCCGTAAAATTGAATGCCATAAAGTATGGTTTCATTTTTTGCAGCTCGCTTCGAGCGAACGGGACAGCGGCTAGCGGCTCCGTGCAAATCGCTGCTCTTCGCTGGAAGTGTGAACGTTTAAGAGGGTCATCGATTTGATTCGATTAGCGATGGGCCCGCGTGTAAAGTGGACGCCGTGTTTATTGGAACATCTTGAAACGAATGTACTTACGGATACATGTTGCCGTGAATAATTATTTAATAATATACAGGGCGGTTCGGACATTCTTTAAGCATCTGAACCCGTTGTTTTTACATGTATACAAATGTGTCATTACGTTATAAAACGTTTTGATTTGAATGTGGTTTTCGGATACGCGTTGCCGTGAAAAATTATTAAATAATACATAAGGTGATTCTGATATGTCACTACGTCATAGTTCAATCTTTTGGTTTATTTACACATATACAAAATTTAAAAAAGGCTTTTAACCTTCATCACATATTTCAGCACATCGTTCTTTCATTATCAATTTTAGATTATCAAGTTACATGCAAAATAATCTTATCCTTCGTTGAACTGAATAAATGATCACATACGCCTTCACAATAGTCACTTTATGTATAAAATGAATATTAACACTTATTGAAAAAAAATGTTTTTTAATGACTGCATTCAAATTTAAACTAAACATCTTGTTTTCAGAAAAAAGCTTTCCATGGCATTAAGGTAGGAGGTTATTTTGGATTATAATGCATTCTATATTTATTCTGAATTTCAGTGAAATTGTGGTTAATCATATTAAGAATGTTCAAATAGTATTTTCTCTAGTGTCTTACCGCAGCATCTGATAATGCATATCGTAGTTATTCGAGTGCATAATGTAATCACTTGCCAGACATCAGCTGGTCAGATGAGCTTCTCGGAAATAATAAACGACTGATAATCCACATGATCTATGGAAATGACTGCTAGTATACGAATGCCAGCGCATGCATTGCTTCTAATTCATAAGCTGGAAGAACAGAACTGCGATGCATTTTCAATAAATTATCTTTACTGCCAGTCCCAGAGCGAGCGAATAAAAATATTAACCAAGAGAGGCTTCTAATGTGAGTATATCATTATAACATATTAATATGCAAATATTTATTCAACTTTCAAAAAAGCTTCTGGATAATAGCGCAATAACCAGCCCATAGAGTGCAAGTTCATTAATATTGATTAGGCTTCTTGGCATGAGCGCCCTGCCGATTTTGCCGGTGGTCGATCATGGCGTAATTTGTTTTTTCGACTTCGTCCGAACCACGGATATTAAACCATTTAATCCCCGGCAGATATCAGAGAACCACGAAGCCGAATGCTCCACGTCGCTCCACTTAACGCGATGATGGGTGTTTTAACAGAAATGCCTGTAACCGATCACATTATAATACACCTCGGGTTGACGTATCCTGTATTGAAATATTTCAAACAGGATACTCTCTCGACCAGAGTTATTATATTTTATATTAAACAATAAGTATGAGTTGAATTTCCCTTGTTATTATATCCAGATCCTTCTTCTTGCGACCGTTGTTTTGTATTAGAGTCTACTGAACCGGGGTCCTTCACTAGTTAAGGTCGTTGCTATCTGCACGGTCGAATAGGCATTAGTGGATTCATTCACCTGGTCCATGGGTTCATCATCTCGATACTATTGCCAGTACACATCCAATAAAGCTTACCGATAAGAACTTTTATAGTGAAAATTCTGTCTTTCAAAGCAATCCATTGACTTTTCGTGAATATTTTTTAAACTATATTGTTATTTTTGAGAATCAGACCCATATTTAGTCGATATTTCTTACACGTCATAAAACTTGGGTTAAATACTTTCACAGTTCGAATACTCAAAATCTAGATGTTTGATAGTACACACCTACTATAATCTATTTACATTCCTCACATAAAGGCTAAACGTTTAACCATAAATTGAGAGATAATCGCACTACAGTTATTAGTGGAGATAATTATTTACTGTGAGAATAGTGGATTGAACGACTTCGGTACAACGACCAATGGAATATGTGCAGTAGTACCCACTGCAAGATAATACATCATAAATCATAATATACTAACTGCAGAAAATACCCTTTGGTTGTATTATGGCTTTCACTAATATACCTCAAGCCCAAGGCTAAGAGAACAGTAGAGCGAAGAACCTAGATTTCTTACTAACAGAATGTTAATATAATATATGTATGGAAAACTTAGAGAACATAGCAATAAACCCAACCTCTTCAACTCAACACTTAGCTCTATTTCTATTTAACGCTGTAATGTTCAACATGATTTCTTGATGGTCGTCAATCTTCTCGCTTTGTGTGCAATTTTCTTACTCCACTCTCCTTTTCGGGCAGACCTCAGTGTGAAGCGGCACAGTCGAGATTACAAATTTCTAAACGTTCAAAGGTGGAGAAGCTAATGAAAAACCTGGATATCAAAATATTTTTCTCAAAAATATAATCTATTGAATTTTCATAACTATAACTTAGACAATATTTATTTATAAAACTCGAAGGATTGTATACCAGCTAATCTACAATGGCTAATGAAGACGATGATGGTGATATTTTCAAACCGTTTGAATGGGTGTTCAGTTAATCGGGACACCTCCATTTTGTAATTTTAATTACTCGTATCGGGGCACATTACAAAGTGCAGGCATTATTCAGCTGTAGGCTTTCAGGCGGTGTTGTTGTCGGGGACCCCATTGTCCATTGTCTGGGGAATCCGCCCACGCCGCTCCCAGGAAGGCGAAGCGTGGCGGCGCGCAACACGAGTGGCGCGAAAGGCGCTCCGACCTTAATGTACTCTTAATGTATTACCAATACCGAATAATCTCTCGCTGAGCGGGAGACATTCGAGCTCAGGTGAATTGTAAACTGGAATGCAGCCTTTATTTTCACTTCTATAGCGTATGCTTCTAGAGCTTTGGATTTTGATCAGATACACAAACTGATTTAAACATAGATTCTGGGATTTCTTTCTTATTTAACCTGAGATAAGCTTATGGTGTTTAAAGCTTGGGTGTAACATATTTAGAAACCCTCTGAACGCTTGGACCCTTTCCTTAAAGCATTGTTTCCCAAAGTGCTCAATATCGACCCCCAGGGAGTCGATGACAGTGAAAAATTAACTTGGGGGTCCACGAACTGTAAATGGGGGTCTACGAGAGTGGATCCCATTTAAGCAGGTCATCACCAAAATTAAGGCATTCCGTAAATGTCATAATGCACCTAACTCAGATTGTACCTATACATAAGAATGCTGTTTATCATGCATTATGGAACGACGGGACAAAATAGTTTGGGAACTTATGCCTTAAAGCAAAAATCTCACTAAGATCCGCCAAAATTTTTGCTCGTAGAACTTTTTTAAGGGGTCAAAGATCGTAGCTTCAAGTGATCTTAAAAAAACATTGTCTCCTTATCGCTTTGAGTTGTTTCTTTGCCCGACTCGTATCTCGACCCGAGCAGAGCGATCGAAGCGCATCGGGCAAGATGGGTGTGATTAGCCGGCGGGGAGATCTCTGCAAAGTAAACGCACCCAAGCAACGGTGAACACATCTCAACGATTATTATATAAATCGTTAATTGCGTAAATACATTACCGCGGATTGCCAGAGATAAGACTGCGCTTGAAAATTAGTGAAATCATCACTAAGTAAGTACATTGGTTAATATGTTGGGTAAAATCTAAACTCTTGAGCAAAACCTCCCGATTATGGTTCCTGTGCTAACCAATTAATTAAACTAATAAATGAAAGCTTCTCGCCTAATTCAATTTATTCGAATGTGCTTTTTTTCAATGTCGATGAATATTGATAGTAAATTTATTCATATAAACAGTACGCTCTTGCTATATGCACATAAAAAAATATTGGAGTATTTTCATCCAAAATATTAAAAATATATTTTATGGTTAAACACTTTAACACGCCCGTTAATGATCCAATTTGTAAATATTCTACCGTGAAAACGGGCACGACAAAATAGCTCGATTTTAAAATCTTATTAATACACTGTTAACGTAATGTGAATAGAATTTGCATACGGAAGATGGGAACAATCTTAAACCGAAGAGCGTGCGAAAGGTAGCAGTCTCGGGATTCAATTTTAAATGCGATACAGTTTATCAGTAGAAGACGATGCTGTGATAGTTTATACGAACGCTGAGTTTTAATACAAAGCTGAACAATCAAATAGATGAAATGCTTAAAAATAAGAATAAAAACAGAAATTTAAGGATTTTTCGGTCAAGCACATTTAATATTAAATGGGGTGCAATTAGTTGGAAATCGGAAAAAAACAATTGTATTTGTTAAAATATATATTTATAAAAATACATGCAATACAGGACCGTACGCTACTGAAATTTAAAAACTCAAACAAGTGTACACCTGTATAATAATCGTTCTAGTCTCCGTTAATTAAGGCAATCAATTCTTAATTACTAATAAGAACCGGATTCGGCTCAATTAAGGTCTAAAATAAATTAATTTAATATATATAACATTTCAAAATCCGTGCACACCCTGTATAATAGAAATGTACAAAAAGAAAAGGCTCTTTGTACAATTAAAATAATCGCAATGTTCAGGTCGTGAATTCGAGCGACTCGCAAGGTCAACGTGCGGCAAAACGAAGAGAGCGGCTGCAGAATCGGACAGATCTCTCATTGTGCGGAGGATCACGACGCCGGGCCGGGCTCCCGGCTGGCGAGGAGTTGGCAAGGAGCTGGCGAGGAGCTGGCGAGGAGCTGGCGGCGGCAGGGCTGGCTCGGCCGAAGATGAGGGAAAGGGGCTGGGGACGCTGGCGGAGGCTCCGAGGGCCCAGTCGCCGCCAAAGGAGGTTAGGAAGTGAGAGGAAAGTCCGGTGTCGTCTTGGATCGTTCCACTATTGCAATGGCCGTCTTATATTGTGATAATTTTTTTTTGTCAAGAATGCGGATAATTTGGTTTGCGCTTAAAGCTTTTTTGATACAATAAAATTGTACACAAAAAAATAGACACTAATAAATATTTTACCGAAAAAAATTACTCAAAGCAAATCGTTGGTTTTTTATAAGTTTATATTCAATTTTAAAGGTTTTAAATATTTTCTGGAATAATTAGTTCACTGTCACAAGAAATACGTAGCGATAAGGTACATATAGTATATTAATTCATTCAAATAAATAAAGATAAAAACATAATTGAACTTAATATTAAACATCATTTTATTAGAAATGAGATAAAAATTAACATAAATTAAAGATAACAGCAATGATTTTTTGATAATTCCAATATCCCATTTTCTGGTGATACCACGACTCTAAAGACACTGTGTACATCCAAAGTACACAAACTCACGATCGATAACAGCGCTGCTACTTTTTCCCGAAGAAGGAAACGTTAATTACAGAGAGGGAAATATAATCTGAGATCAGTGGATGTTCTCAATATCGCCAATTAACTGGCGATTGATTACGATGCATGTTCATCGGCGGGCCAACTGGTTTTATCAATTTCAAAGTTTTTTTCGCCCATCACTGTACATTTAAGGCAAATCCACCATTTATCCGGTACACTTTTGACGGAGGCATTTAAATATGTTATTACGCGGTCGCGCACGCAGAATATAGAGTGCTATCTCCTTGCACTCTATATGAAAAAAATGTACTACAATTTATCAACATTGAGCTACAACCGGTTAAAACAAACAAACGGGAGAAATTCGTTTTGGAAATTAATTCCTCGTGTAGCTCACCCGTTTTTTTTTCAGTAAACATAGCACCCGTGTTAAATTAACATTTCTTCACTGTAGGTAGCCAGGCACACCCGTCCGGTTAAACACACAATGTTCGGATAATCATTAAATGTCGAACATGAAAATCGCTTAGGCCTTATTAATCAGGAGTAATTTATCTAACGTACCTAAAACACTGGACTGAATCTATTACCTAGCAACACGAACTGCTGAGTTCGAAATTCCTCTTTATAATTAATTTATAATAACGTCCGGTTTTGAATAAATTGTGGCGACCCCCGTTTCTGAAAAAAGTGACATTTGTGTCCATTTATTTTAATAACCAGATATAATTATAGCGGTGAAAAATCAATTAATAACTCCAAACGATCACTTAAAACATACACACATACATATGTGTGTGTGTGTAAGTATATTTAATTTTTAAAAAACCACAAATTGTAAATAAAGTATGTAAAAAATATATTTACATAAACAATTTTATACTCAGACGATCTTCAAGTATCCACTACGCAGCATAAATATTACTAAATATATATTCCCAATAAATCCCAAGTCCATCAAATAACGACGGCTGCCACAACCTACGGGCACATTTACATGGTACTTGTACATCTATACAATCGCGCTTCAGAATATATATTTTTATTTGTCAGATACATTTTTGTAAATGAATACAGTAAAATGAATCAGTAGCAATTGAATACGGGTAGAGAACAAGCCACCTCGATAAGGTGTACTGATTCACTTGCCGGATTATAAAGCACCACCCGTGGGCGGGTAGCGAGCCGCGGGCGATGTTTAGCGGCCGATATATTATAGCTGCGTCGAATCTATCATACTGTGCTGATTTGCAGTAAACGTAACGCTGGATTCGCCAGAGGTCACGCGTAGGCGGTTCGGATGATTGGACCTCGGATCGATGTGCACCACACCTCTCCCCATTCAGGCGATGGAGAAGTAAATTGATTCTATTACTCCAATGTATACCTCCTCACCCGGCAAGTAATACTAAGTCCTATTTTGCTTCACTTGCTACAACATGTTTTGTGACACCATACCTTGCATTTCAATTCATTTTTTTTCCATCTGGAGAAACAGAACACATACAACAACATTAAAACACAGCAACAACATTAAAACAGCAACAAACCTAATTTTTTCCCTACTTATGATACAATAACTAAACTGATTCTTATGTACCTGCATACACCTGCTAATAAAGCCACATCGTCTATAGCAATTTTCTGAAGTCGTAGCAAGCTGTTTGTACAAATATAAAACCATGATAAAAATGAATTCCATACTTTATTCTTAAACACACATACGCATTAATCAAACCATGTTTTTTGACGCCAAAAGATCTAACTGATAATAATGCTATGTAAACAGTGAGCTATGAAATTAAAAAAAACAATATACAATTAGGAAATCAAGACCAAGCAGGGAACAGCTGCAATTATCTGGGAACGCTTCGAACTGCTTACTTGCCTGACTATTACATTAAAAATCATAAAATCTTAGAGAGTAACTATAGTGTAAGGCTCTCTTCACAAGTCGTGATACAACTGACAACAATAAATCTCAACAAAAAATGCCATAATGTATTTTTTTGCACTCAATTACGGAGGCTTTTTTTACAATTTTTCGCAAAGACTTGAAAAAAAAATGGCACAAGAATTGTTAGTAGCGATTTGTAGTCGCGATTTATTGCTGCATGTGTAGTCGGTTTGAACATACTCCGTTCAAATTATTTGAGCTTTGGTGTCTCTCGCTTGTGAAACAAACAAAATAATAAGAGATTTAGAGAAAATGAGAGTTATGTCTTCTGATTTTATCTTAAGGTTGTGCATTTGCAATTTGATCGTCTTTCAGCCTGAAGCTACAGTCCGTTAGGTTCAATCGGAAGTCTCTAATTATGATTTGAAAAACATAAATAATCACCACTCTACGCAGCGCAGCTAAAAAAACTTATCAAAATAAAGTATCACAGTTTTTTGTGTATATTTACAAAGACGTATTGTTTAAACAAAATATGAATAATTATTTAAAAAAAGTAAGTGGTTATATTTAAGTTCGACATTTTTCATTTGTACGATTGACAGCCTAGTGTTTAGTTCAAATAAGGATGAAACATTTTTTTAAGCTCCAATAAATTTCCAGTGAGAATTGGTAAACCAGCAAGAAAAAACACGTTGCTTTTGTGATTTCTCTTTTTGACAATTATTTCAAGACTTATTTATTAATTATTTATTTCTACAAAACCGCTTATTATTCTGCTTATGTTACACTTGTGCCCTCTGACTTATAAATTAACCTAGTTGTGATAAGCAATAAATGACACGTATAACAACATATAACAATATATATCATATAACCCATGTTATAAAAGACTAAAAAGATTAAATAAATGAAATAGACTACTTGTTTAATTATATTATATACAAATGAAATATAAAACAATACAATATGCCATTAATGGCGTTTGATTAAATTGCATTTCTATAAAATTATAAGTTATTATGATTGGATAGACACTAATAAAGCTGATCGTGACTGCCATAAATTAAAAGATATTAAATGGAGAGCGACGCTGTCCAACAGTATGTAAGGTACATATACAGGGTACTATACACTCTTTACAGCACTACAGGGCGAATCCATAGAAATACATAAAAGATGCTATAAATTATTTTTCTTTCCACTGTTTATTGTTACAAATATATTAGTCACAGCCAAGCAAGTGTTTTTTTATTCCGCGACGGATAAATCTTAACCCAATTATTCGCAGAGCCGTTAATGAATCTCCGGTCCCGATATTAAAATACAGGACAGTCTCGGAAGCCGATTGCGGGCGCGAATAATCGCCCGGCCATACTCGCGCGCGTAACCGTACCGAGCATTAGCGCGCGGGTCGTTAATGGGTTGACTGGAGAATTAAATTTAATGCGACAGTGAGCCCGAGCCGCCACTGACGAGGATCCTCCGCGGACTCACGATGGGCGTGATTTGTACGAAACTAGGTTTACGTCTCAAGCCGCGATTAAATTGTACGTGCTCACATCAGTTTCTGTGATCCAATGGTAAGCACGCTCGCTAACACTTTTCTAACATCGGGTTCAAGTTATAAACCTGGAATAATCAATGGGAATTTTCAAAGAGAAAGCGACTAATGCGCTTTCTGTATACAAAACAAAGTAAATTCCAAAACATTTGTGTGGCATTTCCAAAGTCGGCGTATATAGCTTCTGCCGAACTCAGAACCTTTCACACCAACCTACAATCATATACCATCAAACCTGTTAGCAATATATAAATTGTGTGAAAATCCACGTTTCTGGGGTCGCCCCACACTCGGGCACGTCCGCGCACAGTAAAGACGGATGTGCAGTCATTGGAGTTAACGATAAATAAGAAGAAAAAAAAATACTTCTAATGATCTCCGAGGCCTGTTCCCTTCGCGGTTGTGTAAATAAATCAAAATAATCTAACGGGTAACCATCGCGGAGAAATGGTCATAATTTATCTAAGTACCTGAGTACCGGCCCGCGGTGAGGCTGTGCATTATCAGTACATTTATTATTTATTTACACGTTCAATGGGTGCACACTGAATGCTTGATTAGTGCTCGAGCACTCGGATGTGAGGTTATGTTGAAATTTGTTCGGTTTGCCTAATTTCGACATTAAACTGGTGTTGATGAATTGAATTTAATTTAAGTTCATTTATCAGTACGTCTTTTTACACCTAACGAAGCAGTAGGCGATTGTGGTAGCTTTATAAATATAACCTTTTGATCTTCGATTTAGGAAAAATGTACCTTTTCCATTGGAAAATATAAAATAAAATTAATCAAAATTACAATTCCGTGCAAGAATTCTCTTTAAAAATTTAAAACATAAACTATTGATGCTGCAGTAATATATAAAAAAAACCTTGAAAACCATAACTTTACATCGTCTCTTCTATAAAATAAAATATTATTTTAATAAATAACTAATAATACTCCTAAATAGTAAAAAAGCAATACCTCGATCCGAGTATAAAAAACTGCCAAAATCAAATCACAATTACAGCCTTGTAACGAATTTCTTTTATGTATATTCATAATCAAGTAAAGTTTGAAAAATAAATATAATACTGCATGTGTTATAAATTATATTTTCACTTTTTCGTATAAAAAATTGGGCTTTGCCTTTATCAATACAAAAACATACGTGGTTTACAGCCAATCATAATATTCGTTTTTTATACTATATCTAATAATAAAAAAATCCTTGACCTGAAAGTTTAATCAAACCTTATAAAAAATCGTTTTAATTCAGTATTCAGCGTTACATCACTAACGTGTTTTTACACTCCTGAAAATATTTTCTCGATTAAAGATATATACTTATTGACAGTCGTTGACACCTGTACATTTTAACTGTTTACAATGGAGGTATTCTTAAGTGATCAACGATTTTTTTAATTCTCTGAAGCCAAGAGTTAAGCATCCATCTATCAAAGGCACAGACTCGCTCTTCGCGTTGTCCACGAACCCGCGGCAGTTCACAAGAAGTTAATTTATAATTTCTTTATAAAACATACATTTCCTTATTCGCCGAATCACCGCCCGCCGGTTATTGGAGATCTCGCAGAGCTCGGCGCGCCACTATTTTTTGTTTGCTTTACTTTTATCCGTGTTTTTGAAAATACAATATAATACATATTTTCGGAAACGAGCAAAAAATCACTTAACTCTACAGTGGTAAAAACTGTCCAGTATAATGTAAATTTTCAGAATCGTGTTTAAAATAAGTTCACGCTCTTTTTTAATTCTATGAACCCGTGTGTCGTGTTAGTAGTCTATTGCTGTATTCTGTGTTTGTTTGGTGGCTCAGTGGTTAGACCGTTGACTCTTGACCGAGAGGCTCCCGTTCTCACAAGTCACTGATATATAATAATAGGGCTCACTCGTATTTCAATCTGATCAAATATGATTTATTTTGACATAGCATGTGGAAATGAATATTGTGTAAGTATGAGACAAAGGGACAATTCCACACATTAATTTAGAAAGAACAGGTTATCACCTCCTTGGTGATTTACACAATTACTTATTAGCCACTTAATAAAGAGTTCAAATCTGGATGGAGATTATTTATTTTTGAAATATAATTTACCTCAGTGTTGCCGACAGTAAAAAAACGCATCGTAAAACCCTTTTTGATACAGATTTTTTTATTTGATTTCATTGTATACATTTGAAAATCATTTCATGGTCCAACGAAGAGCGCATTTCTTTCCAACCATAAGGCTCCGGCTTCGAATCCGAATAAAATAATTTTATGAATTGCTTTCAAGTTCAAAGGCGGAAAAATCCTTATCAAATTCCAGTTTTCAGGAGAAAAATTATATTTTTCCATTAATTGTTTTACCTCGCTTTATGTCATGCTTATCTTTCGTTTGTGGCCACCAATTCTCACAGACTATAGTGATTTAAAAATTATTTAGTGTAAAAAAAAAAACACGTGTACTTCGATCTTGGGTGTTGGGCAGTGCTACCATATGTTTAAAACCGATTTGATCCTGGTGCCGATATCATCTTCCGAAACGTAAGATTCAAAATATAACGCAGCCTAAAACTCAAGAACGAAATTAACCTAAAAACAACGGTTGCAAAAATCTAAGTACATGTTTAGATGGGGGTGTATATTCGTGTCAACAATTACGACAAGCAGTGGCATTACTCAATCAGGCCCTACCAATATGACACAGTAGAGCTTTCCCAGGCTCTATCGCGATTAGTTCATTAAAAGTGTGTCGAAAACGGTTCGTGGCAAACGCCACTCGCTCGCTACCGGCGGCCGCAAGCGCCGACCTGCGACTACCGGTCGGACCAGACGGTCTGGACTGATCTGGGTCGGTCGGAACCGACGACGCCCCCGCACCACCCGTGACCAATACTCACTCAGAGGAAAAGGATCACAAATGCATCACGATGCATCATACCGTTGATAGATTAGAAGTTTTTACAAGTGACAACACTATTAGCTCAGAAACAAATGTGAATAGCCAATTTACGACTAAGTTTAAAGGAGTCTGAGCTCTTAAAAGACGAAATACTTACAAACAAACATGATTGTGATGTCTTAGCAATTTGGCTTTTCATTCAATATATAATCAATTTAAATAATTTAACGTGAAAATACTACTACTCAATACTCAATGAGAAAATTGAATATATAAAAAATTGTTAAATCATATTAAATCAATGTTAAAAGTCCTACTGATTATCACAACGATCGTACACATGATAAACATTTTTTAAGTGATTTTTAAAAAGCGATATTAATTTTATCGTATTTTTTTGAAGTAAGGAAGTGAGCCGTTTTCACGGCAGCAACACTCGGTGAGCAAAGTATACACCCGGCAAAAAATAAAGCATCGAATCAGAATCAGTTTGTGAATATCGACGAAATGACGAATCGGTTCTCACTGTGATGATTTCTTTTTGCGCGGAGGAGATCATTTATCTTCTTCAAGCTGGGGGCATTAGTCAGTACTATCGCTCGAGCGGTTCGCAGCTCCTTTACTTACGCAATCCAAAGAAACGCAGTAAAAAATAAGCTTTGCTTATAACTGCTTAACTCTCTCATTGCTTATTTAATGAGAGAGGATAAAGCCGGGCATGGACCGGTAGAAGACTGCGAGCTGCCTAGCAGCATATAGACCACTGGTTCCCAAAGTGGTCAATATCGACCCCCAGGGGTCGATTTTGGCCTGCAACGGGTCGATGATAACGAAAAATTAAATTGGGGGTCCACGAACTGTAAATGAGGGTCTACAAGCGTGGATCTCATTTAAGCAGGTCATCACCAAAATTTAGGCATTCCGTAAATGTCATAATTGAGCACAGATTGAACCTATGTACTAACATAATAATGCTGTTAATCATGACTATCGCATGATTTTTAATAGTTTTTCCATCTTCATACCACATGGAGAAGGGTTTCGAAGGAAATTAAAAATGATGAATTTGCAAAAATTCAATATAAGCAAAGCAGGGGTCTACGAAAAACAGGAAAACTCAACAAGGGGTCGACGGGACAAAATAGTTTGGGAGCCTATGATATAGACGAAAAGACTAAAAAATTCCTTTTCATTCAAATATTTGCGAAGCAGTCTGTTTTTTGTCACACTCCTACAAAACCATATTTCTTTATAGGTCATATACTTTTATACGTATAACTGTGGTTACTATGCCTCTACGAATTTAGTATTAACTATAAAATCAGAGCACAAATAATTAAACATCATAAAAACTATATTACAGGTGTGTGTTTTATTTTCTTAGATTATTCATTTTTATAATTAACGGCTCGTAACCTACTGTGGCTGAAGATCCACTAACACGCCGTTCGTTCATGCCCACTTTTAATTTTATTTTAAGTGCGTAAGTACTAAGGCATAAAGCGATTATCTTCTATTAAAGATTTATTATAACGCAATAATATCAAATAAATTAAATATACATCATTCAAACTTCAAACAGATTTGGAATTGCTAATTCAACAAACCAATGGACTAAGACTCGTGAGAAAAATATTTTCATATGTAGTTTATCGTCAGCAAAAATTGGTTGCTGCCGCGATAATAATTTTCTAAATAATTTCATAAATATTATAAAGATACTATTTAGTCAAGAGATAGTGAGAATTAAGAGAATTCACAGTTCAAATAAAAAAGACTTAAAAGAGACGGGCCTAAAAGAAAACCCGCCCGTATTTAGTCTCAAAGAAGCTGCCTACAAGCGCTGTGATACAACAGACAGTAAAACGGTGATCAGCCCACAGCGTCATATTATTTTGAATTATTTTTTATAATTTAAAAAAAAAAAAAACAACGCAAGAAAAGGACGCTATTAGCTAATTACCGTTCGATTATCGGTCGCAGCGTGTGCAGGCAGCTTATGTTCGGCCCCGCCCGCGCTCTTGGGGAAACGGGGACGGGAAGTCCCGGGATGCGGCCGCATGATACGATTTATCTTGTGGGATAATGAGAAAGCGCACCGAATCGATGATTAAGTGCGCCTGCACTCGGGCAAGGTGCATAACAGTATTGTCTCCCGGGAGGACCTTGAATGACCCCAAGCATAGGGATGGGACTTATCGGATACACGTAATCGAAAAAATTTATCATTTAATTTACGCTAAAATAAATCGGTGATTTATTTAATTAATTTTCCGTTTCCGAATTTATTGTGACTAGTTTCGGCAAATTACATCGTTGAAATTTTCAAACGAAAATTCTTCCTTTCATACGTGTTGTTTTTTTGTGACCTTTATATCCGTACAACAATTGAATATGATACATGAAATAAAATACCACAGAATAAATGCATATACATAAATGTATTTAATCTCTAGAACGCGTCAACGCCATCGTTGGCAGATCATGAAATAATAAATATAATATAGAAAAGATACAAACCGTTCGTGTTACATTCGATTTTAATAAAATATATTAAAGTTGATTAAAACACTTACACGAATGAGAACCCCAAAGTATCTTTAAAGTAAAATATTCGTAAGACGCCTATAGTTTAGTGTGTAATAATCACAAAAAATATAAGCACCTCCATTTATATAATTTACTAAATCGACGTTTATTATAACCCATCAGTGCAGCATCCTCTTCATCACAACGCAGAGATGGTGCAGCCATGATCTAGCATTCACGATGCCTGCCTTACAAAGATGAGAAGCACTGGCGGTGAGCCATCGTCCCGCAAAAAAACGCCGATTCAATCCCAGCATGCATTCCCTTCAAGCCATAACGGAATCCGCCAATTAATATGGCAGAAGTAATAAATGCTAAAAAAGCCAATTTTCAATACAAAAACTGTTCGTCGGCATCTTCCTATGGCGGTTCTACATAAGTGCTTTAAGAAATCGTTCCAGTTGGTTGTTAGCAACAGAAAGTCAGGCCAAACTGAAAATGTAACGACACTTATTTTTAGCAATGTACTTTAATGTATGTATTGACAATGGGTATTGAACTTCTCAAACTTTTCAGTCGTTCGAAACGAAACGTCGAACCACTAAAAAGTTTGACGACGAAAACTTGACGACGTCATGGACTTAAAAAAAAAAATTACATCCCTGAGATGGTCCAAGCACGATGACCGAAACGTTGGAGGACTGAAAACTTATAAAAGATCATCAATCTTGAAACCAAATTATCTAATATGCGTAAAATTCATGATTCGCGTATGAAACAGTGAGAAAATCCTCGAATTATCTTTCGGCACAATAGCCAGATTCAAATTTACGCTCCCTGACTTTCATTTCAAATCGATCGCATTTGATTTAAGTTGAAATTAGTTTGAATACCCATTAATAAAATTAAAATAAGAATGAAATAATAAAAAAAAAGTTTATTTTAAGCTGATCCAGCACTGGATTCGCTATTTCCGAGGCTCGGTTATATAACTTGTGTTTTTTGTCAAGTTTAATGTGAGTAACACACTTTTGAACTCGCTCGCTTATTTCTGGTATTTAAGTTTTGTAAAAATCCGAAGGCGTGACGTGAAATGTTATTGCTGTATTTTTAAGTGACGATTAAAGTTTCAGTTAGTTGGAAACCGACGCCTTGTCACCTACGAAAAAAAATGTTATTAAAAAGTCCACCGTTAAGCGCAATACACGCTACAAGCACTGCCAAATCAGTTTAACCACTTTTTAAACACATAACTGAAAAAAGCTTTTTAAAATAATTTATAATATTTTTCATTTAAATTTATATTTGAATGTTTTATTAAAGTTCCAATAAATACAAATATTTAATCGTTTTTTTTAAATGATTTCTTAGTATTTTATTTATTTTTTAGACTATCGTATCTACTCTAGTCAGATATAAATAATTACTCAGATCTCTTGATATAATATTAATAAATCATATCTCAAAAACACATGATTATAAATGTCTTATTTAAATAAATGGCTAGTAGTACACTACTGTTATTTTTATTTTTTAAGTTTTGCTCTTAAACCCTTTAACATCGAATTTTCCCGTTCGTTCCGAGTCTATTTTCTCGATTGTTTCTCGACTTGTTGTTTATTTTAACTCGAGAAGCAAATGTTACTCAAAATACAAAAAAAACAATGTCTTCTTCACATTCTAAATTTTGCCGGTCGCAAACGTAAAATTCCCCCTGAAAAATCCGGCCTGTTGGACGTTCAAATGAATGACTACAAGTATCCAGTGTGGGGCATTTAGTGTGACAGAGCACTGCGCGGCAGAGGTGAGCAGACGCGAGGCCGGCGCGGGTCGAATCGGCTCACTGCCTCGAATGTCTGTACGCACGGCTCGCCTAATCTCGTTAATTATGTCCAGGTACGCGCCGCTGCCGGAAGGTGAAAACTCGCCAATAACCTGGCCGCATGGAGCCCGCTGCAGCCTCCATATTTCACTGTGCTCTCCCGTTAGGGCAGAATCCCATGGCTCTTGAGAGATCTCCTGCGATGCTGGATATTATTATGTGAGAAATTGCGATCGAAGTATATTGTGACTCTCCTAGAAAATATTCTCGACAATGTTGCATACACGCCTGTAGTATTCGAAAGAAAATATACATATATTACAAAAATACAAAATCTTATGATTTCAAAATATTTATTTAATATTGTGCCGAATTTAAATGTGGGTACAGAAATTCAGTAAATAAATTTACGTTTAATCTAGAAAAATCATAAATTATCAAGGTTTAAATGAAAGCCAACCTTTTTTAGAATTTTTGATGTTTCTGATTTTTTTTTAAAACAGTTTCCCCATATTTTTCCTGTTTTGATAAAACTACTCGAGTTTGGATGTCTATAAAATGACTCATAACTAAATACAAAGAAAGCACTTCATTGAGTTATTCTTTGCATATAATATTTGCGCTTGCAAATTTTTAACGCACGTTACATTCATTCCACCTAGGAAATCATTATTGATGTACTGAGCTTGTTGCTGCTGCAGGTGTTGATTGCATTGTTGATGGTGTACCAAACAATGCGCAAGTTGATGTATCTCTCCATTAAATACAAAAATACACCATCAATCATTCAAAGTGAAATACCGTTGGGTGGCGCTAGACACCCGGCGCATTCCTGCAGACGAAAGTGTAATGTTTTTGAAATAATGGACACGATCTGATATCGGACGCCTTTGCGCGTGTCACAATTTATCACAAGACCAATTTATCAATTGGTAATATGCACCCAGACTGACCTATAAGTGATGTATCAAAATTAACATTTGACTCATCTACGGCGGACCGGTTATGTTTGATCCTTTTGAACACCTGGATCCTCTTCCTTCTTCTTCGTCTTCCCGTTGTATCATAACAGCAATGGATCTTTTCGAGGCGTAAAATTGCCGACACAACTAATAACCGATCTTTAACTAGTTTAAAGCGTTATATTATGTTGGGTGTTTTTTTGTGGTTTTAGGCGTAAACAGCGCAAAACGCTGTTGGCTAGTTACCGTTTGGTTGTCGGTTATGTCGCAGCGTGTATAGGCAGCTTAAGTAATGAGGTTAGCTGGATAAGTTCACGTAAATTTTAACAGGTGATTCCTTAAATTAAAATGATTTGATTGCTGAGGATCGCTTTGTGTTGGCTTTATAGTATCTTTTTGAAATTTTGACTTTTTTTAAAGATTAAACAAGAATAACAATTGACAAATCGTTAAATTGTCACGGGATTGTCGTGGAATACCATAGACAGTGTTTTTATGGACAGAAACGAAAAAATCGATCAGCCTAACAAACTGAAATTGTAAGCAAACAAAATAGAAAAACCATTCACTTTTTAATCATTCTCGTGACATTTATTATTTGTCAGGTACGGAATATCAACATTATTCAATTCGTACTTGATAACAAGTTAATCGAAAAATTATTCCGTAAAACATTATATATTAGCATGGCTTGTTTCAATTCGAGATACGAAGCACTGCCCCGTTATTACTACGCCCTTGAGTATCACATAGTTGACAGCGGCGCGATGGTAACATTAGATATTTACTATAAATGTGCATTCGATACAAGTACCCAAATAATATATATACTGTGTACGAACAATGAAAGATGATCGCCTGCCCGCGGAGCCCGTCACTTAAGCGACAAATATTTAAGATATAATAAAAATAAACGTTCGTTGTGTACTTTTAATGTGATTATATGATGAATTGACAGCAACTACAATCGGACGGCTGCTATCTTTCTCTTTGTGCGGGCGCTGATGTCAGGCACTAGCTACTAGCGCCGCCACTGGCCAACGCTGCCAACCATGATATCACTATGTGACATTTTGAGAATTCAAATTTTATTTGATGTGGTTAAAAACTACCTGCATGCGTTGATTTAAACTGTTGAAAAAATAAGATAAAAATAAAAATAGCAATTCACACATGAGTGGTTCTACGCTGAGATTCGCGCCTGAAAAGTATATTATTATTGACCACGATTCAAAAAGGTATTCAAGAGTGGCGGGATTAAATAGAGCGGAGAAGGTGATTAAGCCCAGGTTTTTGTTCTTACTAACAGTTACGCCTCGTTTCTACATTGATGATCCCGCGCAACCGCAATGATCCATATTGCTGATAAATCCGCAGCGCCTGCATTCGTTCAATAAGTGCATCCAGCCTACTGCAATTGTGCGGTTTCAGGTTTACTTTGCACAATCATCATGATTGTGGCAAGTCCCAATAGTAAATATTTATTTATTATTTGTTGATTTTTACCGATAATATTTAGATGCAAATAGGCATGTCCACTACGACGGATTTTAAAATAATTTCGCTCGTAGGTGTATGCCAATGCTACTGATAGACAATATTACATAAGCATTTTAAATCAATTCATTCTACTAACAGTAAAATATTAATGATTTAAAAAGAATATTTATTCCTGTTATCATAGTATTATATTTGCAACAGTTAATGTTTACATTTTTGTGAAACATAAATAGCTTTCATTTATAAGCTTACTGAACTTACTGAAGCATCGATAATATTTAACGTGAGTTTCTGTAATTCTTATAATACAGCCGCAAATAACTTTACATGCTTCAACTTTATTCTTATTTCCCTTGCGGGCTTTTCCACTTCCCGAGTAAAGTGACCGTCGACTCACAATACAAATTATCTGAACTTGGGTGTCACTCACTCGTTGGAGTATAAAAACACCACGGTTTACGTGGACCTGGTTCAGCAAATGACTGCATAATGCGGTTAGAAGTACGAGTAACCCTGTCGGCTCTGAAAATAGACACAAATGGAATATCACGTTGCATTAGAAATGTGGTTTGGACCAGTTTTCAGGTTGGGTTGGGAAATGTACCATAAATTGAACCGCCAGCATTACCAGACCCACAGACGCAAAATGGCCTTATCTCAAACCGTGACATAGTTGTGTTACCAATGTGTACCATCTGATTTATCATACCAATCTATGGTGTTTCTGGAGAAAGGTGTGCTTATAAATAATTGAAATCATTACGCACCATTATATTTATTCGATTTTTTATTAATTTATTGTAGCATGTTTTTACGGGTATAATCAATTTCAAAAAGATCACAATAAAATTGGCATTTTTGGTAATTTATTTTAAAAATACAATGTTGGGAATCGTGAAAATTGTAAAATAAATCTAGCTCTAGATTGAACTTGATGAAATACCACATATCACCTTTCAACTAAAAAACTATTATCACATGTTATATCAATCACAAGACACATGTGAATATCACAATTTTTGCTGTTTACTGAACAGTTACTTTTTGACAAAATCGATATTTTTGTCAAAGATTTTTCTGTATGCAACACTCTATGGTAAGTCTAGGTGATGTATTATGTTACAATTATGCATTGTAATCATTTTCACAGTACAAAAGACCTACAATGTGGATTCACCGACCGTAACAATCGAATTGATAATTTATAGAATATTAACACATCTCAACAAATAGAACACGCCACTGGAAACCACTGACGTGCGGCGTCAACAATAATTATTTTAAATATAATTCTCAAACTCACGGATCGTATTTTTTTTCTCAAGGCACGATAGAAAGGTTGTGATTGCCCTTCATCATCAGGAAAGGTCATTAATCAGCGGGCGGTGTCTTTGAGGAGCCCCACTCGACCGCCATTAGGGCGCCCCGCGTGATGCGCAGCGCGGACAGCCGGAAGTGCGTTTCTCGTTGCGTAAGCTCTAATGTTGCCTTGCGTCATGGTGACGTCACAATTAAAAATATACTTATAATATTTCGGTATATTTTTCCAACAGCCTCAATTTTGTATTTATTTAACGTAAAATAAAAAAAGTTTCGTACAGTGGATTATAATCGCATTGTGTAGTTTTATTGATAAATCGCAATGTGTATATAAACAATCTTCAATTTAAAAAAAACTATAAACATAATTTTTTTGTAAAAACTGAAGTAAATTTTGATGGAAAACGGGGGCACAGCGATATGCAATTAATTTCTCAAGTGTTGTGATTGCATATCGTCGCGGCCCCGTCCCTTTTGCAAAGTTTAACCCTTTGAACTCTGGACTTTTTTTGTGAATACGTCCGAATGGCAGCAATTACTTTGCAAAACTGACAAAAATGGTTTATACCTGCTCTAATACGCACCTAGAATTCTTATAGGGTAAACAATAAAAAGTGCATTATGGCGACACATTGTCGCCAACGGAGTAGAAAGGATTAAACTCATCTCTCATATTATCAGAGTTTCGACTTGTTCCGTATTTCAGTAACACGCGGTGAAATTTAAATCGAATGATACAATTCTATGCACTAATAGGTGTAAATAAAAGTCATGCATTCGTTGTGCCTTTTCGATTTTGATAATCCGCATATCGATATGACAAACTTGTTATGTGAAATCGACTACAGAACGTCTTCTTAGATCTTTGAAGGTATGAGTGCGTCTGTCCGGAGCAGATCGGTTGCGGCTGTGTCCACCTCCGCGGCCTTATCAAGGTCAGTGTGTTATTTGCATTGGTAACGGGCCCTGCGCTCCCGGCTGCGGCAGAGCCTGGTGCCCCCGCCCGGTGCCCCCGCCCCGGTGCCCCAGCCCCGGTGCCTCCGTCGGTCTCTTTGTGGTCTGCGACACCCACTCTCTCCACACGGGGATTTACATCTCTCAGTGCATATTATCATTCCGCGTCCACTGAATGATTGCATCGCCTGTGATACACCGCGAAAGCTTGAAATCGGACTTGCAGAAACAGCCGCATTGACCTTGATGCCACAATAAGCACGTGGGTGTATTTACAAGTATTTATGCATTTGGACGGAATGACGTTTTGAAGCAGTGTTGGACATGTAACCGCGTACATAAATTTATTAGATTTTGATAATAATTTTTAACGTTTAAATGCGCTTGAGTACTCTTCAATACCTGAGTAAAATGTTCGTTCTTAAATATGATTTGTGAGTGAGACTAATGTCACTCGTACTGTTCGCACTCTTATAAGCGAGAAGGCGTGCAGGGACGTTCGGTGGGAAGATAAAAAAGACGAAAATATAATATTATTACTAATATGATTAGGCATATTAGTTCCTAATCATATTAGTAATAATATAATAAACCCGTAATGGGTAATAAATACGCATCTGATTGACGTTTAATCAAAAAATCGACATATGAAAATATAATAAACACAGAAAGTCGCGAATACTTAGTTAAATATAGTATATGATTTTATACTTATATACAATTTATATATTTCATACGTGCGAGACGCGATCAAATAATATTACAGTTTGTAAATGACAAGTGTGTGCTTTTCTCTCCCTCGTTACAAATATATAATAAATTTAGAACTCGAATGTGTTGTATGGATATATAAGAGATAAGAATAATAGAAGAAACGTAACCAAATATAAACTACTTAAAACAAATAATGGTCTTCAATCGACTAATTCCGAATATTTTCCAAATACAGGTTTTTTTTTCAATAAAACTGTGTCCGGTATTTTTGATATGTTTTTTTTTTTATTAAAAGCTTGATATTCCGCGTTCGAATTACAAGATTGTGCTTTCATACGAAAGCGCAGATAAATAAATCTATACATTGAAACGACGAGACCTTTACATAATGTCCATTGTCCGTATACTTTAGCGGAAAGGGTACCTACAAGACAAGTATGATAATTTATGCGATCGATTCGAGCTCCGCGTCAAGACCTTTCGATGGAATCAATATGCTAATGTCCCTTGCACGGAACAGTTATATCGAAGGTATTAAATGCTGACGGGCGTGGGCAGTGCGCGTTCTAGAACGGCACATCCGAGAGTACCTCCGCACCACGAGACATGGTGAAGAACTGAACTGCAACTGCAGCGGAGGCCGGCCGAGACGTTAATCATCAGCTGTGACGAATGTGGTCCAATTCAAGGCCGCATTACCTGCAGGGTACCTGAACGCCAGCATGCAGATCGGCCGTCGGGTGATTATGGGGAAAAAACTTGCATTAAGGTTACTAGTGTTGCAGTGGAAACCAATTTGCCGTGATAGCCTAGTGATGAAACTTTATACTTAAAACAGAACGACTACCAATCTCCACTCAATAATAACTTTATGCATGGCGGAATCAAATGCGTTCAACCTTTTCGACACCTATATAATGTGTGGATGGGAAATGCAGACTGTGATGTCTCCCAAAAAAAATTCAACATCCCTAAATACAAGACAACATAAAATAATCTGCCGATGCATTAACTGAATGAAGTAAAACAATGCATGAACTAAGTTGCAGTGGCTCGTTAGCATAATGGATAATGCACCGGCCATGTAAGCTTGGAGATGTGAGTTCGAATCACACACAAGTCACGATGGTATTTTTCGGAGCGCTTCTTTAATCATTTTCGATGGGCGAAAAAATATGCTTTATCATATTAACATGAACTTAACTATAACTGCTACCCCTTGTGACACCTGAAACCTACCATAAGAAGGGGTTAAAGCAGTAGTCCTCCTATTCCGCTGGAAAAGCCAGAAAAGAAGAAGTTATGAATGCTCCAATGCGCTGGTCGCAGCAGATCTACGCAAGAGGCATCTTGCAGCCCAGGCTCGCGATTCTGCGACTCTTTATGTATTTTTTCTCTCCTGAATTCAGTAGACTGCTAAATTAGAGTTTTTCATGCCACCGCTCAAGTGCAGTGCAAATGACTGTTTTTGCGTTCACTGAAACGACTGCAAAATAAATAGAAAGACTAAAACTCGCTTGATTACTTGGTTTAAAAAAAAAACGTAATGACAGCTTACACAAATGTCTACGGAGATTTAAGATTTATTTAGTAAAGCATTAAACGTACATGAATCTGTGATTTTTTTGTCTTCATTCCACAAACGGGAGACCTCCAAGTTCAATTATTGATAACTGAAATTAATAATAATAATACACATGATCAAAGCCAAGCCAAGTCACGTATCTATATACGTATACACACGTTGAAAACTATTTTCCTTGTTTAAGACAGAATATATACTGAATTTTACTATTTATGTATATAAGACAAAAAGTGAAAAATGCATCAATTTATTTTTCAGATTTTGAATACAGCACACATCTGAGGAATTAACCTAATAATAATTTAGACCCGCGAACAAAACTCTTTAAAAATAATATCTAGATATGAATCAATTAGCGTGATTAAAACTGTTAACATAAAATGTAAGATAATGTGTATAACTCATTAAAATTCAGCTTGCGTAATCAACACGATACATAGACAAGGAGTACCGAAGCATAGAGAATTAAATAAACTGCGCAAGCGACCAGCACACGATAGCCATAAATCATTTTGCTACAATGGGCAATGTAACGAAAAAAAAAAAACGACCTAACGCTTCTAGATAACGGATTAGTGAAACCCAAGAAAATAAATTAGATTGAAAAAACTCTAATTAATATGACTTATCAAAACAAACGTGTTTTTTTTTTTTATTCGTTTTATTAACTATTAAAAAAGCTTCTCTATATTTATATAGTTAAATGTAACGAAAACACGATGTCTTGCTTTTCATGGTATCATCATGAATGAACCTAAGAAAATATAGTTTTTGTAGTCTTTTAAAAAAAATTCCAGATTTGTCAATAATGAAGGTGTTGTGAAAAAAATTCAAGGTTTTCTGAAAATATTTTACTTTAAATATTGTATATCAAACTTGCTGGTCACTTCTTTCTCAAAATATTTTAATAGTTCAGTTTCTTTATATAAGGGTAAGAAGTTTTAGAGCCGTTTATATTTTATAGCGTATTTTAATTGATTCCCAAAGATATTACAAGGCTTTGACCGTATATAACATTGCACAGCTTTTAAAAGATGAACATATAAATTTTACCAAGCATGATTCCTAGAAGCCTGGGTGTTCAGTTATTAAAACGATATCAAGATAACACTACATCCGCAGTGGTTCTCAAATTGTAGCTCGTGAAATTATTCTCATCGATAATATTTATTTTTGTTTTAAATTTCATGTATACTTTATTTTAAAACAAAGTATTTATATTAATTTTTCTAACATCAGACTAGAAGTAACACGTTATTACTTTAAAACTGCCTAGTGGTTCAGTAGTTAGCACGCTTGCTTGCCAAGCTTGAGGTCTCAAATTCAAACCCGAATATATAATAGCTTCTTTTAGTTTTCTAGTTACACAGAAATTGCAAATTATCTTTAGGTTCAGACAAATTCATGGCGAACGCCTCCTAATGCTTGCCTACCTGCATTTTAAATTTCATATACTTCATGTTTCCAGATAATCTGACCTCGAGTGTCTCCTATTTTAAATAAACTCAACCTAACAATTTTGACTCTATAATTGAAATTTAAAAAAAAACATTATTTGATAGAATGAATATTTTAAATGATATAAGCAATTATTATATATCAATTGCTACTAAAGATGCTGCAAGTTACAAGACTGGTTGTGACTTCTCCTAGAAGCAATGGAGCAAAGGACGACCACACAGCTCGCTGCCCCATGCAGTTAGTCCTCACGACTGCAGAGTTATGCCCACAGATGATATCCTTTATTTTATCGACTAGCAGTTACTACCCACCTCGGAAAAATAACTGAGAGAAAACATTATCACTAGCCTTTTCCTAGAAGCCCAAGCAGGTATACATGACTCGTTCCTTTTGAAGGTATTTTTCGGTACAACCTTCGATATTCCGTAATATATTTTTTTCACATTTATGGCGTGGGGTTGTTATAAACAAAAAAACATTATACAACTATAATATATATGAATATTAAACAATGAAAACCGGCTTGATCTTCAACACTCTATATTAAAAGTAAAAATGATTAGTCTAATGGCTGTTTTTATAGTGAGCAATATTTACGTCACAAGGATTCGCAGTGGTATATTTTGGCTGTGTGGGTTACTTGTTACTGCTCTATCATAAATAAAGCCATCAAAAACAGGTAAAATTGCAGCAGTCGTCATTTCCAAGACGTATACTTAGCAATATCAACGTAAACGACTAATTTCTGTATGATTAAAACGATTTGAAGAAATGTTTGCGTCGAGCTGTGATATGCGTGTAGCCATGGTAACAATTAAACAATGTAAACAGTTACCCGGGGAGCGAACAATGTAAATTCGCATATTTTTATGGTGATGGATAACTGCGCGTCATTTGCCAGGCTAGAACAGTTATGATCGCATCACTTTTAAGTATAGGCAATTCCCTCGCTGGCAATAATAACAATATTTTGCGGATAATGTAAGACTGTTAGAATTTGAAAAACGGGGCGGCGTCACTCAAATGTCAAATGTCTTGGTAGACGATAGTTTTCATTGGAATTTCACTATTATTTATTCCACTAGTTGAATTTGTTGTTTATTAGTCAATGAAAGAATTGTGAATGGCTGCCATTCTGTACCCTGAGCGTGTGTAAATAATCGGTAATGAAGTAGTGGACTTGGAATTATTGAGTAGGAATGTGCTCTGGAAGTACATTGTCGAGGTGTGATGTTTCTATAGCTTGCTGCACTGAAGGAGTATCAAATCTTAACGCCAGAGCTTTGTAAGGAAAGGATTTATAATAACTCTATTGGGCAGCAGCAATACACAGACTTTTCCTTCCAATATAAAACTGCTACACTACATTCCTCTTAGAAAACCATGAACACTGGCTCAGCATGAGTGAAATGCTCAGTGAAATGGTCGCCAACCTCATCTGAAGAAAAGCACTTGATGAAGAAGAAGTCAAAGAAAATTTGATCGAATAGGGCTTTTTTTTTTTTTCATGACTTGATATTTTTACATTAGCCATAAGTAGACATTATTCTCTCAGTTGCATCTCATTCATAATTAATAATTACGTTAATGTTAGTTTTTTCTTTGTGGCATCTTCACGATCCAAAAATGCAGAAATTAGTTACCATCTCAACTTGAATACCTCAAGATTATTTCTAGAATAGAACACACAAAGTCCCACAATATATTGAGTAAACAATGGACGAAGACGATCATAAAAGCGTGATTACTTACTTACTGAATATAATGAATGCAAGTTTCTTCGTTAGATCTAATTTGTTATTAATTCATGTGATAGTTTACGGTACGTTAATTTTTTTATTACAAAAACTGGTACAAATTGTAGGGCACACTAGTTCATGAGGTTAATTCAAATCATCTTTGATTAATTACATGAAAAAATGTGATATTTTGCTTTCTGTTTAAATTATTTATTCAATCAAAGTTCGTATCAAAACAAAATACATAAAAAATTGTACAAAAAATACATGACTCATGCATGATAAAGCGGTATCACGCATTGTTCATAATTACTTTTCGTTATTTGGTACAGAAACATTCAACGACTAATATTTATTTATTGTTTAAATACTCTCGAAATGTTTTTTTTATAAATAAAAACAGTTATAGCAATAATATATTGTATAAAATTTAAAAATATATATTAATATTGATTAAAACTTCCGGTGAATAATACCCGAAGATAATAAACTGAAAGAGATGGAAATCAACGACAAAAGTTCGACGCGTTTACTCTGCTCTACTTCTGTAGGTCAGAAATTTGTCTTTGAAAAATTCTGACCTATCGAATAATAGCATTTGAAGTGACCGCTTTAAAAGGTGAATATTTTGATCAGTGGTTTTATGGCCTAGATCCTTGTCACACAAATAAAAATATATCCCATGTGCGTGGCATCGGTTCAGTGTTACCATTGTCTATGGTTAGCATACAATGGTCCGGAGCTCTGTGAACCGGGAGAATCTGTTGTAGACCATAGACAACACGTGATGGCTGGCCAATTAGGCCTTCTCGCTAACGAATCAATCTGCATAATAAGCCGACTAAGAAAACAACTGCAGCGGTAGATTTTTTTTATGTTCGTATTGTTTGATATCTGAATCAGAGACACTGTAATCTGTATAAAAAAGAAATAAAAATAGTAACCTAGTGAAGTATAAAAAAAACTTTATTTATACAGTGTTACTAAAAGCATTCACGCCGGTGGAATAAAGGCAATGACTTTAAAAGCTGCTCAAAATTAAACCGTTGCATAACTATCGTAACGCGTTGTTAGTGGTGATACTTTTGAAACTGTGTCGTTTGATAGGTCAGAATTTTGTTGTTACAAATGTTTTTCGTTGTATTTCAGACGGTGCCATTGCCGGCGGGATCAACATCAGTTCTAGCCAAGCCGACCAAGTACCACTACTACCCTCACAACCAGCACATCTACCTCCTGCCGGAGTGTGCTATCCAACAGGTAAGGCAGCCAGGCAATTAGTTTACCGCGAGCGTCACACCGGTGTTGTGAAATTTCGTATAATTTTAAATATCAACTCAGATCGATTTCGAATTGATTGAAGCCCGTTAAGACCCGCCATATTGTTAACGCGCTGATCAGACAATTAAAAACGCAATTATTTAAAATGTGCTGTATTTCGTACCAAGAGATCTAAACTAACCATTCAAAATCAGGGTTCAAAGAAAATTTCTGATTTCCGAATAAAGATTAATCATAGATTTTTGCAAATCTGAAGATAAAAAAAAAACATCTTTAATATTTTGACATCTTTGAATTTTATTTTTCCTTTGGGTAATTTCAATTCATTGCTAATATTAGTTATAAATTACAATTGGTTACACAGTTGATTTTTTATACTAAGATGTTGAGCATCATATTTCAGGTGTGCAATGCTGTATATGTCCGCCTGAACTACACCCAACCCTTGTGTGCATGCCCCGCCCGCCACAGGGATCCCTGCTCAGCCTCCCTCAACGCTGATGATCTCCACACCACTCAACTAACGACAGATTCCAAGAAGAAGGTTGGTGTAGTTATGTATATTATATATATATATATAATATATTGCAACGTACCGATATTGGAACCTTTCGATACAGATTCTTTCAGACTCCAGGGTGATTGGGCCAAAGGAGGCCCTAAACCTGTTTAGTAAAATAATATTACAGAAAACATGGGAGTTATAACAACCTTACAATAATCATGCTCTCAACAACCCGTGGTCTTTTACAACAGTTCTCTAGATGTATTTGAAATAGAAGTGAATCTTATTGAAGTATTTCATTTCATCATTGAATATATTCAATGAAAGAATTCAAAGTTATCAGAAGTTTTTAGTCTCTCTACCATCAACAATCTTCATTGAATCTATTTAATATTTTTTAGTACGCTCACAAAGCAGTAACACTAGTGAAAACGTGTGAGGCAACATCTGAGATGAGAGAGTGCCGAGCACCCAGGGATTGGTCTCTCCTAGCTCTGCAGAATGTACGCACTGGAAAATCACACTACCTCGTTATTTGCCGCTGCCCAGAAGAATACATCCTTGGTAAGTTTAACATATAATAATAAATAGCAGTTTCTCATCACCTACCATTGTTGGTGAGATTCCATCAACTAATTAATTTAATTATTAATTTTGAAAAAATATTTTTCAGAGGGTCCCATGTCTCATGATCAGCCGACCTACGCATCGGTCCCTGGAATCAGAGTCTACGGGATGATGTGTGTCCAACCACCACAAAACCAGTACTCTTCACAGAGTAAGAATCATGTGCAATCTTAACACCTCGTTAATGCTCAATTTCTGAAAGGCTATTTGACGAAAATAACAAGAGAGTGAAGATAATATAATAATCAAAAAAAATATTTAACTAGCATTACGTTGAATGAATCACAGATAATTAATGAGTGAAACAGCACTTTATGCCAGATTGTCAAATATTGGTTTTAATTGTCGGTATTTCAGCATATGCAACATTTATATGATGCTCAATGATTAATTCTTGGCTGATTGAATATATGTTTAAATGGAAATTTAACAGGAAAACACATATCGTAAAGACATCATTGTTTGCTAACAAGTAACAAAATTCATATATTTTTGACAGCTATTGAATGCATACAGAATATCAAATTCAAGCCTTTATAAGAATAAAATATATAATACCTTAAATTTTTGGTACTTTGCTGATTATACAATTTAAGCACCTCAAACTGAAATTTCGATTGTTATTGTAATAATAATAATCGTGAATTAATAACTATTTCCTATTGCTAATAAATGCTTATTTTTTAGGCTACAGCAATGCTTCCCCGCGACCATCGACAAGTTCTTACAAAGGAGGATACTCGCAGCCCAGCTTTAACCAGGAGAGCTCGTACACGAGATACCCCGGATACATCGGACCCGGCGTCTACTACAACCGGATGGCGAGGATGGCCAGGGACACCAGAAGTAAAGCGACCGTCCAACTTCCCGCCATCCCCTGGGACAAAGTCAGAGAGCTCGCTCAAACGGCAGATTGGGAAAACTGACACATTCCAAAAATTATTATAACGCCATCATAAACACCTTGACTTGTTCTATCATGAAAAAGAATCTTATATTATCAATTGGAATTAAAGTAAAATTTTCAAACAACTTTCTCATGATAGTAGAATTAGAATATAAAACTGATGTTATAGGATAAAAATATACAAGATGCATGTTATGAATGTGCGACAATGTTCTTTTTTAAATTCTTTTTGCGAGTTAGTAAATAAGCAATCGAACAAAAAAAATTAGGGGAGAACATGTCGAGTTAGAATGATACAAATATTAAACGGCTATCGCCACTGATGCCCGACTAATACATCGAGGCACATCTGAATTCTCAAACATGGCAACATTCTAAGGATGTACAACATGATAATTTAGATGATACGAATATCGGGTTTTCACGGAAAAGGGCTCTCCATATTTAACGCTCTCTTCGAGACGGGGCATGCAGTAGAACTCACTTAATTGCATATCCACCATTGTACTGTTGGAATTAATAAACAATTGTGAAATTAGCAGTGAAAATTTCAAGGCTACATAAATACTGATACATAACCAGAGATCGAAAGAAAGTAGCAAAATCAGTGTCGAATCAAGGTATTATTATATTCATATAGTAACTATTTTGAAATCCAATTAAAGGTAACTTGAGACATTACTTAATGAGTAGTATTATTTCTAATATATTCATTAAATATACAGTTAGCACTTTATCATGGTATCACTTTTATCATTACGTAAGTATGTGCTTATATAGAACTAAGAATCTTGTACAACTCAGATATTATAAAGCAAATAATTTGTTGACTTAATTGATGGTAAATAAAACAATTTTCTTTCAGAGATAATAACATATTATTAGATGCATTCTGCTACCAACTTTCAATCTCTATCTACAAAAAATAATGCACGTCATTTGTGCAAATTACTCTATATGGGATATGCAGTTAACCGGCTTCTACTGACTATAGTTAATTAATTTTAAGTGTCTTTCGTAAAATAATAATATAACTATTTAACAATTTATAATAATTTTTGCTTTCACAAGTTTGTTCTTAAAAGCGCAATATTTAAGTGCTGGAAAATCGCAGCAAACAATATAAATCCTTTCATATTCCTATCAATCGTGTTGTATTCTTATATTCTACTTTTAATATTTATTTTTTTTATTTACTTTACATCCCCATAACTATATTTATATAATAATTATTATGTACTGTGGGATTAGTATTAAGTCATATTAATTTATAAAGTAGTGTTAAGATTTATTGAATAATGTTGTGATGTAAATAATAGTTCACCAATATCTAACATATATTATTTAAATTAATAATATCATAATCATGTATTTCAATATTTAAGTAAACTTACAAAATATTTATTTGTTTTATTTGAACTCACCTAAACAATAAATAATATGCAAGTGTTAATACTTGTATATTATTTATTGTTATACTTATCACTTCTGTATATTTAATAGAGAGAAAAGGAAAAAAAAAAAGGTCTCCCGTTAGATCTAATTCCGTAGAACAGAGGGGTTAAAGACCCTTTAAATGTGCTTTGCGATTTATAAGTTTCTAGACCTTACTTATAACTTTGTGCTTGTTATTTTTTTTATGATAATGAAAAAACCTGTGACATCAATGATGACCTATCTTTAAGACCCATCTTTCCAGATTTGACTATACTTGTAAGTTGTACAGTGGAAACCGTAAAACAAATTAATAAGAACTTGTACTTACCTAGTACTTGAGCCTTTACGTAAATGTGACAATGGTACATTGCTGCCATGAGTCTCTGCGCTTTCGCCTGGAATGCTTTGCGACAACCTTCCTTCACTGCTGACATTATTTGTCCTAAAACAAATTAATCAATTAGCTCTTGACATTAATTGTGAAAATATAACCTAGAATAATGAATGCATATTACAGCTTTTCATATTATTCAAAGTACAAAATTACATCATTAGAAAATTTTATTCATAGCTTACCGGAAAATGGACCATACGGCTGACTTGTAACTGCCATATTATCTTCATCTATCTTCAATAAGGACCACTCTTCAACAGCGAACCCCACACCCATCATCGGCTCGTCACAAAGGGGACCAGACAAAGAAGCTAATTGGAAGCCATTCACAAAGCTACTAGTAAATTCATTCCTCAAGTCTTTTCCAGGGTTTATTACTTCCAAATTATAATTAAATAGTGACTTTTGATAATCTCTCGTTCTGTTAAGCAATAGATTAGAACCACATTTTCTCGGACCTGCCGACCAGATTTCATCTACTGCATTTTTCCATTCTGACCCTGCTTTATCAAATGCTACTTTCAATTCATTTTTGAATGTTTCAATGGCCTTGAGTGTGTGAGCTGTCATTCCTACAGATGATTCGGTAACCTCAGTTGTCTTTACAGTAGACTGAACATCTTGAATGTCTAATTTTACAAAATCATCTTCAATATGTTCTCCTTCACTCTCTTGCTGAACAAATTTATGAGACAGCTTGGTCTGTGAATCAAGAATTTTCAGAATCTCCGAGTTCTTCTCTAACAAGCTTGTGACCTCTTGGGGTAGAGGAATAGCTTTGATTTTTATGATGCACTGTTTGTTGGGTGTGTACATTACAATGGTTGGATCCGGCTCCTGCTTTTCTGCTGTATCAGATTTGGTGCCGACATTTTGGCTACTGATATCTTCGTTGACCATGTCGTTTTGCGGAGGTTCTATGATGGTTTCTCTGAATGGAACGATTGGTTCAGAAATTGCGATTGGTACCTTTGCATATCTTGTTCTGTAAGAAAAATAAATATTAATAGATAAGTATATCTGAATAATACAATTCCACTCCAGAAAATCTTCTTGTAACAGTACTTAACATAGTTTAACTTTATAAAATACTGTTGAAAGATATATTTCAAATTGAAAATCCAACTGTTTTTTGTACTACTTCTTTGTTTCGTATAATGTTTGCATAATACGACATTTTTTGGGGAACTTACAGCAGTGTTATAAAATTTATATAAAAATTAAAAATTATATATAGAAGTTATTTTTAAAGATTCCAGAGAGAAATTCATACCTCAAATCTTCCAAGCACCTTTCCAAATGTACCTCTCCAGCTGTAAGCAAGACATGTTCTCCGGTTTCTTGCACTAGCACTTGAACACAAGCATCCGCTTGATTTAACAACTTCAGACCTGTTTAATAAAAGACAAGACTTTTACATCTGTATGGGTCCTTCAAGACTGTGCAAAGGGTTGCCTTATTCCTAGCTTCTAGAAATGAAGGCTCGGATAAATGACTCAAACACATATTCCTGGCCACCTCTATGTTGCCGACTCACAACCAAAATGCTGGAATTTAATTTTACCGTAAATATTTGATTTTTTTTTTAAATATACAATAATACAACATTATGGGAAGCATTAACTGGTCTTCACAATTCAACACATATGAAGCTTTCAAAAATAAAAGAAAATTAAAGCAGGAAAACTGATGAGATCTAAATATAAATACCTTTGACTAATTTTTTCATGTCCATTGGATGCTTTGTTTCGACAGCAACTCTTACTATGGGAACAGCAAACATTCTCATTTCAGTAAAAGACGGGCAGTAAAAAGAAGTACTCAATGTTGCAGTTTTTAACACATGCTCTTCCAAACCTCCAATACCTAAGAGAGATGTGAAATAAAATATAAGTTATGACTAAGAACAGGAAGTATACATAAGTTAAAACCATTGTTTTATTGCTCTTACCCAAAATGTTTCCAGCTGGGACTTCATCTAAGTTTTCCAATTCTCTACCCATCAATAAAAACAGTTGATTTATCCTGCAAAAAAATAAATAAACCAATTAAAATATAAATTTCTCAATGAAATTTCACTATACTAATGAATAATAAATACATACTCAACACTGGTGACATGTTGATTGCTTTTTAAGTCTTTTAAAGTGAGAGTTTCATCAATATTGAAATTTCCTGGATTACTGGCAAATGTTTTAGGATCATGCTTTGGCCCCAAAACATACAATCTGCAACCCTTCTTCAGAGTACCACTGAAGATTCTTGCGAATCCAATAAAAACATCATCATCTAATTTCTCTTCTTCGACTTCTTGAGACTTTGCTATATCTGAAAGGATGTTTTCATGGAGAGGAGTTATTTCTTGCGGGTTTGCAATATTTTTCCTTTCTTCATGTCTCTGCCTAGCAATTTCTCGTCGTAAAGCAATCTCTTCAGCTGTCAAGGGTTTAGTTTTATTTATTGGCAGGGTCTTACGATCTACAGGAAACATTTTGGATATGAAAACTATTACTGGTCGAGAATCAGAACTATCACAATCCAAGAAATCTTTCTTCAAATCCTGTGTAGGGAGTGGCAGTGAGTCGAACCGTGTCATTTGAGAACACATCAACTTCTCAATTTTTTCCTCAGATATTTCTTTGGGTGATGGTAATTTACGGCAGACCATATCCAAGACTCCAGTGGATAGAGGAAGCCACTGAGATGCGACTGCTTGTAATTGAACTTTACCATCTCTATGACGTAAGTCCCTGGCAGTTAAACTGATTCCGAGCTTTTGGGTTATGGATTCCACCTTGTCTCTTTCTTGTCGGACCACAATTGTATCATACAGAGACCATATATTTTCAAGAACCAATTGAACAAACACGGGCTTCTTTGCTTTCTCTTGAGCCCCTTTCATAAACTTTTTAGATGAAGAATCCAAATAAAAATCTCCCCATATAACTTTTTGCAGTAATTCTTCGCGAACGCCTAAAATCAAAAGCATAAAATAAAAATAATTTAACAAATTCGTTTAAAATATAAAACAAGGGCCCTCTTAAGAAGTTAGGAAATTCAGACGGCTTATGAAATAGGTGGGTCAAGAATTCCACAACTGCCACACTTAAAAAAGTTTCTCAACTATTCATACCCAAAATTATTCTACATGTATAGAGCAAACTCACCTAATTTCTTTGAAAATAACTGAGCAAATGTTGAAACTCCGAATCCCCAACCATCAACAGCACTCGCAAACACAACATTGCCAGACTCGGGCGTAAAATATAACAAAGAATCATCTGCGTCCTTGAGAACTGAAGTATAATCGTATTGACTCTCAGGGTCGTTGCTAGCTTCTTCCTCCTATAAATGATATTTTATTATTAAACTTTAAACAATTTTTTTAAATAATAAATAAAGAGGAATACTCTGACATAAACAATAACAACAATAAGCTCACCAAATCAGTTTTGTCTTCTTTATCAAAAATTTCAGAGGTAAACAGTTCTCCCAAAACAGCATTAACTTGTTCCAGAACTTGTGTCAAGTGCACATAAGCATCTAGCGGGGTTAACTTCATTTCTAAAATGAGTCTATCTATTTTATTGAGCACTAAAACAGATTTAATATTTTCGGAATAAGCTTGCTTCAATGACACTCTTGTCTGCGGACAAACCCCTTCAACAACGTCTACCTAAAAACAAAATAGAAAAAGTTAATTATTACAAATTGCAATGGACTTAACATCATCTGTCAAACCTAAAAATATTTAAGACAATGCAGTCCCCTGAAACAATTTATCTACTACTATAATACTTCAAAATATTGTAGTTTCATGGATCCAAAACTTTCACATGCGTGACACAGATCAGACTCCGTTCAATTATCTCCTCGTTGAACCAAAGATTTTATTTTTATTTAAATGCTTAATTTTGTATATTAAATTACCACGATGATAGCTCCATCACAAAGACGTACAGCTGTAGAAACTTCACTTGAGAAATCAACATGCCCGGGAGAATCGATGAGATTGATCAAGTACTCTTTCTCTTGAACAGTGTGCAGCAAAGATATGCTGCTGCTTTTCATTGTAATCCCTCTTAGCTGTTCATCTGGTCTGCTGTCAAGGTACCGAAGACTACCCACAGCTTTCTGGGATATTATTCCATTGCTGGCAACTAAAGAATCGGCCAGTGTCGTTTTACCATGATCAACATGCGCAAGAATACAGATATTTCGAACACTTTCTACAGTCTTCTGAAGCTCCGAGAGCTTGGTTGGGTTTACAAGACGCATTGTAAACCATAGGAATCTGTCATCCAAACAATGAGGTTATGAATAATCCGCAGAGAACAGTATAGAAACGTATAGAAACGGAACTGCCTGCGGTTTGCAAGAAAAGATATATCTTAACTAATTAAAGATTTATATAGATTAATTGATCAAAACAAATCTAAAATTCAATTTAGAAAGTAATGATTGTAAGGCTACACTCGCTGTGTACATAAGTCGATTATTTCAAAACATTGTGCAATTTAGTTTATTGTCTATGATAAATGACAGCTTCCTGTTTGACGTTTTCGAAAGGTGATTAGATGTGTAGGTCTCCGATGTCGTGATGTGATGTTGGTGGTGCAGGATTGATGTAAGGTTGAAAATCAGAAGGCTGGCGAAATAATTTGCGTATTCGTAATTTATTCAATATAACTACACTGGATAGAAATATACGTGGTTACTGCTTCGACGTCGCGGGGTCTCTCTCGAGAGGCGAAAAAAAACTTAGCTTTCAAGATTCTTTATTAAAATTAAATATGATAAGTTACAATACTTCTTAAAGCTATGTCTTACAATATGGTATATTTTGCCCCAGCTCCTGCGCGCAGTTTCTGGGGCTTACAGCTTGGTGTCTTAGGTGGTAGCGTACATGAGTTTCTTACGGGTGAGGTTTGTTGTAGGTGTAAGGGAAAATATAAATAAATTTCTCTCGAGAGGCGCGGGGAAGCCGCTTGTATAGGGTCCCGACGCATCCGTGAATAACATTAACAATAATAGGGATCTCCAGAATTATTTATCTGGTGTGATTGACACAATCCAGAGGACTGTATGACACTCGGTCCGATGTAGGTACTAACCCTTACAACGTTTTGCTTAAAGATTATCAATCAGTATTTTTAACCAAAGCTTTGAACTTAATATTCTTTCATACAAAATATTGTTTTTTTGGTTTCTTAAGCTTAAATTCCCTTACTATTTACCAAATATTTATTTCCCAAATATTATTCCTGAACTTTCCTATGCCGACAGCTGTAGGAATTGTCATACGCACGTGCACATTTGACAGTTGTAAAACGCACGTGCGTTAGATATTACCATGATTAAAAATAAATACCAATAAAATGTCTACAGAAAATAATATAACACACCAGTTAAGAATATTTTTATAATGTAATGATTTTAAAATTTAAAAAACTTTTTAAGCAATACTACTTAATCTTGTGAATTTGCTTAGTCGATCACAGATAATTTCTAATATCTTATCAAATAAATTTATTCCAATGAGAATATGTTTACTGTATCTTAACTATAAGCAATTAAATTCGAATCCATCTAATTTGCTCATCAACCATTGTGCAACCAGTAAACTACATTATTTTCTTGTCAAAATATTTTTTTTATATCAGACAGGGCATATTTTACTTCTTCAATTTTTTAAACTAAGCACTATATCAACTAATTATGTACAAAATTCTACAAATAATCATCACTGCATTTTTATAAATTAATTTTTACATTTCTGTTTTGTCATGAATTATTAATGATTCTTTTTTACAAAAAAACAATACACATAATTAAAGATTTTTAATGGCTCTAAACTAAAAAATCCAATAAATGTAAACCAATTAAATTTTCTTCGACATGTTTACAGCCTTTATTTAGCTTTGGCTTCACACTAAAGCAATAATACTAATAGGGTATTTATAATTCTATTGTTCTTTCATAAAATAGACATACTTATGAATTAAATGTCTTCTGCACATGCTATGCCAAGTTCAATCGTATTTAAAGTTTATTGTTGAGAAACTATTTTTTTGTTACAACAGGCAACTGGTACCTACATTAATTAAAAAATATATAATTCGTAAAGTTTCGTGTGTACATTCAATTATCAATTTTACGAAAATATATTTTAGAGTGTGCACAGGCACGCTCGTAAAAATGTTGATTAAAAACCTTATGCTATATTTTTTCTATAAAACGATAAGCTTTCAATAATCCAATATACCATGAGTGAAACTGCATACCAAGATATTAAATGTACCACATGACCCAAACGGGTAATTATACAAATTATGCTCCATTTTTATAGTGTGTTTATATTGATATTTACTTTAATATTAAAATTATTTTTTTTATCATGCAAATGTGATTAAAAGCATCGTCTACCTATATTTAAATGTAATCAATGATATATTTATTGCAAAATTTCAAGCTAATTTATTATACAACAATAACCTTAGTATATTAACTATGTATGTCGTATATCATTACGTAGGTATAATGTGAACTTATTGTGGCCTTTTTTCATATATATTTTTTTATCTCAGCAATGACACGAATCAATTATTAAACAACACCGGCGCATGAGATTTTTTAAACAATGTAATTGTTTATACCCTTATCGAGACCTTCATCGCAGGAAGTAGTTATAATTAGATAAAAAAAAAATAAGTCACTCCATGATGCAGGCTGAGCACGCAAGATTCTGCATTATAAATACTGCATTAACAAATGGAAATATTCAGATTCGGTTTCCAGTCGAGCCGAGCACAGTCTGATAATCATAATCATGAGGGTTTCCATGTTATTCGTGTTGCTGGCGACTATCGTCATGTGCCTGGTGCAGCTGGGGTCAGCCCAAGACCCTCCACCTTCGCAAACGCTCAAACGTGTAAGTTATTTCAAATTTAATTTGATAATTTTAAAACATTATAAATCAAATCGTTTCACTTTTACATTTCCTCGACTATTTTCAACTGACCTGACTTTTTTTATTTTAAAATTACTGCGTTTATTCTTTCGCGTCTATTTATTTGAATTTTACTAAATTACTCTTTGACTCTGTCCTAGAATGCATATCACAGTAACACTTCTGTAATTTACTATACAATGTTTTATATCCAGGGATATCAAAGAACACCTATATTAATGATTTTCTAGCGTGTCCACTTTTGAGACCTTACAATTTCACCGGGCATATTTTTTTTAAAAGTAGAGTTATAAATTATTTTTCCCGACATATTTAACTTACAAACACTGTCATCCTACATACTTAAGCTTGGCTTTCACCATTTTTCTGGATTTTAATAAATAAAAAAATAAAAAATAACATGTTGTGGACCAACTGAGAACCCAAGCCTTTTTCAGGCGAACAGAGCCCTTTAAGGCCCGAGACATTTATTTATAGAATAATTTAGTATGGCCAACCTCTACCTGCCCCATTCTTGGGTGTAAGTCTACAAGACCCACTACGTTTGCTGGTGCTCCGAATGCATCGTGTAGGTGACAGAGTAGGTACTAAATATTACGTAGAGGCTGTTTTATTTACTTTAAAAATATTATGCCAATAATTGAGATCTAATAATACATATTATATTACTAAAGCCTTTTGAAAAAAATTTAAACTACAAGTAGTTCAAGTACAGGACTGTCCCCTGTGGTGCCGGAAGAGGCACTGAGGAAGGTCTATTCAAGGCCACTGTGTCCTCGGGTGCTTCAGGTTTAATCCCTCCCGTGTTTGTATGGCTTGCAGGTCGCTCGTCAGATGCCGCCCGGCATGCCCGACATGGACTCCATGAAGGACAAAATGCCACCCCCTCCCCCAATGGGCAGGAAACGCCGCGAAGCCAAGGGCGGATCCATGCCTACTAGAAAGGGTTAATTTATGTGTGTTTTGTGTGTGTCGAATCAGTTAAAATGCATGAAATTAATTTACCAAAAGTATTTATTTGCGTGAAAATATTGAGCCTTTCTAAAAAATCAATTTAATAATTATATTTTAAACTAAACGATTAATAATTTATTTGTATTTTTGTTTCAATACATTTTGCAGAATGAGGATAATTGAGTACTAATGCAGCCTTGCAGATATCTTCAAAACTAGATCAAAGTTAATATCTATGAAGCAGTAAAAATATTTAGTTACTTTTATTTGTGATCGAAATAAATAACATAAAATAAAAATAATTTGCATTTTCATTTTGTCTCAAAAAACATTATACGTAACCTTATCACAAATCAAAGGTAGATTTAAATAGTACATTAAATTTTAAAAAACCATTTGAAATGGTGCAATAATTGTAACAAAGCTCTGTTTATGGAAGTTTATCTAAAATTCTAGTTTCTAGATCAAAAATTTATATTCAATGTTTTAACGCCATTATAACAATTCGACTTTTTATTTTATTTATTATTCTACACCATTCCCGTTTTGTTTAGGCAATATCAATGATAAAAAATATCCGTTTACTTTTGTACTAATCAAATTATTCGTGCAAACAATTTTGGCCAATCAGAAACTAAAATATTAGATATACTTTCATAGACAAAGCTTTGTTACAATTTTTGCAGTGTTTTAAATCTTCATTGCGTAGACCGATTGAAATTATCAATGTAACTCTGTGAGAATTCAAAGTAGAAGAAATAATTACTTTACACAGACTTGTGACTTATTAAAATATAAGTGCGATAAACATTTTCTATTGTCATATTGTCTATGTCCATCCTTCAAATGAAATGGTTTTAAATGTCAGTCGAAGTTGTCTGTGGTTGTAATGATACTGTCAATTTTAAGGTTAAATCTTATTTTTGGTATGAAAATATTAAAATTTAAAAATGTCTAAATTACGAATTTTCAACCAACAAATCAGAAAATTATCAAACACACAAAAACCACCTGCTCTCCCAGAAAAATTCAAGGGAACTGTAGTTGAAAAATGGGCAATTTATTGGAAAAGTCTATACGCTGACTACAGGAGTATGGTAGTCGATGTTATTGTTGAAACCCAACAAAAACCAAAAAAAGCCCTAGCCATAGTAACAACAGCGGGGGTAATATGGCAGCTTTCCAAGAACAATCCAAACGAAATCGATTTCAGGGAAGATATTCTCAAGTATGCCAATCAATTATTATTGGTTGGCGAAACCTGCCGCAACCCGAAAACAGAAAATCATTTTAAATCAATCGAAAATTACTACAACCAAGGTCTTCTACGAAGAACAAACCTAGGAATAGCTTCATTTCTATGGGTCGACGATTATGACAAAATGTGTGACTTATATAAAATAAATTGTGAATATTTGCAGCCAAGTTATTTGTCAATCCCCAAGAGAATAATTGATGTTGGTTTTATGGGAAGATGGTGGAATATTTTTATTAAATTTCAGAATTTCGATGTAAATCAATGAACACAATTCTAGTAAGCATGTTACATAGAATCATAGTATTTTTCTTTCTAAAAGTTGTTATTTAGTTTTATTTTTGTTCTGCATACTTTTACTTACCTTGGTAATGATGTAAGTAATAATGATATTTCTTATTATTGAGTATGTAAATAAAAGCTTACAAATTATCATGTGTTTTTAATTTGTGAATTGATTGCGTTATTTCAAAACTGAAATTTTTATTAAGTATATTTAATGATAAAAGGATACAAAGTACAGAAAAGCCTAGCTGTGATGGAAATTTCTAAGCAATAACTCAACGCATGATAGTCCGGTCATTTGATATGATTGGAGTTGAGAGATTTTTCTGAAAATTTACAAACATTTTTGGAAAGTAACAAATGTAATATTAAATCTTTTTGCTTTTCAGTCGTTCAATTTTTATGTACACGGCGTGTGCAGTGAGCAACAAAACATAGCATTTATGCTGGATAATCACATCACAAAAAAAACTCAACATTACAACCACTGAACTGCCTTATAGTTCAGTAGCTAACGGCTTACTTATTAATCCTGGTGGGTACATTTTTTTTTTCAATATAACTTCAAAGGAAAGGATAGTCAATTAAGATAAAAATCTTTATTGTTATGGGTATTATCTAGTTTTACTAAACTTACAAACTACATTTGACATTAAATGCTTTTACTCCTTGCTCTTTCATTTGTAGCCTCCAAAACTTAAATGGTAGTGTGGATAGTCTTCACTATTATATTAGATTTGATGATTTATATTATTTTTAAATCTGCATCAGGTTTTTAGTTTCCATTCTGTGACTGACTTGATCGAGTGTTCTTTAGATTTTTAATAAAAGTACTATTTTAAATATTATCAAGATTACTTTTTGATAATAATGACTTCATAAAGAAAAATTTGATTTTATTACCTTTTCTTCATTCAGTTTTTATTGGTTAATTTTTATTTAACTCCTTGATTCAACTGTGCTCGAAGTTATGTTTCTACCCTCTAAATCTTTTATATTAATTTTAAGAATATTTGGTGTACAAAATATAATAAACATCAAATAAATATAATATGTTTTTTGTAAATTATATTTTTACTTCAAAATTTTTCAATCTCTACATTTCTGGCACAATGCTTTCTCTGCAATTTTTTTTAATCATTAACCTTCAATATTCATCAAAGTCCGACCAGTCTACGAAAATACAATTTTTATTACATATATAGAAAAAAAAATATTTTGGCCTAACAAATTTCCTTTCTTCCATTCTGAAATACATCAGACATAAATGAAATAAATACAATACAATATAAAAAAACAGCCATGAGCTTACTATTAATAAATTAAATGTGTTGTAGAATTTTTGAAATAAATTTATTTATTTAAAATTCTTATATGTATGCGTAATGATTTTAAAAATTAATTGATTTTAATCCAATTACGTTAGCATTTACTGGCTGTTTCCCTATACATTTATTAGTCTAGACCAGGTTTGCCAACCTAATAACTTTCGAGTTCCTCAAAACAAAACTACCGATACTTCCTTTGAGGTTATACACCGCGCCCTCAGGTTGGCATATTTTTCATCCTAATCTTAAATTATTTATTTCATCCTTATAAGTTCTTATATTCTGATAAACACATGGATATTATCACTATTTAACCCTCGTATCAATATATTTCGTTTATATGCAGTGGTTTTGCATCGAATGTCGTGTAACAAATTCTGACGTTTTATTTTAGCATGGTGTCCGTATCAGAAACTAAGGCCGCCGATGGCCCCAAGAAGAGGAAGATCAGGTACGAAGTTGCCGTTGGCTTGGATCGCGGACATAGAACTACCAAGATCTCTGCCGGCAGGAAGACAGAAGGCAAGAATGTCAAGATCAGGCCCTCCAGGAGGAAGGGGGTACGTACAAAATAATGCTTTATAATTTTTCGTATCGTGTATTTACATGCAGTTATTAGTTTTAAAGTAAGATAATCAAGCTTTTTGTAGTGAAGGTATTCCCTATATGAATATTATTTATCTTCCAAGCGTCAAAATCTGTCATTAACTTGAATATTCAAGTTATGGTCTGCCTTCTTCAATGTTGATTTAATATCTACACTGATTAGTAGTAACTTGGTAATCTGCTTTCCCAATGGTTACTAAATAAACTTATTAATGTTATCTTAGACATAGTGACCAATGTTTTATTTGTTTGATTAAACATGACATTCATTCAATGTACACTCAATGGCTTAACACTTCTCTGTATATTTTGATAATGGTGAATTTCAAAAATTGTATTGAATAAGTATTCTTGACTTAAAGCTGCTTTGTACTAGATTGCTATTTTATCCAATAACAATCACCTACATTTAAATTAAAGATCTGTCATTATTGTATATCATTTCATAAAACACCGAGCCTGTCTATTATTTAACTTCCAACTGTGAACTATTTGTTGAAGATTGTTAGAACTGCTAATTTTTAACTTCATTTTTTTGTATACTGTTATTGCACATAAAGCTCTCTTATTGTTTTTTTTTATGTTAACAAATCCTATTGGTCTCAATCCGAACTAAGCGAACTTAGGTTTAATAACATGGTCCTTATTTTATTAGTTAAAATCAAATGTGGATTTGAAATAAGATTAGGATGTCAACAAACAAATATTTCACAAAACTCTTTGGTAAAAAACATGATCACATTTAATAAATATATATATATATATATTAATTATCATTGTTATACTGTTACATTGATAGCTGAGCAAAATTCAGAAAATAACACTTAATCCATTAAGGTGTGTTAATGGTTTTCCACCTCATCAAACCATATAACTAACCTGTCTTGTCAGATATTAAATCCACAATCCAAAAACTTATATTGAAATTTTATAGCAAAATTGTTCATTCCTTGCAGTTAATTTCTATAAAAGTGATGTATAAGTATTGGCTCGATTTTTAGATGCTGACCAAGCACTCCAAGTTTGTGCGCGACTTGATCCGCGAGGTGGTGGGACACGCACCTTATGAGAAGCGCGCCATGGAGTTGCTGAAGGTTTCTCGAGACAAGCGAGCACTGAAGTTCCTGAAACGCCGCCTGGGAACACACATCCGCGCCAAGAGGAAGCGTGAGGAGCTGTCAAACATCCTCACACAGATGCGTAAAGCTGCCACACACCACCCTAAGTAGTTTTATGCTATTGTAATAATAAAACCGACCTAAAACCAATTTGTTTTTTTTATTTTGTACCTATCTCATAATCAGATAAACAAATTCGCAGAGCTGAGTTGGTGAATGTACTTCAAACATATAAAATTATAGCAAAAGTTTTCACAGAAAGATGGAATTAGAGGCTATATTGATTCATTTTGATGTATTAGTTTGTCAATCTTTCTATTAATCTATTTGCCAGTATTGGGTCTATTTTAAGGAATCTTATTTAATTTACCTGTAGCCTAAATAATTTGTCACTTACAATAGCTCAGCAAATCCTTATAACGTGATCAGTTAGTAGCAGAGAATATTCGACTAATGAGATTAACTTCCTAATCCTATAAGTGTGATGTAATATTGAGAGTTGCAACTCGGGTAATTGAATCTTTCCCATTGAAATTGGCAAGTAGTTTTTATTAGGCCTTGGTACCCAATTTAATTTTATAAGAACAGCATAACTTTAAACTAGAATTTTCTAACAAATTTAATGTTACATCAATATGATTATTAAATAAAGAATAAGGTAGTAAAAGTGCATTTCATTTCTCCTCATTACTTACATTGAGTATTCTTATTGAGTCCCTCTTAACTTTGATAACTTGATTGATCTTTATTGAACGCATTGGTATTTTCAATTGTTAGTATAGTATGTATAAGAAAATATTGCACTGAAAAAAATTTGCAAAAAAGGTAAGGCAGAATACGAAAATTCCATAGGAATATAATTTTTAGTTATATTATATTTTTATAAAAGCTATATAATTTCCACAAAAATAATAATTTTATTTTGCCAAAAAATCTACCTGCCCTTTTTTTCGGCCCACCTGTTCCGTGTTGTTGCAGATGTAAATATTAAAATGGGTTAAATATTATATTGATAGCGTCCCGCGCAGAGGAAAGGACGCCCCATCGTGTCGCAGTTGTTTCGAGCGAAGCCCAACTTTACTAGTAATTTTCGAACACACTATTATCCAATAAATATTGCAAGATTGCAACTCACACAGTCACGCCAGCGCTCACACACACGCGCCCACACTCGCGCGCACACACACACGCGCGCACAGCCACGGTCTGTCATTAAAGACGCCCGGTCCGACGCACGTTTTTAGTGAGCAAGTGTGTGACGCGGGCTATGCCCTTGTATTCAACACCAGTGCGAGCTAAGAGCCTCCTTCGGGCGAATTCAGAAAAGCCAAACGTCCTTCTGCAAACCAGGATGCCTAACATCAAAGTGTTCAGCGGCACGTCTCACGCAGACCTCGCTCAGCGTATCGTCGATCGTCTGGGTATCGATTTGGGAAAGGTGGTTACAAAAAAATTTAGTAACCTAGAAACGTGCGTGGAGATCGGAGAGTCAGTTCGAGGCGAAGATGTATACATCGTTCAAAGTGGCAGTGGCGAAATTAACGACAACCTCATGGAGTTGCTTATCATGATCAACGCTTGCAAGATCGCTTCCGCGTCTCGCGTGACAGCTGTGATTCCTTGCTTTCCTTATGCTCGTCAAGACAAAAAGGACAAGAGCAGAGCTCCCATATCGGCCAAACTCGTCGCCAACATGCTGTCCGTGGCTGGAGCCGACCACATTATAACCATGGACTTGCACGCATCGCAGATCCAAGGTTTCTTTGATATACCTGTAGATAATTTGTTTGCTGAGCCCGCTGTTCTCAAGTGGATTAAAGAAAACATAACCGAATGGAGGACTAGTATTGTGGTGTCTCCCGATGCCGGTGGTGCTAAGCGAGTGACGTCCATCGCTGACAGACTAAATGTTGAGTTTGCTCTGATTCACAAGGAGCGCAAGAAGGCAAATGAAGTAGCGTCCATGGTGCTAGTGGGGGATGTGAAGGATCGAGTGGCCATTCTAGTTGACGACATGGCTGACACCTGCGGTACCATATGCCACGCTGCAGAAAAGCTTTTAGAAGCAGGAGCCACCAAGGTCTATGCTATATTAACGCACGGAATATTTTCTGGACCTGCGATATCGCGTATTAATAATGCTTGCTTTGAAGCTGTTGTGGTCACTAACACGATTCCACAAGACATCCATATGAAGGACTGTCCTAAAATTCAATGCATCGATGTATCGATGATGTTCGCTGAGGCTGTGCGGCGAACGCATAACGGAGAATCAGTGTCATATCTCTTTTCTAACGTTCCATATTAGAAAGTCTTCAAACTGAATAGAAAATTTGCTGCGGAAATACATGTTATGGTTTTCTCTTTATTGAATATCAGTGAATTATTCAAGATTCTCAATTAGTTTAAATTTATACTTTTTACTTTTATGGAAAGAAAATCAATAATCTCAATTGATCTATTTTTTCTTTATGTTCTAAAATGTTTTAATAAACTTTTCTATTTTTTTTGTTGTTAAGGTGCATTTATTGAAATGAAATGTTTATTTCGACAAAAAAATAAAAATGATAAGCTTCGGTGGAAGTTTATAAAAATATATTTCAAGGTTTTTTTTTACTATTCAAAATATATTAGTGTTGTATTAACCTTTGCGGAGACTTGCACTGGGATAGGATGTCTCTGGCAATAATATGTGAGCGATTGATGTTGTTGCTCCATATCACATGTTTTTTTATCTATTTATAACATTGACACTCGACTTATTGTGCCTGTGTGCATTGAAATTAGCTTGCAAAACATTGTTTTAAAAAAATTTATTATTAGTTAGTGATAACTTAATTCCGAACACTTTACATTCTGATTTTATTAAGTTTATACTAGTATGTAATTTACAGTTATTCTGTCAGTATTGCAGCATTTTTATGTATATAATGATTATTACCAATATTAATATTGTAATTAATTCTATGGAACATTTCTAATGGCTAATAAAACATAGATTAATTTTTATCTGCATGAATTATTGCATCCCTTTTCATATACTAACTCTATATGTGTACGTGAAAAATAGGATTATTGATCAAACATCGACTCGCATATTATGCATAGATACAATAGTCCTGAAATTCCCTCTTTAGAAATAGGTGATTAATTTGTGCAGAGAAACATTACAAAAAAATAACGATCAAAAATAAATATTTTAAATTTATCTACTTGTAAAATGTTAACCTAATTTAGAAAATGAGAAGTTGAGTTTAATCAATATGGCCTCTAAAAAAATTATAGTGTGACTGTTTCTAAGCAGCCCAAGTTACTGACTAAACAAGTTTTTTTACATGATGTAACCGATATTCATTATTGATAAGAATTAGCATATATTATTAAAGCAGCAAGATATAAATATATTTATATATTTTGTAAATTGATCAGTATCCTTGAATCGTACAGTTTATTTATTATTGTTTTTATACAACTTGTTGGCTAGGAGGTCACCTGTTGCTGCTATGAAGTTGGCTGCTCATAGTCAAAAATCATTTTTATTTTTAAAATATACATATTTGTGATTAGATATCGCTAGTTTTGTCAGCAAGAATATGCTTTTACACTCATAATGCTTTGAGCGCTCAAAAATTAATTATTTAAAAGCATTTGCAACCAACAATTTTAGGACCCGCTGATAAGTAATATTTACAGTCCAAGTATTCAATATAATAAATAAAAGGTTCAAATAATTTCAGAGCGCTATGAATTCTGAAAGGTAAGTTACAAGCATGAGTTGGCGAAAGAGTGTTAGTGTGGTTTTTCTTTACTATTTTTGACATTATAAGGGTTCTTAAAATATATATTTTTTATTGAACTAAAATTATAATAATCATTCATAAATTATATTTAAAATAATGCCTTAGAATAATCATAAGTTTATTTGACTAGTTCTTTTTGTGTTATTATAAATGGAGCTCACCCTAAACTCGGAAAACTCTCCAAAGCGAAAAATTGCAAAGCAAAAGTTATTGTAATTGTTACAATATTTTTTCAGAAATGGTATTAGAGTTTACGATTGCCGAGAGTATGATTTAAGTATTATTTCCGAAGGCCACCAAAAATATTGATAGAGGAGCATGTGCAATCAGAGGAAGCGGGACACTACAATAGTTATTTCAATGCAACCTGTTGGATTCAAACAGGCAGCTGCCAAGCATTTTTGATTATTCACTTATTTTTACTCCATTCTGTTCTGGGTTTCAGTTGGCTTTAACCCAACTGGATATGTATTTTTGTTATTGAAAGAAGTGCTGATACAACATTTATAACATAAATTTCTATCACAAAAACGTGCATCTTATCAACTTGTTATGCTACTTTTTGTTTTCAACAGATTAGAAATCATGACGGGGGAGAAGCTTGTGATGACTTTTTTAAAAATGCTCATCATAAACAGACACTGAAATACTCATCAGTTGCGATTTTTAATTGTGACATCAGTCTCGAGTTTTTATTTGTTGAAAATGACATTTCAAATAAGACCACATCCTGTATCGACCTGACGAAGACTGAAAAGTAATGTATTTTGAAGACTTCACTTTATCACATTGGCTGTTAGTAATACCTATCTGTTTTTTTCATATATAACATGTGCAGTGTCATTATTATCATTTTATCAATTTTTGATAACGATTGATAGAAAAACCAAGAGTTATTATCAACACCTAGTTACATAAAACTTTTTATTTTGCACCGTTATCATTTTGAGTAGGTGCTTTAGTTATGGTCAATACTTGGTTAATCATGATTTTTCAGTGTAGTAGATATCAGTATCAACATAAAAGACTTAATTATTTGATCTTTTTGATTATCCCTAAATGATTGAGAAAAATCTTTTCTCTATCTCAAATGTCTTGGCCATTTTCAGCCGAACAGTCCAATCTTACCTCTGAGTCCAACCCTCTTTGATTTTAAATGAATAGGTTACTGAGGGTGAGAAATGCATTTACTAAAATTTTAAACTTCTATATTATGCATAACTTCTAATATGCTTCAAAATTAATTGATATTCACCACCCACCTCTTATCTGACTTTGTAACATTTTTAAAAAGCATGATTTATGTATTAATATAATATTGAATTTAAAAAAAAAATTATACACATTGGGTCTATATCTAATCTCCGGGTCCATGCAATATCTCTAAGAAATTTACACTTGCTGAATCACCATAAAAACCAAATTTATGAATGTTTAACTCACCATCCCGACTCTTCCTTTACTTGCATATCTTCTTCTACCTACTTGTATTTTAAATAAAATTATTCCAGTCATTTCATATGTGAAATTACAACAATGATAATATATACCTAGTTAAATTTTTAAAAATACATAAGTGTAAGAAACCTTACCAAACCACAGATTGCAAATATTACTTGGAGTTTTTTTTATTAAAAAAAATAGAAGAAAGCTATACCGGTTTCGAAGTATGCGCCTAAATTATTATAATAAATTCAGAATATTACTGATATGTACGTTTCTGCCCAACAATATTGAAATAAAATAAATAATATAATGCCGCCTAGATGTAATAATCTAAACACCCGCATTGCGTAATCCATTATAAATCTCGATGTGGGCTTATTTTTCATCGATAAATATTATGATAAACGATCTTTGATTTTCGATTCGAGTTCCGCCATGCATTAAGTCTGGCACTCAGTTCGACTCGACCTAGCGTTGGCTGAGGTCGTCCCTGTCTTCGGGAACTCCACCAAACTCCATCAACTCCATACATTATCATGGCAGCTCAAGTCCCGACTCTCAAGCTCAACAATGGCTATCAAATGCCAGCTTTTGGCCTTGGAACATGGAAAGTAAGGCATCACCTGCAAACCATTTCGTTTACTTCTACCTGTGACAACTTCGTGGCTTTAACCTAAAACTATACGTACATTTGATAAGTATCGTACACACTTGATTAGTACCTAAGCAGGTATATTTTTAATTAAGTGGATGTTTCGTAAAAATTGCTCATGTTGTTGACTGTAAATATTTCTAAAAAATTATGTAATACGCATTATCTAATCGTTCTGCAAAAATACGCCGATCAGATAAGAAAATAGGAAGTTAATCGAAAACCCAATGTAAACTTGTGATATTTATTTTATAACTTTTTGATTTTTCAGTTATATACTGTTAAATTCCGCGGCGATGATCGACTCTAATTTGCGTTTAACATTTTTATTGTCACACTGTAAAACCGGAAACGACGGTGTATTAAAAAATACCGTTAATATGTAAAAAAAATAGTTGAGACTTTTGATAAAAAGTCATTATATTTGCCAACTCAATAATATCGATAAGTTTACAAATATCCATTTTACCGTTTCATTATTTTACTGAAAAATATTGATTTATAATTTTAATTTGGTTTTTTGGCAGAAGAAAAATAATTATAAAATAATAAAACAAGTATTCACTCTTAATTTTCTTCGCGGTTGTAATATTTTTACTGCAATTACTCAGGTTTTTTTTGTGAGGTTTATTTTTACTCTTCAATGATATCTCAAAATAATTTCATTTTTGAAAATGTCCCCAAACAAAATAACAAGTCATGTTCATATATTTTTTGTTTGCATAATTTTAATTGAAATATTGTTTTAGTCAAAGCCTGGGGAGGTTGAACAAGCTGTGAAGGATGCCATCGACATAGGATACAGACATATTGACGGAGCCTTTGTTTACCAAAATGAAAAAGAGGTTGGTCTTGGCGTTGCAGCCAAAATCAAGGAAGGTGTTGTTAAACGGTAAACAATTTGTTATATATGAAGTGTAAAAATTAAATTCAAAAGTGAAAAATTCCAGTTTTACTATGACATAATCAGCCATTATTTTTTTTCTTGGACATTATCTGTTACTAAAAAAACATTTAGCCTGATGCAATAACTGTATGAATTTAAAATTTTGTGTGATAGGACAGAAATTTGCCCTTGAAAATATCTTTATACTTATATTGAATTAAACTATTTTTATAACACTGAATGTACATCAAAACCAAAATAATATTTTCCAAACTAAATTTTTACAGTTTAAATACAATTAAAATAACATTAGACTGAATTATCTGTATAAATAAAAACTCAATCCTTTTTATTTTGTGGGAACACAATTTATGTAGAATGTTTACTATCAAAATTAATATTTTTGATTTTAGTGAAGACCTTTTCATAACTTCCAAACTTTGGAATACATGCCATGACCCGAAATTAGTTGAAAAGGCGTGCAGAAGAACACTCTCCGATCTCGGATTGAAATATTTGGATCTTTACCTGATTCATTGGCCATTCGGATTTGTGGTGATTATTTCAAATTTTTGAAAAATTGTATTAAATGTAGAATGGTGGTTTAATAATTTATCTGCTTCTTTCACAGGAAAGCGAAGAACTGTTTCCCACTGACAGTAATGGGGTCATTATGTTCAGTGATTTTGATTATTTAGATACTTGGATGGCTATGGAGAAACTTGTTAAAGCAGGCCTAGTGAGAAGCATCGGAGTATCTAATTTTAATACAGAACAAATCCAAAGAATTTTATCCAATGGTACCATCAAACCTGTAACTAATCAGGTTCGATTTTTTTAAATTTATTTCCAAATATTTTTGTATTATAATTAGTTTCACTGCTCTGAGCTTATATGTCAGGTATAGCAGACAACATTTTTAGAGTTTCTAGAGATTCAGTAATTTTAAGTTTAAATTTTTTTGTTGTTGACATACAATATTTTGTTTTAAAATTGTATAGGTTGAATGTCATCCCTACCTAATCCAAAAAGAGTTGGGCTCATGGATGGCTGAACGCGATATAACATTAACATCTTACAGTCCTCTGGGCTCCCCTGATCGCCCTGTCATTAAGGGCACAGAGAAAGTACTTTTGGATGAGCCAATTTTGTCAACGATTGCGAATAAATACAATAAAACCCCTGCACAAGTTTTATTGAGGTAAATACAAGCAAGTTGCTTTAAATTGAACGATTATGGGTTTTATTTACATGCACTAAAATGTGTATTTTATTGCATGATTAGATTCCACTTGGATCGTGGATTCATCGTCATCCCTAAGTCTGTGAATAAGGATAGGCTGAAGCAGAACTTCGATATATTTGATTTTAAACTATCAAAGGAGGACTTGGAACAGATGTACTCGTTGAACTATAATGCAAGATATGGCACTATGACAGGGTAACCTTTTTATTGATTAAACAAATGACTCAGTATCTTTTTATAAATTCTATGAATATTTTCTCATTCCAATTGTTTTGTTTGTTGCAGAGTCGGCGATAAGCACAAGTATTACGGATTCAATATTCCATTTTGATTGTATTTACTCAAGCACACACATGTGTTGTTTCATGTGAGATTTTCTATTGAATCTACCAAAAGATAATTTTATTTTTTGAAAATCATATTTACGTGTATCACAACAGTTCTGTTTTCCATAATAAACTTGCACATAAAACAAAAGTTATTTATTTCAAATACCTCTTTGCTACTTGAAACAAATAGTTATTACTAGATGAAGGCTATCTTTCTGGATAACTATGTCAAGAAAAATAGATGGAAATATGGTAATGGTAAGGCCAGATGCACCTTCATTAGTATTAATACTCAATAGTCTTTTTCCCAAGTGTGTATAAGAAATCAAAATGAAACAAATAAATATTTCAACAATCAAAAGCTTTATTAGTGTTGATAAAAACCATCAAAAAATATCATGACGGTTGTCCAATAAAGGTAATATTGTATTGGCTTAAAGCATTTTTGTGTTAAGTATAGTGTTCAATTAGATTTCAAGTAATTTAAAGAGATGTTTTAGAATTTGAATTATACAATCTTTTAAAATTGCAGTAACGTCAAAAAGATACCCAAACCTTTGAGTGCAAAATAAAAAATATAATATTATTGTATTATAATATTTATTGTCAATTATTACAGAAGATCTGCTATCACTGAGACGTTACTGGGAATTTATTTCCACATTTGACAATCAGTATAACCAACATACCTGCTACATTAATTCCACAATTTTTTTCAATAACTATTTAAAATACATCATTTTAAGGCACACGATTCATTGGAATTCAGTAATGATATCAAGATTTTCAAACTTATACAAAACTAACCACGTAGTAAATAATTTGAAACTAACATTAAAAAAAAATCTAGTTGCGGCTACATTGACAAATTTATAAGCCTGTCGTTATTTGTCAGCCGTTTTGGTTACTACAACAAACTCTCAACAATGAATAAAATTAACATAAATGGCACCAAATATATTCAAATACACCAACCAGTACAGACAAAACAGCAAAAATAATTTATACACAAAACATAATTTCATATACAGTACACAAACAATATTTTCTAGACACAGATTGGCCAGCAATGTGTGACTACCTCAATATACAGAAAAAACAATTCAACCGCGTTTGTAAAGAAGTAAGCTTCTTACCAAAAAAAAAACAGTGGCCATTTTATTTACGATTAATTATTTCAAATATACATACATGCTTACAACAACTTTAACATTTGTGTGAACACTGGATCTTACACTAGAAGCAGTACAAAAACGTGGTAAACGTGCTACAATAGTTTCTCATAACAATTATCACACGCCTATCTATAAAAATGCTTCACCGATATATTTAAAAGTATTTCATCAATTGAGGGTTTGTTTCAATCCATCACAAGAAATATTTTTGAGGTTACCTTGGCTTAGAGCAAAAATCTTATACTATGATAAAGGTAACTGGCACTTTCTCGGAATTAACGCATAGAAGTGAAAACTAGGCAAATAAAAGAAATCAGCCTTCAAATATTAGATAGGATACAAATTAGAGCTAGATAGTCTTTTAACAAAAGAGTGCAAGTAAAGTTTTGATTTTCCAATATATCCATAATTAATAAGTAGGAACTAAATAAGAATCAACTCCCAATAATATAATATAACAGATTGCGACAAATAATTTAAAATGATAAGTTAATATTAATATTTTCTGAGATGTGCGAAGCATTCCAAAACTATAAAATATATAATTATGTAAACACAAAAAAATCAGCATATCATTGGTATTTGCGTTTAAAAAAAAACAGTAAATAAGTGGACATTTCAACTCTAAATATTAGATTCATCTTCAGGGTTCAAAACAAAGGAAAAACCCGGACAATCCCATAACATGGACAGTGTCCGTGAAAACATACTTAAGTAAGCAGACCTATTATGATAACATAGATTAAAAGATCAACAAAAAATATTGAACTAAGTTGGAAAACAGTAAAAAAAAAAAATAATAATAATAATAAATATGAAAGTTTACAATCAGTGCGTATATTAAAAGAAATATTGACTAGTAATATTAATAGCCTAGTTTAAAAACAGTTCGTTATTGAATTACAAAAATATATTAAATCTCTTTTCTTCGTATTATTGCAAAATGTGATGGGTATTTGTCACAAGTCTGCTAAAAACGGATGCAGGAGGGCTTCCGATGCGGTGATGCGGGTGTGTGGGTTCAAGTCGAGGAGTCTCTCTAGCAAGTCAAACGCCTCATCAGGGAAACCACACCACATTCTGCCAGCATTTGATGTCTTGCCCTGGAATAAAAAATAGTGAGATATGTTAGATAAAAAATAATTGAGCGATGAGCGCCAACTACACTGACAAATTAGTACAATTAAAAAAATACAGTAAATCTATGATGCCTAATACAATTTTTGTAGGCCACGGTGTAACTAGAGAACAAACCTCAAATGACTAGCCTCCCGCAGGTAGAACAGACGTCAGGTGGAAAAATTAACACTTCGTGTTGTGGTAATTTGAGCCAGTTAAGACAATATATACCAAGAAGTCCTATGTGTAAAAGATAGGAAATCTATTCTAACAGTAATGAATAATAATTATTTTTTTATATAATAAACATATAAAACAAAATAATTTGCCTCTATACCTTCTAGACCAGGGATGAGCAACCCGCGGCCCGCGGGCCGTATGCGGCCCGATTAATCTGTTTATGCGGCCCGCCAAGCATTTTTAAAATTGAATTTATTTTATTGACTTTCTCCCATCAATAGATTGTTATAAAATTAATTATGAGAAATGATAAAAGAATGTCTGACTGCTGTTGCAGAAATAGCATTTCCTGATAAAATAAATATTATTTCAAACATTAGTTTATCAAGATTCGTTTGTTTTTATTTTGCATTAAAATTTGTATATAAAATCTTTACTTTTTTTTAAATTTTATATATTTTTATTTTAATGTTTATTATTATAAATAAAGTTTTGTGAATTATTAATAAGTGTTACTTTATGTGCGGCCCGCTAAAAAAATTTAAATTTTGATTGCGGCCTTTTGATTAAAAAGGTTGCTCATCCCTGTTCTAGACTATTATAAAATACTTACATTGGTTATGGGTTTTCCAGTCTCAGACGCACACACGCAGGAGTTGAGAGGCAACGTGCAATCATCACAGGTAGTTTTGGTTTTCTTGGCTTTCGTGTTGGCGGCGCCCTTTTGCCCTTGAGCCCTCTTGAGAGCGGCCGCGCTCGACTTATTACAATTACTAGTTTCTAATTTATTACTGACTTTATTCATCACATTTTCCATTTGTAATTTAGTATCAGTTACATCAGTCTCTTGGGTTGGCAGGCCGTCTGCTTTGGTCAGGGTGGGTGCAGGGTTCTGCAGTTTGAACTGGTAGGGTTTGAGTATTGTGGACTTCACGAGGTTGGCATTACCGGTGCTGTTTGACTTTAAGGCACGATATCTGAGGTGGGAGCAGAGCTTTCTTAAATCTAATGGTCTCTTGTTATAACTGCACATTAAATGCCTCCCTGAAAGCAAAAAGAATACATCAATAATATATTATAAATATCTATGTATATGTATGCATCACACCTCAAAAAGATAAGGATACTTCAGTCAAGATATGTTTGTTGACACAGATATAGCAGGTCTACGTAAAAAAAAAACCAAAGAAATCCAAGAGTCCATTTCTAGCGCATCATTCTAACAGAATGGGATCGCTTGCGGGTAATCACCGATGGCCTCATCAAGCAGTATAGATTAAACTTCATCCTCAATGATTGAGAGATGTTAAAACAATGTTGCTCATCAATGGGTTCTACTCATCTCTCTTTCAATTTAAAATATTCTAAGTACAATAATTTTTAATTCACAGTTTTTAATCTTTAATGCTGTCAATATGTAAGATACATATTATTTTGGGGATTTGAAGTTCCATAATAAAAAAAAAAAATTTATTGGACCTCAACTCTTCAAGAGAACCCACAATTGAATTATATGATGTTTCAATAAGTATATACTGATGAAAAAAATTATAAATGCGTTTATTTTACCTAGGACATTTGCAACATCCTTTAGTCTTGTACTTCCAAATAGTGTTACCATCTCGGCCAGTGCAGTTAGATCATCAGGAGCACGGAAGAAGGGATAACAACCTGACACCACAGACAGGAGAATAACACCACAAGCCCAGAGGTCAACAGCTGAAATGTTAATAAAATAAAGATAAATAAATTATATGTAACAGAAGCTACATGCAGTCCATATGTGATTGACCCTTGAGCAACAGTTTGCCGTTCAATTGGGTACAGAATCTAATTAGCCCTTGTCAAGTGGTTAGGCGACAATTTTGTCTCAACCTTCCACTCAATTGAATAAAAGGGAAAACTAGTCAGCAGTCCATACAAGCAATAATATTTTCTGAATACCCTGAAATGTCTCTTTGTGAATTAAATACTGATTTTTAATTTAAATTTATATAAAAAAGGTATGTTACTAGCAGAGATTCAAAAATTACCAGTGGTCTGTTCAGCATATTTGAGCAGTACTTCTGGAGGTCTGAAGCCCTGGGTGCCCGCTCTGGGGGCATTGTAGGCTCTCCGCTCCAAGCAGACGGTGCACACGACTGCCCTCCCGGAGCAGGGACACGTCTTGGCTGACTTTCGAGATGCAGACTTCAGAGCCTCGGGTTTTTTTAGCGGAGCTGTACTCGCCGTAGTCACACCGTTAACTTTCAAATTCGAGCAATTGCCTTGGTCCTCGTTATTTATTACCATTCCGTTCTTTTTGTCTTGTTGAAATGGCTGGCTGATGGATTTGAGCGGTGCAGTCTTGAGATTATGCATCATAAGCTCTTGCGCTCCGCTCGGGTAGCCAAGATTTTGTAAGTTTTTATATTGAGAAGCATATAAGCTGTTGCGGTAATCTATGCTACTCTGGATTGAAGCTATGTTGGCTCTGTAATCTGTGTTCATGGTGTATGGGTTTTGATTTCTAAGGATGTCTTTGGGATAGTTGTTTACATCTCCGTATACGCCGTTGGCTATTAAACTGTTGTAATTCAAGGCACTAATGTAACTGTAGTACTGTGATAGCTTTTGGAGCTCTGAGTTGGCACAAATGTTGGGATAGTTCACAGCTTGGTATGGATTGGACATCATTGGATAATTGTAAGTAGGTACGTACTGACTGCTATAATTATTTACATCTAAAGTTTGTACTGGAATAGAAGGCTGACAAATGTTGTCTGCTCTGGTGTTATTCGTGGCTTGGATAGCGTTTTCATTATCGTTGGCAAAAACTTGTCTTTTGACGGCAGCTAACTTTGGTGGTAACACAACAGGTCTGTTTGTTTGTGGGGAATACTGGAAAAAAGAATAGTTATTTAAAACAGAAGTACTAGAATTATAAAATAAATATATTATTTCAATTAATTCACACACTTACAATGGAAGATTGGATTTTAGGATGATCGCCTTGGAGAGGTTTAAGAGGAAAATTTTCACTTGGCATATTTTCCATAAATGCTTTCTTCGCTTGTGGTTCTAAATTATCTAAAGATACCTGGAATATAACATATTAATAACTAAAAAAATCCCATTAGTAATTTCAATTAGATTTTTTGAGGTATGCAAAAGGTCAAAATATATTATATACTTTTATTATATCTGATGGATAGTTGGAATGTTTAATTCCATGAGAATTGTTAACTGTATTATAGGAACCTTAATTATTTTTAAAATAAATGTTATCTGGATCATTAGAAAAAATATTATTCCAAGATTTCCCTAAGCCAGATCTGGATAAACTGTGTTTTAAAGACATTAGGGTTCGCTTTTTATTTTATTAATACACAACCTTTACACCTGAATATATATATAAAATCATTATAAATCAAGCAGGACAACGACGCCAATAAACTAAGGTTTGCATTTAAGCTAATAATAAGTAGAGATTAACACAAAATCCATTTAAAGGAATCGAGTTTTATCGTTAAGTAAATTATACCAATGATTATTATTAAATATATAATAAATTCAAATTTATTATCTATACAGGTTATTGTGTGTAAAATACATAGGTATTCACTTTAATTACTAAAATTGAAAACTGTCCTTTTTATGGGATTTTTCTCATTTAATTTTTGAATAGTTACCTAAATATTATATACATAAAACAACTGTGTAGGGTTATGGGAATTTAATAATAATCATTAGTGACCAATGGCATTTTTTTTTGTTAAGTTAAATAGTCAAAAAGACAAATGCCAAAAAAAGCTCATGAGACATCAATATTTATCTAGTGTGTTGGTTTCACACTTCCATAAGGTGATTTGAATTCTCGCTTGGTTAGACACGAAGATCAAAAGGATCATACCAGGCCGCGGTAGCCAGGAGGTGTGGATTCGAATCCCACAAATATCTCAGAAAAAACTTTTTTTTGAGGATTTGTCCTCGTTTTGTGTGTACAATAAACGTTTACATAAATGTTATATTTGCTGATTTCTACAAAATAAGTTGATTAGTTACCTGTTCAGTCGTTAAATCACTAAGTTTTCTTTTCTTGCAAACTATTGGTATTGATTGATTAGGATCGGCGGGCGTTAGTAAACTAGAATCATCGTGGATATCAAAAATGGGTCCGGTAGGTTTTTCACTGCCATTATCATTTTTGGGTGGCCATGTATCTATTTTTTGCGCTAGTCCGAAATCTACCAGAAGAAATCTGAAAGAAAAATGTAGAGCATAATGTAATAAACATTAGCAATGCATTGTTGGAACACTTTGTGATGTCACAATGTGCACATCGCCTGGCTTAAAAATCATTCTCTATTGAATAAACACTTGGTAGAATTAAGACAAATCATGCACCTTCTTAATAAAGTTTGAAGGTTGGAGAAGATTCAAAGGGCTGATAATATTTCCAATAATAGACGGTCTAAGTGAGCAATGGAATGCAGAGAATGATGAACGGCTAGTATTGTACTTTTATCGATAATGTATCAAAATTAGCATCTTAATAAAAAAAAAGAAAATTCTTACCTTCTATTTTCTCTGTCGTATAAAAAATTGCTAGGTTTGACATCTCTATGTATTATATTAAATTGATGAACTCTTCGTAACGCAAGAAATAAATTTTTCATATACATTTTCGTTTCCATAACATCCATTTTAAGAACATATTCCTAAAAGACAAGGAATGAACAAATTGAGAAATGCAAGCATAGAAATATTAAACATGCGTAATAAACACAAAGTATACTTACAGAAAATTTGGTATGTGGTAGATAAGGCATAGCAAAGATAACAGTGTCATATTGTCTCATACAAAAATTTAATCCTACAACATTTTCACGTCCCCTGAAAGATTAGGGGAAAATTATTAATACATAATATAATAAAATAAGTTTCTCTTTTTAAAGGAAACTACAACTATTCTTTATCATTTTGACAAAACAGAATAAACATAACCTGAAACCAAGCGTGAATTATATATAAACTGAGTACTTCAAAGATATATTCAATAACAGGGCTGTTATTCATCTAACAAATAATATAAAGAGAAACGAACTTAATATGCTTGTTTCATATTTCGCAACAGAAACAATAACCTCAGATGTGTAAAGTAAAAAAATAAAACACAAGGACATTACTTCCCACAGAATTTCTAATTTATGAAAAATTCCCTTTGACTGCAGTTTCAGGTGTAATACTAAGCCATAGCTAACTAAAGACATTTTATAATAAATAATACTTCAGCAATATTTTAGCAACAAATCAATTTACCCGATGAATTTTAGACATCTTAATTCTTGTTCAATTCGACTAGGGTGTGATGTGGGAACAAGATGCTTTATGGCAAACAGATTTCTGTGATATTCTGGCAAATGATCCTCAGACTTTAAAGATGCTAAAAAAACTGAACTGAACGATCCTTCACCAATTTTACGATGTAGGTGGAAAAGATTTGTCAAGTCAGGTAATTTTGAGAGAAGGTCACGTATATGCTTTCCTAAAAACAAAATACAATATATAGTTACAAAATATACTCGTACTTAATTAATGTGAAATTAAGGGATACACCAAAAGCAATATTAAAATACTGAAAGACAGCTGAAAAGCTCTTACTTTCTTCATCATTTTTTGTGGTGGCCGGAGACGCAGTTCTCAAGGGAGTTTTCTGTTTTTGTAAATGAACTGATAGACTATTTTGTAGAGCGGTTACTGAATACAAATTGGGGGCTATATTTCCAACATGAGCTGCTGGTAAAATATTCATTTTATTTTCCAATCCCCAAAAACGTTCAAAGTCGAGAAAAGACTACGTGACGTACGTAAACGAAAAACATTGCTCGCGCCGAAAAAGGTGATGTCACACTCAAAAAGCCTGGACTCCGGGCAGGGCAAGTCAAGGAGCCAGTCGCGGCGAGGAGCCTGTCGCAGAGATTTACCACGACCACTTCGAATTACACTAACATAAATTCAAGTGTCACGCTTTATAGTTTGATGTATTGACGAAAATTGATTTGAAAAGTTTGGAAAACTAGAGTAGAAAAAAATACTTGAAAATTTTAAAACCATTGTTTATGGATAAATGGTGTAATTATTATTATCTTTTTGGTCATAATTTTTTAAAAATCTGATCAATGAGACTTTTTTTCATTAATAAAGTTATTTAATAGCAGTACGTAACTTTTTTTTAAATTATGGTATTCTTTGTTTATTGCGGTTACGTATTATCAATAGTATTCATGTTATCAGCCGAAAAAGATTTGTTTACACATATATATTAATGACGAAAATAAAGAAATTCGTGCACGCAATCACCTAAGCCACATCTTGTAAGCCCTACAACCTGCGCTCAGGATAAAGTAACAGCTACCTGCCGTATTGTAGAATGGAACAAAAAGAAGAAAAAATAATGTTTTTTTACTTCAGCCTTATAAATAAAATTTAATTTAATTTGAATATTCAAAAAAAAATTTATACAAAAAAACCAATTTATTAAAACGGCGCTAAGACGGTGAATTCAGCATGTTATTTTTCATCATACTCTTTTTATCGCTCATAAACATTATTTTCGATTTACCAGGAATTTGTTAGCGCAAGTATCTAATCTAACATATCACGCGAGTAAGTACTACGGAGAAGCGCTGGCTTTATTTTTACGCGGGAACTTTTAATATTTTCGACTAATATAGTAAATTGGTTATGTCGACAAGAAATAAGCTTACCACTCCTTATTTTAACAAAAAGAAATATTTCTCGGTCAAATTACAATTTCTCATTTCTCTTTTTAAATAAATTATAAAGGGCCTATCACTTTTTTAATACACAAAAATGATGCGTACTTTTATTATTTTTTTCTGTTGTCTATGAGTAATTTGACAGGTGATAATAGGCTCAAGCCGCGAATATGTAGCATGTTTCCATTTCTTGATAGTTTTAAAACAAAAGTTACCAGAATTTAATATCGACATCCAAATATTATTATGTCGTGTAATTATGCCGATGGTCTTTCTCCTTATGACCATAAAGGTGTTTTAGGAGTCGCAGAGGTATAATTTAATAAATGTGAAAACAAAGAATCAAACTAATTTTAGATGTTCTTTTTCTAATATTAATTCTGGTTTTTAGAAGTTTGATTCGGCTGTTAAAGTAAAAGAAAAGTGTCTAATTCTTGCAGAGTACATAAAAGAAGCGAAACATATAGTTGTACACACTGGAGCTGGCATTAGCACCTCAGCGGGAATACCAGATTTTAGGCAAGTTTATGCACATATATCTACTTATAATATCGGTATTTCGTTGAATTAAAAATATGGATTTCGTAATAAATTTTTGAATTTGAATCCAGAGGGCCAAATGGAGTATGGACATTGGAAGAAAAGGGCCAGAAACCGACAATTAATGTTTCATTCACAGATGCTAAGCCAACTAAAACTCATATGGCATTAAAACATTTGGCAGATGAAGAGAAAATACATTATGTGGTAAGCCAGAATATTGATGGCTTGCATTTAAAATCAGGATTGAGGAGAGAACACTTAGCAGAACTACATGGAAACATGTTTGTTGAACAGTGTAATGTTTGTAAAAGGTGAGATTACACATATTTTTTTTTACTTCTTATAATATACCATTGTGAGTACTATTTTTATTATTTCATTTTCATATAAGTTAATCCATGGGTAATCTCGTCTATTGCACAATGTCACTAAAGCGCTTAGATATGAACCCGGGACTTCAAGCTTAGCAATCAAATGTGCTAACAATAGAATCACGAGATGGTTGTAGCTGTACATAAACTCATTCCTAACTCTACAGATTAAAAAAAAAATTAGCACTACCTTAGCAACAATTGGTAATTGGTAAACAATTGGTATTAAATAACATAATTTTTTTATTTATTTACGAAGTATTGATGATTACCACTTACCATTATGTTTTTATTGCAGACAGTTTGTTAGAAGTACACCAGCACCAACAGTTGGAAAGAAGTTGATTGGGCTGCATTGTCACGGATCAAGAGATAATGGACGCCCGTGTCGTGGGAAGCTTCATGATGTTATTTTGGATTGGGAGCACTCTTTACCTGATGATGACCTAGATATGTCCGATATGCATTCCTGGTAATAAATTGATTGCTTGGTGAAAACTCACTCCCACCACTTGTTTAAAGTTTTCATGCATTATAATGAATATGTATTGTACCCCAACTAAGTGTTTTTTAATTTATTAGAGTGGCACTGCGTGTCTACAGATTTAAACTAGTTATTTATTGACAACGAAACCATTGTTGAAACCATAATTATATTTGTGGCTGGAAAAATTTGGGATTGGAGACATGAGTTCGAGACCTTTTTATTAGGGTTCAGCGACATTTCTTTACAAATCTCATGTTTTTTTTCCATGGGGTATGATGCTAAAACTAACAAAGAAAAGCTGAAGAAACTTTTTTAAAAATGAAAATTTTTCAATAAATAAATTAAATAAAGGGCTAGTTCAAATCATTGTAGCGCGATAAAGGAATTGCTTTTGTCATATGTAATTATTGTTGAAAAAATAGAATGGAGCCAAATAAACGTATCTAATTAATTTCATGTGTTGAATTTCTATAACTTCAACTAATGAAAATATATGGTTAGAGTAAAATCATTTATAAATGTTGTGATCCATGAAATTAATTTGATAGAAAAATAGGAATTTTATCAATTGTAAAACAAAGTCCTTGTTTTTATGTCAATTACATTTGTTCCTCCTGCTTTTAATTTACACTTTGATTGTTTTCTTACCTTTTTTGTGAATATGCTTTATTATCACACAAGTTTGATGAAAATAAAAGCATTGGTGATTTTCAGCATTGCGGACCTCAGCATATGCCTCGGCACCACACTCCAGATCATTCCTAGTGGGAATCTACCCCTGAACAGTGTCAAGTACGGAGGAAAGCTTGTCATTTGCAATCTCCAGCCAACCAAACATGTGATTATTGTTATTCATTATTTAAGTTATTATATCATCCATAAGCCATAACTTCTCAATCTAATATTTAGTAAAAATTAGCCATTATTTCTTATATTAAATCTAGAATTTTATATTAACTTACATTTTCATTCGTTTTAGGATAACAAAGCTGACTTAGTAATCAATACTTACGTTGATGATCTGATAGAAGAATTAATGAAACATCTCGACATGGCAATTCCTGAATACCACAGTGACTTAGATCCTACAAAGTTTATAAGCAAAGATATACTCGAGTGGACAATAAACAGAGGGATTATTAACAGAACTAAAAGGTTATTTGCGAAAAAGTGTAACGGAGTTCCTAAGAAAAGAGTTCTAGTTAAAAAGAACCCATCCAATTTAGATAGTTCTAAAATTAAAGTGAGAAGAATTAAGAACGAAAAAAAGGAAACCAGGATAAAAACTCCCAAGTGTAGCGTGGCGATCAAGCAGGAAGATATCAAGAATGAAGTTAAAACAGAATCTACCTCAATAAAATCTGAAGATTGTGATTTAAAATTAAGCGACAGGAAAAGAGAAGCCGATGAACTAGATAAATGTAATGGGAGCGATGCAAAGTTAGAGAATCAAGATGATGATGTTAAATCTGAAAAGACTGACACTGACGAGTGTGAGAAAAATGCTATTAATTTAATACTGCCTGAATGTGTATGACTGTTTGGATTTTTGAATTAAATTGCTCTTTTATTTACATAAAACCATATGTACCTAATTAAATATGACTTTTATTGTTGTTACAATCTTGTTAATATACTCCATTGTTTTTCAACAGTTCTTATGTTAGTGACTTAATTTGCTAAATCAAGTTATACTAAATACTTATTTTATCTATGAAATTAAATATTATTTTTAAATAATTATTGTCTTTGATTTAATTAATGTTGAATTACGACTGCCTGTCTCAGTTTAAAAATATGGTATTGGTATTTTTTAATCCATGTCCAATGTTTTGGGGTGTAAAATAACTGCTGTATTATCAGAGCCGATTCAAGTTTAACTAGAATTTGTTTAAATTTACCAAAAGGGAAATACTAACAAAAATAATTGGAAAGGGATTTAGGTTGAGTGTATAATTGAAAGGCAGTGTTTTGGTGCCACGTAGAGATTTATTGATCAGTACAGGCCATTTTCACATAAATTTATGTGCCATATGTGAATGTTTTACTTAAGAGGAATGAACCTGGAGCTGTGGGTAGCACCAATACCGGGCCTACCGTGCTTGACAAGTTTGTATGTCACAGAGAACTCTCCCAGGTAGTGTCCGATCATCTCGGGCTTGATTTCAACCTGGAAGGCAGAAGAACGTGTTAAATTTTATAATTTATTAGGAATAAAAGTGATCAACATGATAGAAAATTATGATAATAATCAATAAATCACTGGTTTCATTAATTTTGGGAAAGCAAATTTTGAATCTTGATGGTCGGCAGATCATAAAGATACAAAATTCATGCGCATGCACACTTCACATGCACCTGAAGTGTACAACCATAATGGTACTTTTTAGTAACTAATTGCTGAATTGTCACATTTTAATCGCTTTGAAAGAATATTATAATGAATTATCGCGGATGGAAAATACATTTGTATTACATTTCTTGTATGCAAAAATTGATATTTCAACACGGAAGATTACATTTAACTTATGTATAAATGAAGGCAATGGACAGTCAAGGTTAGATGCAAGTATTGATAATTGTCTAATATTTGATTGTAAATCAATGAATACTTAGTGTTAGTTCATAAATTTAAAGAAAAAAACCTTTTAATTTATCACAATCATTATTATAATTGATAGAAAAACTTTCACAAATAAATATTTGACAGTTAGAATATCTTTATTGGCAAGAAAAACCAGCTTTTCTGTGTTATGAGTCCTAACCAAACAAAATATTTACCTGGTTGAAGGTCTTGCCGTTGTAAACACCAACAATGGATCCGACCATCTCGGGGACGATGATCATATTCCTGAGGTGAGTCTTCACGATCTCAGGCTTCTCATTTGGAGGGGCTTCTTTCTTGGCTTCACGCAGCTTTTTCACCAGCGCCATCGGCTTGCGCTTCAGGCCGCGGGAGAACCGCCTGCGGGCACGGGCATGCATGAGCTCCATCAACTGCTCACTGCAGAAAAAAAAAAGATATTTTAAAAGATTATAATTTAAGTCAAACGGAACGCGATGAATGTATAATTTTGATGCAGCTGTCACAGAAGTAACCAATTCCAAATATAAACTACAAAGATTCAACAGTAAAATGAATGGGTATGTCAGTTTTGAAGTCACAATGTAAATACATTAACAATGATTTACTATAAATACATTTGAAAAATCAGATAATCACATTTTAAAATTAAACACAATGCTGATTTAGGGCAAGCACTGTATTGTCACTTATTGTTCACTTCCCAGTACCAGAGTAAGGTTATGTTGATGTTCATTACTAACTTAGGCATGTCCAGGAGCTGATCAAGATCAACACCTCGGAAGGTGAACTTCCTGAAGGCGCGCTTCTTCTTTTGGGGATCTTCAACCTGGAATAATAGAAAAAAATATGAGAATTACGCGAAGTTTTACGATCCAAGTTGTCATCATTGAATAATGTTTATATTCTATTATTAACAACATTTTAGAGAAAATAAACTCTTTTCGTAATTGAAAATGAGTAAACGAGTAAAAAAATAACGATTGTATGAACGGATGGTGCAGATAATTAGAGATTTGAATAAAAATATATTTTGACTCGCCTCGGCCATGTTTGCAAAGTGATCGGCGACAAAAAGAGCGTGAACAACTGTCAGTGTGAACTTCCGGCAAAAATTTAATTTTTAATTTTTCTTTATGGCTACAAGATCATAATATCTTTAATTAAAAATGAAAAAGCTGTTTTGAACAAAAGAATTTAATAAATACAATAAATGTTAAATAAAATCTGGGGTAATAAATAATCATAATCTATTTTTAACTAAAAAATATAAATGTTAATGTTTATGGTCGAACATTATACCAAAACCAAAAATAAATGTCCATCCAAAGATAATACAGATTGCACGGATTTTGACAGAAGAGTTTTTGGCAGTTGTTTTCTCGATTATTCTGTATAGGTTATCTTCATATTCTGAATAATAATTAAGTCAAAACTATAGTTTAGATTCTAATGGTGTTAATAGTTCAACAAATACATACTTTAATTCACAATGCATACTGTAAAACATTCTATCCGTGCCATATCTAGCATATCTCGTAACACACCAGTGACTTCTGGGTTATATCAAACAGTTTTAAGAGGAAACTTCCAAAAATACGCAACCAGAAATATTCAAAGTATACCCAGTTTGTTTGCTTCCACCGGTAATAGCTGTCTGTATAGAAGTTCAAACTTATTACCATTGGAACGAAGAACTGATAAATTGATATCTGATATTAGATACTTTATTGGTGTGAGATATTATACCGCAAAAAAAGATGACAGTGATTCAGATGGTCCAGAGCCGCCCCCCAAAGATGAGCCAATTAGCACTAACACTCAGTTGCCTGCGACTGTTGCCGTACCTGAAGTGTGGCCGCAACTTCCAGTCATAGCCATTAACAGAAATCCAGTTTTCCCCCGATTTATTAAGCTTATTGAGGTTTGTATTTGCAAATAAATAAATATAATAATTTATATTTCTTATTATTATCATAAAATATTATTTACTGAAAGTTAAAATTATGATGCAATAGCATCAAATATGAATAGCCAAAAATTACCATGAGATTATGATGATCATCATCATTCGTAATCTCCTAGCTAATGGCTATTCATGTTGTTTTTAAGTATCGTATTTTACAAATTAAAGCAGTCTGTCGTAGATGATGCAATAGTTTTTTGCACAGTTTCAAGCATCTTAGATCTATTTATGAATTCAGATGTTTTATGCTATAGTGTAAAAAGATTTTAGAATTCATTGTTGTTGCTGCACAAGTGATTTCATAATTATCTTCTAAAACAAATATGTTACCCATCTATTTATCATGCATACACTTATTAACTCGAAAGTATATCTTAAAATAAACTTAATTTTTTTTTACTGGTTACCAGTTCAGCTTGATTGTTTCAATTCATTTCAAAGGGCGACTGATTCTCTTTTTTATTACTCTGGTATTAAACCAGTTTAAAAAAAGTTTTTATTATTTAATTAAAATGTGATTATTGTATTTTTAAAATCCAATGTCTATTTTTCAGGTGACCAATCCTGTTCTAATTGATCTTCTCCGTCGAAAAGTAAATCTCAACCAGCCGTATGCTGGGATATTTTTAAAAAAAAGTGAAGAAAATGAAAAGGATGTCGTTCACAACCTAGACGAGATCTACAACATCGGAACATTTGCCCAGATTCACGAGATGCAAGATATGGGAGATAAGTTGCGTTTGGTGGTGATGGCTCATCGCAGGGTCAAAATCACCGGACAGCTCATGGATGTTATCGAAGAACCTCCGCCTGGTAAGATCTACTGCAAACTAATCCTTAGCTTATAAGATCATATATTTTATTAATTCTGGTTCTTAGTTAGTCATTTATAATATTTTGATTAACTCTGAATACTCACTATGTATTATTATACATTTTGAATATTTAATAAGGAATTGAATACTCAACTCATCAGCAAAAATTACACATACAGGGTTTTTATCAATGTGTAATGATTTAATCATGAAATGACAAGAAAAATTCTTGTAAATCTATAAAACAAAAAAATGAATTTGGCTTTTATAAAAGCTAGTTTAAGGTGTAAAAAAGCACTAACAGTTTTATAATCAAAGTCTTAAAAATAATTTTCATACAATTGGCGCGCTCTCCGTTACGACGATTGCCACAGTCATGAAACTGAAGTTTCCGCCGTTTAACGCTGATCTAAACATTAATGTTGAAGAGTCTGATGCAGATCGGCGGCGAAGGAAGCATCGAAATCTCAAAAACACCGCTGCTCAGAATATTAAAGCCGATCTCAAAATGCCAAAAACCAAGGAGATGAAGATGGACAAAGACGGAAATCCCGTTCTTATGGTGGAGGTGGAAAACATTATTCATGACAAGTTCAAACAGACTGAAGAGGTCAAAGCCCTCACTCAAGAGGTTATTAAGACTATCCGAGACATCATCAGCCTTAATCCACTGTACAGGTGAGATCATTTTAAATATAAACCACTAAACAAATATGATTATCCAAACTGATTTTAATTTTTTTTTTACTTTTTTGTGTTAAAATATAGTAAAAGCAGTCACCTTTGATTAAAAAAATATTTAGTAATCTAATCGTTATATTTGTTATAAACATGGAATATTACAAATCATACCAATTTGTTTTAGTTATACAATTCAAAAACTGCAATTTCTTTGTTATTAAGTGTAGCTGTTTCTGTTATATAAAAAAAAAAGAATTGAAATCAATTGTATACTTAATAGTAATATAACAATTATAATCTCAATTTTCGATAACATGCTCAATCAGTGCAATAGGTTCTTTATTTATAATTTGTGTTGTTATTTACAGAGAAAGTCTCCAGCAGATGCTTCATCAGGGTCAGCGAGTAGTGGACAATCCAGTGTACTTGAGTGACTTGGGCGCTGCTCTAACCGGAGCCGACGCTCCCGACCTGCAAGCAGTACTAGAGGAAATCAACGTGAGCAACTTATACCACAATTTATAAAGTCCGAGAGAAAATTCGACAATTAACATTAAACATTTCAGAGGTTGCAACTCAAGAACATTTAAAATATTTCTATTCAGACCCCATCGTTCATCTTACCCCTCTCTGCATTTTATCAATTTCAATTTACTACCACCCTTGGTAAAAGACGAATGTCGAATTATCATCAGATTTCTAGGCCCTGTTATCTTTAGAATATGACATAAATATCTGGAATCTTCACTCTTTTGTTTATGCAACTATTGTACTCATGCCTTAGATTAATACTTTTTCCAACTGAAAAGGTTCTCAACTCTTCACTTTAACAAACAGTATTTCTAAAATGATAGTCTCTCCCATTCAATCTAGGATCACAGACCTTAATTCAAAACGGTTTCCTAGCCTGCCTCTCGAGTTGAATGCCTCAAAGAATCTGCACGTAATCGAATCAAAATAATTGCGTTCTGGAAAAACACAGTAGGGAAGAATTTCTACAAAAAGTAATACACAACTTCAAAAAAAACAAATATTAATGTATTAATAGATATTCATAAAGTTTGTTTTTTCATTTAGATTCCAAAAAGGCTGATGCTTTCTCTATCATTACTGAAAAAAGAACTTGAACTGTCAAAGCTACAAGAGAAAATTGGAAGGGAAGTAGAAGAGAAGGTTAAGCAGCAACATAGAAAATACATTCTTCAGGAACAGTTAAAGGTAAAGAAATTACAAGTAGTAATATATTTTTTTACATAGATGGGATTTAAGAAGCAGCATACTTCAATCTATTGAAATTAGTTTATACAGAAAATGTTTTCGATATGTTTTAAGGCAATAAAGAAAGAGCTTGGTATTGAAAAGGACGATAAAGATGCAGTTGGAGACAAATTCAGGGAAAGAATTAAGGATAAAACTGTACCTGAACCTATTATGGTTGTAATTGAAGAAGAATTGAACAAATTAAATTTCCTAGAAAGCCACAGTTCGGAGTTCAAGTAAGACCATAAAAATGTATCTTGTCATATATTATTATAGTCACAATTGTTGACATTGTCGGGTGGTCATCCAGGCATGAGAATAGTGGACACTCTAATATCTCATCACGTTGTTGGCTAACTCAGATGACTACAACAGGGTTAATGCAGAATTGACCTGTCACAATTGATTAAAAAATATAACCATAAAAAATATCATAGCCATTACTTATTAATTATATCTGCTACCTTAATTGAGCTTCTTCGTGTAAATTAATAGGATTTATTTTAATCTTCTTTTTTAGTGTTACCAGGAATTATTTAGATTGGCTAACATCCCTGCCGTGGGGAGTTATGTCGGAAGAGAATTTAAAAATAGACGAGGCTAGCGAAGTGTTAGACGAAGACCATTACGGTATGGAGGATATCAAGAAGAGGATTCTGGAGTTTATCGCTGTATCACAGCTTAAAGGATCTACGCAGGGCAAGATATTGTGCTTCCATGGACCACCGGGAATCGGAAAGACTAGTATTGGTACGATTTTGATTATTTGTTCAATTTATTTTCATCACAATGAATGTTTCTCTGCATTGAAGATGATCACATTCTTCTGTTACATCTTCAGAGTAAAAAATTTGCAACATTTTGCACAACAATGCATTCTTGTATTGCCAGGCCATGTGAACATAAACAGCAATGTATGGTTGTCAAAAAGTCCTCATTTTTGATTTCCACTTAAATACAAAATTATTAAGTATTTAAGTTTTTTTTTAGCTCGTTCAATCGCTCGTGCTCTCAACAGACAATACTTCAGATTTTCTGTCGGAGGGATGACTGATGTGGCGGAGATCAAGGGTCACCGTAGAACTTACGTCGGCGCCATGCCTGGGAAGATCATACAGTGTTTAAAGAAGACCAAGACTGAAAACCCACTTGTGTTGATTGACGAAGTTGACAAAATTGGAAAGTAAGATACCACATTAATGAAATCATTGTAAAAATATATATGAGTCTGCCATATTTGAAACTAAGTTTATTTGAAGAATCTACCATGAGTGTATATTTTAAATAAACTGTAAAATTAATAAGTTGACTTAATTTTTAGGGGTTATCAAGGAGATCCAAGCTCAGCTCTTCTAGAGTTATTAGATCCTGAACAAAATGCAAATTTCTTAGACCATTACCTTGACGTTCCTGTAGATCTTTCTAAAATCTTGTTCATCTGTACTGCGAATATTGTGGACACAATTCCCGAACCACTCAGAGACAGAATGGAGATGATTGACATGTCAGGTAGGATATTTATATGAATTTAATTTATTTACCGTCAGTTGCTAGCATTGTGACTTATGGTAGAGGTGTAGTTTTATCCCAATTTATTTTCTATCATATCTGTCTGATACGATTTATACCCAATCAAAAAAATCGGGGTCTCAAAGCATGGCTGTTATTCAATTACATTTCTACATTATTTCTCTCACTAAAAAATATTTGATCTCAATGTTCTTAGTCTTTCTTCCTTATTGGTGGATTTTCTCTTCATTAGTGCTTTAAAACAATCATTCATTTGTTATCGTAGATGTGGCGGACGATTTTTATTTTGCTAATAAACAATACGATTCAGTATCCAAGTCTCGGATGAATACAAAAACAGATTTGATAGTGATTATTTTATTTTGTACATTGAAGAAATTGGTAAGATTTCAAGTAGAATTTGAGACAAAATGAGTTTATATTAGCTGTCAAAATTCCTAAATTAATATATTTTTATTATTCTTACTGGCTTGAGTACTGAGGCTTACTGAATGAAAATTTAATGAACGCTTTATTGATTATATATATATTTTTAAAGGTTATGTAGCTGAAGAAAAGTTGGCCATAGCCAAGCAGTACTTGATCCCTCAGGCCATGAAGAACTGTGGCATGACAGACAGCCTCATTAAAATAGAGGACGATTCATTACATTCCCTCATCAAGAGCTACTGCAGAGAAAGTGGAGTCAGAAATCTTCAAAAACACATTGAAAAGGTTTTTAGCCTCATTCATAAAGAGTTCATAAACCTTATTGAGTACTACCATATTCAAATAAAATTAAATGCTAAATAATAAATTTAGTATAGATTAACTTTTGTAATGTTTGCAGGTGATTAGGAAAGTGGCTTTCAAAGTTGTAAAGAAAGATGTGGAATCGGTGACAGTGACTTCCGAAAACCTCAGCGAGTATGTCGGGAAGCCTGTCTTCACACACGATAGAATGTATGACATTACTCCACCAGGAGTTGTGATGGGACTCGCTTGGACAGCAATGGGTAAATCATATTTTTATATTACTATTATTCTATGATATGTTTGTTTGTTTATAAGTAAAATGAGAGTAGACGATTTTAAAATTTTTATATAAATTACAAAATGTTTTGTTTTGTTTTATTCAGGTGGCTCTACTCTTTTCATTGAAACCGCAAAGCGAAAACCATTTGACCCTGAAAGTAAAGCTGATGGAACATTAGAGTTGACCGGACATCTGGGAGATGTGATGAAAGAATCTGCGAGGATCGCCCTTACAGTTGCCAGAAATTTCATGGCCACTATTGATACCAACAATGACTTTCTGAGTAAAAGGTAGTGCAAAAATTTGATATTTAGTATTTATATCCTTTTTAAATGGAGACGAAAACCTTTCCAAAACCAATATAAGAAATGACATTGCGATCCACTGATAATACGTTAAAATTTATGCTTTTGGTTTTTCCGCTAAGTCTTTGTAATGACATGGGGTCATCGAGGTAGTTGGTTGCTTCATTTCTTGTAAGCCCTCGAACCTCAATTGTCTCAATGCACCAGTCTTTGAATTTATTGGATGGCACCTAAGCTCCTAATCTCCACTTTTGTGTTACAGCCATCTTCATCTTCACGTTCCGGAGGGTGCGACCCCGAAAGATGGGCCCTCTGCGGGAAGTACAATTACGACCGCTTTGTTGTCTTTGGCTTTGAATAAGCCGATAAGGCAAGACTTGGCTATGACTGGAGAAGTGTCCCTCACTGGGAAGGTTTTACCAGTTGGAGGAATCAAGGAGAAAACGATAGCAGTAAGTAATTTTTAGTTTTTTGTAGCCATAAGCAACATTTTAAGTACTAAGTCTGTATTCTGACATGCTAAATAAAGCACACTTGGACTTCACTGGAGTCGAAATAAAGAAACAATAACTTGACCAAATTAAAACCTAAAAACATAGCGGTAAAATTAAAGTTATGTGCAATAAACTTACTGTTTCTTTGCCAAGAGGTCAATTATGATTTAAAATTCACCATAAATTAATTTATCGAAGTGCATAAACAGAAATTTCTGAAGTTTTTATCACCACATCTTCATATTTCATAATTTGATTGTACTTAAAATTAATTATACGAATGAAACCAGAATTTGTTAGTTTGACCTCAGTTTCCAACAGTAAGCCAACTGATAAAATATTTATTGTTTTCTTTTATTCTAGGCTAAGCGAGTCGGTGTAAAATGTATATTACTTCCTGAAGAAAACAAGAAAGACTTCAATGACCTCCCAAGTTTCATAACGGAGGGGCTGGAAGTCCACTTTGTTGCAAATTATCAAGATATTTACAATATTGTTTTTGAGAAATAATGTTTATCGGTATAGAGCTTTTTAAGGTTCTATAAATGCTAGAAATTACACAAAAAATTATAAACAGAGCAAATGTTTATTTTTTATTTATAAATATTGTTAAATAAATATATGAAATAGATTTTTTTTTATAAATTTGTGTTTTACTGAGTTGGTATATAGATGTTCAGAACTGGAACTGTGAAATTAATAGTTCATTATTATAGATCTGCAAAATTCCTAAAATATATAACAAGTTTAAAAACAAGGATGTCCATACCCTGCCAACGGCAATGGTCTGGAGTTCAGATAATTGGATAATATGTTAGATATATTATGTGATAACTACAATTTTTTATAATCTTGCTTATCAAAAAGCTTTCAGCAATCAAAAGTTCCTTGAAGCATCCTATTTTTTTTTACTTCACATAATTTAAGAAGTGTTTGACTGGCAGTGCCGAGGGACAGGCATCGGTAATACCTTGTGAGCTTCACTGTGGCATTATTCATCATGTCTGTAAAAAGTTGTCATCTAGTTAAATTCAATCTGTCTCACACAGCAGTTAAAACGCTGCAAGCATAGTAGTAACGTCTTGTCTTGTAATTCAAATACCGCTGATGGGTCAGAAATTTTTCACACAATTGAATCAGATCAAAAAAAGTGGAGCATCGTTGTCATAATTTGATTATTTGTAGAATGTTGCTTCTTAATACTAATAAATATAACCAGTAATTTAGGTTTTCGTAACATGGTCGATTTGTATGATTTGATTGTTATAAATGTTTTTATAAACCATCAATTTTTTTTTAGTAAAACCGACAGTAATTAAATTTTTACATTTATTTTTTTAATAATATCATTTAAATAAATAAAATTACCCATTTGACTTTTATAAAGGTTATTTAAACCCATTATAATCCTTAGGCAACTTTCGTCTTTAAGGCTTTTATGAATTGTAATTTATACAAGTTTTCCTTGCTGGAAAGTTGCCGAAATCCTGAAGATTCACAAAGCCCTTTCATAAGGCACCATTCATCGCGTTAAAATATCTTCTAGGACATAAATTAGTTGTTCCTCGTTAATGGAGTAATTACGGGAATTCCCCCTCCGACCGCATTTTTGCGCGGCGTTTGCTCTAAAATACAGTCGCGTTGCGTTTTATTAGATCTCATTATTCCCTAGACTTTAGTTTTCTGAGTAATTATTTTCCATAAGGTCAGTCATTCGGGATTATCTTCCACCGATCTCACTTCAATAGGCTGAGCTTTATTCGTTTCACCAAATGCTAACTAGTGACGCTTTTTGTATGAAATTTTTGACCTATCGTCTGAAAGGTCAAATCTTTTCGCATACAAGAATCTTGATTAAAAATTAGTTTCGTTGTGTCAGCATCGTATCAACGATTCAGTTTCATTTCTATATATTTTTCGATGTTATAGTTGTAATTCTACCAATAACCAACATTCAACGAAGTACGCAAACTCGTTTTAATACTTATCTATATTAGTAACCCAAAGAATTTATTTGATCAAAACTATAATTATCGAAATAAAATACTGCAAGTTATTTAAATAATTAATTTTATTCTTAGTATACACGTTATTTAACCAACGACTGTTTTAAACCCAACCCATAACTGTCGACATAAATTATAGTATTTACTTTAAGTATATTACTTAAACATCGAAATAAGATCTAATCTTAGATTAAAAGCAGACAAATTAGTACGTAATATCATATAGTAAATTACTTTCTGATATACTCGGTGTAATTCAATTTCCAATACAATTACCATTGTCGGGTAACGTAGTTAACTCACGAAATATTTTCTACCAAAAAAGATACATCGTTATAGGTTTGCGTTACATTTAATTACTTTTTGGCGAAAAGGTCATACGTTAGCATCACAAAAAGGGTATTTTAAGATGTAATTTCAAACGAAATAGCATGCAATAGAGCCGCTCTAGTCGCGCCGAATTTCACAAGAAATTTTGTAAGTCCCCGAATTCAGACACAAAACAAACATAATTGGGGAGCCACGCTGTGACCTCGAGGAGGTCGCTCGCCTGAAGCACGTGTAATTACTTGGTATCGAAGATTTACATAAATTTACCGAGCAAATTCGTTTTTAAATGAAATATAATGAAAATAGCGCAGACCTAATGAAATACGGCAGGACCGACCCTGCCGACCCTGCACAAAGGCATTAACTCTAAAAATAATTATCTTTAAAGTCACACGTGCATTTGCATGGAATTTTCTAGACTGCTTAGTTAGATTTAGAGCTCTCAGAGTATGTTTAAAAATAAATTAATTTTTAAACCTCACTTACTATTATAGCAAGCCTTACAATAGTTTCATACGAATTTTCACAAAGACTGCCTTGGAGATAAAGACCTATTAAATTATTTAATTAATTTATAAGGAACCGGGGACCCACTACACTATTTTCCCTTTAGAAAACCGCAGTGAGATGGTCGAAGAAGAAATCATTTAATTGCGGAGAAGACCAGCACCACTTGGGGTCACGGCTCTGAAGGTGATGAATCTAGTCTAGAATCAAAAATTAATTTCCAACGCATTTAGAAAAAAAAATATCGCATACGATTACAATCGGGTGAGCTTAAACATGTTGACTTATTTGAGGTCACTTTTTCAGGCGAGGTTTTTTTTATTTTTACACAGCGTACTGTAGTTTTAGGAGTCTCGAGTCTGGATAAAAGCCAAGGGTGAGGTGAGCTCGCAATATTGAAATAAAGCTCAGGGCGGGGGTGAGCGATCGAGAATTTGTTTACTTGTCATTCAGAGAGCTCAACGGGTATCCCGTGAAAAATTAATGTAATTTTAGAACTTTGAAATATTATTTGAACGCAATTGATAGTGGCGTGCAGTCTGCACGATCGCCAAAGCGCGTTGGCTTTAAAATCTTTATTTACAAATAAACAAAACAACATTGTGGTGTGTTTTCTATTTTATACCTGAAATTCACAACTAAAATATTCGATAAATCTAAATTTAATATCAATGTTCGCAATGCGTTAGCAACCGAGCGATTCAAACACGAAGCGACGGAAAAAAATCTTGTTTTCCCGACACCTGTAACTATCCTGAAAAGAAAAACGAGAATTTTTCCTCGTTATCAATAGACTAGAAATGTTGCCCGTCACAGAATGACGTATTCGATGAACGATGCAATAGTGTTTGAACATATGTTTGGCTGAATACTCGAATAGCTGGGTACTCGAATTTCAAAAAGACGCTGCTCACGTTTTCCTTCCAATGCATTGCTTGACATTTGTGTCACATTTCGTGTCACAAACAACGCATCACTGTTCTTTATTTGAAAAGTTCTAACTTTGAAATTCTCGCGGTGAACAACAGAATCCTATAATTCGTACATTCGTGCAAAGTATATTTTATAGTTTTATTCAATTAGTTTATGAGTGAAAATATTATCCTATCGTCTTGAAATTCGGCACATAACTGCGGAAAAACGTACTGAACTTACATGCAAAAAATCAGCGTTGTATTTTTCTATAGAGAACCAAAAAATGAAGCATACATACATACACACAATGGATATTATTATTATCAATAGTTTACCTGAATCTTGAATATACAATAAGCAAGCATTGAATTTAATGATAAGCATGAGCGGCATATGACAATGACAGCCTCGCGCAGGTGGCAGGTGGCAGGTTGGTGGTGGCTGGTGGCTGGTGGCCGGCGCTGGTGGCCCGCGGCGCGAGGCATCTGGCTGACGAGAGCCGGCGCCACCGCAACTATTCTGTGTAAACTCATATTAAAGCCATATCTCACGGGGGCGGAGTTAAACTAACATTCGTGTCGGGCGGCGGGTGCTTGCCGGGATGCATATTAATAAATCTTCGGCTGCGTTACTACCGCTCAGCGCGCTGCTCCTCCGCCAGCTCCGGCCTGGGGCAGCCTTCAATATCTGCACGATTATATCCTATCGATCTCTTCCGAAAATATCTACCTTCTTCAGGATATACGAGAGCGGTCCGATAAGTACTTAGTCTACAAAAGAAAAACGAAAATTTTGGAAAAGTGGCGATTTATTTCTCAAAATAGTCTCCTTTTAGCTCGATACACTTGACTCAACGATGCTCCAACTTCTTTAACCCATCTGAAAAATACGTTTTCTCGAGGTCTGCAGAGTAGGCCTCCGTGGCGGCGATGACCTCCTCATTCGACTTAAATTTCTGCCCGGCGAGTGACTTAATTGAGTGACGAGTGACTTGAGGAAACAAAAAAAAGTCGCACGGTGCCAAATTTGGAGAATACGGTGGATGGGGGAGCAGTTCGTAGCAATTCGACCAATTTGGCCGTGGCGACGGCAGAGGTGTGAGCCGGTGCGTTGTCATGGTGGAAGAGCACTTTTTTCTTCGCCAAATGGGGCCGTTTTTTCTGCAATTCGGCGTCGAATCGGCTCAATAATTTGAATAATAATAATAGAGCCCTGTGACCATTTTGCCCTTCTCCAGGTAGTCAATGTAGATCACACCTTGTGAATCCCAGAAAACGGTGGTCATCACCTTTGCGGCCGATAGAACAGTCTTCGCCTCTTCTCTCTTGCGATACTAGCACCATCGGGCGGTAAGGCTAAATACTTATCGGACCGCCCTCGTACTTAGGATACAACGCAGACGTGCAGGCGAGCATGTAAAAAAATAAATATATGACCACTATATGTTGTTTGTTTGGTGCTTCAGAAGGCAGAGAGATCAAAGAGTTCGATGAGACATGTCGTCTTATTGGGTTATATTGCGATGTGTAGAACTGAGTGGGAGGACGGTGGTGTTGAAATATAAGTAAAAGCAAGGATGCCCCGGGCCTGGCCTGCTCCGCTCAGCTGATTATTAAAGCAAGATGGCGCCGGGAATGTCTGTCGCGAGAGGCGCGCAATAAAAGTTGACAGCTTAATGAAGGTCCTCCGCGCAGGCAGATTTCGAAACGCAGAATCATAAAATGCGAAAAAGACTTCATGAGAGAAGCGCGCCAGCGTCACAACGTCTTCTTAAAACTTTACACAATTCTAAGTACCCAGCGTTATATGAAGAACGCGTGTGCTTGTAGCAGCTTAACTCGGCAATTTGTTTTGATGAAATAGTGTAATTTGGTTGAATGTATTGAAGGATGAGAACTTTCATCGTATTTCTATACCACCCAGGAAAATCAGGAGTTAAATAATATTTAATAATATTCTAACTGGCCAATTGTCGGATAAGAGTCGACCGTTAAACCGACCGGCCAATATAAAACTATTACCATAGTATGTTTAAAATCCCCTCAGGAATCTACCCTTGAATGTCATTAAGTTAATGCAAACTTTAATTAAAAAATATTGTAAGATTTGATTAAAGTTTATTTTTAATTAAAAATTGTAAATTAAAATATCGTTAGTGCCGATCGAGCTGGCGAGTTTTTGAAACAGGTCAGCATAAAATTATTATCATTCACGAGTTTTCAAAAGCCTGAATATATTATCGAGTGTACATTTAAATAGTATCACATTAAATTTTAATTTCATTAATCGTCTAATAGACAAATCGGCATAATAATTTTTTTTTAAATCTATCCATTGAAATATATTATGGGGTTTACACTTAATAATATTTAATAAAAAGGGTTATATTAAAATTCGTTTAATTAAAAATCGCTGATTTACTTCGTGTAATTTAAACTGAGTTAGTGGGAGTAGCTTTTTCAAGGCTTTAATGAATATGTTCACTCCATTCGCACTTGTAACAAGATGCCAGAATCCAAAGTAAAATACCAGAGGGTTAAGTTATTACAGCAGTAAAACACGAGAGACATAGTAATTATCAGAGAGAAGAGAAAAGTGTCCAATGGCGCGCGAAATTTAATATAAAAACCACACATATTTCAATATCCAGAGTAAATCTAAATTAGGAAGACGATCAAACTATCAATAATCAAATATTTGAAGAAAAGGTAAAAATAAACAATTTCAGTCATACAAGATCCTACATTCAAGTTGTTTTTTTATTCTGCTCTCTGTAGTAGTTAGAAGGAGCTGCTATTTTGTCGAAGCAAAAACTAATGTTACTGCTGATGCCGAAAATTATATTCAATTAGAAAAATGATAATTCAATCTAGAAATTTTCCGATACCGAAAATTTATTTCGACTGCTTCTTTGGAACTGATAAATGTTACTGCTACTTCAAAAAAGCAGAGCAGAATGCCGATGTTCCGGTTTTTTAAAAAGGGTTTTAGCTAGCAGTTTTTGAGTAAATTGGATTACGCCTCTAATTATAAATAATTTGAATATGTTTATTATACAGTAGCGTAGTATATAGACGATTTTTTGTTATTATTTCCGCTACGACAAAATATATTTCAGAGAGTTTTCAAAGAGAAGGTTCTTCGAGAGTTTCATTATGCATTAGAAGTACTGGTGGTACTCAGCGCTTGAAAAACTGTGGCACGCGTTCAATTTAGAGACCTTCGATTAATAACATACCAGATATGTTTTTATACAGAGCACCACAAATATTTCTAGTAGGCTTATGCAGATGCAATATTATCAATGTATTTTTAGGAAAACATTAAAAAAATTAAGAAATGTGTTGAACTTTCCTGAACATATATATTTTTTAATGTTTATTTATGTCGTTTGACGTTTATCTAAAATATATATAATACGTCTAGTTATTATAGGATTTTTTTATATATTCAAAAGTCAAAATTATCCTTCCAGTAGTTCATTAAGCGTAAGAGGAAAAAATAGTTTAAATCGTGGATTAAATTTTAATTAAAAAAGCAGTTACTTCTTGATATCAGGATATAAAACGAGGTTTACTTTATTTCTAAATATAATATTAAACATTTCAATAAGTTGGCAATCCCTGTTTTTGTTACTAAAATTTGAGTCACGCTGAGCTCGCGTTGAATACAAATTAAAATAATTAATTAAAATTGCGTGCTGGGGAGAGGTTTGAGAAGCGCTGCCCACGCTGGAAGGAATGCCTCCTCTGCGCGGACCGCTGGCAGCATTTATATTACAAGGATGTCTCCTCTCCCGACCTCTGGCTGAGCAGCATCAGCTCTGGATCTACTCCCCAAACCTTGCAAGCAATTGAAAAAAAAATCTCATTACAACAAATATAATTTACGAACATTTTTGTTTGTGAGCGCTTTAGACTTTCGAGGGATTCATCATACCTCAGTTTATGTCATTCAGTCTGAAAAAGCCAATGACATATCGATTCATGAATATTGAATACTTGTCCCCAATTCTGGAAGATTTTTGACAGAGAGTACTTGATGGAATTTAATTTTTTGTGACCGGTTTCGCCAACCTTTAACTTGGGCATTGTCGAACTGAGTGAGAATTTTTAATAACATGCAAGTAAGTGAACGATTGCCAGAGAGAGAGGTATTGGTCGTTAGAGAGAGATGTAATGTTTGTCAGGTGGTAATTAAGAGTAATGTGAGTTTAATGTACCTGACAAATCGGGGATTCTATCTACTATAATAATAGCCATTGTGTGTATGTTTGTATGTATGTTTCGTTTTTCCGTTCTGTATAGAATATCTTAAAAGATACAACGCTGATTTTTTGCACATAAGTTAAGTAAATTTTTCCGCAGCTATGTGCCGAATTTCAAGACGATAGGATAATATTTTCATTCATAAACTTTAAAATATGCTTTAGCGAATTTCAATATGTACGAATTATATGATTCACTTCTTCGCCGCGAGATGATGCTTTAGCGAATTTCAATTCAGTTCTTCGCCGCGAGATGTCGTTCACCGCGAGAATTTCAAATTTAGAACTTTTACAAAAAAAACAAAAGACGCATCGTTCATCAAATACGTCATTTTGTGACGGGCTACATTACTAGTATATAATAATTGTTATTTGTAAAAACGACTCAATACAAAACAAATGATTTTATACTTGTGAAAGTGATTAACAACCAATACCTCTCTCTTTAAGAATTGTTCACTTACTTGCATGTTATTTAAAATATTTACTAAGTTTCATAATGTAAATAAAATGCCGGTCATCAGGTGTATATATTAAATATAATATATTAAATTTAAAAAAAATAGATTTTATTATTAAAGAGGAAGTGTTTTAGACGTATTGTAGGTGTGGGTTTAACATGATCAGATATTTAATTAAATAAATCATGAATTAATAAATTTAATGTTGGGAAGCTGTGGAATTATATAAGTACTTGTTGAAGCAGCCTGGGAGTACAATTGAATTAAACGTTGCAAGGATGAAGGTTTAACAAAGCAAGCAAACATGCAGTTATCTTTTTTTAGTAAGTCTACAAAAATATTAAACTTCACTCTTTACAACTCGCGTTCAATTTAGCTTTAGAGCTGGCCATTGCTGGATGAAGGTACGTCTCGAGAAGCAATCATAAAATAGTATATGGTAGAATTCTATTACATTCGATGGCAATATCCGCTCTCGAATATTAACTTACACTATATATTTTCTGGTTATTTTCTGAATGCAGCAATTCAAGTTTAAAAATTCTCCGCTATGACGACACGATATTTTTAGTGATAGTTTAAATTCATTTTAATTATTACACATCTTTGCTGCGATTTTTAGTTTTCCGGTCTTACACTTCATAAACCCATCTAATATTGAATACAAAAACGGCACAACTTTTTAATTTTATTTTAGAGTTGTTCATAAAGTAGAATTGTCATTGTGTACTTTTAAATATAAAAACTCCATTTTCAAGCTTTCATAAACGCCTCTTTCCGAGCTTGATGTATCTTGGGGAGTAAGCGTAAAAAAAACCACAGAGGCCTCCATCCAGCGGTGGATCGGCGTCGGTTGAAGTGATGGCGGTATGATAATAATACTTAGGAATTTACTAGCATTAGTTTTTCATATGGAAACGGCACGGATAACGCGCGTGTAAAGTGCGCCATTACCATCCAAATAAAGGCCATCAACTCGAGGGCGCGTTCACACCCGACAGAACTTCCCGGAACTCTTCTACAGCGAGAATGCAGCACGGAGACTATAACTCATACATGAAACGAAGAGAAAAATCTTTCAAATTTATTTCGAAGGTAGGTAGGATTCGAACCTACATCTCCAAACTATCGCGACCTGACGCTGTAATCTTTTTGACAGTGGTGCATCTGTAACTGAGCAAGAATTGGCAGGTGTGAAACTGATGTACTCAGTTGCTAGGTAAATATTTAATACTCACGAATCCTTGGCTTTATTAAAGTACAAAGTTTTTTTACAGTTTTTTGCCTTTTAGGACAATTTCTAAGCGGTAGATAAATTTTATAAAAAAGCGCATCATCATCTCATAAAGAAGCTTTGATCACTATAGAACAGTGGCTCTCAAACTCTTTTGGCCCACGGACCCCCTCACATGGTCAAAACTTGCCTATGGACCCTCTTTCATAGTCAAAACTTGTCTACGGACCCCCTTTCATAGTCAAAACTTGCTTACGGAGCATATTATAGACTATTTGGTGCAAGTATCGACTCTATTGTGTTCCTGTATTAACCTACCTGACTCACCGCGATGCCTGTTATTACTTGTATTTTATGCACCTGTCTATATTTATATTTTACCTAGGACGTAAAAATCGCTAATAATGTATTCATTGTTATTTATTTTAACTTCCATATTAATAAAAATGTGTTACAATTTTTTTATTTTATATTAAACCTTGCGCGGACCCCCCGACGTTGTTCAGAGACCTCCAACTCTAAGGACCCCCTGGGGTCCGCAGGGACCACTTCGAAAAGCACTGCTATAGAACAATATATATATTTGAAATGGGTTTTGTAATTTTCTTAAAGCGCTTAAAATTAAAACAACGAATAAAAAAATTAAAATTTAATTTAAAAATGATTACGAAAAATCATCCGTGTATGAAATTTAATTTTTGAACGATTCCTATTTATTTTTGTGGTCCAAGGGCCAGGCCGATGGTGGCTCGTCCATAATTCGTGGTCATACTGCCCACATTGTCACAAGGACTTGGACGTACTGTAGAGGGTAACATTTTTCAAAAGATTAAACACAATGTACAAAAGGAGGAAGCCAAGAGGCCAAGGGGCTTCCTTAGTAAGATTATATGTAGAATGCACCGCACAGCTTCAACACTATGAAAAGAGACCCCGTAATAAAAAAACTGACTTGTATGCATATTAGTTCATTCTTAGATGAAGTACGAGTAGCAAAAGGAAATCCTCACTCTCGGGAGAGCTGTCCCGGGAGGCCGTCAGCTGTAAGCCAGCCCCGCGATAGCTGTTACATATCTTACGACATTACTTTTATAGCTCCATTCAGGTTGAGGACTAGTCAGGCGATATAATCTTGCCAGTGCGTATCTAAACGTAAAATAAGTGGGGGAGGGTAAAATGTTTATGACTCTCCCTTTTGAAATGTAGAGCGATGGCTTCTACTATGTCACTATAGTGGGACAGCGTGGTATTTGTCGCGACAGTGGCTAAAGCGAAAAAAAAGTTGAACGACATTAAATGATTATTTTTGATAAGTCTCTCGTGTATGGTGACAATTTCCGACTGATTTCTTAATACCGAAAATTCGTGCAGGTTTATTTGCATCAATAATGACGTATGAAAATACCAATGGACATTTACCCAAAAAAAATACACTGTGAAATCCTATTACCTTGTAGGAGTTGTATAAAAGCTAACCGCATAAATTGGAAATAAATATTATCCACACAGAATAAAGTGTATTTTTTGTAAGGATACGATTCTAACGTATTTTATTATATATGAAAAAAAATCCAAGATTCTTTTATGTTATTAACAATAGTTCTTAGAGCTGTGCTAACAATACGGTTTGCGGCTGGTTGTGGAGCTTAGACGGAAGCGTACACGAGTTTCTCTATTTTTGTTACTGAGTGTGTGTAGGGAACAATATTTGTGAAAACCCATTTTTAGCATGAGTTGAGAATAAGTAAGGACTAAATATTTTAGAGAAGGAACATAACATTCTATTATTGTAAAGGAATAGTAGTTTCGGAAGGAATAGTATATAGCCGTCTATACGCGTAGCAACAAACGCGCTAAGCTTGCAGCTAACCAATAGCGTCCCTTTATTTAGGGTGTTTTTTAAGGTTATGCCTAAGATTATGCCTGTAGAGGCATTTATAATAATTCCCACATTGTGTACGAACCCCGGGAGTAGTAAGGTAATCAGCGATGTGGACAGGTAGTTTTGGTAGGTAGCCTGGATACTCGCGACACACTTAGCTTGTTAACCGAGCGTGACGTATAAATACGTCCAACGTAAACATTATCGGGTACGGGTAGGACGTATGAATACGTCCTTGAAATATATGAACAGAAATATGCGTAAAAGGATCTCTTTTATGATATAATTTATTTTGTAAAAAGAGGTAGATTTGGAATTTTGAGTAAATGACTAGTGAAAGAGGGCTCCCCGTATAACATCAGATAATCATTTCAACAGAAGTATAGTTCTGATAGAGACAGATGATAGATGCGATAGTGCAACAGTTGAGCATGGTTATGACGTCACGAAGTAAAGTAGTATGTTTAGATTCGGGGTCCGCGCGTACGCAGTCCCCGACTACCAAAAATTACGCGCCCGAGTTATTCGCATTAGGAATAATCGCAAAGGTCAGCCCAACCGCAGTGCAATGGAAGAGCCTCGCCCTGGGGGAACCGCCTTGTTGATCACGGTGTCCCCTACGCCAGGTAAGTATGCTCCTCTCAGCGCGCCCGCACCATATCAAGGCTCTGGGCCGCGCTTCTCGTGCGAGTTGGCAACTGCGCTAACGCCATCTATGAACACTTTTACTAAAGTCTCCCCTGCCTGCTTGGCTGCGATGAATTGCAAACAAAGGGATGGACGACAAAAAATAATTTATCAATATTAATAATTGCTCTGTATTATTTATATTACGAATTTTAATTTATTATAACTAATATGAAATTCAATATTTTTGACAGAGAGTACTTGGTGGAATTCCATTTTAATATTTTTGAATAAAATACTTGAGTGAACAGAGCAGGCATTATCACTCTGTTTGATAATGCCAACGTGAAAGGTTGGCGAAACCGGTCACTAATAAAAACAAAAATGTGGAAAATCACTCAAGTATTTTATTCAAAAATATAACTAATATGATTAGGCATATTAGTTCACACATAGAAGATGATTAAAGAAATTCTCAGAAAAATATTATCGTGATTTGTGTGGGATTTTAACCCACATCCCCAGGCTTATATGGCCGGTGTACTGACCATTGTACTAACGGACCACATCCTTTAATCGATAATTTTTAACAATCATACTCTACATATGAACCAATGTGCCCAGGTCAACTGATACTTAGTGATTTGCAAGCACTGGACTTCTTAAACAAAGTAACAAGTGAAGCAAATTTAATCGCTAAGTAATAATATAATCGCTAGTAATAATATAATAAACCCGTAATGGGTAATAAATACGCATCTGATTGACGTTCAATCCAAAAAATAGACATACGTAATGTTAATTTATGTCATGGGGTGCCCAATTTTTGTGAACATAAAATATACTTTTTATCTTAAAAATGTGTCGCGATAAACTTGTTGTCATATGCGTAGTCTCAGTGGGGAGAGCCAGGTGTGAATGCATCCACGTCTATACACCGTGTTTCAGCACGAGGTGCACTCTCGCCAGCTATGGGTAGATAAGCTAAATGTATTACTAAACAACATAATTATTTAACGGCGATCGACTTGTTGGCTATCCTTGATCTATACTGTACATTAATACCCCGCTTTACGCGAGGGATACGTTCCGGAAACAATCGCGTTAAGTGAAATTCGCGTATATCGGAGTTTACGATTAAACATACATAGAAAGTCAAAACTTCATTTGAATCATTCACTTTAATTCTAAAAACACTTAATGCAGTATTACATGTTATTTTTACTGAAAAATACATCTATTGTCTTTTGGGTAGTGTTTCTTTTACGTTCTTGTAAATACGTTCATAACACCCAACGCTGTTTTTAATTGTAAAGAGAAGTCAATGACTACATTATGTTCATACACATTCTTAAAATAAGAAATTCGCGTAATGCGAGGTATTTTAACGCGATATTTAAAATTCGCGTTATAGTGAAACCGCGCATAACGGGATCACGTAAAGCGGAGTATTACTGTATAGTCCTTTTCAGCATTAATAAGACAAATACTTCAGACTCATGACAAAAAATAAAAAAGTGAATATTCAAAACTAAAAATCAATACATCTTCAGATCCGTTTGGGCTTCATTCTATTTCTTTTATATTCCAATTTTTTTTTGTGCCGTGTATCAAAACGCAAATAATACCGCGTAAAGCGGGGTATTACTGTACATTATAAAATAAAATTTATATGAAAAATACAAATATATAGATATATTTTTTAAATGTTGCCTGAAGCTGTTTTAACTACATGTTAAATAGTCTATTCAGAGACAAAATCATTTTTATTGCCTTTTAATCTCATAGTAATCCGTGCAATCGATGCAAAAATATCGATTAAAACTTTAATTTTTTTGCGTATGCAGTGACATGCATTAATTGATTTGTATTCGTGCACGGATTAGACTGGGAGTCCCATCCAGTCCGAACCATTTATAAACAAACTCACAGCATACGCGAAATAATTAAAACGAGTGCTTTTCTAGCGGAACGTTACAAAAACACAGTAAATTCATTGCAAACCTATCAATATATTTGAAATAACGCAGAATTCATATCCGAATTCAGAGTTATATTATATTTGCACGTAACAGTTTATACCACTGATTCCCAAAGTGGTCAATATCGACCCCCAGGGGTCGATTTTGCCCTGCAAGGGGTCGATTACAGCGAAAAATTAAATTGGGGGTCCACGAACTGTAAATGGGGGTCTACGAGGGTGGATCCCATTTAAGCATTTAGGTATTCCGTAAATGTCATAATTGAACACAGATTGAACCTATGTACTTACATGATAATGCTGTTAATCCTGCATTATAGACTATCGCAAGAAGGTTTTTGATAGCTTTTCCATCTTCATACCACATGGAAAAGGGTTTCAGTGCAGTTGTCAATCTTCTTAAAAAAAAAAGAAATAGTTATTCATTGTTTACATACCGACATAAAATATGGCGCACCTGTATAACAGATGTCAAAAATATGTTTGAAGAGGATAAATTTGTAAAAATTCAATATTAGCAAGGCAGGGGTCTACGAAAAACAGGAAAAATCGACAAGGGGTCGACGGGACAAAATAGTTTGGGAGCCTATGGTTCATACGATACTAAGCCTGTTTTGAAAAAAATATCTAAAATAATCGCCTTATCTTTCCATCATACTTTCTTCGATTATTCAATTCTGAATACTGGTAGGCAACAATATCAGATATCGGGGTGTATGGCGTCTGGCATCGCGATGCGCTATCTTTATTAACTATCTCGAAGGCACACGAAACAAAATGAATTGAACTTCGTGGAGGAAATTCATTCGTTACCATCTATTGTTAGGAGCCAAATTGAATATGTCTAAGTAACGTACAGCACTTCTAGCGCTGAAAGAAAGTAGGTTACTCGGGTAGGCCTCCTGAAGGGATGGATTTTTGGCTCGAAAACTTATTAAGTAAAACTTTCAGAACATAACAATTGGCGGATCGTAAATTTTGGCTATTTGTTTTATTTTATTGCTTTACATTGGGTCTATTTTCAATTAGGTTTATTAAAAAAAACAGCTTACATTTTCACAAAATTTATAGTTGCGAAAGATATGATGTATATTTTTTATTCCATTTTAACAGTTCAAGTAACAATATCGTCACAATAAGCTTGTATGAACAAAATATGCGGATTTTATTATTTTTGTAATTCGGAGATAAACGGGCTTTTTTAATACGAGACATAATTCAAGCAGGAGGAAATTCTTCATACATTTTTACTGCTCGTAGCAAACAAGTCGTAAAACCGTTGTCTCGTCGAGAGTAAAGTGACTGAAGCGCTTCTTTGTTGGGCTGTTCAACATATTTGCTTTTGAAAGTACAGTATTATATCCACCCAGAGAGACCCGCTGTACTTTTAAAGCCACACGTCGCGACACAACTGACAATCGACCAACGAATTGCAACAACAAATTGCCAATGGTCATTTTTTAGACATATCACCCGTTTGGGTTCATTTTGGCACGAATGGCATATTCAGGGGGCTGATCCCTCTGATGACTCCATTTTCAAGTTTTTTGATAATTTTTTGCGAAAAATTTACTGCACCAATAGAAAAAATTTAAATGCTTAAAGTTAGATACATTCTTTCTTCCGAACAGAATATTTTTTTATCTCTTATAAATTTACTATTAATATGATAAATATGTGTTTTTACGACTTAAGTGTAAGAATTTGGAGATTCCTTTCGGAGATTTTTTTTTATAAATTACTTTTATATGATTAATATGTGTTTTCCTGATTGAAGTTTAGGACTTTTGAGGTTAGTTTGGCCTAAATGCCTAGAATACTGTACTGTAGTAAAATATAAATCTATTTGATTATTGTAATTCATTAAAAGAATGACGCACAGTGATTATTAACGTATACAAAGGATTATGTAGGTGTAATATTTTAATTGTATACAAAACACAAAGGGTCAATTGCCTGGAAGAAACTTATAAATTGTATTTGTAAGTTCACTCGTATTTCAAGGGCTTCTTCAGATCTTTACAAAAAATATAGTAATATAGTTATTTATAAATGTTGTTTGAGTACGCATGATCATAAATTGAACCAATCTGTAGATTCTCTTACGTTATTATTGAAATACCAAGATTTTACAAATTACGAAGGATTTCATATAAAAAGTATGTCGTTTCTCAAAAAAGCGGGACCCAATTTAGGAATTTGTAAATCCTGAAAGCCCCCAGTAGCGGCGGGCGTCCGCCGAACATAAAAAAATGAATATTTTATTAATTTTTATAGCGGTACGCCTTTGGATTCTCCCATAAATATTTAGATTAAATATTTTTTCATAAAATTCAGCGGTTAATCGTGTCTTTGTGTATTATTAAAGTTGGCCGGCTTGTTTGCTCAGCTGTTGACTCTGGCTCGAGAGGTCCCTTGTTTGATCCCCGTCGTGGCAGGTTAATCCCAAACAGATTTGATTTGGCACCCGCCTGTTTCAGTTCGGTCCAAGTCGATTTGTATTAACACAGCATGTGTCTATTCAAATTGTTTGATTAAAAGATTTCTCCAGCCAAAAGCCAAAAAACCATTTTTTTTCTTTTCGGTTTTTTAATATTCCGATAGCTTTTAAGGTAAAATGTTTTTTGTGGAAATTATTTTCACACTTTCTTGGCTTAGATTTATAACATGAAGTACACATTTTTAAAAAAAGGCCACTGGTGTCGTCAGTTGTTTGGTTTTTTAAATTAATTCAATAGACTCAAAAGGATTTTTTAAGAAAAATTGAATTGTTTTCAAATAGTTTTGTCAATGTTGGGATAAATAAACAACTTATAAATAATTTGACTTGAGTGGGGTATTTTGTACCCCTAATCTAAAAAAACGAAGCTTTCAAAAACAGATATTATTGTCATAATAAAGTAAAATCTCTTTTTCTCAAATAACAAAATTTATTAGAGGAAAGAAAACATGTTTTAACGACATCAATAAAATGATAATTCAAAGCCTTTTTTAAAAAAAAGTTCATATTTAAATGAGAAATAAAACAATTTTACAGGCAATAAATAAAAATGCTCTGTAAAGTGTGAAATGTATTCAGTTAATTATTAAGATTATATTGAGTAGATTAAATCTTTTTTTATACTCTCCTAAAAGAATAAGTGGTCCTTATATAATAATTTTTAATTTATTAATAATAAGCACTTTGATAATTAACTTAAAACGTTATATATACAAAGTATGTGATTTATTATGATTACCCTCGCCATTTATTAAGTTATAAATTTTTAACTGCATTTGACACATCTCTAAGTTGAAAAGCTCCTAATATTTTTTTCTAAAGAAAAGTGTGCTTTTATACATCATAAATCGTGTATTAAATACAGGTTTAAAATATAAACACACTCTCCCCTCTGGTAGGGGATGCAGGCATGTGAGGACCCAAGGGTGCCTATTAGTGTCGTTTGTTTGTAACGTCTCAAAAAACAGCGCATAACTCCTGGTTATTGCGCTTGAGGAGATGCCGCAAGGGTTGTTTACACCCCTTATAGTCTACAAGCGGCTTAGAGATTCCCACGTAAATTTTAAGACTAACTGTGTTGCGTACAATAAGCATTATAATTTAATATTTTTTAGTAAAATACTTGAGTGATTTTCGACATGTTCGTTTTTATTTGTGACCGGTTTCGCCAACCTTTCACGTTGGCATTATCAAACAGAGTGAGATTTTATATAATAATAATTAATTAGGTAAACAATTGTTAGAGGGAGAGGTTGTTGGAAAGAGAGGGAGTGATTGTTAGGTGGTAAGGGGTAATGTGATTTTAATGTATCTGACAAGTGGAGGATTCTATATAATTGAAATTTTTTGTGAACAAATGTTTTTATATTAATGGGGTAATTATCTAAAGTAGTGGTTTTGAGGTGTAGCAGCAGTTATCCTGTGTTGGAGTTTGTCCTGTAGTGTGTTTATCTGTAAATAATAGGTGTTTGCTCACTAAACGGTTTTTTAAAGATGTGATTTAGCAATATGGGAATAATAGTGGAAAATCACTCAAGTATTTTACTCAAAAATATTAAAATGGAATTCCACCAAGTACTCTCTGTCAAAAATATTGAATTGCATTATAATTTGTACAAAAAAAATATGTTTAAATATTGTAAGAGTAAGTATAGAATAAATACGACAGTGTAAAATGTATAATATTAAAACATCAATTAACATTTTATTGCATTACAGTTAATTTACTGATTAATGATTTATATTCAAAATAGTTACTTAGCTCACTTCTGCACCGTCAATTTTTGATTGAATTTAAACTGATTTATATAAAATATTCGGTTAAAATAAATAGACTTTGTACCAAAACTAATTTCCCAATAATTTTCTTCGGAATATCTAGATATTTTATGGTATTCTCTAAAGAATATTCTACATTATTTGGCTTGTTTCTTGTATTTTAGTAATCACGATTATGACAGACGTTTACAACGTCTCGGAAATTTGTGAAAATACACGTTTACGACAGTGAAATTTCGCAAAAAGGTAGAAAAATTCTGGTACATTAAATTTTTTATTTATTTATACTCATATAAATGATGAGAACAAAGAATACCACACGAATTGAACCTTTGTTTTAGTTACTCTTGATACAGTTAATTTGCTGAACTGACAAATTTCATATTTACGTTGCTAATATCTGACAAAAAAAGTAGTTACAACCGGTATAATACCAAAATAAATGTTTCAAAGCAAGGCCAAAAAATTTCAATCGATATTTTACGTCGACCGGCCATATACTAAAAATAATATTTTTGAACGATAATATAAATTTATAATGTTATTCGAAAATATTTTTCGCAATATTCATCACAAAGAATAACAGTCAGAACGATGTTATATTCCAGTCTATATTACGCCTCCTATTATATATAATATAAATATAATTACAGAGTTGGGTAGTAATTTAAGATTAAACAGCCTATGTGTGAGTTGCCTCCAGGGGTGTACTGATGCAATAAACATAAATACTCAAATGGTTAGAAGATTACGATAATTTTTGTTCGTGACAGCGTGACGTGCCTTTCAAGAGATTCAATGATTATTTGAGTCTTAGATTTTTGAATACGGAGTATCACAAATTAAACCAGTCTGTTGTGGCGTACTGAAGCATTAAGGCGTCAACGCAATTTTTCCCCACTTCCGTCATTTCGGCTATGGTTGTTGTTCTCGGGGCCAAACTTGTACGTGCGTTATCGAGGGTTGTTATCACTGCAATCGACACGCACTGCTTAATACAGGAGTGAAACTAGAATTAAGGGATCCGACTTTAGGAGAGTGAGAGTGGCCCTGTGTTTTATCCAATTGAACCACAGTGGTACGGCAATGAAGCTATAATTCATTTAATTGCTGGAAATACATTCTAGCTTGATATAAATAAAATTTTATGAACTTTGTAATATTGAGAAATCCATTTGAAAAAAAATTTTGTACGGATTGAATTTTTTCATTGATTTATAAATTCAATATTTTTTGGTTTGAGTGTTTTCAAAATAAAATGTTTATTTTTATTTATTTAATTTCTTTTCCATATTAACTTAAAGGTATGAAGCGTAATACATTTGTACATTTAAGATACATTTTATATATATTGATTATTATTTTAGAAGTTCTACCATATATATCTCATATTCATTATTGTCGTTAGTAGATTTTTTTTTATTTTTTACCAATGTTAATCAGGTTTAATTCCCAGTCCTCTTTTCAGCTGTGCCTCGGGCAGTGCTCTGTCTGCTCAACCCTTGTTTCGCCCCTGTCTTTGCACAGTGTGGTTTATTAGTGTCTGCAGTAGGTGGGGTAGATCGCCGCCGCGATTTCATATTTAAAATGACCGGAAGTTAATCTGAATTCCGGGAAAATTATATAAAATACTCAACCTAATATTATAATCGTAATTTATATTAAATTGTTGAAGTATGCATGACATCATATTCAAAAGAATATTAAGGAAATATAATTTTTTTTTGATTATTTTGTAATGAAAAACTTCATCACCCTTAGTTTTAATAAGTACCATTTATATTTTGCACAGCACAAGATTTCTAGCAGTGATATTAAAAATACTTAGAAGTTATATTTAGGAGAAATAAATATAGTTCAAATTGATTATACTAACATTTCAATCTTTACTTTATCTGATTGTTATATATATTTTTTTCTCTTCCTAAACTACGTTACGCATTTTTTCATTGATTTAAATTCATCCCAAAATTTTTGTAATATGGAATAAAGAAAACATTCTAGAATACTGTTATTTCTTCGGTAGAAAATTCTGCTTAACGTAAAAACGTTTCAGGTCAAAGAAAACAAGTATTGTAAGTGAATTAGACAGTTGTGTGGCGCATGTGCCGAGCTGGGAACATGTGCGACTTGTAGTCTAACTTTATATTTTTTGCCCTAAGACGTTTTAAACTCTCCCTGATAGGTAATGTAAACTACACTTACAGTTGATTATAATTAACAATTTAACAATTCACATTTATCGTCCATCTTATAATAAAAGATTTAATATAAGAACAAGTGTGATTTTCATGGAATAATTAAAGTTCTCACTTAGTTATTACACCCCTGGTGTTGTGTGAGTCATAAATATCAAATAAATTTCATTAAATATTTATGAAAATGCATTGAAGAAACCCTTGAAAGTGCTATTAATATTTGTTGAAATTAAACTCATGCCTGTTTTAGTTTGGATTAAAGAAAATTTATATTGAAATGGCTAAGAAATATATATTTGATGTTTTACACCGACAATAAAGTAGAAAAAAGTAAATCTTCCGTTTGCCATTCAGAGGCATTGTGTCATCGTTAAGAGCGCACCTGAGGCAGGTAACAAAAACAATTGTAATATAAAACGTACATTTATCAAATACACGGACGGAAGTTGCCCTATATTTTTAAATTTAACTATGCCGCATAAAGAATAACGATTTCAATTATGTGTATCGCGACGGTTAAGTACGTTTTCTAATAAATTCATACTTAATTTTAAAGAAAAAATAATGTGCTGTTTTATAGCTGAAAGAATTACTTTGTTCTTGGATATGCGTTGAGTTGCAATAAAATTTTAATAAGCTTACGATTCTTCCTTGGAAAAAATGACCTTATATACTTTCTCTCCTCGTTTTTCAAGCATAATATAATATTTTAACCATATTTGACACGTTGCACATGCAATACGATTGATTCGATAAATACGAAAAATATAACAAAATCATCGATTGCCCATGATTCTTCAATTTTTCAAATACTTGAATATATATCATTTAAACGAATTTAAAACGAACCAAAAAGCTTGATATCTTACTCTGAAAAGATCTGGTGATGATATGATAAAACCTTTTAGAGATGCTAAGCACAAGAGAGCGATGATGATAAGATAAAAATAAAACAAATATCAAAGACCAGCGAGCTTCGGACGGGGTCGTCTCCTTTACCGCGAAGACCACGACTGGAAGGGAGGAGCTCGAGAAGCAACGCTAGTTAGACTCCAGAGCTCCAACCTGAGGAAAAGCCCACGGAAACGACAAGAACGCTACTGAAGAGGATCGAGAGCTGAAGAGCACGAGACACCATTTTCATGTTTTCAGCGCATCATTCAATATAGTCTCCATAGAAAGTCAGGGACGAATGTTAGAGACGAATAGAAGGGAAGGGAGGCAGACAGGGGAACAGTGAAAAGTGCGCTCCCCGGGCAACCCTCCCTTCACGAATGAATGAATTGTGTTAAAACCAAGTTTTGGCAACCGGAAGTAGTAACACAGTAGTTTCTTTAGGATCCAAACCCGGGATTCCACAATCGCATATCGAGCTTGTTGACCACTAAATCAAGAGGTGTTTAATTAGTTGATGCGCATTGACACAGTTACCTTCATACAGCAATGCAGTTCGATGTTATTCATAAAATGTAAAGACACGCGAGAGCGAGACGGAGCCGTCCCCGTCTCGCTCTCCGCGGAAGCGATCTCGTTTACGATACGATTAGGTCGGTTGAAAGGCAGTGCGAGTGTTTATGGAATCGTAAATATCACGAAAGTATAACTTCGCGTCGCCAGCTCGTGTAGTGTCGTGATGTAACATGTTGTATAATTTATGTGTCGAGTAAAAGAATATTTATTCTGCGGCCGCACACCTTATCGCCCCGCTGCAGTCTCCCCCGCCAGGGCCGCCCGCGTTCCAAATTCAAAATGCGCGCATTCTAAATGCAAAATTTGGAATACAAATTTGAATAATTCAAGCATCCGTCATTTTGAAAATAAAGGGAAACGAATGACTCGAGAAACGTTTAATCACCGCACGATACATTTTAGAGTATCAAATTACAGGTTGGTATATTCAGTTTCTTAAATCTGTAAAAAAAATTTTTTTTTTTTTGTGTGAATTTAATTTGAGACACGGCCGCAAATAATTTCTAACCGCTTTATAACTCATGTTTGTCATGATGTCACTAGTTTTTTTTTTCAACAGTGTTTAAAGCAGTACACTGACGCTTTTAAAGCAGTTCGAGCCGATCTCCGCTCCCGATCTCACTTCAACCATTATAAACGAGTTGTAACGCTGAACATTTTTTCATATCTCCAGGTTCCACTGTGAAATAAACAAATCGAAAGAGTCGTTAGCGAGCGAAATAGAGTCGTTCATAAAAAAACCGAGCGTTGTGAAAAACAAAACGGAGTTACAAGAAAACCAATCCGATTCCTCGGTGGAAAAACAACCCTCGTATTTAAAGTACTATTTTCTGAAAGATTGAAGAATAACTGTACAAATGTTTAGTTTTTGAAATGAAGGCAGTTGATTGATGGTCTGTTCGTTTTTACGGTATTGAAAATTCAACAGAAGTGTCATTGAAATGAAAACCAGAAAGTTTGTCTACTTTTCCCGATCACGCCATGGTCAGTAGCAGCGGTCGAGTTACAAGCGATCACAGTTTATCCCCGTTCGTTAAATAAAAGCCAGAAATGTCGTTACCATTTCCCGATTAGTTTTACTACCGGTAAATAAATGTTAATCAGAAATACTGTCCATATATCCCGATCATGCCAAGATCTTAAGTGATTTTGAGCTCAGTTGGTAGAAGCAGCGACTATTTTAACTCTGGGCGATAAAACAGTAAACGTGTCGACAGTCGAACGGCAAATTATTGAGTGCTAATGAAATTTTATGTATCTTGATAGTTTTATTTATTATTTTGTGCAAAGGTTTATCTTCGTTTTCATCTTCAGCTATTTTTAACTTTAGAATCTCAGACTATTGTTATTGGGTCAGATTATTTTTTTAATAAAAGTGTCCATCAATATTATCAAGGTTAAAATAAAACTCTACAATTTCAGTAAACTATTATTTAAAAGAGTACCATGGATAAAGAAAAAAAGGAACATGAGTGCTTTTTACAGCGAGCTCCAATCGGATTGTCATTTCTGAAGGAGCTGTCAAATACTAGCGAATAAAAAAACGCTGAAGGGTAGAAAACGAAGCCTCGGAGGCTTCTACGCTTCTGTCTACTCGTCGGAAAATTCCCGGACTGAAAAACATGCAATAAATTATGTAAATTACCGCCAGACCTCCTTTTGAGATCTCGGAGAGGTCCCACCGTGAACATCAAATATTGAGGTCTCCAGCTTCGGGCTTTTGTTACTCCGTGGGTCTGTGATTATATTCCACTCAGCGTTTTCCAATTAACTATGGCCACAGAACCTTTTCAGTGTTTATAAAGGAATTTTAAACTCGCTGCAAAAATACAACATTTTCCCATCGCTACTGTGTGAAAGTGCGCGTTCTGTTTTGGTTCTGATTTCTTTAATTGTTAACGCCATCTGAAATTGTATTTTTTTTTGTAAAATTTTTAGTCAAATTTAATACATGTTCATGGTTTATTTCGAAAGTCAAGTTCTTTTTCCAAGTACAATGTAACAATAAAAAGTGTAACGGGGTAGAAAAAAATCTATCCAACCCACCAATAGCAAGAATCTCTAAAGGAGTCGATATTTCGCGTGATTCTCGACTAGCTATTTTATTATAATAATAAAAAATTTGCACCGAAAGAAAGAGCTATTTTGTTTTTAAAGATCAACATCTTACTTAGAAAAATGTAATCATGCCATTAAAACCAAAATAGATTTTACCAACTAACGATTTTCCTTAGTTATATCTTAAACCGCGTGGTTACATTCCTTCATCCAAATTAAATAAATATTGAAATAAAAGTTGGGTTTTATAATAACACATTTATTTTTAAAGATTCCTGAAATACTGCTGTATAAATTTTGCTTAAAAAAGCTACTTAAGTCTTGGCTTTTAAATAATTTTCGGGAGTATAGGAAAAGTAAACAGAGAAGAGCTGGCCAAGTTGACAATAACAGTAATAATCCCTTTTTGCTCCTAAAATTAGTAACGGGGTTGTTTCGAAGTCAAAGGGAAGGGGTGCTTGCTTAATGTAATGCCATACAAATAATTAAATCTTCCCTGAAAGTTATTTCTTAATATATAACACGATAAAGGCTTTAAACAATTTAATAACGTAAGATAAAATACTTCAAAATTGAGAAATTTTCTAAGATAAATATTGGCAAATGGCAACTAAGAATTATTTTACGAAATAATTATTTATTCAGGATAACGTGTAAAAATTTTCTGTTTGTTTGTTTATCATTTTCCTAATCAAAACTGTTTAATACTATTATGATATTTTATTTACAATATCTGATGATAAACGTAGTAATAAAAGCTATTTCAAAATATACACTAATTATTAAAATAAAATTATTGTTATTTCATAAATATAAATTAAATTAGTTAAAATATAAAATAATCTATTTACAAATGGTAGAGTGACATTTATTTATTTATCATGGGTATTTCCAAATATATATAATATTGTAAATTGAATATTGAAAACAGGAATAATCTTTTAAGTATTTGTAGACTATTCAACAGAATCACGGTTTTAAATTCTTTAAATAAAATATATATTTTTGATACAGCAGAACGCTCTAAACACAAAAAGGAAAGCTTGACAGTGTATGTGTGGCAGCGAAAAACATTTTCATGTCTGCAGATAAGCTCTTGCTAGGAGAAAAGAAAGCAAAAGAATAAAAAAAGCTCCCGTATCGGTTATGCCAACCTCATTTGTTCTGCGGCGAGCTTTGCACCGCAGAGGAGAAAGCTTCTATTACTTCACGTGAAAAAAATAAAACAATCACTCTCGAATAAACAAAAACCGGTTTATGTATTCCAGACATGCTTTTAATATCAGCACTCTGCTCTGGGCCATACCGTCTTGGAAATGATTTTTTCAGCGATGAAAAATCGGTTTCAGTGATGAGTAATGGCTCACTTGTCGTTATTTGTAATTTTACTCCAAAGGTCATGGAAAACTTCGGTCAAGAGTTATTTATAAACTCTTGATTATCACAAAAGGAGGGGGGGGGGGGGGATTCACAAATACTGTGTCTACATTAAATATACAGATTATTTTCATTTTCTAAAGTTCAAAATAATATATTCGGACCATTATCAATATCCGCGCTGCGTTTTGAATAAAATAAGGGAAGCAGGCTCCCTCAGGGGATGCATAGCCTGGCCATCTCTCACCCTCCATCGTACTAAATCTCCGTATCCATACCCTGAACCGCCCATAAAGAAGACGGAAAACTATTCGCTGAATATCTTACCTGGGGCTCACATCACCTTTACTAATGTAGATAAAAAGAAGTTCTTCGCAGAAATCGAAGTGTTGTTTTACAAAAACAAACTATTACTCCTGAAATAGAGACGGTGCGATACAATGACGTAGTACGAAACACTCAAGTAAAATATTTGTTTAAATATATGTTCGACGTAAAATTAAACATAATTTTAGTTTTGATTTTATTAAATAATGTCTCTGTACAAAGCTTAACTCATGGATACTTATATAAAATCAAAAATTAAATTTGTGATTGGATTTTGAAGTACTTCTAACGAACGCGATTCCAAATAAAAATGATTACATTTACCAAAAAACTATTCACTCAAAAGTAGTGTTGAGTGTTTAAGTATCTAGGTATTAATTAAAAAAAAAGAAGATCGCCTCATATACGCGTTTAAACTTCTTGAATGCATGATAACTTTGCTATCTCTACAAAAAAAAATCCTATTTAAATCTATGCTACTATTACAAATATTTATTTCTTAGCCTTTCGACTTTAAACAATATTTTAACAATTATGTAAAGGAGTACGCACTTGCCAACGAGAAGTTTCTTATTAAACACAGCATTACGTAATGTAGATGTAAATATGTCATAATTATTTTTTAATTTTGTGTAATTGTACCCTTCTTAATCGTGGGTAAATTACATAGAGAGGGGTTGACTTGGAATAATTACGTTGGGCTCGTCCGCTTTCGCGTAGAAATGTTTGTTCCAAGATTAGAAAGAAAACGTGCACATGCCACCGTTTTTCTAGATTGTTATTTTTTCAAACCCACTTGCTTTTTATATTGCAACTGATGAGATTAATTTATATACGAGTATTTCTTGAAGAAAAAAAATAGCTTAGTACCATGTGTTCAGTAAGATCTGAAGCGCACTAGATCCTTAAGTTTTTTTTTATGATTTTTGATTATGTGATACTATACTGATTAACTTGAGATTTTTCAGTAATATTTTTTCTTTTTTTAATACATTTTTCAGAAAAAAGATGCAGAGTAATTTTTATCAAGGAATGATCAATAAAAACCTCTGAAAGGTTTATGGAGTTTTAAAGTAAATATTGTATCGCTAACACTTGGTATTGGTAATGTCTGTAAAGACGCTACGTTATTGTGTGTTCTTTCAGTCACCTTGAGGTAGTCCGTGAGGGGAGGCGAGGCTGTGGGGGTGTGTAATGTGTAATTAAGGACGTGCCACGCCGCCTATATTGTTTGTCCGCCTCGACAGAGGGCATGGGTGATGAATATTAATTAGGACTATGGATGTACACAACCCACCTTAGCATGGCCAGGCAAACGTGCAATTGTACCGTTTAATTTATATAACATACTTATAACGGGTGTCCAAAGAGAGTATCGGGTATTTGTTAGTTCAGTAAAACAAAAACTATTTGTAATCAAGTATTTATTTTTTATTGTTGATTATAAGAATACAAAATGGAAAACTATTTTAAAAATATTATGCTATCCAAATAGTGACCGTTACGCGCTGCTGGCACTCTTCTAATCTGGAACGAAAAGTGCTGATAACACACTGACACATAGCCCTCGATATTGCTGTCATTTCTGACCTGATGTTTTGTTTCAATTCATCGGATTATTCTCATAAACCTTACTTTTAAGGTATCCCTATACAAAATAGTCAAAAGGGCTAAGGTCGGGGCTTCTGGGAGGCCAGTTGATGTTACCTACGTGAAATGACCTTATTAGTGAAAAATTCGTTTACAGCTTCAATTGATTGATTGGATGTATGGCAAGTGTCTTGTTGGAACCACGTTCTTGAGTTGAAACCTTGAAACTCCTGCAACTCTGGGCCGAAAATTTTTGGCAGCATATCGCAATAACGGTCACTGTTCACATTCACCCGATACTCTTTTTGGACACCCTATATATAGTAATGTAATCAAAAAGCTACAAATACATATTTAATAGAGTATAAAAATTTATGACAATGTATAGGGTAGACAGAAACACCACATAAAACTAAACGACCGATGGACATTGTTAAATATTTAATAAATTCCCATTAGTAACCCATTAAATTGATTAATAATACAAAAATAATATTTATTATACAGGTAATGGATCCGATACCCTATTAATTAATCAATTACCTTTAATAAAAATTCAACGGTTAAGGATTTACAGGAAGCGACAAGAATCATTCTTTTATATACAAATAACGGTTCAAATATTCACTTTTTGTAATATTCTCAAATGGACTGAGACCCAGTTTTTTCGCCCACCCGGGCTCTGTACCTGAGTGATAGTTTGAATCGTCAAACGCAAGTGTGTAGCCGATGTTTCTGTATTGAGTAAATATTTTTCGCAAATTATTCTCGTCATTTTTACCAATTGATTGTCGAAATATATATTGTAAAAAAAAATAATTCATTTTTAAAATGTACATCACTAAGAGACCTATTTTTTTTAATAGACATTAAATAATCATCCGTTGGAAACACACCACTCATAAAAAAAAATAACAGTGAAAAGTTAATAGAAAATATTAGCCTGGTCGAAATTTTATTATGGCTTTAAATTTTTCCAGTAATTTTATATTTATGTGATTAAGCACATTTTTTCATACATTGAAAACAATTAAAGAAAACTCTCAGAAAATATCATCGTGACTTGTGAGGGATTCGAACCCACATCCCCAAGCTTTCATGGCCGGTGCATTTATCCAACTATGCTAACGAGCCACTGCAATTTAGTGAGAATTTCTAATAATCATATTCTACATATGAACTAATATGCTCGGGCTAATCAATATTTAATGATTTGCAAACACTGGACTTTTTAATTAAAGTAACAAGTGAAGCATTTTAATATCCAAATCTGGTTTATTTATTATTTTTAAAATCTATTGATGTTTAGCCGAGACGCGCACCATTCAATTATATTAATTTTAGATTAATGTCAATCAGAATGCGTTTTTATTTACCCATGCAGGTATTAGTATATTTATGTGATTAAGCACATTTTTTCATACATTGAAAACAATTAAAGAAAACTCTCAGAAAATATCATCGTGACTTGTGAGGGATTCGAACCCACATCCCCAAGCTTTCATGGCCGGTGCATTTATCCAACTATGCTAACGAGCCACTGCAATTTAGTGAGAATTTCTAATAATCATATTCTACATATGAACTAATATGCTCGGGCTAATCAATATTTAATGATTTGCAAACACTGGACTTTTTAATTAAAGTAACAAGTGAAGCATTTTAATATCCAAATCTGGTTTATTTATTATTTTTAAAATCTATTGATGTTTAGCCGAGACGCGCACCATTCAATTATATTAATTTTAGATTAATGTCAATCAGAATGCGTTTTTATTTACCCATGCAGGTATTAGTATATTTATGTGATTAAGCACATTTTTTCATACATTGAAAACAATTAAAGAAAACTCTCAGAAAATATCATCGTGACTTGTGAGGGATTCGAACCCACATCCCCAAGCTTTCATGGCCGGTGCATTTATCCAACTATGCTAACGAGCCACTGCAATTTAGTGAGAATTTCTAATAATCATATTCTACATATGAACTAATATGCTCGGGCTAATCAATATTTAATGATTTGCAAACACTGGACTTTTTAATTAAAGTAACAAGTGAAGCATTTTAATATCCAAATCTGGTTTATTTATTATTTTTAAAATCTATTGATGTTTAGCCGAGACGCGCACCATTCAATTATATTAATTTTAGATTAATGTCAATCAGAATGCGTTTTTATTTACCCATGCAGGTATTAGTATATTTATGTGATTAAGCACATTTTTTCATACATTGAAAACAATTAAAGAAAACTCTCAGAAAATATCATCGTGACTTGTGAGGGATTCGAACCCACATCCCCAAGCTTTCATGGCCGGTGCATTTATCCAACTATGCTAACGAGCCACTGCAATTTAGTGAGAATTTCTAATAATCATATTCTACATATGAACTAATATGCTCGGGCTAATCAATATTTAATGATTTGCAAACACTGGACTTTTTAATTAAAGTAACAAGTGAAGCATTTTAATATCCAAATCTGGTTTATTTATTATTTTTAAAATCTATTGATGTTTAGCCGAGACGCGCACCATTCAATTATATTAATTTTAGATTAATGTCAATCAGAATGCGTTTTTATTTACGTAAATAAAAACGCATTCTGATTGACATTAATCTAAAATTAATATAATTGAATGGTGCGCGTCTCGGCTAAACATCAATAGATTTTAAAAATAATAAATAAACCAGATTTGGATATTAAAATGCTTCACTTGTTACTTTAATTAAAAAGTCCAGTGTTTGCAAATCATTAAATATTGATTAGCCCGAGCATATTAGTTCATATGTAGAATATGATTATTAGAAATTCTCACTAAATTGCAGTGGCTCGTTAGCATAGTTGGATAAATGCACCGGCCATGAAAGCTTGGGGATGTGGGTTCGAATCCCTCACAAGTCACGATGATATTTTCTGAGAGTTTTCTTTAATTGTTTTCAATGTATGAAAAAATGTGCTTAATCACATAAATATACTAATACCTGCATGGGTAAATAAAAACGCATTCTGATTGACATTAATCTAAAATTAATATAATTGAATGGTGCGCGTCTCGGCTAAACATCAATAGATTTTAAAAATAATAAATAAACCAGATTTGGATATTAAAATGCTTCACTTGTTACTTTAATTAAAAAGTCCAGTGTTTGCAAATCATTAAATATTGATTAGCCCGAGCATATTAGTTCATATGTAGAATATGATTATTAGAAATTCTCACTAAATTGCAGTGGCTCGTTAGCATAGTTGGATAAATGCACCGGCCATGAAAGCTTGGGGATGTGGGTTCGAATCCCTCACAAGTCACGATGATATTTTCTGAGAGTTTTCTTTAATTGTTTTCAATGTATGAAAAAATGTGCTTAATCACATAAATATACTAATACCTGCATGGGTAAATAAAAACGCATTCTGATTGACATTAATCTAAAATTAATATAATTGAATGGTGCGCGTCTCGGCTAAACATCAATAGATTTTAAAAATAATAAATAAACCAGATTTGGATATTAAAATGCTTCACTTGTTACTTTAATTAAAAAGTCCAGTGTTTGCAAATCATTAAATATTGATTAGCCCGAGCATATTAGTTCATATGTAGAATATGATTATTAGAAATTCTCACTAAATTGCAGTGGCTCGTTAGCATAGTTGGATAAATGCACCGGCCATGAAAGCTTGGGGATGTGGGTTCGAATCCCTCACAAGTCACGATGATATTTTCTGAGAGTTTTCTTTAATTGTTTTCAATGTATGAAAAAATGTGCTTAATCACATAAATATACTAATACCTGCATGGGTAAATAAAAACGCATTCTGATTGACATTAATCTAAAATTAATATAATTGAATGGTGCGCGTCTCGGCTAAACATCAATAGATTTTAAAAATAATAAATAAACCAGATTTGGATATTAAAATGCTTCACTTGTTACTTTAATTAAAAAGTCCAGTGTTTGCAAATCATTAAATATTGATTAGCCCGAGCATATTAGTTCATATGTAGAATATGATTATTAGAAATTCTCACTAAATTGCAGTGGCTCGTTAGCATAGTTGGATAAATGCACCGGCCATGAAAGCTTGGGGATGTGGGTTCGAATCCCTCACAAGTCACGATGATATTTTCTGAGAGTTTTCTTTAATTGTTTTCAATGTATGAAAAAATGTGCTTAATCACATAAATATACTAATACCTGCATGGGTAAATAAAAACGCATTCTGATTGACATTAATCTAAAATTAATATAATTGAATGGTGCGCGTCTCGGCTAAACATCAATAGATTTTAAAAATAATAAATAAACCAGATTTGGATATTAAAATGCTTCACTTGTTACTTTAATTAAAAAGTCCAGTGTTTGCAAATCATTAAATATTGATTAGCCCGAGCATATTAGTTCATATGTAGAATATGATTATTAGAAATTCTCACTAAATTGCAGTGGCTCGTTAGCATAGTTGGATAAATGCACCGGCCATGAAAGCTTGGGGATGTGGGTTCGAATCCCTCACAAGTCACGATGATATTTTCTGAGAGTTTTCTTTAATTGTTTTCAATGTATGAAAAAATGTGCTTAATCACATAAATATACTAATACCTGCATGGGTAAATAAAAACGCATTCTGATTGACATTAATCTAAAATTAATATAATTGAATGGTGCGCGTCTCGGCTAAACATCAATAGATTTTAAAAATAATAAATAAACCAGATTTGGATATTAAAATGCTTCACTTGTTACTTTAATTAAAAAGTCCAGTGTTTGCAAATCATTAAATATTGATTAGCCCGAGCATATTAGTTCATATGTAGAATATGATTATTAGAAATTCTCACTAAATTGCAGTGGCTCGTTAGCATAGTTGGATAAATGCACCGGCCATGAAAGCTTGGGGATGTGGGTTCGAATCCCTCACAAGTCACGATGATATTTTCTGAGAGTTTTCTTTAATTGTTTTCAATGTATGAAAAAATGTGCTTAATCACATAAATATACTAATACCTGCATGGGTAAATAAAAACGCATTCTGATTGACATTAATCTAAAATTAATATAATTGAATGGTGCGCGTCTCGGCTAAACATCAATAGATTTTAAAAATAATAAATAAACCAGATTTGGATATTAAAATGCTTCACTTGTTACTTTAATTAAAAAGTCCAGTGTTTGCAAATCATTAAATATTGATTAGCCCGAGCATATTAGTTCATATGTAGAATATGATTATTAGAAATTCTCACTAAATTGCAGTGGCTCGTTAGCATAGTTGGATAAATGCACCGGCCATGAAAGCTTGGGGATGTGGGTTCGAATCCCTCACAAGTCACGATGATATTTTCTGAGAGTTTTCTTTAATTGTTTTCAATGTATGAAAAAATGTGCTTAATCACATAAATATACTAATACCTGCATGGGTAAATAAAAACGCATTCTGATTGACATTAATCTAAAATTAATATAATTGAATGGTGCGCGTCTCGGCTAAACATCAATAGATTTTAAAAATAATAAATAAACCAGATTTGGATATTAAAATGCTTCACTTGTTACTTTAATTAAAAAGTCCAGTGTTTGCAAATCATTAAATATTGATTAGCCCGAGCATATTAGTTCATATGTAGAATATGATTATTAGAAATTCTCACTAAATTGCAGTGGCTCGTTAGCATAGTTGGATAAATGCACCGGCCATGAAAGCTTGGGGATGTGGGTTCGAATCCCTCACAAGTCACGATGATATTTTCTGAGAGTTTTCTTTAATTGTTTTCAATGTATGAAAAAATGTGCTTAATCACATAAATATACTAATACCTGCATGGGTAAATAAAAACGCATTCTGATTGACATTAATCTAAAATTAATATAAGTAATTTTATAAACAGAAAACATGAAATAAGATAAAAAAATATTGAATCTATTGAGAATAAAAACTATTTTTCGCATAAAATATTCTTTATGAGACAAACATGTAATTCTATATTCTATATTATTGTATGAAATAAATGAGCTAGAAACGGATGTACTTCTGAAAGAGAATTTGATACATACGGAAACAAAGCAAGAAAAAGATAACAAAAACAAGGAAAATAAAATTAATAAAGACATTCAGTAAAATGAATATCTATATTTTATTAACAACGTTTACTTATTATAAATATAAATATGCAAAAAATGTAGGGTATTTATATCTAAAGAAATGATTTGGGTTTGCAATCAAACGTAACTACTCAATTTTAGATTGTAGAAAATGAATATCATATTTTTTATATACAACTGCATTTTTTGCAATACTCTATAGATATGGATAAAAAAAACAACAACATATATAAATGTAATGGCTAAGAGAATACGAATAAATATATATTATAGTATTATTATATATATTTATACAAACCAAAAAAATCTAAACCATAGACCTTAAATTCGACACATGTGAATGGTTAAATTACTTTTGGTAGATATTCAGCACGGCGAGATAACGTAATTTGTAAAATCCGCTACATTCTCTGTCCGCGCAGCCAATCTCCTCGGCCATGTTTCAGAAATATATTTTCCTTTGATGTGTCTGGCTGGAGAGAACTTGAAAGAAAAAATCAACTGAAAAATTGTCTCCTGGAATCTCGCTCCTCTCTGACGGGGAGTGGTTCTCAACGCGTGGTGCGCAGCGGTCGCCACGCACCATTGGTTAGCCAGCTTGTTTGCCCATCCCAAGTTTATATTTATGAATCATTTTATAATTACAATTTTATCAAAAAATAAAATTAAACCATTATAGAAAAAACCGGCATTGTTTTCCAGGCATTGTCTTGTTGTTTAACGAAAATTATATATTTTTTCTTTATTACTATCTTTTTACCATCAAATTACAAAAAAAAAATTAAAAAAAGGCATGTTGTTCTCATATTTTTTTAAATTTTTAAACATAAATAAAAATAAAAATAATATTAAATATACTATCCAGGAAAAGATTTTTGGTTTTATGCAAGTTTGCTTATGATCATATTCGATTCTAGCTTGATGTACGTCGGGTTTTGGATCCACTGGCGATCTTTCCCAAGGGTTAAGGAGTCCCAGAAGGGTTGACAGGGAGCGAGAGGGGAGGAAAGGGGGAGGCAAATGAGGCTCGGGGGTGGAGAGAGCGTGATTGACCACGTATGCAGGGAGCGACAACCCGCGAGCTCTACCCTATACTGAAAATATTACATTCTTGCAGGCAGCCAGTGTTATGGACATCCCGCGGTGTATGCAGCGCATATTGATCAACCCCTACGTAAACAGAAATAAGAAAAGAAAAACGGAAATGTAAAGTTTGTATTCACTTCTATAGTATTGGCATGCAGTTGGGGTAAGAAAAGCATTGCCTGACTTCAAAGGAACTTTGTAAAACGATTTTATAAATACTCGGCTTAATAATGTATTTTCACAAATGCTTAGAAGAATTGGTATACTCAATAGATTAATTTATTCTCACTATTAATGTACCAAAAATAATATATATATTTTTCTAAAATACAAAAATGTGTTATATCAATTTTTTTGCAGTTTGAAATATCGTAATTCATCAAGTGATAAAACATAAAACTTCAGTTTTTATGTATTAATATTTTAAGGTAATAAACAAGTGGTATGAGAGTAAAATTTATATTTGTTTGGTAAATAATAATAAAAAAACGATTGCTCGTTGTTACATGCGAGTAATTATGAATAGTAAATGTGCTATTAAAAACATGTTTATGAGTTATATGTACTATTTCATTATTATAAATTAAATTTTACACATTTCATAAAGATAATGAAAAACTCATTTTAAAAAAAGGTTTCTTACTGTTTTGTATTGAAAGAATATTATTGATTAAAAAAATACACATGAAAGTTGTAAATTGTTTCTTTGGAAAATTAAGCAAATGTAAAGAATTTTCAAAATATATAAGAGAAACTCGACTAATCCAATTCAAAACATACAAAAAATGAAAATAAACGAAAACAGGTTTTTTTTTATTACACATTGGCTATGTGAACGCCCCTTTACAATTGCCAAAAAGTAAACAAAAGTGTATAGGCAATAAGAGACAAAGCAAACAGGTATTTTTTATTTCAGAATTTGCAACCCCTATCAGTCGAGTGCCAAAACAGATTTTCGAACGATCACTCGCCCCAGCGTGTCCCTCTCCATCGTTGCATACGAGAGTCCATAAAGAGAATAGGCAATCGACCAGACTGGGGACTTTCCCCTTTTTTATTGTTAGCTCTGGACTTCTTCGGACTCTCAGGTAGGGTTACCAGAAGGGAACCTTAAACAGGGGACAATTTCATACATATGGCATAACGCACACCCTTCAGAATTAGTTCATGAAAATAAAGGAGGTAAATAATTCCCCGGTGTAATTACAGTGCATTGGATATCGAACTGTATATATACATATAAATTATTAAAATATTCAATGTATTTGTTTAAAAAATCTCGATTGTGATAAAAAAAAAAACAAGAAATTTTGCATAACCGTGTAAAATCTAAAAGTGTCAATTTTCAATATGTATAATATATATTTATATATATTTGTTAAATGAAAAAAAATCCCTAGCTTTGGGGGATAAGCTATGACCACCCTACTTCAGGTCATTCTCCCTTCTTTGTTTAAGGTGGTTCGATATTGAAAAATCCAATTCTAATGGAATTTGCGAAATTCGTTTTAGATTAAGTCCTTGCGCGTGAAATTATTTGGGAGGTGTTTGTACACTTTCGGTAATTTTTTTTCTTAAAAAAAACCGTGCTATTAAGCAAGGGGTGATAAATTGAGTAAGGGGTTTAACCGTTTGAACTCTGGTCATTTTTCTTTTAAATTAAGATAGCAGACTCGTGATAGAAAATTAAGCGAGAATCTGAAGAATTTTCCAAGAGGCCTTGTTTTTTTATCATTCCAGATGAAATTGCATTTTTTGTACATAAGTTTGTTTTAAGGGTTTAAATGCAATTTTAAAGCAATTTTACTTGAAATTTCAGTTGATTGGTTGTGTCTTAAAAAGTGTCTTATTTACTGTTGTTTTTAATAATAATTTTGTTATATTTATAAATCTTTAAAAAACATTTTTAAAGTTTGCTTTTAAAATTATAAAGACAGATGAATTGAAAATGTCCAGCTAGCATGTTGGCGAAATTAGTCGGTTCAAAAACAAAACAAAATAATATGATAAACATTGTAAAAATTTAATCGAAAGCCACCTATGGTTTTAAATATTTGAAACCGTATTAAAATTTTACCTGTGAACATTAAATAAAACCAATTATTTGGAAAAAATGTAATTAAAATTAAGTTTCATGGATACATCATTGTAGTTTTGTTGGTTGTGCGCTTTTACCGAAACAAAGATAATACGAAACAAAAATGTTTTGTGTCAAAATGAATAAATGTGGTCGATATACAATCTATTTAATTAAACACTCATCTAATAATCGAAACAGCCAATAATTAATTAAACCGCAACACACGCAAAATTTAATCCATTTTTTTATCATCAAAAATGTGTAATTTTCTGCAAAATATAAATCGCAAAATTGGGTAAATTACGCCGGACTGGCAACACCACTTAACCGCACCAAATATTTACCATCGATTTCCCGAATTTGCGGGTTCTTTATAGCAGCTCTAGCAACACCAATTTAGAGATGGCTTTTATATGAATTTTGCAGCCGGAAATCTACATCGATAACTTTTGTACTAGTCTGCTTCTAACATTAATTTCTTCAATGCTATTATGAAAATCAAATTCATGATTAAAAGCGTTCAAATAATAATACGAGTTCACGTATTATTATTCACGTATTATTATCGTAGTTCACGTGCTATCAAAAATACGGTATTTAGTATGCAGCAATATCGACTTCTATGAAGTCAAAAAATAATTCGATTGCCAAATAGACTTAAAAGCATGCGACAATTGGTTTTAAATATGCCGCGGTATAGTCCCAAAAATCTTACAATCGATTAAAAATCACGCAGCATGTTAATTGAATAAATGCAATGGACTACCAAGGACTAAATGTAATATTTTGAATAAAATACTTGAGTGATTTTTCGACATGTTAATTTTTTATCGTGACACGTTTCGCCAACCTTCAAACAGATCACCAATAAAAATTAACACGTGGAAAAATCACTCAAGTATTTTAAAATGTCACAATCGACTACAATTTATAAGCATACAGCAACCGAATATTATGCTATATGTCACAATTTACTACAAATAATGGCGCTATCGAATAATTAGCAAATTAATAAAAAAGCCTGCAGCCCTGATAAAGGTGTGCATATGCATATAAAACATTCACATAAATAAATTATCTGTAAGTGCTCTGCAGTTTTTCCCATCGCATATTCAATATTTCAAAATCAGCATACGCACTATCCGAAACATCCGCAAAACCAATATTTTCATACGGTGCACTTTTCGCTGCTCGATCCTATCAAACTAAAAACGAATTATCAATTTATAAAAAAATCCCGAATGCTCCAGATTGCCTGTGCAGCTGATGCTGGCCTGCTCGTGGAATTGCGATCCCGCATTCCGGGAGATATTATTTATCTACATCGCCATGGACTGGCTGCTGTATTGCCCGTTCCGGAATGGCACGACATTTGTTTTTACTACTGCATCGGCGATTGCATTCTTTATTTGCACATTTTGAAATGGCTGCACTTTATTGAAACAACGCACGGAGTTATGCTTTATGCGATGCTCTGTATTGCGAAATAAACGAACCTTTGAAATTGGTTTATTATAAATTTAAAAAGTTGAATGTTAATGATATGTTTTTTTGAATAAAATACTTGAGTGATTTTCCAAATGTTTGTTTTTTTTTTATTTGTGACCGGTTTCGCCAACCTTTCACGTTGGTATTATCAAACAGAGTGAGATTTTATATAATAATTGTTAGAGGGAGAAGTTGTTGGAAAGAGAGAGAGTGATTGTCAGGTGGTAAGGAGTAATGTGATTTTAATGTACCTGACAAGTGGAGGATTCTATATAATTGCAATTATCTGTAAATAATAGGTTTTTGCGCAGTAAATGGTTTTTTAAAGGTGAGATTTAGCAATAGGGAATAATAGTGGAGAATTATTTAAAATAACCTGGTCATTAAGCAGGTGCTACGGTGTGTTATCTTTCATGCGTTTGATTTATGATATAATGTTAATGATATAATGTGCTCTGGGTAGTTTTCCACCATGAACCTTGGTTGTGGTCTCCGTGCAGGTTATTTGTTCTATTGTGTGATATGAATATTCACTGGTTTATGCTTGAAAATAAATAAACAATTATTAAACAGGTATTGAGTCTACTAAAAATCAAAAAGTTATGTATCATTAAAGACAACAAAGATTGCAGAAAAATACTTCATATTCATCAAGTGTCTCTCCTCTGAGGAGGTTGGCGACCATTTCACTAAGCATGTACTCATACCGTGTTCATGGTTTTCTAAGGGCAAAATAATATAGAGGGTCCCCGGGTCCTTCTACACCACAGTTCTATATTGGAAGGAAATGTCTGCGTATTGCTGCTGCCCAATAGAATTATTATAAATCCTTTTCTTACTAATCTCTGGCGTTTAGATCTGATACTCCTTTTGCAACAAGCTACGGGAACAATAGGAGGAGCCCCCCCACCTCGACAAGGTACTTCCAGGGCTCATCCCTCTACAAGTCCACTACTCCATTACCGATCCTTTACACATGCAGCCATGCACAAGCAACAGAATAGAGAGAGCGTGGAGGTAAAAAAAAGTATCATTTATAAAACAAATCTTATTGTTAAGTAACGTTAATTTATAAGATTTTCTAATTCATCCATTATTTTAAAATATATATGTAAGATAATTGATTAAATATTATATATCTAAAATAAAAACTAAATTTTCGTTAATTTAAAATAAAAAATAACACTAATATAAACGCGAACTAGAGCGCACATAAAATCCTGGATGTTCCGGACGAGTCCATTTTGGAAAAATTCGAATTAAACAGTGGATATGACATTTTCTGGAATGGAAAATAATTTCAGCTGATAGAATTAACAGATATCACGACAAATTAATTTTTGATATTGAATTTTTATTATATGTATGTTTATATTATTTAAAAAAGTAGACTTATCCACAACAGACAGGTTTAATTTGAATTACTCTATATTATAAAACATGAAATTAATATTTATATTTATTTCTATACACTTTCTGCACTCCGTATAATGAAACCCTTGAAAGACGCAAACGCACGCAAATAAAAATAATCGTATTTTCTTAGTCAAATGTGAATTGCTCTGATGTTATTTTTTCTAATAAAAAATAATCTTGAATGAAAAATTGTAGATAAAAAACAAGTCTCCAGGTTAAAAAAAAAAGACTGATCGATACAGAGTTTCTGTGATTTTCTTTCTTCTTTGTAAGCAACAAAACGAAATAGCAGTGAAGTAGCTTTCTATTGCTTGCTGTCTATTTTCCCTTGTTGTATTTTATTCTTACTCACAAGTGGGGTTATAAACTATTTGTTTTCATATCATCCGTTCTTGAATGCTTACCGCTTACGGAAAACATATGAATTCTTTAAATCTATAACATAAACATGTATTTTTAAATATAAACAAGATCACATCTTTCTTAGTACATATAAAATTCTGAATAATATGAACTAGGATGTCTTCTGCTCTACGAGCACCTAAAATTGGATATAACCGTGGAATCTTCCGCAGTGTCCGAAATCTTCTGGGAAAATAGAAACGTATTCGTTCATTTATTTTAAAGTTTCTTACATATAAGCTGACTACATCAGACCACGAGATGTAGCAGTCTATAGGTTTCTTTATCAAGTCGCTGTGTGGCAGTGTGCCAAGAGACTAAACAGAACAAGCAGAGAGGCTGTATTTATGTAGAGCACCAGACCCTAGTCATTTGGTTCTACATTTAAGACCCACCCTGTTAACAGGGGTTGTCCACGGGCTTGAATAACGATTGGTGTACGTGATCCTCAGGCGTGGAGTCACTTTTTATCAGTGGAATCACCCCCCATCTGCCATCGGCCACCAAAAGCCACCCCCAAAAGTAAAAAGATCTAAAAATCTCTCTAAAAATAGTTTAAGCATCACACGAATATTCAAAATAACATAATAAAAATAACGTATATATATACAATTTGTTTCATGTTGATTTGTGCCATTATCACAAAAAGAGTATTCTATATGTCATGTATTTTTTAAAAATATTTTAAGTCATAATTTTTACGAATTTTCTTTGAATTGGTTGACGATTACTACATTTGCATAATATTAAATCTCATTTTTTATGTGAGCAAACTACTAAGATTATTCTATGACATAATAATTTTTTTTTTAACCTATTTTGAACAATATTCATTACGAAAATGGTGTTCTTTTAAACCAAAATCCTTAAGTTTTTTAATAAATTAATCCTTGTAACTTGCATTTTTATTACATGTTGATTAAAAAAAAAACAATTAAAAGCTATTTGTTTATTAAACGTTAACAACTATCAAAACATATATGGTTTTATTTTCTAAATATTTGTATAAGAAGAAAAACTGCACTAAACATCGTTTTTTGGACGTTTATTTATTTTCATTGTACTGTGAAGTCGAAAGCTGAATAAATATTAATGATTTGTTTTTTTAATATTTCAGTTATTTGATGTTTTTTATGATTTCTAAAAAAGAAGCGGAAATACAAAACGTGTTTCTAAATATAAAATATCTAGGGGATGAAAACCCGGTAGGCATTAAAGGTAATTCTAAGAGATGTTAAGAATTGGAAGAAGGAAAGTCAAAAGAGCAAGAAAGTAATTATTAAGGACATTAAGATGTTAAGTTTGGAGGGGCTGAAGGCTGCAAGGGAGGCTGAGAGTAGAAAAAGCTTGTTCAAAGTTATAATAGTCCTCGATGTCCTACTATAGGAAACTTGTACGCTGAAAAAATAGTAATTTTTTCGTACACTTATTAACGGTAGATTTTTTTATACAGGCAAAACATACTTTTTAATATTACCAATTTAAAATGTAAGAAAATGTAAAGTACCGGCTATCTTAACTTAGCGTAGCTGGTCAAGAGTGCAAAGCTACAACTGATAAACTAAAATGGTTTAAATAAAAATCAAACACACTTGCTTTGTATTTATTTATGAGTTGTATTAAAACAAAATTGAATTACAGAGAAAAAGTATTCACCTGTAAATTTAACAGGTAAAAAAGCGAAAAAATACACCTGTGCAATAAAAATCTAACGTTTTCTGGAGAAAACTGCAATTCTTTTGTACGAACACTTCAGAATTCATTGCACAAAGCGCATTTTTCCAAGAACCCGTCTGCCATGTACGTCTCCTCAGCCTCCGCAGTACATCACGTTGCTTGAAAAATTACCAAAACAAACGCAAAAGACACAAGACACCCGAGGTGGGATAATGGATTATGACCTTCTTGCTGCGGGAATCCTGTTTTATGAATATAATGTAAGCAACGATTTTCTCAGGAAAATGCACACAAATAAGCGAGAATATAAATAAATGCTAGTGCTCAAAGTCAGCTCAGCATTTTTATCTTAGAATCGTCGTTAGTCGTCATAGCATCGAATATATAGGCTCCATGCGAAAAGGATCTCACTGTCAAACCTTGACAGACACTTGAACCGTTTAGTTTTATTTAAATTATGTTAATCTTAAACCAACAAGTTAAAGTGAGAAAAATATTGTAAGGGTTGTATAAATGGAAGACCGTTTCGTGTTTAATGAAGGTTTTTACTAATTGGGAGTCTATTTCTCCATTAATTAAAAACTTCAATTAACAAAGGAAATGTTTTTTGACATGTTGACGGGGCGGGATTGGCAGGGGCCTTACATATTAATTAAATTTTCATACTCACCCCCCAAGGAACCGACGAGTCATCGACCCTAACTAACCTCCCTTAATCCAACTTTTAAAATAACCATCGCACCTTTTTTATTCTTTTTTCTTGAGCCGGTGATATATAATTATTTTTTATAAAAACGGTGTTTGTGTGGGATTTATTTTAAATAATGTTGTTAGGGTATACACTGTAAAACGACTAATGAACTAAAATTCTAAACCATGAGTAGGTTAGTTTGTAATACCCCATATTTAAAACAACAAATCTAAATAACCCAATGGATAGGAGATTACGATTGTTTTTGTTTGCGAGAGGTTTTGCCTTTCAAGACATTCTTCAGACTACATTTCATTTTTTATTTGGCTATGTATTGTTAAACGCTTCACATGGATTTGAACTAGAGACCGCGTGGTCGGTAAGCAGGTGTGCTATCCGTTAGATCACGAGGCTGCCGTGTCGACATGGCTCACTCATGGTATTACTGATGATAATCAATCCGTCATGTTGGAAACCTTCCACGGGCTATCAATCTCGCTGAGTGGCCCGCAATCACTGCACATCCATACCGGAAGTGACGTCAGAGCCACGTGACCCGCGGCGCGCCATCAATCCCGGCGCCACATGCCGTGCATGCGAGCGCGCTCATTACGATACACGGTGTCCCAGAACTGACGATATCGCTTGGAAAGGAGAAACCACGAAACTTCGAGACCATGAAAATTAAAATATCTCAGAAAAATGTTTTTTTTTTTAAAAATTTATTACGGAATAGAGTTGTAAAATAAGCCCTAGAAAAACATGTTTTTATGTTGAAAAAAAAAAAAACAGTTTTTAATAAAATTATGAATATTTTTAATATGTCTGATTTCAAAATATATTTGAAAACAAAGTTTTTTAAAAGCCAAAGAGCTGATCAGTTATATTAAACGCTTAAAGCGGGCTAAGCTATTTTATTTATTAAGAAGTTGTGTAAGTTGATTAATTGTTGAGCAACAAACATCTGTGAATCACAAATCATTACGCTTGTGAGTCTCTGTATAATGAAAAACAAAACCGATAACTTTGAACTACGCTTAACAATATTATAATCTTTATCCTTTTTTAATTTTATAATCGCATTCCCCAAAAAATATTCCTGCAATGAATTGAACAAAAGAAGAAAAATAATCAAATCAATATAATTTATTTAACATAGGGGAATCAACTTCTAGGAAGTTGAATGAAGTTTTAAAAAAAATCCTGTAAACACGTTTGAGATTTCGAGTGATGTTCATTAATTCCCAGAACAGCTCTGCAAGTAGATTCTTCGGACTGAAATCAGTTCTGAGCAGTAAAAACTGAGAACTCACAGGAAAGTAAATTAGATTTCAAACTGCGGCCAACCCTAATTGGCTGAAAATCTTGCAACTTGCCCCCGACTTCCTCTTGGACTTCGAGTCGGGTGCACTTTTAGTTTTAAGTTCTACTTTGACCTCTCGTTATGGCAAGCAATTCACTTGCTTAAATATATATATGTCAATCAAATAATATATAAATTTTTTTAAGTAATGATTAGTTTGCTCGCACTTTTTACTAACATAAATATAATAATAGTACATATAACGAAAAAGGCTGATTATTTAAATATTAAAAAGTAAACATACTTTTGTGTAAAATATTTAAAAAAAATGTACAACGATACTTATCTTACCTTAAGTTGCGAGAAGGTTTTATTATACCTGGTATTGTAGATCCTCCAAAGTTCATCCCTCATGCAGATGTGCCGCCCCCGGAAGCGGATGTGAAAAGGGAAACAAATTTATTTCCGGGCCTCTTCTCGCATTGTGAGATATTTCCACTGTGGATCTTTCTGGAAACTATTATATAAAGCTTTTGTGAAATATTTTAGAATAGAAATAATGCATACGCAGAAGTTTGATTTAACTTGACTTATTTATCAATTGGTTTCAAGTTCACTTTGATCCATACATTTTATACATAATTAAAGTAATTAATATTTTTAACAGAGAGTACTTGGTGGAATTCTATTTTTTACTCAGTTTGATAATGCCAACGTGAAAGGTTGGCGAAACACCACTAAAGTATTTTATTCAAAATATTAACAATTATAATATTATTTTGTATGTGAAATATCTGATATTTAATATATTAAATTTTTAAAATTTAAATTGAGCTAATAACACATATGCCAATGTAACGTCAACTTTTGAATTTCTAAATATGATGTTTCATTTCAGTATTGTTATCTTAAAGCATATTGTTTTATATGGTTTTAGATTAAAAAAAACATCTCTTCTCTCCTCACTTGTCTTGTGCTTGGCTGCTATTTTGTATTTTGTCAAGGGTCGGTAATGGAGTAGTGGACTTTCAATGATTGTGGAGGGATGAGCTCTGGAAGTACCTGCTATTGTTTCTGTAGCTTGCTGCAGAAGGAGTATCATCTAAACTCCAGAGCTCTGTAAAGAAATGATTATATAATAATGCTATTGGGCAGCAGCAATACGCAGACTTTTCCTTCATATATAAAACTGCGGTGTAGAACGATCCGCCTTAGAAAACCATGAGCACTGGCACAGCATGAGTATAGTGAGCACTAGTACAGCATGTGTTTAGCAAAATGGTCGCCAATCTCCTCTGAGGAGAGGCACGAAGAAGAAGATAAAAAGTGCCATTACAATAAAAAGTCTGGAAACCAGAAAATCATCAATCATTGAAACTGGGTTTTTTATTCTACACCCTCGATGGCGTCTTCCGCGCACCTGGCCACGAGTACTGCGAGGGCCGGTCGCTAGACGCTGCACATAAACATTGTTAATGCTGGCGGGGATGGTTTAAGGGCCGGGGCTGTTATTTTTCTTATTTAACCGCCGAGAGCGATACGTCACATCCGCAGGCGGCAGGGCTACCACGCGAGCAAAGTTGCATATTTAAGTCTAGTTGGAACAGGAAGATGTTTTCCTTCAACGCCTTCTAAATCGCCGGGTGACTTGTGTCACCGTGGGGCTATGTTTGGGGTTGGGTGGGTGTCGGTGGGGGGTATAGCTTTTGGTCTTATTTTGTAGAGGCAGTCCTCGAGGTTGTACTCGAAGAAGGCGTTGATTGAGGGGTTTGGAACTAAGTGGGTGGAGATCTGGAAGGAGTATGCGAGGTCGATGATGACCTCTTGAATCGTTTTGGTGCATATTTAAAGTAACACAGTGTGATATTCCCCCACCTCTAAGGCCTAAGAATGATAGAGACAACGCTTTAGTCTTTGTCAATTTCTTAGCGAAATCACCATGAAATGACTCGGAATCTACTGGAACTGAAATGACTTAACCCCATAGAGGCAAGACACCTAAAGCCCCTTGGAAAGGGACGAATCTGATCCGACCTATCCCAAGAGTTCAAATAACTATGACTTCAAATGGTAGCCGGAGAATTCTGAATAATAAGAATCTTATCCTAAGCGTTCAGACTTGTTTGCTTCAATTTTTAAAATATAAATCGCGAAATTAATGTAGTCAGGGGTGAGACACCGCTTTCCCCTAATCTACGGAAATCGCCGCCGTGGATACCAACGATATTGGTACCTTCCACCCCTAAGAAATTCACCCTTAGAGGTGGGGGAACGTCACAACAGCTTTCGGCTTAGTTCATGACTACTTGTTTTGGTACTTCATGTACTATTTCAGACAAAAAAAAAATAATAATTTTAAGATTATTTTATTTTTCATTAGGTTAATTTACAATAGTTCTTATGGCTAAGGTTATAATACGTTGTGTAGCTATCCCCTGATGCTGCGCGCAGGTTTTGGGGGTTGCAATATTTAATATTATTTATTTAAATTATTGTATTAAGCAGGGAAAATATATGAAAAAAAAAACCTTTTTCTGCATGAGTTTATGTGTACATTTATGTTAATTGTTAATTAGTAAAGTTAAATACCTTTATGATCATCTACTTGACGTTGCTATCTTACAGTTCACCTCACGCAAAGTACGCCGGTTCCCCGTCACGCCATTCAGCCATCTCATCTTTGGTCTACCCTTATTCCGTTATCCCTTGGGGTCACTGAAAAATACCCTCTTTGGCTAAAAATAATAAATACCTCGTAGATAACTCGGCTGAACCTAAGAAAGCTAGTTATGTCATAGATCTTTTGCTTAATGGTTTCAATTCTTTCTCAGTAGCTCTGAGAAAAAACTCTCTCAACATAATTGATCACCACTCGTAAAATATAAAGTAAAATCTTAATTGAAAATACGCCATTCTAAAACTTTTTTTTTCTTGTTTAAGATATGCGACAAGATCTCAAACTCTTAAAATCAAAATTTAAACCCTTTAAGTATACAGATTTTGGTATATTGCTTGCTTTCACTGTAAGCCACATATATGTAGGTAAATTAATTTATATTTATTTTAATATTCGTAGGTCGTGCCAACCTTGGCTATGTAGTCTTTGTTTCTGGGCTGTCTCGTTGGATGTGTTCCAGAATCCCAGGTAGGCCCGGGGAGACTAGGCCTCCCTGTAAAGAGTAAACATTGTCTCGCCACAATGAAGATGCCAAAATGCCTAATGGGGAAAAAACTACGCAGAGGTAAAACAAAACAAGAAAACACAGTTTTTATTAAAAGAATATCTAGTACGAGTAATTTTTATGTACGCTTAAAAAGAAAATGTTTTTGATGGAATTTTTTGCGGTGGTGTGCCTTGCCTTGATAAAAATACAAAGCACACCTAAATTACTGTGTATTTTTACATAGTTCGTAAAAAAACACACGTTGTAATTGCAAAGTTTTTTTTTTTGTCTTATATAGCACTTCTGCGATTTGTCTGTACATAAAAAAGGAAAATGCTGGAGAAAATATCAAATCAGAAATCAAAATATAATTTAAAAACAGGAGTATGCTTATTGTATAATTTAATGGTACAACATTATTAATAAATACTGCACGTTTTAAATGAAAGTATAATTTATAATGTTGATAAGCCATATCATTATTCCCCATGATATGGCTTATCAACAGATAACCGTTACAGGCAATTTAACACATAAACTTTCAGCAGTCTAACAGTGGAGACAGGCCTCTACTTGAATATCCCTTCAGGTAAAAGCTATTTTATTTTTTTACATATCAATATTTACTCTACTAATTTTTAAACGCAATGTATTTTGATACAAATTTCTATTGGAATTACAGTAAACGAAATTATGAGATTATCTTATGCGTGGTTACTTGAATGGGCCACTGAATCAAATTGATGCTTTCCGTAGGGGAAAGATAAGCGCCATTCTTCCATGCAGAAATACAAATTCTAGTTGTTAGGGTATAAACAAGATACTAAATCATATGTTTTATTATTTTGAAGATAAATTTTATTTATTTTTGTCTCGTATTTGCCTAAAAATGAGCTACCTGTTTTACTCGACCCCGAAGCCATAATATTAAAGAAAGGCTTATTTTTATATTTATGGATTAACTTGAATAATATTTTGTATATGATAAGAAGAATAACAGACCGTTATACGGCATAAAATTATGAATTAGTACCTTTAGATGCTGATTATCGGAAATTTACGATTGCTTGGCTTCTGCCAAATTCATTTACAAATTATCGCCCGAAGTTAACCGATAATTGTTTTTTTTTTCCTAAAAATATTAATACCACTATTCATATCTCCCTCAAAACGAAAAGTATATTGAGCACTATTCAATCGTGCACTCTCAGCATCTTTTTGAATAGTAGGTAATCAAGTACTACTTATAATATGAAGAATTAACAGCGGATTTCTAAAATATATTTTTTTATATTAGCTTTTTAGCTAGTTAAGCATTGGAGATCTGCAAAAATAGAGTTCAATTAATTGTGCGTCATATTGCATACGTATTATATCAAATATTTCGCCGTGTAAAGAATATATTAGGACTACAAAATTTGATCGCTCTCTTGTATGTTGCTTAAGAATATTTTTTTTTAATGGAAATGTTTAATGGAATTCAACCAGTAATGCAAAAGGTACAAGAAGATAAATTGCTCTATTTGTTTAATAGATGTAGCTGCGATTTCATGGCTAGAATGTAGCAGCTTTTTTAATCGCTTCTACCCTTTGGCATGAGACTGGTATGTTGGTAATAGCACGGAAGTGGCTGATGTTATCTTTTGCGGCACGGTAAAGCACCAAGTACTTCCAGTTAAAAGGCAATCATGTAACAGAATCGCCTATCGGTGAATGCAACACGCATTATAAATTTATGGAAAAAAATAATTCATTATTCCTGCTTAACGTCAGCGCATGTATAATAATGTGGGGCGTGCATGTTTGGACTAACAACTTAATTATAAAAAACCTGTTTATTTAAAAAAAAAATTAACGAGGTTTTTTATTATTGATACTTCTTTTATTTTCTTTACGTATTTACGTATTTTTTCTACAAAATTATTTTATTTAAAATATTAAAAAAAACACCTCTTTAAAAATGCGCTCAACTCATTTAATTATTAATTACAATTTGGGATGAAATTGCGTTTTTAAAATAATGTGTTTGGGTTGTGGCGAGTAACCCCGTTTTATTTTAAATATTTTTTCCATCTCGCTGGCTCGCGTGCCGTCGAATGTAAAGCAGCATGAACGGTGCGGTGACAAATAGGCCTCTTACAAAATACTTCTTTTTAATAAAATAGTTTGATTTATTTCGCTGACGTGGACTCACGGCTGAAAAGTGAAAGGCAGACTTAGCTATTTTTCATGCGAAGTTACCTACAGAATACAACGATTTATGTGACGTATGATATACATATAAGCTGAACAAATATAAACAGCCAAATGGCTCAGAGATTATGATCATTTTAAAATTGTGAGCGCTTTTGCTTTTCAAGAGCTTCTCTCATAAATAAATAGTTCAGAATATTATTATATTTTTTACAGCGATAGCCTGGTGTTATGGGCTTGAATCCTATTTGAGCAATTGTTTTAAAAAAACTATTTACTCATAAACTAGTTTAGATAAAAATGCACATGGTTTAATTTACTATTGTATAGGTGTCCCAAAATTAACGTAATATTTGAATTAAATAGAAAACGCAGTTTTTAGTCTTTTGATTGTATTCTAATACCAAAATTTACGCAAGAATAACCCTAAATAACCTTATTGTATTGACTTTATGATTCATTTTTTTCTTGACTTTATGACTTTATGATTTACTATTTAATTCAAATCTTACGTTAATTTTGGGACACCCCGTTAATTTTGGGACACCTTTATAAATGGTGACATGAAATAATAATATTTATTTTACTATTTTAAGTTGGATTTTTCGTTTAAAATATGTATGTATGTCTATTTTGTGGATTGAACGTCAATCAAGTGCATATTTATTTACCTATAAAGGTTTACTAATATTAATACGATTAGGCACATTTTTTCACACATTGAAAAGCTTACATGGCCGGTGTATTATCAAATTACGCACCAAAAGCACCGGCCGTGTAAGCTTGGGGTGTGGGTTCGAATCCCACGCAAGTCACGATGCTATTTTTCTGAGACTTTCTTTAATCATTTTCAATGTGTGAAAAAATGTGCCTAATCATATTTAACAGATATGTCTTAAATTTTATGTTGAAGCTTGAAATTTACATATCCATATTACACTGCATTTAATATTATTTTATGGTCACCTAAAAATAATAAAAAGCGTGCATATTCAAATATAATTACTCATAGTAGAATTTAATAGCTATTGTACGCTAGACAAGCTATAAAACCACAATGCAATCTCTTAGCTGCCAACAAAACCCAAAAACTCCATTCACTTCACTCTGCCCTAGCTCCAAAATATACACAAAGGGTCGAAGAATTCGCCGGTGAATTTCGCCCGAGCCAAATACTCCACCGACCCTCGAGTCCCAGGACTATGAGGGGTGCAAGCGGGGTGAGTAACTTTGGTAGATTCAAAACATATCGTGACCTGTCACGGGCTAGCAGTGACTACATCCATCATGGCAATTGCCTGTTAGATCTTTATGGTCGGTGTAATGGAAGGTGATATGTTGTGAAAATATTTTTGTCTGAGAATCTAAATGTGATGTTTAATTGAATAGCTTTCACGAAGGTTATTCATTTGTGTATTAATTTCAACGTGGCTTTGAATAATTAATATTTTGATGGCATTATTGATAAGACGTGTATTCACGTAACTAATTGAAGCTCGGTTCAGTGAATTATTTGAGCTGTTGTAAAAAATGACGTTGCTTTGACGTTGGCGTACGATATTAAATTAATACTATCAATTTAATGCTTAGACAAAAATAAAGCATTTCACTTGTAAATTTATATTGTACATGTTTATTTTTAGTGTAAACACAAAACGTAATAAAAATCAATGACTTAAATAAATTGATGTTAATGTTTTCTAGGGGAATAAGACATATAATGGTAAAATGTTTTTAATTAATAACTCCTGTTTAAACAGGAAAGATGATAAATCCAATGTCACGCAGTCCACACAAGTTAAAAATAAACTCTTGAAAAAATCTATCAAGAATTGGCAATGTTTGTGTTTTGATGCTAATAACTTAATTTTTCTAGAGGTATCATACACGATTATAATTAACACGATTAAATTCTATTCATTTGATGAAACGAAAACAAGGAAAAACTGTATATTTGTTGTGACATAAATATACGTCGAAAAGAATTGTAACAAGCCAGTATTTATAAATATATATATATATATATATATATATATATATATATATATATATAAATCTGATGTGTAAGATTATTAAATCATTTGGCCTGCGGAGTATGTACTTTGAGAATATGCATGATTTAATAAAAAGTTAACAAAGCTGTTCATGCACTATAAAAAGTGAAAAACGTACACATTGGCTAAAAAAAGGTATATTTCAAGATTCTTTATTTTCTTTTTATTAATTTACAATAGTTCTTATGGCTACGCTAACAATTCGGTATGTGGCTCCCCTTGATCCCGCGCGCAGGTTCTGGGGCTTACGCGGATTTCTCTATTTTCGCTACTGAGTTTGTGTAGGGACAAATATAACCTTTTGAATTGTAGCTAACTGGGAATCAGCCTGTATATGTGTACAGGTGATTCCTGAGCACGTGCGCTGCCGTGAGCTGGACCTGCGTGATGGGAAGGCCATTAAATCATCGGCCGGGCGGAGTGTTTGCTTGCCTCGGAGAGCATCTGCCGGCGCGCGGAATGTGCGCTTTATCGCCGGTTATAAAGCGCCGGAATTACTTCAGCAAATTGTTGTTGTTCTTAATCTTTCAGGACAGCCGAATTAATCGGTCTGTTTGGAAACACAATTAAATAATCTTGATATTGTTTTTTTCTTTGAAACTGCATACAGTAATACCCCGCTTTACGCGAGGGATACGTTCCGGAAAAAATCGCGTGAAATTCGCGTATATCGGGGTTTTCGATTCAACATACATACATAGTCAAAACATAATTTAAAAAAAATACCAAATATTTGAATCAATCACTTTAATTCTAAGAACATTTTATGCAGTTAACATATTATTTTTACTGAAAAATAAATATATTGTCTTTTAAGTAGCGTTTCTTTTCCGTTCTTGTAAAATACGTTCATAACACCTAACGCTGTTTTTAATTGTTATGAGAAGTCAATGACTACATTATGTTCATACACATTCTTAAATGAGAAATTCGCGTATAACGGGGTCGCGTAAAGCGGGGTATTTCTGTATTAGAAAAATGTGTCTTTTAAAATATTTTGTAATGTAACTGAATTGTTAAATCCAAAAGACGCGTTTTTCAAATGTTTAAATGTTCCTCCCCGCTCTCCCCATTCTGTTGCTTGTGCATGGCTGCCATTCTGTACCCTGAGCGTGTGTAAAGGATCGATAATATAGTAAGGAAGTACCTTGTCGAGGTGGTATTGTTTCTGTAGCTGGCTGCAGAAGGAGTATCAGATCTAAACGCCAGAGCTTTGTGAGGAAAGGTTTAAATAATAATGCTATTGGGCAGCAGCAATACGCAGAATTTTCCTTCCAATATACAACTGCAGTGTAAAAGGACTCGGGGACCCACAACACTGTTTCCTGCAAAGAAAACCATGAACACTGGCTCAACATGAGTATATGCTCAGTGAAATGGTCCCCAACCTCCTCTGAGAAGAGGCACTTGATGAAAAAGAATTACTTGTAAGTAATATATTATTATAATTATGAGATTGTCATATTATTTCATGTTGTCGCTTTGATTAGATTGTCTTTGTTCTTAAGTGTTGTGAATCATTTTCTTCAGAATCTTTTGATGTTTTGGTCCCTGTACCAGAGCCACTTTCAGGAATTTCTATAGATTTCAAATCCCTAAAAATGCCTACATTACCAAGACCTCAAAACGTTAGAAAATTCAAACTTAACGCAGCACAATACCCAAGTACAAAGAAACTCTATTGATTTTTCGTATTAAATTATATTGGAATTCATAGTTTATTACTATAAGATAATTAAGTAAATTTTTATATTTTAGCGTTCTCAAAATAAAATAAATTGATATTTCCATGTTTCCAAAGTTGCTTTATTTATTGAAATACGTAAATATAGACGCAGTGGATTTTAAAACGCAATAATTATTAGAATTTTCGAAGTTTCATGTGAGCTAAGGTAAAATATTGCAATATTAATCTGTTTGAAATATTATACTCGTAAAGTTGTATTAAAGTTACCCCCGCGAGATACATATTTAAGTTAATATTTAGCATTAAACATTTATTAAATATTAAAGATATTTCTAAGATAAATCTTATTGAAAACCTTTTCGAATGTAATTTATTAACTCGTAAGCTTCAGTGCTATATTTCATGTACTTACTTTTTAGGAGTCCCTGTAAAATAACATATTATTTAATATTTTGAACGTTTCTCAGAGTTTATTTTGAACGTAACTATTTTATAATAAATAATTTAGCATTTCCTTAGTTAGTTTACTTGTTTGTCAGACAATTAATCTCTGATTTTAATCAAATATAGCATTTTTTTTCAATCTTAAGAGCTTTCAAATCCTTAAGGAAATTATTTTTCTGTAATTCCTTAGATAGATCATAGAAAACTCTGAAGAAATTAAAAACTGGACATTTGGTTTTGGTGGATTCTACTTTTACAATCTGCTTTTTCCTGCTTTTATCCTTACTGATACCTGATGTCTCCTACTATAAATATATTGAGTACTTCTAACAACGCAAGAAGTAGAATGCGTCTTAGTAAAAATCGATGAAATAAAGCCACAATTAGTGTATCTATTTCAAATTCAAAAAGTTATAAAACTTTTTGTAATTGGAGATATCAACTTAATTAAAAAGGAATTATACTCCAATTCTTAATGAATTTATTTGAAATATAGATAACCATGATTTTAATTTTTCTGTAAACATATCACAATAATAAATATTTTTTAAATTTCAAAAATATAAATATTTCGTATTCATAAGTTCTGTCAATGGTTTGAGTATTTTAAAGATTATTTTCAAGTTATTACTTATCCTACCATTACAGCGTCAGTGTGTTGTGGTATGTTAATGAGCCTGAAAGAGAAAGTATAGAATGGTGCCAAAATCATTACTTTCTAGCAGAAAAACAAATCTCCAAAAAGACACACCCAATTTCGAAGTAAACCGAATTGATACAAAGAACATAATAAATAATACAGTTTCAGAAAATACAATATAATATTAAATGGACAGTTAGCCATGTTATAAGAAAGACTGTCTTTTATGGCGGGGAATACATTATGGCTTTTATTTGATTCATTCTTATTCACTGTAGCAAAAAAACATGCATTATGCACAGTGAGCCTGCTGATTACACAATTCTATACAAAACCCACACAGCCCATACAGTGTGTGCGGAGGAGACCAAGCATGAGACTATCAAGTGTGGTTCCCATGATATATTAAAACAGGGGACACTTTCCCAATCTAAAAAAAAATACATACATATATATTTAATAACCATATTTTACGACCTTGTTCCCTTTAAACGAATATTATCTTGAGTACTATTGTTTTTTAATTGTGATATTGTTTTAATCACTTTTAGGGAAAAACATTTTTTTGATTTTGTATTTCGTCTTAAACGAATTTATGTTTTTTTTTATTTAGCTTAACAAGGCGTTACTATGCTATTACTGAGTTATTACTAATACTCTATTTAGATATTTTTGTAACATAACTAAACCATCCACATGCCATCATTAAAACATTGTTGGACTGCTACTAAGCTATTACTAAAACATCACTGAGTTATTTAGATATAATTGAGTTATTATTCAATTTGTACTGTAAATTATTTGAGATATAACAGAGACATTATTGAGTTGTTACTAAATTGTAAATTGGTTATTACTGACGTACGGTTTTTAGAAATGTATGAGTATGTACAACCAGCAATCAGTAGTGCCTACGTTTATTATTAACATAAAATTTCCAGGATTAGCGTTTTCACTGATGGTAGTCCGAATTCGAGCATCTTTCAAGGCTCCAGCCGAGAGAGTAGAAAGTATCGCCAACATTCGCAGGACGTAAGATTTATTGCGAGAAAATATATATTTCTAGAAGATACGCACAGGGAAAGCTACTTTCTGAACAACGGTGGACATAAATAACTCGCGGGACACGGGAGGCTCCCCTTCAAAATAGAATATTGCTGTTTGTAAAAGGCATGTATGGTCTTTGGGTTTTTGGGAGCTTTTTCAGCAATGGTCTTGATTTGAGAATCGAGCCATAATATGAACTTCAATTTAAGATAAATTCGGTATCTTTAAAATTAGTTGTCATTAGTGCTTGATCTCATGAAAAGTTATGTATATGGCATACCAAAATTAGTCATAAAATATTAATAATATTTTTTTACAAAACTGTAAAAATAAGAAAACATAAAAATAAATAAGTATAGTTACTAAAAATGGTTTGAAAAAAGAGATTTAAAGCGAAATTTTAAAACCTTTAAATATAAAAATAGTGATTTAGTATTTTCATTTTCTGGCATAGTATACAATGTTTAATTTTTTAAATAAATTTATATGTTTCTCTTTAATATTTTTTACTAAACTACGAAGTACTGACATAAATGACGAAGGCGGTTTATGTTATTAGATTTCTGCGATTGTATATTGAGTTTTATCAATGTTAATTATTATCTGCATATTTTACTCATAAGAAATTACTAAATATGACCAGACAATATTACAAATTTTCTCGTCGTTTCATGTTTGATTAAATTACCTGAAAACATACTGCAAGTACCATTAAATTCTTTCAGGGATTCCTTTGAAATTCCCAGCTAAATGTTAACATAAATCATCCGTTATTGCTTTATATATTGCATAGTATCGACACAGCCAGCTGTTGCAATAATATGACTCTGATCACTTCGCCCTCTCTTCACTACACCCTCCCCTTACTACCCCTTCTCCCCATTGCACCCCATTGCACCCTCTCCTCGCTGCATTTGCAAAATGTAGGACAATCAAAGGGACATCACTAGCAAATGTGTTTCAATTTTACAACACATTTTTCTCCACTGCAATTTATACATTTAAAATAACCTGGTCATATTTTTCGTTTTGAATATAATTTGCGATGCGATAAATGTTACGGAATATTTTTATGAAGTATTCGATTTATTACTCTTTGGCATTTAAAAGAGTTTTGCAGTATATTTTAGATTTTTTTGAAGAAAATATCACTGCTACAAGTTACTTGTTAGTTTCAAATATACGAAAATAAATTTTATGACGCTTATATATTTACAATCGGTATTTTTTAGTTTTCATTATTTTATTTAAGAACATCAAAAGTATTTTATTGCTTGAAAATATTTTATGTAACTATTTGAAAATTTCGTTTATTCACTTACAGGTTATTATCGTTTTTGATAAATGTAATGTAAATTTTTTTGATGTAATAAGTCAGACACAGCCATTGCTCAATTGTCCATAATTTATTATAGTTTCAATATAAATACATTGCCTGGTTATAAGCGCTTAAATAAGGTAATTTTTTGTTCTAAAATGTCTTTACAAAGAAAAAGTCAGAATTATTAAAAACCCATTTTTTTAAATTTAATCAAATTATATATGCAAAAATGACTAGAAAGAAAATTCATGAAAAATAACTGAAGTTTTTCGAAATAAATATTTTTGGTAACAACATAATTATTGTAAACGAAGAACGGCATTAAGATGGACTAAAAGTGTTTTTAATTTTTTTCGATGGTCTACGGATTTTTTCTCAGAGTCAGTGTTTTAAAATAGAAAAAAGATTTTTCTCTTAGGTATACTAATAAATCACGAATTAAAAATCCCCACCACAGATAAGGGTGGCATTTGATTCCTGTATAATTACCTGCTCTCCCCCGCGCGGCCTCCTCTCTGGTTTGCTTTAGATAAGCCGAGAAACCTGACTTCCGTCGCGAACCGACTTTATCCGAACCAACCGTGTACCCCGGGCGTATCTTGAAAAAATATTTTCCATTTAAATTAAACGAAAATACAACGATTTATGTAAGATTTTCCATTGAATATAAATTTATTCCAATTCTGAGTTATTTTTGATAAATGTTAATATAAATACCTAAGAGATTCATAAAAAAATAGTTTCTCCTGTCTAGGACTTCTAAAGATTATTTCATTGTGTAGAATCAAAAATTCTTGAAATTAGTTGAAATGTGGAATATTTCATATTATTTTTTTTATGTGGATAATTAAAAGTTGTCGTCATAGAAAATATTTTTTTTTATCTTTGATCAGTCTGAAGCAGGTTTTAAACATAGTATATACATATACTGATTTATCAGGGTAAAGATTAAACTAAAAACTACAAACTAGAATAGTCAAATAATAAATCAAGGCTTCGATTGTATATGTAATCTCCAAGCCATTAGCTATTCATTATTACACGCAAAAACAGTTTTTAAAAACAACAAACTCGACAAGTGTGTATGTTTTATATTTTAATTACTTCTAAAAGCTGGCACAAGTTAAACTACTGTAAAATTATAACAGGAGAAAATAACACATAAGTTATATTTTAACAAATAATTCTGTTATTCATAATAGAGAGCTCCGACGCTGTTTTAACAAAGATAACACAAGTAAGAAGTCATGCAAGAGAATGAAGTTAGAAATACAAAACCAAAAGCGAACCTGTATCTTGAATTTCCCCGTTGTTTTCCACAAGAAGTGAGTTTCTGGAAAATACTTTGAATTAACTTTTGTGGATTCACCTTACACGAAGTATGTGTTTTAAAATTAAGTCTCTGTAATTAACAACCAAAAACGAACCAACTATTATTGTATATTAGTTTTTTATTACAGCAATTAAACAAAAAAGAAAATCAAATGAATTCTGATTTTTAAATTAGCACTATTTTACCAAATGAGCATTATTTTATAAATAAAAAGATGATTACAAATTATAGTAATCTACTGTTAATAATTATTCACCAAACGGTACACGTACACGTACTTATTTTTTTGATATTTCGTTATCATTTCATAAATCGCATTTAAATGTGTGACGTACAAGTTTAAGTAACTTAATAGTATGGAAAAATATGTAAAGACATTTGCAAACAGTCTAGCAGTGATCTCAATTATCTACAATTAGATTTGGTACGTGAATTTTGTACAAAATTCACCTTAAATGTAGACTTTAGTTATTCAAGTAAAATAATGAAAAATATTGCATACTACGAATAAATTCTGACTACGTTTTTAAAGATATTTAATATTCATTTTTTAGTACTTAGAAGTAATATCGACCAAAACATAAGTATAAGATTTCTTTTTGGTAAATATGAGATGAGTACATATTTTATAAGAAATATGTATTTAATATAATTTTTAATTCTAAATTCTAGTAAGAGTTTATAATGAAAAACTGTTTGTTTTCGATAAGGATTTTTAATTAAAAAAAAAACAGTGTAACTACTTTTATTTGTTATGAAAATTTTAAATGGTATTTTGTTTATAAAAGCAACAACTATGATTGAAATATGAAAAAAGTGGTTTTGGTATTAAAAATCATGGGTTTAAAAAATAAAACGTTAAAAATTATTAGACATGATTCGGAGATAGGAATATTTTGATTTATCGAGGTTGTTACAGGGCGGAGGCTGTAGGTGTGCCGCGCGGGAGGCTCGGGGGAGGGGGTCGGGTACAGCATGGGGCTAATGGCCCATCATGCTACAGAGGGTATTTATGACGCTGTTATTAAGCAAACCATTAAATTGCCTAAGTTTGACGCCCGCTGATTACGAGTCACGGCGGTCGCGCCGAGCCGCAGTAAACTCCATGTTGGGCATCAACGGTCATCACGCAAACAAAGAATCTAATTCAACTGGCCTAAGTGCGCCACACGTGCGTCATTTACCCTAAAAACCTACTTAATCGAACCTTGATACTGAAATTATAACAATGTCCTTGTGTTCTCGAACCACAGTATTATAAATAAAAAACAAAAGTAAGTCACTCAGTGTAATACAAAAATAAAGTAATTTTAAAATTCGATTTCCTGTGTCCAATCCAATATTATGCATATATAAATTATGAAATTCATAAAAACTATTTAATCATTCTTTTAATACTCAAAATATAAGTGTACTCAAACCAAATTTAAAAATAATTTTATTCATCGTGAATTTTCACATAACGCAGTTACCCTCCCGATTAATATTTTAACTACCAAGTGATTTTAATAGCAAGTACATAAAAACACATTATAAGTTGTACAGTAAAATTTAGAAAAAGTGCTGTTGTAAAATGAAAACCTTAATTAGAATAAATACCCATTTCTGTAGGCAGCGAGCGTGTTAAAAATGTTTTAATTTTCATAACATAAATCAAATAGAGCGAACTTCACACACTTCCGGATGTAAATGAATATGGAGGAAAGAGATAATTTTACGAAATGTAATGACATTGACCTCTGGTCACGTTAAGTACGTTTGAAATTAATTCACTAAAAGTATTCAAATAAGGGTGCGCTTAACCCTCGCTGAAAAATATTTTATGTTTGTATAAAATCCGGGTTGCAAAAATTAAGCATCTAAATATATAACGATAAATGGTTTTAGTCTTGTTTTTCATCTTCGTTTGTAATAAAATTTGAATTTTTAAGGTTAAACTTTTCTTAAAAGTTTGATTGCTTTACATTATTTTCTATGATAATTAGTTAAGTATCGAAAACATTCCTGAAAAGATGCAATTGCTTGCACTAGTCTCTTATATTGTTATATTATACCAGTAAATGTGTAAATCGTAACCACAGAAGAAATAGTAATATTTCTTTTAATTTTTAAAAGAATAAAATCTATTCAGAGAAATATATAACTTTCTTAGAAACAATCTATCCAATATATGAAACGGATAAGAACTGATATAAAATTCTAAGACTTATCCTAGACTCTCACTGTTTCTTTTCTTATCTCGTATCGTATTTTATTCTTGTATGTGCTCGTTTCTGAAATATAAATTTAATCCTCGAATTATATTACAACAAACGAATTCAAGTACAGGGCTATTTCTCATAATTACCCGGTCACAACCAAGGATCGCAAATATTTTAATAATTTTTTTTTCCTATATCTTAAAACTGTAATGATTGTAGACTTGTTCTTCTAGCAGCGTGGATTTATTATGTGTTAATACGTTGTATAATTCGTCCTTAATATTTGCCTTGTGCATGTAAAAATTACAGAAAAAATTCATTGAAGAGAGTTTAATCCTGACTGTAAATAGATTTAATAGATTAATCCCAAACCCGAAACCTGAATTGAAAGCAAATCACAAATGAAGATGGCAGTATCAAGATTCTAACTTGAAACCCTGTGATAGACGTATTTGAACCATAAGGCATTTTAATGATTTATATGCTATTTTAATATATATGGATTCTGCCTGTACGATGACTGAACAGAAGAATCATCAACCACAACCGTAATAAATTAAGCCGAATTGTGCGAATAAAGAACTGTAGAAGAGAAAAATCACAAATGAATACAGCGGAGAGACATAATTAAACATAATTTAATGAATCCGCTCGTTAGTCCGTTTAGAGACGCTCCAAAACTGAGTTTAATTTATTTGAATCCATGAATAATGCGCCGCCCGGGCGTATCTGAGTTAATTACTTTTTATCACAAATTCCGTTTTATAAATAACTTATCACTGGATTTATTATAAAACTCCGGAAGTGAGAGGAGATTTATTAGGCCAGGTGTATAGACTCAGCCCGGGGCTCTGCGCCTTGCTGCGGGCAAAACAGAAGTGCTCATAACACCCCAAAACGAAACAAACCACCGCGGATTACCTCGAACTCAATTTTGTTATTATAACCTTAATGACGTGTTTCATAAAGTCGACATTAATAGCTCAAAGCAAAATTAAGCCTTATTAATATCATTTATTTCAGTAAGCGTAAAATAGCCCAATTGTACAGTCCAATTATGGCTTTAAAATATGATGAAGCATAAATTATTTGACAGAGTAAAAGATAGACGTGAAAATTATGAAAATAGTGCTTTTATTATTTTTTAAGCTCCAAAAATATATCGGTCTTGAAGTGAAGATATTTTCAATGTTAAGTAACTATCTCCATCACTCCGTTACTTCTCATGAACTTAAATCCAACAATAAATATAAATAGCCAAATGGATTTGAGAATAGGATAATTTTTGTTAATAAGTGCTTTTACAGACTGATTTAAAAAAAGTGTAAAAAAAAAAGAGATATATATATAATTTAAACTACAGTATTACAAAATATATACAATATTTTTACTCGCAGGTATTATTTTACTACTACTGTGTTATTCAAAGGTCAAGTACTATTTTTGTCATTCAAAAATAGACTGTATAGAAGGAAATTGAGAAAGCAGGTAGTGTGCTCTTATATATAATAGAGTAAATTAGAAGTTCAAGTTACCTGGTTGGTTAAATATTCCATATCAGACTGAAAACGTCATTGAAAGGCGTGTTCACAAACAAAAATCATCGTCATCTCCCAGCCGTTTGGCTATTCGTGTTTGTTGTATCTGGAGTAGTTAATTTATAGAACAATACAATAACACGGCGACTAATTATCACAAAATAAACACTATTACGGGCGCCGACCCCCCGCGAGGGATGGCGCCGGTAAATCTGCAGAAACACACCCCTCGTGTGACCTCTGTCGTGTAAGTATGATTAAGTGCGGGGATAATAGAGGATGCTAGCAGAGAATACGGCATGCTCGGCAAAATACTCTTCCGTTATTTCCTTATTTCTTTAAAATACCCATTTGCGCTTTTAATTGAACGAATAGGTCATGAAATTTCGGTTTAAAATTTCAGTTTAGAAAAAGTTTGTGATATATCAATATTTACTAAAAATCCATCTTATACATAAAAATTAACTCTTTTTTGTAAGATCGTAAACTTTTTTTTTAAATTTAATTATTTTTCTACACAAAAGTGTTCCATAAAAATAATTGTTGTTTTTAAAAAGTTTTTTAATTTATTCTAATTCATAGTTTTGAATCTTCACCGAAATTTTGAACAAAAATATACTTTACCAGTGCGTTAGGTTTTTATTAAATATAGAATAATAGAGAAATATGATATGCTAAAAGGTTAGAAGATTAAAAACAACTTTGGCAATGAGGGCTCTTTTTAGGTTCTGTGAACCATATTTATTTTAAGTAAACGATATAAATTACATTTTAGAAAAATACAAATCATATCAGGCTATTGTGGATGGTGAAATATTATCTTTCAAGATGTGAAAGTGACACGTGACAGCAAGTATTTAAACACAAAAATAATTAACTGTATTATCATGATATTAAATAATTTTAATTTTAATTTCAAGACGTAGCTTTGATCCGCTTTACTCAGAACTCCGTTCTTATTGGTTATCTTTCTATGCATCTTGTAGGATTATTTTTTCTCCGGTAATTCTCAAAGGCGTTCGATCAATTTCCTTACCACGGCTATAATGGGAATTGGTTTCTTTTGTTCGGCATGCCTTGTAATGCGCAGATTTTATATCAAAAGAGTGAAAATGGATGAACGGATTAAAAACAAAAAAAATTTAATACAAATCTGTTCTGTGTAAAGTATGTATTTAAAGAGATCTGTCTTTAAACACATGTTTTGATCTCTATATCAGAGAAAAAAAAATATAATAAAAATAACTTAAATGCAGTAGATGTGCTGCTTATTTTATTGTTTTAATAATTATTTTATTTTGAAATATTAGTTACAATATATTTTATTCGTTGTTTTCCAAAACTATGATAGGAATACATTCATATACACACAAATAAAATAATATATATATAGACTTAAAAAAAACAATGTAACTTAACACAATGAAATCAACATCTTATTGAATTAGTTCTGAAGTGAACTAATTTCAGGTCGAAATAAGTCGAAGTAAATAATGAAAACAGATATAAACTAATAAAGAACTTACAATAAACTTTTCAGCAATAGCAGCTTTAAAAGTAGTCCTAAATAAGTAGTCATAGTTTAAAGTTAGAAAAGTTCGAGTCTTGTTGATATACTTGCCACTTTATAATAATGAATTCTCAAAGGGTGTGGGTTGTTGGTCGATCGGTACCGTCGCAGGAGTTATGCAAAACCACCTTGATTATAAAGCCGGACGTAGATGATGATCCTGGCAAATACAAAATGGTAATATTTCTATATAAAGTGATACGAATACGCTATTTGAATATACATTCGTATTGCTGTATCTTCCACTCATTATTTATGCGTTTCAATTAAATTTGAATTAACACATTAAAACTGCAACCTCTCCACTCATTTTGTATAAGAAGTCAAGACTACGATACTACAGCCTACACATAATAATTTTAAAATTTGTTTACACAACATAATTGCAGTCTATCTCACTCCTTGTTCACGAATACACTAAACCACGGGACTTCAGCCTATACAGTGATTTCACGTCTATTTAAATTATAAGTTATTTATTTATAACTAATATGATTAGGCACATTAGTTCACACATAGAAGATGATTAAAGAAATTCTCAGAAAAATATCATCGTGATTTGTGTGGAATTTGAACCCACATCCCCTGACTTACATGGCCGGTGTACTAACCCTTGTACTAACGAATCACATCCATTAATCGAAAAAATTTAACCATCATACTCTACATATGAACCAATGTGCCCAGGCCAACCAATATTTAGTGATTTGCAAACACTGGACTTTTTAAACAAAGTAACAAGTGAAGCGATTTTTGTTTTCGTGTTCGAGATTCGTTAGTACAAGGGTTAGTACACCGGCCATGTAAGCCAGGGGATGTGAGTTCAAATCTCACATATAATGTAATGGGTAATAAATACGCACTTGATTGACGTTCAATCCAAAAAGTAGACATAGTTATTGATTGAATTATTTTTTATTAATATTATACTCCCCCTCCGGCCCACAGCGGCTGTGTCTATGAGGTTGCGCCGGTGACAGGTGATTTCCATTCTAGACGTTATTGGGCCGACGCCAGGCACGGCTCGGCCAGCTTTGTATTGACATTAGCACGCCCTGTGGATAACTGTGCGAGGAAGTCAAGGTTAATTCCACCCAATTTAAATATTTAACAAAGCATCTCCAATCTATGAATTAACTTTGTACTTAAAAATCAAACTTTAAGCAAAAAATTGGAATGGCTTAATTTATTACATATTTTTGAACGAAGGTGCTTGATGAAATTTCATTATAGTATTTTTGTAAGCACTTATTGCAGGACAATGGAGACGACTTGATGTTGCTACATATTTAAATAAGTACATTAGATACACTTTAAATTCATTTGCATATAGAATCGTTCAAAGCCTGTCAAAATTGATCAGTCTGAATACTTAGGAAATTTAGTTAATTTATTTTTGTGAGCGCTTGCGATATTCAAAGGCTTCTCTTTGTAACATAATGAAACTCTAAGCCAGTTAACTATACAAATTGGTAGTTTTAAATTGTAGTTAAATATATTAATTCAATTTATCTTAGAAGTCTTCTAAATTGATTTTTTACATATTCACAACCATATTATGCGTTATATATAGAAATAGGTTATCTACTGTTTTTTTTAAATGATTCACGTCTTTTCCCCTTAAAGAATCACAAGAAGTCACTGTTAAGTAAAATAGTTATTTTTTAGAGTTGCTTTATTCAAATGATTTCGTTGATGTCAGTTACACAAATATTAGAATAATCTTAAAACTGTTTTTCAACTTGACAATTTTTCTAAAAAAAAGTGATATCTTTAATAACGTGAACACCAATTCAATGGCTATGTAATTTTGTGTGTGTTATAAGCATAAGATATATAGACTTATATTTATACATAAATTATTACGTATTTTCATTAAAAACGTTATTGGATCGTGGATATAATTTTTGAAATGAAATAATATTTGGTCTTCCGCCATGCCGACGGAAGCGACAGCGAGGGATGATATATGTGTAAAGTAAATTGTATTTTTTATTTTGTTAATTCCGCGACGTAATATGTGAAATATGGGAAACGGATGTTAACAAGTATAAGTTAAGATGCAATAAACTTCCAGAGAGCGCGACCTTCATAAATTCAGCTTCTTTGTTCTGTTTGCGAAAGAGTGCTACATAAAAATTATCCTAATATTTTCAGGAATCGTTTCAGCATTAGTGATTTAAACCATCAGCCATGATGACTGCAAAAATAATGGCATGTCATCAATGTGAGCGATGCTAATTTATCAACGACATATTGGTTTTATTTGTAGTATTTTTTTATTAGAAAGCGCTTTCATTTTTTGAACTTAACTTTAAAACTCAAAGAAATAAACCAATTCAGCCGATCAAGATTTATATTGAATAATAAAAGCTTGTTTTTTATACACGTAAAAATTATAAAAAATAATAGATTCCATAAATTCTAAAAGCTGAGAGATGCATTTGAACGAAAGATACATTCTGGAATTTCCCGTCTGCAAATTTTATATTCAGTGGTAGAAAATCTGAAGTAAACTGTATGGAAAGAGGTTTTAAAAATGCAGGAACATCTTATAGGTGATTCCTCCCCCGAGACTTCGAGGGTTGGCTGATTCTGATGCAGAATGTTGGATCTTCGTCGAGACGCTCTAGAATTTATGACATATGCAAGTTTCATGCAGTTTATTCAATCGTTTAAGGATTTTTTGAACAACCCTATAGCTACTATTTTATTACACAAATAAATCTCAAAATTTTGCATATTTACACAATTGGGGCTTTTTTTTTAAATTTAACGCAGCGTGATTTTAAAGTATGGCAAAGAAAATAAAATGTGATTTTTGCTTATTTAGTGATCCGTTGAAGTTATCATTGAACCATAATAGTTATCTAAGATATATCTCAATTTTTTAGGTTTTTGTTGAAACAAGCAAAACTGACTTTCAGATATTCGTTTGAATAAAACCATTGTTTATAAAAAAAATATGTTTTGTTAAAAAGGCTTTTTTTAATTTGAATTCAAATTAAATTGAATATTCAGTGTTTTCATATGCTTTAAAAGATGTTACAAAAGTTATGCAATCAACAGTTCATAATAAACTTTCCTATTTTAAACATTTTAATTTGTGTATTAACTAATATTTTCTTAGACTGTTTCATGGAGCTTAATGGTAATGAAGCTTAGTTTTACTTTGAAAAGCAACCTCAGCGGAAGTGTGCCAGAGTGTTAATTTGTGTTCGTCAAAGGAAATTTGAATTTGTACCGGAAGTAGCATTTATGTAGCAACCGAGACGCCACATGGCGACTGTTCTGAGAGCTGTTCCGGGTGCTGCGACATATTGACTTGCGGCAATTGGTTCGTCGCAAGCCAAATTGCTCTAGAACGTAAGTGCCAAAGTTGTCCAAATCAGTCCATAGTACCAAGAGACGTCACTACTGGGATATCTCGGTAATGGTGTGGGCTGATAAGTGATTAAGATCATGTATTGGCATGCGAGCGAGAAACAAGGATTTGTTTTCTATATTACCTCTTTTCCCAAATCCCAAGTTTGTCTAATAATAATGGCAGCCAAAACATGGATGTTACTTAGAATGAAAGGTGGGCCGTTAGTCCACGACCGATCTCGACGGTGTCTTTGACAGAAAATGGCCAGCATCAAGTACTTGCAATTATCTGTTATTTCTATAGATACAGTGTAAACGCAGCTTAAGGCACGTTAACACCACTTGTCTACGTTTGTTATATATACAAGTGGACTCAACACAGCCCGAGCTAGATTAATTAGGATCTGTCATGGTATATTTGGGGAGACGTATTCATCCCAAGGTCAAACTGTTGGGTGTTGCCAGCACTTTAAAATTAATAGGTTTTGTTAATTAAAGTTGGCGTTTTTAATCAATCAATTAGTTTTAATATGAAATTATTGGCGATTAAATTAATTTGCTTTGATATTCTTCGCGCAATAAAATAAGTTGCTTAAGATCGGCCTCTAAAACGTTATTATAATTGGATGATTTATAAATTCGAATTAATAAAGACCAACTTAAATTATTTTGAGTCTCAATTGCTCGTCAAGAAATGTTTTCAGTAAAATTTGACTTGTTCTTAGACTTATGTAGTAATGCTAAAATAATTAACATATAAATTTATATTATATTATTCATTAAAAAATGTATCTTGAATTTTCATCGATAATTTAATAAAAAAAAGTAGGAGTCTTAAAGTAATAACGGCTATATTTGGTTTGAAACGTCACAAAAAACTTGCACCAAAAAGAGTTTTTTCATCTGAAATAATTCTTCCATTCTATTTAATTTGAGACAAATTATTATATTCACATTAATTCCTGTTTATTTAGGTTATTGGTTCACATATGAAACGTCGGGAACAAGAAGAATGGTTTTTACTGGTAATATTTGAATCTACATCTCTGCGGCTATTTATTTATCCATCCACAGTGCCGCTGTAAATGAGCATAAATTTTACTCGTCATATGCAGTTGCGAAACCAGTGTATGAAGGTTGCTAAATAATTTTTCAAATTTCACCAATACATTACAACCGTTTCGAGTTAGTTTTTCGCCATTTCACGTGTGATTAGCTAAATATTGGATATTTCTTTATAATCTTTTTTTGTAAAATCGGCTAGTTTCGCAAACTTGAAACGTATTAAGACTCATTGAAAATGCCGACCAGGCATCATGGCGAAAATTTAATACAGGGGACAACACTAAAAATAGAGTTTTACTAAAAAATATCAGTTGTTGTCTTTAAAATCATAATGCTTTTAAACTTGCGGTGACTTTCGGTAAACTTTTCACCATAAAGCGGCATCCCCACTAAAAAACGGTTCACTTTTGAACTGCTGTGTAAAAATCAATCACTCTATTGGCCCGGCAATAAAATTCCTTCCATTGATATTCCGATCGGGCCCGCGACCCACTGATATTAAATTTTATTCTAGGTTATTTTTTGCCTACCTGAAGAACTTCTTACGTATTTGATTCAATAGAATTTCATACTTATCCATTTCAGTATTTTACAATGTGCTTTCGTGTATGGTTCAACTGGCAAAGCAAATTTATTGTACCTTTTTTGCATGCGTTTCGTTTTTCACTGACTTTCCCAGACAGTTTTACAAAAGTTGTATATAAAAAATGTAATTCTGTAATCAAATAGATAATTGAAAAGGCATATCTTTTATACTCGAGTGAATTAGAAATGAGTATGAAAACCTGAATATTTTTCGTGGAAACGAAATCACGAATGCGTATATTTTTTGAACAGAATTTCTTCTTATTTGACACTGTTTTTTTAGATTAGAAATGCTTACTCATAAGTATTCAATAAATGTCTATTTAATAAATATGCATGTTTATTTTAATTATTTTTTTACGTTATCAATTCACAGATAAAATGAGTATAAAATGCTAATATTATCACTCTTACGTCTGAAAAAGTTTTTCTAAGATTTTTCATGAATCAATTTGTTTTTTTTTGGTATCCGTATCGCGACTTATTCGTATATATCTGATTAAGGATTACAGCTATTTTTGGGAATGATGACATGCTAAAGTTGGAGTTAACGAAACATTATGTAAAATTTAAAATTTTGTTTATTATTTAAAAAAGCAATTTTAAGGAAATATATTTATATAAAAATAGGTAGAAGAAAGTAAGCATACTCCTTTGCTTACGTTTTAGTCAAAGGTTTTGTGAAATCTTGAAAGTCTAAAGGCCTTATAAATAAATATTTGTCATGTCATAAGCATTCGGCATTTTAAATAGTAAATATTATAAATTAAAGCAGTCTGTCGTGCACAATTTTTTTGGTATTTTGAGTTAGGGTGTGCTTTAAAAAGCATTTTTTTTGTCCTTTTTTAAAGTAGAGACCACAAATATATTATAAGCGTAATCAAATTAAGTTACTCCGAGTTGGGTTTTTATTCTTCCTGCGACTACGGCTTCATTTAGTCTGATGGGTAAATTACACCGACCTCGCTATAGTTTACATCTAAATAGTCACTGGGGTGATTGATGTGGCCCGGTGGGCTAAGTTCTGTATGGAATGAAAAATGATACTTAGTCATATTACAGTTCAAAACCATTAATAATCCACCGCAATCTTAAAGCTCACAACAAAAAAAGTAGAATATATTTTCATAACTACGCATTGTTCGGGTGAGACGATTTTTTTAAATCCAAATCTGCCATGTTTACTTTGTACGTAGGAAAATTTCTAAATAATAATGCGTTTTTATATTTTATCAAAGCCAAAAGTTTTTGAAATAATAAATATATTTTTTATTTGGTTGATTTGATAATTTATTGGGTACATTTTATATTAGCAGCTTAAACACATTATGCGCGCTTTATTAAAAAATAATAAGTTTTTAGCACGCTGTATATTTTGAAGCTTAATTTTTGATTTATTTCTAAAAAAAATCTTTTCACGAACTGTAGACTTTTTTGTGCGTCAACTTTTTCTTTAGAAGGGATTTTAATTTTATTTTCTTAATAACTATCAGTTTTTTTCATCGCGTATCAAAGGAATGATACAAAATGCTATGCTGAATCAAACGAAAGTATAAGTTTGATTCATTTGAATGATTTGGAGTTTTGATTTGGTTTGTTTTGGAATTTTTTTTTCTTTATTTAATTTATTTGATACATGTTTTAACCTGTTTTAAACAAATGGTTAAATGCAATAAAGAAAAAATATGTATTTGATTTGAAAATTTAAATAATGAAATATATCATTATATAGTAACCTTAAACTAGTAATTTGGATGTGTCTTGCACCAAAAAATATTCAAACCAAATATTGTAAAATCTCGTGACTCGATTCGGAAGAATCAATAGATTTTTCAGTTTTTAAAACTCATATGCGAGAATTGTAAAAAGGTTAATATTTTTTTCACATCGTTTTTGTACGAATTATTGCATATTCAAAACATATGACAAAGTAAATAATAATAAAAACTTTTTATAAACACACAACCCTGTTTGGGTAAAATAATAAATTTTACTAACGTCGTAAACATGTAACTAAACAGATATATTTTCGGCAATAATAAATGTTTTAAAACTCCTTAATAATTTAGTCCCACTCATAATGTGGTCCGCAAACAATTCCCTCATCCTCTTGATGGACGTCCTCTCAGCTCCCGAGGGTCAACTTGCATTAGGTTCAACGGCTCCTCATTGTAGGATGACTCCCCCAGACGGCACTTACGACGGAGACGATTTCTGATGAAGACCAGCATTTTTGTATTAATAATAAACGACGCGAGCTATTTTCTCAAATGCTCATTTAATACAGTGGAGATGGTACAAAAAAACTAAAAAAAAATCTAATCCAATAAAAGCAATTTTGTTTTCGTTTATATCAATGTATGCTGTATATATATTAAAGTATAAAAACCTAATTTTCAGTTCTCATTTATGTAAAATACTGCCTTTCGTTTAACGAATGTGGTTTTGAAACTAATAATCCTCAAAGATAAACAATATTGAAGTAATCTATTCACACATGAATGGACAAAAATGAATTCTTGATTTTTAAATAATACTGTGTTTGAGCTCACACCTCTACTGCCATTCTGGCTGTATAAATGTATCAATTAATGTATAAATTAATCACCTAAACATTGAATACACAAAAGGGCTATATGGACGAAATCAATGGATTAAAGCTAAACAAATGTATTTTATTTATTTAGCGCCTATATAAAAATATAAAAAATTTGACGGCCTAATATTCTAAATTCGGTCGAATTAAGTTGCTTTTAAAAACAACATTATTCAAAATTTGTTGCAAATATTTAACTTGTATTTAGATATGCAACCCGATATAAATATTTCTATCGTGTTGAGACATCGCAATGGGCAAATATATTAAATCCCCAAGTCGCAAAAGAAGTTAATCTTCATAAGTGCTTTATTCAAGATTATCAAATATATACAACATGTAGAAAAAATGCATTCACAGGATAAAAGTGAACAAGAAGTGGTTGCAAAATAAATATTTACTACTTATTAACACATTTTCTATTTATATAAAAAAATGTAAATAAACTATTTTCCCTTAAATATTTAAAATTATTATTTGATAACAAATACTAAACAAATTATCAGTTTTAAACCTGCATTTGGAGAGAAGGCATGCGCAAGCAGAGAGGGTGGCAGCCTTTTTCCGACTAACTGAAAATTAAAGCTTATCGCCCAATAAATTGTACCGATAATTGTAATATCATCTCCCAGGGAGGGTTTCAGGATTTAGGGGTAGAATCTCACGATCTGGGGCTGCGGGAGATAAAAAGTTACCTCGCTTTTTATTTACACCGCCAAATAAAACACCCTATAAGGTAGGGATGGAGATCGCTATTTTATTCTCAATATTTTTTTCATACAGATTTTAAATATGTTATTTTTTATTAATGTTTTCAATAATTAAAAAATATATTTTTCAATTATATAATACAAATATGTTGACAAACTTTAAAACACGGATTTTGCAGTTAACTTGCCTATTTGACTTGTTTTGTTTTTAGATATAAATGTCTTTAATGACTGTTTATATTTTTAAATGTACAATAAACCACTTGTTTTAGTCATTGATATGAATAAATTTTAAATCCATATATGTTAGGTTTTTTGTTGAAATAATCATTTCGTGATAGATCACGAAAAAATCTTAATGAAAATGTTTATATTATGATTTATTTAAAAAAAAATGATTCTGTTCATGCATTTTTTTAAACGCGAAAGAAAGTTTTTTTTAACAAGCTCTTAGGGAGGTTTCTGCATAAGGCTAATCCTATAAACAAATCAAACCCTTTTTTTCGGGTGATTCTACTCTTATCAGGTAGTGAGGCTGAAATACCTTGTTATCAAATTATCTGAACTTGAAAAACCCCTGGTAGAGGAATAAAGATAAAAAATAAATGTTGAATATTTATAATTCATAATAAATGTGATATTGCGGTTAATAAGATTTTAAAAAATAAATCATTTAATATATTTAAATGAACATTTGAATTTAATTTGGAAATAATCTCAAAAGTCATAACCCCCAAAGCATCCACAAGTTCATACATGTAATTTTTCGCGAAGCTCGGGTGTTCATCCCCGGTGGGAGCTTTTACTCTGTCGTTAGTGCGGATATGGTCCCGGCTGTGTTTTTACAGCAAATAAACAGGACTCGCGCTCCTTCAGGACGCTTCCTGTAAACCACTCAGAACTTAACAGGATGATAACTGGGGGACATCAACCGCACAATCGTAATACACCTTTTCGAGTTTTTGTCGGCAACGATACAGAAATTTGCCGGATGAACTTTTGAGTGGTTTTTTAAAAACATTTTGCCTGTAATGCTTAAGATTAGTTTAATTTATTTTTTTAACGAAATAATAGCCAAACAAATTATTACAAAAGTACTTACAGTGTCGTTTATAAATTACATGTAAAAGTTTCTTAATGATAATTTTGGCCATATCTATCTCATCATTAAGCATAAAAATTGGAGTGATAAATATATTAGTACAAAAAGCACCTCAAGTTAAGTACATATTTAGATATTTTTGTATGTTTGTTAAAGTTAATAATATAATATCAAATGATGATTTATAATTTGATAAAAAAAGCAATTGAATGCTTAAAAATAAAACAAATCTAAAAAAAAAACATAAAAAAGCTCATAAATAGTATATTAATGTGAATGAAAAAATTAGTTGAAATTACTCGAATAACTTTTAAATAAATATTTTCTTTGAATAAATTGTTTCTCTTCATTATAAACAAGTCGAAAAATCCACAAATATGTTTAAAAAGTCAAAAAAACTCACAGGGTGGAAGATAAGCATGAAAGATGGTAGCATCAGTTACTCTCCGCCGATATCAAGAGATACACTTCAGGTTCTACTAAGCTTTGCTTTCAGATTTTCAGCGCTTTTTTCAGCAACACCCTAGCCGTAAAGAGGTCGCAGTTGCCGAGGGTAGTAAATTTGTTTTATGCTAACATATAAGAGGTGCTGCAGCTCTAGGGGGTGTTCTGAACCAATTTAATCTTGAAAGCTTACGTAACCAAAGGAAATTGTATGAATCGACTTAAATTATTTCAAATAAACGCCTTTAGAAATTTATTTATATACGAATTATCATATAATACATTAATGTAAATTTGAGTTTATTACTACTCGAAGGTGAAATTAATATTTAAATCCTAATATCATTAATATTACATTTTATTCGAAATAATGGATAAGAGGTAAAGTTTTGAATCTCAAGTCATGAAAGAAGTATTTATAAAAAATGATAAATTTAACAAATGGTATAAAATGAACGCGAATGGGATTCCGGGAAATACACTCGTCCAAATTAACATAAAATATGTTAGGTCACATGGCAAATTCTAATCAATAATATAATTATAAATACACATTATTTATTTCAGGCTAATTTATATATAAATTTAATTGGAATATTAATTTAATAAAAGTTATATTTGTTAATTGAAGAATGGAATATATAAATAAATGATAAGAGGTAAGTGGGTGACATGAAATAGAAATTCTCAAACGGTTTCGTGTCTGGTATTGAACATTATAAATTTTATATAATAATTTATTGATATTATGTGCCCATATACTCAAAACCCTGTAAATGCATTTTGGCTGTGAATTCTGTCACCAGAAGTGATTCTATCAACGTCTATGGCTCTTCAGGCACTTGGTCCCCCTGCTGTTCCGCAAACATTAGTGCGTTGTTATCGCATCCACGAGTAATTTTACAGTAATCTACCACAAATTTGAAATTAGATTTTGTGCAGGAGATAACAAAAATGTGATGGCGCCGGTTTTGATTTCTTATTTAGGTAAATAAATCCAAAAAATGCCTTTGACGATGGCTTGATTTTTATGAGTATTTAATCATTTTTATAAAACCCACTCTGAAGTACTATTTTTGAGTAATTACGAGAGACAATCAATTTTTGACTTCCCAGAAATATGAATAGCTAAATAAAGGCTTTTAAAAAAAAAACCTTCAGAATAAACCAGCCAAACGCGAGTTCTGATAAAAAAAGAATTTCTATTTCTGTGAAAAACAGAGCTTTTAAAAATGAAAACAAAAATAAAAATTTATATCTTTAAAATGAAAGTAAATGCAAAGTGAATATATTTATATATATTAAAACATTTTGAATATATACATATTACAATTATAAGAGCAGATAAAGTTTCTTGATTTAGAACATAATATGGGACAAATGGCTCGATATATATTAAAAACCATGTTAATACATATAAACAACGAAGCATCTCCAAATTAAAACTATCATTTTGTCAAAGAAAATATAAATCATCTTAGTTCAAATTTAAATCATTTATTCAAATAAGATACAATTTGACTATCCAAATAAAATCAAACTTGCAAACTCTATGAAGCCTTGTCGTTCTCCTGAAACGTGCCGAAACCAAAATTGACCTTATTTATGGAATGCGAATCGATGAAATATTCAATTACGAGTATTATCTTAAAATTTGTGTATTAAGTTATTTCTAGTTAGTTAAAGTGATCACAAGTAAAATTCAATGTTTCGATAGCGAGTACCGATAAAAATTTCATAACGTCTGCAAGTTGTCTAAGATTGAATAAGCATTAAAAGGTCCATATATAACATTTGAATTCGCCCATAATTAATGATCCACGGTAAGTGAAAGGAAAATTATACTTAGATAAGTATTGTGCGTGTTTCATGTTATATTTATTTAAAAATACTTTTATTTATTTGATTAATGTCAACGTACCATATTTGAATAAAAATATATGTGAACGCAACAATCTAATGTATTTATTATCAATCTCATTTCATAATAATAAATATTATAAAAAAGCAAGACAGACGTTTTTCGTTCGCATGAATGCACAAAATATAATGTAATCGAATTTTTATTTTCCCGATGAAACATTTTTATAACATAATAAAAAAATGCTTTTATGACTTTAACGTTAAACTACTAAAAAATCTGCCCAGAATGAGCTGTGAAAAATAGTTAAAATTAATAAAAAAAACACAAGTCTTTATTTTTAACATTTTTATTTTTATGGCTGGCTGAATTCAAATAAATCTCACCGCCTTGATTTATTATTTCAGATTGGCAACACTGGAGTTATATAAACGTTTGTGATTGGCTGTAGAAAATGGCTATCCGCTGTGGATATTGAGTGCAATCATTCTCTCAGCGAAATTCGAGTCCGATGCTTTTCTCTATGAAGCCCCCGAGACCCACATTTTTGAAATTCTTATGAAAGGGCTTTGCTAGAAAGTATGAATACCGAGCAGATGCCTGCCGAGAAAATTAGCTTTTTTCGTAAGAAAAGTCCTTAAAATATAATTGAATAGTTCTTGCAAAACTAATAACAATTTATCTAACGTATTATAAATTAACATCTTTTGTACTAAATAATATTTATGTAATTATATGTATATTTAAAATTTTGGGCTATTTTATATGAATTTTATCGGTGTATTTAAAACTATAATAATAATTTATTTCCCAGAAAGATGTTTGAAGTGTGTCAATAAAAACAAGAGAGTATATTTTCTCGCTATATTTTTTTATACAGACTTTACTGTGTAAAATCAATTCGCGGAAAGCAGTTATCCTATTAAGTTGTATTACGTATAAAAAAAGACTAAAACTTGAAGATTATAATTTTTTCGCGTGCATTTCCGTCATTCAAGGCAATCGTCAGGCTGACAGACTTTGAAAGTCAATAGCGCTCACTAGTGAAATGATCTGAATAAACTTTAAAGTTTGGTAGAATAGTAATTATTTTTTATTTGATGAAAAAAGAAATTGATTTTTCAAATACTTATTTAGTTTTCTGTGACTAGTTTTGTCGACTTTCTTTGTTGACATTTTTAATGAATTATTTATAAAACAGGCAAATGAAAAACGATTGTCAGGAGTAATTTAAATATTCAATGAGTTTTATGTTCCTAACGAATCGAAATTTCATGCAATTGCTATTTTATTCTATGCTATTGAAATAAATTTATATTTTGGAAATTATTTATTTTTAGTTATAATAAGTTATTTTTTATATATAGTAGGATTTCGTCGTTTATATATCTAAAATGGAAGTTAATTTTTAAATTTTCTTAAAATAAAAAAATATATCATAATTTCATTTCATAAAGTACTCTTGTCAAAAATATTGAATATATTAATTTGAGTGTCTCACATCTGTATAAAATGTAAAAAAAACGTTGTTTTTAAAAACCTTCTAAAGTAATTAAATACACGTAATGAAAAAAATAAATGTTTTCATCTTCCATTTATTGCGCACATAAAGAATGCTCCGCACATTATGGGAGCTCCATTACTGAATTTTGTATTTTTCCATTTACTCCGCACTGCAGTTAATCTTACGAACAAAGCTAAACGCTCTGTAAAAAACGCGTCGTTTCCGCAGAAGCATGACAATATATAGGGGGGGATTAAATTACCGACAAGTACCTCCCATGCACATTGTCATACCAGCCCCTAGGACAGGGATGGCGAACCTTTTGAGCTTGGCGTGTCAATGTTCTGAAAAACCTCACTTAGCCGCGCGTGCTGTGTCACACCAAGATATTTACATAATTTTGTGATAGAGCAAAGAAAACATGCCGAGTTGTAACAATATTTTACAAAAATCAAATTAAAAAACTGACATAACTGTTTATTATATTATGAGATTATTTATTTATTATGTATTTACTTATTTTTTTAAATATTTTTTAGTCAAATGAACCTCTGGTTTTGGCAGCTGTTGTTATTAGAAATTCTGCATTTTTGGTCTAAATTTACAGCATTTCGGTTTCGGTACTGAGGTCATCTTCATCGAACGAAGGCACATCTCTGAGTAAGAGCAGTCGGCCATAATGCTATTTTCAACACAAGGCCGTTATTTTTGCTAATGCTGCAAGCAAGTGAGATCTCTGTTAATCACCTCTCCGAAGATGCCCCTAATAATTGTAATAACGCAGTATAAATTTGCATTAATGATTATTTATTTACTAAATCAAATATACTCATATTTCCATCAACAATAGTATTAAAGATATTTGTTAGGTGTTACACGGAACGTCATTGTCTGTCAGGTGAGACACGCGTGCCATATGTTGACCATCACTATTTTATCATGTACCGTGGACAATGGGACGATGCTCATTGCATTGGATTTCTGTGTTGTATTTTTTTTTACGTATAATTTCTCTTGCAGAATAACTGATAGAAATAAACAATGCACAGGTTTTCAAAAGAATGATGCTCAATGAGAGTGAGTAAATATTTGAAGTTAGTAACGCCGGCTACACACAATATTTTCAATTAGACAATACCGTGTTTTTATTTTGGTTGTTATTGATGTATGAGCTTGAGTTAATAACGCAAAAAGAAATGCTATTGAATATGAAGCATTTGGTTTTCAGTTGTATAGTAATAATAATAATATAATTGTATGTTAAGAGCTTGAAGATCAAACGCCTTTAAAGCAATGTTTTGATAATAAGCACAATCGCACACTAAGGGCAAAAAGGCACACATAAAAAAATCGCAATCTACCGTTTATTAAAAATTGTTATTAAAGTGCAGAGTATTATATAATAAATAAAAATAGTCTGTGGAAAATATCTTTCTCTTATGGCTCCCGACTCCCACAGGATGTACAATATTTTTTTTATTTCAGTAAGGTCCGTGTAGAATGTATATGAATTTATTCAGCTAAGACTATTTCTACTACTGTGACTATTAATAAGTTGATAACAGGTAACTCGTGGCGATGATTGCGTGGTGACACTATATGAAAAAGTTTATATTTTTTAGTTTGCTGAGGGAAATTTTAAAAGAAATTGAAGGTGTTAGCGTAGGTACAGAAATGTCACGTGAAATCCTAGTCCACGTTTAACCTTCGTACAAGGTTGTATCTGCGGAAAGCTCTTCTTTTCTATTTTCCGAGTCCATTTATTTAGTGTCGCCTACATATATGAGGAATCACTACACGGGTAACCTTCTAGAGGAGGTTCTGAAGGCCCGAAGGAAACAAAGGAACACATGCCGGGGGTGGGATCTGTTATGTAACTCTATTTTATTATATTACTCCTTTGAAAAGATTTACTTACATTACTCAGAGGCGACAGAGCCGTATTTCTTTAATATTTTATATTTTTAGTCTGATATCAACAGACCCCAGCGGGAAAAACTCTCGACTTTATTATATTTTAGACATATTTTTAATTTCAAAAACGACATGCAGAATTGACAGTTTCAAAACTGTTTTGGGTCAAAAATCATTTTTTTTCAAACAGTTTCAAATATTTATTTTTATTTTTAAGTTGAATATACTATATAATACGAGTATCTTTTGACAAAGATCAATTAAAAATATACTTCAAATTAGTATATTTTTTGTTTCGCTGATGGAAAGCCATTTTATTTTTTTTTTAACATATGTACGACAATAAACATTAATTCCAAATAATATAACATAAAATAAGTTTGAGTAATACAATAAAATAATAAAAGTAACACAATAATAGATCTTTTTGCTAGTGCCAAAAAAATGTGTTAAATTTTATTACTGTGCCAAAAAAGGCTAAAAACGCAAAAAAATATTTTATACAATTTGATTGTTCCTCGCGGCTCAAATACAATAAAACATTGTGGCGTTCGAAGTTTAAAAAAACTACAGCCAATCAGAGAAGAGGCGGGCAAATTAGTTCTGAATTTAAAACACGGCGCACGTAAGCGCTCTTATGTGGCCAGCGGATTTAATGCGAACGGAGTAAAATGGTAAACGGTTTTCTCGTTAGCACCCGTCCCGCCGTCCCGCAGCCCCGCAGCCCCGCAGACCCGCAGCCCCGCAGCCCCGCAGCCCCGCGGCCCCGCAGCCCCGCCCGCCCTTGCGTCACGCCGCCCGAACTGCGGGCCGCGATATTAAATCCGCTACTCCAATATAAAAGCGTTTACGTGGGCTGTATTCTAAATACTGAACTAATTTTACGGAATCTGATTGACTGTAGTTTTGTAGACTGCGAATGCTAAAATGCAATTAATGTATATATTCATTGTCAATTCGTTTGGGTCTTATTGCATACTTATTTCAAGGTAAAAATAAATAATAAATGTATATATTGGGCAGTAGCAATACGTAGACTTTTTTTTCAATAAAAAAACTGCGGTGTAGAAGGAATCGGGGACCCACTATACTATTCACTCAGTGAAATGATCGCCAACCTCCTCTGAGGAGAGACACTTGATGAAGATGAAATATATAAATTATAACAAGATCATTGTTAATATAGAACTTGTAGATTTTAATATATGTACAATAATATTACAAAGCATAACTTTATGTAGTAGAATTTAGCTGCTTAATAACACATTCCCATAATACTCTTCCTGTAGGACATTTTTTGTGTTTAGATATTATACAATTTTGAAATTGTAACACATTTCAAAAATGTTAAAAAAAGACAAAAAAAATAATGATTTATATCACATTTAAGGGTCAAATTTATTCAATCCAAATTTGTTGTAATTTTATGAAGCTCCGTTTTCTACTTATATTTAGATTCATATAAATAACTAGCCATAAGCTAGCTCATTAGCCTATGCACGAAATGAAAAGAAATTCAGTTGAAATTTTAATCATTATAAAAAATAAATAAATATTATATACAGTGAAGTATATTTTATAGCAGATCTGAATCAAAAAAGTTGAGCAAGCCGCGCCGCGACGCTTTCTGTGCTCGGAGCCTTGAAATTCGAATTTGGAATTGCGAACGCGGAATTGTTTTGCAGATTTAAATAACTGCGTGTGTTCATGAATGCTCCTTTAGTTTCAAATTAAAAAAAAACCATGTTGTATTTAATTAGTATTTAGTTTATGGTGTTCGTGAGAGCAATTCATTAGTACGCGGATTGAATAATTAAAGTGATAAAATCTTGAAATATTATTTTTCCCAAAATAATAAGGTAATTTAATTTTTTAATATCTTTATATAGTTTATGACTAAACACAAACGATTTTACAGTGCTTATTTTTGTTGAATTATTATTTTTATATTTATTTCAAAGCCCTGGAGCAGATGAATGCCGATTAGCTCTAACGTACACATGAAGTTGGTTCAATTTATTTTCGTATCAATACGAAAATCTTACATACAAACGATTTAATAGAATAACACTGTAGTATTGTGCATTTGAGCTATACGCATAAAGTGGGGTGTAGTAAGGGTAAGCAATGTATCTTTGGCAGGATGATAGAGATGCTTGATTCTAGTATCAAAAGTACGATTGAGTTTATTTTTTGGTTAGGACGCATCGCAGGCTCCTTGGGCTTTATAGTCACAAAAATGAAGTATCAAAGTACAAATAATTTAAACAAAAAAAAAGCATATGTAAAGTAGTGACGATTTGGCAAGTGTTATGTGTAAAACAAGTGCGGCCCGCGGCGCCGGCAGAGTGCTCGCCGGGAGAAATTGAGTAATGAACCCTCACTTAGGGCGCTAATGTAATTCTTTGCCCTGCACGGCCGCCGAGCTCGCCACAAGAGCGGGGCGAGGGGCTGTGACGTCACGCCCCCCCCCCCCGAAACCCCCCGCTCCGCCCCACCCCGCCCCCACCCCGCTTGCAGCCCAAGGTGAGCCGAGTTGCAAAACCCGCCATGGCAATATACTCATAATGTCCAGCAAGTCACAACAAACTGCTCAAAATATTATTTTGATAAATCCAATACAGTGGTACCCCGCTTTACGCGAGGGATACGTTCTGGAAAAAATCGCGTCAAGTGAAATTCGCGTACATCGGAGTTTACGATTAAACATACATACATAGTCAAAAGAAAAATAACTGATAGAAAACTTGAACAATAAATCTTTGAGGTTAAAGATAATATTATTTATGTATTTCTTACTAGATAAAACAACAATTTATTAATTCGTGAAATATTGCATATTAAAAATATGTTTGATTAAAGTACACATTAAAGCTCCCAGTTTTGAATCATGTTAAATGGCTTTATATATATATATATATATATATATATAGACTTTGAAGTACAGTAATACCCCGCTTTACGCGAGGGATACGTTCCAAAAAAATTGCGTTAAGTGAAATTCGCGTATATCGGATATATAAAACACACATACATAGTCAAAACTTAATATAAATAAATACGAATCATTTGAACCAATCACTTTGATTCTAAAAACACTTTATGCAGTATTACACGTTATTTTAACTGAAAAATACATCTATTGTCTTTTGGGAAGCGTTTCTTTTCCGTTCTTGTAAAATACGTCCATAACACCCAACGCTGTTTTTAATTGTTAAGAGATGTCAATGACTACATTATGTTTATACACATTCTTAAAATAAGAAATTCGCGTAGTGCGAGGCATTTTATTGCGAAATTTGAAATTCGCGTTATAGTGAAACCGCGCATAACGGGATCACGTAAAGCGGAGTACTACTGTATAGTCCTTTTCGGCATTAATAAGGCAAATATTTCAGACTCATAACGAAATATAAAAAAGTGAATATTCAAAACTAAAAATCAATACATCTTCAGATCCGTTTGGGCTTCATTCTATTTCTTTAATATTCCAATTTTTTTTTTGTGCCGTGTACCAAAACGCTAATAAAATAAAGATGAGTGCGATAACCTAGATATGAGATTATGTTTTGATTGTGTTTTATTTCTAAGAATTTCTTAGTTATTTCTAGATATTTATCATTTATTTATATTTGTATTACATATATTGATTTTTGTGAAGACCGTCACAGTTAGTGCGATTTTGTCTATACAGGTTTTATTTTTGATTAATTTAATTAGGTACAATTTTTCACACATCGATTTTAATTGTTATGAGAAGCCAACGGCTACATTATGTTCATAAACATTCTTAAATAAGAAATTCGCGTAATGCGAGGCAATTTAACGCGACATTTGAAATTCGCGTTATAGTGAAACCGCGCATAACGGGGTCGCGTAATGCGGGGTATTTCTATGTATGAAAAAAACAGATCAAAAAAAAAAAGAATGACTTGAAATTTTTTAACCTTAAATACAATGGTGAAGCTAAGAAAGTCAGAATGAATATTCAATGGTTAACCTTGAAAAATTCCATGAGAAGAGAGAAAATCGCATCTGTAGAATCCCGATTACTCGAACCTCGTTAAGTGGTAATCCTCAGTAAGACTAAAAGAATTGCCATTCCCTTCCGCTGAACCCCTAAATACGCAGTATCTCGAATTATTTAGACTTTATAACTCAAACAAAATGTTATTTCTCTACATATTTATACTCTAAAAATATACTTAGCATTTGTGCCTTCCTTAGTCAAAATCTTAGCAATTTAATCCATTGTATCTCGAAATTCTTGTTAAGTCGAAAACTCATTAACTCGAAATTTTTAGCATTTCCATTGAAATTCGAGTTATCGAGAACCCGCTGTAATTGATGTTTAATTTAGAAATATGGTCAGAATATTATATTCAGTGAGTGGGAAACATTCAATCTCAGATAATTTAATAACGCGAAGTCTCTTTACATACTGAGCTAAATAATCAATATTTTACTTATTATATTAGTACTTGGTGGAATTTCATTTCATAAAATACTCGAGTGATTTTTCCGCATGTTATTTTTATGGTAATAAAATTTAGAACTAAAAACTCAGTAGCTTGCATTGTTTAAAAAAAAAAAAATAGTAATTATATTAATTTAAAATTATATTACTGGGTGTTCATTTATTTAATTGCTCATAGCAACGAGTCAATAACTGAAAATTTTTATCGAATACCTCATATAAATTTTAGTAGTCATCAGAGCCGGTCGCCAATAATTTGAGCTCAGATTTAATATAAATTATAAATTCACAGTCTTAGTAAGTACGATATAATCGTATTTTTTCGATTCGAAGAAGGCTCGAGGGTATTTTGAAGAAGCATGTGTTCCGACCCCTGCTGCCCGCCGACCGGGGGGAGTGTCGGCCCCTGCCCTGCCCCCATCAAGTCCTGCCAGCCCTGCTGCCCACCCTGCACCGTCACCATCTACAGCTGCTACACCAACCTGGGCTGCTGAGGATCCCATCGTCCCCCAACCGGGTATCTGCAATACCACCAAAACGTGCTACAAGATACTAAAATGTATCCCAACAGACTAAAAACAAAAAAACTTTCATAGGTTTAATTATTTTATAAGTATTTCTAAATTATTTTCTTGTGACCTAATATTATTTTAAAAGCGCTGGGGTTTTTTTTTATACATGTGTGAACTAAGTGAGGTATTTTTTGCTCAAAACCCAGCGCCATATTTGTCTGATATCATTTATATTATCACAGCAGCATCCATTCGTCAAAGATAGTCAATAAGAAAGAGATTGCATGCCGAGTGATCATGAATATTCAGAATTAGTGTTGTATTTTAACATAAAATGTATTTTTTTTATTTTGTATCATTTTAATTGAGCCAATAGTGTGTCTGTGTGTAGACTGCAGATTCAATTTACATCCGTATATATATATTTAATTTGAATTGTAATAAATATTTACAAAAAACTTCCGTATTCCGTATTGCCTGGAGACATTTTACTTTAGAAAATAAATGAACGCAGAAAAATGGCGTTAAATTATATTTCATTTAAATTATTTAAAAAAATTGGAGCTTTTTATATATTTTTTGCTTTCATTTGTTTTAACGTAATTGAAAAATTAAACAATCGAAACACCGGAAGAGAATTTAATGACTTAACAATGTTATGTTATATTCTTAATGTCCTAATATTATATAATTATTGTGTAAAAATATTTATGTATCCATATTAAAATATTGCTTACTTTGGTTTTAGTTCCAAATAGAAAAATTACAAAAACGAAAATTCTTTGATTTAATATTGAACATGACTATTTACTATATTTATTTTGATTTTTTTTCTAATATATTTATTCAACATAAGGATCTGGTATACGCCAAATATATTTTTAAAGTAAATTAATCAAAAATTGTCTTTTCAGGTTTTGAAAGCCGTGGTTGATTTGATACATTTAGTAGGTACTCAGCCGCGTCACTTGAGAATGTGGGCTTAATTTGCATCTCATAAATTTCAATGCAATTAGGTAATTTGAAAATTTAGAAATAAATTCAGTAACTTTTGACATTTAAAGTGGATTTATTCTGATATGTAAAAGAAAGACCCATAGTTACTGCCGTTTTTAAATACTCGCAATTATAAGGTCACGTTTGTGTTTAATTTTTATTTAATAAAAACAATTGTCTCACATTCACAATTCTTGAGCAACACGCTGTTGTTTTTTTGAAAAACATCTGTTTTCTCCAATTTTAAATGTCTGCTGCTTCCTTGTCGCATTTTGTCTGAGCTGCGGTATCTTTAAAAATATCTTTAAAATGAAAACAAGCTTTATTTGGCCTTTGGCAAGCAATTTGGCCAAAAAATATATTTTATCAAAACGTATCTGACATTCATCTCTACCGAAGATTCAAAATTTGCTTATTTTTCTTCAACTTGATTATGACCTGTAATATATAGTCGCTTATAATCAAACACATATTTTGCTGCTAGCATACGGGTGAAATAAATATTACTCGCAGAACTGGTGAACACCTGGACGTAATCTAATTATTCCACATTCATTAGTAAAACATTCGAGAGTACCGACGTGCTCACAATATTCCATGATAATAAATCTTTATCACAAGATGAACAATTCATGGCACAGCACAAAAAAAGTTTATTAATTATGCCGAGCTATTTGTTTTTTTTTTGAAACAGTGCTCTATTAAATTGATTTGTAAGCGATGACTTGTCATATATTTACTTAACCAAAAAAACGTACATTTGGGATATTTTCAAAAGTTGGGAAATTCAAAATCATTCGACCAAATAACTGATAAAAATATCATTGCATTATCTCAGCTTGCAAGACGGTTTAAGTGCGCATCTAAAATGAACCATAACACTAAAATTTTATGCAAAAACTTTTCACCCCACGGGGGAAGGCCGCTATTGGTCATCGCGGGTTATTTCCACCGATTTAGATAACGCGGCCGAGTCCATCCGCGATGTGTAATGCCGGCAAACTGTCGCTATTCCTGAGGTACTCGGGGCCTTGTGGGCGACTCGGCGGATACGCGGTACTTCCGGACTTGGTCGAGGTACGTGGGAATGTTGCAAGAAACATCTGCACTCAAATCTATCTATACATATAATTTTAATATTATAATGATAAAAGTAGCTTTGTATTTTGTCTTCACTTTGAGTTTATTATATTTTTTTTCATTACTAATGTCGACCATATAGACTAGGTCATCATCAGATGCATAATCATAATCATATATCAATTATGCATCTGATGATGACCTAGTCTATTTGGTTGAAACTAGTAATACAAAAAAAACATAATAAACTCAAAGTGAAGACAAAATACAAAGCTATTTTTATCATTATAATAATGGATCTTCACCAATCAAATGCCCTGTCCCTCAACATGATTATTATATATATAAAACACAAACTAAAAAACCGGCGGTTATTTGGCTGCGCTAAGCTTTAGAATCATCGAACTGATGTGCCCCAAACCGGTTTCATTTGAAAGGCAATAATACGAAGATGGTTTTAGACTACTCAAACAATGTATTAAACACATTTAGTTAATTAATTAATTCAATTTCGACATTTTCCATACAAAAATTTTCAACATCTGTGAAGATCACGCATAAAACAAAATCACTATCTGTCATTCAAAACGGAGTTTTATCATTTGTGTTTATCAAATATATATATATGAAATGGCACCGAAAAGAGCTGTAATTGGAAAAAATACAGCAGATGCGAAACGAAAAAGAGCAGAAAGAGCAGCCGAAACTGCCGGACTACATGAAGTGCGTTTGGAGTCAAAAAGATTGAGAGAGTAGTAGAAACCCCAGTAAAACATGAAGCACGTCTAGAACAAGTTCGAATCAGAGCTACTACAGCAAGAGCTGCTGAAACTCCTCGACAGCATGAAAACAGCGTAGTAGCACATGCCGGGTATCCCCTAGTGTATACTATAATTTATAATTCAAATAATTGGTAAGATCGCAATGTTGAAAGACACAAACGACTGCGTAGCATAGCACCCAAGATATCCCATGAGCATCTAATAATAACAAATGTCAAAACCAGCGAATGTTTTATTTTATTGTTTCGAATTAAATTATCATGTTAGTTATGGCTTGAAAGGTTTTGAATTTAAACTAATTATTGACAAGGGCGCTATTTAATTATTATGAATAATATCTGTATTAAGTGATTTGACTAAAAGTATTCCAAAAACAATAAATTAAACCTCCAATAAGTATATTATGAAGAATATTGAACATACTAAATGCTAAAAACAAAGAAATGTAAGTATAATATATATATATTTAAATATAATTTAATTAAATTTGAATGAAATATATATTTTTTACAATTTTTTACTTATTACAAATCTTAAATAATACATAAAATAAAATAAAAATACTTGTTGGCCAATCATCAGCTAGAATTGATATTGTGCTTTATCGCATCGCATTTAAATATTGACTTTCAAAATCGATTTACGATTTCATAATCGATAGTGGATGGATTATAAAAGTGTCTTTCTATTGTAACGTATCGGGGTTCACACTTAAAGACTTATTTATGTCAACACAAGTTATATTTATTTATCTACGTACAGAGTATTTATTTACATTATACATTTATATTAACATTGTCTTTTAGTACTGTCAGAGCGAGACCCGCCTTTGACACTGATCTCAAAATGGCTTCCCCATGCATCTCCAACATTCGAGGGCTCGCGCGAGGCGCATTCCTCGATTCTCCAAAACCTCGTATTGGCGCTCTAGTCGACGCTCGCTCGATCATTCCAGTCCTTTGCTTTATAGCGTTCTGGATGGTTCGATTTTCAAACTTACTGCTAGACCGTAACACTGCCCCCTCCTCAGTCGTTGTTCCGTCCCGGAACACTCGCTGTTTATTCACGTGTACGTAGCGGCAGTCTGGTCCACGTTGACATCCAGTGGTTGCGTCAAAATAGCATCGCACTGTCCTTCGCTCTATTCCACTGACCCAGGGATGATAGCAGCATACTTGGATCTTAATCCCCGTATGCTGGAATAGTTCCTCGAGCATGCTTCGCACTATACGCCAGTCCGGATAGCTCAACTTGGGCAGGCTGAACTTTCGGATCTCCTGCTCCAATAGCATCCTTCGTAGGCTTACTAGGCTATCCCATATTACTTGATAATCAGCCCCCTGATGGGCTGTTTCTCTTGTAATTAGGAAGAACAACTTCCGGCCTTCGCGTTGTACCTGCAGAGTGTCTCCCAAAGACGACTCTTGAGCTTCTCTCTTCATGTCTCCGTACTTATGTTTTGTGACTCTTAAGACTCCCTTTGACATGTCCGAGTCTTTACTTATTTCTTGAACCAGAGCATAATCTTTCGGTGTCAAAAATAAATCTTGTCTCACTTCGGTGGTTACACCATATCTGGCCTTTCTTCCGGCACCGTGTCGGATCATGAATTCGCCAAATGTTAATTCTTCTGCCGGCACTCGACATACTCGCACTGTCTGATCAGTTGCCTCATCGTTACTGCCCAAAAAAGGGCTCAGGCGGTTAAAATGAACAACCCTAGGTTTTCCAATCGGTCTCTTCCGGATGCGATATATTACATCATTTATCTTTTTCATTACTTCGTACGGACCGTCCCACGCCCGTTGGAGTTTTGGAGAGAGCCCCCTCCGTCTCTGAGGATTGAATAGCCAAACCAGATCCCCGGCTTGGTGTCCACCTCCTTCAGCTCCCAGGTCGTATCGATCCTTCATCCGATCACTAGCATCTTGGATGTTGACCCGTACTCTGTCATGAGTTTCGTTTAGCTGACGGCGTAAGTCTGAGACGTAGCCTTCTCCCACCAAGCTTTCTCCAGGTTTCCCTCCGAACTTCAAATCGCACGGGAGGCGCAGTTCTCGCCCAAAAATTACACTAGCTGGTGTTTGTCTAGTCGCCTCGTGGATGGAAGAACGATACGCCAATAAGAACAGGTGCAGGTGTCTGTCCCAGTCTCTTTGATGATCAGCGACAACTTTGGATAAATATTTACCCATAGTCCGGTTCATTCTCTCGACCATTCCGTCAGATTGCGGATGTAGTGCTGTTGTCCTCGTCTTTCGAATGCCCAGAGTTTCACACACTCCCTGAAAGACAGACGATTCAAAATTTCTCCCTTGGTCAGAATGCAACTCCATCGGAATGCCAAATCGGCAGATCCATTCCTTCACAATAACGTCAGCGACAGTAACGGCTTCTTGGTTCGGGATGGCGTATGCTTCCACCCATTTACTGAAGTAGTCCATCGTCACCAAGATGTATTTGTTTCCGGCTTCTGATGTAGGAAACGGGCCCGCTACATCGATCGCTATTCTCTCAAATGGGCTCCCAACGTTGTATTGACGCATAGGTGCTCTTCGTTTGCGTTGTGGTCCATTGGCCGTTGCACAACACACGCACCTTCGGCACCAATCGCGGACGTCTTCCTTGCAATTGACCCAGTAGAACCGTTCGCGTATCTTTTCTAGGGTTTTTCTGGTCCCAAGATGGCCTCCGGATGCTCCATCGTGGATTAGTTTCAGCACTTCGGTGACCCTCTTCCTTGGAATGACCAGCTGCAGCCTCTTTTGCGTCCCATCGTCATTTTCTAGGATGCGCTTCAACAATTTACCTTCTAATGTCAAGGAGTTCCACTGTGCCCAATATGCTTTCACACTTGGAGATAAAGAAGCTATTTCTTCCCAGATTGGCCGATGTCCAGCTCTCTTCCATTTGAGCACGTATTTTAACTCTGGATCATTTTCTTGGTCTATCAGCACATCAGTCTCGGACCACTCGTCATTACGTACAGTCACTCTTTCGACTGTAGCTGATTTTTCCTCTGCCCGACAGCAATGAGTACAGTTCTCAGCGCAGGGCCTTCTTGATAGAGCATCGGCATTACGATGAATGGTTCCTGCTCGATGTTCAATGTCAAAATCGAACTCTTGAAGTCTTTCGATCCATCTTGCTACTTGATTTTCGGGGTTTTTGAATCGTAGCAACCACGTCAGTGCAGCGTGATCAGTTCGGAGAAGGAATTTCCTTCCGTAGAGATATTTGTGAAAATGTTCGACGGACTTCACGACTGCGAGCAGTTCTCTTCGCGTCACACAATAATTGCGCTCTGGTTTTGATAACACCTTGCTAAAGTACGCAATCACTTTTTCATGGCCGTCTTGCATTTGCGATAAGACCCCTCCGATACCCACGTTGCTCGCATCAGTATCCAAGATAAATTTCTCGTCCGGTTTCGGATAACTCAGGATGGGGGCGCTGCTTAGTCTCTGTCGTAGCTCGTCAAATGCTGTTTGGCAGTCTTGGCTCCACACAAATTCATTGCGTTCCTCGGTTAATCTGATTAGAGGTTTAGCGATGTCTGCAAACCCGGGAACAAATCGTCGATAGTACGTGCATAATCCTAAGAAACTTCTTATTTCGTTTTTGTCCTTAGGTTCCGGCCATTCTTTGACGGTTATTATTTTCTCGGGATCGACAGTAACTCCGTGAGCAGATATCACATGACCGAGATATTTCACTGTCCTCTGAAATAAGTTGCACTTAGATGGATTAAGTTTCAGGCTAGCTTCTTGAAGCCGTCGAAACACTTGTTCTAAGTTTTTTAAATGATCGTCAAAAGTTCTTCCAAGCACTATAATATCGTCAAGATAAACGAGACAAGTTTCCCAGGACAATCCTCGAAGTACATTCTCCATTAGGCGCTCAAATGTAGCCGGCGCGTTGCATAGACCAAAGGGCATTACGGTGAACTGCCAAAGGCCATTTCCAGTCGAGAAAGCTGTCTTTTCTTTATCTTTAGGATCAAGTTCGACCTGCCAGTAGCCACTCTTAAGGTCTAGGGTTGAGAACATTTTGCATCCAACTAATGAGTCCAGAGTGTCGTCTATTCGCGGCAGAGGGTAACTGTCCTTCTTCGTTACGTTGTTAAGCTGCCGATAGTCCACGCAAAAACGGGTTGTTCCGTCTTTCTTCTTAACTAGTACGACAGGTGAGTTCCACGGACTATTTGATCGTTCAATAATTTTTCCTTGGTTCATTTCTTGAATGATCCGCTCAGCCTCTTCTCTTTTTGCCAGCGGTAACCTTCTCGGTGCTTGTCGAATCGGTCTTGCTTCGCCCGTATCTATTCGATGTCGCACAATGTTAGTCCGGCCGCGTAATTCTTTCGAGCCTTCGAAAACATCTTGATACCGACGGATTAATTCTACAATATATTGTTTCTGTTTTGCTGTTAGTTCTTGACAGGAATCGTCCAATAGTCGCTGGAGATGTTTGGGCAGTTTCGTATTTACTCCTGACGGGGTGTCTTTCAACTGTCGGACTATTGTGGACACTGCAGAATAATTTGCGAGTGGGCTACCTTTCTTCAGATCCACAGGAAAGTCATTGATATTAATCAAACGTACGGGTATCTCCTGTGTCGTACGTATCAGCGATTTAGCGACCAGGACTCCAGGGGCTTGCATCGTATTTCCAGGCTCGAGCATTAGTATTAGTCCTTCCGGAAGCTTGGCATTTAAGCAGGCTTGCACAATCATTTCGCTACGTTTTGGCACCACCGTGTTCACTGCTAGTATAACTTGTCCGGTTCCGTTCTCATTCGCCTCAAGGACAAGTTCTTCGCCATCAATTTTGACAACTCCTTCTTTCAAGTCAAGCTTAAATCCTAACTTTGTCATAAGATCCATGCCAAGAATGACTTCCTCTTCTATTTCAGCCACTAACGTTATATGTTCGGCAGTGACTGCGCCAAATTGAAAAGTGGCGACCATCTCCCCGTGAACGCGAGCCGCTTCGCCTGTCGCAGTACGAAGTCTCCATCTGGAGGGGAACAAACGCTCTTTAGACATGACAATATCTGGCCGTAGGATTGTCATTGTTGCTCCGGTGTCCAATAGTAGTTTCCGGTTTCTTCCATTGACCAATCCATTTACAAATATGCTATCCGTGCGTCCCTTTAGTGTTGCGACTCTTGCAGAACGGCGCGGGAGGCTAGTAGTGCGGGTCGAAGGTTGCCCCTTTCCATCAACCCATTCTAGTTTTCCGAAGATTCTTGATACCTTCCTCCGTCTTGAAGTTTTCTGGGACAGCGAATCCTCAAATGACCAATCTGGCCACAATTCCAACACCGAGGTCTTTCAGACTTCTTAAATTTAAGGGCTTCCAATACGCGCTGAACTATTTCTTCTATCGATAGGTTCGATGGGGCTTCTTCCACGCCTTCCATGGCCCGGACGCGAGGATGGCTTCTTAGTGATTGCTTGACTGCCTCGAACTCAAGGGCTTGAGTCAAGGCGTCACTCAATGTCTTCGGGCGGGCTAATTTCACGGCTAGTTGTGTCTCTACTTCTCTCAAACCATCTAAAAATTTTTCTACCGCCAGGCTCTCATATACGTCATCAGGAACAGTTGGGTAGGCGCTTCGCACCATTCGCACGATGTCCGCCTCGAACTCTTGGAGTGATTCTGTTGGTTTCTGGTAGCGGTTTTTTAACTGGGACCGATAAATCTGTTCCATATACCGATTACCAAAACGCATATCAAGTCGTTTAGTCAGCTCAGTGTAGTTGACCCTGTCCTCCAGCGGAATCGTTTGCAATACCCTGAGGGCATCGCCACGCAGTAAGAGACTCAATATGGATGCTTTTTTTATAGCTGACCATCCGTTGATCATGGCCGCCGTCTCGAATAGCGCCAAATACTCCTCCCATACGGTTTTTCCATCAAAAGTCGGCAGATCAGTTTTTATGCTAATATTTGTCGCTTCATGCTTGTGGTCATGTTGGGGAGTATTCTCCAATGGTTTCGCGTCAGTACTTCTTTTTGTATCCATATTTCCAGAGTGACTCGCCGATTCTTCCGCTTGCCCGGCTAACCGCTTTTCCATGTCTTGAATGACGTCCTTAATCCTTCGGTCAACTGATTCGTTCAGTTCTTCTATCTTCGCGTCAAGCTTGGTGGTTTGTTTTTCAATCCTCGCGTCGATTGATTCCATTAGCATTGAATCCAATTTTGTCAACTGACCCGCCAGCTCAGTCCCAATCTGTTCCCGTAACTCGTTTGCTTGTTTCTCCATCTCGGTCCTCATTCCGGCCATCGTTTTGAATAAATCAGTAATGCTGCACGGCACTTCAAAGAGGAACTCCTCTGGGTTGTGGCCCTCTTGTGCCAGGGATTCCTTCAATCTTAACACAAGGGTTGGCTTTGACCCTGTGCTTAAAAGATCTCGATCTTCAAGTTCTCTCTTTAGATCTACTATTTTGAGATCACTCACGTTAACGTGCTTTGCCATTTTGTTTTTCAACTTTATTTATTTTAATTATTATTTATTTATCACCCCACACACCTGACACCAATTGTAACGTATCGGGGTTCACACTTAAAGACTTATTTATGTCAACACAAGTTATATTTATTTATCTACGTACAGAGTATTTATTTACATTATACATTTATATTAACATTGTCTTTTAGTACTGTCAGAGCGAGACCCGCCTTTGACACTGATCTCAAAATGGCTTCCCCATGCATCTCCAACATTCGAGGGCTCGCGCGAGGCGCATTCCTCGATTCTCCAAAACCTCGTATTGGCGCTCTAGTCGACGCTCGCTCGATCATTCCAGTCCTTTGCTTTATAGCGTTCTGGATGGTTCGATTTTCAAACTTACTGCTAGACCGTAACACTATGTTAATGTTAATATCTCAGATTCTCTGATAGTGTAATATTTGGTTATAAATTGAATGAAATATATTTTCACTCGGCTGAATTGGTAAACTAGACTTGTTGGGTGATGGGCTTTTTGTCCTCGAACCGATGGAGCGTTACGGAAGTCGTTGATCCTTTAGGAGAAGCTTTCCTAAAAGCATTCCCAGCAGCTACCCAGTCAGTAATTTCGTGATCTTTACCGACCCGAGCTTTTTATAAAAAGTAAAAGCTCTTGTACTAGTGAATGTAATGCTGTAAATTATATCTTATTGCCTAATAGCAAGGGTAAATGTAAATGTTAAAATATTTTTCAGGAAATACCTAAGAGTGAGTTAAAAAATTTTAAAAATCACTATTTTAAAAAAAAATTAATTTCATTAAAAAGTACGAAAGAATTTGTAGTAACGCCTGGAAAAGGAAACTGATTTTTTTTATTAAGATTAATAGAAAAGCTTACCAAATTAGAAGTGTGCTTAATAATAACAGCATTAATCGAGCTAGTGATTTCTTGATTAAAAATTAAACAAGAGCCAATTTATAAGTCTTTAAAACCTTTTTGCGTCAAAGCTTACACAAAAGTTGTTTTTGTTATTTTATAATCAAAACAATGAAATCATAAAAAAATTGATGAAAAAATGAAATAAAATATTACTTTACAAATTAAATTATCTATTGTATGCGATATAATAGCTTTTGTTGGGGGTTGTTTTCGTAAAACAAAAAATAAATTTGTAGGTGAGTCCGTTACTCGCGGGAGACAAATGATAAATTAACGGAAGCAGGTTTTTTGTTTTGCGTCTCCGAGAAGCTCAAAAAGCAGTGGACGTCAGTCGTTGCGGGAAAACAGAGCTAAAAAACAGTCTCCTTTAGTTCTCGGCTACTTTAATGGTGTTTTTGTAGTTGCAAAGTGTCTGAGAAGGAAAAACACCGAACCTTTTCGCTGCACTAAGATGAAGTGATACAGACCAACACAAAGAAGAAAATACTTCGCCTCCTGATTCTGTTTGAATTCCTGAAATTGAGGTGTTTTTAAGATAACTCTACACCATGCTCCTGGTAAAGAAGAGATACTCAACATATCGAAATTTATATTATTTCAATATCTTAAAAATATAGTTCAGGGTTAAAGGAATTATCTCTGTCGATTATTATTTTTCAAACTATTATAAGTAGGCTTTTTTTATTTACTACTTTATTTGTATATTTAAGTGTTCGAATAAGTTAAAGAAGGTTCCTCTTAAAATTTGTATAAATAATATCGAGCTTGATTTTTTATAAATCACGTTTTTTTTTACTAATTTGTGTGTATATAATATTTTTTTTTTCTAAAAATTTATGTTTAATCTGTTCTACATTGGCTTATATTGATTTTATTTTGTTATTAAATTACTGGACTGCGATATAATGGATATGTGATTTCGAATCTCATGTGCGTATCAAAAAATAATTGTTTTGGTAATCTATTATAAAATGCATAATGTAGTATTGTATGCAATTAAGATGTTAGACCGGATTCTCATCTGATGATGATTGATTCTCATGTCATTTTTTTTGTCAAATTTAAAAAGTCCCCTACGATAATTATTAGAATTTTTTTTACATTTTAAGCTGTAATACGACATTTCAAATTAACGATATGGCGGTTTTCACACGTATTCTTTCTATAAATGAAAATATTAAAAAAAAAAAAAAAAAAAAAACAAATGTATTGTTCTCGCAGAATACTAAAGAATAATTACACGTTTGAAAAACACCGTCATACATCAACCTTTGAAATGAAAAAAGAGACTCGCGTATACAGGCGCACAGAGCGCGGGTCATTAATACCTGCCAAGATTACCTGGCGAGGAGCCCCGCCGCGGTGATCCTCGGGCTCCGCGGGACATCCGTCACTGTCCCCGCGACACCAACAGCAGCTTAATGGACAATTAGCGACCGGCCTCACTAAAGTAGTGTGCTGCCTTCCGATGAACGACGAGAAAATCCGGACGAATATGTTCTCACAAACTTTGCAATTCTTGGCGATTCAATTTTTTATGTTGTTATTGATTTTTAATTTTTATATTTTGAATATAAATTATTTCGATTGACAAGTGCAACGTCATCAAAAGTCGACTTCAAAAAAACTGCAACAGGTGTGAGTGAGCCTTATTAATTTCGTTATGAGAGTGGGGTCGCGCTGGAGACGTCCAAGTCCAATAGAGTCATTGAGTCTTCTAACCAATTATCTATCTTTTATTTTTTCGAAATTCAATATTTTTGACAGAGAGTACTTGGTGGAATTCCATTTCAATATTTTTGAATAAAATACTTGAGTGATTTTCCACATTTTCGTTTTTATTAGTGACCGGTTTCGCCAACCTTTCACTGTGGAAAATCACTCAAATATTTTATTTTTTCATTAAAATAAAGTGTTTTTCACTGAAAACGTAGTTTTAAATAATTATAAAAAAATGTACCATAAGATTTTACATTTCAAAATTATAGGCAAAACAAGTCGCTTCATAAAATTTTACGATTTATAACGATTTAATTTTTTTGGTATTTTAAATACATTATATTATGAAAAAAACATTCTATGCCTAGATAAGATAAAAATTTACTACCTGCATGACCACATTTTTTCTTTTCAACTACTTCATGTCTGATTTATTTGAAAATTAGTACATTTATTTTGAATATAATGATTTGAAATCTCCTTTGAATAGTTTAAAACAATTAAAATTATAAAAGTAATTATGACTTTTTTCCAGTTTCTCGATTAATTGAAGTTTTCAGGTCCTGAATAGATTTTTCAGAAAAACATTACATTAATTTTCATAATGCTCGTGGCACGTACGCAAATACTTCTTTAAATTCTGCTTCTTCTTTCAACGATGGAAACTTCTCTGCTTTCATAATATTCTGTATCGGAATAATTTCACTACTGAATGAAAATTTATCTCTTCACACTTAAAAAGGCCTTCGGTACATGATACGATTTTCTGCGCAGTTATACGTAGAATATGGTTTTTTTAATTTTGCTATTGATATTTGTTTTGTTATTTAGTTATTTATCAGGAAAAAAGATATAAATTTAATTGATATGTATAATAATAAATGATAAAAAAATTTATACATAATATTATAGTAAGAATATTTAATAATGAATATTTAATTAATTAAGTTTAAAAACCTTTTCAAAAATCTCCAAAGAAGCTCCAGAGTGGATATAGATATTTTCAAACTAGCAAAAAATTACTGATGTTTGAATTTTTTTGGTTGCTATTCAATCAGGTGATTGGTGGCCCATTTCACCACATGAAGGGTTGAATGGAAGGCTGAACAGAGGCCTGACCGGAACCACAAAGTTAAAAGTGCTTTGAGCGAGCTTCCGGTGTACAAAGGGTAGTTCACGCTGTAATATAAAAACAATACGTTGTAAAATAAGCACTTGACTTTTATATATGCTCAGTAGAGTTAGTGACAAGTTTGTCTTTATATATATGAATTCCGTGCAATTCATACAGATGTTGCTCATAAATGCAAAATACAAGGTTTAGAAATATAAATATTTGCAAATTATTTTCTAAAATGATCAATTTCATTTGTTCAATTTATTTAATCAAACCTGTAATTAATTTAATCTTCAGAACAAACACTTAGAAAGGAGAAAAATGATTTTTTTGATACAAAAAAGCACAAAAGACTTCTTGAAGTACTGCATGATTTATTCCAGATAAACAAGGTTAATTTTTCATACTTAATATTCAAACATCAAATATAAAAATCTATATGGCTATGAGATTATTTTTTTAATATGCGCGTTTGTCTTTCAAGGTTTCTTTAGATTGCAAAAAATGGAAGTCGATAACGCTCATAGCAAACAGCTTATTATACACAACTTGACGCGACTTAACATTCAAGAGAATAAGTCCGTCTTTCTCTTTGACTAAATGTATAAGTTATAATTCGTTAAATATTAATGAATAAAATTGTGTCGTGCTGGAAATACATAAAATATACATTAATTACTTGGTGTTATAATGTGGTCCTATATCAAGCGATGTGCTCGGGATTAGGTGATTTATTTGTTGTTCACATCATACTTTGAATTAAATAAAATTTATTAGAACGGTTTGTAATATTGTGTAACACGCAAACGTTAGTTTACGCACATAAATATTGCATAAAATGTGCAATTAATCAATCCGAAAGGCAATATGCATGCAACAATATTAATGCAAATGGATGCCGATTGCTTTTGCGCACTTGTTAATTTATCAGCTGGAAGCGCTCATTCAGAATTAATTAATAATAGTAAAAATAATAGTTTAGCTGCCTCATTTGTAAAATGTGTTCGGATATATACTGAAATGGCATGTCACGAAAAGAGCTGACGAAGCATTGCCTTATAGAAGTAAAAAAAGTATTTTATGACCACATTGGTTATGTAACTAATTCAAAGTCATAAATCTACCAAATATTTTTTATTAAAACGCCTTCAAAGTAATCATTTGTGACTCAGCGTAGAAAATTAGACAATAGAAAAAGAAAATTAAAAATTTGGGATTTTGAACAATTTAGAAAATAACTATGAATTAGTTATAGATTTATGCATATTTCAAGATAAATTTAAAATGCCTCGATATCTTTTTTATGTACATTTTAAAAATTATCCTCTTAATAGTCATATAAAGGTCATCAGATAGCAGTGAATGAAAAAGAGGTAACAACGTACGTATTCAACTCCATTTAAATAGCTTATGAATATAAATATTCAACATTTATAATCTGTATCGTGGAAACTACATTAAACTGAAAAGCCAGAGCTTCCATTCTACAGGCCTCCGTGAATAAATTCGACACAAGGCTGCATTGTACTTTACCGAGTATTCTTCGGCACAGAATGCAGGTAACCGTGGAAAACTTGTAACAAGAGATACATACATATTTAAATAAGCGAGTCAAGAAGACAGACATTGTGCGCGTCTAGACGCTGGCAACATATTGTACAGGTGAAACTTGCGCGGGTGGTAGACCTCACGAAGTGAACAAATTTTTACCACGTATTGATGCTTAGAAATTCAAATTAGGTTTTTACGCCACGATAAAGCAAGCGGTTAGCAAGTATATTAGCATCCGACCTACACGTCTTGGAGGTCACTCGGAGACTCCCGTGTATTTTAAAGAGCATTGCATATTCATAAGAGGCGACAGTTTCTGGGTTGTTTTTGCGTATTTTGAAGACGGCGAACGAAAGTCTGCTGTCGTAATAAGTTTTTCCACGTGAGTTATCAAACAACAAATATAAATAGCCAAATGCTGTAAGATTACAATAATATATTTGCAAGGCAACCTTTCGACGCGAAAACGAAAGACCAAAGCGCTATCTTCGAGCCATTTGAGTATTCATAGTTATTGAGTAAATATGGAGTATTACAAATTGAGAAAGTTTGTTGGAGATGAGTTTTCAAAATATAGGGCTATTCAAAAAAAAATTTCTATACATTTCTTTATATTAATTATAAATGGCAACAAAAATACCCACAACAATAATACCCATGTAAAATTTATAACTAATAGATTTAATAGCCACCCGAGAAGCTATATCGGGTTTATTTCAAACTAAACTAAACACCAAATTTGAAGATACTTAGTGATGTCTTCGGCATTTGACTATTGTAGTTCTATGTCTATTTTTGTATTGAACGTCAATCAGATGCGTATTTATTACCTATTACAGGTTTATATTATTTACTAATATAATTAGGCACATTAGTTCACACATAGAAGATGATTTAAAGAAATTCTCAGAAATTCCCCATTAATGGATGTGGTTCGTTAGTACATGGGTTAGTACACCGGCCATGTAAGCCTGGAGATGTGGATTCAAATCCCACACTAATCACGATTATATTTTTCTGAGAATTTCTTTAAATCATCTTCTATGTGTGAACTAATGTGCCTAATTATATTAGTATATTATATTTATATCATAATTTATTTGAATTTTTAAAATTAAAGTAGTTTATCGTGAATAAGTAAATATTGTGTGTATATAGAACGAAATTCGGTATATTTGGTTTTTCGTAAAAAGAAATAGTTTGTGAGCAAGCTGATTTTGTTTTATGACCGAAAATGTGTTTGTTTCTTTACTTACATGTAAAAACAACGATAAATCACAAGGAGCACCGAAAATATTTAGGCATTAAAAGGAAAAACTATGAAATAAATTGAAATCATCACATTCATTCAAAGCGGCTTTTCCATGTGTAGGATTTGAAAAAAAATCGCTGTAAATAATCACAAAGAGAAAAGTTTTTCAATTCGGTGGCGGGTAATCCGCGACAGATTTACGGAGGCACGGGCGGCAAGAGAGGAGGCTTGGGGTGAGGTTCAGGCGCCGATAAATCCCCGCGGCCCGGGGGATGTGTTTGATTTACTTTGATAACCGCGAGGAGAATGCGGCCATTCCCGTCACAACAAGTTTCCCTAGACGTTTTTCATAAATTTTTCAGCATCCCCGGCGCTGCAACGCCTGGACAGGTTACTGTAATAGACTCATGTTGTTTTTCAAGGTTGCATTGTAGCATTATAGCAAGCACTCTTTTTTGAATGGATTCAAACAAATATCACTTATTTATCAAATTAAATTAATAGGCATTCATATTAAATTAATTTTAAATCGGTAAACAACCGAAGAGCATACATTATGCGGTGCCCAGTGAGTATATACTGCTCATGGAAAGCGCCTAGCATTGGATAACTGTGTCATTGAAAGTGTGCAAAGTTAATAACTAGCAACCTGTTAAAAAAGTTTCAGGGTTACAAGAACAAGCTTTGTCTCAAAGGAATAAACACGTATTTTCGTAAAAGAAGATATAAGAAAAAAATCCTGCTGATAATCGAGATTCTGCCAGCTTCTGAATCATTCCTTTCTTGTGTGTTATAGTAACAAAACATTATTGTCAGAAAAATCTAAATATATAAATGTTGAAAGTCAGAAATCTTTAAGATCAATACAATAATTTGGTCAGGTACCGTCAAAAGTATGAGAAAAATGCCAGACGAGCACTTTATTGCAAATTATTGGAATTTTAAAGTCTGAAGTTTGATAAAGTTGGTTTCCGCGGTGAGGCATTGGTCTCCGTCTCCACCGGTTCGTTCAGGAACTCTGGGCTATGGTGAAGCTTCTGGAGCCGAGGGGCGTCCATGAACTGTCAGTTCTTGCATTAAATAATATAACGCCAGTCACAGAGAGTTCGTTTTAGAGCTTATTTGTGATCTGTGAAAGGTGTGGACCAAACAATATGTATGTGAAATGTTGCAAACATGAAACAAAGCTTAGTTTCAATTTCAATTTATCAATGTGATCAAAGCAAATTGATATATTTTCTCGATTTTTCAAACTTTACTATTTTTTATGAATTTTTTCTTTTATTTATTGAATGTAAATGTTTAAAAATAATTTTTTATTTATTAAATATGTTAATCATTTGATATAAAACTGCATTGAAATGAACTAATGTAAATGAATAAATTAAGATATCGTCGTTAGTGCGGCAGCTAAAATTTGTTATGCGAGAGCACTCGTTGCAAAAAAGTTGAGATCGTTAGAGTACTAACGGTTGTGTAACGACCCGCCGTTACACGGGAGAGGGATGGGGGGTGTCTTTATCCGCGAATCAATTAATTCGCCGCCTTGTCGGGCAAACAATTGTTACCTTCAATATTACACGGAGAAAAATCCAAATTACGCAGCGGCACACTACCTGAATATATTTCCATTCATTCTGACTGAAAAAAACATCCTTTCAGGGGAGAAATGAAAGACGCCCTCGAGTGGAGCATCCGAGAGGGGATGATGCCGAATGATGTCTGACTGGCGGGAAGACAAGGTCGCGACAATGACGCTCGATTGTACGACATGGCGGCTCGGAGCACTTTTTGCTTTGTGTGATTCCGTACTTTTTTTAATCAAGAAAATTACTTTAGAATGTTTGCTAAAATTGTAACTAAAAGCTTATTTCATTTTTAAGACTAAACGAGTTTATATCAAATCTTTTATCAAACTATTTTTATTAAAAACATTTTGATCACTAAAACACTGGTAAATATGTAAAACTGAGTCGTTCGATTTTAACATATGATATTAATTGAATTAAATTGCAGCAATCAATAAAACAGGCAGCAAAAATATATTATGTTTTATTTTGTTAGTTTACTACTCACTGTAAACTTTAACATCCACCCAGCATCTTATTTAGCAGGATTATTTATTGAATAAAAATTATGAAATGTCATAAAATATCTTGGTATCATTGTAGCATCAATTTGATGAGTGTGATTTTTTATTTTTTGACGGGATAGATATTTTTCCGAAAAATATTTCATATAATTTTTTTACAAAAAAGGTATTTTCCAATAGATTTAATTTGAAATAGAATGTTTGATGTAATTTCATAAAAATGCGTGTAAAAAGCAATGGATTCTAAATGTTCAATGATATATTATAATTGTTCATCTGTAAGGGTTTTTCGTGAGCTCAGATTTGAATATTTCACGCGAAAGATTCTCTTCTATTGGAAACCTTTTCTGTTGTCAAGGTTTTTATATTTTATACTTGATTACACCATAAGAGTTTTATCAGACTGTATTAGATAACATTTTTTTCAGAAATCAAATTTAAATCTTTTTATAAAAATTGATTTTAATGTATAAATAAAAAAACACTTGTTTTTAACAAGTGTTTTGAAATCAAAAACAACTTTTATTTATTAATAATAATTGAACATCAGCAAAAATTACACTTGGTTTAATAGTTTTTGGTATTTCTATTCATAAATAATTACAAAGTATTTACAAAATATATACAGGAACTTTCCTGAAAATAATAAGACACACCAAGCACCAACATCTCTTTTGATTACTACAAATCGATTGTTTAATATATTATTTAAGGAAAATCTTCCTGTTCCGCCGATAAAGCCAAATACACTAGACTAGACTTTTGTATTTTTACTCGTGAGGTTTTTAATATAACACCACAAATCTGAAAATTAGTTTATGTTTATAATTGACTTCTTAAAATATTAAATGAAATTCAAAGGGTGATTACTGATTCATAAGATTTTTTAAAATTATTCATGTCTAGTTGCTATCGTTACCAAAGTATCTGACGTTGCACACTTGATTGCTTTCATAGCAAAATACTTGGTACTTCGTAAGTATTTGATAGCGCTGTCGCGCAACAAACTTCTCCTAACTATCCTGCTCTTAATCCTCCATTACATTACCCTCAGCCTCCAGCCAATGCATGCATTCTTTGTGAGAGTCCGTGAACTATTACAAAGTTAATATCAAAATCGTTAGCGTCTACAAAGTGATTACACGTGTAACCGATTCTACGGGGTCTATTTTCAAAATACTGAAATTAATTTATAAATCACATTATTCAAAGATCTTACTTGTAACAAAACATGTAACTACCACCGAAAATGTATTTGCTCAAAAGATAAAGTTTACTTTATTTTGTGTAAAAAAATACGGCTTAATATCTTGTAGCAAACTTGCGAGAGTATTTGTAATAATTTTCAAATTATTGTCGCATGTTTTATCAACATTTCATACGCGCAAGACAATGTTATCATTGTGTTTTCAGATATGATATTAATACGTCAAAAGGCGTGTTTCATCATCTAAGGCGTGTTTCCAAAGTTCTGAAGAATATTATAAAATATTTGTCCAAATATTTAACATCAGAAGTGCGATGGGGGTTGGTTTAAACGTATGGTGGTTTGTTTGCCGGTGAATAGAGCAACTAGCCGGGGCTTCCTGTTTGCAGGAAGATTAACGCGAGCCCGGGGGCGCCAAGGGTTAAGTCGGGTGCGCTACTGAAACTGGGATTCGTTGAATGTGTATATTTAGAATTGTACATCAAAAGTTTTTATTTGATAATGCTAATGAGAACAGCTGACGAAACTGGTCACTAATAAAACTTTACATGTGGAGAAATCTTAAAAGTATTTTATTTAAAATATCAAAATGGAAATTCACCGAATTCTCTTTGTCAAAAATATTGAATAATTAATTATACATCAAATAAACCTTTCGTTATAAGTCACATCAATATGTGATATTATTTTAAAAATCATGTAAATTGAAATTGTAAATTTTGCAGCTTATTATTTTAGTCCAGATTCTGTGAGTTTCTTAAAGAATCCCTGAATAACATCCGAAAAATTCCAGGTTCATCTAATAGCAAAGGTTGCCCAAACCAATGAACAACTTTTATATTATACTTGTATTAAATCTAATAAAGTGATTTCATTGACAAATATGAATAGGCTCATGTCAAAGAGGTTACATCAATTTATTTTAAAGCGCTTTTGCTTTTAAAGAGCTTCTTAAGGTTGACACAAACTTTTTCAGATACATTATCAACATAATAATAAATAATAATTCACCCGACTTCTGATGATTTAGAAGTTTTTAAAATACTGAATCACTTTGCGTGATAAAAATGCCCTTAAAGTATTTTTTGGTAAATAAAAAAATGATCTAGTTTTTCTTTATTTAATAATATGTTATGGATACAGCACAAAAACTGCCCATAAAATAATTTTCCGCTTAATTACTGCCATGTTGCTAAGCCAACAATGTAGTATAGAGTTTTATATTAACCTGCCTTTCTTATATGGTTTTTTATAGCTATTCTGTTATATTTTTTCTTTGGCAGGTGTTGTTTGTGTACAGAACTATAAAAGAATCGTTAGTATTCTACTCATCCTCGTTTATTTTTCTATTATATTACTCTCAAAAGAAGCGCGTCTTTTATTTTTCCAACAAAATATAATGAAACACTTCAAAGCTTTATGCATTTGTTAAAACTTTATTATGATAGACTTGGAATAGAAACCACCCCAACGCATCTGCCGCACGTCTCGTTAGTGAGAAAAATTTTAAGTGTATTCAAAAATTCGAAAAACTCTGGAGTGTATTTTAAGAGATTTAACAATTCCTTGACCCTGCTTTGTCGCCTGGCAAGACAATAAACTATCTTTAATAATGGACGCGACGTGGTCGCCTTTGATGTAACGATTTGGCGAGGCAAACTTGGCGCTGTTAGTGAGGCGCGGCATTTGATTTCGCCAGAGATTATATTGATTAGAAAGCCACGAAGTCAAATTTATATATTTAAATTGTTGCTCTTATTTTTTCCAAAAAACTAAGTTAAGATATGAAAATCAATTTTTCACATACAATATTTAGTTAAACAATTTTTTTTTAATTATTCAATTACTTTTGAGCTCTTTCGCTTTCGTATGCTTTTAAAAACTTATTTTTTTAAATGTCTGCTAGAAACCCTTGTAAGTGAAAAGTGCCAAAAAAACGGGCGTAATCTCCCATTCGATTGACTATTTTTATATGTTTTTGTACGTCTACCATGGACATGTAATTTTCCATAAGTTTTTTTGTCACTTTTATGTGTACCGTTTACCCAAAACATACCATTCACATCGGTTAGCTCAAAAACATGGTTGGACCCGACCTTTCAAGCGTCCCACAAAAAATCCAAGCGCCATCAAATCTGAACAACCGAGGGACCAAGCCAAATCAACATTTTTGTAAATTGTTCATTTACTTACATAATATACAAATTGACTCAAATTATATATTTTTACTTTAAAAAAAATACAGTTAATGATTACTCATCCTCCTCACCTCTTTTTGATAATATATACACAAATTAGGATATCGTTTCAATCGACGAGAAATGACGTATTTTTTTTATTATATAGAATTTTTTTAATGAAATATAAGGTTTTTGAACTCTCATCGCGCCGAATGGTTCATGGCAACATTGTTAAGTCGTTGAATCGGTCACGCCCGATCTCTTCAACCCGCCGAGGTCGGCTCAACGCGGGCTGCACTTTTTGCGGCGACCATCGCCCTGGCCGAGCGATAAACTCTACTGTGCGGTATGCAAATTTTTCGGCATTTCAAGTGAACCCCTAATGCCATGAAAACTGAGATGCCATTTGCAAATAATCTTTCAAATGGAAATGATTGCTTTTTTTTTTTTCCTATTTTAAAAAATTTTTTTTTACGAAGATGATCTAAATTCATAAAAAGTCATAGTACCGTTGTTTATTTTAATTATTTTTACTTTTTTAAAGTTATTATTTCTAATGAAAAATAGTGTTTTAAATATAAGCTTATTTAATATTTTTTAAAAGAAAAAAAATACAGTTATAAGTAAGAAGAAATGTTTCGCTTTTTTTCCTTCCTTTTTTTTTAGAAAAGTAAACAAAATATTATTAATTATTACACAAATATTTAAGAAGCACAAACTGAGCTTTGTTCAACTTTATGCTATAATTTGTAATCATTTATTATAACCTAATTTCAAGAATATATAATAATCTGTATTTCTCGTAGTTCATACTAAAATAATAATATCAAAATCTTAAATTATAAGTAAATACGCTGAAATACCCTTAATTGGAAATTCCGAGTAATTATTACAATTAACCTTCACCTATAATAAACATCCTTTCATGGTGTTTCTAGATACTATAAAGCAACCCATACGTTTCCTAGAATCCGTTATTTCTGTATATTTCAGGGCTATCCTAAGTTTCTCTCGCAGTTTAGAAAGGGACCTACTTTTCAAAACGATATACGTTTGAATTATCAAATTCTGTCAATTTCAGTCTATTCATTGTTTAATAAATAATATAATACCTTATACACAAACTTGCACGTTATTTCCCGTTTAATTTATAATGAACTTTTTTAAACGTGTAAAGATATTTTATTTTCATATATGATACATCATTTTCGTTTCGATTTTTTCTGGTTAATTAGCAACCTTACGTTTTTTTACCACAGTCAGGAGTTTTCATTCTTTGCGCATTCTGTGTAATATGTAACGTAATAAACCCATAATATTTTAAATATTTTCATGTAAAGTCGCATTTTTTTCAAGGGAAAAGAAGCAATGGAAGGAAAATATTTACGTAGTCTGTAGTAATTGCCTCAGCAACATGAAGTCGGGAGTATATCCGAATTAGTGAAACTGGGCCAGTTCAGCGAGATGGTCATCAACCTTCACTGAAGAAAAGCACTTAAATATGATACTTGGGCTTCCTTTTATGATGTGTGCCCTTTAAATACCCTAATAAAATTAAAACATGATATTAAAGGTAGCAACGTAGCCCCAATTGCTGAGCTTCAGTCACGTAGATATCTCGCGGATAACATTTATCTAACACTCAGTAAAATAAAATTTGGGGAATAGGGACTGAACTGTCGTGCGGGGGGAAAATCCGAATCCCAAGCATTTATTTGTATTTATCGTATAGAACTCCCAGAGGCATGTAAATTAGAGGGAGGGTACTTTTGATACAACCTCTCCTACGAGGGTCACCGTTGTATATGTTTATGTAGCAATTAAAACCTCATTTGAAACCAGCTACATTAAATTAAAACCAAAGTAATTTAAATTTAAATTATTTTTATAATTATATTAAAAATAAACTCGTGGTAATTTTCAAATTAATTTAAATGTATAATTCTGGCGGAAGTTTTCGAAAAGGTTTTTATGGTATCTTGAACTACGTTTTTTTAATTCTGACAGGTAAAAATTTTTAGCTTTTTTTTTCGCAGTAAGTCATTTTAAGTTATATTTAACTATTTTTGACTACAATTTTATGGACCACTTTTTGGACACATTTCTTTATACAGAGTTTACTCACACTTTTACGACCTAACATGGATCCTTTTATTTTTTAAGGTATAAAAACACTTGAAATAAATAGTTTGTAACCACATTTTGAAGAATTTCTCTGAAACATGTTTCGACTGTTTTTACAAGACCACAATTTTTGTATGTTTATTTTAAACTTAAATGTTTTACAACATGAAAGTGTATTTTTTTTAAAAGTGCATCTCCTCAGAAGAGGTTGGTTACAATTTTACTGAACATAACTACATCATTGTGCATAAAAGTGCTTATAATTATTAAATAAATTTTTAATACTTTTAATTTGTTATCTTTGCGGTCAAAATGAAATATTTTTGCACATTCGAGTATGAACTCCATGTTCTCACAAAATGTATTATTGACTATCATTATCTCTCGACCGCAATAGAACCTTCACTGGTTTCATGCAATTTTCAGTAATTCAGTATATTACGCGACGTTCTATTCAATTGCACCCAATTCAAATGCAACAGCCACAGCCTGCGACTTCCACAGGTCGAGTCGCAGTGTTGACCTTTCATACCCAGTGCTTGACTCTCGGCGGAACTCAATCAGCTGGGACTGGGCTTTCAGTGGGACGAATTTCAGGCAAATTCAATTTTATCTATTTCAATCTTTATTTTTGAAACTCTCCCACAAAATATTTTTGGTAAAAAAATTACTTTGGGTAAAAAGATATCGTTTTGACTGTGGGTTCACATATTCAAAAACTACAATAATAATGCATTCAATTATAGTGTATTGGAAGTCTTCCGACCAGTCAATACCTACAAACAAAAAAAAAATTCAATTCGGATCCACCATAGTTGCATAATGAACAGTATTGAGAATTGCACTTTAAAAAAATCTATTTCATTATATTTTAAATATGTTTTCATAAAATGACCCATCTTGAAAATATTTACAAATAAAAAGGGTTAAAATAATTGACTTAGTTTCATATTTTTACGATCATAAAGATCGATGGGTGATTTATAGCGTATATTGCGTAATTATAGTGTCAAATAGCTCGTTACGCTAAGATTCTACGAATATACAACACCATAGAATAAGTCTCTCTTATATTAGATAATGTAATCAGATAACATCAAGAATAAGTTTTCTTATCTCAGCAATGGAGTAAAAACTAAAATAAAAAAAGTAATAAAAAGTACATTATTTAAGTAAATAAAGATAAAGAGGTACTTTATTTTTTACTCTATTATTAATTTTATTCCAAGAATGTTAAATTCAATTTATATTATTTTAGTCTTCAAGTACGTTTTATTGTTTGCTCATACATGAAACATATATTAATTTCGTATTATAAATGTTATCATACGGCTGATTTCAGTAAAATTTCTCAATTGTATCTGTTAATAGCATTTCGTGAAATTCAAATGATTGGTTTTCATTCATAAACCAGAACGAAATATTCTATAGAACTGTAAATATTTTTTTAACAAAATTCACCTAAAAAAAAATATGTCGATTAACTAAATTTTATTTCTATTTTACAATATAAATACTTAAGGCATATTTTTTTATGCATATTTTTAGGCATATTTGCATTTCGAGACCCAAACAAATAAAAGGTCAGATCGAACCCGCGAGGCGTGTATTATATGTTTTAAGGACATTTTGAATACGCATTCATAAATTCTGTATTCGCTGACGGTGACCCTCACAATAATTACTTCGCTTTTGTATCATATAAATTAAATAAACCGTACAAATACTGAAATCTCTGCTATATTAATATTACGACGTTAAAAAAAAAAAAAGTGATATTACAAAATAAAATACGAGCGAATGAATAGAGCTACATAAATATTATTTTTACGTTTTCGTGAACATAGTGAGGATTATTAGAAAATTTGCAATTAGTCAAAAGTGTTATTTCCTTTTCCGGTTTTCTGCAAGTAATTAGTTTGGTATGTTTTTAAAAATGGAACATCCCCTTAGAGCGTTCTCTTTTTGAATCGCAGCGCTGCCATTGGCGCTCCCCCCTCCCCCCTCCCCCCTCCCCGCTGCTCTGTATGGAGATTCCGTCCGCGCTCGGTCGCCAATATAAATTGATATACGGTCTATTTGTTTTGGACATCCTTGCTTGCATATAAAGCAATTACTTGCCCGCTCCGACAGAACAAGTGGCGTTTATTACATACAATTAACTTATGGGACAATCAGGGCTGCACAAATTTATACAATCGTCGGTGTTCGGCTTTATTAGTGAACGTATATTTGTACGTTTGGGTACGTCGTTGTGGAAGATTAAAGAGTATTGACAATCGGAATACATAGATTTCGATACATTGGCAAAATTGCAGCTCGGTGACATGATAAAATTCGATAAAAATTACATGTTATTTTTGAAAGAGTTTTGAGTTGAGGTTATTTATTCTACATGTTAAAATATCAAAATAGAATTCTACCAAGTACTCTCAGTCAAAAATATTCGTTTTTTTTTCTGCATAGGAATTTCGTTAATGATCAAATCAACTAGTTAAATTTTTAACGCTATAAATTATTATCGTGTACTGCAGTATTTTAAATACCTTAATTTAAATAAAGTAATTGAATAGAGAATTCAAATATAGATAACATTTTTAGTCAGGGCTAGCTAAAGTGCGAGAATTGTGGGGTCTACTTTGGACGGGTCGGTCTGTACGGTTCGATAAGGCCCGTTGCGGCCCGTTGCGGCCCGATGCGGCCCGTTGCGGCCTCGCGCAGGACAATGGACGCCATTAGTGCAATAGGATTGCAATCCTCTACGGTCATTCAAGAATGCACTTGCACTGCAAAGAGGGCGGAGGGAAGCTACACGGTTGTTTAGTATATGGAAGCGATGACGATCTCGATAGAATACAAAATAAATAGAAAGATAAATATATATATATTTATTCAAAAAATTAGTTTTGTAAATATTTTAAATTCCACTGCTTCTGCTTTGATTTGACGTAAACGTTTCGGAAATATTTCGTAAGAAAACTTAATGTTAAATAAGTTTAACTAATATAAATTATTCAGCCAAACACGAACCATAGTAACCCAACCCTCTTATTAAACATTCATCTTTACCATCCACGCAGAAATACACCCAGAAGTTCCGGAAACGACATCTCCGAATGCTTCTAACAATAACTTATTTGATTTATATAATTACACCAACACTTTCCAGGTAGGCAGATCTTTAAAACTTTGACAATGAAATCAAGCTACGTACGTGAATATATAAGTACCCGGATATTCATAGTAACTTTCGTTCAAATTTCAGGAAATGTGACGGAATTGTGTAGCTCGGTTCAGCCGCCCCTTCTGTTTCCGGCATTTGTTGAAAGTTTTATTATATTGACGAATACTCGAACGCAAGACTCAAAATATTATTTACACAATAGTTTTGAAATTGCTCAGGTTGTTCGGTCTGTCAAGTATTTCGAAATTTCATACCACTCCATTTATTTTCGATTTGAAAACCGATAAGCAAGTTATATTTTAATTCGTGCGCTTTCTTTCTGGTCTTTTATTCTTACAAAATGTTATTGTTGATGATTCGTATTTGTGGAATAAATTTTGTTAAATGATATTTTTAATCCGTGTCTTGGTAGATTAGAGTGATATACGAGTGCAATATGTTCTGTTTTATAGTACGTATGTTTATTTATCTCCGATGAATTATTCCGAGGCAACCATTAGACTCATCCTATCTTGATTCATAAATTAGATTTGATGGCGACATCAGGGCTGTATCCTCATTCGGTCTTAGATCCCCGTAATGAAATGGCGAATGGCGAGTCCCCCGCGGCGCCATTCGCCCTGAATGTAAATCCTAACTGAGCACTCGCAAACTTAATATATGGGCGCGCCACGTGCTGACACACAGGCGGGCTGAGTATCTGTGCACCCGGAAGTGTTACCACATCTACCCCTGAAAATACACGCATAGAAACCGCTTCTGGCCTTGTCGTGTTCCATTCACGAGCTGTAGACATTCAATTTTGAATAATCTTAACTTCACCAGTGTTGCCGCAGCTATCGCTAAAAACAAACGCACAAAGACCACTGCTGATAATATTTAACAATAAATGTTAAATTTTGTCACATTTGAAAGATGTCACGTGGTGTATTGCAATTTATGTAGTAAAAAAATATTTAAAAAAATATCCCTTTTATATGTCATCGATAAAAAAATACTTTAATTATGAATGTTTAATAAACATTATAATGATAAAAGTACCTTTGTATTTTGTCTTCACTTTGAGTTTATTAAAATTATTTGCATTACTAGTTTCGACTCAATACACTGGGTCATCATCAGATGCAGTAAGTCAGTTTAGCTATGCATCTGATGATGACCCAGTGTAATGCAAATAAATTTAATAAGCTCCAAGTGAAGACAAAATACAAAGGTACTTTTATCATTATAATAATGGATCTTCACGAATCAAATGCCTTGTCCCTCAACAAGGTTTGATAAACACATAGAATCAAATGAAAATTCAAAGATTGAATAAGATTCAATGCATCACTAATAACTGCTGATGACAAAGTCTGTTGGTTGAAACTAGTCATGCTAAAATAAAATCAATGTGATGAAATTATAAAAAGTTATCTTAATTATACCCATATCAATAAAAAAAAATGGATTTTCACCAAACAAATGCCTTTTCCCTCAACAAGAATAAAAATAAGTATAAAAAATAAATATGTAGCGTTTAAAGAGTTGAAGTAAAACATTTCGATAAATTCAAAATAGCATCTGCCGCACTCTTAGTTTTTGTATTTATATTTAAAAATTTAATTAGTATCCATTAGAAATAATTTTTTATTTTGAACTGTGAAAATGACACTCTGTGTAAAAAAACCAAAGAAAATAATAGAATATTCAATTCAAACAATATTATATGTCTAAAAAGTTCTCTCATGGTGGTAGAATATATATTGAACTCTAATATTGAACGAATACCAACAAAACGCTATGCTGACAACAAGGTGGCATCTGATGTAGCGGAGGTTCGTCTCCGTAAATGAAATAAGTTAGTCTGCATGCCTGTGATATTACACGAAGGCTTTGTATGGAGAATTAATTCCGCAAAAGGAAATTTCCCCGCTCTCTAGAGACTCGAGAGAATTTTGTTTGTGTGATTAAAGTGGGAATTTCATAATGATATTTTAAAATAACTAATGCAGATTGCGATGCTATATTTATGGTAACGTAATTGAGTTTGTATGAAATGGATTTGCAATCTGGTCTAACGAAATAATTGCGCTTAGCGTGGAAATGCATTTTGGAAACGCGTAGTCTTGCTGCTACTTTAAGCTTTAAATTATTAATTTGTAATGCTCCCTATTAATTAACTGTACATACTTTCAATATGAAATCAAACGTTTTTATTTACTGAAATATATTGTTTATTTCCATTTATAATAATTTTAAAATACTGTTACTTAGATACATTTATAAATCAAACTGTTCGACGATAATTATATAAAGTATCTGTTCAAGAAAAATTCTCCACACATTTCACAATTATAAGTAAAAGTTAATTTGAAAGTATTGATGTACAGGTTGTATATTTTTATTTATAAACAAAATTAGTTTAGTTATAAAAAGATTGATTAAAGTGTACATTGTAATACTAACCGTATACGATCAAACTAAAATAGTCATGAGTTTAAAAACATAAGTTTGGGATTCACATACCAGAATGGGAATCAATCTAGGAACCTCTCCACCAAAACTCAAGGGTCTTACCTCTGAACCTCTTAAATATGAAATATATAATATTTTTAGAAACACTTTTATAATATACTGATTTTATTACTAGGAATCTGCTTAAGTCAAATTTATCTTGTATTGAAATCATTCATTCATAAAAATAATTATTAAAATATATACCAGATACAAAAGCTTTTATTCTTAAAGGCTGAATTAATTCATTCGAATCATCCCCAGCTGTGTTATAATTTGTATAAATAATAATGAAATCAACTGAAGCTTTGATGTTTCCCATCTACACGCCTCGGTAATGATTTGCAATGATGTTTTCGAAGGATTAGCGGAAATTCACAAATGAGTGACGTCATAACACACATCACCAGCCGTAATCAGATTTAAAGTCACGGATGCATTTTATTAAAATTGAAATACAATGTTGCCTTATTATAAAGTTATATATTGAATAATCTATTTAAATAATAAATAAATTTTTCTAGAAAGCCAGTGGTTTTTGATGATGAAGAAAAAATAATATTTTTAAAAGTATTAAGGCAAACGTTTTTATACTGATATGATTATAAATACTCGATATTTTTTTTCTAGGCCCAAATCGAACCCAAAGTGTTTTAGTCTGTAATCTAACAAATAAATTAGGTGTCGAAATGACTAAAACAAAGTGTGCGTTCGAATCCTGCTTATGTTAAAATGCAAATTTTAAAACAAATTCTCGTCGTTTCATATATGAACAGTTGAACTAAGTAATAATAATTCAAACTGCTTTAGATTTATTTCGTTTCCACTTGGTCGTAATTTCATCCTGTTTGATATTTATAGGTCACAAATCACAGTGCGGCAGTAAAAAAAGCATATTCAGAACGAGCGTTAAATATTACTCTGAAAGTTAAACGTCATCAGGCAATCCATGTATAATATATGACTTTTATATTTTTTACTTATGCACACGTCATTACATGTAGACGATCCGATACAAAAATGTACCAATACTTAACAAATATAGATTTGACTATACTCTGAGTAAGTGAATGATATTTTATTAAAAATATAATAAATCCGATTTTTTACCAAAAACAGATTAAGTACGAGACAATAATAAATATTTTCAATGTTCAAAGTATGATATTTGTACTTAAATTATTCAAGTGGTGATGCTGTAAGCGTGTTATTTAAAATGCATTTACATGCAAGTATTATACATTTGATGCAGTAAAGTAAGATTGATGATATCTGTAGAGCAGCGCAAATAGCGCATGTCTCGGTTGCATTTCATTCCTCGCAAGAAACGTATTTATTAGTTCTGTTTTCACAACAAACAGGTTTCACTTACCACTCCCGGATGTAATTTCAGAACGTGTCTTCTATTTTAATTGAATTTATTTATAAAGCAATAGCACATGTTGTGCACATCCTTTTAAAATATACAACCCACCTTTATAACCGTAGCTTTTAAATAAAATTTTCTAAACGATATAATTATTATTTAAAGTCTTGTTTTAGTTTATTTTTAGAGTTACGGTGGTTAGATTGAATACCATGAAAACCCTTGAAACCTGGAGGTAAAAAATTAGATATATATTTGTGCGTTGAAAATAATTATGAAGTGTACATTATTTCTAATATATTACCCTTAATTTTTTATCGTTAACATGTAAAATTAGTTTAAAAATGAAAATGTTTGTTCGTCATGAAATATATTTTTAAAATAGCATCTTACCGAATAAAAATGTAAATCAGTTTAAGTATTCAAAATAACATTTAAATTCCCTTTTTTAGAGGCAACCGAGTCCCAACGAGCACCCAGTCGCTTCAAGACTGTCACAGAAAGACGAATTTCAGAAAAGGAGTGTCTTTAATTATTAATTTCTCTTTGTAGGACAATAGTAAAAGCTCTTCCGAGCTTTTTTTATTTGCTTTCGCTACAAGAATAAAAAATACGCGTTGTATTTTATGCAGAGGCAATGAATTAATTAAAAATGAAATAAATATTTAAATCTTCACTGGTTTCATCAAATAATACGATTCCAACATGTTTTTTTGAAAAGACCCTTAAATTTGATTTTATAGATCAACTTCTTATGCCGAAAAGTTAAATAGGGAAGTGATACAAAAATCTCAATAAACATTCAAAAGCTAGTAAGGTAAATTTGCAACAAATATAAAAAGCCTAGTGGCAAAATGATTACGAAGACTTTTGTTTGTGATACTTAAAAAGTTAGTTGTTAGTTTAGTTGGATTTCAAAAAGGTCTTAAAAAGTAAAAACACTCATGATAGTATATGATCGTGATTTTCTAGGCATTTATCTATTCACATTGATTGTCTAACTAGGAAAATTACTAACTAAATCAGTTTGTCGTTGGTATGACATATATATTTGAATTGAATAAAAAAATTAAATACTAACTACTGGGTGTTTTTTTTAATGAATCAAATTTTTAATTTCACATTATTGGTTATTTTTAAATAACACCACATTATAAAATAGTTTTTCATAGTATCTAGGTAATCGATTCAGATAAAGCAGCTGAATTTTTTCTTAGCCGTGGATATATTCCAACATTCAAACCCCACTAGTTCTGTGAAGAATTATTCAAAGGAATTTTCTCTTCGTTTTATATATGAATTGATTATCTCTATATCGCGTACATAGTATATTTGAAAATAAAACTATTTTACAATAATTGACTGGTTTAAAAACTCAACGTACAAACATGAAATCATTTATACGTTTGAAAAGTTGAATAAACTTGAGTTTCTATTGAGTTTCGAAAAATCCCTAAATCTGATTTTCTTTGTATCAAATTGTTGTTTTTTGTTCAATGTACAAAAATGAAATAATCTATCGTAAGTAAAGGCTGTTTAATCTTATAGATAATCACCTATCCCATATAATTTAATCTAAGAATCGTTCAAAGTCTGCATTTTTATCGTCGAGCCCGATTTATCGCCAACATGGCGACTGGGAAGGCTTTCACGGGAGCAGTTTCAATTTGATGGCTTCAATTACAAGGCTGTAGGCTGTGACGTCATCTGAAGAGCGCCCCACATATTTCAAGTCACTCCTCCCCCACACCTCCAGGGGTGAAACGTTCGTCTTGTGTAAATACTGCAGAAGAAAATAAACTTTCTTTCAGTGGAAGTAATTCTTAAATTTAGAATTTCGATCAAGGCGCTTGTATTACAAGGCACATTACAAATTGAAACCTCGTGATTTTGTAAGTACTGCCTTTTTAAAAATTTATCAAATGTCTAAATATTCATTGTTATTTTTAGTCAAAGTGTAAATTTCACAGTAGCATAAATTTTTCATGATATTAATATTAAAAATATTATATGATTTCAGTTTCAGGTGGTTGCTAAAAATAAGTGACGGCTTATGAATGTTATATCACGTCATTCGTTTTAATTATATCTTATCAATTAAATAGATTTGGAAAAATCAATTGGCCTTTGAGTATGTTTTTGGATAATTTCAATAAAAATGAATGATTTAATAAAATATATTCGATCCAGGCTTTGAAAGTAAATTTTATTTAATAATATATATTGTACTATACATACAAATTTACTCAGATATTTACTTTGTTCATTGTGTATTATATGGAGACAGATTTAAGGAATCGTTTCGTTTTAAGGATGTTTTGACACTGTTTGGATAAATATTGGCTTTTCTTTAATAAAGACTGGTTTGTGAAAACTGTGTTCATTACTAGGGTAAACTTCAATATTAAAATTATTAAATTTAAGAACGTATAAATCAAGCAATTCAGAAACTTCAATTAATTTTCTGTATTTAATTAGAAGAAAATTAAAGCAAATGAAATATTTGTTATTTCAGCCTTTTCTTTAAAAAGTTATTAATATATCAAAACGGTTTTGTTAAATTTATTAATTTATTGAATTTTTAGTAACAAATAATATTTTTTTTTAACTTATCTTATTTTTCTGTTTATATCAATGAGCATAAATAAACAATTAACCAAAAGTTTTTTCAAGGTATTCAGATTATATAAATTGTTAGCGTCTTTGAAAGGCAAAAGCGCTTAGAAATTAAATGATCAACCTCTCTTTTCCATTTGTTTATTATATTTTGTAGTATAAATATGGAGTTTTAAAAAGCTCAGAATATACGAAGATTTCAGGAGTAGAGCGCATTGTATTTCAGGAACGTGTGGATCGTTAATGTGTTTAAGAGCTTAAGCTATAAATAAAATGACGTCAAAATTGAATCAAGCTATTAAATTCAGGGGCGTTCAATTTAATCTGTTTGATTTAATTATAGCACTATATACGACCTTTGAATGCTGTTGATTTAAATTCTAAAATATTATACAATAGTTAATCTACTAAATTTTGGTTTATTTTGTAACCCTCTATATTCAAATTGAAAATTTGATTCGATAATTTTCATGATCAGATCACATTAAAATATCACTTTCTCTCACCCATTTGGCTATTTATAAATATTAAAAATAAGAAAAAAAATCGTGAGGTACTGAAACTAGTTATTATTAGCATATTTAAGATGAATATAATATGAATCGGAATATAAAAATGATAAAATTGGTTGACATCAACTTTTTAAAAATATTAAATCAAACATACGAGTTTATCAACATAAAAAGCTTAAGCAGAATCATGTAAATAATTTTGGTATCAACCAAAACGCTTCCTCGTTAAAAACATGTTTATATAAATAAATTTCAATTTAAAAAAAATATATAATCGCGTAAAGTTTCTCTTTTTTGTGAAGTTTTTTATATTTAATTGTTTACTTTTAAATGAATTTATTTTATTAAGTAAAATGAATCGCTTTAAATATAACGTACTTTGTATTTTTAATTTTATTTTTAGTATTTTCAATTATAATGGTTTCTAGTATGTTTTAATGAAACAATTATCTTAAAAGTTCTTTAATCTTCTCAAAAATAATGCGTTTTATGAAAGATAATTATGTCTAGACATTTGATTTATACCTAAAAGTTCCAACAAGTGACATTATTAAGAAATCATTTTTAAAAATAAAAAGTTTATATCAAGCTTTAAATTTTATTTAAAGATGTTATGATGTTTATTGCTACTGGACAAACAAGTTTTGATTATTGATTTTTTAATTTTTTAAATGTGTTCGTCGGTTTAAGCAGCTATTATTAAAACAACAGCTTGGTTCATGGGTGTGCTTTTTATGTTCCGATATTTCAGTCCCACTATTGAAAGGCATTCAATGAAGAAACCCAGAAGATGGTCACAAAAGCGTGATAGGTACGTCGGATAATTAAAAAAAAAACGCACCATAACATTCAATAATCAAGAAATTTACATTGATTATTTGTTTTCTTTTATTTAAATTATTAATACGTTTAGTTTGAATCACGCAAAGCATAAAGACCCAAATAAACTTTTCATTATTTGAAATATTTTTTACAGATATACTTGGTAGAATTCCACTTTAATAGTGGTTTAAACAAATTACTTTTATTTGACGCTACATATTACGCCAACGCGTTGGTTGTATGGTTGGTATATTTAACCTAAATCAAATCTAGAAGGAATTTCTTCCTGAAGATGCCAGCCCAGCATGTTGGCATATCTAGCAGCAACAAATTAAAACTTACTGGAATAACACTAAACATATTTTATTAGTACAGTAATACCCTACTTTACGCGAGGGATACGTTCCGGAAAAAATCGTGTAAAGTGAAATTCGCTTATATCGGGGTTTACGATTAAACATACATACATAGTCAAAACTTCATTTGAATCAATCACTTTAATTCTAAGAACACTTTATGCAGTATTACATGTTATTTTTACTGAAAAATACATATTTGTCTTTTAGGTAGTGTTTCTTTTACGTTCTTGTATAATTTGTCATAACACCCAACGCTGTTTTTAATTGTTAAGAGAAGTCAATGTCTACATTATGTTCATACACATTCGTAAAATAAGAAATTCGCGTAATGCGAGGCATTTCAAAGCGAAATTGTAAATTCGCGTTATAGTGAAACCGCGCATAACGGGGTCGCGCAAAGCGGGGTATTACTGCATATTGAAACTGTTCCGAATAATATGGAAGCATTTAAAAACAAGCAGAGGTATTCATAGGCAAGTAGAGGCACCCAGAGGTACCTTGAAGCATCCAGAGGCTCCTAGAGGTATCCAGGGCGTTCTGTTTCACGCACGGGCTGAGTACTGAGGACCGCCCAGAACACTTATCTCCGCGCCGTAAAGTCCAGAACAAATGTACTGGGACTACGCCCCGTGACTCTCCCTCGTAATAAATAGCAACTATAAAAATATCGGCCCGCCACGGCCCGCTGCCTGCCAGCCCTCGCTAATGACTCCGGCCTTATTACAGGTGTGCTGGAATTAATGAAGCAATTTGGAGACGCCCAAAGCTGAACGTATTTCTAATTTCAGACTTTAATTTAGTGTCTTGAAAATATTTACAAAGATTGATTCATTCACGGCTTACGACAAACTGGTTTAATTAGAAATAATACAAATTGGCATATTGGCTCAGTGATTAGCTCGTTGGCTCATGATCGAAATGTAATGTACAAGTAAATCAAAAACTGATTTTATTTAGTAACTGTAGCCTTTGATAAACATCTTATTTTACTAGTTAATAATAAATCATTTTTTTATGTTTGTGTTTAAGTATCTTTAGCACCATTTTTTTAAATTTATCTACTTTCTTTTTATAAAGTAAGGTATCTTTATTTTCTTGTTCTAAGTTTTATAGTTTCTAAGATCTAAATGAGTTGTGTGTGCCGCTTAAGTCACAAATAGTGTTTATTTTATAAATATTTAATATTTTTTCAATTATTTATTAAATAAAAACTTCATTATTTAAAAAGTTTTTCGAAAATTAAGACAATCGTTTTTTAATTTTTATTTGTGAGTACTTTTTTAATACACTGAAAACTTAATTATATTGAAAAATAAGCCTCACGTTGCAAATAAAAATATTCAAAACAGAAGCAGGAGTTTTTATTAAAAGTAAGTTATATTTTAATTATATAATTTAATTATAAAAAACCTTTATCTTTACTAACAGAATCGTCACAGTGAAATTGCATTTAAAAAAATATTTTATTAAAAGAATTATTATATATGAACCCATGCTCAAGTTAAATAAAATATTAAATAAATATATACAATATCTTAAGTTAGATTAATGTCAATCAGAATGCGTTTTTATTTACCCATGCAGGTATTAGTATGTTTATGTGATTAAGCACATTTTTTTCACACATTGCCCGATTAGCCCGAGCATATTGGTTCATATGTAGAATATGATTATTAAAAATTCTCACTAAATTGCAGTGGCTCGTTAGCATAGTTGGATAAATGCACCGGCCATGAAAGCTTGGGGATGTGGGTTCGAATCCCACACAAGTCACGATGATATTTTCTGAGAGTTTTCTTTAATCGTTTTCAATGTGTGAAAAAAATCACATAAATATACAATATCAACAAAACCCCCAACAAACTGCTTAAAATTTCTGTTGGGGTAACGTAGACAAGTTCTCTGGACTTTCAATGAATATTAATTCTCTTTTCCCCTCTTTTGGTAACAATGCAATCCGATTGAATGCATTTTCTGAGCCCGACTTATTCTTTCCCGCGACATTTCCTCTGCCACTTCTCACAGGACTGGAAATACCCTGTCTTCTTTCCATCGGAGGACTGTCTGTCCTGTTGTTTCTTTTTCTCTTGGATTCTCTTCCACCACGCCGGCAATCTTTAAAAACGAGTTGTTCGTGCAAGAGAAGATGAACTTTCGTTGTGTTTGAAATTTATCGCAATGCTTAAAAATTTCATAACAAGCTTTCAACCCAATACTCAGGTAATTGATTTATATATGAAACGGTGAGGAATACCCTCGAAAAGTTTTTCCTTGACAGCTTACCATTTAAGTGTTTTTAATGTATAAACGGAAAAATAATTTAAAAAAAAACTAAAAATATCAGTGAAGTCTAACAAGGGTACATAGTATGTTTTTCTGGTTTAAGCAGTGTTGTTAAAGTTTTACTAAATAAATTTCAACCCAAACTAGTGCCCATATGCATTATGAAGTTTTATATATAAATGTAGGAACACACATGAGTATGAACCTAGTTATACTCAGTCCATAATGGTACTTTGTTTCTTCCTTCTTATTTTATAAAATTATTCAAATGTTTGATAACAACAGAAAATTATAATGAATTTGATCCCAAAGGAAACATGAGATTATTTTGCGCATATCAAATTTCACTCTTTAATCAAAATTTTGCCTTAAAATCTTGTTTCTGGTAATTTTATAACTTTGAGAAAGCCATACAAATAATGAACAAGTAGTTGTCAAATTATTATGAACGCTTTAAAATTATTTATTCAAAGTTTCTTCTTTGTCAGCTCCCTTCGTGCTCAGAATCTTGATAAATAAGTCATGCTTGCTAAAAAAGAAAAGTGTTTCAGAGAATAGACGGTGAGGCTCTACGCCGATAAAGTGGAGTATCCTGGAGTCGACATTTAAACAAGTTAAACGTAGATTCTCAAAGAATTATTAGAATTACAAAGATTCATATTTTAAACTAGTTACAGTGCAACGATATAGAAATATCAAATAATTTATGAAATTTATTATTAAAAATAAAACTCTACATGCAACTTCTCAAAAACATTTAACCTCAAATTTTTGTTGGTTGTTTTAGTGAAAGATTATTTCATAATATTTATTTAATGTTACATTTTAAAATCTACGATATTATTTTACAAAACTTTATATAAACTGTGCCTGATACAGAAAAATTATCTTGCGTATGAATAGAAATATTTAATAGCTCATTATTTTTATATATGAAATACCACAGTAAAATTCAACCACCGATATTCTCAAAACAATATTAATTACAATAAATTCATAAGTGTTTAATGAAATTATTTATTTTTATAAGTAAAAACAAACTGCCTATCGAAGCTTTCGTGAGGTTTTGACCTCTCTCAGTACCCCCGTGGGTATAGTCAAGGAGGTGTATCCTTCACAGGGAGGTTAGAGATTCTAGTCGCGTGCTTAAATTAGCTGTATCAGAAGACAAAGGCTTTCATTTCCTGAACGGTGAGTACTTCCGTATAAAAATGTAGTACTTATAATAAACGTACTTTGGACCGACTTCCTCTTTTACATAGAACGACTCAACCTTTCCTTCATATGTTAATAAGCACATTGTTACAAAATGCATACAAATATCATAAATATGTCTGATTTGAATATGGTATTTCCTTTACGTTTTAATTTAAATAATATTACACGTCCCACTTCATTTTTTTAAAAAGGAATATAGTCTAGTTGCAGTCCAACTTAGTTTCATGCTGATGGGAACAGTTGTAACAGTTGGAACATTATGTGAAATCACAATTCTCTTAGACTTACGAAATCTGAAATTAAAGTTTAATTTTCAATCTTTTTTCGCCAAAATGTTTTAAATTTAGTAAGTAAAATTGCCAAGCTTATAAAAAACAATCAATATATAATTATTCAAAATATTGATATTCATGATCGTTAAGTTATTTCATAATATCAAGTGTCTTATAAAAACCTTAACTTATTGAAAAAAAATTTGTTGTACGCAATTTTTATTATGAATAATAAAATGTACGGTTTAATCATTTTTAAAAATTTAAAATAACATAACAAAATGTAAGCAGTTTTTAATGTCGACTTTTAATCCGTATTTTTTTTAGTACAACTTGCTTCTACTCTTAAATTGTATCATTGCTTTTACCTTTTATATTCACAGGCTTGAAATTTTTCGTAATATTTTAATATAAAAAAAAGAAAAAAAAGCGAAGGTTCTTTCATCAAGGGTCCTAACGTTGGGTAATTTTATTTTTTCATTAGGAATAAAATAGTTTTCCAATTTCCATTGTGCTACCCTCTGTACCTTTCCATTCACATCATGCACGGGGAGGACACTTGTCCGAGAGCTCTGAGCAGTTTCCATACAAATCGAAAGGCGACTTGCCTCTATGATCCTCGACCTTTCTGATAATAGACTGGGTATATAAGAGTTAGAGCTTTATTTACCTTTATCTGATTTTTTATGTAAATGGAACACTTACTTATACGGTGTTTGTTAAACTGTAGAAAGCAAAATTATATTATTTATTAATTATAAAATCTAGAGGCAAAAATGAACATTTCGATTTTGGGTTTCTAGAATCCTAGATTCGAATCAAAGTAATCAACATTATTTTTTTCTGATAAGAAAGGAAGAATATACAATTTTTCTGTTACTTTCTTTTAAACATGTCGGATGTTATAACTGTGAAAACACGCGCTTTACCTGGGAATGATTTTGAATTAGTAAAGTATGGATAACTCTAGTTTGCTGAGCAAACTTAAAACCTCATATAATGTGTCAGGACTTGGTACCTGAAAATTTTAACAATATAATTACACCTTTTGTAGTATGTACAAATATTACATTTAATATATTTTAATTTGTTTTCTATGCAAATCTTATGTTTGTGTTCTATGACCCAAGGTTTCAAGATATTCAATGCAACTTCAACAAAAAGATGTTACAATATAAACAAATAACCTTGATCTGATCTAAAGTAATCTTTTTGCAAATTTCTACGCAAACGAAGAAACCTGAAATCAAAAGACCATAATCACATTATAAAATGATTATTTAGTGTTAAAAATAACAAAGGTCCAAGGTCGTGCCATGTCGCAGGGTCCTCGGGGGGTGTATACGTGCAATTAAATAGTGATCCACCCTCGGGGGTGCTAATGAGCGCGCACGTGTCCCGAATGAACGACCGCCCCGGGTAATCCGATGATCATACACACGTGGGGGGAAATTAAACTGTAATCTACTTTTCAATAAAACTTAAATGAGGTACACGTAAAAGAGTAAAGAACCGATTTTCTAACAAAACACACAATAAATTAAAAGCTCACCGGATTTTTTGATATGAAACTTTTTTTATCACCCTAGTTTTAAACAAGATATTAATGTAGTGTCTACTAGTCGAATATGTATTAAATATTCAATAGATTCGCATTTTTAACGATACAGATTAATCGACATCTTGACAAATATTTCGAAAATTGATAAAAAAAAAAAAATATATATTTTAGCTGATGATGCTACTGATATTTATAAACATTTTTTTATTTGATTTTATCCTGAGAAATAGTTTTTATTTTATTTTACGAATTAAAGTCAAAGATATGAAAAATAGTAACGCTTTTTTATTGGGCATTTTCGTGAATAAAATTATTATTTTGTGAAATATTTAAATATGAAGCTTTTGATTACACGACAGACTGGTTAAATACTTAAACAACAAATGTGAATATGAAAATATCTAGAAGATTACGATAATTTTTGTGAGTGTTTAGGTTTTTTGTGTATCACTATTAATCTATCCCATGAATGCACCCAAAAAACAGCTTCAGCTTTTTATGTCTTTCATCATACAAATAATAACAGTAATGTAATGAAATAAGTTAATACTTGAATAAAAAAAAAATCAGACGAGAAGTCACAAATCAAATATTTGCAACTAACTAAACTTTGTTTAATGACATTTTGCATTAGCTCAGGGAAATTCAAAGGGCAAAGCTTCACCACAGTCATTAAAATTCTCCACATAGAATTACTTTAGGGGCTTATTATATAAACATAAATTCTCTTAGAAGTCAGGATACTTCCAACGCGACACATTGAATATTCTCTAACGTGTCATCTTCAGCGTTTTCTTTTCTTTGAGAAGAATCAGGTTGCAATATCCTTCCAGAAAGGATATGAGTCCTTAGAAACGTCAAAGGAGGTTTCAATTAACTTTTTTTACTTTTACCTCCTTTTATGATATTCATCCTACGGAGAAATGTTATAGAGGCACTTATTTAAAATCTTCCATTCTATCATTGCCTTTCGTTATTTCCTTTTGCAGAGTAAAAGCTGTGTTTTTCTATTTTTCATGCTGGTAGCTTTATTGAAATGTTTTCGCTAATAGTTTTCTTATGCTTCCGACAGGACGAGGATTTCAATATTTGAAGATTATAAGGACTTTGTGGGATAGTAATAATTTATTACTGTTCTCGAAACCTACTGAGTATTAATATTTGATGTATTTAAAACTGTAATTATAATAACAATATTTTCTAAATTTTAAATAAATATCACAAAATTTCACATTAAAGTCATGTATCTAAAGTATTGGATCTCAGATATCTTGCGTATCTCACCGAGATTCCAATAAACAACGCGTAAATTTTTTTAATACGTGTATACACAAAGATTTTCAAATATGTGGAGTGGTTAATTTGATCAAAGCACTCGTATCAAATGAATACAATGAGATGTTCTTCTGCTGTGTGTATAAATATGAAGGGAATACATAACCGAAATGTACAGTAAAACACCTCACGTGTGCTGTGCGTGGGCTGGACTAGTTTTATAAATTCAATGTAGCTTCTTTTTACAATAACATTAATCAAAATATTCAACAGAGAGTACTTGGTAGAATTCAATTTTAATATTTTATTATATTTAAAAAAATTAACAATTACATGACAAGCGGGCAAATGACAAAAAGCACGGGACAACTTTTTCCAAACTTCGCATCTCAAATACAAATCAGATACATTATGTTTTAAAATGCTGATTAAAAATTTTCGTCAAAAGACATACTCTAGAAAATATTTATTAATAAAGTCAATTACAAAATGAAATTACAGGAAGCTCATTTACGAAGTTAAAAGCTTCAATCACTGATCTCATCTCACGAATTGATTAAAGTTTCAACTGCATTTGCGCCGCCCTCTCACCTGCAGCCGAGAGGCCTCCATCCCTGTAGCCGGAAATTGTGCTCGCAATTGCCGCCGGTCACTTAATGGACGGAAATTAAAAATTCTGACCAACCGGCGGCCGAGCAATGAAATGGCCGCTGCGCGATGCTATTTTTGAATAGAACTGGACGTGATTTTTTTATTAGCTCGAGTCATTTGTGCCGCACTTTTGTGCCGCGTATTGTGTTTTGTACGAGTTGGTTAGTAAAATAGTGCACGTTGTTATAAGTTTCATAACAGCGAGTTACACAAACTAATCGACGGTAAAAAAATATGTAGATAACAAAACTACCATTATTTTCATTATTGCATTGTTTATGCTGTAGATTTATATGCCATAAGTAATTAGGAAAGCTGCTGTATTCGAAAAAAACAGGAAAAACTATTTAGGTGGATTTCAGGGATATTTTATTATTTATAGAATTTTGTCCATTGTTTATAAAAATTTTAAATTGCAAAGAAATATAAATAGCAGTTCGATTAAACATTAATCCATGTACGCATATATGTATGCATAAAACACAAAGAAAAATTAGTTAGCTCAAATTTTAATTATAAAAGTAACCATAAAACAAGCATTAACATTTTATAGTGGGTTCGGTATGTCCAGGCTGGGGAGAGTGGGGTGGATATACTTATTGGGAATTACAATAGAGGATTCCAGGAATTATGTCGCAGCTTAAATTTACGACCTTACGGCTCAGGCCATGAAACTCTGCTCTGAATCCACACTTTTATTTATATTTTTTATGACTCCGCCGATGTTTGTGTACATTGGAATTTACGCAGCTACATCGCCTTGCAGGTGAATTTGTTACGGATTGTAAAACGGGCAGTATTGATGACTTTTTTAAAAATAGTTTGTAAAACACTATTAAAAAAGCGACTGTTATAAACTGTTGTGTAAATATATAATGCATGCAGCCAGCATAAGTATTCAAGCTCAGCATGTCTATATATTATTTGACAAAACATTGATTTTTAAATGAAGTTATGAATGAAGCAAAGTAGACGCAAAACTTCAAGCGGAATCACTCGGAAACAGTTAAGGTTGTTTTCAAATTTGATACTTCACTAAAATTTTACGTATTTAATGTAGTATACTAAATATGTTTCTTTCATTTATTACTAAAATGTATATTGTTGAATAAAATTTAAGCCTGAAACTTTTTGGCCAGCATGCAATCGTTTGTGCCACAGGATCACGAGAGGGAAAACATATCACGTAATCCTAATAAATAAAAATAAATAATTAATTTTAATAGCGGTGTAATATCCTAGAGCCAGACATTTCTCTAGACAAGCAGTGCCGTCCGTGGAGCAGGCAGGGCGGGGGATGCATAAATAAAACGCTTCCCCCTCACGAGGCACAATGGTCCTCTATTGTCGTCAATATTATTTACGATTATTGTTATTGCGCTACCACTACTTCCACACACATACGCGCTTTATCTAAAATCAGGCATCGAAAATTAAAACAAAATATGCACTCCTTTAAAAGCATTTTCTTTTCATAAAATTTTATTTGAGCGTATGCTTAAAAACAACTTTTCAAGGACGTCAAATTCGAAACTTCAAGTAAATTTTCTAATTTTAGAACATAATTTAAAAAAATATGTAAAGTAAAGATTACTTATATGTCTTGGGTGTTAAGTTTTAAGAGTCATAAATTCATAAATAAGCTTTGGTTAAGCTTGCAATAACTGCAGTGTGCAGCTGTGATTTAAGAGTAAAGTATTCATAAAATACTTTTTTTTTCGCTGCGGATATGTTTATTTAGTTTTTCACTTAATCAGATATTAAAATTCTTTATAAATAAAAACCATTGTTAAAACAAAAAAACTCTGTATATAAATGCTCTTTTTCATAAAAGTTTTTGGTTTGTTTAATGCATATGGTACATTCTAAAGACGTATCAAACCGGACATAGAAATTACTTTTGAATGCTTTATATTTTTTACGTAAGTGATTTTTTCTTTACAGCCTTCGTTCTCAAATAACCTGATCTAAGATGTTTCCTGCTAGTGAATTAACGTTTAAGTATGGTATGTATGAAAATGATTACATAAAAAGTTAATAGTTTTTGTAGTATAAGGACTAATTACCAAGACATTGTTGATCTTTGTTTATCATAGCATTTCTTTTCTTATAATTATATATTTTTAACTATATATCTAGCTTTGCAAAATCATTACGCATCTATGCGGTTGGTTGTTGATCTCTACCATACGAGTAGACAAACGAATGCAAAATATGTGTCATTAAAAGCAGATTTATGAGGATTTTTTGTTGAAAACTGCAAATTTATCTTTTTAAAATGTTTTTCAGTTTTGAATGCGTTGTTGTTTAGTACTTACCATCACAAAAAGAATTATTCATAAGAGTCTTTTATATTTTTCATGCCTCTTTAAAATGCACTACAAAATAAACAAAACAGATGATAAATGGTCCAGGTATATTTTTTATTTTGAATCTACTAATGAGAGTACATGCCATATTATTTGTAGCTTTAAAATTAGTCTCGCTATGTTTTTCGATTTGAACCAGAGTCTGTGTAAAAACCTTTTAAACCGTGAAAAATAATACGTAATCGCTTAATTAACAATTTCTATATATATTTACAAAAAACGTGTATGAGTTAAAAATGAAGATTTAAAATGAACATTTGAAAGTAAGCATTGGTCAAGCGACTTTTATTTGATTGTTAATTTGAAGAAAATACTTACTATATGACATAATAACGCGACAGATCACACCCGTATGACAGCAGAAAAATAGACTTTTTTAATATTATTTATTAATTATTTATAAAATAATTATTTGATATTTTTAGACAATTAGTTTACACTTAATAAATTGTTCGAAATGTTGTACTGTAAAATATACTAACAAAGTAAATTGAAATGAATGATGGATCATGGACACGTCAACTTTCAAAAATTTGATAAAATCGATTGATATTAATGGTTCACGCTCCTTTGTTAGCCCGTTTTAGCGTGTGATAGATACATTTTGGAGTAATTGATTTGCAAATTGTTATTAAAATGTTTATAATTTTACTTTATTGCCTGAAATTGATTGTTGTTTAATTTTATCGCACGAATAAAAAGTAATTGTATAAATTAAAGCATAATAAATCGTATACTTTGGGAACTAAATGAACTATAAAGCAGTCGTGCAAATAGCATTTACGCTACCACCTAAGTCATATATATAAGACATACACCGCATTGTTAACTAGTCTTAAGACCTGTTTAATATTATTATCGAATAAAGCACCTTGAAATTAAATTTATTTATATTATAATTACGAGATGAACCTATTATTTTTTTCCTATTACATCGTTTAAATTTTTATTTTTAAATATGAATTTTAAAATACGATGAACTGTTTTTAAGTATTTCAAAAAAATATTATTTTGATGCAAACACGTCTATAAATCAAATTTAATACCGAAAAAAAAATGAAAAAAGTGTTATAAGCATGGTCTTAATAATTAGTTATTCAGTAGAAAATGGAATTTTGTCTGTTTTACTGTTAAAGTTTATAATGTACAAAGGTGCAAAGAACCCACAATAGAACACATATTGGTGATTTATCAAAATCTTATCTTGTGAAAATCATTGAATAAAAATGGCTGTCAATATCTACAAACATACCTTTTGCTTTTATTACAATCATCGCTTATTAGATTATGTAAATTTTCGCGTTGTAAATTTAATCAGCTATAATTAAATATGTGCGATCGATCATGAAATTGATACGCGCATCTAGCGCAGAAATATGACGTTCATTTAGTTTTGTGGATAAACATGCGTAAATTAGAATAAGCCCCGCCGAGACTGACGTGGAAATACAAACCAAATGCGGTGCATTAATTAAAATAACGAGATAGTTTGTCCTGCGTCTGCGCTGCTGTATCGATATTGTCGAGTGGAACGTTCTAGAGTAGGGCTTCCCAAACTCTTTTGGCCCACGAACCCCTTTTCATAGTCAAAACTTGCCCACGAACCCCCTTTCATGGTCAAATCTTGCCCACAGACCCCCTTTCATGGTCAAAACTTGCCCACGGACATGGTCAAAACTTGCCCAAGGACTCCCTTTCATAGTCAAAACTTGCCTACGGACCATGGGTGAAAAACTACATAAATTCATATTATAGACTAGTTGGTGCAAGTATCGACTCTATTAACCTACCTGACTCACCGCGATGCCTGTTATTACTTGTATTTTTTGCACCTGTCTATATTTATATTTTACTTAGGACGTGAAAATCGCTAATAATGTATTCATTGTTATTTATTTTAACTTCCATATTAATAAAAATGTGTCACAATTTTTAAAATTTTATATTTAACCTTGCGAGGACCCCCTGACGTTGTTCAGGGACTCCCAAAGCGATTTAAATTTTCTAAGGACCCCCTGAATGATCCCAGGGACCCCTTGGGGTCCATAGGGACCACTTTGGGAACCCCTGTGCTAGAGGTAGACTCATATGTTTGCTCCCAAGAAATGTATATATACAATTAATAAATAAGATCAATAAACCTTCTTTCACAGTTAAAGTTCTTATTTTATCTTATAATACAAAAAAAAATTGTTGATATTTTATTTGAGAGATTTTTCTGAAAGAAACATCAACCCTATAATATGTATATTTTTCATAAATATTTGAATTATCAATCTATTATTGATGATTTTAAAATTATTAATACAATAAATTATAATTAATATAACCTAAAAAGAGACAATTTAGATATCGTGTCTCAGTAGAAACCGATGGGAAATATTAGTATCAATATCACTTTAAGTTCATTATGATAATTATTATTAAAACTTTGACCTTAAATTTGATAATACTCTTGTAAAGTGCTCAAAGGTATTTTATCAAAATTTCCGTGTTTTATCTGATATTGAAACCTTGAAGTAGTAATAATATTGATATATATCTGAAACTTAATCATTGTCTTTCAGAAGATTCCAGTCTTTCGATAAAACAGACCACTGGCATAAAAATAAACCAAAAAGAGACAAGATAATTTGACAAAGGAAAAAACACAAGGTGCCAAAAAATATATATATTTAATTATAATTACCCGATTTGATGTACAGACACTTGCTTAGATTTAAAATTATGCTATGCTGCGTTTAATTTGCTTAAATATTATAAATTTGCTGTTAAACTTAGTAACTCTAGCTCTATTAGATAAAATAGCCATTGAAATAACTCTTGTACCCGTAATGTGTATTTGATTACATTTTACCCTGTTTCAAAAAAATCAAGCATAAATTTCTCAAAGTAAATTAATGTACCTTAATTGTATAACCTAGACATGTTATTCAATATATTTTCAAATAACAATTCACTATTCTTCCAAAAACTTTAAATGTTTTATTCATCGTGTAAATGAAATATTTAAAGTGAAAGTTTAAGTATATTACTATACCAATAAATTGAAGCTAAGCCTGTAGATATTAATATCTACATACAATTTATAAAACAGTTTCAACCGAGTAATTTGAATGCGCTTTTTAGTAAACACCTGCTAGTCCTGAAATACCGCAGCCTTCCAGTATTCGCCGCATATTAATCGGGGAATTCAGTTAAAGTTGAGTGAAACACAAATCACACAAAACTCCCATGTTTGTTTTATATTTATGACCAATCAGAACCGAGGATATTATTCAAAATTTAATATTTGCAGAATGGCCCCGGGTACGGACAAATAAACAGACGAATTAATTACTGATAGAGCTGGCTGATCAGTAATTAATTCTTCTGATCAGTAATTAAACTTGCTTTGTCTCACTCGGACGGAAGTTTGACGCATTATTATAGTAGAAAATTAAAAATATCTAAGAATAATCGCAAATAATGACTGGTTTAGTGAAAGTACGTATTTCCATATTTCTAAATATGAGCAATATTTTTTAGTTTTTTTTTAAATAGACAGTGGTTGGATCCCGAAATAGGTAAGTTTTTAATATTGACAATTATAATTTTTATATGTACATTTATTACAACCAAAAACAATTTTACTTATAAAAATGTGTATGCTTGCCAACATAGTATTTAAATGTTAATTTATTGAGCTTTTGAAATTTTAATGCGTATCCTATTTATGACAATATCGTAGTATCACTTTTTCATTAAAATATAACAGTTTTTATATTTTTATATATTTATTATTAATTGCTGCAGTTATTAACATGCTTTGCCCTGCATAGGATGCGTTATCAATTTGATAACACGTCTTTTGCAGTGAATAAAAAATATTTAAATATTTATTTGATATAGTTTAGCAAAATACAAAAAAATGTGACAGTTATTTTTAACTTATTTCAGTAAAGAAGAATTATTTATGATTGCTTAATTTATATGCTTAAGAAAATCAGATAGCATTGCGTTATGCATTTAATCGTCTCTTTCCACGAGAGTAGATTTATTTGAGGCATTAATTATTATAGACGCAGTTAGAGTCAAAATTAAATAAATTAGCCTTTGGTTGTTGGAGAAAGGGCCTCACCCTTTGTGGCAGCCTTCATCTGTATGCAAATCAAACACGATTAATTCATTCCTAAGTATGTAATCACAATAGGGCTTCCACGGTCTGGTGGGCAGCTCGGGTACTCGCTCCAGTCGGGGCCAGGTTCGAGTACCGGGCGGAATCTGGTGGTACATGGTAGCTGACTTAGTAATATTAAGAACGGACTTACATCTGGATTTACTGCAGTGATTTCAGAAAAGCGCTTCAAAATGAAAGCCTTAAAGCGCCTATCTGAATGGTTTATTTTACTAACACCGCTGATGGAAAACACGCAACCTTAAACTGTCTGTATAAAAAACCTATTACTAAAACTGGGAGTTGTAGATTTTTTCTTTAAAGTCGACTATTTTCTAAATTGTCTAGCTTTACTACAAAATTTTTAAAAGTTTAATTTTTAATGTGATTTATCCCCACTCAAAGTTGAAACGAAGTTTCAGGAAAAAAAAAGAAAACGAAAAACTTAAGCAATCATATTTAAAGCAACGTGTTAAAATGGTTGTTTCGCGTAATTTTTTACGGCCATGTAGATGTCTTCATCCTCCAGAGGCGCTCCTGCGTAACTCAATTAAAATTAACAGCCCAACTTCCCGGGGTACCCAAATTATCTCCCGACAACTCAAAAATTCTTATTTTTTTATTTCGCACACAAAAGGAGAACTCTTTTAAATTAAGAGTGTATTATGAAAAATGAATGGCGTCCCGGTGAAGTTCGCGAGAGATAATTTAAGTACTGGCAACAGTAATAAAACGAGCCGGAGACTACACGCGGATTTTTTTCCACCCTGGCAACAAAAACTTTTCAGATCGCCCCCTTCCTCCGTTCACCCTTCGCACCCCTATTCATACTTTACAACTGCCCGATGTAAGGGACCTTTTCTCACTTAGCACAATTATATTTTACACGAACAGATTTTTTAGGCATTATATTTAAAATTTTCTTCAAAATTAACAACGGCAATACATTTTCAGGTATAGCCTGAAGTGTTAAACGTGTTTAATATCCTCCATAGAAAACTGTTGTACAAAATTTAAAATTATTTTTGTTAGTATAAATAGTAATGCTTTAAAATAAATAGTCATTATTAGCCATTACTTTTGGTAGATTAGTTCACCTACATTGTTTTCAATTTACACAACATGTTCGAGGGAAAATAAAATAAATATTAAATGATGTTTATTGTGTGAATTATTAACATCATATAAAATTTTACGAATTTTATTTTATTTAGTTATGGCTCTCACATGAACAACGATATTCTTCGAATATTATTTTCAGATATATAAGTGAGATTCAAACCCGTATCCTTTGGCAATATGACCTGGTACCTTTGATTTTTTGACAACCGAATCTTTATAACTTAAAAAGAGTTTTAATTATTATATGTGAATGTGTTTTTTAACTATTGTTAAATACATACTTTGAAAAAAAATGTATATTGCTTAAAAACTCATGGTCATGGTGTAAAGCACTGGTTCCCAAAGTGGTCGATGATAGCGAAAAATTAAATTGGGGGTTCACGATCTGTAAATGGGGGTCTACAAGAGTGGATCCCATTCAAGAAGGTCATCACCAAAATTTAGGCATTCCGTAAATGTCATAATTGGACACAGATTGAACCTATGTACTTACATAATAATGCTGTTAATACTGCATTATGAACTATCGCAAGAAGGTTTTTAATAGCTTTTCTATTTTCATACCACATGAAAAAGGGTTTCAGTGTAGTTGTCAACTTTCTTACAAAAAAGAAATAGTTATTCAATATTTACATACCGACATAAAATATGGCGCACCCTGTATATCAGATGTCAAAAATAAGTTTGCAGATAATGAATTTGCAATAAATCAATATTAGCAAGGCAGGGTTCTACGAAAAACAGGAAAACTCGACAAGGGGTCGACGGGACAAAATAGTTTGGGAACCTATGGTGTAAAGCCATAAATTTAATATTTATTAAAATATAAAATAAAAAAAACAGTAAAATGAGGAAAAAAATCAGGCTTATGTTATCCGAGAAGCGTTTAACATGAAACACAGTAACAACAATTTTTATACTACTTTATATAACAGTATTCATGCCAGGACTGTTGAACTATTCTGGATATAGTAGACTAAAACAAAGCCGTGGCGTCAATCAACTGTACTTCACTTAGGTCCGCTTTGGTAAACGTCTCTGAATTAGATGGTTAATGTCTTCATTAGGATTCTCTCTCTGTCACTCCAAAGACAGATCTCTAAGACTGCTAGGGCCGGCTTCATGCCCCGTAGAGACAGCTGGGATATATCGGGTGAGCTGCACCACCTGCGGCTAAGGCCACGGTGAATGCATTTGTCACTTTGCGCCTAGATTACTTCAAAAGCACCTACACCGGAGAGCTCACAAAGAAACAAACTTCCTTTTTATAGACATTTATCTATGGATAATTTAAAAAAATATATATTTAGCTTTTACCTGATAAAATTTAAAAGAAATTTTGCTTTTAATAAAAATAAGAATAACAAAGAAAATCGGCTATTCAAATACAAAAATATAATTTAACTGACAACTTTCATTTTAGGTATTTTTTTTAGAAAAAAATGCATAATTAACCTGATTAGACTCAAATTGTATTTTTCTTAATCCTGACGAAGTTCAAAAATATAAAAAAACTAATTCAATTCTACAATATATCTGTAAGTCTTATATTGATATTGACAAAGTCGAAGAGGTTGAAAATCCTTGAAACTTTTATTGTTTTGTTTGATCTTGATGTTTCATGCATTGCTTTCTTTAAAAGCAAAGCTTTAATTTTTAACTCCATTTTACACAAATAAATTTAGAAATATATGTAAAGATAATTTTACAGTAACTTTAAATAAATACACTAAAAATGGGAAGGGGTTGTAAATCTTGTGAGTCGCTTTTGTCCCAATACTCCACTATTACATCCAGTCCCGAGCAGGGGTTCAAGGTAGGAGCTGACTGGTGCGTGGCCTGATGCAGCCCTCGCCGGAAGTGGTTCAGGCAGTGCGGCCATACGTCACAGCGCCAGGTGTGACGTCACGCCTGTCCGAGGGTGAATTGATCGCCTCCCCCGATCCCAGTTAAGGGTGTAGGGCTGAGTTGTTTATGTAAATACTGGAAAACTGACTGCTGTGCCTAACCTAGCCCTGCATTTCAGTCACTTTATTGGGCATGTTAAAAATTCACTCGGATTTTTTAAATTTTAAATTAAAATATAAATATCAGTATTAAGGATAACAAAATTTTTAGATTTTATATTTTTTATGGAAAGAAAATAACATATACATGTAGATTTGTAGATGTTATATATTTTTGTCGTATTTTAAATATATCATCGGTTGAAATTGATATGTAAGTTGGCTATAATATATTCAAGAAATCCTAGAAAAATATTCTAGAAATCCATATAGAAATTCGTTTTTATATTTCTGTTAAAAGAGTGGAATAAAGTTGTTTTCATTCTAAATCTTACGTCTTACTCTTTTTTTGAATTTTACTGAAACCTTAAATTTCTGAGATTCAATTTATATTTGAAATACGCAAAATAATTGCAAAGTTTAAATGTACTGTACATAAATTTATTTTTAAAATACATTTTAAAACAAAATAAATGTTTTTTTTTAGGAGATTTTTTTATAAATATTCATATTGAAGCAAAACTATGAGTTTTTTTCATGAGAATTAACAATTGTTTTCTCTTTTATCTAACAAATTAAAAACCATTGTGTTCAAAACTAACTAATGTGAAAATGTGATTAATTTTTCAACAATTTTAAAAATTATGTGTGTTATTAAAAAAACTTTGACTATGTTAAAGTATTATATCAAATCAACTCAAAACCGTCAAAAAATATAATATTTATCCTAATCTAAAAAACGATAACAAATTCCGATGGCATAACAAGAAAACCGTATAAAAATATATGTCATAAAATATTGAAGGGTGTATCTAAAAAAAATTAGCTCAGTAATAAAAAGAGAGAGAGTAGATAATATATTTTTACGTCGGATTGCAGAATTTATACAGGGAATAAAACGTGACGTAAAGGAGATGGGAGTATAAAAATATCACAAGTGTGAGGAATTCAGAATTTCCTCCGCGAGAACGAAGGAGATATCCGATAAGGTTTTTTACACCGGGAGGCAAATATTTTATACTGAAACAAGGTGAAAGTAAACAAGGAGCCTCCTGCATATTGCTTGTGCTTTATTCAAGCATACAAAATGTTATGTTGAAGTAAAAAGTGTAATGTTTTTAAGCGTGATTCGAAATTAAAAGGGAAATTTGAACATTTTTTAATTTTATTTATTTTTTTAATTTTAAGACTATATTTACTAATTATTATTAAATATTTTATATCTTTACAGTTTAATCAGTAAAAGGTTAATCAATGTTGTCTTAACCATAATATAATCTCTTAATACTTAGAAATCAGATGCAGAACAAAACGTTTTGTTCTGCATCTGATGATGACCAAATCTTTTGGTTGAAACTAGTCATGCATAAATGTTAAAATAAATTCAACGGGAAGAAATTATAAAAAGTTATTTCAAATCATTAATAAAAAATGGTTCTTCACCAAACAAATGCCTTGACACCCAACAAGGTTAAATATGTACACAAATACAAACAAATAGAAAAACTTATATTATTTAAAATTGATTTATTTTAGTGGCGGAATATTTTTTATTGTTGAGGTATTACTCCTATTTATTTGAAGTTAAAGTTGATTATGTACACATGTGTATCTGCATATAAATATACATACACACACATATATATATATAATCAATACTATTGACAGATAGTACTTGATGGAATTCCATTTTAATATTTTAAATATAATAAAATACTTGAGTGATTTTTCCACATGTTAATTTTTATTGTTGACCTGTTTCGCCAACCATTCTTGCTATCACATTTCGGCACGACAATTATATATATATATATATATATATATATATATATATATATATATATATATATATATATATATATATATATATATATATATATATATGTGTGTGTGTGTGTGTGAGTGTGTGGGCATGTGTATAAGTGTATGTAATAGATAATACAGTTAAGCAAATTTTAGATAGCCAAACGTCTGGTGACATTATTTGTTGTAATAATTGTCTAGCGGGTAGCCTAACTTCAGGCGCTAGGTTTCCGTCAAATTACACACGCCCGGCGGTTATTGTATCTCCAAGCAAATATGTACAAATTAATTTTGCCTTCTCACACGCCTGGGCGAGAAACTTTAATCTGGGCTGGGTCTGCAGGGGCCGCACGAGAAAACTATTTGTTTTATGTACTTGGGGGGAAACTTCTCGTTTGTTTATTTTATCGAGGTGCTACGAAAATTTTAATATTTCTCAATATTACACTCTGAAGATTTCGACATGACAAACAGCCTTAACTGAATCAAAATTTTTCATTATAATAATGACTCTATATGTTAAAATAAACATTCGTGGTATCGTTCTTTTCTAAATGAAAAGTTTTTTTATATTTAAGCACATCGATTGGTAATTAAAACTTTCACTGTTTTTGTAAGTGATCTCAATTTAAAAACTTATTTCAAGATATCTAAATTTTTTTAACATTATTCAACCGTCTAACTGATGAAGATCTAAAAAAGAAAAATAAAAGAAATTTTTAAAAAAATATATAATTTGTTCCTTTTTATTTTTGCAATCCAAGGGTGATTTGCTTGAAGTCAGATATATTTAGTTATTGAGAGAACAATTTAGCTCTAGTGCTGTGAATTTTTTTTGCTCCTTTCAATGTAACGCTGTGTTAGTTTATTTGCTTCATGAGAGCCGATGAAAAGTGACCTCCCAGTTTTTTTATCAACACTTTTAGTATACAACAGAACCTTTGTTTTCTGCGTTCTCAAAAGCAAATATCTCAACGTATCAGTATTTCTTCTAATGTTTGCTCATCTATGCGGTGGTTTTTTACCAAATATTATATTCTCTAATAATAAATTCTCGATTTATTATGTAATTTTTTTATATAAAATATTCATACCTGACATTAACAGAAATATTAATTGCCTGAACTGAAAATGTACGTCAATCTTTAATTTATTTGTCGTTTTAATCAAACATATATAAATAGCCTGCATCCAGCCAAAGTGATATTGATATTAAATTATAGTGCTGTTCAAAATGAATACGTTTAAAAATTATATAATAATGCCTATTTAGTAAATAAATTTATGTTTTTTGAATAAATTTGTCTGAATTCATTTTCATTAAAAAATATGCAGTTGAGAGTTTTGATGATAATTTCATTTTAATATTAATGAGTCTTTATTTCATCGTGAGCATTAATGTTTTGTTGTATTTTGTGTTAAATTTTTGTACTACTGTTTTTTATGTAGATGCTTTTTGGTATGTAAATAAATACACGGTATAGTATATGAATATAAGTTGTGTTTATATATAGTAAATTTACAAGTTTACAATTTAAAATAATTTACTCTATGTTGTTGGAAATAAATAATGCTCTTTTCCCTACGTGTTGTAGATTAAGATGTCTCCATGACCAACACAGCGGAAGGAACCGCAACATATGTTGATAATCTTCAAAGGAACATCTGGGATGATAAATTAAACAGAAAAGCAAAGCGCAATTAAATTTATATCTTATTAAGCATATTTTACAAAAATACGTATTTTTAATAATAAAATCTCCCTGTCGATATCAAGTTCGTTGTTTTATTTCCTGCTTTTTTATAATTTAATAACAAGTAAAAACAAAGCAAAAAACCATTGAAAAAAACTCGTAATTCAATACATTGAACTCAAACTTGTAATATATTAAAATCAAACCTATTTTATCACCAACAGTACCAAATGTAAATGCTTTTTATTTTACTTATTTGAGAATCATTTTAAAAGACTATCGTAACTTTTAAAATATTATTAAACAAAATAAACCTGATACTTTTTGTTGCGGAAAAAGTACTGAAAACGTAAACAAACAATATTCAATATACTCGAACACCATTTGCTTGATGTTCGAATAAATTGTATCCTCGCATTTGGATATATTCCATTTGATTTCTACCACTGAAGCATGCTTCAAAATAAAAAATAGCTTTATTATTAAACAACAGCTCTAATTCCAAAATAGGGGCTTCATTAAAACGTGCTCGGAAAGTCGGCGATAGAATAAACCATCATAATCACAACACGTGAACATGACTCTTTAAATCGACAGCCTGAATTTGTATTGGTTTAATTTTGTATTGTTTTGTTCAAAGCAAAAACAGTGTGTGTATAAAAAAATGCCGAATATTTAAAATTATTTGAAAAATGTATATATCTATTACTTTATTTGAGTGGAGTTTCATTTAATTTTTTTTTTGATCTTCTACTTTTTATTTTTCGGTGTCACTAGTTTCACCAACTTTTATTGTTCTATTTAAAATTGTCAATGAGGATTTATAAAATATTGTTAGTCGATTCTCGAGTAGATAATCTATGGAGTTTAAAAGCTTACAACGCAATACAAGCAAGAAAACCTTTACTGGGATGCGTGGGAACAGCTGATGTGAAGATGAATTTTGAAGACGGCGTAAGTTTCAGTTACTCCGCCGCGTTAAATATACATGTATTTAAAATATATATTAGCAAAGCTTATATTAGTTATTATTACTGTACGGCTACGGTGCCCCCCAGATGCTGAGTGTTGTCTCGAGGAGGTGTCGGGGAATTACATTTTCTTTATCGTATAAAGTTTGGGGCTGCGGCTCATACGCGCGCTGCCTTGTTTATGAAAGTTGGAATTGCGGCGAGAAGGGCGGGCGGCGCCCCTTGTAGAGCGGTTATTGTGCGGCCGTGCCTCCTGCAGATATGAGTCCGTACGGCTCCTTATTAATCCTTCTGATACTTCATCATATTACAACAAGTAAAAAGGATATACTGAGCATTTTATTGGATTACTTGAGAAATGGTACACACATGTAGAAAGCGAGGTCTTTTTCTACTTTAATGTCTATACTTTTGTATTATCTACAAATAATATACTCTGTTTTGTAATATTAACCAAAAATGATTTTTATAAATTAATAATTACATTTTTGACATTATATGTTAAATAATTCATGTACACGCTTAAAAAAAATAAATATTTATGGTGACGCAAAATAGTACACTTTTATTTTGAGCAAAGTTAAATTTACTAATATGATTGGGCATATTTTTTCATACATTGAAAATGATTTAAAGAAACTCTCACAAAAATATCATCGTGACATATTTTTCTGAGAGTTTCTTTAAATCATTTTCAATGTGTGAAAAAATATGCCCAATCATATTAGTAAGTAATATAAGCCTGTAAACGCACAAGATTGACGTTCAATCCACAAAATAGTCAAAGTTAGATTCATATATTTTTGAGTAAAATACTTGAGTGATTTTCCACATGTTCGTTTTTATTTGTGACCGGTTTCGCCAACCTTTCACGTAGGCATTATCAAACAGAGTCACTCACTAAATCACTCAAGTATTTTACTCAAAAATATTAAAATGGAATTCCACCAAGTACTCTCTGTCAAAAATGTTGAATTTCTTAAAGTTAGATTCATGTATTGCGTAAAGGTCCTGTGAGGATTTGACGGAACGGTGGCGGACCTAAAAATACTGTTCGCCTTGAGGGAGGAATCGGGCAGTCAGGGGTCGTGCACATTCATGTACTAGCACTTTGATTCAATATGTTTAATATTGCTTACGGTATTTAACACACCGACGTATGCACTACAGTGATCAAACGCAATGTGATTGAAGCCGTTTTATTTTATCGAAGGATTATTTTTTATGCAGCACCATATATAATGGTGGAATAAATATTTATTGGATCATAAACGTCAGAAGCAGGGGCGCATAACAAGTGCGGGCCCGAGGGTCGCGAGCTTTGGCCAGGGGCGGTCAACGCGCGGCCAGAAATCAATTAGCCGCTTCGGAGGTTATACTCTATTCAATAAAGTTTAATTGGGAAAGTTATTGCTTTGAATCATTTAATCAATTAATTATTTGCGAAAAAGCAGACAATATAATGTTTGAAAACTACAGCGATCATTTTACAAGATCTACAAAATTATTAGTATACTAAAAAATATCAGTTTTTATATGGGCTATATATTTATTAATTCATTTAACAAATTTTAAAAGCCAAATGAGCTGTTTGTGAATATATACATTAAATTGACTTGACCGTGTCATTATTACAGTGCAGTAAGACTGCATGGTGATGTTAGCCAAAGTCCCCCTTCTGAGCCCGATCGTATATGCATCTCATTCTCCCAACAGCATATTTAACCCTTTGATATTTCTACTTATATGATCTCTCAGCTTTCAAGCATAAGATCTTATTTTTCTACTCATATAGACTCACAAACAAATAGATATATCGTTTTAATTTTACAGCAATCAATTTGTAAAATGTGTTTTTCGTTGCCAATACTGAGTAAAATCAAAATATTTTTAACCACTTATTTTTCTTGAGTACTGTGTTTAAATACCCAATACAAAATATGAACACAAATAATCTAACAAAAATAATTTAATTTTGATCAGTTTGATAGCCAATTTGCGTTCCTATGCATATTTTTCAATTTCGGGAAAGTAATTTGACATTTTGCGCTGCTGCTGTATATCACAGGCTATAATCATATAATCAGTTCCATAAATACTTCAGAAGTGGCCGCACGCGTATATCTGGCTGGCCTCATGCGGCTCCCGGGCCGTTGCGCCCCTGCGGCCGCGGCGGGCCCATAAAGCAGGGCGTTCCTCATAAATCGATAGGCTAATGGCCCGTGATTGAACGGCCCTGTTCTCAGCGTGCTTTGAACCACTATTATTGGTGCCGTTCGGGACTTTCAGGGTTGCACAAAAATATTTAAATCCACATATCTTTAATAAAGTACTACGGTATAATTTTATGATTTTGTTAAAAAAATGACCGTGTGATTTCGCAACTGTTGTAAAAAGTAAATTGATTTCCATAATATACTTAAAATAAACTACGCTTGCTGTTGCGAAAACAAAACCAAAAATTTAAATAGAAAAACGCGTCTCCTAACATTTTAGTCAAACCCCCATAAAGTTAACATATTAGAACTATTACGTTAATCAGATTTGAAATAAATATTAAGAATATTACGAATGCAGTATGTCGCGGGTGAAATAATTGGTTTTCATGAAAACATGGCAGAAACAGACAACCTTAAGTGCACCCAGATTTACCTGAAAGCTCTGCAGGCCAGGGGCGTACGCGGACCGGATATCATTTTCTCTACAATGGGTTCCCCGTCCGGCCTACGCCACTGGGTTTCGACTTTGGCCAATCCGGAGGCGGATGGAGAGCACTTTGTTTAAGGCAGCATATATATTTATGCACGAATCGTCTTGAAATGAAATCGATTTAATAAATTGAATATTTGAATTATTTGTTATTATTCTACATACACATAAAAGGTTTTATTTGGATTAACGTTGTGATTTATTATCGTAATATACATTAAACACTGAAAAAATGTGAGTTTTATAATCTAAATTTTATAATATGTTATCTGTAAACACACCATTTACTTGCAATCGAATGGATTTGTTCATTCAAAGTTAAAGGTATTTTTATAAAATACACTAAACTATGTAGACTTTTTTCAGGAAATAAAGGTTAATGGATTGAAAATATATCCCAGCTGATGGCTTGCACATAAAACAGTTCTTCAATTGAAAAGTTGATTTCCCAAGTTAGACACATAAAGGAAATATATATTGTTGAAGTTTTTCTTTAAGAGTCTAGTAGCTATACTTAGGCTATCAAGCTGCAGTACTTTCCTCAAATACTTACGCACTCAAACATGAACCAAACCCTAATAATATTCTTTATAGTTGCCTAGTTGTTATAAATAATAAGATGACTTTCGTTTTACAATTTTCAATAAAATAATTTGGACTTAATTAAAAAATAAAAAATAGACAAAATAAAAATAATCATCATTATATTTTAAGCATTTCAAAGAATCAGAAATTCAATGGCTGAATTGCTAAAAAATGTTTATTATTGTAAAAATAATTTATTTCGTTTAATATACATAATGACTGACAAAAATTTCTGTCAAAACTTTAATCGATGAGAAATTACATGTCACCTTTAATAAAAATGTTTTACGTATTCATATGATTTACAAATTCGGAAAAACATGTTTTTTATATTATTACGTTTTTATTTTGCTGTTTTTCTTATATTAATATAAACAAAACAATTTGTTTTATTGATTACTATATTCTGAAAATTATAATTCAAATTTACAGTTATTTTTCTAATTTAATAGTTCTTACTTTCTGCAGAGCAAAATTTTAGGACTGCCTTTCATATTTTTGTTTCATAATATTGATATCCTGCTATTTAAAAAAAATAAACTTCAAAAAAAAAATTGGTTCAAATTCTGATTGTATACGAATTTGAAAAAAAAGGCATGGTAAATTGTTTTTCTTTACTTTCATTAGTTTGCAGAATTTTTCAGTCGAACAGATAGTTTAAGTATCGTTACATGCCTGAAAAGTTTCTACGAACTTTTATGAAACTTCCCATTTATACTTGGCAGGAAGCCTCTATGTTTGATTACTTACCAACTTTTTCCAGATGCAACGTCGAAGAGTAGTTCCTTGGCAACATGAATAGTAAATTAAATACGTATACATGTAATAAAATACCGTTAAGTAATACACATGTAACATTGGTATATAAATATATAAAGCGTATTACGTATTCGATATTTTTCATCAAATTTATAAAAAAAACATCCAATACGATTGATACAAATTGTTATCGAACCGGCCCTTGTTATAGCTCAGTCAGAAATTTTGTTTGCTTGATTTGAGAATCCTTATAAATAACATATAAATATCACTCAAAGGTTTTGTTTATAAATGTGAAAACATGAAAAACGTTTTGTTTTCTAAGGACACCAAAAACGACACGATTAATTCCAAAAATGACTAGCTGCTGTCTAATGTCAATATTCATTAGCAGGCCGCACGTGATTTACGCGTGATTCAGCTCAATGGCGGCGCGCATGCCCGGCGCCATGTTGGATTAATTTATCACGGAAGCCATTACGCCAACACCTCCGCAACAATGGCTCACATTATGTGAGATCATGGGCTGTATAACTGTCAGTTAATTGATCAACATAAATAAGTACTCGAGTTCTCGTTACCCTAATGTGCAGATATTAAAAATACTCTAACATTTTAGTACGATTTATGGTTTTTATATGATGCTAATCTATTCTGAGGCTTAAATTTATAAATTTGTAAATTTAGGAATTTTTTTTTAAGAATTTGGTTTGTTATATAATAATACTAAGTCAATATGTTGTATAAACTGTGAAACGAAATACAAATTGCAAGGATTTAATATTAACAATTTCGGTTAGTTATTTAAAACACTGTTTCTTCGATTTGATCTTAAAATAAATAAAAAAACACCAATAACATATTTTATATCTGATTTTGCACTTATTTTATCTTTAGACACAGTAAACCCAGGTTTTAAACCTCAACTGAACGTATACCAATAAAGTATGGCAGAGTATGGCAATGCATAGTAAGTGTTTGCACTGTAATGTTATCATTTTGTTTACCCTTTCTAGAAGGAGGCTTTAGCACTCTTAAAGTAGTCGTGCAGAGGGGATGTTCATACTACCACAGGAGAGAAACTGCAATGTGAAGACTGTGAGCTTATATCGAAAAGCTCAAAGCGAAGCCTTCTAGTTCGAAGCAACTTTCAGCGCTTCGTGATACGTGTGTATTTGCTTTACATTAAAAGTTTATAATTGAAAATGATACATTGATTCTAAAGTATTACACACTTTAAACTTTACTTTTAAAAAGTTGCATACAAAGTAGATGATAGTAAAATTTATAATAAATTAGCATTTTTTATAAAAAACAATTTATATGTGAAGAAGTGAAAACAATAAGAAGTTTTAGTAAATATCCATCAACTACATACTCGCACACATTAATTCAAAAGTTTATTCAGTTATGAGCCACGATGATATATATATATATTTAAGTGTCGTGCCGAAATGCGATACCAAGAAGAAGTTAGTTAGTTTTGAGTATTGATCCTTCGTCTTAGTTTCGGTACTGAAGCTACTGTTAAGTAAAAGTACATTTTCAATTTTACAAGATTCTATGTATAATTATAAAAGTACCTTTGTATATTGTCTTCACTTTGAGTTTATTAAAATTATTTGCATTACTTGTTTCGACCCAATACACTGGGTCATCATCAGATGCTTAACTAAACTGTTAAGTTAAGCATCTGATGATGACCCAGTTTATTGGGTCGAAACTAGTAATGCAAATAAATTTAATAAACTCAAAGTGAAGACAAAATACAAAGGTACTTTTATCATTATAATAATGGATCTTCACGAATCAAATGCCTTGTCCCTCAACAAGATTCTATGCTTGAAATGCAAGTGCAATTTCCAATCAATATGTTTTAATCGCTTTAGTATTTTTAGGCGGAAATATTTCCAGAAGTGTTTTTGGCAGAATTTATTCCGCGACAGTAAACGAACATTACCGAGGACAGCATCGCCGTTGAAAATAAACTCATGTGTCCAGAACTAACAAAGTAATCTTTATTTTTATTTGGGCTATAAAACTGAACAATGTAGCGAATTTCTCGATTGTAAACGTCTCGCTCGGTATCTGTACACAAAAGGCCGGTGCGCTGCGGAATGAAAAAGAATCTCCCTCATAGCGAGCACTCGTTATAATGCGAAACATTTCCTAGATACCATCTCACGACGTGGTATTACGAACGCTCGGATAATTATGAATATATATACATTTTATCTTTTTTCGTAGAAAATAAAAATATATCAAACAAAAACCAGCTCTCTCAATATTACAATGTTTGTTGGTTATCAATACATTATATATTTTATACCATACTTTCTTAATGATAAAGCAATAATAAAGTTTGAAACAGGTGTTTTTATTTATAATTTTGAAATTAATAAAGTTTTATTTAAATGCTGGAAATGAATAAACAATAAATAAAAAAAACAGAATTGGATGAGATAATTTTTTTATCAAAAGTTTACGTTGTTACGTATTACTAAAAAATTTTGAAGGCTTTGGTAAAAATTGGGGTTGTTCATGATACTCTGACAGGCCAGACAAAATGTCCATTTTATGAGTTCACTAGATGTCGGTCACCGACAATACTGGATGCCTACACACCCGCTTTACTCCGTCCTATTTAAGGGATGAAAAGGTACGCACCCCTCAGGGGCCGGGATTTACTACTGCCGGCATCCGCCATGGAAGATAATAACAGCCTGAATGAGAATATGGCAATAAACTTTAACTTTGTTGTGTTTTTTGTATTGTTTCATGGAAGCTTAAGAATATATTCTTTTGGTGTAAAAATCATAACAAGGAAATTCTCATTTCCTTTGTTAGATTCTAAACATTGTTGTTTTATTTAAATTTTTAACATGCTGTTAAATACATGTTTGTAATTCTTCACCTGATTATAATACACTTATATATTAGATATTAGATACAACACTATCATTAAAGGAAAAAAAATATTTTTGACATAGAGTACTTGTTGGATTTTTCAGCTATTTTCAGTTATAATTTTAAAAGAAACAATTTATTTTAAGAGAAACGATTATTTTGCTGTAAATAGAGTACGTTAATAAGTAAAGTTAAATATTATTCCCAGCATTTACAAAATTTCCAACATGCGAAGAGAATATGCAGGAATTTCTCGAGAATCCTGTGCATCCCGTATAGTCGATTAGTCAGTATGTTGTTCTGTGTACAATAAATGAACAGCCTTTAATTGAGCCCCCAAACATAGTGCAGGGGTAGCATATACTTTCACACGAGTGAGAGTTGGGATGGAATGAAAACAACCCTTTGTGTTTCACAACGATAAAAACGCTTGTTAATATACTGCAATCAAAATATGTGCAAAGCGACTCGCAGTCTTGGGTACACAAACCGGGGGATTTAACGCATATATAAATATTGCTTTTTAAATTATTTTATATTTATTTTGTTTTTAATTAAAACGATTATATTTAAAAATAAAAATAATTAGAGTGAAAAAAGTATCTGGGTATTTAAAGATGTTAAGAATCCAAGAAAAGAGAAAGGAGAAGTATTAATACTCTTCATTAATGTTTCAACGTTTTCGGAGGACTAATATACGTAAAATAATAAAAGTTTATAAATTCCATTTGGGAAATTTAATGTAAATTATTTTTTTTTTACAAAAAATATAGTCCAAGGATAAGTCCAGGATTTGTATAAATACAAAATTATAAAGCAATAGCTTTAAATGCCGAATCTGAATTTTTTTTGGCTATGAATTGATCATTTGTAATTCAGGTTTCCAATTTTTGTACGGCCAAAGACGAAATTGTCGAAGTCAATGTATTTTGTTTACAGCATATGCTTTTCAGTATAAAAAATATCTAGATTTTACCTCAAAGTAATTGACTTTTATAAATTTTTCCCCCTTTAATTACTTTATGCATAGTAGGCATACAAAGTGAACTTGCAAATAATCATGTTATAATTTTTTATTGACATCCACGCCTTTTTGTCACATTTTAAATATAGTATCTAAAATTTGAAATTGTTTATGTAAATATCTATGTTTCACTAGATTTTTCTTTTTGTATTTTTTCAAAATTTATAATGTTATTTCAGCTTACTCTCTAGTACAAGAAAAGTACTAATCTTATTTTATAATTCAAAATTTTGCTTGTTTACTATGAACATCCCTTAATTTCTAATTATTGACGACTAATGAAGCGGTTTTCTTTCTAAGTGGTTTCGACAACAACCACTTAAAAGTCTTAATTAATAATCTCAAAGTTAAATTAATAATAACATTTAATTTAATATTATTTGCAGCTCATACCTAGTTTATATAATTTAAAATAAAACACAGCGTAAATTGGAAATCCAAAAGACTTAAAGATACTTTGAAACAAACTTTTGATAGGGGCTTATCTCATCTTCACGAAATATTATTTTTATATTTATTTGAATGATATTATCTTTACAATTTTTTTGTTATTGGCAGTCGCGTTAATTTTAGGCGTATATGGTTAAAAATATTCATTTTGTGGTTTGTTGTTATCGTTTTACTGTATAACCATGTCAATAAAATGTTTTTATTTTGTCAATAAATAAGTGCTTAAAAAAATATATAAATTTTAGTCTTAAAGTTATTTTATATCTGTAAATTTTGAATAACATGAAAAGATGTGTAAAATCCTATTAAACGAATTTGTCGTCAATAGGAATTTATTTTTATGTTCCATAACTATGGCTTTCTTTTTCTTTTTTTTTACTACGTTACTGGAACATTTTGCGCACAAATTAAAGGTTTTTAGATTAAAATAATTAATATTTTCTTAGCAATCATCGTTCAAACAGTAAATTGCTATATATAATAATTTTTAATATTAAAGTTATGTAAACACAAAAACTGAAACAAATATAAAGTTTCAAAGTAATACTCGACTGAGTCTGCATTGTTTTGAATGAATACCAATATATCTGCAAGACTAGAATACTGTAGAGATTCCCAAAAGGAATATTGTTAATATAATATAAGGGGTAAGTATCACGTGTCGAAAGGAGGCCAAAGAAAAATATTTTGACATCTGTTATTACTTCTAAACTTCTGGCAGACAAAAATAACATCAGAATATCGCACGGCGAGAGCAAATGTTATTATTGAGAATCGTCTTGGAGGGGTGAGCGTCATCTCTGTAAGTGAGCCGCACTCACACATAAGGGAAAAAATAAGATGTTACGTAAATATGTTAGGACGGAAGTAGTGAGTGAATGTTTGTGAGTGTTTCTATGGATGTTTACATAAAAAAAATCCCAGAATCAACTTGACGTGAAGGCTTTATTGCAATTTTTGCTTTGTTTTGAAGATTGAGATCTACGATTAAATGTATTCGTAGGTAGGTGTTATTATTATGCGACCATGGAATTTCTTGGGTGTTGTGTTTTTCGACGTTGCGGTTCCGTTACTCGGACCGTCTTCTAGGGTTATGTACTGCTGGTGAAATATATATTCGAGAGGACTACTCTGAGATGAGCCAAGTTGGTAGTTGGGAGACGCTCACTCTTATGCAACATACATTAAGGCAGGTTGTAGGTTTTAGAAGCCGTTATTATAAGATGATTTTAAGATTGTGTGATAAGTGTTGTTTTGCGTGGTTATTCGTGGTTATTGACGTTCAGTCCCAGTGCTAAGACCATCTTTATAGATTTTCACTTTCATAGATAAAATTCATTGAAATTGTTCCAAGAATGGGGCCAAAACGTTGCAAGATATGAGCAACTATGCAACACAATACCCAAGCTGATCTAGAATTCACAGTAGATAGGTTTCATTTGTACGTTACATAATACATAATTGATAATCATGAAAAAATTAACCAAAACTAAAGATATTGGTTCAGACTTAAAATAAGACATTTTTGCTCCCTTTACCTATACCGATATTTGTTTTGAAACAAATACATACAGTGAGTTTTCAAGTGAAATTTGCATTGATAATATTAAAATGTTAATATATCACATAAATTGAGAAAAACATGCAATTTACGTAATTGCTGTGAGTAATGAGTATTATTGAGCTCTTTGTGTCTGGAAGAGCACCTGCGGAATAAATTAAAATGATAAATTATGTTTTCCTTTTCGAATAACACGAGCGCAAATATTTATTAAAGGTGTTTCCGAAACGATAAACGAAATTCTTTGCTTTTAACATATTTTTACTTCAATATTACACATGTGAAATGACGAGAATAACCATTTTCATGCAGTCATCGGCTCACAGTAAATTTAAATTATTTATAATATTAATATTTAATTTAAGTAGATGAATGTCTATTTTTTGGATTGAACGTCAATCAGATGCATATTTATTGATGTGATTGGTTAGTACAAGGGTCAGTACACCGGCCATGTAAGCCAGGGGATGTGGATTCAAATCCCACACAAATCACGATGATATTTTCTGAGAATTTCTTTAATCATCTTCTATGTGTGAACTAATGTGCCTAATCATATTGGTAATAATATTAAGTAGATGAGTACATTCATTAGTGTGGTTGAATTCTTTCTAACAAAAGTAAAATATTCATAATAATATTTTTTGTATTGTTCTAAACGCTTTATTTTGGTTATTTACAATTCGAGATCTTCGACCTCATGATAAATATATAATAAAACACATCAATAATTCTGTGAGTAAGAGTTTCTGATAAAACCGACTGCTATCTCGCCATTCACATATAGAATTCAGTGTACTTGCATAGTAAATAATCATCATACTGAAAGTCAACCAGGTCATCGGCTATTTATTTTTAATTTATTTATAGTCTGCTAGTGATATCATACCATTTATGTAAATATTTAATATCTTTCAAATAAATTAAAAAAATATCGTCTGCATCCGCGATACTCTTGACAGGTTTATAGCATATTTTTTATGAAATAGTTTATTAACCAATTATTTTTTTTTTGTATTTATTTATCAGATATTTTATCTACAAATTGTCTGATACAGTTCCATCAAAAGTTTTACGTTTAAGGTCAAAAATATTTCAAATGTAAAAACAACCTAAGCAAAGAAGAGATACGACAAGATTAGGATATATTTATGTTTTGAAAAATATTTACCTGATAATACAAAACGGTTGCCTTACAAGACGAATGTTACTTCATATCACCTTGGATTTTTTGTTTGTTGATGTTGTTTAAGATGTTTATTCTCTGTTCACATTCATTTTTTATTTCTGATTTTTTTTATACAATATAATATTAAAAATACATTTAAAGCTCATGTCTGTGTATTTTTTGATGGTGATGGATTGACCAAAACTCTTTTTAATAAATTAAATTGATCCTAAAAATACTTCAAAAAGGCATAATAATAATTTAAAAAATTCATCAACAAACATACTTATTTGAATAGAGACAATAAGAATAATTTAAAATAAAATATCAGTTTTAGCTTTATTAATTATTGTATTAATATGGCAAGATATCAAAACAAGCATATATAGCAATCTATTTTTTTTCCTTATTTAAACACTTGGTAGTTTGAAACAACCATGTTTTTTAACAAACCACAAGAAATTTAAGTAACACATATTCATTATTGTTTTATCCAATTATCCACACGCTCCATGCCTACAAGCTAGACACGTCGTTAGATCACTATACAGTAGTGGATAGACAATGCCTCTTCCCATTCCATACACATAATTACTATATTATATCAGTTTCAGTGACCTAGATATGAAGGCAACTGCGTGCAGCTAATCAGTCCAAAGTTAGAATCCTGAAACCGGATCCTCCAATCACCGAAGCTGGTCTAAGGCTTCGAGGACCTGGCTCCTCGCAAACTTCCTGGCACAGAACTCCAGAACTGGAGCGATGATGATTGCGGAGCTGGACCCAGCTTCAAGATAGTATACCTGGAGATGGAGATGCAAATCTATTTATTGTGTACATATCAAAAACAGAAGGAAAAAAATGTGCAATTAAAAACATTCTTCCGCTGAAACAATTACATGTTTTAATTACTCCTTCAAAAAAATCTTCAAAGATTTTTTTAGTTACGTTGTTGGTCTTTTACAAAATTAAATATAAATTTAATGTTAAAACTCTGATTTATATATATAGACTCCTAGTAACTTATAACAGTAGTCTTATTTAATATTTTGTTTATTTTAAGAGCGTTGAAAAATCAATGCTAGATAATCGTTTTCAATATATTTGTGTATATAATTACACGATAACTAATTTTTGATTGAATTTATCGAAAATAGAATTTATCCTTTATCACTATATATATATATATATATATATATATATATATATATATATATATATATATATATATATATATATATATATATATATATATGTGTCAAAACGAAACATTTGATACATAAAACATTATTTTACTATTTCCAACTCGTTTATTTAATTTAATTTTTTATATTATATACATATAAAAAAGTCAATACCAGAAAGGAATTTCGTGGAAAGCGCCATCTTTGAATATTTTTGACAAAACTTTATAAACAAAAAAAATTGACTTTAAATAAATTAGCAAAGATGCAAACCGATCGTTAAAAGCGATTTTTATATTTTTATCAAATCTATTGGTTTCATTAAATGATATTAAAAAGTTATACTTTAAAACATTAAAACTGTATATTTTTTGATCACAGTGTTTACCCAATGAGCTTATATAATGTGTATAAACAGTAAATTTAATGATTTTTATATTAAAAAAATGCTTAATTGAAATAAAATATTTCAGATTGCCTATTCACAAGGCGCAAATACTCCGATATCCTCTGATATTTTTTTATGTGTATTGGCGAATTAATTTTTTTGTTTTTCTTTATTGATAATAGTATTATCAAATAGTACCATTATTAACGTTTTTTTATTAATTTACAATAAATTGTGTGACTAATATATCAAAAAGCTTGATTGATTGTAGTCCTCTAGTTTTTAGTTATTTTTTAATATTTGTTGAAAATCGCATATTCTAAATAATTATGTTTGAAGGTACATTACCAAATAAATAAACTATCTTAATGATAATATTTAACAATTTTTAGAAATAAAAATTATTGTATATCTAAAGAAATGAAAAAATATGGAAATACTTATAAAAAAGGTCTCCTATTTCTAAGGTCTACTTTTGACAAAATACAAAAATCGCTTAAATGAATTTTCAAACTATGTTTACTTAAAAAGCTTAATCGCTGGCCTCGAGAATGGACTTTATACATATTTAAAATTTATAAACACATAATTAGATTTGTCAAATACTTAGTATTTTGGTGCCATGTCGTATTTCATCAAGAGAGATTTAAATCCCTGAAAAAAGTTGCCGTGTTTCAGAACCATAACGGCTGAATACAAAAAAAAATACGCGACATCAAACTCTTAAACCGAAAAAGTTTAATGCAGCAGTCTCCTGCACACAAGAAAAAGAATATATTTTTATTACAAATCTATTTATAGTTACTTTTTTAAATTTACTATTATTTTCTGTGTTATTAATCCCATATGGTTTGGGAAAACTTAATATTGCCCTAACATATTTCAACTATGAAACATATACCCATGGAATGCTTCACGATAGATTCCTAGCGCACAGTTCTACGATAAAGTCATACGAACGATCTCCCTCAAAGCCCAACCAGAAGACGTTTAAGTTCTGCCAACCCCTAGCGATGCACCTGTGATGGGGCGGGATATCCAGGTGAGATGGTTTGAATTAAACAGGAACTCGGATTGAGTGCATTACACCTGGGAACTTGATTGTTGGTGTCTGTTTAACTTGAACTAAGTTAGATTTGATTTAAACTTAAGCTATAGTTAAATGTGAATAAATTATCTCTAAGAGGAATCCGACGAGTGTCATATTGATACCTGCATATATTTAAGAATAAATCATTTTTTGATTATTCACTAATGAAAGTTTTCTACATTTTATTTAAAACCTTGAGTCATGTTTGGACATCCCAACTGGAAATAGCATGAAACAACAAATAGGCGAGGAATTTTCCTTTATAATGTTAAAGTTGAAAAACATTGAGTGAAAAGAGACAACGGCCTCGGGCAGGTCGGGCACCAAGGAAAAGTGCATTGTGTTTTCTCAGAAGATATTGCATCTGGAAAGAGGAACTCTTATACAAAGAGATATATTGGAGTCTCTAGTAGCTATTAAGAGACAGCGGTCAACTGTATTTATATTCCACTATACATTATTTTATTAAAATTAAAAAAATATCGGCTGATACTCACACATAAATAAGCTGCTATAAAGTTCTCTCTTTGCCCAAGGAGTCTTAAGTGTGACATTTAAATTATTTTTTCTAAAATTATTTTCAAAATGACTTGCACTATGCAAATATTATACATATAAATAAATGTTTTTTTTTTTTTTTTTTTTTTAATAATTTGTAATCAGATTCATATGTTGGTTATTTTTAGGTATACTTATAAAAAAATCTTAAAAACATTTTGCGGTTCCCGCAGTGTGACAAATACAGAACATTGAAAACTTTTTAAAAGGAACTGAAAACTGAAAACCCATGTCTTCGGAGCGTCTTTACGGCCCAAATGCGACTTGCTCGATAAAGTAATCTTTTTACGAGTCACTCGGAGACGTCATTGATACTCGGTTTATAATGTCGATAAAAATATTACAGTTTTTTATACGACGAGGCTTCCTCTGCAAGAGTTTATGAAAATATTCCGGATTCGCGAACACGGCGAGCTGTTAAAAAAAGGTTTAAGTTCTAAAAAAGTACCGCAAATGTTTATAAAGTGTTCACTATTAAGTGTTTTAGACGAAATTTCCAACAAATGGGCTAAGCTAAGGCATAGTGTTTTGTTAAATGTAGAAGTATTGTTTTATTTAAATTAAAATTTATATATTTGTATTAAAAAAACGTTGGTTTAAAACATAGAAATTATAGGCACCAATTAAAAATAAAATAACTGTTACAATCATTAATAATTATAATAACTTTTTTTTAAAAATCTTTTTTCAGTTGACATTTAAATGTCCAATAAAAACTTTCCATTCAATTGTATCAATTGTTTTATACGGAGATTGTTAATTCAATGCTGGATTATTCAGAATTAGGACCATTCTGAAAAAGAATAATTAATAGGGGAAACTTTTTACCTTGGTAAAAAAAGTTCATTAGTTATTCAAATATACTACGGGGAAGTCTCTGGTTAATTGTATTTCCTTTGAATTATCAATTTAAATTAATTTTATTAGAAAATACATTGTAATTCAATCATGAAATCTGAAACAAAATTATTATTTGTTCAGTCAGAACATCAGGTGAGTCTAATTTTTAAACCAATAATGCAATTTTTCAATAATACTATGTAAGTAATGATCACTATTTTAACATTAAAAATTGTTTCAATTAGAAGTTTTCCCTAAACAAATATCACATTCAAGAAATTTAATTTGATGAAATACTTATTTTTTTAAAATAAAAATATTTTACTATTTTTACTAAAAAGAGAATTTTTTTTTGACATAAACATACTCGTAAATGAACACGTCTCATAATTTCCACAGCCTTAAGTAAAGCTCTAAAATATTTTATACCTAAATATGCAGCAAAACATTTGTTTTAAAGCATAAAAGTAAAGTTTTATAGCTGTTTTAATAAAAACCCACACTTGTTTTATTATGAACTCCCGCTAATCCTCTACAAAACACTCTAGCACGTGTGTTAGGCTAGCGGCTTATTATTCCGTGGTAAATCCCCGCGTTCGTTAATAGATGCTCTCATAAATATAAATGCACACGTTTGCGGAAAACCAACAATTAATCTGCGAGAATAATTGCATAAATATAATTTGACATTTGCTCAAATTTACATGAATTTTTTTCAACCTTTAAACATATAAATGACAAAATCTAAAATCCACGAAGAAACATAATACACGAACGCAATATACCATATGAAAATTAATATATTGAAATGAAACTTTTAGTTGTACATTCAATAAATTATTGATTCGATATCGCAAAGCCTCGTGAGTTAATTACTACAATTTTTTTAAAAACTGAATCTATCTTCATTTTTATGATATTTTATAAAACGTATGTTTTATTTATACAATATTTATTATTACTATATATGAGTAACATACTTATACAAGTAAAAAGAATTAAATATTTTAGCTAACGATCCAACACTAAAAGTAATAATATATATTATAAAAAAATATGGATTTAAGTTGATTATTTTGCTTAAACGAAGAACACTCAACAGTTACCTATTGACAGTTTGGTTTTAGACAATAGTTTTTTCAACAAAGATAGCTTAAATTATAAGTAAATGTTCTTTTTTACCAATGTTGTCTAAAGATTTTTTTTTGTTTCATTAAATTTTACGTTACGAAGAATGATTCCTCTATTCTCACCGAGTTACGGATAATTGTATCTGAGGTGCCTGGAGCCGTTTGAAAACTGCATTTACCAGGAGTCGATCTCTTACCCTTTGAAATTCAGTCTAAGGAAAAAGAGCAGTGGCCGAGGCATTACTCGTTCTGTGCGACTGAGCGGGAAGCCTCTGTCATCTTTCTTCTATTTTTATTCCCCACCCATACAAGGAAGTAGACTTCAAGTTGAATCTAACAGTAAAAATAAATAAGTTTTCAACCCCGTATCATTTATATTACCCCTTTATATTTATATAAATTCTGTTCAGAAAAGTGTTTTTTATGCATATTTGATTACTCGTATGCATTGTCTAGACCTAGACCAATGATGGATCTAGTCATCGCACAATCTAGATTTTTTTATGGTGACATTACTCAAACGAAACTATTCAAGGGATTTTAGCGATAAGTTCATTTATTTCATTTTAAACGACAGTCAATTACTGTTGTTATTTCAATTGCTCATTCTTACTTTTTTGGTCGATCTTGTATTCTTACCTTATTTATGCATCGAATTACAACGCTTATGTATTGTACGAAAAATTGGAATACTTTTGTATGTATAATATATGGATTATATTTATCAAATATTTTTGCGATTTAAACAATAATAAAAATAGTTTTTTTTATTGGTCTTAAGACACAAAAAGCTTTCAGAGCAAGTGTTGTAACCAATGTACAAACAATTATTATCAACGCGAGAATTGCTTAAAAACTATAAGTTATTTTTAAAAAATATTTATATCAAGTTACATCATATAATACAACAAAATTTCCGCCAAACACTTACTTTGTAACAAACGCAGTAATTATGCACATAACAAATTTTCAACTACAAAAAAAATTTCATGCAGGTTGTCAGGTTGCACGAGAAAACACTTTAATCCCCACTGTGAGGGCGCACAAAAAGACACGGCGAAATTAATTTAGACCGGCAGAAAGAATGAAGCCCGCCGCCACTGGTCGACAGAGCGAATTTCCTTGGACACTGGACGAAATTTCATTACTGGCCGTCCGCCGCACAGCAAACAGAACAACCACGTCAAACATCGCAGCGAGTCGGATCCAGGGGCGTGCCACCGGAAGTCCTTATTGAAAAAAGACGACCGGTGTCAATAGTACTGACTTATATAACCAGGAAGCGTTAAAACCTGTTTTAACCTTGGAGAAGTTTATTTACTTTGGTTTTATTATTAAATAATTTAAAACACAAAAGGCACAATTTCGGGTAATAAATACGTTAAATTATAATAATAAAGATGCTTTTAAAGTAAAGCAGTAAAAATGTGGTTTAATACGGTCTACAAGTTATATAATTACGCTGTATACAACCTAAGACTGCACCACTGAGAAAGCTTCCGGCTGATCATGAAAACTTTCAAGAATTCGCATTAATGGTAGTTTATGCATCCGGTGTTAGTAAATATTGACGGTGGGATAAAAATAAAATTCGGCGATTTCAGAATCTCCGGTATGCAAGGCCAGTTGTATGGGGACGCCGTAAACAAAGAGGCTTATTGATCTCTTTGGTAAAAAGAGAAAAACCTGTAATGCGATTTGAACTGGGAAGTCAGGAATTCTGGCTGTATAAAGCCTGTGCGCTCTTTTACAGATAGCAAAGCTCCACAATTGTAATGCAAAAGCGAAATAAATAAGATAAAAATGGTGTTTATCGAAATAACGAGAAGAATTCTGAGGTCTTTTATTGCTTTGACAGTGAAATTATTAAGCATAAAATTTGTAGTTTTATCTTATTGTTTCACTTACTTAACAAATGTAAGAAAATATAAAAAAATTGTTTTTACAGAATTGGATCATTTCTAAGCTGTATCTAAATTATTTATCTTTTTCAAAAAGACATGTAAACATGAAAACATGTAAAAAAATTTGATTGAAACTGTATTTTGCTGTTAAGGATGTACACATTTAATGTACATAAAATCTCATACATATTAATAAACATTTATATTAAATGAAAGCATTTAAAACTTTGCAGACAGATAACACTCAGTAATTATGCTTAAACAGGCAAATTCAGATTAAACACGCATAAGTTTACGCAATACATCGATTTAAATTAGAAATACTTAACTTATTACATCCGACCGGATTCCTTGCGAATTTTCAGCCAAATGTGCAAGTATCGACGAGGCTTTTCTCAGGGCGGTTCGGTTAGTACTGCGAGATTAATTGACTGAGCAAATGGGGTTGAGGACTATAACTGAACTGTGGCGGCGAGATAAACGGAGGCTTATGAACCGAATTACTACCCCAGTAATTACAAGATGTTTAATACAAGTGCGTTTGAATAATAAATTCAACAGCCTCGTGGTTTAGTGGCTAGCACGCTTGCCCCCAGACAATGCAGTCGAGGTTTCCAATTCAAAATATATTCAATTTATTTTTCACTACAGGTATATTTATTTCGTCAAATTTAAATAATAGTATGACACCTGAAGATACATCTTTGTTTGATGCAGTTTTTTTGTAGTATCACTTTATCGAAATAATGAAAAAAATATATGTCGATGATAATCATTTAATATTTAAAATACTCGTATTTCTCTCTCATACAAGTTTATAATATATTAAACACGAATTAAAGTAATTTCACATGTCTGTGAAACGACGAGCCATATGTATATATGGAATTGTTTTTTTTTTATAAAAGTTTAACGATTTACAGTGTTTCTAATTAATTTAATATTTTAAAGGTTTTACGTTATAATCTCTGTAATTTATCAAATAAGGTTTTTATATTTATCTGTGGTCATTTAAAAAAAAAAAGCATGTCCACAAGGTAAGTATATAAAAGTTTCTGCCACAAATGTTTTTGAAAGTCAAATGCGGTCACTGTTAATTAATTTTAATCTCAGAGTACTTTACACAAGTCTTGAAATACATATTGCTGCCATATTTTAAATAAAAAACTTGTTATTAATTATAATTATCATAATCGTAAAATTTGTTATGATGTAGTTGATGTGTCAATCAGAAGTTTAAAGACGAATAAATATTAAAGTAACAAATTTCAAATAAATAGTGAAATATTTTTTGTATGAGAATCTTCAATACGCCTCATGAAATATTATATTCTGTTTCAGCTCGCAATGCCGTTTTTTTTACAAGAAATAACAATAAAAGGTAATATTCACGTATTCGCTTGAGAAATAGTGTTCAAAGAGATATTATATAAATCAGATGAAAGAAGAAGAAAATAAGGCAATTCAATAGCACCATCCCTCTCGATTTCATTACCCTGCTTGGCCGGCCGCAGAGCAATTGCCAAAGGCGCAACAATCCGATAAGACCCCTAAAATAAATAAAAATCAAATATCAATAATTATTCTGATGGATGTAAATATTCAAACCGTTGGTGGGAATTTTATATAAAACGATATTTGATATATCATATAATAATATTTTTTTTGAGTAAAATACTTGAGTGATTTTCCACATGTTCGTTTTTATTTGTGACCGATTTTGCCAACTTTTCACGTTGGCATTATCAAACATTATCAACATTATTGACTCTGTTTGATAGTTCCAACGTGAAAGGTTGGGATGAAATGGAATTCCACCATGTACTCTCTGTCAAAAATATTGAATTTCTATCATATAATACTTAACGTTTAATATGAAATTGGTAGCCACATAAATTTAGTTAATCTAAACACTTAACTCTACAATTATTATTAACCGCATAGGATTAACCATAACGATCTATTTATTACCTAAGTTATTCAAGATTCTATTTTTGGAGTGTTTAAGACAAGACGTTTAGTAAGAGTAAATATCCAGTATTCGATCAAGGACAAGGTTTCAAGACTAGCACCATTTATCACATTGACATTTAAGAGTAAATATATTCATAGCCAAGCGTTATTAGTGAATCAACCACAATAATATATTAAAGTAAACCAATCAATTTTACGTGAACTTATGGCGCTTTTTTCTTTAACATAATCAATACACTCTGTTTGATAATGCCAACGTGAAAGGTTGGCGAAACCGGTCACAAATAAAAAAGGAACATGTGGAATATCACTCAAGTATTTTACTCAAAAATATTGAATTTCTTAGATAAATCCTGCTAGGATACTTTTCAAGCAGTCCGCAGCAATCACAGATATCGAATAAAATGTTGACTATCATTTTAGGCACTGTAAAACTATATCCAATGTTTATTATTCAAAATATTTAAACTTTAAAGTTATTTTAGATTTATGAAAGCCTCTACTCTCATAAACCTGAAGATAGTTACAAGGGTGTAACTCAACATTCAATAAACTTATTTCATTAGCATTGTCAGAACTTGCGAACATATTCATAAAACTTTTATTTAAAAATGCTGCATTTTGAAGAGTGTGCTTGAAAATCCTTACTATTTATTTCATATGAAAAAGTAACAGGATATACAAAGCATTTTTGTTTATTTTATTATAAATGAAAAAATAAACTCCAACGTAGCTGTGTATGTTTAACAAACAAATATACTTTTAACCCACAGAGAACGTTAATAAAAAAATAAAATTTATTTTCTGTTAAAAAATTCATACGCTTTTGATATACACATAAAACTATTTTTAAGTCTTCGCATTCGTTGAATTATTTATTACAGAATAAACAAAATGATTTTAGAATTTGCATTTCTAATTTTTAATATTACCACATAATATAAGGTATCTTAAAAAAAAAACCAACAATATATTTAATAATTTATAATATTGGAGCGTACCTATTGGATTTTTTCCAATTCCCACTGAAACATTTCAGGACTACTGTTCTTTGAAAAATAAAATCTAATATAAAAGCTAGTAAATCGTATTCTTTTGACGCGAGCACGCGAATTTTCATATCTCACCTGCGCGGTCTGTGAATGGATTACCTGGAATAATCTCGGATAAACAGCCGCAATATAAGGACCTCCAACCGGAGGAAAAAAGATAAATTGTTGGCAGTACTTTACCAGACATCAAGAAAATATTATGTAAATATAAATGCTCCCAGCGAATCTGAATGCAAAGAAAAAAGAAAAAAATTCAATGAGGAATTTTTACAGCTTTACTAAGTATTATTTGACAATATCCTTTCTTTCTTAATTGATAATATTCATTTACATCATTGGTTTAGATTTTATTACAGTCAACAACTTTATTTTGTGTTTCTAGTATAATTGACTTTATTTTTACAGACACTAATAATTAATACCATCTGTCTACCTAAATAAATGATTTCATTTATTATTGAATGTAACGATTTATAAATTTAAAAAAATCTCATTGAGTAAAAAAAGTGTACTTCATGTATTTTTAAAATTTAATTAGTATTGACTCGAGCAATGATAATACAAATCAAGCTTAATAATACTGAAACAGGCATCGGTCGATGATTTAATCACTGAGTCATCAAGCCAACCAAACTGTTTGAGTGTGTTAATTATAAGTGATGAAATTATTATTAATAAAGGATTATTTATGCATTCAAGTGTATTTATCTTTATAAATATAAAAAAGTATATTTTGTATTGTTGTGATCTTGAACAGTTATTATAACAGGTATATTATCAAAAAAAGGTTTTAGAAATTCTGGATTGTAAATGAAGTCACAAAAAATAAAGAAATGCCGCATTTGCAATTGTAATTTTTAAAGCCATTTTTTTTTAATATTCTGAGTAGTATAGAATGGAATAATATTTTGTAAAATGACAAAAAGGCGAGATTGTATTAAAATGGTAAAGTGGTTTTATGTCAAGGAAGAAAAATATTGATATTTCCTGATATATTAATATGCTTCAAAATATTTTACTAGCTTAAAACAATAAAAATAATTTCTAAGAAACTAAAAGTTAGTACATATTTTAATTTAATGAATAAAAAAATATTACTGAGACTCAAATATTAATATTCTAAAAGCTGATATAATTAGTAATATTTTTTTTTAACATTCAACTTTTAAATACTATACATGATTTTTAGACAATGTTACCTAACAGAGAGCTTTTTAACAAAATGAAACGCAAGCTGGAAGACATTTGTGTTGCTCGAAAAACATGTAAAGGGTTGAATATGTTGGAATAAATGGGAAATAGCGTATAAAGGGTGGAATATGTTGAATTTGAAGGAGGTACAACAGAAGAATATGGCCTAAACGAAGGACAAAACTGAAAATAATTTCAGAAACATATTTTATCTCACGTAGCATTGTAAATTTCAATATCCCTGTTTGAGCGTTTAACAACCCCTTAAACATTAATTTTTTTTTTTTTCAAGTAACAGATATTTTATGGAGAATGGCTTATAAATAATTGAACGCTTTTACTATATGAGCTTAGCTGGGTAAAAATAGAAAAATATTTTTCTATGTCACCAGAAGATTATACGCTTTTTTGCTGATCATAGAGTCTCAGATTTGAATTCTAGTGTGAGTCTTATAAAAAAAAAAAATTGTGTTTCCCTTAGTTTTCCAAGATGAATAATTAAACATTTTAAAACTGAAACCTTGTATAGTTTAATAAAGTGAATTTCATTATAAATACTAAAAGATGAGCTTTTATAAATTTACCTGCTTTATTTTATCTAACTTTAATTATGAATTATGATATTTATTTTGATTTAAATGTCTGCATGTGAAAATTGTTTCTGAAGAAATAAAATATCAAGTATTCAAGAATATAATTAAAAGTTTTTAACTAAGTACTTAGTTCTCTAAACTTTTAACTTTTACAGTCAAAGTGGTGATTACTCATATTTTTTATTCAAACTATAAACTTTTCCGAAGCTTTTTTGGGTCCATTTCATCCCCTATATTTTCACAATACAGTGGAGATATTTCACCCCGCTTGAAACTTACCCGAAAACCTTCTTCGAAAGGTTTGTTTTCTCCCATAAGTAAAGTCTCTCTCTCATTACGGCTGTATGTTACCTGGGAATCCCAGTGGGGAGGCTCCAAACCTCTTTTATCTCTGCTTTAGTCAGCAAAAAGCGAAAGGGTGCTAAAGCATTTGGAATTGTTTAAAAAATATCGGAAAATATTTATGAAATTATTCACTATTTTTTGATCTTCTTTCGAGACAGCAGAGAAAAATATTTTCATAAAATTTATAATGGGTTGATTTTTAAAATTTTTTTTTTTAAAACATTTGTTTGTTTTCAATACTATATAACTAATCTAAATACACATTAAAGTACTTTTTTTAAAAATTTTAAAATATCTTTGTTTTTCAAAGCATCACTTCAAATATGTTTTTAAAAAAGGGTCAAAAATGTTCTAATAAATTTATTTTACTACAATTATTCAATCTAAATATTTTAAAACATTTAACATCTAGAGTTAAACAAAAAACTAGGTTACGGGTTAAGAAGAATTTCTAAATGCAAATATGCATGTTCAGTAATGAAAACAAAGCGGGTACCTTCAATATTATAAATAGTTCATGGGTGTTTTGCCGCATTTTTTTAAATGTCCCAACGCATCTCAATAGACTTTGTGGTTTTGGGTTCAAATTTTTATGATATCTGATATATTCGTTTTTACGAGAGGAGTGTTTGTTTTTGGGTACTAGCATAGTGAATTTCAAAGTTTTGAGTTGGTGATTAAAAGTATAACGCAGTGCAATACCAAAGAACGAAGTAAATTTATCCATATGTGATGTTTTGTCATATAATTGAATAGTTCGCAGAGGATTTAAAAGCCGTTACATCTACACGCGCCGAGCTCCCACGTATCCCACGCTGTTTGCTCGTTCTTAAGTTCGGTTACATACAAAGACTTAATTACAATCCCTGTGTTCAGATTATCTAAAATAATTATAATGAAATACAACCGCGGCAGCCTGCGCGGGGACTGGAATTCTACTTAAATTTGAAACCGAATTACGAAGTTAAATTTATACAGTCGTACCCATTAGCTAATTTATAATCCTACGTACAGAGTTTACTACCAAAAGAAAAATAAAATGTTATGATTAAAAGTTTCACATAAAATATTTTCGACAGTATGAAATTCACACACCTGAAATTATTTGTTGGATCAACTTTCCCTGAAATTTATTCGTGGATTTAATATTTATATTTAATTTTATATTTATGACCCATCCGTTTTTGATATGTTATTAATATAATTCTTTTGGTATCGTTTCAATTTCATATTTTTTGACGCTTTTAATCTACTTACTTAGTTGGCATCATCAAACAGAGTGAGGTTTTGACTACTATTGACAATCAGCAAATGACAGAAACAATGATTTATAGAAGTAATGTAAATGGCCAGTGAGTTAAATGTTTCTGACTAATAGGAGAGTTTATAAAATTACTATTTTAAACGATTAAATATATGTTTTTTTTTATGCAAAGCAAGTCACATCGAATTATTGTAAGTTAGGTTACGTCAGAAATATTCTATAATATACAATAATAAAAATATTTAATCAAGTTTTTTCAAGCTTTATAAAATCCATCTTAAGATAAAACTAATTTCGACTAACATAAAGAAAACACACAGAAAGAACCAAATTTTTACTAAAAATAAATGCAAAATTGAGAAAAGGTAAATTTATTATTTAGGTACTGTATAATGCTTCTTGCAATTGTAGTAGTAATAAGCCTTAGTCTTTGGCCACATTACACTATGAAATACAAGTGCATCATCAATTATAGACCAAGAGCCAACTAAAAAAAAACAGTGACACTTCTATATAATGTCAAATTGTAAAATGTATAAATAAAAAGAGCAAATAATAAAATAGCCAATTAAAAATGGTTAAGACTATTTTAAGAGACATAACTCCATTTTTATTTTTATTTAATAATTTTGATAGAACAATATCATACAATGTTATTTAGTAATTGAATAAAAAATCTGATGCAGTGCTTATATAAAAAAATCGTCGGTTGAAAATCTTCAAATACCTTGAAAATTAAGATAGTCATTTCATACAAAAGTTAAAAAAAAAAAAAAAAATTATTGTATACCAATGAAAAATATATTTTGTCTAAGAGTATTATGAGCGGTCTCGGAGGTGAAAATATACATTCTTGTATTTTAGTATTATATCCATCCGCACCCTCCGGATGCTCCCCCAAAGGTCGCAAGTCTTCCGAGCCATATCCGCTATCAATGCTATGGCCTCTTTTCACTAATCCTTAACTACAGAGTCACGAAAACTTACTCTCGTGCCACCACACGTCGTAAAACGGGGGGAGTAATCGTGGCTTTAATAAACTAAATTATGGCAACACAATGTTGATAACTTAAAGTTTCATTTTATGTACAAGATATTAGTGTTATATGATTATATAATTTAGTAGGTGATAATATTATAAAAGACCACGGTTTTGTGCCTATTTTTTTTTTAGAATTACGGTTCAGCTTCGTAATCTTCTTGACCACTTCAAACCCTTGAAGCGGCCAAAAATATTCATTAAGGCCATTAAGTCTTAACTGATTGGTTTAACCTTTTTGTATTTTATTTTAAAAAAATACATAAGGCATAGTTTATTATTGTTTTGGTATTTCCGTGTGGTCACCCTACCCACAGAGCAGTTTCCTCGCTTAAAGTACCCAGTATAGAGCATCCACTCTTCCTTCGGTGGAAGTTTCTAGAAGCTCCCAGAAACAATGGGGCCGGGAAGGAATTGTGATCAATGGAATATTATATGTTTGCACAGGTAGACTAACTTCAATCAGGAATTATAACTTTGCAGTAACGAAGTTCCAAATGAACAGAAATATTTTTAATTTTATGTTAATTTCATTAAAAACTATACAATTTATAATAAATAATAAATTCTCTCACAGAGCAATCGTGGCAAGAATAAAATTCAAAATGCTTTTGTACAGTATAGAAGCTCTCTCAGTTTAGAAATATATATTTTTACAGTATTGTAACCCATTATGTTATTTTTTATGATTTTGTAAAAGAGTACTAAAAATATAAGAGCAATTGTGAATAATTGTGATATGTATCAAAAATGCTCAGTTTTTCTAATAGGAGGAAAATAAACGCATTTTTATAGAAATTTATAGTTTCTTATTTTCACTCTTAATAAATGTAAGATTTTTAATATTATATATTTAAATACAAATAGTTTTTCATAAACCAAAATAAAGTTAAAATATCTTATGAAACAATATTAAATCATAGTCTAAAAGCTTTTATTAAATAAAGTCAGGAAAGACAAGAGTTTACAGAGAATTTTCAAATGTACATCGTAGCATTAGTGGTTTATTTTCGCTTTTTGAAATAACCAAATGTATTATGAAGTTTAAATTAGAGGAAGCATACTATAATTAAGTATTTATAAATGCTATAAATAGTAAGAAAGAGTCAATTGATTGTATTTACACAAAAACCCTGAACTAGAAGTCATTTAATTAACAAATGTTTTAAAGATTTTCATATGAAATAAGTGTCAGCTTGCCCTAGAAGAATCTTTTAGTCAATAAAAAACCAAAATCATTTTAAATTTTGATTTATTTTATTTCTAAAGCCTATTAAAAGATTAGAGACTCTGTTAAAAATATGTACGTGGCTGCATCCGTTGGTTCAAGTTTTTGAAAATAAACGAATGTATTGAAACTTTGAAGTTGCATAGTTTGGCAGATCTGGTGTATTACTTAAGTCAGTGTCCGTTCCACGAGCAGTATTTCCAAGTTCGGCCTGAAGTTAGTCCAGCTTAGCGCAGGACGGACGTCTCGGCCTTTCTCCGTTAGCTAATTGATGCATGCCTTGCTTATCACAACGTTCCCTGGCGCACACGGAAAGGAGCTCGTAAGCCCTGAAATCCACCCCCCCTCTCAAAGATCCACCCCTGAAGTTATCCAAGATCCAATATACATAACAAAGGAACATCGGCGTATTGATCGGACGCAAAACTTGCTCGTCTGTGCTGAGATTCGGACGAGAAACTTATAGTGTTTAATGCAAGTTATTGTTTGTGTTAGTTATTCGTTAATGTTAACATCGAGATGTTTCACTTTAGTTTACACGGATCATCTTTGAATTATTTAATTTATGTACAGGAAGGTTGAAAGTTTTTAATGATTATAAAAATATACACATTATTTAAGATATTGCACTTCGTTTAACACGCGACATCTTTGAGTTATTTTATATGTACATATTTGTTGATAAAAAAAATCAGGGAAAAGTAATAAAAGTGAAATTTATTTTATTTCTAATGAAAGTTCTTGTTATTTTAGACCATTTTAGGATGTTTCAATTTGAAATATCTTTGAATTATTTTATATTTACTTCTAGGTATATAAATAGTTTTGACAGAAGAATAAACAAATAATCTTGGATTATTATTGAATATTCTTGTTGTTTTCAATTGTAAACGTTTACAATAAATCCATTGAAGTATGTAAAACGATTTCAGAGATCATTAAAAAAATAATTAATTGTTATTAATTACATTTAACTTCATTTTACACGTAACAGTTTTTTTAACATTTATGATTTATTTAATTTTAAATTATAAAAAAAATGGTTTGTCGTTTTACTGGATAATATTTCATTATTTTATCAGCTGAAAACATACTTTTATTTTATTTTGAGAGTTTTTGGGTATCAAGGGATGTTTTATACTGAAGAGTTTGAACATATTCTTTGGTTTCTTAGTACAAAATCTATGATTTATACTAAAAACTGACTTTTAAATTTAAAAAATATATCTTGTTGAGGAACAAGGCATTTGATTGGTGAAGATCCATTATTGTTATGATAAAAAGTTACTTTGTACTTTTGTCTTCACTTTGAGTTTATAAGAATTATATATTCTAATAAACTCAAAGTGAAGACAAAAATACAAAGTTACTTTTTATCATTACTATAAAAAATATAATAATCCATTCATGAATAACAGAGTAATTGCCAGATTTGTAAGCATGTAGCTAATTTATTCACTCACAGAAAACCTTAATTGGCGGATAATCTTTTCACATTAAATATTTATTTTTTACTATGAAAGTCTAAAATGTTCAAATCCGAACTTTCAGGTGTTCCTGAATTTATGATCACTCCACTGCTCTGCGAATTCCCGATAAAAACACAACCCGAAAGTTTCTGATTTACCCACACTACGATAGAGCAAATTTACTAAATTTCACTTACGGGGTTGAAACTTCTACTTGCCCAGTACGTATCTCTAGGACTCCACTCCAAGAATATACATAATTTTCATATTTTTCCCAAGATTCGTTTGCTTTGGGCTGATCCACTCAGCATTACGGAGTATCCGGGGCTTCGGAACTATATTATATGGACCGGCCAATAAAGGGGTGACTAGGGGGGAGAAGGTCCTTGCCTATTGAAAATGCAGAGCCCACCCTCCCCTGCCCTCTGGGTCGTATTTTTCTGATATTTTGAATTGACGCAACCTTACCGTTTTACAAATCACAAAGCACGCATGGATTTAAAATGGCGAGTTAAATTTTCAAAAAAAATAATTTTATTCAATGTCATAAAACACCACAAATAAAAACAAAATAATTGCTTATAGAAAGTACTTGTTCTTAATAATAAATGACAAATTTAATTTAAAATAAAGAAGTTATTTTTATTGTTGTTGTAAAATATTTGTTAGATAAATATGAATGCTTATTTATTAAATTTTAATGCAACAAAAAAAAAAATGTTTTATTAAAACTCAAATAATTAAGATAATAACTTATGCAACTAAAAATAAAAATACATTTTTTTCAATAATTTAATAATATTAATTGATTTTGATAAACAATACCATAATTTCATTAAATGAACCAAAGACGTTATAGCAAGGCAATGTTGCATTGGACAAAAATAAATACTTACCTTAATCTTAATACTGAAATACTGAAAAAAATGTGCCATTTTTAATAAAATAAATGTTATTATTAATGTCTTTATATTGATAAAAAATATCATGTTCTGAAAGAAGAAATATGTTTAATCTTTAGATTCTGCCCAACCCCTGACGTGGCAAGGTTTACTTTTATGTCGTCCGTTACATGGAGATATCTTCATTTATGGCCTTCCATAAAATTATATCTCCAGACTTCTAGATATGATAATCCGCCGGCTGACCGATGTCATAACACTACAGGGGCGGCCAAGTAAGATCCGCGGGCATCCTGGAGCCTTATCCCAGCCTCTGCGAACCCCTGAGCTAACTGTCAAACAGAAGTCTGTTATTATGGCGAGAAACATTAACGATCTTGTTGATTTCTGGGAATTGTAATTATTGACCTTCCGAAGTATCCCCCGATGATTTATTGAGTTTCAAAGCATTGATTTACGACGTCACAACTTATGAATGGTCCAAATCAATAACCCTTCAACGACCACTGTGATTGACTCAATTTATAACAAAACAAATAAATTTCATAAGTATTTCTTCACAAAAGTAAAATATAAAAGAATACAAGTAACGTTGAGGTGAATAATTTTTTTTATAAAAAAATAAATTTTTGTACCGGGAGAAAATGGTTTCCTTAATATTTAAAAGAATCTCTCGATATAATAGGCATCGATGTTAAAATAAAATTTTGAAAAAATATTTGCAAGATATTTTTACAGTTTTAATTAAAAACGTTATATTGCTTACTTAACCAACCACGTATATTAGTAAAAAATAAATTGAGGTACAGAAAAAATAAAACTAAACAAAAAATTAAAAAAAAAATTTAATTAAAAAGAGTTTACGAACAAATTGCTTGAACACACAAATTAAAATGAATTTTATTTTCTATAAGCTACTCATGTTAAGACATATTTAAAACGTTAACGTTTTTCGATAACAATAAAAAAAAAATGATGGTTTCAATAAAAACATAAAAATGTGTTTTGTACTATAAGCAAGGTATATATTTTACAAGGAATATATTTATCTGGATAAAGTAATTTAATAAATACGAAAATAAAACATCGAAAAAGAAACATCACGAAAACCTAAGCTGACAATAGGATAGATTTTATGCTATTCATTAAATAAAGATTAAATATTAAATTTATTTATGAAATCTAATTCACACGAGCTTCGTGCTCACAGGGTGTGAAAATTTTCCGGTAGTTTTCATAAAAAAATATTTATGTAAATTTTTCACCTTTTGCCTCTCATTTTAATTCCGGGAGCTTTTACTTCCCGGAGTCCTTTGACCGTCGAGAGTACTTTTTCACTCATTTTAAAGGAAATAGTATTTTTTACGATCCGCCCTCTGAAACTGACAAAGGCTCGCTGAAAACGGAAGGAAGTAAGGCCATATGAAAATAAAGTATTTTACTAAGTAAGCACATACACAAGCTTCACGACATTAACTTGCAGATACCTTTTATGTTTTTAAGAGAAAATGAAGCAATATTTGAAAAAGTTTCGCATTTGAAATCAGGTTAAGAAAATAATATTGTATGTTTTCAATAAATTCGTAATTTTGTTAAGGTATAGCATTATTTAATATGAATATTGATAGATGTCATACAACCAACGCAAGCTTGTACAATTAACATGAAATTGGTATCTTGTTTTGCAACAAAATTTTTTACAGCCTTATTTTTAGAACATTTTAGTTAATGGAAATATCTTAAAATAAATATTTCTAAATACCGACGTTCAGGAAAGTTAAGAAAATTCTTTTAGTAGCTTCAGTATGTAAACAAATTAAAAAAAGTAATAAGATTCATTATTAAGAATAAGATTCCTTAGTAATATTTTATATAATTTTTATGCTTCTAGAAGCGGTCATAAACAGAAACAATCATAATCTTCTAGTCATTTGACATTTATATTTTATCATACATATATTTTTTTAGTAGTATAAATTTAATTAGTAGTTATAGGATTATATATACATTTTATCTGAGGGTTGTTGAGGTTTTGGGGTTTCTGGTTGAGTGCAATTTGCATCGTAGATATTCATGTAATAAATGGAATACTTCTTATCTACTCTAATGAAGGTTGCTTATATCAAGAAATGTTTTATTATTTAATATTCTAAAAAATACACCATATAAAAGACACCATAAAACAATTTAGTAATAAATAATTTTGATATTTTTTAAAAGCATTCTAATATACAAGTACGGCAAATTTCAAATTTTTATGAATATTTTTAGAAAATTGTTTATGTTTATATTTTTTTGCTTTTGAGACTAGACAAATTTTATAAAATATTCATTCTCATTAAAAGTTTACACAATAAACTTGAATTAAGTTATAAATTAGGTTGTTAAAATGACTTTTGTAACTATTTTTCCATTTTACGTAAACATATTTAAAAAAAAAAATTATGTTACAGCAAATATGATAATTAAATATGAATGTTTCATATTTTTTTCTGTTTGCACTGATACAAGTTTAGATAAATTCTAATATATAAAATTAAAATTAAATTAAAATATTAAACATTTTTAAAAATTTTATGTACACTTCTAACTAAAACAAAGTATTTCTGTGTGTCATCTAGTTACTAGCTGACAACCAGTGATTTGTTTTATTGCTTGCTTGTGTGACAATAGGATTTAAAAAAAATCTAGATACTTTAGAAATGCTGTGTTCATGATAATTTTTAGAATTCCTTAATATTTTCCCAGTACCAATGATGAATCATTTATAATAGTTTATTGATCCCATGAATTCGTTTGACGATATCTCTATACAGCAAAATATCACTCTCTATCTTTGTATTACAACTCGCTAGCATGAAAAACTTATATTTATTCAATAGAGTACTATAAGATAAACGCAAATACAATTTCCAGTCTTTTGAGCTACCGGATATCAGTGTTTGCTTGTTCTATTGATATTATCACGATATCAATACATTCATGCATATCAATTCGTAAATCATCTTGTGGTTAAATAGATTATTCGACCGTACGTCCAGAGAGTACAGGTCCAAGTAGTGCGAAGCTTACTTCCCTCAGCTCCTCTGGGAGCTGCCATCTGCATACCTGATGATGGACAGGAGCTTACTCTTGGATATACTGCGCAATACGTCACGTCTGAAACACACCAGAGAACTTATAAACCCACAGACTGCAAGAGCACTTACAAGCAAACAAAACTAATGTTCACATTTTAAGTGTTTGAAGGTTTATTCCGTGCACCTGCAACTAAAAAAGTAAATTATTATCAAAATTAAATGAAATTTAACTGTAGACACGACTACTTCGGCTTATTATTGAGATAGTAAGAGCTCTTTTGATATGCAGAAGTGTAGTTGCGAGCACGCTTGCAAACAATGGGGTCCCAGGTGCAAAGATTTATATTTAATTTTTAGTAAAATTTTAATATCAGAAATAATAGCTATTTATTTGGGGGAACAAATTGCATATATATGTAGAAAATTACAAAACAACTAATTTTGTAAAACAGCTCAAAATTATATTTAAAAAAAACAATAATTTGTGTATTGTTTTAAGATTCAAAATAAAGAAAAGCTTATACGAAATATGTAAATATAGGAGCTACCATAGTTAAATCTGATTAATTTCCACTTCTTGATAACCTGCCCCTTCTCTTTGCTTCTTTGCTCCCATAGTTAGATTATCCCTCCCACTCTAGATATAAGAAATAGATTTATATCATATTAATAAATAAAAAAAGTATTTTTAGATAACAATACAAGTCAAAAGGATCAGTTAAAACACAGAAAATTTTCAGAATAATGTATTGTTTTTATCAGTTCGATTACGAGAAACGCGGAGATTAAGTTATAAAAATAAAAGTAAAGACCATCTTTTTTTTTTAATACGGCTTGTTAATCGGTTTGCTTTTTCCATTAGGATGATTCAGGAAAGCTGTTTAGTACGGTGACTCCGTGAAGTATGTAAATCGAGGGTGTAGATGTGACGTCAGGCATTTAGGTAGCTGGGGTGGGGGTGTATGAGCGAGCGGCAGTTTAAGTGTGTGTGTGACAGTCGACACTTGTCGTGTTATATTCTTTTCAGGGGAATGTGAAAACTTTATGTGTCCGTATCTATAAAAAGGCCCCAATTGAAGTGCCCGAACTGTAGTGCGCAACGTAACGGAATTGAAAAAAAAAAAAACACTCAAAAAAATTCAAGTTTTAAAACCCTGTGATTTAAATAATCAATCACAAAATCAAAAATAATATCTTTGACTGAAAAATGTTAATTTTACTTTTATCTATTAATGAAAAAAATATGCTTGTCATATACACTTTGAATAATCTATACAAAATATATATATATTTGTTGAGGGCGAATTGGCTTATGTCAATCAAAGTTACCGATATCCAAGACATAAAAAATAATCATATAACATGATTGTAATAATTATTAACTAAAGCATAAAAAAAGGCCAACCAAACAAGAAATCCGGCATTCATCATATGCAACTTAATTTGTGTTTTTAAAGTTAGAAAAGGTTGGCAGCCACTGGCGAGTAGAGTCCCCGCCGACGGCCGTGGCAGTAAAGTTAACGACCCGCGCAGGGGGCCTCAATAATGACTGGACTTTTTGTTGACAGCTTTGCATACCGAGCCATAAATGTTCGCACGGACTATATTACGTGAGCTCTCTTCGGAAGGACCCGCGCCGTGGACCGCTGCCAGTTTTATTCACAAAAAATACGCACGTCGTAAAAAGGTATCGATTTAAAGATGAAAGCGTGTCATTTGCAAAATGGCTGATTTTTCAAAAAATATATATTTATATTTAGAAATACCTTAAAAAAAAAAAATTTAATATGGCATACTACCAATTTTGATATAGGATTCATTTGGGAAAATGGTAATTTTTTCAATAATATACTTGCATTTATAAATATATTTAAATAAATTTATACTAAGTTTTGCACATTATATAAAAGTGACAAATTTCTGATTTTTAAAAATATATAACTTATTTAAGATAAAAATATCTTTAAAGATTTATTAACATAATATACGCACATGGTAAAAATGTGCGTATGTTGTATAGAGGTGTCGATTTGAATTATTGAAGATGAATTGAATGTATATATATATATATTATTCATAAAAAAAATGTAGCTTGAATTTCCATCGATAATTTAATTTAAAAAAGTAGGAATCTTGAAGCAATTACGGATATATTTGGTTTGAAACGTTCCCAGCATTTGCTTTAAGGTTCACCAGAATCTCATAAAAATCTTGCACCAAAAAGAGTTTTTTCATCTGAAATAATTCTTCCATTCCATTTAACTAGAGACAAATTATTATTTTCACATTAATTCCTGTTTCTCCAATTTCACGAAAAAATTAAAATTTATTAATTAAAATTTCATTTTTTATTCATGTTTTTTTATGAAAAGATGTCTCAAATTAAATAAATTACAAAAAAATATCAACCGCTTTTAAGGAGTGAAAAATATATCAATCGATTTAATTATAAAAGCTTGTCTTTAACAAATCAGTAGTAAAATATAGTAATAGTAATATAAAAAAGGTGAGTAGTCAGACTAGGTGTGTATATAAAATAAAACACCTGTAAAATATTAAATAACAAAAGTTAATTGTTAATAAAATAAATTATGTGCTATAAAAATAAACTCCGATGTAAAAGCAAGTTTATGAGGTATTAACAATATAGCGGTGAGGGTGCAAGAATTATCGATTATTCATAAAATGTGTATTTAAAATCAATTACTAAATTTTTGTGTTCACCAAAATGAGCAATCGGAAATCAAGGCCATTTTCAATAAAATAACTACTACAAATAACATTAAAAATAAATACGTGCCTCTAATATGTAAAACACATCGTTAGAAAAAATAAATGGTAATCGATCCAAAAAGGAAATAAATTATTTCATACACTGTTAAACAATCAAGTTGAACGGAAATAAAATAAAAATGGGACAGTTAATTATTTATCATATATAAATGGTCAAAAATTATAATGAACTTGAAACTCATAAAGAACTGAATGAGTGAAAATGCGGCTAAAGTAAATATCAGTGAAATTATTTATAGTATTACTTTAAAGTTTTGTTTAGTCTTGTGTAAGATTGCTCGGTTAATGTACGAAGAGGCGCCATAATTCATCTTACGGCGGAGTTTGCAGATGATTGGAAAGAAACTGATGAAGAAAAATGGAGGAAATGAGAAAAGTTTTCACAAAAGCGGCTTCAGTTCAACCAACTTATAAGGAACCTGATACAACCGTATCGATTTAAACTCGGGTGCACGAGGAGCTAATGAAAACCTACTTTGTTTTTGAATCGAGTATTGGTATCTTTTATAACTCAGTGAAGATGCTTATTACTAACAAGGTTTTTTTTTAAAATTAATTTGCTTTTAAGTTCAGTAAATATAATAAAATCCTTTGTGTTTTGGGTACATATATATATGTTAACGAATAGAATATTTCAATAATAAGAGAATGTTTTAATAACCAGACAGCTTTATTTGTGTTAGAAATATGTTATATTTTCGAAATAATGTTTATAAAATATCTTATATTTCAAACAAAATACTGAAAATATCTATTATAATTTTTTCACATAACTGAAACATAAAACACTTCTTTGAAATAACACTCTCAATATATACTGTTGTTGTTGAAATTTATAAAAATTATATGAAAACTACTTTTAGGGTTTATTACACTGCTTGTATACAACACAAGTGATAACTTTTTACATAGTTACTAAAAAAAAAAAGAAACAGCTATCACATTTCCACACCAAAAATAATCTAATGTATTAGGCTTTTTCAATATTTGGAGAGCATCAATCATTTATGAATCGAATTTTGCAAAATTTTATTTAATAAATTTTAATAGACAGGTTTATTTGCTTATTATTTGAAGACAATGATGAGTTACTAAGAAAATAACAGATATCGGTAATGTATTTTTATGTGACAGCAAATTTGACAAAATTGTTTTCTAAGAACTTGTATTATATAAATTTCTAACATAATTGTGTTAAATATTATTATTAAGTACATTTTTTCACACACTGAAACGATTATAGAAACTTATATATCATAGTGACTTGCGTGGGATTCGAAACCAACATCCCCACGGCTTACATGGCCGGTGCATTACCAACTATGCTAGCGAGCCACATTCATTTACCGAGAATTTTTAACACTCATATATTACGACGCTGTTTAAGCGCAATCCGAAGGAGTTTCTGCGTCGTTTCGTGACCGTCGACGAAACATGGATCCACTGGTACACACCAAAGACCAAGGAACAGTCGAAACAGTGGACTTCACCCGGCGAACGTGCTCCGAAGAAGGCGAAGACTGTCCTATCGGCCGGAAAGGTGATGGCCACCGTTTTCTGGGATTCACAAGGTGTGATCTACATTGACTACCTGGAGAAGGGCAAAACGGTCACAGGGCCGATTCGACGCCGAATTGCAAAAAAAACGGTCCCATTTGGCAAAGAAAAAAGTGCTCTTCCACCATGACAACGCACCGGCTCACACCTCCGCCGTCGCCACAGCTAAATTGGTCGAATTGCACTACGAACTGCTCCCCCATCCACCGTGTTCTCCAGATTTGGCCCCGTGCGATTATTTTTTGTTTCCAAACTTGAAAAAGTCACTCGCCGGGCAGAAATTTAAGTCGAATGAGGAGGTCATCGCCGCCACAGAAGCCTACTCTGCAGACCTCGAGAAAACATATTTTTCAGATGGGTTAAAGAAGTTGAAGCATCGCTGGGTCAAGTGTATCGAGCTAAAAGGAGACTATTTTGAGAAATAAATAGCCCTTTTTCAAAAATTTTCGTTTTTCTTTTGTAGGCTAAGTACTTATCGGACCGCCTTCGTACATATAATTGTATTTGATTTTTTTGAAGTGAGATTTGCGACAGTGGGTTTGAATCCCACGCTAGTCACGATGATATGTTTCTGAGAGTTTCTTAATCATATCAATACAAATAAAACTGGTATAGGTAAAATCGCACTGACTGTGAGACGGTCTTCACAAAAATCAAATATAATATTTAAATATTTAACAATTTCAGATTATTTTAAGCGTCTTATGATATTCATGCAAGGAAGCACATCTCCCCATTAGGTCCGCCCATAAAAGCTTATAGAGGTCCGCGGCGGCCCTGGCGTGTCCTCGCAGGGCCTCCTCGGAGGGCGCGGGGAGGGTTGCGATCTCGGCCGAGTTCTGCCAGGAAGGCTCTACGCCGCTGAAGTATGTAGATAAAGTTGGACGGGCCCATTGATTGCGCGGATATTTACGGCAGTTGGGGACTTGGCGGGCGGAGGCGGTTCCGAGCCAACGGGCCCCGCGAGCCCGGCTTTACATTGTGTCTCCGATGCTCCCCATTGGTGCTCGTACATTTAAATTTAATTCGTGGATTTAAACCGGACGGAGTCAACCTATAAGTTTTCTGCTCGATTTTCGGAGTATCAAGCATATGATATTATGTTTGTAACTGCTTTTGCCTTTTGAGGATTCTTTTAGTCTAAATGACAAAAGCATTTTTTATTTTCTACCCTTTTGGGTAGAAGATAAAAATTATTTGTTGATTATATATAATTGTTGATAAAATATATTTCAGTATTTCAAATTAAACCAGTCTATCGTGGATATAAAGTTATTACAAATTAACGCAAAAGAACGTGGTGGCAATCAATCAATTGAAGCTGTCAACGAATTATTTCCTAATAAGGTCATTTCACGTAGAGGTAACTTCAACTGGCCTCCCAGACGCCCCGACCTTAGCCCTCTTGACTATTTCGTATGGGGATACCTTAAAAGCGGGGTTTATAAGAATAATCCGATGAACCTATCGGAGTTGAAACAATACATCAGGTCAGAAATGGCAGCAATATCGAGGGCTATGTGTCAGCGTGCTATCAGCAATCTTCGTTCCAGATTAGAAGAGTGCCAGCAGCGTAACGGTTTCCATTTGGATAACATCATCTTTTCGAAATAATTTTCCATTTTGTATTTTTATAATCAACAATAAAAAAAATGCTTGTTTACTAGTAGTTTTTGTTTTACTGAACTAACAAATACCCGATATTTTTTTTGGACACCTGTATATATAAAATAAAAATAAAATAATTCAATAATTCAATGAACTAGAATATGTGACTGCCAACAATCAAATAATAATATTCCTTTATATTATCCCGGAATGAATCTTGCCAAGGAAGCAGTGCGTTGTCAGTGTTTCTCAACTATTTGATTAAATGCGCCGCCCATAAAGAAGGCAATGCATCCCTCGAATGGGATACAATTTGTCCATAAATCTAGTACTTCCGAGCTAGTGATGCTCGTTCTCATTTTGGAGGAATCCGATAAATGAAATAGATTTCCTTCAACAAGCGTGACGTTTAAGATACACCGGATCATATGTTTATGTGTATTTTTATCAAGTGAAAAATGTATGTTTTTTTCACATAAGTTAATCAATAGTAAAGATTCAGATATCATTAATGTTTGTTTAAATTGTATATTAATGAAACATAAAATCAAAAAACTCCGCAGACTTTGTATCTTCTTACTGATAACATCTGCATATTTTTTAAAGTTGTTTTTTATAGCATGTGACATAAATATACCAATACAAAAATTATTTTAACATTTTTTTTGTTATCATCGTGATGTGTAAAAGACTTTACACACAGCGATACCAAAACAGTTATTTTCTGATAAAACAAAAGAAAAGTTTTTCAAAGTTAAAAAATCGAATAGAGCCTGGGGAGCGAAAAGCGAAAAACGATTTTTTTTTAACGCTATATTAAAATATGTATTACTTTTAACCGGCCAGTTTAAAAGATTTATACTAAAGCTGAAGACTAAAAGCACAGTCTTCTGATTAGAAATGTCGTCATTAAAAAAATGTATGTTACACGTCCGCAGTGTAAACCAGTGCTGTGCCACGGCACGGACGCGATAGATAATCCGGCTTTTGCCGAACAATTGGCTCACTAAATCGTCCGCTTTGGCACGGGCGCCTCGCTAACTGCCACTCCGAGGGCGGACTTTATTTCTGTGCTGGCCGTGGACGCCATTTTACTACCGTTTGAAAGAAGCATCGAGTAACATTTGTTATGTGGCTGTTTTAAATTATTCATCTTAAATATCATGACACTTATTTGGACACACAATTAGCTATACCAATTTGTATCTATTCAATTTTTTGTACCAAACAAAAATCACTGTCGTTTTAAAGTGAACCGAAATATTTATATATCATCAACGATAAAACAAGCACGAGTTTTATATTTGCTCAGCTCGATCAACCCGCTGTCAAATTACAAACAAATGATAAACACAAATACAGAAGATAATGTCTTTTGTCATTGGTATGTGGTGAATATACAGATTTTTAAATATAAGATTTCTTCTTCTTCATCAAATGCTTTTCCTCAGAAGAGGTTAGCTATCATGCTGTGCCAGTGTTTACGGTTGTCTAAGGCAAAAGTCGGCAAACTTATTTACCAAAGAACCAAATATGTACATTCCAACGTAAAAAAACACTATTACAAAAAAATTGCACTATTAAATTGGGGGTATACCGAATAAAACTTGATTTCTTTATTTATTTATTTATATCATGCAAACGCCCTTAGGGCTTTAAAGTTAATATAATACATGTTGGAAAAGATAAAAAATAGAAAGTGTAATATAAAAACTTAAGGCTATTGTAATTTTAATAAGAAAGAATGTTTTATAAAACAAATATGTAAAAATAAATAAAGTGTTAATAATTATATGTACGTACTTAAAATAAAAAAATCAGAATATATTCTCTACAAGTCGCACATAAAAATTTAAATGCAACAATTGATGTAATCGTTCTTAATAAAAAAAAAAATCTATAAATTTAAGTCATGATAATGACCGACAAACTTTTAATGCGAACGATGTCCTTGCATCTCCTTGGAAAGTTTAAGTAAGTCCGGTTTGTATGTTGTTAATTTTAATTTTAATTTTATTAAAATCAATACCCGGGGATATTTGTGCCAGAGCCGCACTTAAGGGGTCAAAGAGCCGCATGCGACTGCGGAGCCGCACTTTGCCGACCCCTGGTTTTTTTTTTTTTTTTTTTTACTGTCGGCCCCGGGCAGCGCTGAGGTACTACTTCCGGTTGCCGACAGCTGGTCTTTTTATATATAATATACAATATATCTAATAATCATACACAATTCATTCATTCGTGAGGGGGGGTATCCCAGGGAGCGCACTTTTCGCTGTTCCCCAGTCTGCCTCTCCTCCCTTCTATTCGTCTCTGATATTTGTCCCTTACTATCTATGGAGACAGCGTCTCCGTTGGTTGAAGCGCTGAAAAACATGAAAGCTGAAAAGCATGAAAATGGTGTATCGTGGTCTTCAGCTCTCGATGATCTTCAGCGCCGTTCTTGTCTTGTCCGTGAGTTTCTCTTCAGGTCGGAGTTCTGGAGGTTATTTCGACCCCTGGTCTAAGGGGATAATAGTGGAGTGGGTCCCCGGGTTCTTCTACACTGCATCTGCGTATTGCTGCTGCCCAATATCATAATTATATAATCCATTCCATATAAAGCTCTGGCGTTTAGATCTGACTACAGCAAGCTATAGAAACAAAGCAGGAGCCCTTCCACCTCGACAAGTCCACTACTCAATTGCCGATCTTTTACTGACGCTCAAGGTACAGAATGTTGAGAGCAGATGGTGAGGGGGGGAGGGGGGGGGGGAGAGATTTCTTCAAAGAACGAAAATGCTTGCTCTTTTTAAAATTTAAGCCAAAGGATAAAAACAAACACATGGAGAGATTTATCCCTTTCCGGTTCGATCGGGCCGTCGCTCTCCGGTTTTACGGCCGGAGCGGTTATTAGCGGGCCGCCCGCGGAGCAGTCCCCGAGGAAATCACCGCAACCGCAACCGCAATGGCGATTGTCCGGCAGAGCAGCCCACCGGCGACTTCATTTGAATGACGGCTTGAGATTCAATTTCCTTCGATTCAATTGGTGGAAATATATACAATGACACCAAATTTGACGTGCACTGCAGTTATATGGTTGGCGTCGGTGGTTGCAGACACACCAGGGGTGGTAGTCGTGGGTTCTCTCACCTGTTTCTATTTGGCCGAAATAAATTTGTACTGTCGATATGTTTAAAAAATAATAATGTTTTTGAGTAACAGATTTTTTAAAAGTATACATGACTAATACAAGAATAATATCTTATACAGTTTACATTTAAAATAAAATAAACAAAATGTGTTGGATCGATCAAAAAATCTGCATCTGAGTAAATATGTAAAAATTACCTGCCAATTTGTACATAGTTTTTTCAAAAGCAGTAAATGATATACAATATTGATAAAAACAGAGATACTACTTTTTTATAATAAAAGATTCAAGTTTTAGCCATATTTATAAATTTAAAATATTTGATTTAAATTTACCGAGTATAATTCGGATTAAATACTTAGCGTGTTTTGTTTTTAGCAATATCAAGGATACACGAACATTTATTTTTACATAGCTTTAATATTTTGTAAGTTTTGACCTTCAGAAGGTTGAGCTCCTGTCTGTTCTATTTTACGAAACAAGAGCTTTCAGAGGGTAAGGTCAGGTAAGGGGTGGAGGTGGAAGGTTTTTAATCACATCTGTCCATTGATTGGTCAATTAGAAAAGGGATGAACGGAACGGCATCACTTACCTACCCAAAGTTTTCCCTTTGAACGCGAAGCTTTCATTATTCCAGGGAAAATAACAGAACTTTTACCTTTTATCCGTTTAATGTATGGTGCTTCTAACGCAAAGGAAATTAATTGATTTTGAAAGCTTCATTCGTTTAGCTATCTAAGTTCTTTTTTCAGGAAAATATGAAAATATTTAATTTTTGACTGTAATTTCTCAACGAAAAGAAATTATAGCATTTAATATTCTATTACAAAAAATTCCGTAACACAATATTTTCGAAACGGAAGCTATTTTCATAAATGTAATAAGCAAAAGAAATATAGAAAAACAAATATATTTTTACTAAGTAATAAATACAGAAAAACAAACAGTAAATAATCTTTGAGTTTTGTAGACCGGATACTAATAATTAAATTATATTAAATAAAGTATTTTAATTTTAGGTCAACTAACTCATAGCCAATATTTCAAACAAATACAAAATAAACATAAATATCTGGTACTAGATGTTATAGAAAAACATTAAATTACATCCCAACGCCACAAAAAACTCTATGAGAATTTATTTATATGTAAAGATATGCAATTCTTTAGTTTTTTAATTGCTTTTAACAGAAAGAAATAAACTTAATGTTGACTAATTTATATTTTTAACGCAATTTAAAACTAAAATGTTAGTAAGTAAAGAATTCATGTTATGAAAATAAATAAAATTTAAAGTAAGTACTTATATTAGTTATAAAGATTAATTGTTTTATTTAATTGTATTCCTAATGAAAAAAACAACAATTTAAAATTAATATTTATTTATTATGCGTCAAAAATCCAACGTTCACGACAGTACAATATGGTTGTTTTTTACGAAAAAATATGGTTAAATGTAAAGTGTAACATTTCAGAATAATAATGTTCGGCCGTTTTTTAGGACAAGAAGAAAAACCTCAATATTTCTCGGTCAAAAAAAAAATACAAAATTATATAACAATGTGACGCTCGAGCTACAATAACTGGATTAAATTTCCTTCAACCCTTCCCGCACAGCCAGCTTCCCTTAACTCCGAGCGCCGGACACACTAATTAATTAATTTAAAGTTGGTTGTTTAAGGTTGTAGCAAACGCCGGGGAGTTCAACAAGGCTGGGGTGAAACCACCTAGCTTCTTACAGGCCGGAGTGATAGTATTACATATAAATGTATGTCAAATTTATAATGTCTACTGAAAGCAATTGACCTGAATACGAAAAATTATTCAACCGAGGAAAATATTGATATCATACCTCATATTATACCTAAAAATATTGATTCTTCAACTCTTCAAAAACTACTAATATATTAAATTTACATCTCGAATATCATTAATTTCTATGACAGCCAGAATTTTATAACACAAAACTTTGATAACCTTTCCATCCACAATTGATGTCATTGACCTGGAATAATCCCTACGTTTTTCATTAGCTTGGGAGGATGGTTTCAGTTTACTGTACTTATGAGGGATGTTTTCAATTTTTAGGGTAAATACATTGTTGTGTTTTGATTGTTAGGTTGCGAGATTGATTTAGGTTGAGAAATTTTGTTTGAAATGAACGAATGTATTTTAGGAGATGTGAGGATATGCTCGAGTATAAAATTGGGTTGGTTTATTTACATTTTAAAATAAAATATATGAAGTTAACAAAATATTACATCACGTGGCATGATTAGGAGTGGCATATTTATTCAATACATCTTATTTTACTAGTTTAAAAAATACCATAGCAATGGGATTCGCAAGAGTATATTTCGATTTATTGTGATTATTCCTAGTTCACAGATGGAAGTTATCTAACGTAAGAAAGCGTAAGCAAAAAATGGAAGTCAACAAGATATTAGAAGTTATTACAGTTTACTGGAACCGCATTCGACTTGTTCTCTCTGCCTAATTTATTATTCATAAATTTTGATCAAAAAGAATCCACAGGAAACGGCGACCAATTTATGTCTTATAACGTCAAAAAATATTCTGTCCTAATAATTTATATTTAAGTTGAAATTTTATATCGTGACTAGAGAATATGTCATGTTTTATTTTCATTATTTTTTTAGTTTATGAATTTTTCTGGAAAACATTAATAAGGACTTACGAACAAAATAATTCAGGTAAACAAAGAAAACAAATAAGACTTCAAAAACAAGTTTTTCCCGGAAATCGTATGATTTATTTTCTCTTTAATATCTTTTTAAAAGTAAAACAACTTTTGCGATACTGGGAATAAAACGATTTACAATAAGGAGAAATAAAGATAATAAGAGAATTAAAATTTCAAAATATATTTGAGGCCAATCAAGCTGAAAAGCACAAGGTAGAGAATTCAATAAATCTGTAAAATAATTCATTAGGGTCGATGAACATTTGTTACAAAACAAAACGAAGATTTTAGAATCTTTGATTAAATTTAAAGATTTTAATGAACTTTTTTTATATAAAAATTTGTGTTAGTTGAGTGAAATTTTATATAATAATAAGCAGTTAGGTAAACAATTGTTAGAGGGATAGGTTGTTAGAAAGAGAGAGAACAATTGTTTACCTAACTGCTTATTATTATATAAAATCTCACTTTGTTTGATAATTCCAACGTGAAAGGTTGGCGAAACCGGTCACCAATCAATATCTATATGTGGAAAAATGACTCAAGTATTTTACATATTATTCAAAATATTAAAATGAAATTCCACCTAGTACTCTCTGTCAAAAATATTGAATTTATAAAAAATGGTTCGATAGTTTATTGGTAAAAATGTTATTCTTAATTTTAGTATAAAAAATGTCAAGTTTCAAGCCAACATTTTAGTTTTGAAGTCGTCTTCAGGAATAAACTCCTGAAGGTGGCCTCAGCCCTTAGACTAAAAGCTGGCTTTTTAATGAAGGAACCCGCATGTATATCCATGAACGTATTTTTTTAAATTCTAATAAATAATGCCAATAATCATTTAAAAATAATTTAAATGATAATTTTGAATTCAAAATGAATAACCTTTTTATCACTTAAAATATATTTTTTTGCCTAAATCGTGTATTGCGTATTGACTTTTTAAACATATATTACTAAATGGATTAATTTATTACATCATAAGTCAATTCTATTTCTATTGTAATCTCGTATCGTATTTGATATGTCAAGTTACGTGAATTGACGCGGCGGGGGCGATGAGTCTGGAAGTGAGACTATCGCTATCGCCAAAGGTCACATCCGGTTATACTGTCTATATCCGACCTGACGCACAGCTTGTATCATATTGATGGTGTGTTGAATACACACTAGTATAATAATTATCTTTAATGGATCAATTAGAATAGGCGACAAAGCAAAAGCACTTTCATTGTGCCGGGGTTTCACAAGTCAACCATTAGAATTTTCAATGTGTTGTGAGGTAATCATCAGATATGGCAAGCCTTAATATATTTTGAAAAAGCTTTGGTAATCGTAGATCGTAGCTGAAGTATATAAACTGATTAGTTGTATCTTCACAAATAAAAAGATATTAACAGTTAGCATATCATTTTTTTAGTTAAATATTTTTGCCCATTTAAGTGAGCTTTTTCAAAACTTAAATGGCAGTTCGATGTACTTTAGATAAATTTATTTATTTATTTTATTATATGAAGTAAAAGGATTCTAACCATCACACATAACTTTATTAGTGAATCGAGTACTTTAAAATATTTATTGTCCAATAAAATTGTTAGATTAATTGTGAATATGATTATTAAATTTAACGATAGAAATACAATGATTATATGTTAAACGTAAAAGTTATTTCTTTATGTTCACATGAAACAGTATAAGTTTAAATAAATCAAAATTATGGCAGCACTGACTTTTTTTCTGTTTGAGTATACTTTTTCTCTCTCTGTTAATACACATTTACTTATAAAATCTTTAAAATTCATTGATATATACAAGCACAGCACATGGCACATATACATAGTTACTACCCCGTTAAAGTTACTACGAATATTCTAGAAATATTAACAAGTACACGAGAATGCTTTCAGGCCGCAAGTTCCGCTGTAGGACGTATAAATTGTTTTGCGTTTCAAAACGGCGTTTTATTTATTAATTTAGGAAGGCGTTGCGAAAATTGTAAATAGGTTTTCAGGAACAAAAGAAGGCTTCGCTGTTTGAGTTTGTATGGAGTCAATACAACAATGAGTGGATGTTGCTCGGAGGCGGCACGGCGGATCCCCTCGAGTTGTTACTAGTTGTATTCTGTTACTAAATTATATGAAATAAGTACGTTTAAAGCAAAATTTACTATAGCGTTATAATTTGTTCTGTTTATTTTGCGCGGCTGGTACCGGTAATTATGAATTCCTGTTTTGTTTCGGAGGTACTATGTTACACAATTTATTTAAAAATGCAGGTAGATCAATTTTTTTTTTACAAGATTAAAGAATATAACATAGTTTGTAAATCAGATCGTACATAAAACGAAACCGGTGGAATTCGAACCTTCACCTTCAAGGCTATCGCGGCCCGGTGCTCTAACCAACTAAGCCACGATGCCACTGAAACGTGGTATGTGCAATGTATCTAGCTTGGTGGAGTTTCAGGTCAAGTGCCTTTTAGGTTGGTTAGAGTGCCGGGCTGCAATAACAGCAGAGGTGTGAGTTCAAATCCCAGCATATCTCTCGTCGTCTAAAATATTTTTGGCAAAATGAAATAGATTTATCACTAAGACAATGTGAGCTCTTTTGCTTTATAGAGGTACTGTATGATTATTTTTTTATTCCGATAATCAATTATGTTTAAGAAAATAATATATATTGATTAATTAACTTATATTCTTACTAATATGATTAGGCACATTAGTTCATCGTGATTTGTGTGAGATTTTTCTGAGAGTTTCTTTAAATCATCTTCTATATATGAACTAATGTGCCTAATCATATTAGTAATAATATAATAAACCCGTAATGGGTAATAAATACGCATCTGATTAACCAATCCATAAATAGATATAACTTATATTCCACATAAAATAAAAAAACGACAAAACAAACAAATAAACGTCATTAAAAGTGGATCTAATCTATAAAATTAATTAAAAAATTACAATATATTTAATAAAAATAATTACACCACAAATCTCACCATATTAAAGCACCCAGCTAAACTGTTAAGATAACAATGAAAGTTATAAATACCATTTGTAAAATAAAAGACATTTGTATAAAAATCAACCATGTCAATAAATCTTCCAAATTATTATGACACCAGTAATATTTCCACTTTTTCATGAGCCTCGGAAGACTCTTCAGTTTTTCTGGAGTGTCCAACAGCTGATCGAGAGCCTTAAGGACCTGAGGGCGTGACATCATCATCGCGTAAAAGCCTCTTTTGGCTAGCGGAGGTCAAACATCATTTGTCAACAGGCACACAAAAGGGGAATATATTGAAGGAAAACATATTTCCAATATTCATTTGATAGAATATCAGCTTTTGTATCAAAGAGTAAATCAAGTTGAAATATGAATTATTAAATAATATACGTAGCCGATAATTCTTATTTTTTCCCCAAAGACAGGTGGGATCCGATCCCACATTTTCTGGCTATCATGGTTGAACACTGTAATTTTTTCGATTACTATAGAGCATTTGAATCTTGTATACAAACGTAAAATCGATTTGGTTTGTTGCTTGATGAACTTTTATTTTTTTCCATGACAGACTACAAAATTTATTATACTCCAAATTCAGGCTGTCTGGAGAAGCCTTCTTAAGAATCAATCCATCGTAATTTATATTTTTGGCTAGTCGAATATTCATTTAACAGATCTCTCGCTATTTAGATGAAAAACTGTTTAGTTTTTTTTTTAAATTATTGTAATGAAAATCAATGAGTTAAACATCTCTCCGATCAATGTTTATTTTAAAAAAAAAACTATTCAATTGTTAAAGAAGAACAGATAAAAATAATAAAAATGTTACATATTAGGGAAGAACGATTTTTGAAGCTATTATTTTTGAAAAAAAAGTAAAAATACCTCGCGGTATTTGAACTGAAACTGGAACTCCTGTAGATTTAAATCGCGCCCCGAGGGCTGCGAGCCTCCCCCGCCTCAGGGGTTGTATGCACTTGCTGGATAAATGTTTGTATTTTACGTTGCATCTATTTGGAATTTTCACTGAATTTCCTACAAAGATATTTTGAAGCTGGAGAATATTTTTCAGCCGAATTCCGAAATTGAATTTTGAAGCGAATTCAAATATCGACGGTTATGAATTCAGGATCTCGATACAAATGAATCATTTGATAAATTTCCGGCATTTTCATTGAACATTATTGAATTAAACATTTTCTGTGTACTCAAAAAAAATAATATTCAAGCCATCGATTCATTCATAAAAGTACAAAAAAATAACTCACATGGAATTCGAACTGACATCCCAGTGGCTATCAAAGCTAATTGCTGATTGCCTATCGAACTGCTAATCACCTTGTACTGAAAGAAAATTCTATTCGTTATATTCTAGTCTGGAACCGATATTTATATATATATATGTGTGATTAACATCGATCTGTAACGTTATTTTTTTTCAAGGATTATTAAGTATATATAATTATTATAAGTAAAACAAAAACTACTAGTAATCAAGTATTTTTTTATTGTTGATTATAAAAGTACAAAATGGAAAATTATTTCGTAAAGATGAGTTTCGGTGACCGTTACGCTGCTGGCACTCTTCTAATCTGGAACAAAGATTGCTGACAACACGCTGAGCCTTCGATATTTCTACCATTTCTGACCTGATGTTTTGTTTCAATTCCGTTAGGTTCGTCGGATTATTCTCATAAACCCTACTTTTAAAGTATCCCCTTACGAAATAGTCAAGAGGGCTAAGGTCGGGACTTCTGGGAGGCTAGTTGATGTTTTCTCTACGTGAAATGACCTTATTAGGGAATCATTCGTTAACAGCTTCAATTGATTAATTGGATGTATGGTAAGTTGGAACCACGTTCTTGAGTTGAAACCTTGAAACTCTAGCAACTCTGGGCCCAAAAATTTTCGCAGCAAATCGCAATAACGGTCAGTATTCACATTCACCCGATACTTTTTAAATATACTTTACAAAAGTTAGATACCGTATCAGCTGCTCAAAAATTTATGGTATTTACAGTGAAAAATGCCATGGCATTTTTATTGTATTAACTAACCACAGTTATGAGTATTTGTATTTACCAACAAATGTAATAGAGGTTTTTTATAAGTATATTATTACATGTTTAATCCCCAAGAATCCCAGAAACTATTCACGATTGTCTTAATTCTGAAATAATATTCCGAAGGCTCGGTCCAATGATTATGTAATCAGATAGAATAATGTGGAGTCGACTTGTGAAACAGGCCGATGACGGAGCGCCCTGGGCCGCTGCCAGGCGAGCCGAGCCTCGGCGCATGAGAAGTGTTTTATGTACCAAATTAAGACTGAAATATATACATGGAAGTCAGGCTTCAGCGGTTTCAGTCAAAGTTCAAAGCAGTAAATATGGGCTCCATTTTGGGTGAATTCTTTCGTTTCTGGGTTTAATATGATTTATTGTGTGATAAATTTTAACTATCAAGTTATAAATTTTTGCTATTAATGTATAGTACAAGGAGAAAAAATAGTTGAATTTCGAAACCTCTCTTCATCAACAAAAAAAAAATGGTTACCCAAATAACCATGAGATTGTCTAAAAGATTTAATAATATCCGCTTTTATTTTTTGACGACTTTGCTCTCACTGCATTCTTAGATCAATAATTTTAACTGTGGATTTTTTTTATCATACCACGCTCTACAAATTTACAAAAAATTTGTTAGAATTCATTTGGTAATATATACTCTTCAAAATTATTGCTAAAAAAAATATTTTAATAGCTATTTTTTTAAAGATGTATTTTAAATCTGATTTTAACCTTGAAAGACCCGAGCGCTCACTACATAAAATATTTTAGCTTTATGGCCAAACATACTATCTATATCTTATCTTAACGTTGTTGAGAGACAAATGTATGAAAAAATATTATTATACTTGAACGACTTCTTGAGTATGAATTTACGATCTACAATGAATTCAGGAACACGCCAATTTCGATCAAAGCCAAACTAAGAAAGAAAATTTAATGAAATTATTCATTACACCTTGAAACCGTTGTTAGTAACCCTAAAACCATTACTTTTGGGAGTACTTCCTTTATTAGCCGCGGTAAACATCCCGGCCGTAATTCCTCATTTCCATTCCCTAAATGACTGAGGGTAATTTGTTGCACTCCGATACACCCAAGTTCACTGCACCATTTAAATAATTTACCTCACAAATGTGGTAGTAAAGGTTTCCCAATCCTTTTTGTAAAGTGACTGAGCTTGTGAGAATTGAGAATTCACAAAACTTAACCGATCGAAATTTATCACTCGCAATTCATTGTGACATAGTTTAAGTCTTATTTTAATTTCCTCTACAGTGATAAGTATCCTACTTTAAACAAATTTATACTAAATTTATATCGTGTTTATAAAATTATGTCTAAAAATTTTGATCGGTGAAATTATATTCATATAATAGTTTCACCATAGTTATGAAAATTAATTGTTATTGGTGAAGTTAAAGGTTTATTTAAACTTTAATTCAAATCTTACGAATCGTGTTTACAAGAATTGAGATCGATTTGATTTTGAATCCTACGGATTGAGTTCAGTTATGGATTGAGACAGGTGAACTCAAGAAGGTATGTTTAAAATTAAACTTGAGTTCTTCGAAACATGTCGAAAAAGTTATGATTATTAAGTCCACGAAGGGCGTCTAAGAGTTGTGGCAGGTGAAATCCAAGCGGTGGAAATTTAAAATGCCAAGATCTGGAGCTAAGTGTTTCCCGAGCCCGGGACTGTGGCTTGCGGGGAGACGGAAAGATTAGACGCGAAAAATTTGAATAAACCATCAGCCATTTTGGGCGCCGCGGGGCAGGGGAGGGGGTGAGGGTGATGGGGGGGGGGGGGCGCTGATCGACTCCGCCATTTGCATTTCAGCTGCCGCTGTGTTGTGATTCTCATTCTGAATTGTGCCATTCGCTGGGCCGTTTTTATTGGCACTCGAATTAGAAACGCGTTAAAGCCGATCGAGATTCTCCGGCGTTTTATATTGTCTAAGCCTTCTGTCAATAAATGTAATATACAAAAGCGTATTTGATATTTGGGATGACTGGGTATATAGCTGAGTTTCTTTTTTAAGGATCCGACGTTTCGGTCTCCACACTGGCGCTACAGTCGGAGTATTAATATCAAGTTGAAAAATCGGTTCGATACAGAGTATCGATAGAGCATACCACTCTTAGACCCATTTTGATGTGTACCTGGAAGCTTACGCTTGTATCCAATATTTGAAATTTTTTGTGATATTTAATTTACTATAAAATTTAAACGCTGTGTTACAGTTCATTTTGTGTGCTTTATCACTGAAATTTTAAACTATTTCTCAATAATTTTTGAAAACATCTGAATATAGATAGCTACATCATAACTGTTATCTAAACAAATTATGTATAAAGCCAATATGCATTCATAAATTGCTCCAAAAATAGGTCAACAATAAATATTCAATTCATTCAGATTTATCAAATAATAAAAAAATGGTTTACAGTCTCGTTTCGATCGTTAGAGTTATTTCGAGTTATCATTTCGATCACAGCTGTTTTGTGAAACAGCGTTAATTTTATTCACCATATGCAAGTTAAATCTCTTATCGTTTCGGAAAGGCTGTTTTCGTCGTCTTTTGTTTAAAAAATACCTTTTGTTTACAGTTAAGAGTGAGGCTCGCAGTAAATTAAACGTGAAAGATTAGATCCTTCTTCTTTCCTTAGCTTGGCAATCCTCAAGTAACGGCCCCGTGTCTCCCGCCCTGGACGTCGTGAACAGAACTCATACCAGATAAGGGCTGAGAATGCTCCCGCGGACTCGGTGGTAGTTCTGACTCAGAGGACGCTCGTCCACAGCTGGCAAACAGACTATTGAAACGAAACCTTCGGAGGATGGAGGAAATTAAAAAAATTACTGTTGGGTTGATAATGTATCACAGCAGTTTTGGTGCTTAATATAAAAAAATGTTATTTTAAATCAAGAAATTAAAAAAAACCTGCTAGGGAAAATATTATATATATATATATATATATATCATTTACGAACAATGTTTTGATATTTTGGGTAAAATACTTGAGTGATTTTCTACATGTTCGTTTTTATTTGTGACCGGTTTCGCCAACGGTTTCACGTTGGAATTATCAAACAGAGTAATAAAAACGAACATGTGGAAAATCACTCAAATATTTTACCCAAAATATTAAAATGGAATTCCACCAAATACTCTCTGTCAAAAATAGTGAATTTCTTATCAATGTTTTGATGAAAAAATTATAATGTTCAAATGCATTCTCAAACTTTGTACATTTAAATGATATATTGATAAGAATTTCAATGTATCACTTAAAAATTGAATGAACATATCAAACAAAGACATCTTGATGTTATATAATAATAAGTTTAGAAAATAATTTTAATAATAAATTGGTAAAAATGCAAATTCGTCCACAAAAAAAAGCTTTGTTTTATTAATTAATTGATAATTTTCTCTCAGTTCATTATATATAATATAATATTTAGTATTTTAGGTTGTAAAGCAAATAAACAATTGTTCGTTCATCTTTAGAATGAAAATTTTCATTGTTTTCACTAACAGACAGACTTGAACTTAGGTTAGTTTTGTCTTGGAAAATTAATTAAAATAGAAAAATTACTTTCTCAGAAATATAAACAAATCTAATATATAAAATAAAAATTTTTGGGTAATATTTTTTTTACGAAATATCACCACCATTTATTATTTTTAATGAAAGAAGACCATTTTATAATTAAATGTTAAATTTTATCTGCACATACCGCGTCTTCTTGAAAAAATCTTACCACCGATTATGGAGATTTTTATGAGTGTTTAAGAAATAAGAAATGTGTTTTTGTATTGCATGTCTAATTTTTGTAAATATAGACTAATATTAATTTTAAAAATGTAGTATTTATTTTTAAGTAAAAAAATTGAAAATCACTGAGATTCAAAGCCATATTCATCAACTCGGGTGTTCTTCAAAAAGTATCAATAAATATTTGAACACCTTACTTTTTCAAATTGCATTTTCAGTTGATGGCTTACTTTGTTTCTTTTAAAATAAGAGTTGCAGACTGGGTCATGTCGCGAAACAAAAAATTCTTTTAGAACATGTTTTCCAATATATTATGTCTTTATTATTTTTAATGATTATTATAAGCTTAATTATTTTCAGCTAACAAATCTATTGTGTATATTCTAGACTGCCGCACTGAATCAAGTTTGGCTGCTGTGGACGTCTGACTGTTGGCCTCGGTCGAGACGATTCCGGAGATCGTTTAGCAAAGGGAAAACACATCTCTGACGTCACCAGCCTCCGTCTTTGTGGATTACTTCTTTTCAATTCCTCCAAAACAAGAAAATAGTTCTTTTTCTCAGTTTATTCCTGAACGAAAGATGTCGGAGAAGCTTGCGGCGCATATTTTACAAGGTTTTGTTTCGATTTTTTATTTCCATTAGGAATTGTCTAGACTTAAAATTGCGCTGAATTATTAATGGAAATATCCAATGCTTTTTAAATTTTACATTAATTCAATTGTATTGATGCTGGTGTTATTTGAAGACAACGACCGATGAATGCACTCGTGTTTTTGTAATATCAAACATTTTCAGAGCTTATATTGAGATGCGATGATACTTATAAGTTAAAAATGACACTTTTTTTGTAAATCTGTGGTTCCAGTACGAAATTGAAACACAATGAAGCACAAAACCGAGAACTAAGAACATTTAATAACAACGACTGTCATAATCTTCGAACTTATTTTTGGTAGATATAACCATTACATCCTAAATTATCATGTGTTTTTAAAAGTACGTGTTTTTAAAATAGTAATTTAAGAAGAAAATTTTTTTATCATTACACAAAATCATGCTATAGTTTTAGAAATATAAGCTAAAGTTCTTTAGGGTAGTTCAATCATATTATACAATCTGCTAATATTACTTGTGAGCAAGGTTGTTAGATAAACGGTATACTAAAAAATGTAGGGAAGAATTGTTACGGGACTGTTCGATCAAATAGACGACTTTTAATATTAAAACTTAATACTCTAGTGTTTCGTTTTTTTGCCACAAAAATATGGTTATTTTAGTAGTACTAGGTTTCAAAAAATAAAGAAAAGATAGCCTCACACGTGAGTGTAGTAAAAAACAAAACGATATATAATGATCAGCATTATCGTGTTGTATTATATAACCTGGCAAAAAATAAAATCACATTAATAACGAATTAAGAGCAGGCAACAAAACCTTTTTATCGTGCGAATCTGATAGATGACGTCACAATGCACACTGATTCCGATTACCTGGACAGGTAAAGTTCATCATCATCACATTTGGTGTTAGACTCCGTCCAGGTTTTACAACTCCGCCAAATTACCGGTTTTGAAGTCACGTTACCTTTAATATCTCGTTTTTTTGTTATAACACAGTATAAAAATACAGAAACTTTGACAGTCGTATTACAAAATGATTTGTTTTCTTAGGTTATGAATTAATTGATATTTTAAGTTCTCCAATATGAAGGTCCCCATACTTGGACAATATTTAAGGAGTATCAAAGTAATATGATTAGGCACATTAGTTCATACATTGAAGATGATTTAAAGAAACTCTTAGAACAATATTATCTTGATTTGTGTTGGATTTGAACCCACATCCCCTGGTTTACATGACCGGTGTACTAACCCTTGATGACGATGATATTTTTCTGAGAGTTTCTTTAAATCATCTTCTATGTATGAACTAATGTGCCTAATCATATTAGTAATAATATAATAAACCCGTAATGGGTAATAAATACGCATCTGATTGACGTTAATCAAAAAATAGACATATGAGTATCAAAGTATCAAAATCCCTAGTCGGAGGACTGAAGATTTCAGGTATCTCAATACTCAAAAAACCAAATCATCTTATCATATGTTTTTATATACCGCAGTTTTTTTTAATGTATTATATTATTTAATATTTATGAGAGTTCGACCAAATAATCTTTACGAAATATATCAAATGTTTTTTATCTCTCAGAATTGCCATCGCGTCCACTGTGCTCCGGTGTATAGAGCAGTACATTTTGTTCCCATTCTTGCCAGCTCGGGCCCGCACAGGAATATAAAGTTACTACAGGAACAGATGAGCATTCGAGTAATTTGCCTCCACCGTCGTTAGTGGCCTATTGTTGACTGGGAGACTGCGAGGTATTTTTATTTCTACTAAAAATGTGCCATCAGGTGCTCACTTCGAGGAATTTCAGAATTATTTCAACGCGTGTCTCATGTTTTCATTTTTTTTCATTCAATACTAATGATTACTCGCAATTCATAAACTTTAGATACGAAGTATTATTTATTTCAAATACGAAATTTGAATGTCGCTTTCTGAAAATATAATCTGTTTGTGTTTTCTATTTCTAAGATATTGTCTATGTTTTGAAATTTGAGACGACTATTGTTAACTGAGAGAGGATGAATTATTTTTTTATGTGGAAAATCTTCCGTAGAACAGTAGAATTGTTTGATCGCGTGTCTTGTGTTTGATATCTTTGTACACTGATGACAACTAATTTTCACAAGCACACCCAATTTTTTCAAAAAATACCGATAAAATATACGAATTTTGACCTAGTTCCGAAAAAAAATAATTATATGCATTATTCAAACATGTTGATAAGCTTGTGGTTACGAGCAATTTTTTAAAATTTTTAGCAAATCGGTTAAATTATATATTTTGAACAATCATTTTCTTACATTTAAATAAGCAGATGATTCAGAAAATCTGTTAATCCAATATAATAGACTTTTTATTAATTATTGCGAGTCAATTGCTCGTATAAAAACTTTCCTCCCTTCATCTCTCGCCGCTCGGTCATTTTCAGGCAAGAGGGAGGTCTTTAGACACAAAATGAAAAGACCATGAATAAATTGAGGCTCTCGAGCTGAAACTAAATTGTTCCTCAGGTACCATTGTTTTAATTCTGGCTGTCAAATTTTAAGACCTTGTTAGCGAAAAATTTTTAGACCCAATTAATTCTTTAACTTATTTGCGCCTTGAGGTAAGAAATGTTTTTAAATTGTTCGGCAACGCTTTGCAAATTAAATATTTCAAATTTTAAATACGGTGAATTTCAATTTTGCTAATTTTTGCGTATCGATTAAAACAATTGTTAGTGTTATAATTTACACAAAGTTAACTTTAGACAGTTAGGGCTATTGTAAATAAAACTGGCATCTATGGATTTATCGAATAATTTTTCTATTAAAGTTTATATTTATATTATGTCGAGAGTAGTGTGGAAAAAAAATATTTGAAAAAAAAAATTAAAAATATAGATAATTACAAAAAAGGCTCACTTTAAAATACAAACAAAACCTTTTTTAAATATTTTTGAAAACTTTAATTGAATAGTAATAATATATTTTTTTATGTAAACTTTATACTATAAAAACTTTAATAATGTCTTAGTTAGTAAATAATAAAAATTTATTGGTTAAGTGGTAAGCATGGCAGTTTGCGTACTTTGATGTTTTGGATTCGATTTCTGATGGTTAAATATTTATAATAATCTCTAGTCTCAGATAAAAAATGTAAGAATATGTAGAGTTTCTGTATTTACTTGAAACAGCTGAAAAATATTCATAATTTAGGATTTGTTTTTTCCTCGATTAAAGATTTATAATTCGAAGATTTTATGGAATTTGATTTTTTCTTATGTTATGGGATTATGTGAATTTAGGAATATGTTGAATAAATAACCTGTCTGCTTATATACAAAAGGTATAACAGTTGTTAATTTCTTCGATGGGGCGGCTACTGACTGCAAGGGGTATTTTAGTAATAGAGGTCAATGTTAAAAAAAATCAAGATTATTTTATTCACTGTGCGCGTATCGTAAAGGCCGTGTCGTAAACAGTATTATTGTGAATTACGTTGATATTTTCACAAAAATGACTAGGAAAGACATAACATTCATACGAAAAATAACCTGAAGATAAAATATCATACCCCTTATTACATCCATAAAATTACGCCGAAAGCCTAATGGGCACTTGTTTCAAGCAATAAATAAAGAAGGTAATAAAACGAGCCGCCCAGTGCGGCCCTGTACCAGTGTGTGCCAAATTAAAACGCAAAACTAAAAATCACTTTTAAATATTTTCGATGGTTTTGGCAGCAGTTGTTATTAGATTTACTTCGTTTTTGGGTGTGCTTGGAAAGATGATAAACGTGGCTCATTTAAATCTAATAATGAGAAAAAAGCTAGAAAAATACGAAATGCACAGTTATGAACCAATGTATAGTATATGTTTTTGAGTAAAGAAAAACATGAAATATTTTGTATCATAATCCAAATGATTGGCAAAATACTTGAGTTTTGAATTGGTGAAAGGTGTGCCTTATAAACGTGCTTGTAGGCTTTGGTAGCCGTTGTTATTAGTTAATTTTGGGATTTATCGGGTATTGTGCCGCGAAGTAGTTTTGTTTTTCAAAGTTTTGGTCACGGTGCTTGGACCATTTTCAGGAAATAGATTTTTTCACGATAATCTTTGAAGATAATTCTAGAACCGAGACTGAAACGCCAAAGACATAAACAATTTTGCAGTACAGCTTTCAAAAAATTAGAAGATCATTCTAATTTATTTTTTTAAGTAAATTATAGAAGCATATGTTTTTTCTACGAATGGGAGACATCTAAGATGAGAAAATATAAACGAAAAGCCATTTACCTTAAAACTTTCTTAAAATAGTAGACAGTAAATAAAATTTATTCTTACTGGTTTCAATTTAAACTTTCCTAATTATATTAAAAACCCTGCATCACATAATGTTTTAAAACACTACAAAAAAAAATTAACTTATATTTTCTATATACGTCTATTTTTTGGATTAAACGTCAACCAAGGGCGTATTTATTACTTATTACAGGTTTATATTTATTAGTTTACACATATATAACAGTACGCGTCTTGGATAAATTAATAGATTTTAAAAATAATATTCAGATTGGATTAAAAACGCTTCACTTGTTACTTTGATTAAAAAGTCCAGTGCTTGCAAATCACTAAATATTGGTTGGCCTAGGCACATTGGTTCATATGTAGAGTATGATTGTTAGAAATTCTCGATTAATGGATGTGGTTCGTTAGTACAATAGCCAGTACACCGGCCATGTAAGCTTAAGAATGTGGGTTCAAATCCCACACAAATCACGATGATATTTTTCTGAGAATTTCTTTAATCATCTTCTATGTGTGAACTAATGTGCCTAATTATATTTTCTGTGTAAATATTTAAAATAGGGGAAATTAGTTGCGTCAATTACTCTGCCAGGGTAGGTAGGTAGACTCCAAGAGCCGCACATGCGGCATCAACTGGCGGACGTTGAGCCGTTTCCGATAATTAATTTCTCTAGAGCAGTAAATAGTGGCGTTCTCCTGGCAAGAATCATTTCCTATACGATTGTCTGAGACGCGTGGTCATCGACCCAATCGCGGAAAATGTTTGCGCTCCCTGACTTTCAACAAAACATTGCGTTGAAGAGTTTAAACAAGACTATATTTATAGTTTAAGTCTAATTTAATAAAATATGTATAAGAGATAGCTAATTTTATTTATTGATGTGAAAAAAATAGTATTTTTAAAAACATTGAAAAGGTCAATATTTACTATGAAATGTCATACATTTTATAATATAGAATTAACTGTGCCTCAAATTAATTTTATATAATACTTTTTCTTTAAAAAAATATCACGCAAATTCGACATAAAAATACGGATTCAATTTCAGTATTTTTAACTGTATTTTTGCAGGTTTCTTTCCGAAAATTTTCTTAAAAAAAAATCGAAATCTTTAACATAACATGTAAGGCTCTTTTCATTAAAAGTTATCTAATATTTCAGCTTGAAACTCAAGAAGAAATGTAACTTCAGAATTCCATCATGATATACGAATAAATCAAAATGGAGCCCATTTCTTGGAAAAAATTCTGTTATTCTTTCTTGTACTTGTATTTTTAATCTATCTATATACGGCATTTTAGGACCTACGCACCCCCTGACGCTAGGCTTTTCTTAATTGTTTGAAGGCTCTCGTTATTGGGAAGGTTTTCCGAGAACTTTTCAGTGTTTTTATTTTTTTCTGAGACTTGTCGCAGGGGGAGAGTTTTCTTTATAATTGGACGATGTCGGATTCTGGAAATTTTTGGGGTTTAAAATCTAAATGACGCAAAATCCTTAATTGAAAGTTGTATTTTAATTTTTTTGGTATTTTTATTCGAGGACGCTTGAATAATGCGGTCATATTTTTAATATTAACATATCTCACCATAAAAACCTTAGTGCTTACAGAACACTCGTAAAAATCTAATCATAAAATAGGGTGTTTTATATTAAAAAAATAATTGTTTTTTGAAAACATACATTTTTACTCATTATTTTGAATCGCAAAACCATTCAAAAATTGTCTTTTTTTTTCATTTAAAATAACATTGATTGTATTATATATACATTATTTCAAAACAAGACGTAAGTTAAATGATAATTTAATTTTACTATATATGTATAATATTTTTTTATAATAAGAAACACTGGAAATTTGCCTAAATAAGACTACTGAGGTTACAAAACAATTGGCGCATCTGTCAAATCGTGATAATTAAGGATAAATTTCATGTAATTTCAATCGATAATATCAGACGGTAGTTCTAATAGGCATAAAAGCTCTCACTGTCTTTTAAACGACCTGAAAAAAAAATATCAAACCATATGATTTTAAATTATTTGCAAAAATATTGTTAAATTTCTCGACTTTTCAGCTTAGCTTATTTGAACCACAGTTTATTTTTTGGTTTATATTTATATATTTGAGAATAACCTGATATTAAAGTGTCTTTAACACCAAATTATCAGGTTAAATATCACAGAAAACCCACATAAAACAAGATTTTTTCTTCATTTTATTGAAATCCTAAGCGAAAATTTGGCTAGTGCATTGTGTGTGATCGTGCTTAAAAGAATTTTTTATATTCTTTATTAGGGTTTTTAAGTTTGTAAAAGCCCTTAAGAGGCGCAAAAGCTTACAATATCCTAATAAAGTTTTTATTTTAGCGCTCACATTTGAAAATCATTGTAATTTCCTAGCCTGTAAATATGAATATATAAATCTTATTTCACTATTCATACTCGGTAGGCCAGAAAGCCTTAAAGCCATTGGTTTATAATTTGTTCTTTATAAATAATTTAGGTAAATTTAAACTAATTAAAAAGTTTTATATTTTAGAACTGTAGATGAAGAATGATCAAAATTAACCTGACCTTTTAAGTTATAATAATTAGTGGTTAGTAAATTAACTTCTTATAATTTTAGGTAACGCGTAATACAAAGTAATGTTCTAATTGACTAAGAGGCAAGAAGATATCTCATTACTGAGAACTACTTAAGCACGGAGAACGTATGATATTTTAATGTAATTGGGAATCAGAGCTGATTACAATTTAATAATTCACAAGAAGGTTTCGGCTTCTCGTGCGAGCGTCATGTATTAATCACTTGTCGTCCTAGGCCCATGTTCCAAGCTGGCTCAAGGCTCGTAATGTAGCGATTATGTTATCAAAAAATAGAAAAGTTTAAACCTTGCTTTAATATTTTATATTCAACACACTCACATTGGACAATATTTTTAATTTAAATCACTTGTCGCCTTGGGTATCTCTGTCCTATGCCGGCTGATGGCTCACAATTTATCAGTTATGTTAATCAAATAAATAAATAAAAAATTATTTAGCACATAATAATAAAAGTATTTTAAATGGACAAAAAATAACCTTCTAGCGTTCAGCAAGTTTATCGTGTTGAATAAAGATATTATTTTTAATTTTGAATACTTTTATTTTTACAGAGGCTAGGTTATGAAAATTTTAATACTCAACTAATAAATAGAGTAGAAAACTTTTTATGAAATTTAATTAACAAGATAAGTAAGATGTTTTTGACGATGTGTTTTTGACTTATAAGATAACAACTTTTAGTGTTACACTCCAGAAGATTTTATAATTTCAAAGTAGAGTTTTTAGATTTATAAATACATTTCAACACTGCGTCAGTCTATGTTTCATTCCTGCCATTGAACATTAACTTACCGAGTAATGCATCCCATCAACAATCGCGCACTTGCACATGCTCTGCGGAGGCCTATCGCAAGCAAACAATTCAGCCAATCAAAGAAACCTCCCCCAGTAAGCAGATGGCGATCTCTTTCCAGTGTTTATGCGCTACCGATACAATCAAGAAATTAAATCACACGTTGCATGCAAAGTCTGGTTAAAAGCAGTTTGCGCCGGGCGGGTGAAATCGCTTCGCTAGACTGAATGGGCTGGCTTAGACGAAAATACTGTAAGTATGATAAGCAAATTATAAAATATATAATTCAAGGATTCGTAGAACGTCAACAAAATTTTAAAATTTAAAATCACATCATAATGTAATTTAAATTTCACCGGTTGTAGAGTATTACACTTAACAAATGCCTATCAAAACCTTCTTCTTTTTTTTCTAAGGTGCGTCTTCTCAGAGGAATTTGGTGACCTTCTCATTGAACATTCACGGTTTACAAAATTTTCCAAACCATCCTAAATCAAATTTATGTTTTTAACTAATAAAACCTTAACTGTTAAGTGTTAGATCCCGGGAACTGACAGGTGATCGTTTTCCCAAAAATACAAAAAATATATAAATATACCAGTTAATGCATTGCTTCCTGAAGGGGACTTTTCTGTAAGGCGGGTTTTATTCATGATTTCTCTCTGACATTCGTCACACACTTACTTAACATAACCTTATTAAGCTGAACCATTTAAACATTGCTCTTATTTTATTATTATTTTTAATAACTATTAAGTTACAGGAATTAATCTGTTTTACTATCAAGCCACAGAGAAATTTAAAAGAGTACAACTTCAGGATTGATAGCTAGAGAGCATTAGTTTAAATCCTTATTCTAATGATTTTATGTGTGATTAATCAATTTTTTTTAATTTGTGTGTGCAGTTATAGAGTTTAATTGTTTTCAATTGAAAATACCACATGAGCGCCATATTAACACGGCGTCGCTAAGTTGCAGGCTAACCGCAGTGAGGTGGCACTACACCGGAAACAGTTTCCGGTTTCCTGGGGAGGGGGAAGGTTAGGCTAGGTTAGTTATTTAACGATAGGGGACTGACTTATACATTTGTATTTTCCTGTATAATTTGTCTCTGGTGTGTTAAAATTAGAATGTTATCGTTTAATAAAATAAATAATAATCTATATATATAAAACACAAATATTGTTTATATATCCGATATAAGCTTTGAAACCATACAACCGATGTGCCCCAAACCGGTTTCATTTGAAAGGCAAAAATACTGAGGGTGTTTTCGACCACTAAAATTATAAAAATTGATTATCAAATTTGGTTTATTCAATTAAGTAAATCCCATACAAAAGTTGACATTTCATAAAAGGAACTGACAGTATCGCGAAATTTAATTGAATAAATAAATGCTTAAAATGGTTAAGATTATTTTGAATCATTTGGCTAGTTATGTTTGTATTTTTTAAATAAATGCATTACAAAATATAATATTCTTTCAATGATATAAAATAAATACATATTTTGATAAACAAGTCAACAGATTTTTTTTCAAATTATGCTTGCAATTAAAACTATTGTCGTAAAAATATTAAAAAAATCTCTTTTGCATTGAAATATATTATTTTTTTAACGATTGTAATGTAGTTTTAAATAGATGAAGTTTTAAAAATATATATTTATATGTATCTTGAAAAAACTAGGAAATTTTATTCCCAAATTCAGGAGGTATGAATTTAAAATGCCCCATAATGAATAAGGTTCCTATTTTTATACGCAGTTTTACAAGGGGTCGTAAATAAACCATATATCTGGGAACATCAGAACTTACAACATTACATAAAAAAATAACATCACGAGTAGGTACTGAGTTTAACTTTGTAGACTCATCGTAAAAGTTGTAACGACTTAAAAAGGTGTCAATAAACAGGTGTCCCTCACTACCCCTGTTTACCCTGTAAATAAATACGAGAAAGTAGGGCTCTTGAATATCATCTTGTCGGTTATTGCTATCATAAGTCTAAAATATCGATTTATCATGAAAAAATCTAAGGGACTAAAATGATATATAAAAAGGATGTTATGTTTTGTTTGCCACGTGGTTGGCATGTTTGCTCGTCAACATTGATTTCATTGCTTGTAAGCATTGATTGCGTTGCTTGCAAACATATTAAAATTATAGGTTCATATTAAAAATTCAATTGATCCATAAATTTATTTCAATTAACAAAAAAACTTATTGAATCTTAGAAATTAAAAACGATTCTAGAGGAAAAAATTTGATTTTTGAGATTTTTGTGTTTACCTTGTTTACGACGAGGTAAATTCCGGTAATGTGTCTAGCAGACACATTGCTTTTCCCATTGAATATTCTTAACAATTATTTTCATTTTATCTCTTGATTTAACAGGTTTGTTTAATTTTATATTTCATGACGATTATTAAGTAAAATATTTTAAAACAATTATACCTCTCATACTCATCCAACAAATTGCACAATGGTGTAGCCATAAACAGTAGTTTTTGTGAGATTTCGCCGATATTCACTAATATATGGACACCATTGTAAAGTGAATCCAAAAAGAGTATCGGGAATTTATTAGTTCAGTAAAACTAAAACTACTAGTAATCAAGTATTTTTTTTTTATTGTTGATTACAAGAATACAAAATTGAAAATTATTTCAAAAAAGATGATGTTATCCAAATGGTGACCGTTACGCTGCTGGCACTCTTCTAATCTTGAAAGAAGATTGCTGATAACACATTGACACATAGCCCTCGATATTGCTGCCATTTCTGACCTGATGTTTTGTTCGTCGGATTATTCTCATAAACCCTACTTTTAAGGTATCCCCATACAAAATAGGCAAGAGGGCTAAGGTTGGGGTTTCTGGGAGGCCAGTTGATGTTTCCTCTACGTGAAATGACCTTATTAGGAAATCATTCTTTAACAGCTTCAATTGATTGATTGGATTGACTGGAAGGCAAGTCTTGTTGGAACCACGTTCTTGAGTTGAAACCTTGAAACTCCTGCAACTCTGGGCCCAAAAATTTTCCCAGCATATCACAATGACGGTTATTATTCACATTCACCCGATATTCTTTTTGGAATCCCTATACAATTTATCGATCGTGTGTGGAGCGCTTAAACTATACTCGTGACATGTTTTATCTATTATATTTCTTGAATCAAAATTTTTAAGATTTGTACGGTAGTTACTGTAAGATTTATAATGCCATCTAGTTTTAAAGATTTAGAAAATATTTATGATTATTTCTATTAGATAATTATTCCAAACGTTGCATTGTTAGCGTCATTAATTTTTGGCTGAATATTCAATTTAGAAGTGATAAAACTATTTCACAAGTTACCTCTTTGGGTCACGGGAGTCGCTAACTCCACACTCCACAAGGATTCAAGGGATATTTACTCGGTGATATTTCACCCCTTGGCGGTGGATATAAATTTGGAAAGAAACGGCTAGTGTAAAATTCCGTTCATATTTTACTTGTCAGCCCGGTTTGAACATTACCCTGTTTTCCACCAAAGAGTTCTTTGTTTAACGTAAATTTTCCTTCCAGAGTACCCCGTCTTAGAGTGAATATGAGAAAAACACTTTGAAAACTGGCGGACGGTAAAAAGAAAGTGAGATTTTCTGTTTGTTATTGGGTCCTTGCGATAAATAATAAAGAATCGATTTCGTCTACCACAAACATATAGCTTATGGTCCTTACAAAAAAAACATGCGCCTAGGGTAGTAATGTATTGACTTATTGGGAATATATGACTTCTTAAAGAAACTGTATGTTTTTCTAGATTTGGAAAAGTAACAGTTTATTTCTTATATGTATGATAAAACAAATATAGAGCTTGATATGTAATATAAATATAATGTAATGAAATCTTGAAGTATTGAATAAATAAACGTTGTGAGAGCTTTAAACTATTATAAAAATAACATCGAAAGTTTTACATATTTATTGCAGACTTGCATATATCGTTCAAACTTCTTACTTAGATACAGAGCTACGATCGTTGAAATGGCTTAAACGTATCGTCACGATAATCAGAAAGTGTATATTTCATAGATTTGCTGAGAACTTTTCAAAGTTATTCAAGAATTCTAAAACATTGTTACTTTTACCTTTGCTGACATCATTTTCAGAATTATTATTTTATTATTTACAAAAAACACCACAAAAGCGCCCATATTTGTATAATTTGAAAACAAATCACTTGTATTTTAAATTTGTTAGTCTAATGATATTGTCAAAACTCAAAATTGTTTCGGTGTTCAGTATTGTTTATAATAGTAACACTATTTACCTAATTTATTATTAGTTCACAGTAGCCTTATTTCAGTTCAAAACTGTGAGATTTAGATGGAAAACAAAAAGCTAATTCATAACGAAGTCACGAAAACATAATAACTCTTTAAAATGAGATTCATTAAATTTCAAAACAACAAACTATTTAAAATATCAAAAGCAAGAGAATTGCAAAATTGTGACGCGTAATGCTGAAAATCACCGCCCTAGGCCGTCGGGGAGTCTGCCACCTGAAAGCTCTGGTTATTCATTTCGTCTAAAACTTTTTCGGCCGATAAAGCCACGTCGTGGAAGAAGCAACTTCGGATGTTCGGAGGAAGGTTTAATTGGTGTAAGAAATCTCGAGACCGAGTTGAAAATTTTAAATTTATCTATCTCAAATCTAATTTGTGTGGGAAGTATGGAAGTTATCTACGCGGCGCTCTGTGCTGTTGATTTAGGAACTCTTTCTGGTTAGGAAGTCAGTTTGAAATATTGCTTTTTAGTTGTTTGAAAAGTAGTCACAAAGTTTTAAATCAGATACTTATTTATGTAATAGTAATTTTATTAATTTATCATTGCCGTATCTTTTGCCGAACTATTCTTTTACTGTTAACGAGAAATTAATTATTTTTAAATGTGGCTGAATGAAAAACTAAAACAAAAATAAATCCTTTGTAAACTTTAGAAACATTATTGAATACTTAAAAGTGCTAAATGTACTTTTATTTCTGAAACATGACAAACAATTTTTTTATCGATATTTAAGAAACATTCAACATAGCGAAGGTGTAACGAAGAATAATAACATCTGGATAAAAACTAGATAATTTTCAAATAATAAAAAAGGAGTGAAAACACATAATACAACGTGACCATATTTAAATCCGTCAATTTATAAATGAAAGAAAAATGACAATATTTTTTTCAAGGTTAAATTTTTAAATTTTTGATTTTAGTTATGCAGACAATTTATTTTTACAAATAATACAATTTTTTAAATTTATTCGGCGTAAGTTCTCATGTTGTGTAACAGCGTTATTTGTGGCTCCTTTTATACTCAAAAAAGTGAACCCACCAGCAAAACCGCTAAATTTTCAGGAACGTATATTCTTCAAGCAACCTTCCTATCAAATCGTTTTTTTTCGTGGGTATTTTCAAAGCTTTTGATTCAAGTTCAATGAGTTTTTTGTCATTGTTGTTTAAGTTAAAAAAAAAATGACTAAAGAGTTGGCAGACATTTCAAATAAAGTGAAACTACGCTAAAACAACAAATATAAAATACGAGTATATAGTAAAATTGCAAGGAGATTACTAACATTAATCAACTTCTTCTAATTTATGGAGCATTTAAAAATCAATAACTTAGATAACTTCTACTCATAAAAGTTTTTGTTTAGGTTCAAATTACAAATAACAATTTGGTTTAATAATATATTTAGTATGGAAAGTATATTTGAAATATTTCATACATACATTTTATATATATATATGTGCGTGTGTGTGTAATCATACGAGAAGAACTTAAATGCCGGTATGTCTATTTGTATTTTTATCAAGCCTTTTTATGGTTTTTTCGTAATATACTGAAGACGTTATCTGCTTCAAAATAATACTACTTAAAAAACTAATGATAAATTTATTATAATGTTCTTTAAAAGTTTTTTCAGTTTAAAAAAGTTGGGAGCATTTGCAAGTTATATTTAGGTGTACCCCGAAGTTTATTCCCCTCCAGAGGGTATTTAAACACTATTATCAAATGCTCCGAGGTATAGAAAGGGTTTATACTAGTTCATTGTTTATAATAACAAAGTTAAGCAACAACTTTGAAACAAAGTTTTCCTCAAATGGGATTTAAAATCCTTTTTTAAAGAGAAGTTTCCATTCTCGTATTGAAATGTAAAATTTTTCTCTGCTAGCGTATTAAGTGCCCGGGGGAGGTCACATTACTGGTGCTCGAATGTTGTAGTATAATCACTTACGAATAAACACAAACTTTTGAATTGAAATGTAAAATTAATTAATTAAAAATTATTTTACGAGCAAGGATAAGATAATCAGATAACTAAGAGTTTTAAAACCTTGTTTGAAAATACAAATAATGAGCTACGTAAAGAACCAAATAAAAGTATCAAGAAAAAAATTCTGCAGCGGCTGACTTAAGGTACTTCTTGCGATGCTTCTTACGGTTATCAAGAAAATCTGCATTTATTAAAAATAAATATTTTAAAAAGTTGGTAAATGAATTTAACCTTGTAATCTATTGAGGATAAGCAAGCGTATCTAGAACTGGTCCTCACTGCGGTTAAAATGTGATTTTTTTTAAATATATGCTTTCAAACTCCAAAATCATATTGCAATAAATATTTAAAAAATTACTTTGATTTATAATAATAATATATAATTATTTTTTTGTCATAGTTTTATTTTAAATCTATCTAATTATGTGCTCAAAACATCTTCTAGGCTTGTTTCGGTGTATTAAAGAAAACAGCGTTGTGAAGATTTTTTTTTTCAAAAATAATTTTTGTTTCATTTTAATAATAATAAGGTCAAAAAAAATCCTTTTAAATTTAAAAATGTAAGCCTTTAAATATTTAAATTTTACGTTTACATTACCAAACAATGATATCTCACCACTCATTAAAACAAACATTTATTATTCAACTCTCCGAAAATAGACATTTTAATTTTACAATGTACATGCTGCTTACCTAACGAATGACTAATGGCGCTATCGATCAAGTCGTTTCTGGTAATCAGGTAATTTAATCGAGGGGTAATCAATACCCGCTACCCCAAAGTATCCCTTCACTTCTATAAAACGCCATTAGAGGTTTGCGTTGGCAGGGCAGTGTCTACAATGGCCTATTTTTCAATTATTATTTTTCTTCTAGCGATTAAGGAAATGGCTTAATAATAAGAATCACAGCAACAAGCAAATTTTTTTATTCTTTTTTCAGATTAATAATATTTTAAGTATTTTAGGATTGAATTAAATTGGTGCACGCCTGCAAAGCTACTGTCTATATATAAATGTCTAGAAAGTCTGAAACAAAACCAAATTTATAATTCAGAGTCTTATCAAGACGAAAAAGCACTACTCGCGTATGTCTATCGTCCTACTTACTAAGATGTGTGACTGCAAAATTCTGCCTTTAGAGGCGGTACATGTTGAAAACCAATTTAAAAATCAAGTTTTGCCTTGAAAATTAGGAGTAAATTTTTAAACGTAATTAAATATTAGTAATAATTAATTTTTTTAGAAAATATTTTGAGTACAAGCGACCTTGCGAGAGCCCGCACACCCTGTTCACAAATTAACGCAAAAAATAAATATCGCCGAGAATTAATGGGGTGTTCATTAAGTTAGGGTGGTTTTTGTCGCCCTCGACCCACCCCATCTAATAAAATCCTACTTTGAAGTAATCGCCCCGGGAAGTGCTTGTATTTTTATATTTAGAGCCTCAAAAGAAATTATCAGCCGACAGTGAAAATGTTTCTTTTTGAAATTAAATGGGTATTTTAGATTTTCTCTGTCGGTGAGTGTGCCAAATCGACTGTTTTTTGTTATTTTGAGCTTTAACTGCTCATTTAGATGAAATTTATGCATATTAAACTTTTTATAAGTTACAAACGTTCAAACATTTAATTTAATAAAAATAAGTTTTTTTTGTATTTGTATCCACAAACGTTCCTTTAAATAGCAATTTTATATACATAAATCCATTATGTTTTTCTCATAGTTTTATTTTAAATCTATCTAATTATGTGCTCAAAACATCTTCAAGGCTTGTTTCGGTGTATTAAAGAAAACAGCGTTCTGAAGATTTTTTTTTTCTAATATATTTTTTGTTCCATTTTAATCTAAAGACGATTTATTATTATAGTAATTGAAATAAACAATAACTCCTTACATTCCACACGGAATCAAACCTGACAATTTAAGCAAGGTAGATAGTAAAAACACGAGACAATCAATAAAAAAAAGTTCTAATTAATAGACTAAAATGACCACGTCCCAAAATAGTCTTTCATAGACTGCACAATGAAAAAAACATTGGAATAAAATTTTGACCATAGTTTGTGAAATAACAAATACAGCTTACTGCAGCTGATTGTCAAAGGAATTGAATTGAAAAAGGCACTGGAAGGTCGGGAGTTTAAATGTTAAAATTTAATCGGAACTAGTAAGACTGACAAAAGAGAAGACTGACTCACGATACATATATATTCAATGAAATAGTCACAAACCTCATCTGTAAAGAGGCACTTAAAATAAAAGACGTTGATTTATTTTATTGAGTGCTCAGCAATGTCAATTTATAAGTAATTTTGAAATATTTTGACTTAGTTGAAATAGTTTTTTGAAGATCACGAGTTGAAATATTAAAAAGGAACACGAGAAAAGAAAATAATGCCATTAATAGTGAGTTGTTATATTTAAGTTCCTGTTATCACAACTGCCTATCAAAATATCTGATAACGAAACTGAAAGACGACATCATCATTTAAAGTTTACCTGCGGATTCAATCAATTAGCGAATCTGTTATAATGCGGGCTATCTAGAGGTGGGCGGGGAAAGGCGGGTCTAACCCGATCAGCTCGAGTGGACCTCCCCCTGGCTTGATTCTTGTGGCCAACTTAAGGGTTGTTACCCAATCAGTCCTAACCGAGGGATACTATTATTTAAGAACATTTTCAGTTACAGTATTATATATATATATTTTTTATAAGTTATATTTTAGTGAATTGCAGAAGATCAGCTGGGAGATTTTAATATTATTTTCCTTAGTCACGAACGACAATAAGGATCCTATCTAACTATCCAATTGGTTTTATTTTTGTTGAAAATTTAGAGGTTTTTTTAAAATATTTTTAATCAAACCGAAGTAACCAATCAATCTCAGCAAGAAAACGCTCCAACCACTCAGTCAAAAAGCGATTCTTATTATGCTCTGCACTTTTGAATTCAAACTCCTGTATTATATATCTAGAAACTTGATGCGTGGGAAAGTATGTCAGTGACTTCGAATTAATTCCACAAGGGCGGTCACCCTCCTAAAGCAGATCGCCAGCGCGATTACTACCCCAGTTCCTTCAGGTCGTAACGTTTACCTGAGGGCCGCAACTTTACACTGAAAACAACTTTTCACGACAAACTTCTCGGCCTTCTCAGTATTTGCGCAAGAAACTAGATTCTTCGAAGAAATTTATAAGTGGGACCAAATTGGGTTGATCAGATTTATCTTTGTGTCGCCTTGTATCATTATTTTTTAAATACTCTCTTTGTTATGATTTTTTAAAAATTGTATATGAAATACTATATCAGTTAATTTTAAATTTAAAATAAACCCAAATGGATTTAACACTTTATATGAAACTCTTGAATTAATCAAACTTCCTTAAAGTGTTTGTTTAAGCAATGGGATGAGCATATTTTTTCTATAAAATATTTATTCTTTTAATAAGCTTTTTTATATTATAATATAACATAATACTTTACATTCGAGTAAATAGATTTCTATTATAAATATGTTTATTCAGTACTCACAAACAATACCTCATAACTACCTGTATGATATCCGAATGTTCCACCAAGTCAATATTTACGTACGAAATTAATTAGCTACCGATCTACAACCCCTTCGGCTTCCGGGGGGTGATTTCAGACGTTCCTAACAAGGGGCGTAACCAACTTAGATGACTATATCACCACCAATGCCAGGCCTGGTTCTGCTGTAGACTTCAGTTTTATTTTAGCATTTTCTGACTGCTGAAATTTTATTTGTGAAAAAGCTAAACCCAATCTACTTTGAAGATAAAACATTATTCTGCCCCAGATTATTATTTGTTTATTTTTTCATTGTTTTGTTACTAAAATTTTTGAAAAATTCAATATTTTTGACTGAAAGTATTCGATTTTGATAATTTAAAAAAATATATATATTTATGTGATTTTTACACGTTTTTCTTAGAGAGATTCTTTCTTTGACAAATAATATTTCTCTTTCTCTAACAATTTGTTATTGTTTCATAAAATTTGAAAATATCTCCATTGTTTAAAAATGCCAACGAGATAAGTTGGCAAAACTAGTCTGTGACAACAAAAACAAAATTGACATTTTTTACGCTTTATCTTTTAACTAAGAAATTGATAGTGTGAATATTTCATTTCCGGGTAGTGGAATCTTTTGGACATTAGGGTGAGTCGCAATAGTGTTCTAATAGGGGTGTGTTTAAAAGATGGACGATCTAAGTTGTAATTCGATTGTGAAATTACGCATCGTACGTAATAAATAATAACCGTATTTTACGGATAATGCTAAAGTTATCTCGTTCAGGTGATAATTTTAAGGTTAAATTGATATTAATTGCGACTGTTTTAAACTACGTACGAACTTAAATCTTTGGTAACCTTCGTCTAACGCGTTTAATGTACATGCTATTATCTAGAAATTAGCATATAGCGGATACAACCAATAATTTTTAACGAAGTTAATAAATAAATTAAAATATATTTAAAATGAAATTTCACCAAATATTTTTTTCCAAAAACATTGAATATATTTAAAAAATAATTAAAATGAAAACGGTTTTGCTATAAAAATACAAATTTGATTTATTAACAACAGCTTATTTTTTTAAAGGTATTATATAATCACATACGAATATATATAGCATAGACAGGTTAATATTAGTTTATTCATCATAATAAATTAATGTATCATAAACCGGTGACCTATATTGTATTTCGGATTTAAGTAGAGATGCTTTTTGCTTGAATGTACAGTCAATGTCGCTTTGCTAATTAAGAAATACAGTTGTATACAACACTTACTTACTAAGCTAATAATAAATTATACAAGACAAATAGTAATATATCTGTTAATATATACAATCAGAGAGTTACTAAGTGAAATCGTGTATTGTTACTCAAATAAACCAAGTTATTAATTTGAGTATTTGTTTTTGAGGTATCAACGCAAAATTTGTGTTTCTTATATGGAGAATAAATGGAGTTTTTTTAAGTATCTGAAATCACCTATGGAATTATACAAATAGAAAGTCATCAAATATATTACGTTATTTGCACTTACGTAGAATTTGGAGTGGTGCACTTGATACAAATACAAGTAAACATTGCTATTTAAACCTTGTACCTGAACCAAAATGCTAGGGGATTCTATATACAGAGTGTCCAAACAGAGCGTCAGGTATTTGTTAGTTCCGTAAAACAAAAACTACTAGTAACTAAGTATTTTTTTATTGTTGATTATAAGAATACCAAATGGAAAATTATTTCAAAAAGATGATGTTATCCAAATGGTGACCGTTACGCTGCTAGCACTCTTCTAATCTGGAACAAATATTGAAAGTTGTTGAATCGCCGCAGCATTTCGTTCGCAAAATTCAAGCGATTTGCGTAGCCCATATCCTTTTCCGCTTTTAAAAGCAAATTTTTCTTTAAAATCGAATGCAAAGACGATTTTTTAATGTTCAACGCTTGGCTTCGCTATCGGATGGATAAATACGGATTTTGATATACTGACGCTTCCACTTCTTCGATTGTTTCCTGGGCGTGGACTGAACAAATGCGACCAGAATTTGACATTTTTACCGTCGCACCTGTATTTTCGAACATTTTCTAATGCTATTGTCACTTGGTGCATATCGTCTTCGGGTACTGCTCCATAGCGACTAAAACTTCACAAAATGGCGGACTCCACGATTTCCTCTGTTTGGACACACTGTATTATATAAAATATATGTTTTAATATTTATTATTGAGTAATAAAAAAATCTAATAATTTCTTCAAGTGATGTCAAACATGATGTACGAGATACCTCGGCAGCGCCCATATCGGATGGCCATAAGTCACGCTCGGAGGAAGAAGGTCGTTAGTCACCTGGCGAAGTTTCGGGAATTTGAAATTAATTTCGAATTGATTATGATCACCTGGGCTTAATTGCTTAGTGGATTTATGGCAGGTGTTCGCCGGCGGGAGGCGCTGCACTTGACGTAGCTTTATTGAAAGGGTGTCGTCATGGGCGAGTAGCTGAAGCTTAATTAGAACTTTACATCATTGCCTAACGTCAAATTATTTCAGATTTTATAAATGAACCCTCGAAGCAAAAATATCCTCTTGATAAATTATAATTTTATTGAGTTATGAATTATTTATTTATATATTAATTTCCTTATCTTATCTAACCTGACCGAACCTAGCCTAGATCGCATATATATATAGTTCAGTGTGTCCAAAGAGAGTATTGGGTATTGTTAGTTCAGTAAAACAAAAACTATTAGTAATCAAGTATTTTTTTTATTGTAGATATAAGAATACAAAATGGAAAATTATTTCGAAACGATGATGTTCATCTCACTCTTCTAATCTGAAACGAAGATTGCTAATAGCACGCTGGCACATAGCTCTCGATATTGCTGCCATTTTTGACCTGATGTTTTGTTTCAATTCCGTTAGGTTCGTCGGATTATTCTCACAAACCCTACTTTTAAGGTATCCCCATACGAAATAGTTAAGAGGGCTAAGGTAGGGGTCTCTGGGAGGGCAGTTGATGTTACCTCTACGTGAAATGACCTTATTAGGGAATCATTCGTTAACAGCTTCAATTTATTGATTGGATGTATGGCAAGTCTTGTTGGAACCACGTTCTTGAGATGAAACCTTGAGACTCCTGCAACTCTAAACTCAAAATTTTTCGCAGCATATCGCAATAACGGTCACTATTCACATTCACCCGATACTCTTTTTGGACACCTTATATAATAGAACTAAGAAATCAACAAAAAAATATTATTCTTGTATTAACATGTATTTGTGTCATTCTCATTTTTTTGAATTCGTAGTTGAAGATGGTCTCAGAACTGAGACCAAAGCATCTAGTCGAAAAATTTTAATGTTTAATTCTAGATTACCGAGTAAGGATTAAAATCTGTCAATAGCTAATATATTATAAATATTGAGTAAAATAAAAGTAGATTTCATTATTAATAAATAAATTTACGATTAAAAGATACATTCGTGAAAAATTGGTAATCGATTAAAACTTTCATTAATATTTATAGTTTATTATTAAATTCTAATTGTTTTGCCTAGTGAGAATTATATTGCTACATACGCACACTGTAAATTTTACATTTAAAATAAAATATTATTTGTGATAATTTCAAAGATTTGAATTTTCGTTGACGGTTAAAACAGCTTCAAAACTCCACCAAAAGTGTAAAGCAGAGATTAAAACCAGGTTTACTCTTAATTCTCAATTCTATTCTGAAAACCAGGAATACATTTAATCTCTTATTTTATAATCATGACAAAGAGCGCATCTACACAGTCAGATAATAAATTGTATAAAAGACAAGAACGTTGTTTAAGCATCTCAATTGGTTTGCTTGATTTTATTAATTTTATAAATCTTTCTAACTACGTAATAAATATTCGATAAAAAGTCGAAGCCCTCATGCGACCATTTGCACAAAGGGCTGAAATATAAATTGATATCGAATTCTAAAGTAATTTAAAGTAATAGCGTTTCCATAAAAAATCGGAACGAAGATCTTGGTACATTTTTGGCAGCACATTTGTTAACATCCTCCTATATTAAAGCCATATTTCATTTCACAAATAGTCAAAGGAAGTATTCTTGCTTTATATAGGTATACATTTTGAAACATAAGTCATGTTTTTCATACTTATAATTTAAATACGGGTGCCTCCTGAAATAATCACTATTTTTTTCAAATCTTTAGCATATATTTGAACGTTTGGTGTCAAGTATAAACTATTTTTTTTGGTCGAAATGCCGCTTCAAGCTTAAAACATTGATTAATATATCGTTTTCACTGCTGAAGCAATTTTCAATAAAATGGGACATACAATTAGATATGCATAACTTAAGTTTTCCGAGTATCTTGGTTTAAAATAAAGAGTATGACCTATGTTCACTAAGTGCTCGGTTATCACTTACCATAATTCACTTTGGCACTTGCTTGGGGTTCGGATATTCTTCTAAGATGTTTACTCTACTGTGAAGTTTGAGACTGGAAATTGGAATAGTGCGTTCCTAAAACATTTGTTCAATTCTTGAAAATATCATCAACACTGAGCCAAATGTTAGATCGATAATAAAAATAAGGCATGGCTTTAAAAATAAAAGTATATTCATAGAAAAAATACCACATTCTGATAAACCTGTAATATACAAGCTTATTGGATAATTTCAAATAAAAGTCAATTAAACCTTGTTGTGGAAGTATATAGTGATAATGATATTATATAAATTATTCAAAACTCGTGCATATTACAACATTATATCTTCAACAAGTAACTAGAAGTTTATTGACATCCTAAATAATTAATTTTAAATTAATCTCAATTCAAAATTATTATGTAAAACTAATATTATCTGAATAAATATTTTTTTCATAGAATGTTCATTTTCTCAAATAGCCTTTTGTTTCTGGAAAGCAAAGCTCGAGTCAATATTAAACAATGAAATATACAAATCCTTTATCTTTAGCCGCTGCTTTTCAGGTATTTAATCATTATTAATTTAAACCCTGCAAAGGCAAAGCATTCAGAAAACTCTTCAGATGTGCTTTTAGTCATCAAATAAAGAGCCTCGTGCACCCCTAGACAAATCAAAAATATTCTACAATCTTCAACCCTTCTGAGATTTTCCTACTTTAACGTATTTAAGAATGAATAACTAAATTTGGTTTTTATTAAAATCTTTGTTTTGTTTGGTTTTATAAATAACTATTAAATATCTGCAAGTTTATTTAGTTATACTATGTTATAAAGTAAATGGTTTGGTTGATGTGAATTGAAGTATTAAATATTTTTGCCAGAGAGTACTTGTTAGAGTTCAATTTTAATATTTAAAATAAAATACTTTTGTGATTTTTCCACATGTTAAGTTTGGCTTTACAAAACTGAGTTTGATAATGCCAACGTGAAAAGTTGGCGAAACGGTCACCAATAAAATTTAACATTATTATGTGAATTGAACTAAATAAATAATTTGAAATAGAACGCGTTTAATGTAAGTATATTATCATACCCAATCTTTTTTTTTCATTTCCCCCTTATAGGGCACAAGTTTTTTTTGACTATAACAAAATGAAAATCAAACTCAGTGATATAGTGAAATTCAACAGTAAAGATATTTGATGATTTTAAGACGACCTGTGCATGTTTAATATGTGGTTTTTATAAGTTCTAATATTTTACTCGTAAGTGGCATCTGAAATCAATGCATAAGTAATATGAGTTGCAATATCATTTTCGATTCAAAGGTGAAGCGCATTCTTTTCAAATTCGAATACACTAAATTATCTTTCATATTCCAGATTGGATATTGAACCCAAAGGCGCCCTGCAAAAACCCAATTAAAATACTCAGCAGGAGCGGTTCGGGCGGAACGGTTTCGGTTCGGGGGGTTTCGGGTACCTTCGGGTATTAAGGAATGATCTTTATCCCCTTAAATCGGGGGTCGCGGCTCGTTACACGCCAGAATCAGTGTTGCCGATGTCAAAGCTTTGGGCTAGTCAGGTATGCCAACAGAAAAAGTTTATTTTCTTTAGAGCATGTAAACGCGATATTAAAAAATTTGAATAAAGCGTACGTTTCTTATCACAACTTTCAGTTTATACTTTAAGCAAAAGGTTTGTTTTAAATAGCTTTGTAGACAATAAAAGTTACAGATATATTTATAATTTTTTTTTACAATGTTTTACAATGCGATTTACATACTTAAAAGTAAAACACTTGCAAACAAAAACAACCGTAAAGTCTATCTTATTAGCTATTTATTTTGTTTAAATTTAGAGTATTATAGATTTATGTAGTTTTTATTTCTTCGTGTTTGTTAATGTGTAGGCTTTCCACAACTTCTTTCCAACTGCATCAATATCATATGTCAAACAACCTCATAGTTAAGTGACTTCATTGCACGCTCGGGTTTCACAGAATCTCGGCTTTATATCAGGGTATTATAAAAACCAAAATAAAAGTCTGTGAAAAGTAGTATCTGATTACTGCACGTTTGTGAAATAACATATTTTTAATTTTTAGCAACTTTACTCTGATATCTCTTTGTATATCAGAAGCCTCATATTTTAATCTCAACTACTTCTGAATGCTTTCAACTCCTTGCTTACCTGCCATTACTTCATAGAACTCCTAATTTTACAGAGTATAGTGAATGTTAACTACTTATCCATTTTCAGAGCATTGGTGTCTTCCACTTGTATAATTAAATAAAAAAGCGATAATATAAACAAGCCATACATAGGAGTATATATACCCAATTATACTTGAGTATGTGATAATTGAATGAGACTTTATATTTAAAACGACTGGCAAGTTTCTACTTTTTGTAATGCGTTTTGAACATCTATACTTCGATACTTCTTTTTTTACGGACTAAAGTATTTTTTTTTATTTAGTTAAGTTTTAAATAAATGGTTTTCTTTGACGCGGCCCTTATTCCGCCAGGCGCTATGCACCGCGCTTTAATAACTCCGTGCAAAGACAGGGACGTGAGTTCAGAAGTCGCAGCTCTGAAAATCATTTCTGTGGGGTGAAATACGAATCCGCCAGCACCCAGGAAGAGGCGAGAGACTGGGGTGGGTCGTCTTACCCCCGCGTCTTCGGGGAGTTTATTTTAAATTCGTACAAATAGGGAAATGGAATTTTCAGTGCTTAATGGCGACACTATTGATCTTGTGTTTAATGTGTTTATTCATTATATTCTGTTGAAGAGCAGCCTGTAACGATGAAGATATAAATGATTTATGCTGTTTTCATTATTTGATGAACTGTAAAAAGTTTTTATTTTGACTGTTTTTAAAATAACCGTAAATATATGCTTGTAAGTAAATCAATTGAAATTGAATTCGTGGACGAATTCGGGGCTCTTTGTTTAACGATTTGACTGCATTACCAAATCCATATTCAAGCTGTAAAGTTAATTTAAGTATCGCACTTAAATTGCAAATGAATTGTATAACATTTGTTTGTGACATAAACTATTCTAATAATCAATTGTTTTACGATCAGTACCGCGAAATGTTGCTCACGTGTAAATAATTCAAAGTAACGCTGTATAGGTGAAAAAGTTGGGTAAACTAAAAACATTCAGTAAATATCCTTGGTAGATATATCCAGGAATTATTCAGGTAAAAGTGCATGTATTTAAGTGCTGCTCCATCTAGCCGCTTCATTACGAGACCATTGCTATTAGAGCAGCAACCGATACTTAAACTCCAACAAAGGAGTAGGGGGTTCAAAAACTGCTCATAACTCCCCAGAGTATAACCCTTTAGGTAAATTCCGAGGTCGGATCCTTCCACAATTAGCCCCGGGGTGTAGTAAACCCGCCTATAAGCAATGACGTCACGCCACTTGGCCGCGAACAGCTGTTTTATACCAAAATGGCGGCCGTTCCGCGCGCCAATGCAGTTTTTATGGCGGCCATTTTAAAAACGCTACTGCACACGTGAAAAGAGCCTGCCAATGATATCTACACTCGTTTTTGTGCTTTTTATGCTTGAAATGCGATATTTTATGGCCGTGAATATACGCTCGGTCGTAAATGAGCCTTTGTAGGGAGTTATGATGTTTGAGAATTTTAAAATAAAGAGAATTTTAAAATATATATACGATTTCAGGCAAATTTTTTAGATACGATTTATCTTAAATAAATTATAAAGTTATAAAACTAGTAAATTAAGTTTTATTTTTTAAAATAATAGTTTACAAAAATATTTTTTTATGATAACAAAATCTTTTTTACGTGTGTATTTTACTTGAGTAAAATTAAAAAGAATACACAAGCAAACGTTGTTTTAACAAAAATTGTAATTACGCACTGATTTTACACAAAATAAAGTTTCTCATTGTATTTAATACGATGCTAATTGGGTATTAAAAAATGATTAAAAAGAGATTCGTTCGCTTTTTAACTTGTATTTTTTTCGAATAAATTTTCGCAATGCCCAGTGGCTCCGAACGGATGATGCAAAATAGACCCCGGGGGGCCATTAGGGGGCCGCGGTCTCCAGAGCTCCCCACACTCGGGCCGCGGTCATTGTTCCCCCCCCGCGAAATGCGGCGCAGCCTCCAGACCGAGGCTCTATCTCAGGCGTATTTTCTAATGAAACGATTTATTTTTATATTAAAAAACGTAAATTAATTTGTATAACAAATATGATTATCCTGATTCATGATTACGACATTTTTTCAAAAACTTTATCAGACCGTAGAGTGTTGTTGCATTAAAAATAAAAATTAAAGTAACAGAAAAAAAATAGTGGTGTGTTTTATTTAAACCGCTTTATTAAAAATGTAAAAATATTTCGCAAACTAAATGGTTTTTCAAAATAACGAACAATGAAGTATTCAAGTATATGTACCTTTTTTATCTTGACAGAATAAGTTTAAAGATAGTTAGAAATAAATTTGTTGAATACCTTCTTTAATTTTGCGTGATAGTGTTGCAAAATGATAGCTTAAGGAAATTGGCAATTCAATGAAATTATTATATAGTACTGGGTGTCTAAAAAGAGTATCGAGTGAATGTGAATAGTGACCGTTATTGCGATTTGCTGCGAAAATTTTTGGACCCAGAGTTGCAGGAGTTTCAAGGTTTCAACTCAAGAACTTGGTTCCAATAAGACGGGACCACTTGCCATACATCCAATAAATCAATTGATGCTGTTAACGAATGATTCCCTAATAAGGTCATTTCATGTAGAGGTAACATCAACTGGCTTCCCAGAAGCCTCAACCTTAGCCCTCTTGATTATTTCGTATGGGGATACCTTAGAAATAGGGTTTATGAGAATAATCCGACGAACCTAACGGAATTGAAACAAAACATCAGATCAGAAATAGCAGCAATATCAAGGGCTATGTGTCAGCGTGTTATCAGCAATCTTTGTTCCAGATTAGAGAAGTGCCAGCAGTGTAACGGTTAGCGTACTTGATGACTAGTAGTTTTTGTTTTACTGAACTAAAAAATACCCGATACTCTCTTTCGATACCCTATATTAAATTGAATTGTTTACATTAATGAATATTTTGATCCTTGTATTTTATTAGACTATTTATAGAAGCCAACTAAGTTACCACTCAGAAATAACATCTGAATCTACTGCATTAATTATTGAACGTAAAACTTTCCAAGTTGTTTTCTGTTAAAAGTTAAAATGCGAATGTATTGGCATCCTGACCGCCTATACTTTTGATTTCCTGCGGGACATCTGGAAATCTTTCAGCTGAAACTTCTCTCGTGTTGAAGTCGCTGAAACCCCAAACTATGTTTGCATTACAAACAGCACCGGATCTGGCCTGGACTCAAATGGAACCCCTCGGCCAAGGCACACAAAAATGTGCAAAGGAATGCATGGAAATAAAAGGTAATATTGCAAGACCTAAAACATAGAAATATTTGTATTAGGGAATGAGAATGGCTTTGCAGCTCGATAGTAATTGTTTGGTAAAAAAGTAAATATTTACAATTTCGTAACTAGTTAAGAGCTGCCAATTAAATGAAAAATAATTACTCGATGTACATGTTTAACAAAAATTCACGTATATTTGAATGAAAACCTTTTATTCCGGAGTAATCCTAGTTTAATCTTCTAGTTAAAAATAATCCTTTAGTTAAAAACGAGCTGTAAGTTCAAAAGCGGATTTAAAAGTTTTAATAAAACATTACTTAATCAAATTTAAATGCATATTTCAAAATTTTATAAATAATTGAGTATGATTAATTAAAAGCTTTATAAAAATCTGGACTAATTAAATAAATAATTGTTTTCTTGTACTTTTTTCAAATATGCCAATGATTTTTTTAAGAACCTAGTAGAAACTTTCTTGCTTTTACAGGCACATTGCCAATCTACGTACATTATATTAGACTGGATAGACTTTTTTTAACAATGTTCGTGTAAAGTTATATGAGAAACAAAATAGGAAAAATATAGATTTATTATAGTTATTTTAGAAATTAAAAGAATTTGCATAGAAGTATTGAAATAAGCCAGCAATATAAAATAATATTAAATCTGACTTAGTGCATCTCCGGTATCTTCGAGAAAGAGAAAGGTTTTGTAATTTTTTTCTTTCTTTTAAACTTCAAAGTAATCTTCGACTACAACAACGAAGAGTATATCTGCCAGTTTCAAAAAATATCCACAGCCAACCCTAAATCCACCCTTTCCTCATATTTCCTACCACTATCTCTCAAACCCCACCCTCTCTACAAATTCACAAGTGAAATCTGTCATCGAGACAAATAAAGGTGTGGCAGTAAGCCACCGTGGTTGAATTGGATTAAGTCTAAGATTTGAATTCCATCCATGGTTATTAATATTTTTTCCTTCGGTTTTTTTTGTTGTTTCATGTGTGAATTGACTGAGAACAAATATAAATATAATAAATATAACACATGAGTTAAAGCGGCGATTTATGATAATTATATTTATTTTCATTAGTAGATTATTTTATTAACCTTGAGTTTTACGATTGCTATGAAATATTTTGGGGTTGGGACGATTGAAGTTTATTCATAAGACTAAAATAAATATTTTTGTATATCTTTGCGTTAAATGAATACATTATTTATTTATCGAATTTGCCATTTTATTCACTTCGTGATGAATAAATATTAGTGTATTCATATATAATATAAGTGTAATAAAATTTTTAGAAAAATATAGTTATTGGTTCAACTATTGAAAACTATAAAATGTTTGTTCTGTTGTTTTTAAGTTCTGATTTAATACAATCTCTTTTTCGTTTTTTATCCCTTGATATATTTCAGGAAAGATTCCTGAAAATCTCTGGGTTTCACAGTTGCTATGAATAATTTTGCGAGGCAGTGTCAGATATTCTGTCAAAGAAACTAAATTTTTTACTTTTTATACATTATTCTATCCAGCGCGTAGCCAAGCGTGTACAAAGACTCATAATTTATCGTTTACATGTACGACTTTGCGTGTCATTTTTGAATCTAGATGTATTTATTTAAAATTTATCTTTTATCTGTTTCCCTGGATGTCATAAACAGGTATTATTTCCGAGATTTTAAAAAAATATTTTTTGTAGTTCACTTTCTTAGGATATTATATCTTGCTTTCATTAATAATTTCGTTGGTTATTCATAAATAACTTTTTCCTTTAAAATAATATTATGTTCCGTAAATTATACAAATACATTATTTGAAGAACACGAAACAAAATAATTCGATTGGCTTTTTTGCCGGTGCGTTGTTTTGAAGAAATTCCAACTTTATTTTTGACGTTGTTCTTGAAGCACTAAGAAGTGTATTTTATTAAAATAAAAATTAAAATATGTATCACATAAAAGTTAAATGACTTGGGGTGTTTAGTGTAAATAAATAAAATAGATACATGAATTAATCAATTGAATATATCAAAATAAATAATTCTAAATAAATCTTATAAATAAATTCTAAATAAAATTATGTCGTCTCAGTTCTTCTTTATGGAGTCGATGCTTAGACACTCGAGACAGCTACTATGCGAAGAATTAAGCTGGCGAAAATGTGGCTTTATAAGAGAACCCTTAAGGGTCTAGGTCTCATTATCGAGTTTTTTTTATCATTTTCTAGTCCATTTTGAGAAATTTTAAATTTAAAAAGTTTCTTACATTCCTTCTTCCGAACAGAATATTTTTTGATCTCTTATAAATTTACTATTAATATGATAAATATGTGTTTTTCCGACTAAAGTGTAAGAATTTGGAGATTCGTCATGTCCCTGTTCTAAAAGTCCTAAACATTTACAAGTCTTTTTTTTAAATTGGAATTAAAAGATTAAATATAAAGCCTATGCGATATATTATTTTGAAAATTAAAAAAAAAAAATGTTAAACAAACTTTGGTTTTGAAAAGTCGTCATTTTATCCAATTTTTCAATATCTTCAAGATTTTATTTTACCCTGAAAATGGACGTGAATTTAATAATAAAAAAAAGATAAATATTATTATAGTTTTCTCAATACTAAAAAAATCAACTTTCGATATAGAGAAATAAAGTGACAATTAAATTAATTAAATGACACGATTTCGCCAGGTAATGGACTACCTCTGGTGTCCGGTTAGACACCAGAGGCAATTAAAAGGCTGGAAGCAACTGCCTTAGGATACCATGGATTGACCGCCTCACATATGAAAGAGTCTTGCAAAGGTATCTTTGGCGTTAGTAAAGAAGCAAAATAATTCCTGTTTGACCAAATTTTTGTAACAATAAGTATGGCGTCTTCCAATTGATTATGCAAGGAAAAATCGAAGAAAAACGGGGTATTGTAAGAAGGAAGCTCACCGGATTGGTAAGACTGCCCCAGGATAGGGATATGTGACCTTCTATGAGGAGAGGCAACAGAGGAAGAAAAAATAAATAAAACAACCAAAGGTTATTTAATATGGAATGCGTGCGTGCGTGGCACTTATGTAAGTGTGTGTGTGTGTGTATGTGTGTGTGTGTGGAACTATAACAAAAGATCGAGGAGTGCAAGTCCGCCCCGTGTGCTCGCGGCGGGTACTGCCCTCAAAGGGTGGAGCAAATTGCGAGGGTGCTAAATGTTTCTGTGACTGGGCTTTTGTTAAGCGGAGAGCAATTACGGCCGCTCTTAAATTATGAAATCTCACCCGCCGGAGCTCCGCGGGCCTACACCTGCCGTAGACCTCATTACTGCGGAAAGTGCCTCGAAATATCTTGCATCTATTTTTACTTCATTTTATCGTTCAAATTTGTACATTATCATATAAGAAATTCAATATTTTTGACAGAGAGTACTTGTTGGAATTCCATTTTAATATTTTTGAATAAAATTTTGAGTGATTTTCCACATGTTCGTTTTTATTGCTGACCGGTTTCGCCAACCTTTCACGTTGGCATTATCAAACAGAATGTGATTTTATATAATAATAAGCAATTAGGTAAACAATTGTAAGAGAGAGAGGTTATTGGAAAGAGAGAGAGTGATTGTCAGGTGGTAAGGGCTAATGTGATTTTAATGTACCTGACCAGTGGAGGATTCTATATAATAGCAAATTTTTGTGAACAAATGTTTTATATTAATGGGGTTATCATCTAAAGTAGTGGCTTTGAGGTGTAGCAGCAGTTATCCTGTGTTGGGGTTTGCCCTGTAGTGAGTTTATCTGTAAATAATAGGTTTTTGCGCAGTAAATGGTATTTTAAAGATGTGATTTCGCAATAGGGAATAATAGATAACTTGACCTAATCGGATTTCTAATGACCTAATCATTTATAGAATCCTCCACATGTCAGGTACATTAAAATCACATTACCCCTTACCACCTGACAACCACTCCCTCTCTTTCCAATACAATAGAAAAATGCTGCATATTTTATACAGCATTTTTTTTTTAAGTTAATTAAATTAGGAATCACTAGGAAGTGATGTGCACTGAAAAATAAAATCGATATTATTTTTGTTATTAGTGCGTTTTGAATAAAATTAAGTTATATTTGATAATTACTTTTCGCGAATTTTTGTTTTGTTGTGCTGCAATTAAAAAAAATAAAACTCGGCGTAAATTTTAAGTTGATTAAATCTTTTCTTTTGGTTTTCTCCCATCGAGATTTCCTGGTGAACTCCCCGGCCCGGCGAGATGAAATGCTAATTTTTACTGTTCCGTTATTTTATAATCACTTTATGGAAGGTTTGACAGGTCTCTCAAATCAAATTTAAAACTTTAAAACTCTCGGATGAATCCTGTTAGAGATTGAATTAGCAAAGAATCCAATAAATTAGAGACTTTGGATCTATATTTTTAAACTTTTAAATTCTTTAAGAGATGACGTTACCCTGAAGAATACAGTTTAATAAAAATTATATAGATCCTCAAGTTATGAAGATTATTCTTTAAGGTTTGATATCGACTCAGATCAGTTAGAGACATAATTTCTCTTAAAAAAAAAATCAATTGAAATAACAACACTTTTTTTCTAAATTTAACATCATTCCTGCACAAACATATAAAATCGCGGATGGTTTTGAAAATATGTTCTTGCTTAGTAATTTTTAGTACAAATATTATTGAACAGATTAAGAGGATTATGACGCCATTACTTTCATCTCACTCCTACACACATCTGAAATAATACTCCTCACTAATATACGTCTTCCTGAAAGATGAAGATAAAATAGAGTTATTTGAAAGTTTTATAGATTTTTTCACTTAACTTGCATATTCATATTAAATTGACAATTTTTTAAGGATAATAATCATTTTAACTCGATGGTGATAGTTATTGAATAACTTTTTGAGTCTCGTTTAGAATACTGGACGGTGTCTATCAAACAATAAAGCTCTATCACATTTTTTAATGAGAAGATATAGTTAAGATCATTAGTAAATTGTAGAAATGGAAGGAATAATAATTAGTTTATTAAATCATAAAATATTGTTGAATATATGGGTGAAATTTTTTAAAGATTTACGACATATTGGTTTGGTTTATTTTACTCCCTTTTTAAACAACATACACTATAATAAAAAGGCTCGAAGAAACCATCACGTTTTTTTGTAACGCTTTTTCAAATTTTTATATACATATGCATATAGGTTGTATTTAATATAAATAAAAAAAAATGAAAAAATATTCTGTTTTTATTAATTAAAACATTCCAAAAAGAAAAAGAAGGATTAATTTCATTTCACGCCATATTTTCCTGAAAATCAATTCATTAATTAATGAAAAATTGGGGTAGGAAAAAAACGGAACTTTTTCATTTGATTATCTCGCCAACTCATCGCGGAAATTTGAAAAAGTGTTATATCTCTAATCTGAGATCGGTTCCTCCGCCGGCTCGAGGAATTTATCGCTCGAGTGCCTTTAATTTTTAAAACGCAATTCACTTGGAGAAATTCTTTGCAAAGTACATTCATTCAATTCGTTCTGCAAAGTTTATTCGCTACAAAACAATAAAAAACAAAGAGAAAAAGTTCCCCCCTTGCTTTGGATTGTTGCCTACACTTCTCTTAGATATTCGAGTGATTTTTGTAGAAATCTCTTTAGTTTTTTGGGGTTAGGCTTTGGAAATATAAGCGAAACTTTAAGAAAATATTATTTGAGCAGATTCTTTTTCCGATAAGCTGCCAATTCATCTACACCATCGAGTCATTGTTTAAAGTAATTCACCGAAGAAAAAGTATCCTAATAAAATAGACAACTGGGCCGCGATAATCTTGGAAATCACGAGCGTCACTGAAAAAAGAATCATTATATGTGCATTCATTATTTAAATATTGTATGGCATAATTTTGTAGTTTGGTTCCAGAAACCTTAGTAGATACTCAAATTTATATATTTTTAAGGGTTTAAACGTTTAGAGCCCTTTCCCATTTACAATTTACAAAACGAATCTCCAATTCCAAGAATCACCTATACAGGGTTTGATACACACGGGTGGGGAAATTTCTTTATTAAACGAAACAAGCATCGAAAGGGTAGGCGCTTTTTTAGTCCCGAACACTGTTTTGCTGCGAATATGAAATGGCGTCGGAAAAAAAGGAGAATCCAAAATGGAGGCTCGAAAGGCGACTCGGGGGAGACATTTGAATATTTAAATGTGGAACAGATGTCAGTTGGAGCTCTCGGACGCCGAATGGGCTCTCTCTCTTCTTCTTCTTACACTTCAGGCCTTCTCCGCTTTATTAATACAACATTGTATTCGGGTCTAGCTTTAATAAAGACGTTGGAGCTCTTTTTGCTTTTGTAATCCTGACTGGTAGAATATTGTAAACTTTACTATTTTAGCTGTGGAAAGGTTCTTCAAGTTTTTTTTATCTTGCGTTTCAAACTCAGATTTATCTTTCGGTTTGACTTATGTCTTTCCATATAAAATTGAAAAAATTTTTTTTAGCATTATTATTTTTAAATAAAACTTTTTTTTTGTAATAAGGTATTTTCAAGAGCTTTACAATGAATAAAATTTCTTATAAAAAATGTAGTTAGTTAAATAAATTGTAATCATATAAACATTTTTTTTATTCATAGGCGAGTGGTAAATTTTTCTAAACCATTGCTATATATATATATTTATAAATAATTTATATAAAATAAAATACTTGAGTGATTTTTCTCCATTTTAATTTTTATTGGTGGCTGGTTTCGCCAATCTTTTACGTTGGCATTATCAAAAAAATAACATGTGGAAAATCAATCAAGTATTTTATTTATTTTAAAATGGAATTCCACCAAGTACTCTCGGTCAAATATATTGATTATGTATATATAAATATATATATATATATATATATATATATATATATATATATATATATATATATAAAGGTATATACTTATATAGATAAATATACACACATATAGATGATATATATGTATATGATTTCAACTAATGTAATGTAAAAAGTAACAAAACTATTTAAGCAGTGTTTGCGTAAATAAAATAAATATTTTATGAATTTATTGCTTTCCTTGACCGGGAATTTACTTTCCTCCGCCTTTGCGCGAGGGTGACCAGTATTGAAATTCCTCTCTGCCCAGATTTCGGAAGATATTTAGGGTCGTGTTGTTAATACAATTCTTTGACCCCTCCGACCACCGGACACCTGCCGCGAGGGGTTGTTTTTTTTTGTTTAACTCCTTCAGGAATTTCTAATGGAAAAACTGTTATGGGCCGAAATTATAAAATCGTTTGGATAAGGGAGGAATCTCTCTCAGATTTAAGTTGAAAAGTTTGTTTTGTTTTGTTGTTTTTTTTCAAAGTGGTTTTCATGTCTTGAGGGTTTTTGTTTCTATTCTGAGGCTTCGTAAACTCGAAAGATAGCTTGACTTTAGAAATAAATAAAATGATTTTTTAATATTCGAAGATATATCCATTATATTTTAAAAACATTACTCATACACGCGAAAAAAGTTAATTTTTATTATTGAATTGAACAATATGACACAGTGCAAATGACAAAATTTCTCTTGAAAATTACGCACGTTTTCTGTGATTCCTATGTATATAAAATAACAAATTTTACAGCCTGTCTCTAACTAAAGTCTTTTATTCTTGCAGTTCTATCTATTTATTATCTGTGTATACGGACTCAAATTATCCAAGCTTGGGGGTGTCACTCGCAAAATAAGGTTAAAAAAATGTTATATTAAGTAAGAAAATGTCACACGTAAATATATTAAACCGTAAAAATGAGCAAAACACGCTTTGAATAACTAAAACACAATGTACCAAAAAAAAACTAATAAAAGGCTTTTATATCATAACGTATTACGAGACACCAGCATATCCCGGCGTGGGAAGCACATTTCTCAGTACAAACAGACGGCAGTCCCCGAGAACCCATACGTAAACAGCAATCTGCTACTCAAATAATGTATATTTAAAATCTTACTGTGAGAAATGGCGATAGTTCACCTTGAGAAAATAAATAGACGTTTGAAAGTAAACATTATTATTTTAGAGGCAGCTGCTTCTGCGGGGATTTGTGATACCGTGGGCCAGCCGAAAAGTTTGCAGTCTTCCGAGTAAATCGATGCAGTTTGTAAATTTCATCAACATTAATGCACATTGATAATTTAAAAACGGACATCTAATTGAAAGGAGCTATTCTAATTTATCTTTAACTCCATACCAATTTTATTGATTAATTCAAAAAAATTACATATTTTTTTAATAATTGATTTGGTTTGTTATTGAAATCTTATTGAAAGCTTTTATACTTTTATTTTATTTAAATATCGGACGTAGTCAGTGAAAAGAATATATATTTTCTTTGGTTTGAAATTGTGAATGAAACAGCTTAATAGGTTTTTCATAACCATTGTTGTACTAATTTTTTCTAAATTTTTTATTTTAACGTTTCATTGAGTATTTTCTGTCATCTAATTTATCAAGCTTGCAAGTTTATGAATTAAAATTAAGACGAGACTGGGCGCGATATTTCCGACCACCCGGAGTACCCTCGTTCCAAATACTCGAAAGCATTCCGCCCGATTGCTTTCTCTGCTTTATGGAAACGGTTTTAGCACCTGAATAAATCCGATGCATTCCTCTAATGTATAAATAGAGATAAAATCTCCGCCCGGTTTCGCGCGGTTGTGTCGTGTCCCGGCGAATATCTGTTGATTTCATATGAATTCTCTTACCAACCTGGAGTAAATGGAATAAAACCAATGTCACTTACATTACACATTGATACTTGTGAAATTGTTAATGTTGTTGATTGCTGAAGCTTGTAATCTTGTTGTGAATTCAGGTCAATCAGTTTCAGTTTTGAAAAAAAGTACAAAGTATCTTTCAACTCAAAGTGGAAAAACGAATGATTGTTTTAAGTTTTTATTTTTGAAAACATTGAGTCTAATACCAAACTCGTGGCAAATTTGACACAACCGCAGAAGCTTCGGAATAATTCTATTTTAAATGTCTTTTTACTTAAACTAAAAACATTCTGTTTATGTAAAGCACCTTAATATTAACGTAAGATAAAAAAATTATTGACAAAAAATTTAAAACTTTTAGTAAGCATTTTAATGAATCTGAGCTTAAATATTAAAAAAAAATATTTTGCATATAATTCGCTTACAAAATTGGCCTTTCCTTTAAAAGACGTTTCTTTGAGTGTATGATTTTTTATTCCGACGTTTATGCCACCAAACTTTTTATCTGAATTATGCGATTATAATTTTTCTCTGTTTAAAATTTATAGAAATTCATTTAATAAATATTTTGGTAAACAATAAAATTTATTTCAAATGAGAAATCTGCGATAACTTTCGTTATAGTGATCTATATTCTGTCGTTCTTAGTGCATTAATAATTCATGTTTTGAATTCTTCTATTATAACAAAACAATTAAAAGCCAACCTTAAATATTAACCTCTGAATATTAATGACATTGAATTTATAAATATTGGTCAATACCCACTCTCAAATGGTGGATAAAAATTGTATGATTCATCCCAAAATGACAGTAAGCTTTAAGTGGTCATAGAAAAATGAAAACCAGAGGTTAAAGCTTCAGGTCTTAAACTTTCTTCATTGCCCAAGGTTGAAAATTAAAAATTTAAGAATTTTATGAAAGCAGATGTTAAACTGAATCCAGAGAAAAGGTTTCCGTGATAAATTATTAAATACTTTAAGATTTCTAATGTTATTTTGGGAATTTTGTTTAATGTCACAGGTTACCTAAAACTGTATTTCTATTTTTATGGGAAAAGAAAAAAAGCATCACAAATTTAATATTAATTGAACTTTTGGGTATTGCTTTTATGAATAAGTAAAATTTTTATCAGAATTATATATAAAGGTCATTCTATAAACCCTCAAGCAGATACGAAGTATTTTTGTGATTGGTACATAAGATATAACCAATGAAGAGTGTAAGGTCATTCTTTTCTATAAGATTATTAACAAATGGATCAAAGTGATAAGAGGCGGTTGAAGATATTTTTGTTCCGCAACGTTTCCGCTATCTTGTCTTGTTGGAGTACTTGAGAACCTAAATGTTTTTGTGTATGAATTTTTTGCGAAACTTCTGAACATCGAAACACCCGCGCTTATATGATAGATTAAATTAGAATAGTTAATTTATTTTGTTGTATATATATATATATATATATATATATATATAAATATATATTATAAAAATCAAAGAAGTCTTTGTACTTGCAACTTTCTATTGCACTCTTTGATTTTATTTTTTTTTCCGTTTAGCAACTCCGAGGTAATTATGAGATTTTTGTTAATAAATTAGATGCTATAGTTACACAATTCCTTATAATCATAAAACAAATTAATAACATTTTTTTGTGATATTGTTTAGTTGTAAGGTAATAAAAACAAAAGGGATAAGAGTCTATAAATAATTTATTTTGCATACAATTCAAAGTTTAAAATTTATTTTGGTGTGGTATTTTTAAAAACATTCTCCTGAATAGAGACCCGGCTTTCTTTCACAGGTCTCGCAATAGAATGTGGTTTCTCTTCTTCCTACAGGAACATTTCTATTAGAACACACCATGCAATCTTTATGTTTTTTCTGAGAATTAGAAAATATAAAATGACTTTTCCCATCTAAGCGCTGAACAGTGTCACCTGTGGATAATCGGCCTGATTTTGATATCGGAGCACGAAAGTCTCCTATAAGCTCCAGTAACAACTTTTCTCTAAATGGTTAATGGCTTATTGTATTTGCATTCTTATTGGATTCTTTATATAATATATATGCATTTACTATGGAGGTTTCTAGTCCCCAGAAAAACAGTTTTCTCCACCATTTTAATGTTTTTCGCATAAAACAATAGGATGTTGTGAATTGGTCTGCGACATCCACCCCGCCCATATTTATATTGTTTTATTAACAAACTGTTCATAGATAACAAACATACTCGGTACCTGTTATTGTTTGAAGGATCTTGCTACCTAACTCTTTACGGCGGCAACCGCTCGCCTCCGTCGAGTGACAAATCGTAAAAAGTGCTACATTCTCGCAAATATTTAGCTTACCAAAATTACTAATGTATATCTTTCACAATACGAATACATACAAAAAAGATGTGATAAAATAATAGTAATAACAATAATAATAAATATACTTTTGCCAAACACTGTAGAATGTCGAGCCCAGCTCGACATAGGAGTTCAAAGGGTTAATAATTGATAAAAAATTAAACTTCAAATCCATTGATAACAACCACCTTATTGTAATCGTTTTGTAATAAGAAACCGTTCAAAGTAAGTGACAAGGCAAATGCCGAATAAAGCCTAAATTATTCTGTTTGCTGCAAGCTTCTTTACTAACGACTTCGTATTCTATTTGCCATCACATTAGCTCATGGAATAAAATGTAAAATCTACATATTTTTTTTATCTTTACAAGTTCGTTACCTTAATTTTAATCGCTCCAAATAATATGCCTCTCCACTACTAAGTCACGCGCCCTCGTAATTCTTGTCCGCGGCAAAATGTAAATTTCTTATTATCCGCAAAAGATATGACGGATCTTCCCAGTTCCGAATTAAATTTTTCCCCGCCCGGACCCCCGATTTTCAGGGGCGGATTAGCGGCCCGCAATCCCGACTCGCCCAACTTTCACCATCCATCAGCCGCGCCGGCCCTGTATTTGTTTTCCCCACCAAAAAACACACTTGACGTTTATTAAAATAAAAATGATAAATTGGAAGCAAGGAGACGAAGATCCACGGGACGCTCGGGTCGGGTGTTTTTTTTTTTTTTTTTTTTTTTTTCTGCGAATTTGGGTCATACAGTGTATTTAAAATGAAAACATTCGATGGCGTAAATTTTAAAAATTATCTAATGATATTTCGTTTTAAGTCAGCTTAGAAAAAAAAGCCAAGGCAAATTTTTGTACTCTAAAGAAAAGTGCATAGTGAAATTTAATGTATATGCTTAAATTTGCCATTCTTTTTTATGTTATTAATTTTTGCAGGAATTTTTGTTTTAAAATGAGAAAAATACTATATATCCCAAGTGAATTGCACTTACAACAATTAATTGTCTCTTTTGATAATTGGATGTAGCTTACAGTTTTAATTAACTGGAATGAAGTGAGAAAAAATTTGTTTTTTTCTCTAAACCTTTAAAAAATAGTCCTTTATGTGTTTGTATTCGTATGCCGAGATATTTACAAACAAAAACTTTACGCAATAAAAGCACATACTAAAAATCTAGTGTCTTCATGTTCAAATAGCAAGAGAATTTTCAATTGAAAAAAAAAAAATTCTGAAGACATATCAAATGAAATAATACAATTTTGGTACTTGAGTTTTATAAGCAAAATAAATGATTATATTGTTATCTGAATTCATAAATATAATCGTGTTTCTTGCTGAGCACCCGGTAAGCTAAGTTTTCGCAGTAGTGGCAGTACATCGTTTCGTAATAACAATAAATTTCAAACACAAGCCAAGACAATGACGTCACGACCTTCACCATTGATGTGCTCGTAAATAAATCTCATACGAGTTTATTTTAGTTTTTTGTACAAAAAACGAGGCGCTGTCTAATGTACTGTCTCGCGTGAGAAAAGAGCATGACAGCCCGACTGTGCGTTTATTTTCAAAGCTAAACACTCAACACACACACACACACACACAACACACACACACACACACACACATATATATATATATATATATATATATATATATATATATATAAATAAATATATTTTTATGCTAATATATAGACACAATACATCAGGCAAACTGTATGTTCAATGAGACGGTTGATTAGCTGTTCTTAGATCAGGGACCTGAAAGAGGTTGTTAAATAAACGGTAATGTAATTTATTTCAAATAAAACATGTCTAGCGTAATATGAAATAATTATTGGCCTTATCTAATTCTAGCTGTGAATTTTCAAAGAAAAAAAATACAAATTAATTTTAAGCTTTCATTAATAAATTAATGCATAAAATCGGGTCGAGTGCCTTAAAGCTTTTTTTTTTTAATAGCAGCATTTGCGTTACACCTGAAGTGATGAGTCAAAATATACGCCATAATTAAAATAAGATGTTATTGTGAGCTCGGCTCGTCTTAATCTTTTTCCCTGAGATTGTTTTGAACTATTCAAACAAAGTTTAAAGTGAGAAATGGTGGTAACGTCAGATTCCCAGACATTATAATTATTTCTATATAAATTTACGAATGAAAGTTATCCAAAAGTCACAACAGGCGGTGGTCTCGGCTTGAATTGTTTTACTTGACTTTAGTCAGTGTCGTTCTTCTTCCAAGATAAACTTGAAAACAACCCCGTGGGAGATTCATCTCCTGGGCTGACCTAACCCCAATAATTACCACCTTCAAAACTGAGCAATGTAGAACTTAAGTCTTTATTTTGTTTTGAAAGAATTTCCGATTAAAATTAAAACCAATAATCACTGTTAATTATTTGAAATATCTACATTTCTCGATTCATACATTATATGATAAAAAAACTTAAATAGTAGGTAAGATTGGAACTCAAGCATTCAGGTTTTTCATTGTTCGGTGTTCTTTGCCAATTTAACCAAGTGCCACTGTATTTAGGTGAGAATTTGATTTGTTATATGCAAGTGTGAAAATGTGGTTTATGCTAGATGAACATGTGTTTCTTGAGTAATGTAAAGTTTGCATTGAACAATGTGAGCACATATGATTATTTTGTCATCATTTTCATTTAAGAAAAGTCGTTTTTAGATGAAAACGATGCAAGTAAATATTTATCAATGATTATAATTAAATATTTAAGAGATTTACAGCTATCATCCTTGTGGAATTATTGTAAATACAATATGTTTAAAAGTAATCGATTCCTTGAAAAGAAAAATGAAAACATTATTTTTGGATAATTTATTGTACACAAAGCTCATTAAAGTTAAACATTTTTTGTATTGAGCCTTTTTGTTTGTTATCATGCCTGGTTTTTATAAAAATCAATTATATTTAACCCACATTTGTTTTTATTGTCAATACAGTGTACATTATTTTTGTTTTTATCTAAAATATAATTTGAAAAATATAGAATTCAGTATTAGTATATTATTTCCATATAAAAAACCCTGAAATATTTATTCGGTTTGTGATTTTTTTTTCTTATTATTTAAATTATGATAATAGGGACGTATATACACAAATCAGATCAATTAAAAAATAACGAATAATTTTTTTGTAAAAGTGCAAATCCAGATGATTTTAGGCGATAAAAAATGAAATGTGTTCCTATTGTATCCAATATTATATGAATCGTTCTATGGAATCTTGTAAATGTATTTACATTTTCATATTTCTTTAAAAATGGCTTTAATTTATGTGCTTTTGCGAGAAAGCTTTTTCTACGGATATAATAAAATAAAATGTATGTAAAAACTGACAATTTGTATGGAGCATGCCATAAAGATGGAATTGTTGGGACGGGAACACAGATCAGGGTTGTCCAATAAGCAATGTGGGAGACACTCTCCAAATAAATTAGCACCCTACTTCTATGACCATGATGATGTGTTATGTAATTTTATAACTTATTAAAAAGGCAATTTTTTAAATTAACACTCGGTCATTTAGTCTATTCTATACCGTCTTCACTCATATGGAACACGAAATATTCACTTTTGGCTAGTAACATTATTTAAGAAGAAAGGTGGTGAAATTTTATACTATAATGAACTACGAGTGTGTGTTTTTTTTATTTAAATGTTTTTTTTTTATTAACCTATGCAATGTCGACCGGACTGAAACATCGCTTTATATTGAGATTTACCAACATAGAACGAAATTCGAACCAAAGGCTTTTATCTAACACAAACTAATGAAGCATGATGAAGACGGTATTTAACTGTAAAAAGTATCGGTTATTAAACAATCATTAGAACAAAATGTATCGATTTCTCAGATTTTTGTTTTTTTTAACAGTAAAATAGTCAATCAATCTTTGAAAATTTGGTCGTTTGGCCTGTTGTGGGCATGACAGAAAATTCCAGTCTATATCGATAAAAAAACATATTCGGTGCATCCATAAATTTTGTTTTGATATATTTCATACAAAACCCAATATACATGTATCCAATATCCCTTCTGTTTTCCTTTATCACTGATTCATAGGCTTGTCTTTTACCCATTTTCTATTCTAAGGGTGGTTTTCCCAGCCCTAATAGCCACTCTGCCTTTGTATTCTACCCCTATGTGTAGGAGGGTTGCTTGTCTTACGAATTGAGTCACACATTTCTTCAGGACAAACTGTGAATGTTTAAGAAAGTAGCATTCTGCTTATTTAAGGGTAACCATATGTTCCCCTTTGAAAAGGATAATTTATTTTACGTTTAAAAATTTCATAATTAAAGCATATTATTTTGATTCATTCATTTGAAAAAACGAGCTTGCTTATTTTTAACTGACCGAAATTGAAAAGCACTTTCAAACTACTAAATTAACATATGGTTAAAAAAAGCTAACCGGCATCAAAACGTTGAATAAATTAAAAAGTTTATAATTTTGGAATGTGGTAAATCAGAGCTGTTACTTAATAAATTTTATTAATAACCTGTTTGCAATCAATCATAACCAACAATATAAATTTTTAAACATTGTAGCTTATTAATGTTTTTATAATTTTCATCTTCATGTAAATTTTAAATTTATTTAGCCTGACTTAATATTTAATAACATGTTAGAAAATGTGTTATTTATTATCATATCAATGAATTGAAGAAAAAAAAAAACAACGAAATAATTGTACAATCAATTTCTTTTTGCTAAGAAACTCATTTGATAAAGAAATTTAAATAATTCAATTTGTTATTATAACCAATCCGCACTGCATTTTATAAACACTAAATAGTTTTATTACATATTCAAGTGTAAAATTAATTATAAAATATAAAATGTATTTTACAGAAATTTTAGATATTAGATAGAAATTTCTAATATTAGATAGAAAGTTTCATTGTGAAAAATTCATGAAAACTTCGTATTTTATTTTTTCTATCTACAGTCGCCCTACTTTAGGTAATTCAGACAGACATCTACAATTCGCGTTGTATTTGAATAAATATATTTTTTATCACACGCAAGTTCGCTGTGCTCGCACTGTACGCGGGAAAAATTTTTTGTCACCAAGAAATGATGCCTCACTTGAGTTATGTACGACAGGTTAGGACTTAGCCTTAATAATACAGGGTATTATCCCCATTCAGGAATTTTCGACAATCTTGGGGTTGGAAACGTTTTATTTTTTAATAAAATCATCTAAAAATATTTTAATCACTATGAAATAAAAAAATAAATAAATTTTTATGTAATCAGAATTTTTGGCTATGATTTATTCAGCCGTCGATATTTAGTGATGTTTTGATTCAATTTTTTGCAATTAACATTAAATCAAATATAATTAAGCGGCAAGTCTCACGTAATAATAAAATGCTCAAATAAAAAAAAATGTACAGATATCTTTTATTCATGTTTCTTCTTTTATCAATTTTTGTTAAGTTATCTTTTTATTTACTTACATTAAATCTTTAAAAAAAAGTTAAAGGAACAAATATATGATTTTTATAATAACTGAACATTGAATTTCTTTAATAATACAAATAAATAAAATAAAATGAATGAAAACTTATAAATTAATTACACCGCAAAAATTAAGATTAATTTTAAATCCATGTTATGCATTTTCTACATAGATAATATTGAAAAGGTAACTTTATGTTTAATCATCCAAAATCCGTTTATTAAGTAATGTACATACTTGCAAGTTTTTAACAAATAATAAAATAGGTGTCGGTTTATTTCAGGATTTCAGCTAGATTCGGATTTGGTATTCCTAGGTGGGAGATTCACGGCTCGTGCAGAAGAGATTCCCGGCGAGGGTGGATTTCTGGTCTAAAGTAAACAGCCAATCTCGCTTTAATAACATCGATGCTGTTAAATATAAACAAGGCTTCGCACTGTACGCACTTCTGCCTTGTAAATCCTGCCAAAACAAAGGGACGACCTTCACTGCAAACGTGACTCTGAAAGCTACGAGGTACTTTAAATATTTATTTGAAAATGTATGTATACGACGCCGATTTCCAACAGTGAACAAATATCTTCAATATAATAAATATTTATTTTGTACACGAGCCTCAAAGTCGTGGTATCATATAAATAATGGTAACTAAACATATTCGGAGAGAGTATATATATATACTTTATAAATATACTTTTTATAAATTATGTATATTTTTAATAATGATTATTAATAAATAAGTTTGTTGGTTTTGGCAGGCGTTATTTTTTGAAAATCTAATGACGAAAAACTTCCGGAAAAATTACATGACTCCGGCGGGTTTGACACCAGACCTTTATATATTAGCTCTGATTCTCGAAATAAGTTATACGTTTTCAAATCTTGCTTAGTTCACTCTTCAGAAGTTTAATTAGCTCGAATACCGAAGTGGTTTTTTCAGACAAAAGCACATTTGTTAAAACACACAGTGTGTTATGACAAATGTGCTTCTCGTCATTTCACATGTAAATTGAATATACAAAATCACATTGTAAGAAACACACGCTTATTTATTTGTAAAGCGTAAAGATTTCTTGCTAAATATTTTTTTTTTCTTTGGATTGGCATGTCTAGATTGTGAGTAGAAACACAAATCGTCCTCGTCAGCCACTCCTCGAATCGGGGAATATGGCAAACACCTGAGAAACCAAATAAATTACTGGACGTTCAAGCTGAATCGCGGAGACAGGTGCGGAGTGCTGTGAATAATGACAATCTGACAACTGCTAGTTTTTTCATTGATTGAAAAAGTATTATTACTATCCATTTAAAAATATTCCTTCCTAAATACGGTCGACATAAAAATATATAAAAACATATAAAAATTCTATAAAATGAATTTATTTTTATTTATGATTGGATATTAACAATATTAACTGACGAAAAAAATCCTCGAAAAGTTTTCTTGCGCAACACCGATGGACTTCATGATGTGTTTTATCCAATTAAACTACTGCGTCTCTTTGAGTGGCCAAATATACAAACCATTTAATGCATATGTCAAATTTATAAACATCATTTGCTGATTATCAAGTATTATGCTTATAAATGTTGAAACAATAAAAATGGGAAAAACTAGTTGCGTGCTTATTATTTCATTTGATTATCTTAATATTACAATACTATTTTTTATGTTTATAGTTTAGTTTTCTTTCCATATAAATTTGTTTTTTTTTTTCTGTTTCTTTATATATATATATTTCATTTTTTCAACTTTTAATGGTATGTCTACTAATGAATGTCATACAGGTTTCCAGAGTAATATTTATTACCTAGCTGAAGCAGTTCAATCCAAGTTATTATTATCAGGAAAACATGCCTTAATTGATACCAAGAAAGATAAACCAATTTTTTATTTACTAAAAATGAGCCTTGGAATTGAAAATGTTTTTTTTATTTTGTAAAAATATTTGATTTTCATTATTTGTAACAAATAATTGATCATTTTATTTGCCTCCAAAATATTCACAAAACATATAACAGAGAAAATCTTTTACAAATTATCGTTGTTTATTTTGAATCTCCCTTTCATTCTATCCATACTTGTTTAAAGACTTCTATCTTGAAGAGACACTCACTTGGGGTGGGGTGGAGACTTTTACTAAATGGAAAGGGCTCGGGGTGCAAGGGTGGCAATAAATAATATTACTTGTGACAAATGTTGCCATAGTTTCAAACCCGGGACTGATGAGAGATATATGAGTGAAAGAAAAGCTTACTCACAAAATACTTATTTTAAACAAGTTTTTTTATGTTACTTGTTGAATCGATGGTTCGCATTAGACTCTTGATCAAAAGGTTTCCGGTGCGATTTCTATTCTGATTGTGAAATCGCTATTAATCTTGACAATAACCCAACAAACAGGTTAGAAGTCTTGACAACATATTATCCGAAAAAACAAAGTTATTTGATACTGTATTTCTTTAATTTTTCTGAATTTCAGTGGATATTATAAACTGACACTTCTGAAATTGCTTTTCTTTACTATTCTTTTGTTTACTTTTTTATTTATTTATTGTATCTATTTAATCTCACAGGGATTTTGAGCTTTAAGATTTTTTGTTTAGAATTTTATTAATTGAACTTTATTCTGGATTGAAGTAAAATTTTAAATACCAAATATGATAAAATAAGTTGAATTCGGAGTAATTTAATGTTTTGAGACTCTAGTCAAAAATGTTTTATCCAAAAGTATACTAATTCTAGCTGCCAGTTAATATCTTCTTTGTATATTGCCTGTAAATTGCTATTAAGCATTGATTGAATCATGAAAATTTCTAGGAAATACTTATATCTATACAGATGAATAACAGTGTTATTACATTTCACGTGACTTTGTTTTCTAATTACAAATTTTCCCAAAGGTCTCTTAGATGTACGTATAAATAATTATTAGTTTGTTAATATAAATAATAATTAAATATTAACACAAATTCATTTCTAATTAAATTCTTTGGTTAGATTAGATTAACTAGATATTTTTTATTGTGATCGCGCTTGATTTATAACACTTGTTTTTTGGTGTAAAGACGCGTTATACTTAAAATATTTAAATTCCCTACCCCAAAGAAAAATACAATGCGATTATTTATGAAAATTCTTATTTGCGTTTTTCAATTGAACACATTCATAGAAACTAAACACTATTATTTAATCTTGCTGAATGCTTTTATATTTACCTTATCTGTTACAGGGCCAAAACGTTGGAACCTTGAATAAAAACACAGTATAACAGGCAAAAACCCTGTTATATGAATTTAACAAGTTACTAGGCAAAGGCGCGAAAATCAATTTAAATAATAAATTGAATTATTTCAATTGGCCGCTGAAATCTCATTCTACTCCAACAATAATCGTCGCTTTCGGCGTCTCTAATTCAAGATATTCAAATGATAAGCGTCCTATCTGTGATGGCGTCTGTCTCCAGATGCAAGGCACGTCCTGTAGACGTACTGTTTTGGAGAGACAATTACACCATGGTCGATGGGGTGGCTGGCTCCGGCAGACCGACTCCTGGGGGATGTAAACAACTCGGACGACGGAACCTTCGTCGTGAGTAAATTTTGTTGCTACTTGTATTTAGCGTTTACTTGATTGCTTCACAATGAACTCATTTACGAATTGGATAAATGGAATAAGTTTATATTATTGAATTTTTGTGAAGACCGTCTCACAGGAAGTGCGATTTTGCCTTTACAGGTTTTATTGATTGATAATGATTACGTACATTTTTTCAAATATTGAAAAGTGATTAAAGAAACTCTTTGCACCGGCCATGTTAGCTTGGGGATGTGGGTTCAAATCCCACACAAATCACGATGATATTTTTCTAAGAGTTTCTTTAACCACTTTTCAATATTTGAAAAAATGTACTTAATCATTAGGAATATGTTTATGTTGAAGCGGCTTATTTAAGTTTAAATAATTTATCGATGAAACGACTAAAAAAATTAATAAGCTTAGTGAGTTTTTTATGAACTTTAGTGAAAAATCACTAGAGAATGTTATAATAAAAATTCACTTAGTAAATTCTGTCAAAAATAATAAATATGTATCTCAAAAACGTACAAAAATTATAAATAAGAAAAAAACAGTTACACAATTTTGAAGGCATTTAAGTTTGTAAGCGCTTTTATTTTTTAAGGACTTAAGACTAAAAAAAGTGAAAAAAATTTTTTTTTCAAAAACTGAACAATATTTTTTCAATTCTTTCACGTTTTCTCGATTTCAATAATTTCGCTACTTTAGGGACACATCTTAAATTCAATGTGTCTTTCTTTTGTCATGTTGCTAATGATCCGCCCGCCAGACCCCCAGTGCTCGGATCTACAACTTTTAAGGACAAATATGATAAATAATAAATTAGACTTGGAAACGAAACAACAGAAAAAACAAACAAACAGAATTGTGGTATTATTTTTTTGTGGTAATTTAATTTTTTTGATCTTGTTTCTTTATATTCAATTTAGTAAAAAAAAGGGTTTTGTAGATATTTATTTTATACATATATATACATATTTTAAATGTATCACTCTTATTAAATCGGTTAAGTTATTAGACTCATTTTTTAATTATTTTAAAAAAGACTACCGGAGAAAAGCAAATAAAAAATAAAGAACAAGCATGTTAGCAAAAGCAAATGATATGCTTTCACCAATGTTTATAGTATAATATTAAAAAGACAAAATTTAAGTTAGAAATCAAAAGTGGCCATTAGGCCATTAAAGCTTTTAATCATTCATTAAGTATTTTTATATAAGTTTGTACTGGTAAACATAAATCACTTACAATACAGTCAATGGATTTTATTGAATGTGCTGAAATTCAGTATAAATGAATTGAATCTAAGTTAAACTAAAACCCGGACAAGTTTCTACGAGCAGACCCCGGGCCGGAAGTGTATAGAGCCTTTTCGTATACGTCACGCAATATCACAGAAGCCTTCGCAGGCACTTGTGACATGGCAATATTTGGGATACGCCACCTCAATAATGAAATCACTTTGTTTTCATAATGTTTTAGGATCTTATGCTAGCGAGGACTTTATTATTGCATAACAGTTTTTTTAAATATCAAATGTCAAAGCATATAAGTTTATTATAAAATCATATCATTATTTAATAATTTTTTCATTAAAATTATTATTTAAAAAAAACACAATGCTCACATCAAATTTAATAAAAAAAATTAATTTATAAAATTTATTTACGGTATTCAGGAAAACAAGTGATTATCCACAAAAAATGTATATTTTTCTCACGAAATTGTTAAATAAACCATTGATATACTGATTATATTTTCTTACCGAACTTTTTTTGTGTTTTTTTGATTGTTGAGTTTCTTATTCTATTTTTAAGAAATACAGTTTTTCAAAAATAAACTAATTAAATAAAAATTTCTTGCATAAGCCCAAATATGTTTATGTGTATTGTAATTACCTAAAAAACGTTATGCATTTCGACGGTTTAATAAATTTTATTTTCTGTTGTCATGTTTTAAAAACAAACGAATTATAAGAACCAAAATTACAAGAAGATAATGAGAATTATTTCAGGTAAGCATTTTTGGGTCAGATTATGTTCAAATAGACGTAAAACGTCTTTTTGCAAATTTTTAATGACTTTAATATTTTTTAAAACATAAAGCTTTTGAATATTTTGTTGTTTATGCCTTAAAGATTATTTTATATTTTAATAAAGATTTTTCCTTTTTTTGGCAATGTGTGGCATTTATTACAAGTCCAAATCAAAAGCACTTGCTCGGCTCACAGTCCGAGGTATTCTAAGGGTCCGTTTATTGTTGATTGTAGATGACGGCTGTCAGGGGAAACCATTGTGTACATCTCTCGACTGATTCAATATATTTTGGGAGGCTTTTTTATTTTCTGGTTCTTCAATATACACGCCGTCATAAATATTAAACAAATGATTCATTCTTACCCAAAATCTATTTTTGATATAAGAGAATTGAGTTTATATCAGACAGGTGAAATAATAAATGAGGTGCGTAAGCGTTTATTCAAGATGTATATATTTTTTTACGAATAATTATTTTCAAAATCGATAACAGAATTTCCGATTGTGATATTACATCACAATAAACAGAAAACTTTTTTTATAAAACTGTTTTGAAATTAGTGAGCTTCTAAAGATTGCTAAAAACTGCTTGAAATGCTTAAATAATATCATTAAATGAATAAACAAAATCATTAAATAGTGTATTTTACGCGCTTGAGAATATGAATATTATGTACTACAATGCCTTAAAATACTGAGAAACTGTGACTAGTAGAAATACTGCAATAAGTTTATCAAAGTGGAAGTGTTGTCAAACTGTAACTAATATCTAATTTCACGTTTTGCTGATATACAAATATATTTTTGGAAGCTTCGAAGAGCCAATCCCAGCGCGCTTAGACGTCTGAAAGAGAGGAACCTTGTGAAGATAAAATCTACTGAGGTAGTGTAATTTGAAAACTGATACTACAATTTGTGGAGGGTTATGAAGTGTGGAAGTCTTTTAAGCAATACTTTAAATAAATGCCAGAAAATTTGCAGGGCGGTCAATAAAAAAGCATTCTTAAGAAAAAAAATTTCAGAAACAACTATGAATACTTCCGTCTTATTCGATAACTACATTGAAAATAACTTCTAATATAAATAAAAATATATCTTCTACGTATAGGTTTATTATACAATTGTTTTTTTATAAACATATATCAATAAAATTCATAATTTAATGATAATTCAATTGAACTTAAACCTCCTGAAGCCCTCGTGCGTCTGCAGGTGTAGAGCTCTCGGGTACAAGGAACCGGAAATTGTGGCCCGAAGCGCACTTTCAGGATGAAAATATGCGCGGGAGGAAGCGGAGTTTACTCGCGGGACTGAGCTGCAGTGGGACGCCATTTTGGAAATAAAAGACGCTTTAGGACCATTGAGGGGATAGCTTTGGTAACCATACTTTAAAAAACTGCCATTTCAATATATATTTTGTTATTTTCAGATATATCAAGCTTTTTCTACCAATATCTAAACTGGTCTGATAAATAAAATCATTTTTTTTTCATTGTTCGTACAGTTTTGAGAATGAAATCATTTGTATAATGGTTTTTTGGTAGCCAAATCAAAAACATTTCAGGGATACAAAACTTTTAAAATTCCAATTTGACACAATTTCAGGCTGCGGGAACGGTTAGAGAGGCAATTTTCTTTTTTCATTAGATATTACGCGAGTCAATATTATTGGTAATCCAATTAATTAAATGTCCCCATTGCTCAACCAGCAATAAATTATATCAGTGTAAGACAGATCATAAATATTCCTAAATATCCATTATTTTATGTTTTACGTTTATAAATTAAACATACATAATTGTATAAACTTTATATGTTTGTTTATAATTTGAATGGCAAACGTTGGTCATATTTAACATGAACAAATAACTTTAGTTATATGAAAAATCAAATGGTAAAGAGATAACAATCATTTTAATTGCAAGTCCTTTGTCTAAAAAAATATTTTTCTGAGTCTTAAGCATTTAAAAAACGGAAAGCGCTCATTAATTAAAATAATTGTTCTTCAATTTTATATCTGTTGCTAAAATAAAGAATATTTTCAATTAAATCAATCTAACCTCCACATAATATATAATGCCACACTTGTTATTTTATCAAGGTAATATTTAAGTTATTTATTTTGATTATTTCTTTATTACATATTATTTAACATGAATAAATTTTGAGTTTCTTTTCTGTGAGGGAGATTGGAAAAAAGGTCATATGAAAGCGTTATACAAAAATCTATTCTTACAAAACTAATAATACGTTTTAAATATTTCTAGAAAAGATTTTATAGCATGATGTCGTAACTGTATAAATAGTATATTTATTGAATAGATCTACGGGTAAGTAATTTTAAAATTGTAAGGTTAAAAATTATCTTAAAACATTTATTGTTAATACATATTTGTATTTATGGACACCCTATACAAAAAAGGAATTTTAGCCGGGTGTCAGCGTTCTTAGTCGAAATTATTATTTATATCTCAGCATACCTCAAGATTCTTTCGTTTTGTCTTCAGAGTAATAAAAAAACCGTAAATAAAATTTACTATCGATCCCTATCGCATAATAGCTTAAGGTCAATGGCATCTGCTGGGCCTATCTATTTAATATTTATTGTAGAAATTGTCTCCATAATATTTCTTGTGGAATACTTTATCACCAAATAACATCTGGAATGGGCGATAAATCAAAAAAGTCTTCACCCAAATCCCAAAATCCAGGGAATATCAGAGCTATTACAAACCGTCAGGCTATTTGCTGAAATATCAAGTTATTTCGTATTAACCATTCGGAATATTTATCGCCAAATCAAATGTACTTCATGAAAATAAAACGTTTAAAATGACATACAAATCATCATTTAGCAATCGCAATAGCATTATGTGAAGAATGTTTATATTGGAGGTAAAAAAGCCGTTACAGGGCTTTTTGGTAAAATAAAAATCGGACTGTCATATTAAATAATAAATAGACCCGAACTGTTCTGTTTCAAATTTAACTCTTACTGACTTTTATTTTTAAATATGTTTTCGTATGGAACTACTGTGACCGTTTTTATATATGTGAAAAATTCGTATTCCATGTTTACCAAAAAAAATAATTTTTTGCTTTTGTCATAGTTTACTCAAAAAGTTTATTTAAAGTGTATTTATTTTATAAATCTTATATAACTGGTTTTAAGTAGTCCAAAATGAATAAATTTATGTAAATAAATCATTGAAATAAAGTCAAAATTATAAAAAAAACAATAAAGGAACACACCCGACTTTCTTCCTTTATATGTGAGTGTTTATTTATACACGATATTATATTCATCATAAGTTTAAAAGCTTAACATTATTTTCTAGGTTTTTCTTTAAAATTTAAATATATAATCTTTCGTGGCTAAATTTTGCTAAGTATATAAATTATCTCTAGTAAAATTTTAATCTTCGTGTAAAATATTTACAGTGCTGTAAACATAATTAAAAACATATTTCCTTGATGTTCACTCAACAGTCTTGTTTTAGCGCAAATACCTGAAATGCTTGAATTGGTTTTTTTGATTACCTTGGCGAGGTGGATTTAATTTAAGAATAGTATTAAAACTGTTACAGTACCGGGGCTTAACCCGGAGACTTTATGTTGACCAATGTTTTACATTTCATATTTGAAATATAATAATTTGTCATTTTTAAGTTGTTTAAGTGTAAAATTTTGCAAGAATACTGAATCAAGATAGCCGTAAAAAGTTAATTCGGATTTTAGAAAAAAAAAAATAATTATTCGGTTACCTACAATAGATTGGGTAAACTTCACACTAAAATAAAATAATAATTAAATTAAAAGGTTTAAATTATTATTGTTTGTAACCGCTTTCGCATTTATAACCATTGAGAGGCCAAAGCGCTCACAAACAAAATGATCGTATACTACTAACCATTAAGTTGTTGATATTTGCTTTAATTTTGGTTACTCGATGAGTTATTATATGATTTTACACAGACTTCATTAAGGTTTTCCGCTATGACTTGTCTCCCATCAAGCTCAAACAATTTTCAATGCCTCAGTGAGTTTCTTTTAATATTACAAATTATTATCTAATTGACATTAAATGAGCATTTTCAAAGTGGATAAAACGAAAAATTGAGATAATTGTTGACTGCAAAAGAGATTAAAAGTTTGACTTGATTTATGAATTCAGTATGATTTTTAAAAAAACAATATAATTTTTTGTGGATTCCTTTACGGCAAGGGTCCCCAACATTTCTACACCTAAGACCACATTCTCGAATGTCGGTCGGGCGGCGGGCACAATTAATTTTTTTAAGGTATCTTTATAGTTGGACATAGTCAATTATACATATAATGCACAAAAATATTTGATTCCACGCAAAAACATCAGTGGCACTTTCACATCGCTTTCACCTCACTTTTATCCATGCAAAAATATCGGAAGCACTTTCACATCGCTTTTACCTCGATTGTACTGTTTCAAAAATATCAGATAGACTTTCATATCGCTTTTATTTCACTTTTATCAACGCGAAAATATCAGAGGCACTTTCACATTGCTTTCAGCGTACTACCGCAAAAATATTAGATCTATATTTATTCAGCAACTTTTTCACCAAGTATCTGAACAATATCATAAACGCATTTTTAGAGGGCGTTATTACAGAGATGAAGACAATCCAAACTACCCCCATAAGATGCTATTTCAACAGGCTTATATATAATTTGCTGGAATTAATTATTATTTTGAAAATTATAACGATAAAATTATTTTCGCTTATATTGCTAAATATTATTTTTTTTCATAACATTTGATTGTTAACTTAAATAATTTTTTATCGTGGTCGCACATCGGCGGGCACACGTAAAATGGTTGGTGGGCGCCATGGTGCCCGTGGGCATAGGGTTGAGGACCACTGCTTTACGGTATCAAAACAAAATGAATTTTTAAATTATATTTAAATTTTATTTATTGATTTAATATTGAAGGGGGAAACTGTATGATTTTATAAGATCTGGAGTTGTAATATTGATTAGAAAAATGATTATTTATTAAAAATCCATACAAAAAAAAATAAAAATATAGTGTCATAACAAGAATTGTATCACTTAAAATAAAAAGGCTTGAAACAGAAGTTTGTGTAAAGTCAAGTTTTATAAATTCACTTTTATAATTTATAAATAATAAATATTTTTCGCAGAACAAAGATAATATCACAAAAATCACAAAAAACCCTAGCGTAATGAGGCTGTGAAAAAAATGGAGATGGAATATTTTCAGGAAGGAAGTAATCCTGAGGGAGCGTGCATAATCCCTTGGAAAGCCTGTCTGAAGAATTACCGATGCAATCAGTCATGCTGCCAGGGTGACCAGAGACTTAGCGTTGCGTCATTTGCTTCAGCACCGACTTGAGCTGATGGGGCAATGGAGAGGCTCGTTATTATCGAAAAAAGATGGAACTTTTCGATATAATGGAATTAAAAAAATACTCAAACTTGCTTTATCTTCTGTTTATCACTGTCGATTTAAGATTCCAAATTTATATTATATATCATAATGTATTTTCATAAAAAATAAATTCTTAAATATTTAAATAAAACCAAGATAGCTTCTAGTACTCTTTATTTGTAAATCGATTAATAATAACACCATTGTACAAAACCTCCATAGTTGACAAATATAAATTTTTAAACAATCTACTATAATAATAGCCATTGTGTGTTTGTATGTTTGTATGTATGTATGTTTCATTTTTCCGTTCTGTATAGAATATCTTAAAAGATACAACGCTGATTTTTTGCACATAAGTTAAGTAAATTTTTCCGCAGCTATGTGCCGAATTTCAAGATGATAGGATAATATTTTCATTCATAAACTTTAAAAAATGCTTTAGCGAATTTCAATATGTACGAATTATATGATTCAGTTCTTCACCGTGAGAATTTCAAATTTAGAACTTTTACAAAAAAAACAAATTTTAGATGCTTCTAAGAAATTTCCAGCTTATGTCAGTTTGACACTAACGCCATCTCCATTTTTTTATCGAAATTGCATTAGAAATTATTAATCACATCATTAATAACTCAAAATAACACCTTCTACGCACAGAAAACGTAATTAAAAAAGAATTGCACAATTGAACGTGATAAAGACTGCATCAAATAAAGAACAGTGCAGTGAAAAGTGATGCGTTGTTTGTGACACGAAATGTGACATAAATGTCAAGCAATGAGTTGGAAGGAAAACGTGAGCAGTGTCTTCTTAAAATTCGAGTACGCGCATCGACCTCAAGACAAAAAGAAACTGATGCACAGCGAACGCTGCGTTTGTCTTCGGATTAATTAATGTGACCTGTCGATTCTGCAATGCTTTACATTATCAAGCAGAAAACCCATCAGATGGAAAGTTCAACGATTACTGTCACAAAAGTAAAGTGAAACTACCAGCAAGGCCTATTTCCTCAGTATATTTAAAGGATATTTATAATGTAAATTTCAAGAGAAAAATAAGATCATACAATAACAGTATATCTTTTGCATCAATGGGAGCTAAATTAACAGTGGGCTACTCTGCTTCAAAGTTCAAGGCCAAGTATAATACAGAACTTTGCACCTTCATCCAACTGATGGTACAAAATTAAAGCATTATTCATCCTATTATATTCAAACACTATCGCATCGTTCATCAAATACGTCATTTTATGACGGGCTACATTGCTACTATTTAATAATATATTAAAAATAGACTTATTTAAAAGTATTATAAAAATATGCATTATTAAAATTATGTAAATAAATAATTTCAAATACGAAATATTATAATGATGATTGACTGAATGCTTTTTGTATAAAGACAGGGGACTTTGGTCTTAGGACTTTGTAAATCAAAGCAATATGATACACGATTTAGCATGCAAATGATTTTTTTATGATAATTTTTTACGTAGTATTTAAAACAGTTTTTAATACTAAAGTAAATTGCTGGTGACTTCAATCGATAATTCCAATAAAAAAATGCATTGAAAAAAAACCGTTTGTTTTCAACCGTTTCAATAAAAGTTGTTGCCAAATGCATAAAATTGTACTTATTAAGTCTGTAAATAGGTTGACGTACATTTTATTCTTATGGGACTTCTTGGGAAACTAAATAAAGCATGTGTGTTGCCTTCAGCACACAATTCCTGAAAACACAATACTGTAATTTCAGTAACGAACTAGCTCTGAGTTTCAACTCAAATAATTGCGGCCGCAGGACACACACGGCGTTGAGTTGTAACAGAGTTCAAATAGAAAATGAATCTTTTTTTAATAAATATTATTTTCAACGTTGGAACTGAAACGGATTTCAAATAAATCTAAAATTTTAGAAGTTTTTTTTGTTACTGTTATTTTGAAATCTAACCCAGTCATATCTTATGTAACCAAATAATTTAGGAGACATCTAAGAAATATCATTTACATAAGGTAAACGCCATGTCTTCAAAAGTAAAAATGCCTGTTCTTATTCAAATTTTACTATAATAAAAAGTTGTAATGCTAAAAAAAAAAGATGAGCTTAATTTTTTAAATACTCGTTAATAGAAATATTTTATTAAATTTAAGCGTATCTTTATTTTAACTATATTTTAAAAGCAAAATAAGCATTATAACAACGTAATAGCAACGCATTCCAATGGCGTGGGGCTAATAAAATGAAATACAATAAATAAAGGTGTTTTTGTACCATTACGGTGTGACGTCACACTAGGACTAGGGTATTTCCCGAAGACAACAATATATCATGGGTTTTAAACAGAGGTGAGGCGTGTTGGGGGCACGTGATATTCAGGAATGGCCAACCGTAGCCGTCTGAATAAAAATAAACATTTACAAGTTTTTTAAGTTTTTCAGGAATATCTTGAAAAATCTAATGGTTTAATGAGTAAATTTGCTATTAATTTTACAGCTTTCATAATACTTTTTAAACATAACCAGAGTTCCCAAAAATGATTTCTAATATTTCATTTTACAAATAACAGGTGTATTTTTTGATCATCGAAAATAAATTATTGTTTACATTTAAGCAAATAAACATTAAAACTCTTTAAATACAATAAACATTTAAAAAGTATTTTTTATTGAAAAGACCTTACGTTTGGAAAAAAATATTTATAATCTATTATTTTTTTTTATTTTATTAATATTGTTTTTTTTTTTTTTTAAGAATGTGTAAATTGTATAATTTAATTTTGTAAGTTGTAGAACAAAAAGCATGATGATTAAAATTAACTCCTAAGCGGTCATTTCCACGGGCCGGGGGTGTTGGGAGGCTGCTTAGGTGCCCCTGGCCGTCTGAAATTCCAAGCACGGCCGTAATAATTTAACGCTCGAGTGCCCCCCGCCCTCGCCGGCCCAGCCCCGGCCCAGATAGAAGCAGGGCACGCCTACTTATTAACGGCCAGTGTATTTAATACACAAACACAATCAGAAACCTTCTGACAAAAAACTGATCTATCGTTACCACGGTAGAAAAAAAACATTTTTTGTTGTTAATGTTATGTGACACCAATTAATGTTACAGTGGCCGTAGGATGCACACCGGACTTCTCTCGGACGTATGGAATAACAACACGTTCAATACTTTGTTATGGAGTTTATTTTATACCATCGGCAAACAGAGCTTCGCCGATGGTCGAATTAATTATAATGTATAATCCATCGGGAGACAGAAGCTCCGCTGACGATTGAATTAGTTATGATCTGCTACAGCGCAATACAGTCCTTTTACATAACTCCAGTCCAGTTACATAAGCCTGCCGAGCCTGAGAATGCAATCATAAAACATACCCTAGCGGCGCCATATACAATGCTACCATAAAAGTATGGGGGGTCTTCTGGGTACAAAAATCATAGAGCTACAGGCGGTAATAACTGTGAGAACAAAACCATAAAAATGCAGTTAAGGTACATTGCATTAGAAACTTGTTTAGTGAATAAACTTACAGATTGATCTATAATATTACTATCACTAAATATATTATAACAAAAATGCATAACCAATTTGACAAGACAATAATACAAGATAACAAATATTTTTATTTGTGATTACTTTTGCCTAGTATCTTTTGTCATTCAAATTTTTCATGATCTTGCCCATTGACTATTCATATCTGTAGTTTTATATTATTTGTCCTATTTTTTTAGTATTTGATAATATATTTGCTTAAAGAAGTAAAAACTATATTATTTATAGTATTGTTTTCTGAATTTTCAAAAAATGTTTTTGTCATATATATTTTTCAACCCATTTGATACGACATATGGCTGATATTACGACCATTTATTGTAACATTCACTAGACACATATTTTTTTCAATATGAAATATTCCAAATTATACCAGAGTATTAAAGAACATTTCAGAATTACGATAGCAACCTTAACTTAAATTACTGAAGCTATGGTTTTGTTTTAAATTTTTATGTTAATCTCTTTGCGGTACAAATAAATGTGTTTCTAGATTATTACAAATGTAATGAGTTTTCAAAAATTTACCAAGATTAAATCATTATGAAAATATACAGTTAAAAACAAAAGACTTGAATTATGACTAAGCACGTAAAACATATTCGAGAGGTTTTTCTGTTGTTATTCTGTTTGCTTTCATCAAAGGTGTAGTCGTGAATTCAAAATAAAAAACTTTTTCAATGAACTAAGACATTTTGAAAGCTACATGCACTTTCCCTGCGGTTGAAGGCAGTTCTGAGTTATTGAAACCCCACGATTCTTAGCCAGTAATTGATTTTGCTGTAATTGTATTGTATCAGTGCTTTCTAAATTTCGTCAATATAACAATGGGTATATTGTGTAACTTCAGGTTACTTTCAACCGTAAGACATTTAATCAAATTTTTAAATTTTCAATATTCAATTAGAATTCATCCCTATCATACTCATGGCATTCCAAGATATCCTAGAAATCAGCTGATTGATAAGTTTTTCGACTAGGTAAATTTGACTTTATATTATTTAATTTAATTAAATTTCATAACGTTTTTAAATCTATAATTGTCAACTGAAGACGTTTACTAAAAATATTATTTTTTGCTTTAAACTGAAAAAGTCTAAGCAGATAACCCAAAATACAGTTTCCCGAACATCAAACTATTTGTTTCTGTGAATGTATTTGTTGCATTTCACGTACTACACTCAACTATTATATTTCACAAAATCAAACAATTTAAATAATAAAAGAAAAATTCAAAGTGTTCTGGATACCAAGATTACTAACTAAAAGACGCCAACTATTCAAACTCCTTAAAACAATTTAAACCTTTTTAAAGTCTAAACATGTTTGCACCTTATCTTTGAAAGTATAATAGCACTTTATTGGTTTTAACATTGTTATTCTTTGTTAATTAGAGTTTGCGTTCAGCTGAATAGAGAACTTTTAATTGAATTTCTCAAATTAGAAAAAAAAAATTTTAGGTTGGAAAATATTAAAAATTAATTTAGCATAATGGCTCAACCGAATAACTTATCAATCAAAAAATCTACTAGAAGACAAAACCCTTACCACGGGTTTATTTTGCAAGAAGAAAAGAAGTAAAATTGTTATTTGATTCAATGATATTTTAAAATGAATTACGTCTATTTTATTTTGTTAATATTAAACACTTTTCATTCATATTGTGAAAGCTCTAGTAAAATAATTGTTCTATATCTGCTTTCTTTGAACTATGGTTGATCTATGATAAAACTACTGTACAAAATAGGTTATGGGATATTTTTCGCTTGGCTGAAAGAAAGCAGTTGCGTGGGTCGATGGTTTCGGATTTCCGAAATTTAAATTCGGATCACGTGCATGTTTTTTTAAACTCTTTCGAAACATATTACAAAATATAGCTTCCACTTTCTCCGCTTCAACGAATCCAATAGATTTTTTTCTCACAAAACTCAAAAAATATAGCCTTACTCGGTGTTATTAAACTAAATGTACCCAAAAAAGAGAAGACTGCAAAGAGACCACACAAACTTCTAGGGATTTATTATTCGTTAGTATAAAAATGATTATAAATTTTTATTTTATTTTTAGAATAATACTATTAAATGTCCTGTATTTCGTTTTTATCTATGTACGAGTATGTATGTATGTATCTGACAGTTGGAAATAATGATTTTAAAAATAAGTTAAATTTTTAACTTAACATTTCAGCGAAACGATAAATAAACAAAGAGGTTTCGATTTTTATGAAAGGTTTAAAAATGAAATCACAATAACAAAATGGATAATGTACAACATTAAAAAGATAGTTTTGTTTTAATCTCCTTCTCTATAAGTAGCTGGTTGTAAATACTTGAGAAATCTACAAAATTTAAAGCTTATGCTATAAGTTTTTAATCTTAAACAAATCATTTTATTACAGGGAAATTTCAATTTTTAATTCATAAGAAAATTACTTTCAGTCGCTAGAGTGAATTCTGCCTCAGTTTTCTCCTTCCAATGCCTCGTTTTTTTGTATTTTTTAAAAATATTACATAACCTTTAACTAAGACAAACATACCCTAAGTTAAATGATCTCAAGCCCCCTCTGAAGAAGATGAATAAAAACAAGTGAGTTAATATCTGGTTTTGTTTAAAAAGTGTACTGTATCTGAAAAAAAAAATTATAAAAATGAACATGCGTTTTCTGAAAGTAATTAAGAGGTTTTAAAAATGCTGTGCTCGTAACGTCGCCATTAAAAGAGTAACAAATTGGATAGCAATATTGAAAATCCTTCCATTTTAGTTATGCAAACAACCGACGTGCTAATAGTCCAACTTTGGTTCATTGTATTCCACTATTGAACGCTAAAACAGAATACCAATTTAAATAAAAATACACAACAGACTGTGAACCAAACAGATGCGGTGTTAATTGACCATTTACTATCTTGTAAACTTGAAAAGCAGTTACGAATAATTTTTTTGCATCCATAAACGTAAAATCAATAACCTTATTGTTTTTTTTCAATTAAAAAAAATACATATTATAACAAGTATAAATGCATAAGAAACTCAATAAAAAATTATTCGAGTGTAATTAAGATATAACAAAGTGATTCAAAGTCTCTGCTCTGAATTAACTCGACCTTGCGTCTTTGTTGTCTCGATCAACGTGGCCATGATATACAAAATGTATTACGTTCAAAATAATTATAATATAATAAACATGATTTTATATTAAATTTACATTTTCAATCTAAAAAATATACTTTTTACTTTAAAATGGCAATTAATTCTAAAATTAGATTTATTTTTTTCGATTTAAAGTTGTGATTATGCATGTTCATATATTTGATAGATAATTCTTAATGTATCCATAAAAATATATCTAATATATCTATATAATAAATTTAGATTTCTATTCAGGAAAATGTTTCAGAATATGAATAAAATTAATTGATTTTTTTCTCTTTGTAGAGAATTTTTCGAAATTATAGTTTTTTGTGTAAAAGTATGACCTTATCCGGTTATCAACTTACAATTGATGATTTTTTTTGCATAAGCTAAAAAATATGCATAAATTTGGAGTCCCTACATGATTGAAAAACATACGATTTGTATCTTAAATATATTTTCGTATTTTTATTTATCATTTAGAAAGTATTTCCCTGTCATAACCACTACTCTATCCAAGCGTTACTTTCACATGAAAAACTGACGAGCTTTTTCTCTTATTGTATAACAAAAGTATATTCTAATATTTTTCTTGTTAAAAAAAAAATAATTGAATTCTTCGATGTAATAACATTTCAGATAACATTTGAATTTTTCATCGTAATATTTAAGAACTCTAATTTTTTTCATGAATTTTACAAGAATATAATAAATATATAAAATGTGTTATGAATATCGAAAAAAACCAGTTGTAGAAACTCATTATATAAAATAAATCATTAAATATAAAAAACAGATCAAATTTCTACTTTCAATACCAAAAAAAAAAGATTCTTTTTAATCATAATCATACAAGAAAATTGGCCAGTTAATTTTATTGATGATACCGGATAAGTATCGTCGTAAAGTATTTTATTGTAAGAAAATAAAAAAAATACACACTTTATTCATTCGCCGACGAAACAATCTGGGAAAATGCCGTCGGGAAATATTAATCTATTCGGCGCAAAAGTCGATCGATCCGACCAAATGATCCAGCCCGAGAGCTGTCAGCCGCAAACATTAATTCGTTTTCTGTCAAAGGCGTCATTGTTCGGCAGAGATTTGTATCGACACAGGATATTGACATAAAACGTAAAACTACGCAGCATTTTACATTTCCTGTATAAAAATATAAGCTAAGGTTACTTTCGATTTCAAGATTTAATCCAACGATGTTATTTTATCGTGACTTCACAGCCAAAGCACCGAAAGTACTAAAACATATTTATTTTGAAACAACGGAATACAAAGTACAGAATACCCCGCTTTACGCGAGGGAGACGTCCCGGAAAAAATAGCGTTAAGTGAAATTCGCGTATATCGGGGATAGCGATTAAACATACATACTTAGTAAAAACTTAATACAAAAAATACGAATCATTGGAATCAATCATTTTAATTGTAAGAACACTTTATGCAGTATTACATGTTATTTTTACTGAAAAATATATCTACTGTCTATTGGGTAGCGTTTCTTTTACGTTCTTGCAAAATACGTTCATAACACCTAACGCTGTTTTTAATTGTTAAGAGAAGTCAATGACTACATTGTGTTCATACCCATTCTTAAAATAAAAAAATCGCGTAATACGAGGCATTTTAACGCGAAATTTAAAATTTGCGTTATAGTGAAATAGCGCATAACGGGGTCGCATAATGCGGGGTATTACTGTATAATTTTAGAAATTAACAAAATTTTGTATATACTATAAAAAAATATTATTTCTTGGCTTGTAAGATAATAATAGAAGACGTAAAATTCCTTTATTCTATTTGAAATACTGCAGTATTTGCTTTTCAAGTGATTCATTGTAGAGTGATTAGTTTTAATAATAAATGGTCGACATCTACGGAGTGAATATTGATTTTCAATTATATAATGCAGTTATTGTACGATTAAAAAATTACTTGGGAGTTCTGCAGGGTAATGGTTTTTGACTTTCGACTTTTCAATCTTGATACAGAGACCATCTTCTGGGATTGTCCCAGCACAGCGAATAAAACCAGTACGCAGCATAACTCCAAAGAAATCTAAAGATAGTTACTAGAAAGAAAGGTTTTTAAAAAACTTTATAAAAGTAAATGAAATAATGTGCGCTTAGAATAGTTTGGCTGTCGTTTACAATATTCGCTTACAAAATTGAACAAAATAATATCAGATGCCATAAATATATTCAACTTGATTTTCAAAGAGGTTTAAATAAAACTTTTAATAACAAATACGCCACTTCATATTCATACAAAAAAACCAATGGTTAACTTTGAAAATAAATCTGCGAAGAAAAAAATATTTTTGTTTCAATTCAAGGGAAAGAAAAAACAATATGGCACTCCGCGATATTCTTTTGTCTCGATCTTTGGATACATAATTCATTTGAGGATATAATATTATCTAATCAAAACACATAAAAACTTTACGTTTCCGTTATAAACGCTCAATAATTCGTATGTGATAACTTTCTTGTAATGTTAAATATGGTTTTATGACGCAATAAAATACCAGCATCTATGGGATAGAATAATAACCGAAGGATAATGTCGATTTCATCTTGTAAAATACTGAGTGTCTCAATTATGTGTTTAAATAGAATTCAGTGTACCAATGACAGCACCTTTGAAATGTTAACATCATATAAAAACATAATGTTTATTAAAAAAGAAAATTAATTATCATATAAAATGACAAAAAATACAGGAATTTTTACTATTGCTTTTTTTATTTATAAAGGATTTCTTTCTTCTTCTCGTGAGTAAACTGGTTAATTAAATATTTTTATATTACATTAAAATTATTTAGGGATTTATTTATAATCTATGTAATGATAATTATTGCTTATTTAAAAGATATGATTTCTGAAATCTTTACAGCTATGTATAATAAAACAAGTAAAAGTACTGATAAAATATTATGAAATGACTGTGGATGTATTAATTGTCATAAAAGTATTAGTAAAGTAATAATTTACTACGACATTTAACCACTCATAGCAAGTACACAGTGCTCGTTTTCAGAATCACAATAGTCTTAAGATTTTGGTACTGACAAGCCTTTGAAAAGTTACTGGGTCTGGACAGGTTTAATTTACAGAAGATCGATAAATCGCCTATGCCTCAAATTAAGAATACAATGTTACGAAAAAAGAACAAGAGTGAGAATCGAAAACCTGCTAGCTTCCTTATTCGGAGGTTGTCTTTTTAAGCATGGAATCATAAGCTCATGGCATGCTTTCGATGACAAACAAAAGCTATACTCTGTTTGGTAACGTGACGCTTCCAGCATCCCTTGCACCAAATGAAAAGCTCAAAAATTTGCTAGAAGCTGGCACGCTACATATTGACAATAATGTTCTCCCCAAATAGTGACTGCAAAACTGTTATGATTAGTCATATGAATTTATTGATACAAAATTTCACCTATTTACAAAATGTATTTAAAAATCTATTGAAAACAGTATATTGATAACATTTGAAATTTATTATGTATCTTAAGCAATATTTATAACCACGGAAAAGGTTTTTTTTCTATTATGTGATGTACTTAACAGCGTTTTTAGAATTCCAGAATACCCGAATTTTAATTGTTGCATTTATTGCAATAAAAACTACAGTAAAACCTACAAGTACCCTGTGAAAGAAACATTATGAGGTCTCCTTTGAAAAAATATTAAATAGCGGAAACCAAAAAAATATTTTACAAAATTGAAGCTCACTTTAGTAAAACTGCTTGTAGATTTTTAAAAATGCGGTTTCGGAATAAATTTATCAGTTAAATGAAAATGTTTTTAATATGCTTTCAATTAGTGAAATATAAACGAATAATGTGTTTTATGAGATTTAGTCGAGCGGCACATAGATACATAAAAAAATATAAATGATTGATCATTTCAAAGCGAAATTTTATTTCATTGAATAACGTTGCTTACATAAATGTTGAAAAAAGTCTTTTTGATGTTTTAATTTTACTTTATTAAACATTTTTGACTAAAAGGACTTCGAGGAATTTTATTATTATATTTTATAAAATTTATAGTTTAAAGATCCGTTTCGCCAATAATCCACTGATTGTAGATCAATAAAAATGAAACAGGTAATTTAAAATAATAAAAAGTAAGTAGATTTTTTATTATGATTAACTAATGGTTTTGATAATATCTCTCAAATCCTGAAAATGATATAAAATTTATTCGTAGAAAGGTTATGTTGAATATGTCGCATTTAAATTACGACTTGAGTTATTTGGTTTCAAGGTATAAACTTCTGAAAAATACATAAAACTACCTAATAACAATAAACTTTCTCAATCCCGCACAAATTCGAAATTTCAATCAAAAACTCGCGAAAACCCAGAAAGCCTATGGAAAAAACCTCATGCCTCCAGCCACTACTGAGTTTCACGAATTCTCACTGAAATTTAAATTTCTAATTCATGTCGCTGGTCGGAGATAGAAAAAACTTTCGTATTCTTTGGGTTTTATACTGTTCGACTGCTCATACTTTTCAACCCTCTTCGCTTGCGTGGCTTTAAAATTCAACTTTTTCTCGATTCAACAAAGATCTCGTGGTTGAATGTGGACTACGGAACACTATTACAGCGATATTCTATGTAGGACATTTTCCATTTGTTTTTTTATCAAAAGTTATATTTCAATTGTTGCAAATTTATGAATATTTGAAAAATCTGTGTATTTTTCTTTCAAAATATTTTTTAGTAGAAAATATTATTGTGTTTTTTCCGATTTTTTTACGCTACTAGTTTCGCTAATATGCTAGGAAGACACCTTTAAGCAGAGTGAGGCTATGTATACTATTTGCAATTAGTAAACGACAAAGTGTAAGATAGAAAGGCAATAATTGTCAGAACTAATTTAATTTTCCAATGAGATTAATGGTTTTGGCCAATTGGATATTCATGGTAGTTCTTTCTGTCGAAAATATTTTTCTTTTACATATTTATTGTAACAATACACAAGAATTAAAAAAAATCGATTTACAAACGCAAAATGACTGCTTACTACTACTACTTTACAAATAAAGTAAATAATAGTCGAAATAAAAAAACGTAATGATTAGATAATTCTTTTGAAGTCGTGTAGATCAGTTGGCCATATTTCTTCAAAGTAGCAGTTTCATTTTATTACAAATAATGTAGCATTAATTTTAACGCCCGTGATTTTTTGACTCACAACTACCCTTAACTTATTTTCAGCCGTTCACTTCACAGAAAGACATACCTCAATATTGGTTTCCTGAAACCGGCTTAGAAGTTTCATTAAATATAAGCGTAGAGTACTAATGGAGTGGATTCCCCGACCAGTAAAATATTTACGACCAACCCCCATAAACGAGTGGCAATAAATAGAGATTTATCATTCGCACTTTTTCGGCCAAATTGCTGAGTTTTGATCGAACCCCTTTTTATGACAGCCTTTCCCTTTTTATTTTGTACGAAATTAGCTCCGAATTCTTTTAATAAAACGAGTAGTATGATATAATTCCTAGGCGTAAAAACTAACCGTGAACTAACCGAACCTAATCTATTTTATTGCACACAATGAATAAGGTAGAGACCTAACCCTACAACACCCAATTCAACCTCTTTATTGACTATAACGATGTTTTATTTTTTATAAGTCGCTTCAATTTTTATTTGTTTTTTAAATTTGTAGATTTTAAAATCATCTCTACATAAACAATACTTTGTTAATATTTTTAAATAAACAAAGTTCAAACAGTTTGTGTCCGGTGGTGGGTTCAAATGGTTACTAGGTAGTATGGGGTTACGTGTCTGATGTTTGGTGGCCTGCTTGTTAGGTGTTCCAATTCAATCTGGCTTTGTCTAGTAATGTTGGTCTTGTGGTTTGGTATCTGATTTGTGATAGTCTGTTCTCTTGTGGTGGTCTAGTTTTTTTTTAAAATTATTTTAAGTGCTGGAGTATTATCGTTATTGATAGAATGCAGCTACAAACACAGACCACAAACCAAAATGATTTAAACGTCCAAAGTTGTAAATTTTTAACTGTTGAATATTATTACAAAAGTTATAAATATTTACCGACGTTAGTTTATAACGACGGGGTTTTTGAAAAAAATTCAGTTGTGTTACAGTGACTTAAGGTTGCATTGGTACTTAAGTAATAAATTCACAAAATATATATACAAGAATAAAGACATTGAAAAGAATATATTTATCTTACTGAAAAAAGTTTTCAATTTAAGAGAAGTTGTTTTATCTTTCTCGCAGTAAATACATTTATAAAACTATACAGAATATTACTATTTCATATTCTGTTGTATTACTCTGAGTATTTCCTTATATTCCTTATGCATTATTTATAAGAAAGACTTACGAAATTCGGAATATTGTATAGAAGCGTCGGACTGTCGGCGCTCCGCGGAACAAGATCCTATCACGATTATCGCCGGGTTCTTTGTTCCCTTCATATATGTCACAATGATAAGCCATATTCCTGGCATTGTCTGAGTTAAAGAGAATCGATTCTTGGGCTAAAGTTGCCAGGCCGACTTCAGCGACGCTCAGGGCTACCACATTGCTGTAAACTACAAACACATTACAACTAAACACACAAATCAATCGATTACAATTTCGTTGAAATTCCTAGTGATATAAATTGTCTAGGCGTTATTTTTATAAATTGTATTTATATTTTATTATTTTTGAAACCGATACAAGTCTTCGGGTTCACTTGTATCATAGCACCTGTCTATGAGTCTCAGGCTTCCAATCTCTTTCACTAAGAATTCTTTCGTTCTTGAATAGTGCGATATATTAAAAATCGACGTGTCTGCCCTGGTACTGGGACTATTTGAATAAAAATTAAATGTAGCGCAACACCACCGAACATAAAAAAATCTTTTATTTTTTATTAAACATGCTTGTTTTTATTTGTGACCGGTTTCGCCAATCTTTCACGTTGGCATTATCAAACAGATAATAAAAACGAACACGTGTAAAATCACTCAAGTATTTTATTCGAAAATATTAAAATGGTATTCCACCAAGTACTCTCTGTCAAAAATATTGAATTTCTCGAAAGGCGTAAGGTTAAGCCGGAAAAACGCTATCTTTGGGTTTTTTATTATTTTTTATGATAAAATGTTTGTTAGTGAACGTTTCCCATGTTGGTGTTCACGTATGGTCACCGCACAGCTCACACCTCCACCACACACATCAAGTAAGTCATCCGCGAGCAGGCGGGGACTTAGCCATCCCGGGTAGATATATGCTCGTGGCTTTGTTGTCTTGCGGTACGTTGTTTGAATTTAATGCCTTTATCAATAACCAAATCAACTATGAGAAGCACACGCGGCGGGCGATTCCGCTTGAAAACGCGTGGTGCTAATTTACCCTCTTTGGTAACGGCCATCCCACTATCGGTGCCTTAACTACGAAACACTATATAAAATAAACTATCTTTGTTTACACTAAGAATAAGACATTTAAGTTAAGATATTTAAATGTGTGTTAGTAGGTTTTTGGGCCGCTGTTATTATAAATATTGCGTACTTGGATATTATGCCATGCTATTTTCGTGATGGGGTCATCTACAGGAATTCAGAATTTTATAGGAAAAATACAGCATGGCACTCAATAATGCAGTTTTTATGAGGAAAAATTAATCATTATATGATTAATTTTTATTTTTATAAACCGACTTTATATTTACTTTGTCAATAGTTTGAATGTGTTTATTGTAATATTTTAAAATATTAAATACTATAAAAATACACGTAATTCACCTCTCAAATTACAATTAATTTTTACAGATATATTATCAAAAAATATCAATGCTTTGATAAGGTTGAAAATGACAGTTACTTCCGTTAACGATAAAACCTACGAAGATTGAGAAATGTTTAAATATACATACATTTTTTAGAAGGTTTTGAAAGCGTGGAATATTTTTTCATTCATTCTCCGAAAGTATTTTTTTTATGTATATTAATAAAAGTAGTAAAAAATAATAAAAACACAATAACGCAAAGAAATTACCATAGTTTTATATTTCAATGTTTAAATAAGTTTTTATTCAAAGATGGTTATATTTTTGGAAGCTAGTTGTATAATTTAAAATTTGAAGGCTTTGTCAAAAACTTGAAATATTTATACTCTTCATAATCTATTATAATTTAATTATAAATGGAAAACTACCCACGCCTTCAGCCGGTATTTTTGCTTGTTTTTTTATTTAAAACACATTTTGGATAAAGAATTTACCTTCGTCTGTCTAGACCTGTCAAGTAATTTGGATAACTCCAATATAACACTATGTATATATATATATATATATATATATATATATATATATATATATATATATATATATATATATATATATATACCCTTCCAAATAATTTCTTAGATAACTACGGGTTCAAGAAACAAAGCCTAGTTCATATAATAAAAGATTTTCCGGTACGAGCGGTACGGCGGAGTGAGGGCGAGTTTCCCAAACTCTTGCCTCTGACAGTTTAGTCTAATCTTTGACAAACGTCTTACACCAGTGAGTCTCCAAGTTCCATAATGTACGGCGGCGGAGCTCTCTACCTACAGGCGTGTATACTTCATTAAATTATCCGTATCTCTGAAAGAACTTCGTGACTTCACCTTGAAAAAATTTGCTGCCCAACTTACTACGGCTGAGTTTTAAATAACCGTCGCTTCCTGCTAATGGTGTGATAATATATATATTAATAAAAATTTTTATCCAAAAATTTTCGAATTAAAATTTTACATTTTCTCGCTGAGGAGAATTGCTCCATTTTTCCAGAAGAGGAATCCGAATATGGAGCAAACACACCTGCTTGGTTGCATTTCTGCATATGTCGCTTCCGGGATGAAAATGCTGCTTATTTATCTACCTGGGGGTGGTATCCCCCTTGAGGTCGCGCACCGTCACACCCCAGAGAGCTCGCGCAGTGAAACTAGTAGAAATACAGATTTTAATTCGGAACAGCTTTTAGAATCCATTACAAACTACACACGTTTAAAAATATTTTTTTCGGAATTTTATATTTGCTTTGTTTTAAACTTTTTTTTTATTATAACATGTTTGTAGTTTAGTTCGGAGTTGTTTTAAAATCCTTAAGGGGTAGAAACAAATAAGCGGAATTTATCGATGGTTATTTAGTGCCAATATATTAAACACATTTTTCCTACCAATATTTGTTAAAATACACCTCTTTTATAATTTACTTGTATGCAGTAAGTAAATTTCAATGACGTTTTTATTCGAAAAAAGCCGTTATTGATTATTGCGTTATAAATTATTTATTTTACTCGCTTGACTTTATGCTTTAATGTGACAAAGAAGGATTAAATGACTCAAAGTCGCCAATGTATTATGTAATCCAATCTGTGTTTTTTTTTATTGGCAAGCGTTTATTTAAGTCAGATGAAAATTTTGTATCTCATTGGGTAATTTGTTTTGTTTTGGACTTTGGATTTCCAGTTTATTAGTCTACTGCTCAGCAGTTCAGTTTTAGTCTTGTTATTTTTTTACAATAAAATTTATTACTTTATTGATGCTAAAACAATATATCAATTCGAATGTGTTTTTTCAGTGAAATTTTGCAATGAACTCGTTGATTTGTCTTGTTATAAATGCTAGTAATAAATATTCACTGCTCGTTACCCATTTGTCCAATTTCCAGTTATTTTTTATTTCAGGAACGAGGTTCACGTTTATATTTTTCAGTTAAAGATAAGATTGTGTTAAATTTATTTTTTATGTCATATCGCGTTACTACCTGGATAAGTTGTCTTTCTCTAGGTCATAGTTTCCCAAACTATTTTGTCCCGTCGACCCCTTGTCGATTTTTCCTGTTTTTCGTCGACTTCCTGCCTTGCTAATATTGAATTTTTACAAATTCATCAACTTCAAACATATTTTTGACATCTTATATAGAACAACTCACTTTCATAGGGCTTACTGTACAGTGGGTTTAAAAATGAAAAAGTTAAAATACATGTAAAGTTATTTATACCTTTATTAATTAAAAACACACAAAATGCAAATATAGTCACATTCAGAAAATCAATATTTTTGTCAGAGAATACTTGGTGGAATTCCATTTTATATCATAAATAGAATAAAATACATTAATTAAAAACATACAAAATACTTGTACGCTTCAGGGCTTCGATTTGTCACAAAGTACAAAGGTACAATCTATGTTCGGTGCATTATGACATTTCCGAAATGTCTAAATTTTGGTGATGACCTGTTTAAATGGGATCCACTCTCGTAGACCCCCATTTACAATTCATGGACCCCCAATTTTATTTTTCGCTGTCACCGACCCCTTGCAGGGCGAAATCGACCCCTGGGGGTCGGTATTGAACACTTTGGGAACCTCTGCTTTAGGTGCAAGGAAGCCAGCTCACGTGTCTGCTGCTAACTCACCGGTCCAGCACGTGTCCGCTCGTAGTTTCAGCGTCTCGACAGGTAAGTGGGAGCTTTTACGGCTTCCATCGCCAGGAGTACAGGAACCCTGCAGCGCATAATACCCATTAAGCTTAACGACACTGCGCTTTGCGAATTCATTTAATTTGGCTATACACAGTACCTTGAAAGTCACAATATCACTTGGAAGGGGAAGACATGCTATCATTTGCTTCCAATAAAAAAAATAGCTTTATAGTGAAATAGCATTTCTATAAAAATTTGAAATTAGTCCGAAGAAGCTCTCTAGAGAAAACGCTCAAAAATAATTAGCTTAAGTTCCTAGTTGATTTTATATTTACATTTGTAGTTAATTTATGGAATATCATAAATTAAGATATGAATGCTTTATGTGATTATTCTATTGTAAAACTTAAAATATATTTAATTATTTAACAATGAAAAATACTTAAAACAGTTTTTCTGTTTGTGATCAAAGGAATTGTATATTTAAAAAAAAGATTTTATTGTTCTTCATTATTAAATGCTAATGTATACAACTCAAACTAACTTCTAACTATAATTTCTATTAGTTTTAACAAAAAATTGTATAAAAATGTTTTATCATTCTAAAAAGAGCAATATTGGACTCGAATATGACAAAAATTAGAAATCATTAAATAAATTCAATAATTTAGAAAATAAAAAATTAAGTTTAAAATAAACAAAATGATTTGGTCAATAATTCCATCGTAATAAAACCTTAAGTTTTATAAATAATATGTTCAATTTAAAAAATATATATAATTGAATTTAATTTAAATAATAGCTGGTACTTATATGAGTCGTTCAAGATAATTTTTGAAAACGAACTACGCTTATTTATTTTGTAATTTATTTAAATTTTAGAATATTTATTACCGTAATCAAAAAGACGAGTAAATCATTATTTTACAAGCAAACTTATACAGTGTAAAAGAAACATTGTATGAAAATTATTAAAAAGTGTATCAATTTATTATGATTAGGTAAACATTCCCGTTATTTATTACATATTACGGTAAATTGTGTACGTATTTTGTAGGATTTATTTTGCAAAAAATACGATGAATAAAATGACACCGTGACATTTTTTGAAGGGACATTAATCCAAGAAATGATGACAAATATAGAGGCTTCGTTATTTATCATCCCCTTTCGTTGATATTTACGGCAGATAATATCTACGCTTGAAAAAAATATACGTCCAAGTTTACAGATGGAAGTAGAGTTTTCCTGCTTTCCTAAATAATTTAAAGCTATGGAACAAACCTTGCGTACGCATTATGTGTAGGGAAAATAATAGAATATTTTAACAACGTATTATAGAGCGGTTACTTGATAAAAGTTTCATAGATGACGGAAAATCGCAAAAGCAAAGTTGGACAATCTGAGCATAGAAATACTTTATGATTTACATTTCAATGGTTTGAACGGTATTTTAAAAAAAATTGTAAATATAAATAATATTTGTACAAATATATATGTATATAAATAAATAAATATTTCCTTTGATAATTTCAACCTAAAATCATTTCCGCTCAGTTACATTTTCTTACTACTCTGAGGCTGTGTTGAGTTAGGTTGGCTTTAATTAAAGGTCACAACCAGGGCTTTTATTTATTTTTGGACATGGCTGGCAACACAAGCCGCGCGATTTAATTTAGATTATAGATATTAATGGAATGGTCGACGAAATCGTAAAACCCCTGAATAAGGGCTTTGCTAGTAATTATTCTAGAGAACTACAAACCGACCACTTATGATACGGGAAACATTTTCAAATGAACGATTGATACAACATAAGGCAAAAAGCTATTAATATTTCACTACTGCGTAATCAAGTGGTTAGTTAAATTGCTTAATACATTTAGTAAGTAGTATTATATTGAGGAAAACGGTTCACACGGGTCTTTTCTTGACGATAGAAACTCCTATAATAAGAGTAAACTTATGATGATTTTTTAAATGATACACCGTTGTAGTTATGTTTTTAAATTTATATATAAAAACTTATTTTCGTATTGGCAATAAAATGTTTTCTGCAAGCGATATTTCGAGCTTCGAAACAAATTGTTTATGCAAAAAATATATTACAATAGGCCTGGAAGAAATCCACTACTGAAAATAAATTTAAGACAAATAAGGTTGAACGAAAATAAAGCCATTCGTTAGGTTAAGCGATGTTGCCGCTAGGAAAACATGAAAAAATTACGGTTTTATGTTTATTACTAATGAGATTACAGGGGAGGATAATTTTTCCTTTTTTCCCCTAAAATGTGGGAGATTTTTTAATGAAAATTTGGGGAGCATCATTATTTCTATGAAAAGTTTTCCTTTGCTCGAGCTTTGCTTGCCGCCAATACGTCGATGATTGATTGGTGAGTCAATTTCTCTACGTTTGACATTTTAGATTTAAAAAAAAACTTTACTTCTTCCTTAAAAATGTTTCACTTATTTGAAAAAAACATTTTTTTTTATTTTACGGACTCATTTTAATAAATTTAACCCCTAGTCTTTTTAAAGTTTTAGGATGATGATTATTTCACGTTTCACTTACAAAATAAAATATATAAATATATGTGTCTTGATCTATTAATATATAATATACGGCTATTAAAAAACAATTCAAAATACAAAAAAACCATTTAAAACATTAATTATCATCATTAATAAATTCCAATCCCACTTTTACTTTTAATGTTCACGATAAGAGAAAAACTCAAATCAATTTACCAGTTCAATTTTATGTCTCTGTCTCTTTATCTTCCTTTCTCTTTTGTCCTTAATCCTTATAACTCTATTATCAATCAAAACTTCTACCATTAGGGCCATTCTGTATATCACCCGATGTCATCTATGACTTTACTTGTTAAAAAATACAGAAGTTCATGAAGCCCGCGAAGGTCAATGCAAGCATTCATTCCAGAATTTGACTCATTGTAATGAGGTACAAAATAAATATCGGTTTTTATTTGTCACATCATAAGAAGCCTCGATTTTTATATGGTAACATTTTAGATTGATCTGATTAAGTACATTTTTTCAAATATTGATAAATGATTAAAGAAACTGTCAGAAAAATATCACCGTGACTTGTGTGGGATTCGAACCCAAATCCCAATGTAACATTTTACCATCGACTTATTTACTAAAATACATTGTTTTATACATATTTTTTGATTTCCTTGTTATAAATTCAAACACTTGAATACAATTTAGCACGATAGGACCTTCAGTTGGAATCAGAAATATTTTACGTCCCAGATTCTTTCTCTTAGCCTTCTCTGAAATGGAGTATTAAAGGTTTGTCGATGCAACAAAATGCAAGTCAGAATGAATTATAAGAGAAGGAGTGCATTCACTGGTGTCGCTATGCAGCGCCGCGTCCTGCAAGTGCATGCATTTTATTGGTTTTTGGTGTTATTTATGTCCTCCCAAGGAAAAAGAATGCAATTTATGGCGCTTTGTAGCTTGGTTGGGTGCTATTACTTTCCGTGACTGATATTGTATCGGAGGATAAAAAACAAACAAATATTATTCAATGGTACTGAGTATTGAAAATAGCACTAGATTTGTATACAATCCGTTAAAAAATCAAACCCCCAAGCTATGTATATGTGCCCTGATTGTCATATATTATATGCACATGCTTAATTTCATATTACATTCATGACAAACAATACGAGGTCCATTGTGTAAAAAAAAACTTACGCTTTGTATGTCAGAAAATAAGACATCTTCAGATTCAAAGAATTCAGAGGCTGGGGATATCGGGGTGTTCTTGAAAGATTCTTTTACATAAATAGTATAGCCAACAATTTTTTTAATTGTCTGCTCTACGTAGATTTTATAAGTCTCGTCTCGGGGAATGATGCTAGTAAGATATATAAACTGATAATATGAATTAGTCTATGGGCACCATTTAATGATGGCGTTCGAAATATTTAAGTATTTAGTGTTTATAATCTGAGTGTTTAAATCGTATCTATTTATTCAAAGAATACCTGGAACAGGGTGGGCTTATCATATTTTTTATTGTTATGATATAACATTACCATTACAATAAAATTAGAAATTATATTATTTAAAAAAAATTACAACGTGAGTAAGATAATGTATAAAGTCTTAGTTATTATGTTTTATGTATTTTCATGTGGTGAAACTTTCTCATCAAATCAAATAATGTATTTTGAAAATATACTTTATATAGCAGTATAAACCTTTGTTATTAAAGAAAATGTTAGTTATTGTTTTTGTCTTTAGATACAGTTAAAAGATATACTTAATATTCATAATGTCTTAAAATTTATATACCTGTAAAATTCAAATATTAGATTTATAACAGTGAAATTCTTTATGGTTTGAAAGTCAAAAGTTTTCAGTCTCCATAAAAGAATTTCGATTGTAAAATAACTCTAAAGTTCCAATAAAATGATTGCAATTTAAGCACTCAGTAGAAAGCCTTTGAATGATTATCCCCATTGTGAGCTACCCCTCTCTCATTTATATTGTTATGGGCTGTTATTCGAGCAACCCTTCAGGGACTTGAACAATTTCCATATTGGTTTGTCTATACGAAAATACATTAAGAGGTTATGAGTTAGAAAATTTCAATATATTCAAAAATTAATGAAAACCCTGTGGATATTTCAAAAGATATACAGTAATATTCTTCGCCCCATGGCACAAATAGGTGTGTTTAATTTTTAAAACTATAAATTTAAATTATTCAATTTTAATGGACGCTCTATTTTATTTGTATTTATTTTTTCAATACTCCGTATTATATTTTTATTGAAAAAACTCACTAAAGTAAGATATTTGCTTAAATGTACTATAATTTTATGTTGAGTTTTGCTTTTTACTGATGATTTTAAAATGAACTTAATTTAAAAAAAAAAAAAATATTAATACCATAGCAATGTTATTTATTTAAATTTAATATAGATTTAAATCTAATAATAATACCCTCTTCATGTTTTGTACTATAGAACGTCAAACCTTTAATAATCTAATTATTTTTTGTGCCGAAGAAGTAGTACCAAAGAAATTTTCATTTTCTTAATTCATAAAGAAAAAAAAACACAATTTCATCTAAAATAGAAAAACAGTATTTAAAAAATTTAAAGGTGTGCATAAAGCGAAATTGAAATTATTTTATACATTTTTTTTTTCATCCTTTGAATAAAATAATTTTTTTAATGTATTTAAAATGAGTTTTTAATGTTATTACTTAAGAAATGCTATAATGTTGATGTCTGTTGTAATTTATTTTTTAATTATCAAACAGTGCATTTTTTTGTGAAATTTCATTATTCGGATATGAATTTATTCTTAATTTAGTAAATTTTCAATTTGAAATCGTGCGTTTGGAAATATTTTAAAATATATTTATTTAATTTGACAAATTGCCGGTAGTAGTGATTTTAAATTATAAATATTGCTAATTAATAATACATTAATGAATAATCAATATTTTCGACAGAAATCACTTGGTGGAATTTCATAAAAATATTTTTATTAATATTTAAGAAACTAGTTGCGTATTAATTTAATATTTGAAGAAAAAAATGGTTTGTTTTATGGTTTATTTGAAAATGAATACCTCAAGCGCTTTTTGTAAATTAATTTATCTGCTTTAGCATTTACATATGCTTACGTTACAAGAACTTCATTGAATAGTACAAACTGAAAAAAAAAAAAAAATCCTATGTTAGTGACGTTATTGAAACGATCAGATTAATTTTTCTGATGGCATATTATAAATATAATAAATGATTATAAAAATAGATTTTGAAATATTTTTTTGCTGTCTTTTACAGTCGAATAAGTGTTTCCTGCAATACAGTGTCTACAATTTCAGCTATTGTAGGAAGTATAATATATCACAGTTGCCTGTAAAATCCAATTTACAGTAGGAAGTGAGAACTGGCTTTATCAAAGAGATACAAAGGCTGTATATAAAATATTGGCTGCCCAGTGGCCACCCTATAGTTGAGTAGGGTGGTCTAGAAACACACACGGTTGCTTGCAGTACTTTATTACTTTATTATTTAAATCTTTACTTATATTACACTATGAACACACATTACACAATTATTCAAAAATTGATAATAGCCATCCAAAACAAACCCAAAAAAAATTTTAGAACCTAATATGATAGAACCGACACCCATTCAAAATAAATTATACGGGCAAACAAAAGTTAGAAATTATTTGTTTAAAAGAAAGTATTAACTTTCATGACAAAATTATTTTAAGATTGGCTATAACTAACCAAACCAAAACTTTGAAACTACTTAATAGACTTAGTACCCAACAAAGCAATTGTCAATACACACACTTAAAAATATTAATGTAGGCGAACAAAAGTTCGGAGTTCTTTGTTAAAAAAACATTATGAACTTACACGACAGAATTATCCAAAGATTGGCTATAAAACTAGTTTATGGTATCTTTTGAGCGCGGCGTGGATTGTTCCCGCGAGCGGCGGTATTGCCAGGTCGCCGGGAAACATTTCCTTTCCATAAAATAAAACATAACACGAGACGCCCAGCGTGGAAGTTCCATCGGAAATTTTGGCAGACCATTAAAGGACAAATTTATGGCCGCCGACCACGCCCGGAAATTGTTACATTCTTGCCGAAATTCCTTAATAAATTGTTAAATTCCCAATGGATTGTTCGTCTTCTCAAGGTACAAAGAGACGCCGAATTCCGCAGTACATAATAAGTGTCGATATAAATCAATATTAAGAAATTAATGTTACTGCTTGGAATATTATTATTTTTATATTGAAATAGTTATACTGCTTAAGGCGTGTCCTCCGAATCGGGTTCCTTAATCTTTTATTTTTTTATTTGTATTCGTATACAGTGTTTTTTTATCTGCTGTTTCATAAAAAAAAAATTCTGTCATATAAACAATATATATATGGCTTTGTTAGTATTTAGAAGTTTATGTTGCCATGCTGGAAAGACTTTAATAAATCAATACCCTGATAATAGCTCTAATGTCATGGTCGAAACGTAAAAAGCACAATGTATTCTTGGCGTAGAATAACACTTTAAATCTAGAGCACACTTTAAATCCAGCGACTCCAGCCAAAACTTGCAAAGTATCTGATATTATATATCCACCTGGGTGTGTTTCCTTCGACTAATAGGCCCACTATCAGCGATTGATTGATTGAAGAACCTCGAGCTCGGCGCTCAGCGGGTCTCTTCCCGCATCAATCAAGGGAATAATAAATTACAAGAAGCTCTCTTCAGTGGAAGAACCCGCATGAGCGAACGTCAACACACTATGACGAAAATCCTATCACTGGTCTTCAGAGGGCCGCATAAATAGGAAGGCTTTGCGGGGAGGATCGCACTCAGAGGGATATATCGCTTGTTTTTCAGGCAATGACCTTATAAATATCCCTCCCTATAAATTTATGTAGGTACACGCTGAAAGAAACCCCTTTTTTGCTGCTTTAAACGCAAACGCATTTTTTATTTAAGCTCTGCCGCCATCTTAACCACACCTAGAATAATTTTACTTTCTTGTCTTTTTATACCGAATAAATATGTTTTCAATATTATTCTGAATCATTCATAATTTGTTTTTATTCATAAAAAAAAACATATACGTAAATATTAATAAAATTACTGATTGTAGTCTTAAAAAAAAAAGTATAATGATGTTTTTCATGTGTTTCAAAATGTGCAATTAAAATAGTAAAAAGTCTTAATATAAACTCAGTATATAAATTTTCCATATTAGAAATAAAATACTTTTGTGATTTTTGTTTGATAAAGTTAACGTGAAAGGTTGACGAAACCGGTATCTAATAAATAATTTTAAAAAAATCACTAAGCAATATTTTTTAGAGTCTTCATTTATTCAAAAGCACAAAATAAATATTAAACGGCCGCTAGAATCTGTGTAGCACAAACGCTTTCGACCTATAAAGCCTCCAGTTCGAGTTATAGCTGGGCATGCAGACTCAAAGAAAAAGAGAAAACAGCAAAAAGACCCTTCTTTTAAATCAGTTTTTTGATATTGTTTTAGTTACAACTAATAAATTGCTGGAAACGTGACAAGTTACACGGAGCAGCAGTTTGTTCTCTATTCCTTCGTTTTTTTTTTCGATAGCTAAACTCTCATTTGTGGTTCCCAATGTATTTTATTTGCCATTAATTCTTGTATTATACTACTTGCAGGCATAGCATAAAATACTATGAGAATATAACCATATGATAAGAAAACTATCTTTATGTAAATTTATTGGCTTTGAATACCAAACAATTTTAGTACAATTCAATAAAATTATTGAACTGAAGAAATTACAAATTTTTAAATTAAATCATTTTAAAACCATTTTTGAGAATTTAAAAATATATAGTTTTGAACATTTTTACATAGCTACCGTGAAATTATACAAATAATGTAAATGACATAACAAATAAATATTTTTCTAATTGAAAAACTAGGGGAAAAAAAATATTATTTTCAATTAAAAACCTGAAAATTGATTAATCAACGCATTTTGTATTCAAGAAAAATCTGCAAAAAAATTAAGATTTAACAAATACAAAATAGCAAAAGGAAGTGACGTTTTAAAAATTATATTTTTTTATTTTTGAAGAATACTTAAATACAGTATAACTAGACATAGGTCAATTTATCGGAGAGCGAATTCCTTTGGATATTTGGCTCATATTATTTAGGATGGTATTGACGTCCTCTGGCACGGGAGAGTCCGTTTGTTTCAGAGGCGCCTTTGACGTCAAATTTAATTAATTTTACATCGCGGCTCGGTGAGTTCTGAAGAATGGCCGACTTAGTTTTCATTTCGAGTGAAGAGACAAGCACCGAGAGATGCCCGAAGTATTAATTATTGGTGACGCAGCCTTCACATGAAAAACCATTAACTACTTTATGGGACAGCTTGATATATATTGACATCTCTGATTTTAGTTTTATGCTTTGGAAACAGCCTTTGATGCGGCTCGTTTTATCAATTAAGGCATAAATATTTGCTGAAATACTCCGTTAAAATATTAAATTCAAATATTACAATCAATAAGTATATTTGGCTTACCTCAAATTTTTGAAATCTTAATAATCAACATTTAAATACGGCCTCACTGGTGTAGAAGGCTTAGATACCCATAAATCTTGAATGTGAAATCATCCATTTTTATTTAAAATATATATTTTCGTCTTATACATTTGTATTTCAATAAAGGTACCACAAACATATTGATGTTTATGTAGGTTATGTGAAATAACACTGAAAGTTTTGTGGAATAGTTTGTAGTAATATTTTTTTATAATTAAATTTCAATATCTTGAAAATGTCTCGAAATAAATTCCACAACAAAGCACAGTTCAGACACAGGCAAAATTTTAACTCTTAAAATACCTGCCAGGGTCACAATGGAACATCGAACATGCAAGGAAGAACATCTCAAAGGAAATAAATACCTGCGTAGCTAATATGTTGGCTAATCATGTGACTCGCTGATCCAGAAAATTGTCCCAATACTCCACAAAGGAGTTCAACAAAAAAGATTCCTTTGCGATCCTGCTCCGTGTCCTCGGCGCCTCTCGCAAGGATGACCAGCTCTGGCTGTGGCCAGCACTTCACGATTTATCTCCGCCTGCGTGTATTCTAACTATTTCGATTATTGAGTTATTTTATTTTCAGCCCTAACCCTTGAGCGCAAAATAGAATTCACGGATGCTTATTTTTTCTCAACCTTTTCGTGTAATGCATTGGGTTTGATTAAAATGTGTTGTTTTTTTATTTTAAAATTTTGTTTGCGCATTGTGTAGTTATAATATATTAGATTGATATAAAAGTAGAAGAGTTATATTTATTAAAAATATGATGGCAAGTATCTGTCTACCATATTTAGACTATGTAATTGTTATATAGTATATGTGTATTGCATTATACATGTATCATTTAAGATCAATTAAAGTCATGTTTTTTTTTTTTTAAATAAGATCAAACAGCATTTTTGCCTCATTAACTACTCCATTCTAACATGGCGTAGTTAACCGTTATTTCTCTAAGCAATAAATGTATCTTTAAAAGTGAATTTTCTACCGATAGAACTCAAGCTAATCGAAATATATATATAAAATCTAAAAAAGTAAATTAAAAAACGAATGGCCATAAACCAAAGGTATTTTTTTTCACTAAGGCAAGCCTGGGCTCTCTATTATTGCAATCTATACCAGATAACTGTGACTTAAGCCGTTGTAAGTACAGTTTATGGTCAGTCGGTAATCTACTGCTAATAAGCCGTCGCTAGGGGGGTTGTTCTCTCACAGTAGGGGTAGTTCTTCCCGAGGGCGGATTTAGCGACCATAGCGGTTGCAATTATACAGAGGATTAGAGAGAATGGAAAACCTGCTTTGTGGTTATCCCCAATTGGAAGACATTCAATGCATTTAAATATTTTTAATCGTTATATAAAAACAGTATTTTTATTTCTTTAAAAAAACTTTATATTCGTTTTATGTTCAATACATACAAATGATTTCAACAATTTTAAAATTATTATTATTTTTTAAAAAGTTTTCTTTACTTTGTTTTCTGTGAGTATCGACTACCTTATAATGGATGAAATGAACGTATTTATTTTATAATACAGTTTATAATATATTGTGTCCAATATTTTTTGGTGTCAATCTTTTTGTTTAACATTGGAAATAAAAATAATAAAATGCATTCGTGTTTTTAAAAATGTAATAAAACAGCCGCAATACAAAAAACAAAAATAGTGTTAGGCCATGCATCTTTTTAGATATTCCGAAGTTTCGGTTCCGGTACTACTACCATCATCAGAAAATGTATTTATTTTTAACGATTTCAAATTCATGTAGACTAGGAACGCGGTATTATATCCAATAGTTTCCAAAATTAAAATGAACGGTTAATGGCTAAAAATTATTTTTAGACACAGCCAGCCTGAAAATTGCACTTAGGTGCTAGAAAGGTGCACTTGCCTTCGGTCAGCAGAACTCTGCAGATGCAACGGCGGGATAAGAGCTCAGTACCTGCACGGCGATAAATTATACTTCCATTACAACTGGCCATCGCACCGCCGAAATGAAAACTCATTCCTGCTCGGAAACAGGGTCGGCTGCCTCTCTGTTCCGAAATGTTGGATTAGTGTATTTGCGAATCTGCGGTTTAATTTATAATCATTTATTTATTCAACATATGCAAAGAGCTGAAAAGAGATTTTCTTTTCAAAGGCATTTTCAGATATAAGTTTGATAAAGACCCTGAGAGGCGATATTGTTTCATAACAAAATGGATTTTACTCTCCTATCCTTTTGCCAGTGCTTCTCAAAGTGGTCCCTACGGATCCCAGGGGGTTCCTGGGATCATTCAGGGGGGTCATTAGAAAGTTTAAACCGATTTGGGGGTCGATTGAACAACGTCAGGGGGTTCGCGCAAGGTTTAATATAAAATAAAAAAATTGTGACACATTTTTATTAATTTAAAAAAAAGAAGATAGATAGAAGATAAAAAAAAAAAAAGCAAAGAATACATTATTAGCGATTTTTTGTCCTGAGTAAAATATAAATATCGACAGGTGCATAAAATACAAGTAATAACAGGCATCGCGGTGAGTCAGGTAGGTTAATACAGGAAAGAAATAGAGTCGATACTTGCACCAACTAGTCTATAATATGAATTTATGTAGTTTTTTACCCAGGGTCCGTAGGCAAGTTTTGACGATGAAAAGGGGTCCGTGGGCAAGTTTTGACTATGAAAAGGAGTACTAAAAAACAAATATAACAAATATATAAATATATAAATATTCAAAAAGTTTTTGAAAAGAAGTGCTTCTTTTTTCAAGAGTCTTAAAATATAATTCTGCTTTTTTTTGAGAATTGACTTTGGATTCAAAATTCCTATAGCTTCTAAACCATGCACTGGTAAAATGTATTTGTTTATCTCTAATTAAAAATTGCTACCTAAAACGCATAATTGTGGAGTTCCTCCATCTTGTGGTGAATTTGCATTAAATTATCAAAATCAACGAAATATTTAGTAATCTGGTCTTTTTATCGATTTCATCTTTATTCTGAAAGTAGATTTTAAAAACTGATTCAATTTTCTAGCGGTCGAAAACAAATTTTTGAAAAAAAAAAAAAGATTTTAATATTTATTGTTTATACTATGAATAAAAAATGGCCTCATGTGTTTTTTTTGTAAATAGTAGATGTCAAGAATTAAAACATTTAATTCCTTAATTATTAATCGAGCTCTGAAGTTTTAATGAAAAAAATCACAAAGAAGCGTTTTTTCTACAGCTTTTCTGGCCTCTTGTGTGTTTTATTTTAGAATCCTTCTACAAGAATATCAAGCCAAGTCTGTCGAAAAACCTTAATCTATCAGTATCACGTTTGTCTAGCAAAAAGCCTATAGCACACCTGAAATGGACGTAAATGGTTAAGGCTTGTTATCTACTTTCTTGTGAACATATCGAGATACCTTTGTTTTATTAAATAAATAAAATACTCACATGTAGGGTTCATTACTTATTTAATGAAATACCAAAACACAAAGCAATAAAATAGAAAACATTGTTATTTACACATTAACCAATACATTATTGATTTTTGTAAAGACCGTCTCACAGGAAGTACGATTTTGCCTATACGTTGTGTTGTTATGTTTACTATGTTTTATTGATTGATAGTAAAATATCATCGTGATTTGTGTGGGAAATCCCACACAAAACACGATGATATTTTTCTGAGAGTTTCTTTAATCAATTTTTAATATTTGAAAAAACGTACTTAATCATTATCATTGACCAATATTTATTTATAACATACTTAGATATATACGATTTTTTTCTCTTCTAGAGTACTAATGTTAATATAAACCGTTAAATCTAATACACCTATTTAAATTTATAACACCCTTGAATATATATTATTTTACAGATATGTGGATCCATACCGCTTTCTCTCTCGTCAGTACGTTTTCCTGGTACTCGTCCCGAGTAGTATTAGCATGACAACGCTGCACTCAAGAACAGTCACACAAGGTCTCCTCAATTATCGCCGACGATAAAGTGATCCATCCCCGGAGACAGCCGTGACGTCAGCCAACCCACGTGCCCTTTTACCTGTGACCCGTAAATAGACCTCCGCTTATATCACCTGTCATTATGTCACCTCTAAGATATTACGGGCTTCGAGTGTAAACATTGACGTCTGAGGATATTGTGTCATTGATATCTTTTTTAGTGGATGAGAAACAACTTGTATTTTCTTTCACCTTGAAGTTTACGTGACTTCATATTTGTAAAATAAATATTTTGAATTTATTAAATTTTGGCGAAATAATATAATATTTTATACAAACATATTTATATATATATATATAGAGGATTTATTTGAAACGTTAAAAAGAAATTAAACGTGTTTCGTATTTTTTCTATATGGTTCATACATTTTTAGAGTGAGAAAATAAATTTTACATTTATAGATAATTTATTAAATTAAAAAGCTTCTCTACTCAATTAAGCGTTCAAACATGGATTTAATATAAATAACAATTAAGTTACACAATACGGTAAGCTACATAAGTCATATGCTACGGTCGTTCATTCACTTACCTGTTATTTTTGTATGCGTTTTTGTAAGTCATACATAAGGTTTATTGCGTGACAGAGAATTAAGAACATGACACCTGCCATACAGGTGGTAGATTTTTCTCACCCCTGTCTAGACAATACACGGCTTCGTGCTTATAAGGGTACATATTTTTTACAAGGAAAAGTTTCCAGGCATACATCATTATCACGAAAAAAATTGGCTTATATGCACGTTCAGAATTTATATTGCACATCTTTATTTATTTAAATTTATCTTTAAGACAGTGAGCATCTTGTTTAAAAAAATAACATTTTATAAAGAGATATCGGAAGATTGGTCCATTAATATATAAAAATAAAAGGCTTAATTTTAACTTTTTTTAAATTGAAACAAGAAATCATTTGAATTGTTTATGATAATAATCATATTGTTTAAAATATTTAAAGAAAAATTAACTCAAATTCATTAAGGAATTATATAGGTAAAAAGTCAATATCTATCAGATAAGAAACTTTCACAATCAAAAGTTAAAATAAAAGTATTTAAAAAATATATATTATGAAGATAACCTATTTTAAAAATAAAGCGTAAGTAAGTTCAAACATATTTCTTGTATATAAACCTAAAAACTCGAGATAATAAAAAAACTTATTTTTCTAAGTAAATAATATTTCAATTCAACAATATCAAAAAAATTACGCAACAAATTTATTAAGAAAAACTGCGATCGAGATGACTATTTGTTATTTTCTAATCCATTTAAGTTGGATTTCAATTTCCAACATTTATAAATATTAAATAAATTGAACAGTTCGCAATAAAAACAATCCAAAACAGATTCGTTTATTACTTTCCAATACTCTGTTTATATTTTGTTTAACCCCTATCATTTTCCAGCTTGACCTCTAACGCGATACAGTTCTAAGGAATATATTTAATATCAGCTAGTACATTTTCTTTACAATTTTCTTTTAAGGCGCCCACACAAAACCGAAGATAGAAAACTACGTTTCTCTATTATACCTGGCGCACATCTGACCGTTCAGAAAGCCAATTTTCTACTTACAGCCTTAGACCGTATTGAGAATTTGCCACATGTGCGGTTTCTGTAAAATTTACTATACATTTGTGTGGCATTACACTTAACTCACAAGCCTGGCGTTTTTAGTCATTTTACATTTTGTAGGTAGGATATTTGCATTTTTCAATTTCCTCTTTCATATAAAACTATTTTCATGTGTTTTTTTTATGTTATAAGTATCCGGTTGTACTTATCTTCAAAAATAAAAAAATAAAATATTTTATTTAAAAATTCAGTTGGAATCAAAAAAAAATTAAAATAAGATTAATAAGTGATCGTGCAAGTTATATAAATACAGTTATAAATATTAAATGTACTGAAATTTTAATTTCATGAAATAAGTATTGAACTTTTTTAGGAATACTTATATAGTTTGAAAATGAATATCATGGAATTTGCCAATTACAGAAAACATTACATATCTTTTCAATTTTTTTTTAGCTTTTATTATATAAGACGAATGCGCTCATTCTATAAAAAGCACCGAATCATTTTCATTCCATTCATTTTTAATCCGAGTATTAGAAATTGTATAAGTCAGTTCTGGATATAAAATGTATATTTGTTTCCACAATTGTATAAACCTGTTCTAAATAAAGATATATTTTCATTGACAAAATTGAACTTCTCCCAAAAATATTTCCAAATTCAGTAAAAAAGAGGAATTCTAACCTTATAATTAATACAAAAACATCACGACTGAAACAACCGACCGCTGAATATCACAGAATAAGGGGAACTCGCCGAGTTCAACCAGAGTTCCCTGGTAATTAGCTAAAATCAGATATTAATTTGAAATATTTTTTCTGAAGCGACAAAGACTTATTTCTGTTTTCATTTAACATTTTTTTTGTCAACAATTTTTCATTTTTCTGATTCAGGTTATAATGATCGTCAAATATTTTTTGAAACAAATTTTTTTATTGTAAGTACTTTGTTTTGTCTATTCACAAAAATTATGTCTAAACTTCTTAGTATATTTATTACCTTAAAACATATTCTAGAAGAGAGCTCGACGTACAGAAATCCAGTTATCATTATCGTTTATGTTATTTTAAATAAATTGATAATTACTATATGAACATTAAAGTAATCATAAATTTACAATCTCACATACATTGAACTCAATGGATATAGGTTGATTGAGGCAATGGCACAGTTGTTGGGGTTTTCGATACTTTTCAGAGGTTCACCTGTTCCCCCCTCAGTCTGTCGGATGTTTCCGAACCGGTTTCACTGAACCCAAGTCCGTGTCGGTTTAGCAGGAGACGGTTTACAGTGGAACATGTCATCGGAACGTAAATAAAAGCAGTTGAGCGACACGTTTTAGATTTTCCCTTTTTAAATATCAAACAATGCAGCATTTGGCCCATGACGGACGCCACGGTGAACGACAGTCGTTTTATTTTATTTTATTTAAATATATAAACCTGTCAAAATCTTGGAAAATTTACAAAATAATCAGGAAACAAATGTTACATTGCTAAGCAATAAATTTTTAAAATGAAATGTAGATACAAAAAACTATAAAAAGTAAACCATTATATTTTTAAGATCTTAACAGTATTATAAGATACCAGTACCTTTTCGCTACCGCAGATTAGTAATTTTTTGTTTATTTTATCCCGATTTTTTTTTAAACCTATAAATACAAAATAGTAAACAAAAAATATAAAATAATTAACAGCAACGTTCTAAAATAGAAAAATATATATGTATCATTTTTTAAATCACACTATCATCTTGAAACTTCTAAAAATTCAAGGTATGCAAAGATTTTTTCTATTAAAAGAAATATTTTTGGAAATTTTTAAAAACCTTAATTAAAACATCATATTAACTCTTAGTGTCACTCCAAAGAAACAGGCACATGTGCTCCTAATTAAATAATTTTTTTTAAACTAATGATAAAACATAAATTGTTTGCGGATCTTCAATAAAATATAGCATAAGCTGCTGCTGTTGGCACATTAAATCTAGGTGTAGGCACTATTGCACCTCTATGTGCCGCCGCACAGTCTTATGTTCGAGCCTACCCCATGACTCTGTGTTTGGTCGACCAGGCGCGTAAATTTAAATGGAGGGACTTAAGGAGGCCTCCTCCTCGCACTTGCTCGGGGGTGGTTCTCTAAGGGTGGAGGCCGCATCAGTTCTACTCGAGTGTTTGGAAAGCGACGACAAACCGCCTGTGGCGTATCACTCTATAAACACTCCACGCTTTACAAAGTGACTACTTCCATAATGCTATCAATGATAGTTAGGGTAGAAGTGCTTATGTAACACCACAGATAAACAACAAATATGAATAGCAAAATTGCTAGGAGATTACGATCATTTACGCTTTTGAGATTCATATCTTTTTGATGGTTTCTTCAGATTGTATTTGAGTATTATAACAGCAGAAAGGCTATACTGACTATAGGAATAAAATTGCTTAAAAAATGCTAAGCAAATACTTATCCTTGCTTTTTTCTCAAACATGGAATGTTCATATATACAGTATAAAAGTAAAAAAATAATAAGTGTTAAAATATTAACAAAGCGTTTATTTGTTTATCAAGATTATTCACATTAAGGCGGTGCGTAAATTGATATATTAATAAAATTAAAAGCCAATTTTTTTTTCTTTATAATAAACAAGTTTGTGAAGTAAATGTTAAAAGTGTACGCACCCTGGTCCGCTATAATAGTGTCCTCAGCTTCATGGATTACCAGCGCCGCTGGTGTAATCCAAGTTTATGTCTCCACGTGGCAGATGCCGTGCAAGACCGCGTCATACGTCCTCCATTATGATCACCTCGTCTCGTGTTCTCTGACCTAGACAGCTCTGATGGGATATCATATATTATGGAACATGGCGACCTTCATATTACTTATGAAAAACCTCTTTGAATTGAAAGTATTCTTTTGAATGTATTGTGTACACTATTTATGAATCAAGCAACAAGATGAAATCCATTTTGAAAGGCATGCGCCGGATCCTATCCAAAGACACAGTTAAGCTCAGTTATAAAAATATGATAACAAATTTAACAAAACCCATAGCTAAGATACTTAAAAGACTATTTTATATCTGAATCTCAAAAAAATGTTCATGAAAAAGGCTTTTGATAAAGGTTTTTCTTGTCCAAAGATGCCGTTAAATGGCAAAAGCTTTCACTATAAAATTGCTCTTTTATTCTTCCGATAATATGGCTGGTCAAAACTATTTTAAAATAAATACGTTTTAAACCAAAATGTATATGTATTTTAAGGTTTTAAGAGCCTTTGGTCTTATTTTATTGCGTATTTAATATCTTGAATATAAATATTTTTATTATTTGAGATAGTTTTTTAAAAAAACTAACGCTTTATCTGTATATAAATTTCTTTTGTTAACAAATAATTTACAGAAACTCATTTTAAAATTTTAAAAAATGACTAAATCTTAAAACAAAACCAAGCATCAAATATAATATCTCAATTTGAAAAAAAAAGCCATAAAAGTGCGCAAGAAAAAAAACTTCATCTTCACCAATAAAACCGGCAAAAAAGACAGCCACCTAAAAACAAAAAAAAAACTGTTACAACCCCAAACCCCATCTACGTGAAAAATGCCCCTTTGACACAGCCCTCATACGGAGGCGTATTACAAATAATTTATATTACTCACACATAAGAGATGATTTACGCCCGACCGTCGTGTTTATTACGTGTTTTTCTGCCAGATAATTTGGCCCATTTTTCCCCTCCAAGGGTACGTGCTCGAACCCGCACGACTAATGAAGAACCATTTAAGGTGTGCGTTTTGTTTTCGGTGGAACTATTATTTGTCTGCCCGCGACTCCGTTATGAATGTTTATTGGTCGGGAGATTTATTGATAACGGCCTGTTATTTCGCGGCAATGCTCACTTTTTACAGATTTAATGATAACAGTTTTTTTGTCAGAAGTATTAATAGCGGCTCTTAAACGTTTTTAAGATATATGAAACCTTGGCACAGAAACTGAAAAAAAACTCTTATATTAATGATGGCCCTCTCACGAGCTTCGACTTGTTGAAAACACTCTAATTCTTAAAATGTACAATTATTGTAACTGCTTACCTTATATATGAAGGAACCTTATAAAGAAAAATATATTTAGCATCACTTTACAAAAAAAAAACTTAATATACTTTGATGTTATCAACAGCAAGAACAGCAGTCATGTTTCTTTTTGTGAAATAATCAAAGAAATTAATATTTTGTTTATAAATTTTTAAACAAATTGTGAAAGCATTTTCTCCAGTCTACTTTCATCTCAATTAAATTCAGTCAACTAAAAAAAATGGGATACCAACTTTTCTTAAGAAATTTTTTTTTTAAAGATAAATACTAAGAAAAAGCCACACAGTTAGTCAGTTTAAAAAAATACTTGAGTAGACTTATTAAAATGTAATTTTAAAAATAATACCTTAAGATATAAATTGATTCATAGAAATTGAGCCGCATAAACAAAATCTACTAAGCTTTAATTTCTTATGAATGCTTATTAGACTCGCCATGTTATCTATCATATTCAGCAAAACTTTAGCTCTAAATTTGTAAGTTTAGAAGTTCAATGTTTTAAGAGTGTATTTTTTAAAAATTGTATCCACATAAGAATATTAAACAAATGAAAATGAAAACAAAATTTACCTTACCAATACTGAAAGAACCAACAATTCTGCGTGAAAATATATGTGAAAAACCTTCGGACATCTGAACCCTCTTAGGGCAAAAAGGCCATTAGGGTTTACCTCAGTTCTATGATGTCTTTAATGGATCAAGATGTGTTGATTTACAAAAGAGAATTTTGTGCCAAGGGTATGCGTGAAATTAAACAAGAGATTTCTTCAGTCAAAAGATGTCTATCATCCGAACGAAAAACAAAATAGTAAAAGTCAAAATAAATTCACTTTATTTTTTCTCTTTCCTATTGTATATAAAGGTTAAAGGGTCCGACAAAAAAATTGTTGCATTAAGAGGGATCGTCCTTAAAGCCTCGCTTTTTCAGTTCCAGGGGATGGTTGTACGTTTTAACTTCCCTCCCGTAAATTTTAACTTCAGACGATCAGTAAAAATATTAATGAGTTTGTAGCATAGATGAGCGCGTAATGGCCAGATAATGAGGGCCAAGTTTAATGCCGGCGATACTCCGACCATAACTCTGCGTTGGTACGCCTTGGGTATTATTTTTGTGCATAAATTATCTTCCACGTTTTGTATCATTGTCTATTACGAAATAAAGTATTTAGACTTGAATTTTACAAAGCATGTCGATTTTATTTTAAATAACTATAAATGTGAGATTTACGTTACTAACAAATAAATCTGTCCACAAATATTATTTGATAATTTTTTGTGTATATTTTATACTCTTGGATATATGGTGTAAACAACGTAATTCTTTATGACTTAAATATTTGTTAATCTATATTGTACTCGTATTTTGCATCTTAACATGTTTTTATCAACATTTTACACGACAACGTGCTTTCACTGCATTTTACCCTTTACCATGTATTTTACATTTTAACGTATATTTAATTGTATTTACTTCTAAACTTGTATTAAACATAAAATATAAATGTCGAAATTGCTAGGAATGGACTATTAATTATCCATTTAAATCTATATTTATTACATCAGCATGCGTTTGACCGATTTTATTTTATTTTGACATATTCACAAACCTATTTTCTATTTTATATATAAACATGTATGGTACTTTTTTATATGTTAAAATGAAGGCATTATACTGCATTTTTAGCATCAGAATTAAATGGAAAAAATGTTGCAATTATAACACAGCCTCAATCGTTTCTAATTACATTAAACCGCTAGCATTTCTGCACTGTCCACTTGCGGTCTTCATTTCTAGTTTCTACGGTGGAGTAGATTGGTATGTTCGTTATATATATATTTTTTTTATTTGATTATCATTTTCAAGAATACATTGATAGAAAACAACAAAACTTTAAAGACACGTTAAATATTTTTTATTGCAAAGAGATAGAACTACTTTATAGTAATATTACTTGAAGCATAAATATTGAACAGGCATAAAGTTGATTTTAAGGCAGTAAAACGACAAGTGCCTCGCCTGAAACATCGTTATCTCCGTGCCCTCACAAAAACCGGTTTTATTCCCTCCTCATCAAATACCTTCAGCGGGCATCCTCCAGGCACGCCGTTAGCTGCCGTAACGCCACCTCACATAACGCGGGGCGTACGTTACACATATTAAAGGCTGGAATAAATTTACGTTATCAAGTCATCCGGATGCCAGGCCAGCGAATAGACTCGCTGCTGGCTGAAGGGTTAAAGTGATAAACTCGGCGGCTCAGAGGCGTCCGCGGTGGACAGATTTTCAAAGTGTGACAACTCACCGAAGTATATTTAAAGACGCATATTCAAAATATGATAACTGACCAAATTATATCTAAAGACGCATCTTCAAAACATGACAGCCTACTGATGTATAGCTACACACTATAAAAGGTTTATTTTAAAAATTAAATTGACTTTTTATGTACAAAAGCCTACTATAAATGTTTTTCTGCAAATATATTTTTGTGCATTGTTTTTCTATTCATATTTGATATATACAATAATGTGTATTTAAAACTAACAAATTCTTTTGTCGAAAAAACTAGTCATATAAAAATAAAGCCTCCTATTTCTATGATAATGTTGGCGTATTTCACTCCGCACCTCAGCGCACTGGCAACATTCATCAGATTAAGAATGTTTCATTAAGTTCGAATTGCCGGCAGTCACCGCCGATGTAGCGCTAAGGGAGGTTATGGAGCCCCTAATAGTTAGCATCCCTATAGCGCCTGGGGTTGAAGGCTGTGTACCTGCTGAAGCACTTACAAACATAATGGTGTGACTGTTTTTAATTTCGATGCGTTTATAGGTACTTTTGTTGTAATAAATTTAACTTTTTTTTTCATTGAAAAATATGCATCTTTTAACCAATGTTAAAAGATGCATATGTTATAAAAATAAATTAAAAATTGTCACGGACGATAAATTTATGTATTCGTACTCAGAAAGTGGGTCCGTGCGTAGTGATATGTTTTATTTTGTATATTCTACATAAAATGTTTGGAATACATCTACCGTTTAATGTTCATTAATATAAACCTAAGTTTAAAAGCCCGACAACCTGACATCGCGAGGTTTAAATGACACCGTGACCTTAGAATGCCACTAGTACTTTCACTAACATCTTCAACGATCAATTTTATTTTTCACCATAGCCATGGAAAAATTACAATGTAATGAATACTAGTTATGAATAGGTAAATAAAATAAATTCTTTTCAAATGAGTATATGATTAGAGTGGGACCCGCGATAATCATGGAGGTGTGCCTATGTATGACATAATAAGCAATTTAAAACTTTGACGATATTGAATATTTAAATTGACATATCTATAACTGGTATGTTCAGCGCAGATTTATGTAAATAAGTCACATTATTCGAATGTGTAAATACTACAATTAATATCAGAAACGAAGTAAATTTAGGGCAAAACAAAATAACAATATTGTAAGCTATTGATTTGAAATATTTGCATAGGGAAATAAAGCTGTGCGTATTTCAGAATTGAACTGATTATTATGTAGGCTTTGTAGCAAAACGCCAGCTCTGTCGGTCCAGCCGGGTTCGTAGAATTGAAATATTCTGATTTTCAGGGAGACGTGCCATTAACAACTCCCAGTAGCTTTTAGGCGTACAAACATGCCTGTGTTTGACAAACAATATAATATCAAGTCCTCCAATTCTTTCACAAAGATTCGTCTAAGTCACTCGATAACTTTGAATGAAAATTTCGAATCCGAATTGTTGACATTATAATATAAAGTCTGAAAAGCTTGACAAGGCCGAAACATGAAAAAGAATTACTTTGAATTGATAAATAGACGTGTAAATTATTAAGTAAATAATGAAATTTCTATAAAAAGCAACAAATATACAGCATTTTACTGTCTGAGTGTAAAGTAATTGACTGCTCATAACAAATGGTTATTGTTGCTCCCCAATTTGACTCTAAGTGGTTATTTTTTTTTAATTGAAAAGTACGTTTTGCAATAAATATTTATTGTTTATAATGAGGCAAATACCAGGAAAAGTAAAAAATTAGGTAGGTCGTTCTAAGGAGCAAAGTTTCAAGTCTCTTGTCTGGGCAGTTAATAATTGATAAATAAATTAAGTATTAAAACTATGATCAAGTGTGGGCACGTTCTAAATTGTAGGCTGAATCCCAAAGTTTCAATACACGATAAATAGTTAAAAAATACATCAATAATATCTGAATTGTTACACGACGATATCAAGATTGATTATAAAAGCCTAGAAAACCGTTAGAGACGATATGCGATATGTGTAAAATAATCCATATCTGAGTTCACTTATCATTTTACATTTCAAAAGAAAATAATTTTAATAAATATTTACTCTTAAATTGAAAAGTAATATTTTAAGTATTTCTATTATTTGTAGAAAAAAAATACTACATTGAAAAGTTGAATTGAAATGGAGATGTATTAATTGGTTTTTTGATTGATCAAAAACTTATAACTGTAAATTTATTAAAACTATTCTCTTTTTGAGATATAAATATTAATAACGAATAGAAACATCAAACATTAACTACATCTACAAAGGTTATTTACTCGAATAAATGTTTTCGGGGAATAATTTTAAGTCAAAATACATTTTATAGATTGATATTTAATTTTCAGATGAAAAAAATATTGTGAATATATTTTTTTAACATTTATAAACCGTGCAAAAGAAGCAATATTAATGAATAAATTTTACGTGAACATTCTTTTAAGCCTTCATATGTATCGCAACTTTTTGAGAAAAGCGATATTTTATACATTGCGCTAAGTGGAAAAAGAAAGTTATGGAAATTAATGAAAAATTGTTACAATCACTTTGTAAAGAGAACTTTTTACGTGACATTTAAAAAACGTCACGTATACGATGTCTACCGTCATTTATATCACCTATCAGAAAAGTTGTAAATGGATTCAATATCCAACATCACTGAAACATTTAAAATAAATAACCTTTATTATTTATTATCTTAATATTCTTAACATATATAATATATATTTTTCTCCTTGATAAAAATGTATAAACATTAAATTAAAACTTTTACTTCCAATCATCTACTCGTATATTATAAAGCAACATTGGTTGTTCTTAAATTTTATTGAATAAATTTATTTCTGAAAAAAAAGCGAGAGATGTTGTTTTGTTGTAGATAATAATATGAAATATTTGATCGACTTTTATCGATCTGCAATGTACTCAAAGTTTTTCAAATATATGCCTGAAATGTAAACATTCTTTTTAAGATTTAAATATATAAATTGAGTATGAAAATGCTTTGAATTTTGAACATTACCATATAACTGCATTTAAAATAGCATTTTAGCGTCTTGGCACAGCGTTTTTTCTAAAAACAAGTAGATCCTTCTTCACGAGAAAGTTTTAAGTGATCGAGATTTTCATTCGTCCCTGTCATCGCAGCCACTTTCCACCCTGAGCAGCGGATTTGAAAGTCTAAATTTCTGAACAAAAACCGAATCCAAAGCACCGAATATCTTATTTATACAACCAAATGGAGATTTCGCCTGTTTGTGTGTTCTGCAAGGATAAACAAAACTGTATTGTACTTTACTTAAACCCTCTCCTTTATCCTTTTGCCCCTTTGACGTAGAAATTCAAGATATTATTCTTGAACCGATAATTTTGTATCTTCAAACAAAATCTAAACTGTTGGATGGCAGCTTGACAAATAGTTCTCAAATATTTCGAAATTATTTAAATTTAATAATGTTATGAAATATTTTATGATGGTTAGTTAGTAAGAGAGTTGAGTAGCTATTAATAATTGATCTTTTTTCTAGGGTATCAAGCCAAGTCGAGCTATGATAAATAATTAAATATTTCATTTGATGAAACTCGTCTTAAATCCTTAAAATTTAATTTAACTTAATTAAAAGCATTAAGGGAGGCATATAATATGTAAAACTTTCCTGACAACAGAGAGAGCCAGAGTTGCAGAGCACATTTTTTGCACGGACTCTGGAAAATGTGCGCCAACCTAAAAATCTGGAGCTCGACTCTATTTTCTCCCAATAGTTGACATAAAAAAACCAGACCAGAGACACAAGTTTGGAGCATTACTAAAATTTTACGTTCTTTAACAACTTATAAATAAATCCAAATAGTTTTTATATACATATACTTCCACTAAAATCTAAAATAAAAAAAAAATAAATTCCACCTTATAAAGCAATGAAGAATTTTGAATAACAAACTCTATTTGATATTCAAAATTTTAATATTTATAGACTCATCTCTTCATAATTTTTAATGATTTTTCCAGTGGTTTAACATTTTATACAATTTTGATTTATAATTTAACACACATTAAAATAATTAATAAAAGAATTTAAAATTTAACAGCTTTTGAAATCAATATACTTTATCATTGTCAAATCTCTCATTTTTATTGTATTATCGAGAGTATTTATGGCTAATAATAGGTGCCATCAAATTCTATGATCATCATCGAGTATATCGCCCAAAGGCTAACGACGCCTTTAAAAGACAAAGTTGTAATTAAACAGTTGTTTCTTATAACCACCAAGTTTAGTATACAATTATTAAAACCATTTTCCCCATACCTTTAATAACTACTCCCGATACTCTTAAAATTTATTTCCAATCGTAGATACACCTAACGTGGTGATTAACGATTATAATAAATATTCGTTCTAACCACAGTACTGCACAGTTGGTAATTTCAAAAATTCTAGTGTCTAAAAATAATATTTTAGGATACATCATTTATAAAAAAATATTTCTCCATAGATCTTGCTTACTCAATAAGGTTTTTTCGTTTGGCGACTTTTTATTTTGCTTTAGCTTAGAGATAATTCGTAAAGAATTTGAAAAATTATATTGTTCAAATTTATTACGAATTTTTATTTCCATCATTGAAAAAATTTATCATTTTACGTATTTTGGATTATTAAATATATTTTTTTATGTTATAATATTTTCACCGTATTGAAGAAATATGATTTATTTAAAATTTAGATTTTGTATGTCTTTCGCAAATAACAAGTCTATTATAAAAAAAATATATTTAATCAAATAGATCTTCAGACTTTTCTTAATATTTATTTTGAATATAAAAGCCAATCCAATTAAACGGTCAGCACTGGTTAAAATAAGTGCCATCAATTTTTTTTTAACTTTTCAATGCCGCTAATTCAACTCACCCCCGTTCTTAAATAGACGCGCTGTCTTTGGAAGAATTCCCGGAAGTTGCTGAAAGTTCAGGCTTCGCTGCTGAAAAAGGCAACACTTCCCCCTGGCGGGCGCCTAAGGCTCTCACGCCCAAGTTTCTAAGCAACTCACTTATTTAAGTTGCATCGTGATGAAAAAAACGTTTAAAACTAGTTGCCGTAGTTTTTGTTTGTAAACAAAGCGCAAATATTTTATAAAACTGAAATGTTTTCACAGTGTAAAAGGGATTGGACTGGGTGGGACTATTCAATGGAATACTCTTCTTAATACTTATTTGTGTAATTTTTTTATCGACTCTAAGCTTTAGATATCTTTTATACACATTATATACAAAATCTTCTGACCATTTGGCCATGCATATAAGGAGTAATTCAAAATCAATCTGTAAGTTGTGAAAAATGCACGATCTTAAGGTTCACTATTAATTTTATTGATTTACAAGTCTTTCGTGAATCGTCTATAAAATCTATTGCAAAAAAGAGTTATTCTTGTAAAAGATAGAATTTTATTATTTTTTTAACATATTTATGTAAGATAACCATATTTTTACTATATTCTTGCAATAATATGAGATTTTTTTGTAATTTCATTTGGAAACATTAAATTTTCAATATGTAGTCTAATAACAATTGCATGTATCTGTACGGTTCTCTCAGCTGAATCATTACAAAATACAAATTGTTTGCATTTAATTTTAACATGTTGTTTTCAATTAAAATTAATTTATGCTTACAGATTTGATAATTCAAGTTTATATTAATTATTATTCAGCCACAACGCTGTATATTATACAGCATTGAATAATTCTCCCACATATGGAGGCAATATGTTATATTTGACGATATTGAGGGGAATCCATTCGTACCAAATGCTCTCTAAAATACTGTTCTATAGCAGGTTTTGTCAAAATTTGTTATTAATATTATATTGAAATTAGGTCACACATATATAATGTGTGTAGATGTAAATCTATATATTTATATAATGTAAAGTATTCATTTTGTATATGTCAAACACTCATAACCACTCACTTTTCCAATGAACATTTTACACACTTGAAAAGAATCACTTTCCCTCAACAATAAAAAGCGAATTTCCAATGTTGAAATACTCGTCTGTCTCATAAGAATATAGAGAAGCATCAGTGGGGGGGCTTCTATGTTGGCGTCATTAAGGGATGAAAAACAGTTGATGGATGCCAAGAAGTGAGTTCCGGAATGGGGTTGTAAGCGGAAGCTTCTGCGGCATTTCAGACTGAAATCCACCCTTCAGTGCAACTGACAGCCTAATCGTCAAGATTCTAACCGATATTTGCGGATATGTTCAATATGAGGCCCGTGACACATTGATTAATGCTCTGTTTTAAAACAATTCAAATGTAGGAATTCCCATTATACCTTTTTATTCACTAACTTTATACGCGTACTTAACATATTTTGTATATATTTCATTCAACATTAAATAAATAAATTGTTTTGCAAATTTATATATTTATTTTTTTGGTTTATTGTAAATTTTTTTTTTTAATGTTTATAATCTTGTTTACTTGTATGCGTGAAGCCTTTAATAATTACAACGGTGCGGTTAAGCTCTGAACAAAGAAATTTACAATTCAAAATAAGACTGCAAAAATCACGACCAAAAACTTGGCCATTACTCTGCCCACTGAAAATAGTTTGCGCTCAGAGCGGCGAAGTGAAAAGCTCGGCGTCGCTGGGGAGTAAGTCACCGAGCTTTGTATGAACTTGCAGGCAGACACATTATTGCCAATGTCATTGTTATAGGGTGGCATCCATAACCATCCCTGATTTATGAAATGACGAAGTTAATATCTATAGTTAACGAAAATTTGAAACAAACCACTGGACTATTGGTATGACACGTGTTTTTACTTGGTGTTGTTTGCATCATTTGATTGTTAAAAATTAACAACCGAATAACTGTTCCTGAATGAAACATGTGTTTTCTATTTATTTCTAAAGTAGAAATAATCAATTGCTTTTAAGTTACGTGATAAGGGTGGTTTGAAAGGCTCAAATACGAAGCTACGATATATATGAAAAGCTTGCGTACTCGTAGAAATCCCTTTTAAACATTATTAAGTGTATTTTTTAACATAAATGAATAAAATACTTGACATTTTTTTATGTAGTCTCTTTTGACAGAAAACCTGTTTGTTAACACCTTTGTGTGGTGAATTTCAGCGGATCAAATAGTTTTTTTGCAATGAGAATAAAGTTACAATCGATCAAGTTAAAACAGACCTGAGTAGAGAATTCATCTGTCAGGAAAAAAATCAAACCGAGAACCTCCAATCAAAAGTAGTGGATTTATAATCAAACCATTACACTAACAAAATAAAATTATTTATTCAACAATGTTGGTTTTTTACTAACTTAAGTTTATATGTTAAATAACTGCATTATTATTAATATATGTTAAGCAATGTCAAATTATTGCTTTAAAAAAAGAAATATATATAGAACTAAAACTCAATTATTTTTATATTTGAAGCTCTATTTAAAACCTTCAAAATACTTTTTCTGTGAAGTACATTTAAAATTTTCATTTTAAAATAAAATTCCTGACCTTTGTCTGCATACACTTGAAAAGTTCAGTTTTGAAAGACTTGGATTTAAATGAAATATTTATTTTAAAATCAGTTGTATTATCAAGTCAATCGTTTTGTGTACTTAAATGAGAATGTAATATAATTTTTAGAAAAAATCCGTTTATATTTACGTTTTAATGAAAATTCGTATTTCCAATTATTATCAGAATCCAAAATGTATTTTGAGAAAATCATAATGTGATTATGTTTAAAGGAGAAAAAATTATGTTATCCAAATCAAAGGTTATATTCAATTCAATAAAATAATTCGATGAAAAATCGAAAGTATTATTGCGGATTTTTTTCAAAAGCAGTAATTTATTAGAATTAATCAATTCAGAGTAAAGTCGTTGAGCGTTAAGGCATTCAAAACGATCGGGAGACGGCATCATCCGACATTCACTTGGAAAGGTTCCCCTGGAACGGCGCCCCAAAGAAAAAGATCATAATATATTGATCGTTAAAAACGTCACTTTTGTCCCTAGAAAATCATTAAGCGAGAGAATGAAATTCCTCTTCGCATTCATTTTCCATAAATATTCCATCGGTTCGCATCCCGGTGGGGCACAAAAGGACGAGGCATCTGCGAACATTCAAGAGATATATTGTCTGGGGACTTATTGAATTTTCAAATCGTCTGAGCCCTTAGCCGAGCCGCAACTCTCGGGTTTGATATCTGGTATAGAAATTATCAAATATTTATGACAGTTGAATTAAATCACCATGGCTTATATTAATAATATTTTAATATCCAAAATGATATTGCATTTAAAATAAAATATTTATAATGTTATTATACTTTTAAAAAAGTGATATATTTAACAGAAATAAGTTATTAAATAAGTAACTAAATAAACCTAGAAATAACTTTTTTTTAATGAGATTAAAACTCTCATTCTTGAATATGAAAAACGAACCATGTTATTACAATCTACGAAAATCTTTAGTCTTGTTATATTTCTAAAAATTAGCGAATTAAGAAATCTATGATAGTTGTGAAAATTCATGCTCAAAAAATATTTTTGTAGGTACCTAGGTATTTATTATTCTTGGATAAAATTTATAAACTTGTGCAACACTTTTTTATAAGTGATGTTCTTAAATATATAGCGTTCTCAGAAATATATTGTATTCGATTTATATTTCAATGAAATAAGGATTAATCTCATCTCATTTTTTTTTAGTATAAAACATTTTAAATTTGCAAACGTCCCATAAATAAACTTTAACGAATTTACTTATAACTTTGATTCCTTGATTTAAAATACATTTTAAAAGCCATAGAACATATTTAATATCAGACCTTGATTTGATTAAATACAATTTAATTTTCAAAGATTAATAAGTTAAAGTTAGAGCTTAGACAATTTATTGTTGAGTTTTTGTTTGTGCACAGTGTATAAAAATATTAAAAGGTTTAAAAAAGTGTATACTTTGCGTGTATCGCAAAACTACAATGTAAACTGGTGGGTTCTTCGAGACGATAGAAGCGTCAGACCACGAAGTTTGGCGCACCTTCTCTCGCTACCCAGTTATGGGGCAACTTGAACAATTTGCTTTGGGTGAAATATTGTTTTAATAAGGACCGCCAACATAAATCGGTCCGGCCACAAAGGAGAGAGGGCGCAAACATGTCCAATGGGGCAAGACCCTCAGTATAAAAATAAGCGGCGGGTAAATATGCTACAGCGGGTAAAGGGTAGTTTTTTTTATTTGTTGAAGCAAAAAAGAGGCTTTTTTATGTTTTCTGCGATGTGTGCAAACATGGTTGTTGGCTTTTGATGGATATCTCTTGTTTTTATATTAATACTTGTGTGTATTTATATTTGCTCCAATTTCAAATTCGACCCAAATTCACCCCTCGAAAACATTTTAGATACTTTTTCGTGAGGTATTTTAGACTATTTATAATTAAGGTGGATTATTTCGAAAAATAATCTTTAGCAAGAGAGTCAATTATTAATACTGAATCTTGTTAGTATAAATTTGAAAAAAAAAATTGTGCTTTGTAACGTTATTACTATACTTAACTGTTTTTTTAAGAATAATATTTAATAAAAATAATTTTTGATCATAAATTATTGTATAATCAAGTGTCAATATTTTTCATTTCCAAAATATTCAAAGTTTTTATTTACATGTTCAAGGCATAATGTGGTATTTTTTATGTTATTTCTAATGGTAGCAACTTATTTTCAATTTTTAAAAGTACTTCAGTCAAAAAATACCCTGAATTTCCCTCCAAAAGAAAGTGGGTCGTTATTGGACATTTTACCTCGGCGATATTAATCAACCATCCCTTTCCAAACTAAACAATCTATTCAATAGAAAGCATTGAAATTTCTGATGCTTTACGAGAGATATGGACGCACCCTAACATCGGCAAGGTTGGGATGAAGGTATTGGAAAACTGTGGTTCGAACCTCAATTTAGTTTAGTTAAAAGAACTCCTGGTTGTCTGAGGCTATTTTTTAGTTTTTTAAATTAAGCAAATGTGAATAACATTTTTTTATAAATACGCTGAGAATCATTATTTGCGAATACGAATTTATAAATTTAGTCAGTTTTTCGCGGAAGATCGAGTCTGAAGACTGAATCGCAAGTTGTTGTTATTAGGCTGAAGTTTGTTTTAAGTAAGTGGAAAACGATTTATTTTGACATTGCTTATATCAAAATACATTTTTTTATAAGAAAGGCTTATAAGCTTAAATAAATTTAACGGTTAAAAACACAAAGGTTGATGGTCCCCGCCGGGCAGGTATCTCGAAGCTACATTGTTCGAATCTCAAGCGCTGCGAGTTTCATAATAGAGAGTGGCTTTAATTTAAATTAATTTATGTCCATTAATGGGAGCGCAGAGCCGCGCCAGGCAAGCAGCCCACTCCAACCTGAAGATATTTCAATATTAATGTCTGCCGCTCTCGTTCAAGTGATGCGCTATTTTTATTGCATTTCATATTTGTTCAAGGTTATCACACTTTTACAGCCTAATTTAAACGAAAGGTGACTAACTAAACATGAAATATAAGCATCTAATTTGAAATCAAAACATGGAAAAATTTAAGCCTCTTTGAGATGTATCCATGTTTCACGACAGACGTTATAATTATATTTGCTTTATTCTTGTCACTCAAGTATTTTATTCAAAAATATTAAAATGGAATTCCACCAAATACTCTCTGTCAAAAATATTGAATTTCTTATTCTTGAATATTAGGCAGCGTTTTTTATTGAAGCTTCCGAGTTTTGGTCCTGGAGCTGAGAACATCTTCGGGGATTTTGATTTCAGATGAAAATCTTAAAAATGGTTCCACAACTTCAACTGAAATGTTGGAATACAAGTAATATCAAGAAGCTCAAGAAATCCGAAAATCATTTAATATTTTGTGTACGGGACGTCGGTAAAGCGTTTTGACGCTGGCCTCATGTGCTGTGGATGTGCCCGTTTATGTTCCCACCGGCACGTTGGCAGCATTGTGGCTAACTTCATGAACCATATTGTTACTATCTTCATGTGCAATAAATGACAGTTGAGATACGAATACAAAACGATGGCGGTTTGAGTTAACCTCTCCCTTCCCGGCACACATCCAAATCCCCATCAATTACAGTCTTTGTGCCAGAAATGTCTGGTACAGTTGGCAGTGCAATGTCTGGTACATTTCTGGCACAAAGACTGTAATTGATGGGGATTTGGATGTGTGCCGGGAAGGGAGAGGTTAACTCAAACCGCCATCGTTTTGTATTCGTATCTCAACTGTCATTTATTGCACATGAAGATAGTAACAATATGGTTCATGAAGTTAGCCACAATGCTGCCAACGTGCCGGTGGGAACATAAACGGGCACATCCACAGCACATGAGGCCAGCGTCAAAACGCTTTACCGACGTCCCGTACACTCCCCCAGTAGGGCTCTGCCATACTCCTGATCCACGTCGGCTGTCCGTCTTTCCGGCGTCGGCGGAAGTGCGGGCGAACGTCGGGCTTGGCGTAGACGGAGGCGACGAAGACGGCGGTGGAGCGGCGATGGCGTCGGGTGGCCTGGGCGGCGGCGAGGGCATCGGGGCGGCGGCGAGTAGCGTCGAGCGGCTGGGGCGGCCGGGGCGGCGACGAGTAGCGTCGGGCGGCCGGGGCGGCGGCTTCCTGGTGGGCGCGTCTTGACCCGCAAGTTTAAGCGGCGAAGGGACATCGCGGGCTGCCAGCGCGGCCAGCGGAGGCGCACTCGGCGGCTCCCTGGCAGGCGCGGCATCGATGGAGGGCGCGTCCCGCTCCGCCAGTCCTGTCGGCGGCGGGACGTCGCGGGATGCGAGCGCGGCCAGCGGAGGCGCAATCGGCGTCTCCCTGGCAGGCGCGGCATCGATGAAAGGCGCGTCCCGCTCCGCCAGTCCTGTCGGCGGCGGGACGTCGCGGGATGCGAGCGCGGCCAGCGGAGGCGCAATCGGCGTCTCCCTGGCAGGCGCGGCATCGACGAAGGGCGCGTCCCGATCCGCCAGTCCTGTCGGCGGCGGGACGTCGCGGGATGCGAGCGCGGCCAGCGGAGGCGCAATCGGCGTCTCCCTGGCAGGCGCGGCATCGACGAAGGGCGCGTCCCGATCCGCCAGTCCTGTCGGCGGCGGGACGTCGCGAGCTGCCAGCGCGGCCAGCGGAGGCGCACTCGGCGGCTCCCTGGCAGGCGCGGCATCGTCGACGGGCGCGTCCCGATCCGCCAGTCCTGTCGGCGGCGGGACGTCGCGAGCTGCCAGCGCGGCCAGCGGAGGCGCACTCGGCGGCTCCCTGGCAGGCGCGGCATCGTCGAAGGGCGCGTCCCGATCCGCCAGTCCTGTCGGCGGCGGGACGTCGCGGGATGCGAGCGCGGCCAGCGGAGGCGCAATCGGCGGCTCCCTGGCAGGCGCGGCATCAATGAAGGGCGCGTCCCGATCCGCCAGTCCTGTCGGCGGCGGGACGTCGCGGGATGCGAGCGCGGCCAGCGGAGGCGCAATCGGCGTCTCCCTGGCATGCGCGGCATCGATGAAGGGCGCGTCCCGCTCCGCCAGTCCTGTCGGCGGCGGGACGTCGCGGGAGGCCAGCGTGGCCAGCGGAGGCGCACTCGGCGGCTCCCTGGCAGGCGCGGCATCGATGGAGGGCGCGTCCCGGTCCGCCAGTCCTGTCGGCGGCGGGACGTCGCGAGCTGCCAGCGCGGCTGGGAGGGGCCCAGGCGACGGCTCCCTGTTGTGAGGCGCTTCCCTACTCGCAAGTCCAAGCGACGAAGGGACGCCTCGCGCTGCCATCGCAGCTGGGAAGGGCCCATGCGGCGGCTCCCCGGTGTGAGACGCTTCCCGACTCGCAAGTTCATGCGACGAAGGGACGCCTTGCGCTGCCATCGCAGCTGGGAAGGGCCCAGGCGGCGGCTCCCCGGTGTGAGACGCTTCCCGACTCGCAAGTTCATGCGACGAAGGGACGCCTTGCGCTGCCATCGCAGCTGGGAAGGGCCCAGGCGGCGGCTCCCCGGTGTGAGACGCTTCCCGACTCGCAAGTTCATGCGACGAAGGGACGCCTTGCGCTGCCATCGCAGCTGGGAAGGGCCCAGGCGGCGGCTCCCCGGTGTGAGACGCTTCCCGACTCGCAAGTTCATGCGACGAAGGGACGCCTCGCGCTGCCATCGCAGCTGGGAAGGGCCCATGCGGCGGCTCCCCGGTGTGCATCGCACCATCGCGGCGGTCATCGCGGCGGTAACCGCGGCCATCCTCGCGGCCATCCTGGCGGCGATCCTTGCGGCCATCCTCGCGGCATACATCGCGGCCATCCTGGCGGCGATCCCCGCGGCCGTCTTGTCGGCCATCCTGTCGGCCATCCTCCTGTCGGCCACCCTGTCGGCCACCCTCCTGTCGGCCATCGTGTCGGCCATCGTGTCGGCCATCATCCTTGTGGCGACCATCGACTCGCTCGGGGTCGTTCAGGTTACCTGCGACCTTGATGCTGGACTGCCTCGCCGTGGAGGCTTCCATCTGCCTCATTCCCCTTGAGTCGGGGTAGGCAGGAATGTGGTGGGGCGGCGGCGACACTCTCGCCGCCGAGTCCGATCGGACATACATCATCGCCGGCTTGTCTGCTGTCCGGTGCAGTGGCGATGACATAGGGAACTCGATCGCCGGCTCTTCTGCTGTACGGTGCAGAGGCGACGTTCCCGGATACGCTCTCGCTATATCCTGTCTCGGATTTTGGGAGTCAGAGAATTGCCGCATTGCATCAGTGACGGCGGTCATTATCCGAGCCAAAGGATCGCTTTGCTGGGAAACCCATGTCGCGGTTTGAAGATGCGGGTCGTCCGAGTGAATTCTCTCCGTGTGTCTGTGAGGTGACGTCAGCGCGGCCCTAGCGGGGCTGGTGCTCGGTCCGGTCGCGGCGGCACTTTCGGCGAGCCTCTCTCTGGCGGCTGTCTGTGCGGCAGTGTTGGCTACCAGAACACTATACCGGGCCTCCATCTCACGCGCTACACGCTGTGCTTCCTCTATCTCGCGGCGCATCTGTCTTAGCGTATTATCTGCCGCTGTCCGATTGGAGTTTCGGGACGACATACTTCCCGAATCGGACCCAGCTCTGTCCTTCGCGGCGACATTTACGCCGGAGCGGGTGGTCGGCATCTTTATAAATCTTACGCTCGCAAATGCTTCTTAAATCACGGGTTGTAAGGCCGTGATTTCCGCGGTTCAGACTTTAACACGACACACTTTCGGTCGTTTTACCACTTGTAGAACGCCGAAACTTCACCTTCCACATCCAAATCAAACACTGACTCTAATCCGGTTCGAAGGACCATTTGTACCAGACATTTCTGGCACAAAGACTGTAATTGATGGGGATTTGGATGTGTGCCGGGAAGGGAGAGGTTAACTCAAACCGCCATCGTTTTGTATTCGTATCTCAACTGTCATTTATTGCACATGAAGATAGTAACAATATGGTTCATGAAGTTAGCCACAATGCTGCCAACGTGCCGGTGGGAACATAAACGGGCACATCCACAGCACATGAGGCCAGCGTCAAAACGCTTTACCGACGTCCCGTACATTTTGTATCAGAAATATTACACAAATGCTGTACATATTAATAATGGTAAACATTTTCAAAAAGTACAAGGTTACATTGAGCAACAAGATTCTTATCAACAGGTCTAAATGTGCCCCCAATTTTTTGTGTCTCCTGATATATTAAGCTTATTGGCTGAATAGTTAGACCGATGACTAATAATTGACTTTATCCTCGATATGGCAGGTGAATTCCAAATTGGTGTTATCACGTTTTACGTGTTTAATTAAGTCGATTAATTATGTTATGAGGTTGTATGTTTCGATACAAATTATTCGAAAAAAATGTGTATTTTAAAAAATAAGTGCGAATCTAATGAATATTTTATTATCCCTGGATCATCCCATTTTGTAACAATGTGTTTTTATTATGGGTAGATGATTATCATCTCACTTTAAAATATAATTAAAAATAAATAAATAATAAATTTATAAATATGTTTAAAAAAACATTGAATATCGATACTAAAAATTTCAGGCTATTACGATGATGTTACTATAAGCAAGTAACAATATCAAATATTGCAATAAATAAACTTTCATTTAAAAATGTAACAAAATATTTCAGTAAAAAATTGAATATCAAGGAAATCAAATCGCATAAAAATATGCCTGTGAATATAAACCCAACAGCTTAATGCCAATAAGGCTGTATTTGAAAGCTTCTTTATACGCGGCTATAGGCACAATGGAAGAAACGGCGTCATATTGATTCTGGGGAGGCTGCGAGGGTCCATAAATAAAAAGCCTCCTAATGAGCGAGTCTCGCTTGGCATGACCACAAAGTCACCCCCCAATCCACCCCTAGCAAGTGCCTGTTGTAACTTTAGGACCGTCGAAAACCTCTTTTTAGAACCTTATTTTTTAATGACTGAAAATTCGGGATTTTTTTATTTTCTTATCGACATTTTTTATTTGAATGTTAATGGTTTTTGAGGGAGTTTATTTTTACACAGCAGTATTCCGTCTTTTATCTCGACGATATATATTTAAAGGCTGTCAGAAATACAGGTTTCTTTAATTTAGCAGTATCTAGTTGTAAAATTTTAAGATATGAAAAATACTTTTTTTTTTAGGCTCATGCCCTAAAATCTATATTTCAGCTCAAATTACCTAATCCCTCAAACTACACTACCTTTTATGAGTATATTTGCAAACTCAAATAGTTGCGAAAGCGGTCTCGCACAAAACGTCTCATTAGGATATTTATCTTAAAAACAACGACAGAAAATCTGCAATCAAAAAGAGCTTCCCAATCAATATTTATCCTCTTCCGATATTTTTATACAAAAAAATTGTTTTTATTTTATTCTATTTAAAAACGTTAAATTTAGATATGTTTCATCTGTCAACCATACATTTTATCATTTTTTTTCTTTTCATCCTGTTTTTGGATGGAACCACCGAATCCTGCCAAACCTTTGAAGTTGAATAGAATTAAAACGTCGAATTTAACTAAGTTATTAAGCCCCTCAAAGAGCGGCTAAGAGGTCCTTGGCTTATCCTAATTTGTCTATCAATTATTCGTGACTTACCTCTTAATGGACGAATTTTACTTTTTAAAAATATTATTAAGGGATTTTTTGTAAACGAAGACCTTAAGATTATCTATACATCTTAAAGTCTTGTTTAATCTGATATATTTCCCAAATGAAAACTCACAAGAAATTAAAAAAAATATATAAATATCTTAAAATCGTATTTTCATCGACATTTAAAAATCACATTTAAAAAAATCAGCTAAATTAAAAGATAAATTTATTTTATTTTATATTAAATTTACAGAACAAAATAACTGAAACTCAAGAAAATCAATATTAAATTAAAGAAAGCTGATGTAAGTTTTCAATTTCATCGTGTTTACCAGGTATCACTTCATCTGATTACTTCTTCATTTGATTAATGTAGAACCGTCTCTTTAACCTGAGTTTCAATTCTTTAGAAGATATAAAAAAGAGTTGATTCATGGGAAATCTCAACGACGTGGCGTTCTTTATAGAGGAATCCATTTTCTATCATAAAAATTTAAGAAAGTAGCACAAAATATTTTTACCTATAATAGACGGTGTCTTGAATAACGTGTTCTTGTTATTTTTACCAACAACAAAATAATATGTAATAGTTTATAAAATAAATAAAGTATTTTCAGACATTACGTAAACTATACCAAAAGAGTTTATTGTTAACGTATTAGACCCCGGAGACGTGACTCACACAAATTTTATAAAAAAATTACGATTTCATAAAATAAAATATCCCAAATGCATTAAAAAAACAGAAGTTAGCGTAACTGCGAATGGCGGGAATACGCTCAAATCCCAACTGGGTAAGATATGTAAAACATAGTTAATGTTTTTATACCGATTGTAAGGTAGTATTAACTGCGTCAATTTTTATAAATATCTCAATTTAATTCCTTTGTACTCCAGTTGTTAGTTTGCTTGTTTATTAACCATTGGATTCTGAAATCAATTTCACGCGAAACGTTTCTCGTTTGGTTAAAAAATATGATGCAATTTTTATGTGATTACAAAAAGACAAATGCATGAGCAACAAAATTAAAATTAAACCGTATAAGTTAGTTATGGATTAGTGCACAAAACCTAATATACCGACACACAAAGCGAAAACATTTCAAAGTGTGCCATTTAATAATCAGATCAAGCAGAAAAGAATATGAAGACTTAAAAGTACAACATAAATTAAATATTGCTTCACTAAAAGCTTTTGTTAAATTTTGCTATAAACTTAATAAAATTTAAGTATGAGATCTTGCCAAACAGCACAAAGTTTTAAGTTCAAAACAATAACAATAAAAACCAACATTTCTCGTTCAGATATACTTAAAACCGATCAAAAAGAAAATTCGAAGCGAAATCTATCCTACTTTCAGTTGCTTTTACACAGAAAATTTACGATAAGTTTATTTATTAATACAACAACTTGTTTTTTTCATTTTGATATTTTTCAAGTTCAAAAACACTTGAAATATTTCGAAGAAACATTTCTTATTTTAAAAAGACGAATATGTAACTAAGAAAAAAACCATGGTTAATTTTCACAAAGTAATTTAAGCATTGTTATTATTGTATAAAATAATTTAGTTTTTATGAAAAAAATATTTTTCATTCAGTGGAGTTATTATTTTAACAACAGAACCAACTTTTTATTTTTACAACTGTTCAACAAATAGTTATTTCAAGCTTATAAATTCTAACGAGCTTAGAACTAACAAATGTTGGAAAACTCTGGCGTATTTTAAATATTGGCTTTATAAAGAGTTATTTCATTTCTTTTTGAAATAAAATTGAGTATATTACAACGAAATTGTTTTAAATTAGTTTTGTATTCACTTGTCTTAGTTTCAAAAATAAGTCAAGGTAATTTTTGTGCTAAAAATTCATTATTGCAATTTTGTATTTTTATCATCAAACCAAAATTTTCGGTAATTTGGCGCACTGTGCAAGATAAGCGTAAATTTATTAAAGAAGACCGAAACTGCAAAACATATTTTCACGTCTCAAAACCAGTTTGTTAACGCCTAACGATCGTATATCTCCTCGAGTAGCGGGTAAATAATTAAAGAAATCGGTTTTTTCGCCCCTCGCGATCGGCGGGGATTAGCCGCGGACTTATGGATTATCGCGCTGTGCTGTGCTGTGAAATACAGCAGGCAGGGTTGTCATATTTAATGAAGAATACCGAAAATAACATGAAAAATTGAAAATTGGAAAATAAAAACCTATATGGATTCAAACATATTAATATTTTGAGGGTTTATGTTTCATAAATACAAAAAATTTAAATATTATAATATTCAAAATAAATAAAATACTGTAGAAAAATTATCAAAAATCTTTTTTTTTGCTAAGCTGATGCTCAGATGGTTAATATTATCACTCAGAAACAGAGCTAAAGTAGTTCATAAGACTCGAGCACTGTTCTCAACTGTCAGTGAATTTTTAGTCGTTTCTAGAGTTTGCATAGTTCAATCTTAATTTTTTTTAACAATATTTGCTCTAAATAAAAAAATAACATTTCATATATCGTTAATATGGTTAATTAGGTTATAAACTTTCCGTAATAAATGGTTTGAGTATCAAAAGCCATTCCATAAGGCCAGGAGTCGCTCGGCAACTATGAGTGATTTTTGTATCACTTCTCTCAACGCTATACGGATTATAAAATAATATGCGTTGATTTGTGTCCTCGTTTGTTTTAAATGTAACTATTTTAATAATTTAAAATTTTTGCTTTACATTGAAAAAAAGGTATCGTAATATTTGACAGTAAAAATTTTCAGTATTAAATTATTTCAATAAAATAGTGAATCTACTAATAAAGCTAATTTCTTTTTTAAAATAACGCTGAATAAGAAAAGATTCAAAAATATTTTTTTATATTTACAATATGATATTTGATACACCATGTATGTTTTCAATTAGCATGTTTAGATTATATCTAAAATTCCCACAAAATTTAGACTTGGTAAATAGTCGTCAAATTTTCTCAGAAAACTCAATTTGTTTTAATGCAACACATGGATTTATAAGTTCATAAATGTATGAGTAAAAAATTTTTTTTTTTTTTTTTTAATTAATTATTGAAGGTTCACGGTTTTATTCAATCTGTTTTTAATCCCAACAAAATATATCTATCTATTTTTCTAGTCGTTTCATATTTGGTGTGTTTACGATAGATCTCTGATGTCTTCATTTGCAAAGGTTGTTTTCTGACAATTTCAGTGTAGAGACGTGGGGTGCAATGCAGAGCTTTTGCGTTCACCAGCGTTAATAAGGTGGCTTGAGTACATTGAAAAGCATTCTCGTGCTTAAGGAGACGTGCAACTTCCGGTGTAACTACAGACTGAATCAAATTCATCCGAGGCGCGCGCCCCGAGAAACCTTAAACGTGCTTGTCAAGCGTTCCAGCATACAGACAGAAGGTATTCATGTATTGAATTCATGAAACAAACCTCATTACCCTTACCGTGGTAAACATACATTAGAATCAATGGATTAAGTATTCTTGAATATATTGAATGGTACTCTAATAGATATATAAACAAAACTGTTCATGATTTTGATATAATAATTTGAGCAGTATTTCGCCAAACAAAATATTTTAATGATAAACTCAACCTATTATTGACATAATAGGCACGTGTCGAATTTCATTAATATTCAATTAAATATTTTTAAATACTCATGTTTTCTTTTATTACTAACGCCTAGTGTAATTGTAAAAAATCAGTTTTTTTCCTTGTTAGAATGAACTTAGATATTTTATCGTGAGCACATGAACCATATTTACAATGATTTGAAAACAATTCAAGGAAAAGAGCTCAATGAGAGATCATCGGCCATTTAGGGTGAAATTGGAGCTGAATATGATTTGTCAAGTCTGTTTAACCTATTTTTTAAATGTAAAAATAATTGTTTTTATATATTTAAAAGTATTCTTATATTTATTTAACAAACATATTATTTACAAAATAAATAAATAGAAGCTAAAAATAATCTTGATAACTAGTGCTCTATTTTTTTTTAGATTAAAACGTTTTGAAAAGCTAATCCCTGAAAAATGTATGGAAAGAGTTCATAAAAATTGAATAAATACGAATGGGAAAATTTTTAAAAACTCTTTTTTTATTGAAATAAATCGGTTTTTTAAATAATATTAAAAATAATATAAATATGATAGCAGAGAAGATTCAATGGACCTTAATAAATAAAGATTGAAAATTAAAAATACGAATATTTCAAAAAGTTAATGATTATATGTGGATTTGTGAACTCAAAGATAAAATAAATCACACAAAAAACATATAGGGATAAATACCTTTTGCACGATATGAAAAGGTTAAATTTGCAAAATACACGACAAATTTAAAATTCTGAAATCTGAAGTAAAGATTGTGAGATTTTCATTTGTATTTCCGAGTGTAGCGACCCTGCCCGGAAATCCTCCCCGATAATATTTTATCCGGAGATATTTTAATTTAATTGAGTTCTCGCTAGAGGCTGTATAAAAAAGGCTTTTGTGTATTGATTTGCCACCCTGGAGAGTCTTGCAATTCGCAATAAATCGAATCTTCAGTATAAATCGCTTCCGGCAGGAGGGAGATATTTTTGGGAGAAGCTCTTCATGCAGAAGTGGATAAAAATGTTTAATGACAAGGGTGATAACTCAAGTTGGAGTGAAGATATTTGAGAATTTTATAAGCATTTCGAAAATACCAAATTTAATTATGAAGAGGGATTATAAAAACCACATTAAGAATCTTTCAAATTTTTATAGAATATTTTATAATACAGTGCAAACAATATAAAAACATCGTTTGGTTTGAAGGTTCAGTGGTCAGAATGCGGACACTTGATCAACGGGTCTCTGGTTCGATCCTTATCCTAACAGTAGAGCCCCAAAACTTATGGGCTCTCATTAATTTGTTTGAGAACGATTTATATTAGCATCGCATGTGTAAATACTAATCAATAACAATATCTTCGCTATATTTTAATGAATTATTAAAGAAAGATTTTTTACCGTTTATAAGCATCAACAGCGTATAATTAATTCTTTGATTTCAAAAAATCTGATGATTTCTAAATCTAAGCAATAATAATGTATATACTGTAGAACAGAAACTCTTTCTGGATATATCGATTTTTAGTCTGAAAAACATTTTTTTGTGTTTCGTATGGGTTCAGAATCCGTTTTTAAATATCAATACACACACACACTCACACACAAACACACACAAACACACACACACACACACACACATATATATATATATATATATATATATATATATATATATATATATATATATATATATATATATATATATATATTAGGGTGTCCCTTAAAATTCAAGTTCAATATTTTTTTACGCGGACCTTCTTAAAAGTTTAGTAATAATCCTATATTGTCTAGAAAAAAATATTAGTTCGATTTATAAACGGTAACCCGTGCCGACTTGCGATTTTAACTTGTCCATACAAGTTGCGTAAGTACTGCGCTGTGACTTGTAACTGCATGTTTTATTTGTCATTTCATACGTGATTTTTGAGATTAGTAGTGCTCCATTGTTTAGTGCGTTAACATGTCGGTGGAATTACGGAGTGATAAACAAAATAATTTCCTTATCGGTTTGCCTAGATATCAATTAAATGGTGCAAAATTACCATCTAATCGACAAATTCCCTCGGTCCTATTTTACAATATTCGCGAGGTTAAACTGATTGTTAGTGAAAGTGCAAATCTTGTGATTAGGGAGTGCATCATATATTGGGAAAAAGCAAGAATTCCAACAAGGGCATATCCTAACTGCGTGAAGAAACTTGTTGATTAATATCATGTTTGGAGAGAGTTGCAAAAAAAATTGTAAGAAAACTCAGGTTACGTTCAAGAGCCGTGAGAACAATTTCAAAATTGATCTTGATAATTTGTTTGATATTGCACATGCTGATGCTTTTGAGAGAATGAAAATAGAGTAAGATAAATTATTTTTAATGAAACAGAGAGAGCCAGATCGACCAGGATGCTTAGGTGGTGTTGATAAAAAATTGTCGGAAAAAGAAGATAGATCTAAACAACGACGATTGGAAGAAGAGGAAAGGGTTGTAAGACAAAGATAACCACTAGCTGCTGAAACTAGAAAATCAAGGGCAGAAGCAATAAAATCTGACTTCTTTGGAAGTAATGTACCCGACGTAGTCACAGTCCATTGGGATGGAAAACTATTACCCGGGTTAGATGTACGAAGTTCTAAAGAAGAACGCTTGCCAGTTATTGCTTCGTTTGACGATAAGGAACAGCTTCTTGCAGTGCCGAAACTAGAACATTCTTCTGAAAAACATCAAGCTAAGGCTGTCTCAACAGCTCTCTTTGACTAGAACCTTCACGATAAAGTACAAATAATGTGCTGCGACACAACAGCTTTCAATACTGGCCGTTTCAATGGAGCTTGTGCTATTTTGGAGAAACTTTAGGAAGAGAATTGCTGCTCGTCTGTCGTCATCATGTTTATGAATTGGTCCTAAAAGCTGTCTTTGAAAGCAAAATTAAGTAAATTACTAGTAGCCCAGATACTCCAATGTTTAAAAAGTTCAGAGAAAATTGGAAAAACATCGACGCTAGTAACATTGAACCATCTCTTAATTTCGTAAAACAACGTGTTGCCGAGACAGACATTCAAGCTTTTTTAATATTTTATAAGGCAGAATTAGACAAAGGTTATGTAAGAGATGACTACCGCAAATTGGTCGAACTGTGCGTAATATTTTTGGGAGGAGACTCAGAGGAAAAATTAAAACTAAGCCCCCCCAAAGCCATGCATCAGGCACGCTGGATGGCGAGAGCGATCTATTCTTTAAAAATGTGTTTACTTCAGTCACAATGCAGAATAACTGCGAAGGACAAGAAGACTACAAGATGTTTGCTTATGTTTGTAAAACACTGGATGATTTCGTATCGGAAAAAAGCAAACAATTTTTATCACGACTGCAGATCGACGACAGTTTTCTAAAGGAAGATGTATCTTCTTGGAATAATAATAGTGCTTTTGTGGAAGCTAAAAGAAAAATAAGTTATTTGAGGGTTGTGAATGATACTGCTGAAAGGGCTGTTAAAATGATGCAAGATTTTAACGGACTTATCACGGCTGAAGAAGAACAAAAACAGTTCTTGCTGCGCTGTGTCCAGGAACATAGAAAATTGTATCCGGACTGTAAAAAAACAACTCTAAAAAAAAGTTACCCTGGCTGATTGTTATTACTTTATGTTTTTGATTAAAGATTAATGTTCATCTAATTGAATTTTTACTATTATTTACTTAATTTATTGCATTTATAATGATTTTATACCAGACCGAAATATCAAGACAAAACACGTTTTTTACTAAACTTTGAAGCTCGGTCGGCACTGGTTGCAATTATGCTAGAAAGATGAAATTTTATATTTAAGACTCTTATAGCATTACTAAAAAAAGTAGAGGGTACCCATTTCGAAATTTGAAAAAAAAAATTTTTTGGTCATATAAGGGACACCCTAATATATATATATATATATATATATATATATATATATATATATATATATAAACGATGTAGACGAAACTTTATTTGTTTTTAATGATTATTTAATGTACGTTTATTCCATTATATCCGCTATCCACAATAAAAGCATGTCTTCTTTCTCCGGACAACCCTGTTATTAACAAAACAAATATAATAGTCAATTTTTTATATCTTTTAATATATCCATATCTGAATTATGATTTCAAACATATGAGATTGAAGAGACAAGTTATATCTTGAAAGATGAAATCTCTCATAAAAAATAATATCGCAATCGTCGTATAAAAAGTTTTGATTATATCTAGGAATTAATCTAAATTTGCACACGATAAAACAATATTAATCAAAATAAATAAGCTTCAAAATTAGTCTCCTCCATCAATCACGGAAAACGCGATTTATTATTTGGACATTAAGTTATATTCTTTAGATTACGCCTCCGTACAAAACAATTTCGATTGTCCCGAACTAAGCCGAGCCGTTACTCTGTCGCAGCCGCCGCCTGCTTCATAATTTTTGTAAATAATTATTGTAATTATTCTGTTTATTAAAAATACGCTCCGTTTCGGGCGCCATTCTTTGAGAAACACTGCTTTGATTAATATTTCCTGTGTTTTTGTTTTTAGGTTCTGTTCTTAACCTTGAATAATGGGATTCTTCCGCTGAATCCAAACATTTATTTATCATGAAATCCCACTTCGAATTTAAAATTGTTGAATTTCTAAATTAAATTAATCGATCGTTTTGTACTTCGTTGTCTTTATTTTAAAAATGTTACAGTGAATTTATTTCTTTAAGTTTTCTATTTGATTTTATTAAGAACCGATATACATATTTTTATTACATTATCCAACGTAATGTACTCGTATGTTTTTATATTTTTATTCTAAGAATCCATATAGTATATTTTTAAATATATAAACTATTGATAATAAAATGTGAAAATTAGAATTATTTATAATAACACAGTATTGATTATACTGAAATTTAAATATTGTAAAACAGACCATAAAAAAATGTTAATTATCTGAATGAGAAATGATTCGTCAATTCTGAATAAAAGCAAATTTCCTAGAATACAAGAAAGACGAATATTTAAGTTGCCTAATAAAAAATTATTTTCGGAATTTGCAAATCACCTAAAAAAGCATGGTCTTTCATTTAAAACATTGAACAGATAAATTTTGAATGATTTGTCTCAAGTATTCAAATTATCGACAGTATTAATATTTTTTTTAATTCAAGATAATTTTTGAAGACAAAGCTTTATCTTTAATTACAAATTTTAATTGATCAACAACTTTTAAAATCTGAATTTGAAGATTGAAATTAATTTTTGAAAAACACAAAGACGTCTATATTTCATTATTAGCGATTATTTCATGTAAGTTTATACAAGGGCGATCCAAAAAAGAACTCATTAATCAGCACGTTGTGAGAGTATCAGGTGCTTGAAGAATGGTCATTTTATAAAAATTGTATATAAATAAATAAGTTAACAATCTTATCTGTATTATTTATATTGAGACTCAGTTTTTAGGTTGGTTTTTTTTGTCTGATTTATGAAAACCATTTTATATGAGAATTGTCAGTGCTTTTTAATGTAAAACGTTTAAAATAATATTCAAAAGTAGTTGGCATTATGTTGATATGCCGTCTATCTAAGGCCTGCATGAGTGAATACTAAAATTTTCAACGATTTTCGCCTCGATTTCCTGTTTATTTAGCTATATAAATATTCTTTACGTTTGATTTTTAGAATACTATCTTTTTTATTCTTCCTTATAATGAGTATTTATGTTTTGAATTTTAAATTTTTTTTTTTATTATTTCTTGGGAGTCCCAAAATTAACGCAAGATTTGAATTTGTCGCCATTTTGGCAGTAAAGTTTTAAAAGGCTGCTTTCATTATTTTTGAAATATTGTTCAATAACTGTCCCAAAACTTCACTGCAAAAATGGCGACAAATTCAAATCTTGCGTTAATTTTGGGACACCCATTATTTGTTTACTGGTCTCTTAAAGAGTCGTTCATATTTATATGTTAAACACATGGTCCGGAGTTTCACGTCATTATTATCTGCTGCCGGGCGTGGGGAGAGCGGGGCGATTCGCCACAGGATTTATTATCTTTCGGGGTAACATTACTTGCGCGGTTTAATAATTCATTCGGAATTCATTAGCCGCGGGGCGCGGATTACTGGCCGCTCGCTAATGTTGATAAATAAACCGGGACTCCGCAGCCTCGCTCACTCACTCTCTGAAGACTTGTTTTAGCATCTGCGTGATTTATTCTATTTTTGAAACGTTTTGTGTGTTTCGCGCGGAGAATCCAGCTTGGTATATACTGGGTGATTCACGCTTATTTAAAAAAAAAATTAAAATCTACCACTAAACTGAAACATGTATGAGCCTAATCGCAGCAATTTGGAATTCACCTATCAAGACAGGGATCGAACCGGTAATATCTCGATCAAAAGTCCAATTACCTTACCGTTATTCGAAAATAATGAATATACGTAAAAAATGTCATATTTGCTCAGTTATTAAAGCGTGGACTTTTAGTCTTGAGACTACTTGTTCTGACTAGCTAAAATAAAAAGGATGTTATTGTGCTTGCACCTGTTTTTGTTTAATCAATATTTGAATTGGATGTGTCAAAACAAATTGTTTGCATAATAAATATAAATATTTAAAACTTTATTTGTAAAACTTTAAATATATTACGCATTCACAAATATGGTTTAAAAAGTTCGAAAAGATTTTTTTAAATTAGGTTTACCATGTTTTGTAAAAAAACTCAGAGAACCTTCACGTATCCATCATATATGAAGTAGCGGGATCATCATTAGGTTATGAAAGTGCGTCGCAGCTCTATTCACTCATTTTCTGAAATCTTGTTTTAGCACGAGGGGTCATTCTATTTTTGGAATATTTTGTTCGTTTTTCTGCTGGAAAAGCAGCTCGGTGTGTACTTAGAGACTCTTATTCTCTGACAACAATTTTATTCCTGTAAAAAAAGAAATCATATAGGTTTATTATTGCCCATTGAATGTATAATTATCTCATTCACTTAACAAAATAAAATTTTGTTTTTATTTTAATATTTTTTAATAAAATTTTTTTGATGATTCATAAAACCAAGTTTAGTTTTTACATACGTTTTCAACAAAATAATACAAAAAACAAAAATGAAAGATGAGGAAAATTTTTGCACTTTCGGAATACGGTTGAGTCCTAAAATGATAATTTCCCGAATTTTCGTAGACGTTCCATATTAATCTTTTGATTTATTGGTTAGATATTTAGACATGCTGACTTTTGGTGGAGGGCTTGAGGATTTTATTTTTATTTTAATAGCAGATATTAGGTTCACGTTTATTTTCATAGTTTGTTGTGTAAAGGTGAATCGATGATTAAATGGAAAAAAAAACAACCTTGATAGGTAAACAAATGTTTCACCTTAAATTATTATAAATTAAATTCATAAAATAAAAATAACTTCACAAATAGGCCTTCTTATCCATCGCTTCCAAACCCCCCCCCGGTAACTATTCCGACGCTATCATGAATAATGTGCTCGCTAACTTTTGTCTCTCAGGACCTTTAAAACGCAGGAGTATGAAAAATGGATGGGGAACCACTGACAATTTACGACCTCTCTTGGTACTAAATGCTTAAGTTTACTTTACTTTTGGTTGTTAAATAAATCGGTATTTAACTGCTATTCCAGCATAACTTGTAAACGGTTTAAGATTAAGATTAAGTGCAAAGTAGCGATGCGTAGTGCAAGCACTTTATATCGATACGAATTATATTTGACTTGTTGTAACAGAGACTGATTAAAGAGTATGTCAAACCATCTGTTTGCCGATATCAATTGATGGATGGTAAAATAAATTTTACCAACTGTTATTGTTACATATTCAATAAATTCGGATTTTTCATCTAACCAAGTTCATTGAGGATGAAATATTACAAATGTACTGTAGCCTAATAGGTTAGAGCACTTGACTGTAATAGACGTAAATATGTAGATTCTAGTGTCACTCGTTTCGTGGAAATTTTTTTTAAAGATCCTTCTCATCGTTTCATGTGTGAATCGATAATCTAAATATTAAATGCAAGAAATATTCTAGATTTTTTATCCATGATATAAAGGGAATGCAAATAATTGCCTGTTAGTTTATGCAATATGGCACCCAAGTCCTGAATATGTTACATGACAATATATAACTGTTGCTCTAATGATAAATGAATTTTAATTAAAATATATTTATAACTGGAACATACAGTTATTGCAAAATTTTTGAAAATATTTGGTTTAAAAATAGTTTACGTAAAGAGTATGTATAGAATCTTTGATATTTAGTTTAGATATACTTTTATATTTTAAATAGTATCAGAATAGTTTTATGTGTACTTACATATAAATAAAATTAATAAATAACTTTATATCAAATCCACAAAAGATAATAAAATATTTAAATAACTATATAATTGAGATTTCATCCAACAGGATCAATTTTCCAATACAAAACTTTTATTAAATGACCTATTTCAATCACAGAGTTATTTCAAACGTCATCAAAAAACAATAACGTACATCCTGCCCAGTGCTCAACAAACAAATTTAATTTTTATAAAACTCTCTTTTGTATCACATTGTGAATAAAAATCACATCGAGGAATGAAAAAAGTAGAAGTTTACACAAACAACATATATTTTTTTTATCAAACCACAGTGAGGAAATTTTTTAAAGTAAATTTAATTGAAAATGATGATGATTCTTAAATCAGATTGTTTGTTTTTTTCATTTGCTGTGCAGATACATGATACCCGTGGGTCTGAATGGAATATCATACCGTTCTCAATTAACAGGTCACATTCTTAAATTATTATTATTTTTTAGGTTTAAAGTACGTTTAGAGTTCAAAGTAGTTGGCTATAATACCCAATACAGTCTTTTACATATATTTAAAAATTGAGATTTTTCGTGATTTTAATTACGTTTTTTAAAATTTTTATTTTAATTAAAAGATACACACACACACGCACACGCACACACATATATATATATATATATTAGACCGTCTGTTTGTGATCGATGTAAGATTGACATCAAAGAGCTGTAAACACCTGTTGGCAGCACCACGTCTTCAGGACACTTGGGTTATACATTGAAATGTTATGAATTTGACGACATATTTTCGATCAATACGTGTTATATGAAATTATAAAAAACTTGAGAATTGATAGGATATATTGTGAGCCGTCAATTGTGAGCGGTGGTTTATCTGAAACAACCATGGGCGATTCGTGTTTCTGGGAGGCTATCTATCATACAAAAAACGTGTCGCGAGTCCCCGCGGCCCAGTGGCGGCGGAAAATGAAAAATAAGACAAATGAAAAGTCCGTGCCGCCCTAGATATTGTCCTGATTTGGAAAGTTAATGTATGATCCGTAAGGAGTAAGAAACCTCCATTCCCAAGCACGTCCCTGCGACATACTTACTGTGTACATATGCAAAAAAAATATTTTTTTGCTCTTGCTGTGTATGACAAAAAAAAACAATTGCAACTATTACGTGCAAAAAATATCAACAAAAAAAAAATCAATCATTTCCCTTATCATTTTAATTATTGTATATCTTGATCATTATATATGTTTAAAAACACTCAAGAACCACCATCATTTATTGATACACTTTAATTTTTATAAATAATTCTAAATTAAGTATTTATCTTCAAAATGACTTTTTGTACCAATAAAAACACTTGCGAATGAAGAAAATATGATTCAACATAACTTGACCCAGTGCGATCAGACTTCTTGAATCTTTCCGTTTTCATTCAGGACTTCTTTCAGTCAAGCAGCCGTCGTTGCCGAAAATGTCTGAAACAACATTCAATTCCTCATGTTTTTCTGTTTTTTCGCGGAGGGGCAAATAACAATGCCAGATATCCCTCAACCGATCGCCTCTCCGGCACATCGATTCCCGGCTCAAACACGCCTCCCTCCGGAGGTATTTCCTCTGGATCCTCCTTTTTGTCCTCTTCGGGGACTGAAGTTTGCTTTCCTACTCGTCTGTAATAACAAATTGAAACAGCTATCGCTCGCTTAGAAACTAACGAAAAACATTAGGTTTCAGAGTATTCTTTTATTACGACGACCTTCTTTTTTCATTTTGTTTGTTCAATTATTTGTTTTGCTGAAATGCTCTGTTTATTTAAACACGTATAAGAACTAGTAACAGAAATATACATGCGTATGATTCGCAACATGATTTAAAAAAAAAAATATTTAATCCAACGTTAGTTAGACATACATTTGGAATCCTTTGTATGTAAAAAATAATATATATATTTAAAAAAATCAAACCAGCCTAACGAAACTTCGATAAAAATTTAAGTGAATGTAATGTTGAGAAATGCTATGTTTAAAAAACATTTTATTTATCTATTGAAACATCAAACAGCCCACTATTTATCAGTTATTTTTATTTTAAAATATTCATAAATATTATTAAGTTACTTTAAAATTATGTTCATGAATTGAAACAATAAAATTTTATTTTTACCGAGAAAATGATTTAGTTATTTGAATAAAAAATGATTTGATGATTCAATTGTCTCATCCAAGAATTATGTTTTTAATTTAATTTATGTTAACATCACATATCATTACAAAAAATGTAGGAATAATTGAAATCATTTTTCTTGATTTTTTTTGCTATATGAAAATAAATATATAATAATCAAAAAATTATGTCAGCTGTTCAAAAAAAAAATAAAACTTTCTGCAAAACTTCAGGCCATCGCTATTTATAAAACTGTGTCAAATCTTTTTATATTTAGTTCATATCTTTTAAGTGTCACGCAAAAAGCCAAGGCTTGACTTTCATTCTATTTTATTAAAATTTTCAGGCATTTAAAATTCTTCGATATCAAATACTTCGGCTTTAATGGTAAATATTAAAAAAGTGTAGTTAAATCAAATTGTATAAACTCTTCCTCTAAACCCACAAATATAGTTCTTATCGATTGAATAAAACGCATTACAAATATAATAGGTATAACTTTATTTGCCTCATTATAAGGGCTTTGTAATAAATATTTTGGTTACGTTATTATTAGTAGTATTGAAAATTGTATAAGATTAATTACCTTTCACTGACGATGCATCGTAACATATCATGAATATTTTTTTATCCAGTATTATGTATTGATTGATATTAATTTTAAAAAATTCTGTTTCATTTCATCTGCCAAATGGGCTCAGCTAGTTTTCATACGACCAATCTTAAAACAATCGCTCGCTGGATGAATGCCAGAGAAATTGTCTAGAAAGAATTAAGGTCATGTCCATGCAGCTAAAACACTTCTCACGAGCCAAAAGTCTCTGGACTAATTTCAATACCGACTTGGAATGTCTATTCACTGACGCTTAAGATATGTCGATAATTGCACTATTAAATGCATTGCGTAAAAATATTAATATCTCCTCTTTAGTTTAATGGGAATTATATTTTGCACTTTACACATTTATTCTTTTCTCTTTTATAAGATTTTCGATAACCGTGATTTTATTTACTTTTTTAAAAATAAGTCTAACTTTACAAATAAGCTCCAAAAAAACTTAATTATATCAGTGAATGTGCGTTTAAAGTTGTAATGATGATAAACATAAATACTAAGCAGAGTTTTTTTATATATTCCAATAACAATACCATTTTTACTGTGTATACCTATTTGCTTACAAACCTTACTTGGCCTAATTTATGCAAGTTCATATTTTATCCAACATTTCTTCTTTTTCAGGTGCCTCTCCTCAGAGTTGGCAACCATCTCACTGAGCATATACTCATGCAGAGCTAGTGTTCATGGTTTTCTTAGAACCTTATTATCCACCTAAACAGGTTTTTTTGCATTCAATTTCTTTATAGCAATATAATACAATAAATTTTCCTTTCTTTTACTTCAAAAAAAAATTATTCCGTAAATAAATAAGTAAAATCATTCGTTTTAAATAATATGACGATAAAAGTTTTTTTTTTCTGGAATAACACATGCCCGATATAATTAGACTTTAAAGAAGGCTTAGGAAATTTATTAATTAATTTGAGAACACACTGGGGAAACCCATTTCGCGCTACAGAGATTATAAATCACGTTAAATCTGTCTACATTAGTACTCTTCCATCATCACGGATTCATTAATTTAATAAATTTGCACTGCCAGTTCAAACAAACTTAGATATTGCCCAAACCCTATTCTAGAACATTTAATAAAAGTGCAGATATAAAAAGTCAGGTTTATTCTTTGAAAGTGAGTCTAATAAAAATGTTTTTATAAATTTTTGGAGAGCTGTAGAAAACTCACAATATCATACAAACATAATTTACATATGAAAAGAATCATAGATTTTCTTGAATTAATTCTTAAGATATTTTGATTGGCAAACAAGCATGCTAGCCTCTGAACTATAAATCGATAAATCTGATATGCTACTCAAGATAAACTATGTTAATATGATCGGGCGAATAACAATCTCTCGGTATACTCGTGACAAAACTATTTCTATAGTTTAATCTAGTTTCATAAAATGACGGCACTCTATCCACAAAATGGCCGCCGGAATGATGATGTAATGAACCTGGGGCAGAGTTTTCACTTAGGCTGGGAAGACTGACGCGTAAGCCACGCCATCAAGTCTGCTTAAGTCACTGTACTTACAACGTCTGCAGAGACAACAGCATCAAATGGAGATTAGTGGAGCCAGGCTTAGTCGCGTCTTACCGAGTGACAGGCGGAGCCTTCGAGTCCATGCCGAGGCATTATGACGTAAATCAAGTTAGACACTCGCGTTTCTTAGAAATTAGAATATTCAAAGCGGTAAAGTCCAACCACGGTACGTAGAGCGATACAACAAGTACGAAGACCACAAGAACCAGGAGTTTTGGAGCATTTTAATTTAGCGTGCTTTTGATGTTTAATGAGGACGTCAGACTGACGATAGTCGGTCGTAATATTTGGGTAGCAATTTATTGTTATATATGGAGTTAATCAAATTAAATCACACTGCCATTAAACATTTTTTTGGGTATAGTTCAATGTTTTAAGTGCCACGACACCATACATATGAATTCGTTAATAAAATCGTTTTTTTATGTAAAGTCATATAAGTATATTCTTATATAAATAGTTTAACTTTTCTACTTGGTATATTCAATATTTTTGACAAAAAAAAACTTGGTAGAATTCCATTTAATGATATAAATAAAATAATTTGGTGATTTCTGTTTGAAAATACTTTCGTGAAGGTTGGCAAAACCGGTCAACAATAAAATTAAACATGTGGAAAATTAACAAAAGTATTTTATTTAACTATCTTCAATCTGTGTCATTCTAAGCTAATAAAAATAACTGCTAAATCGATTTTAAATCATTTGATTTCAAAAAAAGATGACGTGACCCAATATCCAAGAAATTTTTTTTTTTTAATATGCCTGGGTATTAAAATATGACTTCAACAATTATTATACTAAGTCATATTTGTGATACTAATTGTAATAAAGTTATCATTTCATAGGGATTAGGGAGCGAACAAAATTAGTTTTATCTTATATACCATTTTTGTTCCTAGCTTATTCAATTATTCAAACACTTATTCAAATTATTTTTAAGCAATTATTCAACCAAAAAGACACATTTTTTCTAATTTTAGGTAAAAATACTTTTACTAAGGTAATTTGAAAAGGTAAACACAAAACTTGAAAATAACTTATTTTAAATTTACAGTTTTTAAATTAATAGCTTTAAGTGTCCCAATAATTTGTTGTCAAATGTGTTTTTTTTTTTAAATTGCCTGTAAATAACTCTTAATTTTGAACATGAACCTGAAATTGGTTCTTAATTAAAAAAAAATAGCAATGATTAATGAAGACATATCTTTAGCCCAATTCACTAATAAATAACTTAATTAAGAGTATATTGTTTTCAATATTCATTTTAATATTTCTGTAAAATAAATAAAGCAGAGGGTGTGCTATTCAAAACGTGCATTGAAGCCCAACATGGCAGACTGGCCGTGTTTAAATTGTTATAAAAGCTCCGTTTTGTGTTTAATCTCGAGTATAATTCGTTTAAAAATGTGCCGAGCAAAAGGTCAGCTGGCACGTGCCCTGCTCCGCGCTGCCGTTTTTTCAGGAGCTTTCAGAATTAAGCGGGAATTCCTGAAATAACCTCCGATGTAGTGAAATTAATTTGATCTGACCAAACGGACGCACTCCGCCTAGGAAGGGGCAAAAGATAAGAATTATAAACAAACCAAACCCTTTTAGAAAGGTGTTATATAAATCAGGGCTGCTCTAATGGGCACACTCATATAAATTGTAACATAAAAAATCAATTTTAAGATCAGAAAACCAAACCTAATTCTTTGTCTCGACAATTTGTTAACGCAAACGTGAAAAATTCAAATAACAAGCTTTACATCTTGAAAACAAGATTTTATATAACTCTCCCTTCTTAGCGATAACAACAAGTATTCTAACAATAACTGTGATTGCCACATTGTGAATATATAAGATTAATCTTAGCTTGTTGAATAAACTAAAGCCATGTGGATTTATGAATCGTCACCATCAAGAAAAAAACACTTCTGAAAAAAGCGTCGAAGGCTTGGACTACAATACCGTTGAATGTATAATCTTTCAAAACTGTTTGAGCATTACTCTATTTGTCAAAAGAACTGTCGCTTTTTAAGAATAAAATAGTATATTTTAATCAATACCACTTAGTTTTATTGAAAAAGTCTATGAAAAAGTCAAATTTCAGTATTTTTTATTTGAAATATTTAGTGTTATTTGGAATCATTTGATAAATAATTTTAACAAAAAACGTGATTTAATGATGTATTTTTAAAAAAAAATTATTTGGGAATGGCCAACTGATTATTAGGCTTTTTGTTTTTTTTATCACACAGAAACTTACAAAATAAACAATTAAGTTTTTAGCTAAAATATTAAAGAATAATTGACCTCATTTTAAGATTTACATCGTTAGATTACCTTTTGTACGAATTTAATTTAAAAGATTTCCTTTAATATTTATCAAAAAATATTAAAGGAAACCTTTTAATTGTTTTATTAATTTTTAATTATGGATCGTTATGATTATAATATTTATTATTTTCTAAATACTCATTGGCCAAGTATTAATGCGTATAATAAATTAATCGTATTTCAGGAAAAGCACAGAATGGGTTCTAGAACGAATGAAAGAATAATGTAAAAGTTATGTTTGTGTCGAAAGAATTGACGACATTTCTAACAATTACTTGGTGAAAATAAAACAAAAATATCACGTAAAACAAAACCTGCAAAGTTTTAAAGGAATGCTTAAAAAAATATTTAAATAATGTTAATGATTAATAATTTCTTATATATATACTAGTAGGTGACAGGATTATCTCTAGCGGAGATGTTCCAGTCACCGATTATTTGTTCTAGTTATGATAAGATAAGAGCTTTTAGTGAGAAGAGATCTTTACTTTTGGTCAAAAATAACTAAATCGATAGTCTTAAAATATTGTATGAAATGGAAAAAGCTTTTTTCCTAGTTTACCTTCACGTATGACGTATTACCAAGTTACCGTCATAAAGGTAAGCTCCAATTAGCAAAATACACGGAGGAGCTAAATATCCTGTGAGGGAAGGTCCGAGGGATAAGAACTTTGGTTATTAGTTTTTTTTTCATTGCAAAGTTAGTGTGATTGGATATCAGGGAAGATTATGAAATATCACATCTGATAACTTTCATAAAAGTATGCGATACCTGTTGGCATGGAATAAAATAAAACACTAAAATCTGTGATTAAAATAAAGCACGTTTGAAAGTATTTCTACATATAATTGTTTGAAGCTTTTAAAGATAATTTAATAGAAATGATTAATTTATCTTGAACGTGTGTTCATTATATTTATGTAATAAATATTCTGTTTTTGGATATTTACAAAAAATTACACCAAGTATCATTCTTTTTTCAGTGGCTCAAAACAAATAATAAGCAATTGGTAAACAATACAATTATTATAAAATATACAAAGCAAACGCAATTATAAATTATTTTTTAATTAACTATGCAGCGGCTGAAGCGCGCGTGCCATGGATGAAGGCTGTATCAGGCATGTAGTTACATTACGACGCCATTCTGCGTCCGTGATACACTTGCGAATGGCGCGTCACGTAACGAGAAAATGATAACACATTAGCATCACGGAATGATAGAATTATCACAAAACAGTAGACACCATAACGGGGTGGGACGCACTCGTACGTGTACAGAAGTGCCACTCTGTAATTTGAATCCTGGGGAAATTATTAAAGCAGAATTTCAAATATCACCGAAATATTAAGCATTCATATCAAATAATTATTCATATACAAAGTTACATTTATATATTGAATTTAATTTTTTTTAATACTAATTAAAATTACTAATAAAAAAAATGATTTTTTGTAGTTCATGAAAAAATGTTTGCAAATTTTGTAATATATATTTTTTTTTTTTAAACTGACTATGTTAACGCTATATTTGACCATCGCTTATTTGCAGTATTGTACTTTGATCCGTTTGCCTACCGTACCTACTTAACTTAATAAAAAATATCAACAGTTTATACAAAAATAACATTTGTTTAAGTTTTAATATTTATTATACATTAAAAATTAAAAACAGAAACCCGATGTATCCACCCGGACTATTTCAATAAAATTATCTAATATTTTTTAGGTTGTAGAGAGTTTATGATCTTTTAGGATTACGAACAAAAAAAATGTTTGCTTCTGGGGTATTAAAAACATTGAAAACTAAAATTACTAGATTAACATTCAGTATCAGTTTAAAAAAAAAAACAAATTCAAATAGGCTAACAGCAAAAGGGTTACGATATTTTTTTTTTGTGAAAGCAATTCCTTTTGAAAGGCTTTTTCAGACGAAATACCAAGAATGTTTACAAAAAAATGTTCATTATCTCCTAGCTGTTCGGCTATTTTTTTTTTAAAATGAGTAGTTCAATAAAATTAGAAAGCCTGTAGTTGGATATTTGTTTTTTACCCAGCGAAATAATTGCCAAAAAATATTTGCTGTTAAGGATTTAAAATATTCTTAGGGAACATTTTAAAGGCAGTGGACTTCTTTAAATATGACCATGTTTGGTGGTTAAGGGCATGTGGCAACATTTAAATATTTATATTGTAATACAGACCCTAGCACCGGCCCTGTTCGTCATACATAATTCAAGTTTTTGTTCATATATTCCTTCTGATGTATTCCACATTACCCGGCACGGTCACTTTTTGCGTTGCTTTTGGGTAAGTTTTTTTTTAAATACGTACCTGAAAAAAATAATTCAACCATTTCGGAGCAAACATGAAAAAACATGTAAATTTAAATTCAAATACGGCCCTGGGTGTTGCCAGCATAGCCATGGAGTAAACATATACACTGAACCCTTCTTAGGCCTATTCATAGAAATTGTTATATATTTTGTAAAAATAACCAAAAATACTTAAATATTGAGAAAATCCAGTAATTTATTATATTTATTTATAATAAATTCTAGTAAATTAAACATTATTTAATTGGTATAATAAGTACGTTGGTTCACTTACAATATGATTACACAATGATCACAATATGATTGTTAAAAATTCTCGCTATGGTAAGTGCCGGTGGCTTGTTAGCATAATTGGGAATACACCGGCCATGTAAGCTTGGGGATGTGGGTTCGAATCCCGCACAAGTCACGATGATATTTTTTCGGAGAGTTTCATTAATCATTTTTTAATATTTAAAAAAATGTACCATATCATTTTCACAAAATCATTTTTATTTTAATATTGCTACATGTTTACCTTATTTATGTGTATTTAGCTCAATTGGTTGGAGCACGTGGCTCCAATAATTATCGAAGTGAGGGTTTGAATCCCAATGGTTTCACTAAAAATATTAAGTCGTTTAATTTATAAATCAATTATTTTAACATTGCATACACAATATAACTATATAAGGTAAATAGTAATTTTTTTTTTTAAATAATATGAATCAATATCTTGTGACTTCTCTAATACCATACTATAATAAAAGAAGCTGTAAATTTTCTACACATATAAAACCAAAATAATAATGGCTTGATATACATTGAGTATTGCTCCAACAAATGATAACATGTTTGCTTTGACTACGAATATACGTTATAAAATATTATTTTTCGCGTGAGTTGCTATTACTTCTTTTATACACATTACTACTCCTGCAAATTAATTGATTTTTCATACTAGTTAACTTACGAAAAGTAATATCGTGAATTTAGAATGAAAAATTCTTATCTAAAACGCAAAATAACGTTGTTCTGTTAGTTTCCTTTGTCTGTATTTATAATTATATGTAGCTCGTTCTCAAATCATGCACGAGATACAAAATAAAATAACGTTTTATCAATTGTTTCTCAGCAAATGTTTCAGTATTTTATTGAGTGTGACGTAAACTTTACAGGATGAGTTGTATATTACTCACTTTGCATAAAATATTAATGCATTCTCGAGAAAATACAGTGCTAATAAAGTGACAAGGATCATTACAGTTGAATATTGAAATTTTTTTTTTAACATCAAACAGCAAAGATAAGATTCTAATGAATCATTTTTAAAACCATAAAACAACAGCAAATAATCGACAAGCTCCTGCTATTGTTTATGTACTCTGCTGCAGAAAGAGTATCAGATCTTAACGTCAGACCTTTATAAGGAAAGGATTATATAATAATGCTATTGGACAGCAGCAATAAGCAGACTTTTCTATACTAGAAAGGTGTAATATTATTGTACATCGTTTTGCATTCAATATTTTAATTATCTCTAACTAATTTTTGACTTAATAAATATCATAATAATAAGTAACATAAACATGTATGCAAATATGACAGAAACTACTCGATCTAGCTCAGTGGCAGGTATCTAGCTAATTTAGTTAGTCATGTCTCACCAGGTAACCACTAACGGGACACAACAGACACCGTCAGCCCCTTCCGGCTCTCCCAGCACCCCTTCCGGTATGGCAAACAGACGCAGGCGTCCCGCAAGGATTAATATCATCTTGCAGTTGATTGTGTGGTCACGAGGGATGCTTGGCATCATTTAAAAAATCTATCTAATAATATTCGATAATTTCATATTAGTAAGATGGCGAAATTGGCCTATTCATAGAAAAACTCAAATTTTGAGAATAATTTTTTATTTAAATTACTTGCTATGTGTTATTGTAAACTATTTCATGTTTATATTTTTAAAACATGATCAAAATACATGGTTGGCATTAACAAAAAAATAATTCAATATATAAATGATGAGTCTGTTTAAGTCAGAACCCTGTAAGTCTCAACTAATCGCCGGGGTTCTGTGAATGTGCGCCTTTTGCTTCCAAGCCACTGATCTGATCTTTCAAGCCACTGAAGCCAAATCTTCCAATAATGTCTGAGATAAACAAAAGGCTTTCTCGGCTTACAGGTGCAGCTTTTGACGGGCACGACACCCAACTTCCTGAAGAACTGCATGCACCCTGTTAAAGACAATCGTCGGGCAAGTGATCACACGCGTTTGTGATAAAATGACGCTTTAGTCCGATTAAATTGGTGACATCTGAAAGAGTTGCTTCAAATCCATTATTAGTATGAGGATATTGGCGTTTTAATAAAATTTTAACAATAATTTAAAACTATTTAAATAAAATTAAACGACAATTTATTTTAGCTTTACCATAAATTTCAGGCTGTATACACACGGTATTTAAGTTTGTATGTAAAACAGCCCCCGGGGAGAGGTTTTAGGGCCCCTGCCAATTATTCCAGAATTTGTTCGAGAGGGTGGTCGGTCCCACAAGTTAGCGCCAAACTTTATCACTGGAAATCATTAATCTTTCTAAGCGGAGCTAACCGTCTGACCTCTCAATAGCAGAAACCTACGCTGTTAAATAGTATTTCCGGCCAATTTTTATATTTTTCTGTTTTCCGGCAAAATGTAGGGAAATAAAGTTTTATCTTCGTGTGTTTTTGTGTTTGACTAACGCACGTGTTAATATCGCTTAAAAAATAACGCACATTCATCTTATAGGTTCATTTTTTTTTATTTTTAATATGATATTTGCACTTAAAATATTTGGTGATGTTCCTACTTTCAACTTTTTTGTGAAACTTGTTTCGTCAATATTTTATATTGGCATTTCCAAGCAGAATAAAATTCCATGAGCTATTTAAGAAAGAGCAAATGATAAGCTCATTGGCCATTTAAATTTATTCTGACAATCTTTGCCTTTGTCTCTAACACGCTGTCATTTGCTAATTTTGTAAAATAGTTGATGAAACCTCACTCTGCTCGAAAATCTTGTCGCGTCAGAAAAAAGTGGCAGCATCATTAAATATTTATTTATTACAAAATAAAATAATAGAATTCCACCACGTACTTTTTGTCAAAAACATAAAATATATAAATTTATCATTTGGTACATATGAAAACATAAAAATTTGTCACCGCATATGCTTTGAGAATCGTGAGAAATATGATATTTCATCATTAATGTGTTTTATTGATTGTTTTGTCGTCTCAGTGATTCGTCATTATTAATCGAGACTTTCCCGGTTCTAGTCCAGTTTTCGAGCGAATTTAAATCTGATATAATTTCACTTAAAAGTATTGCAGTTTAGTAGGAGACAATTTGTATATATAATATATTGCATTTGTTCATACAAAATTGTTTAAAAAAAACAATTGTTCATTAGCAACAACAGTAATCAGATACATCAAACAATTGAAACAACCTTTACGCGTATCGTGAATTTCTAGTGTTAAATCAGTTGTTACACAATCAGTAGTGTATTTATTCTGTAATATTTTCTCATTCAAGCCTTTTAAAAAATTTGGAAAATATTTGGGGTTTTGAAAAAGCATTGTAAATCCAAAGTATTGCTTATCGATGGAAACGTCGGAATTTTTACAAAAACACGTGGAATAATACCCGAAAACACATCATTTCTAATAACAACGACCGCCAAAGCCTACGGATATATTTCATGGTAAACCAGCTTTTTAAAAATACGTTTAAAAATTGAAATTCAGAAGACATTCAATTATTTGAATTCGAAACCACAAGATGGCGTCTTCCCCGGTCAACAAGGGTGGCGGCTCGTGCTCACCGCCCCTGCCACCCCCCTGGAGCCCCCTTTCAACCCCCTCGCAACCCCCTCTCAACCCCATGCCGCCTCAGCTCTGGCGGAAGCAAGTTGTCTCTCGGAACTTCCGGCTAGTTTATGGGAGGTGTTAATTCCACTATTGACTCAATGAGAAAGTTTAGTCACCAAAAAGAGTTAGCGATGCTTAATATGTAAATCATTATTTTAAATTTATGTTCAAATTACTTTAAAATGTTTTGTAATTTTGTGATATATTTTTTACGTTCTATCTTATGTGAATGAAATTAGATACTAAAAAAAATAATTTGAATTCTTTGAATTAAATATAGCATAAGTTTGTAGTAGTGAAAATCTGTTGTAATGACAATTTACTGCTGCTCTGGTGTTAGTGGTGATTGTTTTTTAATTATTTATTATTGGTTGTATTAATGTTTGTGATAGTGGTATTTTTTTTTGGATAGTGATATTTTATCGTAGTATTTGACAAGTATTGAGAAAATCAAATGATTATAGTTTTTTTCAGTGAATTATTTTTGAAAAAATAGAAAGCTTTACTTTTATATAAGATAAATGAAAAGTATGAAACCGTAAAGTGATTTCAAAAAAATATTAAAATGATGACAGTGAAAAAGAAGACTTAACAATGCGGCGAACGTTTTTCTCTGACGTATGCAAAGCGGTGAAGAATTTTTATACTTTTTTGACTTTAAATGCACAAAATGAATTACCATTTTTCAGAAGGAGGCAAACTTTTACATTCAGTAATTCCGGACTAAAAAGTAAACCACTCGCGTAGAAACAGTTGCCTTTCAAATCTCTACTGCAGGCTGGAAAAAGGTTTTTTTCATTTGAACTATGTTTAAATAATAAGCAATTTATAAAAATATATGAATTACTTCGTTTCAACACAAAAAGTTAACGATACTCTAAACCTAAACGATAACTCAAACGTCCTAAAGTTTTTAAGATTTTTTTAATTGAGTTTTTTTATTTTGTCGTTTTAGTAAATTAGATATACTTTCAGATTTTATTTTAAACCGTACCAATATCCAGATGTTTTTTTTTGTTAGTAGATTAGCCGTCTTATCGAAAAACTTGGTAGCCATAATTTATCAATGAAATTTATAAATTTTTTGTAAAACTTTTGTACGCATATATTTTTTCTTAGCATTATATAAAAAACACCTTTTATGTTCATACTCGTTACAACTCTTGTTATGAAAATCAAACTAAAAATATGAGAAAATTATCACACAGTGAACAAAGTTAATAAAAAATGCCAGAACTATAAATACCTTTATGCTTACTATATATAAGAATAGCTGAAAATGTTATAATTTTTAAGATTTTCTCTTTAAAGTACTAGACATAAAGCGTTTTGAAGCAATTAAATACAAATATGAAGGTCAATTATATCGTTTTTTGTTAACGTATCGTTTTTCTCTTATGCTTTTATTATCTTTAAACCATTCAACAAATTACAAATTTGACAGTTTGAACCTGACGCGGGTTTAAACATGAAACTCCATAATTGGCAAGCAAGGGTGTTTACTGCGCAATATTGGATCAAACAAGGCAACTGTTTGACAATCACAAAACACTTGGTAAATGATTTAAGAAGAAAACGAATAATTAAAACAGGAAAGTCCTGAGAAACAATGAAGTATAATTTATCGGAGGTACTCAAAAATGTCATCAATGCATGAAAATTAGTTTTATAGATTATTATATAAGCTTCATTGTTTTCAACTCAAGTTTTCAAACTGATTTACTTCTAACAGAAAGTATTAACGCTCCAAGCTGTTAGAGCCGCAGCTTAAGAATCTGGGCTTCATTTTTAATTAAATAATTAATCAATCTAATTAATAAGATTGACTCGTCGATACAATGGGTAACCTTCAGCATTGAGCGCAAACAATCGACAAATAAAGTCTTCCACGACAATGGGAGGGTCGGAGAGTGCGTAGAAGGGGCGGACTTCAGGAGCGGGTGGACTGGAATGGGGATGAAGAGGAACAGAGGAACAATAGGTGACTCATAAACACATTCCTCGAGTAGGTAAGGGTGAGAGGGTATTGTCTCCGCTACCTTGGAATATTTGAGAATTATTCGGGATATGGTGCTTTGTATTTAGTAACAAACTATGATTATGTCATAATATAATATAATGAAAATAGAATTACATCTCAGCATCTAGGAGTCTATTATTTATAGATTTTTGAAACATGGGAGTTTATCTTTTTAAATATTGTACCAATATTTTTTTTAATCACGACCAATAAACTTTTTAAATAACAACCCTTGAAAGTGTGTGTTACCTGGAATATTACAGCATACGCCATTAAACGTTATATGCTTTAATTATTTATGATTGTTTCGATGTGATCAAAGCTCATTCAAATTTCGATGTGATAAAAAAAAATGCAACGCATATTGAATTTTTGCATGCAGTTTACATAATATACTATAAATAAAATTTGTATTCTACATTAAATATATACACTCAAAAATAATGTCAACTTAAGAAATCTAAAACTAAATATTTTAATATAAATTTATAAATACAATGTGTTTGCATTTTTGAAATCAAGAAGTAAATCATAGTGTTAATAAAATATTAATAATTTTGTTAGAAAATGGTTCTACACGAGTATTAAACCACTTTTTATTATTGATTAGTATTATAGTATCGTGAAATACTTATTTTGTGGTTTTGGTAGATCAAATATTTTAATCGGCCTTGAAAATAGAATTCAGCAACTTTTAATAAAAGTTTACAAAAAATATTTTACTATCCAAAATCTCTGTATGCAATAAAATTAATTTTATAGAGCAGCTAATCCGCAAGCTAACATATCTACCCTCTTGCTGTGTTTGACTCTTTTATAGTAGTCAGATTATGCACTTTTCATCAATACTATTTGAACTGAAATATCTTAGATCGGAGCGTAAAACATTTAAAAATAACAATATGTTATAATAAGTTGAGCGGAATTCAAATAAAGCGTCAAAATTAAACGAGTATTTATTCATGTCATAAGGGCGGGGGTGAATTGCACAAAAGCCTAAATTTCCAAGAAATTGAATATAATTTTCCCGTATCTCGGGGTTTCAATAAAGCCAGCAAACCATAGGGTCTTTGATAAATCTTTGAGAATTTACCAAAGGGATGGAATTTTCTGGAATCTGATACGATGAAAGTATAAATTTATAAAGTTTGATCCTCACACATCATGTGCTGAAAGGGTGTAAAAGAGATGCGAGATATTTCAGAATGTACTAAAGGATACTGTAAATCATGTGGAATAACAAAAAAGGGTACCTTGTTTACTTCCTCCATAAAAATGTTTGTCACGAGGTATAGATATCGGTCATTTTGTACCTATTAACTTATAACTATGTGACTTTTTAAGAACGAATACAATTAATCCTTGTGGTTGCTCATGAATTGAGAACGTATGAGATACAATGCTCATCTTAACTTTCACTATTTAAATACACTATTGGGAAATATTGAAAAAACAAAATAATTTGAGCTATCCTATCTAGTAGAAGCAATGCCAAAATTTCGTTTGGATTTATTTAGTATTTTGCTCTTCGACAATTTTTTAAATTGTTAAAATACTACCCGATGTACTTGGAGAACAGATTTCGTAACTTGACAACTCATTAACGATTTAATCTCAAATTACATATATGAAGTTACATGAAAATTGGAACAGCTGAAAGTATAAATAAATTTTACAGGCGACTAATTGTTTTCAAAGCGTTGGACTCCCTGCGTTTTCTGAGAGTCCCGAGCCTACTTTTTGTCAGCTGACAGCCAAGACAGGTGACGACGTTTATTGGAGGAGGACAGGTAACATCCTCATCAAGGAGGTGTTGATGTCTGAAGGTCACCCAAAGACGCAGCGCTCTCAGCTCGAGACTTCTGGCCTATCAAGTTCAGCATCAATCAGCTTGATTGGCTGCCGATGCTCACGCTGATTGGGCAATCCCAGAACATTAATTAAACGTCGAACTGTAAATAGTTTCATATGATTTATATAATATAATATAATTATAAATGGATGCTATGGACTATTTTATTATTATGTATACATACTATAAGCTAATTTTTAAAGGAAAATTATAATTGAAAGCTTGAATATTATCTAATTTAATTTTTTATTAATAACATCTATCATACCATATTATTTTAAGCCTCAGTTAATTTTATGTTATTTTCATAAATTTAGAGACTCATTGCACTCTAAATATGTGATATCTCTGTCGACAAATCGTTAAACGGTTATAAACAGATTAGCAAGTCCAAAAATAAAAATCATATTCCTTCTAGGACCCTTAAAAATCGAAGAACAACTTCCACTGAATAATGTTTATTAAAAATGATAAATCTCAAATCTTAAACAGTACTTAAAAATAGTCACATTACTTTTATTTTATTGCTTTTTATTTCTGCACAAGAAACAAACAACAAATAGATAATAAATTTAATGCCTAAAAACCATTGGTTTGTAATAATATGATTATGAAATTCAGGCAACGTAATTCTTACAGTGTGAACAGATGGTATATTGATTCTACGTGCTGTAAGTTATTTCCGATCTGCTGTTATTGAATTAAGGTTAACTCAGAGCTTTAGCGTAAACCACTAAAGCTTTCACGGCCATTCTTTATAAATATCTCATCAGTCTTGTAGCAATCTTGATTTTAAGCCTACCAACAGTTACCCAAGTCGTAGGCTACTTTTCATTGATTCAGTGCTATCAGTTAAGACAGTTCTACCAAAACAACAGTATTCTAAAACAGCAAATATATTTTATTACGAACTTTAACTGATGCATGATTGAAACTGCTATTTTTAGTTTTATTATTATTATTATTATTATTTTTTTTTTTTTTAATTTTTTCACGTTTTTATTCACAATTATCATAAAAATATTCATTGATTTTTCAAACACATGCGGTGTGATAGAAAAACATCAAAATAATAAATTGGCGTGGCGCTATATCCAATTGTACTATGTCGGTGAGCGAGAATCTGAATCGTTGAATGCAAATATGAAATCAATGTTCTGTGTAGATTGTAGAGTATATTTTAAACCGTTCGTTTATAAATTGATAACTTAAAAATATTTTGTATGAAAAATAATCCTGGAATCAAAGTTAAACGCATTTGCAAGTACTTCTAAACGTTCCGAAATTCCATTAATTCGATTGGACTATTATTTATTTATCATTTTAGATTATAAGATTGATATATCTTCTGCTCATAAAGTCATTAAAAAAAACTACCAGATGGTCTTTATAGCATAATGATAATAAAACACAGACTATGCTTATATCTATCAGACTATGCTTATCCACAATAAATAAATCCTAAGAGTTGACGAAAGAAAAATCAATTTATATTTTTTTGAATTATAAATTCCTTCATTCCTAAAAACGAGTATTTTCTTCATCTTTTTTTATAATTTGAAAATATCTCAATAAAGGTTAAAAACAAAAACCCCTTTCAGGCTCTCAACCAAAATCGATTTCTTGTGATAAACTTCATATATGCATACAAAAATTACAATCCATTTGAAAAAAATATATTTGGGTTGCAAAAGAATTTAGAATACATTTTTTGATATTTGTGTTATCTATTGAAAAAAAGATTTAATTTTGTAAAAAGTTGATGTATTCCAAGAATTCTCATTATATCGCCATTACATACATACAGACAAATATTCTCTGAAAGGCAATTTATATTATACCAAGGGATATAAACGATATTCGTGTAAATATATTATAATAAGTAACTCAAATTATTTGTAATCTAATTTTTTTTTTTATTCCGTACCGTTTAGATGAATAGATTATATTTATCCTCATTTTATATTAAAAAATATCTTCGTGAATAAAATTCATTGTAATTTTCCCAGATACATATTTTTAGAAAATGTAAAAAAATGTTATGCATGAAATGTTATGTAAGTAATTTAACAAAATATACATGGTTCATCATTCCAGTTTTGTTTTTCCCGATTAAAGTGGAGTTTTTATCGTCATTTCTTGTGTGAATCGATTATATTCAATCATATTGTGCTTACAATAGAGCTATACTAGTAAAAATATAGATTTATGAAATATTTAGGAGGATTGTTTGTTTTTCAATCCCACCAGTGCACTAATTTTCTAGGATTTTTTTGTCGTTTCATTTGTATTTATTTTCTCAAATGCCTAGAAAAAAAGACCAATAGTAATATTTCATATAAATATGGAGTTTAAAAATAAGACCTGTTTCTCTTGGTTCTCTCCATTGTACTGACAAACTTTAACATAAAAATATTTACTCTAAATAAATAATAAAAGGTCAATTTTACAAAAAATATTTTTTTAATTGAATTCATTTCTAGTTCCATAATTAAAAAAAAGTATATTTTTAAAAGAAAAAACACATTTTTTCAAATTTTATAAATAAAACAATAATCGCCATATCTTAAAAATGGTACGCAATGAGTGATGATAAGCATTTTAATCGTTTATCTTGTCCATTTTTTATATATGTTATCAATTTACTATACTGACAGTAGATACAATTTTTTTTTTATTATTATAAATACTTTTTAAAGATTTGTTTGTTACACATTTTTTTGTATCCTTAGAACGGTTGACTTGCTAAATTTACTCTGTAACTGGCAACTAGTGTTAATTTTACATAAATGACTTTCGCCTCCGAAGGTCATTTTAAATTTAGGCATTTCACTGATCTGACAAATGCAATAAAAGTAATCAATATAAAAAGCCAAAGCGTTAAGTTATAAAAATCATTTTTGCATTCTAACGAATTTTTCAGACCATCATCGGTATAACAAACTTAACCGTAAATAAGCCAAAACAATCTCAATTTATGAAAAGAGTATCTTTGAGCAAATTTTACAATGAGTAATTAAATTTAAAAAAAAAAAATTTAGGACTACACTTAACTAAATATAATTTTTATAAATGAAACTTCTTCATTAATTAAAAGACAAATGTAGATATTTTAATTTGAGCATTCAAACATTGAAAAATATAAATATAGTATTTTCGAAGATAATTTTACTACGTAGTTGTAAAAATTACCTATTATATTTTTTCAGGATTATTAGAATTTAAACTCATCAAATCTACTCTCTAAGCCTGCAAAAAGTTTATGCCATTAATAACTACGGATTTCTTGTTAGTTAAATACTCAAAAATTATAACAACTAAAAAGTATTTTGAAGCACAAGGTTTTTATAAATATTAGTGTAATATTTTATCACAGGTTCCTAAAAAAAATGGTTTAAAATACAATAAACGAAGCAGTTCTCCTTATGGCAACTAATCATATCTTCAGGGATAGTAATCTGATAATCTTCGACTAGTATAGCCGCCATGACAATGCTCTCAAATGTGCGATGATTTTGGCATGACGTCACGGCTATTATTTCTTTTATTTACACGTTAAATGTTATCCATTCACCGATAAAACTTCTTCTTTAATCAAAAGACAAATGTAGATATTTTAATTTGAGCATTCAAACATCTAAAAATATAAATATAGTATTTCCGAAAATAATTTTACTGCGTAGTTGTAAAAATAGCCTATTATATTTTTTCAGGATTATTAGAATTTATATTTAAAAAATCTACTCTGTAAGCTTGAAAAATAATTTTAGCCATTGATTACTATGGGTTTTGATCTTGTTATTCAAAAATTCAAAAACAATAACAACTAAAAAATATGTGAAAGCATAAGGTTTTTTTTAAATATTAGTGTAATATTTTATCACAGGTTCCTAAATCAATGGTTAAAAATGCAATAAACGAGGCAGTTCTTTTTATGGCAATTAATCATATCTTCGTGGAAAATAAAAAAAAAGAAAGTCCGCCATGACAGTGGGGTGAGCACTGCCGTGACCAGGAGTCGAACCTGGGTTACCACGGCCACAACGTGGGGTCCTAACCACTAGACGATCACGGCTACCGGACTGGTGATAGTCGGTGAGAATGTCTCCGATTTTAATTTATCTCGCCACGCAACTTGCTCATTGTGCGTGACCTCTAAGCGATTGCAGTCAATTTTTAACTTTCCAATTTTTTTCAATTATACAAAAAAACGCTCTAGTTTTGATGAAATTATAACAGGTGGCGCTGTAACGTATTGATGAATTGTTAATGTTCATATAGATAAGCGATATATTTATGAAACGCCCAAAAAATGCTTAAATCATTTTAAGCCTTAGGTTGATATTCGAACCTTTTATCACTTCTGCTTTAAAATAGCATGTCTTTATGAGTACATGTGCACTTAAAATTAATATTATCTTGAGCAGAAAAATCCAAACAGCTTCATTTCTATTGCTTTTATAATTTTCTATGATTACTCACTCTTCATAGGGTATAGCTTAAGCTTGACTTTTTCCGCTTGAAAAGCATTGCTATTTTTTAAGAAATGTTCCAATTATTTCAAATAACTAACTTTTCAGATGATATTATTTTTTCGTTTTTTTCAATTACTGGCTTTGAGCCAAAGCAGACTAGTGAACTATTTTAAGAATCGTATTGTGTATCTTGTTGTTAATGTATTTTTACAAAAATATATTGATTGTATGAATGGATGTGCTTATATCAAGCTCATTTCATATTTTTTTACCTTCAGGAGATGGCTGCAGTACTAAAGCTGAAGAAAATTCAAACTCGACTGAAGAAAAAAGCAATATATAAAGATAACATATTTATATTATAAGTTTTAAATTTAAAGTGGGGTAAAGTAAAGGTTGTCATTCTGAATTAAACACTATCACCTATAACTGACACATTACAAATATAAATTTCGATCATTAAAAGGCTGTACTCCGCGGTACCAGCTTAATAATTACGTCGTTACGTGTTGCTCGGGGGAGCCTTCGCTGAAGTGTTGCTCGTTGTGCGAGGAAATCAAACCCCGTTTCATTCACGGCTGTGTAATTAGTATTCGAGGGAATGTGTTCCCAATTAACTGTTATAATAATGACTACGTCATCTCCAGGAGCGGCGCGTGCGACCACTTTACTAATGTATTTCTCACTAACTTGAACTCGAGTAATATGAAAGTTGCTACTTTACGAATTATTTCAATGTGCTTTACATATTTTTGAGAAGTTTAATAAATTATCAGTCAAACACTAATTTCATAATTCCTAATGATATTTCTTTTTTTTTTTTTTACGTGTACGCCTTATGTAATCAACATCTATTTTTAATTAAACAATGTTAGTTAGACAGTTCGTATGACACCCGTAACAGCTTCTAAATGTTAATGTAAAGATATTTATAATATTAATTTCATATATTTTTTTATGCATGATAGATTTTAAGATTTGAGTTTATTAGAAATTTCAATGAAATATCGTGACGGTAGTTAAAAAAAAGGTATTTTAAAGTCATCAGGCATCGATCAAGAGGCCAATAAATCGTCACATTCCACTGGGCAAGCAACAAAACAACTGTACTGTACCGGAGTTCTACAAGTCACGATCTTCAGACAAACTGTTGTACAGCATCATGGGTTTATTTGTAGATTTTTTTGGTTTTTAGTTATTTTACTTTTCACTTGAAAGTAAAGGCTGATGTACCGTTGTGGGGACCGCTAGGGACTTTTTGTATGTTCTAAATGTTTTAATTTCCATCTTGTTTTATATAGAGAAATCGCAAATAAACCTATGCTTCTGAAACATTTGAAAATGCTTAAAGGTTTATAATTTATTAAATGTTGCCAAATTATACGGGTGCTTTGCCATTATTCTTTTCGGACCTGCCCCCGATGCTCCCAAATTCGAATTCAGTCACGGCACCGGCATGCGGAGAGCACAATTTTTAAGCCAAGCCTTCCTTTCTCATAATTTCACCCCCTGTCTCTGATCCCTCCGCGTTTCAGTAACAACAATGGCCACTTAAACCAGGAAGAGCCTGAACCCAAAATTAAACCAGACTCATTTCACGTGAGAGCCAAAAGCAACGGGCTTAAAAATTAAAACGGTAGCCAAACAATACCAGAGACATTACAGAATTAATACAATGTAGGTTCTGCCAAAATCATCCCCAATTTATTAGTAATTAATAGAAGCCTATCGGGGTGAAAGCTGAATGGTATGTAAATATAAACAGAATAAATATTGATCTTTGTAGATTGTTTTGAATAAAAAAATATTTTGTACAGTGAAAATTTGTAATAATTATACGAGGTAAATTTTGACTACATAAACAGCTAATATGGTTTTAATATTTATATCAAATATAGAAAAATAATTCTCTTATAATGTTTATTAAATTAAATTAAATATAAATTATATAAAGAACAAATCCCTTTTTTAAATTCTCTATTACCTCAAATTACATTTTGCAAGATTAAATAAAACTGTTACGGTAATTTTTTTTTTGTTGTTTATGAATTACAAATATGAATACCAAAAATCCTAGAAGATTTCGATTAAAAATATATGTGAGTGCCTTTTGCCTTTCAAAGGCTCTTACAGACTGGCTATGTACATACATACTTGAAAATTTTTGCGTATGATTGTAAATTTAAAGAAAAACAGAAAAAACCTTTAATTTTAGCCGTTAAATTCCTATACTAAACATGTCTAAAAAATTCGTAAATAATCGTTATCTTCTAGCCGTTTGGCTATTCATATTTTTTATTTGAACGTTTTTGTTTTTATAAATATTTTTATTTAAAAGTACTCGATTTTCATGTTTCTCTCGATGCTGTCCTAGCTCGATAAGAAATCCAAATGAAGCTTATCGAAAGGTGGTCATAATCAATCTGGAGATGTTGCTTCAGGAAGCTCTCCGCTGAAAAGCCTGAGCCCGAGGAACGGCACAGGAAAAGGAACTAGTCTTTAACCTTTTAAAACTTAGAAACGAGTTTGCGTAAAGACCCCCGAGTCCACGGGTAAATCTTCTGGGTCCTAATTTTTTTCAGAAACAATAGACGTTATGGCAAACTTTTTTAATATTTCTCGTGGATTCCACGCACTTGTACTCGCGTTCATTATTCAGGATGTAATCTAATAGTGCGCGCACTGCCCGGAATTTGTTTTTTAATAAAAAATAATGTTTGTCGTCGCCAAAGGACAAACTTTGGGCGTCCCTATAAAGTTGCGTTTATAAATCACTTTTCGTTCTGGCGCTTTTCTGCCCCCGTTAGTCATGAGACAAAATTAAAATACACCCCAATGCTAGAATGTTGGACTCGGGGTCAAGGGTGGTTTTCAAAGGTTTGTCTTGTATGAATATCGTTAAACATGATTTGTTTATGACAAAAAATATAGTTTTTAAATAAACGCCTTAACCACCAACACCAAACCAAATATGCATGTTTGTTTGATTAATTTAAAAAAACGGAACTTTAATCTAAAAATTGATTCTAAGATGCGTAAAAATACCCCAATTTTCCAGAACTTTTGCAGGATACGGAACCTGTACCTACGTCACGTAGCCTCGAAAGGGTTAATCTGACCACGTGATCGTTTCCGAGGGTCTCTTGTACCCCGAAAAACCTAAGCTGTTAAGTTGCCAAGCACTCTGCAGCCCGGGGCAACGAGGGTAAGGGGATGCATGGCAACTTCCCTAACTTTTTATACTGCCCCCGGGCGTCTGCGGAATGAAAATCTTTGTCAACAGGCCATAATAGATTCAACGCTATTAATATTTTCTGAAAAACCTTATGAAAGTTATAAAAGAATGTTTAATATGGTTCAAGACTTTTGATTTTTCACACTAAGCTATTGTAGAATTTTTATTAGCTATAAAAAAAACTTATGAAACATAGATTACACATATAAGAGAATGAAAACTAAACAAATCATGGAATAAAATATGTCAAATGTAATAAATTTTTGAGAATTAAAAATTCACTGTGTTTACGTTTACTGTGTAAAAATAAAACGCTTTAAAATAGCAATATTTACTATATTATTTAATCAAAATAAGTACATCGTACTGTATATATAAATGTGAAAAATACAATTTTCGAATTAATTTTATAAATTTAATATTTGTTGCCTATGGTTTATGAAATGTTTTCTTCTGATTACGATAAAACGTTTTTAAAATAAACCCGAAATTGTTTTATTTGTCTATTTTTGATAACTTTATATTTGTGAACATTTTGTTAGTATAACAAATAAATAAAATAAAAACATACATTTTAGAACCATTTGCACACGTCCGATTCAAGGAAGCCAATACAAGTTTTTAGTAAAATCGCAAATCGGAAAACATTTGCATTTTACTGGGTAGAAATTTAGCGAGCTACCTTTTCACACACCTAACCTAACTTGAACCGATTGGGTTTTATGGAGGGGACCATAATTGGAAGTCTTTGACAAAAATATTTATTAGGGTTGGAAAATTTGAAGATTTTTTGTAATTTTTTTTTTCTGGTTGAACAGACACTGAAATTAAACCAACATTCTAAAATAAACACGGGGTTGGTTTTGAAATGATCTGGAGAATTTAATTTTTTTTTTATTTGATGTACAGGCCATGTTTATAGATAATTAAATGCCGGAAATGAAATTAAAGCCCTTGCGTAATGTTACAAATGCAAATGGTAAGCGAACGTTTTTTTAAATGGCTACTTTTATCCCAATTTAATCGTAAAATACATCCTTTTTTTCGTGCGAAAATAATGTTTGTACATTATCTGGTATAATTTCAAACTCACTTTTTAATAACACACACGCACATATATATATATATATATATTTTTTTGTATGTGTTGATTTATTAAATATTAAAATACGTATTTTTGTTAAAATACTTTTTTCCTTTCGTATTAAAATGGACGCAAGCCGACTCGAAACTGAAGTGGAAACATGTATCTATATGCCAATTCATGCTGTATGAAAACAATGAATATCCAAGCGAGTCATGTTCTGTTAACCTATTGATTTAGTTTAAAACTAAGCGAGCAGTTTAAGCCGGAAGCAGAAGTTTCAACTGATATTTTTAATAATGGAATCAAAAACAAGCGAATAGTTTTACAGGACATTTGGTATGAAATGAATTCGACCTGGAATAGGTTTTATCGAACTCTTTTACCCATCGGACCGGTTTTTTACTTCAAAAGTTTGTCTCGCCGGAGCGCCCCGGCTAAGCTCCGAACTTTAGTGGAAGCTTTAAGTTAGAAAGAGTTCCTCGTTACGGGAACTATGGTGACTAGAACTTACTTGAGGAATGGAAAAGTATAAAGAAAAATGTATTATTTAAAATTGTCATTTCAGTTCATAAAATATTATAATATGGGTATTTTCAATAGCACGCCAGCAGAGCAGGCTTAGTCATACATAATTGATTTACATAATAGATAAGGCGTTACTTAAAATTCATTTTATTTTTTTAAGTCTGTTTATTGCTTTATAGTTATTTCAATAAACATTTTAGAGTAGCTAATTTCTGAAATCGATCAAAAACATATAAAAAAATAATTGTCATTTTAAAGTTGAATCTGTTGACATGAAAATATTTAAATATGTATTTATAAAACATTAAAAGATATTTGAGTTTTTATAACACTTAAACGTACAAAATAGTCACAAATTATTTTTGTAAATGACTATAATTGTTTACTCGGGGTTGTAATATTCGATTTTCATTTATGTACATAATAAAAACAGAATAATACAGGGAATGTGATTAAAACAAAATCATATAATCAATGAGTTCGACACTAAAAACTGAATTCAAACGTTTGTCTTTTAAATCCTATGATTATTGTCATATGACAATTAACATCATCAATATTTAGAACAATTAAAACCACACCACAGAATTATTTTGGAAAAAAACATTTAGCTAGAAATTTCTCCGGCTGCAGAGGCAACCGTTTGTTTTTCAGAAAAAAACAAGTTGTATTTAAACTTATTACTTAACCCACAACTAAACTTAAGTTAGACATATAGCTATATATATATATATATATATATATATTTATATATATATATATTTATATATAAAACGTCTGCTGAATAACTTATACACCACATTTTATTTCAGTGACACAATCTTCGGCCACCTGGGAGCACCCTCGCAGTGTTTCACCCCGGGGCTTGCAGGAGGACAGTGGCGGTTAAAAATGGCCCGAGAGCCGCAGACACGCGCATGACTATATCTCCACGATTTATGCACTCAGTCTGGAGGCCAAGTGCTGCGGACCCCTAGAAAATGCATCACCAGGAAGGATGCACTGCCGACTTGCATGCTTGCAAAGAAAATTATGCGCGTCCGTAAATTCTTGGGTATTTAAAAACATTAGTTTTATGTTTATGATACAAAAGTGCTACTCGGCTCAGCAGTTAGTATGCTTGCAAACCGATCACGGATTTTCAAGGTGAAATCTATGAGAAACAGTTTTTTTAAGTTGTTTTTCAATTCTATTAAGATGAAGAATAAATTGATGAGAGATGTCCATAATATGTACATGCCTACCTAAACATATAACAACAAACTTATGCGTTTTTTTACCACTGAAGAAGACGAAGTGTATTTAACAAGTTCACAAGTTATTTAACAAAGAATGGATTTTATCTCATCCTTTAGTAATATTATGCATTTGTACCTTTTGATTTTTAATTTTTGGCAGTCGTTATTTTTAGAATTTTTTTCTGAAAAGTTGCTTGCGTTGAAATTTGTCTCTCGAAATTTTGGTCTCGACACCAGATCTATTTTGAAGGGAGATACATGTAACAACGCAGCATATTACAAGAAAGATATCTGTTATTTAATTATTCACTTACATAGGTTTGAAAAGATTGCACCATTATTTTTATTAAAAATTAAATATTAACAGTTTTGTAATCTCAATAATATGCCATTTTATGCAAAATATACGATAAAATTTTTAATATGGTTGTATAAAATTTAATTATAAATAGTGTCGCTTTTTAACAAGTATTACAGCCGCTCTGAGTTCATTTGTAAAAATGTATATTCTACGTAAACATTACATGTATCTGCTTTTGACTCATGAAAAATAGAACTACATATACCATCAATCATTAAATGAATAAACAAAGGGTGCACTATAAATCTGTTCCAATAGTACGGTATGTGTTTTCAGGGTATTTGAAATAAATGTCTTCTAGGGTGTGATGTTTCAATGAACGAGACGCCCTCAGACGAGCATGTAATTAATCGTGTCTCTCTTTCTCCACATCAAAAGGCTGTATTCGGTTAGAGTCGCAGTCCTAGCTTGTTAAAGCTCTTTGTTAGGGAGTCTAGTCGCACTCAGCTTTTGTGAAAGCTTAAAACTTTTATTTTGTTACATGGAAAACGACAAACATCCTTTGGTTCTTGAAAATACTTTTCATACTTTAAAGTACTCTGTATTGATGCAACTGAAAAAAATAATTGGTAACTTCGTGCAGTAAAAATAACGATCCTTTAACATATTAAATGTGTATTTAGTTTTGTGCGTGTAGATAATATACGTGAAAACATATAATTTTAATATTCAAACTGCTAAAAAAATAGAGTCATTTCTTTGTTAGTTCTTTCACCACTTAAAGGTTTTACAGCAAAGGCAGATTTCTTGTACGACACATCATTTGACTTATTTGAAAGATTTTTCTTTTCGTTTTTTGAGTCAGTCAATTGGCGAAGCATTGTTTAATTTAAAATATGTTGATTTTGTACAAAAACTAAATCTCACTGTATTTTTTTATCTCTCAATGACATCCTTAATTATTTTATGGTAGAGTATTTAATTAAGAGGCAAGCCATGTGTTCAGTGTGCATGTTTGCTTGTTTAATTACAGATCTCATTGCCAACCGCAGCGAGCGCGAGCTACCTTTTTTGTTGTCTCCAACCGTAATGATCTTTTTGTCTGCAGTTTTTTTTAAAGCCATGCTAGCCATTTTAACTGGCAATTCCAGCATTAGCATGAGGTGAAGTGAATCCTAAAAGCACACAGAACAAAACTCTCATCAAGGCTATATTTGTATAATTAAGAAAAACAGAGTAATTAAATATCAAACAATACAATATTGAAGTGAAACTTTAACGATAATAATTATAAAATATTTTGAAATTAATACCTCTACAGGTCTATTGTGTGAATAATTTGCATTTAAAATATTTTTTTTAAAAATCGTGACAACAATGGAATTCAAAGCAACACCTTCAAATACGGTTTCGACATAAAATAGACGTGGACTCAAAAACTTGGAATTTGTATCTATAAACGATAATCAAACCTACGAATTATCAATATTCTCACCATTAAACTACCAAGCCAACAATAAATTTATATATATAAGATAAGTGGCCCTAAGAACGGTATCGCTGGTATGTATTTTTTTCAGCGAAAAATACTTTTCTTTTTCTTTTTTTTTCTTGTTGAGGGACAAGGCATTTGATTGGTGAAGATACATTACTTTGTATTCTGTCTTCACTTCACCAAATAGACTAGCTCATCATCAGATGCATAACTAAACTGATGCATTGTTTAGTTATGCATCTGATGATGACCTAGTCTAATTAGTCGAAACTAGTCATGCAAAAAATATAATAAACTCAAAGTGAAGACAGAATACAAAGTTACTTTTATCATTATATATTTTATATAAGAAAAATACTTTAATTACGGAAATGCGAGCACACGCACCTCAGGTATCTGGCGTGGTCGGACACGCGTGAGTGCAGCGAGGAAGCACGTCCCGCGACGTGATAGCACGTGGCGTGAACACGTGCCCGCGAAGCCTCCACGTGCCCGCGGGGCGTGGCGTGCGCTGATGGAGTGCCCTGTCTGAGTGTATACGCCATGCTTACATATCTGGATGTTAAACGAAATGTTCAAATGCCGAAAAGATCCGAATCGAAATGGCGAGAAATATGATTGGCGATTTTATTATTATTACTTTTATATGTCAAATGTCTGATGTACCTTAACAAAAATAACATATTGATATTAGTGCGACTAAGAGCATGCATTGAATGCAAGAAATGCAATCAAAATTAAGAAAATTAGGACCGGCCGAAGTGACCTGATTACTAGCGTGAATACATAATTTTACTATTAAGAGATGGATTGACATACAAAAATGATGTAAACCCGTGGGAATAAAGAAATTTCAACATCAACAGAATAAAATATATATTAACTTACTTGAGCTTTTGTGTTTAAATAAATCAACTTATCTCCGATTACTATTTTGTTGTATGTATCCTGAAGTTTTATTAAACCGCCGCCCATCATAAAAAAATTAAGTAATATTTTTCACATATTTTTTACTGCATAGATCAACTTGTGTTAAAATCTAAGGTAGGTAGGCGAACACCTCCAATTGCAATACCGTTAGATGGTCCGAAGTAAAATATATATGTGAGAATAAAAATTGAGACAGGGATACAAAAGTCAAGCATAGTTCTTTGCTGGTTCTCACCAAGACAATGCTTATCATGCAAGAGATTTAGTGTACAAAAGTTCTTCCGAAATTGTTTCCGATTGGTGCTTTCCTGAATAAACATTTATATAACTAAGAAGTATACCAGTTATTTTTTTACGTTTGTCTATATGAATGTGTTTATTTAGAACAAATTCACTTCCAACTACAAATATGCTTTCAAATGTACAAAGTATTTCATTATCTCCAAAATCTACACTAATTCATTGCGTTGTGATATTTAAACAGTTCGACAATTAAGGAGAAATAGCAAAGCCTGGGGGAGAGACAACAAAGACACATCTCACTTCAGGGGCAAAATAGAAATACATACGCTTATTTACCTTCCCTAAAAATTCCAAGATAGTCCCCTAATAAAGCCTTTTACTCTTAGACGTTATAAAAAGTTCTACGTCTGAAATTTACCTTATATAACTAACGCAGGTTTTAAAAATATTTTTTTACAACATCAGCTTTATTTCTTATTCTGCATAACTTTAAACATTTTTTTATTGTTCAAGAAAAGCACATATTCCACATTTTTTTTTTTAAATATTACTCTTTTTGGATAATCTATTTTTTATTTTTTTATAACTCGGTTACGATATCATGAAATTCCTTCTTACAGGATGGACTACGACTGCTGGCATTATTAATTAACGATAAAGGGAAATACGAGTAGGGTAGTACTGCCTGAATATTTCAGTGGCTTATCAACAGGCCTTCGTATGATATTAGAATCGGGAATAAGGCAGTAGACCTACCGCAGTTGATACCTTCTGCTTTGCAGTAAATTTACCTTTTTAGTTAGAATATTTTTTTATCGTGGACTGATTTCTGATAATCTTTGTTTTTATAAATAATGTTGATAGTTATTTTTTAATTTATATTTCATACGAAGTTTAATTGTTGAACAAAAAACAAGAAGGTCCTCCAACAAGAGATAAAATCACAACATAATCAAGGATGTTAAAAAAATGCAGTTTTTTAAATTCGACTTAAAATTTTTACCTCATGCATTTACTTTCAATAATCAAATATTTTTGTTTCAATACCTTAAAAGAAATACGATTTTTTCAAAACCTTTTTATGTGCAGGATTGCAATTTCAGTGGGCAGTGGCGCGGAAAAGACTTATTACTACGCACATACGGACGATGCCCCAAAACGATTTTTCTTGTTTGAGGGATGAAACCCTGCGCCGCGTGATATTTTATATTTAGCTGTAAACAATATTTCAGGGGGTGATCCTACTGCGTGGTCACCGAAAAACCCCAAAACATTTTACTCTCATCGAGCTTCGTATGAGTACAATTGTGAGCTTAATTGAAATTTATAAGCACATCCATAATTTTAATTTCACTCCAAGCATTTTGCAAGTTACAGTTAATTTATAATTTATTAAAAATTGAAATACATAAATTATATTTTTATCAATTTTAAGCTTCAACATTTCATCACCACTCATAACTAAGTACATAAAACCCTCAAATTAATAATAATTTATAATGTTTTCAAAACATTACTGCCGTTTTGTCCAAAAGACAATTTCGAAACATTTTATTCTTATTTATTTGGCTTAACCACAATTTAATGGTTGGACAACCACAAATTTATATTTCTTATTTATTTTAAGTTATACGACTTAGGAAACGTTCATGCCGTGTACCATCTCTCCCCAGCGTACCATCTACGGCAGCTGAAAGCAAAACACGTATCCTGAAACCGAGTATAAATCATCGGCACCAGAGTCGAGGGTGATCTATGACCAGTAATAAAACTAATTGAGATAATGTGTACACCCCCGACCTGGCTTGTGTGCTGCCTTAGCATATATCATTTTAATAAACAGGTCCACTCAATACAATATTTGACTATGCTTCTTCATATATCATAACTTAACAACAAATCACCAAAAAAATTCTTCATATACAAATGTGTCACCAATACACTGTGTTACTGAAGTACTTAATAATTTTTAATATAATCAAGGTTTATTTGTATAGGAAATCCAACATTTATGTTGAAAAAACATGTTTGATAGAACTCTTCTTTTAAATATGTTTTTATTAAAACTAATGAAGAAAAACCCATTGAAAGTAAATTTTAATTATAACACATCATTGAGTTAACGGGTAGCTTAAAAGTGTATTTCAACATTATTAATTCAATGTAAATAATTTGAATGTAAAAAAAATTATTCAAACTAAATCTGTATGCTCTTTCTGCTATTTGCCGGTAAAAATAATGCAACAATTAATCCATTTGTGTAATTGCACAAATCTGCATTAGCATGCAGCTAAACAGCGCGGGGTTGTTTTATTTTGTATTTATTGGGGTGCATTTGAACGCCGGCTATGCAAATAAGCCCTGTTGTTTTGCCACAATACCTGAATTCGTATACTCTGATTATGTAAGGGTAGTGATACTGCCATTTGTAAACTGACAAACTGACATTGATAGTCAATTTATTGAATGAGGGTGAAGCAATCATTCTACTGAAGTATTTACATATACTTTTTTTATGAATAAAATTTCATATATTTGATATAAAGTACTTGGTTTTATAATTATTTACGACAAAGTGCTACAGAGAGATAGGCAATGGTTGTAAGAAGAAATTTAATTAATTCATTGTTTGTGACTTATCTGAGATTCTATTATATTAGCAAATGAATTGAATTCCAGATTTATTGCATATTTGTTTTTTGAGTTTTCACACATAAATTAAAGTTGAAAAAATACTAAACGCACATGTTTTATTTGAGAAAACCATTTATTTCAAACCGACTACGTTGCTGAGCACTTTTGCTGTCAATAATATATTTAATTTGAAAAAAGCGCCACCTACAGCGGAATCAAATTCTTAAGCATTAAAATCAGTCATATTGTGTGGTAGTATACGCTCGATATCTAGATCATTTACTATGAGGCCAGGTGTGAGAGGCGTGACAAATAATTACGTAACACGAAAACACAAGAGCCGGAACTTTCTCCCCGACTATCACCGGTCCGATAGCCGTGATCGTCTAGTGGTTAGGACCCCACGTTGTGGCCGTGGTAACCCAGGTTCGACTCCTGGTCACGGCAGTGCTCACCCCACTGTCATGGCGGACTTTCTTTTTTTTATTATCCATGAAGATACGATTAATTTCCATAAAAAAAACTGCCTCGTTTATTGTATTTTAAACCATTTTTTTACGAACCAGTGATAAAATATTATACTAATATTTATAAAAACCTTATGCTTTAACATATTTTTTAGTTGTTATTGTTTTTGAATTTTTGACTAACAAGATCAAAACTCATAGTTATTAATGGCATAAACTATTTTGCAAACTTATAGCGTAGATTATTTGAATTTAAATTCTAACCACCCAGAAAAAATATAATAGGTAATTTTTACAACTACGTATATTTATATTTTTAAATGCTCAAATTAAAGTATCTGCATTTGTCTATAAACTATAGAAGAACTTTTATCATTGAATGGATAGTATTAAACGTGTATAGAAAAGAAATTATAGCCGTGACGTCAGACCAAAATAATCGCACATTTCTGAGCACATGGCGGCTATAGAGGTTGAAGATTATCTAATGTATGAACTTGTCTGATAATGCCTTATCTAATTTATTCTACAGTAACAATAAAGCAGATTACTCACGTTGCAGCACACCTCCGACATCAAAAAGTGTGATAAGATAGACTTGCTTACATTGTGATACTTCATATTTTGACTATACATATAAATTGGCTAGTAGATAATGATTATTTATATTTTATAATACATTCAAACGTTTAGGGAGACAATTTAAGCAATCCCTGATATTTTTTCAAATATCTAATCACTAACTAAAATATTTGTTACCTTCTAACAAACTGGCTATAAATATTTATTTGTGATTCTTGGTTTATTTTATTACACGGTGTATTTTTTAATATAAACTCCTTCTTAAAATAATTTCTTCAGAGTTGCTTCTCGCGCGCAGAGTGGTGCTCTGCCAGTGGTTTGAAACAATGATTTGGGAGTATTTGGGTATTTGTAAACGTTATTACATTTTTTTTTCAGCTAAACTCTATTCCAATTACCGAGTCCCAGAATGGAGGTCACGCAAAGGTGAATATCATAAAAATAACAAGTGTTGTGTGTAAATATTCGGTAGACTGCATTTTTGTGGAACAGCTGTGCAACTGCAAAAAAATGAATAAATTACTTCACAACAGAAAATTATGTATGTAATTTATTATATAAATAAATTATAGTGTTTCTTAATTTCTTATTTATTTTATAGTTTTGACATTTATTGCGTAAGGTGACCGTACGTTTTATAGACATTCCAAAGAAAAACCTTGAAGTAAGTATTTTCTTTAGAAATTATAATAAAAAATAAGTTCGATGATATAAATCGAAATATTTAAAGTACAAGAATTACGAAATATTTTAATACCTAAATATATAAAAGTCAAACATGGTTCACACAAACGTAAGTTAATTTGTGTTTATAAATTTAAAAAAATATATTTAACGTAAGGTGTTTAATTAATTTATTATTTATCGTTTTTGTTGCTAGTTTGAATTTTTTTTATTTAATTTAAATTGTCAATTTACAAAAAACTATAAAATTTATTAGGAAAAAAATACTTTATATTTACTTGCACCAGAATAATAAGACAAAAAATGTAAGTCGCTTAATTTTTTTTTTTTCAATATAAACATAATAAATCATAATATTTATATAAGCATATTGTTTCTATAAACTTTTAATTTTGGTCACCGTACCGTATCACAGCTCACTTTCATTTTAGACCTTGTCCAACTTGTATTAACCGCAAGATAATACGAGTTTTATATAAAACATGGCGGTTTAAATGATACAAAAATGTTTCATTGACCTGCTTCCGTTCATAGTCATTATTTCAACAAAAAAAATAATTAACATGTATTATATTCAAAATTTACAAGGTTTTTTTAATATTACAAAACTTAATTTACTTGTCACGTCTAAATACTATGTGAAACACGTGCCTAGCAACAAAAGGTTATCGGGTTAACGTAAGTATCAGTTTTTAGTAAAGAATCAGGTTATTGAGGTGCAGTAGATGCATAAATAAAATATCAAATATTTGATATTTATCCATGTTTCAAAATATGAGACGGTAATTTAAAAAAAATAAATACACAAAACAAAACATTTTTATTTTATAGATTAATACATTTTTCTATATATTGCTAAAAATATAAGCCCAATTTAATCATTGTTTTAAGCATACAGCTAAAATGAAAGTTATTCCTTATAATGTGTTTTTTTTTATTTTAGTATGTACACGTAAATGATATTCAAAACAAAAGTATTTTACTTTTTAAATTCCACTTTTAAACATCAAATATAAATAGTCAAATGGGTAGGAGATTACGACCATAAGCTCTTAGGCATTTGATCATTCGTATTTGTTAATATATTAATAATAATAGATTTTTTAATTTAAAAAAATTATCATTTTACAAGGTAGCTATTTATTGTTCTTAATTTTAGATTACTTATATTTATTAATAAAAAGAGAATAATTTAAAATAAAACAATAATAATTTATCTTAAAGTTTCATTCAATTAAATGTCAATCATGTTCTTTACTATTAAATTAATAAACTTAGTACTACTCAAGGCACTATTAAGACAATCCAATAATTATTTTACGAGATCACTCAATAAATCCAAGGATTTTTTTAATATTAAAAATTATCCAACGGTTCTCTATTCCAAAGGCGAGACGAATTTGCCAGTTCATTGGTTCGGAGCCGTCAGCGCCAATGGCGCCGACCAATCAGAAGCCTGGATCCGGACTGAAATCTGCCGAGCCAATTGCCTGGCTGGAAAACAATAATCTCCGTTCCCAATTCGATATTTGACACGTGTTCCCGATCCGACATTCCCCCGTCAGACGTGCAACTATTCACAAATGTGCCGACTTGAGGTCTCCGGGACCCTTGTGGGTTTTTACGGTTTCAATTTTACCAGGCTGTAGAATGAAGTCATTCCCCGCCGAAACCTGCTTCGATTCTTCGATAATATCTTCATTTTAATCCAGACGTTTCAATTTTTCAGGATATCGTGTCTTTTGCAATTTAAAAATACTATGACTGGTTTAATTATTATTGACGTGCATAATATTAGTTTTGATCGATAAAAAAGCACCACAACACAATGTTAGGGAAAATAATTTAAAAATAAAAATTTAACTCATTCTTTTTTCACTGTTATTTTTGTAATATAAATTTAAAAAATGTAAATATTTCTTTATAATACAGGGTGTCCAAAAAGTGTATCAAGTATTTTTTTTTATTGTCAATTATAAGAATACAAAATGTAAAATTATTTCAAACAGATGATGTTATCCAAATGGTGACCGTTGCACTGCACACACGTATAACCGATTGACACGTACAATGCTATAATATCAGAATAAATGTCATAAATATTTTTATTTTATAAGTATAATTTATTATTCCATCAATGGTGTGAATAAAGATTTTTCGTAAACAAAATATGCATTTGCGTACATCAACAAAATCCGTCATTACCTAAAGAATGTTTCACTTCAGGCTTACGGAATTTCGGGAGTGTTGACGCTTAGGGTAAGGAATAACAAAGTAGCCCCTCGCAGGGTTCCGGGTAAATATGGCCCGGGGGAAGGTACGGGGCAGCGGGTGAAAACAAATAGGCAGGCAAGGATCCGCGCCAAGAGGTTCGGATTTGACGGCATATTAGTTTTGAGATCTGGTAATCAATAGGATCCCATAGTGTCCATTCTAGGAATTTATTGTTTGAGTATGGTCTGGAGTCGCTTATTTGTGTGCTTTAGGCTCATGCTGGCTTTCTTTTTTCATAATCTGAAGAAAATATTGGGGGGTAGAAGTAATTATTTGTATAGGATATTAATATGATCGATTCACACATGAAGCAGCGAAAGATATATGAGATTGTGGGAAACTGGCTCGATAACTAAAAGAAAAAAATAACATAACAAGCATTTAAATCTCTGAAAATAGTTTTAGTATCAAAACCAAAACGTCGGAAACCACAAACCACTACAACCACAACACCCGATAAATTCTAAGACTGCTTAACAAAACGGGGAACAAAACTTACGCATACAGTGTTATTAAATAACTAACATATTCATTAAAAGTATTTTAAAGATAATGATTAAGTACATTTTTTCGTAAGCTTGGGGATGTGGGTTCAAATCCCACACAAATCACGATGATATTTTTCTAAGAGTTTCTTTAATCAATTTTCAATATTTGAAAAAATGTACTTAATCAGTATCAATCAATCAAACCTGTATAGGCAAAATCGTACTTCCAGGTCTTCACAAAAATCAATAATAGAATATATTTTACATCAAAAGTTTTCGTAGAAAGTTATTTGAAATTTTCATGTAAATAATAATGTGCAGTGGGTCAGACAGGACACGAACCTCGAACTGTCAACAAACTATCCTTCGCCAGCTGTTGACAGCCTCGCGTCAGCTGTCAACCCCCGGGGCTGCAGACTAATGATCCGGGGTGGGGGTGTCATCGCGCCCCGCTACGTGCACCCGGTTACACTCATATAGAAGTCTTCCTCGAAGAAAGGTATATTTTCAACCCAACAAGTTATAAGGAAAAAATACAGTTTTATTTCATGGAGAAAAATATATTTTTTGATTTTCAAAACAAATCAAAAACTATGTTAGATGGCAAATTTGTAAGACATGGCAACCGTTTTTTCAAATGAATAGTTTCTTAGGTGTTAACCCGCTAGAAAATTCCAGTATTCTGATGTTTTCCGTGATGATACCATCATTATTTTCAATACCCCTGAAGGTGGAACGGAGACCAAAACGTTAGAGGGCTAAAAACTTCAAACAGCTCAACACCCAAATCGAAAACTAATTTTGAAATTTTTATACAAGTATTACGAGTTTTTTTAGCACAATATAGGCATTTTATAACTATTTTATATATTTTACTTGTATATATATCTTTTGCTTTAATTTAGTCCATTTAAATAATCTAAATAAAGACCCAATATATAATCTTATTCATTGACAAACAGTGGGTTCATGTAAAATATAAGTAAACTGTTGCATTAAGTAGTTTGGAAAATATAAGGTTTTTTCGTCGTTCGACCTTTATGGGTTAAAGTGTTTTTATTTAATGAATAATTACAATTGGTAGAAAAACAAGAAAAGGTTGTTCGTATTGTAATAAGTCTTTCAGTAAAATATTTCATATTTCAAAATCTACCCGACGCTGCAAGTAGAGATCCTGAGAGCAAACTTTCACGGCAGATTTCTTAGATTCTCGTCACACCCTCCGCTGCACAAAAACTCGCACGCTCTCGCAGCGACTTCCGAAACTAAAGAGTTTACATTCAACTATTTCACGTAAGAACTGGCAACGAAGTTTACTAGCTCTGAATCCACAGCAAGATGTTACCTCCGAATTTAATGTACAGAACCCAAAACATAACCCATCCTTTAAAACACGGTTAGACGTTTAACGGAGGAAAGTTCGCAGTGTTGTACTTGCCTGCAGACATGTCGATGCAATTTTATCTTCATATAAAGAGAACTTAACACATAAGTTTGGTGAGCAATTTGATAATAAAACGTATAAATAAAAAATAATTCACATGAATATACACTCAAATATTCAAGGTTGGCGATTGAATAATCACTTAAGTTTTATTTTAAATAATAAAATGGAATTCCACCAAGTATTATCTATCAATAATATTTATTACAAAACTAATTCACTAGACTCGCTTTATTTAAAAAAATCTTGTCACTAACTATTGTCAATATCACTATAATTTTTTTATGTTTTCGTAGGTTTTGGCGGGTATTTTTTATTATAAATTTTGCATTCTTAGTTTGTTTGTCCGGTTTATTCATGAAATATGCGTATTTTTGATCCGGAACTCAGGTATTATTCTTCTCCTGGTACCCGAACCAAAGCGTCGGTAATTTCAAGAAAAAACGCAACAATAGAATGAAAATGCTTCATAGAATGAAGCATTTTTAAAAATATTTAAGAAAAGGGTAATGCAAATTAAATCAGACAGTCATAGATGATAAATTTTTATTGTCGCCTTCCAATATCGTCAACCTCCACCTCCAACATCCTTTTCCACTCCATTATGCTCTGAAGCTGCTTTTTTCAGTTCTTCCGGTTGTCATCAATCCAATATCTTCCATACAATTTCTAGCATTTCAATAATACCAGTCCATCTTTTATCAACGGTCGAATCTTTATACTCGCACATCGGCAATACAAATTGAATCTTCAAAAACTTTCTGTTCCGTTACTTTCCAAAGCTATTATAGTAAAAAAAGTATTGAAAATACGAACATTTTGGAATTGGGCATTTCTTTACAATAAGTATCTTTTTTGATAAATGAATTATTAACTAGGGAGAAATATGTTGGAAAATATATATATTCATAAAAAAGGTTTTTTGCAGGTTCGAATATCTTAGAGCGTGTAAAAAGATATCATTATTTTAAAAATAGAAAACAAAACTTAGTTAAATTTCTATCCAAGGTGTCAGTAACTAATCTTTTCTAAATTAGTAAAAAGTCAAATCAAAGAAAATTGTTGCGTTGTACGTTTACACTGCTCTTTAAAAAACAATAAATCAATCTTATTGTGGTTCTTTTTCGTACTTGAAGTATTAAATATTACTTATTATACTCTTCTTTCGATATAAGACCTGCGCAAAAACCGTGTTAGCCATTTGAATAAGAATCGGTTTTAGACGGTTGAGAGCGATCATAACGTATTCATAACTCGTTGGAGAGTACAATAAGAAAAACAGTTGACTGCAAAAAATAGTTTTGGTAAAAAGAAATAAGAAACTTTTTTAAAAATATGTATGAATAAAAAAATTCAATAAAGAAGTTTATTGTAATCGGGTGTAGGTTTTACTCCATAAAATTTTCGTAAATGCCAAAATAATAAATTTGCATCCTTATCTTTTCGGGCTCTTTATTTTTTTACATTATAGTAACTATTTGATAAATAGTAAAAATATAATATTTTGTGTCAAAATATAAGTTTTATTATCGAAACTACACATGTTAAGTGTTCACTGCGTATTAATATCGCTTTTATCGCACAGTTATAAATTTTATGGTACAGTTTAAGATAAAAGCTCTGCGCGTTGTGTGAAGCTCCGCGCAGAGGCGCGCGTGATGGAATTATACGAGCTTATGAGGAATGTCGCGTTACTTTAAAGCCTTTTAAGTTTCTAAGTAGGCCGTTAGCATAAGTAGGAAAAAATGTAGTTTTATAAAGAAAACCATACCGTGAATTTTCCAATCAAATCATGTTTTTTCAACTGTTTTAGAAGAATTTAAACTAAATGTTAACTAACTGCAAAACCCAATAGAAATAGGGTTCATAATAAATATCATCCAATAAAAATTTCAGTACACGAAAATATAATCTTTCATTAAGATTAATTCATTACAAATGAATCGCTGAATCTCAAACACCGCTCTGAAAACATCTCTTATATTCTATTGAATCGTGAAAAATTATGTTTAATAATACTATTAACTTGATTCTTTGTTTTATAATAAATAAGTCGATGAAGGTAAAATTATAAATACAAATAAATATTAATAAAGTGACAAAACTCACTCTGGGTATTCAACAAAGATATTTCTACAAAATTTATTAGAAAGTTTGAACCTTAAAAAGTAATGCAAGTACTGATCATGGTAAAAAATGCGTTTTCATTTAATAAACACTGGGAAAATATTGACAACGCAGCACTTTGTGTACAAACAAAATTTTACTATGCCAGTATTATGAAGGGCGAAAAATAAATGTTTGCTAATAGTTAGTCATGTTTGATATCAACACAAACACTTCAAACTCCACTCTGTGTGCCGTGTCATTAGTGCAACACCTAAAGTTGCCAGTTTAGTAAATTATTTATGAATTCCGTGTCCTCTGGAATCCCGGGCCAAGTTGGAACGAGCTTGCAACACATAATGTGTATTGTGGAGTAAGCCTATTTGTAGTTGACGTACCAAAGTTAAAATCGCCTTAATCCTGACTATATGTTCTCGAAATGTAATATTCGTTAGTAGCGAGGTGTGCCGGCTTCATTTTGAGAATAAGGCTAGTTAAATTATTCTAAACGCGTTATTGCGCTAATACAGTTTGCTTCATACTTTTGAAGTTTTTGTTGATTGCCGCGAGATGGCACTGCTTTCGTTCCGGAAGTGGCCGAGTCAGACGAACTCAGGCGACCGGAAGCTAGTCGCTAATCACAGCCAACACGCTTTCTTCAATCAAATGCATATGTCTTGATTTATTTTAAGTATGCAATGATTATATAAACATAACGGGTCCTTCTACATGATGTAGAAGGTCCCGGGGACCAACTACACTATTTTCTCCTTAGAAAACCATGAACACTAATTCAGCATAAATTTATGCCCAGTGAGATGTTCGCCAACCTCCTTTGAGAAATACACCCGATGAATAAGATACAGTGGTTTATGGTGTTTTGATATTTTACAAATATTTTGCAAAATATTCATGAATAAAGTAAAAAAAACTGAAAAATAACAACATCGATTTTAACATTTGTATTTTGTTTTCCCTGGCTGATATGAAATACTTTAGAAATAATTTTTTTATTGATTAAAAATCATTTGATTTAAAATATTTGTGTGATTATACAGATTTTATTATGTAGAGATACTTAAATTACCAATCATAAAAACTTAATTTTCAAATAAAAATATATATTAAAATACATAATAGCTTTTTTTGTCTCACCGTCCGATCATTAAAACAATTATTTGTCTGCTTAAAAATTCGCTGAAAAAATTCGCCTTCTAGTTAAAATCTTTTTTTGACAAAAATATTTTTTTATACGTTTGATTATAATTATGAACACATACCTCTTAAAGGTATAGGCCTGAGATAAATATTAAGAGACTAAAAATATTGTTTGTATATTTTTCCAGCAAATTCTTCAAAATTTAATTTTCACAATATTTAGCTTTGACTATAAATCATGTTTCAGAATGAAAAAGGTGTTTGCTTAATAAAATTTGACCTTTTCATAAACACTTTTCATCTCGGCATAAAACGCACCGACATGAATAACTTCGTAACTAAACTTCGATTATTTTAGATATTTTTCAATGTCACCTAGAAACTAAAGCGTTATCCTTTTTAAAAACACTATATTTTTTTAAAACGTAAATAATTTGATATTTTTTTTGTTTAACTGGAAATTTAAAAAAATATTTTTTTGCTGAATATTGATACTTTTAAGACTTTTTAGGTCACGAAACGAAAGAATTAATGCATTACTCTCTCGAATAATTGTATTTTTCGTTCAATACATAGGGTTATAGGTCTCTCAGATTCAAATTCTTTTATACATATAATTATTCATATACTTATAAATCCAAAGGCCGAACTTAAAATTGATTAGCTATAATTAGAGTTAAGCATGCCCAAATTGTAAAATTTCACGTCAAATAAACCACAAAATCACAAATTTTATAGTAACTATAATAAGTATAGTAATTTTTTTGTAAAATGCAGGTTCCTTTTATGTGTTATGAAAAAAAGTATTTGTTTTGATTTCATCTCAGTTGCAATGAGAAGCTTTTTTTGCGCATTCAATTTCGAGTCTTTACTAAAAATATTTATAATTTTTATTTAAATAAGGTATTCAAAATTAAACCACTCTAAATATATTAATTCAAACGGAAGGCCGTCACTTTTTTAAGGCAGTGTCTCCACAGTAGCACAGAAGCAGAATTTAAAAATCTGAATGTAAAAAATAAACCATTGAACAAACGCTGAGCTTGGCGGTTAAAATATGTATAAATAAATAAATAATAATAAATCTTACCACATTAAGATTATAACATTACTACATACAAAAAATGCTTGCTATTAAAACTTGTAGAGGTTTGTACAATTTTGTTTAAATATATTGTAAAAACATAAAAATGATATGGAAGTTATTAAAAAAATATTTTAAAATGCAAGTAAAATTTGCAAAAAAACTGCTTGGCCATCACGGCCCGGGGCTTTGTCCAATTTAACCACCGCGGCTGGGAGAAAAAATAAATCGTAATATGAAAAAACAGCACCAATGTAACATACAACTTACACAATAAAACTTTTTGAATAAAAAATGCAATTATAAATATTTTTTTATGATCGGAAGTCATAAAAGTTTATAATGCTAGTGTTGTCGAAGTACGCACATCAAAAGTGAATTGCACAAAAATACGGAACATTACAAAGTTTGCCGGTTTTTGTTAGAATATAACTCAACGCAATCATTCTGTTTTTCGTGGACGTTGACAAAAGATTTTCTAAGGGCGTAGCAGGCAGTAATAAAATTTCAAATCTCACATCAAAGTAATTAGGAATATGACATAATATTAAATATATTATTTTGTTTGATATTGTAAAACGCGTAGGATACAGATACGAACGAAAAATGTTTAATAATAAAAGTGGACTAAAAACATCAGAAATTTTTTTTTTTTGTGCATGAAATGTTTATTTTTTCGCTATTCTATTTTCTAATAAGTCATATTAAAAATATGTTAACACTGTTTTCTAAATAGGAATAATAAAAAAGTTTTGAAAGACACCAATGACTTGTCACTGAGACAAGAAAAGCTTGATTATTTTATGCAGCAATAATCAAATTAATAATAAGGTCACACATTCAAAAGTATATATATATATATATATATATATATATATATATATATATATATATATATATATATATATATATATATATATATATATATATATATATATATATATATATATGTGTGTATTTATGTGTATGTGTTTAAATACATATGTATGAAATGTTTGTGTCTCTAAGGGCACTGATGTTTATCCTAAAGGGCTGATGTGCTTGTTAGTTGACAATTTTTGCACATAATACGAGGAACCCAGGCAAATATGTATAGCAAAAACAGATGAATTGGCAAAGATTCCTGGAAATCGTGATGTCATGTACCTGAGGAGGGGCGGAAAAGATATTTCCGAAGTGTATATATCTCAAGCAGCAGCACCGCACCGGGCAAGTGTCTGCCTTTATTTTGTCAAATGTATATGATTAAAAAAAATTCCACAATAAAATAATGTAGTGTATTGGTTTTTAATCCACTTTTGGAAAAATATACACATGAAGCTAATAAATAAAAAAAACGTTTTTCGCTTTTCTGGAGACTCCTTTTTTGCAAAGAAATATGATAAAATTCAAAGTTGTCATTCAAATTATCACAAATTGTAAGTTTTCTTTTGGTATAAAATTAAATATTGCACAAAAATAGATTTAAATAATTCTTCATGGAATGAACTTTGTATTTTGGTCTTAAATTGGCTTTTCCACTGCAAACCTGTAATATTTATAATGAAATATTGAATCCTATTACGTATTTCAATGTATAGGTAAATTTATAACTTAGGAGTCAATGAACGTAGTAATTAGTTAAATATTTCATTAAACACAAGTAAAACAGTTACTCTCTAATTGAAACCACTTACAAAAACCCTACACGTGTTGACTGAAAATCAATCGGAATGTAAGCAAGGGGTGATAATTTATATAGAGCTTTCACCCCTGAGGCCCGCACAGAATACAACCTGCGGTAGGAGCTACGAATTTGAATACTGTGCTTAAACGTCTAGATACCTTTCAGAGCGCTACCAATTCCTGAAACAAATTTTCCCGAACAATACACACCAACTACCTCGTTGAGGTGGTTCAATTGTTCACTGTGAACAAGATCACGTTTTGTTGAATAATTTATATACTGTTATTCGATAATAATACGATGGATTTTCTCGTATTTATTTTACTACTTTAAGGCGTTTATTCATATATAATCTGAACTCTGAAGCTTCAAATCACACAACAAATTTTTTCAAACGATTTGGTAAATTGTTGATGAGTTAAGAACCACTGTAAAAATGATAATTGATCGTTCCGTAACTCCTTAAAGAAGTTGTAAATCACAATGCTTAGTTTTGTTATTTCCATATATAAAGTTTTTATTACGTAAACGATACACCTCTTCATCTAACGAGTAGCACACGCTTCGATGTAATTATTGACAATTGCAACTGTGGTATAACAGATAACAATAAAATTGTACGAGGGCTTCAGGAAATAATTATTTAGTTTCATAAAGGAAAAAAATATATATATTCTCAACAGGATACAAATCCAGGAATGTAGGAAAATTATCGAAATGTTGTTGCGACATAACTACCTAGATCATAGTTTTATTAACAACGGCTGCCAAAGCCAGCAAATATAACACTAATCTACCCTTCTACGTGCAGTAGATGTTGGTAGATGGAAGTAAACGGGTTTTTGCCGAATCACTCTGAGAACTTGGCTGCCTCGCACTTTAGCAGAAGAAAACGTTTTTGACACTGACTTTTCAGTATGTTCAATTGCCCTAATAATATATTTCTAGGAGACGCTGTATCTGTCTTCGGTAAATTTTTTTGTAAAAAAAAGAGTTTGTTTATTTCACCATAGAACTTCACGGTCGACAATGTTATGAATATAAAAATATTTCGGATAATGTGCATCAGCTACTATGAGGATGTTATATTTAATATATGATACATAATTTTTACTTAAAAATTTAAGACAGTAATTTCATTTTTATAAAATAATATGTGGTGGTAAAAATACGAGTAATTATAAATCTCACCATCAGATTTTAGCGAACTATTAAAAATTTTAATCTTTTAATTATTGGTTATGTATTATTAACTTAGATATAATTAAAAATATGTAAAAACAAATAAAAATATGTTGTTTATTAGGAGTGATTGTCTCGAGAGTTGATAAACTCTCTTAATCAATTTTTACCACAATTTGAAACACATTCACATACAGATCAAATTTTTGTTTAAACGCAGTTATTCTCTCGCATTGGCTGGAGCGCGTTCAATCTCGGCCAACGGGCTTCGAGCACGACAGGAAGCCGGAAAGGTCTCGGGTTAATTTCCGGTTCAGACACATTTTCAAATTGATTCGAAATTTGATTACGGGAATGTGTGTGGAACGTCTTACTCCCCCGCGGGCCGGGAAGGCTCACGGGGAGGCTGGCAGGGGAGCGTGCCCGGACTTCATATAAATCAGCTTTCACTGATAGCGTAGTAAGAAATATGTGACTTGTTAAATATATTACATGAAAAAAATACCAGATTTATTTTAGGACTGATTTTTTTTTAATAATAGTGTTTTTAAAAATTATTATACATAATTTATAAATATTTCAAATTGTTTACCCAAACAGACTTATTGTTTGAAAAATAAATGGAAATGGAAAAACAAGAAACATTTAAAAGTAATGTATATTTTTGAATCATTATAAGCACGTTTTATTAAAATACATAGTAATTTCTAAGTTATAAATATATTTATGCCCAAACGTATTTTCTGAAATATTATCAACAAAGTCAAAACATTTTGCCGGAATAAACCCACACTGAACCTTTTGGTGGTAAACCTTTGCTTAATTAATTAATTAACTTTATTAACATAGACTCCTAGTACCACCTCTAAGCGAAGGCTCCTCACGCGAAAAACAATAAATAATTAAAACGTCCTACTTGACAAATAGGCTCCTTATAAAACGTTCTAATACCATAAATAACGTTCGTAATCAGACTTTTAATCCAGTAAAGACTTATTCGTATCTACGTTGCCTTATAAATTGACTGCATTATTGTTCCTGTATTTCAAAAAATATTTTAACTGTAGTTTTTTTTAAAAAGACGCAATTTAACTAAACATAAAAGAAACCCCTTGCATTTCTAAAAACCTAAAGTTTTTTTAAATATAAGTATTGTGAGTGAGAATTCAACATCCAATATACAGTCTGGCAAATTTGGAAAGAGCCATCCTTAAAAGCAGTTAGTTTTGAGTAATTGCTATTAATTACTTTATGAATTTACTTTAATTCAAATACTCATATATCTTTCAAGGTATAAGACAGGATCGGTTTTGCAATTGAAAATGTATTTATCTTACCCCCCAACACCCTCTTCACCGCTTAGAAAGACTGCAAGCCACTCGATTACAGACATTCAATTAATCCGGCCGGGTATATTTTTCCCCTCGAGTGCTCTTTTCCGTTGGCATCCCTTGCGGCTTATAATTTTTCAGTTACAAATGCGGTCTCCCATCCGATACCACTTCCATTATGATTCAGCCATGCCATCGATATCATCACCAGTGTAATCACAGCATCTTCCGTTTGCAGTAAATTATCGAAAGCCAATATTGGACCCAGACAAAGAAAGAGCGGCTCGGCGTCTCGACTCAACTAAGTATTTAATAGTTATTTAAGTTTGGATTATTTTACAGTTTAAAAGCATTAATGTAAGACAAATTACGTTATAATTCAAACTTAAACAATAAATATGAAAAGCTAAATGGCCAAGAGATTGGAATTTTTTTTTAAAAGTATTTTCTTGGCCACTAAGGTATTCATATTTGTTGTCTAAAGCATTCTACCAAATTTTTAAAAGTATCTATCAAGTGGCTATCAAGCAACATTTTAATAAGAAATAAGTTGCATTAAAATACAAAAGAAAAAAAATATATATATCACTTTTATATTTTATTCATTCATTACCAATCATTAAGCCACATATATTTAAATTATAAAAAATAATTTAGAAAACTTTGAAATATTTTCACGAGTATCAATATTTACAGTTATTGGTAATTTTTTTTGTGAAAACACGATTATGTGTTTTAAATATAACATGCAATATAAGCGAATTTATCTTTTTGTTTCTTAAACGTTTTTCAGTTTTATACAAATACAAAGAGAGAGTATAAAACCTTCCATGGTGTCCTCTGGTCATCGTCCGGCTGATCTCAGCACAATAGGGGTGGGTTTTGGGGAGGCGCGGTGCTATCGGGTCCCCAGGGGAGGAATGCAGCTTTAAGGGTGCGATTCTCGCCGGTCCACTAGATAAGAAGGCTTTGTGTCAATGCAGGGTACTGGATATGAGAAAGCTTTTTCGAATATGAGCTTTTTAAATGGTGAAGTTCATATTTATCTATAAAAATAAACGCTACAGTACAGTATAATTTTTTTTAACACAAAACTATACGAAGTCTTCGTTTTTTTTTTACACCATAAAATTGGATTCGTTTTTTAAATATTTTAATAAAATATAAAAAAAACAATAACCAAAAAAAAATTTCAAGGTAACAATTATATAAAAATTGACTTATATACAAATATTTGTAAGTATATACAAAAAAAGTTGATATATTTATATATAGCCCCACAAAATTACAACTTTTGAAGTACAATTCCCTAGCATATAATTTTAAAGCGTCCATTTTTTCTCGATCTATCATCTACTTCCAATCATTTCTACATCCATCAGAACAACCACATCTCAAACAGAGTTCTTTGTTCGCCTTGTCATCAAAGTATCTCAAAGTATAACAAGGAATGGCGTCTTATACGGCATTAAAACTTTCTCAAAAATTATATAGAATTACTTCTTCTCTTTCACTTGTAAAACGATATGTCCCGTCATTGAGGGAATGTGCCGAGCCTCCGAGCCTCTCTCTTCCCCTCCTTCTCTCTTCCTCTCTCTTTTCCACACTCCAGTTGCAACTTTTCTTTCGCAGATCGAATATTAAAAAGAAATTCTCCGATTTGAAATTCCGGCAATTGTTCGAAATTCGAATATAGAAATTTCAAATTTCAAAAAAAGAATTGATTTTCGTATCTCATCGAATTATTCAAACAATTATCAAACCTTTTCGACTGAATCATTTTACTGACGATGAATAAATTGAATGAATTCGTATTCATGTTATTTATGATGAATATTTTTTTTTTAATCAAATGTAAAAATGTGTAAAAAGTTTTGAAGGATATTCGATGTTGTATGAGATAAGCAGACATTTGATTCGATCAAGATTAACACAAAGAAAAAAGTTAACACAGTTATTGCAGTTCAAAAGAATCAATTATTTTTCTGATATTCATATTTCCTTTTTTTTTGGAAATGAATAATTTAAATTTTGTCTCCAATTTTGCATATTTGAAATGTATTATTTTACATAGAATGTTAATATTGTGCATATTTTCTATCACTGAGAAATACTAAGTATTTAACTTAACCTAAAAAAAATTCATACTCACTCGATTAAAAAGTTTTTTTTATAAAATTATTATTTTTTCATTATTATTATAAAATATTTTAAACGTTCTCACGACTTTGAAATACCAATTTAATACTGAAAAAATCAACTTTTGTTGAATATAAGCCATGAAAAACTAAAAAATTCAGTATTATGCGAGCGATGAAATACGTGTTGAAATTTCAGTCCCACGCTTTTAGATCTTCAATTCCTGGTAGCTTAAAGACATAAAGCGCCCTTGCGAATTCATCACTATTCTATTGCCTGGGCGTACATCCTTCGTCGTCGGTGTATCCGGGGTTTTACAGTTCGCACAGTCGATCGGTCGGGGGTGAGTGTCGTGAGTTATAAAACTGGATGGTTCTGATGGAAACTTGTTTGTACTCATCCTGACTGGTAAATCTGGGAACACGTTGGAAATGTCACTCCAAAAAAATCGAATGTCTCGTATTAATCAAGTTTGTTGAATTAGTGATAAATCCATACAGAGTTGGCTTACTTTTTATAATCTTAAATATTTCATAAAAACCGAGTGCAAAATGAGTTTCTTATAAATTCTACGTTCTTGGATGTTTTGAAAAACTATAATGACGGCTCCAGTTCTGAAACCAAAACAACAGATCTTTAATGATATAATACCCATTAATAGAGTTCACATGTTTTTTTGTATGTATATTATTGGTAATTTTCAAGAAACTTCTATTTTTCGTACAATAAAATATGTTTTAAATATTCACAGGGAAAACACTCAATAGTCAATGTATGATGAGTGTCTAATATAAATCATAAGTTTATATATACTTACAGTTTTAATTAAAAGTTCAATAAAACTTTTGAATAGTCTATAGTCTAGATTTTCTCATTTAAGATACAAAATCTTCCCTCAGAATGTAGCACAATAACGGAGCCGTTCGAACAAACTTAATTGAAAAGCGATCGCATTTCATTGCGGAGGCTAAGACAGACGATAATTGACAAAGTTTATGGAATAGTTTCTTTAGACCTGCATATTGGACCCGACTGCAAGTTACAGGAACAAATTTCCCTTTACAAGCACTTTCGAGTAATATCTCGACTGAACTGCAATATGGTGCTCCAGGTGCTCTTTAAAATAAATAATTATTTACAAAAACATTGTCCTTGATTTTGTGCTGTGAAAGATTTAAACTAATATGGAATTCAGCCCAAAGTGTATTTTATAACAAAGGCTGCCTTTTTTTTTAAATATCACTAAGTGTGAATAAAATGCTTTAGTTGTATTGATTTTTTCTGGCTATTCATATTTTTATATCGTAAAAAATTACTGATATTTACTAAAATAGAGAAAAACAGATATCTATGATAAATGAATATACTTTAATGAATTTACTTACTTTATGATTTGTATTAATAACAACATAACGTTTTAGTTTATGCAATCATATTTAAATAGATACGATAAGCAAATTAAAAGAATACAGAAATACATCTGCAAATTCACGATATCATTTGTAATATTTTTGAGTAAAATCACTCAAGTATTTTACTCAAAAATATTAAAATGGAATTCCACCAAGTACTCGCTGTCAAAAATATTGAATTTCATATCATTTGTAATTAATAAACATGTCAATATTTACTGATTTTAATCAACAATGTTATTTGCCTGTTACCTCATTATTAATAATGTTTTAGAAAGCACAGTGCACTTCGAGCGCTCTGTCAAGGGTAAACTTTATGAATAACCCTCATCCACTTAGATATTACATAGAACTTTTGCGTTCAAGGTTGCATTGTGTACAGGGGGGTGTTTCCTTTTAGCTCTTTCAATATATTTTTCAGCACTAAACTTTATATAGGTATCATTTCCATGTGAAGTTTTACGACCTCATATCAACAGAGTTGGGGTGGAATATGAAGAATGCAAATTCTCGTTCTAATCTTTATGAGTCAAAATATGAACTATAATGGAAGCAACTTAGGAGAATTTACGGTTGTTTTTAAAATTCCTGTTTTAGGGCGCAACAATCTTGTAAAAGACGTTTTGAGATTAAAAATATACAACCCTATTCAAGACAAAATTAAAACGTTTTGTTTTTATGGTAATACTACAAGCGTTTATAAACAAAACCACTTTTAAAAAGAAGGTTACAAAAAAAATGCAGTTAAGCAGCTGTTTGAAGCAGCCAAAAATAAGCGCAGTTGTCTCTGAAAATTCTATAAATTTCAGCATTATCGTCCAAAATATCTTTTCATTGCTCTGAAACTTAAAACAGATATATTAGCCTAACCCATGACTACTTCTGTCAAAATTGCAATAGAAAAAAATATTTCTTAACAATTTAAAATGTAAGAAACATTTATTAAAAAATTAAGAATTAGGTTTTTAAAAAAAATAAATTAAGTTAATATCATAATATATTGAATAATACAATCTAAAATTCATTTTTTTTATGTTTCTGAGACATTTCTTTGTCCACCTCAGACCTGATCAAAAAATGTATGAAAACTATGAAAATATCTTTGAATGTATCCATACGTATAAATAACCAAAAAATAACATATTTATAAAAGATTCTGAAAAAAAATACTAAGTTGATTTATGATTTTTGTATTAATAATAAAAAAAAATTAATTCGAGGAACTTACGAATGAAAGTTTTATATATTTATCAATTTACCTTTATAGCATGAAATGTTTTTATCCCATTGATCTCGAGCAGGGGCTCAATATTATGAATACTTGTTCATCCATTTTCATTAATCACATTTTTGCTAAGGGAATTTCATATTAAGAAAATACCGACGAAGAATTTCTTTCGGGGCTAGGGACCATTTATTCAGTCCTTCGAGTCTCGTACAATCATCCGCAGCCGCAGCGAACCGAAATGAAGAGTAAATATTGAAAGGCTTCATATTTGAAGGGTTTCTTTAGGGAGCCATCGGGTTCGAACCCCATCCCTGCAAGTCAAACAAACCCTTGTCAACCGGAGCTAAGAATGATAAAGAAGAATCAAGGTCAGAGATACACCGAGAGCACTCCAGGTGCGATCATTTTTTTTTATTTGTATATAAATATGAAATATTGATAGTGTTTTTGTTTGTTTAGAATACGGCAGGAAATTTAGAGTATACTTTTTGCATATATTCTTTTTGTATAAAATATTCTCTTTTTTGGATTTCCTCTATCCTCAGGTGTTGTGCTGTGTTATAATTTGAATTTTCCCTACGTTTTGGTCTCTGTACTAAAGCCATCTGCGTGCAGTATTCTAACTATACTCAAAGAAAAAATAAATTTAATAACAACGGCTGCCGTGTAAAATGTAATACATAATCCAGATTTTGTTTAGTTCTTTATAACCTATAAAATATATCAAAAATTACATTGATGTAAACCTCCTCGCTCTCTCCATTCTGTTGCTTGTGCATGGCTGCAATTCTGTACCCTGAGCGTGCATAAAGGATTGGCAATGGAGTAGTGGACTTGGAATGATTGTGAAGGGATTTGCTCTAGAAATACCTTAGCGAGGTGTGGGGACTCTTGAAATTATTTCTTTAACTTGCTGCAGAAGGAGTATTAGATCTAAACGCCAACGCTGTTGGGCAACAGCAATACGCAGACTTTTCCTTTCAATATAAAATTGCGGTGTAGAAAGAACCGGGGACCCACTACACTATTTTCCCCTTAAATAACCATGAACACTGGTTCAACGTGAGTACATGCTCAGTGAAATGGTCGCCAACCTCTTGAAGCACTTGGCCGCAATATCAGTGGAGATGTTGTTCGATTTCTATGTATTGCTGTGATGATAAAAAAGTAAATAATTATTTCTCGTTTCATGTGCGAATCGATTATCAAAATATTTTATACAAAAGAAATCTGTGTTAATAAAAAGTGAAGATTTAATTTAAAATTATAAGGTAGTGTGTTGAATATATGTGTGATTAAGTATTTAGTTAGTTGTAGCCCAACTGTAGCGTGAGAGGTAATTTCGCTCTGTTGACTTGTCTCTGGCTTGTGTTGCGTGAGTCGACACACTCGTTACTCGCGTGGTGCACGCGGAGCTCTAAGAAACACTAAGAAGCACCTAGAAACACCAAGGAATACCCTGAAATGAGTTTCTCCCTCTGTTTCTGCAAGTTCCTAGTGACTGCATATAAATCAGTCAAGAGCGACATAATTCCGCTGCATCGTTAGGATTCCAAGAATCACTTGAGATGGGTATTTTATGGTATTTCATTTAAAAGAACAACCCTTCTATTAATCTGCGGGTGCGCCATATCGCTTTTAAAATACAACGATTTTCACAAAACAATTGATTATTTTGTGGTATTCCAGATTAAACTACAAATGTGATAAGCTTGTTGGCTGTGAGATGACGTCATTTTGCTTATAAACGCGCTTTCGTCTTTTGAGTCTGGAGAAGCTTATAAAAGACAAAATAGTCCAAAAAATAAAATCATCGTAATTTCTGAGCCATTTCGCTATTTATTTACAATGGAAATTTAAAAATCATCGACGTTTAGGAAAAACATTGTCTTTATGTCAAATATCACATGTATTTACTGAAATTTCTCTCTTTTGGTATACAATGAGACAAATCTAATTTAACTACGTATGGATATCATGTATTTTAATTGAATGTTTAATAAAAATAGCTCAAATTTTATTTAAGCAGATTTAAAAATATTTTTATGTTCCTTAAACATAAAAATATGGTAAATATTGCATTTTTATGTAGTCTGATTTTTCACATAATTAAAGTAGAAAGTTAGTCATTGAATTCATATTTATTTTATTTTATTATAATTTTTGAAACTTATAATTTTGTTAAATAATGCGCTTGGACGAGTCCATTGTCTTCGTACCTCACAAAACACTCTAGTTTATTAAGAGCGTAAGACTAAAAACTTCAAAGTTAACTAATTCAAAGAAAATAATAAATATCCTTTATTACTTTCACAGAAAATCTTATTTTATTAAGCATTCAACATTCTTTTGTCGCTGTAGTAAAATTTTAAAACTGAAAAAGTAAAAGATAACCTACTCAAAAAAATCATTATTATTTTTGTTTATTAAAAGCAATGTATTTTTTTTAATTTACACTCTTATACTTTTTGTGTGTATTTTATTAAATTATTTTGATACAGACCTCACTCTTTATCTTTATGGTATCAAAAAACAACCGAGTAATTTATGCGAATAAAACATTTTTTGCGGAGGTGTCACTGCAAATCGCCCTGTGTGACACGGCCCTAATTTATTAACGGTACTTTTTGCGTGCCACGCTCCCTGGGGAGAACATTTTTGAATACTAGAGGGCAGTGTTACACGGTCATAATTGATTAGCACTATTTTTTGTGCCATTCAAAGCCGTGTTTTTTTTTTGCTAAAAGCAGAGTGTTTTCGGCGCAAATGCGAATCCGCCTCGAGCAAATGGCATGTAATGTCGCTTGCGAGCCTACCAAAGTTTGCTTTCAAGTTCAAATTATTTTTAATGAAACCCGTGATTCATAATATAACTAGGCGACTATTTTTTTGTATCGCGTGTTCCTCGTTCACATATCCTACAGGAGCTAATTTTACAAAACTTTACGTAACATCATTTAACATACGCAGATGTAGCAAAATTCTGAAGCTGAAAAGCAATGCATACTATTACTTATTCAGATATTTTTTTGTTCAGATAAAGATATTTTTTAGTAAAACAATCAAACAATAGAAATTAATAACGATGATTTTGATTTACAGTTGAATTTGACACTACATTACATTACAATACATTGAAATTTTTTTTTTGACGCAACTATTTTCACCTACATGGCATTTTCAAGCTAAGTAAAAAAAAATATGTTGGAATAGTGAAAAATAGTTTTTTGTTCAAATATATTTAGTTCAAGGTAAAAAATATTTATGATGAAAATATCAATTCAAGCAAGCAGAAAAAGCTGCAAAATAAAAATTGTAATTGAGCGATTCAAATTAAATTTAAAATAAAGATAATGGTAAAACTAGATAATGTACGCATTAACGATACCAGCTTGTATCATCAACTCCCTTGGTTTTGCAACCCGATCAGGAACCAACCCTCTTTCAAGAGTTTAAGACAGCGGTCCCTCTATGCTAAAAGCCTCCAGTTCATCTTGCTCAAAGCAGGCAGTCCTCAGTTACAACATCCGGCGTTCTCATGTTTAGTCTACCCAAATTTTGAACTACTGTTATAATTTATATATATAATATATATGTAGATTAGTATATTCAAATAATTCAAAGCACAGCATTTACTTTTTTTTTTTTATTTAATTCTGATGAATGTTTTAAACTACTTGTTTAGCTGAATTTTAAATTATATATCTAGATTGTATGGACAAGGTTATGATTATTTCAGACATGCGGAATTTTAATTTTTTAAACCGTCATTTTAAAATGAGGAAGGCCAACACTATAGGTTTAACCTTGTTCTTTGAGTCAGTTAGAAATATAGATTGTGTGTCTGGAAATTTAATCACAAGTACGTATTACGATACCTAATACATGTTTGTGAATAAGACGCCATATAATTACAGTTTTACATAACGCTCCGAATTCCAGCGCAATTCCATTTAACAATTGACCTCGCGCGCTGCACAGTGGCGCACTTCCGCCGGGTTTTTGCGCGGCGGGTTAAGTAAGCAGTGGGGGCGGAAGCCACTGCAAGTCGGGCCAATTATTGCTGCAATTCGTTTGGGTGCGACCCGGCTGCAGATAGCAGGACCGGATCGGGATAATCGAGGGAAATCATTTGGTCTTATTTAAGATTTGCATTTTGAAAAAATAATAAATATTATTATCTGGTATCTTACTGATTTTTTCAATAAATAAAATGTATTTAATTATAAATAAATATATATATTTATATATGTGTGTGTGTGTGTGTTTATATATAGATACATATATATTAACATAGCCATGGTATTATTTATGGAAAGGCCTCCTTCTTCGTCGTGACATATTAGGTAGAGTCTCCGAGGGTTATATGCATAAATAAATATATTTAAAAGAAATGTCCATGTCCTGCCCTGTCCACGAATTCCCCGAGATCGCGCGAGCAGTCTCCCACTGCATCAGTAGCTGACCGTTACGAATTACATGAGAATTTTAGTTGCAACAATGTGTGCCGAGGGAGCCGCGGGAGACGCCGCCAACTGCAACTCCGCCGAGGGATCTGTGCAACCAGATAATTAGCATTCAAACTCAATTAAGGGCTTTTAAATAAATTAATTCAGTGCTTCTGGAATACACCAATGCAGTTTGTGAACCTCCACGCTGGAGAGATTTTTAATAAAGCTTTGTTTCAGTAGCTTGCAGGGTGTTTCAAAGCGAGCAGATTATAATCATGTGAAGCATAAAAATATATTTTCCAATAATAATCAACTTAATCTTTACAGAAAACGAGCACAAAATGAAATCAAATATAAAAAATTGACAAAACTAATCGGGATTTGAAAATTAACCACAGCATTCAGCACCATCGACCAATTTCGCTGAATTTCATGTTACTGGCTTAATTTGGCATTTTTCTCCTACGCCAGGCTGCGCCTCGATAGGTGTCATTACACAGGTGTAAATATATATATATATATATATATATATATATATATATATATATGTGTGTGTGTGTGTGTGTGTATGTGTCTGTGTATGTGTGTGTAAAATCATTAAATATGTATAATCTAATCTTGTTGAGGGACAAGGCATTTGATTGGTTAAGATCCATTATTATAATGATAAAAATAGCTTTGTATTTTGTCTTCACTTTGAGTTTATTATATTTTTTGCATGACTAGTTTCAACCAAATACAATGCTACTTTTATCATTATTATATGTATAATCTAGCTCCAAAAGTACTTCGTGATATAGTTTAGTCGTATATTAAGTGTACTGCCGGAAATATTTTGTAATAAATTTTATTCAATTATTTTTAATATAAACATGCATAAAAATATTAACAGATCATTGCTTTTGTGAACCTTATTTGAGAGCACATATTTCTAGAAAAGTGTAAAATAAAAATATTCAAATACTCAAAATAAACTCGCGTAAAATAAATACCGATATTCGACCCGCTTTAAAAATGAATTTTAAATGGGTTTCTGTCTCTTCCTTTGAATAATATTAGTCAAAATTATATTTATTATTTTTTAAAGACAACAAAAAATCCTTTCAAAAAAACATTTTTCAAACAAACAAAAATAAACATTCGCATAAAACATAAACCCGAAAAAAAAACACTCGATGTAATATCAACAATGGTAGCGGCCAGCTACAAAAACGAAATTCGGAAACAAACTTAAAAACAGGTTGTATTTGTGTAGCATCCGGTGTTCGGTCGACTGTTTAAGCTTTTGCCGAATTTTCCTGAAAAACACAGAAAAATAAATCTACAGGAAGTTTTTATGGCAACAACCCCGAGGTGGATACCCAAGGCGCAGTATCTGAAGAAGTTTCAATATCTTATTGGCAGGAAAACCAAGTGGTTTGTGTATTATTCTCATGATGATTCTATTGAAGTGTTTGTTTTCAACTATTTATTTTATTTTAATAAAATATGATTTCAACCCATGCTAACTCTAGCAGCAAGGCGTATAAAGCTTTTGACGTCAGCATTTTACTGACGCTAAAATGTCAAAGATGTATAATTAAAAGTGAAACAAAATAATAAGAGCGAAATGAAAAATATTTTTTTTTTAAAAGTAACAGCTTGTCATCGTGATCATATTCATAGTAATAACGATGATTCAACTCTGTTCTATCACTATTTGTATTCAGGAATTTTTGACACCTTTCACAAAGGAAATCATTAAAGCACAAAAATTAAAAACTAAAAGATTTCCAGAAGACGAGGATTTTAATAATTCGAAATCAATATATTTTTTTATCATTTTAATTACTTATTTTTTTTTGTATTTTGACTCTACCGTTCTTCACAAATTATACTTTAATGTTTTAATCGTACCGCGAAAGCGTGAAAACATATCAGAAATAGACTGATTTAAAAACGGATACATCTTATCTTATCTTTTATAAATTAAAACTCCATAGAAATAATTTTTTTACAAATAAATACAGCAAAAGAAGCAAGGCAATAGATTTAATAAAACCGACCGTTTATAGTTGTGAAGTATGGCGGGGTAATATTACCTCTATTTTTTAGGAAACGCCTTTACAAATCACGGGTAAGACAGCCTCCTACACCTACCCCTCCCTGGCAACAGCCTTTTATCAGAAAATATAAGTGCTACAGAATAATGCCTCAGTCTTGCGGTGATAGCAGCTGTTTCAGAGTGATATAAATTGTTGGGGTGATATATTAGGACAACGTTCCATGAAAACTTGTTTGTGATATTTTAAAATATGTTGTGGCAAACATGAGGAGAGGTCAACAGCGCACAGGTATACAAAAATATGCTGGACTAGTGAAACAACAAACGAAACCAACTTCATATAATTTAAACGGTCACATTTGTAACGCCCGGAATCATTGATGAATACTTGTTTGTAACACATCGTATATTAAACTTTATTTAAAAAAAATGATAGTACCCAACTAGATCAGAAATAACGATAATTTTTGTTGTGTGCTAGCGCCCTAAGAATTTCAGATAAAAATTATCTCCCAGGTTTTTAGCAATATTGAATAGCTTGCCAGAAAATATTATTTTTGCAAATATTTTATGAAACGTACTCAAAAGCCTATATATAAATAAAATTTAACTGAAATATAATGTGATTATTATATTTTCTGTGCTTTAGAATTTCCAACTGCTGATACGTACAGAATCTGCGGGATTTGTCTTCAGAATGTTTAGTGGTCAGATTTTAAATCGGATTCATTAAAAAAATCATAAAAGGTTAATTTTCAGAACAGTAATAAATCAAATATTATTATAAACCAAACATTTTCGTCTAACTATGTTTAAAAAATGAATAGTTTAAAATAATAAATATATTCTGTACGCAATATCGCATTATTATTTTGAGTGTAGTGATAAGTTTGATGAAGTGAATGTGATACAAATTTTTTACCCCGATTTTACGATACAGATTTTAACTCCGTCAATGCATTATGCTTATGTTTACAATAATTGCAAATGAATTGAAAAATAATATTTTTCGAAAGTATGATTTTTTAAAAATATTTGTTGTCACGTGTAAACTTAAATCGTTATATCAAATTCATTCATGTCTTACAAATTTTAGCATTCATACGAAAACTATTTGTTTTGAAACTTACAAGATTTTGGGTAAAATCATTTAGAAAACCGTAAAAAAAACTTCTAGATAGTTAAAATGAGCAAATATTTTTCAAGTATATTTTCAAGTAACCACTTTTAATAAAAAAAGGTTTTCAGGTAACCTTTTCAAAAATATTAAATCATGAAAAAAATATTTCAATTTTCATCGTTCAAGAAGCTTTAGCTAAAATAGCCAGACTCCATTTTTTGATGATGTTTTAAAAATATTAGTGTAGTAAGTGAAAATTTGCTGCAAACAAAATTTTAATAATGATTTTTCATAGTTGGGTCTCTCATTTATCACTACAAGAGAACACGCCTTTATCAATAAATTTCTATCGAAAAAATTGTCAATACAGATTGTCATTGACGAAGAGCGGCCATCTTGTCACGCCATTTTGTAGAAATACTTAAAAATTTCACTCATTAGGGTAAAGTGGAATTCTGTCGTGATCCTGAAAAACATAAATATTCATGAAACCCAGAGTGTGGCACTCCAATTTCAGACTTTTTTGTGACTTTTAATTATTTATCCATAAACATCTCTACCAGGGGATATTTTTAAAAGTATCGATAAATAACATTTTGTTCAAATTTTTTTATCTGAAAATTGGAAACATTCATACAGTTAGTTAGAAATATTTTAATTTAAATGATAATTTTTTATAATCAAAATTATTTGAAAGGGTAATATTTTTTATTTGTAATTGGCTTGTTGGCTCAACATTATGAATATTTTTTTATCCAGGGGTCTTCAATTAAATTCCGATCTTGACAATTCAGTCTCAATTCGATGTAACTAAGCTTACCTCTGTTTCTATTGACCAGAAGATTATTTATATAATGAAATTACATGTGTTGATACAATTTTTTTTATAATAACTTATGTCAATGACAGGTGGTTGACTATATGATACAGTATTTATTTTTTAAAAATTGACGGCCAAATGGCAAGAACTCTATTTATTATTTGTGAGGGCTTTTGCTTATCAATATTTTTAATGGTGTCCGATGAACAGTTTCTCGAAAAGCGAAAACGTCGAAGTCTTCTAGACATTAAGATTTTATAATTATGGATTGAAACAATATATAAAACAGGATTTATGTTTTGTAAATTAATCCTTTTTTTATCTTAGACTCTTTTATTAGAAAAAGATTTAATATTACTAAAACAATTTTCATTTATAATTTTTTCCATTAGGAGACCCTTCTAAATTTCAAAATACGTTCAGTGTTACAGTGTTAAAATCAAGTTTTACTATTTAAAAGTTGAACTGTTTCTCTTTTGGATTTCAAAAACTATCGAAGAAGTTTAAAAAAACTTAAAAGCTTTGAATAATCTCTTTACATTAATTTTATACTTCAAGAATACGCAACCCGACCCGTAAATTTCACAACTATCCAAACTTAATCAAAAACACGAGAGAGGGGAAAATGGAAAGGTTATCTGGGCAAAAAATACGCAAAACCGAGTTTATTTCTCTTAACTTAAGTGAAATTTAGGCCTTGCGGGAGGTATGTTCGAGGGGTGGGTCAGGGGTGCTAAGCGTGCGATCCTCGTCCCTTTTCTTGGCACCTGTCAAGGCCCCTTGGCGATCCCTGACAGCTCGCACTATCGCCCCCTGCGCCGGCTGCCTACACTACGATTTGCCGCATTTATCATTGTTAGAAGATCAGAAATAAAAGGGCGAGTAGTGTTTCGCGCACATCGGCAGGTGAGCGAGGAGATCATGTTAAAGGAGATATTAGCACCGCCAGTGGGCGGCCTCGGTGCAGCGGGACGAGGCGTCCCGCTTTTCACAATTACAGAAAAAACATTCATACAACAAATCTGTGAAACATAACATAGATTTTTAAACAAAAAGCTCAAACCATTTAGATTTTATAATTTTTAAATCTCATAACAGACCATGGCACAAATCTAGCCAGAAAAACTATTGAAAAAACGGAAAATCCTCATTGGGACTCCACGGTCCTAACTATAAAGCTATTGTTTGAAAATAACTTCAATATAATATAGTAAAATATGTTTGTAAGCATTTCAAAATCTGCTATCTCAGACCACTACGTTGTTGAGTATTTTAAACAGCCTCGTAGTCCAGTGGTCCCGCCACAGGATCAAGAGTTCGAACGAAGGGGAAGTAGTATTTTTCAGTACTATTTCAGCTTCTAACTATTTGAGAATGTAGTTGCCGACTCCTAAATTTCTCTTATTTGTAAAATAAACATAATACATATCTTTCTAGATTCGAACTCAATACTTCACTGTCGACAAGCCGGTATGCAAGATAATGCATCCTTCGCTTCACCGAGCGATAGCCGCCCCGCTCCACGCAGGACACACACCATGCCAAGTACGGGTGCTTATAAATAGTGAGACTTGAGTGGGATTGACAGGCAAAATTAACCGTTATCAGGTTTTTTGCTAACATTCCGGGGCTTTATTAGGGTTTTTATATATTTAATACGACCTAAGTCCCACGGTAATCGAAATCTCTTCATCATTACAAAAACTGTGTGAAAGGGCTTGTTTATTTTTTTAATTGGTTTCTAATCAATAACTAGTCAGACTTTTTTATTCAACACAACTCATTTACATTTAAAAAAGAATCAAATAAAAAAAGATGGTAATAATCGATTTGCTTAGCGCAGATATTATTTTCTATCAAAAATTAAGTATTGCTACTATAATAAAATTAAAAAAATTTGTGTGTATATATATCTAAATAGAAATAATTTGCTTTTTTATTATAAAGTAATAATTATTTAGGTAACACATATGAATAATTGCTTACCAAATTTGAATTCTATTCACATAATCACTTAAATATTATCATAATTCATGTCTCTTTTCCCCTTTTTTCGTTTTTCCTTCAAAGACAACGTCCCCAAGGGTTAAAATTTCCATACTACACCTCTTTTATATTTTCAATCGAGACTTTTATATGAAGATTGACACCTGGAATATTGTGTAAAAGCGACAAGCTGTGGGAAGTGACTAGAGTTAGTCGCCTGCTTGTTTTATCATGAAAATGAGTGAAGTAACATTAAGTCAAAAACCTTACTTTACACAATAGTGGCAATTTATTACATTAATTTCAAATAAATACACTTCTGTGTGCACCAAATTTGAAATAAAAATTATATTCATTATTTACTTGCCTATGGTTTTTTTTTGATAACGGTTATTTCTGTTGGATATTTTATTTTTACACTCATATTAATTGTGCTTAGTTCTAAAATTTAAAAAAAAATTGTAAATCAGTAAAAATATATTTATATACAATATATGTGGTGGTTAAATACCATGCTTTGATCAAACATATAATCCTCCTTTACAACACACATTTTATTCTTATTTTATGTTTAGAACGGATTATTTTTGAAATATATCAAATAAGCATATACGAGTAGAATAGCGGATTTATTAAATATGAAAAAATAATAATAAACCTCAAAAAAATCGTAATCTCTGGTTGGAAAATAATAACCACTAGTCCTGATATATATTTTTGATATATTTATATTTATATCAATATATGAAGTAGCTTTTATCAATTCTAAAAAACGTTTTTTTTATAGTAAATAAAAATATATTTTGCTGTTTTGCTGTTTACGTTGTAAAAGGCTAACGATATGGTCTCGTGAAACTAGGAAATATAACGTGGAAAAAATCACAATAATATATTTTGTTTAAAAAGTACTAAAATGGAAGTATTTTCTGCAAAAGAAATTTTACATAAAAAAACATGAAAATCTCTCAACTAAGTATTCAATATTTTTGAGAATTTGAAATATAATCATCAACATAATATAATCAAATATCATGTTAGAGAATAAGATATTATTGGCAAGTGCTTTGAATTTTTAAATGAGTCCGTATGGCCGTTAGCAAACTGGGTGCAGCGAAACGGTGTCTTCGTCAAAGGCATTCGTGATATTCTGAATGCACATCGCACAGAGCAATAAACGGGAATGCATGCTCCGGAGAACATACCAGGAACGGAATAAAGAATGGGCAGAAGCAAACTTGGGCTAAAATATGCTATGTGATTATATATGGAATATAAACAAATGTTCGCGAAAGGAAAATAGTATTCATAATAAATAACGTAGTTATTTCTCTGGAGGTGTTGGTAGAAATTGTATACATCGCTCTGTGAATTGCTTATAAGAAATTTAAAAGAAAAATGTAAGTAGCAATTGTGGTTATCATGTTATATAAATAATCAATTTCTTGAGCCTCCATTACTTAAGTATAACAAATAAGATTACAAGAAACATCATCGACTTTTTATAAGAGATACAGATAGAATTTGAACCTACAACTCTCTGCTTTCGTGGCTTGGCGTCGTATTAAATTTAAATACCGTGGCGCTGAAATAGGTCAAGTATAAGATTTACGTTTTTTCTAAGAATTTCTAAGAAGTTTTCTTAAAAATATAAATATGTTTTAATGAGATCTTTCTATTTATTTTAATTTTCATAAAGTCGAGAATGCTTATTGTTCATAATTATGGGTCTTATAACTTGATACATTGGCTTCACACATGTATATAACTGTTTAAAATGTCACAGAAGAGATCAGTTTTAAAAGTGAATAAAGAAACGAAAAAAAAACCCTTATATTGTTTTTTTCCCTATGTTTAGTAAGATTTAGAGGTTTAGGTACATTCTTAAGTTATTATGTTTTTCTTCATAAAAAATAGACTTTTATAATACACTTAGATTAATATTTTATATTTCATAAATATTTATATATTTATGTAATAGAATAACAACAAAGAAATTATATTTGCCTAATGTATTCTCCGAAATACCGAAAACTACGAATATTGAAAAATACTTAAGATATGATTCTACAAATGGATGTCCATGATACAAAAAAAAGAAGACATGTGTATTTAAACGTTTATATGTCAAAACAAATATGAATTCGTTCTCATAAAAATACTGTCGTATAATTTCATAAAAATAATTTATTTGACGGTGTGAAGAAAAAGGTAAATAATTTGAATATTTTTGTTTAAAACCTGTTTGTACTTATTATATACCACGTATTTTTATAATCAATTCTTGTCATAAATTTTTAGAGCACATTAAAAATATATATGAGAAATCAAGTATTTGTTTTTATATATTATTTTTTAAATACGCGTAGGCAAATATTTTGAATGCTTATATTTGCTTCGTAGACCGCTTTTGTGCAAACAAATAAAAAGCTATGAATACCTGAGAATATTTAAATAATGACTTTGGGCATGTTGCAGAGCAAAAACACTTACATTTTTCTATTGACCTAAAAAATCAAATTATTTTTGCTTTACATACGAGCATTTGCACACGTTATCTATTTTTTGATAGTAATTAAGTAAAAAAATATCTTAAAAATCAAAAACGGTTATGACGAAAGAGTTTTTAAAATAAAATTTACTATAAATAGAAAATAAAAGAACTTTACATAATTCATTTTAAAGTATTTACCATTCTATATATCATAATGATTTTTCCAAACGATAAACCAATCGTAAACGAATTTATGAGTGTTGATTCAAATGTCGCCACACGAGTTGGGCAAGGTGTATTATCCGTAAAATTATCCTACAAATTTACAAATTTGATCTAAATAAAACAAAAGAGAAGAATAGAGAGCTCTCAAGCATCAAATCGAATTCAGAATATCCTTCCATAACGGCAGAAATAAAAAGCTCTTCAGGAAGTCTTTCAGGATATTCCTGGGAGCGTCGCGGGATAAAAACAAAAAAGAAGCCTATTTCCGGTAACTGCATTAGAAAACAAAGGAGGCTTCGGCTTTCTACGTCCTATATGTTATTTGAGAAGGACCCTTCACAAGGCACGTGGGCGAACGTATTAATTTAAAGCAAAGGAAATCCCAGAAAATTATAATGAAAAAAATATAAGCCAACCGAGGCTCTCTCTTATCAAAGCTTATTTTTTGAGTCTACGAGCGAAACAATACAATGACAATATGATATTAAAATATTTTTTTAAGGGAACAAGTTACCATTTTATTAAAAAATACCAAGGATACTCTTGAAATTTAGTTTTGGAGCAAGTATTTTCCTCTTGGAAGCTTTATCATTTTAACGTAGTTGAAACATGTTTTGGGCTCTCTGTTAGATATAAAGTAGCACACATTTAAAAAGACAAAGGGTTGCAAACATCCATTTTTTGATTTTTTTTTAAAAATATAAATTTGATTAATAATATAGCTATACTAAAGTATATAATATAAAAATTTGAGGTGTATTATTGCCAAGTTTGAATGTATTTTTTTTCTTTATAAACTAATATAACTGTTTTAATCAAAAAGTTTCATTTAATTTATGAGGACTAGAAAAAAAGTATATTCTAACTCTAAGTATATAATCTACTTAATTTTTAAACTAAGTAGTATAATCTTATCTTATCAAACAACTCTTATATTATCGAATTCCTTTTTAATTCAACAACTATTGATATTTTAAAAATTCCGTTATTTACAAAGACCGATTACAAACTAAGCTATTTTTTAAAACTTCATTTAGAGAGGATTACGAGAGGAGTCTATAAAATCTCATTTAATGCGAAAAAGCTTACAAATAGAAAACCATTGATATAGTTCATCAAATAATAAAATATTTTATTTGCCAGATCTGCGTATATTGATCGGTAATAATGATCCCAAGTACTAAAACATCAGAAATTCAGATTACATAATAAAAATTAGATTCTTGGATAATTTTTGTGTTTTCACGTACGTTAATCAAATTGCTGACATAATTGTTAAAAAAAATCGGATTTAATAAATATTTAATCACCATCGACAACAAAATAATCCGGGGTGTTGCGGATAAGGTTGAGAGCTTAATAGAATCTTCCATAGACACAATTACGATATCGTCTTGTGATGATGTAACGACATTGTAAGCCTTCGCATCGACCCCCTCGGAGCTTTCAGAATCCTTTGATGTCGAACGCATAAGGCGACATGCGAAGACCGGAGGTTTCATTATTTGACGGTACGTTTGATGGATTCTCCGATCCCATTTGCCACCAAGCGAGGGACGCACCCTCTCTCAAGGTCTCTTATATATAGCAACTAAGGTAGGAGCAAAAATAAAAATTACACGAGTTTGAAAATATATTATTGATTTATATTAAATATAGCTAAGTATATTAATAAATACACCCATGACATAATACATTCAGATATATATATATATATTGCTTTGATAGCTTGATAAAATATAACCTGATATTAAGTTTATACACAATGGAAATTCGTTGATGCATAATAGATTGGTTAGATTTGGTATGACCAAGTTAGGTTGAGTATAACTTCAATTGATCAGATAAAAAAAAAACTATCATTGTTTAATATTTTAAAATATTTTTATGAAAATTCAGTCATATTTGACCCATGAGATGTAATTCAGTAGAGTTTGTTATTCAATAATTGATATGTAATATCATTAAAACATATTAGATGACGAGAAAAATATACTTATACATTATTGCGAAATTTCCAGAAAAAAATGGATTCGGAATTGATATCTAAAAGATATATGGTATTAATTATAAAGCAACATGACACCTAATCATGACTCATGACCTTTATCACTTTGAAATATTAAACAATTTTACAAATATTTAAAGGTAGATCTCTATTTTATCACAAAAACAAAACATATTGAAACAGACAAAATAATAAATCAAAGAATTCTTTTTGTATATATTCCAATCCTTGGCTGTAGGCAAATTGGCAAACAATAAATACAGAAGGAAACAAACTCAAGTAACTGAAAAATACTGCATTTTTTAACATTAATAAATATTGCAAAAGAATATTTTATTTACTAAATATTATTATTCAAAATATTAAGTATACCCGCATCAATCACCTTTACATGTTTAATGTGTTTATAATATGTTATGGAATTTGTTTCTTGAAAAAATTAGGTGCATCGACGGTGAATTTTCACTTGGGAGGTGATAGCCATGGTGGTGTTGGTTCGAATCTCACATATCTCAATGTTTTTAATTATTAGTGATGACGTTTTGTATTTCTGGTATATACGAGTAATACAATGGCTGGAACCATTTATTTATCTTCTTAACCATCTCACTGAACTCATATTTGTCTTACTAATTCAGCTGTACTCCCGACAACTTCTCACCGGCATAAAACCGTATTGACGTCACTTTCACCTTCCAATGCCCTTTTTTATATTAAACTTTTCTTAAATGTCGAAAGCTTTAACTCTTAAAATTATTCTTAATTTCGTAGTCATTGTGCTTTTCACGTTTGGTTAATCCTTTTTCATTACTGCTTGTTTTTATCTGGATCGATCAACTTAGAATACATCATATTCTTGTCTTGAAAAACATGATATTGCAATTCTGAAAAGGGTCGATCAATTAAGAAGGCATTATATTTTTGTTCACAAGTAAATTTGAAATTTGGCCAAAACGCACAGAGTCCCAGGAAGTCGTCCGGGAGAGGGGTTGGATGATAAAGTGCCAGTAAAACATATCTTTTGTCATATAATTAATCCAGCAGTAACGCCCGTGAGCACAGCGGATAAATCTCCTCTCGGACTAAGGACTGCCCATATATCAAATATTTTTCTTTCAGAGGACCCGTGTAATACGACATAATGGTGAATTATGAATATTTCTAAATAAAGGGAAATGGATAGACTCAGAAGGTATTAATTAATATTTTGCTCTCTATAAATGTGGTTGGTTCAATTCAGGCCATGATTAGTTTGTATGAGGTTTTGATTAATATAACGTAATTTGATAATACCATCATGGTAGTTGTAAGCCGCCTTAAGTCTCAATGACTGCCATGAAAGTTTGCCAGCCGTGAGGATTCGATTTCAAATCCAGGTTTAACAGGTATTTACAAAGTTTTTTAACATATGAACATTTTCGCCCCCTATTATAATAGTTAGTCTAATATATTACATCAATTTACAAAATCAAAACAAAAATCCATTTCTGAAATCTTTTTTAGAAATTAACGTTCATTTCATGTAATTGTAATGATCTTATTATCATCTTAATGCATTCCTTTTTTATTGTAGTAAATAATTGTATATAATTACTGAAACAAATAAAAGCCTACAGGTTTCATTTTTTATATAATATTAATTAAAATTGATAGAAAATAATGAAGAAAAGAATATGTTCATAAAATTAAATGAAAAAGCATTTTGAGGGTATCGTAATGAGACCTGGATTCACTTTTAAAATGAGACTTTGAGTTTTGAGACACTGCGTACAACACACCATAATTAATCAAAACAGAACTAACCCAAACAAACACACAAGTTTAATGCATCGTCAGTAATTATTTTCACTTTGACTGCGGTCTATTTTCGCCCTGACGTAGAGCCTTCGGGCCTGGCGAAGGCTTTCGGGGTGCTGCCAAATCCGAGGACAGCTTAATAAGGAAAATTATTTAGTGGAGAGGTCATTATGAGCCCCGGAAACTGCGAGTATTGTTTTGAACGGGCGCGGTCGATTCTACAGTTAACTTACCGAAGTTGTAGTTTTCAATATATATATATAAGTGTGCAAAGCTATGAGAACCAATTCTCGACTAAGCATACAAATTAAGTAAACCCTAACCCGATCCAACTATCTTAAAAACTCACAGTACATTTATTTGTGAAATTTCCAGCGGGATTGTTCTTGTGTATATTTTAAACTAGGATCTCAATGACCTTTAAGACTTATTATATATTTCAAGTGATTTGATAGTGAATTCTTAATATTTTTTATTTAAAATAATACAAATCTAGAGTCCACGAAATTTTTTCTGAATTTATAACATTATCTATACAAAAAATAATTAATAAAAGAGATTACACCACATGTTTATGAGATAACGGCCATTTAAGAGCGCTCTTGTCTCGAAGAGCGATGAAAGAGCCAACAAATAAAAATTCCTGTAATCTCTTATGTATTTGGCTATACGTATGTTTTTAACAAATTATTTACCAAGACAGGTTTTGATTAGAATAAGGAATTATTTTTATAAAAAAAGTCTCATATTAGCACTCATTATGCAAGCTGTACGCGTTTTCTCCGGGTGCAAACAAAATTTTGTGCCGACTCAGCCTCGCTCCTTCGCGTGCCTAATTCCACCGTCTACGTAGAAGTCGACGTATGTCGGGGACCGCACCTATGGAGCCTAATGCACGGCTGGCAGCAATACTTGGCACCGCAGCCTCCGGGGCTTCGGGGCGCAGATTGTACTCCATTTGGAACCCTGCCAGCCCCCGCATTGGCCAGCTCCGTCCAAACGTCCCCTGTAAGAATTGAAACTATAATTTCAGAAACAAGTCTCGGATGCAAAAATTGCAAGTTCAATTGGTATTATATATATATATATATATATATATATATATATATATATATATATATATATATATATTTATATATATATATATATATATATATATATATATATATATATATATATATATATATATATATATATACAGAGAGTACTTGGTGGAATTCCATTTTAATATTTGCGAGTAAAATACTTGATGTCTATTTTTTGGATCAGATGCGTATTTATAACCCATTACGGGTTTATTATATTATTAATAGCTAAATTGATAGATTTTAAAAATAATATCCAGATGGGATTAAAATCGCTTCACTTGTTACTTTGTTTAAAAAGTCCAGTGCTTGCAAATCACTAAATATTGGTTGGCCTGGGCACATTGGTTCATATGTAGAGTATGATTGTTAAAAACTTTCGATTAATGGATGTGATTCGTTAGTACAAGGGTCAGTACAACGGCCATGTAAGCCTGGTTCACAAATCACAAAATCAATTTTTTCTGAGAATTTCTTTAATCTTTAATCTTCTATGAGTGAACTTATGTGCCTAATCATATTAGTAATAATAAAATACTTGAGTGATTTTCCACATGTTCGTTTTTATTTGTGACCGGTTTCGCCAACCTTTCACGTTGGCAAAACCCCAACACAGGATTACTGCTGCTACACCTGAAAGCCACTACTTTAGATAATTACCCCATTAATATAAAAACATTTGTTCACAAAAATTTGCAATTATATAGAATCCTCCCTTGTCAGGTACATTAAAATCACATTAGTCCTTACCATCTGGCAATCACTCACTCTTTTTCCAACAACCTCTCCCTCTAACAATTGATTACCTAATTGATTATTATTATATAAAATCTCTTTTTGTTTGATAATGCCAAAGTGAAAGGTTGGCGAAACCGGTCACAAATAAAAACGAACATGTGGAAAATCACTCAAGTATTTTACTCAAAAATATATATATGTAATCCAACTTCTGAAATAAGATGCATCACCATCACGTTCTAATTTTTATACATCATCATATCTAAATTTAATTTTGTTTGTTCTAGTCCTCGCAATGTTTTTAACATTTTAAAAATATTCTAAAATCTCCAACAGAAGTTTAAATATACCTTAAAAGTAATATCTACGATTAAATTAAGCTTAAATGTTATTGTGTTTAAAATGAATTAACACGCCAATTTAAGCTTCTTCCGCACACTTTGGTCATTACTTTGCATTAGGATTCTTATGAACGCATTTATTTCTTAAACAGGCATTTCCAGATCGTTAAGAAAAGTAATTAGAAAAAATGTTGCAACCTAAAATAACGATTTAAATGAAATTTTTATTTGAGGAATAAAAAAAAAAACAATGGAAAAAACTTATTATTTAACCATTTGATTTTATTTTATAAAAATTATTTTCTTGTGTATTGTGCCGCATGTAAATTGATACATTCAAACTCTTAATAATTTTTATAATAATTCTCGGCAAAATTCCGAACTCACTATTTTCATTTCAATTGAAAAGATTACTTTAGACGAAAACGCTAAAGCATTTAAACGTTATATATATTAAGTAATATTGTTATAAACATGATAAAATATTTGAGTAGAAATAAATTGTCATATTTTTTTCATTACAAGTTAATCTACGATCCAAAATTACGTGGACTTTTATTGAGGAAATTATAAATAAATAATCGCCCAAAAAAAATTATCGACCTTTTTCAGATAAATCATTTCACACAAAGATTTGTAATGCCGTAAATCAAACGTAAAAAAATCATATCATATAAGTTTCAGCGTCCTGGCGGGGAAAACTAAAAGGCAAGAATCAGCGAAAACACAGTGGCGGGGGCGAGGGGGGGCGGGGGGGGGGGCGAGGGGGGGACCAGTGGCGGGCGTAAACAATGGGAAATACAAGTATTGGTTTATCTCTGCGGGATTTATTTGAATTTCGAACCGGAAAAACAAAATTTCAGCGCCCCGGTGACGTCACGTTTGTGCTGCTTCCGGTCGCGGCTAACTGAAGTTCATCAGACGGGTTCGGTAGCATTTTTTTCGGTTTGTTTCGGATTTTATACGCTGTTTCCAGTTTTTTGATATCACCAACGTGCTTCGGCATGATAGGTTTAGATTTTTTCAGTGTTTAGTTCTGTGATTTATTAAGCTGAACGATCCATTAATTTTACCTGAGTTTTTAGACAGTATTAAATAACTACGCTGAGCTCATCTACATTGTATATCTATAGTAAAAAATATTATTTTAAATTACCTATGGGTTTTAATCATAGAGAGAATTATTAGTGATAATAGCTTGTGGGAAGAGCAAAAGTACAAATTAATGTTAAAATAAATTATGAACATAATTTTAAATATTTTATGTATACTAATATGATTAGGCATATTTTTTCACATATCGAAAATGATTCAAAGAAACTCTCAGATAAATATACATCTCCAAGCTAACATGGCCAATCATTTTTAATGTGAGAAGAAATATGCCCAATCATAATAGTAAATAATATAAACCTGTAAAGGTAATTAAAATGAACTTGATTGAGGTTCAATTCACAAAATAGACGTATATTTTATTTATAATTTAACTTCTCAATTATGAGAGAAATTCACAAATCTATAAATGTTCTCGAATTCAAAACAATAAGTAAAATATAAAACCTACATATACTTTTTGTACAAAATAATGCTAGACCCATAAAGTATTAAGGCATTCCTTCCATTTCTCTATATGTATAGTTTCTCTAGAAGATAAATATAGTTAAAGATAATTTACTATACATAATATACCCCGAGGCACAGTTAAGTTGCACTGCGGCCCACCGTTTGATATTTAAATAAAATATTCCTAGAAAAGGTATCCGTTCAATTGGAGATGCTTTGCAATTCATATCGGCAGTGGTTCTTAAACTTAAGAACTATATGTTCTTTTAAAGATTTAAGTTAACGACTACCAGCTACAAATTATCATAAAAATGCATAATTTATTCGTTTTTCTTCGAAACAAAAACATTCAGTTCCTTATAAATAAACTTTAAATTTTTTATTATAAGATGGCATCGGCTACCCACCCGGTTATAATAAAAAAATTGGAGTCTATTTTTTGGGTTGATCGCTAACCAAGTGCGTATTTATTACCTATTACAGGCTCATATTATTTTCTTAGTATGATTAGAAGATGATTAAAAAAATTCTCAGAAAAATACACAAATCACGATGATATTTTTCTGAGAATTTCTTTAATCATCTTCTATGTGTGAACGAATGTGCCTAATCATATTAAGTAAAATAAAAATAGAGAGCAATCAATTTTTAGGATAACTAATTGTTTATAAAATAAATATATGTATTTAAAATTTATATAAAGGAATTCCACTAAAAAATTCGTGAAATGTTTATTTCGTGTTTAGATAAATATTAAATGTGATAGTTTTTCTAGAGTGCATAACTTCACTTCGATTAAATAATAAATATTTGTATAAAAGTTCTAACCGTGTTTGATTTTATCATAAATGTATTTCAAATGTCCGCAGGCTCTGGTCCACCGGCAGTCATCCCTGCAGAGGCGTGAGAATAAACAGGCAGTCGGCAATATACTCAGGGTGGTCGGAGCAGTGCTCTTGATTCACCCCCGCTCTCAGGGGTGGTGGGACTAGGGTTGTGAGCGATGTGTGCGCCGCTCAGGGGTGGGCTTTGCAATGAGTGCTTGAGGATTACTTTAAAAAGGCGTACCTGACCTTCAAACGCGATACACACAATTTTAATCGGGAAAAAAAATATTTTATTTTATAGATTTGAGAGTTCTTAGGTCTGATGCCGTATTTTAAGTGAATATTTCCGACGCTGTAGTCCATGTACTGAGGCCACTCAGAAAATTCCCGAGGATGGCTTTAGTAACGAAATCAAAACCTCATACCCTTCCTAGCAACTGTTACTTACTGTTGATGACCTATGGCCCAATGACTATATTTGGTAGTAATTTTATATTAATGATAAGGGTAACTTTGTCTTCATTCTTCACTTTGAGTTTATTATAGTTTTTGCATGACTAGTTTCGACCAACAGACTTGGTCAGTTTTGTTCTGCATCTGATGATGACCAAGTCTGTTCAGTCACTCAAGGTGAAGAAAGAATACAAAGTTACCCTTATCATTAATAAAAAATGGATTTTCACCAATCAAATGCCTTGTCCCTCAACAAGAGTAATTTTATAGTACAATATTTTGCATTTTTTTAAATACTCTATAATTATTTGTAAATATCACGCTCCATAGCAATATCATCATGCATAATTTATACAATCCAATGTACCTGTTAAATTCTTACCCGGCAATTAGAAATTCTGGTTTTTAGGAAAAATATAAGTTATGCGTTTATGGGGAAAAATAACTTATACTTTAGACTTATATATCTCATCATGAAAATAGACGCATAAACAAAGTTTTAAATAAGTGAGAATTTTTTCGTGAGGGACGTTGTTCATCCTTTTAAAGAATACCTTTTCACTCTTTGTTCTGGCTTAGAATCAGTATTCAGAATAACAGAGTGGAATTAGTTTAAATGAACTATTTTACGCGGTCATTGTTAACACTTTAATGTTTAGATTAACCAGTTCCAAGTGAGAAAAAAAACTGACTTTTAGTTAAATTATTTCACCAATTTTAAAAAGTTTACAAAATATTTAAGTTGCTTAGTAAAATATGGAATTTAGTGTTTTATTAATTTTAGGAACTACATTTATCTTTTGGATTGATGTGCTGTTTGCCCTACGTGTAACGTTATTTGTTATATTAAAAAAAATACTTATTCAACTATATTAAAATCAGGACAGATTAGAATAATCATTATTTATAGTATGTTACTTTTATTAGATGTATTATTTTTAAGACCAATTACCACCTAAAGCATATAACTGAATATAAGAGAGTATCAAATTTTATTGATATCTGTTATTCTGACTGACGAGATATACTGATATCTGACTGATATAATCCTAGTACTAAAAAGGAAATGTCCAAACCCAAATATAGTTACAAAAGCGTTGTAAGGCATCCAAGACCTTTTACATACTGTAAAAATATAATACTGTTTCACTTGTAACTTTATCTAATGGTTATTTTAGTATAAAAACTTCACAAATATTTGAATCTCATTGATCAAATTAATCGAATAAAAAATAGAAAAGTAAAAATAATTCAAGCTAGTAGATAGATGCTCCAAAATCAGGAACTTCGAGCGTTTATACATTGCATCGCACAAAAGCTGTTATATTACAGTCAATAATGAGATATCCTCGAGGTTGCAAAAAAACCTTTGAATTTCGTACCAAATTTACAAGCAGATATCACTTTCACCTGACGTTTAAATGTATAAAGCTCTTGAAGTTTTTAACATTTTACAGCATCGCATTTTAAATTCACAAAGCTTTGTACCCTTCCTTATCTCCAGGGCCTTTTAAAGCAATCGATTAAATGTAAATGTGAAGAGAAACACGATCCTTGTATCGCCAATCCATAAAACCGACAAAAAGCGTTGTTCCCGGCAGTTTGGGGTCTTTATTACTGTAGTGTGCGATTTCTGAAACTCTCATTGGCAGCCGTAAAAATAGCGCAAGTTACTGCTTCCTCCTCCGCCGCAGGAAACCCGAATGAGTTGAGAGCGTTGTACGAAATAAAATAGATCTATATGTGAAATAAAGCTTTCTAAGTTTTATTTTTTTAAAGAATATTCTATTTACGAAAATGGATTTCTAGTAATAGTCTTATTTTAAATGAAAGGTTCTGTAAATATTTTAACTTAAATGCATTTATATATTTATACTCTAATACTCACGTTAGTACGAGAAGTTGTTTAAAAAATATTCCTCAGGGGAAAAATAAAAAAGACAAACTGAAGATAATATTCATGGATAGCTGAATCCGGTTTAATTAACAATATAATCTGATATACAAAAGTTATTTTCTCAAATAAATGTTTTTCAATCTGAGGGCTATTTACACTTTGATTTTAATAAAAAAATGATAGTTTCGGTCAAGTTTAAGTACGAAATATCGTGCTCTCAATCAAACGGGCTAGCCCGTGAACCATACAGCCAAATTACAAGTCATTTTCAAACAAATAAGTATAACTCTTTTCACCTTAATAGAAATGTAATATTAAAATTCATTCTGAGTTTTTTGTCAACTAGTACGTAGTCACATGTTTCAACTAAAGGTGGATCCAAATCTAGCGGTGGTTACTTTGACGTAAACTGAGGTCTTTGATTAGAACACCTGCCCTTTTTAGTACGTTAGAAATGGTTCAAACATGTAACTAACATCAGCGATGTTAAACAAATATTTTAAAAATATTAAAAAATACTAAATACTTTAATGTTTTTGCGTGCAATATAACAATTTAAATCAATTAATTCCATTTTTAGTTACCAAATTCATGTATTAGCAAAAATAAATAAATAACCTATTTTTAAAACAGATGTGGGGTTTGACTCTTATTGCACAACAGTACGATGCTTAATAAGTCACAGTACTACTGTAACTGAGTGACAATTGCTGAACAAGTTTTGAACGAATGTTTCTAGTTAATGGCAGATAAGTATGTGTGTTTAAAAAAAATTCGTTGTTTTATGTGTGACTCTTATATTTTTAAAGATAGAAAATTGTTTATTTTATATTCTTTAAAATCTACAACAGCAATAGACTAAAGTCATAAAGCTCTTAGGATGCAAGAAATTATTTAAGTAAAAACCTTTCGTGAGTTCCATTATCAGCTCAAAAAGGCCATAGCTAAAGTTTCGCGAACCGCCGCGTCTCCATGCGAGCTTTTGTTAACGATATGAGCTTAAAAAATATATAAAACGCCGTCTATAATCATATATTTTTCAGAATTTTCCTTTACAGATAGATTATGTCCGTCTACGCACCTTGGGAAGTGTTCCTGAATGTTTTCTACTCCAAGAACACTGGGCAAATGCCATGTTTTATATAATGATTAGCATTTAAAATATATATCTTTTAATATTCTTAAAATCAACAAAATATGACAGCTATATTGTATAAGTACTATTTTAATGAATCTCGCATGTGATTTCTAAAATATTTTAAGATAGCTGAATCGTTTTATAACATCTAAATTCTATGAATTACCTTATGAATCCGTCCTTATGAAGTCCTTATGAATTCTATGAATTACCTTATGAATTACCGTATGAACCTTATTATTACGTATGAAATTTTTTCTCACATTTTTAATACTTATTTTAATTTTCAATATCACATTGTATGAAACAAATACATAGTTAATTACTATGAAAACTATAAATTTAATCTTTGAGAATTATTTGGTTTTTTGAATTCTTTGAATTAGAGTGTCAAGCTGAGAACAGCTCTCATTTTTTTACAATTTCTTTGATACTAAAGCTAACAACGACAATAGAAAATACTTTCAGGAGCCCAAAGGGATAATTAGGGACTCATTGTTAAAATACAAGATATCATCTCTATTATTTGTTTGACAATAAGATTGAATTGATAAAAAATTGTCAAAGCTGAAAAACTTTTTTTACTTGTTAAGTCTTGCAGGTGTGAATTTCTTTATCGGATTAATTAATAAAAGTGAAATAATTTTTTTAAACTTCAAAAAACCCTACAATTTTTGAAAATATTACATTTTTCTTCAGAATAATAGACTCTTTTATATTTTATTGATTCGATGTTATTTTTTTCAGTGCTGCGTTACGTTACTTATATTTTTCACAATAAAATGTCAAGAGACCCATCAAACCGCGTGGATTTATTTATATTTGTGAACTTTTCATCATGAACAGCTTTCTAAAGGCTCGTTATTTACTTTGATTTACTACTTTTTATCATTACATTTTCAGTTTATCAGTTGATTTAAATGAAAAACTATTCGTTATTTTCAAATACATACTCAGCACTTGAACGACTCTCGTCGATCATTACCAATTTACATAAGAGGCGGGTGTTGCTTTATACATGTCCTATAATATTTGAAAGCGGACGCGCCAGTCTAGGCTCGATTCGCCGATGCCCCAAAATATGGAAAACAAGAGGAAAATTTATACTTTATAGGAAGGAAAATGCTACACTTTATGGAAATGGAAAAGATATTACCGGGAGAAAGTTATGCCCCAGAGACTCGTCTGATTCGGACCTGCCCATGATCCGCATTCTTTGGTGGGTCATTTGTGAGGTATTTTGTTCGTGCGATTTAGCATTTTAAAAAGATATGTATGGAAATCGTCGAGATAGCGACTACACATGAATGTTTAAGCAGAAAATTTGACTTCGTATGAATCTGAAATAAGCCCCTCTTTGTACCAAGCGTGTCTGCGCTGGTCTTGTTTTGTTTCTATGTCTAACTTTAATACATCAGAGTATGAATTTTTTGTACTCGAAAATTTTTATTTTTCATTGCAAAAACTCTATTATGTAAGACAAATTTTACTTCATATCGAATTCAAAAATAACTCACCCGTTTTACTTATTGTGTTTTTATTCATTGTGGTGAAAAAAAGGCACTTATTTGAGTTTTATTTTTATTAAAATTATTATTAATTTTCTATCCAATTTATTTTCTTGACTATGGAATAATACGTGTTCTGGGACCTCAGTACCAATACCGAAACTTAGATTCATCCAAAAGCACAAACTTGACACAACACCTAAAAAGGTTGTATTTATTCATTGCTTTAACATCTGAATTGACATGTTTTCCATATTTTTAGACAATATCTTAAAATTAACAAATATCTGTTATTTTAAAAATTTCATATTTTTTTATAATTAATTTAATTTTTAAACTTGTTGTACATTTGACCAAGATAATTAAAAATTGATTAGATTACAAAACCATTGATTAAAAATATTTTTAAAATACCTAAAAAATGAGAGAGTAAATTTCATTTCATTTCCAAAATAGTTCTCTTCTTCACACCTCAGAGTCACTCGCAGGACCAACTCGGTGATAAATTTCCAGCCGTGCTATATCCAGTGGTCAAAATAACTAGCTTTTGGTTATCTCTTCGGCAGAACGGTCTAAATCAAAATATCCCGTTATTCCCCGATGGGGGTAGTAATTTACCGATGCAGCGTTTTCCGGCCGCACTATCTCTAACGAGGATCGCGCGACGTTTTCCGTCGGACCGACTGACTTTGAATAATCCCGACAAAAACTCGGACTGGAGGCCCCGGCCAACTCACGTATATCTTTTCTATGTCTTTACTTTAAGGTTTATATGGAGAATTTAAATATAAATACCATATATTACATACAATTTTTTTGTTTGATTTATTATTTATTTTTTGAAAATAAAGATTTTGAATTCTATCTTTTTTTCTTCAATTTCAGTACAAAAATATCTAAAAATATAGAAAAATCAAACGCTTTAACAAACTACAGTTTTTAAATCACAGCGGCATTAGGAGCTTTTTTTTTTCAAAAAAATTTAAATTAATTTTTCGCTCTCTCGCTAAAACCATATTTGTATTTTGTTCCATATTTGTGTGCATTGATCTTGGTAATATTAATCACAACTACAAAATAAAGACTGAACAAGTAATATTACTCGGTAATAAAAGTAGATAGATTAAATAAATGAATTTTTATGTTAATCTACCAAGATACTCCGGTCGAGCACCGGTCGAGTTTTAATCTAACCTAACCATGAAATACGGATGTGATAAGAGTTATTTAACCCAGAGATATGGCACTAGTATCATCGTAATTATCCGCTCCCTGTAATTTGTTAGCCATAATAACTTGACGGTAATTAATTTTAATTACAAAATAAATGTGCTATGTGCCAGTAAGTGAAGATAAGTCAATTCACTATTTTAGTAAGAAATATTAAATGGTCGTATTAAAAATTTAATTAGATCCGTTTTTTAAACAAATTACACGATGGCAACGTTAATTAAATAAAATTAAAAAAGACATCTATGTAGTTTTTATAAAATACTGAGGTCACAAAAAAAGCAGATGAAAATATTTCTCGCAATGGTGGCCCTACCTGACTTGTTATGATAAGATTCCGGAATTCATTAGTATAAATAAAACAACAAAAATATATATATATATTATGCTTCAATTCAATTCAAATCCAAAAAAAACTACCAATTAAATTTCTTCAAACAAATATTTATAAAACAACCCATAATCATTATTTTAAAAAAATATGTAATTAATATTTACCATAAGGGTAGTTGGCGTCAGCACACCAACCTCCATGTGGTTTTTATATTTCACTGTTATAATATAGCTTCACCTATATTATAAGAGCTTTAAAATATCAGAAAGTATTATGATATGTTTCCAAATTATGTTATAACGTAAATTAATTGCCATTATTTAGACCCTGAACCAATTGCAACTTCTTAACGCTGGCCACACAACCGACAGCAAAAACCACAACCGTTACAATTTGGATATTAGTTGTATTGTTTCGTGTGTTGTTTTGACTAAGAGAAATAAAAAACTATACTCTAATTTCTTGAGTTATTAATTTATTTTAAAACATTGAAAAATTTGTTGAACTTTGGAGATTTTTTCCACAATTCAAAAAGTAGGTAATAAAAGGGCCACAGACAAGTTTGTCAGTGGCGAGACACGGGCGGGGGAAGAATATCTCTGTAATCTCTGGTTACGGGCTCGGACAGTCAGTTACCAGAAACAAAATGGCGGATCCCATCGTAAAAACCATAGATAAAGAAGTGTTTATCTTTATGAACAGTCTGATGGGCGTGATGGTCGCTCCTCCTGGGGACTCGGGTTTATTTCTGCATTTTCAAAAAAGGATACTTTGAATATTTTGCTAGTGATGTATTTTAGCTATTACATTTTATAGCGTAATTTTTCCAAATCAATACACAAATAAAATCTATGTATTTTTTTGTTTGCAAGGTACGTATCGTATCGCTGCCTGACGACTTGCTCTTTTCTACCATTTAAAACTGTTATATTGATGTATATAACCACTGTACTCATATACTATAAATATCCGATTTTTCTCGTCATTGCATGTGTGAATAGATAACTTTTATACACATTTTAAGTATCATTAACTGGCAGTGAAAACGCTTCAAGTATCTATTCAAAAATAATTATGATAAAAGTATGGAATTTTGTAAAATATATATTTTTCAACAATCGTTTATGATCAAATAATTTTAAAAAACGCAAAAAAATACAGATGACCAAGCACTTTGAACGGATGAAAATGCAACTGTTTCTAGATAATCACAACCCTAGATATATTATTGATTTTTGTGAAGACCGTCTCACAGGAAGTACGATTTTCTCTTTACAGGTTTTATTGATTGATAGTGATTTGAAAAAATGTACGTAATCATTATCAATAAATAAATGATGTTTCTAAAAAAACTTACAAATCGTATGAGTCTTTTTGTATCGAATTATTTTACCCTATATCTGTCACGGAAGTCCAATCTCTAAAACAAAACCATTCCTTTCTAAATCTGAAAGCAGCCACTCCAACCCTCGAGTCGAATATCGCGCATCCTAATACCGGGCATAAACCACCCCCGGCATAATAAAGTACAACACACAACACACTCGCGCACGGTTATCCCCGAGACCGCCCCTGGGACTCTCATTGTCCTGCGCGGACCCTCCGTCCCTCCGTTATGTCCTCGTTAGGGCCTTCGCCAGGTTATTGTCCCCGCCAGGAGAGCTACCCCGATAAGCCGGGACGGGGTGCGAAAAACCAGACTCGTTCTGAAACATCAAGGGTTATTGGCCAATCGGTGGTTGTTGGGAAGTGTTATTCGCGAGTAGTGTTGTTTTGATATTGGAGCCATTGTTCGTTGCTCGGTGATGTTAATTAATATTCCAGATAATTAGTTGTAAATTGTATAACATACAAGTATATCAGATTAATTTCATTGCTTCTGGTTAAAATTCTAATTAAAAGTAGAATAGTACAAGATAAAATTATCCATTTAAAATGAGGGTCACACTTACCGTTAGTATTTTTTTACATAACATCCATGCATCGTCGAGTAGCTACTAATACAATGGAGAACCACGAACTTAACCATAATTTGTATAACCATAAATATGCATTTTTAACTGAACAGATAACAAAATACTCGATCTTTTAAAACCACAGGTGGATTTTGAATTCGCATTTCTACTGTTTACAACATTTATCTTCTGTGACTGTTACTGAACTAAAATAAAAGACATTGATTTTGCACTTGTATATTATAAAAAAAAACTTATTTCGTATGTCGATTTTTAAAAATAAATCGAATATCAAAAAACCAATGTGCCACACTATCAAAAGCCTTTCTTTCCAAAACAATTAATTTTCTTTAATATACAGTAACATGGAATTCAAAATCAAATTTGTAATGTTATTAAATAATGCGTCCTTCTGAAAGCCACCCTTAACTTCAAATCCCATAAAATTCAATCAATACACACCGTATACGCTGTCGATAATTTCCAAAGGATATCCTTATTAATAGCAAACAGCCTATCAATAATTTGGTTGACGTCGGGCCGCGCGTCCCTCGCACCGCCATTACGACGTCGTAAAATATATACCGAATATTACTTCATACATATTAATTACTAACCAATATTTACCATAGCCTAACGTGCTTAAGGTTTCCATATAACGCACTATGTGAACTGAATACTTGAAATTATTATTTCATACGAGAAACAATCATAATGAAAACATGTTGTTAGAAACCGTTTTTAAATTATAAAAAAATACATTTATCGTACATTTTACTTCCATACACACTATGGTGTAGTATATTGGTAAACAGCGATAAAAACACAAACCTGAATGCCCAAATGATAGGAAGCGGTTATCGTAATGTTGTTAAAATATAGAATCTCATCTATCGTAAGTTACAGACGATAATTTTGATATATTCGAATTTCATGATACATCTTAATCATAAATATCTAAATAAAAATATATTTATCGAAGCGTTTTTATTAATTAAAATGGTTGAGGCGCTACCTACCAGAATAAAAATATTAAAAATATTATGTTAAAGGACATAAATCTTATATGATAGATCTATAAGCTGGTAAGCAAATTTAAAATTGGTGAATACTCGAAAAATTTGAATAAAATATTAAATTGAAATATAAAAGAAAAAATATTTAATGAAGTTGATTTAAGAAACAGTTGATTTTATCAATGAAAATATAATTGCCTGAACTGTTTAGCAAAAAATTTAACATCCCAGCATTTTAAAAATGACAAGATAATAAAATACAAAACTCATTACATCTGACATTTTAATTTATAAAATTAATTAAGCCTTTTCAAAATTATGGTAAATCACTTAAAAATATCAAAGATGTCTCGTTCAGTACAATTTAATAAAGAAAATCTGCACGGGTTTTAAATTTTTTTGATTAAATGTTATACTTGAAAGGATAAATAGATTTAATAAAACGTTTTCGTAGAACCTCTGTTTGTGTTGGGAAACAATTAATAAAACAATCAATTAATGATATTTCAGTGGCATCCTCTTCAGTCAGCCTGTGCTTCTAAATTAGTTCCGTAAAATAGCGTCTCTTTAATCAATAAATAATTCGAACCCTACCCTTTTGTATAATGTCAAACTAAACGATAATGCCTCTGAGCCGACCGAGCCTCGTTTAAAATTCCACTTTTCAATTATTCACCATCAAAGTTTTCAACCGAAATTGGCTCTGCGATTTTCAATCCCGAACCCAACTTTAGTATCGCGCCTCTGCTCTCTACGTGTAATAAGGGTCACATAATATTAGGATGTCCATGCACGTATTATAATGTAGAGAGAGAGAACAAACACAATGCGAGGAAAAACCATTGCGAAATGACCATATTTTTCTGCTTGTTATAATAAATACAAAATTAATACAACTAACTGATTTAGTAAAAAAAACTGTTTATTTTTCAAAAAATATTAAAATTAATTTTGATTTATATTTTTACTAGAAATGAAGTTAAATGCTCGCGTAACCCAAAAAAAAAATATATATATAGCAATTAAAACTAAATCGATCTTAATAGAAATCAATGATTAAAAATAAATTACATAAAGCAATAAAAAATGACGTATATCCTGCAATGAGCGCACAGTATCGAAAAAGTGACGTTAGCATAAAGTTTGTTATAAATGTTTATAATATAACTCCGGAGAGATGCCTTTTAGAATTGAATCTATGACTCCATCAATCGACAAATAAAATACTGACAGAAGATCACTACCTTAAAAATGATTAAATAAAATTTATATTGATGTAAGTTTGTATGATCATGTGAAAAATTTTATGCAATTTTTTACTACCTCTTTAAGTTATCAGTCTTCCAAGGGTAATCTGATGCGGTCAGTAAATGAAACAAGTTTAACCAAATAATTGGAACGGACCGCAGAAGGCTGGAGTCTTCATGATCAATCTAACGTTTTACTCTTCTAATCAAATGCCTTTATTTTATAATCAGTATTCCTTTATACTGTAAATATCACATTTATAAAGAACAAGAAACGTAATCTACGTAAAGATCAATTAGTTTTTAATAATTATTTATTTGATCGCCCAATCTAAATTTAGTAACTATTTAGTATTATAAATACGCATAGTTCCAAAATATTTATCTAGCCCAAATGCCTTTATATAATTTTTTGTTATTAAGTTATATTATTTTTCCATACAATGAGCTCGTTTTTCTAGCAGTTTAATAGAAAACGGAAAAAATCTTTAAAAATATCCATTTTACTATTGTAAATTTAAATAATCATTAAGTGAGAAATTGGTTTTCATAAATTCACAAAATAAAAAAGGTAAAAAGATTTAGAGCTGTCAATTTGATAAAAGCATATGAAAACACTACACACAATCCTTATATAAGCTCTTTTATGCGAAACATTTTCAGTTCACAGGTGTCTCGCACAGCCCTTCATTAGTGAAGGGCTGTTTTTTTCTGCGGAAATTGTTTTTCCACCCCCGGCTGAAGGCTTCGAAGACTGATAACGCGAAGGTGAAAAATGTTCATTGAAATATTGGGAAGTAATGACGAAATGATTCGAAAACTTTTAAGATGAATTGAAAAAGCAATTTTAAAGTACTCAAGAGAGAACCGCATTGAACGAAAGTTTTTGTTACTTTTAAAATAATCGGTTTCAAATCTTTATTCTTTTAGATATTCAATTAAAATTACAATATCGTACTGCCTGTTTAATACAATAAATCTACAATTTTGTAAAAAATATATATGGTTCATCATTTTGAAGAATTATTAGAATAATGAGAGCTTTGTCACAAGTATGCAACAATTGTCATATTCAATTATGTTAATACAAAATATAATAACAAACGCCTGGTTTCCTTAAATGAATTCATAAAAATAAAAGTTGTTACCACGCTGTCCGTTTGCATAAATATTATTTCGTTTTTTTGGTGTTTTTATTGACACATGCGGTGTCAATACAAATTGTCTTTCACTTAATTAAGTTTAATTTGATTCGTTGAGACTCATTAGTTAAAATGGGGTTGAACCGGAGACCTTTCGTCTGTTTTTTTATAGTATTTGTACTATCCTATCAAAAACGATGTCAAAATAAAGCTCCAAAAGATATATTAATGTATAATATTTTTTGAGTAAATATCTTTGTATTGAAGGGTATATTCTATATATGCAGGTAAACGATAAATTGATTATTAAAATTTTAAATTTATAAAAAAGAAACAACTCTAAAACATGTATAAACAGAACAACGCAGAAAAATTTCCAAACCCATAAAATTTATACATCACTTAACCAAAACTGAAATATCTCTCATGTACACTGCCTGGGGAGCACGTTTATAAATATTTTACACTCACGTATATATTTATCTTGACTTACGTCCTACCTTTTGTATTTCATAAACATTTTTTGCAATTTAATATAGATAAACACTACAAAAAAAATCCGTTGTTATTAACGCGATATAAGTAACTATTTATTAATAAACGCATGCGATCTCAATAAAGTACACAAGTAAATAATTTCTATATTTAATGAATTTGATAAATCAATATTATTGGCTCGTATAATTTTTTCAATCAAGCTATTCTCTTATGTGAAAATACAAGCTATTTTTCCATATCAATTTCTGGTGAAAAATTCCATTATTTTTTACGAGAATAGACCAAAGACTGAATTTTTAAAACCTGAAAATTTCAACACCTACATTTCTTCCCTTAAAAATACCGTTTGACCTTATTATTGGAAGCCTGAACAAAGGCACCTGTCAGAATGTTCTTTCCCCTTAAATCAATTACATTATTCGGAGGCTGCTGGAAGCCAGGTTCTTGGAAGCTTCAGACGATGAAGTGGAACATCTTCAGCTAAGTTATTGCTCCAACTTCCAACAGCCCAACTTTTCCTCTTATAACTAGGATTCCTTTATTCGAGCAAAGTAGATTGTTATTACTGAAGAGTTTAATTGTAATTTTATAATCAATTGATTATTTTATGGCTTTACTGATTTAAATTTATGCAAAAAATAAATAAAATCTATTTAAATTATTATTCAGGTTATTTAAATTTTGACAATAATCTTATCAATCATGAGTGGTTCTCAGGCTCTCTTAATTTTATTTTGTTTAACTTATTCTCTTCTAATTTTACATGAAGACTTTTGGGGTGATATATCGTCGAAAAAACATGTTTTATTAGTACTATTTTGAGATTTCTATAAATATCTATTTTTCTTGACTCCTCTTAAGTGTCATTCAAATAACAGCGTCCTAAGTTTTCAGCTGTATTTCAATTATATTTTTATTAGCCTAATCCGTTGAAATTCATTCATTTTTTTATAAATAGTTAAAATACATTTATAAATTTTATTACGTTATTTAAAAATTAAGTATGATGTTAAAATGTTAAACAATCGTGAGATACACATTTTAAAAGCACCAAAAAAAAATATTTCACATCATATAGAGATATTGGCTGATGGAATAAAAAAAATAATATCAAATTAACCTGCATCAGGTATAACAATGCAAAGTTGAGAATAATAATTTATTTTCACAAAATATTATTGGTCTATAATCCAAACATTAACTCAACTCTTAAATACTGTCAAATCTTTATCAAAGATTTTTTATATAAGCTAATGACAGCGTTGTAAAATTAAGATAAATAAAAAGCTTGAACTTGAATTTAAATATTCTTTATTTCTGTCATACATTTATAAATACCAAACATAAGAATTGAAATACTTACGATGGACCACCCCTGATGTCAGATCAAAACGCAGAGAGAAACCGATAAATTAATTATAAATACAAAGTGTTCCAAAAGTGTGTTGTCTCAGTTCTTGTTAATGAAGTTGAAGCCTGGGTTCTTAAGACCATGCAAAAAAATTGAGGCGTGTGATTTTTTTCTTTTTAGGAGAATACTTAAAATATAATGGGTTGACCGCGTCACAAATGTGAGTCTTGCACAAAATGCGCAAAGAATGAGAGCTCCTGACGGTGGACTAGCAAATAATGCCACTCCTTGCCTTCTCCAATTGATTGTCCTGGGAATATACAAGAAAAAGTAAATATCAGAAGGAGAGAATTTTCATGGATGCAGAATTTTAAAACATCTGAATAATAGAGCTGGCCCAATATATTCTCTGAGAAGAGGCATATAAAGAAGATTAATACCATAACAAAACTGTGTAAATATTTTTAAGTGTTTAATAATATATAATGTATCTTGCAGTATGAATATACAAATACTTTAATTCCTGTCAGGTAATCTTCGTATTAAAATTACTGTCAGTTACGCTCCAAGCAATTTACGTAATAAGAGCTCTAAAAACAGAGTGGATTTTGTAAGAGTAAAAAAGCAAAACAAGCCGAAGCTACAAGGTCACAGATGATAAATTATATTTACGGTGTGTTAGGGAACCTTAAGGCTTTAATCCGAACTCTACAATATTTATTCTTTATAGTAAGTCAAAGAAGGTTCACAGGAAAATACAAATTAGGAGGAAGTTCAAGACGCAAGGAAAACACTAGGCTTCACATAATGTAAGGTCTTCAATCATTTTACAAATTTAATAACAATGTTAATTTGGTATATTGGTAGGTTCTAGCAGCGAATATTTTTTGTTGGATATTCAGCTTCTTGAAGTTTTCACTAACATGAGGACCGATACGTCGGAAGAGAGATAGTTTCAATCAGCTCAGTTTTCAATGCTCAATGCTATCAAACTACGATTATTATGTATCTTCGTGTACACTGTGCGATCACGGCTTTAGCGGATGACACGATTTAATAATCATTACATTACAATGATTTCCTGAAATATGAGTTATAAGTTAAATGACAACACTGAATAAATGATAATATAAATTGTCTGTAATTTTTTATAATTACTGTTTTAATTGATAGTGATTACTGCCTTCTTTATATATATATATATATTTTAATGTCATCTACTCCAAATATTATTTTGTCGTTGGTGACGAAAAATCTGGTTGATGAAATTAGTTGGTGCCTACCAGCTTGATTGGTAAATATCAATATTATTTTTTAAAAATTCACGTTAATTTTGAAATGCCGACATAAGTTAAATCAATTTTAGTCTCATAAAAATCTCATCTCTGCTGATGAAGATGGTTTTTTACATACACATATACAAATAAAAAACATTTACCTTAAAACTGGAAACAGAGTCGTATTAAAAAAAAATTGGATAGCATTTTCATTTTCAAATTCTCTTGGTTATTGAAGGGACGATGTTTCTACCAAAAGCGAGATATAAAAATAGATGTCTTTCAAGCACCATTTTTTATCTCTGTTTGACTTAAGGGTAGCTCAATCTTCTGTAATGATAGCTCATCCCCAACCCCCGTCCCCGAGGCAGTGAAGCTCGTTGTTCATGCTCTCGTGAATCATTAGATTCATTATATGGATGTTTTTTTTATATAAATTTAAAAAGCGACTTTTTTTGTTAAAAATAAACATTTTTTTAAATATTTGATGCCGTTCTCATGATTATTGAACCAAAATTTAAGATACATATTTGAAAAATACACTTAATAAAATCAGTAGAGCACGATTTTTCATATTGAAAATAAATCCGAATTATTATTTGCCTAATTTATAGTATTTAGATTTTATTAAATATTTATATACTAAAATCTTAATACGTTTAGGTTAGGTACGTTAAATATCTCTGGTATGTGAATACTATTTTTACAATATAAGAATGGCAGTTACTTGCGCTACGTATAATAATCGAGTGCTGTGGATACGATTTTCACTTACGTCAAAACTCGCAACCGTTTTGTAAACCAAGATAAATCACCCCATTTTAAACTACCCTAAATTGGATATCATTCATAAGCCAAACGGAAGTCATTCGTTTGCTTTATGGAGTAGGTTACACCGCACGTTCGCGAGGGGCGGAATCAATTCGTCCTTGGGAGGAAGACAGGGGATGGAAGCGAAGGCTGAAACTACTGTCTCCAGGCGGCTTCTGGGGTGAAAACAGCCCCGCCATCTTTCACCCTAATGGCCGCAAGACTACCTGATCTGAGGCAGGTGAAATATTTAAGGCCTCTTAGTGTTGGCATCACGGGTTTGAAAACGCTGAGCTCACGCAATTTATTTAACTACTATTCTGGTGTATTTAATTGTACGCGTTCAATCCGTTTCAACTTTGTTTGCACCGAAACAATACATAAGGATTTTTTTTCTATATTAGAGTAGATTTTATGTGGCAAAATATTAAATAAATTTATCTAAGTTCAGTACAATGTTTAGATCTGATGCTTCGTGATACGACATTGATGATTTTACTATCTAATTGTTGATTTCATTGAATTTTTCTCGTAAAATATTTTTTTAAATAGTTCCTTTTTGTTTATATATATATATTAGGGTGTCCCTTATATGACCAAAAAATTTTTTTTTTCAAATTTCGAAATGGGTACCCTCTACTTTTTTTAGTAATGTTATAAGAGTCTTAAATATAAAATTTCATCTTTCTAGCATAATTGCAACCAGTGCCGACCGAGCTTCAAAGTTTAGTAAAAAACGTGTTTTGTCTTGATATTTCGGTCTGGTATAAAATCATTATAAATGCAATAAATTAAGTAAATAATAGTAAAAATTCAATTAGATGAACATTAATCTTTAATCAAAAACATAAAGTAATAACAATCAGCCAGGGTAACTTTTTTTTAGAGTTGTTTTTTTACAGTCCGGATACAATTTTCTATGTTCCTGGACACAGCGCAGCAAGAACTGTTTTTGTTCTTCTTCAGCCGTGATAAGTCCGTTAAAATCTTGCATCATTTTAACAGCCCTTTCAGCAGTATCATTCACAACTCTCAAATAGCTTATTTTTCTTTTAGCTTCCAGAAAAGCAGCATTATTATTCCAGGAAGATACATCTTCCTTTAGAAAACTGTCGTCGATCTGCAGTCGTGATAAAAATTGTTTGCTCTTTTCCGATACGAAATTATCCAGTGTTTTGCCTGGAAAAAAAGGAAAATAAGATAAATAACAAATAAATCTACAACAATTTAAATATATCACAAAAAGTCAATTAAACTTACCAAACAACCTTTGGGGCAGTTCTTCCTTTGACGGGTCATAGCGTTTGCTAAAATCTGAGGTTTTGTCCCGGTTGAAGTTGGCAATCATTTTCTTCTTAGTTTGGTTATCAACTTCATCATCAAACAGTGATAGAATAACTGTCTCTTCACATAAATACCACAAGTGATGGCTAAACTTGCTTATAGAAGCATTAGAAATTGTTGCGTCAACTTTTTCGTACTCTTTTAACATCTTCAAGAAGCGCAAATCTTGGTTAGGTGCTTTGATCGCCACTGTACATTCGAGCCAAGGTTTAACATACAACATCACGACAAATAAGCAAACATCTTATAGAGCCTTTTTGTCCTTCGCAGTTATTCTGCATTGTGACTGAAGTGAACATATTTTTAAAGAATAGATCGCTCTCGCCATCCAGCGAGCCTGATGCATGGCTCCGGGGGGCCTTAGTTTTAATTTTTCCTCTGTGTCTCCTCCCAAAAATATTACGCACAGTTCGACCAATTCGCGGTAGTCATCTCTTACATAACCTTTGTCTAATTCTGCCTTATAAAATATTAACAAAGCTTGAATGTCTGTCTCGGCAACACGTTGTTTTACGAAATTAAGGGATGGTTCAATGTTACTAGCGTCGATGTTTTTCCAATTTTCTCTGAACTTTTTAAACATTGGAATATCTGGGCTACTAGTAATTTGCTTAATTTTGCTTTCAAAGACAGCTTTTAGGACCAATTCATAAACATGATGACGACAGGCGAAAAGCAGCAATTCTCTTCCTAAAGTTTGCTCCAAAATAGCACAAGCTCCATTGAAACGGCCAGTATTGGAAGCTGTTGTGTTGCAGCACATTATTTGTACTTTATCGTGAAGGTTCTAGTCAAAGAGAGCTGTTGAGACAGCCTTAGCTTGATGTTTTTCAGAAGAATGTTCTAGTTTCGGCACTGCAAGAAGCTGTTCCTTATCGTCAAACGAAGCAATAACTGGCAAGCGTTCTTCTTTAGAACTTCGTACATCTAACCCGGGTAATAGTTTTCCATCCCAATGGACTGTGACTACGTCGGGTACATTACTTCCAAAGAAGTCAGATTTTATTGCTTCTGCCCTTGATTTTCTAGTTTCAGCAGCTAGTGGTTATCTTTGTCTTACAACCCTTTCCTCTTCTTCCAATCGTCGTTGTTTAGATCTATCTTCTTTTTCCGACAATTTTTTATCAACACCACCTAAGCATCCTGGTCGATCTGGCTCTCTCTGTTTCATTAAAAATAATTTATCTTACTCTATTTTCATTCTCTCAAAAGCATCAGCATGTGCAATATCAAACAAATTATCAAGATCAATTTTGAAATTGTTCTCACGGCTCTTGAACGTAACCTGAGTTTTCTTACAATTTTTTTTGCAACTCTCTCCAAACATGATATAAATCAACAAGTTTCTTCACGCAGTTAGGATATGCCCTTGTTGGAATTCTTGCTTTTTCCCAATATATGATGCACTCCCTAATCACAAGATTTGCACTTTCACTAACAATCAGTTTAACCTCGCGAATATTGTAAAATAGGACCGAGGGAATTTGTCGATTAGATGGTAATTTTGCACCATTTATTTGATATCTAGGCAAACCGATAAGGAAATTATTTTGTTTATCACTCCGTAATTCCACCGACATGTTAACGCACTAAACAATGGAGCACTACTAATCTCAAAAATCACGTATGAAATGTCAAATAAAACATGCAGTTACAAGTCACAGCGCAGTACTTACGCAACTTGTATGGACAAGTTAAAATCGCAAGTCGGCACGGGTTACCGTTTATAAATCGAACTAATATTTTTTTCTAGACAATATAGGATTATTACTAAACTTTTAAGAAGGTACGCGTAAAAAAATATTGAACTTGAATTTTAAGGGACACCCTAATATATATATATATATATATATATATATATATATATATATATATATATATATATTTGGATGAAAATCAGAAAGTATTATTGTGTTTTGGACTATAGTTACTTTTAGACAGTAAAACAGACTAAATAAAGTGTTATTTACTTTATTATTTTAATGTGATTAAGCACATTTTTTCATACAATGAAAACAATTAAAGAAAACTCTCAGAAAATATCATCGTGACTTGTGAGGGATTCGAACCCACATCCCCAAGCTTTCATGGCCGGTGCATTTATCCAACTATGCTAACGAGCCACTGCAATTTAGTGAGAATTTTTAATAATCATATTCTACATATGAACTAATATGCTCGGGCTAATCAATATTTAATGATTTGCAAACACTGGACTTTTTAATTAAAGTAACAAGTGAAGCATTTTAATATCCAAATCTGGTTTATTTATTATTTTTAAAATCTATTGATGTTTAGCCGAGACGCGCACCATTCAATTATATTAATTTTAGATTAATGTCAATCAGAATGCGTTTTTATTTACCCATGCAGGTATTAGTATATTTATGTGATTAAGCACATTTTTTCATACAATGAAAACAATTAAAGAAAACTCTCAGAAAATATCATCGTGACTTGTGAGGGATTCGAACCCACATCCCCAAGCTTTCATGGCCGGTGCATTTATCCAACTATGCTAACGAGCCACTGCAATTTAGTGAGAATTTTTAATAATCATATTCTACATATGAACTAATATGCTCGGGCTAATCAATATTTAATGATTTGCAAACACTGGACTTTTTAATTAAAGTAACAAGTGAAGCATTTTAATATCCAAATCTGGTTTATTTATTATTTTTAAAATCTATTGATGTTTAGCCGAGACGCGCACCATTCAATTATATTAATTTTAGATTAATGTCAATCAGAATGCGTTTTTATTTACCCATGCAGGTATTAGTATATTTATGTGATTAAGCACATTTTTTCATACAATGAAAACAATTAAAGAAAACTCTCAGAAAATATCATCGTGACTTGTGAGGGATTCGAACCCACATAAATGCACCGGCCATGAAAGCTTGGGGATGTGGGTTCGAATCCCTCACAAGTCACGATGATATTTTCTGAGAGTTTTCTTTAATTGTTTTCATTGTATGAAAAAATGTGCTTAATCACATAAATATACTAATACCTGCATGGGTAAATAAAAACGCATTCTGATTGACATTAATCTAAAATTAATATTATTATTTTAAGTTAACAGCTTCCTCATAAACGATGTATAAAAACAAGAATTTTTAACAGGCTTCTTTCATCCCTTAAACGCAGCCCTCTCAGGCATCACTCACCCCATCAGCACCGGCCGCGGTATCACCGTCGGAAAGAATCCTGATTAAATCGAAGGCTTTACCCGGGTGAGGGCGGGTTGAAGCTTATCGCCAGATATAAATTAGGCGGACGTCCGTGGCAGGCTGTTTGGATACCGAGCCCGTCGGAGAAAAAATAAAGTGCTTAGTAACGCATGCCTCACTGGTGAGGGCATGAGCTTGGACGTGTTTGAAATTAGGTCAATTTTAATGATTGTGGGGACTTGGAAACAATACGAACTGGACAACGACTCTCTTATTTGTAAATAAGTAAGGATGACATTTGAATAATAAAAATAAATAATAACACGTCTTTATACATTTTAAGTAAAGTTTTAGTAAAATAATTGCAAGTGTAAGATTTTAATGTAATAGATTACAGGTGTTGGGATTTTTTACAGGAAATTTACTCTTCGTTTTAGGTGTGAATCGATTACCTAAATATTTTATGTACAATAAACACGGATTTGTTAAGTATTTCTTAAGGCAAAAATGGAGTTAGTTATTTGGTTTTTGTTATGAATAAATTCAAATCAAATAGAATATTTATTCCATGTTTATTTTTTCACTCTCAATACATTCATTCAATTGATGACAAAAAAAAAACATAACCAGTCGCTAAAAATATATGTTATTTATGTAAATCACTTAAAAATGTTATATTTTCAGAAATTGTAGCTGTTAAACTTCTTCGCTGAAGTAACGATCACTTAAAAAATCTTGAAACGAGTAATCAACAGCCAAACTTTTCAATGAGAGAAGCAAGCCGCGAGGAATCAGGGGCAGCAGCTGTGTCCAGCTAGATGAATATTAATCAAGTTTACAAAGAAAAAGCAACAAAAACGAGGGTTAAGGCATGTCACAAGATAGTATTTATCTTAATCAGCAAAAATCGGACACGTATTCATTGAAAAGATCTAGTGAAGACATAACTAAGCTGTGGTAAGTCTTAATGGACTTACAACCCTGGGAGAGACCGGGTTTTGGAGAATGCAAAAATACACTGATTTCTATGAAGCGGATTTCGGATTTAGTTTTAATATCACATATATATTTAACATAATATGAGCAGTATTAGAGTATTAAAAAATCCTATTAAAAATTTAAATTAACAATTGCTGAAGTTTCAAACGTGACAATCTATAACTCACTTTTGATTTATCATTAAAGTTTTAATATCAACTGCACAAATCTAAATTTTTAGTTTATAGTTATTATTTTTTTTTATAGTAAAGGATTAATATAATATAAATAAATATAAATAATATAAATAAATTCAAATCCATTATTTGGTCTAAAGTTTTTGAAGGTCTCTCATTATTTTTTAACATATACTTAATGATAGATTGAAATTTAATTCAAATTGGATATTAATATTTAAATTGTCTCCCTACGACCTGCGCCCACGGAACTAATACCCAATTAAAAAAATAAACCTGGTACTTACGGTGAGAACCTTCCCCATAAAACCAATTATAATCTTGAATCTATCGCAATTTTACTGACAATATTTATAAATATTTTTTTGCAATTAAGTATTTTTTTTATTACAGGACTTTTAAAGTTATTCTAATTTAAACAACAAATATCTAAATTTTTCTTTCCAAGTTGTTACAGTCCAAAACAGGTCTCTAAAAAAACCAATAGATATCTCCTAGTGAGACTGTTATTTATTTGTTTTTAAATATAGATTATTACAAAATAACTAAAATGTCATGGGTGCATATAAAAATTTACACGTTGTAAGATTAAAGGTTTTGTACGATTTAGTTAATATTAAAAAATCTGGGATGGTTTTGCCGCTCAACGATTCATGAATTTATGCTAAAAGAAATAAATTACGTTTGAAATCTGAATTTAGTTTTAAAATATTTTAGAATTTTTCAGTATGTCCTCGAAGTTCTAGTTCAAACTGAATGTTCAGCAAGCGCCTTAGCGTCCTATGGGGCACGGCAATGCACACGTTTCAGGAAACTTTCAGTGTAAAAATAAAGTCCAACCGTACAGGGGTGCTCAACTGTTGACTTTCATAAGGGTGTTTTTATAAAAACTTTCCAAAACTCATAAATTCCCGTTATGGTAATGCGGTTTATTTCCAGCAGCGGATGAGGCGCACTCTAGCCAGTTGGTCACACCTGCTCGCAATTTTTTTTAAAAAACTAAGGTCACGTCTTGAATTTTTTTAAAAAGCTTAAAAACATATTATTATACAGATATGAAATATACATTTTTGAACTTTGTATAGATAAAAAGAATATTATAAAAACAACGTGAAAGTTTAATGATGCATCACAATATTATTAAGAATCATTAAATCTATTTACTTTAAAGCGTTTTTATTTTTATGAAAGGAAGTAGAATGTCTTTTTGAAGCAGTTCAAGAAATCTTTGTTATTTTTTTAAAAATCTGTGGCTATCATAACGTTAATATCTGTACCCTCATCTGTGTGTGACTTATGTAGGTCTGTAACAATATTAAATTGTATTTTATTAAATATAGAAACGTGTAATTGACCATGGAATATAAAAGTTATAGGGCTTTAATATCAATAAAAAATATTTAAATAAATAAACTACTTTGAATGTATATTTTTAAATGAGCAAGATTTGTCCACTTGTTTGAATAAAATTGTTGAAAAAGTGACTAGAAGAGCCCACCCTTATGAAAATCACTTTACAAGATTTCACCCCAGTTCCCACACCGTCGCTCTCGGAGGGACCCGAAGTTTTTCCTCCAGTCATGATTTTTATGGCACATATTTTGCGAAAGGACTCGAAGGAAACGAAAATTACCCAAGATTTATTCCACACTAGAATGCTAGCCAGGACATTTCAGAGACACGGTGAGATAAATTTAAATTAATGCCTTTTTTGTATAGATTTCACTTCGGTCGATAAATTATTTTCTCTAGTTTGTAAGTTATTGGAGAGCATTATTAAATTTACCTAAAAGAATCTTACTTTTAACTAGTGCAAATGACTTGGTTCTTTAAGAATCTAATGATTTAAGATTTAAAACTTTCTTGAAAGCCAAAATTCACCGCCATGAATATTAGATTTCTTTGCTATCTTAGTCAGCATATAATATTTAAAATTAAATTGGACTTGTTATCTTTTAGAAATTAAATTTTTTTAATCGTTAAGACACACAGGATGCAAACAAAATTACATAAAATCTAAAAACTGAAGACCATAAAAAACCACTTAATACTGTTTAAATAATACTGAAAAATAATTAATACTGTTTAAATATACAAACTCAAGGACTTTTAATTAATATTTCGTGAAAATCGTTCTGCGTAGATAAGTAGATCAGTAGATCAGCTAAGCCATGCTCCTAGTAAGCAAAAGAGCTCTTACTGTCTCATTGACCCAAGTCTCAGAATTTTTGCTATAAATCTTATAACTGGTTACTTATTATAATTGTATAATTTATTAGACTAGGTTTGTTATAAATAATTTATTGCATAATAAAAAATATTTTATAATCCCCTATTCTAACTAGCTTAGTTTGAAAAAATATTTATTTAAGATTTAATTACCAAGAAAGAAGTTGTAGTATTTAAAAACCAATACAAGGTTTTTGATATAAAATATTTACATTTTAAAACTGCGCATGGAACAAAATCTACAGGGAATTCACTGAAAGAATTTATTTCATGTATTTTGATCAAACATTTTTTTACTCCGTACGCTAAGTCTACCAGATTATACGTTAACAGTATTTAAGAATCTGTGATACGATTTCTCAAACGAAAAACATCTGAAAATCTTTTTATTACCATAAAAGGGGCTTTGCGAAAAAGGGAACTTCAAATGTCTATCTTATTTATAAAAAGTGAACGATTCTCGGTACTTATATTATTTACAGTGGATTCCCCGAGGCGGAGGATGCGCGCCCGCCTGCCGATATGTGACATGCTTTTAAACCGAACACACAAAATCAAATATGAAAATTATGAGATTTACTTCAAAGATATTTTTTTCTGAAATAAACGCAAACGGAATTTTATATAAAAAGTTGATTTTTTTATGCCCAAACGAAATTCATGAGTAGATTCAAAGTTGTTAGTGAAAAATATACATTAAATAAATAATTTATATTCAGTGCGCATGGTCAAAAGCATTTATATCATAAGTAAATTTTTAATTAAACTACAAAGCCAAATAACTACGAGTTTTTATTTTAGATTCATAATAAAAACATGCTACAAATTTGGACTTATACATAAATAAATTTACTGTGGATGTGTTTTGAGACTAGTCAATTTATGATTGAATGTATGATGTGATGATGTGAACTATCGAGATTAGTCCTCAATCCTTTTTTGATACACATAATGTATGTGTGTATATATATATATATATATCTATTTTATGGATCGGTCAATCAGATGCGTATTTATTACCCATTACGGGTTTATTATATTATTACTAATATGATTAGGCACATTAGTTCATATATAGAAGATGATTTAAAGAAGATGGTTCAAATCCCACACAAATCACGATGATATTTTTCTGAGAGTTTCTTTAAATCATCTTCTATATATGAACTAATGTGCCTAATCATATTAGTAATATATATATATATATATATATATCTTCTTCATCTAAGTGCCTCTTCTTAGTGGAGGTTGGGGACCATTTCACTGGACATATACTCATACTGAGCCAGTGTACATAATTTTCTAACGGGCAAATAGTGTAGTGGATCTCCGGATCTTTCTACATGCAGGTTTATATTGGAAGGAAAAGTCTGCGCATTGCTGCTACCCAATAGTATTATTATATAATATTTTCCTCAAAAAAGCTCTGCCGTTTAGATCATATACTATTTTTGCAGCAGACTAAAAAAACAACAGCAAGAGCTTCCCCACTTCGACTAGGTACTTCCAGAGCAATTCCCTCCAGAACCATTTCAAATGCACTGATCCATTACCGATCCTTTACTGACGCTCTGGGTACAGAATGGCAGCCATGCACAAGTAACAGAACGGAGAGAGCAGGGAAGTGTGTGTATATTTATATATAAATACATTTATATGTATATACATAAATATATATAGCAAACAATTTCCATAAATATCAATATCATGATGGTCAAAAGGAATAAAGCACCTGACTTTCATAAACATGACGTAAGGTTTTAGTCTCGATGTCCAGAAAAACATTACACGGATGAATCATTTTAAGCAAATGTTAACACTATAACAAGGTCTATACAATAAAATTGTTAACACTATAACACGGTCTGTACAATAAAATTAATAATAAAAAAAATCATTTCCAATCCGTGAAAATCTTATTTTTCATGAGAAGACTTTATTCGGTTGATTAAATATTTACAATCAATACAAACAATTTTGTTACTTTTAGAAAGTAAATGTTGAAGCTTATCAAACGATAAGTTTGAACGAACATAATTGGCAAAATTAAGTAAATTATTTTGTATAAACGCAATTACTGAACTGAAAAACATGTGCGCGAAGCAATTAAAGCGCAGAGCGAAATTGGCATTGGAGGTCTAAATTCTAACACAAAACATCCAAACTTAATTTGGACACAAAATTAGTCCTGCGTTTAATAAACGGACCTCACGTCTGTTTAAATAAAAGCCTATAGAATCCCACTGGACAAGGAATAGGTACAAAGGAAATTAACATAAATTTTGGGGTAGTTTGGTAGAAGCCTCGCAATCCTTAGGGATGGATTTTCGCCTACGAATCTCGGGTGGTTGATGAACGATACACTGGCTGTTTTGCGGTTCATTTAGTGTACAACAATAGCATTAGGGCGAAACAATATTTGTATTTAAAGTTTACAACGTGTTATCATTTGAAATGCCACCTTGCTGTTTCTCCAATATAAATATTAAAGGGGTTACAAGTGTTTAGATTGAAGAGACTTAATAGTTTATATTTTTTTATATAATTTTATTTTCTAACAAAATTCTTAGAACTTATTTCCGCTGTAAAATTTAAGTAATTTTTTTGATGAATAGAACAAAAACATTTAAACAGCGTCGAACGTATAAACTGTGGAATTTTCCACTTTAATACAACCTAATCTTGTTAGCGCTTGACTTCTGCTTGTTTGGTGGATGTTAGGACATCAATTAATGCACAAGCCACTTAGTGCATACATACCTGTATAATAATTCATTCAACCCTCTTTGGTATGGTGTTCGATCTTAGCGCACCTGAGAGTCTCGGGTACACTGATAAGCAAAACACGTGCATATTTTTTTACATAGTTTTATTTTTAACTGTATTTGTAACCAAATTGAATTTAATATTAATATTTCAACATCATGGTTTATCGAATTTACTAAGATAAAAAAAATTTAAGCAAATGGACCCATAAACAATTTTTGTCTCATAGCCATTTATCTATTGTATTATATTTGTAGTAAGTAACAATATCTAGGTGCTTTTATGTAATACTAGAACCTGAGTCTACCATTTATCAACTCAAATAGCATGCATTTTCAAGAATGTGCATTAATCATACACGAGCGCACATAACCTACTTTGCAAATAAAATTTTAAAGAAAGTACTTGTGCGAAATCAAGTTAGTAATTCTTCAATATACACAGTCAGCTGCCTCGTGGATGCATGAAAGGATGTCTGCATGATTTCACATTGGAAATACCAAATTTTACATCAAGGTAGGTTAACCGGTCTTTGTTGAGTTTTTAAATACACTAAAAAAACAGATCTACGCAAATAAAAATAAAACATATTAATAAAATGTGAAATCAATCACTAAGACTGTAAAGACATTTTCACTCAACTTTTACTATGGATTTTTGTAACGAAATATTGATTTCATGTGTAGGTGTAGGTATATGTAAATATTCAATTGTACACCTCAAAGTTAATCAATATACTAATACAAAATAACAAAATTGCTTTGTGTGCTACTCTGCGTAAATTTTTAATTATTTTACTGTTAAAACAGTGCGCTTACCAAAAAAAACTATATTCGACTTTTCATCTTAGATCTTTAAAAATAGTTCCACCACCGAAGCTTAAATGTACTAACTACACCTTGACATTATACAACATTAACATAACATTAAAAAAAAAAAATAATTCACTTTGGATACCTTTGCTTACCTCGACATGTAAACTTTTGCAAAAACTCTGACCTCAGTTACCCCAGGGGTGTGAGTCCGATTGCAAATGTAATTTATTTCAAGGGATGCTGATTTATCTTCGCCTAAACGAAACCAAACGCTAAGGTCTAATTTTTTCCTTCAGTCTGGTGTGTTCTTTGGCATCGTGATTTATATCTGCACTGGTATCCTTGTATGGCCAGTATAAGTTAATTCTAATGTAAGATATATGGACAAGCGGCTAAATAGCAATAAAATTAAGACTGTTCCAATTCGCTTAATGCTTCTGAATTCAACGAGGACTATTATCTTAAATGTTTGTTACACTAAGTATTTCACAACTTATTACATCTTCTGTATAGAAAAGTTTTTTTTTAAAAGTTATTTTTTAAAAGTTATTTTATCCAAAAACTACTAAGTAAACTTATTCTGCCTTTAAAAATAAAAATGTTTTATATTATTTTAAAATAATTTAAAAAATTATTATTATGACTGTGTCATTTTTATTTTTTATTTAAGCATACAATCAATTGATATGACGTTTAAAGTAGAGTAGACATTTAATAGTTTTGGCTTTGTATAAGCTTTAAGCCTTATTTACCAAAAAGAGACTGTACATTAATTTAATTTATGTGAAATATATATTTTTTCTAACATTCAATTTAGTATCATTGTTTTTTTGCTTTAATTTTAAAAAGTGTATCACACCGTACTTATAAAATATTTAAAAAGATCTCAATAGAAACTAATTTTCTTATATTGATATTGTTTATTTATTTTTCAAATAAATGATGAGATGTATTGATGTATTCATAGAAGCTTCAAATAATATATATCAAAATACAATTTAAAAAATATCTTTAAGGGTTTTAAATTAGCACAAGATTTAAAAATATAATACAAGAAAACTAAATATTTTAATGTACACATAAAATTGTATATGTTTACTGAGTGTTTTGTCATCATAAATCTTCCGGTAAACACTCATCATTTGGCATCAAAGAACTTGAAATGATCTTTAATTACAATTGAAGAACACTCTCTAGGGTGTTAGGGTTGAAGGCAGTGCGCGGTAGGGGAGAGTGGGGGCTGAAAGACGTAATTCACGCCACCAGGGGCCGTCCCGGAAGCTGTCGCAGCTGATTGGATTATTCCGTCCAGTTTCCGCTTCCGTTAGCCCAAGTTCCGGCCAGCCAAGGCCATGTCAACCGAGAACTACATGGAAAGTAGAACTTCAATATAAACATATATTTTATTATAAAAATATTGGTTTAAAGGTAATTATGTGAACTTGCTCGCAGAGAGGATAAGAAGAATTGTTAAATATTTTAGTAAAAAGTTAATTCAATAAAATATTTTCGTATTTGGTGTGATCTAATATTAAAGCAAACCAACATGGTAATGAATGTAATATTTCACAGAAAAAAAAAAAGTATTTTTTTAGAACAAAAAGTGCATTTTCGAGCAAAAAAACCGTTCCGTGTTTTCCTTCCTTTGAAAACAAATATAGTTTTCAAATCGGCCAATAAGTTAGATTTTGTGTTGACCCCTTAACTACGGCTCTTAACATCACATGGCTATCTTTATTTGTAAACAAATAAAGCATTAAATCACCCAACAACAGCAGCCATTTTGTCAACCCCTCCAGCCTGCGGTGTGTGGAGGTGTCACGGACCGAACAAGGGGTATGGATTGGGGCTTATCTAAGACAAGGGAGCACGGCGTGTGAGGGTGGATAGACGCGATTGTGATCTCAGCTCGTAGCTGTCAATCTTTGTTAATATTCCGCCGTCTTCTTCACATGATATGCGGCTGTCTAGTCGGTCTTTCAGCGATCTACCCGTCAGACCTTTAATTACAAATCTAAGCCTAAATGCTGCCCCGACGCGAGGCCTTAAGTTCAATCATACTATTGTGTCATACCTCACTCAATAATAAAAATAAAGACGGTTTTAAATACATTAAATATAGCAACTATAAACAATTTTTTATCTCTTAACAAATAGTAAAGAGATTAGAAATACTTGATTAGAAATGAAGATTAGACTTGAGATTAGAAATGCTATGACTTAAAAAAATATGTCAATAAAATCCATTAGGTGATACTACCAATTTTGCGATAAATTGTATGATAATATTCCTTAAGATTAAAAATATTACACATAGCAAAAAACAACATTTTCTGTAATTTACTAACCATTTGCCTATTTTTATTAATTGTTTAGATTTTTATAAATTAAACCAGGTTTTATTCAATTATAACAGATACTTTAAACCAAAGGTTCCCAAAGTGGTCAATATCGACCCCCAGGGATCGATTTCGCCCTGCAAGGGGTCGATGACAGCGAGAAATAAAATTGAGGGTCCATGAACTATAAATGGGGGTCTACGAGAGTGGATCCCATTAAAGCAGGTCATCACCAAAATTTAGACATTTCGTTAATGTCATAATGCACCGAACATAGATTGTACCTATGTACTTTGTGACGAATCGAAGCCCTGAAGCGTAGAAGTATTTTGTATGTTTAGAATTATTGTATATTATTCTATTTAAGATATTAAAATGGAATTCCACTAAGTATTCTCTGTCAAAAATATTGATTTTCTGAATGTTACTATATTTGCATTTTGTGTGTTTTCAATTATTAAAGGTATAATTAACTTTATATGTATTTTAACTTTTTCATTTTTAAACCAACTGTACAGTAAACCCTATGAAAGTGAGTTATTCTATAAACGATGTCAAAAATATGTTTGAAGTTGATGAATTTGTAAAAATTCAATGTTAGCAAGGCAGGGGGTCGACGAAAACAGGAAAACTCGACAAGGGGTCAACGGGACAAAATAGTTAGGGAAACTATGCTTTAAACGAACTAAATTCCAAAGACGTACCAAGCCAAACTCAGAAAGAATAACCGAAAAGATTTATTTATCCTACTACATCGACTCTTTTCTTATTTTAAAGAGTTTGATTACAATCTCTTCTTTCTTAGATTATTTAAGCCGGTATATCTCCCTCTAATATAATAAAAATATTTAATTCAATAAATAAAAATGATCAACATCATACCATCCAAATAATAATATGTTAACAATATAAAAGATTATTGCAATATTCATCATATAACAATGCATATTAACCGCGCAAAATTAGGTTCTATAGATTTGTTAAATAGCGGAAAATATTGTGTTATGAATTTTCATCCCACCCAGCACTATCTAATAACTCAGTATTAACAATGGCACACCATTGATAATGCAATATTTCTGCATTTTACTGCCTCGTTTGAATTTATTTGCAAATTTTCCGCTGCAGGTGCTCAGCTCTGTAAAATATGACCTATATGTATTTACAATAATGTAAAATATTATGGCACTATACATAAAAATATTATAATTCACACTGTAATTACGATTAAAACTGTCATTACTTTCGTCACTTTTGTAAAGAAAATTAAGTATTACTTAACTAAGACATTTTAATCTGCTCAAGCTCAGCACATATTCAGAACCATTAGAGTGACGTCAGCATAACCCAGTGTGTCAAATATAGAATCGCTTGAGAAATGCGCGTCTTTTTAAAATCTTTTTTCATGAAAGTTGTTTGAGCCATTTATTTCCAGTCTACTTGAATAAAACTGCATGCAATACTTAAAATTAAACATGCACGTTTGCAGCAGGTCTAAAGAGGTAGTGAGACGTTTGACATGACCATTCAATCTCTCACCGCAGTCAGTCGACAATCACTCGGCATCTTCAGCCACTATGGTGATGGATGGAGGGAGGGACCACCAGGCAATCAGCAAAATGGCATTCAGGGCAGTGCCATTAGTCGCCTTGTGTTCCGCCTATCCTACCCCTGTAATAACAGTCGTAATAGTCATCCCTCAATTCCACCCATAAAACGATAATGAACTGTGAAAGCACCTACTTACCCTTATTATAACCCTTACCAATAATTATACTCGCGTGTCTTGGACGGCGTAATTTATTCCTACGCATTCGATATTTACCAAGAAACTCTTAAAAGACTTAAAAGTATTAAAAATTATTTCAAAGCAATACTAAGTGAAATAGTACCTAATTTAAACCTTTTATTAAATTTTAAATAATAGAGTGATTTTTATCATTGTATTTGGAAGTCGCGGCTTTCTTTTATTTATCCATGTTACATCTTATTTATTAAAATCAAGTGTATTATTAACAAGATTTATACTTCCGACTCTCAATATTTTTATGAAATATTACGTTATTCAAATTATTTGTATAGGAAATAAGACCATTTTATGAATTTAAATATATAGTGTATGAAAATATCCAAAATAATGATATAGAATATTCAATGTCAACCATATATATTTTTAAAAAGACAAATCATAGAAATGCGAACTGAAAGAATATTCTCTTGATTTACAAAAGTGGGCCAAGTGTTTTTCTCAATCGCGTTTAACCAGTCATGCTTTATTCAGAATTAGTAAAGTTCACACCTTGAATATTTTCATGAATAACCACAACCAACAACCAGCAAAAATATACTTTTTATTTTAGGAAAAATCTTTTTTTGGTTTAAAAAATCGAGGATAACTGTAAATTACATACTATAAATTACTATAAATTGCTGTAAATTTTGAAATAGGTGTTTATTATTAAAGATTGTCATCACACTTCTAAAATGCTCTGAGTCATCATATTTTCAGGGATATCTTTTTTTTACTTGTTTTGTGATATATTTAATGACTATTTTTTAAGTTTAGTTTAATGGTATAGAAATCGCAACGATTCAATAAATATTTTTTTTAATAGAACCAATTTGAGCCTTTTTTTAAATATCTCATTTTCCAGTGTTATAAATAATAGTTGAAAAGATTGCAATAAAAACAAAAATACGTTTTGTAGCTCAGCGTTGAAGTATAAATATTTGAAGGCAGCTGGATTTGGGGGAAGTTTTCTATTTTAATATGATACCGCGCGATGCACATTGGTTCAGCCGTGCCCCGGTTTTTATTTATTTTATCCAATTTATTTTTAATTAAACCGACAAATGGCCAATTAAATGGAAAAATGCATTATTTTGTTTTGACTATGGTGCTACCGGAAAATGCAAGCCGCTTAGTGGGGATTCCCCGGATTTATTTTGTTACGATTTTTGTGCTATTTTACTGTGTAATATGATTTTCTAAATATGAAAAAAAAATTATCTGTTGGATATGGTATAATAATATGCCTTTAAGCTTTATATAATAATAAACAGATTATAAAATACACGTTTATTAATAAATATTATACTACATTATTTCAATAGGTGGTTTGCTTGGATCGTTGAGTGCCAATGTCCTCTCCCGCTCTTTTGTAGTAATTGATAAAGCAATTTTTGATAAACTTCTTCCCAGACAAGATTTTTGTCAAAATTTTAAAACAATTAATTGTTCAGCACAAATACATAGAGGCTTAAGGCGATAAACAACAAGTTAAAAACTGAATTGAGTTGTCTATTGATAAAATTAATGAAATTTTCACAGTTTCATCAAATTTAAATTTTCAGGCATCGATTACATTTGGGTATTATCGTCATTCAACATATTTGTTTAAACAAATGCTGAAATAATTTAACCCTTTATATATAGGGTTAAATACTTACAGAATTTTTTTTTAACAAATATTTTGAATGACGACAGCGCATACTTCAAAGTATCCCAATGCTGTTATCGATACCTCTCGCCGATGAACTGAGTCAAAAAATATTTTGGGGCGATATTAATAAATAAATACTAGACAGTTTGGCTCAAGCAGTGAAATCTCGAAGACTCCTAGAAACAAAAATCCATACATTTATATTTAACTGTGGAGCGGCGGGCTCGATATTCGACCTATAACTTAACGTTTTTATCTCCCCCCTGGTATTTTTTTGTTTTTCCTTTGAACACAAACGCTTTCGATAGCCCATAAGAAATGCTTAGGGTCTTTTTTCGTTTTCTCAACAAATATATTCGCTGCGCTGTTCTTTTGAATTTAAACCAGATATAACGTGGTTTATTTTAGATTTTTATTATAACTGCTAACTCTTTAAATATTATATACACATTAAAAATAAAAATATTGATTTTTAAAAAAGTCATAAGTTAACAGGTCGTATTTAAAAATTACAATGGGTTATGTTTCGAATATTTTTCATTGTAAAACGCAATCAAACAATGTTTTTAGATATAAAAGTCAAATTTCAACCTACATTTTTAGAGTTATACGTACACCTATAATGCCTAGATAGTAAAATCTCGTTGAAAGCAAGCTGCGATAGGTGTGGCTGTGTTTGAATCTCTAAAAAGCTGGGCTTTTTTCAAACCCGTTATTCATATAATTTATATGAAATTGGCTTTTATAGGTAAAAAATTATTAATCAAATCGTGTATTTCATGATTCATATCACTTATACGTTTATTTTTTTCAGTAAGGGTGTAAATTTAAAGTTTGGTTCATTTGTATACATTTAATTATACGAGTGATTATAGAAGTTTCAGTAATTTTCTAATTGTTAGCATTATCACTGCCCTTAGTGTGAGATTGATTTTTCTCTAGTGTGCACATCACGTCTCTCCGAGCTTCCCCTGACAATACTCGCTAAGGGTGAATCCATGTAAGGATTGTTGGCACTCGGCACCCAAGAACAGAAGTTAGACCGCACTGAGCTCACACTGTCGACTCCAGCTCTTCCAAAAATACCACCGAATTTAAATACTGTAAATCCCGCGGAAAAGCTAAATATAAAAAAAAAAATTTTAGGTACTACATTTACATACAGTTTAAGTCTTACATTAATAGAAAATAATCTTTTTGGCAGAGAGTACTTGGTGGAATTCTATTTTGATATTTTCTTGAGTGATTTTCCACATGTTCACAATTTCCACGATTGATAATGCCAACGTGAAAGGTTGGTGAAACCGGTCACAAATAAAAAAAACATGTGGAAAATCACTCAAGTACTTCATTAAAAAAAACTAACATTAATTAAAAAAATATCTGATCATTTAACCTATTCGCAATGGTTTTAAAAAATCAAATAATTCATTTTTATCGTGAAAAGAAATAAATCAGAATATCTCTTAGAAAAAACTGTTTTTTCAATAATTTCATAATATTCCAAATTGTTTAATCTCCTGATAAGTAGTAGTATTTAATAAATACTAACATAAAATATGAATAGTCCCGTGTTGACTGATACTCATATATTTTATATTTGGAAATACGAAAAAAAAAATTATTACCTACACGTTGCTGGATGTGTATTTTAATTTTTACTAAACATAAATATTTCATCTGATTCAGTTCCTGGAAAACGATTGTAACCTAAAAAAATTCAAATATACAGAATCTACCCTTGTTACGTTATTATTCTTTTTATCCTTTCCATATAACATCAATACCAAAGCATCGACGTTACAACAAACAAAGATCTTTTGTACAAGTGCAAGAAACAATAAAGAATCGCCTTATCTTTTCGCCCCCATGGAGATTATATATAATTTTTATCTTGTCATTTTATATGTCCTGAGTAATATATAAAAATTATCGATCACCTAAAAATTTGTATTATGTATGGTCATGAATGTTGAGAGGTGATGATAATACTTAAAAATAAACGTAGCTATAAAATCGTTTTCCTCGTCTCAAAATCTTTTGATGAATTTGTAAGCACAACTAGTGAAGAGAACCTCTTGATAGGCGAACGCGTTTTCTAATGAAAAATATTTATTTGATATTTTCGGTTATTAATGGAAAAAGTAAGAATCGATATTTTCCGTTTCTAGTTTTAAAGTTTATAGGTTCATGGTTAATACAAACATACATTTAATCCAGGTAGTTTTATTAAACAATTTTTTTTACATTTATGGTATTTCTTAAAAAATATTTTTTTGGAATATAATATTAAAACATAGGTGTAAATATTTATTTTAATGCTCCATATAAAAAATTCAAATAGATTATTTATTTTATTTTATATATTGAAAATCTACCTTTTTTCACTTGGGTTAGGTTAGATTATATTTTTCACCGTTTCAATGAGTCAATTAATCAGTAAAAATATTATAAAAATAAAATGATGTTAAATTTTGCTTATTTGCCTTAAATTATTTTAACTTAAATTATTTAGCAGCACGTATATTCATAGCAGTCTGTTCTGTGAATGCAGTGTTTTTATTTCCCAGGAGCCTATTTATCCAGTAGAAAACTTGCACAATAGCTGAGATTTTAAATCCTAGGGGGATATTCAGGAACCAGAGTTGAAGGGTTGCTGCCTAAGTGGGGGTGGTTCTATCAGAAAACCATTAATCACCCGCTAACTGAGGCGGCCTGGTAGCCATCTGTCCGGATCTCGAGTATATTCCTTGTACCGAACCTATAAACTTGTATTTTTTTCATTCAATTTTTACATTTAAATCTACTTTAAATGATACAATACAGTTTTTCAATTATAAAATAAAAACACAAAAAACTCGTAGATAGAAAATACCAGGATTAAATGAAAAAAACAATGTAATACTCATTGAATTGTTTAAAGGAGAAATTGCTTTGAATATTGTTAAAAACAATAAAATACAACTATTATCATTTTGGTTATAATTTTCACATTATGCAACACAGAATAATATATTTTCTCCATAGTAAATGTTTTAAGTGCTAAGGCTATTGCTTCAAGTTACTGTGCTACACTATTGTATTGTGCAACAGCTGGAAAGAAACTTGTATCTTTACAAGTAACCCACTCTGTATTGAATGTTCATTCTGTATAATGAAATAAACGCGGTTTTCGTTTTAATATATATTTCAGTATGAGTCATGGGAATTCTAAGAAAAACCTTAACGAAAGATATGTACCCCCGGTGGTTTTGACAGGCGACTGCGGCGATAAAGGGAGCCAATACACAATACCCACCTGAAATATATCTCAACCTACATTAAACACTGAAATCTACTACCGAGTATTAGCTCTAAACTTCCTGATATCTTCAAGACCAACGGCGATATCTGAGTAGAGGTCTCAACACTCAGTTAGAAATAAATCCATTAGGGATAGTGAGATAGGTCTTATATATGAATACCACTGAGCGATCTACTTATATTAAATTCCAATTGCATTCGTGTTTATTTCACTTGTTTGCCAACTGTGAAATTCTGAGAAAACATGAATAGAGAAATATGTTTTTTTTCCCAATCTGAAAAAAAAACAACTCGTTGTTATAAAAGCTAAACAAGTTTGATTTCATTGCTTTGAAATTCTTAATCATCTGTTTTAAATGCCTCTAGTTTCTGTTGTTTAAAAGGAGTGTGATTTTAAACTCTTTGTTTGGGTAATTATAAATTAGGAGATAAAAAATAAAAAAATTAGCATGTCTTAGTTTTTTTTTAAATAAAAAATAATAAAAAACATTTTATAAAACTTTGAAATCAAAATACTTTTGCGATTTTTGTGATGTATAATTTTATTAGTGACCGGTTTCGCTAACGTTTCACGTTGGCATTATCAAATAACAATATTGCCAACGTAAAACCGGTCACCAATAAAATTAAACATGCGGGAGAATCACAAATGTAGTTTATTTTTAAATATTATAACGAAATTCCACCGAGTACTCTTGTCAAAAATATTGAATATTTAATAAGACATTCGCAAGTGCTTTATTTTATAAACCAATTAGTTTTGCTAGAGTTTAGGCAAATGAAGATTGAAATTGTAACTTATAAGCATGAAACATAAGAATATATAACTAAAACTGGTGTTCATTGTTTAAATTAACAAAAAGGGTTTTATGTATTTGCAAGATTAGACTGTCGTGAATCCAATTCAATTTCTCTGATATTTTTACCCTCGATCTTTCAGCGAAGATGACCTTGTAAATAGAAAAAATGTAGTTAAATAATACTTCTCTTGAAACATAAGTAACCGATAAAATAATGAAATGTAATACATCTTTGAAAGATTCCGTTTTCTGTTTTATCAAAAAGATATCATGTTAAAAAGCTGTATTGAAAACCTAACAATCGCTTGTTTGATAAAGAATGCAAAACCTAATTAACCTCAAGCACGTGAATGTTTGAATATACCTGTTAAGTAATAATACACCGTGAATAAATGGGAGAAATCAACCGATGGTTTGTCCATGGGGAGTGCTAAATTAGAAGAAAATTGCGCAAGAAGTAAGAAAACTTTGGATAAACAAACCTAGTGGTTTTCCTCATTTTATTTAATAATATTACTAACAATTTATTTATTCGTAGAACTAAAAGCTGCTTATTTTAGTGTAAATATACAAAATAAAATGCATGAAAAAATATCTGTTTTTCATCAAATTCAACATTAAAAATGTTGAAATATATAGTTTCAAGGATTACCCAATACTACACAATACCAGTATATTTCCCAAAACAGAATCGTATTATATAAATGTATAAATTGTCAGATTATGTAAATAAGTTTTTAAAGTAACGTTTAATAATGAATTGGTTTCTAATTTAAAAATATGCAAGTTAAATAAATTTACCTTGCTTTCCGAGTATGCTCAATGTTTGTTCATATTTTTTTGCTATTTGATTAGATTAAAATTCATATTTTTGAAATTCACATAAAAAAGCCTAGTATCTAATATTTAAATCTTAAATAATCAATAACCAAATAAGGTGGCTTCATATGATACACGCGTTGTGAAGACAAAATATATATATCTCTTAATAACATTAATATTTCATAACACCAAGTGCTATTTATATGAAAAAAAGACATATTGGAAATGAACAAAAATATCTTGTAAATTTTAGTAAGGAAAATGTTATATAAAGCAGTGACTTACATTTAGATTTAAATTTCATAAATTGATATTTTCTATACGAAAGGTCAGCATGCAATCAATTTTTGGGTGCGATGCTCAAAAACTTTTAAAAAAATTATATACTGGTCATAATTTTTTTTAACTCCCTTTAAATAGTTTTGAAAAATTCAGTAATATCATTCAACATCCCTTTCTGTTTTCAATGATGCATCCCCAAATTCACTTATTTATTGAACAACAGAGTGGAATAATAGAGCGAAATAGCACCCCTTGTCCCTGAAATCACCCCATTCTTTGGCACCGCGCTTTGTGTTTATGAAACCTAAAACTTTATGCTGAAACAGGACTCTGCATGCAAAAATATCCACGTATCTTACTTGATGCTACATTTTCCGTATTTAATATACATTTCTTCCCTCGTCATAATATCGTTCTACGTGCAATAACGAGGTTTTGGCTTCTGAAGCAATTTTAGTTTCTCAGGTATATTTTACATAAATCCCCTAGAGTTTCTCATTTCTGAAGAATAGATTTGTTCATAGTATGATATTAAGCCACTGAAAACCTTACTTATTTTTAAAAACCGCATACTGCTTGAACAAAATTTGAAGATTTTGACACCAAAATGGCTACTAAGCTGTGTCAACTTTCAATAAAAGATTGTTTCGGCGTTCAGGCCTCATTCAGTGATAAAAACTAATTATGTCTTCGTTCATATCTTCGATAAATTTTGAGCATTTATAGATATCATTAATTAATGCATACTCATTTTTTTTATATATAATTTAATTTATAAGTGTGGTGCCTTATTTAGAAACTTTTCTTGTCATGTATATATTTAAAATTATAAACTAAACTGTTTTATTTTCAACCGAAAGTAAAAAATACCGCCTTCATCATCCATCATGTTCATTTTATTTTCTTTTGCAAGCTTTATTGAGTTTCAAATAGATTCATCATAACTTGAAGGTGGCAATCACCATACTTTTTCAAATAAAATCAATTAAATAATACATATATATATACATATATATATATACAGGATGCGCCATACTTTTTTTACTTGTAAACAGTCAACACTAATATAACGTGAACTTTATCTCCTAAATATTTCAAAATAACTTATATTAGAAACATAACGATAAAAAAAATGTTGTTTTTTTTTTTCTTCGTATTTTTGATGTAACAGATAAAATATTGAAAGATATAATTCCACTTATCTGAAATTCTGTCAATTTTCAGATAAGTTTTTTAGAGAAACTACTTTATAGTATCATCGTATCTGTAATAATAAAGTTTCAGGAACGTTTAAGCCTTCAGTACGTCTTGTAGGATTGAAGCAGTCTTGTCATTTAAAAATGAACTCAAAATAAGTTAGAAATGCAACTATTTCCAACGAAACTTAATATTTTTTAACCCTTTGACTAAACAAAATAGATAAAAATTCTAAAACTACAACTTTGATTAATTCAATTTTAATTAATTGAAGTTGTTCCAGGGTTTGTTCATATTTTTTAATTGAAAATCTGGCAAAAAAGATACTTACCAAAGCTCACACTAAATTATTTATGATATTAGTAAAAATTATAAGAAAATATAATATCATGTATAAATATACATCGCTTAAATGAGAAATCTTTTTTTTAAATATAATAGTTTACAATCATAAAAATTTCATGTTGTTTAGTTATAATCTAAAACCTTTATATTAAAGAAGTAGAAATATTAGTAAAATATTTAAAAAAAAGTTAAATAAAGGTTAGCTTTTTGCTATTGTATAAATCTTTGATTAGCGAATCTCTTCTGCACTACAATTTTTTTTTTATTGAACTTTATGTAAAAAGTATTATGAAAAAGTTATTTAAGTCTAAAATAAACCATCAGATCATTTCAGTCAAAAACAAGTGTCATTTACAAATCATAGCTGTCAAATACACCTGATTTTAGACCGTCGACCAAATACTCTAAACTGTGATTGATAACATAAGTATCCCACATTTCCAATATTTAATTTTAATAGGTTGTTCTACAAATTTGATTTTAAAGCTGACCTGTTTATGAGTGTATTAATATTTTATTTGTCTTCGATGCATAACTTCATATTTTACATTTTTTTCAAAGAGTTTTGACACGCAAAGGATTTTCAAATTATTAATTTATTAGTTCAATAAACATTAAAGGTAGCATAATTTAGTAGATGCAAACGCATAATTACCTTATATTGCACATCTTAAACACTACTATTTTTCTTCAAAACTAATCAGGGCCTTAAAACAAACAACAAAACTTTCAAAACCTTTAGAAATACTTAATCATCTGAACTAATATGACTTCCAGATTTCACAATGAACCCCCGTCAAAACAAATACCGAGCGCAAGTTTAAGCTCGACAATCAGTAATGAAACTACCGATAGAATCATCCCCCCAACCCCCTGGAAAGCTTTCATTTCCTTAATCAAATGCTCGGTAAGAACTTGTTTACTCCTCCGGACTTGAAAACCTTCACCATTGTTGAAGTAAAACTACCGAGAAAAGGGGATGCCAACCACACAATGTAAACGCAACATAATAGAAAATAAAACATATCAACAATCCAACTCAAGATTTGAAATATAATTTGAACAAAAATACAAACCCAGCAATTGAATATAATTTATTTAATGCAAATAAAATGCCTTATATTCGATAGAAGCGTTTATGTCAACGTGTCAACGACGGAGGCTTTCTTTTTATTTATTCCGAAGTGAGAGACCTCAATCGTCAGGCAACCCTTTGCGTTGAGACTTAAGCTTACCAAAAAACTTAATTGCGCGTAAAAATAAATTATAATTGAGCAAAGCCAGGATATTTAATTACATTATTAATATTTATATTTTTTTTACAAAAAAAGGATTAGTTTTAAATAACAATAACACACTTAAACAACAATGAAAAACAAACTTTCATATAACAAGAAATTTAAAAAAACGTTTAAATACTGAATTGGCTTTTTCTGTTTTGATAATATTTTTAATATATTCAGTTCTTACTTTATTTCGCTACAATATGTTAAGGTTGTGTTGCGTAGAACCTCACTCGCCACCCCTGGCGCGGGACCTCAGGGCAACCCCGAGTCACGGTGAGTCCGCGCTTCCCTTGAAGCCGTATTCAACATTGAGTTTGTTATAGATCGATTGTTTACAAGTATGTATGAACTACCGATAATTACGAAAATGCGTAAAATACAATGCGTTTAGTTGTATCTAAAACGAGTTGAGACATGTTTAAAATCCGTCGATAATAAGAAAACTTTTAATAAAAAATACGAATTACGCCGGAGACACAAATTTACTTTTTTCGTATTATGTGTGAACCGATCATCTTAAACCATGTAATATAAACAAAAGCCTTGAATGGTTGTACGTTGTGAGTTATAAAATATTAAATTACAACAATGAGAAAAATATTGTTTTTATTTTAAACAAATATTTGTAGGGACCTTGCATTTATAAACAAGGTAGGATGCAATAACAATTGAATGGATGCTTCTAACCAGGATGACTTTAACTAACATGAGTTGGCGGGATGTTCGACTATACCCTGATTGGAGCTCCTCTGCATTTGCTTAGAATTGGCAAAGGAACCATAAAAACCTTGTCGGAGAAGTCGGACCTGTGTGAGGGCCTTCCGATATGCTCACCGTTTTTCTGCATTTCTAATTTTTATCTTATCATACTTGCCATTCACGCTTCCTGATTGATCGCTTTGGTCGTTTTTATAACGTGCGTCGTAAAATCATTCAACGGTTTCATCAATTGTGGGTGCTGCGCTATTGCTTTCAGATTTTCCCCTCAGCTACGCCCAGAAATGCCTCAGGAGACACACGTTTGAGACATGGAACTATCGATATGAGGATCCACGCAGGGTAACATAGCAAAAATTTTTTTAAAATCTTCAGAGACATTTGCGTAGTTAGCTTCGAGTTGACGGTTCCTTACGGGACACGAGGTGATGAGAAGCTACCTTCACGGATTCCACCTTAAAAGCAATGACGTCTGGTCGTGCGATAACTCCACGTCACTAACAGTGACCCTTCTCTTCGTTTCATGCCCCAATTACAGCTTCCACAGACACCAGCTGGAGAGCCTATGCCGACAGGAAGGTTAGGTTAGGTTAGGTTAGGCTTGAGACGACGAAAGTTTTAAAGAGACGCCCCCGTAACCTGGTAGGTGCACAATTGCGGTCCCCGGTACGGGGTGCATAAAAAAAAATTTAAAAAGGTTTAGGACGAAAAATATTGGATTGCGTCTTTGCTAAATAAAATGACCTAAAAAACCTTTTTTTTTAAATAATCTAATTGTCGTCAATTTTATCAACGATAAAAAACAAGATACCAAAAAATAGCGCGTTTATGCACATTAAAGTGCTGAGCCTTTTTAAGGCAGTTACCACAAGTTTTCATTTTAAGTAGCACTGCTTCCAATATATACAAGCTCCACATGTACTATCAATCTAATACTATCTTTGTATCCTGAATAAATTTTTACACAATGTTATTCAGTAATTAAATGTTTATTTGGGATTAGTGAACGAAATAACTTTTACAAAAAGACTTTTATTGCAACTATATATAATAATTTATTTTACTTAAATAAATTATTGTTAATAAAACAAATTGGTTATTTTTTTTAATAAGATATCACTGAATTTAGCGATACCTCAAAGTTGTAAAATGACTATTACTGAATGGAAATAGACTCTTTTTCACACCATTAACTTTTAAGATCTAACCTTGAATTTAATTATATTCAAAAGTTTCCGTGATTTATCTTATAACACATTGCCTGTTTTAACAATTATAATTTATTTGCAAAACATATCCTTTTATTGTTTATATTTTATTTAATTTTAAAACCTCATTACAGATGTCAGTTGGCCCACAATCGTTCGGGCAAATCGTTAAAAAATATCCAAGGTTTCATTCCCTTTGTTTCGGCTTCAAACAAAAAAAACTAACAATAAGCGAAGCCTACCTGCCAAATGAAAGAAAGAACCCGCAAAATAATTGGCGAAAAGACAGTAGCCGGAGAGGACAAATTAAATTGAGAGAATTCACCCCACCATGGTGTATTACTCAACGTTATATTATTTATATCATCTGATATTACGAACCTTAGGTAATTTTGAATAAATATCATTTAGAATAGATAGCTAAATATAAAAATGACTTCTCCAATGTATTATTTTCTTTATGAATCATATTTAAGGGTTTTTTATTTTAATCAATAAAAAAAACAACACATTCTCTGGGTAAATTTCCAATAAAATCATTTAAATATTTGTGTGGTTTGAAATTAAGAGTTACAAGTTTTTTTCATCGTTTTGTAAATAAATATAAAACATATTTTGAATTTAGTTTTTTTATTAAAATGGTTTTTTATTAAAAGTTTAAAAGCTATTTTGTTACCTGAGCTTCAAAATTGTACGACACCTACAAGGGATGGTATTTAACCCAACTGTACAGTTCAAGAAATACTCAAGAGGATAAATGTTGTCTCTTACAATAATTTTTTCTTCTTTTGGTGTCACTCTCTGAATTTTTAACGTAATTTATTTACAAGTCAGAATCTTCCAAGCATTCGGGGAGCCACTCATCAACAAGATTGCTTTTACAAATTACAAATTGACTTGTTACTTTTTCAGCCGATAAAAGTCTGTGGTTAAATTTTTGATATTACATTATACGTGAAGTTACAGTTTTTGTTGATAAGTGTCAAAATAACAATAAAATGATATCATTACAGCTGTAATAGTCAAAGTCGTAAGTTGTAATGTTATGATATTTCTGATATTTTCAAATTGCTTGTAGCAAAATAGGGAGTTAAAAATTAACATAAAATTACTAATTAATTCTATTTTAAAAAAAGCTTATACGTAAATATTATATAATAAATAACCCAGATTATGTGTATTCAGTATTCAATTAGATCATTCATAAACGTGAAATAATTATATTTATTATTTTTTGAAGTGTATTTTTTAAAATAAAATCAATTTTATGTATTTTTATTTAAGTATTATCCGTTGTACATCATTCAATGGAGGTAAACAATTTGAGCTTAGCTCAGAAAATCAAATATTTTGTATTCAACACCAAAGTGGTAGAACTCAATGTATCTCCTACCCTGAAAAAGCAGACAAGTTTGTAGCTTTTGCGGATGTTTCTTTACAACGCTCGTTCCTTTTTTTTAGCTAACCTTATCCACTTTCGTAATGTTAGACGGTGAAAGTAAATCGAATCCAACCTCACCTAGACTCCCGCTTTCTGCTTGTAGACATGGAATTAATGATAATAAAAGAGAAACAATTTATATGTGTTATTAAAATGTCATAAAATATTTTTGTCTTATGTTAAATGTCTTAATATTGAAAAAAATTAAAAATAAATATTTATTATCGTACAATAGAGTAAATTTTATTCATAAAATCGCAATAATTTTCAAATAAAAAAAAATACAAACAAACCATAAAAAATACAAATACACTCTTATATAAACATTTACTTGTTAATAAATTATTCCTAACAGTTTCCTGTTGTTTCAAAATAATTGAAAAAATCTCCTCGGCGCGGGCTTATTTTCCCAGGCACCAATAAGGCTTTGACTTAGGGAAAGCGGAAGTTGGCAAGTCTGTCCTAATGCGGCCATTACGGAGGCCTCGGCATGCACTCCTCGTTCTGGAAGCGCTTATGAGCGGCATCAATCACGTTGAAAGCGTAAATTAAAGCCTGTAGGTCCTGAAGGCTCGCTGCCTCCTGAAACAACGGCCTGAAATTTGTTTAGTTTCATATTAAATTATTCAGCTATTTAAAAAAAATGTTTTTAATAATATGCTGTTCATATCAAGTGACCCATATAAACGTTTTAATTTATGTATAAAATGACCAAACATCAATCACCGAATTAAAGATTTTTTTTTTAAATATAATCTACATCATATTAGATTTATTATATTTAAAACCTAAAAGATAACAACTTTAACTAAAATATTGGTATCACTATAATATTTATATTTTTTTTTCATAAAAATAATAAATATTAGGGCGAAAAAGAAAAATCTTTATGCGATCCACTTTAACCTAAAAAAATAATTATTGTCAGACTTTTTTTAAATTCAAAGTCTGCAAACGAATATAAAAAGAAACATCTTTGATTTAGATACATGCTATTTTTAAATTTGTACAACAAAAGCAGCTGCTCCAGAAGTACTATAAAGGAGACCATCATAATTTACAATCTCATTAAAAATGTCTTGAACCAAAAGGATCTTTGTAACCATCTTTTCGCATACTCGGAGAGATACGCTCACTTGACCTTGAAAACTAGATATCGGGATGATGACTTTACAAAAAACCCAAAATATTGGCTAATTTGTCATGTTTTAATATAGCAAATAACACTTAATAATCAGGTCAACCAAATGTTTATTTTTCAATATATAGTTACATTTAACACAAACTTAATAATTAATCCAATAATTCAAATAATAAAGATTGAAAAAGGCCGTTAATCTTGGTATTCAAATCTTTACCGGCGGCAGGGGGGCTTCTTGTAATTATCTCGTGGCTAAGCCGGTAGAGTGAAACACTTTTAAGTATCCGTCTTTCGGAAGGTTAACGTTGCCTTCTTCAGGGTAATAAAGAAGGTACTGCCCAGGTCAGAGCTCTAGATTAACTCGGAAGGGTTGCCGTAATGCGGAGTAAGCAGGGTGAGTACACGGAAAGCAGAGGTAAATTTATTACGAAATTAATTTTCAGTAATTATATGAAACTTATCTAGGATGTTCTAGTTTTTTTTATATTCAAATTAATTTAAATACCTAATTAACTTTTAAAATCTTTTGAAAGGCCAATTAGCAAGAGTCGTAATTTTCACGGGCTATATATGAGGGTGTTTACACATATGAAACGAGGAGGAATATTTTGAAGATGTATTAATATTTTTAAAGTTGAAAGCGTACTCAAAGTCATGTTTCATTTTGCAGTTCACGAAAATCACAGAGTATATAAATATTTTTTCATAAAATAAATGTAAAATAAGGTAAAATGTATATTTGAAAAAATTTGTGCGATAGTTTTGAATTTTTCAAATGAATCAAAATAATTTCAGATAAATTATAACTAAATGAGATTTTATTTGAACAAAAATATCTAGAATGTTAACTATAGTTGTGATCGAGAAATCAAATACATTGCTTCAATTTGGAATTATACCGCATTTAAAAACGCCCTGCAAGTTATAAATTAAAAATCTTTGAATTAATTGCTAGTAGTTTCAGTAAGTTCATAAAGAATGAAAAGTCACTTTTTCAACAAGCTTCATAAGAAAAGTAATTTTTCTAGTAAAACTATGCAGTTTAAAAAATTTGCAATCAAATCAATCAAAATATACTAACAAATATTTCTTGTGCAAAAATTCCAAAAAATTCACTTTAAAAACTAACAAAAGCTGATTTTTTTATAATAACTTAATATTATTTTATATAAACTTGGTAGTTTTTTTATTGCATATCTTTTCCAGAAACATAATGTTTTTCCCCATACAATTTTTTTTCCTAAATTATAATCACGTAATGAAAATTATTATTGAAATCAAATCATTTGCCTTTATTTGATTTTTAATAAACTACAATTTATTTCATATAGATAAAAGCTCTAAAGGGAGGAGTCAAAAGCTCTCGCGCGTAGCACAAAGGACATTGCGGCGCAGACGTCGCGTCGGAGCTTGTTTGGGGAAGGCTTAAGCTGCGAATTACATTTTTAATTGCGAACTTTTAAAGGCTGCCGCCCTTTATTCCTTCCGCCGGATGAAGTGTCCAGCTGAAAAAGCTCTCCGCCCGAATCCGGATCCAAAATGGCGAAGCTTTTGTCTTTTTAGACGCTCTCTCCACCTCTATGGAGGCGACGCGATTGACGGGCATTTATTTTAAAGTGGAAAGACAGAAATGCAAATGAAGGGAATTTTGTGGAGTTTTAGTTTTTCCGATAAACGAGTCTAATATACTTATTGATTCATGAAAAGTACCCTTCACGAAACGTTATTCATTCTCATTTTGTTTCTATAACATATTGTTATATACTTAATATCTAATATGTAATAAGTTATCAATAAATTAGTGAAAAAAGTACCATAATAAGTAATTTAAGAAGTAGCAGAAATATCAAAATAATCATTAATAATTTAGGAATAATAATTTAAAAATCTTAAAATAACATTCAAAAAAAGATACCTAAAAAGCAACAATAGTATGTTTTTTTATTTAACCTGTAACAATGATGTCATAAGTTTATATACAATTTGTTAGATTAAGATTTATCTGAAAATGTCTTAAACTACTTAAATAGTTTGTATGGTTGAGATAACGATTGATAATATTTTACACGTATTTATTTTATAAAAATTATGGAATTCCGCATTTTACACCTCATCCACCATCAACTCGCTTCCCATGACCTACACCTAAATACCTAGATTTTTAATTAATATTATTTAAACTTTTCGATAAAGGGAAAAAAACTTTAGCTCTAATTAACTTTAGGTATTCCTCAAAAACAATTTGGTTTGGCTTTTAATTAAAGATGATTAATTCTAAGATTTACTTTTAAAAGGCCGTTATATAACCACGAATGCTCACTGCACCCTACTCGAAGGGTAGAATTTAAGTGAAAATAAAAAAGAACGAAGAAACAACCTATAATAATCTAGCCCTCTATTTGTGCAAAAGAGGCGTAGTGTGGAAGGTAATCAAATAAGTATTAGATGTGTGCTGCGGTGTGTTTTTTCTTTATGGATTTTGTGCTAATGCGTGCGTAAGGCGCGCGGCGAGAGGGGCGGAGGAAGCGGTGCGTCATACAGACTACCGGAAGTGAGGGGCCTCCTCGCCACTTATTCCGCCAGACAGGAAATGAACAGAACGCAGCCCTCTACGTGGAATTGGCGGGAAATTCGAAATTTTGCGCTTAAATTTATAGATTAAAAAAACATTTTTTTTAACTGTTAGGATACTTTTCAAACATAATATTAACAATTTTTCAACTATTGCTTATTCGCTATATTCCTTTGATGTATTGTATTGTACAGTTTTAAATGCTGAATATAAACTATGCTAAATATAAAGTTACTAATATGATTAGGCACATTAGTTCACACATAGAAGATGATTAAAGAAATTCAATATCATCGTGATTTGTGTGGGATTTGAACCTACATACCCAGGCTTACATGGCCGGTGTACTGGCAATTGTACTAACGAACCACATCCATTAATCGAGAATTTTTAACAATCATACTCTACATATGAACCAATGTGCCCAGGCCAACCAATATTTAGTCATATTAGTACGAATATAATATACCCGTAATGGGTAATAAATACGCACTTGATTAACGTTCAATCCAAAAAATAGACATACTAAATATAAAGCATAGTGGTTTTATTGTATAAAATAAAACAATGTTATTAAGAAAATTATTTTTTTATGAATGTCAAATTATTTTGAGTTCAGACATTTGCACACATAAAACTCAATCGTGAAAAATATTTATTTCATTGTTTTTTTACGATCCGATTTATATAAAACTGCGTGTACAAATCAATAGAAATATTCATATAAACATGTAGAAGTGAGTTTTTGGTTAAATAAAAATACACATTTTTAAAGCCTTCTTTGACCACAAAAAATAACAAGGCACAGGCTCTGCAAAAACGAATATATAAAACGAACCCTTACTTTAAAAATCACATTATCAAACTTAGGTTTATGGTCTTATTTTCTACGGTTGAATTCACTTTTGCCAATATCAAAGTGAGGAATCAATTGGAGCGCTTACAAGGGCGTGTAGTAACAAACAAAAATAATTGAAAACTGTCTCCTTTTGTTTGGGTTCTTTTTTTCTGGGCTGTAGATAAATTTCCTTTGCTGCTAAGCGACAGGCTAGAATTTTAATTAAACAACTACTACGTTTTGCATGTAGGTACTAGGGGAGATCTAAAAGTTCATGGCCTGACATTTCGGACCTTTCACTTGAATGAATGAATGTAAATGAATGTAATAAACCTTAAATGATAAACATAAATTTAATTCAAATATAAAATTTAACGAAATATACAGGTATTAAAAACAAAAGAATCCTTGCTTTAAAATTCAAATAGGATGTCGCTTTCAATATAAATCTGTAAAATTGTCTAATAATATTCATGTTTGAAAAATAAACTTTCAATTTCAGGTATCAAATAAACGCCCTTCTTCTGTACCTTCTGTGTATTAATATATTGTTCTGAAAACCCATTTTTCTTTTACTTTAAGCACAGAACCACTTATATATATATATATATATAAATACCCCATAAATAAATAAATTTATTTAGATAAACATGCACTTTAGGAATTTATATTAAAATAAAACACACTCATATTTTAGTATTAACTGATAATAGAAATAATAAAATAATAAACCCAAAGAACTAATTTTACTACCTGTTTACTTGCTTTGTTGATTTTTCTGTCGCTTATTTATCATTAAACAAAAAAATATTTTTAAAAAAGTGAAAGGCAGCGAACCTTCCAACCTCCTCAAAGGCTGTTTTTTTTTTACTTTTTTCAGTTTAACGCGCTGGCCCGGTGGCGGCCCTCAGACGTGAGTGGCCAGTGTGAAAAAGTTTAATCTAATTCGGATTTGTCAGTCGGTTTGTCCGGCAAACGTCGCGCCCGAGTGGACCGAAAAATTGAATTTGTCGCGTCCGAACGTACGAAACGCGTAATTTGTAAGCTTGCTTATTTAAATACGTCCACAAAAATGTTGTTTTTATGCTTAAGCTAAATGCTGCGACTACCGTTTATAAAACCATTTATTTATATATTTGTCTATATATATACATACTATCTGTCTTCATGAGTAACAAATTTGTTAACCAATAAATTTTTCATATAATTTGATACCTAGTTTGTGAAATATTTGGGGCAATTTTTAACATTTTACAACCTTAAAAATTAAATAAAACGCCAACCATCGGAGAGATCTGAATGACGCCATGACGTAATCTTGTCGCCTGCGTAGACTATATGCTCGCATGATAACTACATATTGTTTTGATATGTAATGATTATTTAATTATTATTTCTATATTAAGAATTATTTCAACTATTAAAATATAACTATAAAATTCAGATTGATAATATAAAAACTAGGACGAAGCAGATCTTTTGCAAATCAGTAATTATTTTTACTTCTATTTTTATTTTCACGCACGTTATACCTACTTTTTTCAGGTACGTAATAAAGTCACGGACCACAATCACATACAACCCTTATTACCGAAAATAATCTACAACACAAATAACAAGATTTGGCGAAAAACAACATCTTCAATATAAAACAGAAACCTTCGGTGTAATCCCCGCGTTCAAGAGAAAAATCAGAAACTGAAAATCTAAAGGCATTAACCGATAATTCACTGGAATCAAAATGTGCCTTCGCCACCTACAGGGGGTGGCTGAGGGCGGTTTTTGATTAATGACTCTTCTGTCGTAGAGACCGCAATTAGATCGGCCTTACTAATGCTCTGATATCCCAGATGTGTGTCGGATCACCGCAGACTACGCTTGGCCGGGCAGCAACTGATCCGAACATGGAGATAGACTGACCGACATTTGTAAAAAATATGTAGTTCAAAAAAACCTCAAGCATTCACCAACAGCATAAAAATAAGACAATCTTCACCCTTTAATTTTTTTTCTGTTTGATTTCATAACTCCTAAAATGTTTTATAAACAACAAACACAAAAAAAATTGGCTGAAAGATATCAAAAAAAATATTTGTATCTCCGAGCCGATTGTCAATGAAATCACTCTTTTGTGGTTTAATTTCATGTGATGGTAATATGTGAATTTCATCATTTAATACATAACATTGTTTTAAAATTCTTATTTAAAATAGTCAAAATACACACTTGATAACGAGAAAAATCGATTCCGAAATTGGTTACAGACTTAATTGACTTTTTAGAAAAATACTGTAATTGAAAATGAAATTCATAATATTTTTTGGATAAAGCGCATACAATTTTGTTTGTATTGATATTCCATACGAATCATAAAAGCCTATCAAAAATATTGTCTAACCAGATAAAACTCGGCGTATTTTCCGAATATCTCCATAATCAAATATTTTACACAGTTAGTTGATTGATTACTTTTGTTGATTGAAAAACAATCAATATTTGATTTTTTCAATTGAGAGCTATTGGGTGATTGAAAAAGTACAGCTAAAAGAATCACTTAAATTTGAACGACTGTACTAATAACTGCTAAACCACAGTGCTTTAGCTGTAAAAGCACAAAAAAATATTTTTAGCATGATAAAAATGTTAACAAAACATATTTGATTCAAAGTTTAATAAACATCTGTTTCTATCTTATAACAACTAGAGCAAAAATTTTCACTTGATAATAAAAATTTCTGTGAGTTTTGTTGTAAAACATTGCAAAAATCGGATGATACATGATTAAGGCGTAAATAAACTATAATTTTCTCGAGTTTGTTTTATGAACACCTTGCGTAACACTGCTACAGTATTATATACACAGCATTCAGGTTTCTTTTAGTTCTCGACTTCTTCCGCGTAAATTCTTCAGTCTTGAACTGTGAGGTCCTGGAAGAAGCAGAAATTACTGCGTGGGCAAACCCAAACGAGCTGGTCCCGAGCGCACTCAGCAGAATTACAGCAAAGTTAAGCGGTCATACCGTGGATGAAATATTTAAGCAAGAAAGTATACTAAGATTATATATTTATAAATATATATCATTCAATTTAGTTTCAGTTTTAAAACTAGCAACAAAGGATCAATCATTTAAATGCCTTAGTATCTGCTTTCCCTCTTTGTCACTTTTTTATCTTGTTCTATATTGTTCTTAAATAATCTTAAGTATTTCCATACTTTTATATGATATTTATTCCTCTCAGTGAGAAAAAATTGCATTAACTTTATCGTTCTTTTCCGTTGCTATAATAATTTTTATTTAATTTATAGGTGTACACTGTTTCACACTTGTCTACTATATGATGAAACCATTTACTTGCGTTTGATCAGTATAGCCATAAACTGCAGTCAGAATTACGACACTCATATTGATTAAAGTACGCTTTTTGGAGCTCAACAATGCAATATTCAGACAGTCAATTAATGAAGAAAATAAATAAGGCTATTTCTACAGCAGCAATGATTTCATTGTATCTTCATGGCTGTCATGGCCTAGCATTTTTACCAATCAAACTAACGTGCCTTTACATAAAAAAACATAGCAACAATAGCCGTAGAGATATACATTATAACCCAACTTGCGCCGTGAATAAAAATTGAAGGGTTTTTCACGCCGTGTCATGTGTGGATCGATTATATAAATATTTATTATGCATTTGACTGAGTAAGACGAAAATAATGCCAATTTATAGCAAAATATTTGATAAAAATCGTTTTTGAGCTTAAAAATATTTTTTTAGGGTAAAAAATTAATAAAATTCACTGTATTATTTATAATAACCAAAATAATTGCACCTCAAATTAAATTTATTTAATTTTAATTTCTCATTTGTAAAATAAATGCCAAAAAAACTACAAGAAACGTCATGTAGAGACATACACAACTTTTGTTTGTTTTTAGAAATCCACTGGTTAAGGTTCATATGCGCAAAAGCGGTTAGTAAAATATATACGTAACTAGTATAATCACTGCTTGAAGCATACAATTTTAGGTTTGAGGGATATAAATTTACCGATGATTATTCAAACATATTTGACACCACTTATATAGAACTTTAATACTGAAATCATCAAAATAGTGTAAAATTTGGGATCACAACTTTCGAGTGACTATTCAGGTAACGATGACAAATTGATTTTTCTTCTCGTTACGAGCGTAAATATTTTTCACATTATAACACACATGAAATCACCTTCTTATGAGTAGTTTTGAAGTATTCATAGTTATTTTACATTATAAAATACTGAAAGATTCATAATAATTAATTATTGCTATCTCGCGCTAATATTCGAGTGCCCAGCCGCGTAATTATAGTAGATTGATTCCTTTCTTTTCCACATTGCTAGGACAAAAAAGTATTATTAAGTATTGCAATTTATATGACAAAAATACTAAAAGTATCAAAATACTTGTTAAAATTAAAGATTGAGATCTCATGCTGCTTCCTAGAGGTCCCGCCCGCAGAGAAGCCTGAAGAGTTCAGCCGCCCTGCTAATCAGCATTTTTGGGATAATCTCGTTATCATCCAGCGGGGACTTCCCAGTGTTTCTGCCGAACACGCCTGTAGTTTGCACTAATTAGACATTATCTTAGTTCAATGTTCAGTTTAATGCTGCCCAATAAAAGCCTTGATGCTGTTTGTACTATAATAATTATATTTTACGGCTTTTACACAATGTATCAAAACTTAGTTATTTTTTTCCCATATTGATATTTTAACTACTCGGTGTTTTGCTTAGAGATGTTCAATTAAAACCACAATAGCCAATATACTATAAAAACATATTATTTACAGATTTCATAAAATATATTATTACTAATTGATTGGTTTTTTTTAACATTTAATTAACTTTTTATTAAAAACTTTAAATTCGCCATTTAGTAATAGCATGAAAATAGATCTTTTAATATTGTGTAGTATCAAAATATTTTATTAGCAATTATTTGTTTCGTATTACTTTCCAGCTAACTTTTATTAGTTTTATCATAAATCGATAATGTGATTGAAATCATACTTTTCGTATTCAAATAGCCAACGTATTTCAATAGCAACGAAATTGGTAATAAATGTAAAATCTGAATTTATGCTTCTTTTATTTTAAATAAATTTTACGAGTTATGTACTAAAACATGATTTTTTTTAAACTCTATGAAATCTTTATAAAGTTTACAAATATTTATTATAAAAATATTTGAAATAAAGTATATTTGTACTACTTCCAAGTGTTTAATTATATTGGTGACCGGTTTCGCCAACTTTTCAGGTTGGCATTATCAACCGGAATTGAAAATATTACATATCAAATAAATAGTGCTTTGAGGTTTGAAAATAAAATATAAATTTTTAATTTTCCTCCAAAAACTTTTGAATCAAAATATTTACACCTAACAATCAAACGTCCCTTTTACTTTATTTGCGACTCGACTTTATTTGCGAAAAAAAAAAATTTTTAAAAACCTTACGCTAGAGAAACATGACTTTTTTAATACATATTAGATATTAACATCTTTGTAACTCAATATTTAAACTAAGTAAGAATACCTTATTTCCCCACCTATATTTACTATAAAGTTTACCTCTTCCCTCATCTCAAACCTCCATACAATGTAGCGCTTCAAGCTCCCGGGAGTATACACCACAATGTAGCTAGAAAACTACAAATTAAGCAACCACTAATTTGCTTTTAAAAAGCCAATGCAACTTAGAGCTAAGACGCCAGGCAAGCAGCGTGCATGCAAGGAACGCACTGGCAAGCAGCAAAGGAGCAGCAGAGGAGCAGCCAGGTGTGTGATTACCTGGCGCGGGCCCAAGCGGCGCATTTAAAACTAAGGATGTAGCCAAGCCCGGAGTGCAAATCTTTCAGTTCCGGCCACCCACTATTCTATATATATTCTATATACTAGTATTCGTGCCTATCCCCTTATTGGATACATCTGCACCCTATTTACATTACTACATTATCTCAACTCTTCGTTTTCGTCTGAGTAATTAATTTAGTGAAAAGTGACAACTACAATGAGACAATATTTGGGCTACCAATTTACACATTAACTTAGTGGAATTCCATTTTAATATATTTTTTTAATAAAATACTGGAGTGATTTTCCACATGTTCGTTTTTCTTATAAACTTATTTTCTTTCAAAAATTCTTATCAACAACAAGGATATGAATGATAAATTCTGTAACAGTGGCATTTAAAAACTCAACTGCGACTCCTGCGACGCCACTTATATTGGCCAAACAGGTAGATCCTTCAACACAAGGACCAAAAATTCCATAAGAGGGTGGGAAAAGGAGATAAAACATCTACTTTCGACCTCCACCTCTCTGATAATAAACACGACAATTATTGGTGTGATCCTGGATATAACAGTCTAGTGCATCAATCAACTTAGCGACTGTGGTACTGAATTAAAAAATCTTTTATTTTATATATATTTTATGTATAATGGATATTTTTTAATTTTATTGAATTATTCTGCATACTCGCATTTAAAATCGGAATGATCGTAACAATATTGCGCAAAAATGAATCATGATTTGTATCACATAGTTCCACGTATATTGACCTCTTTTATCATTCTTAATACACAAGCTCGCATGAACTATAGCAAGTAAAGTTATCTCATCATAACTCATCGCATTAAATACACTACTGAGTTACATCTGCTTTCCGATTGCAGGGTCAGAGAGTTTCAGCGCGGCCGGTTCATCACCGCTGGTAGAAAACCACTGTCTCATCATTTAAGACAATCAACCAATATTCCACACTTGTAGATACAGCACCGTTAATTCATCGAGGTCGATAGATCAGCGCTGGTTCATCCCTGTTGATACTGCACCATTTGATACCATTTGTTAGCCACTGCTATGACATCGCCAATTTTATTTGCCAACGAATTTAATGTTTCTGCTTCTGCATATTATGCCGATGCTGAAACTGTACTCAGTACTGAAAAGTAATTACTGAAACACTTGCGCTAAACTTCAGTACCCGCCGCTATACGACTGGGCTCCAGGTCAGACGTGCGGGCGATAACAAGGCATATGTTGTGGATTTTTATGCGAAGGAAGCATGGAATGCGTGATAGACGCTTGTAAATTAAACCGTTTGATAGGAACCGAGCTATCCGGTGTACTTTTGTATAAGGATACCAAGTAATAATTTCTAGGTCTTGTAAAAAAACCTTGGTAGGTTTTTAAAACCATTAGGTATTGCCAATTACTTTAAAACTATTTTTATTTATTACTACTATCGTTTAAAAACTGTATAAATCCGCACTTGTTATACTAAGGTCAACTATGTACATAATGTGTCATTAAATCAATCAATTTGCATATACAAATATAAGAAAAAGAAGTTACTTTTAAGTGTAAGCAACAAGATAGTAGACATAACAAAATGATGTGACTTATGTCAAACCATTTATGCGGCTCTTTTATTCATTTGAAAGCTTTCAAATCTTTCCTTCAAATTGCAATTTCATAATTTCTTAACAGACGATCGTAGGTTACTTTCAGAAAGCATTACTAATTATAGCCGAATTGACTAAAAACGAAATGAAAAATAAACACACATTAAGTATGCAATTAATTATCAGTGCTGACGGCTAAAGGCTTTTTGATGTCAGGAACTGAAACTCGTAACTACACTGTTTTGGTAAAAAACTACAGCTATAAATTTATGTAGCCTTCTAGAAAGGATTGCATTATATTTAGCACTTTATTTAATATTCTCAATAAATATATAAATTAAATAAATTAAAAAATCACCATTGACGTTTAAAGTTTCATAGAAAAGTTTAAAAAAAACCTTAAAAAGCGTGATACAAAAAGGATTATTAACGTGGTAAACAAAATAGCCGCAATAACTTCTAATCGCTTTTATTTACTTGATAACACATTTAGAGTTACTGATTTATATACGAATGTGATCTTACAATATTATTAATTTCGATTTTATGAATTACGTATATCTCATAATTGTAGAGTTAGACCAAAACAAAGATAAGTTATCATAAGATGATTATTGAAGCTCTATAAAAGATACTTACTGAAATAAAACACAACTTATCAGAGACCGATTGAATAAAAAATATATTTTTCAAACTATTGCAAAATATTCCGCATATGGGCAAAACATAAAAGCCGCGAGAGCCTCTTTACATTCCTAATATAATTTCCTGAATTTACTGAGTTTATACAGTAAAATTATAAATTGTACGAATCTTAACCAAGTCTCAGGAGGAACGGTCTTGGTTTTTGGGTCAGCCACGCGCTCTACTTTTCCCCGAGATATATCCATAAGAAAATTTTACTATTCTAGATATTACCAACTTTAACTTTCAAACTTTTAGAACTTACAAAGTGCTTCAATAAATTTGCACAGCCATAAAAAATAATTATTTCATTTAAGCCTTTCAGATTCAACCTTTTTTTCGATTATGAATATAGATGGTTTTTTTTTTAAGTAGCAGACATCTTAATTGAAACAATCAGCAACGAGTACAAAAGGTCTGGCCCTTATTTTTATGGGCATTTTAAACAGCTCATTTTATCAAAAAAAACTGTTCTATTCGTAACTTATCAATATATTTTGTTTAATAAATGATAGATTTTAAAATAAACTTTTTGAAATATATTTTGTCTGTTGTGATGTGGTGATATGGCGAAATTGGATTTGTTTACATATCGAAATATAGCTGATAATTTCAAGATTTTATTTTCCGAAGAAAAATTTACTGGTATCGGGTATTATCTTTTTTTTTATTTACTATGTGTTACTAAAACTAAAATGTCATTCTTTTAATGACCAAAAAAACAAATATCAACCTAAATTTCGGCTCAATTTGAAATCATTTTCATAATATCGTTTTAACCAGGAAAAACTAGCAGTTAAAACGAGAAGTAAATATCATTGCAAATATTAAACTATTAAAATACTTAGAAAGCTTTCCTACATATTTTAAAAGTTTTGAAATAAATTTTTATACCTAATTTCTACTATAACTATGAATATATTTTGATATCTTAAAAAAATGTTCGTAAGAAACAGATGTTTCATCTTTGCTTTGGTAGAAACTGGTAATATTTAGAATTAAGCAAAAACATATTCCAATACTCGATAATAATGTAATATGCAAATAACTCACCCTTAAAATGGCTAATTTTACATAAATTCTTGCCGGCTTAATTCATGGGTACGAAAAGCTAAAATTTAGCCTACCCCAAAAGGAAACCCTTAAAAAAAGCTTACATGGCCTGGTGAAAAAGGATCAAATTGGACTTCGGTAGAGCTGGTACCTTCCCGGACCTTTCCATTCCACTAAAGCCTTCCTGAAAAACCTTTCAGTGCCTTGTCAAGTCATTAGCTCCGACAGCGTTATAATTTAATTAAAACTTAATTAATTCCATTATTATGAACCCTTCTGCACTTTATGGTCAGTTTTCATTTGATTTGCCAATTTTCATACTAGTTAAATATATATTTTACTATTTACCTTTCCTTTTATTTGCTTGGATTTCTGAATATTTAACTTCTCCTCACGAGTAGGAGACATTTCGATTCGAATAATTTGTTCAAAATGTACCTAAATCACACTTTCATATATTCAAACTTACTTATTTAAGATGTAAAGCCGCATAGGATTTTGATAATTTTTTGAAAAATGGGATTCCTAATTGACTTCTAGTATTTGCTGAGTGAGCGACATATAAACATCGATTAACGCAATATTGTATGAAAAATAACCACATAAATCGAGTCCAAGTATTCATGTCAAATTAACAACTTCTATAGCATTTGCTTTAGTATTTGCCACTCGGTTTAATTACGTAATAACATGAATATGTGGTACTTAATTACAATATTAGTATTATTTTGATGCCACGCTGTATAGTTTTTATTTGAATATTTAAAGTTATGAGCTTGAAATTAAACTGGCCGTGTTTGTTTTGGATAATTAAAGGCTTTTAATTTGCATAATTTATTTCATACACATGAGTGTAATCCCGATAAAATTCTCATTTTAATGAGTTTTCAGGACTCGTTTTTGCTGACATTTTGTAACGAGGAAAACATGCGTGAAACGCATATTTGTGTAGCGGTAGTAACATGTTTATGCCTTATATATAATAAAACCAACGACGCATTTATTTATTTTTTCAAATTAAACTATGTGTTCCGGCATAATGAACTGTATTTTATATATAATAATTTATTAATATATTTAAATATATATATGTGTGTATGTGTGTGAATGTGTGTGTAGGAAATATGAAGTAATTACACAGCACAACACCTAAGGTTGCAAAGATTCTAAAAAAAAACTGTTTTCAAAACCAATGTACACATTCTTGGCCATCACGTTTAATCTTTGTCACATCCCAGTTAGTAAAACTAGACATAATGTTAAATTTAAAAAGAAAATTAAAACTCCATTCATGTTCAACCAATACAAAACAGAACCATAGAAAGGGGTAAAAAATTTCATGCTATACACTCGGGGAGTCGGGCCAAACGGCAGTTTCGTCGTACATACAAAATTGAATAAAAAGAACATTTTTCCCTTTCACTTTGCCTTTGCAAAAAATTGTTAATATTTTTTCTTCGGCTTTCACTTATTTGCTACGAATCCACGTCTCGCGTGAATGATGCCCCCGAAGCTCTGGCCGGCCCGGGGTCTTATTTTATCTTTCTTATCAGCCAGTGTTTCGTCTAATACTTCCGGCGACGTGACTTCCCGCGCGACGAGGCTGGTGCGGGGCGTGATAAGGATATTTTCATATTATATACGCATTCGTAAAAGAAATTGGTTCATGCGATTAGACGTGGAATATTTGTGTAATAGTATTCATGATTTCATATAAAAACTTGTTTTATTTATAAACGCGTGTAAGGATGTGTTCATGGTGAAAATTCGATATACAAGAAGATATATATATATCTTCTTCATCACGTACCTCTTTTCAAGTTGGTGACTTTTTCACTGAGCATATACTCATGGTTCTAAGGGCAAATAGTGTAGTGGGTCCTTGGCTCCTTCTACACCGCAGTTTTATATACGAAGGGAAAGTCTGCGTATTGCTGCTGCCCAATAGAATTATTATATAATCCATTCCTTACAAAGGTCTTGCGTTTAGATTCGATCCTCCTTCTGCAGCAAGCTACAGAAACAATATCATAGGGCCACCCCACCTAGACAAGGTACTTCCAGAGCACATCCCTCCACTACTGGATATATATATATATATATATATATATATATATATATATATATATAGTATATATAATTTTTTATTTTTTTTAATATTTCGTATAACGAAAACTTAAGAAAAACCTATACACTTTTAAATAATATTCATCCATACATTACTATTAACACACAGACATAGATAAATTGTAATCCATTTTTAAAACATAATTTTTTGTTTTGTTTTAAATGTACGGTAATTTGTTTTTTTTTGCGTTTTAAATGAAAAATTAACATATTTTGTTTGACTTAGCGAAAATCTAATTTTCCCCAATCTTTCCTCTTTTTTAATCGTGCCATTCCGGCTGCCTTGCGGGGCGGGGTGGGAGCGATCGACTCGGCCAGATACGGGGAAGGTCGCGGGAGCGGCTCCGGACAAATTGGACACACCGGACGACCGGAATTACCGGACTAATCCGGGCCGCGGGGGCGAGATAATCCCGCGCCGCCCGAGTGGGGGGATCAAAACAAACACTCTGATTAACCCGTAAACATTACCCCGGAGACTTGCAAAATAAAACAAAAAAAACATGTTTGGAGAGGATGATTCGATGGAAAATGATCGACTTCATCGGGATTTCTTTTGCAAGTAAATCTTTAAAAAGTGTTTAAGGCATTAAGAAATTCAATATTTTTGACAGAGAGTACTTGGTGGAATTTCATTTTAATTGTGACCGGTTTTGCCAACCTTTCACATTGGCATTATCAAACAGAGTAACATTTTATATAATAATAAGCAGATAGGTAAACAATTGTTAGAGGGAGAGGTTGTTGGAAAGAGAAGGAGTGATTGTCAGGTGGTTAAGACTAATGTGATTTTAATGTACCTGTAAAATGAAGGATTCTATTTAATTGCAAATTTTTGTGAACAAATGATTTTATATTAATGGGGTAAATATCTAAATTAGGTGTAGCAGCAGTTATCTTGGGTTGAGGTTTGTCCTGTAGTGTGTTTATCTGTAAATAATAGGTTTTTGCGCATTAAATGGTTTTTAAAAGACGTGATTTAGCAATAGGGAATAAATATTGCTAAATCATATAGAAAATATCACATCTTTAAAAAACCATTTACTGCGCAAAAACCTATTATTTTAGGCATTCTTACAAACATTTTTTGCTTATTCTTGTAATTAAATACAGTTTCTCTAATAAAATCTATAAACGAATTCGATGAAAAATGATCAACATCTTCAGAATATAAAACAAAAACGATTTTTACACTTGGATGATAGTATTTATGAGAATTTCGCCATGTTAAATGAAAAAAATATCATTTAATGATAAATAATTAGGATCACTGGAATTAATTTGGATTTTTTTTGAAAAACTATATTGCTTTCTCTTGGGCCAAATCAACTCTGAGAATGAAATTGATGAAACTTGAACGGACTCAATAGAAAACATGCTTGTAGAAGAATATTCAACGTGTAATGATTTTTTGACTTATTTATTGTGAATAACCGTTTTGTTCTGTAAAGAAGAAGTCTGAGGCATATGAAAAAATTACGAATATTTAAAATTAATAACGTTATAAGAATCTTAAGTTCTAATGCTAACTCATTAAACTTAAAAATAAAACTTATGTTGCAGAGATTCCCCTTAAAAAATGGTTATTTAAAACAAAACATGTCTGGAAGCGACGATGCAACTAGTAATTGATTATTTTTAGTTTTAAATGAAAGACATACAATCCTTTTTTTTCCGGAGTTTTTAATTTGATGCATCTTTTTTTTGAGCCTTTTATACGCGGAAAAATCAACCAAAACCTCCATAAAAGAAACCTTCCTCTTAAAAATAAATTAAATTACAAATATATGGAGACAGCAAATCTGAGTTTCTCAATCAATAACGTTCTCATAGCTGAAATACGTAGCAGTTTTTAAAATATAGTAAATATTTTATTTATTACAATGTTATTTACAAATATTTTTAAACTATGATAGATGATGATTTAAAAACTATTTTAGTAGTATAAAAAAAAAATATATTTACATAGGTATTTTCCATTTTCATAATATATAAAATCGATAATGATTAAGAACATTTTTTTAAATATTGAAAATTGATTAAAGAAACTCTTAGAAAAATATATCAACGTGATTTGTGCGGGATTCGAACCCACATCCCCTCGCTTACATGGCAGGTGCAAGTACTTGTTAACAAGTACGTGTATTGACATAATTAAATAGACTAATATCCAGATTGGATTTAAAATGCTTCACTCAGTACTTTGTGTTAAAAGTCTAGTATTGCAAGTCACACAATATTTAATTAGGCATAATAAGAACATTGTTTCATTTATAGGATATGATTATTAAAAATTCTTGTCTAGTACTAGTGATTGGTTAGCATAGTTGGTAATGCACCTGCCATGTAAGCGAGGGGATGTGGGTTCGAATCCCGCACAAATCACGTTGATATATTTTTCTAAGAGTTTCTTTAATCAATTTTCAATATTTAAAAAAATGTTCTTAATCATTATCAATCAATTAAACCTGTATAGGTAAAATCGTACTTCCTGTGAGATGGTCTTCACAAAAACCAATAATAAATATATAAAATCATTATGTTACGTCTTGCGTGCAAACCTAATGCTAATGAATCAAATCATAAAAAAATACACATGTAGAGTATATAATATATAAGAAAACTAGTGCTTTGTATAATTTTTTTTATATTTCGCATTACGTAATATATACACTTTAACCACATTGGCTGACTGGCGATTCAATTGAAGACTAAAGTTTGGTTCGATCTCTATAATTCCCCGTACAATGGACAACGGGCAGCTTTCACGCCAAGAGGTTTAACTTCGATAGCGACCGATGGAATACTAATTGAAAAGAGCCACAAGTTAATTGTGGGCGATCGCCCAAGTATATATTATCATATTTCTACAGTTCAGAGAGAGCTATCTGTAACTTAATATTACTAGTAGAAAGAACAGTTTAACACCAGCTATGCCTTACATGTGTGGATACGACCCGACATTTCTCGGTCAGGAATGCCAAACCGACTTTATCGATCTCCCTTCCAAATATTCTGCCTTTGGCAAAAGGTTATTATAACTCCTTTGACCCTTCTAACTTTTAGACATTTGCAGATGATAGTAATTATTTTAATTTGAAGAATGTCTATTCAAATTAATGCTCATTCCTAGTACAAATTCTTTGGTTTGATCACCAAAGCTTATTAAAAGGATAGAAGTTATTTTTCGAAAAGATCATGATCATGAAAAACTACAACGGATCTTAATAAACTCATCGACATCGATGTTGGTGAAAATTTCAATACACTGGCAAATAAAAAAGTTGTTTGATTATATAAAACATCAAAGGTTACTTACTGTCTCTACGGAAACATTTTTAAGAAGAACGTCGTCATTTTAAATTATAAATAAAGACCTCAATATATTTTATGATTATATTGTGGTTCTAAATTTACGCTAATTGAATATTATCTTGCAGTGGAAAGAACGCGTGTATTCAGAAAATGTCTAAGGATGAATAACAAATCATGAGAGGCAGTGACGGAGCACCTTCTAATTGGGGGTGAGACTTCAACCCCCAAATAAAACACTGCCTTCTAATAAAGATGAATGTACCGCATACATCAGAGTTAGCTACTTAATAGATTAGGTGCATGCATCATCATCATCATTATGTGTATCTAATTGTAGATAAATACACATAAATTATAAAAATATATTAAACGCTTATCTTTCATTTCGTATTTTCTAGTTCATTTAAAGTGTACATAACGTGTTTTTTTTACCCCATAAATTTGGATATTAGATGTTGATTTAAAAAATATAATTTTCTACTGTCCTTTCATTTTCCAGCCTCTTATTATTATTCAGTATCTTCGTTATTGACTCATCGTTCTTAGACTATCTGAGCGGAGATGTTTACCGCTCGTGGAATAAAAAATAAAAACTACCCGCCCGCCCTAGGCGATAGGGCGGGGGTGAAGGACGACTGAAAGCTATCGCGTTTATCCGCCACCCTCCTCGATCCACGACCCGCCCACGCAGACCGCCCGCTAATCCAAAAGCTTTATTACCAATGCTGGCATACGCACTTTTATAAAGATATTAACCCACAGCATATTCTCTATGAACCAAACTCCAGGCCGTATGATAAATGTCTGATGTATGGGCAGTCTCGTACTAGCCTGTTCTGTAAAAATAAACTCGGCTATTGATATATAGACTTTCATTTTGAACATAACCTTACCCATACAATATTTTGATTATCTATGTATACATACAAAAAACGATGGGAAAATCGTTTACAAAAAAATGTGCTTTATGTGTAAAAAATAAGGATGTTTTAGATATATATGAAAAAGTCTTAAACGAAGTTTTAATCTTTACGTAAATCCTGTAACATAGAGATCCAGATAACTGACAGGAAATTCGGGGACTACATACATTCTCTACGCATTTATTATATTCCTAGGTTTCATTGAAGCATCACAAAAGTCAATCACTGTGTTGGCTAATTTCAGTACTAAACATTGTGATAAAATTTTCTTTACTTCCAGCAAAAACATTCGAAGCTTTATTTTGGATAGAATGGCAGACAATAAGGCTTTGGTCACGCTTAACACAAAAACGGTCGTCTGTTGTAACAGATAAATATAATTTCAATTCAATACCTTTGGTTACAAAAAAAACGAACTCGTTATTAATTATCTAAAGACCACATCGCTTCATTACAATCTTGTTGATATTATTCATCATGACATTTAATATATAATGGATAGTAGACACATGAACTTTTCGCGAATAAAATAAAGATCTAGCCATAGTACTAAAAAATAAATTATTAGTTTAAATATATTTTTTTTAATTTATTATTATTATTTTAATAAATTAAATATAACTACATTTTTATGCAGTGCTTGAGAACCATCTTTTATTATGACTTATTTATAATATTTTTTAAAATGTAAAATATTAAAATGGAATTCCACCAAGTACTCTCTGTCAAAAATATTAAATTTTTACTTATTTTTAACGTAAAGTGTTAAAAATGAATTACCTAAAATCACAAATTTAAAAGAAATTTATTTTTTCATGCTACAGTTATGACAACACGGGGAAAATTCTGCGGAATACAGCAGAATTCTATTTTGGCTAAAGATGCTAGCCAAGAAAATTAGTGAAACCGGTAGGATCAACAACAACTACTTTTAGTGGCACTTAACATTTTTAATAAAATATTAAAATAGAATTCCAACAAAACAACTAAAAGAGTCAAATGTCTTAAATACTCTACTGTTTTTCGGAACGATCGAATCAAATGTCAATGTGACCACACCTTTACACGCTACTTGATCCCGACCTTATCTCACGCCCAATCCAAACGATAGTACTAAATAAGTCAGATGTCATAAAAAACAATGGTAAGAATGTTAGGTTAGGTCTCCAGTATGACGATATAGGCGATTCGCGTCTAACTGAAGTGACGCCATATCTCATGATGTCCGATTTTGACCTTTATTCCCAATCGCTCTGAAGAGCAATATCGTTAACCTGAGTCCTCAGCGCGACCCCCTACCTGGCCCGTCTCTGCTCCGTGGGATATTCGCATTATCAGGTGATATATTTTTTATTCCCAATCCTTATCACTCTTTAGGATTGGAAGATTCAATACTATGTTAACAACAATAAAATTATTAAACACCATGTTCCATAAGAATATGTACAACAAACAAGGATTTTTGCTATCCTTAATAAACCCATCAAGTTGTGATAATAATCATATTTTGATTTGACTTTTTTGTCTCATTATATCTTAGAATATAAGAAAGACATAAAAATTCCATAACTTTTAATTTACAAAAAACATTTTTGATGATACAAGGTACAGACGGCATTTTTATATTTTTCCAGCTACAGGCAAATCCAAAAATTGCTTACCGGTATTCGGTTATTTTATTCAAACTTTCTCTTGGCGTAAAACAATACGACCTCGTTAAATATTACACAACCTTTCAGATGTCTAATATAGGAATAATATTATTTAGTATCGTGAAACGCCAAGACACACGACTCATTTCTTGCGACGTGGCCGCGTCAAGTTTTATTTTAGTTTAGAAATTGGGGTAATTCTCTAGAGAACAAAAAAATATACAAATACAGAGATAAACAAATAAGCAACTTTAAAAACACGAAGGATTTAAGATTTTTAATATTAATATATATCCACCAAAAACCCCATTTAACATTCATAATATTACTGATACATATGAACAAATTTCAAACAACATATATAAGAGAAATAGCTAAGAGATTTTAAGAATTTTTAAAAACGTTTACAAAAAACATTATTGTAATTTTGTAAGTATCGCATATCTTAATTTTTTTGAGTATCGTATCTTAGTTTTTATAATAAGTAGGTCAAATGGAGTTTTACAAACTAAACTTGTTTTTCGTGGAAAATCCTTTTTTTTTACTAACGTAAATATTCACACAATTAAAAAAGCACGTGGCTACCAGGTCCAAGTATACTAGAATAATGTTTGTTTTTAGCTTATTTATTATAAAATCATAAAAAAGAAAAGGTAACACAATCCAGAATATACATATTTCTGGTTATGTTTAAATATTAAATCAAAGCTGAAAATAGATCAAATGTTGTTGATTTAAAAATGTTTTATTAATTTAATAATAAAAATTATATTAATTTTATGAAAATAAAATAACTATCAAGCATGATCACAAAAAATTCGTGGCCGATGTCAATATGACATTAGTTTAGATAATTCTTCAAAATAATCTATAATATATTCTTACAAGTTACTGTGATAATAATCAAGTACGATGTTCTATGTAAAAAAAAACCAAGTAAAGCTTACAAAAAACTGATAACCGCTATTTGTGTTACAATAATTTATTTTTGTATTTAAATTACATACCTTTATAATACGAATAATTTTTCATGGCTTTACATACAATTCTTGTTATTATTTCTACACTAAACTACACAAAGTTGCTTGATTTGTAGAGATTTCCTCATTGTTCTAATAATTTAGATTCAAGCCAGCTTTTTCGTTTCAGCGGGCCCATTGTCGACACGCTCACCTGGCTGTGTTCAAATATTTATCTAAATTTTTATTGTTAAACTCCTGTATAATGTTGCGGATTTGATTGTTTGGAGCAAACAGGTTATATTTTCAGGAATGAACCGCAAAGCCTCGAAGTTTTTCACGTTAATTAAATTTTCTGATTCATTAATAAAATCGTGCGATCCCTCCCGACGTTTTGTTCCGGATTCAATTATGGCCGGCCAGTATTGTGAGGCTTCCCCCTTTTTATTTGGTGAAGCACTTCTTTCAGGATGGCGCGCTTTTGATATTTTTTTCAATAAAAAGTATGAAATATGCAAAATTTTACGAAAGTGCGTAATTTTTTAAATGTTACGTGTTTTTTGGTGTAGTTTTCAAAGTTAAAATTTGAATTTTACCAATTTTATCAAAAACTATCTAAATATTTTGTTACATCAACAAGTTTTTTACTGTTAAATTTTATAAGTCGTCAGTTTACATTTAAAATTATTTTAATCGAAAATTTCATTTTTTTATATGGTTTTTGCTTTAAAAAGACAAAATTATAAACCATTTTCCTACACAGTTGACCCCGTGTCCAAACCCTAGTAAATCAGAAATCATTCAAACAGTTCTACAGATTGTTAATTATTTGAGGTTCCAAGAAAATAAAAAACTTGAGAAAAAAAAACCTTTCTATGTAACTTTTTTGAAACTTATGATAATAAACTATGGTAAGCGCAATACTAACAAAACTATTTTGGATTTTTATTTTACGAGCGGAAGATTTCAGGTAATTTGAAATCATATAGTATATAATAACACTACTGTGTAAAGGCAAAGGAAGCTAGGCAAGCAGTAAACATAATTTGGGTGTAATTGCGGTTCTGTACGGATGAATACGTTTTCAACATTTGTCTGGTGTAAACAAGACAATAACGAAAACTCTTGTATCATAGAAACATTTAGATTGTTCAACCTGGATGAAAACAAAGAGTAAATAATACACCATTGATCAAATAGAAAGTTTATTGCTCCGCTCAGATTTTATCTCGTGACCACTCGATTGGCAGGTAAGAGCGCTAGCCACTTAAGCCAAAGAGGTTGAATTTCTTAAAACTGTCAGCATATTTTCAACCTCTTGTTTTTACAAAATATTTCAATTTAGTAAGAATTTTAAGAAATTATTCCAGCATAAATATTCTGTATTCGTGAAATAAAGACAAATAAAAATTATCATAACTCTTATTTTTCTACTGCTTCTCCTCATAGGAGGTTGGTTGGTGACCATTTCCTCGAACATATCTCTATCCTGGGCCAGTCTCACCAATCCGGCTGCACAAATTCCACATCCACGTGAACTTTCTTCTTCTAATTCCCCTTTTTCCTTAGATTATTCCTTGGAGAATCAGCTATAGGATGCCAAATAGAAGACCTTTCGCTTCTTTACCAACTTCAAAATTTCCCTTTCTTTGCGTATTCTATGCAAGACACTTTCATTTGTGACGCGGTCAACCCATGGTATCCTACGGATTCTCCTATTCAGCCTCAATTTTTCACATAGTAGCTGTATTGAGTGTCCAGGTTTCAACTCCATAAATGAAAACTGAGACGACACAACATTTAGTGAATCTCGATTGAGATTTCAGGGTTATGTCTCTTGTGCATAGTAATTTCCTCAAATTATTAATATAGTAAGTGCTGTCTCAATCCTCAATCGTAAAAAGTAAAGATACATTTATATAGCTGTTTCAGAAAATTAAGACAAAAAATTGCAGAAATATTCATTAGCGTCATAATTTACACCCGTTAATACAATTTAAATGAACTAGGAGTGCCGACTCAAGTACGAAATTCTTACAAGGAACCTCTCGCTGTGTAACGGGCGGGGACTCTCATCGGGGGGCGCAGTCAGACGAGGGCACCCTCGAGCCTCCACAATGCGCTAACCACGGGACAAAGGGAACGTTGCGTCTCCCCTGAAGCCTCCACGGGCGCCGCGCCTCCGGGTAGCCCGTGTCTTATCTCCGCCGCCTATGACGTAATCACAGCCGAGTAAGTGAGGAGTGGTCTGGAGAGTTCCGAAATAACTATTGACACTCAATCCACACAAAAATATTATATCTAAAACAATTTTTAAAAAAATCAAAGTCTTCTAATGATTAAGTACATTTTTCCAAATATTGAAAATTGATTAAAGAAATGCTTCACTCTGTACTTTGGGTTAATAGTCTAGTATTGCAAGTCACACAATGTTTAATTGGCATAATAAGTACTATTGGCGACGGCTACCAGATTTATTCTCTCGCGGAGACGCTGGCAGTCGGTTTACTTCTTCGGCTTCAGCATATGAATTCGCCAAGGTTCATACGCTAGCAGTGGACTGTATTATCATTCATTTAAACACTTTATTTTCGTTTGAACTTTTATTCAAGCTTCAAAAAACATAGATTACAATTTAACCTTAATGTGATATTAAAACAAGTTACATTAACACTTGAATTTACTTTTAAAAACACTTTGACCGATAACTGGGTCGTTTAATTTCACTTTTCAACATTTAAACGACAGCCACGCGATCCTGCATGGATGTCGGAGTATCTTCGCTCCCGGGCAGCGTCGCCCCGTGGAGTCAAATCGAGAACTTTTCTATTTCACTTCTTAACATTTTAACGACAACCACGCGAACCTGCATGGATGTCGGAGTATCCTTGCTCCCGGGCAGCGGTTACCCCTTGGAGTCAAATTCAATACTTTTTAATTTCACTTTTCAACATTTTAACGACAGCCACGCGATCCTGCATGGTTGTCGGAGTATCACTGTTTCCGGGCATAGTCACCCCGTGGATACCAATCGAATACTGCCCCCTTCCGGGGCTGAACGGTTCTTATACCGTTGGAACGTCCGGCCGCCCGGGTGGCGGGCCGTGTTTAAAAACAATAGAACCCAGATCAGGCTTTCGGCACGTATGTCCGGACTGACTCTGGAAACAATCATAAACCTACCCGAGCGGCGTCATATACATTGCAAATTCAAAGGTAACGCGGCGGTCCCTTTAGGAGCAATAATCATAAAATCTTCCCCCGGCCGAAGATATCCATGTCGTCCGTGGGAGCGGGGCCTGAGCCTCCAGGCGCCGTCCCGGCGGCTGCTTTAAACTAATCTTTTCAAAGTTAATATTTATTCTAAAGGAATTGAAACTATGATCGCGTTGCCAACATACCCCAGCACATAAAACATTAGTTTTATCAAATACTAATTAGCAACACGATCAATCAACGATCCGAACTACGCATGGTGTGTTCAGTTTTCTCTCTGGAAGGTTCCGCTGGCGCGCGGATGGTGCTGGCACTGCGAAGCAACGTTCGATGCAATCGGAACGCTCTCTGTTGTCTCTGTGGATGTGGCGTCCTCTCATGAGTCCGGGCAGTGCAGCCCGCGGCGGCAGGGCGGCAGAGGAGGGCCTCAGGGCAGCGTGGCGACAAGAGCCTAAGGCGGCGAGGCGCAGCCGGGCAGGCGGGCAGGTAGCCGGCGGTTAGGCCGGCGCAGCAGTTAGGCCGGCGTTGAAGCAAAGCGTTTGTCCGTACGCTTTATTTCCAACAAATTCCATTTAGGCGTCGGTACACCCTCAGCAGGGCACCGGGCTCTCGGTACAATGCACATTTCGATTGTACAATAATTTCGATGCAGCTCTGCGTGCTTTGCGCAATTTATGTATGCCAAGCAAGACGCAGATATGAGGGTACCAGCTCTCCACATCTGAGGGAGGTGGTTTATCTTGGGGCGGTGTGATTGTCTTGTACTCTGGGTCCAGCCCTTTCGGCTGCGGTACGACATGAGCGCAGTCGGGACTATTGAACCCGACATCAGCTGTTCGATAGTTATTTTTTGTTAATAACTCCTCGAATGAATTTTCATACGAAATTTCGTTTAATGCGTTTTTAACGTACGCAATCTCGTGCGGCCTCATAACATATATAAGCAATAGCAATTCTTGCATTATCGTGGGCGAAATATCTACACCTTTCATGGGGTAGCTCGACCAGTCAGTTTCTTGATCGTGAGGCATCATCGATGGCTCCTTCACGGGCAAGATTTCTTTCATAAAATTCGCATGACGCGCTATCTTAGGCGGCGTCGGGATGCATTTAATCGGCTGTGTATTATACAGCGGTGCGGGCGCGAATTCCGCGGGGTCACTCGTCCAGCTACCTTCAGCGGGGTGCGACTTGAGCGACGGCGTTGGCATTAACGCAGGAGGCGGTTCTTCCGACAACGAGATTTCTGCGATGGTGATTCCGCGTCGCGCTGTTTCAGGCGGAGTCGCGAGCAGTGACTCTCCAGCTGAATAGATGTCGTCAGTGGGAGCGTCTCGGCCCGCCAGTTGGGGCGGCTTCGAGACGTCTCGGGTTGCCCGCGCAGTCAGGAGAGGTGCAGGCGGCGGCTCTCCGACTGACGCGGCGTCGTCAGGAGGAGCGTCTCGGCCCGCCAGTTGGGGCGGCTTCGAGACGTCTCGGGTTGCCCGCGCAGTCAGGAGAGGTGCAGGCGGCGGCTCTCCGACTGACGCGGCGTCGTCAGGAGGAGCGTCTCGGCCCGCCAGTTGGGGCGGCTTCGAGACGTCTCGGGTTGCCCGCGCAGTCAGGAGAGGTGCAGGCGGCGGCTCTCCGACTGACGCGGCGTCGTCAGGAGGAGCGTCTCGGCCCGCCAGTTGGGGCGGCTTCGAGACGTCTCGGGTTGCCCGCGCAGTCAGGAGAGGTGCAGGCGGCGGCTCTCCGACTGACGCGGCGTCGTCAGGAGGAGCGTCTCGGCCCGCCAGTTGGGGCGGCTTCGAGACGTCTCGGGTTGCCCGCGCAGTCAGGAGAGGTGCAGGCGGCGGCTCTCCGACTGACGCGGCGTCGTCAGGAGGAGCGTCTCGGCCCGCCAGTTGGGGCGGCTTCGAGACGTCTCGGGTTGCCCGCGCAGTCAGGAGAGGTGCAGGCGGCGGCTCTCCGACTGACGCGGCGTCGTCAGGAGGAGCGTCTCGGCCCGCCAGTTGGGGCGGCTTCGAGACGTCTCGGGTTGCCCGCGCAGTCAGGAGAGGTGCAGGCGGCGGCTCTCCGACTGACGCGGCGTCGTCAGGAGGAGCGTCTCGGCCCGCCAGTTGGGGCGGCTTCGAGACGTCTCGGGTTGCCCGCGCAGTCAGGAGAGGTGCAGGCGGCGGCTCTCCGACTGACGCGGCGTCGTCAGGAGGAGCGTCTCGGCCCGCCAGTTGGGGCGGCTTCGAGACGTCTCGGGTTGCCCGCGCAGTCAGGAGAGGTGCAGGCGGCGGCTCTCCGACTGACGCGGCGTCGTCAGGAGGAGCGTCTCGGCCCGCCAGTTGGGGCGGCTTCGAGACGTCTCGGGTTGCCCGCGCAGTCAGGAGAGGTGCAGGCGGCGGCTCTCCGACTGACGCGGCGTCGTCAGGAGGAGCGTCTCGGCCCGCCAGTTGGGGCGGCTTCGAGACGTCTCGGGTTGCCCGCGCAGTCAGGAGAGGTGCAGGCGGCGGCTCTCCGACTGACGCGGCGTCGTCAGGAGGAGCGTCTCGGCCCGCCAGTTGGGGCGGCTTCGAGACGTCTCGGGTTGCCCGCGCAGTCAGGAGAGGTGCAGGCGGCGGCTCTCCGACTGGCGCGGCATCATCAGGAGGAGCATCTCGACCCGCCAGTTGGGGCGGCGTCGAGACGTCTCGGGTTGCCCGCGCAGCCAGGAGAGGTGCAGGTGGCGGCTCTCCGACTGGCGCGGCGTCATCAGGAGGAGCATCTTGACCCGCCAGTTGGGGCGGCGTCGAGACGTCTCGGGTTGCCAGCGCAGCTCGAAGAGGTGCAGGAGGCGGCTCTCCGACTGGCATGGCGTTGTCAGGAGGAGCCTCTCGACCCGCCAGTTGGGGCGGCGTCGAGACGACTCGGGTTGCCCGCGCAGCCAGGAGAGGTGCATGCGGCGGCTCTCCGACTGGCGCGGCGTCGTCAGGAGGAGCGTCTCGGCCCGCCAGTTGGGGCGGCTTCGAGACGTCTCGGGTTGCCCGCGCAGTCAGGAGAGGTGCAGGCGGCGGCTCTCCGACTGACGCGGCGTCGTCAGGAGGAGCGTCTCGGCCCGCCAGTTGGGGCGGCTTCGAGACGTCTCGGGTTGCCCGCGCAGTCAGGAGAGGTGCAGGCGGCGGCTCTCCGACTGACGCGGCGTCGTCAGGAGGAGCGTCTCGGCCCGCCAGTTGGGGCGGCTTCGAGACGTCTCGGGTTGCCCGCGCAGTCAGGAGAGGTGCAGGCGGCGGCTCTCCGACTGGCGCGGCATCATCAGGAGGAGCATCTCGACCCGCCAGTTGGGGCGGCGTCGAGACGTCTCGGGTTGCCCGCGCAGCCAGGAGAGGTGCAGGTGGCGGCTCTCCGACTGGCGCGGCGTCATCAGGAGGAGCATCTTGACCCGCCAGTTGGGGCGGCGTCGAGACGTCTCGGGTTGCCAGCGCAGCTCGAAGAGGTGCAGGAGGCGGCTCTCCGACTGGCATGGCGTTGTCAGGAGGAGCCTCTCGACCCGCCAGTTGGGGCGGCGTCGAGACGACTCGGGTTGCCCGCGCAGCCAGGAGAGTTGCAGGCGGCGGCTCTCCGACTGGCGCGGCGTCATCAGGAGGAGCGTCTCGGCCCGCCGGTCGGGGCGGCTTCGAGACGTCTCGGGTTGCCCGCGCAGTCAGGAGAGGTGCAGGCGGCGGCTCTCCGACTGGCATGGCGTTGTCAGGAGGAGCGTCTCGACCCGCCAGTTGAGGCGGCGTCGAGACGACTCTGGTTGCCCGCGCAGTCAGGAGAGGTGCAGGCGGCGGCTCTCCGACTGGCGCGGCGTCAACGGTGGGGGCGCCTCGACCCGCCAGTTTGGGCGGCGCCAGGACGTCGTGGGTTGCCAGCGCAGCCAGAAGAGGTGCAGATGGCGGCTCTTTGGCTAGCGTGGTGGCAACGGTGGGGACGCCCCAGCCCGCCAGTTTGGGCGGCGTCGGGGGCGGCGCTGTCCGCGGCATCGCGGGAGGCGCTTTCATGGGCGCCATCAATGGCGGCGACTTGCGCTGCACCGGCGTGGTGGGCGATTTTTCGGTCATCGAGATTTCTGCATCGCGGCGCTCCAGTTTGGACGGCGCCGGGACGCTGCGGGCCATTTGCACGGCATGCAAAGGCTTGGGCGGAATCATTATGCATTCCGCTATTTTACTCGAACAGCCATTTTCTCGAGGACGCAGCTTCATGGGCGGCTCCTCGGCTGTCAAGATTTCTTTCCTTGGGTTTACATTTTCTCGAATAGAACTTTCAGTTTGTAATTCTTCAAGCTCTGCTTCGAGAAGTGTTGATTTTGGTTGCCGTATTTTTTCAGCATATTGCATATGAAGTAAGCGGTTGTGCGGTAGCTTACAACTGTTTATCCCGCAGGGCGGTTTTTTACATTGATTACAGCTGTGACCTTTTTTCAAGCAGCAAAGGCAAACGTGATCCTTACGTGCCCATTTGTTGCGATCGTAAATTGACCTTTGTAGAAAGTCTTTGCATTTCGTTATGTTATGATCTGTGCATTTGCAATATACACAGATAACCGTTTTTATCTTTTCTCGGACTGTGGCGCGTGCCGAGTCTATTGTCCTTTCTTGGGTATACGATTTTATACCTGACATGTTTGCCGTGTGAACCGTTTGTTGCATGGGGCGCATAAATTCCTCACAATACTTTGTTAGCGGTACGGGCTTCGGTTTGTATGTTTGGCTGACATATCGGGCCGCCTGCTGGTTTAGCAGCGGCATCGGCGTAATTTTTATAAATTCCACAATTTCACTCGACCAGCCATTTTCTTGAGGATGCAGCTTCAGCGGCGACTCCTCGGCCGTCGGGATTTCATTCGTTGGGGCGTCTCGACGCACGTGTCTGAGCGGCGAGACGCTTCGGGCCGGCCGTATCCTATGCGGCGGCGTGGGCGGAGTCTGGCTCTCCGCAACTTCACTCGACAACCCGTTAACATGAGGGTGCAGCTCCTCGGGTGTCGATATTTCATTCATGTTGACATCGCGGCGCACTGGTTTGAACGGCGCCGGGACGCTGCGGGCCATTTGCACGACATGCAAAGGCTCAGGCGGAATCTTTATGTATTCCGCTATTTTACTCGAACCGCCATTTTCTCGAGGATGCAGGTTTGGCGGTGACTCTTTTTGTGCGTCAAAGAGTGCTAGCTTCATTTTTTCTTTAATTTCTGTCATTTTCATTTGAGAATTCAATTTTGCTAAATCTTGGTCGATCTTCGCCCTTTCTTCTTCTGCTTCAAGCATAATCTGAAGCCTCTTCGCCATTTTTACAGAGTGCGCGGTACTTCTCATCGATGCAGGAGCACGGACGTTCTCGAATGGTTCTTCGGTTGTCGAGATTTCTGCGTCGCGGCGCACCGGTTTAGACGGCGCCGGGACGCTGCGGGCCATTTGCACAGCATGCAAAGGCTTGGGCGGAATCTTTATGCATTCCGCTATTTCACTCAAACAGCCATTTTCTCGAGGGCGCAGCTTAAGCGACAACTTCTTGGCTATCGAGATTTCTTTCATTTGATTTTTAATATCTATTAGTTTTAATCGGGAATTCAAGGCTTCCACCTGAATTTTTGCATTTTCTTGCTGAATTTTTGCATTTGCTTGCTGAATTTTCGCTATTTCTTGCTGTATTTTAAGCGTTTCTTCTTCGGCTTCAAACAAGATCTGAAGCCTCCTTGCCATTTTTACAGAGTGCGCGGTACCGCTCATCGATACAGGAGCACGGACGTCCTCGGGTGCCATTTGACCGAGTGCGTTTAATTCACTTTGCACAGACATCTTTATTTCAAATAATCACTTGGCTTTTAATTTTGGCTTCTTAATTTCAAATCCAGCGTCCATATGTCGCTGGTTTATCCTGGTCGGTATGATCAATTATGGTATAGCGGCTTCAGGCATCCATAGATTCTCCAGTTCATATCCGGCTCGAAGGACCAATATTGGCGACGGCTACCAGATTTATTCTCTCGCGGAGACGCTGGCAGTCGGTTTACTTCTTCGGCTTCAGCATATGAATTCGCCAAGGTTCATACGCTAGCAGTGGACTGTATTATCATTCATTTAAACACTTTATTTTCGTTTGAACTTTTATTCAAGCTTCAAAAAAACATAGATTACAATTTAACCTTAATGTGATATTAAAACAAGTTACATTAACACTTGAATTTACTTTTAAAAACACTTTGACCGATAACTGGGTCGTTTAATTTCACTTTTCAACATTTAAACGACAGCCACGCGATCCTGCATGGATGTCGGAGTATCTTCGCTCCCGGGCAGCGTCGCCCCGTGGAGTCAAATCGAGAACTTTTCTATTTCACTTCTTAACATTTTAACGACAACCACGCGAACCTGCATGGATGTCGGAGTATCCTTGCTCCCGGGCAGCGGTTACCCCTTGGAGTCAAATTCAATACTTTTTAATTTCACTTTTCAACATTTTAACGACAGCCACGCGATCCTGCATGGTTGTCGGAGTATCACTGTTTCCGGGCATAGTCACCCCGTGGATACCAATCGAATACTGCCCCCTTCCGGGGCTGAACGGTTCTTATACCGTTGGAACGTCCGGCCGCCCGGGTGGCGGGCCGTGTTTAAAAACAATAGAACCCAGATCAGGCTTTCGGCACGTATGTCCGGACTGACTCTGGAAACAATCATAAACCTACCCGAGCGGCGTCATATACATTGCAAATTCAAAGGTAACGCGGCGGTCCCTTTAGGAGCAATAATCATAAAATCTTCCCCCGGCCGAAGATATCCATGTCGTCCGTGGGAGCGGGGCCTGAGCCTCCAGGCGCCGTCCCGGCGGCTGCTTTAAACTAATCTTTTCAAAGTTAATATTTATTCTAAAGGAATTGAAACTATGATCGCGTTGCCAACAAGTACGTTGTTTCACTTATAGGATATGATTGTTAAAAATTCTTGCTTAGTACTAGTGATTCGTTGGTATAATTGGTAACGCACCGGCCATGTAAGCTTGGGGATGTGGGTTCAAATCCCACACATATCACGATGATATTTTCCTAAGAGATTCTTTAATCAATTTTCAATATTTGAAAAATATTACTTAATCATTATCAATCATTAAAACCTGTATAGGCAAAATCGTACTTCCTAAAACAGTGTGTTTGAAAAGAAATATTTACTAAATTTATGTGAAAATTCTCCATTTTTTTCGAGACGCTATCGAGGTTAAGTCAAAATTGGGTTTTTTATTTAGTACTAATAAATAAATATGCTTTCTTTTGTGTCATAAAAAATTGCATATTTTTTTCTTTTTATTCGAGGTTATTTTACACTATCTATCACAAAAACCGCCGGTATCTAGAAAATGCCAGTAAAAAAAAAATATACATATAATCAATCTTTTTGACAGAGAGTACTAAGTGGAATTCGGTTTCAATATTTTAAATGAAATCATTAGAGTATTTTATTTAAAATATTTAAAGATCCCAACGTCATGGTATTGACATATCAGGGCAAGACAGTGTGAATCAAAAATACCATGTAACTTTTATGAATTGAATCTTACCAACGAAAGTAAAATCTATGTGTTTAACTAACAGCATATTTAAGTCGTAATAAATTGATTCTGAAATTAAATTCTACAAACACAAGAAGAAACCTTCAAAATAAAACTTTGATTTAGATGTTTTTATTACTTTCATGTTAACAGTAAAGCATGTTCCAGAGACAAGTTTTGTGCGGACACACTCACATTCACCTTTAAATGCTTCTCTTGATATAAGATTATTTGTGCTTAATATTTACCGCTGGTAGATAGTGATATTTTTATGACATATTTTTAAAAAGATTAATTTTAATATATGTAATCTAAGCATGCATTCATAATACCAGCACAATAAGGTGTTCAGTGAATGTAAACCAACAACCTCACAACCTCAAGAAAAACTCCTAAGACATTTTCATATACTTGTAAAATCCGCACGATCTGCGGTAAGACATTGAAAACTCTTGCAAGTGACGGTGGTCTGTGGGCTTTAAAATTTACCTTAAGGGTTGGTTAGGGTGGCACATTTGGATTCCAGCCACGTGGTTGGGGTAGCAACCATCAGACCGAGGGTGACATGGCAAATAAGCTTCAAAGATTTGTTTAAATTTTGGTAGATGCCAAAAAGGGTGATAATGTTTTTTTTATTTATTTACAAATTGCTGCCTATATTAAAATATTAAAGCGTTACAATTATTCATTTTATGTTGTTATAAAATATGAGTATCCCAAAAATTAATTTTAAATTCACATAAATATTGTTTTCTCTGTGCAAAAGTTTGTATTATAAAGCTATAACATCAAATTAAGCAGATGGTTGCATATGAGGTTGCGGTAGTCTGAATGCCAGAGGCCACTCGAACCCAAACCACTTAAAGTCAACCAACCTCAATCAACTTATTAAATCTAGACCAACCTCCATCGAACCTCAATTAAATCATCAACACCCCCTTCAGGATAAAAAAGTATTTACTTTAATTAAAATCCCAACTCACAAACAAATTAATAATGTTAAAAAAAATGTTTTTTAAAACCCAAAAATGATTTTTTAAATTTTGTTAAATTAATATACAAAAAACACTAGAGTTAAAATAAATACATTTATTTATGATTAGATTGAAAACAGTTAAATTTGTTCTTGAAATATTTTTTAAATAATGTTTTAATTTGTTTGCATTCAAGTTCATGTAACTATTATTTGTAAGATGACGCGAATTTTGTAATAACAAATGTAAATAAAAACAAACTAAAATATGAACCACAAAAAATCCAATAATATAACATATAACTTATTTCTATGGTTTGCTTCATTTTTGTAAATTATTAGTTCGATCGTTCAATAGTATAATTATTGGAAGAAAATCTGCAACCTGCAATTTTAACCTGCATGTAACGAAAATCATATCACCCCTGGATGATATTCAAATATTTAATAAACGCATTTATTTGTAAATTTCCATATTTTTCCTCAGTTGATAAAGTATATTTGACAAATCAGTTTAAATTATAAAAATTATTTTTAATGTAGAAAATAACCGATGAAGAACTTGCTGGACAACATTTAAATTTAACCTGATAATTTTTCAAATAATTTTTAAAACTTTTTATATCGAGTATATTAAATAAGAAAAAAATTGTATTCGACATTTAATATGTATACTTAAAAAAAATAAAAAATAATATTTTAAATCTTAGCACCATATATTTATTTATCAAAGAATTCTAAGAATCTCCAACTCACAAATAAACACGGTTAATATATTTATTTTTTTAAATAACAAGTGAAGTGGAATGACATAATAAGGTACCGTTAGCTAATAACAATATAATAGCAGGTTGGTACAATTGTAGTAAAAAAAACCATTCGTAACAGCTGAAAAGGCTGGGGGTGGCCTGAAAGCTTCAAGAGCCTCGGTATTCAAGCAGGGTGGCAACTTTAAAATTCTGTTTGCACAACTTAAGCCTTATTTTTACATGTTTTCGTGGTTTTTCATTATCTAGATTTTCCTCGAAGAATACATTACTCATTCAAGCGGCGTTGCACAATAGCGTAAAGTTTAGCAACTTACAGGCTTCTCTGTGTTATTTAATTATAAGACTTTTTATAATTTTGTATATTCTGAGCTTTTAGTTACAGCATAACTGCTAACAGTCGCAGTACCCCTATCCTAAAAGGGTTGAGTTTTTTATATGAATTCCTATTTTAATGAGCTTTCATTCATTTTTCAGTAAAAAATATGTCATATTTTACAATTTATAATGAATGCAACTGAATGAAATTAGTTCCTTTAAATTTGAACAAAAAGTAGCTTTTCAAACATTTTATGGTAACCTGAAAATATTTCATTATTTTTTTTAAAGAATACTTATATGAAAGAAAAATAAAATGCTTTAACAAAGAATAACAGAACATTTTTTTCTTACCAATTTAAACAAACTTAAATTAAAGAAAAAATTTTTTTTTATGGTTTTTTGAACTTCTCAATGCTGTGGGACTTGCGGCGTTTGCTGAGCAGTCGTGCTCTTTACTCACATGAACATAAACTCGGGACAGGATCCCACTCCTAATTTGTAGCTCAAACGAATAAACGGAAAGGCGACACTTTTCATCTAATTCCACTTTATAAATAAATTTAAAAAACTCAAGCGTTTTAAATTTAAGCAAATTAATCTGAATGCAAGTAAAGGAACTATAATAACAAATATATATATCTTAAAAACAAACTTTTTTTTTAGATAAAAAATAGTTTTTCCTTAAAAAAAATATAAGCTGTTGATTATAAACCATATATAAATATAAAAGAAATTGGTACTTGAAGCTTAACATAATTTGGAAATAAAAAAAAAGTATCCGAAATTTCAATCTAATTGGATTTAATGAAAAAATGCTAAAATATGAAATAAATATTATTTTCTCAAACTCTTCGGTAGCACCCTCACTCCATATTTTTTAGTTCTCTTCTTTGGAATATGAATAATGAAGGCGTAATTGATGCAGTGGGAATGCGCAACGTCCGGTCCGCGAGCCGCGCCTGCGCCGCGACTGTGGATGACGCGGACTTCCCGGAAGTAACCCCCCCCCCCCCTCTCCCTGCCCTCACCCCGCGTCACGATGCGGTCCGCCCCTCTAGCACTCTCAACTCTAAAGATCTCCTACTAATGAATTTCATACTTACTTAAATAGGTGTAAGCTTGTGTTTAACAACAGCATTCATCACACGTAAAATAATGCATATATATTATATACGTATATATAATATATGCATATATATATATACATTGTTTTTGAAATATATATATATATATATATACAGTAATACCCCGCTTCCGGAAAAAATCGTCTTAAGTGAAATTCGCGTATATCGGGGTTAACGATCAAACATACATACATACATAGTCAAAACTTAATACAAAAAAATACGAATCATTTGAATCAATCACTTTAATTCTATGAACTCTTTATGCAGTATTACATGTTATTTTTACTGTAAAATATATATTTTGTCATTTGGGTAGCGTTTCTTTTCCGTTCTTGTAAAATACGTTCATAACACCCAACGCTGTTTTTAATGTTGAGAGAAGTCAATGACTACATTATGTTCATACACATTCTTAAAATAAGAAATTCGCGTAATACAAGGTATTTTAACGCGAAATTTGAATTTTGCGTTATAGTGAAATCGCGCATAACGGGGTCGCGTAGTGCGGGGTATTACTGTACATACATAAACCCACACACAATATTCTCTTATCAAGCCCAATTTTAACCACACTTATTGTGAGAACAAATTGCAAATTAAGAAACGAGGATGCAGGCAAAAAAACGTATTCACGGAGATGATACGTATCCGGAAAAAATCTTAATGTTCAGATTTATACATGTGGTCGGAGATAACCGAGGGGTATTTACCAATGCACAAGGCAGTGATGCAATTGTCTTACTGAAGGGGAATAAATAATGAATACTTCATTATGAAGTTGCTTCTGGGCCAACGCCGACCCGGATTACAGTGTCATAATATATTTACATTGACATTGTAAATTAATTTGAAAAATTATTACAACTTTCAAATCAACATTGACAATAAAGTAATGGGAAGAGTGAACAAATTTGAATACTTAGGCAGCTGGTTAAATGAGAGCTGGGATCCTGACTAAGAAATTAAAATGAGAATTAAGACATCACGCAGCACATTCAACAACTTGAGAAAAGTATTATGTTCAAGAGACAATTAACATTAAAAACTCGCTGGAGATTCACCAAGTGTTCTTTTTTACAGAGTTGAAACCTGGACACTACAACGCAACGAATTAAGGCATTTGAAATGTGATTTTATAGAAGAATCTTTAAAATACTATGAGTTGAGCGCGTCACAAATAAGAGAGTCTTGCCCAGAATGCACAAAAAATGAGAGCTTCTTACAATGGTAAAAAAACGTAACGTCTCTTATTTTGGCCACATTTTTTCGAAAAAATAAATAAACCATCACACAGCAGATTGTCCAAAGCAAAACTTAAGGAAAATGGGGCACAGGAAGGAAAAAACTTACGTGGATGCGGAATTAATGCAAATGGATGGAAGTTGGAAGTGCAGCCTTTATACTTTAATTTAGAATATAATTTTATCCAATTTCCTATTTTCGCCATTAGAGCTTGTATGCTCAATGCCTAGACTATTGACTTTGGACCAAAAAATCTACAATTTGATTCTAGTACTGGTGGGTGAATTTCAAAGAGATGCAGTAAGAGTCACGTTTGATTCAGTTTAGTTAAGGACTGATATTGCGTATGTCTATAAAAGTGAATTTAGAATTTTTTTTTTCGGAAAAACGCACCACATCAGCAATAAGTAAAAGTTTTCTGCGTTTCTGTTTTTCTTCTGAATATGTTTGAGTATATTTGCCGTCAAATTAATGACCGCCACTTATTTATATCCCGCTGCAATCCAACATCCTGCCATACTTTTCCAAACGCTGCTCTGTCACGTACGGGGTTTTCCCCGGCCAGCTTTCCATCATGGCGGGTCTAATGATTCACAAAACACTCTTTGGGGGCGAGTATAAAGGCTTTGATTTATTTCAGCCCCTGAAAACCACCCTCAGAATTGTGGGCAATCGACTGCCTGCGGGACATATAACAACCAATACACCTACCAATGGAGCTTACCTGTGCTTGTGGATACAAAAAAATTATATGGATATTTTCTGAATTTAGATAAAAATAATCTGTTTTAAATAAATAAAAAATATCACAAACATAACATATCCTTACCAAGCAATAATCTCTGTGTATTGAAAAATAAAATCGGCAAATTTATCAATACTTGTAATTTAAAACAATAATATAACTGTGTAATCTGAATACTCCGGTAAATTTCAAGCAAGGGAGATAAAACACTAACTAGGCAATAATTATCACAATTTCCTAGATATCTGTTAATCATACTTGTTTTATTTTTAAAATTTTATTAACATTGACTTTCTTGTTCTATTTAACAAGATGCGAAAAAAATGTAGGAACAGATTTCAGGGATCGTACGATCCGTTCACAATCACGAAGATGTTTGTCCTGACAAATTTTATCGGATAACGCGATTGTCCGTAACCGCCCACCTTGACGGGAAGACGAATCGCTCCGAGAGATCTCTCACTTCCGCTTGTCATTGCGACCAACGGAATTGCCGGAATTTCTTTTCTTTCAGATCTAGTTTGGAAAATTTACAGCCGAAGTTACAAAGTTGCCATTTGCGTAACGCATAAGCATCCTTAAATAAAATACCATTATTTTAATTATTGTTTTTTTTAAATATTGAAAAAAACTCAATTCCAAAAATGCATCTAAAGATAACGTACGATTTGGTATTGACTAGAAGTACACATCTTAGTTATAAATCTGGATACAAAAATTCACACCTTGAATGTGCTACTGAACTGTTGGGGTGTTTTCTGTTTAATATTAATAACTGAGATTTTTTCTTATATAATAAAATTAAGGTTTCTTAGCTCAAAATCAGAATATAGAGTATATAAACAACACTAATTTGAAATAGTAAATGGCTAGCCATTAGCTAAGTAGAAGACACAAGCAATCATTACGTTGATGCTTATAAACAATATAACAAAAAAAATTTCCGAAAGAATTTCATTAAACTTATATAAAATGTATAACGTAAACCACAAACACAAATAATCAAATTATGATACATATATAAAATGATTTTGTAAGTGAACTTTTATGTCCAATTTGGTTTTACATTTAAAACTTAAAGATGACTTTAGATTGACTGAAGATCTTTGCAACGAATTATAAATATAGTTATTGTATATATTACAAGCATTAATTAATCCAGAAAAATTACTAGCGGTGACTACTTTCTGCAATAAGTAACAATCTTAGCAGAATTGAGGCCATATTAGATTAATATACTTAAATCCAGAAATCAGCAAAAAAGATAATTTAATTTTTTTAAGAACTAATGTTTTCATTAAAAAATAAGCTTATAAATAATTCAAATTTTACGGAAACGTCTCAACTACATTTATTTACAAATCCAAATATATTACCGAAATAAAGTTTCTCTCTGTGTTCCGTTTCTGATATTTATAATCTTTTCTTAATCAATCTTGGAAAAAAAAACCCGCAACAATAACACCGAACACCTGCGCCGGATTATATCATCAGAGCTAGCCGCGACAAAAAGTGAAGGAAAACTAAATTCCACTCCTCCCTCCCTCAACAGGGGTGCGGCCCCGCGAAGCCTCCCCTGCCCACGCCTATGCTTTCATTTTTTCAAGTAATTTCAATATTATACTATTTAGGCCAAATTTTTTATTTATAATTACATACTATAGCCGTTTCACAGTGCATTGCTATAATATGAACAATTGATTATCAATCACAGAGTTTTGGTGTAGATTTCTGATTGAGAATGAAGTTTATTTAGAGTATTAAATTTTGATCATCAATCTATAAAACATCTCGAAGTAAAAGTGATAATAATCTTTATTTTAAAATCCATATGTGATTTTTTTTTTAGATTCTAGAGGCGTACCAAGCTAGGCACTACATATAGTTTACTGTCTATTAATCTGACTTTGACTTTGAAGTTACTTGAACATTATAGATTGTCAAAATAGTTAAGTTGGAGATTTTAAAATAAAAATATCATTATTATTTTTTTTATTAAATTATTATTTAAAAATAGATAAAGTGTATTAAAAAAACTAATAGATCTACGCAAAATATTAACTAGCCTAATTTACAAAGCCATAATGTACTAGGTATTTCTTTATAAACTGTGTCATTTAAAAAACATGTGTTGTGAATCTACCCCCGGGGGTGCACTGAAATGAAGTTATCCTCCCCCCATTGTTGCGTCTTCATTTCCCTTTCATGCGATTTCCTTACTTTTATTTGCGCCGAATTTCGCAAAAATCGTATCCTTTTCAGAGCAGACAGCGCGCAAAGCCTGCGCACTAATAAACATAATGATTACCATAAAAATAAAAATAAAAATAAACGCGCGGTTCCGCTGAGCTAACCGCTCCCTCCCGGCCCTTCCCGGGAGGCTGGCAGAACTGTGTATGTCCGCCAGGTTTTTGGTTCATCTAAGAAAGGTCCGTTCCACGAATGCAGTTTTTTGGGGAAGACAATAGCTTTATTAGAACTGTGGTTTCCGTATTCTGTTGTGTGTTTTGGGATATTGTTTCATTTCAAAAAATATTAATTTATATATATATATATATATATATATATATATATAATATAAGTATGTGTATGACTTGACTGTGACTTGACCCTGGAAGAGTTTTAGTTGAAAAAAGGTTACACGCACCTGTTTTTTATTTAGGTTCGTGTGCGAGAGGTTTTTACTGATAAGAGAATTTATTGGAGTTATTTTTTTGTTTTTTCTCAATTCATCAAGCTTGCTTTATCACGGTAAAAATGATACAAATTACATTAATTAAAAATGAATTACGGGATAGACGAGTCCCTCGCGACTCGCGTAAACGAGTGCTCTGTATTTTTTTGGGAATATATATGTGGCATTGCCCAGAATGAAGGCGACTGTAATATCTATAACGCTTTGTCGAGTAATTAATCGAAAGGCATCGCTTTTTCTAGGAAATAAATCCAGCATGTGTTAATGCGATATTAGAAAATCATTGAATAATTCGCTCGAAGAACTAACAAAAAAGTTAAATATAAAATACAACAAATATCGTCATGTAATATAATATCGCTTTTGTAGTTTTTTTAATTATATTCAAAGAACATGCAATGCCACTTATCGTTTCCTATAGCTATCAATATGTATCAAAGAAACTGGAAGAAAGTGTATCAAAAGGAACTTGATAAAATACTACTTTGCTACAGGCAACTCTCTTGCATGACCTGCTTATGAGCACAAAGGTAAAACATATTCATTGTTTTATTTATACCTTTAATATATCCTGGAAAAATAAACCCTTTTGTTAGTATCGTTAAAAATAACTCGAATAATACAACTTTTTTACGTTTTGATTGTCTCCAGTTTTTACTGAGAAATTAGATATGCGTCTGAAAAAAATTTCTCACGACACGTGCGGATTTAAACCCACGCCTCTGTGGTTATCATGGCTCAGCAATCAGATAAGCTTTTCCAGTGTAGCCAAGTGATATGCGAGAGCAGTTTTTGCTAGGTAAATATAAACATATTGAATGTGAGGTTTAATTAAAGCGCTATATAATAGTTTTATGTAACATTTTTATAGGAAATTGCTTGTTCACACGTCTACTAGTAAGTGTTTTCATATTTTTTTTGTCTTTGAGAAATAACTTTAATTGTAACGTGGGAGTATAAAATCATGCTAGTACATCTAATTATTTTTTTAAATATTATTTATTATTATAATAGGTTAATAACTTTCATAATATATTTAAAAAACACAAGATAAATGTATGTTACATCGATCTACGGCTAAAATAACAGTTATCGTGTTATATTTGTTAATTTGACTTCATAATTAATAATTTATTTTTTTGTAAATAAATAATTTTGTGTTGTTTCTAAATCAATTTACTGTAACTACTAATTATCATCTTCACTCTGCTTAAAGGTGCTAACCTACTATATTGGCAAAACTAGTCGCGTTGAAGAATTAAAAGTATGAATAACCCTTTAAAAATAAAATTATATTACAAAATATTATGATTGAATTCTACCAAGTTTTTTCAGGTAAAAATATTTTAAGTATAATCATTCAAGTACCATCAAATCTGTGATAAAAAAAATGATGAAAAGTCGATTGAATTTATTAAATTGGGTTTTTTTTCATTCAAATTCCACTGTACGTTTGAATTATAAATTAAATTACTATTTCGCTTTATTGGTGTAACGAAGCGGGGAGTAACAGACCTCGTAACGCATACACGCAAATCATTATTCATCACCAATACAAAACGAAATCCCTCCGTGTGTGTACGCGAAATGCTTCGTATTTGAACATTTCACTCCTAAAATGTAATAAAAGAACAAAACATAAAAAAGAACATAAACCTTCAAAATTTTAATAAACGCTCAAATATACAGGCACACAAAACCCACTCAGTCCTGCCGAGGAATATTTGATAAAGTTCGTGAATACAGCGTGTCCCTGAACTCGTGCCTCTGTGGAACATTGTATGTCACGTATTTGGTCATTTTATAACCTACTTGTATTGTTAGCCCACACAATGCAATTGAATGACATTAAAACGTAAGAGGTCCATACAAAACAATGTTTAATAAATACAAAAAGGTTGATTTTTTGTGTAACCAGTTTATTGTTTGGCTATAGATTTTATATTTGTATGTGAGCTATATTATTGTATGAATAGATTATTGATTTATTTTCAATGACGTTGATTTAAAAAAAAAACAAAATAATGAAAAATAAGTTGTTTTTATTTACAAACATGGATTACTATAAAAACTTATAAAAACAAAAAGTCAGAATTAAATACAGGATATTTTTATTTTAAAATTAGAAAATATTGTAAAAGTCATTACGATCGATTGCAGAATTGCAAAATATAACTCGGTTATGCTAATTACTTCGTATGTATCTTTATGTATAAATATATTTTTTTTATACTTAACCATTACTGTTACCTCAGTTTAACATGAAATTTAACTTATTTTTATTTTTTTGTTTTACATGTACTTATTGTCAAAAGCTTAAAATTGTAATGGCATGTTTTATGAAAAATTAATTATTATTATTTTTCAAAACAAGTTCTTTAGATACAAATCGCCTTTTATACATTGAACAGGATTATTTTTAGTATATATATTATACTTTTACACGTGCTTTTAAGGGATGTCGTTTTAGATTTAAAGAATAATCTAATTTATAAAATCATATTGATACAAATAAAATTTGACATAAAAATAATAGCATGGGTACGTTTAGTTTTTTTAAATTCAATCAAATAAATATAGATTATCCAGACAAGATAAGGTATAAACCAATAATGCGTACAATGTTGTTCATTTGTGTCTTACAAAATATTACAGCATTTCCTTCGAGTTTCGTACTGCAAATTGCGTGACTGAAGCCATTAACCTCGTCGGAGTGAGAATCCTCTGTAACTCTTTTCTTTTTACTTAACATGATTGCTATGTTTTACCAGATACTCATTTGACATGGCGCTAATAAAGTGTAACTGCTTCAGTATAATCTTCACCACTCAAAATATTACATGATATAGAATTTCAAGTCAAGAACAAGTTTCTTAAACTTAAATAATTAATTTGTGTTTGGTATGGTGCATGAATTCTGCTCTCTGAAAAACACAAATTATAAATAAAATTAATCATTTTTGGATCATAATAAGAACTACGAATTTTGAACTGACTTTTAATAATTTAGATATGTTTAAAATAAAAACAATAAACATTTTATGAAAAAATATTTGTGAATTTTATTATTACACATTTTTTGTTAAACTTTGGTATCCCAATAAAGTTGAGGTTGTTAAATAAACATAAATCCTGTCAGATGATTTTAGTTTTTGGGTATTAAGCTGCATAAAAAGTTTGTCTTCCGACACTTCATTTCCCTCGCTAGGACCATCTTCATAGGTTTAACACTCAAAAAACCAAAATAACGGCTGTCAAAATTTACTTACTAATAACATCAATTTATAAAAGACCTCGAGTAGAAAATTTCACTTTTTCAACATAAATATAAACAATATTTTTATGAACATAAATAACTTTTACTATTTCAAATAATGATTTTTCCGCATTTAACTGGAATTTATTTTTATTAATATGTTTTTTTAAGCTTAAGTATAGAAATTTGTGCCTTTTAGCCAAATCTTAAAAGTACACAGCCAAACAATAATACCACAAAAGTTGGGCACGTTGCTGACATGGTTGTAAACGATTGGAAGCTAACGAAGCACGGTGAGTTTATATTAAAATTTGACCTTTAACACAAAATTAAATTAATTATTACAAAACTACTGAATTTTTTACTGATGTCAAAACATTATTCATGAAAAAAAATATTTGAGTTACAAATGGGTGAAAGTTTAATGATCTCACTGTCTTGATGGATACTGTAAAAAAAGCGATTAGTTTAAATAAAGTTTTATTTGAAAGCTAGTTATTTTAAAAATATAATAAATCCAAGTAATTGCGACAATAAATCTGATAATATGCCAACGTGCCTATTTTTAATGACCTCTACTACGCCAAACGTCTCGTTATCTCGAACGTTTTAGGACGAGACCAGACACCTGAACTCGGTCAGACAATCCGCACTGTAACAGGTGACTATTGAGCTCGCATTAACTTATAATTTATAAAGACGTTACAGAAACAGTTTCAGAACTTGATATTCTAATTCACCTCTATTGTACCCATTGCAACTAAGCCTTATATTCTTTCAACAATGATGATTCTCAATATACAATTATTTTAATTTTTCTATGCAACCGTACAACTTTCAAAGAAGAATTTTAAAGTACTCAAATACTTTACATAACATTCCATATTTAATCAAAATTGCGAATAATTAAAAGGCTAGCAGATGATGATAATTAATCAATATCAGCACATTCGCATTACAAGAGCATTGTCAGCGTTGAAGAAAAATAACAAAAAATATAATTAATAATTAGTAATTTTTGTGTTTTCCATTCTCTTATTTAATAAAATCAAAAGTCTTCAAATATCTAGTTTGATAAAGCTCTCCGGTGATAATAGCACTCACATTTCAAAATAACCGTAGTTTCCTAATTTATTTCTAATTAGCGTAAATTTATATTTATTTGTTACATACATAAACACCTTTTATACTTAATATAACATAAGTTGGTATTGTTTGGTGATTATTAATTCTTGAATCGGTTCATTCAATTAATATTTAGGTCCAAAATATTTGGTTATCATTAGACAAGAAGTGTTATAAATATTATTTTTTTAATTATAAACAAACCTACATTTTTCGCGGTGGAGTCTACAAGAAAATTCTTATGATTTTCTCGCTGTGAGCTTCATTATCACCGACTGTCACGCTATTCTTGCCCTTACGACCCAGGCAGTACGAACTTTAATTATTTTAAGGCCTCTTCGCTTATCAATAGATGTTTTGGAAGAGATAGCTCACAAGTAAGAGGCCTTTTCCGGTTCCGTTTTTCCATCAGAATGCTAGTGTTCAAATTTATTTATTTTTTAAATGTTTTTTTTAACTCTAATGAGATGTTAGGAAATCATTTTCTGCTGTCCTGTATTTAAATTTTTGATATACTTAAAAATTTAATCCATAAAAATACGTTTAATGTTTACATGAACACTCTCAATTTATTTGATTCAACCACTAGCGCAAAAAATGTTGGGAAAGGTTAAAATAATTACGAGGGATAATACAAAATGAATTTTTGGTATCAATTGTACTACTCGCAATCCATAGTAATTTTTAGTCCCCCAAAGTACAAACATATTCTAACCTAAGCATAAAACCTTCTTTTAAGGAAAGTATTATTGATATTGCTTATTTAAGACATATTGTATTACATAAATATTGTTTTTTTTTCAATTTTATCTTCTTAAGTGCAAAAAGTACCTTGAAATACAAATTTACACTATTATCCTTGAGTCTCTATTTATTGAATTACAAATCTGATACGCAAAACATAAATTTCTAGTCGCGTCACGGAAAACCAACATTCCAGGAAGTAAAACGAGATATGCAAAATGTTGTGTTTTGTTATTCAAATCCTTTTTTTAAACATGTTCATGTAAACTTTAAAAATTCTTAATATAATTATATTTAAATAAATAAATAATCAAGTGAAATTTCAGTAAAATAAAATGTCAATTTATCGATTAATAACTGTTTCATAAATAATGTTAAACTAAGGCGTGATTCGTGTTTAACGGGTGCGCACAAAATTTACAATTTGTGTTTAAAAATTAAAATAATATTGGTTTATTTATTAAAAAACTGTAGAATGAATACTACTAAAACTATGAAGTACGTCTAGCTAAATCTTTTACTAAATCTACATTATATGTGAATATAAATGGAAAAATCATGCTATATTTTTTCACTGTGTAAAATGTTAAGTACCTTTTTTTTATTTTCATGAATAATGTATAAACCAGGAATTACATCTTGGTTGGACTAAGCGCATATAAGATTTCAATCAAAAATCAGCTAATTTTTATTCAAAATAATCAAGATACAATATAAAAATAAGTCTTGCGAGTGGCTCTGTTGGTGATAAAATAAAATGAGGAAAAGTCCGGGCAAGGCCGGATCCGAAATTAAATCGTGTCCTGGTCGGGGGCATTTGTGTGCTTATAGTGGGCGCCCAGCATAGCAGACCCGTTACCGGGACAAAATGGCCGACGGAAGAAGCCATCTTTGAAAAGGGCGCTTTTTTAAATTCAAACATTTTCTTTTCTCAAAAACACTTGCTTTTTAAAACACACATAAATAAAAAAAATTGTATATTTGTGTATGACGTTTACGTTTACGGATATATTATATTTCCCTGCTAAGTACATATAAAATAAAAAAATTCATAAGGTGTTCTTGGTTAATATATTTATTTTAATCTATTCCAAAATATCCTATACTATTCGGTAGATGAAATCGTTTTGGGGTGTATGATATTGTATAAAAATATTATATAAATAATCTATCATGATACAGCAAAAATACCTTAAATCATAAATTATGTATTTTTTTTAATTAAGGTCAGAAAAACTTTGACTTTTTTATATATAGACGAAAAATTTATGTGTTCTTTTTACCGATACCAATGGAATAACAAGACTTGTTGCAAATAAGCAACGTTGTCACCACGACAATCTATTTTTATTATGAGGGTGCTAAATCTCCACATCACGTAGTCGAGAAATCTCACCTCGGCAATCCCCGCTTGGATTTCAGGTTTCTGGGGTTGCTTCCACCCCTAGCTGGTTGAGTGCTTTAATTTGAGGCTTTGTTTCCGAGAGGTTTCTTTTGCTTTGTTCCCCTCCAGGTGGTTTCAATTCATTATTTCGTTTAATTATATTTTCATACGAAATCCGGTATTTTTAAACAAAGACTTGGAGTCTCAAACAAATATTAATTTTGCTAGAAATTGACAAAACTTCTCTGAATAAATGACTATGACGGTCTTCAGATGTATTAATATTTTTTTCATAGTATTTTATTGAATTCTTCAAAGACTTTTTTTAAAAAGAAAGAAATAAATTTTTTATGCTTAAAAATGTCAAAAAATTATCCCATACGATTCTGGAGCAATAAACTTTTCCATAACCATATGTCTTCGATAAACAATTTACGCAGGAAGCGCACCTAACCGAGAAATCCTCACCTCTTAGTTATTTTGATTTGGTTTAAAAATACAAATAAACTCATATCACTATAAAAAATTGCTTTAATATATTCTCGGTATATGTATATATGGTATTGTCGGTATATATGATTAAATAACCGTTGAGAATACGCGTGCACTCGCAAAAATGCGAATCTATCAAATATTTAAAGACTTTACTAACTAACGGAATTGACTAACTTAGCATTTTTAACACAACAAACATAATAAATTTTTATATTAAGAGTTATAAAAACGTTTTAAAAATATTGCTTTATCCGAATAAAAATGTGATTAGAATCCCTCCGAATACTGGACCCCCAAAAGGAAAAATCATATTAAATATCATATAGATGTTTTTGAAATGTAAACAATCAAGTTTTTCAGATAAAACGAGGTAAATTAATTATTGGTAAGTAAATGAACTAACCACTCGACTACGAAACGGTACACGACGACCGTCTACTTAGTCAAACTAACACGCAACCCACTCGGCCACAGCTTGTCATATTAAATTGATTTCCAAGCGAGGACCAACCTGCGTCCAAGCCCATACCTGGAATATGTGCATATGCATTGGATCAATCTCAAATCCGATATATTCAACAGCTCTACAACCTGATCAAATACATCTGGCAAATATTGAATATCAACTATCAACACCTGAAGTAGCTTATTAATTTGTCGATACCTATAACTATGTTTTGAGATTTAATTATTCAATTTTTCCTCATACAGGTATTTAAATTTAAAAAATATAATATTTCACACGAAATGTTGAAAAAGTTATAAAAATGTTTTTGAGACACAGGCAGAATTTGAATACATTCTTCGACGGCTATCATGATGCCGTCGAAGAATGTATTCGTGTTTTTCCTCTTGTTAGTGTTAAAATGATGTTGCTTACTAAATAAGTACAACTCGAAAATATTCTGGATTTTATTTTAGTTCCAGTAAAACTGTCTGAATTTATAAAAAAAAGTTTAAATACGTATTTTTTTTGTTCGTACGGGTCTATTTTGTATACTCGTAAAAAGACCGAAAAATCTTTAAATTTTATTTTCAAATAAAAAACTGTCTGTTCAATATTTGTTTTCAAGAAACAGGCTACATTTAATAAAAATATAAATAAAAAAAAGCGTTGTTTATTCTCATACTTCTATAAAATATTAATTACTGATGTAAGCGTAAAATATTCATTCAAATACAAATAAAAATTGATAACATATTTAATAACTATCATAAAATAATATGTGATAAAATGTTGATTAAATACACCAACGCAAATATGTGCTCATATATGTAGACATACGCATTTCTGAAAAATCTGACAGGCCAGCTTTGGCAACTAAGCCTCGCAAAAGGTTTTTTTGTATAAAATATTATAAACAGTGTAATTGAAAGTCATATTCCATTACATTTTTATAATAAACATTGGATATCATAATTGACTGGTAATTTTGTTTTTTTAATATTTAACGACATTTTATTTTTCAATACAATCACTAAACAGAACTATTACTCTTTCACTTTTTTTGGTGAAACAGACGAATACAAAACCATATCTACTGAATGAAGCTGGCTGGCTTTTTTTATTATTGATAACAGTGGCCATATATAATATATCAGGTTGTTTAAGTTTGGCAACAAATTTACTTGTAAAAATTTGTTTGTTTTTTTAGCAAATTTCATTATGTATTAATAACTCCCCACTGATAACACAGAGCTTTGATTGTTAAATATAAATATTTCATGTGTATTTAATTTTATTATAAAATTATTTTAAACATATGATTCTTAGATGTATAACTTATTTTAAATTTATTATTAATGAAGAACTATTTTGTTTACATATCCGCATTTTTCACCTTTACGTGTTTGTTGTGTATAGTTTATTCATATACATTCTTAAAAACTGGGAACGCCAATTCTGTTCTAATGTTTGATTGTTAAAATTAAACTCAGTAAAAACGCACAAAAATTTCATGAATAGAGCACCGCTGCAAAAGTCTTGAAAGTGTATCGAGAAAAGATTTTTTAGAACTTTTCTCATAGTTTCTTGAGCAAATTCGACAGCTAAAAAATTGTAAATTGTGATTTTGTTCTATTATCTTAATTATTATATTTTATTGATAGTTATTATTATCAATAAATTAATTCTTATTTCCAATCAATGATAATTTAAGAAAACAAAAAGAAAATTATTCCTTTATTAATTAGCTTAATTTTATTCTAACATTTCAATATAAATAGTCATCAGTCCACAATCAATACGATTGCAAAATTCCAGTAAATTTTCTTCAATAAAAAAGAGGGCACATACACTCTTCACTTGTTAGACATCGTAGATTTCATTTTGGATGTCAGAAATTTAAAAAATGTGCATTTCAGTGCTAAGTCTGCAATTCTGGAAAAAAAATTTCAATCCACTGAAAAGTTTCACTAGAAAATGAAAAAAAAAACGAGTCTCACAAACATTTCAGCTGGAATTTTTTATTATATATTTACAGGCCGATATGCCAACAGGTAGTAAATTTTGTCGTGTAACCTCTTAACAAGATATTAAGCATTAATCCAGGTCAACAAGTTTAATGTTTTAAATCCTGAATCCAGAACTTTTTTCAGCACCGCTGAGATCCCATGCCGCGAAAAGATGACTTTTCGGTTCGATTCGAGATAAACTTGGCATAAATAAAAAGAGATATTTATTATGTTACGTATAAGGAAAGTTTTCTCTTTATGCAGGAGGTAAAATATACAAGAAATCGAGAAAAATAATACTTTTCAAAACTAATCATAATTATTGACATGAATACTACAGGGAAAAATCGTTTATTGTATGCATTTGAAATCTGATGAAGCCTAGAGAGTGAAATTATTTATCCTCCATTTAGTTTTTTTGTATCTTGAATAATCTATGTTTACCATAAAAATCTACATACACGTAAAACACGTGGATGCAAAAACAAAAATATATTGATTTTACTTTTAAGGTTATTCAGTTTGAGACTTTAAATAAATGCAGCTTACTTACTGAACAATAATATTTCTAGGATAATAAAATTAAAATTTGTAAGCATGGCTATGTTGGGCGATTCTCTATATTACAAATAAAATCAATTCAATTATTAGGTTCTATGCTACGTTTTTCGTTGAAACTTTTTTCATTCCTGTCTCAAGAACAAAGTAATTCTAACAATATCAGCTACCAAGACCTACAATAATGTTAAACTAGTCTTCCGTGTGAGTATTTAATACTTTTTTTTACATGTGAATTTAATTCTGATTGCATAAAGCTTTGCTGTCGTCGCTGAAACAACGCAAGTCTTGCATACATAATGCATAGCGTCATATAATGGAAATTTGTATGAAGTTTCGGCCTGAGCTGCTAACGACCGCAGGAGCACTGCGGAAGTTGCTGCAAAAGTTGAAGTTGTCTATAGCGGAGGTTCTCAATTTTCCTCCATCCCTGTGTGTGCAACAACCCCCGAGTTGTCTCTGACACCGTGTCAAATGAGACCGTCGACAAACAAACAAATTAAACATTTTGCTGGAGCTTTTCTGAAAAGTTGAATTTTTGAGTACTCGTCGTATGCGTCAAAAGCTCTAAACTTTGCGTCAAAAGCATAAAAAGTATTTTTGATATAACAATATTTAGGGTTGATTATTTTAAATTCAATGCAAACAACTTTGATTAAAAGCTTTCAAATGATGAATCAAGTCACGCTTTTTATAATATTAGACAAATATATACTTCGCATTTATTCTAATATCAATACTTTTGTTTAATTATAAATGAGACCGAAAAATCTCTTAAAAAGCAAAAACTTTCATTTCCAAATAATATTTTTTTTATAAATATTTGGCGCACTTTACTGTTGTTTTAAAAGTAATAACATCTGAATTTTGTATAAATTTGTAATTCACTGCAAACTAATAATAACATTTATAAATAATTTCCAAAATCAAGTCATATTCATGATCATAATCTATTTAAGACATATAAATTATTGTATAAAATATTACCTTTTTATCAACAAAAAATTGAATCTTTTCATATCACAAATATTTAAATTTCCATATTTAAAAGTTACAGAAAAATATCAATATTTATTGAGTGATATATCTGATTAACATAAATTCAATATTTCAATAAAAATACATTTAATATCGGTAAAAGAAGTTTCATTGAAATTTTATAATTGATATTTTAGCTGACTACTGACAAAAGACTTTATTTTCACAATATAAGGACAGGGTGAATTTCAGCTTGACCTGAAGCCTGCCTTGCTCGCCTGCCGACCCCTGCACGGGCGGAATACTGTAGAGAGCCTTTTCAAGCGTCGATTTCACACCTCGAAGTACAATGTTTTTGATACCATGCTAGTATAAATTCCATTGGAATTAATATCAAACCATTTATACGATTTTTCAATAAAACACACATATTTTAATCAAAAAAACATTTTAAAGTTGTATTAATTAGATTTCTCGTGTTTCATATTTTGTATCCGCTTTTAAGAACTTCAAAATATTTTCTTTTTCTGAAAAATTCATGAATTGGATTTGATTACATCAATTGTTTATTATATTAGTAAAAAATCTATTAACATATTTAAAAAAATCCTATCAATTCATTTTTTGACACCAATGGAATCTTAACATGCCTGGCGTTGTTATTCCTTCTTGCTAGCATTCTTAACGGTTTAAAAATTTAAACTTAATAAATATTTAATAATAATTATTGATAATTAGTTAATTTTTTAACCGATTTTCAATAATAATTTTAAAAATAAAAAAAACTCTGCTAATTATTTCTACTTATGAGTAAGGGCACAGTTTTCAAAAAGGTAGGGGTACAAAGATTAAACAGTAAAATAAAATAAACTTAAATCTATGTTTTATTTGTATGCTTTACATTTAATTTCAGTTTAATACTTAGAACAGACTTTGTTGATGTATAATAATTATCAATTTATCGTCCTTCGGGGCAAAAACTAAAAAAGACACAATAATTATTAACATAGACCAAACTTTCATATTTCCAAACCTATAAATCATTTTTATATTCTGCATATGCCATTTTAATGAATGGTAAAAGGATCAAATGCGGTTTTTCCCCGGAGAATCTCTAATGTGATGGATGGTATAAATATTCAATAAGAACTCGATACATCTAAGGATTGATCCATCATTTATTGTTTGATTTAGGGAAATGATTAACTCTACTTCACTGCCATTAATTTTGCTGATTCCTCGTTCAAAGTTTGAATGCGCTTTTGCTGTCCTGTTGTTTAAAAATGCATCTCTCTCTGTCTGGAATACAAATCATGCGCATTAAAGAAGTGGCATTGCGATAGTATAATTAAAATATTTTATCCTTTTGTATGAAAGAAGTTAATGGAATTCCATTGTAATATTTTGATTTTAAAAATATTTCATGTTGTTTCCACTTTCTATTTTTCGATGCCACTAGTTCACCAAGATGCATAATTGGCATCTTTAAGATGCATGATTGGTATCTTCAATCAGAATAGACGTTTTGCAGACCATTTTTGTGCAACTAAACTAAACATTAACAAAATTTAGTTTTAATTTAAAACCGCTTTCAGTAATAACATTTTAAAAAACAGCAGAGGCCAGATTTTTTTCAGGAAAGATTGATATGACAACGGTCTGAAAAATACTGGGTCATGTCGCGTATATATTGTCTAGAAGCTAAAAAAAATATTTTTTTGGGTATTTAGAGTAAATTTGTAGTCTTTTACTTCAGTGGTATTTTTTTACGAATATAAGGGAATTTTTTGCTCTAAAAACAGACTAGTGATAAGACCGAACCCAGAGGGAAGGGGATGTTAAAGTTTCACTCTATCGCTTCTTGTATCCCGGGTACCTGAAACTACCCCAAGCGGGCTAGTTACAGATATTAATTAACGGTGTTTTTAATGAATAGTCCCAACTTCATATCCCATTATAATTAATCCGAGGAGATTATCTGCCATCTCAGATGACTTGTCGGGATTTATTAGGATTACGGCTGGAACTTTACCTCTTGCTCCGGTGCCTACTTAAGGTATTACGGGAAGGGGAGCGCCAAAATTACCAATTAATTTAATGATAATATACAACATATTCCCCCTAGTGCGCATTTCAAGGCCATGATTTTTTTGTCTTATTTGGTAAAATTGCTAGCTAAATATATATATATATATATATATACATATAAATATTTATGCATTATAATTATTTATAAATATTACTTTATATATTAATATATATAAAGCATCCATCATCAACCTCCGCGCTATCCCCATTCTGTTGCTTGTGCATGGCTGCCATTGTGTACCTTGAGCGTGTGTAAAAGATCAGTAACAGAGTAGTGGACTTGGAATGATTGAGGAGGGACGTGCTCTGGAAGTACTTTGTCAAGAATGGGGGGGCTTCTACTATTGTTTCTGTTGTTTGCTGCAGAAGGAGTATCAGATCTAAACCCCAGAGCTTTGTATGAAAAAATATATATTGAGCACCAGCATGTGATATGCTCAGTGAAATGGTCGCCAACCTCCTCTGAGGAGAAGCAGTTGATGAAGAAGAATCCATCTTTGTTGTAATAGATTTGGTTTTGCAAAAAAATACTTGATTCCGGCCGATCCTCCGAACTTCCGTTAATGATTATTTAATTATAATCGAGGCCCATTAATATGAAATAATAAAGATAAAGCAGGGAAGACAGAGAGAGCGCGTCTCGCAGGCAATTAAACATGGTCTAGGCGCGTGCCCGACCCGGCCGCGGTTCACACGTCCGCGTAGCAAGTCCTACAAATCCTCCCGGATGCTAACAGGGTGCGACGCCACAGACTTCCGCCACCCCCAGAGGCGAGGCGGGGAGAGACTTGCCCCTCCCCGACCTACCCCGCAGAGGCCTACTGCACTATACAAGTGTTATGAGGGCGAGATCGATACGAATATTGTTTGCGAACCGTACGATAGAAAATTAACCCTTAACTGCACGATTTTTTATTTTTCCGTTTTGTATTTTTCTAACCTAACCTTACCTACCCCGCAAAGGACTACTGCACTATACAAGTGTTATGAGGGTGAGATCGATACGAATATTGTTTGCGAACCGTACGTTAAAAACTGCATGATTTTTTTTATTATAGACACGTATTCTTAAAAATTTAAAAGTATAAGTTTTTAATAGCGAAATGCTTTATCATCCAATTTTTCATTTACTTTATATTCAACTTTTGATTTATTGTTAAAAGAATTTATCTTTATTTTTAAAATTTTATGAATTTAATGATGAAATATCTTTTTATTTGTAGTTTTTTAGGTCTTTTTCAATGATAAGGTTTAAACGCAAAGAATGATAAAATAATGCATAAATACGGTTTAGTGAAACATTTCAAAATGTCTTATGATAAAGAAACATTTATCAAAAATAAAGAAGACTGAATTAAAATAATTAATTACGAAATAGTTTTATATACAAATTACTCTGAATTATTGAAATACATACTAAAACCCTGTCAACATTTACATGATATTAATTAAAATAAACATCATTAGAATCTTTATAAGTATTTTCTAAAAAATTTAATCATTGTAAATTAAAAAACTTCTCGTTACAAGTTTAGTGAATCACAAGTAGTTTCAAACGAATTATGTATTGTAACTCCTGAAAATTATCGCATGATGAACTCTTTACAAATAATGCAAAATCAAAAAGTCCCTATATTTATGAACCCATAGCAAGTTAGTATGAAAAGGTTTGAAAAAAAATCTAAAAAGCCTTTATAAAATATAAAAAAGATGTATCTAAATACATATCTACATGTTTGTCATTATTTAATTTTGAAAGATATATAAAATTTCGATCTTGGATTATCAAATTTATTGCGCATTATTTTTAACTTTTTATTATTTATATAAGGAATCAATTTATCAAAGTATACTTACTTAAAAAAATCTAACGATAAATGAATCATCGCTCAATCACTTCAAAAAATTAATTTATGTCATACTGTAATTTCACATTACTTTTTTGCTAATTCGTTTTTTCCATTTCGAATATTTTTTAACTCAGAACGTGTTTTTCAATCCAACAAAGCCTAACCCAGGGGCCTTAAGTACAAACCTTCCTTTACTACTATCGTTTGGATTGTTTTTAGCGTTGTGCGAGTCCGGTGACCTTTTCTATGGGCGAGGGTTCAAATCTCGGAGGTGTGACTAAGTTTTATTATCATGTATTTGAATGGAAAAGTTTACATGCAGAGTATGTAAATTTGTGCCAATAAAAACGTTATGACGAGTGAGTACAATAAGAGGCTCTCGCTCTAGCGCAAACACCACACGTGTAAACATATTTTTTTGGTTTTTTACATATCTTTTTTTTTCATGTGTCCTACTTTAAATAACCTTGAAGAAAGTTATCTTTAAAAAAGTTTAAAAACTATCACCCCATTATAAATAAATGTTTATTCGTTATTTATCAACTAGAAAATGGTAATTTTTTGTGTTCAAAAAGAGTGTAATTTTTTATTTTAATATAGAAATGCTGTAAAATCAATCACTTGGCGTCATTTTTACAAACATTGGCAGTAAATAATTTTATCCCATATCATATGCACAACAGTTTTTTCTATAAGGTTATGTATTTAAATATAAAACATAAACATGTATAGATTAAGAAGATAGTTTCTCGTTCGTTTCCGCTATACAAGCAGTCTCCAAAGGGTAATAAATCATGATAAGTATTTTATGATACAATTTCACACCGAAATAAATTTCATTTTAGGTTTTTTGCCTTCCAGCCTGCGGTCAGGTCTGCCGTCAAATTAATAGACCTTCCATCAAACACGCCGGGCGGGGCTCGAGGATGTCACTTTTAATCTGGAGGGAGTTCGGCGAGCGTCACCTGGTCGGGACGAACTGGGGAGACCGGGTGATGAGCGGAGTAGTTTCAGTCTCCTTTTATCTATCTTCTTCTCACGATATATGTGTTATCCTTGATAGTACATTATCTCTTGTTATTTTTATGAAATTTTAAAAAAATAATAGTTTTATAGGAAACATTTTTTTCATTACAAAAATGTCCAACTGAGTTGATTTTATTAATATTCAAATACGTACAGACCAATTACTAAGTAAACAGAATAACGGATACACAAACGAATAGATAAATAAACAAACTCAAGCTTATAATATTACATTTATGACTGAGAAATATGTTTATTTTTCATAAATTCATATTCCAGAGCTTCCCTGTCTCCGGCTCTGTTTTCATCGCCTGATGACGCAGCACAGCGGCTGGCGCTTCGCCCTGAATTGACTTGTAAATACCATTTGTCCGTCCAGTAAATTCATTTGCGGCCAGTTCAGAATTCAAAATGTCGCTTCCGGTCAGCTGACAATCATCTTGAGACGGGTCCCGCCGATACTAACCCCTTCCGGTTTCTGCATTCGAATCACGAGGTGTGCTCGCGATCAGACAATGAAGAGGCTCATTTACATCACAATATTCGGATGTAAACTTTTTAAATTTATGACGATTACTTGATGCTTTATTTGTATTTTAAATATATATATATATATATATATATATATATATATATATATATATATATATATACATATGTATATATATATATACAAATTTTATAATCAAATTGTTGACAAACTGCCCGCATAATTAAACCATCCTTGAGGGTACTCTATATTTGTTCTGATATTTTACACAAGGTTCTATCTCCAATAATGGAATGACTTTGACACTGTCCTATTTGGCGATCAAGCCGCGACCTTCCGGTCAGTACACGTCTTACACAAGAACCTGCCTATAAGTGATGGGACAGAGATATTTCAAGTTTATATTTAATATGAAATGATGTACAACAAACTAATTTTCATTGAATCCGCCTAGCGATTATTTTTACAAAAGAATACTTTGAAATCACTCCGCTTTACAATGGTTCGGAACATTATCTTGAAAATAGCAACATAGTTACATTTCTTTTCCAGAGCGTGTTTAGTGGCTTGTAAATATTTTACTATGGCAATAATCTGCAGATTGACGGTTAGGAGCTTTTGGAATGCATTTTATGATAACACTTGCCTTACACAATATAAGAATAAAAGTGCAGCTTTACAGAAAACCGAAGTTACAACTAATGATTATGAAATGATAAATGTATTATCATTTATAGAAATATTTGGCGTTTAAACATCAAATAAATATTTGTTAGCTTGACGTTGATTGTTTTTAAATAAATTCGTTTTTTATTTAATATAAATTTATTTATGTTTGGTGTAAAAAACTGATCTTAGCTTTTGTCATAAAAACGCCTCTTGTTACTCTTGCAGAATCACTGCTGTGTTTGCATCATACATAAGGCGTGTCTATATAATTTTAATAACTGCACGTTCATATTACATTTACCATTTGAACCAATGTTTATTAAATATGCAATCGCATGAATATTCTCAGTTCTGTACTTGAAAAACTGACAAATGATTTAAGAAACCGCTAGCATTTTGTCTATGAAAAAAATTTCTAAGACGCTCTCCAGTCCAGCGAATATTCCACTCTACCTGACAATGGAGGTAGCTCTTTACAGGTCTGATTGACCAATATCGTTGCCCTCATCCTTCTTCAAACACTTCACACAGTACGGTCTTCTCGCTTATAAGAGGGTGTCAAAGGCTTCAAAGCAATCCCCGCGCCGCCTTGATCATCTCTTACCCTTAAAAAAACATCACAACAATTGCATTTCTTGATGCTTTATAACTATTCTAATCTGTTTCACCCCGATTTATTTTCTAGTTTTAACAATAAGTTTAATATTAAAAAAAAAATAATAGTAAAATTTTTAAATATTTATATATATTATTCAAAATTCTATGATTTGTCAGTGACAATGTTGTCGCTTTATTTTGATATCATATAATAATCATTTTTTAATGAAAATATTATTCTTAGAAAGTACTTCTTCATATGAAACGTCTCGTTTATATAATAAGTATACAATTTACATTAAACAAACACAATCTGAAAATTATAATGGATTAGAGATTACGATAGAGATTCATTAAAATCGTTTTGGTTTTTTTTTAGTGTTATTGTCTATTGATCATTCTAAAAGAGCCTACAAAAAACAAAAGTGTTCAATATCAATTGTAAATCTCTTGACAGTTAGATTATTCATTTTTGTTACATAACATCCACCTGTATCAATCATATGTTTTTCAAGCCTTAAATAATTTATAAAAATGCTGAATTTCTATAGGGTGAACTGTATGGAATACATGAATATTTTAATGATGTGACTATTCTTCGAAAGCTCTGTGCTATTTCTATTATCCGAATAAATATACGAGCACTTATTTTTTGTTACAGATAACAACAACAAAAGAATATCCATGTACATGATATATTATATTCTAAATGTCTACCATGAACTCGTACGTGATGCAGTTTATAAATGGATCGGAAAGTATCCAAAAGCTCAATTCGCTTGCAAATTCAGACCTCTCTTTGAGAGAGCTTAGTAGGTTTGCTGTCTTGTATTTTCTAGTGATGGGCACAATCAAATATTCATTATCAAATAATTCATATTTGCAATAATCGATCGATTAAAATAAATTAATATTCTAATGGAACACAATCAGAACATTAAACCACAATAATAAAAAGGAATTAACCTCTTTATTTTGTAAAGTAAATATTAAGTAGGGTAAAATTTCCAAACTAATGAATGATTGATGTTGATAAATTATAGTCAGTAATCTCAATATAATTGAAATAATTTGAACTTAATCTGTTCAAAAAAAAGCTATCGACGATCATCTTAAAAAAACATTGTTTTATCGACTTGCGCTAGTCAAAAAGATTATTCAAGTAATCGATCGAATCGAAATATCAAATATTCTGTGAATTATTTCGGAAAATATTTTTCCAACTAATATTAAACTCATTTTTAATATTTCGAGTTGTTGATATACATAAAGGTTCGATTTACCCCATCGCTAGTACACGTACTCCCTCTCCAGATAAACCTCCGGAGCCACGCCGCTCCGTCTCCTGCAGCGATATCTTTATTCCGTAAGATTTTAGATCACAATCAAGAAAGTTCTCATAGTAAATACGTAATAAGAAGTGTTCCTAGCGTATCATTCCCAATTCTGTTGGTGCATAAATTTAACATTGCATTTTCTTTTATGTTTACGAAGCAAGTACTCTACATTTTACTTTGGCCACGAGTCCGAACTATTGACTTTCGTACACAGTACACATTGTATAAAAACAATTTTCCTGATTTTAAAGTGTTTTTTTTATAGAACTGTACTCTTTAATATCTTACTGTACTTTTTAATAATTTTAAATATATCAAGTATAATAAAAATTCATATTTCTAGAATCAATATATCGTTATATCAGAAGTAGTGAAAAAAATTTGCGAAAATGGATTAATGTTCCTATTTTTACTTATAAGATTGAATAAGTATGAACTTAGTTCGTTAGATTTCGTACATGAGTCTTGTTTTTTTTTATATATCAACAATTTATAATTATTACAAAATCAAAAAGAAACATCCAGCTCGAGTTTGCACCCTGTACTTCATCAGTATCGGCAAACGACTACACAAAACTCTTAATTACATTAATTAATGCTTCATGATATTGAATATATTATAATTGAATGTGGTTGGTAAATTGCCATATGAAGATAATGAGTTATTAACTTAATTTTAAATCTGCTATTTACTTTTCAAAATTAATTAATTCACTATATAATTAACGTTTAGACCAAGGAATATTTTTTATAAAAAAAACTATCATGTTAACCACAGTGGAAAATATAATGCATTAATAGAGAAAGAACATAAAAAATTTAAGAGAAAGTGCATAGTGGAATTCCAGTATAATATTTTAGAAAAAAATGTTTAGTATCACCAATACGTTTTGTATTGCTTAGAAGATTATATATATATATTTATACATACATTTTAATAAATACATCACGTTTCATATATCATATTTTTTTGTGCATTTCAGATAAAAAAAAATATTTTAGAAAGTGTTTCTCAAACGTTTTTAATTCAATGATTTATCTTATTTTATCTGTTGCAAAGAAAAGTGCATAGAATGCATTATTGCAGCAGAATGGCCATTGGCTGCACTTTCTCGCTCACCGAATCTCAATGCGGCACTAGAATTTATCAGGGAGATGCACATCCGAGAGGAGACCTCCTGCTGCGCTCATTCCATCAGGTGTTTTATATTTAATTTTAAGAATACTTTGTGAATTCAAATGTTTTATTTCAACTCGCAGTATTGTTTCAAAAAATGGTGTTAACATGAATTGCACGCATCTTTATTTGAAATAATCTTAAAATACACCAAGCAAAAATAATTAAATAAAAATCAAACAAACTCGTTTTAAAATTTAAAAGTAAAAGAATATTTATTATTTATACAAAATTGTAACTCAATAGATTTACGACTGAAATAACTGGCTTCAGGCCGCTATCGATGGGAATTGGGATTGATTTAAAGTGTGCGCACCGAATAGTCCTGATTTATGATATGATTTTTTTAAATACTCCTAATATTATTTAACTAAAATATAGAAGAAACACGAAAATCAAACAACAATAAAATAAATAAAATTTTAAGTTCAGTAAATATGTACTAATAATTATCTTTTATTTATCTTTATTATAATTCAATTTAGAAAAAAACCATCTCAACAAATAATATAACACAAACAAATATCAACGTTTATAAATATTATATAAAAACACCAATTGCCTGGTGATCGAATCCTGTTTTAAGATTAAATAGTAAATAGCTTTTGTTGTTATACAAAACTAACATATCTTTCACAACTGCTTAAGTCCAAAATCTTAAGTTAACTTTTCAATAAATTTATTTCGGTTTAGAAATAGAGCAATATAATCATTTTAACACATATAAAGCCTGAGTCAACGTAAAAAGCTACACATAATTTTCAGCAATAAAACCATTGTATTTTGCGAGTCTAAAGCTTTTTTGTAAGCCGTTTTAGTGACAAATATTTTATAGATTCAATGAAAGATTTTTGTGCTGTATGAAAACAAAGAATCGCTTTTACATCGTATAAAAGACATTAATAAAAACAATCTGCGAATTCGAATAAATCTTCATTTGTCGAACAATATAAACTTCAGCAGTTTACATAATTATTCGGGTTCTCTTTTTCGTACTAGCCATACATATTAAGAGATGTAGAGTACAAAAAAATAAAAGCAAAAACATTCCGTGTAACAATTCAACCGGCAATATAAGAAATGGTCGGTTCCAAATTATGATCTAATTTTAATATCCGTTCTCTGAAAAGCGCTCATGGTCTACTGTAGGCGGCGGGGGAAGGCGAGGGGCGGCGGGGTGGCGGGGGTGGGGGTGGTGGGGGAGGCTGGGGTGGGCTGGGGCGGACTGGGGTGGACTGGGGTGGGGGCGGGGGAGGCTGGGGTGCGCCTGCGCGGCCCGGCAGACCTCAGTCCAGCCGCGGCAACCGACGCCAGCGGACGTGCTCACGAGCGACGCGTACTTTTACGCAAAATTCTGCAGTACCCATATAATTCGCGAACCCGAATTAAAAAAAAAAAAAAGAAGTGAATAAAAAAAAAACCGTGCCGTAAATAAGTGGATTCTGAAAGCAGTGGGGGATTTATTATAAATCATTGGTTGTTGCTGCTGAAGTTTTTGCTGTGTTTTGGAAGTTTTGGTGAGGGTGGTTGGAGGTTTTCAAGGAGCGCTTTTGCGAAGGCTTCTGAAGATTTACAGCGTCGTTCCGGGGAAATGTAAGTGGCACAAAGATTCTTAAGTTCGATGTACATCGTTAGTGTGGTCGTTACGTCATTTGCGGTTACCCTGAAAGCGTGTCAATAGATCCTTATCTCTTGACATACATCCGCGAATTTTAATGACCTTTTTTTAAATTGCGGATAACAACCTTTGCCTCGCCACCCAGAGACCTGAATCCTCAATCTGTGGGGTTAATAAATGATATGATAGAGCTCTTATTAAAAAAATAGAATAATTATATATGAAGAGAATGATTGCTCCTTATCAGTTGATTTTATTGGATGAAATGAGTTAGATATTATAATTTAATTCAATATAATTAATGAAATAATTCAAATACGATTAACAATCTATTTTAAATCTTAATGTGGCAATCCGTTTCCTAATAAAAAAATTATTAGCAATTTTTTTGAAGACAATGTAACCTCTAAAGCGACAGAATTTGCATTTTTTTTATCAAGCAATATGTGATGTTCCACAGCTCTACATTAAATGTCCCCAAAACTTACTTTTTCAACAATATTTCATAATGTTTAGTGATAAAACCTCGAGAAAAATAATTATTTGGGCGGGTACATATTTGACCTAAAATATATTTTATTAATAAAAGGTTTAAAAATAAAGCCCAAAAAATAATATGTTTATTAAGAGTTTCATTTATCCACACTATTTTTTTAAGTAATCGATTCACACATGAAACGACGAGTAAAACCAGCATATTTGAACCGACACATACGACTCTTGTGGGCCGGACCTTTTGCTAGCATACACAATAGACTTACATTGATTTAATTTTTTGTTGTTATATGACTGAAGTTTCGAACCATTGAAATATCAGTATAGCTGGAGGGTGTGCGTTTGAATCCCATCTTTGTCCAAATAGAGATTTTTCAGATTGTTTTTTAAATTTTACGTACACAAACAACATGTCAGTTTTATTTAAATAAATGTTGCTATATAATCAATGAAGATTTCAATTCTATTTTTTTTTATTGTGGGTAAGACGATATGATCCATTCATCAGATCAAATGTTACTTTTTTCACACCGTTTCGACGTAAATAAACTTGAGTTTTTATAAAAAGATTGGTAATTTTTTTTAATATTTCCTATATTTGAATAGTTATAAATAGCTCAAAGGATTTTTTGGTAAGCGTTTTATCTTAAAAATAGGTTCTAGACATATTTAAAAAACCTTTTAAAACTAGGAAGCCTTTTTTTATATGGATTTTGTAAATAATTCCTGTTTTTATAAAATATTTATTGACAAGGCGAACAGTTTGGTCGAAAATTCGAAATCATTTTTAGCTTCCTAGAGAACTTACAACTCAAATAAATACCTCACTACTATGCTAATAATTCTTAGCAAATTTAGGCCTTAGACAATCGATTCAAATACAATTATGCTTATTACTTGCCATTTTTAAGCTATGCCCAAGTGCTTAAAGTAAGTCGATGTTCAATAGTTTCTCATTCTCACTTGTGTTGTGACCCTATGTAAGAGAGAAATAAATGCGCTTTATTTTGGATTTATTCTAAGTTTAGCGCACTGCCCCGACATCCAGTTTCATGTGAGCGCATCTCTCCGAACTGGCGGGGACAGCCTAACATTAAAAAAGTAGTCAAATAACAATGGAAGCCAAAAGCCGAGGGTACTTGCTTGGGGTACTCCCCGCTTAGGGATTGAGCGAGTTTTATTTAAAACTACGAAATTTAAACTGTTTCAATTTGCATAAGGCCGTCGACTAGTGCCATCTATACTTACTGTAATGAAGTTTTAGTTAAGCCTATAATCTTGCAGGTCAGCGCAAATTCTCTCGTAGACTAATCCAGACTTAGAGGTACCCTCGGCCATCGGCTCTGGCGAGAGCTGTTAATATTAGATAGCTGAGACAACTTTCGGAGGTTGAAGTGTCGGCTTTTATGTGTTTTCATGCAACACCGAAATGAGCTTTTCTATTCTTAGGGGACGAGGCGTTATTCTCTGTCAACTTTCCGGATGTAAACATTCAAGAGAAAATAACTTTTTTGAAGTCATCCAATTTGAATACAATATTAATACCAGTTATAACTCGGATCCTCTACATCTTCAAGTCATTCGTGGGTGGTTAAGATATTTTTTGACAAAAATATGAGATTGGTGGGAAGCAACCGATGGGACAATGTAATAAAAAAATTTTTGAGCAAAAAATATTTCAAAATATAAATTTATTAAATAAGCGCACGCGCTAATTTTGTGTAGTTGTTGTGTATCAAAGATAATCAACATACATAACGAAACGACAAGATACTGCTGGAATCTAAATTCAGATCTACGTGGCTATTGTGGCCAGGTATTGTATATAACATTTAACTATGGTTTTTCTTTGGCTAAACGACGATTGAATTTAATATACGCATGTATGAAACCATTTTATCCAATTTTCTAGATAACATTTAATCTTGTTAGGAAATATAAAAAAGAATATTTTTAATTCTGTTTTGTATATAAATTAGTATCTGAAATTATATTGTATGCATAATACACTTCTAAAGTTGAACATACGATTTTATTAAATTTTTACTAAAATCATTAGCTAAACATTGGTTTGCATTTTTTTCTGAGACAGACGTTACGAGTAGTAATTTTTTTTAATTAATCTGAATGCTGTATTTCAATTAGGTAAAAACGAATGACCTTTGAAAGATTACTAAGTATTGTTTTAATTGAGAATATTGCCTTTGAATAATTAGCACTGTTATTTAAAAAAGGTTAAATTGAGCTCTTGAATTAAATGTTATTTCTGTGATACTTTTTAGATCAAAGTATCGTTAGTAGATTAATAAGATATACATTTCATAAATTACATTTCTCGTTATAAATAATCAATCGGGAAAAACGTTTTTTTTAATAACTTTGATGTATTTAACACATCAGTAATCATTGATATATGCAATCAGTATTTTGTGGTTTTTATGATAAATATGACGAATTAATTCAATGTATAAGTTTTGTTCTTAAGCTTGAGGTGGCAGCTTCTTTCGAATTTGTAAACTTTTCATTAGTACATGCACAATAAACTTGCTTAATTTGCAATACTTGCTTATATTTCAAGAAGATAAAAATCATTTGCGCTTTCACATATTAATATATTGAAGCCCTAAAAGACAAGAGCGTTTATAAATGAAAATGGCCGTAACCACTTATCGATTTGTATATTTACATAAATTAAGCTCATTTCATTAGAAGCGAGCTTAAAAACTCAGAAAAAAACAATAAATACAAAATGCGAGCATCAGTGAAAAGAAAAAACCCTGTAGCTGAAATGTATGCACTCGGGCAGAGGGGTGCGTCGTAAAGTCCGCTTACAGGAGTAATCCCCTCTGAGATATGCAGGCGCTACACTGCGAGCGGTCCGGGCTCTGATGTTTACTGCGCCGGCCGTGCCGGGCTGATAGCCTCGGTTATCATAAGCCCGGCTTGACCTGCTGGATAAAAGGCTTGCCCTCATTTCGCTGTTAATAACAATGAAGACATTTGCTCCGAGAAGAACAAAAAAATTAACACTCGTTTATTGGGTAATTTGTCTCATTTTTGCATGTTTAATGTTCCAAGGCTTCGTGCTCGCTAATGGGGCCGTTATCAAGGATTTCAAAAAAGTTATATAGGAGTGAACGCACCTCTTCGAGCGACAACCAAGCGGTTTTCAGCCTAAGGCTGCAGTCCCTGTAGAAACGTTAGATGAACATTGAACAAGCAGAAACGCGGCCTGCAAAATCCTCAAGTACACATATAAATACTTTTCATAAGAATTTTTCAATGTATTGGATATGAGAATCGTATATGTTGAGTCGATATATTATATTATATAATATCCACATTTTGATTTATTTAATAAAGCTTTAGGTGGGATTAGCTTCTCACAGATTATCCTAACCTAAAAGCTAGATATAATTCAAGCAATTTCATCATTTCGTATATTACCTTCTTAGTGAGCTAAAATATTTAATGTTGCTTAAAATTTATTTTTTCTTGAATATTATAAATAATTGATAGTTATCGTTATAATTCATGCGAAGTCAATTTTTCTTTTCTTTTCAATAAACAAATTCTTGTAACAATTTCAAACAAAGATCCGATATGTTTGTTTGATTTACGAAATTTTTCGATTTTAAGGCTTCGATTTCAGCTCCAGCCACGATCACGCCTGAGTCGTTGCGTTTTCTCCTCTGCAACTTCTTTTGGGTTCAAACTGGATTCTATCTCAGTCAAATGGACGTAACTCAAATTTATCTCCAATAATATGTGTCATTCCACATTCACCGCTGGACACGGCCTTCCACCTGTGTTGGTATTTTTACTACGTATCAACTCTGTCGAAAATTTTGACCGAGCTACTTTATATCAACGGTAAACTGGTATAGTTTGTAAAACTTCATGTTTATAAAACAAATATAAATAGCTAAATGACTAAAAAAAAAACCAATGGTTTGTGTTTATGAGCGTATTTACGTGTTTTTGAAGTCTCTTTTGAAAATGAGCATTACCTTTTAACTACTTGGCAAGTAATATAATATCTAGAATATATTTTATTATTAATTAAGTCTTCAACACATAAAAACGCATTGAAACGATCTTATTCTCAAGCCAACCTTATGTTTGTTAGAGAAGATCTCGAAGGGGGATACAAAAGTCTGAAAGGAATGGTATAATATTTTAAGATAAGTAATAGACACGCGCCGGCTACTCAGCAATTCAGTGGGCATTCGTCCTAAGCCTTAACCGAATCGTCATATATCATAAAACACTGTTTACTTTGTGTAGATTGTCGCTCGGCGGATGCCCGAGCGGGGCTGTCTGCCGCACCAGCGGGTCATTAATTCCAGTGATTAATGACAAGCATCCCTAAAAATGATGATAAATGGACTGGCCTGAACAATGCGTCACCCGGCGAAATTTTTCTTCGAAGAAACGCCCGCCGAGTGGAAAGGCCTACGATAAGCAAAAAACCTGCGGAAGAATCACTGAAACGCAATTAGCGAGAATGGGGAACGTTATTTACTGGTGCCTAAATACTGACAATTTTGAATAAATTATCCTGAAGCCCCATCGGATGCTCGGAGCATTGTTGCGAGGGCGCCGCCTGCCAATTGTTTTCCTTAAAAAAAGGGCCTTCCGTTGAAAGCTTGAAAGCAATTAATATTTAATTAAATTAATCAAATTAATTAATTGAAGGTTAGTTAAATTTCCGTGTAAGAAATATCCGAACTTAGATAATCTCAGTTGCAGAATATAACCACACTTTTCTTTATAGTCTGGCAGATAGTCTAAAACTGAAAAAATCAATTATAAAGCCCGAAGTTATTGCTCACACCCAATATTAAACATTTCAACGTACTAATATTTATTTTTAAAGTATATAAAGCAGTACATTTATTGATGTGTAAACATTTTATGTAAAACAACACTGTCACACAGTAAACATTTTAATGGTGTCCCCTTTGAAATACTCTTTAATGACTTATAAATATACCTTGAGAATCACAAGTATTACACGTATGATATATTGAATTAAATGGGCGTTGACCGAAATCAATAAAAAGCGTATAAATAATAAAACAGTGTATGTTATCCTAAAATACAATGTTTAATATGATCATGATTACTATATATGTATTCTACTCCTCCCCCTGCTGACAACTAATTTTACAATTGTAACGATACTTGAGCATAAGTAGTCCTCGCTTATTGAAAAAAATATATATACATATTAATTAGATTTTTCGCTTTGATTGCTTTTATTGAAGTAATTACAAATAGAAAAATGATCTTGTTTTCACCCTGAACTGTGACCTTTTCTGGAAAATATTTTTGAATTTTTCTTGAAATAAACATTAAGGTCGTGACGCGGAAGACTGAGCTAGATTAAGTGGAAAGTCCCCCATAAAAAATACACAACACAACTTGCGAGTCGTGCTTATAAAACTGCGCACGCAAATTATCAATTAGTATAAAGTATATCAATTTTAATACATTAAGTACTCCGCACTTAACGCCCTCACAGCGGCGTTTTTACAAATTTTAAATTATATAATCTTTTAGATAATAAAGTAATTAATTTTTACTACGTTAACTGTATCATTAGTTCAAAAATATATGTTTATATTAATGTGTTTTAATTTGTTAAAATGAAAATACTTTTACGAAAATATTTGAAAATACTTTTTTTAATTTTAAGCTTGTTGAAAAAATTATTAACTCCTAGAACAGAAAAGGTTTTCGCATTTTTAATTTATTTATAAACCCTAATAGACGATTAATAAAACAATGTATGACCTTTTGTACTAAAAAAATAATATATTTTTTGCATCAATTATGAATCAAGATTGTTAAATAATTAGTCATTAATAAACATACCATTTAATATAATGTTTTTAAAAGATTTTTATAATATAAATGAAATCTAATTATCTAAACACCATCAACAATCAAATTATTTTGTTTTTACCATGGTGCATGAGCAACTCTCCACAAGGCATGCTTTTACTTTAATGGAAATCCTACGGTAATTCCGCCGTAAATCACACCAATACGTCAGCGCGTACTTTAAGGAGGCAAACGCATATGAATCTACAGCCAAGCCACAACTCATCTGCAACGGAAATTACTTGCCTTGCAAACATATATTACAACTACGGTGACCATATTTTCTAAAAATATAACAAATATATTTTATAACATATTCTTTTAGTATATCATTTAATAAATACATATAAAAAACTATTTCACTTGCAGGTTAGCGGCTACGGTTATTAAAAAATATTCAGTTCCTGAGTGTGATACCGCTTGTGCTTGTTCAATATTAAAATATATTTTCCTGGTGCTGAAAATACTTTTATATAATTTGAGGTAACTGAAAAATCAAAACGCGAAAAGGAATATTCGTGACTATCCATAAAAAAATCGAGTATGCATATACTCGTATATCGTGATGCGCTTGTATGGCATTACTCTATACACGTTACCTTGATTCTCATTTCAATGGTTCAAATTCATCGCGTTACATTGCTACGTAACAATACGTCTTCTGACTTACTATACCGTGAAAATTTAAAATAGAACTAACGTAGATGGCATTGTATAAGGTCGCATGCTCACCATAATAGTGACGCAGCGTGTACGGGAGTCCTTCTTGTATGGCCGATTGCAAGGTAATTTTTGCCTCTAGTCGTGCATACATGAACTCACAATATTTTATGCCATTGTACTGCATTTGAAATATACTGAAAATCAATACTTCTTACAGGTTTGAGCTGACTTCGCACGGGAGCGTGTTAATGATTTGTACTCTGGGTAAAATGGAATATGCATATTTAATAGAATTTTCACATTAATATTTATGAAAATAAATTCAGCGGAACCGGAAAATTTATAGTGTTCAGTTAAAATTACAACTGTGCAGTATTGTGAACATTTTAAACAAATTATAATAAATCTATTTGAAATAGCCGTTATTGTAACATTTGATATGAAAACGCATTCAACTTTAAAAAGCACTATATCATACATTTGTTTAAACACAACATTAATTAACGCACTCGTTATTATTTTTTTGTTTTTAACAATAATTTGAGAGTTTTAATAATGTATCCAATTCAGATATAAGATACAATCCAATTATTTTTCCAATGTTTTCTATAAAAAAATATTCCTTTGTTCGTTTTATAAAAATAAAATTTAGTCTGCATACTTTAAAAATAAAATCACCCAGTAATTAAAATTTCCTGCTCAGTCAGTGATATTGATTGAAGCGGAAATGCACTTCTTGCAGTTTTCTTGCAATTCACCCTCAGACGGTTCAAATATAAAACAGTTTGATTCCTCATCCCCGTCGGGAACTCCGGAGGGTGTCGCTTCAGGAGAAGCTTTTTTATTCAATTAGATCCTTGTCTTTGAGGGAGAATTTTGCTACAGATTCGTTATTTGCTAAAGTTGATTTTTTATCGAAAAACACTCCAAAAAGAAAAAAGTACACAATTTACTTTTTTTTATTATATTACGAATACATGGTAGAGCGTAAAAGCATACAGAGCACCATTAAAATGTCTGAGGCTTTTAAAATATGTACGACTATGACGTCAAGCATATTTTCTTAAATAAATTTTTCACAATGAGAAAAAATAATATCCTTTTAGATATTTTGTTTATTCTATGTATAATAAGAATTTTTATTATTACAATTCTATGAATAATTTTATATATTTTTGAATATTCCAAATACTTAACCCTTGCAAGCTTATTATGCGTATATTTTTTTTAGGTAAACGATGAACTCGTGAGTTGACGAGAAAAATCATTAGAAAGTTTTTTCAGGATTCAATGTGTCTAAAGCCTTGTCTCTCTAACCAGAAAAGCGATGGTCTAACTGTATGAGTATAGCCGTGAAAAAGTAGGTTTATATCTCAACTTTGACTACGAAAAAACTCTTTGGATTTGTTTTATCGTGTCTTCTATAAATTGCCTATCTAACATGTTTTTTAATGTTACAAAATACATTGCCGTCTTTTAAATGTAAGGTTTGACATTAAATTTATATCGTACTAAAACTTTCACAATAATAAATATTCATTACAGTCTTATCTAATTGGATGCTTTTATATTAAAAATAGATTAAAAATTGGTAGAGTTATTTATTTCATTTGATTCTATGAACATGTAATTTTAATATATATTCTTTACTGAAAATATAACGTTTATTTGTATATAATAATAAAAGTGTTTTAACTTTTTTTAATTTAAATACTTTCGTCGGTGTTCTCTTCTGGTTTAAAGCTCGCCCCGTATTCAAAGTTGTGGGCATAATTCGTGAACATTTATCTTCCTGATAGACACCCACGCCAATCGCATAAATTTTACCAAAAACTAACTGTAAATAAGGCAATCTCGCCTTTCTATACAGAGTGTTTGATTGCAAACACTCTGTATTATTTGAATTACTCAGCGCTCATTCAAAACTGTGTCCACCTTTTTATGTATGTATAATTAAATACAAAATAAACTAAAAATTAAACTACAATATTCCAAGATGGTCACCCTGTTGCAGCTTTGTTTGCCATGAAGATGATATAAAAGACCGAATTATCATACAACTCACATGTTACTTATAATATATTTTTCTTACATATTGTATCGAATAAATCATCACATGATTCTCATAAATTATTTTGTTTATAATATTTGATACTTCCACAAACGAAACATATCAGAATGACTTGCTGAATACACTAAAAACATGTTAGAAAATTTGTAAATTTTTCGTATAACGCCTTATAAGCTTAATTTGAGAATCGTTAACATATGCATTTTTTTAAAATGTTTAAGTAAATAATATTAAAAACCACTATATATAATACTTTTGATGAATAATATTCAAAGTGAATCATGTTAATAATAACAAGTATGCATTATTTGTATTTTCAATAAAATTTGCCTCCCTTTTTCCTCTTAAAAAAAAAACTATCAATTTCTCGGGAAACATGCTTTATCTACTGAAAAACACCGGTCGATCAATCGTTTTCCCAATAAATTATGCCATGGGAATTAATATTGGCTCTGTGAGGGTTTTCCAGAGAAGCTCCTGCCCGAAATTGAAATTGAACGTAAAATTTCACTCGTAGTTTTACATGGACTGATTTTCATTTTATTTACTGAGATGTCTGTGAAAAATGGGAAAACGTCACACATTCTCACAACTCGATTTTCAATTACTTAGTATTTTTTATCAATTAGTATATTTTTAATTAAAATATAAAACTTTTTATAGTAACAAAAAATATATCGAATTTGACTTATTTTTTAATTAAATTTGGGATTTATTATTTTTATTACTTGAAAAGTAATATTTTTGTTAAAATGTGCTCTCAAAAAATGTGTAGTGGTTTATGCCTTTCGACGTTACATCAAGGGATTTTATTTCACTGCAAAAAACCAAAGAATCCCCGAGATCACATGTTCCCACTAATTGATTTGAAGAAATATAATTTACACGGATTTTTATGACATATTTTTTCTTGGAAATGTGGTTATGATTATATAAAAAGTATTTAATTAAAAAAAAATCTCGCTATCTAATATACAGTGTAAACTTGCATAAGTTTCTAACAGAGATTAAATTTTCTAATAAGACATACCTCTTAAAATTGTTCAAAAACACAAAGAAACAAAGTTTTGCATTGAATAGTAAATCAATCAATCCCTGAATTGATTAATTAATAATTTCAAACATTAAAATATTTTGAAAATCCGAAAATGAAAATATCTCTGCTCTAAGTTTCATTAAGGAAATCACATTATAATTGTACTTTATGAGTATATGCTTGTAATAATTAATTTCAATTGTGTTTTCAAGGAAAAAATAAAAGAAATTCAAGATTGTTTTGATCTAATAGTCAGAGTTCATTGCGGAAATATAAAAAAAATATGAATTGTAATGTAGTGGTGTAAGGCATAACCAATAAATAAACTTGTTTTTCTCTTTGGAGAAAATAGTCTTTAGACTTAAATTATGAATAACCTTTTTGCTAAAAGTAATTTTAAATATTTTATGCGTAATTTGTGTTTTGTTTTTTTCTGCTATTAAAATCTTAAAATATACCATGAATAAAATAATATTTTCTAAAACAAATGTTGCTCGAATTTCGGAAAAGAATTTAGGAATAGAATTACATGCTTTAAATAAAAAATAACTTTGTTACGTTTGAACTCAAACAAACAAAAAAATGACCGTAAAAACGAAATCAAAAATTAATTGAAGTATTTAAAATAAAATGTGAGCGTCTCGTTATAAATTCACTATCCGGATCTCGATTGGACAAATCGAAAATATTCGAATTGAACAACGATTCAAAGTATTTTACTAATAGGATGTTTTATACCTAAATAATTTTATTTGTTTCATATTTCTGTAGCTATAATATATAAATGCAATTCAAATATTGAATGTTGTATTTTATTTTTTAACAAAAAAAATAACAATATTATAATGATTTTGAGATAAATTTATGAATTATATTATTTTGGCAGAAAATTAAAATATGTTGAAGGCTTGCTTTTTTAGTTAAAATACAATTTTTTTATTAAATAAAAAAGGTTTTTCTTGAATTTAACGAAGTATTTCTTATTATTGAAATGTGGATAAACATTTCAGACAAATGTGTTTAGTAACGAGAGTTGATTTGTAACTAACTGATCAGACAATATCCTTGGCAGGAGAGGCCCAGTTTCCATTGCGTGTCGGCGTAGGATGATTTCATCATAAATTTTCTCATATCTAAAAGGTTTTGCTACAATATACTCGTAAAAAACCATGAATACAATGATACATTTGTTTTTAGTGTGTAAATAATTAATAATAATTCGACAATAAATCCGCTTTTTCAGACAATACTTTTTCGTAATCGAAACGACAGTAAAGTCGAAGAAAAATATATTGTAAATTTACATTCACCGTTTCATATATGCAATAATAACTTTAAAAAAAATTGTAACTGTCTTGATGACGGGTCGAAAAAGGTACTGTAAAATCAAATAAAGCTTATTTAGCGTACTTATTAGAAAATACAATCATGAAATAAAATATACATTCCAATGTAAATAATAAATTCAAACTATTCAAAATATTGTAATGTATCAGGAACTTAGTAGACTAAATGATTCAGTATAATAATAATTACACTGATGGTTTTTTTTCGTCATTGCGTGTATATACCATGAATAAATATATTTAAGGGTATTTTTGAGGTATCGCTACATATTCATTTATATCAATAATATGATTCAAAAGTATCAATTCAAAAAGTTATATTTACATACGTAATCCTTTTTTATTCCCGATAAAAAAATCCCATTAATAAGATCGAGAACGCTGAAGGAAGGGATTATCAAGCGAGCGGCTTGCCCGGGAGGCAGCCGCTTCTCAAAGGGTCTTAAACATTTTTAATGAGATCCCTTTAACTCTTTATTGGGATTTGGGTAATCCCCGTCGCTCAAAAGTGATCTGTCATTAAAGTCCTCACTTGGGGATCTCGCGTTATATCCTATCTAAGTCTCTGCGTATTAATTACTCCGTATTTTGGATAGCACTTGGACTTTACACATACACATATATACTATATATTTATATTTATATTATGAAATATTTTTTTTTAGTAAAATACTTTTATGATTTTTCAACATTTTTAATTTTATTGGTGACCGGTTTCGCCAGGTTTTCACGTTGGTATTATCAAACTGAATTTGATAAAGGTTGATAAAACCGGTCACTAGTAAATTTAAACATGTGGATAAGTCACAAAAGTGCAATATTTAAAATATTCAAATGGAACTCCACCCTCTGTGAAAAATATTGAAATAAAATATATGTATATAGCATCAATGAAAATCTTCTTCGACCAAACTGAAAATAGTTTAAGCATGGAACCATTTTTGACTTACAGCTTATTCGAGCCGCAAAATAAATAATCAGTTCTTGGAAGCCGCCAGTGCCGACAGGACGTGACGTGTTGTGCAGGCCTCAGAGGATTTCCCCTCTCCGGCCTTTGTGATCCCTACTTCCGGTTTCTTTCTTTTTTCATATCCGGAACTTGTCGGGCTGCAGCAACTCTCCACAAATATTTTGTCTGGCTTCGAACGACTAATGGATGTTAGAAAAAACCACAGCTGGTATCTAAAAAAATTATCTTTCATTTTGTTCAATGTATTTGTCGGTATTTAATGCCGTTTTTATTACAATATATTTTCTTCGTTCTTGAGTTTTGTGCTGAATTGTTGCATGTGTACAACGACATTTAGGTCCCAGTCCCAAGGCTTTCAATGAAGATTAGACGTAAGAATATTAAGAGTATAACACAGCATAACACCCAAGAACATCAAAATAAGTGTATAGCAGTATATAATAGCAGTAGATATACGTGAAATTGAAAAAGGGATTGATTTGAATTTATGAAATTATGCTTCGTTATGTATTATAAGAAAATTAGATTGTATTTTAGGTTTATTCTGAAGCTAGTTTAGTGACTTCATTATTTTCTTAGCAGTTTATTCGGGGTACCTTGCGATAATGAGTATTTTGTCGGGTAATCCTCAGAATCGATATCCATTACTCAGCCTTCCTTGGTGCCTTTGCCAGACTGTAATTACACCGTCGTTAATTTGGTGAAATATGAAATATTTGCTTATTTTCTGTAAAGAGATATAAACCGACAATGGAATATCATATTTCATTATAAAGTTGCGGTTTTAAAGTTGACGAGGATATAATCAGTCCAACGAGCTTCGAGTAATTATCTTCATAGATTTTTATCAAAATATATATAAATTAAATATTCCATCAAAAAACGGATAATTAAATTAATTAAATTGTGTAATCTATCAATAACAACGTATTTATAACTGTGGTTGTGTTATTATATTGGTTGCTTACCGACCATAGTGATTCAAGATAAAGCCAGCTTTTTTCTTATTATATCCAGAGTGCTTATCATGTTTATCTGAAAACATAATGCTGCCATAAGCATGTGTGTCAACATCAATTATTTTAAAAAATACCTATTAGGTATCAGTCAATAGCTTTTTTCAAATAAACATATTTCATTAGTTATCAAAGACATTATTTAGTAGCATCATAAGCAACCAGCACTCAAATACTTAAGTACTGCTTTATATGGTTAGAGGTTAAACTTAAAAACACCAGCGAATGTTAGAACAGGATGAGCTGCTACGCAAATATTCCGAATTCCAGACATAAATTACACTCACGCAGGCTGCGATCCGAAAACATAAAGTCCTAATAAATAGACATTACGAATTATTCTCGTATCGCAGACATATTTATGGAGGGAATTACGTGACAAGATAACCCTCACAAGGGAACTTCGCGAAAAACGGCAAACATTTTGTCTCCAAACAGCTGTTACATCGCCGGTTGTAACTTTTGGATTTTCAGTATTTTCAGAAGTTCCCACATGTGCTTCCGGAGGTAGACAGATGCCAAATGGGGCACTGAATGCGGCGATTGTGGAGGCAAGTTTGGTTTGTAAATTCTTGCGGAAACCTGATTCCGTAATATCGCATAAAACATTTTGTTTGTCGCTAAATCACATTTGAATTTTTACAGGTGCATGCCGACGTGTGCCAGTTTCCAAAAGTTTGCTTTGTGGCCTCGCTTGAATAACATAATTTCTATTTTGTACGTAAGATTACATTTAATAAATATAAGTTGTCAAAATATTACAAAAACAACCTTTATTCAGACATCAACCCTGCTTTTAAATAAGAATTTTTTTTTTCTTAAAAAAATAACCAATATTCTTGAATTTATTTGTGCACAAAAAAATTTAAAACCTTTTATGATTTTTATGAAATTGTAAATCCATTAAAAATGTATTTTTTTAAGAAACTCGTTCTTTCAATTCCCTTGAATTTTTTCAAACTTTTATTTCTTTTTTAAAAACGAAATATCATTAAAAATACCAATAACATGCGTTTTAAAAACAAGAGTACATCAGAAAGGTATCCAATATTTTTGACTTTTGAAATGAATATACAAAAATATTTAAAAAACAGATATTTAATATTTTATTTTGATTAACTGCACAATACATGTTTAACATTTTTAAAATATTCCTATTTTATTAGTCTAATATAATTTGACGTTGTATTGTGACATTCAATCAAAAATTTTAAACAAAAAGTACAAATTCACATTAGATAATTATATTACAAACTATTCAGAAAACAGCTCTTGTTTTACATAAAGATTAAATGCGAACGCATAAATTTTAATTTGTATATGGCCTAATCAAAATATTCATCGTTTCTTTCAGAATTCTCGCAAGAAAATTTCGTCGAGCCAAATCAATCATTCAGATTTCATATTCACGTTTTGGCTTCGTTTTGAATTCATTAGACATGTTCCATGTACACAATCTTGATGGCATCCATAAATCTATTTGCAACATTATATTTTTGCCTTTTTGATATAATTTAATCAAATTATTCAGCTTAGCTTTTACGTAATTCGCCATAAAATTTCCATAAACTTTCAATTTTTAGTTTTTATAACGTCCAGACATTAATTTTTATTAGTTTTGCTATATTCTAATCTCGCTACTGAGTTAATATATTCTAGTATCACCGAGGGTACTTAAACCGTACTCCGTCTTAAATCACTGTTGGACGTTATTTCTGCACTTGTTTCTACGTCTGTACGCAATGAAAACAATATGGATGAGTACCTTAATACCTTTGAATTGTAGTAGAAAAAATATGCTGAATTATATTAATAAACAAACATTTAAATTTAATTATATATATGGATTAAAATATATCACCATCTTATGTTGGCTTTGCTTTCGGAATAATTTTGCCCGACTGCCCTTTACGAGGAGTCGCATTTCCCGTCCTCCAGCTCTTCAGCATAATGGGCGGCAATAAAAAGAGGCACTTTTTCATTTTCACTATAATCGCGCGGCTCTCTACTCTCCGCGCCATCGATAATCCTGTTCGAATCCCGCCGCTTTTTATTACTAACTGAAAACTTAAAAGCTTAACTCCGGGGGAGCTTTTTGGGCCGAGCTTTGGGGGCAGTTAAGATATAAGTCTTTTGTCTGTCTGAGTCAGCGATATGTGCCGGGTATACAGGATGCTCCATAACCATGGTATCTGCAGACACATTCTATTTTTATTAAAATGTACTAAACTCACTAACAATGTGAACTGGTTTTTTTTGGTTCTATTAGTTTTTTTGCGATCTAATTCCGGTGTCATTGTTGATTTCTTGTAAATAATATTTTTATACATAATAAAATAAATATTCAATAAAAACTTTTTAATTTAATCAAATAATGTTTGATAGTCTACGAGCACATGTGATATCATTACACCAAAACCCCTGTTGTTATTGTATTTACTTTTAAGCAAATTTAACACGGCCTAATATTTTATCTTAAAAATACCTTGCAAACATTATTTTGAAAAATTATTAATACTATGAGGCTGTTCAGTGATGTTTATAATCGAAGTGCTTTCCTTGTGCTGGTAATGAGACCCCCTGTGGAGCCTCCGGGGCCGGCATCCCTACCGGCGAGGCTGCACGCCCGCTCTGAGTCATTACTTTTCCTGGCAATGAGACATTAAAATTATCTAGGCCCCATTCTAATTTATTATCAGCACAATGCAGAATAATTGATTTTTTCAAGAACAAACATAATTGCCTGTCTCACTGTGGGATAGCAAAAGAAATATAATCTGATTTTAAAAATAACACTGAAGTTGAGGATTTATATTAATGCAAGTGACAGTGTAAAACATGTGTTAGAGGTACCAGCTGATATCAGAATTAAAATCGTTAATTGCTTCAAATACCGGATTTATTTTAACATTCTAATATTATTTTGGTAGTACGAGCTTTAAATATTTGACCATTAAAGAAGAATGTCTCGAATCTCAGTTTACACAGTATTAACAGAATCTTTTAGTTAAAAAATAATTTTGAAAATATGTATATTACACAATTCAAATAAAGAAATTTAAAGAGAAATACTGCCTTGGTGAACCTTGAAAAAATGATATTTCTTGATTTATACGATATATTTAAATAAAATTGAGTTTTTGTTTGAAGATATCTAAATAAAAAATAAAATATTAGCCTCTTAAAGAGAAGTATATTGTTGGAGAATCGAATGAATAATACTGCTGAAATTAACGCTAGTTAGTCGCTCGCCTAATTGTGATACAAACATGGGCCAATTAAAGAAAATACGTTATATGACACAGAGCACTCAAATTGGTTCTCTATGTAAGCAAATGGAGAAACGCAATTATAAGCGAAGCAAATAAAGCATACAGTCATTGTTTAGCGTTGGCTTTAGTGGCGTTTGAGTGACAAACATTTTATACGGCGCCTGTTGGCTGGCAACCGTCCATACAGGGATAAAATAATTCCCAACAATGGAGCTTGTTGTGTGTGATGCTGTTTCTCATATTTCCCAGCCTATTTTTCCGCACAACACAAATAAATACAAACATTATTCTCGCTCTGTATTTTGAGATAACATTGAAAAACAATGGCTTTAAATGGCAACCAATTTATGGACATTGTAAAAATGTTTGTAAAAATTGTGTTAAGTCGAGAATGAAGTGTTATATTTTGTTTATTTGTAACGTAATATAACTTGTATGTAATTAAATTTTAAACGCATATTATTTTAAATAAAACCTATTCGATGTATTTTAAAACCAATTGATACAATTGATAAATCTCCGTGACTTCTTAAACCATTATGTTTGATATGGATTCCCTTAAAATACTTAAAATACTAGATAATCGGGATTTAACCACAGGACCGATATTTTTTTTTTTGCACATTAGTTGAGCATAGTAACAAAGCACAGTCTAGTTTTAAGTGCTAAATAGTGATGCTTTCAAAATATAATACATTCCGAGTGGGCTAGGGAATTCGGATCGATGGAATCCGGGAATTCTGTAATCTAATGCAGCACAGATCAACAAGAGATAGGGAGAATTAGAAGCAAAGGGAAGGTCTTTGAACGAGCGGCCAAGAGTCGACAACAGGCAACAAATATTCTAATTAATTAATTTGGTTTGTATTTACTCTGCATAACTCAAATTTCAGTAATATATAGCAATTTAATATGTTTGTTTGAATTAAAAATTATTTTAATTATATTTAAAAAATTGTAGACAAAGTATATAAAAAATAATTTAATTATATCGTTTAGTCGAAAGATTTAGAACTTATATAGATATTTACTGAAAAATTTACGAAAAAATGCTCCCGATAACGATTTTTCTAAATTTATTATGTGTTAGTTACATAAAAAACGTGAAAACTTGTAAAAAACGAGTTTTTATCGAAATAATTTCTTTAAACGGTTTTAAAAATATCGCTATCGACAAAAACTCCAGTTCTTAAATAATAAATACGAAACTTTATTTTTTTCTATTTCAATTCATTATTGATTAATTTAACCTAATTTCTGTGAGTGATTTATTTAAAACTTTAAAGGAGGTATTTGAGCTAAAAAAATATTACAAAACATGTTTTTATTTTTTGACAAATAACAGTTTTTAGAAAACTGTTATTCATTTCAAATATTTAAAGAGACATTTCATTTAGAAACACGATTTATTTTTTATTCTTTAAGTTGTGGCAAAACCATTATATCATAATGTCTTGTTATTTGCAACACACCTAAACTTTGAATTACAATAACAAAACAAAGCAGCATTCGTATGATTTTCATTTGCTCAAGGTAATACTTAAATATTGAACATTTAAAATAAATAAAATCGGATATTGTAACTTGATCACTCAAGAGAAGCTTATATTTTTCAGTAAAACGGTTAATAATGCTTCTCAACTCAGGAAGTTTTAAATCATATTAGAAGCGCAAGAAAATAAGTAACTAAAAATATTCAAAATTCTGTAATATCTATTCAAATTTTTTTATAATACCTACGGAAAAGGAAAAGGTTAGATGATTTATGGAATAACGAGGCTATTTTCTAAGGCAAGTTTCCATGGAAAGGGGATGCTACCCAAACAGGCAAAACTATCTGAAGCAAGGTCAAAAAATATCGTAAACTAAATTTGATGTTGGATCGAAAACGGTCCCTCGGTGTGCAAGACAGAGACGGGACGAGCACGGGCATCGCCCGACTCTCTCTAATTTGAATATCGTTTACATGTTATATTTGATAAGAGAAACGATGAATAGGAATTTTCGTAATTTGGTCATACTGTACGTAAGTCAGCATTTTATTTTATTGCCTGTAATATTTTTATTGTGCCATAATTTGAGTGTTAAGTCCTGATGGAATAAATATGTAAATGGGTTTACTTTATCTCCATAAAGTTTATTTTTACAATATAAAATATTTTTTGTATTGTATTGTTCTGCATGATTGTGTTTGTGTTTGTATTGTATTAAAACGTTTATGGATTTTTTTTTAAAGGCATGTTTCATTCTATAACGACTACCGAATCATTTGGACTCTGTTACAGGTGTTAGAGGGCACTAAATATTAATTGAATTTTAATATGTTGAAAACGCCATGCTAGAGTTCTGCAGATTTTTGAACTACTTTTACGGTTGGTGTTGCAGTATTATAATAAAATTGTAGAAATTTGAGTCAAAAAATGATGGTGGTCACAATGTTGACATACTTTTCTAGGAAAATATAATAATTATTTTTTTTTTAAATAATTTCTTAATACTTAACTGATTTATTAATTACAATTAAAATCACGTAAAAAAATAAGTATGCAATAAACTTATTTTCGGGTCTAGGTTTATATCCCCACTGGCTTACTCTCATAAGAACATCGATGTTTAGTTTCTATTTTGTTATATTAATTTAGATTAATGTCAATCAGAATGCGTTTTTATTTACCCATGCAGGTATTAGTATGTTTATGTGATTAAGCACATTTTCGTGGGTTCGAATCCCTCACAAGTCACGATGATATTTTCTGAGAGTTTTCTTTAATCGTTTTCAATGTATGAAAAAATGTGCTTAATTACATAAACATACTAATACCTGCATGGGTAAATAAAAACGCATTCTGATTGACATTAATCTAAATTAATATAATTTAATGGTGCGCGACTCGGCTAAACATCAATAGATTTTAAAAATAATAATAACCAGATTTGGATATAAAAATGCTTCACTTGTTACTTTAATTAAAAAGTCCAGTGTTTGCAAATCATTAAATATTGATTAGCCCGAGCATATTAGTTCATATGTAGAATATGATTATCAAAAATTCTCACTAAATTGCAGTGGCTCGTTAGCATAGTTGGATAAATGCACCGGCCATGAAAGCTTGGGGATGTGGGTTCGAATCCCTCACTAGTCACGATGATATTTTCTGAAAGTTTTCTTTAATCGTTTTCAATGTATGAAAAAATGTGCTTAATCACATTTCTATTTTGTAGTATACGCTGTCATTAAGGCATTGAAAAAAACTTTAAGTTATGTTATTAATCAAAAATATTAATTTAAAAAATTAAGACATTGTAATTTTAAGATTGACTTTATAATTAAGAAGGTAAATAAAGTTATTACAAAATATGCCATCTTAATACAACCGTTATTCTAATATCAGCTTTCTGATATTTTCAAGCAATAAATAATTATATTTAAATCCCTCTGGAACCCAGCTAAGCCATTTAACATTACCCCATCAACAAAACCCTGGCTGTGTCTCTCGGGGAATCCCTGAGTGAGGTACATCCCTGACATCTGTTGACGGAGGCTAGAGGCTTCCGTTAGTCTTGTAGGAATACTCTCTCGTGTGTTCCTGTTCTGCTCGTCAACGTCAGGAAATTTCTTCAGGCTGTGCACGTGCTAGCCAACTCCTAAATCAAGGGGGTCCCTTCATTAATGTAACATGTATGGGCAACTTTACGTATTTACATTAGATTTAGGTAATCCTAGTGATTTGAATTAGTTTTAAGCCTTTTGATTGAATGACAAGGACTACTTTAATTTGAATGTGTATTTATTAATTAAGCATATATATATATATGCTTAATTAATAAAAAAAATATTATGGAAGTATACAAGCTGTCGACACAATTATTCTCAAAAGTTATACGTATAGTATAGTCAAACTTTACTTTAATATTTGAATACGCAAGACTAACAGTATATTTAAAATTCATGCGAAGTTCTTGTTTTAGACAAAAAAAGTATTCCTCAAGATAACATGTTGTTCATGTTTATTATGCATAATGTTAGCAGGCTCATACGCGGATTATATTTTGTCAAAGGAGATTTTTCTTGGAAGAAGCTCTAACTTATTCACTTACTTAGTTGCTTACTTTTGGCATGTAAAGAGATTATTTAGCATATACGACAGCATGCCTTCAAACAGGGAGTGCCTCATTTTCAGATCATTCAGCAAAAATGTGACTTTTTGATCCTACACTCAGCAAGTTTTTCGACATCGGTTCATGTATAAAATGACAAGAGATGCATATCGTTATGTACTTTTTTGTAATACATGGGATTCAAACCCTCGTCCAAAGGCATTGTTGCTCAGTTAGCTACAGTACTACTGGAGCAGAGCGAGTACTTGACTCGGTATGTGCAAGTGCGTGGCCGATGCATCTTATTTTCGCCAGATAAACATCACTAACTCGGGAATAAATTTAGTACAATGTGATAACTGTTCTTTTATTATTATTTTTCATATAGTATGTCACATGAATACTCCTTTAGTGTTCCAATGTTTTCGGCACGGTACTTGGACCATATTAAAGATTGGTGTCAATTTCAAAGATTTGTATAAAAATTGTTGTGCATTCCAAAATAAATACAATTTAAAAATATTCTTAATGACGAAATGTAAATTAAAAAACACAGCCGAACCGTGATGAGAATTTTTTTTTTAATTTTCTTAGCAACAGTATTTATTCCGAGTACATACGAAGTGGCATATTAACGTCGTACATCACCCGTTGGTTCAATTACTCGCCTCACGTTCCGTATTCGGATCGGTTGTCATAGGAAGGCTTCTGCGAGTTCTGTCTCCTTTGAACATCTCCAGCACGTAGGGGCTGTGAAAAAATCCTTTTTCTATTTGTAATAGGATTTCCCTCGGGGTATTTACTCCCTGCGAAAACAAAGCGAGAATTGCTATTGGTTTGCAAGCCTTGGCTTCAACCTCCCGTCTTGGGGCTTAATTTTCTCATAAATAGACATTTATTTCTAGAAGTCACCACAACAGCCAAAACCACCAATAATACGACTATGTGTATTCTTATTGATATTTTTTTTACAATAGTAATAAATAAATACACTTCTAAACTACCGTTTATTTTTTTATAATTTTAAGATCCTCTACTTATCGTTAGTATTGCCTAAAAATAATAATCCAGGACATCATAAATTTAGAATCCATTTACTAAAATGTATCCCAAAAATTTTGACATTGAAATAATCAATGTTTTCTATGATATATCAATTGGATTGGTTTACATTATAAAAGTAAATATAAGTTTTAAAAAATCAGCTACTAAGAATTTGATAGCTTTTTGATATATAATATCAGAATCATTATAATTTTAATGTTGTATTACGTTTCAAGCGTTTTTTTTCCTAATTATTATTTTTTACTTATTTTACTAGACTGAGAGTACTCACAATGTTACATCAAAATAATATTAATTTTGATTTTAAGAATTCTCTACAGTCTTTTAACATATTTTTAAAATAGTCACTACTTCTTACATTGTCAAGATAGAGGGGAGATATGAACCCAACCTCTCAACCTCACCGGTCTGGCATCTTTAGTGTTTTAATCACAGAAGATTCATTTAAATAACTTTGGTATTTTAAAAAATGATTGATTTTTTTAAACGCTCTTGTTTATTTTTATTCTATCTGCTTGAAAAATTATTATAATGTTAACAAAATAAAGAACACATATACAAATCTGTATTGTTTTTTTTTAAATTGTTCATTTGATTATTCAGATATATCTTGATTTCTCATGCATATATGTGTGTGTATAAATAAAAAAATAACGGTGTGATAGAAGAAATCAAAGTTTTGCAGTCTTTTAGAATATGATTCCCAAGTCTGCGATGTGCGGCCTGGCCCGCCGTGCTCGGTGGCATCCTTCGCGGGCGCATCGCATTTGTGAGTCCTATTAGCATATCATAACATCGGGAAAGTCAGATAAAATTAACTGTTTACACGAGCCAGCTAACGGGGCCGAGGCACGCACGGGAGGAAGCTCTGCTGATCCACGCGCCAGCACCCCCAAACCCGCGGCTCGCACCCTTTTTACCCTTCATCTAAAATTAAATTCAAAATTGACTATTTCAGAGAAAACGTAAGTTTAATCAAAAAAATAGCTCTCTTTGTGAATCTTTTCTTATCGTTTATCTAAAACAACCAATTATTGATCTAGTGAAAACAAACATTATACTTGAAGGACAAAGCAAAATTAATCATATAAAAATATACAAATAATCATTATTTACAAAAAAATATTACATTCAAATTTTACATTAAAATAACACTATCTTACAAACCGTAAAAAATCATATAATAAAATATGTAATCAATTTTTTTGTTATAAACATGCTCTTATAATGCATTGATTTTATTTTCACGAATATCATAAAAATTCTAAGTAATGCTGATTCCTGAAAGTCGGCACTTTCCTCGCCGCAGAGCTTGAGAAGCACAACCCTAGACACTGGCGCCTGAAAAGTGGCTGTAATAAACTTTAAATATGGAATATCAATTTCAAAATAGCTCTCATTACTTTTCTCGCTTATTTATGGTTAGTTTTTTTCTGCGCTGGTTGTTTATGATCAGTTTTTTCGGTTTCTTGCCGTTTCCCTGTTGTTAATTTTGGACGTGATTTATTGCTAGTATCATTACGACCCATAAACAAAAGTAACGATGTCGTTAATTGATTTAAATTACACTCTTTGGATACGTGTAATCTGGAAATTAGCCGTAAATCATATCGCATTAGCCGTATGGGAAAATGTTATTGCCGTGATTCAGGGAACCCGCTAAACTGGCACCGATACATCAACTTTCTTATTATCTTATTTCCCATACTTACGCCTAATGATCCGCCCTTTAAATTTTACACAAAAAAATCAAACGACCCAAGAACTTCTCTTGTGGAATAAAATAGCACTGATGTATGTTTACATCATCACGAGACTTCAATCAGCAATGCTCGAGCCGTTATTATATGAGACCATCAAAAAAGATGTGTACCTTTCATTGTCCCGCTTTGGTTTTTAACCATCTGAGTTTAAACACTGAACAATTTAGATTCCCGCTCTTCCAGATTATAAAAAAATAATACCACCTTATATTTTAAATTTTTACATTCGTTGTAAATGAACTTATTTTTTGGGTGTTGATTCGCTTCAATTTTATTAATTGTATATATTTAACATTTATTTGAAATAATGAGCCTATTTTTTTATTTGGCGTACTCTGAGAAAAAAATGTCAAATAATCAAAAAAAGTGCCAACTACACAAAAAAAACACGACAGTTAGGACACTCCAGTTATAAATAGTTTAAATTCGAAAAATAAGACTTCTTATGTGGTTTGACCATGAAATAAGTGTAAGAATATTTCCAAAGACAAAACCTAACCTTACGTCTTTTTTTAACTTATTTTTTCAATACCTATTTACTTAACTAATAAATGAACTACTAACAAATTGAAAAAATGTATATCTACTACCCCTATATTTTTATGAATACCGGTGTGAGAGAGCAATTGTCCAATAGTGCATAAAAATATCTGATTCCATTCCATCTCCACCGTACAAAATATCATCTGGCTCTTCACAAATATACGCGATATCTAAAAATGTAGGATGTTAGATATAAATCAAATTATTACATATTTATATAAATGGCAAAAATTCTATATTTCTTTTTCTATCTCTTTTTTTATATTTTCATCTCTCGAGTCCTTTGAAGCTATATTATTAGGTTTGGTTGATTTTGAATTCTGTTTTGCCAATAATCTACGAATAATGAGCACAGACGTTTCTCTTCTGGTGTATTCTTCCTGTTTCTTACGTTCTTCGTATATTCTACACGGGTATTCACTGGTGTAAACCAAAACGCGTAGTATCTGCGGAGGATAATATAAATAATAGGTTTTTATGAAAATTTTATGCTCTCATAAATTATATGATATGCTTCCTCAACCTCATAAAGTATGCACTTTGAAACTTATATGGAAACAAAATGGCTTTCATATATAATTCAACATTTTTGAAATATTCGTTTCGCAAACGAAATAACTTTACATTATTTGTACCTTATATAGAATAATATGTAAATTTCAATATAAATAAATATTATTGTTCTGTTAACAGACAACTTTTTAACGCATTAATTAATAAACAAGTAAACGAAGATCGTTTTTAATTTTTTTTTTACAAAGATTAAAAAATACTTAATATATCAAATCATAAATTTGGTTTTTTGTCAATTCATGATAAATCATTAATAATATGACTCTAGTTGTATCTTGTTAAATAGAATAAAAATTAGATACCGCAAATACATAAGTAGCCAAAAATATATTAAACGGTTGTTTGTTTGATCGATTTACTTTCTTGGGTGATTAATGTGGATCTATTGAATACAAACGAAAAAAATATAATAGCAAAAATAATTTATATATTTCATAATTTGAACACAGTAAACAACATTATGAAGGCTTCATTATAGTAATTATACTCAACTCTGGTGACTGTAGCAAACTAACGACTCATTTTATTTGCATGAAACACAAGATTTCCACGAAAATAAGCAACACTTATGACATTGATTAATCGACTATTATTTAAAGGTTAAATTGAAATTAATTTGTGGATCTTACGGATGAATAACTTTTGCCCTAATAACTTAGCCACACACCTTACCACAACCTTAGCCTTAAGAATTTTAAATTTGTATACATAAATAAACTGTAACTTTTTAATAAATTACTATGATAATATTTATAATAAATTGAACACAATAAATCTGAAAATAGAATCGTTATTAATATTTATTATATTTAAATAAGCCAGACGAAAAATGAAAACTATCAAAATTTTCAACAAAACTAAATTAGAATTTTTTTTAATTTTCAAAAATATATTATTATATTTTTCATATCTTCTATATAGTCACTTTGACGTAATATATATGTTATATAATAATATAATTGTAATCAGTCTTTTTCATGTCTCAACCAAGTCTTTTTTTAAGTAAATTCAAATAATATATGATATAAAATATTTGCACGTTTTTTTTACACATCTCCCTTTTTTTACCCCAAAAGTGAAATCGATTTCATTGAATTATAATGTGTGCACAATGGACGTGTGTGAATACGAAAACCTGATTTATTAAAAGTCATTGTTAAAAACAATTCTTATAAGACTATTCATTTGAAGTATTTCAAGTACCTAGGTAGGTAAGTAGGGACAGCAAATAAAGCACGTACTGTCTCAGGTGAGGCCCGATATATTTTCCTCCCCTACACCTCGTCCTGGGGGAGGCCGCCCGCAACATAACATCTCCTCACCTGGCAAGCTGGCGCGTGCCGCCATGTATTTTTTATTATATTTCTTTTTCGGTCGTCCTTTGACGTTTTCACTTTTACGTATTCTAGGAACACAGCTACCTCCATTGCATTAGCCTACAACTATGATGAATGTTATATTTCGGTAATCTTACTTGTCTTTTCGGAAGATCCTTGGGATCTTGTCCTTTCGTGAAAACTGAATTTGATGACATCATGCCTTTTCTTGCTACGATATGTACAGTAGATAAGTTTTTTCAAATACTCTATCATATATATTGGAATAATATGTTATATAGTTTGTGTTCGATAAATATAAAAACACGAATCATCATAAATTTAGTTGAATATACTGTGTTTTCAGTTTATTTGATACTACTGAAAAATAAATCATCCTAATATCATTTTTGAAACTTGATCGTACTGAGCCATGGTTTCGGGTCAACATTGTATATTTGAATAATTTTGTTACGAATTTTTAGTGTACGGACTCATTACATCCGCACGTGTGCTTATTTATGGGCTGAATGTGGACCGCGTCCGAGGCTTCCTCTTGTGCTATGACAAGGATCCGAGCTCGGGGAGAAGAGTGATCAATGTCGTTCCTCTTTGCATGCTCTGAGAGACAGGCAACACGGTCAAATCTCGACCAATATTTATAATAGACAATAATGTATACAACCATCGTTCGATACATTTAACATATCTTCATCAAGTGCCTCTTCTCAGAGAAGGTTGGCGACCATTTTACCAGTGTTCGTGGTTTTCTAAGGAGAAAATAGTTCTTCACCATTTAACTAATGCTGGTACAAAATTGATCTTGATCACTTATTTATGACAAAAAATGTACATCGAAAGGTAAATTCTCTCTGTATATTAAACTACCATCGCTAATGCTTACTTCCACAATTGATTGTACGTGCAATAAATATAGTAGAACCATTAAACGCGATATCTAGATTGTCCATAAATTGCGTTATACGTGACATCGCGTGGCGCTCAGTGATATCGCACAGTATCATGTGGTACAACCTGGCTTTACTATCGTATCTTGTTGTAACATATCGCAATTGATACGTGAAAAAACAGTTTTAAAAATTATATTAAATAAAAATAAAAATAATGTTTATTAAAAAAAATATCAATGAAATGTTATCATATGATAAATTATAAGTTTGTGAAATAATAATAATCGTTATGAATAAAACTTATCACTAACTTTTTTAGTTTAATTCTGACATCATTTATTTATATAAAAACCCGATCGAAGCTGTCACTTTCATATCAAACATTACTTTTAAAGGTTATTTGGTGAATTGACATAGCAAGCACTTGTGCTTTAAACTAACATAAAAAACGGTTGAATACTTTAGAGTGGCGTAACGGCGAGATTAGGAAAATTATAGCAAACGTTCGATTACATTAAAAGACTTCAAAAAAATATGATAGAAATCAAAAACGACTGTACACGCTTCTAGTTTACATTCCCACAAATCACACTCAAAATTCGGAAATCGCTTGAACACGCACCACCCTGAACTCCACTCTCGTTTTTCTTTTTTTTTTCATTTTTAAACGTATAATTATTGTTGATCTAGAGCAAACATAACTCGTTTAAGTAAGGATATATCATTTATAACACAAAGCAGACTTATTTACTCATAAAATCTTTTTTTCAAATTTTGTTCAAAATATTTTACAAATAATAAAAAATACTTTTGTTCACAAACTTATCTGTTTTGTTTAAACTATTTGGTTTCTAACTATTTTTTTAAGTTGTTTTTTTAATTATATTTATTGTAAATATTCAATTTTAGAAAATGAATATATTCTGAACTTAGTGGTACTCAACGTATTTCATAGTTGTAATTGTTTTATTTATGTCCAAACATATGTAATTATATGTAGATTTTTAAAAATGTATTTTTTAAAAACGAATTTAATAATAATATTTTATTATTTATCATGTTTCGTGTTTCTCTTTGGTTAAAAATAATTTATATTCTCTAGACCGTTCTTCGAATATAAGGGTCGAATTGTATTTACAAGTAGCAAATTGAAATAATCAATGAATAACTTTATTCACTAGTGTCAAATTTGAATGTTAGGCTTGTCGGTTGGTGGTTTTCTGTTCAGTCTTGATCAAAAGTTTCTGAGGTCAATCCTATCCAGGAAAATTTTCAAATTCATGTTAATATAAATGTATTTACAGCAGTAAAGTTATCTACAATATTTTGCATATACGTTTATAAATTCATAAAACCTAACAATTAATGAGACCACTGAATTTTCATTTGATAAAGTTAAAGCTTTTTTACTTTATACGATTGGAGATTGACAGTGCTTTTTAAAAGTGAAAGAGCCCTCACTCTCTCAATGATAAATTTCAAGAACCTTGGAGGCCATTTGGCTATTTTTCAATACATTGGTAATTTTGAGCTCACGGTTGTTTAAATAAAATAGGTAAGAAAATAAAATTACCACTTTATATCTGTTATTGTAATCTTACAAACTTTAATTTAAAACTGGTACCAAAGATATATTTTTCAGGTCTAAGAAAAAGATAAAATACGAATTTTACATTTTTATATATTTTTCACAAACGTTTTACAAAACGTTATGTTGAAGTGGCGCCTTTGTTATTCTTGTATGCTCAAGTGAGTACATGCACACACTGAAAAAATAATCCACTCAAGTTTGTCATCTCCTTTTTTTCCCTGAAAAAAGGACAAAGTTATCCTTCAAGGCTTGAATTGACTCCCAGTGGCTTGGGCGACACATTTTTTTTTATCTAGTCGGAGTAATCTTATCGCTTGTCGTGTATTTTTTATGCAGTGAAAAGACCTCCTAAAGTGAGCTCTGTGTGCGCGAAATCGAGCCGAGGAAGTACGTTGAACGAAATTTACTATTCATATTCCATTGGCGCGGGTAGCATGATTGGACTCTCACCGGAAAAAAAACTACAGCAAATATGAATGGCTAAATGCCTAAGAGATTACGAACCTTTTTTTAAGACTGAGCCTTCGCCTTCGAAAAACTTATTCAAACATATTCAATATTCATTTTAAATATTCATTATTTCTCAGACATTTGACTTTATAAAAAAAAATTCAATGAAGTATTACAAATTAAAACATTATGTAGTGGATACACTAAGATTGCAATGACTGTTATATTTTTTTGCCTTAAATATTAAACCATGGACTTAGATCGAGAGTTCCCCAGATGGACTCCAAACTAATCTCACTGGACTCACGCCCACGTAAGATTGGTCAACATCAAAAGTTGAAAAAATATTTAAAAAGGTAGTGGGACAAAAATAGTTTGCGATTTGGTCGCGGAGAGGGTAAAGAAGGGAAGGAGGGCAAGCGTTTTTATAATTCATTGCCTCCGCGATCACTATCGCGCATTATTACCAAAATGGGGTGAATTATTCGTGACGTCATTAGGCACTTCGGATTCCTAAGGGACTGCTCACCGCCGCGGCAAGAATATGAAATTCCGCGAATCAGCGCCTTAATGGAAAATGTAAATACGAAGAATTTATTCTGAATAGTATGAAAGGGAATTCCCGCGTTAATGGATTCTTTCTCTAATGACATGCAAATAAAGAAATCGTTTACACTACGTGTATGTTGTATTCTATAAAAAAATTCATATTTACTATTATTTCTGCTTGTGTAACAAAAATATTTCCACTCTTATCTTAAAATCAATAACGTCTAACCGTTTTCTCAAAACATTTTTAAAGCTTTTAAGTTTTGTAATATAACTGATTGTAAAATTTTATCATCTTTTCTTTGTATGGAGCACAACATGAAAAATACCATAGGATAGTTATGTACTATTATTGTTTATTGCTGTAAAAAATATGTGAATTATTGTTATTAAAGATTAAGAAAATCCGCTTTTTGCATTATAACCGGTTTATTTTTTGAAAATCGTACAAATATATTTTCAATCAAATCAAATTTATTTTTTTTATATTCAATTGAATTTGTTTATTTAAAAACAGTCTCAATTCGGCTGAAAATTATTCTTCTAGGCGCTAAAAATGTTTTTTAATTGACGACGTTATAAGATTTTAATAAAAAAAAACGGGATTTCTAAAAACGTACGTATAGAGTATTTTTTAACCAGTTTTGTGATAAATCGCTACCTAATACATTTGCTTACAAACATTTCTCACATTTTGTAGAGAAACGTGGAAACGATCCATTCATTAAAAAAAAACATTCATGTCGCTTCGTGCTCACAAAAAAGTGGAAAAAATGGATTCCACATATTGCAAAGAGGAATGGAGACTTCCTATATTGGCACTTTCAAAGTTCCACATATTCTGAGACGTTCATATTTTTTCCATTACTCCCAAACATAAAAAATCGATATGTAATCGCACAGTCAGAACACAGCTTTTGTTGCAAACCCAATATGAATATTTTTCATTGTGAATTCGTTCGCATTTATTCCTGTAAGATATTTTCCTGAAAGCATTTTATTTCGGGTTTAATTTGTAATTGAAAAAATTCAAAAGAGTTTTTCGTGCCTCAGTAATAACACTGTGGGCTTTTAACAATTGATATTTTTTCAAAAAAAATTGAAATATGTAGAATGTCAGTGATTCTAGTTTGATTCTATTCAAATATCCCAATCCCTTCTTTATTTTATCATTATATTTTTTAAAACCTCAATAATCTTTCTTAATATTAACATAAGATTGCGAGATATCCAAACGCGAACAATCTGAACAAGGAAACTACATCTCGGTGTGAGTTTGAAGCCGCAAGAAAAAAGATGAGTTAGCCAGTAATTTAAAGCATCTTAAGGCAGTTGAAGCAAGGATCCACAAATGGAATTTTGGACGAGGCATTCCAGACATTTGGCTGTTTACATTTGTTGTTTGGAATAAAAGGACACAACTTTCAACAGAATGTGGAAAAATCATAAAAGTATTTTATTTAAAATATTAAAATGAAATTCCACCGAGAACTATCTTTATGTCAAAAATATTGAATAATTATCTTTTAGATTACATAAAATGAAACTTAAATATTTTATGCAAATTTGAGTTATGTTGTTTATATATGTCTATTTTGTGGATTGAACGTCAATTAAGTGCGTTATAATTACCTTTACAGGCTTATATTACTTACTAATATGATTTGGCTGATTTTTTCACACATTGAAATGATTTAAAGAAACTCAAATTTAAAAATTGAAAATTTAAAGAGAGTTTTCTAATCATATTATTTTGATTAATTTATTTTAAATAATCCAAAAAATTATAACATATATTCATTAATTAAAATATTGAATCTTATTGATCTATCTATATTTCAACATATTAAAATGTAGATTTGCGAGTATCATCCCTTGTACCACGGAGGGAGGGTTGAAGACCTCACCTTATCTAACCTGATTCCCTTAGAACCTTTTTACAGCCCTTTAAGCGGTGAAGGGTATATAATTATATCCTTGTTCAGTAGAACCTCAACTACCCTTACTTAACCATTCAGTTCGTATCATATTATCATTTCTGAGTTACTCGTAATGTTCTTCCATTTAAACGAATGGATTTGTTCAAAAATTAACCATTACTTTAAATGGAATATGAGAACTTATTTATTTAGCATGCTGATGCTTTAATGTAAGTAATATATTATTTAAATTTATTTTGGCAACTTAATCAAAATCTAGGTAGATTTAAAAAAAAAGGTGAATTTTTGCGTAAAAAAAACATGCTGGATATACAAATTATTCAACTTTTAATAGAAAAACTCAATATAACTTTGAGTATCGTTCAATTTATATGTTAAATTAGCAGTTACATAAATAAACAGTCTACGTAGTTTTTCAAATCAAAATCAAACTTTTACTGTAATAAATATTCACTTATTGGTAAACATCATAATTTTCATTTCGAATGTTAATTTTATTTATTAAACTGAATAAAGATATAAAATTTAAATAACGGAGAAACTATATTTCTTTGGGATTACATGAAAAAAATTAAGTTTTACATGAATTTAAATAATTTTAAATAAAAATCAGAATACAAATATACATTTATATAAGTTTCAAAATGAAAAATATAAGAAAATCTTCACCAATGATTATTATCACAAACGATTATTTTACAGAAAAACCCACGACAGACTGACATGATTTGTAATACTCCAGACTCAGCTAGTCTGGATAAGTCCTTGAAAACAAACAAAAATGATCAGATATTTCAAGACATTTTACTATTTACATTTGTTGTTTGAGATAAAAGGACACAAATTTCAACATCACTGTGACAAAAAAACAAGACGTTTTATCAAATTTCAAAACCGCCAAAACAAGAAATTTGATACGAATTTCAGAACGAGTATTTATTGCGTAATATACGCCGTTCTAAATTTACATTTCACTGAAATCGAACGCGGCTCGTGTTTGCTCAGCAGGCCCGGCCGCCAGGGCTGCAAGGGCTCCTCACCTTACACCCCTCAGTCCTCACCCTCAGTCCTCACCCTCAGTCCTCACCCTCAATCCTCACCTCAGTCTTCACCCTCAGCCCTCACCCTCCACCCTTGGCCCGCCCGGAAGGTGTGCTAGACGCGAGCTGATTTTAGCTCCATAATTATAACTAACTTTGTATGAACCTCATTACCCCGCTGATGACAGTGGCGCGCGGAAAACCATTGTTCTCTTGAAATTGTTTAATTTGAGTACTAATTTACTGAAAATCCATAAACTAGACAATTGTCAAATAAGCAAAGTATATATAAATAAATATAATTAATTTGACAGTCGCGAATTTTTCATTTTCAATATTTTTGATAGAAAGTACTCGGTGATAACTTTAATATTTTGAATAAAATAATTTTATGATTTTTCCGCATGCCTTATTTTATAATTGGCTTGGCCAACCTCTATGTTGCCATAGAACTAATAATCACCTTAATAAGACCAACGTACCTGTGTGGCAAAACCAGTCATCTATAATATAAAACATGTGGAACCATCACAAAAGCACTGTTTACAAAATATTCATTAATTACGAAATCCGCATTGTTTTTTTTTTTTTAAACTAACCTTATACCAATTCATAAATATAAATATCTTTTGATGTTTTCAATGTTGAAATAATTAAATTAACATTATTTAAAAGTGTTTTATTGATTGATTAAAACAAATAAACTTCAAGCATATTCAAAAACTCAGTGAATCGCTTTTTTAATATTTCTATATTCAAAATAAACTTGAGTTCTTTTTCATTAAAATAACAGTGCGATTGTTGTATTGTAGTTACAGGCTTTTCGTTCTCAGATTATCTTCAAGCAGGTGTCATTTTTTCGAGCCACCGTGAAGTGTTTTTAGTATTTTTTTAAGTGTAGCTTGAATTATTGATGGCCCCCGCCCGCACGCCTTTTGCAAAGGAAATCACAGATACACTCCATCATTATAGACTTACTTAATGTTTTCCGTTAGATTTGTGATATTTACCGACCTGAAAATATGAACAATAATTATTCAGGATGATTTATCGGGCACAGGGAACTGGTCAAAGCTTTTTAAGTTTCAGCTTCTGTTGACTAATTTATAACTTTATATATAGAAAAACATATAACATCTGCACTTTATTCATCTTACAGGATATTATTTAAGATTTAAAGCTGTATGCAAACATTATTTTAAAAATTGCTTAAAACCAAATTTTAATATAATAAAATGATTCAGCAAGTCATAAAACCCTTTTCTTTGTCAGGAAAACCAAAAAAGTTCGTCTTGAATGAGGGTAGAAATTAATAAGAAATATTAAAACTGTTTTCTTCGCAAATTGCCAGAATTGCACACTTTTAAAGTCGATCTTAAGTAGCCCCGCAGCCTGTTCTTAATTTTTATTAATTTCATAATCCTCGGCCGCGGCCCTCGGCAGATGGCGCCCGCCTTGTGTGCTTTTCTAATTGGCTCGGAGTTCCATTCTTCATTCAAAATACATTCGAAGTTCAAAAATGTTTCAGCAGGCTCGGAATTCAGTTTCAGGACGCCGCTTCAGGGCGCCGCCTCAGAGCGCAGAAGTTTTTGATGAATTTTAGAGATTTCTAACGTATGGTTTGGAAATTTATCGACGATACAAGGAAATCGGCTTAAAATTAAATTAATTATTTAAAGTCGAAAATTTTGTTTTTGAAACTTAAGATAAACGTGAAATCCGTTTTTATATATATTCATTGTACCACTTTCACTATAAAGAAAACCTTAATAAACTTGAATACACGCATTATTATAAACTTTTGACTCATCTGTGTTATTATTTTCTCTTGAATTGAAATAACAAGTATTTACAACTCCTTGACTATTTAACGTGCTTTTTTTATAAATGAACTCACTACGAAATAAAATCATTTCGCATTGCTGTTGAGCAAATATTTTTTTAAGTATTAAAATCACAATTTAAAATAAAATAAATGTCAATACAGAATGTAATTTGCAATTTCAGAAACCAAATCGACCATTATGCGAATCGAGTCCGACGAGACCTCGAAACGTTAAATATCTTCATCTCGTACTTAAACAGAATCTTTGCTTATTATTTTTAACAGTCAAAAATGAATAACAATCGACCAACTTATTAATAAAAACATTGATGTCAATATTGATTAAATATTTATATCTTACATGGTATTTTCTAGTTTACCCTATTTCATCCCTAAAATTTCCTAATTTAATTTCTTAAGTGTATTTTGTCTTAGGCAGCGTTCTCTGGTTGTATTTGAACTCGCGTGACAAGTGAAAGCCTTTTAGTCGCAGACATTCAGTAAACAGAACAAAGTTAATATTTGCTTTGTATAAAAAAATACATGTTTGCACATAATTACTGTTGGATTTTTAATTTTATATAAGCCTCAAATAGCGATAAAATTTTAAACTATAATAAATAGACCTGAAATAAAACAAATTCAGTTTTTCAGAAATATTTCATCACGCCAAAGCGAATTATTTTTTAATTTGACTATGTTATTTTTTAATTTGAAAGTCACTTTTTCTTTAATAATTAATTAAGTACGATTACAATTGTTTAAATCTTCAAAATTTATCAAAATAATAAATAAAAATTAACGCAATATTATTTTCTCTATTCTTCTCCTCGAGTTTCTCTCCTCGGGGGAATTTTTAAAACACAAACTAAATAACAAAATATCAATACAGTATCATTTACATTGAAAGCGTTTTCGTGCTGATTTTTTTTTTTTATTATTTCTGTAGCTTACAATGAGTCTATTTTTGGAAAAAAAACTAAACAATAAAACGCCAAAAATGACTTTAATTAATAAATTTTATTTTAAAAAAATGGTTTATGTAACCACTGTCACTGCTGCGTGTGTAGCCATTTTACAAACAGATACATCTCAAGCAATTTCTCCGTGCTTTGGTTTGATTAATACGCGTTATGAATCCGATTCTTCCGCTCACCTGAACCGACGACAATTAGGCAGAATACTACAGGCCGAAGACACCTGACATCCGGCAACGATATGTCAACGGCCTCCGCCTGCTCAGGAAGGGGGTGCGGCCATTTTGTTTTTATTCACCCCCATCGAGCCTCCCCTGCCTCAATCGTTCACTTCTTCACCCACAAGTGAGTTGTTGATGTAAGGGCTGGTAATCGACTCCTGAAAGTCATCACCAAAAGAGACAGCCCCGGGCGTAGTTTACGGTAAAAAAAAAAAAAATATTTTTAGACAACGCGAAAAGCGTTATTTTATTAAATTTAACTGCATATAATTGACTTACGTACGATCAATAAATGCTATATAAATTTTTTTTCGAGTAAATATAAGTAACTGGCTTCATAGGAGATAACGTACATGTATTATAGTAAACGTTTTTGCTTTTCAGTGGTCTTTTTGGCAAATTTGTTTTTTCCGAAAAGTTTTCATTCTCATAAACAATTAATTAACATGAGATTTCAGTAATAGCTAATAACCTTCAGAACTGCAAGATATTTAAAAGATGTTTGATTCAAATTATTTTAATAGAAAATCAGGCCTATCTACTTAGTCAACCGATCAGAAGCAGCACTCACCTGAATTTAATCAGTTATCACATCACAAGGAGAGCAGGCTGGATCCGCCAGAGCTGCAGCCTCCGGGACGCACTCCGGCGATGGTTCGACGCAAAACCAACAAACCGCGGAGTCAGACCGTCCGTCTGTCTGTCAGTTTACACCCCTAATGCAGCCATCCACCCATGGGTCACTACACGGGGGTTTTATTATTATTACGTTAGCACTAGCCGCTTTCCGCCACAACGTAATTGGAATAAGCCCCCGTATATCACGCTCGCAACTTACGGACGTACATTACGAAAGTGACTTTTTTTCTACATATTATAACAGTGATTCCATACGATTCAAGGAAAATTTTACATTTTTAAAGCTTTCGAATTATTTTTTTATATAAATGACTTTCTAAAATAAGATTTTGCGATTACTGGCTTAGAATACGAAAAAGACTAGTTAATTCAAAATATTTATCTATGTATCTCATTTATTTGATAAAAATTTTCTATGAAGTGTGCAACGAGGATAACTAAAAACTTGTAGAAAACTAAATAAGTAGATTCCAATCGATTTAGCCCGCTTCTTCTTTTTTTATATATCTTTCATCCAACGCCCAATACGGAAGAGTTATGCATATCTCATCTTAAAATACATTCAATTTGGTTTTCGCCATTAAACATGGACACCCAAACATAAATAGCTTTAATGAATTATTTTATTCAGATCAGTCATATCACCTTAAATCAGAAGCGAGAAAATTTTGTAATGAAATACAGTAATATAGTGAGTCCACGTTTGTGTTTGACATTTGTACCAATCAAATCAAACACTAATTGGTTTATTTATACCATACATTAAAACAAGTCAGTCATTATTTATTAATAATAGAAATTTCTTTTTGCAAGATATTTAGATACATATAAAACTTTCCACAGTCAAAAGGAGATAAACAATTATTTCATAAAAAGCTTTTTCCATAGAAAGTGTAAATAATGTACACATCCAATTAAATCCAAACTAAAGTAAATCTATGAGGTATAATACTAAGAGATCTTACTAACTATGGAACTATCCTAGCTGAGCTGCCATCAACATACCAATGTATTTACAGCCGATATTTGCGTTTGAAAGGAGCAAATTTGGCGCGAATCCCACCCAGCAAGTAACTCCGGAAATCGAGGCAAATCAACGCAAACAGCAACCCAGTCCCCGGGGATCACTCATTATTATTACTATTCTTACAATCAGTAAAATAAACGCGAATGTTTGCTTTTCATTTTTCATACGTGCCATCCAGTTATTTCTTTAAATATCTACGCGTAAAGCGTGGCTTTACTAGGTCATGATTGGCATTACATTTTATATTGCACACCACGCTTACGAATTTCATCTCAATTATACTTGTTATTAAATATTTTTAAACAATAACCTTTTAATATCATTTCTGTCTAACAGAAAAAAGCGTTCGCGTGGAAATTTTTAACAATCGTTATTAATTCATGTCTAAAAAAAAAAAAACTAAAACTTTTTAATTCATTGTGTCACGAAATTTTCAGCGTCTATTTTAAAATTCATGCTATGTTATTTATAAAAACCATTGTCAGGCAAAAATATCTCCATTTTTAAATCCACAGTGAATACACTGAAAAAAGTCGCATAAATCACTCAATTTAAACGCAACAAGAAAAATGCTAATATTCCATAAGGAAAGTTTTTTCTCGAGTAATCTCAGTCTCGCCGGCCGCTCGTGTCGCAGAGAAAATATAATATCACACACCCGAGCCTGGAATATCGAGCTCGACCGAAATAACGCAACCGAAACAACTTCAACCGTAACTCTAAAAAAAATTAAATTTCAAACTCAGGACGTAAGCTTCGTAACACTTAAAAAGAAAATAAGAAGGGGCAATACGTCATTTGATTACACTTAGAGTAACGGTCCTTTGTCCCCGAACAGTTTAGTGAAACACGCTGGCAGAAATATGGAGTAGACAACTCGTAATGCGTTATAACGGAACTATGCCGAGGAAAGGTGTCCCCAACACGTTTTGGCATTTAGTGTAATGCCTGAGGTCTTAATTACTCAAGTTTTGATGACTTTGTTGGTAAGCAAATTTTTGCATGAAGGTAATAGTTTGATAGTATAATTATGTTAAAGGTTAAACTTGTTTGCACATACACTAGCGATTTCGTAGAAAATACTACATTTTTTAAAGCAATTAATTTCTATTTCAATTTATGTTACACAATAGTAACCATTAATCATAAAAATTAACCAGCTATTTTTAATAACTTTATTAATTTAACACCAATTTTTATGTGGTTTCTTTATTTTTTTTAATTTACATTTTTTAAGTAGTACCTTATATCAAAGAGATGAAAAAGCTTGATACTATATTTCAAATACTTTGGTTTATCACACTTTTGTATTACTGCCCCTATCATAATTGGGTGGAAGTTGTGATCAAAATTTTGACCTAATTCTTATTTCTCATTGGCATCCGCCACCGGATGCCAATGCCAGCCGGATTAAGTCAACAAATGTGTTAAATCGGACAAAGTATTTATCCAAATCACCTTTATACTTAGCTTAACCAACTAATCTAGATATTACGAGTATGAATAGGTACTGGAAATACGCTTGAAAGCACTGACAATGCTAAAATCGGAGTAGAAGGGAATCACAACTATTATGTTTTAACGTATTGAAAAAAAGCTCCCTCACGAGAAGACCTACTAGAATTCATGTAATCCGCATGCTAAAATCAACCACGCTTCAAAGAATCAACAAGACGATCATAAGTGATTACGAGAAATGGTGGGAAACGGACAGAGATAAGATTAGGTTTTTATCTTACGTAACTTACATAATGCAGCTTCTACCTTGCAATGTTAATAACGCCAAGATACTAGCTATCAAATATTTATCTAGCACACTGGAACATCAGTTCTACATATCCGCATAGCAAAACAAAAAATCCGGCACCGCGACCAGATCAGTGCTGAGCCGCAATAACGGGGTTCATTCAACTTATAAAAAAATCGAAGATATATATGTGAATCGATTGCATAATGCACAGTAAACCTGTACTGACAAAAGTACGGATTATTTAAAATAAACCTATTTTAATTTGAAAAAGAATATGTTATTTTACATTACGTTTCTGTCACTGGCAGTTCAATTAAAAAAAAGTATCGTTAAAGCGAAAAATTTCAAAATAGATTATCTTCCAAACGTCTAGAGATATTTTTCTCTTTCTCTGGCAATCCACGGAAAGTCGGTTCTTTAAACTAATCTAAAGGCTCGATTCCCCCGTGAGTCGTGCAATAAATCACGGCGGCCGGCCGCGCATCGGCCCATCACTAATCCAACGAACGCGAGAGATTGCGGACCGAAATTAGGGCCGGCGGATAGCGATCGGGTCACGGTCGATTTGTTTTTGTTACAACATCGCTTTTTATGTTCTTTTTGCGCTCAATTAGGAAATCGTGACTGGAGCGCAAAAGTTTATACATTAATTATACTCTGTTAGACTGAAACTAAAGTCACTTGAACAACGAATTGATATATTAATTTTCAAAGCGCTTAGATGAAAATAATATATTTAAATGATAAAAGTATTGAAGATTTCGAATTACAAATCATATTTATTTTATTTTATATTGTATAAATTAATATTTCCCAGTTTTAAAGCTCGTCGTTTATTAACAACAAATATTAAAAACCATAAATATATGGTTATATAAATCAGGATAACTTTTGTTTGTGAGAGTTTGTTTTTTTTGTTTGTGCCTTCAATGCGGTATTTACAAGTTGAAACAAATAATACTTAATCGCAACGTACTGAAAAATACAATATAAATTAAATATTGTCCAAAAATTTGGAACATTTCAAAATGACAAAAGTTAAAACCATATATTTCAAGTCATCGATTTACAAGTAAACGACGAGATACATCTTAAAAAATATTTACGACATCATTAGCACCGTGGGAAATCCCACCGGTGCTAGATATTTTTTTTGTGACTTTTTTTGTCGTTATGTGTGCAAATCAATTATCTAAGAGTATTGCGTACACAATAAACATGTATAGATAAAAAAAAAAATATTTACATCATAAAGAACTCAGGTTTACTTGAATTTTTTTAAATTTGTAATCAATTATTTATAAACCGACTCGTAATATATTTAAGCGCTATCACTGTATATTTGTTTATTCATCGGTTGCTCTGGAAAGCTCTTTTTTCAAGCCCAGTAATCCTCAACCATTTTCGCAACCGAGCAGCTCCAGTGGCTCTGCACTTGCGGTTCCCGCGCCTTCACCAATATCAGCTGTGCTCTGCAGTGGCGGCTCGGGAGTCCACAGTTGATGCGATCGCAACTTGTGTGGTTTATATGAAATTAATATACGGAATGGACAAAACCAGCGAAAGTACATAACCGCTAGATATCGAGTGGTCGCCACTGCGCCGGCTTTTTACAGCTTGTTAAGTTCAATACACTACAAAAGAATGTAAAACATTTTTTCGAGGCATAACACATATACATGTGATTTCATGATTGCAGCGTAGATTTTTATTCTATTTCAATTTTGAACCTTCAATACTATATAATATCTTTCATTGTTCAGTATATTATGTGTTTATGCAAGTGTATTTTACATTTTGCACCTTTCATAAACTCATCATCGAGGCTCTTCTTTTAATGTCAAAATTAATTATGGCAGTGATTGTTAATGTGTTGTTATTGTGTTCCTTAATATTTTTTACATAACCAAATAAACATATTTTAACATTCATAAAAGAATTTCAAGAATACATTGAGATTTAACTGGGAAAGAACACTAGCCTATTTAATTTATGTATGTTTCCACAACCTTACATTTTTAAATTTCGGCGAAAATTTAACTTAAAACTTATTATTATGTAAACTTATTTTATCTATCTAAAAATGTAAAAAAAAATAATTCTACAAAACTCTTTTATTATTATCTCCCATCTTGATAATCATGTTGATTTTTTACTATTTTGATAATTTTATTAAAATTCATAATTTTAAAGTAGTTTAATAAATTAAATTGTATTAAAGTTGGAGCTCAGAAGTTAATTAACAATTTTTTTGATTTTCGGATATTTATCTATTTAAAATTGTTATTTTTGAAAATATTATTATATTTAACGATGCTTTCTATACAGTTAATAAACTCCAACAAAGAACTCTCTACGTAAACAAGGTTTTCAAAACATTCATTTCCTCTAAAATGAAACTTCAAAAACAAAATCAAAGAAGCTGTACTAGCCGCCCGTTAAATAAAATACACTAATCCTTGGAAACAAAATGCCAATGCTGAAATATTCCCCGTCCCGATTAGCGGAAAGTTCGAAAGCTCCCGGTTTAAAGAGCTTTTGCTCCAAAACGTCAAACTTTAAAGTAGGTCCGCGGTCGAAAAACTTCTGACGAGTCTATCTCTACTCAACGAGCTCGCCGAGGCTCACAGCGGCACAGCTTTTATAAATGAAAGTCGGAGTTCCAACTCCGCAACACTCTATTAAAATGTTTTTATAAAAGTAATTATTAACTTTCAAAACTTTTTTCATTTTTTTAATTAATACATTCAATAAACTTTGAATTACTTTTTATTTTTATTTTTAGACCGACTAGTTTGGTCAACAGAGCTTGTTGAAATTGATCCTTGGTACTGATTTAGGATAATAGTATCATTAGATATTATATATATTTAATATATATAATATCTAATGATACTATTATAATGATACAATATTTTTGACAGAGAGTACTAGGTGGAATTCCATTTTAAAAGCATTATCAAAAGAGCTCTATTTAATAATGCCAACGTGAAAGGTTGGCGAAACCGGTCACAAATAAAAACGAACATGTGGAAAATCACTCAAGTATTTTACTCAAAAATAGAAAAAAAATCACATAATTTTTTTAAATTAATGTCATATTTTATGTATTATTCAAACAATAATGAAATTATTCATCGAGTATTATAATTTTACTGTTTTGTATTTTCAAATTGCTAATATAAAAGTATTTATTTATAATTTATAAATATTCTAGCCTTTTTATGACCAAATATCAATATTTCGGAAATTCACAAAAATATATTTACTAAGGTTTAAAAACATTCCGAAAAATGAAGTACTTTTCACCAAAAAAATGTTTGTCATTTGCATTATTTTAAAATGTAATCAATAGATTAATCAATAGAACTTAATGATACTAATTAGTATCATTAAGTTTATACATAATAAAATTAAATCCCAGTTCCCAGACAATTTTCATAATCTTTCGATTTCAATTTTGGTTTTCCGTTTTAGAGTCTTGTTTATACTAAATAAATATATATAAAGCAAAAGTACTCAAAATTGTAATGACTACCGTATTTTTTTCTCTAAATTAAGGCATAACTAATTTATTTAGACTGTCATAGATAGCTTAAGTTCATACCAAAAACTAGAGATGTATCATTTTTAAATACTCAAAAAAAGGCCGAATATCATATTGATTCATAACTTTAAATTGCACCAGTTAATTTGAAAAAAATTTCTTACTCCATACCCACACCAAACCACTACGTCATGGCAGTTATAAATAGTTGGAAGTCGTTTCTGGGTTGTTTGTAATTTATATGTTGATAATTATCAGGTACTTAAGGCGACACGCAAGCGGCGTTATGCGTGTGTTGTTTATAAAAATATTCAAACACTTTAGTGACAAGCAAACGAGCGTGAATCGGGAATTTCCAAGTATACCCCTAAGTAAAAACCCACTGGCGTAATTAAGCAACTAATTTTTCGTTACAAATATAAAGAGCCAAACGGTTAGGATATTACAATTATTTTTATTGAGTCTTTTCAGCGTTCAAGGGCTTCTTAGTACTCTGAAATATGTTTGAGTGATCTATTCATTAATTATTGTTCTTTGTTTTATTTTATTTCTACCTAAAACATATAAAGGTAGTTATTAGTTTAAGGCAATATATTAAAGAAGTTTACATATATATTGTATTTCTAGTCTAAAGTACATTAGTTTTCGTGCAATCCATCTTCGTTGATTTATAATTCTTGTTTACCAATATGTCGACCTCGTCCCTCGCATCGCAGCCTCCGCATCTTCCCTAGCCTCCGGTCTTTGTAACATGAGCTGACTCAGTCCTGAAGGATCCGGAACCCTTTCATGTTACAGAAAATCTTTAAGGCGTCCTTCGTCCGATACGCAGGCGGCATGTACGCTGTACAGCCCTAAAATACAACCCTTAAATTCAAACGAAAGAACCTTTAGGAGAATCTTTCTTTGATGAACAACAATTAGCTTTGATAATAAAGGAAATTATTTTATTAGCGTGCATACTAAAGGCTAGGCTTTTTTGGTTACTTTACCTACTCTATACTTTAATTTCTGTACATTATTGACCCTTATTAACTAAGAAACTATATATTTGAATACAGCATTATCACTTAGTAAAATTCAATATATTAAGAGATTTTTTTTATTAAGCCACTTCATCTTTATATTATGACCCCAATATATAAATAATATATTTAAAATGCTGCTTTTATATTTTTTTAAAATAACTTAACAATACACTTACTTAGTTTATATGTATTTTATCAAAAACCCAAAATATATGTCGTTCATATGATCACAATATTCCAATTTTAGAAAATTTAAATGTGACAATTATAAATAAAATTCGGGGTAGTGGTAAAATATTTATATACCATCATTGGTACCAGATAGTTAAAGGGTTGTGCTAATTTTAAGCATCTTTGAATGTAAAAATTAGCAAAAGATAGCACAATAAAAAGAAATCAAGCATTCAAATTGATTAACGTAAAAACATATTATAAAATAATAAAGTTACAAACCTTCTATTCAATATTTTAAAAAAACATGTCCGTATTGATATAATTTTTGAATATTATGTGAAAGTTCTTCCTATTTTTAAAAAAAAAAAAAACATGAAAATGAATTATTTATAGATGGACATAATCATACGTAATCGTTTCTAAAAACAAATAACGTTATATTTTTAAACCCATACAAATACACCTAAAAATAACTTATAAGGGAACCTTTTTTTTAAGTTTATTTTTATTGATAAAACCAAACAAAATACATTAGAGTTAACGTCATCGCACTTGTATTAGATATATTTAATAAATATATATTAAAAAACCGCTTCTGAAAAATTGCATATACTGACTAGTGTCACTTTTCTGAGCGTGAGTGATGTGGGATGTGCCATTATGTATAAAGAATCTACGACACAATGGAAATAAGCCTTTATTATCTCTAATAAAATTTAGCTTATTCCGGGTGTTTATATACAATAGATGTATTATACTAAGTCATCTGGAAGAGACATAAATCGATAAGTTTATCTACAGGGTATGAGTATTCTGTATACCATTAAATAGGGCGTTTCGGCTGTAAAATTAACCTTCAATAAATTTTATTTAAAAACACTGTGTTTAGAATTAAGTATAAATTTATCTATGGATGGATCGAGCATGAAATATTTCAATGTAATCCGATTACCTATGACCATATTGTACACGCCATAATCATTTGTAAAACTAAGGATATTTCAAGAACACTGCAAACGGATTACTAATGACTTTTTGTGTCTAAACTATCGACAAGACTAAAGATGATGTCTTTTAACAAAATTTTGTGAAATTTCCCCCATAAAACCCACGCTTTGTACGCCACAATATTCTTAGTAAACAACGAAGACAATCGCAGGACGACAGGTCATTTTTTTGTTTTGAATATTGTATTTATAAACGTACAGATGATGTTATACACCATTAGAAAATATACCTTAACAATATAATGTCATTTTAGAAATGGCAATATCAATAATAGGTCAAGCGGTTTGAAACAATTTTTAAAAAGAAGCAAACCTTACGATTTTCTGAATAGAACAATTTGCCTCAAAACGAAATATTTACAAAAAATATTTTTTTTTTACACCATAATCATCTTTGATAAATAATAAACGCCGTTGCTTCATAGATAAGCAAGATCGATTTAATGTTCCAAATTTTTGGGGGTTTTCACGTTAACTCATAATATATAGTCAAATAAAATAATATTACTTTCATATTTATCTCTTGCTTCCTGTACAAAATAATTTTTTTTTTTCATTTGAGAGCTTTTCATTGAATAATTTCTGCATAAAACTGATTTTCTTTAGAATCATCAAACATTTTTTAACTTCAATATTTATATTAAATTGATAGTATTCAAAGGTATGCTTTTTATTACGAGAAAATTCAAGATAAATTTTCAGAACTTTCATTGGAACTGGAAAAAATATATAGAATTGTTCAGAGTTTTCCATTCAAATAAAATAAGAAGTCATAAAGCTTATTTAAGAGCTTCTTGTATAATACAATGGTTCAATGAAACATAAAACGAATATTCCCTGATACATTTATCTCAGATAAATTTTTCGGTAACCTCGTTGACAATTCGGTTTTATTTATATAAAGCAAAACAAGGAGCCCGACAGTTTTTTTAATAAAGGCCTTTTGTAATTCTTTCAAGGCTGCATTGTGCTAAGTAATCGTATTGTAAGGCTTCTAGGTGTATATTTAACACTACGCTTAAATTTTTAATCAGATGAAACCCAGCAAGGAGTTCGAAAACGTTGATTAAAAAACACTGCTGCTTCGGTAAAGCAGCTCCCTGTCAATTTTCTAATGGAGCGTCCATTCGATTATCAGTTCACTGTGGCGGAATATTTTATTTACAACCGCCGTAATGCGCCGTCAGAATTGACGGATGAAAATTTCACTCGATTTTATTTTTATCATCCTTTCAGCTCATGGCTTAGTGAATTTAAATGATCTTTCATTTATTTCCGCAGCCAAACCGATGTTTACTGAAAGCTTTTTTATGTTTAAGCATAAATTTGTTTTAAATTGTTTTTTTAATAAAAAATATCTGCCTATGTATTTTAAATAAAAAATCAAATAAATCAAGAATACAAATTCAATTGCTTACCACGCAACGATTTAATTTTATTTTATTAAATAAATAAAACATTTGGGAAAACAATACATTTATGAAACGACAAGAAACATCCACATATTGGATTTGTGCTTTTAAGTACAGCTTGAATTATTAAAAGTAGTTTCGTGCCGTTGTGGCCTAACACCTAAATCTAAACGACCAAAGTAATCCTAAAGTAAAACTAAGCGAGAATTTTAATCGCTTTGTATAAGTGTGTTATTTACATACCCATGATAGTAAACTATATGTGTATTTTTAACATTGAAATATATTGCTAACACTATAACTTATAATTCCGGTTCTCTCTATTATTCAACAATCACGCAAAATTACAAAATATCAAATCTACCATAATATATTCTAAAAAAAATTCTCCACAACGATTAAATTATATATAATTTATGTTTTTGAAGGCATTCGGATTATGTGAATCTGTACGAGAAAACCTAAGTTAAATACTCTGTATGATTTGTAAGCCACATTGCAGGGTGGAACAGTTTATTCTTCTTAATAAAAATACCAACGACTTATTTAAACACATTATTAGTAAATAGCTTTCCATTATATTTTATTAATTATAAAAAAATTGTATTTAACGGTTTTTTTGCTTTCATTTGCATAAAATCCAAATTAATAAAAATATTGTATTATAATCATATTTTTGTACAATTTAATTATTTAAATATAACGGTTTTGTAAAACGAGAATCAATTAAGTGATAAAATTAATAAAATCCCTAATTAGAGGGAAAGTATTTAAAGGCTTTATATTTTTGCCAAGAAGACCTTGAAAGCTATTTAATTATTCATATTTGTTCCCAGAGAAACCACTCTATTTGATAATGCCAACCTGAAAGGTTGGCGAAACCGGTCACAAATAAAAAACGATCATGTGGAAAAATCACTCAAGTATTATATTCAAAAAAATATTAAAATGGAATTCCACCAAGTACTCTCTGTCAAAAATATTAAATTTCATATTTTTTACTCAGTCATATTTACATGTATGTCGTGGAAATTATTTGAAACTCACCTTAATTAAAAAATTTCTTTTGAATTTCAGACAGCTCCGACGCAAGCAAAGAAACGAGGAGAAAACAACATCAGAGGCAAGACACCGAGGATATAATTCGGCCGGAAGCAGCATCAAGCGCAGATCACTTCAGCCGGGCCATGTGCTGTGACGGCGCAGCTCGTGCAATTAAACAATCATAGGATCCCCGCCGGCTTCCGGGAACTTCCAGCCGACTTGCGTATTCGGCTCTGACATCCGGGGCTCACACGCAGATAGTTTAAGTTCGAGTCAAAGCCAACATTTATTCACGTTGCATTCAAGCGCGATTGTTTTCGCGCTAAGTGAAGTGAGCAAGTTGATGCATGAACATTGAAACTAATTTATGGAAGCAAATACTTGTCTTACGCCAGTGTTTTTTTTTCGGTGAATTACGAAACTGTAAATGTTTCTTTTTAAAAAAAAAAAGTTATATTTGTACTAAGCTACAAAAGTGTGCATAATTTGATTGATACACTCTTTTTTTTCATGGTAGTTTTATTATAATTGATTTAATCATGGTTTTTATAGAATAACTAAATTAAAATAGTTTAATATATTTAAAGCAAGTTTTTTTGGTTATTAGGGTGATAAATAGTTGTGGTATGGGCCTCATCCTCTGCTGAGCACCATGGTCCCCCACTAGGCCTCCGGGGTTAGGGATGCTGTCCAGGCGTGACTAAGCATCCATGGTATGAAGAGGCATGTCCACATCTGCGGGCTCGCGCTGCTCGTGCGCGCGGTCCTGCTCGTGCATGGTAAGCTCTATTTCCAATCTGTCCAAACAATTTGACTCTAATAATCAAATAATGGTGAATCCATAATATCACGTTTCAATATAAAAAGCTAGAAAATCAATACATTCAAATTATAAGAAATCATGCATTAGATTGTAAATTTCTTTCAGAAAACATATCTACACTAAAAACTGATTCACGATTCAGAAGAAAGCTTGATACCTAACTTGTCAAGGTGTCACAGGATCAAATCCAGGATAGACAATAAAAAATACAGTTGCTATTCGATTTTGTAAGAACTTGCACAAATTCTCCGAGATTAGTTTAGAGTGAATCTTACAATCCGATTACCGAAGCAACGCACATATATTTATACTTTGAATCGTTAATTGACAAGCGCATTTTCCCATTGCGGCCAAATACGCTTAGATCAGCGTAATTTGTAGACTCTTTGTTATCTCATATCTGTGAAGCTAAATTTAAAAAGGTAAAAAATCAATTCAATAAGAAGTGAAATAAAAAAATTCAATTCGTATCCTCTGAAATTATTTGAAACCTGGATTTATAAAAGCTTCGTAGCCATTTTTAAGACTCAGACTTTGCATACCAATCAATTTTTTTTAATATTTATTCAGACTGGCTCTATGTTAACCTGCAATCAGAAATCTTTTTAGTATCTCTCTCAGCAACCAATCACATATCATTATATCCTCACGAGAGACTGGTCGGAATAAATGATCTAGTTTCGAAATCTGCATTCAAATATGAAGACTCGATGTCATACAAATAATCATTTCTTTATACCGCATTGGCCGGGATAATATTACTTATTTTCAATTTATTTTGTGCTTCTTCACCCTTCATATTTATTCATATATATATACTTATAATTTTTTTTAAGTTTTATTTTGATTAAAAATACGTAAATAACCCTGGTTTCAATGTAAATAGATAAAAATACTTACGTCCATGACAGATTGATTTTTTGTACTACTTCAGATTTAAACAACAAATATGAATAACCAGTCAACTAGAAGATTACTAACCTTTTATTTTGTGAACACATTCGCCATTAAAGGATTTCATCCATAGTAATTACTTGTTGCCTATCAGGTTTTTTCACCTCGTGTTATAGCTACAATAAATTTACTTCTCCTGTGCTGATCAAAAGTAAAAATACATCAAATGCCTGTATGTACAGAAAATAATATTAAATTCAGGAGGAGAGGCCTACCTGACTCCTACGCAACGAAAATTCTTTCATGATAATATTAAAAAAAGTTCCTTAGAATTTCTTCAAGTTGTATGAAACGCCGATACAACCTCTCATACTCTCCTCTCCATCTTTTCAGTTTTTTTTTCAAGAAACTTATTTAATAATAATTAATTGTTGAAAGATTGTTCTTTTTTTTTCGCAAAAAAAATTTGATTTATGGCGCAATTGTCTTTGACAATAGAAATTAGAGAATACTATATTGGTACTTAGACAAAAAGTAATAAAGCTTTTTTTGTACAAAATAAAAAAATCTTTTTGTTTTAATGTTTCTTCTTATTTTAAATATAAGAAAGTAAAATTCATAAAAATAGTTGAAGTAATGACTAAAGCAAAATGCCTTTTTTTCATACGTTTTGGAATAAATGTTAAATAATTTTGATATAAAATTGTTTTGCCAAATGTTTTTACAGTTTTTTTTTGTTTTTGTCATTTGTTAACTCGTTTATTTAACAGGAATAAATATAAAATTAATGATAACGTTATAAAAGTCATGATTTACTTGATAGTTTTTATTGCTTTGGTTGATTTATTTAACTTGATTTAAACATGTACTTTACTCAAATGGGACAATTATTTGTAATTGTGGTATTTTAATACATCTACCTGGTCGATAAAAATCGACAGGTCGACCCTTAGCCTAGCAAAATAATTATGCACATAAATTAAAAGCGAACGACACTTACAATCATTAGCATAATTATTTTAAGTTATTAATACATATTGAATACAAATCTAGTTATAAAAAACAATAAATTACGGGTAAATAATTTAATTAATCACGTTCTATGAATACTGAAGTCTAATTTGAAAGGTACGTCTTCATTCGTAAACATTATTAGTAACTTACAAATACTCGACAGTAAGTGAAAACTATATCTTCGACAGCAGAAAATTTAATAAATTTAAAACTTCCCAGACAGTTCATTTCTATTGTTCAAATATTTCACCGCCGTCATGAATATGTTCAAGCTATTTGATTGTCTACTCCAAGAACGGTAGACATCCAAACAAAAACAATATAAATGAAGAATCCACTATCAACTACTATACAGGAGCTAAATCTGCAAGGAAAAGTCAACAGCCAAAAATAGATATCGCAGAATAGTCCATATTTATTAAATCATGTCGGTTTATTTCATTGACGTCATAAAAACGTGGAATCCGCTAAAAGTATTACACGCGATGAGACTGAAAGTAAATTTCATAACGTGTGATTTTAACGAGCGAATGAAGTTACTCAGGTGAAAAAATCAAAATTATGTTCACTGTATCATCCCCCGCGGGAGGTTTCCCCTATCCGGGAAATCCTGTTATAAATTGTAATAATTTCCTAAAACATATTTAGATTGACGCAAAACCTGCAAGAAAATTCATCGAGCATTTGAAAGACTCATTAAAAATAATACCCTTTTGAAAATATTTTCCGACTATTATCAGCTACGTTTTATACCAGTGGGTTTTTAAACGCGTTTTAAATTATACAATGAAATTATAATCTTCTACTTTTTAAACATGATGTGATTAAAATGTTTACGGTTGGTTTATTTATTTATTGTTTAATAAAAACGAAAATAATCAATTATACGAATACTTTTTCAACTATTTGCTTTTTGATATACAAGATATTTTTTGAAATTTGAGCATGTTTTTTATCTCATCCCCAAAATATGCAATGCTTTGTTTATAAAATTTGCAATAACAATTTATTAAATTCAATTTAGAATTATTTTTATATCAGTATTGTACTTTTTTATAACTATACTCTCTGAAAAAAGATATGTAATATGATTGTGAGAAAAACATCGATGGTTGAATATGAGCTAAGCGACTTACAACATAAATATAGAAGATTGATGCTCGTCGCTGGTCCCCGGGGATTGGGGTTGAATCTGTGGTAATCCTTCTCCGTGTAATGTTACAAAGATTATGGACCTCAGGATATCCCGACCGAGGTGTTATGCGGCGGGATGGGAATTAAGTTACACTCGTACGTACATATAATATGTATATACCTACCCAATCTATTTCAGAGAGGTCTTATATATAACAAAGTAAATAAACTTTGATGAGATAATTGAAATATAAATCCGAACATCTGTTTTTGATAGTGGTAGAATCAAACACTTTTATTGCGTTATTCGAGAATTTAATTAAATATCGGTTCAACATATTATTATTATTGTAAATAATTTAATTCATATATTTAAAAACTGATAAATATAATTTTAAGAAAATAAGCCCAGTTACTATTATTTGAATTCTAAAGAGATTAAATAATAAGGGCTATAAATATATAATAAAATACTCATTTTCAGTTTAAAACTACGCATTGGTAGCGATTATAATGTACAATTGTATTAATTAAATATGTACAAAACAATACAAATGCCCTGCCATAGTGAAATATTGAATTACAGATACGAAATTGGAAACTTTCTGCATCCGGCTACAATTTCAGCCGCCAGACCGGAAGCTCCCGAAAGACAGCAAAGCTAAAACCTCCCCTGAATATTACTTTCAGGCGCCGTTTTTATTTTATCTGAGTAGACAAACAAGAGCGCTATTAAAATATTACAGATATTAAAATTGTTTTAACTCAAACTTACATTCAAGAAAAACAGCTGGATTCGTAGAAATATTGCTTTTTAATCTGACCATAAAACTTAATTAAGCTCCAGGTGCTGAAAAAAAATAGCGGAGCTTTGTTAGTTTAAAACAACTATTAATCTTTTTAATGTTACTTTTTTAATTAAATAATAGCTATAACGATGATGCATAAAGTTCTTGGCTATGCCCTGAGGTTTTCTTCAATTAAAAAAATCTGCTTGGCCAATGAGACCGAAATATTCTTCTAAAATATTGTACGTCTCTTTTTTCAACTCGCTAATTTTATTTGATGAATCAAAAGGAACTGAAATTATATTGTTTGGTCATAATAAGAGTTTTTTTGTCACCATTAAATTTTAGCAGTTTTCTTACTTGTTCACAAATTATAGCATCTCCGATTTGAAATTATGAAATATATTTTTGTCTATTCTGAATCTCCAATTTCTAAAAACCCTGAATAGTTAAACACACACATGAAAATGAAATGATCTACTGAACACAGCTATAAAAATATATTTTAATGTGCTTTAACGGAAGAATTCTGAAATGACGTGGTTTAAATTCCCAACTGTTTTTCGGTGAGAATCTTCCAAAAAATTAAAACACGTTATTATTTTGAGTGTTTTATTCTTTTAGTCGTGGGAAGTTAGCAAATCCTTTGTGCTGAGTAAACCTCGGCTTTCTCCCCCGCCCCCCGCGACTGCGCAAAGTTCGGAATCACCTCACCCTATAATTTTGAATAATAAACGTTTATAAATTCGTTAATTCCGACTTCAAATGATGCAATTAACTGTTATTTATAGGCGTAAATGTACCTAAATGACAAATAATTGCCTAGTCCGACAGCGCTATCGTAAAGTTTACCCTTCATTATATAGCCTGGGAGAAAACAGGGTGACTCGCCAAAACCAAGGTAAACAAATATTTTGTATCGGTTTATTGTATAGCCTTATTAAAATTAAATGACTGCTTTGAATAATCTACGATACCTTCGTAGTAATCAGTGAAACATAGTTAGTATTAAATTGAAATTTTATAAAGGATACATTACACATGAAATAACTTATGTTATTTTAGAGATATAAATAAGATCATGACTTGGTAACTGAAAAATTTAAATGGTATATTTTTATTTTTATTAATTTGGACCTTTTTTTGTATTGAAGAAGAAATATATTTAATTTGTATAGCATTTATAAAATTATTACTTATGAATTAAAAGAATCTAGTTTTTGTCGTATAAAAAGATAAAAAAAATTATAATAAAGCTTTTAGCTTTATGTTACTAAATTACAAAAGAAACCTGAACCATCCTGTATAGATTCTGAGAACACAGCTGAATAGGCATATCCTGAGAATTTAAAAATGCTTATTCCCTAATTTAAATTGTAATAGAATCTCCAAAATGCCAGCAAGTCACGATTCTAAGCTTATTTCGTTTAATGTCAGGTGTTTATGCTTTTGACTGAGAAGCTTTTATTAATTCTGAATAATATAAACTCTATTGTATAAATAAGGGGTAGAAGGCTCTAATAGATAATGAGATTACCTAGGAAGTATCTCAAATACAAAAGTGCTAATATTTTTCAATTAAAGGGTGAGAATTAATTGCTGTATTTAAAATTATTTTATAAGAGGCGGATCTAACTATGAATTAATTACTAATTTATATTATACTAGTCATTTGACGAATAAATATTTATCATAAAAAACCTCATTTTAATAAAAATAAATTAAAGGTGGAAGAACACAAACATACATCACAAATACATTCATATCTTTTGAAGTTTATCTTCATGTATAAATTTACTACTTTTATACATTTGCTACTTTTAACCTTAGATTTTAAAAGTTCAAAATTACAACTCAGTGTCAACAAATTTTTCAAATTAATAAATGGCTTATAATATCTGTTTTTAAGACTGTTTTCTTTTGTTGCAAACATTTCAAATCATTTCATTGCCTTGCTTTCTCGTCTTAAAAAGTTATATTCGTTTAGATCGCCAAAGCGGTGGAGTTTTAATAAGTAAAGGGTTGCCTTATTTAATTTTAATAAAATATATTACTGTCGTCGCTTTATATGCACAAAATTTTGTTTTATAAATTTTTATAACATATATATTCTATTATATTAAATTAAACATTATAGGTATGCTAGAATTATTCGTTCAATTGTGAAGGTCTTTATTAGAAATGTATATTATTACTAATATGATTAGGCACATTAGTTCATACATGGAAGATGATTTAAAGAAACTCTCAGAAAAATATCATCGTAGTTTGTGTGGGATTTTAATCCACATCCCCTAGCTTACATGGCCGGTGTACTAGCCCTTGTACTAACAAATCACTTCCGTTTATCGAGAATTTTTAACAATCATACTCTACATATGAACCAATGTGCCCAGGCCAACCAATATTTCACTACACAAATCACAAACAAATACAAAAATCACGATGATATTTTTCTGTGTTTCCCGTTATTGACGTCCAATCCAAAAAATAAGACATAGAAATGTATATTGTTTGATAAACAAACCTTTCGTGTAATTTCAAACATTTACAATATAACATGTATTTTCAATTAAGAAACCAAAGCTACCTTTGAATAGATATTATCTTAATTAATATCACTAGACGTAGTAATATTATATTATTATTAAGGGTAGATATTGTTTTCAAGAGGTGTTGCCATAAGAAAGACTGAAATCATTGAGACATTCGGGTCTACAGGATAACGATCCAAGCGGCCGGTACACGATGATTAGACTCGGCCTTTGTCGCCGCTGGATGGCGCAAACTGCGATAGTGCGGTTTCCGACCGAATTACTTCCACCGAGGAAACAAAAACCAATACTTAGTACACCATCAATTATTCAGATATTTGCTCACATATCTTGTAGATAAAGTAACTTTACTGTTCATTGTACGATCTCATTCAAACAAACGTATTGTAATCTTCTGTCTAATTTTTTTTACGAAATACCAGAATTGAAGAAGTGCACAAATTTAATGTACAGTACAGTAATACCCCGCTTTACGCGACCCCATTATGCGCGGTTTCATTACAACGCGAATTTCAAATTTCGCGTTAAAATACCTCGCATTACGCGAATTTCTTATTTTTAAGAATGTGTATGAACATAATGTAATCATTGACTTCTCTTAACAATTATGAACGTATTATACAAGTACGTAAAAGAAACGCTACCCAAAAGACAGTAGATGTATTTTTCAGTAAAAATAACATGTAATACTGCATAAAGTGTTCTTAGAATTAAAGTGATTGATTCAAATGAAGTTTTGACTATGTATGTATGTTTAATCGTAAACCCCGATATACGCGAATTTCACTTAACGCGATTTTTTCCGGAACGTATCCCTCGTGTAAAGCGGGGTATTACTGTACATAAAAATATATATTGTATATATTATCTTTTTTCATTATTTCATATCGAAAATAGTTCTTGGCAGCTTTTAATTTGTAAATTTATACGATCTGACCTATTCGGAACTTTAAAAAAAATGTTTTTATCGCCTGCCTACACGTAGGCATAACGAGTGTGCACTTAGCACAGCTGGCACAGTAGTATTCCTTACGGAGCATGGCAGAGTAAAAACTACCCCTTAGGCCATATATCCAGCTTAAGAGTGGCGCGCGATGTTATCAAAGTGATTTGAACAAATAGGAGCTATTTTTTCAACTGTCCTGCGCGGTTTCACGGGTGATTTCAATCAAATCCATCGCAACGAGTCAGGCTTTCACAGTAAAGCTCACTTACTTGAGGAGAAAAATAAATTTGGAACGTACACCGAAAGAAACGCCTGATCGGTTATATTTTGATTATCGTCGTTATCTTTTTGCGGTTTTTCATTCGAAAGGAAAAGTAGGCTACATCTGTAGGCGTGAAAATTTGTAACAAATGCTAGGATCATCTCACTGAACATATATTTATCTTGAGCCAGTCTCACTAATTTGGCTGTATAGCTTTACTTCCAGCCACTTTCGCAAGTTTCGTTTCCACATTGGTTTTCTCCTTCTAATGCCTTTTCTTTGGATTTCTCATCAAACAATCAGCTGCAGTAGAGAATATTTGATCTTTTTTAAATATTCCCATAGTAGAATACTTTACGCTTATTTACCATAGTCAGGAGTTCTCTTTTTATGCGTATTCTGTACAAATTTTTCTCATTTTTGACCTTTAAATCCATGGGTATTTTAATTATTTTCCTATTAAAATACATTTTGAACAAATTTTTCACCCTTTTGCTGTCTTAAGTGTCAAAAATTCAACACAATAAAAAAAACTGAGACAGTACAACATATATTTTGTTAAAGAATTTAAACATCCAAAGATAGTTTAATGAATTAATATTAACAAAAAATCTACAGACGAGTACATTTTTTTGACCGTTTCAGTGAATAATTTTGATAAGACACACAGTCTTAAGACTGTGCGCTCGTTTATCAAGGACGCCCTGACTTTATCGAGTAATAAAATAAAAATGTTTATTCTAGCATACAACAATATAATACGGGTAGTTTCAGGCTCTGCGTGTGATAAACCTACTTACTACTAGTAAACCATTTTTCAAATTACGCAACGCTGAGACGGCACATTTTCTATAAAAATTCGTATATTTTTTTTGTAAATTCAGCGTTAAAAAGATGGAACGCATCAAAATAAACATAAAATAAAACAATTAGCTTTGCTTACTACATAAGAGTGCTATTTAAGAGTCAGACACATTCAAACTAAAATAATCTTACTGACATCTATGTAAGAATGAGACGCTTTATTAGGCTGGACTCAGTCGCATATTGTAAACAAAGAAATAACAAAACAATCTATTGGTTTTTTTTCTCTGTTGGTTTCAAAAATTATAAATTTACTCGTTTTAATCTTATTTGTTCTAGAGTTCTTATTGCCAGTAAGCAAAATTTCTTCTTGGCTACGAGAAGATTCAATAACTAGTTATTTTATCAACAAAAACATAAATTTTCTTGTCGAGTTCGTTCAAACCATCCCTTATTCCATGGCATTTCTAAGTCTAATCCCTGCTGATATCAAACCTCTCTTAATTCCAGACCACTCTCTTTTAAAATTCTTTATGCATTTAAGTATTTTTAATACATATTGTTGAATTAATAAAAAGGTTTGTAGTCCATGATATAAATTTTAATGGGACTTCAATTCATACGGATTTCTCCATTACATACCATAAAAGCCGTATAATGACTGGATTATTATTACTTAGACATTTGCTTTAGAATTACTTTAAAATACTTTAGTATGTGCAATGGTTTATTGTATATATGGACCGTATGCCAGCACAGTTATCTCCATCCACAAAAAATCATGAATACAATATTTACGTATTACTCAAACACAGTAGGTTCTCACCAGTGACATAAAAAGACGTTTCTGAATTAATTTAAAATGCGTTAAATTCCGAATTTTGCTTAGAACTAATTACTCGAAGGATTATGATCACAGGCGGTGCAGACTAGACTGGGTAGAAACGCAAACAGAAAATAGTATTCTATATGACCTTAAATAAGAGCGCAAGAAGCATCTTCCGCAAGGATGGCCACCCTAAAAAAACAGTCCCGAACAGGCTAGGGAAGTAATTGGAATAGCAAACAAACTTTCCTAGGGAAACTGCGAACTTGCAACACTGAGCACCAGAAGGGGTAACTTTGTTTTCTACGCCATATTATTACATAAATATATTTTACGCTTTTATTCGATTTTGGATGTTCGTGAGGTTTTATTGTTTGGATATTTTTATCTTGAAATACACTTTTCATATTTGTGTAATATTGGAAAAGTGATTCTGGAATTTTTAAATTGTCTGTTTTTATTATTGAAATAAATCAAGATTTTACGATAATTTTATTATTGTTCAGCGGTAAAAGGCAACTTCACTATCTATTATTATGTCATATTGTAATGATTTTTTGCAGAAAAATACAATCAATGAGTTACATATATTTTTAATCATTTTAAATATTCGGGAAGATAAACAACTATCAATATATAAAATCAGATATAACATTTTGTTTTAAAATATAATAATTTTCTTAAGTGATTGTTGATAGTTTATTATTTTTAATCTTTAAAGGTATGATGAAATTTACACTGGTTATATGTCATAAATGATTGACGTCAGATTTCAATTTTTATTTAAATTTTATACTTCTTCTGGGACTAATAAATTGTAAAACAATACATCAAAAAATTGTCATGGTCCATGGTCCGTGGACCATGGTCTGAAGCAATAAAAAAATTTGAAATTTATTTCTGATTCATAAATAATCCTCAACTATTTTTAAAGAATGTTTATTTCTATTTTATAAATAAACGCAATTTTTACATGTAAAAAAGCAAATAACAGTAATACATGTACGCAAACACAGCAGCAAACAATATCGCTTTTTATTAACTGTTTCGTCAACTCACGGTATTTTACTTGAAGTGCAAACGATATTTTAAAACCCTTTTCTAAAATTATCTTTTTATTTGTGGAGTAAACGAAGAAAAATGTCTGCTGGCAACTTTTTCAATAGGGGAGAAATAATAAGCAATTTCATATAAATTTTGATTCTGACTGTTGGTAGTAAACCAACAGTCAGCTCTGGAATTATTATTTAATGATTTCGTAAGGTAATCTGTTTTTAATGACGCCACTGAAGCTGACGTCTCTAAGCTCCGGTCAAAGTTTTATTTGAACTATTTGTTGAGTTTTTTTTTGAGCTTAAGGTCATAAGTCACGAACCACTAATTACGCCAATGTGCTTTTTCTGTTAAAAAGTGTGCTAAATAAGAAGCGTTCATTTTTTACCGCTCTTTATTTGCATTTTAAATTGTCACTTTATAGGAATAGTAAAAGATAAGGATTACAGCTCACGTGGAGTAATTTTGTTAAAAGACTTAATAATTATTTTGCTAGAAAACATCCGGTCTGTGAGTATTGTACTTGAAGATAAGCCTAAAGACTTGCTCTACTTTAAATTTTGCTTTCTAAATAAATATGAGTATATTAATTATTTATGTTTAATTTAGAACAATCGCAGATTTAATTATCCCATACTCGAGGTTGCAATGTATAATAAATGTAGACAGAAAGTATTCGTACTTTTATGCATACACCTTTTTAACTCCAACGAAACAGCTTAAAAAGAACAGAATTTTTGGCATTATATATACTTAAACTAGATTTAAACTATCTTTCCTTGTACACTTGTTACACTATTTAAAAAAGCTTCAGGTGCGCGACTAGGTGATAAATTTGAAAAATGAGTCGGCATTTTCGTACCTCAACTTTAGACGTCTTTTACGTTTAACTTCAAGAATCAAATTGTACTTGTAAAAAAATAAAAACCAATAATGAATAAAAACTAATTCTCCAAACTGGCAATACACTTCATCATTTGTGTAACCGTTTTTCTCCTCCACTAAAGTTGAATGTAGAACTTTCTAATATAGACTCTACAAATTGAATTCAAAATTTTATTAAGTTTAAATAATAATAGTATGTTAATTCAATTTCGGTTAGAAAATATGAATTCATATCATTCTGAAATTTTTTGTGAATATAATTTATATATTTCACTTTTTTATGTTTTTTACGAAAAATCAATTAATTATAAAAAAATAATCTTTCTATGGGAAGATAAAAAAATGGTTTGAATTTCTAAACTTCTTCGCAATTCCAGCTCGCTTTTTTGTAGACCATAGAACTTTAGGTCTAAAATCTGAAAGAGATGTCAATTTATTTCAGTGTTTTTCAATCCTGTCAAAATTACAAATAGTCTCCGGGTTCAAAGAAAAGGAGAAAGCCTTTGAATATAACCCTCTTCAACATAGGTTTTCTGTTATTCCAAAACACATTCATTCCCCTGAATGCTTAAGCTTGCTCGCAAGCCTCTTCCCCTGCGGGAACCACTGAAAAGTGTATTAATAGACCCGACGCCCTGAGCTCTCGAATAAAAATATGATGTTGACGCTAACGATGTATGAACAGAACTCTAATAGTACAAGAATCTACAATATTCATTAACCATCTGTGAGACCTAAAAATTACATGGAACTTTACAGATATATAATAATATGACTTTTTTAAGGATACATTACGTCTAAGATGATTTGAATTTTATCACGTTCGTGTGAAAAACCACAATAACCACATAACTACAGTTACTATCTTCCCTCTAATATTAAATTTCGTGAACCGTAAAATATATTGTGAACATATACTCGTATTACTGCTAATCAATATTCCTTTGCTTGTATAATTTGAACATTGATTTATACCTGAGTGTGTCGTCTTTATGCCATTTTTAAGTTAAACGAATTGTTTCGCGTACTAATTTCCAGGAATGTTTACTGCCCTGCTAACTGTTGTAGTTTTTATTACTCGAATGTTTATAAGACCTTAAGGAAGGTTGTAAACGTTATACGATTATTCTTCAGGTTGCCACTTACGGCAGAACCGTCGTGTGTTCAAAGTTTTTCTAAGTGTTGATTGGCGGTAAGGCGAGGGTTTCTTCAGTCCTTGTAGATTTAAATTTATCTCTCGTCATGTATAAAAACGTAAATGGGATTCTTGTCTCTCAGTGTACAATTATAATTAAATTCCCTTCTGTTGGCATGTTATTTTTACTAAAAAAATATATGAGAAATACTTAGAAGGATTGATTCACTTGGCTTAAGATGACAATCATCTATTTAAGCTTTTAAACTCTTTCACCTTTAAAGGTTTCTTCGGACTGAATAGCTGAAAAACCCTGTAAAAGCGAAAACGCTCACACAATTATGATCGTAATCTCTTAGTAATTAAGCTATTTATATTCATTGTATAAATAATAATTTATTGGGAGTTAACTGAATAAGTTATTTGCAAGTTTGAGATTTAAATAATTCAATATTTTTGACAGAGAGTACTTGGTGGAATTCCATTTTAATATTTTTGAATAAAATACTTGAGTGATTTTCCACATTTTTGTTTTTATTAGTGACCGGTTTCGCCAACCTTTCACGTTGGCATTATCAAACAAACTCAAACTCTGTTTGATAATGCCAACGTGAAAGGTTGGCGAAACCGGTCACTAATAAAAACAAAAATGTGGAAAATCACTCAAGTATTTTATTCAAAAATATTGAGATTTAAATAACACCGTATAGCCAATGCAAGATTACATCAAACGTGTGCTTTAAACGTTATATTGAGTTTCACCTGTTTATATGATACCATCACTTCCGAAACACCGTGTACATGTAACTCATTTAAACTGACGACAAGGCCCAAACTAAGTTTGCGCTAACCATACTAATTGGATTGTACTCCCACGCTGTTGTACCTCGACTAACGCTAATTGCCCAGAATTAACAACGCTTTTTAAAATCCATTTGGAAGTTCAGACAATATGTTGTAGTGCTCGAGCCTTCTCTGATCCGACCTGTCGACAGGGCTCTGGAACATTTCAATGTGTTACCCTCACAACTTACCAGTTAAATGTGCCCCATGAAAATAAACAAGAATAATCTGCATGGATTAAAATCTAAAAATTTACTCCCAACCAATAAATATTCTCAGTGTTACCCCTTTAAAGTATTGTTTTGAAATTCAGTAGAAATCTTATTTAAAATGTATAAAATGAAACCTTACTAGGTCAATGTTAAATTTTTCTATCGATCGTTACTTGCTTCTCGGGTTTTCTCGGGTGGTTTTTATTTTCTAAAATATACCATGTTTATTAGTTTTAAACACATTTGAAAGTTTTTTATCGTATTAAAATGCAATTATTACACAAGAAAATATTATTTTTTTAACTTTGCGTGATATTTTTCGAATTTATATTTTGCAATCTCTTTATGCTGGTCGCTTTTTATATCATTTTAGCTGTGTAAATTCTGAGCAAAAATAAACAATACGATTATAATTTTCTTTTTAAGGTTTGTTAATTTTTTGTTATTCTTTCATTATTTTCTACTTTGTGATTTCTTTTTGGTGAGGTCTTTTAGAAGAATAATTTAAATGGCCGCGGAGGATGAAATGGTTTTTAATTATCTGTTACTCTGAAATGGGGGGGGATGAAACCTGAAAGTCCATCCCATGGATTCTGTTTAATAGCAGTTATGCATCAACGAAATTCATTTTAATGAATAAATTGTTTTTTTATATAATATTATTTATATTAAAATTATTACATTAATATAATAAATCCTTGTACATTTAAATGTGTTCGTAAATTTTGGGAACCGTTTTTAATAAATAATCTTAAGATTTTTTAGGTATCCAGCTGCGTAGTGGTTTATGTTTAGGTCTTGGAACTAAAACTGTATTAATCTTCAGTCCCTGAAGATAGTCCCCGACCAGCAATGAAACTTTAAAAAAACTCAAACCGCTACCTAGCAAAATACCCAAGACATCAAATTATCATCTTATGCATTTTTGTACTACATCTAAATCTACTAAATACTGAAAATGCAATAAGAGAGAATTTAATTTTTTAAATTGACAAAGTTTATTTATTCAGATTATTAAGCTATATACTATACGTCTATATAATAAATTATGAATATGATCAATAAGTCTTATTCTAAAAAAAAAATATTTTTAAATTAAAAATATACTAGTTTATTTTTAAAATAATTATAAATTACGCTGTTGAAATAATGAAAAATATACTATTTATTGGTATTTGGCTTGATAAATAATTTATATTGACTTGGTTTACATTAAGTATTTATGATTGTAAAGATAAAAATATACATTGTATCGTAGGTCTAGATCAGTGAATATTTTAGATACAGTTATATCTATATAGATAGCAAAATAATAATTAATATAAGATTAAATTATTTTATAGTTCTAGTTAGAAATGATGCCTGGTACTCTAGGGTAATTTTTAATGTGATTTTTGTCAGACATACAGTACATAGTTTAAGCATCATAGAATTTCGCGCTATCCAACCACTTTAATCAACTACTTTGAATATTTTAACATTCAGCATTTTAATTTTGTTTAAAATAATATATCCCGCAAGTTAAGGTAATTTTATCACTAGATTAAATTAGTAAATAGCTTTTCAATTTATTTAATTTACTAAGTAAATGAAAGATACAAGAAATTATTTAAGCTTTTTTTGATATATAGTAAAAAATAATTGAACGCTCACAGACAAAAACGATCGTTTTGTATTTACTAATTTTTTATTTTAAAAAACATTACAAAATAAACCAGTTCTTCGTTGATAAACTATGTAAAGTTGATAAAATAATGGTTTAGCCTAAGTCAGGTTAATGCTTTAGTTTTAAAAACAAATTTATTTACTCTTTTGTTGAAAATTGAAAACATAATCTTGAAGGTCCCAGGGGCGTTATTTTATTACCATGTTTACTGAATACGTTATTATTTTTCTAGTGATTCAGCATAATCTGTTTATATTAGCATATTCTGTATAATTTATAAAATATAAATTTAAATTTAATTTAATAATTATATAATTTTATTAGAGTTTACATAAGCCTTTTCCACGACATAAAACGTTTATAAGTTAATTGAATTTTAATAGCATTTTTGTCAAAAAACCGAGGCAAGCTTCTTTTAATTTTTTTTAAAATTAAATTATATGAATATCTGTCAAGGTTTCAATTAAGTTGTATTATTTTAAATAGATGAATGTGCTTTCTTTGTTGAAGTATGATATATGATACCTTCTAGAACAGAAATCAATGTGTAACTCACAGTAGATTCATTGAATATTTTAATAGCATAACTACATGTTTGTGTAAAGAGAATTCACTATGTCTACCATTATGTTTTAATAAATTAAGTAAATGCTGCACACGCGAAACGACGTGAAAAACTCTCAATTTCTAATAAACGATTTTCTGTTAAAACTAAATAAAAAATTATGCTTTTTTCCACTGTTTATATATGTACAAATAACATTATGTTAGTATTGAATTAACATTAATTAGCTCGTATGAGTAATAATTTCACTTTGATAATGCCAACGTGAAAAGTTGGCGAAACCGGTCACCAATAAAAATAAACATGTGGAAAAATCACTCAACTGTTTTATTTAAAATAAAGTGATAAATTCGTTAAAAGTTTCGTGAGTGAAATTTCAACGTATTGAATGTTATTATGGAATATAATAGTTTTTAAAACATCTACAATTAGCCTCAAATATTTTTACTTGAACTTTGATATTGTGAACAACATATGTAATGTTTGAGTGGTTGTTATTTTTATGACTTACAAGTCCAATGATTTTTGTGCACAATAAATGGAATGTTAATTAAATATTAACTAAAATTTATGATTAAAACGTTATCAAGGAGCAATAATTATTTCTGCAAAACGATTGCTACCCTCAGTCTGGACACACCATTAGACTAATCCATCTACATTTGTGTGAAAAATCAATAGAATGTCCATGGTAAATAATCGTTAAGTACATTACAAACTTTTATTTACCGTTCAGACACCACGAGAGTTGCCATAATGCTTGTAAATAATTTATCACCCTTGCTTGTAAATGGAATTGGATATTTATGGAGTGGTCACACTGCCTAATGACTTCACGTGTAGTTATCTACACTACAATGACCTCCAATAACAAGACTATAATATCCCTAGAACAAAACGTACAAACAACACACTTGTAGATGCTTTACTGCATAATATGTCAAATATTTTGAATAGTTTATATGCAAGGTGCTAAGAGATACTTAAACATTTGTATGTTTTTTAAAGCGATCGGTTTAGATCGGGCCTGGCAGCTCAAAACCTTGCAGCTCAAACCTCAAAACCTTTCAAAAGCAGCTGTAAGAAAACTTACAGCTGCTTTTGAAAGCTGATCTAGTAATTTAGAGATAGCCAAATACAACTATATTTTTTTAAAAAATATATACATCTCCCTTTCATATTGGAATCGAGTCGGCCCCAGAATATCTCCAAATGGAACTGGTTGACTAACAGTTTAATTTTTAATTAAAACATATTTTTGAAACATCAGAATCAAAAATAGATTTTTATAACACTTACGTTATAAAAGAGAAATTTTTCAATTTGAGAAATCTGGCACAAAAGTTAGCGCTTTTGGTTCAAATCAAACCTGCGAATCGTTTTTTTTCGAAAATGAAATTGACCAAACACAAAACACGCTTATACATAACAAATACCCAAATTTAGATCGATATGCAAAACCTAAGTGAAAGAGTGGAGAATCAAATATCGCACTAGTAAAATAAATATTTTTAAATGATTTCATGTTTTTTAATTCATTTATATCTATATATTTGATTTTTAGTGTGATATATTTCTTTACAATGTACGTTTATAAACTATGTTTACATGTAAGAATAATAATAACTCATTATGTGTATCTAAATCTAATGCGGGGATATATATAATTTTATATGCGGCCTGCGGAGTTATTATCATTTACCAATGTTGCCCGCGGGGTCATTTGTGTTGGCCACCCCTGGTTTAAATACTGTCTTAATTGGCATCAATCGACAGAATAAATTTGACGTGAGATTTTTACATATTTTAATAGCATGTGATAAGACTTGCCCCTATTGGAGATTAGACACTATTGCATGCGTACATATATTATTATTATCAAAGTAAGCCAATTCTAAATGCCTGTATTCACGGTATGTAGGTGAGTAAACACTGGCATTCACAGGCATTATATGCAAATTTTAAAGGATTTGAAGCTTTCCGTGTGTGGCGTTGTTGTTGGCAGCTGTTAAAGGCATTGTGTGACCTTGATATTGCAGGTGCGGGCGCGGCAAGCTGGGACCCCTTCCAGCAGCCGTACTTCGACAACTCCACAAAGCGGGAGGTGACGGCGGCCGTGGGGCAGACCGCCTACCTGCACTGCCGCGTGAGGAACCTCGCTGACAGAGCCGTGAGTACCGACCTTGAGACATACCAACACTCTGCCAACTTCTTGAATACCATTTTGAATGTATCTGTAAGTTTGTGATAAGCAATAAACACCCGCCGCTCAAGCCTCTTAGTCAAATTTGGGCGAGTAAATCTTTGATGTTTCCTGATCTGAAGAACTCGTACAGAAGCTTTACCGCGTTCTTTTTTATAGTTTTGATATGTTGGTCCCTGCATTGGGGCCATCTTCGAGGACATAGTTTAGAGATTTTTATATTCAGTTTTTTGTATGCTTTGTGGTTAAACCGTGGACTTTCTGTGTAAAAATCCTCGGCTCTGTCCCTTACAGGTGAATCCAATAATTATCTTATTGAACTCACCCTTTTTTTAGTTTGATCAAATTAAATTTATTCTAATGATAAATATATTCAAAATTGTGCTGGGTTATTTTGTAGCATTTTTTTACATACGAAGAAAGTAACAATTGAATCACATGAAAACTGTGTGATTTTGCATATGCTAGCTCCAGCGCTCCTCACCTCACCAATTAGAGATTCGTGAGACCAGAGATTGATTGTGTATGTAAGTTAATTTGTAATACATGTTTAACATTAATACTTTAAATACAGGCATCACTAATGATTTGCTTCATTCACACAAAAAAATGCATGGAATGAGACGCACGACTACTAGATATATTAAACGATAGCAAATTAAATTAATTCTTAAAAATAGTGATGATAAGTTTACTTAAGAAAAATATATGGTCAGAAATGACGTGCATAGCATCTTCGTGACGTCTAATAAATTGTCCAAAGACTCAGCAATCAACGCTTTATTTCTTTTCGTACCATTTTTAATAAGAGAATAACAAATTATTATTTTTTTCAATTTAAGCATCATTGAGCCTTGCGAATAACTTTTTCCTTTGAAAAAAAATATTAATTAAAATCTACCAATTAATGTATTTCAATCGGGAAAAGATTCGCGAATCAAAAAACTGTTTTATAATAAATTAATAAAAAAGAAGGTTCGTTATCAATTAAGTAACCCTTTTCAAATTAAAAAAAATCCTAGTCCGCACAAATGGTGAGATAACGAGAAATTCTAAATGTCAAAAATTTAATTTCTTTTTCACTGAATCAAAGAAATCCCTCAGATCAAAGCCTGGCAACTTTAAAAGAAAAAATACGCACCAAATAAAACTGTTAATTCAGAATTAAAATCTGGGTTACGCGAATTTGCTGGAAATCCCCTGGAAAACGGGAAATATTTATTGTCAACAGTCAATATTGAAAGTGTTTTGTTACTTTTAAAAAATCCCCGGAAATTAAATGAGTCGTAATTATAAAACGAAATTCCGTCCTTCACCAATATTTGTGTTGAAAAATATTTTCAAATCTGACTTTATTTTATTGTCTCGATCACATTTATTTTTTTATACATTTAATGGTATTTGTTGTAGTTAAAACCCTGGTATTAAAAATCTGCTTTCTTTAACTCAAAATCATAAGAACTGGATTAGTTATTATAATACATATTATGAAATTTCGCTGTCATGTTCATACTCAAATTTTTAGGTAGAATTATTATTTTTTTAATTTGTAAATATATATTTCAAAAGTAAACGCGTGTTATGAATTTAACTAATTTTAAATAAATGAAAATGTTTAGTATAATGGCAAAACGTCAAAATATTGTGATACCAAATTGCATTATATTCATTTAATATAATGTTTACAAAGTTAGAGCTTTTTAAGCTTCAAAGTTCGCACATAATAAGTGCAAACTTTTCCTATTTCTCGTCATACTTCAGCCTGAAACTCTGGCAGTCGGGGAAGCTATGCGGAGAGCTTTCGGTCGGCGAGGATATTTCACGGCATTACTGAATCATCAGAAGCTCCTTTGCCGTAGCTTTCAAGTCTTTACATAGTGGAAAGTTAATTGGAACCTTGTAGATGACTGAAGATATTCGTGTAGTGCCGCAAAGCTACATTCAAGCGCCTTTGATATTCTACCTATTTATCATTAATGACCTGGTAATTGATACGTAGGATCGTGATTGAGATTTCAGTAAATACTTGATTTCAAAATACTGACTTCGATATTTGTAGTATAACATATGCATCGTGTCGTCAATACATTTTCAAAGATAACTATGGTGTTATTAGATACGTTTAGAGCTACGTACAAACCCATTATGTGTACTTTCATAAAAGTTTTTTTATTTCTAATAATTTTTTCACTCAATATTAACATAGTTTTTTAAAGTTCATTTTGATACTTTCGTGTTCTTTTATTGTTACTGTGATATTTAAAAAATACTTTCATATAAGAAATTTGTCTGTTTTTCAAAAATTGGAAACCTTCCAAGTCCAAAAGTTCTAAACAATAAAATCCATTACCCAATAAATATCATTACAAATGATATTTATTAGGTAATGTATTTACTCCATTTATATTGCTCGGAGTATATATGTACTCCTAACTATATAAATCTATATTGCGAAATATTTTAATTTTTTTGTAAAATATATGTTAACAAGGCAGAAATTATTAAAAAAGATTAGAATCAACTAACGTGGATGCGGAATTTGCGCCAGTGGCTGAAATTTGAGAGTACAGCCTTATTAGTAGGACTGGTTCAAAACAAACATATTTTCAGTGAGATAGTACTTGAAGGTGGAGAAGATTTAAGGATTTTTTTTAATGTTACGCTTTATAGAAGTACTCAAATGAGACCACTGGTTTTCAATATACATATATTTATAAACGTATATATAAATTAATAAATTAATGAAGCAAATGGAGATCATTTTATAATATTTAACTGTCACTTCTTTGATATGTCTTTCTTAATAATATGATGACCGATCTCGCAAATCAGATAAGGCAAGTGTGAGTTACCAAGTAATATATTTGTATAATTTCAAATCAAATACGTTTTAAGAAAATCTTTTTTTAACAAAAACTTTGGTTAAAGAAACTTCTTTACCGATTGTATAATATCTGAACGGAATTTCAAAAAAATACTGAAGAAATTCTTCCCACTTCTTGAGCATCCTCAAGGAATGAAATCTTAAAAATACTACCACAAAGTGTCACTACGCGTGGGCTTCTGAACGGCCTTAATTAAGGCATATAAATAACAAGGGAAGCCTCCCTTATCTTCACAGCCCAGGGGGTGGTTTATGCTCGCATTATCACCCCTCTAAAGATCACTCCCGCCGTAGCAGCCCATTAACATATTGAGTAATCGACTACAGAGCACTTCGGCTCACCTGCGAGGCCCGAAACTTACTATATTGCAAGCTCTACTAATCTGAGACGCGTACGTAATTTCACACCCTTATTAATGTAATAAATAATTCAGTTTACAAATTTCATAAATACTCGTTTATCGATCTCATTTATGCAATAAGCTGACTGAAACATTATTGAAAGATATAATTGAAGTTCCAAGGTGAATCAATATTTTTGTACAATTTATAATTTTATTTTGTTTAACTTACAAATTACTGTATCCTTCACGCGTGGAAGAGGGGAGAGAATATTTTTCTTTTAGAAATGAGGGATATATTCATCATACAATTAATAAGGAATTCTGAGCAGTCTGGTAAATAAAGATATAAAAATAGTTAAAATGAAATAAATAACGTAAAGTAGCAAGAGTAATGAAAGATATCTGAAACTAAAAATCGAATTATTTATCAACAGTAAATTTTTAGCTGTTTTTTTAATCTCTTTACAATTCAGCAATCTCTTTTGCTTAAAATTTATTTAATATTTAAAACGGCCGACATTACTACTCCAACAGTTTTTTTTTTCATTTATTTCACATCAATACAAATGTAAGGTCCATATTTTTTAAACATATAATTAGATAAACTTGAAAATTATAAATTGTGAAATACCTTAAAATATTATTAAGCACAAAGCTTCGCTATAAATATTATTGAGTATTCTTTTAGCAATCTGTTTTAATGAGTTGTGAGATCTCTATATAAAATTTCTTTATAATTAAACTGTGACATAAACTTCTACAAAGTTCCATCCCTAGATAAGTAATGTTGGGGGCTTAGTTTTCTTTGGTTGGAGAGTATGGCTACATTTAATGGGAGATCACCATCCCCTCACATGTAGAATCACAATATTTACAGACTGAGAACCTCAAACCTCACATCTCACCCTTGTTTCATGTGTTCTTATTTGCACAAAAATTTCCTGTTTTGTCTTGAACTAACCCTTGCGGTTGTAACTTTCCATTAAAGAAAGGTTCCCGCGCTACCCTGGGGGCGGAAGGCTCTCGACTAAATCTCAGTAAATGAGGGTGCGACTCTTGATTCTGTTACAATTCTGAAGAAATTCTGTAATCAAAGGTACACAGCGCAGTGACATTACCACTCAGATAGAGGGAGAACGTTTTGACTTGGAATATAATGATTAGGCTTGAAATACACAATAGATAATATGATTCAAGAAACATACTACTTTTTATATTTGCCAAAATATTTTTTAAGAGCTTATAAACCTAAATTATTATTAAAAAAATGTCAACCGAACTAATCATCTCAAAAAGCTCTCATTATTTTACAAATTTAAATAAAACTAACCAACTTTCTCATTGAGCGTGTTTCTCTTCTATTTTTTACCTTAAATTCTCAACATCTAATATTATTAACCAATAAACTATATTTTGCTTTTTGAGGACATTTAAAAAGTTACTTTTAGTCTACGCTATTTATATTTGTAGTTAAAATATCACAATAAAATAAAACCAAATGGTTTTGGAGACTACGTTAATCTTGGAATTAACGTAGTCTCCAAAACCATTTGGTTTTATTTTATTGTAATAAAATGGAGTATTACAAAATAAATACCAGTTCCATTAGTTAAAATATCAATTATTACAACTTACAAATATCTATGTAAAAAACCTTAATTTACATAACATGTAAGTTCAAAGTTCAAAGTGTATGTTCAAAGTTCTTCTATAAACTAATAGTCTACTATTTTATCAATGTTTTTTTTATGTTCTATAACTAATCCATTAATAAATCTACCAGTTGAAGGAGATCTTAATGCGTTTTATTCAGTGGGGCCAAATTATGTTAGCCGTGGGTTTACATTCGTATAAACTTGATCTAGTAGAAAATTTTCCACAAACGTGTTGTATTGGCCCAGCTTTAAAAGAAAGAAGTATAAACAATAAACGCTTAATCTTTTTACGATTGCTTCAAAGTAAAATTTAATCTCTGACTTACAAATGAGAATAAGACATTCTAAAATTAACCGTATGGAACATAATTTGTATTATTTTATAGATGACGCTTATTAATACGATAATTACTACTTGATGCTGCTTATAATACACACAAATGATCAAATTCACTTTATTTTCTATTTTACATAAATAGTTTATTTCAAAAGTATGTTTTCCAAAGCGTTTGCGCCGAATCATCAGTCCCGGCAGAGGCACGGGCCCGGGACGTAAATTCATACGAAGTTTGCACAAACACAATGTTTGCTGAGACAGAATCACCCGCTTGTATTTCATCCACTTGTTTATTTATTATTATTGCATCCCTTTCGACCCCCCGGAAAACGCAGATGAGGCAACATTCCGATGTAACAGAGTTTTTATTGTCCCTAAATATCCGCCAAATAAATAATCAAAGAAATTTAATATTTTTAAAAAAGAGTATTTAGTGGAATTCCATTTTAATATTTTTGAATAAAATACTTGAGTGATTTTCCACATGTTCGTTTTTATTTGTGACCGGTTTTGCCAACCTTTTGCGTTGTCATTATCAACTCTGTAATAAAAAATTCTTTTTTTTTATTTCAAACTATCTACAATAAATTAAGTCAAAACATTGATGGTTTTTTTAAACGATTTTACACTCTCTTCTTACCGTGTTGAGAATTAATAACTTTTTATAAAAATTAATTAAAACGATATTGAATAAGAAAAACATATAGATAAAATGATTCGTAAAAAATGCAAATCCAGAAGCATTCTTAAATTTTTTTATAACAAAAGCCACGCGAACAATAAAACGAAGGCGGGAACACCGAACGAGCAGGTCGGAGCTGGAAAGAAATTCCGAACATCTGAATGGCTCGTCATTCTGTTCGGGAAATCCCGAAAGGTTTTCATGGCCGGAAAATACAATGGAAAACAAAATAACGGCCCGGCTTACCATTAGATAATTAACCGAATGCTACACGACCTCACAATGCTACGCGGCCTCATAATGCTCCACGACCCAGTAATGTTTTCGTGCCATTTTTATATTTATAAATCTTGTTTTTTTTATTTTTTATAATTTATTCAGCCAAATTGAATAAAAAATGAGTAAAAATATTGAGATGATTAATTTAATTTTCACAAAATATTGAAACCCACTATTTTTAGAAATGAATTTTAATTTTGCTTCTCGTTGAAAATTTGAATTTGTGCAGAAAATCACAATATTTTCCTGAATTTGTTGTTTTTATAGTCAAAGCTAAAATTTATGTTCTGGAAAAGGTTTTTTTACTCAATGATGCGATCGATTTATCAATAAACGTTATGATTTATCATCGCAATACAAAAAATTCACAAAATAATTAAAATTTTATTACTTTTCACAAATATATATTTTTGCCTTAATTTCCTCTAGTACCTATGAACTTGCATAAGGTTTTATAAAAAGGAAGTGCGGCTGTTTCAACAAGCACACTCTTTTGATTGTTGTACATCATTAAATCAAACGTTCCTGAAATTCCCAAGTTCCTCCCCATTATGTACAACAGAAATAAATAAAAACACAAAAAACCCCCGGGAAAGCGCGGCTCGGTACACTAAGAGCCTCTTTTCTCTCCTGACGCCCTACTTCTCCAGATCTTGGCAGGCCTTCAATAACTTTGCGGGTTTCCGCTTGGGCCATTTTTTACCGTTGCAGCGCATATACGCTCCGGGGTTGATTGAAAAGTTTGCTTCCTGAAATAAAAACAACTATTGAACTTTCGCTAGCTGTAAAGGGCACATTAAACATTGGCCGCTTTCTTTCAATCGACTACTAAAACATTTTAGAGAAACATGAGGTTTTAGGCCATAAGTGTATTAGAAAAGCTTTTTTTTTTAATTTTATTTATTTAACTCTTTAGCCGTTGGGTTTTATTAATATAATGACAATAGACCTTTACAAAATATATACATTTTTTTAGGAATAAAATTTTATATTTAAATAAGATAAGCCTACCTTATAAACTACGAGTTAAGACTGTAGAATTGAAAATTCGACCTCCGTCTTGATGCATGAGTTTTATAACATTTTTTTTGTTACCTCTGTTTAGTTTTAAAAAGACGAATATTATAACCAGCGAACTAATAAAATTTTATAAGAGATAGCTTTATTTTATTTCATAACGCATACGATTTTACGACACAAACAAAAAACTTACCTATTATTTATTACGCTGGCAATTATTCAACTAAAATCTAATAAGCGCATATTTAACTAAAACGTACTTTAATAAATCTTTTTTAAAGATGCTTGAATAAAACAAATTTATTTTTGAGATTTTTTTATTTTCATTTAAGAGAGCACGCTAATTGCTTTGAAAGAATATACATTCTTATTGACTTTTTATTTGTATTCGGTACTTTATTTTTTTTTTCGCTAAAAGTTTCCAGCTCTTTGCTCCTTTTGGGAGATTAAAAATGTAAAAAATTAGAATTCAAATATGAAAAAAACAACTCGAGCGGCTTCGAGAACCTATTTCAAATATGAACAACTCCGGGCGAAAACTTTACAAGTTATTTGAACTTTGCCCGACGAGTACTTTAAATTTGACAACGCACAGATATCGGCCCAACTTCTCAGCAATCTTCACAGATAATTGATCCCCGCTCTAAAAAAGATTCTCTTTTACATTTTTTTTGTCTCCAAGACCTGTGATTTAATCATGAACTAAATTTCATCTGATTATTATTATACTCACCGGCACAGTTGACTATTTAACACCGGCACTATTTAAAAAAGTAAACAGCAATATAAATAGTTAAATTAACAAAATATGCAATCAATCGTTCGTATATTTTTTGAATACCAAATAAAGTTTAAAATGTGTAATTGCGAATACAATTTTTAATGAAACCATGAAAAACAGCAATAAGTAAGAATGTATGAAATAAACATAAAAAAACGAGACAAAACTATAGGAAGCAGGTTAAACTCAAACCTGTATCATTCGGGTATCGTGGCATGGTATATTCACTGCCATATTCTTTTAGTATTTCTGGTAATCACGTAGTTAAATTTGTCTTTTTATAAATATATTTTTAAGTAGGTATGTTTATAGGTTTTATTTTTTTGATTTGGTTTCTTAGAGTTGAGCAGTTTAACATCAAGCAGCTCAACACGAAAAAAACAAAATCATCCAATCTTTAAATAGTGTGACGAAAAATACTGGTTTAAAACGTCAAATGCATAACTAATCCACATTAATTCAAACGCTGGCTCTAAATAAACAGACTTAAATGCTTCAGACTGCAAAATTTTCAGCCGCATCACGTTTTAAACGCAGATCCACGTAAGTACAAATTATGTATGTAGATACACACACGTACCGGAGGATGGAACGCGACGTTGCATGACGACATAACCCACATATCCCCCCCCACCCTCTCCCCGCGGTCACCGAGAGGAGGGGGGGGCGAGGAGGAGGGAGTCAGGGGGAAGGGGGGGGGGGGAATGCGGAGGCGTTCGAAATTTAAACATTGGAATTCGAAGAATTTCGAATTTCAAAAAGACTCACTGGCTTAATAAAGCGCCGCATCCTTTACTAGAAAATATGAAGATTAGATTATGTAATTTATTTATAATTCTTTAATGATTATTTTAGAATTATTTTTTAAAAACTTAAAAGCTCTGCGTTTTTCACTGAATGTCGTCAAATATTTAACAACAACGAGGAAATCAATTATATACTCATGAATTATAATCAAAATTCTCGCTCCAGTACAGGGCTACAGTGGTCTAAATAATCAGTTTAATAGATTGCGAAATCCAAGTAGAATCTTACTTATGCTTTAATTTTAAAATAAAACGTAAATTTTTTAGAAAAAAAATTCTCGTAGTAATTTTTAATCGTAGAAACTTTACTAAAGAACAGATTTCAATTGTTATAAAAGCAAGCATTATATTCTTGATCATGGAACTAACATCACATGGAAGCTTATGTGGCATCATTGGTTTAAAACATTTTTCTAGAAATTTAATAAGCTCTGGATACATATTTTTTAAATATATTACACTAAAAAGTGTTAAAGCTGTTGTCGATTTTAATCTCTTATTTTAGAAAATGAGAAATATTTGTTTTTTTCATATTAATTTTATAAAAAAACAAACCACTGGCATCTTTTGGTGTATTGTTAGATATGAGCATTTTCTGGCCACCAACTAAGGCATCTACTGAGGCTCGAGCCTAACGGGGGGAAGATGTGGCATCATTCTTGAAATCGATGTGCCTCTGAAGAAATATCATTTTTGCTAGTGGAATAGCAAGTAGTTTTTGTTTGTCGACGTTTTGTATATTATAAAAATGAAGAGAATAGAGAGCAGCAGATCGAGCTCCAAGTGAGTTCGTAGGTTTCGGTTAGTTATTTCACTCTAATGCTGGGAATGATTGATTGCCAACGGAAGTAAGTTTTTTTCGTATAACTATAAATATGTTCATGTATATATATGTATATAATATATATGTATGAAGAAATCGCTGAATACTGTATTTCTTCTGCCTCCCCGGTTCTTTGAATTTGTCAATAAGTGAAACATCTTCCTTTGAAGAGCTTTTCGAATGGTATACATCGTGATTCACTGAGTATATTTTTGTTGGCATCGTGAGATATCGTATAAATTATGTTTGAATTTTTTTTTATATTTCTATTTTTACACCATCAGGATAATTACTAATACAATTTACAAAAATAAATAAATAATTTAAAACTAATAAATCACATCCGGAAAGCGCCTGACTTTTCAATTATAATCAATTATTCATTTTTGGGTTATTATTCTTATTTTTAATTACTTAACAATTGTTTATACGGCGCTTTAGGTTAGATTAAATTATTGAAGTCGCATTTCTTCCTAGAAGCTTGGCTCCGTTACAGTGGCATTTTAAATCACAATATTTCAGATTCCTAAAAATGTCTCTTACTCTCTCGAAATTCTAAGAACCCAATGATGACACTACATTGTAAGAGCAGAAGGCCACAAATATATAAGTATCTTGTATGCAGTAGCCATGGATCGAAAGAATTTTTTTTATAGAAACCCTGCACGAATAGGATAATTTTATTTATATTTAAAAAATAAATATAATTTTAAAAATAAACAAAAATCAATTTAAACTCAAAAGTACTTAGTCAATGAAAGAGTTTTTTTAATTACTTGACTACAAGGCAGCTTAGATCACAGTATCTATTACATTCTAAACTTGCTGTACTTTTACTCAAAAATTCAATATGTTTGATCAAACCCTTTTACAATACAATACACCCTTTATATGTGTTTCATACAAAAACCTTCTCTACGCAGCCGCGCGTTCGATTTCTTACAAAAAGACCATCTACCCTTATAAACTTCTGGGTTGTTTTATTTAGAGCGCACATAAGATCTTTACAGGCCCCCGGAAGAGTCGCCGAGGAAACGAAGTTCCCAAAAATTAGCGTCGCTGGAGACACAACCCCCCCGCCTCGGCAACTTTGACTTTGCACACTGTATTAGAGAATATGGAGTTATGGAAGTCTGGGCCAATCTTATTTTATGTGAGATTTGAGATGAAATTTTATTAAAGATTCGCCGGCTAGCCGCGCAACTCCCTCGGATCGTGTTTTGCTTGTTGTGTGTAACTTCGCCAAAAGTCCTTCAGCTTCAAGTAGTTTGGTAAAAAACACTCGCATGCAATAGCTAACTAGCCTAACTAAGAAGCATGGAAATTTTTAAATGTACTTAAAATAACTTTTGATTACATACACGTAATTATTACTTTACAACGCTCGGATATTAAATTAACATGTTTTTATAATGACAAAAAATAAAATATATTTTTTTAATTTAATGTATTTTTTATGAAAATTTACTGTGACTTTGATTTTCAGCCACATCGTAACATCATTAACCTTTTCGTTGTCCAGTATACAGCATTTTTTTTGTCAACCATGAGATCATGTTGAACAAATAAAATTAAAAAAAATTGTACTAAAATTTTACAGATTTTTAAATAAGTGATACAAATTTAATACATCAAAGATTCGATTGGTTCAAATATCTTAAAACACATAATTCTAGGACTCTAGACACAGTAAGAGCAGTACAAGTGCGCTAGTGGTAAATAATCAAAAAAATGGTGATTATATTGCAAATGATTTAAATATTATAAATTGCTAAAAATATTATATATTATCAGGTCCTTCCCGTCAGCCCAGGTCTTCAATTCAGTTTTAATTTAAATACAAGCTTTTATAAGAATTTTACTCTTATTTTTCTCACATATTATAGATCCACCATTCCGGATATCTGTTGTTATACAAGATTTAAATTTCGGGAAATAATCTTTAAAATATTGAAACCAATTGTGTTTCTAGTATTTAAATAAGAAAGCAAACACATCCCACAAATGACATATCTTTTTTTATAACAAGATTATTTATTTTCTTTTAATTAATTTACTATAGTTCATATTGGTTATTCGTAGGGCTTATTATACGGTATGTGGCTATTCCCTGATTTTGCGCTCTGGTTGAAGGGCTTACAAGATGTGGGTTATGTGGTAGAGTACATAGATTTCTCTATTTTCGTTATTGAGTTTATGTAGTGAAACATTTTTTTCAAGCCAAAAATTCTTATCATGCTAACAATGTAGTTTGCTTTTACAGTTATAGTTATACTTCTAAGTTATACTTTTTTATAAAATGCTTTATCAAGCATCAATAAACTAACACATTCGATGAATTTTATTTCACGTTAGATTTTTACTGTCGGCGCCATCTGAGAGTGAATGAGTTGAAAAGCGTCGACTTAGAACAGGTATTGATTATAGAACCCGTATAATTAATTTCTTCATTTCCCTTCCCATTTATAAACATTCCTACCCCGTCTCGTTTTCATTTAAGCGGACTGCCGAATTTATTTTGAAAAAATAAATTTACATTTTTCATCAATTGCCTTATCTTTGCATGCAATGAAAATTTCCATTTTTTTTGTTTGCATATCAGGTTTTTGGTAGCTACAATGGGGGTGCGCTGCAGAGATGTATTTTTTAGATTAATCGCGTTATTCAAATTTTATGGAGACCATATTCATTCAAATTGAAATTTATCCTATTTGAGAATTTATTGTTTGTTTAAATTTTTCAAACTCTCATCGCTCTTGATTTTTCAGTGATTTATTTATTTTGAGTAAAACCCTGTACTATTTTAATATTTTATAAATGAACAGCATATGTCATTATTTATTTATTAGTATATTTTTAAAAACCTTCATACATATGATATATTTATAAAAATGTGTTTGAAACTAGACTAGATATATTCAATAGTTTATACTACAAACGTTTCAATCGTGTTAAATATTCCTTAACTTAAGATTAAATACAAATTATATCTACTAATATAAAATTATTTGTGCAAATTTCAACTTCCTCTCATCTTACTTGATTTACTATTAAAAGTTTTACCAAAAAAAATATTTTAACCATGCTGTAAAAAAATCTTATATATGAACACAAATACTAGAAGGCTCTTCACAAGTATAACGTAAGCAAGACAAATATTCTACGGCAGTGCAAGTCTCGGCAGGGGTTGGGAGGCGCTAGGGTGGAACCACCCTGTTTAGTACTGCCTAACATGTATTTTTAAAGACCTTAAATTAAATGTAAGATCTAGAGTAATTGTGAAATACTTTTCAACACATACATCCGTGTTTTTTTTTCATATTCAATGAACTATGATTCGTGTTTCTTTTTAAATTGTGTTAAAATTTAATTTTTTGAAATATTAGAAACTTCTTAAACTTTAATCGATTTTTTATTATTTAATAACGTAACAAATATTTGTGTCGGATAAAAAGTACAATGAAACGTTAATAAAAATCTAATAATAACATTATAAGCCGCTATGGATCGCTAAATATAATATTAATTGATATCAGCTTGCCTTTACAACAACAAAAATTCATCGAAATAATATGTTCACAAGTATGCTATAAGCAAAAAGTATTAAATAAAGAGTTAAAATATGAATGAACGTATTTATCAATTGGCACGGAAAAACTTCAATAAATATTGAGACTTTACATGATTACATATAAGATTTTCATTATCAAATTTATATATTTTGAAGTAACTTGATATAGTTTTATATTTAAAAATGTACAATAATAATAATGTACAAATAAGATTGTGTAACTATAACAAGATAGTGTTGAGAATCTTAGGTCTGCGGTTTCTACTTCCACCCCCATCTACAACCTCCATTCTAGCCTAAGCTCTCGAACACTTTACAGATAGCAACGGAAACGTGATCCCAAGTAAGGGTAGTGTCGCAGAGGGTGGTTCTCGGGGTGCATTTGTAACAACTAGTTGCAACACAGTTATTAAACGATGCAGATATCATCTTTATTGAAATGATAATGGGATAAGTTAAGGGTTGAAATGGGTGAAACGGCGGCTTACCAATCAGAGGGTCGGAGTTTAGATATTTATTACATATTATATCAGCTATTTCGATATAATCTGTTATTAAGCGTTGATAGATATTATTTGATAGTGATCTTAATAGAAATAAGTAATAATAATTTCCATGATAATCAAAATGGAGATAAAACCGCAACTAACTTTAAGTTTAATATCACATTTATTTACAATATGCTTTTAGAAGAACGAGACAACGTAAAACGACAAGAGTTTTTTTTTTATTTTTAATAAAATGAAAAATATTTAGAAATTACTAAATTTAGTAGTAAGAATCTATTTTTCAAGCGCAGTGGGTGAGTTACTTGTCGGATAATCTGAATAAGAAGTCCACGAAAGGCTGTTCAAATTCGCAACACTATGTATTCATAACACTTCAAACTGAAAGTAAAAATAAAGAAATTTAATACAAAAGACAAGTAATCAAGCAATATGTAACACTTGTCTGGCTTGATATATTCTTTGAAATTTCCGACTAACTAAAAGTAGGTTAAATAAATAAATATATTACTGTATATATACAGGTGTCCAAAAAGGGTATCGGGTAATTGTAAGTTCAGTAAAACAAAAACTACTAGTAATCAAGTATTTTTTTTTATTGTTGATTATAAGAATACAAAATGGAAAATTATTTCGAAAAGATGATGTTATCCAAATGGTGACCGTTACGCTACTGGCACTCTTCTAATCTGGAACGAAGATTACTGATAACACGCTGACACATAGCCCTCGATATTGCTGCCATTTCTGACCTGATGTTTTGTTTCAATTAAGTTAGGTTCGTCGGATTATTCTTAAAAACCCTACTTTTAGGGTATCCCCATACGAAATAGTCAAGAGGCCTAATATCGGGGCTTTTGGGAGGCCAGTTGATGTTACCTCTACGTAAAATGACCTTATTAGGGAATAATTCGTTAACAGCTTCAATTGATTGATTGGATGTATGTCAAATGGTCTTGTTGTAACCACGTTCTTGAGTTGAAACCTTGAAACTCCTGCACTCTGGGCCCAAAAATTTTTGCTGTTTATCGAAATAACGGTTACTATATGTGTATAGAATAGAATATGGCTGTTTTTACAAATATATTTTTTTTTTAACAAGAAATTAAAAAAATTATTTTTGAGAGTTTGAATCCTGAGAAGGCAGAGATTAAAAACTCCGTAAGCATGCAGGCAGAGTACGTGACACTGATGTATGGCGACAAGCCGCATTGTGCAATATGTATCGGAGCCACCATTGTGCCAGCCTCGTTCGAATGTTGCGGCACAGTGGGGGGAGACTCCATCGGAATGAACCTCACGTTGATGGCGAAACCGATTATTTTTTGGAATATGAATTCTCATGTTGTTTTAAAACTATCGATCATTTTTTTGGTTATGTTTATTACTGTATGTGGTCGTGAATTTGAACTTTTATAAAATGTTAAAGCGGATGACACCTTAGGCAATTTAATAATGAGAAGTTTTGTTCACAGCGAAGTTGCAAGAGAGAAGTCAATACACAAGAAATAAGGGGCTTAAAACGTCTGCGGAATTCGTTATCTATTTGCTTATGGAGAAGTCACAGAAAACTTGAATCATAAACTGTGGTTTCAAAAATCCTAAAATACTTTGAAAAAAAATAAAAAGCCACAAGAATTTTTTTATTATTCTAGATAAGTGTATCACTTACTTTCAGAGCTTTATTTTTTATAATATAAAAATATATTTACTTTTCATATCATGTTTTCTCAGAAAGCGATAAATTAAATTGTATATACAAACTTTTAACTGAAATAAGTTAACATACACAAACAACGCGTTGTTCATAAAACAAAATAATATATTTTTAATATAATCCTAAAAGTAGGGTTCCAGTATAAACGAGTTATAAATATTTCATCATTTTTATTCAAAAGACACATTATTTTTCCCTTACCTTTAAATTCATACTTTCAATTCTTTGCCGTAAATATTTGCCTTCTTGCTGGTATTTTCAATAATAATTTTTCTCTGCCAAGGTATTCCGATGCTTATGCGCCCTTACATAAAGCTCAAAAAATCTCTCGGAAGCTGTGCCCTGGGAATATCACACACGCTTACCTCCCCTGTATTTGAGAACCTACATATCGAACAACATAATTTTCCAAAATGCAGACAGAACAGGAAATGACTTTTTCTAGCAAAAATATCAAATGTGATATTTATTTTTAATATCTAACATCTTTGAAAAATTTAAGTTCATCTTATTTATATAAGTTCTAACAAAACATAAATAATTATTTGACTTTGCAAGTTAAATAATTTAAGTTGCATGTTCGCTAATTACTATATAAGTATTATAAATCAAACTTAGACTTTTATTTGTTTTATTTAAACCCAATCTAAAATGACTTTCAAAATTGCAAATTATTTCACTACAAAAAATCTAAAATTAACATTTTAAAAAAATAGTAAATTAAAAAAAAAATTATCTTGAAATAGCATTTATCACGTTCCCACCAACCATTCACTATAACTTCATTTGCACTGTCTGCTGAACCTATAAAGAATACTCATGTACTGGAAATTGGTTACATCTACAGAGCGTGTTTCTTATTAATTAAGCTAAATTTGTTTATCTTAAATTGTTTAATCTTACTACACGCCATTGAGTTCTATTATAAAACTGAAAATCATTATCGAATTATTAAAACAGAACATCTTGTTTTAAGTTTGATAGGCATATATTTTTAATAGCTTTAAGAGCAAAGTTAGCTTAGAAAACTGAGGGTGGAGTTCACCATCTTGGAGTAAATCAACCGCGAATGTCTCCGCTCGCTGCGGGCTGACTCGTGACTTTATACTCTCCCTTCGGATGCATAAATAAAGGGATCGCCACAGTAAGCCATTCCGCCCCACAAAACCTCACTGGAAATTTCCATTCCTAGTGTAAGATTCATCATCACCACATACTTCATCGCTTCCATAAAAAAATACTATTTAAAAGTAAAAAAATCCGCAAAAATTATTCTTGAAATTTTTGACGACGTGGAGTCTGGGGTTAGAATTTGGGTGAAGCGATAATTTTTTTATATAACTACGAATGGTTCATTATTCTTAAATTTTTTGATAAACCTTACGACAACTATATAAAAACGGCCGCTGTCTTTAATTTGTTAAACTTAAATTGTCTGTGTACAGCAGATTTGCCTATGTAAATCATAATTTTTCTATACCCATGTAGCCCGTCTCTCAAGCCAACAGTTGGCTTTGGCATGCAGCAAGAGCGAGTGTAATGGTTATTTACTCGCGAGCTTGCATTTCTGTATAGTTTCAATGCACAGAAGCGAATGAGCCGACCCACCAGAATGAAAGAGATAATTTCTAAGTGTAAGTAGTGGCTACACTTTTCAAAAAACTATTTTAGATTTTTATGAAGTTGTCTTCGTAATTTTCGTACCATATTATCAGCGCGTGATCACCCCTATACTAATATGTCCTTTTTCATTTTGGCTTACTGCTTCATCTCTGTTCTTGGTCAAAATGGCCATGGCGGATGAAACTTGAAATTGGCGCACCGACTTCGATTCAGACAGAGACATAATGTATTAACACTTCATATTTTAACACTGATTGCTTAAATGCAAATACCGCTTATGAATTATTATTATTTATTTTTTTTAAATTTTATAGTTTACGATTAAATCTCAATCATTGGCAGTATTAATTTTAGATTAGGCGCGAGAAGTGGCCGTCCGTCATCGGAATCACCCATAAAGGGGGCGTTAAAGTAAAATATTGTGACTTAAAAAATACATTCTCGGTTAAAAGTGCGCAAAACGCATAGTCGATTAGGTTTACGGGCTTCTCCGGAGGGTGTAATGTCGCGCGAAATTGTGGAGAACGAGCGAGGTAGGCGGCGCCGGGCCTGCTCCCCGCCAGCCCGGGACAGGATGTTTCAGTTTGAATGAAAGCCTTCCCCAACTCGAGGATTATCCCAAAGGTCAGCGTTTCTTTGCGCTATAACAAAGAAACTTGAAAGTAAAAGGCTTATGAATCTTTTTTTAATGATATTGTAAGAAGCACTTAACGAAATACAGAATCCAAACAGCTGAGATACAATTAAAACATTTTTTATAAGCAGCCTGATATAAATTAAATATTCGTTGTTGTGTTTATATATTTTTCATTTGTTTAATTGAAATAACACGTATTATTAAATTATCTATGTATATATTATGTAAAAAATACTATTTGATAAAAAAAATATCTTGATATTCGTGTTGTGGCGTTTTTATTATCTAATATCACTTCTTGTCTGCGAACTTATTTACAACCAAAAGAAGCTTCGACACGAGGTGAAGCACAGCCTCCCCATAAGAAGTAACTCGATGATCGGCCCACCAAATCTAAGATCCCGTACACTTGTAGGTTCGATTTCGTAAAATATGAACTCTATGGAAATTTTGGACATTTTATTCAGTGTATATTAAAAAATTCTTATCGTGTATCCTTTAATCATGAAATAATTATAATATAAAAAAAGCTTCAAAAAACCATATATTATTTTTAATAACGTTAAAAATATATACGCACAAATATCAAAATATATAGCTTTAGAGTGGAAGGTAATACACTTTCATGAAGCAATGCTAAGGGCGATTTATATGATAAAAACGTGATAAGACTCGCGATTTTTTACGTCACGAATATCATTTATTTTTATGGGCCAACGTGTCTACTTGTTTATTTGTACTTAACTTGCGAAAGCTCAAAGGGCGCTTTTTTCAGGAGGCATTTCGTGAAACAGAATTCCTTAATTCCATCTCGGGGATACTTCAAAACAATTTTATGATATCATCAGGACGTTATTAAATTCTAAATTTCATAAACCACCCCGTTTCGTAGCAATTATTTGAATTACTGAAAAATACGCGATAATAGTTCAAATGTAATCTGACAATTGAATAGGGTTTTATATCAATCTGAATATTAAATATTTATTTATACTTTATTTAAACTCTTTTTTTTTAATAATTTCATATCTATATATAATCGTTACATTTCTTTTAATATGTTCGAAGGTTCCGACGGCCGCTTGGTCTTAAATGATTAAACGTTTTGCTCCAGATAGTGAATCATCTTCAGAGCTTTGAATTGTCATTTTCATACCCTCAAAGATTGCAGTATTACAGGGACTAAAACTTCTGAAATTTTTAGAAGAGGCCTAGCATAACACCTTATAATAAAGCATTTTAAATAAAGGCTATTTTAAAAATGTAAACTATTGGGGTTTTTTTATAGATTTTTCCTCGATATTACAAAAACAAAACGTTACGAAAAACCGACAATTTGTTTTTAAAAAACAAACAAGTTTGATTAATTGTTGATAACGGTTTATCTCCAACATTATAAGCAACCGCGGCTGGCACTTCGTGACTTCAGTGAAAACTCAATCAGTTTATAAGCTAGAAAACACGCAAGCCGCATAAGAAGCTATGAAGTGTGAACGGGATAACATTGAGTACGTATATCTTGCTTCTTTTGTGGGTGAATTTTTTTTTTTAACATCGCATTACCTACTCTATCAAAATAATATTCATACGCAACAAATGAAAACCGTTTATTTACTCGTAAAATACTTATTTTTAAAATTCGCGTCAAAATTATATTTATTATTTTCATGTTAAAAAATTGTAACGTATCCGAAACTGAAATCAATCCTAAAAAAAACCCTAATTGTAGTGTCAAAACTTTGAAGTGTCAATCGAAAATTGACGCGGTTCAACATCTAAGAAAATAATTTTAAGAATCAATTACTTTAAAGAACACAAATAATAACGGATTAAAGAACATTTTACGTAGCCACTCTAGTAATAAAGGTGAAACAGTAGTTTTTACAACAAATATAGTTATTGCAATGGCAAGAAGATAACTATTTTTTTGTACATAAAAAAGTACAAGATATTATACTATTTTTATTATTTCAAATCTCTTTATTTATTGAAAACAAATATTATTTAATATTTGGGTTAGGTTTCCTTATTTAAAAAACCATGGTTAATCCTAAAAAAATCCCATATAAATGAATCCTAAGGTCCTAATAACCGGTTGAAATGCCAATACTTTTTTTCATATTTAGGTCTATCTAAACGATTTTTAAAAACCTACTGTTAATTATATTATTTACTTTTTTGATAAAAAAATTCAAACAAGGTTATTTCATCGTCGGACCTACTCAAAATAAATTTACTGAAAATTTAATTTATGTGAATTTAATAACTTCTCTTTTAAATTATTCAAGGACCTTCTCGAAAATTATGTAGGAACATCGAATCACCATATATAATGGAAAACATAAATTGGTATAAATGAAACAAAAAATCCCGCACGAAAGTATTCATTTTCTACAAAAAAGCTCGTGAGTTACTCTTAATTCCACATTTCCACAGAAAGTCGACGTTATGAAGTATATTAGGACCGCAAGTGCTGCGTTAAAATATCTGAATGGGTCCTTCAAACACAGATAGCACTAAACGGTGGGCCGCGCATTGCTTGCGACCCCTCGGACCTCGAGTGCAGGCCCATAATGCGCGCCTGCGAGTAGTCCATATTATTTCAAGGATTATTACTGCATATTTGACAAAATTACTTTTTTGTCGTTTCATATTTGAAATGATAACCTAAAACGCATTTTCAATGCATTAAGCCTATGTGCATAAAAACTTTGGGTATATTAACTATCGCATACTCATATATTTGCATCAGCAGTGAGTATTGTATTTTCAATTAAAGTACATGGATTGATATTGTTGAAGATCCGCTGATTTATATTTTATACGCACACATACATCGATCGGCACACATTCACATTAATACTTGCTTATGTAAACAACGCCGTCTGAAGAGCTTAAACTTAACTATACAATTCCCGTTTTATTACTCCCGGGCAGCCCTTCTTTATTCGCAGTTGTATTATTTTTTATCATAATATACACACAGCCTCCATACTTTACATCCGCTTTGAGTATTTTATACTTCCGTATAATCCACATAAATAAGAGTAGACCTACCGCTCTCCGAGTCTTCCCTGAACGAATAGATCCCATTGAGATCTTTCACACTTTTTGGTACCCTCAATAATAGAATAAGTGACAAAATAAGTATGATAGTATAAATTATTTTTCACACTGTACTTAAGATTTGTATGTACTTAAAACAAATTCCGCAACTATGTAGTATCACTGTCATATATATTGGATGCAAGCGAATAAAAAAGGCAGAGGAAATACTAATTAAGTGAGTAAGAGATAATCGTGATCACTCGAAGACGAGCACATTTTTAGGTGAAACTCGAGATATGCAAGTTTTTCCAGGCATTGTAAAAAGGCTAAGGTTAATATTCATACATCTCTTGCTGCGGCTTTACACCACAAGAAACATATACTCAGTAACGATTCGTTCAATTTCAGAAATCTGAAAACTGAAATCTGTAACCATCCGACAATGAATGAGTATCTAAGTTTGTGACTTCTGATTGGCAAAATAGGCCATTGGACCAGACGAATAATTTTTTTCTATGCTCTGGTGAGATTCGAGCCCACGCCTCTTAGATATCGCGACCAGGTGGTTTTTTTTTTTTTTCAACCACTGCAGCTCAAAACTACGGTAGCTTAGGTAAACATCCCATTTGTGTTTTTTTTAGATGTAAATCGATTTTTTATAATCAAAACATTTTTAACAATAAATGTATATAAACGAATGGCTAAGTTCACTTTTTAAGCAAATATCAGTATTTGTTTTTTTTTTTAAACAACCTCCACAGAAATTCGAAAGTAAATTTTATGTTGAGTGTATTTTATTTAAATGTGTATATATTTAATAGCTTTAAGCTCAAAACCAATTTAAATAACACACAAAAATTCTCTTGAGCCTCAGATAAATTTTCCAAGAGCAAATAATTACCTAGAATTTAATATTTTGAATATATGGAGGGTATAACGAGAAAATAAATTTTATATGCGGTAAGGAATCCATTAAATTACACTACACGGGCTTCTTGGAAATACTCTTAACCAACAAAATACGCCTTTACTGGCTAGTTTCGTTTTCATAATATTTATTTTATAATAATAATACATCAACATTTTAAATAAATATGTTTCTCTGCACCCTAGTGGAACATTTTAAATAAAGCTAAATATTTCATTTTCAATTTTTCAAAGGTCAAAAATGGTTTATATTTAAGCGAAATAAGTATTGTTAGTGAATTAATCGATTATTCGATCATGCCTACCTGATACATGCAATCCATAAATATCCACGACTGAGTGTTTTAATTTGTACATTACAATAAATATAAATATCCAAATGGCTAGAAGATTATAAAATTTATTAGCAAATGAAGTTTATCAAAGTGGGAGTAGAATGACAGAGTGTCGAAACATAAGTGTATATATGTTTTTTTCACTTTCACAATTGAGTCACTAATAGAGTCATTATAGCGTTTTATGATATGAATATCACATAAATTAAAACGTATTACATTTTAACTTTTTATAACTGTCACATTGCAAATGACACGCATTTTGTTACATTTATTTTCTACATAAAATCTATTAAAAATCTTCTCTCAACAAGTCTTAGAAAGCTTTTATGAGCCGAAGAAATTAAAAATATGGATGATTATAAAATCCGCTTATATTTGTAAATTTTTTTTTTTTTACACATGTAAACCTAAAACAAGATTATTACATTAAAAATGCCTAGGTACAGTAACGCGGTCTAACATCTAAGAAAAATAAAAAATAATTTTTAAAAAAATACTTATTGACAGTGCAGATTATTTTTTTATCCGCAGAGAGCCGAACTCACATAACCCTGCCTCTAATATTTAATAATATATTAGGAAACAAAACAAATTCGTACCTACTCACAGGAGACCGCGATTTACAATTTAATTTCCTTCCCTCTTCTTAGAAGTGGAGCCTTCGAGGTCCCACCCTAGCCGCAAGGGCTGCTTCTTGGAGGGACGTACAACGGCCTATTAAATAAGCAACTTGAAAACCAGCAACAACAAAGGGATTATGACAACATAATTATGTAGAATTTCATTTTTTTTTATTTTTGAGGTAAAATGTGTTTTTATAATTTGTGGGATCTGTAATGTAATGCAAACTGAAGCTTTTAGGTCACCTAATTTGATTCCCCCAGTGGCAAATCCTTCAAATTAGTATAAAAAAGTGCGCTTAAGCCAAAGAGAAAAACAATTTTTGTTCTCAAAAATATTTCGATGGAATTTCAATACACTCCGTATATTCTTGGCTTTTAAAAATATAGTACGAATAATGATGTCATTGCTTTAAAAATATCGTATTTTTTATACTAAGCCAAACCAATATAATTATGATGGTACATGACGTTAAAACTACTAAAATTTTAATAAAGTTAAAGTCAAAACAAATAGTTATAATAAAACAATCTTGTAGTTAGATAATTAACATGGTTTCTTACTAATAATCCATTCGTAGTTGAGTTTTAAGCGTTTAAGTAACTTCTGTGACAATCTCTGATTTTTGACCCACCAATACCGATGGCAGGCTTCTCTCCGGAAGTCAGCAGCGATGACGTCACGACAGGGACAGGGTGGCAGCAGGACCTGCAGGCAAGCCACCCTACCCAGTGGAGTTATTTACACATAATTAATTTATATGATTTGTTTTCGTCATTATGGCCGTCGCGTGGCAGACTGCCATCTTTGAATTCATGTTTGCAGTGATTCTGGCTGTCTGACTCTGTGCGCTAACGTAAAATACGCCAGCGCACGCATAAAATAGGAAATTATACTTTTGGTATAATTTCAGTATTTATGGTTCAGTTTCTAGTCGATGTATTTCCCGCTGTGCTCAGATTGGCTCAGTAAAACGCTTTTCTATTCAGTCAAGGGACATTTGTTCAAATATGGCCAGTTAATTTTCGCCTACTAATAGAAATATATTTTGATGACTCTCCATAATAATATGTTTGAGATATATTAACAAGGAAGCACACAGACTCGAGCCCTCGACCTCGTTTTATTGGGGAACTACTGGAGCACACGGAGGTTCATAATGTGCTTGCATTCAAAACAGTTTTCAGTTCATTGGTTGTGATAACGTTTCAAATAATTAGCTGATAATTCAATTAAAAGTATCTGTTCTTAAATTATTAACAATAAGTAATTAATATGTCGTAAGCTAGGTCTGGATGATCTTGAGATTTCTCGTGTGTTATTCTGCACTTTTGTCTTTAAAAAAACAATAACAGTGAATATCGGCGAAATTTCACAAAAACTACTGGTTATGGCAATACCATCGTTCAATTTGTTGAACGAGACGTAAATTTATTGATACGTATGTGGGGCGCTTAATTTGTTTTTTTATGTAAAAAAATTTAGTAAAGTCATTTTATCTAGTTATGTATTATAATATATTACTATAAATTGGGGCTGTATGAGTGAATTGCGGATCTATTAATTAAGTAATCAATATTTTTGATAGAGATTACTTGGTGGAATTCCTTTAAATAAAATACTTGAGTGATTTTTTCACATATTAATTTTTATTGGTTACCGGTTTCTCCAAGATTTCTTTTTGGCATTATCAAACTGAGTTTTACTGAGTGAAAAGTTGGCAAAACCGGTCACTATTAAAAATTAACATGTGGAAAATCACTCAAGTATTTTATTTAAAATATTGAACTTATAATTATTAATTACATACAAAATGATGGTATATGCGAGATATTTAAGAACTTATGATAAATCGAGAGTAGAAAATGCAAAAGTATAAATAAATTAGTGAGATCGACAAAGTTTTCTTTAGCTAGATTTTTAATAGTTTTGATTGTGTAATTTTATGAGTAAAAAAATAATACTTGCGTTTCTGCGTTTTTCTCTGCTTTGAAAATTACACCTAAATTTTAGAACCAATATTCTAGAAATTGCCTAGTGACCTTGAGCTAATTTTCACGACTTAATATTGCACCTGCATTGTTTACATACTAGATGTTTTAATTTATTAATAATACAGGTTCACCTTTCAGACAAAACTTCCAAAGCATTTTTGAACGCTAAACAAATCGGACTCCCGCGGAACCAATTCTCGGGGCTTCTGGACAAAACGCCTGCGTCCGAGCGTCACACTAAAGCCTTAATTATCATATAAACGAAGGCTCAACGTCATCAAGCGGAGCATTAACGAATGCGGCATTTGTCATTATGACAGCCGATGTCATCCGTCATCATCAGGCCGGAGCCGGACAGGGTTCCGACAACCCCGACAGGCATATTGAAAAAACTCCCCCTTCGATTAATCAAATCGGAAATAAGTACTTCCCGGATTATTTATATACAAGTCACTATAAAATTTAAGCTGTGCATTGAATTCGGTTTTGTCATTGTTTTTTTTAAATATTAAATGGTGCTTTTATTTTTATAAATTGTAAATATCATTCAGTTGCGTATTTTTGTTTATATCAAGTGTTCCATCAATCATTTTTTTAACAACTTATCTTGTCACATACAATATCAACACAAACTACTTGACCAAAAAAACTGGAATAGAGTTCTCCTAAACGTATAGTTTTAGGGGAGTTTGGAGATTTAAACGGCCGCCGCCATTAAAATTATTGATTTATGCATGTTATTGTTTTTATGTTTATCATCTTTTCTAAATATTTAAATTGAGATACTTTTGATTTTGAAATCCATTTTATTTATTGAAAACAATAGGTAAAACCTCTGTTTGTATATATTAAATTCTTAGATATCAGAAACGACGCGCGTAGAAACCAAAAACTTTATTCAATAAAATGATACTGTTTATTTATTGATCTTTCAATTTTGCAGTTCCCGAAATCAACAACCAAGCAAAAAAAAAAAAATCTTTTACATGTGAAAGTACAGAGTACGTGAAAGTACAAGAGTACATCTGAAAACTTACCGAACTATTCGTAGTCGTAATATTCCAGTGACAAAAAATCGCAGTTATTTCATTTTTATAACTTAGTATCCATTTTTAATTGCTTGCATGAATAAGGATATCAATTATACTGAATATAATTCATAGCTTAAAACAATAATAGAATCAAAATATTTTTATTACTACTTGTATAAAAAAACTTTTGCAAAGCATATAAATAAAAAAAAACATTGTTTATTGCAGAAGACTTCATTTTAAAGTGTAATATTTCTTAATACAAAATATGACTTGGCCCCTTTACTACTATAATAAATCAAGAAAGTCCCATAAATATGTTTTGGTTTATTTTCTGTGCGCCATAAACATTCTTTGGTTTTCTTCCTAGCACCGAGCAACACTATTTTTTCTTTATACTATCGGCCGCTTAATATCTACAGTCGTTCGTTTAAGTGTTTTTTGTGTCCTTTTATACAATTTGTCTAAATACGAACGCTCCTCTCGCACATAAAGAGCGACTTTTTCCCGAGCCGCTTCACAATTCTTACTCCCTCCCCCTGCCGGGATGACTCGGCGCGGCCAACGCGGGACAACCGACACGGCGGGGCGTGATTCGTTAAGATAAATATACACTAATACCCCGCTTTACGCGAGGGATACGTTCCGGAAAAAATCGCGTTAAGTGAAATTCGCGTATATCGGGGTTTACGATTAAAATACATACTCGTACATAGTCAAAACTTGATACAAAAAAATACAAATCATTTGAATCAATCACTTTCATTCTAAGAACACTTTATGCAGTATTACGTGTTATTTTTACTGAAAAATACATCTATTGTCTTTTGGGTAGCGTTTCTTTTGCGTTCTTGTAAAATACGTTCATAACACCCAACGCTGATTTTATTTGTTAAGAGAAGTCAATGACTTCATTATGTTCACACACATTCTTAAAAATAAGAAATTCGCGTTATATTATAACGGGGTCGCGTAAAGCGGGGTATTATTGTATAGTTTTTTTCGGCATTAATAACGCAAATATTTCAGACTCATAACAAATAATAAAAAAAAGAATATTCAAGACTTAAAATCAATATATGTATATTTAGATCCGTTTGGGCTTCATTCAACTTATCTAACATTCCAATGTTATTTTTTGTGCCGTGTACCAAAACGCCAATAAAATAAACATGATTGCGATAACCTTGATATGAGATTATGTTTAAATTGTGTTTGTTTTCTAAGTATTTCTTAGTAATTTCTATATATTTAACGTTTATTTATTTTTGTATTACATATATTGATTTTTGTGAAGACCATCACAGTACTCGTAAGTGCAACTTTGCCTATACAGGTTTTATTTATGATTGATATGATTAAGTACATTTTTTCACACATTGAAAAATTATTGAAGAACCTCTTAGAAAAATATCAGCGTTCGGGATTTGAACCCACATCCCCAAGCTTACATGGCTGGTGCATTGTATTACAGCTTATTTTCTTTATTGATCGTGCTTTCATCTAAATATTGTTTTTTATGCTTGATGACTTTTTTTTATCTACATATGGGTAGTATGAAACATAAAAACCATCCATATTATCTGAAATAATGTTAAATGTAATGGTTTTTATTTATAATCATATTATTATTTATTTTCTCAATTTCCTAAAATAGGTATTTTGAAGGCCAGGGTGCGCCGAGTCTTTTGGCCGAGACTCCCTCGAAGCCTCGGATGCGGCAAGCGTCCCTTCCCTCGGTCGCGTTTAACATATTTCTAACATTATCTTAAACAGAATTTTTCAGGCCACACCCGTCGCCAGGGTTTTAATCCATTTGATGAATATGGCGGACGACAATGCTTTTTTTATGTCCTGATTACAAGAAACAAACAAAATATCAGCGAAAAAAAACACAATGTCGCTTACAACAATAGTATTCAAGTTGATTTATGGATAACATGAAATTCGTAATGTTATTTATTATGTACGTTAGAACTACATGATGCCGTGTCAGTCGGCTTTGTCTTGCGGTTACTTGCTCGGATGTAATTTATTAAAGCTGAAACGCGCAAAACAAATTGCGGAAAAAAAAACAAAACAGCGTGACATAAAAAAAGTAATTTAACATTTTAAAAATATGTATTATTGAATTCAATAAAATTAAAAAGCCTTATTTTAAAACAATAATACAAAGCTGACTTGTTTAAAAAAAAATCGCTCCCACTCGTGTTTTTATAATATGATTGTTCTTTATGACTTGAAATGTTTCATCAAAAACATTATTTTTTAGATCCGCTAAAAAATCAAACAACAATGTGTTAATAGTACTTTGAACATATAAAAAACCTTAATATTAATATAAAAACCTCTTATATTATTCAGGGTAGAAAAAATTAAACCTACATATTTTATTACTGCATATGTAATGTTGGTGTAATTTGAAATTGTAAGTTATTTGATGAAAAAATTGTAATTGAAAATAAAAGTATTTATATATTTCTAAATATAAATTGAATATCGCTTGCTTTGTGAGGTCTGAAGGCATTTTTTTTAACAAACCTCTTATCAAAAAAAAAGTTTTCTCCTGAAGCTATTAGCCGATACGAAAAGATGTTTTCTTGAAAAAGGGATTTTAAGCCGTAAGTGTTCCTTAATATCGTAAGCGATGTGACGCCACGCTGTTTGAAAATTATCTGACATTTTTGCGGACCAATAAATAATCACAATCTAACTGAAATATCCGTCAGATTTTCAAAATGGCCGTCGACTGGCACATGCGCTCTCAGCAATGACGCAAATTAGTCATCATTTATTTTTCATTTGTCACCCCAACCCGGCATAAGGAACAAAGCGTAAATATTTCTTCTATATTTAGAGGAAAATTATATTATGTTTGCCTTTGCCGATAAATTATGCAAATCTACTTGAATTTGGTGTTTACAACCACAGTTTGCATCAATAACACTTAAACCCAAGTAGTAACTTTCGATTAAACTCGACGCTTATATAATAAAAAAAACAAGGGCACTTTACATTTGACTTTGAAACATATGAACATTCCTAGTAAACCATGTTTCGTCCAAAATATATATTTCTCAATCCCAGTGAGTAAATTGAAGTTCGTAAATATTGCGGTAATCATCCCCATTGCGGTAATTCATGTATGTTTTAGATTAAAATTTTATTTCTTTACTATTTTAATGTAGATTTTTATTTTCAGCGAAAATCAATTTAGTGTAGTCTACAAATAAGTTGAGTATGTTGAGTTGTAGACTTAATCCGAAACCTTTACTGTCGGCATGTTAAAGAAAAAAAATGTAAAATTGATGTATATTACTTTTTTCAAGTTAATGCGTCTACTCAGGTAAAACTTAATTAGAAATCATATGTTTCTGATTACCCAACCAGAACTTGTGGGAAAGGTTATTTCATCAGTTTATATGTTAAACCAACAAAAACAGCTGATTTTCCGTATTTTATTCATTCCCGTTATAATAATCACGTCTAAGGAAAATGATAAAATGTGAAAAACTCGTTTTATTTATATAGGTTGATTGAGTTTGCTCTTTTAACAACTTCTCTAAAACAATATAAATCCAAAAAAATATACAAAATTATTCAAACCATATGAAAATATTTTCGATGCAAATCAAATTATTTTCTAGCCATGTGTCCATTCAAATTTGTTAAAAATCTTCATTTTTTCTTTGAATTATTTTAAATAAATTAAAGACTCATGTTTTTCATCTGATTTCCGTCATCCATATCTGTATGATGATTTCCTGTTCGTATGGTGAATTAAGATTATTTACTCTTCCAAAAAGATTGATTGAAATATAAAAAAGGTAAAGAACACACACCAGGTTAACATTTTAACTTTAGTAACGTCTCCGGAATTCATTAAATTTCAATAGCAAAAAATTTATGCACAAAAAAAGTTACATTGATACATTTTACATTGATTATAAATAATGGATAGTACTACAATCCAATAATGATTCGAAATCAATTGTGAAAGTATAATGATTATATACATTAACTTTCAAACAATGTATCCAAAAGATTTATCTGAAACTGAAACACATAATATTTCACACAAAGGGACCAAAAATAACTGAAAATCATTCACTAGTTCTTTCACAAAAACACGCAACATCTGTGATTAATAACTCGAATTATAATTCCACGTTAGATTGACACAAAACAATAAACCGGGTTAACGAATCCCATTGTACTGAAAATAATATCGCAAATTACACGGCGTGACTAGAAACCAATAAATAATGGTTAATCACAAAACATGAGTCAGTGGCGCCCTGTATAGAGGCGCTACGTCCACTGTTTGCAAATAGCACTCCAGTGCTTCTAAACTTTAGTCCGCAACAGCTGATCTTATGGCTGCTCCTCGAGGACTACTTGATTTTTCTTAGCTTACTCTTTTTTGTTAAAACAAATTGTTTTTTGCTTTAACGCAATGGCGTTTTTTTTTAAATTGTATTCAATCAAATAAAATAAAACTGTCTAATTATTGGACAATTTTTTTTTTCGCTAATAGTGAGACCAAAATTTAGTTTTAAATTAAAAATTAAAGAAAATTCATCTGCTTTCAAACACACGAAGATTTAGTTGATACTGTATTTGTATAGTTAAAAAAGTACTTTTTTATTCCCATCCCAATCCCATGCAAATCTGAAACTGAGGCACTTAGTTCTTAATTTTATTAGATGAATTACAAGCGTTGTTGATTCTATTAAAGGACGTAACCATTTTTTTGCATTATTGAAAGGTATTTATATTTTAATGACAATTTATAATAGAAGAGACACGAGACGTTGATGATAAGTGGTTTATATCAATAACCTTATTAGTATCATTTTAACTCGTATAAGAAAAGAGAATTCATTAGATTTTAATTTAATTTAATTTTTAAATAAAATATTATTACATTTTTAAGTACACCAAAAAATAATTTAAGAAGCACTATTGTATCGTAATGTAAATCGGGAATACAAGGTAGCGTAAGTTATATGATTACGAAATGACTTAATTTGATTGTAATGGCGACGTTTATGTCGTTAGGGAATAATTCACCTACGCGATTACAACCAAATTGGTACATTACTTGTGTCGCACTAAAGCACACTGTATTTATTGGAATGTGTTTCTACCCCACGCAAAATATCTGCCGGACTTTACGTCAAACACGCAAAAAATATTTTTTCATGACTATTCCAAACATCCAATAATTTTTATTGTAAACCTTTTACCCTCTATTTAACATTCATCAGTATGGCGATAAACTTTGTATGGTGTTTTTTTTTTATAGTAAGACTTTCTATTATGCATTCCATGTTTATTTATTGTTTTTTAAACTTGATTCAGTATGTACGCAACCCTGATCATTTAATTGATGTAAAATTCAATGAAATAATTTCAGTATTTACATAATTAGTATGAAAATTATGATAACACGTATTTTTATAACAATGTATTTATTTTCCGTTATTCTGCCTACTACGCATTTTGGAGTCAAAAATACATTCGCGAATGAAACAAGAGCAGACAATCTCTTATCACACTACCAAAATAGATTGTGGATTGTTGAGTTGTTCACTTACAAAAAAATATGGCCGCAGGGAGCGACCCAGATACGACAAGTACCGACAGAGCCGCGGATTGCTCAGCTGTTTCCGTGGTGTAGTGGTTATCACATCCGCCTAACACGCGGAAGGCCCCCGGTTCGATCCCGGGCGGAAACATTTTTTTTATTTGATTTTTTTTTCATACAACGTAAATTCAACATTACAAGCTTTTTATTCATTAAAATAATAAAAATGTGCAATAATTTAGATTTAATTTTATTGGTATAAAACAGCGTCAATGATATGGTACGGTAACAAAAAGACGCATTTCCGCACAAAATTATGAAGTTTTTAAACAATTATAGTTAGTTTATTATTATAAAATATTTATTGTTCAATATTAATCAGAATTCAAAATTAACATCTCAAAGGCAACATTTATCAAAAACACGCTAAAAGTACTCCACAAATCCGACCGTTACCAACAATCAGCATTGCAGAGGTAAACTCTCCGGGCCACAAATGATAGGTGACCGCTCCAGTGGACGCCGAACCGCTAAAAACTTAATTATAATCGACCGAGCCGCCCACTGACCCGCTCGGGCGCCAGCCCTTCCCAAGCGTGAAGCTGCCTACACACGATGTGACACTACCTATAGCCAAACGATAACATTCCAATAGCGTCCTCTTTTACGGCATTAATTTATGTAAATATATATGTAAAAAACATCAATAATAAAGTATTGTTTTTAGCTGAAGATAATTCGGTTGTCGGCTGAATAGCTGTATGTGTGGGCTGCTTAATGCTTCACGAGTGAAAAAAGGACAAAAAAGAGTCGAACTCATATCTTCCTGTTATCAAACAAAAAACTGCCTTCACACGCTACGATACAACTGATAACTAAACCGATTAACGGTATTATATTTTCAAGTGCTTTTATTTTTCTAAATAGGATTCGGGTGTCGGTTTTGTCGCGACGTCTCCAGGCAGCTTTAATTATACTGACTCATTCAATGTTCATAGAAATCGTCTCTATAGAGAAATATCGAACACGAAGTCAAGAGAGATAACTCGTATTAATGAAACAACAAGTGACATAATTAGTCCAGTCCAGGCTTTATAATTGTAAAAGCGGTGGTCATTGTAAAATGTGTATTAATAATATATATTCAAAACATTTGGAATTACAATGTTTCTATAACAGTTTTAAAAAGCATTGAGAATCACTGGGTCAGGAATGGGTCTGACTTGTGCGCCGAAGGACAATCGCAATTAAAAGTTTAGGAATCAGCAATTACTGCGGCGCAGTGGTCTGCATTCGAAAGAGGTACTGCCTGTGCGGAAGAGAAGCTAATCGGGCTAATTCTCCTCATTTTCTTATAAACTTACTTCAATAATAAACATTATATATTTAAGAGCTAAATGTGGTTTATCTCGGGGTTCGACTCGTTGAAAATTCTGGTAGAAAAACTAGGTTAATACAGAAGAGGTGCTCTACTCAGTTTGTTCTTAACATTAAATCACACGCACTTTGTATCTTAATTGCGGAAGATTTCCATATTCAGAAAATCTGAAAAATAGGATTATTTAATAGTTCTTATCTATAAAAGTAGGAGGCCGCAAGAGTAAAGCTTGGCGACGTTAAGAAACAATTACTATGAATCCAGGTTATGCAATATGTATTTAAGATTTTTTCAACTATACGTGTACTACTATATGTACTATTTTATAGGCTCTTTGTATGTAATATATCTTATATTAATACCGTGATACTAAAAATAAAATGAAACGATGAGTTGATTTCAAGCACAGAACAAATGCAAAAAATTAGACACTAGGCAGAAACCAACTACAACTATCATCAAATATTCAATTTAGCATTGAAACCAATGATTAATTGAAAAACCACAATATATATAACAAATAGATACAAATACAAAAACAATATTTTTTCAGTAAGCCTAAATATAAAATATGTTTGACCTGAATAAAAACCTATAAAAACTGTAAGATATAAGTAAATATTTTTTCATTCTACGCTCTTTATATTTCGTTTACGTAAATATTTTTATTTTCTTTGGCATAAACTCTCTATACAAACTGTTTTGAAGGTTTTAATATACTGAACTGCTATTGCAGTCAAATATAATATGTATAGTATATAATATCCATGAAACTTATTTATCTCTATTTTCCAGAGCTATTCATTTACTAACTACAAACACAGTCGCTTTCAGGCCACGTTGTTTCAGTATAAAGACGAAAAAAATCTGATATTTAACATTGTCCAACCTGCGTATTTCGCTCTTCGTATACAAAGCTCTTTTTATAGTTTTTCTTCTAAGCGAGAACTAGTCAATAGTTTCAAAGAAAAGCTCTAAAAAAATGCCCTTTCTTAACCTTTAATCACTGGCCCACTGATAAAGAGACTCGAGATCTCTGTACGCCGAGACGGCTCGGGACTCCTTTCTAGTATCTTTGTGTAAAAGCTGTGTTTTGCAAGGACGGATCAGTCGTATTCTTTATTATTTACACAGGAAAACACATTAAGAAAAACTATGCGAAGCAAGTTTTACACAATAGAACTTTTGTATAATTCACTCCTCGCATTAATTCAGAGATTACTTAACTCCATCTATAAAATATTATAAAAAAGAAAGTACCTATACCGCAATAGTAAGTTATTGGTAGTGAGTTTATTTTTCAGTAAAACGTAATTGAGATAATTTTTTTATTTCATGTGCTGAGTCCTGAAAAATAAATACCAAATTAAATTAGATATAAAAAAAACTATACTCAACGCTCTGACTCAGCGCTTTACCGTTTTTTTTTTATTAATCAGTTTCGAATAAAATCTCACTATTATACAAATAATGTAAGAACTAAAGCTACATAATTAAATCAGTACATATTTTAGAATACAATGAAGTTCTCTTAAGTAACTTCTCTCAGAAATTGTAATGAAATCAATCTTAAAATCTTTCAGATAACGTATTATCTATTCTACATGTAAAATTTACTTTATTAATATTTTTATACATTTCACATTAAATGGTTTGAATTACTTAGAATCATAAAAAAACGATTAAAATATTTTATCACCATGTTTAAGTTTGAGTGCTCGAATTTTAAGCATTAAAAAATATTTCAGCATAAATACTACTAAAAACAAAAACTCAATCGGGTGCCAAAACCCTTGCAAAAAGCGCTACAGGCATCGCAGATCCGCCATCATGAGCGTGAAGCTCCCGCCGCGAAGTGTGCCAGTTACCGTTTCAGGTGTTTCAGGAGGAAAAGCTCCAGGGTCGCGGCCAGGCCCGGGATTTATGTTTTCATAAATCACCCCACAAACCGCAAGACCACAATATCCTTCTCGCTACTGCGAGACATTTTGGTATTACTATACCAAAATGTTTCTTCGCAGCGATTCTTCGTGGAATTGTCACATCAAATTTATGGCCGCAGCCATAAAATCAAACCTTGCAATATCTGTAGTGTTTACGCCGGAACCTGCTTTTCTACAATGATTTATTTAACATTTTTGTTGCCTAAAACAACTATGTTTCAACAATACCTGTTGGTATATTTATATACTTCACAATATTTTTTTGTTAAATTATAAAGACGAGTACACGGAGATTTCAGATGTAACGTTTAGATTTTAGATCATTGCATGAGCTTAGTAATCGAAATAAAAATCAAGAATAATTAGAAGTAAGTTCAACGTTTTCGTTTTTTTTTTGTTTAAAAAAATATTGTGTTACGGTTAAATGTTGAAACAACGATCAACAAAGATCAAGCTCAGTTAGGCTAGCCACGATAATCGAGCTGATTACGGCATCATGCTGGTACCACATTTGTAAGAATAAAAATTAACTTGAAAAAATTCACCTCTCAGCTGCGGCCACTTGAAACAGCCCCCAAAGAAAAATCAGGCGACTTAAGCCTATGACTTGAAAGCAGAAGTCCTGAGATAAGTATCCCCCGAGCCGGCGCTTCCCCCCAGATGTGTCTCGAGATACTCGGCGGCCGGAGACCGAGATGTGTGTTGACGCACAGATTCCCAGATAACAAATTTATTATCCGAGTTCGGGGCGCTTTGTCTGATCTGCCGGAGGATGTTTACTCCGCAGGGCCTTCGTTTGTTTCGGTATCTTTTGTTTCTTCGCGACGTATCTCGAGCCCAGTCTTAGTTAATTAAATTCATTTACATATTAAGTTTGCGGATTCGTTTTGAGTTAACGCTGCGTTGGTTTCTTACTGCGCTGATAAAGGTATCTTCATTACTGTTTCGTAAATCCAAACATGTTTACCACGCATCCTTTTGTTTGTAACCTACAAATGTTATTTATACTGTGCGAGAATGTATTTATGTAATGTTTACTAAATAGCTATTGTTTTTATTCTGGAAAAGTATTTTCGGTTTCAGGAAACCTTTTTTTTGGGATCTATTTTTAAAGATCAAAAATAAATTTCATGAATAGGAAATTGGTTAAAATACTTTTTAACATCAAAAAATATTTAATTATATTCATGGTATCATTTTACAGTGACACATAAAAGAATTTAATTATATTATATATTTTAAATAAATCTTATTTAACTCTGATAAATATAATCAAAACTATTAATTTTAATATTTCGAGTTTTAATATAAAATAAAATAATGATGACTACTAAATATTATTCTTTTAGATATAAGCATAAAGTATTGGGTACTTTTCTTAAAAAAAGTAAAAAAAAACTGAAATAATTTTTATTTCAATGATGTTTTTCGTCGTTTCAAGTGCAAATCGATTATCTTACGCATTTTATATTTCAAAACTTAATATAACAATCGTAATTTTTTTAATTTCCTAGTATAAATTAAAATAAATCGTATTTTTAAAATCTCATAATCTCAAAAGGATTTCAAAAAAAAGTGTAAGCAGTTTTTCTTTAATATATTTTCTTAGAAGGGTTTTTTTTGTACTCTTCAAACTTTCCTATTACATTGCCAAAAAGAGCTTCGTGTTTATCAAAAAAAAAGTACAAATTTGTACATCACAAGATTCCATAGAACACTTAGAAATCCTTGTTTATTATCAAATTCTATAATTTTATTCTATAGACGTATGATTTGTATATTTCAGAAGATCGATGACTTTTATAAAAATATTTATCCATAGTTAACTAAATCAAAATATTGATATAAGATTGTAGTTTACAAAAAGTAATAACTTAGGAAATCCATCATATTATCTGACAGCTGAAAATTCATTTTCAAAATAAATTTTTAATCTCGCGTATTTTCACAGAAGAAAAGCGTTATTCGCGAGCTTGTCTCGGACAGGTCCTACGTTTTTTACATCATTATATTCTAACCGTAGGCCTTTATGCTACTCAATTCACCCTTAGCATGTGTTGACCCTAGAAAGCAAAAAGCACACATTGCTTCAGACGCAATAACAGAGGAAAATATCTGTAAAGGTTTCTCAACTTATTTTTCTAAAAAAAACTAATACTAGTTGCCAAAGGGCAACAAAAAAATTATTAAACTGCTTACTACTCTCTTTGCATATTATTTTTATAAATAAAATATCGTCATTTTCAAAGAACGCCAGTGTTTATTAGTATATTAAAATATTAATAATATCTAAGTGATGAGTAAATTATTATTCCTTCTTTAAATCATAATATCTAACATAATGACTTAACTTATTTTATTTTCACTCTTTAAAACATATTGAATAATAGTGTGCATGTACAGTAATACCCCGCTTTACGCGAGGGATACGTTCCGGAAAAATCGCGTTAAGTGAAATTCGCGTATATCGGGGTTTACGATTAAACATACATTCATAGTCAAACTTTATACAAAAAAATACGAATCATTTGAATTATAACTAATTTTAAGAACACTTTATGCAGTATTACATGTTATTTTTACTGAAAAATACATCTATTGTCTTTTGGGTAGCGTTTCTTTTACGTTCTTGTAAAATACGTTCATAACACCCAACGTTGTTTTTAATTGTTAAGAGAAGTCAATGACTACATTATGTTCATGCACATTCTTAAAATAAGAAATTCGCGTAATGCGAGGCATTTTAACGCGAAATTTGAAATACGCGTTATAGTGAAGCCGCGCATAACGGGGTCGCGTAAAGCGGGGTACTACTATATACTGAAAATAGAAAACTGAATAATTGACCTATATTTTAAACTAGGTAGGGCAATTTCTGGATTTTCAGCTAAGAGTCAAATTTTCTCAGAAAATAAGTTTTCGGGATGTCTTATATCTGTTTGAGGTGTAACTAGTCCGGTTGCTTCTTATCGTTTTGGTAATTTTTTATGAAGCTTATCATTCAATCACGAATTTGTCTATGGTACTGAAAAGGCTTTCCTTTGTTTTGTTCTCAGGTGTCGTGGATTCGGAAGCGCGACCTGCACATCCTGACGGTGGGCGGCGCCGCCTACAGCTCGGACGGGCGCTTCTCGGCGCTGCACGCGGACGGCTCGGACGAGTGGGCGCTGCGCGTGGCCTCGGCCCAGCCCCGCGACTCCGGCACCTACGAGTGCCAAGTCTCCACCGAGCCCAAGATCAGCCAGGCCTACCGGCTCAACGTAGTCGGTGAGGCCCCGTGACCTTGCCTCGTGTCACCCATGCCGCTTGCTATCATTTCCTCTGCACACATCAACAAAATATACAAAAAATGTACTCTCGATAGGTTCATCTACACATCTTCTGTATCAGTGGCTCTCAAACTCTTTTGGCCCACGGACCCCTTTTCATAGTCAAAACTTGCCCACAGACCCCTTTTCATAGTCCAAACTTGCCCACGGACCCCCTTTCATAGTCCAAATTTGCCCACGGACCCCCTTTCATAAGCAAAACTTGCCTACGAACCCTGGGTGAAAAACTACATAAATTGATATTATAGACTAGTTGGTGCAAGTATCGACTCTATTGCGTTCCTGTATTAACCTTCCTGACTCACCGCGATGCCTGTTATTACTTGTATTTTATGCACCTGTCTATATTTATATTTTACTTAGGACGTAAAAATCGCTAATAATGTATTCATTGTTATTTATTTTAACTTGCGCGGACCCCCTGACGTTGTTCGGGGACCCCAAAATCGACTTTAATTTTCTAAGGACCCCCTAAATGATCCCAGGGATTCCTTGGGGTCCGTAGGGACCACTTTGAGAAGCACTGCTCTGGATCATACGAAATACTATTCTATATTTGTACTGTATCGATCAAATGCCAAAATAAAGCATAAAAATCTGTGGAGAGATGTTATATTCTATTCGTTGAACTATTTATTAGGAACAATAAAGACGACAGAGGGCTTGCTAAAGCAGAAATATTCCAGTTCGTTCGTCTGAAATCGGATATCTCCGAGAATAGTTGCCTCTCAGTGTTCTTTCCATCATAAATCACGAGGCATTCTCTCCTGTAACGTCTCCCTTAAGAAGCGAAGATGACGCTTGAGTGACATGTCATCAAATCAATCCACATTACAAGTCGACCGGAAACACCCCCCCCCCCCCATCCTCCGAGGTCAAACCTCTTCCGGTTATTGCAATCAGGACAATACTTACGCCCTTAATTTTAATATATATTATGTTCATTCTCACAATTTATTTATTATGGAGGTATCAGAGAGTATATCAAAGTGATTCTTTGATTTTGTACAATTTAATCAATAAAACGTATAATTATTTGTTATACTCTTGCCTCTCTATTTCATGTTAAGTGGCACATTGAAATAAACCATGATCCGTTTAAACGAGTATGGAAATAAACCAATTACCCGTTTACATTATTACTGGTATTTTGGGATTAATTTTATGGGTATTTTCGGATGCCTGTCTTTTCTGGCTGTTCAAACATTACTTAAAAAAACTCGAAATCACTAATAACTCACAAATGAACACAAAAAAATGAATATTTAACTAAATTTAACTATGATATATTGTTCTCGTTTTAGTTAAAAGGGTATCTTATCTTGTGATAACAATCATTAATAACCAAAACCCCAATAGATTACGACTGAGAGCTCTTTCACCTTTTGTTAAAATATGGAGAAATTCAATTTAAACCAGTTTGTCGTAGATATAATATGGTTTTTAGCGCTATATAACGAGTTTTAAATTATCTAAAATAAATTGTATTATCTGCATTTTGAATACCGTTAAGTTTTATCTGTAAAATAATATCTGGAACTGATTCGTGTAGTAGCTTTTATGTGATTTCCAACTTTTTAATTATAAAAATCCATATTTATATTATGTAAAAGAAAAATAATTTTGTTTGATTATGAGCGTTTTTGCATTTCAATACCTTTTTTTAAGCTAGAGCAGCCTTTGAAAAACGGTGAAATAAATCAAATATTCGTAATCTCCTAGCTTCTTGACTATTCCTGTCTGTTGCTTACGAATAACTTATTCCGCAGTGAGTCGAGCGGAGATCATGGCGAGCCCGGAGCTGTTCGTGCGCAGCGGCTCGGACATCAACCTCACCTGCGTGGTCAAGCACACCCCCGACCCCCCCAGGTGAGTGCCCTCCACCCCAGCGCAAGGATGCACACCTAATGCAACTACAAATATATATATATATCCAGTTAAATAATTATATTTTTCAAAGTATTATTTTTAGCATCACCTACGTGGTTAAACACACCTCCAACCCCCAAAGTGAGTCCCCCTCACTTACCTGAAAATGCACGCGGAAAATGCGCCTCTAATGCACCTACAAAAACATAAATCTAGTTGAGATACAGTTATATTATTGAAACATCAATTTAGCTATAGAACTATGTTTTTTACAAAATTTATTTTTAAACTTATCTAACTTTACACAGTTAGACACAGTTGTGGGCAAAAATAATTGCCCGATCCCGATTTGAACTCAAGACGCTAGGAACAGCAAGCAAGCGTGCTAATTGCGGAACTTCTAGGTGATTCAACGGGACTGTTGATTAATGATTAGTGAAAACAGTTATACTTAAACATCCCCATGTAAGTGTGTCATTGCTTGACAATAACGCTCGTGACCTGTGTCTGGCCTCATTCAAACAACATTTCTACTCGTGGGCTAAGTAGCGCTACTCCACTTTACACAGCTGTAGCTGACGTTGTCTATACGTACAAATATATATTTCTAGGATTTATATCGTTTTCCACAATTATTAAGTCACCTTTTCATAACCCCCTCTCACCTAGCTTTTAAAGTTTAGTTCATCGTTTAAGTCCAGATTTTTTATTCACACATAATATCTAACCCAGTTGCTTATATCCGTTATTTTAAAATGTATGACCTATATATATATATATATATATATATATATATTGCTCTTTATATATATATATATATATAAAGAGCAATTGTAATCCAAACACATTCGGTATAATGTTTGAAAAGATCTCGGTTACAGATTCCGTGTAATCTCTAAGCGAGACATTAATGTTTCGTATTAAAGTGTAGAGTTAAGTGGTACCTGAAAGGAGTTCCTTTCAAGTTTAAGGCTTATGTTGAAGGTTAATGGCTTATATTGATAATGTGGGGCTTACGAAGATAATTGATGTATAAGATCACGGGAAACAGCGATATATTATTCAATAATTTCGCATTGCATACATTATATTTTTGGAGTAATGCTTCACGTGTAGTTTTTTGCTTATTTTTGAAGATATGAACCGTTGGCTACATATATTTAATAAATATTGGATCTGTATGTTTTATACATTTTGATTAATTCTATCGATGATATTTTTAAGATAAACCGCTCCATTATGAAACATTGACTTTTTTGACAGATTAAATAAACCCTTGGTTCGGTTGGATTGGTTTATATGAAGGCTATCGCGCGCTGGGATCTCAAGCATTTCGGCCACCGCGGCCTTGTTATGTGGAATTTTAATCGATATATAAACAAGTGCCTCCAACTTTCATTCGTACATCAATTTAAACTAATTCTACGCACCTTAACCTTTTCCACTTTAATTTTTCCTCATACCAAACCCACAATGAATGCTTAAGCATTTCATTAAAAAAAACCTATAGAGTTTATATATTTAAACACACATTCTGTTTCGATCGTTTGTGGCTTAACAAATTGCTTTCTCAAATAAATCGCGCTAAAGTAAATTGCTTTTTCGTTATATTGCTCTCTCAACCGAATTGGTTTCAAAAAAACTGGCGTCGGTTTAATTATAATCGATATATTCCGAGCCATATGTTAGGATAAAGGGGTATCACTTTATGAATAAGGCTAAGGCTAGGCTGCGACACAGCCCAGTCATTCATCGCCGCAGTAAAGGCGCACGGCTAATCTCGCGGCTCGTACAAGCGAACCACGGGATCCTTAAATAAGAGATGTGCTTACCAGTGGCGGATCCATCCTAGTAATAAATTATTTGTGCGATAATAGTGAATTATCTTTATTACAATATGATTAGGTACATTTTCTCACACATTGAAATGATTAAAGATACTCTCAGGAAAATATCATCGTGACTTGCGTGGGATTCGAGCTCACATACATCCCCTAGCTTACGTGGCCAGTGCAGTCCCAATTATGCTAACGAGCCACTGCGCACTGCAATTTAGCGAGAATATTTTACAATCATAATCTACATATAAACCAATGTACCCAGACCAATCAATATTTAATAACCAAAGTAACAAGTGAAGCGTTTTTATTCAAATCTGGATATTATTTTTGAAATCTATTAATCTAGCCGAGACGCGCACCATTATATATATATATATATATATATATATATATATATATATATATATATATATATATATATATATATGTCTATTTTGTGGATTGAACCTATACAGGTTTATCAATATTAATATGATTAGGTACATTTTTTCAAACATTGAAATGATTTCACATCTTTTTTTTATTTTTTTATTTTTATTATTTCAGTGTGTGAAAAAATGTACCTAATCATATTTATAATAATATACCTGTATAGGTAAATAAATACACACTTGATTGGCGTTCAATTCACAAAATAGACATATATTTATTACAATGCTCACACTTTGATTATTTTTAGTCAATTGAATTTTGCGCTCCGTTAGAGGGTCCATTGTTTGCAATGACGATAGAAGTAAGGAATTATAAACACCGATGATGTAAAACGAACATAATATTAACTTTAATATACAGAATAGGACACTCAGATAATCTCTGAGTGAGCCTCTTGTGTTCTCGTCTATCAGCATATGTACAACAGATAGGATAATTGAATTGAGAGAGAACCAATATTCTCTCGTTTGTTTGGTTATATTGCTTTATGTATTCAAACGTTCTGTTCATTCTTGAGTAATATATTTTTGTCATTATTAACTATTTACGTTACATTATTGAATTATTACGCAAGTGAACAGTCAATATAAGATTTTTCATTCAAAAACCTGAGGCTTTATTTTTATATTCTTAAACATACAAACATTTTCAAACCCACATGCAAATATTTTTCACATTAGAATGAAAAAAATATTAAGTACAAGTATTTATTAAAAATAAAATAATTTACAAAACGTATTATTATATACCAGAATAACAAAAAAAATAGTGCAATATATATATATATATATATATAGAAGTTGTGAATATTTATAAAATATTTTGTTGAATAAGATAAAAATACAAATTTATCAAAGCAACAATGTACGAATACCAAATAACACAGTGAGCTATAAAAATGAGCTTTTAATTTTTAAATGTGTATTATAAATTACTTATATCACAACTCCCCGTGCGCCGCTGGTATTTTCACATACATTAGGTCAGCCCTTGGTATAAAGGAACTTATTTTCCATCTAACGAGGTGATTTGGGGCCTGGTTGTATTTTTAAAGTGAACCGAATGTGTTTTCACATGGACTCCGGCGCAGGTCAGGGCTTGAAATATAAGCGCTTAAAGGTCGCTCATGAAGTTAGTATTTCATGTTCTCAACACTTCGCAGAGATGTTCACACTGTACATTTTACAGAGATGGAGCTCTTTCTTGAAAAAATCTCGAAAAAACTCTGGCATCGGATTGTTTAGCATCGTTAAATTTATAGTCTAAGAGAAAAATCCAATGTTTTAAATGTTGATAATAAAGCACGTGATGTCTCGTAGAAACCAGTACTCTGCGCTATAACTCTGAAACCAAGAACTACACAGGAAACTAAGTCCATATTAATCTAAAATAAGACGACAGGTGGCATTGTTCGGGAAGTAGATTTTTATCCGCGCTTACAGCCTCTACTCCGCTTCATATCCTGTCTTCATATCCGGTGTAACTTCAGCGCAGGGATTGCCAGACTTTTCAGAACACCTGAAAATAAAACAAAAAACCCTAAGAAAATATTTATAGCAATACCAACTTATGTATGTATAATAAGTCGGCGTATATTTGTTTTAATAATATCATATATTCAGAAATTATTACAAATTTGATAATATTTTAGTACATCATCAATGTATTTGCTCTTAGCAATTCTAGACACCTTTTCTCTAAAACCAACTAGTTTGATTTTATGACGAGCCACTTTCGTCAATTTGCTCTTGAGACAGAAAAATGTCACTTCCGGTTTTTTTGTGATTCGTTTGCTCAACATCCAACAGAGAGCATACCGTGCCGACTTTATCTGCAGAAGAGGTTATTTACTTATTAATAATAAAGCTATAGGGTTGAATAGCATTGATTGTCCCCAAAGGTACTCAATCTTTTAAAAATTACAAAAAGCGAATTAGATTAATTAATCTTATTTTACAATATAATATTAATTTGTATTAAGCTCAAATGATTCATTAAGAACCCCAGCTGATATGATGACTGATATGAATTTTCCATATTAAAGTTTTATTGATATAATAAAGAATGACGTTGGTGTTTCCTGTTCGAGTCGAGTCTGTACGACCGCGACGCGGACGTTCGTAGAAAAACCGGCTAATCCTCAAGCAAGCACGCGAAGGCACTCGCGCGAGTTCCACTAAAAGCTTTCCCATTACAGCGAGTTTAGACTGAAATCTTCACAACTACCTGGCGACAGCACCTGCCTTGTGCAGGCTCTAAGTCGGCGCAAAGGCTGCAGGAGTGGAGCTCGTTGCGTTTTATTATCCCACTATGCGGTCGATTACTGTCATTTTATCTTTAAAAAATATTTTAAAAATCCCTTGCTAATATAATTATCTAAACGGCTTAAAAAAATTAAATATATGTTAAATATATTTAATTTTTGTGAAGACCGTCACAGTAAGTGCGATTTTACTTACACTGGTTTTAGTGTATTAATTTGTTTAAGTACATTTTTTCACACATTGAATCGACTATAGAATCTCAGAAAAATATAATCGTTTCAATGTGTGAAAAATGTACTTAATCATGTTAATTAAAATATATGATTCATCCTATAAAAATATTAAAAAATCCTTTTGATTATAACTATCTAAACGGCTTAAACTTTAAAAATATATCATTTTATCTTTATAATCATTTTAACAGCTTTGGAAAGCTGCAGATGTAGTCTTTTGTATTTTATAATTATTTTTATTTATAAAATTTAATTGATCATGATTATCTATAACAATTACAGCAACAGAAACCTTTAATGCTGCAATCATGAATTTGGTTTTTTTTGTTGTTGTACTTTTTATCTTTCAAACGATTAAATACTGAACTTTTTAAGCATTACAATACAATCACATGATAACTGACAATTATGATTATCTAAATAGCTATATGAAGGTGCGCTTTTACCTTTTAAAGATTTTTGAAACTTGTGTCTTCAGCTCATATTAAAAAATAACAAATATCTTTAGTTATTGTACCTTCCCAAATCTCACAAAACAGTATCGTTTGTACAAAAAAAGGCATTGAGCTTTTTTAAAGCTTATTCAGTTATTTAAATATCTACAATATTGATTTTTAATTGAAATAATAATTCATTTTTTTCTTAGTGTTTCGTGCTTATCTTCATCATTTTTTAAACACAATAATCTTTTAATATCTTAATCTGTTAACCTAAAAAACGAAAATCTGTTTAATATGTAATAACCACTTGAATAAAGTAGATCCTATTTCTTAATAGGTCATCGAAGAACTTTGAACGATTGCAAGTTTGTTTGTCTGAAATAAATTTCCTTTTATTGTAAGAATAACGGGCCGTTCTGTTTTGGTTGAATGACTTGGTAGATTTGGGACCGAATAGTGTGCCCTGAATCGATCCAAGGGTGGAAGGTCTGATTTCCTCCCCTTCTCTTTTATTGTGTTTGTAGTCAATCTTTTACTATGTAATTCTTTAGAAAACTATAACAAATATGAAAAGCACGAGAGTGAGAGTGATTGATTGAGATAAGTGCTTTGTTAGACAAAAAAAGCAAATATTGGATTAAATAAAATGTAGACGTTGGCTTGCCTAATCTTTATAAATTATATCAAGTCTACGAAAGAACAAAAAAAACCCGGCAAACAAACAATCTACTTAAGTAAATTTGACAATAAATAAATTTTTCAAAAGTTGATAGTAACATTGATGTAATGTGTTACTTCATTGTACATAAAACCATTTCTTAGAAATATACTTGAAGGTAAATTCGTCAACTGCTGAAAAAGTACTGTAAACTATTTATATAATTTTCGAATAAATTTAATTTGATTAAATTTTTAACTTACCTTGACTCGAGACTACAATACTTTATACTTAATATTTTTGATAGCCTTAAATCATATTTTACAAGTTGAAGGTATTCAGGGTATTCCTCACTTCCCAATGTTTGTTTAAACCTAGATTAGAAAAAACTATACGCATTATTTTCACATAATTACCGAATTGCTTATATTAATGTAAGCGGCTATTTATTTCGTGGTTATAAATAAAAATATTAATAACGGTATTAATTTAACGTTTATCTTTGACGAACTTTTTAATGCAAAGGCGTTTATTTTAACAATATAAGCAAGAATAAAGGCTGTTGTTATTAATTGTTTTACGAGAGCCGCTTGACATTCATCCTTGAAATAAACTCCTCGCAGTACAATCTCTTCAAAACTTCATACACATTTTGAATTATTAATTCAGAGTTTCGAGTTACACCAATAATCTAACAAACGCGACAGAATAATTCCTAATTTATTATTCTTGAACATTGTCCTTGCGAGTTTGTTTCCAGAGAATATTTTTGGAAGATAATTAAAGCCCTGGCTGCTATCGACCTATCTGCAAAATGTAATATTTTACAGTTTATTATACATTACGTCAATATTTATACTAAACAGGGTGATCCTGCTTAACTAGCAAACAATTGAGTCTCAAATAATAAATATACTATTATTAAGGATACATCGCCAAAGAAATTGAACGTAGAAAAATTAATAATAAGCTTAAAACATAAGCAGTCTTAAGTAAAGAAGGTAGACCATAAAAATGTTAAAAACAACTTGTTACGCACCATGGCATAGATTCACAAATATATAATACTAATCGCGTAAATATGAAGCGTCACAAATGAAGCCAGAAGCAACATTTGGTACTTTATTTATAGCGCATCGTATATATATATATATATACATATATACATATTGATGTATGCCTATTGTCGCCTCTCATTCAAAACCTGTTAAAAAGAAAAATCCAAAATAACAAAATATGTTTGCAAACAACAGTCGGAAAAGTATCTATTTTCTAAAATTTGAAAGCTGTCAGAGGAGGTATTTTATATTCTTGTTCGCGTGTCTCGGCGGCCTTTGATGATTAATAAGTTTGAAGTATCGATTCAAGTTTAAAGTCATTGGCAACCTGGCATCATATATATATATATATATATATATATATATATATATATATATATATATATATGTCTAACAAAGCTATTTAGCAGTTCTGCCCTTTGTAGCACGTTTATAAAATTGGCTTATGTGCGAGAGCATACCATATGGAAGAATGATATATGATGAACCCTTATTCTTTAAAAAAGGCCCGCTTTATCTGTCTAAATGTGGTTAAGTCAAGGAGTTGCCCATCACGAGGCGCAATCCCCGACGTGTGCGCCGCCCCTGTAACTGGCACGGCCGGCGGCATATGTTATTCATAAACGAAGAATATAACATGGCATAAAGCAGATAGTAAAAGCAGGGTTTTATGTTTATTGGCGTACGTTTTTTAAGTGCGGAATTTCATTAAAATTACATATTGTAACTGCGTAACTATTCCACATGTAGGACGTGCGGGAAGCAATAAAACGCGGCCTTTGTGTGGCGAGCTGGAAGGATGTTTTATTATTCGTATGATGTTACATTTAAGTGAGAAACTTTGGATATTTGGAGGCTAATTACGAAAGATCAAGTCGCTACTTAAACTTGTAATAAAAGTAGATTTCATTGGAAAACATTTTTCTGAGTAAGCCGCGCGGATTTTTAACCAAATGACGTCCTTTTTGTTAAAAACAAATTTTTGCGTTTGAATAAATTAGACATTTCCGGTTTTGTGTTGTTTTGAAACTACTTGTGAAATCTTAACAAATCTTCAGAAATCGATGATTTTTTTTGAAGCACAAGTTATCTGAAATAGTATGAAAATTAATACTTACTCATTTATGCTAGAATATGATAAAGAAAGGCCTCAAATGTTCAAGTAGATTTATATCATTGTAGATATATAAATATACTGTTTAGAGACTGTCTAAGCACGGTGTTAACTGAAAAAAAAATTTTTGCTTTATAAACCAAAACAAAAACACCTCAGTGATAAAAAACATACTGTCTTTTAACAGTAAATAAACCGTTTGTAGACTCAATATTTAAATATATAGTTTGCTTTGTATTTATAGTAGGGCTTTTGTTTCGCTTTATCAACTGCTGAATATAACAAAATTCATAAAATTTTCATAAACCTTACATTTCTTTCGTGTTGTATATTGAAAACATTCAATTTAACCTTGGAATTAGAACATCAAAGGGATGAAACGTTCCGCCGGTTACAGTTGGGCCGACCCCCTCCCCCTCCTCCTAACCTAACCTAACCCCCCCCAGGCTGCGAGCCAGGGAGGAGGGGGGGGGGAGCTGCTCCACCTCGCTGCTGCAGCTGCTTGGATATTCATTTTTAAGCTTCAAATCTGTTTACATTCAAATGGTTGCTAAAAAAATGCTCTAAAATATTTTGGGTATACATAATATTTATATATTTATGTTCAAATATTTGTCGATATAAATTGAATAATGAAAATTCATAATATTAAGGTAACTGATTCGTAAATGAAACGACAAGGAAAACCCTCAAAACGACACCAGTAAGATTTGAACCAAATATAAAACGAGAAAAATAATTCATATTTATCAAGTGCCTCTCCTAAGTGGAGGTTGGCGACCATCTCACATTAATAGTTTTCTGAGGGGAAAATAATGTAGTGTGTCCCGGAGTTATTCTACACCGCGGTTTTATATTGGAATGAAAAGCTTGCGTATTGCTGCTGCCCAATAGCATTATTATATAATCCTTTCCTTACAGAGCTCTGGAGTTTAGATCTGATATTCCTTTTTCAGCAAGCTCCCCCTCCCCTCAACAAGGGACTTCTAGAGCACATTCCTCCACAATCATTCCAAGTCCACTACTCCATTACCGATTCTTTACACACGCTCAGGGTACAGAACTGCTGCCATGCACAAGCAACGGAATAGGGAAAGCGGGGAGGAATGGAAGGAAGAGAGAAAAATAATTCTTCACTATTTTTCGAAAAAAATATGGTACTAGGCCATTTTTTCTGAGAGGATTTATCATGCTAATTGATATGCTACAAACCGTGTGAAGAGAGCCCATAATCCTATTATAAATAATATCCATTAATATGCTTTGTATCGTGTTTTTTTTTCTAAAAAGGGGTGAAATTTTAAATAAATCTTCAGACAATTGAGGCTTCATTATATTCTAGTTCCGCTGAAAATGAATTTATATACGTATATTTTTTCATACGAATACACGCTCGCATTAAGGGGAGAGTAATTTCAAGAATATTACTCGTAAATTATGCAGCTAATGTTGCGCGCACGTTTGCTCCCGACCCTAATTAACGCGGCCCAACCTAACCCAACCCAACCCAAACTAACCTAATACAATCCTCTCCACTCCATTTTTAAATCTGTGTAACGGTGCCGTTACGTCACGCTTCAACCCGTTTGATTCCTCCACCCTCATTCCTCTTCTTTGACTGCCCACCCCGCTTGGTCAAAAGCTCACCGGCCGCGATTCACCAGTCGCAATTCGTTGGCCCGCCATGTCTCCCATTATAAATTAATCCCCGAAATAAAAATCGCACATTAAAAAAAATCTACCAGTCTTCTGAATGTCGTTCCAGTTCTAATATTTTGGTTTATTAAATCATTTGTTTTAGTTTAAGAAAAATATCTTCAAATTATATTATTCGAAATAGCTGGTAAATTGTGAATAGAATAATTATTTGGTTGGTTTCGCCTTTCAAATTTTCACGCAAAGATTATTTTTATTAATTTTATTATGATGTAGTGATACTTCCAGGTTATATTCGAACTATTTTCTATTATCTCTACTGTTAGTTTTTTTGTCGATCCGATGTAGAAGTATAAGTAATCATAAGTATCATTAATTTATTGATTTATAAATCTATTAATTCGAAGGAATCGATATCTACTTTCCATTACTTGATTTTGGTAAAATACTTGCATCAAGTGAAGTTACATTTGTAACTACTCACGCCATCTCTGTGCAAACGTGAAAAGTAAACGCGTTGAGTTTCAAGATTATTTCGCTAGAGGAAAAGACAAAACTTCTCGTCAATAAGGTCGTAAATATATTTTTTACTTTTTATTCATGGCAAATATATAAATTTATCATATCCGTATCACATCATACACCCAACGATCGCATTAAGTAAGACATCAAAAATTTTATAATATTTTTTATGGTTTTATGTCAATAGTGTAAGTTCATTTTATACCTTTCTTTTAAACTCCACACAATACATTTATTTAAAAAAAAAAACAAATTTTATTGCTAACGACAAAATATAACTATCACTGATTTATTTTAATATTTTTTTCTTTGTATTTTTTATGAAAAAAAATAATATTAACAACGACATTGCTTAGCATTTAATGTAATAAATACACTACGTATATGACTGTCAGTTTTGAATTGAGTATAGTTTTCCGTTAAAAACAAGCTTTAATAAACTTATCTTTAGCCACTCGTCTTTTATGGTTTTATCAAAACGATGAATTTTCTTCAATAATTTATCTTACGGCTTCTCGAGCACCTTTCCTTCCGGCTGCAATTCAGGAAGTTACCCGAAAAATCTGCTGAAACCAAAAGAGCGGTAGCAAGACGGCCGCTTCTGGAGCTGAGTTTCACTCTCTGCCGAGCAGTTCCCCCGCGCTTCTGGAAATGTCCTGAAAAAGCCAGGTCCGGCAGGCCAGAGACTTAATCTGCAGCTAATAATTAGTCCGAGGCCTTGACAGACAGGAGGAAGTACACAAGTACATCGATAGACTACGCCGTGAGTTATGAGTGTTCGTGTCCGGAATAGGAACGCGCGGTGATTCATTTCCCATTGTATTTGTTTATATTATTTTAACCCGTGTATAAAATTCGTAAGCCAGTTTTACACGCGTACGAAAGATAAATCGTTAAATAGACTAATTTATTAGGCTATAAAAACAGAATAAGTAAATAATGTAATTTATTTAAACTTTGTTAAAAAACTAAGTGTTTTCATCTAAGACGTCATTATCAAAGATCTTCGATTTGATAATATCAATTCTTGACAAAACGAGCCTAATTTTTGTAATAAATATAATGCATTCTAAAAATAATTAAACCTTACTGTTTCGTCGATTCAAATATAATTTATACGAGTAAGGTTATAAATAATTTTGTAATTTAATATATAGGAATACGTTTCATACCAGCATCGTGCTTAGTAATAAAACATAATTAACCGGGACATGCACTCAGTGATCGCATTAATACGTTAGGTTGGTGGTCATATTTGGTTAACCGTTTCTAACTTAACTTTATAATTTACATTAAAAAAAACTCAAACAGATAATTATTTAACTAAAAAGTTTATTAGTGTACTACTTCGAAATGCAGTCTGCTATATTTTAAACCTTGTTATATCAATATCCTCAGAGCTGGAATATTTGAATTCCTTCAGAAATTATTATTTGCGTATTTGTTTTTGAATATCACAAAGTCCTATACAAATCTTACATATGAAAATCGATAAGGGAGGTTCAATTAAAAAGTAATTTTTTTTAAATATTTTTTAAACAAGTATTAAAACCATTATTTATACAAATACGTACCAAGTATTCTTATCCGACTTTTCATATATTTATTTTCTTTGTAATAAATAATAACAATGATTTTTAATAAATAAAAAAACATATTGTATTGTAATAAAAAAAAAATATTTTATTTTACACATGGCATTATTAAATATTGTAATAAAAACTATTTACTCCGGGATGTGCGCCAGAATGGTGCCCCTGGCGACTGGGCTGTCCACCTCGATGCTGGTGAGCATGCACTCCAGCGTGGCGCCGTCCTCCCTGACCTCCAGGGGTCTGATGGCCACCCTGACCGTCTGACCTTTCAGGGCCGAGCCCAGGAACCTGCGGAAATAAATACATTAATACAGCTTCCGATATTATCGCTCAGTTGTTTTGTTCTTGAAACTTTTCTTTTGTATAATCAGCTGTTATCTTCAAATAACAACTTTCATTTTCTCCAACAAGATATTGATAGAAATTATAAAAATAAGAAAACAACAACGTTAGATATAAAAGGCTAGAAATAACAGCTTAATAAATCATACCGAGATTTATTTATATCCGCTATATTTGTATTAGCAATTATCAAAAGAAATTATTTGCGTTTTCTGAATAGGCAATATTTGATAATCAGTATTTTTGTATTGCATGTGTGTTTATTGGATATTGAATGTTCTTTTAGGTAATCGATTACATCAATACGACACAAAATAATTGACTTGCAATATCCTGTTATGATGTTCGTGGATTTTATTTAATGCAATCAACCAAAAACTACTATCAACCATCCAAAGTTCATGATTTTTAAACAAATTATATGGACATAAGTGATACAGCAACCTTTCGGTTATAATTTTTTTATAGTTTTAGAGATGAATCTCGTGGCAATGCCGTTAAAAAATAGAAAGCAGTCAAGCACCAAAAGGAAACGAAATTTCGTCATCTATTATGCATGTTAATTTTAAACCATACCTGATGTCATCAGATATCAATCAAATGTCATGTAGGCCCGCGATGATTATCACAGCTGTGTAAACTGAGTAATTTGAAGTTTCATTAAATTTTACTGAAAATATTAACGAGCTGTTTAAATCTAAAATTGTTTTTTTATATAAAAATCATATTTATTTTAACGAAGTGATTAAAATTTCATTAAATCTCGAAATCGATCTATTAATTCTTGCTGTCTTCAAGTCTTCGATTGAACTGTTGTTGGTTCTTGGGTATTCTAAAGCTTTTATTTTCACTTTCCAAAAATAACGTTTTGATTCCGTCTTCAAGAAATGACTCGAAATGACGTTGCCAATGATAGGACCTTTCATTGGCAACGCAGTATTAAATCCAAGAACCAAAATTAATGAACAAAAGCTGCCAAAACCTACGTTAATAACCATTAAATATCGTTTCATATGATATTAGAATTTCTATAGTCTTTTAATTTAAGAAAACCAAATTTAAATCACGATATTTTAGTATAATAAAAAATAATCGATATCCATATATTGATAGCAAAATTAAACATATCAGATAGTCTAGTTAATTTTTCCATGAAAATTTAATCATTTAAGCACTTGTGTTTTAACTTTATTTTAAATTTAAAACATAAAGAAAAAATGTGCATTCTCTTTCTCAATATCCCGCTACTGACATTTGCTGAGTGACTTCTCACCTTTATCCGTCATCATGTAAGAAATATACTGAGTTTAATCTCAAAACGTAAAACTATTATTAATTAATTAATTTAATTCTTCGACTTTCATACATACACATGTTTTGTACACCCAAGAACAATGAGAAAACAAATTTACTTATGTTAATAGAGTGGCAATTGACAAACTTAAAATCTAATATTATTGTACGTTTAAAACATAAACTAGTGGAAAGTTATTGAGTTACACTTATAATTTCACTATTAAGTTCGAGAACATTGAAACCATGAAGATATATTAAAACTAAATAATACCAATGTGTATATTCTTTATACGTGTAGTAGACTGACCGCTTTATCTAGTTCAATATACAAATAAACCTCTGTTATACGAGCTTTAAGCTCTCTTTAAATCTGAGGTAGTAAGCCCGAGACTAAATTGTGGTCTGTATAACTTTGTGTATTTGTATAATTAAATAAATGATTACTCAAAAAGCCAAATAATCTAAAAAATTCCTTATATTTAGATATTAGAAAGATGATTTTAAAAAGGTCTCAGTTTTAATAATAAGGTGTGATTAGATCTATGAACTTTGAATTATAGTATGAAATGTAACACTCAGAATCTCAATAGGGTGCATCGTGGTTGGTAGCCGCAGTGATGTTACCTAAATGCCAGTACATAAAGAACAATGGCTGCCTGCTCATAAATTATTGTAACACAAGTCATGTGCAAAAGAAAAATAATCATTTATATTGTTATCAAAAACTATACATTCAAAATGCACAAACAGCCTGCAAATAGATCAATCTGCTTGTTTATGATTTCAATCCGTGATGTTAACTATTTTAGTGCGATTTTTGCAACAGTGACAGCTCCAAACTGATGGCCATATTTATTCTACGCTTACAGCGAAGTCCTAGCACCGCGGCTGCAAACTATGTGGCCTCCGCGAGAGATCCCAATGTACTTTCCAAACACGCCCACGGCTTACGTATTGCTTTGTGCCAGACATACTACACGTATATTGAGTATTGTACGTCGACCCGAATATCCTAAAACTCGTTTTTTGGCAAGACCCGCCCAGAGGTCCAGCGCGTGCAGCGCCGGAGAAAGCAGTTCTTGAGAGCCAGCATTTGTGATGGCATCATCATCCGACCCAAACTCCTCTCTCTACAAACACTCGGATATCTCCGCGCGTCTCGCGCTGAAGCTTCAGCCCACCTTTGTAAATTTCCAATCCATTGCCGCCAGGTGTGCATTTGCTAATAATTATATCCACAGCTGTTCAATGCTGATTGTATCTGCGATAGGCAATTTCACACGTGTTTATCACATTTAAGTACGTAGTTATCGGCTATAAACTGACAACTATCTTATAGTCGCCCATAACACAATTATATACCATTATCACTTTTATAATACTGTAATATATTTTATGATATTAACACTAATTTATCAATAAATGAACTGTAGATCGTCTGATAATTTTTCATATTGTTGGTTTGCTGTTTATTGCATTATTTACATGTATATTTTTTTTATATATAAACGGCACGGAGTTGGGTAATAACGGAAGCAATAGAGAAGTGATGAATGACGTACGCGATGTCAGTGGCCTCCGTTTGCGCCTGTGCCCAGCGGGGATTCTGCATGACCCCGAAGGCGGAAAACACGTCTATTAGGGAGGAGCTGAAGCCCTCGTGCAGGGTCCCCTTGGAGTCACAGATGTCATCGGTGACCCTGAAGATCCCTGACACGCAGCCGTCTGAAGCTGGAAAAATCTCCACCTGAAAATATTTTCACTGATTATGTCGATCAATAGTAATTGTTAAAATATTATAGAAACATTTTCTATATGTTTAATTGAGATACAAGCTTCACATAAAATACTTTAGTAATTTTTCCACGTGTAACTAGTTGAATACGTTTCATCATAGACATGTTGGATGTGCAAGAATATAGACAGATATTTTTTGACCCTTGATAGAAGATAAGAATAGTAAAATAACAAAAATTAGTTGAATTGAATAATAGCTTTATTCCACATAACCATACTGCATTTAAAAAGAGAGGCAGGAAAACAGTAGTGCTGTTAGATACTTTTGCGGCATTTACTCTATCATTTAGGGATATCTTTTAATACTAAAAGCAATTTTGATCATATAAACCTGAACGAGCATTCTAACCACTGCTCTACAAGGCGGCTATTACTTATTACGTGGCTTTTTGCTTGTGTATTTGTGACTTCCTTATCACAGCCATTTTCAATTCATTGGATTTGTTAGGCCGCCCTGTTGGTCTGAGACAATCACAAAAACAATGCGATTTATCGACTAACTTCTCTTCAATTCGACAAAAAAGCTTTCACAATATTAAATTAAGTCCATTACGGATGACAACAGGCGGCTCGGGGCGGCGATGTTGGTAAATAAAAACTGTCCATCGAGCGCAACAGCCTTAACGACGCCACGCCCCATAACCGTATTAATTACGACCTCCTGAAATTGTTTTTAATTTAATGTTTTTTTTTATTTATTTATCTATTTAAAGATAAGGAGACCCGCGTCTAAAGAATTGTTTTTTTTTTTTATTAAATAACGCATTTACGAAACTTGTAATTTTTATTTTATGAATCATTTATGTATCATAAAAATTGTGGTCATATTATATTTATTAGGTAATCGATTCACACATTTTACGAAGGCTATCGCGACTCATTTTTTCTCACTCTTTTTTTTATCTTTCTCGTCGTTTCATGTCCACATGACTATTTTAATATTTAATACTATTGATTAATTTTATCTGAACTTGGATGTTATCTACTGCTAAAATAAAATCAAAAATGTTTTCGTGTTGACGCCGTTCCTTGCAAATGGGTGTGAAAATAAAAAACAACCTTAAAACAGTAGTTTTGATAGATTGAAAAAGGACCCACACGTAGACTTCCATAAACAAACTTTAGTCTCACTGAGTTATGAATAAAAGATGCCGGGCCTGGCCACTCCGTATCAGCGATTAGCCCCGCATAAATTAGCACAGTTTGGGATATCCACGACATACTAGGTAAATTTATAATACTTAACAAATATTAATAGCCATATTTGTAGGAGATTACAATCTCTATCATGGTTTTTTTTAATCCTCTTTTGACCAAAGAATTTTTAAAAAATACTGTAATTTTTAAGTTCTATGAGTTGTTTTTGATAGTAAATAATTTTTGATTGATTGGTTCGAGTGCGTCGCGTAGTCTGGCGGCGTATAGTACTTTATAACGGATTTGCATTTACCGGTGATTATATATTCCTTTACATTTGTTATTCAAGATGGTAGCTTTAGTTCTGAAGTGTTGTGATCTGAATCGGCAAGAAGAAGGACCTTCTGTCAGTGTGGCCTTGATTGTCTGAATAATCAGACACCGGCGGGGATGCATTTGTAGAATGGCGAAGTCGCGGATTGATTGTGCCAAAGTATTTATATTCTACTTGCTTTAAACTATTTAGTAATTTTAATTTATGTAATAAATTGTATTAGGTAGAAAACTGCAGGGTCGCGTTGGTTTTCTGGCATTAGATTCTTATGCTGAAACGCATGAATCGAGACATCGGATATAAACCAAATTTGACCTTTTTTAATAAATAGAAATCTATCAACTCTGTACATTGTGCACTTAACTAATTAATAAAAAGGACAAACATTTCTACGTTTATTTTCATGCAATAAGAAAGTAGCTTATATCCTCGATTGAATATCTCAACTTATCCATCACGACTTCCACCTTTTATAACTTATTTCTCATGAGATCGATATTGGATGGGTAGTGTATTAAATTTTTATAGATAACACACTACTAGTATGTAACCAAATCACTCTTTACGAGATTTCGGTAATAAAAAAGAAAAGTCCGCTATTTGCTATTATAGTAATATTATAGTATATATATTTTTTTTATTATAAAAATCATAACCATTGAGCTAAGTGAATGCTTATTTGTGATTGCATGAGTTTTGGAATACCGTGTATACGTTACGGAATACGTGAGCTTGAATACGACAACGTTGTGTCGTCGGTGAGGTCAACGGCTGTTCCAGACTCGGTTTGGTTGACCTTATCTAGGTCGAGGAAAGTTGCCGACGAGGGTCACAATTCTCCAAGGGGTCACAGCCTTATTTACGGCCAGAATTCTTTTAAACATTCCTTAAGTTGGCGGATAGTTCCTAGTCTCTGGCGAGGTTCCTGGCGAGGCGGTCTGCTCCCCTCCCGTCCTGCCTGCGCGCCGGAGCGCCCAGAATCCCAACTATTCTTGTAAATTCTATTGTGACAGACTATGTTAAACACCATAACAGAGACAAAAGACGCCATAGCCGCTGTTAATAAATCACATAGGAACATGCCAACAATCTTGAACAATTAAGATTATTTGTAATTGTTTTTTGGTTGTCATATCGAGTCAAGGATTCATTAATCTGCTTACAGGCGACATTTTCAAAACCGTGAAATCAGTACGCCATAACCTGCGAATACATCTTACGCCTGCAACCCAACATTAACATATATTTATATTATCTACAAGTATGGCGACAAATTTGACAATATTCATATTTAATCAATTGCTTTGAATCATGTTTTAGTTTAATCGGATTATTTCTGTTCGCCATGCAAATTTCCGGGATATTTCTAATTGAAATCCATCCCGAAGTCTAGAGAATACTAATAGCACTATGTCTTAAGTACTTAATGTGAAATATATTTTTAATTTCGAACGTTCGCTATTTTAATGGCTCTTAGTGGCAAAATCATTCACTTCAAATATAGTTTGCAATATTCTCGTAGGACCACGAGCAGTTTGAGAAGATCTCTTCCAACAGAGGAACGATCAATAGCTTCTGCAAATCCTAATGGCGTTTATATTGTATGTCATCCATTAATATTGTATATTATACAGTCAGAATATCTGTTATATTCTACCTGAGGTAATCTTAATACGGCTTTGCCGACACGCTCAATTTTGAAGCACTGACTGCATATCATTTGAATTACTCGGGAGGACCAGCTACAGTGACGGAACGTCAAATATACAAACTGGGGCAGGCCTCGGGGCGCGGGCGGCTGAAATTTGATCTTTCAGCTCCCAACTCGCTTAATTACTGAAATTTACATAGAATTGGACAGATATCATCCCTAACGGGAATACCAGGACGACTATAACCCACCCCAAGGCGCATTTAATATAAAATACATTACCGACTCAAAATAGTATACATTACCTTATTCGGAATCGGATGTTAGCAGTCATGGTCGATTTTTCTTTACTATTCGAAAATAATTATATATAAAAGCTACAATTTTATTTTATAATTTGATTCATTATTTTCGTTTCAAAAACAAATAGTGAATAGTGAAATCATGTAGACATTGTTAACGACTGCATCACATCACAGGTGTGGTACGCTTGATTTATAATTAATTACAACATTTTTTACTCTGTTAATAAACGATAAATAACCTTCTATATTTTAAAAAAATGGATTTAAACATGACAATATCTTATTTCCAATTAGTCTTAGCGCTTCGTTTCCGTAAAAAAAAACACTGAAACCCTATCGAGCCAGAGAGCGTAAATCCAATCACATCTGCACCTCGGGGAGACATCGAGTGTTTTTTAAATTTATTTTCAATGTAATAGTGATGGAGTAATTTGAACGTAGTTTTGTTTAACCTTATGTTTTCAGGAACACGTTTATTACAATATTTTTTCAAGCACACTCGCTGGTCAACTATTCCGTTCCATGCTGGAATCCATGACTATGATATGTTAAAATAATTTATAATTTCTAAGTTCAAAGAGAAGGATAACTCGTTCAAAAAAATTTTTTTCTGTATTTTTCTATATAATAAGAAAAATCAAATTAGACACAGTCGTAGCTGTCATAAAATGCTAACTTCAACTGCCTTCTAATTTTCCAGAATATTCAAATATATAGATTATTGGTTTATATGTATTATCTGATTTTGGATATCTTCCGCACGCAGAATAATAAAAAGAATTCAGGTACATTGCTATTTTCATGCATTGTCCTCAATGATTGACATGAAATTATAATATTTCTCATATGCCACATTCTCTCGTGGGGTAATTGGATAATTATATGCTGACAATCACTCCATTCAACGCTGTATTAAGTATTCATGTTTTTGTGAGGAATAAGTAGGCGGTGAGAATGCAGAGAATCGTTCGGTGTTGACGGATCTGTACTCATTTTAAGCATTTGAATAGCAATTTAGAGATCGTAAGACGCAGTCTGTTACATCTAAAGTACATCTAAATTACGTAATTATATATAATTGATGTATACATTCAAATTTACTTCAAAATCTCTATATTAATAAATAATAAATAATACAGATGTTGTATACGCCGAAGGATAAAATATTATTTGCCAAGTTTACGGGTATGTATTTTTCAATAATTAATTTAACCAATAATTTTAATTAAACGACTATTGCCACTGCACAGTTATTCGTCTTTGCCCATCTCTAACAACCACAGAGTCAGGAGAATAAAATTGAAAATAATTTACCAGCGAATAGAAAAAATCATTTTTTTCTAGTTGATAGTTTTTATTGAAATAATATGTGCCTTACTTCGTTGGGACGACTTCCAAATTTCATGCATAATTCAGTAGAATTTCAGTAAATACTAAGACAGGTTATCGCAAAAGCGTTTCAGAGATGTGACTTCGAGGCTCCCCGCGGCGGCTCTGGTTAATTCGGTAAATTGACTAAACTTTTCAGGAGAGGTTGCCGAGATGGCCTCCGTTTTGATGCGGGGAGGCTCGCATTCAGCGGGACAGCGCAATGAATCCGAATGGCAACTTTATGTTTTTATTTGTTTTTAAATGGCCACATTCATGGCTTTTGTTTCTGAACTTTGTTTACTTTTGCGCGCTGTTTACACACAATTATTCGAGTTTAAAAGAAGCGTATCTAAGGAAGTGAACGGTTTTTTCTAACATTGCATTTTAATGTAAATATGTTTAAATTCAAACAATTTTCATTAAAACTATTAAAAATTTATTTATGTAAATAATTTTTAATTTAAAAAAAATGGTTATTTTTTTCATAGTACACAAATAGCGGAACACTTATTTAAGCAATGATATTTTTACTTTTCTACAATATTAGAAATAATCTTGGAGAAAAATCTGTATCAAAAAAAATTATTTAAAAAAAGCATTTCTTTAAATAAAGGAATGTGCTCTAGAAGCCTCCCCGCTCTCTCCGTTATGTTGCTTGTGCATGATTGCCATTCTGTACCCTAAGCGTGTGTAAAGGATCGGTAATGGAGTAGTGGATTTGGAATGATTGTGGAGGGATGTGCCTTGTCGAAGTGGGGGAGCTCCAGCTATTGTTTCTGTAGCTTGCTGCAAAAGGAATATCAGATCTAAACGCCACAGCTCTATAAGAAAACGACTATATAATATTGCTATTAGGCAGCAGCAATACGCAGACTTTTCCTTTCAATAAAAAACTGCGGAGTAGAATAACCCGGGGACCCACTACACTATTTCCCCTCAGAAAACCTTTAATGTGAGATGGTCGCCAACTTCCACTTAGGAGAGGCACTTGATGAAGAAGAATTTTTTTTAAGGTGTTTTTACGTTACATTGTTATTTTGTTATTGTCATCTTATAAAACTGAATCATTGGTAACGTATAGATAATTTTAAAAAATTTCTTTGAGAACTTTATTGTCATTCATAACTTTTGAATTTTCAAGTAGTGTTAAAAAGTATTTTTAAAAAGCAACACTAAAATATTCAAATTAGTTAGTAGATACTTGAGGACGCGCAGCACTCTGAGCTGGCCTGGCCGCGCCTCTGCCCCTCCAGAGCTCATATCAATAAATCGATAGCCATTTCGGGCGATCGTCCGTCGGTCGGTTCCGATCAAGCCGACTTTCTTTTTTCAGAGCTCTGTGTCCGCGCTTTGTTCCTTGGGTCGATTTCGGCCTCGGGGGGACAATTCGATCGAAAATTTTATTTAATTTTGGTTCATAAATATGATGCCGCTCACATTTTATGACATCAGTAAAACATCGTATGGACTGAATTTAATTTTAATTTAAATACACTTGATATTTTGATATGTCAATACATATTTGTTTGTTTTAAAAAATGCAATAGTATCGACACAGAAAATATCGTAATAATTTGTTATTGGTTCAAACGTGATCTAACTTAAAAACCCACTGTCAATACTCAACGGTCTTTCTACAAACTATTACATTTGTGCATAAACTCGAACTATACAAATATTCTCAAAACCTGCATTTCCCATCAAATTACTATATAATGTAGGGGCTTAATATACATTCCTTGAAATTGATTCCAATACCAATAATAATAAGCAGGTCGTCAAAGTGTGCGAGCATACACGTTAAGACTCTTAACGTGCTGCACATCATTCAACGAATATTTAACTTTATTCACTATATTTTTTCGTTTTTCTACTGCATGGAACAAAAATTATTCTTTTGAAAAGTAATTTAAGAAATAATATATCCATATACCCAAGTTGTGAAGCATATCGGAGCATGACACAGCACGACTGAGCACAACATTCGCCATGCTCATTTTATCAGGACAACTACAATATTTGGAAAATTGGGATATTGGGAGAAAAAAAAAAAATTTTTAAATTAAATAAAATAAAAGTGTTTAAATAATATTCATGTTTAATATGTCAATAAAGATGACAGTCCGAATTGTTGGTAACGCGTTTGGAGTATCCGGCACTGAAACGCGCCGCGCGGCTCGCATTCCGGTACTTTCTTCATTCCGCTCCCGCCGCACCGCGTGGCGTGCCAGTAATTAAAATGCAGACGAGTTCGTTAGCTTGGCCGAATGATATCGCTTTCGATTGCCCGTAAACGCCACGTACCTGGACACGAATTGAATTAAGAATATATCACCTGGTTTGTCCTCGATGGACTAGTTTGTTTGTAATACTCCGCATTTGTAACGACTAACATTTACAAGAGAATACGAAAAAAATATTTATTTTTTATTTTTGGATAATACAATGTGAAATGTTCAAAATAATTTACCACTTGTGTAAATCATAAAAAATGTGAAAATTTTTAAACGGTGTTGTATTGTGTTTCAGTTCCCATAAACTACAGCGTATAGACATTTTTTGAACTTGTTAATAACGAACAGTTGATAACAAAGAACAAGAGATACTTTAGCGTTGCTTGAAGAGCATTCCGGGTGTGAAAAACTTATTTTCTACTATTTTTATCGAATGCAGTACTTATAGAATACAAAATATCACATGAAATGTTATTAAATAAATGGTTATTGTAAATTATTAAAATTAGTTATTTTGGATAACTCATATTTTTAACGGCAAGTGAATGTTAACTATTTGTATAAAATTGCGTTATGTTTTGTTACAGGGCTGACTTGCATTTACTATGCAATTAAAACTGTTTTAACCAAACAATATCATGAATAAAACAAGGAAATGCGATAGCAAGAAAATCTAATTAAATACCTCAAATCTGTTTACAGATTAGGAAAAACGTCAATTTACTTTTTTTAAACAGAATCGATAAAGACTTGTCGCTTGCGTGAATCTTAAAAACAAAACAAGTTTTAATCTAATTTCATCGTGCTCAAAATACATTCAAAACTGACGGTTATTAATATTAAATATTGAAAAAGGTTTTATAAAAAAAATTAATTAAATAAAACTCAAAAATCCTCGATCAGCCGCCGAGGACAATGGACTGAGAGGTCAATCTACAATAGCCGGGAGGAGGTGTGGCTTAACGCCGAATGAGTTAAAATCCTACTTGTCGAATCCGAAAACTTTTCTCGTTGTCACGGGCGAATGCCAAAAATACATTCTATATATTTAATAACACGCGGGAAATTCTAAAAATATATTACAAAAACTCAAGAATTATAATAACAAATACGTAAACTTTCACAGAACTTCAGGAATCGGTAAAAAAAATTCAAAGAGCTTACGAACCTTGCTGAATGTATTCATAATATCCCATCGCTTCCGCACTCTTGTGAATTTTTCCAAAGCTTTCAATAGATTGACACTTCTTATTATTGGCACTGACATCTCAACAGTAAAGTTGACAACGAGCTCGCGGAGTCACGGTGAAGAGTGAAGAGTGAAGAGTGAAGAGTGAAGAGTGACGAGTGAGGAGTGACGAGTGACGAGTGACGAGAGACGAGAGATGAGTGACGTCAGCGGCCAGCTGTGCCGCAGAGCTCGCGGCGGCGGACGGCGGCGGAGTGAGCCCGCCGGGGAGCCTCGCCGGTGAAGCCTCCCGGTGAAGCCTCCCGGGGAGCCTTGCTGGCCAGCCTCGCCGGGGAACCCCCCGGGAAACCCGCCTCGTCCTCCGGCGAGTCGATATCACAGTACAATCGAAAAATCAATTACTCTCATCCGTCTTCTGAAAAACTGACTTCATCATCCCGCAGTGATCGCATAAAATGTGTTTTTTTTCCATTAATTAAATAGGCAAACTAGTTGTTATAGTTTGAATAATTTTTTTCATTGTTTATAAAAAAAATTAGGCGTACCGCAAGATCAGAATTTTAAAACTTGAGTATGAAAGTATCGAAATTAGGGATTTGCTTATTTCATAAGAAATCGTTGAAGCCGTAGAAGCTTAGAATTATAACAAAACAATTTTAACGTTTAAGCTCATTTACTTTGGACTACTTAAAATATACTTCACTAGAAGATACGGATGAACTGTATTTTCAGCAAAGAGGAAGTGAAATAATACACACACACACACACACACCCACACACACACACACACACATATATATATATATATATATATATATATATATATATATATATATATGTGTATATATATGTATATACATTTCATTGGCGAGAACTTTTTTTGTTATAGTTTAGTTAAGAATTTCTATTTACTGTTTAGAAAACAACAGTTTCCTGTTAGTCATTCTTAAGCGTTCATTGATGAATTATTAATTGGCAAAACGGCTAAAGATTTCACTTTAGTTCCGTAGACATGTATAATTAAACGGATACAATTTGATGTATGCCTATTGTCGCTTCTCATTCAAAACCTGTTAAAAAGAAAAATCCAAAATAACAAAATATGTTTGCAAACAACAGTCGGAAAAGAATCTATTTTCTAAAATTTGAAAGCTGTCAGAGGAGGTATTTTATATTCTTGTTCGCGTGTCTCGGCGGCCTTTGATGATTAATAAGTTTGAAGTATCGATTCAATTATATTAATTTTAGATTCAGATAATGGAAGAAGGTATATTGATGAAGCAGATAAGCAAGCAGATGGAAGCGTCCGAAGGCAATGCGGCCGTGCACGGTTTCAAACCTTTATTGCATTTGCTTTATTGCATACATGTCAATCACAGAAAACCTGCTTTAAAAAAAGTATTTTTTCTTTAAAACGTTTTCTTCAACCTCTAAATTATAAATCGTCTTCAGGATTTTAGCATAATTGAAAAATAAGTATAAATAAAACCAAACTGTTAAAAACACTTCTAGTTATAGATTATATTAGTATATTGACAATACCTTTGAAGACCAAAAGACTTTTACAGTGTATAACAGTAGTATTCTAAATTTCTCAGCTGGTTTTCGTGTACACAATGGAATAAAACAACAAAAAATACCCATGACAAGAAAACATAGCGTTCAACCCATCTATTACCCCAGGATCTTCAAGAAAGCGTGCGGACCACTGGGCTGCTAAGTGGTTATTCACTACAAAGGGATTTTTAATTATATAAATAAATTTACGTTTTTCAATTTTGTTACAAAATAAGTCATTAAATCTAATGTGCAGCTTAAATATCCAATCTAAAAATATATCAAATGTGTAATAAGTGAGCTTCAAATGTCACGTCAACATTAAATACTACTAATTTAATGTTATAACTACAATCAAAAAAATCCCTCTCGTGCCGTTTGTGAGTTATTTTTATTTTTCAATATACCTACAGAATGATTTTTCATATTCAATTTAGAAACGAAATAAAGTACAGTTACACATTATTTGAACCAGGATAGCCTGCGCTTATGTTATGAAAATTTTTTTTTTACCCATTATGATAATGAAATTTCCATTAACTATGGATTTAATTTAAAACTTTGTTCAAGTAGAACAAAATCTTCTAGACTCCAATCGTCTTTATGCACTGGTATTCATTACAGTCCAGAGATATCCCAGGTTGCTAAGCTTTAGTTCGTTTTTATCTTATTAATCTTTAAAAAAGTAATAACACATATTTTCATTAATTAAAAGATTTTTGTCTGAAATATATTAAAAAATAATCGTGGTTTACAATGCCATTTGCCGTATATCAGAATAAAAAAGCTTGCTGGGAAGCACTAAAGTTCTTAAGCTTTTTAAGTTGACACCATACCTAGAAATAAATATTTAAAAAATATATATTAACCTTAAGTAATACATGTTAGGCATGCAAAGGATATGTTACGTCGCATGAATCACCTGTATACGTAGTCAAAGTCCCGTGTAGCGTGTTAACCGCCATAATACTTAAACACTACAGGGTGTATTATTTTTAATATTATATGTTTAAGTATTATTTGTAAGTCCCGGATGGCGTGCCTAGATCCATAAAACACGGCTAAAAACCCCATAAGAATCTGGGAACCGTAAATCTGAATATCAACCATTACACTTAATGGCAAACAACGTCTTTATAAGCTGCCAACAGTGCCGGAGAATATTAAAAAATTGCAAACACCCCGTGAAATACGATCTTTACAATTTGAACTGCGCCATTCATAAAAGCAATAAATCCAAGTATGTTAAAATCTTTTTACAAAAATATAAATATTTAAAGAAAATATAAAGTGGCTTATTTTGTACGAGTAGTAATTTTTCATAGGCTATAAATATTTCAAGGCATCTTTTTTCTTAGTTGAAATATAGATATTTGAAAATTCTTTTGAATGTTGAAATCTAGCTTATAATGAAAGCCACAGTCGTCATTCTTTTTGGTAATTTTTTATGCCAACTTCACTAGCGGGAGACATCAGTAGTCTATAAATTATATTACTATGTACGAGTAGGCAAATACAATAGACCTATCAAGCCGAATGTTTTCTACTGCATACCTCTTCTTCGGTAGCCTCCCGCTGTTGCACAGTGTGGCAATAGATTCATCGTTCTCAAATTATCTGAGCACAGATGTCTTTGGCTGGTGGAATTGAAAATGTTAATTTAAAATAAATTTAATTAAATTAAAATATGAATACAAATAAATACACGCTTAAGAACAAATATATCTAAAAGCTCTCCGTTTGTTTTGTTATATTTTCTATAGATAACACACACAATAGAAGGTCAACACTGGTTGGAAGGTGTGCGTGGACTTCAAGATGGGTACAGTGCGTTTGACCAAAACTGGTCAGGCAGGTACAGAACGCATAAAACAGCCGGGGCATACCGATAATGGTAATCAAATTCTCTTTTATGGGATCTGATAGCGGTCCGTTCCATAGAAAACAACACCTAAAACAACCTTCGTATACAGTGTTTCAAAACTCAATATTCAAAACGTAAATAAGTGAGTATTCTCTTCTTTTAAAAATGAGGAACATCAATCATTTGCGCGCATTTCAAAATACAGAATTTGGTTATTTAGGTTTGTTTTTTTATTTTATTGTATTTAATATGAAAAATTCCTCAGTAAACAAAAAGCAGCTATTTACTGTGAATGTTTTCTAGAAAGTCTTATGACTTTCGATAAATTAAAGTAATACCAAAGTTAAAAATCAATTTCAAAAAAAAAATACGTTGTACTTCTCAATTGAATCTTATTAATCAATATCATTGAATTTAATTTTATCTTCATAATGCTTAGATGTCTGTCGCCAAATTTAAAAAGTTTAAAAGTCTTCAAAACAGACTGCATGTGACAGCAACTGAAAGACAGCACTTTAAAACTAAAACTTATTTTTCCAGTTTAACCAATAACAAATATCGTTCAGTGTCATAGATTCACACAATCACGTTACAATAAATCAACAAATACACTTAACTGTTCTTCAGGCTGCTTTAAAATTCCTGATATTTTCCAGCTTGGCTTCAGCAGTCCAGAAGTTTCCGCGGCAATTTACACTGAACACTGTAGCTTCACTTTATTGACGCTGTTTGGTCCTGAAAAAACACTAGGAATCGCAGTACCGACACGAATCCGCCATACAATTTTATGTGTAAAGTTTATATTAAAAGGTATAAATGCTTAAACAGTTTGATTTCCAGCTTTTATTTCTACTTTTAACGGTCTGTTACAGAATAGAATGGCTTTCTTGTTTTCGATTCTGCGTGAAATTCGTAAGCCTTAGAAAATGTTCCCTTATATACCATGGTGAATGTTAAATACTTGATGAATCCCAGTTTTTAATCCAAGCGGCTTACTGTATAAACAATATTAATTTAAAAAAAAAATACAAAACAGCTGCTAAATATTTTAATTTTTACATATAATAACATATTTAAGTAACGTCGCCGAAGATGAAAAAAGTGCACTCTAATTATATTGAAGTAATAAATATTTTTAACAGAGCGTACTTGGTGGACTTCCACTTTAAATTTTAAATAAAATACTTTATTGATTTTTTAACATGTCAATTTTATTGGTGACAGGTTTTGCCAACCTTTCACGATGGCATTATCAAACTGAGTATTTTACTCACTCGCTATTGAATACTATCATTTTACAATATGTATTAAAAATATTTCGACTAGCGAAACATTTTGATAACAGAGAAAAACAAAAAAACTATTTGCAATTCGTATTTTCGATAAGATTTTATTTTTATTTTTATTACTTGACCGGAGCTGGGAGTGGTTATTGAACCGTCATTTAAACCGTTGTAATTTCAATGAAAAAATGAATCCCTGTAATCCTGGTATTCCAGCTGTCCGGTACATTAAAAACCCGACACTTCCGGCCCGCGAGGAGAACAAAGAGTGCACGACCGCCTTGTTATTTCCGGGTTATTCATCAGGGTCCACCTGCTGACAAAAATTGGAAAAACAGCCCCGCCGGATGTGACGACACGCTCCGAATTCAAATTAAAATTGCATTCGTTTCGCGCGCGGGGATTAACCGTGCCCCCCCCCCCTGCCCCCCTCCCTGCCCCCCCCCCTGCCCCCCTCCCTGCCCCCCTCCCTGCCCCCCTCCCTGCCCCCCTCCCTGCCCCCCTCCCTGCCCCCCCCCTGGTCCCCCCCGCCCCTCGCCCCCGCCCCTCGGCCCGCGTGCGTTCCAGATTCAAACAGGACCAACCCTCGCCGCTCAAATATTCACACGATCGTCATTTATTTAGACCGCGTCGTCCGGACATGCGCGCTGGGAAATAACGCTATTAATAGTTTTGGATTTCGGAATTCAGCCAAACCGTTTGATTGTTATGTAATTTTAATGTGTTTAATGTAACATTCTTCATACAATATATATCCAAAGTAAAACAATACAGTGATACCCCTCTTTACGCGAGGAATACGTTCCGGAAAAAATCGCGTTAAGTGAAATTCGCGTATATCGGGGTTTACGATACGATATTTACATACATAGTTAAAACTTCATTTGAATCAATCACTTTAATTCTAAGAACACTTTATGCAGAATTACATGTTATTTTTACTGAAAAATACATCTATTGTCTTTTGGGTAGCGTTTCTTTTACGTTCTTGTAAAATACGTTCATAACACCCAACGCTGTTTTTAATTGTTAAGAGAAGTCAATGACGACATTATGTTCATACACATTCTTAAATAAGAAATTCGCGTAATGCGAGGCATTTTAACGTTATAATGAAGGCGTTATAGTGAAACCGCACATAACGGGGTCGCGTAAAGCGGGGTATTTTTTAAAACTGTTTTTGTGTTATTTTGGATATTTCATTAAATAAATCTAGAATTGGTTTGCATTCTCTGATCTTTTGTAAAATAAAATGAAATAGGCTCTATTTTTATACCGAAGTTATATTTGTTTTATCTTATCTAATAAATTACACGATTTCATTTATATACTGTTCGCGAAATTCGCACACATCATATTCGTCATTATAACGTCGTTAAACATTACAACCCTCGTTTTATGAGGTACCCAAAAATCTTCCAGGAAAATTTCAACCGCACCCTAACCAGAATTGTGTTACGTTTAATTACTTAAAGCTCAACTTAATTTTACGAATGTGCTCCATTTTGAACAGTGTAGAACAAAGAAGAGAGTACAAGTATGAGTTAAATCAAAATAATAAAACTCGTAAAAAAAATGTTATTGAAACATCAAAAAACACGCACAAATGTATTATATGCCAACTTGTAGATCTACTAGAAAATGTATACGATAAATTTGATAAAGATTTGAAATTAAAAAAATGAGCGTTTTTTGTGCTTATTTTTTTTTTAACTATAGCAACTATAATTTTACCATAAACTGTGAAAATTTAATACATAACGGCAAATTTAAAATTTAGATAAAAAAGTTCCTATGTTCTTTAATCAGTTTTCAATTGAATCACTACAAAATACCAACAATATTTTCATAATACTGTACTAATTTTATGCACTAAACGATAAAAAATAAGAATAGAAAATTCAGAGCAAAATGTGTTAAAAACTATGTATTTTCAATTAATTAAAAAACTACAATATACCAAAAAAATGGAAATCCACCAAGTACTCTCTGTCAAAAATATTAAATTTTTCATATATAAATATATTTAAATGTTTATAAACTGTATAATATAATAAACGTGTAGGATAGCAAATCCAAAATTTTATAATTTTCAATAAATTGAAAATCATAAAACTTAACGAACTCAAACTATACTGTTATTTATAAAACATTCCACAATGCTTGCAAACTCGTAGTAGTTATGGCAAATTTACCCTCGCGGCTTTAATCATGGTTAAAATGTACAACCGTTTACTGTGATCATAGAATATAATACTCGTATATTCAAGCGAAACAAATCCTAAGTAGGACATAACCAAAATCACGTCAAGCTTAATTAATTTGTCCAAGCAGTTCTTGTTTGATGTTGAATAATAAATCATTCGTTCTGCTCGGGGGGTCTAAAGAAACTCGAAGTTCGGCGCAGAGTGTTTATTTCTGGAGCCGAGGAAGTGGAGAGAGATCAGCGCGGGCCCATCATCCCTCGTGCCAAACTCGCACCCCTCTCCAGCCAGGAACACCGCCCAGAACCTGCTCGTCCAGCTGTCCGGACCAGCCTACAGCCTCCCTCGCTTTCCATCTTCAAGTTGTCAGATAATTCACTCGTTAGATACAAACTAGAGTAGTAAGCCCAAAGTTACATAACAACCCAAACCACTCTCAATTTCAATTTCAATTTTAGCAAACTCGTTCTGCCTTTGACTAGGAATTCGTAGTGAATTCGTTTATAAAATATTTTTTCGATAACATTATTCGTGATCGTTTTCTTTTTTAGACCTTCAAAAACTGACGATGATTTTTTAAGTTAAATACACTCATAAATAAAAAAAATTACGTAATCTCCATTTAGCTATTATTATTATGTTTAGATATGGAGTAATATTTTTAATAAAATACTTTAGTGATTTTTCGACATGTTTAATTTTATTGGTGGTATATTGAAGCAAAGCTTTCAATAAATACATAAGATTTTATCTGTTGAATGAAATAATATTTTAAGTAGTCAAGTAATTAAAAGTAGTTAAAAACATTTTTCCAAAATCTTCACATTCACTTTTTTGGTCTGATTTGCATGCACTTCTGTGAACTCTACTCCCTGGGACTGGAAACCATTGCCATCCCGTGGTGGATATATTTTGTACAGAATATTATTTGCTATTAATAGAATTCCTGAGAGATTTAACCTTTTTCGTTATGGGCAGGAGGTATATTTTTTATTAATCACCTGCTCACCTTTGCTATAAATTTATTAGGGCGTAATGGTTCTGCGTGGTATTCATTATTTTTATTTATTAATAGGTTTTTAAAACAACTTTTGTTTTTTTTCGCTTCTATGTTATTTATTTTTTGCCCACGTATTATTCTCTCTTTTCCATATAAGTTTATGGAAACATGTTTCAAGCCTTTGAAATTTCAAAACAAAGCTTGTTATTTAAATAGCTTATTTTTTTAAAAATTTTATGGAAATTTATTAATATAGTTTCATCACAGAGAGAGTAAAGGCTTTTATTTGCTTTGATAAACTTTTTCTATTTGATTTATACTTTGAGTTTTAAAAATTGTATGGTGACAGTTTATTCTACTATTGTGTCAATTATCCATGCTCATTTCTACATTTAATTTTTTTTTTATTCAGTTACAAAAACTATAATATTGAGTGAATTGAATTCTTAATTTATCAATTTTAGTGATGTTCTAAACTTTTTTTAATTTCCGTAAAGACATATTTTGGTAACATATCGTATTAGAACATCGTAGCCACATGGCAACCAAACAATATAAATATTTATTTATACATAAACATTTATTTATATATATATAAGTTTTAGTTTAGTATTAAGATTAACTTTTAAGTATTAAAAACTTACAAAAGACATCACGGACAACACAAAGGGGGCTTACATTTAGTATAGCGGAGTATATTTTCCATTTTGATTGATTCAAATGAAAACAAGACTCAAAATTGAATTTCGCCAATAATATCCGCCAAAAATGCTCTCGAGTTATCAGATATTTATCTTTCAACATAAGTAAATCAGTTCCACAATTGCATTGAACGAGTCAAATTTTCCCTCAAGTATACTGGTGTTGTAGGTTAATTTGAAGAAAAAAAACACTTGTTCACGATTGCCACGGGGTATGGGTTCGAATCCCACCGGTATCGGGAAAAATTCGTGAACTAAAACCTAACATAACATAACCCTAATATCTGGTTTATTTTCATAGTTTAAAAGATTACGCTTTATAATGTATGTTTAGCTCTCAAACAAGGCACTTTATATTGAGCGTCACACGCGGCGGCCACACTCCGCGTGGGCTATTTCCTGTTCCGATGAAACCAAAGAGCTGGAAAATTTCATATAACAGGAACGGTTCCATCGATCCAATTTAACAGAGATGTTAAAACTAGTACACAGGAAATCATCGGAGTCAATTTGATCGGACTGATTGGTTCAGATTAATCTCACGGGTGATGATCACGTTAGATTTATCTGTGCAGATTAATTTAGACTTCATATCACACAGCCTAATTAAATTTAATTCCTTAAATTAATAGATGCAGGTAATTGCACGGGCCTTCATTACATTTTCAGAACAATCTAATCGTATGATTTACAACATGCGAGAATAAGTTTCCTTGAAGAATACATGTCAATTTATTAGTATACATATATTATTTTTTAAGAATCGCAATTTGGATAGCCTGAGATACTCGTACTTCTGAAAAGTTATTATAAGTAGAGAAACAAATTGGAAATGCGTTTCAAACTACTTTATTTTTATTAATTTATTTTGGTTAGTAAATATGCATGAGATCTTCCCTCCCTTAACTTTTCAGATTAGATACATCCGAGCAGATTATTCTAATCAGATAAGATTTAACCTATTTATATAGCGGCTTTTCAAACTTGTCACACAGTCGCACTTACTTTTATAACTCTCGTGATTGTATAATATAGATTAATCTAATCGGATAAGTTGCTACTTGTAAATTTAGTAGCTTTTAAACTTGCTCATTCAGATTTACTCTAATATTTTTTTTTCATTCCAACAGCAATATATTTATGAATTGTAAATGCTGGGTTCTAGGTTGATAAACACATTCTAAATTAATTTTTCAGATTTTGGTCCCGGTATTGTGGCCATCTTCAGGAACACCGGGACAATCTGAAATCCCAACAATGGGCTACGAACACAACTCTTAAGAATCATTTTTTTATAAGCAGATTTCATATTCGACTCGATCTAATTCTTTAGGTTATTGAATGCGTCCAGAAAAAAGTTTTTTTAACACCACAGACATACCTAATTTGCAACCTGTGTGTGAATGAACATTCAAAAGTACCACTAGAATTTATTTCTTAATACTTTTGATTTCCAAAAGCTCAATTTGCGTTTCCAGAGACACTAGTAAGGATTCTTATGCGGAGGTAGATGAAGCGAAATCACATATCGCGCGGCTCCGTTCACTTTTATTCCTCGGGTTATTGAATATCTGCGCAATATTCGGCAAGTGTGTAGAGCCGCGACGTGTGGGTTATCCAGCACTTCTCGGTGCCTCCCATTCTACATCCGCCTCTGGGGAATACGGAAATGAGAAAAAATCAACTCGCGGAGCTGTTACATAAGTTTCTATTTCGAGCAAATGAAACAGCCTGGACTCCCTGCCAGGAGAAACGGCTATTCACAGCCCGAAAGGTACTTAATAAAATAGCACTTTTCAAAAATGAATAGATTAATAATAGTGAGTCACACATAAATGTTTCATTAAATAAAAATAATGATTTAAAAATAACGACCACCATACTTTTCATTATGTTTGTCCTTTAAGTTTTAAAACAAAAATCCTAGAATCATATTATTGTCCACGCGTTTGTTTCATACGCTTATACGATGTAAATATTTTTAGTCATGGATACATACATTTTTAATGCTCATTTTCAGAATAAGTATTTTATCCGTTAATACACAGAATTATGTTGGAGTTTTTGATTAATATTCCCGTATAATGGATTCGCTCTCCGGTTACTCGCATCGTCTGCGACATCAGCAAAGATTGATATTAATGAAAGCATGAATGAATCATTACTGGAAGTAGATTATGATTGATGCATCGCCTGAATGGAATAGTATTATTGACAACAGGGAAGAAAATAGCATGCTTGAAAAAACATTAATTAAGTTAATGGACACAACGGAAACAGGCCAACTATAGTTGATCTCTTCTTCTAAAAACAACATTTATTTAAGAAACAGCTCCATAAACGGAATGATTTCTGATTCAAAACATTTTTTCAATTATTATTTCTTTTTTTCTTTTTTATTTCTATTAAAACAATGCAAAAAAACAGTATATTCCCGGAACCCATTTGATGCGTGGTTACCTTAGCACACACAAGGTAATATTTTCGTGTTATGTTTTCAAGAGCCCTTCTAGTCACCAGAAAGGACCTTACGACATCGTGACGTCATAATGTTGACGTCAGGCCAATATAGCGAGTAGCGCAGATGTCTTGTTTATTTTACAAGAATAGCCATATTTTTTTTTATTAAAGAGTGTTTGATTTTTCTGTCTTAAGGTCTTAAATCAGCATATTAAATCGCCTCAAATCGGCAAGTTTTAAATCATCTTATTTTTAATTACTTCGCTTTTATTTCATTTATTTTAATTCACCTATTTCGATTCTTTTTACTAAAATATAGACATGATATAAGAGAAACGGTGCATGGTTTTCATAACTGCGTACTTTGCTGGAAGTTCACGAGCGCTAATCTTGACTACATGTTGATCAATTCAATGTTTGATTACCATAGAATAAATAATTCTACATATAAGTTTTTTTAAAGTATAGTAATAGACGACAATATCCGGGCGTTGTGCAGCGCTACACAAGACCTCAGAGAATCGGTATTTATTCGTTCTGGTAAACATGTAGAGAATCTAGTCGTTTTCGTATGTCATCATTGAATTCAATATAAATACAGAATGATTAATGGAGATATTTTTTTTTGTATTTGATTATTTTAAATAAAAAGCTCTATTTCAATAAACGAAAAATAACAAATTTAGTAAATTACAAGCTTCAGCAAAACGAATGGCTGCAAAAAAATAAGACAAAGTTTCCCAAAATTTCACAATCACCCGAAATTAGATTCTATGTTAGAAATAAATTTAATTACCCCGGCTGTATTGTTGCAGAGCAGAGAAAATCCTCGGTCCCTTTTATTCCCGAAATAAAGTCCTTTCGCGAGGTCCAAACAGCCGCGCGGGACCTCCCGACTAAACTTTCGTTGTAGTATTAAACACTTCCGAAATTAATGAACCCCATCCCATAAATATAGACCAAGAGAAACACCCCTAAAATAAATAACAGCTCTCCAACCCTCCAAACCTTCGCTGAAATGATATCGACTTTATTTCAGCCACCCGCAGGTGTCGTTTTTCATCCCCTGAGATGTACGGCCTGAAAGAGCGCGAAAGCCTTAACGAGTCCTAGTATTCCGGAAGTGCCTCAAGTCTCGGGAATTATTGTTTCATTTTTTTGGTAAATGGAAACGCGAACGCCGTATTTATTGATATTGGAAAATTCGACATCGGCTTTCATTTTATTTGGCTGTTTTACACGAATACAGTATTTTATAACATGTGCAATTTATCCCCGCCAGCAAAACAGTTTATTTTTCATTAATCTTTGTGATTTATAAAATAATAACTCTTAAATATGATAGTCAAAACGACGAGATGAATCATAAAAAAAAGGATCGTCTCGACATCGAGAAGTACAATGACTGAGTTCATAGTTCCCTCGCTGTTCTCCGTCTCAGAGAGTCACGATTTCAATTTAAATCGTACGATTTATTTCAATGAGGCAACGTAATTATGTGCATTTATTTTCACAACCGAAGCATGCGCCAATCCACAGTTGAACCTTGCTTAAGAAACATATTATTTGAGTAATTCTATCCTTATTTCACACAATCAATACTATCGTATCTCGAAAACAATACTATAATATCGTATCTCGATTGGATATAAATACATAAATTAACAGCCACTGTGATGACTTCATTGAATGCAAGATGTAATTTGCAAACTTCCTAAAAAAAAGATATATACACATCCAATGTACAGAAAACTCAAGGAATAATCTAGGTTTAGTCAATAAAAATTATAAAATATTTTTTAATATGCAAATAAAAATAACATACCAATTACAGATTCGAAAATATAACTTCAATTTCTACATTGGCTAGAGTATAAATAAACAGTCACTGTTATATTGTTAGCAATAAAAACTAGGTATTCCTGATAACAATCTAGATAAAAAAAAGAAACGACCGCTGCTTTTAATCTGCTACAGCAATAAATGCTGATATGAAATTTTTCGGAGTAATCTCGTCCTCGTCCAGCAATAACGTTTCCGGGAAAATAAACTAGTGACGTCGTAAAGCTGCTATTGGGGCATTTTTGTGTCTTGAAGTTTTATCTGTGCCAGCCATGGTGCTCGCGTGCTCCACCTTAGTAAAATTGCAAGTTAACCCAAGAGCCATTTGAACTATGTATCATTCGGAACTGTTCCGAGCTACTGAAATGATTAAAAACCGTTGAAACAGGTCGTTTATAGCCTGGTTTAAATTATATCAGAAACATTACCGTTTTTCATTATGATCAATATATTTTTAAGATGTATTCACAATGCAATTACCATCAACTTGATCTGCTGATAATGTTTTCATTCTTAAAATGAAATAAAACTAGTCGTAATAATTATTAATACTATTTTATGCTGCAATTATTTCTTATAGTTTTGACGCTTCGTTCCTGCTACTGGGGACATTTTCAGGGATAATCTTCAAAGATAGCTTATTCGACTATGTTTCTAACGTGGCGAAAGATCTTATAATTCAATATTTACAATAACAGCAGCAAAAACCTATGAACACATTAATTGATATAAATGGGAATTTATTGATACTATTGAGATGAAAGAGAGCAAATGTTTTGGGTCCTTCTTGCTTTAAATTCATTTTTTTTATTTTTTGAATACCCTGATTAATCTCACGTAAACCCCTGACACAAATTATTATCTTTTCAAACCTGCAAAATTCAATTATTTTTATAAGGGACGAAAGCTTTACAGAACTATGGTAGCTCTTTGTGCAGTTTTAGTCTTAATAAGTGAATCCCAAACTAATGTAATAAAGTTCCAGTCTGTTTTAGTTTGGTCTACGATAATTTGTATTGATAGCAAATATAATTACCTAAATTGCACTTGGAAAAGTAAAATGAATTTTGAATGCTAAAATTTATTGAATATTTTTGACAGAGAGGACTCGGTGAAAATCCATTTATATATTTTAAATTAAATACTTTTGTGATTTTTTCACTTGTTTAATTTTATTATATATGTCTATTTTGTGAATCGAACGTCAATCGAGTGCCTTTTAATTACCTTTACAGGCTTATATTACTTACTAATATGATTAGGCATATTTTTTCACATATTGAAAATGATTCGCATAATGATTTGCATATTGAATGCCAGTGTACTGACCTTTGTACTAACTTACAAGGGTCAGTACACCGGACATGTAAGCTTGGAGATGTAGGTTCAAATCCTACACAAGTCACGATGGTATTTTTCTGAGAGTTTCTTTGAATCATTTTCAATATGAGAAAAAATATGCTTAATTTTATTAGTAATCTTTTACGTTGCCATTATCAAACGTTAACGACTTCGTAATATTACATGTCTATAAAAAAAATCAAGCCTGATTTTTTCATGTTCATTCAATAATTAAATTGCATCGCTTTTTTAGCTTCGTGATGCTGTACATCCGGTGAATAACGTTTCATATTTTCTACAGGGGTTGACAGTAGTTTCGCTAAAAGCCACCCCTTCCCCTCTCACTCCTACCTAGGTGCGTTTTTATTTTTTCCCATCCTGGAGGATTCAATCATATCCATTTCCTGAATTTAATGGCGTTGAATTTTTCAATAAACTATCTAGATCAAACGACCCCATATTTACAATGGATATTCATTTTTACGATATGAATTCAAGTCAAAACGCATTTCGAAATGAAAGCTAAAATATAAATGAAATTTATTTATGCTTTTGTACGCATTGTTGATCAAAACTACTGAATTAAACTAGAATTTGCTAGGATAACCTATAATATATCGGATGAAACGAAAAAAACCTTAAATTTATCAATTTTAATTTAAATGAAAAAACGTATTTTCTAAGGCTATCTCAGGATTACCTTAAATCAAGTGATTCGGAAAATACACAAAATGTAATAGGAATGTTCATAGGAAAATGGCAGCTCGTCACCGCCGATCTATAAGAAGCGGACAAAGTGGGGGACTTGACGTGTATGGAATATAATTTCCTATTGATGGAGAACCAGGGGGTGTATTTCTCCGATTCGACAGTAATCTATATTCAGCGCGGCCTTTGGCATTTTCCTTCGAACATACTTCGAGGTCAAGATGTGAGTTGATTTTAATGGTCATATTATTTCTTACCCCGAGAGAAATGGGTTTCTCAACCCCCGGCACTTCCAGAGGGACATGTTATTTACGATTTGAATTGCAGATTACGTCCAATCTTTCCGGAAATCTGAAATTGTGATTTTATTTTTTAAGTGGGGCATCCGGCCTCGTCGCAAATTAAATATGAAATAACGCAAGAGTGAAATAAAACTATACGCGGAGCTACTCGGAAATATTCGATTTTTCATCGCCGGTATACAAATTAACATTACATTAGCACTTGTAAAACGCCGTTTTTTACTAGAGCACTTTAAATTTAATTGGTTATATTCTATATTCAATATAGGTCTATATTCAATCTACTTTATCTTAAAAGAACTAGAGAAATGAAAAAGTATACTCGCTCCGAATTTATATATGTTTTGATTTTTTTTCTAGTTTTTATTAGCTTCTACAAGAATAAACTGACGATTGTTGACTATCTGGTTTTTTTATTTTGTTTTGAATTAGAGTTTTAAATATTTTAAGCCTTATAAAAGTAATGAAATTTCGTTATTAAACTTCTTTTCTTAGTACTCCATGCGTGCTGGTGCGACACACGATTTAGCGTCGTCAGGCTAAAGAGGCAGAGATCTTTACTCGACAACAAACTAGACACTTCCAGTTATTAGATCAAACAAATAGTAGTACTTATAAAAATACATATCAAAGTATCTTCTTAGTTATTTTTTGGTCTTAAAATGTAATTAAATTTTACTTTTACTATTCAGTATTACTTCTTGTATTTTTTTTTATTTCTATACTTACCGATAAATAATGTATATAACTAATAAAATTTATTTTAAATTCTTTGCATACGTATTTATGATAAATTTAAAAAATATTTTTCTCGTTATTAATAATAATATATATAGTTTGAAGCCAAACTGTTCTAAGCGATTGCTTGTTCGTGATTCTGCTGACGGACAGTTCGCTTAAATATCGTAACACCTCGACGCTCAGTCTGAAGAAGGTCCGGGGGTCCTGAATAATGCATGAAGGTACCCAAATGGACACAAGCAAGCTAATACCTATTCAGGTTACACGTGACAGAATCACAGTAACGGAGGACGCAGACGCCGATAGCATTAAAAACACTTGAAAAGGCCCATCGCGATCACAAACTTTGATTTAATGATTTTTTTACATCAAACAAATTATCATTTTAATATACGTCACCTTATTGAGCTGATGTGGTTTCTTGGGTGTCGAGATGCTTGAGGTTTTCATTCCTCCGACGCTTTTGAAGGAACGACAACCTCAAGCAGCTCAACACCCATATGAAACTATATCAGCTTCCATAAACGGCTGCCAAAATCTACGAACATACTTACCTGGTTATCACATGCTTTTATTAAGATTCCACTTAGTTATTTTTTTATTTTTTATTATTGAATTCCTTTAAAATTATAACAAAGCTGTCGAAAATAGCATTTATCGATCAGCATACATTGGGGATACACACACTGTCGCTTCTCCAGGTAAGTGATTCGTTTTGGCCGGCTTTGGGGGTGTTCGGCTACCTCCAAAAAATAATTAAAAATTGTTGTATTCTTTATTTTCAATGCTATTTAAAATAGTTGAAATGGCTGTGCTTACAATACGGTGTGTGGTCAACTATTTTATATACCGCCATATTTTAAGTGGCGCCAACTTCTTCGCACAGTTCTTCCGAAACCGCTCCCAGAGAGACTCCCTGCTCGTCACTGGCGCTATTTTTTTATATTTTTTAAATTAAAAAATAAGTAGGAGATTCTCTGCTATCCTAGCTTCTATTGTAACAAGGAAATCCTCTCAAGAATGGGAAAGGAGGTACATGTATTATTATTTAATGGATATTTACTATAAGAGAGGTTATCTAACCTGCTATGCAAAAAGTAAATTATTTTATTAATAAGAAGAGAGATTTCATCATCATTTACAACATGGGTTTGAAAAGAAAGTAAAAAAATTGTCAAGAATTGAGATTAAAAATGTACACAAACTGTTCTCAACATATTGATTAATTTGTAACCATGTAACTCTTCAAATATAAATAGCCAAACTTGGAGGATGTTACGATAAATTTTATTTGTGGGCACTTTCACGGTTCCCGGGCTCGTTCAAACTCTCGAGGCTGAGTATGAAAAATCCCACGAAAGGCAAAAGCACAAAAATAATCCTGATTCGGTTATCGAAATGTGTAAGACTACTCTGTTTCAGGCTCTTCGGTTGATCGCGTTCGCAGCGGGGTCGGTAAGCTTGCACAGTGCGCTTGTTGATTGTGCTCTCTGTTTGCAGCTTCATCTACTGGTACCACGACGGCGCCGTAGTCAACTATGCGGCGCGCGGCGGCGTGAGCGTGGAGACGGAGCGGCGCACGCGCACCTCGCGGCTCCTCGTGGCCAGGGCCGCGCCCGCTGACTCCGGCAACTACACCTGCGCGCCCAGCACCTCGGGTACGCCTCCCATCTCCATCTCCATCTCCATCTCCATCTCCATCTCCATCTCTCTAGACCAGTGGCTCTCAAACTCTTTTGGCCTACGGACCCCTTTTCATAGTCAAAACTTGCCCACGGACCCCCTTTCATACTCAAAACTTGCCCATGGACCCCCTTTCATACTCAAAACTTGCCCACGGACCCCCTTTCATACTCAAAACTTGCCCATGGACCCCCTTTTATAGTCAAAACTTGCCCACGGACCCCTTTTCATAGTCAAAACTTGCCTACGGCTCCTGGGTGAAAAACTACATAAATTCATATTATAGACTAGTTGATGAGAGTATCGACTCTATTGCGTTCCTGTATTAACCTACCTGACTCACCGCGATGCCTGTTATTACTTGTATTTTATGCACCTGTCTATATTTATATTTTACTTAGGACGTAAAAATCGCTTATAATGTATTCATTGTTATTTATTTTAACTTCCATATTAATAAAAATGAAAAATGGTAGGAAAAATGAAAAATGAAATGAATTTTTTTATTTTATATTAAACCTTGCGCGGACCCCCTGACGTTGTTCAAGGACCCCCAAATCGATTTTAATTTTCTAAGGACCCCCCAGGGTCGGTAGGGACCACTTTGAGAAACACTGCTCTAGACCAATGATCCCAAACTATTTTGTCCCGTCGACGCCTTGTCGAGTTTTCCTGTTTTTCGTAGACCCCTGCCTTGCCAATATTGAATTTTTACAAATTCATCAACTTCAAACATATTTTTGACATCTGATATATGAAAAAGATAAAATACATGTAAAGTTAATTATACCTTTATAAATTAAAAACACACGAAATGCAAATATAGTAACATTCACTAAAAAAATCAATACTTTTAATGGCAGGGATCCTTTGATAGAAAATTTTCAATATTTGGCTTCAAATAAGTCAGATTTAAGCTTAAATCTCCTCGCCCAGTGATTTCCAATCTATTTCACTTAAACTCTTTTACACGGGGTATGAAGATGAAAAACCTATCAAAAACCTTTCCAAATTGTCCATAATGCAGGATAAACAGCATTATAATGTAAGTACGAGTACGTAGGTACAATCTGTGTTAGGTGCATTATGACATTTACGGAATGCCTAAATTTTGGTGATTACCTGCTTAAATGGGATCAACTCTCGTAGATCCCCATTTACAGTTCATGGACCCCCAATTTAATTTTTCGCTGTCATCGACCTCTGGGGGTTGATATTGACCACTTTGGGAACCAGTGCTCTAGACATTGCCCCTGTGTAAGCCCCTGGAAAACACTATTTTCTGATACGATTGACAAAACGAAAGGCAGCAGTAGTAGATTAATCCGCTCTCGTTGTTCATTCCGCTCGTTTGACTTGTCATAGCGATTTCATATTTTTGAAGTACCCGATTTTTTTGATAAAATTGAACGATTGCAAGTAGATATGGGTGCTTTTCTTGCTCATTTCGTTCAGTAAGTTTCTCATGTTGAAAGACCGGGTACTCCTGCGGGCTGTGCTCGTGCTTCCTGAAGAACAACTTTTTCTGACAAAATTAATAGAATTACTGGCGAGCTGAGGAAATTTGAGCACTCTTCCTGTTCATCAGATTTGATCAATAAATAAAATGTATTTCCCTAAACTCTTTTGTAGCCGTTATAATTTATTTTTTCCGACCCCCTTCCAACAGCAGCAAAAGCCGAATTTGAATTCATCCATCATCCCTTGTTTGTGTGTAGTTTCCGATACAAGCTATGATTCTATTCTTGTTATTTTTAAACAATACGAAGGCTATTAATCTGCACTCCAGATCGGTTACTTTCATAATAGCAATAAATCTTGGGAGGTAAATGAGTCTATTTTTATTTATAGTCTTGCCCTATATATTTCAGGTCACCGCCTATCGTAAGAACATAAAATTTATTTTCTACTTCCGAAGATTTCAGTTCATTCGAGCAAATTAAAAATATAGTTTCCTAATAATTATAAACACCTTCTTGGCCTGATTTTACACCTTCTAGAATTATTATTCTCATTGTATTCATTCGTTAGAATAATTCTCTAGTACGTTATGGTTCATATACCTGTGGTGCAGTGGCTGGAATTTGGAGTTATACACACACACACACACATATATATATATATATTTATATATATATATATATATATATATATTTATATATATATATATATATATATATATATATATATATATATATGTGTGTGTGTGTGTGTGTGTGTATAAGGCTTTAAGAGCCGTGATTCGTCGTTTCCTTGACAGGCTGTCGCGTGACGAGTCGCTGTTTTATGTTCATTTTCCACTTTTTTCTTTAATAATGAATTTCTATTACATTAATGTTTCGGATTTTTTCGGTAATAATGATGTACTTTTACATGAAATCTTTTCGAAACTCCACAAAAGTAAAAACGTATTTAATTTAGATTTATGACCCGCAATACAAATAAATACGCTTTGTAGTTGATAAAAAATTGTATAAATTTTTATTTTCACGCCTGAATTTTGTTGTAACATTCTTGTTTTTTTTCTAATTATAAGCAAGCACGATTGAGTAATAAGAGATATCTTTTCATTAAAATTTAAGGGGGATTCATCATTGTTTTATGTTTATGCCCAGTAAAATTTAATATGCGAAACATGGTTAAAAAGTGGTGACCATCAAAATATATAAGCCACATCGTGTTATGTGATCAATTTTCAATTAATTTTTCAGATTCCGCATCAGTGGTGGTTCACGTGCTGAGCGGCGAGCGGCCCGCGGCCATGCAGACTGGTGGAGCACCCCTGGCCAGTCTGCCCTCCGGCCTGCTGATTGTGCTTCTGGTGCGACTCCTGCTCGAGCACCTTTGACCGCACTTGCTCTAAGAACCCGAGTGCTTAAAATAGTGGACAATTAAAATCCGATATTAACAAAGACATCAATTTTGATCTCAATAAAGGATTTTCAAATTCTGACGAAAGAATGAGAATGGTTTAAAAAGTGCTTTTTTTTAATGATGTAAAACTTTCAAAATGTGAAAAGAATTTTCGAGCTGTATGGAAGTAGAGAGCTTTCCTAGCGTCCCTTACTTCGCCGCATGACGTACTACGAACACTTTCGTAAATTCTACAATGGAGATGGAATTCGCTCTTAAAATATCTCGCTCCTAAAGTCGCACGGCGTTTTCTACATAAAATTGAAACTTATTTCATAGGGAGTGAATGAAAGATAGAAATATTGCGCCATTCTTTTCACTCCGTGCCGCACGGATTGAGGAGCGGCGAACAAATTGAATGAATGTCATACAGGACGGGACGTCTTGTCAGTCCTATTTATAAAACGGCGACGTGTTTATGCTTATTCTCTGAAAGAACGTTCCCTCTGAAAGGCTCTAAGAAAACTATTTTAATAACGAACGCGTGGGTACCGGACATACTCTACAATAATAATTGTGTATTTCAAAATAACGTGTTATTTTTGTTAACTTTGTGATTTAACCGCTTCCTGGTGCAGAAAATCACAGAAAATGGGTATCAAAGAGTATTTTCTCGTGAGGTTTTTCCTTTCTGTAAGCTCGGATGCAATCCATATCATTTATTTGCAAATCGTTTTTAATGTGTGAAAAAAAATACCTTTAATTTGTTGACTATGTGATTTACTTTTTTTATTTAAATTTATCTTTTCTGGTGAGTTTCAGTAGTAAAGAGAGGGGATCCTCCCAGTAGGCAATCTGGTGTTCCCTACTGTTAGTTGGTGTGGCCGTAAACATGATTGCCACTGTTTAATATCAACCAAAACGTTAAAGCTCTTCACAGTTGTGACGTTAATTAATTGTTTGATTATTATAGTTTATTAGAGATCACTTTATTATGCCATATTATTTTTTAATTAAGTGTGTTTACCATCAACAAAAAAATTACAAATTTCCACAGTTGCTACTTTTGTTCATTATTTGAATTTGAACTGGTCATATAAATTAACTTTACCGGGAAGTCAAATCAATAACTTTTTATTAAAACTTTGTTTAATACAAATCAAAACGTTACAAATCTTCTGCTTTTATAGATTTTTCAGATTTGCTATTTTTATAAATTTAAAATGTTTACATATACTTTTGTTTAATGCCAATAAAAACGCAACAGATTTTCACAGATACAACTTATATTAATTAATTAATTAGTATTGATTATTGAGTTCACTTAAGCGCCACCGCATTTACTAGAATCAATAAAACTTTTATATCCCCACTCGAACACAGTTTCCGAGCATTTAACGTACGACTGGGCGCGCCGTAAAGAATCTTTACAGATCCCCAGACAACTTTTGGGCCGTAAAGAACTTTGGGACGACTGCAGTAAACTCAGCAATAAAACACGGAGCCTATCAATACAATCATATAGGTGAATCACTACGACTTTTACAAGTTTTCGATCGAAGTAATCACTCGAGAACGGTGACTTTTAAAGATACAGATGAAGGAACTATTCGTGCTTATTGGTTTTTATTAGAAAATACGGGACGTGCACTATCAAACAAATATTTCGGTTCTAGCCGTGGGATTGAAATTTAAAAAATGAATAGCATGTTGAAAAGTAAGCGCTTGATTCTGAACGACCAAAATAAATCAATCAAAAGTGGCTAAGATTGCAAAAAAATTGTAAAAAACCCTAGAAGGGAGACAAAAACGAAAGCTTTTTAACAAAAACAATGATTCTATTTATTTTAATGTTTTTTTATAGTTCGTTTTGTTTATATTTTATATGTGCAAAGATACTTCGATGGGATACTTTTACATATGTTTCAAATGTCTGCAAAATTGTTGAAAACTTTCTTCATAGAAAACTTTGCACCTTTGAATTCTGAATTCATCTGAAACACACCTTTGTCTTAAGAGCGCACGCAAAGCGCGTGCGTCTGGAGATGAGCTACCGTGCCAGGGGAGAAGCGACGACCTGGACTTCTCCTCCATCGGCCGATCCAGGAGGAGCCGCGGGCTTCAGAGCGACGCCTCTTCCGCGGCTATATTTGCTCCGGCCTTTGTGCCGAATATTAATTTCGCCAGAGCGACAGCTCGTTAATAAAGTTATGGACGGAGAGTCAACACGAAAGGTCGGCCCACTTTGCTAATAATGATCGCTTTAAGCGGGCCGCTCGGCTCTGCGGGACACAAAGCGCGGCCAATTCGAGTGTTAATTTGGCTGAGAGGCGCTGAAACAATGGCGACCCGCGAACAAGCCGCGAGTCACCGCCGCTGAACGCAAACCCATTTTACAAGTCGCTTTGTAAATGCAACCCGCGGCCTCACATTAGTGACCAATTCCACTTATCGACCTCTTTGAAGTTTTGCTCTAAAGTTATGCGTGGTCTGATTTAATGCAATTAGAATCTTGCCCGACGCACAAGTAGACGCAAGTGTTACTACTTATTACTTCCAATCAAGTAACGTTGCAGCGAATGACAAGCTAAGATGAGTAAGTCGTCACAATGCACCCGAAACTTCAGTAACGAAACAATTCAATCAGACACAGGCTAGGACCAAAATACCATAAAACTTGATTATTTTGTTTAAACTTCAATAAATACACATTGACTTGATTTTTTTTAAGAACAGGTGATAATTTTGATGAAAATAAATTAACCGAGGACTTTATGTTATCATTTACATTAAATATTAAAAGTAAATTATTAATGGTTATTTTTAGTTAAGTTTACTGAATTAATATATTATTTTGAAACATGGAAACAACAATTTTATTAAATAATTTTCATCAATTGCAAATTGTTCGGAAATCATATACTAGAGTTTGTTACCTGTGTTTTTAATATCCTCATTTGATGGTAATTGGACGCTTTTGTCTAGGGGAACATTTTCTAACTACTCCAGTATTACTCTGGGTAATTTGGCACTTTCATCCTATAAAAAAACTCACTAATAAAATACACACAAGTAGACCATAACGTTTTTGGTTTAATTAATTATTTCACATTAACGTGGTTTTATATAGTCAAAATTAATCTTCGTCAAATTACACAGCTTTGTTTAAATGAGTAATTTCTGATTGAAGTTTGATTTGTCGTAAAATTTTATCTTTAAACATCTCCAATACCTTTGACGTGCAGATCGCCCATTGCCTTTAACGAATCGTGAACATCTCCTCGACAGCAGGACGACGCTCCGCCAAACATGATCAGATTTATTATATTTGAATCAAAGATTTACTTCAAAATAAAACAGCCGTCTTTTAAATGACAATTTATTATTATATATAATAAAACAAAAAATATACATAATGTCTATGCCGGTACACACGCTGAGATAAATGTACCTGTAACTTAATCAGAAGAAAGAGTAATTTGTCTTTAAAAACAATGCATTATATTTATTTGGTATTATTTGTATTACAACATAATTTATAAACAGCTAAATGGTTAACGAAAAATGAATGAAATAAAATTTTGTATAAAAATTCAAAGTGTCGACATGTTCTGAAGATATCTTTTTATCTCGAATGAAATCAAATTTCAAAAGTGTGTTTAATAAAAATCACATTTTCTTTGCACTATTCGCATACTTTCGAAGTATTTTGTATGTATGAAGAAAAATGAAGAAATTATTGTGAAAAATAAAAATACCATGTGTAAATTTAATATGTATCTAGTCAATATTTATGAATAATTCTTGTGTATGAATCATTTAATTGTAATAAAAAATAAAATATGTAAATTTTAGCGAATAAGTTGAATAATGTTTTATTCGTATGCGGGAATATGGTGGAAAAAATACAATATGATGGGTAAAAATTTAATATTTTTACATTAGAGATAAATTTTACTTGGTATATCAATTAAGTTTAAAAAAATCTTGTTTCTAATATTTTCCTAAGATTTTTTTTTGTAATCTGGAAAACTCCCCCCTATATTCCGCGAAACTGTTTCTTTCATCTGCGCTGATCATTCATCAAGTGTGTATTGAGTAACGGTGACATTTTAAGTTTGTGATATATAGCCTGTTTTTTGTCAGAATCTTCCCGAGGGTGTCAAAGGGAAAACTGGCAATCAATCAACCCCCATTCACTTACTTTTATTATTATTAATATCAATTCAAAAGATTTGAATACCTTTATATATTCATTCAATCACATTAATACTAGTTTCAGAAACAGGAAGCAAAAAATATGAAGCAGAAAAGGAAACTGATTTTTTTTATATTTCAAATAATTTATTGATATTTTATAAAATATGGATCAAAAATACGCTTGAGCTTTAATTATTTTATATATTAATCAAGTTAGTTGAGTACATGCTTTTTCGCTTTACATAATTTTGAAACGATTTTTTAACTAGTTTCACTAAAACAATTATGAACAAAGAAGTGATACTAATAATATATTATATTTCCGCCTATCTTAGGCTATTTCAAACCAAATTTATATTCTTATTTAAATTTACTACTATCCTTGTTTGAATGCTTGCCCACTCAACATTATGTTCAAAATTCTTCAAATATTAATTCACTTTAAATTTATTTATTATTTTTTAATAAGCTCTGTGAATGTTGAAAAATACATGTATTTACATAAAAATTGCTAAATTACATTTTTTTCGTCACAAAAAATATCTAACTCGAAAAAAAAATAAGCAAAATTAATTAATATCTTTGATAAAAAATGATTTATTCAGGAATCCCTTACAAGCAAATGATATAAGTTGTGGGAGCGCCTGCACCTGGAGATGAGCCGGCAAGTTCGAGGCGCTGAGTTATTAATTTATAAATAAGAACCAGATTATTTTTCTCGGGCAAATTGTTTTAAGCTTCATCCAGAATTAATCAGAATTTCTCGCAACGTTATTTTTTTATTGCCTTATAAAACAAAGCTGCACGTGCTGCCGGCGGGAGAATCATTTTTAATATAATTTTAGGATTTGGTCGTTAAATCGTGGGGGCGTATTTTTAATAAAAAAAAACATCATAAAATGTTAATATTGTTTCTATAATATTTGAAAATCCCTGTTTTATGCTTTGAGCATAATCTATGTATCTTGTAAAACATTTTAATACAAAAACAACACTTTTTAATTATATCATAGCGTGATAGTAAACTCTGTTATTTTATTGTTACTTTAAAATGTTGATTCCCTCAAAATATTACAGAAGAATAACTGCCGATCTCTGATGTGTAAAATAAATTTAAACAGCTGTTAATTTTTACTATTGCCATAGTATGTGCATTTTCACTAAGTCTTTCTGTGTTCTGTTTTTTTTTCACGGGAACAGATACAAGTCATTATAACTATATTACATGTCATATATATTGTATGGCAAAACTAACCCTCCATTCATCATTTGAGTCAGACAATTAAGTTTTTTTTATTACACGAGGGATACTTTCAGTTTTATCTACAAATGCACACCATGAAACAAAATAATAATATGGAGTAATAAATAACAGCCCCTCAGCCGGGGGCGGCCGAACTCGTGGCTGAAGTTTTCAGTGATAAATTCTTTCAATGGGCTTACCTGAGAGTCCGAAGTGCGCGCTTGTATTGTCGGCCTTTTGTTGTAAAGAGTTCTGCTGATCTAATACCGTCTTTAGAGAATTCCTTTATATCTCGTGAATTTAATATAATGTGAAATTATTTATTACATAATTTGTACGGAATATTACAAAGGATCCCTTTTGTCGTACATTCCATCAAATATTGTATTATTTTACATTCCCGCTATTTTATTGGCCTTTGCATTAATTTTGGGCTTTTGTGTATTTTATTAATATTCTTTCTTAAATTTATTCTTCAACCCATACTCATTGCATTAATTTTAAAATATTGATATAAAAAATATGTGAAACATAATAATATACTATCATTTCTAGTGTAATTACTCGATAAGCCATAATTTTTATAAATTAATCGATAATATAATTTTTTAAAAGTAGCCAATTGTAAAAAAATAAATACAGTACTTTGAGTATGAACTAAAAATTTGTAAATATTCTAACATAAGTATCAAATACGATTTTACTTTAAATAATTTTTCAAAATATTCATTTATTATTATTATGAATATGTGACAGTATTGCATTGCAGTTATATTTGTTAAATCATCATTTGTTCATAGTCAAAAATATTTAAAAGATGTTAAAATTAATAATGTGTGATATTTAAATATTTTTTGGGAATAGAAAATCTTTTTCTGATTATCTAAATAATAAGACAGCTGTCGGAAGTCATCTTTGATCTTTTTAAGTAAATCAGGTGAAGTCTTTATAAAATGTTGTATGTAGAATAAGAACTAGTGTTGACTTTTGTAAATAAATTATGATTAAAAGTAATATATTCATCAACAAAAGTTTTTTATTCCTATCCACACGTTTTAACCACCTGTCCCTTTCATCTTGGAGACCATCTGAACATCTTCCAGACCGGTGCACGCATATTGTATGGCTATGGTTAATAATTGGTTTGAGACACAACTCACTGCGAAAGCCGACTATTGACCGTAACAGAATTTCTAAATAAAATATAGTAAATATTTTACTGAAATAATTTTTTGGTTTATTATATGAAAATCAATAATATATCAAATTCAACAGTTCAGCTCCATTTTTTATTCAATATTATTTATCAATGCCTGAAATAACTGCGGCAAATCGCCAGATAGTTCGCCTGCAAAATGTTTGCAAATTTACGTATTCACTATTGAAGAAGTTTCGCTTCAAAGTCGGCATTTAATTTTATACAATTAAGCATAAGTCCAGTGCACGTCGGCCGATGAATAAACATGTCCGCTTATCCGAGAGCCCGCTCGGCGCCGAGATTACTCCTGTTTACATTTCAATACGCCCAATTATTCCGGGCCGAAACTAATACCGACTGCCCGCCGCCTCTGAAGCCCACTCGGGGGATTCAATGAATATTTTGAGCCGCCCCTGGAGCAGATTCGGAATTAATTAGGACGTCCTCGTGCCCCGCAGCCACGCTGGACCCCCTCCTGGTCCTCGCCCTGGGCTGGCTTAGATAAGAATAGACTTAATTATTAAGATATGAATAACTAAGCCGGAGGTGTATCTCAGGGTTTGCTTATATGATTGGCGGTGAATTGTAACGTTCAGTTTGATAGATTTTGGCGAAAAGTCAAAGGACGCATGATATTTCATATTATTTGAGACGTCCAACTAAGTCATACCTATTTCTAATACTCAGACCTAAAATAAATAAAAAGAGACCAAATATTTAACTATAAATAACATAACCACAGGTTTATGTGATACTTATAACTGGTCAAATTTAAAAAAAAAAAATTTTTTTAATAATAATAATAATAAATTCGACATGTTTTTTTTGTTTCAGTCCGACCACCATAAAAATTATATTTATTTTTCTTAAAAGCATTGCCCGTTTTCTATAATAAGTGTATCAATTTATCAACTGGAAATAAGTTATCAATAAAAAAATATCACTAAAACCTTTTATGGGTTTTTCCTTTTTTATATAACATAAAAAAAATTATCGATTCACATTTGAAACAACAAGAAAAATTCCCAAAAAAAAATTCACGACCCACATCCCCGCAGTGACCACAACTCACTACTCTTTGTTTAATTGAGCTACAGTAACGCTGTTTCGTGTGTGAATCGATCACTTAAATAAATTTATTACCAAAAAAACCCTTTACGAGTTTAAATGCGGATATAATAAAAAAAAATTGTTGTTTGTTACAATATTAAATTTGACTTGTTAAAAATTACTTAGAGTATTTTTAGAGGTATGATTTATTTTTTTAAATAATAACCTTTTTTTAAATAACAATATAAATTAAAATGATATAAAAACTTGAATTTCAAGAATTATTTTTCAATAAACCAATACTTTCAAATGACGCTTCGACTTCTGCGACACTACACAGCATCTTTCATCTTAGTATGAAAAGAAGCACACAATATAATACTCCAAGATCGTTTTCTAGTCTAATTCTTGGAACTTTTAAATAAAGCCAAGAGGCAAACCAAAGATAAGTCCAACAGCCATCGTTTTCAAAAATAGTCTACTAATCTCAGTTCTAATATCGCATATTTTATTATTTATAAAATCAAACACAATCTAACCCGCGCAAGGTCTCATTAAATTGATATTTTTCTCTGTGGAGCACAACCTCTGTAAGACTCTGGAACTCGGGGTTTATTTTTAGTCCATTTATAATTTGTATTTCGGGGCACCTGCTCTCTTCTTCGTAGCAAAACTTTGAGGGAAATTCCAAGCTAAACCAGCTTCGTTCATGCATAAATTTATATATTTCTGTTATTTACAGAAATTATTGATTAGTATCTAAACATAAACAGGACATTATTTGTAAAAATATTATTTAGTATTCAAAATGACCATACATTTTCAGGTTACCGAATGGTTGATCATTAAAATCAACTATTAAAAAAATGTTACTATTCTATATTTTTAGTAAATTTGTATTTTTTACCAATTTGGTCTATTTTTGTAGACAACATGAAACCACGAAAATAATTCGTAAAAAAAAATCTCGACATATGCAAGATCTGTACAAATATGTATAACTAGGATGAGGAATCTATCAAGCACGTGAGTATATTAAATAGGTGAGGCGATAACGGTAAGAGGGTGATATTGTCCAAAAACGTGGATTACGGAGAGAAAGAGCCCTTAATAATTAAATAGTTTTCCGATTGTCGGATTCTTAAAATATGTTATTCAAGAAAATACCTCAATACCATAAAAAGATGTAAAAAAAAGATGTTTAAAAAAAAATAACGCAAATGCAATTCAAATTTCAAGGACTGTTATTGCCCTCTTAGGTGTAAAAGTCTCTAAAGATTCTATAACAATGTGAATCCATAATCCCTGAACCTCCCCGTCCTTGCCGCCCGTCTTATTAAAACTTAAATTGAAAACAAAAACACCGCTCTACATCCTCGCTCGACACCTGCGAAGCTTTTTTCATCCAAAGTGATGGAACGCCATGGCCTTCAGGACTTTGACACTCTTTCTTGAAAAACAATGATTAACGGCATTTTTTAAATTATAGAAACTATTACAATAAAAACTTACGTTTTATATTTGTTTCGGATAATCGCATCTATCAGTATTTCCACAAAAAAATGTTCAAAAAATAATAACACAAATTTGGCGTTTTATTCGTAGATTCATAATAAAATAATAAGTAGAATTCCTGTTTCAAGGGTTTGAAAAAACATCAAATTTAATAAATAAATGTTTTTAAAAATTCTGGTGATTATTTGTAATTATAAATATAAAAAACTTGATTTTTATTTTGAATATTTTTAATGGTTCAGAAAATATCTTTAAAAAGTTAATAATAAATAACTTTTGATATTTCAAAAACCATGTCGTTGACAAAAGGATAAAGTCACCAGACCGCAATAAATATCTAATCCACAGTTTTTTTAATCATTTTTTGACCCTAAATGAGACGTGCGCCTTTAGTAAAAGAGTAAAGCGAGATGCAGTTTTCTGAGTACTTTCACGTGAGCGCACCTCTTCGACTGCGCTTAGAGTTTGTTACCAAACCTTGACACGCTTAGCATCTTAAAAAGAATTATTATTATTTCCCAGTATAACAGCTTACATCCACTTAGAACAGCGTAAAACGCCACATCCGTAAGAAGTGTGTAGGAGTAGCGGTGTAAATACCCATGACTGAATAAAGCGCTCTTCTCTTTGGATTGTCTGGTACTAATCCTTATACCACAGAGCGTTTAATTTTGAACGTATTTTGTTGTAACCTTCACCTGAATCCAGTGCGGTGTACTTGTTTGGGCACATAAATAAATTATCCTGAATTTCACAAAGTCTCTGGGCTTAGGCTACGGCTGGCTGTTCTATTGTAGAGCCTTCGCTTAGATTCTGTCAAAACTAATTATCCAAGTCAATAAATCTTCTACTAGAAATAACAACACATCGGGAACCCCCTGATATATGTTTGCGGCGTGTACTGCGAGATGCCATGTACAACGAGATGCCGTATACTCCAATACTGTGTCGTACGTCATGAGTAACTGTACAAGCAAACGTGCTTATATTTGCGGGTGGCGCATTCACAACTTCAATTTTTCATTTTGAACATTTGGATCTTTTGTCGAAAAACGGCTTGTGATATTTTTTTTTTTTTTTTTACTTTCACGCCGTATGATGCAACATCTTTTGAAACAAACAATTTTTGAAAAAAGCTCACTGAAATACCATATTGACGAATTATCTTCGCCTTAAGGTAATGTTGTCATAAACGCTTTTTTTTTTGGAACACCGGATAAATTTTTCACATTGATATCAGGAATGACTTTCAAAATCTATTTTGCCGTTCAGCTAAAGAAAAAAAACCTTTTTAAATATACAAAAATATCCTAGCAAGGATTTTTTTATTCCAGGATGTATCAAATCTACATATAGCGTTCTTTCTCACACGCAAACATAATAGCGTTTGTCAGTACGCAGTCATAGACTCTCCTGACAAAAATGACTTATAGATGTGTCAATATGAACATTCATCTAGTGATTCTAATTTCACTTAAATGATCTATTGTTAACTTAAAATTATTGTAACTTAATACTGAGAAAATTTGTGAAACAACATACAATAGTTTTACTTGGAGAGAATTCAAAATCGGATCTAGCCATTTATTATAAAACAAAAAAACATTTTAGATACAAATTACATGATATGTATTGGAAAGAATGATTTTTAGAAAGTATTAGAATAAGCAGAGAAAGAATAAGATCTCAGTTTCGGAAAGGAATTTTCTGAACAAAGACAGGCCCATCGTAAGGTTAACAGACTATTGCATTGAGCCGAATGGAGTCTTCTGTTTGCGCAATCTTTTGATGAAAAATCAGGAAAAAATTGTTTATAATATATTTATGGATAAACAACGCTTTCTATTATTTAATGAACGCCACTGTTTTAAATTTAATATTTTAATTCACAATAACATTTAAGCTAACAGCGCGTAAAATATCGCAGTTGGTTGAAGTTTACTTGATAATTCGGAAATCATAAAATATTTCAACTGTAAACGCTAAACTGAGTGCTGAAAATACGTACATTTTCCGCATTGTGGACTTTTCTAATTACGCAAATCAACAATATAACGAATTGATTGAAAGAGAACCGACAATCTGGTGCGGTCCCGCGAACCCAAATCAGACATTATTTACATTTCCCGGGGTCCAGCATGGAATTTACAGCATACGTGTTTATATATATATATATACCTACGTCCTTTTTTTAATTGCCCGCTAAATACATTCGTTTAAAAAAAAACAGTTTAAAGATGTTTATCATTCAAAGTATATATATAAAATTTATAATGTAAAATTGTTAATCAAATTTTTATTTATATTTTACTTCTAAGTAAGTTCAGTTTTAATGATTAAAATAAATTATTTTGACGACTTTCTTTTATAGTTTTTTTTATTTAAATTAGAAAAACTCTTGTTTTCGGGTTTGCCAAAATGTTGTGTACGGGTTATGTAGCATTTCCGCATCGATTATTGCTTTCAGCCGACATTACATCTTCGAACATTTTGAAGGGCGTATGTAAATCAGCGCGGCCGACCCGCGGCGTCCTTGGAACCCTGAAAAAGGTAATAATTTATAATTTAAGTTTTATTTTAATTTATTTAACGACTTTTAGCGCTTTCATTTAAAAGCCATGGTAAATATCACAAACAGCACAATAAAAAAACAGAGAATACATAATTCATATGTTTGCTTTCAAATGTAAATCCGACACGATCTTCGTGTAATTAAATTCACTTTAAAATATGTAGGCTTCGTCATAAATCTACCTGAAGTATTTGATGAATAAAACATTTATGTAGAAGAAATGTTGATTATTCCATCCAAAAGAATTATTCATTGTTTTAAAACAAATCCTAGATTAACAACGTATTACGACGGCGGGGATTTCTCCGAGACATTTAAACAGAAACCACTACGCGCGGTTAACTATTCAGTACTACATTTTGTAGAACTGCATTATTTATATACACAGCTATAATCAAAACCAATCGGTTGATAAGATTACAATTTTTTTTTCACTGCCATTACTTTTGATAGCACCATAATTAAGTTTTTTTTTTAATCGCAAAAATATTTTTCTGTATTAACAAATCTAATGCTGGACAATCGCTTTCTCGCTTGCGTTTTCCACTACGTTTTATATATAACAGCAGTTATAGATTTTTATTAAAAAAAATATCACCTTTTGGGTTTTTCCACTTTATATAAAATAAATCAAAATGTAATAATTGTAAATATAATAAAAATCATCTTTCTCATTTTTGTATCACTATTTAGTGCCTTTTTCATATATTATTAAGTATATTTAGAAATTATTCTATCCATAAATATTAAAATATAAATATTTCAAAAAATATAGTTTCATTTTCTTTTTGAAATGATTTACCTAACTACAGTTAATACTGAATTACCAAAGATTTACATTCAAAATACAAATATTTGATATGTATATATTTAAATATACCTTATTTTATTGATATTGATATTCCTTATTAAGTCAGCATCCTTTCATATAAAAACTTTCAGAGGCTTTATATTAACTAAAAATAATATTATTTATCTTATTTCCATTGTAATAACTTTTATATAAATTCTTTGCATTAACCCTCGTTCTTGAATTATAAATAAGAGAACATACGCTCGGATACTGCGTGCGTTTTCTTTAAGGTGTATTTATAAATATTGTCAATCCTCTCCCAAGAGAACAAGAGAAGAATATCTTCACGACTAAAAGCCTTCAGAGACTATGTAAAGATATTTTTAGTTCCAACTTATTTTGTAATGAAATAAATTTTAATTGTCTCAAAAAAAAATTAAATGACATAGATTGAATGTGTATTAATTTATATGTATTTTCGTGTTATTTAATATATGTTAAATACTAATAATCATAATAAGGTAACTTCGTATCAATTATATATATCAAGTAAAAATAATAATTGATTTCTAATTTCCTTTCTCCTAACTATAAAATGAATTCTCTGAAAATAACGCCCTGTTTCTGAATTTCGAAGATAAAATCTTGATTCATCGCAAATAAAAGTTTACCCAAATATTTGAAGTGTGTTTATTTAGATGTATTTCTAGTATTGTCCTATTGACACACGATCCCCGAGAGGACAACAATAATATAACCTCCTCTCGAAGGAAAGCTTCCAGAGGCACCGGAAGTGGATACAATGACGTATTGTTTAAAGTTTAGTTTTCATCCCGGAAGGTCTCAGAAGATGGAGGCAGCCACCAGAGCGCACTGCCTCCGAAAACCGCCCCAACTTCTCCAATATGGCGGCCGGATCACTTCAGCCAACCCGAAGCAACCAGCCCTTAATCACGGCTTATGAGAATAGATCAAGACTGGCGGGACTACACGGCCGCACACGTCGCAAGATTTTATTAACGACGAAACAAAACAATCATCTCCACGGCTATCGCGGCCAGTGCTCTGGTCAATTAAAATTCAGTACCGCTGGAACGAAGTGAGAATAGGCATGACGACAGTATCAAAGAATCAAAGAAATAATTATTTTAAGGGAAAATACATATTAAAAGGATTTAAAAAACTGATTTAGTTTTATTTAAAAATCTAAGATTAATAAGATTTTCAACAAATTAAAAGGTTAAAATACTGCAATCGGCCATTTTGACTGAAACACCAATCACAGCGCATGACGTCATACTGACGTCAACAACTCTATGGTATTCAAATTGGTCTATGGTCTTCAATGCAAACACAATGGCACGCCGGTTGACAATATAGTTAATGACGTCAGAGCGTCTAAAAAATGCTGCGATGACGTCACGCCTCGCGATGTCGCGTTTTCGCGCACTTTTGAAAAAATATTATAAAAATGGCTTTAAACATCGTTAAACTCTAGTTTTTTACCGATATAAAGTTTTTTTCGTAAATAGTAAATGGGTACCCCCATTATGGAAGAGGATTTGAAAATCTTTCGTCATGCCTATTTGAGTCGTTACACGCAATGCAAAACAGATGAACCTAATTTTTACTTTAAAATATATGTGTCAATTAAATATATAATAATCCAACCTGTAGTCTAGTGGAAAAAAATCTAAATTTTTCATGCCATTTTTTTTTTACTGTCGGCCCCGGGCAGCGCTGTAGTACTACTTCCGGGTGCCGACAGCTGGTCTTTTTATATGTAATATACAATAATAATACAATAATCATACACAATTAATTCATTCGTGAGGGGGTGTTTCCCAGGGAGTGCACTTTTCGCTGTTCTCTGATCTGCCTCCCCTCCCTTCTATTCGTCTCTGACATTCGTCCCTTACTATCTATGGAGACAGTTGATGCGCTGAAAAACATAAAAGCTGAAAAGCATGAAAATGGTGTCTCATGCTCTTCAGCTCTCGATCCTCTTCAGCGCCGTTCTTGTCTTGTCCGTGGGCTTCTCCTCAGATCGGAGCTCTGAAGTCTAGCTGGCGTTGCCTCTCGAGCTCCTCCTTTCGGGTCACGGTCTTCTCGGCAAAGGAGACGACTCCGTCCTAAGCTCGCTGGTCCTTGCCATGTCATGAGTATGATCACGAAAATATTGCGAACACTTTTAATCTGCATAAATAAAATATGCGGATTTATTAAATATTTTTTAAATAATTGGTATTTTTATTACATATAATTCAAACTACATTAAATTACAATTGGTTTCTTTTTTATATAAATAAACCGTTGCACCGTGTGAAACAGTCCTCGGACGTTAATCTATGGAACCCAAAAACTTGAGAAACTACCAGAATAGAAACACTTTGTAAGGTTAGGTTTGGTTATATTTTCAATAAATTACACCTGCCATTTAGGCTACCGGTGCTATTCTAATTCTTTATTTTATATTGTACCTCAATAAGTTGAATTTTTGATATATGCCTGTATTAAATGCTTATGGGCGCAGTTATTAAAACGCCACCATTTCAAGATAACCCCTCATAGTCCAGTGGCTAGTCCGTTTACTCGCCACTACTTGTAGAATTTGCTTTATTATCAAACAGAAAAAAATCCTCTCTGATCTAACTTTTATATGATTTTTTCCGTAAAAACCAAGAAAACTTCAGAAAACGTATCAAATCAGACACAGCTGCAGTTGCCTTTGAATACTTCCTACGCTTACCTACCTGCAGTGGAGTGTGGTTATGGACTCCTCGTTTTCAGATTATCCGAGTTTGGTTTTTCCCGCTCATAATATCCATATCCAAATGTGTATTCGCCCTGAATTCGCATTTTGCTCCTTTTACAATCCATTAAATAAATATGGAATGGACCCTTCATTTTCCATCCCCTATTTTAAAATAGTAGGTGAGTACAATTGAATTGTTTTACTGGCGATTACTTTTATATGTAGTTAATTGCTTTATTACCATTTATTTTCGTATTTATTGCTCCCGAACTCGTTAAACTATGCAGATTGTAAAAATATCATAAAAAAGTAGATGACTAGAATTTTTACAACGCGATTGTAAAGCTTTTTCTTTTAAGGTTATTTTTTTAATGTTGCGAATATCAAAGCACTTTAAATAATAATCAAGGTTGTAAAACAATAAGTGAGAATTAAAAAAAAAAAATCTACAAACTCAAACATTAACTGTCATTGTTTTAAAGCAATTTATATCCAAAACTTGTAAGCTTTTCTGCCTAATGATATGCTTTTTTCCGAACATTAGCTTGCAGCTATTTTTAACTGTAAATCAGTACACTTAAAAGTCTTGAACTGAAATAGACATGAGTCTATAGCAGTTCGGGGTTTGCCTACTGCAGGTTACGTATTGTAAATATTATTAATCAAATTTATATGCGTGTATGTATTTTTTTATTCTAATGTACGGAATTGGTTAGGGACGGTTCTCTGTTATTTGTTCTTATAAATTATTCGCATTCGACGAGATCGTCCGCGTCTCCGGCGAATATAAACAAAATAAAAAAACGAAAACGTTTCCATGTCGCTTCAATAGGCCTTCCGAGATCTATTATTTAAAAATAAATCTCCAATTTGTTATAAAAACAGTTGTTACAAGCGACCTTAATCAAAACGTCCGCATAATAAAAGCGATCGTAAAAACAAAACGGAAAAAACAGCGAGTCTTTCTAATTGAATTCTCCGAAATAAAAAAGCAGTCCCCTTATAAATTTAATTTGTCACCGAGAGCCGCGCGGGACGGCCTCGGAAGATTCCGAAAAGGTAGTCTGACTTCGCGAAATTCATAACAAAACAACGGATGTGTCGATCTCCGAGGCACTGCTCTTCGTGAGGGCGTTTGTCCTAACCTAACCTAACCTAACCTAACCTAACCCAACCCGGCTCATGTAAAATAATCATCATCATGGAAAATAATTATCGGTTTTGAAGACCGATGTTATCATAAATAGTACGTTTTCTGTTGTTATGCCGTGTTTCCTCATTAAGGCTCCGACGTTTTGTCGAGCCGCCTTCGGGGACCATTGCTCTAGTAGCGGGATCAAAACGTCGAAACCTTACGAAAAAACGCGGCTCGACACCCGAGAACCAAGAATAAAACACATGTCCGTAAGCGCAAGGTAATCGCAAAAATAGTTACAACCATTACATCATTTTTCTCGAAATGTTTTCCTTCCGTAGCTCGAACTAATAGCTTCACCCGCAAGCTGAGCCACCGCGACTTTGATTAAAAACCTCGTCATTCAGATTATCTGAGTTTGGACGACTTCCACTCGTGAAGTTTACATAAAATGTAAAACAAAATAACCTCGAAGACGGCGTACTAACAAATTTGATTTTTGTAGCTTCAGGGAATATATATTGGCGGGGCGGGTATCGAGTGACATAACCTCAAAAGGATTTTTCCTCCTTACTTCAGAAAGTTTACCCAAAGGCCATCTTGATTAATCTAATTTCGCAGGCTCCGGTTTATTTGAATGTTGAATTAGCAGTCTCCTTTCGTACCGACTAATGCTGGGCATAATCGAACACGCTTTATCAAGTAATCGATTATGTTTAATGATATATTAAATAGGATGAATGAAAGAAAGTTTGAACTATTCATTAAATTATTGTTTCGGTGAATTTTAATGATTACTTAAAATAAATATCTAAATACTTAATACTAATCAATGACAATGTTTAACCATATTTACCAAAAATATTTCAAAACGCTTTGCAAAAGCATCTAAAGCAATCCAAATAACAATATGATGCCTTGTCTATGATAAAAAAATTAATATTGTAGTCTGAAAGCTCAGATATTTTGCACGCATAAATTTCATTGTCAGATTTTAATAAAAGTCTGGATGACCATATATATTTCCACAAAAAATCAAATCGATTATACGATATAATGACAAGCTTGTCTACCATCTGCTGGGTCAATATTTGCTCGCATAACAACCTAGTACCATATGTGCACTGTTTCAAATGTTTTTTCGTTAGATTGCATTACCGAAATCTTACAATTTATAAATTGTAAAATTTGCATTTTGAAAATTACAGTGCGGACAATTGAGCATCAAATTAAAGTTCGGATAAGCAAAGATTTATTTACAAAGCTCACGTAAAAAACAAGCAATCGCTTGTTATTTTTGAATAATCAGATCAAGATCTGATCAAAGCCTTAATAAAAACGATTTTTTTCATATAGTCGATTGTTTCTTGTAAACTATTCGAATAAAGTCGATTATCAATTAAATAAATCGAGTGTGCTCAACCCTAATACTAATAGTAGAGCTGGGAGCCCACCTTCCAGCAGCGCCGGCTTGATCTACAAGGTCTCGAGCTCAATTCACATTGGGAAAGTTTGTTGAACCCCAATTGTAAAAATTAAGGTACTATTTCATCGGTAATGAGAAAAACCCCCGCCGGAAATTTTGCCGAGTATTACGCAAGGAAAATCGAACCAAGCTTTTCTCTTTATTTCTCTTTATCAATCAAAACAAACAGTAGTTCTGAATGGCTTGCTTTTGACAGTTGACAGTTTGCGAATTTCCCCAGCGAAATAAACGCTTTGGCGATTAAAAAGTACCTTCGGAAATATTTTTACAAAAATTTTCAAGGGAAAAGCAACACGCGCCCTAAACATACAAAATATTTAAAACAAGTGCGAACTTTTCTTTTTGTGCTCGCACGCGGATCAACCGCCTCGTGGCTCAGTGGTTAGCACGCTGCTAGCCGACCCCCAGAAGTATAATATTTGTCTTGGCGCCTCGAGCTGGCATCAGGCGGTGTTGCTTCTTCTGAGCTCTTGCTCGGTACAAACTTTGACTCCCAGGGAGATACGATTTTCCAAATTTTAATTCGATTGCGGCGCTCATTTTACTTGGGAAGTTTATCAATTAAGCGAAAAGCGCTACGTGGAATTACCGAGTCGTGCGATTTTGATACATGAACCCTAATATTTAAATAATTTAATAATGTCTAATGGCGTTGCCTCGCGGGTTGTTCGATTCATTTATTATTGCGTTACGAAGTCTTTGCGAGCCGAAACTTCAATCATAATCGTTAGTTGGATTAATTCTGGTGAGAGAATATGTTGGATTATTCGTAAATTTTACGGGGAAGATTACTGACGGTCATCGTATATTTTGATTGTAAATCTATTCGCATACCTTGAATGCTAATGCAAATCTTATACCGAAGAAAATTAATTGGCCTTAGTCATTTTAAATACATCGCTCTGTATAATACAAAACTCAAAACTCGATAGAGGGTAGTCGGAGATTGTGAGTACCTAATCCAAATGAAGAACTAAGAGGATCGGATATTTTTCACAATAATTACAAAAATACAACCTTTGAAAACCGTTATGATAAAAATTACATAAATAATATATTACATTGGATTTAGATTAACGTTCTTATAATCATTAATGAGAGGTAGGTACTCAATATAACTTTTTTTAACGTGTTAAATATAAATACATAATAAAAATTCATTTATATTTGTAATTAAGGTATGCTTACTTATTTCTTAATTGGATACGAGAGAAATCATCGGCAGATGCCACCTCAATTCCCAAATCCAAACATGATTTTATTAAGTCAAATTATTAAAAAAATCGCGAATAGGTTTCAATTCTTCTTAAATATGAAAAATTATGTGGAATAATTACCCTTATTCACTAATACATTAATAAACGGGTAGTACTTCGCGTCCTGCCGACTCCCGAGATTCACGTTCTTTAGCATTGTAATCTCAATAAACTTTGCCTCTCGGGATCACTAAAACCTTTTCTAATTTCCTAAGCAGTGATTTCGAATGAGACAGGCATGCAACGCAATCCTTGGTAGTAATTCTTTTCATAAAACTAAATTAAACGGGTAGTTAATTACAACCTAAAATAATTACTCTACGTTTTATGACCACTGATTCCATAAAGCATTATTGTGAGTGCGCGGCTCGCGGGCGGTGCGGGCGCAAGGCTTCAAGGGACCAAGGTCGCAAGGTAGCAAGGGCGCAAGGGCGCAAGGATACAAGAGCGCAAGGTTGCAAGGCCTCAAGGGCGTAAGGGCGCAAGTGCGCGAGGACACACTTGCGCTTTTTTTTTAGTCGGTCAAGAGCATTGTTATCGTTGCATAATACACGTTTACGATTGAAAAACAACAATCGAAAAAAATATTATTCAATGTTAATACTAATGTAGACGAATAATTTATTCAATCATAATAGTCACAGCAGTCAATCGCAGTGGAAGATTTCAGCAGGAAATCCGTTAACTTCTGCTCATCATATATTTAATGTCCGATGAACTGTGCGGGCAGCTCTTCTGGAAGAAGTCGCCACAAATCCCGCCCCCGGGAGACTATGGAGAAAACTTACCAGCGCTGCCCCTGGCGAAACGTTATTTACAAAAAATGCCAGGTAGCAGTCACAAAGCCTTCATAAATTATCCTCGCTGCCTATTAATCAACATTTAGATTTAGATTAGAGTGGCATTTCAGTGTGGACAGTACTGCGGGCGACTAATTCCGATAGAAAATTTCTAAGGTTATGAAGAGGCGGGGAAATGAACCCTCTTATCGAGAAGCGGTTGGGACAGTTTAGTTAATTTTGACGTTTGTCAAAATATATCGCGCAATTCGAATGTCAATAAAAACTAAACTGCTCGTTTGGTTAATTGGTACGACGAAAAGATAATACCGCACGTTATATTTTTTAAACGTGTGATGGATTTTAAAGGGACACAAAGACATCTTCGTTTATGCTGTTAATTTCTAAAATAGATTAGGTATATTTTAATAATATCGATGCATATGACAAAAGCCCTTATTACATTACATAAAAATACTTAAAAGCCAAGCTTTTTTCATATTTTTCATGGTTCCTGTCCCAAAAAGCTTTCGTCACTCTTTTCCACTCTCTACCATCCATCACCTTGCTGTGGACTTGGGATTGCTCGAGACTCCCTTTTTCTTTTCACTAGTGCCGACGAGGTGTTCTCGAGCTGCTGATCGAGTTGAGCTTTGAAAAACTTTTACAGGACAGAGTGGTCAAAATATATTACCGCCTAAAATGCATTTTTTTCAAATGAAAACAGATAACATTAGATCATTGTAACTCTCTGTGGTAACACATAATTTGAAATCCATTTTAGAAGAAAAACCATGCTAACTTTTCATTACAAATTACATTCAAAGCAAAGTATGCAATGTCCCAAAACAAATGTCAATTATTTCGGACGATAAAACTGACATCTTTTGTAAAAGTCAATCAATTCGCAACTCAGATATTTTTTTTTTATATTTAATAAACAAAAAAAAAAGTTTTACTGTCGCATGTCGTTTTTATGTACATACTGAGTTTATATCACTTTTATTCAAATTAAAAATAAAGCCACAGGTTAAACCTATGCAAATACCTTATCACATAAAAACTCTAAGATCTATACTTGACTGTGGAAAAATAAAAACATATTTTCAATTTTATTTAGTGACACCGTGTCTTTAGGGACACTCTATATATAAGTACTTTTATTTTGAAACAATGCTGTGAATATATTTCAATAACTTATGAAAATCTTGAAGCAGTTGGAGCACAAGTGATTGTGACCAAACTTCAGCCTCCCGCAGGACTACGAATGCAAAGTTCAATAATAAAACTAAACTTCTGCTGTGGCAGACTGGGACGACTGAGCCGGGCGCTGCCAGGCAGAGCGCCACCCACACAAATAGCCCATTATGGCAGTGTGACAATTGTAATAGCACATCTAATATAATTATTAGAAACTTTGAATTAGTTTGGGCCTTAAATTACTAAAATTATTGGTAATGTTATATTATACCCATTGAATTAGTCTTAAGAGATCGATTCGATGGCTATATTATAGATTTAAGATCATCAACTTGCATAAAATGAGGTGCAAGAATTATAATATTGGTATCTTTGAGTATTAATAATTTATGAATTGTTTAAATTGTCCTTTTCTCTCATGTAGGCGGCATCTTTTTAAAGCTTCACATTTTTTTACTTATTAAAAAAAAAACAACGTAATTAATTATTGTGCATTATGAATTGTATTATGTTCTTAAATCCACCGAATGGTATTTTATCATTTTGATGTGCTCCATAAACAAATAAAAGTCCAAATACCCGTTTGTCATTATATTATATTTTTATAATTAAAGGTCTATTAATTTTTAGCTTGGTATTATCATTGCTAAGTCTGTAGATATACACGGCTTTATAATTAAAAAAATATTTACTGGAAAATATGTTATACATTTTCTGTACGTGGAAGTGTTTAACCCAAACAGGGCTTTGTACTTGGTGTAGTTTACATAAATGCAAATTGATCCTTAGCAATATAACTTTGCTTATCTGTTCAGAGTTAAGGCAAGTTCAGATCCCAGAGGAGTGCACTGTGAATGATTTAGGGAAGCAATATGCTCTACTAGTAATCTCAGACAAATAAAATTATCACACTGTACAACATTGGACACAACTCAACTCAGTAGCAATGCTATTGGTTAATCAATAATTATTATTTAATATTTAAAATTAATTTTTTTTTAAAATAATGAGAACAATCCTTTAAAAAATTTAAGGGACTTGGGATTTTACAATTTTCTTACAAATGGGTTTTGGTTTTTTTTTTAATCACTAGTTAAAAATCCAAGGAAAAGAGATATCAGAAGAAATTTGCACCAGTGGCTCAGGAAGTCAGGAGTACAGCCAAATAAATAAGACTGGCTCAGGATAAATATATGTTCAATGAGATGGTCACCAACCTCCTTTGACACTCGGGAGAAGGTCCCTTTCATGTAAAGTAGAAATAGCATTTAAATACATACCTATATTACAAAAACACCTATTTCATTTAAAGTTCAAAGACTAAATAAAGGCTGGCATTTATCAATTCTTATTAATACAAATACTCCAAAAAATTTATATAAAACAATTCAACTATTGTGATTTATTACATACCGACTCCAATCAAATACTAATATAGCATCTCCAAAACAAATGTACAGTATAGAATAATGTAACTAAAAAAACTAACACATTCTCTGTTACTAGCCACCCATTGGCTGCAAATCAGCTTCATCTTTTCTTTTCAAACCAAACTCAGGGCTATTATTTGAATGCTCAACTTTATTAATGTTGATAATGATTAAGTACATTTTTTCAAATATTGAAAAATGATTAAACTCTCAGAAAAATATCATCGTGATTTGTGTATAGGCAAAATCGTACTTCCTGTGAGACGGTCTTCACAAAAAAAAATCAATAATATAATTTATTAATGTTAATTGAAACTTTACAAAATGACTCGAGACAATAACATTCAAACAAAATAACAATGTTTCCATCACCCGGAACATCCCAGTGGTTTAAATAAACTATATCTCAGAGAATAACATTCCTTTGTGAACGCAAAGCTCAGACCATTGTGTACGTGTATTATTTAAAATATATATAAGGAATTATAAAAATAAAAAATGAAGTTTAAAGTTTTTTTATTTTTTTTATTTTTCTATAAACATATTTATAGTAACTCCCTTTACTTGGTAGAAGGCGTGCTGACGTTGGAGCTCTTGGATTCCCTCAAGGACACGGACTTCCTGTGCTTCAGCTGCTGCTGACGCTTCGCCTGGGGAGAACCAACACGATCATTAACATCCGATCCAACTCATGCATGATTGTTAAACTAACGAAACAAGTCATCTAAAAATATTGAATAAAATCACTCAACTCTTTACTATACAGATTGTATAATTTGTAAAGAGACAAAAAGTTTTAATACATTACCGCAATATTAAGGTGCTAAAACTCAATTTTTATGGAGTTTCAGCTAAATAAAACTTAAAATCGATTGTTAATTCAGTAAAGAAAAAATATTAATTTGATAAAAATGAAAAACTCTGACCCATAAAACAACATGTTACTACCTTTTAATATTAAAATCTGTATAGAGTTACTACTTAATAAAGTGTTAGTACAGTCTTAATATTGTTTTAAATGTTTTCAAGTTAGGCAAATAGCTCCAAATAATGGTAATAAGAGAACAGCTATGCTTACACAACTATGTACTCTTGTGGAATTTGTGAAGTTTAGTGAATAGTGAAGTTTTATTTATATGTATGTCTATTTTGTGGATTGAACAATTGATTGATCAAGTGCGTATTTATTACCTATACAGATTTATATTATTACTAATATGATTAGGCACATTATTTCACACATTGAAGATGATTAAAGAAACTCTCAGTAAAACACAAATCACGGTTGTTTTTCTGAGGGTTTAAATCATCTTTTATTTATATATCAAACAAATACTCTATAGATTGCATGGTTCCTTCCTAAATGGGTCAGATAATGTGAAATAAGCAACTAGAACAATTACACTTATCACTGCATATTAGTGAATATGTAAACTTCCACATTACTTAGCATTGAGATAGCAAAGGGGTGGTACAATATTGTCACAACAAATAATATCACAAAGCCCACCTGAAGCTTGTGGGGTAAGTTTGCGTCTTTCATCTAACAGTTTATATTTATACATTGCGCTATATAAAACACAAATGCGTAGTTAAACTGTACATTGTAATTTTATCCAAAAAATTTGTTTTGTGGAAACTAGAAGTGCATTAGTGCAAGGTGTAAGCTATACATTTGTCAAAAAGTATCTAATTTGCAGTAAACTTTTTGTACACATGCATGTGCAAACGTGTTGCAGTGTCAATCATAACTATTCATCAAACTAACATTTAATACTAGACTAAGGACTTTTAAAATTGAAATTTTCCCCATCTCTTTTGTATATTTGATTGTAAAAAAAATGAGCCCATAATAATTGATGTCGATTTTTTAAGAATAAAGAAAAAATCTCACTGAATGTTCATTGGCAACAAAAAAAGCACTATCATTTTTAATTAACCTTCTGGTCAGTTAACAAGCCCACTGATCAAAGGTGAAAAATTATTCTTGCATTATAATTTTAAAAAAACATCCACATCTTACCACATAAAGCTAAAAAGATTAATTTGATTCACATTTGCAAAAAAAAACCTTTCCCAGAGTAGAACAAATACAACAAAAAAAACACATTGAAAATAACACCCCTAGCAAGTGTGAATATATTAATGAAGTGATCATAAGCTCTGCTCACCTTAGCTTCCTTGGCGCGCTTGGCCATGAGCTTGGCATACTCAGCATGCGACTCCTTGCGGTGGGTGGCACGCTTCTTCTTCAGGGCCAGGCGATGGCGCTTGCGCTGCACCACGAGTGGAGTCACCAGACGCTGGATCTTGGGGGCCTGAAACCAGAAGCAGCACACTTATAGCAATCGCTTGAATATTTGCAGGGCTTCAGCTATAGAGCAACATGTGTTGACTTCTAAAAATATCACTCATTTCATCCAAAATGTGTGGGGTAAGCACGAGTCCTTCTCTCTTACAGTCGCCAGCTCATCGTATGTACAAATGTACAAAAGATGGTTGCTATTAACTGTCAAAATATATCCAATAAAGAATTTGACATAAGCAAAACAAAACTGGATATCTATTCCAAGATATAGCATGTATCTCCACGGATGTTTATAATTCTTATACGAATTGAAATCTGAATTTATTTTAAAATTTAGATAGCATTGAAGTGTTCAAAATCATTAAGGTTAACAATTAAATAAAAGATTAATAATATTCTATGTTTTTTTAAAACATACTTTGTATTTCCAAACATCCAAAAAACATTTGGTAATTGAGAAACAAATCTGGTATGTGCTAGGACATAGATTGCAGACAAACTGAGGCATATTTCAATGGCTAATAAGTATTCAATGACTCTAAATTTAAGAGCAAAAGAAAACATTTCTCAATTTTATGTGTTGTTAATTTTTAACAATAAAAACATTTTATTTTCAATATTAGATCGTTTGTGATACACAATCTCTCCTCTTGGCGTATTTCTGAGTTTCAACTATATTTATTCACAGAGGTGATCAAATTTAGACATATAGTATATCAAGCGTGAACGTACCTTGAAGCGTTGGGGCTTGCCTTCCTTGGCGGGCAGCTCCCTCTTGATGACATAGGAACGGACATCATCCTCCTTGGCGAGGTTAAAGAGTTTGCGCAGACGACTGGCTCTCTTGGGCCCAAGGCGACGGGGAACATTGGTGTCAGTGAGCCCAGGGATCTCCTGCTCTCCCTTGCGCACCACCACGAGGGCCAGCACAGCAAGGTTAGCATCCACCACACATCCGCGCACTGACTTACGCTTGCGCTCGCCCGTGCGGCGGGGTCGGTAACACGAATGGCCCTTTGCCAGGAGAAGACGCACACGTCCTGAAATCGACCATAGTGTAAGTTACTATTTTACAGAAACACTACTATAAATGACTTTATTAAAAATAAACTGATTGCAAGTAATTCAAATTCAAGTACCTTAAAAACCAACTAAAAGAAAAATAGGACCAGTAAATGGAGGTTGGTTAAGTAGTGTGATAATCTTACACAGTTAAACACAATTTCTCAGTTGAATTCAAATAGTAGATCTTAGTTTCACAATTCAAATTAACTCAAATGTTATTACACACATTTATTTGAAACTGTCTACAGGAACATATAGTAATCTTAGAGTTGTAATATAAAGTCAAGTATCTTGTAATATAAAGTCAAAACATTTACCAAGGCAAGTCAAAACAGAACTGTCAAATGTTTGTGTACACTATCAAATTGGCAATAAAAATAGCTGAACACTTCCAAAACCCCACAGGTGAATTGTGTCAATACATAGTATTATTTATAACTCAATTGTAGCGACTCAATGGTGTTAAGCGGCCATAATGAGTATCACTTGAGTAAACTGACCTGTGCTGAGAACTCCCTGTTTCATAGGGAATCCCTGTTTGTCATTTCCTCCGGAGATACGGAGAACATAGTTCTTCCACTCATCTCCAAGAGCATCAGCCGTAACCTCTGCACCGAGGCGCTTCTCGTAGAAGATTCGAAGCTTGTGTTCATCCACCACTTCAAACAACTTTTGACTGCCCGTGGCAGGGTATGAAACGTTGAGCTGCAAGAACCAACATGAACATTACTTTTATGGATCAAATATGCCTCGAGTAACAATCGTAATACTGCATAATTCACGGTGACAGAGGCCTCATGTCACTATGGCCACGATATATCGGCGAACAATGTTGATATGTTCATCGGCCAGAATGAGAGCCATCGTCGCACAAATAAATAAATCGACACGCCATTTACATGATACACACGTTATTTATTATTTTCACGTCAATATTTACTATAGAAATGGTACAAAATCATAGTTAACCTCGTAATTTTAAATACCTTCATGTCTGCGACAGCCGATTTCGGTCTTCAGACATGTAAAAAGAGTGTGTACGCGAGCGCGACGTATTTTCTTGCCAAAGAGTAAAAAAATGTGTTCGTAATTGCAAAATACACTATTATTCAAGATAAATATTTATTGAAAACTTAAAATTCTCTATAAAAAAATATATTTTTGAATATAAACTGATATTTATAAGTAGTCATTCACTTTTTTTTATATTTTCGATTTTTTCTACAGTTCAGATATTTACGCGTGAAAACTATTTCGAAAATATAATATGTAAAAGAAAATTTAAATGCAACTTTTATTAATAAGACAAAATAAGATTATGAATTTGATTAAAATAACCAGCACCACAATATATTCTTATTTGAAGATGACACCTGATATCTCGCATGCTTTGTTTACTGTATGTGACCATATTTTATTATTACTAATATGATTAGTTCATATGTAGAAGATGATTTCAAAGAAACTCTCAGAAAAATATCATCGTGATTTGTGTGGGATTTGAACCCACATCTCCTGGTTTACATGACCGGTGTACTAACCCTTGTACTAACGAATCACTTCCATTTATCGAGAATTTTTAACAATCATACTCTACATATGAATCAATGTGCCCAGGCCAATCAATATTTCATTCAATTGTTCAAATCCCACACAAATCACGATGATATTTTTCTGAGAGTTTCTTTGAAATCATCTTCTATATATGAACTAATGTGCCTAATCATATTAGTAATAATATAATAAACTGATTGACCAATCCATAAATAGATATACCATATTTTATGTTCAGTGCAGATCCTTTTTTTACCTATACTTTTTTACTTGCAGTTCCAACTCGTTTTGTATATAAAAGTTATAGATTTTTCATTCAAATAATCAGTGAGTTAGAAAAAAAATTATATAACAATAAAACTGATAATGATACAAAATTGCCATAATAATCTTTATTATCAACAAAATAATAATTATGATACATTCTATATTACTAGTCAACCAGACATCCCAGGTACGCGATACAAAAAATGTCCATCATCATCATAATAGCAGTCATTCACCTTGTAAGTGCTGCCCCTTTTATATGCCTTTTTGGGTATTCTTATTCTTTCCTGAAACTCATTTAATTTGAGAGTCTCGCGTATGTGGTTTGTCAGGTTTAGTTGTGAATTAACTCGGGTGGCCGGTTCAACTTGAACATCCTCATTTTGTCTAGAAATCTCCGTGTTCTCTTTGGGAGATATCAATAACTTTTCCGAAATCGATAACTCATTGCTTTCTAACTTTTCTGATATTTCCGAACGGAGACTGTCTAATGTGACCCGTTTTGACCTGTAATAATCAGCATCCTTTACAATTATATCATGGCCTGAACGGCTATCACAATTTGATTCAAATTCTTCAGATTCAATTAGTTTTGTTTTATCTTTAAATACTTTGGAAGAGTTATGGTCCATGACAATACTTCCGAATTCATTTGATTTGGGTTTCTTTATACTTAATTGTTTTGTTTCTTCAATAGCCTGATCAGTTCTGGGTGGTATGACTCGATCGGAAAACTTTAATAATCTTTCTCTGAGCTCTTTTGATATATTTGTATTAGTACCTTCTTTCAGTTCTCTCCAATTTCTCAATGCAGATATATCGTGACGTCTGATTCTTTGCTCTGAAGCAGGAAGCCATACAGCTTTTAATGTTTTCTACAAATCAATTTAAAAAATATGCATTTATCAAATAGTATAAATCATAAATCAAATATCAAAAGGAAAACAGAAATATATATGAACAATAAATATTGGTCAAAAAATCCTGATTCGATAATATATATTTTTTAATATGAGATATTGAAAACTATGATATAGCATGGTAGAATACAATACATTTTTTATACAATGTTACAATACAGATAAAATAAACATAAATCAATCTCTAATACAGACCTTTGCTCCTTCCTCGGTAAGTGGGAAGCTCTGAGAAATCTTTTCAGGAGTCCATTCATTTGGGTTATGTTTGTAAAGATATCGTATTTGCTCTTTTTCACTCCATGTAAGAAAGTTGGGCAAGGGCTCTGAAAAGTACTTTTGCTCCACAATCCGGTTTGACAGCATCTCATGATTTTTAGTGACTTTCTTTTCAAAGTGCTTTTGAACATTTCTCAACTACAAATTTAGTTTAATAAAAAGATAATGTTCCGTTCATGATACAGTTATAAAACTACATTTATTAGCGTAAAAAAAATACTTCATTTACTAATTTATAAGGATAATAACATTCTTCTTACGTTATAGGTATTTGGCTCCGATTCATCATAATCCATGTCAGGTCCAATTGCTGTTTCTGTTCCATCTTCTTTTATCGCTTGGAGCCTTCTGCTTATGCCTGGATTCCTTGGTTTAAAACGTTCTTTTGGATTCCTAAAAGAGGACTGCCGCAAGACAGTTGCACTGAAGGAAATGGAACGCAGAATCAAGGTCATCATTGTGTAGAAGATATTATCTGTAATATCATTTTAAAATTAAAATAAAAAACCGAAATATTTGAATCAACAAATATTTTACAAACAATATTATATTTTTTTGTATTTATTTAATATGTCGTGATATAAAACAGTATTAAGATTTAAAAACTATTAACAAACGAATGAATACCTAAAATTTAAAGTAACATGAATCGTGGAAATTATTAAAGATTGTTAACTCCTGAATTCAAGGCTAAATCTAAAAAATATTTTGATTCAAAATTTGAACATTTTTAAATTAAATGATATTTACTTAACCTCAAATAATCGACCATCGACGAAAAAAATACATAAAAGGCATAGACATTTTTTTAAATTAAGACTGATCGTACACATGATGGGCAATTATTTTGCGCACATCACTATAATAAATATTGACTTTAAAGAGACTAAATCTATATGTGGTAATGACCGGTTTTTCTTTTATATCCGTGTAACATCACGACAAAGATTTATCAAGATAAATAAAAATTTATCTTACAACTGACTACAGTTTGGCTATTTAAAAGTAAATTGAGTCTTAAAATGATGTTAAATTTGATTTCAAAGAATTTGGCACATCGTATATATATATATATATATATATATATATATATATATATATATATATATATATATATATATATATATATATATATATATATATATATATATATAAATATATATATATATATATAATATATATATGGGTTCTTTTTTTCTTATTTGAATTTTCTGTTACAATTTTCACTAAAAACATTTGATATATATCAAAAATGAAAACAAATGTTTTTTAGTGAAAATGTAACAGAAAATTCAAAGAAAAAAAATGGAACTCTGTGGCAACACAAGTCTGCATATGATTTAAAAGCAGCATGAAGTGAGCTGCGCATTCCATTTAAATTATATAGTGTTGTAAATTTCAAAAAACAATCGATTCTGAGAAAAATAATTATTGCTAGATATAAGAATTAATTATTTATAAAAACATTTTAGCTTTGCTTTTGCTTTTTTTTACTAAAATTAAAAATTTGATAAGTTTATTTTTTAAATTATGTTTAATAAGCTTAAATCAACTTCCATTATTTAGTTTTATTAAATACCTTAACTTCATGCAATGAAATATATTTACTTTCATCAGATATGTTCAAAACCCAATTTCTAACTGACCAGGCAACAAGTTAAAAGTTATCACGTTGGAAAAAAATATTTTACTGATTATTAACTTAACAAAATTAACATTTATTTTTTCTTAGAAATCATTGATTTAATTTAAATTAAATTACAGTTGTCTTTATTAAAAATTTGGACGGATATTTTTTTTTCATAAGTGTATATTAATTATAGATCTCCAAATTTATATTTTTAATGAAACATTTATTTATTGAGAAAAATAATCATAAAGGGTGACTTACAATCATCCCACATTAAAGTTATCTTTGAATTTTCAAAATTCGGTGTAAATATTCTTCTTCCGAAAATCGGTTGAAAAGACATCCCTAGTGTCATATCAGTGCTTATTGCGACACACTGGTTCTCACAGAAAAGAAACATGGCGAATGTCTAAATTATCCTTGGCTCGGTTCAAGTCTAAATTGCGGTGATTGTCATTTACAATAAAAATTGTTTTATTTAGTATAAATTACGCACGAGAATGGCGGAAGCTGCTGTAGAAAGCAGGGTAATACCCGTGCGGTTCTTTTGTCACAAATGCAACATTGAATTTTTACATCTTAGACAGGTACGTAAAATCAATATTTTCCATTATTATATCTATAATCCTAATAAAACAATACTGACTAAATATTTTTTTGTTAGCAATTTGTCCGCCGACCTCGGGTCTCTATTTGTGTACGGTACAATTATAAAATGGGTGTATGATGTGTCCCAGTAATTTAATCAAAACACGACCGAGTGCTTAAATTGACGTAACCTTGTGAGATGTTTTTTCCTCTAAGCGATATCTACTATGAAATATATGTATAATATTGGTATCATATAACTACGTGTCGATAGCCAGCAATCGCGGTATTGTTCGTGGTATCACATCTTAACTAATTTAAACCTCAAAATCTACTTCAAAACTCAAATAGTATTATTTATAGATGCAATCATTGTCCAAAGTGGCTCATCACTGTCTGCCAGCATATTATTCAATGCCCTTTTGGCATTTCTATAAATGTTGATTGGTTACAATACATTTGACTTTATTGTGTAAATAATCAAACAATTGATTATATCTGTGTATAACCTCTTTGGGAAGATTGGCAATATTGTAAGTCTATTGTTGACCTAGAATATTGATTTTCTAATTTGTTTCTAAAAATGCTGGTTCATACTGTAACGTGTTGAGAATTTAACACAATTTGAAATCATTACGTTATAATCAGATGTTATTGATTTTTTCAATAAGATCTCACTTTTGGAAAATGGCCAAAACAACAGTGACTTAAAAAAAATAATTCACCCTGGGTTTATTTTAAAAATAGTATGATTTTACTTCCTTAATGCATTATCTTTCCAAATTTAACACAGAAAAACTATGATCGAGTAGTATTATTCAGCAAATCAATTTTTAAAATTAACAATTGGATGTAATAATTAGGTTGATGGCCCACATTTAGCCTGCTTTATTGTGAACTGGTTGTGACCTTGCTGCTGTTTGAATTTAGGTGTTTGGTATATAGGTGTATATTTATACCAATAATACAAACCAATATCATTTTTACAAAGAATGCTACTGAAATCCAAACTTGAGGAATAGTGATGCAAATTCATGAAAAAATAACTAATAAAAATAATCATTGTGTAATATCATTATCAATGATTACATTAGCAATTATCATTTGGTGTATCATCTGATATGTTTCTAATGATAATGACTTCTGACGTATGAACCCGGTTCAATGGCAATATAAGATTTGAATGTATTTTGTATTTAGAACTGAAATAATTGTATGGAATAATTGTAGCTCTTAAAAATTTAAGAATGTGTTATGACAATCTCGCATGAGTTGCAGCTGATTCTTCATTGGTCGAGTTTACCATGTTCTGGCAGAATGAGTCACTAGCAAGGTTCAGTTTTTTTTGGTTTTTCAAGGTGATTTTTCCACCTGTTAAATTTTATCATTTAATAATGCAAACATGAAAGGTTGGCGAAACCGGTCACCAATAAAATATTATGAATTCTTCATTTTGAAGTCATTACTTCCACCATAATGATTTGCAAATGTTATTCAATCATATTTTTTTATAACATTATTTCTATACCTACTTAAAAATGACTTGAGAATAACATGGCTATTTTGAACAGAATTGTACAAATTGAAAACATAACTTTGGTTTTGAGTAACCAAACATGTTATCTTTAACATTTATTTATTATTGTTTTATTTGTAAGGCTGGAAGGAGTTTTATGTTATTTCAACGAGATTAGATTTATCTTATCAGTATTATCATGGAGAAACCACCTATCTGCCTTTTAAAATCGATTCACCGTGTGTTTTTTTTTTATAATATAGATTTAATTTAAATTTAAAATTGACAAATGCAGTTTGTAGTTAAAAGCACACTTATGCGATAAAAGTTTATGAGCAGGTTAGACTAGATTTAAGTTGTTATTTACTTGAACATTATAAAAAAATTGTGGTGCCATGAGTAGCACGCTTGCTTGGTGCCGATGGAGTTCCTAGTTAGACTTCATGTGGATTAATAAGTCTTTTCAATTCTTTTAAATTCCTTGAAAGTAACTACAGTGCCAGAGCTGAAATGTTATCAGGAGCCTTTGCTCTGTTGCCGAGTGAGATAAGGTCAAGTTAAAATGTTCATATTCCTTATCTCTGTTTAATCAGCATCTTTCTACCTCTTATAACATTCTTTCAATCTTCTGTCTTTTATCTTTTTTATTAATTGCTTACATTATTATTTAATTATTTCTGCATAAAATTTCCTTTTCTTTTCATATGTTATCTAAAAAAAAAATTCAATTTTTAACCCTTTGCACTCAAGAGGTGACTCGCTCGCCACTTTTTTTGGTGCGGAAATTCGATGTGCGGTGATAACTATTTATGGTATCTTATCTGGTTTCTTATCTATTCTTACCAGGAGAAGAAATTTGTGTGGATGAGTCCACTATCAAATTCATCGTCGGAAAAAACGAACTAAATGGGGTATTAGGGTTTACACAATGGCAGACTCAAATAATGGCTATATCTGTGGTATTCTTCCTTATTATGGAAGTCTTACCACAGAGAAATTGATGAGGCCCGACCTTCCGATATCAGCAAGAATACCGCTGCATCTTTATACGATGCTGCTGGAGAAAGTGCCTGGTAATCAAGGACACCATATGTTCACCGATCGGTATTACACCAGCTTTATCTTGGCTGAAGAATTATTCAAATTGAAATGCCACTTGACAGGAACAATCTTAACGAATAGGAAGCATTTGCCAAATCAAATTAAAAAACCAAAATTCCGCAAGAAATCGACAGTGGCATACTGCAAAAGAAATACCTTAGTTTTATCGTGGAAGGTCAAGAGGGTTGTCACGTGATTGACCAATTGGAATAATGCAATAGGTTTTTCTCAACCAATTGGAATAATGCAGGAATGACTCCTATGAAAAGAATTTTACAAGGTGTCAAAAAGCCTAATGTTGTAATAAATTATATAAAATATACGGGTCGATCGTGCAGACCAATTAGTCTCAACGTACTGTTTCTTAAGAAAATCCTTGAAATGGTGGTGTTGGCGACGGAAAGCTAGTTATATCCTCGGAGGAGGCTCTAGCTCACGTTCTTTCCTCTTCGGGTTTAGCTTATGAATTCGCCAAGGTTCATAAGCTGACTGTATTATAGGTTAATTTCAACAATTTTATTTTCGTAAACTTTCATTTAAACTTCTTTTACACATGGATTACAATTTAACATTTATTTGATATTAAAACAAGTTACACTTAACACTTTATTTAACCTTGAACCGATAACTAGGTCGTTTAATTTAACACTTCACTTTCGACACAATATACTCCGAACTTGCGGCAGTATTACTTTATGAGATTTGTAAGATCTCTAACCATTGCGGCAGGTACACGAACGCATCGTATCCTGGCGGAGTATTCTTGCTCTCGAGCATAGTCACCCCGTGGAGACAATTTGAATACTTTTCAACATTACGACAAACATGCGATCCTGCATAGATATGTCGGAGTATACCTGTTCCCGGGCAGCGTCACCCCGTGGAGTCAAACTGAGTACTTTTCAACATTACGACAAACACGCGATCCTGCATAGATATGTCAGAGTATCCTTGTTCCCGGGCATAGTCACCCCGCGAAGACAACTTGAATACTGCCCCTTTCAGGGGCTGGTCTGTTTTTTATACCCTGTTTTCAAACATGGATGCGCTTTGGACCAGGCGGTTGGGTCAAAGAAAACAGATTAGGTTATTCCGTGTGTTTCCCCTTGGACTCTGGGAACGATCATAATGTTACCCGAGCCAGGTGGGTCAGAAATGCGGCCATTCCTTAAGTGCAATAATCATAAAAAATTCCCCCGGTCGAAGATATCCATGTGGTCGTGGGAGCGGGTGCCGAGACTCTAGGCGCCGGTCCGGTGGCCGTTTATAACAAATCATTTTTAAAACTATATCTATATTATTTTTATTCTAAAAGGATTTAAACTATCATCGCGTTGCCAACAGGTGGCGTAAACTGTTTATTTGGGGTCTGGAAATTTGCTCAATAGATATATATTTTATAAAACCACTAAACAGCAGAGAGGAGAACAGCCGCTTAATCACTTGTGGTATGTGAAAACCTTAGTTCAGCAATTGACTGGAGATTTTCGTCAGACACATGCTCGAGCTTCAACTTCAACCTGCGATTCCGAAAATATCTGCCTAAATGGAAAGCTGCATAACTTCTAATAGGAGTTAGGAAGGATTGCAAAATATGTTCTTAAAGAAATAAACCCGGCAACAGACGTCAAACGACATACTATTGTGATACTTGTCCCGAAAAGCTGGGCATGTTATATGAAATATCATACAAAGCAAAATTACAAAAAGTAATGTTTAAGAAATTATCTTCGTAAAGATACATTAAATATTAAAATATAAAAGTTTGATGTGTTAATTTGTGTGTGTAATCATTTTAAGTTAGAGATGCAAAGGGTTAATATACATTTATACTGTTTCAAAAAATTGAAACAACAATATGATGAAGAGATAATCTCAGCTTCCTCTGATATGAAAAATTATGACCAAAGGACAAAGCGGTGTTACAGTATTTGTATATTTTTTAAATATCTTTTGGTTAGACAATTAACATTTGTAAAGTTAATTGGCTATCAGGTAAAAAAGGAATTATACCAATATACTTTTTTTTTTACAATGGGTATTTGTTATACATAAGTATGAATACAACTTTAATGTAAATTTAATTAATATTGTTCATGAGATCCTTGTAGGCCTCATCTCAACATACGCACAGGTGTTCATAATCGTATTGTTCTGTTAAATCATTGCTATTAACACATTGTGATCGGGTGATTTTTTTGTCACCTAGGGGCTGAGATCGGGGGTTTTTTTGATATATACGTCTTAAATTACAGTTTCTGTAAAATAGCCATATCTTTCGAACTATTGGGTATTTTTCAAAAAAACTTTTAGTGTCTTAATCTAAAATAATTGCTTTATTTATTTATTATACATACATGTTTTGTACACAAAATTACTATACAATAAATGAAATGGAAAGCGAAAAACACACTTTTACGATCAAAATTACATTGTTTACTGTTGCCTGATCGCACGTACATTTCAAAAACTGAAAAATCTGCGCCTGGTTATAAGGTCTCTATAGAACGATTAACTTTGCTACTTGGTGCCGCGGGTGATTTTAAGCTAAAACCACTTTTAATATATTTGTCCGAAAATCCAAGGCCTCTTAAAGGACTAAATAAAAATCAATTACCCGTCATATGGAAATCGTCCATATGACCTAGCTTTCTTGTTGGATTTCATGTAATTGTAAACAATTTCATGTAAACAATGTAATTTTGATCGTAAAAGTGTGTTTTTCGCTTTCCATTTCATTTATTGTATAGTAATTTTGTGTACAAAACATGTATGTATAATAAATAAATAAAGCAATTATTTTAGATTAAGACACTAAAAGTTTTTTGTGTCTTATTGGCATTCTCCGTTTTTTGATGTCCCTAATGGCCCTAATTATTTCCTATTTTTCCAGTTAATGTGTAACAATCAGTAATAAATATGTACACAAAACACTCACAGACAAGTCTAAACCGGCCGCTCTATGAGCATACACTGAATAACGCTCGTAAACAAAATAACATTGAAAAAAAGTTTTTTGGCCGTTATAGCGAAACATTTTAGGCCGTATATCGAAAACGTGCCATAATTGAAAAGGGCCGTTATAGCGAAAGGCCGTATAGCGACCGGCCGTATAGCGAGGTATAGGTGTATTGATAATTTTAAAGCCTTGTGGACCAGTGGTAAGGAAAATGGACTATTGATTGTTAAACTCCAGGTTTGAGTTCAGTTGCAATACATTCAGACCTAACGTATGTTTATGACCAAAGCTGCAAATTTAATTTATTTTTGTTGATTTTATGTTATGGTTCCAGGATTACACATGTCCATTCTGCTCAGGGGGCTTTGTAGAGCAGTTGGAGGGGACTGAGCCGCGGAGCCCTACCGCGCAAAATCAGCCCACTGAAGACTACGAAATAGAAGTATCCCTCGATGACTCAGATGACCTGTCGCAAGTAAGCCTTACTCAAATTGCCTTACATATCAGTTTGTGTGCAAAAATAACATGGGTATTCTGCGGGTGTAGGATGACAATCCTGGCAGAGCGCACACATGGTGTAAATTAGTTTGTGATTTTTAATTTCACAGTTGATGAAATCATGTTTTTGGTTTTGAGAATAAGGTATGTGTGTTATGTTGATTTATTTTAATTTAATTGATATGTCACATCCGTCATAGTTCTGAAAAAGTGTTAGTGACAAGAGATCCAGATGCCAGTGATTTGAGACAAATGGAGTCCAGGGGCTTTTAACCCTCAGAGAGTGTTTAAATAATCCTATCATACAATTATAATTCTCATCTGGTCTATACAGCCAGATTTAATCGGAGGTCCAAGTGCAGTTCAGGGCTAAAGTGAACATATCAACTGTAAATTAAAATAAAATCATATTTTGACCCAACTGCTTAAACCAATGTGTATTGACTTTGCTAAAATATTGCAAATTAATATATGCAATGAACTTCAGAGAACCTGAATAAATGCAGATATGATTTTTTACAATTATTTAAAAACATTATCTGCAATTCTTTGTTTATGCAAACATAATATAATATGTTAATATAAATATAATTTTTCTCTTTTGATTTCTCAAATTGACTACGACCCCGCTACAGTCCCAAGTGTTTCAGCATTTGTTGTTTGTGTATCAATTCAGATCTTTTCTGTTGAAGACAATTTTCATTTTTTTTATGGGTTAGGTTAGAACATCTCAAATGGACTCTATGAATATAGGCATTTGTCGATTTCTCCACCCACTCGAAGTGTTTGCCTTCAGCCTCACACTTGAAGAGCATAAATTCTTATTCTTTTTATACTAAAAGCGAGCACAAGTGTTTATGTCTATCGGATATTGTTATGATTAATAAGCTCTATGCAATTATTTAATGTGTTCATTACATAGCAGGTACTCATCTACTGCATGGTGATTTTCCTTGTTAGCACTGCTGGTATGCAGTTGTAATTAAAAACAAAGGTAGAAAAATGTTTTTTTTATTAGCATACTTTTATTTGTGTACTATTTTTTGCAGCAAATATGTCGAGGAACTATTAATATGTTAAGGTGTTATTGTCCACATTGTTATTATTATTTGTCCACATAGGCTGTTCTATAATTTATCGGGTAAATGCACAAGGTGTGTTGTTACTTGCAGAGGCAGGAGACCGGGGACCGCTGGGCGCACTGGCAGCCCCCCTGGAACTATAGATCGGCTACAACTCCGCCGAGAGTCAGTCACTATTTTTATTTCAGTGTGCCTCCTTTGATTGCTTTCCCACGATTGCATTTCACATCACCTAACAACATCTACTCAGTCTTGCTTAAATAGTCTGATCTTCGTTTTGTAAACTACTCTGTTATTTAGTGGTCATAGAATCGGACAAAAAGTTTTTTTTTAAATTCCAATAAAGTTATAAATTCATTTCAGATTCAAAAGTAAAAAAAACCCTTTGAGAAACACTCTGATACAGGTTTTCTTTGATTTTCTTACATACAGCAAGGCAAATACAGGAAATGTATCAAGCTGGAAACAGCTTCAGTTACCTCTGAATCCACTCTATGCTTGCCTACCTGACTCAATCTTCATGGCCCCTCACTCTTGCAGAGCAGTGTGGTCTTCATGTCCAAATGCAAACTTGCGTGTGTCTCGTTCATGAAAAAAGTAAAAAATAATGATCATTGCAATATGGCAGATTCAAACTCATGCCATTTTTTTTCTTATCATCAATTTCACTTTTTATTGTGGTTGCTAAATAGGTCAATTGTGGGGGGTCTACCATCTTTTGTACGCTTATGGTCACTCATCTCCTGTTGGCCATGTCCTTGTAATGCTAACTCATATATTCTTGGGCTCGGTGATACTTGTAAACCTGTTCAGAAGAGCCCCTTTGTGGGCATTGTTTTGTTCAGTGAAATTAGCTCTTAGTATAACCCCAATACTGACCGTACTGATTTTTCCCAAGGCGTAAATGAACACTGAATCAACTTGCACCATCGTAAATAACCTAACTTCTTTTTTAATTATACCTCACTAAGCGGCTGTAGTAAAATTAACAAAATCTAATTCACCCTATTCAGTGCTAGCACTAGCGACACTTCTTGTGTTTCATTAAATTGCTGTGTAATAACAGTTATCAATGCTAATAATGTATTTCTAGGTTATAGGTTAAGCGTGAAATTACAAGAACAATCTATGAAAACTTTTTTCTGGTTAGGTATAGCCAAGAGACCCATGTGTCTCTTGGCTATGGCAACCTGATTCCTCGGCTATATTGGAGTCCTCCATGGCTCTGCAACTGAGCTAATACTTTAATTATTATTTGTAAATGTGTAACCGATGTACCTAAGGATATATTGAATATTTAATACTCGTCTAGCTATTATATCAGTATATATTTAAGATTTTTTTTTTTAAAACATGTATTACAATTGAGTTGCTTTTAAAATGTACACCTCATTTTGTTCAGAAATTTATAAAGCCAATTTTTTTTATTAATATCATATAAACTATTATTTTAAAAATATGGAAAAATCCTTTAATTATTAAAATATATTCAAATGCATAAGGATGAAATAGTGTTTCAAATTTATCAATAAAAGTAGGCTAGTTTTCGGTGACGAGTTATTCAAAATGTTATTTATTTAATTCTAAATCAAAATATGATCTTGATGTGACATCCGCATTTATCTAACCATGTCGAGTGTGTCGATGCAACCAAATTGTCATCAAGACAAATGCACATCACATGTGGAGTTTGAGCTTACATTTTACTGCTTAATGTCCTACAACGTGCTCTAACCACAAATATGTTTTATATTCAATGTATTGAATACCATTTAGAAATCTAGTTTCACCTATTTTGACCTACAATCTTTGAATAAATTATCATAATACTTGCTTACAGTATTAAATTTTAGCAAAATTTCTACTCGGCAAGATTATATCAGAAAACATATTTTGCAATTTTTCAATAAAATAATTGGATCACATTTTTCTGTCTTTTTTTCTTCATGGATTGTATTGTATTGTTTCAGAAGAAATTATGACATGTTCTTGTGTGTATATTTATGACAAAGTAGAATACTCTCGAGTCATCTGGAATGTCAATACTGATTATTGTATAATGTCATTAAGAGTATTAATACAATCTATTCTTTGTTTCAGGAGATATCAATCAGTTCCGAATTGCCTTTACTTCTGGGTGGAAATCAAATAAGGTTTGTTTTCTTTTAACAAATATTTTACCAATTCCTGAAAGTTTTGTATTTTTACATATATTTTATATTATATTATCAAAGATTAATATTTCATATAAAATATTTTCTTATCAGTTGGATAATGCCAACGTGAAAAGTTGGGGAAACCGATCACCAATAAAATTAAGCATGTGGAAAAATCACAAAAGTATTTTATTTAAAATATTAAAATGTAATTCCACCGAGTACTCTCTGTCAAAAATATTGAATACTATTGTAGATTAAACAAATCTAAAACGGAATTCTTTGTAATATAGCATATGTGGAATTAAACAGTCACCTTTTGGTTATTGCGACCTAGTTTGTGTACTCATTTCATTTGTCAAATTCATTAAAATTATTATTTGTGAAACTGATTGCATATTTGATTGCAAATTAAAACACTTTGTGTTTTTTTAATCATATTTTTATTTGTGCTCTGAATATCTAAAGTCTTTGTTTAATCAATGTGTGGTGTGTATGGGTGCTTAATGCACTCATATTAAATTCTTGATATAAGATCAGTAAACCCTTGCGGACAGTTTTTTAATAAAATGCAGTTTTTAATAATATAAAGTGTTTCTTGCTGCTGGCTTAAGCCGCGGCATATATTATCTGTGATACATATATTAATAGCATCAAATCTCTATGTTGCGGAGGTTACATTTTATCGCACATATTTATAATGCGTCCATATTAATTTGCATAGTGCTAGTTTACTGTTAAGTGTTTTTATTGCATCATGACTGACAGTGCAGTGGATTGAAAACCGTATATGTGTTAATCTAAAGTTAAAAACTTTGTTTTATGGTGTGTTGCTGTTTTTCTTTCTTAAGTGTTTATTGTTCACCGTTTTCTGCACTTTACCAAAGTCAACGCTTAGGAATACCAAGATATTCCAAGGATTCAATAAAACATTATAATTGATAAAACAAAATAATATTAATATTTTATGCTTACATTTTCATAATTTGTATCAATTTTAAATTAAAATAGTCTTTGAAGTTCCCCTAGAAGTCAATAAATCTTTGAAACATTTTTCTGAATCACCCTCTGTGTTGTCGGTTTTATGACAATAGAGCTCTTAATCTTCCTCGGTTAATAAAATTAAGAAATAACTATAAGGACGCATGTGTAAATAAGGAAAAATATAATAATATGTAATGAGACACAATTTAATTTTGTCCATGTATTAATTTTCACTATTTAAACTTTTTGTTTTTGCCTGAATATTTTGGCCATTTTGATTGCTTATGCAGATTATTACAGGCTTCCAGGATACCAGGGAATGTGTAATTTTTTGTAATAATTACCACAGTATACTTGTTTTATCAACATGGGTCATTTTTAACATTCAACGACAAAGACAGGAGATTTATCTTTCTTTCAAAATAAAAGTCTCTTCTTTTACTGGTTGATACCACAAAAAATAAGATATAATTTATTACCTTAAATATCATCATCGTTATTGTTTGATGCCACAAACTTGTATCTGATTTGTTTAAAATCACTATCATTAGATTTATGATGCGCTTCCAATCGAAAATCATTTTCTGTTCCCATAGTCAATCTCTTGGCAATGCCATGCATTTTTTTGTTAAAGCGAAACTGCATAAAGAAACACATGTAAATCGAGAGATAAGTGTTTGAATATTTCAAGCATTACGAGACCACTTGTTGATATTCTAAGTTACAGCCATTATTCATTAAAAGTAATCTGTTACATCCTATGTCTTGACTTGACTCGAAGATACAGATGGAATGATGCTATGTTTAAGTGTGCCGGCATCGCGGTATGTTTAGCATTAAAGTAGCCAACTATATCATAATTGCTTGTAATTGAGCTCAATGGCTTCGGTAAAAGGAAGACCGTGATCCAAGTCACACATTTTCCAAAGGTATTCTTACTTTCATTTTATAAACGCTTCGTTTATTTACTTTGAAAGTAAAAAAAATTATACTGATCATTGACCAACTAAAATTATAATATGTGCCCCTCAGTTTAAATATCTAGTGTAGATTTTTGATTTTTCCAAAATAATGGAATCAAATTATTTGTAAGTATCACAGTGAAAGTATACCAAGCATCAGTGCAGATAGTATTTTCCAGTGTAGGCTTTATCGGTATGCTTGTATTTTCCAGGGGAGTTCGCGGAACTATGAGCTTCGGTGGCCCAGAGTCATTCTTGCAGCACCTGATGTGGCAGCTCACAGGGGGCGGTGCGGGCGGCTCGCCCCTGCTGCTGGTAAGCGAGCCCTCAGACTATGTGGTGTCGGGCGAGGGCCTCGACGCTGTCATGTCTCAACTGCTGTGGCAATCGGAAGCCGAAGGACCGCCCCCACTGCAGCAGGATGCCATCGCCCAACTGCCGGAGATCTCCGTCACCAGTGACCAAGTCACCTCTAAGCTGCAGTGCTCTGTTTGCTGGGAACTCTTCACCGAAGGTATAACACCTCTCCTGTAGTAATTTGTTGTGAAAACAATGTTATCTCGAAAACTTGTGAAAATGGTCAAATAATCTCCAATGACATATGTTGCATTACGACTTACAGATAGATGTGATTATTTATTTATGTCAAAGTTTTCCTTATCAAGGTTAATGAATACACCCTTAAGACAATACAGTGTAACCTATTTTCAAACTTTACCTCCATATACTCTGTTATAATGGTGTGTGGTTATTTGTCCAAGATGTCTGCAGTACTAGTCATTTTCAAATATATATTTATATTCCTATGAACATATACAAAATTAACAAAATCCAGAAGGCGTATTTTTAAGCATCAGCAACTACCTAATAGATCTGGTTGGGAAGAGCAGATGAGTGGGTACATTAGAGCTCTAAAGGCTCCAAGCCGTGACCATGGATTCCACTCATTTTGAAGCATCTAATGCTACACCGATTAATCAAAGTAATGTGAGGAAATTTGTCTACAGATGAGAAGGTGCGTCAGTTAACGTGCGGTCACCTGTACCATCAACCCTGCATAGCGCCGTGGCTTGCCTTACATGCTACTTGCCCCATCTGCCGCCAGAGCCTCGTGCAGCCTGGTTCCACCCCCGAACCTGCACCCACTGCCACCAGCATCAGTCAGTACTTCAGCTCTACCTCATCAAAACCATTTTTATAACAATATTTCTCATGATGAAATTTTTTTGATGGTTAATATTTATTCAATACCTTTTGTTAAGTTAACATAAAGGGTTCGATACTATGTCAAAGTTGATGCTGCGATTGTTTGTCAAAAAGTGATAATCGAGTTTTTAATAAACTTTGTTGTTTCTAAAGAAATAAAAGAAGATAATTTTGAATCTGAATTTCAATGTCGGTTGATTGATGTGTTTTTTGTTATCCAGGTGCCCCGAGCTTGGCGGCACTGCTGCTGCATGCGTGTGGGGGGCCGGCACCAGGGGCAGAGGGCAATGGTGGGGGCGGGGGAGGTGGAGGGGGCCCGGTGGCATCCATGGTGTCGCTAATCCGCTCCATGTCGGCCCCATCAGCATCCGGGTCAAGCGAGCGCCGCCCGGCTGCACCCCACCAGCCGCCCCCACCGCCGCCCCCCGCCAACTATGACATGGACCTTGAGTTTGACTAGTCCTGCGCGAGAGTCTGTGCTCCGGACAGTTCTTCGCACGTCCGACGATGAGGTGCATTTTTTTGAGACTTGTGAGAAAACAATGTTATAATTTTTTGTGTTTCTGTAATTGTTTTTTATCTTGCGGGGAGTGCTCAAGTCGACCCTATCTGATAGAGGTTAGCTTTGTTATTGCGAGACTCCTTGATATTGTAGCCGGCTTCCAGTTTTGATTATAAAAATGTATAGCAGTGCAACTGAGAACATTCTTTGATCGTGATTGTTTACACCGGAACCTGTTCTCGCATACACTTAACTTTGTCGATTTGGCTACATATTTTTACTCTCAAGTGGATTTTATTCACTGTTTATAGACAATGTCTTCTGACAAAAAATACTATACTGTTGCTTGTACTGACGAAGAAAACCTGTTGGATATACCGAAATGCCTTTTAATATACCAGGCCCCCAAATCCTCTACTTCGTAGTGGTGATTTTTGTGATTTTTACTTTCCTATGAAATATTGATTTCTTTGTGACCAAAAGCTTCATATTAGCGATTTTGTCTATTGTCTTTTATTATTTGTGCGTGAAAAGAGAAATGTAATTATTAGTTAGTGATATGTAATTGGTGTCAGCAAAATAGGAACTTCCAGTTGCATGTTAACATATAGTTATATCTTCAATAATGCAAAGAGAGTTGCGTGTATCATAAGAAGTGTGTAATTATTTTATGAAACATTATTTTGCACAATTCAGAAACATTTGTATCGGCGATACGGAACATTGGTGATATGAAGCTTTTGGGTTTCTTTTGTATGACACGCTGTTGTCCATAATGTTTCAGTTTTTGTGATTTTGATTTTATTTCACTCGGCAGCCACCTTCTCTACAATATCTTGGATCAACAACGTTTAACATTTATGTTAAACGTTTCTTTATTGTAATAACATTGTGATAAAAATTTTAGGTTGTCAAATCTTTTAATGAAAAAAATGTATACCATCGAGTTTTGAAAAATGCTTACTTGAATTGTCCCGTTTTCACGCAATATTCAATTGTCATTTAAAGACAATTTTGTTGATTTTGAATTTTTTGTTTTTGTCAAATTTTGTATTACTTTTGTGAACACCGCATTGGTCAAACTATAAAGAATATTCCTCATCTATTTTATTTTCAACACACTAATATATTTACTCAATTATATGTAAAGATTAAACATAATACTATTGAAGGAGAATTCCGTGTTTTAGCGCGCTAGATATTTCATAGAAGTGTAGTTTGAGTCAGAATAAGATGACTGGGGCAAATCTCGTGGCTCAGCACACCGCGGTCTCAGGCGACTGATGAGGATGTTTGGGGAATCGGTCAACTATTGTCATAAGTTAACAAGTAAAGCCACAAAACTTTTAGTATGTTTACATTTTTTAAAAAATCATGAACGCTTTTAAATCAATAAATATATATATATATATATATATATATATATATATATATATATATGTATATATATATATATATGTATATATATATATATATATATATATATATATATGTATATATATATATATATATATTAGTACTATTTTATAAATCATCATAATAAAAATTTTTGTAAATGTTTTTAAATGGTTTAAATTGAATTATTTGTCCATCAGATAAGTTGAGATGTTTTAAAATATAAGAATCGGCTCACGGTTAATGGATTGTAAATAAATATGTAAAATGATAAGTATTCATTTGACTGGAGCTGTATTTTTAAATTGCTATTTCTTGAGTTAGATGTCGGGTCATGGTTGTGTTTGTCTGCAGAGGGCTCTCCACTGGAACTGTGATGCCTTCGTAAATCTAGAAATATCATATTATATACAATACAAATAATCAACTCATCCACAGGGGTAAAATAATATTATTCATAGAGTAAAAAATGGAGCGAGAGACGTGGAAGTGCTCATTTTTCACGATTTGCACATTTTAATTTTGTATCGTGTAAAGGTAGTCAGTCGCACTTGTTTGTCATGCGAAGGGGAGTCGCATTGTGGTTGTATAAAAGACAATATATGTCATTTGACAGAAAATTGCAAAACGATGTAGAATACTTGAAATGCGATATATATTTTTAAAAGTAAGCTTTTTTTAGAATTCCTTGTAAATGGTTGGTTTGTGTGCCGGATGGTGAGCGCAGCGAGCGAACGGAGGAGTTCCAAGTGCTTGAGTTGACGTTTTTCTTATTTATTATGAAGATTAGGATAGAAATGTTGGTTATTAACATCAATTATGATGCATTTTCTAGTTAATGACTGATTATTAAAAACTTATTTTATTTCTATAATTTTTTTGTGTATATGATAATGTATAAAATATTTATATATTATAATATAATTGGGCATCCGTGTAAAAAAGCATGAATGATAAAAGCATAAAAGTTTACTCGCAAAGCATGCTTCCAAAACATTGACATTAGCACAAAAGTAATACTCGTTGTCTCACTCCAAGACCATCAGATACTATCAAACATTAAAATAGAGCTTTGTACAAAAATTTTTAAATATTAATTATTAGATATGAAACTTTTAATATTGCGTGTCCCATGTACACTATTCAGATTGCCTAAACTCATATCTTTGAGTGTATTTGATTTGAAATGTAAAATATAAAAATATAAAAAATATATATATATATATATCAAAGCTCACGGATATCTTGTATTAAATTATCATTTCTTTTTAAAGCGCCGTTGCTTGTATTCGGTTAATACTTACAATTTCTTAAAATGCTACAGAAGAAGCTCATTCCACTTTGTAGATTCATAAAGTAACCTGTATAGAATAATGATTAACATTCATAACACCATAATATTCAAAAGGTATCTTAGCCATTATGCGCATTGTAAAAGTCGCGTGCGCCATTTGAATATCTATTTTTTAAATTTGTTTTCAAATCTATGGTTATTCTTTCTTTTTATAAATCAATTTGTAATTTCTTTTTTTCATTTTCTTGATATAAAAAGACAATATCTTCATTCAGTGTTTTTGATTTACTTACTTATGCATAATACCACAAAGTTCAACAATGTTGTGACATGATACGATAGATTGCAAAAAAATATTTAATAATTATCACCAAAAAAATTTTTATCGTAATATATGAACTTTTTTATCTTAATAATTCACAGAAAAATGATCGCGAGTCACTATTTAAAAAAAGTTAATTGTAATGCAAATAAATATATTTTTTCTTACATATGAGTTGAAATACTTTCCTTTATTAGTAAAATATGAATTTGAATAATTTTTTTGTTTTTCTTTAAGTTTTTACAAACGCCTGGTCTGCCTTTGTTTTTGAGAATTCATCTAGTTGTATATTTATAAAGAGTAAAATTAATTAGACATAACTATTGTTAATCAAATTATATGTAATTAATTATAATTGTTTATTTTTGCCACGAGACGTATCTCTGCATCTGATGAAGCCAGAAATTGAATCTATCAAAAACAAATTGAGTACATTTCCAGTCGTCACGAAGGGTACGTGCAGTATATTCCTCTTTCTATTACATATTTTAAACAATGTCACTGTCTCGCGTGAGAAATGCTTTTCAATTGCTTAAACATTATTTAATCAACAGTCAACCTTATCGTGTTGCATTATTTATATTATTTGTCTTGTAAATGTTCATTCCTTCCACCGGTTTTACTTATTTTTGTATCCCCACGCACGGCCTAAAATTAAACTATTAAATTTTTTTTGCTACATATTGTTAAAATTAAATATCCTCCCCTAACAGTAGAATGTATATTTCCCGCTTTCGAATGGCCACCATCCGAATGTTAAACCGACTTGCGCTCACATGCTCCAGAAAATATATTAGATTTTTCAACTACTCGCTTACGGTTCCTAACACAATATTCCCAATGTTGCGAGAGAGGTTTCGGTTATTCATAATACGATATAGTAATAGACAGTCGAGGGGATTTTAAGATTACGTTCTAAGTTTAGAGAAAACGGTCAGTCTTTTTTCCCTTCTGAAGTTCAAAACGCCGAAATTATGTTTTCTTCCGCCTGGAGTTCGCGGGGTATCGCGTTCATCGCTTTTTCGTGGTTTTTTTTATCAATAGTTTCTATTCTTTTTTTTGAGTGCCTTCCTGAGTCGACTGTTCCTTCTCATATTATTTTTTGTTTACAAATATCGGTTTTGTCAGTTTTTTTCGCCGAACTGCTAGTCTGACAAAATTAGGTTTCGAATGCGATCGGAGAGCTCTCGAGGGCGGTAACAGGACGCGGGAACAAATTATACAAATCGCTTTTACCCTTTCCAAAGTCAGTCGCGTCACTCGGCCGGAGCGGTTATGCAGAATGTCATTCCGCCAGTAGTCGGAGCCGAGGATGTGCATCACGCTCCGTCACGCTCCGTCACGCTCCGTCACGCTCGCCCGAGTGAACTCGTGAAGAGAATCGAACGATTCATTCATCGCGATGTGCAAGATACTCGAATGCGATACAAATCGCTGTTCCCGCGTGACGTTCGTCAATATCGTCAACTCCCTGCCGAACAAAAACTGCATCTGAACAAAATAATACTCGAATATTCTCGGCGGGCTCTCGGGCTCGACCGCGGTTTTGATCGCAGATTTTCGCAACGGATGTTTCCCAGATTTACTTTTTATCGCGTCGTCCGTCGGCGGCGACCGGTTGCACATTATGTAAATTATTATATGCAAAATGATTAATAAAATGGAATATTGTTATAAATACGAAGCTGTTTCATTTCTTCGCATACGATTTCCACCCTGCCGTCTCGAGTGAAGCTCTCCCGTGAGGAGACGGCGGGCGCAGATGGCGCGCACCTGCCGCCCCGGAGCGCCCGCCTAGTAAACGGCGGCGGCCGCCGGTCCGAGCCGCGAGCCGCCCGCTTAGTAAACAAATTATATGGAATACGAATAAATATTTTCACGAAATCGTGTGAAGTCTTATTTCTTGACGAGAGTGCTATTTGATTACTTTATTGTTTTATATATTTTTTTAACAGTTGCGCGTTTCGATCCATCCCGGACGAGCCTCGGCGGGCGCAGGTGCAGGCCGGAGCCGCAGCCGGAGCCGCAGCCGGAGCCGCAGCCGGAGCCGGATTCCTGCGAGCGCGCCAGCTGCTGCCCGACCTGACCTCCGTCTGGCGTTCCGGGGCGCCACCCCGGGGTGTCAATTAACTGGCGGTGTGTTAGTATATTCCTCGACCAGAACGATGGTCGAGTGGATCACGATAACCGGAAGGCGTGAATTCGAATCCCATCTTCGGGAGAACATGTAATGATTTTTCTCCTCAAAACGCATTATTAAGTGGCATTGGCTAACTAAATGTAAGCTCGGTGGTGAAAGCGTGGTTCTTCATCTGAGGGTCAGGTGCAGTAGTAGCTATGTGAAGCTATTATACTTTCGTCCTGCTTACGAACTAGGTGAGTTTGAAACGTGAAAAAAGTATTGAAGTTTTATTTAGCTTTGTAATAAGAGATCTTTCCGTGTGACTGTTTGCTCAGGACAAATGGTTTTTAACTAAAAAATAATAACTTCACAGAGTATAAATAAGCAATTACCATTTAAGGCACGTAATGTTGATCATATTGAAAAATATGTGCTTATTTCCCCGCCCAGTCACTCGAGGTTACTTAATCTGAGAGTGAGGCGTCCACAGCCAATCTATTCTGTACGAGTAGGAGGCCACAAAATAAGAGTCAGACAGCCATTCAGCGGAAATCGCGACGGCTTGATACGTCTCTGGCATTTTCACTGTTGTACATAAGAAGGTCTAGAAATTATTTTACCAGATAAAAGATTTAATGGCCAGTGGTTTGCGTTTTTACTAATTTAAATAATTCTATTAAATACTTTAACATATTATCGTTATTATAACTGTTATCTGTATTATTAGATAGTAATGAATATACCATTTTTATCCTGCTCAGTAACACGGCATTGTGGTGGCTGACTACACCTGGCCAGGTGTAGGTTTGGATTCCACTTTTCAGACGATTTATTTCTTTGTTTCATACACATGTCGTTTACCTCATTTTTTAAAAACATAATATGCATTTATGAATAAAAATGTAAATTTATTCAAAATGTAAAAATCACATGTAAAAAGGAACGCAGTGTTAATTAAATGTATTGCACGCCGCTGAGGAAACGTCGGATAGCTCCGGTGGGCCTTTTCCGGCGCTGCTAATGTCTACTTTGTAACAATCCCATTCGACTCGATGGTGTGCTGGCAAGCCATTGCACGCCATCACACCATCACATCATCACACCATCACACCATCACATCGCCACACGCCAGCGCACGCCATCACGTCATCATTGTATCAAAATCTCAATCGAATCAGGACGGCTGTGTCAAGGAACGGTAATTAGTGATGAACACACGAGTAGCCGGACTCGGACTTTCGACAGAATCTTCTTTTTACTAACACAGTCCTATTTTGACATACAATTGAACTATCCAAGCTAAGAATTTAAAAGCATGCTTTTCGTATTCGATTGGCTGAGCGTCAATTTTCGGTAATTATTTTTTTGGAAAAATATCTGAATTTAAAATCCGATTTTTATCCGAACTCCGGTTTCGGTTGTTTATTTTATATGTCTGAAATTAATGCCTCAACGATTAGTTTTTTTAGAAAATCAGATTTTACTACCCAGACTATATTTTTTTAGATCTGACGGTCCAAATTTTAAAATTTGGAGCCTTGAGTTTGTTTACACAGGTGAACTGAACTTCTAGATTTACCGTCCGACCGCATGAATAGTTTATTTAAATATCACTCATACTTAATGTAAATAATTACTATAATTCGTTCATTCATTCAGTTTATTAGCTAACATATCGTCATTCAGGGAATCTACGCAACTATTTAATAATTCGAGAACACCCATCGCTACACGTGCGCTTTTTCTATAACCCCAATTTTCTCGCATTAAAGTGAGGCGTTCTAATATGATTTGATAATAATGGATTGTTTTGATTATACATTATTAAAATGAGTGATTCGATTTCAATTTTCTGTTTTTAAAAACAAAAGTAAAGATTTTTTACTAAAGTTGCTGGGTTTTGTGCTGAAGAAGTTTAGAAATATTTTAAAAGTTGATATTTTAGCAAATAAAATTTTTGAATCGTTATCCACCAAATAATAAGCTCAAGCTCAAAAACATCAGCTCGATCATTTGTCAGTGAGAACGGAGATCTCTCGGTTGAGAGTTTCGGACTAACCACTGATCGAATGAGTTTACCGTAGAAAATGTATTGAAAATAAATTCATCTCGGTGCGGAGTCGACAGAAGCCTCTTCCATCTGCACGGAAGTTCGGAACACTTATGGATTGCTCCGACAGAAATAGCTCGGAAGTTCGATGTTCCCGGAAAGGGGTAGGCTGTGGCGGGCTGTGTAGAGGGGCGGCGAACAAACCATCCCCTTGTCTTCTTGTGAAGTATAGTCACCCCCGCCGTGAGGGCTCCTTCTTCAGGTCAAATTGACATTGTTGTGATTTTTCTCCCGTGAAAGCGGAGTAGTGACATCTATAGTGATGTTTATTTTTACTGAAATATGAATATACTTTGGTGTTACACATTGTGCGATTACAGAAGGATTCATAAGCATCGTCTTTAAAAACGAGACACGAAGCATAAGAATTACGTCAAGAAGCCTTGAAAATTTCGAGAAGAACCATTCCAGCCCCAACTCTCGAGCGGAAGATGTCCACGCGCAGTCAATCTAAACAGAAGGTCTTTATTATACAGACTCTTAAAAGTAAAGAGGCAGACTATCGAGCGTGCGCAAAAGAGAGTTATCGAATGATTGAATACTTAACGCTGCTTAGTACTAAATAATTTTATTGCTCGCTATTTTTTTATATTTACGAAATTTCTGTAACTCAGATGTGTGAAAAGTTGTAAGTTTGTGTCTTTGGCAAGAGGGTGGTGAATATTTACGGTACGATTGTTCGTCCCGGGTCATTCTCCCCGCACCTCCCCCAGGAGTAGCAACCGGCCCTTGCGACAGTTATTGCCTTTCTGAAATCAAATAAAAGTCAACTCCCTCGCGTATTATTTTCGCCAAAAGAAAAACAATGAATTTGTACGTTTTCGATAAAATACGGTCGGGATATTGTAAATGCAAAACAAATAAATAAACACAATGTGCCTCGGAATCTTCAGTATTTGATCCGTGTGAAAAAGTTGGTTTTTTTCTTTTGATATTTCAATAACTTCTGAAGAATCATATACACACACACATTTATATATATATATATATATATATATGTATATATATATATATTTTTTTTTTTTATTTTTTTATATATAAGGATATCTAGCAAACAAGTCGGTTCAACTCCTACGTAATGAGTAAACATCTCACTCAGTAACAGTCATAGCAGTCGAATCGTTTAGAACACCAAGCCACGATAGCCGCGGAGATTCGGGTTCGGATCCCATCTGTGTCTCGGGAAAAAATCGAGGGTTTTTCTCGTCGTTGCACATGTTAATCAATTACTCGATCAATTCGATTACTTTGATAATACTCCACCTATTACAACGTAAATATATTCCAATCTCAGATTCCGAAAATCAACACACTGCGGTCCAATTATGTACTCACTATTTCAGGACATGTCTTCAAAGCCTAAATAATTACGCAACAGTCCAACAAGCAAGTGCAAGCACCTCGGGCCTCAACCACATCGCCATTTACTGGGCTATCAATAGGATTGCGCTAATGTCGGCCCTCGGGGCTGTCTGCTATCGACCCGCGCCTGCCAGACACCCCCTCCCTGGCCACTTCCTGTTCCCGTTCCCATCCCCTTCGCGCCCGCTCGCAGCAGCCTCCGAGACTAAATATTCAGCTGTGAAAATAAACATCACAATGGTGATTGTGATGACCCATTTCCCAGGCGGGCTCGAATCGCAGCTGTGAACTCAGTCCTGGGAGGAGGCGCTCTCTCGGCCGTCGCTGCATTCAACCGATCAGGAAAAAGAAAAGTGCGCATTCTTGGATATTTGGGCTATTTTCACCAGCTATGGACATCCGAATCTGAGATATCTAGGTGAGCAAGCGATGAGAAACTATTAAAAGCAAGCTTGGCTAAAACATTTGAATCAGAAAAAATCATAGAAAACCTCAGATATCATCAGATAGGTCTTACCTTGAAAGGTTTTTCATTTCTTTTTAATATTTATTAGTGGAAGATATCCAAGCTCAGTTAAAATGAAAGTGAGGAGTTATGAGCGCATCATTTAGTAAGAGTAGAAAACCGCAAAAGAGCAAGCTAATATGCAGTTAAGAGCATCCAGAGGCAATCGCGGCTGGCTACTAATTGTTGTCTCTGGAATTCTCATTGTATGCATAGAAATCGGAAAACAAATCGGTTCTTCGTATTTTTTCTTTATATGGTAAATAATTTTTTTCCCTTATTTACAATCAGGTAAAAAATTACTTATGCAAATTTTTTCCTAGTTAGATTAATTATAATGTTTTTTTCTATTTTAATAAATAGTAAGAAAGTTAAATATTTTTTTATTTACGCTAAATTAGAAATTCAATATTTTTTGCAGAGAGTACTTGGTGGAATTCCATTTTAAATAATAAGTAAAATACTTGAGGGATTTTTCCACTTATAGATTTTTATCGGTGACCGGATGCGCCAACATTTCACCTCGGCATTATCAAACAGATAATGCCAACGTGAAATGTAGGCGAAACCGGTCACCAATAAAAATCTATAAGTGGAAAAATCACTCAAGTACTTTACTTATTATTTAAAATATATGCTAAATTTGTAAATAAAATAAAAAAATAAGTAATTAAAATAAAGGTTGAAGTTAAAAATAAAAATATATCAAGTTAAATTAATTAAACGACACTAATCAAAATAACTTTTAACAAATAAACGCTTTGGTTTGGTAAGTTGGATAAAATTGGGTTTAAGATTACTCAGATTACTTATTTACTTCCAAAGAATATAAATGCTTCAATAAAAGTGAAACAAGTCAGTTTGTTTGAAATATTATACGACAGTAATAAGTTCAGAGAATATAACTTGATACTACACTACTTAGCTTTTAGTGTTACCTTTCTACTATATTTTATTAAGTATTTCATTAAAACAATATCCCAGCCATGTGGATTTCATAATATTCGGAGCCACCAGGCGGTCAAGCTGCCCGAAGCCCGCGGGTGTCGGGTTCAAGTCCGGGCGAAGCGATTAAGTTTTCAGTTTTAGTCAATCAAATGAAACGACTCGTAAACTCTTTTGCATGGAGTAATTGAATCAAGAGCGTTTCTAAATATTTTCTCAGTTTTAAAAGCATGCAAGCATCTACCTCGGGCCGTGGCGCGGTAACGACTTCATCCCTTATTTACATTTCTCTCAGACCGGAGCGGCGGCGGGAAAGGGAAATTCAAATTTAAATTTCGAATCGGCACAAAAAACATTCCGCTAATCTGACGGGCGGGCAGACCGGGGAGCCAAGGACGAAGGCTGGGGGGGCTGGGGGGGGGCTTCAGGGGGCTTCAGGGGGCTTCAGGGGGCCCTGTCACTTCACCCCCGAAGCCTATTCTCGCTAAATGTGGCAGGTAAAAGATATTTCAACTTTATATTTCCACTGCGTTACCGCCTCGCTGTCCGGTGCTTATCATCACTGCTCATCGACAACGAGTCTAGCTGCAAGTTCCGGGTTGAAGGAAGCTATGAGAGTAGATTTTTTAAATGCTTTGATTTAATATTCAAATATAAATTTCGCTTTCCTTAAATGTAGTCATTTGATTTTTTATTTAGTTTTTGATTAAAATTTTTGTCAAAAAAAATGAAAAAACTTATTTATTTAATCTTAAAACGATAGCAGACTATTGCTTTATTTTTCTTTTTAAACTAGATTTAATTTGTAAAAAACAAAACATTATCTAATTTTTGAACGCGCGTAGTTCATGAAAAATATTTTTCACGTGCACTGCGCACATGCGTGACCTTTGGCTTTGCTCATTTCCACGAATTGCCCGGCAGAATTGCATTTCTATGAAATCAGAAGACTCGATAAATATAGAAAATAGAGTGATTGCATTTCCGCCGGAGAGGAGGCGAGGAGATCGACGGGGAGCAGAAGCTCAAAACATTTCTTGACTCTGGCCGAGTTTAAAAAATTTAAAATATGATAACCTGAAAACAAATTATTACTATTAAACATTTTTAATAAATTTTCATCTTTCACCCGTACATGTTGATTGTGCGCACAATATGATTTTAGTTGATCCAATCTTTTCTGAAATTATGGAAAGAATTCTCAAAAATTAGTAAAAAGCACCGCGGCGCGATAGCCGTGGGTTCGATATCACAAAATAATCTAAAAATTGTATTGCCGTTTCGTGCGTGAATTCCATTACCTTAAAATTTATCAAAGCAATTATTGATAATAAATAACATTTTACCGGTCAAAAGAAAATGTTGTGAGAATTCTATTTAATTTCATATAATATGATTGTATTCACTAAAATATGTTTTTGTGTCCAGGATTTAGATTTCTCAGAAGCGACCTCGGTCTGTTATTGCGAATCGACAGGGTATTAGGTGCTCGTCAGGAATATTTGATATTTGCAGAATGTCAAAGGAAAGCTCATAAAGGTTTTACAGTTAAACCTGAAACGGATGGAAATATAGCGGGACGCGTCCAAGCCCCGCCGCTCATAAAGCTCTGCGCGCTCCTCGTCTCTTTGACAGAGTCCCAGGAAGTACCGGGTGGACTGTGCGCAAAGTACAACTAGTTCCTAACTGTTATCAAAATATACGCATTTGTTTAAAAAAAACTGATATGTGGAAATCTCGTGTTAATCAAATAAAAAATTTGATTATTATTCCGACGTTTCATCTCCGGTACTGGAGCAATTTTCTAGTAATAAAATAAACGCATTAAATTATTTAGGTACAATAGACTGCCTCAACGGGCAATATTCCATATTTAAAGAACAAATTTGAAGAGCCGAATAGTTTGGAGGTTATGATAAAATAATTCTGAGTTCTTTCGTCTTTCAAAATTTTATATCATGAAGCACAAGTGCTCATTTATTTTTAGCACTGAAGAAGCTAAAAATAAATGAGTGCAAACAAAAATGATTGTTTGAAAGATCCTAGCATTTTGGTTGCGCCAGTCCAAAATTGCGTTTCTTGGGTTACCTCAGATAAGTGCACTTCTCCGAGCAGGAGTAGAGTTGGCCATCAGACGATCTCCATTGATGTTGTCAGATAGCCTGTACTCTTCGATTGCGTCTTTGGAGGAGTTGGAGGCTTGTAACGCTCAGGTAATGTTTGAAGGGCTCTGTTACACAATTAAAATGCTTACACTGCTTCAAATCTTTAGATTTGATCTGCAAGATATTCCGCCAAAGAATGAGACCGCAAATCTTTTATTAAAATAATAATCCCTAAAAAGACTTCTCGTAGATTTTGCTGGAAGTCCACTAGTGCTAACATCAACTGCAATCACTGCAGCACGAATACATTTTTTTTTTAAATATGAAATTTTGTCCAGCCTCGATCTCTGTGTGAAGAAAGTAAAACCTCATGACCAATCACGTGAGGAACGAGAAACGTAGATCCGGAGAGGCGTCCGGCTTCAGGATCGCTACTTTGAAACATGGATCTTCGTCTCATTAGACCGGCTCTTGGACATGCTGCGTGTGTCGGGTCTGCTCCCCACTGCTCTCCATCACTGCGGGGCATCCCGGGGGTACTGCGGTTCGTAGCACCCCTAGTTAAATGGGAAGATTTAGTATTATCGGAATGGACGTTGTTTGCACATGGACATGCAATTACTTATTATATTTTATAATATAAATGTTTAAAAAATATTGCAAAATAATAAATGTATTTTTCATTTTTAGACAAATAAATAAATTCATTTTTACAAGCACACTTTAGCTATTAGGGATTTTTATTAAATTATTCTAAAATCAAACATTTTTTCAAGATGGTAAAATGGATTGTCTAAAAATATAGCGTTGAAGTGTAAATGAATAAATATCAAAGATCTGCAGTGGAAATAACTTTCCGATCAGAGTGCAGTGTGCACCCGTTGCTAGGCGACGGGGGACAGGGGGTGGGGAAGGGGGTGGAAACATTTTTGCTGCAATTCTGAACAAATTGGATTAATATCGCCGGTGAGGCTTTTAGAGAAGAGGGACGATGAGAGAAGGGGGCAGACCGACCTAGCCTAACCGAGGTTGTGGAGTTACCACCTAATTGTGTTAGGCTACCGGCAATGAAAGCATCCCGTAGCGGAAACTTCTAAACTATCCTTAACTTCTGCGAACAGTGAACATGGCAACAGCAAAGCAGCTTACGGAGCACATAGAGGATGTCGGAGACGATCGGTATCACCAGAAACGGGAAACCTTGGTATCTCATCTGAGCTAATATACTTGCATATTTAAAAATTTTCACCAAAGTGATATGACTGCCCCGTAGATAAACGGTTGGCACTTTTGACTATAGGTAATGGGATTCTTGCAATAGCGGGTAAAATTATTACATGTTTCAATTTTATAACAGTCTGAAGATAAATTCTCCCTGATCCGAGATATCTCCATGCTTGCAAAAAACTAATACCAGCCTTGTAATAAGCCACACACACACGTGTTTTTCTGTGAATATTCTATAAAGGCACACGATTGTTTGCCAGTAATTGGGTGTCGTGTTCTAAAATTGGCCTAATAATACGTTTTTTTCACTGTTTTTAATTCGGTTTAAATTATAAATTGTTTTCAGTTTTAAAGAGAAGGAAAACTCTTCAAAAATTACATAAAATCCTAAGTTTCTTTTTTTATATCCACCAGGGAAAATGTGAGATATGTCTCAAGTTTTCCACTCTGCCTTCTATTTTTACATATTGTGACTATTTTCTGTTAATATTTTCTAGGCTTGAGTGTGAGCAAAAGGAAAGAAGACAGAAAAGATAAAGTGTGTGCAGATTATTTGGTTTAGAATGCTTTCTAATTATAATATTTTTTTCATAAAGGCAGATTTTTTTTCCCTTCTTAATTTCTGGGACTTTGTATTGGATCGATTTAAGAAACCTTATTATACGGAGAGTACTCCGTGGAAATGAGTCCGCAGCCAGCCGCGCTAGGTGTGGGGTGTGGAGTGCGGTGCTCAGGTCGCAGGTAGCCGCGGGAGGATGTATGGACCCGGCGGTCGCCATGGCAGCGCCCCTCCCCCGCCCCCCTGTCTGGATGTCTGATGCCTGCTTTTCAATTTAAATCTCCCGAACTGACGCTGCCGATGATTGGCAAGTTAATTTCCCTTTGAAACCGTAATTGAGATTTTAAAGCATTGTTTATTATGTGATTTGCATTTCAACCATGCATCATAACCGCGCGGTGGTTTGCGGTTAACATTTAACGCCCAAATTTTGAAATCCCGTTTAAATTAAATAGTTATTATCGAGGTGTTAAATTCATAACAGAGATTACATTATTATTATTATATATATTAATAATGTATTATATAGGTTATTTTCCCATGAATTGTGTGGTATTCAACATAAAAAATGAAAAACTGATCGTTTATTACAGAAATGACGATTTAGCGATTTATTAATATTGTATGACATATTTATTAATATTGTATGACATAACGCTGGTATTTTTTAGTAATTTTTTTTTAACATGATAAACCTTTGAATAGAATAGAATGGTCGATAAAATTAATGATAAATACACAAAAAAGCAATAGCTCGATAATAAGCAGCGGCGTACGGTCTAAAATGTTTTTAAATAATATCAAAAAGCAATATAGTACTTTTGTTTAATTTTTAAATCAAATATGCTTCAGGGCACATGATTCACTTGTGATGAATTCAACAATTTATACTGTACAGTAAAACCTCGATATAACGGACCAATTGAGGGGGGAAGGTGTCCGTTAAACCCGAAAGTCCGTTATATAAAACTAGGTTTACAATAAATCAAAAATCTTTTTTTTTAAAGTACACTATATATATTTAGATATAAATAAAAAATACAAAATACAAACAAAACTCCATTTAATTGTCTTCGGACACTCGTCGTGAAGTGCCGTTGCTAAAATAAATATAATCTTTTTAGTAATTCTACTAAAAAGGAATCAAGTTTTGTTTGCACTTGTGAAGTTTGCTGGTTTTTTTTATAATCAACTCTCGAAAATTACGAATTTTCTTACATTTTCGCATTTTACTTTTTTACATTTTAATTTTTTTTTACATTTGACCAGATTTTTTGTGCGTTATAGCCGAAGTCTATATCGAGGTTTTATTATATATAAAATATTTTATTGTTTTTACATTGTAAAATTTCGTGTTTATTTTTATTAAATCACTAAAATATTGCATAATCTGTCTCATTCGGTGTATCTTATTAATTTTATAATCATGGAGATCAGTCAGACTTTGAAAAATCTGTAGAAATGCACCCACTTCCTCTGGCAGAATACAGTATTATTTGCTTGTCTACTTGCTTCTCACCTTGCAGCCTCTAAATCTTACAAAGAAGAGTTCATGACCACTCGGTCATGAACTCTTCCCTGTTGAATTATCTGAGCTTGGATGTCTCTCGCTCGTAAAACGGAGAACGAGCGGAGCGGCAAAAATATAAGACGTTTCTTTCAAACATGTAAATAATATGAAACAGAAGAAAGATGGGATACATTTAAAAATATTAAGTTTTTAATATTTTAATAATATTTCTGCGTTATGTTTATGATCATCTGATGATTAATATTAAATAAATACACATTTAGTGCCTATACGGGTTTATATACGGTTAACATGTTTACAAGTATTTTTTTAATATAGCCTTACGTTCATGTGTTTATGTGTAATCGAATTAATAATGATATTTCCTATATCTATAGATTACAATATAAAAATGTATTTATTTTCACTTTTATGTACCAAAGTATCGATGTAGGTAACAAATGAGTAGACAATAATGACTTGTAAAATGTAGCATTCCTTTCCTTGGCGTCAGATTGACAAATTACGATGACGCAACCCTTCCAGCGTGGGGCGGCCTGTCTTGTTTATAAGGAAAGTGCAATCCTTCAGCAGGCTCTGGCCTTCTCATCACCCCTTATCTCTCAACCCACCCTCTGATTAATGAATTATTGATTAATTATCCCCCTTGCCCGTAAACAACTGACGGAGAGCCCCGCGCGGAGAGCAGAGGTTTTGGGAACTTGGTGTTTATATGGGCGGGTACAACAACTACCTGCTTACTTCTTCTGTTATGACTAAAGTTTCATGAGTATACAGTTAAAAAAATAGTTTTAGATGAACCCACACAAACATGTGAGGGTATATATAATGTATGTATATAAGTAAGTTTAAAAAAAAATACAGTACATCCAAAATAAACATCAAAATTAATATTTCACAAATTACGGCCAGACATATACTGTATTTACATACATTTATTGAAATAAAAAAGAAAATTCGAATCCTCTCCCGGTGCCCAAATATGGGGGTGCGTCTGAAAGGGGGTTTCCCGGCGGCAATGACGAGGCGCTGATGCAGGGAGAACGGCGCTAATTGCATGAGAGTGAGTGAAAATCAGCGGAGGCCGCCGCCGCAACCCCGCCCCCGCCCCCGCCCCCGCCCCGCCCCCGCCCCGCCCCGCCCCGCCCCCGCCCCGCCCCGCCCCGCCCCCGCCCCGCCCCCGCCCCCACCCCGCCCCCGCCCCGCCGTCAGGAACGTCAGGAAGCCAAGACAGAGGCGCGTAGCTTCTTACTGCTCCGACCCGCTGACTGGCCTGCCTCATCGCCCGCCTAGTGTCAATTTGTTAATAGAAAACCTCGTCGATGTTTCTTATTCTCATTTGTAAAATGCACATTCAATTCATACAAGACAGATACCATATTATGTGGTCCTACAGTAGGTAAATTATTTACGTGACGAACTATTCGTGACACCCACAATACGATCCACCATGAGTAAGGCATTATACCACATCGATGTAATTGATCTTCTCTCCAAATATTTTGGTTTCTGCGACTTTTCTGACTTTGAAATATTGGCAAATTACAATAATCTATCTTCGTTAAAAAAATACTTTGCTTCATTGCACGGAAATTCTTGTCATCGAGCACATTTTACATTTACACATTTTCATCAAAATAATCTTTATCGCGTTGGTGACCTTTAGATTTGTTATTTTAATTGGTATCTGCGTTGTTGCTGTGAGTTCCCGGAAGCTTGTCAATCCCGCAGGGGGCGGGGCGGGAGGAGTTTGGCTTTGTGCATTTTGTTAGGGCCGCTGTTGCCATGACGACGGTGCACTCCGCCTCCGAGCGTAGTTATTTATAGCGGCACGTGTAGGACTCGTCAAAGCTCTGCGAACTCCGATTCAATGCCACCGGAAAACGCACAACGGGATTTATCTATTCTGCGGAAAATCTACGTTTCGTTTCGTTTTCTCATCGAAATGTTGAAAAATAAAAGTAACGAAAATAATATTTATGCCAGGTAATAAAGACTGTCCTACTGTTTTAACAAACAAATAAATAATAATAATAAATAAATACAGAATTAAAGCTTGGACTGCAAATATTTTCTCTCGTGGAGAAACCCTCGATTTCCTGAAATCTCCGAGGCGAAAAGCCCATTGAGGTCCGGCAAAGATTTATCTTGTCCTTTTTGGATCTTTTTAAAAGTAGCTGATCGAGATTTTCCGGTTATTTTGTGTTACGAAAGGCGGAGATTGGGCGGGGGATTTTTAAAAATTAAAAATATTACTCTCGTCTGTGTATATTTTCCCACCTCACTCGCAGCCTCGGTGATCCCGTCAAAGGCACCCCGTCCTCTCGAATGGTCAAAATAGGTCAAAATTAATTGTTATTTAAATTGCTAAGCTTTTGTAGGTATTTATTAAAAATTTTGTCCGAATTATTGTTTTATTATTAAAAGCGATAAATTTTAGTGTCGATCGTAATACATTCATCACAACTTATTCTTCTTCATCAAGTGCCTCTCTTCAGAGGAGGTTGACGACCATTTCATTGAGCATATACTCGTGCTGAGCCAGTGTTCGTGGTTTTCTAAGAGGAAAATAGTGTAGTGGGTCCCCGGGTCTTTTCTACACATCCTGGTCCTTCTATCACGAGTTAAATCATATTTTAAATATATCTGGATTTTTTCCAGCTCATTGTGTTACATTTGCTATGGGTAAATACGAGTAGCACACACACACACACGTGGATTTGAACCCACACCCCCTTGCAATCTTGGCTTAGTACCTTGATATTTAGGCTGCGGTGGTCTTGTGTGGTTCCAAGAATTTTAAAAACAAATTTAATTTTTAAAAATAATTGATTTAATTTTAATAACGCTGCTCGATCACTCATTCTTCTACACCCAGTATGGATGGTAGGTTATGAGGTTTTCTTTCTTTCACGTTGGCATTATCAAACAGAGTCACGTTTGATAATCTCAACGTGAAAAATTAGCGAAACCACAAATTAAAATATTGATATGAAATTAAACAACTACAACAGGACCATTAGACGGTTCGATAAAAAATAATATTCATTCTATTTTTTTTTTGTTATTATGTATTGTGTTAAAATTCAAACTTTGAGTTGCGCAAAAATAAATGAGGTCTGCGTTATAGCTCACGATATAATAAATTCATATTAATCAGAATAAACGAGATCACATTAGTGCAGAGAGAGAGAAACGGCGCAATCAGGCAGGTGCGGTGATAAGTGACTGCGGATGATGCGGATGATGTCGGACTGCGCTCGGAAGGGTGGAAGGAGCAGGAAGAAGCCAGCCCGGAGCTTTGCCTCAACCGGACTTCAAACCCGGGATAAAAAGTAACCTTACCTCACCCTCACACGGCACTTTTCTTCATTTCGTACACTACAGAGGAAATTAATGTTTATTTATTTATTTTACATTCGCGTCAGATATTTAAGCCTAGTTAACTGAGAACGAAGGGTCTGAAGAGAAAGAGTCAGGCAAGCAGGATTCACTCATCTGAGTCAATTTTGTATGTGTTCGACTTGATAGTTCTCACTAAAAGCCTGCATTAGGAAGGGTTAGGGTTGTCCTTCCCCTGAAGCTGAAGATAATTTATGGGGTTTGGTAGTTACGTTATATGGAGCGATGACTGTATTCGCACCTTTACTTGCCATTAATTACGCTGAATGGTTAGTGTTACGGCGCTTGTGTGTGTTTGCGCCATTTCCCGGCGTGCTCTCCGCGTGGTCCCCCGCCCCCTGTCTGCGTGTGATGTAACAAGGTGAGGGCGGAGGCTCGGGGGGCTCGGGGGGCTCGGGGGGCAGGAGACCTGGCAGAGGGCTCGGGGGGCAGGAGACCGGGCAGGGGGCTCGGGGGGGCACGGGGCGCACGGGGCCCGGGAGCCAGCCACGGCCAACCGGCTAGTGCACCTCGTAGACATCATAGGCATACAAAAGTACTGGATATAAATAAGCATGTGCGATTGTTGAATATTTAATAGATGAACCATTTTCCCCATGTAGGGTTATTGCACATATGAAGCAATGAGGAAAATACTCGAAAATCGCATGAATACTTTTTCAGATTTGGCATTCACGAGCTATTTATTTCTTTTTAAAAAAAACTTTATAATTCTGGGAAAGATATTTATTTTTAAAAAATACTAAAACTCACATAATATAAAGAAGTTTTAAAAAAAACTTATTTTACTGAAATTAAAGCAATATTCATTAAAAAAATATTTAAAAATAAATATTCAACAAAAAAAACCTCATTTGTTTTGTAGAATAGTATACCTAAAGGGTTTGTATATATTTCTCAAGTAATGCATTGAATACTAAGTAAGCAACGCTCAGTGATGAATTTATACCGAATTTATTTCCGAATAACTTATGGACTTCCTAGTACTCGCAATAAGTGCGCGAATAAATATAATGTTTGAAATATCAATATAAATGAAAATTAGCGTGGCGAGCGGCTGCACGCTTCCTGGGAATCACGGCCCGGGCCCGCGCCCCGCGCCGCCCCGCGCCGCCCCGTCCCGCCCCTGCCCCCGCCCCTGCCCCTGCCCCCGCCCCCGCCCCCGCCCCCGCCCCCGCCCCCGCCCCGGCCGGGCTGGCGGCGCAGGCGCGGCGGGCGGGCGCGGGTCATTGATCTGCCCAGGCGCCCCCGCCGCAGGCCCGCACGAGCCCCGTCGGCCGCATTTCCGCATTGCTTAAATCATTCACAAGTATTATGCATTTTATCAAAACATGTTTTCGTCGATTGTGGGTGTATTCGTTTTGTAATACTCCATTAGATGAATATAAAAAACAAAACTATTAACCGCTTCTGCGGGCTGACCGGGTCTGTAAATAATTCATTAGCCTATTATAGCGTCCTTGTGGAACCATGAAATTCGTCGGTTAGTTTCTAATTTTTTTTAATGTCAGTTATTCTGTATCAATTATTTAAGTCGCCAAGTCTTCTTGTAACGAGTAGGACAAAAAGCGATTGCATTCCCTATTATAAAGATTTAAGCCTATTCACATTTGTTGTTTACAACTAACTTTCTCTAAACTAATCAGCCCTTTTCATATCTGCAATAGATTCCACAATCAAGTGTACTCGTATGCTATATTTTAATTACTCTTCTTTCGCTAGTGATTGGTGATTCCTTCTTAAGTTTTATTGGAACGTCATTACTCTCAAATATATCAATCAACCGGTAATACTTTAAAATAAATATGATAAATAAGAACAAATTATAACTATTTATCAACTTATCACGAATTTTAACGGGATAAGTATGAAAATGTTATTCAAAAAATTATAACAAATTAAATATGTTCACTATTTATTTTAATAACGCTTTGGTAAAAACTAATCACAAGTAGGCTGGAATACTAAATATGATCATGAAGTTCTTGCTGTCAAAAAAAAACCTCTAATAAATAACTGAAAAAACTTATATCCATATTCTACTTGTCAGCTAGAAGCCTCCCTTCTTCGTTGAAGACGTCCAGTCATAGACTGTAGGAAACTAGAGCGTCTGTTTCTTTCATTTTAACTGTTCTAGTCATGTTTGGTTCGATTTCTCTTATATGAACAATCACAGAGTCATTCATGTAAAAAATATGGATAAAACATAAATACAAGTATTCAATATTTTTGACAGAGAGTACTCGGTGGAATTCCATTTTAATATTTTTGTATTTTTTCCACATGTTAAATTTTATTGGTGAAAAGTTGACGAAACCGGTCACCAATAAAATGAAACATGTGGAAAAATCACAAAAGTATTTTATTTAAAATATAAATACAAGTTTGTAATATAAAATCCAGAATAGAAATTTATTCAAAAACAAAAATAGGATAACTAATGTAGCGAAAAAAAGATAAAATGTTTTTGCGTCTATGCTACTCCAATTCTCCCCTGGCGCCCCCCCCCCCTCCGGCTGTTGTGACTGCCGCATGCTGCAGGGCCCCTCTGCATCCCCCCCGCCTCCCCGCCCCGACCCTCGCCACCCCGACCGCCCCGACCACCCCCGACCACCCCCGACCACCCCCGACCACCCCCGACCTCCCCCGACCACCCCCGACCACCCCCGACCATCCCCGACCACCCCCGACCAACCCCGACCACCGGCCGCTCTGAGCAGCGATTCTGATAAACTCCATCCACGCGGTGCTCCATTCAACGCTCCAGCCGCCTCCGGTCTTTTGAGCTAGCTCTGTCTCAAAAATCTAGCTCACTACTGAAAAATCTATGATTTATTCTTGGGCGAAAAGCCCAGAGACATCAGGCCTCGGTCGCTGATGTTTCAGTGCAGTGGGGCGTAAGATCGAGGCTTTTGATCGTTGAGGCCCCGATTTTAGAAATACAACCTGCATCTGGCGCATTTTTTTATATGTACTCCACACACAGGAGAAATCACATCTCAGAAAATCTAAGCAAAAGTCACGCGTCCCCTGCAAGAGCGGGATAGGGGGCGAGCGAGCGCGGCTGCTGTGCCAGGCTCGTCACGTCTCCGGCACTTGCCTAGTTACACAAAACAATCACAGGACAATGCACCACTTAACGTACTTTTATATATTAAATCTTCTTCTTCAAGTGTTTCTTCTCAGAGGAGGTTGGCGACCATTTCACTGAGCACATACTCGTGCTGAACCAGTGTTCATGGTTTTCTAAAGGGAAATAGTGTAGTGGGTCCCCGGGTCCTTCTATACCGCGGTATTATATTGAAAGGAAAAGTCTGCATATTGCTGCTGCCCAATAACATATATGATCATTTCCTTACAAAGCTCTTGCGTTTAGATCTGATACTCCTTCTGCAGCAGGCTACAAAAACAATAGCACTAACCACCCCACCTCGACAAGGTACTTCCAGAACACGTCCCTCCACAATCATTCCAACTACACTACTCCATCAATGATCCTTTACAAACGCTCAGAGTACAGAATGGCAGCCACGCACAAGCAACAGAATGTGGAGAGCGGGGAAAAAAAAATATAATAGATATATTAAATTAAATAATATTTTTTAGAGCTTGGACTGCACGCAACTTACCCTTTGTAGGCGCTGGCGGAAACAAATGATGCTATTTACTACGTTCTACTGTTTATCATAAAATATTTCATTTGAAGAAGGGAGGTGTCTTTTTCTCCCATTCTGTGATTTTTGTCCACTTGGAATTATGTACATCGAGCGGGCGACGCTCTAACGAGATAGATAATCGTATTGCGAGATTTATGCCTTTATTTAGATTAATAAGAATTTACGGCCCCCGTCCTGAGCGGCGCGGAAATCAGAATTGCCCGTGTTTTTGTACCGTTTTCAGCAAATTCAAATCAAATTTTGGTAAAAAATAAATCGGGCGTTTTGTTTTTATTTCTTCGTCAAAATGAAATATAATCTGCAAAGAAACACTCATAGATATAAGGTTTTGATGTTTTTCATAGTATTTGCTATCAACACGAGCAATTAAGTGATTTGTTTTGAAATCTACGTTTATTTTTTATTTACCAACATTTAGTGTTAAAATGCAGGACCCTCTAACTGAAAAATTGATTGGAAACATACCAGCAAAATATCTTCAAATAAGAATTATAAATAAATAATAAGCATATTTTATTTCCTGGCGAAGAGGGTTCTCGTTATTCAATTAGCTCTTTCTCGCACCAATTTCTTAATCGATATCAATTCAGGTCAGTCGAAATTGAATTCGTACAAAAGAGCCTCCTTTATATTGAAAATATAAAGGAGAAAATATTTTTAAATATAATTTATTATAAAAGTGCACATTCAAATCACATTTTTTTCGATTTGATTGTGTTTTGTGTTATTACTAAATTCTACTCAAATTGAAAGATTTTAAGTATGGCTTTCCTATAATGTATTTTCTGTGGTGTCAAGCGGTTTTGTTCTGTCTTTGAAGCTACGGCGCGCCACAGCCTACACACTCTGCAGGGCTGCGTGGTTTCAATATTCCCAATTAATACGCAGGGACGCGTGACTGCGTTTCGGTTCGTGTCGTGAAATATTCAAATAAGTCCGAAGGAGCCCGCGATCGTATCGGCCTGGAGCGCCACGCATTCTGGACTTCCCCCAAATGGAGCCCAAATCACGCCAAGCCCCCATCAGCCGCGGCCGGCGCTCAATGTGTTGCGTAATGGCTAAGTGGAAATTGTTAAATTTATATAGAAAGCCGAAATTAATCGCTAGAGTGTTTTGACTTCGAGGGACTATGACCAGTTTTGTTCCACAAGTCTAAAATAAATATTCTCTTTTAATCATTTTAACGACCATCTCATACCGCCCGTAGTCTAGTGACTGGCTAGCTTTATGGCCAAGCACAAAATACTCACATACACACATGTGTATATATATATATATATATATATATATATATATATATATATATATACATTCATAAATGAGTATATACGTATGCAATCAATAGGTGTTTTGTGGATTTGGGACTTTTTTAAATTTTTGCCATTAAAATTATTTACCGAGGCAACCCTAACTATGTTAACTGTCTATCAATTTAGTTTTTATGAAAATTCTTACAAAACTTACCCCTCAATACGCGGGGTGCATATTTTACTTAAAATAGTTGTTACTTTTTTATTCAGTATATTTTGAGCAGTGGATAATGAACAGAGATCTCAAGATAAAAAAAAAACGTTTCTTTGAATGAAGATATAATTATTTTCGGTCATTTATCAAATAAAATGGGTCACATATTGACAATGCCCAATATAGTTTGGTTTTAGAAAAAACACATACAATTTTGGTTTGTCCGTTGACTCAGTCAGTGGTTGACAAACCGTTGATGCTTGATCGAGAGCTCCCCGGTTCGATTCCCGTCCTGGCAGGTGAATCCCAAACTGATTTAGTTAGGCTCACGTCTGTTTCAATTTGGTCTAAGATTATTTCTATTTATATTGTATGTGTTGATATAAATATATTTTAAAGAATGCTTATAGGTAATTATTTGAGAGTAGAATTCATACTAAAAATAGCAATTTACAGATCTACGTTTTGCCTGACAACCCTCCTTTAGCTCTGTATCGGCAATTATGCGTGTAATACAGTGGAAAGGTTTGTCTGTTTAGGATCCCTTGTGAACAGTGCAAACAATGTGGGTGAAGAGATAAGCCGCGGGTGTGCCCGGCTACCAGGTGCTACTTTAGTCTTGCGCGACACTTAAATCTCACTGCCCAGAAACATAGTAATAACTCTTATATATTGGCTTTTAAAAAATACCGATATTTGACGGATTGTGAGCTAAAAGAGGATTCGGATATTTTATTGGAAGCCACAAATAGGAGTACGGATTGCGTATTGATCAACTACGACCTAACAAAATGTATTTGTTTGGTAAGTAAACAATTGTTTAAAACCGTTTAGCCATTAGAACCTTTCCGATATGATAAGTTCGTTAGTGCTACAGTTCTATCGTGTCTTCGTTGGATCTTTTTAAAACTTAAGTCATCGAGTTTTTCTTGTTTCAAAAATTACTATTTCTTCTCTAAAACAAGGAATTCCTATAATTAACGAGATGACCATCAAATATATAAAAGTATGAAGGGTTAAAGGTAACAGTTTCGTTATATCCTTTGGCAAATTTGTAGAAGGCAGAATATTTGCGGAGGAGATAAATGAGATCGGTCTGGCGAGGCACCCGCAGAACCTTATCGGAACCCTTCTTGATATATACGACATTATCCAAAAGCGCACTATTAAGCTGATAAATCATGCGGACTTCACAGTCAGCCTCCAGTCGATAAAAAATAGGGGGTGTTGTAAAATTTTAGAAATCTTTTATCGTCTCTATATAAGTTATTCTATTCACAGATGCGATGCCTGATAACTGTTATTTTTCATTTTCATATTTGTTATCATGGTTAAAACTGTTATTTTAAATAAATCTGATGACATTTAGAAATATGCAAATAAAACCGTTTTAAATATACATATATAATATCTGTGCAAATATTCTCAAAATAATCTATAGTCATATATTTTATAAAAAAAAACCATATAAATAAATTATTTATCTATCTCCGTAAACAAGCGCAGGTCATCGAATTTCTCTTTTTAAGCTCCAATACCTATACTATTCAAGAATGTGATCTTAATAAGCGAAGTAAATGAATAAATTCAGGGACTTTATACAAAAAAATACATAAATCAAGACTTGTTGTATATTCTTTCAATACTCAAACAGAATTATAAATTATGTCTTGGATAAATAGTAATTACCTTGGCGTATTTGAGAACATCTACTCTCACATGATAATATTCAACTCGTTGCTAGAAAATATAAGCTTATTAAAAACTATTTTTTATTCTGATTTTTTTAGTTACAAGGTCATATAAGGATATATTTAAGGAAATATAGAATATATATATTTAAAATATGAAAAGAGAAGCATTAAATACACTAAATCCCACGACAGCACATACAGCTCCCATGAAAACCCATAAAATGCATAAAACATTCCTGAAACCTTTTTATATCACCTTATACTTACCACGCTTTTTTTTACACGTGAATGTATTTTTAAATATACACGGTTGTTGTCTTAATACTTTATTAGGGAAAGCAATCTTAATAAAAAGTACGACTTAAATATTAACAACAGTATAAAATAATAACTTTATGTGTTGATTATAATTAATGGACTTGGAAATTTCAATCGCTAACGATATTTCGACCAATTTTTTTATAGATATAGTATATTTAAATAAACACAGCGTACCAGGTACACAGTACCATTGTACGTAATTTAGTAATTCTGAGTCATTATTTTCCTCTTATTTTTCTAAAAACATGTGTTTCTACGGACGTAGTGAAATTCAAAAGTAATTTCCCGTTTTACCTCGCCATAGAGTTTTCAGTTCATTGCACCCTCTCATCACATCGCTAGTTTAGGTCCAGACGATATTGGAGCTCTTGGCAGAAGACTGCGGGGTTGCTACCCTTAAATATCTCGCCTTGGGAAACGTCCAAGCTCCGCACGTCATCCAGTCCATCATCAAGACAAATCCAGAGATTCTAGCCAAAAGTACAGCCAAGATATTGTTGTACTTCCGATTTGTGTTTTTCTTCCACCTTGTTTTAAGATTCGTCCCGAAAGTAATGGGAAATGGCATTGTATTTCAAAAGACATCTTAAGGATATTATTTCTAGTGATTTGAATCTTATGACATACAAATACAGCGATATAATTAAATATACATACTTAGTGGCTCTCTGTCGATTTACATCGAAAGGGAACCGGTAAATGAATTACTTTTTATAAAAGATGTTGCTGTCTACTGGAAATAATTTTATTCATAAAAAAGGAGCAAGAAACTTATCAATGTTTATTTTGTAAATCTAATTTTACTTATTTCAATTCATTGTGAATATTATTTAATTTAACTCCCTAAATATAACCCTGTATATATTTAGGGCGTATCATTTTTCCACGGCAGATTTATCTCCCTTATTGAAGGTATCGCCGGAGATAGACATGTCACGCCTGCGGTTTTCACGGAAATGGCGTTATTTCCGGATGTGTATTTTCATAAATCAAGGGATGAGGAGACCCTCTCTCGCGAAGGGGTGCAGGTTATTATCTCAGTCCGAAAACAATAAACTGATGCCCGGTCAAGAGGGGTGGGGTTTGAGTTTCTAACCATGAGTTCAGACAATGAAGCGATTATGATGGTCTATGGAGCACTTCGAGAGAACAACATAAAAAATAAAGTAAAATATAAAAAAAACAATAATCGAGTACATAAAATTATTTTTAGGTATTTTTTCCCTGACTGGAAAATGTTTGAAGTCATCGAATTTTTTCTAACGAGTAAAGATTAAAAACACACAAATATTCTATTCCTTGTGAATATGAGGCAGGACACAAAAAACATGGACTAAGATGGATGCTTCCTCGACAGTTTCGTTTCCTTTGGACAAGGAGACCATCGTAAGGAAAAAAATCTATGGCTCCGTGGCCACCAAGCTAACGTGCTAACATACGCAATCGACGATTTATTTAATAATATTTGTATCACAGAAAATACTTTAATTTTCAGAGATACATATTGAAGAAGGATTATTCTCGTTCTTCCATCTGTGAACATTTTCTTAAATGAAATCATATCGAATGTATCATAAATGAAAGCCTTCCCAGTTTTAAAAACATTATATTTAAAACCAATTTCTTGTTTAGACACTACCTCAGTAGATCGGGATAATATCCCATAGCAGTGTTGTCGCTGAAGAAATGAAAGCGCGATCCGCGAAAAACTTCTGAAAGCTATAAATTGTGCAAATAAACAAACCGCAAATTCTCTAGAATATTTAAAACGGAAAACAAGCTGGGAAACTAAGTCCAGCGCTAGAAGGCGCGCACGCGACCAACTTCCCGGCTGTGCCTCGACGACAAATGGTCGTTTGTATGAAAAAGCTTGTGAATAATCATTAACGTGATTAATTAACTATGTCATTCAGAGTCCATACATTCTATGAATACCGTTTTTCGTAACTTTGTGTATTTTGTGTATTTACTTCAGTCAGTTTGATCAATAGCCGCTTCCCTGTTTGTCGCGCATTAGCGCCATGGAGGGGAACTCTCGAGGATTCATTTTTCAGTGTGTTTTCAGGCTTTTTAGTTTACAGTAGGTTCATAAAACAATTTAATTTTTCGGATTCGAATCCTTACTTCTCGGGTATCGCTGCGGTCACCACCTTGCATCAAATTTAAACATCTATAAAAATGCATTCGATATAGTCCGGTGATGACTGGCAAGTATGCATGTCCAGTGGAGTTCAAAATTAAACATTTTTATCTGATTTGAACGTCAGTAAGCAAAGACGTGAGTCATGGACCAATAGAGTAATGGATTCGCATTTTACACCTATAAGCATATTTTGTCAATTTTTTTAATAATTACATAACGCATATGAAACAATTTATCACTTTTTCTCCAAACTTCTATAAAAAATCAATTTGACTGCATGTTTTTTTGTAATACAAGTGTAATAATCAAAAATTTTGTATGAGATATTAATACATTTTGAAAAGAGGGGTTGAAAATCCATCCCTGGCAGAGGGGTCGTCTATCAGGCGAGTGTTTTGCTGTGTCCCCGTCCCCGGCGCAGAGGGTGGCTCCTGCCAGACAGACAGATCAGACGGGACGGGGAACTGCAAATATATCGAATATTTATTACCTTCTTTATTTCAGTTCGCTTCGGAATCCTCTATTTCACCATGGCCGGTTTGAGTATTTTGTTTATGATTCTTTATTAGTATTACTTGCACATTCACTTGTTTCAAAAATCTACTTTTGCAAATAGAATCAATATTGAATACAATATTTTTGACAGGCAGTAATTAGTGGAATTCCATTTTGTTATTATTATTAAGATACTTCTGTGATTTTTCCACATGTTTTCGAGATGAGGAAAAATCGCAAATAAAATCCATCACATAGATAGTATTTTATTTTGCCACCCTAACTCTTCACCCACCTGAATTATGCTATCTTCCTCCACATCACTACTAAGAGCCCAGACAGACTGCTGAGGGATGGTAGTTGTGAAATCACCCCTTAGCAGTCTCCGTGGGTTTATCAAATTAGCACACCGCGCCACACAAAACATAATAATTATACATCTAAAAACGGCGTGATGATGTTTGTTGATAAATTAATTTTGTTTCACTGTGTCTGAGTCGACATCAATTGCAATATCATACGAACACCCCTGGAGAAATCGATGGAAGCTCCGGAGGACGCCAGCGCGGCCGGCGCTCCAGGCGACAGGATGCCTCATGCAATTATCTGTTATTTGCTGTGCAGTGCTCTGATTCAGAGTATGGCTACGGAACTTCACTATTCACAATTTAAGTTTTATATATATATATAGTGTGTGTGAGTGTGTATTGTGTATGCATAATTATAGAACCGGCAAAAGGTTGCATTGAATTTCGGGGTGATCGGAAGTTAATCTTAGCCCACCATTTGCGGCTTGGCGGGTAGAGCTGGCCGAAGATTATCAAGTATGACCGAACAAAAACGAAGAACCAACGACTCGGATAACAAAATCAGCCCGCCTGCTCCTTATGCGGTCGAGCGAATTGCAGTTCTCCTTGCCGTGCCCGAATCCAAATCATCGACACTCCCGCACTTTCGTGGCAACACCCGATCATTCAGCATTTTAATTTTATTTCTATATCATTTCGTTTTATTCCAATTCTGGTTATAAATTTTAGCAACTTTGTGTTATCCTGTTCCCGTGATACACCCCCAGGCTCTGTAAAGGTGGAGGGGGGAAGAGGTGGCCAATATGAGACAGACGGAGGACGCGTGCACGCGCAGGTGATGAAAAATATATCAATAATATATTAAAATCCATCGCATTAGTTCTTCAGCTTTGACTCATATTAACGATCGGGTTTTCAGTATACTGAGCACGTATGAAAGGACGAGAAGTAGCCTCAATTTGTTTTCAGGACGCAGGGGAGGGACTCCCGCAGACCCTCGCGGCCTGCGTCCCAATAACCTCGACCACTGCAGTCCTTCGCGATAGTTGTGATAGTTGAAAACAAATTTGCTACCAATATGTTTAATAAATATTTAATAACTTGACAACATTCTTGACTTTATTGAAATTTGAAATGCAGTGTTTTATCTTGTTATTACCTTTTAAAAGTATATATTCAAAAAGAGCAAATTAAGTTTGATATAAAATATTTTATACATGTCATAAAATTTACTATTGAATTTTAATTTTCCGGTTTCGGCAAACCACGAAGCTGAGAAAATAGAATTAAAATATTATAATCCTAGACACCGAGTGCGCCCCAGGGCGGCAGACTGCTCTGTAAACAGAAAAGCAATTATTCCCGAGTGCAGGCCTGGCGGGGGCGGGGGCGGGGGCGGGGGCGGGGGCGGCGCTGACCGGAGACGGATGGCCGCTGATCGATAGCGGAGTCTGGGCCTGCATGGAGATGCCCGCTTGTGTAACCTCGCCATATCCGGGGTCGGGCTGGACCTCGACAGCCGCGCCTGGCACCTTTTCATACTTATGAGAATACAGCTGTGAGTTGATCCCGAATAGCTGTACCGCCAAAAGAAGAAACTGGGATATTGTGTTCGACTCTTTATTAAACTGATTTAATATAAAATGTGTATGAAACACAGACTGCAGATTAATTATATTGCTTATACTGTTAAATTAAATTTGCAACGTGTGGCGCCTCACCTCGCCAGTCGTCTCTGAACCTGCGTACACAGAAGACACGGGCGTTTACTTCGGCCTCTCCGTTTCCCGACACGCGACGCAAGTAGAAGTCTCGGACGCGGCAGACGATCAACAAGCTCTCAGATTATCTCTTTACTTCTCGACAATTCGTTGCGCTCAGCGCCTGTGCAGACTTGTAGCACACAGCGCAATGTTTTTACGCATTTGTTTTGTCGTGCTTCGATTGTTAAAATTATGCTCGCTTCCTTAGTATTTAAGGGAAGAATTTTAATTTATAGTAACAGAGTAGAACTACAAAATGCTCCAGCATAAATCAAAATCAAAACACGGAATGGGTGTGTAGCTTTTAAATGTAAACGTTGCACCATCCATTATGCAAGCAATCAGAAACTCTAAGAACGTTGATTAGTGTTGCCCGTTTGCTGGAAATTTCCTTTTCAATTTCATTTCGCTCGGGTATATTCTAATTTGCTGGATATTAAGTGGGAATTCCGCCGTCCACAATATAATCAAACAGTTCGTTTCAATCGCCGTGTAAGGAGGCCCATTAGGGGTCGCGCGGGAGGTTGGGTTTTGGGGAACAGGACGATCGAAAAGGACCCCGGAACGGCCAACGTGTAGCCTGCAAGGATAACAATCAAGTCTACCCGCAGAAATGACCAATAATCTTCTTTTACTATTAAATATATTTTTATACAAACATTCAAAAGCTCTAAAGTATATTTATGTGATTAAGCATATTTTTTCACACATTGAAAACGATTAAAGAAAACTCTCAGAAAATATCATCGTGACTTGTGCGTGACTCGTTAGCATAGTTGGATAAATGCACCGGCCATGAAAGCTTGGGGATGTGGGTTCGAATCCCTCACAAGTCACGATGATATTTTCTGAGAGTTTTCTTTAATCGTTTTCAATGTGTGAAAAAATATGCTTAATCACATAAACATACTAATACCTGCATGGGTAAATAAATACGCATCCTGATTAACATTAATCCAATTTAATATAAATAGAATGGTGCGCGTCTCGGCTAAACATCAATAGATTTTAAAAATAATAATAACCATATTTGGATATAAAAATGCTTCACTTGTTACTTTAATTAAGTCCAGTGTTTGCAAATCATTAAATATTGATTAGCCTGGGCATATTGGTTCATATGTAGATTATGATTATTAAAAATTCTCACTAAATTGCAGTGGCTCGTTAGCATAGTTGGATAAATGCACCGGCCATGAAAGCTTGGGGATGTGGGTTCGAATCCCTCACAAGTCACGATGATATTTTCTGAGAGTTTTCTTTAATCGTTTTCAATGTGTGAAAAAATATGCTTAATCACATAAACATACTAATACCTGCATGGGTAAATAAATACGCATCCTGATTAACATTAATCCAATTTAATATAAATAGAATGGTGCGCGTCTCGGCTAAACATCAATAGATTTTAAAAATAATAATAACCATATTTGGATATAAAAATGCTTCACTTGTTACTTTAATTAAGTCCAGTGTTTGCAAATCATTAAATATTGATTAGCCTGGGCATATTGGTTCATATGTAGATTATGATTATTAAAAATTCTCACTAAATTGCAGTGGCTCGTTAGCATAGTTGGATAAATGCACCGGCCATGAAAGCTTGGGGATGTGGGTTCGAATCCCTCACAAGTCACGATGATATTTTCTGAGAGTTTTCTTTAATCGTTTTCAATGTGTGAAAAAATATGCTTAATCACATAAACATACTAATACCTGCATGGGTAAATAAATACGCATCCTGATTAACATTAATCCAATTTAATATAAATAGAATGGTGCGCGTCTCGGCTAAACATCAATAGATTTTAAAAATAATAATAACCATATTTGGATATAAAAATGCTTCACTTGTTACTTTAATTAAGTCCAGTGTTTGCAAATCATTAAATATTGATTAGCCTGGGCATATTGGTTCATATGTAGATTATGATTATTAAAAATTCTCACTAAATTGCAGTGGCTCGTTAGCATAGTTGGATAAATGCACCGGCCATGAAAGCTTGGGGATGTGGGTTCGAATCCCTCACAAGTCACGATGATATTTTCTGAGAGTTTTCTTTAATCGTTTTCAATGTGTGAAAAAATATGCTTAATCACATAAACATACTAATACCTGCATGGGTAAATAAATACGCATCCTGATTAACATTAATCCAATTTAATATAAGCTCTAAAGTAATCAGAATTTGGAGAATTCTTACAATACTTAATATTTTTGCGGTCATAATATATTATAAGACAAATAATAATAATTAAATGAGATGGTGGTCTTCTTTTCGGGTTAACATCTTTTAGTTCTAAATATTACATTTTTCATTAAAATCAGATACATTAACCCAAGTTTCAATAATTCATTAAAGTGGGATGGATACTTTATTTACATATTTAAAACATACAGGTATTGTAACTCAGGAGCAAACGTAGTTCATTTCAAAAGGAAGAGGGAATCTTATTTAGGCATCTCGCATGATATGTATTAAAAAAAATGATAAATTAAATTATGTTTTTGTTTTACTAAAGGGAAATAGCGACATGTGAGTTGCGGCCTGTGAATTGCGGCCCTTACTTTGCGGGTTCCCCGGCGGGAGCATGCCCCCCCCTCCCCCCCCCCCCCGCCCCCACCCCCGCGCGGCCCCGGGAAATGGCCGCCATTGTTACTGTCCGCCGTGAAAAATGGCGGGAATAATGTTATGAAAGGAGAACTGCCGCTGTGACGCTCCGGCACCGCCATCATTCCCCAATAAAAATAATACGCCTCCCCGCTCTCGGGGATGTTACCCGGGGCGAGGCGGGATTTAAACACTGTAAGACATGGAAAGGTCCATACTGGGGTGCCACTTAATAAGGTTGCGCCGCAGGATATTTGCAGATTACAGTCAACTCCACAATTATAGAAATCGCCTACTCGACTTAATGCGCAACCTTCGCTCAAATTAGTGTATTTTTTATACCAGCAGAGCTCGGTCACTTTCTATTGAAGTCCAAGACCCGAGAGTCCAGATCCCCTGGGTTGTCGGAGGTTTTCCACGGGTAAGAATTTTCAGGATTTAATTATTCCATCTTTTCAAAGAGATTTAAAGATTTAATTTAGTTTCGTGCTCACGTAAATCGCGGCAAGCCTGCATCGAAGAGAGTTATTTGTTCTCGAACGGTTTTTTTAGACAATGTTACTATTATAAAAGTGGTTTGATGTTTATTATAATACGTGTTGTATGCAGACTCTATAATTAGTCTGCCCTGTTGACACCGAGCCGAAAGTACAACGCGGTTCCCCATTTTCTTATTATGTATTTTGGTGCCAATACGTTCAGTAATAAAATTATTCAAAGAATATATACACGTACAAAATCAATAAAAATCGTCTTCGATCATCGAACTGAAGCAAGCGTGGGTCCGATAACATCAGTTCGGGGCTCACCTGGCGGGACGGCGATCTAACCGGGGACCTCTGATGATCATGATATGATCGACAGATTCAAGCGTACGAAAAAAATACAATTCACTGTTTGGTTATTTCAATATTTGTTGGTGATTCGAAATCTGAAAAATGATAATTTTGCATAAAAAAATCATAAAGGAATTCATTAAAAGTTGCTTTTAACCAAAGTAAAAAAAGCTGAGCCGAATATCATCGAATCGACAATCTCTCAAAGGTCGCTTATATAGGCGGACCCCCAGCGGGAGTCGGTGGCTCTGATCGCTCATCTCCTGCGCTGCCGTGAATCTGCCATCGCCTGGCGAGGACAATGTAGGCTTGACCCGAATATACTGAAAACTGAAGATTTTAATCACACTGCTAAATGCAGGAGGCGCGAGAGTTTCCCGGAACATTAATCACATCAACCGCGCCGGAGCTTCTTGTACATTCAGAACTTCGTGTGCTACAATTATGAAGAACGATTTACGTGTGCCTTCAAATTTAGATAATCGATTCGTACATGAAATAGCGAGAATAATCCATAATTTCTTTTGACACAGGGTGATTCAGATTCGATGGCTCATTTGCCAATAGTTCATTTAGACAACAACAAAATTTTACATTATTTAATTAAATTAAATAGCGTAAAATTTTATAACTATATATATTTGTTGAGTATCCATACTGGTTAAACACGTATTATACATAAACATAATAAGCCTCTCCTTTGCTTTTACTTTTTCTTCTGTTTCTGGCTTTTTTTTGCCGAACAGGAGAAGTATGTTTTTCTCCTTTAACGCCTTCAAGCTCGCCAGGTGACGTGTGTCACCATGGGGTTAATTTTCTTTTACTCGAAGATAAAAAATCTTATTAAAATATAAGATAAAAAATGTCTATTTACAAGATTGAAAACAATATTTTTAAAAACTCTCTGTAACTCATTAACAAAATTTTCCAACATGTATACATAAACAAATTACAACAACTCCGTCATTTTGCCGCTGCTGGAGCTCAAACCCGCGATTCCCAAAATTTGGGGTCAGTGATTCACAAACTAGGCTACGGAGATAGCGGCTTGACTCAGCAAAAAACTCCAACTCGTCCAAACAGAAACTCGGGAGTACACGTTCTGCGGGGTGGTTCCTTCGGTCACGACAGCTCCAACCCCCATGAAGACGCTGCGCGTGTCGTGTTAATTTCTTATGGCATTAAAAATATTAAAATAAAATTCTACCGAGTACTCTCTGTCAAAATATTTTATATAGAAAAAAAATGTGATTTTCTCTGTCCAAAAGTGATATAAAGTTCCCCCTTTCTCGGTTATTTTCGTGTTCATATAAATCGAGATGTGATTATATACTTTTGTAGGTTCACAACTCAATTGTATTTAATTCTAAATTAAATCCGGTACACATTCTCACTGCGCTTGGCGATCCAGCTCTTTTGGCATCGTAAAAATAGGAATCCATTTCCTATCCTCGGACGCACGTTTTTTTTATGAGTCGAAAAAATAAGGTCGATGGGGTGTAGCAAATCGTGCAAGCCTGGGAGCGGAAGTTTTGTAAAAACATATTTTTGATTTAAATAATGCCCGCCACTATATCTAAGGAGTTTTTAAAAAATATGTCATCACAAATGATGTTGTATTTTGTTTGAAGACTTAGCAGCTGACATCTTGCCCAGTGGGGTGAGTAACATTTGGTGACGTTAGTAGTGCAGCAAGCCGCATTCAGGGGGGCTGGAGGGGGCTGGGGGGGGGCTGGGGGGGCTGGGGGGGCTGGGGGGCGGGAGGGGGAGGGAGTGGCGCAGGCGCGGAGGGCGGCGAGGGGGGCGGCCCGGGCCGGCGGGGGTCAGGGCCCGGGGGTCAGCGCCCCGGAGGATGCGCCCCGGGGGATGCGCCCCGGAGGATGCGCCCCCCGCGAGCGCAGAACTGGGCTATTGTGATAGAGGCTGCGGATGCACTGAACATATTTTAAATCTCGGAGCCGAGCTGGCATTTCCGTACAAGTTGAAAATATATTTACTCAGTCTTCAAATAGGAGGGAGTATGAAAATGTATGAAAAGTATGAAAGCTCTGCAAAATGGAATATATAATAGAATAATACCTGCTATTGACCGGTATTCAATTTCGGCATTTATTTTTTTATTGATCGGAGGCTGACTTGGAAGTCTGTGCGACTTCGATGACCCGGTAAAATCCACGTGAGTTTTCTTGAATTCTTCCAGATCTCCCCGCGAGTTTATTATCAATTCAATTATCTAAAAAAATCATCCCTTACATTTTTCCGATATTTAGATATTTGCAAATGATCCGGTGAGAAAAGGATTAAAAGATAGATGAAGGTGTTTGTAGGGTTTTACAGTTTAGTAAACATTTCAATCGAATGTCATTTATCGCATACTATCGTTATAGAAGTCATAATTTTTTAATAAAAATGCAATAAGATTGAACAAAGACAACAGAAATAAATTTAGATTACATCCGGCTTGAAATAACTGAAATAGGAATTAAAAATATCCGTTAGCGGAGACAGTCAAACATTTTTTTGTGCCTAAATGGCGAAAAGAGATACCCGTTTTCGGAGAAAGCCAAGCCGATACCAACTTATTTCCACCTTAAGAAAAACCTGAGGTTCTAATCACAAAACACAGACAAAAATAAAATGCCTTCAAGACGCTGTTCCTGTAGCCTCATTATATCAACTCAGATTATTTGACTTTATATAAGTAGTATGTATATATGCGCTATATATTATTAGCGCATTGGTTTTCTGGTACTACTAAATCTGAATACAAATATATTTTTGGTCTGAAAGGATTTAATATTCTTCTTTTTTCATTATCTTGCCATCAAATTTGCTATTTTATTTTTATCATTATGTGTATACATTTTTACAAACAAGAGTATATTATTGACGGGTTTTTTTGAGTCTAAGCAGTTTGTATGACTTCATCGTATACGTTATACGATCGTATCGTAAATTGAAATAAATATAAACCAACATCAAACAAAGTTCAACGAATACAAACACACACTTACAAAAACCCATTTAACGTTGCTATGATTGCTCCCTATTTACTTTGAACAGCGCACGTAGCGTATTTTTACTACGCTCACCTGTTCGTTCGGAGTATCCGCTCCGTGCAGCGCCCCCGCCCCGCCGCGCCCCGCCGCGCCCCGCCCCGCCCCGCCCCGCCCCGCCCCGCCCCGCCCCCGCCCCCGCCCCCGCCCCCGCCCCCGCCCCCGCCCCCGCCCCCGCCCCCGCCCCCGCCCCCGCCCCCGCCCCCGCCCCCGCCCCGACCGCAGATCGTCGACCCGCCGGCGCGGCACCCAAACATGGCGGCGCGGCAGGTGCAGGGGATGCGTTCTTGCGACTCCGGTTGCGTCACAGCCAGATCTAACTTTCAAACCAGGCTTTGTTTTATTTATATGCGCTGTGGAAATCAGTTAACCTGACTTTCTCTTTGCAAACGTTATTTAAATATAGAGAACCTAATATAACCATAATAATTTAATGCATGACATGAGGGTGAATCACCTGCCAATCATTCATAATATTTTAAATTGAAATGTTGAAGTGAGTAGTGCCACGGTTGGTATTTTTATGTGACAATGGAGATAGGATTTTATATATTAACATTGACCTCGTTATCCCCTTTAGCGTTAGTTTTTTATTATACATATATTTTTTTCGCAATGTGGAGGCTTTCTTGGCAATATAATCTTCTACTCACAATATAACAAGACCACGGTTATAGTTGAGGAATGACAAAAATATTTGAATATAATACGAGTTTTGGCTATGAAATTATTAAATGAGGTAACAATGGTAACTATTGCCGTGGCTGCATATATTTTTAACAAGACGCGAACAGTAATAAAAATATATAGAATGTTAGTTATAATAACTAATTTAATAACTCACTATTATTTATTATTACAATAAGCTGGCCAAATATCTTAAAAACATACTAAACCTTTGAAATATTGCCTGATTCTAAGCAAATCGAAATAATTTTATGGTCATATTGAAATCCATATTAAAAGATTTGTCTATATACAGATTAAACAAAAACGAATGTGACTGAATGTAATATTTTTCCAGGAAGTCTATCGCCATTCAAGGGGGGATGATTAGGTTTGAAGATCTCGGGAAGCCAGAGCTCCCGGCCACTCGGCTAGTAGTATTTTAAGTTGAGATATCAAACGACCCAGGAGACGCCCGATGGATCGATCAAATCTAGGCTTCCGCGCTCATCGACGCGGAGGAGCGCCGCAGTCGCTGATGCAAACTTCCAATAGATTTATTCAAATAATATGATTTTAAGTTATTTACAATTTCATCGTTTTCACGAGTTTTCTATGAACTACGATGTCCCGAGCTCAGATCCGGGATGGAGTTTTTAAATACTTTGCAAAAAAATATTTTCTTTCGATTTCAATGGAAAATGCAATCACTCAAAATACATATTAAAATACACATTTATGAAAGGTAAAGTACTTCCTGTCTCAAGTGTATCTATGAGATTTATTTGTGATCTATTGGGATCTTTTAAAGTCACTTTTTGGGATGTCATCGTCACTCTAAATGTCATTTGACGTTTTTAGAGATTTTAGAAGAAGCTAAATTCTTAATTTCCATATTTGTAAACCACGGGTAAGTAAAAGCATACTTTATTCACACTGAACACAAAGTAATTCTCAATCCGAAAATTTGCCGGTTTTGTTATCAAAATATACTTATTTAAAAACGATATTTTAAAAATACCAAAATAATTAGGTTGCAAAAATTTACACTCGTATTTCTATAACATCGAATTCACAGGTTCACAGATGTGAGCAAACGTAAACAGAAAGACTCAAAATATTTTTCTTATAAATATGTACAAATTGACTTTTCATTTGCTTTAATTTTATTTCATCAGAGATAAGATTTTAAGAGCGACATTACTTAAAAAATAATTAAAATAAAAAAGCACGCTCCCTCCCGCGATTCCTCCGCGCGACTCTCCGGTCGTCAGCTACGCTATGACATTATAATATTACACATTAGTCAGCCTTTCAGCGTAACATTGCTTAACCTAAAAACGGTGAACACAACCCCGGCTCCATTCATCTCCTCCGCCCTTTCAAAACAAACCGCGGCGGGGCGAGGGCGGGGCGGGGCGGGGCGGGGGCGGGGGCGGGGCGGAGGCCGCGGGGCCCCGGAGCCTCGGACTCGCCCGGGAGGGCATCGAACCCCGTGGCCCGGTTTGCCTGCAGACGCATCGATTACTCCCGGCCGCCCCGGGAGCTGCGCCGCGCCCGCCCGTGGGCCGCCCGTGGCCCGTCAGTGGGCCGCCCGTGCCCCGCCCGTGCCCCGCCCGTGGCCCGCCCGTGGCCCGCCCGCGCCCCGCCCGAGGAGCCCCGCAGGAGCGGCGCTGGAAATAGCCTTCATTCTGGACTGGCGCTCAATGGCGCGCTCGAGGCTAAATATACTCGAGCAGCAGACAGCGCAGCGCTCGCGTTTATTTACGAATGTGGCATATACTGTTCAGACCATATTTGAGATAAAAAAAAACCATTTTTCTTTGAATAATTATCAAAAGGATACAATTGCACAAACTCGATTAGTTTTGGTCGGTACTTTTGTATTTTCTTGTAACAGTTATTTATTACTTGTTAAAATTATGAACATTTTATCAAAAAAAAAATTTTTTTTTAATTTCAAAAATAGTTTTGAATGTTTCAGAGTCGGTATATACAGATAGTAAATATTTTCAACAGAATGTACCCCGTAGAATTATGAAATGCTTACTGTTCCGGAATATTAATAATCATCGACTCGGAGGGTGCAACCGGTGGCCTCGAAATGATCTTCAGCAACTGAAGACAACGGCGCCGCTCGACACTGGTCCTGATTTTTATATAATATTTTTGTAAAGTGACCGATGGCTAAAAGTTTTTTTTATCTTACAATTCGATCTAATAAGTAATTTCTACCTTCCAAGATTAAAAACATACGATAATTTAGTGTTATTAAAGCTACGTACGAATGTCAAAAGTGTAATTACCAATGTCTCTTTTAAAGGCCAACATTATTTTTATTAAATTCCGATTGGAAAATATTTAATTTACTTGCATTCTAAATCAATGAAATATTTATACTTTTATTTAAATTTTTATTAAATCTACTATAATAATAGCCATTGTGTGTGTGTGTATGTTTCATTTTTTACTTCTCTATAGAATATCTTAAAAGATACAACGCTGATTTTTTGCACGTAAGTTTAGTAAATCTTTCCGCAGCTATGTGCCGAATTTCAAGACGATAGGATAATATTTTTATTCATAAACTATAAAATATGCTTTAGCGAGTTTCAATATGTACGAATTATATGATTCTGTTCTTCACCGCGAGAATTTCAAATTTAGAACTTTTACAAAAAAAACAAATTTGGATGCTTCTAAAAAATTTCCAGCTTATGTCAGTTTGACACAAATGCCATCTCTATTTTTTTTATCGAAATTGCATTAGAAATTATTAATCACATCATTAATAACTCAAAATAACACCTTCTACGCACAGAAAACGTAATTAAAAAAGAATTGCACAATTGAACGTGATAAAGACTGCATCAAATAAAGAACAGTGCAGTGAAAAGTGATGCGTTGTTTGTGACACGAAATGTGACATAAATGTCAAGCAATGAGTTGGAAGGAAAACGTGAGCAGCGTCTTCTTAAAATTCGAGTACGCGCATCGACCTCAAGACAAAAAGAAACTGATGCACAGCGAACGCTGCGTTTGTCTTCGGATTAATTAATGTGACCTGTCGATTCTGCAATGCTTTACATTATCAAGCAGAAAACCCATCAGATGGAAAGTTCAACGATTACTGTCACAAAGGTAAAGTGAAACTACCAGCAAGGCCTATTTCCCCAGTATATTTAAAGGATATTTATAATGGAAATTTCAAGAGAAAAATAAGATCATACAATAACAGTATATCTTTTGCATCAATGGGAGCTTAATTAACAGTGGGCCACTCTGCTTCAAAGTTCAAGGCCAAGTATATCACAGAACTTCGCACCTTCATCCAACTGATGGTACAAAATTAAAGCCTTATTCATCTTATTATGTTCAAACACTATTGCGTCGTTCATCGAATGCGCGTCATTCTGTGACGGGCTACATTTCTAGTTATATAGATAATGATAATCTGTTTTTTATATTAAAATGTTTTACATCTGTTTGATTTTTAGTACGTTAAGTAATGAAATAGGTATTGTTAAAATTTACAACTTTTTAATATTTTATTATTTGTTAATAACAATTATTTCATTTAATAACCTCTCCTGTAAGATAATCAGTAAGTCAGTTTCACTATCACTATTTATTTAACGTTTTAAAACAATAATTAATATTTGTTCGGAAACATAAAGCAAAGATTAATTAACTAATTAATTTGAATAATCAGTTAAAACACTTACAGAATTCAATTTTTGCTATTCTATGTGATATAAATAAAATATTTATTTATTATCTGTAGAACTTTGTGTTCGTTGACATTGTGGAAAATTATGTCGATTGTGACAGACGGTCATTGTCCCAATTACTGCTGAGTCTCAATGGAAGCCCCGCCGGGAACCATCAAACGATTCGAGCAGAGTGACGTGCAGAAGGCTACTCTTGTTTTGATATGATTTATTCATTGCCATTAATAAACCCCGTCGTAAGTGTACGGAGATCCATTAAATAGACATGCGGGACACGACTCCGTAAAGAAACATATTTATAGACAATCAGCCGCGACCGTAGAGGACGAAACCCGCGCTGATCAATCCCCCTGAATAATTTATAATCTCGGCTGTTCGGTCGAGAGGCTTTCGCGGCTCGCGGCGGGGGTCGTCTACCGAATTGCTCAAGAATGGGGTGAATTCAATTACTATTTCACAATAACAAGACCGCGAGCCGAGCCCGCGTCCGGCACCACAACTCGGGGCTGCTGAGTAGCATTTCTTCGAATCTTTATACAATCAATATTTTTGACAGAAAGTACTCGGTGGAATTTCATTTTAATATTTTAAATAAAATACTTGAGTGATTTTTCCACATGCCAATTTGTATTGGTGGCCGGTTTCGCCAATCTTTCTCGTTGGCATTATCAAACATTAACATGTGAAAGTATTTTATTTAAGTATTAAATGGAATTCCACCAAGTACTCTCTATCAAAAATATTGATTACTTAAACATGTTTATCTTAAATAGATTTCCAAGGAATGTATTATTAGAATACCCTTTCGCTACCTTTATCATATTAAATCAAAAATATGTCGTATTACGGTGACAAAGCATATTTACCGATTAATATCGGTTATCTGAGAAACAATACTACATCGTATATTCCACGCAACTTGAACACACTGTGACTGTCATGGTGGAAGTTAAATTTATGTAATTTCTGTTATAATTAATACATTTGGGTGCGTGAAAACCTTTGATACGTGTCCAAAATATATCGCAACAATGTTAGGTAATTGAGGTATATTTGTTGACAATAGCAATGATTTGTGGCTCAAGCAAGCTATGTAGTATTGTTATCTCCAAAAAATATTTCTAATATTTAGATATTTACAGTTTTAGTAAACTTTATTGTTTCGATTTACGCAGGAAGCTACAAATCACAATATATTTAAAAAAAAATTCTTCTTATCTTTCGGCATTTAGTGTACAATATGTAATTTGTGAGATTTCTTTGGACAAATATATTTAAACTTAAAATTCCTTGACAAAATAAATATATTTGTCCAAAGTTCTTTTGAATTGTTATTTTTTTTTTAATATTCTGTACCATAACTCCTTCACTTTTTGTTATTAATAAACCATATCCAATTTCCACTGAAACCAGATTTTGGTTAAAAACCGAGAAACTATCGATCATAAATATTCTCTCTTATTGAAACTCGTAATTACCGTTAAAATACATTGGATTTATAAAACATATAAATTATTAAAAATATATAATTTAAAGCGCTAATTTCCGAAATTAAAATATGAAAATAAAATACATTAATCAATTTGAATAAAATAAATTTGGTGTTAAAATGCCTAACTAACGACGAGACGGGCGTAATTTATATTCAGTATATTTGTACAATTTTTAATATAAATTTACACCGGTAAGATACATAATATATCCATGGTGTTATTTAAGATAGCTGTTATATAAAATACGTAATTTACGAGTCTTACTGTTTATTTTCAGGCACTAGAGATGTACCCCTACGACTGCTACGCGGGATGCATGCAAGACGATAATTTCAAGATACAAGCCGGCGTAGCTCAGAGTGCTTTCCTATTGATTTTATTTGTATGTGACCTATTCTTGTGTGTCAATTTTATTGATGCCATAATTATTATTAATATTATTCAATTCATAAATCGATATATTTTGTACATTCAACGATTGGCATGGTTATTCAGTATCGCTCGGTTCAAGTACAGCCAGACACGAGCTCATTGCAGCCCTGCCGGAGAACTCGATTTATTAATATTTCCTTCCAAACACAGAAATGAATAATTAATGCATTCCTGCAAAATGCCGCTTTAAATTAACCAACTTAAATAATTTCATCTTATCGGGTCTGCGAGCGGAGATATTTTATGTACAAATGTTAAGTAAACCAACCGTGAAACGGATTATTCATATTTCATACATCTTGGCATGCATATATATTAGTAATCGATTATATATATTTACCTAGAAATTCCATAAATTATTTATTTAAGTCTTCTTAAATATTAAAAACAAAAATAATAAAAGAAAATTTACCAATATAATATTATTTACATTTATTCGTATGGTATTCTTCTTTCATTTGTGTTTATTTTAAATATTTAAATACCAACAATCAATAAAATTTATTGTTTATCCAGATTAGATTTTCTACTGGGTCACATTCAACCAAATCAAAAATTACACCAAAAAGTATTATAGGGAAAATGAATGTTACATTTTCGTAATTAATCATACTATTGATATTTCACTCAATCAATTTCTACTCATTAAAAATATACTTTTTAATTCAATTTTAAGTCAACTTTCACATTTCCTATTGAATATGCAGAGCTGTGATATCAACGCTGAATGCTCAAAAAATAAAATAGCCTGAAAACACAACACACGTTTAAATATATTTTTCAGAAATTAGGTAGGAACGAACCTCGTTTCAGAAGCTATGAGTAAGTAGATTCGCATGAAAACAATGTCACACAGAAGCACACATGGGAAGTGTTCAAAGGAAAGGTCCGACGTAACTATTCAATACATCATACAACTCGGCCGATCTCTTCAAATAGCATTTGGAGCGAATTAAACGGAAAATAACTGCCGGCGCGACCAATCACGCGTCGTGCCTCTCACTCGCACCCGCCTCATGTCGCGCGACTTCTCGCTCGCACCCGCGCCCGCCCCGCGTGGGCCCGGACTTTGATTTCAAACATAAGATATTATAAAGAGTACTGTAATCGAAGGATGGAAATAGCTAAATTATCATTTATTTAAATAGCCATTGCAAAAGAGACTTATATGTAGATATAACTTTTCTCCTCCTGTCAGCCGCCAAATATCGTAAAAATATGTATACATATTTATAAATCTACATTTTTTTATCATGCGAAACAATATTGATATCTTTCGAGTAATTCTCAATTTATTTGTCAGTTTGTTTGCATGAATCTATTTTAGAATAGAACTCACAATGATAATTTAGTTTTACTACCGTTAAATTTAGTTGGTTTTTACTTTTAACATTAAACACAAATAACTAAATATGGATGTTAAACAACTTGTTTGAGAGAAAAAAAATTGGACAGTGAGAACTTTTTCGCCCTATAAAAGTATCTCCCAGCAACGATGGTTTGTATCCGGAAGTGTTCTCATTGTACATGTAAAAAAATATGTATTCTCTTAAACTATTTAAAATAATAGCTTGATTCCTCGTGTTGGAAACTTGAAGATGACAGCATCCCTGTAATTTCGGGATTCTCTGCTTAAATGTACGAACACCATAGCTGTGGTGTAACTTAATAAGCTTTTGACTACTTGAAAGATCCAGGGGGTCAGAAAAGTATATACTATAAATGGTATTTTTTTAACAGATGCGTCATAAAAGATAAAACGTTTTTTTGAATATCTTGTTTAAAGGTTTTACAATTTTACGAGATTCTTGATTAAACAACACAGTTACAGCAGCCGACAACCGGTCGGTAATTAATTATCCAATAAAGTTCTCTTTTTTGGGTTTTTTTCAGTTTTTACGAAAATATAATTAATATTTTAAATAATAGTTAAAATACATAATCGATTTTTCCACATATAGATTTTTATTAGTGACCGGTTTCGCCAACCTTTCACGTTGGCATTATCAAACAGAGTGAGATTTTACATAATAATAAGCAATTAGGTTGTGAGCTTTTTACACTGTCCGTTAAACCAAATATGCTGACATGATAGTTGGAATTTAAGTTTTAAATTTTTGATTAAATGATTATATAAAATGTTTTGATAATGTTCAATAATGCTAACTTGAAAGGTTGGCGAAACCGGTCACCGATAAAAATCTATTTGTGGAAAAATCACTCAAGTATTTTACTTATTATTTAAAATATTAAAATGGAATTCCACCAAGTGCTCTCTGTCAAAAATATTCAATTTCTGCAAATATAATTGAAAAGATGATAATGATGGTCAGTACACCGATCAGCTGTCGGTTGGGTTGCAACGCGGGAAGGTATCGCTTCGCCCACACTCAAACCCCGATCGGAATGCAGACTTTTTAATCCGTAGAGTATGCGGAAATCTAATTTTTGAAGTAAAATAAAAACGAAGTCCTGAATATTGAATGCATTTAAATGTTTTTTTTTTTCCGCGGAGACAGCCGGCTCCTCGGAAAAGGCAGCGTGGCCGGGACGCTCCGGGCGAAGCAACCCTTTCTCGCCGCCTGCCTCCGCCAGCCCTCTGTGCCCGCCCCGCCCCGCCCCGCCCCTACTACTAATACTACTACTACTACTACTACTACCCCGCGCTACTTTCTGCGGCGCACGTATTTGGGAGCATTCAAAAGAACTGGAAATCTGACCTATAAAATGTGTCTTTTGAGACGAAAGGTACGCCTTTTTGAAGAGGCAGACTACGCAAGCTGCGGGAATTAAATAAAATGCATAATTCCTAACTTAAGGATTTTGTTCAATTACATGATTTTACTTTCGACAGATTTAAAATATTTTTTTAGTATTAAAATAATATTTTTTTAATATTAGGGGACATTTTTATATTAACATATACGTTAGGCAATCGTTAAATCTTCGTTATCGTTGAACAATATGCAAGTACGGATATATCGTGAAGATATATTGAATATCTAAAATTGCATGTGTTTTTTATGTAAATTAATGCTACCGCGGAAACGGTTACTCAGTAAGTCTGCAGCCTCCTCGAGGCTCCGCGGAGTCATCTGCTAGCCTAGAGCTGAAGACGGACGCGATCGAGTTATCGATTATTTAGAATATTTCCATAAATTGACATAGGAACAATTTAGAGTTATACATTTAATATTATCCCAATATATTGGTGATAACTGGAAAATTTTTAACTCGATTTTAAATCATTCTGCTCTTTGAAATAAATTAATAATAGAATATTTGTATTTATTTAATGTTGGAGATGTAGAATTAAAATTTGTAACTAATGTAATTTTTTGTTGTTGAATAAAATGAAATGATTATAAATTACTGATTTTTTAAATTGTGATTTTTTCCTAGTATTTCAGTTATCAATATCAATCGACCGGGTCCATGCACTCTCGTGTGAGTGCAGGGAGTGTCTGTTGAGCCTTTCTTTGTCTGCGGTTACCTCGCCGCGCCGCTGCGGTGGATTCGTTTGTATCTACCATTTTAATGAGGTTTTAAAGAGCTTCTAGCTATTTGAAAGGCCCCACGCCCTCCTCGCGCCCTCCTAAACTTTTCAAATCCTGTAAAAATGATAAACGGTTTCCATCTTCAAAGGGGAATTTATTTGTTTACAACATGATGATACAATGATGACAATGATTACAATGATATGACAATACAAATTATCAGTTTAAATAAGGCGGCAGTTTTTCACTCCATGTGTGAATTTAGTAAAATGTTTATAAAAAGCAATGAAATCATTGAACAGTAGAACATTGCTTGACGAACCCAAAATGACACAAAACTCTCATGTCTTTCTCGTTGTACTTTATTGTGACATGCTTCAAATCTAATTTAGTGGCTACCTTTATAAGATCATTAGATTTGAAATATATACAAAATGATACCCAGAATAGCTACGTTTTTCAGAGAAGCAAAACTGACCAATGCTCAATGAAATTAAGAGGACAAAATGCTCAGGGGAGTTTCGGGGTTGTGAAATTTACCAAATGTAACCTCTACAGTAACAAATTGTTGAAATATAATTATTTTTGTGAATCCGAGCTTCTGGCGGTAGACGCAACATCACACTCAAAACATAGATGATTCATAAAATTTATATAATTGGTGTCTCATGATCATTTGTATTCAAAGAAATTCATAAATTATTTTTTTTTACATTATTGATGCATAACAAAAATATATTTAATTCATTCTAGCGCTCCCTGCCCGTGTAACACTGATTTAACCAACATCGTTCATAAACTCTTAAAAATGAATTTCAGAAACGTGTTTCCTATGAGCGATAAATCTGGTTTTATAATACACCGAGAAAATTATTATGTTGGCGGAGAGTTTCAATCGTACAACAGAATTCCCGCAATCGCTTTCGTGAATTATTAAAAAAAAAAAAAAGGAGCCGGCAGCGCAGCCTTCGGGCGCCCCGGGCCTCCAGGCCTGAGCTGCACGACACCTTTCCCGCAGTTTTCATCGATGAATCACTACTCATTGGAAATGTTATCGCTAAGGAGGTTGATTTCGGAAAAGCCATCGCGGTAAATTGTGCCTTTCCGATAAATAAGTTCAGATTTTTTCGATAAAAAAAATAATTATTTGCATCATACATCATAGATTGATAATATTGCTAACTTATATTTTATCAAAAATATTAACTTTATTTTTAATTAATAAAAATAATAAGAAAAGGAAGTTTGAAGTTTTGACAGAATCCAAAATTCAAAAACTTTCAACACTCCACATTATTCTATTACAGAATAATAATGTATATATGTTTGTTCTGACCAATTTCAATTTGATAGTAATGCTTTCGATGATTTCGATTTCATCTATATTTTATATTAATTGCAGATGAAAAGCAGGCTCGGAGAATCGCATAAAACCAGACACGACCGCAATCGCCCTGCGTGTTTTCTACTCTTTGCACCCTTCAAAGTAGTGTGGCTATGGACTTTCCGTTAGATTATTTAAACTTAAATGTCTCCAGCCCAAGAGTCTCGGGGGCTGGAGCTGCTGGTCGAGGTGCGTATCGATTGGCGGTTTATTTCGCCGGTGAAACTACCGATTTGTTCGACTGATATTTCCATATTCGTAGGAGTTTTTACACTCACCATGCCAGAAGTTAATTATAGGCGATATTGATTATTTTATAGCCAACTTCAGAAATAATGCTAGGAGTTCGTTTTTCCTACTTTCGGTCTTTAATATTTTTATATTCATTTTAACGTTTTGAAAGAAATTACATGCTCGTGAAGATAGTTTAAAATTCATGAATCTTAAAGTTATTGTGTGTATTTTGGAATAATGTTTATAAATAGTGATAAAGTGATTCTTTTGAAAATAAGAGTGATAATGGTAATAAGACTGATGATGGCTGATACTTGTTTTTAACAATTAAAAAAACTATCATAATTTTAAATTTACCATAAAGCAATTTTAGCTCTTTTATGCACCGCTAAAGATTAAATATTTCATCCTAGAGCAATTACTGTCCATAATACTACATAATTAAAAACAAGGCTTGTTAAACTGGAAAAAAATGTCAAGATATATTTATTCCAATTATTTTGGTAGTTTTATTATTCCGTGGTATTGCATTGCCGATAGTCCTCAATAGGTCTCTTTGTTTACCGGTGCTCATCTTCAGGCAAACAACCTTGGAATCAACAGAGAGACCAATAATGTGAACAAAAACTACCCTTAACTCTGGTGGAGGTGGAATCCTGTCCGACTTATAAAGTTCCCAGCCAGGGGCGAGGGGCGATTACTTATTAGCAGTCCGCGATTCCGAAGACAGCGGCTAACTTGCTGCCCATCGGAGACCACTGCACCTCCTTGAAATATATAACATGGATACTAGCAAAGATTTAGTAATAAAAACAAATTTACTGTAGCAGCTTAGGTTCACTTCATGTAAATTGAAAAAAGCTCGTGTTTCTCATTAAATTTACATAGAAAATCTGGATACTTTTTACGTGAACTGACTGACCGATATCATTCAATAGTTTACGATAAAAGTCATGAATGACAGCCCTACAACTTGTGAGCAGAAGCGACGGGCATATTCTCAATTGCTTTGAAAAAATATACAGAAAATTAGAATACTTTTAAGTTTTTTTTTTTCACTGGGATGTCACTGAGTTAGCAAATATACGATAATGCTATGGTGTTGCTTTGTTGGCCAGTTTTCAGAACACTTCCGTGCCTGATTGACTATGGTTGTCGCTAAGTAGCATTCCAAAAAACGACTAATGAAATATTTCTTATACTATACACCAATAAGCAATCTAACAAAGAAGTAGTCAAGTAGAGCAGTAGCAGCTTACAGTGGAAAAGCAGGTACTACTGATTCAAGATGACCGGAAAAAAAATCTGAAACAGTTTTGGCAAATTTATTTTGCTTTCGCGTTTTATTAACAAGAGTGTGCTGAAAAAAAATTATTTTCATTCAAAATCGCTTTAGAAAAATAAAAATCCTTAGCAAAAATTGTTAGTCAACGGTGATCAATTTGTGTATATTTATCATGGTAGTATTATTATATAGAAATATGTAGCCAAACTCGTGAGTTTAAAAATGTAATCAATAATAAAAGTTATCGATGGGAAGAAATCCAAAAGTAGAAAACTAAAAAAACATGATTTTGTTATTCACGAGAGACTATACTTTATCTTCGTCCTAATTTTACAGTAGTATTTGTTTTTGTTATTCGTGTCTTAAAAAAACGCAAAGTCACAATGTAACTTTTTACAACATTTACTAAATTGAAATCTTAACCACTAGCCGAAATCCTTAGAAATCTTGTCGAGCAATCTAAGCATTGCTACCATATCTGATTCCAGGCGAGTGAAGGCCATCATTCAGTACTGAATGGATCTGTCGATTCATTTTAATTTATACAAAGAAAGCTAGCGGTGTAATACTGCCACAATGCGCCTCCAATTTCCACAAAGTAGACGGAAATTCCTCAAAACAAAAACAAGTCGTAAACCATCTCGCAGAGCACTTGAGAATACATAAACGCGCGGCTTCCCTGCTTGGCGGGGCGGGGCGGGGCGGGGAGGGGCGGGGCGGGGCGGGGGCGCTTCCGGCCCGGCTGTAGCAAGCCGGAAGTGCTCGCTGCCATTAATAACAAGCACACACGAGCTCGCAATAACGGGACTTTCGGTCGCATCGTGCTTCCAATAAAACAATGCGACGGATTTCAATTGACATATGCTGCTAATTACTTGTGCGAGCTGTACTAGTGGGACATAAGCTGCACGTCTATGGATGGAGTGGTTCTTTTTGTATATATTTTAAAAGCATCAAACTAAATTATTTTAAAAAAATTGTTTGTTTTATTATAGTTCTGGCCAATTGTGTGTGATTACTGTGCTGTAAGATCGAATCGATTTTCAAAATGATTATTTACTTTACATCGATAATAACAAGAGAAGTTTATTTATAATCGAAAATATTATTAATCATAAGACATACGAATTCAGATTATCTCAATAAATTACTAAGGCAATATCCAACCAAGCAAATGGCGATTGAAACAATCCGAGGACTTTTCCGCTGCGACCAGTTCAGTCGTTGCTCCCTGAGAATCAGAATACGGGTTTATTTGTGGTTTTTCTTCCATTTGAAGAAACTAGAATAACCCTCGTGTATTTGAACCAAGAATCTTAGAATCGGTTAGTTCGTTAACTTCGTTAGTCACTGCACGAGGAGGAGCAGGGAGCAGTAGATATATATATACTAATTCATAATCGCCTGCTTTCCAGATAATGTGAAATCACATCGAATAAAATCTTATAAAACAACGTTACAAACAAATGAGTTCTATTACGTCATTTATGCCATTCTATTGTTAATTAATGCAGCCTTTACACGTCGCAATACACAATCTATAATAGTCTAAAATTCCAATTAAAAAAATCTCAGCTTCACCATACACCGCTCTTGAGATATTGAAAATCATATGTCTCTTGTGACGCCACCGACTCAATGGTGGTCAAATTATATTGAACTTCTCTTGAATAATAACATGCTTTTGACAAACTATAAGTTTTAAGTATATATATATATATATATATATAACTATTTGTTGCGTTTAATTGCTCAAATAAAAAGAGTTTTCCATTCTTTTTTTAAAAATAATTTTACATTCTTTTCAAAGAACATATTTAATTCACAAATTTGGGAATATTAGGCGAAATTTGAAATATTAAAGATTATGAATGTAGTAAACTTCAAATATTGAATGACATAAATCTGATACCTGGTGCATCGATTGAAACTCATTTAAAAATATACATCCTCGCATACTCAATCGAGCGAGCCTGAAGATTGACTTGTTTTTTCAAATGCATTGTCACCTCTCATTATGAAATGAACCTTACGTCATTTTGAGCTTTACAATAGCGAGTGAGTGAAATTGAATGAAGCGGTGCCATAAAAATAGCGACGTAATGAGTAAAAGCGCCGATTAATTTCACAGCGCGGTGCATCAGACTGCATCCACCGGCATCCACGAAGTAAACAAACGGCGAGCGGCGTCCGTGACCGGCGCGGGCGGGCGTGGGCGGGCGCGGGCAGGCGCGGGCAGGCGCGGGCAGGGCTCGGGCGTTCACCCGCGCATCGATCGGCTGCAGCTGCACCCCCCATCCCCGGGCGCGCCGCCCCTGCGCCCCGCCCGCCCCGCCCGCCCCGCCCGCCCCGCCCGCCCCGCCCGCCCCGCCCGCCCCGCCCGCCCCGCCCGCCCCGCCCGCCCCGCCCGCCCCGGGTACTCATCTCGGCGACGAGACGCACGGGAAGGGAAGGGAACCGAAGGGAAGATTCCGCTCATAATTGAATTTCAAGAAATCGCTCGACTGTTCGAATTTTGTAAAGACATTCGAAAAGCGTTTTTGAATTAGAAAACCTCGCAATACACAAAAACCTCAGGACATAACTAAAATACCTTTTATAATATTACGCCATCACGAACGGTTTATTCTATCTACTTTGCGATTTCAATACCGATACTCGAGTTCCATTGTACGCGGGCCACCGTCGCCACTCAGAGAATTACATTACTTCATTGCGTAAACAGACGGATTGATGCTGTAAGGGGAAATTGATGTGACCAATATCACATTTAAAAGAATATTTGATCAATCTTAGCGTATATACCCTAAATTTATTTCTACTGGCTATAATCTACTAATAAATAATATGATCGTACATTAATTTATTAACATGAATGAGTTCAAACCCAACGCTTTGTGTTGTGTTGTTTTTTTTTTTTTAATTATACAGTTGGCATAATAGTCGCGAGAGTATGTCAGTCGCAGGTGTGATTAATTCGACGACACTTCTGCAGAAGAAAAATGGTCAATGCATCGAGTCTCGTATTTTACTTGTGTTTGCTGAAATGCCATCTTTTGAGATAAACATACTGATTCACAATGCACGTGAAAGTTTCTGTTGAAATACTAGTAAAAATATCAGTCGCTATAAAACGCAATAGTTTGTTTATCACTCTGAAAGACAGTATCGATGTTCTGCGGAAAAGTTCTCCTCGGTCCTCCTCCCCGTGCAGCATCTTCCCCGGCAGCCTCGGCCGGAGCGACGCCGCTTAGTTTTATATTTATTCGAGAAAATTACTTTTAGCTTTGTTGGATCCGATTCAACAAACTATCTTATCAAAAATGTTTATTAGATTTTCGGTGCATTTATATCAGATGTCTATTAATATTATGATTACTACTAGAAATGTAGCCCGTCACAGAATGACGCGCATTCGATGAACAATGCTTACAATAATAAGATGAATAATGCTTTAATTTTGTACTATCAGTTGGATGAAGGTGCGAAGTTCTGTGATATACATGGCCTTGAACTTTGAAGCAGAGTGGCCCACTGTTAATTAAGCTCCCATTGATGCAAAAGATATACTGTTATTGTATGATCTTATTTTTCTCTTGAAATTTCCATTATAAATATCCTTTAAATATACTGGGGAAATAGGCCTTGCTGGTAATTTCACTTTACTTTTGTGACAGTAATCGTTGAACTTTCCATCTGATGGGTTTTCTGCTTGATAATGTAAAACATTGCAGAATCGACAGGTCACACTAATTAATCCGAAGACAAACGCAGCGTTCGCTGTGCATCAGTTTCTTTTTGTCTTGAGGTCGATGCGCGTACTCGAATTTTAAGAAGACGCTGCTCACGTTTTCCTTCCAACTCATTGCTTGACATTTATGTCACAAACAACGCATCACTTTTCACTGCACTGTTCTTTATTTGATGCAGTCTTTATCACGTTCAATTGTGAAATTCTTGTTGAATTACGTATTCTGTGCGTAGACGGTGTTATTTTGAGTTATTAAGGGTCTAGGTCCCATAATCGAGTTTTTTTGATCATTTTCTAGTCCGTTTTGCGAAAAATCGACTGCACCAATCAATAAGATTTAAATGTAAAAAGTTTGGTACATCCCTTCTTCTGAACACAATATATTTTTATTTCTTATAAATATACTATTAATATGATAAATATGTGTTTTTCCGATTAAAATGTAGGAATTTGGAGATTCGTCTGGTACATTTTCCAAGAATCCTAAACATTTAAAAGTCTTTTTTTCAATTGGAATTAAAAGATTAAATATAAACCATGTGCGTCTTATTAATTTTAAAATTTAAAAAAAAAATCTTTAACAAACTTTGGTTTTGAAAAGTCGTCATTTTAACCAATTTTTCAACATATTTAAGATTTTATTTTACCCTAAAAATGGACGTTAATTAAATAATAAAAATTAGATAAATATAATTTATAGTTTTTTCAATACTGTGTAAAAAAATCAACTTTCGATATAGCAAAATAAAGTGACAATTAAATTAATTAAATGACACGATTTCGCCAGGTAATGGACTGCCCTCTGGTGTGCCAACCAGACACCAGAGACAGCCCAATCGTGTCATTTTTTAAAATAATATGGCGCACATGGTTTATATTTAATCTTTTAATTTCAATTTAAAAAAAAACTTTTAAATGTTTAGGACTCTTGTAAAATGGGCCAGATGAATCTCCAAATTCCTACAATTCAATCGGAAAAAAAAAATTATCTTAATCATTTCGATATAGAAAAATAAAGTGACAATTAAATGACACGATTTCGCCAGGTAATGCACTGAGCAACTGCCTTAATGATGTGGTTCATCATTTCTAATGCAATTTCGATAAAAAAAATAGAGATGGCACTTGTGTCAAACTGACAAACTGGAAATGTATTTTTTTGTAAAAGTTCTAAATTTGAAATTCTTGCGGTGAAGAACTGAATCGTATAATTCGTACATATTGAAATTCGCTAAAGTATATTTTATAGTTTATGAATGAAAATATTATCCTATCGTCTTGAAATTCGGCACATAGCTGCGGAAAAATTTACTTAACTTATGTGCAAAAAATCAGCGTTGTATCTTTTAAGATATTCTATAGAAAACCAAAAATCGAAACATACACACATACACACAATGGCTATTATATATATTAGATTGGTTGTTGCATAATAAGAAACTCTCTAATGGTAACAGACATTACTAAAGAGAAAAAACCAAATTGGCCATTTAGTAAAGAAATAAATTTCAAAAGAAAATCAATTTCTGAATCGATAAATCGATGAAAATAAATACTTATATTATCGAGGGATAAATACTTTTTCAAATTTATAATTTCTGTCAAATAAACTATATTTAATCAGTTTGATTGTAATAAATTTTTTTAATATATTTAAAAAAATACCAAAAATATAAATAATTAATAGTGAATGGCGATTTGAAAAAATTATCGTATATAAAAAAAATCATATCGCTCCGATCATGAAATACACAAATATATTAGTTTATTGATTAGTTTTTATGTGTTGGTGATAATATTTTACAATTTTAAAGTCTAGCTTAGTTTTCGAATCACATCATCACCTGCTCGCCACCATTTTGAAAAAAACCTGTGAAATTTCATTTTATTTTATAAAGAATTAAAAATAAATTACTTCAATTAAAACCTGCAAAAATAATGTTAAAAACAATATTATAAAAATTATAAAACAAAAAGTACTCAAAGTTTGCATAATAATTTTTCATGATACTTGTGATTTTCAGTAATAAAAATATCAATAAAAGACGCATTATTGTAATAAATCCGCAACTAGTTAAACAATCTAAACATTAATTATTTTTGGCATAGAATACTTGGTGAAATTCCATTTTAATATTTTAAATACAATAAAATTTATATTTAAAATATTAGTTTAACAATCCACATTTGTGAATTTCTCGTCAGCCGTATCAAGGTTGTCAAGAACAACTGTCCCGATTGCTGGCCGTCAGATTCCGATCCGCACTCTCATTTCCAGTCCAATTTCTTTTGTAATTCATTCCAATCTGAATTATCCACTGTGAACTGGTCCTGCAAGACATCGCAAAAAATCCTAACGCGGTGTTAGTCCCTTTCGGTTATTTTTATTTAGTGTTACCTGTTACTAATAATCCCTTGAGGATACCGACAAACATTGCGGATATCAACGGGATATATTCGGCCAGGTCGGCGACAGATCTGCGCTGAGGTCACGCGAGGTCTTTTAGACTCGACGCACCGGACGAGCTCTGCCTCACATCCGATTCCGGTGGGCGCAGTGCAGTTCCAAGTTCCGGGCCCCTCCCCGCCCTCCCCGCCCTCCCCGCCCGCCCCCAGACTCACCCGCCGAGGGTTAAAGGACCCTAGCCTTCGGGGGATCAGGGTTGCCGCCCGGGCGCAGTGGGTCACGCGAGGTCCCCGCCACACTGAGGAGGACACCGCCTTACTTTCGAATGGCTCTACATTCACTTTGATATTAATTCAACGGGAGCTACTTTTATATGTATAGAACCATTTTTTTGTACTTTTTATTGATGCGTAAATGATTTTTGACTTAATTTTTTTATTTAAGAATATTGTAATTTAAAAACTGGTAAAAGCGAATTATTTATATCGCAATAACTGTACATACGAGGGCGGTCCGATAAGTACTTAGCCTCACCGCCCGATGGTGCTAGTATCGCAAGAGAGATTTACTATCGTGTAGTACATTCTTGTAGACGGCTACTGTCAAAATTTCGGCCGAATCGGGCTCGTAGTTTTGTTTTGACCGCGTGTGGAAGCGGACGTGTACGCGTATTTTTGAAAAATGGAAAAAGAGCAATATCGATCGGTGATTCGATTCTTGTTTTTGGAAGGGAAATCGCGCAGCGAAATCAAAGAGCGCTTGGATGCTGTGTACGGTGACTCTTCTTCTTCGATGGCGACCGTCAAAAATTGGTGTAACGAGTTTCAACTTGGTCGCACGTCGGTTTTTGATGAGCCACGCCCAGGTGCCTCGAAAATGGCTGCCACGGACGATAACGTGACAAAAATCTACGATCTCGTATTGGCAGACCGCCGATTGAAGGTACGCGAGATATCTGAAACAGTAGGCATCTCAAAAGACCGCGTGGGTCATATCCTGCATGAAATTTTGGGCATGAGAAAGCTGTCGGCGCGAAAGGTGCCGCGTTTGCTCACTCCGGGCAACAAGCGCAACCGTGAGACCACTTCGGAGCAGTGTTTGACGCTGTTTAAGCCCAATCCGAAGGAGTTTCTGCGTCGTTTCGTGACCGTCAACGAAACACGGATCCACTGGTACACACCAGAGACCAAGGAATAGTCGAAACGGTGGACTTCACCCGGCGAACGTACTCCGAAGAAGGCGAAGACTGTCCTATCGGCCGGAAAGGTGATGGCCACCGCTTTCTGGGATTCACAAGGTGTGATCTGCATTGACTACCTGGTAGAAGGGCAAAACAGTCACAGGGCTCTACTATGCCGAATTATTGGGCCGATTGCCGATTGCAGAAAAAACGGCCCCATTTGGCGAAGAAAAAAGTGCTCTTCCACCATGACAACGCACCGGCTCACACCTCCGCCGTCGCCACAGCCAAATTGGTCGAATTGTACTACGAACTGCTCCCCCATCCACCGTATTGACCCCGTGCGATTTTTTTTTTGTTTCCAAACTTGAAAAAGTCACTCGCCGGGCAGAAATTTAAGTCGAACGTGGAGGTCATCGCCGCCACGGAGGCCTACTTTGCAGACCTCGAGAAAACATATTTTTCAGATGGGTTAAAGAAGTTGGAGTATCGCTGGGTCAAGTGTATCGAGCTAAAAGGAGACAATTTTGAGAAATAATTCGTCACTTTTCCAAAATTTTCGTTTTTCTTTTGTAGGCTAAGTACTTATCGGACCGCCCTCGTACAGCGAAAGGAAAAAAATCAATATTTATTTGACTATGAATGCCTCGCGGATTATTCGAATGATACTTTGAAATACAATAAGAATACAAAAATCTACTTCAACTGGTTTACTTTTATTTTAAAACAAAAATATTTACTAATATTAAAAATAACATTTAGACCGACGATGATTAACGCGGAATATCGCATTAGTAAGTGGAAAAAAACCCATCGCCCGGCCAGGAACGAGGTCTGCCCCGGCTGCTTCGAGAGAAGTCTTCTGACCGGAATATCCCTCGGGACGTACTGGGGATATTCGGGATGAATGCAGGTGCATATTATTTTAGATAGTAAAGCTATACAATAGGTACAGTTACTATGAAGTCCCGGTTCGGAAGTTGTAAATTGCGCCAGAGTAGAGGATCGGAGAAAACCAACTAGGAGCGAGTACAAGTAACAGAGAAAACGAGCCCTCGCTGCCTTCCCGGGAGCTGCGCAGACCCGCTCCGGGCTGAGGTCGTCTCTGCAGAGAGACTGAGCTATCGAAAGTAATTTCCTGCTCAAGATTGCAATATTCTGGTTAATCTGCAGCTTAAATTCAGAAATTATCAATGTAGAAAATGCGCATATAGAGGACAGTAAGATTTTTTTGTAAAATTAACAATACTCGTTGACATCGTAGCTTTTTTGTGTAAGTGTATTTTTAAATAAGTCTGTCACGCGACTGGAAAATGCCGAATCAGATCCCTAATATTTAATTGAAAATAAGCTGGGATCCTTTTTATCCAGACAATTTTTACATCGAGAGGCCGATAGTCGGTGGCCAGGTAGTTTTTTGTATTAATATCTCATAAGAGGAATGGGAAGGGTTTGATGAAAGGTTCAATGATAAAATCGTAAATAATAAAAAAAACGTTGGAGCAATTCTATTTCCACCCCGCAGTGGGATTTACTTCTCGGCTAAATACTAACTAATCATGAGGAATGCGCCTCGGTAGAAAGCTTAATAAAGCTAAACGACAATTGTTAAATGTACTGTAGAAGATTTTTCTTTTTCAACATGTTTGTAGTTTTTTGAAAAGGAATATTCGCTTCAACCGGTCGGTGCTGAGGCGGCAGTTAGCCCGAGCGGGTCTCTAGTGGCGGCGGCCGTTCTGTGCACCGCATTGCAGTGGGGGCGCGCCCCCGCCCCCGCCCCCGCCCCCGCCCGCCCCGCCCCGCCCCGCCCGCCCCGCCCCGCCCCGCCCCGCCCGCCCCGCCCCGCCCCGCCCGCCCCGCCCCGCCCCGCCCCCGCCCCCGCCCCGGCCGGAGGTGTGCGTGCGCGGACAGCCGGCCGGGGAAATCCCCGCTGGGACCCGCGCAATACGAGCATTTCGGCAAGTATTCTTTTCCTTCGGTCAATCCCTCGCTACTGTAATCTTAAGCGATGAATCTATTTTTTACGCATTGAGAATTTTATTTGTGTGTTTTAATGAGTTTTTTGTGAGTATTTCGCGAATACTATAGCTACCCTTCAGAACTCGGTAATGTCTAACAGCAAAATGCAAGAAATTATCATCTAATTCTAATTGTTCAGCAAAATTTAAAACTATTTTTAAAAAATTCAGTACCTTGTAGCCATTTGAAAAAACCAGTTCCACGAAAAACACGACTGAATGATGCCATCCTCCAGTTTTTATTCTATGATTTTACCGCCGTATTGACTTAACACCTCTGAAACTAGAAATATGATTCGCAGTGTAACGAGAATGTGACGTCAATGAACCGCGGTTTACGTGAGTCCGGCCTGGTAAACGACTCTGCATACTCGTAACGCGGTAAGAGAAGAGATCGTCGATTTGATGTCTCTCCTGGTGAATGAAACACGAGGAAAGTGAATATAGCGTGAACATCAACCCAGCAAATGAAGAAAACAAGTAGACTCGTGATATGTAGATTCGAAAAAGTCCCAGAATAAGAGACTCACTGCGTAGCGTTTCATTTCACTTTTAGGAGTTTACGCTCAAGAAGAAATATCTTAAATTTACCGATAATATTTTATTATTTAATATTGAAACTTTAAATTAGAAAAATTAATGCAAGATATAAATATAAACAAATTAAGTCATAATTTTTAAGTGAAGTAACATAAAAATACTTCCTACAATAAGTTGTTTACGATTGATGTCATCGGCTCTCCCCGCGCGGGTGAGCGACCCTCGCGCGGGGGAGTGACCCTGCTCGATCTGTGCCATTCGTATACTATAATCGGTGTATGTTTGTTTACTATATGATGTATTAAAATTTATATTTTTAGGCTCAATAAAATGCTAAAAATATTCCCCTTAAAAATATATCGTCAGCAATAAGTTACTCGCAAGTTGAAAGTGCTCATTATAATGATGGTGTTTCTGTTTAATCCGTTTTTTTTTTACCTTTAACAAGAAAGATAATTATATTTAAATAATTTTGATAATGCAAATACATTTCTTTCAAAAATATAAATTTATTGAAAGGACACACACCTCTATTACATAGAACTGCATACTTATTTATGAATTATTGTTCTCATTCGATTTATGTTTATTAAATTATTCATTGTAAAATTATTTAAGATACGTGAGAATTATAAAAAAACGAATGATTTCTATTGCAAAAATATTATTATATTAAGTTTGAGTACATTTTGATCACACATCAATCTGCATTAGACCCCAGGGGTCATATCACGGGGTATCATATTTTATTTTGTGACTGGATGAATGAATATATGATTAGTTAAAATGCAAATATGAAAGCATACTGATGGTCGGAGCGGTAAAATGTAGGAGCCATCACAATGTAAATACAAAACACGTAAATTTAGGTTATGCGATCGATTGAATGTGATTTTCAAAGTTTTTCTTCGGTTCCGGCCGCAGACGGGGCGGCAGTCACGTGCGCGCACTAATATCACATCAAAAATCAATTTCCATCCTCGTTCCAGGAACTGCACTCCCCCGCGCCCCTCCCCTCCCCTCCCCGCCCCTCCCCGCCCCTCCCCGCCCCTCCCCGCCCCGCCCCGCCCGGGCTGCAGCGCCTGCGCATTGCTGGCGAACTTTGGCAGTGAACTGCGCGAAGGCGAACTTCGCACAGCCCGGCGGGGGTGGGGGCGGGGGCGGGGAGGGCGGGGGCGGGGGCGGGGGCGGGGGCGGGGGCGGGGGCGGGGGCGCCCCACGTGCACACCTGCGGCCGGGCCCGCTCCTGCAGCCGGTCGATGTGCCGCCCCGCTCCGTCCCGAGCTCGCGATGCGCCGCGAGAGACTCCCTCGGAAATCTACCAATAAACCATTGAGATATTATTACACTAGCTTCTTATTCTTTATACTATCAATTGTAAGTGACACCATACTGAATAAAAATATTTAGAATAAAAAATACAATAAAAGTAATGAGTTTAAGATTATATTGCTAGTATAGTGATTGCGGGTATCCTATGCATCCTATATTCGTACAAAAAAAAATGGTTAAATATGTTAGTATGATATATTATATCGTGTTTAAGAATTACATCCCCTTTGGAAGCCAATATTTTTTAACATAGATATCTAGTTTTCGGCTCCCAGTCGTGGAAGCTGAGGGCCTACAAACATAAAAACTTGAGTTAAATATTACGTTCAGTAGAAACAAAACCAAAAAAGATACTACAGAAGTGTTTGTCTGCAAAGTTGTCCGGGGGCGGGCGGGGCGAGGGGCGAGGGGCGAGGGGCGAGGGGCGAGGGGCGAGGGGCGAGGGGCGCCCGGGCAGGGCGGGAATGCCGCGCCTGCGCCCCCGGGGCGGTAGTACTACCGCTGCACCGCCCGGCCCCGCGCCGCCCCCGCCCCCCGCCCCGCCCCCCGCCCCCCGCCGCCCCGCCGCCCCGCCGCCCCGGGCCGGTGCGCGCGCCGCCCGCGGTGCAGCGGCCCGCGTATGTGAGCCACGAGGGGTTCTTGTCCCAATTTCGGATATTCTGAAAGAAAGAGAGGAAGGTTGTCTGAGCGACTCGCTCCCTCCTGCGCTGTTGTTACTTTTGCCGCATTTGTACGAAAAGGCTCGCAGGCGCCTGAAGGGACTCGCGTACTCTGCGGGCTTCGGGACCTGCACGTCTCCCGCCCCCGCCCCGCGCCGCCCCGCCCCGCCCCGCCCCCGCCCCGCCCCGCCCCGCCCCCGCCCTCGCGAGCACGTGCGGCCCCGGCGGCCCGTCGTACCCTCTCGAAATGGGAGGCCCAGAGTCGACATGTGAGATATCTGACCACACAATCTAGCCCAATAATGCGCATAGCAGGTAGAAAGATACAAAAGGCAATAATATGTAAATCGTTACATTGATGTTCAGTACATTTTACGCTCGCATAACATTTTGACTAACAAATGTGAATCCACCTCCTAATATCACAATTAACGATGATTATATTGGTTTCCAAATGTTCTGTACATTTAAAAAAATTGCTTAATATTTGCTTTAGTATACTTTGAGGTGTCACAACTCAAGTCCTAAACCACAATAACATAGTTTGCAAGCTAATGTACCAATGTATTTCTTCGATTAACTCTATCAGAACTAAATAGTAATGTTTTAAAAATATATATTTACCAATGCTATGCTAAAGCTGAGTTACGGTGGTCAAAAGCGTTAGGGCGGTGATAACAAGGAAGAGTGGGTTCGAATCCCACCTTCGTCTAAAAAAACTATATTACCGATTTCAATTGTCCTTTAATCGTCCTAATAAGTAAAAACATTTTGAAAAGCGCTTCCTCCGATGGCAGTCTGTACGTTTAAAGTAACATTGATGTATAGTATAAGAAATTCAATATTTTTGACAGAGAGTACTTGGTGGAATTCCATTTTAATATTTTTTAATAAAATACTTGAATGATTTTCCACACTTTTGTTTTTATTAGTGACCGATTTCGCCAACCTTTCACGTTAGCATTATCAAACAGAGTGATAGAATAATGTTTGATAATGCTAACGTGAAAGGTTGGCGAAATCGGTCACTAATAAAAACAAAAATGTGGAAAATCACTCAAGTATTTTATTCAAAAGTATAGTATAAGTCTGGATTTGATTTCTTTGTCGATCTAGCCGCTACTCCCGTGAGCTCCGCATTTCTTGTTATTATAGAAACTATCGGCCCGGCATCTTCCTAGGTGAGCTTAGTCATTGAACACTGCATCAAAGAAAGCAATATTTAAATTTTTAATAACTTTGTAAAATACGACATTCTGATAGCACGTGCTCTAGTCACAGGACCAAAAATTGGTTCTTCTATCTTCTTGCAATAGATAAATATCACGCCAATTTACCCATTTATTCAATTTAATATTAAAGTGTCTTTTTTTTTTGTAATACGATGAAAAACCGAGTTTGCTAGTATGGCAGGTACGGTTTACACTTTACTGGTATTAATGAGCGCGGCAAAGGCGCATCACGACCGCGGACGGCTTGGCCACAGAAGTCCTGATACCTGGCCTTGAGATAACTTTCTATTTTAAAGGTTTTTCAAAATCGATTATTATTATTCATAATCGAATAGTAAATCACTCGCAACGATCGACTCGGTTGAATCAATGAACCACTCAACTTATAGATAATCACATTCGGTAAAAATGTCTTTCGAAAATCGAGCTGTCCAGTTTTGTAGATTTTGAAGTTTGAATGTTTACATTCACAATGATTTGAGAAAAATGTGACATGATCGAGCAAGTGGATTTTTTCCAGTATTGGCGCCACAAAAATACAATACAAATTGTTACATTTAAATAAAAAGCTCTTTTTACGATTCTGACACGTTATTAAACCGGTATTTATTTATATTTGTTTTTATGAACAACTTTGGATTGAACCATTAAAATCGGTCTAATATATAATAGATGTATCTCAAAATTTAATTTTATAATTTGCGATAAAAATAAATATCAACAATACCAATGTATAACAATATACAAATTTAGGCATGGCATTTCTCCGGACAACTATAGTACTTTTTTTCCTTAACAAATCTTCAAATTAAGCAGTCATTTATTATATTATTTACCACTTACTAATTTTGTTCGTGGTAAATTATTGTTTTTTAAACAGTGTAGTTAAATATGCATTATAGAGAAATGGGTTTTGGTAAATAAACGTTTAATTTTAATTCTTACTTTCCACACCTTAAAAAATATTGAAGGTTTATTGATGTTAATATAAATTAAATTTTAAATAAATAATATATCTTATTAAACGTAGTGTCATTGAAAAAAATTTAGAATCGATGCTTCGCCTCTGCAAGTGGAACAGCCCGGAGGTCAACAGCGCGGCGCTGTCGGTCGCCGGCTTTGTTTTTTTGAATAATGATTATTGGCCGGTAGTCCAGAGGGTCGGTCGGGAAGGGTTGCCTTCCATCCCCCGAATGTAAATTATTCCACAGCACGCCGTATCGATCGTCATGGCGTCGTATAACTTATTTAATTTCGAATTAAAACACCCCCCCCTCCCCATCTAGAGCATCTGCCTCCAGCCCGGCCGAGAGTGTATGCTAATGTTGTTTCTATTATTGAACCAATTTCTACGAATTTGCGTGATTTGAGAATTTGAATAAAGGTTGAGTGACGAGAGCAGGCCGAATACTTTATAATGTATTTATTTATAATTTAGAATTGTTTTTACTCAAGGAGCAACATTGCTTTTTACAGGGAAAGGGACTGGCGTGTAACCTAAAATAAAACAAAAACATAGAAGCTTATTTTATAAAACAGGTATTGCACAAAAATAAACCTGTCATTTGTAGTGATGTGTTAGGAGATGCGGTTTAAAAATTTAGGACCGTTAATTTAGGACCGTAAATTTTTATTAACTGATTAATTAAATACGATAATTGAATATTTGCCGTGGCGCTAAAGCCGTAAATATATTTTTATTTAGTCGCAAATTCAGTCCTAGCATTGAAGATTCTCGACCGTTCACTCAACGTACTGAATGAAGAGAGTCCAAGGCACCCCGATTAGTAACGGTGATAGTAAAAAACATAAAGGAAGAAAGTAATGCTTTAAATGCATTTTTTTGTAATACTAACAGCCTTATTCTGAATTTAAAGCAGATACGCGTTGTGTAGGGTTTATAATTGCAGTGTGAAGTGAATATTGTTCAGGACTTCAAGCTAAATAACTGTAATTTCATAAAATTATTAATGAAATATAATGACATAGAAAGTGTACTCCGGTATGACTGGGCGATGTGATCACCTGCTATCTAGAATAATATTGGAAGGTTGAGTTTTTTGTGTCTGGTGGTATTTTAAGCTTTATAAAAAATAAGAACAGCTTTTAAGTGAAGAATAAGTAAATGACATAGAAAATTTTATTCTTTTGTACACTGCAGTAACCAACCTGGGAATAGAAAGATCCATAGATTTTATGCACATATGCATCGACACAATGCAATAAATCTCTTCAGGGACGCACCATTCTTCCCGTAGCTGAAGGTCGGCGCAGCTGCCGTCCCCTACCTGAGCGGCACAAAGGCGCGGCGGAAGAGGCCCGCGGAGAAAGGACGTCCGCCGGAGCCGCGGAGCCCCCGGACCCCGGACCCCCGGACCCTGGAGCCCCCGGACCCCCCGGACCCCGGAGCCCCCGGACCCCGGACCCCCGGACCCTGGAGCCCCCGGACCCCCCGGACCCCGGAGCCCCCGGAGCCCCCGGACCCCAGACCCCCCGGACCCCCCGAGCACCTGCGCTGCCTCCGGGCCCCGGTGGCTGAACGAGCCAAAGAAAAGACTCAACGGTTAATCGACAAATTAGATTGAGTTATACGCGAAGGAAGTTTCTGCCGTTCATTAAAGGGGGCGCTTTTGTATAATGAATTGAATCAACCGTCGCTTTGAGGTAGTCCAAAGACATCGAAATGCTAATGACGCGGAAGCAGGGCAATGTTTATTTTTTATTATTTTTTTACGTTTAAGATGCACCCTTGAAATTAAAGAATAAATGTATATTTTTTTACTGGACGTGACCCCGTAACCGGTAAGTATAGTAAGTGTTCAACAAGCATACCCGAAGCCATACCAATTATCAAGAATTTGATAATTATTCGTGATTTTTTTAATACTAGAAGTAGTACGATTTTGTTAAGTGTATCTAAGACGCGTCATTTTTAAACCCCCGTATAATCGCGATAGCCGGGGGGTGCTGGTTCGGGGGCTTTTCGTATTGTTTCAAGTGCAAGCCCGGCTTGTCTGCAGAGCGAACCAGTCCGCAGCAGTAGCGAGCGAGGAAGGGTGGCAAGGTTATTAAAAATACTATTTATATATTATTGTGTATTTTATGTCTCACATCTCTTTCTAAACATATAATGTCTACTCCGTGTTACTGATAAACATTTCTTTCCAAGCCAATATGGTAGGTCCTTTAGAAGTTGTTATCTGATAGGTCAGATGTTTTTAACCCTTTGACTGCTAAACAACGGTACATCATAGTGTGTAAAACTTTCAAAGACCACAACGAATATCGTTAATGACGTCACAGCGCTCGAAAACGAATACTAAGCATCAAGACACCGGTGATGGAAAACATTAGTTATGTATTTTTGAATTATTTTTATAACAACATGAAGCATTTGTCTCTAGGATTTAAAAAAACACCGTAGCAGTCAAGATTAAGGGTTAAATTTATGATCTATCAGTTGACAACTTTGAAAAGATACCACTGCAATCGGATATGTTAAAAGTTTCTTTGTAAAACGAGAAAGAAACATTTAAAATAATTGAGACGTTTCTGCATCGCAATATTTACAGAATCCTTTATCAGCTGTGCAGTAATATCCTTCAAATCTAGTAAAAGACGTCGGTAATATTCATAAGGGAAAGAAATAAAAATATGTTTTCTATAAACGGTGTGGCGGTCGGGCGACTTCCTCGGCCCCAGCGCCGAGCCTCGAGCCTCTAGCCGAGGGCCGCGGGTCGCGGGCCGCAAGGACTGAGGCGCGCCCGCGAGGACCCGGCGCCGCAGAAGCAGCTCAGCTGCAGAGCTGACTCGCGAGCCCAACTGGGGATGCTAGAACGTCACTAGCTCAATCAGATCCAGGTGTGGTCATTTTATGGCACAAAATGTAAAAATATGGTACTCAGGACGCGCCATTGAAGTCACCGCGCTCGTTGCGGTCTTCCACGCCATAACAGCTGCTTTAAAAAATTCGCATGTTACTAGTGGACAAAGTTTCATTCTTTCTTTTTGATTCTTTTTTTATGAAGCTTCAGTCTCTCTTCCGTAATGAGAGATTGTATCTTCAGCTGCAGCTGTAACGCCTCCGAGAACGGCAAGCTGTTCAGCTGCGCCGCAACACTCTGGCCGAAGATGTACAGCTCCACAGGAATGTTGCCTACGGAGGTGTCGAGGGCGCAGTTCCCGGCTATGGAGCTGGAGCCGGCCGCTTCCGGGTTGCCGGAGTTCATGCTGGAATACTCCGGGATGAATACCGTGTGCTCGTTTCTAGGCTGCGCGTTTGATGTGAACCTCCTATTGATGTCGAGAGGAATCTTCCTCTGTTCTTCTCTTTTGTTATCTTCCACTTCCACGGGAAACTCTATCATGATATCCTCGTCGAATCCTGCGGAGGCAGCGTCCATCTTGCTCGTGTCCATAATATCCTCATCGTCGATGTCCAAGTCAGTTTCGTCAGGCGGAGGTCGGAACGATAAGGCTTTTTTCTAAAAATAAAAAACGTTCAAAAAGAGAAATAAACAATCGCTCAATATTATTTATTAGAAACGAATATTAAAAATGGATAAGATGAGAAACTTCAGTTCAGAATAGCGCATCACCCACCGCGCCGTTTTTTTCATTGCAGCTGACGTAAGGCTTCAGGAAACTGTCGATTCGGTTGAACCAGACCAGCGAGGGCTGGTAGACCTCCCCGCCACTCGCGAAGCTCATCTCCCGCGACATGTTGATCTTCTTCAACTCCTGGCAGTAGTGCGAGCGAATGTTCTTGATCTTGATCTTGGACTCGATGACTCCGAAGCCGCGGATGCCCATCTCGGCCACCATGTTCTCGTAGGCCTCCTGCCGCCTCAGCTTGTGCTTGTAGTGCTCGTGGTCCATCTTCCACAAGCAGGCCGAGCGCTTGTAGCACTGGATAAACTTCATTATTTTCTTGTCGTCCCATTTTCTAGTGAAATACATAATCATGCTGTAAAAAATTTGACACCTTTACATCGGCTAATCTGTATATTTATTTTCGCAAATATGACACCGGGTGTTATTTTTAAAGGAACTCCCTATGACTTGAAATTTTGTAAATTTAACACTAAATCTACTAAAGGGGTCATTTTGACCCCTTTTCAAGCTTTGGTACGACTTTTTAAAAGTCATTGCATCGCTATCAAATATACAGAACTTTTCCTAAATTATGCATACAATTCATTTTTTAGTTTCTACTTCTCATTTTATTTTCGGAGATACGTCTGCTTACTTACCACCGGAGGTCAATTTGACCCCTCGATGTAATACGGTATTTATTCTTTTAAACCTTTTAAGTTTTATGTTACAAGTGCCGATTTAAAAAAAGGAGACAAAAGAGCAATAAATACCGTAGATAAAATATTTATTTAGTTTATATAAAAGTATTCTTTTGATTACCCAAAAGTGTCACGGCGATCAAAAAATACATTTTTTGAGAAAATAAATAATAAAAACGAAAGGTTTCCGAATACTGACGGACAAGAACTCACGAGTAAAGCATTCAGAGCGTTCTGAAGTAAGTCGAACTGAGTGGGGACTAAATTAAGCAAAATAAGATGCATCTATCGCTCTGGGTAAATATCAACCCTAAATATAAAAATTTGTGTGAATTTTTTTTTTTCACGGTATCATTGCCGCTCGACGACTCTTTCTTTCTCCAAATCGGCACCTATAATATTAAATTGTCCAGGTTTATAAGAACAAACATCACATTACCTCGAGGGGTCAAATCGACCCCAGGCGGGAGAAACGGGTATCCACGCAATCTCGGTAGGTTTGGGAACAAATTGACCGCGTGGAGATCAGCCGGCGACCGTCGACCGTCGACCGTCGACCGTCGACCGGCGACCGAGAGTTCTCCGGCCCGAGCCCGTCCCGCGGAGGAGGCGCGACCGGACGCATTCCCCCTCCAACGTCGGCGAGCTCGAGTATCGAGGGTACAATGAAATTATTGATGAATTTCTTCGAGTTACTAATTTTAAACCTATCAGTTATTTTGACGCGATCGCGCTCGCAATCGAGGCGACCCGTCGGTCGCGTCTCGACTATTCCACAATTCTCAACTCGACACGAGGCGGATCGAGAAGAAGCCGGGCGAGCTCTCGCGCGGCGGCCGCGACACTCGTCGCTCTACAAACCTCATGGAGTTCTCCGATTCCGTGGACACCATCGCGTGGAGAGCGAGCCCGACGAGGAGCCAGAGGTCAGAGGCCGGAGGCGCGGAGGCGCGGAGCTCCGGCTCGGCACTGCGGCGCGGGCTCGCGCGGGCGGCGCCGGCCGAGCGCGCACGAACACCGCCGAGCTCGCCCGAACTCGCCCGAGCCGCCGAGCCGCCGAGCCGCCCGAGCTCCCGAGCTCCCCGAACTCGCCCGAACTCGCCCGAGCTCGCCCGAGGCCGCGACCGACGCCGGCCGGCTCGGGCGGATGGCGGCGTCTCTCGCGCTAACCCGCGGGCGATACTTTTGCGCGGTCATCGGAAATGTGAGACCGGCCCGGCGAGATGCGCGAGGCACTTCTCGGGATCATATACGATAACCTCCAATAAATACAATAAAGCCCTCCCGTCCGAGTGAGAGAGCGCTTCCGAAAGCGAAGGCGAGCGCGTCCGACGAGTCGATGGCATTCGCGCCAGAGGAGCGGGCTCTCCTCGGATTCGGTGAACATTTTCACAATCTAGGGCATCATTTTTCATCACTGAATCGTTTGAATTTTACTACCGCGGATAACGACGAAGGCCGAAAGATTTGGTAATTTTGTTTCAATCTGCCGGAAAGTACTCGACGGCTCGGCCGCGCGAGTCCGTGGCCGGGACGAGTGCGCCGACTCAGCGGCTCGTCTCGCATTCGCGGCCGCTCCCGGGGATCGCTCGGTTTTGGAGTTTTGGAGTAGACTCGCGGGACACGCGGGACACGCGGGACACGCGGGACACGCGGGACACGCTGGACACGCGGGACACGCGGGACTCCGGGAGCGCCCCCGACTCTTCAGCTGGCTCCTCCCGTGCGAGGGAAGTCTGTCGATTTGAGCGCCATTTCTGCATTAGCCGGTTTTACAATCTTAACCGAATACACCGTAAATTAATTGTAAAATGCGTCCTACCGCAAGACCACCGCGAGAATGTTGAACTCATGAACTATTTTACATTCGTAATCTAAAACATTTTACTACTTTATTTGACATTTTACAATCTGTTTGTAAATTTTTCAAATACGTTTGTTTTGTGACAATGTTAAAATACAATATGCCAACCTGTAGTTGATGAACTCTCCCGATGAATAGCCAGTGAAACGGTTCAAAAATTCAAAACGCGGAAATAATTGTTTTTTTTTATATACATGTAAAATATTTTAATCACACTTTTTCACAATATTGCACATATTCGTGTATTATAAATTTAACTAAAAGGAACTCGAACCGCGTTCGTAATCGAATTTAAAATACTATGCAAAGTAATTTTTTTTCGATGGTTTTTCTTGTTTTTAAATGTAAAGGCAGTTTATGACATTTAAGGTGCGAAAGACATTTTTTTCAGTTTCTTCGGTGTTATGTCGCATCGACTTATAATTTCGAGAGTATATTTTCAATGCGCGCGCTACCTTTATCCGGTTATTTCAGAATATCATTGCATCGAGTCATCCGACCCGACCGCTCGGTCATTTACGTTTGAAATGTCAGCTTTTCACTGAAGGCCACACCAGAGTGGACCGTTACGCACGCAGGGGTTGTTTCGACTCTAAGCCGACAGCAACCCTTCATATAATATTTCAATCCCACTGTACGAATATGAGCAAACAAGAAATTTCTCTGGATCAGTCAAAAATATGCTTAAATATATACTAGTATTTATTTTCAACTATTAAAACGGCGAAACCGGTCATCGATTAAAAAATACATGTGAAAAGATCACTAAAGTATTTTATTAAAATATATTATAAATCAAATACTTGAGTGATTTTTCCACATGTTAATTTTTATTGGTGACCGGTTTCGCCAATCTTTCACGTTGGCATTATCAAACTATCAATATTGACACACACATATATATATATATATATATATATATATATGTGTGTGTGTGTGTGTGTATATAATATATAATAAGTATATATATATATATATATATATATTGATATATATACTTCCCTTTTGGTTTATTGATGAGCTCTGATTGAACTTAATTTATCTCGAGGACTTGTCGGTTTTGAATAGTCGCGAGAGGACGGAACTGAACCCTGGCGCAGTCAGCCGGCAGCACAGGTGGGGTGCTGCGTCACCATGGCGACGGTGGCTGGGAAGCTGGGGGGCTGGGGGGCTGGGGGGCTGCGGGGTGGCCGATCAGGGGTCGAGAGGCGCTGATTCACGGCTATGCAAATAGCGAGCTGCAGTGGCGTGCGGCCGGAGGGGAGCGTCGAGCCGCTGAGATTGGAATGATGTGTTTATTTGTTTAAAAATGCAAGTAAACGCAATACCCAAGTGAGCATTGCTTGTCATGCGGGAATCATGGGATAGATTCACAAATTGTCAATTATGCTTCGATGGTAAGCGATATTGGAATCTCGAATTCGAACCCGGGATAAAAAATAGATTAGCAAAAATCTGTTTTTATTTGTGTAAATATATATATATATATATATATATATATATATATATATATATATATATATATATATATATATATCTTTAAATATATATTTAATTCTTTTTTGCGTATATTTAATTTTGAATGTACCTCCGTACAAATCGCACTATTGAACACAAACGAATCCCTTTGAAACGTTTAATCGTGTTATGTAGGCTTCGGTGTCCGTATTCATAAATTGAATATAAAGTATTTGGCTTCATATTGGCTTAGAGTCTATATATTCTCGCATAAAAACAACTAATATAAATAGTTAATAATAAAAATGATTTTAAAAAAACGGTACCGTCATTTTATTGAAGTCTACGTATACTTATTATAAACACAAACCATTTTAACTGAGCACAGTAGGAATAGGTAAGCATGAACTGTCGGTAGGTTTTGATTTTATATAGACCATTACAAATCTAAGCAACCTGTCGTGGAGTGTGTACTCGATATATAGTGTGGAGGACTAATTCCGATTCATTGAATATTTGACAATGAGCATCGGTATACCTCGGAAATTTTTGTTGGGAGGGAGAGGAAAGGTCGTTTGTTAATTGGAACTTTCGCATTTCATCCGCCGGAAGTGATGTCTCAGCTGCGCCCGGCGGAGGAACTTCCGGCGGCTGCAAGTCGCGCTTCTGTCTGCAGACATGACCACCTCGCAACTTAATTATTATACATACACGAGAGTTTAAAAGCAATGAACCCATCGAATAGTACGAGAATGAGACGCATTTTTGAAAGTGATTTAAAAAGGGGAATGTATATTATATATGTTAGGGAAAAATAAAAATGTTGAAGAAGTATCAAATTGGTCACAGACATAACTGTTTCTAAACGCTTCATATTAATCAATAAAATTAAACATGTGGAAATATCACAAAAGTATTTGATTTAAAATTTAAAAATTTAATTCCACCGCTTACTTCCTGTCAAAATTATTGAATATATTGCTTCATATTCCTCAGCTTCTTACTGTTTCTCTCGCGACACTCCTCGAATTGGAAATAACGCTAGCGAACGAAACAATTATACCATTGAGTTTTCATGAATTTATTTCTGTTATCGAGGATTCTTTCCGATTTTTCAAACATTAGATACAATATTAAATCAAATACTTCATTAAATAACTAATTCTCTGTTTTACACTGGATTCAAATATTAAATATTTTTCAGATAATGAAATGAAACGAAAACCTCGAAAAACCGCGAAATAAACGCTTAAGATTTATTTACAGGTTGAATTCGAACATTCACTCCCGTCTATCGCGCTGAGGCGTCAGAGTTCTATAGGAAATGTGGAACTGTATCCCGATTCTTTCGTCATTTCGTGGATGTGTCGTTTATTTATAAACATATTGATATCGGTAAAAAATGAGTTTTTCGATAATAAGTTCTGTAAAATTAAAAAAGAAAAAATTGTGCATGACCAAAATAATATCGCAACAATTAAGATGCTAATTATACGAACTAATCATTCGGCCAGCATCGCGCAGTGCAGCTCGGCTCGGCTCGGCTCGGCTCGGCTCGGCTCGGCTCGGCTCGGCTCGGCTCGGCTCGGCTCGGCTCGGCTCGGCTCGGCTCGGCTCGGCTCGGCTCGGCTCGCTTGTCGCAGTCTCGCGCCCCGACTGGCCCAGACTGCTCGCCGCCCGCCGCAGCCTCCGGGGCGCTTCCGGCCTGGACCGGAAGTCGGCCCGCCCGGGCCCTGAATTACACCGTAATGAATAATGAGATCTACCCCGCATCCCCAGGATATTTATTGTAAGTTTGGGCGATCGATCGGGTTGATCGTAATATAAAGATAAATATGAATTTCACGTTTTATTATCTGTGCAGACTCGGAATAGCTTACAAATTGCGAGAGTGTCTGGTGTTTTCTCTGTGAAATATATTTTATTTTTAATTAAAATCGATACAAATCGGTCATATAATTCGCACTCGCAAAACGTTCGGGATAAAGTAACGCATGTCCTGGCATCGGCCATCGAGACGCTTGCGGCAAACATTCAAAATTGAGTACTTGTGTACTAACTTTTTCATGAATATTTCAGTCATGCCCTGAAAATATTCCATAGTATTATTGTATTTTTGATAAATCAAAATAATACAACATTCGTTCGTGGTAATGATCCCATTTTTATTAACGTTTATCTACGTATTTCTTACTTAATGGTCAACCAGTACAATTTTATTCTTAGGTTTGCACCCCCTGACCGCCACCTATTAGTATTTTGCGTAAACTGTATATGCGAACTAAAAACATAAATAAATATCTATTATTTGGTTATAATTAGTAGTAATCCAATAGAAATATTTTTAACATATGAAATTGAAATGAATATTTATTTGTGTTTATTCGCAGCGGTTGTCTCGCGCAGTCTGCGTGATTTCCCGGCTCGCTTCCCGCCCCTCCCCCTCCCCCGCCCCCGCCCCCGCCCCCGCCCCCGGCCTCCCGTCCGGATCGATGCGGCCCCGCCGCACTGTCTGGGCGGCCCGGGACGCCGCCTCCGCGCTCTCTGCCGCCCTGCCGCCCTGCCGCCCTGCTGCACGCTCCCTGCTCCCTGCTCCCTGCTCCCCGCTCCCCGCTCCCCGCTCCCCGCTCCCCGCTCCCCGCTCCCCGCTCCCCGCTCCCCGCTCCCCGCTCCCTGCTAATGCTGTCACATCGGACTGGCTACGCTCATTTACAATATAAGCAATAAGGTTTAAATTTTATTTCCTATGATTCCTTCTAAAAATATAATAAAATTATCAATTATCAATCATCATTATTATATAGTTATTTTGTTACTTTTATTTCGAGAGCGGAATTAAACCGTGATCAGATAATCTGGATCTGGAATAGTAGAAGGACGCGAGGGAAGAAATTGACAGGGCAGCAGTAGAAATCGTACAAATTTGTCGAGATCGATACGTCGCCGGCATTCATCTGGCTGCACACAGCAAACTTACAGAAACCTCTAGTAAAAAGGTTATTTTTCAAATGCTTTCCCGTTTTTTACTCAATTTGATCTCGAAACCCTGTTCTCAGACATAAAACCACGGGGGGGAGGGGGGGGGGGAGCTTTCCGGTACCGAATGCCTAATTAACAGCATTGTTTAGTCTAAAATGTATCTTTACGTATTTAGTAAAAAAAATAAGATCATATACTCTCAAAAATACTAATAGTATAACAATTGTTATGAAATATCGACAAAGGAGAAGATATCATCCCCGCCAAGTTGCGAACGGAGGTACCGACCGAGGATCTGTCAGGCGAAAGACTTACTTAAAACAAAAATTACAGATACATAGATCCCCTTCTTGGCAAAAAACGTTATTCGATATGGGAATTCCGAGGAGTAAATAAAATAAATATATATTTAAATATTTGCTATTTAAAAATCATTTATCGTGCTCACTTTAAACCTGCTTTTAAAAATTAAGAATTAGATTGATTTTTTATTTGAATTCAAAATAAACTCTCTTTTTTTCTCATATATTTGGTATATATATATATTTATTGATACAACTTCCTTTATTAGGTACCAATTCAATACCGATATTTTAGTTCAAATAAAAATAGTCAAATTAAAAATCTACTGTGTGCATCAATATCGTTTCTGATTTCCGAAGCGTTCTCGAAATGCATTTATCGCAATTTCCCAAATTTCGCAAGTTCTCCGCAATTCGACTTTACAATTTCCGATTAGGTAAATGAAATAATAATGAAATTCCAGTAGAGTCGGCATCAATATAAATGTCCTAAGTATTGGAGGATTCAACGGCAGCAACTCAAGGCGATCTCCGGCTTGTCCTTAGGGGTTTACAACTAGCGTTAGTAATATGGGCGGGATGGACAAATCTACCCCAAATAATAAATTAAGAACAAATATATATATTTTTATGTCAACACCTTCTTTCGTTAAAATTATTTAAATATAATAAAATACTGTGGTATCGTTTTGTCTATAGTAAGAGCCCTGAAATCCTGTCGTCCCATAGTTCATCGGGACAGAAATGTCAGAAAATTCAAAGAGACACGCGGTTTAACCCCGATAATGCAGTATTTCTAATAACAACGACCGTCAAAACCTGCAGACACATTTACGTATTAGTCTAAAACTTCACCGATTGGAATATACACGAATTATAAATAAACTTGATCTTCTTGCTTCTATTTATGCACAATATTTGTGGTTAGATGAAGCCTGCTTGCCTCCGTGCAAGAGGAGGCCGCGAGGATAGCCGTACTGGGTTGTTGTTTTTCTGAGCGCTAGAAATTGTACTCATACAATTCAGTGCTTTTACTTACAGAAGGTTCCTTACATATAAGGATGTTGAACATTTAACAAACAGGAATCTGTCACAGTTGACTTTAAACCTTTAATATCCTCCAACCCACCCTTACCCTCAAATACGAGTACAAATTTTTCAATTATTTAAAACATACAATTTTTAAAATAGCTTCCTGGTTTCTAATTTTCTGGAATAGAGGGAAATAATGTATGATATTACATCGATATTTCCGATTGGTAACCTCACAAACCAAATCAAATTCAAGGTGATTTCATTGAAGAGGCTTCAAAATGGCAATATTTTACAGCTTTCTCGTGTAATGGATCCGCACAAGTCTCGCAGCGAGCCTCTCGGGCGCGGGGAGGGGGTTGATAAATTGCGGCCCCGGCGATACCTCCGCCACCTCGCACAGCCTCAAGAAAAAACATATTTCAAAAGGAACGGCTCCCGGGGGACCCCCGCCCGCCGGGGAAAGAAATGATACTTAATAATAGTCCATTCACTTAGCACCCATGAATCACCATCAGAACTCCCTCCAGGCAAATGGGACTAATGCGCACTGTTTTAAGTGACGATAAAGCATGTTCCAAGTACAAAAATATATTCAATAATCTTTCGAGAACTAAATAATGCCTAGGCTATTGATATTTGTTGTAGCTTCTGTTTTCTTTATATAATAATAAACTCACAAGTGGTCCATGTTTACTAAAGGAGATTCCGTTTTTACCATCTTGACTCAAGCAAGCTCTTGGTGGTCTTTATTTCAAGAACCTGCCCCACTCACAATGCAACGCATTCTAACAATAACAAAAAAATTCTACATACAATACATTTTTTAGTAGTACATCTGTGTATAATTTAATAAAAACAATCAAAGATGTTTACTTTTTTTGATCAATTTCAAAGATATAATTTTTTTTTGCGATTAGTCGTATCGATATATTTCAATATTGAGTCCAACTTCCTGCCCCAGAACTGAAGCCATCGTCAACTCACCGGATTGCACACCGTTCGGAGATCTCACTCAGTCCTGAAAATACATATTTTTATACTGATTATTTTAGACAAAACTGAAGTTTTGCTAAAAATAAAAAAACTTCAGGATATTAATGATGCTTTTAGAAGAGCAAGAGCATCTGTGGTCTTCTAAAATGACCAGAAGAAACATTATAGTAAGAACAATAAAAATTATCGGTAGGCACTGTTACATAAGGCACTTTTTAGTAGGCATTTTTATGAAATTCCAATACAATTTTTGTGATGCACATTTCACATCCCTCACACCCAACACCCTTCCTCGTTATTAAATTGACCATCTCCACAACATGACATAACCAGTTTTCGCGTTTTATTTTATATCAAACAGGTCCTCTGTGTGAGACTGTAAAAATATTTTAATGTCTTTTTCAAGAAGAATCACCCCCCGACAGTCGTCGCACACATCAATACGTGCGGATCTGCATGGACTGAAAACTAATGCAGAGGTTGGAACATGCAGCAAAAGCCATGAGCATCATTATTTACAAAAAAATATTTTAGTTTTATATTGCAATTGCATACAGGTATTCTAGAATTTTTCGTTATATTACATAGTAAGTAACATCTAAAAAATCACTAAACTACACAGCTTTCGTGCCTACTTCATGGTGGATAGTATAATTATAATATTTTATCTCACGCGCTTGAAGTTAAGTACTGAAAAATACAATGACATAGTATTTTCCCCCATGTATTATTCTCTACAGTTTTTCATCCTGTCCCATGTCAGCCTGCCGTCTCCTGCAAAAGAAACAGTCATAGATTGTTTTTAACTCTTTTTTAGGTTGAGAATAATAATATATTATTCGTACTATATTTAGTGTCACAAATATACCCTCGGTATGGGACCAAGGGTGTATTTGGACAGTAAATAAGATTTTATTTTATTGTAAATACAAATGTTATTATTTTTAATAATATATATTAAAACCGACCGTATTATGATGGAGAATAGTCCCCAATCTCTGACAGGACTACAACCCCATGTTTCTATGGAGACCCCCTGATGTTAGCCGTCTAGACAAGCGACTTGAAAGGACGAATGCAATACTGCAAGTTGCACTCGCTGCGCCCTGCGTGGGGCGGGAGGCCTTCAACCCCTTCAGCCCTTCAGCCCTTCAGCCCTTCAGCCCTTCAGCCACCCTCTCCTCCTCTTCCGAGGCATGCGCCGGTGCGACTAAACACTGCTTTCAATTCATCAATCTGCGGAAGTGTGTGAGAAGTTAAAAGTCTCCAATTATTTTTTAGAGTAATTTTATCGGCACAGCATTTGGTCGATTGGCGTATAAATGCTAATATCACAAGAGGTGTGGGTTAGATACCCATGAAGTCTAGAAGTATTTTTACTGTTTTATTTATTACTTGACATTTTATTAATTTACAAAAACATTTTTTAAGAGTTTTTCTCGATTTTCAAAATAACACAACAAGTCCGGGCGGTGAAACTCCGTATATTATGAGTGTTTTATTTTCATTTAAAGGCTCGCAGTGTTAGTTATTTGTATTACACGCCCACTGATGATTGTCTCCTTGAGTTCCATTTGCACGCGCGCTATTGAGGAAACGACGAACAGCTCGGTAAGGCTTACTCCGCAATGCTAGTGTCTGGATTGCAATAATCCCACCTGACTTGATGGTGTGCGCGTCACGGCACGACATCACGCCGTCACGCCGTCACACGCTAGCGCACGCCAGCAAGTTATTTTTGTACACACATTTAAATACAATCAGAGCGATCATGTCAAACAATATTAAAATTAGAGATGAGCTATTGAAAAACCGAATATTTTCGGTTTTCCGTTCTATTATCTACGTTCACTTTTATTTATTATTGATCAAACATCCGGTTTATCGAATCTGATTGTCCGGGCTTCAATTGTCGACGGTTTTTTTTTGTTTACAACATGAATAACAATTTATACAAATCCTATTTTTTTGCTATTCGGGTGGCAGTTTCATTTTCACGACCCCACTTTTGGAGGGCCATCAATTATAGGGCTATTTTTTAATATCTAAAGATTAACTCTTCTTTTCAAGTAACACTCAACTCGATTAAGTTATTCTTAAGTCAAATATTCCATCTTGGATTTTATGAGAAATATAAAACCCGACTTTACCGTATACTCTAGTAAAACATGTGAAGTTGCAATGTAACACGATGCGGTAGTAGAGCAGGGCCCAGGAGTCTCCTCCAATCCCCGCCTTTGCCGAAAGGCCGATTTCCATGGCTCTCGTTTCTGGCCTATTTTACGGAAAAATGAGCTGGCTCATCGTTGCTTTATTTTCAGTTAAATTGTTTTGCTTTTGTTTTTAGACTCCCGGTTCTGAGAACTTTATTGAAGTTTTGATGATTGTATCATCTCTTTTCTTGGTTTGTTTCTCTAGATCGGTCGGTACTCAGCCGAGGAGCGATCTGAAGTAGTTTTTCACACAATTAAATATACTACATACTACTTGGGTCACTAACTTTGCTCAATCAAGTGCACTATTATTCATATTTATTTTTAAAATATAAACATTGAACGTTTCTTAGTGTACTAGTAATATTTAGAAAAATATGCTACCTACCGTTCAGTCGGATGAGACATATGTATTTAGCCGATTATACAAAAAATTAAATGATATGATAAATCCTACAAAAAGGCAATACACAAAAAATGTAAAATTACTCGAAAAGGGGTAGAGAAGCCGACGAACACGATTTAAGAATGAAATTCGTCAGTCACATAGAAATTGCTCCGAATTGCTGAAACGACTCCTGCTCGAAGGCAGGAGCCGCGGCATCGGCCAGCTGGGAATATTTGAATACTGTCACAATAAGCACTGTGTCGTCCGCGTACCATAACTCGCATCTATAATTTATTTTCATATTCTTGCGTTAAGTCGCAAAATTTTCTTTTCTCAATCATTTTAAGATTTAACATTGGTTTTACGTAAAAACACAAATAGAAAATCTAAAAATAAATATTGTAGAAATTTAATCTAAAAGGATGTTCGTAAAGAATATATATTTTATAAATTCTAATGTAAAATGTATCAATCTATCATATTGTGACTATAGATAGATGTTTTTTGAAATACTTTTGCTGAATATTTAATTTTTTGTAAAGCTGTAAGACACTATCTGTCCATTGTTATTTTTGTAAAGTTTTTTTGCGTAAAACTGGCAGTTAAAGGTAACGACGATATTTACATTGTCCACAAGTCCACGTGTTCAAAATAGAAAAACTGACAATCCATCACGTGATACAGGTCCCAGCAAAAGAACAAGTCTTTTTTGAATGAGTATTTATGCTGAAGAATGGCGAGAAGCAAATAATAAACACAAAAACCTCGTCAATGCCCGCCAGACGCCGCGGCGAGGCGGGGCGAGGCGGGGCGAGGCGGGGCGGCGCGGGGCGAGGCGGGGCGGCGCGGGGCGAGGCGGGGCGGCGCGGGGCGAGGCGGGGCGGCGCGGGGCGGCGCGGGGCGTGGGGAGTCAGCTGGCGGAGAGTGGAACAGCTGACGCGCAGGCCGCTTCGCACAAAGGCCTGCGCGGGCCGAACCGGTCCCGGTTGACAAAGCGAAGCCTCGGGCTGGGGATGGCCGCCGCCGTGAGCGTGAGCCTCGGCTGCCGTGAGCGTGAGCCTAGGCTGCGTGAGCCGTGCGCCCGCCCCCAGTACAGCCGGCGATGTGGTCATTAATGAAATACTCGAGTCCTAGGTCAGATACCTGTCCGTTGTTCTTTTGAGCTATCGGTCAACCTTTGAACCATTTCTGTAGTAAATGCTATGCAATCATTGCAATAAACCCTGTCTTAATTTTTAAATTACCTAAATAGCTCGGCGAAACATTTATTTCGAGATCATATGCAAACATCATCATCGGTTGATGAAGTAATACTCTACCACTTGAGGATGTTATCGTGTATTTGATTTAATTTAATTTATAATACAGTCTATGACGTCTACCGTCACAGTGTTTAATAAATTGGAATGGTTTCTTCAATATTTTTGACAAAGAGGACTCGGTGAAATTTCATTTTAATATTTTAAATAAAATACTTTTGTGATTTTCCACATGTTTAATTTTATTGTTGACCGGTTTCGCCAACCTTTCACGTTGGTATTATCAAATGTTAAAGGTTGTCGAAACCGGCCACTAGTAAAATTAAGCATGTGGAAAATTGACAAATGTATTTTATTCAAAATATTGTAATGGTTTGGTAGATTGCTAAACATATCAAATATTAATATACATATTTATTCAGTTAAGATATTATTTGATAAAGTTATTAGTTCAATGATTTCATTATATTGTTGATTGAGAGTTTGGCCGAGTGATCGTCCCCTCGATAGGATAATCTTAATTATTTATCTTTATTGCAAGATTAAAAATTGCATCAACCTTCCGAGCCAAAATTGAACGGATCATTAGAAATGTAAATATGATTGTCTTTCGCTCACGACTTTGAGCGAGTCGAGAGCGCAGGGCGCGTCCCTAGCCCGGCTCCCTTGCATGGGAACCTTCGTCTTGACGCACAAAGGGTCGACCGTTGAGCCGCCGCGAGCCTGCCCGAGGGGCGCCGGGGTCCTGGTGAAGGTCTCGACTGGGACTTTCCGAAGATACGAGAGAAAAAGCCTCGCCAGCCGAAGATCATATTAATGTGAAGAGCTCAAACATATTATGAAAGGTTTACTCAACATCAACATCGACTAAAGATTTATTTAAGTAAGGGAGTGAGACCGACCCCGGCGAGGTGGAGGAGTAAAAGCACGGAGAAACATAATAGTCTGAGGTCGTATGCCGGAGCCGCAGACTTGGGTAGGAAAAATTATAAAAAAACGATTTTTTTTTAGATTGTATGTTTATTTACATTTAAAATATAGTGAATTGTTTCAAGTCGATTCTTTAAATTTCAGAGACGTTTGGTCATTTTATTCCCTCGGTTGCGCCGTGGAATGCGCCAGGGGGCGCATTTTTCTATACATCACTTTATGTCACCACATCCGTTGCTCGTTTCGAACAGTAAAAAATTATAATCTTAAATGTTTATTTATGTTAAATTTCTATTCAATTAAATGTATGTTAAATCTAAAAAAATAATTATTATTTGTTTTGCGATTTACAATTGAATCTAATACGCAGTATGTTATGTATCCCACTTCTGATACCATTTTATGTTATGTATCCCACTTCTGGTACCATAAAATGTTATGTATCCCTCTTGTGGTACCAATTTATGTTATGGTGACCGTAGGATGCCCACCGGACTTCTCTCGAACGTATGGAATAACAACACGTAACAACAGTTATGGAGTTTATTTTATACCATTGACAGACATCGCCGATGGCTGATTTTAATTATAATGTATACTTCATCGGGAGACAGAGCTCCGGCGACGGTCGAGTTTGTTTTCCGAAAATGCAGCAGTGCAGTACTGTCCTTTTTATTTGGTAATGATCTATATCTACATAGGATGTTCATAATTAAACCACAGGCGGCGTACGTGAGATATTTCACGACGGCCTGAGAAAACAGTCACAAACTATAGTGCAAAACGTGCATTAAGAAACAAAATATTTTGCGCCTGAGAATACGATCATAAAACCTTCCCGGGCGGCGCCATATACAGTGCAACCATAAAACCATGGGCGGTCTTCTGGGTACAAGAATCATAAAGCTACAGGCTCCCAATACCTGTGAGAACAAATGCGGCTTGGGTACAAGTACCAGGTTATTCAAAATATACGATTTTAATAATCAAATATAAGTTTTCATAAAAGCTTGCAAATTACTTAACCGCACTTATAAATTTGCAACATATCTGAATAAATAATTTATAAATAGTCAAATTGGCCTGTCGGCTCAGTGGTTATGGAGTGGACTTTCGGTTGAAAAGTTCCATTTCGAGATTCGATCGCCTCCCTGACGGATGAGTCCTGAGCGGACATTATTGGTGACGCACTTGGCTGGAGACGATTTTTGATAACAATGCAAATTATTTAAAAAAAAACGTTATATTAGAAGTTGATAAATATTTTACGGCTAGCAATGCCTGTACGTGATGGTGTGCCATGTGTTGTGTTAAGTAACAGATATTAGCACATGCTCCCAATGCGCGAGCCAATAATATTATATTATGGATGATATTTGGATAGTCTTCGGGTACTCCGTCACTCGCTAAGGAGAATGTCGTCGAGCTCTCGGCTGGCGGTCTACCGAGGAGCTCGGGAGCGGCGGGGCCCCCTCGTCCCCGCGTTCCATGGTCCCCTCGTCCCCGCGTTCCATGGTCCCCTCGTCCCCGCGTTCCATGGTCCCCTCGTCCCCGCGTTCCATGGTCCCCTCGTCCCCGCGTTCCATGGTCCCCTCGTCCCCGCGTCCCATGGTCCCCTCGGCCCCGCGGCTCGCAGCGTCTTGCCCCGCGAGAACGAGTCCTTGCACGTGATTACGCGCCCGCAGGGGAGGGGCCACTCGCAACAATTAGGAGACTGAGACTTCTTTCGCACGGTCGAGTTGTATGAATTAATGAAGGTCGAAACGGTCGCAGCCAGTTTATTTATTTTTTATTATATTTAGTGTATTTAGTCATGTGTGGTAGTTTTTATCTAGCACAACATGTAGAACTGTTGTCCTGCAACCGTCGCTCCATCGGAACGATTGTCGTACGTCTGAGATTACTTTAAAGGTAATAATAAAAATAATAAATGTAGTGTGTAGAAGAAAAACCATGTTATTTCTGGCGACAGACAACGACAGCAAAATCTACATTTTCATTTCAATGCCGATCTTAAAAAACACTCTTCCCCACAATAAGTAAATATATATACCTAAAATTGTGTTTTTTATCAGATTATCACGTGGAGGATTTCGTGCGGCCGTGTGTGGGGGAACTGGGTGGATATTTAAAAATCCCATTGCAGTTTGTTTTGTTTTCTTTTTGATAGCGAATGTATTTTTTTAATGTTTTAACTTCATAAAAACGATACTAAACTCACTACAATATCCATACCAGAATGAAAATCTCTTTTTCTGTTCCGGCTTGAAAGTGACAGATTTTGCCACTACTACGCTCGAGGGATTAACGGTGGAGTGTATCGGTTAATTTTAGATACCCAGCACTTTTCACAGTCTGGAGGTCTGCGGCGTCTGAAGCGAGAGCTAGCGGCGCGGGGCGGGTTGCGGGCAACAGGCGGGCTCTTCCCGCTATCTATTTGTTATAAACGCATATCATAGAGTTCAAAGCGAAGAGTAGATTTTTAATTACGTAAAATTGCAACAATGTTGTAATTTTCAAACCCTGCATTTTAATTTGTACAAGAAAATACATTTACAATTTTCCAGCTATTCAAATTATTTGTTTTATAAAAAACAATACACTTAAATGTTTCTATAAATAGCCCGGTTGGGAATTTAAATAACTCTTTATTTGTATTTTTTGTGTTATTTGTTGTCACATCCATTTGTTCAATTCATTTTAAATGAGGATATTTCGTGGGACTATTTGTTTTGAGCGAGCGGTCAGTGGTGAGCTGGCGGGCAGATGCGAGCCACTTGCTGATGTTTCCAAAGGAAGCCGATTTACCGCAATGGTGAATTTGTTGAGCTTCTTGTGAAATCTTCATTGCCTTTATATTCAGGTAACTCCGATACATTGGTATTTTTATTATTATTTTTGATCGGGTGTACTAGCAATATATACTTACAACTGTATCTGCGAGGTTTTAATATGTATACTTACAGCAACTTCGGAGCGTCCAGGCGAAGTCCGTAGCCCTGCCACCCAGCGGGGTTTGCATTGGCGTCCCCTGTGCGCTGAGATAAATTATTGCAGTTCAAGAGGAGACGAAGGAGTAACACAGGGATGAAAATAAAACATGCGATTTCCGATACAAATACGTACTTTTATTATTGTTATATTTAGCTAGTTATGCAGAATAATGATTCCTATTAAATATAATGTATTTTTCAGTAATAATAATATAATTATAATGTTCAATAATGGTTAATAATTATACGTCATGCTTTAGTTAATATTTTATTATAAATATATATAAAGTCGATATATAAATATGACAAAACAAATGCTATGTATGCTAACTTCTATGAGAGCCGGCGAGGGCGCCCGAGAGCGAATCGCCGGGAGCGGGTCGCGGAGCGGGTCGGCCCCCGCCGTCTCTCGACCGACTCAATTACACTAGTCAAACCGACCAAAGCCGTGCACGCGGGAACCCCGGGAAACAAAGTAAACTTCGCTATTATAAAACTACTTCACGCGCGGCCGTCCGAGCCGCTCTCCGCGGGCGAGAGCCGCGAGCCGCCCTCGGCGAGCCGCCCACCGCGACCCGCCCTCGGGGAGACACCTCGGGGAGCCGCCCTCGGGGAGACACCTCGGGGAGCCGCCCTCGGGGAGACACCTCGGGGAGCCGCCCTCCGCGAGCCGCCCTCCGCGCCGCGCACCGACCTCCGCCGCTTTATGACTAAGCCATTACGTTAAATATCTTTATTTATTGGGAGTACATTTATCTATCAATAAATATTAGTGTACAAATTTCACTATTCACGTCACTATACAGCCTTCTTTTTATATCAATCCCTTAAAACAGTCTAATTTAATATTAAGTTCGGTGCGCGGGCGGCGACTCCCGGCCTGGAAGCGGTCCGGCGACCCGATCGGTGAATTTCATTATGAAAAATATAAAAATATCTTATGATCCTATTATAGTATTATTCCTTTGACTAACGCGGGGCGGGCGAGCGGCCGCGACCGCAAATTAACGACTTTAATGAATATTGTATACTTTAGTCAAAAATACTTCACATCAAAACTGTACGAGCGATAAGAAAATAAAACTATCAGAAAGCGAACGAGCAAGGGCAGTGAGGGGCCGAGGCGTCGCGGGCGTCGGGGCGCCGGGCACGCGGGGCACTCGGGCACGCGGGCACGCAAGGGCACGCGGGGCACGCGGGGCACGCGGGGCACGCGGGGCACTCCGGGCACGCCGGGCACGCGGGGCGCGAGATCACTCCCGCGGGCGATCTCACAACGTTGACTCGAAAGTATTCAGTTTATTTCTCATTTAATATCGAGTGACGACAGAATACTTGTAGATATAAATCTTAAGAAACATCTTTAAGGTTAAGTTAATATTTTTATATCGATTACATCCGAGTGATACGATTATCTCGACGCCCAATAAAACATTCATAATACGAAAATATATGTAATCGTGTCGGCGCCGCGACGATGGCGGCGGGCGCGCGGCGCGGCACGCAGTAACTTTCATTGTAATTTTGGCACCGGGGTTTTCAATTACACGTTAAATATTTTTACGTAAGTTTAGTCGTTTTATTATAAAAACTGTGCGATTAATGAATTCTTTTAGAATCGAGAGTCCGATAAACTACGATAGCGATACAAAAAATCGATGTATTACCGTAAATGATCCCAAACAGTAGATTAATTATTGATTCGCTCAGTCGCGGGCCGAGCGGCCGACCGACTCTAGACTAGTAAGGTTGAGCACTTCACTTCGCAGGATCGACTAACGCTACTCCCGGGACTACCGTACACTTAACATACAAACATTTGAAAATCTCAACGCAAAAAGTAACAAAATACTGGCCACCGGGGGCCTTATATCTATCCGAATACGGGGTGATCGCTAACGGTTAGTCGCAGTGCTCGTCAGAATGAACCCTGTCACTGGAATGGTCGCGCTCGAGCTGGAGGCGGGGGCGGGGGCGGGGGCGGGGGCGGAGGGCGGCCACCCCGTCCCGCCCCGCCCCGCCCGCCCGCCCCGCCTCGCGCTCCCGGCTATTTGGATCTACGCAAAGGTACATATCGCGTATTCGATAATAATAATAAGTTAAGTTCGAGAACGGTATATTTAGTTAACGCTACTGAGTGAAGGGCGCGGGCGGGCCCTAACTATTATTGCTGCGGCCCGCCGACTCGGCGCTGACCGCTACGTATATATTATATTTATATTCGCTACGTCGATCGAGCGACTCTATGGGTAGTCTTCCGCGATAAAATCCAAAAAACTCTTAAAACGTTATATTTTTCCAGAAAATATTAGACTCTGCGCAGTTAGGTGCGATCGGGCCGATCGATGCGCTAACACAACCGAAAGTGTCACACACTGACTACGGCTCGCCCGCCGCATGCGAAAATAGCAAAAATACTCACTATGCCGGCGGGCCTCGTCAGGTCCCTACACTACCTACCCTACTGTACGCTTACCGTTAATAAATTACAAAAATACAAACGTCCAATGTTATATATTATATATAGTAATTATTAGTCGCTAAGCGCGGGTCCGCGGCGCCTCCCGGCCGCCGGCGAGGGCCGGGGCACCGGGGCTGGGGCTGGGGCGGGGCCAAGGGACCAAGGGGCCAAGGGGCCAAGGGGCGCCGGGGCCGGGCACGCCACGCCCGGGCACGCCACGCCCGGGCACGCCACGCCCGAGCACGCCACGCCCGGGCACGCCACGCCCGGGCACGCCACGCCCGGGCACGCCACGCCGCCCCGCTCCCACCCTGGGCGCTCTCGGCCGCGGTGAGATCTCAACAAACAAACAAACAAACAAACGAACAAACAACCCACCAACGCCTACCTATAAATATGTGATAATCACTAATTAATTCTCGATATAATCATATAAAATATATAGGAAATCAATATAAAAGAAAACAAAAGAAAATGGATAATTTACAAAACTTTATTTTGACAATATTTGGTAGTAATTGTTCTAGAGGCGGCGCCTGCACCGGCGCGCCCGTGTCTCCGAGATCTAAAGTTTCCGTATAAAAATTACAAAATAAAAATCAATAGGCGCGGGAGACTCTCGCCGCTCTACCGTCGGCGCTCGATCAAATATAAAACCACTATAGTAACCTAATAGCCTAACCGAAACGGCGCGGCCGCCGCTAACCACTTTCGTCAAAAATTATGTAAAAAAATAAAATTATATTATGCGATAATAACTTAATAATAATTAATCATAATAATAAAATGAGAAATCTCCGAGCGAAGAGCGCGAGCGGCCGCGCCTCCGCTCGCCTCTCGCGGCTCTAACAATAGGGATATGTATCAATTATTATCTTCCGTTCGGCGGCCGTGCGGGCGCCCGGCCGGTACTTTATATTTATACTTTACAATATCGTCAATATATTATCGTTTATACTTTCATTATATTAAATTATCGGTTTTCATTCTTCAATTAAATTAATAATAATCCGCGAGAATTGCCATTTCGATCAGCCTTAAGAGAATCACGGCGAATCGCACGAACGAATGACGGGGGAACTCGGCTCGGGGGCCGGGGCCGGGGCCGGAGCCGGAGCCGGGGCAGGGGCCGGGGCCGGGGCCGAGGCCCGGGCCGGGGGGGCGGGCGGGGCTGACGGGGCGGCCGCTCAGGACAGGATGCGGATGGCGGAGGCGGCCGGCGTGCAGCACGCGGGGCACGGGCGCGCCGAGGCGGCCAGGCGGCGCGCGCACTCCAGGCAGAAGAGGTTGTGGCCGCACGGGACCAGCGCCGCCGTCACGGCTCGCTCGCCGCACAGCGCGCAGCCGCGAGGGGAGCCCGCCGGGGAGGGCCGCGTGCCCGGGAAGGCCCACACGCCCGCCGGGGACTCGAAGCTCGGCGACTCGCCCAGGCCCTCGTCGCGCTCGGCCGGAGACCAGATGCTCGCCAGGCCCGGCGCGCAGGACGCGGGCGCGCACGAGCCCGAGCCCGACGACACGGAGCCCGACGAGGAGAAGGCTCCCGACGAGCAGGACGCGGCGGGCGGGCGTTCCAGGCGCCCCAGCAGCGCGCCCAGGCCCCCGAGCCCCTGCAGGCCGCCCAGACCTCCGGCCCCGCCCGGCAGCTCGGGCTCGTCCGCGCCGGGGCCGCCCGCGCCCGTGCGGACGGCGATGTGCGCCTCGATCTCCTTGCGCGCCGCCTCCACGCTCTCGGGCAGGCCCGTGACCTCGAACACGGGCTCCTTGTCGCGGGACGGAGTCACGATGTACGTGTGCGTCTGGTGCTGGATGCGCTTGATGGTGGCCCCCTTGGGCCCCACCACGAGCCCCACCACGCGGTAGGGCACGCGCACCTGCGCGGTGACGTGGCCGGGAGCCGCGGCCGGCGGGCCCGGGGGAGCTCCGGCGCTGCTGCGGCGACTGGCGCGGATCTGGCTGAAGTGCTCGGCGGCCGACAGGATTTCTCGCTTGGCTCGCGCCACGTCCTCCTTGCGGCCCGTCACCACGAACACGGGCTCCTCCCCTCGCACCGGGGTCTTGATGTACGTGTTAGTTTTGGCGCGAAGAGCTTTTATCTTGCAACCTGCAACAGAGAAAAAAACGACATCACTATCGGCAGTCTCGGTTCCTCTCCGACCGAGAGGCTCGCGGTGCCGGTGCCCGCTTTCGACTTCCGGCAGTTGACGGTGAATTCTGAAATTTCAATTGCGAAACCGTTTCCCCGACGCCTGTCGATATGAAAATATAAAACCCGACGATTAGCGGTGAGCCTGCGAGCGATGCCCGCCGTTTGCGCGCTACGTCGGATTCGTGGCCGGCGACGAGCGAACTCCGCGCCCGTGAGCGGCAATCGACGGCGCGCGCCGGGTTGCCTGTTTCTAGGCGACGTTTGTGAATTGTATTAGCTGGAATTGCTCATTTGCATTTATTACATTTCGAGCTAAATTTAAAAAAAAAACATTCAGGATATACGTTTTGTATTCAAAACAGACTTATTTATGAAAGGTTATTGAACGACGGCGCTACGTTGACGGTGAATCACCGCGTCTCAAAAATGTTTTAATTTTTACATAATCTACAGAACAAAATGTTTCGGCACACAATTGATCGTAATCGTAATAGCTTTATAAAATTAACACACGTGCTCCTAATGACGCGAATTAGCTCCGCCGAGCGTCAAGTGTCCGTCAAAGCTGGAGCGAAAAATTCAGCAAGAAATAGGCATCGATCTGCGGCGAGTTCAGTTTACACGGCGAAAAGCGCTCATATCCGCGCACCGGCTTATCGTGTTTACATGAATTAATTAGGCAGCCGCGGGGCAACGGGAGAGAATAAGACGGAGAAAAGAAGAGGGCAGGGGACGGAGTCAGCTGTGCAGGAGCGGCAGGAGCGGCAGAATCGCGGCTTCGGGACGGCTTCGTGCCCAAACCCCGGGACCTCCCCTCGAGGCGTCCACACCGCCGGGACGACCTCGCGGTGCGGATACGCACTCAATTTGACACGATTGACGTTATTTTTACTGCCTATTATGATCGCATATCAAATTAAATTCATAAAATTTTCTATTGAATTGGCGATGCCATCAGTGAGAAATAAGATAAATTGAATTCAAATAAATGAAGAGCTCCGAAACCGACCGGCAGATGGACGCGGCGCGAACACGAAACAAACATTTCCAACGAGCTCCTGTGCCGCAACAATGAAGGGAACAGAAAGCCCGCCAGCGTGTCGGCTTACAGTTCAAATCCTTGGGTGCAATCTTTAAGAGAGGAATTTGCAAATAATCTGACGATGGAACCGACGTATCAGAATTTCGGAAGAACTAAATAATGTTTAAAAACAAATCAACATGCGTTCATTGAATTTCTCAGACGCTTGGGCTTCCAGTGAATGTCCGACACTTATCTTCATTCAATGTCGCAAAAAGAATGTAAATTATGTTTTATGACGCATTGATTTTTTGGCTAAAATGATCAAGCCGACCGATATTGGTTTTGCCGAGAGACATAAAAAGGGATACGGAAGCTTCCGAAAACCGAAATATCTCTCGCACATTATATTTCACCCGCCCCGCCCGCCGGGGGCGCAGACACGCGGTGCCGGAGGGCGAGTACGAGGGCGAGGGCGAGTGCGAGGGCGAGTGCGAGTGCGAGGGCGAGGGCGAGGGCGAGTGTGAGGGCGAGGGCGGCGCGAGAGGCGTTGTCATGTCGACGGGAACTATGCGGTAAAAACCTGGCAACGCTGCGCGATTCGCCACCGGGAGCGTCGAGCGGGGCGTCGAGCGGGGCGTCGAGCGGGGCGTCAAGCGGGGCTCCCGTGCTTCCGGGTCACCGAGCAACACCTCTGCATCGCCTCGCTGCAGATTCCTACTTGCGATGGATGATATTTATAGTGAATCGAATTATGTGATATTTATAGTACATCGATCTCAATATGTTTATATTATCTTTATATAGTTTGCAAGCCCTTAAGCTCTCAGTACCTTTATTTTCATTTTTGGGTGTTCATATTCCTAAAAACGAGCATCAGCCATTTTGAAAGTAGAGAGTGAAACGTTACAAACCTATATTATATTTAACAGGTATTATAAAAATACAAAAGAACTAAAAAAATTAATATAAAACAACGTATTATATATTCATTTATCCTTGTGCGTTTAAAACAAAAATAATTTTCTTCGAACCTAAAAACAAATTAAATATATAATCTTTAACATGAAAACAAAAACATTGCTTTCCGATATCAAAAGATCTGGAAAAGACCTGGAAAAGTACGTGATTTTTATACAGTTTTTAGAATATGCAAAGCTTATTATAGGTTATAATCGCGCTTGTTTGTGGGGTTTTTCAGACACGTTTGTAGAAGAATTCAACACAATGTTTGATAAAGCGTGATTCGTACGTATTCGAGTATTTCCGAAATAAGCTCGGGGCGGAAAGCGACGGAACCGGAATAGGATTATCAATATTTCACAAGAAATCAACAGTTTACCGTTCCATAGGACATCCAGGGCACGTATTAATTCTACTATTGCGCGACAAGTGTGAAAAACAAAAATAAAGAATATTATCGAATATTGAATGGCACCACTGAATCGTGTGGTGAAACGAGCTCGGGAAGGGCGGCGGGGCCTGCTGACCCCCGCCTCGCTTCTGGTGGACTTTTTTATTTCACATATCCTATTAATGTAGCTTATAAATTTTCTTTTTCGCTAAACTTCCTCTATGGAGGCGGGAGAAGTGAGGAGACCACAAATTGTTCGATTTTCTGAAGATGGGCTGCGTTTATCGTGTGACTCAAACAAAAAGCTCTGACAAACACGAGGGGAAGTTGTTGAATCGATATTATATTGGTGACTGAAACCGACTCCATATATTGCATTTAAATTATTCTTCGTGAATTAATTCTTAATTCTTCGTGAATATTAACAGCTAGTCCAGTGGAAATATTATAATATAACAGTTAAAAAAATGAAAAATCAAAGAGGAAAAATCGTGAAAATATTACTAACGAAAACCAAAATCACAAAAAAACATTAATTTATTAATATAGGATGCAAAAATGTGCAACTACAATTCTAACAAACAATGCTAAAGCTACACAAATCATATATTTATTGAAAAATGTATATTATTATTGAATAATCGCGAACACATCTATAGAAAGCGCAGGCCTGCGGAAGCTCGGAAGGACGCCTGGCGTGGGGATGCGTCAAAAAAATATTACATTTTTAATTTCAAGATTCATCATTTTTTCATTTTGTAAATTTACAATAGTTCCGGGATGCGTCTCAGCATGTTCATTATATAATCAAGTACGATAAGATACGGGGTGTGTTAGCAGTCACAAAAAAATATGCCCTAAAGTCTATATTCAAAAGACCAGAATTGATATCCCATCACATTGGTGAATAAGTATTAACTGTGTTGCACCGTCAGACATTCAAACCAGGCGAGACCGCATCGCGGGCGTCGAGTTATCCGCCGACGGAGGTCACCGCGCTGCGCCACGCGGTCCCGGCGGCCTCCTCCCCCGGGGGGCGGGGGCGGGGCGGGGCGGGGGCGGGGCGGGGCGGGGGCGGGGCGGGGGCGGGGCGGGGGCGCCGGCCAGGGGGGCGCGGGGGCGGGGCGGGGCGGGGCGGGGGCGCCAGCTGTGGCCGCCGTCCTTGGGACGCACGTTGCCGTGTGACGTCACGATCGTCCTTCTCCGGACGGCTGACGCACTTCCGGCGTGGGTAAAAACTTACAAGGCCATTATTTATTTATATTAAAAAATGCGGATTTTTTTAAGCGCTTTGTTGTGTTTTCATGTACGCTTCCAAAAAAAATTGTTTACAACCTAAAAGTTATTTACATTAGGAGGGCTTCATGTATTGACAATGCATACAACTTATTTTTATAAGAAAGAATTATCTGTTTTTTTTTTATTCATCGCGTTTGCAGTGAAGTGCGTCAACAGTGCAAACGGGATGTTAAGGAAAATTAAATGAATTTTTCATTTGACAAATTTGATAGGTAATTTCGTAAGACATTCATTTAAATTAATATTTTTTTCAAAAATAACTCCTATAGTAAAAGTATACATTTGTTTTATGGTTTGTGTAGATTTCTTACTGATTTTAGTTTAATAAATGTGTGTTGTGCTAACGTTTTCAATCCGAGAGGTTCGATTGTTTTCACCGGCAGACGTAGCAGCAATCGATAGACGAGACGCAATGTTTCCTAGATTTATCAGCAAAAATTTCTGATAAAAAAATGGGATAAAGACACTCCCTCCGCGAGCATCGGCTCTCCCGGCTCGAGTGGCCTTGGACTTCCTTCTGGACGAGACCCAATTCTCTACTACTCCCAAATACTAAGTTCCTTAAAAAAAAAAAAAAACCGGAATATCCGAAACTCGAGCCTTACGTGAACGCGTGAATTGCTGTATCCTCAGTAAAGCGCACAGCAGGCTCTATTGTCACGACCCCTAGTCAGAATGTCTAAATGTTCAATTTTAAAAATTCGTATTGGATTTTTCTATGGCAATATCGTAAAAAAAGATTGCACATGTAAATTTTTAAAATAAATTTACAACTTTTTATTTTATTTATTTTCCGAGAAAATTGTTACACAATTTTCACTTTGATTGTTGTAAATGGAAAATGAAGGTCCAAATATTTTAAAATGAGTTCGATTGTTTCACACGGTTTCCATAATTTGTTGAACGTTTTAATGTCCAGATAAAGCTAGTTTCTTATTTAATTTCAGCTAACGTGGCAGAGCCCAGAGTGCGGGAGGCGGAGCTGTGCGGGTGGCGTGCGCGCCAGGCGCCGGAGATGCTATCGGGCGGCGTCGCGGGCCTTGACGAATGGCCTTTTTTGTACCCCAGAGGCGGGCGAGTGTGCCCGGCCAGGGGAGCCGCGATCGATACCGAACCGACCGGCCAGCGGGGAACTCCGCCGCTGAATCATGCCCCCGGGAGTGTAAACTCCATTTCCACTACTTGTAAAAACTGTTCGAGACGCACTCCGGAAATATGTGCCTGAAAATATATTCACAGTGTAAAAAGTGCCATCAAAAATAATCCGAGTAACTTCCCCAAGCATGGGGATTGTATTTTGTAAGTGCCGTTTTTCTGACATTTCTTTAATAAACTATAAGCTCACTCTGTTAAAAACTAAACTATGAAACTGAGAATTGAATGAAGGTATACTTATAACTTTTAATGCACCAAACTTCTAATTTTAATTTTAAAAGATTCTGAGCAACCGCATTAGTCGGGAAGTGTGGCCAAACGAGTCGCTCTGCCGGGAAAGTCTTACGACTATTGAATTTATTTTCCCTTTTTACTTATAATAAATACTTACTAGCTTATGTACTACATTGTTCGACTTTGGTTTTTATAAAAAATAAATAGTATAGGTTTGCTTGGGGATAATTGACACGATTTTCAAATCTAAAAAAACAATTGTTTTATTAATTTGATTTTTAAATCGCTTTAAGCGCGACAGATTAAGGACGAGTCTTACGTCGTCGAATATGTCTCCCCGATAAGCAAACCGATGCTCCCTCGGATGCACCGACTCCTTTCGCTACAAGCCAGAAGTATAATAATTTTATACATGATATACATTTAAACGAGGCACAAGCCTCGAGTAAAAGGAAAAATTTAGTATTAAAAATCACCTAACATGGTCACAACCTTGCATAACTTCTACACGTCATTCCATTATATTTGTTTATATTCATGACAAACACGATTTTTTTAGCAAAATTCGAATTAGATTTGTGCATTTTAAGCGACTACTGAAAAAGTGCAACATTGTTTAGAACTGTTAATATTTATATTGCCTTTTTGAGATGAAATCGGATGCTCAGTTGTATAAATGTCACTTAAAATATTCACGTTTCTCCTGTGAATGTTGTCAGTACTGTATCATACGTTGCATCAATAACCCTAGATTATGAGTCATACTAATTTTGTTAGAATTTTCCGACGGTGTAAAAATCCACCCACGAGCTTACAGTACGTGTCGCGGTTTCGAGCGCAGACTCGCGCTCAAGAGGGCAGAAGTGGTGGAGGAGAGTGGGTGGGAAGCGGGGGAATTCACGAAAAGCTCCAACAAAAACCCAATAAATCACATGCAATTTGCAGAAAAGGGAGGCTCTCATCCGGCGCTGCGATCGACCCGTAGTCGCACATGCGCGCGTCATCTCCGGCCGGCCGCCGTGCGGTTAATGGGACAACGCACGGGGTGCGGGGTTACCGACCCGGCGGGGGCGCTCGAGCACGTGGCGCGTGGCACGTGGCCCACGTGGCCCGAGTGGCCCGAGTGGCCCGAGCATGGCCCGAGCGGCGCCGGAGACGCCCGAATGCGGCGCAGTTTTCCGGCGATCGCGCCCGACCGCGGCCGACGATTCGCGAGTGACCCCCGAAGTTTTCAGCAGTGCAAGCGCCCGTCCGCACCGCCGCACCGCCGCACCGCCGCACCGCCGCACCGCCGCACCGCCGCACCGCCGCAATGCCGCAATGCCGCACCGCCGCCGGCGGAGTCGAGCTTGCGGCAGTGCGGGCGTTGAGCGCTCGCGCCTGCTCGGTTACGTCGACTCCATTTTCAAGTAATTGATTGCCAAAACAACAATATTTACATTGGCGTCCACGTTGCGAGATTGCTGTAGAATTTAGTATTTAAGGTGAACCGCACAAGACAACGGGAAATAAACGGTCTGGAAATTAAGCAATGTTATAGTACACGGACAGTTTTTCGATGCAATTTTTATAAGATGCTAAAATATAAATGTATAAACACGCGATTTTATACAATATAATATCCCTTTAGTAATAGAACTTGGATGGGGCGGGGGCGCTGCAGCGGTCACTGCACTCGCATCGATCCACCGAGGCGGCTTCCCTCGCGCCACGGCGAGCGCCGACTTCCAAACTCATTTTTATTTATAAGCTCTATTCTCTGTCTTATTTTAATGCTTCAATTTTTTGCATTCATATATTAAGTCGAGTGATTAAAAAGTATACTTAAACGTCATGAGCCTTTATTATTTTATTTTGGGAGATATAAGTATATATTTATATTTTTTTAAAAATTATAAAACATACCACGAAAAGCGAGACAGACGCCGACGAGCCAGGTTTTACGCAGGTTGGCTTCAAAAATGACGGTGCATAACACGAAATAATCAAACTAAAACTACAAGCCTACAAATATCCTATCGCATCAGTTCTGCGCGGAGTGCACTCCGGAGTCTCGGGGTGCTTGCACTGCCGCCCCTCGAAGCTCGATCGTTCTCCGTCCTACTGAGGTGTTTAGCTAGTTTAGCTTTTCTTGTCGAGTAGATTTTGGACAACAGTTTTACGGGCAAAAGATCCGTCTCTTCGGGACTCGATCGACTAGCTTAAACATATCTAACGCCTTTGATTCTTACTAAATTTAACCTTGTATTTATAATACGGATCCCAGACAAAAATAAAAAAGGACTGCCGGTGATTCTAGGGTTCAATTTGAATAAAATCTGAAAATTCCCGTTGCAGAAGTACTGTTTCCAGGAAGGCCGAGCTTTCCCTGGGGAAGCGGGTGTGACTGACGGAGCGGGGCGCGTGGCACGATGGCCGCAGGGGGCGAGGGAACTTCTGAGGGGATGCGAGATTTGCAGGTGGAGGATTACCTGGAGTGGAAATTTACGAGTCAGAATGGCGATTTGGGCCTCAGTCTAGCGTATGCGTAAGAAAAACATCCGGAAAGCTTTCAAGACTGAGATAAGATTACTCCGCACCGCCATTTCTCAAACTATTCAATTCTGCGACCCTTAAAAACCAAAACTATATTATAATGTTATGAATTCAAAACTTAATTGCTTAACGACAGTTGTGGGCTCTGCTTTATTAATTAACAAGTATGAATATTCGTTTACGATTTCTATAATTCCGTTCAAAAGTTTTACAAGTAAATCATAAAGCTCACAAGTAAATCATTCAGCTTCATAAACATATGCACTACAAAAACATATTTTTATTCAAAAATATAAATAAAATTAGTCGGAATTCGTTGTGAGCTATTAAACCCCATAAATTATTTTTGATAAAAATCGGAAACACAGCACTTAATGTAAGGGCTTGAGAAGTCAACGTCTAATTTTATATCGACATCATTAGTCGAAATATATTTTTTTTCATACAAACGGTTGATAAATTTAACCCGAGAGTAGAAAGACAACCTCAAATAAATTCCCCGGATCAATGTATCGTACTGAGTCCGATTGAAATTATATTCATCTGTTATCGGTTGAGTGCAAATAAGGTGACCGTTTTACCTGCAAGTGGTGCTTAATAAAGTATCGCGTGAAAAGCTTCGCTCGGCCCAGAACAGCGCGGCCTAGCGGAGGGCACCGCGGACGTCAACAGAAACGGCGTGGTTTTTTTCAACATATCTCATGATAATTACCTTGTTGCAGAAAACAATATATATTATATTCTTAACCAATGAAACAACAATGTCGGTTTTTTTGGTGTTTATCCAAGATCGATAAGTATATTCGCTAAGATGACTCGATCGCGGAGTCTGTGACCGCACATCTCGGTGAGAAACAAGGGGATAGTAGCTTGAAGCGACTGTATCCGGCTCGTTCCGGGTCCGGCATACTCCTTCGGCTTATACCGAGTCATACCTCACCGCTTCACTGAGAATGAGGGAAATTACATAGGCTGCTATTTAAGAATCCGGAACTGGCCACTACATAAATAATATTTAAAAAGTCATTATTACATTTGAAAATAGGACTCTTTGGCTGTAGAATAAGTTTATTTCATCCGACTGTCAATAAATTGTTTTCATTGTGTGGCGCGATTTTAAAAATTGCGTGTCATAATCACAATGGATTTAACTCGAGGAAATTTTCGTGCGATGATTTTTTATGATTTTCGACGTGGTCTAACTCAACAGCAGTGCATCGATCAACTCAGTTCGACTTTTGGGGATCAAGCACCATCGAACACCACTGTGTATCACTGGTTTAGTGAGTTTAATCGTGGACGTCGTATGCTCACGGACGAAATTAAAGATGGTCGGCCTAAATCAGTTGTGCCACGAAACATCGACGTTATGCGTGAACTAATAATGCAAGATCGTCATGTTACATATCCAGAGATAGAGGCGTCCTGGGGCATTAGTATGACAAGTAAACATAAGATATTACACAAACACTTGGCTGCCGCACAACTTGACATTAGATCAAAAACAGGCTCGTGTCGATTGGTGCAAAAATATGATAAAAAAATACAATCGTGGTGCATCAAAAGCTGTTAACAATATCTACACAGGTGATGAATCCTGGATTTATGCATATGACCCCGAAACTAAGTAACAATCGGCAGTATGGGTGTTCCAACATGAGCCGAACCCAACAAAAGTTGCTCGTGCGAAAAGCACTTTGAAGCAAATGGTCGCTTGTTTTTTTGGTATAGATGGACACGTGGCTACTGTACCACTAGAAAATCGTAAATTTGTTAATTCGACGTGGTACACGACCATTTGTTTGCCTGAAGTCTTTGAAGAAATTAGGAAGAACAATCCACAACGCAGAATCATTCTCCATCACGACAATGCAAACTGTCACACTTCAGGTGAAACGACCCGATATTTGAAGGGTGAAACGGTGGAATTAACGGGTCATCCGCCATATAGCCCTGATTTGGCACTTCGACTTCTTTTTATTTCCAACCATGAAGAATAAATTACGTGGTCAACGATTTACAACCCGAGAAGAAGCCATTGAGTTGAGATCATGTTTTGGAGATACCGTCTTCCGATTGGAAAAAGTGCTATGAAAACTGGTTTCACCGAATGCAAAAGTGTATCGATCATCACGGCGAATATTTTGAAAAGCAATAAAAGCATATTCAATAGTCAATGATAGTTATTTTATTTTATTCCGGATATATAAATAGCAGCCCTCGTATAATTTTAACATAATTAAAACTAATCGCTCCATCCTAATTCGAACTGGATTCAAACCGTTCGACCGCGATTTACATTTATAAATATGACCACGAGGAGAGCGCGAGGAGAGCGCGAGGAGAGCGGCCCGAGAGGACTCTTCGCGGGCTGGGGTCCTCGCCCGGCGGCCGCCTGCACCGAAGCCGCCATTGTTACGACGCCGCGAGTTCCAAATATAAAGCTAACTCAAAAAGAACGCGGCGGTTTTGGCCAATCGCGCCGATGCATCGATCCCTTTCTCGCGGACGGAAATACGCGGCGACAGAGCGCGGCGGCCGGCTATTTCAGGAGCCGGGCGAAGGTTCCGTTCCGCGGCCGACCCCACTGCGCCCGATCTTACTGCGGCCAACCCCACTGCGGCCAACCCCACTGCGGCCGACCCCACTGCGGCCGACCTCACTGCGGCCAACCCCACTGCGGCCGACCTCACTGCGGCCGACCTCACTGCGGCCGACCTTACTGCGGCCGACCCCACTGCGGCCGACCTCACTGCGGCCAACCCCACTGCGGCCGACCTCACTGCGGCCGACCTCACTGCGGCCGACCTTACTGCGGCCGACCCCACTGCGGCCGACCCCACTGCGTGGGACCTCACTGCGTCTGCTGCCGGTCCACCTGGATCTATCGTAGGGAGCGGAGGTACAATATTTTTCAGATCTGAAAACGAACATTACGGAAAATAATCTTTGACGAAGTATCGATTTTCGCAAGCACCGTCGGCATCGTTGGACGGAAACCTGTACTCGTGAAGATTCGTTACAAAACTATCAGGGAAAGTAACACGATATTTCTAATCGAAGAATTTCGAATAAATAAATATAACCGCGGGCGTCTCGATAACGGAATAAGAGATGGACGTTCCAGAAAGAAGTCTGACTGCGGTTCGAGAGTATTTTCTCTCCCGCTAAGACATTGCATAACGAGAGTGATGACTGTTTTTTTGCGAATGGGTGACGTCACTCCGCGAGTCGCGTCGCTGCCTGGAAATATAACGAACTCCTTTCAAACGTTCCGGCGCGGCGGCTTCCTCCGATTCTCCGAGTGAGTCTGCCGGCAGTCGGGATCGAACGGATTCGCTTCGATCGTACCTCTCGATGTGCCATTCGGACTCGAAGGCTTCGGTAGTGATCGGTTCGCAGCCGTTAAAAAGGTAAAGGGATAATTCGAAAAGCCGGCCGGAGGGTTCGTCCGCCTCGCGCGCTTCGAGAGGTCGCGTCGAATAGCTTCCCGAGCCGCCGATTTGTCAGCAGGAACACTCCCGAGAAGCTATAGAACGATAGTAGGAATGCGCCAGGAGAGCGCCAGGAGAGCGCCAGGAGAACGCCAGGAGAGCGCGGCGGTGCAGTCGACGCTAACGTCTCTCTTTAATGTAAACAAAACGACGCGTCCCGCTTGGCGGCCCGCCAGTCCGGGAGCCGCGGCCGCACTGCAGGCGAGCTCGGCTCCGCTTTTCGTTGCCTTTGATGAGCAAACGTGACGATACCGACTGATAAATATATTTAAAAAATAAAAATACTAAACCGTATGGATAAAAAAAATCATGAAGGATTTTATTGTAAGTATGGTAACGGCGAAAAGCTACCCGAGAATAGTAATTTTCGACGAAACACATTCGGTTGCGGAGGAATATGCGAGGCCTTATTTAAACAAATGAGTTACTTACGCAATGCCTTCCGTTTGCAAGCGCGGGTATGGCACGACCCGAATGATCAACTCCGAGGTTGCCTGCGATCCGTTCTCTTTGTCCACCTTACTGATTTCCTCGCGGAGAGGGAGAGGGAGAGGCAGAGGCAGAGGCAGAGGCAGAGGCAGAGGCAGAGGCAGAGGCAGAGGCAGAGGCAGAGGCAGAGGCAGAGGCAGAGGCAGAGGCACCGCCCCCGCCCCCGAGCTCGCCCCGTGCTGCCCCACGCTTGCGCGCGCAATCACTTCTCTTGCGGGCCTGCTAGCAAGTCGGCTGGCCTGCCGCGCTGGCAGGGGTCGCGGTTCTCGGCGACTGAGCATGCCCGCGCTCTAGTCCCCGCGGCGGAAGAAGCTGAATCCCGGTCAGTCGACGAGGACGCGAAGCCGAATGACGGGCTCTGAAAACTGGACGAGCGTATCCCTCGCGACCGACCGGAGCGTCTTTCCGTCGATCGCTCGTTCTGAGCTAACCTATTTCTGCTCCGAAAAGGACAAAAACGAGCGCCGCCCGACAGCCGCGCCCGGGCCGGTCTGCGCCGAGCAAGGAAGGGCGGCGGGGCGGCAGGTTAATCGCGACATCAATTTGTTGGTACGTGGTAGAGCGCTTAACCGTATTATTGTCGCTATCGAACTGTTATTCCCACTCGATGTAAGTACTGAACGCCGGCGAGAATGGGAGAATTGACATTCTCTTCTCATGGGTTAGGTTAAGTATCCCAAAATATCTAAAGCCGCACCGCACCGATTAATTTTAGTAAACCGTTAAAATCGCCTCATCGCGATACGCTGTGAATACATAACATAGCATTTTAGCACTGATTAAATAGCGCAATTCTACGACAGTGCATTGTAATCACTACCTAATTCAAACAAAGCATAATTTGGGTAAGTCTATAAGACTGCATCATCGCGTTAAATAGACACCCTGGCCGGGGACACCGACAGCGTGGCGGCTACTTTACAAATTAAAACATTCCTTGTTCCATCACACTATCGAGATCTTTAATAGCTTTTCTTTAAATACAAATTAAGATATCGATAGCTCTGGATGAACATCGCCGAGTGATTGACTGTACCCAAATATTTAATTAAATAAAGACTAATTAAATGAAGTGTGCACAAATCTCATGTTTGAATGCTGAGTATCAATTGGACATCGATAATTGTAAATCTCTCGGACCGCCAGTTACCGAACCCGGCACCGGCTATATCCGGCGCCCGTACAAATAGCCGCGGTAAATGTCGGGGGTTTGGGGACCTGTCCACTATGCGCGGGCCGTGACGTCAGCGGCTGCGGCTGCATTCCTGCGGGAAGCTGCCGCCGCGCCTGCACGCCCGCACTCCCGCACTCCTGCACGCCTGCACGCCTGCACTCGTCTAGGCGCTATTAGTTACAACTCTATGCGAATTGTCCTATATATTCTCCGTAAAAAAAAAACGAGAAGCTCGATTGTTTTCTTTTTAATAAAAAAAATATATATATATAAATATATATATAAATATATATATATATATATATATATATATATATATATATATATATATATATATGTATATATATATATATATATATATATATATATATAAATATAAATATATATATAAATATAAATAAATATATATATATATATATATATATATATACACGATAAAACGAAGGATCAACTTGTGGTAAAACTTATATTTTTAATAAATTAAACACAACGAGAATGATACGCAAAAAAATATGTTCAACTGTGTTAGACGTCCCACAATACTCCAGACGTAAATATGCTTCTGTATATCTTCAAATGAATACAAAGTAAAGAAATGCATTTTAGTAATGTTCGTGAAAAAGTAAGTAATTTCAAGTGCAAAAATATTTAAGATACAAAACTGTGTTCATTATCTCCCGATACGCCGGTCAGCTATTTACAAGTGGTAAATTAAATTTTAAAAAAATACAATTCATGGTGATTAACATTTATATTGAAACAGTTCATAGTCATAAACGGAAGAACGAAAAGTGAACTTGCACGGAAACCGGTTTCCGAGGAAGACAGAAGTGACGTCAGCACAAATCTATTGTCGGGGATGAGATTAACTATCCGGCTCTCGCAGCCCAAACTCGAGGAGCGTCGTCATAGGAGAGGACGAGTCCCGGTACGTATCTAGGGAGATTTCAGTTCTCGGGTCTCCCTCGGAGTCTGGCCGAGCAGCGGCTCGACATTTGACAGACGAGTCGGGCGGGGGCTCGAGTGAATGAACTGTCAACAATTATAGCCGAGAGAGCTTCCCGGCAGGGCGCAGCCGAGCGCGAGGCGGCGGAGACGGAGACGGAGACGGAGACGATGACGAAAACGGAGGCCGAGGCCGAGACGGAGACGGAGACGGAGACGGAGACCACGGCGGAGGCTGGGCCGAGCCGCGCTCCCGGCGAGTTCACGAGTGCCGTTGATAAAGCTACCTCTCCGCGTGCACCACTACCCTGGTATTCGAGACTGAACAAGCACGGATTAAATTTTTTTTTTTCATACTTACCAAACTGCAAAAATTATTAGGAATTTGGGGTTGTTTCCGTCCTCACCTGCAAAAAAGGAAATAATACATATTAACACGAGAGTTCGGCAGAAGAAAACAAACCAGCGTGCGGAGTGAGGCCGAGACTAGTTGGCTTGTCGATGGCTACACGTTGTAATAACTGGCTGCTAGGGAACGGTGGTCGCTCGCTCTGCAGAATCTTTTGAGCGCACCGTTTACACAATTACTAAGTCTGTAGTAATATTATTTATTTAAATAAATAATATTACTGCAGCGGTCAGAGCGAGGAACTGAGTTATGGAATCTTCAGAAATCCTAAGTCATAATCCGTTTGATTCGTGCGTTAAGAAGATTCATATAAAAAATACAAGTTTGTGAAGACATTTGAGAAGATAAAATCGTATTATTAAAAATTATATTTTTTTAAATATTTAGTCTCTCCTAACCGAGAGATTTAACTTAATAAATATAATTAATGGAACTGGTATTTATTTTGTAATACTCCATTTTATTACAATAAAATAAAACCAAATGGTTTTGGAGACTACGTTAATTTCACTATTAGCGAGAGCTCTTTCAGGTGGCGGCCAGGACAGCCAGGAATCGTCACAAACTAGTTTATTTAAGTACTTAGTATTAAAATTATTGCTGTTAATATCATTTTAATGGGGTTTTACAGCACCCAATAGAAGCATTTTTCCACATCAATTTGTAATGACTCATTTGAATTTCTGTTGAATTTGTTATGTATAATTTCGCTTTTTTCTGTATAGACTCAGTCTTGAAGATGCCGTGTTCGGCGAAAGAGCTCTCGCTAATAGTGAAATTAACGTAGTCTCCAAAACCATTTGCTTTTATTTTATTGTAATAAATATAAATAATAAAGAAATATAGCATTTGTTCAAATATTTTTATTACTATATAACCTAGAGGGTGGATATTGCACTTTTAAAATCTATTAGGTACTCTGTGTAATAAATTCCATCAATATTAACATCGACAACGGTTCTCAGGACTGTGCTCAGGATACGGTATGCGGCTATCCCCTAATCCTGCGCGCAGTAAGTGAGCTTTGCAAATATAAAATGATTAGCACTACGAAAAGCGATCACCCATCAATAGATATATTTATAAACTAAATTGGTTAATACTTAAAATAAAGTACATTTGTGATTTTTCCATATGTTTAATTTTATAGGTGACCGGTTTCGCCAAGCTTTCCCGTTGACATTATCAAACTTTGTTGACGAGACAGGTCCCAAATAAAATTAAACAAGTGGAAAAACAACAAAAGTATTTTATTTAAAATATTAAAATGGAATTTTACCGAGTTCTCTCAGTCAAAAATGTTAAATACAAAATTGCTTGCGTAGAATGATCGAGCTCTTTGCATACTGTCCGTAACGAAAGATATCGATCACTGGAAAAAATATACGTAAAAGCTTTCCTAAAACGGAATGAATTATTTCTCTCGTTCTTTTGTTTCATTCGTATGCGTAATTTCGCTGCGTGATAAGCGACCTTGAGAACACTGGATTCGGTATAAAAATTCCACTTAAAATATCCCAGTCCGCGAACACGTGAAATACACTGACAACGAATTGCCAGAGCGCCCTTTGAGCTGAGCTGTTTCTAAGTCCAGTGGAAGCGCCCCGCCCCCCGCCACGGCCGAGGCTCGATGGTCAATTTGATTTGTCGCACCTGAGCGTCGCACCTGGGCGTCGCACCTGGGCGTCGCACCTGGGCGTCGCGTGCCCCTAAGCCAGATCACACGTGTCGCACGTGTCGCACGTGTCGCGCGCCGCCGGGAGCGGAGGAGCGAGAGGAGCTGAGCTGATGCACACCGAGTTCTAAAGTTTTATTGGGTGACAGCACGAGTAGCTATTCTGTAGTTTTTATACTGGTTTGTTGTTTATTTTCAGATATCTAAGCGAGACCTCGTTTATTAACTCCGCTCCTTGTCTGCGTAGTGAATTGCGTAAATTATTTTGCCAGCGGTTTATCGTTGTCAGCATCGAATATAAATCACATTTACTGCGGCCCGGCTGGAGATAAGGAGGTGCAGACAGAGCTCCCTGCGCGTTGATGAATGCGGAAGCGGCCGATCGGAATTATACTCGCATTCGTTTGTTTTTGTCGGCATTCGGTAAGGCCGCATTGCAGTAGTCTGCACTACCGACACCCCGTCCGGCCACCCTCGCCGCCGGTATCGAAGCCTCCCCGACTACTGCCGAGGGGTTATTCGCTGCCGTAAAGTTCACCATACGCTTAAGTAGAATTCTAGTTTATAAATTGTAGTCTTGAGCCCTGCATTTTCCGCTTCCAGCGAATATAATATCCGTAAGTCATACAGCTGCATTAGAATAAACAAAATGATAACATCGTTAAAGCAACAATACCTAACAACTTCCCGATACAAAATTGGTATTGATCCCGGCTCTCGCGAAACAAAAGGAAATAACCGCCCGCCTCGGCCCGAGCACTTAATCCTCGCGTCGATCGATCACTCGCCATATAGCACCTCGTTGTACCTACTATTACCGGATTCATTCATTATATATCCGTTAATTGATGAAACGCAATCAAGATAAATGAGATTCCCGGGGAAATGGACTGCAATTGATGGATCGATATATTGTTAATAAACGTAATTCACCAAAAATTGAAACATTGTAAAAAACCTGGCGGATGGGGAACTGCTTCCCTACACTTAGGCAAAACGTTTTGTGATTCAATCTGTGATATATTTTTAATCAAATGTGATATATTTTCAGGTCGCTGTTAAAATAGACTTTTTATTTATTTGTTGTGCGCAAATTTTTTAAGAGCCGTTTATGAGGAAAGAGAACTACTTTTGATACATTCTTATTATAACTAATAGAGGATCTAAAAATTAGATCCTCTATTAAATATGTTCATGTATTGTGTTTGTAAATATTTAAAAAAAAAAACTAGAAAATTGATAAGGATAAATCATTAAACAGTAAGGAAACTTTTGTACGAGTATTGCCAGAGAAGACAATATTGTACATAAAGTCGAACCTATCCTTCGATTTACACTGAAGATAAGTTCTATAGAAAACCGTGTTAATCGAGAACAAACCAAAGTGTGCATAATTCAGTCATTGATTTCAATGTGAAATAATACTAAATATATTATACTCGTATCTTAAAAGAACATCAAAATAACGGTCTATTCTTAAAATGAAAAAACATATATAGGTTAAGTAAATCATTTTATAATACATATATAAACAATATATAAATCTAAAAATTTAACCAACAATTTAATTATTGTTATCACTTTCGTAAACAATGAGTCTTTTATTCCTGTTCGGTGTGATGCCACTTTCATCACTCGATGGTACTTGATGCGATTCATGTTCGATGTTAGATGAATTATTAACTATTTACGATCGGCGAACCTCGGTAATGAAATCAGCAACTAACAATTGCGTTCGGTTTGGGTCAAATTTTTGTAGACCTCTTCATATTGAGTTAAGCGTTTATTAATATCTCGCTGAATTAGGAGTGGTCGTTCAACATTCGGGTCATTTTGTAGTAAATGATAACCCAATTTTCACCCTAATAACATCTATGCGCTAGTGTTGCCAAGCGAACGGAACTAAAAAATGACTGTATTCATCGGCTTCTCGTACAAGAAGCCGATGAGTACTTTTTTTTAGTAAAGCGAGAACTGTTTATTTCCAGATCGTAACATCGAAAATATTTATCTGACTTCATTTGAACATACACGGGAAAATAGCGGGAAAGGGAGCGGTGAGTTGCAGTCGCATCTGAAGTCGCGGGGTGGGACGCCGGCGCACTCAGAGTTGTTATGCGTGACAAAAGCTTAGCGAGCACATTCGTATGCGGCGCAGCTCGCTCCAGTGCCGGGCTCTCAGAGGTGAGGAAGTAAATATAGAAGTCATTTGTGGCAGTCTGCCGTGGAGAAAAAGGGCGTCAAAAATAAGTCAGGAAGAAGAGCAGGACTAGGGCTCCGGTGGCAAGGCAGCTGGCACGAGAGCTGCCTTGACCGTGAAGGACCTTCTGGAGGATGACCGTTACCGTCTCATGTTAAACGGATACTTCCGAGGATCTTTGAAAACCTACTCTTTTGGGGTCTCGTTAAAGATATACCTTTATGATTCGTGGGGTATACTAATTCAACAGTATATAACATATACAACTCGTTTTTAGAAATATTCCAGGCGAAAAGTAAGCATGCAAAGGTCGACAATGTTGTGGAGAAATAATCAAAGAAGCGAGTTCTATATATACAAACTCATGCAGAAAATGTTTTTTTATTACTTATTTTCCCTGCTTAACACTATAATGCAAATAAAGAAATACATGTACGCTACCACCTAAGTCACACGTTGCAAGCCCCACATCTTGCGCGCAGGATCAGGGGATAGCCACACTCCACACACACACACCTTAGCCTTATTAGAACTATTAAATTTACTATAATTTACCTTATGAAAATAAATAATCTTGAAATTTTATTTAATTTTTTTTTAACCTCGAAATGTAAAAAAAAAAAAAAACACGCGGATGAATACGATTATTAAACACACACGCGGATGAATACGCGTTTATTCAATACCGTTTTCGAAAAATCACGAATTCTACCAAAATTACTACCAAAGAGATTCAAATCATTATTACGCTCTATCTACCGCCTATCTATCGTATCTACCGCCAAAACTTTTATCGGTGACGAGCACACATCATCGACTGGGAAACGAGGCGACCGGCAGCCGCGAGTGCTTGTCGCGGGAGCTCCGGGCCGCTTGTCGCGGGAGCTCCGGGCCGCTTGTCGCGGGAGCTCCGGGCCGCTTGTCGCGGGAGCTCCGGGCCGCTTGTCGCGGGAGCTCCGGGCCGCTTGTCGCGGGAGCTCCGGGCCGCTTGTCGCGGGAGCTCCGGGCCGCTTGTCGCGGGAGCTCCGGGCCGCTTGTCGCGGGAGCTCCGGGCCGCTTGTCGCGGGAGCTCCGGGCCGCTTGTCGCGGGCGCCCCCGGGATGCGCGCCGGGCCGGGCGAGGTCAGCGGGACCGCGAGACCATGAAAGTAGATGATAAATGCCAGCGATTCGACGATAAACGTTGAATTAAAAATTGCCACAGGTGCGGGGGGAAATTGAGAAAACTTCAGTTTATGGGCGACACGTTCACTACGACGAGCGAGTACTCCGAGATTTATACCTAAAATAAAAACCTTCAATGTTCTAGTCATGAATTAAGTTTTCAATATTCCACCTCTACTCCTGAATAAATTTGATGGGTTTTAAATATTGATTGATATATTTTTGTGGTGTCGAAAAAGTAACGATTTCTAACTGATGAAACCTCTAAAAATATGCAGCTGTATCGTGGATGATATATTAAAAATTGATCATTACCACACGATGGCCCAAACTGCACGACGCCGACTGAGCTGCAGGTCGGCCACGACATGTCGCGCTTCCTGGCTCCTCTTGGCTCCTCCTGCCTTCTTCTGCAGCCGCGACTGGTTGTGCTCGTAAGAATGCGGGTCAGTGCGGCCGGAGCGATTCGCCGGCTCTCCGTCCGAGGCGCGCGAGTAAAAAACCGGCAGGGTAGCATTCTCCCGACACGCGCAGGGGTGGAAATGGTAACGTAAACCTACCGAACTCAACCATACTACGTAGCGTGACGTGGCCGGCGGCGCGGCGGACAGATGCGCGCTACGCAGACGACACTGCCTGCTATTCCACCTCAAATCCCACTACCATCGTGAAAAGACTTCAAGTCGGACTCGACTCAGTCAGTGCCTTCTACAAAAAATGATGGATCGAAGTCAACCAGAAGACTGAGGCAATCATCTTCATCTGGAAACACCTTGGCAACGATCGCACCGACCCCCTACGAGCTGACGGCAAGCCGATCCAACGGAGCAAAAAGGCGAAATACCTCGGAGTCCATCTGGATCGGAGCCTCGCATGGCACCCCCACATCGCAGCCGCCGGAATGAAGGGCCACACAGGCAAAAACAGCCTCTACCCACTGCTGTGCGTTAGAAGCCCCCTCCCCAAACTCGAGTCCAAACTCAGGCTCTACACCTCCATCATCAGGTCGTACAAGATGTACGCCGAATCTGTCTGGTCAAACGCCAGCCAACACCTCACCGCGAGTATCCAGGCCGCCCAAAACTCCTGCCTACGCCTCATCCTAGGTGCTTACTACCGTACCTCGACCACCACCTTCTGTGCCCAGACCAAAATCCCACCGATCGCAACCCAGACGCTTCACATTACCGAAAGACTATACCAAATAACTATAAGGAAATCCAAAAAAAAACCCCTCCTCAAAGGGATCGGAGACGATACCCCAGACTCACTGCCTATCCACTACAGACACAAATTCCCCCACCACATCCTACTCGGTGAAAATATAACAGTCTCCGACGGCTCCCGGGGCACCCTATACAAGAAGGAGCGCCATGTTCCCAAAAAACATACCCAGAATACATTGCATCGCATACATCTGCATCATACATTGCATCCTCCTGCCCCCTACCTGTTATTGTTATAAATTTTTATCTTTGTTATTTAGTTCGTAGATATTGATTACACATAAACACATGCGAATAAAGGGTTTTTCCTAATCATTTTCCCTGCCTAACACATTATTGAAACTATAGTAAATCATGAATGCTACCTTTAAACCGCAGATTTCAAGCCCCGAAACCTGCGCGCAGAACAGGGATAGCCACACACCACACTACACCACAACCAACTGTAATATAACCTAATGAAAAATAAAAGAATTTTGAAATTTAATTTTTATCCTGCTGAAGATCATAACTAACTTAACCGTCGGCGAAGCTCTATCTCCCGATGAAGTATACATTATAATTATCTCGACCATCGGCGAAGCTCTGTCTGCCGATGGTATAAAATAAACTCCATAACAAAGTAATGAAAGTGTTGTTATTCCACACGTTCGAGAGAAGTCCGGTGTGCATCCTACAGTCATCATAACATAAATTGGTGTCACAAGTGAAACACCATAACATAATTGGTGTCACAAGTGGGGCACATAACATGGTCAACTACGTGGATAATAGGGATAACCGATAAATTTACGCGTTGAAAATATTACAAAAATAAATGTTGTTTTAAATATCACTTGTAAATAAAGAACCTAGCATATTGTGTTGTGAGCATCGATTACAAAAACGCACAACAGAGCAAAAACATACACTGCAACAAAACTACCACGATGCTGGGGCTGCATCTGGACTGGTGACTGAGCAATGTTTAAATACTCTATTTTCATTTTTAACGAATTTCGGTATACTACATCCAGTTCTTCAGAGAAACCGACAATGTACCGTTTTGTAATTGTAATAAAAGAATACAAGAAAACGAATCTCTTCTATATAATAATTAGTCTGAAATATTGAGAAAATTGTTGCAGTATTTACAAAAACTTCGGGATTTAATAGGAATTCACAACAAAGTGCGCAATTCCTTGCGTCACCTTTTACATTTACATTCGTCACGTTTAAGGTTGCGTGCCTGTTCGTACAACACAAATACATTAATTTAATTTCTTTAAATTTCCTCCACCTCCAATAGGGTCTTTTTAGAGGGTTATGTAAGGAAAAGTAAAGGGCTCCTTACACTTTTAAAACGCTCTCTTTACTTCGGGCTCGTTCCATCTTAACTCCATCCATTTGAGGCAAGGATTTCAGACTGGCGAGCCGCACTCGGGCCACCACCCTAGGACCACCCTAGGACCACCCTAGGATCACACTCGGGCCCTCCGCGCAGGACGGACGGGACCAACACTATAGAAGTTATCTACTTTTTCCCGATTTTTAACTCATAAATTAGGTTAATCAAAAGAATTGCTAAATATATTATATTTATGTGAAGTTGCCAGTATTCTGTGATGAATAACTGTGATAGCAAAAATACTATTCTACAGCGCTAGAAATGTAATCTTTGGTAGAACTGATCAATGAAACTAAAATATATTGCCTAAATTTAGAAAGCTATGCAAAAAATATTTACTCTTAAATTCTACAATTTCAGCCTGAGAATGCGGAGTATTTTACATTTCGAGGCAGCTGTGTTTCTGTGAGATCGATTCGTGAATTTGCCTTTACGATAATGAGACAACCTTGCGTGGATTCGCAGGAGACCTTCTAGAGCAGTGGTCCCCGACCCTATTCCCGCGGGCAACATGTTATACGTGTGCCCGCCGCTGTGCGACCACGATAAAAACTATTTAAGGTTACAATAAAATGTTATGAAAAAAGATTATTAGTGACAGAGGAATATAAGCGAACATAATTATATCGTTATAATTTTCAATATAATAATTCTTTCTAGAAATTTATTGAACATAATATTTTCAAAATAATATTTCTTTATTTATTTCTCTCGCCGCCCGACCGGCATTTTAAAATGTGCTCTTGGGTGCAAAAAGGTTGGGGACCGCTGTTCTAGAGCATTCGTCCTTTGTTGTTTAGTTGGGGTTTGTTCAGAGCCAGACGGATTGCGAGCTTCTGCAGTTTCTCGCGGAATAAAACCTCACGGCCGACAAGAAAAGAGAAAATTATTAACAGACGTTAATTCTATATGAACCGAAAATACGAGAGCCTTTAGTTATCTGGATAAACCTTTAAATATAGTATTTTCAGCTGTATATATATGCGAAATGTATATACATAATAATACCTTCAAAGTAAAAGAGCGAACGCCCGCTTACTGTGAAACAGAATCTAATGAAAAATATATAAATTATTAAAACACAAAATAAAAACGTACTATTGTTGACTGCGAAACCGTATGCAAGACAAATTAAAGAAATAAAATTGTTAATGAATCAAAATTTTGCATCATTAAAAATATCGATTTGATATTGAGATCAAAAATCAAAATTTTTAATGCAATCACACGCAGCAGTGGGTTGAGTTACAAACGAAAGAGCTATCTAATATATATAATAGCCATTGTGTGTATGTGTGTATGTTTCGATTTTTGGTTTTCTATAGAATATCTTAAAAGATACAACGCTGATTTTTTGCACATAAGTTAAGTAAATTTTTCCGCAGCTATGTGCCGAATTTCAAGACGATAGGATAATATTTTAATTCATAAACTTTAAAATATGCTTTAGCGAGTTTCAATATGTACACATTATATGCTTCTGTTCTCAACCGTGAGAATTTCAAATTTAGAACTTTTACAAAAAAAACAAATTTTGGATGCTTCTAAGGAATTTCCAGCTTATGTCAGGTTGACACAAACGCCATCTCTATTTTTTTATCGAAATTGCATTAGAAATTATTAATCACATCATTAATAACTCAAAATAACACCTTCTACGCACAGAAAACGTAATTAAAAAAGAATTGCACTATTGAACGTGATAAAGACTGCATCAAATAAAGAACAGTGCAGTGAAAAGTGATGCGTTGTTTGTGACATAAATGTCAAGCAATGAGTTGGAAGGAAAACGTGAGCAGCGTCTTCTTAAAATTCGAGTACGCGCATCGACCTCAAGACAAAAAGAAACTGATGCACAGCGAACGCTGCGTTTGTCTTCGGATTAATTAGTGTGACCTGTCGATTCTGCAATGTTTTACATTATCAAGCAGAAAACCCATCAGATGGAAAGTTCAACGATTACTGTCACAAAGGTAAAGTGAAACTACCAGCAAGGCCTATTTCCCCAGTATATTTAAAGGATATTTATAATGTAAATTTCAAGAGAAAAATAAGATCATACAATAACAGTATATATTTTGCATCAATGGGAGCTAAATTAACAGTGGGCCACTCTGCTTCAAAGTTCAAGGCCAAGGTATATCACAGAACTTCGCACCTTCATCCAACTGATGGTACAAAATTAAAGCATTATTCATCTTATTATTGTAAGCATTGTTCATTGAATGCGCGTCATTCTGTGACGGGCTACATTTCTAGTTAGTAAATAATAAAAACAACTATTTAAAAAAACTTGGGGGTGTCGTTTTGTTCTACATGTAGTCGTCAGTCATATTTAGTTAATTTAGGTGGCCAGAGTGATGACGTCACACCAATGTGCACCGTCATTGGTCGAATTGTTTACTGAATACACTCATTGGACCAATTACAAGCCAGATTTCAGAGTTCATTCATTACGGTCCACTCTTTTAATCGAAAAGTAGATCGACGTAAAATATTTGTGTGTTAACGATGTTTTTTTCTTCTAAGATAGTGAGTCAAAAATAATAATATTATAAGTATAAATATTGTAGTCGAAGAATTTGCACGAGTATGTGTATTACTTGGATGTACTTACCAGCATGAATTAGATATGCACACCTTCAGCGATAACACGTGACCGAGTGCAGGCCCGAGGTCAGGTCAGGTCGGGTAAGAGAGACTCGATCAAGCGATAGAGTGGGAGCGGGGTCCCGAGGGCCTATCTAGCTCAGTGTTACGCGCGGTGCGGGGTGCGGGTGCGCGGGGCGGAGTTGCGGGGCGGAGGTGCCGTGCACATCCTCGCGCCCACAACAGGTTCCGGGACGCGCCCGAAGGACCGTATTCCCGTGGCCACTCTCGCTTTCGGCCCATTGACGGACGAGCGAGCGCGCCAGGCGAATGTCGCCCCTGAGGACGCGGCGGAGCGGGCGGCCGAGCTTTAGTAGCCGGCGTGGGAACTCGGGACTTTTTACTCTTATTTCAAGTTAGGCATGTACACACGAGCATAATACTTCGGAGAAATCGTACTTTTACAAGATATTCATTTGTAAATTACCAATAATTATGTTTCTTTGTGTAATAAGGCTCATTTACTTGTTCAGAAATAACTTTCATGTGATAGATTATGTTGAACCGGTACATTCACGAGTAGAAATTAAACGCGTGAGGGTATAAACATTTGATTTTCTACACGTGAAAAATAACAAACTTATTTAATATATTACCTACTACTACTCCTCAGGCCTGGAGGGACTCTTTGCGGGCGATTCGAACGAAAGCGTCGGAAAGGGGACACGGCCGGTTGGTTATTTGACGAGATGTATTCTTCTCTTTTATATGGCTATTGACAGGATCAATCGTGGTAAACAGAAAAGTTTTTTATAGACTAGATATAAGCTTATTGAGAGCAGGCGAGGACAGGCGAGAACAGGCGAGAGTAGGCGCGCCGAGCCGCCATTTGGACCAGCGACCGGCCGAGCGCATTGGCGTGTTCCCTCGCGGCGCCCTGCTGCCTGAACGAGTACGCTAGAAACGGATTTCTCGGCCTTGTCTGACTATCGTGTCATATACCAAAATAATTAGGCACATTTTTTCATACATTGAAAATTATTCAAGAAACTCTCAGAAAAATATAATCGTGACTTGTGTGAGGTTCGAGCTCACATCCCCAAGCTTACATGGCCGGTGCATTTATCCGATTATGTTAACGAGCCACTGCAACTTAGCGAGAACTTTTAACAATCATAATTTACATATGAACCAATGCACCGAATCCGAATCTCGCACCAGTCACGGTGATATTTTTCTGAGCGTTTTTTTAATCATTTTCAATGTGATTAATATATACCTGTATAGGTAAATAAATACGCACTCGATTGACGGTCAAACCACAAAATAGACATATATATCAGGGTATCAAATTACTCAAGCGATCACCTAAAAATCGTAACGATTTTCCTTATGGCGAATAGAAGACTCGTCACATTTGTTCGCGTCATAGTATAAAAAGGATTACATGTGAGGATATAATATGTTGGAAGACAGCGCGAGACACGGTTTGAGATTCGCCTGCTTGTAGAGGAGAATACTCAATAAAGCCAGACTTGTTTTGTCTGCGCCATGAAGGCTTCTGGGAATCGCATCACAGCCGCCGTACCGGGAATCATCCGTCGGGCGCCGAACGAACGTGAACAAAACAATAATTAAAAAAATTTGCAGTAATCCCGTTCCATCCATCCCCGCCGGATATCTGTGATGCAGCGGAGACACCCGAGCCGAGGACTCCGGCCAGGGCAGAAGCCGTCGCGGCCTCGACAGTTCGCGGCGATTTTCAAAATCGAACTTCTTGACAGAGAGTACTTGGTGGAATTACATTTTAATATTTTAAATACATGGAATAAATTCTTAGGTGATTTTTCCACATGTAAATTTTTACTGGTGACCGGTTTCGCCAACCTTTCACGGTGGCATTGAGAAACTCAGTTTGATATTGCCAACGCGAAAGGTTGGTGAAACTGGTCACCAATAAAAATTAGCACGTGGAAAATTACTCAAGTATTTTATTATATTTAAAATACTGATAATTTTTGTTAATTTTTTATAGAAGTTGATAAAAAATACACTAAATGGCTGGAATTGAATTTTCGACACTTTTTGATTTTGTGAATTGCGTGCCAATCGAGTTTGACAATTATTATGAAACTTTATTTTCACCAGGAATGGTCTATTTATTTTCTGGGTTCGCAGATCCCACAATCCATTAGACCAAAATTTCTAGCGGAGAAAAGACGTCCTCGGGCGAGAGCGGCCGGACCTGGCCGAGCCCACCCCGGATGGGTAAAGAAGTGCTCCCGCAAGTCAAATGTAAGGTTCCGTTTATATTTGCGCAATAAAGAGCGGCAGCGCAGCTTTGTCCGGCTCGATACGTCTCCATCTTGTTGCACAGATGATAGTCAGAGAAAACATGCAGTTATTTTTGTGAAAGGGGTTTGTTTCCATTTGAACCTGGAAGTTTTATAATTTAAACAATTTATTTTTTAATTTTCCATGTATAAAAAATAAAATACAATAAAAAATATGCTCAATCATGAAAAAACCATAAACCGACCCAAAATACAAAGCCATAGTTTTTTTAAAAAACACTTGCTATACATGCGTTCTAATTTGATGATCCCAGGCCGATTCCAAAGAATCCCTGAACCAGTAGTAGGGCTTTTGTGGAAATTCATCAATATTGTCGCGGTGCGTCAGCTTCGCCAAATCGCTAATTTGTCACTTTATTGCTTGGGAGGTCCGAAAGAATCCCCGCAGAGAAGACCGGAGGGTCAGCCGGGAACCGAAAATAGAAAAGAAATTGGAAATGGTCCCGTATTTATCGCGTGTTTAGAATAGGACACTAGGGCAATAGACCGAGTATTACCCGAGGTGTTTTGTAAACATTGTCAATCGGAGTAGATATTTTGGGAGGTCGAGTGATGCAGCCCTGCGTGCACTGCAAGTGAATAAATACAGTAATTGGAATATTTTATAGATAGTAATTCGTGACCTTTTTAAATGCTGTTTAATTTTTTAAGCTCAACACACGTGGAAGTTATTACTATATCTACTTTTATTTCGCTTTTGCGTTGATTCCGTTCAAAGAAAACCTATAGAAACTAGCCCGAGAGAATAAGTATAACTCGAAATGAAATCCCATTTATCAAGTAAAAGTCATGACAAGTGATGGCTTGAATCACATGTTATTAAAGAGTTCATTTAATATAAAAATAACACATTAATATTTATAAACACTGTGAATATGCATGTGACAAATTGAACGTGAGACTACATTTAATTTGCCACGGTCGTTTCATTAGTAAATTTCTGACTACGAAGCTATCGAGCGACATGGGACATGAAACATTGCAAGGGAACATTCACGTGCCGTGCCGTGCCGTGCCGTGCCGTGCCGTGCCGTGCCGTGCCGTGCCGTGCCGTGCCGTGCCGTGCCGTGCCGTGCCGTGCCGTGCCGGGCGCGCCGAGTCACGGGGCGGCTCCTCAGCGTGCGAGTTCATCGTGCACAACACGATCCTAGACTATAAAAACATGTGTACTTCAATTCTCTCCTTACGGATAATAAGAAAAAAATGTGGAAGTAACGAATCGTGTCATCTATTAAATTTTAGATTATTTAACTTGTTAAAAAATAGACGATCAAAAAATTACAAATAGTTAAAAACATTAAAGAAATTTAGATACAACTTAGTACTCCCAGGCTAGAAGCTCTGATACCGGGAGTCCAAAATCTGGTCCACAACACTTTAGTGAGATGTCTCTGTCTCATGAGTATTCAAGAAATAAATTTGCAAACATATTTTCATTTAACTCATTTATCGCTATCGAAAGTCCTATATCCTTATTTTATAAAGTCACTATTATTACTTCTATCATTTTGAAACAGCCAATTTTTTTTTTAAATAACTAGCAAAAATAAGTAAGTACCAAACGTTGATTAAAACTTGGTATATATCATTTTGATACTGTAAATTGTGTTAGCGAATTGAGATTCTTAAGTTTAAATACTTAACGAGCCATAATATAAACTTACGCAAAAGCAATATCAGATTACGTCATTATAATAATTCGGTTAGTTTTTTATAAATTATTAATAAATATAATCAATCGACTCACAATGAAACTCTTAAAAAAACACTACTTTTCGGGTATCCTTTTCTAAAAATGCTTCATAGAAAGCTATGCGTCCATAATTTACAATGATTACGCGAGTCAATAATGTTGCCGCGATGACCCATCTTGTAAAATTGATCGAGCACATTTCGCAGAGGCTAAATGATGACGTAGGGCGGCGGGCACGCGCGCCTCTGCTCGGAGGTGTCGTGTCGTGTCGTGTCGTGTCGTGTCGTGTCGTGTCGTGTCGTGTCGTGTCGTGTCGTGTCGTGTCGTGTCTGCCGCCGCGCAGGCTCCGGAGGACCGAGTCGCCCAAACCGCAATTAAATCCGAATAAATTAGGACGAGTCCTTCGACCCGATCTCTAACTTCCGCGGACTTCGGAAAGGAGCACGCAAGTACCGCGTCCTAATCCCATACATTATCATTGAAATACACAACCGTAATGATTAAATATTTTATGTCAATGGATCAAACAGCTTAGAAAAAGATTTTTTTTATAGTTGAATTTCACTTTTATATTTATTCTTTTTAATCCATTCTTATTTAGAATGTAAGCACGTGCGTGTTCAAAATACGTTGACGATTTTTTTAATAGAAAGAAGGCTTAAATAATATTCCTCTTGAACACTTCTACACCCGATATTTTTGTTTTTTTAACATGCTATAAATTACTATCCATGTGAGTAATATTGTGAGTATTTAATGCCGATATATTATATTTTTAATTGTGTCCAGTAACATAAATAGATACGAGGGAATCGAAATTTACCTCAAACGCGCTGTGCCCGCGGTTCGGTACGGACGGATAGAATTGGCCGAACGCGAGCTTCCGCGCGCGTCGGAGTGCACCGGGAGTGCAGCATCAGCGCCGAATCAAACGTCAAACCTGTATAATCGCATTCCTGGATTCTGAAATCGGCCCGCCTAGACGAAAAAAGTGCATCCAGTCGGCCGGCGAGTGCAGCGAAGCCGTCCCGTCCCGCTCCGGCGCGCGGGCGGCGCTCGCCCCGTCCCGCTCGCACCCGCACCCGCACGCACCCGCACCCGCGCCGCCCCGCCCCGCCCCGCCCGCCCCCGCTCGCTCGCGTCCACCCGCGATTTGGCGAGCCCAGACACTTCAGATTGTTACGAGACGATAATGCCCAACAAGAGCTATTCATATTTGTTATCAGAGAGATTTGAACGGGAATATATTCCCGTTAAATATATTTTAAAAATTGTTTCAAGAGAATTTTTTTTTTAATTATACGGTTTTATTTGTTTTCGATCGTCCTTAGGTCTTCCTCAGTCCAATGATAAAATAATAATAAGAATATTTCTGGGTTACTGTGAACTCCGTAATATTTATTCAGACTACATGCACGAATATAACGAGTAAATACGAAAAAAAAATTGTTTTATGCTTTGTGCGTACTTTTTAATTCCATTGGCAATTATTTGATGATAAACATTTCAATGCTTTTCGCATTTTTGCGTGGAGATACGGCGGGTGCCATCACCCACAGCTTATTGTCTACATAAATCGGTCTCATTAATGGCCCATCTGAGCCTCCATAAATCAACCCTACATTTAATCCTCGGGGTAAATTTGATTCAGGATTAACTCACGGGTAAATTAAATTGTTAAACATTCTTCCATTTCGTAGAGGTTGTCGTGGCAGATCGAGGAGACGAGGGTCGCGGGCCTCCAACCGAGCGAAATTAAAATGTTTTGAGCTCTAGTAGTTTTGGACATCATTAAGCATCGCAAGCGTTTTACGCTGCAAAGGCGTGTATCTCTCGAAGGTTTCCTGTACTCCATTGGCCAGAGGGCTAAAATTTTTCTACTGTTTATAAACCGTCACAAAGACATGGAACGTATCCAAGGGCCTCAGTTCGGGTTCGGGTTCTGAACTTGGCCCTGACCGCGCACCGCCACCCACCGATCTTCCCTGCAGGTAAACTGGAAATTTGCAAAAGGATATAGTGATGTTATTGCAATTTAACTTTCTATTGACATTCTTATCGTTCATTCAAAGATCGCAAGTGCGACGTGAGAAGTCACTTTTTAAACCGGAAAACTCGATCACTTCTCTCCTGAAGGCCCTGCGAGGCCTCCGTAGACCGTTCGGGCAGATTGTCTGGGACGACAGCTCTGTTTGGGCGTTTGTTCAGAATTAAGTCGAACCCGAGACTCCCGACGACGAGCGCGGGAGCCGGTCTCGCGGGTCAACGCTCAAATACGATTCTCGCTCCGACTGCAGCCCTATTGGGGTTTTCGTTTATTTTCATTATTATAGTTTGTTATAAATGGAATGCGATTGCTTCAATCGTTCTTGTCTCATTCTTCAACGAGCTCGTTTCCATCTCACTCTGGTGAGAAAAAGCATACCAAAGTGCTCCAATTGAGGCAGGCTGACGGCAAACAGCAGTTTTAAAAAAAATTTACTACCCATTGCGATTTATATATTTTAATTAAAGAGTATTGAAACGCGACGATCGGTATATGTGAACATTAATGTATATAGTATAGTAATAAAAAGTATACAATATAATTCACGATCATTATGAAAATACGACAGGCGCGCAATTTAACCGGATTCAAACGTTATTATTTTATTTTCTGTGTAATGTTTACGTAATGCAGTGCGCGGGAGGCGAGCGCCCCCGACTCGGGAGTGAAAATATACATTTACTCAAAAGTAACACGATCACAGAAGGGATTTCGATAATCTGAGTATTTTAATTATAACTATTTTACAGTATCTTGTGCTGGAGTTTTGTGGGGTAGTGACCGAACGTCTAACCGGTAAGCAGTTCGTACACAATTATACTACACACTTAAGTATTCAAGGAAATATCTTACTTTGTGATTAATTTTGTTTAATGTCTATACCTTGACGTGAGTGATTTTAAGGAAATGCATTCAATCGAATTATGAAGCAAGACGTGTTATAATGTAGCTGGCTATGGAATATAAAAAAACCAAATAGTGTGTTAAAAAAGTAGGACCCGAATCGCTGTATGAAACAGTGTCAATTAAGAATGTATTATTGTTCCTTTAAAGTTGGCACTCAGTCGGACAAGGCGCGAGCGCGGTCGGCTGCGGGCTGCGTGCAACGTGCAGCGTGCAGCGTGCACATGCAGCGTGCAGCGTGCAGCGCGGCGTGCGGCGCCGTCCTGCTCGCCCGTAGCGCCGCGTCCCTGTCTCGCCGGACCTTGAGCGGAGTTCAACATCCCAGACCTTGTCTGGCTACCCGGCCGGGCTGCCGACCCACCGCGGGCCCTCGCAGCCACGAGGCGGGGCGTCGGGCGGGGCGTCGGGCGGGGCGTAGGGCCGGGCGTCAGGGCGGCGAGGAAACGCTCCGAGCCGAACCAGGAAGAAAATAAAGTGGCGAAGGGGTTCAAACGAAGAGCCCCCGGCGGCTGGAGAAAATAAGGTTTATTTTGAAATCTCATTTCTGCTGATAAATAATAAACTGAATTTTGGTTTGCGGTTTCCGATTAATTCAAAGGTAATTTTTTAAAATGTAAACAATCTTAAGGAGGCGGTTTTGTTTCGGCGGGGGCGGCGGGCGCGGCGGGCGAGGGCCCGACCGGTCGCCGCTTCGTCTGAGGATAATGCAAATTCACGATGATTTCAACATTCGGATGAAAACGAAAGTCAACACCGAAGTGACTTCCGAACGCGTCGACGCTACTTTCGCGGGACACCCCGGATGGAGGCAGGGAGGAGAACTCTCCGCCGCGTGATTTATGCGAGCGTTTGAATTTGCGTCCCTCTCCCGTCGCCGGCCGGCGAGCCTCGCGATGAAGGTCCTCCGAGATGCCGACCGCCTTCTCCGGCTCTCGTCCTTTGTCTGTCGTGCCCGACCGCATGCGAGTCGGCCTGCACTCTCCGCGCCGCCATACTGATGCGATGGGAGAAAAATAACAATATAACTTGAACGAATCGTTCGGGGGTTGATATTTTTCCCGGTCTATTTAATTCGACGCTCTTCTCTGTTCGCTCTCATTATCTGAGACATGTATCCAAATGTAGTCGGGAGTCTCCCGTCGAGGGGCTCGTTATTTGTATAGCCTGTTTTTTTCGACACTTCCTGCGGTAATCTCAGATAACTGGAACATCTGGCGCGCAGGGAACAAAAAAAAAACATAAAGTGCCGTGGAGCTTATTTACAAGGTGCGTTATATATAATATTCCAATTGTGTAAAAATGCTAATACGCCGGGCGAGAGAACCCTCGCAGTTTCACCGACGCGCGAGGGTCAACATCCCGACCGATATGCAGTCCTACCCGATAGGAGGTAATCTCTCGAGAATTCTCGCGCGATGACCTCACGGGTGCATAAATTGTTGCACGTGCGGATCGGCACTTTAATAAAAAGAATGCATTCCCTGTCACCACAAAAGTCGCACTCAATATTCCAGTCGGAATACTCCCCTGGAAGAGTGGCCTACATATGAAATAAATGTATCACTAAACGTAATGACTGCATATCGGTTTTCCAGCGATAGCTCGCGACTCGGAGCCGGGAGCTGGATGCTGGGAGCTGGGTGCTGGGAGCTGGGTGCTGAGAGCTGGGTGCTGGGTGCTGGGTGCTGGGTGCTGAGCGCTGAGAACTGAGAGCTGGGAGCTCGGCCGAGTCGGCGAGTGAAGTGCAAGTCGCAGTCGGTCACGGGAGCGTCGGAGGCGTTAAAATCGAGTCGGGGCCGCGAAGCCGGCGGGCGGTCAATGCCGGGCGGGCGCCCCGGGGGGGGTGGGGGAGTGGGGGAGTGGGGGGGGCGTCCCGCGCTGGTCGGTTCACTTTGTTTTGACGCGGCACGGCGGGGCACGGCGGGGCCCGGCGCAATGCCCCGCGAAGGCCGAGTAAACAGAAGCGTTAATTGAATGGACGCTAATGCAGATGTGCAGTGTCGATCGATAGCCGCTCTCGTCGTTTCGTTCGTTGTCCGTTAACCGCTACGGGGTGAGTTTTGAATCGTATTATTCGACACGATCGTGATTCCTAATAAACGCGTCATCGAGTCCTACGTGTCTGACCGTTTCGGTGATGAATTTGCAAGGCGAAATAAATTTTCAGCCTGAGGTTCGGGGTCGACGCCCGCGTCCGGCGGCTCCGAGGGAAGATATCGGATCTCGTTCGAGGAAAAGTGAAATCTCCGAGAGTCGATTCGGTCGCAGGCCGACCGATCCGGACTCTCGGCTTCGACTGGAAATACGAGGCCATCGACGCGTCGCCGAGCGAGAGTGTACCGGAAGTGCGTCCGCCTCCACCCGCCGAATTAATTTTACCCGCGACGCACGCGAGTCCGCAGAAGGGAGCGAACGCCAGCGTCGAGTCGATGAGGATGCATCCCTCGCGTTCGGTTCGATCGGCGGAACGAACCGCCCTAGACGCCGAGACGACTCTCGAAAGCGGACTCGACTCTGCGATGCTGCGATAATCGTTCCGGGTTCGACCTCGGACCGGCCGCTATCGACCCTCCCGCCGGGACGATCCGGGAGCGATCTCGGAGCTCTCCGAGCGCGAACGGCCGCTCGCTGCCGACGCGACGGTAGCGATCGCGCAAAGGAAATAAACAATTGACGGGATCAAATCGAAGTGAACTTATTGAACTGATGTCGGCGCTCGGTATCAGGGTAACAGAAGTTAAAAATAGTAGTAACGTCTAAAAACGTAGTGCGCAGGCGCGCGAGTGTCGGTGTGGGCCGGCGCTGTGTGGCCGTGTGGGTGGGGAGGGGGGGAGGGGGGGGGGGGGGCGGGGGAGGGCAGTGTGTCTGTGACTCAGCCGGTGACCGAGTCACGAGCGTGTGCGGCAGGTCAGTGCCGACCGGCCGCGACACCTTCGCGTCTTCTGCGCTCCCGGCAATGGAACCGCGCTGAATGTACTAAAACAAAACTGACAATATTCATGACATGCAAAGCGATGTCGACGACGGATGAATGGTACGTGTGCGCCTTCGCGGAGACCGGTGAGTTCGTTTCCTTGATAGAAAACGATTTCTCTTGATAAGTTAAGAGACGTAAAAAAAAATAAAAAATAACAATCAAAAGAGCCAAACGAGTAGCGGCCAAAAACAAACGCATGCCTTCAAAACGAACACTTATATTTCTAAATGTTTATCGGTCGGGAGAATGCAGAGATAATTTTTTCAACCGACAATAATTTATTTAAAAAAAGATTTATTAATAATTAAAGCAAAAAAAATTATATAGTTATCAAAAAGTATTATTTGTATGTACGATCGTACGTCACGACACCCGGCTTTGGTTATTTATCATTCCGATGCAGCAGTAATACTGCGCGTGCCGAATCCGACCTCCTGTAATATTCTGCGCTCCCGATACGACTCGATCGATACTTTGTCCTATAACAAATTTAATGGTGAGGTGTGTGTGATCTCAGTCAGATTTGACGACTCAAAATACTCACTCGCTGTGATAGATGATAATTAATATTCCGAAGCCAGGACAACCATTTTAGTGAAAAATCCCTAGACTGTATAGTACATTTAATTATTATTTTTTTAATTATCAACCGAAATCTGTTTTTTTTAATTTTTATAAGAAGACGACATGTCTTATTTCGCACGTTCTAACGCAGGAAAACACAGGCGGTCCATCGCCGAGTGCCCGCTGTGAACTACTCACTGCACACTATTTCTGCGCCCCTGCTACGATTCTCACGTTGGACTGTATACAATTTATTTCGCAGCAAACAATGCGGTCGGTAAACTCGAGAAACTCGACCGGACTGCACGAGCTGCGGCAGGAGTCGGGAAGCCCGCGCTCTTTTATGTTTCTCTGATACTTCGAATGAACGGAATGAAGTGCAAAAGATTCCAATTTAATCCGACCTTGCCGATTGATACGGAATATTCAGCTTTTTTAATGTCTTCGAGTTGATGTTTATTTAGTTTTCCATGTTCGCTTTTGTTTTTTTTTTTTATTATCATTATTGAAATCATACCGAATACTGGAAGTTTTTTTTGCACTTTTAAAAACATGACGGTTATAACAAGTTTTTAGCCTTCAAAACCTTTTTCCTTATATCTTTTCGAATACGAAGCTCCGGGAACCGACCTTCCGCCAAATACAAGACATATTTGAAAATAAGACGGGAGAGCGATCGACGATGCGGTCAGCCGACGGGCCCTGACGGACGCTTCCCCTCGAAAACCAACGGCGAGGGGACGGCGTCCCGTTCCTCCCGCGGGAAGCGGGGCCCGCCGGCCGATCGCACTCTGATTTTCAATCCGCCCGATCGATTTAATTCTTCATTTTTTCAACAACCGCATCCCCATCCGGTCAGAACAAAGGGCGAGCCTTCGAGCCAGGTATGAAAAAAGTACAAGGCAAAACGAAAAAAGAAATTCTAACCGCTCAGGTAACGCGACGGCGATGCCCCCGGAGGGCCGCAGGACGGGTCGGGGGCACCTCGGCGGGAGCGCATCAGCATTTTGCTTCTTCCACATCGACCGAAAACTGCACGAAAATAATTCAACCCATCGCTTATTTGATCATTTGCGGGGTTCGTATTTCGACAAAAGCTCGACGCGAGTCACGGTGCAGTGCTTTGCGGTCACGAGAGAACGCTCGTTCCGGCTGGAGACGCGAGACGTGATCATCGCAGAGCCGCCGCGGCAGAACTGCTCCCTCGTGCTCCCTCATGCTCCCTCACTCCCGGCAACTCTGGAGACTTCGCGTGGAGTCACCCGAGAGGGATCCGCGGAGACGACCCTCGCGCCGTATATTATTTATCGCGCCCGACACCGAGAGCTGGAAGATTTTAATTTCAGAGCGGTTAGACGTTCATCACTGACCGGTCTCAGTGGAGGGAAAGAGGTTTTATCTATTGCCGAATTGAATTGGAAAATGATTCTAAAATGAAGATGAAAGCTCGATTAATTCGTTTGCACGTCAATTAACACGATTTAGTAATGAACGGGTGCCACAGTGTTGACTAACACCGCCACGCTCGGGGGTTCTGGGGGACGCCTCGCCCCGGCGCTTCTGCGGGTCGCATCGGCCGTCATCGCCGGGGCGGAGGCTCTGAGGCCGACGGGACGAGAAAGCCGCGAAGGGTCGAGGCGCCGATCGAGCGCCGCGGTGAATCCGGGCCTCGATTGCGAAAGCCCGACCTCGAGAGCCCCGCCGGCGGCTCGCTCGGCCGAAGTCGATATTTGCGGGAGTCATTCTTTGCCTCGGGCACTCGGACGTTAAAATCGCATTCTGTAAACATCAAGCCGAACGATCAGAACGAGAAAGCGGGAAAAGTATACCAGAGGACAGGTCACTAGGAGTGCGTAAGTAAATTATTATACATTATGTGATATAGTTATCAATGAAATGTGCAAGGCCGAGCTGATGAAAGATCGGTACAAATACCGTTACCGTACCATTAGCCGAGCGACGGGGGCGCGCCGGCTAGGACCGAGGGTCTGAGGGTCCGAGGAACTGGGCCGCGATTGTCGCCCTGTCGCGCATCCTCGAATCGCACTCGACCGGAAGAGGACGCCGACAGTGAATGAGTTTTTCGGTGCAGCACAAAACGGATCGCACGCAGTCTGCGAGCCACGGCCAGCCCCCGGCCCTGCGCACACTTCTTAAGTTATTTCGTGCAATACCAGTCCAGAATTTCACCGAACTTGGAGATCACGGCGGGGCCCGGCGCCCGGCGGTCGATGCGCGATGAGATGGAGATGGAGGTGGAGATGGAGATGATGGAAATGGAAATGGTACGGTGACTCGCAAAGGTGGCGCGTTAAAACTGAGGACGCAATGAAAGCGCCCTTCGCGTCAGTCCGAGCCCGCTTCCTCTCATCGGAAACCGAGGGTAGCCGGATACGGACGTTTGTGTAGTGTTATTTTTTTTGTTAAATATGAGCACGAAGAAAAGAAAAATGAAATTGAAACCCTTTTTAAAGATAACAGGTCATTTAATTCTTCCATTGGCAAAGTGGACAGAACAGCGGACGCGGCGGACCGAGCTCGATGCGCGAGAATCCGAATTCTCAAACTGGTTTGCAGTTCGTCACCATACGGGGAGCGGGGCGGGGCGGGGCGGGGCGGGGCGGGGCGCGGGGCGAGGCGGGGCGCGGGGCGGGGCGCGAGGCGGGGCGCGTCAGGTGCTCTCCACGTGCACGCTGCGCTCCCGGCGGCTCGCTCGTCTTCCACGCGGCCAAAGATGGCGGCCGCTCGCCTGTCGGTCGTCGAAACTTACCGAATCGCAAGTTCGAAAAGTTTAACGAATGAATGTCCTATAATTATTATTAAAAATCGAGGAAACATCACAGGCAGCCCCGTCGCCTTTTAAATGGAATTTCCTTTTTATAATAACAAAAACGCAGAAGCTCACCGCAAGGTCGATCGCTCTGTCCGTCGGTTACCGGCCGAATGATACGCGGAATAAATCAAAAATTTTCTGGAATCGAACCGCATCGAGGAGCGATACAAAGTACGTAGATTTTGATAGCTCATTCCGGTATACTTCGAGTAAAATATTCGCACAAGCTCCGCGGCCGGGAGACGAAGGATACAAAAATACACAAGTGCGAAACGAGGGCACGTCCTTTGTTCGCGCGTCTGGCGTCTCCGCCGCTAGCCTGGCACGAGGACCCGGCGGAGGCGAAAAAACCAACTCATGCGGGAGGGAAATAGTCGATTTCTTACCGAGAGCGGGTCATTCTCGTCGAAAGGGAGGCGACGCTTACCTGAAACAAAGAAATTTAATTTAATACACGCACTACTCGGATCAGATCGGATCGCCTACCCCAGGGGTCGGCAAACTGTTTAACCGAAGAGCCAATATGTATATTACTACGTAAAAAAAAAAAAATTGGGAGCCAAATCTGTTTATTGATTTGATTATCCGTAATTTAATGATTTAACACTTCATTAGATTACGGGTATACCTAATAAAACTTCATTTATTATCAAACGGACGCCCTTAGGACTTTAAAGTTAATATAATACAATTTTGAAAAGGTAAGTAATAGAAAGTGTAATATAAAAAGAATTAATTATAAGAAAGCAAGTTTTATAAGAACACATGTAAAAAGAAGTGTTATTAATCAGAATATATCTCTCCCTCTACGAGTCGCACACAAAAAAGGAAAACACAATAATCGTAAGAAATCGTTCTTAATACAAAAAAAAATATTATATAAATTTAAATCATGATAATGACCGACAAACACTTCATGCGAACGATGTCCTCGCATCTCCTCGGAAAGTTTAAGTAAGTCCGGTTTGTATGTAGTTAATTTTAATTTTATTAACAATACCCAGGGATATTTGTGCCAGAGCCGCACTCGAGGGGGTCAAAGAGCAGCATGCGGCTCCGGAGCCGCATTTTGCCGACCCCTGGCCTACCTGGATAGAAGAGGATTCTCTCCGCCTAGAACGACCGATCTGTCATACCGAAGGAATTATACAAATCTAGATTTAATTAAATCACTGCAAAATTAATCAAAAACCGTTAATTGTCGGTCAGCAGGTCGGACGTTCGTCCCGCCGAGGGGAGAGTCCCCGCATCGTCGCTCCCCCTCGTCCCCCGAGTCATTCCGGGAGAGGCGACGTGACACTCGTCCTTCGAAACGATCTCGCATTTGAGCGTTACGAGTAATATTTAAAAAAAAATAACGCGACTCTCGATCTATCGATAAATATATAAAAGAAATTGCAATCGACGAGTCCGGGACCGCGCGTCGACGAGCGGCACCACCGAGAGCGAAGACGCACAATGCGTGCACTGTTTATAATGCGCGCACTGCCGAGTCTCGCGCCTCCGAGCCGCGGCGCGTTCTCGCGCTCTGGGCGCGGATGCGCGTCCAGAGTAACAGGCCCGGGGCTGGATGCTGGATGCTGGATGCTGGATGCTGGATGCCGGACCCCGGACCCCGGACCCGAGCGGCCCGCGGCACGGGACGCGAGTGGACAAAAAGTCGTCTGCGCCAGAAACGATTTCGGGAACATCTGCCCGTCGGGCGCGCGGCGTTGCCGCTGTGCCGCCAATTTACGCCATCGAAGGATACGTTCTGAACGCCAGGGAGCGCGCCGGCAGAATGTGCGCCTGCTGGCTCCTCGCTGGCTCCTCGCGGCCTCCTGCGGCCTCCTGCGGCCTCCTGCGGCCTCCTGCGGCCTCCTCCGGCCTCCTCCGGCCTCCTCGCGGGCGGAGGGGCGCGACGGACATTCTCTACTCACCCGCGCGGTCAGTCTTCAGATTTTAAAAAGATGCGCAAAAGTTAAAAGGACGATTCAAATACAGTACTAGCTGTAATACAATCAATACGAAAACTGAGTACAATAATCAGTAAAAACACTAACGGGTGTGTAAATGAGCGTAATAATTTTTTTTTAAAAAGTGATAATCGCGAGTGGCCACGTTCTGTGCGATCAATCGAGCGGTGGCGGTGGCGGTGGCGGTGGCGAGAGTGTCGACGGCCGCGCGGCTCCTTCCTGTCAGCTGCTCTCTTTGTATGCGAACGTGAATTTGTACCTCCTGCCGTCTCGTGCGCCCCGCGCCCGCCCGAATGCGCGCGGAGGCTCGCAGCTGTCGCGCAGAATGTCGGCGAGGCGAACCGAACACCCGTCTGTCCGTGGAAATGAGCATCCACGATTGCAATACGTATATCGGGGAAGTTTTATTGTAAAATTAATCACTCAAGAGTCACGCTCGCCCGCTTTGCAATGATGCCGTCTCATTTGTGTAAAAAGTTGAAGACTCGACTGCAAATTTTGAATAAAAATAATATTTATTCAAAATTTGGCACGTGATCGATTTCAAAAATAACAAAGCGAGAATAAATTTATTTTATGCATTAAATCGGCTCGAGATATTCGCAAGCTCCTAATGTATGTAATCTAAAGATCCGAAGATTGGTAAAATGCATCTCATTTTGAACTGCCTTCTGTATTTCGGAAAATCGGAGCATCGACGATAGGATCCGAGAATAGAAAAACGGACTACGACAAAAACAAGCAAACAAAGGAGTGGTCATGAATGGCAGGTATTACGAATGACAAAGGGCCGGGAGATCGTTTTGTATTCAATTTCTTACGCTATTTAGGGAGGAATCTGCTCGCGGAGCACGCGATCTCCGAAAGCGAAACACCGAGCCCGCATAGGATCGGGTGGCGGGCCCGCGGGGCGAGCAGAGCGCGCGGGTGGGCGGGGATGGCGGGGCGGGCGGGGATGGCGGGGATGGCGGGGATGGCGGGGATGGCGGGGCGGGCGGGCAGGCGGGGCGGGCGGGCAGGCGGGGCGGGCGGGCAGGCGGGGCGGGCGGGCCCGCATCCCGGGCGGCCGCGGAACCCGACACCGCTCTCGCCCTCGTCCGCCGCTATCGGCTTTCAGGGGCTAATGAGCGGACAACCTGCCCGGAGGAAATGGCCGCTCTTTGTCCGCGAGGACGCGGAGGAAGACGGCGCGGCGACCGGACGACCGGACTGTCGGACGTTCGCCGGCAATCGACGATAAAAAATAATTACGCGGGGCCGCACGGCCGTGACCAAATGCGAAAACGAATCTCGAATCAAATCAAATCGGATCCGATCGCGCACCCGACAGTGCCACGATCGGGATGCTCCAGAGGAAGAGGACGAGGACGAGGAGCGCTCGGGTCGGTCGCCCGCAACAGGATGTCCCCGGCACCTCCGCTCGGCTGTGGCTTCCCGAAGGAGCGCCATTCTCACGCTCTCCGCCGGCTCTTTTTTTCAATATCCTGCGGATCCGTTCCGAGGCCTCGCGACCCTCGAACGGTGGGGCGCAGCGGCCGCTCGGCCCCGATTCCGGCACTCGGGGGGTGAGGGTGAATCTCTATTGCAATACGGGTTTAAAGAGGTCAACATCGCGATTGAAACTTATCTTCCGGTGAGTTATTTAACACTGCGAATAGCGTTTTATTTGCAGAAAAACGACCTCTACACCTGTAGCGAAAAATTGCGCCACCGACTTGCAGCTCGCCGATAACGTCCCCTTATTTTGGATGTTTATTTTATGTTTGCTATTTCACCGAATACTCGGGAAGCTCTCACTGCAGCGTCACAGTGAACGATCGCCGAGGCCGGCCCGGGAGCAGGTAGGGGCCGCCGGAGTGGGGACCGGCAGGTAGTCAGCAAATACGAAATCATCTGTTCCCAGGCCGGTGGCCGCGCGGGGACGCTCCGGGACGCCCCGGGACGCTCCGGAAGGAGCGATCTCAGCGGAAGTCCCGCGTTCGTTCCGTCTCCTGCGATCCGATCGAGCTGTTCTCGTAAATCGGATCGATCCAGTGATCTTAGATTTGCTAGGTCGAATCGCACGATACAGACAGACAACGGCGAGACGGTATAAATAGATGATTTCCTTTCAAACGGTTGTCTAGTTGAATGTTTATTAAAAATGAATATTCTGTCACATTAATTGTGAATCAAACGACCGTTTGCGATCGAGGAGTCCCGGTGACTGTCTTGATCTCGGATTGTCCTTTAGTTCGTGACATTCGAAGAAAGAGTTCAAACCTTTCGTATGTCACAGATTATTCCTAGGCCGGTGCGAGGGATAACCTGTCGCCGCCGGTTGCCTAGTCGCGTCCCGAGGCGGCCTCCCGGCTCCGGGGACGCGACACTTCGCAGTTCGCCTTTACATTTGGAAATACTTCTAGGCGATGTCATCATTGAAACGACTTCATTTACGATAATAACTCACAACGAGCGTTCGTTTTTTCTCGTTACACAATCCTGAATACTTGTAAGTGACCCTGAAAAATACCGTCTTTTGTGAATGTGAAAAATTTGTAATAATATTTCTCGCAACATTTGGCTATTAATAAAGATAATTAAAACAAATTGGATTGCACGATAACATTTCGATATGTAAAATTAAATATATATTTATTTTTGTATGATTCAGATGTATAGGACAGTTCGCGGGACAACCCGTCCTACTCGCTTTAATTCAATGCGAATAGCTCATTTTTCAGACACTAATGGCGAATTGAGTTTGTAGACTTCAATTGTCAATTTTGTTTACCACCCAGATGCAAACATTAGAAATTTTTGAAATGTCGTATTTTGGTTTGGAATAAATATTAAAATAAAGAAAACTTAGAGACGTAGTTCTGAGCGTTGTTAGTCTATTGCACATTCACTGCGTGCGTGTGGAACGACACGAGTCGACCGGCCGAGTACTGACGCGCAAGGAAGATACGAATTATCAAAATGTTAACAGTGGCGTGCAAATTAATTCATGGTGTACGTTTCGCAGTTTGAAATAAGAGCGAACTCTATCCTACCATTCGAGAGCAAATAAAAAGGTTGTGTTTACGAACACGCGAGCGGCGGGGCTGGCGGGGCTGGCGGGGCTGGCGGGGCTGGCGGGGCTGGCGGGGCACGCGGGGCTCGCATATCATTTAGGATTAAATAATATAAAACGCCGTCCAGTCTGCGTCTCGTGCGCTGCCGCCACGTGGACCGCTCCGAGGAGTGCAGCCCCGCCGTGGAGGTATAAACAATGCCCATGCCATTGTGCAGATTAACGCGGCGAGGGTTTCGGCCGAGCCGAGCGTCTCGTCGTGCGATGACTGGGAGCTCTCGAGCCGGCGCCCGGCGCCCAGCGTCCTCGACTCCTCGACTCCTCGACTCCTCGACTACTCGACTCCTCAACTACTCGACCCCTTGCGCTCCGGCGACAGAGGCTCGGTCGCGCTAGGCGACATCGTAACATCAGCGAATTCGAAAACTGCGTTTAGTTGTGGGAAGCGTTTGATTTATTACCAAACGCATATTATTTGGTAAAGGGCGGTTTTTAAACAGTCGGCATATGCCCCCCTTACTCTTAGTTATGATATACATGTTAACATATCAAACATGCTAACTGCTACAAAAAGCCAAATCGATAGTTCGAAGCCAATTCGACTGAGATAAATTGAATAAGTAAGATCCAGACAACTCCATTTGAGAGTTAATATGATGTATAAAGCATTACAGTATTAACATCGTTTTAAATGTGTTCGGTATACACCCGGCCCCGTGTTTTTTTTTATCCCTGAATTCTTTTCCTGGTTCGATTTCATTGATATCGGCGGCAGCGGTACCCGGGAGGGGTGAGGGGTGAGGGGTGAGGAGTGAGGAGTGAAGGGTGCGGGGTCACACCTGCGCCAGATGCTCGGCAGGTGGACCCCTCGTGTTCAAGCACCCGCAAATCGAACTGCGGCTCGCGGGCCCCCGCACAGAGTATTACATTTTAACCGAAAACACCTGTAGTACGCGGGGAGGGGGAGGGGGAGGCGTGGCGGTGGCAGGTGGTCGGGAGGTCGCGGGAACCACTGGAGACTCAAAGAAGGCCTCGCGTCAATTTAAAAGAATTACCTATTTAATTTCGACACGAGCCGTCCGGCGGAAAGGAGTCGGTCGCGCCCGAGTCCGCTCGGTGGGAAAAGCCGGCAGATGTTCGCAGAGACGGTGGACTCTCTGCCAGACTCGCCGGCCAGTGAAGTGCGCCAACTTCCACGCCGATCTTCCCGAGCGTCGGCTGGTCGGCTTTCGGCCCTGGGGATACGCGTTACGAGGACTTCACAATGATGTGCGAGCATTGTCGACAGGGCCGCGTGCGTAGCCTGTGGAAGCGGACCCGAAGTGCCCGCCGCGAGGAAGTGCCGTCACGTCACGGCAGCTGATGGTGAATATTAATATTGCTCAGTTATCGACGCCCCCCAGGCCCCGCGGGGGTCGCGCACTTCTGGTGAAACGGCGAAGTTTACTTCCGAATTACCGAGACGAGCAGCCCGCATCTCTCGCGAGAGATCTATGAGACAGTAAATCGTTATTTGTTTAGTAAAGAAAGAAAAAGAAGGTGTTCAGGGTTGCAAATTACTTGCATACCGTGGAATTGTGAAAAATGTCAATAAGTTATTGATAAGTCAATATTCTTCTAGGGAGCAGCGGCGCGTTGCCAGAATATTGGGCTCTTATCCTCGTAGCGGAATCCATTTTTTTATTATTCTATCGAACTCTATTTCAATCCAAAAAATATTTACGGATACTACTAAGATTGGAATTCGAGGTGTCGACTAATCGATTTGTACGTGTTTCATAGTAACGATTGAACAAACCGAAATATATGGAAATTAAAATAACGCTATCTATTACTGAGAGCAGTCAATGTTCGCTCGTCAGAAACGAAAAGTCGCCGTCTGCGCCGTTTTGGCGGTGGCGGTGGCGGTGGCGGTGGCGGTCGCGTACGGGCCCGGCGCCCACCGAAGAGCACCACTGGAGTCGGTTTCACGAGCGAGGCAGGTGTGCTCACGCACCGGTACACGCACAGGGGACCTTAATTACCGGCAAGCTGGTCTCGAGCGCCGCCTGGGTAATGGGTCATGTCCACCGTCCACCGAAACGTCCATCGAGCGCCGCTGGTCGCGTGGCCCACTGTCCTCGCATCGAAGCACCCGTTGGTTTGGTTAGGAACGAAACAAAAGCTTAAAATGTCCTAAAAAGCATTCAGAGTCAAGTATGTTAGAATTCTAAAATTATTTTCGTAAGGGAATCCGATCATCCGAAGAAGCGCAAAAGACATCAAATTTAAACTATTATTTTCTAACATATATACCTGCTACATAAAAATAAACATTATTGATACAGCAAAAAAACAAATTAACTGTACTAACTGTATACAGTTGCACTTATTACTTGGTACTCATAATCATATACACTAAATAAATAAATAAATAATTTATATATATATATATATATATATATACATATATATATATATGATGGGAATCGTGGTTCGCTTTGATGATTCCAGATAGTAAGTAAACAACTAAGATTGCATCAAACACCTTTCTAGATTAGCGCAACGATCAAAAGACAACTATTGCGAATATGCCATCTTTTCTTTCACATTACATGGTTACTGAGTTTTCATAACTTGTTAAAAATCGTATCGGATATTAAATTTGGACCCTACAACAATTTAAAATTTCAATTCTTAGCTTCATCGATATTAGCGAATTATATAAATAAAAATAAAAAAACACAAACGTTGCAAATAAAAAAACAAGTACTTATTTATTAATACGCGAGACTTGGACATGAAATGACTTCTTTCGGGCACTCACTCTGAAGGACGTCAACGTCGACGTCTTGTGATGGAGAATGTCGGTAAATCCAATTCCCATTTCATTGCACTGGGACATAAAAAAATGGTTTTCATCGCGCCTGCGTCGTAAATATTTGCAGACCACGTGTTTGTTTCTGCGGTGTTGACCTGACGTCATGGCACGACGCCCTGACGGTGAAGCCGCGCTCCTCGCCCGACACCAGATGTCAAAAATAACTGACGAGGAGCTCGTCAAAGAGACAAGTCCGCTGCCCGGCACGGGACGAGTCCTCCAGAACACCCGGCGCCATCACTTGTGAATACATTTATCTCGATATGGCCAATCAAAACTGTCGTGGGTTGCGCTTCCCCGTCGGGAGATCGTGTTTTCATTTGTATAGCGTTTTGAAAAAAATCTTGGCGTTCTAAAATTATACATCGAACTGCATTGAATATAACATTACTTCAAATGAACTCCGACCGGGAATCAAGTAACAAACTTCAGGTGTGGAAATACCGGCTACTCGATGACTATCCGAACAGAAGGTCAAATCGAGGGAGTTTTACCTGTAATAAGAGTGGCTTTTGGGAGTGCTACAATTTGTTATTCCAAGTTACTTTTTCATTTGTTTAAAATGAAAAAGTAACTTGGAATTTTGAAATTTTGTTTAAAATGTTGGACATAAATTGCTTTGATGGCAATACAAGCTTCCATTTGTACACGCCGAGAAGCGAGTAATAGTGTTGATAATCCAAAACGAATTGCAGAACCATATTCAATCCGACGCCCGCCGGCCGGCCACCAGAAAGTACGATCGGCCGACCGCTCCTCCCCAGTCCGAATGGTTATTATAAGCTAGGTTGTATTTTTTTATTTACAAATAATGATCTGTTATTACAAACCAAAGTTGACCCATTTTCATTAATTTAATAAAATAAATCAAAAAGGTAGTTCTTTCCTCCGGCCCGATTGCCGTGCTGAACAAACGCGGTGTATAGTTTAAATTTTTATTTGATTTACTCTCACTCTCCTCGCGTGTTGCACATAGTAAAAAATATTGCTGAGTGCCTGGTAGCTTATAATGCGTCATCCTACAAAATATTAAAATTTCTTACGTCTGAACACCCGAATTCTTATTAAAACAAATCCTCATGGATCATTATTAGTATGCAAATAGTTTAAATTATATTCACGTTATTACACATGTAATAATAAACTAATGATTTAACGCGATGAGAGTATATTGTACGAGCTATTCAATTAATGCCTAACAACTGATAACGGTTCTGTGCTACAAATATGTCAAATGGTGATCTTCAGACGAGCGATGTCGGCCAGGACCATTGCCCGGGTCCCCGCACCCGCCAGGCTGGCCCCCGCACCCGCCAGGCTGGTCCCCGCACCCGCCAGGCTGGTCCCCGCACCCGCCAGGCTGGTCCCCGCACCCGCCAGGCTGGTCCCCGCCGCGGGCCACGCACCCGGCTGCGATCGAAGACTCAACGTATAATTTGCGTTCAATAACGCAAATCGATTATTTCAAGTACAGCCTGGTCTAGATATTGTAATTTTCTATTATTTCTGGCGCTTCCTCGTACACGAGTCCATGCCGGCTCGAAAAAGGTTTGTAACCTTCGCTTTGTAACTTTGCGGTCGTTTTGAAGAACGATCTGCCTGCAGATGAGGATTCGATAGGGTCGAGCGGTTCGCAGAAGAATCGCGATTAGTCAGTCACCGAAGCGTCGGATCGGCCGCGCCGTCGGCAGGTAAGTAAATTGACGAGGTCCATATTAGTGGAAGGACCCGAAGGAATTCTCGCGACTCCGAAGCCATACGGAATATCGCAAAGATATTGCGGCTACACAAAACTGCACTTAAAATAATTACTTGAGTGATTTATCCACGTGTGAATTTTTATCGGTGACCGGTTTCATCAACGTATTTTATTATATTTATAATAAAATATTAAAATGTATTTTCACCGAGTGCTCTCTGTCAAAAATATATATTATTTAAAATAATTACGCCGTGGCGTGTCGCGGCATCGGCGACAGAGCGAGCTCGCATTCGTTCACGCTGAGCGATAAGAGCATTCGTGATATGAAACCGGCATAAAACTCCTCGACATGCAACGGATATCTGATAATGTATCGATATATTATATTTTCATACGGAATTTTGAATGAAGAAGAAACAGGGCCTTCGAAAGTTTGCGACATTTCTGCAGTCAAAGTATGGAGAAAAACAACGTCCAGTTCCGACGGGGACATCGCTCATCGGCTTCATCGGCTTCATCGGCCACATCGCCCGCACCTCCCGCGCAGTCCACGGTCGGTGACCGGGCCGGGCCGCTCGCTTCCCGGAGAAGAAGTATTTGTAATATTTTCGGTCGACCGATGAAGCGAGGGCGGACCTGACTTTGGAGCTCGCGGCCGATCCGAAGCCCGCCGCGCGAGATCGAGAGCGGGACGCGCCGGGGCGGGTCGCGACCCGGCGACGAAGGCCTTCAAAGTCGGAAAAGCCGAGCGAATGGGCTTATTCGATTTTAATTCTTCGCGCGATGCAGTGCGGCGACGCTCGCCGGCGTCCGCGAGGCTAGACGCGACGCGCGCGGCATAATAAGCCACCGCGAGACTCCGGGTCTGCCTCGTCCACGATCCCGCGGCGGGGAGGACGCCGCAGAGGACGCCGGGCCGCAACGCGACACGCATATCGCTGAGAATCGCCTCTGAACGGTGTATTCCGAGGTACCGAACCTAGCCTGATATTCAAATTGAGGGAGGACACCGCGGCGCGACGTCCTTGCGGGCGACGTCCTTGCGGGCATGGCCGCTGCCGGCTCGAAACCGAGAGTGGTCTCGCGCGGGAAGCCGGCCGGGCGCCAGCGCGCTACTCTCCATTCTCCATTGCCGCTAGCCGGACCGCTTCCGCGGGACGCTCCACGACCCGGGCGAGGTCCCCGTCAGAGGCATCCGAAACTGACAATTCGATTTTAAAAACATATTATAGTTCGGTGACGAAGTTTGCTGATTTCGTCTGCTAGGACACCGATACGGAGGTCACGCCGGCCCTTTCGGCCAGTCTCGGGCTATCGGGTCGGAATCGATCCCGCGGAGGGACGCGGGAAAACCGATCCGCGCCAGTCGAGTTACCGAATTCCGTACCGCGCCCGTCGCGATGCGTCCTCGAGCGAGGGCTGCGAGCCCCTTCGCCCGGAGCGACAGATCGCGCCGCCGACTCGCAGCTGGCCAATAGCGTCCTTCGTATTGAGCGAAACCATATATATAAAAAAAAATAATTAAAAAAAAACCACACGAAACGGAGGAACGCTATCGGCTAGCCGCGAGGCGGTGGCGCGATTCGATGCTTCGAGTGGAGGGCTCGAACGTACTCACTCGGGACCGTTTACTCGACAACGTGGATTTGTTTGTTTGTTTACAAACTTCCGAACAATTAGCCGGCCACCCGTGCGGCAGACGAGGTGCATCATATGCGAACGGGTATTTTTCAGTCCGACCGAAATCTCGAGACCGGGCGGCACCGCGGGGGACTCCCCCGACGCCTCGGGAGGACTTCTCCTAGGCGGCGTCGAGCGGCCGCCGAATACCCCGGAGCGAACGCGCCCGAACTCTCCGCCTTCCCGCCCGGAGGAACGGCCCGGGCGGGTCACCGGGGGCGCGGTTCCGGGGCGCGAGATCGAGCCCTCTATGCGTCCGCGTCGATACCGGCGGACCGAGGTGACGAGCGTACAAAATCTCCTCGACTACACCCCTCTCAGCGTCGGCACTCCCGATCGCGGGCGACGAGCTGCCGGAGTTTGCTTTGCGGAAGGGCGAATTGCGACGAACCGCGGACAGTCCGACTCGATGGCGATAGACTCGAGCGATACGGGATCGAAAGTATCGCACCCCGATTGCGAGTACTCGTACTCGCGGCGGGATATCGATAACGCCCTGACAGTCATAAAAAGAGAAGAATATCGAGGAGACCGATTTCAAGAAAATAGAGGCGGAAGGGTGCGCCGATCTAGGAGTTTACGCAGCGGCGGGCGAAAGCTACGAAATGGCGAGATTTTCGAGTCGGGGGAGGCCGCGAGTCGTAGGCCGCCGAGTGGGCGTGCGTTGCCGTAATATTCAAAAATCAATACAGACACGTGGTCCGCTCGGTGCCGCCGTCCCCGTCACCGTGCCGGCCGGGCGAGGGCGCGAGGCTGCGCGAGGCTCCGCGACCTCGCGACCGCCGCCATTTATCTTCTACACCGCAAGGACGATTCGGGTTAACCGTTAGCACTCAAGGACGAATGCAAATGTTAGGTTATGTCGCGAGCGCCGGCCGGCTGCGAAAAACGTGCCGCGGGAGAATCCCGCCGGCGGATCAGACGCGGAGAGCGACGATTCCCGTAATCTCAGGTTGGGGGCGATAGAGCCCGATAACGGGCACGAGCGGTGTCCCTGGCGGGAGGCGAGGAGGCGAGGTGGCGAGGTGGCGAGGAGGCGGGAGGCGCGGAGCCGGGAGGCGCGGAGCCGGGCCGGCGCGACCACCGCCACTCGATCCCGCGGGTAGCGGCGCGAGCCGACGTCCTCCGCGAGGTCGGCGAGGAAAAAGCCCGGGAACGCCGGGTCGGCGTCGTAACGGCTTTCGATGTAATCTTTTGGCGCATTCTTGCGCAGCAAAATACGACCGACGGGATGGATCGAATGGACACGAGGACCCGTCGCCGGCTGTTTCGAATGGCGCCGAGACAGAGCCAGGCCGAGCGGAATGTGTAACAAAATTCACTGAAGGGATTGAAACTGATTTCGGGGTTCGAACGCGCGAAGGAGCCCGGCGTCGGGGCGCTCGGCGGCGAGCCGCGGGGCGGTGATTACCTTGTCTGCCGACGATCTCGGCGACGTGCTCGGAGGAAGGCACGGGCACGCATTCGGTCATGTTCTGGGACTTCTTGGCGCGGTCCTCCAGGGCCTGCTGCGGGCACGAGAACTGCGCGGCGGGGCTGGCCGGGCCGGCGGGCTCGCCGAGGCCCAGCAGGGACAGCTCCAGGGCCAGCTGCAGGGCGCGCTCCTCCACGAGCGCGCCGCCCTCCGCGAACAGACTAGACGGCATGGCGGCGGATATTTCGCGAACGACTCGGGGATTCCGCGGGGTACTCTCCGGGCCGGCGCTTTACTGTGCGTGCGGGTCGGCGCGGCGCGGTGACATCGGCGGGTGGCACACGAGAGCGTCGGGTCGGCTGCGCTTGCGACGCGTGCGTTGAGAGTGACGGCCCGCGAGCGACTGGCGCGGCCGGCCGGGGTGCCCCGCGCCGCGCCCCCGCCCCGCGCCCTCGCCCCGCGCCCCCGCCCGCCCCTCCCCTCCCCGCCCCGCCCCGCCCCGCGCCGCCCCGCGCCGCTGCATCTACACCCCTAGTCGGACCGATCGTTTTGCGTTCTTCCGTTATCCCGACACATTTCGAAGCGGCAATTGCTCCTGAATATCTTCAAATATTGAACACAATTTTATAATTTGATCGTGTTTAACGAGTACCGACTCTCGACTTAAACGATATCGTATCCAGCCACACTCCGCGCAATCGAAAGTACACTCCTGGGTCGAACTCAAACTACCAAAGTAATTGTTAAAATTAAATGCGGTATTTACTATCGGCGAGGAAACGTCGGGACGAGACTGCGCATGAGAAATATCTCGACTGCCGAGGATATCAGATACGGAATGCATTATTTTGATTCCGTTCGGTCATCTTGCATGAATAAAATCCTAGTCGAATTACTATCTCGTTCCGACTTCCCGGAAGAGTCCGGCGCGCGAAGCTCCTTCGCGACTCGGGCTCGAAACTGGCGAGAGCGATGATTCAAATAGACATGTGCGAATACTTGCAATCTACTCGAATCAAAATTTTAATTTCTAAATTCATTCAACTTTACAATGCACATTAAAAATTAGTAATAAATTATTTAGAAAATACAATTTTCGTTTATCGTGGATGACGATATACTAAGTACACTCGTAATTAAATAACGTTATAATCAAACTGGTACATTATATGCTAAGACTGTTTGCAGTTCCTGAGCTTAGTGTGCTTTGATAAATTGATTATGTCAATAATCGCTCGGAGAATCGTTGCATTTTTCGATGCGCGAGGATCGCAACAGCTGCCGCCTTCGCGAGAGTTCGGCCCCCCTCGGGTCCCCTCGGCCCCCCTCGGCCCCCCTCGGCCCCCCTCGGCCCCCCTCGGCCCCCCTCGGCCCCCCTCGGGCCGCTCCGAGGGCGTCGGGCGCTCCGCTGTCGCCGGCGACATGTGCCGCGCCAGACGAAAGGGCCCCAAAAAACGAGTCTTTCGTACTTGCTGAGCTTGAAACAAAATTGTAGGTATTTTTTTACAATCGCGAGATCGGGCTCAAAGGATAAATTGTGTGTGAAAATATTAAGGACCATTGTTATTATTACGGTCTGATAAATGCAGTTAAACAGGCTACGAAGATAACTTCTAGAGACCGGACGATCGATTTATCCGAGTGATCGATTAATATTGATTTCTCATTTCCACCAATGGTAAGCTGCAAATTTAGTCGAACTCGACGAACGTCACAACAATGGGCAGTATTCAAACGCGCGGAGCGGGGCGGGGACGCGGGGCGGGGGCGGGGGCGGGGGCGGGGGTCGGGCGAGCCGTCGGAAACATTCGCACACATTCATAACCTCATCCGACTCGGGAAATTTACTGAATTCGCCGTATCCAAAAATATCTCCAAAAATCTGCATCAGGGAGGTTTCAACTCGAAGAGTTTTCCGCGCCTTCGAACGTGGAAACGATTTTTCGTTTTGACAGAATCGAATAACTCAATTTCAACCTGTAACGTATTCTCGACTGCCAGACCTCCGGACGTTTTCGGTAGTCCGGTCCCAGGGCAGGGCGGCTCGGGGCAGGGCGGTGGCAGTTCGCTGTCGCCTTTGCAAATCCCGGAACGATCGCTCGGGCGGTGTCGCCGGGGACCGGTGTCGCGGAGTGAATCCGACCAGTCCGTTTTATATACGTAACAAACCTGATTTTCCAAATGAAAATGACAGATATGACAATAATTTTGAAGATAAGAATGCTCTCATACATTTTCGTAATCTCCCTGTCTCTACGCTTCGCGGGAATACAATCGAGACGATCTATAGCGATCGATGCTATTGGGTGCGCGTGCCGAGGAAGTCCGAGCTCGAGATCGGCTCGAGCCCCTGAAAGTGAGCCGCGCCCTTCCGGTGAACCGTCAAGTCGAGCTCACCGACGCGGCGGCACGAATATTTCTGAAATATCTCTATTGCCATACTCGCCGTTTGAGGTGCTCGGGCCACCCGAGCAGGTAGAGGTAGCCCGCGGCCCGCGCCCCCGCTCCTGCCCGCAAAGCGCAGTTAGGTGAGGTTGGATTTATGGAATACGTAGAACCAATTTACCTGCAGAGAAAATCCGCCCCGCCGGGCAGGTAGGGAGTGCGCCCCCGCGGCCCGTCCGCCGAGCGCCATTATTCGCCGCGCCACACTCCACACGGCGATCGAAGGTTATCTATAAAATAAAAGTTTTATTTTGAAAAAGAGCTTACTTGTTTGTTTACATACTCTCTTTGCCTCCTCACATGATAATGTGGATATTATCTACCTAATAAATTAATTCAATTACAACAATAACGGAGGTCCTGCGTCATAAAATATTTTAAATATTTATTGAATCTATTGCCTGACGTTTTATTGCAGTCAACGGAATTTATGTCGAAAGGATGAACGATTTACTTTTAAAAATATTTTTTCTCATCTAGTTGTTTATATCAAGGGTTCATATTTTATATTCAGTGCGAATATCGAATCTATCCAATCTTATAAAATAAATCTAAATAAAAGAAAATCTATCTAATAATGTTTTTAAGTATGAAATGTCCAAAATAGTTTTTCCAAATTATTCACAGCGAGAAAGCGTTCGATGTAATGATAGTTTTGTATCTAATCGGTGTTTTGTATCTCATTTTTGATGACATTAATTTGCGGCTCGCGAAGTCAAAATAAATGACTACTTGAGCGTTCTTATTTTAAATAAATTGAATTCTTATGATAAATTGAAAGTGCCATCTGAGAAGTAAAAGAGCAACCGCCGCGCACTCCGCGCGCGTTCACGCTAACAATCCGGTCATCCGACGATATTTTATATCGAAATTACTCAAGATTTTAAAATAACAAAAAATAATTTCATCCCTGAAAACATTTTATATTTAAACCTTGTGAAATACTTTGTACAGAATATTTATTTTGGTTTAACATCAGATCTTTTTTATTCGGTGTAAGTGTACCGAAAGAATAATTATTTTTATTTATGTCAAAACCTCTAACAAATCAGTATATTAAATATATGAATAATTATGAATTTTTTTTTAAATTTATTTTATAATTTTTTAACGGTTGCGCTGTTTTTATTGCGTGAACGTATTTGGGTATTGTTTGACAATTTCGTACACTTTTTTTAGACTTTGACAGACAATCGCAAAAATGGCACGTCAGCAGCAAGATGTAGACGAATTATTCGACATTAAGAACTCATTTTACATAGGAAATTACCAATTATGCATAAATGAAGCTCAGAAGCTTAAGGTAAATGTGTTATATTTTATTATTATTTTGTAATTAACGCGTATCCAACGAAAACATTCGATTCGAGAGGTTATGTCCTGAATGGAGTACACCCATACCTCGCTTTACGGCCTAGATACGTTCCACGAAACATGGCCGCTAATAGAAAAGCCGTATAATGAATCAATTATTCTAATACAAATTCAATGGGATCGGTTCCAAATTTGTTAAATATGTAACACTTTTTACACATTCTGGCCATATTTTTTTCCAAACATGGTTCATTGTTGTTAATTTTAATTCTTTCCATGATTCACTGATGCTGTCAACAGCATCCTTGATGTTATAGTTTTTCCAAAATGTTTTAATTGAAGTTTTACCATCGGTTTCCCTTATAAGTTGTCGGAAAGTATAAAAGTGGCTATTGCACCCTGATCCATCGGTTGGATCAGAGCTGTTATATTTTTCGGAAGGTACTCAATCATGACATCTTCAGATAGCTCGGATAAATTAGTAGGATGCCCTGGTGCATTATCCAAAATTAGCAAAGCCTTGTTGGTTAAGTTATTGTCTCGCAAATATTTTTTCACTTCTGTACAAAAGTGATTTTTGAACCAATCCTCAAAAGTAGCTTTAGTCATCCAAGCTTTCTTGTTGGATTTCCATATGACGGGTAATTGATTTTTATTTAGTCCTTTAAGAGGCCTTGGATTTTTGGAAAATATATATTTAAAGTGGTTTTAGCTTAAAATCACCCGCGGCATTTGCACCAAGTAGCAAAGTTAATCGTTCTTTAGACACGTTATAACCGGGCGCAGATTTTTCGGTTTTTGAAATGTATGTGCGATCAGGCATTCACTTCCAATAAAGCCCTGTTTCGTCTACGTTAAACGTTGGGATATCCCTTAGATGCGGCCTCATCGGCGCTAGCTGCTTCACCTTTCATTTTCAAATTATGCAAATTAAATCTATTTTCAAATTTTTCAAACCATCCTCGGCTTGCTTGGAATGTGACATCTTCAGCAGATTCATCGGTATCTCCATTCTTAAAAATTTCGAAAATACTTAAAGCTCTTTCCTTGATAGTCATTTGACTCATTGGCATTCTTCGTTTGTTATGTTCCTCAATCCATATAATCAACAGTTAAAATAAGTTTAATAAAAAAATACATACAAGTTAAAAAAAAATAATTTGTACATACATACATATGTACTTACGTACTAAAAATGTCCCTAATTATTTCCAATTTTTCCAGTCAATGTGTAACAATCAGTAATAAATATGTACATAAAACACTCACAGACAAGTCTAAACCAGCCGCTCTATGAGCACACACTGAATAATGCTCGTAAACAAAATAACATTGAAAAAGAGTTTTTTTGGCCGTTATAGCGAAAACGTGCCTTAATTGAAAAGGGCTGTTATAGCGAAAGGCCGTATAATGAGCGGCCGTATAGCGAGGTATGGGTGTATTGGAAATTTTAGTCTAATATAACGTTGTGAATTGATCTAGGGACTTAAGTGTAGTTAAATTTACAAGTTTCTTGTTAAAATAATTACACTGAATGTGCTTTTAACATATAAAAAAAACCAAATATCGCGAATGCGTATCTATATTTTGCTTAAAATACTTAAAAAAACTTCTGAACATTTAAAAACATGTTAAAGTAACTTCTTTTGATAGTAATTTCATTTTAAAAAAAAAATTATTTGCCTTGCAGCCGTCCAGCACTGATGTTGCTCTAGAACGCGACGCTTTCATGTATCGAGCGTACATCGCTCAGAAGAACTATCGTGTTGTGCTGAGTGAAATCAACGCTTCCTCCAACCCGCGCCTGCAGCCTTTGAAAACTCTGGCTGAGTACTTTTCCAACCCAACCCGAACGACTACCATCGTTACCGCCATTGATGAACAGGTCAGCATAATTTACTTTATCTATTCTCACAAGTAACTGTGGACAGTTATAGAGTTTCAGTTAGAACCTCCGGGCCTTTATTGAATGAAGTCATTTTATAATCTATTTCTCTACATCTCTTTTATTATGTCTTATTGGTTTATAATATTTTAAATAAACTATTTTTATGATTTTTCCACATATTTAGTTTTATTGGTGACTGGTTTTATTGGTGACGTTGGCATTATCAAACTGAGACTCAACTATAACTACTACTATAACTTTCAATAGTTACTGCTTGATAATTTTCATGTAATGGAAGTTTGACATTTAGAAAAGGGACTATAAATAAAATTAAAATAAGCACTAATGGAAGTCATTCATTGTCTAGTGTTTTGGCCACAGGGCAAGTCGACTTGTATTCGTGTCAATTTTTTTATAATGGAAGATATGAAAGTAGTATTTTATATTTCTACATACATTTTTAGATTAAAATATTTTAAATAATTTTCAATTCATATCTAGGTATTTAATTATAAGTAGTAAACTCTATTAAAATAATCAAGCTTTTGTACCTATGCAGAATTGCTGTCAGTGAAGTAAGTGTCTTGAAGTATGCTACGTGTTTGCACAACTGTAATTGTTATTAATTTGTTTTTAGGTGGCCAAGGGGGTGGAGTTATCGAATGATTTGTTTTTAGTTGTTGCTGCTACAATTTACTATCACGAAAACAATCTAGAATCTGCACTCAGGTAAAAACAAAACAATAAATATTGACAGCCCAGTATTTATACTACTATTTAAAGCATAGGTGGCTAACCCATGGCCCGCGTGCCACGCGGGCGTTTATTTTTGGCCCGCGGAGCATATGCAAACATTTTTTTTTATTGTACATAAATCCACCATTAGAATATTCTATTGAGCGTAGCTCATATCATATCATATATCTCAGTACATTGATTAAACTATCGTGACAATTTCTTTGTGTTAACAAACAATCACAAATTTAAGCTGATTTTAAAAAGCGAGCACGTCGATTTCGCGTGGATTCTCGTGAGCGTGAATGCGTGATGCGACAGCCAGTCCGCGGCAAGCTTGCAAAGCGTGTGGTTGGTTAGTTAGACTCAGTTAGACACAAATGGCGTCAAATAGTAAACACGTTGGACCAAGTAAGAGAAGATTCACCGAAGAACAGAGAAGTTTTCAAGACAGATGGTGTATAAACTATTTTTTCGTGGAATTTAAAACAAACCCAATATGCTTGATATGCATTAATTCTGTTTCAGCATTAATAGAGTATAATATTAAACGCCATTTCGAGGCTAAGCATGTAAATAGGTTTGATAAATATGAAGGGCAATTCGACAAGACCAAGTCAATTTATTAAAAAGAAAACTCTTTGCACAACATCAGATATTTACTAGAGTGATTGAAAAGTCAAAATGCTATATAAAAGCTAGTTATGCAGTAGCCACGATACTAGCAAAAAAATCGAAGCCATATTCAGATGGTGAAATTGTTAAGGAATGTTTGGAGAGTGCCGTTGAATTTATGTGCCCAGAAAAGAAAACAGACTTCTCAAAAATAAGCCCGTCTCGTCAAACAATTACTAGGCGTGTGGACGACATTGGTAATCATATTGAAGATCATTTGAAAAATCGAGCTTACAAGTTCATATTTTATTCTCTAGCATTGGATGAAAGCACAGATGTAACAGATACCGCCCAAGTGGCAATATTTATGTCCATTTTAACAAAACAGAAGAATTAATGGCACTGTATCCAAAGAACGACTGGACTGAAGTGAAGCGTATTCTGCATCGACTGAATCAAAAAGTAGTCAGAAGGCTCAAAGTCTGGACTATATGGCGGGTGGGGCAGAATATCCCATCCTCTATTTTACAAATAGTTATTAACGGGTTGAGCAACATGCGGCCGAGCATTGCCATGTTGGAAAATCGATGTCTCGTGTCTGGTCTCCCATTCAGGCCGTTTTTTTTCAATGTTTTCTTTTAACGAATCAGTTGTTATCGGTACACCTCTACAGTAATGGTTTCACCCGGTTTTAAAAGCTCATAATACACAACTCCCTTCTGATTACACCAAATACAGAGCATTATCTTGGCAGCGTGAATATTCTTTTTCGGTGTCGATTTGGCTGGTTGGACGGACTTCAAATACGATTTTTTGCTCTTTGAGTTGTCTTAGTGAATCCATTTTTCGTCGCCAGTAATAATTCGTTGCAAAAACGACTTCTTTTTATGACGCTCAAGCAGCATATCTGACAAGCAAAATCGCCTTTCCACGTCTCTCGGGTTCAACTCTTATGGCACCCAATTTCCATGCTTCAGGATGGATCCCGATGCTTTTAGGCGCTTGAAAATGGCCGCTTGAATCAGGCCCAATGATTCCGCAAGCTCTTCTTGTTTGACACGAGTCTTGATCAAGTAATGCTTCCAATTCTCCATCTTTAAACCTTTTCGGCTGTCCAGTCCGTTTTTGTCTTTGATGTCAAAATCGCCACTTTTAAAGCGTTGAAACCTCTCAAAACACTTCGCAAGAACATGTTTGCCATACAATCCCATGAGCAAACGATGACTTTCAGCTATAGTTTTCTTAGCAAAAAAGGTGATGCAGCAAAACTTCCCGCAAATGCTGTTTTTTTCGCCATATTTCAAAATTTTCCACGATTAAAAAAAATTTGATGCGCACAAGCAAATCAAACACTGTTGGCTGATTTTGACAGCTTATAAATAGAGCTTCAAAATGATACGTATATCAATGATTTGCTACAGCGCATACAAAAGTGTTAGTATCTAGTGTCAAATTCCGGTTATTAAGTTATATACATATTAAATGAATTTTTGTTCTATGGCCCAGTAGGAAATCTCATTTCCTTAATTTGGCCTGGCAGCTGAAAAGGTTGGCCCCCTATGATTTAAAGTGTCCTTATCTGTCACACGGGAATGCTTTCAGAGTTTTACATGGAGCGGAATCTCTGGAGGTATTGGCATATGGACTGCAGGTATTGCTAGCCTTCAACCGTCCCGACTTGGCTCGCCGGCACCTAAAGATGATGCAGGATAAGGATGACGACGCTACTCTAACTCAGCTTGCACAGGCTTGGCTACATTTAGTTCAGGTTAGTCTTAACTTTTATAATTTTTCATATGAATTTTATATTTAAAAATAAAATATGATGAAGCCAAATGTGTTTCTAATGTGTAGTCTATGGCCCATGAAGGGGTCCTTTTTTTTTTTGGGATGGCATTTGCACCCCGCACCCAGAATCGAGCTTGAGCACTTCACTGGGTTGCGGGAGCGTATCCTTTATTCTTTTGCCTCCTCGAAGGTACATGGGAAAAGAGATAAACATTTACATGTAGAAAAAACTCGGCTTCACATGTCCTTCAAGGACTTTCTTCTATTCGGCGTGCTCCTCGTCCTCATCTTCTTCCTGGTTCCTGCCGCTGAGTGACGGCAGGTCCAGAAGAAAACGCTGTTCTTCGTTGCCCGAGTGCTCCCAGGAGACGTGCGGATGGGAGAAATAATCCGCACGTCTCGCGCTGTCCGCTCCGTGGTGCCCTCCTTGGGCGGTGCACATTGGGCCTTTCCCTGGTCTTGCGGTCTCGTGCCGTTGCGCGTCAGGGCCCAGCGATTTGCGTCGCTGGTGGGCTCCCTATCGCGACTGCCTCTCCTTCCTGGTTTTCCGATCCTTGTTCGCCCGAGTGCTTGCGGTGGGCGTACAGGCAAACCACTGCCCAAGCACCTCACGCTGTCCGCCCCGAGGAGGGCCCTCCTCGGGCAGCGCACGTTGAGCTTTCCACGTGCCCGAGGCACACTGCCCGTGTTGCGTGTCAGGCCCCAACGATTTGCATCGCTGGGGGGGCTCCCTGACACGGCTGAGTCTCCATCCATAGAGGCATTTTGGATGGAGAACCCGGTTGCGTCTCAGGTTAGCAGCAGCAGGGCAGTTCAGTCATTCAGTTCAGTTCAGTCAGTTCAGGCAGCCCGACTGCTCCCAGGGTGCACCGCGAGGAGGTCTGAGTCCGGCTTCGCACCCTATGAAGGGGATCTGTGGCACACAAACGTCACGGTGAAATACAACAGTGACAACAAAGCACATAATAAATAACATAATGCGATAGTGATCGATCTCTCTTTCGTACAACCCCTGGCAACAACTACACAACATAGTGTTAATGTGTAAATTTACACTTTGCCTTAAACTGTAATCTCAAAATTTACACTATGCTCCAGTGATTCTGAACAAAGTGACAATGAAGAAGTGGAGGGGTAAGAGAATGATAATCATTGAACAATTTTTAGGACAAAGTGGTGTTGTTGTGATGTCAAGTAATCCGCAAAGTGTGTATGAAGTGGTTCAACTTTTTATAGGAAACGATTTATTTGACTACATGCAAATCAAAGAGTGTGTAGACTAGATTTCACACGTGCAATTTTAGGCGAATTTCGTCTGCTTCCCACACCAGTTTAGTCAATTTGGTTACCCGCTTAAAATATAAATATAATATAAGCTATTGTGTAACAATAACATTTAATTTATTAACAAAAATCTCATAATTAACTCGGAGTTGCTAAACGGAAGAAAAAAAAATCAAAAAGTGCAAATCAAAGAGTGTATATTTCGCACATGCAATTTTACGCGAATTTTGCCCGCTACGCACATCAGTTTAGTCAATTTGGATACCCGCTTAAAGTGTGTTAATTACTTGTTATTTAAAAAAAAATCTTCACTCAGCTTGATAATGCCAATGTGAAAGGTTGGCGAGGCCGGTCACAATTTCAACAACAGTTAAAATATTTTTCATTTAAATGACAATGCTCCCATAACAAAGATTTTTTGGGAAGTTGAGGTGTGATATTTCAATATTTTAAATAAAATACTTTTCCACATGTTTTAATTTATTGGTGACTCATTTTACCAACCTGTTACGTTGACAACATCAAACGAAGGGACTTCAAAATATAGCATGTAGAATAATCACTAAAGTATTTTATTTAAAATATTATAATGGAATTCCATCAAATACTTTCTGCATAAAATATTGAATGTATGATATTTCTCCAAACTGGGCCCTTAACTAGAGACTGGCTGGTTATAGACTAAGGGAGTTGCGTTGCATTGAAATGGTTTTTGACTCGCCGTATGTAGTTCGCTGAAGGAGTTAGGTAGTCAACATAACAGAATTTATCAGCATGTGAAGTTTTATGAGGCTCGGCCTGTATACCCTCAATACAAGGACTTAGCTGCGGTTCTCAGCTGCTGTTAATATTTCATATTTATTGTTCGCTATTGCTTGAGTTTTTCATTCCAGGGAGGAGCCAAACTGCAGGATGCTTACTACATATACCAGGAGCTGTGTGACAAGTTCCCATCATCAGCTGTGCTTGGGGCTGGGTTGGCTGCAGCCCAGGCGGGGCGCGGAGGTTGGCCCGAAGCTGAGGCGGCCGCTTTGGAAGCCATGGCTCGAGACCCTACAGCCCCTGACCTTCTGCTTGCTGCTGCCACTTCTTCACAACAGCAGGGCAAGACTCCCGAGGTCAGTATACTTATATGTGCATCCAACTTTAGGACTTTCCAATAGGATATTGTACATATTTTACTCAATATTTTACAATAGTTACATTTTTCAATAGGCAATTTTCAACACAGGCTAGAATCATAAATATATAGAAAATAAATTTGAAGTAATTAAATATAAGAAATGTTAAAGAATATCAACAATAAAAATACTAATCAATCAATGAGAAAGAAAAACTGTAGACACGAATATCATAATATCTCATCATAATTTAAAATTTTACTATCATGAAATAACTATGGAAGTTCATGAGAATCGTGAAAACAAGAGAAACATCATGTTTTTTTGTTTACCTATTTTCAAGGAAAATTTTCATTTTAAATAATACTTAATTAGTTTTTAAATATAAAAGGAAAATTCATTGCAAAATGTAATAATGGTGGTATCAAAGGTTATTATTATATTCAAGTTTTTGCCAATTAGTGGTTTTACCAGTGAAAACAATAATTTTATCGCAGAACTACCTTATCCCATCTATTCAAAAAAAGTTTCCACCAGGACACTCAGGCTGCATAAAGCATGTTTCACTAATAATTTTGGCTCTTAAAGATTCAAGATAGAGTGAGAGGAACGCTTCATCAATTGTTTTAATTTGTTTACAGGTTATAAACCGCTACCTCTCCCAGCTGCTCGACTCCAAAGAAAAACATCCTTTCATCTCTGATTACTTCAGCAAAGAGGAGGAGTTCCGAAAGCTCTGCGCTCAGTACAGGCCGTCTGTCACCAACTAACATTATCTTTTTATTATTATATTATAATTATTATTTAAAATTATCTTTTCCAAATACTAAAATTTATTTTATTGCAAAGAAAAAATAATAAAAAAAAAAAACTGGTTTAATGGTTGAATTCAATGTATGCAAACATTTCAGCAACTGAATTTTGTTTTTTTTTTTATCTGGAGAATGATTTTTATGCTGTATATGTTATTCCTTAAAATAATAAAAGATTTAACAAAATACCTTATTTAATAATTAATTTAGCCTCAATAGTTAATTACTGAAAAATATTAACTACTCTTTGTTTTAAGTGTTCTCAATGTGTGCACTAATCTTTGGTTTAAAAATATATTTACAATAGGCAACATAAGTATTTATTAATGATTTCTCATGCAATTTGAAGTCATATTTCTACAACTTGCGAACAAGGTTCCGAGTGGTATGGCATTACTATTTTATAAGGTTAGTGGTTGTACCTTGACATTAAGTTTGTCAGCTCTATCATCTTCCTGATTTTCATTCGATGTTTGTGGCGGTGTCAGTTTGGTCAGAATCTATTAACATTGTGTTCATTTCTGTTTGATTTTAATTTAGCATGTTTCACCAATGAATTTGTATTTTGAAGAAGAGTATTATCCTAACTAAAGCTTCGCTCTAGCGACAACTTTAGCAGATTGCGTGTAAAAGTATTTGAATAGTAAAGTAAAGTAACAGTAGGATGTTGCCTTGAATTTTTAATTAATAATACTTGTTTTAATATCTATAATCAAATATTTAAAATAAGATGTTAAATAAAGATATATATATTAATTTAAAGAATGCGGCTAACTAATAGGGACAAAAAATTAATTATGAATTAAATTATTTCAGACGAAGTGAGAAATTTTACGCTGCATTTTGTGGTATTATGTCTGAAGGTGAAGGTTCCTAAAAACAGTCAAAGTGTATATTCATAATCTCCATCTTCTTCTTCCTCTCCGTCTGCTTCAACAGCAGGGACATTCTTCACGGTCATTGCTAGATTGTTGCCATTCTCTTTAATAGTCTGTTTGACCGCTATCACATTTTGAGGGCTAAGTAATTTCTCCAAGTGGTGCAGGTAATTAGTGTCGTCTGCCTTTTCCTTAACTTTTTCGCTTTTTACTTCACTCCTTTCTATCTCCCCAGACTGGCCGTCGACTGTCACATCCACTCCGTGATGCTCCACTAAAGGAGCAGAGTATGCTCCAAGGGATTTTTCTTGTTTTGTCAATTTGTACTCTCTGGGTCGCTGTCGTCTCAAGGCATTTTGCAGATTGAACTTTGGTGGGCTAAAAATAAGAATGAAAACTATTTAAAAAGGAAACGATATTCTGGAACAGACAAGTTGTTAGCCCTTTCAATGCCTGAGATATGAGATAATAATAAGTTTATGATGTGTATGTTTGGTTGTGAAATGTCCTTTGTACATAAGAAAACATTGATATAAATTACATGTGTTTCTGTTTTAAGTAAATTCAATAGATTATATTAGTAGACATGAATAGAGAAGCACCATTGAGGCATGTAGATAAATATCAAAATGGTTAAATGAAATGGAATATAAATAATTGGTTTAGATTATCAATAAAAAAATTTGAATACTAACATTTCTCCTTTTGTATAGACTTTATTTTCTAAGTTAATAATATCATGGCGAAGGTCGGCCAACAACAAAAGTAAAAATTCAAAAGATCCACGCTGCCCCCTCGCTCCCCTGGGCCCTTTAGGTCCTATAAGTCCTCTAGGACCTTCTATACCTGAGGCTCCAGGTGGACCCTGTGAATAAATAATTGTTTTAATTTAATATGTTACATTATCGTCACTTTTATTATTAATATATGTCTATTTTGTGGATTGAATATCAATCAAGTGCGTTTTAATTACATTTACAGGCTTATATTACTTACTAATATTATTAATTAATAGTGCACCAGCCATGTAAGCTTGGGGATGTAGGTTCGAATCCTACACAAGTCACGATGATATTTTTCTGAGAGTTTCTTTGAAATCATTTTCGATGTGTGAAAAAATGTGCCTAATCATTTTATTATTAATATCAACTCTTTAATTACCATAGGTCCTCTTTGGCACTTGCAAAGTCCATTTTGAATGGGAGCAAATGAGTCCAATAAAGAGTAAGTAAAGTCGTCAGGGGTATTTTGACTGTTCGGTTGTCCTTCTCGCCCTAAACCGGTAGAATAGAATTAGTTCAAGACTAACATGTATCTCTCTCTCCCTCTTTTTCTCTTGCTCTCTTAACATTGAGGTGGACTTGCCTGGAGGTCCGGGGGGTCCAGGTGGACCTGGTGGTCCACTGGCAAAAGATGATAATCTTACAGCTGTGTTGAGAGCTGACACATGCTCTTGGAGAGTATTAATTCGCGCTTCCAGACGTTCTACCACATCACATCCTGCGTAACACTTCTCTTTCAAAGCAGCAGCTGACTCTCCTATCTGCAGTGAAAAATAGCAATAATAAAAAAAAAACACAAAGTTAGAATACCTTTAACAAAAAAAGTGGGGGCTTGAAATTCATTCCTTGTCAAAGTAAAAGTGAAATGCATAAAAGCAAAAGTTTTGATTTATAGTAAAATAAAATAAAATAATTTCAATTGGATTATGAAATTCAAATTGTACATTTTTGGATGATGACCCTTTGCATACACATTGGTAATTTTTACTCATCCAAAAAAACATGCCTTACAAAATAAAAAAACAATTTTATTTTAAAATTATTGAATAGCATATGTTTGATAAAACAACTTTATAGTTTTATCTTCTTTTTCAAGTGCCTCTCCTCAGAGGAGGTTGGCGACCATTTCACTGAGCATATACTCATGTTGAGTCAGTGTCCACGATCATAAGGGAAAAATAGTATAGTGGGTCCTCGGGTACTTCCAGAGCACATCCCTCCACAATCACCCTTAGTCCACTACTCCATTAACGATCCCTTATAAACGCCCAGGGTACAGAATAGCAGCTGTGCACGGGCAACAGAATGGGGAGAGTTTTATAAGAGTCAATAGATCAAGAGTTATTTTGATTTTTTGGTTCAAATATTATTAATTTAAATATTGATTAGCCCGAGCATATTAGTTCATATGTAGAATATGATTATCAAAAATTCTCACTAAATTGCAGTGGCTCGTTAGCATAGTTGGATAAATGCACCGGCCATGAAAGCTTGGGGATGTGGGTTCGAATCCCTCACAAGTCACGATGATATTTTCTGAGAGTTTTCTTTAATCGTTTTCAATGTATGAAAAAATGTGCTTAATCACATTAATTTTCCAATAAAGCCCATTATTGTATAAATGTGTAAAATTAAGGACAATGGTTCACACGACAAAATACCTGAAAAATAAATATTTTCTTAGTTTTGACAAAACTTACAATCAATGTTTTGAGGCTGCAAGTGCGATTGTCTTTATTGATGGTGAACCTATCATGGCAGGAGCACTCGTGACTGCCTTGTAAGTTGATGCATTTCTGCTCGCAGCCACCATTACTGTCCAAGCATTCATTAATATCTAAAAAGTATGCATGGTCAATATTAATAAATATTTGAATATGATGCATCTTTTAAAATAATTATTAATTATATATTGTTACGGTTTAGCAGTTAGTTTGAAAAGCGAACCATCCAGAATGTTAGCTAAACAAAATAGGATCGATGAAAGCGGACTCTCAAATGTTCTAGAAGCATCGCCAAGCCCCAGTGTTTGAACGGCCGTCATATGGTTAAGGTCATTACTCCATATTTAGATTGTTAATATAAATATATGTTGAAATAAATACCCTGTATGTGAATTAACTAATATAACTAATGTTGATATAAATACGCATTTTAATTGTGGACCCCGATACGTTACAATATAATATAAGAAGACATTTAAAAAGTGTATTATTGTATAAGTTGGGAATACCTAAACAAACTGGCTTAAGTCCTTTATTCTTGTTTTCTGAGCTGTAATAGTATCCTCCGTAACACGTGCATATGACACGCTGCATGTATACAGAACACTTCTGTTCACACAAATCCAGGCTGCATGGGTCCGTCTCCTTTGAAACGCATCTGTGAATTTATTTGTTAGATTATTAATTTATTTTTATAATATGTGTGTATATAAGATATGTTACGACTCTTATAAATAAAATATAAGTAGTAGATATAATGAAGCAACATTGTACACAATAAATTTGATAATCGAATTTATGAATAAATTATTAAACACTACAAACCTGGAAAGTTTTTATGTCTTAATAAAAAGCATTTGTTCACACAAATAAGTTCACAAATAAAATGAACCATAGAGTCTTGCATTCAAAAATAATATAAATGTAGACATAACCTAATTTAGAAATTGCCTCAAAATATTTGATAGTGATACACATATAATAGATATTTGGAAAACTATTTAAATAATCAATATAAAATGAGCGAAAGTACGGCGAGTGGATCTTACTTCCCCGCAATGTAAGTGTAATCTGGGCAGCAGTGAGTCCTCGTGCAGTCCACCCACTCCTCCGTCACCTTGCATTTGTGGCGAGAGACTATCAAGTTCTCCGAAGGGCACGTCAGCGCCTCCGGACTGAAATATTTCCAAAATTAATACATATTCTGACTTTAGTAAAAAAGGATCAATCAAAAGGACATTGAAGCTTAAAATTTATTCAATTTATATAAATTTTTATATTATTGAAATTTTTAGATATTAGTAATTTAATTAACTCCAGCAGATATTTATCGCTCTACTTATTTATTCTATGGTTTTTTTTAAATTACAGTGAAACTAAACAGTACAGAAGAGTTAAAAAAAAGGATGATCATTTTTAGAATTGACTTTTAATATGTGACGATTCGCACTGCGACTGAAATATGGTATTTTCTATTTCACACATTGATTCAACGGATCAAATCCATCAATGATTATTATTAAATATTTTTAAAAAATGCGACTTTTTCACCCATATATGTTTATTGTGCACACAACAACACCGCACGGGTAAAAGAGGGCCCGACCGACCGAGGGTGCGGGTTCGAGTCCCGTCGGAGTCGTGAAAAAAAATCTTTTGACGATTTTTCTCGTCGATTCGAGAATAAATCTAAATATTTTATATACTCGATCATTTACTTATAAATGCCAGAATTGCATATTCCGACCGTACGATCCGGATATTTAAAGCTTATTATTTAAACGCCAGGATAAATACGTCACATTTTTCCAGGAATATAAAAACAAATTCGTTTTCGAAAAAAATAAAGGTTAAAAATTTCGCAGTTAACTCGATTGCGGAGACCGCGCTCTCTAGCAGACGGAAGCCTCATCCGATTCGGAATCGATTATCGAAGACGTCTCTCATCGAAGCTGCGAGCCAGCTCCGCCACCGCGTGTCGGCAATTACTGAATCCCCGGTGTCTCTGAGTGTTAAAGCATACTTTTGCAGCTATTGAAAATAAATAAACTCTTTGTTTCAGACATCGCGGAGAGCCGATGAGAGAGAAACGACGCACCCGCGCCCGGGGGCCGCGCCGCGAGCCTCGCCGGCTAATTTACCCCGCAGAGTGTAGAGCGTCGACTGACACTTGAAAAAGCATAATCATTAATTAGTCTGTTGATTGCGAGTCCTCGCGGAGCTATTTGGATCAATTAGGACCGCTCGGCCGCGTAACGATACGCGGGCACTCGGGTCGGCGTTCAATTTGAGCACTCAAAACAAACCACCGTCTAGACAACGCGCAATGGGACGGTACGTACGCTTCCACCGGCGGAGTGTCTCCGGGCGCGGCGGGCACGAGCAGCGCGGGCACGAGCGGCGCGGGCACGAGCAGCGCGAGCAGCGCGGGCACGAGCAGCGCGGGCAGGGCGGGCAGGGCGGGCCTCCGGGCAGTGCGGCGCATGATGCTCGGGCTCGCGGTCGGCGCCGGACTGAGCCCGCCGGCCCGCGCCCTCGCCGCCCTCGCCGCCACTCGCCGCACCTCATCGCGCGTAAGTAATAGCATTTTTATTTTGGATTGCACATCACTAATATGAATAACATTCAATAATTTATTAACTTGATAATATGTCATATTTTATTTAAAGTTATAAAATGGATGGAATTCCATCGAGTACTCTGTTAAAATTATTGAATACTTGCTAATATATTTATATATACAGGATGTCCAAAAAGAGTATTGGGTATTTGTTAGTTCAGTATAACAAAAACTACTAGTAATCAAGTTTTTTTTTTTTTGTTAATTTTAAGAATACAAAATGGAAAATTATTTCGAAAAAATAATGTTATCCTAATGGTGACCATTACGCTGCTGGCACTGTTCTGGCTGCTGTTCTTAGTATTTTTATTATATTTAAAATATTAAATATTATATTAATTTACTTCTAATAGGCCTGTAATGTGCCTACCAGCATTTTTTTATGATTGTTGTTCCCAACAGACCGCCGGGTAGCCTTTATGGTTGTATTGTATATGGCGCCTCCCGGGTAGGTTTTATGATTTTATTCCCAAGCCGTCTGTATGCACGTATGCCGCCTATGTTTTATTATGAATATCCTGTCAAACTGTGTCTAACTGTGCAGATTATGTCTAAATAAAAAGGACTGTACTGCGCCGCAGCAGATGATAACTCAACTGTCGGCGAAGCTCTGTCTCCCGATGGATTATACATTATAATTAAATCGACCGTTGGCGAAGCTCTGTCTGCCGATGGTATAAAATAAACTCTATAACAAAGTATTGAAGGTGTTGTTATTCCATACGTTCAAGAGAAGTCCGGTGTGCATCCTACGGTCACCAAAACATGAATTGGTGTCGCAAGTGGGATCCATAACAAGCCAGTAACGGAAGAAAAACATGAAGACGTTTATTATCCTACATTCCTTCTGTTTTTCGGGAACATTTTAAAAACCTCTAAATTTATAATGGTAAAAGCCTAAAATTATAAATAAATTTGTTCATTTAAAAAAAATCTAACAAAACTTGCAGGTTTTTATCAATCTGAATAATTTGTGAGACATTTTTATTATTTTGAAAATGATCGGAGTCAAATTCAATCCTCAATAATCATACTTGCGGATGAGATTCGCGCAAAATTTGACATTCATAATAAAATTGTATCATTCGAGTCACACGATATAGAAATATTTTTAAATTTATTCAAACGCAAAACATTAAATATCTCGAAACAATAAATATACGACTCGCAATCCTCGCACTCTTCGCACTGCTCGCAATCCTCGCACTCCTCGTACTTCTCGCAATCCTCGCACTCTTCGCACTGCTCGCAATCCTCGCACTCCTCGCACTTCTCGCAATCCTCGCACTTCTCGCACTTCTCGCAATCCTCGCACTCCTCGCACTCTTCGCACTGCTCGCAATCCTCGCACTCCTCGTACTTCTCGCAATCCTCGCACTCTTCGCACTGCTCGCAATCCTCGCACTCCTCGCACTTCTCGCAATCCTCGCACTTCTCGCAATCCTCGCACTCCTCGCACTCTTCGCACTGCTCGCAATCCTCGCACTCCTCGTACTTCTCGCAATCCTCGCACTCTTCGCACTGCTCGCAATCCTCGCACTCCTCGCACTTCTCGCAATCCTCGCACTCTTCGCACTGCTCGCAATCCTCGCACTCCTCGTACTTCTCGCAATCCTCGCACTCTTCGCACTGCTCGCAATCCTCGCACTCCTCGCACTTCTCGCAATCCTCGCACTTCTCGCACTTCTCGCAATCCTCGCACTCCTCGCACTCTTCGCACTGCTCGCAATCCTCGCACTCCTCGTACTTCTCGCAATCCTCGCACTCTTCGCACTGCTCGCAATCCTCGCACTCCTCGCACTTCTCGCAATCCTCGCACTTCTCGCAATCCTCGCACTCCTCGCACTCTTCGCACTGCTCGCAATCCTCGCACTCCTCGTACTTCTCGCAATCCTCGCACTCTTCGCACTGCTCGCAATCCTCGCACTCCTCGCACTTCTCGCAATCCTCGCACTTCTCGCAATCCTCGCACTCCTCGCACTCTTCGCACTGCTCGCAATCCTCGCACTCCTCGTACTTCTCGCAATCCTCGCACTCTTCGCACTGCTCGCAATCCTCGCACTTCTCGCAATCCTCGCACTCCTCGCACTCTTCGCACTGCTCGCAATCCTCGCACTCCTCGTACTTCTCGCAATCCTCGCACTCTTCGCACTGCTCGCAATCCTCGCACTCCTCGCACTTCTCGCAATCCTCGCACTTCTCGCAATCCTCGCACTCCTCGCACTCTTCGCACTGCTCGCAATCCTCGCACTCCTCGTACTTCTCGCAATCCTCGCACTCCTCGCACTTCTCGCAATCCTCGCACTTCTCGCAATCCTCGCACTCCTCGCACTCTTCGCACTGCTCGCAATCCTCGCACTCCTCGTACTTCTCGCAATCCTCGCACTCTTCGCACTGCTCGCAATCCTCGCACTCCTCGCACTTCTCGCAATCCTCGCACTTCTCGCAATCCTCGCACTCCTCGCACTCTTCGCACTGCTCGCAATCCTCGCACTCCTCGTACTTCTCGCAATCCTCGCACTCTTCGCACTGCTCGCAATCCTCGCACTCCTCGCACTTCTCGCAATCCTCGCACTTCTCGCAATCCTCGCACTCCTCGCACTCTTCGCACTGCTCGCAATCCTCGCACTCCTCGTACTTCTCGCAATCCTCGCACTCTTCGCACTGCTCGCAATCCTCGCACTCCTCGCACTTCTCGCAATCCTCGCACTTCTCGCACTTCTCGCAATCCTCGCACTCACAAAAAAAACTACATTTTATATCTATCTCGTTTAACGGGACTTTTAGAATTAAAATCAGATATTTATTTATTAAAAACACTCAAAAATGCCGCCTCACTGTTGTTTACTATCGAATGCAAATCCAGCATTATGGTGGCGGCCGGGAAGTAGCCATTGACCGGTAGTTTTTGTGGGATTTCGTTGATAAATCGAGGACAACCGCAGGGTTGTCAGAAGGCAAGAAGCGCGAATTCCAGTAATGTTTACAAATGTTATTTGATGTATTTCATCCCCGATAATCCCAATTCTACCAACTTTTTTACGTTCCAAATTGGCTAATAATCCTACTTTTTTATTAATATAACTTTCTTCGCCATCTGCTATTTTTGATGTAATTATTTATTCACTTTAGAAAAAAACTTTCAAAACGCTCAAGGTTAACCTTACACTTTAAATTTTTCCTTTGAAACGAGGATTTCTCTGCGATCTTACCGCACTGTGTGTTTTGCATAGCTTTTCTGAACGCGAAGGGACTATTTCAATACTTTTAAAATTATTTTCTCACTCATTCCACACGATACGGAACTCAATGTTGAGTCAAAGCGTATTTGCAAAATTTGTGCTTATGCATGTTATGCGAACATATTTAATCGGTAGGTGGATTGCGATATTTCTTCAATTCTGATGTGCTTTGTTGCTATGCGTGTGGGGGGCGCTTAACCGAAAGTAAAAGATATCCGTGCCAAATAAATCATTACGCCGTGGCGAACGATGCATGTAGTTTTTTCCCATGGGAAACGATGAGAACTGAACCGATTCTCGGAGCGGAACCGGCAATTATAGTAGATTCTGACCCGACACACCCCGGCTGGAAGTGCAGTTTTGTGATTCATCTTGTACGGGTTGGGAAATCGTGCATTGCATCTAAAATGACTGATATATATATAAACGAGAAGTTCGCGTATATTAAAATCTGATTCTTGGCGCCATCTTCATGGTTTGTGTCTGAGGCTGCCGAGCTGCCGGCGCGGGGCGTGCTGGCGCCAGCTCGTGTCCGCCCGCCAGTGAGCCAGTGAGCCAGTGAGCCAGTGAGCCAGTGAGCCAGTGAGCCAGTGAGCCAGTGAGCCAGTGAGCCAGTGAGCCAGTGGAGCCAGTCGAGCCGCTCGAGCCGCTCGTGTCCGCCCGCCAGTGAGCCAGTCGGGCCAGTCGAGCCGCTCGTGTCCGCCCGCTCGCCCGCCCGCTCGCCCGCCCGTCCGCTGTCATGGCCGTGTCGCGCAGCCTGAGCCGGGTCCTCGCCGTCTCGAGGGCTTCGTTCTCGTCGGTGCCGGCTCCTCGATTGAAACCGGAAATACTGTACAGCGGAGTGAGTTTACTTTTATTCTTGGTTCCTCGGATCGGGCGAGACGGAGTGCCGGCTCTCGTGACGCGACGCCCTCGGCGCGGAGACTCGACCGACGTGTCGATTTAGATTTTTCGAATAGCGTTCCCCCCGCCGGCGGAGTCCTCGCGGCTCCCGCGCCATCCGGGACTTTGACATGTAAAGAATGCGGGTAGATTCCTTCTCGGTCGCTTTACTGACTTTAGAAAACGAGATACTGTATGTTTAAAATGAAATACCAAATAAGAAGTAGCACCGAATATATATTATATATATATATATATTTAATTATATATAAAAAAACATATATAAATTATAAAACGGCTGGCTTGTTATTTTTCATATAGAGCTGATATTGGACGTCACAAATTTACATTTTATTTTGGTGTGTTTTATCAAGCGACGGTTTCGAGTGTCGCGCGGGGGGAGGGGAAGAGGGGGCCTCTGCGTAAACTCACATTAGTTTTTCATATTTATGACTCTTATACACTATTTTAATCCTAAAATATTTTTTCTCTTTTACACTCGTACAATATTAATTTGCTTATTTGTCCAAGTTTCAAATAAGTTCGCAGAGACCCCCTCTTCCCCTCCCCTCTTAAAAAAAATAAAATGTAAATTTGTGACGTTCAATATCAGCTTTATATAAAAAAAATAACAAGCTAGCCGTTTTATAATTTATATATATTTTTTGATGTATAATTTAAAACTTTTATCAATTCAAGTGTGCATACAAGATAAGGATTTTTAAGTAAAAGAGCTTCCCACTCTGCCTTCACTTTTAAAGTAAACCGTTTGTTTTTAGATTTCCTTTCTTTAAATATACTGAAAATATATATATTTTTTCAAATAAATAAACAGTGGATGTTTCAAGGCATATAATATCGTTAGATAATATTATAAATAAAAAATATAGGCTTATCTTATCTTAAAATATTAATAAATTCATCTAATATTATAATTAAGTAGATTTTTCGTACATATATAGAGCTATGTACATAATGTATATATATAGTATTTAGATAAATAAACATTGATAATATTGTAGAATTATTCTGTGTTTCCCAAAGCAACATATTTACATAATTACAGACAAACATCCAGTTGTCTTTTGTACATTAGAAACTGTGATAAAATACTATCACCATTTCTATAAATAGATGTAATCACCATTGTGATAATATATAACTACATTGGTTTGATGTCTTTCAGTATGCTGTAGTATCATCTCATGTTGCAGATCTTCATCAACAACGAATGGCACAAGTCAGTATCGGGAAAGACGTTCCCCACCCTGAACCCGGCCACCGGAGAGGTTATCGCTCACATCCAGGAAGGAGAAGAGGCCGATGTGGCCAAGGCCGTGGCAGCTGCAAAAGAAGCTTTCAGGTAAAGCCATTACAGTGTGGTACTCGAGCATTGGTCCTCCAAGTGGTCAATCGTTTCGGGCTTATCGGCATAGACTAGCGACTTCACATATCCCCACAGAAAATAGTCTAGCGGCGTTAAATCGCACGATCTTGAAGGCCAATTAACGGGTCCGAAACGTGAAACTATGCGGTTACCAAACGTTTCCTTCAATAAAGCAATTGTGGCACGAGCTGTGTGACATGTTGCGCCGTCTTGTTGAAACCACAGCTCCTGCACATCATGGTTGTTCAATTGATGAACGAAAAAGTCAGTAATCATGGCTCTATAGCGGTCACCATTGACTGTAACGGCCTGACCAGCATCGTCTTTAAAGAAGTACGGACCAATGATTCCACCAGCCCATAAAGCACACCAAACAGTCAGTTTTTCTGGATGTAACGGTGTCTCAACATACACTTGAGGATTATCATCACTCCAAATACGGCAGTTTTGTTTATTGACGTATCCATTCAACCAAAAGTGAGCTTCATCGCTAAACAAAATTCGCTTATGAAAATCGGGATCAACGGCAATCTTGTTTTGGGCCCATTCACCAAAGGCGTTCAGGCGTCAGTCTATTCATGTTGAAATGCCAAACCAAACTAAACATAAATCCCTTGACAGCGGACAAAATGGCCGCCAGTTAAAACAGTGTTGCCAACTTAAAGTTCTATACCTCTATAAAAAACACCCTGTACATATCCACACGGAGCACCTCAGGTTTTATATATTTAGAATAGATTACATACTATTGAATCATCACACATAAGTTTACTTACATTATAACAAAAACTAGTCTTGTAAAGCCCCGAAAAGCAAAATGTTCACAAAATAATAATATATTGTACCATGGTATATACTATAGTATATCCTAGTCAATTTGGTAATCATATGAGTTAAGTCAAGCTTAATGTAGTAAGCATTGTACAACGTTTGTGTCACCTTCGGTTCAGGTTCGGCTCCCCGTGGCGCCGGATGGACGCCTCCAGTAGGGGGGTTCTGCTCAACAAGCTAGCCGACCTCATCAGGAGAGATCAAATTTACATTGCGGTGAGTGATAAATTCATCTCAAAATGATTCTATTGAATCTATAAAATATGAAAATGATATCAAAATATTGTGAAATTTACTATTGAATGCACTGATTTGATAACCAATACAAATTGACAATCTGTTTGAAATTTTTAAATTCACTGTGTAAAAAAAATAAGCAAACACATGTAAACTCCATCCTCTTTAGAAGTGTGTCCTCCAATTGTGATTTATGCTCTTCTAGAGCTTGGAGACCCTGGACAATGGCAAGCCATACAACATGTCACATCAGGTGGACGTAGAAGCCACCATCAAGAGCCTTCGTTACCACGCTGGCTGGGCAGATAAGCACCATGGCATCACTGTGCCCATCGACGGAGATTACATCGGCTACACTAGGCTCGACCCTGTCGGTAAGATTCGGGATACTTGCTTCTCTATTTTAAAAATTAATAATTAATCAAAAATTTATAATGAATCATAAATTAATAACTAATAATTCTGATAAATTTGTTGAGAGCTTACTAATTATGTTAAATCAAGATTTTTCATGACAAAAAAAATCTGATGTGGTTTATTAGCACATTGGCTCGATGGTCAAGACTGTCAATTTTTGACTGAGTGTTAGTGTATTTGATTTTACTGGATAGTTGCCCCTTTCTATTTAATTACAGTATTTGGCAGCATCCATTATTTGAATCAATGTTAAAAATATTTGACATTGATTCGATATATGCATTAATAATTTAAAAAAAAATTATTACAAATTATATTTGCAATTAAGATTGCAATGTTTTCCAAATATACAACATCTTTTCTGATCTTTCATTTTTGAAATTTTATCAACAGTTTGTAAATAATTATTATGACTATTAGCAAATATCTTCATCTTAGCTATTCTTGTATTGAAGCGAGTAATTAAAATATTCTAGGCGTATGCGGCCAGATCATTCCTTGGAACTTCCCGCTGCTAATGTTGGCATGGAAGATCGGACCCGCACTAGCCATGGGCAACACCGTGGTTATGAAGCCAGCGGAGCAGACGTCTCTCACTGCCCTGTACGTGGCCCAGCTGGCCAAAGAAGCTGGCTTCCCGCCCGGAATCTTCAATGTTGTGCCTGGCTTCGCGGCCGCTGGCCAAGCCATTCTTCACCACCCTGATGTGGACAAGGTGGCATTCACTGGTAATAATTTTTTTAAATTTCAATTTAAATATGTATACAATATATAAATGCATTCATCATGAGCTACCCTACCTCTATACTTAATAATGAATTGTCTTATTCAACTGTCATTGAAGAGAAATCAAACTCAAGCCCACTGTAAAAAAACCAAGAGAGCAGTGCATAGAGATGACTATGATTTGAGGAATTTTCTTAGATAATTGTAACGCTCTCAACTCCTTCAGGTATAACTGGCAGTTGCAAGTAGAGCCCTTGAAATTGCATTGATAATGAAACAAACAATTTTGAAATTTAGTCAAATATTATATTGATAAATGATATCTTTACACAAATATTATGTTATCTCTCCTTACACGTATTGCGACACAACTTGCGACCGACTTGCAACTAGCCAATAGCATCCTACGTTTCGTTGTTTACTTAGGAAAAACTATAAAAAAACACCCAAAATGAAGGGACCCTATTGGCTGATTGCAAATCGGTCGTATGTCGTGTGTAGAGAGCTTTAATGATAAAAATGACCAAATATAATGATTTGACAAGGAACCTATACAGTGACACTTGCTTTTGCTTCCTTTTAGGGATTTCACAAAAATGTTTCACTGCATTATCGTTAAACATTTTCATTCTCACACAGCTACAGTCTTATTCAGGTTGTGTTTTTCTACAAAATTTTGCAGTACTAGCCACATTTTACACACCTCCCAACTTTCATTTGAAGCGAAGGATTTCTCAGTCTCTTTCTTCTCCTCCTTAGATGAAACCTACTCCATAACCTTTTGCTGCTAGGTCAGCGCCTTGTGATGATCTTACACCGGCTCTTCAATGTCATCTTCATTCACCTACAGTATTATGGTCTTCCTTAAGGACACAATACCATCCGCAGTTGACAGTTTCTATTCATGAATAAACCTCTCAATAAGATTAGACCACAGTTTCTCCAAGCAGATTTGAGAGTTCTCTTAGTCACCCCATTCCAAGGTTTATCGATATTGCGAGACACTGCTCGTATATTGAGCTACAATTTTTAAAAAAATTGCTCATCCTGTGAAACACCCACAATCTGAGGTTTGACCGTATTCTCTGAATATCACGGGGACCATTTTATGATATAAGAGAAATTAAATTATACAGATTATGCGGTAATTATTTTAAATCAACATAGCTTGTACATGTAGTCATATGTATCTGTCTGCCTATGCTGAGATATCCACAGATTGTATGTTTGCATGTTCAGGTTCCACAGAGGTGGGACGCCTCATTCAGCAGGGCTCTGCTTCAGCCGGCCTTAAGCGCACAACCCTGGAGCTGGGAGGCAAGTCTCCCAATATCGTCTTTTCCGATGTGGACGTTGACAAGGCTGTAGAGCAAGCTCACTTCGGCCTGTTCTTTAACATGGGTCAGTGCTGCTGTGCAGGTGAATTTTTCATTTTATTATGTTTTGTTTTTTTCACTCGGAAGTCTGACACTAAAATTCAATGTGTAGGTATGTTGAATTAAATGCTAAAAACTGACTTGGCAACAGATCAAAGAGTTACACTCAAAATGGTAGTGAGCAATTCATTTTCCTTCCTTAATATATTAAAACATTTTTTATTTAAAAATGATGTGCCGAATGTATTTCTCTAAAACCCAAAACTCTACAAATTTTAAAACTGTTCCTAAAAATCAAATCAATAATGACACAAAAATTATGTTATTACTAATATGATTAGGCACATTAGTTCAGAAGATGATTTAAAGAAACTCTCAGAAAAATATCATCGTGATTTGTGTGGGATTTGAACCCACATCCCCTGGTTTACATGACCGGTGTACTAACGAATCACTTCCGTTTATCGAGAATTTTTAACAATCATACTGCACATATGAATCAATGTGCCCAGGCCAAAAAATATTTTATTGGTTGGCTTTATTATATTATTACTAATCATATTAGTAATAATATAATAAACCCATAATGGGTAATAAATACGGATCTGATTGACGTTTAATCAAAAAATCGACACAAAAATGATGCCTAAACCACTCTGCTCTGAAATACAGTGTGTCCAAACAGAGCATTGGATATTTGTTATTTCAGTTTACTAGCAGCGTAACGGTCACCATTTGGATAAAATCATTTTTTCGAAATAATTTTCCATTTTGTATTCTTATAATAAATAATAAAAAAAATACTTGATCAAGAGTAGTTTTTGTTTTACTGAACTAACAAATACCCGATACTCTGTTTGGACACCCTGTATTATGACCTGTCAGATAATAGCATTTTACAGTATAATAACTGCATTTGCATAGTTTTTTTGTAGAATTGAATATCAAATTAACTTAAATTATAAGCATGTGGTTACTATGTCTCAGGTTCCCGCACTTACGTGGAAGACAAGATCTACGATGAGTTTGTTGAAAAGAGTGCAGCGCTGGCTAACAAGAAGGTAGTTGGTAATCCTTATGATGTTACCACGGAGCAGGGTCCCCAGGTACACCATTTCAACTTCTTAGTAGTTATTGATGACTTATATCACATGCATATTCACAGCATGTTTTTCAAAAGTTCCAACATAAGGTATTAAAAAAAAAATAAAGAAAAAGCAGTAAATCACAAAATGTCTTAGCAATAAATTGATAAAACAAAAATCTGACACATTAAATCAGATAAAGTTGAAATTATTTCTTTGATTTTTATTAGCTGTAAATTTGGTTTATTGTGGAATTAGGATATTTAAATACATAGACTTCTCTCCTTACAGGTCCTATGATTTTATTTTCAATAAATGTAGACTTAAATAGTAAAGACTCATTTCCAGAGAAATAAAAATTTGAAAATATGATTTTATCTAGTAACCCGTAATCTCTGCTACTTCTCAGATTGATCAGGAAGCTCAAACCAAAATTTTGTCTCTCATCGCTTCTGGTAAGAAGCAAGGGGCTCGTTTGGTGGCCGGTGGAGACTCCTGGGGAGATAAGGGCTTCTTCATTCAGCCAACTGTTTTTGCTGATGTCACTGACGATATGGAGATCGCTCGAAAAGAGGTACAAAACTATTGCTACAAAGTGAATGATAATTTTAAATTATTAAATTTAGAAATATAGACAAGACACAGAATAGAGATGTATAATAATGATGCTTTTACATTAAATTTTCAGATATTTGGTCCAGTCCAGCAAATCCTGAAGTTCTCTCAATTGGATGAGATCATAAACCGAGCTAATGACTCGGACTATGGACTCGCTGCGGCTGTCTTCACCAAAGATATCGACACAGCTAATCACATGGTCCAGGTATAGTTACTTCTTCACGTCTTCTGAGGACCGTGCCTAATAACGTTTATCTAATGCGTTTTATCTTTTTTAGGGTCTCCGCGCTGGAACAGTTTGGATAAACTGTTACAATGTTTTCCCCGCTCAGCTTCCATTTGGAGGCTTCAAGCTTTCAGGACACGGCCGAGAAAATGGACCTTACGGAATCCGAGCTTACAGTGAAGTTAAAACTGTCATCACTTCCGTTGCTCAAAAGAACTCGTGAACAATCAACACAATAGCAGACTAACTACTTATCCATTTCCAAGTGCAGTTTTACTACCCAATACATTATGTTGAATCGTCGATGGTCCAATCAAACAATCCAACAGTCCAACAATCTCAGAAGTCAGGATTGTCAACTAATGATTCTAATTATAACATGAACCATAAAATGCCATTGGTTAAAAAATTGTATTAAATTTTAAGCATTACACAAAGTGAAATATGTTTTTTAATTGGTTTTTTAAAATATATTTATATATATATAAATAGTCATATTTAATATTTTTGTATCTGTTGTAGTAAGATACAAAGAGTTTTCAAATGTAAGTCTTTTTATCATACATCACCCATGTTTTACAACATTTATTATTCAAGGGTAAAATTCATTATAAAAAAAATATTTACATATGTATGAAAATTCATACAAAAATTAAATATACTATAACTTTTACAGCAATTAAGACTACAATAATAACGGTGACAATGCCCATAATTATAAAAGTGGTCTAAGTCAAATATTTATTTATTGGAGATATTTAAATAAATTTAAAAATATTTATGTATTTTGTAACATTGTAATTTAGTATTTTATTAGTCTTAAATAATGAAGATTTATTACAAATGACTTGTGATGATCCATCGATTCACAGTAATGCTCAAGGTTGGATGAGTAATTTACTTATTTGATTTTCATTTCTATCAACCCAAAGTCACGGACAATCGGTAGGAAGAAATGATCAGATACCTAAAATGTGTGGTATATTTTTGCGAAGACATAAATTTTTATCCATGTCAGTGTTACTTGAATGTTACAATTTTGACCAAAACAGACATCTCTGTAAGGTATTACGTGTTCCTGAGTAGTTATTATATATCGTCTAAATGTGTGATGTTACTTTCTGTGCACTTCTTGATGCTGTTGTTTCATCCCGTACGTACTACTTGACATTGACATAGAAATTATGGTAACCCAAGTGTTACACATTGTGGTGAAATCAAATTTTACTCCACTGAGTAATAAATAAAAAATTAAACAAAAATACGTTACACAATGCCAATATTTTATTACGCTGACGAGTAGCGCAGTCCATTTTGAAACAATAATATTTTTCTTAGGGATGTGTTTTGCATGTGCCTGAAATTTAAAAGATCGAACAAATAATTCAGGTAAGGAATTGTTAGAATACCCCATATGACATTAAGAATGCACTGGCTGTCGATGCGACAATAAAATTTTAAGTGCATTTGCAAAGCTGGGTGAGGGACAACAATAAAGCTAATTGCATTTGGCAAATATGGAAGGCAAGGGCATACCTGGGGGTTTTGAAGTAGCTAATGACTTGCACTGAGGCGTTGGCGGGGGCTTATCTTTTATGTCGCTAGACACATATTGGAAATTTTCAAAATTGTTGGAGTGAAACGAAAATATTTGAAAGAGGGCCTTAATGGCCCACGTGCGGCCCGACGGCCGGCGACTTATTCTTTTAAAACAGTTCAATTTTGAATTTTAAACCTTATCAATTCAGTTTTGGCGTGGCCACAATAACCCCAATAGATACAGAGCAAAGTCCTTCTATTTATTTTATTGTGTTTTGTTCGGGCCTCAGACGGTGTCCTCTAGAAATTGTGTTTATTCTTCCAGCATTCCTTTTAATAATTGGTATGATATCGTCGATAATTTAAGGTGTAGAAGCAGAATTTAGACACGCATAATCACAGGTTCAACCACTTAATTGCGTTTCAATGAGCTTATTTTATTCACTTTAATTATGGCCCGAAATTTTTCGAATCAATATAAAAATTTCGACAGATTGAAATATTAGATTTAAGTTTCTATTTAAAATCTTCAGCGTTGCAGTGAGTCAAGATTAAAAATTTGCCTTTAGCTAGGTGCGCGAATTTTGTTCCCAGTGGCAGGATTCCATATCCTTCCTGATAATTTTATTCGCTAGTATTTGGTGAGGAAATAAAACATTTCCTCAGTATATTTCTAGGCTTAGGAGGTTGAAATCACCACAACGTGCATGTTTCGTCTACAATAAGCTACTGAAAAGAAAGATTTTTCTTCTGCAAGACATTTTCTAGCTTACTTGGCATTTGAAAATTTAAAGCGTGTTTTTATCTAAGATATAATTTCTCTTCCTCACCACTACATGCTTCGATTTTTCATTAAATCACATTTTTGGCGGATGTCTTTTCGAGGAGAATGGAAATGGAAGTTAAACTCAGAATTCAATTGTTTTTACATAATTATCATTATCGTCATCTACACTGATATGTGATATCTGAATTAAATTTTAGACTTTGTCCACTTTCAAAATTAGCACTAAATGAATTTTATTTAAAGTTGAAATAACAAACCCTATCTGAGGGCTCATTTTTGACAATTTGGTAAAAATTACATTTGATTTATTTAGTTTAAAGTAACGTGAAGTGAAATAACTAATAATCTGTTTTTTTTAATTTTGACTTAGGCCACTTTTACAATAATGGGCACACACACACATATATATATATATATATAATATATAGACTGGCCCCTGAAGGTTGAGTTTTTTTTTACCTAAGCCCTAAACATAGCTGAGTATAAAAAGAGTACTAAACAATGGAAAGTGTCAGTGTCTTTTCTGTGGGATGAGTCCATGCGACAGCAACATCTCTTCAGGTCATTGTCATGTTGAGTATGAAGAATGTGACAAGTGGTAGTGTCAAGTTGTCCACCTGGTCTGTTGTTAATTCAACAAATGCATTTACCAGCACTGCCACTAGTAGTGGAAATCTGGGACCCCCTTCGATACAACCTGAAATGATACATGAATCTGTAAGTAAATAGATTTTGTGCTACGGACACTAGATATTATAGTTGTACAATCTCAAATTACAGGTTTATTTTACAAAAACAGTAATAGTAATGTGAGTGAATTTGGATACATTTCATTATCATGTGTTAATTATAGACGAAATGCCTATAATTCGTAAATGTTTTATCGCTCCACATATTTTATCCAATTGTTAAATAGCTTTAGATCAAGGGAGGTACTCATGTCACCACAATAGTGTCTTATCAATTATCTGGGAAACCGTTAGTCTTTCATTTGCTGAAAGATTTAAAGGATTATTATCAACCGAAAAACCTCCTATTTGGTATATACATCTTGAATACATTTTAAATACACCATCCAATTATCCATGTGTGCACTAGAACAAATCAGTACCGATTTTTAATGTAGCATGACGCTACACCCGGACATTTTGAAATAAATAATTATTATAGAATAGACTCCCCTGGGAATCGAATATCCTATCCAATTACCACATTAAGTCAAATAAATACCTTGATCTTTCAAATGATTTCAAAAGAAATGGTTATATGGTTTATAGTGTAACAATTTAAACACTTAGTGAAATACATTCGTGGAAAGTGCTCAATTTTCCAACCGAATTCAGGAACTAAATTATTTCAGGATCATCTGGAAATCTGCATCTCAAAACGAGCTCGAGCTACGGCTGAAAAGAAAATATAACTACCGCAACGCTGAAAATTCTTATTATACAATCTTAAAGCTAAATATTTAGATCTGTCCTAAATTTTATAATTTCAATTCGCGAAGTTACTGTAGTTCAATTTGATGTAGAGCAGAATTAACTGACCGCCACCAACTACCTACCCTCGGTCGGCACCATATTAATAACACCAGGTAATTAAAACCACCCCTTATAGAAGATCTACCATAAAAAAAACCGATAAGAATGGAGTTTTACGATAGATCTCTCACCGACCCTCAATTCCTCCAAAAAATATTGAAGTTAGTCGCGTACTGATGAAAGTTTGACTAAAGGGAGATTCCCTAGTCCAAAGGTTTAACGTGATTCGAAAACGATTTTACTCTTTAAATTCAAGACAAATTTAAACATAGAGTAATCGTCGTGAATCGCGAAGTCAGGAACTTATGTGAACTTGATTTTTTTGTAATGATAATATTTCTCGTTCAAAATTTAGATTCAATAAGAGAGTTCCAGGTAGTGATGTAATAATTCTCGTTCAATTTGTAATTACTGGAACTGATGAAGTTACTGGAAATGGTGTGGTTAATGAATTTATCTCGCGATGAGTTTAAAAGCTGAGTAGTTTGTTGTGTTGTTCCCGCTCCTCAATTCGCGACTCTTACAAAGGAATGTACGCTCAATGTATGTATATTCCTTATGTCATAATTTTTAATACCGTTCAAACTAAACGTCGTGAACTTTTATAAATAAACCGCATAATATCTAATCCGTTCCGTTTAACATTAAAGCCGTCTTATAATTTTAATACGCCACGTTTTATAAATATTCTTAAAATTTAGCTGTTTAGCCGATTCCGTTCCGTCCTATTATTTAGTAACGAAAATATAATAAACCCATAAATTGCCTCGAAATTGCAGGGATCGAACCTGTTTCTATGCACGCCTTCCTACAATTAATAAAGGGAATAGTTCCATCTAGAAATCTAGGGGCGAAACCATACAGAATAGAGGACTCGAACCTATATTTCCGCACATTTTGCCGACGATAACGCACTAATTAACCAAAGGAAAGCTGAAAGAATTAACACATAAATTCTAGCTAAGACAATAAGAAGAATTAAATTAAATTAAAACTTAGCCCCGCATCCTGGCGAAAGTCATTGTAGCCGCATCCAAATTGAATTTACATTTAGGTTAAAATTTAAAATCAATCACTTAAGTAAAACTGTTAAAGCAACAAGGGCTCGATCCTCCCTAAGCGCCGAGCTCCCCTGACCTACCCCTGTGGCCGCCAAGAAGCAAGAGAGCCCTTCCAGATCCGCCGTCGCCCGCGTCCCGAGAAAGAAGCCCGCCCCGACGCCTCTCTCGGTCACCGAAGCCTCGCGCCAATTATCCTATCTCTTTTATTTATTATTTCTATTTCACTTAACTATTTTTGAGAATTCCGACCATGTGTCTCCTGTCATAAACTAGCCCCGTACTTGCAGCCCGCCCTAGATGATTAGAGAGCCCCAGATTACCTTAACTGCCCCGCGCCGGCCGCGTGGTAAACCAGGCACGGACTGTTCCCAGAATGTTTGTTAAGATCCATTAGTTTTATAATATTTGCAATACAATAACACTGACTTTAGCTTTGCGTTCCTAAGCTGTCCAATATAACTATTTAAACAAAGTACCCGCGCCGTGTTTTATTACCGACCACCGCTCGGTCTTCCCAATGCATTTCAAAGCTATTAATAAAAAAATGTACGAAATGTCTTTTTAAAGACCTTCGTCTATCAAGGAGACTGGTGACCTAATTCCTTGAAAGAAAAATAAAGATTGCACATGCAACCTTCTATCATATCTGGTTACTAAAAGGAAGAGCGTGAGAATTGCGTAGAAGAATCCTTACACCAGGCTCTGAGCGTTGCTAGCTCCTAGTCTTTACTTGTCTCAAAGTTTATGTTTGTGTATGTGACCATAATATAAATATACAAGCCTCTTAATAGTAATCTATGAATATAAAACACAAGAAATGTTTGTGAATCCATTGTAGGCTTTGAAACCATCCAACCTATGTGCCCCAAACCAGTTTCATTTGAAAGGCAATAATACGAAGATGGTTTTAGACCACTAAAACAATGCATTAGGCACATTCGGTCCGTTAATTAAGTTGATTTTCGACATTTTCCATATAAAAATTTTCAACATCTTTAAAGTAGACATTGGAAGAATTACAGCAAATTCGAAACGAAAAAGAAACTAAAGAGCAGCTGAAACTGCCGGACAACCTGAAGGGCGTTTGGAGTCAAATAGGTTGAAAGAGCCGCAGTCAAGAGCTGTAGAAACACCAAAACAACATGCATGTCTAGAACAAGTTCGAATCAGAGCTACTACAGCAAGAGCTGCTGAAACTCCTCAACACCATGAAAACCGGCTTGGAGGTAATCAGATACGAGCGGCTCAATCGAGACAAAGAACAAAAAAATGTCAACAAAATAAAGCATCAAATCGATTGACACAGTTATAGATGAGGAACAAGTTGTCTACTATCCAATAGAATTTCCTAACTCTTTGGAATCATCTGGAATGCCATCACACATCTTAACTTTAAAAGTTGGTTCACCATTAAAGCTCATTCGCAACTTAGATCCACCGAAATTGCACAATGGAACAAGACTTGCTGTTATAAAACTATCCCCATTTAATCGAATTTAGTCAAAGCCACAATCATCAGCAGCAAATGTAAAGAGAAGATGTGTTGATACCACGAATTTCAATGATTTCAACAGATTTGCCTTTCGATTTCAAGCGATTACAGTTTACAGTGCGTCCGGCTTTTGCCATAACCATCAACAAGACTCAAGGGCAATCGCTAAGTGTTGGCGGTTTGAACTTAAAAATTTCTGTTTTCCCACGGCCAATTATATGTTGCTTGCTCCAGAGTTGGAACGCCGAAAAATCTTAACCGAAAAAACTCTAAATATTGTTTATCCGTGACAATTAAGAAAAAAAAGTTAATAAACTAAGAAAATTTCCTTTATCAAACAAAAAAAATAATTGTATATCTTTTTTAAGCGTAGTAGCACATGCCGGATATCCGCTAGTTATCAATTTATCAGAAATTAATACATACCAAGAGATCCTAGCACTCCTACAGCTATTAACTGAGAGACTACATTCGCAATACTTCCTTCTATACTCTTTTTAGAACCTGGAAATGAAATATCATTATACAGTATAAATTAAAATGCAAGAACTATTACCAAAAGTTGACCGGGCGGTGAATTAAAAAGGCCTCTTACCTGTCCATTTATGCATGCCGTACATGCTACCAATGTAGCTGGCAGCGGAGTCACCGATGCCCACGGACAGCACTCCACTCAGCACAGGCAACAGTGCTCCCCTTTGGACCCCTCCTAGCGCCAGAGGGCTCGCCATGCCTGCTAGTAAATACAGTGGAGTTAGGGATATGCCTCCAATATCCTGCAATATGAGAGGAGACAGGAATCAGAATCTATGCAGACAAAACAATAGTAAGGATCTTTAACATGCACTAAAGATTCTCAAAATATCATCCTCATCTTCACACATGAAATCAATCTCCAAAATATACAATATAAATTCGAACAGGTACTTTGAAATTGATATACGGGTCACTGGTTCACTAATCAATGCCCTTTTCAAGTTTTGCAAGAAACTGCTTACTTAAGTGCCCCACACACGTAGCAACAAATCGCGGTCGCGACCAACAAGTCGCATCGAGGTGTAGTCATATATTAGTATTTTTTGTGGGATTTCGCACATGACTACACATATGGATTTATTCAACTGTTATAAATTGATGTTCACATTACCTTTTCATCAGCAAAAACAATAAAGCCCTCATTTAAGATCTTGGAGAATGAACCCAGTTGAAGTTTTCTTATTGTCTGTAAATAAAGATGTATAGTCCATATAAATTATTATAAATTTTATTCTTTGGAAAATTACCTATTATTTTTTACATTTTCGACACACCATAGCACCGTAAAAGTAAAAAAATAACAATACATGTTTTAAAATTTATTCACACAATCATTCTTAGAGTTCTACTAGATTCTCAGTTTTCAAGTTATTACTAGTAGACTGCTGGTAAATTACTTAGTTGCACTGGATTTTAAATAAATTTCATTTACTACAAACCTAAAATATTATTAGCAGGAAACAAATAGGTACTGAACCGTAAAAGTCACACATTGTTCATTATATTCTCTGAAATTATTCATATTTCTCTAAATTTAGCATTAAATTATTTATTTCTCATATGTGTGGCGGTCTTACACACATTTTCTCTAGATGGAAGTTTACTTTTAATTGAATACTTTACTAAACTTTCTTGGTTCAGCTTACTTCCAAAGCTATGAGAGCAGCTCCGGCAATGCCGCTAGCCAACAGCATGAGAGGACGGTCTAGCACCAGGCCCGGTAAGTATACAGCCACGGCAAGAATGTGGAACACCTTCCTTTGAGATGTCCCAGCATGTTTTCCAGAGCTCATCTTCCAGAGGACTGCGAGCACGGCCAGAGAGGATGCTGCAACCCAATACGAGATCAAACCCAACTGAAATACAATTAAGACATAATAATTTCCATACAAAACCCACTCACCTACAATTTTCAAAAATTGGACAACACTATTAATAAATTCAATACTGCAAAGAAGTATCATTTTACTAAATACATATATATATATATATATATATATATATATATATATATATATATATATATATATATATACCAGGTGTACTTGTAATTAATTTCCGGTTTTTTTGTAAATAAAACACAATATTGCAAGAGAAGTGTTAAAGATATTTTATTCAAAATATTTTCCATCGTTTTCTATATATTTTCCCCACCTTTCCGGTAATTTGTGGATACCACGCCAATAGAATTGACTGTCTTTGGTGGTGAACCACTCGGTGAGCCAATTTCGAAAATTTTCATAAGAATCGAAGCGCTGCTCAGAAAGTGCGTGGCCCAGCGAAGCAAAGAGGTAGTAGTCCGATGGAGCCAAGTCTGGTGAGTAAGCCGCATGATCAAACATTTCCCACTGGAGTTGTTCCAGCGTGTCGCGAACGCGTTTCGACTTATGCGATGGTGCATTGTCATGGAGCAAAATCACCTGCTTCTGTCTTTCTTTATATTCTGGTCGGTTTTCCGCAATCGCTCGGCTCAAATCTTTGATTTGTTGTTCGTAGTGAACGGCGTTCACAGTTTCACCAGGTTTCAGCAGTTCAAAGTAGATAACACCCGTCTGGTCCCACCACACACACAGCATGGCCTTCCGACCGAAACGATTTGGCCGTGCCGTCGATGTTGATGCTTCACCTGGATTCACCCACGATTTTTTGCGGTTAGGGTTCTCTAAAAAAATCCATTTTTCATCGCCAGTAACAATACGATGCAGAAAAGACTTTCTTTTGTATCGTTGAAGCAGCATTTCACATGTCACTTTTCGATTTTCCATTTGCCTCTCGGTCAGTTCATGCGGCACCCACTTTCCGCACTTCTGAATTTTTCCCATGGCTCGCAGACGTTTGGAGATTGCTTGCTGTTGAGCTCCTAGCGCTTCTGCAAGCTGTCGTTGCGTTTGCGTATCGTCTTCATCCAATAATGCTTGCAATTCGACGTCATCAAACGATTTTCGCTTGCCGGAGCGTGCGACGTCGTTCAGGTCGAAATCTCCTTTTTTGAATTGTCGAAACCACGTTTCACATGTTCGAAGTGTTAAAGCATGATTGCCATAAACTTCGGTGGCTCTCGGACACTTTTTTCCCTTGATTAAACATGAAAAGCAATGCATGGCGCATATGTTCAAAATTCGGTACGAATGCAGACATCTTTGACACGCAATAAAAACTTTCTAAAAGAATTTTTTAGGAAAACGTCAACGCCGTTTAGACACTCGATAACTACTTAACAAAATGACATATAAGTGCTACCAACAGCAAAGCAAAATACAGAACACCATCTATCGAAAAAAACCGGAAATTAATTAGGAGTACACCTGGTATATATATATTAGGGTGTCCCTTAAAATTCAAGTTCAATATTTTTTTACGCGTACCTTCTTAAAAGTTTAGTAATAATCCTATATTGTCTAGAAAAAAATATTAGTTCGATTTATAAACGGTAACCCGTGCCGACTTGCGATTTTAACTTGTCCATACAAGTTGCGTAAGTACTGCGCTGTGACTTGTAACTGCATGTTTTATTTTGTCGGTGGAATTACGGAGTGATAAACAAAATAATTTCCTTATCGGTTTGCCTAGATATCAAATAAATGGTGCAAAATTACCATCTAATCGACAAATTCCCTCGGTCCTATTTTACAATATTCGCGAGGTTAAACTGATTGTTAGTGAAAGTGCAAATCTTGTGATTAGGGAGTGCATCATATATTGGGAAAAAGCAAGAATTCCAACAAGGGCATATCCTAACTGCGTGAAGAAACTTGTTGATTTATATCATGTTTGGAGAGAGTTGCAAAAAAAATTGTAAGAAAACTCAGGTTACGTTCAAGAGCCGTGAGAACAATTTCAAAATTGATCTTGATAATTTGTTTGATATTGCACATGCTGATGCTTTTGAGAGAATGAAAATAGAGTAAGATAAATTATTTTTAATGAAACAGAGAGAGCCAGATCGACCAGGATGCTTAGGTGGTGTTGATAAAAAATTGTCGGAAAAAGAAGATAGATCTAAACAACGACGATTGGAAGAAGAGGAAAGGGTTGTAAGACAAAGATAACCACTAGCTGCTGAAACTAGAAAATCAAGGGCAGAAGCAATAAAATCTGACTTCTTTGGAAGTAATGTACCCGACGTAGTCACAGTCCATTGGGATGGAAAACTATTACCCGGGTTAGATGTACGAAGTTCTAAAGAAGAACGCTTGCCAGTTATTGCTTCGTTTGACGATAAGGAACAGCTTCTTGCAGTGCCGAAACTAGAACATTCTTCTGAAAAACATCAAGCTAAGGCTGTCTCAACAGCTCTCTTTGACTAGAACCTTCACGATAAAGTACAAATAATGTGCTGCGACACAACAGCTTCCAATACTGGCCGTTTCAATGGAGCTTGTGCTATTTTGGAGAAACTTTAGGAAGAGAATTGCTGCTTTTCGCCTGTCGTCATCATGTTTATGAATTGGTCCTAAAAGCTGTCTTTGAAAGCAAAATTAAGCAAATTACTAGTAGCCCAGATATTCCAATGTTTAAAAAGTTCAGAGAAAATTGGAAAAACATCGACGCTAGTAACATTGAACCATCTCTTAATTTCGTAAAACAACGTGTTGCCGAGACAGACATTCAAGCTTTGTTAATATTTTATAAGGCAGAATTAGACAAAGGTTATGTAAGAGATGACTACCGCGAATTGGTCGAACTGTGCGTAATATTTTTGGGAGGAGACACAGAGGAAAAATTAAAACTAAGGCCCCCCGGAGCAATGCATCAGGCTCGCTGGATGGCGAGAGCGATCTATTCTTTAAAAATATGTTCACTTCAGTCACAATGCAGAATAACTGCGAAGGACAAAAAGGCTCTACAAGATGTTTGCTTATTTGTCGTGGTGTTGTATGTTAAACCTTGGCTCGAATGTACAGTGGCGATCAAAGCACCTAACCAAGATTTGCGCTTCTTGAAGATGTTAAAAGAGTACGAAAAAGTTGACGCAACAATTTCTAATGCTTCTATAAGCAAGTTTAGCCATCACTTGTGGTATTTATGTGAAGAGACAGTTATTCTATCACTGTTTGATGATGAAGTTGATAACCAAACTAAAAAGAAAATGATTGCCAACTTCAACCGGGACAAAACCTCAGATTTTAGCAAACGCTATGACCCGTCAAAGGAAGAACTGCCCCAAAGGTTGTTTGGTAAGTTTAATTGACTTTTTGTGATATATTTAAATTGTTGTAGATTTATTTGTTATTTATCTTATTTTCCTTTTTTTTCCAGGCAAAACACTGGATAATTTCGTATCGGAAAAGAGCAAACAATTTTTATCACGACTGCAGATCGACGACAGTTTTCTAAAGGAAGATGTATCTTCCTGGAATAATAATGCTGCTTTTCTGGAAGCTAAAAGAAAAATAAGTTATTTGAGAGTTGTGAATGATACTGCTGAAAGGGCTGTTAAAATGATGCAAGATTTTAACGGACTTATCACGGCTGAAGAAGAACAAAAACAGTTCTTGCTGCGCTGTGTCCAGGAACATAGAAAATTGTATCCGGACTGTAAAAAAACAACTCTAAAAAAAAGTTACCCTGGCTGATTGTTTTTGATTAAAGATTAATGTTCATCTAATTGAATTTTTACTATTATTTACTTAATTTATTGCATTTATAATGATTTTATACCAGACCGAAATATCAAGACAAAACACGTTTTTTACTAAACTTTGAAGCTCGGTCGGCACTGGTTGCAATTATGCTAGAAAGATGAAATTTTATATTTAAGACTCTTATAGCATTACTAAAAAAAGTAGAGGGTACCCATTTCGAAATTTGAAAAAAAAAATTTTTTGGTCATATAAGGGACACCCTAATATATATATATTATAAATAAGTAAAAATATAAGTAGAACCCACCTTCTTTAGATCAGTCACTAGAAACACAATCATCCATAGCACAGGGCTGCGGCTTAGTAGCAAGTGAAGCAAGAACACCAGGCAGGAGATGACGGAGCCCACCACGATTGAGAACTTGAACATGTCCACGTGTGGAGAACTGTGGTACAGCAGGCTCACCACTACTCCTACTCCTAGCAATCCAGCCTGGGAAGAAAGAAAATCAGAACATTACACATCTAAATTACAAGACCCCTTCATATTATCTTCATTTAATTCAGTATGCACTAAAATATTGACTAAATAGTTTTAAAGAACATTACATAGAAGAATAGAAAGAATAATTAAATCACTCAATGTTTAGTGGTTGCAGAGGTCATGAACTAATTACCATGTAGTCCCAACAACATTAAATTCAGAAACTATTGTTCTACAGAAACCAGTTGAATTTATTAGTCCTGATTATCATACATAGTATGATCATCAGGTAATCAAAATATCCTCCTAGGTATAGACCTAGGAGGATATTTTGGTTGCTGAAGTTGTTTAACAGAATGTAAATATATAGAAAGGGAATATAATGCAGACCTGCACGATAATCACAATGATATCGATGTCACTCTCCGGAGTATTAAGAAGTGCTGAGAACATATTGATAGTAGCATGATATATAAACAGCACCACCGCTTGCGTAACCAGGATGCTCTCTCCTACTGAGAAGCTCAGGGGACAAGCTCGCAGCGCCACAGTCAGCAGCCAGCGAAAACCCAAGCTCGTACTCACCCCACTCAGAACTGACATCACAATATCTAAAAATCAAAAAGATAGCTATATAATTTATGGTTTTATTATGTCAAGATCTGAAATGTAATCTTATAAGAATTGGAGTCTGTAGACATCTTTACACAGTTGGACATTCTGTATTACGACGTGAGCCAGAAGTCTGTTTATTATTATTTTTAGTTGTTAGAAGAATTATTTCATAAAATATGGAAATTGTTATGAATGTCTTGGTTACTTTTTGCCTATACACTAATAACCAAAATTAAATTAAATTCAGAAAACATGTTTGGGAGCTTTGTGTAGCTGCACTATTGTACAACTTTTTATAATCACTAGAAGTTGAGTGGACTTATTTATTTGAAATAATAAAAGATAAAAAGTAATACTTCTGCATGTTTATTTTTGGAGTGACCAGTATTTTGGTTAGGTTAAGTTTAGGGTCATTGATAGACAATGACTCTGATTTAACAGATTATTGTCAAATCTTTCTTGGGTAACAAATTCAAGTCTAGACTTAGAAGTTTAGACTTCGAACTCTAATGAGGTGGTAGCACACTGAACTTTAATCAAGAAGCAATAGTATGTCTGATTTGTATTTGTATAAAAATATTCCGAGAGTTATAAAATAGCATACTACTTTCGCAGATGATTTCACAAAGACTACATGTCACCAGAGCTGGCACCGTCCATCCTTTACTTAGGGTTGATATGGTAGACAAGTTTCTGGGTGTCAAGGCTGTGAAGAATACAAACAGAATTGATGCCAAACAAAGTCCCACAGAACAGCAGGCTGCGGCAGTCAACAATCCGGAACCGGCCTTGACGGCAGCTGAGCACAGACACGCCGGCACCAAGAATAGTAGCCACAGCCCATCGCCTGCATTCGGCCTTAAATTCAAATAATTAATACAAATTAATTATGTCAACAAAGCTGACAGATAATGATAAACAATAATGTTATGATATTTCAATTAACTGAGACATATTCTAAGGTAAACTATTTTGTAAAAATAGAAAATTTACCTTGTTTTAATTCTAGCGATATTTAAATTTTTTTTCAAATCTACTTCGATGCTACTAAGAAGTGAGGTAATTTTTTTTAATGTGGGAAAATTAGACATTTTTGTTTACTACAGTATGATTAAAATAGAATTAAACGTGGTTAATTAAATTGTCAGACATCGCTGACGTTTCATTTTCAAAATACACCATAAGCAACAGATGACCTTGGAAAACCATAGTTCGTTAGACTTATTTATAAAGACCCCTACACACTTATCAACAAAATGTGTTTTGCCATTAAAAATATGGTACTTGTCTTTTATCCGACCACCAAAAAACATTGTCCTATTATTTTGCTTTTTTTTATTGGCAACAGTGTCTATTTTTTGCTTCTTTTGTTGGCAACAGCGAGTCTCGTCATAGAAATGAAAGTTTTTTTTCAATTTTGTATCATATATTTTACAAACAATGAAAAAACGGTTATCTTTGACGGTTAGGTTAGGTTAATACTTTAAATTAAATAAATAAACAATACGTGTTTTCTCGCCAATAGACACTGTTGCCAATAAAAGAAGCAAAAAATAGACACTGTTGCCAATAAAAAAAAACAAAATAATAGGACAATGTTTTTTGGTGGTCGGATAAAAGACAAGTACCAAAAATATAATTAAGAGGTCTTTTAGAACTTGTAACTTTTCTGATGATAGAAAATATTTTTTTATCAAAAGCCTTTGCCAATCAGAATTGTCTGCAAAAAATTCGGGAATTTGTTGGGCAATTTGTTTGAAAAAAGGCACTTTAACCATGGTTTAAACCATAGGTTCTCAACGGGGGCGGTACCGCCCCCCTGTGGGCCCTGGAGCTTTCCAAGGGGGCGGTGGCGAGTCCAAGAGAAAATGGGGGGCGTTTTGATGTTCACGGGGGGCGAAAAAAGTCGTATTATTATGATCTAAATTTCAACTGTTAAAATCTCAACCTAGTTTTATAATTAACAGTATAGGGATCTAGAATGTTTTTCAATCATATTTATTAGCTTTAATTAAAGCCTGCACAGATATCGCTTTAGATGCCGCAAATAAACAGTGTGTCCAAAAAGAGTATCGGGTATTTGTTAGTTCAGCAAAAAAAAAACTACTAGTAATCAAGTATTTATTTTATTGTTGATTATAAGTATACAAAATGGAAAATTATTTCAAAATAATGATGTTATCCAAATTCGGTGACCGTTACTCTGCTGATACTCTTCTAATCTGGAACGAAAATTGTTGATAACACGCTAACAGGGTGTCCAAAAAGTGACAATTAAATTAATTAAATGACACGTACATTTAATTAATTTAATTGTCACTTTATTTTGCTATATCGAAAGTTGATTTTTCTACAGAGTATTAAAAAAACTATAAATTATGTTTATTTATTTTTTATTATTTAATTAACGTCCATTTTAAGGGTAAAATAAAATCTTGAAGATGTTGAAAAATTGGATAAAATGACGACTTTTCAAAACCAAAGTTTGTTAAAGATTTTTTTTTTTTAATTTTTAAAATAATATGGCGCACTTGGTTTATATTTAATATTTTGATTTCAATTTAAAAAAAACGTTTAAATGTTTAGGACTCTTGTAAAATGGGCCAGATTAATCTCCAAATTCCTACACTTCAATCGGAATTTTTTTTTTAATCATATTAGTAGTAAATTTATAAGAAATAAAAATATATTTTATTAGGAAGAAGGAATGTATCAAACTTTTTGCATTTAAATTTTTTCGATTAGTGCAGTGGATTTTTCGCAAAACGGACTAGAAAATGATCAAAAAAACTCGATTATGTGGACTAGGCCCATCCGCAAATTGATGTTGTGTTTGCGTATCATCTTCATCCAACAACGCTTACAGATTGGCGTCCTCAGAAATAGATATAATTTAACAAATTGTATGCAGGTGCGGAACTGAGCGTGGGGGGGGGGGCGTTTTTCGTGACATTTCGCGCGAACATATTTATATGCGACCCGCGCTCTAGTACTAGTCGACCAAAGACGACTTAACATGCGACCCGCAAACAATGTGTTAATAAATAATATACAGAAATAAAATTGGTATAATTATAACTATTATGTCAAAGGGGGCGTTTTGAATTTTTTTTCTTGTCAAGGGGGCGGTGGTCAATAAAAGGTTGAGAACCTCTGCCCAATCGTCTATTCGGCGCATAACTGCGGAAAAACTTACTGAACTTACATGCAAAAAATCAGCGTTGTATCTTATAAGATATTCTATAGAGAACCAAAAAATGAAACATACATACACACAATGGATATTATTATTATAGATTATATTTAAATGATCTTTATATTTGTAATGTACCAACCCGCATTTTAATGATTTTGTTCCCACAGACCACACAGGTACTCTCGCCCGGGCATTTTTTATGATTGTTGTTCCCAATAGAACGCCGGCTAGCCTTTATGGCTATATTGAATACGGCGCCGCCATGCAGTTTATGATCGCATTCCCAGGCTCGGTCGCGAAATACGTGTCTAATTCTATATTTGCATCTTGTATTGTCAAATCACGTGCCTGTGGTTTTGTTATGTGACAACCTAACCACCCCAATATATTTTGTAATCATTTAGTTAAGAGTCTTTGTTGCTTACAAATAAACATTGTACAAGGAAATGGACTTTGCTCCGCTTCTCAATATCAATTATTATGCTTGTGTAAATTACAGTTCCAACGGACGAATGTCTTCGTTATTACACCTTTTATTGTTAAGTAAACGCAACCATATTAGTCTTCAATAAAATTTTTGTAAAAAAAAATTTTAATTTCAAAATTCTTTTATTTTTCGTTAAGTTTATTACAAAAGATCTTATAACTAATGTTTTGGTGGAGTGTTTGGCTATCCCCGTCCTGCGCGCAGGTTTCGGGGCTTTCAATGTGTGACTTAGGTGGTAGCGTACATGATTTACTGTGGTTGTGATATTGTGTTAGGCAGGGAAAATGAGTGGGAAAAACCCTTTATTCGCATGTGTTTATGTGTAATAAATATCTACGAACTGAATAACAAAGATAAAAATTTATAACAATAATAATAATAGGTAGGGCAGGAGGATGCAAAGTTCACTCCTGGGTAAGTTTTTTGGGAACTTGGCGCTCCTTCTTGTATAAGGTGCCCCGGGAGCCGTCGGAGACTGTTATATTTTCACCGAGTAGGATGTGGAGGTGGAATTTGTGTCTGTAATGGATAGGCAGTGAGTCTGGGGTATCGTCTCCAATCCCTTTGAGGAGGGGGTTTTTGGATTTCCTTATGGACTGGTATAGTCTTTCGGTGACGTGAAGCGTCTGAGTTACGATCGGTGGGATTTTGGTCTGGGCACAGAGGGTGGTGGTCGAGGTACGGTAGTAGGCACCTAGGATGAGGCGTAGGCAGGAGTTTTGGGCGGCCTGGATACTCGCGATGAGGTGTTGGCTGGCGTTTGACCAGACAGATTCGGCGTACATCATGTACGGCCTGATGATGGAGGTATAGAGCCTGAGCTTGGACTCGAGGGGGAGGGGGCTTCTAGCGCACAGCAGTGGGTAGAGGCTGTTTTTGCCTGTGTGGCCTTTTATTCGGGCTGCTGCGATGTGGGGGTGCCATGCGAGGCTCCGATCCAGATGGACTCCGAGATATTTCACCTTTTTGCTCCATTGGATCGGCTTGCCGTCAGCTCGTAGGGAGTCGGTGCGATCGTTGCCAGGGTGTTTCCAGGTGAAGATGATTGCCTCAGTCTTCCCCTGGTTGACTTTGATCCTCCACTTTTTGTAGAAGGCACTGATTGAGTCGAGTCCGTTCTGGAGTCTTTTAACAATGGTGTCAGTGCGATTTGAGGTGGAGTAGCAGGCAGTGTCGTCTGCGTAGAGCGCTAGATCGCATCCCTTGGGCGTGGGCAGGTCGCTGATGAAGTGGGAAAATAGGAGTGGGGCTAGGACTGAGCCCTGGGGGACCCCCGCCGGGACCGGTCTCCGGCTGGAGGAGGCTCCCGGGAGTGAGACGGCAAATTGTCTGTCACTCAGGAAAGATGCGAGAACATCAATAATGTAGAGAGGGACTCCCGACACGAACAACTTGTGCAGCAGACCGTCGTGCCAGACCGTGTCGAAGGGTTTCTCTATGTCCATGAAGACCATGCCGGTCTTCTTGTGCATGTTGAAGCCTTTCGATTTGATTCTCCATTTTTTGTAAAAGGCACTGATTGAATCGAGTCCGATCTGGAGTCTTTTCACAATCTTGCGGAGCGGGAGTTTGAAAATTATGCGCGCCAGTTGGAGTGGAGTGATGCGCGCGGTGAGGGAGTGCGATCTCTCGAAGCCGTCAGCAAGGGCGTTGGACTTGTCTGTTGTGGAGTAGACTATGTCGCCCGCGTGTCTCAGGGGGGGGGACCTGACTGCGTTTGCAGCGTAGGGCCTTCGCCATACGCCACAGGATACCGTCAGTGAATTCTGCCATGTCACTGCCTTTGCCGTCGCGGGGCGCGGGGCGCGGGCGCTGTGCACCAACCTGACGACACCTCAGGCGCGGTGGACGGCGCTCACACAGGTTTTTATTTTTGTCAAAGACGATTTGTCGATATTTATTTATATTATGTATCTAATGATTCTAGTTTAATGTGGAATTTTAATCGATGCCCCAAAGTTTCAAATTTGGACGGTCAGTTTTCGGTGGCATCCTCTTCAACTGAGCAATTTTTTTATTCCTTATCGTAGAGGTAATTCATTGTGTGATTGCAAAAAATAACAGATTACGAAGGTTCATCCCCGAGACGGGGAGAGCTCCTTCGACCTTCGGAAGAATCGTCGAACTGATTATTCGCACCCATAACCGATACACACTTCTAACGATCGTAAAATCTACAATACATTGGAATTTACTTCTAGAATCTATCTTTACTAACGGTGACGACAGAGTGTGCGTGACGGCCGATGCCGCGCACGTCCCTCGACGGCACACGATGCCGTCTCTCTCGCTTTCTGCAAGTCGAGCACGCCCCGGTGGAGGGGGGCGGCCGCCGCGGTGAAGTGTCTCTGAGGGCCGGCCTCCGCCCGCCGGTGAGACGTGGGCGGGGGACGGGGCGACTGTTTGTAGCATTGCACGAGTGAGTGTCTTGTGTTTTCGTTCGGTCGCCCCGACAGTCGCACGCGTCACCTCCGCAGCACCCCGGCCATGTCCGACGCGAATCGGTTGCGAGCGACCTCCGAGGACGTGGAGGCCATGCGAGAGTGGCTGAGAAGACAGCCCCACTTACCGGACTTCGTGGGTTCGCATATAAATTGTTAAGTGTCTGTAATGTGATTTCACATTTTCTCTATAAATGCAATATGTTCACTTATCCGTCCCTCGATTTACACTGAAGATAGGTTCCTTAGAAAACCGTGCAAATCTTAATAATAGATTTTTATACGTTGAACCGTGCAAATCGAAAAAAAAAAACTAAAATGTAAAATAACATAAACATAACGGTCTATTCATAAAATGACAAAAATATAAAGATAAAGTAATTCATTTTATGGTACATACAGAAACAATATACAAATTAAAAATTTTAACCGGCTATTTAAATACTTTTCACTTTTGCAGACTGAGTCTTTTCACTTTAGATAGTGCTTGATGCGATTCAAGTTCGATGTTAGATGAATTAGAAACATTTTCAGATCGGCGAACCTCGGTAATGAAATCCGTAACTAATGATTGCGTTCGGTTTTGGTCAAATCTTTGGAGACCTTCTCATATCGGGTTGAGCGTTTATTAATATTTCGCTGAATTGGGAGTGTTCGTTCAACACTCGAATCATTTTGTAGTAAATGATTATCTAATTTTGCTTTGAACTTGACTTTTGCTGTGAACGCAACCGGTTCAGACTTCTCTTCGTCGGGATCACTGTCACGGTCATTCGTTTCATCGAGCGTGTCTTCGCAAGCCTGGATTTAATAAATTAAACTAAAAAATGACTTGAAATATAAGCATATGTCTATTTTGTGGATTGAACGTCAATCAAGTGCGTATTTATTTTCCTATATAGGTATATATTAATATGATTAGACACATTTTTTCACACATCGAAAATGATTAAAGAAACACTCAGAAAGATATTCATATTATTTATATTAGAATTTTTAACAATCATAATCTACATATGAACCAATGTACCCTGGTTACATTGGTTACCTAGGTACATTGGTTCATTGGTAGATTATGATTGTTAAGAGCAGTGATAGCAAATTCGAGTTTTTTGACCATTTGCTTGTACCTATTGCGAAAAATCGACTGCACCAATCAAAAAATTTAAATGCAGAAAGTTAGATACATCCTTTCTTCCACATGTATGTAGCAAATGATCAAAAAACTCGAATTTGCTATCACCGCTCTTAAAATTTCTCGCTAAGTTGCAGTGTACACGGCCATGTAAGCTTGGCGATGTGAGTTCGAATCTCACACAAGTCACGATGATATTTTTCTTTAATCATTTTCGATGTGTGAAAAAATGTGCCTAATCATACTCGTATTAAGAGACATATACGCGCCAGTGTTGCCGAACGAAAGGAACTATAAAATGACTCTAAAAACTCTAAAAACCGTGTAAAGTTGAAATCGTGCAAATCGGGGGATAGGTGTATTGTATTTCGTGGAATACATTTTCCAGTCATCGCGCGAGAGCCCGCGCCTCGTCACTCTCGGCCGCATCTGACTGATTTTGTGAATAGAAAACTGATTATCATTTCAGTAATTAAAAAAATACAATCCAAATATCAAATATGGGCACACATATCACATTATGCGTTCTCGTTTATCCGCTTTTCCAAATCTAGGCTCGTCTCGGATCGTGGCTCGCCGGGCACACCGCGCACTCCCGCAGCTCTCGTGATCATTTCATTTTAATGTTAATTTTCGTAGTAAACGTGCGCGCTCTAAAGTTATCATAATTGATTCGTATTTAAATAAGTATAAATAAACGTGAAACTTGTCGGGCCTTTTTCCATTTCTTGTTTGAAAATCTCTTTTGGCTCGCATCGGCATCATCCGGCCGATTCGCGTGCTCCTTGATTACAAACGATGGTGAAAAACTTACCAACGCGGCTCATCCGTGCAGTATTGGTAATCGACTCGCTCGAAACGAGAAGAATCCTCGACCCGGGCCCGCGGGTGAGCCGGAGAGATGTGGGTATCAAGTATCACAAGTATCTTGAATTTTTTTCCGCGAATTCGATTACCGGAATATAGTATTCTGTACTGTGAAAAAAAAAATTAATAAAATATTCAATTAAAATCATCGGTATTGCTAGTTCAGTTCTCGCAATCGCCTGCTGAGAGTTGTCAATTTATTTTCCGCATTTCAATTTCTCATAAAAGTTGTCAATTTTTAATAATAAAACACCTCGAAATTGAGGGAATCGCTTTCCTGTCCGGCAGTGCCTGTGCCGACCTGCAGTGATTCAAGTTAATCTGCAAGACGCACAGAGACACAGCTCTACTATCTGTAGGCCTTCGGGTACTTCCTGAATTTGAAATCGTAATATATATTATAAGATATAACAAAGCGTGCGAAAACCTATCGTTTTTCGTAATAACTCACTCAAAAGACTCATCGTAGTACACACACGCCGCCATGTCTCATAGCAATAAATTTTAAAAAATGTAGTAAATAAACATACCGCGGAAGCGATAGGTACCGCGGATTCAAAATATGTTGCAGTTACAAGATATATCTTGTTAGACGATAAGTTTTTCGGTATGGTGTAGATGTAAACCGTTTACTGTCAGGGTGTTCCTTGCAGAGGAGTTGACGTTGAAGAGGTTCCTGTACTGCTGTGACCACAGCCTGCAGTTGACGAAGCAGACCATCGACCACTACTTCACCCTGCGCCATCGCGGACCGGAAATATTCGCCAACAGGGATCCCCTCTCGGAGGAAATCAAACAGATTTACACAGTGTGGTAATTATACATACACAGTGTGGACTCACCGCCACCCGGGCCTCCCCCGGTCGAACAGAGCACATTAAAACTTGTCATATTTGCTGGTATTCTCCATGGAACATTTAAAGTAGGATGAAGAGCACTCGCGCTGTGCCGGGGGTCCGCGTCGAGGCCTTCAATTTTTTTTTTTTTTAGGAATCGCCACCCGTACCTAGGTACGCCTTCTGGCACTTCTCTGGGTTACGGGGGCATCTCCTTTATTGCGCCGCCTTGAAGGCATGGAATTAAAAGCATGAAAAACAAACATCCTTCAAGGCTTTCTCATTTCCTGCAGGGGAGGGGGGGAATCCTCCCCGCAGCGTCTTTCCTTGGCCTCGTCTTCGTGGGTTCCTGCCACTGGAGAAGACCTGGTTCTGGTTCCTGTCCAGAAGACGCAGCTCTCTCGCCCGAGTGCTTGCGGTAGGCGTGCAGGTGTTCCCAGACGCCTCGCGCTGTCCGCTCCGAGGGGTCCTCCTCGGGCGGCGCATGTCGGGCCTTTCCCTTGTCGGGGCAATCTGCCCGTGTTGCGCGACAGGGCCCAACGATTTGCATCGCTGGTGGGCTCCCTGCCGCGACTGAGTCTCTATCCATATAGGTGTTTTGGATGGAGAACCCGGTTGCGTCTCTTCTAGCAAGCTAGGTTAGCAGCAGCCGGGCAGTTCAGTCGTCGCGCCCAGTTGCTCCCAGGATGCACCACGAGGAGGTTTGAGTCCGACATCGTACCCCAAGGGGCCGTCCACTGCGTAGCAAAAAAGTCACCCTCGGTTCTTTGCTTTTGTGTGCTCGCTCACCCACCCCTTTCCTCGGGCCTTCTATTGCTAACGTGCGTGGCTACGGACTCTTCAAACTGGGACATACAAAGCTACAGATAAAACTCACTAAAGAGCTTTTAATTTTCTAAAGTTTTAAACCTCGGAGGAAATGAAATCCCTCTGAAAAAAAATTCTGATACAGGTTTTTATGGTATCCACATTTATGGCAATTGTAGCTGTCCGGCTCGTTTTTCCAATCATGGAAAGCCTACATCAGAGGGCTTTCTTCTTCTCTGAAATTGAAAACTATTTATACTTTTAACAAAATTAAAAAAAACTTTTCGCTCTACGTAGATTTGAATCCGAACTCGACTCCTTCCTTGCGGTCTCCTGCTCGTGCAGAGTGGTGCGACTGTGGGATCCTCGTTCTCAGATTGTACGCTCGTAAAATAAAAATAGTTACTACTACAATAGATCCTTCGATTCCAGTGATTTCTTGCCGCTCCCGAAACCCACGAAGGATAACTACACCTTGTACCTGAACCGCCTGATAGACCGCGACCCCGAACACTTCTTCTACAACAACTCCATCAAGGCCTTCTTCATGATGGCCGACGTGAGGATAGCCACGGAAGAGCCTCTCTCGGCGGGGGACATCCCCATCTTCGACATGGCTGGACTGTCCTTGAAGTTCCTCACCAGGCTGGTGCTGCCCACGCTCAAGAAGTACATGGTCTATACTCAGGTTTGAACATTTGTCAACTCACTTGTATCTCAATTTCTACTGTAAAATGTATTAATTGTAGATTGTGTTGAATGAAGTTTCGCCTTTGAAATAGATTCGTCGGAGTCACCAATTTCGCCGATGAATATGATGTCACCAATTCGCCGCAGGTAGAGTGTGTGTTGTTGAAGATTCAGATGATGTGGTTGCAGGATTGATGTAAGGTTGGAAATCAGAAGGCTGGCGAAATATTTGCGTATTCGTAGTTTATTTAGTATAACTACACTGGTTAGAAATGTACGTGGTTACTGGTTCGATGCCGCGAGGTCTCTCTGGAGAGGCGCGGGGAAGCCGCTTATATAGGGTCCCGCTGCCTTTGTGGCTGGCGTAAACAGGAAGATTCCCACGTATCGGGGGTGTCTCATTGCGAGGACATCTCGCCTGAATACGATCGCCTTTGACTGACCGCTAATTACTAAGGGATTATGTTCTACTTTAATGGCAGTCTAATAAAATATTTAATGGATTATGGGTCGAATGTCACATTCCAACAGGCCGTAAGACACGTGTTCCGATGTAGGTACTAACCCCTACAGAAGTATGAAAGGAAGGAAAACCCACAAAAAGTCTCTCACTTGCCATTTATTATTTTGCTATTATTTAAAAAAAACCAGTGGCTAATTGAAAATCAGTTGTCAGTTGTGTTGCAGCACTAAGAGCTTTTTTTTTTGTTTTTTCTTGTGGTGGCATTTGCACCCCGCACCCAGGATCTCGCTTGAGAACTTCACTGGGTTGCGGGAGCGTATCCTTTATTCGGGTCATCCTTGAAGGCACATATAAAAGAGAAAAAAACATATATAGTACATGAACAAAAAAAAACTGCTACATGCTGTGGTGATTCCACCCCCTACCTATGCTAAAAAAATATTTTTTTATATAATAATAAGATCAATTAAATTAGGAGAAGACCATCATAAAACTCCTAGTAATAAATTTTTCTGAAAATTTTTAAAACAAGAATAAACATCTCGTGGCGGGATGTGACTGCTCGCCCTTGCCTCTGCACCTCGAAGCTCCCGTCTCCTCCGGCGATGAAGATTGAATGCCCCATTTTTGCGTGACGGACGTTCTCGAGACGCTGACTTTCTACCTGCGACCCCTACACCCCTGAGAGAATGTCGACCATGTGTTGCGCACTTGACATGCCCTCTCTTCTGCGAAGGACTCCCTGGTCCCAAGCCATGCATATTTTGCCCGCGAAGTTTGAAATCGCGCCCCGCAAGATAAATTCGAATAATCACATATTTCATTATTTGCGTCGCTTGGAATTCACGAATCGTCACAGCGTCCTCCAAGGACTTTCTTCTTATCTGCTAGGGGGGAAGTTTCGCCTCCTCGGCATTTCTCCTGGTCTCGTCTTCTTGTGCTCCTGCCGCTAGATAGCGGCAGGTCCAGAAGAAGACCCTGTTCTTCTTCGTTGCCTGTGTCGTCGCAGGAGACGTGCGGATTGGAGAGACAAACCGCACGTCTCGCGCTGTCCGCTCCGTGGTGCCCTCCTTGAGCGGCGCACATCGGGCCTTTCCCTGGTCTTGGTGGTCTCGTGTCGTTGGGCGTCAGGGCCCAGTGATTGGCGTCACTGGTGGGCTCCCTGTCGCGGTTGTATCCTTCTTTCTGGTCCTCAGTTCCTGTCGCTGGAGCGCGATGGGTCCAGAGGACGCAACTCTCGGTCGCCTGGGTGCTGGCGGTGGGCGCTCGGGCGAACCACTGCCCGGACGCCTCGCGCTGTCCGCTCCGAGGCGGGCCCTCCTCGGGCGGCGCACGTCGGGCCTTTCTTGGGTCGGGGCAATCTGCCCGCGTGACAGGCCCCAACGATTTGCATCGCTGGGGGGGCTCCCTGACACGGCTGAGTAGCCATCCATAGAGGCGTTTTGGATGGAAAACCCGGTTGCGTCTCAGGTTAGCAGCAGCAGGGCGGTTCAGTCACCGCGCAAGACGACCGTCGCGCCCAACTGCTCCCAAGGTGCACCACGAGGAGGTCTGAGTCCGGCTTCACACCCCAGCACTAAGAGCTGCCCGTCCCGAAGGGCACCACCGGGGACCCGCCCCGGGGACCCGCGGTCGGCCGCGCCTGCCGGGACTCGGATCGCTTGTCGTGAAACATAGTCTCTTTCTAGGAAGCACACCCTGTGAAGCTAAAGCAAATCCACGTCATCAACTGCCAGCCCTTCGTCGACAAGCTTTTCCAGGTCGTCAAGCCGTTTACAAAATCTGATGTCATGCAAATGGTTCGTATAAAACTTTTCTAATGAACAAATTTGCGGTTCAATACTAAAAACAGGTTCCAAAGCACCGGTCGCGTGCAGTTCACATACTATAGTATAGTAGAGTGTGTTTTACAAGAACGTGACCACTGTAAAAAATGTGTTCGGGGGTTTTTTTTTACAAAACAAAAGAAACGAGGAGGTAGCCCAACGTTTTGCCCTTAAAGCATCGTAAAAATTATCCAGTTTTCGTGTTCACTTTGCACAGAGGGCACATTTTCAGAGATGAGTGCCGTGTATGCTTCCCGCTATGAGGCATTGTTCCTTTGTTTGCATCCTAAAGGACCAATACCAATCGATGACCTACCAGAACGTGGTAAAACAAAAAAGACGACGTCCGCCGAAGATAAGCGGATAACTAACCTATTTTGAAAAACCCACGTCTATCTTTGCGAACTGCACAAGAAAAACTGAAACAAAAAGAACTAAATATATCTCTAGCTACAATAAGAAGTACATTGAAGAAACCGCTCCTTTCAGAAAGCACGTTAAAAATAGAATGTCTTGGGCACAAGAAAACAAAGACCGCTACTGGGACAAGATAATCTTTTCTGATGAAGCTTCGTTTTGGGCAACTAGTATCTCACCTCGTCCTCGATCAACCGCCGATAACAGACTGGTCGAAAGAATTGTTAAACATCCGGTAAAGGTGCATGTTTGGGGATGCTTCTCAAAACGAGGTTTTGGCAATTTGAACTTGTTTTCCGGAACTTTGAATGCTGCAAGGATAAACCAAATATACCAGAAAGCATTATTACCATCTGCCCAAAGACTGATCCCAAGCCCAAGTGAATCGTAGATATTACAAGAAGATAATGACCCCAAACACCGAAGTCGCCTATGCAGCGCGTGGAAACAAGATAAAGGCATCGAGGTCTTGGATTGGGCCTCACAATCTCCTGACGCAAACCCAATTGAAAACTTTTGGTCGTTGGTGAAGCTTAAACTTCGAGGAAAAAAAACGCTAACTGCCGCCGAGCTTACTCGCAATTTAAAGGTCATATGGAGGTCATTATCCCGTGAATATGCAGAAAAATTAGTTAAAAGTATGCCTCAAAGATGCCTGGCTATTATGAACTACGGAGAAGACTGGACACCTTATTGATAATAAAGCATCTAAGTATGTATTCTAATTCATCTAACTACGTGTTTTTATTATTTTCCAATGCTAGACTTAATTTTTTTTATAAACTTATGCCGATTACGCTCTTTTGTTACATACTGTATGTATAGTCTATACATACTATACTATACTGCATATACTTACTTTATATCCGAGCAGCCCTGACCTCGTGGGCTCTGGCCGGTATCTAAAATACAATAAAATATATACCGTTACCTGTAATAGTCAAAATAATAAACATTGATTTGAATACGGTAGAATCTCGATAACTTGAACCTCTTTAAGTGGTAATCTTCAGTTAGACGAAAAAAATTGCCATTCCCTTCCGCTCAACCCCTAAATATGCGGTATCTCGAATCTGCGAGGTATTGATAGTACATATTTATACTCTAAAAATATACTTAGCATTTGTGCCTTCCTAAGTTAAAATCTTAGCAATTAAATCCTTTGTATCTCGAAATTCTTGTTAAGTCGAAAACTCATTAACTTGAAATTTCTTCTAAGAAAAGTCTTCTAAGTACTCCGCGACTCGTTCGTAACGTTTAGCTCGGGCCGCAGGACCGCGTTTCTCATGAACTGTTCAATTGTTTAGGATTTTTTTTTTATTTCTTAAACTTTGTCATGTAAAAATTTCGACAAGGACTTAGCTAAAGTTAAAACATTATGAAGCACAAAACGCGTAATAATGTATATTTATTATATTAATGCGTATATTTTATTTCACGTCAAAATGTGAAATAAAATATGTTCGTGTCGCCATAGGTGCACTTCCACCAGCTGGGCTCGGACACCCTCTACGAGCATTTCCCCCGAGATCTGCTGCCAGAGGAGTACGGCGGCGCGGCGGGCCCCATAGCCGCCATCAAGGAGCGGTGGATAAAGCGAGTCGACGATTACAGGTACCCCCTTCAGCGTTTGGGTATCTTCTGCTCAATTTCACCGTATAGAACGGTAAAGCTCGATCACTCTCTCCGAAAAAATCCAACGAGGACACGATAAAACCGCGGAGGACCTCGACGAACCTGTCGCCCCGAGGGGGGCGGCGGTCGGAGGTCGGAGGTCGGAGGTCAGAGATCGGAGGTCAGCGATCGCTGAAAATTCTCTTGATTTATTTTCGTTTCGTTAGTAGACGAACATTTCAGATTCATACGAATCACCAAAAAGCTCTATTGCAAAATACGGTGGACACGCAGGACCCGGCACTTCAGGCGGCACGCGTTTAGGAGTGGGTTTCACACCCATCGATCGCTCGCACAGTCCACTGTTGCCTAGTTATATAGTTCGTTGATAAAAATTTCTCTATTAGTGCGTGCGGGCATATATTAATCAGTGTCATCCGGCACCCTAAAAATATTGTTATTCTTACTTTTAAAACACTTATATACGGTGTGTGCATTAATTTTTTCGGACTTTTTCGTGAAATTGGAGCTTTATTATAAAAAATTGGTACAATATATTCTATTCAAAGTATTGTCCATCGCTAGCCACTAATTTTTCCCATCTTTCGGTCAAATTATGGATTCCATCCCAAAAGAATTGTTCGTCTTTTGAACCATCCACTTTTTTCCAAATAGGTTTTAACCGATTTAGCAACATTTGGCCGAGCATTGTCTTGATGGAAAATTACAGACTCGTGCCTGGTCGCATATTCTGGCCGTTTTTCTGCCAATGCTCGCTTCAAACGCATCAATTTTTGTCTGTAGAACTCGCCCGTGATAGTTTGGTCTGGTTTGCTGGAACCAGACCAAACTATCTATCATAGTGGATGACACCCTTCTGATCCCACCAACTACACAGCATTACCTTGGCGCCATGAATATTTAGCCTGGCCGTCGATGTTGATGCATGTCCGGGCTTACCCTATGATTTTTTACGCTTCAGGTTGTCGTAGCAAATCCATTTTTCATCACCAGTGATGATACGATGCAAAAATGACTTCTTTTTATGGCGTTCAAGCAGCATTTCCGAAATGCAAAATTTTTCGACGTCTCTTGGCTTCAATTCATGTGGCACCCTATTTCCTTGCTTTTGAATCATTCCCAATGCTTTAAAGTGTCTTGAAATTTTTGCTCAATCAACTCCCAATGATTCTGCGAGTTCTGCTTGCGTTTGACACGAGTCTTTATCGAGCAATGCGTCTAATTCTTCATCTTCGAATTTTTTTGGTTGGCTTGGACGTTCTTTGTCATCCACATCAAAATCACCATTGTTAAAGCATCGAAACCAGTTCTCACACGTTTTTTGCGATGGAACATGTTCACCATAAACTTCACATAGCAATCGGTGACTTTCAGCTGGTTTTTTCTTCCAATTGAAACAGAAAAGTAAAGCTTCCCGCAAATTGTATTTTGTTGGTACAAAAGTTGACATGTTGAGAGCTCAAAAAAAAAAATTGTATGCACTTCAGCGATATGACATATACTGAAAACAAAAGCGCAATAATGACGCTTCACAATGAAATGTTAGAAATATTGCAGAAATATGCAACTAACTAAATTCACTATGTTGAAAACGCATGTACATCATAATTTCTGATCCGATAACCTTATCAAGCAATAAATTGTTCTACCGGTCAATTTGACCGGTCGTGGTAGTAATAGGTATACTACAACCATATCTCAAAACATACGCAATACAAAAAAAAAAAAATAGGATATTACTTGTATCCAATAAATAGAAAAAGTCATGAAGTCAAATGTGAAAAAAATATAAAATTATACGCGCATTTTCTATACCAAAGTACCCAACCGGTCAAATTGACCGGTGTGGTACGTTTAGTGTTAAAGACATGTGTGTGCCGAGTAGTTCTCGGTCGAGTGCTAGTTGCACTGAACGCTATGTTTTTCGGAAAAGAAATAAGTTGCTTTAATTTCCGTGACTCGGATGCATCTGTCAATTACAACAGTAATGCGTTTACATTAGGACATGGCAATGAAATAGCTTTCAGCAAGCAGTCTTTACATTGCTTGAATGCCTGTAATGCAGTTTGATCCAAGTTATAGTCGTTTTGTCGATTTTCTTCGTTTATGAAGAAAGTTTTCTAGCTCACTCTGTATTAATGCGATTAATATTAATACATCCGTCGGCCAGCTCGTGAACCGAACTTAGTAATACTCGTATTTTACTTTGAAAAATTTTACAACCGGGTAAGCGTGTAAAAGCGCGATTTAAAAAAAATGTAATTTAAAATGGCGGATACGTTGCGGATCTGCGGAACGCTTTTGCGTTTTTTCAAATTTCTATGTTTCTCATAATTTAAAATTGGAGTCTGACAATTTATTTGTGTTCTACATACTCTGTGTTATTGCATTGTTTCGCTGTTCGTTCTCGTTCGTCCTCGTTCGTCCTGTCGCCAGATCATTCATCCGGCGTAGTAGGTGGGACGTTTTCTGGTCTTCCAGCTGCTTGTCCTGTTCTGGTTTTGTGGCCATCTTTGTTTGTTAACGGCGTCAATAGTTCTTGAATTATTGGAGAGCTCTCTTGCAAGGACACTGAATTAAAATTTGGCTGTACTTGCGTAATTTTCTGTCCGTCAGGTTGCAGTTTTCAAGTTCGGGGTCACTTTGATTATGGATGTATATCAAAAGGCTGGCGAAATGTTTGCGTATTCGTTTATTAAGATGATGGACATGACAGAATTATACGTGGTTACTGGTCGAGTGTCTGCGTCTCTCTGTGGGGGGCTGGGGTTGTAGGGTTGTTGTAAAATTAGAAAGTCTCTACCTGCGGTAGGTGCGGAGCTTAACAAGTCAAATATTGTAGCGGTGTATTTGCACTGACCGCTACAATATCTTAAATATGTGTAATAAAATACTCGAGCGATTCAATACGGCCGTGCTGTGCAGCGAGCCGCGCGGGTTTGTTATGAAACAGTCAATTTTTTTTAGGGATAATTTTCTAAATGAGAAGCTGTGGGCAGTGGACGAATCCAAGAGGCCCGCGGACAGCGAGTCGCGCGGTTACGGGGAAGTCCTGGACGCGGACGGGTCCTTCAGGGCCCTCGCCATCGACTGACAGACGCGCTGGGCACCCGCCCCCGCCACGGCACACGGGACCCGCAGCCGCAGCCGCAGCCGCAGCCGCAGCCGCAGCCGCAGCCGCAGCCGCAGCCGCACCCGCACCCGCACTCGGCATCGCCTTAAGTGCGGCAGCTCCTCCGCACCCGAGGAATGCTCTGTCGGTGCAATAAAACACTAATAATCATTTACTATTATTTTATTCCTATTTGCAATAAATTGTAAAACTATAATGTTGTGTTTTTTACAATGTTAATATCCGACCTATCACTATTCCGTGGGTGACACCCAGTTTCGTTGTGACATCTTTGATTGAGATCACGCTGTATTTGTTATGTGCCCCACTTGTGACACCAATTTATGTTATGATGACCGTAGGATGCACACCGGACTTCTCTCGAACGTATGGAGTAACAACACTTTCAATACTTTGTTATGGAATTTATTTTATACCATCGGCAGACAGAGCTTCGCTGACGGTTGAGATAATTGTGATGTTTAATCCATCGGGAGACAGAGCTTCGCCGGTGGTTGAGTTAGTTATCCTCTGCAGCAGCGCAGTATAGTCGTTTTTATTTAGAAATAATCTATACAGTTAGATTTACTAATATGATTAGGCACATTAGTTCATATATAGAAGATGATTTAAAGAAACTCTCAGAAAAATATCATCGTGGGATTTGAACCCACATCCCCTGGCTAGCCTCGCATCGACTGAGGCTATCGAAGACTCAGTCACCTATCTCACAGGACTCATAAACGAGGCTAAAAACCTCGCCATCCCACCCGAGCCCCCGCCTCAAAAACACCAATTCGAGCTCCCCGAAAGTGTCATCGACATGATCAAAGAACGCAACATACTGCGACGCGAATGGCAAAAAACTCGCGACAGATCCACCAAATCCATGGTGAAATCCCTCTCCAACTACATCGCCCACGAAGCCAAAATCGAGGCGGCCTGTGCCTGGCAGAGAAAACTAGCCTCGCTAGAATTCACTGACGGTACCCTGTGGCGTATGGCGAAGGCCCTACGCTGCAAACGCAGTCAGGTCCCCCCTCTGAGGCACGCGGGTGACATAGTCTACTCCACAACAGACAAGTCCAACGCCCTTGCTGACGGCTTCGAGAAATCGCACTCCCTCACCCTAGACATGCGCGACGAACACACCGAGGCTCTCGTACGAGACTCACTGACAGCCATCGCTGCCGGCGATCGCCTGACCCAAAGCGTGACCCTCGTGCGCCCAGCCGAACTGGCGCGCATAATTTCCAAGCTTTTACCGAAAAAGGCTATAGTCATGCTGACCAAAATTTTCAACGCCTGCCTTCTGCAAGGCTACTTTCCCACACAGTAGAAATGTCCCAACGTGATCCCCATTCACAAGCCCGGAAAGGACAAAGTCCTTCCGGTGAGCTACAGGCCAATAAGTCTCCTTTGCGGCTTAAGCAAAATACTCGAGAGAATAATAGGCGTGACGACAGTATCAAAGAATCAAAGAAATAATTATTTTAAGGGAAAATACAATACAATTAATAAGATTTTCAACAAATTAAAAGGTTAAAATACTGCAATCGGCCATTTTGACTGAAACACCAATCACAGCGCATGACGTCATACCCCTGTAAACAACTCTATGGTATTCAAATTGGTCTATGGTTTTCAATGCAAACACAATGACACGCCAGTTGACAATGATAGTTAATAGGAGGCGTGACGTCAGAGCGGACGCGATGACGTCACGCCTCGCGATGACGCGTTTTCGCGCACTTTTGAAAAAATATTATAAAAATGGCTTTAAACATCGTTAAACTCTAGTTTTTTACCGAAATAAAGTTTTTTTCGTAAATAGTAAACGTGTACCCCCATTATGGAAGAGGATTTGAAAATCTTTCGTCATGCCTATTCTCAAGAGATACCTTCCCTTCAACCAGAAGGCCATCCAGGACCAACAGTTTGGCTTCAGGGCAGACCACTCGACCTCTAAGCAGCTCATCCGACTGACAGACCACGTGACGAAAGGCTTCAACATGCACAAGAAGACCGGCATGGTCTTCATGGACATAGAGAAAGCCTTCGACACGGTCTGGCACGACGGTCTGCTGCACAAGTTGTTCGTGTCGGGAGTCCCTCTCTACATTATTGATGTTCTCGCATCTTTCCTGAGTGACAGACAATTTGCCGTCTCACTCCCGGGAGCCTCCTCCAGCCGGAGACCGGTCCCGGCGGGGGTCCCCCAGGGCTCAGTCCTAGCCCCACTCCTATTTTCCCACTTCATCAGCGACCTGCCCACGCCCAAGGGATGCGATCTAGCGCTCTACGCAGACGACACTGCCTGCTACTCCACCTCAAATCGCACTGACACCATTGTTAAAAGACTCCAGAACGGACTCGACTCAATCAGTGCCTTCTACAAAAAGTGGAGGATCAAAGTCAACCAGGGGAAGACTGAGGCAATCATCTTCACCTGGAAACACCCTGGCAACGATCGCACCGACTCCCTACGAGCTGACGGCAAGCCGATCCAATGGAGCAAAAAGGTGAAATATCTCGGAGTCCATCTGGATCGGAGCCTCGCATGGCACCCCCACATCGCAGCAGCCCGAATAAAAGGCCACACAGGCAAAAACAGCCTCTACCCACTGCTGTGCGCTAGAAGCCCCCTCCCCCTCGAGTCCAAGCTCAGGCTCTATACCTCCATCATCAGGCCGTACATGATGTACGCCGAATCTGTCTGGTCAAACGCCAGCCAACACCTCATCGCGAGTATCCAGGCCGCCCAAAACTCCTGCCTACGCCTCATCCTAGGTGCCTACTACCGTACCTCGACCACCACCCTCTGTGCCCAGACCAAAATCCCACCGATCGTAACTCAGACGCTTCACGTCACCGAAAGACTATACCAGTCCATAAGGAAATCCAAAAACCCCCTCCTCAAAGGGATTGGAGACGATACCCCAGACTCACTGCCTATCCATTACAGACACAAATTCCACCTCCACATCCTACTCGGTGAAAATATAACAGTCTCCGACGGCTCCCGGGGCACCTTATACAAGAAGGAGCGCCAAGTTCCCAAAAAACTTACCCAGGAGTGAACTTTGCATCCTCCTGCCCTACCTATTATTATTATTGTTATAAATTTTTATCTTTGTTATTCAGTTCGTAGATATTTATTACACATAAACACATGCGAATAAAGGGTTTTTCCCACTCATTTTCCCTGCCTAACACAATATCACAACCACAGTAAATCATGTACGCTACCACCTAAGTCACACATTGAAAGCCCCGAAACCTGCGCGCAGGACGGGGATAGCCAAACTCTCCACCAAAACACTAGTTATAAGATCTATTGTAATACACTTAATGAAAAATAAAAGAATTTTGAAATTGAAATTTAATTTTTTTTCATGGGTTTGTTATGTGCCCCTCTCGGAAGGTCACTAGCTTGACATGTGACTCCGCGGATGCACAATACTTGAAGGACTCTCGTTCAACGTTGATAAATGATAACAACTTTCAATACTTTAATTATTATGTTTATTTCACGGACGGAGAAACGTCTCCGTCGGTGGCCAGGTAAGTTATGCGGCTAGGCGAGCAATGTCCTGAGCTCTCCAATACACAGGTACAAGACCTCCTACAAAGGGTCGGTCCCTACACACAAACATATAGATAAGGCACACACCGGACACAGTCATAAGAAAATAGGTGCACAAATGTTATTAAAACTATATGGCAGTGTTTACTTAGTAATAAAAAGGTATAACACAGAATACAAGGACAATGGCGGCATTCGTCCCTTGAAATGGCAATTTACTTGTTGGAAGGTCGTCACATAACAGGTTCAATCATAACTAGTCTGACCACCGACGACACACTGTCGCTGTAATAAATTTCATAATATAAAAAAGAATTGAAAGTGTTTTTCTTTACGTTCACCCGAAGTCCGGTGTGCATCTAACGGGCACATAACAACTACATTGGCAGAAGCAGCTCTCACGTGTCTTCCACCACAAATTGCTCGATGCTCAGAAACAACTGTTGACTGCTGATCAAAAAATAGTTTTAGAAAAAGTTATGCAACACGTAGCAAACAAAAGTGGTAGAATTATTTTTCTTGACGCACTGGAAAAACATTCTTGCAAAATAAACATTCTTGAAAAATGAAATTGCATTGGCTGTAGCATCGTCTGGAATCGCGTCAACGTTACTCTATGGTGGGTTTAAGCTTCCATTAAATGTAATCCATACCGAAACACCAACATGTAACATTGGTAAAATTCTGGCATGGCTGCAGTATTAAAAACAACTTCACTTTTTGTATGGGATCAATGTACTATGGCGCACAAGAAATTTCTTCAAGCTCTTGACCGTATTTTCAAAGATTTCAGAGAAAATAAAAAATTAATAAATTAACAAAATTTCCTTTTTTTCGAACAAATCAAAAAAATGTAGTTCTTTTTTTAGCGTAGTAGCACACGCCGGGTATCAGCTAGTTTATACTATAAATTATTTATGAAAAATAGCGCGTAAAATAAATTTATTCTGGCAATACGAATAGATCGCACACATGGCAGCATTATTGTAGAAAAAAACTGCATCTGTGAACATCACATTTTAACCTATTTTGCTTAAATGTCATAATTGGATCGTTCTTTATTTTAACGATAAAATCATTCGTTACTTATCGTTTGAACTCGATTTCGAAACAGTAATTTTAATTTATTTTGTAATTCTAGAAAATATATCACCCGAAAGAAGTATCCGCATTTTAGAAATACGGGTGTGACAGCGGGACGGAATCGAGTTGTCGAGTTTTCCCTTCGAATGCGATTGCTAATTTTGGGTTCGCTCGCACATTCCTGCCGCTTCATCGGATGATTCGTCAGTTCGCCATGGGGGCTGCAAACCGTTGACGACGACGACGCGCTGACTGGCCCGATGTAAACATGAACGAGAGGAAGTTAGTGCACAATTTCAAGAGCTATTTGGGCCTCGAAGATTCGTCCTTGAAGGTGATCAGTTGTTTGTTCGCCCTGACCGATTGAGTCGACATCCTCGGTTACCGCTTGTAGTTAAATAAAAATTTATTTTTCACATTTCCTCATTCTTAATTTAATGTAACGATATTTATCAATAAATTTTCAACATAAATTATTATATTTCAATATAGTTTGTAAGTTTATTACGCCCATTTTTTGTACCAATACTTGAGGTCATTTTTCTTGTCTCTCGAACCGAGTAATTCTGTAACTCTAATCTTAGGTATAAATGTCATGCGTGGCGAGTTATTTATTAAGAATAATGCAATATATTCTTAATTTCAGATAAATAATGAAAACATTGCTCCACTCGAAGAACTCAAGCCAAAGTTGCTTGCAGGTAATAATTTTCAATATTTTTTGTGCAACCTGTACTCAATCTATGGTTATGTTTTAATGCTTATTTTCATTATAAATTTCCTCAATACAAACATAACGACCAACATTCTGTTCGTAATCAGATAAGCTACAGGGACCAGATTAAAAATAGTTTGACAGCACTCACTAAATAAGGGTAAAAAAAGTCTTGAGAATGGAGGTTCAAATTATCACACAAATGGAAAATTATAAATTGATAACATAAGATTGTGAATGGATACAGATATCATTGTTACTCCATTTGAATATTTATAGTACTCTCATGTTAAAAAAAAAGTTCTCAACACACCTAATATATATATATATATATTTTTTCATGTCATTGTCAGTTTCATGAGTGAAACTATTAAATATTTCTACAAATTTTATAAAATATATTTAAAGATAGATCTGTATTACATAAAATTAATAATTATCATATTTTAATAAATTTAACAAATTTATATATATATACACGCTACATGCAAAAACTATAGATATATACATACTTCTATCTCCCGATTTACACCTAAGATTCTTAGAAAACCATGTAAATCGAAATTATAGATTTTTATATGTTAAACCGTGTAAATCGTAAACAAACTTAAATGTGCACAAGTTCAGTTGAATAAAACTAAGTATTTTTTAAAATATTCAAAAACAATCTATCCATAAAATATAAAGGTTTATGTAAGTAATTCATTTTACATATAAAAACAAGAAATATAAATCAAAAATTTTAATGAACAATTAAATTACTGTTATCACCTTTGTAGATTTTTAATATTTTATTCTTGATTGGAATGATTTCACTTTCATCACTTTATGCGATTCATGTACAATTTTAGATGAATAATTATCAATTTCAGATCAGCGAACCTCGGTTATGAAATCCGTAACTTACAATTGTGTTTGGTTTTCGGTCAAATCTTTAAAGTACTCTTCATATTGAGATAAGCGCTTATTAATAGCTTGCTGAAATAGGAGTGCTCGTTCAACATTCGGGTCATTTTGTAGAAAATGATTACCCAATGTCTCCATAATTTGAGTCCTTCACGGATGACATTTGCTGTGAACGCAATTGGTTCAGACTTCTCATCATCAAAACCAATGTCACAATCATTTGTTTCATTAATTATGTATCCGCATCCCTTCGATCAAAGGTAAATTTCGATTGAAGACGGTCGCTTCGTCAGAAAAATATTTTTCTATGCGTTTGTTTATTTTTTCAAATTGAATTTTTACTTTTTGACACTATGTAAATAAATGTTATTATTTATTGAATAATTAAAAAGTCTATGACGACCCATGATGCTAACAGCACAGTGTGTTTGTTCTAGGAGAGATAGTAATCGGAGCAGCTCACCGGGTGGTACTTTATGCACCCGTCAGCGAGAAGCAACGTGGGCGCTTTGGCTCGTTGTTTGTCACAAACTACAAGCTCTCATTTGTGACCTCTGATGAGCAGGTAATAAGGAACATGAAGGTACTTTATTCATATAGAGTTCATTACTGTTTTTTTTAATTAAAATTTTCTATCTCATTTTTTTATCAAACAATTTAAAACGATAAAGAGATAACTACAACATACTCTGATCTGGATATCAGATTTTTCATTATCAGAGAGTGAAAAATTCTGACCTATCTGATAATAGCATTTTAATAAACATATTGTTACTACAGTATTTGCATAATTTTAAATGCTTTTTGATAAGATAGACTAACTTTGAACTGTGAACTTATTATGTAAATATTTAATATTTTTGACTGAGAGTACTTGGTGGAATTCCATTTTAATACTTTAAATAAAATACTTTAGTGATAAATACATTACAGGATTACCCCAACATAGAAGAACTGCTGCTACACCTCAAACTACCACTTAAATTTATCACTTTCATAAATATAAATGTATAGAATCGTTCACAAAAATTAGCAATTTTATAGATTTCTCCATTTGTCAGGTACATTAAACTTACATTACTCTTAAATTACCTCTTACCATTTGACAATCATTCTCTCTCTTTCTTACAACCTCTCCCTTTAACAATTGTTTACTTAATTGATTGTTATTATATAAATTCTCACTCAGTTTGATAATGCCAACGGGAAAGGTTGGTGAAACCGGTCACCAATAAAAAAATTAACATGTGGAAAAATCACTTGAATATTTTATTTAAAGTATTAACTGGTTATGTAGTAAATTTTATCATTTCTGACAATATTCTCACAAATATTCGCATCAGAAGTGAATATAATTTTTTTGAAAAGAAACATACTAAAATTTTATTCCTGACATCTAAACAATTTGTATCTTCATATTTTTTTTGAGAGACTAGTGGCCACATACAGTTTAAATTACAGAAGGATTGACTTACGAGGGCGGTCCGATAAGTTCTTAGCCTACAAAAGAAAAACGAAAATTTTGGAAAAGTGGCGATTGATTTCTCAAAATAGTCTACTTTTAGCTCGATACACTTGACCCAGCGATGCTCCAACTTCTTTAACCCATCTGAAAAATACGTTTTCTCGAGGTCTGCAAAGTAGGCCTCCGTGGCGGTGATGACTTCTTCATTCGACTTGAAGTTCTGCCCGGCGAGTGTCTTCTTCAAGTTTGGAAACAAAAAAAATTGCACGGGGCAAATCTGGAGAATACGGAGGATGGGGGAGCAGTTCGTAGTGCAATTCGACAAATTTGGCCGTGGCGACGGCGGAGGTGTGAGCCAGTGGGTTGTCATGGTGGAAGAGCACTTTTTTCTTCGCCAAATGGGGTCTTTTTTCTGCAATTCGGCGTCGAATCGGCCCAACAATTCGGCATAGTAGAGCCCTATGACCGTTTTGCCCTTCTCCAGGCAGTCAATGTAGATCACACCTTGTGAATCCCAGAAAACGGTGGCCATCACCTTTCCGGCCGATAGGACAGTCTTCGCCTTCTTCGGAGCACCACTGTTTCGTCTGTTCCTTGGTCTCTAGTGTGTACCAGTAGATCCATGTTTCGTCGAAGGTCATGAAACGACACAGAAACCCCTTCGGATTGCGCTTAAATAGCGTCAAACACTGCTCCAAAGTGGTCTCACGGTTGCGCTTGTTGTCCGGAATGAGCAAACGCGGCACCCTTCGTGCCGACAGCTTTCTCATGCCCAAAATGTCATGCAGGATATGACCCACGCGGTTTTTTAAGATGCCTACTGTTTCAGCTATCTCGCGCACCTTCAATCTGCGGTCTGCCAATACGAGATCGTGGATTTTTATCACGTTATCCTCCGTGGTAGCCATTTTCGAGGCACCTGGGCGTGGCTCATCAAAAACCGACGTGCGACCATGTTGAAACTCGTTAAACCAATTTTCGACAGTCGCCATCGAAGGAGAAAAGTCACCGTACACAGCATCCAAGCGCTCTTTGATTTCGCTGCGCGATTTCCCTTCCAAAAACAAGAATCGAATCACCGACCGACATTGCTCTTTTTCCATTTTTCTAAAATACGCGTACACGTTCGCTTCCACACGTGTTTTAAACAAAACTACAAGTCCGATTCGGCTGAAATTTTGACAGTAGTTGTCTACAAGAATGTACTACACGATAGTAAATCTCTCTTGCGATACTAGCACCATCGGGCGGTGAGGCTAAGTACTTATTGGACCGCCCTCGTATCTATTACTTATTCTACATTATCCTGTCGATTTCATATTTTTTATTTCATTGAATTCATTTATTTCAGCCCATAGGGGGGTGCCGTCAAGAGTCACGGTTGTTGGGGCCTCATGATGTGGCGCTGAGCTTGGTGGGAGGGGTGCTGGAGTTGTCGGGAGGAGAGGATGGTCGCGCCACTCGACCACGCCCCCTACGCCCCTCGCGACCACTACCACGCCGTGTACCTGGCCTTAGGGTCCTTTGCAAGGTATCAGATTTTCGATGCACATCATTCATAACATGCATTCACACTTAGCAATGTTATAGCAACCTGAAAATACTTGAGAGAAATTTGAAAATTTAAAATATTTTAGAGAAATATTTTTTTTAATTACTTGAAGTTTGTAAAGTAACACAAGAGGAGCTCCTCTTCGTTTATAAGAATATGTTTTATATTTTTGGAACAAATACATGTCATATTTTAAAGTTTTTGTAAGATAATCGAAGCAATTTCAAAAAGTGTGCGTCCAAGGCAAGTTTTATCTCAGGGCTAGGTTTGCTATGCTGTGGTTTTCTAACATGGCCTTAAAATGCAGCTGCCATCAAAGTCTCTGACCCAAGTCCACCATGAAGACCAAGTGTTAAGTCCAGTTCAGGAGCTTGTGTCTCCCTGGGTTCTTTGGTTCAAGGATATTTTTATTCAATTGATATACTCATGGTTACATTCATTTGTCTGCATAGCCCAAAACAGGATGCACAAATGTGTAACTCCTCGATAATAGCTATGATGGGCTGGTCTTATCTATGATTTGAATACATGAAGTATTTAAATCTCATCTCTCTATGCTCATCACTGTCAGTTTTCACAATGGACATGACTTTGGCAACTGAGCTCTTAATTTCTCTGTCATGAAACTTCATTGGAAAATCTTGGTCTGGAATTGGACAGAAGTGTAAGAATTTAGGATAATTAGACATGGACTAAATCAATAATCAACTAAATCAAATCTTTGAAAAAGTAAATCTTTGTAGTTAGGAATGATGCGGAGACATTGGGGGCCTAGATGTTTTGTGTAGAATGTTTCTGTATATCCCGGATTACTTCAAACGACACATTCCAGAACATGCGGGTGCTGTCGTTTGGCTTCAAGTTCTCCCCCGAGGGCCAGGGTCGTACGGTGGCGGCAGCCCTGCTTCACCACGCTTTCCCTCGGCGCCACCATCTGCTGTTTGCTTACGAGTGCCGCGAACCCTACACGCCCATCTCCTCCAACGATCTCAACATGTTCCACCGTGCTACTGACTGGAAACGAGAGATGGACCGAACCAACTGCCAGAAGTGAGTGCAACATATTAAACACTAAACCATAGTTTACCAAACTATTTTGTCCCGTCGACCCCTTGTTGAGTTTTCCTGTTTTTCGTCGATCCCCTGCCTTGCTAATATTGAATTTTAACAGTTTAAATTACAGAAGGATTGACTTACGAGGGCGGTCCAATAAGTACTTAGCCTACAAAAAAAAAACAAAAATTTTGGAAAAGTGGCGATTTATTTCTCAAAATTGTCTCCTTTTAGCTCGATACACTTGACCCAGCGATGCTCCAACTTCTTTAACCCATCTGAAAAATACGTTTTCTTGAGGTCTGCAAAGTAGGCTTCCGTGGCGGCGATGACCTCCTCATTCGACTTAAATTTCTGCTCGGCGAGTGACTTTTTCAAGTTTGGAAACAAAAAAAATTGCACGGGGCAAATCTGGAGAATACGGAGGATAGGGGAGCAGTTCGTAGTGCAATTCGACAAATTTGGCCGTGGCGACGGCGGAGGTTTGAGCCGGTGTGCTGTCATGGTGGAAGAGCACTTTTTCCTTTGCCAAGTGTAATCCGCGTTCTAAAATACGCGTACACGTCCGTTTCCACACGTGGTCAAAACAAATCTACGAGTCCGATTCGGCTGAAATTTTGACAGCCGTGCCTAATCATATTAGTAATAATATAATAAACCCGTAATGGGTAATAAATACGCATCTGATTGACGTTTAATAAAAAAATCGACATATGTATTATCAGATAAATTGAATCTGTCTTGTGGTACTAAACTGTGAATGATGTTCTCAATAGGATATGATGGCACGGTAACTCTGTAATTAAAGTAGTGGGGAATTTACTGTAGGACCTCAACCCTATTGAGGTGTATATTTTTAAATGATTAATTTTGAGCATCATTTGTCTTGTTGAGATGATGCTGACATCATCCCTGCTTTTGACTTTTCAGCTGGCGTATTTCCCGAGCTAATGGCACAGTGGACGGCTTCTGCAGTGGTACGGGAGAGTCCTTAGTGGTACCCGCCAGCGTCCTTGACTGCCAGTTAGCCGAGGCCGCCAGACATTTCCGCAAGGGGAGAGTTCCCGTTTGGGTTAGATCATTCATGATATCTCATTTACTCTCTTTTTTTTTTTATCTCTATTCAATGTGTAGAAGACATTCAAGTTTAGACAATCTGAAAACAAGGGATCTATAATAGACAGACATGCATTAGGAAGTATCCAGAGACAAGTGTGGGTGTTTTCGCCCTAATATATCTTCAGAATTTATTTCAATGTGAATATAGGGAAATCACAGACAACCTGCATCAGAGAAGGCTTTTTTCTCAATGGGTTTTCCTTGCCATTGAACCTGGAAACAATTGATAATTGTAACAAAATTGAAAAAAACTTATTTCGAAGACTTCCCACAAAGACTGCAAGCTTTCGTGATAGCTGCTGGCTACGAGACTTGAATGGAAGACATTCTGTATTAAATAACAGTTTTTCCATTTATATTTTATGAATATCATATAAAAAGAATGTTTTAACCTTTTCTTAACCTATCGTTGTAACCTTTTAACGAATAAAGCAAACACTAGAATCTAAGAAACAAACAATCTATTTAGATAGTATTTTAAATCAATTGATTTTTAATTACTCTTTGAATAAATCACATATATTTAATTCGTAATTAGGAAATTAGATGTACGCGGTCAACAAAGAATTCAATTATCTTGCTGTTCCATTGTGTTCCTTTCGCTCACTAATGTATGGGCTTATAGCACTCATTATATAGAATAGGTCTTACGTTAGCACATGAAATATTGATCGAAGATGTTGAATGTTTCAGGTGTGGAGTGGCCCCGGAGGAGCAGCACTGGCACGTTGCGGGGAGCTAGCAGCGACGCACGCCACCCATGCTGGTGCTCCGGCCCACGCCCCCGAGTCTGTCCTCCTGGAGGCGACACGCCGAGCACACCCTAACAAGTAATTATTATGCCCATAATGAAGATTGGTTGATGACGGGAAACAGGCTGGTTTGAATAGAATGTAATACTGACTGTTGATGTTTGCTTATCAGGACAGCGCCGCAGTTGCTGGCTGTAGCGGCTCCGGCGCTGCAGATGGCTCACAAACGCCTAATGCAGTTGTGTGCCCCCAACACTCTCGATGAGTTCTGGGTGAGAGGGCATAGCTTACCAATTTTTTTTTTAAATATTTTGTAACATAATTGCACTTATCTTTTATGAAAATATTATCTCATGAATTGAATTATAAACTTGAATTCCATGAATTATTTTGGTTATATTTTTTTCCAGGAGCAAGATAGTCAGTTTTATTTGGCTCTGGAGAAAACTAACTGGTTACGGTACGTATCAGAGTGCCTCACGCTGGCCGCGCAGGCTGCCGAGCACCTCTCCGACAATGTCACTGTTGTTTTACAAGAAGGTAATTGGGACTGCTTACCTGATGCTCATATTTGTTACCACGATATTTCATATAATTTTTCAAACAAACACAGTTAAAGACATCAAATCACCAATGTAGATAAGAATGATGTTTATAATATATGTGATGCAGGATACAATTTCCTGTGTGACAATAAAATATGGTTTTCTCGCAGGCGATGGTATGGACTACTGTGCAGTGGTATCGTCTTTGACGCAGCTACTGGTAGACAGCCACTGTCGCACTATCAAAGGCTTTCAGTCTCTTGTGCAGAAGGAGTGGGTGGCGCTTGGCCATCCTTTCTCTGACAGGTGATCACTAAAACTATCGCGTACTTCCCTCGTTGCTAGAGTATATACTTACTTTTAGCTGCATCTCTCTTACCTCTGTAATAATGATTTTCTTTTCATTTAATGGTCGGCAGATCTATTTAGCAAGAAGCAACTTTGCTTCATCTTTAGTTCCAAAAGAATCCTGATAAGTTTTTATTTCCTGCACATGTACAAAAATTTAGTCAGAAGACCTTGTGATTTTATTGTCTACATGTGTATCTTAATAGATAACATGAAATTGTCTTCTCCAGGTTAGGTCATGTGGCACTGGAAGACTCGGACATGGGAGACGGTGAGCGGGCCATGTCCCCCGTGCTGTTATTATTTCTGGACTGCTGTTGGCAGCTGCTGCAGCAGTTCCCTGGTGCCTTTGAGTTCACCGGCGTGTATCTCACCACCCTGTGGGACTCTGCTCACAATCAACTCTTCGAAACCTTCCTTTTCAACAGCCCCCGAGAGCGGGAGCTTGCTGCCGCCAAAGTGAGTTCTAAAAAATAATTTAGTTAATGTGACCGAAATGCTCATATTTCAGATGAAAAGAATATTTTCAAATCATTAAATATATAAAAATCAATTCATTATAATTCATGTAATATTTGTTCAGTTAGAGCCCGTTGGTGAATAAGATTAAGGCACTAGGCCGTGCTAGTCAGGAGGTATGGGTTTGTTTCCTGCCTATCTTGAAAATCTTTCCAGCATTCTTTTCATCATTTTAAAAGTGAATCCATCACCTAAAGATATATTGATTGTTTTGTTAGTGTGATAACCTGCGACCCGTATGGGACTGGCGAGAGCAGTTTTCAGAAGACGAGACGCAGTTCTTCTACAATCCTCTGTATGCTCCGCCGCTGAATCCAACTCATCCCATTAAATCTGGTAAGGAAGCGCAACAATTGAAGCATGTTAAGGAAGTACTATCGGACTCGGTATTGATTATGAATGGATGTTGTAGTGATTCCGGCCTCGGCTATCCGGCTGCCGGGCCTCGCCAGCCCCGCCAAGGGTCCTTCTGCGGTTCCGGGTCTGCCGCCCTCTAATGCGCGCCTACAGCCCTGCACTGCCACATCTAACCTACAGCTTTGGCGCCAGTGCTATCTACGCTGGCTGCCGCCACTCCAGCTACTGGCCTCCGGAGACTGTCAATTCCTACTTCACAACTTGCGCCTCACCAGAGAGGTAACCTAACCGTTTTTAGATTTTTCACAAATCGCACTCATCTCACATCTCAATATTGTAACGGGTCGGGAATGACAAAATGACAATGAAGAAGTGAAGGGGTCAGAGAATGATAATCCTCCAATCATTGAACAATTTTTAGGACAAAGTGGTGTTGTTGTGATGCCAAGTAATCCGCAAAGTGTGTATGAAGTGGTTCAACTTTTTATAGGAAACGATTTATTTGACTACATGCAAATCAAAGAGTGTGTAGACTAGATTTCACACGTGGAATTTTACGCGAATTTCGTACGCTTCGCACATCAGTTTAGTCAATTTGGTTACCTGCTTAAAGTGTGTTAGTACAATGTATAAACTATGCTCTACTTAGTCTGGTCTGATTGGTCAGATTTTTAAGATAATACTTTTCTAACAGATAACAGTAATTTAAGGTGTCAAGTGCTAAGCCCGCCCTTAATGTGGACATGCAATATTTCATGCGATGAGACACTTTAATAATAATGATTTTCCAGTACGTCACAAATGCTAGTGATATTTATTAAATAGCCGACGTGTTAAGGCTACTACCGTAGTCAAAGCATAAATGTTTTTGGTAAGACGTTAAAAACACCAAATAGACATTTGTTAGTCTTAAGCTTCCTTCTAAGAAATAAATTACATCCATTCCCTTTGCTAAGACTTATTAAAGGGACCATTACTATATAAATTACCAAACTTCTTACTTAAATTGGAACTTTCTTTTCTTACTCAATGTTCCATAAGAGAGCAAGTGTCTGCCGTGGAATCTCTGGGTGATGTCAAGCCTATCGTAGATTCACAGACTGCAGCTTAACATGCTTCAGACGAGTGGAGTTTAGGAGCTTATAACCCTCAGGGTGTGTTTGATGGATATTTTTGGATGGTTTTTTACACAATAAGCCCACACTACTTTCACTTGTCTGCTTTACGCTACCATATCTGATCTGATTATTGCATTGGAATTAAACTTCTGAAGTCTCTCCGATGTGACCTGTATATTCTTGTATGTATTATCTATATTTTTTTATTTGGAAGAGTTAGTAGTGAATATTAAATAATGAATTGAAATTAGAAACAAGGAAAATTATGAAGTGGTGTGTTTGTCTTGCAGATAAATCAGCTAAAGCGTGACCTGGGAGACCGTCGTTCTAATGGCATGTCTCCTCCCACACCTCCTCCGTGCCCTCACCCGCAGAGCGTGGGCGCGTACTTCCCTTTCTCCGATGCTCCACCGGGTCCTCCGCCTCCTGGCCCCGAGCTCGCCTTGGACGCCCAGTCTGTGCTGGACGGAGCTGAATAAGTAAACACTCATTATATCTATGTGATTAAGCATATTTTTTCACACATTGAAAACGATTAAAGAAAACTCTCAGAAAATATCATCGTGACTTGTGAGGGATTCGAACCCACATCCCCAAGCTTTCATGGCCGGTGCATTTATCCAACTATGCTAACGAGCCACTGCAATTTAGTGAGAATTTTTAATAATCATATTCTACATATGAACTAATATGCTCGGGCTAATCAATATTTAATGATTTGCAAACACTGGACTTTTTAATTAAAGTAACAAGTGAAGCATTTTTATATCCAAAGCTGGTTATTATTATTTTTAAAATCTATTGATGTTTAGCCGAGACGCGCACCATTCAATTATATTAATTTTAGATTAATGTTAATCAGGATGCGTATTTATTTACCCATGCAGGTATTAGTATGTTTATGTGATTAAGCATATTTTTTCACACATTGAAAACGATTAAAGAAAACTCTCAGAAAATATCATCGTGACTTGTGAGGGATTCGAACCCACATCCCCAAGCTTTCATGGCCGGTGCATTTATCCAACTATGCTAACGAGCCACTGCAATTTAGTGAGAATTTTTAATAATCATATTCTACATATGAACTAATATGCTCGGGCTAATCAATATTTAATGATTTGCAAACACTGGACTTTTTAATTAAAGTAACAAGTGAAGCATTTTTATATCCAAATATGGTTATTATTATTTTTAAAATCTATTGATGTTTAGCCGAGACGCGCACCATTCAATTATATTAATTTTAGATTAATGTTAATCAGGATGCGTATTTATTTACCCATGCAGGTATTAGTATGTTTATGTGATTAAGCATATTTTTTCACACATTGAAAACGATTAAAGAAAACATTAATCTAAAATTAATATAATTGAATGGTGCGCGTCTCGGCTAAACATCAATAGATTTTAAAAATAATAATAACCAGCTTTGGATATAAAAATGCTTCACTTGTTACTTTAATTAAAAAGTCCAGTGTTTGCAAATCATTAAATATTGATTAGCCCGAGCATATTAGTTCATATGTAGAATATGATTATTAAAAATTCTCACTAAATTGCAGTGGCTCGTTAGCATAGTTGGATAAATGCACCGGCCATGAAAGCTTGGGGATGTGGGTTCGAATCCCTCACAAGTCACGATGATATTTTCTGAGAGTTTTCTTTAATCGTTTTCAATGTGTGAAAAAATATGCTTAATCACATAAACATACTAATACCTGCATGGGTAAATAAATACGCATCCTGATTAACATTAATCTAAAATTAATATAACTCATTATATCGTCAAGATAATCAAATATTCTTTATTGTAGCTTTCTTTTTCTTTATATCAAGATTGGCTTTAGAAGCATCTTATAAGATTTGAAATATTTGTTTGTTTGAATATGACTCATTATAGATAAGAAATTCAATATTTTTGACAGAGAGTACTTGGTGAAATTTCATTTTAATATTTTTGAGTAAAATATTTGAGTGATTTTTCACATGTTCGTTTTTATTTGTGACCGGTTTTGCCAACCTTTCACGTTGGCATTATCAAACAGAGTGATAATGTGAAAGAGTGATTAACGTGAAAGGTTTCTGAAACTCTGTTTGATAATGCCAACGTGAAAGGTTGGCAAAACCGGTCACAAATAAAAACGAACATGAGGAAAATCACTCAAGTATTTTACTCAAAAATATCATTATAGATAAGATATTGGTCTTTTTCTTGCAGCGTTCATAGACTTCTTGGTGGGGCTCTCCAGGTCATCCAGAAGTCAATCTCGATCTTCACTCTGTATCACTCATCTTTAATTTTCCTAATTCCTAGGTACAATCTATATCTCCTGTCGGTACTTAATTTTTCACTCACAGTTCCATTTTACTTTACCCTCATTTACCGTTTATTCTGCCACAAGTCGATTGAAATTAATTACTATTTAGAATAATGTATCCGCATCTTTACTGTAAATTAATAAATAAATTAAGCAGATATTTTTTTCAATTTATTGCATGCAAATGCGTGTCTTCAGTTGTGTGCATGTGAGTCACGAGTCTCATGGTATCCTTAAATTATGTTTTTTTCTAAATCATTATTATTTACAATAGAAAGGTTTTCTAAATTGAGCTTTATTGTAAAAATGTGTTTACTAATTAGAAAGTACTAAGTTAGCCTCTAATATTGATTGTTACTTTGGGATTCATGCATTGTTGAATAAATATAAGTCTTACTTTAGTATTCCGTGTTTTATCGACAGACTTTATTACATATCTTCTAGCATACTGACAGTTATGTATAGTAATGTTTTCAAATTTATATAGTCTCTAATGGTACCTAAATATAGTCATTCCTGTTTTTTCCATTATTTGTACATTCCTCTCTACTTCCCGACAGTCTAACTAGTCTGCTGAGAATGCAAGTGTTCAACAGCTGGGTCAGTTCAGTGTTGGGTCCAATAGCTCTTCCTAGCTTTCTAGCTACTACACGCTTTAGGTTCATAGTGCATGCATGAAACCATGAAAAAATCTACATAACACAGGTAACATTCCATCAAACATCTACCTGGCTATCATGACCTGCTGACTTGTTCCCTTCACCCAATGTGGATCCGTAGCTTTGCGAGAATATTAATCATTATGTACAAATGTGATGCTGATATGTTTTTATCATTTAAGTATTTAACTTGTGAAGTGAAGCACATTTATATAATTGTTTTATCCAAAAATCCAGTTACTACTTTTATTTAATATTAATTTAAAAATATATTCATTTAAAAAATCTATTTAATTAATTTCTTACTATTATATGTGGATGTTTTACTATAGTTTAAACATGTTTGGATGTCATAAAATATTTGAATGACTATAAGTACATCAAATTACCTCACCACAATGGAGGAAATGATGAAGTCATCATGAGGAGTGTCCTCGGACGGATATATATATATATATATATATATATATATATATATATATATATATATATATATATATATATATATATATGGCTGTTTTATGGAGTAGGCACATGCACCTATGCATGCTGTGAGCTCGATTAGCTTGTGTAGATGTGAAATGCAGCTCTGAGCGGGTTCTCAGCAGCTCTATATGTGGTTCTCGGTGCAATATAGTGAAGTATGTTGTTTTTGTCAATAATGTTACAGGTGGCTAGGATAGTAAGATTTGTTTTTTTTATGGAATGTTACTCGCGTTTCAGAGATTTAATATACATGAGTGTACAAATTCTTCCAATTAATGTAACAAAGGTTGTAAAAATTGTTCTTGTTTTGTGAGAGTAAAAATAATGTTCTCCAATACCCCACATTAAAGGGTGCCCCTTTCTGCATTAACAATAATTAAATAATGTCTATAAAATACACAATCGAATACTGGATGATCTCCAAACAAATGTTTTCACAATTTTTTTAATTTTATTTGAAATACCTAATATGTATTTCATTTTATAATCAGTATTTTATAATTCATTATCATGTAAAATTACAATAGTTAAATTACTATTGCATTTAAGATTTCTCTGCATGTAAACTTTTAAAGGTGTATCAATTCCAATGATTTCCATAGTCAGATTGTCACAGATGCATAAATTTCCAAAATCGCTATCTGTATTATGTAACTAAACATGATAATGGCCTACAAAAAACTACCAAAGCATTTTTTTTATTTATTTAGTCATAGTCACAGTTTGCAATATATTTATATATAATAATATAACAAATTATAATGTACAGGATGTTCATGAACAATTGTGTTAAATATGAATAGCCAAATGGATTGGAAATTACGATAATATATATACTATATATATTGAATTATGCAATACTATATAATTATTATTATTATACTACGAGATAAATAGAGTCTGAAGTCAAAAGCACTCACAAGCAAAATGCTCAGAATCTCTCATGTTTTATTAGTCCAATATTGTCTTACTAAAAAAAGTCTATGGAATTTTACTATAAAGTGTTTGCGATATGAGATAAGGATCGTTTGTTTTTCCGTTCCTTCCATTTATCATTTCCAATCTTTACCACTCGGAAATTTTGACCACAAAGATGGCAAAGCAGCTTAGAGGAAATATATTGCTAAAGATATTATAAATATGGATACTAGTAGATATAATACTACAGAGGATTAATTGAAATACGTGTAGGAAAAGTTGGAAATAATAAGACATTTTCAATTAGGTTTTGGAACCAAAATTGTTATAACTGTGAGCATAAAATAATTTATGTTTTGATAATAAATAAAAGCAGATAGTAAATATATATATATATATATATATATTTTGTTTAATTTAGAGAACTAACTCAATTCGTGGAAAATGGTGTGTATTTTCTGTATACACACACCTTTACAGATATATCTGGTAATTTGGTTGTACTGCTTAAATCTTTAGTGTAGTAAAATTTTAAGGTTGCTAATCGATTAGTGGTTTTTAAAATAAAATCTGAGCTCTACTTGTATCGATTAAAAATATATAATGGCCCCTTAATTATTTTGAAATGATTTAGTACACAAAATTCATAAGTAGATAAATAAATGTACAAATAAATCAGTGTCTTTTAATTTAAATATAAAATATTCTATTGATCAGAAATTTCTAGAGCGAAAAAACACACGACAGACATGCCAGTATCACTCCTAGAAGTTTCCTTGTAGAACTTTTCTCTAACACCAAAATATGAATGTAGCCTTTCTTAGTAAATTATCATCAGTTTCTCCAGTTTCATCTCTTCCCATATTCTGTGGGGAATATAAATCAAAATATGTATATAAAAATAATGTTAAAATAGTTTAATGATATCATAGTTGAGAATAAATGTTCATATTTCTTTTTGTACTTTGTAATTTCTTTGACTGTATTGAAGAGGCTTTAAAGTTTAAATATGACAAAAGACAGCTATAAATTAAGTATACTATTTGTTTTTCTGTAAAAGTTTAAAATTTTTCTCTTCTGTTTCCTTAGTTAATCCTGTTTTTATATTTTATTGTCCAAGAATATATACTATGTTATAAATCAAGTTAATCTATTTTGATATTGGGAATTATTCAGAATTACTATTGTTAAAGTTCAGTTGACATAGCAATAAATATTTGCTTAGTTTTAAACTGTCCTATTATCTAATTTTGTGCCTTACGACATCCATTGATGGATTTCAACGATATGAGGTTGTGTCGAGGATGCATGTCACGATGATGCATGTCATGGTGATATTTAGTACTTGACTTTCCTCAGCCCCACAAGTAGAGTCTCAGTGCAGAATGGTTGGGTTTCAGTAGAGTTTACGGAACTCCTCTTTCTCTATAGTCATCACATGGTTTTTGCATTTGAGACTGGTGTCTTATTTTGTTAGGTTATTTGTATAAATTTTGTATAATTAAAAACTTTAAATTAAATACATGATATATTTTGTAAGTCTGTATTATTTAAAGTTCAAACTAAAATATTTTTTTATACCTATTATTATTTATTATCTGAGTGAGCAAATTTTTCTTGAAAATTAAAATCCTATTGATATCTTCAGTCTTAATCGGGTAAATTTTTAAAATAATTTATTGCATTGATAATTTAAAGATATACTTTAATGCAACAAAAATGACTCATCTTTATTTTGGTTTGTATGGCCATTTGAATAATAGAAAGTGTGAAGAATGTACAAAATATGTCATATTCGTTCATTATTTATGATAAAGATTTTAATTTTACCAAATAATCCAATAGGCGTAATAAGTACATTATTTCACTTATAGGATATGATTGTTAAAAATTCTTGCCAAGTAATAGTGATTCGTTGGCATAATTGGTAATGCACCGGCCATGTAAGCTTTGGGGATGTGGGTTCGAATCCCACACAAATCACAATGATATTTTTCTGAGTTTCTTTAATCATTTTTCAATATTTGAAAAAATGTACTTAATCATTATCAATCCAATAGGTCTCAAAATTTTATTTTTAATAAATTGTTACTTCCTATTTATTTCATGTAAAGGAATTCTATAGATAGGTCAACACTTCAACAATAAATATTATATCACAAAAAAAACTATGTTTTTAGTTTCTGTAACCTCCTCCTTCCACCTTTCATTTTTTCCGATGCTACATAGCTTCACATCTACCCATCGAGGCTCTGCAGGCAACACACGTGTCATATCAGACTAGCATTTTCACAAATATCTATGCACATCTATTTGTATGCCAGTCTAGGTCTGCATACTGGAAGATAATAATTTTAATAAAAATAGTGCCAAGAATGTATCCAGCCGAACAGTCGCACAATGGAATGTGCTATTCGTCCAATGGAACGTATTGCACATTCCAGTGGATTTTATTACTCAACCCGTGTACACGTGTTATGATGTAGGTAACAACCCCTACAGTTTTAATTTTTTTTAAAAACATACTCGATAGTATTCAAATAAAAATATATTTTTGTAATTTTTTAAAGTTTGTCTTTGAATTGTGATTAGTTTTGCCAACTCATCTCATTGAAAATGCTGTAGGGATTAGTATCTACATCAGAACACGTGTACACGGGGTGAGTAATAAAATCCACTGGAGTGTGCTATACGTACCATTTATTAGCGGTCAGTGACACTCGTTAATAATTTGTGTGGAATTTATCCCAGCGATACCCTTTTGTTTATGTTATTAAAGAATAGCGTCGGGATGCTTTATAAAGAGCCTCACACGCTCCTCTAGTCAAAGAGACCTCTAGGTATCGAGACAGTAACCACGTATTTATCCTTCCATGTAGTTATATTAAATAAAGTACGAATACGTAAAATATTTCGCCAGCCTTCTGATTTCCAACCAAACATCATTCCTGCACTCATCACATCAACGACGATTGGAGACTACATCATTTATTACGGCGAAAATGCCAAGGAGAAAAGTTGTCGAAACTGGTCACAATAAAATCAAAAGAATGGAAAATATCACAAAAAAAATTATTTGAATACCGAGTACTTCTTTAAAAAATATTGAATATAATTTTATGCTTGTTTGACAAACATAAAAATCCATACACGCAATATACATCAATATTTGTTGACTCTTTTAATCAACAAATTTACTTTATATTGGTATGGCAGGGTAATTTTAGGTTTTATAAGACGCGTTTACCTATTCTCTAGTGCTTTCGCATAACCGTCGAGGTGAAGCCCTTCTCCGCGTCGTCCTCAGCGGCCTGTGTATCGACGGAGATGGAAAAACGCTGCATAAAAATAAATTGACAGTAGCTTCAACAAAGATATGAAAAATATTTAAAAAAATATTGTTTTTACTAAACATCCAGTCAAAAAACTATGAGTATTTTATAGTTGCGGTAAATTTATTTCAGGAAGGGCGAGCGGCGAAAGTATCGGTCGCTCAAGTACCTTCCCTACTCGTATTATTATTGCAATTGCAAACTAGTGGATGTCAGCTGTCGGGGCTGCCAGATCACAGATTCTCTGAAAATACCAGGGAAATTGAATAAACATGTTGAAATCTTCGGTCGACAGAACGTCGATATATCGTTCTCAAATCCGATTCTCAAAATCGATATTGCGGTATTGTCGTTAATAATACATACTCAAAAATCACAATTGTACTATTTCGTGAGAAAAATTGGAAATCGTTTATTTCTTAAAAAAATACGTTTTGATAAATTTGGTGAGTTTTTTAATTTAGATGCTGACAACATTTGATGGTCGAAGTGACTCCGTGTTGCCGGGCCGCCCGCATTGCATCAGCCGGTCTGACGCGCCCGACCTTCTCCGGCTGCGGTGTTTAGTGCGCGTGTACGCAGTTGCGATAATTTCCGGCACACGATTCTTCAGTTTGTGTGCAAAGTGCAAAATGACCGAAGGTATGTCAATTTTATGTAGGTTAAAACTTGTTGCTGTAATTTTAGAAATCAAAATGTATTTTAATGAATTTGATTCGTCGGTATCGAATGCTAGAAGTCTTTTATTTCATATTTTTAGGAGCTATTTATACGTCAGACAAACGTGGCAGTGACGAGACTGGCGATGGAAGTAAGGAAAAGCCTTTCAAGACTGTTCTTCAGGCGATGCGCAAAGCGGCCGAGGAGCCCTTCCCGACCATCTACTCCGATAGCAAGGAGGACCCGACTCTGTTCGATGTCACTGCAAAATCTCAACTTAAGAAAATTCACAAACTCTGGGTTCGCGAGAATCACAAATCCGAAGACAAGGCTCAGAAAGACGGCGAAGATGCCGAGAGACGACAACAAAACCTGGAGGAGGCTAAGAAGATAATTATCAAACTTAACACCGGTCTTCCTGAAGCCACCTACATCAAAATATCTGCAAGTATGCTCAAACATTTATTTTCAATAGACTACTACAAACTTCCTGCTCACTTCCAATGTCTTCATAAAACAATACACTCGTTTTAATATTTGTTTCCGCAGATCGATTTAGCGATGATGCAATTTTTTATACAATGAAATAAGTTCTTTGAAATTGCAAAAGACTCTGTTTTAATTTATCATTGTGTTACCAAGTGTGAGATTCAATATAAAATGCAATCTACCCTATATTTTAAGAGAAGCAAGTGTAGCATAATGCGATAACCCCTTTATCAAAATAATTGCACGGAGTTGGCGTGAAAAAACGCGATGTCGAGTCCAGCTCGACATAGGAGTTCAAAGGGTTAATGTGTCGTCCAAAATCAATAAAATATAATATTCATGTATGGCATAAATACCGCAGAAATATTGAAAAAAACTTTTATATCTGTAATAAACTAAAATATTTTCAAAAGGCTTTTATCTATAAATTTCACCTATCATTTGGATATTTTTTTTCAAATTAATAAAGCAGACTAGTGAATGTGCCGTAAGCATTACAATTGTGTAAAAGGATCCCTCGAGTACATCCCGAGGGTTGCAAGCAGGTTAGAAACATGTTTTTTTTTTTAACTGACTGATTATTTGTAAAATTTTGCTAACTAATGTCTAACTATTTTCAAATCAAAACTAATAACTTTATAATAGCTTCGATATTTTTAATGGGTGTACTACTTAATCACATTGTGCAAGGAGCAAAAGGTGTAAAATTAGAAATGTGATTGAGTACTTATTTCCAGCCGAAGACTACCGTGACAAGCGCATCCAACTAAAAGGCTGGGTGCATCGCCTGCGCCGGCAGGGCCGGAACCTTGCATTTCTCACCTTGCGTGATGGCACTGGCCTGCTGCAGTGTGTCCTCAATGATGCTCTCTGCCAGACCTACTCCGCTCTCACTCTCACTACAGAGTTCACGGTGCACGTGTACGGTCACCTCAACCTGCTCCCCAAAGGAAAGACAGTGAGTTTCTTCAACATTCCCACATTAAACTTTAGATTCAATGTATAGTATTTCCACTAGATAATTGGTCATCTGCAATCAGGCATCAGTAAAATTCATTTAATTTTCGAATTGATGGATATAGTGAACTTATTGCATTTTAAGAAATTCAATATTTTTGACAGAGAGTACTTGGTGGAATTCCATTTTAATATTTTTGCTAATTGCTTATTATTATATAAAATCTCACTCTGTTTGATAATGCCAACGTGAAAGGTTGGCGAAACCGGTCACAAATAAAAACGAACATGTGGAAAATTACTCAAGTATTTTACTCAAAAATATTATTGCATTTTCACACATTCTATTGGGCAGTTCGCTATATGGTATTGGGTTCCATTTCGCAGGCTCCAGGAGGCCATGAGCTGGTGGTGGACTATTGGGAGCCGATAGGGGCCTCTCCCCCTGGTGGAGCTGATGCTATCCTCAATGAAGAAGCTCTTCCAGACGTGCAACTAGACAACAGGTACAACTGAGTACACTTATAATCTGCACTGGAAATTGTGCATTTTGAAATATATTTTATTTTAGTTTAAAATGTAATTGCTTTGGTTAGGCACATGATGATCCGCGGAGAGAACACGTCTGGCGTGCTGCGCATGCGCTCTGTGGTAACGCGTGCTTTCCGAGAACACTTTGAATCCCGCGGCTATTCTGAGGTGTGTCCGCCTACATTGGTGCAGACCCAAGTAGAGGGCGGTTCCACGCTTTTTAAGATGGACTATTTTGGTGAGGAAGCATATCTCACGCAGAGCTCGCAACTGTACTTGGAGACATGCATTCCCTCCTTGGGCGACGTGTACTGCATTGCTCAAAGCTACCGCGCTGAGCAGAGCCGCACACGGCGACATCTGGCAGAGTGAGTGAGAGCCAACTTATCATCATTTTAATAAATTCTGACTTCTCATTTTCGGTCAATTAGCTTAACTTAACTTTACCCAAACCTAAATATAAAATTATAAGACCATGAAGATATTATATAAAATTTATATAATATTCAAGTATGAATAAATTCTGAAAGCTTCATACAATTAATGCCATAATTCTAAATGGTTGTCCCTATAGTTTATGTAAAGCCATGTTCAGATTGAAAACTAGTTTGATGGTTTTCAGGTATAGCCACGTAGAAGCGGAGTGTCCATTCATCACATACGAAGACCTCCTCAACAGGCTGGAGGACTTGGTTGTGGACGTGGTCGATCGAGTCTTGTCATCAAAACTTGGACACATGGTGTATGAACTCAACCCCACCTTCAAGGTTAGTCACTTGCAAATATTATTACTAATATGATTAGGCACATTAGTTCATATATAGAAGGTGATTTAAAGAAACTCTCAGAAAAATATCATCGTGATTTGTGTGGGATTTGAACCCACATCTCCTGGTTTACATGACCGGTGTACAAACCCTTGTACTAACCTTTTTCTGAGAGTTTCTTTAAATCATCTTCTATATATGAACTAATGTGCCTAATCATATTAGTAATAATATAATAAACCCGTCATGGGTAATAAATACGCATCTGATTGACCAATCCATAAATAGATATACTTGCAAATATGTTAAATCTGCTCCATTCTGTGCTTTGTATTCTGATGCAGATGAGATATTTAAATATTATTTTGTATACAGAAACCGACCAGGCCATTTAAGAGGATGAACTACACGGAAGCCATAGAGTATCTCAAAGAAAACAACATCACTAAAGAAGATGGCAGTTTTTATGAATTCGGAGAGGTAATTCTTTATCTATATATATAAAATACAAACTCAAAAACCGGATTCAGTCTGGCGAATTCTTGGTTTCAGTATTCATGAACGATATCCAACTGTTTAACATCTTGCTGTTCATTTAGAAAACGGTCAATTGTAATTGTGCTACTCGGTGAAGTTATCAAGTACAAATCGATTGACATAGTTATAAATGAGGAACAAGCTGTCAACTTTTTTTTTTTTTTTAACTATTTGGAACCATCTGGAATGCAACCACATATCTTGACTTTAAAAGTTGGTTCACCATAGATGCTCATTCTCAAATGTAAAGGAGAAGATGTGCTGATACCACGAATTCCAATGATTTCAACTGATTTGCCCTTCGATTTCAAGCGATTACTTGAAATCCATAACTTCAAGCAATAATTCAAGCTTTTGCCATAACTATCAACAAGGTTCAAGGCCAATCGCTAAGTGTTGCTGGTTTGAACTTAGAAAATTCCTGTTTATCGCAACATACAGTTATGTTGCTTGCTCCAGAGTTGAACCGCCGAAAAATCTTTATGTTTACACACCTACCGAAAAAACTCAATATATCCGCTAGCATTAAGATAAAAAAGTTAATAAATAAACAAAATTCCCTTTTTTATTATTTTTTCGAACAAATAAAAAAAGTATTTTATTTCTTTATTTAGCGTAGTAGCACGCGCCGGGTATCCGCTAGTTAACACATCGTATGCGGGCGATTTGCGCGCGGAACTATGCGTGGAGCGGGCGTTTTTCGCGACATTTCGCGCGAAATTAAACATTTGGGTAAATTGCAATAACTTGGAAAATACTCATTTGATTTTTATATTTATTTTTTTTTGTATTACTTATAATTGTACTATTCACAGTTCTGTGGACATAAATTCTACTTTCGAACATAGATTTTTTTTTTTGAAGGCAGTTGAAGCGACCCGCATCCTACCGCCAGTCTATCATAAACACATTTATATGCGACCCGCGCTCTAGTACCAGTCCACAAAAAGCACCTTAAGGTGCGCCCCGCATACAATGTGTTAAGAATAAATAAACAAAAAAGAGGTTTGCCCAAATACCTCAAGAATTTCAATCTAAAAAAGGATAAAATCATGTTCTGATGAAAAGTGATACATTGATTTACTGATATGCAAGAGAGCCATAACGATTAGAGGGAGGTAAGAGCTTGGCTGGCATGGAAATCCCATCATGAGATTCAGAGACCGGTGCCAAGAGATGAGTGGATTCCAGGGGAATATTTTCATAGACCCTTTTATACAATTGTAACAGAAAAACATTCCAAAATCGTAAAATCCGATGCACTAACTTTATTTTTATTATTATTTTATTAAAATTTGACAGCTTAGTAACCCATGAAGAGCGATCTATTGAATTTTAAGTAGCTATAAAAGTGTATTTATCTAGAACAGGGATGAGCAACCTGCGGCCCGTTAAATATGTTTATGCGGCCCGCCAAGCATTTTTAAAATTGAATTTATTTTGCCGACTGTATTTATATTTATAGCTCTATGGTTACATGCTCAGAGACTGTTTCGACATTAAAAGAATATAACATAAAAAGGCATTACGATACAAAACATGAACAACAATATAAAAACTTAACAGGATAACTTCGGATAGATAAGTTTAATCAAATGGAGAAGAACTTAGGAAAACAACAGACTATTTTTTAAAATCAAGCTATTTTATCAAATACGGCAGTAAAGGCTAGTTTTGTTGTCAGTCAAATACTGGGAAAAAAATGAAACCCTTTGCGGATGGAGAGATGATAAAATAATGTCTGACTGCTGTTGCAGAAATAGCATTTCCTGATTAAATAAATATTATTTCAAACATTAGTTTATCAAGATTCACCATTGCAAGGAGAATTGAAGACTTGTCCGAGAACATAGCAACAACGCTTCGTGAACGGATTGCAAAATTCGAATACACCTATACCCCCGTTTACGGCCTAGATACGTTCCACGAAACTTGGCCGCTAACCGAAAAGCCGTATAACGAATCAATTATTATAATACAAATTCAATGGGATCGGTTCCAAATTTGTTAAATATGTAACACTTTTTACACATTCTGGCCATATTTTTTTCCAAACATAGTTCATTGTTGTTAATTTTAATTCCTTCCGTGATTCACTGATGCTGTCAACAGCATCTTTGATGTTATAGTTTTTCCAAAATGTTTTAATTGAAGCTTTACCATCGGTTTCCCTTATCAGTTGTAGGAAATTTCGGCGTAGGTAATATGCCTTAAAAGTGGCTATTGCACCCTGATCCATCGGTTGGATCAGAGCTGTTGTATTTTTCGGAAGGTACTCAATCATGACATCTTCAGATAGCTCGGATAAATTAGTAGGATGCCCTGGTGCAGTATCCAAAATTAGCAAAGCCTTGTTGGTTAAGTTATTGTCTCACAAATATTTTTTCACTTCTGTACAAAAGTGATTTTTGAACCAATCCTCAAAAGTAGCTTTAGTCATCGGTAGACGTAGATCAGTAGACGGGTAATTTATTTTTATTTAGTCCTTTAAGAGGCCTTGGATTTTCGGACAAATATATTTAAAGTGGTTTTAGCTTAAAATCACCCGCGGCATTTGCACCAAGTAGCAAAGTTAATCGTTCTTTAGACACCTTATAACCAGGCGCAGAATTTTCGGTTTTTGAAATGTACGTGCGATCAGGCATTCGCTTCCAATAAAGCCCTGTTTCGTCTACGTTAAACACTTGTTCAGGTTCAATTTTTCAAACCATCCTCGGCTTGCTTGGAATGTGACATCTTCAGCAGATTCATCGGTATCTCCATTCTTCGAATTTTCGAAAATACTTAAAGCTTTTTCCTGGATAATCATTTGACTCATTGGCATTCTCCGTTTTTTGATGTCCCTAATGGCCCTAATTATTTCCTATTTTTCCAGTTAATGTGTAATAATCAGTAATAAATATGTACACAAAACACTCACAGACAAGTCTAAACCGGCCGCTCTATGAACACACACTGAATAACGCTCGTAAACAAAATAACATCGAAAATAGTTTTTTGGCCGTTATAGCGAAACATTTTAGGCCGTATATCGAAAACGTGCCATAATTGAAAAGGGCCGTTATAGCGAAAGGCCGTATAACGACCGGCCGTATAGCGAGGTATAGGTGTACTGTTCTTTGGCTTGACTTGACTTGATGAGAGTTGCGATATTAGCGATACAGCACAACTGGCTATATTTTTACGTGGTATTGACACCAAATTTAATATTACCGAAGAATTGTGTTCACTGATTCCAATGCAAGGGACTACAACCGGCAAAGACTTGTACGATGAACTAATGTTTGTAATGGAAATTTTTTCAATTTCATTAGAAAAGATTATTGGTATATCGACAGATGGAGCACGAGCAATGTCAAGCATGGAGGTAGGAGTATCGGGAAGGCTATTTCAAGACATTAAGAAGGTCACAGGAAGGGAAATATTCGTTAACCACTGCATAATTCACCAGGAAAATGGAGAAAGTCGATAAAATAAATTCAATTTTAAAAATGCTTGGCTGGCCGCATAAACATATTAATCGGGCCGCGGGTTGCTCATCACTGATCTAGAAGGTTACCAGAGTATGGTGATCTGGTTTCTGGAAAATATAAATATCGAAGCAGATGAAGACATTGACCTCATTGTTACATGTTATATATATATTTATTTTACCTAATCTTTGTTATCTTGTTTGTAATTTCTTAAACCTGTAATTTATTGATAATAGGCAGCATCTGAAATTGTTGATATCATCAATCAGTGCATAAGTAGACATTTGTCTTCTGTAATGTTTTTTCTTTGGAGTTTTCATAAACTTGCGTTTAATCACTTAAAAGTGAAGGTGAGTCGCATGCTCTTTATACATGCAATAAAGCATTAGTTGTTATGTAATATCTTTCAAATACATTCTTCTACTTGTTTTACTCAATCTTAAAATGGGCCTGACAACTGTTCAGTTGATATCCATGGCAAACAAAATCATCACTTCAATGAGTAAAACTGCTTGCTCAGATTTTGCACTCATTGAATGCTAATGAGATAGGTTGTAATGGGACAATAATTAAGTACGTTGTTTGTTTAGTCCAATGCTATCTATTTTGCAGGACATTCCAGAGATGCCAGAGCGCAAGATGACAGATGCCATCAATGAGCCCATCATGTTGTGCCGTTTCCCGGCCAACATCAAGTCCTTCTACATGTCCCGCTGTCCTGAGGATGCACGCCTAACTGAATCCGTGGATGTACTGCTTCCCGGCGTGGGAGAGATAATTGGGGGATCCATGAGGATCTGGGACCTCGAGGAACTGCTGGAAGGTAAGTCTCTTCATTATTAATAATTCCTAAATATGTAAGTCGTTACTTGAATCACAAAAGCTCCTGACAATCATTACATCTATCTAACAACCAATACCTCTCTCTTTAACAATTGTTCACTTATTTTCAAAATCCTCACTCAGTTTGATAATGCCAACGCGAATGCAAAACTGGTTAACAAAAACAAACCAAATTGACTAAACTAATGTGCGAAGCGGACGAAATTCGCGTAAAATTGCACGTGTGAAATCTAGTCTATACACTCTTTGATTTGCGTGTAGTCAAATAAATCGTTTCCTATAAAAAGTTGAACCACTTTGCTGATTACTTGGCATCACAACAACACCACTTTGTTCTAAAAATTGTTCAATAATTGGAGGATTATCATTCTCTGACCCCTCCACTTCTTCATTGTCACTTTGTTCAGAATCACTGGACAGTATTGGTAGAAATAACGTTGACGAGTCCTAAACAAACATTACGAGCTGTTAACTTAAAGAGTTAAATGACCTTCTGCCGCTTTTAGAGTAAACACATTCAAAAAGGTATTAACCCTTTGCACTCGAGGCCGTTTCCGCGCGGACTAATCAGCAAGCAACTCGAAGCGTTTCGTAGCGCTTTTGGTGAATTTCTTACCTCTAACTTAAAATGATTACACACATAAATTACCACATACAACTTTTATATTTTAATATTTAATGTATATTTACATCTTTACGAAGATAATTTCGTAAACATAAGTCTTAGTAATTTTGCTTTTTCATGTAACAATTGCCGAGATGCATGCCCGGCTTTTCGGGTCAAGTATCACAATAGTATGTCGTTTGCCGGGTTTATTATACATATTATCTTAATGGTATTAGATATTATAAAGCAAACAAAATAATGGTGTGATAAGTGAATGGCAAGCTTATTAATATTGTGGGGGAGAAAAAAGTCTATTCCTCAGTGCAATATAAGTTTAAACAAATAAGTACCTTTAACTGAATGATTACGATAAGAAGTACAAGCAAAAAATATTTGGGCTGATAATGTACACATCTAGTACTTATGCCACGGCTGTTAAGGTCGAACTGAGACAGCAGTCCACGGTGCAGTCCTTAATGGTGCCGCACGTATCTTAGATAAGAAATTCTTACGTAGTTTGAAAGGGAAATAACATCATCTTTGTAAAATTATATAGGCAGTGCTTAGGAACGAACTTTAAAGAACAAGGTCACATAAACATAAACAAGATATCATTTAATTGTATTTGTGCAGGTTACAAGCGGGAGCAGATCGACCCCACGCCGTACTACTGGTACACTGATCAGCGGCGCTTTGGTAGCTGTCCCCACGGGGGCTACGGCCTGGGGCTCGAACGCTTGCTGTGTTGGCTGCTGGGCCGCTCACACATCCGGGACGTTTGCCTCTACCCTCGCTTCCTTGAACGCTGCAAGCCTTGAGCTCGCCTGTGCTACCGCTTCAGGCTAGCCCTACGCCTGCCAAACACCTTGAAGTATTTTCTGTACAGAACTACACATTCAAATTTTTGACCCGTTCCAAAGCTAGATATGCCCCATACAAGCAAATCTACTCACCGTGGTCAGTTCAAACAAACATGTTAAAAGCTTCTCTTTATTGGAATAAAGTAAATACATCAGCTGACGAGTCTTCAGGAGCTCCTTTTATTATTGAATCCTTAATCCTTAAACCTTTTATAACAAGTTTTCACAGAACTCACACCTCACTCAGTAATATTTATGTGGAGATTAATTATTACACAGGCATTTCACTTAACATTCACTCAGATGTCACGGAGCTCCAAAATACGACGATATTGGAGAAAATAATTACGTTATTGTTTTCTTATTTTAATGAAGGAGAACTTGGAGTGAAGTTTTCAGAGCAAGTCGGATCGATCGGAAAGGATAGGCTTCTAACCCATAGGTTCTCAACGGGGGCGGTACCGCCCCCCAGTGGGCGCTGGAGCTTTCCAAGGGGGCGGTGGCGGGTCCAAAGGAAAATGGGGGGCGTTTTAAGTTTCATGGAGGGCGAAAAAAATATTTTATCTAGCCGTCAAAAATGTGTTTATCGTATTATTATGGCCTAAATTTCAACTGTTAAAATCTAAACCTAGTTTTATAATTAACAGTATAGGGATCTAGAATGTTTTTCAATAATATTTATTAGCTTTAATTAAAGCCTGCACAGATATCGCTTTAGATGCCGCAAATAAACAAGTACAGTGTGTCCAAAAAGAGTATCGGGTATTTGTTAGTTCAGCAAAACAAAAACTACTAGTAATCGAGTATTTATTTTATTGTTGATTATAAGTATACAAAATGGAAAATTATTTCAAAAAGATGATGTTATCCAAATGGTGACCGTTACGCTGCTGATACTCTTCTAATCTGGAACAAAAATTGCTGATAACACGCTAACAGGGTGTCCAAAAAGTGCATCGGGTATTTGTTTTTGCGTTGAAGTTGATTCGAAGCGGCTGAAGGACGCGGGGAGAGAATCGTGGAGTCCGCCATATTGTAGAGTTTTAGTTGCTATGGAGCAGTACCCGGGGACGCATAGCGCTTTTTGCGTACAAGCGTATTATCGTAACGGTGATTAAATAGTGACTGCTCAACGTTTGTATCGTGCGGAGTATCGCAATGCACCAATTGACGATAGCATTAGAAAATGGATCCGGATGTTCGAAAGTACAGGTGCGATGGTAAAAATTCAAAACTCTGGTCGCCCTCATCAGTCCGCGATTAGGAAACAATCGAAGAAGTGGAAGCGTCAGTTCGTCAAAAACCGTCTTTATCCACCCGAAAGCGAAGCCAAGCGTTGAACATCAAAAAATCGTCTTTGCATTCGATTTTAAGAGCAGTGATACCAAATTCGTCCATTTTCAAAATAAAATCTTGAAGATGTTGAAAAATTGGATAAAATGACGACTTTCAAAACCAAAGTTTGTTAAAGATTAATTTTTTTTATATTTTCAAACTAATCCCAACAGGAGGGTTTATAATTAATCTTTTAATTCCAATTGAAAAAAAGAGTCATAAATGTTTAGGATTCTTGGAACAGGAACATCGCGAAACTACAATCGGAAAAACACATATTTATCATATTAAAAGTAAATTATAAGAAATAAAAAAAAAATGGTAGTAGAAGAAAATATGTATCTAACTTTCTGCATTTAAATTCTTTTGATTGGTGCAGTCAATTTTTCGCAATAGGTACAAGCAAATGGTCAAAAAAAATCGATTGAAAAAATGTACTTAATCATTATCAATAAAAAATAAAGTAAAATAATATGATATATATATATATATAATGCTCTCATTTTCATATTTCTATTATGGTATCAAGTCATTGGTTCTGCTGTAATTTCTTATAAATACTGATCACCAAACTGCAAATTCTCGCCTTCATCTAAATATATTTTCCTCAAGTCTGTATTTAAAGGAATCCATACTGCGCGTGAGACAAAGACACATATGTGTCTTTTGTTAAGCGAATTTTTTATTTTTGTAAATACATCTGAGGATAATATGGCAGTGGGCTTTAAATCATTCGGGAGCCCAAAGACAAGTCCATCCGGTGTCCCAATGGAGGTTGTGCACATTACATTCGTTTTACCATCTACTGACCCTTGCAAAGCAAATTTAAAACTCAGTTTTTCCATTTTTCTTGATATTAACTAGAATTGTCGTTTTATAAGACAATATATCCGAATTAATTGGGAATTGTGGATTTAATAGAAACAACGGCGTTGCTCTCAAAAACCAAGTCTTTATTTTAACACTTACATACACACAATAGTTTCTCAGTTTAATATGTTATGTGCCCGTTAGGTACACACACCGGACTTCAGTTGAACGTATGGAAATAACTAACACTTTCAATACTTGTTATGGAATTTATTACACCGACAGTGTGTCGTCGATAGTCAGACTAGTTATATCGAATCGAGAAATGATACAGTCTTATATATGAAATATAATGGACATAGTCCAGAAAGAGTACAAATATACATAATCAGATAAATGCACAAACATGTTGTTGTATGTTAGGCATGTCTGTGTTGATTTAATAATATATGATATTTAAGTAATTTAATGGAAAGTTACTTGAAATTGTGGGGCGGAATAAGGTCCACTCCTCAGTACAATATTAGTGTGAACTAACAAGGACTTTCAATTTATAATAAGAAGTACTAGTAAGCATAGGGTGATTAGGTAGGTACATTACAAATACAAGGCATACTATCTTACCTGAAAAACAAAGAAACGACAATTTAAGTCTATAGTCCAATTCCCTCTTCACAATAAATAAAATTTTATTTTATTAACTGTTATGTGCCCTTCTCGGAAGGTCACTAGCTTGACATGTGACTCCGCGGATGCACAATACTGATGGACTTTCAATCAACGTTTAATAAATGGTACACTTTCAATACTTTAATTATGTAGTTTATTACGACAGACAGACAGCGTCTTGTCTCGTCGGTAGTCAGGTAAGTTATGCGGTCAGACGAGTTATGCCCTCAGCTCTCTAATACATCGGTATATATTGATATGTTACACAAAGGGTCGGTGCCTGCACCTAAACAAATATAGAAAGTACAACAATGGACAGCCATTAAGCCATAAGTAAATAAATGCACAAAAATGTTATTGAAACTAAATATTACACAAGGATAAATAAATGCATAAACGCATTTAACAAAAGTTAATAGATATTGAGAAGCGGAGCAAAGTCCACTTCCTTGTACAATGTTTATTTATAAGTAACAAAGGACTTTTAAACTAAATGATTACAAAATATATTGAGGTGATTAGGTCGTCACATAACATAACTAACGACAATCTCTGACAGCTCGGCTCTGTTCTGATCGGCCGCCACTACTCATGGCGCCACCTATGGAATATGTTACTATTGTTTAATCGACAGGGTCTCGCTGACAAATAACATTAAAGAAATATATTTTCTTTACATATGTAAAAGTTGTACCAAAGTTTGAAAAGGGTTCAAAATGACCCCTCCGGTAGGTTTAGTGTTAATGAGGGCAATTCATTTTGATACAGGTATTGTCGAACTTGAGGTTCCATGGTGAACATCGTGCATAATGCATGCTTTCTTACTGAAAGTAAAGAAACATTAAATGTGTTCACAAACAATCCATAAAAAGAACTATTGGAATTTCTTCCACTACTGAACTAGAACTACCGGACTGTGATTCAGTTGTCGCTACTTGGAGAGTGGTTGGACAGCTTTGAAGTAGATGAACTGAATTGTACTGAAATATCAATAATATTTTGCTAAGGGGTAGGTGTCCTCGGCGACAGTTTGATGTGAACTCCGGATGAAGACTTAAGTATGATGTCTCCCGTCAGCAGGAGAGGTATATTGCTGGGCTCCAGTTTGAAGTTTCTTAGTATCTTGGATATTGTAGTTTTGACTTCTAGCATTGCAAATTTTTGACCTGGACGGACAGAAATATATCAGGGCTATGACTTAGGTGGGTGTACTGTGTTAATGATTAACCACTTATATAATCCATAAAGATACTGAGCTGGATCAAATCATAATTATATGCCCGAAACTCTGGCTTTAGTACTCAATTTTTTTTTTATGGAATCAAGCGATATTGAAATCTTCCAACAAATATTCACAATTTAACAGTTTGATAAATTTAAAAAAAAGTTATTAATAGTGGTTTTATATTTTTGTAATTGAATAACTTAAATAAAGGTTTACCAATGCAGTTTCTTGGACCAGCACTGAAGGGGACACTTGAGTATGGATTTTTCTTTCTCAATTCATCTGGCAAAAACCTTTCCGGAATAAACTTGTCAGGTTCCGGAAAATTTTCTGGGTTTCGATTCATTTGATAAACTGAAATGATTATATTGGTGCCTTCCAATAACTCCATTCCATCTGGAAACATTCAAATTCACTCAAAAATTTATTTATAATTTAAAGGGCCACATTCTGTCAGAATGTCCAAAAGAAGTATCTCCTGCATTATCCCTGTTAAATGCCTCCTTCCATGCTTGTTATTATAAATTTTAAAAATTACGTTAAATAATTAAGTGTCAAAGAACTATATTGTTTAGGATTACTTATGTTCATATCTTCGTGGACTCTCCGACCTATAAATGGCACCGATGGGTAAAGCCGAAGTGATTCTTTGATGACCAGCTCCAGGTAATTCATGTTTAGGAGATCACTAGAAATAATTGTTGTCATATTTTAATTCATTGCAAATGAATTACTAATTAAAATGATCAATTCATAATCCATTCTTCAGCTACAGTACATTGAATTTATCTGTTTACTGAATAGGTTTCTTTGAAATGTGCACAGATGATAACCTGTGAACTGGTGGTCTTGTATCGTTTGAAAATATTCCCAACTGTTCTTCGTAAAGTTTATCCTGAATATCTTGATGACGAGAAATCAAATACAAAGTAAAATTAATGCAGGAAGTTGTCGTATCATGGCCCTGAAATTATAAAACAGTTATTATTTTTTTTAAGATTGGTTAATCTCACATTAATAGTCTGTAAATAAATTAAAGTTTCTCACTTCGAAGAGAAACGTGTCCACTTCCTCCCTTATGTCAATATCAGTTAACGGTTGTCCTTCGACAGTGGACAAGATTAAAAGATCCAGGAAAGCCATTTTCTTTTTAATTCCTATGAAATAAAAATTAAATTTTAGTAGTTTTCCTATCATAAATCTAAAAACTGTTATGGTAAAACAATTACCATATTCCTCTTCTTCAGTGTAGGAAGTTAAGTCCACTTGATTCTTGCTCCTCAGGAGAGCCCTTCTCTTATGGATCATTTTGTAGGTGAAGTTGTGGAGTAAAGTCAGAGACTTTTTGTGGCGTATGTAATCCTTACAAAGTTTGAAGATAAAGTTCCATTGCTTCAGGGGATTCTTTATTCTGGAAGTCGTGATGTACAATGCCCTGAAATAACCGACATTCAAAATATCAAAAGTTGCAATTTCTTATTATGAATCCAAAATTGATGGTAAGCAGTGGTTTGAAACATGAAGGCATTGCACCGAGGAAGTAAAGCCCACCTCTGTTAATAGTAAATGCATGTATTTAGAAAATACTATAATATTTTTCAAAGAATTAAATTTTGTAATTTAAAGTTAAAATTTTTTAAAAAAGTTGTCATTTTCTTACGTTTTTACCGCCTTGGTATATTCAGAATTCACATCACTCTGGGCGTTGACGGACACTCCCATTGCAGCCTCTAAAGAGAACCACAGCAATAAACTAGTGTTTTATAAATTAAAAATTCTATTTTTTTTTACCTTATTTAAAAAATATATAACCCACAATTGATAATCCTGTTTTATTTGAAAAATATTTTTATATTCTATTTAAACATCAAATATTTCCAATAATTGTCCTTATAAATAATTATTATAATGAAAGCAAGAAATCTACAAATTAATTGTATTTTAAAAATCGTAAATTAAAGAAATGACTGACTCACCGCACATGACATCCAAGGCACAGTGCGTGATGTACGGGTCCACGTCAAAACTATTACCTTGGTGCTTTCGAAGGTTATTCATAAGGATATCGGTCTGGGCGTCAAACACGCTAATAAAGCTTTCCAGGATTTTAAAGTGGAAGGCCGGCGTGATGGCTTTTCTGCGCTTCCTCCACTTCTCCCCTGAATATAAAATGTCACTTAATACTGGTCTAGCTGGTTCCAATAAGAGTACTAAACTCCAAGGAGATAGTGTAAGAAAGGCTTCCTATGGAAATAGTCGGTTACCTTTAGCCGTGAGTAGTCCTGTTCCTAGCCAGTCCGTGAGATAAAAATATTCTCCAGATTTCTCTATCAGGTTAGAACTACTAAGGACATGCTGGAATTAATTTTTTTAAGTTAATACATTTGACAAGGCGCAGATCCTCAGAGCACAATATTACAGCCACCGTAAGTGTGCATTAGATCTCCTCTTGTATAAACTTGAATGAACAAATAATGCTTTATTTTCGCCCAAGTTCTAACATACTTATCAAATAAAACGAGAATAGAACATCTGCAATTTAATTAAAACTATTTAAAAATATAAAATTAACAGTTTAAATTATCAAGTTTTTTGTTGTCAATTAAATTGCAGAGAAATAATGTTATATATACAATTTATCTCCGGTCAGTCTCGGGCTTGTGAACTCACAAGCCAACATACCAACTTTTACTAAAGTTGGTATGCTGGGAGAGGGACACGCTGAAATATGTAGAAGAAAATATGTACTGAATTAAACGGGAATAATTCACCTCGACATCTTTCACTCCAGATATAAAGACCAACAGAAGTGGCCCGATGAATAGTCTGAATCTTTCCCCATAAGTCAATGAATACTCGAGTAGCTGACTGAAGAAATCTAAAAATAAAAGTAATCCAATTAGATTCATTTTAAAACATCGAGGTCACTGTTCTGCCAGGGAGTCCCGGGGATAGAGCAAACGATCCACCAAGTCATCATCGAACCGGCTGACTCCTTTCGAAATTCCATAACACTAGTACCAAACCCTTCCATCAATGAGCTACTCGATTACAACCTCGAAGACTGCCTCTACACCTACACAAAAAGACCAAAAGCCATACCCTCACCCCCACCCCTACCCATCCAAACCCCCCAGGTGACACACGTTACCTAGTAAATAGAAAGCGTTAAAGGAGGCGCACACTCCTGTTTCGCCGAAAAATCCCAATAAAAAGAGACGACTCTCTCTCTAGTCTCTAGTATAACATCTATCTACAACAACTACACAAAACAATTCCTGTCTATGGTGGTTTCGTACGTTGTCACGATAAGGCCTGGTCCTCGCTGCCGGCCACGAGCGGGGTCCGCGCCCGTAGCCAACAATTCTCTTTCGGGTGCGACGTGGCGTGTAACAGCAGTGTCTCTTGTGAAAAATATCACTGTTCAAAAACAAATATTCAAATAATGAAAAAATACAACCAGAAAAAGGCTTTTCAAAACCGTTTGCAATATTTGGTGATTTGTAGATCGCGTGATTATGAAGCGAGGGGGGAGGCAGGGGGGTCGAAATGTCCGAGGCTCGAGAGCGAAAATCCACAACGGAGACAACAAAGGGACCTCGGCTCTCCCTCGCGTCTTCGTCTCGGCTAGCTTTACGATACTCGATACAATCTTTCAAGCCTCAAAGCAACTCGCAGCAGGTGCGATGCTCGCGAGGTGAGCGAGGTGAGCGAGGTGAGCGGAGGCGCGCCGAGTTTGTCAGCGTAAGTAAATATTTTGCGCATTAACTCAGCTCAGTATGTAAATGCTATTTTTTCACCCTAAACATAAAACACAACAAAAAACCAGAAAAGTTGTCGGAAATACCATCGCCAATAACTACACCTAACGTTCTTATATAAATTCATTTTGCTTATAGTGTTTTATTTTAAGATAGATGTTGGAAAATTCCAAAGATGTAAATGTATATCGAAACAAATATTATCTTTAAATAATTGATTAGATACCAACTTCAAATTGTAAGTATCTCTAGATAATATTATAAAATGTGGTCTCAGATTGAAGTGTTTTTGGATATATATATATATATATATATATATATATATATATATATATATATATATATATATATATATATATATATATATATATATATATATATATATATATATATATAAATAAATAATTGTATATATAAATATATATATATATATATATATACCTATATATATACCTATATATATTTATATATATATATAAATATACATATATAAAAATATATATATATTATATACAATTATTTCCTTACAAAGCTCCTATCCTTTGCTATTGGGCAGCAGCAATACGCAGACTTTTCCTCCCAATATAAAACTGCGGTGTAGAAGGACTTGGGGATTCACTACACTATTTTCCCCTTAGAAAACATAAATCTCAGTGAAAAGGTCGCCAACCTCCTCTGAGGAAAGGAACTTCATGAAGAAGAAATATATATAATTAAATGTTACGAGGAAACTGACATGTTTTTAATTATTCTCTGTCTTCCGGACCGGAATTGTTATTAACCAGTCAATTGTATTCCGAAGGTCGCATGACGCTTGATTATCCTCGCGAGTACTGGCAGACATGTCTCATCAGCCCCGTGCCTCGTCCGGGTGCCGTGGCTTCCTTACTCGGCTGTGAATCCACGACAACCTTTTAGAAAATTACTCGCCGCGAGTTCAACGCGCGTTTTGTACAATTTAATAATACCACAATAATAATAATTAAGACACTCTTTCTGTGGAAAATAATCACTCGAAAGCACAAGACATCGCATTTTTTAAACGTGACAAACGGTTCTTACGCTCCGATCCCCCGAGGCCAATCTGGTGGCCGTTACCGATGAAGGGCAGCGCAGGCGGGCCGGGGAACCTCGCGCCGCTCGCCCGCAGCCTCCTGGTGCGGAGCAGCCAGAGGCACGCCGCGCCCGCCAGCAGCGTCCCCAGCCAGAGCCACAGCATCTCGCCGGCACTGGTACTGGCACTGGCACTGGTACTGGCACTGGCACTGGTACTGGCACTGGCACTGGCACTGGAGGGTCGAGTCGCGCGCGCCGCTCGGTACTGAGCGAGGCGCGCCGTCTGCTCGCTGCTGATCTGATGTCGATATTGTAAAATGCTACTCAAATTGTGGTCCGCGTATCAAAAGAACGGCAGGCCGACGGTCGGTATAGCTGCAAGATGAGGGGGACCGCTCATCCAATCAAAATTGTAATGTAATTTTATGAGTACAATCTTAAATATAATAAAATAACTGAACTCAAATAAGCGTAGTTAATTACAATACACCCATACCTCGCTTTACGGCCTAGATACGTTCCACAAAACTTGGCCGCTAACCGAAAAGCCGTATAATGAATCAATTATTATAATACAAATTCAATGGGATCGGTTCCAAATTTGTTAAATATGTAACACTTTTTACACATTCTGGCCATATTTTTTTCCAAACATGGTTCATTGTTGTTAATTTTAATTCCTTCCGTGATTCACTGATGCTGTCAACAGCATCTTTGATGTTATAGTTTTTCCAAAATGTTTTAATTGAAGCTTTACCATCGGTTTCCCTTATCAGTTGTAGGAAATTTCGGCGTAGGTAATATGCCTTAAAAGTGGCTATTGCACCCTGATCCATCGGTTGGATCAGAGCTGTTGTATTTTTCGGAAGGTACTCAATCATGACATCTTCAGATAGCTCGGATAAATTAGTAGGATGCCCTGGTGCATTATCCAAAATTAGCAAAGCCTTGTTGGTTAAGTTATTGTCTCGCAAATATTTTTTCACTTCCGTACAAAAGTGATTTTTGAACCAATCCTCAAAAGTAGCTTTAGTCATCCAAGCTTTCTTGTTAGATTTCCATACGACGGGTAATTTATTTTTATTTAGTCCTTTAAGAGGCCTTAGATTTTCGGACAAATATATTAAAAGTGGTTTTAGCTTAAAATCACCTGCGGCATTTGCACCAAGTAGCAAAGTTAATCGTTCTTTAGACACCTTATAACCAGGCGCAGAATTTTCGGTTTTTGAAATGTACGTGCGATCAGGCATTCGCTTCCAATAAAGCCCTGTTTCGTCTACGTTAAACACTTGTTCAGGTTTATAACCACCTCTTTCAATAATTCCCTTTAAAATTTTGGGATATTCCTTAAATGCGGCCTCATCGGCGCTAACTGCTTCACCTTTCATTTTCAAATTATGCAAATTAAATCTATTTTTAAATTTTTCAAACCATCCTCGGCTTGCTTGGAATGTGACATCTTCAGCAGATTCATTGGTATCTCCATTCTTCAAATTTTCGAAAATACTTAAAGTCTTTTCCTGGATAATCATTTGACTCATTGGCATTCTCCGTTTGTTATTGTCCTCAATCCATATAATCAATAGTTAAAATAAGTTTAATAAAAAAATACACATTTAAAAATATTAATTTGTACTTACATACATATGTATTTACGTACCAATAATGTCCCTAATTATTTCCAATTTTTCTAGTTAATGTGTAACAATCAGTAATAAATATGTACATAAAACACTCACAGACAAGTCTAAACCAGCCGCTCTATGAGCACACACTGAATAACGCTCGTAAACAAAATAACATCGAAAAAAAATTTTTTTGGTCGTTATAGCGAAACATTTCAGGCCGTATATCGAAAACGTGCCTTAATTGAAAAGGGCCGTTATAGCGAAAGGCCGTATAAAGAGCGGCCGTATAGCGAGGTATGGGTGTACAAAAAAAAAATAGAATATTACTTGTATTTAATAAATAGAAAAAGTCATGATGTCAAATATGCAAAAAAAATAAAATTATATGCGCATTTTCTATATCAAATTACAAAATGGGCCATTTGACCCCTTGTGGTATGTTTAGTGTTAAGGACTGCACCGTGGACTGCGGTCTCAGTTCGACCTTGACAGCCGTGGCAAAAGGACTAGATGTGTACCTAATCAACCCATAATTTTTTTGCTTGTACTTCTTATCGTAATCTTCATTTGAAGGTCCTTATTTGTTTAAAATATATTGCACTGAGGAATAGATTTTTTTCTCCCCCACTATATTAATTAGCTTTCCATTCACTTTTCGCACCATTATTTTGTTTGCTTTATAATATCTAATTTATAATACCATTAAGATAATATGTATAATAAACCCGGCAAAGGACATCAAACGACATACTATTGTAATACTTGTCCCGAAAAGCCGGGCATGCATCTCGCCAATTGTTTCGTGAAATATTACTAAATTACAAAATACTTATGTTTACGAAATTATCTTCTCTAAACTAAAGTGGATGGCTCTCATCATCCTCTTGTGAAGTAAGCGAATTGTCTTTTACATTTTAAAAATAAGAATGACTCGTGTGGTTTTTTCTTCTTTTTAATTTTTTTTATTATGACTAATTCGTCAAATTATCTGGTAGACATTTTCAAACGAAACTAATCAATAAATAAAAAAAACCTGGAAAAAATCACAAAATAAGTTTTATTTAAAAATATGGAATTTCACCAAAGATTTTAGTCAAAGATATTGAATATTTTATACTTTTAGTAAAAAAATATTAGTTCGTGACAACCTCAGAATTAAATTAATAATTTATATTTAGGCATCTTTAATTAAATTTATCGCAGTACATCAAAAAAAGGCCGCGATACCGAAATGAAAAGATAACGATAGCTAAATATACTCAAATTGTGACCTCGGAAGCTCGGGCGCCACTCCGGCCTGGAGTGAGTGCAAGTGCGCCTCTCCAGAGACAGTAACCACGTACATTGCTATCTAGTGTAGCTATATTTAATAAATTACTAATACGCAAATTATTTCGCCAGCCTTCTGATTTTCAAGCAATCAATCCTGCAACCACCAACATCACATCACGACATTGGAGACTACAACACTTCAAAATATTACGGCGAAATTAGTATCACCGAATTTAGAATGAAAATAGATACTAAGTACATTGGTACTGAATTTATCCATTTTTATTTTAGTCTTGTTTATGTGGTGTTTGGCCCGACGCTCGGGGTCGCCGATAAACGCCCGGAGCATCGGACAGGCTCTCGCTCCGCAGCGCAGCAGAGATGACATCACTACAGTTGAGTAGATACTTTTGCACATGAAATGCAAAAAAATCAATGGCTGTTTAGGCCTTAATTGTAACACTGAAATGGATGAAAATTGCTCAATTTTTAAAAAAAATTACCATTTTTTCTAGCAATTAACAATGATTTTGGGTTGATGGTAATGAAAATCAAAAAGAAAAATAAATACATGATAAGACCCTGAGCATTACTGTGTGGAAGACCGATAGAACAGTGTGGAAGAAAAAAATCAATTTTCGGTAAAACAAATATATCATGTAAAAAAGGAAGACCAAAAATATAAGGAAATAATAACTTACTTCCATTAAATTTCACCCCCGGTAAACCAGTAACGGAAGAAAAACATAAATATACTATGTGTTTACTACCCTACATCCCTTTAGTTTTTCAGGAACATTTAAAAAATTTCAAAACTCATAATCATACAAGCCTAAAATGATAAAAATAGATTACTGCTTAAAAATAATAATTATCAAATAACGAGATTGAAAAAATAAACCAAAATTGAAAGAAAAGTTAAATAAACCTTGAAGTTTTAAAAACAATTACAAATTAACTTATATAAATATGAATATATAGTATTTATGTGTGGGTGTGAAATGCATTTTTTACACGTTTTATATTGAATAAACATTTTAAAAAGCCCCTTAAAAGATGGCAGTTTCCTCGTTAGAGAGGGGCGCAGAAGCCCGTTGATTCTCGCCGCAGAGCCGAGGCGGTCACATGCTCAGCCCCTTTATGTCCTATGCTGCTTTCATATATGGCATAGGCTGAAATGCAGCATAGGGCATAGAGAGGCATAAGAATACTAACAAAAATACAAAAAATACCATCCGAGGCTCGATTGTGCGTGAACGATGACAACGAGTAGGGCGGCCAGAGTGCTTCACTGCGTTGCGCCGGGGGGCGTCCTGGGGACCAACTTGATGGGAACTCCGTTTAGTGATTTGAGGATAACCTCCGAAACCAGAATCAAAGATTCTCCACTCGTCTCCAGTTTATAATTCCTCAATATCTTGGATATGATGGATTTTATTTCCAGCATTGCAAATTTTTGACCTAGATCAAAAACAACACGGTTACTCAACGGCTGCGTAATACTATATGTGTGTGAGTGCACATATAGAAGGTCGGACGACGCGAAGAATGCGTGAGAATATCCACTCACCGATGCAGTTCCTCGGGCCGGCGCTGAAGGGGACGCTGGAGAACGAGCTTCGCTTCCTCGCTTCTTCGGCCGAAAACCTCTCGGGAATGAATCTGTCCGGATCGGGGAACAGCTCAGGGTTTCGTGTCAAGTGGTACACGAGAAGCATCAAAGAAGTGTCCTTCGGTAGATGCACTCCATCTGCGACAGAAGAATATCAGTCATCAGAGTTCAGTGTAGAACTCAACGTGTCGGCCGGACCTCAATTAGTGCCGTGCCCCGGTGGACTTCACGTCGACAATATTATCGAGTATTCCAAGGGCGCGGTTGGTTTTGCACAACGACATTGTTTATTTATAAACAATCCAATGATTATATGGCACAGTAAATATAGGTTTAATGAGTATTAAATGACAGGCGGATCGGTTGCGCTCACTGATGTTCGTGTCGGCGATGATTTTTCTGCCTATGATCGGCACCGACGGATATATTCTCAGTGTTTCTTTGATGACGAGTTCCAGATAATTCATGTTTTGGAGATCACTGTAATTTAAAGTTACGGTTACGATATAATATATAATGATATAGCAAAATGATTGTATATTATAAATAAACGACCTCTGCTCCACCGGACGTGTGACGTCTTGTGGAAATATAGCCACTTGTTCTTTGTAAAGTTTTTCCTGAACGGTCGGATGGTTTGAAATCAAATATAAAGCAAAGCTAATGCAGGAAGTTGTCGTGTCGTGTCCCTGGAACGCAAAGATCATATGAGCTACTTCGCATTGACTTCAAAAGATCGTACGACTTGTATGAATGAGTCTCTCACTTCGAAGAGGAACGTGTCCACCTCCTCCCTTATATCCCGATCACTCAGAGGTTTTCCTTCAACGGTAGACAAAATCAGAAGATCGAGGAAGGCCATTTTCTTTTTAGACCCTGGAAAACAATATTTATCAATTGCCGTGCGTTTCTGTCGATCGAGAACATATATTGACTTTTCGAAGCGGCAGTTCCTGCCCACTGCGCACTAACGCACTCGATACTCGGTGAGAAAATTCTCTGCGTTTAAATAAATCCAAAAATTAGATGCAATCGAGTTTACCGAGCGAACTGTCGGCGGTGTCGTCGGCGGGAGAAGTCGGAGCTCGACCCCGAAGGAGGGCTCTTCTCTCGGAGATCACGGAATCGGTGAATCCGTGGAGGACCTTCAGGTTTCGTTTGTACAAATTGTAGTCTTTGGAGAGCTTGAATAAGCAGTTAATTCTCTTTATAGGATTCCTCATTCTCAGTACCAGTATCCGGCAAACGCTGAAAGGTGGAAGGAGATGTACTCAAAGCGTTCAAGAAGCTCGACGGCAGTAAAAAGCGGACCCGACAGCTTCCTTCTCGAGGGCGAGCGCCCGGCGCGTCCGCCCCTGCGACGCTCTGATGCGCGCCGAGTTCTCGCTCGCAGTCAGGCCGGGACGTCGGCGATACCAATTTTTAGGTTAGGAGAAATGGCAAACACGAAGACATTAATTAATTTATTGTATAATAAAAAGGTACAGTGCAACCGGAACACCTAAGAAACTCGCAAAAAAGATAAGCAACGTTATTGTAAATATAATTAAGTTTCGAGGTAGACTCGGGACGAGTTCTCACGGATAGGACGCAACGGACTAATGGGCGCAAATTTAAAGGCCATACTTGAACACCGCTTTGACGTATGCAGAGTCGGAAGCATTCTGGGCGTTAACGGATACTCCCATCGCAGCCTCTGCAAAATAGAACAGATTTCTTAATCGAATAAGTGATTATTTCAAAGTACTCCACTACATGAATATGTGTAATTGAAATAAGCCAACATTCGAAATAACCGAGACAGTGAGAGCTCTCTCGGTCCGCAGAGACATCGTCCTGCTAATGGATGCTCTCACTGCCTCAGAGATCATCTCACCGGTGTCGTAAGCCTCTGAGCTCGGCCTGAGCGGGGCACCAGGTGCATTTTATTCAATATGACCGCAGCCAACCGTAAAATGGGAAACGTGCTACGAGCCGGGGTTTTGAGCGGGAAGCTTTGCACAGTCGACCTGCAGACCTCCACTTTGCTTCTCTCCCTCCCGAGGCAGGGAGACAGGGAGGCAGGGAGGCAGGGAGGCAGGGAGGCAGGGAGGCAGGGAGGTCTCGAGCCGGCCCGTGCAGCGCTCACCGCACATGATGTCGAGCGTGCAGCGCGTGATGTAGGGAACGACGTCGAAGTTGCCCGCGTTCCGGTGCTTTCGCAGCATCTGCACGAGGACGTCGCCCTGAGCCTCAAACTCGCGCACGAAGCCGCCCAGTATCCTGAAGTGGAAGGCCGGGGTGATGACCTTCCTGCGCATTTTCCATTTCTCTCCTAAACGAACACAAACATTGACCGATTCAGAATAAAAATGATTTTCGGATGTTGGGCAATTTTTTTCTTTTTAAATTTTTGACGTTTTAGATCTTCACCGCGAGCGTTGGCTTTAGACAACGCGACATCCGGCAGACGCGACTCGTTTAAAGCTTTCTTTCTCCGAGATCTCGACGACGGAGGGTGTGATAATCGCTGTTGGCAACCCGTTTAAATTAATTTCGGATTGGTAAGGAATTATATATTTTGCGAGTCGGTGGATCCCCGTTTGGTGCGTCGAATGGTGTGTATTGTGACATAATTGTTGCACCCAACTGGGTCCGCATGTGGGTTGTAACATGTTTTTTTTTGTGGGCCCTCACGGGCCAGTGTTCGATACGTCTTCAAGGGGAGACGACGCCCGCGAATATTCCAATCGAATAAAGACGTAAAGTGCGATCCTGTCGTAAAAGTAATGAACAGTACTCAATTTGTCTCCACGGGGTGACTATGCCCGGGAACAAGGATACTCCGACATGTCGATGCAGGATCGCGCGTTTGTCGTAATGTTGAATTCGAAAAGTGATCAATACGTCTTCAAGGGGAGACGACGCCCGCGAGCATCCCAATCGAGTTAGTATACCGCCGCGAGTTCGGAAGTATAAAGTGATTAAATAAGTAGCTTATAACAAAGTAATGATGTTTGAAATTTATAATAAATAAGTGTCTTGTAAATGATAAACGAGTATCTTATAAAAGTTGATGAAATAAAAGATTACACGAATTAAGTGTTTGAAATTACCTACTATACAGTCCACTAATTATTCACAAACTCTTTGGTGAACTTGTGAACGAATCGACTGCTAAAGAATATACTTAGCGACCGTCGACAACACTCGCTTTTTTTTTTTAAAATATTAAATCGATAGGCCCGACGACCCGAGATCAAATGTGTAATCAAAGCTCGTCTGCCGTCTTTCCGGGAGGAAATGATTCGTTTTCTGTCGCGCTCTCGCTCGCAGGATCGACCGGGACGAGACGAAGATGGCGCACCGGCGGAAGTGAGGAGTCCCGTCCCCAGCCACTCCTTGAGGTAGTCATAGTTCGTGGATTTCTCTATGATGCTCGGACTGCTCAGCACGAACTGAAATTCGAAACGAGCACGCTGACGTCTCTCGTCATGCCGAAAGGGGCAAATTCAAATGCCCGTTTTGGCTTTAAATAAAGTTAATTCATTAAAATATTTTACCGGTGCGTACTGCATCGGATCGATCTGTCCATCGTCAGGTCGCACTCACGCCTCGAGTCTCGAGTGCCGAATTCGGTGAAATCCGAGATCCCGAGACGACGCGAGGTCGAATGCGACGAGACACTCGCTTTTATCACATTGCAGATGACGATCATCTTTTAATTAAAATTGGGTCACCCTATTTCAATTTGCGCGAATCTTCGGCACGATTCGCACTTCTTTTTGACTCTGGCGGCATTTACTCACCTCGACATCTTTCACTCCGGAAAAAAATATGTACAGTTGCCTTCCCACGAGAATTCTAAATCTGTCTCCGTAGGTCGACGAGTAAGTGTGGATAAGTTGGAAAAATTCTGAAATAAAAAAAAAACAAAAATTATACCTTTCGTACGACGAGAAAATTAAGAAGAGAAAAAAACAAAAAACTAAAGCTGTCGCTTCACTGCCGTTCGGGAGCGAAACGAGGAAATCGAGAGGGTGCGGATGTCGATACATAGACGAACGGAGCAGCACGCCCGCACCCGCACCCGCACCCGCACCCACACCCGCACCGCACGAAATATGACAGTAAGCTGAGCAGGGGAGTTCAATAAAGCGAATAAGTAATCGGTGTTTCATTTTCCTATTTAGAAATCACCAAACTTTATTGAAATATACAAAACCTTACAAAATAAATAGAGAAATGTTTCTTAATAATCACTCGGCGTATTATCAGCGTCCCGCCGATACGCTTACCGGCCGGGCCGCAGAAGCCGACCTGGTGGCCGTTGCCCGCGAAGGGGATAGCGGGAGGCCCGGGCAGGGCGCCCCCCGATGTGCTCGCCCGGCGCCCGCGCAGCAGCAGCCCGCGCAGCAGCAGCCCGCGCAGCAGCAGCCCGCGCAGCAGCAGCGTCAGCAGCACCGCCGCCAGCAGCCCCAGCCAGAACATATCACCTCGACGCCGACGCCGCGACTGCGCGTGCCGGCCGCCCCGCCGCTCTTATACGCGGGACGCGCGGCGCCCTCCGCAGCACCGCCTGGACCGCCTGGACCGCCTGGACCGCCTGGACCGCCGCTCCGGCCACGTGTATTTTTGGACTGAAGATAAGTGATAATATTTTGAGAGACGTTCCAATATACGTCCGTATCATTAATCATCAGCAGTGATTGGCTGTAGGTATAATTAAGAAGTCGTAAGCGATGGACGTGCTCAGACGGAGAGAATTGCAGAGGTTGCGGCGGGAGCCTGTCGCACCCCTGCCGCTTCCCTGCCGCGCCCCTGCCGCGCCCCTGCCGCGCCCCTGCCGCGCCCCTGCCGCGCCCCTGCCGCGCCCCTGCCGCGCCCCTGCCGCGCCCCTGCCGCGCCCCTGCCGCGCCCCTGCCGCGCCCCTGCCGCGCCCCTGCCGCGCCCCTGCCGCGCCCCTGCCGCGCCCCTGCCGCGCCCCTGCCGCGCCCCTGCCGCGCCCCTGCCGCGCCCCTGCCGCGCCCCTGCCGCGCCCCTGCCGCGCCCTCTCTCGTCCCTCCCGCCGGGGCGCCGCAAGAAGAGCGGGGAACTATCTCAAGCGAGTGCATTAAAGCCATAACCTAACCTATATATATATATATATATATATATATATATATATATATATATATATACATATATATTTGTGTGTGTGTGTGTGTGTGTGTATGCATATTTATATGTATACATTTGTATGTGCCCATAATTATGAAAGTGGCATAGTCATATATTTTATGTATCGAGATATTCAATATTTTGCATTTGAATAAACAATAAATATTTCTGAATTGTGTAACATTAGAATTATGTGTTTTTTTCAGCATTGAAATTTTTTTACGAATGTGAAATTTTGCGTGAATCTCATAGGCAAATGTAGTTTTTGAGGATGAAAACGGCCTAAATCAATTCAGACTTAGGCCATTTTCAAAATAATATAAAAGCATAGTTCAATAAAAACCATAGATAAATAATAAGTTTAATTATATTTTTTTAATGAAAAAGTAATTTATATTTCATTGTTATTGTCTTCAAGTTTCGTCAATCAATTTGAATTTCATTAAGCAGTCTTCAAAAAATCAAGGTATATTTTTTAAGACAGACTTTTTCATCCACTTCAGTGCATCCTATAGTTCTATATCCGTCAGTCATCCTATACGTACATCTTGACATAGTCATCATAGAAATCGTGGAAACCCAAGTGGTGAACGTGCATGTTCCGCTCGTAATGAGCTACCAAAACGGAAGATTTCGCATATACGAGTAGAAGCGCTTTTTGACCATAATACCCATAATATTCCTCGGAATTCTCTTAGGCTGTTTGCTGCAAGACATTTCCTAACTTATTTGGCACTTTGCAAATGTAAAGAGTGTCTTTATCTTAGATATTACTTCCCTTCTTCATTACTTCCTTGCTTTAATTTTTCTCTTTAGTATATCGCATTTTTGGGAGGTGTTATTTCGAGGAGATTGGAAATGCAACTAACGCAATATTTTAGACAGAGAGAACTCTGTGAATTACATTTAAATATTTTAAATAATATACTTTTGTGATTTTTTCACAAGTTTAATTTTATCAATGACCGGTTTCGCCAACCTTTTATGTTGGCATTATCAAACTTCGTTAAAAATACTATTAAACGTGTGAAAAAATTACAAATGTATTTTATTTGAAATATCACTCAACTTAAAATCAATATTAAATACTTTTTACATCGTTATCATTATCGTCATCTGCTGATTAGTGATATCTGATCAAAATTATGAATAAATTTTCGACTTAGTCCACTTTCCAAATAATTGGATTTAACATTGAAAACAAGGCCTCATTTTTAACAATTTCGTAAAAATTATATTATAAAAAACAAAATTATATATATAATTTTGTTTTTTATAATTTAATATATTTGTATATATATATATATATATATATATATATATATATATATATATATATATACCAATTTGTATGTGTATATTCGATCGGTTACGAATGTATGTTAGGAATTTTTTTTTCGTATATTCTAAAAAAAATATAAAATATTATATGTTTGAAAGATTAATTTTTCAATTATACTTGTTATTTCAGCACTCAGTCTCGCTAGGCCTCAGCGAGCGGTGGTGCTCGCGGGGGACGTAGACTCCAAGAGAGACGTAGCAGTCATGCCACAAGATATTATATGCGCCACTGCACGTTTTGCGTGCAATGTATTGCTACAAAATATTACGACTGACTGCAAAATTGTCAATCATTAAAAACGCTTGATTAGTAATATGTATCCGAGAATAACCTTCATCGGCCGCGATAATGACCGGTGGCTGCTGGACCCCGGCCTGCTGGACTCCGGCCTGCTGAACCCCGGCCTGCTGGACCCCGGCCTGCTGGACCCCGGCCTGCTGGATCCCGGCCTGCTGGACCCCGGCCTGCTGGACCCCGGCCTGCTGGACCCCGGCCTGCTGGACCCCGGCCTGCTGGACCCCGGCCTGCTGGATCCCGGCCTGCTGGACCCCGGCCTGCTGGACCCCGGCCTGCTGGACCCCGGCCTGCTGGACCCCGGCCTGCTGGATCCCGGCCTGCTGGACCCCGGCCTGCTGGACCCCGGCCTGCTGGACCCCGGCCTGCTGGACCCCGGCCTGCTGGACCCCGGCCTGCTGGACCCCGATCTGCTGGATCCCGACCCGGCCTGCCGCAGCACCCTCCCTCTAGCCCGCGTCCTCAAAGCTTATTTGCCAATTTTTTATTTCTCAGAATACAATTGATATATTCGTAAGTGTTTTATTATTATTCTTCGGGTATTGGGCCGCGTCAGGTTTTGATTATTGAACCGATTTCGGATTTATTTGCAAACAACAAAAATTAGAAACCATCCTCAGTTACACGCAACGAGTCGAAAAATGCTATTCCCAATTGTATAAAGCCACATTAGCAGAAAACAAAAACCCTTTAGAAAAAGATGGTAAAATCGCCATGATAGAACAAATGGCTTTGCAAACATTTATGATCGGAGTACTAAGTCAATACAGTTTTATATTAAGAGCGAGAAATCCTTCAAGTTTTGAAGAAGCTAGTGATATTGCACAAACAGAGGAGCAGACTAACATATTAATTGAACTTCAAAATACCAATTCTCATAGTAAATTTTGTACGTTATGCAAAAAATCAGGTCATAATTCATTTAATTGTAATAGAAATCTCGCTCGTAGTTCTAATTACAATCATGACGAAAATAATCGTAAAATTAAAACTGAACCAATTTATCAATCAAATACTAGAAATACAAATACTCAAAATATAAAGTCATGTTCTTACTGCAAGAAGATCGGACATGTTATTAATGATTGTTATAAACGACAATATAATAATAATCGAAATCAAAATTATTCGTCTAATCGAAAAAATAATAATCCAGATCAAAATCATTCAACAAATTATTCCAAATCTAGAGAATCATCATAGCTTAAATCCTTTCGATGAAACAACGCATTCTTTAAACTCTCATCATTCTCGTCAACCTGCCAAAAGCGAGAATGCAAATTAAACGGCACAATCTTATCGATAAAATCGCCCACCCCGTATATTAAAATCTGTAGTCCAAATTCTGGAAATTCAGAAGAATTCAAACTTATTATAGATAGTGGCGCGGACGTAACGCTTATCAAAGTAACTTCATTACACGAAGATACTATTATCAATAAAAATCATGTTATCACAATAAACGGTATTAATAATAGCACAGATCCAATTAAAAGTATCGGAACTTCTGTCATTGAATTAAGATTTCAAGGAATTAAATACAATCAAACATTTCATGTCATTCCTAATGACTCTTTAAATTTAACATTTGACGGAATACTCGGTAGTGATTTTCTAAGCCGCACAAAATCCAAAATCGACTATGGAACTAAATTACTTACAGTTTTTAAAAAAAAAATCCGTTCAATCAAAAATAAAATCGGATGAAAACAATTCTTTCTTAATTAAACCGAGATCGGAAACTAGAGTCCTCGCCACCAAAGAAGTCCCGCAATTTGACAGATCGGCCATTTTGTACATTGTTAGTGAAAGAGAGCTGTTGTATTTTAATAGAAAAAGACGTTAAAAGTACTGTTTACTATGCCTAAAGTGATGAAAAGTGTGGGCCGAGAAGTAATTCTCAAGGTGAAGCAGTTTTGTGAATAATAACTGTGTTCTGATCCCAATAAATAATGTTCGTGCCAGAGTTGCTGTCATGACAGGTAATTATTTAGGGTTGTCATCGAATAAATATTTACCCGTACTTTGAGAAAAATAAAATAACTAAAATAGGTTTAATAGAATACTAATTTTGCAAAAACTAAGTAAAGAAATGCATATAAAATGTCAATGTATGTATTATTACTTAACTAGCAGCCCCACACCGGCTTTGCTCGTGGAAAGCCGACAAATGTTTAACTATTTGTCTGGCTACACTTACAAATCTGCTCTCCTTAGAAACCTTCCTCAGAGTTACTAACATCTAAAAAACTGAAACGGTCCAGCCGTTCTCGAGTTTTATCCTTAACAACACAATTAGCGATTCATTTATATGTAGATCAGATTGTGTTAATGTTTTTTTTTATTACAGGTGTTTCTGAAAAAACTGTGTCTAGGATTACCAAAGAAAGCAAACAAGCAATTGGATCCTCGAGTAAAGTTGTTACTCCTGGAAAGAGTCGACCACATCCGAAAAAAATTAATATTGATGATTTTGATATATGTGCTATTCGACAAAAATACATCAATTTTAATGGAATAAAATGTTGTAAATTATAAAACTGACAAAATAAAGGACATAGTTTGATTATTCGTTATTTATTTTTGACGCTATAGTATGTTGTAACATTATTTTATATTAGCTTTTCTACACGGTTTCACCTTTGTTATATGTAATAAAAGTAGCCTTTATGTTATTCTGGATTATTAATCAAATTAATAATCCTTGCCTCTGAACCAAATTTCAACTAAATGCGTTCAGCAGTTTTTGCATGAAAGAGTGAGAAACATCCATAATCCATAAACTTACGCATTTATAGTGTTAGTAGGATCCAGGACGACTCTTCAAATCTATTTCCCAACTTCTGGCGTAAATAAATGAAATAACGTTGGCAACATTTTTCTAAGCGATAGCAGCGCCGCGTCTACGGGACTTCTTTGGTGGCGCGGACTATATAATCGAATTTAAAGTCCAAAATCCAGAGATAGGATTTGGAATTGTACCAGACGTAAATATTTCAGATGGCATATATATAAGTAAATCAATATCAAAAGTTAATCACAAATCAAAAGCCATCACAACAATTCTTAATACGACCGATAAACCTGTCATCATTCGCGAAATGAATCTTACTTTAGAACCTGTTGTCTATGGGAAGCGTCGCGATGGCAACATCGCGGGGAAGGCCGGGGAGAGGAGCGGGCAGTATCATCGAGGCCTCCGGAACATCAACATGTCTCGCCGACAACAGAAGACGAAGGCGGACGGAGATCCGCAATTACCAAATCAATCTCCACAACAGAACCATTCATCGAGAAGGAATCGCAAAAACTAGATTCTAATAATAACAATAATTCCAGAGCCATTCGCGAAAATGTGTCTCGGAAATTTTCAAAATCATTTAAATCTAAAACTCTAGTAAAACGGATCTTTAATATTCAGAAAACGCCCAACTCCCAGCGAAAAGAGTTGTTGCGACAATCTATTCGTACAGATCATCTTAATTTAGAGGAAAAACATAATGTCATGAACATCTGTCAAGAGTTCATCGATTTGTTTCACCTCGAGGGTGATCGTCTTTCAATGACAAAATCGATATCTCATAAGATAAATACTACATCTCAAATTCCAATATTTACAAAATCTTATAGGTATCCGGAAGTACATAAAACGGAAGTAAATAAACAAATTTCGGTACTTGTCTTTTATCCGACCACCAAAAAACATTGTCCTATTGTTTTGCTTTTTTTTATTGGCAACAGTGTCTATTTTTTGCTTCTTTTGTTGGCAACAGCGAGTCTCGTCATAGAAATGAAAGTTTTTTTTCAATTTTGTATCATATATTTTACAAACAATGAAAAAACGGTTATCTTTGACGGTTAGGTTAGGTTAGGTTAGGTTAATACTTTAAATTAAATAAATAAACAATACGTGTTTTCTCGCCAATAGACACTGTTGCCAACAAAAGAAGCAAAAAATAGACACTGTTGCCAACAAAAAAAGCAAAACAATAGGACAATGTTTTTTGGTGGTCGGAAAAAAGACAAGTACCCAAATTTCTAAAATGCTCGATGATGGAATAGGCGTGACGACAGTATCAAAGAATCAAAGAAATAATTATTTTAAGGGAAAATACATATTAAAAGGATTTAAAAAACTGATTTAGTTTTATTTAAAAATCTAAGATTAATAAGATTTTCAACAAATTAAAAGGTTAAAATACTGCAATCGGCCATTTTGACTGAAACACCAATCACAGCGCATGACGTCATACCACCGTAAACAACTCTATGGTATTCAAATTGGTCTATGGTTTTCAATGCAAACACAATGACACGCCAGTTGAAATGTTAGTTAATGACGTCAGAGCGGACGCGATGACGTCACGCCTCGCGATGTCGCGTTTTCGCGCACTTTTGAAAAAATATTATAAAAATGGCTTTAAACATCGTTAAACTCTAGTTTTTTACCGAAATAAAGTTTTTTTCGTAAATAGTAAACGTGTACCCCCATTATGGAAGAGGATTTGAAAATCTTTCGTCATGCCTATTATCGAACCATCGGTATCCCCGTGGTCTTCACCATTATGGGTCGTTCCAAAGAAGGTCGACGCCAGTGGTAAAACAAAGTGGAGAATCGTCATTGATTATCGTAAACTTAACGACGTCACTATCGGAGACGCATATCCTCTGCCTAATATTTCAGATATCTTAGACCAATTGGGTCACTCCTCGTACTTCACAACTCTTGATCTTTCCTCAGGGTTTTTTCAAGTACCGATGAATCCAGGAGATAGAGACAAAACTGCGTTCTCAACCCCTACGGGTCATTATCAATATAATCGCATGCCAATGGGATTAAAAAATTCACCAGCTAGTTTTCAGAGACTGATGAATAACGTATTATCTGGTTTACAAGGAATCAAATGTTTTGTTTACCTTGATGACATTGTTATCTATGCAGATACGATACAAAGTCATAATATTAAACTTCGGGAAATATTTACTCGATTACGAAACCACAATCTAAAACTTCAACCCGACAAATGTGAATTCATGCGACGAGAAGTAGCATATTTAGGGCACGTCATTTCAAGTGATGGTGTTAAACCCAATCCAGAGAAAATTTCAGCTATAAAAAGCTACCCGATTCCAAAAAACCCAACGGAAATAAAATCATTTCTAGGTCTGGTTGGTTATTACAGACGTTTCATAAAAAACTTCGCAGCCTCTTACAGGTCTTCTCAAAAAGGATATACCATTTCAATGGAAGGAAGTTCATCAAAACTCATTCGAAACCCTAAGAGATCATTTAATCTCAGAACCAATCCTCCAATATCCTGATTTTACTAAACCATTTAATCTTACAACAGATGCCAGCAACTTTGCTATCGGAGCTGTGTTATCTCAAGGACCAGTCTCTAAGGATTTACCAATATCTTTTGCATCTCGAACACTCAACAAAGCTGAATCAAATTATTCAACCATCGAACGTGAGCTACTTGCCATCGTTTGGGCAGTTAAGCATTTTCGACCATACTTATATGGTGTAAAATTCAAAATCATTACGGATCATAGACCTCTAATATGGTTATTTAATGTAAAAGATCCAGGCTCGAGATTAGTAAGATGGAGACTAAAACTTGAAGAGTTCGATTACGAAATTATTTACAAACCGGGAAGGTTAAACGCGAACGCCGACGCACTTTCACGAATAAACTATCCAAATATACTTAACTTCAAATCAAAGCCAATTAAAAATTCATACGACGATTTTATTAAATCTCAATACACCGACACAAATAAAAATAGTTCCAATATCCAGGAAGTTAATCAAAATCTTTTGAAAAGAAAAGATAATATATGTCACACTATTTCCAATGACAAAGAGATGTCGCAAGGGATTGCGAAAGATATAAAAATTATAATCGATAATTATAAAAAACTTAAAAATACAAAATCAGGTGCTAAAGACATTCTATACTCAACATTTAATAATAATTTCAAAGTATTTCACATTATTACCAAACAAAACTTCTGGGACAAACCTACTTACCAGGATTTGTTCTACAGCTTAGATAACTTTAAAAATCTTCTTATTTCACAAAATGTAGAATCAATCTCAATACCTAAAATAGGTTGTGGATTAGACAATCTCAACTGGAATAAAGTCAAATCCATTATATACTTTATATTTTCAGAGATTAATTTGAAAGTAACAATTTGCCATGGTAACATAACTGAAATCCAAAAGGAAGATATTCTTAAAATTTTACAAGAAAATCACGACTGTCCACAGTCAGGACATCCCGGGTTTCATAGAACCTACAATAAAATCAGACAGTCATATTCATGGACGAACATGAAGCATGGCATTAGAAATTATGTTCAAAAATGTGAATCATGTCAAAAGTTAAAAATATCACGCAAGCGTATCTTACATCCAATGGAAATCACTACAACATCCGAAAAACCTTTTCAGAGGATAGCCTTAGATATAGTCGGACCATTACCGCTATCCGAAAATGGTAACAAATTCATTCTCACTCTTCAGGACGACCTTACCAAATTTTCACAGGCATACCCCATCCCCAATCACGAGAGTAAAACTATCGCGTCACAACTCGTGAATAATTTCATTTGCAAGTTCGGAATTCCAAGTAGTATACTAACAGATCAAGGTAGAAACTTCACCTCGAGTCTCCTCAAAGATATCGCTAAGCTTTTTAAAATAAAACAAATCCAAACAACTGCATATCATCCCCAGTCAAACGGTGCTCTTGAGAGGAGTCACGCTACTCTAGCTGACTACCTCAAACACTATATCAGTGATAAACAAACCGATTGGGATGAGTGGATTGATATGAGTATGTTTTCATACAATTCCACACCTCACACTAGTACGAAGTACTCTCCATACGAATTAGTATTTGGTAATAAACCAAATTTGCCATCATCGATAACTCAAAATCCTGAGTTTAAATATACATATGACAATTACATGGATAACTTAAAATTTAAATTAAACAAAACTCAAGAGATTGCTCGCAATAATCTATTATCTCAAAAACAAAAATCAAAAAATTCATATGACCAAAGAGCACAAAATTATATCAAATTCAAAATCAACGATATGGTGTACCTTAGAAACAATGTCACTAAGTCACACCAATCGAAAAAACTCACTCCAAACTATACAGGACCCTATAAAATAATTGAAATTAATTCTCCTGTTAATCACACAATCCTAATCAAAAATAAACAAATCAAAGTTCATGTAAATCGCTTGAAGAAAGCCATTAATTAAGTTAAATTGTAATGTCTAAATCACATATGAATCATCAAAATTTTGAATTATATAGAATCAAGAACTTATAAAAATGTATAAGAATTTAAAAAAAAAAATTCTAACTCATTGAACTTATAAATGTATAAAAATTATTTACATAAAATCATCTGAACTTATAAAATTGTATAAAATTGAAAAATATTCTAACTCATTGAACTCATAAGTGCATGAAAAAATTATTGAAAATCATTTGAACTTTTAAACTTATATAAAAATATTCTTCTTGTAAAAAATAATACAAGATACTTTCGCCGATGAATAAGAATCACGTCGGCGTCACCAATTTCGCCGATGATTAAGATGTCACCAATTCGCCGCAGGTTGAGTGTGTGTTGTTGAAGATGAAGATGATGTGGTTGCAGGATTGATGTAAGGTTGGAAATCAGAAGGCTGGCGAAATAATTGCGTATTCGTAGTTTATTTAGTATAACTACACTGGTAAGAAATGTACGTGGTTACTGGTTCGATGCCGCGAGGTCTCTCTGGAGAGGCGCGGGGAAGCCGCTTATATAGGGTCCCGCTGCCTTTGTGGATGGCAGTAATAAAATATTTAATGGATTCAGGGTCGAATGTCACATTCCTACAGGCCGTAAGACACGTGTTCCGATGTAGGTACTAACCCCTACAATACTAAATCTAGATGTACTATCTTTTTCCGATGGGGAAGTTGTTATGTGACCACCCAACCTGTAGATTACCATTTCAAAGGACGAATGCCGCCATTGTCCTTGTCTTCGTGTGTTACACCTTGTTATTCCTAAGTAAACACTGCCATATAGTTTTAATAACATTTGTGCATTTATTTTATTATGGCCGTGTCCGGTGTGTTCTATCTATATGTTTATTGTAGGGACCGACCCTTAGTAGGAGGTCTTGTCTTGTACCTGTGTATTAGAAAGCTAGGATATTACTCGCCTAGCCTCATAACTGACTTGCCCACGGTCGAGACTAGACACTGTCTCTCCGTGAAATAAACGACATAATTAAAGTATTGAAAGCTGTTATCATTTATCAACGTTGAACGAGAGTCCTTCAAGTATTGTGCATCCGCGGAGTCACATGTCAAGCTAGTGACCTTCCGAGAAGGGCACATAACACTGTTAATGCGAGCATTTCACCATACGGTTCAGACCAGAGCGGCCGGCGACCCGGCAACCCGGCGACCCGGCGACCAGCGACCCGGGGACCAGCGACCCGGCGACCCCTCATCTCAGCCATGATATGACCCTCATAATCGCTGGCGTACCGTGCGGCGCGATGTCGGAGCCGGATCGGAGCACCGGTTTTCAACGACCCGAGCTGGAACTCCGTTTGGCTTCGGAGTTGGCGCGGTGGCGCGCTTACTCCGGGGGTCAACTGCTCAGGAGGCGTCGGGGCGTCGGGAGCCGGAGCGCCGGGCGCGAGGTGTCGCAGGCGGTGCGTTCTCCCGTGGACGAGTAGAGTTCCCGTTATTTGAACAGATCCATTTTGATATCGACCAGGCGAGCGTGAAGCGTCCACCCGAGATATCCGTGCGAACTCGCACTCGGACCTCGCCGCGCGACCGGTCGGAGACCGAAGAATACATTTAGAAGCCCCAAAAAGCCTGGGAGCCTCCGGTCGATGGCTCCCGGCAGCATTCTGTGCTAGCAGGTAAATCGCGTACCTAGATACCTTTGATAGTTATGTACATTGAAAAAATACACTTAGCACTCATCTAACATTGAATTTGTTTAAGACGTGTTGGTAAAACGTGTTATTAATGCATTTATAAATACATGGTATATATTTCAACACTTGATAGAAATAATGATTACCCACAAGCGAACAAAAAATGTAGCTAACTTCTACTAAGTGTTTAAAAAAAATTACAACCTTGAAGGGCTTGATGGATCGCTCGATATCAAATTGATCACGCAGCAAATGAATCGACTCCCTTTCCAGTATTCAAATATGAGTATAATTTAAGTATTTTAAACATTTCAATAGATAAAACTCAATTTACAGCAATTTAAGTTTCACACAACTATCGATGAGACTTTTTACTCGGCTGCGGTATACTTCTAACGAATTTGAGTTAGAATTGTCAATCTCCATTAGCCCTTTTATATCTGTAGTCGCAAGTAGATCTAGATCTAAAACCTCTCCATCTTCTTTAGTGGCCAGGTTGATGGAGACCATGGAGATGATGATACCGTAATGAAAGATACTCTGCACTTGTTGTTCAAATACGTGGCGGGGATAAAGCTCGTGAATGTCGCAGTGTAGCAGCTGAAGATGCGCTGCAAGGGATGCATAGTACACTTCTAATATCTCATAATAGTGTTCTAGCTTGGCACCGTCTTCCACACTCGAGAATATCAGGTGCGATAAATCAACAAGTGGTGAGCAGTGCTTCATCATTTGCCAGTCTACAAACCTCAAATCTGTCAGTTTCCCATCCTGTTGGTAAATGGTAACATTAAAAAAGAGATGTACTTCTTTATTCTGAAATTAAAACTATTTAAATTATTAGGGATATTTTAGAGGAGTTGAATAAATTTCACAGGAAGCAAACAAATATGGCACATTAACATCTCGAAGAGGAAAATCGTCATATTTGTATGGAGCTATTATTCCTTCTATAATAAAAATTACTAGATGGATTTGTTTCTTGAAGATTGAGCTACTTGAAGTTTTTTGTCTTCCAAAGTTTCTATCCTTAGCATGGCGACCGAAAGGCCCAAGGATAGGAAACTTCAAGCAACTCGACACCCAAAAAGCCAAATTATCTAATAACAATGGCTGTAAAACCTTTTCAAGATATGAGGCTTGAAATATATATATTTTAAGAATGCAAAATTTACAACATTAATAGATCAATAAGAAATATACCAACTTTGTACTGAAACAGAATATTGTTAGCCCACATATCGCCGTGGCAGATGACAGTGTAAGGGACTGCGGTGGCTGGCTCCATGCATGAAAGCAACACTTCAAACGCATCACGGGAGTACTTCCTCAGTCTTTCGGTATAATAGACATCGTTTAAGATTTTCAAAACATTTTTCATTGTTAAATTGATAAACTCTTTATATGGACCATGTTTAATGTGGTTCATTTCCACTGTCTCTGATATTTCCTTATAGGTATCAGGAAGATTTTTTCTAATAGCGAAAGACAGAGCATGCAACCGTGCAATATTCTGCATGACCAAAGTCACGTGTTCCAAGTTTAGAGGAATTTTACGATCACACATTGTAAAACCATCATGGTTCAGATCTTCCATCACAATCACTTCATTGAGGAATGTAGAATCGGCTATTTGACATTCTATGAGAGGAAACCTGTCTACCAAAGGTATGCTGAACATTTGATACAATTCATTATACACACTTACTAATTTGTTATAGAAATATGCTTCGGTAATAAAATATTGCGTGACAGGGACCTTCTCCCTCACGGCAAGTGTTTTCGTCGGAGTCTTAGCAATTAAATTCAATATGACCATCTCTTTATTGTTATTCTCTCCTGTGATGGACAAAGGGTAGAGCACCCCCAAGTAATTATTCCCCTTTTCAGAATATTCTTTTATGTGCACTGTGAAATTGCAGATATTTTTTGATTTTACGATTTCTTGCACTGCCACTTTAAGAGAGTGACAAGGAAAGTCTTCAGTCAGTAAACTCATCTTGAGAGTTGACATTATATAATTCTAATGAAACCACATAAGCTGTATGTAATGCTATTAGCACGGAGATATATTTTGGAAAGAGATTCATATGCATTACTATTTGTAGAGTTCTGACAATAGGGAGAGTGTGTTGAGTTTTAAGATAAGTAATCTACAGCAGATCCAGACTTGGTAGATATTGTGTGTTTTTATTGTACATGAACAAATAAACAAATTTTATCACTATCAACAATTGCTAATTAGGTAGGCTCGTTCGTAGGTTGTAAAAATATTTTTAGTCTAAATAATGTAATGAAATTGTAAAATCAATTTACCAAAATTAAATCAATATTTTTTAAAAAACTCTAGCTTAATAGTTTGAAAAACCTTTATTTAAAGTTCAAAAGTAGAAAAAAAACATTAAATAAAAGATACCTAAATATATTATTTGTAATCATATTAATTATTTAAAGACAAAAAATCTAAGATAAAATATATATGACAACCAAACTAACTTCAACATGGTTCTCCCTCGGACGCAGGTCAATTATTTATACCATCTCTTTTCGGCCAATTAAAAAATAGGAATGCAAGCGGTAGCCTCCGTGGTCATTTAATTCAAGCCTATTTCTGGATACTAGTAAAGTCTCACGTAATGTTATCATTCAGAGATAAGCTGTAATTTGATAAAAAAAACTACCTGACTTGCTTTTTTTTTTTTTACATATAACCATAATAATTAATCATTCAATATTATTCAAAGATCTGTCCCTGGACGATAGTGATTTTTATATTTATGTATTGATAACCCTACCAAGTGCGACTGATAAAAAAAATAAATGCAAAAACGAATTATATATTCTCAGTTCCTTGGTTTTATATTGCGCTTTTTCTTCTATAATGTTTCAACATCTTGGTTCCGGTTTTTCATTTTCAATGGAACAAAAATAGTTCCAGAAACATCAGTGACCCAAATCTAAGGAGAAAATAATATATAATATATCACCACAGACACATGACTATGTCTCAGTCTACCATATTTAATTACATAAAAATGAATATAGCACAACTACGAATTGATGTCTATAACTTTTATGCAATATCTCCGATGGTGTATTATACTACGGTATGAAAAGTAAGCAATAAACATCTAAATATCTGTCAAATAATTACAATATTTATAAACATCGTAGAAACTTCACCATCTACTATGTGCTGTGAGCACGTCAACAAACACATACTGCTAAGATAAGTGGACAATGACAGCTAATCTACAGCACATACATGTGGATTTGTTTTCAATAGGTCATTGACCTTGTTACAATTACAACGGTTTATGTTGAAATCCTAATATCTATCGATGAAATAGTTCAGGTTTACGCTTTGTATGCAAACTTTTTAGTACGCCTTTCATAATATTAAGAAAACAAGTAATGAATTCAATATTTTTGACAGAGAGTACTTGGTGGAATTCCATTTTAATATTTGTGAGTAAAATACTTGAGTGATTTTCCTCATGTTCGTTTTTATTTGTGACCGGTTTCGCCAACCATTATCAAACTCTGTTTAACCCTTTGCACTCTTTGATTTTTTTAATTTTTCCGTTTACCAACTCCGAGGTAATTATGAGATTTTTGTTAATAAATTAGATGTTATTGTTACACAATAGCTTATAATCATAAAACTAATTAATAACATATTTTTATGATATTGTTATGATTGTTTAGTTGTAAGGTAGTAAAAAAAAAGAGATAAGAGTCTATCAATAATTTATTTTGCGTACAATTTAAAGTTTAAAATTTATTTTGGTGTGGTATTTTTTTAAAGATTCTCCTGGATGGAGGCCCGGCTTCCTTTCACAGGTCTCGCAACAGAATGTGCTTTCTCTTCTTCCCCCATGAACATTCCTATTGGAACACACCATGCAATTTTTATGTTTTTTCTGAGAATTAGAAAATATAAAATGACTTTTTCCATCTAAGCGCTGAACAGTGTCACCTGTGGATAATCGCCCTGATTTTGATATCGGAGCACGAAAAGTCTCCTATGAGCTCCAATAACAACTTTTCTCTAAATGGTTTATAGCTTATTGGATTTGCATTATTATTGCATTCTTTATACAATATATATGCATTTTCTATGGAGGTTTCTAGACCCTAGAAAAACAGTTTTCTCCACCATTTTAATGTTTTTCGCATAAAAGAATAGGATTTTGCATATTGGTCTGCGACAACCACCTCGCCCATATTTATATTATCTGATTAACTAACTATACTGGACGTATAAAGACTGTATTTATTTATAGGTGTGTTGGATTTCAGGGATGGGTGCTTCGTATCTCTCAGCTTGGCATCAGACGCAGGGAGAGCAGTTTTCAGGCTGATCTTTACTAAGCTTATCGCAAGAGAGATACGTCGCAGGAAAGGGAGGTGTTCACAGAAACAACTCGTTCTTGACTCTGATTTTATTGGGCCCGGACATGGGGTTTATATACAGAAAATAAAGTACATTGGAATGTTAAAAGTAAACAACCCAAAGGGATTAACAGCACAGGAATGTACAGATGTTAGTTAAACCCTGGGACCCAAGCCGGGGAAAACACCTTTTAGCGGCGCTCTAAACAGTGCACATAAGAGATCTCTAAAAGGATTAGCAGCACAGCTGGCCATTTAAATCTGGGATTCTCTCTGTACCTTTCTTAGGGAAAACACCTCTTAGCGGCGCGCTCAAACAATATACACCGTCATAAACTTAGAAATTCCCGCGCCAATGTGCAGGTGGGCACTTAAAAGGGATGATATTCCATCGCACACCTGCAAATATGCACGTGGACATTTCAGCGCGTAAATCCCGCCGATCCAGTGATATGACGTCCGGTACACTCCCCCCATTCGGGTCTGCGCGAATTCTTGATCCACGTCGGCTGGTCGTCGGTATTCGGCATCGGCGGATGTGTGGGCGAAAGTCGGGCTTGGTGTAGACGGAGGCGATGAGGGCGTCGGGGCGGCGGCGAGGGCGTCGGGGCGGCCAGCGGCGGCGGCGAGGGCGTCGGGGCGACCGGGGCGGCGGCGAGGGCGTCGGGGCGACCGGGGCGGCGGCGAGGGCGTCGGGGCGGCCAGCGGCGGCGGCGAGGGCGTCGGGGCGACCGGGGCGGCGGCGAGGGCGTCGGGGCGACCGGGGCGGCGGCGAGGGCGTCGGGGCGGCCAGCGGCGGCGGCGAGGGCGTCGGGGCGACCGGGGCGGCGGCGAGGGCGTCGGGGCGGCCAGCGGTGGCGGTGAGGGCGTCGGGGCGACCGGGGCGGCGGCGAGGGCGTCGGGGCGGCCAGCGGCGGCGGCGAGGGCGTCGGGGCGGCCAGCGGCGGCGGCGAGGGCGTCGGGGCGACCGGGGCGGCGGCGAGGGCGTCGGGGCGGCCAGCGGCGGCGGCGAGGGCGTCGGGGCGACAGGGGCGGCGGCGAGGGCGTCGGGGCGGCCAGCGGCGGCGGCGAGGGCGTCGGGGCGACCGGGGCGGCGGCGAGGGCGTCGGGGCGGCCAGCGGCGGCGGCGAGGGCGTCGGGGCGGCCGGGGCGGCGGCGAGGGCGTCGGGGCGGCCAGCGGCGGCGAGGGCGTCGGGGCGACCGGGGCGGCGGCGAAGGCATCGGCGCGGCCGGGGTGGCGGCGACGGTGAGGCGGCCGCGGCGGCGGGTAGCCGGCGCAGCAGTTAGGCCAGCGTTGAAGCAAAGCGTTTGTCCGTACGCTCTGATATCAACAAATCCCATTTAGGCGATAGTAAGCCTTCAACAGGGCACCGGGTTCTCGGTGAAATGTGCATTTTGATTGCACAATCACTTCGGTGCAGCTCTAGGTATCTTGCGCTGCTTATAAATAACAGGCCAAGCGCAAGCATAAGTCTACTAGCTCCCCCCATTTGAGGGTGGTGGTTTATCTTCATAACCTTCGCACGTCGCGCTGTCTCAGGCAGCGTCGGTACGCAGGTTATCGGCTGTGTAGCACACAGCGGTGCGGGTGCTAATTCCGCGGGGTCACTCGTCCAGCCATCTTCGTCGCTGGTTGCCAACGCAGCCGAGAGTGGCGCAGGCGGTGGCTCCCCGGTGTGCAGCGCATCCCGACTCGCAAGTTCAAGCGACGAAGGGACGCTGCTCGCTGCCATCGCAGCTGGGAGGGACGCACGCGGCGGCCTCCCGGGGTGCAGCGCATCCCGACTCGCAAGTTCAAGCGACGAAGGGACGCTGCTCGCTACCATCGCAGCTGGGAGGGACGCACGCGGCGGCCTCCCGGGGTGCAGCGCATCCCGACTCGCAAGTTCAAGCGACGAAGGGACGCTGCTCGCTGCCATCGCAGCTGGGAGGGACGCACGCGGCGGCCTCCCGGTGTGAGGCGCTTCCCGGCGGTCATTGCGGCGGTCATCGCGGCGATAACCGCGGCTAGCGTGTCGGTCATCCTCGCGGCCATCCTGGCGGCGATCCTTGCGGCCATCCTGGCGGCGATCCTTGCGGCCATCCTGGCGGCGATCCCCGTCCGCCAGTGCAATCGGCGGCGGGACGTCGCGGGCTGCCAGCGGTGCCAGCAGAGGCGCAATCGGCGGCTCTCTGGTCCGCATGCCCCCGATGTAGGGCGAGTCCCGGCCCGCACGTTCAAGCGGCCCCGGGACATCGCGGGCTGCCGGCGCGGAGGGCGACCGCGGCGGTGGCTCCGCCGCCGCGCCTGGGCGGCCTCCGGCACGCTCTAGACGCACTGCCCTGGTTGTAAGGCAGGTGAGCAATGTTCCATAGCGCTTTCCTTGGCGGCCATCTTGGCGGCCATCTTGGCGGCCATCTTGGCGGCCATCTTGGCGGCCATACTTGCGGCCATCCTGGCGGCCATCCTGGCGGCCATCCTGGCGGCCATCTTGGCGGCCATCTTGGCGGCCATCTTGGCGGCCATACTTGCGGCCATCCTGGCGGCCATCTTGGCGGCCATCTTGGCGGCCATCTTGGCGGCCATCCTGGCGGCCATCTTGGCGGCCATACTTGCGGCCATCCTGGCGGCCATCTTGGCGGCCATCTTGGCGGCCATACTTGCGGCCATCCTGGCGGCCATCTTGGCGGCCATCTTGGCGGCCATCTTGGCGGCCATCTTGGCGGCCATCTTGGCGGCCATCTTGGCGGCCATACTTGCGGCCATCCTGGCGGCCATCTTGGCGGCCATCTTGGCGGCCATCTTGGCGGCCATCCTGGCGGCCATTTTGGCGGCCATACTTGCGGCCATCTTGGCGGCCATCTTGGCGGCCATCCTGGCGGCCATCCTGGCGGCCATCCTGGCGGCCATCCTGGCGGCCATCCTGGCGGCCATCCTGGCGGCCATCTTGGCGGCCATACTGGCGGCGGTCCTGGCGGTCATCGCCGCCGTCGCGATCGTCGTCTTCCGGGTCGCGCCGGCTGCTTGTGGCTAGGACGTGCGCTTCCCGCCGCCTTCTCCCTGAGGTTCGCTTCCGCTCGAGCCCCGCAAAGGCTGCATGCTCGCCGCGCGACATTAGCCATGCTCCAAATTCAGCGAGCGTCGGCCTTTCGCCCTCGAGGGACTTGTGGGAGTTGTCGTGCAACCACAAGAACTGGATGCAGAAAGGCAATTTCTCGACCATCGAGGCGAGGAGTTTTGGGAGGGCCAAATATTTCACTCCGACCTTTCCGATGACAGCGACGAGATTTGTTATCGCGACTGCCATGTCGATCACTTTTTCGATCCCACAGTGATCGTCGAGGCTCGGCATTTGCTGCATGTCCTCCATCATTCGGCTGACGATCGTGTCCTGATCGCCAAACCTCACGCGCAACGAGTTGATGATGTCGCCAACTCGCTCGGGGTCGCTCAGCATACCTGCGACCGCGAGTCGCGCCTCGCCTTTCAGCGCCTGCCGTAACCTTATCAGATTTTCGGCGTCGGTGAGCGCGCACACCTGTGTCGATTGCTCCCATTGTGCAATAAAGGTGGGCCACTCCATCGGGTCTCCGTTGAACGAGGGCAAGTCCTTGATGCTGGACTGCCTCGCAATGAAGGCCTCCATCTGCCTCATCCCCCTTGAATCGGGGTGAGCAGGAATGTCATGGGCCGGCGGCGAGACTTTCGCCGCCGCGTCCGATTGGACATACGTCATCGCCGGCTCGTCGGTTCTGTGCCGTGGCGATGTCGTAGGGAACTCGATCGCCGGCTCGTTTGCTGTGCGTTGCAGTGGCGGTGTTCCCGGATACCTGCTCGCTGTGTCCTCTGCTGTATGATGCAGTAGCGCTGTATCCTGTCTCGGATTCTGAGAGTCGGAGAACTGCCGCATCGCGTCCGTGACGGCGGTCATTATCCGAGCAAAAGGGTCGCCTTGCTGGGAAACCCATGCCGCGGTTTGACGATGCGGGTCGTTTGAGCGAAGTCTCTCCGTGTGCCGAAAGTCCGTAGAGATATGTGGTGCTGGCGCGGCTGTGATCGCGATAGCGGGCCCGGCGCTCTGGCTAGCGGGGCCGGCGCTCGGGATAGCGGGGCCGGTGCTCGGGTTAGCGGCATCAGGAACATTTCCCTGGGCTTTTAGCTCACGTATTACTCGGTGTGCTTCCTCTAGCTCGCGGCGCATCTGTGTGAGCGCATTATCTGCCGTTATCCGATCAGAGTTTCGGGACGATTCGCTTCCCGAATCGGACCCAGCTCTGTCCTCTGCGACGGCGTTCGCGCCCGATCGCGTGGATGGCATTGTTCACAGATTTTAAATAGCTTACAAATGCTTTTAAATTACGGGTCGTAAGGCCGTAATTTCCGCGGTTCTATTATTTTAAAGGTTTTAATTCAGCACACTTTCGGCGATTTACCATTTATAAAACCCGAAACTTTACTTTTACACATCCGAAATCAAACACTGATTTTAATTTGAAATTAATACTGATTTTAATTTGAAATTAACACTGATTTTAATCCGGCTCGAAGGACCACTTTATACTGGACGTATAAAGACTGTATTTATTTATAGGTGTGTTGGATTTCAGGGATGGGTGCTTCGTATCTCTCAGCTTGGCATCAGACGCAGGGAGAGCAGTTTTCAGGCTGATCTTTACTAAGCTTATCGCAAGAGAGATACGTCGCAGGAAAGGGAGGTGTTCACAGAAACAACTCGTTCTTGACTCTGATTTTATTGGGCCCGGACATGGGGTTTATATACAGAAAATAAAGTACATTGGAATGTTAAAAGTAAACAACCCAAAGGGATTAACAGCACAGGAATGTACAGATGTTAGTTAAACCCTGGGACCCAAGCCGGGGAAAACACCTTTTAGCGGCGCTCTAAACAGTGCACATAAGAGATCTCTAAAAGGATTAGCAGCACAGCTGGCCATTTAAATCTGGGATTCTCTCTGTACCTTTCTTAGGGAAAACACCTCTTAGCGGCGCGCTCAAACAATATACACCGTCATAAACTTAGAAATTCCCGCGCCAATGTGCAGGTGGGCACTTAAAAGGGATGATATTCCATCGCACACCTGCAAATATGCACGTGGACATTTCAGCGCGTAAATCCCGCCGATCCAGTGATATGACGTCCGGTACACTAACTGTTCATAAATAACAAACATACTTGGTACCTGTTATTGTTTGCAGGGTCTTGCTACCTGACTCTTTATGGCGGCAACCGCCCGCCTCCGTCGAGTGACAAAATCGTAAAAAGTGCTACATTCTCGTAAATATTTAGCTAATAATACTTTTGAATAACTTACCAAAATATCATGAAATTACTAATGTATGTCTTTCACAATACATACAAAAAAGATTTGATAAAATAAAAGTAATAACAATAATAATAAATATACTTTTGCCAAACACTGTAAAATGTCGAGCCCAGCTCGACATAGGAGTTGGCGTGAAGAAACGCGATGTCGAGTCCAGCTCGACATAGGAGTGGAAAGGGTTAATAAATTTATTAATATTTATAATAAATATTCAATCACCATCAAATTTTTAAACCGCATATTTCAAAAAATCTCTAATATGAGGAATATATTAAATTCTTACGGGGGAAATGGTCAGTTTAAAGCCAAAGTTTAGATCTGTGGAAACATCTTTATTGTTACAATGATTTACAAATAAGCGCAGTCTTCCATTAACTCACAAATATGATATTATTAAGTTACTGAGATAGATGCAGAGCGGCTTGGGACGAGAGGTGTCAGTAATATGGCCTTCTTGGATTGTTCTGAAAACAAAACATGTTTGCAACTCTTGTTAATTGCCAACTCTTCGTACTTAACTTTTTGATGTGAAGAAATGTTTTAGTCGACAATCATATCAAATTTTTCTCAAACATCAACTCATTTTAAAAATTCAAATAAATTATTACACGCTTAACTTCTCAGCACTAATATACAATACAAAATTTGTCAAAGAAATATTACCATTTGTTTGAGATCGAGGGCCCAGGGTAAACCCTGACATTTAAAATAGAAAATACAGTGTGAAGGAATCTTACCAGCGGGTTCGGTCGAAATCTGTAGGCGAGCATCATTCTCTTGCGATACGCATCAAACTCGTCATCTCCTTCTTCTAGACTGTCTCCGCGATCCACTCCCAAGCCCCTGTTTGAGTCTCTCTGTGAGGCTCTACAAATGTCAGGTACTCATATAAGTGGTGTACTTTACTACTTCAACTATTTCACTACTCAAGTTACAAAGGTAAACTATGAACACGCACTTGTTGACAGGATCAACAATGCCGGAGCCATCAGCACCGAGGCCCTGTCCCTCGCTCCAACCCAACTTCTGCAGCATTTTGAATCCTGCAAAATGATGTGGGATTACAAAACTTTCATAATTATAATAAACTAGATAATTTTTTTGCACCACAAAGAGTGCACTGCTCACCGATGTTGTCTTCTCTCAACTTGAACTCCTTGTAGTCACTGAGGTCCGGCTCCTTGCCTCCTTTCACAGCTGAATACTTATCCATGAATCTGGGTAGAAATTCAATAATAACATGGTGACTGGTTACAATTTTAAGCAAAAAATAATAGATTGTAGACAAAATTTATTTAAAAAAAAAAAAAAAACAAAACATAAATGGACATTCAAATGGTTGGATATATGTTTATATTCGTTTATTTAGTCAAAATAACAACAATATATTGATATTTTTAAATTTTATAATTGTTCACAGTATGATTCTATGAGTCTTTGCCCTTTTTTGTTCCTGTGATCAAAAAGTTCACACCACAATCTCTCTTCAATCCTTTCCGCAAAATATACAGTTTACCCATCCAGTCGTACTTCAGACGAAGATGGCCTACTTTGAGGCTCACGAAAGTCTCTAACTAGTTAGCCTACCAGGAATTTTATAAATTTCAAGTGACTCAAGGTTTATTATTTTTTTAATTTAATATAATAGTTTTTTATATGCTGCTAGTTGCTGACCTCTTGAGCTCGTCTGGAGGCAAGAAGTCACCGATGTGGTGTTTGCCAGTGGCCTGCCGAGTGAGCTCACCGGCCCAGCGTTGAGTGGCCTCCATCTCTTGCAGACGCAGGCGGTGCTCCCATGTACCGCCTTCTGCGTCCACCTCCTCATCTGAGTCATATTCATATTTGAAACGACCTGCAGCTGCTAGCTTCTCAATTTCCTGCCGCTTAATTAACATTTCCTAAAAGTGTAGAATGGAAATTTACAAAACTCTTCATCGACACAGGCAAATATTTCTCTATAAATAAATTTTCTTGACAACGGACTGGCACTAATACAGGTAGTTATTAAAAAATCAGTCATTTACTTGTGAAGATTATTTAAAACCATTGAATTTGTTATTGGATACACCTGAGAAGCTTCAAACCTGATAGAGTAAGTTGACTTTATAGTTCTCTTCACATTTGGTCCAGTCCTCGTCGCTGAGATTAGCATTTCCATATGCGTTGACAGCATATTGAACTAGACCCGGATCGCGGCGAGTGATCTTACACAGCTGTAGTTTTTCCGGCACGAGAGGAGGAATACCTCCCACACCTCAAACAGAATAATTTTCAAGGTAATCAAAACTGAACAGAGAAATTTAGAGCTTAGCGGCCATGAAAATCTCTGGCCGAAGTCAGGCCCATGAGAAATGAGGCCTGCAGCCCTCAAAGTGTGTTTGAAGGATCCTTTTACACAATTGTAATCCTCACTCCACAGCTCCACTCGTCTGCTCTACACAATCAAATTTGATAGGAGGCAAAAAGTGCAGCTTTAGATATTCTCTAAAGGAATGAGATCACAAGTCTCTAAGATCGCTTAAAAGCACTACACCAACCGAATAGCCTTGAGTCAAATAGCAATTTTATGTGATGGCATTTAAAAGATCGATCTATTTATTAAACTTAATCTAGTGATCAAGAATCATATCCTGCACGCAAGTAGCATAATATGAAGCGTTTAATTTTCAAATTTGTTGTTAACCATTCTGAGACAATAATAAACTACATTATTCATACGTTCCTAAGTCATATCTCATAATCAAGATGATTCCTTTTTTGAATTCATTTCAACAAACTTATCACGCCTCCTCTCTCTAATAAACTTCTTGAAGTATAATTATTAATCTTACATTAAATCACGACATTCATTATACTTTTTATTCAGAACCCCCTTTTTTTTTTACATACACTCTCAAGACAAAATCACTCACCACCCAAGGTTGCGATACCGGCTGCAGGGATTTCTAAATTAGTCTCCGTTATTTCCGTTCTTCCCCAGCGAGACTTGCGCTTCCTGGCTGGACGCTCTTCACGGCTCTCTTCCTCATCTGAACAAGAATGTTCCCGCTTCTTGATTGATAAGCTCAAATCTGTGGATCCAGGCCTTTCCCCAGAGCTATCAAGGCAGGATTCTGGTTTGTATTTATCATCCATTTCATCATCGGAACGATCCAGTTCAGGATCATAAGTCTCCGACTTTACAGACTTCTCTGCGTCAATAATAGGAACATTCTTGAACATTTTATATTCTGGGCTCTGATCATCGTGGTGAAACCTAAAATGGCAAAAATCAATATTAGGATTTTCAAACACCTCGAGAAGCATAATTGAAGTTGCAATTTGTACCTGAAAATATAATATGGAAACCTGTTGAGGCTCTTTTTGAGACAGGCTAATCGGGGAGGAAGACTGCCGGTACATTGCATCCATCAGTACAAACTTCACAAATATGTGCTACATTTATGTTTTATAGTAAGCAATAAATAATTACAAAAAATTACATCTCAAGCCTACATTCCACAGGGGCAATTCATTATTTTCAAAATCGTGACTGGCAACAATGTTGCAGAATTGCTTGTGTAAAGGCAAGGCATCACTGCAGCTGCAGCTCTCCGAGCCCGTGACTGCTTGCAAACTCCTGAGCCCTCACTGACACCCTGTTCGCAGAAGGTGACCACACTAAGTTATTTTAGCTATTTAAATGCAATCTGTGGCCTACAGAGCAGAGCTAATTTTGTGCATCCGTATGAATTCAAGCTCGGGCCAAATTCAAAAAATAATAATAATTTATTGATTTATATCAAGTTCCCGTTCTGTAAGCTTCTCCAACGGCCGTAGCGGGCGTCTATATTACCATGTGGAACCGTCCAGAGGACTGAGGCGCTCCCGGTCGCCGCCCAAGCGATCAGCTCGCTCGGCCCCGACGTTCCGCCCTGCGTACCGCCGGCCATCTGTCGAGAGAACTACACAACACCGATCAACAATGGGCTCCCAATAAACTCTACTCGCCTCAGTCACTAAAGTCAGGAGTGGACAATATTCACGGACCGGTCGTTCAGTTTAGTTCCCGTCTGCACTGAGACTCGGGGGTCTACTCGAATACGTATCCACGACTGACATATGAGGAATCAACGGGTCATCTCAGAGGGGTAAGGACTTATACACACCTAGCGAGGAGGGAGGCGGTGGAATGGAGCGTAAGTCCAGCTCCTCCGGCTCTGGGATGCGCAGCAGGCACAGCGGCGAAGGTGGCGGGATGGCTCGTAGGTTCATGGGCGAGGGTGGGGGAATACTCGTAGCTTCAAGTGGTGAAGGGGATGGAATGCCGTGCAAAGGGAAAGGCCCCAGGCCAGGTCGTCCATATCCGCTCACAGAGATAGGAGGAGGAGCCGTAGTAGTAAATTCTGGGAAAATAGTATCGCTTCCAAACTTCGCAAGAGGAGAGGAACCGTATCCATTGCGATCGGGCATCGACAGTCCCAGCATCGGTCCTGGCCCTCGATAAGACACATCGCGGATCAACGGAGGTGGGCCTCGCAGTATCTCCGACTGACAGATACCAAAATTAGGAATCGGGGGAGGTCCTGCCTCGGAGGGACCGTAGATCGGACGAGGCGGCATAGTGCTGAAATCGGGTGGGTGAGTTTCGGGAGACAGATGATTGATCATACGGTGGGCAAATTGCACACTACGAGAAAGGGCACTAACACTCGGCACAGTGCCAAGAGGGAGACCAGGAGGCAAAGAGTTCGGAGGAAGAGTTCCAGGGGGTCGGGCGAGGCGGCTCATCTTCCTATGCAAGACGTCCTCCAGAACGGGAGTAGAAGGGGAAGTGGATCGACGCCGGAAGTTTCTTCCTCCAGAATCCCAGCGTCGCTGTCTGTTGTCTCTGAAAATAATATATCTTATTATTTAGATCATGAATTATTAAAGATACGACAATTTGTAATGATATATGCTTTGTCAATGTACGAGGGTGGTTTGATAAGTCAGTGACTTTTTGAATAAAAGATATTTTTTTACGGCAAATAAGCGTTTTATTTTAGCTCGATACCGTTTTTTCAATTTTTTTATTCCTTCCAAATAATAGGTTTTTGTTTGCTTCAGTGATGATCTTTTCATTCGACCCAAATCTCTTACCGCCCAGCCATTTCATCGGGTTTGGAAATAGGAAATAGTCGCAGGGGGCTAAATCTGGTGAATATGCGGAATGGGGTAGCAGTTCGTAGCCCAATTTATGGAATTTTGCCATGGCGACTACACACGTGTGCACCCGTGCATTGTCCTGATGGAACAGCACTTTTTTCTTCACCAAATGTGGTCGCTTCTGCTTCAAATCAATATCGAATCTGTCCAAAAGCTCTGAATAATATTTGCCTGTGATCGTTTTACCCTTTTGAAGGTAATTGATGTGACACCACGTGCATCCCAAAAAACTGTGGCCATGACCTTGTTGGCCTACAGACCCACCTTGGCCTTCTTTGGTGGACGTTCACCCGAAGAAACCCACTGTCTTGATTGTTCCTTGGTCTCTGGTGTGGTGTGATAACTAAATGTGCGACTAAATGTGCAACTAAATGGCGTAGCTTGCCCAAAATTTTACAGTAGTCTGTTAATAGATGGCAGTTGACGGGAACAGTGCTGCATTTAAAGTTACTGCACAGGAAACTCAAAAAGTCACTGACTTATCAAGCAACCCTCGTACATAATTAACCAACCCAACCTAGGCGCGAGGCTGCCAGCTCATTAGCTATTTACCATCAGAACAGAGGGCTGTTGGACAAATTCAAAGTTAACCGCCTAAATAATATAACCCAAGTACTTGAAATAATAAAAAGAATTACCTGCTGTAATTTGGTCGGTCATTTCTATCTCCCCTGTCTCGTCGATCTCTCTTTCTGTCACGTTCCCTACTGCGACTGCGAGATGAATCTCTAGGCCGGGATCTGCCATCAGAGCGATGAGTATCCCGTTTTCGGTCATCCTCTCGAGTCTTGTCTACATCTGCAGAATGTCCAGGGCTGGAATCTGCAGACGGCGCTCTTGATACGGTGACTGCCTCTACAACTCGCTTCTTGTCTGACATTTTCTTGAAGCGGTCGAGAAAGGAGCCGTCATTGGAGAATATGTTCACTTTGGCGACAGGATTAGACCCTCCGGAAGCCACTTTGTCGGTACTGGAAAATATAAAATCAAAATAAAATATTCTGCATGCAACAGGAAATATATAATAATACAACCTGAAATAAAGCTTAAAAGGGTCTTGGCAGTGTTCTGTAAGGAATCTACTGTCGAAGACAACAATAAAAATGAAACTATAAATCACAAAATAAGTAAAAATACAAAAAAAATTATTTTATCTTTTTTGTCACCAAATGGTGACTGCAGGCTCCAGTTTCAATTAGTTATGAACTAACCCACAAATACACGTTGTTTTAAAAGCTACGGCAGCCCGCTACATATAATAATTTATTATATGTAGCGGGCTACCCGGGCGGGTATAATTCAATATGAGTCATTTGGATTACGACCCTCCTCAGCTACAGCAAGTTAACGTTCGTCGATCTTATCAAATCTGTTTTCCTTTTCAAACGGTTTTATTATAAAATTTATTTAGTCAGTATTATAAGAAACTGGTTCCACACTTATCATTAATTTGTAAGTCTTTTGATTTATTTTGCTTAAATATGCAACCCCATGTAATTAAAAAAACTCACAAACACAACATTTATCAACCCTACTCTATCAAGCATCAGCTCTCTATAATACTATCTCTCAAATACTTAATTTTTTTAAATCAATTTAATTATGAATTATTCATACCACTCTGCATAATTGGCCATGTTTATTTTAAGTGATAAACAAGTCTAAAACATTATTATTTTATGAAAAATGAACATTTATATAAATTTGCACCTAAGATGATGTTCTTGAGTACTATGTCGCTTGTCAATGTTTCAATAGATTTCAATACATGGATTTACATCACCATCCATTAAAAAGGTGAAATTTAATGATAACCCTGATCAAACATGCAAGGTGAACATGTATCTGTGAACCAAAACGTATAAAGGCAGATACGACACTCCTCTCAATGATTCTGAACAATAATGGGTTTTCCAAAAATAGCACGCTAAAAGATAGAGAAAACAGATATGTATTATGATCTTAGATGTTATGGTGCAATTCATCTTTAAAATTCTGTAGTTTCCATCCTGGTACTGGGGCCATCTTCAGAAATTTCAAATTCCTGAAAATGGCCTCCCCAATACCAGGACTGAAACATTGGAACATTAAAAAAAAAACGCAGCATTTAATAACAGCTGATAATACAGATGTACATTGTGCAAAAAATTGTCAAGTGAAATATTATAGCGATAACCATACCACAAAAGTCTGTTGGAAAAGCAAAAATATGCAACAATTATGCATTTGAGAATAAAATAATTTGTAAAAAATATAGTGAAGCCGAATAAGATATACAGTATTATAAGGTGTATATGAATAATGGAAACTTTGTATATGACTATGGTAATTTATTTTTTAATTAAATATATACTAAAAAAACATGTTTCATAATTTTTTTTAAAATTGTTTATTTATTAATTAATTCAATAACAAATTGATGAGTATCTACGTATATTAATTAAAACTTTTTTTAATGAGTTAATCGGGTTAATAACAATTTTGGCTGTTCTCAATAAATCGGTCCCATGTTTCAGATATGAAAAATTTATTAGTAAGTAAACGCAGGCTTTTTTCACTTTTCTATGTAAATATAAGCAAAAAATGCAGGTTCATCTAAAATTAATTATTCCATAAATATGGGTAATCTAAATTTTTGCCTCATATGTACCACGCACATATAGCAAAGTAATAAATGCATCTAATTTTGTTAACCCTTTGCGCTCGAGACCGTTTCCGCGCGGACTAATCAGCAACTCGAAGCGTTTCGTATCACTTTCGGTGAATTTTTTACCTCTAACTTAAAATGTTCACACACACAAATTGACACATAATTTTTTTAATTTTAATATTTAATGTATATATACATCTTTACGAAGATAGGTTCGTAAACATAAGTCTTTGTAATTTTGCTTTGTATGATATTTCATGTAACAATTGCCGAGATGCATGCCCGGCTTTTCGGGACAAGTATCACAAAAGTATGTCGTTTGATGTCTTTTGCCGGGTTTATTTTTTTGAGAACAGACTTTGTAATCCTTCCTAACTCCTGTTAGAATGTTATGCAGCCTTCCACTTAGGCGGATTTTCGGAATCGCAGGTTGAAGTGAAGCTCTAGCACGTGTCTGACGAAAATCTCCAGTCAATTGCCGAACTAAGGTTTTCATATACCGCAAGTGATTAAGCGGCTGTTCTCCTCTCAGCTGTTTAGTGAGATACACATTATCATAATATTATTATATATTATAAAGCAAACAAAATAATGGTACGATAAGTGAATGGAAAGGTTATTGATATTGTGAGGGAGAAAAAAGTCTATTCTTCAGTGCAATATAAGTTTAAGCAAATAAGGACCCTCAAATGAATGATTACGATAAGTACAAGCAAAAAATATATGGGTTGATTAGTAGGTACACATCTAGTCATTTTGCCATGGCTGTCAAGGTCGAACTGAGACCAAAAATGCAGTTCGCTTTATGGTGCCGCACTAATCTTGGATAAGAAATTCTAGCGTAGTTTGAAAGGGGGATAACATGATCTTTGTAAAATTATATGGGCAGTGCTTAGTAACGAACTTTAAAGAACAAGATCACATAAACATAAACAAGAAATCACCAGATAAAAAACCATAAATAGTTATCACCGCACATCGAATTTCCGCACCAAGCAAATTGGTGCGGAATCCGCACCTCTCGAGTTGCGGCATTACATTGTGTGGTGCGGAATCCGCACCTCTCGAGTGCAAAGGGTTAAGTTTAGTTTCTACCAAGTCCATCTTAATTCAAAACACTCTAAATCAGATGTCCCCAAACATTTTTGTCCCGTAAACCCCTTGTCGAGTTTTTCTGTTTTTCGTAGACCCCTGCCTTGTTGATATAGATTTTTTACAAATTCATTAACTTCAAACATAGGTTTGACATCTGATATAGAACAACTCACTTTCATAGGGTTGACTGTACAGTGGATTTAAAAATAAAAAAGTTAATTATACCTTTATTAATTAAAAACATTAAATGCAAATATAGTAACATTCACTAAAAAAATTTACTTTTAATGGGAGGGATGGGTCTGATGGCTTTGGCTTCAAATAAGTTAGATTTAACCTTAAATCTCCTCGCCCAGTGATTTCCAATCTATTTCTTTTTGTGTAAGAAGATTGGCAACCGCACTGAAACTCCTTTCCACGAGGTATGAAGATAGAAAAGCTATCAAAAATCTTCTTGCGATAGTCCATAATGCAGGATAAATAGCATTATTATGTAAGTACATAGGTACAATCTGTGTTAGGTGCATTATGACATTTACGGAATGCCTAAATTTTGGTAATCGGCTTAATTGGGATCCACTCTCGTAGACTCCCATTTACAGTTCATGCACCCCCAATTTAATTTTTCACCGTCATCAACCCCTTGCAGGTTGGAATCGACCCCCCCGGGGGTCGATATTGACCACTTTGGGAACCTATGCTTTAAATGCTTCATTCTATGTTCTTGTCCACCAATATTCAAAAACCGTTTGACTATATTTTTTCTTTTCTTAAAAAACGTCGTATTTTGGGAACACTGACATTTTGGTGTAAATATTCACCCCAGAATATTTTAATTTGTACGAAAAAAAATTTTTTTCAAGATATCGCTACTTGTCTTTTCTTTTCTCCAAATTAGTACTAATAATATAAAATTGTCCAGGTTTAGAAGAATGAATACCATATTACCTCAAGGGGACAAATTGACCCCTGCTGGTAAGAATAGATATACTATACATGTAATGTCGGTAGGTTTAGTGTTAAGTATCTTGATACTACACATAAAAGATTTGAAGGTCTAAATTGATCATTTATTTATATTATAGTAAGATTTTCATTCATAAGCCAATCAACCCTGACCGTGAAAATAGTAATAATTTGTGTTGATATACAGAAGGAAATTTTTAAAAATTCTTGAATATACTGAACGTTGAACTAGAGAGTTCATCGAGTTAGTCTTTTATAATACTTATGTATGTCATTGGAGTTATAAAATTACAAATTTACTCACTAGAACTTGCTTACTGTATTTTAACATTAATGAATACCATTTAATTGAAACTTTACATTAAAATTTGCCCAATACATTTTCAACAAGACAGGCTGATTTAACAAAGTAATCGATATCCAGATGTTAGATAACTACTAAATCAGGGTACAAATGTCAATAATCGAGTTATAAATAAATATACAAAATATATTTCATGGCCTATAATGTAAATGCTCCGTATAATAAGTCCTTCGGCATTAATACAATAATCGATTTTTAGACACTCCATTGACCATATGTATAGAAAATAATAAATAATACAACAATAGAGTTTGGAATATTCTAAGCAATTCGATCTTGTCTGCATAACAACTTTCATACTCATTATATATATTACCTTTTGACTGATTTTAATTTCGCAGCGAGGGTAGCGCGCCTCTGAGCGTCCATCTTCGCCTGGATTTCCATTTTCTTCTTTTCGATAATTTGTTCCTGCTTGCTCATTTGGGCCCATCTTGCGCTGAGAGGCGTCTTGGGATTTAAAGTATCGAATATTTTAAGGGTATCAAACGAGTTATTCATTTTAATAACGATATTTAAAAACAAACATCACCGAGCAAGATTGTAGAACGTTAAGTACTGTAATTACGAACTCGATTACTTGAAATTTTATTGTTTGTCTATGTGACTGAAGTAGCTTTGTGAGATGCCATAGACACGTGGACGCTTTTAGAGTTGGGAAAACAAACTAAAATGTTTTAAAAACTGTAAAAATAGCCGATAATCGTGATTGAAAACATCCTACATTTTACTTGTTATAAATAATAAATAGCCTATATAGATTATTATAGTTTAGAATTGTTTTATCATTAGGCATACTTTTTTGTGTGAAGAATCTGACCAATAACATTAGAGTATATTGACATTTACTTTTAATGAAATTTTATATATATATATATTTTAATTTTACACACACACACGCTTATATATATATATATATAAGCGTGTGTGTGTGTAAAATTAAAATTATAATTCCTGCTAAACAAAACTTTTACTTTTAAAAAGTTGTCTGACGTATTACTTTTTAAAATATTTATATTCTGATTGTTATGAATTATACTTTCAATAGTTACTATTTATTTTTTGTAATAGACATCTCTTGGTTGTAAACGAAAAACAATCACACAGTGGTGTACGCTGTACGTACGTATATGAATATTTTCTATAGCTACGCTATGAAGTCTGTCGGAGTCAGATTATTACCGAAACGTCAATAATCTCTCCTTGTGTCATCTCATTTGTAAACTCGGCCGTGGACCGTCTAGCCATGCTATAAATGACTGTTAAACTGTTTAAAATTTGCCTTACGCCCTTCTACTAAAAATATAAGTATTTTAAAGTCATCTATTTATAGAGATACATCCCATTTTTCAAATACCTGTGTGCATCGAGAAATCTGAACAACAATATTTACATTATACACGGTGCGTTTGTTTTTAAACGGATAAACGATGGATCGCCGAGCTCTTAGTCTACAGGAGTAAGATGAGTGGTGCATTCGTGTCCATTCACGAATCGGCTCGCTCCTCGCTCTCTCGGTAGTAGTCGAAGCTACCTGAGGATGGCAGACCTTATTCGGCCCATGGGCGGGCTAGGTGGAGTGTTCAAGGACAAGCTGGGGTCGCCGTCGACCGGCTCGGAAGACGGCGGCGCAGACCTTGTTGACTTGGCCGATCTGGCCGCAGATTTGGACCTAGATGAAATGGACGGTCCTCCTACCAATGGTCAGTAAAATTCAACACCTATTTGTGGTTTTACTCGAATACCCGTCTTATATTACTCTTAACTATTCTATAAAATCTGTTTACTTAAACACATCAAGTCTTGAAAATTTTATGACTCATAATGTCAATAGCTTTGTTAACTCTCACATGTTGACTTTCACCTTTAATAGCTGAAGATCATGGTCATGACTGTTAAATTATTATTTTCCTATTTTTAAGACTGAATTTTACTCGGACTTTATTTATTCTCCAGAATAACTTTTGTAATTTATAATTTTATTTGTATAATTTTGATCTATGCAAACAATGCAAGCTAAAACTATAATAAAAATAAATTCATATTTTGCCGAATTGAACCCTGAGTAGCATTGCGTTACTGTCCACTAGTTACTAGATCGATACAAAACCATAGCAGTTACATATAAAATTCAGTACCCAGATAACCTCAAATATTTGCCACCATGATTGCAGGGGAGCGACAGGCAGTCTTAGCTCCTCCAGAATCAGAATGGTACAATGGGCGATTGGACCGCTACACGGCAGAGGACCGCTTGTGGGGTGCCGCCAAGATGGGTAGTTACCTTAGTAAGTCTAAACTTTATATTTCAAATTTAAAAGCATTAAAATTTAATACAAGTACAGTAAAACCTCGATATAACGGACCAATTAGGGGGAAGAGGGTGTCCATTAAAGCTGAAAGTCCGTTATACAAAAATAGGTTTTAGATTTAAATAAAAAATACAAAACACAAACAAAATTCTATTTAATTGTCTTCGGACACTCGCCGTGAAGTGACGTTGCTGTTTGATATTGACGCGCTTGCTTTCGGTAATCCTACTAAAAAGGAATCAAGTTTTGTTTGCACTTTTGAAGTTTGCTGTTTTCTTATAATCAACTCTCGAAAATTACGAAAAAAAAAATTTTTTTACATCTTCGTATTTTAAACGCTTTTATGTTTTTTTATATTTGACCAAATTTTTGATCCGTTATATCCAAAATCCGTTAAATAAGGGTCCGTTATATCGAGGTTTTACTGTAATATCCTTTTACAAAATCATCTTCCATCTCACTAATAACCCCTATGATAGGCTTAGCTTATTAAGTCTGTATTTTAATGTAATAATTGAAGCTGAGTAAATGGAGCATAGCTAAACTTTGTGTTAAGTTTTGATTAGTAGAATTTTAGGTTGTAATGTGCATATACAATGATTCTTATTACAAGATCGCACTACTCTGTTTTATATTTTAAATTCAATTCATGACTATTGTTATTTTAAATAAACTGAAATGAAAGAAAATGCCATATAATTTAACACTGTGCTTGGTGTCATTTTTTAAAATAATATATATTTTTTTGATTTTTTCACATTTTGTTTTTAATGTGATTAGTTTCGTCAACTTATCCTATTAGATCAACTGTCTGTATAATCACTACTCGATGTTGTGTAATTTGAATACTATTCTGAAAATCTAAATAACTTACATATTGTAATCCACTCATAAAATCGTCCTTAATGAAAAAAAGTCTTAATGATTTTTTTATCGGGCTTTATAATGTAAGAATTTTTTTTCTAAAACGAGTGGCTGTTTGATAATGCCAACGTGAAAGGTTGGCGAAACCGGTTATAAATAAAAACGAACATGTGGAAAATCACTCGAGTACTTTATTCAAAAATATTTAAATACATTTGTGCGTATATAAAATGAAAATTTTTGAAGACCATTGCTGGCTTGGTTTCTATATATATAACTTCAAGAATTGATCTTTTAAAAAACAGTAATATCACCTAAATTTAAATAAATAAATGTGATATATTTTTGCACTTCGATTTAGTTTTTCAAAAATATATTTAAAATTACTAAGAGTATTTGATGTCAAGATAAATAATTACTTAAATAATATGGCAGTATAATTTATAGCTCTAAAATGCATACATATATTAAAATAAAACTATATTACTGTAAAATTAACAGAAAACCCACTAGGAGAGTGCAAACATTTTCTGCATAATCGGCTAAGAAAACGCTAAGCAAAGCCTTATGCTTTAGAATAATCTGCAGAGTAAGAGCAAATAATAATTACACAATGACAAATACTCATTGTGTTTCCTCGGGAAGGTATATATTTCCCAACAGAGGTAATGTAAGAAATCTGAACTTTCATTTTAAACAATCGGAGACTTGTCATGAGAAACTGGAGCGTGGAAGTCTCGTCATTATTTTTAACAAGCTTGTTTCGAGAAGGTGAGCGATACGTATATGATGTGTACTTTATTACAGGAAATAAGTTGAAGACAGTAATTAATTAAAAAATGAGAAAACCTTAGAAATTGTACACTCTATTTCTGTTGTTCTTTTCACACCTATGTGTTTTTTTTCCTTTCTACAGTCAGAGAGAGTGATCGGAAACCAGGATCATACGTCTTGAGCTACCTTGGCCGGACGGGAATCAACCACTTTAGGTAAACTATTCAGTACTTAGGAATTTTGGAAAAATTTGGAATATCTCAAAGTAAACTTTCTCAGTATATCTTCCTCTTGACAGAATAACAGCAGTATGCGGTGACTATTACATAGGAGGGCGTCAGTTTGACTCCCTGAGTGACCTCGTGGGTTTCTACAGTCACTGTTCTGATTTGCTGAAAAGAGAGCGCCTGCTGGAGCCCGTGCCCCCTCCCGAGCCCGTCAATGACAAGAAAGTACGTTGTTTTTAGTTGTGGTTGGAAGGTTGAGTCAACCCCGCTTACATACTCGGTAGCTTAGTATGTAGTAAATGGTTTATCCTAAAAGTAAACTATTTGTATGAAAATAGAATGTTTAATTGCAAGTTCCACGTGTGGTTGTAAGTATTTTCCATAGTTTCACATACCTCAGTTATTAAGTAGAATTGGTTTCTTTAGAGATATCTAATCTTGTTTTGCAGAGAGTTGTGGCCATTTTGCCTTACACCAAGATGCCCGACACCGACGAGCTTACTTTTCAGAAGGGAGACATCTTTTTCTGCCACAACGACATGGGAGACGGCTGGTTGTGGGTCACAGCGCACAGGTCACTTTTTTATACCTTAGGATTTCTTAATAAATTTTTGGGAGTATTGAATCATCAGATACACTCATTATTAATTATCTGACTTCAGAACTGGAGAGCAAGGAATGATTTTCCGAGAGTTGGTGGAAGACTTGGATGCGTCCATCGACCCGAACACTGTGTTCTCGTGGTTTCATCCCAACTGTACAAAAGGAGAAGCTGTTGATATGCTGGTAAAAGGCAAGTATTACTAATAAAGAAACATCTGGTTAGAGTTTATCTCATAAGAACAAAGAATCGCATTGATTTATAAAATTCAAATTGGTATTTGCTGTGTATTTTTCATATTCGTACATTTTGAATTGTTTAAGTTGTGTATTCAAATTCATTTTATTTTTTTACCAAATATATCTAAGATTGATATGATTAATTACATTTTTTCATACATTGAAAAATGATTAAAGAAACTCTCAGAAAAATATCATCATGACTTGTGCAGGATTCGAACCCACACCCCCCAAGCTTACATGGCCGGTGCATTTAAACAATTATGCTAAAATGCACAAGTCATGATGATATTTTTCTGAGAGTTTCTTTAGTCATTTTTCAATGTGTGAAAAATGTACTTAATCATATCAATCATAAATAAAACCTGTATAGGCAAAATCGCACTTACTGTGACGGTCTTCACAAAAATCAATATAAATATATCTAAAACATCAGAAGGTTGAAAAAATAGTTGTTTAGCTAAAAATTTAAATAAAACATGAATTCAGTATATACATCCAATATTTTTGATTTCCTTAACTCTTTTCATTGTTGGAATAGATTTTTTCTTATGTTAAGTTTATCATGTGGAGAATACGATGAGCAAAGTTTACTTTGCCATGAGTCGTTAAGTTTTGTGTTTATCAGTCATGGTTACAGTCACCAATTTAGGCCAATTTAATTCCAGCCGGTCCCGGTAGTTTTTTGGTTCGCCCGTCAGACAACTCTCCAGGTGACTACTCGCTGTTCTTCCACATCAACAACCAAATTCAGCGCTTTCGCATCGAAAAAAAGGGTGTCCGTTACCTCATGGGCGGCCGCACCTTTGAGTGCCTCGATGCCGTCATCAACCGTTACCGCAAAGAACAGATCGTGGAAGGACATACACTCGTGCAGCCCGTAAGTTACCGAACCATTATTGAGTTTACCCTTGATAATTTTCTCATATTCATTCAATTGTCATCTCTTCTATCTCTTAGCTGGTAGCTGATGGTCATCAGTCGGAAGCCACCTCGCAGATGTCAGCGCAGGGAGCTGCGGCTGAGAAAATCTATGCCACCTTACGCGAGTGCCGGGACCAAATTGGTCTTAAAAAGATGAAGGGCATTCGGCATCAGGGCTACCTTCACCGGAAATCCGATAAGACACACAAGAAATGGAAGCAGCTGTATTTTGTGCTGCTAGCCGAGGGGACCGACACGCATCTGTACTTTTACGACTCGCCCAAGCGAACCAAGCCCAAGGGCCTCATTGATCTATCATGCGCGTACCTGTATCAGGTGCATGATTCGCTGTGGGAGCGCCCAAACTGCTTGCAAATGGTGGAACGAGCACTACCCTGTCTGGCCACAGTGTCCTACTTGGCTGCACCCACAGCTGATGCTTGTCAAGACTGGGTCAATGCTCTCAAGCCACTGTGTGTGCCACAGCTGTCCCGCGCACAGTGCAAGGTACCTCGTCTGCGCTCCCTGCGCTGTCTCACATTAGCCGTCCTCGATGCGCACCGTCTACCTTACAAGTTGCTTCCACAGCCTTACTGCTCTCTACAGCTTAACCAAGTCAAGGTTGCGCGCACTCGACTCAAAAGCGGACCTGACCCCATGTGGGATGAGGAATTTGTGCTCGAGTGAGTTTTGCATCTTTGGGTTCTATGATGTACAACGCATATTATTATCTTATGCACATGATTTATTCTAAAGTACATTAATGCTTGCAGTGACGTTCCACCGGATGTAGTTTCCTTTACACTTACTGTGCACAATAAGGGAAAAAGAGGAAAGGATTCCGAGGTAATTTCTTGCACAAGAAATGGTGCTTTATTACAATATTTCTCCATAGTTTCTTTTACTTTGACATCTATTTATACACTGTTTGCCTGCAATAGTTTTTTTTCTGATTAAAGATGGCAGAGTTGACAGTGGAGCTATCAAGCCTAGCCAACGGGGAAGAAGTGGAGGAATGGTATCCGCTTGCAGGCATCACACCCATAGGAGAATGGGGATCCATTAGATTGAGGACAAGGTGGGTTGCTATAATATCCAGTATAGTACATTACTCATAATCTTAAGTGACAAGATTGATGTGTCTTGCAGATACATGCATGATCTGGTGATGCCGAGTGAGGAGTACAGTCCTCTACAGCAATTGATCCTGGAGCCAGGCCTGCTGGCCGTGCGAGCTCTTGCAGAACTCTGTCACGCTGATCGAATGCCACTAGCTACGGGTCTGTTAATATTTACATATTTTCTAAATGACTGCTTATAATGAGAGTTTATTTTGGCTGCCTAAGTTGATATTTGTTAAAATTTATACATCATTTGAAATTTACGGTTTGTGGCTGTACAGGCTTACTGCGTGTATTCCGACATGAGAATCGAGCTCCGGAGCTACTGAGAGAGTTGCTGCAAGCGGAGGTGGCCCGAGAGGCTGACACGCCCACTCTGTTTCGCGCCACGTCTTTGTGCACTACGCTCATGGACATCTATATGAAAGCAGAGTGCCACAACTTTCTGCAGGTCTCTTATTTCTTTATTTATCATATTTGATTGGTCCAAGTCACAACTGGGTCTTCATTACCCCAATTTTTCTAATTCACCTTGTTTCAGGCTGCTGTCTCGGACACAGTGCAGAAACTCATGGAGAGTAAACAATCTGCAGAGCTCAACCCCACCAAGATGGACTCGCCGGATGACGCATGCAGCAACGCTGAGTTTTTGTTGCTTATCTTAGACCAGGTGATATAATAGATTCACGTTGTACATTATTTTGAATGTGAATTTTAGAAATTCAATATTTTTGACTGAGAGTACTTGATGGAATTCCATTTTAATATTTTAAATAATAAGTAAAATACTTGAGCGATTTTTCCACATATAGATTTTTATTGGTGACCGGTTTCGCCAACCTTTCACATTGGCATTATCAAACTGAGGTTTGATAATGCCAACGTAAAAGGTTGGCATTATCAAAAATTTTCTTATTATTAAGATATAATAAGTATGTTTTGAGTACAAGTTTCATAGATATAATTAATTTATTTCTGCAGATAACCCAGTCCATTTTCACGTCTCCAGAAGCGTGTCCGCGTTCAGTACGGTACCTGTGCGGGTGTCTGCAGCGAGCCGTGGTGGCCAAGTGGCCCAATGAGCGTTTTGTACGCACTCGTGTTGTTTCTGGTGATTGCATCATAAATTTACATATTTTAAAAATTCTTCATCTCAAAATTCTATTTCTAAGCCCAGCTATTAATTTATTTTGTTTAATCATCTATAATTATAAGATATATTTATAAGCTTAATGATTTTACTTAGCAGCAAAATCATTAAGATGTGTGTATTATCAGGTTTCATTTTCCTGCGATTGGTGTGTCCGGCATTACTGGCTCCACGTGCCTGGGGACTGCTAGCCGAGGCGCCTCCCGTGTCTGCCACTCGCTCCCTTGTCATGGTCGCCAAGTGCTTACAGAATCTCGCAAATCTCGTGGAGTTTGGGGGCAAGGTATAGTTGCAGCATGATATCCTAATATCTTAGCTAACTATTAATCTCAGTCTAATCCACCTCATGGGCCAGCGATTCATTCTTGCTTTATGCTTGAACCATGAGTTCAAATCTGGATGAAACAAGTTTTCCAGTTTTTTTTCAATTTTATTAAAATTATGAATTGAAAAACTGATGCAGGTTTACTGTGATTTCTCTGTATACAAAGAGGAAAATGCCATAGATGTATTGAGTTGGACACAGGTACTATTGCCTCTGATTATTCTGAACTGCTCACCTACCTGCCTTTTCTCTTTTGCCTTTGTACTTTTACAGAGTAGTTGGTTATAGACTCCTCATCCGATTATTTGAGCTAAGATGTCTTCTGCTCATGGAAAATAATGAAAAAATCTATTCCCTGGTTACAATATGGAGTACTCATTTGTGCATATCGATAACAGGAACCTTACATGGAAGTGGTGAACCCCTTCATTCTTAAGAACAAGGAGCGTATGGTAGTATTTTTGGACCAACTCAGTGCCATTGGAGATCCCGGATCTGTGGGCTCTCTGCATTTCCCCGTCTCGAGCACTACTAATAATGCCAATATCGACACGGGTGAGTCAATGTTTTCAACATGAAGCCATTTTTTCTGATAAAACAATTTCTTAATAAATCTTATTTATGTTTTTTTTTATAATAGGAAAAGAATTGGCAACACTACATCACATATGTGTGTCTCATCTGGCGGAATTGCAGATCCTGGCCAAGACTCAGCCTGCTATCAAGAAGTTGGTCACGGTCACGGATATGCTTACCAAGCACAAGCACAAGTATCTGGAGATGATCAGATAGGAGCAAGACTAGTGGTCGAGAGACTGGCTGTATGGCTGCTGGCGCATGGTGTTGTGGCCCGAGCAGTTTATTCGCATGCATAATAGGTTGTCTCGTTGGTTATTTCACATAAAATCTCATAAAGAATTTCACTTCTACATAAGCACACATCATTTTAAGTAAATATTGACAGACATACGCTGATTGGATGATGCCCGAAAATGAGAATGAGGTCAGCCAGTTATCTCCTAAAGCACAAAGTTGCCAGGTTTTTGCAGAATAATGTTTTCATGAATTGACAATTAATTAATGAATGGACAATTCAGTAAATAATGAAATATATTATATTTACTATATATTTTCTGTAAATAATGAAATCGAGGGGCTACGTTTTGCAGGTGCAATATAGAAGTCCTTTATTGGTTTGCGAGTGCTGTTCTAAGATATTTTGGGATAGTTTAGTTGACACCGCGCCGTAAGACATATAGGATGTAATGTCCACCAATGCATTTTAAATGTCATTTCAAATGCTCAATAGTTTCTTTGTGCTGTCAACTGTGCCAAATATATGAGTAATCGCTTGTGAGTCTATACTTTTCTTCTTGTTGCATAGTATATATTCTGTGCCAAAATAATGTCAATTTCGCTGTTGTCGCTTTTTGATTATGTACACCCAACAGCACTTCTCAAGTCTCATCATTATGTATTAGAAATATTAATGACACTTAACAGTGTATTTTAAGTACATTCACGCACAATTTTAAATGATTGCAAAACTTCTTGTGCTACTCCAAATAATATTTTTTTTAATGTTATGTGCTAACATATAAATATTTGTATACTCATGTATCTGTTTTAGTTCTAATGAATCTTGAATATTAATTGGTCTCTTTAATAATATATGCAGGATATACTAACTATTTTAACATAATCAACATATTGTGTCATTGATTATATGTCACCATATTCAGTGACTCGTATATTTATGAATCGAGTGTTAACAAATTGTAATTATATAAATATCTAACTTTCTTTGTTCAACAGCACTTACAAAGGCTCAGGGATAAGAATAGGTGATCTGATGCAATTCAGTGTGCAGACAGATTTTTTAAACGGTGAGTAACAAGCAATTTAATTTTGCAGTTACTTGAAAAAAGCGACAAATAATATGCGTTGTAGACTGATGGATTTATCCATGTGTGTGGACATTCATAATATTATAGATACTATATAAAGTATATTAAGTAGAATATATGAAGATTAATATGAATGTTCAATAATGTCTGAATTAAGCAAAGTTTTTAGATACCTGACATGACACTCAACATACAAGCATACAATGCTGCCTCTGTGAACTTGATGAAACATCTTATCGAATATCTTGCCATAGTTCTAGGCCATAATATTTATTTATTGTTTTCAGATGGCCAGTCTGCATCGGTAAATAAGTTTTTACTGATTTACTCATAAATATTACTGATTTGTATATATATTTTTGTTTTAACTGTAAAAGTTTAAGATTTTTGTACTTTTCAGTGTGTTATTAAGAGAATTAAGGAAGTTTAGTTGAATGTTTATTTTTGAATTAACCATATTTTATTTCAACTGAAATAAAAATAGTATAGTAAAAAAAAATATTTTTGTGATTTTTACATGATTTTTATTTGTGACTAGTTTCGCCAACGCTAATACTAATGAGATATTTTTTCGAAACTAGTTACAAGTAAAATACAAAAATGTGGAAAAATCACAATGAATTTTATTTAAAAATATCAAACTAGAATTCTACTTAGTACTATCTGTAGAAAATATTGAATATAAAAATAATAGTTAGATTTATTTCACATTAAGATCTAGATATTAAATGATTTCTGTTATTGTTTTTACTGAATTTCGGTTATTATAGTATTACTAGAAATGTAGCCCGTCACAGAATGACGCGCATTCGATGAATGATGCAATAGTGTTTGAACATAATAAGATGAATAATGCTTTAATTTTGTACCATCAGTTGGATGAAGGTGCGAAGTTCTGTGATATACTTGGCCTTGAACTTTGAAACAGAGTGGCCCACTGTTAATTTAGCTCCCATTGATGCAAAAGATATACTGTTATTGTATGATCTTATTTTTCTCTTGAAATTTCAATTATAAATATACTGGGGAAATAGGCCTTGCTGGTAGTTTCACTTTACCTTTGTGATAATAATCGTTGAACTTTCCATCTGATGGGTTTTCTGCTTGATAATGTAAAGCATTGCAGAATCGACAGGTCACATTAATTAATCCGAAGACAAACGCAGCGTTCGCTGTGCATCAGTTTCTTTTTGTCTTGAGGTCGATGCGCGTACTCGAATTTTACTTTTGCTCACGTTTTCCTTCCAACTCATTGCTTGACATTTATGTCACATTTCATGTCACAAACAACGCATCACTTTTCACTGCACTGTTCTTTATTTGATGCAGTCTTTATCACGTTCAATTGTGCAATTCTTTTTGAATTACGTTTTTTGTGCGTAGACGGTGTTATTTATGATGTGATTAATAATTTCTAATGCAATTTCGATAAAAAAAATAGAAATGGCACTTGTGTCAAACTGACATAAACTGGAAATTTCTTAGAAGCATCAAAATTTGTTTTTTTTGTAAAAGTTCTAAATTTGAAATTCTCACGGTGAAGAACAGAATCATATAATTCGTACATATTGAAACTCGCTAAAGCATATTTTATAGTTAATGAATAAAAATATTATCCTATCGTCTTGAAATTCGGCACATAGCTGAGGAAAAATTTACTAAACTTACGTGCAAAAAATCAGCATTGTATCTTTTAAGATATTCTATAGAGAACTAAAAAACGAAACATATACACCCACCCACACACAATGGCTATTATTATAGTAGAATAGCTTATGCAAACAACGAAGTTGTCACCTTTGTACATTCATCAACTCTTTTTATTTGAAAAAGGAACAGCGCTACTTTTGTCAGCAACGAAAGACCTCGACACTCTGCTGTCTCACCAAACTTGCATTATTCGGTGTATTTCTACAGGGTTAGTTTTAGCATTATTTTAAATTAAAGTCTATTATCTCTTCCCGGCCGGTACAACTGAGCTAACTTTCTAAATTAGCTCGGTCTTAATTATTCATACTAAATTGATATATTTAGTTGTTTATCAGCATTTAATATAAATGCAAGATGAGTCTGAATTGCAATAAATATATATTTAAAAATAAAACCAATTATTGAGTACCTCTACTATTCTATTGTGGCCTTATCTCGCTCATTGTGCTAGAGACCAGGGACTCAGGGGAGCTCCTGATGAAACTGTCCTTAACATTATATAGAACGATACTTGCAAGCTTTTAACCATTAAATAGCACTGTCCCCTTCGTTGTTGACTAATGTATGAACAGAATTTGTGACTGAAGTATCCTGTGCTGCCATACGAGAGGGAATATCTTGACCTACAAGTTTTTTTACATAGTGTTTATTTTCTGTGCAATGTATTATAAACTTTTATATAAAATACATAGATATTCAAATGTTTTTAACTACAAGTGTTAAGAATCAGTGTATATTCCTTCTTTTAGATATTTTAAAATGCACATTAGGAGCTTTTGGAATTTATATATCGACGACTGAAAAGGATTTATGTAGCTGATGGAGTATTTACTATTCAGCCATGCTCATTCCCTTTGAAGGCATTTTTAATTTGTTATGGCTGATGGTTAATTTCTTTACTTAATGACCAACTGTACTTTAGTAATGTTGATGAATAGGCTTTAAGGGGATCATATTATTATTTAATAAAGTATTACTGAATTGTCTTTTCCTTTTAGAAATGGTATCCATTAGACTGTATTAACTGTGTAAGACTCTTCAGTCTCCAATGAGATTAAAAATAAATCAAATTTGAACTCATACTTATTTACAAATCATATTTGCTTCAAATAGTAGTGTAATATTATATATAAAGTGTTATAACACTAGTTCTTGTTAGGATTTACAATTGAATGGAGGAGAGTCGATAGAACATTAGCCATGTAAATCAATAAGGTCCCCAAAACTATGTTTCAAGCCATGAAAATTTTACTGTCAAAATTGTTTACCAGTCAATTAGAATTCGTGATGAATCCTATAAAATGAAATGTTGTGTTAAGAGCGATATTAAACCATATATTTAATGGAATAGATTTTTTTAGGCGAGTTCTTGTATTTTTGTGTAAGTTTTTTCTCAAATATGGAAGATCATTAGAAGAGTTGAATGCAACGGGTAAGTCTAGGTATTGCCATGTTGAGGTTAAATTGTATTGTCTTTATTGAAAGCATATTTTTAATGTTGAAATATGGACATTTTGAAAAATTATTCCATAAGAATACAATTTTGAAAAGTACTTTTTATATTGATTATTTGATAGTGTCAAACGAATATACCATACAAAATATTATTCACCCTTATAAATAATAAATTAGATTGAAATTTAACACTGTTTTATTTCAAATTTTTATTGAATTAAATCTTTTTTAATCTTGGTTTATTTTTACTTACATTTTATTCATTGACAGTTGGAATCAAAAAATTAAATGGAAGCTTGTCATTGGCTTTATAACATTAGATTGGCTGTTGAAAACAAAATCAATATATTTTGTTGGTAAAAAGAGTTACGACCAAAACAGAATCATAAAGTAAAACCAGAAATGTGATAGTACTGCAACGTATACTGTGCAAACATTTTTTTTATTTCTTAAATGTTCTTGAGCTGTACAAAAGCTTATGTATTAGTATCTTATTATTAAACTCTGAATTCACGTCCAGAATAAAATGGAGAAAGCCATTAGAAAGCAGGCCACAGCAACATATGGTGACTTACGTTCTCCAATTCTTGCACATTTCCAAAAAGTTCCTAATAATCTAGAAAAAAATAATAATAAATGTGGTGATAAAATCACAATCTCCCATATAAGAATTTCATTAAAGGCATTATAAGATGAATCTTTTTTTTCGTTGTCAACTTACCCGGTTTTATTTCTATCCATTATGCTGGGAAAAAGCGACCTTAAATACGTACAAGTGCAGATCATCAGGAGCACCACCGACAGGAGACTTTGGAAATTAAATATAGCACTCTGAAATAAAAAGACATTTAAATTTGTGAAACCACAGAAAATTTAAGTGATTTTGAAATAATAGAAAAATTCCGAATAGTAAATTGAAAAATAAATTGGTTTTTTTTGTCATCGTAAGTAATTGCTAGGATTTTCAAATACTATTTAATATGCATTTAATACCATAATTCTTTTAATTTGACGTGTATCATTTGACAGCTACGACAATAGACAATGTGCAGTTTAAATATATTGTGCTGCCAGGCGACAATATGTAGCTTAAAATATATAGTATTTCATATTAGTTTTTGTAATTTAAGTAATATTGCCAAAAAAATTATTCATTTATCAAAGATAATAAAAGTACAATAGGATATATTTAGTAGCGAAGACATTAATAGGTATTTATTACTGTGTTAAAATCAGTTTTCTTATTCTAAAATATAATAAATAGCAACAAAAGTATAATTTAATAGTTTTAGTTTCAGAGACAATAATTCAATTTGTATTTATGTCAGATCTGACAACTCGGCGAAAGTCTAGTTTATTTAATCAGGTTATTGTATTTTGTAAAACAAATAAAATGCCGGCGATGGACTATGATAAATTTGCTATGTCAGAAAAAATTATACGAGATATTGTCAACATCTTCTTGAAAGATAGTCAATTGTGCGTATTACACTTAAACCAGTTTAATTGCTGTATCATTTCTGCTTGTCCCTGAGTAATTATACGTTTTACTTTACGTATCGACACTGGACAAAATTAACCTTGATATGATAGCTTTGCTAGGGATAGTACCAATCTATGGCTTATTGGTATTATTTATTATTGTTAGGCTCAACATTCACTGAATATTATATTATTTTGTAACTTTCTTTGGTTTTTCAGAGAAGAGTTTGATATAATCCCAGTGAGCACAAACCATAGTAATAAGTCGCCGGTAGTGCACATAGCCCACAGCTTGGGGTTGGAGTCATGGTGCATCAAGCATGTGTACAGTCACGCATACACCGTCCTTACCGAGAATTACTTCTGTCGTCATGAGCATCGTCCCAAATTCAAGGTTACACAAGTGAACTGTGAAGAAGTCAGCCACCTGCTCATGGCCGCTTTGCTCATCAGCCCGGACGTAAGCACATTCTGGAATAAGCGACGTGATATGTGTTTACGTCACCTGCTGGCCCTTCCTCAGGAGCTGCGTTTCTCTCGCCTTGTATTGTCTCGCAAATCTAAGAGTAACGAAGCCTTTGCTTACAGAAAATGGCTACTCCACAAATACTTTGCTGGTTTGTTTGAATTTCGTTGAATCTTATTTATTGTGTATCTATTTATTGTGTCTTATCAATTTGTAACATGTAGTTTGTTTGTAATGATTAAATGTTTCATTCTAGACATCTCCTCAATATCTTTTGCTGAGCTTGCCGCTCTGACACAGGATGAGCTAAATCTCACATTCAGATGTGCTGAGAAGAGTCCTAACAACTACCATGCTTGGAGCCATCGAATATGGCTAATTGAGCAGCTCGCCAAGTACATTCCTTCCATGGAACTGGACTATCTGCACATCGGGGAGCTGTGCTTCTCCGAGCGGTGGATCACCACTCATGTGTCAGATTACAGTGGCCTGCATTACCGTCAATTTGCTCTTAACTGTGTTTTTAAAATTAATGATCGCAGTTGCTTCGATGCCATTGACAAAAGCGAGTCATTTAAGTACAAGAATTCACTAAATACCATAATGTCGAGGAATTTGCAAAATTATGATGCAGATCTGGTGCACCGAAGTCAAACGGAAAAAGAAATTATTGAGTCCATACTTGGAGTCATTTTAGAAAGCGAATATGATTCCAAAAAATACTGCATACTCTACCAAAATGTGAATCTCACTCTTTACGAGCTGCTGCTAAACGAGGAACTGTCCCGCTTGTACATCTCCCACGAAGCCCTGTGGTGCCATCGAAGATTCACCTTGAAACACTTGGTCGATGTTATTTTTCAATACTTTGGAGAGAAAAAGGAACGGTATTCTTGCATATCATCAGTCGGAATGAATTGTACTAAAAGTGGAACTCTGGATAACATCACGAGTCGACTGGAAATTAATGATGAGATTCTCATTGAGGATCAGGGTGATGGCTTTGGAAAAGAACCCAAGATCCTAAGAAGCGAGAACCATTCTGTATACAACAGTTCCTTGTACAAGGCGTTAGCTGTTAACGAGAAGAAGTTCATCGACCAGAGATCCAAGTCGGGAGATGTTTTTGCTATTAAGTATGACAGGTGGCTAAGGCACATTCTGGGGTTTCCAGTGTAATTCTTGAACAAATATATTAAATCATTTTATAAAGGTCGATAACTATCTAGCTCACTCTTCAAGTAGTTCTTATACCGGGCGCCCCCAGCACTATTATTCTCCATATGTACATAATCAGTGCACTTTCATGCTATCACCACTTCATGGAGCTTGGTGCAGTTTGCTGAGCCCGCTTCGTTTTGGAATTGATATGGAATGTTTTGACGGCTTGGGGCACAAATGTCAGCCATATTGGCTCTATTTTATATAATCCATTATGTGATGTCCTCCATGGCCCGGTTTGTTTGTTTTTTTTTTAATTATCAAATAATATTTATTTAAAAAGATTTTTTTAGTATGATGTTTGATATTGAATAGGGAGAGATAAATTTTTTATGCTTTGTATAAATCAAAACCGATATGCCATATTTTTTTAGTGTGAAATCTTCCAGCCGTGACTAAGTAGTTGCCAATTTTTAATGATGTTTTTGTATCTACCCCCGTAATCTAGTCCATGAAAGTATTTGTGTAAAATAAATAAATGTATAGGTTAGATAAAATCAGATAAGACACCTAATTACAGCTATTATATTTACTGCAGAAAATATTTATTTTGTGTAAACTATAATTTATTTCATTATATAACAGACAATGGGACTGAGTGCTTATATCTTACGATTATCTATAAAATTTTATTGATTGATCAATTTGTTTTTGGTACACGCTTTGACTACAGAAATGTTATTTTCTATTAACCAGGATTTTGTATAAAATATTATATAATGTATGAAAAGGAAAAGAAAGAAAGTTAGTTAATACGACTTTTAGTTAATTAAGTAATATAAATTTTGTATGTTGATTATATATGATAATTTATATATTATGTATATTATTTATATATTATGTATATATATATATATATATATATATATATATATATATATATATATATACATAATATATAAATAATATACATAATATATAAATTATCATATATATATATAAACAGATAAATATTTATATGTATTCATAGGAATCAATTGCTCTTTTAATTGATTTGGATAAACTGAATTAGTAGGGAAGATCAATTTTTAAGTTTGAAAAATTTCAATGCAGCAGTACCACAATTCAGATGTGACATTACTTCGGTGACTATAGCTCTGAAATCTCTCAATGTACCATAAACAAATTGTTAATTCTATATTGTATTTTTAATATTGAACGTCATGAATGGAAACAATGCCAATATGAATACACAGAATCGTCTCATTGGTAATAGAGCTACAAGATAATTTAAGTATTATTGTTTTCCTTATGCATATACTTCTATTCTGAAGGATTTTTTTTAGTCTTCTCAAATGAGAACACGATTCGCAGTGAGCACTGTGATTTTTTTAACCTTCGGATGTGCACCGAGTAAAAGTTGCGAGATACAAGTCGCCAACGTGAAGACTAGAGGCTATGATCATATCTGTGAATACATTGTGCAGTGATATTTCTCTGTCCCTCATCAAAGTCACATTGCGAATGTATTCTAAGCTAAGAAATAAATAAATAACTCAACAATAACTGCAGCTACTTATGTGTGTTCTATTATTTGTCCCGAAGCAAACTTTCTTCAACTCCCATATAAATATAAAGTGAGAAGATGAAACTTCACATTGGAAAAAAATAAGAATCGGTCGAGTTATTTATCGATTCCTAATGAGAGATGCGAGCGTGACGATAGATTCTACCGAGACTAGTCTGCGAGCGATCGCCCGGCCGGAGCGCCGACGAAACCGAGCTCGGCGTTGCGCGAGTCGCGCCCCCGCCGAGTATTTTCAACACATTTATTTATAAAGTTCAAGTCGCGCGGCTGCGGCGCGGGGCGCGCCTGCCCGTATCGTCACTCGTATAGCACACCCCCGTGGAGCGTAAACAAATAATCTTAAAACTATGTGGCAAAACACGTCGGAAGTGGCTCGCTCGGGTGTCCATCGCACCCGCACCGGCGCAATCCTCCAGTCGACGAGCGATGCGTCTCGGCGCTTCCCGGCGTGTCTCGGCGGGTCTCGCCGCGGCGCTCCGGCTCGGGGGGCGCCGCAGCTCCGCGAGCCCGTGCCTCTTCCCGGACGTCTCGCCGCGTCCCGGCGTGTCTCGGCGGGTCTCGCCGCGGCGCTCCGGCTCGGGGGGCGCCGCAGCTCCTCGAGCCCGTGCCTCTTCCCGGACGTCTCGCCGCGTCCCGGCGTGTCTCGGCGGGTCTCGCCGCGGCGCTCCGGCTCGGGGGGCGCCGCAGCTCCGCGAGCCCGTGCCTCTTCCCGGACGTCTCGCCGCGTCCCGGCGTGTCTCGGCGGGTCTCGCCGCGGCGCTCCGGCTCGGGGGGCGCCGCAGCTCCTCGAGCCCGTGCCTCTTCCCGGACGTCTCGCCGCGTCCCGGCGTGTCTCGGCGGGTCTCGCCGCGGCGCTCCGGCTCGGGGGGCGCCGCAGCTCCGCGAGCCCGTGCCTCTTCCCGGACGTCTCGCCGCGTCCCGGCGTGTCTCGGCGGGTCTCGCCGCGGCGCTCCGGCTCGGGGGGCGCCGCAGCTCCTCGAGCCCGTGCCTCTTCCCGGACGTCTCGCCGCGTCCCGGCGTGTCTCGGCGAGTCTCGCCGCGGCGCTCCGGCTCGGGGGGCGCCGCAGCTCCTCGAGCCCGTGCCTCTTCCCGGACGTCTCGCCGCGTCCCGGCGTGTCTCGGCTAGTCTCGCCGCGGCGCTCCGGCTCGGGGGACGCCGCAGCTCCTCGAGCCCGTGCCTCTTCCCGGACGTCTCGCCGCGTCCCGGCGTGTCTCGGCGGGTCTCGCCGCGGCGCTCCGGCTCGGGGGGCGCCGCAGCTCCTCGAGCCCGTGCCTCTTCCCGGACGTCTCGGCGGGTCACACGCCACCAAGCCAGAATGAAGGCGTCGAAGAAATTACATTTTTTCCTGTCCCGTCACAAAAGCAAAAGACAAAAAGAAAAGAAAAAGCGTAATATTAAATTATTATTTTAAGCTACAGGATAATTGAGGATTCAAAAATCGAGTCAAAACCGAGTTTTAAGAAATCTGAATGATTTCGGAGTCAGGAATTCTTCCAGAAAACGTACAAAGATTGCCGACCCGGCGAACGCGAGCCGTCCGGTCGTCGCGAGCCAGAGACGCCCAAGACGCCGGAGACGCCCGAGCTCGAGCGGTCCGAGACGCGGAGTCTCCGCCCGCACCGGTCTTCGAGAAGAGGTCGCGGGAACGAAAGAGACTAGCGGGCGGTCGGTGGAAACCTCCCCCCGCATCGCTGCCGCGTCCGACTCCGGCCTTCGCCGTTTCGCGTTCAGGATAATCGGTAAATTCGCATCAGGAAGGGTTTCCTCACAATTTCTTTCCACTCGAATTCGAACCTGACATCGAGACGACATCGCACTCGCGGGGCAATCGTCGGCCTGCGGCGTGCCATACATTAAACATAATATTGCGAACAATATACTAAGAAAAAAAAACTCTTTTATATTATTTTGTGAAAATTAATTCAAACAGAATGTTCAATATTTATGACTGAAATGTCGGAGGAGAGGGGGGGTACCATTCCCTCGCCTCTCCGTTGCCCCCGATGCGTCGGTTTTCAAATTGATCACCCGCTAATGGAGGCAGTTTGGTTTTTCCTCTATGGAAATCGGGTCTATAAATAGGTCTGCTGACGCGCGCGAGTGCCGCCGGCGGACGCGGGAGTGAGGCGTTTACTCGCTAAGGAAACGCTGATATATTTTCGGACCGATATTAGTCATTAACGGTCCATAAATAACTCAAACCGCCCACCGAGGGCTCTCCGGCCGAGGGCTTCCCGGCCGAGGGCCGCCCGGCCGCCTCGCCTGCCCCGTCTGTGGCAACTTTCATTGGCTAAATCATGGACGAGTGTACTAAGCTCAAATGCAAAAATCCACGCTACTCGCTTAGCTTTGCGACCCGCGCGAAGATCAGAAGCGGCCCGCGACTGCCAGGAGCCCGTTTTTTATCCTCGTGTGTGATTCTCTCGTGTTGTTATTGTTCCGTTGTTCTCGTGTTGGCCTGTTCGTTATCTATATCTGGGTCATCTTCGGAGAAATTTTAGGGAATTTTAGGGACAAAAAAACTAGGCCGCGGCTTCACGCAGAACGTGTCGAGACTCGGCGGCGGTGCCGGGGCGGGGCCGGGGCGGGGGCGGCGGGGCCGGGGCGGGGGCGGCGGGGCCGGGGCGGGGGCGGCGGGGCCGGGGCGGGGGCGGCGGGGCTGGGGGCTCGCCCCCTGCGGGGCTGCTACCTCCCCTAGCGCGGAGTTCCGCTGCGACTTCGAGTGAGTCTGGCTCGCTGTTCGCCAGCCTTGCGTTTGATTGATTTACTTAATTTGAAATTTGCAATAGAGATGGAATAAGATTTTGAGAATTTAGGTAATAATAATTACGGCTATTGATAAATTTATATCGTTTACGCAAAATTGATTTATTTTCCCGAGTAAAGTGAGATTAGGTATCGATATAATTATCGGCAATATTACCGACCCACTTGCTCCCGGAGCGATCGACCCAGTGCGCAGATGAAAATGGTAGACGGAGTGTCGTCCAAACGTTTCGTTCGATTCCGCGTTTCAGAATTTGTCATTTCTGCAGCTGATCGAGCTTTGACTAAAAACAAATTCCCTTATTGGTCAGAAACAGTCGGACCGATTCGAGTCGAGTCGAGACAATTTAAACCTATCGCGAAGTAGGAATTTCCCTCCTTCTCTTTGTCTATGGTTTTGAGGTGGGACGGGAGAATGTATTCTTTTTGACTCGGTGTCTCGTGTCACCGTGGGGTATATAGCAGGGGGGGTCGGGGGAGTGAAGAGAATCTGGAATGGCTTTGGACCTATCAGTGCTGAGGCAGACTTAGAGGTTGTGGCCGGGGAGAGATCGAACACGTCGGCAGACCGCCCCGGGACCGCTCCCGTTGCTCCGCCGCCCCCGCCGCCCCCGCCTGTCGCATCAGTCGCGCCCCGAGAAGCGACGGTGACCCGCACCCCGAGTAAACTTACTTCTGAGGCCTTTTTCTGTCATTTTTTTGCTTGGATTGGGTAAATATCATACAATGACGACAATCAAATCTGTTAAAAAGTTTTTTTTATTGTATTGTGCATGTACATTTTTGTAAACAAATATATGATATTAATACTCAAATGGTACTTGTTTTTTATCCGACCACCAAAAAACTTGTACCTAACCTTTTTTTTTTAAACCTAACCTAACCTAACCCAACGAATCGAGCGGTCATGGAAATCTGCAATGAACGAAATAAACGCCAGAACGGGACTCATAGTCATATGATAGATTTTTATCTCTGCGAGTACATATAGATTAAAAAAAATTGGTGGTCGGATAAAAAACAAGTACCACTCAAATATATGGTAATAAGAAGGAATTTGCCATTCTTCATATGTTTTTTTTAATATAAATCAATCGATTTGAATAATTTTCTGATTATTTGAATTCTCCGATTTTTGACCTATGCAGATCAGCCGTCCAATTCTTCGCGCATTTGACGATTCGTTTCAAGGGTTCAGCCGCATTCATAGTCCCGATGCTTTGCGCGCGCAGAGAGCTGCGCCTCCGCCCCCGGCCAGCGCCCCCGCTCCCCGCTCCCCGCTCACAGAAACTTGCGGAGTTCCGTGGATGCGTCTGACATTTGTCACAGTCTTACAGTCTCGGGATCAATTTGTTAAATAATTAATGAACTGCTGACCGTTATAAATTGTTTTAGACTAAACCGCAGTTACCTCCGATTGTACCGATACCTCACCTAATCGTCCTCCACCCTTACTGCGTGCTCTAACTTTGGGCGATGCTAATGTGCGATGTTTTAATTCTCAAATGCAAAGATGTCGATCGCTACAGGCGAGAGGGAGTCGATCTCGCGATCCATATCTTCGAATGCATCAGTACCTAGCTGCTGCGGTTAGCGTTTCTTACGAATAGACGTTACGCCTAGTTTAGTTAAATTCGAATAACGTGCCCTGACAGTTTAAGGTTTTTTCGCGCAGACGGCCGACCTACCGGACCTCGCGAACCGAGAGTCAACGTCGACTGAGCTATGCGTCAATCGATAAGTGCCTCCCGCCGCGACGTCTCCCGAAGAGCGGGCGGCCGGTCCGGCGAGGCGCGCGTCTCCTCTCGAGCTCGTTCTCCCGACACGGACGATCTCCGAGTCTAGTGCGGTCAGTATTTCATTTGGCTGAAGATAATATTTATTATTTAGTTTCGATCTACTCGAAAATCTTTCGGGAGAGGTCTATCGGGTATCGTTCTGTAGTAGCCTGGAGCTTTTTTTTGCTCGCTTAAAATTGCTAGCGTACAAAACTTGTTTTAAATTATTTATTATTATCGCTTCAATACGCGGATACGAACGAGCAGAGGTGTGTTCCGTCCCGCTGCACTCTTCTCGGGCGTTTTTAACGCGGCACGTTCGGTCGCAACGGCGCGTATTCGGGGAGACGAGTCCCGGCAGGAGACGGGACGCTCGGCGCGACCGGAGATCGATCCGCGCGCAGAGGTCCGGCGCAGCCGCGGGGGCGCACGGGAAAGCCGCCCTTGGGCCCCCTCGCCCACGGCGCCCGGCAGTTCGCGCCCTCCGCCCGTCGGCCTCGGGCGGGTCGCGCGACTTTGGCCTCTGCGGCCGTCTGCGCGAGGGCGACGATCGCGCGCCCCTCGCCGCCCGGCGCATCCGCGCGATCGCGTCCGACGCGGGAATCCGTCAGTAACCGAGGGAGCGCGACCCGAGCCGGTCCGCCGCGAGCCGAGGACGCCCGAAGGTCCCCGACGGCCGCGGGAGCACCGCTCGCGTGAAAACTCCGACCGTACGTTTCCCCGCCGTCATCATCGCGGAGTCGGTCGGCGGAGCGGTCGCGGGGAGGCTCGCCTCCGGCGCACGCGGGATCGGCGCTCGGCGGTCGCGCAGGTGCCGACTCCTCGTGCACTCCCCTTCCCGTCGCGGGGGTCACTCCGGGCGGTCGCGATCGACCTCGGTATCGAGCCGCAGGCGTCGAGTCCCCGACTCTCTCCGGTCGTCTCCGACCGGAAGACCGTCTCCGTTCCTCGAGTCGCGGCGGCTCGTCGCCGAGAGTCACTCGATCGTGGAAGAAAAAAAACCCCGAGAACTCCCTTCGAAAAAGTGTTTTGGTGTCAAAAAAATATCGTCGAATCGAATACTCGTTTCATACGTTTCACTAAAATCGATAAATATAAATATAATGTGCACTCATAAAATATTCAGAGCGGACGTTTCGCGCACGACAGCCGAGCGAAGCCGCGTCCGGCGAGTGCGCGGGGCGCCCCGCCAGGCGTCCTGGGCGTCCGGGGCGTCTCCGGCCCGGGGGGCTCGAGCGAACAGCGTTGATAACTTTGTAAATTGTAAATCGGTTCAACAACTGAGCCTCGATCGCTCATTCGTTCGCAGTTGGATGTCTACACGTTAATTTTAATAATATTATACGCCTATTTATTTCACTTCTGACGTTTCGGCAGCGGCTCGAATAAAAATGTTCTCTAATGTATTATATTATCTATGTGAATATAAATATACACCTGCGCTCGACTATCGCGATTTGAGAGTCACTCCGTTTGCCCACCGCGATCCCGTAACGAGATTATCGACCGTCAGATACCTCGGGTGAAGTCGTTCCGATCTTTTCAAGGGTTTCATCCCGCGCCCCGCGCCCGCAGAACCGCCCTCGTCTCTGACACGGCCTCGTCGCGGTGCCCCCCGCCGGCGACGAGGCTCGAGGCGGTCGGACGAGGCCCATTCGATTAGACGAGTTCCGCGCTTTTGCGGTCCTGGAAGGCGGAATAATCGCACGAGATAAACTTCTCGCAAACCCTCGACCGGAGAGCTCTAGCCGTTGCCGTCGCGTCGAGTGCTCCGGCCTGCGAGGACAGAGTCGCGGAAGTTGCATTTACGATGCCGTATCCGATTTAACCAATCGCTCGGTCTAAATGATTCGTTCAAATTTTGCAGCTTGAATAGATATAAAATATAAAAGTACATTATGTAGTAAAACGAGCAGGAGTGCGCGCGTTCGAGTTATGATAAACGTGAGTCGTTGGAGGTACTCGTAGAAGAGAGCGCCGGCTGCGAGCTCAGGTGAGCGCGGGCAGGGGAGGCCTGCAGCCAGCACGGGCCGCGAGGGGAGCCTCCAGTGACCTCTGCGTACAGTGATACAGTGCATTTCAAGTTCTACGACATTAATTTTCTGAAGAAATTTTTTAGGTAATGTATCATTAGTCTTAAATTCGGTTTTTTTTTAATTTTGTACTGTAATCAAAGTTATGTTCGCGGTCGTGAATGAGCATTTTATTTTTATTGTAGTTAAATTGAATATCAATTTTAAAATATTTTGGTTTTTCAATTCATGTATTGTATAGCGGTAGCGATTTAGGCATTAGACATGTGTAATAGTATTATATAGGGATCGTGTCCGTTGCCATGTAGTTTAGTTGAATTTATAACTAATGTCAATTGAAAGTAAATTCTGTCGGGTGACTGCGTGTAACGTAGCGCGCGCGTCAGGCAGGCGGACGATAAACACATATTAAAAATATTAGCTATCAAAAATGCCTACGAAAAGAGCTGCAATTGGAAGAAATACAGCAGATGCGAAACGATAAAGAGCCGAAAGAACAACGTGAAGTGAATTTGGAGTCAAATCGGATATACAATTCGAGCTTTAAAAAACAGAAACTAACGAAACTCATGGATCTCATAATAAAAAAATCGTATATACGATGAAGTGCAATGCTGGATATATTCGATTGAATGGCAGAAACGGGGTTTACGCACGCTCATATTTGATATTGATAACAGATGAATTCATATTCAATGCTCCGCATGGGCCGTGAATCATTTTCTTACAAACAACGTCAAAAAATATTGGATCTTCATGTTGATTCGGTAGCTCAGCAGATATAACACTATCGATTTGAGTTGGAATAATTTATTATTTCAGCCAAATTTTTGCCACTCAATCGAATACATCTAGCATTGCACTTCGCCGTATATATGATTTTTTATCGTGAGATCCATGAGTTTTTGTTTGAAAACTTTAGCTGTCAGATCGTGTCTGTGATGCGATGACTGACCAGGCGATAACAAATTTTTGATTTCCGACAAGCAGGATTGTACGTAAATGTGATGAAAAGATCTGACAGTTCTGAGTTGTTTTTTTTTTGCTGTTGTGGCAGCCTGCATTATACAACGGCAACGTCATACTTATCTTAACAAACATCAAGATCAGTATTTCTTGTGTATTTAATTAAATAAACTGAATTTGATTATTAATTGTTTAATTAAAATGACCTCAGTATTATTTGCTTTCAAATGAAACCGGTTTGGGCCACATCGATTGGATGGTTCTAAAGCCTATAGCGGCCAAATACCCAAATACTCAAAAAACCGCCGGGTTTTTGAGTTTGTGTTTTATATGTACAGATTAAAGTAGGTAATTATTTAATCCGAGTTTTAGTGTCAATTGTCAATTGCCCGACGCGAAATACGTTGAACGGTTTGGTTTAGTTTTCATTTGTTGCGGTATCAGGACCGCAGATGATAGAGAGTACAATAATTAGACGGCTAGACACGCAGTGACACAACTTGCGACCGACTTGCAATTAGCCAGTAGTGTCCCTCTGTTTTGTTTTGTTTTCGCAAAAAACATGTATATATACAATATATATATATATATATATATATATATATATATATATATATATATATATATATTGTATATATACATATATATACATTATATATAGATATATATATGTATATATATATATATATATATATATACATATATATATATATATATATATATATATATATATATATATATATATATATATATATATATATAAGACAATATATCCGAATTAATTGGGAATTGTGGATTTAATAGAAACAACGGCGTTGCTCTCAAAAACCAAGTCTTTATTTTAACACTTACATAAACTCAACAATAGTTTCTCAGTTTAATACAAGGCATACTATCTTACCTGAAAAACAAAGAAACGACAATTCAAGTATATAGTCCAATTCCTCCTTCACAATAACTAAAACATCACTTTATTATCCAACGACAATCTCTGACAGCTCGGCTCTGCCTCTATCGGCCGCTACCACTCATGGCGCCACCTATGGAACATGTTACCATTGTTTTACCGACTGCCTACTGTTTTACCGACAGGGTCTCGCTGGCAAATAATACTAAAGAAATACATTTTCTTTACATCTCCCTCCTCAAAGAAGAAAATTTACATAATACATTTTCAATCACCTACGTTTACTTAAGCAACGTAAATCTAAATTATAAAACTACTCCCTATCATTTAGGTATTGGTATAAGTTTTGTGATGTGAAACAAATTTGACTCTGACTTTTTGTGACCTGTATCAATTCTATAGATTGAGTTTGATATTTTTTCAATAATTTTAAACGGTCCAATCTTCAGCTCATCCAATTTATGCCTATTTAGTTTCTTCCCATTCTCCACAAATGCCATATTCCCTGCATTAAAGTCAGATTGAGTTCTATTTTTATCAAATAGTTGTTTATTATAACTATGTGATTTTATAGAATTTTCAAATGCTATTTTTCTATCTCTAATCCATTCAATTTCGGTTTTACCCTTTTTTAGTTCCTTCGGCAAAAAGGAAACATCTGTACCCTCTAATAAGTATTTTGGTGCAAATCCAGTTACCGTATGTTCTGTATTATTATATTTTTCTACACAGTCATGAGCGATGGTCGTCCATGTTGTTTTACTATTTTTTTCGTTTATTGTACATCTGATTTTGTTTACAATCGTTTGGTTTAGTCTTTCATTGAGACTATTTGAAAACGAAGCATTTACTGCAGTAAAAATCATTGGTATTGATTTTCCATTTAAAAATGTTTTGAATTCTTTTATAATTCTTCTTTTTGAATTCTTATCGTTTATTAATTTAACTAAATCATTAGCACTTTGTGTTTTTAAGGTAATTATATATGCGTATCGTGTGAAATGGTCCACTAGAAGGTGTAAATATCTTTTAGTTGATCGTGAGCCTCCAAAACCTCCAATTGTGGCCATTGAGATAATTTCAAAAGGTTTTGTGGCGGGACCTAAATGTGACATTAAACCATATTTTTTCTGTCCTCTTGTTTTATTTTTTATGCATATTTCGCAATTTTTACAATGACTTTTAATATTTACCGTTAATTTTTTTGCTGTATATAATGTAACAATTGTGTTTTGCATTTGTTTTATACCTAAATGACACATGTTTTCATGTACTTCTTTAATAAGTTTTTTACTGAAATCCCTAGATAAAATAATTTTTTCACGGTTTTTTGTTTGTTTATAGTAAACATTATGTCTTAATATTAATTTTGTATGTCTTCATTTTTTTTCTTGATCTAAAACATAGGTTCTCAACGGGGGCGGTACCGCCCCCCTGTGGGCGCTGGAGCTTTCCAAGGGGGCGGTGGCGAGTCCAAGAGAAAATGGGGGGCGTTTTTGAGGTTCATGGGGGGCGAAAAAATCGTATTATTATGGCGTAAATTTCAACTGTTAAAATCTCAACCAACCAACCTAGTTTCATAATTAACAGTATAGGGATCTAGAATGTTTTTCAATCATATTTATTAGCTTTAATTAAAGCCTGCACAGATATCGCTTTAGATGCCGCAAATAAACAAGTACAGTGTGTCCAAAAAGGGTATCGGGTATTTGTTAGTTCAGCAAAACAAAAACTACTAGTAATCAAGTATTTATTTTATTGTTGATTATAAGTATACAAAATGGAAAATTATTTCAAAATAATGATGTTATCCAAACGGTGACCGTTACTCTGCTGATACTCTTCTAATCTGGAACGAAAATTGCTGATAACATAGTGTGTAATCTTTTAATTTCAATTTAAAAAAAACATTTAAATGTTTAGGACTCTTGTAAAATGGGCCAGATGAATATCCAAATTCCTACACTTCAATCGGAATTTTTTTTTTAATCATATTAATAGTAAATTTATAAGAAATAAAAATATATTTTATTAGGAAGAAGGAATGTATCAAACTTTTTGCATTTAAATTTTTTTGATTAGTGCAGTGGATTTTTCGCAAAACGGACTAGAAAATGATCAAAAAAACTCGATTATGTGGACTAGGCCCTTCCGCAAATTGATGTTGTGTTTGCGTATCATCTTCATCCAACAACGCTTACAGATTGGCGTCCTCAGAAATAGATATAATTTAACAAATTGTATGCAGGCGCGGAACTGTGCGTGGGGCGGTCGTTTTTCGTGACATTTCGCGCAAACATATTTATATGCGACCCGCGCTCTAGTACTAGTCGACCAAAAACGACTTAACATGCGACCCGCAAACAATGTGTTAATAAATAATATACAGAAATAAAATTGGTATATTTATAACTATTATGTCAAAGGGGGCGTTTTGAATTTTTTTTCTTGTCAAGGGGGCGGTGGTCAATAAAAGGTTGAGAACCTCTGATCTAAAACAATATTATTTAATTTTATCATGTTTACAATTTTTAATTGTTCATCATTATTCTCACTTGCATCCAATACCGGGTTCCTACTCAAACAATCTGCTTCTAAATTTTCTTTTCCCGGAGTGTATTTTACTTTAAAATCATACTGTGATAAGTAATATGTTAAGTCTCCTAATTCGTCATCTGTCCTAGATTTAATATTTATTTCCAATGGTTTATGGTCAGAGTATACAGTAAATGATTTACCTATTAGCCAGTATTGCTAGTATCTTACTGCTTTTTTAATAGCTAGACATTCTAAATATATTGCCTTTTTTTTCTTTTGAACTTGATTTAATTTTTTTGAGAAGTATGCCACCGGCTTGTCTTTTCCATTTGATTGTGTTTGCTTTAAAACTGCCCCAATTCCTTCTAAAGAAGCATCCATGTGAATATTTATTGGTAAATTTGGATCAAATATTTCTAAGATTGGCTGTGAGCATAACAAAGTTTTTATCTTTTCAAAAGATCTTTGACAATCTACAGACCAAATAAAGTTCTGATTTTTCCTAAGTAAGTTATGAAGAGGATCTAAAATTACTGCACTGTTTGGCAGATACTCGCGATAGAAGTTTATTTTCCAAGAAAATGTCTAACATTTTTTAGTGTTTTCTGTATTGGAAAATCATTGATTGAAACTAAATCGTCTCTCACTGGTCTTACTGTATTATTTTGTATTATATGGCCGAGTAAATGTACATTTTGTAAATTTTAGTCTAAAATCCTCCCTTTTTATAGCTTCGAATAATCGTGTTAGATTATTAACTATTATGTCAAAGGGGGCGTTTTGAATTTTTTTCTTGTCAAGGGGGCGGTGGTCAATAAAAGGTTGGGAGCCTCTGGTTTAAACCAAGGGTGAGCAAACTTTTTAATCAACGGGCCAATTTTAAATTTTAATTTTTTTAGCAGGCTGCACATGAAGTAACACTTATTAATAATTTACAAAACTTTATTTATAATAAACATTAGAATAAAAAAAAATTAAATTTTAAAAAAAGTAAAGATTTTATTTACAAATTTTAATGCAAAATAAAAACAAACAATAAAAGAACAGAAAAATTAATTTACTTGAAATTGTTAATGAGAAATTTGGCACCGTTTTTTCGATACAAGCTGATCAATATCAACCGGAATTGATGAGGTAGCTAGACGTACGCAGCTTTATAGTCGTGCATCACTCAGTCTTGATCGGTGGTCATTTTTGATTAATTTCATGGTTGAAAACAATTGTTCGCAAACATACGTACTTCCGAACAGAGAAATCATTTGCTTTGCATTTTTCGTCAAAAGCGGAAATTTCTCAGGAATCACATAAAATTTTTCGATGTTTACTGAAAATTATTATTTTTTTTAATTGGTATTATTCTTCATGTCAATCACTTCCATTTGAAAGTCTTCGGGAACTGTATTCACATCTATATTAAATAGCGAGGAAAACATTTTCATGGAAACCGCTGTCTTCTCAGCTTTGAACATTTGGAATCGTAATTGAAATTCGTTGATTAAAATCTATATGTTGTGCGTATTTTTGAGAAGTAGTAACGTTTTCTTTTTCTAAATGTGGAAAATGAGATACATTATTCTGCAAAAGATGCTGTTTCCACAATTTTAATTTGCGTTCAAAGCCCCGAATTTTATCTTACAAATTGTGAATAAACTGTCCTTTGCCTTGACGTTCCACATTAAGATCGTTGAGATGCTGAGTCATGTCGATAAGAAACCCAAAATCGCACATCCATTCTTTATTACCAAAATGAGGAAAGGCATATCCCTTCATATCCAAGAACAATTGTATTTCGCTTTTTAAGTTGTATACTCTGTTCAGCATTGCACCTCTACTAAGCCTCTACTTCGGTATTAAAAACCACGTCGCCATATTCAGTTTCTAAATCTTTCAAGAATTCTTTAAATTCACGGTGATTTAACGCGCGCGACTTTATAAAATTGATTCTTTAATTATTGGCATTGTGACATTTGGCAAACTCAAACAGTATTCCAATTTTGCAATGCGTTCTCGAAGCGTTGTTGCTATGTTCTCGGACAAGTCTTCAATCCTCCTTGCAATGGTGAATCTTGATAAACTAATGTTTGAAATAATATTTATTTAATCAGGAAATGCTATTTCTGCAACAGCAGTCAGACATTCCTTTATCATCTCTCCATCCGCAAAAGGTTTCATTTCTTTTGCCAGTATTTGACTGACAACAAAACTAGCCTTTACTGCCGTATTTTATAAAATAGCTTGATTTCAAAAAATAGTCTGTTGTTTTCTTAAGACAAGTGAGTAACTCATCACAAAAAATTGTTTCGGTTTAGTATTGCTTGGCGGACCGCATAAACATATTAAAGGGGCCGCAAGCGGCCCGCGGGTCGCGTGTTGCTCATCCCTGTGTTAGATGATTAATGTGCTCAGAATTTTTTTTAGAAAATATAAGTATATCATCTATATAGTTGACTGCGAAATCAGTAAGCTTATACTTTCTTAAAATGTTACCTAGTATCCTTTGAAAAATAGCTGGCGATGTTTTCAAACCAAAAGGTAAGCAACTCCATTGATAATGGCCTTCCTGTATTACAAAAGCAGTTTTTTTCTATCTTCAGTTCGTAGCGGGATAGCCCAAAATGCTGAATTGATGTCTAGTGTAGTGAAATACTTCGAATCTCTTGTCTTAATCACTAGGTCTTCGATCAATGGAAACGGTTGAGCTTGTGGTACCACTATTTTATTTAGATCTCTGAAGTCTATACATAGTCTTGACTTTCTACTGTCTTCTTTTTTAAAAATTACAAATTCACCGTCAATTTTATCAACATACTGCTATACCAATCTAGACACTGTTTGTCTAAGAGATATTTTAAAATCTCAATTTTATCTTCATCCATTAGAATCTCGTATCTTTCACATTCACTTTCAAAATCACTAATCCACTGGTCCACACTCGGTGTTTTACTAGAAAATTTGTCAATCATAAATTTCTCTGCAGTTTTTCAAATGTTTTTCTCCTGTGTCATTTTTATATTTCTATTATGGTATGAAGTCATTGGTTCTGCTGTAATTTCTTATAAATACTGATCACCAAACTGCAAATTCTCGCCTTCATCTAAATATATTTTCCTCAAGTCTGTATTTAAAGGAATCCATACTGCGCGTGATTGGTGTCTTTTGTTAAGCGATTTTTTTATTTTTGTAAATACATCTGAGGATAATATGGCAGTGTGCTAACTAGTGGGCTTTAAATCATCCGGGAGCTCAAAAACACGTCCATCCGGTGTCTCAATGGAGGTTTTGCACATTACATTCGTTTTACCATCTACTGACCCTTGCACAGCAAATTTAAAACTCAGTTTTTCCATTTTTCTTGATATTAACTAGAATTGTCGTTTTATAAGACAATATATCCGAATTAGTTGGGAATTGTGGATTTAATAGAAACAACGGCGTTACTCTGAAAAACAAAGTCTTTATTTTAACACTTACATACACACAACAATAGTTTCTCAGTTTAATACAAGGCATACTATCTTACCTGAAAAACAAAGAAAGTCTATAGTCCAATTCCCCCTTCACAATAACTAAAACTTCACTTTATTAACCAACGGCAATATATGACAGCTCGGCTCTGCCTCTATCGGCCGCCACCACTAATGGCGCCACCTATGGAACGTGTTACCACTGTTTTACCGATTGCCTACTGTTTTACCGACAGGGTCACGCTGGCAAATAATACTAAAGAAATACATTTTCTTTACATATTATATATTTCCTGTTGCGTGCAGAATACTTTATTTTGATTTTATATTTTCCAGTACCGACAAAGTGGCTTCCGGAGGGTCTAATCCTGTCGCCAAAGTGAACATATTCTCCAATGACGGCTCCTTCCTCGACCGCTTCATGAAAATGTCAGACAAGAAGACCGTATCGATACAGAATATCGTATCGGGTAAATGGCCTCCAAGGCTTTGTTGCCACATACGTACTCCTTCGTTTAAATTTTTCATGATCATTTTGAAGAAACGTTACAGCACTCAATTTCTTATTTCAGGGTGTGGATTTTTGGGAGCTTGTTAGACTTCAAAAATCCTAAAAGAAAAATATCAAATGACGTTAAATCGCATGATCTGGGACAATTTTAACTACCAACACGGGAAATTACACGACAAGGAAATGACTCATAAAGTAATTGAATTATTTCCCGGACTGTATGATATGTGGCACCATCTTGTTGAAGGGGGGTGGGGGGTTGGCTTTGGGCCTGTTGGTATTCAGTTCTCAAACCGAGAGCTCACTGCGTCCAGGGAGAATTGGACTTTTGCGGCGGCTTCGGCGGGGGAAATGGATCTGGCGAGAACGGCCGTGTCCTTAGCGTAGAAGGCGATGATAGTGTTGGGGAGAGTGGGTTTTGGGATGTCTGAGGTGTAGATATTGAATACGCAGGATGGATGGAGCCTTGAGGAACCCCAGTAGTCATACGTCTGCCGAGAGAGGTATTGGTGTTGTGTTTAATTCTAGCGGTTGAAGAGGAAGGAGTAGTTCATCATGATGACGTGTGACGAGCTGCCGAAGGCTTGGAATTTTTTGAAGAGGCCCGCGTGCCAGATTTTATCAAACGCCTTTGTGACGTCCAGAAATACCATGCACGTGGTTTCTCTTTTCCCTAGTCCATATCAGATGTGCTCGACAATTCTTAGGAGTTGGTGGGTGGCCGCGTGGCGCGGGCGGAAGCCGTGTTGTTCATAAGGTTTCCGTAGACCTTCGATATGTCTGATCAGGATCCTCTTGAAGAGTATTCCAAGGTTGGAATTCGGGTTGATGAGTCTGTAATCCTCTGGAGCAGTACCGGACTTTTTCCTTATTAGAATCACATCTGCCTTTCTCCACGGCTGGCCGTATGGCTGCGAGGGTTTCTGCTGAAACCTTGAAACTCCTGCAACTCTGGGCCTAAAATTTTTCGCAGCATATCACAATAACGGTCACTATTCACATTGAGGGGTCGATCTTCATGAAAATAAGGACCGATTATGACTTTAGCAGACATAGCGGCCCACACAACGACCTTTGGGCTGTGCATGGGTCGTTCGTGGTTTCGTCTCGAATTCTCCACTGGGCAGTATCGAAAATTCTGTTTATTAACATGGCCATTAAGATAAAAGTTGGCTTCGTCCCTGAAAAGTATGTTTTCAAAATTGTTGAATCGCAGCAGCATTTCGTTCGCAAAATTCAAGCAATTTGCGTAGTCCGTATCCTTCAATTCTTGCACCAATTGAATTTCCACGCTTCCACTTCTTTGTGGATTGTTTCCTGGTAGCGGACTGAACGAGGGCGACCAGAGTTTTGAATTTTTACCGTCGCACCCGTATTTTCGAACATTTTCTAATGCATCGTCACTTGGTGCATTACGTGTACGATACCCCGCACGATACAAACGTTGAGCAATATTGAATCACCGTTACGATAATACGCTCGTACGCAAAAAGCGCGATGCGTCTCCGGGTACTGCTCCATAGCGACTAAAACTCCACATAATGGTGGACTTCACGATTCCCTCCCCACGCCTCTCAGGCCCTCCGAATCAACTTCAACGCTAAAACAAATACCCGATACACTTTTTGGACACTCTGTATATAAAATATTAAGTCAAAAAATTATACCACCCTCTCTATCAAACATTCTCGATATAATTATTCAGACATGGTTGCTCTTCCATTTGCGTGTGGCGGCGTCGGTGCCCGGAGCGGTGCGGATCCTGTCCTCGACTTCGAGTCGCGTCGCCGAGAGACGTTATCGCGGAAATGCGTTTCTTCGAAGGCCGCACCTCCGTCGCGGAAGCTGGCGGCTAAATTTCACTATCGATTTGCATTTTGGTCATATTTCCGATCGAATGTCGAGTGTCTGCTGTAACTGTTGATTTATAATTCTCGCCCTACTCGCATTACACCCGCTCGCCCGTGTGGCGTTTTTAATTCTTAACATTGATGCGATTGTGACATGTACAATATCAAATAGTCTCCGTTCCTCGCGCTTCGCCGGCTCGAGCGTTATCGTTTATTTGCGCAGCTGTCCCGACAGTCGACGCAAGGCTCCGTAATAAGTCACACTTTGCGATACCCTCGGAGCTGATAAGCCGCAGAGCGCCCGCCGACGGTCAATCGCACCCGTCGACAGTAAACATAAGATAGCTCGGCAGCTCGATCTGAATTTTCTCCAAGATTGCTATAAACGCAGAAAGTAACAAATTATGATACATTACTGTTGTCGTCTCTTGCTCATTGTTACTACGTCCACTTGCGCCGGGTCTCTCCACAGTAATGTTCATCCCCCGCGCTGCATCTTAGGTGTTGCCATGCCTCTCCCAGACCATAGAGCACATGCCGCCCTGATGTCTACATCACATTGCGTAGTCGTCATGCCGTGCAGGCGGCCTTCGCTTGCGTTCGGGCCTGCCTGATGACTCCGCAGCGGCGTCCTCTGCTGCTGGATGAGGCGCTCTCCCCAAGGCACCTTCAACTCCGACCGCTGGGGGTGAACATGTCCGGTCTCGGTTGCTCGGTGACGGGTGATGCCGAAGGTCCAATACGTGACGCGGAACTCCGTTCACCGACACAGTGTTCGATGAGATCACCCTGTCGACTTTGGCTATTCTCCACTCTGAGGTACATTTCGCCTGGGGCGGCTTCACGAGGACGGAGTCTCCTTCCTTGAAAGCTGACTCCACTGCTTCTTTGCCTTGAACGCGTTCAGCCAGCGGATGTCGCCACCTGTAGGCGTGTACCGAAGACGCCGGAGAGTCAGACTCTAGATTCGCAGCTGCCAGGTTGTACCAGAAAACGGCCATGAGTGGAGATATGCCCGCCCTCGCTGCTGTCCTCTTCACAGTGCGGTGGTTCCGCTCTACGATGCCATTCCCAGACGGCCGATAGGCCGCTCGGAATCGCCTGGACACCCCCCAAGACTCGCAGGTCTCTTCCACCTGCCGTGAGTGGAACGCTGTGCCGTTATCCATTAGCAGCTCGAGGGGTGGTCCTCGCTCCCTGAACAGTTCCTCAAGGCACCTGCTCACCTCGGCTCCGCTTTCCATCGTGATTCTCTTCCAGATTGCGAAACGCCCAGGACCGCAATCTACCAGGGTGAGGAAGGCTTCTCCGCTGAAGTGTGTCACGTCCATGGCTATTCTGACCCAAGGATCGTTCACACTCAGGTTTCCTCCCTCGTGAGTGACTGGTGCTGGATCGATGACCCTGCATCGCACACAAGAGCTGACGAGACGCTCTACTTCTTTCCTGCTCACCGACGGGTCCACCAGTCTGGCGAGACTCAGTGTTCGGTCCACTCCGAAGTGGTGAGCGTTATGCAGCTGGTCCGCCAATGCTGCGCAGGCGTGCCTCTCTTTGGATTCTGCTTGCAGCCAGGAGCTCTTCACCCTCGTGAGTGCGTCAGCCTTGTTTTCGGCCGAGCTCACTCGCACCACTGAGACCGACACGTTATAGGTGTCAATAATTTCCCTGAAGAGGGCCAATCTTCTTTTGACCAGCATCTCAGCGGCGCCAGACGTTCGCACTCTTGCATCTCTCGTCAGGGTCAAAGTCAGCCAGCTGGCAACAGTCACCGAGTCTGTCATGACTTCAATTTCCTTGAGGTTCCATTTCAGGGCCAGATTCACTCCTTTTAGTGCGGCGTCTAGCTCTGCGACGTTTATGTGGCCCACATCGTCTTTCTTGCGCAGCCATGTAGCATCTTCAATAACTTCGCCGTCAATCTCTAGGGCAATTCCGAGAGCAATCGAGCTCGCATCGCACCATACGCGGCCGCGACAGCCGGACTTCACTGTCCATACCCCACGCACCGGGTCGTTTGCTTGGATTGCCTCGATCATCTCTTCCAGACGGCGCCGCACCCACGCTCCCACGTCATCGTCCCAGGACTTGCCCTCGCTTCGCCTCTTTATGTAGCTGCATGCAACTCTCAGCCAGTTGCAGACCGGGAAATGACCGGTCAGACGGCCACAGATCGAGAATAACTCCCTGCGTGTCAGCTTGTCTTTTGGTGTGTCCGGAATCTGATTTCCCCTGCAGAAAAGGAGTCGACCGCCTTTGTCTCGTTCAATCTGCAACCCAAGCACACGATTACCTTCCAGCTTTGTTGCGGGCTTGGGCAGAAGCCCAAACTTCTTCAAGTGACTCTCCACCTGGTCGACTGACACGATTGCCTCGTTCACCAGGATATCGTCCATGTAGTAGTCTGTGCCTGCCTTTATTGTGTCATCCTGGTCCAAAACATAGCCTAGAATCTTAGACATGATTTTAGGGGCACTGCTCAGTCCGAAGCCCAGCCTCGTCAGGCAATACCGCTTGCCCTCGAACTCGACTTGCTGATGCTGCCACATGGCCTCATCTACGTGTATTTGTAGGTAGGCCGATCTGAGGTCAACTATCTTGGCGGGCTCTTGGGCCCTCCTCCAACGCCGTATCGTCTCGTCGCACACTGCTATGTCCGCTCCCGGGTGACATTCCACAAATTCGTTTAGCTCTCTGTAGTCCAGCACCGGTCGCACTTTGTCTTTATTCTTCTGGACAACCACCATCAGTGGCAACACTCCACCTCGCGGGCCTGCCCATGGACGCAGCCAACCCTTCTTTACCCAATCCCTCACTTCGGCCTTGAAAGCCTCTTCGGCCTCCGCCCCTGCGCTGTTTTTATACCTTCCCACGTTACACTGAAGCTCTGGCTCGGACTCTCTCCACCTCCAGCTTACTGACCACTTGCCCCCCCTGAATGCTGCCTCAAAGTCCTTATCAGCAATCCGGTGAGTGTCGGCCGCGATGGCGCCCGCCGCCACCTGCGCGCCGGCCGCTACCTGCGCCCCGGCCGCTACCTGCGCCCCGGCCGCTACCTGCGCCCCGGCCGCTACCTGCGCCCCGGCCGCTACCTGCGCCCCGGCCGCTACCTGCGCCCCGGCCGCTACCTGCGCCCCGGCCGCTACCTGCGCCCCGGCCGCTACCTGCGCCCCGGCCGCTACCTGCGCCCCGGCCGCTACCTGCGCCCCGGCCGCTACCTGCGCCCCGGCCGCTACCTGCGCATCGGCCGCGCGCACCCCCTGAGTGCCGGCCGCGACAACGCTCGCCGCTACCTGCGCGTCGGCCGCGCGCACCCCCTGCGCGTCAATCAGAATGCCGCCCAGCTTGACAAGGGCGTCCATGCCCACTATCACGTCCGTTCCAGCAAGCACGCGGTCCATGACAATGGTGTCGACTTCCACCACCCTGTCCAGCAGCTCCATTCTCACCCAAGCTGTCCCGCGGCACGCCACTCGGCTCCCGTCGACCGCCACAATGTCGATTTTTCCTGGCGACAGCACAGGGCATAAGCCCGCGCGGATCACCGTTCGCGAGCAACCGGTATCGAGAAGCGCTCGAAAACTCCTCCCGCCGATTGTCGCCCGCACGATAGGCAGCGCCTTTAGTCCTGCCCTCGGGAGACTACCGGCGCACCAGCCTCCCGCTGACCGTTTCCCGACGGACAATTTCTGGCTATGTGGCCTTTCTTCTTGCATGTCCAGCACTCAATCTCTTTGTAATCCCGCGTGGGACGCGACCCTCCCCACTGAGAGCGGCCGCGTTGTCTCCACGCCGGAGGAACGACTGCAGGTAACGCCGTGTCTTCATGTTTTGTCGTTCGCGCACTCAGCAGTACGCGCGTCTGCCTTATCAGCTCCGTCTCGTCAGGCTCCTTGTCACCTAACCATGACTGTATTTTTTCTGATAAATCGTCGGGCAGACCCTGAATAAATTTGTACAGGATCGCGGCCCCTGACATCTTGCACGCGACGGCGAGACGCTGCACTTCTGCCATGTTCTTCTCCACGGAGGCCTGCTCTTGAAACCGCCACGTAGAAAATGCGGCGATCGACGGTACCGGACGAGGGTTGAACGCCGTCCCGAGTGCCGCAACAAGTCTTTTTTCATTCGTGGTCACCTCGTCCGGAAGGGACATAAAAATCTGGAACGCCTCACCCTGTAGCAGGATCGGGATGCATAGCGTGAGGTCGCTCTCGCCGCACGCGTGCATCATCTTCTTGAGACGGGCGAGCCATAGCTGCCACTCGCCGCCCCACTCGTATGGCTTCACGAAGTCTTGCAGCTTCCTTTGCATCGGCTTTTCCCTGGTTTCGGCAGCTGCCGAAATAGCTTGTTGTCGTCTCTTGCTCATTGTTACTACGTCCACTTGCGCCGGGTCTCTCCACAGTAATGTTCATCCCCCGCGCTGCATCTTAGGTGTTGCCATGCCTCTCCCAGACCATAGAGCACAATTACATACAAAGATCATAAGTTAAACGCATGACACGACGAATAAGATGCACACAATCAACCCACTCCGCGTAATTTTTATAATATTACGCAGTCGAGGTGCAGGTCGCCCCGCACAAAGGGCACCGAAAGCCTTCAGTGTAAAATGGAACAATTTTTCTTTTCAGTCAAAACTAATAAAATAATTTACTTACTACTTCAATTATAAATATCAAACCGCGCTAATAAAATAATAAATCTGATTTTAACGAATAAAATAGTATAATTTAATACTTTGATCACGCGTGATTTCCTCTGAAGTTTTCCTAATATTATAATACGACTTACGCGATCTAACCTAACCTGACACTTCCGTACATAATTTTATTTTCACCCGATCGATAATCAAATCAAATAGCCGTTTTGTTATGTGCCCCTCTCGGAATGCCACTTGCTTGACATGTGACTCCGCGGATGCATACTGGACTTCCCTCGAACCTTTTAATAATAACACTTTCAATACTTGATTATGAAGTTTATTTAATATACATGTATATACATCGGCGAACAGCCGATGGTCGAATTAGTTACAATAAATTATCCATCCCGAGAGCATAGCTCGCTCCTCGGAGGACTTCAAAAACAGAATTTCGTCCGGCCGTCAAAAAAAAATTAAATTTCGTTATCTAATATGTTACAACTAGAAATGTAGCCCGTTAAAAAATGACGGATTCGGTGAACGATGCAATAGTGTTTGAACATATGTTTGGCTGACAATAAGATGAATCTTTCGTAAGCTTTCGTTTTGTACCATCAGTTGGATGAAGGTGTGAAGTTCTGTGATATATTTGGACTTGAACTTTGAAGCAGAGTGGTCCTGATTCTGCCACTGGACCTGCTAATTTAGCTCCCATTGATGCAAAAGATATACTGTTATTGTATGATCTTATTTTTCTCTTGAAATATACTGGGTAAATAGGTCTTGCTGGTAGTTTCACTTTACCTTTGTGATAGTAATCATTGAACTTTCCATCTGATGGGTTTTCTGCTTGATAATGTAAAGCATTGCAGAATCGACAGGTCACATTAATTAATCCGAAGACAAACGCAGCGTTCGCTGTGCATCAGTTTCTTTTTGTCTTGAGGTCGATGCGCGTACTCGAATTTTAAGAAGACGCTGCTCACGTTTTCCTTCCAACTCATTGCTTGACATTTATGTCACATTTCGTGTCACAAACAACGCATCACTTTTCACTGCACTGTTCTTTATTTGATGCAGTCTTTATCACGTTCAATTGTGCAATTCTTTTTGAATTACGTTTTCTGTGCGTAGAAGGTGCTATTTTGAGTTATTAATGATGTGATTAATAATTTCTAATGCAATTTCGATAAAAAAAATTGAGATGGCGTTTGTGTCAAACTGACATAAGCTGGAAATTTCTTAGAAGCATCCAAATTTTGTTTTTTTTGTAAAAGTTCTAAATTTGAAATTCTCGCGGTGAAGAACAGAATCATATAATTCGTACATATTGAAACTCGCTAAAGCATATTTTATAGCCTCATTAAATTAGTTTTTAAATAAAAAATATTATCCTATCGTCTTGAAATTCGGCACATAGCTGCGGAAAAATTTACTAAACTTATGTGCAAAAAATCAGCGTTGTATCTTTTAAGATATTCTATAGAGAAGCAAAAGATGAAACATACATACACACAATGGTTATTATATATATTAGATTAGATATTAGATTGGTCCTTAGGGCTATGTTTAACAATACGGTATTTTCTGCCCCGGGTACTGCGCGCAGTTTCGGGGGCTTACAATTTGAAGTCTTATGTGGTACACACATGTGGTTCTTGTGTTTATGTTTCTAGTTGGTGGAAGGGAAAATATGTGTTAAAAACCCTTTCGTCCGGCCGTCCAAGCGGTCAATTTTCATTAAGAAAAGATAAACAGTTACATTTGGTAAGTCCTGACAAAAACTATCATAAGAAATACCCAAAGAGATTTACAAACATGGGTGGATACAATAGAATACCAGATGGCATTTTAAATGGGTATCTTTCCCGAACCTTTCCAGGAAGGGGTCGTAATTACCTTCTGGCGGCGACATAATATTACACAGGTGTTCCTTAATTCAACAAAATTATAAGACCTAAGTCGGTCGGTAAGAACAACAGTATTACAATATTTCCGAGAGAATATGATTGTAAACAAACAAATTTTGGTGCGCAATACAGCAACGGAAAAAACAAATCAACGTATGGAAATATTCCGGAAACTAAAATTACTTTCCAAAAGCACGACTCTTTTTAAGGCCTCTACACCCGTTGCGAAAAATGGCGCCACCGGCTTGCAGCTAGCCAATAGCGTCCCTTTATTTAGGGTGCTTTTAATGGTTGTGCCTAAAATGTAGGACGTTGATGACACCCGCGACTCGTCCGCCCGTCCGCCCGTCCGCCCGTCCGCCCGTCCGCCCGTCCGCTCCGGCTGGTCACCGGCTTTAGAACGAAAGGTGCGAAATCGGAGAACACTCCACCCTACGGGTTTCGCGCACGACCGCAAGGTGCGATCGGTCTCCGCCGGCCTTTTCTGTCATCTGGCGTTTCTCGGCCGAAGCGCTCGTTCATCTATTACATTCTAGTAAAATTCCCCGCGATAATGTTACGATTTATGATGCGTGCAACCGACCGCATATTGCACCGCGTGTAGCGCATCGCAGTACTTTTTGTGAGATTTCGCTAATAAATCTAGTCTTCGGTAGTGGAGAGCCGATCGAGGCAAACCGTCGCTCTATGTGACTTCGTAACTGTACCCGCTCGCATCTTCTGACATCTGCACATAACCGTACATAAACCTTTGTGAAAAATGTATACTTTGGAAACATTTGATTAGGACACAAAGAACTCTGAAAATAACTAGCAATAAAACACGCAGTGCATAAGATAGTAACTTTAAAGGATGACAGACGGACGCTCCATGATTATTAATTACTAAAATACAGTAATACCCCGCTTTACGCGAAAGATGCGTTCCGAAAAAAATCGCGTTAAGTGAAATTCGCGTATAGCGGGGTTTACGATTAAACATACATACATCGTACAAAAAAATACGAATCATTTGAATCAATTACTTTAATTCTAAGAACACTTTAGGCAGTATTACATGTTATTTTTACTGAAAAATACATCTATTGTCTTTTGAGTAGCGTTTATCTTGCGTTCTTTTAAAATACGTTTATAACACCCAACGCTGTTTTTAATTGTTAAAAGAAGTCAATGACTACATATTGTTCATACACATTCATAAAATAAGAAATTCGCGTAATGCGAGGCATTTTAACGCGAAATTTGAAATTCGCGTTATAGTGAAACCGCGCATAGCGGGGTCGCGTAAAGCGGGGTATAGCTGTACCTTATGTTTATGCAGACAAAGGTGGACTCAAAAGTCCCCCCCCCCCGCCTTCCAACCGTAGAGCTGCTGGGAGTGAAAAAAGTACGTTTTGCATAATTGAATAAATAACCCGATTTAGTTATCAAATAAATATGTTCGCACAATATGCAAAAGCACGAATTTTGCGAGGATGCTTTGACCAAACATTGGGTGCCGTATCACGTGAACTGTGAGATTTCAAAGTATTGAAGAAATATACAATTTTTACAGCTCGCCACCCTGAAATCGGTTGCAACTCCAGTCGTAGAGCACGCATGTGCGAAGGAATAATTTTTAAGCGTTTTAAAAGTATTATTTAAAGTGATGAAACAATTTGGACAAAAAGATAGGGTTATAAACCAATTTAAAACGAAAAAAAAATCGATCGAATTGTGATTATCGGAGATGGAGTGCAACTCAGACGCTTTTTTTCATTCAAATAATGATCTCTAATCAATATTTTTTTAATGACGCATTTGAAAAATTAAATTGAAAAAAAAATATTTTCACATTTAAATCAAAACAATATGGTTTATAAATTTAGCAACACCTCAAGTTAGTCGTCGATGCTAACTCGTGTCAAAGCATGTGATTGGAATTTATCTTGCAAATATTTTATAATTTTAAGTAAAAAATCGTCATTCTGTGCACTTTTATGCACTCAACAATTACACGCACTCTACTAGTTTGCATTGCTTCAACATTGAGCATCGTTATGTGCAAAATATGTAAGGTATCGTATCATCTGTCGGTATCTGCATCACGAAAATTGCAGCCCATTGCGACGTGCTGCAATTTTCGTGATTACCGTGTGTAAAATAATTCGTTCAATAATTTAAAATTAAATCGCTGATCTCAATACTACACCACTTCTGCAGGTGATGTTGGAAGTTATATATCATTAAATATATTTTAAATGCCGTGTAATTTTTCAAGAATAAGTAACATTTCTAAAATTAATGGAATACGTGCTTCTTGCCGGTTGACAGCTCTTTGGATTGCATTGATCGGCTCTCCACAGGCGAACAGTAGATATATAGGCGTAATCTTGCAAAAGTACTAAGAAGCCTAACAAACTTGGTATATATATATATATATATATATATATATATATATATATATATATATATATATATATATATATATATATATATATGTAAAGCAATAATAATTGCTTTAGGATTATGCACCAGCGAGACTCGGATACCGACGGTGACAATGATAACTGTTTTATCGACCATTAGTCATCGGTCGATAATACAGGGAGCTGAGCAATCATAAATTGTGTTAAAGATATAAATGATATTGTGCACGTAATCATATTAATAATAATTTAAGATAAAGTAGAGTGGAATGGTTAAGACAGATAAATTGTCGTTTCTTTACCATTTTAGAGCAACGCCATTGTTTTCCTACCCACGCTACATAGTCTTATATGTATATATATATATATATATATATATATATATATATATACACCAAGTTTGTATATATACATACATACATACATATATACTTACATATATATATATATATATATATATATATATATATATATATATATACCAAGATTGTATATATACATACATACACACATACATATATACATACATATATACATATATATATATATATATATATATATATATATATATATATATATATATATATATATATTTATATATATATATAAATATATATTATATATATATATATATATAAAAAAATAAATATACATATATGTGTGTACATGTACCTGTAAAAACACATCGTGTATCAACCTCACACGCCTTATCCCGAGAAGTGCTATCGTCGTAACTGTCGGTGGATTTTCCGTCGCTACTCTGCCGACACGCATTTAATCGTCCGCTTTATTTAAATACTAGAAATGTAGCCCGTTAAAGAATGACGGATTCGATGAACGATGCAATAGTGTTTGAACATATGTTTGGCTGACAATTAGATGAATATTTGATTTCATTGTGTACACATATATTTTGAATAACCGGATATTAATTTCGAAAGCAAAGCCATTCTAGGATATCACATTTCGTGTCACAAATCACTTCACACATCACTTTCACTGCACTGTTATTTATTAGATGCAGTCTTTATCAAGTTCAATTGTGCTATTCTTTTTTAATTACGTTTGCTGTGCTTAGACGGTGTTATTTTTTTAGGAGGCATTTTAAGTTATTAATGATGTGAATAATAATTTCTAATGCAACTAAAAAATAAAATTGGTACTTGTGTCAAGCTGACATAAACTGGAAATTTCTTAGAAGCATCATATTTTGTTTTTTTGTAACTAAATTTGAAATTCTCGTTGTGAACAACAGAATCATATAATTCGTACATAAAGCATATTTGATAGTTTTATTTATTTAGTTTATGAATGAAAATATTATCCTATCGTCTTGAAATTCGGCACATAACTGCAGAAAAACTTATTGAACTTACGTGCAAAAAATCAGCGTTGTATTTTTTAAGATATTCTATAGAGAACCAAACAATGAAACATACACACACACAATGGCTATTATTATAGTAGATATTTCAATTCACCTAACGCCTAATTTACACTGAAAATAGGTTCCATTAGAAAACCGCGTAAATCGAAAACTAACTATAATGTGTATAATTCAGTCATTTACGAGGGCGGTTCGATAAGTACTTAGCCTCACCGCCCGATGGTGCTAGTATCGCAAGAGAGATTTACTATCGTGTAGTACATTCTTGTAGACGGCTACTGTCAAAATTTCGGCCGAATCGGACTCGTAGTTTTGTTTTGACCACGTGTGGAAGCGAACGTGTACGCTAATTTTAGAAATATGGAAAAAGAGCAATATCGGTCGGTGATTCGATTCTTGTTTTTGGAAGGGAAATCGCGCAGCGAAATCAAAGAGCGCTTAGATGCCGTGTACGGTGACTCTTCTCCTTCGATGGCGACCGTCGAAAATTGGTTTAACGAGTTTCAACTTGGTCGCACGTCGGTTTTTGATGAGCCACGCTCAGGTGCCTCGAAAATGGCTACCACGGAGGATAACGTGACAAAAATCCACGATCTCGTATTGGCAGACCGCCGATTGAAGGTGCGCGAGATAGCTGAAACAGTAGGCATCTTAAAAAAACCGCGTGGGTCATATCCTGCATGACATTTTGGGCATGAGAAAGCTGTCGGCGCGAAGGGTGCCGCGTTTGCTTATTCCGGACTACAAGCGCAACCGTGAGACCACTTTGGAGCAGTGTTTGACGCTATTTAAGCGCAATCCGAAGGGGTTTCTGTGTTGTTTCGTGACCTTCGACGAAACATGGATCTACTGGTACACACTAGAGACCGAGGAACAGTCGAAACAGTGGACTTCACCCGGCGAACGTGCTCCGAAGAAGGCGAAGACTGTCCTATCGGCCGGAAAGGTGATGGCCACCGCTTTCTGGGATTCACAAGGTGTGATCTACATTGACTGCCTGGAGAAGGGCAAAACGGTCACAGGGCTCTACTATGCCGAATTGTTGGGCCGATTCGACGCCAAATTGCAGAAAAAACGGCCCCGTTTGGCGAAGAAAAAAGTGCTCTTCCACCATGACAACCCATCGGCTCACACCTCCGCCGTCGCCACGGCCAGATTAGTCGAATTGCACAACGAACTGCTCCCCCATCCACCGTATTTTCCAGATTTGGCCCCGTGCGATTATTTTTTTGTTTCCAAACTTGAAGAAGTCACTCGCCGGGCAGAACTTCAAATCGAATGAAGAAGTCATCGCCGCCACGAAGGCCTACTTTGCAGACCTCGAGAAAACGCATTTTTCAGATGGGTTAAAGAAGTTGGAGCATCGCTGGGTCAAGTGTATCGAGCTAAAAGTAGACTATTTTATGAAAAATAAGCGCCACTTTTCCAAAATTTTCGTTTTTCTTTTGTAGGCTAAGTACTTATCGGACCACCCTCGTATTTCAACTTAAAATAAAATAAAATATTTCTTTAGAACTTAAAAGTAACGAAAAGTATTCATATAAAATGATAAAAAAGTAAGTATTTAATTAATTTTACAAATGAAATATAAATTTAAAAATTTACCAACAATTTAATAACTATTATTACTTTTGTAGACTATGAGTCTTTTATTCCTGCTCGGTATGATGTTACTTTCATCACTCGATAGTACTTGATGCGATTCAAGTTCGATTTTAGATGAATTAAAAACAATTTCAGGCTAGCGAACCTCGCTTTCAACAATTGTGTTTGGTTTTTGTCATATCTTTGTAGACCTTTTCATGTTGAGATAAGCCTTTATTAATATATTACTGAAATAGGAGAGTTCGTTCAATATTCGGTTTACATTGTAGCAAATGATCAACCAATTTTCGCCCTAATTTAAGTCATTCTCTGATGAGTTTTGCTGAGAACGCAACCGGTTCAGACTTCTCTTCGTCAGGATCACTGTCAAGGTTATTCGTCTCACCGAGCCGGTTTCTGCAATCTTGGACTTTGTCCATGCTAGGAAGACGGTCGCTTCAGAATAAACGGAATTAAGTAAGTAATCAATATTTTTGACAAAGAGTACTCGGTGGAATTCCATTTTAAATAAAATACTTGAGTGATTTTTCAATATGTTAATTTTTATCGGTGACCGGTTTCGCCAACCTTTCCCGTTGGCATTATCAAACTGAGTCAAATAATCTTTGATAATGCCAACGGGAAAGGATGGCAAAACCGGTCACGGATAAAAATTAACATGTGGAAAAATCACTCAAGTATCTATATATATAAACACGAGAAATGTTTGTCCCAAAGCGGTTATAAGGTTTGAAACCATCCAACCGATGTGTCCAAAACCGGTTTCATTTGAAAGGAAATAATACGAAGATGGTTTAAGACCACTAAAACATTGCATTAGGGACATTAGGTACATTAATTAAGTCGATTTTCGACATTTTCCATACAAATGTTTTCAACATCTTTATAGTCGACAAAAACTCTAAAAAAGATTATTGTGAAGTTCGACTGTCAAAACAAAAACACTGATCTATCATTCTCAAAATCTGTCATTCAAAAATTGGAAATAGTATTTCGTTTTGTGCAGTACAAAAAAAATCTATCCACATATAATAAAAATATTAGCTATCAAAAATGCCTCCGAAAAGAGCTGCAATTGAAAGAAATACAGCAGATGCGAAACGAAAAAGAGCCGAAAGAATAACGTGAAGTGAGTTTAGAGTAAAATCGGTTATACAATTCGAGCTTTAAAAAACAAAAACTAACGAAACTCATGAATCTCATAATAAAAAAATCGTATATACTGCGAAGTGCAATGCTGGATATATTCGATTGAATGGCAAAAACGGGGTTTACCGCACGCTCATATTCTAATTTAACTGAAAAAAAAATTGTTCCAACTCAAATCGATAATGTTATTTATATCTGATAACAGATGGATTGTTCAATGTCAATATCAACGTTTCTTTTTTCTTAATTTAATGTGATGGAGAATCCTCCATCTTCTGGCTTTCGTCGTCTGTATTTCGGATATCCATCCTCACCAGTTTGAGTTTCATTAATGAAATCGCGTGGATATCTTTTCGTGTATTTGCCGACTTTTATGCAAGGCAAATTCATATTCAATGCTCCGCACGGGCCGTGAATCATGTTCTTACAAACAACGTCAAAAAGTATCGGATCTTCATGTTGGTTCGGTAGTTCAGCAGATATAACACTATAAATTTGAGTTGGAATAATTTATTATTTCAGCCAAATTTTTGCCACTCAATCGAATACATCTAGCATTGCACTTCGCCGTATATATGATTTTTTATCGTGAGATCCATGAGTCTTTGTTTGAAAACTCTAGCTGTCAGATCGTATCTGTGATGCGATGACTGATCTGGCGATAGCAAATTTTTGATTTCCGACATGCAGGATTGTATGTAAATGTGATGACAACATCTGGTCGCAAATGAATGATAATTCTGTATTTCTATAGTTCTACATTGGCAGAAGCAGCTCTCACGTGTCTTCCGCCACAAATTGCTCGATGCTCAGAAACAACTGTTGACTGCTGATCAAAAAATAGTTTTAGAAAAAGTTATGCAACCCGTAGCAAACAAAAGTGGAAGAATTATTTTTCTTGACGCACCTGGAGGCACTGGAAAAACATTCTTGCTTAATTTGATACTCGCTAAAATCGATCGAAAAATTAAATTGCTTTGGCTGTAGCATCGTCTGGAATCGCGTCAACGTTACTCGATGGTGGACTTAAGCCTCCATTAAATGTAAACCATACCGAAACATCAACATGTAACATCGGTAAAATTCTGGCAAGGCTGCAGTATTAAAAACAACTTCACTTATTGTATGGGATCAATGTACTATGGCGCACAAGAAATCTATTCAAGCTCTTGACCGTATTCTCAAAGATTTCAGAGAAAATAAAGAAATATTTTTTTTATAAATTAACAAAATTTCCTTTTTTTCGAACATTTTTTGGCAACGTGAAAGGTTGGCGAAACCGGTCACAAATAAAAACGAACGTATGTAAAATCACTCCAGTATTTTACTCAAAAATATTAAAATGGAATTCCACCAAGTATTCTCTGTCAAAAATATTAATTTTCTTAAATAAAAAAAGTATTTCTTTTTTTAGCGTAGTAGCATACGCCGGGTATCCGCTAGTTTTATATAAAATATTATAAATATAAGTGCCAGCGTTAGCGAGCGAACGGAATTTTAAAAATGACTACAGAAGGTTTTTTGTTTTTTTCAATATCATATTTAAGAACCGCGTAAAAGTGAAATAGAGTAAACAAAGTATCAGGTAAATCGGGGATATGTGTACTTTCATAAAACCGATGACCGCGCGCCTCGCGGCTGACGTCGTGCCGGGCTGACGCGCCCGTGCCACGCGCCACGCGCCACGCGCCACGCGCCACGCGCCACGCGCCACGCGCCACGCGCCACGCGCCACGCGCCACGCGCCACGCGCAATGCGCCACACGGCGCCCAGGCCGGCAGTGCGACTCCGGCAGTCGTTCGGCGTGGTCATCCGCTCGCCGTCGAGGTCCGACAAAAAGTGACGTAGTCATGCGCGGTCAGGGCGAGGTGAGGTCTAACGAGGAAGAGTGATCGCGCGTTTTGTTTATTAATAAAACTCGAACTAACAGTCGAACGTCGTCGCGTCCGCTACACGAGATTCCCTCGTCCGCGTCGACCCGAGCTAAGCATCCGGCGTCTCCGCCGAGGTTCTGCGGGTATCGACAGGCGGAGCGCCGCCGCTGAAATAGAAATTGTCAGATTCACGTTCACCGTTAATCCGCGCTCGCCGCCACGCACGCCGCCAGACCGCCGGGCCGCCAGACCGCCGGGCCGCCAGACCGCCGGGCCGCGGGGCGACCTTCGCGGGGCGGGACCGGCGGGCCTCGCGCGCCGCTCGCTCTGCGGAGACCGGGTCGGAAGTTGTCGGACTGCTCGCGATGCTTCGCGGGTCCCCGGGCGGAAGCGCCGACGCCTCGCGACTGCGTCCCGCGGCATCGCATCGGGTGAACGACGATTCGAAACGAGGCTCCCGCGAGTAGAGCGACCGAGACGCGAGTCGCGCTCGCCGCGGCCGACGGTGGCCGAACTGGCCGGCCGCGAGTGCTCCGTTGCCGTCGGACCGTTCGCTCTCGTTAGGTAATCGGTCAACCGACCGCAACGGGAACGCGTAGTCCCCAGTGATAAAACCGTCCGAGTCCCCGCGGACGCTAGGTACGGCCACCCGAAGGTTCCTAGGGACGCCCGGTGCCGGTCGCCCGGGGTCCCCGGGGACGCCCGGTGCCGGCCGTCTGAGAGTCTGGCACTCTGCTCGTTCTTCGGTATACGAAAATCGCATTTTCTCGTATGGCATAGGATAATTGTCGATTAAATTTTCCAATTGATTCCTACTTTGAGTTTTTGTCGTTTGTTTTTCTCGCGTAAGTAAATGTTTTTTGATGCGTACAGTAAATAGGTATAGCATCGTTGACGTTCATTATCATAACGATCTGAGAGTCAAAGTCCTATTTTTTGTTTAAAAAAAACTGATTAATATTTATGGCGCTTTGTATACTTGCAAAATGATAATCCGTTTTAAGAGAACGCGCATCGATAAAAACTTTGAGCACGTATTCCAGGGGTGTGCGTCGTGTCGCTCCGATGAGGCGTCTGCGGTTGACGATCGATGTGAGGAACTACTAAATAATGAAGTCAGTTTCCGGTAGACGCGGGAGGGTTCGGCGCGGAAGGGTCGGCGCGGAAGGGTCGGCGCGGTTTAGTTCACCGATGAAAAATTAAAGACTTTTTTAATTTTATAAAACTTTCAAAGGGCGAATGTATTGCATTTCGAATGAATATTCTATGAAAACGTCGTTTTCATAGATATTTGGAAAACAAGAGAGCTATTATTGAATATAGGTTTTCGTCATCTCTGCGACATTAGGATTCGGTCGCGGCGGCTTAGCGTCCGGCTCCGACGCCGGCGTCGCGCCGACTCCGGGCGCTCGACGGACGCCGCGACGTTCGGGCGCGACAATGACGGACGACGTCCGGCCGTCGGAAGCGAAGGACTCTGATGAAAAGTGAATACGACGCCGTTATGCTGTGCTTCGTGCAGAGTTTTGAAGGCGCACCGTGCGAGAGCGGGAACGTCGAGGGCGGAGACGCGGGGCCGCGGGCGGGGCGACGCCGCTCCCTTCTGCAGCTGGTGAGGGCGCCGCGCCGGCCCCGCGGAGAGGACCTCGCCGGGGGCCCCCGGGAGCGCACCGAGGGAAGCTTCATCCGCAAGACTAGGTATGACGAGGATTCTCCCCTGAGGGCACTCGTTCGACGTCTTCTGTCGCTCTTCGCTCGCCGCCGGAGCGCCGATTTATTAAATCTTGCACGATTGAGTCACAGGGTCGTGGACGATAATGTCGTAGAAGCTCTACATATAATATTCACGAGTCAGGAATTCGTGTCACAATAGAAAAAGTTTTAGAAAACCTTTTAAATTTTAATAAGTGGCTTAGTGATTCATTACTTCTAAAACAAATTATCAATAAAAGAGTTAAGAAAATATAGTAATAGCTATAGTTTTCATTAAATTTTTTCTGGGATTAACTGTCACTCTTTCGATGACGTATAAGTCCAATTCGTGTTTACGTGGCGTTCTTGATGTTTCCATTTTCTTGCGAAACTCGACGCTCAGGCCTGCGCGTCTGACAGCGGCTCCCTCCCCGAGCCCCTCGATCTCCGCAGCGGTGTCGAGGGCTGGCGGACCTCGTCGAGGATGGCATCTCAAGCACGATGGCGAACTTCGCAACACGCATCTGCTGTGTCTTTTATTATTTACTCTACAATTAAAAGCTATTTATTTTTATTTTAAAATTATTCACTTAACACTAAGAAACAGAATGGATTATGATAAATTTACAGGATTTCATATCGAAAAAATACCCTCGAGCAGGTTTTGCAGCTCGATTGCCAAATGTCGCGATTCTCCTCGAGCAGGTTTAGTTACAATCTGATTTTCAATCCGTTATCAAAAATGCGCATTTTAAATGTCGGTTAGGTCAGGGCAGGTCGGGGCGCGCGGCTCGGCAGCGGAGAGCCGCAGTCGCGTCTCCTGGCCCGCCTCCTGGCCCGCCTCCTGGCCCGCCTCCTGGCCCGCCTCCTGGCTCGCCCCCCGGTTCGCCGCCCGCGACCGATGTTGACGTGAAAATAATAAAAAGTTGTAAAAAGCAGCCCGCTCCTGCGCTCTGGCCTCGCCTCCGTTCTCCTTCCTTCTGTATCTTTATCTATGCTGGTGATAAGACCGCGCTAACACTGCAATAAAACATTATTTTCTTAAGATTCCCGAGATCGTGATATGAATGCTTCCGATAATGTATTCAATTTCCCGCTCTAGATTGCGTCGCACCAAATCTTACCGCGCAGGTGTCCCCAGATTACGAATACGAACGCCGGCCTGTCGAAACTCGCGAGTCCGGTCGGCCGACGAGACGCGCCGGAATAGCCACGTCTCGCGCCGCTCGGGCGGGGCAACCTCTCGATAATCCGATCGAGTTTGAGCATCAGCAGTAAAGCCTCCAGCGACATCCACGACGTGTTCTTGACACACTGACACCCGCGAAACGACGGGAAAACTCTCTTAATTTTTTAACGGGCTAATTCGCTAATTTAATTTTTAAAATATGCATAAATTTTATCCATACAGGCCGCCCCCTCTTCTTGCGCCGGACTCGAATGTCTCCTAAACGATAGTTCTTATATTTATTTTCACATATCACCCTCCAATTTTTTTTTGAGAATTAATTCTTAGCAACAATCACACATCACGACTGGAGTAGTCTGTTCTCGCTGGATAATTCTGGCCAGTAATTGTGCGTCACTCTCGACTTTTCGGCTGAGTAATGCGCGGTTCTATTCTCGAATCGTTCGGCGTGAGCGTCCACTGCTTCAAACGTCCGACGGACGCTGCGCCGAGCCCGAGCTCGACTCGGCGACGCTCTCCAGACGAGCGCATGTCGCATCGAGTGGTCCATCCGCCGCGACATCCGGCCCGAGAAGGATGTCCTCCGGTTGTCCTCCGGTTGTTCGACCGACGCGCGCGACACCCCCGGGCGGCCGGTTGTCGATCGCCGCAGACGTCTCGACTCCGGGCGAGAATCCTCGGGGCTCGGAGTTCCGATGTGACGTGAGATCGTCAACTCGGGCGCCCGAGAAACACTCGTCATTCTCATTCGACCGGTATCGACGGTGCACCACTCGATTGTACGTATAAACAATAAAATCGGTAAACGAATTCGAAATGTGGAATGCCTCCTGGAAATCTCGGCAACTCAAAATGTCACGAAATTATCCGCGAGTGACGTATTGGTAAATACGATACCATTAGGTAATCAATTCACATGCGAAATGAATACCTGTTTTATCCGATTAGACCCCTATGGCTCGGAAGGTTTGCATACCACCTCGAGGGCTCTGGGGAAATCGAAAATGTTTCTCATCGATTCACGTGTACACGACCTAGATTATTTTTTAAATAACGTAGTTGTTTATTCTCATAGATAAAATATTGCATTGTCCAAGAGATGATAGTTTATGAAAGGAAGCCGATTTATCATCGGTGTCGCGAAGGCTCGAAAGTCTGAGCATTATTTCCCGAGCGGTCTGTCGGCGCTCGTGGATGCTGCGCCTGGAGCCTCGGTTCGCCGCAACCCTCATTACCGATAGAAGTTCGCCTGCAGAAAGTTTCTCGAGGATGATGCGTTTCAAATTACTGATGTTATCATTTTAAAAAATGTAACATTTAAATTTATAAATATCAATATAAGCATGTTCATTTCATACGATAAAACATTATGCAACAATTAGCTCCGTCAGTTTTATATGTGCGCATGACGATTCGAATTCTCTCTGAGCTACGGGGCCGTGCGGGCGGGAGACGTTTACTTACGCTCCGACCGCATCGGTGTATTGGGAAAAATAAATTCATTTCGTTTCGCGTGTGAGTCGATTAAATGAAACACGAGCACAATAAACTTGTATGGGTAAAAATGCGGATTTAATTAATATTTCATAGTAATTGTTAGGGACTATTTTAAATTCAGAGTATAAAAACGGGGATCGACAGAGCACAGTATTCTCTATGTTTATTTTTTTTAATTTGCGAGACATTGTTGTTTTTACGAGTTGATTTTTCATATCGATTATTTCATTGCTCTGATAATAAAAAACGTTGTTTTTGTTAACTTCTTCACGATAAATTAAAATAATTGAGTATGTTAAGATAAGTATGTAATATAATAAGTATGTAACAAGTGGGTGTGTATATTAAGTTCCTGATGTACGAGTATAATATGATGCGTCGGAGACGTTCGGTGCCTCCGCTAGACGCCCACTTCCCGGCATGTTTTTCTCAGTCAATTCACTAGATGTTTTTCTCCTCCGCGCCGTCTTCGGATGCTACGGGAAGTGGTTTTTTTTTTTATTAATTAGGATCGAATTTCTGGTTTCTTCTTTTTAGTAATTGCTGGGTCTCGAAGATAGGTTGCTATGAATTTTCTCTTTTTATACTTTAAAATCACTTAAATTTGCTAGTGCCTTTTGATCCGGAGCCGCTCGACTTTTCAGTTTTGAAGAGAATAAAAATCCGCTTTGTGGTTAAAAAAGTATTGGAATTTGAACATTTCTTGATAAATTTTTTTGTTGTAACAAATAAGAGTAGCCGCTAATTTTCGAAGCGAAGGGTAAACAAAGCCAGCAGCGCCTTGTCGCTTATCACTTTCTCGATATTCTGTTCGATTTGGCTTCCTCTTCAGTCTCAGTCGGGCATCAATTGACTTTTTTCAAAGTGGGATAGTGGAAGTTGACTTATGGCGCTGTTCCGTGAGCTCACGCACCTCGGTATGCGGAGTGCGCCCTCCCGTAGTCCTGCTTGCCCCTCCGGAGTCCGGCCTGCCTCCCCGGAGTCCGGTTTGCCCCGGCGCTGCTCGTCGTTGCCAAAAGTCTCGCTACTTTCCCCGTTCTTAAAAAAATAAACAAATTTCTGCTAGATATTTCATCGACACCTTTCAATTCCTTCGAAGAATACTTTTGACGATCTGCACTCGGTCGGGTATGAGTGATGCACCTCACCCGCGAGCCCTCACCTGTAAGAACGCGCGCTACTCTCGACGAGCGGCCGAGTCTTACCGCATCGTCTCTCTCGTTGCAGGTCTGCAGGAAGCTTCGGCGGCTCGCTGGGCGCGGGCGGCACCACGGGCGCGCCCCGGGCCGCCTCCGGGGCGGGATCGGCGCCCTGCACGCCGCTCTCTCTGCCGCCCCCGCCCCCGCCTCCGCCTCGCCCGCCCGGCAGCCCCGCCCGCCACCATGACAAGTGGGTAGTCTCCTAGCGCTCCGCCCTCGCCCTCGCCCTCGCCCTCGCCCTCGCCCTCGCCCTCGCCGTCCGCGGCTTCGGAACGGCGAGGGGCATCGGCGCCGGCCCGAGGCGATCGGCCGGTTTCCCTGCTCCTTCAAGCGACTACGTGAAATTAAGTAAAATCGTCGATCGATCGAACAGAATGACGAGGGTTTCGATTTTAGAATCTCGGGTTCAAATATCACAATTACAATTAACCGCGACGTTGGACTGCCGGTTTGAGTACTCGCAAGTGCCGCCGGTAGTGCCGCGTCAGACGAGCTCGCGACCTACCTCGGTTATTTCTCGGCTATTGCAGTTCTCGCTGTCATTAGAAATCGCGAAGTAATCTGAATTTGGCAATTGCGCCGCATTTCAGTTTCGACCGATTTGTGATGATGATTGTACGAATTCTAACATTTTGCAGAAAACGTCGGCGTGGACTGACGCGGTGGCGTCGCGCCGAGGCCGCTGCCCTTTCCGTACCGTCGACACTCGGTTCCGTTCCGCGTTTTCTCTCGTTTTAAGGAACACTAAACGCACCGAGCTCTGACAATAACGACGACCGCAAAAACTTCGTACCGCACTTCGGGCGTCTCTCTCGCCGGACGAGTCGAGCGTCCCGGCGCACTCGCAGTGCACAGTGCGAACCTGTGGAGCGACTCTCTCTTTTTTCAATTTGTAATTTTTTTCCGATGGCTATGGTTTTATTCACCGAAGATATAAAATAATGTCACGAGTTTTTGGTTTTTCGTGTATCGACATTTCAATCTGAAATGAATAATTTAAATTAGTAAAATTATTCATTTCCACATAGTGTAGTCCAGTGGTCCCCAACCCTATGCCCGCGGGCACCATGGCGCCCGCCGACCGTTTTACGTGTGCCCGCCGCTGTGCGACCGCAATAAAAAGACCTCTAAGCTTATAACAAAATTTTATGGAAAAAAATTATATCTAGTAATTAAACAGAGAAATATAAGCGAAAACAATTATATTGTCAAAATATTATTACTTTAAAAAAAATAAATGGTGCCCGCCGCCCGACCGGCATCCTAAAATGTGCTCTTGGGAGCAAAAAGGTTGGGGACCTCTGGTGTAGTCTCTATTATTCATATTTTATTGCCTTGACATGATTTTTAATTCTGTTATGTACGATCGTACGGAGATAGATATCTGAGGTATCGCATGAAAAAACGGCGCAAAAAATGAAGCCAGATAGATATTTTATCAAAAAAACGACGAAAAAATTACTAGTTGCATATTTTTGTTGCGATTTGTCGGTTGCCGTCAGACGGTCGCGGCGCGCGGAGACTCGGCCCGGCCGCCGACTGACGCCGACTGACGCCGACTGACGCCGACTGACGCCGACTGACGCCGACTGACGCCGACTGACGCCGACTGACGCCGACTGACGCCGACTGACGCCGACTGACGCCGACTGACGCCGACTGACGCCGACTGACGCCGACTAACGCCTACTGACGCCGACTGGCTAGCGGCGTCCTCGTTTGCGTTATTTGCGCTAGGTTAAATCATAAAATCGAGAGTCGCTACTGGAGTCGCAAATCGCAAATCGCAAATCGAATGGTAAAATCATAATCCTAATTGTTTTTATTTACCTCAAATATATTATGATGCTCGCATAGCTGCACAGTTTGCGAGGTTTTCGCGCCTTTAAGGGCCGGTACGCCTGCGCCGCCGGCCTCCGAGGCGCACTTCGGAGAGGGGGGGGGGGGGCACACCTCGGCGGGCGCGCTCGTACGCCTTCGCGCGCGGTCCGAGAACGATCGCCATCCATAATTAGTATATAGCAAAAGCAATCTTCGGTTGTTTATTTTGGCACGAGCTTTACAATGCAAAATTTAAATTTAAAATGTTATATCGGCGGAGAACGGTAGCGGTGATAGTAAAAAAATGTCGCGCGGAGAGACTCCGGCAGAAGTCGCGGGGCCGACTAAAGCGGGGATAATCGAGCGCCGGCTGCAAATCATGCAATTATAATTTTGACGATGATTGTATCTGAAAATTATATTTTCGGCGGTGCACTCCTCGCCGTTATCGACGTGTCCGAGCGCGGTTTATCAGTTCCTCGTCGGCTTCGGGCGAGCGCGCGGCGACGAGCATTATCGACTGCGCACGCATCGAGACGCCGGCGAGTATAGATAATGTGGGACGATAATGACAAGGTGTGAAGTTCACTCGCGGTAGGGTGTTTTATAACAAAAACGATCTAACATTGAAGTGCGCTCTTCTTCGTTGACCTGAGAAATTACAAAGGGAAGACCCCGCCGGGATGATGGCCTGAGGTCCGAGGAAACCGGGAGACATGAGTACTTTCCGCTTCTCCGAAGACTCATCCGAGACCGGCTCCACGGGGTCCTCGCGGGCAGACGGCGCCCGCTACTCCGAGTGAGCGCTCACCCCCAGTAACGCTCGCCGATCGGTACCTTACCGAGATACCTTACCCGCCCGTCTATTACAGAAGCGGCAAGCGGCCCTCGTGGTCGGCGGGCGAGGCGGGAGACGCCGGCGACGCCGGAGAGGCGCCCCCTCCGCCCTCCGGTTCCAAAGGCCGCCAGAAGAAGTTCCATCGTCACTTCCCGCAGGCCTCCATGGACGAGCGCGTGCTCAACTGTGAGTATTCTCCGTCGCACCCGCCGCGTCCTCCGGCCGCTTCGCCTCACTCACCGTATTGTCTGTCGCAGACTACTCGTGCGCGCTGGTGGGGGATATCCTGCTGCAAGGACATCTCTACATCACCAAGAACTACTTCGCCTTCTACTCCAACGTGTTCGGCTATGTGACCAAGGTAGGGCGCATCGTCTCGCGGCAGCCGTACCGCGCCGCCCTGCGGCCGGACTTAACCTGACCGGTCGCTTCCGTCCACAGCTGCTGATTCCGCTGTCGTCCGTGGTGCGAGTGACCAAAGAGAAGATGGCGCGCATCATTCCCAACGCTGTGGGGGTCACCACCGCGGACGACAAGCACGTTTTCGGCAGCCTCCTCTCGCGCGATACCACGTACAAGTTGATGACTCTGGTGTGGAAGGCCTCTCACGCTTACCCTCCGCCGGCGCCTGCACCGGAGGTTCCGCTCTCGCTCGACTTACCGGAACGTCACGAGGCGCTCGACCCGCACGAAACCCACGAAGCGGGCGCTTCTGAATTGTCGCTCGACGAAGAGTCATCATGGTGCAGTCAGTCCGGCGGTGAGGAGCGAGCTCCCCTGCCCGGTCCGCTCGCCCCGCTCCCTCAGCTCGCGCCGCCCGCGCCGCCCTCGCCGCGCCGCCGACCGGCCGAGCCCGCCCGCCGCACGGTGTCCTCTCCTCGGCGCCGCAGCCAGACGGCGGGGGTGGCTGCGGGGGCTGCAGGGGTGGCGGGGGTAGCGCCTCGCGACGGGACTTCGCCGAGTGCGCTGGCCATCCTGGGCGCGCTGCTGATGCTGTCGGCGGCCGTGTTGCTGTACCGCCTGAGTGCTACCCCTCACACCGAGGTAGGCATGTTTCGACTGACGAATGCTTTTATACTCGCAGTTCACTCTCGGTTAAAGGGCATGCACGATTGACATATCAGACTGACGGATTGCATGTGATGCAGTCATCTCCGCCGCAGGCCGGATATGGGCTGCGCTGTACACGCATGCTGCACCAATTCGGACTCTCACTGTTATATTTGAATTGAATTGGACCAGAGTGTACCGGGGGCTGCCACTTTGCTCGCTTAAAGCCTATTTTCAGTTGTATTGTCCATAAATTCAAACTCTGAACAATAAAAATTTTGTATTATTAAAAATTATTATTTAAAGATACTAGTTAAAATTCACCTTTCAAATTATAAAATAAAGAAATTATAGGAGCAAAAGTAAAAAAAATGAAATTTTGGGGTCCAAAGGCAGCCAGCTTGTACATGAAATATCCAGAAAACCTCCTTAGAAAAATAAATATTATTTTACTAAATGTAAAAGTTAAACTAAAAAACTAAAAGACTAAAAGACTAACACAAAGACTAAAATGCACTTCTTTCAGGAAAACGTACTGATGATCAAGAGAGGAGACGACGTGTACGGAGAGATCCTGAAATGGCACTCACAGTTGCATTCCAAATCAGCATTGGAAGTGCGAGAATTTCTGCACTCCAATTTAGAGCAGATCGCCAAAGTTCGTCAGTCATTAGAGTCGCTGTCGGCGCTGATTGCGGGCATCATAGCTGACAAGCTCAAGAGCCCGTTGGATGCCACTCCGCCCTCAGCGGGCCACAGTTAGCCCTGCCTAGGTTTATTCTTGCCAAATTTTCCGTTAGTCTATATATTTATTATTGCATTGTTACTTTTCTAAGCTGATCTTCTCCACTTTGGAGAGACTCAACGAGTTGCAGATTGACAAGGAGTCAGGCAAAAAAGTGACAGAGCGTATCATAAACCGCCACGAGGGTCACGGAACCAAACTCGGACGTTTTGTTGAATATTGTTAGGAGCCAAAGAATACCAAATGCGTGCGTAATCTTGGCTTTACTAGTTAAGTTCTAAGTTATATTTGGAATAAATAATATCATAACATAGTCGCTAGTGCCAATATATTTTTATCACAAACGTGTACTACTTGCTCATTCTCATATGGTAACGACAGCAGGAGACAATGTGTGATATCGCCGTAACACAGATGTGAGGATGGAACTGGTGTGCCGGTGCCAAGTGGGAGGTGAGAGAGTTGGTGCTGCACAGGTAGTGATGGTAAACCGTACAAAGTATTTCCTAGTCCTCGCGGACTCTCTTGCCTGTTTTCTGTAAAGGAAGACACGGCGCGCTCGTACTGTCTAGGTAAGGAATATAGTATAATTACATTGTACGTATGAGTAATTGAAATTCAATGTTCAAAAAATGTGTATATAGTTATAGATTTATTAAAGATTCAACCGTTACGGGTACCTTCACATTTATTTATATTATATAATATGTATTGTTTTTATATCTATGTAGGTATAATGAATCGAAAAGAAACACGACAGGACAGCCGAACCAAATGTACGAACTAATGTTGAGAGACATTTTTCAAAGGAAATTTGCAAATATACTATTTGTAGGTAAACGGTGTGCTTTGATAATTTGGTTGATGGCTAAATTGGTTCTTTACAAATGCAACATAGTTTATTTATTAGTAAATCTCCTACAACTTATTTATTTACTGTTGAGACATTCCACATTTTGCTGTGTGTAAAATAAAAATTTAAACACTGAGTTACAGAGGTGCAGTGTTTGGTTGAAGTGTCTTGGGTGTTTGCTTTACACGTGTATCTGGTTAGTGTAACTTAGTCATTCCTGTTTATACAAAGCCCTGTGATAATTGTTCTTACCGTTTCTGAGCAGTAACGTTGACTCATCTTGTACTGTGCAATATGTAGTGTATTCTTGTTACATCTATTGTTTTGTTTGCTAGATAATTTATAAAAATATCTTTGTTTTAAATATTATTTATGAGTGTCCATCAGTGTTTTTATTGATTCAATCACTGGATAATATTTTGTTACCGTATTATTTACAGTGCCTTAGAGATTATTACCTGAACTTTTCATCATAAAGATCTATGCGAGGAAAAAATGTGTCATAGTCAGAGCTCACTGACTGCTACGCCATTCAATAACAAACCATCACTTCATGTATTTATAGAAAACAAAATATATTTTATGTGAAATTAAAAAGTTTTAAATATTTTGACTAATAATCAGTTTAGGATTGTGAGATGCGACAAGTTAATATTTTAATAAGACAGACTATCACTGAAACTTGTGCATATTATCATAAGAAATTAAGTGTTGGGTAAAGGATGCAATGGTAAATAATTAACTTATCAAGTAGAATCTAAAGTACCCGGGGCTGGTCAGGCAGGTGGGTCGCAGAATCCTTTCTAAAATTCTAAAAATTGTCATTGCACTGTCATATAAAATCAATCCAAACAATATAAAACAATCTTTTTTTCAAAATATCTTATATTTATAACCCATGTCTAACACTTAGCCTAACCTAACCCATGTTCCTCTATGTTCTTGTGAATTAATGGTTAGTGTTCTAATTATTATCTATTTTGATTATATTACTTTGATGATGATTTTTATTATTATAATAATGCATTTGTCATATTAATATTTGTATACAATAAATAGTCAACGATGCTAGAACTGATAAATTGAATGTGAAAGTGAAATGTAAGGCCCTTTGTGATGAATTGTCAACAAGAGTGAATCATTCTGCTGGTAACTCCAGATTGCAGAGACCTGATACTCAACATTTAATATTAATACAAGTAGGTATTAGTGTTTTAATCTATTCAAATAAAGTCATTGAATAGCAGAATGAACCAATACTTCTTCCTCGGAGTCCTTTGAAACTATGAGTTCTGGATCAATAGATTTACAAAAAGGTCTTTATTGAATTTTAAAAAAAATTACATCAGACAAAACCTACTAAATATTGACTTTTCAAGTGTCATTGCAAAAAACGATTGACACGCGTGGTGCTGCGTAGTTAAATTTGGCTCTTTCAAAATGTCTTTTTTAAAGACCCATGTTTGTTGACGAAGCCAATTACTTCATTCATTGGGAGTAGTATTTTAAATAATATATTCTTGTAATTTTTCCACATGTTTTCTTTCAAAATCACAAAAGTATTTTATTTGTTGAATAAGGTACTGAGTAGAACTTTAAATATTATTCTCTGTTGATTTTATATGATTCCCAGGGGAGTATAAATAATATACACCTATACCTCGCTATACGGCCGGTCGTTATACGGCCTTTCGCTATAACGGCCCTTTTCAATTATGGCACGTTCTCGATATACGGCCTAAAATGTTTCGCTATAACGGCCAAAAAACTTTTTTTCAATGTTATTTTGTTTACGAGCGTTATTCAGTGTGTGCTCATAGAGCGGCCGGTTTAGGAGGAGGTTATGGAGATACCGATGAATCTGCTGAAGATGTCACATTCCAAGCAAGCTGAGGATGGTTTGAAAAATTGAACCTGAACAAGTGTTGAACGTAGACGAAACAGGACTTTATTGGAAGCGAATGCCTGATCGCACGTACATTTCAAAAACCAAAAAATCTGAGCCTGGTTATAAGGTGTCTAAAGAACGATTAACTTTGCTACTTGGTTCAAATGCCGCGGGTGATTTTAAGCTAAAACCACTTTTAATATATTTGTCCGAAAATCCAAGGCCTCTTAAAGGACTAAATAAAAATCAATTACCCGTCTACTGATCTACGTCTACCGATGACTAAAGCTACTTTTGAGGATTGGTTCAAAAATCACTTTTGTACAGAAGTGAAAAAATATTTGCGAGACAATAACTTAACCAACAAGGCTTTGCTAATTTTGGATAATGCACCGGGGCATCTTACAAATTTATCCGAGCTATCTGAAGATGTCATGATTGAGTACCTTCCGAAAAATACAACAGCTCTGATCCAACCGACGGATCAGGGTGCAATAGCCACTTTTAAGGCATATTACCTACGCCGAAATTTCCGACAACCGATAAGGGAAACCGATGATAAAGCTTCAATTAAAACATTTTGGAAAAACTATAACATCAAGGGTGCTGTTGACAGCATCAGTGAATCACGGAAGGAATTAAAATTAACAGCAATGAACTATGTTTGGAAAAAAATATGGCCTGAATGTGTAAAAAGTGTTACATATTTAACAAATTTGGAACCGATCCCATTGAATTTGTATTAGAATAATTGATTCGTTATACGGCTTTTCGGCCAAGTTTCGTGGAACGTATCTAGGCCGTAAACGGGGGTATAGGTGTACTATAAATAATAAACAGTTACTAGGACAGCAATATTAAAATGGAATTACACTAAAAACATTGAGTCTCCGGACTCCACTCTACCCTATACACTGATGATCATCTCACGATTGAACCTGAAAACAATTTTTACAGAATTGTAAACTCTATCACTTCATACCGATTTAATCCAGAACATCAGTCAATAACCAACTGTGCACTGAACTGCAAACGAATCTGTAATTATGAACTCTTGCAAGTTTTTTTTAAAGATAATTTATGTAAAATCTGCTCTGTTCAAGGACAGAGCGTGCTGGAAGTCAGGGCATGGCAGCAGACTGTCGGGGATCCCTCCTCCACTGTCTCAAGAAGCAGAGTGCCAAGAATTTTTAAGAAGAACTAAGCCATAGATTTGCTGTGCTGTGTTCTTAGGGGTTCAAATTTCCATCGTTTTGGTTAAGATACTGGGGTTATTTTCAGGGATTTCAAAATATCTAAACATGGCCCCAGTACAGGGCCAAAAAGTCTGAAATTTCAACAAAAAATGTAGCATAACACCTAAGAACATAGTAATTATAATAAAGACTGACAAAACATACGGTGCATAATATAGGCATAATAATATATTTGAGACAAATTGAAAAATTAAAAACATTTTTAAAAAAATCAATGAGTTTATTTACACAACCCACGTAATGATGAACATGTCTATATTACGTAAAATGTATCAAACATTGTTAATTGTACAACAAGAGTCAACGCTAGGTACCATCGTGGCTTTGGTTTGTGGGAACCGGCAAAACGACTTCAATCTAATCACATACCATTGAAGGTAACATTAAGTTTCATAATAATTCAGTTATATTATTAATAAATAATTTACTTGTAGTAACTTGTGCTAGAATCTTATAGATAAACAAGTGTCAAGAACCGAAGGCTCAACTCCTGAATTGCAGAAAGCCGAGGACCTATAGGCCTGCTTTCTTCGATACCTTTAGCGATAAATAAAAATTTGCTGAATAAGGTACCGAGTAGAACTTTAAATATTATTCTATGCTGATTTTATGATTCCCAGGGGAGTATCTTTCCAAACCAATCCAAGCTATAAATAATAAACAGTTACTAGGACAGCAAAACAACTTCCTCAGTAAAAAAATGTTTCAATTACATACATAAAAAAAGTGTTCCCACTACTAACTACAAAATAAATAATAAATTTTATCTAAAGTACATCCAACATGTCAAAAATTAAACACGAGACAGACGGATGGGGTAAAGGATCAGCCTGTCATCATTCTCTACTGCAGATTCTTCTGCTGAAGCTTCAAAGCGAATACTTTAATGGGCCTCAATCTTCTTGATAATCTCGTTAGTAAACTCGGAGCATTTGGCTTTGCCACCAAGGTCGCCTGTGAGGTATTTGCCTTCTTTGATGGTGGCAAAACAAGCGCGTTCGATGATGTCGGCCTGCTCCACAAGCTTCATGTGGCGGAGCATCATCACTGCCGAGAGCAAAAGGGCTGTTGGATTTGCCAGGTCCTTGCCCGCAATATCCGGTGCCGTGCCGTGCACCTGTCAGAATTGGATAATATACCGGTAAAAACATAGAATAAGTTAGACGTTCCAGAAGATATTCATTTACACTCACAGATTCGAAGAGTGCTCCATTGAGGCCAATGTTTCCTGAAGGCGTGAGGCCGAGACCGCCCACCAGGCCTGCGCACATGTCAGACATGATGTCTCCATACAGGTTGGGCATCACCTGAGACAACACTCAGTCAAGGGTACGCTTGAACAATACAGCTATCAGCTGCAGTTTGACCGTAGACTTACCAGGACATCGTACTTGCTGGGATCCTGCACCATGTTCAGACAGACGGTGTCCAAATATTTTTCCTCGAACTGCACATCGGGATATTTCTCTGCCATTTCACGGCAGCATCGAAGGAACAGTCCGTCTGACATTCTCCTGGAGTACAAATCATACCGAAAACATAAGAGTAGGAAAATAATTACAAATAGCACTGCATGCTTAATCTTAAATGGAATGTCAAATTTAAATTACGATTGAGAAAAAATAAGTTGATTCTAATTATCTTTTTATTAATTCGGGACAGAGTAAAATTCAAAACAAAAACTATGATCAAAGAAATTATAAAAGAGTTCCCCACATAATGTTGGCTTTGTGCACGGCTGTGACCTTGTGGCGGCCGACAGCTCGCGTATACTCGAAAGCAAACTCGGCCACACGCTTGCTGGCATCCTCTGTGATGAGTTTGATAGATTGCACTACACCATCCACAATTTCGTGCTCTATGCCAGAGTACTCTCCTTCTGTGTTCTCTCGAATGGTCACCACATCGACATTATCATACAGCGTCTTGTAACTGAAACCAACGTCTGTTTATCAAATATTATATTTACAACAAATGGACATGTGGAATTGAAATGTGAATGTTTGTTACCCCTCGATGCTACGGCAAGGTCTCACATTGGCATAGAGGCTAAACTCTTTGCGCAGGGCGAGGTTGAGACTGCGGTGTCCCTTGCCCACAGGGGTCATAAGGGGTCCCTTCAGGCCAATCTTGTTGCGGTTCACCGAGTCAATGGCATCCTGGGGGATACCGAACTTGCCATCAGGACCCTAAAACCGATTAAATTTATTAACCACAAAAAATTTTGGTGATATAAAATGTATAATGTGAAGAAAAAAATAAATACTTTCTAGTCATTGGGCTTATAATACTTTTTATTAATTAATATCTCAAAACATAATATAACAAATAACAAAAAAATATTAATTTCTAGGATTTAGAATAAACACTCAGTTATCATAATACAAAATAAACAAGGATTTAGTGGTATTAAAACATAAGGTTTGCAACAGATCAACTGAAGTATGATATACTTTGATATATGATAGAATTTAAGCAAAAAATGTTCATAACAAAACTAAGCTAAACACCATCACACTTAAAATGCCTATCTTTTAAGTATAAATTTTGCTTTAAAAAAATCCAGACAGAGCTTGAATATTAAAATATGTATTTCGATGAGTACTTCCTTGGTTGATGCACAGTAATCGCATTAAACATTAAAAACTATGTTTATTTCAGTTACAATAATTTTCCGATAACAGAAATTCGCCGCGAGGAATTGTGAATTGACAAATATTCTGGAATATTAAAATTTAATATTCTGACTTGAAATCAACACAAAGAATGTTAACATAACACAAAATATTAAAGAAAAGGAAAATGTCACACCGTAGAACCGACAACTTCATTGTGATTAGACATATTTGGTGATAGATTTTGGAACCAAACCTGGATCCTCTTTCTGTTTCATAAGTTTCGACTCAGTTATTGAGATTACAGTCAAGAGGATTCTTCCTCTAATTGACATTGCTGCCAACGTGGGCAACAGAAAGGAAAGAAGGCACAACACACATAAAAAATAATTTTATTCTCTCATAAGTTTTTTTAAATTATCTCTTCATTCAATTACACGACTACTACCATTTTATTAAATTCTAACGCATACACCCTGTATTAGGATATTACTCACATGATATAATTTTTAATATACTGTGTACTTATTTGTTTTGTAATATTAAACACTAATTTGAATTATATGATGGATATGTATAGTCTTCTCTTTTATGTTCAAAAATAAAAAAATCGCCAGAGATTGACAGTGTATGAGATAAATGGGTAAAAAGAATATTCCAAGCACCACCAAATAAATAAATAACATAATCTACATTATTCAATATTTTTGACAGAGTACTTGGTGGAATTCCATTTTAATATTTAAAATAAAATACTTTTGTGATTTTTCCACATGCTTCATTTTATTAGTAACCGGTATTGCCAACCTTTCACATTGGTATTATCAAATGAAGTCAAATTTAGTACTTCATTTGATATTGTCAACGTGAAAGATTGGCGAAACCGGTCACCAATCAAATTAATCATGTGGAAAAATTACAAAAGTATTTTGTTTAAAATATTATAACCTACATTAGAAATTCAATATTTTTGACAGAGTACTTGATGGAATTCCATTCAAATATTTAAAATAAGTAAAATACTTGAGTGATTTTTCAACATATAAATTTTTATTGGTGATCTTAGTTTGATAATGTCAACGTGAAAGGTTGGCGAAACCAGTCACCAATAAAGTATAAAAAAAAAAGAAAAAACAGTACGATTTGATCAAGGGATAGTTATTCATTCAGGACTGATGAGTTTACAGCTTGGTTTTATATATTTTTCTTCCTATCAAAACGTGCAGAACTGCAGAAAGGTCGTCCAAGGTCATGTGACTCACCCGCACAGGCGCAACGTCAACAGTCTCCCACTCAATAGGGACATGTGCAGCTGCAAAGATTTTCTGAACAGCAGCCGAAATCTCCGGACCAATGCCATCTCCGGGAATCAATGTGCACTTGGCCGGCGTGCTGTATGCACGGGTGGCGTGCGATGCCTGGGCTGTGCGTGGCCCACTCAGGGTCTGCTAAGAAACATTTTGTATAACCCAATGTCGATTGTTTCAGCTTTGCATAGAAAGCTTTTAGCTCACCCTGAATTTCACAAATATATTGTTAACAATAATACAAGAGAATATTATATTATAATATATATTATAAATAGGAGAGGTATCTTAAGACACTAGAGGCCATTGAAATGCATGAGTTTTGAGGGATTTTAGAAAACCCCAGAGGCAGAAGGGCAGACAAACGCGAGATGTGGAGACATTATGGTGAAATATTCGTCCAGGTGTGGATTAACTCCGCTTTTTTTTTTACAACTAATAAATTTAATGACTAAAATACATTATAATAAAAAGGTACATTTTAAGTGCCAAATAACAAATTGAAATAATCTAAATAAAAACAATACTAAATGAGTGACAATTTCAAGAATTATTTCATGTCGAAATATAAAGTGTTTATAACTGAAAATATATTTGGTTTTGTGACATAATCGTAAAATAACGTATTTAATGATCACTTACTGATATTGTTAGTTAATTGTACTTATTATACTTAAAATAGATCAAATTTTTGCAAGGTCTATTGTATTTTTCCATTTGCATAATTAAATAACCTTTAAAGACGAAGCTTTGCTGACAGTTAGCAATAATTCCACATTATAATTCATTCATGTTAATAGACGCTTCTAGTAATGATTTCTATTATCGTCGAACAATAAGTAATTAATTGAGTGGCGGTGATATAACTTACCAGCCTGCTGATAAACCTTGCAGCCATTTTTGATAGGGGGATAGTGCTGCCAGTTGAACGCCTTCATAATTCGAAACAACCATAATGATTGTCTAACTAAAAAAAAATCTACTTAAAATTAAGCGAATACTGAATTAACGCTCTATAACTGTAGTAATAATATATTTAGTCGATTTTCATTGTTTTTAATTGATGATTGATTATTCAAGTACTTACTGATAGTTTTGATTGCTTTCAATAAAATGAATGGCTATTTAATTAAATGGTCTTCTAAGCTATCCGGACAACGTATTTGACTCTAATTTACGATTTTTTCGCTGACCGACCTTTTACCATCTTACCAAAAATCAATTTAAAAACACAATTTATCAGTACATATGTATATTTAAATGTTGTTATTTAGAAATTCAGATTTTTCACGAGTTTAAATCTGGCCGACTAGATCAACTAATAAATATTTATTCCAATACAATTAGGAGAGTATAACTTATAAAGTTGTTCTTCGATATTCTGATCTTAGACATATATTGCCTGATATATATTTTTTTAATGTCACTATCGTATTAGTATCGGAATAAATGTTTTTTGGGAAAACAAAACGATCTGTATCCAAAATAAATCTGAAAAATTACCAAACTGACAACACTGAATTAAAATGTATCCGATGTTCTGAGAAATCAGCAAATGAGCGAAATCGGGTACCTATTATTAAAACAAGTGTTGTCATACTTGCTGTTTAAAACACCATAACTATTATGTAATTCGCATTTTTAAATAGCAGCACCGATAAATGTTATTTTGACGTCTTGCTTTTGACGTTTATTGCATTGTTTGTGTTTACATTAATTACTCTTTTATATTCCGGTTTATTTACTTATGGATGATCGAAATTGATATGTTTATAAACCCTTTTTAAAATGGAGATTTCCTTAGATAAAAAATTATCATCTCTGTTATTAATATCTCAAAAAAAATTTGAGAACATTCTTTCAACGTGTGGAGAAAAGAAAGACTTAATAATCGACCCCAGCCTAATAGCACCTTTCGAAAGAGTATGCGGAATGTCGTGGCTACGGTGAGAAAATAAAAATTAATATTTATTATTATATATGTTATACTATTGAGGGTATATTCCTGGGACCTTTTTGAAAGAAAAGCCTTCATTTTCAGGAACATCTTTGACGTTTTAGTAGAAGGGATAGAAATGTTTCACCTCTACTTGCTGGTGATAATTTTAGATAGGATTCCCAACAGTTTTCTACCACCAGTCGAAAAGATTTTGATGTTTGCATTGATTATCTAGCTCATTCATATCTAGCAGCGGTACCGCCCCCCAGTGGGCGCTGGAGCTTTCCAAGGGGGCGGTGGCGGGTCCAAGGGAAAATGGGGGGCATTATGAAATTCCTCTGGTATTTTTATAAAAAAATATTTTATATATATAATGAAAATAATAACTTTTTATTTAAATCTTCATAGTGAGTTTATTAGAATATTATTTTGCATAACTAGTTTCGACCATTGAGTTCGATTTGAGCTTGAGGTTTGACCATTGATTTCATAAACTGAGTTTAGTCATGTATCTGATGATGACCCGGTATATGGTCGAAACTAGTTATGCAAAATAATATTCTAATAAACTCACTATGAAGATTTAAATAAAAAGTTATTATTTTCATTATATTAATGGATCTTCACCATTCAAATGTCTTGTCCCTCAACAACAAAAAATATTTTATCTAGCTGTCAAAAATGTGTTATTATGGCCTAAATTTCAACTGTTAAAATCTCAAGCTAGTTTTATAATTAACAATTTAGGAATCTAGAACGGTTTTCAATCATATTTATTAGCTTTAATCAAAGCCTGCACAGATATCACATTAGATTAGCTAAATGATTCGGTTTAGGGCTGTCGGAAACAAATCTATGCAAGTCTATGCAGGTAAGCAAAGACGTGATTACGCAATAAAGCATATTTTGACAAAAATACGTTTTTTATAAACAAATATAAACATTTGTTTATAAAAAAGAGAGAACTAATTTTTAATTTGTGATTGAGAAATAAAATTGGTATTATTATAACTGTTATGTCAATGGGGGCCTTGGAATTTTTTTTTCTTGTCAATAAAAGGTTGGGAACCTATGATCTAGCTGCTAAAAAAAACTATTAGTGCCAAAGCCTAAAATTGAATTGTAGTTTTTTTCTCACCATTTTTGCTGTCGTTTGTTTCAATTTGAATTAATGCTATTGCATATGAAACAATAAAATATATTTCTGTGAGTTTGGAGTATCACAATCAATGTGACTATGTCAATGGTCTTAAAAGTTGGGTCTGTGTAAAAGTAATTTATTTAAATGATGACATTTTTTGTACATTTGAATAATATTTGTTTCTATGACATTTTTTGTACATTTATAAAATAATAAAAATTTTGGAAAACTTACTATTGAAGAAATAAAATTGAAAAGACTCTCCCAATGTAAATGTTTGACCATAATAAAAAAAAGATATCATTGATTGAATGTTCAAAAACATTTGAATCAGCTCTCGCTAGACATAAATAGCAATGTGACATCTCACATTAACTGATTGAACGTTTGCAAGCAGCCAACATAATTTATAACATAAGTTCTGAAACAATATCATTTGTAGTTGTGGTCTCTGGCCCCGGAAAGGGATTTATGACATGGCAAAACTTGGTTAGTGAGTGTTCCCCCCGGGATGCATAAATATAAGATGCGGTAGAGATCGCGCTCTCTCGTGCAACCCCTAGACGCGAACATAACATAACAGCAATGTATACGAAATATCAACAATAAATTATTATTCTATACAGACCCTATTCCAAAAATCAACAACATGTACCTGTACAGGTAGTTAGTACTAACATTCATTTTATTATATAAGTGTATCGACACATCCATGCATTTTTTGAAAAGCTGAGTAATGGGCCACAGGTAGCAAAGGCATACATTTATATTGCTACTTGGAAATGTGTTGCTGCCTGTGAAGGTGTTTAACAGACCCGAAAGGAACAGAAACGAGCAGAATAGCGCATTGGCACACAGTTTTATAATTTTAAAATTTAAAATTGTAAAATTTATTTTACTTTTAATAAAACAGTCTTAAGTTTGATATCGATTGTTAAGTTTCTGCCAGTGCTTACGCTCCTCTCTTGTTTTGAATTTGTGCTGCAATCTCATGAGGGTTTTCAGGTCAAACCGGTAGTTTACAAATCTTGCTGGATCGATCAAGTGGTGGAGTATTTGTATTTTCTAAAGCCAATCATCTTTTGATAACACTTTCAAAATAAAAAGTTGACTATTGTGTATATATAAAATTTTATCCTATGCTGTATAACGTAGATAATCTATGGGCACTTCTATGTGTTTGTGTACATTTTACTAAAGTCACGTAGTGAATTAATTATTTTCTTTTACAGACAGAATGGAATAGATAGAGTCTACAAACTCGAGCCTAAAATAGTCTCTACTGGTAATCCCAATAGACTTTACTTGTTGCCCTCCTGTCTCATCAAACTTAAGCACGTTCTGGATCAGATGAGTGGCTTATTGGCGGCTGGTGTGGCCGCCAGCTCAGCTGTGGTGGTTGTTCCGCGGGCTCTTACTACTCATCATGCGCTACTAGAGGAAGAGGGTCTCGTGGGTCTAGTGCGCCTTCACTCATTCCAGTGGGAGCTTATTCGACTGGACCGAGGAATCCTCAGTCTCGAACTGCCTTTCATGTTTCGGGAGGTGTTTATTAATAAAAACACTTCTCTTTTGAACAGCGTTTCCAATACTCTTTGGACTCTGTTTCAGGTGGTCGGTAAGCCTGATCTCCTCCTATCGCTGGGAAAGCACTCCACTAGCGTTCTTGAAATGTACGATATCTATAAAGAAGCTTTTCATCGTGATGGAAATGTCGAGAATGAGAGTGAGTTTGGAGCTGTGATCATAGTAGACCGTGATCAGGACTATGCTTCCACTCTTTTGACTCCCGCTACATATAGTGGTTTGCTTCATGAAGTGTTTGATGTCACAGGTGGTAAACTTCGACTCGATGTTACCAATGCTAAATACAAGAAAGGACATCTCGATCTTCAAGCACAATTCAGAAAGGCAGATAAAACAGAAGAAAAGGTACCCTACATGATTCTGGATGGAGAAACTGATTCCATCTATGCGGAGATAAGATACAGACATTTTTCTACAGTATTCTCAGTTTTGAGTGCAAAGGCAAAAGCTCTGAACAGTGAGAGTTCTAACATCAGCGACTTGGGAATAAGTCAGATGAAACAGTATGTCACTACTAAATTGCACCAAATCATCACCGACAAGAGAAGTCTCTCTGATCACCTGCTAGCTTGCGAGGCTGTGGTGGCTGCTTTAGGAGAAAAGTTTGAGGATCTCCGGGAAACAGAGAGTTCCATGCTCCGAAACCGAAATAAAAAGGCTAATTTGGCATTTGTTGAAGAAAATTTCTGTACTGATGTCGGCGTTCACTCATCCCTGAGATTATTCTGTCTTCTGAGTTTGACCCAAGGACTCACTACTGAAGAGTACTGTGGTCTTATCACCAAATATCTCCATGCATTTGATTATAAATTTCTGCATTTATTTGAAAATTTGATATCGGCCGGTCTTGTGGTAGCTCCTGCTAGTGGAAAAATACAGCTGGGGCTGCCCAACCTCGCATCTATCGGAGAGCGACTGCCTCGCTGGTATAACAACTTTCAGACTGCTGCCAACAGACTCCACCAACTGCCCGCTGAAAGCGATGACCTCAAAGCTGATGATCCTGTGTGCCCCGCTTTTGTTTTCAGTGGTTCCTATCTTCCTTTAGTGGCAGCTCTCACAAAAGTTCTTTTCACTTGTGAGAATGTTGACGAGTTAGTTGCCAAGCTGTCTGCCATGCAAGATCTCAAGTTTGGGGGAGTGGCACTTGAGAGTTCTTGCTCCGGGGTTGATAATTTGGGAGACAGATTGTCTCAGCTGAGTTCGGAAATATCCTTTACTTCAACCCGCCTTGATGTGGGGTGCAAGGATGCAAAAGTGGCCCTTAATCTCTTAAAAATGGAAAATGGAAAAAAATCTATAATTCCTCTCAGACCCAAAGCTATTCTGATTTTCATAGTAGGAGGAGTGACTCATGCAGAAATAGCGGCTTGCCACTTGCAAGAGAAGCTAACTGGTGGGAGAATTGTCCTTGCAAGTGACTGTGTTATCTCGGGGGATAGTCTCATGCAGGCTGCCGTGTGAGGCTCTGCAGGCTAAGAGGTCATGTATTGTACATCATCTCTTAAATAATAATTTTTCTATTGTAAAAATATAATATTTATTGAGACAATAAACAATGTTTATACAGTTATATATAGGTAAATAATATTTAATTCTCTTTGGGCAGGCCAAAAGATTTGTCATTCATCATTTATCATGTAATTGCATGATATATGATGAATGTTTGTTTGGATAATTATTCAAACACACTTTCGTCTCTTATACTTTAGCTCTGGGGAGGGATATACACTCAGAGGTGTGTATTATCTATTGTATTATCTAGTGTATTACCAGGTGTACTCCTAATTAATTTCCGGTTTTTTTCGATAGATGGTGTTCTGTATTTTGCTTTGCTGTTGGTAGCACTTATATGTCATTTTGTTAAGTAGTTATCGAGTGTCTAAACGGCGTTGTCGTTTTCCTAAAAAATTCTTTTAGAAAGTTTTTATTGCGTGTCAAAGATGTCTGCATTCGTACCGAATTTTGAACATATGCGCCATGCATTGCTTTTCATGGAAAAAAGTGTCCGAGAGCCACCGTGCGCTTGTGGAAGTTTATGGCAATCATGCTTTAACACTTCGAACATGTGAAACGTGGTTTCGACAATTCAGAAATGGAGATTTCGACCTGAACGACGTCGCATGCTCCGGAAAGCGAAAATCGTTTGATGACGTCGAATTGCAAGCGTTATTGGATGAAGACGATACGCAAACGCAACGACAGCTTGCAAAAGCGCTGGGAGTTCAACAGCAAGCAATCTCCAAACGTCTGCGAGCCATGGGGAAAATTCAGAAGTGCGGAAAGGGGGTGTCGCATGAACTGACCGAGAGACAAATGGAAAATCGAAAAGTGACATGTGAAATGCTGCTTCAACGATACAAAAGAAAGTCTTTTCTGCATCGTATTGTTACTGGCGATGAAAAATGGATTTTTTTAGAGAACCCTAACCGCAAAAAATCGTGGGTGAGTCCAGGTGAAGCATCGACATCGACGGCACGGCCAAATCGTTTCAGTCGGAAGGCCATGCTGTGTGTGTGGTGGGACCACACCGGTGTTATCTACATTGAACTGCTGAAACCTGGTGAAACTGCGAACGCCGTTCGCTACGAACAACAAATCAAAGATTTGAGCCGAGCAATTGCGGAAAACCGACCAGAATATAAAGAAAGACAGAAGCAGGTGATTTTGCTCCATGACAATGCACCAACGCATAAGTCGAAACACGTTCGCGACACGCTGGAACAACTCCAGTGGGAAATGCTTGATCATGCGGCTTACTCACCAGACTTGGCTCCATCGGACTACTACCTCTTTGCTTCGCTGGGCCACGCACTTTCTGAGCAGCGCTTCGATTCTTATGAAAATTTTCGAAATTGGCTCACCGAGTGGTTCACCACCAAAGACAGTCAATTCTATTGGCGTGGTATCCACAAATTACCGGAAAGGTGGGAAAAATATATAGAAAACGATGGAAAATATTTTGAATAAAATATCTTTAACACTTCTCTTGCAATATTGTGTTTTATTTACAAAAAAACCGGAAATTAATTACAAGTACACCTGGTATCTAGCATCGTTGCCAAGAAACTTATTTTTTAATTTTATACTGCTAGTTTTATTTAACACTAAAATTGAAATTAACGGACTAATATGTAAATTTCAAATAATTTTTTTAATTGAATGTGTCAAAGAAAAAACTAATATGTTGCGTTTTATAGTTTATCAAGAAACATTATGCGTGTTTGATATATTTTTCTTAAAGAATATTAACAGTATTATACATGAACGGTAAACTAAACAGGAGATTGTATGTTTACTAGACAAGAGTAATTCATAAAAATGAATATAAAATATATAATTGCGCATTATTTATAAAATGAATGAGTCACACAATATGTACACTTATACATAATTATTGAAACATTGTAACCAGAATGTTAACGATATAGATAAAATACAGGAAGAATTTGAGCATCCATACATTTTATTTTGTAAGAAAAAACATGTCCTCTTATTTATTACAATCAACTGAGACATGTATTGAATGAAATGATAAAAATTACAATTATGAAATTAATGATAAAATTATAAAAATTAACATCCAATAAGTCTTGATGAATCATTTGCGGAGGTACTGAGTGAACTTGTGGAATTGCTCTACAAGTGCTGGCATTACAGCGCTCACAGATACATCCAACAAATTCTGCAGGGCGTGTACTGCTTCTTCGTCTCCTAAATCCAGCCGCAGTCGATCCTGGACCTTCTTCACAGCTTTGTCCGGCTCCAGTGCGATGTCTGGCACCGTCGCATCCACCATCAGTGAGAATAAGTTCAGCATGAGGTTAGCGTGCCTGCAAAAAAATAAATTGAAAAGAGGTTGGGTGATCATTGTACTGCATAACTGCAGAAATGGCAAGCATACCTTCTTAGGTGAAAAAAGGCCGTATAGCACTGCTTGCGAAATTCCTGGAAATGCTCTGAAGCCAGCCCGCCCATAGCTTCCACCATCTCTCGACTTAGCTTCATGGGTGGAGGCAGGGGCTTGGGGTCGCGGCCCAGAATATAGCCAAAATCAATATGGAATAGTGCTCCTTGCGATGTCAAAAGCAGGTTGTCCAAGTGTCGGTCTCCTACACCTGAATGATCCATATAAATCTTTGGGTGATACGGTTTAACACGTGTTGTACATGTATGAATGGGAAAATACACGTGTTACCCAGAATGTAGGTGATGATGCAGTAGCCTGCGCAGCTCTTGATGTAGGTATCCATGATTTCAGGTTCAATTCCGTACGGAGAGGATTCCGAGGGATGGTGTTTCCTGAAGAAGTTGTGGATAGAACCCTCTGCAGCTAAAGCTTCGGCTACCGTTACAGACTCCACAAACTGAAGGAATCCATGTTTTGAACTCGTTGCAAGTACTCTACCGTAGAGGAGAAATATTAATGTTTCTGTGAAATTAAATTAGGTTACGGGACACACCAATGAAGCCCTCTTACCTATAAGGTGTCAGCTTCAAGTCCAAGTTCTCTCTTCTGAGGAGTCTATCCATGAGTGTGATCATCTGTAGCACAAGCTGGTCCTGACGTAGGTCATCTCCGTGCTTAAAGATGGCAGCGTATTCGCCTCCGTCGGCCGTGATCAGTGTCAATTTGGAGGGCATAAGAGCAGACTTGAACAAGTGTGCCTTTTCGGCTACGATGCCCTTGATGGTGATGTCAGGATCCAGTGGGAAGGGAATGGGTTCAAAGTTGGTAAAGTTAAATTTGAAAGCCTCGGGGTCGGCCAATAGACGCTGGAGTCGCTCAGCTTTCTTGTTGCGATTGACACTTTCTCCAGTCACAGCCTTCACTAGTTTTACTAACTTGTCAATGAAAACTTGCTGTCTGGCCAAAAAAGACCTTCTCCTCTGCATGTCAGCATCACCTGAGAACAATGGAGCAGATCAGCCGAGTCAGGTCAGATCGGCCAGGACAATGGAGTTGAAGAGTGCTTACCTGCAGCCAAAGCGCGAGAAAAGCTCTTCATAACAGTGAGATACATGGCACGCACGCGAGCATCTTGCTTGCCGCGCGCATCTTGGTCCTCGCACTCGATGAGTAGGTACCAATACAGATAGTTAGCAAGTGCGGAGTTAGCGCAGGCACGTTGAATGAGGAAGGATGCAAGGTTTAGCTCCGTGTCAAGATGAGTGCTGGACTCCGAACTACTAAAAAATCGCCAAAGTAAAGATCAAAAAAGTTTCCATTGTAAAATCACTTTTTGAAATATTTGATATATGCTTTCTATTGAAAAGTTGGTTATTAATTTAATTAAACTTTGAAATGATATATTTATGGACATAACTAATAATAATATATGACATAATCAGTACATAAATAATTATTTAAGTTTGTTGATTATTGATTAAGAAAAATATTTTTTATAAAATTAAAGAAAAGTATTTCATAATCTGACTGTCAATCATTGAGAATATTTTTTGTATTTTTGTGGATGTGAAACTGTAACTACTCTTGAAAACATTTATTTTTAAATGATCAGTCGACTTCACAGCCGCACTATCTCACCAGTATCCGTCAGTGCAGTCGATTGGCAACGGGACTTGGACATCGAGAGAGCGATCCAGCAAGCCAGGCATACAGCTGCTGTACTGTGAACTCACCTGCATTGAATCTGAACCTGTGCATAAAACACCATCTATTTTGAGTTAATATGCGGGCACCTCAAATTGATAAGGTTGTGACTTATCTTAGCTTAAATTGAGTTTTCAATTTCTAAAAGAACATTTTGAAAAGTAACAATTACAGAACAAAGAAAAAATTATTTCACACACAATAAAAAATTGTTACGACTATTAAATTCTTATTGATATACATATAACAAAGCTACTAGATAAAGATATTAAAAGTGGTTTGTGAGTGGTAAATAAAATTATTAATTACTCATCATTTTAGTTATCAGTAAATATGTTACGTCCAGGCTTACGGGAGATATTTGTAAACTGAAAGCAAATTTCCAAATGGCATTTTCTTTGTAATGTGAAATAAAGCACTTGCCGATGGCCGCTGGCAAAGCAGTTCCGGGGCGAGGCTCCTCCCCTCCGGGGTTGAGCTTCCTGTAAACTATAAATTCAGATATAACAAAGAAACAACTTTTTCAAATCATCCAGTAGGTAACATAAAATATCAGATTAAAGATGAAATTTGAAGCAAGTATTTAAAAATAGAAATAAAAAGAAAAAATACTGAGCATTTTTTGTGTAGGTTGCACACAGTACCATGTGTAGATCCATCAGAATGAGAATTTCATTAACACTAGATTGCCCAAAGAAGTCATTTTGACTGCTTTTGGGCAATATAGATATACACAAAATCTTGGGCAATCTAGTGTTAAAGGTGATGATACGTCACCGTGGTCATTACCTTCCTGAATTTCATCGAAGTTCTCGTACTTGAGCGCTTGGACAAGCTGCAGCAGATACAACATGAGGTCTTCATCAGGCGCTCGCTTGAGACGTGATATCGCATACCTAGGTTACATCAAACATGGTGTTACATCAAAAATGGTGAGTACTGAGATACTTCAAAAGCACTACCTTCTGACAGCTGGATGCGTGAAGTTGGGAGTCAGCAGCTCCAGCGCGTCCTCCACATCCATGGGCACCCACTGCTGCATCATGGCCAATGCCTGTCTCACTTCCCCTGTAACACCATCATCGAATTAGCCCCTGTACTGCCTGAGGCGATCCACATCTCTTTTCAAAGAAAACTCACCATTCAAGCTCCAGTTGACGCACTTAAGAAATTTGGTGAGTGCCCGCTTCTGGGCACTGAGGTAAAAACGAAATTTCCACACCAAATCCTGCTCTTCTCCAGCCAGCGGTTTAGTAGGGGCGTAAGCTACGATGGCTGCCAGCAGATCCCGCACGCTGGCATTAGGCTTTGCGTCACGGTCCGAGATGCCGCTGCGCAGGGAGCGCGACAGCTTGTGATGCTTACTTTCTGCCAAGTTCTCCTGCGAGCACAAGAGACATTTCATTTCCCGTATCAAGCATTTCCACAAGCTCTCTACTCCTGACCGCCTCTTATCATGAATCATCCTCTCGAGATTTAATGTTATTGATTGATTTAAAAACTGAAATTATGATTTTTCAGCTGTAGACATTTCTCTGTCACTGAGACCTTCACGTGGAAACACGTGGATATTAAGAGTCAATATTCATTTAATATTACATTAACATTAACAAATCTATTAATGAATGAGCTCCCACTCATTATTTTGTTGTATACATAAATAAGGATAACAAGTAATAGGAAAACCCACAAGTGAATGTTGCATAGTTCATTCAACTGAAGAAAATGGCTAGCTCCGTAAGTTAAAAACTACTAATTGACTTAATTTTAACCTCATAACAGCAGTGTTCTGTGTGCAAAATAGAATTATTATATAATTTATGTTATAGGCTTATTAGCACTTTTAGCACAAGTACTTTGTTAACTGACTATCGAGAGTGGAGGCTTTTGCAAAGTATGGTTAATAAGTCAGTATTTAATGATAGGACCAATTTATAATAATTTTCCCTTAAACCTGTGAGCAAGATTAGGGGATAGGCACACACCATGTTACAACCATAGTCATAAGAACTATTGCGAATTTACCAAATAAAAAAATAAATAATCTTCAAATAATTTTTTATTTTTTATTAATTTTAAACATAATCATAGTTGTTGCTTTTAAGTTAATAGAGGAACAGAAGTGCTTTATGTCAAGCAGTATACATAATTAATAAAGACAAGAATAACAACTCACATTTGAGGTGTTCAAATTTATTTAAATTTAAAAATTTAAATAAAGATTCAAATATTTCAGAGTTGTGAGGTAAAAGAGTTCTGTATTGTGTATTTAAAACAACCAAACTTAGCAGTCAATATTGCTGTGCATAGATAAAACTAGCTTTAATAACAAGAATAATAAACAATATTTTGTTGAGTATGAACAGAAAGTACTTGGTGGGATTCCATTTGAATATTTTAAATATAATAAAATACTCAAGTGATTTTTCTACTTGTTAATTTTTATTAGTGACCAGTTTCCCCAACCTTTCACGTTGTCCTCAACTGAGTCTTTTCTCAGTTTGATAATGCTAACGTGAAAGGTTAGCGAAACCAGTCACCAATAAAAATCACTCAAGTATTTTTTTATATTAAAAATATTAACACACTAAAGGCGGGGCGGGTACTAGTACCCATTTCGCGGACTGCTGTCTAAAAGCGGGGCGCGTATTAATACCTTTTTGAATGTGTTTACTCTAAAAGCGGCAGAAGGTCATTTTACTCTTTAGGTTTACAGCTCGTAATGTTTGTTTAGACTCGTCAACGTTACTTCTACCAATACTGTCCAGTGATTCTGAACAAAGTGACAATGAAGAAGTGGAGTGGTCAGAAAATGATAATCCTCCAATTATTGAAAAATTTTTAGGACAAAGTGGTGTTGTGTATGAAGTGGTTCAACTTTTTATAGGAAAAGATTTATTTGACTACATGCAAATCAAAGAGTGTATAGACTAGATTTCACACGCGCAATTTTACGTGAAGTTTGCCCGCTACGCACATCAGTTTAGTCAATTTGGTTACCCGCTTAAAGTGTGTTAACAAAAATAATCTCAAATTATTTTACCTTGGCTATTTTAAGTGTAACCGTTTGACAGCTATCCATCAAAATCCTCATACATTCCAAAAGTGCTAAGATAATTTGGATATTTCAAAATAAAAAAATGTGTTTTTACTGAAAATTTTAAAACTTTTGCAATTTTACATCGATTTACATATTTCTTTTAACGTTTTACAGATAGAGAATTGAAAAAAACAACTATTTAAGGCAATTAATAAAGATATCAGTGGTAAATGAAAAAAAACGTGAAAGTAAAATTATGTTAAAAAAAAGTTTAACATCTGTTTTCCCGCGGAAATGCCATGTAGCCCCTTCTTGCATTGAGTGCAGATAAGGTTGGAACGCTTTATTCTGGTCTTCCTATTACTGCAGACCGCACACTGCCATAAATTGCGTCCAGGCAGTTTTTCCAAAGCGAATTTTTGGCTCGAAGTTGACGTTTCATTTTCAACATTTTTAAATGTCATCCATTCTTCTTCAATTTGTTCAATAACGACGGATGTGAATTGCAGCGGGGACATTTTTTTTTCAGTGGTGTTTGATGTGTAAAGAATATAGGATTCAACACCATTCGTCCAAATATGTTGAACACCACCTTTTTCCAGAATTTTCCCATATATTTATTGTAATCGTGAATCATGCTTGGTTTTTCTTTTGTATATACGAGCCTTTCTTTTTTGTTATGGTTACACTATTAGAATTTGCATTGGAGGAAATTAGAATAACTGGATGCGGCTTTGATTTTTTATCTTTGAAAGAACACATCAAGATATTTTGATTTGCAAAATGTTTTGCCACACCAATTTCGATGCTTATGATGGTAACGATGTTTTCCATAAGTGAAAAAAAAAATTAAAATAATTTTTTTTTGGAATGAAAACTAATTAAAAACGCTATTTATGCTTTACAAAAACGCAAGAGCGGCAAAATATTTGCTCACCCGCAGGGATACAGACTCGTACTGAAATGACAGCGCAATAGTGCCGCTTAGCTTGTTTGGACTTGAAATCTGGAAGCGCGATAGCGCTGCATAGCCGTCAAACGGTTAAATATTAAACTTTTGTTTAGTTAACACAGGGATCAAAATATTGAAGAACAAGAAACTTCAAGCCGCTTAATGTCCGAGAAACCAAATCATCTAATAATAACAACTGCCAAAATTACAAACATTAATTGTGAAACAAACAAAAAACAGTCTTTAAAACGAACCTTTACTGCAAGTATTCAGATAAATGGAAGCTCACCTGAAGTATCTCATGGTCGGGCACTGTCACAATATCTGCTTGCGCACGAAACTGGTACATTTCATCACCATCTTGCTCGTAGTACACTACGGCATGCTGCAAATACAAAGTGCTGTACCTCTACATGTTACCGTATCTTGAACGAGCAATATCTAATTAAAGACTCACATTGTTGCCATCTACTTGTATGGTAGGGAACTCTACCATTAGATATAAGTACTCAGAGTTCCTCTTTTCACTTTCATTGATCATTTCAATTTCTCTGAAAGTCAGGCGGTCCAGCCAGTCAATCTATTTTAATTTTTAAGAAAAAAGGGTATCATTTGAATAATTTAAACATACTAATGAATATTTAAAAGCATAGTGGTGATTTTTGTTTATAAAATTCAGTCCAGTTTAAAAGTAGAAAATAAGATTCGGAGGGACCAGCAAATTAAAAAACCAGCCTTGGTAATGTGGCCATTCCGATGTTTCTTGGCAAGCTTAGCAAGGCGCTGCATCTGCTCTTGACCGCGCTCCTTCGCCTTGCCCGGCGTGGCTTCGCTGGCTTCCACTCCCGGCCACACACGCAAGTCCAGCATGCCCTGTGCAAATCCACACTGTACTCTCGGTTCGGTTATTAATGTAAGGCGACTTTTCATTCAGATTGACTCACCTGCCGGAACATGCCGTGCTTGCCGAAAAGGGATACAGAGGTTCCGCCTACTACCATAAGGCGGCCAGGTCCAGCACAGTCGTAAATGGTCACTGCCAATACAGCAGAGCGCGGCAGGTCACTGTACAGAACAGGTAATGTCACCCACTCGTTCCAACTGCATGAGAGAGAGAAATGAGATAATATGCATTCTTGATGTACAGTGAGATAACTTTGGATTGATTCAACTCACTTCCAGCGAGTCGTGAAGGGTTTATGTGAGGTGGTAACGGGCAGTGCTAGTGGACGGCCGGCATGAAGGATATCGAGGCTGACGTAAAGGTCAGAGCAGCCTGCCTGGTATAATCCTGAGAACTTTAACATAGGCTCCAGTAGCAATTTGTCATACTCGGGTTTGGGTCTTCTTCCTTCTAGGGTGCCTCTGCAAGAGTATATTTCCATTTTTTAAATGTATGCTGCGTATCCCCAACTTCTAATCGAGAAATGAGACTCACATCTTGATCTGTATGCGATGTTCAAGGGATGAACTGTATACAAAATAAAACTTATTATCCAGATCATCCATTTTACCAAAACGATTTCTTATGACAAAAACAAAATATACGTAATTAGCAAACCAAGGAATTTATTGGTTATTATTATTGTAATAAATTATAGAAGATGGAAAAAAGTCAACAAACAATTAGTTACAAAAGTTGCAGTCTCTGACAAATAGTTAGTTTATCTATGGTAGTGACAGTGACATTTGCTTTAGATAATGCTACCAGCTCCTAATATTAAATAATGCCACAAGCACAAACTTATTGCTAACATTGATATTGAAAATTAAATATCATATTAGGTAATACGAAAATTTGCCAAAATTATATTTTTATCGCGAATTGTGTTAGCTTCAAAAGGTGTAATAAATTAACGTCGCAAATATTGTAACAAAGCATAATTTTTTGAATTATGTCTTAAACTTTAGTTAAAATTTGATAGATATTTTTTGCATTAATGAGTCGACCAATGAGTTCAAAAATAAATTGACACATGATCTTGATTGTCTAAGTGTCATTTTAAAGCTTTATTTTTAATACGAGGGTGTTAACTTTTCTTACTTTTCTTAACTTTACTTTTTTAAAAATTGCTTTAACAGTTTAAAGCTTTCCAAATATTTTGTGAAAACTGTAGAAGAATATCAGATATTTTAACTTCTGGCCATTCGTTTTCCAAAAAAAATTTGACCAAAGACAATATTTAAAAAAATACATCTTCTCATTAAAAAAAGAGACGATTGCATGTAACATAGTAATCAACTGGTTATTTGTTGTTTAATTAAGTTATACCGATTCTGAAATAAAGAGTAAATAATAATAATAATTAGTGAATTATTATGAGGAGCAAGTAGATTAGGTAAAGGAGATGTAGGGAATTGGAGTCAATAGCCAATGGTGTGTCACCACATTTTAACAGAAACCAAACGAAAAAGGGTAATGTTTTTGAACCCAATCGCACCTGTACACAGATAGCGCACCCTGGTGACGTTTCATTCAGTTCGCGCCACGCGTTAATGAGTTATAGAAGTAAAACGATTTTGCGCCCTTCTGATCTACTTTTCGAGTGGACAAATCCGAAGGTAAGACTAAAACTACTTGGTATTTCTTTCTATGCTTATGATATGCAATGACCATAAAATTTTAGATCGTTATTTAAAACCAAGTTTGCCTTTATAGTTTCAACTTTTTTAGTTGGATTTTTTTTTCTCGTTTTCGGCGATGTAGGCAATCGGAGTCAGGTGAACCTCATCGCCCACACAACCTAATTTCAATGAAAAAAGGCGTTTTAGTCACTATGCTAAACTTTTTGAAAACGAACCGGTCCTATTGATAATCATGCAAGTCATATTGGGCTGGCCGTCTATGAGCATTACAAGAAAAATCATATTCATATGCTGTCCCTACTATTGTCTTTTTTTGGACCACTCAAAGTAAAGAATGCGACTTTTTCATAAAGAGTCGTCTTGCAGGAAGGATTACTTCACATAATGTAGCGTTTATGGTTCATTAAACACCTAAAAACAAGCCAAGAATCCAAGATTTCATCCTGTTGCTTGAGACAAGAACAAGAATGAAAAAAAACAGCATGCAACGATTTGACAAATATACCATGATCAACAAAAAAAAGGTTAAAGCTGTGAAACTAAAGCAAGCCGCAAAAGGCGGGTTTTCGGATCGTGTACCGGGAATGTAAAGAGACAAATTCTGCAGGAATCGAATAAAACTTCGGAAATGAATACTAATAATGATATTTGGTGATTGGTGTCTTGTCTTGTATGCGGTGAATTCGGGCAAAATAATGAAATGTGGTTCCGGTGCACTTCTTGTGAGCTTAGGGCTCATGCAGATTGCACTGGATAGAATTCAGCCCGCAATTATTTGTGTGACATGTGCTGACTATCATTGCCCATACACTGATTGTCCACATCGGTAGGCAATGGCGATCAAACTTGTTTTTTTTTTTAAAATGGTTATAGTTCTTAAATTAATATTCTAAAATGATTAAAGGTGATCTCAATTATTAGTTAGATGAGTAAAATTTATAATTAGGCTAAATCAATTAATAATAAATGTATAGATTTGCTTTTATTTAAATTTAGAAAAAAATGACTCCTATTATCTACATCTCCACTACATTAGACAACATAAATTGTATGAATAATTTACATTTAAGATCAATTTCTATGTTTAGTATTATTAAAAATTTATTTTGTGCGACATATTAAACGACTAGGAAAATACTATTCGACTCGATAATTCTTTGAGAGCTTGAGCGTAAATAGCGTATAGATGAGGTTTTGGGTGTGTATGTTTCTTTACATCTACCTACCAGCTCTGACGGTCCAGTACCTGATTCAATATGCTCACTCTGGCAATACAAACAGTCGACACTGTCCGGAAATTTCCGAACGTTTTCGTAAATCGTCAAGCAGCCATTTTACTTGGGGAGTAAACGGGAAAGCGGTTCACTGTGTTTTTGTCTAAATTCATTGTGGCTTCAAGTGTAAAGAAAAAAATAGTAGCTCATCAAATTACTGATGGCTTGTTTGAATACACTAAAGTTAGAGATTAAAACTTTAGAACAAGCTTTCCCCAAAAACCATGAAAGGTTTCAGATAATGTCAGCTAGTGTCGACGAGTTGAGTTGTAGATTCGTCGGCAAAAATGGAAAAAAATATGAAATACACGCTAACATCACTGTGAGTATTATCTTTAAATCTCATTAGTTGTGCGTTTTCTAACTATTTGTGCTGTTTACAATTAGCTGACGGGGCGATAACCTTCGTCTCGGACAAAGGCAGTTATTTATTATCGGTTCAATATTGACAACATATTACGTCCCTAAACAATGCGTCGTCGATAAACACATCTTCGCTCGCTGGGCATTCTCCGCACCCTCATCCGGCGCAGACTGGAGGCGATGTAGATTAACATGTCATTAATGCCTAATGTTAATTATTGTTCAGTTTTGTATACTCCGTAGGTCGACATTGTGTTAATGTGAAAGTTGGGTTGACTGTATTATGGCTCTAATAATTACTTTTCCTTGCAATTTGAAACTGTATCTGGATAAAAGCAAATTTCTGCACTCATCATCGGTGAACAGACACTACATTAGAATTTATAACATTTTTGCATATTACGAACTAGGTCTTTTCTGGTCTGTTAAATAATATTCACAGATTTATAAAAGGACCGAGTCTCGCAACATCGTGTCAAGAATGTAGTACATACCGCGTCTGGGATATTTTGTTGGTTGTAATTTAGATGAGCTGTTGGCATTTTCAGGAGACGTACCCCTCTGCTCCTCCGGTTTGGTTTGCAGAGAGCGAGGAGACGAGTGTGACCAATGCTGTACAGATACTCAGCAACACCCAGGGCCTCAACAATCACATCATTAACCAGGTTAGTTGTCTGAACCTTTAAGTCATCAACAAATAATACACTTCACTCTTCTCATGTTTTTCATTAAAAAATTAATATTATTATTCAGCTCAAAATCAATGTTACCCACTACCTGAAAAAGTCAATATAGGTATATCAGTAGAAAAAAAACGACTGAAAAAAATATGACTGAAAACATAGGTTGACGTAACTATGCTATCTCAAGTTAACCTGTGAAATTGTACATTTATATGAAATCAATTATATTTTTCTTATATAAATAATTTATTTTGAGCAAAATCTAAATCCTCAAGATGTAAGAAAGGATCCGAATATCTTCAACAACAGTGCCAGTGGATAGAAGCACTCTTCCAAAAAATACAGATGCGCTGTATCTATATATATATACTAAATGTATATATATATATATATACTAAATGTATATATATATATATACTAAATGTATATATATATATATACTAAATGTATATATATATATATACTAAATGTATATATATATATATACTAAATGTATATATATATATATACTAAATGTATATATATATATATACTAAATGTATATATATATATATACTAAATGTATATATATATATATACTAAATGTATATATATATATATACTAAATGTATATATATATATATATACTAAATGTATATATATATATATATACTAAATGTATATATATATATATACTAAATGTATATATATATATATACTAAATGTATATATATATATATACTAAATGTATATATATATATATACTAAATGTATATATATATATATACTAAATGTATATATATATATATACTAAATGTATATATATATATATACTAAATGTATATATATATATATACTAAATGTATATATATATATATACTAAATGTATATATATATATATACTAAATGTATATATATATATATACTAAATGTATATATATATATATACTAAATGTATATATATATATATACTAAATGTATATATATATATATACTAAATGTATATATATATATATACTAAATGTATATATATATATATACTAAATGTATATATATATATATACTAAATGTATATATATATATATACTAAATGTATATATATATATATACTAAATGTATATATATATATATATACTAAATGTATATATATATATATACTAAATGTATATATATATATATACTAAATGTATATATATATATATACTAAATGTATATATATATATATACTAAATGTATATATATATATATACTAAATGTATATATATATATATACTAAATGTATATATATATATATACTAAATGTATATATATATATATACTAAATGTATATATATATATATACTAAATGTATATATATATATATACTAAATGTATATATATATATACTAAATGTATATATATATATACTAAATGTATATATATATATATATACTAAATGTATATATATATATATATACTAAATGTATATATATATATATATACTAAATGTATATATATATATACTAAATGTATATATATATATACTAAATGTATATATATATATACTAAATGTATATATATATATACTAAATGTATATATATATACTAAATGTATATATATATATATATATACTAAATGTATATATATATATATATATACTAAATGTATATATATATATATATATACTAAATGTATATATATATATATATACTAAATGTATATATATATATATATACTAAATGTATATATATATATATATACTAAATGTATATATATATATATATATATATATTAAATGTATATATATATATATATATATATATACTAAATGTATATATATATATATATATATATACTCAATGTATATATATATATATATATACTCAATGTATATATATATATATATATATACTCAATGTATATATATATATATATATATATATATATATATATATATATATATATATATATATATATATATATATATATATATATATATATATATATACTCAATGTATATAAATATATATATATATACTAAATGTATATAAATATATATATATATATATATATATATATACTAAATGTATATAAATATATATATATATATATATATATATATATATATATATATATATATATATACTAAATGTATATAAATATATATATATATATATATATATATACTAAATGTATATAAATATATATATATATATATATAT